>JAWNPD010000335.1:15000000-20000000 GCA_035045305.1 Drosophila maculinotata
CGAACACTGCATTTGGTGCCCTCAATATCAATACTTCCAAGATCTAATTGAGTCTGTTCAGAAGCAACGTCTTCTCTTTGCCTTACGTGTACTTCACTTGGATCCCAATCTTTGTTCGCAGTCATACTCCAGTCGGCTTCTACTTAGCAATCTCCTTAAGTTATTAACCGTAAGATAACCCCTGAAGTTGTCCTCCCACACAAGGTTATTATCGGATATATAGATTCACATGTCTGTGTCCCCTGGCTCTTAGCTTAATGAACAACTGATTACGCTTTGAACTATCTTTTACGTTGCAGCTGGACAAGTCGACGTGCCGTGTGCCAGAGCCGGAGCGACTGAGCCCCTTACAGCGACGTCTGGAGCGTGTGGGGGATGAGATGAAACGCTTTTCGCGCGAACAGTACAAAATTAACTTTGTGGAGCTGCAGGTGCCAGCAGGGCATCAGAATCCGTTGCGCTACAAGCCCAAAATCCATGAGACGTCCATGACCCAGGAGCAGGCACATTTGCTGCACAATCTATGCAGCCGCATTAAAGTCACAGCCACTGAAGAGTCCTCGGCTCAGACGCAAACTGATCGCCGTGTGCAAAACGAAATCGACTGCGGCCTGATCAGCATTGTGCTGGCCATATGCTACGATGTGCGCACAACCAGCAACGAGCCCACCTGTGAGTCGGGCTGGACGCGCAGCATATTGTGCCCGTTGTTCTGCTACTTTGAGCAGTTTGAAAACTATCGGGATGTGCTGGTGGCGTTTCTACGTCGCGTCATCACCTATCCGTTGTATCGGAACTTTGAGCTGGGGCGCCAGTGCATCCGGGATGCCATCGAAGTGCTGAAGGGCGGTCGCAACTGGCTGATCAATCAGCTGCTGCTGACCCATCAGCAGTTTGCCAGCGCGGAGCCATGTCGCGATAGTTTCAATAGCCACTATTTGGAGGACTATATCCGCTATTTGAGCAACGCTACGTTGTGCAGCGATGAGCATCTGCGTCTGTTGGCGCGCAATGTCAAGAACGTGCTAATAGATGTGAGCAAGCGACAGTTGGATCTGGGTATCATCGAAATTGAGACTGAACTGATCCAGGAGCTAATGCAGGAGATGCGCATCGATGCAGGCAGCGGTAGCGAATCGCCGTCACATCAGCAAAGCAACCAGGGTGACGATGATATGGATTTGGATAACGATACGTCCGGTCAAGAGGATGAGACCACAACCGATGATGATAGCGTTATAACCGACTCCTTTGACAGCATGGACTTGCGGCTAATCGAGAACGATGTGTATGTGGTTGACGAGGAGGACGAAGGAGATGTCGATGATGGCGAAGAGGAGCAATCAGAAGTCGATGATGACGAAGATGACAGCAACTCGTCCACAACCACCACCAGCGATGCCGAGGGCAACAGCGTCATCGAGCAGTGCACCAGCAACAGCGAGGCTGCCGCCAGCATCAGTGCCAGTGCCAGCGCCAGCACGAGCACCAAGTAGAGAAGATGGTTGCCAACGTTCCATGTTGTCTGTCCTGCCATGCCGAAGCCAACCAAGTAACTAAGCAACAAACCAACTTAATGTCAAAGAACGGAGGCTAAACAGTGATTACTTTTATTCAACAAAAAAAAAAGAAGTTATATACAGAAACGAAAACAAATACATAAAAACATAAAATGCAAAATGTAAATTTTTAACACACAAACTAAAAATCTAATTAATTATTAATATGTACAAGAATTTTAACGCAAAAACACACAGAGTTGTTCATGCCAAACGCGAAAAAATATTTGCATATACATATATTTTTTTCTCTTTTTGCTCTACATTTTTTCTTAAGCATAAATCAATAACTTTAGCATTTAGTGTGGCATTAGTGTACGAAATTTGAATTCTGAATTCTTCAACCCACAAATCTAGTTGTGCATTTTGTATATACATACATACGTATATAATTTATACAAATATATATATTCAAGTGTATATGTTGTTGGTGCTGCAAGCAAATTTAAATAAAGTATGTAAAAGAAAACTTAAAAGAGGCAAAGTCATCTACAAGTTACCAGTTAAAGTTGTATAAATGTCATAGAAGTCAAGGCCAAACAAAAATATATATTTTTCTTAATATTTCATCAAGCATTTTTATTATAAGATGACCAAGTATTTCGGCTTGTAAAGTGCCCAAATAATGTAAAGTGACATAGAAATTACCTACCCAAGACTTCATAGCCCCATAACTTTGCCAAAAAAATTCTAATTATTATTTTTTCAAAAATTCATAATATTGAGATTTGGAACTAAACTAGATGCCGAATAATGATCAAAATGGCCTCGGGATGGACAATCGGTTCAAATTTGACAAAGTTGTGGCAGTTTGAAGTCTGGGAAGGGCATTTATAAGGTACTTTTCGTTGTTTGGGCACTTTACAAGTCAATTTTTTTGTCACTTTTGGCGTGATTTTTGACAGAAAAATGAAACACCACAAAATCAATTTTCGTATAGTTTTTTATACTAATTAAGACACCCACAATCATTTAAAAGTAAAATTTCACGATTCTATTTTTTGAAAAATCGAAATTGGTAAGGGTCCCCCCTTATGCTTTTTTCGACAAAAAAATCCAAAATTTTTTTTTTTCAAAAATTCATAATATTGAGATGTGGAACTAAACTAGATGCCAAATAATGATCAAAATGGCCTCGGGATGGACAATCGGTTCAAATTTGACAAAGTTGTGGCAGCTTGAAGTCTGGGAAGGGCATTTATAAGGAACTTTTCGTTGTTTGGGCACTTTACGAGTCATTTTTTTATCACTTTTGGCGTGATTTTTGACAGAAAAATGAAACACCACAAAATCAATTTTCGTATAGTTTTTTATACTAATTAAGACACCCACAATCATTTAAAAGTAAAATTTCAAGATTCAATTTTTTGAAAAATCGAAATTTGTAAGGGTCCCCCCTTATGCTTTTTTCGACAAAAAATCCAAAATATTTTTTTTAAAAAATTCATAATCTTGAGATGTGGAACTAAACTAGATGCTAAATAATGATCAAAATGGCCTCGGGATGGACAATCGGTTCAAATTTGACAAAGTTGTGGCAGTTTGAAGTCTGGGAAGGGCATTTATAAGGAACTTTTCGTTGTTTGGGCACTTTACAAGTCAATTTTTTTGTCACTTTTGGCGTGATTTTTGACAGAAAAATGAAACACCACAAAATCAATTTTCGTATAGTTTTTTATACTAATTAAGACACCCACAATCATTTATAAGCAAAATTTCAAGATTCTATTTTTTGAAAAATCGAAATTGGTAAGGGTCCCCCCTTATGCTTTTTTCGACAAAAAAATCCAAAATATTTTTTTTTCAAAAATTCATAATCTTGAGATGTGGAACCAAACTAGATGCCAAAAAATGATCAAAATGGCCTCGGGATGGACAATCGGTTCAAATTTGACAAAGTTGTGGCAGTTTGAAGTCTGGGAAGGGCATTTATAAGGAACTTTTCGTTGTTTGGGCACTTTACAAGTCATTTTTTTGTCACTTTTGGCGTGATTTTTGACAGAAAAATGAAACACCACAAAATCAATTTTCGTATAGTTTTTTATACTAGTTAAGACACCCACAATCATTTAAAAGTAAAATTTCAAGATTCTATTTTTTGAAAAATCGAAATTGGTAAGGGTCCCCCCTTATTTTTTTTTCGACAAAAAAATCCAAAATATTTTTTTTTTAAAAATTCATAATCTTGAGATGTGGAACTAAACTAGATGCCAAATAATGATCAAAATGGCCTCGGGATGGACAATCGGTTCAAATTTGACAAAGTTGTGGCAGTTTGAAGTCTGGGAAGGGCATTTATAAGGTACTTTTCGTTGTTTGGGCACTTTACAAGTCAATTTTTTTGTCACTTTTGGCGTGATTTTTGACAGAAAAATGAAACACAACAAAATCAATTTTCGTATAGTTTTTTATACTAATTAAGACACCCACAATCATTTAAAAGTAAAATTTCAAGATTCTATTTTTTGAAAAATCGAAATTGGTAAGGGTCCCCCCTTATGCTTTTTTCGACAAAAAAATCCAAAATATTTTTTTTTCAAAAATTCATAATCTTGAGATGTGGAACTAAACTAGATGCCAAATAATGATCAAAATGGCCTCGGGATGGACAATCGGTTCAAATTTGACAAAGTTGTGGCAGTTTGAAGTCTGGGAAGGGCATTTATAAGGAACTTTTCGTAGTTTGGGCACTTTACAAGTCAATTTTTTTGTCACTTTTGGCGTGATTTTTGACAGAAAAATGAAACACCACAAAATCAATTTTCGTATAGTTTTTTATACTAATTAAGACACCCACAATCATTTAAAAGTAAAATTTCAAGATTCTATTTTTTGAAAAATCTAAATTGGTAAGGGTCCCCCCTTATGCTTTTTTCGACAAAAAAATCCAAAATATTTTTTTTTAAAAAATTCATAATCTTGAGATGTGGAACTAAACTAGATGCCAAATAATGATCAAAATGGCCTCGGGATGGACAATCGGTTCAAATTTGACAAAGTTGTGGCAGTTTGAAGTCTGGGAAGGGCATTTATAAGGAACTTTTCGTTGTTTGGGCACTTTACAAGTCAATTTTTTTGTCACTTTTGGCGTGATTTTTGACAGAAAAATGAAACACCACAAAATCAATTTTCGTATAGTTTTTTATACTAATTAAGACACCCACAATCATTTAAAAGTAAAATTTCAAGATTAAATTTTTTGAAAAATCGAAATTTGTAAGGGTCCCCCCTTATGCTTTTTTCGACAAAAAAATCCAAAATATTTTTTTTTTCAAAAATTCATAATCTTGAGATGTGGAACCAAACTAGATGCCAAATAATGATCAAAATGGCCTCGGGATGGACAATCGGTTCAAATTTGACAAAGTTGTGGCAGTTTGAAGTCTGGGAAGGGCATTTATAAAGAACTTTTCGTTGTTTGGGCACTTTACAAGTCAATTTTTTTGTCACTTTTGGTGATTTTTGACAGAAAAATGAAACACCACAAAATCAATTTTCGTATAGTTTTTTATACTAATTAAGACACCCACAATCATTTAAAAGTAAAATTTCAAGATTCAATTTTTTGAAAAATCGAAATTTGTAAGGGTCCCCCCTTATGCTTTTTTCGACAAAAAAATCCAAAATATTTTTTTTTAAAAAATTCATAATCTTGAGATGTGGAACTAAACTAGATGCTAAATAATGATCAAAATGGCCTCGGGATGGACAATCGGTTCAAATTTGACAAAGTTGTGGCAGTTTGAAGTCTGGGAAGGGCATTTATAAGGAACTTTTCGTTGTTTGGGCACTTTACAAGTAAATTTTTTTGTCACTTTTGGCGTGATTTTTGACAGAAAAATGAAACACCACAAAATCAATTTTCGTATAGTTTTTTATACTAATTAAGACACCCACAATCATTTAAAAGTAAAATTTCAAGATTCTATTTTTTGAAAAATCGAAATTGGTAAGGGTCCCCCCTTATGCTTTTTTCGACAAAAAAATCCAAAATATTTTTTTTTTCAAAAATTCATAATCTTGAGATGTGGAACTAAACTAGATGCCAAATAATGATCAAAATGGCCTCGGGATGGACAATCGGTTCAAATTTGACAAAGTTGTGGCAGTTTGAAGTCTGGGAAGGGCATTTATAAGGAACTTTTCGTAGTTTGGGCACTTTACAAGTCAATTTTTTTGTCACTTTTGGCGTGATTTTTGACAGAAAAATGAAACACCACAAAATCAATTTTCGTATAGTTTTTTATACTAATTAAGACACCCACAATCATTTAAAAGTAAAATTTCAAGATTCTATTTTTTGAAAAATCGAAATTGGTAAGGGTCCCCCCTTATGCTTTTTTCGACAAAAAAATCCAAAATATTTTTTTTTAAAAAATTCATAATCTTGAGATGTGGAACTAAACTAGATGCCAAATAATGATCAAAATGGCCTCGGGATGGACAATCGGTTCAAATTTGACAAAGTTGTGGCAGTTTGAAGTCTGGGAAGGGCATTTATAAGGAACTTTTCGTTGTTTGGGCACTTTACAAGTCAATTTTTTGTCACTTTTGGCGTGATTTTTGACAGAAAAATGAACCACCACAAAATCACTCTTCGTATAGTTCGTATTTCGAAAAATCGAAATTGGTTTGCTTTTTTTCGCCAAAAAAAATCCTTAGGTTAATTTTTTTAAAAAAAATTTCAACTTTATGTGTTGATTAAATCTAGAAATCTAGAAATGACCTTTCAAATGCTTCAAACTCCCATAACTTTGCCAAAACTGAACTTATTTTTAATCCTGAGGCCATTTTAATCATTGCTTGGCCTTTTGTTAAATTCCACTTCAGGAAATTTTTTTTTTTAATGTTTTGTATTTTACATTAAGAAAATAACCAATATTTTTATTAATATTTTATTTTATTCATAAGGTTGCATATCTCTGTACGTTTACAAGCTAATTTAAATATTTATGGACTGTTACTTGAAGAACTGCTGTTGTTCGTTCTAATATTACGGTATATGTATGTGTAAAGCTAAAATTTACAAGTTAAACTAACTATGCATTTAGAAATCGCTAGAAGAATTGCGTAAACATTTCACACGCCCCAGGCGAGGCCAATTGGTTTCTTGGAGTTTCAACTTTCTCTTCTATTTCTCTATATACACAAGTTACAATTGTTTAACAAAAAAATGTTTAGTTGATTTATAAGATTTCTTAATCACTACATACAACATGGCGGCCTTTTAGTGTGGACATTTTTAAATCCTGCGCCGGGGAATGGAAAATCATTTTCTTTTCCTCATTTTTTACTGACACTGAGTTTGAGTTTTTAATTATTTACAAGAACATTGCTCTATGCTAAGTTTGGGAGAGTTTTGAGTATTGCCCATCAGATCGGCCAGTTACAGATCTGTAAAAATTGAATCATTAGTATACCGAATATATTTTAATAGATCGCAGATCTGTTACTCACTCATTGTCTCCTGCTGTATCTCCACTTTGTATGAGGGATTGTCATATGCCGCATCTCCCTTCCGTGGCGGTGTTATCGAAGCCGTTTGATGCACTCGCCTTCTAGTGATAATCAGCAGAAGCGCCAGCGTGGACATTATCGCCAGTGCGGCAATCACAGAAACAACCACAAGGGGACCGTAATAGTCGCCAACTGGTTGATCTGAGACACCCGCTGTGAGGAGTTTGCCTGAGGAGATGGAAAAGACACAAGAACGTATAAAAAAGTGAAGAAGAAAAAGTGACTAATCTCCCACAAAAAAGAAGAGATATATCTGACACGAAAAGAACATTAAATCATACAAAGGTTATACTGAAGTCTAAAAATGACCAATGAATGTAGTTTTTTAATTGTTTTTTATTAAACAAAAATAAATAATAATCCTTGAATGATTATATATGTCTCTAAATGACTTATAATGGAATATTATATTATTATATTATATATAAAAAATAAATCATTGTTTATATTTTGAGTGAGATTACCAATATTCTTAAAGCTCAAATAGATCCTTTCAAAAACACGCAAGACTTGAAATGGCAAAAGCACATCTTGAAGGAATTCACAAACTAGTGATTTACCACCCGGACTCACCTGTCTTGCCTGGCGTCGCTGGACCACCTGGTTTCGTGATGAAGTTGACGACATTGCTCTTCTTGGTATTACCATTGGTGAGGTACATTTCCAGCCAGAGGCGGTACTTGGTGCCGGGCTTGAGGTCCATGATCAGTGTGCCCGTTGTGCTGTCCCGCTTGGCCACCTTGAAGACGCTGGAGTCCTCCTTGCCGGCATCGCTCTGATAGATGGCTCGATAGATGTGCACGAACTTGTCCTCAGGGTAAGGTACACCGTTCCAGGATATTTCCACGCTCTGTGTCTTCACCTTGGTGACATTTACCATCACATCGAATCCGTAGACATCCACTTTGGGTGCTGTGCGCACCTTGATCATATGTCCAGCTAGTAGCTCGGCTCCGTGGCCAGCAAATGGAATGTAATAGAGTCCAATCTCATAGCCCGTATCGGGTTGCAGATTCTGTATGGTGTAGCTGGTGAGCGCGCGGTGGATCAGCGGAGATGAGGAATATATCATGCCAGTTAGCTCCTTGTAGCGCAGCTGGACTCCATCAACGTACTCCATCTGCTCGTCGGCCAGCTTCTTCCAGCTCAGCTGCAGCCATGTGGCATTCGTTTCGCCAGCATTCAGCTCGGGATCCTCCACGGTCTTGAAGATATCCTGGAAGTCTGGCCTGTAGTCGGACACCTGCGGCGGTGGCGTTATCGTACGTTCCGCTGGCATCTTCACCGTGTAGACGCTGCTCGTCGGCTGGGAGTTGAGATCGCGCAAGATCAGCGTAATCTTCACCTTGTACAACGAATTGGGCTCCAGGAACGGCAAATCGAATTCCATTTGTGAGGTGGCAATCAGATCTTCGGGCGGTGCAAAGATCTGTTGCTCCCAGGTCGATGTATCATTATTTGGTCCGTTCGTATAACGCATCTCAACACGGCCATGAAGATTCACGTAGACTTGAGGCACCGTGAAAACAATGTGAATGGTACGCGGATCAATGGCTTCCAGTGTGTGCACCTCGATAGCTGGCTGCAGATTGTTGAAGCCTACAAAGAGAGTCGAGGGTATTGAATATGGCTCCATAATCTAATAAAAGAGACAACCATCATTATCTCTATTCCAAATTCCAATTCCAAATTAAAACGTGTTTTAGCTATTTAGGGGCGGGATAGGAATCCAGAGGAAATCTTCGGAACTGGGATAATTTAAAGGGAGAAATCGGTAAGGAATGCATATTTTCGGGACGGAGCGAGCTTAGGATCAAATTCAAATCCCGATCCCATCTCTAATTTAAAGTATATTATTATAAAATATATGATAATGTTTTGGAATCGGTCTCTAGAATAGATTTGAATATTTCACGCTCATTTCCAAGTTAAAGTTTTAGTTAGTTTAGGTTAAGCGATCTCTAAGAAGCGCAACAATGATGCGGATGACTGGCAATGTGGATGTGAGTGTATATGTGTGTGTGTGTGTGTGTGGATTGATTTGTGTGATTTGGAGTAGTCACAGTTAGTACAGTAAAACCCTGTCGCAGTGTTTATATATCAGTATAGTAGTGTCCATACGGCATGAAGAGAGAGAGACTAGAATAAGCTAAAAAGGTTTTGACTAGAAAAGTGGTAGATCTCAACCTGCTTGCTGGGTTGGCCGCTTTTCCGGGCCCTGGCTCTGACTCTGATGCAGACTGTGCTCGCTGGCTTGCGTGGACAAGCCAGAGCTGGTGCTAGAGCTGGGCATAATGGTTGGCTGTTGCTGCAAAGATTCGTGTTGCTTTTGTTGTTGCTGCTGCTGTTGCTGTTGCTGCTGGGGATGAAGCAATGCGGGTGGCACACCCAGGCCAGGTATCATTGGATAGCTCTCATAGGCCACTGGCTGGCCATCAACTATGGCAATGCCGTGTGGAGGTGGAGGCGGTGGTAATCCACTGTGCACAAGGGGCACATAATGTTGCTGCTGTGCATGTTGCTGCTGTGCATGTTGTTGTTGCTGTTGCTGTTGAGGTGTTGCTCCGCCGGGCACGCTTTGCTGCAAATGCTGTAGTATCTGCTCGATTCTCAGATTGTGATTATCCTTCTGGGGCAATGACTGTGCCGTATGTCCGGACTGTTCAGCGCCCAGGATATTGAATAGATCCGATTGACTAGTGGGTGCCGGTGGTGGCTTGCCCTGCGGTATTCCATTTGGATTAATGTCATATGGCTCGTAGGGATTGTAAGCATCATAGGCGGGCTTTGCTGGATTGTAGAAGCCATAGGGACCAACATGTTGCTGATGTTGTTGCTGCTGCTGGTAGTCGTTATAGTGGCCGCCCAGCTGAAGCGGTCCGAAGCCGCCAACTGGCGGCAAGGGTGCTCCATTATTCAGCTCGTCCTCCTGCTGATCCTCGTGAACATCGTATTTGATATCATTCTGTTGTTGTTGTTGCTGCTGCTGTTGTTGCTGCTGTTGTTGCTGCTGCTGTGCCTTTTTGTGCAACTTATCGTGCTTATCGAAAACACCAGCGTTCAATTTGGGTGGCTTGCCGTCCAATGTTGGATAGAAGGCGCCTAACTGTGATTTCTTCTCATACTCATTATCCATTGTCTTCATAATATCTGCCGTTGAAGTTGTTGCTGTTGTCGTCGTAGTTGTCGCTGTTGTTGTTGTTGTTTCTGACATTGGTTGCATGTTGAATGGTATTTTGATTATTTACAAATGCATAGCGTTAATTTATTGGGTTTTTTTTCGTATGAGCGTAGAAAATAAATTTAAAATAATACAGCACAAAATCATGTTATTTAAATAAAATTAAAAAAAATCAAAACGGTAAAAGAGAGAAAAAGATTGCAAGATAAGTAGCAAAAGCGCAAAAAATATATACATATGATAAGTGGTATGAAATCATAATGGATAAGCCAAAAATGCTTTGAAAACATGCGAAAAAGATGAGCGATCAAAATGAATATGATTTAAAATGTTTTATAACGAGTTTTTGAATAATTTTCCAATTACTTTCAATTAACATAATTACACTCTGTTTACACTACAGCAATATGTTGTTGAATCAGGCATTCGAAAAACATTTTTCATTCATTCAAATATTTAAGAAACACTTTGTATATGTGTATGCTATATTATATATAGTATATATATTCGATCAACGATTTTGTAGTGTAAACGGAGTTAGGATCCTTTGGTTAAACTTTTGCATGCAATTTGTAAAATGTAGACCCTTTCATGCAATCAAATGCCATATTTACCATTTGGCGATGAAGATTGGCTAGCTGGCTGCTTTTCTTGATCATGCTGTGTCTCTCCCTCCTCCAGCACACCGTCGAGGCCTATCCTTGGCCTATCCTGCAGCGGTGCACAGATCCAATGCTTGCAGCATTCATCCTCGGGAATGGGCATCAGACGCGCCTGTGCTGGATGACAGGGCAAATCTGCGGGTGGCAGCGCCAGGACTGGTGGGCAAGCCGGCCGGCACTCCACCTTGCCGGTCTCGCAGTAACAATGCTTCTCGCAACCTTCCGGGGGGAAAATGGAGGAAAAGGAGGCGGGATGTATGACTGACTGAATGGCAATGGATTGTGATCGATCACTTACCTGTCAGATTGGCCGGTATGGGTGACCAGTTCTCAAATTCCATGCCTTGGTAGGTGCAGGTGCCGTTGTCCACACAGCGCATGCTCTCCGGACAGCAGTGTGGTGCCACTGGCTTGAAGTTCGACGGCACCGGCTCCCAGCGTATGCAGTGGGGATTGAGCACGTCCAGGCCAAAGGTGGAGGGGCACTCGACCTTGGCGCAGTGAACGCCCTGCTCGTTGCAGATGCATAGCTGCTCGCAGCCATCGCGGAACTGCTGACCCAGCTCATACTGAGTGCCCTTGAAGCTGCAACTAGGCGTGGCGCCACCAGCATCGCGTGCCTGCTGTTCCCCGTGTCCAAAGCTGCGCTCCTGCTCATGCTCCTGCTCCTGCTCGTGCTCGCCTCCAATGCTGTTTGGGCCACCATGCAACGATGGCAATGGAGCCAGTGGCTGCGGTTGCTCATGATCATCCAGGGTAACATCGCACAGCTCCAGCTGGCAGCAGACATCCTTGGGATCCTTCACATAGACACACTTGTCCGCTCGCGTGTGATTGCGCTCCGGACAGCGTGGGCGGCAGTTCATGATGCCACCTTCATCGCAGTGACAGATCTGCTCGCAGGCAATCTCCAGACGCTCGCGGAACTTGTAGACGCCGCCTTGGTAATGGCAATCATTGCGTGGCTTGGCCGTACTCCCTGTTCATATGCGTATATGTGTGTGTGGTTGTGTGTATGGTAGATAGTCGAATATGTGTGTGGGTGTGTTTGTGTGTGTGTGGGAAGCACATGTCGTTTATGAAAAGCACAGAAAACATAGCGTTAAAGCATGGACCAATGGCAACAAAGCTAAAGATTGCTGGCTATATATCTTTAAGTCTTAGACTCACCTTCGTTTTGCTCACCAGGCGCAACAGTTGGCATGTCCATGTCGACGCTGGCCAAGCTGGGCTCCAGCAGTGGCTCGTCGCATTCCATCGTTCTGCAGCATTCGTCCTCCTCCACCATACGCTCGTGGCAATGTGGATTGGCCATGGTGCGCTGGCTACCACGCGGATAGGTGGCACCCTTGCAGCGTGGCTCACAAATCCACTCGCCACGGTTGCAGGTGCAGCGCTCATCACAGTCTCGTTCCATGCTCTCACCATGCTAGTTAAGGAAAAGATAAATCAGCAACATTGTAAAAATATTGTAAAAAAAATCATAGATTTAAATCGACTTAAGTCTGCATAAAACTTAAGGTAGGTAAATATGCATATATGCAAGTTTTTATTAATGAATAGAGGAATGTAAATTTATCAACTCGAAAAAAATATAAGAAAAATACCTTAATAAATATAATATACAAAGAGTACTATATATTTAAAAATTTGTAAACGGGATAGCAATATTCAATGCCATATCAGACTTAACATATTAAATTAGCTAAGCAGCAATAATTGTATCTAACAAATATTTCACATCTTTATATATTCATTCTCTAAGTATGCATTCAAATAATGGGCCGAAACGAGTTCCTGTTATTCAGTGTGATTCGAGTTATACGAGCTACATTGTTGCAGCTTTCGCTTCTTACAAAAATCTCACCAATAATAGCTAGTTATTTTTAGTGGCTGCTTTAGAATGATGACCCAATTGCCAAGTAACGACAATAGGTTCAGTGTTCCAGTTTAGCAGTGGAATTTGCTCAAAATATGATGTGAAAGGCGGGTGAAGCCATTTGTGCACAAATTGAGTCAATTTGCACAGCAAACTGAGCGGGCCACTCATCAATCATTTGATCATTTGATCATTTGACGACTGCTGAAAATTGGTAAACATTTCCTGCTTAAAGCAGCCTGAGTGCACCAATAAGCACATATGTCAGAGTGCCGGTTAAACTGGCTTATGGCGCGACCCACACGCAAAAATTGATGCATAGATTGAAATCAAGTTCGTTGCCTAAGTCTTTTGTTTTGCAGAAAACGCTTTGCAGCCTTTTGTTCTTTTTAGCTGCGAACTATAAGAGACGTGTTAAATAAACACTTTTTTACGATTCATATGTGCGACTTTTTGCGCCCTTGCCACAACTTAACAAACGTCAAGTAAGGCAGATCATTTACTATGCTTTTTCAAAAATTCATTACTCTTTCCTGAGAACTTTAAATGTGAAAAGTCATAAAGGTATAGCTATTAATATTATAAATGCTGGAAAAAAGTAATGGTGTTTCCACAGCATGCCGACACACTAAACTACAAACTCGTACAGCACATGAAGTGTGTTCAATTTTGCAGCCATTTGGCTGCTCACTCAAAAAAGTATTTGTGGCATGCGGTCGAAGTCGCGCTGGCATGTTGCACGTGTCCGCCGCCGATCGATCGCAATTTTCAAGAAAAAACAGTGCAAAAACCAAACATAAAACGAACCACGATTCATTAAAAGTGAAAGCAAAAATTATTTCATATTGCAACTTGCCATAAATCCGATTATGAAAAAGACAGCAAAAACAATTTATAATATTAAAAAAAAAAAAATAATAACTTAATTGAATTTACAGCAGTAAATATACTCTAACACTTGTAGCCAACCAAAAAGTAGAAAAGCAAAAGTCAATTATTGAATAATCCCAAAAATACTCTATAATCCAGGTCTGAAGTACTTATTAGCTAACCTGCTGTTAATTTTTAATTACTAGATTACAAAGATCATAAGAAACTTGTAAGCCCCATATGAACTTACGGTTAGAGTATTAAAAGAAAATCCAAGCGACCGTTTAATTAAAACAAAATCAACAGCAAGCCAGCAAACTCAAAGCAATTGCTGTCGGCAACCACAACAACAGCAGCAGCAGCAACAGCTGAATGGGTTGGTCAGTAGTGCAAGTCGGAGGCGTTACTGTTGCTGTTGTTGCTGCTGTTGTTGCTGCTGCAATCCAATTGCCATCGAGCAATGTACATGACTCGTTTAATGCCTGTGGCTTGGGTGCAATGTTTGATAAACACGTCACACTCGGACAGACGCACAGAAGGCGTGTAGCAATTTATGGAAATTAGCTGCTGGCGTTAATTAGATGATAGATAAAGAGCAATAGTATGTCGGCTATCGACTGATTCTACCAGCCAGACAACAATGCACCCACTAGAAGTATGGCTGGCATGCCAGTATTTCAAAATGTATTGACACATTACGACGCTGATTGCCCAGACTGAGGCTGGGCCTGGTTATGCGTTTGCAGCACCATCCACGACAACGCCAACGATGACGACAACAACATCAATCACTGGCTAGCAATTTGCTGGCATTTTTTGATTTTAAGGCGCGCAAATATTTGCATAATTGCTGCTGCTTGCCCAAGCATCAGCGGCAAGAAACCGCGAAAATTGCCAACAAGGGAAATGTGCACCAAAAATTATTTTTGGAGTGTAAGCAAGCAACAACAGCAGCTGCGACAAACAATTTGCTGTTGCTGCCTGTTGACCGGTTTTTATGAGTGGTCCAAACTTGTTGAGCATTATGCAATCAAGTGACGACAAGGCAAATTGGAGTTGCGTGCCAGGAAGTGCCAGAGATTGCAAGGCGAAAAATGAAGGCGTCTATATGTACATGTACAAATGTCTAGAAAAACAATGAAGGCAGCGCCCAAGAACCAGGTGGGAGTACACCTGCATAGCTAAACGTCAAGCACACAAATAAAATAAATAAAGTTACTTAATGGTTATCCGATCGCATAAATTCTAAATTATACAAGAAACCGTAATAATAATAGTATTAATCATAATTTGTATATCAAGAAATGTAAAAGGCTAAGTAGTGTAATATATTAATTTAATTATTAATTATTTTGTTTGTGCCTAATGCATTTAATTATAAGGTAAACTGTTGTATAATATATCAAATAAATAATTGTATTTTATTGTATAATTATTAATTAGCCTCAATACGCACCTTATAGCTTTTATTGCTGGCCAAGCATTCGCGATGCATGGTATCTCCGCTGGCTGTGATTTCTACGATTTTGGGCACTTCCGTTTCCGGTTGTGCAGTTGTCGTTGTTGTGGTTGTCGTTGATGTTGATGATGGAGATGGAGATGGAGATGTAGTAGTTGTTGTAATTAACTCAGTGCGCTCCTCGTCCATGCTGACATCGCTAAGATCCATAAGTGCCTGATGCATGGTGCCATTGTGACGAAACAGCAGTTCAGCATCCTCATCGCTGTCGCCGCCTGCCGAGCGACCCTCGCCGGCAAAAGCAACAAATGGCGAATCAGTTGTAGTAGCTTTTGTTGTTGTTGTTGTTGCTGCTGCTTCAGTGCTGCTACTGGTGCTGCTCGTTTCGTCCTCGGTTGGGTGATGCACATGCACATGCTGTCCTTCAACAATGTTAATCACTGGACCCGCTTCCACCACTTCCAGCTGCGGCATGACTGTGGTGGCCTCTGCCTCCGTCACCGTCTCCTTCTCCTTTTCCGCCTCAACTGCAATCTCTGTGGGGTGATGACTTTCGGGCTCATTCATATTCATGGCGCGTGCTCGGGACGTTGATGTCGTCTCAGTTGCTGGCTGCGCTGTTGCCTTGTTCTCCATACTGACAATAATGCCAGCACTCGATTCGGTTGTTGACGTCGTCGTCGTTGTTGTTGTTGTTGTTGCTTCTGCTGCTGCCGCTAGTGCTGCAGTTGTTGTCGCTGGCTCGGCCTCCTCGGTGCTGCTCGAAAGCATTTGATAATCTTCGTGCTCGGCCAGGCGATCATGATTCTCGGACAGTATATGAACATGATAGGGATCTTCTGACTCACTTGTTGTTGCTGCTGTTGTTGTCTTTGTTGTTGTTGCGGCTGCCGTTGACGTTTCTGTTGGCGTCGCCGTTGTTGTGCTGGTTGTTGTTGTTGTTGTTGTGGGCACAGGCTTGTCGCTGTCACTTTCATTCTCACTGATACTGGGCTCATTCTCCTCGCTGTTGCTGGCGGTTATGAGCGTTGCCGGATGTCGGAAATTATTCAAATCCTTGGCATCGTCATCGTTCTCATTGGAGATTTGGTTGAGCAACAGATCATTCTGTTGATGTTGCTGTTCCTGTAGCTGTTGCTGCTCAGTGGTGGCATCACCACCACCCACACTCTCCGCATGCTCATCTCTCAAAGGAATGTGCTGTATATGCGTCTGATCCACCTCCGTATGATGTACGATCGCCGACTGCTCGGATTCGCTCTCGACGCGCGGAGTTGTTGTCGGCTCCGTTGAGGTAATGGGCTCAATGCTCGTGGATCGGATTGTAGTTTCCTCCCGAATCGGACTACTTGTGCTGGCATTGACGCTAACAACAACTGCTGGTGGCATTGTGGTCAGTTCTGCAATGAAAGAAAGCCAATATTAGTATACTATATTTATTAAAAACAAAAATTATCAAAATTCAAGAAAACTATAGACTCTCAATCCGAAACATCATTTATCCAAATTATATATCTTCCTGTTTACATCTAAATTTAATAATGTCTTATAATTAATAAAAGAAAAGAAAATCGCAGTATTCCTCATAAAACACCATGCCCCTTTTTTGAATAAACGCATCCCTACACTTTTAAATAAAATGTTCAACAGTTCCACACCTTAGCAATTAAACATTAAGCCCATCCTTAATCCCCAAGCTATCAAAACGTCCATTAAATCCTACCGACCCATTACTCAACCTTATCCCTAAATGGATATCGAGCATAATAAATTAAACTTTATAAGAAAATTCCTAACATACCGAAAAATCAACTATATATATTTTCGTTTATAAATATTTTTATAAAATTCTCAACTATTCGAATGTTTTCTGTTCAATTAGCATTGCCAAGAACTGTTCCCAAGCAATATCATCTATGTAACATTCCACTGACATTTGCCATTAACATTGAGTCGTTCGAGGGGTAAATAAACTTTAAGCTGACTATTTATTCGCTAAGCTGGCCCACATTTACGGTACCGGTACATCAGCAAGAATTTGTGCACAAGGCTAGCGGAAAGAGAACCAAAAAAACCTAACCTACTCGTATTGGAAATATCTCACGCGTCCCATCATTGGCAGCATCATTTGCAACGCCATCATTGAAACCTACTCGTAATTTCTGTTTGGCTGTACACCGCGCAGACGCAGCATCAGTTCTTCAGAATCAGCAAAGGTATTCATTAAGCTGCGATTGCGTCTTCAGGCCAGCTGAATCATCGGCCTGGCCCCGCCATTCTTGGAAGCATTGCCGGACGGACAAACCCCGCAATGCCAAAATATCAGCCAGCCGCATCTTTTATAATATTTTTTATATTTTTCTTTTGTGGCTCTTCGGAGTTCTGTTTTTTTTTTTTTTTTGTACTTTGCTTTAACGCGCTTAGGAAAGGCGAAAGACTGAAAGACTGAAAGACGAGACTGCGACTTGGGTCAAGTTGTTATTCTTTTGGGGGCTTTTCTTGTTGTTGCTATTATGTTTCTCTGGTTGGTTCTTCTCTGTTCCTTCGCTGTTATATAATTACATTTATTTTCAGGCATAGTTTCGGGGCGCAAAGCTCATGTCATAAATAAATGATGACTTTAGTAAGGGGTCTTTAGCTTGGTATTATACAATAACAACTACAACAAAAGCTACACACTTGACTCACTCTTAGTACAGTGGGTATAAAAGATATTAAATTGCTCCAACCATAGCAAACGATTCGAATTAAAAGTAAATTCTTTAATTATAGCTTCAGTTAAATAAAGAACTAAAGGTTGAAAGTGTAATTAGAACTAAGAAACAGTAAAATAATTGGCGACTAATCAATTAATAGATTTTCACAAGCTTTGCTGTTTAGCTCGCTGAACAAACAAATTACCATGTGAATATATTTATTTGCCTTAAATATATGTAACTTATGTGCCTTGTTCGCTGTCAAACCAATTATAATCAAGATTTAAATATGGAAATTAAATGATGGTGATAAATTTGATCTTTTTTTACTGTTCTATAATAGCTATGAACAGTTTTAAGACGGGATTATACATATGCTTAATTCCATTTAAATACTCTTCTAGACAAGAATACGCAATAGAAGAAAACGATTGTATTAAGTTTAGACTCTAAGCTATAGCTTATTTAGAAATTGTTTTTGCGAATTATATAGCAAGTATAGAAATTAATGTTTGGCTTTATCTACTATTAAATATTTGTACATCTATCAAGCTGTGAGCTACGAAATGAAGATTGCCAGCTCATATATATTGGAACATAAAACTCTTTAAGCAACTTGAAATTAAATTTTCATTAAATTTGCACACTTTTTCCATGTAGCTGCAGCCTTCAACTTTAACTACTCGGCTTGCTGCGAAATAATAAATGGTATTCCTGAACGTTTTATTTCATATGGATCCATAGTCCCTCCGCTGACTCATTGCAACACAGAATGAAAATAAAGAAACGTAAGCCAAAGAAAAACACCCGCAAGTCAACTTGACGAGCACTGCAAATGTGCCCCCATGGGGGCGAGTCGAGTGCCAGTGACGAAGACATAGACACAGACACAGACGAAGCAGCAGACGGAGGCGGAGGAACTATGCGTCCGAGTTACCGTCTAGGCGCAGGGCCTGTCATGCATGCGTGGTAGTAAGCACAAATGCAGCAGGCAACATGCAGCAGGCGGCATGCGGCAGGCGGCAGGCAACACCGATCTGTTCTTGAGGCCAGGCACAGTTGTCGTCGCTCCAATAAAAAACAGTGCCTTTGGCTCTGCAGCGACGGACGCCAATTTAGCGCTAAAAAAAAAATAAAGAAGAAAAATAGAAGAGCTGCGCTCAGTTCGTTAGCCCAGACAGAGCCCCCAGCCTGTTGTGGCATGGCTCGTAAATGCTCTCATCTTTTCTGTGTGTTTTATGTTTTGGTCCAAGAAGTTGCTTTTATTGTTGCTCTTACTGGGAGTTGCGAGGGGCCAGAACTTGGCGATAGGGTTACTGACTTGAACCTTGAATTTCAGTTCGTTATGCTGCTTGCAGCTTTTACTGCTGCCGTTGCTATTGTCGTTGTTCTTGGTTGCTGTGGTTGTTGTTGTTGTTGTTGTGACGGTTAGCCGTTTAAAATACTCAATGTTGCAGTTCTTTCAGTTTTTCAGCTCCTTTGTTTTGTCCGTTTTTGCTTGGTGCACAATTTGTCTTTTACTGTCATTGATTTTCATTTTTCACTGGCACTCGTTAGCGCTCCCAAGCGGCTTCCATCTATTTTTATATATATATATATATATATATATATACAGACATATGTAAAAGACTTACTTAAACATATATGCATACACTTATGTACGGGCAGATAGGAAAAGTTCGTTGCCTGCGCTTTTGGTGGTCTCTCGGCCCTCCGTTATGCAAGTTGGTTTCATTTCAATTGGGTATTTTTTTGTTATCGTCTGCATACAAAAGACTCAGGCAACGAACTTGACTTGTTTGTTAGCCATGTCAAATGGATTTCTTTTATTTTTGTTGCTCTCAGCCATGTTTATGATGTGCACAGCTAAGCCGAGCAGCCGCTTGATTATGATATATGACAATGGCTTCTATCCGCATTTTAAAACGCCCACAACATGTCGGCGGCAACAGCAACAACGGCAACAACGACAACAACGACAACAACAGCACCGACAACAACTTCAACAATGCTTAACACTTATGCAGAAATGCAAAACGTTGTCAGTAGTCGAAACTCATTTGCGGTTTTTCTAAGTCACCGCACGTTTTGCGGCTCTAAACAAACAGACAGCAATGCAAGGAGTTGGTCAGGGGTCTCTAAGAGGTCTAAGAGGTCTCTACAAATGATGTGCTTAGAATTGACAAGCTGTCACTATGCGCTGCATGCAAACCGGATGTCTTTCTTGGTAGCTCAGCAAACAACAGTAGCTAACCATTAAACGGAACTACTCACATAAGAATATTTCTAGTAGGAATTCACGAACTGTAAAATATGAAAATATCATATGTGTACTAGCTATGGTCATATTAAAAATATATTCTATTCAGATAAAATAAATCCTATTCAGATTTCTAATATTAATTTTGATTGAAAATGAGCTTTAGAAATCCCCAATATCGGGATGGTATCAATGATGCAATAATCTGGCTTGGCCAAAGCTGAAACTTCAAAGCCTCACTCATTTGGGCGACACTCGTATATCAGTTGGTAGGTAAGTAATGTCAAACTAGCCAACCGGAAGCACGTCACATACGGCCCACTCGCTATTCATAATGAGCGCTGCATAATGACCATTAACATCAGTCCATACTTCATGATATTTCGAAGTGGGCCTGTCCGTTGGTTAAGCTTTTTAACGCGCAAAAAGTGTCAACAACTGAAAGAGGGAATCAGTGTGTGTATATATATATACCCATTTGATTGAATTTTGGGCAATGTAACGGTCATGCGTTTTGTGTGCTAGTGTGTGTGTGTGTGTGCGTTTGTGTGTGTGTCACGTATCCACAAAGCCGAACCGAATCACAACAACAAATTTATTTGATTTGCCTACTTGAGCGGCTTTTGGCTGCAGAAGTGGTTGCTGCCATCTGATCCGGTTTAGTTTGATTTGGACAAAACTTTTCCAAATTATAAACAAATCCAAATGAATATTACGCAATCGGCGGCACTTCATGACGCGTCTCTTGCATTTGGAAAGCTGAACTGATATATAACCATATTTTGGCAGGGTGTTAATGGAGCTTAATAATTAAATCCAAATTTTGGATATTATACATTGTTTGTATTTGCTTTAGAAATTTGTTGTTGTTGTTGTTGTTGTGGTCTTTGTCTCTGTGCGTCCGAGGATGAGGATGGTAATGGGGATGGGGATTGGGATGGGGATGACAATGCATGTTGTTGTTTTCTTTTTGTAGTATGTTAATTTGTGAAACCAAGTGTTAAAACAGCATATGAAATTGGAGTGAATGTTGTTTGCTGAGAGTCCGATTTGCACATAATAATAATGGGAAGATGATATGAGCACATTTATAAACATTACATTAAAATATATTATGTACGTTTCGAAAGTAACTTTTCAACCCAAAAAGTATATTCGTTTAAACATAAGTGAAGAAAAAATACATAGCTTTTGAAAATCGGATCAGCTTGGGCAAAGTTATGGAACATTTTAGAAAAGAAGAAAATTGTGAATATATATATTTTAATATGACAGAAAGTAATAAAAACAGTGACATAAAAACGGGAAAATGTTATCAGCATTCCTAATTGTGACAGCAAATAAAGTTATACTCATTTAAAGTAACGTAACGAAATATGGGCCAAGTACATTTTAGGCTAAGTAGAATGCAGTTGGAATAACATGTTTCATGAGATACCAAAATACCTGGATTTTTCGTTGTTCATCTTATCTACCTTTCAATCTGTCTAATGACTTGAAATGTGCCGAGAAAACCGAGAATAATGTGAATAATGTTTAGCGGTGGGGCAGACATTTTCAATAGGGTAAAATTCTTCAAGACAAAGACATTAGAAAAGTCCGCAACAACTGAGGGAAAATAGTCAGGCGGTTTGACTAGCTGGACGGGCCATAAGACAAAGTGATTTTCCACTATAAAAGGCAGCATTTGACCTTTTCAACTCGAAAGTTCATGTGCTCGGGCCAACTAATGAAAAATGCAGCTTGACTTGGAATTCGGCTAGGGGGCGGGAGGGCGGAGGCAGCGCATCAAATGCTGAAGCCAGAAGAAGAAACGAGAAAGAAAGGCTACCTTCGGCGTTCCGAAAGTAGTATACCCTTGCAGCTGCTTACTATACAAAAAGAGGATGACAATGCTACCTTTAAAATTAATTTTCTTATTTAAATCAATATTTCCTATGACAGCTATAAGATATAGTCGTCTGATTTTGACCAAATTCCATCTATCTATATACAATATAATAACACTTGCAGTTACTGAGTTAGGATAAGATAGTTTGAGAAACAAAAAAGTTGTTCATACAACGAGTCATTTTTCAACAGATTGTTCCTATGGCAGCTTTAAGATATAGTGGTCCGGTTTTGATGAAATTTTGTGAGCGTGCTTAAATAACCTAACCAATTTTGATTTTGTAAAAATATATATTGTATTTTTTATCTAATGTGGTTGTCAAACTTCTGTCCAAAATTAAAATACCCTCTGCAAGGGTATAAAAACACGTTTCAGCGCGTGTCATCGTCAACGTGGAGAGGCCAAGACAAAGACCCCAGCAAGCAAAAAATTACATACGACTATTCACGAAAGCCACTTAACTTTGTACAATTGATAGCCGCAGTTGTTGCTGTATCACAGCGTATCTATATCTATACTATATTGTATCTGAATGCAATGACACCACGCTTTTCAGTTTTCAACCACAACATCCAAGTGAATGCTCCACGAGTTGCTTGGACGGCCATGAAATCTACTACATACTTGCAATTGAATTTGGAATTGGAGCTGCAAGTGTTTCATATGCTCAAGCTCGTGCTATGTGAGAGGCAATCGCCGTGCTGACTGTGTGCCAAGTGCGTTTGAGTTGGATTTGAAGGTCACTTAAATGGCGCGCAGTCAACTAGAGGGGATTGCTATGACTAGCGATGACTAGCGACGACTGCCAAGCATGCTCCTAAGCCACAAAAGATACATAGATAGATAGAAAACACAAAAGTATTGTTTGGCTAAGTTTAAATGTTGAAATCGAACATAAGACTTACAAAGCTGCAATTAAATGGTAATTATAGAACGGATTTGGAAAAAAAAATATATCAGTAGCTTGTACTATAGAACAAATACAATTCATTTATGTTTTAATTTGTAGTACATTGTAGCTGTCTAATATAAATTACATTTACGGTTCAGTCTCGTTTATATTTCTTCTTTTCCATTCTTTATTCTTATTTTTTTCGCCACCGGCAATTTACACACATTATCTCGTTTATGTTTATTTACTTCCATTCTTCTATTCTTTTTCCCTCTCTCCCTGCCTAACTATGTAAGTATCCACTTCCTGACAACATTCTGTGCACCGTTCAATGACATAGTTAATTGCATAAGCACCCCAGTAATACATGCAACCAAACACACACACACACACACACATTCAAATTAAATAGCTAGTAATTAAATTGCATTAATTAGAGTCGCCATTTTGCTCTACATTATTTTCACCGTAAATAACAAAAATTACCTAAGAAAAATCAGTAAACAAAATCATAAAAAACGCACGTCTAGACAAGCGGGCGTGCAATAAATAAATATATCATAAGAAGTTAGTATAAAAATACTTGAATTGATGCAATTAGGTAAATGCATATATCAAATAGCACTTTAGTAAAAACAAGTCATAATTATCAGACTATTTTATTTGATATTTAATTGCATGCGTTATTTTGCTGGACTTGCGCCCCTGACACAAATACCAGCAGATCGGAAAGCTCAGCTGGTCAGGTTTTCACCTGGTATTTGGCTACAATTTATGTCAGATGGGTCCAAGCGGTAACCAGTTGTTCTACGGCTGGATGCTGGCAATAACTTTGTAGCTGATGCTGCGAACAGAGAAAGCCGTCTGATAGAGGAAAGATATTGGACAAAGTTCAAAGCCCACAACATTTTTATAGACAGTGTGTGACATGTTTTTTGACACTTTAGTTCGAAAATCCATGCAGTCATATTTATGGGCGAAATGTTAATTGTTAGCTGCAAGCAGAGACAACACTTTCACGCGCTCAAAATACAGCCTCAGGGGCTGTTCGTGCTCGGGCAAGTGTCAATGTACAGAGGAGCTGCAATAGCAACAACAGCAACAACAACAATCAACAAGCTGCAATTAACAACATTTTGCTGTTGTTGTTGGTCCGTCCACTTAAACGTACCCACACGACGCTTAACAATTTTTAGCTATTTTCGTTGAAAAGTTTTAAGCTACTTTTACTTATCGGCTCATTATAACGGACGTTAAATTTTGCCAGCTAATCGTGCATGAACCCCAAGCGAAATGTAAGCGGAACGGAAACCACAAAAACAGCAAGACATATATATATATATATGTATACAAATGTATACGCACTCAGGCCACGCCCTCGAAAATAAAAAACACTTTTCATTTTTGGCGTATTTCTCACACAACTTTTATCTTTATCCTTGAAAACGAACACACAAGACAAATGACTTAGGGCACAAACTTGTTTATCTGCGTTTTTCTGCAGAATTTCTAAAGAGAAACAAACAACATGAAAGATGACAAAACAAATAAACGAAGAAACTACAAAATAAAAACATCATACTCCCATAAAAGCGACAAACAATAGACTTGGGCAACAAACTTGAGGACACTCTTATGATAACATATGCGAAAACGTATTATTGTTTCAAGATTTCATTATGCGTTTTTTTTTTTCTTATATCACAAGAGCTGTCACAGAGTGTTGTTTAGCTGAATATGCAACTTTTATAGCGTCAAACGCTTCCTCAGTGGTTTGTGCATTTGCTTTCAACAGTTTGAACTCACCGATTGCCATATACAATTTCCGCTCAATCTTCACGACATCGTGCATCAAATATGCAAATTTTCAAGTGCGTTTGATTTGTAATAATAGCAAACGAGCAGTAATCAACAATCAACATAATAACATCTCATTCACCAATTTGAATTTATTTGTATTTATTTTACAGTTTTTCCTTGAAGAAAGTAACCAAAATTCAAAAATGATGAGCTTGGCCGATAATTGAGGTCGTTACTTGGCACGAAAACTTAGACTCTAATTTTGTTTATGATATTGAAATTAATATTTCGTGATGTATATTATTATGCAATGAGACCTCCACGGCATATATATATATATGCATATATATAATTTTTGGCAAGCCTTGACAATTGCAGGCCCTGAATTGCATTCGAGCCACTTAATATGATTTTACAGTTTTTATTATGCACTTCGATAGACAGCAACACAAGGCCATCAATTAGCTCCCCATTTTAAGTTGATTGGCCAAAAAATTCAGCAATGTAAACCGCAGAAAATTAACATAAATGATTTATGCACTCGACTTTTAGCCATGGTCTGCAATTTTCCAACTCATTAGCAACCTGCAATTTGTTTGCACTTGTTCAAAAACCATTTACAGGTATCTTTGTATGTTGTTTTGATTGGGTTTTTGCAAACCTGTAACATGCAAAGGCCGTTTACAGTAATTGTTAACTTTAGTGGTCAAATCTATTAAGCTTGTCAAACAGAAATTTGTTTTCAGAAACTGCAATGAGTTAATAATTTTCTTTTTTTCTCATGAAAATAAATTGAGTTTAAAAATAATCTTTTGTTGAAAGAAAGTACTTTTATTTGCTTGTCAAAAAACAATTTAGAAAGTTGAAGAAAATATTATTTTTTATAATAAAATACAAACGAAATGAGTTTTGTTATTTTTTTGACTTCAATTTTTGATATGGTGAAGATTCAAAGCCTAACAAATTAATTTTATACATTTTACACACACAAGTTTATAAATAGTCAACAACCTGGTCCAGATATCTGTTTTTATACCCATTGAAATAGTATGTATATTAATATTTAAAAAACTTTTTATGTAGACAGCTTAATTAATTACTAGTTAGAGATTAAACTGAATCAGTTAACTAAAAACTAGTTTAACAACTGCCGGGCTATTATTCAGTATTAATAACATTTGTGAAGTAATCGTTGGCATAAGGTATATAGATTTAATGTATATATATTTATGGAAGTATATACCCACTATATGTTTAGTTATTCAGTTGACAATAGCTCTCTTCAGATTGTCTTTGGCTGATTCATTAATTAATGCTGTACATGGGGGTTGAGATGCTTAACAACTTTAAGAGTTGCGTCAAGTTATTTGTGGGGGTGTTTGGCATCTGAATGATTTATGGAAATTTGTTGTTGTCTAAGTTCAAGTTAATTTACTACATGTTTTGTTAATTGGCATTGCCCAAAAGCCAACATAAAATATTATATATATAAACAATGTACCTACGATACGTACATGGGTTTCAAGTGGCACCCAAATAGACAAATTACTTTAACAAACATTTATGACATACATTTAAAAGGTGTAACAGTTGTCAGTTGTCACGTAGGTGAAGGACATGACTCATTCATACTATATTAAAATGTCTACGCAATTGCAAAGTTTCTTAACTAGCTAATTACAGAGAAAAGTTGTTAACAAAATAAACTGATTAGTAATTTGCAATTTACCAATTGCCTAAGATCAAACCTAGTTCGTTGTTCAAGTCTTTTGTCTGCTGCTGACAATCTGTGTGGCCCGTTTGAGCCACAATTTAATCGTATCATCAGCTAAGAGCTGCAGCTACAGCTACAGCTAAAATACGACCAGTTATAATGACGTTTCACGAGATCAAAGCAGCTGTAAACTCTGATGTAAATCGCCGGCAACGTGACACGTTTGATGTTCAACTGACATTAAAAGTAGAATTACAGCCAGCTAATTAAAAGAAAAAAATGTTACAGAGAATAGATCCATACAATTAAACTGTTAACCTAATTTAAAGCAGATTGACTTGAAGTTTTGATCAGCGAATGGCGTATGAGCCTTTCACTTACTTTGCAATGGAAACTGCGATCATCTAAAATAATGGAATTTGACCAAATCTGGCTAGATTTCATATACGAACTTTTATTTTCTTGTTCTTTAATTAAATAGCATACGAAAGTTAAACTTGAATTTGAATATGAATACTTTATATTTGACAAGCAAACTATTTGTTTAATGCTTCAGTTGGTTTCAAAATAGTTTTCAGCTTTAAAAATGATATCCGCAGCAGCTAAATGGAAAGTTTTCATAATTATTTCACTTTGAAGCGCCGCATAATTAACGAAATAATTCAACAGGAAACTAATAAGAGATGCCAAACAAAATTCTTTCTTTCCATGATTAATCTAAAGAAAATGACGCAAAACAAAATTTCTTTTACCGAAACGCTGGTGCGCTCCATTTAAGCGAAAAAAGGGAGTAATTATAGTTGAAAATGTTTTTACGGATCGAACCGTAAAAGGGCGGCGTCCGTTGACGAGTGGTGTGGCGTTAATTGGTAACTCAAAGAACGAAATTTGATTATGGGGCCCAGAGTCATCGGACTCGAGAATAGTGAGATTAAAGTGTCTGGAAAGCTTTCGAGACGACGTCTATGCTATCTATAATTTTCGTGCTCTGCCTTTTTCTAACTCACCAGCTTCGCTCGCGTTCAATTTGTTGTTGGGCTCCAAAGTCGTTGAACTATCCAACATGGTCGCAGTCGCAGTCGTAGTCGCAGTCGCAGTCGCAGTCGCAGTCGACTCACTGCTTTGTTCTACGCCAATTGTTGTTGGGGCTGATGTCGTTGTTGTTGTTGTTGTTGTCGCCGTCGAGGCAGCAGCAACAGCAGCCTCAGTCGTTGTATCCAACGCTGGCATTATAGTGCTGGGAATGGCTGCAGCATCATCCTCGCCTGCAGGCGCTGACGCCGCACGCTCAATTTGAATGCCAAGCAGCAAAACTCCACAGAGGCTGGCCACAAAGAGTCTACTCCACAAGATCGACGCTGAATCGCCCGGAGCTCTTTTTTTTCTACACGCTTGCATTTTGATTTTGTTTATGTAGTTTCGGTATGACGTTTTTTATGTTTTTGTTTAGTAAGTTTTTCTCACACCTTTGCACTTGTTGTTTAATTTTTAATAAATGCACCTACTATAAAATTAAATTGAAGCAAATTTGTTAAAGGTCTTCCGAACAGCATCATTTACAACACTTCGCAATCATAAATTATGATCTGTGTGTGATTTTTTCTCTTTTATTCGATAATATTTTATTTAGAGCGCGCTATTGTTTAATGTTGTTGATTTTTTGCACGTTTTGTGTTTGACATTTGCTTGTTTCTGAAGTGTGTGATTTTGTACCTAATGTAACGGGCTTTTGTCGTCTATTTTGGTTACACTAAACGCTGTCATTTCCTTTGAATAATGGAAGGTTTTATTTTTGCTTTAGCTAAAATTTTGAAATTAATGATGTTTAAAAATACCACAAACCTTGACTCATATGTAATATATTATTTATTTTTTTTGCATACTATGATTTCTAAAGAGCTGAAGTCAAGTTCGTTTCCTAAGTCTTCTGTTTAGTCATTATGCTTCCCCTCTACATAACCCTAATCCCAAAAAACTGTGGCCTGGCTTTCAATTTATCAAACATTTTAAACAAGACTTTTTTGAAAGTGACTTTCCAGCAAAAAATTAGAAAGACTAATTTCAACTTTTCGACTATTTTTTGCCATTCTTAAGACTGCCCTAAAAGAAGGCAAGTAGCTAGAAAAAAATATGCAAGAAACTCAAAGCGCATGCAATTCGCAATAATGCAATAGTACCCCCAACAACAACAGCAACAACAAGAAACACTATAGATCCAAATTGTAGCAGCAGAAATGTATATTTGAACCGGTTTCGAGACCAACAGCAACAGCACCAACAACAACTGGAAGCGGCTCTGTGGCATTATTTTGCGGCAACTTTGGCCGACTGCGACTAACTAGAAAACCACAAATGCTATCGATGCTGTTACCATTGCCGTTGCTGTTGGTGTTGGTGTTGGTGTTGGTGTTGCTGTCGTGCATTTGGCCAAGTTTCGGCTTGCATATTAGGTTGATAATTATAATTAGTTAGCGGTGTGCCGAAACAATGCACATCATGTTACTGTTCACACATGTCCGTTGAAAAATGTTTCTAATTAAATGAAATCATACATATATATATACAAATATATATGTCAGTATAGTCTATTTTCCAAATGATGTCATTGTAAAAGTTGCTGTCCGCGTTTATTTACTTTGACATTTCACATTTCACTCTCACTCCTTTTATGTAGAAATGGCACTGGCAAAAAGCAAACAAAACACACAAGAAAACAACAACGAACAGAGAGACACAAAGACGGAGAGAGAGGCAGAAAAACTTGTTTGTTTTTTTTTCGTTTTGGTATTTTAAATGGAATTTTTTCTTTTCAGCCAATTTAGCTGCATGTTTCACTCGATTTCGATGGGTGTCTGAGCGTCTGCTAAGAAGAAAGCCGCGCTTTACATAAAACGAATACACACACACACAGACAAATACACACAAACATACACACACAAGCACGTGAATGCTTGTATGTATTACGATTTGCACTAACCCGATGTGCAAAGGTTTCCAAAGGTGGCCAAGCGCACGGGCCACGTTTCTAGAGAATAATTAAACACGTCTGCGTCTTTGTCTGCAATTGCGTTTTTCTATCAACCGCTCCGGCTGAAGCACATCCACCAACTGAGCCAGGCTCAGCGGCAGTTTGACGATCTTTCGTGATTTTCAACTCACCACGTCGTCGTGGCCAAGAGTCGAATCACGAGACCAGGCAACAACAAATGCCAACTGGTTTCAGTTGCTGACTGTGTTGAGTTTCGTCTGGCAGCAACAGCTGAGCAGCAACAGGTGAGAGAGCGCTGCTTTGACATAATCGCTCTCCCTCTCTCTCTCTCTCTCTCTCTCTCTCTACTTGCCTCAGGTGTGTCTAGGCTGTGTCTGTATGTACCTGTATGTGTGGGTGTATAGCCGCCGCTGCCCAAAAGTCGTTGGGATTTTGAATTTATCAAAGTAAGGCTACGGCAAATACAAATTTGACAAGGTAAACTCAGCGAACTTCTTTGAACCGGCCCAATAAAAGACACACTCTCAGCGCAAGTCTCAATGAATAGGCCAGCTGACACTCATTGCTGCGATTACGCCCACAGCCCTAAAGTCTCCTCGGGATATATAAACTCAACGCTTGACTTTCAAACAGCACTAAAGGTGGCTTAGAGAATTCGTGGAAACTGCAGATACCTACACGCCAGTGCAAGTCATAGAGGAAACACTCGTCTCTTTTTTATTATACCAAACCAATCATCTCAATGCCAAACTGCACCTCCGAAAAAATGCTTGCATATGCAATTTTTGAAATGCCATCAATGCAAACGAAGACGCGCCCAGAAACCGTCAGCATACATCAATGAGCAGGGCGAATTCTGGCCAACTTCAGCAGTCAAAGAAATGTGACTCAATGAACTCGACACAAAGACGTCAAAAACTATAAACTCAAACTCGCAACTTGCCCACAAATATCATGAAAATGTGCAGCACTGTCTGTCTTGGTGTTATTGTTGCTGTTGCTATTGCGGTTGTAATTTTAAATGCAAACATTCCAAAATGCGCTTTTGCAATTGCACAAACTTTGGCCAAGTGTGCGCCACAATGGCACTGTGGTACCATTTCCATTGTTAGTCACACTGTGAGCTGTGTGGTTTTGTTTTGTTTTTTTTTTTTCTTATTTTTTTTGTGCAGCTTATCTGCTAGCCATTGAATTGCTGCTGCATAGAACAATAAGTTAACAAGAAAAAACCACAGCATTGCAACTTTGCTTATGCACTCATTTCTGAATGGAGCAACAAGATAAGTTATGTGTGTAAAAAAAAAACTAAACAACAAACAAAAAACAAAACAATTTTGGCTAAAATTTGCCAAAAAAATGTGCAGCAGCTGTATGAGTCACGCTTAACAAACGAAAAAGCTCCAGTTAGTTACAAATTATATGACAGAACAGAGCTAAAATATAAAAAATTTTAAAATTAATCTTACAGAAATGCAACAAAATTTGTACACTGCAAACAAATGACTTAGGCAACAAACTCTTACTCTACGTCAATGACAACAAACAAGTTCCACGAAAAAATAAATATTAACTTGGTTTTTCTAAATGAACGCCAAAAAATTCACACCTCAAGTATACGGCAAGGACAAAATGTTGTTTGCATTCAAAACTGTGTGTTTAATTCACATGCTCAGTTTTGAGTCATTTGAATATTCAAAGAAATGCCGTTTAGCCGTACGATTCTCAGGCTTATGCAGAACTTTAGATTCAAATGATGTCATGTCTTTGAAAATAATTTTGCTCATAAGCATTTTGAGTCGTATATTTCGGTGGGGCTCTCAATTTTATCAGCGTCTGCGCGGCCTTTTTGAACGCATTTTATTTGTGACTAAATACTTATACATATATGTATAAAGATATATTCATATGTATAAAGTATATGTATAACTTGTCTGCAGCCACAACCGGTGTCGCTGTCTGCTTCAGTTTCGCTTTTGTTTGTTTTCTGTCTGTATGTAGCAGCTTGCTTATATATATACATATATATATACATATATATGTCTACATGGCTGCATTAAAAATGCACGCTGCTTATATGTGTCTGTGTATATATATGTATATACCATAAGCGTATTACATATAAGTCTGAGGCATGCATTTGTTTTCGACTGCGTTGCTTTACTTTTACTTTCATATGCAACTGGTTGCTGCCGTCGCGTCGCGTCTGGTCTCGTCGCGTCGACTTGAATGGGGAAGCAACAGCAGCGAATGCGAATGTGTTTGGGTGTCTCTCTCGGTGTCTTGCAGACTCCGAGTCACGGGCCACAAACGAAATTGTTTATAAAGTGATTGTCAATCATTTTTGGTGGCATGTCGCTTAACCGACTTGACAACACACAAACACACACACACACACATACAGAGTAACAGCAGCTGCTGCACATTTTACCACGTTCACTTGGCCATATGCTCGATCTTGTCCCGTGTTTGCTCAATTAAGACGACTAATATGTTTATCAATTAATTTGGTAAAATATTATGAAAGACATAAAAAAAACTGTTATCAAATATACACATATCACATATAATAATCGTTACTTCTATCGAAATTGCAAAATATATATCAATTGAATTTTCCACACATTTATATGATTTAAGTATGGCTTTGATTTACTTAACTGAAAACTACCAAACAGATACAAAGTACTGACGTAATGAGTCCCAAAACATTTAGCTCCATTGCAAAACCAATTAGCTAAACGCTTTTAATGACCAAATAAGGAAAACCCAAAACGAATTAAAGCACACATTTCTTGCTATCTGTAGCTCTTTCAAATTGTTGTAACTGGTAAAGATATCTTTAGATTTCATGGTTCGGCGTTACAAATAATATAAAAGTCCATGTTTCATGTGTAACCGATGTGAAGAAATCATCAGCAATGAAGACCTTATAAAATATAATATAACTCGCCGACTTGGCCTCTCATCAAAATTCGTTTGCGCTTTTATGTAACGTGGAAATAATTTTGACTTTTCATTTGGCTCATTTCTATGTAGATTTTTGCACAAAACTCATGCAAGTCTTTAATTAATTTAATCATAGAAAATTATTTAACTTTCGCTCAACTTTGCTACTTCCACACCCACTTCGTTGGTATCAGATTTCTATTGACTAACTGATGACAAATCACACGCATATCGTATTACTGTAACTAGCAAAAAATAAACCTATGGAAACTGACATTAATTTGTTGTATTTCTCAATATCGTTGCCATATTTGAAGTTTTTGAAAGTTCTGATATTTGTATTTTAATATATTTTTAAAGCAGGATCCAAAACAGAGTTGTTGTAATTAGAAGATATTTTTTGTATCAATCGCATACTCTATTAATGAACCCCTTTTCCTCGCCTCCCTTTGTCTTTGTTATATTATATCAAACCATTTTTAAGCAACTTGTTTGTATAATGCTAAACTCTATATAAAATTCATATGAAACCCATTAAAATTGGTTTATTGCCTAAACAAGCTAAAGTTGCCTTTCGAGTAAATGACCTACAAAAGCAAAACACCACAAAGTGTCATTTTAATAGTCGTTTGACATTTTGACGCCAACAGCAAGATAGTGGAGTCGTTGACATATTGGCCAGTCAGTCTATTAGCCATGACCATGACTCTTGAGTGATCTGTCTGCGACGCAACTTGAGCATCACTTGGCCCAAAAATTTGATTAAATTATGTGTGTTTTTTAAACAAGATGCGATGCAAAATTATAATAATTATAAAATATTATTGCAATTTTCAGTTGCCTGACGGCAAAAGAGTTGTGAAAGTTTTCACACAGGAAGCGGGCCAAGATTGATGCAATCATTTTATGGTAAATATTTTTTTAGTGCTCTCCCATCTCAAATGCAAATCATTGCTCAAGGCTGTTGGTAACCGCGTTGTCGCCTGCATACTAAATACGAAACAATGCAGAGTGATTCAGATTTGTCATATTCGATACGAGTCTGGTCGAAAAGAAAAAAAAATAAGTAGTCGATCGACCTTCACCAGCTGCGAAAGTTGGCTCAAAAGCGTCACGAAAATGTTCGCGTAATTCGAGAAAAAACGTATTGAATTTTATGAGCGGATATTTGTCAGTTCGAGCAACTGTTTTGTATTTGCTAAGCGTACAGAATTATGTGGGGTAATTTTTTGAACAGCCAGGTGACTCACTGTACGGTTATTTTAAGCCTCAGTAGCTGGCTCATTAATTTTGACCAGCCACGCTGATTTATATGCCAGCAGCAAACGTCTAATTTGACTCTCAATGTGAACAAAAAAAACGGCAAGACTATTTAAGTTATGGTAGGTATCTTATAAACTTAATTATTATTTAATAAACAGCATGTATATATATAAAAGCACCGAAACTGAATTTTTGCTGGCCCACTTAAAAGTCATAAAAATCATATGCCGTTAATAGATAAGATATAAAACTTAACAAAGCAGTAAGATCGTGAATCTCAAGAGCAATAAAAGATATAAAAATTGAAGGCAAAACCCAAAAACAAACCACAAGAAGCTGCAGCACCAGAAAACAAAGCGCCCAAGGAAATAAATAACAACTGCTTATTGACGACCTTCACGAAATATAGCTGCAAACATTTTGGTCATAGAAAGATACTGTACAGAAATAAACCATATAATTTATACATTGAAATATAAGATTCGTGCTGGTTATTTAGAAGTATTAATTCTTCATATCTGAGTACAAAGTAGCTTCAAATGATGCCACTGATAAATTAGTCACTCCAAGGCGCTTTTTGATTTGGCAATTGCAAGTTGACCTCTATTTAAATGCTGACCAACGGCTAGTTAGGGTACAAACTGTATTTGCAGGCCCACCATAAATACCTTAGATCCGCTTAGCGCTCAATTGTTTGCTCAAATGCGAACATATTAACGGACACAATACTCTGGACCCCCTCTACATGCGGGCCGTCTGTTTGCGTCTACTTAGACCCACAAACACACTATGCGTATGCGCGATTTTGCATGCACGAGTGAACCGGGGATTATATACATACATATACTGAGAAAACAACATTTTCAAAAGATTACTTTCAGACTGGAATCCAAATGCTCACATCTAAATCGAATTATTATATTAATCATTTTCTAAAATAAAATAAATTTCGCTTTTTGTTTCACATTTATTTTGTCGATAAACTTTTGTATATATTTACCATACTTTGCGGCCTATTCGGGTCAACTTGTAAATGTCTTAATTGGGCAGAGGTGAAACAGAACCTAGAACCATTTATCTATGCAAACGAGATCGTTGCTCAAGTTTTGGGTTGTTTATCGAAGGGACGCAGCATGAATAATGTAAATGTCTATATTGGAAAAATGCTGTTAATTGTGAACCCTATTGATATTTAGCACAAATTCCATAACTGGTCTCACAGCACACTCGTAATTCGATTTGCGCTTGCCGTCTAATCAAAATGCCGGCTCAGAGTCTGAAGCCAAAGTTAAAGTTGTTGCTGTTGCTATTGCTGTTGTTGTTGCTGTTGCTGTTGTTGTTGCTGTTGCCGGAGGCGCGTGTGCACTTCGAGAGCAGCTTGACACCCGTTCGACAAGAATTCGAAGCAGCTCACTGAAGGTAGACCACTTTCAAGCACAGCACGCAACCAGATTGAGCCAAGAATAGCCGGCTAATATGATTGAATTTCGTCTAACAATGTGGCGGATATTGTGTATCGGTATACCGATAGAGAAAAATGGATTACTAAACTAATAAATCTTAATTGAAACCATATTTCATCTATAATATTTTACACAAATATGTTGTAGCCTCTTTACCCACGACTTTCGCATTTATGCTTGATTATGCTTTTTGTTATTATTTTTTATTTTATTAAAAGTTTTGTTGAACAAAACCCGTTGCCATCACTTGTTCATGAGCTGCGGTTTATCATGCAAATTCTAAATGACTTGCGGTTGCCATTTGCTAAATTTTAATGGCTATTGTACCTAAAAGCTGTATGACAACTTCATTGCCGCAGTCTTGCCAAAGACCTTGACTTTCTTTTCCAAATTTTCTTTCTCGACTACAATTAGCCAGGCGCCATAAAAAAGAGCACTTGTGGCTGGCAAAGTTGACATTACACTGCGCATTTTGAAAGTAAAATTGTTCATCTGTGTATAGAAAGCCAATGTCAAAGCGTCTATGTTTATGTTTATGTTTGTGTTTCTGTTATTGTTTACTCATGCATGTGGCCAGCAAAGTTTCTACAAAATTGTTACAGCTAGTGACATTTCACTTTGCAATGATGATAGCTATGACCTCTCCTACTAATATGGGAATTCTTGCAAGAGCAGCAGTCAGTTCATATATGCAAATTTGTTAGCCATGTTAAAGTTCTTCTTCAAGCATAACAAATAAACGGAATTTGCCAAATTCAACTTCTGACAGGCGACAACAAAAGGCACGCATAAATTTGTAAGTTGAATTTGGCTTTGTTTTAAGCACTACAATAAGAAATCCAAAATCCAAGTCAAAAATGTAGTTTTCTATGCTCGATAGCCTTCCGCCTGCACATTTATTGTGGCAAGTGTGTGCTTGTGGCAAGAGTTAGGCAGCAGCAGCGGATCCCGTCGCAGGTACATAACTAGTTTTCACTTAAAAACACACATTTGAAGGCAATAAACCATGTTTAAGCAAAGCAGGCAGACGGGTCTGGACGGGTCTACGGCGCAGTCTGGACGCGTGTCTGCATCAAAATGCATTTCAATTTCATTACGCTGTTGGTTCGTTTGGCTTGGACTGCGTCTGCGTCTGCGTCTGGGGTCCGGTGATTGTTGACCGTGCATGTCATTCGCATTTAGTTTTGAAAGTTGTTTGCTTCCTGCTGCATGCCGCATATTGTTGCCATTTTAATTAAAAAACACACGCTGCACTTGTGTCTCGAAATGCACAAATTTAATTTGAATGCTCATCAGTGTCATCAGTGTTGTGGCCATACTCGAAATACCCATGCGGTTAGAAAACTCTTCAACCAGGCTGTTAGAATGCGCGTCAGTCAACTGAAATTGTATTAGACAGCAGCTGACAAATTGGCCAGCTCAGGGCAATAAATCAATAAAATCACCAGCTCACAAACGCATTGTAATAGGCGTACTTAAAAAGTACTATGCTCAAGAGTCTTGGCACACTTTGATCCTTACTACGAGCCAATTGACGATTGAAGTGGACAATGAGCAGAATTCAAATGCAGTCAGGGTCAATGCGACCAAAGGGAATAAGTTGGATTGCTTAAGTCGATATTGTCCGACTAGGTGATACCCAGCTTTCATTGATAGTTCCTTTTATATATACATAGTATTTATTTTGACGAAAGTGCCCTAGAAATGACCTATCCAAGACTTCAAACTCCCATAACTTTGCCAAAACTGAACCGATTTGTAATCCCGAGGCCTTTTTGTCATTACTTGGCCTCTACTTTAATTCTGAATTTAAAGTTTACAGTTTTTAGAAATTGCCTATCCAAGACTCCAAACTCCCATAACTTTGCCAAACCTTTTGTAAAGATAAGGTACTTTTAAAAATTGAACTCATTAAATATTTGAACCCGACAGAATCCTGCTCAATTAGTTATCGATAACACTTAACAGCCACAGTTCACTTAACAACATTTGGCAACGCCGGCAACTCTGTAACAATTTTAAACAGCTGTTCGCGCTTCAGTAACAAAAATATATTTATTACTATTTGCAATCAACACAACAACAATGAACGCTTCACGGAGACGAAATGCTGCGCATTCGCAATCACAAGAGGGGGGGCCATCGTTGGAAGAAACCGACACTGTCGAAGGAAACCCACAAGTGCGAGCAATGCTCAATTATATTCTCTGTCATTCTGCGAACAAAATGCCTATAAAATTCAATGATTTAATGCCTCTAACCAATGGCAAAGTTGAGTTAAATATGCGATTCCCGTTAGTCGCCAGGCTGATGGAGAAACGTTACGGGCTGAAGCTAATCCAGCTGACGGGAACACCCAAAAGATACATATGCGTGGCCGATTCTCCGGCTGCATCCATATATGAATTAACTGCCTCTCAGCGTCATCAATTCACGCTACTGTTTATAATTCTCACCTACATCTTCTTACGGGGCAATCGGATTGAGGAGGATAGGCTGTACGCAATGCTGGAAACGTTGGATATCAATGTGCATGAGGAGCACGGTTACTTTGGTGAATGCGTCTCCAAACTAATCGAGGATACGTTCGTTAAGCAGCAGTATCTGAAACGGGAGCGTTCCCAGCTGAGTCCCTATGATGATCCCAAGATAAGCTACAGCTGGGGACCGCGTGCTAAATGCGAGTTTACCTACAAGCAGATTGTCCAGTGCGCAGCCAAATTGTTTGACCAGAATGAGACATACTTTCAGCAGCAGCTTCTCATGGCCGAAGGCATGGATAATCCTGAGGTGCTGCAACAGCTTTCGATGGGCGCCAATAATGCCGAAACAAGCTACGCTGACTTGAACACAGAGTCTGTCAGCTTAATGGACACTGGTAGCCAATAAAAGAGCTAACTATAATTGCAACAATTTCGATTTTTTAATTGAGTACCTTTAGTTACTTAGGCTAAACTATGATGATCGCACATAGATCAGAACTGTCCATAGTATTGCCAGGCAGGGAACTTTGTTTTGTTTGCCTGATCTTATGAATCATTATTTCACCGAACTATAGCTATAGAATTAATATAATTCCACCTTTTCATATAAACAAGCATTATTAAAAATAACAAATTTTGTATTTATTTCGTAACTAAACACTTTTAATACTTGGCATAGTCTGTGTCCATGATCAGCTTGCCATCCTTGTCTTTGAGTCGCACACGTCCGTTGGAGTAGCGTGTTTCTTGGCTGCCATCGGGATAGACTAGCTTGACGGTGCCATCGGGATATTCGCGGCGTTTGTTTAATTTGGTGTGTATTTCCTTTTGGCCATTGGGCAGATTTAATATCTTGTCACCATTTCGCATTTGGATCAAGCGGGTGCCATCTGCGTAACGCCACTCCTCCGATTTTTCCGCATCACTGGGATCCACAAATTTGATGGTATTATTAGGAAAGTGTATCTCGATGGTGCCATCCTTATGACGATGCTCGGTCTGTCCATTGGGAAACTCGAGTATTTCCAGGCCATCCAGATAGCTGGTGTGCCAAGTGTTTGTCTCCGCGTAATAATACTTGACTGTGCCTGCACGTATGTCCGTCTCCTTGATGTCCTTGTTGAAGTACAACATGCGAACGCTCATGCCATCTTCGCTCATCTTCTTGAGATTGCCATTCGGATACCAAATGTCCTTGCTACCATCCGCATTAACAATCTCACGCTTGAGCGCGCTGTTGCTGACATCGTTGCTGTCCGCAGCGGTTGTTTCAGAAACAATTGCTGCTGGCTTGGCAGCAGCAGTTGGTTGGGGCACAGCTACATCGAAATCGCAGGAGCTGCTGGAGGCATTACTGTCATTTAATGGCTCAGGTTTCTTGCGAGTACGACTGCTGCTCTGGCGACGGCTGGACGACGACGCCACACGCTGCTTGACCGCCTTGTCCTGCATGATGTCACTTATAGATTTGGACTCTCGCTTTCCGTTCTCATCCATATGCTTTGACACGGATGCTGTTTCCTGCTAAACATTTGCCTTGAGTTAATTTCTAATTTTAATAATGTTTAGCTAGCTACTTACCAGCTTTGGCGCCAGACGCGCAATGTTCCGGTTGATTTCCTGCAGCATTTTGCTGTTGTTCTCGCGGGTTAGCTTGACCAGCTCCTGTTCCAGTCGCTTGTTCTCGCGGTTCATAAGCTCGATCTCATCCTGATAGGCCCGCTGCTCCCTTTCTTGGGAACGCAGCTGCGCACGCAGTCGCGCCTGCGCTGATATGTGCGTCTGCTCCTTTTGCTTAAGCTGCTGCTGAAGAGCCTCCACCTCCTGCTTTAATGCCGCTATCTCTCTTTTCTCCTTGCTGTTCACATTGCTCTTTTGCAAGCGCATTTGCTGTTCAAATTTGCGGCGCTCCTCTTCGATCTTCATGCGCTCATCATGCAAATAGATTTCCGCCTGTATTTTCTCATCATGCACACGCTCCATGGCAGTCATATGCTCCTGGGCACTGTGGGCCTGATCTAGCTCGTGCTGCTGCTTCAGCCGCAGCAGTTGTGCATTTTGTTCTTTGAAGGTGGTGATTTCAGTCTCCAGTTCTTGGAGACGGGTGCGCACCAGATTCGCTTGGATTTGTAGCTCTTGGGTCAATGGTTCGTCGCTAGCTGCGGTTGTTGTTTGTTGTGTCTTTCTCTGTTCCAGCGCCTGAAAAAGCGCCGTCTTGAATTCCTCAAAGAGCTGCACATTGGAGCCATCGTCCTGCAGCGTTGTCTCATCTGAATATTCATGCGTATCATTCGAGTTGGAAAAGCGAACGCGCACCTGTGTCTTGCCTTCGCCAATCCTTAGGGGCGTCAGGGTCAGGTTGCTTGTTGTCTCCTCATCCTCATCTTGATCAGTAATAACCTCCGACACCTCCGGCTGCAGTCGCATTTCCCTCACCTGCTGGGTAATCACAATCTGATCACTTTCATCAGCGGATTCCACCTGAAGACGCTGCTCCTTGCGTGCCATGAATGTGCGTATGCAGCTGGAGTTCATGTCAATGTTGCCCTCGCGTGCCTTCTGCTCCAGCAGCTCAAAGATGCTCACATTCTCATCATTCTCAACGCATATCTGCGCCGAGCGTCGATGCAGCACTGGCGGGTGGATTTGTTGTGTGTTCAGCACCTTGGCCCAGCAGACATTTGTCATGGCAGTGGAACTGGATTCGCACGAGGATTGCTCGTCATCCGCCGTTTGGCCTTTGTCCTTGTGCTCCATAAAGCGCACCTTGGGCGAAATGCTGGAGTTGGTGTTGCTAGAGGAGATATAGGATGATTTCAAGTCCGGTGTGGAGCTGTACACATTCTCGGCATTCATCAGCAGTTCTTGAAAGCGCTGCTCCTTGATAGATAACGGGGATGGAGGTGCTGCTGCTCCTGCTTCTCCTACTGCTCCTCCTGCTGCTACTTTTGCTGCTGCTCCTCCTGCAGCTACTTTCGCTGCTGCTCCTAGCGGTGCTGCTGCTGCTCCTACGCGTGGGTTCTTCTGCGTCTTCAAAATGCTGCGCTTCTGCGTCGGTTTGACCGTTGTTGTCTTGCGTAACTGTGGATGAGCATTGGCAAACTTGTAGCGGGGCAAATTGTCCAGGCGCAGCTTATCGGGATCAACTTTAAAGCGCTGTTTCAGACCATCTCCGCGACGCAGAAACGGACGCTTGGCCTTAGGTGACCGTTGAGTTATTTGACCAGTTGGCATCTCTGTAAGCTGGAAACCGGCACCAATAATATCTTGATCCTGACCCTCCTGCTCATCCCCCTCCTGCTCATCTGCATAGTCCGCATGGCGTGGCATTTCAATGGATGATGCCTGCTGCACCGAAATACCGTTATCTAACACATCTGCTTCCAAGTCACTGTCGCTTATCGCCAAATCATCCTTGTGCAGTAATCCCAGCATTTGGTACATATTCCGCTGTTCCAAACCCAGCAATAAACGTTGACTATTTTGACGCTCCTCCAGCAGACGCTTTTGTTCCTCTTGCCAGCGATTTAATGCAGCTAAGCGTGTCGATATATCCTGTTGCGTGGCAGGGTTTATATTTTCATCTGATTCATTCATATTTTACTGGGTATATCTTAAAACTAAAGTGCGTGTTATTGTTTATATGGTTGGGAACCTGACGCTATGCATTCAAATTACTAGTGTTGGGAAGTGCTGGAAATACTACTAAGTATTCAGGGCTACACGCTTACTCAATCAAAACCAAAAACTCCATAAAATTCACAAGCACAATAAAATTAAGTTTTTTTTTTATTTGTTTTTATTATAAGCTATTAAATATAATATTTATTACATATCTGGCTCCTGTTCTTCGTTTTCTTCTTGCTCATCAAAATCGCGAACCTGCACGTCAGCATCCTCACCAAACTGTAAAATGCTATCGATCTGTAGCAAAAGATCACCAACGCTCTCCTCATCATCCACATCCAGTGGAAAAAAACGCACCAAGCTGTAAAATAATCATAAACATCGACATTAATGGTAAATATGCAGCATGTACAGACTGAACAGTGGCAACGCCAAAACACTGAATATATTTGCCAGCCCTGGTATTAAGAAATTAATTTTTTTCGTGGCATCGTAAAATGTGCGACTAAACGCGACATTAATATTATAAATAAAGCTTAATTTTACGTAATGTACTAACGCATAAACTCAACTGTGGCACTGAAATGCAAAGCGCATAATATTTGGCGCGTTAAACAAGTGTGATGAAAATACCCCAAAAAATCCCAAGCGACAGCAACACAAACAGCTAAATTGACTCATTTTCAATTCAACATTTTTTGGGCACACACCAAAAAACGGCAAAGTAGCTAAAAATCCCTGAATTAAAAACGCCAAAGACTAAAAAAACCCGAATTAACGACAATTCAAAAAAAAAAAAACTATGGACCAGACAGATATGGATTTAACCAAGGTGTACGTTGTTCGTTCCGCCAAAGGAGTGGATATGCTTTGCGTGGATGATTATCTATACCATTTCGATCGCATAGGCAAAAACAACACATACCGCTGGCTCTGCAATCGTCGCAAAGATAAAGTGACACCCTGCCGTTCAAGAATTTCGACCATAGTGCCCGATCCAGCGGACAAAACCCAGCACGTTGTTGTCGATGTGATACAGGAGCATACGCATCCACGCTGCAGCGATCACGAGATCACAAAAGTCTCGCAACGCAAGCGACTCTCCAATATGAAAATGAATGATGCTTATAGCACCACGCAGCCAAAGCGGGCTCGGATGTTTGAACGCGCTACGGCGGGTTTAAATCCACCCGAATGGATATCCACCTGCGCACATAATGAATCAGTTGAATACTCCTTTCATTTGGACTTTGAGGTGTGGCTTATTATTATTGGCTTTGTCAGAATTATATTATAGTTTAACGTTTAAATATTTGTATCGTTAAAATAGCTTCAATCAATATTATGCTCTCCGAAATGATTTTAACAAATCTAATTCAACGTCCCCTCATTTTTGCAGGATAAAGATCGGGTTTATATGCTGCGACGTCGCGATGGTCGTGTCATGGTTTGCATCGATGGTCACTTGTACTATCTGGCTGGCAAGTCTTACAAGGGCAACATGTGCCGGTGGACGTGCGTGCGAAAACGAGACATTGAATGCACTGCCAAGATCTGCACGGAAGCGACTCTGGCTGGGGCACATCGTTTGCATGCACTGGAGACCGATGCACATATACATCCGCACTATTCGGCTGATAAGCTAATGCAAATGTTCTCCAGGCATCAGATTCTGCTGGTGGACGATGATCAAACAGTGGAGGTGCTGCAGGAGAGCCCCAATTTGGAGTACTTTGATCCCGATCTGAGTGCGGAAATTAAGGTGAATGATGATGTCGGCTCAATTATCATAGAAGATTGCGAAGAGAGCTACGATGTGTACATGAACGAAGTCGCCGAAACAGCCACAGAAGCTGTGTGCCTGCCCGAACCGCCGCAGGAGCCGGCGATTACCGAGGACGAAATGACGTCCAAATGGCCAAATGCCGCTGATATCATTGATAGCTATGTGCCAGCGCCCGACTATGATCCGCTGACCGAAACCGATCTAACCAAGTTCACATTCCTGCCCTCGGCCAAGGGGCGCAAGGTGCTCTGCCTGGATCGGCATCTGTTTCACTTTGACTCACAGAGTCGGGCCAATGGCCACATGTTCTTCACCTGCATAATGCGACGGGACAAGCAGCAGACCTGTCACGTGCGCGTCACACTGGATCCCGTCGAGAACGGGCCTGAGGTGTTGCGCATCAATGGCGAGCATACGCACAAGCCCGATCTGCAGGAAATACTGCGGCGCATCAATCAACAGAAGAAGCAAGACAATTTGCAAGCGGTGACAAAGCGGAGCGGCAATGCAACTACTTTCAAGCAGGAACAGGACGAGTCCCAGGAGGAGGTTGACTTTGGCCAAGACGAGGAGTATGAAGATGAGGAGGCTGACGCAACCACTGAGCAGGATACCAGCTATGAGAAGTTGAAAGACATTTCGCCGTCCTCCAGTAATGTGATCATGAAGAAGGTCATTGGTATTGATGGCATCAAAATGGAGCCGGAGCAGTCCAAGGCAGCTTCAATGATTGTCCAGTATATGAACGATGGCGCCGACAACATAAGCGCCAAAATTGAGATACTTTCCCAAGATTTGGAGGGCATCGGACCCATCACATCGACGTCCAAGCCACAGCTGACCAATTTACGCAAACGTCGCTCCAATCCAGAGCACGCATACAACACCACACAGCTGGCAACGACGCCATCCGACATGGATCTGACCAAAATCTGTACATTACGCTCGGCCAAAGGCAGCGAAATGCTTTGCGTAGATGGCTACATCTATCATGCAAAGAATCGTGGCCTGATCTCACGCAACTATTGGGTGTGCATCAAGAGCCGCGATCCAGAGATCAATTGCAAAAGTCGCATATCGACGGCAACGCAAAAGGATGGCTCCATACGCGTTCTGCGCGTCTACAATAGCCACAGTCATCCGTTCAGCGAGGATGACATCAAGCGGCGGCTCTTCAACGAGATCAACAAGAAGAACAACAAGAAGCTCAAGTTCCGGCCACTGCATTTCATTGGGAAATCCCTAGAGCAGATTAAGCAGGAGTATGGCGACTTGGCCGTTGAGCGGCTCAACGTATCCAACCTCACCGATGGCATTGTTGTGCACAAAAAGCCACGAAGCAGCAGCAGCTTAACTCCATCTTCATGCACAGCAACAAGAACAAAGGACGATGAGGTGTCAACTGCAACTGAGGCTATGCTAAAACTGGAATCACAACAGCACGAGCAGCAGTACTATGAGGAGGACGTTGTTGTCGAGGAGGAAGACGATGTGGAGGAATCAGCTAGCCACGAAGAAGCTCAGTTCATGACTGTCGAGGAGGACAACACGGATGCAATTATCGAAGTGGTGGAGGAGGTGGCCGAAATGGACAGCTATGGCACCATTGAGTAAGTACACCAAGACTACAACTGTTAGAATCCTGAATTTTTTTAAATTCTTTGAAGTCTTATAACTTATAAGCAATTGTTTAAGTTTTTAATTTTCTAATATTACAAATAACAGTTGCTTGGAAAACTATACAGAATTAGAACTGTTTCGAAATTCAAGTAATATTATTCAAAAACTAAGTGAAATACAATCATTAACTTTCCATTTATTGGATTTAAAAGTAATAATTTTAGAATTTGGAATCACCGTACTAATTTTCCAGATATCCTGAAATAATCATACAATTTTACTATAAGAATTATATTGAGGTCAAGCAGATGAAAGAGTAAACGAACTCAATTCCGCTTAGAAGTGTTATCAAAACCAAAGCAGATTAGATTAAAACTGTAGTTATCTTAATTACAGGTAATTTACACGTCGACTAATCATATTTTTGTCAGTTTACACTGTTGTAGAGTTATTCAAAATCAACATCGGTTTTAGTATTCGGTAATCAGTCGAGTTTTAGAGCTGCGCCTGCGCACTTCATTATTTCAGAGCGAATTTCAAGTTAATTGACTAAATGCTGAGATATTAAAAATAAAAAATAAATATGTATATATTTATATATATATATATATATATGTATATATATATCATAAATGACTGTAACAAAGAAACATATAGAAAATGAACCAAGCAAAAAAACTAATTCCAAAATAGATATCCATTTTATAATTACATTCACTTTTGGCCAACACACTTGTTGGCCACAAATGAAACCGGTTCGACTAGACACAAATACTCATGTGCAATAATTTTTTTTCTGTATAATTTCAAACAGGCCCATTTACACGATGAAATTGTACGCCGTATCCGATGGGCCGCCTTCATTGGCCGTGCGCATGACTCTCAAGGCGCTGGACATTCAATATCAGCTTATTAATGTGGACTTTTGTACGCTGGAGCACCGCAGCGAGGACTATGCCAAGGTAAGAGACACACCAATTAGCAAATATGTATTTCTAATAATAAATCTCTTCACTTGCAGATGAATCCTCAAAAGGAGATACCTGTCCTGGACGACGATGGCTTTCATCTTTCTGAGAGCATTGCGATTATGCAATACCTGTGCGACAAATATGCGCCGCTATCAACGCTGTATCCGGAGGAGCCCAATGAACGAGCGCTGGTCAATCAGCGTCTCTGCTTCAACATGAGCTTCTACTATGCGCCCATCTCGGCCCACAGCATGGCACCCATATTCTTTGCCTATGAGCGTACGCCGATGAGCCTGAAGAAGGTGGAGAATGCCCTGGATGTGTTTGAGACGTATATGCAGCGCTTTGGCACCAAGTATGCGGCTGCGGACAATGTGACCATTGCCGACTTCGCCTTAGTGTCGTCTACACTCTGCCTAGAAGCCATTGATTTTGATTTATCACCATATCCGCTGGTGCAGAAATGGTACTCCACCTTCAAGGTAGAGTATCCGGAACTGTGGCAGATTGCCAACAGTGGCATGCAGGAGATCAATGCGTTCGAACACAATCCACCGGATCTGTCCCAGATGGAGCATCCATTCCATCCTACGCGCAAGCCCAAGGCCTAATCTAATATCGAATGTTGGATTTTATTACATAAGCTGCATTTATGCCAGCATTGGTATATTAATTGTAATGTATGTATATACAAACATTTGTATATTTTTGTAATTCAAACATAACACTTCATGTTGTACCTCGTGTCAACACTAAAGGTTTTATAATTATATATAACCAATCTTAAGAATCTTGTTTCGGAACGAAACAGATTCCAGAGTATTTTTATAAATATGGCTACAATTAGAGATTATACAAAAATGTGAACAAGAAATAATAGTTAATTATGGTTGGCCGAATTTATAATACCCTAGCCATAAGTGATATAATATTCTGATTCTTGAAACATATATAACTGAATTGGACAACTTTTCTATTTGAGTTCTGATATTAATAAGATTTTGGCAAGGTTTAAGAGCGCAATAAATATGTAATTTGTAAGTGTGCGTTAAACTTTCGATGGATATTTTCTATGTTAATCATGTGATATACCCATAAGTTAGTCCGTTAGTTCACTCACCTGAAATCCTCGATGAGCGCACCAATGGCTTCGGTTAACTTGCGATATTTCTCGCCGAATGCCGAGCCGATGGTTAGCTCCCCCATTAGATTGTGGGTATCTGGTTCCAGATACAATTCCAGTTGCTTGCGTGCCTCTGTGCCCAAAAGGTCCACCTTGGTCAGCACATTCACATGCGGCTGCTCCATGTTGGCCATGACGCTAAGCGCCGCCATAGTGCCGGATATAAACTTGGCCCCATCCACCATAAACTGGGAATCCAGGCAGAAAACAACGCAGGTGCGAAAGTTCCAGGATTCAAGCAGCTGCACCAGCTGCTTGCCCATTTTTAGATGTGTGAACAGCTCTATTTGACCGGGCATATCGAACAGTATGTAATCATCATCCGGCTCACCGAGCATCAGTTCATCCTCCCCCCCGCAAAGCTGCGCCTTGAGCCAATCTTGATTCTCGATGAGAAACTCCAGGCAAAAGATTAGACCCCCGTTTGGTCCGTAGTGTAACTCTTCATCCTCCATGGCATCGTCTAGGTGAATCAGTTCTCGTATGTCCGTTAGAGGCGTATAATTAAAGTGCTCTGCAGCCGGATCCAGATTCACAACTTGAATATTTCTCTTGCTGTCCATTGCATGTTGTTGCATATAGCTGCAATATGTGGACTGTGACAGGGAATTTAAGTATGTATTTTAAATATAAGGTATTTATGCCTACCTTTCCGCTTCCCGCAGGTCCGACAACAATTTGTGCAAAACGCATTTTTATTTTGATTTAAAATGTAATATATAAACAAACAGAACGTGCGCTCGCTGTAAGTGTTGTAAGGCGTCGTCAAAAACAGCTTTTATTGCACTTTTTGCACATGCGCCTGTGTGGCAACGCCGCTTCCCGCTTATTCACAGATTTAAATCATAGAGTGACCATACTTCGCGTACACAGCTGTTGAGTTAATTAAATAGCTGATTTAACTGCAAACAAATTCAAAATGTAAATCATTGAGTAAGCATACAGCTGTTGAGTTAATTAAATCGCAGATTTAACGGCAAACATCATATACACAATTGTGACGCGTAAATTTACATATGATCAGATTGATTTATCAAAACGTTCAATCACACCACAGTTGCGGCCACCCTGCTGAGGCTAAGCCTAATTGCTGATAAACATCTAAATTGTGCCACCAAACGTGCACACGCGTCGAAAGGACAACGAAAGAAACGACAGCTGTCCATCTAACGATTGTCCCTTCCTCAACATGACAATCATAATGATTTTTTAAATGCCACGCTTGCAGCAAAACTATAACGCTTAAAAATAATAATAAATTCCCTCTCTCTTTTTTATAAAAATGTGTGCATGTCGGAAGACCGGAAATAATTTTCTAGTTGCACTGTCGAACCCCAGTTGAAAACACCCACCCCCAGAACTGCACTTGTGCTTTATGATTGTGTTGTCTGCTCAGTTGTATTTTTAATGATATCTGCGACAGGGGCCGTCCGCCACCAGGTGTTCAATATATATTTTGCTGATAAGTACGTAATTTTGTTGTAAATTGCGCCTTTTGGCCTCGTCGCTTGAACTGTAAATGGCCCAAAATTAAAGGTTGTTGTGTTGTGTTGCATGCTATTTCCTTTAAATAATCATAGTCATCGTATTTCCCCGAAATATTTATCGTTTTTGTACTACTATAGCGTTGTTCCTCCAAATCTTTTTTCATTGCAATATGTATTTTGGTAAATCAAATTAATAGTATTTTCTTTAAATACTGGCAGCGCAAAGGTTCAAATACTTGTAAAGTTGGTATTTTTAACGGAATTTTTTTAAGTTAATTATAATCATGTTTATTATTTTATTTAATTTATTTAATTTTAAACTAAACCACTAAGTATAACATTTAGATATTAGCAAACTTAGAGCAATTAAATACCACAGAACATGTTTTTTTTTAATATTTTAAAATTGGAATATTTGTATATATACGTTTATATATATATGTATGTATGTTAATGGTGCCACTACATGCCGTTGACTAGCAAGCTTGACTAGTTGAGAGTTGTATTGCAAATTGAAGATTATGCATTTAAAGACCGCTGCCGCTGCTAAAGATGCTCGCAACGGCACCAACATCGCTGATATCTTCACTGATAAAATCCTCGCTGCTTTGATTGCTGTTGTGATTTTGACTAGAATTCGGGCTGCTGCTCTTAGCCGTGTTGTTGTTGCTGTACAGCGGCTGAACGGGTTGTTGATTGGATGCACCATTCGGATCGTCCGGTGTCCAGGTGCGTGCGTAAAGCTTGCTACCCGGAAAGCGATCGCCCTTGCGATACCAGGATAACGAATGCGCCATGCCACCAGCTATGAAATACACAAAAATAATAAACAATTGAAAAGTATTTTTTTTTAATGTTATTTTATTTACCATAACATGTATTTAATAAATTTAAAATATTAGTTTGAAATATGAAATCATCATGGAAATATGGAAATATCAAATGTATATTCAATATCATCATTTTAAGATAATCAGAATATTTTCCAAACTCATTTAGTTATCTAATACATATTTTAGAGATCATAGTGACAAATTAAAATAAAGTTTAGTTAAGATTATTTTGGTATTTAACAAGTAATAGTGCTCTAGTCGAGACTGCCCGACTAGGATATACCCTGATCCAAGGTCTTACATTCTTGTAAAGTGCCCAAACAACGAAAAGTTCCTTATAAATGCCCTTCCCAGACTTCAAACTGCCACAACTATGTCAAATCTGATCCGATTGTCAATCCCGAGACCATTTTGATCATAATGTGGCATCTAGTTTTATTCTACATCTCAAGATTATTCATTTTTGAAAAAATAAAATTTCATATTTTTTTCGCAAAAAAAGCATAAGGGGGGACCCTTACCAATTTTGATTTTTCAAAAAATAGAATCTTGAAATTTTACGTTTAATTGATTGTGGGTGTCTTAATTAGTATAAAAAACTATACGAAAATTGATTTTGTGGTGTTTCATTTTTCTGTCAAAAATCACGCCAAAAGTGACAAAAAAATTGACTTGTAAACTGCCCAAACAACGAAAAGTTCCTTATAAATGCCCTTCCCAGACTTCAAACTGCCACAACTTTGTCAAATTTGAACCGATTGTCCATCCCGAGACCATTTTGATCATTATTTGGCATCTAGTTTAGTTCCACATCTCAAGATTATGAATTTTTGAAAAAAAAATATTTTGGATTTTTTTGTCGAAAAAAGCATAAGGGGGGACCCTTACCAATTTCAATTTTTAAAAAAATAGAATCTTGAAATTTTACTTTTAAATGATTGTGGGTGTCTTAATTAGTATAAAAAACTATACGAAAATTGATTTTGTGGTGTTTCATTTTTCTGTCAAAAATCACGCCAAAAGTGACAAAAAAATTGACTTGTAAAGTGCCCAAACTACGAAAAGTTCCTTATAAATGCCCTTCCCAGACTTCAAACTGCCACAACTTTGTCAAATTGGAACCGATCGTCCATCCCGAGGCCATTTTGATAATTATTTGGCATCTAGTTTTATTCTACATCTCAAGTTTCTGAATTTTTGAAAAAATTAAATTTTTTTTTTTTTTTTTGGAAAAAAGCATTCTTACCAATTTTGATTATTTCAAAATATGAAATTTTACGTTTAATTGATTGTGGGTGTCTCAATTAGTATAAACAGGACGGACAGACGGACAGACAGACAGACATATAGCCATGTACGTCTGGCTATATCGACTATTGATAGTGATCAAGAATATATATACTTTATGGATCGGAGATGCTTCCTTATGCCTGTTATTTTTGCACAAAGCCATAATACCATTTTTCCCATTTTTAATGGGTTCAGGGTATGAAAAGATCATCAAGAAATTTGCCAATATCATTATAATAATATCAATTTGACCTACTTCTGATTGCCGACCTATAAGTTATTTTGTACAAGTATTCAGTTGCCGTATTTCTATTCAGTGAAAAGTCAAGCGCCGCCCCGTCAATTAAAAATTGTTGCCAAAAACTGAGCAAATGCCATTAGCGGACACATTACAAGGACATCAGCAGCAACAGAGCAAACAAACAGTAAAAGGGTTCCAAGCCTGTTGTTGCAGCTGCCCGCCTGCTGGGCGACCCACCATTTGCGTTGAGCAAACAAAAACCCAAGCACAAATCCTGCCAGCACCCCGCTGTTCAGGGCTGCGTCCAATCAGCTTGCACGCAGGATAACATCCCATTCCAATGTGACAGCCGAAGCTTGGTAATTTGTAGCGCACACTGTTTTTTCGAGTGCTTCATGCGGGTGTTGCTCAAATATGCGGCATGCCACCCCATGCGGCAACCACACAGCTTCACACCCACACCCACTCTGTCATCTTGCAAGTTGGTGTGAACATATGCCAGGCGCGTGTGGCAGCCTGCAGCCGAAGCGAAGCTGCCCCCAATCCACTTGCAGCCATTTAAATGGGCGTTGCGTTGTCCCCCAACTTTTCTTTTGGGGGTTTTGCGATTTTTATCTATTTCCTTATATTTTGTTTTTCTGTTTTTGCCCAACATTTTTAATGCACGTTAAGCATGAAAACGCTTTTGCCATCCATGCAATCCGCATTTCCCCATCCTCCATTCCCCCTGCCATGCCCTACTCTTTGCTCTCTTTGGCCTCGGTTGCCCTCGAACAGGACCCGTGAATCGACAGACATCTGCTGGAGTGTAACGAATTTCTCACGATATGATTATGTCGATTGTACTTTGTTGTTGTTATTGTTGTTGTTACTACAACTTTGTTGTTCCCCATGTCAATTGTTATGTGTGTGTGTGCGTGTGTGTGTGTGTGTACCTTGCTGGAGTTGGAGTCGAAGTTGGTAGTTGGGCAAGGTGTATGTCGTGTGGGATTTTATCATAACAAATTATATGTCGCTTGATTTTTATTTTTCTTTGACAATATTTTACCGAGGATTTGGCGTAGGGCTTAGTAGAGCAAAGTCCCAATTGAAATAAATTAGAAATGTTCTATTTTATATATTTTGAAAAGACTTTGCCGTGAATTTCGACCAAAAACGTTGTATCTAGATTTAAATATAGTATTAATGTAGAGGGTAAACCATGTCCAAAAACCTTTTAAAAATCGGTTCAGATTTTACCAATTTATGGCAGTGGCAAGTTTGTTCTTACATACGATTTTTATGTATGCAGACTATTTTTGTGTGTAAAAACTTAACTTGAATGTAGTATTAATAGAAAGGCGAAATCATAGCCGAAAAAATGACAAAGTTATGGCAGTAGAAAGTTTGAAACGGGGCCTTCATACACCTTTATAAAAACGCCTGTCGGACATCGAAACCTATCAATATTTCTTGAATGGGACTAATTGCTGATAAACGTAAATAAACTTAATCTGAAAGAGATTCTTATTTAATATGTATAAATATTATTAAAGACTGTAAATATTAACCCTACTTATTGTTGACTTTTTTTTTGATATTCCCACAGGCACAAAGCTGTAAATTTCACTTAAATGTAAATGAAGTGGTGCCACATCACTTAACCAAGTATAAATTTAAGCCAAACACGTTCGTAACCAAAGTTTAACCAGTATAAATTTCTGTTGTGACAAACAGACTCTAAAAAAAACTTAAAAAAAAAAACTAAAAAAATCCAGCAAATCATTCAAAATTAGACTCAGATATCGCCCTAGTAAATGCACCCTTTGGTATACGAAGTGGTTGGCTATTAGTTATGCAGATGCTTTGCCTCGATCAGGATTCTCTGAACAGTTCACAGAGCGAGGAGGCAGGCCTGCAGTCTCATACATTTTGAATAGAAAAATTATTAACCAAAAAACCGTAACTAAAGCAACTTTTATGAGCTGCCGCACGGAAACCCTTAATCCATTGTGCCATCCCCCCACCCCGACAGGCTCATGAAAAACCTTTCGTGTGCGTATCCTTGGTACTACCATGTGCCGTGTCCTGTGATCGATGCGACTGCAATGAGCAAAACAATTTGCTTGACTGGCAGTCACGCAAAGCCCGCAAAACCGAAAGCGGGAAGAGAAGTGTGAAAATTCTAATTAGTTACACTTAGGCAAACGCAGCAGCCGTAGCAATCCAGGATGCCCACCGAAAGCAACTCAACCCAGAGCAACCCTCATTCCAATCGAATGGAATAAACCGCACCGATGGCCCTTTAAATACATGCAACCAAGAGTCCAGTTGAATTATGTTATTAAATGTAGTCCTCCTGGTGCCGAACTGAATCCGATGACCGCCCACAACAATTTGATTGATTGAATGATTGACAACTTACTGCGATCCTTCAGTATGATTTTCTTGGGCGGCTCCTTTTGGTAGTTGCGCTGCAAGCTCAGGCCAGCTTCATTGCCGTTCTTATCCTTCTTGACCATTTCGCTCAGAAAGGTAATATAACTAATAGCCAGCTTTAGCGTATCGACCTAAAAGCAAAGAAAATTTGGAAAACGTTTTGTAAATATCAATCAAATTATTATTCAGAGAGCGAAAGTTAAAATATCGATTATCAGGAATATGATTTTGTTAGCTCGAATAAAGACATGAATTTGGAAAAAAAAATGTATTTTCTAGATAGAGGTTAAATCATGACCAAAAGTAAATAGTTTTTAAAAATCGGTTGACTTTTGACAAAGTTATGGCAGTGAAAAGTTTGGATCCATGCCTTCGAATGATTTTGCTGCCTACATATGATTTTTATGTGTAGAATTGGACTTTGAATTTTCACCATGAAATTCGTTGTTAGATTTAAAGGTCGTATTAATTTAGATACTACACCATGATCAAAAAGTCATTGCTTTAGAAAATCGGTTGAGTTTTAACAAAGCTATGAAGGTGGCAAAGTGACCAATATACATTATGGGATCGGAGAAGATTAAAGTATAAACCTTAAGTTAAAAATTAATTTTTAATTAAGAATTCAAAGATGTCTCACCTTGCTTAAGCGTTTCTCGTAGGGCAATGTCGGTATATGGGTACGGAGACCCTCGAACGCTTCATTGATGCTCTGCATCCGGCGTCGCTCCCTAAGATTCGCCGCCTGTCGCTGCTGGGCCATCTGAGAGGCGCACTTCAAGCGACGTGGCTTGTGACTGCGTCGGCTAAACATAAACATGGAGTAGCTGAAATCGGTTATTATCGGAGCAGCTAGAGCACATCCATGGATATGCATATGCTATGTTAAGATGACTCACGTCTTTTCGTTGTTCTCCTGGTCGCTGTTGAAGCCACTGCTGTACGCATCATCATCGTCATCGCTCTCCGAGCTGTGCTCATCTGCGAAAAAGAATTCGGAGCTGGAGTTCGAGGCATTGGTTGCCTGGGATCCTTCGAAGAAGTGGCGAGCCATGGTGGCCTCTAAATCGAAATTGTCCATGGAAAACATTTTACTAAATGCTGATTTTGTTTTTTCACCCGATTGCTTGACTTTATATGGGTTAATTATGCGTCAAGTGCATAACGGTAAACAGAACGCCTCCGGATTTTATATCTGATTGGCGAAACGTGTTCAGCACGTGTCCGGCAGAGGATCGTCCTTGGTCCTTTGTGTAGAACAAGTGCGGCACGTGTCGTCGATTTTGACTCTTGATTCGCTGAAAAAGGACACACAATATGATTTCTATGGGTTTTTGTTGTTGTATGCAACTAGCCTTATCAGCTCGTGTTGATGTGGTAAGTACTTATTGAGTTGTTGATTTGATAATAAACATGTTTAACATACGACTACATTTGATAAGATAAACAATTGATAGAGCTTTGGCTTGTCGCCAGTTAGATATGGATACATATATATATATATATATATATATATATGTACATATAGGATCAGTGAACTTTATGACAGAAAACACATGGCGATTAAAGTCGAATTATTGAATGTTTACTTCTTTTATAAATACATTTTCATTTTATTCTGATCCTAACTACTTCGGAATAACATAAAGTGAGTTGTCATACTATTTATATTATATTAAAAATATGATATTATGCCCGAAAATAGCTTTACTCTTTTATTAAATGTATTTTAACCAAACCTTGAATATAAATTTCTAGATCGATTCGGTAAGTATTCAAAGAAATATATAAGATCGTACGATGTATGTGTTTAGGGTATAAATTTCCCAAGTTATCAAGTTAACTATCAAATTTCTTATTGTATTAAATGTCAATAGCATTAATTTGATAAACTTTAAATTAAGTAAGAATACATATTGATTTATGCACTCATTTAGTTGTTATTTCTGCACTATCTTTTCCACTTTAGTTTTCCTATGCAATTATTTAAGATTTAAGTTATGAATATTAACAAAATCTAAAAGCACAAGTGCACCGGCGGCATTCCAATTAGAATATTTACCTCGTTCAACTGATAGTATCCAATATCCACAATGCTTATTAAATACACAAATTTCGATATCCTTCAAAATTGCACATAAATTAATAATAGTTTAGAACTTGCAACACAACACATACGTCCAATAAAACACCAATATATATGTATGTATATTAGATGATTGCAACCGCTTGTGGCAACATTGAAGCGCGATTTGGTAGCGTACGCGCCGACAGCTACAAAGCGAATGACAATTCCCGGGCCGGGAGCAGGACACGTCTGATAAGAGCTCAGCGAGGGGTTGCTGCCAGTCCTGGCCGGATAAACTCATGCATGTAGTACAAAGTTGTCTATCATATCAATGGCGGTGCCACATCAAAAAGTATTTTGCCAAATGGGCGGAGTCCGGCCAGCTGTTGGCCAATCAGCGTCAAGCTGCTCGAAAGTTGCGACTCTGCAGGGTTGCATTTGACGGGGTGCTATAAGCTTATTAAGTTTGAGCTTGGGTGTTGTTTGTTGAGGGGGGTGGGGGGGTGCGAGATATTTCTGCTGTTTTTCATATGGTAGAGCACATTAAATTGTTCTTTGATTTCGAACGCGTTTATCTGTTTAAGCGGAATTATTGCCCGACTGTGGCATGTGGCATTCAAGTGGCATGGTACACTGTTTAACAATGGCATTTGCACAGCAAGTGTATATAGCTGCAATTGGTTAGGGGTTGGGGTAGTGGGCTTTGCTTTGGGAAAGGATAGCAAACAGGCAGCTGCAATTTTGTCATAAGAATGATTTGATCATTTTCCAGTGGAGCATCTAAGTCTAATTAATGGTTTGTTGCAACCAAACAAAGACCTCAACACAACAGCAAGCCGAAGACAGCTAAAAAATTTGTCAACCAGCATAATTTTTAAGCATTAGCCAAAGCACGAAGACACAAGCAAATATTTGCCTTGTCTAGGATTCCAGCTCCATTAAAATGCGTCTGCTGCACGGGTATCTGCTGCATATTTTACGGCGCACTCAAAGAACGCAGACAGGGGTGTCAAAATATGCGAAACAACATGTATATTCTCTATTACTAACCCCCCCCCCCCCCCCTCTAACCTACCCTTCCCAGTTTGTTTGTTGTCCTTTTTCCCGTGCCTGTCGACGGACGACTGACTGCCTCATCATCATCGGAGGGCGACCTCACTAAGGCTACCCATGATAAACAAATTGTTTTTGCCTCTCCATCTTCTCTTCGTTGTTTTCATTGCCAGCGCTGCTCGTTTGCTGCAGCTGTATAAACAAATTAGTTTTCAATTTTATCAAGTTGTTGCCCAGTGGCAACCAGTTAACATCTGATTGCTGTTGCGGATAAGAGTTAGGAACGCTGGCCTTAGAGTGGTAGCATTTTTTTAGCAATATAATAAAATACTTATTGCAGTTATTCGATTTCAATATCAGAAGACATTTCGGATTCATGGATATTAGCTTTCTTGTTTTCCAGCTATATTAGGAATTTGTATTCTTATTTACAGTAGAATATAATTTTACTTAAGACTGATGTATAAATGTTTAATTCAGCGTCAATTAAGAATAACGTATGCCTTAAATATGATTGAACAGAATTAGCATTTATTTACACCCTATCATACAAAATTAATAATTAGAAAAAGCAACATACTTATTTTTGATTTAAACACAAAAATGCAGGCTTAATCTTAGTCTACCATCCAAAGTTCGTAATACCCTTTAAAAAAAACCTAAGTCAAACGAAAAGAAAAGTATTGAAAAAAACTTTCCAAGTATCCAACACCTGCTACGTTTTCCCTAACATTATACGACATATATATAATTAAAGCTCCAGCAAATGAAGTTTTAAGTACTACCTGGAAGTTTCCACACTCTAGTAGATATCAAGCTGCGAATTATGAACACGTCATATAGCACAATGAAGCGTAACCGCCTCTATGACGACTTACCCTACCCAATGCCCCGGTGCCTGCCCCTGCCCCTGTCCCTGTCCCTTCCCCTGCCGCACTCCCCTGTCCCTATATCATTACACGCAATTGCCTGCGAAAGGGGGTGGGGGGGTTGCCTCAACCTCAATGCATTGTCATTTTGCACAACGATTTTCAATTCATTTTTTATTCGAATTCTAATTAAAAACCCAAATGTATTGTTGAGGTAGACAGGCGAATGAGGCACTGCTTATCACACTGCTGCCCTGATCCCTGTCCACGTCCATCCACAGTGTTGACACTGAGCATTAAGGATGGCAAAATCCTCTTGAGTGCATGCCTGGCCGAATACACTCGGTAACGCAATGTGTCTGTGGATTGTGTGTTCATTTTAATCTCATTTGAAAAGTTCTCTTTTTTTCAAAAGTACTTATGTAAAGTGCAAAAATTGAAATCAACAATAGGATTTAGAAAGGGTTGGTCCTGGGATAAGCAGATACATTTAATAGTACTGCACTACTTAATCTGTAAGTATACCTTTTTAAGTCCTAGAAAATTACTAGGGGTAACGGCACATACATTGATTATTAATAATTATTCTAAAAAGATTTTCTAGTTAATCGATTTCAAAATAATCATAAAGAAAACCTTCTTAATACTTTGCTATTTAATCAAACTTTCAATATACGTACACTGAAAAACATCCTTGGACTGTATGCCATAAGTAAAAAAATACACCCACTTAATTTGAAAAAATGTTATAAAAAAAAAATAAAAGAAAACATTCAATAAATATTCATTAAAAGGCAATATGTTGCATAACCATAAAATTAAATTAATTGTAAAATATATTAACAGCAAAAATACCAATTCTGTTAACATAATATGTTACTTAACATTCAATGTTAACATACAGTCAATGAAACCAGCAGTGCTGCAATGCTTAAGTGTACATAAATTAACGCTTTCAAAGACGGCGTCGGTGGTGTAATGGTTAGCATAGTTGCCTTCCAAGCAGTTGACCCGGGTTCGATTCCCGGCCGACGCACAGCCAAATTTTTTGCAATTTATATTTTTTTGTTTATTATTTTGCATCTATTCTATTCTTAAAATTTGTACATAACTTGCTCGCTAAATGCGTGCCGCGGATCAATACGTTCATCAAAGCGTTTGCCATTAAATGAAAATTCACTAAAAGGAACTGTGTTGAGCACCTTAAAACCCACTGCCTTGCCAATCTTTTGGGTAAACGAGGATGTCCAGAGGGCAGTAACTGCCGCTGGCCGTTTCTCCCGCAACTCCGGAGCCACATCCTCCAACCCAAGACCCTGCTGCAAATCCCGGGTCAGCTGAACGGTGAATTCAGTGAGAGCACGTCCCAATCCTTGACGTTCAAATTCCGGCAATGTGGCCAGATACATGAGCTCACATACACAATCCATATCGTACTCGGCGCAGACGTCGATCTTATCGTCCATCGTAATCATATAGTCCATTAGACACCTTGCCGATGGGCTTTTCGCTTGCTCATTGCGGAACTGGACAAAGAAATTATCCTCGCCAGGCGGTGGCGCAAACTAAAGTTCAAGACAAATATGATATTATTTCTAATTTTCAGATTATAGATATGGCATTTACCTGCAGCTTATTAAAGGCCACCGAGACAATGCGTCCAGTCTCGAGGTGTCTCACAAGCAAGGATACCCCATCCTGTGCCGTTATTCGACACAGCTCCTTCAATTCCTCCCGTGCTTCCGAATTATGTGGCAAATTTATTTCGCAGCCTATGCAAACTGATTCATTTATAAAGAACGACTTATCCAGCAACTGGAATAAAGAATACAATAAACAGGTTTAAAAAAAATATAAATTGCAAAAAATTAGGCTGTGCGTCGGCCGGGAATCGAACCCGGGTCAACTGCTTGGAAGGCAACTATGCTAACCATTACACCACCGACGCCACGTCAGCCGCAGCGCTCAAAATAGCTTTTCTCACTCGTTCGCAATTCTCATTGCAAAACTGCTATTCGAAATTATTAGAGAACTCAATCCGCAAAACGTTTTTTTTTTCAGATTCTTTAGCACTCTATAATTAATTGTTTGTGATGATTAATTGCGATGCATATGTACTTACATTAAGCGCCTCCTCTAAATCCGCTTCAGCCACACTACGCACCTCATACTTTCCTATTCAATATATTATAAAATTGAAATTTGTATAGTTGAAATTAAATATGAAATAAATGTTAATGGTTAAAATGAACGCTTTGTATAAATGTATAAAATATTGTTGACCTATTTTCTATTCATTAATTTAATTTGCAGACTGTTTTTGTAAATTAAAGTTTATATTGAACTGTTCACTTTCAATTCACGTACCCTCGTGCAAAGTAGACCAAAGTTTGCCATTCTGGGCTCTCATATTGGATGCTTATCTCGTTCAACGCAATATAGAAACAACTGTTGCCTCCAAGTGTTTGATTGTAACTAAGCTATAAAGAAATTGATAACGTAGGCTGAGACCCGGCAGCCGGTTTTACTACACTATGCTAGCAACTTGGACTTATCATTTTGGCCGAATACTATCGATAAGCTGTTCATTAATATTATCTGCCTTTAGTTTTTATGGAGTGTAAGTTTATAACTGAACAGGATTTAATAATAATAATAAATAAAAAATATCTACTATAAATAATATTTTTTAGCTGCATGGAATTTAAAACCGGATTTAAATTTATTTGAATTCATAAAATTACAAGCAGCTGATTTACAGTGCTGTAAGGCAACGTACCGTTTAGAACTCAACAGCTGTTATAATTAGATGCCTTTACAACACTACTGCAACGTGAACAACAAAAAAACAAAGCGCGTCACTGTTGTTCTATATTGTCTAATAATTGTAAGTAGCTGTTAAAACATAAGATTAACATTCTGTAAATATTATACTCTGTTAATATTTTGGAATTTACTTGCTCAAAGGGTAAATCACCATGGAAACGCTATGCCAAACAATAGTTTAACATTCAATTAACATAAACTGAAAAATTGTCAATTGCACGATGTTTATATTGGACAAACTGCTGCCGTTCATCTTCAGCTACATACGACCCTTTATTAAGTGGTTCCTACACGTCTTTACCCGCCTCTCCGAACTGCAGCGCATCTGCTATGGCGCCAAGGCAGGTGCTCCAAGATGCCGCCAAATTGAGAGATCTCTGTTGCAATCGAATCATCCGGCAATAAAGACTTTGTTAAGGGAACTGGATGAGGCAGCGCCCTTTGCGTCAGACATGGAGTTGCTTTACTTTGGTGAGTCATGATATTTTAATTATGATTATAATTTTAACAAATTATGTATTTAGTTGATAAACTATTCGATTTTTCCTGCATTTTTAATGTCAAATTTATATTTATATATTATATGCCTATGCATTGGCTATTTATAATTGCTCAATTATATTGATATTACAGCTCCACGCGCCGTTAAAACTGTGTGCCACGTGAAGCGAATTAAGAGTAATGTGCATCCGGATTTTGGGCGGCTTTTTGGCAACTGCATTACCACCATTTGGGGCTATAAACGTCTCATGCATCAGGTGGAGGAGCTGCGTGCCGAGGCATACGACTCGGAGAATCTCGATCACGAGCAGAAGCTGCTGCAGCTGTGGCAGCTACTGATGCCGGAGGCACCGCTTACCGGTCGCATTTCCAAGCAGTGGCAGGAGATTGGCTTCCAGGGTGATGATCCCAAAACGGACTTTCGCGGCATGGGCATGTTGGGCCTGGAGAATCTATTGTACTTTGCCATGGCCTACAATGATGCAGCCAAGCATGTGTTGCTCCACTCAATGCATCCGACTTTGGGTTACACCTATGCCATTGTTGGCATCAATCTCACCGCTTTGGCGTTCAATTTACTGCGCACTGGAGCGGCCAAGACGCACTTTTACAATCAGGTGGCGCTGCATAAGCAAAACTTTAGCTCGCTGGATGATTTTCACAAATTATATTGCTATCTGTTCTTCGAATTCGATCGCTTCTGGATGGACAGCTCGCCGCGCAATATAATGGACTTCCGGGAGGTATATCAGGCCTTTGAGATAACCAAACTCGAAGCGCTCCATAACGAAAGCACAGTTTTCAAAACGAATCTGATCGTGGAATCCGTCTAAATCTGCTCACATTGTAATTTGTAATTTAAATACACGCTATATTTTTTGTATAAATGCAGCTTTTATGCGTTTATTTGAGAGCTATATTATTAATATATATATGTATGTATATTTAATATGTATATATTTTGTATGCAAGTATGTAAATCGTAAATTGTTAATGCAAATGCAAAACGGCAAACTAAACAAAAAATATACATATTTTTTTGGAATGACACGCATAATATTTGGAAATTAAGATTGAGATTGCACGTAGGTCGAGTTATATAAAAAATTACTTAAATATCACGCAAAAGCAATAAAATAATAATAATAATACAATTGAAATGCATAAATAGTTCGCAGTGAGAAAATCTTTTGCCGAGTATCCTATCAATTTGATGTTGCAATTATACAATATGTGAAATGCACAAGTTGCATCGAATTGTGGCGCCCAAAAAAGAGCGGTTGCAAGCTATTTTGTTGAATATCAATATTTCATAAATTGCTGCAGCAGTCAGAGAGCGGGGTCTAGCGATAAAACTTGACCTCAGCCTCAACGCAATCCTTGAGCAGTTCGTCCAGCTCGTCGCTGGCATGATCCTGTATCGAAAAGTAATTGTTCAATTCATCGACACAGGAGCGCTCCAAGCTGCGCAAATGCTCCAACGCCGCCGGCTTGCGATTGCCATGCAAACTATGCAACAGCGTCTGCTCCGCCTCCGGCTGCACCTGAGTCAGCGGCGAAATCCTCGGCTTGGGCGCAAACACAAACGGCTTGAACACAGACTCCGCTGCATTTGGCGTGCCAGTGAACCAATGACAAGAGATCGAGCTACCCTTGCCACTCAGCACCGATACATTGGCCGCCTGCGAGCCAGCGCCGCTGGCCGCACGCAGCGTCTCAAACATATCCTGTTGCGTGTAGCTGCCATCGCCAGCAGGCTGGGGACCGCACCAATCAGCAGCGGGCGCCTGCGCCTCTGCATCATGGGCAGCCGCAAAGCTAGCGGAAGCATCCAAGCCCTCGCTGCACTTGTCCATGGTGGTGGTGACAGTCAGACCACCGCTGGGCAGGCGCAGCCAGCTGGCCTGCAGCTTCTCGGCGGCCCACACTTTGCCGGCGCTGCTCAGCATCCAGGCAGCGGTCGGATCACAAACAATAAAGTTCAGCTTGGCGCTGTCGCTGCTGTGCTTGGCCACCAAAGCGCCAATGCGATCCACAGCAGCCTCCACGTCAGGGGATTCGGCTAGCGTAATGCTGCAAAAAAGTGGATTGTTTAGTAATTATTATTATTATCAAAGATAGATAAGTTTACATAAACTAAATCTACTTGTATATATGGATCTGTAAATAATTATAATAATAATGGGATCTATGGCATTATAAGATAGATAAGTTTACATAAACTAAATCTACTTGTATATATGGATCTGTAAATAATTATAATAATAATGGGATCTATGGCATTATATGGCGCTAAGCATTATCTATATATATACTAATTATAATATGTATATGTGTATATCTGTAACTGGCTGACCTACCGCACAATATCCGTGCTCAGCAAGCAGTCATCGCTGTCAGTTGCATCTGCCTCTCCGTCGCTCCAGCTGAGGCTAACTGCCACGCCTTTCTCATTTGCTCCAAAGTCACCGCCCCAAAGATTGGGTTTGGGTTTCTGCAATATGACACGTAGGGCATCGCCAGCCGGTTCCAAAGCAGCGCCGCCATCAGTCTGCCACATGTGGCAAAATCAGTTATTTTATTTAAGTTTAAATTTTAATTATATTAAAGCTATAAATTAATTATTTTTAAATATATATGTGGCAAAATTAGTTTTTAATTTAATTTAATATTTTAATTAACTATAAATTATTTTTTTTAATTTTTTACGTGGCCAAAGAGTACCTTAATAAAGCTTGAAACTTTTTTTTTTAATTAAAAATTTAAAAAAAATTATGTATATAATTTATTTAATTTTTTAACTTTATATTCATTTCCTCGAGTCATCAAAAAAATAATTTAATTTTAAGTTTAATACACATTTTAATTATCCTAATACTATAAATTTAATTTTTTTAAATAAATTAATTTTTTATCACTTTTTTTTATATTATTTAATTCAATAGCTAGTCAATTTTAAATAAATAAATAAATGTAGTCATGCAGTCTGTTAGTTGTTGTTGTTGTCTGCAGTCTTTTGTTGTTGTTGTCTGTTATTGCCTTACCTTCCCCTCCCGCACTTCGCTGACATCATAGTAACAGATTTCGGTTGCCACGCCCACAGCGGCTGCATCCTCCGCGTTACGGCCGAAGATTAAGCAACCGGATGCACAGTTGGCTGGGAGCACAATAAAACAGTCAGCATTGGTGGACATTTCCTTTCAGTTTAATTCAAATCAAATTTTGCACCACAGACGCAGACGGAATTTGCAAAATTGATTTTTCGCAACAGCTGTTTGCAATTTACAGAACAGCACTCTGTTAGCCAACATTACATTACGTGAAGTTGGGTGCGCGCGCATTTGTGCGTTTGCTCATTAGTGCGTTTGCGCATTTGGCGCTGCCAACCTGATGTTAGAGTAATCGATTGTCGATTGACGTTTTCTTGTTCTTGCAATATTACCATTGCGAGTCACGGTCGCAGTGGTCAAAAAAAAGCGTTGTAAAAGTTGTGAAACTAATTAAAACATCACAATTTTAATATTCTGTGATAGCTTTAAGGCCTCGCAAAACGTTGTTAGTCTAGTTAAACAAAACGCGTAGCGTGAAATCGAAGTCGAAAGAACTGCATTTGTATACAGTTAGCAAGCAGTCAGTGTGTGTGTGCAGGTGTTGTTGTCTCATTCGGGCGTATCAGCGAGTTCGGTTGACGTGCGAGCGAAACAACAACAAACAAGTTACAAGGTAAATACTCGTGCATACTGTTGTTGTTGTTGCTGCTGGTGGATGTTCAGCGCCTTTTTTGTGTGTTGATTATTTTACTTGCGTGCGTTGTAACTCGTGGGCGGCTACAGTCAAAAATAAAGTAAAAGAAAACTAAAGAAAAACTAGGCAAAAACGTTGGCAACTCCCAAAAAGCTACTTAAAATATAGTATACGCCTCGGTTTGCAAATTGGAAAGCAAAAAGTGTACAAAGAAACAAAAGTAAAGAAAATCAATAAAAGAAATTGCAATAAGAAAATATATAAAAATAAGAAATGAAAGATTTTCTAGTCAACGATTAAAATGGTACTAACAGTGGGCTATAAGCCGCTCCCCTTACATTAACATTCTTTTATTGCTTTTTGATTTTACATATGTATGTGTTTGTGATGTGTGTCGGTGTGCGTGTGTATGTGTGTGCCGCTTGACCACTTTGACCGCGCGCATTTTGTTGTTGTTTTTTGGGATCTGAAACAAGTTTTTTTTAGTAAATTTTCACCCTGTGATGACGTTTTAGCTTTTTTTTTCAATTTGAATAAAGTCCCAAGAAAATCAATAAATTCAAGTATACACACAAATTTTGGAAACAAAAAAAACTGGTTGAAATTTAATTCAATGCTTTAAGTGTGTAAGCGGAACACAAAAACCACCCTCGCAACCCCCGCCTGCTCCAAACAACTCCCAACAGCCCCCTTTTAAAGCATCTTACAAGCATATGTATGTACATGCATATATATAAAGTGCCGTTACATTCCTCCCCCAATGCGGCATTTCGCACACACACATATGTATTTATATGTATATATTTATGTACATCTAATCTGTGTATGTATCTGTCTGCGTTCTCGTCGAAAGTGCATTGCTCTACCGCTACTCCCCCTCCCTGCCCACATAGTCGTATTGTAAACATTACAAAAGCGGCCTCGTTTTAAATATGTGTGCGTGTGTGTATGTGTTTAGTTCTTTCATTTACACTTTTGCTGTTAATGTTGCTCTCAGAAGCAGTTGGCAACACGCGCATCGTTGCCGCTGTGTTTTTCGGCAGTTGGCAACACGCTGACCCAATAACGGTACAACGAGTCACCCGCATATATAGGCACACACACACACACACAGACAAAGCATGAATGAAAGTTGTTGTTGCTGCCTGTCATCAAATCTCTGAAGATGCGACCCACATATGCATGTGTGCATCATTTTTGCGCTAATTAAACAAAATGGGTTTAGACTGCACTGTGGTTCAAAATTTGTGTCATTTATTTACATTAAAAATTAAATTACATATTGAAAAAAAAATAAAAAATTAGTATATTAAAAATAAAAATATGATCAAAAATAATTAAATGTTTCAAAATAAAAAAAAATAATTTTATAAATTTAAATTGATTAAGAATAAGTTCGCATTCAATGCATTTTCCAATTAGAATTTACACTTTGTACATTGTAATCTTTTTGACTGTTGCTTTGTTTACATCGAAAAGAAAAAAAAAAACATTTTAATTTTGTGGCTAACGACAAGTTCAATGAACCAACCAAACACAGTGGAATGCTCAGCCATTCGAATTCACGCATGTGTGTGTGTGTGTGTATGTATTTGTGATCGTTGCGCACGTAACCGTAATTTGTTGGTATTTTTATGCCATTCGATTATTGTGATATGTTTATCGGCATAATATGCTTATCGCCATAAACAATAACAACAATAGTCGCTAAACGAAACGCGTTGGCGGCAACAACAAAATATACCTTGACATTGAGAACTTACTTGTGAGTGTGTGCGTGTTTTTGTGTTTTGCAAACAGAATATGTATATGTGCACATGTATGTGTTAAGTGTACGCATATGCTATCTCACTCTGGCGCACTGTGTATTTGTGCTAAGTATTATTTAATAAATAAACCGGCCCGGCCTGCCTCTTGTTATTGTTGTTGTTTGTTTATGTACTCGGCAAATGACCTTGCAAATGGCACCTGCAATGCAACTGCAAATTGGATAGACCTAATATCGATAACACGAGTCATCGATTCAAGGATCGTGCTTTGGATTTTGGTTCCACAGTAAAACTTGCTTAAATTTTTCATGATCTACTAACTGCATTTTCATCAATGATATTTTTGTATTATTTTAGCTTGATACGCTGCCTCAGGTTAGTTGACTGCGTGCACGTGTCAATTGACCGGATCAAATCATTTTCTGGTAAGCATCTGTGGCCTAATTAATTGTGACCTGTTACCTAATTAATCAAGGATCTATCATTTTTTTTTTATAAATATTCACTATTAATTATTTTGATTTTAAATTTAGCTTATAGCTAAGTTTTTATCGCATAGCAGGCATTATTTGTAAAACAGGAAATATGCCTTGGCATAGTGATTAGCTAAAGAAATTTCATAAAATCGGTTTAGACACATTGACCAAATTGCAATTTTTGGCGCATGGGGTTCAATACGATTTAAGATAGGCCCAGCTATTGAAATTATGATAGTTATGCAAATTTCAGGCTCATTCTCAAAAAAAAGGAAAACTACATCAAATAATATAAAATAATGAAAGATAAAATAAGGTATAAGAAGGAAATATAACTTTGATGATTTAAGAATACATATATTGTGGGAGAAGATCAGAGACTATCTAAAAGAAAAGCCTGATGAGTATGTATATTCTTATGTAGATAAGTGTTTTTAGGTACTATAAACCCAACTTTAAGGTTCTTTTCAAAGTGAGAATTCGTAGAATTAACTTGATTTGACGTTTTTAAATGTTGATTAATAATGATTCTTACGTGAAATAACTCTTTTGTTTTTTGCAGTGGGTTTTTATAAACAGACGCAATTCCTTCATCACTTCATTCGAAACTGGAGTTGTTAGACTCCAGCAGCAACGACGACACCATTCACTCCAGCAACCTGAATCGAAAACTCATCAAAATTAAAAAGTTTAAGCTGGAAGATATGAAGGAAATGGTGGGCGGTTGCTGTGTTTGTTCGGACGAGCGGGGGTGGCCGGAGAACCCGCTCGTCTACTGTGACGGCCAAAACTGCACCGTTGCCGTGCATCAGGCATGCTACGGCATCGTTACCGTGCCTACCGGACCCTGGTATTGTCGCAAATGTGAATCTCAGGAGCGCACCTCACGTGTCCGTTGCGAGATTTGCCCCTCGCGAGATGGCGCGCTCAAGAAGACAGACACCAGCGGCTGGGCGCATGTTGTCTGTGCCCTGTACATACCCGAGATACGCTTTGGCAATGTGACCACCATGGAGCCCATCATACTGACATTAATACCGCAGGAACGCTATTCGAAATGTATGTTCTGATTACAGCAGCCTCTTGGGCAAGCAACTAACTATTTTCTATCTCCAACACAGCGTGCTACATTTGCATGGAAATTGGCAAGCCAAATCGTGCCAATGTGGGCGCCTGCATGCAGTGCAACAAGGCGAATTGCAAGCAGCAGTTTCATGTGACCTGTGCCCAAAGCTTGGGCCTGCTCTGTGAAGAGGCTGGCAATTATTTGGACAATGTGAAGTATTGCGGCTACTGTCAGCATCACTACAGTAAATTGGTGCGTATGTTGTGGATTAAATTGTACTGTCTTCACTCCACTCATGCCTTGTCATATATATTGCAGAAAAAGGGCGGAAACGTCAAAACCATACCACCCTACAAACCCATACAACATGACACCTCCTCCGATTCGTGCTCGTCGCCCGAGAAGGAAATCGATTCGACCATGAATTCAGCGTCCACCTCAGCGACCAGCATCAAAATAACCAGCAGCACACTGGCCGCCAGCTCCACAAGTCTAACGAGCGGTGCCAGCAACGTTTCATCCTCATCCAAGCAGCGCAAGTCAAATGCCTCTAGCAAATCATCGTTGTCATCAGGCGGCAGCAGCAGCAGCAACCCTGCAACAGCAACGAGTCTGCCAAATGCATCCTCAAGCTCCTCAAATGTAGGCGTTGCCGCAAACACTTCAACTGCAGGCAGTTTTCTTACCAGTAGCACCAGCAGCGCCTCCACCAGCAACAACAACAACAGCAATGTTATGAGCAATAGCTTAACAAGCGCTGTTGGCAGCAATGTTGCAGCCACGCATGCTCCTCTTCCCGGCAGCGGTGGTGGCGGCAATTCAATTAACAGCACCACGGTACCTGGAACAAGCAGCGGCAACAGTGCTATAGGGCCCAGCAATTCATCGAGCACAAAATCATCGGCATCCAGCTCTAGCGGAAGCTATAAGGATAAGCACAGTAAAAGCCTTGGCAAGCAGTCTAGCTCTGGTTCCAGCAAGGACAAGGATAAGGATGGCGGTAGCAATTCATCAAACAATAGCTTTTCCCACTCATCAGCCTCATCGTCATCCTCATCCTCCTCGTCATCGCGCGAGAAATCCTCAAAGTCATCGAAGAACAAGGAGAGCACTAAGGAAGCCGCCGCCGTTGCCGCTACCAGTAGCAGCAGCAGCACCAATGCTGCCACAAGCAGCAGCAACATGCCCAGTACTACATCTAGCATGCCAGCCAACATCAGCTCCAACAGCGCAGTTGCGCATGTGTCTAGCAGTGGCAGCAGCAGCAGCACCAGCGGCTTGGCTGTTACTTCGATAAGTGAGCACAGTAATCATGCCCAGAATCTGAGCACGTCGGCACTGGCTAGTTCAACAGGCAGCGCTTCGGGTAAACTGCAATTGGCCAGCAATCTGGGCGGTGGTTTCGGCACTGAGTTGCATGCCTCGAGTAGCATCAGCAGCAGCAACATTACCCCAAAGGATACCGCTGCTTCCTTTGCTGGCCACATTGCAGGCAATGTAAGCAGTTTGGATGGTTTGTCGGGCGCTGGTACGTCCACAAACAGCGGCGCCAATCTGCTAGCTCTCAGTGGCAACAACTCGAATTCAAGCACTAATTTAAGTAGCAGCAGCAAGACACCATTATCAGTTGCAGCTGCCACATCCACAACAACATCTAGCCACAATCTGCCGCTAATAGCTAGTAGCTCCACAGTGTCCAAAAAACGAAAAGTGGACGCTGCCAAAGCGAGCAGCAGCGTCAATCTGGATGATCACAATAAGTAATAATATATTTAAATATACATTAACATGTGTCCAGCTATTATCATTGAAACAACTTTCTGTTTTCAGCACTTTTCGGGATATTATTAAGGATGTGCACGTGAAATTGACAGCACTAACGGACTTTGAGAAGGAAATTGAAAAGAGCTCGAAGCGGGTGAGTCGATTTCTAGTTTTTTTTGTTTATCTCTCCTATAAATAGTTCAATAAACAATTTAGCAGAAGGAAGAGCAACTCTCTTGAGTTATTTACGCACTCTTAAAGTTCTCTTTTCTATGGCCACATTATATCTGCTGGCGGCAAAGATGCCTTTGAATTATAGTCTTCTAATCTTGTACACTTGTCGACAACTTGTCAAGTGCCCGCGCTGTGGCTGCTGTTATTCCTCACATTCTGTAGTCGATAAGAATAGGATAAGCCAACTAGTCTATACGGCTCTATGGCCATTTCAGTCGCTCCCACAACGCAGCTGAGGGCGCAGGCGCTTTGACAACTTTCGTATCATATTTATAAGTAGAAATGCAATTATTAATGCATACACCTTTCTCAAATATATATATTTAACGTCAAACACAAGGTGCACCTCGTTATATGTGAGTGCAATGTATGTAACGGAGGTGTGTGCATACCTGAAAGAATCGTTTGAGAATTTCGCGTTTTTCAATATATACCCATTATAATTGAATATAATATTTTTGGGTATTTAAGTTACGTGTGGCAACAGTGGGAAAACTACACCGAATATAACAAAATTCCATTCTATATTTATTTAAGTTTATCCAATTGATTTTGAAAAACAAATAAGAGTGCTCTGGTGCACAAATACGTATTTTTCGGCTTTTAAAATGACCCTTCCAAGACTTCAAACACCCATAACTTTGTCAAACCACCAAAGCCATTTTGTTCTCTATTTATCCTCGACTTTAAGTTTCCATTTAAAGTTTATGCACTTGGCCATGTCAAATTTTGTATTAAATTATACAAACAAATTTATTCTCTTAAATAATAATTATACCCTTAGCCCAAATATTAATATTAAAAGATTTTTAATGTAAAATAAGGGATATCCACTAGTCAGTCGATAAGAGTTTTCTTTCTTGTCACTACATTAGGGTATTTTTATATTATTTTATTTTAGTTTTGCACTTGTGTCTTTATCCATTAGTACTTACATACATATTTAAGTACATATGTATTTTATATTTTCCGATTTGATTGATGTACATTGACGTGCCCATGCCCCATTAAATTAAACCGATGCATCTTTAAATTTAATTAAAAACAAATGTGCAGGTTAATTTGTGGAAAATATTGTCACAAATAAGAAGTTAACATGTGCGAGTGAAGGGTGCTCGACTTCAGATACCCTGTACGGAGCTTTCATAACTATGTATATGAATTATATACTTACGTATTATGATAATTGTATGAAATATTTACTTATGATTATTGATATTGACTAAGACTATATTTAATTTTAAGATTGACAGATGGCTTTACAGGTTAATAAGAATAATGAGTTCTCATCTCTAACGATTTCTGGCGTTGTCATTGAATTTATAAACTCCTGGAATATTCTCTCAATAAACAACTGATGAATGTTTTATTCATTTATCGTACAACGATCGCATTAAAGACGTCTTATACTATGAATCGTTTTGATTTGTTGCTCGCGGGTATTGCTGTTGTTTTGCGTTTGCTTTTGGCCCAATACATATGTATAGTCATCCCAATCGTTGGGCTTCGGCGACAAGTATCTCGTTGTCATTGTCGCTATCGTCGTGCCGTGTGCAGACAAAAGAGTATCCGAGCACACATAGCGCCAGGGTAGCGGCCCCCATCAAAAAGTTGACAATTTTCTAGCGCGCTCAGTCGAAAATCGTTGCTAACCGAAGCCAAAAGGCTCTAGTACAATTAAGAAAGAAATTCAACTTTTTTGCGAATTTTATTATTACGAACGAAAAGTAAATATATTCGAGATACTCTCACACAACTGCATACGCATAATATATATATATATAATTAAATATATATTCATACTAACGTACATACCATGTAGAAACTTGTGCTGTGCTCTGACAAATATCGGTTAAAGCTGCCACCAAAATCAAGCGAAATGCATATGATGAAGTTTAATTATAGAAGCGACGTAAAAATTTGGCACACATTTTGACACAACCAAAAAGAAAACCCAAAAAAAATGTAAAGGAAAATGTAGCTGGCTCCATTGGGGAAACATTTCCCACGAACTCGTATTTATAGATCTGTTTTTTAGTGAAAAGCTTTTGGCCCAGAGTGAAACCACACATGTGTAGTCATTCGAAGAATGATATTCCGTGAAAATAGCAAAAAGCTAACAGAAAAGTTTCAGCAAAAGATGTGCGAGAAATAGTTCCAGGATTTACAACGGATAAATGTGTGCAAAAGCATATGCAGTAAATCCGCATTCCAAAATGCTCCATGACCTTTATGGCTGGCCTTGGCTGTTTGTAAACAATAGTAGTATTGAAATATTGAAGACTGTTTAGCATTCAATTAGCTAATCAATATAGTGCATTTCTCATCACAAATTTTGTAGAGCTGCACAAGCGTAGCAAAGAAATTTTCGCACAACATTTTCGCCCTGTTACCGCACATAAAAAACAACAAGAGAATCGCTCGAATCATGTGAAATGAAAAACTTTTCAAACATGTGCGTGTGCTAGTGTGTTTCAGCTGTATAGAACAAGTTGAAAAACTACAGACGCCTGCTGCCTTGGCTGCTTTTGAGATATATACACACACACGCACACACACACACACACACATGCGACGAGAGATTCTGGCACACGCACACACTGTCATATTTCCATCCCACTCTCTGGCGAGATATTAGATGAAAATTGTTCCGCATCTAAAGTTTCTCAAATCAACTCAAAAATACAAAAAAAAAAAAAAAAATCGAAAAAAGAAAATCAAATAAAACTGAGGAAGTCTCAGCACCGTGTGCCGTGTGCACTCACAATTCTATAGATTAGTTTGCGTTGAGCAATCTTCCAGTTCAGTACTCAGTTCTCTAGTGTGTGGTGTTGTAGGTGCCGATGTAGGTGCTGTTCCTTTCTATACACACATATACATATTCATATATATATATAAATAACTATATATTAAAAAAAAGTGCGCTCGCTTTTAACCGATATTAAAAAATGCACTAACCAACCAAGTTACCAAAAGTACACAGCTTCCATAGATAACTCACCAAACCGCTGTAGATAATACCCAAGAGATGGACGCGAGATAAATAGAGGCATAGACAGAGACAGAGAAACAGTGACTCAGACTAGTTGGAAAATGGGTTTGTCATCGAGAAGACATCATAATTTATATATTTTTTTTGCGGTTGCTATTCGTTCACCTGTGTTATTTATAAAAAAAGTTTCTCTCAAAGTCCGATAGATACACATTTATTGCTCACATTTGTTTTGCAGCAAGAATACATGAATATTTTCTTAGCCGATCATAAATATAGTATGTGTGTGTGTGCTTGTATGTGGTTGGGTAATTTTCTTTAAAAATTCATTAGCATACACGATATACGTTTTTTTGACTGTTGATTATGACAGATGACGAATCAAACAAGATAATCCGATAAGATCTAAAATCTAAAAAGTTAAAACCAAAAGAATTTCGATCTCTACAAACATTTAGTCAGACATAAGTACATTGTTTAGATTATTCTAGTACATGTACTAAGAATTATATATATATATTACAGACAGTGCTGAGTTTTAAACTTATGATGAGCATTTTTTAGATTTCTAAATGTTTTAAATATGACAATTGGTACATGTACTAAAATGTGGCTAGAGCTAATAACTGTTGAGTGATACAGACTTTAGTTACGTTACTTTTCGTCTCATTCAGCGCTTTATATACATCATCATCATCATCATCATTACCACCACCATCCATCACCAACCAACATTATATCGCCACAGCTTTGCTTCAGTTTTCGCTATACGATTTTGCAACGCCCGAGACGATGTTATATTTTGCTCTCTGTTTGCACTTTCAGATAATAAGCATAATATACATAGATACAGATACAGATAATTGTACCCCAAGTCGTGGTTAAAGCTCAGAAGGAAATCAATAACATTAAATTTCGAATAACTAAACAAGAACAACAAATACAAAATGCCCCTACAACCGATTGAATCCCCTAAATGCCCGGTCTGTGGCAAGAGCGTCTATGCCGCCGAGGAGCGCCTCGCTGGCGGCTATGTATTCCACAAGAACTGCTTCAAGTGCTCCATGTGCAACAAATCATTGGACTCGACCAACTGCACAGAGCACGAGCGCGAGATCTTCTGCAAGGTGTGCCATGGACGCAAATATGGACCCAAGGGCTACGGCTTTGGCACCGGCGCCGGCACACTCTCCACGGACAACGGATCCAAGTTGCAGAACAACGCTGAGACGGTGAGGAATGGCGCCCGCCTGGAGTCGCGCTCCATTGCCCGCGCGGCGGAGGGCGAGGGCTGTCCCAGATGCGGCGGCTGTGTGTATGCCGCCGAACAGATGCTGGCACGTGGACGCAGCTGGCACAAGGAGTGCTTCAAGTGCAACACGTGCAAGAGGGGCCTGGACTCGATACTGTGCTGCGAGGCGCCCGACAAGAACATCTACTGCAAGGGCTGCTATGCCAAGCAGTTTGGCCCCAAGGGCTACGGCTATGGGCAGGGCGGCGGTGCCCTCCAATCCGATTGCTATGCCAGCGATGAGGGTGCACCGCAGATGCGTGCCGCCATTGAGGTGGACAAGATCCAGGCGCGTCCCGGTGAGGGTTGTCCGCGCTGCGGTGGCGCCGTCTATGCTGCCGAGCAGAAGCTGTCCAAGGGACGGGAGTGGCACAAGAAGTGCTACAACTGCAAAGACTGCCGCAAGACGCTGGATTCGATCAATGCCAGCGATGGACCCGATGGCGATGTCTATTGCAGGACCTGCTACGGCAAGAAGTGGGGACCACATGGCTACGGATTTGCCTGCGGCTCCGGTTTCCTGCAAACCGATGGCCTAACCGAGGATCAGATCAGCGGCAGTCGCCCCTTTGTCAATCCCGATACCACCTCGATCAAGGCGCCCGAGGGTGAGGGCTGTCCACGTTGTGGTGGCGCTGTCTTTGCTGCCGAACAGCAGCTATCCAAGGGCAAGATGTGGCACAAGAAGTGCTACAGCTGCACCGACTGCCATCGTCCCCTGGACTCGATGCTCGCCTGCGATGGCCCCGATGGCGACATCTATTGCAAGGCCTGCTATGGCAAACGCTACGGCCCCAAGGGCTTTGGCTATGGACACGCCCCCACGCTTGTCTCCACCAGCGGTGAGTCCACCATGCAGTATCCCGATGGTCGTCCGCTGACAGGTCAGCGCAGCTCGGGCGGCTGTCCCCGTTGCGGATTTGCTGTCTTTGCCGCCGAACAGATGATCAGCAAGAGCCGCATCTGGCACAAGCGTTGCTTCTACTGCTCCGATTGCCGCAAGTCTCTCGACTCGACGAACCTCAACGATGGACCCGATGGCGACATCTATTGTCGCGCCTGCTACAGCCGCAATTTCGGACCCAAGGGCTGTGGTTATGGCCTCGGCGCGGGCGCTTTGACAACGTTCTAAATGCGATCGGTAGCCGAACATGATCCCAATCCGATGCGATTCATTTTTGTTTTTATATTTTCTAGCTGTTATCCCGCTCAAGAACAACTAATTAAACTTATTCACAACACTTAGCTAACTTAGTCTTCGGTTTTCCAACGATTTTTTGATGAACGAAATGCAAAAACCGCTAACGTTTTTGTCTTAGGTTATGTGAGAAATAAGCTTTAACAAACAACCATAAAAAAATAAACAAAAAAATAAAAGAAAAACTTGAGAAAAACCAAACAAAAAAAATTGAAGTTCAAAACTTACGAATACAAACCAAAATAATACGAATTTAACTATCGAACTATCGCTAACTAACGAACCAAGTAACGACAATGGCACAGGCAACAAAATAATAAAAGAAAAAAATTCAAAAAAAAAACTATATATATAAAATGCAGGCTAACTAGGTAACAGTTGCAGGTAATAATTTGGACTGGCAACTGTACCGCCTAGAGACTATCAGAGACGAAGTGAAGAAAGCTGCAGTCGTTTTTTAACTATTTCAAATGCGAAAGTATGTAATATGCTCCAATATAATATACCAGAGAATACTGTAGAGCTATTGCTCTTATGTTTATGATTATTATAAATGATTAATTATGATGTTGATGATGATAATGATATATATGTATGTATATTTAGCTTATTTAGTTTGTATGTTAATAAGTACTTGCGAAATCTTGATGATATATATTTCAATTATTCTTTTTTTTCCAATTCATGAGCAATGCTTTTGGACTCGCTCTATATACAACACACACATAACATCCAATAATATATGCCCCAGTGGGTTCCATGAAAACAAAAAGAAAAAAAAAAAATGTTTTTGGAATTCTTGTTTTCTGACTTTACAATTATAATTTATTTTGTTGATTAGCTCGTTGGCATACCTGTACTATATTTTATTTTCAGTGGGTGTTTGCTGTTGGTGGTGAGGTCCATCCAATTCTCGTTCGCTTGGGATTGAGCCACCGCATATGGTCTATATTTAGCGGCCGACCGATCGACCGACTTCGTGAACAAAATAATTGCTCAACATGCTTGCTATACTTAAGTGTCTACGTCGGTATATATCTATATAAACATATGTATTTATATATACGTAAATTTATACTATACATATTTGTATACTCAGCAGCTCTCATTCCTTTGCTCAAGAAAAAGCATACGAAATGTTCCATAACCGTATTCTAAATATAAATATGATGCTAATATGCTGCATACAAAAGAGCGAAACCAACTTGCTCTTCTGAGAAAGAGAGGGGGGGAAAAGCTCTCCCTTTTGCTTTTCCACTTTTCACTCAAGAGAGTTTCCACATTGGATATTTATTTGTTTAACTAAATATGCCACGTGCTTGGTTATGTTTTTGTAACTTATAAAATTCTCTCTTAATATCTGCTTATTAGCTTAGTTTTCTCTTAAGTTTTTCTATTTTGTACTCATAGTATTCAAAATGGAATTCATGTCAAGTCGTGTTGTGTTTTCGAAACAAAAAAACACTTGGAACTAATCGACATCGCGACGCTTGACGTTCTTTCAGCGTCATCAACCAAAATTTCCTCAAAAATGTTTACATTTCTTTCAATGCTTTGTCTATGATTTGGCATCGCATCTCAAATGCCCTATACAAATTGTTGTCTAAATTTGAAGTATATTTAGTTGTGACAAACTTATGAAAGTGAGAAGTTTGGACCCGTGTCTACATACAATGTTTGCGAGTAGGTCATGTTGGTCATAAATTTTGATCAAACAATTTATTTCTAGACTTAAATGTAGGATTTATATAGAGGCTAAACCATGATCAAAAAGACATTGCTTTTGAAAAATGGTTGAGTTTTGACCAAGTTATGGCAATGGGAAATCAGAAATGGGAAATCGACTTTTATACAGCGCTAAATACAACTGTTTGCAGGATAACTCATAGTCTAGCATCTGAATTCTTAATCTTTTAGGATTGATTTTTCAAAGTTTCTGAAATGGCGTTGACCACGAAAAATAGTTGACGTTGCCATGCGAGGCAGCACATATATTATTTTCTATAATATTTTTCAATAACAAAAATAAAAGAAATAAATTGTCTAAGGTCGTTTGCAGCCAGGTGTGTTTTCGATATGCTTGCTGCGATTCGCTCGTTGTTTGGCTTTTCGATACGTAGCTATGCCATATTTTTAGACCTTCCTAGTCAGCATCTATTTTCGAGTGATTCGTTTTTGAAATATTTGCACATATGACACATGCGAAGCAGCTCTTAACATTTTCTAATTGATGAACAACAAACAGGCAACACGGATGACTATATTATGAGCTCTAAATATAGTGCATATATTTATGTACATATATGTTTATACATATGTATAATTATTTTTTGGCTTTAATTAATCTTTAATATCTTGTGATCGCTGACGCGAATGGATTTATGCGTTGTTGAAATATGTGACTATTTGTATATTAAAGTGATCTTGATTATGATTTGGATATAAAGTAAGTGGGTGTGCTGTTGATTGAAGGGAAATATCGCCAGGCCTTATAGCACTGCTCGATTTTTAATCAAAGAAAATAAAATAAATGAAAACACATTTATTATTTGCTTGATGTGTTTGTTCATGTATCATTAATTTGATTAACTCAAACTACTCCCATCTAACATTAAAATGCACGATGGCAAATATATTTAAGTGACTACATTGCACATAATGGCCAAAAATATTGATTTCACATTACCAGAATTCATAACGAGGGGAAATGCATAAATATCTATATATATATTGGGGCTGTTTTGCGAGATGCTCGTTTTTGGCTACAAATTACAAATTGGAAACTCTAAAATGCAATTTCTTTTCAACATGTAACCACAGTTATTGTCAAGCACTACGGGGGCTTCCCAGACTACACAAAAAAGAAGTAAAAATCATAATCGAAAGGACCTCATGCTGTTTTATTTATTGTGCAGTGTAATGGTGGTGTCCTTACCACTGGGTGGTGGGTGATAATTTATAAATTTGTCACCCGTAACTGTATTCAATTATGTGCGCTTTTCAAATATAATATTTGAACTACTGCACACATACTTTCGTCATATGTGTATAAAAGAAAATCAAACAGACATTTTATATTATTCTTATTTTTTGCTGCCTCACCTTGCCATTTTTATGACAGCGGACTCATAAAAACAGGATTAACTGATTCTCTCTAAGTAGTTATAAAAATAAAACATTTCGACAAATAGTTTACCTGAAGCAATTAATTTCAGCCCGGTCAACCCGCGAACCGACAACAAAAATCAACACCATTTTTGACTGTGCTGCCGGTCGTCCTTCCTGCATTTGCCATTTTCATAGGCGCGACACGTGTCCCGTTTGCGTTTTATTGCCGCAGCCTTTCCCCATACATATATGTACATACATACATATATACATTGTGCATTGTTAGTTGAGTTTTGACAGTAAAACGCTGAAACTGTTAACAGCAGATGTTAAGTAATAAACTCTGTTAATTCTGTGCTGTAATTGCATACAGCTGTTACTGCTAACTATGCAGCTAATCATGACTGTTAAATGACTGCTATATTATTAGCATTTAATGTTAATTTTGCAACTTTTCTTTTAGTCTTGATCTTTGAAATGTACTTCGTTGAGATTTCACAGTAAAACACTGAAACTTATAAAAAACAGCGATCGTTAAACAGATTTTATATATGTATGCTAATTCTGTTCTTTAACTGCATTTATATATGTAGCTGCTAGTCTGTTACTTGACTAACATTTAATGTGCATCACTTGCTGCTTTTCTTTCGATATTGATCTTTGTAATGTGTTTGCTTAGCTAAAAGTCGTTCTGTATTATTTTGTGGCATTGTTTATTGATAAGACATTTGAAATGCGTTTTCCTTTTGCTAGTAAGGCACTACGATAGTAGAGTGATCGTAAAGCAGATGAGAAGTAATAAACTCTATATATACCTATGTTAATTCTGTTCTGTAATTGCCTTGAGCTGTTACTGCTAACTAAATGTTAAATGACTGCTAGTACTTCATTAGCATTAATAGCTGTTACTGCTTTTCTTATGCTCTTTTAACTAACCACCCACCATTGCGCTCGCTGTAAATATTTATTTGAGTGTTGACATTTTTAATTACCTTGATCTTTGTAATGTATTTGCTTAACCAAAACCCTTTCTTATGCATTTATTTTGTTTATTGATAAGGCATTTGAAATGAGTTTACTTAGTGTTGTGTGCAAAGTTGGAAACGTGACCTGATCAAATATTTGCACGCATTATGCTCTGTTTGCTCCTTGCTGAGAGCCTGTTGTCTTTTTGAAGTTGAATGACCCGCAACCAGTACAGACACAGACTGTAAACCACAAGCACCTGCCGCCTGTTAATACATATTAAAGGCATAAGTTCTAGAGATCTGTTAATGAATCATGTTAAATTGCTTTCACAATAACATTTCTTTGTTGTCAAAGCAACCCATAATAACAACAACAGCAACAGCGCCATTTTTATGCTATTTGCCACCTACTTTGATTTGATTACATGCTGGAGGAGGAGGGAGGAGGAAACCCAACCAACCGTTGGCTATGCAACGGCAATGTTTGTGCCGTTCCCATTTTTCCCAGTCGCTTTTTGTTGTTTGTTTTGTAAAACAGGCACGCTCACCAGTAAGCTTCCCTCCTCCTCCCCCCTCTTCTATCTCTCTTTCTGCTCCCCTTTCCTCTCCACTCCACTCCTGCCCCTCACCTCTTACAGTTCGTCGCCAGGTAAATGCCACTTAACGTTATTTTTTTCTACCCCATGAATTTTGGTTTTTGTATTTTTCATTATTTGCATCACAAATTATGCTGCCTCTCGCTCTTCTTGCAGCTCCAGCTGCAAATAATCATCATCCTCTTTTTTTATTTATTGCCAATTGCAAACGTCTGGTGGTCGCAGGCTTGTGCGTCTCCCTCTCTCTGTACACATCGTCTTACAATTCAATTATTTTTCATTTTCCTGTTTTGTCTTCTTCAATCGTCGACGGCGCTGTCTGGCTCAGGCAGCAACAACAACAACAGCAGAATTAACCTGCATGCAGCACCCGCCCCCGTTAACAGCATTGCATAAAGCACACGAAGAGAGAGACAGCGAGCGAGAGAGAGCGCTAGGTTGAGAGCTAGTCGCTACTACCATTGTTGTTGTTTGTTAGTATGTTGCAATGTGTTGTCTCTCTCTCTCTCCCTCTCAGCTCTCAAGCAGTCTCTCGTCTATTTACGCTCACGCGCAGGTCAAACTGTTCCCAAGTTATGTGAATGTCTGGGAACAGTTGTTCATTATCAGCTAAAAACATTTACAAATATTAAACACAATTAAGCCAGCAAATATGTAATTTACTTTTCTCTAATTCTATATCTTCACTTTTCACAGTTTGTTTTGCTTAGCTTTTCGTCATTTTCGCTTCCTGTTCATTGAAGTTTACGACTGTCCGTGCATTGACAACATTGTCGTCACTGTTGTTGTTGCTGTATTTATTACAACATCAACAGCATTACGACATTCGCTGTTGCTGTTAGAGCTTGCATTTGCTTTGCTCTCTGTGTGCATTTGTATCTGTGTGTGCCTGAGCGCCTGTGAAAGATTCACTTTTATGCGTTCTGCTTTGTGGATCGCTGCCCAGTCAACATTTTACTGAATTGCAGCATAATTGCAGATACTCGTTTATGTAAACCTGGTTTGTCGACATATATGGACTCTTGTACTTATGTATCTATATAAACATATATAAACATGATATATCCTTTATGGTCTAAATATCATATACAAGATCAGAAATTTACACTTTGAATTAATATGTTATTATAAAAAGTTCAACATTCAGTAGATATATGTATATTCTACGTCAACTATCGACAGCTATATATTATTTGGAATTTCCCCTATGTCATATGCAAAACTATTATAATAAACAATTAAGTCTTTGCGTCACCGAACCTTATCTTTGCGCTCTCTTTTTTTTTTGCTCACTGGGTGACGTTTTTCCAGTTAACTTTTGCTTGCTCTGCTCTGTATGTGCATGTGTGTGTGTTTATTTTTATGCTGTCGCCGAGTTCGAGTTCTTATGCGCTTCATTTTGTTTTTGTACACGTCGTTGTCGCTTGTATTGGTGTTGGTGCGTGTCTGGCCTACGTGCAGACATCACATGCAATATATACATACAAACATACGTCAATAATCCCTCACTGAAAACCGGCTGCAGATAACAACAACAACAACTGCGGACGACGCTTTCCTCTCTCACTTAATGCTCGCATACCCAGTAGGAAACTGAACAATGAAGTGCAAAGCACATTTTAAATAGTCGCTTGCTTAAGGATTTATCGTATATACGTACATATTTATTTTCTTGTTCGTTAATCTTACATACTTTTTTAACGCTAATGATGATGAAAAAAAAAAAAGAAAATAATAAGTGATTTGTATTCAATTCCAATATTATTCTGATGCACTAAAAGTACCTTAACTTCAACATTGAACTCAGCACTCTTTTATATGTATGTATGTATGTACATGTGTAGATACCCACCACATACATACATATATATATACGAAACGAAACGAATACAAAACGGCAGGCATAAGCGCATAGGTAGTTTTCCCGCTGGGTCATGTTTTTGCGTGTGCTATTGCAGCAACAAAAACCGTCGACGGAGAGCAGAGTTTAGTATAACTCCGCACGGCCAGCAACCCACAACGCTGTCGCGGCTGCCGTCTTGTTCTGGTTTTCGTCTTTTTTTTAATTTGTCGTTTTTTGTGTATATGCATAAGAAGTGCATGTGTATTCGTTTCGTTATTGTGCATTGTTGCATTTGTAAATTGTTCGTGTTTAGTCTGTGTCTCTGTCTGATATTTGTTAATTTATTTATCACAAATACAGCGCGCGCGCTTAAAGTGTGCACAATTTTATGACCGCCAGTGTCAGCAATCAAACAACAAAAAAAGTTGTTTTTCTTGTATGAGAAAACTGCCCCAAAAAATATTAGTCGCAGTCGTTCACGTGGCCAGGCAAGCACATGTTTTAAAAAAAAGCTAATTTCCAACTAAAAGAAATTCAATTTGTGTGTGGAGCCTAAAAGAAGAAAAATAAAACGATTTACAGAGACAGCAACTCGGTGTGTGTGTGTGCCAGAGCGAGAGAGCAAGAGAGCGCAGCGCCGAGTCTGTTAACGCTAACAGAGAGTATAGGAGAGAGGGAGAGACAGCCAGCCGCCACGCAAGTTATTCACCCCAACAACAACAACAACAGCACGCACACTTTGACAGTTGGCTCTCACGTACGTGCGTGTGTGTGTATGTGAGAGTGTGCGTGTGAATGTGATTTAAAATAAAAGAACAGCCCAAAGAGCATACAAAATAATAATATTGAAAACGTATCAACAACAATTGAAACGAACAAACAGCGAGAGCGAGCGAGAGTGCTAGAGAGAGAGAGAGAGAGAGAGAGAGAGAGACTATGCTTGCCATGCGGCTAATCACAAAGTGCACAAAACAAAATTGACGCTAAAAGAACAGCTAAAGCACACAGAACATTAACTGGGCTTGGAGCCAAAAAAAGAAAACAAAAGAAAAAAGTAGCCAAAACTGTGATCTCCAAAGAGAGCCAGAGAGAGAGAGAGAGAGAGAGAGCTTGAGTGTGAGAGCGAGATAGACAATGATGATGATGGACACACTGGACGCCCAGCCGATGGATGTGGCGCCCGCTGTTGCTGTGGCAGCCACCACAGTTAGCAGCAGCACTTTGGACTTTACCGCCACCATGGTGAATATGGCCGCCACGGCGGAAAGCAACAATAACAATCACATTGAAATGGCCGACTATAAGGAGCATCGCAAGAACAAGAAAAAGAAGCGGGAAAAGCGTGAAAAGGATAAGGAACATCGTCATAAGCATCGCGAACATCGCGAGCATCGCAGACATCGGGAACGTGATCGGGAGCGGGAAAGGGATCGGGATCGGGAGTCAGCCCATCAGCAGCAGCAGCATCCCAGCCAGCATTCGACATCCGCCTCGTCATCGCCCTCATCGGCATCCACAACGCCATCGGCCACCATTGAATATGTTGGCGGTTCCGCCTCAGCGTCGCCCTCCTATCTGGGCGCCAGTGGCGGCGGCGGTGCCGCAGGAGCGGCAGCTGTCTCAACGATCGGCGGAGGCGCTGCAGCAACCACATATCCGCACAATTTAAAAATACGTTTCCTGCTCTCCGGGGTAAGAAGTCAACTCAACTCCAAGACACTCAGTCTCATCTCTAGATGACATCCCATCTGTCTTTCTATATGTATATTCATTTCCAATCTCCTTTAAGTGCCGTTTCTATTTTAAGACTTCTCTGTGGAGTCTTCTCCGAGATGTGTCATTTAGTTTAGACATAAGCTGGCAGCTGCTGAGAAATCTTTTAGATACTTGAATTTGTAATGTCAAGTTAATACCAACTCATTCCCAACCTTATGGAACTATCATATTTCCATATCAAATATCTAATATTCATGTCAATACCGAATTAATCTATTAGAACTTCCAGTTGTTGATTAGATGAATAGTCCGACACAAATCTTGGGATTTTGAAGAAACCACAAGCCAAGTCTTATTAAAATTAGGGAAGATGTTCATGTTCACGTAATGCAATTTTGTTTTCAAATATTTTATTTTATTCTGCAATATTTGGGAAAATCTAGAATATGTACAGGATCCATATACCAATATTGTCCTATTTTCGTTTGGGATAATAACAGTAAATTATGAAATTTGGCAATTTGAATAATTATTCGTAAATTAAAACCAGTTAACTGCAGTTAACCATGGTTAACTTGAATTAAAACCCAATTTGCATTATATATGCGTAATGGGTATTTGAACCTTTTAAAAGACCGTTCGATTCCACGAAAAATGTGTTTGTGCAGTGCATCAATAATTGAACAATAATTGCATGCACTTTTCGACACATGTCAATGCAACTGCAAGTTTGCACCTGCCACAGCAACTGCAAGTGCAACCTGCTTAAATGATCTGGGAGCTGGCCAGCTGCTACGAGGGCCGCAAAAAAGTAAATGCAATTATTATTATTATGCTGGGAGCCTGTCGCCTGTCGCCCTCTCTGTGCATCCAATTGGCGAATTGTGTCTATCGCAGGCCGATTATTGATTAGTGTAAGTGGCATTTAGGACCGTTTCAGCTGCTGTTTCTGCCTGTGGCACGTTTTTCTGGCCTACGTGATGTCCTGCAACAAGAAGGGACGGAACAACATAACCTCGAGAAGAAACTCGAACTCAAACTCACAACTCTCTCGGGGCAGACAGCTGTTGGCCTTATCCCTTCTAGTTTTGCGCGCGCTCAAGGATAATGCCGGCTGCTGCTGTATCCTGTGCCTGCCGATCCTCGCACTTTTGTGCCTAGTTTACGACAGCTGCCAAAAATACACTCCTCTGTATATATGTATAATATATATGTATGTATATAGCTATCCCTACTTCATTGTTGTTTTGCTGCTGCTGCGGCTGCGGCTGTTGCTTCCTGGCGGCTGATTGATCCTGCCTTCGATCTTATTACAGCTGCCTGTTGTGGTGTGTCCCGTCTTCATTTTCTTCGTCTTGAGACTCAGGTATGCGGGCCACAAAGGTCTTGCTATTTACTCTTGTTTTTTTTTTTGTTGCTGTGTCCTGCTCTAATTGATATTTCACTTTGCCTTAAAGGCTTAGCTGTTTTCAGCATTATATATATTTGCAACTTACAAAAGAGATTATGCTCGCAGTAATAATCTTTAAAAAGGTTTTTAATTGTTCGATATTAAATTTGGCGAACATTTATAAAATACCAATTAAATAATATTTGTAGAATAACTTTAACTTTAAGTTAACATTAAATTTGAACATCTAACAAATTTTAAAAAATCTATATTTAAATTATATATTATTTATTATTATAATGCCCTGAAAACTGAATTCAAATATCTGAAAATGTCTCTGCATTCCAATTAAACTTCATTCTATTTAAAAATCTCCAAATCTCAAACTGCTCCCAATATTTACCCACTTGCAAGTTTCCCGAAATGACTGCTTTCCATTTCAAAAATGCAAAGTCCTGTCTGGCAAGGACTTAAGTTCGGGTTCGCCATCGCTTTGTTCCCAATCAGTTTGCTGTCGTTTATTTCAATTTAGGTAATTCAACAAATTTAATGTGCCCGGTTTGCTGCTTGGTTTTTGTGTGTTTGTGAAATTCCTGACACAAAGCGGACAAGGACACAACCCTTTTGCTGTTGGTCCTGAGCCCCGATCGGAGAGTGAGAGTGAGAGTGTATAGAGAGAACCCCTCTCAATAAAAGCTGCAACCACACTCAGACTCACGCTAATATAATATTTATAGTCGGTATTTTGTTTCCGGCTGTCGCATTTATTGAATTTGCAATGCCAACAACAAAGTCGACAATTGAAATATGTGCGGAAGTACAGTGAGACCGATTTGAAATGCAAAGCAAGCAATCGCAAAAGGGGTTGCTGGGATGTATTAGCTGTTCCAGCAACAGGATAATCACTTCTAATAAAGGCGGCCATTTTTATGTATTTTATGAAACAGCTGCCTGCTAAGCAGAATTCATAGAACAGAAAAAGACTGACAACTTTTTGTTGGCTCAGAGCTAATGAGGCTTGAAGATGTTTACTTGAAATTCGATACTTTTAGCGGTATTTCAGGCAGCAACAGGCTGAGGTGTCAATTTCTTAACTGATTTGTGTCTTCTGATTGGAATTGTAACTACCAGGTGGCAACTCTGTAGTTTCTGTCTACGTGACTACACCGCAACAACAATGACAGCTACTGAACCCCAACCACCCAAATAAACAACAATGCGCTCGCACGCATCCACCGAGAGAGAGAGACAGAGGGAGAGCAAGCAAGCAACAGGGAACAGTTGAAAAGAGACAGAGCGAGAGAGAGAGAGAGAGAGAGAGAGAGACTGCTTACAGAGAGTGGGAACGGCTGTTCTCAGCGCCTCTTTATTGTATTTGTGCATTAGCTGCAAACAAACAACATTCGCTACCAGATCTAACAGTCACATACACACCTATGTGCATACATATATACACACATACATACATATCGTTACATCTTGCATCTGGCAGCATATGGGAAACCACAAAAAAAAAATCACAAAAACTCGTTCATTGTTGCAGCACTTTTGAGTTTTGACAGCGGCTGCTGCATTTTTTCGACTCTGACTCATTTTATTGAATGCTGCTGCTGCTGCTTCTGCTGCTGCTTTTACCGATAAGCTTCGAGTTGCATCGCATTTATGCATGTATGTGTGTGTGCTTGTTGACTGGCAGCTTTTATAATCTATTTGGAACACATGCGGCGCCGCCGTGCCCCCTACTCTTTAAAAAGCAGCAACAACATAAATTGTGGTTGGGCTTTGCATTGATTGCTGCCGTCTGTTAACAACTGTTAACAGCCTGCTGTTACTGTCCCATGTTAATGTTAATCTGGTGTTTTTCATTCAATCGTTTGTTTGTTGTTGTTCTTTTATGCTTTATGTCTGTAAACATGTGTGTTTACATGCCGCAATTTGTAGCCGGAAGTGTCGACAGCATTTTTAATGACCGCAAAGAGCAACAGCAAATAAGTAACATAAGCATATCAACGAACGGTTATCGAGAAATGACAGCGGAAGATTCAATCAGATGAAGACGAGGCTTGAAAAACATAATATACGTAATGCTGGGGTAGAATTCTAACCGAAAACTCATTTCGAATCTCGATTATGACTAGTCAGATAATACTTGTTACACCAAGATGACAATTTCCGGTTGCTCTTGAGAGGTTATATTAAATGTTATCATATCAGGGAATCTACTTACATTAGATTAGAATTACTAAAATGCCTTAGCCTTAGTTCTAGCAACTAGCAACCTTGCTTTTTCCAATTTAGGTTGATAGTTTATATCTATTTAATATACTCTACATAATAGTAATAATAATGTATTATTATTTTATAGTTATTTATAAAAAACAGGCCTGTTCCCAACTAATTGTTGGAATATTTAATTTAATAAATGACGTTTCTTTTACTTAAACATTTAACTAACCCAACATTAATTTTTCTTTTTTTTTCTTTTGCAGCAACGCACTGAGTTGAGTCCACCCACGCATCAAGCATCCGCCACCGCTGAGGTGAACGCAACGTTAGCGGGTGCGACAACCGCAACGATTGCCGTCAGTGGGACAACGATAGCAACCCCATCATCTAGTACAGCATCAGCTGCAGCAGTCACCACCTCAACGAGTAGTGGGAGCAGTTTAGCGGCAAGTGCTGCCGTTGCTAGCTATGCGAAAGCAGAGGCCAGCAAAACGAGTGGCAACAGCAGCAGTAAACATGGCAACAACAGCAGTAGCAAGGATAACAGCAACACTGCCGCAGCGAGTGGAGGAGCTGGCAGCAATGCACCCAGTTTATATGTCTCGGTGCCGCTATCCACCGCCAATGTACCTGGTATTAATTTGCCCAACAGCAGCTGTGGTGAGTTTTTAACATTAACTAAAATCAATCAATCAACAACTTACTTCAATATTAACCTCCCATTAGAAACACACGCGCCACAAGCCGCACAGTCACTGGTCGGCAGCGGCTATGCAGCTGCAACTGGCAACAACAACAGCAGCAGCAACAGTTCCGGCTCCGTAATACAGCATCAGAGCGGCAAATCATCTCCAGCTTTGGGCCCTCTGGTCAGTAGTAGCGCCAGCACTGGCAACCTGACGGCCACGACGACAGAGAGCGGCAATTTGAAGATCAGCTTTGAGAAGCAAACGACTCGCGTGCAGCAGCTGCAGGAGCAGGAAGCCGCACCGGCGCGCCGCAGCAGGTAAATATCACACAATACACCACACCAGCAATACAATTCACCACTGGGCAGTTATCTGTGTGGCCTGGCATATATGATTATTTCAAAATCTTAGTTTCGGTTGTGTTCTGTTGTTTTGTTGCTTTACGTTGCCCCATAATTTTACCACCTGCGTTAGTTTTTTGTCACATTTTCATTTTTTTCACAGCGTAAGCTCACCACGAACATTGTTGAGCGCGTGGTGTATTTACATTTTAGTTTCATCATGTTTTTTTTTATAGTTGTTGCAGACAAAACACACACGCTTAGCACTAACTAATCGGAAGAAAACACACACTACTAATGCGCTCTCTTAAAAAATTACTCTCTTCTTTCTCTCTTTCTCTCTATCTTGCTCTCTCTGGTTTTGCTTAATGTATTCCCCACACAATGCAATACACTAATCCATCACCCTTAATCGCAAATGAACAATTGCCGTTGCATTCATTTTACAACTAACAACAACAACACGTAGATCGCGCTCTGGTGAGAGTGGTAATCCTCATCACCACCACCACCAGGCTCACCAAACCCACCACAATCATCACCAAGCACCGCAACAACAGCCGCAAACGTCGCAGCAGCAACAACCGCAGCAACAGCAACACCAACTGCCACAGCAGCAATCGTTGCACTCTACCGCGTCCTCTACCACGTCCAACCCATCACTAACCACGCCCACTAAGTCTCAGTCACGCTCGGGCAAGAAACGCGCTGCAGCGCTGAACAAAAGCGAAGCAACAGCTGCAGCAGCAACAACAACGCCTGCAGCAACAACAACAGCAACTGCTGCTGCTGCTGCAGGTGCATTTGCCGTTGAGAAGCTGAGCCGCAACAGCAGCGGCAGTCGCCATAGTTCACCACCCTGTCGTGCCACGCCCACACCGCCACCGCAATCTTTGCCGCCGTCTATCTCTTCGCCGGTTGTTATGCTGCAGGCGTTATCGTCCTCCTCAATTGACTCGCCGCCGGCTGTATCAACAACGCGCAACACGCGCAATCATAACAACAACAGCAGCAACATCAATATTGCTAACGATCACGCTAGCAGCTCGGCATCCTCTACATGCTCCTCCACATCCTCTATGTCCTCGGTCAATGGCAATCCCGTTGTCAATCTCTTAGACTCGCCAGTCAACATGTCCACACAGCCTCAGCAACAACAGCAACCGCAACAGCAGCCACAACATGTTGCTTGTTATAGCAGAAGTAGCAATAACAACAACAACAACAACAGTGCTGCTAAGCCATTGAATAAGAAAATGTTGCGTGCACAGCAAACACAGTTGTATCAGCAACAACAACAGCAGCAGCAGCAACAACAACAACAACAACAACAGCAGCAACATGTTAATTTAAGCAATGCACCACCCGCTTGCGCCTCCTCACCCACAAACCTTAGCTCTGTCAATAGTCAATTTGCGCACTTGCAACAGCAACAACAACAGCAACACCAACAACAATTTAAGCAACATCAAGATTTAGAAATATTGCAATTCACTAATACAAATACAAATGCTTCTTCCCTAACCGCAACAACAACAACATCAACCACAACAACATCGAACAATAACAAACCAACAATGAAATCGAACAGAACTCCAGATCTCAATGCAGCGAACATAGCCAACAGCACAACAACAACCACAACAACCAGCACCAGCAGCCTGCTAAACATCAATCTAAGCAGCAGCAGCAACCACAACAACAACAGCAGCGGAGGCGGTGGCCTCAAGTTCACATATGAGTCTCAAACGAGTAGCAGCCAAGTGGATGTGCCCATGCTGCCGGTTAGCGCCATCAAGGACTCGCCGCCCAGCTCACCCGGCTCCGAAATTGGTGCGGCGCTGCACACTGCCGTTGCAACAGCAATCAGTGCTGTGCCCGTCGCTGCCAGCAGCAATGTGCGTAAGCGTGGTCGCAAGGCCAAGGATGCAACGCTAGCTGCAGCAGCCGCGGCAGCTACAGCAGCAGCAGCAAGTGTGACGGCTGCCACTCAACATGATCTCAAAGATGTGCGCTTGCTCCAAAACGGCGTTGGTCCAATCACTGCACCAGCTAGTGCACCGACGCCGCCAGCAACACCCGCCACAAACGTCACCAGCAGCGGCGGCAGCAGCAGCAGCTCCAGTTCAATTATAGCGCACACGGCCACACATATGCTTGGGAATCATGTGAATCCCAACAGTAGTGTGGCCCAGAAGCTATCGGAGCAGCTGCACATGGAGGTGCAGGATCATGCCATTTACACAACCGACTCCATGAACTCTCAGTTTGCGGGCGTACCCTTTCCCGGCAAGCAGGTAAATATTATTATCTAAATTCGATCAAGCATCAAACTAATATTTCTTTCTCCATTCCAGCGGAATGCCAGCGCTGCGGTGCCGAGCAATGCAGCGCCAGCACCGAATCCGCTGCAGTCAATGTTTGGCGGCGGCGGCATCAATGGCAATATGCCCATACCGCAGAGTCTGGAACAGCTGCTGGAGCGTCAGTGGGAGCAGGGCTCACAGTTTCTCATGGAGCAGGCGCAGCATTTTGACAGTGAGTATGGTTAATTTGTTGCCCATTGCAATTGCAGTGCCTAAACATAAACTCTCTTTACTCCCCATTCAGTTGCCTCGCTGCTGAACTGCCTGCACCAGCTGCAGAGCGAGAACCTGCGCCTCGAGGAGCACGTGACCAGCCTAATCGCACGTCGCGATCACCTGCTGGCGGTTAATGCCCGCCTCCAAATACCGCTAAACAATGCGATCAACAATGCCAAAGCCGAAGCGCATGGTAAGTAGTGGCCATCCACTCTCAGTACTTGGTGTCGGCACTTGCACTACACTCTCCACACACAAACAAAAACACACACACACCCACATATATTGAAACAAACAGGAGGCATCCATCTACACACAAACTTAATCTAAATGTTTAGTTTAACATTATGTAATTGTACATACTGTCAGATTTTAAGCAGTTTGGCGTTGCCAGATCTCGTACTAATGCTATGGGCGACAATTTTATTATCGCATTAGTTATAGTTATTTTAAGTTTATTAACTGGGTACAAGTGATCATGTACATAAATCAAACACTAAAAAAGTAAAAAAAAAAAAAAAAAAACTTTTTTACTTCAAGTCTATCAAAATAAGTGTACAAATATTTACAACTCGAATCAGTTTTCTAACATTGCTGCTTACATACGTACTGAATGCCAATTTTAAGCTTATTTTCAACAACATTTTCTATTTTGTAACAATCAAGACAAAAGTTACTTTTTCTTTACTCCAAACTATGATTAAAATTAAGTTATGTTTATGCAAAGCTAATTTCTTTCCTTATTTTATTGATTTTTAAAAAATGAATAAAATGTGTACAATAATAAACCAAAACGAACAAACAAACAAATTCTAAATTCATTTATTTTGTGTTTTTTTTCGAATTTCTAATTGTTTCACTATGTCACACTAACAGTGGCTGTTAAAGTTTAAATTAATCGCTATAACAGTACCTGCTATTGTTAATAATGGTACTCAAATTGAGAGGTGATAACATAATGTTTTAACTTTCGCTTGCATGCAACTGAAATACACACAGAAACACACAACACACACACACACTAACAACATGCACGTGTGTATACGAGTACAAATTGTACAACTTTTGCCATTTCCACATTAGCCTCTAGCAACAGTAACAACAGCAGCAGCAACAACAATAGTGGTAGCAGCAGCAACGCTCTCAATGCTGCCACAACAATTGCAGCGGCCGTTTCGCTGGCAACAACGGCCATAAACACAACAATACCAACAATGGCCAACAGTCGAGCCAGCAGCTCCAGCGGCATTCTTGACTATCGTGGCACCAACAGCAGCAGCAACAGCAGCAGTAACATGAGCAGCAATACTGCAGCCTCAAATTCAAATGCAAGCACAGCGACAACAACGCCAATGTCATCGGTCAGTAGCCTGTCAATGGGCAATGCAGCTGGATTGGGCCTAAGGTAAGTAACCGACTGATAATAAATATACTTACATATATTCAAAATAAACTCTTTTATTAGACACGTTGCCGGGTCTCATGCATATAACAGCACCGGCAGCAACAGCAGCGGCAACAGCAACAGCAATATTAATGCCAACACTGCCAGCAACAGCTTGCACACGCATCAACAGCAGCAACACGCATCGTATTTGCAACAGCAGCAGCAACAACAACAACAGCCACAGCATTTGCATCAAACGCATCATGCCAGTGCCGCAGTTGCTACGCACTTGTTGGGCCTTGGTATGGGCCTGGGCCCCGGCAGTGCGGCGGCTGCGGCAATTGCCGGACGAGGTGGGTCAGCTACAGCGATTGCTGCAACCACAATAACAACAGCAACAACAATAGCAACAACAGCGGCAACAGCAACAGCTACTTTGACAACGTCAGGCATCAGTTTGCAACATGGTGGTGGTGCACACCACGCGCACCCGCATCAGCACCCGCACCCGCACCACCTTCCACACCACCACTATTCTAGCATTCCAGTTCAATTGGGTGCCGGTGGGGGCGTAGGCGTTGGCGGCGTTCACATTGATGATTTGAGTAGCTCCTCCACCTCTTCCTACGCAGCGCATCATGCGCTCTTCAGCACGCATCACCACCAGGTAGTGTGTGCGTGTGCGTGTGGGTGCATGTGTCTGTCTGTGTATGTGTATGTGTGTGCAAGTTAGAGCATTTTACAATTCGTTGTTATACATACTACCATACATACATACCATATTCAATGAGTGTTGTTTAGTATTCGTATTCGTATTCTTTTTGATTTTATGCCGAACCGCCCCAGCCCCTCACCCATATTATCAACATACATACATATTTCAATCAATTCGAAATTCATGTGCTTTCTTTTTTGCTCCAAACTGCAACCGCCTATCATCATCCAAAATTATTCATTGCCACCATTGCAAAAATAAGAATAATATATGGATAATTCTTTGTTGTTTTTGTGTGCCAGCGCTGTTCTGTTCAACTGTTACCTGTTTATATTACCCCACCAACATTTACACAATATTCATCAACTATCTGTTGTCATTACTTACAGTCCCAACTAAGGCGCGACGATAACCTCGCCAAAACTAGCTGAAAGTCATATCGTGAGCAGCAAGCCCAGCAACAGGTTAAGAAGAAACCAACACTGGCCAGACGTGGCCGTCAGATCAACACCAGCAGCAATAAATTGCCACTGAGCAACAGCAAACCACAGTCGCACATATACAAAAAGCTAAAGCAAACAGCTGTTAGCTTTCAGCAGCTGCGCGACAATGAAGAAGACGATGTAAGCTATAGTCATATGAAGTAACTACAACTAAATGACTCATTTCTGTCATTCTATAGCTCAGCAGCAGCACCAGCAGCTCCTCCACTTTTTCATCGTCCTCGCAGCAACAATCCTCGGTGGACTATGAGGCTGAGGATGAGAACGAGGATAAGCAGCGACAGAGGCGTCACAAGGATGAGAATGACAGTTTATTGCACGTGCAGAACTTTCTAAAATGCTTTGGTGCCAATGCCTTTGCAGCATCTACAGTGAGAGCCACAACCGCAACGTCAACAGCACCAACCACGTCAAAAGTTGTCATATCGCCCAGCACAGATCTGCGTAGCTGGCGTCAAGGCTATCGAGCTCCAATAGTTTCAACTGCCACAACAGCCGCGACAGCAACAACTGCCATAGCAGCAACAGCAACAACAACAATAACCACACCACAAGCTCATTTTACTAACAGCAAGCCGAGAAAATTTCAAATCAATACAAAATTTTTACGTAAGCCGCGCAACAAACTGTTGAAAATGCTGCCTGCAACAACAATGCAACAGCAGCAACATCACCACCAGCAGCAGCAACATCAACACCAGCAACACCAACAACAACAAGAACAACTACAGCAAACGCAGCTATATATCGATGATTCCAACGCCAAATTCAAAGACTTTTCAATTGACTCGCTATTGAATAAGTAAAAGAAAGTAACACAATTATAAATTAGACCTATTATTTGTAGCATAATTCTTCACACAGCCACATCCACAAACCGCGTTCCTATAGTCCCCACTATAATATGTATATTTTCGTTTAGCCAATCGTACAGGATGTAACACATATTAACATAGTAATCGTATATATTTAACTAATTAAGTTGTTTATTTATTACATACATTTGTACAACTAATGGCGCAATTCGTAATTAGCCTTAGCAGGGCGTAAGCATTGTACATATATATCAATACTTAATTACAAGTTAATAAACCACAAACAGCAATGTGCTAGAATTTATACACTGACTATTTCGATAACAATTTAACTGTAAGATTGATTAATCTATTGGTGCAATGGACGCTGCAAAGCTTGGCGCACACGTATCAACATTTCCTTGCGTACGGAATCTGGCACGAAGGCACGAGCCTGCACAAAATAATTGTAAATATTATTATATACAATTTGTAACACGTTAAAACTCACACTAGGCATAACCAACGCTGCAAGCTGCTCATGAGTTATATTCTGCGGTCCACATTCCAATAATGTATCGCGTATCAATTGCTGAATAATTCGGCGCCAACCGCAATCATTTAAACGCTTTTCCAGCAATAACTTAAGTGCCATTGTGTCACTCTTGTCTAGTGATGACTGGCCAGCTGCATCAGAATCGGTGCCGGTACTAGTTTCCTTTTTGTTTTCCATAATTAAATTTAATTGAAGTTAGTTTGTGGTTTGCTTACAATACAAATAATACTAACAACAATTTACTTTCCGCATGCCTTTTCAAAGGCTACTAGAAAGTATCGTTTCTTTGTGTATGATTCAAATACTCGATAGGCAATTAAATCGGTAGTCGTGCAACCTCCACCGAATATTCATATGCTACAAAAGCTGTGTGCAAAAATGATGAAGATGTTATAATAGTAACCACATTTAAAGATGCATTGATATTGAATTTGGAATCAATTGCAGCAAATCTAATTAAAAAAATCACTTTTTCTCTTTCTCGACACAACAAATCAGGAAATAAACGAATGCCTGATTTAAAAGATTTCGATTGCCAAAGAGCTTGATATCTTGGAATGGTGGCTTGAAATTTAAGATATATTTCCATTAATTTTTAAAGTTAGCCACTAAACTCTGGGTACACCCGCGGCTTTAAAGAAGACTGTTTTGCAACCCAAAATCTAATTCCATGTGCTGAAAATCTGACGAACGAAATAACATTCTTAAACAATAAATATACGTATGATTATTAAAATGGGGACAAATATTTCCATATGCATATCTATGTAGATATAAGTAATGTTCTTAGTATGAACGCGTGATAAACATTTTAATAATTGTTTTCAAAAGACAAGAAAATACATACAAATTAAAAAAAAAAAAAATGAATTTGTATTCAAAAATTTTGTTTCTAGATAAAAAGGCAATTAAATGGCCTTTAAATTACTTTATAAGACTTTGTTAAAACTGAACCGCCGTCAACGCCGAGCCCATTTTGGTAATTTACCATATCTAAGGCTTATTGAAATGTGAGGTGCTTCCATTGTGAAGTAGGTTATTCCAATTTGTATTTGATGTAGATATTTTTATGGTATTTGAATACTGTGACCAGTGGCGGCAAGTGATGGTGCTGCCACCTAATACTCAGAAATGGCCAGATAGCAAAATGAAAATATTCCTTATTCTTACCGATACTATCGATAAACTTGTTTGCTAAATGTACTCATTTGCATAAGTGTGTGAGCAATATACGTGCACGTGTACATGTACATCAAGAATACATATGTATGTATGAACATCAATTTTCTTTTCCAGTTTTATAGAAATATGTACATACATATATGCATGTATGTATGTATCTACAGTTTGGTACAATCTTTCTCTTTTCTCTATTGATCAAACAAACAAAAAAACATTGAATCTGTATGTCAAACCAATATTCAATGAACGTATGTACATACATACATATACATTTGCATTGTTGTTTCAATTCGTGGGCCTTACAATCATTTTGAATTTGTTGCCCACTCCACCGCCCACAGAAGTACGACAGAGCCGGCTCCGTTTGTTAAAGCTGTCGTCATCACCGCTTGAGGTGAACTTGATTCATACAAATACAGATTTCTGCGTATATGCACATACATATATATGTACATGTGTATATATGTACATATGTATGTATATGATTGTCGGAATATGGTCAGAGACGACTGTGGGTTTTGTTTTACTGTATGGGATCTGTTTTTAAACAGCCAATGGTCAAACCATAATGCCAGCTGTTATTAAACTAAGCTAAATAAGGCTTATTTGTTGGAAAATGTTCTTAATGCTGGCTAGAATGTTCGATGATTTGACAAATTAAAATATGCATGTAGCTAAATAAATATAATATTTGTATACATCTATGTATGTACATATGTATATGTTCATGTCTAAATGTACATGCTTGCATTTGGCTTTTACTGTATGTGTGGCCAATGTACATATGCATATACATATCATACATACATAACCTCAAATTCAAGTCTACATACTTCGGAATGTACGTACATATGTATTTACCGGCCATCTGTGCGGCCGCTCGTGCATTTCCGGTATGTTCTCGCAATTTTCTGAAAATTCGATAGCTGCAGCTGCTTGCCTGCTTCTCGAAAGTGCAGTAAAATTGTCTAGAGAAAGGGACAAACTGATGTTTACTGTGGCAGCAGGCAACAACAAGCCGGTTTACCTAGGCTTCAATTTCAAAAGTAGCAAAAACAACCCCCATTAAAATAAATGTGTATGTATGTGTGTATATGTGTACATGTACACACAAGGCGAGGTACAGAAGTGAAGTCATCGCCTCAACTCGTGTTGGTGATGAGTGCCCCCACCCTCCCTTCCCCGCTTAGTTTTCTATTATGCTGCAGCATGACTCATCATTTTAATCGATATAAAACATGGCCATATAAGTAATGGTTAAGAGGGGAACAAGGGGGAGCTGCGCTAAATTTAGGTGCATGCCACGCCTGTGTATGAATGTATATACATATATACATATATATTTAGGTACAGTTGGCAGTCGGAAAATGCAGTGAGTGGAAAAAAAGCCATTCTCCACTATTTTTAGAGCGTGAGGCAGTTGCTCCACTTTCCCCTTCAATTACTACAAGTAGGCCCGGGGTTCAGTGAACTCTGCTGGAAAAAAAGATAGAGAAAATGCTTTTTTTTTTGCTGCAACACTGACTATTCGCTGATTTTATTTGCGTACACATTTTTAGAGCTGATTCTGTTAATGCTTTTTTTTACTTTTTGTAATGTCTGCTGTTTTGTGTATGTATGTATATATTCTGTCTTTAACTTTAGCAATAAAATACTATATATGTATGTTTACTCCCAGTGTTTTTCTGCATTTTCTCTTGTTTTACTTGTTGACGTAGGCATAACGTGAACATTGGTTTCGACATCGTAAGATGCCCACCAATGACGCTTGCTGTGTGATTGCTTTTTGTATGCATGTGTGTGTTGGGTGGGGTTGAAGAGTATGTTTAATACTCCTCGGCACCCTCGCCCTCACCATCACCAGAGTCCATGCCGACCTCCTCGTAATCCTTCTCCAGGGCAGCCAAATCCTCACGAGCCTCAGAGAACTCGCCTTCCTCCATACCCTCACCGACGTACCAGTGGACGAAAGCACGCTTGGCATACATCAAGTCAAACTTGTGATCCAGACGGGCCCAGGCCTCAGCAATAGCCGTGGTGTTGGACAACATGCAGACGGCACGCTGCACCTTGGCCAGATCGCCACCGGGGACAACAGTGGGTGGCTGGTAGTTGATGCCTACCTTGAAGCCAGTTGGACACCAGTCGACAAACTGAATGGTGCGCTTGGTCTTAATGGTGGCAATGGCGGCGTTCACATCCTTGGGCACAACATCTCCACGATACAACATGCAGCAAGCCATGTACTTGCCGTGACGGGGATCGCACTTGACCATCTGGTTGGCCGGCTCGAAGCAGGCGTTGGTGATCTCAGCCACCGACAGCTGCTCGTGGTAGGCCTTCTCGGCAGAGATGACCGGGGCGTAGGTGACCAGTGGGAAATGGATACGTGGGTAGGGCACCAAGTTGGTCTGGAATTCAGTAAGATCCACATTGAGGGCACCATCGAAACGCAGCGAGGCGGTGATCGAGGACACAATCTGGCCAATCAAACGATTCAGATTGGTGTATGTGGGACGCTCAATGTCCAAGTTGCGACGGCAGATATCATATATCGCCTCATTGTCGACCATGAAGGCACAGTCCGAGTGTTCCAGTGTCGTGTGCGTGGTCAGAATCGAGTTGTAAGGCTCGACGACAGCGGTGGAGACCTGTGGTGCCGGATAGATGGCAAACTCCAGCTTGGACTTCTTGCCATAATCGACGGACAGACGCTCCATCAGCAGCGAGGTGAAGCCGGAGCCAGTGCCGCCACCGAACGAGTGGAAGATGAGGAAACCCTGCAGACCTGTGCACTGATCGGCCAACTTGCGGATGCGATCCAACACCAGATCAACAATCTCCTTGCCAATGGTATAATGACCACGAGCATAATTGTTGGCAGCATCCTCCTTACCGGTGATCAACTGCTCGGGATGAAACAGCTGACGGTATGTGCCAGTGCGGACCTCATCCACAACAGTCGGCTCCAGATCAACAAACACAGCACGGGGCACATGCTTGCCGGCACCGGTCTCGCTGAAGAAGGTGTTGAACGAATCATCACCACCACCCACAGTCTTGTCGGACGGCATCTGGCCATCGGGCTGGATACCGTGCTCCAGACAGTACAACTCCCAACAGGCGTTACCAATCTGGACACCAGCCTGACCAACATGGATAGAAATACATTCACGCTGTAAAAGAAAAGAGGAAAAACCTTTAAATTAATTTGTTCGAAAAAAATCGATAATGGGTTCTTTTTCATAATTTTGCAATATTTCATTTAATTCCCTAGTCGAAATTAAATAGATACATAAATAAAAGCCGAAACTATAAATCACTTCCCCAGAGTTGTCGAAAAAAAAAGTAATCGATGTGACTCAAGCCGCACCCATTGCGATGTTGCTTCATTTCTTGTGTATGTGTGCAGGCGAGATGGCAAATTGTCGACTCTGTACTAGAAAAATTTCACCAGCGACGTGGAATTTTTGAAAATTCTGCACACACAATGTACTGGTCTTAATAACGCCATATATCTACGAAATTTTATTTATGTCCATTTAGCATTATAGCAATTATTGAAAAAAATTTGTTACATGACGTCATCACATATGTAAGACGCCATTTTGTGAGTTGAAAACTTTGTTGCACGCATAGTATGTGCCGATCCAAGCCAAAACTTATTTTAAAAACAAAAATATTAAAAATAATATAATATACAACTTACCATATTGAGTTTTTTTTTTTAGTATTTTTCACACAAAGAAAAAATTTACAGAGATCTGTAGAGCTGTATGAGGCGTATCTCGGAGAGAATTTACGTTCGAAGTGCCGGCTATGAGGCTTCACAAACGTATAATGAAGTTTTAAGGAACGACTGCTATTTATACTCTCGGAAATGAAAATGTTTGGATGTGTTAGTGAGTACACGCCTTCTTGATGCTTGATATTTAATATCGGCACATGCACCGATGTATCGATATTTGTTAAATTGCATCCCTACAGGAAAGGCGTTGCCACTTATTATTTTACAACTCAATTATTTTTTACGCGCAACATTTGAACGTGAGCTGTGTTCAACTACAGAATTGCTGTATGCAAAACAACTAGTACCAATATATTTTACAGATAAATCCACATGTATGAATTTCACTTTTTTTTTGTATGTTTTCCATATTTTAGAATATAACAAAATTCGAAAGGTGGTAAATCGCATTCACATATTTTTTATTCACTCAGGTACATCCCGGCCTAACAATCTACTACTATTTGTATACCCTGGTCCCATTAAAAATGGAAAAAAAGATTATTATGGTTTTGTGCAAAAGTATGTAAGAGGCATAATAAAGCCTCTCCGACCCATAAAGTACATATATTCTTGATCACTATCAATAGCCGAGTCAATATAGCCATGTCCGTCTGACCATCTGTCCGTCTGTATGAACGCGCGTTTCTCAGAAACTACAAAAGCTAGAGACTTCATATTTTAAAAATAAGTTCTCGTAGCGGCGGGACAATACAAGTTTATAAATTTTTTTCGATATCTCGTCCCGTTCAAAAGTTATCGATAAATAAAATATCATAAACTTGAGATGTAGAACTAAACTAGATGCCAAATAATGATCAAAATGGCCTCGGGATTGACAATCGGTTCAGATTTGACAAAGTTGTGGCAGTTTGAAGTCTGGGAAGGTCATTTATAAGAAACTTTTCGTTGTTTGGGCACTTTACAAGCCAATTTTTTTGTCACTTTTGGCGTGATTTTTGACAGAAAAATGAAACACCACAAAATCACTTTTCGTATAGTTTTTTATACTAGTTGAGACACCCACAATCAATTAAACGTAAAATTTCAAGATTCTATTTTTTGAAAAATCAAAATTCGTAAGGGTCCCCCCTTATGCTTTTTTTGCCAAAAAAATATGAAATTTTATTTTTTCAAAAATGAATAATCTTGAGATGTAGAATAAAACTAGATGCCAAATAATGATCAAAATGGCCTCGGGATTGACAATCGGTTCAGATTTGACAAAGTTGTGGGAGTTTGAAGTCTGGGAAGGTCATTTATAAGGAACTTTTCGTTGTTTGGGCACTTTACAAGCCAATTTTTTTGTCACTTTTGGCGTGATTTTTGACAGAAAAATGAAACACCACAAAATCACTTTTCGTATAGTTTTTTATACTAGTTGAGACACCCACAATCAATTAAACGTAAAATTTCAAGATTCTATTTTTTGAAAAATCAAAATTGGTAAGGGTCCCCCCTTATGCTTTTTTTGCCAAAAAAATATGAAATTTTATTTTTTCAAAAATGAATAATCTTGAGATGTAGAATAAAACTAGATGCCAAATAATGATCAAAATGGCCTCGGGATTGACAATCGGTTCAGATTTGACAAAGTTGTGGCAGTTTGAAGTCTGGGAAGGTCATTTATAAGGAACTTTTCGTTGTTTGGGCACTTTACAAGCCAATTTTTTTGTCACTTTTGGCGTGATTTTTGACAGAAAAATGAAACACCACAAAATCACTTTTCGTATAGTTTTTTATACTAGTTGAGACACCCACAATCAATTAAACGTAAAATTTCAAGATTCTATTTTTTGAAAAATCAAAATTGGTAAGGGTCCCCCCTTATGCTTTTTTTGCCAAAAAAATATGAAATTTTATTTTTTCAAAAATGAATAATCTTGAGATGTAGAATAAAACTAGATGCCAAATAATGATCAAAATGGCCTCGGGATTGACAATCGGTTCAGATTTGACAAAGTTGTGGGAGTTTGAAGTCTGGGAAGGTCATTTATAAGGAACTTTTCGTTGTTTGGGCACTTTACAAGCCAATTTTTTTGTCACTTTTGGCGTGATTTTTGACAGAAAAATGAAACACCACAAAATCACTTTTCGTATAGTTTTTTATACTAGTTGAGACACCCACAATCAATTAAACGTAAAATTTCAAGATTCTATTTTTTGAAAAATCAAAATTGGTAAGGGTCCCCCCTTATGCTTTTTTTGCCAAAAAAATATGAAATTTTATTTTTTCAAAAATGAATAATCTTGAGATGTAGAATAAAACTAGATGCCAAATAATGATCAAAATGGCCTCGGGATTGACAATCGGTTCAGATTTGACAAAGTTGTGGCAGTTTGAAGTCTGGGAAGGTCATTTATAAGGAACTTTTCGTTGCTTGGGCACTTTACAAGCCAATTTTTTTTTCACTTTTGACGTGATTTTTGACAGAAAAATGAAACACCACAAAATCACTTTTCGTATAGTTTTTTATACTAGTTGAGACACCCACAATCAATTAAACGTAAAATTTCAAGATTCTATTTTTTGAAAAATCAAAATTTGTAAGGGTCCCCCCTTATGCTTTTTTGCCAAAAAAAAATGAAATTTTATTTTTTCAAAAATGAATAATCTTGAGATGTAGAATATAACTAGATGCCAAATAATGATCAAAATGGCCTCGGGATTGACAATCGGTTCAGATTTGACAAAGTTGTGGCAGTTTGAAGTCTGGGAAGGTCATTTATAAGGAACTTTTCGTTGTTTGGGCACTTTACAAGCCAATTTTTTTGTCACTTTTGGCGTGATTTTTGACAGAAAAATGAAACACCACAAAATCACTTTTCGTATAGTTTTTTATACTAGTTGAGACACCCACAATCAATTAAACGTAAAATTTCAAGATTCTATTTTTTGAAAAATCAAAATTCGTAAGGGTCCCCCCTTATGCTTTTTTTGCCAAAAAAATATGAAATTTTATTTTTTCAAAAATGAATAATCTTGAGATGTAGAATAAAACTAGATGCCAAATAATGATCAAAATGGCCTCGGGATTGACAATCGGTTCAGATTTGACAAAGTTGTGGGAGTTTGAAGTCTGGGAAGGTCATTTATAAGGAACTTTTCGTTGTTTGGGCACTTTACAAGCCAATTTTTTTGTCACTTTTGGCGTGATTTTTGACAGAAAAATGAAACACCACAAAATCACTTTTCGTATAGTTTTTTATACTAGTTGAGACACCCACAATCAATTAAACGTAAAATTTCAAGATTCTATTTTTTGAAAAATCAAAATTGGTAAGGGTCCCCCCTTATGCTTTTTTTGCCAAAAAAATATGAAATTTTATTTTTTCAAAAATGAATAATCTTGAGATGTAGAATAAAACTAGATGCCAAATAATGATCAAAATGGCCTCGGGATTGACAATCGGCTCAGATTTGACAAAGTTGTGGCAGTTTGAAGTCTGGGAAGGTCATTTATAAGGAACTTTTCGTTGCTTGGGCACTTTACAAGCCAATTTTTTTTTCACTTTTGACGTGATTTTTGACAGAAAAATGAAACACCACAAAATCACTTTTCGTATAGTTTTTTATACTAGTTGAGACACCCACAATCAATTAAACGTAAAATTTCAAGATTCTATTTTTTGAAAAATCAAAATTTGTAAGGGTCCCCCCTTATGCTTTTTTGCCAAAAAAAAATGAAATTTTATTTTTTCAAAAATGAATAATCTTGAGATGTAGAATAAAACTAGATGCCAAATAATGATCAAAATGGCCTCGGGATTGACAATCGGTTCAGATTTGACAAAGTTGTGGCAGTTTGAAGTCTGGGAAGGTCATTTATAAGGAACTTTTCGTTGTTTGGGCACTTTACAAGCCAATTTTTTTGTCACTTTTGGCGTGATTTTTGACAGAAAAATGAAACACCACAAAATCACTTTTCGTATAGTTTTTTATACTAGTTGAGACACCCACAATCAATTAAACGTAAAATTTCAAGATTCTATTTTTTGAAAAATCAAAATTGGTAAGGGTCCCCCCTTATGCTTTTTTTGCCAAAAAAATATGAAATTTTATTTTTTCAAAAATGAATAATCTTGAGATGTAGAATAAAACTAGATGCCAAATAATGATCAAAATGGCCTCGGGATTGACAATCGGTTCAGATTTGACAAAGTTGTGGCAGTTTGAAGTCTGGGAAGGTCATTTATAAGGAACTTTTCGTTGTTTGGGCACTTTACAAGCCAATTTTTTTGTCACTTTTGGCGTGATTTTTGACAGAAAAATGAAACACCACAAAATCACTTTTCGTATAGTTTTTTATACTAGTTGAGACACCCACAATCAATTAAACGTAAAATTTCAAGATTCTATTTTTTGAAAAATCAAAATTGGTAAGGGTCCCCCCTTATGCTTTTTTTGCCAAAAAAATATGAAATTTTATTTTTTCAAAAATGAATAATCTTGAGATGTAGAATAAAACTAGATGCCAAATAATGATCAAAATGGCCTCGGGATTGACAATCGGCTCAGATTTGACAAAGTTGTGGCAGTTTGAAGTCTGGGAAGGTCATTTATAAGGAACTTTTCGTTGCTTGGGCACTTTACAAGCCAATTTTTTTTTCACTTTTGACGTGATTTTTGACAGAAAAATGAAACACCACAAAATCACTTTTCGTATAGTTTTTTATACTAGTTGAGACACCCACAATCAATTAAACGTAAAATTTCAAGATTCTATTTTTTGAAAAATCAAAATTTGTAAGGGTCCCCCCTTATGCTTTTTTGCCAAAAAAAAATGAAATTTTATTTTTTCAAAAATGAATAATCTTGAGATGTAGAATAAAACTAGATGCCAAATAATGATCAAAATGGCCTCGGGATTGACAATCGGTTCAGATTTGACAAAGTTGTGGCAGTTTGAAGTCTGGGAAGGTCATTTATAAGGAACTTTTCGTTGCTTGGGCACTTTACAAGCCAATTTTTTTTTCAATTTTGACGTGATTTTTGACAGAAAAATGAAACACCACAAAATCACTTTTCGTATAGTTTTTTATACTAGTTGAGACACCCACAATCAATTAAACGTAAAATTTCAAGATTCTATTTTTTGAAAAATCAAAATTGGTAAGGGTCCCCCCTTATGCTTTTTTTGCCAAAAAAATATGAAATTTTATTTTTTCAAAAATGAATAATCTTGAGATTTAGAATAAAACTAGATGCCAAATAATGATCAAAATGGCCTCGGGATTGACAATCGGTTCAGATTTGACAAAGTTGTGGCAGTTTGAAGTCTGGGAAGGTCATTTATAAGGAACTTTTCGTTCTTTGGGCACTTTACAAGCCAATTTTTTTGTCACTTTTGGCGTGATTTTTGACAGAAAAATGTAACACCACAAAATCACTTTTCATATTTTGAATCTTAATTTGTAAGGGTAAAGGTAAGGTAAATCCGAAATTTAATTTTTTTAAAAATTATAAACTTTGACAATCGGTTCGGTTATGATTTTTTTGAAAAAAGAAGATTAAACCTTTTTAATACCCTGATTCTATTAAAAATGGGGAAAACGGTTTAATGGTTTTATGCAAAAGTATGTCACAAGAGATTCACATTTAAAATATAAGTTCTCGTATTGCCGGGTCATATTAAGTTTGTGTTTTTTTCGATATCTCGTCCCGGTTTCGAGTTTGAGGCCAATGGAAAAAGAAGCAAAGCAATTGCAGGACGCGGGAAGCGTGTGTTTGCATGCGTATGTGTGTTTCTATGTATGAAAACAGATAAATAATTATTAATGAATGTAAGACCTTGGATAAGGGTATATCCTAGTCGGGCACTCTCGACTAGAGCACTCTTACTTGTTTTAACTGAGCTCGGGCGGAAGAATACGCATATTCCTCTTTCTACTCCAGATAATAGCTGGACTTTCGCAGAGAATGTATTTTAATGCTAACTGCTTAGTTATCGCTACGTAAGCTCTTCCATAGCTTTTATATGGATTGAGTAAGCAAATTTCAATTTGTGTTTAGCGATTTGTAATGTTTCCCCTTGGGTGTATTGTATTGTATTTGCTAAAACAGAAAACATCTCAAAGGTGAACAATGCAGAGAAAATATGAAAAGAGTTTACCATAGAATCTGTTTGTTTTCTTTAAACTATTTTCAAAACCAATTGTAAAATAATTTCTTCCAACAGATGGGTGTGACTGGTACTAAAGTTCCAGGAACGACATTGGTAGAGATTGCCATTTTAGCTGTTTTAATCCTAACCAAACTGATTTGAATTTACAAAATATATAAATAAAATGACCGATACCTAAAATAAAAGCAATACAGCTAAAATCGAAAAAAAAATCGGTTTGCTAAATACCGATAAATGAAAGTTTCGATGTTTTCTTGTGACAATTCTATATATACATATATACTCATCTGTTAATATTTCATGCGCTTATTAAAACGTATGTGCATATTTTTAGTGTTATATTAAAAATTATATAAAAATGAGTATCGAGGCCATTTATTCATATTGGGTTAAAAAATCAGACTACAACAATGCCGAACGACTTTACTATGAGAATAGAAGCAGAAGACCAGCACCAGTATCAAGTGTGAGTTAATTTCATCATTAAACCTGTCATATAGAGAATAGGCAGATATGTATCGATACTTTTGACAACAAGCTGTGTTACTCTCAAATTTTTACATATGCATAAATTCAATGTGTAGTTAATGTACAAGAACAAATTTGAGAATGAACATACATATGGACATAATATATTAACAATAATTCGCTTATGCACACGGTCACACTGAAAGTTGCACTGTCATTTGCCTCAATCGGCAACCATTCTTGTAGGTGGAAACCCTGCACAAATCAGCTGCTTATCCCATTTGTTTAAACTTTGCTTTTGTTTTGACGTAAACTTATTCGAATTTGTTTTGTTATCAATTGCATGACTTCAATAGAAGCCCATCGTCAACACCGAACCCACCGGCACAGCCACTAAAAAAAAAAGAAAACGCAAGGCAATGGCGGAAAACCACCAACAACAACTACCATTAAAAAACCCGTTATACGTGAGTAATGGTTTAAATGCAGTCCGTTCCAGTGATAAACAATTGTGTCTTTACCAGTTAAATCCCTTGACCTTGGAAGCGAGCTATTTCCTAGAGACCCTGGAAGAAGTCAGCCGCCAAAGTCAACTCCAACTGGATCCACACTTGACCCATCTGCTAGAGCGCATTGTCGTTGGCATTGAAAAGTATCTGGACAGAAAGCCAACGTATATAGTGCCCAAGGCGGCGCAGCACGTTTTCACCATACAGCCAAAAGCAACAGGTGCTGGTGCGGGTCTAAACTTTGTGCCACCCAATGAGCTGCTGAAGATCAAGCGGACATTTAGCTGCACGGGTTGCACTCATCGCATTGTTGGCACAACTATTGCCAAGGCGGCGACACATTTGGTTGAACAACATGCGAAACCCAATCAAAATGCCAACGTGAATGGACAGCGACCTGTGCAGGCGAACCAAGAAAAAAAACGGGTCCAGGTTGAAGCACGCTCTAAAATTAACCTTCAACTTCCCAAGAGTAAGAAAGTTTCCATTGTATACGACCAAAAACCAACGGTTTTTTTTATTGTTTGCAGAGGTTAAGGCATTGGTTTCGGGTGATATTACAAGTATATTCATGGATAAGTATAAGGTTGCGGATAAGCTGAAAGTAATGCCCGAGTACGATGAAATTGAGCAGAATTTGTGTAAGCTAATAGCGCCCATATTTGCAAAAGAACCTGTACGCATATATAAGTTCGGGTCGCGGATAACGGGAATTGGCGCGTGCTCATCCGATTTGGACTTATTCGTGGACATTGGTATGTGCTATTTACTTGCATAAATAAACTAATTCAAAACTCAAAATACAGGCAACAGCTTTCACATGTTCGAGAATCGCGCTTCTAAAGAAACTCTGGCCAAGTTTCGAATACTGCGCCTAGTATTCGGTGGAAGCGGCGAATGGCGTATCATCAAAGTAAAGACATTTGGTTTTCTATCAATAATTATACATTATAATTTATATATTGATTCCTTTGTTAAAAAAAGGTCGTTGAAGAAGCGCGAGTGCCGATAATAAAGGCCTGTCACCTGGCGTCTGGCATCGAGTGTGATATATGCCTGAATAGCTTGGGCTTTTGTAACACAAATTTGCTAAAGTATATATTTGAGACACAGCCACTTGGTAAGCTAACAGGGAACAAGTCCTTTACATTTTTAACCTTTCTTTCTATCTTCCGTAGCCCAGTACATGTGCATCTATGTGAAAACCTGGCTGGAGCGCTGCAAGCTATCGGAACGATTGACAACATATAGCATGGCACTGATGGTTATCTACTATTTGCAGGTCAAGCAATTGTTGCCGTCGATTGCATTGTTGCAGCATGAACAATCAATGTCCGCCAAACAGCTTGTGGGACGTGAGTGCTGATAAATATATCCATTATTTGTACTTTCCTTAAATATGTTCTTATCGCTTATAGCTTGGATGGCGAATTTTGCACAAAAGTCACTTAGCGAAGTGGGACTGCAACAGGCTGAGGTTTCCGTGCCACTAATCAAATCGAATATGAGATCATTTTTTGAGTTTTATGCAACATTTAACTATGAGCGATACATGATTTGTCCCTATTTTGGTAAAAAGAACACGGTTATATCGCATATTGAAAAGACGATGCCAAAAAGGTAAATATAAAACATTAATCGCTATATGTGGTTTTAGTATATGATTGCTACTATGTTCCATGTTTAGGTATACGGATTACACTTATCTAAATCCAACTGAAGGGCTGCAAATTCCCAAGCCTATGGTTGTTCAAGATCCCATACAGCTGAATCACAATGTGACCAAGGCGGTGACTAAAATTGGTCTACAAGCATTTGTTGCCTACTGCGCACAATCAGCGGCGCTGCTTGCTGAGCCCACAACGAATTAATGCCATGCCCATTTAAAACTTACGTACGCGCATTATGTGGAGTCTTATTCAATAAAACTTTTCTTCAACTACATTGGTATATTTACAAATGTACGTATTCAATTGTCGATTAATGTTCTTTAAAGCTGAAACCTTGTCCATCAAAATTTGAAAATGATTAAATACGATTGCCGTAATATAATTGATTAAAAGCGTGTTTATTTAATACCCATTATTGCCGAATAATATGAGTGTGTGTCAGAAATAAATAAAACAAAATAAATAACATGACTAACAAGCACACAGGCGTAGGAAGCAAAATAACGCTTAAAGTCCCCAAGACTTGGGCCACATGTCAAATGCCTTTCCTAGGAAATATATTGTAACGAATACAAACAGAATGATGCCCAGAATTGTGAGACGATTGTACCAATGTTGATTGCTCTCCTGCATCATGCTATAAATTTGCATGGCAGCGGCTTCAGTATCATCCACGCTGCCATTATTGTCAACCACAAAATGCGATTTTTCACATTTTTTCTCCATTGGCATTTGCGAATCGATGCGATTACGTGCCTCCGACTCTGATAGCTCATTACGCGCTAACAGACGTTGCAGCTGCTTTTCCGAGTCACTATGAATATTGATATGATTATGATCATATGATACATAATAACGGGTACTCACCATGACACAGTGACTATCTTGTGTATAAAATCCATAAGGATGCCTGTTTCAAAGAGTAATGGTAAATCGAGAACAATGTAGGCGTGGCCAGACATAAACAGCTTAAAAACACGCCAAAAGATTTTGCGATGGATTACGGGATGAGTAATCTGATTGAGTTTTCCCCGCAAATCCTTGTCCTCAAAGATAAGACGTCCTAGAACAGCCCGATTTAGCTCCTTGCTGGGCAGCAGGACTTCTTCGCCAAAGATATCGCGTATCTTTCGCCAGCATGGCTGACCTGGTTCTACAACTGTGGAGGCGTCACATATTGTTATTAATTTAAGCTAAGGCACGCTAATTGCGTTAAATTGCAACATCCCGTAAGATGATGTTAATTTGATTTTCGACTTACTCTCCCTGGCAATTTTATCTGCATCGATAACTGGAATGCCGTGACGTTCAAAGACCTTGGTAACGGTGCTTTTTCCCGTTGCAATGCCACCAGTTACAGCCACGATGTACATATTTCTTTGGAATGTGCTTTACAGTCTTTTTTATGTATATTTTTTGTTGACAGTTTTGTCAATTATTACAGTGAATCGTTTGAGGGGTTGAAAAGTCATCGATAGACGATTTTCTTAAATTGTATTTTACAGCACTACTGGTAGGCGATTTTTATATGTTGTACAACACGTTTTTTCATGAGCGTCGGCCATCTTTAATTTCTTTTACTACATTTTCGTTCTCGTGCGTCGTTTTCAGCAGTTGGCGAAATTTGCACGCGTTCGTATCAAAAAGTCGAGTTTAATAACAAGTTCAACGATAATACAGCAAAAAAAGAAGCGAAAAGATGGTGGATAAAATTGAAATGAGTTTGGATGATATCATCAAGTCAACGCGCACACAAAAAAAACCCCAGGGAGGGGCACGCGGGGGTGGAATTCGCCGGCCTGGTGGCCAACAGCGATTTGGCACGGGAGGAGGACCACGTCGTGGAGGAGGAGGCGGTTCGCCACGGAAGCCAGCACCAGCGAGCGGAGCCGGCGGTGTACTTAAGGGTCGCCGCGGTGGTAGTGGTGGAGGGGGCGGCGGCGTCATACAGAAGCCTCGGCTCGCACGGGTAATTGAAACGTAACGGTTTATGTAGAAAGGGAGAGCGAGGCAAAAAGCAGCTAAATATCCAAAAAGGACAGCCCAAGTTGGAAACAAACAAATTCTTTGTGCATAAACAAAACCAGTGAAAAATAACAGCTGCAAAACACACGGATTCAAAATGGCCACCGCATATGCAGAACAAACGGTATCTGCACCGTTACCTTGTAACATGTACCATATACCAAAATGGCGGCTGCAGCGCTACACAACATTGCATCGAATTCATTTATGTACAAAAATTTACAAGTTTTTCATCACTACATTTTGATTGTGGCGAATTTCTTTTTTTCTTTGTAATCCCCGTTTATAACATAATTTGTTTGCGCTTGCCAAAACGAAAGCAAACCAAAAGAGTGGCACACAATCAATATCAATATACATTCATACAGATTTAGTGTTTCTGAATTTCTACGGAATGGCGTCCTCTTGTGATACTAGGATACAAACTGCTGGCTGCTACTGCTACTACTACTACACCCTCCACATAATTAGTCCCCAACGGAAATGTCTGTTCCGAATCAACCAACAAATCTTCTACCTAATACTACCCACCATTTAGGGCGATGTAAACAGCGCTTGGAAGCATGATATGTATGATGGTCCAAAACGAAACAGCGGTGGCGGAATCAGTACGGCCGGAAACAGTGCGGGGGCAACACGTTTGATCGTTGGCAATTTGGACTATGGTGTATCGAATACGGACATCAAGGAGCTATTCAATGACTTTGGTCCCATGAAGAAGGCTGTCGTGCATTACGATCGTTCGGGTCGCTCATTGGGTAAGTCCATCTACATTTTTAGCCAATAATGATGTTTACAATTGATTTATAATAATCCTCCGGCAGGCACCGCTGATGTTATATTCGAACGTCGCTCTGACGCCCTCAAGGCCATTAAACAATATCATGGCGTCCCATTGGATGGTCGCCCCATGACCATACAACTTGCCGTCTCAGATGTTGCAGCACTGACGCGTCCAGTTCCTGCCGATGATGTGAAACGTCGTGTGGGGGGCGGCGCTGCGTCTAATATTAAGCGTGGTGGTATGTATGATTAAAAGTATATATTTTTAATTGCATTAAACATTTCTTAACATTTCATTTTTAGGTGGACAAGTCGGGGGTGGACCTCGTCGCGGCAGTTTCCGACGTCCAGCTGGAGGAAAACCTGCTGCCGGCGGAGGCCAACGTCGTGAGAGGAAAGCGGCTCCAACCGCCGAGGAACTGGATGCTGAATTAGATTCGTACATTAATGACATGAAGATCTAATTAGTATAGTGTGAATTTAGCTTAACAACACAAATATGGACTCGCTTTGGTTTGGAAAATGAAACCAGAACAATTCAACGAACCGAACTTGCGCAAGAACAGCTTTTAGTCATAATTTTTATAACATCTTACATAATTTGCATTATAATTATACACATTGCTGTTTGGGTTTGCGCATTATAATGATTTGTTAAATGTAACAATGTGGCGCCCTTTAATTGATAAGTCATCTAAAATACAGAATTATGTATTTATTCATAAATGTAATTTTACTTTATAAAAGAACACTGACACGATGTTCATGATATTTGTAAAATCAGGTATAATAAATATTAGGTATAATATCCAATAACCAAAACATGATAATCTGATCAAATTTGAAAATGCCTGAAGTTGCTGTACAAACGCTAATGTAATTTTTTTCTTCTCTTTACCAATTAAAAAACCGTCAGTTTTTAAGTTGAAACTTTGTCGTTATCCATGTGTCATACTACCATTTACCTGATTGTGCTCTGGTTAATTCTACTCAGTTTGCCGACTTTAACTTGCTGGTTTCCGAATATAACAATACAGATTAGCACATATTGCCTTTGAATACCACAGCGCCGTCTTTTGAAATAACAAAACAGATACTTTAAATGTATGGGTAAACTGCAGTTTGATCAAAACGTTATTTTAAAATATGAGAATAAATCAGCATTATTAATTTTTAAATGTTAAGTTTATTTTTTTTTGCAATAATACATATGTAATTAGAAAAGATTTAGGACAAATTACAGACCAATGCAATTTTGAATTGGACATCTAAGTACAAATGCAAAGTTGGGCATCTTTCATAATTGTATGGTAAGTTTGTTAAGGGTTTTTTTCTCCTATTAGGGCGGAATCGAAAGTCACTTAAAGTTTAAACAATTGCGTTATACGTTATCAAATTTGTATGCTTAGTAGAACAAAAACAAACATTTAAATCAAAAATCAGAGCGGGAAATATATAGTAAGGTTAAGTTACAAAGTTAAGCACAGTAATCGCGTATTTCTCATTTTTAAACATTTTGCATTGTAGCCAATTTGGAATATGAATATGAATGTATAGGCTATATATGTATATATACGTGTAGATTAAGCGATTTATATTTATAAATGTTTAATGGGGCTTGAGGATGTCTTAGTGTGTATACATATGTATGAGTGTGAGAGAGTGTCATTAAATGCTTGGCAACCACACAGCGAACCCAGCCGCCCGATGAGAAACCGCCGGGTGGAACGCGACCACGCGCTTCGTTCGTCGCCTTATTGCCATTGCTCTCTTTGGGCTGGCTGGCGGCTGCTGGCTTTTGCTCCTCCTTCTGGTTGACTACCTCATCGCGAGGCTTCTCCACAACCTTATAGGCATCGGTCGAACCCATGCAGGCATTCAGATTGGAAGAGTTTTGCTGATTGTATTTCGGACGCGGTACATTCACAGCCACTTCTGGTTCCGAAAAGATGTTGGTATGTCCGCCGCCAGGTGGCTTCAGGACGCGACTGGAAGGACGTGCGCTGTTGTTCAAGCCAATTTTCAGTTCGGTGGATGTCATATTTATTGCTTACTAACGGAGCTGCAAATTCAAAAAAAGGTAAGTCTGATATTAATACCCACATGCACAACAATTTTGTGCGCACAACAAATAATTGTAATTAAATTTATTATTTAAATATAAATTTACTAATTTTTTATATTTATAATATATTTTTTAAATATTAGTTTGAAAGATTAATTCGCTAGAGTTTCTTCGCAAAACATAGAACTGTAAAACATAAAATTAAAAAAAAAATTTGTTCTTCAATTTTGTATACATATGTTTTAGAAATATTAGTTTGAAATATTTAATTGGATATAATACTGTCTTAAAGATAAATTCATCAAAACACAACACTAAAACTTGCTCGTAAAACATAGAAACAATAATGCTTTAAATTTATTTTTTTTTGCCATGCGATACTTTCTATACATAGTGTATGCAATTACTCATATTATGTACATAACGAAAACAGTCACGCCACTTACAAAAGGTAACCAACAATGAAGTAACGACGGTGACGGGCGGCAGCCAACTGAGCCATAGGGGGAAAATGGCAGAATAGAGAACCGTTCAACAGAAACAGATTCAGACAACACAGCGAAATGGAACATTCGCACTAACAATCCCTCACCTCTTTCCCCACGCCAACAATTCTCGCTACAACTACACATACATATTGCAAACACATGTACATACATGCATACATACATTTATCTCTATTTTTGAGCGGCGCGTTCTTTTTGCACTTTCCCGTTAACTATAATTGCGGACCTGCCAGCCGCAGACTTTCTCATTGTTGCCATCTTTTTTTTTTTGGCATTCGTTTTGGTGTCAATCCGTTGCACATGATGCACAAAGAACATAGCCGAATAATAGAATTTCTGAAAAAAGGGCCATCAATGAAAGGCGTTTAGTTTTGAACAAAGCGCAGCTTGAAGCCCTCAAGTAACTCTCAAACTTTTCTTTCAATGTTTTCCACAAGTTTTTTGGCAAGTGCGTGAAAGAGAGAAAAAGAGGTCACAGGGGAGGAAGGCAGGCAATAGGCGATGACATCTGCAAGAAGTGTTGTAAAACGCGGGTAATGATGCGTCATGCTTTGTGGGAGGCGAGCTTGGGTGAATTTTCCCCTTGGGAGGTACATTCATACACACAAGCACAATTATGTTGAGGTATGTACATATGTATGTATGCATGCATGTATGTGTTGGGGGTTAAAACAAAGCAAAGTGAATGACCGAATAATGAAAAAGTTAAAGATCTGTAAATAACAGACTTACAGTGGTATTTACTTATTTTTCAGAAATGACTAGTGAAAATATATATTTATATAATTATACATACATATGTTTGTATATGACTAATTTTTCTTTTCTTCTTTCAATATATTGGCTACAGGTAACACATACAAATGCAATTATTATTATTTTTAACAGCAGCTGTATTCGTAGAAATTATGAGTAATAAGTAAACTGAATAAAACTTGAAATTGTAGATACGCCGGTTTTGATTCGATTCCATTCGATTCGTTTCGACTCTCTCTTTCTCGCTTACACTCTTGTTACGCTTTTGTTATTGTTTCGAGACTGTTTATTGCCTAATGACGACAAAACAAATATGGAAAATAAAATACATTAAAGCAGACAGACGATGAAGGCCATGGGTCGTATGAGACATACATATATGTATATGTATGCACATATGTACATACGTACATAACAAAAAGCAAATCTAGTTAAACCAGTGCTGATCAACCTATATTTATTTATCATTATTGCTAATACCAATGAACATTAACCGTAAAAGTGACCCAAAGCGTCACTTCCTCACACTGCAAATATAACTACATATGCACATATACATATGTATATTTATGTATGGATGTGTGTATATATGTACATTTGCCTTGTTTAGCGAGTGCTAAAAGTTCGGTTCAAACTGCCTGTCGCTAGTTTTTTAGCCAGCAGCATGCGATTATTAAGTTCGTAGCATGCAAGTTGCTCGACTAAAAAAAGCAACAAAAAATAAAAAAAAAGGCAAACATGGCCACTAAAAGCAACCAGTCGGGAGGGAGTCCAGGGCGCGGTTGCAAAAGTATGGGGAGAAGGAGAATGGGAAACTATTTGTATGCGACTTATATATGTATGTGTGTATGTATATATATATATATATATATATGCGCCATGGCAGCTGTGCTAAATAAAATTTAAAAGCAGCTGCACTTCACATATACTTAAACACAGACAAACACACACACACACAAAGACATGACTGCCCCTGCGAGAAGCCCTTCATCATCATCATCATTAAGCAGATATGTACTTAGCCTCAAAATTCCATCACAGATGATTAAGTTTTATTTGGGAACATTATCGATTTTTGTTTAGCTCACATGCAACAAGTTAATTCTTAGCTCTGCTCTTAACAATAAACACAAAAAATCAATTTACATACCTTTTGGATTTTTTGAGCAATATTTGCTTGGTTACTGAATAAGTATATATTAAATCGAAAATGCTCACTGCGAAAAACGACGCTACCTTCAGCAATGAACGGTTTATTTAAAATGGACTAGGCAGTGTGACCGTAAGCGGTAATCACGAAAATGCCCTATACAAATCTTAACCGTTTGCTGTTAACCGTTTTAGCAATTGTTAATGTTATAACATTAATGATATTCCGCCATTAATTTTTGTACGTTTATATACAGATAAAGTTTTTTGAACACAAATACTGTTGTTGGAAGTACGTTCTCATTTTAGTATTGTTGCCTAATGATTTCTATAGATTTTTTTTACAATAACTGTTTCCCAATTTCACCGAGAGTTATGTTATTGATTTTAAAAACAGTTCATGTTAAGAGCAATTTATACATTTTCTTATATTGAGCTGGTCACTCTGCTGCCATGCGCATGTGGTATGAAACGGCGTACTGTTTATCGATAAATTAGCGAAGGAAAACGGCATATATTCTAAAAGAAAAATGCGTTGGTACTTGTTTTCCAAGATTTTACCCAGGGTGCTGAACATTTGCTGAACAGAATTTTACTGCTGCTACTGTTTTGAGAACGTGCTTTGGGATAAACAATTGTTAATAAAAAGCGTTTCAGAACAACTAAGTTGTAATTAAATTTAAATTGTTTCATTTATTATAGAAAACGGATTTTGTTTGCAGGTCATTTCAAGTTATTAACGAACTTAAATCCTTGATGGGTAGAGCATCTGAAAGCACAAAAACAAACAATTAATATAAACATTAAAGATTATTTTAAAGGTTGCTTACAATGCGAATGCGGTGTCCCATGGCGTGACCGGGCAAATTCCTGTTGAAGCGTGCACGCACGGATCCAGTGTTGCCGTGGATACGGGTAACCTTGCCCCACACGGCACGGACACGGGTCTTGCGATCCGGATGCTGTGGCACACACTTCTTCGTCTGCGCCTTGTAGACATACACGCAACGCTTGCCAACGTAGAACTCGCCGTGCTCCTTGCGACGAGCGCCCTCAATCTGCAAAATGTCGTGTTATCGGTTACATGAATCGATTACAAATGCAAGAGGCAGCTTACCTTGAGAATGGCGTGATTCTCGTGCTGGTTCCTCAAGCCGCGCTTGTAACCGGTGAAGACAGCCTTGGCGAACAGACGTCCATGACGTTTGTATTTCTTGGCCGCAACTTTCGTCTCAGCGGCGGCGGTTTTCTCGGCTTTTGGTGCCTTGGCGGCTTTCTGTGCCTTGGCGGCCTTTGGCGCTTTGGGTGCCTTTGCGGCGGCAGCCTTGGGCGCAGCGGGCTTAGCTTGTGTGTCAGCCATAGTTCACTGCAAATATCAAAATGACATCGAAATTAGTTTGTTTTGATTCTCAGTCATTATTTGTAGCCATAAACATCGAAATGGTTGCACTATGTAATCACACAATAACAATTTATTCATATAATGCATGTATTCAACTATGCATTTCCACACTGATTTGTAGTTATTATGGTTATTTTCATGTATATTTTTATATTTTTCATAGCGTAGCACAAAGTTCGCGTACATACCGGAAATCTGTCGAATGGCGAAAGAGCGAGACGATGACAGGTCTGGCATACAGAGCTGCATTGCAGCTGTTTCAAAATATGTATCGATATTTATATCGATAGCAGAACTCTGCGCAGTGTTGCTGCGCAACATATGTACAGATTAATCGTATTGACTAGAAAAAGAACTCAAAAAGAGAAAAAAAGAAAAACAAAACTATATATGACAATAACAATGTTTTGCTGAAGAACCAAAATTATATAGTTTACAAAATTATCTGCACATGTACCTACATTAAACTGTATGTACTATAGAAACGTAAACTGGTAGACGTCCCGCTATTCAGTTGCATAAAAGCTACTCCACATATTGTTGTTGCTGCACTTTTTAAAAACAACAACAAATGGGTTTATTGCTGCAGTTTTTCAAATGGGACAAGCGCTGGCAACTGCTGCATAAATGTGATATAATAGCTAGACGCAATATTAAAAAGCAGGCGGTTAATCCAGCCAAGTAAGATTTGTTACCCCCAACTGATCAACGCAGGGGTCAGGGGTCAAGGGTGCTCTCCTTACAAAAACAATAGTTGCATAATAAGACTTATATATGTATATTTAATTCTAGACTCGCCGAGGTTGGACGTCTGTTGGAGGCAAAAGAGGGAAAATACGATACCGGACAGCTGTTTTTGCATCGCATCTTTGGCTATCGTGGAGTCATACTATTCCCCTGGACTGCTCGCGTCTACGATCGTGATTTGCACAATCCCAAGAAGCAGACAGCGGCAACAACAACGACAACAGCAGCAGCCAAAACAGCAGCAGCCGCAACACCGACGCAATACACAGAGGCTTCGACAGCACGAGTCGAAACTGGCAGCAGCGACAGCAACGGAACAACAGCAACCGCACAGCAGGATGATGCAGGAACGTCATGGCAGGCGGGCACAGGTGCCACAGAACCGCAGAGTACCACAAATATGGGTACTGCTAATCCGGCAACAAATGCCAGCACAACTAGTGCCGTCGATTCCAAAGAGGTCAAGGGCAAAACGCAAACTTTTTACCAGGTGCTCATCGATACCAGGGACTGTCCATATATTGTAAGTGAATTAGTTTCTTACCTTCATCATAATATATATTAGTAATCAAACGCTTGCTTATAGCGCGCCCAAACCGAGGCTGTCACTTTCTTAGGCAATCAGGACTCGAATCGCAGCTTGTATGCCATTCCTGGTCTGGATTATGTTGCGCAAGATGACATTATGCCATATTGCTCGACCGACAAGCATCCGTTGCAGCACGAACTATTTGACAAGTTTCTAACGTATGCCGCTGATGCTGAACCGCCATTCGTTGGCCAGGAAACGCTTAAGGCGTGGCAGGAGAAGAATCACCCCTGGCTGGACATGAGCGATGTGCACAAGGAGACAACCGAAAATGTGCGCATCACCGTAATACCATTTTACATGGGTTGCCGCGAGACGCCCGCATCCTCCGTCTACTGGGTGAGAATAACTGAGCGATTCTAAATCGAAATATATAACATATCCATACTCTTATTGCAGTGGCGGTATTGTATACGGTTGGAGAATCTAGGCGAACTTAGCGTACAGCTGCGTGAGCGGCATTGGCGCATCTTCTCATTGTCCGGTACGCTGGAGACGGTGCGTGGACGCGGTGTTGTTGGCCAGGAGCCCATACTTAGTCCACGACTACCAGCTTTTCAATACAGCAGTCATGTTAGTCTACAAGCGCCCAGCGGCCACATGTGGGGCACTTTTCGGCTGGAGCGTGAGGATGGTTACTCGTTTGATTGCAAAATACCGCCCTTCTCGCTGGAGTCAAAGCCTGATGATTCTACCACACCATCAGGTCTTGGCACGCGCACAGGCGAGGAGAGCGATTAAGAATTTGTACTAGACAGTGGTTATTTCGAAGTTAACATATTTAAACTCAAATTATATTGACCATTCAGGAAGTACATGTGTTTAGCGCAATTTAAATATATATTAATTAACGAACAAATCGCAATCCTAAGCCAGCTTCACATGCTTTGCCTCCACTTCCATTCGAAAGTCAAACGGACGTCGATTGTCGTGCATATCAAAAAGCGTTTGCAGCGCATCAATAGCTGCTGTTTCTGTAGCCATTGGCACATCCTCGCCAAATCCTTTGCCCAGCAACTCGCGATTGGCATATATGCCGACATGGTATGCCGCCAGCACCGTATTTTTACCACAATCGCCCAATAAGCGTGGCTCGGGGTCACCCAATTTTCGTTGTGTGCAGACCTCGCTGAGTAGCTGCAATGGCTCTTGCGGCATCCATATCTCCAGTAAATCCTTCTGGTTCAGTTGCGTACAAATAAAGTCTCTCACAAATAGAAACGCCCGCTCCACGCCACTGGAATCCGCTAAGGCACCAATGATCGCCTGCAGCGTTTGTGACAGCGTCTCGCTGCTCGGCGGATACTCTGTAGAAAATATGAGCTCCTTGGTGCCCAGATGTGTGGATACATGCGCTAACGTTTCTGTGCTTAGCAGATAGGAGACAATTGATTGCTGGCCAACTGCCGGCACTTTCGGCAGTGCACTTTGCACATAGGCCTCGACATAGGCCTTGGCAATATGTGCACCCTTCTCTGCCAGCTGACTGTTGTTCGCTGTCTGCAGATCCGCCTCCGTTATGCCCAGTTTACGCTGACGCTCCTCTTCCCGATGAGCATAAGTTCTTTGGGTAAATGCAGTTTGCAGTAACGGCAGCTGGAATTCTTCATTTAAACGCTTGCCAAATGCGAACAACTCAGAACGATAGTTCCATTCAACAAATCCGGAACGTGGCTCCGGTTTCTGTTCTCCTACAGCCTGCTTCTTAACTCGATGCTGAAGTTCACGTAACGTTGGAGCAACCCATCTTTTAATGTGTCTGCGTGTTTGAACTGCAAATAGTAGTGTTTAATGTATGGACTGATCTAATCATTGATTGTATACCTGTGCTGGCACATTTTATAGGCCTGGCAAGCGCTATTACACCAGCAACACTGCGCAATAAGGACATTATTTAATACGAATTAAAATGTTCAATCAGAACAAAATTGCATATGAGAAACAGTGTTACCACTTAACATACATATTTATGAAATACAAAAAATCGATGTATTAAATTTATCGATGCATGTTGTATGGAAATGTGCACTTTTTGTTATATATCGATACACCAATTGCTGATCTAACACTTTTAGCTTATTAATGTTACTTTAGATTATTGTGTTAACAGTGATATAAACATTTTTTTATTTAACATTCATATTTACACTGTTTATAAGACTAACCATATTTATTCATATTCAAATAATTGCTTATCGATAAATCGCTACTTTGTATGCGCTTTTTACAGCACTGTATTGTCTGTAACATTACTGAGAGCTGGTCACCCTAACGACGCCATATCGCTGTTTGCATGAAAATTTTATTGTGTCCATAAAGTGCTAAAAACTTATTATTTAATAAAAACATTAAACAAGCTAAGACGATGGCGCTACAAACATACGGCGATAAGCCAGTGGCATTCCAATTGGAAGAAGGCGGTGAATATTATTATGTGGGCTCCGAGGTGGGAAATTATATGCGACATTTTCGTGGCATCCTCTACAAAAAGTATCCGGGAATGACACGGATTGTCCTCTCCAATGAGGAGAGGAAGCGTCTGGCCGACTCTGGCCTCAGTTCACACATCCTAGCGAGTTCGGTGTCGCTGCTGCGAGCCGTTGAAGTTGATGACATTATGGCCGGCAATGATGAAAAGTAAGTAAATTATTATAAAAAAAAATATTAAAATTTGTACAATTAAAAAATTTAAATCTTACACTTAAAGTAATTGAAATTGAAAGCTAATTAAACAACTTTGCCCTTCCAGGTATCGCGCTATTTCGGTAAACACATCGGATACACCCGTGCCCCGTGAGAGCAAATCCAAGAAGCAGCCACAATATGTACCAACAATGCCGAATTCGAGTCACTTGGATGCAGTGCCTCAGGCGACGCCTATCAATCGCAATCGGGTGCACACGAAGAAGGTTCGCACATTTCCAATGTGCTTTGACGACACAGATCCGACGGCAAGTCTGGAGAATGCAGCACAGAAAGAGTGTTTGGTGCCCATACGCCTGGACATGGAACTGGAAGGGCAAAAGTTGCGCGATACATTCACATGGAACAAGAACGAGAGCATGATAACACCCGAGCAATTTGCGGAAGTTCTGTGCGATGATCTCGACTTGAATCCCCTGCCATTTGTTCCAGCCATTGCACAGGCCATTCGCCAGCAAATCGAGGCGTTTCCCAACGATCCACCCATACTGGAGGAGAGCTGCGATCAGCGTGTTATAGTCAAACTGAACATACACGTGGGCAACACATCGCTTGTCGACCAGGTCGAGTGGGACATGTCCGAGAAGAACAACAATCCCGAAGAGTTTGCCATCAAACTGTGCGCCGAACTGGGTCTGGGCGGTGAATTCGTAACAGCGATTGCTTATAGCATACGTGGTCAGTTGTCCTGGCATTGTCGCACCTATGCATTCAGCGAGGCTCCATTGTCCACCATCGATGTACCGTTTCGCAATCCAAGCGATGCGGACGCCTGGGCACCATTCCTAGAGACGCTAACGGATGCTGAAATGGAAAAGAAAATACGTGACCAGGATCGAAATACGCGACGCATGCGGCGATTGGCCAACACAACAACTGGCTGGTAATTGGATCAGATCGTTCCTTCGTACCCTTAATGCACACGGCTAAGAGCTGGAAATAAACGCGAATTTTGTCCACCAACCGAAGGCTTTTGTGACACATAATATTATCTCTAGCACGCAATTAAGTTAGTTTTCCAGCTCTAGTAATAGTGGTTATATAAATAAAACAAAACTTTAAATGTTTCAAGTCTAAGTCACATGCATATTATATTTATTATCTTATGGTATATTTAGATACATTTATAATCACTATTAAGGATTCCTTTATAATTGCTGCATAGTGCAAACTGAGTTAATCTTAATCCAGTTGTGATCGGCAATACATACATATACATATAATAAATGTCTGTGTCTATTTTAAAGCCAATTAGTGGCCATCTGTTCATTCGTTTCTTCGATTGCAATCTTAAAGGCTAAAAATATTAAGGTATTTATTACTATAACTAACTCTCCACAGAATCTGGCTTGTCCTGATCTTGTTCGCCATCGTAGAACTCGTTCTTTGCATCGACAAGCTTATCTTCATCCGCCTGGGACATACGCACATCTGGATCCGTTTCGTCCCTAATGCGCAGCTCCTCGAGATCAACGTCCGGCGGCGTTTGCACCATTTGCACACTTGGCGAATGCTGGCACATTTTCAGATTCTCATAGACATGCTTCACAATGAGTTCCAAATACTGCTTAGAGTTGGCATTATCCTGTCGCGAGTTCACCTCCGGATGTAATGTGAAGTCGGGCGCAAAGAAATCATAGTACTCTGTTGGGGGCAAATCATTCGCAATATCCTGATCCAACAGTAGTGAAGTTTCGTGTGTCCAGCAGCGTGCCACATTGCGCAAAGTGTAGCCACCACCGCCCACCACCAAGGTGGGCACATTAAGCTCCTTGACAAACTTGACGCACTCGCCATGTCCGCGAGTGCTGAGCGAGAAGCATCCCAGGCGATCTCCCGCTAATGAATCGGCGCCACATTGCAGAACAATTGCCGTAGGTCGATAAAAGTCCATGATTGCTGAAATTATCGGCTTGAAGACTTGAAAGTAGCTCTGATCATCGATGCCCTCCTTGAGGGGCACGTTAACACTATAGTATCGGCCAGATTCAGCGCCAAGCTCATACATGTCACCGGTGCCCGGAAAGAAATAGTTGCCATATTTGTGAAACGATGCTGTCATCACGCGATCCGTTAGATAGAATGCCTCCTGGACGCCATCTCCATGATGCACATCGATGTCAATATAAAGAACGCGTGGATGGTACTTGAGTAGCTCTAGTATGCCAATGACAATGTCGTTAACATAGCAAAAGCCAGACGCTTCAAATTTCTTGGCATGATGCAGACCACCCGACCAATTAATGCATATATCGCTGTGATTGTGATTCAGCTTCTGTGCGCCCTCCAAGGAAGCACCCGTGTACATTGCACAAAAGTCAAAGAGTCCATCAAAAACTGGACAATCCTCCCCAACGCTAAAGTGAGCCAAATACTTGGTGTAGGCAACGGCTGCAATATGGATAAAGTTAAGTGGTCAACTCTTAAAAGGGATTACGTTTTACTTACAATTGCATTGTATATTTTGTGGAGTCACCTGCTGTAGATAGGCAATATATTCATCGCTATGGAACCGCAGCATATCCTGGGCACTTGCTCTGTAAGATGGAAAAGGATATTCTAATTGTAATAACGATTTAGAAAAATAAAGTACTTTATAATAGAAGGAGTGGACTCTGACTTGAATGCCCTGTTGTAATCAGAAGAGAGTATTTGAAAAAGTTTTTGTAGTTAATAGAATAACGGGTTAGAGTAAATGGGACGAAATAACGGGTAGGTCTAGAGTTTAGGGGTAACAGTAAAATTAATATGGCCCATCAAGACGAATCAATTTCACTATTTAGTAAATAATCTAAAAACTTTAGGCCACACATAACTAGACGATTAGTTAAAGAAGGAATGTGAATTAAGATAAGTCTACTAGAGTAAGGAGGCAATGCCCAGTTAAAGCCACGCAAAGCAAATAGTACAAATTTCATTTGCACTGATTCCGATGCGTACTTGGTGTATATTGAGGCCGGATGTTGTGGAGCCCAAGCATAATGTATCTTAGTTGGATGAAAGTCGTCTAATTCCTCCGTTCACCGCTTAATAAACTCAAGAACTTGAATAGCCTTATTGACAGTAAGTTTGATATAATTGTCAAACTTAAATTTACTGTCGCACCCTAATCATAAATATATTAAAATTTGCCGCTTGCAATTGATTGAATGCAATTACTTAAACTTATCTATCTTTAATAGTTATAATAATTATGATACTTACTTATATGGCCTATATATTTTCATCTTCTTGTGGAGTCCGTAGTTCATGACCAGACTGTGGGTGACTGCTAAGCGTTGGGGCTTCATTGGGTGGCCTGCGCCATAGTGGAAATTGCCGACATCGGCATTGTAGAAATATGAAACACGTCTCTCCGTCGTCATCTTGATGCTATGGGCTGCAAGCTGAGCTCTGACCAATCTGTCCAATACCACTCCAATGTCGGTAGTATATATGTTTTAGCATATAGTATAATTAGCAAAACAGCAACAATGAATAAAAGTCGCCGTGTTGTTGTCAGCTCGTTCAAGCCCAACAACATGCCGATTGCCTGCAAACTACTTTTAGTTACTTTAATTAATTAATTACAATTTTTTTTTATTGCCAGATCTGCATTATTGAAATATTAAATGACGTTGTGCTCTCATTAATTGATCTATCTCATTGTTTACATATGAAATTGATCTGTATGACCCATTTTTCACGTCAAATGTTTGTTTTAAAATTATTTATTTATTTATTTTTCTTTGGGACGCGTGTCTTTTTTGTTGCACTCTTGCCGTCCGTTCGTCTGGTAATTCACATTTAAGAAAATGTTATTAACAGCGTTAGCCAAAGCAGTGCGCTGCTAAGCTGTTGGGTACTTTCTTTTAAAATTTTGTAAATTTTAGGACAATTTGGGGGAAAAATTTAGTATATTTTGATAAAAGTTTGCAATTAAGGTAATAACATATATTTGAGACACAAATTAAAACAAATTTAAATCTACAGCTTCTTAACAGCATTCGAACAGCGCTAACTTTCATAACAGATCCACAGCAGTTTTCGAAGAGTTCTGCTGTCGTGCTGTAGTTGCATATCGATTGCATATCGATTGATTTATGCATATATATCGATTGCAAATTTTAAAAGCCAAACCGGGATTTCTTTTGTAAAATGAGTTCACAATGCCAATTTGATCAATTTGATCAGCTTTCAGAATTTCTGTAAAAAAATTTATCGATAGCAAAATTTAACAAAATTTCCCGTCAGATCTAGCTTTTTTGAAAGTCAAACAGCGAGGGAAAATTGAAAATAGCGGGCAGCGGGAAATCTAGCTTGTTTTTAGTTAAGTCCGATTTTTTCAGCTTTTTCCAAAAAGCGATCTTTAAAATTAAATTTTTTGTTGAATCCGAAAATAAAAAAAAAATTAAAATAAAAAAATCCGAAATTTGAAAATTGAAAAATTTTAAACCGATTTTTAACGATTTTACATCATTTTTTAAAAAAATCTTTAATCGGGCAACGGGAAAAAAAGAAGCAGGCCAAAAAAACCGGGAAAACAAGCAGGCAAAAAAAGAAGCAGGCCAAAAAAACCGGGAAAACAAGTAGGCCAAAAAACCGGGAAAACAAGCAGGCCAAAAAATCGGGAAAACAAGCAGGCAACACTGCTTGTTACATGCATTTGTACAGGGTATGTTACATGTGGCGAACAAGTTCTGTTAAAGAGAACAGCTGATTTGCTTACGCTTCACTGTGAATGGCACTCACATTCTTATCAAGCGAATTGATAAGCTTTGACGCGTCGCTTCGCGTCGAATAAGCGTGTGGAGTAATCAACAATAAATGTCATGGCATAGCCGAATACAGAAAAAAACTGTGTCAAACAGTTGCCAAGGAAGCGCGGAAAAAGACTAACGCTCATCCTGCAGTTATAAAAGCAAATTCAATTTGCACAAAAATTACGAAACCGCAAATTGATTTTACCAACGCGAACGTTTTTATATATTTATTATATTGTGTGTGTGTGTTGCTTAATGGCCATAATTGAATACTAAAGCCGGTGCGACCTTTTTAGTCCCAAGATGTTAACCCTCTATTACGTGAGCGCCACTTTGGTGCAATCCTGGCGCATTCAAAGGGCCTGCAACAAGATTGCCGAGCAGTTGGCCCAATCATCCAGCATTGCTTTCTATGCCCTCCAAGCGGGCAGCGACGATGGTTTCGGTAAGTGGAGTGGAGTGCACTGTGTTGACATAACATATTAAAGACTGCCTCGGCATTATATCTACTTTAAAGCTAGACATGCTCTTGTCCCCTATAGGGAGCATTGCCTGCATCCTTCTCTGTTGTGAGACTCCCTTTCTAATAATAATAATAATAATAATATTTAAGAAAGAACAACTGCTAATTCTTGTGTCTCACTCAGATGCTACAATTGCCAGCTCGGATTTATGCGGTAATCGTAATGCGGCCAAGGTCACGGATATTTTATGGCTGCACGGCAACCAACACGGCTGCTGTCTGCGTCCATTGCAAACGGTGCAAATTACGCCATGGATTAGTTTTCCGTCTGCACCCAGTTGGCTGCCGTTTGCCTATGCCGCCGACACTGTAACACCGACAGCAACACCAACGGAGTTCGAACAGCAGGCAAGGATCACTCTGTCGCCGGATAAGAGTCAACATTTGCAATTGTTGCTTGAGGCGCAGGTAGAACTGCATCGGGATGTGGCCGCACAGCACAGTGTGCCGGTTCAGGTAAGACTTACGCTTTATTTCCTTTACAAGCTTTTCCTGCGGCCTCGCTCCCTTTGCACGGACAGAAAATGATAGCAAAATTTTACAGAAAAAGAAATCATCCTTTTGTATATGTAAATTTCATCCTAGTTTTTCTTTCTTTCCATAAAACTTTGCTTTACTTTAATAATAATAATAATACCTAAAAAATAAAAATGCCAGACTAGTAGGTTGTCATAGCTCCAACTTAATGTGTGAGTTTGGTCAATAAAAGCTTGACGTCATATTGAAGCTATTTTCGCACAAAATGTGTGTGTGTATGTATAATGTAGATTTTGTTTGCCTTTTTCTTTGCATACTCCTCGACCAACAAATGGCGGTAACTTTGTCAGCTGGAGAATTACGGTAAGCTAATTGCATGGAAAATAGACTCCCACCTGGCGGTGCTCATCGAGACGGATGTTGAGCATTTCACAAAACTATTGATCATGACATTTTTACAAAACAATTTATTCATAAACGATCAGTTGCCACTAATGAGGATTGAGTGTAAGCCCAGTAGCTTATTAGTTTCTAAAATAATATTAACCATAAACTTATCAAACCTCCCGTATGCCTTTACAGCTGTGCAGCGCGAGGGTCAACCGCAGCCCTTTGAGCTGCTGGCCAAGCATCTCAAGCGCCAATCGCGCAAAACAGCTGACATTAGTCCAGAGGGCTGGCAGAAGCATTTGGAGGATCTACGCGCTCTCAGCGTTTTGGCCCACCAGGCAACCGAATTTGAACAGCAAAAGAATCGCACCGAATGTAAGCCGAGTATTCCCAAACAGGAGCCAATGCTCCAGCAGCGACAAGGAGAGCAGTCGCCCGTGGCAGTAAAGGCAGTGGCTGTTGTGGAGCCCACCACCAAGAGCACATCTCCCGCCAAGCCCACGCAGCTAAAGCAGCCAGCTGCAGCTGAAAATCTACTGGTCAAGGCTCGTTCACCCGAAAAAATTGTTACCATCAAGCCAACCACAGGACAGGACAATACAGCCGCTTCAGCATCGATAACATCAATGCCCAGCAAGAGCTTTGTGGCTGTTAAGCCCAATTCGCCACCGCCTGTTGCCTCGACATCCCGACAGCGTCCTGTTTTGCGGCGCAACAAGGATAGCCTAGGTGAGAGTAAGCCGCTTAATGTGCTCGTCTATTCGGATAGCGCAAGTGCACGGGATTCGGCAATGGCAACACTGCGCCAGCTCCTCGAGCCGGATGTGTACACCATTTATGCGCTAACACCGCAGCAGGCAGGCCAAAAGCATTGGCTCGAGCAGACAGCGCTGCTGGTCGTTTGTGGATCTGTGGCGCCGGCTATTGGTCAGATACTAGTCGATTATTTTCTGCATGGCGGCAAGGTTTTGAGTCTCTGCTCGGATATATTACACTTTATACTGCCCAATTATCGCACGGCTGAGGTGAGTATATACGATAGACATCTTGTTAAAGGGATCAATGTTAATTCACTATTATTCCAGGTACGAGAGCACGAGCTGGTTCAGTTTTCCTATGATAAATGGCAGCGGGTCAAGATGATGCATCACATTTTCTGCTACCAACCTTCCCCGGTCAAGAAAAACTTCTCCACCGATAGCGAGGAGTCTTCGGACCAATCGCATTCGCGTAAGCCGTAAGTTGTGCTGTGTGATATAACACACTGAGTCACAAACATTTCACACCAGATATACACCCATAGCCGAAATTTAAGATTCCATTTGGAATTGAAATGGAATTAAGCACCTTATAATAAAGGTTATCCACGTTCTATAGCTGTTATAACCTTATCCACCTTATATATATACCATATGCTATTATTACAATGCATGTTTAGTTCGCTTTGGCGACTGTTATTTTGCTTATGATGCAGCATACTTGCAGGCGCACTGAATATGATTTTTTTTCTGGTGTTCACGATAGATTCTACATAAAAAGTGAATTTTTACATATTTTTGGAACTAACTGTAAATACTACCATCTAAATATTGTGTTTAAAAATACTTTAACCAACATATTTAACAACAATTTCTTACTAATTCCAATCTCTTTTGTGTTTCTCAAACCTTTCATGCTCAAATTGGCGCTATTTATGTAAATTTGTATAATCAAATCCATGATCTGAAATCATTGGTTTATATGTGTTTCTCTTGTATGTCCATTTACATAATTATCAAAATTTTTAAATTAATTATCGGTTTATTGCACTATTTTTTTCAAATTAACCAAATCGAATATACTTCAACTTTCCATATTTATTATATTCTTGTATTATTCTTTATCCTTTTGCCACTCGGTTTTTGTGTTATCTTTTTAATTTTCTCTTACGATTTCCTGTTTCTCGTGTTCTATCATTCTCTTCCTTGCGTGTTATCTCTCTCTCTATCTTTTCTGCTCTGTCTGTGTGTGTGTGTATGTGCTTTGTGTGTGCCCATTACTATTATCCTACTTACCATTAAAAATAACTAAATCGATAATACTCGCAACAACACCATAAACAAATTATAAACCAAAAAAACCAAATCAAAATACGAAACGAACGCCGCTTAGAGCTCTAGTATGTCCAAGGTCCATGGATTTGAAGGATCTTACCGGTCAGGCACACAAACTTGATGTCAAAGTACTGGGCACTGAGGAGACCTGGAACACGCCTAGTATATTATTGGCCAACAGCTTGCAAAGCGGCGGCAAGGCCGTCTTCTCTCAGGTAAGACCATCAAAAAAACTCTTGAAAACTGGCCAAATTACATATATTATGTGTTGCAGGTTCACCTGGAGACCAGTCCCAGTGAGTTCGAGTTTGATGATGAGAAATTTACAATTTTGAAGCAAAGCGAACGCACACGTATCGAGATCTTTACGGATCTCCTGCGCAAGTATCTGGATGTGCAGGTGCGAGGCAGCGAATCAGAAGTTTCCGTCACGCCTGGAGTTGTCTTTAAGCAGGCCTACTTCCTGGGCCGTCATGAGGTGAGCTGCTGTCTGTCATCAGCCTGACGGTGTCCTGCTAACTACTATACTTCTTGCAGTCCAAGTTTGAGCTACTGGAAAAGTTGCGTCCACGTTGCAGCGGCACTGAAGATGTCATCGTGACGCCCAAGCTGACTATTAAATTCTGTGGCAAGGATGATAAGGCGCCAGTGGCAAACACTAATGTGCTGCCCATTCTAATACATTCCTGTCCAGACGATTTCTCCACTGTTGACTACTTTGATGTGGGTTCACTGACATTTGAAATAACCATGCACTTATCTCAACTATCTCCACTGCTCTTGTAGAATCTAAAAACAGAACACATTGGACGCCTGGTCATCTATGCTCCCATCATAAGCAGCTCGATGCATGTGATCAACGATCTGGAGCTCATGCATGGCATTGCTGTGTTGCCTATCCAACAGACCGGGGGAGTGGGTCGTAGCAATAACCAGGTAAATAGTATTTAGCTATGTCCAAAATTAATTTATTTCATAAAAATGTTTTATATTATAGTGGCTGAGTCCTGTGGGCTGCGCAATGTTCTCTACTCAGCTGCATATTGCCATGGACACCCCGCTGGGCACACGTCTGCCATTGATCCAGCATATAATAGGAGCAGCAATTGTTAACACTCTGCGAGGACATAAGCTATATAGGGTAAGTGAGTTTACACACATAATAAACCTTTCCGCTATTGGAAACCCATGGCTAAAAGTCGATCGATTTTAATAAAAAACATTTAATTATTCTTTGGATAACCAAAATTTTGTTAACATAATCTGAAAAATGTGATTATTTGTAAGTCATTGCTATTGGCGTTTAGTTCAGCAATGACTTGTATTTGTTACCCTAAGCTATTATATAAAAGCCTTTTATTATAATTGGTTATTTTGCAGACTTTTTCTATAGATATCAATTTGCAAATGTTAAATTTGTATTGCTTGAATTCTATTTGTTTTTAAATGCAATGCCCATTTTTATGCGTGTTCGATAAATGTTAATTGAACAATCGTAAATAATGTGATATTTAATACGCGTTTTTAAAATTGATTTGTCAACTTTAAATTAACATTTTAATTTGAATCAAAACCTTACTAGTAGTATTTTTTGTAAAACTCCACAAAATATAAAAAGTTAAAATCTTGAAAAGAATAAGAAAGAAAAATGTCTATGTATACTAAATTCAAATGGTAATTTCTTAATGCAATTCCTGATATTGAATGGTTTAAGCCAATTGAAATTTATTTGATAATAGTTTTGTTTGTAGTGATATTTATTTTGACATTTTTTCGTATATTTAGCATTCAACTTGTTTGCTATATACATATTACAATACATAATTCAATATATGTATATATATATATATATATATATATTTGTTTATATATAGAGCTTTGCTTACACATAATTAACAATTTAAAAATTGCTCACCTGATTTACGTTTACATTTAGATTTGCCACAGTGCTTGCTTTTTCATTAATATATGAAATTTGTAATGTCTACGCCTATTTTTAATGCATTCGGATTTGCTTGTTGCTCTTGTAACATTTAAACGTTGTCTTTTTAATTAAACATTTGTGTTCAATACATAATTAAAGTTAAAAATATTTTACAATGCATTTGTAAATTGCTATCATTTGGATATACATGCATATACATATATGTGTATAGTTTTGTTTCGTTTCTCTTGGTTTTAAATGTACTATATTTACAATATTTCGTTTGTTTTGTATTTTTTTGTAACACATGCACATTTGAACTTTGCTTTGAGAGTCCTAGATAAGAGGCTGAGGAAGTGAGCTTTGCTCTCTGCATTTTCTTTCGCTCAGTTTGCAGTCAGGAGAGTAAGTTTCACATGACATTTTCACATTTTGCACGCACAACAATTACTGTTACGAAGTGTCGATTACATTTTACATATAACTTGGAACTGTGCTAATTAGAAACTGTGTGCCTGCTGCTTACATACAATAACATATGTGTGTGTGTATAAGTGTATTATGGTTGGTTAGAACACAGACTCTGCGGAGCGCGAAAGATTAACGGGATGTGAGGGACTGCGAGCCAAACGCTTCTTTGGCAAATGCTCCAACAAGGAGAGCAGACGTGCAAAGTCCGGCCGGTCTTCTTTCTTATAGGTCCAGCACAGCATCAGCAGGTCCTTGACATCGCGACCAGACTGTAGATTGGCCAGTGATTGTTTCATGCCGCGTCCCACCTGCCAAATGACTGACTCTGCCGGCTGATCCTTGAACGTGAACTCTCCACAAATAAGCTCATACCAAACGGTGCCAAAGGAGTAGACATCCGAATAGGATGTGAACTCCAGACACTCGCCGGGCGGCTTTCTCGGCTGCAGAGCGCGTATCAGTTCCGGTGCCAAATAGCATAGCCAATTTTGTGGCACACCCAGGCCCATATCACAGTACAGCAGCTTTGTGGAGCTGAAGAGGCCAAAGTCCGTGATGATCACCTTGCCATTCTCGATGAAAATGTTCTTGGTACGCAGATCCTTGTGTATAATGTCCCTGGCATGCAGATAACCCATGCCCTGCGCTATCTGCTGGGCAATCAGCAGCGTCCGATTCATGGCAAACTTCTCCCTGCGCTGATGTATATAGGTGTACAAGGTGTTGCCCTTGCAGAGTGATGTGACAATGGCCAAATATGGCGGATTCATGCAGGCGCCCATAAATAGCACCAGATTCTCATGCCGTGTCTTCTTGAAATTAGCCACCTCATTGCGAAACGATTCCAGCATATGCTCATCCTGCAGATAGTCTTCGTTGAGCAGCTTGACAGCCACATCTCCATGCCACAGAGCGCGATGCACAGTGCCGAAGCGACCCTGTCCAATGCGCTCCATCAAATGCAAATCATCGTAGGGTATGTCCCACTCCTTTAGCGATATGGAGTTCTGACGCCACTGCCCTGAATCACCATCCTCTGTAGAGTCAAGACGGACGGGTGTGCGTTCCGAATCGGTGCTAGCACTGCCCGATAGGGAGACCGTCTTATCGCTATCATTCGACTTGTGTGTGTCCGTATATTCGCTGGTGAAGGGCGTTCGTTTGTCCACACCGGCATTGCTCAGCTTGCGGGGAAAGAAGCTGCCGCTGTTGACCAAACTGGCCGTATAGGTAGCGCTGCTGCTGCTGCTCACATTCGATGAGGCCTGCGAGATTGTCGAATGCGTCGACGCCTGGCTGCTAATTAGCGAGGAGTGCAAAGAATGACCATTCGAGCTGTTGCTCATGCTGCCACTATTGTTGTTGCAGCTGTTGTTGCTGCTGCTGCTGCTGTTGTTGTGGCAGCTGTTATTGCTGCCGCTGCTGTTGCTACTATTGTTGTTGCCATTGGTCAGCGTTTCAGTTGGGTTTAGTTGCAGGGATTCATTAGAGATGAGCATCTGGGCCGTGCTGGCATTGCTATTGCAGGTGATGGTCACATTGGGGAAGTTGAATTGACTCTGTTGTTGTTGTTGCTGTGCTGCTGTTGAGCCAACTATGGGCTTTGGCTGACAGGCGTTGGGCGTGGCCAACTGTTGTTGTTGTTGTTGCTGCTGCTGCAGCTGGTGCTGGAACAATGCTGGACTGCTGGGCGTGGAGCTGGTGCAGCTGGAGCTAGGTGAACTGCTGTCGCCATGCTGCATCTGCGGCTGCTGCAGTTGTGGCTTGCCCAGCGTGCTCTTCCGGGGCACCGGTGAGGCCTTGCTGCCGGTTGTGCTATGTTGTGACGTATCCCATCGGCCGCCCACCTGCGTTTGCCGGAACTCATGCACATATTCGGGAGGCAGGCCGCAGGAGGGCGGCACATGCGGCGCACATGATTTGTGACATATGTATTTGCAGTCGGTGCACTTGAGCAGCCATTGGCTTAACATTTGCTTTTGGCACAGTTTGCAGGTGGCCATGAAGCCAAACCAATTGCTGAAACGATGTTTTATGGTATGACCCATGCCTACATGGGCGACACCAGGTGAGGGTGGCACTAACAGCACATTTGAGCTGCTGTTGCTGCCCGAGTCGATGAATATGTCCGAGCTGCTGGCCGAACTGTGGCTATCCGGGCTGGGATCTGTGGGCAAGCGGCTACGTGGCGGACGCGGCGGCTGTTGCTGCTCCGCCATGACAGTTGTATCCGAGGCGCTGCTACTGTTGTGCATGAGCAGCGTTTGATGCTTCTTGGCGGGCGGTGGCGTCCCCGCCGCTGTTGTTGTGCTCCGGCTGCGCTGCGGCGTCCCGCTGGCAGATGCCGTCCCAGAAGCGGGCGTAAAGGGCGAATTGGGTGGCGAGGGTGTCAATGTCAATGTCATCTGTGAGCTCGTCAGTGGTTGTTGCTGGTCGCTGCGGGAGCTTGAGGCAGAATTGTTGCTACCCGCTTTGGGCTTGCCATTCCCATGCTGATGCTGACGATGATGAGTACGCGGCGAGACATTGTTGCTCAGTCCTAGGCCAATGTTGCCAACGCTGCCGCGATGCATGTGATGCTGATGCGGATGGGGATGAGGAGGCGGTCGATCCCAGGAGTCCCAGTGCCATTGCTCCGGATCCATACTGGTGACAACGGGGCCGCTGCTCTCCAGCTTCTCCATGCACTTGCGCAGATTATTCATCGCTTTGGTGAGACGGCGCAGCTCCTCATCCAGCTGGCTGCTCGGATTGTGGGCAAGCAATTGTTTCAGTTCATCGTCGCTCAGCTGCAACGTTTGCTCCAGCGTTTTCAGCCGCCCCAGGCACACATTCAACGACTCCGGACTTAATCCGACCACCCTCAACCATTGCCTCAACTCATTCCCCGTCGCCTGATGGTGCGGCAGCAAACCATTAGCCGGAATCCGTTCATTTAAACGATTTTTGGTCAGCAGCAGCTCGGAGAAGTAGCGCACCAGCTTGGACTCCAAACCACGAATCTGTTGTTGCGTCAGCGTTGCACTAGTGGCACACTGTGTCCGCAGATCGTCCAAATGATTCGCCGAGAGATCAATCATATCCTGTATGATGATTAAATTGCTTTCACTCGTGTTGTTGTTGCTGGTGGTCAGCTGGGCGGCAGCGGCGGCGCTGCTGCTCATTTTGTTGTTGTTGCCCGCCTGCGCACCCTTGCCCCTTGCCAACAAAAAACAAACTGATTGATTTTTTCAGACGCAACTCAAAAAGCGTTATCCGTTTTTTCCACATTGACTCGCATTCTGTCCACTTTAATCACCTGGTTGGCTCACACGCACATGCCCTTAGAAAAACCGAACCTTGGGACAGCTTCCGCAATGCAAAAAATGCGATAATTTTTATAGTTTTTTTTTTTAAGAGGGGCAGACAGACAGGACGGGTGCCGTGTTGTCGCCTGCACGCACGAAATTTCTCTACACCCAAGTAGTAGAGAGCTGCACAACTATCGTCGATTGTATCGATGTTCACTTTTCTTTGTCACATCGATTACTCAATTCTATTGCGATATATTGCAAGTATCGATTGCAAATTTGAATAGCTTTTGACATTCAGAAAATTTGGTAGACTCAAATAAGTATTTAAATTGGTTTAACTTGTTAATTTTCTGAAATGCTGGGTGATTGGTTTTATGATCTTGACAGTCTCCTTGAATTTTTGATTATTCAATTATTTGTATATTGATTTCCAGCAATGTAAAATATGCAGTTAACTTTTACTTAAAGCTATAGCGTCAAGACCTTAGAAGGATAATTACTATTATTATTATATACAAGTATTATTCACTAAGTAGTAATCCTATAATAATTTATTTTATTTCCCCCATTTTCAGGTCCTCGATATAGCTTTAAAATGGCCAAATGATATTATTGCCAATGGAAACAATAAAATTGGTGGTTTAGTCGTCAATACCACTTTATTGGGCTCGCTGGCCATAGTTAATATTGGCAGCGGAATTAATTTAAACAACTCGAAACCAACGGTCTGCATTAACGATATGATAAAAGAGTATAATGTGCGAATGCCTAATGCGAAATTACCATTACTGAAATACGAGGAATTAATAGCATTCATTTTCAATGAAATCGAACGAATATTGGCTGAAGTGCAAAACGGAGATTTTAAAACTTTCTACGATTTGTATTACGACCTTTGGCTGCATAGGTAAAATTAGTATATTGTTTAAAAATAAGTTAAGATTGTCAATATTTATTGTTTCTTTTTAGCGAACAAAGCGTCACAATTTGCCTGCAAAATGATCAGGAGAAGGAAGCCAAGATAATTGGCATCGATGATTTCGGTTTCTTAAAAGTTAAACTAGCGAGTGGTACGATTGAGACAGTTCAACCCGATGGCAACAGTTTTGATATGCTAAAAGGATTAATAGTACCTAAATATAATTAACTAATTTTCAAACAGGAATACTTATATAAAACAAACTTATTTATTCCTCACTATTTTTATGTACACATATATACAAAAACATAATCGAACAAATAACAGTTTGTATTTTTAGGCGCATTTAGATATACATACCTATTATCAATTATTACATAATATACAGATATTGTGAAATGTATTCACTTAAAGTGAGCATTGAGCCGAGCCATATATTTAAACGGCTTGAATTCTCTTAGTTAGATCATTAACACACTGCCAATATTGAGTGTTTTTCCAAAATATTTCGGATTAACTTAATCTTTAAAATTCATTATAAACAAGAAGTTTACCATTTACCCAAAATATGTATGTATTTCTTAAACTTTGATCGTTCATAATCGTTGCCAGTTATTTATGAAAGTAACAAGTAATACTTCCCTAATATATCTATATGTTTACCAAAAATTGAATTTAATAAAATTATACAAACCCCGTAGCCTAAAATTAAGTTAATTAAACTAAGGATTTAAAGGTTTGCTGGTTGGGTATTTTGCTAAAATACTGTTAATGTGACATTATACCCTTTTATCTTTTACCCGATTTACCAATTTTTAACGTGTACAGGGTGTACAAAAAATCATACAAGCCCAAGTAGTCTATCAATTTCGAAAAATATGGTCTGCATGCTTTTTAATTTGCGAAAATACTAAAACCGGTATTTTTCTTAGCTACGGTCACATTGCTGAGCCAATAGGGTGGCCATACATAACTTTTATATATGCATAGTTTTTTTACATGCAGTGAAACTAAATTACGAAGACAAAAGTTTTATATAAGTGCCCTGGATAAAAACACAACAAAAAACATAAGAAATATGGCGCAACGTAATCATCGCGTGGATCGCTTTGCGCAAATGAGCAAACAGGAGGAGATAATTGCGAAGAAACGTCAGGAAATACTCGAAAAACAGAGAACAGCTCAATTGGCAAAAGCTGTTGCCGCTGCACAAACTCTGGCAGCCCAGCAGAAAACCAGGGATACCTTAACGCAGCCAGGGACGCCGCCGCCCGTTGACGAGCAGCAGCAGCAGCAGACGGAGGAGGAACAGCAGGAGGAGGAGCCCGCAGCTCCCCCGCCCGCTGCTGCAACCTTGCCACCTAATGATGACATAAATGACTTGGAAATTGATAACGGAGATCCACCGGCTGCTCCCAAAACCCTTAATAGTTTCACTGGGAAAACCGGCAAAATCACATTTAGCTTAAAAAGGCAACAGCTGCCGCAGCCCAGCGTGGAGCAGCCGCCGCCCAAGGTGAAGAATACCTTTTGCAATGATGGCTCATTCCTGGAGAATTTCAAAAAAATTCTCGAAAAACACGAGCAGCCTAAGCCGCCGCTTATTATAGCCCCCGTTCCAGTGCCTAGGTAAGTGGTTGTCTCTTATTCCATTTAAAATCATTGCTGTCTGCTGTGTTCCTGGCTTAAGCTGGGCCTTCGCTAAGCCCATTTAGGTATTGGCTCTCTAGACCAGGGCAAACAAAAGATACCTAAGGGTCGTAGTGTCTCCTCCCCTTCACTGTTGTGAGACTCTCTTATAATAAATTATAATAATTAAAACGCACATTCATTTCCAATCCCAGCGAGAACGAGAACCACACTGGGGACACCCACAGTGCCGAGAACAACAGTCCGCAGCAGTGCATGGAACTGACGGTTAGTACGATAGCAACGAGTGCTGCAGGAGTGATAGCCACTACTATGGCTGGCAGCATTACAGTTGCTGGCACTGGACACAATCATCTGGCATTTAGCACAGGAATGCCGCAGGGTGTGCAGCCACCGCCACCGCCGCCGTTTGCATTTAATCCGGCGCTTTTGGCACAGGGTCCGCCACAAATGTCGTTGCCGGCATTCTTCCATGGACATCATCATCATTTGTCAATGCAGCTGCATCCGGCTGCAGTAGCACCACCGCCGCCGCCTCCACCGCCACAGATGCCTATGACATTGGCCAATTTGACGCCAATTTATATGCAATTGGGACCAACACAGATGCCGTCCGAGGCAGCCATGCATCAATTAAATGCCATACCGGCACCCAAAGACTTTGACTTGAATGCTATACCAAAACCGCAGATTAATCTAGAGGCCATACAAATGCCCAATGTCACTCAAGTGGAGCAGCTGGGTCTGCTGCCAGAGCATGTGGCAGTCAATCCGCCGCCACCGCCGCCACCACCAATGCAGCCAGAGGAGCAACCAACACAGCAACCAGAGCAGCAGCAGCAGCAGCAACAACAACAGCAGATACAAGAGCAACAGAAGGTGCAACCATTGACGCCTCCCGCACAAGGTGTGTATGCTTTGTTTGGCAATTTTCTTTGTCTGTTCTGTTCTGCCAAAATCCCAGCCAACCCTTCCCAAGTAACCAATGTCCGCTATCCATCACTCCCAACCAAATTCAAATTCACCACTTTCCCTCATTTTCTCTATTTTCATTTAATATATATTTTACAAATCGTAGTGCACGATTTTAAAGCAATTTATGTAGTTTTTTCAGAATCGTGCATACAATTGCCAACGTGCATAGAAAACCTTATCGCACTGGTCGCCGAAAATGGTGAAGATTACGAAGATAAAATACGTTTGCATAGAAGCGAATTGCATCCGGCCCTGTGGTAAATAAGCTGCACATTATCACGCGCAGGGCACTTTTAATTAATTATAATTGAGCGAACCCGGGGTCACATTTAAAATTGGGCGTTTTATTGCATGTCTTTTAAATCAGATTTCCATAGCTTTCCTGCGGTAGCTATTTTATAGCAATAATTAAAAACTTGATGCAGGATTTCCTTGGGCGAGCAGAAGAAACTAGAAAAAAATACCCTTGTAGGTAGATGACAATGCACTTTCGAATTATAATCGCATACAATTTCTGAAGATTGTTTTTGTTTCTCAGAATATAATCTAGTATTCCGCTGTGATTAATTTTTCCAAATATTTGGCTAGTTACAAAATCTTGTAATAGGTGATGTATAAAAAATACAATTATTTTTTGTACATACAAGATCCCATGATAAAACCGATAGATCTCATGACAGATTATAGTTAATCTATGCCAAATTTGGTTATATATTTTGTAACCAAATTGTAATACCCTCTGCACGTGTATAACAACTAGAAATATGTTCACAGGGGTTTACATACCATGTGAAATTAATGTGAATGCAATATGAGCAGTTCATAAAGTAATCGCTAGTTAAAGTCACGGAGAACTGAACACACTGACGACTAATCCTCATGGGCCATAGAACTCGCTTATGAGTGTAGTTATATTATTTGGGATATTAAAAAGACAATATCTTAATTGCTTGGTGTAGTAGTCTGTTTATACCTAAACTATGGGCAATTTAGATAGAATCATAGATTCAAATTTGTTATGTGTTAGCTTGAGGATACATTTGGAAGTTGAGGGAAAGCGCGCATCGCGAACATATCTATCACACACAGGCCGCATGTTGTCGTCGCATTTTCACTGGAGGAGTAAGCTGAAGGATTCTATAAAAGCACACACTACTAAATGGGCGCCAAAAACAAAAACAAAAAACCAGTTACTCATATAATGTTCTTGTATATTGAATGCATTTGGGCACTTTTCATTGTACGTTTCACTTCTTCTTTAAAATTTTAACATAGGTTTCTTTATGATAAGAACTGTGAGCAATATCGAAGCTATCGCTCCCAGCTGCTCGACTTTGAACGCCAGCGCGCCGAACGTCAGCGGGAACGGGAACGGGAGCAGCAGCTAAACAAGGAACAACAGCTACAACAGCAGCAGCAACAACAGCAACAGCAACAGCAGCAGCAGCAGCAGGAGGATCACAACAGCAACTCGGCAGCGGACAAATACGATCCGGAATCGGCAATTAGCGCCGATTTTGATTCAGATGATGAGTACATGCGTGGCATGATGGATCGTAATCGGGACAATATCAAGCGACGCATCGAGTGCCGCAACGAGCTGAGTGACGAGGAACGACGTGAGCGCGAAGAGGAGGCGGCCTTGGCTGCATCTGGCGACGCCATTGATCTGGATGAGGACGACAGGGAGACTCAGCGCCAGCGGCGCAAACGAGAGCGCAAAAGCCGCTGGGGTGAAAAGGAGCAGCTGCCAAGTGGCTCCGGTGAGTAACAAACAATATATAATAAATGATGAAATGAATGACTTGTATGCAAAAATACAAAATAGGCACACCCACCAGCTTTGGCAACCAAAACAAGCCCATGCTGAGTACAGTCACGCGCAATGATCCGGCATTATTGCAGTACGCTCGTCTGAATTATGGCTCTACTCAATTGTCGGAGGACCAGTGGAAGCAGTGCGAGGAACACTACAAGGTTAACTTGCTATACCAGGACATGATACGTAAGCGTCAGGAGATTGATCGATTGGCGCGTGGCGGCAAGTTTAAATACGAATACGATTCCGATGAGGACATTGAGGGCGGCACTTGGGAGCACAAGTTGCGCAATGCTGAAATGGAGGCCACACATTTGTGGGCCAATGCGCTGACCAAACAGAGCGAGGGCAAGCATCACATTGGTGATTTTCTGCCGCCCGAGGAGCTCAAGAAATTCATGGAACAGTACGAGGCAAAGAAAAACAACAGGCAGCCCGATTTAAGCGATTACAAGGAGTACAAACTGAGAGAAGATAACATTGGCTTCCAAATGCTACAAAAACTGGGCTGGAAAGAGGGACAAGGCTTGGGCCAAGACGGTGCCGGCATTGTTGACCCCGTGAACAAGTAGGTGGCTAAATTGGTCATATATATAAAGCTTTTCTTGTTATTAACTTTCACTTTGATTTGTAGAGCGCCACAGCGAGACGGCAATCAGGGTCTGGGCGTTAGCAGCGCTGCTCAGCCAGAGGATTGCGATAATGAATATGATGCATACCGCAAGCGCATGATGTTGGCCTATCGCTTTCGTCCCAATCCGCTGGTGAGTACTCCACTGAGTTCACATAACGTGAAGAGTGTTTAAAATCGTATTTTCCCTTGCAGAACAATCCACGTCGCGCCTATTACTAGATCACAGTAGTATTGATCAAATGATGCTTTATCATGTTTAAGGTTCACTTGCTAAAGCCCATTTATATCCATCGCCCATATTATAAAGTTCGTAATTACATATGAAGCATGTATGTATGTTTGTATGCCTGTTGACTGCTGACCACAATGAAGATTTGCTGAAGTTCGTTAACTGGATTAGATACCACAAATTGTAATTGTGTTTATTATTATTCATTATATTTAGACAATATTCATAACCAGTATAGTTCGTTATCAACTTATCTGCTATGGCTATAACGTACGTTCTAGGGACTATCAAGTTTTTTAAGGTTCTGGGGGGTTTTTTCCTCTAGAGTTTGTTTCGTTTTATAAAAAAAGTAGATATTCTGTAGATGGCTACGTGGAACTTGAACGCCTAAACGCTAATAATACTAAATTGTACTCGAACTGGAAACGTTGGCTTAGCCTTAAGAGTAAAGTGTTAGCACCGGTGTCTGATTGCCGCGTGCCAATGCCACTGGGCATTTAATGTCTGACGTTAGCATTTCCAGCCAAGACATGTACAGTGGCGCTGAAATTGCCTCCTATAAACGAGATAATATCAGTCAGTCGTTAGCTAAACTCGATTCTTCTGTCTGTGTACTCACCTTGCGCGGCATTGGCAGTGACATGACCACCAGCGAGGCGTCCGATGAGTGCTTGACGACTAGTTCGTGTATGCGCAGCTGGCGCTGCGTCTTCTCTGCCATGCTGTGCAGCTCCTCGTCGGTGATGCCAAACTCGTTGCGCGAACTGCGACGGAAGGGCTCGATGAGCCGTTTGTGCTTCAGCATTGTGTCATGACGCGGCTGATCTGAGACGCCCTTGAGCATAATAAGCTCTGAGTATTTGATGCGGAATTTGGTCAGCAGACTGGCCATGCTGTGAACCATCAATGATTGATATTTATAAATAAGTCTAAGTACATTTTTATAATCCGACGCTTACCTCTTCTCTTCCTGCTCCTCGTCTTTGCCATGGCACATGGTAAATACGCGCAGTCTACAGTTCTGCCAATGCGAGCGCATTGAGATGATGTAGGGCAGCAAAATGGTCAGACCTGGCAATTAAAGAATCCAATCCATCAAAATGCAATCAATATATGTCTGGATATGCTTAACGAAACATACCGCCATCATCGTACAGCCAGAAGACATCGATGGTGCCCTTGGCCTGCTTGCGTGTAAATATGGTCATTGCGTCCAGAATAGTCTTTGGCACCTCGGAGCCGCCCTTGGTGTGGTAAGTGATCGCAGCGGCATCGCTATTGTTGACCTTGTAGCTGCGCGAATTGCGCTGCATATTTGGCATGGGCGCCTGCTGTGGCATAGTGTAGGAGGAGTTGGGACTGGGGCTGTCCATGCTGGCCAGGTTCAAGTTCGAATCGATGTGCAGCAGCTCGGAGGCAGCATTGGCGGCGGGCATCAGCTCATTGGTGAATCCTTGAGCGTTCGCCGTGTTCAAGTGGCTCAGACTGCTGTCTGGCACTGTCACTTCGGGCGTCAGCTCCGAGAAGTCCAATCCATTGGGCAGGCGAAGCAGTGCCACGCCCATGCGCTGCGAGAAGGCATTGCTGTAAGTGGAGGAAGGATTCACATGAACGGCTTTAATCAATGGGGCAGATTTCATGTTAACTTACTGCAATATGGCAAAGTAACTTTCCACCTCCTCCTTGCGGCAGCGATTCCAGTCGGGCTTGTAGCCCACCAGCACAATGTTGGGCGCCATTTTACCAAATCCTGTGGATTTAATCATGGCATTGATGCCATCCTCAATGCTGAAGCCATCAATGACATTGTAGAACGCTTTGATCTTGCGAGCGTCCAAATATTTCTGGCCATCCTTTACCAGATTCTGGCGATTCTTGTAGCCAATGCGGACCTGAAAAAAATGTATATATTAATATTATATCTACTATGCGCACCTTCCTCTTTCTGCCCGTCTGGTAGATTAGAAAATCGAAAATTGTTATTTACTCATTTTCCGACCTTGGGTGGGTTTTTCGGTAGCCGATCGGACGAATTATAGAATTTCAATTCATATAACTTTGACCTCCATAAAAGGTAAATACTGTAAGCATTTAACTTCCTAGCTCTTATGTTAGATAGATAAAAGATAGGTTTATGAACAGAAACTTACCGGTATAATATTACCCACAAACATAAGCGAGTTATTCTTGGTGAGCAGAAAGCCAAAGTCAACTAGAGGCGGACGTGTCTTGGGATCACCGGCGAGCACCAGCACTTGGGGATGATAGTTCTTGACGTGATCCGAGACGTTCTGCAGACGATGCACAGCCATTAGGGCGGCCTTGTATTGCTGCGCTTGAGTCGTGGATCCCCAGTTGGCATCCGGTTTGCGGTACATGACCACCAGATAGAGGGCAAAGATGATGCCAAAGGTGAGGATGGCGGCCACATAGTTGATAAGGAACATGATTGCCACGCACATGGCAAAGCCGAATAAACTAATCCAGGCGTTGTAGTACTTGAAGGTCGGACGCCAGCCGAGGGGCTTGACGAATGCCGCGTGAAAGGTGCAGAAGTTGATAAGAGCATAGGAGGCCAGGTAGAAGGTGGAGATCAGTGGTGCAATCAGATTCAGCTCTCCAATCAGCAGGAAACCCGTGGTGATGAAGAAGGTGAGCACGTAGCCGCGATAGGGTTCGCCATGCTTGCCGTACGGCTTGGAGAAGTATATCAGACCCGGGTAGATCTGATCGATGCCCAGAGCTTGGACCAGTCGCGGCACCGACAACAGATTCGTTAGCGCCGTGCTCAGCGTTGCCGCAAAGCAGCCGGCATAGATGAGGGGTCCCCAGAGCGACATCTCCTGCATCATCTCATAAGAGTTGAAGAGACCCCAGGTGCAGTTGCCGGCTTGCATGCAGGGTAGCTCCGACGGCACAATAGTACCATTGATAAGGTCCTGTGGAAAGCCGGATGCATCACGAACAGCAGCACCACCAGCAAAGAGCACAAACAATGCGTACGATGTCATCGAAATAAGCAGTGACCAGAAGGTACCCTTCGGTATGGCTCCTCCGGCGTCCTTCAGGTCACCACAGATGTTAGCGCCCGCCTGAATGCCTGTGACGCTGGGAAAGAAGATGGCAAACACGCTGAAGAAGTCGTGGTTGACCCCCTCAGCATACCGATAGTCTGAGACAAAGTTCTCCTTAAATGTGGACCCTGTTGAAGTTGGATAAAGTTAGCAGTGAGTCATTGTAAACCGTTTTAGGTTCCGTTTTCTCATGTTGCCAAAATTGTCTACTTTAAAAACTACCTACATTTTAGAAAAAGGTGGTTTTGCAAACTTTGCCAGCGTATATGAAAAACTCTTCTATAATTTTCCATTTTTTCTTAGCTGATTTAAAATTTATAAAAACAATTTCTTTCCGATTTGTTTACGCTACCATCTACATTGTTTTCAAATCTGTGAGGGTGAACTAGGTACCTTGCTTTCAAAACTAGCTAGTTTGCAAAAGCAACAATATGAGAAAACGTGACTAAATATAATATTCACTTACAGGAGAAGCCCACAAATCCTTTGGATATAAGCGTCTCATCACCGCGGGGTCCGATCGCTGCGCCAATCAGAAAATTGAATATGGCCAGGACAATGGTGACGATAAGGAAATTCTGCGCCTTTGTCTCCCATTCCATGCCCACGCAACAGATCAATATCAATACCAGGACCGTCACGGAGCCGACAATTCGAATATCATTGATGCCATTGTCAACGATAATCAGACCGTTGTTCTCTGCAAAGGATCACAGCATGAATTGGAATACATTCATTTAGATACACGAGCTACTTGGAATACTCACTCAGCAGCACATTTAACGATTCGCAGAAGCCAATTGTGTTCATTGAGGCTGAAACGGCGTTGGCGAACGCAAAAACAACACCAACGGAGGCGCCAAATTCGGGGCCAAGGGAACGGGATATTATGAAGTATACGCCACCGCCCTTAACCTCACCGTTCGTACTAATGGCCGACAATGAGAGCGTCGTTATAACGCAGACCACCGTCGAGATGGCGATTATAAGCATCGACCACATGATGCCAGACTCGGCGACAACCCAACTGAGACGCAGGAAGAGCATAACGCCCCAAATGTTGAGTAGACATGGTATGAGTACGCCGACAATCCATCCCAGCTTAATGCCACCAGTTGGTTCCGGTTCCGCCGCATCTGGTATGGTAATGCTCTAAATATTATTGAAATGAAGCAGAACAATGGCAAATATTCATTTACTATTATACATTTATGTATTATTCGGTCTTGTTTTCAATTAACATTTCAATTAAAAGTGCTTTGCATTTTTCACGTGGGTTGCAGATTGCTTTTGAGCAATATATCATCCCACGCATTTTCAAAAAGTATGGATGTTTAAGTATGCACTTTATATAGAGGGTGAGCTAAACAAAGAGCTTTACATTTGTGCTATAGTATTATAGTATAGTATATGCAAACGATTTTAATATTATTTCTCAGGAAATACAAGTTAACAACTAAGCTACATTCGCAATTAACTTACTTAATTAATTTGATAAATGTCAATTTTTTTTTAATATAAAAAAGTCATCCCCCAAAAATGTTCATTCTCAATTTGAGTTTTTTCAGTAATAAAGAAAAACTTTGTTATTTAACAATTCAATATAAAAGATTTCTTTACATATTAATAACAACCGTTTGTTTCACATGTTTTTACGTCATTCAATTTCCGGAATTGAAAGTTTACGCATTATGATTGGATGTTAATTGACACAGTCTAAAAGATACATTGCTCAAGTGCTAAAGAATTCTGTCAATATGTATCTATAAATCTTGTTGTTAAGTACTTGTCTTTCTGCTCTAAGGCAATGTCTATAGTTAAATTAATACATATCTAGGTGGTAAGTTGTATACACTTTACTAAAATAAATTTATTAAAAATTAGTATAGTGAAGTTGCATATTTCACATTCAGGATGCAGGCTTGAAACTATATTTATTTAATTATTAATTTTAATTAAACAAGTCACACTGTTTAAATTACTAATTCTACTAAAGATATAATTAAACATAACTATGTAAAGGGTATTTCCTATTCTAGTGACATTTTATTGTACTCGTATTCAGTGAACATCACAACCATCATAATCCAATTAACGTTGATTTTATAGCTATGCGAAAATTATAAAAATGTATTAAATTAAAGAGTCAATAACTGTTTTGTGATGCGGGCTTAATTTTCAGAATTACCATAGTGAAATCAATATGCATTAGCATCTTTGCTAATTGAGTCGTTTGCCGCGTTGAAAATCTAATCAGTTGGAAAATAAAACCGTAATGGGTATCCATTTAGGAGGAGTAAGGGTGCCCAGTTTATATTTATATTGAATATCATTTTGTATAATAACTCGTAATGACTATTCCAAGAAAAATAAATCCAGGATACATTTTGATTGAAGAAGATTTAGGTGAAAACAAAGTTAACGGTAGATTTCAACTTAAATCCCCATAAGTAGACAAAAGAAAATATAATCATATATTTTCTTGAGAAGTAGAAGTAAAAGGAATTTGCTGTCATAGTCCATTTACAATGGTGACAAATTAATAAGTTTTGGTCGCCATCTTTGTGAGTATACTCGACCGTTATTGTTTAGTCATTTTATGTGTCAACTTATTGTAGATAACAGACAGCTGATCATCTTTTTTATTGTTTGCTCAGATAATTGAATGTTTTTAAAATGTGAAAAAGGCAGCTCACGTAAGCTGGTGTGAGGTGGGGCTCGGGACTCAGCGGGACTCGCAAGGACTCACTCGCATCGTGTGACATCGATGGACTTAGCCGTAGCCGTTGCCTAGCCATAGCCACACATTGTACACACCCCTTCAGACCGGACCCAAGCAGTTGGTTAGTTGCTCAGCTTGCCTGGGACAGCTACTGGCTCCTGGCTCCTGGCTGTGGCTCTGTCTCTGGCTCCCCGTGGGCGGCCAATGTTGAATGTTTACACATTTTTGGCAGCGTTGAGCGACGGGTTGCCAGACACACAGACAGATATACACACACACACAAGTACTCAAAACACACCCACCAAGAGCCAGGCGACAGATCCGACAAACGGTTGGACATCCATATTACACACAGACGGACGAAGCGACAGACAGACAGACAGACAGACAGACAGACAGCCACGTTGCTAGCTGGCAAATGCTTGTTGTTTGTATATCGCTCGCCAGGGTAATTTAATTTAGTTTAGTTAAAGGCGCATTTCGTCTGACATTCGCCCAAGCGTGGAAAATTTCTTTGCACAAAAGCCACGCGCACACGGAATCGGAATTGGAATTGCAATCGCAATTGGAATTGGAATTGCGCCATCAGGGATATACTGTACTTATGTATATAGAAGATTGCGAAGGTGGCAGCGATTTGACAATGCATCAGACAGCTGCTTAGAAGTGGCAAATTGTTTGTTTGTGCGACATTGCGTAGATTGAAAGAAAAATATGATTCGGGCACTCGAATGTCGTAGGTAGTATATTAGTACTTATAGTTTCTGTGTACTTAAAGAGATTAAACCAAATCTAATAGAAATGTAATCTAATGGGGTATAAAAATGTAGTGGATAACTACATATTATGTCCTAAAATTAATATTTAAAATATAATGATACAAAAAATGCCATATAAAGCTTGACAGGAGTTTCGGTATCGGTGCATTAAATCATGGCCCCCACAGCAGATGAAAGAATCTAATCTAAGATGCCATGTCTTCTGGTTAAATAGTCAATTTTCTATTTATAAATACCATCCCGACTCTGATTTGATGTCTAAGTCAATTTCATTGTTCTTATTACGCATGATTGCCAACAAAAAAAAACACATACAAAAAAAAGTTATTCAGTATTTTTACCTGTGTTCACCTTGAACTTTAAGGACCATGGCCTCCGGTTCTCATCTATGCATATGAAAGTCGTAACAATAGAAATATTGCTCAATAAACAGCAGCAGGGAAATCGCATAAACGAATCGATAAATGGTGTAAAAATAGCAACGACTCTTTTGATATGAATTGCAAATTAGAATTGTAATTATAACAATGCCCGGCAAGTGCAGCGGAAAGCGTAATTCAAATGGGAAAATAGAAAATGGAAAATGCCGGTCGCTGCAGCGGCACGAGGCGATACAAATGCGCCACAGTCGCTGGCGATGATGTAAACACAACTGTGCATTGCTCATACGCAGCGTGGTGCCATTCGAAACTATTTTTGAACCACCCATTTAAAGCATATTATAACGTAGTGAAGCCTAAGTACTAGTAATTAATTTTATATTTATTTGTTTCTATAAATATTCTATAGTATACAATATATATACAATAACTGCTTGCTAATGGCATAGGATAAAATCAAATTATGACAAATTATGCGCACTTGAAAGTGGAAAAGAGTTATTAAAAATGTGTCAAAAAAGCTGTTAAAAAATAAACTGCTGAGAACTGGTGTGATTATTATTTTTTTGGCACTTTTCTAGTGGCGCTGACACATTTTAATTTATTGAGAGCTGTACTGTTAACAGTTTTTCAAGTGAATGCTTATCGCACTGACATTTGACAGGTTCCAAACACACACACACACACACACACATATATACACATATGGATAGGGTGTTGCTGATGGATTTGACAAGCAGTGGCTTTAATACAATTTTTCTAGGCAGTATTGGCAACTCGTTGGCTGACATCCATCGACGCCAACGACAACGCCATCTGGCGGCGGCTGCTGTCAATTTTAATGATACGAGTGCATTTTTCCCACTTGTATTGGTAATGGTGTTGACTGACTTCAGCTATGCGTTCTAACTGCTGTCATTGCTATTGCTTTTGTCGTCCTGTTTGTTGTGCCGAGGGATGGGTGGCCAGTTAAAACAATGTCCATGCGTCGTTGCATGGCTCCAGCCATCTTGTTGACAATTAATTTGGCTTCAAGGCTATCATTGGTGTCATCTTTCAAGACACATGTCGAAATGACACCCCCATTGCTACAGAGGACGTACAAACATATTTACTTAAGACATATATGGGAGCTCACATGTTCATCAAGTATTAACAAAGTGGCCATAACTATTTAATAGTTTTAAAAAGTTTACTGTGCTAATTTATATGTGTAATATTAGGAATATACGAGTTTGCTAGTAAAAAATATGTTGCAGTGTTTAAATAGAGGCTAAACCATAATCAAAAAGACATTGCTTTTGAAAATCGGTTCAGATTTGACAAAGTTATGGTATTGGAATGGGTCCAAACTGGACCTATAGCCTACTGACGATTTTACACCGATCCCATTATTGTAGATAGAGCGTCTCACATTCGTTACCGCAAATAAATATAATCGAATAGACTATCCATCTAGTTTATCTCATTTACTGTTCATTACGTATCAACATCTGTTATTTGCACATGTGTTCGTCTGTAGTAGTATATATGTATAGTTCAAGTTTCAGTGAAATTTTGTTATCTGTTGTAATAATTGCTATTTGAACTTGTCTGGGACGAACACTTTAAGCCGCCTAGCCAATTATAGTTTATGTGGCGATTTCATTGGTATTCCCTTAATGAGCGCCCTGCGCTGTAATGCAATTTTAACGATATTTATCATACGCCACGTTGACGCTGTCCCACAACGCGCCACAGTAGCCAACAGCCGGAGCAGCGAATTAATTAAACAATATGTGAATGTAGTAAGTAATGCGCTGGTGGTTGGAGTCACTTCAGCGACCACAAGACGCAATAGACGCATAAAATTTACTGCTTTGCCGGCGATAAGCATAAAAACTGTAGCCTCTGACTAAGTATCTGGAGGGTGTTCTGGCCTTAGCTGCTTCTAATTGAATGATAAGGCGCCACACGGCGTGGTGCTGCCCTAGACAAAGGTATACACACTATTCAGATAATAATGATGACCTAGCAACGTCATCATTTCGAATTGTTTACACGCACAAATCTGTTGGCCCCTAGATAAGTACAAGTACAATAATATTGCGTATACGTCATGAAAAGCGCATTGAAAATGTGAAAATTGTTCAAGTAAATAAATAAAGCAATCGTATTAATAAATTATGTACATACACTTATAAAATACGCAGAGTAAAGTGTGGATTTTCAAATATGATGCATAAATAAAGCTGGTATAAAGGGCATATTGAATTTATGCAAATGTGACAGAAGAAGAAATCTCTTGGAATTAAACAAAGGAAGGAATTCTTTTGATACTTATATGCAATTTTGAAGGTCATCACGGTATACTGAACATTTAATAATGTTAGTGTATCTATGATAAGTTGATAATTTACTTTAATTTTAATTTTAATTTGTTTTTTTATTTTATTTACTATATATTCAAATTTAAATTTTTGTCATTTCTTGTTTCTAATATAATTGTTCAGTGTTGACTGCTCTTAGTTGACATTAAATAAATAAATAATTAAATGAGTGCGAATATCTGTATAGGGTATCATCTAGTCTATCATTTTCGACTAGTGCATTTCTTGTGTTTGTATGTTCAACTGTCAGTACACGAATAATAAAAGCAGCACAGTTTTGATTTCTTGCCGAGTTTAGTTTCCACTGTTTTAGATTTGGGCGTCCTACGATTTGGCTTGTTTATCTTTTGGGCACTTGAAATGTTTTCAAATATATGTACACATAACCAACTGCAGATGGTTTCCCGCAGATCGCCGAGATTGTGCCACTGAACTGTAAGGTCTGCCGAATAATCAACATGAGTTCAGTATCAAAATCAAAGCGTCACGTCAAATCATAATCGAAGGAATGTTAATTTGTGTAGCACCGGCTCTTCAAGTATTATTTTTATGCCCTCGAAGGGGATATTGTAAGAAAACATTAATAGCACTTTAGGGAAAATGTTTGATACAGCTGCATATATAATAATATTTGTATATGTAATAATATATTAATAATCAGAATGCTATACTCATACAATAGTTTTTAGTTTTCATAGTTCATTAAATTTGTCTGCAAGAGTATTCCATGTTAGGTGCGCTTGAAATTAAAGGTGCTATTTTTGTTAATTGTTGATTTTTAATCAGGTCTTAAACGTGAACTTATAGTTAATTTTGATCACATTAAATGACGTTTCTTACAGCGCTCTGACAAAATTGTATAACTGAATGTCGAAACGTTAAGTTTTTATTTGCAAGGAGTTAAATTTACAGTTATCCATTTAATTATGCTTTTAATTAAATACTAAGAAAAGAAATATACGCAATACTATCAAACAGTTTTAGGTCGAAGCAAAAGAAGGTTTTGAAAGTATTCAGCAAAAAATTAATTTAAATACGCAACAAATAAGTTGTTTACTTCTATTGTTATTAAACCATTTTGTTTTTAAATATTTGCTGTCTTTCGTTGCAAAAAACTTAGCTCTTGCCTACTAAACATTATTATTATTAACCGCTTTAAAATGCCACATTCCAGCTTAGTCTAAGCACTATTTTACAAGCACCTGCCATTATATAACAAAAAGATGTGAATGTTTCGGTGTACATTTACAATTTGTCACTGCTAAATTTTACGTTTCGGCATGCGAAATATTCTCCTCCAAGTCTTACCTGATCAGCTGCCTCGCCTTGAAGTTCGCCAATTGAGGGGCGTTTCAAATTGCGCATCGAGATCCGATAGTTATCCAAGCGCGGCAGCGTTTCCCTGCAAAAGAAAGATAGAAAGCCGGTTAGTGTTCATTCAGTCGGTGGCGGGGAAGGGGTATGAGTAGAAAATTTGCATACTGATGAAACGGCAGTAGAACTATCATCGCCTCGGACAGCATGTCTGTAGCCCGCCGCATGCGAAGCACAAATATCCACTAGAGAGCCGCAAGCAGCACACTCGATACAAATTCCAAATCCCAAAAAGATGGAAAAATATAATAAAAAACACGCAGAAATGTGAAAATGTGAAAATGTGGAAGGAAGATTGGTCAAGGTGTCCAAGGGGAAGGCCAAGTTTGGAGAAATACTCATGAGATGATGAAAAATCGCCCTTGCTTTTATACAGTTTTATATTCTTCTTCTGCTTCATGTTTTTATTGATCTGTTGCTGTCTGGTTCGGCAAAAGGAAAATCATTTTGCCCACAGAGAATTGTACTCTTTAAATTCTTTTTGTATTTTTATTATGTATATTTACTGATTGGAAATGAAAACAGAAAAAGCAATTCCAATGCCAAAGATAATTTGAAAAGCTTAAAAAGGCCAAAAGCCAATATAAAATGATAGCTAAAAACGGCCAATGGCGCCACAAAATCGGGCAATGTCTGCGAATAATTCTATATAGTTGCGATGTACCGGATCAGGGTTCTTAATTAATACCTGTTTGCAAAAATATCTAAAACATTTTCTTTAACTTGGCGACAGAGAAGACAACTTTTTATGTAGCATACTTTTTGTAAAAAATTTGTGTAAATATTTGAAAATATTTCTTATCTAATTAGAAGCGGAAGTAATAGCTTATGATTTGCGGAATTTTTGGCGTCACTTATTTTTGAGTATCTTTTCTTTTGGCCAGAGAAACTCTCTTTTAGATATCACTAATAAAAATCATCTTCTTAAATACGCAATATAAAATGTTTGCTAAATCTAAATTACTAAAACAATTACTCTTGTTGAGAATGTTTTTCAAATAAATAAATAAAACTCAAGCGCTATACATTGGGTATGCCAAAAACATGTTCTGTTCATTGGACCCCCTTCATAGGTAACCTCTTTCAACACTAATTTGTGCATGCTTGTTTGTTTATTAATAAGAGACTGAAATGTACAACGGATATGGAGGTATTCATGCCACAAATATGAAAATTAGGAAAACAACGCATGCTGCTGTAATTCGCAAAAGTAAAGGCAATATTCGGGAAAGTATTTCTGGCTATTCATTTTGATTTCTTAATTTTCAATAATCAATTTGTAAGTCAGCTGCCAGACAACAGACAACTGGGACAGCAGCAGACACTGAATCAGAATACGGCATCCAAAAGATACAGGCATATAAACAATTTGCGTTGCATGTTGTAAGTGTACATATATATATATATATACATAAATAGATATACATAAAAATGTATGCTTGTATTGATCTATTGGCTGTGCGGCGGTTTGGTTGAGATTTAGCTAGTATGATTTAGTTGTACAATTGAAGAAATATGCAAACCAAGCGGGAGACAAAGCTCAGCCAGACTTGAAGTCCGTCCGTATGTCCATTCGATCAATTGAATTCGTTTACGAGCACTTGTTCCTTGCGAATGATATCACACATCTTCGTCAATGACTAATTTGTTGTTGGCACAGAGAAGTCATCAGCTCGTGAACCCATCAACTCCCAGAAACCGAATCAAAACAAACGCATCTAGTTGAGAGTTATGTGTGGTACAAATTGCTTGGCTTTTTCAATTAAATATCAATGCAAGGTGCAAGTGTTGAACCGACAACAACAACAACAACAACAGCAGCATTAGAACGATCGACTTTGAAAACTTGTTGCCATTTCAGTTCAGTTATAGTTTTAGTTTCGTATTCAGTTTGTCAGTTTTACATTTATTCAGTTTCTCAGTTTTATTATTGTTTTGCACTGGACGCTGATGTAACTTGTTTGCCGTGCGCAAAACTTTTCCAAATTCAATTTACGTCCACATTTCATTCCGATATTGGAATGCTTACAAATTTTGGACGGCTTCTTGGCATGTTTTTAATTGAATTTAATTTGCAGTTTGTTCTTGTTTTCTTCTTCGAAAAGTACAACACAAAAAAATACTTGTACCAATAAGAAAGCTAGTATATTTTATGCACGGGTTACTTGATTAAACTGATCTTGGCCCGAGGGTCGAAAATGTGACTTTATGATCTGTCATGTGCTAAACTTTTTTTCCATTTGACTGTCATACTTAAGAAATTAATAATCAGCTTATTTCGAATATGTTCATTTTTAATTTTGTTATTATTTTTTTTTAATTTTCAAAAATATTAACCCATAATTATTTCAGTTCATACTGTGGGAAACTCAATACTATCTTTTATCAACTAGAATCTATCGTTTTAGCTGGTCAAACTCATGTCTCTGGCAAAATCTCCTCTATAATTAGCAAGTCTCACTCAAGAAACCAACTAAACAATGTTTCTTCTTATCGATGAAGTTTTACACTGATCAAATTTCCCAGTTCACAATGTAGCAATTGAACATCACGTGTGTACTACATAATGCCAATTGTTGCCGATTTTTACACTCTGATATGCGCTTTTAATTTTTATTTATTTGTCTGCCTCTTCACTAGGCTGAACAATTAAAAAATTGGAGTTTTTGTTGTGGTTACGTGATTATAATAAAAAATAAAGTGAAACAACCTCCATTCCAGTTTTACAAATATAAACATTCATGTTTTTTTTTCTGTTTCTCACTGTTATTTTGTATATTTGTTTGTATTTTTGGCAACATTTCGATGCTATTAAAAGGCCGTTTGACAGTTTACTCAATTAAAATATTTTGTAGATTTTGCTTTATGTTTTGCTACGCTTCGTTTGAGTGACTTTTTCGCTCTCTTTCCTGCCTGTTTTTGAATAAACAATATTAACCAGATTTCAGGCTTATATGCAAAAAAAAAAAAACAATATTCTGTCATATAACTCAATTCAATTCGCGTATATATAAATATGCAAATTCTAAAGGCGAAAACTCGCTTATCTTGGCTTTGGGAACTAAAATTACCTGTGTGTAGAAACAAAAACCGATTAGATGCCTATTATAATTATTATATGCGGTGTTAATTAATAGTCATATGAGTGCACTGTTATTGTAATCAATATTTAAAGAAACTAATTGATTTTTGTATGATTTACTTTTGTGAATCACACTCAATGCACAACTAAGTACTTTTATCGCAGTATAATTTAAATTATGGCAATTCATACAAGATATTACATTTAATCTATTACTTGGCACGTGTTTTGTTGTAGAAGGACGCAGAGCAATAACTCTATTACAATCTTATATATCAAGGGCTGAATCAAATTTCAGCAAATATTATCAAACTGTTTTGAGTTAATACATCTAAGTTGAATAAAATAATTGGAATGCTGGAATGTTTTGATTGGCTTGAATGTAATTAAGCTGCTCACAAATTAAAATGCTTATTTTCCAGAGATGATTGTTATTCGCAAATAGCAGTAATTTGACAATGTATTGGGTTTTAGAAAATAATATATTCTAAAGTGCTTAAAAACCAATGTTTCTCAAAAAAAAAACAATTTGCATATTTTCTCAAATTTCAATTCTATAATATAATAATAATAACTTATAGAAGTTTTTTTGCAAACTTGACAAAGTTGACAATATTTGTTTAGCTCTAAATAAGACGAGTAATGTATTCAACAATTCATTTTTAGAAACCATATCTAATGGGTGAATGACTATATGAAACACTGTAATATTTGTAGCGTTAAAATTAGTTACGGTCAATTAAATTACACAGAGATACGAATTACAAATTAACTGCGACATTGAGAACTTGAGAATTCACAGATGTTTGTAATCACTTCTAGGCTTTTTCGACTTTAGTCAATAAGTCTTTTTAACGAATATACAATAAGACATATATAAAAGCATTAATACTTGTAATTACATAAATAAAATATTCAAAAATATTTTTATTTTAGCACTTACTTTGTTAGCTGGGCCAGGCTGAACTTTCGCTCCGCATCCGATTTACGCAGAAATTGTCCGAAACCGCGGAAGGACAGACGGGAAGTTCGACGATTCTCGCCGCCCTCAGCTGACTTGGGCTGCAGATGATTGTCGTGGGCGTGGCAGGCATCCACGGCAATTATGCCGGGTCCATTTGAGGGGTGCTCTGCATTCAACGAGTTGGGCTCCGCGTCGAAGGCGGCGTTAACATTCGCACTGCCATTAACCTTTGAGATTTGAAAACGATCTGCCATTGTTATGGTTGCTGTTGCGTTTTTGTTGCTGGTGATTCAACTTAATTTTTATTTCGAATACGAATTTTTTTGGGGTTTTAATTAATGGTACAGCACTTGAGTCGAGGAACTTTTGTGTTAAAATAAATTATTGTTATTCAGCGCGCACATTTGCATATCGTGTGGGGGCCCAGCAGGACCTTTTATAAAAAAGGTGTGCCCAGTTTTTGAGTTAATCACACGGCGTATACGTACTATTTCAAATACCGAATAGACGTAGATGCCGGAGCGTTAAACGACGTGAACACGACGAAGTTTCAGCAACGATTAACTGCCAATACGAAATGTTGGCATATATTTAACGCGTGTCATCCCAACTAAATATTCAGATATACATATATATATTTCGAAATGGTATTAAGCGGTTAACGTTATTTAGCACTTCACGTAGTATGTATAACGGCTAGCAGAATGCTGTACGCGGCGGTTACAACTTACAACTTAACGCGCTGGCTGTCGCACATCGTTTGAGCGTTGTCAAGTGTTTGCCGCTTGATTATTATGGTGTTTTTGATTATGGACACCATTCTGACTGTTTGCTGCGTTGGCTGTGCGCTTGATTACCATTCAAATACGTATAGCGAACGAGTGCGCGCGTGTGTGAGAGTGAGTGTGGTGAGTTTTCAACAAGTGTTTGCCTGTTGCCTGGCCGCTCAAATTCAACAAACACACACACATGCAAACAAACGCGTGTGAGTGAATGGGAATAGTAACAGTGAGCGCTCTCTGTTGAGAATATGCAGCAACAGAAACAGCAAGAGAAACAACAGCCGCAGCAGCTGAAAACAAAAGTAAAGTCAACGCAAATAAACATTACAGCAAGTCGTTTACATTGCGTTAGATTAACAGTAGTTGAGACTGTACGCCAGGACATTTGGTATTTTTGGTGGTATTTTGTGCTAACAATGCTAATTGTAACGCCATTTTGTTAATTTGAAACTGTCGCTGTTTGTAAATTTGCACATTCTTTTTGCCAAAAAATGTAGTTTCGTTTGGTTTATTTATGATTTCCTCTTTGCGGTGCCTAAGGCTGCTATTAGCTTGTTTCTTTTGTTTACTCAATTCATAACAATGTGACGTTGCCACTCGAAGCACACACAAACACAAACACTATCGCACACGAATAACATCTTTACTACACAGACCACAACAACAACAGCTACAATCTGGCCAAAGAGCGTAGCGAAATCCCCTTAAAATCGGTTTTATCTGGTTTGATTGGCTGGCGACTTGCTGCCAGCTGAGCTGAACCAAAAGGCAGTTACAGTTCAAACGAAACAGCGAAAGAGTTGCTGTTGTTTATGGAACTGCCTCTTCGCTGCCGACCTCAGCAGCGACCAACCGATCGTGCGTCTTGTCGCACTTAGAATGAAAGAAAACGTTAACGATATTGCTGTTGAACTACAGCTTCTGGCTGATATTGTTAGCCACATTTCTGTACCTACCTCATTTCTCTTTCATTTCCATGCAGTATTAATATTCTACTTGTGCTCTTTTCAATTTCATTTTGCTCTCTTTGTCCGTCATGCAACAGAATTTGATTGTATTTAATCTTAAAATGCGATACTTAATATCTACCCAACACAACACAAACATGTTTTTAGCCCTTTTTCTAAATTGCGCGTCAAAATCGTGCCTAATAACTAGTTTTAATTATGCAATTTTAATTTCTTGTTTATTTTTTTACTCGGGTTAATGAACCGAAATGTTCTTGACTCCAAACAATGTTTCCGTATTTCCAAACTTTTACTTGGCAGCGCTTGAAAGTTTACCCAAGCGCCCAAAGCTATGAGGTGTAATCTGTGTAGATGTTATCATATACTATACCTCAACAAGTGGGGTTTTCAACCCAGATTTGCAAAAATTGGCGTATCTTATCTTGGTTAATGCCTGCACTTCATGTGCCAAGCGGTTTACACAATTTGTTATGGAATAAGAATAGACTAAAATGGATTAATTGCAGTTTAAGGTGTTCACGAATTGCTCATACGCACTGTTGTTCCAGGAATGAACCTAGATTGAAGATGGAAAAACAATTTATTTTGATTTAATTACCGATACTATAGTGTGTTTAAAATTCTAACATATTATTTTGTCGGTACGAATATTACTCAGAACATGAGTATTACGTGTACCAGCTATACAAATATTTATATAAATATCATAACTATTGTAAAAAATGTTTGCTAATTATCTCGATATTTATATCAGCCATAAGCTTAAACATTTTCACTACCGCTGCTGCGTCACCCTTTTGGGCTTAATTGTTGTTAGGGAAATTGCAGCGTATTAACTGTTATAGCTATTGTTGTTTTCATTTCTGTTATGATTAGTTTAGTTGTAGCTGTTATATAAGTGTGTTAATTTCATTTACAATACAATTTACCTAATAGCTAAATGTATGTATAAGCACACTTTAATTATTAGCAACCGAATCAAGAGTCGTAAATTTGTATTAATATTATAATGATTTTATTTCTTATATACGAACATATATTGTATGTACATATACATACATATGTATGTATAAAAACGTGCACTGGAAGCTATATACATTTACGATGTGTTTTTCACACCCATTTGGCATTTGTATTTGGGCAACTTCTCATGCCAATTATTAATAGTTTACACATTGTTTATAATTTTCAATGCGGCGCACATTTTGATACGATTTAAATTTCTTTTTAGGCATTCGACTTAAGGCGCCATAAAAATTACTACTCAGAATTTTATTGTGCAGTATTGGAAACTCATATGTTTACCATTGGCCAGCCCCAAATGTAATATAGTATCTATATATGTACATACTATATAAGTCAACATTCATGTATGTGTGTATCCAAAAACCGCGAATTTCATAGTTTATTTTAGCTGCAATAATTCAATTGTTGCCCATTAGTTGCTATTTTCGCATTAAAGGTAATATACCATCATATTTGGCTTCAAAGATGGCAAGCGGCAGTGTTCTGTTTAAAGAAATAAACTTAATTTGTTTATGGCTGGGCAGTAATAAAACTTAAATTGGTGGATAATTAGAATGTTGCTTTGATTTTCTCATGTTCGTATACCCTGTAAAGACCAGAATCGGTAAAGGGGCTACAAAGTAATAGAGTTTTACAAATATATGCAGCATTTATTATAGATGAGCACAAGCACTCAAGTATAAATTGAATATGTTTATGTTCAAATAGTTGTATACTCCATATATATATAGTAAAATATAATAGAATACTAGATGATTCGCACTTTATAGGGTATCTCAAAATCGATCTCTTTTAACTACAGTAAACTGATTTGTTTGTTTTCATATATAAGTTTGTAGGTAAGTGTATAATTTTATTGTTTTATTATAAACATGAGTATAATTGAGATAAGCTATAATTTTAGAAATTACGAATTAGTCAGTGTTTTTATTTTTAATAACTGAATGATTTCCATGTGGGTACATTTCATAATGTGTAAAGTTACAAAAACTCATTGTTATAAATGTAAACTCTTTTACTTGGGATAGGTCAAAAACTGTCAATATTAAAAATAAATCGTAATGTATCTTTTGCAGTCCACCTGTCATGAAAATCAAGGTAATCGCAACCAATTTGAACCTGTTGCAAGCGGTTCGATTGACATTCAAGGCGACTGTTGCACTGATTAGCACCTAGCCATATATAGTCCCACGTGGGCGCCGTATCTAGCCGGCCTAGGGACATTTCACAAATTCGTCTAATTGAAAGAGTCAACAATTCGTGAAACAGACACATTGATTGTTTTACAGCTCACATTAAATGTTTTACAGTTGACAAATGGCTCAGCCGTGTGTAATGCTGCTAATTAATACGAGTATCTCAATATGTTTCTTGATATCTTGATAGGCGATATCAGTTGCATCATCGATGAAAGGCGCATAAGATTCGGTTTCGGTTTCAGTTTCAGTTTGGGGGTCGCGTGCTGGAATATTATAAAACTGTCGGCACCTATCAATTAGCTGTAGCAAAACAATGACACTTATCGAAAGATAAATAAAAATGAAGAATATTATTTGACACACGATTATTAATTGAATTAACTGCTTTATACCACTTTGAAAAGGTTTTAATTTAGCGCATCCAGCGATATATCCGCAGATATCGACAAGTATCTAGATACAGTCGCTTCAACAGAGCAGAGCCTTTGTCTCTTTCAATTGTTGCTTGTGACTCTGTTTGGTCTCTGGGTTGCGACTTGAATGCCTGACGTCAATTGGTTTCTTGGTCTTGGGTTCTTTGGCGCCCTTGCCAATAGATGTTTATGTAGCCAGTTTTGACTACACTACATATGGCAGATATCTGGCTGCGTGTTAAGTGATTAGATAAAGAACAGAACACTTGAGTCTGATTTCAATAATAATGCTGTGCGAACTCAAATGAAATGAAAAGTGAGCAATTACAATATGCTAATGGCACATGCCAAGTTTGTAACTTTTTAAACAGAGCGTTTCATTTTCTGCCTAGAATTGCGAATGCGTAATAAATTCTCAGTTTGACAGAAGACTCAATTGGCTGGGTTATTTCTATTTGCTTTCACACCAGTTAAACTGCCAATATTTTGGTTCATTCTGAGTCAATAATGTTTTAATTTCTAAACTGACATTTTGACTGCAAATTTAAAGAGGTCTTGTATTTATTAGTATATAATTTTATTTAGCAAGCAGACTGCACTTTTCTGGTTTTTGTTTTCATGTCGCATAGCATACTTTTTGAAGCTGTCTTTTAAAATATTCCTATTTTTATCAACGAGTTTTTGTAGATTTTATAGAGCTGGAATGAATTTAGAATAGCTGGACCAGCAAAGTGAGTATCCACAAATCAAATTAATGGTAGGTTTATTAAAACTACCCAGTTTCACAGAAGCCCATACTATCGGAGAGAGTAAGAGCTAGCAGATCGGAAGATGGTTTATTTAAATAATTACAAGATTTGGGTTTGAGCTGTCGACTAATTTCAAAGCAAATTAAAATCAAATTTCTTCCAAGTATTTGCAAATTAAAGTATCACATTTCTGACTCATCATCAGTGGATGCAAATCAAGTTTCGATAAATCTTTTATTCCATTATTACTTTCAACTATCAATTTGCCTATGGAGCCAACTAGTTTTCTACTTGCTCATCCGTTCTCAGCAGTGGTTTTCCCCACACCCCCCCTCACATTGCAATCTGGACTTGGACTTGTCGCCTGTGATGGGGATTTTTGCTGAACGTCTGCTCAACTCAGTTAATTCATTTCAGTACAGTATCTTTTTTCTCTCATTTTTTTCATTTTTCGTTTGTTGTCTCTTTTTTTTGCAAGTCGGCTAACGAAGCATCAGCAGCGCCCAGTCATTAATGGGACTGATTCGAACCGCTTTGTTGCAGTTACAACTCGCTCAGCGCCGGCTGGTCTGGTTGGATGGTTGCTTGGTTTAGTTGCTTGGCTGGTTGGCCGGCTGGCCGGCTGGCCGGCTCGCTGGTTGCCTGGTCGCCTGGTTGGATGATTGCTGGCTTGGCTGCCTGTCGTTCTTGTTGTTGCTATGTTGTTTGCCTGTGCGCCAAGTGTGACAATTTATATAAAATGCAATAAACAAATACAAGAAAAAAAATAATAAATAAAAACTATTTAGAATCAAATGCTTAATTACCCTAATTATATTAATTTAATATTTGTAGACAATCTGTACAACATTAACATTAACGGTCAGCAGTTTTACACGTTCTCGGAAGCAACTAATGCTTAGATATACATATAAAGGTTGTATTACTTATCAGGAAGTTACGAGTTTCAAATCTAGAACTAATCAGCATTGTAAATGAGCTTCGTAGTTTATTGAACTTATTGTGCTGCTACTATTGAGCATTAAATAAATAAGTTTATACCCTTACCGAAGTAAAAGCTTCAAAGGCCTATTTAAAAACCTGTCTGTGGGTATTTCACTGGCCGTTGCCAAAAACTGCAAAGTTCAACTTAATCTTTTCTTTATTGAAATTCATTACTTGCCTCATTCTGGCATTCATTCAAGTGATTTATGTTAAAACCCTGTTCCTTTTCTGTTGTGTTAAGTATATTCTTCTTCTTCTTCTTTGGGACTTTCTCAAGAACCTGTTATGAGCTCATCTGATGTTGTTCCTTTAGTATGTGGCTTTTACGTATCTAGGGCATATTTAAAACTCGGTAAAAGGGTCACCATTAAGGGACTTAACGGTGCTTAAAGGCTGTTTTAATTAATTAAGTTTTGCATTTTAAAGTATGTACATAAGATTATGTGAATAATTGATAAGAATTTATGGCTGCAGTTACGTATCTGCATGGCGAATGAGTGTTTGCTTAATGCGGTCTTAATGGGCACAATGAGGACCCTCGAGTTCCATTGTCTTTGGCTTGCATAAGTCGATAAAGTGAACTAACTAAATCTGGTACAGACTGGGTCAACGGCAAGGCCATTTTGGGTCCACTTTCTGGAGTACTTTTGAGTCTTCCAGATAGCGTTCTATAGTAAATATATATAATTATTTTTAAAGCTGATTACTTGTGACAATTACTAACTGTTTTATGGGACAAGTAACTGCAAAGTTTACTGTCTGAAATGAGGCAAAAATAACATCAAAAATTTCACTGTAGGTCATGAACTAAATTGCGGTTTAAGATGCTCGTACTATATTTAAGAAATAAGTACAATGTTTTCACATTTTAATGACTATATAAATCAATATAATTAAGCCAATATACGTACAAATAATTGTAACAATTCGAGCAGCCCGAAATGAAAAAGAAAATAAACAATTTAAGCCATCAATCATCATTATTGGCAAAGCGGAAAATATTCATTTAACTTGTCAATCATTGCTGGATGTTTAGATTTAAATAAATGCAAAGTGAGAGGGCTAAATATAAAATCCAAGTTCAATAACAAAAATTTGAAATTGATTTGTACAAAACAGATGCATGGCTGGAAATAGCGTAAATATTTATATGTGTGAATAGGAAATGACATAGTTGCATTTGTTAATGATGGAAAAAAGCTATACGTAATGAGGGTTTTGGGAACAATGGAAGGTTCCTTATAAATGACCTCCAAAGCCTTCAAGCTGCCATAACTTTGCTAAAACTTAACCGATCTTTATCCCGACGCCATTTCTGTGAAGTCTTAACCTCTAAAAATTTTGATATATGTTTTCCAAAAAAGCATAAGGGGGGAGCCTTATCAATTTCATTTTTTCAAAATATAGGATCTTTAAATTTTAGTTTTAATCGATTGTGGATGTTGGTTTATGCACTTGTAAAAATACAAATTTTTATATTTTTTTGGCGAAAAAAGCAAAAGAATTGAGATAGGGAATGTTTAGCTGAATAAAATATTTGAAATAATTCAAGTGCTTTGTTCTATTAAATATTTATTTGGTTTGGCATAAATAGTTTACACATTCAAAACATTTAAAATACTTATTCCTTTGTTAATGGCCACCGATTTGAGTAACTCATGTTAATTATCTAAATGTTTTGTCGATTCACATTTATGCTGTTAACTTTCACACTTAATATTAAGTAGACATTTTATGTTTTTCATTTTAATGAGCTTAGTATAGGGTTTAAGTTTCGTTTAAGTATCTTCATGTTTAAGTTCAAGTATTTCAATTCATTGCTATATATTTGTTTAGGTGTTGCATTTCTTGTTCTTACAACACATCAGTTTTAATTTGAGTTGTTTGTTTAAGTTTATCTGATTAATAGAGTCAGCTTGTTAATGAAAAGCTGTATTAACAGCAACATCAACAGCTGTTGGGAAATTTGTATCTTTTTGTGAAGTGTATAAGTTGCAGAAAATCGGAGCTTTTTGTTTGTGGCACAAATAGTATAGCCAGAAAATCGTTTTAAGTATACACTGTGTAACAATGGGTGGGTTTTTGTGATGATGAAGTACATGATGTACAATTTGATTTGCATAGAAAATAACAATTGGGATTAGCTTGAAAAATTCTTAGTGGATATATGCTAAAGCGGGGCATACAGGTAATAGCAGTAAGCATATGGAAAGCAATTGGGATAATTTGGAGATCAACAAATTGCTATTAAAATCTACAGACAACTACACAAACTTAACTGTCATTAAATAAATATAGCAATACATTTATATATGTATGTAAAAATACATTTTACTGGGGCACTTGAATATGTTAAACTTTGATACTATTGAATGCAATTATAGGCATAAAATAAATTTTGATATTTTAGTTTGATTTGTTTATAGTACTGCTGCTGAACACTTTAATGCTGCCCCAGCAATTGAGCTGATTTCAATATTTAAATACAAATTCTCCTTGGCATGTAAAAAATACATATTCAGGTATTGAGCAATGACACACATTTATGTTAGTACAATCATAGTTAATACATAATGACTATCTTTGGTTTGTTTTTGGTTTTTGTTTTTTTGTTTTTTCAAAAAATGTTAACTTAGACAACCAAATGCGAAACATCGCTGGTGTAACCTGGCGAGTAGCGTGGTGGCAATGGATTCTGTTGTGGCCGGGTCTTGCCCAGACCCAGCTGCGGTGGCACCAAACCCGCTTTGCCCAGATCGTAGGGCCGGCGTATGCGCAGGACATCGGCCGCATCGCCGGGCCAGGCACGTTCCGGGCCCAACCGCTGGCCCAGGCGTGGATAGCGTCGCTTATCCACCGCCAGGCTAATGGTGCCCGGCGCATGGCTGGCCATTAGACCCACATTATACTGTCGCTGCATGGCCAGCGAGGTGCGTATAGTTTTCCTTTTCTATGGGATTAGATAGGGTGTTATGTTCTATTTATAGATTAAACTGCATTTACTGTTAGGATTACCTCAATGGTGCCGCGCCATTTGTCGGCGGCGTGGCGTGCAATATCCAAACGCTTTTGCTTTTTCACCTGATGCTTCTTGTAGATGACTTCGATGATGATGAGTCCCACGCCGCCGGCTATGCCCACGCCCACCAATATGAACACGCCCGCCATATTCTTCAGTCCTAGCGTATTGGGCGTCTTCTCAAACAGCTCGCAGTTCTGCTGCACGTGTCCATGGAAGATCCACTGTTTATCCAGTTTCTCCATGAACCCGCCTGCAAATGAAAATTGTTAAGAACTATTTTCTCATAGCAACTAGCTAGTTTTTATAGCAAGCGACTTCATCCTCACAGATTTGAAAAACAGTTACTTTAGATGGCAGCGTTGCCAGCCTGATATAAGTGGCAGTCTGGCCAATTTTTGACTTGTAGTGCCAATATTATCTTTATCTTAATATCAATCTTAGATGAGATAACAAAAAAAAGCGTATTTGTGGCCATGGCTTACATTTATATGAAATCTTTAAGTCCTACCAATTTTATTACGATCGGACAATAATCCAAGAAGTTATTTAAGATTCAATGTAACATAGTATGGGGCCAATGGAAGAAGAAGAAGTGTTTGTATGTGTGTGTTTCTATGTATGAATGCAGATAAATAATTATGAATGAATGTAAGGGCTGGGTTCAGAGTATCTCCTAGTTTTTTATTATGTGTATTCATAAGGTAAAAACCTACTCTCATGGAACTCGAGTATGGCCAGTGTTACGGCATCCGTCCAGGGCGAACCCTTCTGCAGGCCAATCCCATAGCCACTGCGTCCAAATAGCTCCCCAGCGGTGACCAGCTCACAGTCCTTGGAGGCCTCGTACTCGAGACGGGATGAGTCCCAGATAAAAGCCATCAGTTTGCTGCAGACGAAAGTTGAAAGCTTTTAGAATGGAAACAATATAACAAATTGTATAAAGAGTACAACAAATACTAGAGTAATAATAAGAAATTGGTTTAAAGAGAGCGCATAGAGGAAACTGTTAGAAAACATTTAGAGATGTCTTAAATACGGGGACAATACGATACGATACGATACGAATATGAATACGAATACTACGGCTACTGAAGAGAAAAAGACAGAGAGCGAGAGAGTGAGACAGAGAGGGGGGAGAGAGAAAAAGAGAATGGTAAGAGTGGAGAGTGAAGAGTGAAGAGTGAGTGTTGAAACTGTCGTTGTTGTTGTTGATTGGTTAGTTAGTTAGATTAGTTAGTTGATTTGTAGTGCCAAAATCATGCGACTATTTCAGCTATTTTAACAAACAATCGCAGCGAGGAGAGCGATCTTCAGTTACCCCTTCTTCACATCCTGTATGGCCTGCTCGGCAGTGACATAGTTGTTGGACTCCATCGTTCGATACATATTGGACAGCTCCACCTGACGCCGAAAGTACATGTCCACCGATGACCCCTTGACCGTTGCACAGGTCAGATTCTCCATGGTATTCCGCAGTCGAGCATCATTGATGCCGCTCAGCTTCGTTTTGGGTCGCTCCAGCACGAGGAAGGCCGCCAAGTTGGCAGTGTAGGAGGCGACTATAATCATCGCAAAGCCGGCCCACACCATGCCCAGCACCCGGGCCGAGAAGCTGCGCGGCGTTCCCTCACCAATGCCGCTGTTGAGCAGGACACCCCAGGCGAACCAAACCGCCGAGCTGAGATTGAGTGCCTTCTCCTCGTTGCTGTCCGAATGCGAGAGCTTGAAGCGTCCAAACGGTGAGAATCTGAGTGTTAGAGAATCACTGAGTTAGTACAATCGTATGCTTAATCGGCCAAAATGAAACCATGGCTAAGTGTACAGAGAAAAAGAATGCATTCTAAAAACAAAAATTTGCAATTTTATTTGAGAATATAAAATCCTTAAAATATAATTAATATAGGATTTTTAAAATCAAGATTGATATGTCAAAAATTAGATTAACAATCTTATTAAAAGTAAGACTAAGTCTGTCCATAAAAGAAGTTTAGTTGACATTATGACTGGAATGTTACTTTCTTAATAAATTCATACAAAATATAAAAGATTACTTGTATATAAATAATATACCTGTTATATTATGAAAAAATAAAACATATTAAGTAGTTCCTATCTTTTTTAGATGGTTATCAAACACAAAGTGAGAAGACAACAAACTGGATTTATCTAGAAAATATGCTATGCTTACATTTTATTCATTTCTGTACACTTTTAATATAATTTCTGCTTGAATCTATAATAAATTCTTGTTTTTAGCTTGATCTTTTTTCTCTGTGTATTATATAGGGATTTGTACGAGAGGATGTTCGCTATGCTCGCTGCCTTTCAACCGCCAAATGCAACGAGCATAAAGTCCAAATCATCACTCATCGAAGTTGTGTTAGGGATTAGGCTCTAAGAGATTGGGGATAGTTGTAAGGGTACGCACCTGTCCAGCAGATAGAGCACGAGCGCCACAACATGAACCGACACCATTACCAAGATCCATAGCGTGTTACTAAATGGCTGCAAGAAAGACACAAGAGTACTCGATCGGGACGGTTTCTTCTCGAGTATTGTAATGCCTTGGTATTTGAATGGTTTCGAGAACTCGATATACTCAGCACGCTCCGGATTAATGGTGAGTGGTGCGACGATCATGCTGAAATATAAAAAAACACATATTAAACATAATCCCATAATCAGAAATCCGAAATAATACTGCAGGATTCAGATCTTACTCGGCACGTTCATTGACCAGCTCGCCAATCAAACCCGTCCACTCCTTGCGCAGCGTCATCGTACCCGTATTATTCCGCAGGATATAGTGTCCGAATTGGCCATCCGGCGACAGGGCCAGATCATAGGTAAAGTTAATCCGCTTCGAGAGCTCAATCAGCAGGTCAATGCAGTATCCACGACAGCAATACTCGTTGGCTGAACAATAACAATATAACAATGGGATCAGGGTATAATAAGTATAGAGCATACAAAATATATAGTCTGAGATGTAAGCTCACCTGTCGATTCGCTGGCATTGAAGAGGGGACAAGGACGCTCATCGGGTTCGCAGCGAAACTCATCATCGCCCATGTGCCGCACATAGACAAAGGGTTTCTCCTCTATGGTCAGGACCTTGAGATGCGTGGGTATCATGATGCCCTCCGGCTTACGCTTCTGTTTGCCGCCCCAGATGATCTCGCTGTCATTGATCTTCATGCGCATCTTGGCCCGCTCCTAAAGGATTAGGTTTTTCGGATTAGCTAAGGATCTTATCATATCTTACAAAGCTTATACTCACACTATCGTAGCTGAATTTGCCCACCAAGTGCTGCTTCTGGTGCTCCCGTATGTTGATCACATCGTAGCCCGCATAGATGCGATCCCCATTGTCATCAAAGGCCACTTGACCCGTTTCGCCCGTGATATTTCTGGACTTTAGGTACTGGAAGAGTCGCTTGCCTACATCACAATGGTGTATCGTTAATGTTCTATTAATATACTCGCATATGTCATGTTAAATGCTCACCTGACTCCCAGTTGACTGCCGAATCGCCACAATCCTTGGGCGCCTCGGCGATGGTCTCATTCGAAATCATTTCCTTAATGGCCGAGGCCAGGACATAAACGCTGTCCTGCAAAGGCAACAACATGAATAATTAAGTCCCGAGTAACATCCCGCCTTTACTTACCCTAATGTGTCCCTTGTCGCTGTGAGCATGCTCCAGCTGCAGGCCAAGGATTCCGTCGGGCGTATTATTCGCATGGAGCGCCTGCTCCGTCACAATCCACACATGACCCTCGCCAGTCATGTTATATTCACCGGCATCGCGGAATATCACTTGAGCGTCCTCAGTGCTGTGGATATAGAAGTTGTCTGTTTATGTTAATATGCTTGGGGACAAAGGTTAATAGCTACGCCTTTAGTTAGCCCAGAACTTTTTAGTGGTTGATTAATAGATCTAAATCTGCACGGCGCTTGGGATCTAGGGAGTGTGTAACCTGAGGATAGTTTACAAAGCTAATTGGACCAGTATTTTGGGCAATAAAAGTAAGCCACATACAAATCATAGATAGCATATTTTATTAATTTTAATTTCTCCCTTATTAATAATAACTCCCTTATTATTTTATTTTCAATCTCTAATCAGTGATTTCCTTTATAGTATATACTTTACGTTATAATAATAATAATAATACAACGTGCTTTAACTGTAATTTGAATTTTCCCTAATGAAACTATATATTTTTCATAGCATACTTATAGGAACTATCTTTGAGAACTGAAACATATCTGTTCGCTTGCAGTTTAAGTCACTCACCTGGCATACATGAGGTAGACCCTGGACTGTGCTGTCTTCATGTCGATTAAATGTTCCGTAAAACTCTCCAATTTTGGCTCGAATTCAACAATCAATTCAACGGTGGCACGCACATCGACATCATCATAGTAGGTCTGCGAGGTGGTCTGGAAACGACCCAAAATGGCGCGTCCATCCGTATCGGAGCTGTGAATGATGATTACCTGTCGATGGCAATGACAATTCCATAAGTCAATAAGTCATAACTCAGACTTGGCATTTGCTTACCTTCGTATACAAAAAGTGACTGAGCATTTCGAGCCAAACGTCTGCCTGATGATAGTAGGGGGGCACTGTGCGGAGAAAGGAGACGTGTATATTCTTGTCGGAAAAGGCCGCATCCCGCGAGGATATGCCAATGACGGGAATGGAATAGAAGCCACTCGTATAGCTCACAGCTGCCGGCGACAAATCGCCTGAGGTTTGCTCATGCGAAACAACAACGGCGTAGACCTGAAAATCAATGGAAATGAGCAAATGGAAAAGGCAAAAGGTAATGGGAGGCAAGGAGCCAGGAGGCAATCGCTAGACAAGCGGAAGTGTAAATCGAATTGGGCGTCACCAGGATCTGCAATTGAGTGCCAAAATGTATGTGCATCATTTGCTGGCAACAGCCCGTCGCCAGTCGCCAGCCGCCAGCTCTACTGACACTGATTTGTTCTCCTGGGTGAGTGTAATGAAAGGTTAAAAATGGCCACATTTCGGCTTGTCAAGTGATAAATGACAATTACGCTGTGCACTGAAAGCACAATTCCAAATTGATTCCGATGGAGCTGAGCTGAATTATGTTTGAGACAATCTCTGCGTGATTAATGAACCCCGAAGATATATGTAAGTATTTAAGGTTATGAGCAGAGTTCATTTATGGTATTTGAACTCAAGTTTATTATTTGTACCGAGAGCTTTGTCTAAGATGTTTTATATAATAGACTACAAATAAAAACAAAACAGCCTAAAGTCAAGAACAGAACACTGTTTATTATATATTATTATATCAGTGCTATCTTAACTTCTGATTCATATTCCGAATTCAAGAATACTATTTTACGATTTCAGTGTTTTTATTTTATTTTTCTCAAACGTATAATAATAATAAATAGATGAATAGTTAACCAACAATGATGTTCAGAAAATCTACCATATAATAAAACAATGATAACGTATCATGATAATAGGGTATTTAAATCTTGCCCATCTCAAGTCACATATTTTCTCTGATTTTGCTCTGAATATGTCTTATAGGAATGCGAACCCAGTCAGCCGAGTGAACCAGCGCACAAAATGACTGTCTGTGATATGCTCGGGCGAATTACCGCTTGTCATTGACTCATTTCCGATTCATATCCTTTTGAATTATTGAAATGAAGACACCAACGGGGTGGCAGCACTGGCTGAGATGCAAAAATTAAGCAAACTAAGAAGTAGAAATGTTCTGTTGTTTTTGTACTTACGCGTTTTTCAATGAGTTTATCGCAGACATTAAACACGGTTTTAATTGGGTTCTTATCCATGCGTATTGTCTTATCGTAGTAGGTGACTTTGCGGGGCACATATTGCTGATCGAAATTGAGATGCTGCAGGGGATGCAGTGGATGCAACGGATGAAAAAAGGGGGAATCACAATCTGCAATCCAGTTAGTCGAATTGAAAGAGTAAACACACTTACCGCTATTGTTGTGCGAAAGTGCTCCTCGCTGTCGGAATTGCTCAATACGCCGCCTATATTGTACGTTGAGGGATTATCCGAAGCTGTATGCCTTTGTGCTCCAATCGGCAGCACATAAACAATGGCGGCCGCACACAAAAGCCAGCGATAAATAAATGCAGCAGCCATATTTTTGCAGCGGTTGGCTTTTAGTTTGCAAAACTTTTCAGAAAATGTTGTAGAAGTAGATGTGTGCAGTTGCCAATAGTACTATACTCTATGCATTTTCTGCAATAAAAATGTTTAAAATTAAAAGCTTTGTATAAAAGAATATAACATGATTGAAAATTGGCTATCACTTATACATTCAAATCTGAAGCGCTTTGGCGCTGCCACTGCTGATCGCAGAGTTGCCACACTCAAGTGATCATATGCTGGCTTTAGTGGTGCCAGACTGTTTGTGAGTAACGAACGATCATCTGTTTTTGACACTTGTTGGCTGCTCACTGCGCTCAGTCTTCGACGTTGTCGCGTGTCGCTTTGCCGCGGATTTTCTTATCGCGCAGCGCTACGCAAGCAAAGTTAATAGAAAAAAAACATAAGAAAAAACAAACACATTCTTAAATCGCATTTGAATACTATTAAAGCTGTTCATTTTTGTTGTAACTTATTGGAAAATCGTGTGGCCTTGTAAGAGGCATGGAAATGTGTGAAAATTGTAATTGAAAATTGACCATTGTTTGGTTTGCTTGCGTCGCAGTCAAAGTCGCAGTCGACGTCGCTGTTGACGTCGCTGTCATTGTCTTGTACGGTGTCTCAAAAGTTGTCTTTTGGTGTTGTTTTTGCGCTGGGTTGTCGGTGGGCGCGGGGGCGTAATTGTTGACGTTGCTTTGAGCTTAATTTCTGTTGTTGTATCACCTTCTTCTGCTGCTGCTGTACGCGGAATTGTTGTCGCGTGTTTTTTTTTACGTTTGCTTATTGACAGCGTCGCTGCCGCTGCTCAAACATTGTTATTGTTATTTTGCTTCTGCTTCCCCCTTTGCGCTTTTTTTTTTGTGGTTAAGTGCGCGCACTCAAGGTGAAAATATACATATATATATATTGAGTTCTTTCAAGTGCCTCTATGAGAGATGAGTGTGTGTGGCCATAAAATTTAATTTGCAATCAAATTATTCAGTTTACGAGCTATTGTGCTATTGCTCCCATATACATATTAGTCGGATGATTCAGTTCTGTTTTTTTATGCATATATATTTATCAAAATTATAATTCATTTGACAATTTACAATTTAGAAACTAAATCAGTAACAACTAAAACGGCTAAAAATGTGAAAATACATCTGCAAACAAATCTGTGAAGCGCACAACTGTTTTGATTATAAAGTACGGGAGTACATGCCATATTGCTGATATTGTAAGTAGGTAAGTACTAACAAAAAATTCATAACAATTTACTCAACTGGCTGCACATGATTTTGTTTGTATGTACATACATACATACATATGTAGAACCCTATACAAAAACAAAATAAAAACCCGTTCCACCTGTTGTTGTTCAGGTTTTGTAAAACCTTTAAAAGGGCTTATTGCACTACGGGCATTTAGGTCAAAACAGGCAAGTCTCTGATAACGGTAAAATGACAGTGTTGATAATTGCTGCGAAACAAGTTTGCTTTCACGTTTGAATAATTGAAAGACAAATCAAAAAAACAAATTTTCGACCCATTCACTGCCTATTCAGGAACCAATTACAAACACTCCAACAGTAACAACAAGAGTGGTGCCCCCTCTCTTGCACTCTCCGACTCTCATACTCTCGCTTTGCATTGAAAAGAGGGCAGCAGCGAGACGCGTGCTTAATTAAGCGCCACATAGCGACAGAAAGAGAGAGAGAGAGAGGGAGAGAGAAGCTTTCGTATTCAACTGTGTTTGAGTGGGAAGGGAAGAGGGTAGCTTGTTGTTGCATTGAGTGGGGTTGGGGGGCAGGGGAGGGTGGTGGGAGGGATGCTTGGGCAGATGGCGCCACATGCTGCTGCATTGAATTATTTTTGTTTTTTTTTGCTTGCTGTAAAAAATTTCACGCGCACCGCAGATTTTTTAACGACACACACACAACCCTATTTATTAATGCATGTGCAGCTCACACACACACACAGACACATGCATTTTTATACGTATTACGTATACGTATAAGGCCGCAGCAACCTGCCGATGACGACTCAATTAAACTTTCAGGCGAAAATCAATGACTGAGCCATCATCGAGAGCACTTTAAGTTATGCATTAAACTCTTACACACACGTACACACACATACTCACACTTGCATTCACACATGTACAAGGTATATATTTAAGTTTGTACATGCATACATATGTACATATATGTATGTATATTTATGTGCATAATTTACAGTTCAATTGAACGGCTAGAAAAATGCCTTTGCTGTATATGCCGCTTGCCGCTTGCATCATTTCAAAAATGTCCAATTAACATAAATAGTTAAACGACAATTTATCTTATAAATAAAAGATACTCTCGTATACAGCATTTATTGACCTGCAGCTGACTGCAAAAAACTCTCGCAATTGAGTGCCCTTCACAGCAATTAGCACGACTATCAAACCAAGGGATTTATTATGGGTATGTGGTGTGTGTGACTGTGTGTGTGTGTGTGAGTGTGTATGCGTATATGCTTGATCAGCTGGAAATGCGGGCACTGATTACCATTAACGTTATCATCATCGGCATCAGCTGAACAATTTACAAGGCAATTATGAGATTTGAATACTTAAATGTTGCTCTTTAAATTTAATTTATTATTATCTGCTAGCTGTAACTCGGGCGTAGCGAAGTGTTTGCAGCGGAAATCGATTAGAATCTTAACATGAATTTGGATGTAAAATTTGTTTCTAGTTGGAAATGTAGTATTAATATAGAGGCAAAAACATGAACAAAAATACATTGCTTTTGAAAATCGGTTCAGTCTTGTCAAAGTTAAAACATTTGAAAATTTTGAACCCGCTCATCATATTTGTAAATATGCAATATTGCACACACAGCATTGTTTATTAATATGCTATTAATAGTTGGCTATTCGATTGGCAACTGCAAATTACGAACTCAACACACACCCCCATAGCCCCATCGGACGCATCATCATCAAACCCACTGACTCACAAACTAAGTATATCCCCAGATCCCAAGAGTTTCTCACTCTGTGCACTGTATGCTTATAGAGGACGCTACTTGTATTATAGAGGATGATTTTGCATGGCGGACGTGCCACTGCTTACGTTTTGTTTAATTGGTATTTTGTTGTTGTAGTTGTTGTTGTAGTTGCTTGTGCCATTTGTAGGTTGCGTTTTTTGAACCTGATTGCAACTGGCAGCCGCGGACAGCGGTGGCCTTTGTGTAATTCAAACTGACATGCAGATGTACTTTTATATGTTTATGTAAACATATGTATCTGTGTATGTAAATTATTGTCGTATTTGTATATTGTACTCGAATCATACAGGGTAACAAAATGCACAAAACAGTTAACCCCTTTTTGTGTTTACAAATCATATATGCGTCTTATCAATCAGTTTTAAACCATTAGGTATATTATGAAAGATGTACAAATGTAGGAGACAAATAGGAAACATTTTTAAAAGTATTAGGTTTATATGTACATATATTCTTGATCAATAAACCTCACATTGCATACGGAAATATACCATTAAAAAGGCCTGTTCAAATAATTTTCTAATGTAAATCTATTTGCCAAATCGAATCGTTTTCGTAGATTGTATATACTAAAATATAAAACACCCTTTATAATCTGTTCAATTTCGCAGCCTGCATGCGATTTTAATTAAATGCAGCTCTATTAAAACATGGTCTAGCGGTTTTCTCATTTTTTTTTCATTTTCATTGACATTTGAAATCGAATCGTCAATTGCAATCGAGGAATATAAAATAGTTTACAAACAGGTGCAGGTTCAAATAAGTTGACTTCAATGCATGCGCTTGAATTTCTAACTCATGGAACTGGCCTGGAGGCGGATGCAACGAAATTGCCAGGATATCCTGGAGCTGATGGTGAACACAAACAGGATGTGCTGCACAAATTTTCGTCCTTACATATAATTGTATTTTCCCAAAACGACAATTGTTTTATGGCAACGAGGCTGAAGCGATAAGGATGGATAAGGGGGCGAGTGGAGGGGCAACTCCCAAAAGTGTCGCACAAACAAAAGCTTCAATCAATGCCAGAAACTTTGAAATTCGCCTCTTTGCTCCTGTTGCTCTAACCTTTATCCCTTCGATTGTGCGCCGGTTTAGTTCAAAAGCTGCCTAAGCCAATAATGAAGCAAAGGACAACGGCAAGGAGCAACCCGAGAACCATTTGCTAAAGCGTTGCGTTTTAGCTGACTCCGATAAATGTGCGCTGTGTGAGTTTGTGTCTTTTTGTACACCATATTACTTGTTAAAGGAGCTTTTTATCATTATTGCATAAGTTCAAAGGTTCAGTTCTCCGCATCTATAGATGTTTAATACAAAAACTTTGAACCTGATTCGTGCTCAAAATTGTAGGAATAAAGTAGGAGCAAAATTGCCTTTAAACAGCTGTGTTTTCTTACGCCACATTTATATTTTATTATATTATAACCAGTTTATTTACAAGAGTATATTTTTGTTCGAAAACTTGGCATTAGCTTTTAAGGGTAATTTTCCCTTCCATTTGCACACACGAATTGCTAAACATATGTTGTGCTACCGTTGCGCTCCATTGAATTGATCGAACCTTTAAGCTGTTTATTGGCATCCGGAGGACACAGTTTCTTTCACATCCACATCCCTATCCCTTGCCGCCTGTTCGTACCTAACAGTGTTGACTTTGGTTATTCGGCTGAAAATCCTTTTTTTTTTGTAAAATACCGTCTAGGTTGTTGTTTGGGTTTTTATGGCCCTAAAAATGTTTCCAAGCTCAAGCTAAGTTCTTTTTTGTTGAACTTGAATGTGAATAAAAAAAACGTCGGCAGCGCACTTTTTAGATTTATTTTTTTCGTCTAGGTAATTGTAATATAGTTATAGCATCCTGTAATAATTTAATAATATTTTCATTTCCTAAATGAAACTTAGTTTGGTTTGTAAACATTTTTCGATAAATTTCTGTAGCACACATTTTTGCTTTAATCTTTAATCTCTTGTTGAAAACCGGCAATAGTCAAGTACTATAGATTGTTAGATTGCTCTATCGCTGTCATCTCCAATCGTTTCATTCAGCCCTATAGAAGACATATGTACATCAATATAAAATATAATTTTTACAGCCAAGTAATATGAAAGCATACAGATTGAATAGTATACAATGCGTAGTTTTTCCGCCGAGAAGCCAAAGCACCAATAATATAAGATGTAAATAATGTAGCCAAATACAAGGATAAGTGTACCGACAACCACACAGCAGACAATGCACTGAGCCGTCCTGGGTGGATCCATGGTCGAGTGTAATGAATCCCCGACAACAGCCACGCCTTTAAAGCATATCACTGAAAATTTCGACAATATATTTTCTGTGTATTTTTCACATTTATCAATAACGCACAGCATTTGTGCTATATTCGGCATCCATTTCTTTTGTACACAGACTTCGGACTCGCCTTTAATCAAATTATATTGGCTATATATATACTATGTGTATATATGTACATACATACATACATACATATACAATATATAATGGTTGCAAAGGGGGAGGCTGAGCGCCTTAAGTTATGCAAACACTTTTGTATGTGTGCCACTCCTACGGGATGCTTTGCTTTCTCTATTCCTTTTGCTGTCGCGCACATATACACAAACACACACACACACACACTTTTACTTCTTACACATACACACGCACTGGCTCATAGAACTTTTATCCTTCTTGGCCAGGAGTTTTTTGGGCTGCTGCCTACAACTTTCACCGTCAATTTTTTCTTTAACAAAATAGAATATAATTTTTTTTGCTTTGTTTTGTTTTGTGTTATGTTATGTTATTGTGTTACTTGTCTCTCGTTTTTTATTACAAGTTTGTAAAAGCACAAGCTTTTCATTTTATCATTTAATTCACATACACAAACAACAACCAACGGCCAAGTGAAGCTGCCACACTTTACTTGCGGCCAATTCTCCATACGCACCGTGGGCCAAGCAGTAAACACTCGATGGCTCTGCCGCTGTCTCTGCCTCAGTCGCTTTCTCTGCCTCAGTCGCTGTTCCGTGACGACTTTGCGCCTTGCGCGACGCTTTACTACTGAGTATTCCTTTTGACATGCCCAAACTTTATTCCTGTGCTTCAGAGCTTCCGCGTTGCCAAAGCAGCTTTTGGGTGCGTGCAGCTTTTCAAGCTTTACGAAAGCTGCGTTACGCCTGCGCCCCTCGCATGTAAACAATGAAATAGTCTATTGTTTTGCACGCCTTACGCTTTCTTGTTTTCATTCGTCGCTCAGCTGATTTCACCCTTCGCACGTGCGTTCCTCTGCGTCGCAGTCGCCGGCGCAGTCGAGACGACCACTTGTAGCATTTGTTTTGTGCTTTGCCGAACGCATTTTTTACTCGTATGCAGCGAGCATTCGAACGAGCAGAGATTTAAGTTAGTTGAATGTACGTGTGTGTGTGTGTAGGTGTGCACACAGGTGAGTTCGGAACACTTGTGCGAAAGATAGTAGTTGAGGGTTTTGTAATCAAATTGATTAGTTTTTAATTTGCATTTGCTATAATTTGTCTAATTAGATTAGTGCGTTGACAGGCCGATAAGACTGCTTCGATCTGAAATGTGTAAATAAGTCATGAGACTATTGTTAAGCCGGGTCACTCAATGTCGTATTATTTATCAATGCAACAATAGCGAGTTGGTAGATGAAAGAAAGCTCAGCATTGGCAATATGTCAGCGAACTTGTATTTGCTTAAAGCTGGTACAAATAATTTAATCAGTAAAATAAAGGTGAAAATTTCGCTCCCATTAACTTAGAAAAATATAAAAGTAGCAACTTAAGAGGCAAGCAGCCAAATTTATTTTTACAAGCTGGCTATAATTAACATTTCAAGCAAAAACTTTGCTCCGGTCAAATTAGTTTTCCACCTGCTAGTTTCAAATTGAATCTAAAAATATAGCAAATGCAATTTTCAAATGAGAAAGCCTTTAAGCTTAAAAGTCCAGACCTTCAACTGCAATACTTGAGTACTATTTATTTTCTAGTGGTTTGTCAATGTTTGCACTCAGCTATTTGACGAAAGCTACTCAAAAGTCAGCAACAGGCACAAAAGCGACAAGACACAAACGGAGAGTCTTGAGTTAATCGTGACCTTGACCCGGAAAATGCAATTGCATTTGCATTAAGCGTGCAAAGTCATCGTCTTTTGTGGAAATCAAATCAAATTTGCACACGCCCCGCGTTGGCGTTAGCGTCAGCGTCGCTCAAGCGAGTGCATAAAGCGAGAGGCCAAACTAATGCACAACTAAGAAAGCTAATTCGCCGCGCTGATGCGTAAATAGCAGGGACGAAGGGACGGGACAAGGCAGCTGAAAGCAAAGCACACATGAATGAAAGCAAAAGTTGTGTGTGCGAAATGTTTGAGCCAGCAACAACAACAAGCAACTGGAGCATTATCCGAAAAAAAAACACTCAAAAAAGCTTCACCCACGACACGGTGCCTTACATTGAGCAAGCTTTTTTTTGCTCGCCTGAGCTTTTTGGCCGCAACTCTATGCGTAAGCTTTTCCAGCACTTTCATTTGAGCGCTGGCCTTTTGTGGGTTGCCATCGTCTGTCGGACGTTTACGCTGTCGTTGTTGTTGTTGTTCTTGTTGTTGTCTCTCGCTGCCTCTCGTTATTTGCGGTCTGAGAAGAAAATTGAAATACCCAGTTAAATCATCAGTTGTTTATTACCGCTCGTTATCTATTCAACTCCCAGTAAAATCCGTAGTGAGAAAAAAAACATGAATTTTTTGTGCCGCGCTTTGTTTACATCTGAAAATTTGTGAAGATATTTGTAAGTGTTTTCCTCCTCGAGCATGAAAATGTACACCTGGCAAAAGTGAGCCAGCATCCGTCAGCTAAAAAAAAATAGGCAAAATTTCTGGGCATTCATGTGTATACATTGTTCCTTCCAGCACACCAATACATAATATATAAGAATGTATATAGAGGTGTATATATATATATATAATCGAGTGTGCATACATAAATCTGCCTTTATCGTCGTGTGTGGGAAGTTGTTTGATTATTGTGATTGAAATGATTGTTAATTAATTTTATGCAATTTAAAATAAATTTCATTTTAATTGTCCAACAGCTGTGTGCGAAGAATGCGCGAAACATTTGTGCAAAAGTATGTAGATATGTAATTTGTTTGTTTATTATTATTGTGTTGATAACAAATGACTACACATTTCACACGTAATCCATTGAAAACTGTACAAATGAATGAATGATATGCTGGAGGCGCCACATTTGGCCCGGCTGACATATGGACATGTCTTCCAATCGCCTTTTGCCAAACACAAGCGCTTTCAAGTTGCATGCCACACTTTCCTGTTGGCCAACAGGCATTCGTGTTGCGTATCCTGCCACATGCTGCAGCATCGCATACCCTGGGGCCTCCACATTTACGTGTGACTGACAAGCAAACTTTTCAGGCACTTCTGCGGCGCTTGCTCCGCTGTCGGAATTCGTTGGAATTCCCTTCCGCCCCAGTGGCACATGCATACATCTGAAATGTGAATATTTAATATCCCTCTTAAAGTGGCTGCCACCGAAAGGAAAAGCTGCCTGTCTAGAGATTTATGCTAATTAGCATGCCTAAATCCCAATCGAAACTGCGCCTGGAATGTGACATAAGGCAAATACGATGCCTGAAACAGGACTAATTGTCTGTCATTCCGGATGACAGTCCCATTGCAAATTGCCAATTATTTGTACGTGGTATGCTTTTGGCAGGACACATTCGATTGCTATCCATTGATAGTTAAGCTCTGACCACTCGACCGGTTGGCTTCTTCTTGTGGCTAATTATTATGCCGGACACACACAAAATACAACACAACACAACACATTGAATAGAGGAACCACACGCAGACATCTATGGAATATTCCAAGTATTGCTTAATATTTTGGGCAGGTGCCCCCGTAATAAAAATCAAAGAATGTCGGTGACTTAGCCAAAGCAAAATAATCACTTCTTTAATAGTTAATAACTCAGCAAATAGAATCAGGAAATTTCATGCATTTTATTGATTATTTGCAGTGTGTGAGGCAATGTTTACCTTTACGTATTTCTATCTGGTAATTGGCGTAAAAATTTGAAATGCCTACACCTTAATTATGAGATTTTCTGAGCGTCAGCAATGGGACTAAGAAAATTAAATATTTATTCGTATTGCATGCAACTACAATACATGAAATATTGTAGGTCCTTTTCAAAATCTTGGACAACTTTTTGTAACTTTTCAAAAATCAATGGCCATGTCGCCATTAAAACAACAACATCAACAACAATACACATTTGTTGTAGCACTTTGTCTCCCCCAGCTTTTCATTCGTATCTCAGCCATAATCTATGGACAATAGAGACAAATCATGAAACACATAAAAGCGTGCTGACAAAAATAAATCGTTAAAATAAATGACAATGTTACATATCGCAAACACGAAACAGAACACTACTATAACAGCTCTATAAGAAAAGTACTTAAATTTAAGAGCACATTTATGGAAAATTGAAACAACATAACTGAAAGTCAGTTACACTTTAGTTATGTTACTAGTAATATAATTAAACGGATAGCAAACATTTGATTATTAAAAATCACAATGCTAATATTCCCCACATGAATGACAAACAAATCAATGTGTGTCCATATTGGGGAAAGTGAGAAAGTTGTAGGTATTCGATTTATGATAATTTATCTAACGACACGCCCCGAATAGCGTTACGCCCATAAACTGCTTAGATTCCCCCGTAGGTCAATGGCAGTAAAGCCACAGATAGTACCGAGTAGCGATAACTCAATAACTAATTATAGCTGGGTTATGTAATAATATAATTAGGCTAAACAGCGCCCACGTGAATTCTTACAAGCATAATAATTATTATCTCTTTTTTGCTCTCCCACAGGACACACAGCGCACACAGCGACAACGAGGACAGCGACAAATCTTTGCAATTAACTCGCATAACCGGCCACAAACAAAGCAATAGCAAACAGCAGGGAAACCGACGACCCGCCACCCGCCACCCACATTCACAAATCCACACACACACACACACATACACACAGACGCATTATACACAACAAGAATAGGCGACCGTAGCCCGTATCCTCATCCTCATCCTTCAGCATGGGCGACAATATAATTGGCTCGGCGAGCTTCCTTCACTTGGGCGACATTGTTTCGCTCTATGCGGAGGGCAGCGTTTGCGGTTTCTTGAGCACACTCGGGTGAGTACCATTTGTCACACACATGTACTTGTAGTATGTACTCGAGCTCTCAACTACTCAACTACTCACTAACTGTACTTGCATCTTAACACTTAATGACATTTGAAATTGAAGATCTTTAAGGGCGCCCAGCCAACTGTTGCTGTGGCGCCTCGAGTTTTCCCTTTTTTAATTGCCATCTCTTATGTGTCGCTTCACGAACCTGCTCATATGCCAATTAGTGCAAACTAATTACATATAAATAAGTTACTTTGACTTGTTCTTACATTTATAAAGTTACTCTTTGTAAGTAAAGTTATAGTTGCTTCGAAACGGTTTAATTTTATTTGAAATTGAAGTGCATTTTACCTCATATTTGATGGGTATATACTGATTGGTCCATAAGAGTTGGAAAGCTGAAATTTCCACATTAGTTTCCTTATGGGTCTTATAAAATCAAAAGCTCAAACTCATTTTTAAAGATCTACATGAATAATTATTATAAACAGGTTGAAAAATGTGTGGTTATATATTTAATTTAAATTTGTTGTGTTAATTCTCGAAAGCCTGGTGGATGATCGAACCGTTGTGTGCCCGGAGGCTGGAGATCTGAGTTGCCCGCCCAAAAAGTTTAGAGGTAAGTGAATACTTAAGAAGCTAACTTACTCAAAACTCATTCTACTCACATTCAATCTGCAGATTGCCTCATCAAAATATGTCCCATGAATCGGTACTCTGCACAGAAGCAGTTCTGGAAGGCAGCCAAGCAATCGGCCGGCTCCAACACAGATCCCAATCTGCTAAAGCGTTTGCATGTAAGTTACAATGAGTCTTAACTTCCAGAGCAGAACTTAACTTCCCTATTCTGAAACTTTTAGCATGCGGCGGAAATTGAGAAGAAACAAAATGAAACTGAGAACAAGAAGCTGCTGGGTACCTTTATACAATACGGTCGAGCTGTGGTGCAGTTGCTCCACTTAAAGTCGAACAAGTATCTGACGGTTAACAAGCGACTGCCGTCACTTCTGGAGAAGAATGCGATGCGTATGTATTTGGATGCGAATGGCAATGAGGGCTCGTGGTTTTACATAAAGCCCTTCTACAAGCTGCGCTCCATTGGCGACTATGTCGTTGTGGGCGACAAGGTGATCCTCAGTCCGGTGAATGCGGATCAGCAAAATTTGCATGTGGCCGCCAACTACGAGCTGCCCGATAATCCCGGCTGCAAGGAGGTGAACGTTCTCAACTCGTCAACCTCGTGGAAAATCTCACTGTTCATGGAGCACAAAGAGAATCAGGAGCACATACTCAAGGGCGGTGACGTGGTGCGTCTCTTTCATGCCGAACAGGAAAAGTTTCTCACCATGGATGAGTACAAGAAGCAGTACCACGTCTTTCTGCGCACCACGGGACGCACCAGCGCCACCGCAGCTACCAGCAGTAAAGCACTCTGGGAGATTGAGGTAGTGCAGCACGATTCGTGTCGCGGTGGCGCCGGCGATTGGAATTCACTGTACCGCTTCAAGCATCTAGCCACTGGTCACTATCTGGCAGCCGAATCCGAATCCGATGTCGCAGCTGGCGCCATCGCAGCGAACATCCATGAGTCACTGCTAGGGGACTGCAGCAAAGACTCGGGTCTCGGCTCCACAATGAACTCCACCCTGAATGGTAGGTTATAGTTTATGTAATTATGATTATATTTAATATATTATTCTCATTTTCACAGACAAACCCAAGGGCAAGCAATATCGCTTGGTCTCCGTGCCATATTCCGCGGACATTGCATCGGTGTTTGTGCTGGACGCGACGACCATGGCCCGGCCGGATAGCTTAGTGCCGCAGTCCAGCTATGTGCGATTGCAGCACATTTGCTCCAACACGTGGGTGCATGCCACATCGATACCCATCGATGCGGACGATGATAAGCCGGTCATGTCGAAGGTCTGCTGCTCACCCATTAAGGAGGACAAGGAGGCGTTTGCCCTGATACCCGTTTCGCCGGTGGAGGTGCGTGATCTGGACTTCGCCAACGATGCATGCAAGGTGCTGGCCATGGTTACTAGCAAACTCGACAACGGCAGCATTTCAATCAATGAGCGACGCGCTCTTATCTCGCTGCTACAGGACATTGTGTACTTTATAGCTGGCATGGAGAACGAGCAGAACAAGACCAAGGCACTTGAGTTTACCATCAAGAATCCGATACGCGACCGGCAGAAGCTGCTGCGCGAGCAGTATATTCTCAAGCAACTGTTCAAGATACTGCAGGGTCCGTTCCAGGAGCACACACCCGGCGAGGGTCCATTCCTGCGACTGGACGAGCTCAGCGATCCCAAGAATAGCCCGTATAAGAACATATTCAGGCTGTGCTATCGCATACTGCGCCTCTCGCAGCAGGACTATCGCAAGAACCAGGAATACATTGCCAAGCACTTTGGCCTAATGCAGAAACAGATCGGCTACGACATCCTCGCCGAGGACACAATCACCGCGCTGCTGCACAACAATCGCAAGCTGCTGGAGAAGCACATAACAGCTGCGGAGATTGAAACCTTTGTGGGTCTGGTGCGCAAGAATATGCACAATTGGGACTCGCGCTTCCTCGACTACCTATCCGATCTGTGCGTCTCGAATCGCAAGGCCATTGCCGTCACCCAAGAGCTCATCTGCAAGAGCGTTCTCAGCGACAAGAACGTTGACATTCTGATCGATACACAGATCAAGGCACTTCGAAACGGCGCAGCTGTGCGCTGCTACAAGGGCGCCACCGAGGATGTGTGCCTGGCCACGCTCACTGAGGTCGCTGGCGACGACGAGGATCGCTCCGATGTGCAATCCACCTCGACCACAACCACCTGGGACAGTGCGAGCTTCAACGATGAGGATGCCGTGTTGCCGGGCGAAAAGTACGAGATACATTTGCAGTGGAAGGGACAACCGGTAAGACGATATAGCGGCCCCTTCTTGTTCCATTCTTCTTTCATCTCATGCATTATCTATCTTTTTTGTATTCAGTCGTCCCGCTCCATGGCGGATCTGGCGAACAGCGTAGCCGATGGCAGTGAACAGGAGGCGGCCATATTAAACTACTATCGGCATCAGCTGAACCTGTTCTCAAACATGTGCCTGAATCGTCAGTATCTGGCTCTAAATCGACTATCGCCGCAACTGGACATTGATTTAATACTAAAGTGAGTGTTAACCATTTGCCCAAAGCTAAGCTTCTTCCTTATCCTGATCTTCTTCCGCAGATGCATGTCTGACGAAACGATGCCTTATGAGCTGCGCGCATCCTTTTGTCGATTGATGCTGCACATGCATGTGGATCGTGATCCCCAAGAGCCAGTTACACCTGTAAAATATGCGCGACTGTGGAGCGAAATACCCTCAAAGATGTCTATAATGGAGTGAGTTCTAAGAGTTATTCTACTTCTACTATTCAACTGACGATTAACCCTATTTTCTTGTCTTCAGCTATGATGGCAAGAATCTTCAGCCGGATCAGAATAAACAGGCCTGCCGTGCCAAATTCAATACGACAATCGCTTTTGTGGAGAACTATCTGTGCAATGTGGCCACCAAGGTGTGGCTATTCACGGATCAGGAGCAGAACAAGCTGACCTTTGAGGTGCGTCAAAAAATGAATAAAATAATAATTATTACATCTAATTTATATCTCTTTTTAGGTGGTCAAACTGGCCAGAGACTTGATATATTTTGGCTTCTACAGCTTCAGCGATCTGCTGCGTCTAACGAAGACGCTGCTTTCCATTCTGGACTGCGTGTCCGAGACTGGTGGCACCTTTGTCAACTCGGACATTGATTGTAAGTATTGCATGCGATCAACTTAGATTTAGTTAGCCGAGTAAGTTCTCTCTCTGATCTACTATCTTCTTATAATAAGCTGTCGAAGAGGACACAAATAATGATGGTGAGCTTAGGATAATTTGCCCGCCTGTATGCGTCAGTAATAAAATTAATCCCAAATCCAATATATTTCCCAGCTCAGGGCGGCGTGTTGCGCTCCATTGGTGACATGAGCACAGTGATGACTTCGCTGGCTTTGGGCTCAGTGGGTCAGGCGATTGCTGCCCCATCCATTGCGCTGCAGCAGCGCAAGTCTGTGTCGCAGCTGATGAAGGAGTATCCGCTGGTCATGGACACCAAATTGAAGATCATTGAGATACTGCAGTTCATCTTGGACGTGCGCCTCGACTACAGAATCAGCTGCTTGCTCTCCATCTTCAAGCGTGAGTTTGACGAGTCTGATGTGGTTACCCAGACGCCAACCCAAACCAACAGCTCCACGCCCGCTGGCAATGAGGAACAGCAGCAACCACCAACGCCTGGCAGCGCAGAGCCCACAGACTCGGAACAAATAGCCGCTGCCGAGGCTGCCATGGCTGCAGCAGCGGCGGCCTCCGCGGCTGCGGCACGTCAAAAGAACATTGATCTGGAATCGATTGGTGTGCAGGCGGAGGGCATCTTCGACTGTGAGCGCAGCGATGCGGCCAATTTGGATCTGGATGGCCAAGGCGGACGCACCTTTCTGCGCGTCCTGCTCCACCTAATCATGCACGACTATGCGCCCCTGGTGTCAGGAGCACTGCATTTGCTCTTTCGCCACTTTAGCCAGCGCCAGGAGGTGTTGCAAGCCTTTAGACAGGTATGTACTCCAAGCTACTGCCTGAATACATAATTAACACTGCATAATTAATACTCTTGCGAGGTAACCAAATACACTTTGCAGTCTGCTCTACTTTTCTATGTTAATGGACTAATTGATTAGACTAATTTATTCATGCTTTTATCAACACGGCCAGCTATATATATATTTCATGCTTACTTATATTTATAGGCTCAAACAAAAAAGGAAGGGATATTTTAATTATGTTTCTTTGATGAAAGTAACAACTTAAACTAAAGAGCAGCCTTACTAAAAAACATACATAAATTCTTTACAATCTGAAGTAGTAGAAAATTAGTAATGCTACAAGAGACTGTTGTAAATTGTTCTTAAATTTTTTTTTAGGTAGACAAATTGTTTACTTTTTTTAATATTATATTTTCACATATATTTTCAACATTTTTAGCGGCTTCTTAATTTTGGCCTGCTACTTGCATATTTAATTGATAAAATACTTAAAATTCAAAGGTATTTGTATTAAAAGAAAGGAATCGGTACTCCGATGTTGGTATTGCTTTGTTGTTGCTCTCTAATTTCTCAATATTCTACATCTCTCTTGTGTTTGCATGCAACGCTCTTGAACTCGAATTCGATGTCTCGATGTCGAGACTCGTGTTACTCTTTGCAATATAATCAACTGCATTTCTCATATGTACATATGTGACTAACAACAACTAACACTCCTCACGTACTTCTAACACACATACAACTTACACTAAAGTGGACGTATTCCGCATATCGTAATGAAAGATATTTTGATTTTGTATGTATACAAATGTTGTTAGTTGTCCCAAAGATTATCTAATCGCTGAGCTGCTCTTTTTTGCATTTTCCCTTTTGCAGGTGCAACTGCTCGTCTCCGACAGCGATGTGGAGTCCTACAAGCAAATCAAATCCGATTTGGACATATTGCGACAGAGTGTTGAGAAATCTGAGCTGTGGGTCTACAAGGCCAAAGCGACAGACGAACTTGGTACCGATGGCGCCGGTGCTGATAATCTGGAATACGATGCTACCCTATCGCCAGAGCAACGCAGCGAGTATCAGAAGGTCAAGGAGATTCTCATTCGCATGAACAAATTCTGTGTGACAGCCGGTGGGTAGAATTATTATTATTATCTATTCCATGAGCTGAGGTACTTACTCCGCTTCCTTAATTTCAGGTCCTATTGTTAAACCACGCAAGCATGAGCAGCGCCTGCTGCGTAACGTGGGCGTGCACACTGTCGTCCTGGATCTGCTACAGAATCCCTACGACGAGAAGGACGACGTGCTGATGAAGGAGCTCATGTGCCTGGCCCATGAATTTCTACAGAACTTTTGCCTCGGCAATCAACAGAATCAAGTACTGCTGCACAATCATCTTGATTTGTTCCTTAATCCAGGCGTAAGTACTCCGTTCGATTATAAATTTCCATAGTGACTCATCTCGTCTTATTGCCCTGCAGATCCTCGAGGCGAAGACAGTGTGCGCTATCTTCAAGGACAATTTGGCGCTATGCAACGAGGTGACGGATAAAGTGGTGCAGCACTTTGTGCACTGCATCGAGATGCATGGCCGGCATGTGGCATATTTGCAGTTTCTGCAGACGATCGTCAAGGCGGAAAATCAGTTTATACGCAAGTGCCAGGACATGGTGATGCAGGAGCTCATCAATGCCGGCGAAGATGTGCTGGTGTTCTACAACGACAAGACCTCGTTCCATCACTTTGTGCAGATGATGCAGCAGCAGCAGCAGAGTCGTCAGCAGCTCAGCGACGACAGCCCGCTGAAGTATCATGTAGAGCTGGTGAAGCTGCTGGCCTGCTGCACCATGGGCAAGAACGTCTACACGGAGATCAAGTGCAACAACCTTTTGTCGCTGGACGACATTGTGACCATCATTTGCCATCCGGTGTGCATGCCCGAGGTGAAGGAGGCATATGTGGACTTTCTCAATCATTGCTACATTGACACCGAGGTGGAAATGAAGGAGATCTACGCCTCCGGTCACATGTGGAGCCTGTTCGAAAAGAGCTTCCTGGTGGATCTCAATCAATTGATATCCAATACCACAGCTACTGCAAACAAGATGTTGCTGGCCTATGTGCTGAATGGCGTCACCAATCTGCTGAGCAGCTTCTTCTCCAGCCCCTTCTCCGATCAGAGCACCATAGTACAGTCGCGCCAACTGATCTTCGTGCAGCTGCTGCAGGCCGCCTATCGCCTCACCCAGTGCAAGTGGCTGTCGCTGGGCGATCGCTTCAATGTGGAGAACTGCATTCGTACGCTGACCGAGTCAGCGAAGATGCGCAGCATTGTGTTGCCCCTGGAACTGGAGCAGCAGGTGGCCAATATGTCCAGCAAGACGGCGATGCTGACGCGCCAGACTACCAAGTGGCTGCTGGCGTCCAAGCAACCGAAGTACGAGACCCAACAATCGGCCCATCTGATGCGCTGGGATCGCTCCATTATTGAGGGACTACAGGATATTGTGTCGCTGCTGGAGGATCAACTGAAGCCGGTCGTCGAAGCTGAGCTCTCACTTCTCGTCGACATACTCTACCGCTCCGAGCTGCTCTTTCCGTCTGGATCCGAGGCTCGCAAACGCTGCGAGAGCGGCGGCTTCATTCGCAAGCTGATCAAGCATACGGAGAAGCTGCTCGAGGAGAAGGAGGAGCGCATGTGCGTCAAGGTGCTGCGCACACTGCGCGAAATGATGGCCATTGATGTGAACTACGGTGAAAAGGGGGACGCACTGCGTCAGACGCTCCTGCTGCGCTACTTCCAGTGCAAGAGTGCACCAAAACTGGAGGATGAGCATCAACACGCACAGCTGCCGGCTGCCGTTGCTGCTGCTGCCGCTGCAGCAGTAGCTGCTGCCGCCGCTGCCTCCGATCCGGCCAAGCAGCTTCATTTGGTCACCCACGGACCGGGCGCCAAGTATCTGGCACGTGCTGGCAAAACGCTGCACGAAATGCAAAATCACTTGGACCGTGAGGGTGCCTCCGACTTGGTCGTGGAGCTGGTCATCAAATCGGTGCATTCACCCAACATCTTTGTGGAAGCTGTCGAGCTGGGCATTGCTCTCCTCGAGGGTGGCAATCCGATCATACAAAAGGGCATGTTCCAGAAGTTTCTCAGCGATGATTTGAACCAGGCGTTCTTCAAGGTCTTCTTCGAGAAGATGAAGGATGCGCAGCAGGAGATCAAATCTACAGTGTCTGTCAACACCACAGACATTGCGGCTAAGGCGCACGAGCACAAGCAGGACACCAACCTGGAGCTGGACAAGATCTCGCGCAAGCATGGTCTCAAGAGCAACGGTGTCGTCATCACCGATGAGCTGAAACGGGAGCTGCACAATGCGGGTTTGGCCACAGCACGAGCCTATGGCAATGCCCGGAACATACACTCCGGCGAGGAGAGTTCAGCGATCAGTGTGAACAGTCCGCTGGAGGATATACTAGCGGAGAAGCTAGAGAAGCACCGCGACAGCAAGGAGCAGCGTAACCAGCTCTCCAACAAGGTGCTCGTAATGCAGCCCATTCTGCGCTTTCTGCAGCTACTCTGCGAGAATCACAATCCCGATCTGCAGAATCTGCTGCGCAATCAGAACAACAAAACGAACAACAATCTCGTCTCGGAGACACTAATGTTCCTCGACTGCATCTGTGGCTCCACCACGGGCGGCCTGGGTCTCCTTGGTCTCTACATCAATGAGCATAACGTGGCGCTGATCAACCAGACGCTGGAGACGCTGACCGAGTATTGTCAAGGGCCATGCCATGAGAACCAGAACTGCATCGCCACACACGAGTCGAACGGTCTGGACATCATCACCGCCTTGATATTGAACAACATTAATCCGCTGGGCGAGAACCGCATGGATCTGGTGCTGGAGCTCAAGAACAATGCCTCCAAGCTGCTGCTGGCCATCATGGAGAGTCGTGGCGATAGCGAGAATGCCGAACGCATTCTCTACAACATGAATCCCAAGCAACTGGTCGAGGTGGCCTGCAAGGCCTATCACCAGGAGGAGCTCATCGACGAGCAGGACGATGCGGACGAGCCCAGTTCTGCCACAGACGATGATGATGCAACTGTCAGTCCACGCGAGGTCGGACACAACATCTACATCCTCTGTCACCAGTTGGCACAGCACAACAAGGAACTGGCCGCACTACTAAAGGCCTCCGAGGATCCCCAATCGGCCAGCTTCGATGCCAAGACCAGTCAGGCACTCATGTACTACGCAACGCACACGGCACAAATCGAGGTAATCATTTTATTTTGGATGATAGTAGACTAAACTTTATATCCGTATGATAAAGATTCGGATTCATAGTTTGTACAGATACATATTTAATATTATGATATTCACACTCTTTCCATTTCATTCTTAGATTGTTCGCAATGATCGCACACTGGAACAAATTGTTTTTCCCATACCTGAAATTTGCGAATATCTAACAACAGATACAAAAATCAAAATACTAAACACTGCGGAACGCGATGATCAGGGCTCCAAAGTGGCGGATTTCTTTGACAAGGCGGAGGAGATGTTCAATGAGATGAAATGGCAAAAGAAATTACGAAGTAAATTCTATCGAATTATTCATTTGTGTTAATTTAACAGGCCTAATATCTTTTACAGGTCAACCGTTACTCTTTTGGATAAGCAGCTACATGTCCCTGTGGAGCAATATACTCTTTAATTGCGTTGTGGTAATCAATATGATTGTGGCTTTCTTTTATCCCTTCGACAACACTGTGCCAGGTATGATACACTAAAAAAGCTTCCTTTTGAATAGAGTTGATGTGATTGTTTTAATTTGTATGTCAAAATCATGAAAATTTACAAAAATCTCGGCTTGTCAAGTGCCTAAACAACTGAAAGTTACCTTCTGCGACTGCAATCTCCGTCTATCATAAAATCGACCCGAGTCCAAACAAATAAATAAAAAAAAAAATTCTTGAAATTATATATAAAATCAATTGTGGGTGTCAAAATTAGTATTAAAAACTTAAGCAAAAGTCATTCTGAGGTGTTTAATTTTCCTGTCCAAAATACGGCCAAAAGTGACAAAAAAATTGACTTGTAAAGTGCCCAAACAATGAAAAGTTCCTTATAAATGACCTTCCCAGACTTCAAACTGCCATAACTTTGTCAAATTTGAACCGATTGTCCATCCCGAGGCCATTTTGATCATTATTTGGCATCTTGTTTAGTTCCACATCTCAAGATTATGAATTTCTGAAAAAAAAATATTTTGGATTTTTTTGTCGAAAAAAGCATAAGGGGGGACCCTTACCAATTTCGATTTTTCAAAAAATAGAATCTTGAAATTTTACTTTTAAATGATTGTGGGTGTCTTAATTAGTATAAAAAACTATACGAAAAGTGATTTTGGGGTAATTCATTTTTCTGTCAAAAATCACGCCAAAAGTGACAAAAAAATTGACTTGTATAGTGCCCAAACAACGAAAAGTTCCTTATAAATGACCTTCCCAGACTTCAAACTGCCATAACTTTGTCAAATTTGAACCGATTGTCCATCCCGAGGCCATTTTGATCATTATTTGGCATCAACTTCAAATCCACATCTAAAATTTATTGAATTTCAAAAATATTTTTTTTTCTACTTTTTTTGCAAAAAAAGCATAAGGGGGGACCCTTACCAATTTCGATTTTTCAAAAAATAGAATCTTGAAATTTTACTTTTAAATGATTGTGGGTGTCTTAATTAGTATAAAAAACTATACGAAAATTGATTTTGTGGTGTTTCATTTTTCTGTCAATAATCACGCCAAAAGTGACAAAAAAATTGACTTGTAAAGTGCCCAAACAACGAAAAGTTCCTTATAAATGCCCTTCCCAGACTTCAAACTGCCATAACTTTGTCAAATTTGAACCGATTGTCCATCCCGAGGCCATTTTGATCATTATTTGGCATCTTGTTTAGTTCCACATCTCAAGATTATGAATTTCTGAAAAAAAAATATTTTGGATTTTTTTGTCGAAAAAAGCATAAGGGGGGACTCTTACCAATTTCGATTTTTCAAAAAATAGAATCTTGAAATTTTACTTTTAAATGATTGTGGGTGTCTTAATTAGTATAAAAAACTATACGAAAATTGATTTTGTGGTGTTTCATTTTTCTGTCAAAAATCGCGCCAAAAGTGACAAAAAAATTGACTTGTAAAGGCCCAAACAACGAAAAGTTCCTTATAAATGACCTTCCCAGACTTCAAACTGCCATAACTTTGTCAAAACTGAACCGATTGTCAATCCTAAGGCCATTTTCGTCATGTTTCGGCATCAACTTCAAATCCACATCTAAAATTTATTGAATTTTAAAAATATTTTTTTTTCTACTTTTTTTGCAAAAAAAGCATAAGGGGGGACCCTTACGAATTTTGATTTTTCAAAAATTAGAATCTTGAAATTTTATTTTTAATTGATTGTGGGTGTCATAATTAGTATAAAAAATTGTAGGAAAAGTGATTTTGGGGTAATTCATTTTTCTGTCAAAAATCACGCCAAAAGTGACAAAAAAATTGACTTGTAAAGTGCCCAAACAACGAAAAGTTCCTTATAAATGACCTTCCCAGACTTCAAACTGCCATAACTTTGTCAAATTTGAACCGATTGTCCATCCCGAGGCCATTTTGATCATTATTTGGCATCAACTTCAAATCCACATCTAAAATTTATTGAATTTCAAAAATATTTTTTTTTCTACTTTTTTTGCAGAAAAAGCATAAGGGGGGACCCTTACCAATTTCGATTTTTCAAAAAATAGAATCTTGAAATTTTACTTTTAAATGATTGTGGGTGTCTTAATTAGTATAAAAAACTATACGAAAATTGATTTTGTGGTGTTTCATTTTTCTGTCAATAATCACGCCAAAAGTGACAAAAAAATTGACTTGTAAAGTGCCCAAACAACGAAAAGTTCCTTATAAATGCCCTTCCCAGACTTCAAACTGCCACAACTTTGTCAAATTTGAACCGATTGTCCATCCCGAGGCCATTTTGATCATTATTTGGCATCTAGTTTAGTTCCACATCTCAAGATTATAAATTTTTGAAAAAAAAATAATTTGGATTTTTTTGTCGAAAAAAGCATAAAGGGGGACCCTTACCAATTTCGATTTTTCAAAAAATAGAATCTTGAAATTTTACTTTTAAATGATTGTGGGTGTCTTAATTAGTATAAAAAACTATACGAAAATTGATTTTGTGGTGTTTCATTTTTCTGTCAAAAATCACGCCAAAAGTGACAAAAAAATTGACTTGTAAAGTGCCCAAACAACGAAAAGTTCCTTATAAATGCCCTTCCCAGACTTCAAACTGCCACAACTTTGTCAAATTTGAACCGATTGTCCATCCCAAGGCCATTTTGATCATTATTTGGCATCTAGTTTAGTTCCACATCTCAAGATTATGAATTTTTGAAAAAAAAATATTTTGGATTTTTTTGTCGAAAAAAGCATAAGGGGGGACCCTTACCAATTTCGATTTTTCAAAAAATAGAATCTTGAAATTTTACTTTTAAATGATTGTGGGTGTCTTAATTAGTATAAAAAACTATACGAAAATTGATTTTGTGGTGTTTCATTTTTCTGTCAATAATCACGCCAAAAGTGACAAAAAAATTGACTTGTAAAGTGCCCAAACAACGAAAAGTTCCTTATAAATGCCCTTCCCAGACTTCAAACTGCCACAACTTTGTCAAATTTGAACCGATTGTCCATCCCGAGGCCATTTTGATCATTATTTGGCATCTAGTTTAGTTCCACATCTCAAGATTATAAATTTTTGAAAAAAAAATAATTTGGATTTTTTTGTCGAAAAAAGCATAAGGGGGGACCCTTACCAATTTCGATTTTTCAAAAAATAGAATCTTGAAATTTTACTTTTAAATGATTGTGGGTGTCTTAATTAGTATAAAAAACTATACGAAAATTGATTTTGTGGTGTTTCATTTTTCTGTCAAAAATCACGCCAAAAGTGACAAAAAAATTGACTTGTAAAGTGCCCAAACAACGAAAAGTTCCTTATAAATGACCTTCCCAGACTTCAAACTGCCATAACTTTGTCAAAACTGAACCGATTGTCAATCCTAAGGCCATTTTCGTCATGTTTCGGCATCAACTTCAAATCCACATCTAAAATTTATTGAATTTTAAAAATATTTTTTTTTCTATTTTTTTTGCAAAAAAAGCATAAGGGGGGACCCTTACGAATTTTGATTTTTCAAAAATTAGAATCTTGAAATTTTATTTTTAATTGATTGTGGGTGTCATAATTAGTATAAAAAATTGTAGGAAAAGTGATTTTGGGGTAATTCATTTTTCTGTCAAAAATCACGCCAAAAGTGACAAAAAAATTGACTTGTAAAGTGCCCAAACAACGAAAAGTTCCTTATAAATGACCTTCCCAGACTTCAAACTGCCATAACTTTGTCAAATTTGAACCGATTGTCCATCCCGAGGCCATTTTGATCATTATTTGGCATCAACTTCAAATCCACATCTAAAATTTATTGAATTTCAAAAATATTTTTTTTCTACTTTTTTTGCAAAAAAAGCATAAGGGGGGACCCTTACCAATTTCGATTTTTCAAAAAATAGAATCTTGAAATTTTACTTTTAAATGATTGTGGGTGTCTTAATTAGTATAAAAAACTATACGAAAATTGATTTTGTGGTGTTTCATTTTTCTGTCAATAATCACGCCAAAAGTGACAAAAAAATTGACTTGTAAAGTGCCCAAACAACGAAAAGTTCCTTATAAATGCCCTTCCCAGACTTCAAACTGCCACAACTTTGTCAAATTTGAACCGATTGTCCATCCCGAGGCCATTTTGATCATTATTTGGCATCTAGTTTAGTTCCACATCTCAAGATTATAAATTTTTGAAAAAAAAATAATTTGGATTTTTTTGTCGAAAAAAGCATAAGGGGGGACCCTTACGAATTTCGATTTTTCAAAAAATAGAATCTTGAAATTTTACTTTTAAATGATTGTGGGTGTCTTAATTAGTATAAAAAACTATACGAAAATTGATTTTGTGGTGTTTCATTTTTCTGTCAAAAATCACGCCAAAAGTGACAAAAAAATTGGCTTGTAAAGTGCCCAATCATCGAAAAGTTCCTTATAAATGACCTTCCCAGACTTCAAAGTACCATAACTTTGTCAAAACTGAACCGATTGTCAATCCCAAGGCCATTTTCGTCATGTTTCGGCATCAACTTCAAATCCACATCTTAAATTTATTGAATTTCAAAAATATTTTTTTTTCTACTTTTTTTGCAAAAAAAGCATAAGGAAGGACCTTTACAAATTTTGATTTTTCAAAAATTAGAATCTTGAAATTTTATTTTTAATTGATTGTGGGTGTCATAATTAGTATAAAAATTGTAGGAAAAGTGATTTTGGGGTCTTTCATTTTTCTGTCAAAAATCACGCCAAAAGTGACAAAAAAATTGGCTTGTAAAGTGCCCAATCATCGAAAAGTTCTTTAAAAATGACCTTCCCAGACTTCAAACTGCCATAACTTTATCAAAACTGAACCAATTGTCAATCCCAAGGCCATTGTGGTCATTATTTATACTCTACTGGTCTGCATTTACGGTTTTTCACTTTTGAAAATATTTTTTTTTTCGATTTTTTTCTGGGAAAAGATTTGTCGTTATTGGTCTCTACTTTTTTCAATTTTTTGTTTGCAAAAAAAACTATCAAAACTAAAATGAATGCCTTTTTGTATTTACAGAGCTCAGCTCGCACATTTCACTGCTGTTCTGGGCCATTCTGATTTTCTCGCTGGTTATAGTAATAACGCTGCCCCGCGAATCCGGCATACGCACATTTATTGGCTCGGTAATTCTACGTTTTATATTTCTGCTTGGTCCAGAATCCACGCTCTGTTTGCTGGGCGTCGTAACGGTGAGTTCTTGTATCCAGTTTCATCAATTGCTTTAAATACTTATATGGTAATAATATTTATATAGGTGACACTTAAAAGCGTTCATATTGTGAGCATAATGGGCAATAAGGGCACGCTGGAGAAGCACTTTCTTAAGATCATCACCGACTTTCAGCTGCTCTATCATTGCATTTATATAGCATTTTGCTTCTGTGGCCTGATTGTCCACCCATTTTTCTACTCACTACTGGTAAGTTTCCATTCCATTCTAATTATATTCCAATATGTAATATTACCCTTTTTTTAGCTCTTCGATGTGGTCTATCGCGAGGAGACGCTGGTTAATGTGATTCGCTCGGTTACGCGTAACGGTCGCTCTATCGTTTTGACCGCTGTTCTGGCATTAATTTTGGTTTACCTATTCTCCATCATTGGCTACATGTTCTTCAAGGACGATTTCCTTGTGTCGGTGGACTTTGAAGAGCAGGAAGCTGCGACAAATGTGGTTCCCGTAACGCTATCGGTGCCTGCATCGCCCGAGGAGTTCTGTGCCACACCAGATGTGCTGGGCAGCTGCAATGGTAATCTGAAAGAGCAAGTGGCTGCAGCTGCTACCGCCAACGGTGATGCCAAGGAACGATCCTGTGACTCTCTGGTCATGTGCATAGTAACGACACTAAATCAGGGCCTACGAAATGGTGGTGGCATCGGAGACATTCTGAGAGCACCATCAAGCACGGTAAACTGCCAAATGTTCAAGTTAAAGGGATTTCTAATTCATTATTTGTCCCACAGGAGGGTCTTTTTGTGGCACGCGTCATTTACGATCTGCTGTTCTTCTTTATTGTGATTATTATTGTGCTGAACTTAATTTTCGGCGTCATCATCGACACATTTGCCGACCTGAGATCCGAGAAGCAGCAGAAGGAAGCTATACTCAAGACAACCTGTTTCATTTGTTCGCTCAACCGTTCGGCATTTGACAACAAGACGGTCAGCTTCGAGGAGCACATCAAGAGCGAACACAATATGTGGCATTACTTGTACTTTATTGTGCTGGTCAAGGTCAAAGATCCCACAGAGTTTACGGGACCCGAGAGCTATGTGTACGCCATGGTTAAGGCGGGCATACTGGAATGGTTTCCACGACTACGTGCCATGTCGCTGGCCGCCGTGGATGCGGACGGCGAACAGATCGAGATGCGCTGCATGCAGTCGCAGCTGCTGGAGACGCAACAGCTTATCAAGAATCTGTCGACACAGCTGCACGAGCTCAAAGATCATATGACGGAGCAGCGCAAACAGAAGCAGCGCTTGGGACTGCTCAACACGACAGCCAACTGTCTATTGCCGTTTCAGTGAGGCGCAGATTTGGGAAATGCGTCAAGGATACTTGACATGGCACCTAAAGCAATTGAATTTTAGACATTCCCATGTGTAGATGAAGCACTACATAGTTGTTAACGTAAAAGTATTGGCACTATTTCCACCGTAACTTGTTAAAATCTCAGTAGAATCGCATTTTTGAATCAAGAGTATAATTCCATTGGTTTTGTACTCATACATATATATTGTACTCGAAAGGAGACCTTTTACTGCTCCACACTAATCTCCTCTTTTACCCCAGAAGTGATGAACTATTCAATTTGAATATGCCTTACAATTGTATTAGATTCGAGTTTCAACACAAGATTTGCTCAAGACAGAAGTAAAGACTCGACCATTTCCAAACAAAACCTACACCAACCACATACTTTACATTCATAATAAGGACATTCATACAAACAATCAAACATACATACATACATATATAGTAAACTCACTCAGAGAACTTAGGGCTGTTGAAATGTTATTTAGTGGATTTCTTGATCCGCATTTTCACAATTTAGGCAAGTTGTGTTCCCCCATCTATCTATATATCTATGTATCTATCTATATACATTTTTATACCTGCATACTATTTCAATGGCAATTTATCGCGTAGCGATTTGCAGAATAATTACTTAATTGTTAATTTGCGCTGTTTTATGTTACTTACCAGCTAATTGTTAATTATATAGAGTAATATGAATATTAATGGAATTTTCAACACATTACAGTTGCAATTAAAACTAACTAAATATTGTGATTATACGTTCCCTTGTTTTCATTCTTTCGAATTGTTTACCTTGTGCTCGATACGAGTTTTGTTGGTTAATTTTATTATAAGCTAACATTACATTAATATCGTAAGAGAATCTATTGTATACCTAAGCTATTTTTAAAATAAATAAAGCAAATAAATAAAAATATTAGAAACATTATTTTTAAATAAGTAGCAAGATTTTTTATGAGGGTAATTTTAATTTTGTTAAATGGGTCTGTCAAAAATATTTGTCTATATCGTCAAATTCAATAAAATATTTACGAATTAGGTATATTATTTATTAATAAAAACACTTTTTTATTTTTTATCCAACATTTTTTTATTACATATTAATTAAACTACGTTTAATTTTCATAAAATTGTTCAATGCGCTCTTGAGATTTTAGATCCGGTTTTTATCTGTATGTTTTAAGATGTATAACTACATATTTATGCATATCTGTATATTTGTATGCAGGTCTGTAAAGATATTCGATTTACTCTTAAATCATAATTAGGGTATGCTCGATTTTCAACTAAAATGTATGGAAACAATTTCTTAGGATGACATTTATGTTAAGAACTAAAGTTTGAAAACTTGCGATACGTTTTAGTTGAAGCTTTGGCAAATACGTAATTTTTCTTGTAATGCAAAAATAACATTTAAAGAAATCATTTCATCAATCTTAACATAGTATTGGAAGCTGCCGAAGTTATAGCTGAAGTTAGTGAGCGGTATAAAGATTAGATACTTTTAATTAATACTTTAAGTTGTGTGGCAATTAACAAAAACATTAAATAGCTTGGTAGTGAATACTTGGAGGGAATATGTATACGTTCAGGGGGAAAGAGTGGCATTACAGGTATAACAGTTGACTTGGAAAGCGGCAGATACTTTTAATATGGTTAACAATCATGATTTTGTATTTTTTCCATATTTGTAAATGTGAAGTTAGTTTTTAAATTACAATTTACTGCCTTTAGCTTAATGCTGCTGTTGTACGATAATTTGTTATCTGTAATTACTATTATTTATATTTCGTATAAGTGGTAGAGAAAGAGAAGGAATTAAAGTAGTAAAAACATAGTTCCATATACATACATGTATAAGTTTAGTAATATTACTGTGTGTATCTATGTATTAATGTATATAAATTAGTTGTCATACCATATTTAATATTAATTAACAATATTTGTTTAACTTTTCATAGTACAATTCGTGGCATTTATAATATTGTTACTTTTGATTGCTAAAATTAAGTTCTTGTATTTGTTAGGTACAAAGAAAATCTCATGGCCATTGCACAGTGTGCCAAAACTGTTTTCCGTCGGTTAAGTTATGTTTCTTTCTTCAAAATGGTTTTATGATCCAGTTTAAAATATATTGTAGATTGTATTAAAAAAGGATTCAACTGATTGAAATTCGATATACTATTTTCCGGCATAGTTTTCTATTATTAAATGGTTTTTGGTATATTTGTATATAGTTTCTTTACTTTTAAATAATTCAAGAGTAGGTAGATATTTAATTTATAAGAATATGGCGTGACTGAATAACTTCAATGTAATATATTTTTTGTGTGATCAATTGAGACAAAATGGACGTAAAACCTTACAAGGCAACAAGAACACACTATTATTATTTCAAACAACTTGCGTTAAGTTAACCTAATAGGGCACCAACTGCTTGAGTTTCCTAATTCAAATACAAATATTCAATTTTAAATGTAAATTCAGTTGATGCCAATATAATTACTGACTTAGGAACACAATCCACTTTGCCGACTGATATATTCATATAATGGAATATTTGCTGTTTAAAATGCTTCGTTTTGTAATTGCTTGTTAGATTCCTATCTACCCTGTAAGGATTGGATATACTTTCCTTTACTATTGCACTCCTTAAGTTTTTCTCCATCGAAATAGAAGGCTTGTCATATTTTAATTTTCCTCAATATTGTATGATCGATCAGTACTTATGTTTCATAAAAATCTATATTTGAAACCATTAACTTATTTTAAACTTTTTTTAAAATATTTGTTTTGAATTTGTATAATAGTTTGGAAAAATTATTTAAATAAATTGGCGGAAAGTTACAAACTAGGGATTTGCTATCAATCTGCAATGTTTGTAAAACCTTTTAAGCAAAGCTCTCGCTTATAATCAAAAAGGTAAGTTTTATGCAAATGACATCGATATTCGAAAACTGAATATATAACCGACTAAAATATATGTAAATGCATTCTAAAAAATGCGTACGTAATATAAATAATCATATTCGGAAAGCCGATGGAATCTACTAATGGACCAAGGTGCATTGTTAGTTCATTTGTGTATGTTCGAATGAAAGCAAAAGTTAAAACTATTACTGGTGTAAAATCGTCATAGAAGCTATATGAGGTGAGGCGAAGAATTTGAGTAAAATTGCTGCATAAAATTTGCTTGCGACTAGAATTAAGTTGGTTGCTTTTTAGATTTGTTTTGTGTACGCATTGTATATAATATGTATATGTATATGTATGTATAAGTTTGTATACTAACAACTCATTAATGTATGTATATCATCATATACGCATATGTAAATATATGTAGATATATGTATATGGATAAATTTGTTCATAATTCACTTTAACTAGCATGGCTGCTTAAGCTGCTAAGCTACAGCAATCGCGTTGGCCTCTGACTTCAAGGCAGAATATTATACTTCTGGCATATATCCTTTCATAGCCTGTTTTCTTTATCAATCATATGTAACCAAATAAAGCTATTAATTCGCGAAATGTCACTTGCTATGCGTGTCATATACAAAAGCCTAACTGGATAATGCGAATAAGTTGAATGTTATCTGACGGAATGCAGGCAAGCAGCAGAAGCCCACGTACGTACACGTTTACGTTTACACATACTCGTATTTGTATCTACGTTCTGTATATAAATGTAAAGAAGATATATATATCTTGTTATATATATCTATATATATATATACTGTTGTGTGCCCGAACCAGCGTGAACCTGTTAGACTGTGGTGCCATATGCATTGTTAAACACGGCACGGGAGCTATCTGTGTCCAGCGATATATCTTCGGGACTGGCCAAATCGACTCGCACATTGGAATTGGTGCGACGCCGTGCAGTTTGAGCGGCGCCCCAGTTGCTTAAAGTCCAGTGAAAACCGGAGGCGCTCGGTGCAGGCTCCGCATCGACTTTAACCTGCGTGCAAACCTAAATTGGATATACAGGGATTAAATACACATCAATTTTAATAATAATTTTAGCCCATACCTCTCGATTTCCACAGGGCAATGTTTCAGTGCCGTTGCCCAAGGCAGAGCCAGAAACGGAGCCAGAGCCAGAGTCCCGTGTGCTGCCAATGCTGCTGCTGCTAGCAAGCGAATCATTGCTAGACTCCATTATCGCTCCATGATAACGTGCAACTGAATGGACAGCCTGAAAAATAGTAAAAGTGAAATACAAATGCAAATATTTATTTAAAATCATTCGCACCATTGCATCGCCGCTTTGGCAGTCCTCAATCGATTTGAGTATCTCCCAGACGAGCTCAGAGTCCAGCGGTATGGGCTGCTCCGTATCGCGATTGTAAATGGCAATGGCAATGTGAACGGGATGCGGCACTGGCAGCGGGATAAGCAGCTTCTCCGTTACGCTACGCTCTCCGCACTGCTGCTTCCAGGGGCGCCATGGATTTTGGGCATCCTGCGCAGTTTTCGGTACATGCTGGGCACGATGAGCGCGCACCCGTGGCGTCGTTAGACCCACGGTCATGTCGCTACAACAAATAATGATTTATTAGTTTACTTTTCGGAAGATCATTTTATATGTCCTACCGTTTCTCGGGCTTGCGAAAAGTCAACGTGATGCGTGAGCGCGGATTAAATGCGGTCACTTCGAGGAATGGTAAATGCACCTGGACGTTGCCGCGCGGCGCATACACATTGCCCAACAAATCCAGACCCTTTGAGCCGATAACATCGTTGGCATTCTTTACCATTTCCGTGTAACGTATAAGATCAAGCGAGGCATGTGGTTCTAGTTTAAAATGCGTATCGTTTTCAGTCAATGGCGTTAGAAAATCTAAACTAAATATGTCGGTATATATGAGACCAGCGAGACCCGGCCAATCATTAACCGAGAGACCCTGTAAAGCGTCAATGTATTAGTTTTTTGCAAAATGGTTCACAGAACTATGCTTACCTTATTATCCCAAAATTCTTCTTCGCTAATGGACAGTCTACCGATGACATGAGACGGATAATATTTCTCGAGTAAATGGGCGGCCAATTGGATAGCAATCTATATAGCAAATACAATTAAATTATAATTATTTTAGTATGATTTAGAAGTAGTTGTATTAGATAAAACAAGTCGCATGACAGTAATACGAGGGTAAGTAACGATCGTACCTTCAATTCTTTGGTATTCAACTTAATGCGACTCTTGACCTGTGTGGTAAGGCTCGTTTGTAACTCCCTCCTTCGCTTCTCCAGTTTTTCGTGCAATGAGCTCATCAAATCCTGTGCTTCGCGATCCAGCGCTAGATATGGACCCGATTTTGACAGCTGAGCAGAGAAGGGACCAAAACAGGCCTCGACAAACTGCAAGAAATCCTGTTGTGGCTGTAAGACCACACGCTCAGTGGCATGCTGATAGGCCTGCAGCTCGTCCAGTTCCATTTTAGCCTCTAGTGCTGCCAAGGCCTGCTCCGGACGTATGATGAAGTAGTAGTCCAGCGCCAAGCCAGGCCCAGCAATGCGTTTTACGGCAATACTATCCGAAGCGGGAACACGCCCGCACTTCTTAATGAACAAATGAAACGTCAGCGAATCCCAGAGCAGGCGCAATGTGTAACGAACAACGCCAACTATTAGTACAAGGCCTGCTGCCAGCGGGCAAAACAGCGTAGCCACCAAAATAGCCGCCAGCGGCTGCAGCAGGCCCTGTATTATAAAGTTCCATATGAGTGCCTCCAGCAGAATACAGTAACGATTTCGTGTGCTGTCCGGCGCATCCAGGTCATAGCCAAGTATCATGTAGATGTGCAGCAGAAGAACAAACACTGGAATCCAAAGGGGTGCGCTCAGTGCCAGCCCAATGCTGAGGCAACTCGTTGCAAGGCATATCAGTGGGAATGCAAACAGAATAACGATGGTGCCAAGAAATCCTTTTACAAAGTAGTTCCATGTGCGATTCAAATTGCGTGTCAAGCCCTTGCCAATGAAGCCTATAAGATAACAACAAATTAGAAACACTTTTTGTGTTAATTTTGAAGTTAACACTCACCTGTGTCAGGCTCCGTTTCGAAGTGAGTGCGTGATTTTGATATGTGTCGCCAGAGCTCGATAAGCCGCGACGCTAGCGTCTGTGTTATGCTGGTCTTGCGTGGGAAGAGGGTCCCATTGATTTGAGACAGTTCCAGATCGGGCATGAAAGGCTTGACGCAGAAGAGAGCGCGCAGTCCGAGGGGACTGCACCAGGGCACCAGAATGCCGAGCAGGAACATCATGTTCCAAGTCCAGCACCAGGTGCGCTGCAGCAGATTCAACAGACGCCAGAAAGGCCACCGTGTGCTGGTGGTGCGTATCATTTCCTTCTCGACAAGGAACACCGGCTGGCTGGGATCGGAGCGTGGCGTCACTATCGACGTGGCCTGCTGGCTAATGACCGTGGGAATCACATCCGATTGCCCTTGAAAATTGCGTCGTATTATCCACGCCTGTGGCGACCAAATGCGACACGCCCATTGAAAGCTGCGCGTGGGCGTCTTGGCATTCTTCAGCTCTTTCAGCAGCACTGGCTCGCGCTCCTTCATGAAAGCCAGATCGCGAGACAGAAAGTAGGCGGTCTGATGCAGATTGTGCTGGCTGCACATCTTGAGTGCCTCCTCGTGTGCCGACCAGGCGCACTTGTACAGCTTGTGCTGCTCGGCGTGGCGCAACTTGGATCGCAGCCAGGGTGCGACACGGGACAATACAGAGTGATCGTTAGCCAGGCACTTCTGGTGGTCTTCTCGCGTTCTTTTGATATCCTGCTGCACCTTGTCGACGGCCTTGTACATGATGACCACCGACTGTGCCTGCTCCACCAGCAACTGCGGCACACCGCCACCCAGTTCGGCCAGCTTGGCATTGGACATGATGGAACTATAAACACGCTGTAAATATTCCTTCATCACTGCCTCATTGACCTCCTCCTCGATCTCCTTGTCGTTCAGTTTCTTAGCGCGCAGCTCTGCAATCAGACGCTCACGAAAATGCAGAAACCAGCCGCGTGTTTCGCGCTCCAGGATGCCCACAAGTACGGGCAGCGCTTTGCGCATTATGTCACGACAGAATAGGCGCAGATCAATCTCCTGACCATTGGGCGTCAGGAACAGATATGGCACCGGTTGTGTCACCTCGCAGCTGTTGAAATCAAACTTTTCCATGGTGGCGCGACGCAGCATTTTACGTACAAACGAGCAGAGTCCATCCAGACAGTCCTCAAACTCGGGCTGCAAGTTAAGAGAATCAAAATCAATTTAAATATTTAATTAACTATCCGCGCGGAGCTATATATATATATATATATATATATGATATATCTCCGCAGTAAAATGTACTGGAGATATGCCGCTAAGATATTGTAGTAGTATAGGCATTGCCAGGATCCCTGACGGAAGGTCAAACAACTGGGCACGACCATATTTATGTGGTCGAGTATGCCAGAATATGTAGAGAAACAAGGGTATACATAATGCTATGATGGGTTTATTCCACTTACCCGACACACCAGCTCTGCAATGAGAAAGCGGCATCGTTCCTCTTTGATCTTGTAGTCCAGATTGTGGGCCAGCAAAGCGGGTACACCAATTAACATATCCGCCAGCCTGCAAAGAGCATCCAGCAAAGCATGCGCCGCATGCACCACCGAAAAGAAGTGCGAGAAGATGCGGGCACGGGCCGTGACGACCACAAAGCGTGCTGCCAATGCCAAATCGCTTAGAAATGAGTCGTGAGCACGCAGGGTGCCCTTATGCAATAGCTGGGACAAGCGCCACTTGTGCACCTGACCCGAAAAATGCAAGCTGGGAACGTCGAATTCACTGTGGATATGCAAATGTAAAAGTTTTAGACAAATTACAATTGAAATGAATATGCGAGGCAACATAAAACACACATATGTACACATTTATATTTATATAAAAAAGAGACAACTTAATGACAAATTGTAGGCATGCTGAAGCGTGGGCCAAATTCTTAATTGTGTGTTTGTCCGATTCCATGTGATTTCGTTTTAGTGAAAATATAATTAATTAGTTACATTTGAAATGAGTGTGTGTGAGTGAGTTAAGTGATTGTTTTATGTGGGTCGGCATGTTTTTGTCTATCTGAATTAAACTTAAAGATAGCACGGAATTTAACTAGGCTAATTAAGTCGTAGAAATAAGTAAACGCACTTTGTATTAAATATATAACAAGTATATAATGAAAAAAAACTATGTAGTTGTGGTTTCAATCTCTATTATATAGATTTGTGAATTATTGTTGTTCACAAAAAGTTCGACAAAGTTCCATGTTGTCAGTTGATAGGAATCCCACAATATTTTAATTCAAAAATCATCATCGATTTGATGGCTGATTTCGTTTCAACGGCATGCATAAATTTGGCGTAGCTTAATTTATGAACACAAAGTTATAAACACAGAAAATAAAGTACCACGCATAATTTATGTAAGTATGAAAATGAAAAATATATATAGTATGTTTATGTACAATTGGCATAAAATAAGAAGCACTGACTAAACAATTTGATATATGCAATGGCAAACACGCAAAACATTTATTTTGGTTTTATTTTGTTTTTTTTTTTTTAGTTCGTTGTTTATTTACCCATTTTTACGTATTGTTTCCAATTGTTCCAAAGTTAATTTCTTCGGCTTTCCATATTTATCCTTTTGCAAGCTTTACAGGAATATTTCACATACAAATATGTATTTTGTTTACGTTATTTGTAACCGTATGCCAGTTACAAGCATTATATATATCTGCGCATTTTTTTCGTAATATTTAAATGCTAACGTTGTGTTTAAAAGGTAGACAAGTGTTGCATGCAAATAACGATAAATCAAAACTAAACAAAAATCAAACAATTGATTCAATTATTTTTTTGCCCCCTACAGATTTTGAAACATGCTTATTTTATTTGGTTTATTTTAGCTTTTGCTTTTGTTTTTGCTTCTTAAGCAGCTGCGTGCGCAAAGTGACAAATGAATTTGTTGCCTGTTCTTGGCTATTGGCGAAGCGTTTGCATAAAGGGTTAAGTACTTTTAAGAAGGACTCCGCATGTTGTTAATGTTAGCTACATACATATGTACAATACATACAGTATAATTTGAATAATTGCACCTACACCTAATTGCACATTAATGATGATTGCCTCAAAGTTCCGGTCGATACAAAATAATACTATTGCTTTTCTAAATATTTAAATTTAAATCAACTGTTATTGAGTGATTAATATAATTTAAATAAAGATTGGATCGGAAATGATAAAGTGGATCTAACGTTACAAATTTGCTGTTAACTTAAATGAATATTGGCGATAGAAGCATCATTTAAGGTGTTGAAGATGGTTGTGGCAATTAAAGGCATTATACTGTACATATTTAAGCACCGATTGCATGTTGGGCAGTGCTACATTAATTAATTGGCTACAATCGATTCATGGTCAAGTGATTAACGCGCTAGCTGGTGCGTGTTGCATATTTTCTGCATGGCTGCATTATCATCATAATCATTTAATTCCTTGCAGCTTTAGGTTTTGTGTGCGAATGCGTATTTGTGGCATGCCCCAAAACTCACCCAGTTTCGCGCAGACTTTTCAATTGTGCATTTGTAAGGCGACGCGGCTCGCCGCTGCCATCGGAGGCAACTGCGTCTAATTCATCGAAGGGCGGCGCTATAAATAGGTCACTCTGATTAATGGGACGCTTTTTGCGACCGCTGACACTGTTTGTTGCATTGCTGGCCGTTACATTCAGGCTGCTGGTAGCCAATGGCTGGGGCAGTACTGTCAAAATATAGAAAAACTTAGTTAACATTTGCTTCAAACTCTTTAGTCATATCACTTACTTATGGGAAAACTCTTCCAGTGATAGAGAAACTGCTCGGCCACGCACTTGATCTGCTCCACCAGCTGTTCAACTTCGGGTGGTGCACCCACTAGATTGATATTGAACTCAACGGGCTCACGCTCCGGAGCAGCCAGCGTTTGGGGGCGCAACAACTGTTGGTTGGCCGGCACGCTGCTGCCAGCAACTGGCGGCGCTAGCGTTGTCTGCAATGATGACATCGTCTTGATGAGTTCCCCTCAGCAGCTGTTTACTCCATCATTGCGAGCAGGCGTCTGTGTGTGTATGTTTCTGTTTTCAATATCAACAAAATACAAAAGCTGAAAAATATGTATGGAATCTGTTAATTCAATAGGCCAATTGAAATCGTTCTAATGCGCGCCATATTAATATTAATGATCCAATTCAAAATACATGTATGTGTGTGTATATGTATTTAAGAATAAATTCCAGCGCACAGATGTAAACAATTAGTTAAAGTATGTGTTAGAGCGAGCAGGCAAGAGAACTAAGTTTACACTTTAATGATGGCCAAAATGTGCAAGGGAATGAAACACCTGAAACCACCTTTCACAAATTGTATACCACTCAACTAACAAGTGACTTTAATTTAATTTCGCGCTTCGTTAACTCTGACGAGACAAATACAGATTTGGTTTGCCTGACTGGAACCTACAAATATATACATTCCTATTTTATTTATTTAATTTAATTTACACAAGAATTATTATTAACTTTAACCTTACAATTTCATTTAATATTATCTATATTTTTAATTAATTTAAGATAACTCATTTAATTATTTTTATTGCCGTCCTATTGTGCGTTCCACGCCCAACACTCAGACAAAAATCATTACCCCACCCAACCCCCCACCATCCATCACACAAAGTCAACCAACAAAACACAAACACTTGAGCTTATTGTTTTGTTTTTTTGTTGCTTTTCTTATTGTTGCTCTTGGTTTTAAGTTACAGCTGCCTTTTACCTCTTTTTGTATATCAAGTTGCCATTAGGCATATAAGTAAACATGAACTAAATGCAGAATGTGTGAATTTGTACTATTACTACTTGGCTTATCGATTGTTAATCGTTATCAAACAGTTTGGAAGGCATTGGCAGGCGGCGACAGCCAAAACTGAAATAGACACGCAATTTTTTCATCCATCTTGCAATCGCTGCAGCGCAGGCTTTTAACCCTTAATTAGTATAAGTGCGTAAAACGATCTGAAACTATAATTGAAACTTACACTCAGTTTATTTCACAGAAAGCATCCTGCTTTTATATAAATTATACTACGCGTTTTCTCAAAACCTTGTTACCATTTCGACAGGTATTGGTACAAAACTATCGATATATGTTGTAGTGTGACTGCACACGATGTTGAGATTAAATACCTATTTTTTATTGGGTACAGCTCCAGCTGACAATCAGCTGTCTTTAGCAACGAAAGTATACAATTAAACAGCACTGCTGGGTTGCGCGACAACTCTTAAATAAAATATGGTAGATCGGAAAAAGATACGATTTTGTATGGCACTAAATTGCCGAAACAGCGGCTTGCAGGATCACAAAAGATTATTCAAGTTTCCAAAAGATGCAACACAAAAAAAAAAATGGATCGAAAATCTTGGTCTGGAAAACGCTTGCTTTTTGTCAACAGGTAGATCCTTGGTATGCCGACGACATTTTACAACTCAGTGTATTGGAAAGAGCAAGGTCTTCGGATGGGGTTTGCCAACACTGCATTTGGGTACAGGTGAGCTATAAGATTCACGATGTCCGTTCCATACCACGACTGAGAGACTACAGGTTATGCAAGAAAACTGGAAAATCCCGGTTGCTTACGCTAAAATTTTGTGCGCGAGCGTTGCGCAGTGTATAAAAAAAACACAAATTTTATGGACAATTTATTATTTTTAGCAGGTGCCAGTGTAAGCAGAAGTTATTGACAATAATTGTGGCTGGATAGAGTACATCCTAGTTGCGCACTCTTGACAAGAGCACCCTTACTTGTTTCTAGGCACTGACGCAAAACATCACCCGGTTAAACCACCGTTTAAAAGAGTGTGTTGTGTGAGGAATTGCGATAGTCAAAGTCCGGAAACCTTACATACATTTCCAACCCATTCGGAATTACGCGCTAAGTGGCTGGAATTATGCGGTCTAAAGGATGGAACCAAAAACTTCAGCATATGCGGAAAACACTTTCGTCCAAGCTTTTTACTTCGCAAAAAACTGTTGAGAAACGCATTTCCAGAGTTGAATTTGGGCCTGGAAGACTACGATCCACTGAAAGACTCGCATAGCTTGGATGCCGAAGAGAATGAGACAGAAGGCGATTCTGAAGCGAATGAGGAAGACAGCGTTGCCGAAGAGAATGAGGAAGAATGTGATGCTGAAGTTGACACAAACAGCATGCCAACTGGCAGCGGGAGCAGCAGCAGGGCAAAGGATCACGAAGTCGAATCTGGCATCAACAGCAACAAGTGTTTGACGCATGATCACCGATGTCAGGAGATGCAGGAGCAAATTGATGCCATGCGAAAGAAGATAACGCAATTGGAAGAAAAGCTACAACTGAGTGGGAAAACTGAGGAGGAGGAAGAGTACATTTGGATGTTGCTCAATTAAGTAATTAATAAATTAAATAAAAGTATAAAAATTAAAACATCATGTCGTTTTATTCATTTTAATGCATGAGCAACTCAAGCTGCAGCAGGCGCTGATTGGTGGGACAATAGGGCATCGTGGCGGACATGTTGGCAATCGCCTTGGCGCGTTCACGCAGCTGCTCCAATCGCAGCTGCCTCATGGAGCTCTCCGTCTCTAGCTTGAGTTGCTTGTATTGTTTGAGTGTAATGTCCATGGCGGCCACCATGACTTCGGGTATCACCTTAATGACCTCGCCACTTAATCGCCTGACACTCGACAGGCAGGCGTCCACATCCTTAGTGCTGTTGGGTATGATGTTGGGTATGCGTTCCATTTGCTGCAACGCCAATAGCGTTTTGCCCTCGTGATAATAGTCGAAGAACTTGAGCAACTCACTCAACAATGTAAAGCTGGTAAAGACCTTGGGTTCCACATCCATATCGCAGGTGGACAAGCGTCTGCTGAAGTGGTCCGCTTCTAAGCTGAGCCGCTCACGCAATGTGCCCGCCATCGGTGGCTGCTGCACCACCTGGGTCAGCAGTATGGAAATATACTTGAGTGCCAAATTGCGATTACCAGCTATATCATAAAGACGCACCGCCATCTCAAAATTGCCGCGTGCGATTAGTTCATCTGCCACCAGACCGGCCATGGTACTGGTGTCAAATTCATCGCAGCTAAACTGAGCAAACAGGCCGCTGTGAATGGAAGAAGGATGAGATATAAATTTATGCCTTTTTGGCTTAATCTACAAGCAGGTTCTTACCCCGAGTAGTCATCATCGGTCTGTCTCTGTCCGAATATCAAATCATATATGCTGGTGTCCAGCACTCCGCTCTCTACGACCAAGTCACAGACGCACGTTAGAAACATGTTGCGTCCCCTGGGACCCTGTAGATTACGCAGCGTATAATAGTAATGCACTGCATCGGCCGTGTCTGTTGCCTCAAACCGCTTCACATAGAGAAGAACTAGTCGGGATAAATTCAGACGACGAAGCGGCGTCGGGTCCGATATGTCAATGGTGAGCAGCGGCTGTGAGACGCTTCGTACGCCTCCCAGCATACCCAGTTCATGAAGTGCAATAGCCATGTGAACTGCATGCACGCGATTAGCATCCGTGCGAGCCAGAAACTCGATGGCTGCCTCGAACTGGCCAGTGAGCGCGAGCGCCTGGAAATATAGTTCAGGCTGTTGGCTAGCATTAAAATACTTCTCGCCATATTGTTCAATGATCAGGCACTGCAGCTGGCCATAGCCGGTGGCATCTCCAGGATGCAGCATGGCCAGTCTGATCCAGAGATAGTCGTCAATCGATTTGGCCACTTCGCTATGGAGCTCGTTGGTGTCGCAGCCGAGCAAAACGCAGTACACAGCCTTCTTATAGGCATCCGTCGAATTGCGTATTTTGTTGGCATACTGCAGTTTCAGTTGGCTTTCGATCTTCGAGTTGACCAGGCCCCCATTGCGATCTGCAACCAGCTGGGCAAAGTCATCATAGCTCGGACCAGCTTCACGTAAGAATTCCACAGCCGTTTCAACGAATCCACAACGTAGACTATAATAGACGAGGGGCCAGAGAGGAATGCCGCCGGCTGTGTCCACCAGACCGATGGTTTGTTGTCCACTGAAGCAGCGACTCACAAAGGTTTTTACAAATTGATAGTTATCATCAGTATTGGCTGGAGGCACCAGTGTGTCCAAGTATAATCTATAGTTACGCTCCAGATACTGTTTGGCATACGACACAAACTCTGGCCTCTGCTGGCGACTCTTGATGGGATCACCGGTACAAGGAGCTTCGCTCACCTGTGTCACACTGGACATGATCATCCACATGTCGATGAGTCTCGCATCTCCAAGCTTTCTGGCCAGATGTGCATATTTCTGCATAAGATTTGGACGAGCTTCGCCCTTTAGCCCCAGAGCATTATACTGGTGCAGCTCCTGCACATATTTCAAGCCAAATTTATCGAGACAGGAGAGCGGTAGGCACTCAGGATTCAATATCATTTGCTCGGGCAGTCGCTGCAAATCGATAAAATTCTGCGATGGTCCAATCAAAGCATCTAGCAAGCGTGTTTTCTCATCATTCCACCTGCTGATCAAGTTGCCCCATTTCTGCTTGCTAACCGAATCGCTGATCTGTGTGAACCAAAACTGAAACCTATAATCCTGCTTAAATATGTCAAAAACCGTTGCTTACATTTTTATTGGTGTCCTCGATGACGGACAATATGGCATTCTCCCGCTCATTCTTGAGAAACGTGCAAACATCGGTGTCCGCGCCAACGACATCCAGCGGCTCAAAGGATTTACTCGCGCTAAGGTTCTCGAGCTTCTGGTTTAGCTTGGGCAGATCAATGCCCTTGGATCCAAGTAATATTTGCCTGTAGAAAGGCCCATAATAATTATAATTATTGTTATTGCAAGACAATTGACAGACATACGGAGTAAAAGGAAGCAACCCGATAGAGTCATGTCCACCATGCACTGGACAACTCGCCTCTGCCGAGAACTGCTTGTGTTCCATTCATTGTGGATTTATAATTCCTCCATGCTCCCATTCACATTCATACAAATGCTACACAAATAGAGTTAAAAACTTACGCTTGGATTGCTTTGGTGCCGGTTTGGGTAACACGGCTGTGCAGCTGTTCGGTGGCTTGCAGCACTTGTCTCAGTGTCCGCTCCACGCCTGGCAGTTCGCCGTCCACCTTCTCTGTTAGGTTTTCTGCCCGCTGCAGCAGTGTATTTAGGTCCATTTTTATAAATATGTGTTTCAGCGCCAAAATAAACAACGCGGAGACAAACGTAAACAAAACACAGTGTTGCGAAGCGCAGCCTACAATATTCCCCTATTATACAGCACTGAAAGCGTTAACAGGCTACATTTAAATTTTGTAACAGCCAGTAACTGATGCTGTAGCATTATTATTATACCCTTGCAGAGGGTATTATAATTTTGGCCAGAAGTTTGCAACGCAAACGAAATCTACGAAATCTTGATGAAACTTGGTACAGATGCTTATTTGTGCTGCACGCAGAAAATATGTCGGAATCAGCCGGATCAGACCACTATAGCATATAGCTTGCATAGGAACCGATCGGTCGAACATTTTTGTTTTTTGAGATAAGTCGACCAAACTTACCAATTATGCATTTTATTTTATTATTGAAATCGGACGACTATATTTTATCGATCTGAAATATTGATTTAAATAAGAAAATGCATTTTAAAGGTAGCATTGTCATATTCTTTTTGTATAAGCAAGAGTGTTTCATTATATTAAGCAACTGCAAGGTTATACTACCTTCGGAGTTCCGAATACTCCGTTTTCTGGTAGATAAGTATTGAGTGCTGCGACATAAGAAAAGTATATTTATTACGTTCATAGCTAGAATAAGTTCTGAGATTGATGATAGCAAAACTTTTATTCACAAACATTAAGTCTGTCAGCTTAAAATCAGAACTGTAAAAGATGTGGATTTCTGTGTCCATGCTGTTACATAAAAAGTCAATACATTTTATTCTCTTGTAGCTTGTTTTATTAAAACTAATTGAACATAATTATACAAATGCCTCCTTTTGCTTAGTTCATTCCCTATTCAGAAAAACACAAATCATTTTTATTACTTGTACAAATTATATTTAAATTGAAACTAAAGACAATATAAGTGATTTTTTTTTTTTTTTAAATTTTTAACTGAATTGTGAAAAATGTACTAACTTAAACCTGCTTTGTTGCTAAACTGTGATCACAAACGCTGCTAAGCAACATTCGGAATTCCTTAATATTTGTTAGATGTTATTTGTTTGTTGTTAGTTGCTGGTTACTTATAGCTACTAGTTTGTAGATTTTTCCAACTTCGCGGACCAAACTGTTTATATAAGAATAGATTATGAATTGATGTTGTATTGCCATTCTATGAGCCAGAACTTGAAACTTTTTCTGTCATTCATTTATGATACAATACAACTGCTTTTCTCCGGTGGATTTCCATTCTCGTTTTCAATTAACAAGAGTAACTGGTGAAAGATATCGCCCACAGACTGAAAAGGCAAAGGGTCAATGCATGTTTTCAAAAATTATCTGGTGGTCACAGGACTCACCTCATTTTGTTTGGCGGATGTTTCAAGAAATGCTGCACGCCACGATTCTGCCAGTTTTTTGCCCTCATCTGTAGAAACTGTTCGCTCTTGATGCAAATCCGTCTTATTCCCAACTAAAACTACAGGTACACTGTAAAGCGTTAAAAAAATCAATACAATTGAAAAACCAATGCACTTTTTAAAGTACACTCTCTTACTATTTCTTGCCCATCACATCTAATAACTTTTCGTAGATAATTTTGACCACTTCAAAGGATTTTTGACTTGTTATCGAATATACCAAAACGTAACCATGAAAGTCCATGCTATATTGTACCGGAAATATGCTATACTCATCTTGTCCAGCCGTATCGACCAGTTTGACGCCATAGTCCTGCGAGTTGACGCGTGTAACCTTCGTAAATGCTGTAATTTAAAAAAAAAAAAACAATTCAGTAACAAGTAAGACTGTATTGGTCGCGAGTGTCCGACTAGAAGATACCCTAAAGATACCTAGATACCATTCATTGAAAGTTACATATCTGTATAAATAATATGTATTACACAAAAAGAAATTAGAGAATAACTGTGCTGCTTTTTTTTCCATGAGCACCATACTATGATAAATTGAATGTTAAATAACTTATTTATTTATTGGCCAATCCTCATGAATTTTCTAGGGCATACATACATACCAAGTTTCATACCTCTAAAAATATGCGTTTTCATATTTTTGAGGGCTTGAGAGGTGCTCAATTGAAATGTATCGTCGTGTTGAGTATACGAGAACTAATACTCCAAATATTAATTAAATATTTGGATGACTACAATTAAAACATATATATGTATTAGTGACTAGTGCCAGAGGACGGACATGGCTTGATCGCCTGATCAAGAATATAAGCTTTCTTATACCTGTTACATAAATTTGCGTAGTAATCACGAGCGTATAAATGACATCAGCATCCTTCGCAAATGTTGCTTTCAACGACTAATTCCGAATGTTATGTTTTTTACATACATATCTTGTTTACATATGTTATATACATATGTACATATATATATAAATGCTGTTTACATTTGCAAGAAACAGCTGCTGCTACATACATATATGTTGTGACTTACTATTCTCGATTGTTGGATCGTAGGAGTCCACAAATTGGCCTTCAACAAATTGTATACTGAGCGACGATTTACCTGTAAATGTTAAAGTGAAACGCATTAAGTTTAATTGATTAAACTATGATAGTAAATACATGTATGTGTGAAAATATAATCTTTTAATACTTATATTTTATTTATTTATTTAATGTCAACATAGGTAACAGAATTTAATATTACAAAAATTAAAAATAAAATTATTAAAATAACAATATAACTTTTTAAATGTTTAACAATTAAAATAACAGATTTAATATAAAATAAAGTCAAAGTTTAACGTTTACAAAACAAATAAAAAAAAAAATTAGTTAAACCGTATACGATTTTTCAATACTCTGCAATGTTATTGTCTCTGTTAGTTAACATACTACGCAATTACACTACAAGCAACATCAGCACCAACAACAACAATAGCACCCACAGACAACAACAACAACAGCTGTGCGATTAGTCAGAGAGGTGCTAGAGTGGAGCTGGGCTGGAGCTGAAACTCAATAAACAATTACTTACCCACTGAACGGTAGCCCATCATGGCTATATTGCGTTCCTTTGGTGGCATTATGTAGAACAATTAATTTTATTTCTACCCTTGTCTATTGTTATTGCTTTTCGAGTGTGTATGTAGGTGTGTGCGTTTATGTGCGCCTTATATTCCAGCTCCTTGTTTCTATCACAGTTGTTAACTTTGCTGCAGCGTAGTGCCAATTGTTTATTGTTTAATTCAATTATGTATTATTTCACAGCAAAAACATTCAGATTTTACACTAACTACGCGTTTTCTCAGCTGTGGCCACCTTAAAACTTTAACATTTGATAAACTGTTATTCACAGCGCGCAATAAGTTCTTTGGTAATTATTTGAAACTCTTTCCAGTGTAAATTTGTGCTCAAATTATTTTCGGCCGTAATTCGCCTGAAACATTTATTAAAATTAACTAATACAAATAATTAAATACAAATTTAAAAAAAAACAACAGTGCCAAATGAGTACGAATAGCTGTAGTGTATCGATAATTGTTCGATATGAGTGTCAGATAGTTGCGCACTATCGATAACATTTAGAGATGAGTCCAACTTAATTATTGAAATCGAGCTAGCTCACTCTTAAACGGTCGCAAAAAACGCTAACTAAAATATCGATATCGAGTTGGCTTACATCTCAAACGGTCGCCAAAAACATCTGTTTTCTAAAGCATTTTTGAGTGAAAATTCGGACTTGATTTTGTCTCTTTAATTTGATAACTTTCGCCTCTAAAATGGGCACAAAACGTCGCAACATCGAAGACGAACTGTCTCGCTTCGAAGCGGAGATCTCTAAGCCGCCATCGCGCAACCTATTTGTACCCAATCAGGTGCGTCCGATAATTGCGGCAAATACGTATACAAATGTGCAACAGAAGTTGCTGCAGCATCCGCATCATCATCCCCGTTTGACGGTGCCACCGCCGCCAATACCACCGCCGCCCAGCTTTATGTCCACATTTGTGCCGACGGGCGGAGGGTCATCCACATCCATATCGCCAGCGAAATCCATGTCCGCCACGCAGGTAGTGCTGAGCAGTGCTCCGAAGCTGTATCAATGTCGTCAGTCGGTTCATGTGCCGACGGTGGCTACGGCACCGGCAATTGATATCAACATCAATACCATACAGTTTGATGTTACCCAGAAACTGAAGAAGCTCAAGGCGGAAAAATCTGGTCCCAATCCGATTGCCGAGGAAGCCATCAAGGCAGCGCGTGCCTCATCGGCGCTGCAATCATTTCAGACCACAGAGCGCAGCAAGAAGAAAGATCGGAAGACTGTGCGCATTGCCGGTGGCACTGTGTGGGAGGATGCCTCACTGGCTGACTGGCCTGACGATGATTTTCGCATCTTTTGCGGTGATCTCGGCAACGATGTGAACGATGAAGTACTCACGCGCACCTTCAACAAGTTCCCATCGTTCCAGAGGGCACGCGTCATTCGCGATAAGCGCACCGGCAAGAGCAAGGGATTCGGCTTTGTCAGCTTTCGCGAGCCGGCTGATTTCATACGTGCCATGAAGGAAATGGATGGCCGCTATGTGGGCAGTCGCCCAATCAAGCTGCGCAAGAGCACCTGGCGGCAGCGCAGCCTTGACGTGGTCAAGAAAAAGGAGCGCGAGAAGCAGGTGCTGCTGCAGGCCTTCAACTCAATGAGTTGAAAACGCTGTCCGCTGTATATCGAGATCCGTGAATTTTAGGCTAGTTTTGGTCGCATTTCGATGTAGCAAATTTGTATTTAGAATGTCTGGTTGTTGCTGCTGCAGAATAAGCATATAAATTAAAGCGAACGTTAAAATTAACTTTTTAGCAAAAGAAACCTGATTGTATTTATTTATCAAAGAATTTACAATGTCAAGCTAGGTGTGTGGTATTGACTGAAATTAATGTACACAACTTAAGTTACACTAGGCGCTCAGTAATTTGAACTATCAGGAAATAGAATTGCTCAGAAGTTTTAATGATCATTACTAATGCCTTCAATTTACAATCGTATCAATTTGGATTAACTTTTTGAAACAATTTTTGGTTAATTTATCTGTGCAAATCATAAAACTTAAAATATTTGTATTTTTACAGAAAAATAGCAATCGTAATAAATTTGCAAGCGAAATTAGTTAATTATTTTATATTTATATATCTTATACTTAAAATTAGCACATTTGTTGCCGAACAATGTTTCATTTAATTGACTGTTATTTCGGTTGCTTTTGGATTATTGTGCCATATCTGGATTCGACGACTAGTAAACTAACTTTAACGGATTTTACTAGAATACCAGCTATTTTTACTATGCTACGAATACTACATACGTAACTACATACATCTAACCTGAACAGAAACACGGCACAGCTGTGCATTAAAGCTTATATTAACTGGTTTGATTTACGATTAGGAATACAGCTTAGATTTTGCAAGTTCATTAAATTAATTTTGTTAGCCACATGTACTCGTGATAATTTCTAAGGGCGTATTAATACCATTTGCTCAACTGTTTACCGATCAGCGGCCGCGTCATATCGCCGCCAGCGTCGCCCTTGGATTCCGTCTCCAAGTGCTTGTCTTTGGGCCAACGGGCAAGCGGTCTGCCTGCATCCTGCGAGAATATTGAGGGATAATATTGTCGGTAGCTTAAGTAACCGGTGAAGAGGCCAATTATCGCCCCTACTGTCACATCCTGCCAATGATGATGATAGTCACAGGTGCGACTGACCGCCACCAAGGCGGCCACAATCATGGGTATAACTGCAATGCACAGACGCCAATTATGTCCCCGTCCACGTGCATCAAATGCATGCAGCTTGGCGCCCACATAATAGGTAACAAATCCAAAACTGGCAAACGCAACTAAAACAGCAATATGTTAATCAACTGTAAACTCTATACTTTAAGTCAACTTACATGATGAGTGGCCGCTGGGAAAACTTTTGAGTCCCTCGTTAATCTCACTTGGCTTGCCCGTACAGTTGAAATCGAGTAGCGCACTGCCAAATGCGCTGGCGGTTTCATTTAGCACCATAATGCCATCGGGAAAGCAGCGATAGAAGAAGTCCGGACGTGGTCGTCCCACGGTAATCTTTAGCAAACTCGTGGGTATGCTATTCATGCACACTGCCAACGTCCAGGCCCAGCTGGCAGCACGGAAATCTCTTCGATCCTTGGTGCAGGCGTAGAAGATTAAGGTGAGAAACAGCGGCACTGCTATGACCAGAAACAACAGTTCTCCGCCCCTGACGTAATCCGGTCGTCGTGGATTCTTGTACAGCCACAGCTCCTCTGGATGTAATTCCCGCTTAAATGCTGGCATCGTTTCAAGTTTACTGCACGGGAAAAAATACGAAAATAGTAAGCATGATTCATTCATGGAGATAAGCATCGGTACTCACAAAAAAACCAGCACAATCACAATCCGTATGACAACATCGACCACGTCACTATACTTCCTATTCAAGCATCTGTCCGGCAAAGATTCCGACTTTGACTCCGTCTCCACCTCTGGCCGTAGATCATCGCTCTGCTGGAGCTCATTGCGCCACATTGCGTTCTCGTTGCCGCTGTCCAAATCTTCAGCTGAACTTTCGCCAAGACTACTGCGATGCGACTTTAACAACTTGCCAGTTGTTGACATTTCGGTCAGTTGGGAATTGCAAATGGTTCTTTGACTATGTTCCGTCTTTGTTGGCCCTGCTGTCTAAATAATTGATAAGCGATAATAATAATAGCCAAGTCATTAGACGATTGTTCTGCGTAAGCATATAATAGTTAAATATACATAAGAATTGCTGTGATAAGATAAAAACAATATAAATATATGGAATACACGCTACCTTAACATGAAACTTGTCATGCTAAAGTAAGTTTTTTGTAATGATTGATTTTGATTTGATTTTATGAAAGGATACATATCTGTATCTGCAGTCCTTGGTAGACGAGTTGTCCAAGTGACCCAGTCATTCGGGCTGTAGAATCGAATCCCAGGATAGTCACTGGATGTTGTTATTGTCTGAGATATTGGCTCTCCAGACAGGGAATGAGACAAGCTAAAGAGCTTGCTTGCCCGTGCCTAAATCAATCAAGCTCCAAACTGTGCAGAGTGGACCTTAACAGTGGCCTATCTCACAATCGTGTCAGGGGTACCCTATGTGCAAAATGCCTTGGTCTGGGATGGGAAGAAGTATCTGGGCAGTGAGTCTTAGGCGCCTGCTTGGATTAGGATTTGAGTTGCTCTTGTCGCCATAGGTAGCATTAAGTGCATTAGCACAAAGATCCCTTAGGGCCTTCATCTTTTTCACTTTTGTAAATAGCTAACTAAAATAACTAGATATATACAATATTTAGTCATATTATATCATTTGCATAGAGTGCTGTATATGATACCTATACACACAGTATAATATTTAGTATGTAAGCAAAAGCAAAGAAACTCTGACAAAATATCAATAATCATTTTGTAGCACACCTGTAATTCATTAGACCAAAACGTGATGTCGTCATTATTATCGTCTGTCGTTTGCTTATTGTTGTTTCCGCATTTTCGACTACGTAAATCCGAATCCGCACTATGGCTATTTAGCATTATCAAAGGCAGCACTTCAAATATTCAACTTAAACTTTGGATCTATTTACACCGTTATAATGTCAACAGCTTTTGTTTTTAACTATATTGTCAATGTACGGTTTAAGTTAACTGGCACATTCAGTATTGTTTTTTAAACTAACTGCTACTTGCTAATTACACCGGGTATTTATAAACTTTCTCTAATCCGCATTTGCTTTGGCATCCCGCACTGAACTTTAAATACCCTTACAAAATAACATACCCTAATATCTAAATCAATATGAAATAAATAAAGCAACCATTCAATTAAATTATATTCATAATTTTTTTATTTTGTATTAATAGTATTTTTTAATATTAAATGTATAAATACCCTTTAAATAAGAGCACTACAAACTCGCATCTGTAAACATAAATAAAAGTTAACAGTAGTGTTGAGCATTTCAGTTCAGATACAAGTTCATTTAGTTGCATTGCATAAGTTGCTGTTCAGCTTACTACCATTGAACGTATCAAGCTTATATGGATTAATATGTTTTATTTTATATATATTGTATTATATCACATAACTAATGTTAATTTAAAAAAATATATTAAAAGGATTTATTATATAGATATAAATGAAAAATTTTGCGATTGAACTACTCATCCCTAACACATAACATACCACTGTCCAGTAACATTAACAGAATACCGCGCTGCCAACCATTTACAAGTTGTATAAGAACAGGGCTGTTTTCAATCATATGATTGGTTTTTTCATAACAAATAGAAGGAATAAAGTTTATTAAAAGTTAAAAAATGTCTGCTGAAAATAGTAAAAATGATAGGATTGCTGCTGGCCAACTGCTCGACACCCTCTACCTGGACATGTTTTACCTCATAGAAGAGCACACCAAATGTCGCATAAACATTGAACAAACAAATTCCAGTGGACAAATTTTACTGGCGAGGACAAAATTTCAACAGGGCGGATCCTCGATATCCACAGCACAAATACCAACGGAAAACAGTGCGGAATTCAATGCCCTCTGCCGGGTTGTTAATGACGCCGATAGTGATGAGATCTCCTTGGAGCGACATGCGGTGGACAAGGATAACGGTTATGTGGAACCGTTGAATTGGTTTAGCGTATTGCCCCCAATGAGTTTAAGGAATGCTGTGGAAAAGTTCAAAAACACCATTGAATTTGTGGCGGAAAGTACAAATCTGCAACGGCAGCTGAGAACAGTATTAAATGGCATTGAGCGACTGCGGCAATCTGCTGCGCTACAGTAATGTTTGAATGAATGTATTGTGTCTAAATTACAATTGTATGCATAAGAATAAAGTTGAGAATTGTTATACAAATTTAATATAATTGTAATTTACTGGGCCTTTATCGATTTAAGTGTTGAATTATCGGTAAACCAATTAGAACATTTAAAATAAAGCGCAAGTGGGCAGTCTTTAGCTATGTTGCTGTTGACTGGGAACTAATCGATATTTAGTTTCCAACTATCGATATCCCAATTTAGAACATTTGTAATAACGACAAGTGGACAGTCTCTCGACAGCTGTTTGCAAATTTCTTACATCTTACATTCTCAGTAAGTGGACAGTCTCGTTGCTCGTCATTTTCGTATCTGCCCAAGGAATCGATATATATATACATATATATATATACATTATAAATATATATATATATATCAATTATATATATAAACTTTAGAGCAATCAATAATTACTGCAAAGCAAATAGCAGCCTAAATAATAGAATATGCAAATGATGAATAATAGAAACAAAAAAAGATAACAAAAGTGTTTTGCAAATTCGCTCTAAAAGGCAGCGAAAACAGAACGCGCGTCTTTGTTTTTGCTCTCATCTGCGACGTTACCGTTATTGAGATTACCCCACCCAATAAAAGAACATCGCATAACTGTAAAAATGAATAACGCACAGTCGAATGGAGGGGGAGGGGAGGCGCCTCTGCTGCAACTGGAGGATGAGGTGGATTTAATTGGTGATTTTGTCAAGCAGCAAACAACAACAACTAGCAGTAATCAGCTGACACCACTGTTAAATGGCAGCGACGGGAGTAGCATAAATCAATTGACCACAGAGGTGGAGGTGAGTATTTAGTTTAAAATGTTAAAACAAAATTAAATAAAGATAAATTACAGATAAACACGTTGGGCAAAACGGGGGGCGGCAAACGCAGAACAAGGCGTAAGGCAAAGAGAGAACAAATTCTTTTATCAGTGGACGATGATAATGATGATGAAGATGTTAATGATGCTGATAAGGACGCTGCTGCTGCTGCTGATGATGTGGCGCACGCTGGTGGCGATGATGTTGAAAAAGTTGCTACCACGAAGCAACCGCAAGTTAAGCAGCTGTTAATGCTGCACGACAACGATGGCGATGGCGATGATGAAGCAGATGTTTTGCTGCATCACAAACTAACAGCCCTAAGCAATGGGAATGGAAATAGCAAACACTCCGAGGAGAGCAGCGAGAGCAGGTCAAGCGCAACACCGACACCTCAACCGGCGCTAGTGATTAATCACATTGCAACGCCAACGCGACGCGCAACCACAACGACAACATCCACGACATCACCGCTGAAATCAACACAACGCAGCCTGCCACACGAGGAGGCCGACGATATTTGCCTGGTGCCAGAAATCGATTTTGAGGGCATGTCCACGGACGCTGGCAGCGACAATCGCGAATCCCAGCCACTTCTAGGCGGTGGTGGGGGAGGAAGCCACACCAGTCGCATTAGTGATCTACTTGGCGCTTTGGGACGCGGACATGATCATCTTGACCTAATGTCAAACACATTTGGCGGTGAGTGTGCTCGATTTGGCAAACTTAAAACTGCTTGAAACTGCTAAAGAAGTCTTACAAGTCTTGTGGGGCTTCTTAGCTTGTGTATCCGTTTGTCTGTGTGTATCTGTGAGATTGAAGTGAATCGCTTGCGTGTTCTTTATATTTCTCAATTCTGCTTTCAAAGACATTCGATCTTGTAGGTTGCCTTCCTTATTATAATAGGAAACAAAAAGAAATAAGAGTGCTTGCTCATTCATTCAGAGTACTTATCTGTATATATATAGAAATTAGTCAATGGCAATGATTATTCTCCCATGAGTTAGTTTTCGTTTCTAGAATTTAGTATTTTATCTTCTTAACCATTTTTAATGGGTACAGGGTATACACAATGTGAAAACCTATTATTAAATAATATCAGACATATACTTTTGTTTAGATTTTTTTGTGATGCTACATTGTACACTCATTGTACGCACACAATTAGTATTATATTTTTTATTGTATCTTGGAATTAGCCAGAATAAAGTATTGCGAATATGTACAAACTTTCTTTAGTATATATATACAGATTTAGTATACTCGCATACTGCGCAATATGTAGGAACGGAAATTATATCAGCTTATTAGTTATTATATACAACTTGAATGAGACTATAAATCAACAGAGCATGCGATATTCCGCTCTACGTCTATTTAATATGAGTAGAGAGCAAAGTTAAATAAGTGAATTTAACTTTAATTTATGTATGCAGCCATCCAGTTTTCGAGATATTATTCAAATTAGAGAAAGTATGTAAATTCCGAAACAATACATGACAATGGCTAATCTTCTCGCTGTTCTGATCACAAATATGGTATGTAATGTGAAATACAGTTTCTCGATGCGTCACTTATTTCATGTATACTCTACGCAAATAAAAATAGCAACAAAGTTAAGGGCAACAGTAAAGAGCGAAAGCTCGTGGCATTGCCAGACCCAATTAAAATGCAAGCAACGGTTTATCGACTTGGGGATTACCTGCATTGCGTTTGGAAAGTTTTTTTTTTATATGAGTATATATTTTCTATCATAATAAAAAGGGCTTTGGAAAACGTTTCGAAAGTAAATTATTTGTTGTTCAATGTTCATGTGTTACTTTAGTAGGGTATCCGTTCTTGTCATTCGCGATTCGTATCAAATTTTAAGCATTGCTAATTAAAGTGCATGTAAAAATGGGCGTTGTTCTGACAACAACTGACGCGGAAGGGACATAGACATTGATGATTTCAAAAGAAGATCAGAAAGAATGCATAGCAATGACGACATGCGAAACAGTGCCAGTTCAAATGGAAGCGGAAGCGGAAGCCGCAGCCACCGAGGAGCAGACAACATCGGTGTTGGGCACCTCACCAGTTAGCCAAAAGAACTCCAATGAGTCGCTATATGAGCCATACGTGTGTCATTGCTGTAAGCTGAAATGTGATGCCGAAAAGAAGGATTTTCTACCATCGCAGTCGGATGAGGACGAACAGCCCGTACTGTATCACGACTCATCCGTGAGGGGCAACTCCGATGAGGATTCAGATTTTAGAATTGCGCTGCCAAAATGCCAATGCGCCAATTGCCCGCTGAGAAACATGTGTAAGTTCCGACCCAACCAACAATGTGGGACGGACGTATCAAAACGCTTTAGATATGCAAATTTTCAAACAAACTTTTTATGGTGCTCCACTTTAATGCGACGGCAACCTGAAGCAACATTACCTATCCATTGTAATACTCACTTAATTAGAATGCCGCGTTCATTGTGCTCAAGTCGCGAGAATTTCATACAACACGTATTCACCATTTATCAGGACCACAGTGACTTTAACGACAATTTCGATTTTATAGGTAGGGAGAAAAAAAAGAAAGATAAATCTAGCAACTACTTATTATATTTCTAAGGCTTCCTAGTCGGTTGTTCTTTAACATTGATTGTTTCCTCCGCTATTGCCTCCGATTATGTACACGTGGCAAGTAACAGTTAATTGGCAATGCCATGGTAATCAATATGTTGTCAGTTGCTGTTTAAGTATTTTTAATTTATTACCAAAATTATATGTATGTATGTATATATACAGCTGTCACGAAAGTTCGGAAACTAATTACACACGCTGATTAATTATTTAATATATACCTTCTTTTATTTTTAAATGGTAGCTCTGCGTACAGTCGGCTTTTAGTCACTGCCGCAGGCATGCGTATTTTTGTGTTGCGCACAAATTTTATTAGTTACGAAAATACAAACTGATCAGCTAATAAATGACTAAATGATTATTCCGTTTTTATTACAGACGATCCGCTTTTCTCAGAGATTGTGGCACAGGCGGAATATGCCATCGAGCAGCGTATTCTACCCGAGCGTATCTATCAGGGCAGCAGCGGTTCCTATTTCGTTAAAGATGCCACAAATGTAAGTAAAGATTGTATGAAAAATTCTTATTTTGCGCTTCGCATAGTCCAAGGCTTTAAGTTTTAGCCTTGCGATTAGATACAAAGAAAGAGTGCATAGAAAAAGGTTCTAGCAAACGGGGAAGTCTTGTAATCAAGTTTGTTTTTGCAAGACTTTTGGTTTGGTGTTGATACAATTTTTTTTACATATTTATGATATATATGAAATTAAAAATAATAAATTTAAACGTGTTATTAATAATTATATTTTGCATTTTATAGAACCGTTGTCTGGCCGTTTTTAAGCCCAAAGATGAGGAGCCCTATGGCAGACTGAATCCCAAATGGACCAAATGGATGCACAAGCTGTGTTGTCCCTGTTGCTTTGGTCGCGCCTGTCTCATACCAAATCAAGGGTGAGTCGGACTACCCAAGCAATATTTAATATACTAATACTAATTATAAATGTATTTATAGATATCTGTCCGAATCTGGCGCCAGTTTGGTTGATCGCAAGCTGAACTTGAATGTGGTACCGAAAACCCGGGTGGTTCGACTGGTGGCCGAGAGTTTTAACTATGCGCGCATAGATCGCCAGAAGGCCAAGCTTAAGAAACGCATCAAGGAGCATTATCCGTCGGCTCACTTCAATCGCATGAGCCTGCCCCTCAAGGTGAGTTTTAGGATGACAGAATTTTCGATATATCCGACTAATGTTACGTTTCCTATTTCACAGACTGGCTCTTTTCAACTTTTTGTGGAGGGCTACAAGGATGCCGACTTCTGGCTGCGTCGATTTGAGAGCGAGCAGCTGTCTCCGGCTCTGACCAAATCCTTTCAGCTGCAGTTCGAGCGTTTAGTTGTGCTGGACTACATAATACGCAACACGGATCGTGGCAACGATAACTGGCTAATCAAGTACGTGGCGCCCAAGCTGGTGGGCGAGGTGGGCGGTACTGGTGGCAAGAGCATGGCACGGGCCAATAAAGTGGTGCCTGGCCAGTCAATTATAGACCTAAACGAACAGCCAACGTCTCTGGCCAATGAATTACAACGTGCGACGGCCGGTGGTCAACCGACGCCCACTTCCATGGGTATAGGCGATCCGACACCCGACGCTGTTAGTGGCTATGCCAGCAGCGACGATGAGCAAACGACTGGCTCTAATACCAAGAAGTCCCACAATACTCCCGTGGAGCCCACATGGAATTTGGTGGAGGCACCACAGATTCGAATTGCCGCCATTGATAATGGCTTGGCCTTTCCCTTTAAGCATCCAGATTCGTGGCGCGCATATCCTTATCACTGGGCCTGGCTGCCACAGGCGAAGGTGCCCTTTAGCGATGACATCAAGGATCAGGTTCTGCCGCAGCTATCCGACATGAATTTTGTGGAGGAAATCTGTACGGAGCTGCTGTATTTATTCCAGCAAGATCGCGGATTCGATAAGCGGCTCTTTGAGAGACAGATGTCCGTAATGCGCGGCCAGATTCTGAACCTAACACAAGCGCTTCGGGATGGCAAATCGCCCGTGCAGTTGGTCCAAATGCCAGCAGTTGTTGTTGAGCGGTAAGCTAAACATTTCAGTAACAAATGTTGGCTCTTAATTAATGTCTGACTGTCTTTCTCTCTCTATTCTCCATACAGTTCCAGTGGCAGTCGCTTTTTCTCCTTTACGCAGCGCTTCCAGAACAAAAGTCCATTCTTCTCTTGGTGGTAGGTTTTTAAAAGCATTCCCCGAATACACTTATCATATTTGAAACTGCTCTTTTTCAGTTAATTCGCTGCAACATACTGAGCTCATGTATTACCCACCAAGTGTAGTGGTCTGGTCCCAAGTCATTGTCTGCCTATGCGCTTTGTTGTTATCTACTATGTCGTCAAACGTTTTTTGTTGTAATCCCCTGGAATTTGGATTTTGTTAAATTTGATAGTTTTGGCAAACCATCGTTAAAATCAATTGCTATTTATTTACATACGTTTACAGCGTGTACATGTATATAATTAAGCGGGTTATATACATGTACATGCATAAATGCATACATACATACATTCATATTTACATACATATATATTTTGTTCGTCAACTGTTTGTATTGTCAATTGTATAAATGGATAAATATGAATGAGCATAAATCGAATCAGTGTCCATTCCACAATTTACTGTTCGAGCGCCTTCATTATGATTAAAGTTTTATTACCTATTTATACCTAAACATATCAGTGAAAATTGTTTACAAACAGCTTAAAATCAAAGCCCCATTCCTATTGCCTAAGCCAGGGGCGCCTTGAAGTTATTTATTGAGCCCCCTCGCATTGTGAATATCATTAACAAATATACTTATCAGTTAACACTCCTAAAATTCAGTACTCCTTGAGAGACATTTATGTTAAGCATAAGCTATATAAGCAAGTGTTACTATGTCAACTAGTGGAAAATATATTAATATATGAAATAGAATTGGAATAAAAAATAAAATATATTAAATTAAATGTGCACATGAAATATATATATTCAAATATAATGCCTTGTATTGTATACAATTAAATTAAACAAATGCGGGTAACCTAGTATTTGTATTAATATAAACTGCGTTGTTTTCTTCGTTGTACATATTACCCTGTAGAGGATGTTATAATTTTGTCGTGCCGTTTGTTTTCTAAGATATCCCGACCAAACTCACCAGCTACATGTGATATGTATGAACATTAAAAACTAAATGAAAATATGAGCAGGTGACCAAGCACATGTCATATGCCCGAGTCCATATGAAGGTGACACATTTTAGACTACAAACTAGCATTACTTTGTGAAAACTGATCTGATTTTCAATCCTAAATATTTTATTTTCAATCGATTGTGGTTGTCACAATTAGTTTATAATTAGTATTTAATGTTGGCGCTAAGATAGCTGTCTTGTCTTGTGACCTTTGTATTTAATAATAGATTCATGAACGGTCCGGTGTTTTTAATTTGACCTGAAGAAAGTGTGATAAAACTTTCAAGAAAACAAACTAGACGTGTGCTGTTCCAACATAAGCTCTTGATTTTGATTGTGTATTGCTTTTACATTTCGTATAAGCCCGCGTTTCAGCTCGACTAAAATGTAACTTTAATCATTTTAATTTGGAATGACAAACGAATAATCAAAATGTAATTGGTATTTAAACATTAATAATAACAAAACGAATAATTCTATGAATTTCACAAAAAACTAGATGAATGGCAGCAAATCATCTGAGGCATCAGACGTAAATCTGCTGACGGGTTGCGCTGCAGCATTTGGATCAACAATTTTAGACTTTACATGGACGTTTTCGTTTTTAGAGGGAGGCTCTTTAATGACGCTGCCGCAGCTCTCGATGTCGTCAGGATAGGTAATGTCATCTTTTTTTAATGGGCTTAATATCATATTAGCCCTTGCGCCGGTCAAGGTCGGCATCTTGTGCTGAGGCTTCTCCAAGAACGTTGAAATGGAGGGCTGATATCCATTGGTAATCATGCCACCACAGCCCTTGTATTTATACCACTTGGTCGGTACGTTGGCGGTCACATTGAGATCTCGCGCAACAGGCACTGTGCTGATTACATTTTTAGGCTTTAGGAAACGTACGAAACGTTCCAACTCTTTGTAGCTGGAATGTTCCGAGTATTCCACACCAATCACACTGATACGCTTGCCGTACGAAGGCTTTGAGTTCTTCTCCCAACCGCTGGGTCGTATACCCAGCAACATATCATATTTACCCTCAAAGTGCTTAAAGTACTGATCAAGTTGCTGCGTGAAAGACCCACATTACATACGATTCATTAAGCTCACTTTTAAAATATCTTACCGGATAACTTATCTTTCCCATGCTGATAACATGCAAATTAGCATCGAAAGGATCATCGCTCAGTCTCTCTTTCAGGTCTGGCCAGTCGAGGCAGCCAATAGCTTTCCGGCGATTCGGTTCCGTCCAGACGCGCAGCCCAAATTCAGTGGCCAGTGCCAGCCACACCTTTTCCTTGCCAATCAGATATGAACCGCATACGTGCAATATACGCTTGCTGACGTTCTTTTCGTGAAACTGACGCACCAAGGAACATGCTCTATAAATGCTATCAGACTGATGACAAAAGTCATAATTTTTCGATAGATATGTGGTGTCCAGATAAATCAGATCAATGTCTGGCTGGTTCCAGAAGATGGGCAGTGACTCCATTTCAAAGCTGGCACGAAAGTCGCCCGTATGCAGTATGCATTTGCCCGTACGTAATTTAAAAAGTATCATAATGGCACCCGGACAGCTAAAGCATAATTAAAGCAACCGATTTATTGATAAGATTTTATTAATTAGATTATTAACACTTACTGGTTGGCTTCTATGGCTGTAACCTCAACGTCATTGATTACAATGGATTCATCCACATCGATTTCGTGCATGTACTGACTATCAATTGGTATGAAGGTACGCACCAGCCTGGCTGTTATCGGGCTCATGTATAGGGGATGGGCAAACTTCCGTGTTAATCCCACATAGTGATCAGCATGATAGTGACTGAGGAAATAGTGTGTTGCATTCGGAATATCGCCAAACTGAAAGCCGTCCACCACGAAGGTGGTATCCTCGACAATCTTATAGGCCGGACACAGCTTCCGCTTTCGGCCTTTAGGAATATTCTCTTTGGATGGGGCTTCCGTCTCCACTTGTTGTTGTATATTTAGATTAGGTATAGTAACCATTGCTAATGCTTCCGGCTGCCGAGGTTCTAAGACACCAAGTGCCGTAGGATTGGCATGGTTAATGCAGGGGTTTCCTTTCTCCGATTTCGTTTCATCATCGCTACAGAGATCAATGACGTCATCTGGCGGAGAAGCCTTCACCTTGCGCTGCGGCTGCATACGCTTTCGTTGAGGCGTTATTTTAGTATAATCAGCTGTTACAGACTCCTCATCAAACAATCGCTTGCATCCTTTACGTGTCATCCGGCGAAGATTTGCCTTCCCAGGTGAGAGTCCTTGGTATATTTCCACTTTGAAGCTTTTCGTGCAACTCTTGAAGAAGGAATCTATTCTCATTTGACCCGGCAGCGGCTCCTTTTTCCCTGTCCGCTTAATTGCAGTGTGGCTAATAATTATTTGTCCGGTTTTAGTTTCATCATTTGTTGTCTTTTTCTTTGTTGTTGTTGCTGCGCGTACTTTTCGCGCCCTTTTCTGTTTTTCTGGTGTTTTACTATCGACTGAAATCCCATCGCCTTTAACATCATTTTCCGACTGTAACTCAGCCATTTTTTTAAGGCGAATTTTTCCAACATTTGTTGACATGTTTGTTTATATACTACGATGTGTTATTGGGGCAACAAAAAGGCTTGTTCGACTAATCCTATACTGATAACACATAAGCAAAACCATCGCTTGAAAGATCGATACTGTATATCGATGCTGTAATTGATACTATAATCGATAATAACCTAAGATTTAGCGCGTACTACTTGTACGTAACCGATATTTAAAAATAATGTTACTTATAATTCTATATAGATATACTAACATTTTTATTTTTTGCTAGCTTAAAACATAATTGTATATAGGGCTCTTTAGCCACACAATCCATAGCGCGCTCTATAGCAACGGCAGCGTGTAATGAACAACCCATAAACCCATATTTTTCGGTGTATTTCTCTGGCGCTTCCGTCGGTTCATGTATATTTTTAAGGATTGGAGCGCATGTTCTGATAATTCTGTACCATATGTGTATGGAAGCCTGCTTGTCCAGATTTGCATCGGTGTTAGTTTTTGTAAGATGCGGCTCAATTAACGTGGATATAGCACGGATTTGTGGTATGATCAGGTTACGTACCGCATAGTTGCCCATATTGGCCAAACCATAGAGGGAGCCAAAAATTGATGGTAGGGATGAACCCTGAAGTCCACACTTGTACAGGCTGCAATTGAATTATTTAATCTAAGCATCAAATAAAAAAAAGAGAAAAAGAAAACAAGTACTTAATAGTTCTTGTCAGAGCACGGCTATCGATGCTATCCACGGTCTGTAAAATGTTGGCCAAAGTGTTGCAGGCGTATTTGCGTAACGCCCAATGATCTTGAACAGCCGGAAAGCAGCACAACTGGTGTGCCACGCTACATGAGACGGTCGCTGGTATTAAAAGGTGTAACTAAAAGATCATAATAAATATGTATTCCAATATCATCATAGCATCATAACTCACAGAGAAATGAAGCCTCACATTGGTGTTGCTGAGCAAACTGTTCACCATGCGCATTAGATACAACAGCATTGTGAAATTCCGCCCCCGCACATGCACAAATACGGATCCGGCAATAAATATAATAAACGAGGGCACCATGGGTTGCAAGGATGCGTCGGTACTGAGTCGTCGTAGCGCCTCTTGACGTTTATTTTCGGTGGTGCCCATGCAGGATATTGTGATTGATGCAAAGAACTCCTGCTGCTCTTTGGTTAGAGGAAACGTCCTGTTTGCCATTATGAGCACTCTCTCGCATCTCATCCACTGCCTAGGAGCATATTTTCGATTTTGAATCTTATCAATTTTTATCGAATTTCGCCGTTTTTTTTTAAGCCAGGTTTTCGACAGATTTTGTATTTTTGTAGGTTTTACTTCGTTTTGCCTTGTAAATACTGTTGTTTCCTCATCCTCATCGTCCATCGTCCAGTCGTTATCTATGTGTATTAGATCCATAGTAACATCATGCTGCTCCATAGCAAACAGCAAGTGCTCCAATCTCATTTTGAAGGAACGCGTTCGTCTGGCATACTTCGTGGCCTCAGCGACTATCTTGCTGAGTTCATCCCGCACATCCCTTCCCACTTTTTGGACCATGCTGTCACTGAGAGTTTCGCCAATGTAATTCTTGGCTATGTTCTGCAAGGATGTACTTGAAAGCGTTTTCTCATAAATTCTTTTCTGCTCAGCACTGCAGGCAGCCATCAGTTGTCAATCATTAAATTGATAAAACGTTTTTTATATATATATATACTCTGCCCAATCCTCCTTGGGCAGAGAAGATTGACCCCAGTTTTGTTATTCTTCAGTATGTATACAAATACTTATATTATGCATCTGTCAAAAACCAGAGGGCTTGACAGCTAGGCTCCAAACAGCTATCGATAGACCTAAAATACAAAAACTAGAGACAAAATCTATGGTATTGTGGTGGGACTATAATTTCATTGAGTGGGATTTTCTGATTCAGCTGGAAGAGTTGAAGACATTGTCAAGTATTAAGTAAGGTATAAAGCATATGTACAATACAAAGTTTTTAAACGCATAATTTCTTCAATCGGATATGAGGAGTCTACAGTAAAATTAATACGTAATTAAAATTGTTTTCTGTAACCATTTAAAAAAAAAATTCAACGGAATATTGCATCTGCAAATTCAATTAATTTCAAGCTATTCTTTTAAAAATAAATTTGGGTTTTACAAAATCAAAGCAAATTCTATACAACAATAAATTGCGTTTAATAATTCGATTATTAAATAAAATTTTAATTTAATTTAAATGTAACATAGGAAGAAGCACTTGAAATTCTGGATTTTGCCGGCTTGCCGTTTTAATAATTCTAATGATAATATATCCATAGTTGGTGTAGCACAAATCCAAGCAGCAGCAGCATAGCGACTAGTGCAATCCAAAGATGTTGTAGTCAGGAGCGTAAATCCGTTAGAGGTACATACATGACGCCCATCAAACGCGTCATATGCACCTTGCCATTGGCATCCTTATCGTACTACAAATACAATAGTGATAATTTACAATCGATTTAGGATTATGGACAGCATACCTGCTGCATATACTGTGTGCCACCATCCGGACCAACGGGAACTATGAGACGCCCTCCATTAGCCAGTTGATTTAATAGTTCGGTTGGAGTTTCGGGTGCAGCGGCGCCAACGTGTATTGCATTATATGGAGCGAGAGGGGCGTGTCCCTTGCGCCCATCTCCCTCAACAATGACCATTTGACCCGAGTCCAGCATGCTGCCATCATCTGCATTTAGGTTGGTTTTGCTCAGCTGCACCAACGCGGCCTGGTGTTCGATGCCAACAATGCGAGTGTTCGCATTTTCGCCCTTTCCTTTAATGTACCTATAGAAGCAGGCAGTTAGATAGCCTGATCCGGAACCCACATCGAGCACATGGGCGCCGGGCTTCAGTTGATCCCGCAGATATTCCAAGGCAAAGGCATGCTTAGTGAGTGGAAGGTAAGAAAAAGAGTTGGAGTTTTCATTAAAATAAAGGGGAATCCAGAAATGAATTACCATATGAGGAGCACTGATAGTAACTCCTCCTCCAATTGGTTGCGGTGCATCCATGTACGGATTACGGTTAGAATAGTGCTTGCGATCTGTGGCTATCATTGCATCTGCCACAGATTCCGTTGCAATTACGCCGTAATCTATATTTAATATGTATTTGTATATATTATAGATTTATTATATGATTGCTTACCTCGCAATTGGCGTATAAGATCTGCATTGTTGGTGCCCACCGAACGCCAGGCCATGCTATAAGTGCGCAGGAACAGGCCCAGCCCAATTATGCTAACAATATTTAATTTTTTCACCGTTTTGCTTGCTTTTGTTTGGATTTGGTGTTGTTGTTTTTGTTTATGGCAGTCAGAGAACCAGCTGAGTGTCAGTTACAGAGTTACCAGCCTATCGCGTTTTCAACATTTTTTCAATAATACAAAGCAAAAGCTTTAACATGGCATGTTTAGCTTAAAACTTAAATTGAGAAATAAAGATTGAGACGTATTGTGTTATTGTGGAAATTTACGAATTCATATTTATTTAAATCGTCATATTTATTTAAATCCCGCCTTTTACATATCGATATTTGTCTTGCGATATTTACCAGCAACATCTCTAGAGAACAGACACAACTCTGTTAACAGATTGTCAAACGAGCGAAAACGAGCAGCAACGGAAAATCGCGGCGCAGTTTTGCTGTCAAAAAAAAACAGAAAAAAAACGAAATTTATTGTACAAAGAAATTGCATATAAACTATTTAAGTATTTACCAAATTGTATACTAATATTGATACAAATTTGTGATTGTGCTCGCTAAAGTGAATAACGAGTGTTCCAGCTGCAAGCAATAACATCACTGCATTTGCAGCTGCCTCTCTTTTATTGTTGTTGTTTGATTGTTATGTTGTTGTTGTTGTGACACAAACGCACACACACACAAATATCTTGTGGCTGAACGAGCGCGGCAAAAAAGTTTACAATTGATTGTCTGTGTGTGCGAGTATTAGTCATTTTGGCCTGGCCTGGTCGTTGCTTGGTCTTGGGTCTGGTCTTTTGGTCTTGCTCAGTTGTTTGTTAACCCGCAACATTTGGAGCGAATCAGCAAACAATCAACGCTACCAACACATCTACAACACTCACGCCAGCAAAAGGTTAGTTACCCTCAAAATGTTATTATCATCATATATCGCTTTTAATTACCAATTCATTGCGCTTCTAATGCTAATAGAAATATATATATATTTGAAACCGTCGCTTGCACAATTCGCAATTGTTGTTAGCTCCAAACATATTTTCCACTAAGTGCCCTTTTAACTTGATTAAAGTTAAAGCTATTAGAGCTGGAATCGGGACATGAATTTAAACTCAAAAAAACGATATTCTTTCCTCATTCCGAACATTTCGGGATTTATAATTGTCTCGATTCCTTTAATATTTATAATGCATACAAACAATCTTACTAGTTTTTAAGATTAGGTATTTTTGTTATTTAAAAGTATTTTTCATGACGGGCGATTTTCCCAGCCCGACTGCAAACAATTTTCCCACTTGCTTAGCGCCCTTTTTACTTGATTAAGCTGCCATCAAGGTCGCTATGGTTAAATACTATAATTCATAAAATATATTTATCGTCGTTGCTTGCTTTGAGTGTTGTAATTTGAGTAAAATATTGTACAACAATTGTACATTGCATTATTCGATGGGCTTATTTGCTTTGTAGCTTTCTGGAAATCGGCGATAAGTAAAATAATTGTGATATGCGCAATTTGTCTTTCAGTTTATGGATATTGAATAGATGCAAGTAGTTAAATCCACTAGTCATTGTTAACCTTATGTAATTTAAAGATTGTTCCGACAGGAACAGAACAAAAACTTAATGGATTGTAGGACTTGGCTTGTGCTTATTTTCACTCCACCAAACATTTCAGTTTCATTATTGTCGCTTTCAGGCGCAGCAGGTGTTGCCTTCTGTTGTCTGCTGCTGTTGTTTGTTTGTCCGTCCGGCTTCTGTCTTACGGCTTGCTGCGCTCACTTTCCAATTCAGTGAGTTTACTCGAACGACGTCAGTTGCTTGTCGCCTTGAAGCCATTCTGCTTCTGCTTCTGTTTCTGTTTCTGTTTCTGAGTCGAAGTGGATGCGCCGATACTCGTTTGCTAGCCGGCATCATTGATAAGTTTTTACCAGAGGGGTTGGTTGTGTGTAATTATTAAGCAATTCTTCTCGTGTTGCCATCCAGTTGTGATAGCGCCTCTGTTCAAAACAGGAAGCGGCAAATGTGCCGCATATCAGTTGAGTATTCAAGAAATCATTGTTTGATTCACATTAAAAAGATGAGTATTTTGCACAGCGATGCTTTCTCTTCTAGAATTTGAGATGAACAGAAAAATGCTCAAATATATATATCAATTAAATTGCAATAAACTGAGCAGATCATCATAATGAATTCCAGCAGAGAAGCTTTCCGAAAATGGTCATTTCAAGTGCCGAGCAAAATTCCCCATCAAATTGGGGACATTTAACATATGCAGTCGCATCAAATGCACAACAGAACACTATATACATACATATATACATATGTATGTATGTACACATATACATACATATATATGCGTGCCTTAAGCATTTGTGTTCAACTTTGACCTAGATTTAAACAATATGCGCCTTCCAATGGATGAATGCGAACGAAAAATGCAACTCTATGATGAATGCCTGTTTCTCAGTCCGTCCGTGTATATGTATATAGTTTGTACATATATGTGTATGTATATATTGTACATATGTATATTTACGCTCATTTATGACTACTGAACGTGCAATTTAAGCAAACATCGTTTGTCGTTTATCTCTTTCATTCTAAACTACATGACGTTGTTTTCAAAACATTTTGCAAAAGAGAAAACAATAAAAGTTCGTAGAAGCAAGAGAATGAATACTTTTTCCACCGCAACGAACTCTAATATACACTTACGATGCAAAGAAATTCAATTATTCACTTGAAGCCTTATATTATTTTGGACAACTTTCAATCACTATTTGCCTGGTTTAGTTACAAAAAAAAAAACAAAATAAAAACTAATAAAAAAATTAAAGCCGACTAAAATTAACTTTTAGATAAACTTAATATATTGCAAATTTAATGACAAAATTAAAATATCCTATGCAAGGGTATATAAAATCCATTTTATGTAAACCTGTTCCTCCGATGTTTTATGTTTCGTATTTTGCTTTTACCGCTTGTGAATGAGTAAGTCACATTGATTATTCCATTTGCTTCGCACGCCTTCGCATAACGATCTTATATATGGATTTGTATTGGCGTTTTGCCTTAAAAACTCGTGTCGAACTTCCCGCATAAAAACTAAAACCAGAGAGATAGAGATTTGAAAAGTGTGGAGTGATGTACAATAAAAGAGTGACGCTTGTGCACGTTTCAATTTTTAACTGTTTTACGTGTTGTGCAAATGTTTAAACATTTGCGCAAACTACACATATTTGCGTAGATTGTTATGAGCCCCCAAATTCAAGTTGTGTCCACACAGTAAGTTTTGATACACGTACATACATCCAAATATTGATTTAGCTGTAAAATCAGAAACAACGGGCTGTTCATTTTATATGATTTACGGTCTCTCTGAAGAGCTGCTCATCAGTATAATTAAGAGACCTTAACCTCAAAGCCAAACAAAGCATGTCACTGTTCGACCCCAGAGTACTTAAAGATCTCTTCTGCACCGTCCAATTTGAGTCAAAGTATTATGTATGTATGTATGTATGTAAGTCGAATGAACTTTTTTCCTTTGCTTTGTAACTGCCTCTCTGTCTTGAGACACGTTCTTCAAACTGTTAAAATTTGCCAAAAAGTATAGGGTGATTCTTTGTTGTTTGGAATTTAAATGTATTAAGTTTTTGATTTGGGCAATATATTCAATTTAAGTTGGGCACCGTTTTTGATGGCGCTTCGAATTGCGTTTAATTAATGTATTTATATTCTTGTAAATATGTTTGACTGAAAATGTTTCCTTGCCATGGTTTTCATATTTCAATTTAGTTAACATCAGTTTAGTTCAAAAAATATTATGAAATATAATTAAAAACATATTGGGTACAACTTTAAATAAATAATTTCAAAAATAAGTTTGTTTACTCCCACAACAAAAATCTTTTTAAAATTAGTTTAACTTGAAATAAACATATTTTCTTGCCAAATATGTACATACATACATATCATTTTTTAATTTGCTTGCCTATTTCATTATTTACTTTACTTTTTTTTATTTTTGTATAACAAATGAAAATAAAAGCTCAAGGTCGTAATCATTTCTTGTGTTATTGTTGTTGTTATTGTTATATTTAGGTTTTGCCAATTGACGAAATGTCAAATTGTTGTGTATATCAACAATTGTTGCACAGTGCCAAATACAAAAAAAAGTACGAATACAATAAATAAAATAGAGCATAAAAAATGTCTCTTTCAAATGCAGTCTGTAGCAAAACAATTACATTTATTCACTTACATTCACTTAAGACTGTATTTGTGATAATGTTCATGAACTCTATCTATCGTATACATGTTGAGGCGTATCGTCCGATTCGCTCTCACTTTGCTATCGCCGTTACGAGATGCTATAGCATATATAACATATGTATACATATGTATGTACATATGTAAGAGTCAGAGTCGCACACTCGTCTGTGGGTAAAGAGTCTCGGTATCTGGCTAGAAAAACACTTTCTTTTGTTCAAATGAGTTCTGCTTTACTCATTGTTCGTAAGAGCTTGGAAAGCGCGTGGTCAAGCTCATGAGTAGATGAGTAAAAGTTGTCCCCGACTCTTGATTAACATGCATACATACATATATGTACATTGGTGCATGTGTTTGTATATCAACCGGCCATAAGAATCATTGTCTGGACTGCGCTTAGCCCACGCAATCCATCAACTGACTCAGACTCACTGGCCCACACGAAGCGAATCTTAAAATTCCAAAAGTAAGCGCCAATAAGGCGTTACAGTATATATATATTCACATATCCAAATACTGTCGAACTTCTCTATATCTTCCCTAACACATTCATTTAAATGTACAATTAATAATGCAATACTTCTCATTTAAATAATCAGCTTTAAATCGACTTTAAACTTCCCTAACCGAATTTTCTTTGAACAAAATTAAACGGCAATAGAGTTAGAGAAAAAATCCGATAAGGTTTGTTTCCAAAACTTGTATTTCTCTATACCGCAAACATAAATTTGCCCTGTTTATTCCAACAGTCGTAATTTTAATTGTACTCAAACTAAGTCTGAGAATCGTGCAATATATTGTCAATATTTCTTATATATAAATTATTGGCCATCAAAATTTGGTTTGAGTTAGGGAATTTCTCCTGTACTTCGTTAACATGTTTTTAATCATATTTAATTGTTATGCCTTTGACGTGTGGCGGTCATTTCTATGAAATTTCCCTAGCTTTTTAAGCTGTTTATTTTGCAAAAGTAAAAGCTATCACGCAGAACGATTCACAAACATTTTCAAATGTGCTCAGCTTTAACCGGTTAAAGCCGGCAGCAATTTAACGTGCAACATTCGTGAATAAACGAAGAAATACCCCTACATATATAGATAATACGTGAATATATACGTAAGACAATAGCTGATACATACCACGCCCAGTCGTGACCTTAGCAATGCGTTTAGCTTAACACCGCTTTGCATAAATTCGTTATTGTACAAGTATGTACATATATACAAACATATATCTACAGACTGTGTAGTTTTTTATGTAGTTGGGTGAGCAAGGGCAGCAGTTCTAAAGTCGTTAGTTCGACTATTACTGTGTGACCCTAGTAAATAGATGAATGGTGTATATAGAATTCAAGTACAAGGTATCCTTGAGTAGTAACTAAATTTAAGTGTATAGATGACCAATTTATGCACAGCAAAATTCCGGTAGCTTTATATAGTATCCAATCGTTCAGTCACATGTATGCAAATTTATGGTTTCTTTTTTTATTACATTTTTTTCAATTAAAAATCGAATAAAAAAGTCGATGTCACAGAAACTAGTCTTAGCATTATTGATTACGATGACATAATTTTTAGACAGCATTTACAAAAGTGAACTGTATATGAGTTGAAATAAGAGAATGTGTGCCTTATTCAGTTTAATTATTGTTAACTATATGCAAATAACCTATGCCTATAAAATGAAAGAAAATGCTACCATAAAGTTGTGTATATATTTTAAATCAGCGTCAGACGAATATTATTGGTAAAATGTTACATCATTTGCCCATAATTTATTTTAAGTTTTATTTAAGCAAACAAAATATTCATGAAACAGTTTTCCACCATTTTCGCTCACTTTTGGATCTAAAACCTCAATTTAGGTCTGAAAAGGAAGCTTCCTTGCGTTGATAGATATCGTCTGATAAAGATATCTAAAAAATAATTAATACATATCATATCTATAGAATGTACGTACAATGTACATAAAAAACTTTTTTATTATCTATTTTGTCTTTTTTTCCACCCACAACTACTTCAATGTATAAAGCCTAATTATAGATAAAAAAAAATACTTTTGCACTAGAAATAGTTCTTAACTAGCACTCTTTAAATTGTCTGTTGCTCTTTCCCATCACAAACACTCTCTGGTCTGCAGTTGATTGGAGGCAACAATTTGAACGTTTGTGCAATTGACGTAAAAGCTTTCATTGTTGTTGGGAACCAGTTGGATCACTGAAGCGCAAACAAATACGGGATTTACATCTGCTATGACGTGGGTGCAATGGAACAGTCAATATATAGATGTACATGCTTTAATGTCCGTCACGTAGGCCAACATGCCGAAGGGTGCACATTCATTTAATTAGCATGAAAAAGGCCAAAACCTAAAATGCAACTGTAACAAGTGCAGTTTATGTGAATTTGCGCCTCCACCCACAACCCCACCCACACATATGCACCTTTTTCAGACTACCCTTCAGAAGGTGACTTTAATTAGATTGGTTCTGTTAGTTGCGGCTGATTTGTGGAGGGAAACGTGTTTGCAATTTGTGCCTCGTTCGCAGTAAACAAAATATTGACAATTTCTTCTCTTTTTCGTTGTTTTATACACTGTTTTTGCAAGCGCAACAGGGGTATATAAAATGAATGTGCCTCATCTTCTTACGTATGCAAATTTTGGCACTATAGAGTGTTTGAAAAGATAACATTTGTATAGATAAAAGCGGCACACGACATCTGCGTAGTATCTCGCAGTGAATATACTTACGTTTGTTCTCATTGTGTAATGCAAATAAAAACGCTTTTCGTTTCGCGTATTCTTTTTAGATCCGCCGTAAATTTACATGAATTTTGCATTCAATTTTTGAACGCTTTGTTTACGTTTTGAAATGAAAGTTGTGGGTATTCATCGAAAAGACAAAGAATTTGTAGTTTGTATGTATATAGTTCATGCAAATCGAACCGAGCAAAATTGAATATATATTTAATCCTAAATTGACCAACATCTTGGCTGTTTTACAGTTTTTGGTCGTCTAAAGATGCTAAATGCAGACGATTGGAATTGATGCCATATTACCATATTGCCACTTGCCACTTTGAACTGAATCGTTCAACTCTTGCCATTCCATTTGCATAGTTATTTAAACAATACGGCGGCATATGTCAAGTGTCCACTTCCTATACACAAGGCAGCTTCTGGAGGCAGCAGGTTCATATGCAAAGTGGCATGCGTGGCATAGAAAATCGTGGCACGAAACAAAAGCAAATAACAAATGTGGCACACACATATCTCAGCTACATTGGCGCCAGATATCTACAAGCCACTAGTCGCATACATACATATTTTATATAAGTATGTACTATTTACATATTCATTCTATAGCGACATTTGGCGCCCAGTCATTGGGGAATTCACTTCTGCTGATGATGTTTATGATGATGATGTTCATGACGTTGTTGCGCCCAGCTGGAGGTCAATAATAAACATTTAGTATATTGAATTAAACAAAATAGCAAGCCAAATTATTTGCTGCGTAAAATGTTTTCTTTTTTTTTATACTAAATACATGCATACAAATATAAGTATTTACTTTGATAAGAACATCAGTGTGTGTGCCGCTTATCGTAGCGCTTAAATATGAATTATTTTGTTGCTGCTCGTATAATAGCTTAATAAAATTGTACCCACTGTGCACAGCCGTTCCGGGATGTGCCGGTCACCAAAATGCTGTCGTCATCTGCCAAAGATTTACCCGGAATTGCATTCTGGTGGATGACACCCACTTTTCAGATATTATTTTGTTTTCTTTTGGATGTCTGCATGCAAACATACATATATTTCAATTTTCCATTGTTTATGCGATTTAATACGAACGTTTTAGTGGGCGTCTGCCAAGGGGTATCCTCAGTTCAATTCGCAATTCGATGACGCCAATGTTTTAATTATTGTGTTCTTCTATACTTTTTAGCTGCATCGTAAAAACAGCAAATGACCACTCAGTTGTGGATGGATGGATTGATTTGTTTTTATTTTATTTTTTTCCAATTTTGTTGATGTACGCTCTTATTGATGACGGATGGGGCGGCAATAATAACTGTTTACTTGAAATTAATCGGCTGTTGAATTTAGTCTAGATCAAACCGTATTCACGACGTGAGCGACAGGAGTGTTTTTTTTTATTGATATACATATATATATATTTATAAGTTCTAGTGCTTGCCTCGATGTGCAGTGTAGCAATTAATCTGAGTGCTAATTGTATACTTTTTAAAAAGATTTTTAAAGTGATAGCTACTATATATACTTTTGATTGATTTGAAAACAGAGAACTGGATTGGTATATTAGAAAAAAATAATACAAATAATAATATAATTAATCTACGTTAATAATAGATTCTGTAACAAGTTCGGTGTTAATTATTCGAAGGTAAAACATTTACAAATTTCATGTCTCTAGCTCTAGCTTTGTTTCATATTGAATCAATATCATCATTTGGGCGCTAGTGAAGTATTTATGTAAATATGTAGATATAGATATGCCATACACAAAAATACGCACATTTCCCTTTTGTGTTAATTGTTAGATCGTTATAAAATGTTTATAAAGATGACAATCAAATATATACACATGGCTGGGAAGACTTCAAAATTGCTGGAAATCAATACTTATTCATTTTGGGTACAGAAGGGATGCTATAAATATCGAAACTTGATCTGCGTAAGGTGTACGCAAGTACAACTTGAGATCTCTAGCTCTACAGACGGACATCCGGATATGGCTATGCCATTAAATTAGTTCATAAATCAGATATTCGATCCGCTTGACCCATGCCACTTACAAAAATTAACATTTTGAAATTTCTTTTTATTATATATGTACATTGAAACAGCGATTATCCATGGGTATAGTTCAGAGACTACAGAGAGAGTAAGTCAATGGGGCGTATATAGCAAAATGGGTACAGAAATCAGTGTACATCTCTTTTTAGATGAATCAAGTCAGATTCAAAGTTTTACACCTTGCTGCTGATAAGCTTATCGGCAGAAGCTATGGCTGTCGTCTATCCCGATAAGCGATATTTGCTTAGCAGTAAAAGATCGTTTCACTCACTGTCTCTCTCTTTTGCAATTGCAGGCAGCATGACTATACCGTCAAGACCAGCGCCTGCACCGCCAGGATCACGTGGCCAGAGCGCTGCGGCTGGCGCGAATGCCAGTCTGGAGCAGCTGCGTCTGCAACTGCAACAGCAGCATATTCAACAGCAACAGTCCTCCAATGGGGGTCTACATAAGTTGAGCATTAAACTGCCGCCGCCACCCAAGGGTCCTGTGCAGCAGCAGCACAAGAAGTCTGCCAGCAGCAACAACAACTTCTTTGATGTGGAGGGCAGCATGAACGGCTCCAGCATAACGCGCAAGTTCCCACAGGCGCGCTACTCGCCGGCCACCAACTGGAATGATGCGCCTTTCGATGGCGCCGCTGCTGCCAATGGCAACAATTGCAAGAAGATGCCGCCGCCGCGACCGCCGCCGCCCAAAGTTCAGATCAATGGGCGCAAACTTGCTAGCTTGAGCAACAGTGGTGGCGGTGGCGGCAGCGGTGGCGGCAACATCATTAGCAATATATTCCATCGCAAAAAGACAACGGGAACGGCAACGGTCGCTGCTTCCAAGGCCGCAGTGCAAAGTCGTGTCTACGGCCTGAGCAGCGGCCACGCCGTCTCCTCAACGGCGACAACGACATCAGCGACTGCATCCGCATCCGCTTCCAGCAGCTACACAACAACAAACTCAAACGTATACGATTGGAATGCTGCGTGGAATACGGCAACTACAACGACGACAACGAAGACGTCAAGCAGCAGTAACAGCAGCAGCAGTCAGCGTGAGATGGATGCGCAACTAATTAGTTTCGATTCGCCGCCTTCATCGCCCACCTTCACACAAAAGTCTAACAGCGATTGCGTCAGCGTCGATAGCTTCAGCTCGGACAGCAATTTCAGTTCGCCCAACAATGGCAGCGTATCACAGCCGGAGAGCGGCTTTGAGGATGATTATCATGCGCGTTCGCGGCCTGCCACACAGAGTCCCCTGGTGGATCCCTGGGAGGCCGTGGACAGCAACATCTACAGCAACACCGGCGCCGGTGGCGTCGATAGCTTTGGTGCTGCACACGTGCGTCAAATGCATCCACTACAGACGCGCAACTCGGACAATCCGTTGTGCAATGGCAAGAGTCTGTTGCCGCCCGCGCAGTCGTTGACCATGCCCACCATTATCAAACCGAAGATATCACAGAAGCCCAAGGCGCCCAGGCCGCCGCCATTCATTGGCCAGCCGCCAGCGTTTGCCTATGGCCGCAGCGAGCCCCCCTCGCCACCTATGCCCATGGGCGCCCCACCGCCGCTTATGACATCTGCACCATCTGGCACCATCTCAATGCTGGACGTGATTTCGGGCAAGGTGGATGCCCTGGCGCTGAGCAACGGCAGCTCTGGTTACGTGGAGGAGGCCGAGCTGCCATATGCCATAGCACTCTACGATTTTGATGGCGCTGAGGAGGGTGATCTTAGTTTCAGAGTAAGTATAACACACGCTCATTTCTTTACCAGTATTATAAATTGTAGTGCATTCTTGCAGGAAAACGAGAAGATCTATCTGCTGGATCAGCCCACTGAGGATTGGTATCGCGGACGCACACGTTCCGGCTGTGAGGGCCTTTTTCCGGTTAATTATGTGGAAACCAAGGTGCCATTAGGCGCCAGTGAAGCAAGTGCTTCTCAGGCACACTCGCTGTCACAGCAACAACAGCAACAACAATACCAACAACAATACCAACAACAACAGCAACACCAACAGCAGCAGCAACAGCAACAGTTGCCCACTGCGCGCTGTTTGTACAATTTCCCTGGCGAGGTTGGGGGAGATCTGACCTTAAGAGTAAGCTGAAACAATTAAATTTACCATAAACTATAATTAATAATTATTCTGTACAGGAAAATGAACTGGTCTGTGTGCTTTATCGTATCAATGAGGACTGGCTGTATGGCGAGGTGGACGGACGACAGGGTCAGTTCCCTGCCAACTTCTTAGAGCATATACCCGAAAATCTACCCTCGCTGTGAAAGAAGAAAAACTAACAAATATCAATAAGAGCCAGGAATCAGAAACTATATATAAATGATACACAAGGAATATATGTCGTTAAGAGAAAGAGAGAAGCAGCAAATATCGTTGGAACTGAAACATATTGTATTTCCTTTTGATAACCCCACAAAAAACACACGCCCTCATACACACAAGAACACAGCTAATTAAATATGATATATGTATGTAAGTCTCGAGTTTAAGATTTATTTTTGAAAACTGTTTTACTGCGCCGAATCAAAATGCTACCCGATATAAATATCAAGACCCAAAATTATTTTCCCATTTGCTTGTTAATGTAATTTACATGTTGATAGCTGACTTAAAGTATTCGATTATGGTTTGTGCACTGTACATGATTTCGCGTGATGATCTATTGATCCTTTTATATTAGAGAAAAAAAAACAAATATTTCAATATTTTTGTCATATAATTTTGTTAGTTATTTAGTTAGGGACATTTACCATTTCCAATTGATGCAAAATCTGAAAATATATTAAAATAGATATGTGTGCTATTTAAAAAGATTTAACACATAAGCTGTAGGGATTTATAAGATATCAGGCAACTAAACATAAGATACGATGAACTGAAATAAATGAAAATTATAAAAAAAGCTAAGAAAACTCCCAACAAATGGTAGCGAAGTGCTGCTCACTGTGAAGCTGATGTGATCTATGGCCTGGTGGCTTCTCATCTGCTCAGGTCTTGATCGGATCAGATTCACAGGTGGCAGGCAGAGGCAGTTCGATTGCCTAAGACCGACCATACGTGGCTAACATGCCACATCCTGCCCGAGGTGCTACCGCTTTCGACTAAATATGGCGGATCTAGAGAGGACAACTCGATAAAACCCGCAAGCCCTGGTGTCAATCCAACCGTGCCAATGGGCTGAATGGCAGCTGCGTCATTGCTGTCTTTAAACGGTGACCTCCGGATACCTGGCGTCCTCCGGTTGTAATTAAATGCCTTGCCGTGATAGCGGGGGCTATGTCACGGTTGACCTACCCGACCCCTACACTCGTGGGAACCAAATTAAAATGAACTCAAATAATCAACAACAAAACAAACCAACAATTAACCGAACAAACCAAACCACCAACTTGGACAATATTCGCCTGTCCGGCGCTGCTCGTAAGCGCTTACACTCTCTACTAAACAAGGGCCAGAGTTTCAAAGAGGCCAAATTTCAAGCAATGAATCCAAGGAGTCGACTCCAAATGCAGACCGATGAAACATTGCCAATTGTCAGCGGGATAAGTGCGCCGCATGAGCAGCTGACAAGCCGGTGTAGCTCTAATCCAATGGAAAACAAAGCCTCCTCATCCGGCTACTGGCGAACTGGCAGTTTGTGGCCAGAGCCTGCTGGAAATCCCGATCAAATACCTGGCCCAGTCACGCGCTTAATGCCTGCTGCATCCACACAATTCCAGAGACCACCTGTACAAGCGAGACTCGGAGCACCCGTAACACGAGTTGCTCCACAGCAGTCCCGTAACGCCAATCCGTCGGGAGACAGGCCGCCCGTGTACGTAAGAGGCGATGTATCCGCAAGCGACGAGGATGACGACATAGAAAATCTGAATGTGGCTATTCTACCTGGTGACTATCCAAGCGAATTGTGGACTACGGAGCAGTTGGAGGCGGTGCAGCAAAGTATTATTGATTTGGTGCGGCGCCAGAGTCAGGGCTCCTTAAAGCCCGGATTCGCCGGCTGCACATTCCGGCAGGGCTGGCTGTCCGTTAGCTGCATCAACGTCAGCACTGTTAAATGGCTGAGAGATATGGATACCAGGCTGCGACCCTGGGAGGGTGCGTCCCTCAAAGTGATACCGGAACCGGATGTGCCAATGAAACGCATATTTGTTGGCCTCTTTCCCTCATTGGAGAGCACGTCAATCAAGTACGCACTATGCCTAATCGATACCCAGAATGAAGGTATATTCATTCACGATTGGCGCGTCCTGCATCGCGCTCAAAGGGGCCCTAACATGAGGCTCTCCTTTTCCATTGATTCGCACTCAGCCGAGGTGCTCAGGAAAAGAGGCTACAATTTAAATTATGGCTTTAGTCGTGTGCAGTTTCGACCAAAGGAAAGGGCAAATAAACAAAGTATACATACTCGCTAACATATCATCATTGTACATTTTTCATTTAGTTACGAATATCAGATATTACCTTTAGTAAATTCGATTATTTAGTAACTTGCTACTTGGCATTGGGTTCCCATAATACCGCAGTCACATCATATGCTAAGAACGGTTTTTATAGTAGTTAGGCTCTCTACTCTGATCTCTGCTTTCCAATTATGGAATAATGCAAACATAAATGGGTCACTTTATACGCCGTACCTATGAAAAATTCAAAAACGGGGTATTTTGAAACTTTGGAAATGTAACTGCGACCCTATAAACGTCACTCACACTGAAATCTAATATACGATTTCCAGCTCCACTTTTTTGAGTATATCTCGAACATTTTGAGAGCTAGAGACACTAAGTTTGGTATGCAGGTTCTTTAATATTCTTAAGCGTATCTTTTATCTGTATACAGAATATAGTCATATTTTTGATCAAGCACAGGAAGTCATTGCATTCGAAACCTTGAACCAGGCACCTTGAATATTTTTGAAACACATCAAACAAAAGTGTGCTTAGCGATTTCCATTAGTTTGAAACTAAAACATTTTCAGTGTGTGTTAGGTAGGCTATGTCGGAGACTTCCAGCAGTCTGTGATTTGTTACACTTACTATCGCATTACAAACTGTGAAAACCTCGTTGTTGAATGTCCAAGCTAAATTCTTATTTCGTATTTCGGATGTGTTAACAAATACAGTAATAATTATTCTGTACTCGGTGCAAACAAAATTATTTCCTTTGACAACTGCCAATTTTGTTTTTCTTATTCTGTGTATTTCCAACATTGGAAATTCCCTAATAACATTAATAGCACAAACCGTACACAAATCCAAGTTACACCCAGGTAAGTAAATCCGTTAAGAAGCAGCTATTAAATAGATAAGCTGATAGTGATCGCTATCCAAGATATATATTTAATTATGGGTGATCCTTCGTGTGATCCGTGCCGGGCGCCCGTCGATTTCCCGTCCTGTCCGCCCAACGGACCGTGCTCGCCTTGTGATGGCGGTGATTATGCCGGCTGCTGCTACCAGCAACCGGCACGCACTCTTCCGATTATTCCACAATCGCACTTTATGCGTTCGTCGGCACCGCTGGACACGGATACCGTCTATCGTCGGTCATACTATGGCAACTGTGGCGACAATCTTCGTGCTCGTCCTGTGATGCCCTGCAATCACATAAGCGCCAATACGGCTCCCATGGAGAAGTGCACTGTGCAGAAGCTATCGTATATGCCACCGTGTCCGGCCTCGCGCACCATGCCCATCCTGCCGATGGAGAGCGGACTGCGCTTTGAGGGACCCATCTATGCGATGACCTCGCAGAAACATGACTACGTGCCCAAAGGCAATGTGAAGCGTGCTCCATGCCTGCCACGGGTGGCCATCTGCTCATCGACGGCGCCCATGGAACGCTGCACCATCCAAAAGCTATCGTATATGCCCGTGGATGTGTGCCAGAATCCGCCGCCAAAGCTAATGCCACAGAATTCGCATTATTGCAAGCCCGTTGGGCCAATGGAGCGCTGCACCATACAGAAGCTATCGTATATGCCGGTCTGCCTGCCGCCAAAGGAGCCAACGCCCTGGGCGGACAAGATACGTTGTGTGCCCCCCAACTATCAGAATATCTGCACCACTTACAATCTCAGCTATATGCCCAATTGCAATGCCGGACGCACTGCACCAATGCTGCCAATGAATACCTTGCGCTTCCTGGGCAACGATTCCGGCTGTGCCAATACTGTCTACAAACTAAGCTACAGGCCCGTAGATGCCTCTCGCACCAAGCCGGCGCCCATTATGCCAAGGGACACGTTCCGCAGAGCCACCGGACCACTGGAAAGGTGCACCATACAAAAGGTAAGTACAATTCTAATGCACCCATAATCATAATCTATGAAATTGTTATCACCATTTGACCTTTACTTTAATTCCACATTTAAGATTTATGTACTTAGAAAAAATTAATTTCTGACTTTTTCCGAAAAAAGCAAAAGGCGCTTGAAATTTTATCTTTAATCGATTGTGTCATTATTAGTATAAAAAAGTATAGGAAAAGTAATTTTGGGGCAGCTCATTTTTCTGTCAAAAATCACGCCAAAAGTGACAAAAAAAATGTCTTGTAAAGTGCCCAAACAACGAAAAGTTCCTTATAAATGACCTTCCCATCTTCAAACTGACACAACTTTGTCAAATCTGAACCGATTTTCAATCCCGAGGGCATTTTGATCATTATTTGGCATCTAGTTTAGTTCCACATTTAAATTTTTGCACTTTTAAGAAAAAAAAATTTTGGACTTTTTTTCCGAAAAAAGCATAAGGGTCCCCCCTTACCAATTTCAATTTTTCAAAATATAGAATCTTGAAATTTTACGTTTAATTGATTGTGGGTGTCATTATTAGTATAAAAAAGTATAGGAAAAGTAATTTTGGGGCAGTTAATTTTTCTGTCAAAAATCACGCCAAAAGTGACAAAAAAAATGTCTTGTAAAGTGCCCAAACAACGAAAAGTTCCTTATAAATGACCTTCCCAGACTTCAAACTGACACAACTTTGTCAAATCTGAACCGATTTTCAATCCCGAGGGCATTTTGATCATTATTTGGCATCTAGTTTAGTTCCACATTTAAATTTTTGCACTTTTAAGAAAAAAAAATTTTGGACTTTTTTTCCGAAAAAAGCATAAGGGTCCCCCCTTACCAATTTCGATTTTTCAAAATATAGAATCTTGAAATTTTACGTTTAATTGATTGTGGGTGTCATTATTAGTATAAAAAAGTATAGGAAAAGTAATTTTGGGGCAGTTAATTTTTCTGTCAAAAATCACGCCAAAAGTGACAAAAAAAATGTCTTGTAAAGTGCCCAAACAACGAAAAGTTCCTTATAAATGACCTTCCCAGACTTCAAACTGACACAACTTTGTCAAATCTGAACCGATTTTCAATCCCGAGGGCATTTTGATCATTATTTGGCATCTAGTTTAGTTCCACATTTAAATTTTTGCACTTTTAAGAAAAAAAAAATTTTGGACTTTTTTTCCGAAAAAAGCATAAGGGTCCCCCCTTACCAATTTCGATTTTTCAAAATATAGAATCTTGAAATTTGACGTTTAATTGATTGTGGGTGTCATTATAAGTATAAAATAGTATAGTAAAATTAGTTTTGGGGCAGTTCATTTTTCTGTCAAAAATCACGCCAAAAGTGACATAAAAAATGTCTTGTGAAGTGCCCAAACAACGAAAAGTTCCTTATAAATGACCTTCCCAGACTTCAAACTGACACAACTTTGTCAAATCTGAACCGATTGTCAATCCCGAGGCCATTTTGATCATTATTTGACATATAGTTTAATTCCACATTAAAAAAATTAAATTAAAAAATTTCTGACTAATTTTTTTTTACCCTGTAGTTGTCATATCAACCCAACTGCACGGAGCGCACACCACCCATACGGCCAATGGAGAATGGATTGCGCTTTGATGGACCGCTGTATGCGATGACAACACAGAAGCATGACTTTGTGCCCAAGCCGCATGTGCGTCGCGCCCCGATAATGCCGCTGACAGCATTTTGTCGACCCACCGGTGCCATGGAGCGATGCACCGTTAACAAGCTGTCGTATATGCCAGTGGATGTGACCTGTTTCCCACGGCCGGCTCCTGTGCTGCCGCGCCAGGGCTTCTGTCGCAACGATGGGCCGATGGAGAACTGCACCACATACAAGCTGAGCTATTTGCCCAACTGTGTGCAGCCGAAGGAGCCATTGCCCTGGGCACGCTACACATCCTATTGCCGGCCCAGTGGCCCCATCGAGAAGTGCACTATACAAAAGCTCAGCTATGGCCCGCCGGGTGCCTTTCAGCGTTGTGGCGGTGAGTGTTATATTATACATATATTATATTTATATATTTCATATTTTGCATTTTCGCCTACAGGCCCTTGTGGTCCGGGCACCACCGATACTGGCTGCTATCCAAAGGCTGGCATTTGTTGAACTGGAAATACGTTTTGCTTGCCGCGTCCCTCGTCCTCGCCCTAAATGTTTCATGTTATATGTTTCTTTGTTTTCAAAATCTTCTAGTCCCAACTGTTTGTTAGGCGCGTAATTCGCAAATCCCATATGAGGACCCTAATCTTTTACACATACATTCCAAAACAAACTTATAGGTTCAAATTGCAAGTGTTCAATAAAATGTATAATTTTATTGAATAAGTATCTTGATAAAATTAAAGTCTTAAATTAAAACCGATTATTTGTTACACCATTTGAATTTGAAGTCGCCGCTTGGAAGCAGCACGTCGCTTCTTCTCCTGCTTGCGTCGCACCAGCGTCGCATCTCGGAACAGCTGAACGCCTTGGCGCTGCTCCACCTCCGTTTGCAGCAGCGATAGGGCGTGCAGGTTGTAGCCCATAATGTCGCGGAGTTGCTGCACATCCCGCTTCAGCAGGCCCAGCAGTTTCAGCAGCAGTGGCTTCATCGACTTGGCCGCCGCAATGGGTTTCATGTGCACCTTGAAGAGGAAAACGGTTACACGGCAGAGTAGCTCTACTTCGTCGGGTCTTTGAGTGATTAGCGCCGGCAGACGCTCCAGCAGTTCGCACACAATGGAGAAGGGCAGCAGGAGGAGTGCCTCCTCCATATCGGAGGTGCGTATGCGCACCAGTGTCGTGACCAGAAAATCATTTGGATTCTTCACTTGCAACGCAAGCATCAACGGATGCAGCTCTGGCATCTCCTCGGACTCCAGTTCAAATTGTTTAGATATTTCGAGGCATTCTATAATGGATTCGGCTGCCTGCTCAGAGCCGACTGTTTTGCGCGAGGGCAACTTTAAGCCCGGCAGTAGAGGCACGCTGTTATCCTCGCCGGTGGCTAGCTTCTCATTTTCCTGCTGCTCGCGTTCCTCCTCCTGGATATCCTTCAGCACAATGGTCTCCTCGGTGCGCTCGTACATGCGCAGCGTGCGATCGGAGCCGCAGCTGACCAGGTAGCGGCCATTAGGCGACACGGAGAGGCAGTGCGCTTCGCCAATGTGGCCGGGTAGGGTGATGATCTTCTCGAAGGAGTCGCCATCCCACTGCTTGACCTTGCCATCCTTGCCGCAGCTAAAGAACATGTGCGTCCTGGGTATAAATTGCAATGACATCACCGAATCATCGTGTGCAAATATCGAACGATGACAATCGCCAAAGTTCAGGCCCCAGATCTTAATGTTACGATCTGCCGATCCGGTGGCTACCAACGTCGAGTCATATGAGATGTCTATGCAAAGCACTGGCAACTTGTGTCCATACAGCGACAGATAGAACTTGAATGTGTCCAGAAAGAAGACCTTCACGGTGGCATCCAGCAGTCCCACGGCCAGGTACTTCATGTCCGGACTAATGGCCACACAGAGCACCGTCTCCTCTAGTTTGAGTGTGTTCTTGTGCAGCAGGGACAGCACATTGGTTTGTTCCGCACCCTCGCCTGCATCGATCAGCTCAAAGCTCCAGATTTTCAGAGTTGTATCACTGCTGCCGGTGACACAGCCCTTCTGATCCGGGAGTAGAGCGATGCTCCAGAGCTCGCTGTCATGGGCGGGTATCTGTTCGACAATATCCGCCGCACCCACATCCACAATGAGCAGCTTGCCGCTCTTCATGCCCAGCAGCACATAACGATCGCCGGGCACAAAGCGAGAACAGAGTATATAATCGGTTGGCACCGTCCGCAGGCATTGCATGGCATCGCGATCCCAGAACTTGAACGAATCGCCGGCGCCAGAACCAATTGCCAGGGAATCGTTGCTAAAGCACACGGAGCGCAACTCTGACTGATGACCGAGTCGCGTCAGCGAGCGTAACAGCTTCACACTAGTGTCCGTTGGCTTGCGCGACTTGAGTGTCGCCTCCAGGGAGTACAGGGACATGCTGTTATTGCCCAGACTGACCAGGACGCGCAGCTCTTTGTTCTCGCCAAGCAGCACATCGATAGATTTGATCTTCTGTTTCGCTTTGATGCTTTCCAGTCGCTTGATTTCATCATTGAGCGACAGCTCCTTGGACAGCTGTTCGTCGTTCTGCTCCGCGGCATCCGCATCCTGCGCCTTCTTGCGCGCCTTCTTCAGGCGCTTGGCCAAACGCTGTTTGGCCTCCTCGGCGTTGCATATGTAAAAGTTCTCAATCAGATCGTTGGTGCCATGGCAGCTGAGCACACGCTCGTTGGGATCAGCCACCAAGTTAACGGTGCGTCCTTTGCCAGCCCGTTGTATGGTGCCGCAATTGCTGACACTTAGCGGACTAATCGTATCCTCGTCATCAATGGCCAAGCCTTGGACGGCCGTCTCCAGAGATTGCGTTGAGTCATTTTCGCGCTTGCGCAGGCGATAAACATTCATGCCACTCTCGCCAGCGCCGGCAACCATCAGATCATTGAGAAAAGCCAAGGCCCAGATTTCAGTGCGATTGTCGACAATCGTTTTGAAGCAGAATTGCGTCTCCAGATTCCAGAACTTGATCTGTGTATCCTTCGAGCAGCTCACCACAATCTCCTGCTCGACCAGACGCTGCAGAAAGTGAGCATCCGTTACGGCCGCATTGTGTCCACTGAGACGCTGTCGACCCGCCTGCTCCACCACGTCCACTACGACCAGTTCCGTGTCCAGTCCACCGCTCACCAGTCGCATGCCCTGAGCATCATACCGCAACACACTGACTGCATTCTTGTGCAGAGCCAGCGAACAAATCGCATCGTAGTATGTTCCAGAACTCAGATCAAAAATCTGGACCAAACCATCCGCATAGCCAACGGCAATGTGCAGATGATCCGGCGAGACACGGAGGGCAGTCACCTCCTGTTTCTCGCGGCGCAGCGTCAGCTTGCGATCACCCATGCTGTGTATAGGTATTCGGGAGTTAATTTGTGTTTATATTTTAATTTAAATATTCATAAATACCGCAAATCCCAAATGATAACATTCTCAGCTGCTGGAGCGGCAACAAAACGGCCCTCGCTTTGCTCGAGTACGGCGAAATTCACATTGGCACGGCCGGATGCGATGATGTTGAAACTATCAATGGCACGATATGCCAAATATTGTTTAGTTAGACCCATTTTACCATTTAATAAACACTAAAAACAACAGGTGAAGGCAGCGCGCGTGTTGCACGTGTTAGCAATGTTTTGAAGTTGCCTGACAGGGCTGGTCGCTTTAGCAGGGATTAATCGATAGGCGTACGGTTCTATCGATATATTGCGTATCACTAATGATTAATGTGCCTAATTGTTGCAGTTAATACCAGCTGTGATCGAAAAGTGTTGCATGCAGCTCATAAAGCTTGTTTCCCAACACTGGGAATTTGAATCGATACATGTCCGTTATGCACATGCGCCTGTTCCTTCATTATAATACACCCTTCTTTCACCATTTCACTTTAATACCTTAATAATAACATTTCAAGATTAATCTCTTCACTATAATAGTTAAAAACCATTAAGCTATGGCCGCACAAGGAGCAGGTAAGTTCCCAAACTAAAACGCGTCAATTACATATTAAAGATTTGAATTACAGGTACTTCGGATTTGGACACAGAATCCGTGGAAGTTCTGCGCGAACGCTTAAGCACCATGAAGCGTTTAATGGCCGAGCGTACGGCACAGCAACAAAATAATCCAGCATCTACCGAAGAGATTTTCTCAACCAAACGGCATCGCTCTGAGGGCATCATTGATGGCAATTTTCTGAGCATCGCCTTTGGTGGTGCTTTGCTGGTGATTGTGACGGTTTCTGTCTATGCTTTCTATAATCTTTATCATGCCATACTCAAGAAGTTTCCTTCCCATCACGAGGAGTTGTAAGCTGCAATCTAAAGCTCAATATGTCACTTTTATAGTATTATGAAATTGCATTTAATAAAATAAATACGCCTATGCGGTTTGAATTTAGACAGTAAATGAAACTCGCCTTTTTATTTTTGCTGTTTTGCATTCGGTTAAATTAACTATTTATTGAACTTGTTTTCTTCTTAATTACAACAATCAATATTTCTCATATGTTCTATATAGTATTTTTTGTTTCCTGCGTTATCGTAATTCGTAATCCAAATAGAAAACTGAATGCATGGACAGCAAAAGAGGACAAAGGGCTTTAAGTATAGTAGTAGACACTATAATAATCATACAAAATCAATAAAAGTAAACATGTACAGTAAAATAAAGCACGAAGGAACACAGAGTCTGGAATTGGCAGGGCAAACAAAAATTAACTGGTGAAGAAAAAAACTGAGCACACCTATGTATATATAGAGATTATTTTTGATTTTGCTTACTCGCTAGCTACACAAATTCAAAACGTGTATCTTAAAATTGTTTTGTTTGTTGGTTTTTATTTGCTTATAACCTTTAGTTAAACACCTATAGATCAATATATAAATGTAGCTGTTTCTTGATTTGCTTCATTTTGGTTTTGGTTTGTTTAAAAAGAGTAACTAATATCGCTTTGTTGTTTTTAATAGAAATAATAATAATTTGTTTGTGTTGCGCATTGCTGCATTATTTCATTATTTGTTATTTATAAAAGTTCTACTATATGTTTTACATCATTTCATTTCATAATTGAACATTGCGATTGGAAAGCGAACAATTTGAATTTGGCATCCGAATTAAAAGTTGAGAAATTGATCAAAAGTAACATTCAAATTTGTAACGATTTAGTGCTGAATTAATGGATTTTGTGTTTCTGTCACTTTCTTCCGGTTGCAGCTGTTCTTAGGTTATTTTTTTAATGCGTTAAGATATTTGTGTTTGTTTGTGTGGGTGGAGGGGATAGAGGGGCTGTCGGCTTTTTACAAATTTGTTTAATTCCCTATTCTTGAACTGACTCTGCGGCTGCTGTTTCTGTTGCTGCGGTTGCTTTATTTTTTGTTAATCAGATATTATCAACGGAATCAGCGTCGTCCTCAGAACTAATCTCATCACCGAACTCAATATCCTCATCGAAGCCATCCTCGACGAATGTGACTGTCTCGTTGATGCGCACCGATTCCGGGAATTCGCCGTAGGTCTTCAGATTTCGAGCTTCGTCCGGTGTGTACTTCAAAATGACATCAGCCTTTGAATCCTGATAGTCACGCAAACCGACCAATATAATGTCCCCCTGGTTGATCCACACCTGTAACAGCAAACAGAAAATCGGTTAGTAATTTATCAAGTAATCGAAATTCCAACATTTTTTTCTTTAATTTCGTTTGTAATCAGCACATTTGTATGTACATATATTGTTAATAAGGTCTCGTAACTCAGGTGCACACAGCAAAAAGTGTGAAGCAATATTGCAGCTTGTATCTTTCATTGTTTTGTTTGTAATAAGTAGATAGCAGATCTTTAAATAAAGTGGCCAGTATTCTGGGTATTTCACCATTTGCCGCAATATTTGAAAATGTATTTCAATCATTTTGCATTGTTTTTTTTTTTGTTATAATGAACATCCAACGATTGTATCATATTTATCATATCATGTATCATATACAATAGAGTAGAGTTACGACAAAAATGAAATATTTTCGTTTCATATCGATATCTATAATAGCAATATGGTGCAATCCAATTGAAATAACTATAATGCAATTACTCTTTAAGTTCTCTAAAACATAATAATTTTTAGGTGCGCAGAAACCATAGTTTTAATCTATGTAGATTAATTATCTAATAGAAGCCTAAAACACTTCGCGCGTGTTTTGATAACTTAATTCGTTGAATTTTTCTAAGAAGTCATTGACGTCAACGGAAGAGTTTAATCTTCAGAGTAATTTGGGTAGTTTGGCGATGCATACGTTAAATATTTACCCACATTATGGGGTTAATTAGTCAACCGGTCGGTCGGTTGGTCGGTTGTCAACTGACCTGCAGCAATTTGCACTTGATGCGTGATTCCCATTCATAAATATAAATACATTTCCTCAGCGACTTCCGTAGTATTTTTACTACTGACGGTAAGTGATGGAAATAGCCGCAAGTGCAATAAATACCAAAGTAATGCATAAATATGACACATGCATAAGGCGAGCAATGATAACGAGATATTTGAAAACGTAGAAAACTGGTTTTGATAGCGAATTCGGCTTAAAAATTCATTAAAGCGAAAATAATTCTAGCATTACGTTATCACTGTAAATAAATATAGGGCCCAACTGAACTTTGGAGCATTAATCATATGGGGAAAGGAGAGCGTTGTGAGCGATGGCGTGTGGCGTTGGCTCAAACATATCTGATATTATGTTCCTTCATATATCACGTAATAAACCCATAGTGCGCCTCAATCAGACAGGCGGCAGGTAGGTAAGATAAAAGAATCGTGACTAAATCACTTTAAAATCGGCATATTACCCAAGGGCGTGAGCTAGTGAAGTGAGCCAAAGATAAGCGGTCGATCGACATGCCTGAGCAGGCGTCTGGGAAGCACCCGAAGACCAACAGCAATTCGTTAACTAATTGCTGATAGCGTTGCCTGGGTCACGACCAGGTGAAGGGGGAGCGCGCTCATATCGGTATCGTCATCATATTGGTATTTGCGGCAGCAGGTATCATTCCTTCCATATGAACAATGTACTAAAAATACAAATGTGCTACGTATATGGGCATATCCCACATTCTGATATAAGATGATTGAACTTGTGGTAGCTGTTCGACTCATCAATGGGGAAAACTGGGAGAAGCGAACTACACAGTTGAGGCCTGCTTGAATACGTTAATGTAAACTTTTCAGATTCGAGTTTTGGGAATCAAGAATTCGCTACAAGAAGGTGCGTTTATCACTGATTCATAATGCGGTATACGTAGATGTGTTTATCAGACTGAATCGCATTGCGGTATTCTTTTCTTTTAAACAGATACAATCAAAATTTAATTTAAAATAAATGTTTACATGAATGTACAAACTATGAGCCGTGCGTAGGCATATTATTTTTTACACAAGAACTTATAGATTAAATATGGTGACTCTCGCGGACATGGCTAAATCGACTCGTCGGTTGATTTATATACTTTATGGGGTCGGAGATGCTTCCTTATGACCGTTACACAAAACTTGCACAAGTTTTTTAATGAATGTACAAACTATTAGCCGTGCGTAGGCACATCATTTTTTACACAAGAACTTATAGATTTAATATGGTTGATTTATATACTTTATGGGGTCGGAGATGCTTCCTTATGACTGTTACACAAAACTTGCACAAGTTTATGTTTAATTAATTAGATTTACATGGCATATACATATAATATGCATGCTAATCACACTTGCTAATCAGTAGTACGTAGGGCATTTCTCTAAGCACACGCAAATTTCTTATCAAACTGATAACGACGACGTAGAAAATCCGCAACCGAGTCACTCTCTTTTCTATTTAATTACACGTAACTCTGATAAAAGTGGAAGCAGCCAATAGCATTGTTCGCTCTCTCACCAACTCTTATCAATCGGCGTCGCCATCGCTCTCTGTGGTATAAATACGAGCGCCTGGTGAGGGGCAACTGCAAATTTAAAAACGCCATCAAGCAGTGAAGAACCAAAAGCAAGCGGCAAACACACAGCCGAAAGAAAAGTGAATTCCATGACAAATCAGAAGGGAATACAAGTGAAGTGTTATCGACACGCCAAGTCGAAGAAGAAAAGCTGAAAGCAATACAAAATCAAAACTCAAGATCCACACGGCACAACCCACTACACTCAATCCACAAGCAACCAACAAAAATTTAATAAAAACTCGCGACGATCAACGCGTCAAAATTACGTTCAGTACAAATCTAATTACGTGCGGGGCGTGCAATCAGAGCGAGGATATCATCATGCTGTTATCCTACAGATACATTTACTCAGTCTTACTGACCACTATAGCCAGCATTATGGTTGTGCTCAGCTCAGCCCCGCACATGCAGCTGCCCGTGCGCAAATGCAGCGGACCCGGCCACACCATGGCCATGACTCTGGCCACCTATGGACTACTGGAGAATCGTATCAGCACTCTGGATGCACCACAGCAGACGCACTGGAGCAAGAAATTCCTGGCCAAACGTGAGGCGACACCGCATTCGGCGCCATACGTTGTCAGCATACAGATGATGACTCCGGATCAGGGCCTGGTGCACTATTGCGCCGGCACGGTGATCAACGAGCACTGGATCCTGACCGCCGCCCATTGCCTCACCTCGCCGCAGTCGGTGGCCAATTCGGTAATTGTAGCCGGCAGCCACGACATTCACAATCGACGCGGCGAGACGGGAAATATTCAGATGCGTCACATCGATTACTATGTGCGCCACGAACTGTATCTGGGCGGCGTGAATCCCTACGATATTGCGCTGATCTACACCAAGAAGCCGCTCGTCTTCGACGAGTTCGTGCAGGCGGCAACGCTGCCGGAGCAGGACGCTCATCCCGAGGGCTATGGCACACTGTACGGTTGGGGCAACGTGTCGATGACAGCGGTGCCCAACTATCCACACAAGTTGCAGCTGGCTAATATGCCCATTTTGGACATGACGCTGTGCGAGGAGATTCTAGCCCGTTCCGGCCTGGAGCTGCACGAGACGAATCTGTGCACTGGCCCACTGACCGGTGGTGTTAGCATCTGCACCGCCGATTCAGGTGGTCCACTCATGCAGGAATGCTGCGAGCCAGACTTGGAGCAGAGCAACGTCATCATTGGCATTGTCTCCTGGGGCAGACTGCCCTGCGGCCAGAAGAACGCACCCTCTGTCTTTGTGCGCGTCTCCGCCTTTACCGACTGGATCAATCAAGTTATCAGCTCGGCCACGCAACTTATGTGAGCCGGATTATCAGCGCGGAGAGAGGTCCTGGGACTTTAGCGCACACGCAGCTCGAATGTAACAAATCGAAAAACACAAAACAAAAACCAAAAAAACCCACAAAATTTAAATATATTTAAAAAAAAACCTCAAAAAAATCTAGAAACTAATCTCAGTAGTTATATAGCTATATACTGCCCCCGTAATCTAAGCCATATAATTTTAAGTCGCAAAAAATGTTCCTAATAAAAAACAAATTATTTGTACAGTATAATCCTAGAGTATCTTTAATTTCAAGCTAAAAATATGTCAATTGTGAAATCGACCAAAGTTCTACGTTTCCAGGCGTCTGGTAGATAAGTTTATACAATGCTACGGGACACTGTTGCTAGAGGGCGGGGTCTGCTGTCTTTTGGGTCTGTGCATTAGTCACGCAAATGTTGGAAGATTAGCAAAAAAAAAAAAAAAAAAAAACCGGCTACGGCTACGATACTCAGTGTTATGTTTTATCTACAGATTAGTTGATCAGCTGTTCGCATTATGATTGACAGCCTGCCTGCTTGTGAAGATCTTGTAGGGTGCTTGGACTTTGGAATACACACAGGTGACCGGCCCACGTCTGCTGATTGATCATTAAGATTATAGTTGCCATATGGTTTAGTTTTTAATTTAAGTTCTGTTGGTATTCACTCAGTATTTGATTCGGTTCAGGTATGATTAATAGCTTTCACTCGAAAAATTGGATAAAACAAAAATTAATAATGGTTCCTTTACAGTTCTGTAACCTTAGAATAGATTAATAAATAGTATGTTTCTCTAATAAATCATTTTTTTACAAGGGTTGACAATGGTTGTAATGTGGAGCACCTTTATTGAGAGGCACATTTTAAGATTCATCCACATTAAATACTTCACAACCACTCAACCAAACCCACTATCAAAAAAACTTGAGACATTACAGAACCCCAGCAAACTACTTGATAGATTAAATGCCAATATTAGTTACTACCGAACTGTAGTACGACTTAATCTGAGGAGCAATAAAATAAATGATGAAATTTGGGCAGGCAAAGAATAATTATTATAATGGCGCCTGTCTCAAAGTGTTTAATTGGTAAGTCATTATGAGACAACATAAAGTGACCCGCTGATAAGAAATAACCTCTTTATAATTTCTTTGACATAAACCAGTCGAATAAAATAGTTTATGACATTATTGCGACGTATATTCAGTCAATTTGTGTTCTTTTTGGTATCTTATCAATGGCAATTATGATTACAATCAATACAGTTTTCGTTTACCTCGCAGCACGTGCTAATGTGCCATGTGCTTTAAGGAACAAGTTTGTTTCCTGGAATTTCATGCAAATGAGTTTGAAGTTTTAAGCTAACAGAACAAACTTCAATTAGGATCTGCTTTCAATTCTATTTATGGTATCTTCAATTACTGCCAACATGTTATATTTTTCTACGTCGTTAGCTGTGTAAATTAATCAAATGAAGCCTGTTGTCTGCTTTTCCAGATTGACATCGTTTTCTTTTAATGACGTACATTCGTACTACTAACTACGCAGGTACATATCTTGAAATCGAGACGGCGACTATTCGATAGTTATTTATGAGTCCTTCTGCTTATGAGCCGTGCGGGTAAAGCCCCAGTTCGATACAACGAACTTAATGCAAAATGAGAGGAAACTTCAATCACGGATTTCTATACATGTGTACTATATACATTAAATGGAGTCAATTGCTACGACATTAAAGGTAAACATTTAATATATATTTATAAGGTTTTAGTTAGGCCCCCTGTAATATTTTACTGCGCATTTCCAAAGTTTCTTTCGGAAAGAGGTTAAAACGTTAGGTGCATAAGAACACTCATAGCTGGTAAGTTTGGTTGGTATATCTTGGAAAACAAACCTTTTTCATACAAGAATGATATGTCTCAGTCGGCTGGAGCGGACCACTGATTTAGCCGACTGAGACAGCATCAATATGACTTTAAAAGTGAGACTAGTCTGCATAGAAACAGACTGACGGACACGGCTACTAATGCTGATATATACAGTGGATCACAGCTTATTTCAACCAGCACCTAAGAAAAACTTTCAGCAGCTATAACAACTAAACTAAAAAATATATCAAAATAATTTAAATTGAGGTTAAGAGCCTTATGTTTTAACTTTTCAAATGCTACTTCATTTATTTTCTAGCATTTTTTTGGATATTTTAAAATAATTAAAAACTAAAAAAACAGACGAAAACAATGTCACAGCTTATTTCAACCTGTATACTTTATGGGGTAGTAAATGTCTCCTTTAATGCTTTACAAACTTCATGACAAAATTATAAAAAACGCGACTACTATTATGATATCATGGATTATTAGTCGTATACTGTATAAAAACTGATATTGTATTTCTACTATATATAATAAACATACATATGTACATATGTGCATTAGTACATATAATTTCATATACATACATACATATACAGTTGTAAATTCAACGCAATTCGCCTTTGTTTGAAACTTTTGAAGGCCGTTGCCCACAGACTGATCAGAGCAAAATATTTCAAAAGGCAAACAATATTTTAATAATAGCTGAATGTTATTAACCAATATGCAGTGAAGGTCTGTTTATATATAAATTGTTTACAAGGTCGACAGTCTTTTAAAATTGCATTTGCAAATTTTGAAGTGCATGCGTAGCACACACATACATGCACAAATACGTTTATCCATGATACATTAACAGTGCACGCAATACACCCACAAAAAAGAGAGAGCCGCACTCTTTATCACACACACACATGCATTAAGAAACGGTGCACGCAGCACACCTACAAGGAGAGAGAGCAGCACTCACACATATGTACATATGACAGACCGCCCCTCACAAATGGTACTCACCTTCTTACGAAGTTTCCCCCGAATGTGACAGAGACGTTTGACGCCATCAAAGCACATTGCCTCCAAGCGACCATTGCCCAGCATTTTGGTCACCTGTGCATACTCCTGTTGATCCTCTTTGAAGATCAATTCACGCTTCTCAAACTCATTTTCGTTCTTTCCACGACGACGATTTTTACCACCTTTTCCCTTATTCTTGGGCATTTTGGCTGCGTTTAATGTTGCTGTCTCTGTCTGGTGTGTTACGCTCCGCTATCGACGTTATTGCTGCTACGCTGACTGTTCACAAACTGCGCTGCAGATTTAAAGATAATATAACATGTTTTTATTAGATTTGCACGTCAAATCAAATGAGAAAACTTACAATTTTGCCAAAGAAATGTGACAAATTTTGCCTCGCTAAAGTGAAAAGGAGTGAGAGACGAGCTAGAGATGTTCATGTTATATCGAAATGATGTATCGATAGTTTTTTGGTGAAAAGTATTACCACTCTAAAATACTAGTGGCAGCACATGTGTGCTTGTCAACAGGGTGGCAGCCTTACATTAAAATATCTTATTAATTGTTGACATTTGAAATGCCACCCAAAAAGGATACAAAAGGCGGCAAGGATGGCGCCAAAGGTGGCAAAAAACCAGCAGCAGAGGACAAAGGTGAGAGTGGTTTGTCTATACTACTGTTTACAAAATAATTTATTTGATTTACAAGGGGCCGGCAAAGAAAAGAAAGGTGGCAGCGCTGTCAAGGTGCGACACATTCTCTGCGAGAAGCAGGGCAAGATTATGGAAGCCCTGGAAAAGTTAAAGGCGGGCCAAAAGTTTCCCGAAGTGGCAACCGCCTACAGCGAGGATAAGGCACGTCAGGGTGGCGATTTGGGTTGGCAAATCCGTGGCGCAATGGTTGGACCCTTCCAGGACGCCGCCTTCGCTTTGCCCATCTCCAATGTTAATAATCCCGTTTACACAGATCCTCCGATAAAGACAAAATTTGGCTATCACATTATCATGGTTGAGGGAAAGAAATAAATTACGATTTTGTAAATCATATTTATTGAAAAAAATCGTTTGTAAAAATGTTAAGTCTTTCACTTTTTGCCGGAATCCTCTTTGAGGCCCACGGTGCGGTTGAAGACAATTCGCTTGCCCGTTTCCGTATCCGGATCGACGGAGAAGAAACCAATCCGCTCAAATTGGAACTTGTCGTAGACTTTGACGCCGCTTAGCGACTGATCGGCGTATGCCTGGAGAACGGACATGGAGTTTTCGCTAATGTCGGTGAGGAAACCGCCGGGCACCTCGTTGGTATCCTCGGGATTTTTGTGCTTGAACAGCTGCTCATAGAGACGCACTTCCAGCTCAATGGGCTGTGACACCCACTGCACAAATGCCTTTGGCTTCTCCGCCTTTTCCGCTGACTCGCAGCTGCAGATGAGTTCTAGGACATCATCCGTGGACGGATCGCGTACAACTTGCTGTACGCTTATGACCAGACCGGCATGACGCAAGCCGACAGCCTGCTCGCTGGACAGTCGTCGATAGCCCTTCTCCGGCTGTGGTTTGAAGTCGCTGCGCTCAATGTAAATGACACGATCCAGCGTGATCTTGTGCATGCCCAGCGCGGGGTTCTGTGGAAAGTTCGGCACCTCTAACTCCACTGGTCCCGCATGCGGATAGTTGTTGATGGTTACCTTGAGCGGCTGCAGCACAATCAGACGTCGAGGAGCGGTTACGTTGAGCACATCCCGGACGGCCGCCTCCAGCATGGCTGGATCGACGGATATCTGGGCGCCCGTGACGCCCATCTGGGCGCAGAAATTATTAATAGCCTCAGCTGGATAACCGCGACGTCGCAGCGCCGTCAGCGTAAATAGTCTGGGATCATCCCAATCATGAACAATGCGCTCGCTAATCAGTTTGCCAATCTTTCGCTTGGACACCAGGGCATAGTTCATGTTGAGGCGCCCATACTCCCACTGTACGGGACAGTAGATGTCCAGGGCGTTGCACAGCCAGTAGTAGGAGGAGCGACGCGACTGGAACTCCTTGGTGCACAGCGAGTGAGTAATGTGCTCAATGGAGTCGCACAAACAGTGCGTGTAATCATACGTGGGGTAAATGCACCACGTGGCGCCCGTGCGATGATGCGGTATGAATTTGATCCGATAAGCAACCGGATCCTGTTTGCCCTCCTCGAGTGTGAGCTTGAGGCGCAGCGTCGCCTCGCCCTCATCGATCTTGCCGCGCTTCATGTCCTCAAACAGCTGCAGCGACTCTTCGATGGGGCGCTCGCGCCACGGACTCGGCGGCGGATTGAAGCCCTTCAGCTCATCCGCCTTCTGGTGGCACACATAGGCCAGATTCTTGCGAATCAGCACTACGGCCCATTCGTACAGCTGCTGGAAGTTGTCCGAGGAGTGGGTGACCTTGAACGGTTTATAGCCAAGCCATTCGACCATGTTCCGTATGCTCACAAAGAACTTCTCCTCCTCCTTCTCGGGATTGGTGTCATCATAGCGCAGATAGCAGACACCCTGCTGTGCCGCCGCATATCCAAAATTGATATTGATCGCCTTAGCATGTCCAATGTGTAGAATACCATTTGGCTCCGGCGGGAAGCGCGTCTGGACGCGTCCACCCGTCCGCTTCAAATGATCGCGCAGCAGCTGCTCCGTGTGATCGGTGACCACATAGCCATCGGTCTTATAGTTCTCGCCCGGCGCATGGAAATGCACCTTGGTCTTCATCAGCTCCGCAATGGTATTGGCACCATCTCCGTCTCCCTCTGCATCCGTCTTGGATTGCTTCACTTCGGGCTTGGCCTTCACCTTGGGATGCTTATCGCTGAGTGGCTTGAGATCGGCTTCTGTTTTAGGCCCAAGCAGATCAAAGATCTCAACATCGATGGCCGCCTTCAAGGATTTGGCATCAGCCCATTTCAGTTCCAGGCGCACATCCTGCAGAATTTTAAATGCATTGAATTGATACCTCTGCTCCAGCAGTGTCTGCTTATAGCTGCCCCTTATCCTCTCCTGCACCACACGCTCAATCTCCTCTGGAGTGATAACAACTCCAACTCCACATTCACGCTCCAATTCCCCTAAATCCACACTAGCGCTCTTCTTCTGTCCACATTTAAGAAGGTATTCCAATGCTGCATCCACACGCTGTGTGTTGTCCAGCTTACGTTCCGCTATGTATCGCACCAGCAGCGGAAGCTGCTCCCCGATTTGGGGCTTCAATTTAGTGGCCAAATGATAGAGCAGCATTCCAACACCTTCGGAGAGCGGCTGTACAGCTGTTGGCTCCGCCAGCGCCAGCTGCAAGTTGCGTGTCACATTAGCATTCTTGAGGGTCTCTTTGGCCTTCTGCTCGCTCATGCCGAGCTCCTGAAATTTGCCAATCAAATCCTCGCCGGCCATATTCACAGATGATGAAATATATCACTTAATTGCCCAACACTGACAGCCACATATGTACATTTGTACAGCTTTGGGCATCCTAAAAACATAACATTCGCTGAAATGTTATTAACAGCGCACTGTAACTGATTCCTGTTAAAAAAAAGTCGTTACTGCTTTTTCAGTACTGCAAAAAGTTCAAATTAATAAATTATAAAGATGTGCAGTATCTTTTAGTTTATTTTATAGATTTTATGAATACAAATGACAAAATAACAATATTTTTGTAATTCAGCGGGGATGCAAAACATGGACCTACTATTTATTTTTATAATTTGTTTACAAGCCTTTACTCGCAGTTTAGTTGGCAAACAGTTTTTGGCAAAATCGGATTGCACCTTCTAGTATTAAACATTTTTAATTTTGTCTGAGTTCTGTATTCCAAATTGAGTGTTTGTACTGTAAATAATTAATAGCTTTGTGGCTAGTCCTTAACGATCATGTTTAAATCGAATTTGACATTACCCTTGCCTTGATATTTCATATCTATACCAATGTTTTTTGCCCACATCTTGCACGTGAACGTAACATATTCGTTGTGCGGCAAATGGGAGATCTTCAAGGCAACTACACGATGGACGCCATCCAGGCCTAAAGCTGTTTCGAAAAATGGTCCAGGTATAAATTTGATATTTGTCGGTGCGCCCGTCGAGGATTCGCATGTAACCCAGATTCTGCCCTCGCCATGATTATTCTCCATTGTCTCTTTTAAATCGTCTGGATCATCTTTGGACAAATCATCTATTGTTTCATATGTGTCCGCCTTGAATCCAATTAATTTATTGACCTTAATAAAAACGCACGGTTCCCTTGAATAATAGCCCCATAATTTGTCTTTGTTGCACTCGGCGAATACATGTTCGGCAGTTTCATCAATTTTGTATATGAAATCATCAATTACATCAGCAATGGGATATAATTCGGTTTGAATTGTGGTAAAAAACTTGGTCGAGGTGCCGGGCACCACCGAAAAGCCGGGCTCGTCCTTAAGCCATTTTGGTGCATTTTCATCATGGAAGACGAAAATGAATAAAATAAGCCAAATACCCAGGATCAGCATGATGAGGAAATATAAGAAAAGATAGAATAAAACAATCCGTGTCCAACCCCAAACAGTACGTCCAAACAATTGATTGCGATCCAAGTCCAATATTTTTTTAGACCAGGGCATATCTTTATTTTTTCGTGTGTGCTCCTCATCGCGAAATCGTTTGTGTACTTTGTAATTGCCAGCGGGAACCAGAAAGTCTTCGGGCATTTTAAATTTACAAAATATAGTTTTAAGTTGCTCATGGGAGCTATGTAATATTGTTCATAAAACTGTAGTCGAAATGCCTACTAAACTTTTAAATTTAATGCATAAATGTAATATGTTTACTTTGATTCATTCATTTACTTATACACAGAGAAAAAACGGTTGAATATTAGATTGGTATTTTCTGGTCGCTTTTAAAATATATAAAATATAACCAATAATTAAATACTTTTTGGATATGGTAAAAAATTAATTTAAAAATATTAATTTAGTATTTTAAAAGCAATTCGCTGATTTCAAGATATACTCTCTTTCGATAGAAATAAATACCAATTTGCGTAATCTTTTTTCATAGTGGACGTTAATAGTCTTCTTCTGGATCGGGATTTGGAAATACTTCATGACCCTTCAAATGAAATACAACAATTGTTGAGGCAACTACTATAGGAATGTTTTTTGCCCACGCCGTACACTTTACGGTAACATCTCGATTCATAGGAAGATTCCGAAATTGTACGCCAATGACACGACGAAATGCCGGTTTCTCATAGATTTCCTCTGCCGTTAAGTTCTCAGATATCGATTCCAAGTATACATGCTCAATTTCAAACAAGCCATCGGCATCATAATAACGATTCGGTATATACTCTATACTCGCTTCAGTTATATTATCCATGAAGATACATCCTGCCCAAATGCGATTTGTGCGCTGTTCCACCGACAACTGTAGTATATAATCGTATAGATCGTTGGGCACCTCATTCGGCAGCGTTATCGAATCGGTATATGTCACGGGAGTAAAGTGGAGTGCATAATTCAGTTTAAGGAGCACGCATGGCACACCGGAATTGTATCCCCAGTTATTATCTAAATTACATCCTCTCAAGTGACGAATTCCATCATTGCCATATTTTTTAACGAATCTGTACATTTGGCTAACATAGGGCGTTATCTCTTGCCTCTGATCTGGCGTGTATCGGATCATTTTCTTGCTACCCACAAAATTACCAGGCACCGACGATACACTCGTACACTTTCGCTCAAAGGGTTCATGTTCGGGCACACGAAAATGGAAGACAATTGCAAAAATGCAAATGAAAATAAGTGCAATACACACATAAAGTAACACATAATATCCGATTACCTTAAGTAACTGTAATAGCGTATACTTATGTTGGATCACATGTACTCGGGGGGTCTTACGTTGAGCCCATTCTTCTTTGCGCTGTTCCACCCGTCGAAATTTCTTAGTTACTTTGTAGGCACCTTTGGTTACAATCAATTCGTCTGGCATGTTTTTCTCTTAATAATTCTTGTAGATCATTTTATTTTGTAAGCGCAGTGTACTTTGATTTAAAAACTTAACGGTGCCTTAAGTTTCTGAGATATCTCCAAATGAAAGGTAAGAAACCAAAGATATTTATAATAAACTAGAAAGCTCCAGCCCGCTTTGTACAATACACATATATATACATATATATTGTTTTTAATTTTAAACTTCAACTTGATATCGATAAGTCATGGAGTTCATGTATTAGCAGTGACAACGTACAATTAATCGGTATGTGCTCGACACTATCGATCGCAACAGCGGTACTGTTTTGCTTCTGTTGCGAGTCTGTTACTGTATTTAAAAGTTATTTGAAACCAGATAGCAGCTGCAGATCAAGCTTTTTTTGTTGTTTTCATTTGTCCCGAGCTAAACATTTCTGTTTGATTTCTTGGCAATACTTAAAAACAAGTAGTGATAATTTTCCCGCGCCGTCTGTTAACAACATTTCAGTAAAAGTAAAAGGTGCCCACAGTTGTAAATGGAGCTGTGTAGTGTTGCAAAATAACAAATCAAAAAGAAGAGCAACTAAACAAGTCATATTTATATTTATTTGTGAAATGAAAACAAACAAAATAAGCGCGCCAGTGAGTAAAATTCCTGGCACATCGGCAGCAAAGGAGCAACACGTGAAACCCCTTAAAGGGCTAATGTACCACGAGCTGCTCGATATGAAAGAGAGGCAAAGTCATCTTTTGGCATCCAAGTGAGTCCCAAAAGTGGATTCATTTGTGGGGGCTCCCCTTGAATATGTATTTTGTTACAGGAAGCGATTGCAGATGCTGCCAGACAAGGGGAAACGTGTCCAGGAGTCTTACGATAAGTTGTTGTTGGAGATTCAACGTCGCAACGATGTGGACGCAACTGCCGATCTTTTCGGGGATATGAACATTACCTCCAAGGGCAAAGTAAAGCTAAACAATCTGGAATGGCATGGTCACACTAATGCGCCAGCCACCAACATTGATGATGTCCTCGACAGCGACGATGAGCAGGAAATGGATCCGTTAAGGGTTATCGCCCAGGGTACAATGCATCAGCGTCAGATTAGAGTTTTGCCACCTCCCGCAACTCTAATCACAGATGGGGATTTGGCGGACATAGCATCGTTTAGACAAACACCCAATTCATTAGATTCCACCATGTCCGGATCGAGTAGCTCCAGTGGTGGTCAAGAGATCACTGTACCCGCTGAACTAATTGAAATTGGTGTAGCCACATTGGTGGCCAAACGAGTTCCGAAAGCGACAGTGGACCAGCATACTCTGTATCTCATTGATAAAATCGAGCCGCAAAAAACGGCGAAGGTACGAGAAAAGTTCTTGCCATTTCGCACTACAACGACCAATGTACATGATCCGGATATGGAGCGTACGCGTAAACAGGGCAAACATTGGGAGAATACCGCCGCGACGCCGCCACTAATACAACACAAGGAGATGCAGCTGGTGCCGCTGGCCGAATCCGCCAGCCTGCAGCTCGATTACATGCAGAAAGTCAAGGTTAGTGTTGATATATGTTCATCATCTATATTTGCCCATATTCCACTGCTTGCAGGAGCTACGCATACAGCAGGCCGAAGAGCGTTTGGCCAGGCAAACTACAACAGAACGGGGCATTCATCTGCCTCCGAATTCAGTACTGAAAACCAAGGCCTCATTTCAAAACTATCGCAATCCACAGGTGGATCATCTAATTGAAGGCAGGCGACATATTGGTGAAGAAAATGAAGTGCTGGATCCGACAACAGCGGACGTAGTCTCAACTGGTGTAAGGTACTCAGAGTACGACTAAAGATTCATCAATTTAAACTGCGCTATTGTATTTTATTAATATTGTTACATTTGTCAAGCTTCGGAATTTGTCAAATTGAATTAACTATGGAACGCATGTGATTCTAGCAGTTTCATTATATTATACTGCGTATATTTAATATAATTATAAGCACTATCAAGTAGCTATTTTTTTCAATCAACATTTATTTTGCTACTACCATTTGTGGCTATTGAATGGCCAATAATTTAAATCGAGTAAAATTGTGTTGCCGTTGATGCCTGCAGCTCTATTTGGCCCATTTTAAATTGTAAACGCTGTAACCACTTGAGTAGCGCCTCCGATTTGTGCGTCTGCTGCTCCTCAAAGTCCGGTGCGTAATCACGTACGTTCTGCAGGCGCACGTGGAGTGTGTCCGACAGCTGTGTTTGCGACGAGAGCACAGTGCTCCACATGGGTAACAATTTGCCCAGCACCGTTGAGTTTGTCTCTTTAAGGGCTTCCAGCAAGCTGAGGAAGTGCAAGTTGACCATCTCCGATAGCTTTGAGTTAGTTTGAAAGTCGACGCTCGGTGGATCTTTGTTGACCGGCTTGGCATGCGACACCAGCTGGAGTATGCATGGCGTTACCTTGGTCCAAAACTCAAAGAGCACACCGAGGGTGCTGCCTTCAGCATTGCTGCTGGTGTTGTGCGCCATCTGCTCCAAGTAGACGGTCCACAGTTGGCACAGCGTGAACGCATGGAACAGCGATGACATGTGCAGCACCGAGGTCTTCGACTGCTCGGCAAAGCCCGCAAAGATCACCTGTATGTGATCGGCTATGTGGCAGGATGCCTCCTGCGGCACAGGCTGTGAGTACGTGACTCCCTGATGCTGATAGTGCACAGACGGTGGCTGTCCTTGTCCAGGAGCTCCACTCGACGAGTGCGGCGGTGGCAACGTTTGCGTCTCGTGGCGTCTCTGCATTAAAGCCATATGGGTCAAGGAGCCGAGCAGCAGCCACGAGAGCAGTCGCATGTGACCCACACATTCCGTGAACTCCTTAGGACTGTAAAAAAACAGAAAGGGTTATTTAAAATATGTATTTTAGGTTTTTTTAAAAATATTATTAAAAAACTAAAAATAAGATTTGATAGTTTTTGAAAGTTTTAAACTTACCCTTGCTGGAGTGAGGAGGGCGCATTGTTTAGCCAGGGAAGATAGCGGGAGACAGCCTTGTTGTCGCGGTTGTTGCCACGGGACATCTCCAGTGCCAGATACTGGGCCACAGCTCCTTTGAGCACGCCACCCAAGGTGTCCTCGCCCAGGCCATTACTTGGTTGACCGTTCTTGCAATTCTGCTAAGGTTCAGTTTATTTAATCACCGATGATTACAAACCTTCTCGATGACTTACCTTTATCTTGCTGAGTGTATGGAAATCGGCCAGAAAATCGATGACATCGTTAATATACTGCCTCAAGCAGTCGGCTGCATTTGTGGTCAAGACGGGCGCAGCATCCGGAAGACCAGGTAATGCTCCTGGATGTAAAGTGCCGCCTGCATCGAGTAGCACGAATCCAATGATCATTAGCAGATTGTGATCGGGTATATTCGACTTGAACTTGAGCGCCTGAACAAACTCAAAGATCATTTGGCGGCAAAGTAAGTTCTTGTCGCGATCTTTATTAAAGGAGCGTGTATTGAGAGTGCACAGATCGTAGATCGTCTGGTATTCCAGATTAGTGTGCTGCACACAGTAGGCCATGATCTTGGAGTACGGCTCAAGTAGGGTTTTGGGTACGCAGTTTAAACGCAATGTGGCTGCAATCAGGTCCAGCATATACTCGGCATTGCTCATACTGGGCATAATGACAATGACCTGGCGCAGCAGGGACTCCATAGCCTGCATGGCCTGTGACCAGACAGCCAGACCGACACCAGCCTCGGCCGGCATGCACTGCAGATACTCGGCCATGTTGCGAAAGATGATGGGCAGCTGTTCGATGGGCAGCGCCTTCTTCGAGGTGAGCGACTCGCAGACCATATAAATGGGACTGGTGGCGTTCAGATCCTGGAAATCCTGAAGTGCCTTGGCAATGCTGCGGAAATGGTTATGCCGGACTTTAACTGCAAGCGGGGAAGTTATTAAAATGTAGCTTTTTAAACAGATTTGCAGCCTCAACTCACTTTTCATTTGAGTTTGGAACACCTGCAGGAAGATGCCATTAGGTGCCAGTTGGTGCAAAACGCAGCGTATGAACTGCAGAGCCACCGCCTGGGCGCTACTGGCCAAGGGTAATCCATTCTCGCCTTGCCAGGCATGCGTGCCGCTCAAGCAAATTCTATAGAGATATAATCAGCAATGACAAAATTTTAGGTTTCCTTATTCAACTCACCGCGATGTCATGGTCAGCACCTCGGGCAGAAAGGGTGCTGCGATGGCCGGCTCACGGTGAATAAAGGTGCCCAGGATAACGATAAATATCCCAATCTCTTCATCCGTGTACTCCTCAATGACAGAGCCACAGTCCGAGCAGCGTTCCACAATAGTATAGTCACCAACGCGACGGGAGCTCTATGTAAATATTTAAAATTAAAAATATTAAAATTTTTTTTGCAATAAAAAACATTTGGGGACTTTTATCTATTTTTAAAAACTTTATTTTTCAATTAAATAGAATTTTGAATCTAAATAAGTATAGGAAAAGTTATTCTTAGATGGTTAATTTTTCTGTCAAAAATCACGCCAAAAGTGACAAAAAAAATGTCTTGTAAAGTGCTCAAACAACGAAAAGTTCCTTATGAATGACCTTCCCAGACTTCAAACTGCCACAACTTTGTCAAATCTGAACCGATTTTCAATCCCGAGGCCATTTTAATCATTATTTGGCATCTAGTTTAATTCCACATTTAAGACTTTTGCACTTTTAAGAAAAAAAAATTTCGGACTTTTTTTGGGAAAAAAGCATAAGGGTCCCCCCTTACCAATTTTGATTTTTCAAAATATAGAATCTTGAAATTTTACGTTTAATTGATTGTGGGTGTCATTATTAGTATAAAAAAGTATAGGAAAAGTAATTTTGGGGCAGTTCATTTTTCTGTCAAAAATCACGCCAAAAGTGACAAAAAAAATGTCTTGTAAAGTGCCCAGACAACGAAAAGTTCCTTATAAATGACCTTCCCAGACTTCAAACTGCCACAACTTTGTCAAATCTGAACCGATTTTCGATCCCGAGGCCATTTTGATCATTATTTGGCATCTAGTTTAATTTCACATTAAAATTTTTTGCAGTTTTAAGAAAAAAAAATTTTGGACTTTTTTTTGGGAAAAAAGCATAAGGGTCCCCCCTTACCAATTCAATTTTTTCAAAATTTAGAATCTTGAAATTTTATCTTTAATCGATTGTGGGTGTCATGATTAGTAGAAAAAAGTATAGGAAAAGTAATTTTGGGGCAGTTCATTTTCTGTCAAAAATCACGCCAAAAGTGACAAAAAAAATGTCTTGTAAAGTGCTCAAACAACGAAAAGTTCCTTATAAATGACCTTCCCAGACTTCAAACTGCCACAACTTTGTCAAATCTGAACCGATTGTCAATCCCGAGGCCATTTTGATCATTATTTGGCATCTACTTTAAATCCACATCGAAGGATTATTGTTATTTGAAAATATTTTTGTTTACTTTTTCTGCGAAAAAAGCATAAGGGGGGACCCTTACCAATTTTGATTTTTCAAAATAAAGAATCTTGAAATTTTACGTTAAATTGATTGTAGATATCGAGGTTTGTCGAGGTTTGTCGGCTAGGTTTAAAGTTTATGAAATATTGAAATTGATATTTTTGACGATATTGCACTTACCCCACGTTGCGTATTGGAGTGTGCGTTGTGGGTTGTGTGTCCGTTTGTGACCTCGGGTGTTTCATCGCAGTCATCGTCGTGCTCCTCGGCAGGCTGGAAGGGTGGGGGTGGCCAGGAGCCGGCAAAGCGGGAGCGTATGTCTGGTATGGCATTGGTGTCAACGTTAAAGGGTGCCAGCTTTTGCCTGGGACGCTTGATGCTATTGGAAGTGGTCGGGGGACCGGCCGGGTTCTGCTGACGCTCAGTGGGCAGCTGCTTAAGATCCTGTGTGACGTTCTTTAAGATGGACGTGTGCAGATCCTGTGGAGGCTGCGACTGCGCCTGTGGTGGTGTCTGTGCGGTGACGGGAGCGACTGCCGGTGCATTTGGATTTGGCGGCGATTCGAGTGCGACTTGTTTGATGAGGCGACGGGGAGAGTTGTTGCGACTGCTGGGTGTGACATCGTCCTTGGTACTCTCTGACACATCCAAGCTGTCCTGCTTGAGATGACTTATGTCCGGCAGATTGAGACCGTCACGTACCCGCTCCACCAGAGCGACGACCGTATCCTGCGTGCCAATGGGCAGCAGTCGCTCCGGTGTTGGTATCTCCAGCGCTGCAATGTTCTTGGGTGGCGGCAACAGACCCGCGTCCACTTCATCACATGGATTGGGCATAACGCTCATCTTTGACATCGGCGAATCGGGCGAGCCGTAAGTGAGCTCCGTGCGCCTCAGCGACTTGGTCTGCGACTTCTTCTGACGCGACTCATCCGCCGAGGAGCTGGACGTGCCGGCGCTGCACTCCACAATGATCTTATGGCGTCCAATGGGCTTGGCAACAGACAACGTTGCTCCCGCTGGAGCGGCACTGCCACCATTTGATGAGCGACTGCCGCTGGCACTGCCGGAACCGGGCTTACTGCTTCCTGTTGGCAGGTCCTGCAATGCGCCCAGCGCTTTCAGATGATTGGTGGCAATAGCCGCAAACATTTTCGATGTGGATGCAGCCGCATTCTCTAGGGATTTGTTGCGCACGGTCACCGCACGATGTACATCCACCGGCGGACTGATAATCGCCGTCTCCTTCGTCTCCGAGCCCACCAGCGGAGTGACAATCATGCGAACGCCTTCCTGCAGGCTGTGACGGGTGTGGGTGGTCACCACGGTGGTGCTGACGGATTCACTGGTCTTGATTTTAGTCGAGTATGTGTCACCCGTCTTGGTCGTGATCATCGACTTGTGTGATTTGGTTGATTTCTGGAATGGATATGGAAATGGAACTGTTAAATAATACAAATATTTGAGGTTAGTTTCATAGGGCTTACATCCTCGGTGTACTCCAGGGTACGGCGATTGCGCAGCGTATCTATTTTCGTTGGCAGGATATCTTCAAAGTGTATGGTATCATCAAAGGAACCCTACAAAAATAATGTATGAGTACTTATATATAAAAAATTCTATTAAATAGAAGATCCTACCGGTGCGCTGCTGCCATGTAGTGTGCTATCGGAGAGATCGCTCTCGGGTATGGCCACCAGTTCGGATTCGGTTTCGTCTGCATCCAAACTGGAGTCGTTGTATTTGCGAAAGGCGTGCTGAAGCTTGGGTGTGAAGGCGACATTCTGACCCTTGCTCTTGGAGGCGGCGCTCGTGGCTTCGGATGGGAACATGGGGCTGGCCGGCGGACTGGCCTCCTTGTCGTCGGGATCTGTGCCCAGAGAGGGCTGGCTAACATCACGCGATCGTGCCGCGCCGCCAACGCCGCCATGCATATCCAGTATGGTGGTGGTGGGAATGCGTCGGCACTGATGGAAGTGACCACGCAGGCTGTTCATGATCATACGGATGGCAGAGATGACATAGCCACTAAGCGGCGGCTGTGTATAGGAGTACTTGTACAGGACGACAAGCAATGTGAAAAGCCAATTGCGGCGAGGATACTGCTCCAGATTCCACAATGAATAGTTGAAAACAATGTTTTGATACGATTCTCCCGAAGTGTTTGTAGGATTGGGTGCATAAAGAATGATCTGCATGACCGAGGGCAATATGAGACCGCCAATCAAATGATTCTGATCCAAGACTTGTGGTAAATTTGCCAAAAATGCATTGAAAACGGCGGAAACACTGTTAAAAGAGAGATAGATATATTAATATATATATATATATAGAGAGAGAGAGAGAGATAGAGATATATAAATAGAGAGAGAGAGAGAGTTAAGAGTTTCATTATTTTATTCTCACCGCAGTGAATCGGGCGAGGTATGGAAAGTTTTGTCGATTTGATTGTGACCCAGTAGTAAAAACAAATGCTTCAATACGATATTTTGTGTCCTTGTAACGGGTTTGTCCTCGGACGGAAAGGCCTGATCTGTGCGCGACATGAACTGCATTAGCATAAAGACGAGCAAATGAATTGTCTCCCGATCCGATTCCTCCAGCTCCGTAATGCGGCTGAGCAGCCCGATAAGATTATCATCGTTAAGACCACCCAGCGAATGGATGTGTCCATCTAAATTGGAATTTAATTACAAGTGATATTAGTCTCATATTCATATTCATTCCATTTATACAATTAGAAAATTAACACCAATTTTGTAATTTTTTCTTTTGTTTTTTTTTTTGTTTTTTGTACAGCCACATGCCAATTGCACAAATAGATTGAAATTTATATATACGAAAGTGTGTACGATTATATATACACAAGTGTTTTTAGAGAAGGACACAATTTGAACTTGATCTGTTGAGTTGTGGGTTTCATTTCAGTATAGAGTATAGTACGATTAGTTTACAATAGTTCTTGAGAGCATACATACCAGTTTGGAAGGGTACACGTAAGATGATTTTGTTTTGTGTGGAAACCAAAGTAATATACATACTATGTTTAGGATTCAACACTGATATGCTAGAAACAAGGTTAACAAGTAACATTTACACACACACATTCCAAATAATAAGTTTATTTATGAATAAATGAAATAAAATGTAATTTCTTTAAAGATATTTGTAATTGCTTTTCAGTAATTAAGCGTTAATATAAACTTAAATTCAAATATATTTGGTTTTACTTGCATCGTTTATGATAATATATCAAAATGATTTCATTTACAGTCTGCAAAAGAATTTAAAAGGTTTTTTTTTCTTCATTTAAAATTTTACTATTTAATGTAGCAGCAAAAATAGCTACCAACAAATTTTATAGATTTAAAAAGATAATATAAATTAATAAGCACCTAAATATTTAATGAGTGTTTTACTTATCAAACAAAAACTACAAAAAAATAGTATAAGTCAATGTAATTATGTAACGTGCCAGAAAATAAACTGAAAATGATTTTGAAAGCCAAATTTGTTGATGTTTAATAACTGAAATGATTTGAATGGATGCTCACATCGAAAGGTTAAAGCAACATTGAAAACGTTGGCAGGCCAGCGTTTATAATTATATCATTCACAAAGAGTCTGAAAATATTGAAATTTATTATATATGTATTATATTATTAAATGGGATCGCTTTATCGATTCCTTTGGACGATCAATAATAAGTGAAATAAAATAGTGTAAAATTAAATTTCATAGATTTTGTGAACTATACAATGTACATGGAACATATAGCTCAGACGATGTTGCGGATAGTTAAGAAGGGAACACAGACAGCTTAAATATTTGGGTTTATTTGGTACGTGAACACACATGCTCTACAACCTACCTGGATTGGCCGTGCTGCTGCCCGTGGTACCAGCAATGTTGGCACCCGGATGCGGAGCGATATCACAAGTGCAATGCATGGGAAAGGCCAGCGCCGAGGGACTGGGACTGGGTGCAACCACCGCTGGCTGTGGCGGCAGCAGATTTGGTGCCGAGGGATGCTTTTGGAAATGGGAGTGAAAGGAGGTGGTAATGGTGTGGCCACTGCTAGTTCCCGTGGAGGAGCAGGATGATGTTGTTGCCCCTACAGCTCCCGGTTGTTGTGCCGATATCGTTGACGATGTCGTTGAGTGCATGGAAGCTGTCTGTTGAAACGGCTGCTGGGCAGCCTGGGAGCGCAGCAGTGTCTCCGCCTCCTGCAGCGTGGGCATTGGACTGTGGTGACTAGGCGGTACACAATGCACTAAATACTGGTGACTTTGACTATGAGCCGAGGCAAACGTCGCTACTTGTGCACTACTACCACCATAATGTGGATGGTATTGGTGTTGCTGTTGCTGTGAGGGATGTGCGTGTGTATGTGCGTGTGTGTGTGTTGGGTGTTGGTGTTGTATTGGGTGATAGGGAAAGGCAGTGTGTGAGGCATGGTGGTGTATGGGGCAGGGCGGCTGGACTTTAGTTCTGGTATGTAAAGTATTACTAGTTGTGGCCACACTATGACTAGCTGTACTGATGTTTTGATTGCCACTACTAGTGCCTAGGAACTGACCCAATCCAAATCGAGAGGTCTTCCGCTTGAGTATCGGTGCCGACACCTGACGACTATAGATTTTCTCCTTCTCGGGCACTGCAAGGGCAAGAAATATAATTATTTTACTTCAAATGTAGATAAGTAACAGTTGATACAAAATTAAAATTTTATTAAAAAATACATAAATTTTTTAGGTTCAGGGTGGATTTAAAAATCGATCCAAAAAATGATGCTAGTAATGATAATATTATTTTCCAGTAATTAAAGTACAATAAAAATCACTCACTAAACTTGGAGTCCTGACGTGGAGCCATGCTGGCTGGAGCGGACATTGTCCTCTTGTAGGGCCACTTGGTGCCAAAGGAGGCGCTTAGGGTCTTGGCCATGCTGCCGGTGGTATCCGACTGGCTAAGTGCCTCCCTGGCCTTTAGGATTTTGGCCGAGAGCGCCTCGCTGCCATTGTCCGAGTTGCGCAGATCACGCAGATATGAAATATCTCCGCACTTCTCCAGATTGATTTGAGCCTCCACGAAGAGTGTATCGAAGCGATTGAGAAAGAATTCCCAGCCGAGCAATCTGCGATCGGACAGTGAATTGTGCAGATGATAAACCGATTGGAGGACGACCGGCCGATCGACTATAAAGAGATCGAATTGCGACTCCAAGCAGAAGAGCAGTGACCGTATTGCCGTATCATGTATGGTTCCGATATATAGAGTCGCCCGCTGCGCCACATATACATTGATGTCATCCATGCTGGCGATTAGATGACAGAAGGCGGTGGCCAATGCCGTTTGCAGACCCACCTCAGAGCGCAGCGGTGTCGAATCCATAAAACGTGTAATTACGGTTACTCGTTCAACTGCTGTGAACCGAACACGCCAATCGACATCGTGGAAGGCCTCCTGCACCACCCGCCAGAACACATCCGATCCCAGCGGCAATGTGATGCAGTGCAGCAGCAGCGGCACGCCCACCTGACAGATGTGCGAGTGCTCCGCATTGCACAGCTCCCACAAACTGCATAATATAATACAATTATTATCAGTTCACAGAAGTCTGTGGCGTTCACCAACTTTTTGATCAACAAATTCTCCTGGCACCAGATGAAGAAGCCGCGTTGTTCCCGAGCTGCCTTGGCCAAAGCATCGCCGTGTAGCGCCATTGTCTTCAGGCATTGCAGCACATAATACAGTATCTCCGGTTTCTTAATCGTCGGTATTTCCTGCAGAAATATTTGGCTCAAATTAGTTTTCCAAAAAAATAGAATCTTGAAATTGTATCCTGTCACAAATCGTATAAGAAACTATAGGAAAAACTAGGTAAAAAATCTTGCCAAAAATTACATAAAAATTGGCTTGTTAAGTGCCGAAACCCTGGAAAATTACACCACAACTTTGTCAAAACTAAACCGATTGTCAACCCCGAGGTCATTTTGGTCATTACTTGACATCTAGTTTAATTGTACATCTAACGCTTATGCACTTTTGAGAAAATATAAATTTTTAACTTTTTTTCCAAAAAAAAATTATTAATTCCATTTTTTAAAATTTTAAATCTTGAAATTGTGTCTTTAATCGATTGTGGGTGTCTCAATTAGAATAAAACTCTATTTTTTTTTATTTACATTACTTATACGCACCGTAAGCAGTTGATGTATGTACTGCAGCGTCTGCGGCAACTGATCTAGGGTAAACTTGAACTTGCCCACCGATGTGTGCCAGAAATCATCGCTATCCTCCTCCTCCTCGTCGTCCTCAGATCCGCTGCCATTCTCGCCGCCACCAGCTGTGCTGCCATTGGCACCGTTCTCACCCATAACGGATGCCTTGGTGACGCTGACATTGGCGCTGCCCACATCCGCATCGGATAGTGTTATGGACCGTGCTATGGCCCGGTCTGTGGGCAGAAAAGAGGCTAGATCCAGTTGCTCTGAAACAGTTTCTACCGTTGCCGTCATGATCTGCATTAGATAGCAAAGGTTTCAACATTAAGGTGAAGCATCTTTCTCATAATTGGCGCATATTTACATTAAGTAGTATACATATTTACACTGTTTATTTATATTATGTGGGTGTACGATAGATTACATTCATCACATTAAGTACACATGTACATAGATAAATGCAACGTTGATCACTTAAACTTACACATCCATTTTTTGTTTTGTTTTGGTATTGTTAAAAACTATAAACAATGTAATAATTTACATAAATGATTACACAAAAACATGTTAAATTGCATAAAATCGTTAAGGTATTTGTGCATTAATGGTATTTTGTACATTTGTTAACTGCTTGGTGTTTTAATTAAGAAAATGTGACGGTGCTGGTACACGGAACATGCTCTTTTAACAATGGCCATAAATCAAATGGAAAAGTTTAATAAAGAACGTGAAAAATTGTAAAAATTAACGTAATATTTACATGTTAGAATTGATGAAAAAAATTGAGAATTATTTAAATAAAATGTACATCTAATAAAAATTTTCGTTTACGACTTTTCCGTTTAGCGGTATTTCGTAATTTATATTCACACACATACAAGATACTTTGAGACACGGGAGTGAAAAGAAACTTGAGAATATAATTATAAAATCTATTTATTGTTTCAAACTATACAGTCGTCTAAAACTCGTTTCGTTGCCTAATATAAAAAAATTCTAAATATAATATATATACCTTTTAAAAAAGTATTGTATCTATGCAAACATAGTTTTAGTTTAATAAAAAATCTTCTATAAACGTTGAAACTTTGGCGTCATATTTTGCCTACATACCTAACATATCAAAAATTGCGCAATATTTTATTTGAGTTCTAAAGAATATTTATCTATAATCTATGATTATATCTCCGACTAAAACTATCTGATTGGAATAGACAAACATTCTTTAGAACTGCATAAAACTTAAAAAATATCCAATTGATTCGATTGGATAATATTGAGGATGGGCTTATTTTGGTTGTAGCCAAGTGTTATTTAAAATGAAACACTAATATACTTTACAAAACTGCTTTAAAGTTTTTTAAATAATTAAAATGTATGTTTTATTTGTAGAAAATCTTCTAAACATAGCACTAAATGTTTTTGAATTTTTTAATTGACTTATGTATAAACAAAATAATGGTAAATAATTTAGGAAGAATTTTTGTAATCAAAGTAATACGGAAAAGCACTTTGTACAATTTATATACACTTAACACGAAGAGTACATTTTTATCTGGACATAAAAAGAATACATAAAAGATCGAATTATAGAAATATCGAATTGTATGGAGGGTTTTTAATAAGCCAAATGATACAACTAATATTTAAAATAGTGTTTGTTTGATTTTGATTTGGGTTTTGTTAATGAATGCACAAAGTACCTCGTCTGTGGCGTGAACTTTTCTCAATTCATTACTATCAACTGAATGCCCATTATCGTTATTCTATAAAAAATATATGAAGAAACAAAAAGTTTTGTATAATTGTTGAACGGTTTTGTCTTTTGAAATGAAAAAAACTCGATGATAAATTGTAATATATATATATATAAAAACATATACAATAATGTTTGTGTAAGAACTGAATCTTCATTATTAATTGAATTTGTGTTGTTTTGTTGCTGTAATAAATGAATTATAAATATTTATAATATATGGGGTGTTGTTATTAAATACCTACTTAAACGCATAATATTTGCTGTTTATTTGGTTTATATTATTATTATTATTTTGTTGTTGTAGTGTGTTGTGAGTATATGAAAACTTTCAAGTAATATGTTATTCGCCATCAAAGGGTGTTAACAAAAGAACGTAAGATATAAGGTATGCTAATACTTATTCAAAATACTTTGAAATACATACGGAACAAACGTGGGGCATATGGACGAGTACGCCGCCCACAGAGTGCGGCTCGGGTTGGGGCACGGCTACAGGCACCGGACCTTGATAAAGAGAATATAATTATTTAAGATTAGTAATCGCTTTGATCCCAAATATGTACGTCAGTTGCACAACTCTGCTAGAAATGAAATCGAAATCATTTAAGTGGTCAAGATAGTAACTCATTGCATTCACTAATTCGGGCATGCATCCAAGTACATACACATAAGTATAAATCCTAAAAAAAACTTGTTCATTTGTCGTGGATCACACAATAAATATTGGAAATTCACTGAAAAAAGATGCATGCAATTTTTGAATTTTCCAAATTTCCAAATTGCAATTTCCAATTAGGGCCAATGTCGATGTGTGTGCAGTTCAAGTATTCTTTACAATATAGAGTGTTTTTATATTAATGACATCGTTATAAAAGTTTATGATTTTGTTATTAAAATTTTTAAACTGGACACACACTGACACACATTCTACTAAGAAAATTCCTAAAGAATATATTCTTCAAAATTATAGGGCATCAAAATTTGATCAAGGCACTCATGGATACGCTGGTGTGGAAGTAGTAGTGTGGACTTTGTATTTATTTGTGTAGTGGAAGTCGCATTTGTGTAAAGAAGTGAAGAGTTTTTACCGAACCGAAAGAAAATGGAACTAAATTTGACAATGTGTCTGTTATAAGTACTACTTAGAAGGTCATCTATATATTTAAAAGCTTGTATGCTAAATTATATGCTAGGAAGCTAAACAGAGATAGTTAGGTGGAGTGTTTTTTTTGGAAGATGGATTGAGTGAACGTTGTTTACTGTCTGCTTTGATGTGAAATGTTGTGGGTAAAGTCTGTTCTTGTTTTCGTGTGGGGTGTTATAAAGTATTCAAATTTATTTGAATTGTAACGAAATGTTTCAACTGATTAACAATGGTAATAATGTAATGCAAATATTTGATTATTTTAGCTTGTGGTTTTTGGTGGATTTGTGTTTGGTTTTTTTTTTTTTTTTTTTTTAACAAATGAAAAATTTGTTTGTGGTGCATCACCTGCCATTATAATAATTTTTCCATCGTCTGAAAAGAATTGATCTAGCTTAAAGATATCTGATAATGATTGATAGAATGTAAATTTAAGTATTTTTTTTAGTATTTGATGAGTAGTTGACGTTTGTATTATTGTATAAGAGAGCAAGTTAATAATAATTATTCATCATATAGACCGATTGTTTCGACAGAGCGACAGTGTGTGACAGAGATAGACAGACAGTTGGTACGCGCGAGAAAAGTGCGTGTGCGAGCGAGACAGCGAGCGTTAGTTATTTATTATACAGTAGACGCGTAGAATATGTTAGAGATAGAGAGAGAGAAAGATATACATATTTATGTAGAGAGAGACAAGATAGAGCAAGATAGACATATAAACTAAAGCCAAATGAGAAGAAAGGAAAATGTTTCTTATAATAATGATATTTGGAATTTATGCGTTTTACAGTTTGGTTTTTAATTGATCCTTTTATTTTTTGGTTTTTTTTAGTTGTAACGTTCTTTTTGACAAGTGTTTCAAGTTTGGAATTAGTCTCGACCTGGTTTATTTATTGTAAAGTACAATACGTATGTATGTATGTCATTTTAATTGGGTCTGGGTTTTAGGTACTTTCAAATTGTTTACAGAGCATAACAGGTGCAGGTTTACTAGGAACAATGTTTGGCTCGAATGCGCTTTAAACGTGGGTTTTAGACTAAGAAACTCGTTTACAAAGACGCTTTCAATGACGTCATACCATTCAATCGCCGGCATAAAGTCCAGGCAATGATGTACATAGTACAGTCTACGTTTTAGCTACAAGTTGGGTGATTTTGACTGCATTACTTTTACGGTGTTTAGTTACGAGTATTTATATGGGTTGGGGTTTCGTATTGGTATTGGTTATAAAACGTTGGAGACTCTTCGACTGATCTTTTACAACCAAATTTTCTCAATTTAACTAAAAGGGGTTCGGAAACTTTAAGGCTTACCTGCAAAGCCGCCGAGTGGACCCAGTGGTATGGGTAGTGGTGCCATGGAGAGCGAAACATCCCGATCCCGAGATTTATCTTTGTCAGATTCTGGCGGCGATTTGCGTGATGACTTCTCCTCCTCGATGATGTCCTCAATTGGCACCTACATTGATGTATTTATATATAATTGCAAATAAAGTGATGTCAGGGCACCTACATCGGGTGGTCTAACGGGATTCAGAGGTGCCATAAACTCAACCAGCTTGGTCGAAAGCTGATGCCACATTGTGGAGGCCTCGCAGTAGGCACACTCTGCCACCTATAAGTGAATGGTATGATGATGGTAATAATAGTAACAATAACCAGAACGTATATGTATATCAATAATAATCCATCAGCTTACCTTTAATGCACAGACATGGCTACTTAGACCCACCCGGGCCGCAGTCACCATGCATTTGATCAGACGTGAGACATTCTCACAAACGCTGTTGTGTATGCCCATGTGCTGCTCCACATCCTGCAGTTCCATCTGCTTGAGCAGGATGTCTAGCATGAGTATGCAACAGGTGAGATTGTGCTCGGCATCTGTGGAGAACTCCGTGTGACGATTGGTTGGTGCCTCATCGTCCGATATGGCCGACGTATTGCCAGAGTCATCCTCCACAACAGGCGCTAAAAGGGAGCAGCATAAAGTTTTATTAGTTGCAAGGGACAAGAAGGACTCATTGTTCCCATGGGATCTATATAATATAGAGCTAAATTGTGATACCATTACAAGGGTCTAATAATTATACGTACATATGGAGCTGCGTCTGGGTGGATTGGCCATTTCAGCCTTGCTCTCCTTGCACGGCGTCTTGGGTGCTTTTGCCAGCTGCTGAGTCTGCGGCTCCTTCTCCTTTTCCCGCATCAGTTCGTGCTGTATGCCATATTTCATGATGCGGACTCCATCGCCGAACATGGCAAAGAGCTGGACGAGTGGAATGAGTATTTCCAGCTTGGTGAGTATCTGCAGCCAGTGTAGCGCCTGTTGCTGCACCTTGGCCGTCGTTTTCTCGAATCGAATGGCCACAAAATTGTACATGGTCTTTGCATCAAAGCCGAGTGGCGACATTTCCGGATCGAGTATTTTGCTGAGCACAATTTTGAGTTCGTTCAGCTCCTTTTCGGCCACATCGTTGGTAATGGCCTCCATCCAGTGGGGCATCACATAGTCCCAGATCTCCGAGGTGATCACCTCGTACGGCACCAGGCAAATCAACCGTTGCAGTCCCTCCTTGAGGTGGCTGGTGCGTGAGGCTAGCGTCTCCCAGTGACCACCCACTCGGGCGTACTCGGGCGGATGCGGGAGCAGACAGGAGATGAACACATTGTAGTGTATGCGGCAAATCTCCTTTAGCCAGTTGCACACATGATCCATTTTTAGCTTCTCTATGGTGCTCTCAATCTGACCAGCAGCTTTGTAAGGTAATTTAATTATTGAATTATTATATTCATTATTTAATAAAAGTGTAAGTTTATAAATATAAATTAAAAATAATATAAATACTAATAATATTACTACTACTAATAATAATAATAATTATAATATTTTGTAAGAATTATAATACTTTGTGACCTTACCATCATAGGAGTAGGCGGTGACATGAAACCAGTGAAAGAGCATGCTTAGGATGCGTCCCAGTACCTCGACTGGCGTATCGGCGGTAGGAGTGCAACGACCCACCAGCAGCCAGATGCCATAGCGACCCAGCATCTGGCGCTCCTCGAGAGAAATGTTGTCAGGAGTGACGGCAACACCGTTTTTCTTTGCCTCCGATGAGGAGCACTCCTTGCCGGGCTCAAAGTTCAGGGGCTTGGCCTCGCGCAGCAAACTGACCACCGATTCGACCATATGCATTTGCATCTCTGGGTCCATTTGCCAGGCCGGCTGCAGGCTGCGGTGCACCACATGATCACCGCCACGGCGAGAGTTGTGACGATTGCTGTGGCATTGGGCACAGTAGCGAATGGGATGATTGCCATTGAAGCTGGCGCATTCGGTTGAGAAGCAGATGGAGAAGGCGGACTTCTCGTTGGAGCGACAGTTTTTGTTCTCGCATACCATCGATACCTGCTGCATGGGATGCAGTATGTCGCCAAACTCCAGATTTGCATGCTCCCGATGTATCTCATTGGCGCACTCGATGCACAGATACAATGGGGGAGGACAGTCCTGGGCATAGGTGATACTGATGCTATGATCATAGCACACCTTGGCCGCCTCAGCATTTCCAGCATTGGGGCAATGTTCACGCTGACAGGTGAATGGAACCAGGTCGTCTATGGAATGAGATAATTGAATCAATAAAATTATGCATAATATATATGCTCTATTTGTATACTCACTGGTGAGTTTGGAGAGCAGAACCTTGCGATCAAAGAGATTGGGATCGAAGGCGGGCCAGTAGTAGAAGAGCAGCTTGGCTGCCGAAGTACGGGAGACAGCCGTGCCGTAAGCCACCACACAGAGTATATCCTTGACCACATTATGTTTGAGAGTCATCAGGCATTCAAGTAGTTGACAGTGATGTGCTAAACGAATATAACAATTTGTAAATATATATACCAAGTATGTTTCTTTAAATCTTATCAGCATTCCACCCATTTAATTGTGAGGTGAATTTCGTGAAATCGGTGAAATACTTTTTGATTCATATTGTCAAAAATTAAAAGTATTAATATTTGTTCGACAGTTGTTCGCAGTTGTTTTTATATGCTCTTACCTGGATTCTTTGAGTACTGCAAGACCATCAAGATGACAGAGGAGACTGATTGACAGGCTTGGCATTCCTGCTCATCGGCGCTGCGACGTGCTAGGATTTGTTAGGGAAAGCATATTAGGATATAAGCTATATAACAGTTCAATATTCACATACTTATGGTAAATGGTAGGACATAATAGCACAGAGCATTGACGATATCCTGATGCAAGGCTGGTGGTAGTACAGATATAGTAGAGCTAACTAGATAGGGTAGATTATCGATGAGATCCTTATCGAGAAAGGGTAATATGCAGCTTAGACACTGTAGCAAAGCTTTGCCGAAAACTGAAAAGATAAAAGCCATAATATTGATAAGGGCAACATGTTATTAAATGATAATCCTTACCGATTTGTCCATATTGTATGCAAGGTGCCACATCGATGAGCATAGTTAAAGCATTATAGAGATTACCATATTCAAGATTTGGATAGGCAGACATGCGTGTGGGATCTTCGAGAGGGTCACGTATTAGCTCGTGCGGAGAAGTGCGCACATCTTTGAGGACAGCTGTAAGAGTATTTCAGATTGATTAAATAGTTTCAATAATTTATAGAATATATAGTTGGCACTTACTTAGTAGAGTTTGAGAAAAGTATTTGATATTGTTGGCAATATCGACGCCAGAGGGCGCGGGTAAGATGTTGTGCAATAGGCGTACATGGTATTCATGAAGGGCTCTCAGTTTTGCCTGAACTGTAAACATAACGGAAAGAACTCAACTCAACTGGCCACTTGAGACTTTTGTGGCATACTTACAGGCGGCAGCGCGAGTGCCCATGTTGATGAGTTGCACCCTAAAGCTGCCAGTCATTATATCAGACAAGTCCTTTGCATTGCCGAAACTGCTGCCGAGGGACTTCGCATTCTATATATAACATAAATATACCAAAATATACAATTGCATTTCTAAACATTACGTAATCGGTGACAGCCTAAAAGCTGATGCTGCAAAATGCTTCAAGTCATACGAAATTTTAATGAAAAACCATAAACTTCATATGCGTGACAAAGTTTAGAGCTGTTTCTGTGTGTTTCTCACAAGCTTACCTCGAAATTTGTTAGTTTTTTCAATAAATTTGCAATTTTTTACGGGTTTGACGGCGCACCTTGACCACAAAGAAAAATCTCTATAACTAAACTGAGTTCGGTATCTGTTCTCCGAGTGTGGTGTGTATCTGTGTAAGAATTTTCATATCTGCTGGATGCGAGGCGGTTCTGTTGCTGATGTTCAAGTTTGACACCGTTTTTGGGCACTTATTATCCACACCCATTGTGTTTAAAACCACTGTTTAGCTTACCTGTAATTTTTACAGCTTTTTAGTATGATTTTTGTAAATTTTAGAATTAAATCGCAATAGAATTTACGGCCGAAACATTCCACGGGCTGAGCGCTGACCCACTTTTCTCACTACTGATTAAGACTCACCCCGAAAGCAGGCCAAAAAAAAAAAATCAGCTGCAACTGGGACATGCGCATATCGAATGTTTACTTCGTATTTTCGCAGTTGCCGCGGTTTTCCGCTTTTCCGACTTACCAGCGAGTACAACAAGTGTTTGTTTTGGTCTACTCGCAGGTAAATATTTACTATATTCCTTATCAGTTGGTTTCGAGTTGAGTTTGCGCACTTAATGCGTAATGTTTGTAAATATTTTCCAGCTGTTCTCAGCAACCGCAACAAGTTTCCTTTTTGGAGAGTTTTCAAGTATTTATGTAGATTGTTGCAAACATACCGTAAATGAACTAAATGTTGACATTGAATATTATAATCTTAAAATAGAGAGGATAAAGAATTGAGATTATTTATATGTGTCAATAAACATATAAAACAGCTATCTCAAAACACCAAAAAACGGTGTGAAATTAATTTAACAAAAAATCCAAATTTGGGGAATATAATTTTTAAAGTAATTATGTTTTTCATACAACTGATTTTGAATCTGTACAGTCTACTTTGGAAATGAGGCGAGAAAATGTATCTGTAATTAATTTTAATTTATCGTAAAGTGAAACTCTTAGTTGAAGTCACATATCATAGATAACGGTTTACTTTGCTGTATTGTGAGCGAAACCAAAAAATATCCATTAAGTATTATAATCTCGGTTTTTTGATTTTTATTTTGAGTAACCGGTAATCGGTGAGATTTAACCATACCATTTTCTGTTCAGTCTGAAGGGTGTCTAATTTTAGGGCTTCCTTGAAAAGTGAAAACTATGCGCAAATATTTAGGGGTTGGCCAAGTCTTTTGTCTGGCTTATGCGGCACCTTTTAACCTGGTGCCGAAAAAAGGGGGGAAATCAAAACCAAGAGACACTTTAACAGCAGATTTAACTGAACTTTGTGAACCGACTGTTAGCCAAGTTGGAATCGGTTTACAAACTGTAAACTGTAATATAAATAAACGTTAATATCATATTGATTTGTTGTTCATGATACATACAACATTTGCGATTTAATTTAAGACTGAACTGCAGACGAACTAGTTTTACTTGTGTGTGTGTGTTTGTGTTTGTGTGTGTATATACTCCTTAAATATGTACGATAGTGTAGGGGAAAAAGCTGGCAGGCTCTTACAAATTGGCTAACAATAAATTTATGTATGTTGAAGCATTGATCTAGGCATTCTTTTGGTCCTCAGACGATGGATCCACCGTCTCATCTGAAACGGCCAGCATTTGAACTTCCTCCAGTATCTCTGGGATGCAGTTTGATTGAATGTCCAACGACTTTTCCGGCACAATCATCTTTAAGTTGTCATGTGATGTAGCTGGAGTTGCTGTGAGCCCATCTTCATCTGCAATCGGATCAGTTTGCTGCTCCTGCTGCACTTTCTTCAGCTCGATTATCCCTTGTTCCGCTTCCGGCTCGAGCGGCTGCTCAGGATTCGCGTCCTGGCGATTGGCCACCTTCTGACGATGGAATAGCTGCTTCCAATAGCCTGAAATCGATGTCTTCAATGTGGGCTTAGAGTTTGGCACCGGTTTGCCCACCACCGCCTCCACGGCCGAGCTATTGCTGGATGTGGCCTCAGTCGGCTCAGCGGGCTCAGCAGGCTCAACAGGCTCAGCAGGCTCAGCGGTGGTCTCTGCAAATTGTACATTGCCTAACAAAATGGATAGAGTACTAAAAGCAATAGTAATAATATACAAAATTGGTAGTTACCTGTCTTGGCGGTGCCCTTGAAACGTGTCAAGAAACGACTAATGCTGCCCGGCTTAACTGTGTCCTTGTTGGCCTCGTCTTCCAGCTCGATCACTTCTTCGCCCAGATCCTGGTTGATATTGGACTTCTTGCCCAGCTTGAAGAAGCGCTTCAGCGAATTGTTCTTCGATCCGACCGTCTCGTTGTCCATTGTTGCTACATTTTCGGGCTCCGCAAGCGGTACATTTTGAAGGTTTGACATTGTGCAACCACTTGAATTTTTCAAATTTTTTTTATATTTATACTCTGTTCGTTGACTTACGAAATATAAATGAGTCTGACTAAACAGTTAGCATACTGCATGAACTTAAAATCCAAAGCCTACTGAAAATCGTTCTCATAAAGTCCTGCTGCTGGCATTTGAAAATCTATATGTCTGCCAATTGGCGGCAGATTTTAAGCCCGGCCAACATGTGTTAACAACGACATCGAAACTGGTTTCAATTGATACGATTTTCAATTTTATTTTAGCAGGACACAATACGAATACCAATACCAATACGAACCGATATCAATTTATTCAATATGTACCATACAATACCCCTTGTGCTTCTGTTAGCCCATTGTTCCAAATGTGCCCAGTCCGTTGTTGTTTTACCTCCACGCTGCTCCACTTCCTTGTTCAAGCAGCCAGTGACCAGTGACCAGTGGCCAGTGGCCACCAACAAAGCCGTTTTGTGCTGCCTCTGTCAAAATCAATTGAAGAAGTGGCGATTCCTGCTGTCGACACTGCTTTTTGTATCGGTTGTTATTACGCTTGTAGTACAAGTATTGTATGTACATTAATTTATGTAGTTATGTTGTATACCAGCAAGAGAACAATGGACAATCGCCAACAGCTTTTATTAATTTTGTTTCTTGCTTTTGTTGAAGTGGTGTTGAAATTTCCGATGATTGCCCTTGTAAAATATGTGGAGCATGCATTCCCTCAATTTTTTTTTGTATATTTATTTCACATTTTATTATGCTTATTGCAATCGTATTTAAAAAAATAGTAGATTTACGAAAATATATAATTTACTATTGCCCATTGATTGCTGTAATTTAGTGAATTGTTTAGCTTTAAAATGTTGATTCAATTTAATGTTGGACTCGAACTCAACTGTTCATAAAAACCACAGCTGGAGATATCAATAAATCATCAGCAAACAGAAAAGACAGGGATATCCCTCGCCAGGGAGCATCTGGTATCCAGTTAACGAGTTTTTCTCTCACTCCACGGAGAGTGTGAAAATGTCAGTGACAATGAGTTGCAGTTGCAGTTGCCACAGGATCTAACGGGCGTTGAGTTTGGGGGCGCAATATAATGCCAAAACGGATATGTTGTTTGTGGCATGGCGGCAAATTCATTGCCAACACATTCGTAAATACCAAAGGCCCCATAAGAAGAGGCAGCAAGCAGCAAGCAGAAGGCAGAAGGCAGCAGCAGCAAAACCAGGAAAACAACAATAATATCAACACCCCCTGGGCTTACGCAACAACAAAGGGCAGCAGTACAAGTGAAAACAATGGCAGCAGAAGCTGCAGCAGCAGACCGCAAAATGTGTTGCATGCCCCCTGGCGCTACTTGCTGGAGTTGGAGCTGGTTGCTGGTTGCTATAGCTGAAGCTGGAGCTGGAGCTGGCTGCTGCCTCATCTGGCAGACAATCCTCGCAGACAAAGGCAGCAAGTGCATTCATTCATTGGCAATAACAATCAAACTGCTGCTGGCACTTGGCTGCTGTTGCCGCTGTAGAAGAAGCAGCAGCAGCAGCAACCTTACCAGTCTTTGCAACCTGCCCCATCTCTCTCTCTCTCTTGTTGCAGTTCTTGTTGCGCATTTGCAATGCCATTCAACTTGTTTGTGTCGCCGACAACAGCGACAACAACAACAACCACTCACAAACACAACCATTTAATGTTATTGACTTTAATATTTTGTTGTGTCCGTTTCGTCTAATTGTAATACTTTAGTTATCGTTATCAAAATACTCGTTCTCTGCGGTTCAGGGGCGTTTTTGCCCTCATGGTGGGAAAGGTAAACTTTAACCAGGCGGACTTTGATAAAGGTCATAAATTAATAAATTATCTTACCCAACTGTAGACTAGTTCAATTTGGCAATACTTCAAATCCGCCTGCTGTGTGGCTTTATAGATTCTCAATATTTGCTTAGTTCAAGTCTGTTTACATGAAATGAAACCCTAGCGATAAAGAGTTCAATCGCTTTGGTTTATTGGCCTCTCGGCAGCAACAACAAGAACGCTCAGCTCTATTTAAAATAAATATTATCTGTATAACGATAATAATTATCTATCTATCCATGTGTGTTTAAAGCACATTGATAATTCACTTTTTATTATTTCACACTTTCACTTTAACGATTATACAATATTATGGAGCTACGAACTCGCATGTGACTCAATATCAAACTAGAGAATATATCGGAAATCATTGAATTATTGCTCCGAGGTGATTTATGAAAAATACATTGTCTAAATATTAAATTTTAAATACATATATGTTTATATTCTGGGCATGAATATGGAATATGTACCTAAAATCAAAGCTATTCATCTTAATAAGTCTATAATCGAATGGCTAGAATAAAAGTATATTTTTATTATATTTTTAGTTATAGTTCAAAATTTTCAAATTAATAAGAATATATCACTGACTACTATAACTACTGACTCGATAGCTAGCTAACCGATTTGCAAATTGATTTAAATATCTGTAATTCAAAAGTTAATATACTCTTTCTTTTGCACACTGGTTTTCCGTTTATAAGACTTATGCTTAAAGGCTGAACCGTTGACAATAAGTCGCAGCTTGCCATCAAGTTAATCAATTACTACGAGCCGCAATAAATTTAACCGTTGCAGGCGCCAGCGAAGCTGTTGATATCGATATCGGGTGATGGAATCAAACAGAAACAGAGTACAGTAAACAGAATGTCAACAGTTTAATAAATAAAATCAGTCAGCACCACAACAGATCCAGATCCAACAGATCCAAAGTCAGAGCTCAAAATGAGACTGGAGGCAGGCGCGCGACCGCAATTAAAAAAGCCACAAGCAAGTGCGCGAGATCAGTCCGATTTCGATTCAGATTTAGAGCCAGAGCCAGAGTCGATCAGAAAGAGCGCATGTTGCTCCAAGGTTGCTGGCAACATATGTGGGCATGTCTGGAAGAATCTTTGGCGTCGCAGCGTCGTGTGCGACAGGAGCACAGATTGTCGCTGTTGATCAGAATCAGAATCAGAATCACAATCAGAATCAGCGCTGACATTTTGATACTTGAGTCGGCTTGAAAAATATGATCGATTTATTATGCGACGGGGCGACGTCTGACGGCAGCAACAGGCCCAACAGCGACAGCAACATGGCCAAGTGGCTCTCGCGTACTTCCTTCTGGCCCAGAGAATATGCGCGACATTGATTTTCGCCAAGTAATGAGGCAACTCATTAATCATTTTTTAGTTGTGTGCGCAAAAATGCATCGGCTGGGGGATAATGTTGCTGGCGTCGCAGCAACAGCAACAGCAGCAGAAGCAGCAACAGTCGACGCCACTGACGGAATGCTGGCAACATGTTGCTGCTGCTGACTGGCGGGAACAGCTGCAGCAGTCCAGGTCTCGAGCCAACCTCTGTCTGCACATTGCCCGTACACCTACCCCGCTACACCTTCCTCCACCCTCCCCAACCCACTGTACATCGTGTTCTTTTCGCGCACACTGCTTGATTTTGTTAACCTTTTGACCATTTGAAGTTATTTTTGTATGCTTTACTGCCAATTTGGTGGTCATTGGCCATTCACTTGACTTGCGCCTGTTGCTTGGCTGTCGGCTGTCCATGTCCGTAGTCTGTAGTCCGTTGTCTGTTGTCCGTTGTCTGCTGCTTGCCAGTTGCCAATTGCCTGTTGCCTGTTGCTGCGGTTGCTCTTTTGGCACACAACGCACCATGTCTGACAGTTTGGCCGATTGCCTGGCCTCTACCGCTGTCCCCCTATCCCTCTTTACCCGCCTCTCTCCTGTCTCTGTCGTGCGTTGCCGTCGCGGTCGCGGTCATCTCCTGGCTTGTGGCACACACATGTGTCACTTTGCAGCGGCCAGGTGGAGTTTTCGGTACACTACAATCATTTTGGGTGCTCTTGACTTTAATTTGGGAATAATGCTTTCATCGTTTGTCATAATTCCGTTTATAAATTACGATTAGGAAAAATATATAAAGTAGAGAACACTTTGTCTGATACTGTAAAATATATCTATCACTTGGTACCCACTTATCTTTACTCATATGTTATTGTTAGTGAAATATTGATTCATATATATTTTTTAACAGCTCAATTTCTTTTTCTAACTGGTGTTTGGCATATTGATATTGCCGTTGTTTTGTGATTTACCTGTGAGATTTTACCTGCACTTGTCTCGCACAGTTGGCCAACTTGTAAGCTGTTGTTGTTCTTGTTGGTAGTATGTTGTTGCTGTTGTCTGTGGGGCCATTAGCCTTCGCTGCAAGGCACTCACAACGCACATGCACACGTACAATATTTCAAAAATCGCAATTCTAACAAAATTTCTTCATTTGCTGGCTGAACTTGTAGCTTGTTTGCAGTTGTTGGCAATTATTTATAGTTTCTGATGCATTCAATTTATTATGCAGATGTAGAAAGTTGCTAAATGCTTGATGTATGACTTTAACATATTGAATAATTTCTCAAACAACTTGACGGAAATGTACAGGCATGCAATTTTTGTGCGCAGTCTGGTAATTCTGGATAATTGGATATAATATATGATAGACTTTTGACAGCAGGTGAATCTATGAATTTTGTAGATGTAATTAGCAGCATCCGGTAGTTCAATTAGTATAGAAATATTGTTATTACAGTATTTAATTTGGCTAAGCAATGATCTAAAACGTAAATAAATCTATATAATTTTAAAATTTTTAATTTGGGCCACTATTTTTACAAACTTCTCACGATTATCCAAGTCATCGACTAACTCTTGATTTATGCACAATTTGTCGGGCTTAATCCTAAACCTAGGCAGGTACACACAATCAAACTCCGCTTAAAGTTCATCACACTTTGATTGGTAATTAATTACGGCCAGTGCAAAAAATCGAAAAAAAACAACCCGTTCGCTATCTGATCTGCAAGTAATTAAAAATAAATAACCAGCCGAGACAACTTAATTTTGAAGGTTGCTGTGGACCGATCCACCGATCAACATGCAATTTTCCATGTATTAAAGTTTAAAGGCCAGCAATGGAGGGGGGTGGGAACGGCAGCAAAAAGTTTTTCTTATTTATTAAAATGTTTAAAATGGGTTGGCGGCCAAAAAAAAAGGTAGCCTGAAATATATTAAGCAAACAAGCGCCGCTGACAGGCAACATAGATCGCCAGGCGAGCCGAGGCTATTAGAAAGCGATTAGATAGCGATACAGATACAGATGCAGAGACCAGATACCAGATACAGATATGTAGATACACATACTCGTAGCACAGATACAAGACATATGTACATATGTAACCCACGAGCTAAGACTGAGCCGAAACAATGTCTGGACAGGCCAAAACAATGGCAGCTAAACATGGCAAGTTAACAGTTTAATTTTGCAGCGCCACAGAGACAAACAGCAACAGCACCAACAACAACAACAACAACAACAACAACAACAAAAAAATGCCGCTACATGCAGCGTAGTCAGCCATTAGCCATACGACATGCGGATGTTTGCTCTGCATCCGAAAGATACGTAACTAAAGCATCGACATACAAAAAGCGCGCTCAATCTCAGGACGAAACAAAAGCAAAGCTCGCTCGGTGCCAGTAACAAAAAAAAGCCCCAACTGCAGTTATCGCTCATTATGGATCTTGATCAATGTGCTGCTGCTGTGTGAGGAACGCTATGGGCAATCGAAGAAAAAAAAACACGAAACACAGTAAAAACCGCAAGCCACGCACAGGAGTCGAGCGCAAGACAAAGGAGCTGCCTTCCTCGGCCAGCCAACAAGTGTTGCTGCAACATGTTGCCAAAAAAAGCCAAAGGCAATGGCCGCAGCAGCAAGGGGCAACAATGCAGCTAATGCTATTCAGCTTCCGTCTCGCATCCTTTTGAGGTTATTTTGCATGGCACAGAATTTGGCCAACCTAAGCTATAGTAGGCTAGGACGCACTTTTCTGAGCGCTACGCTAAACAAAGAAAAATCTGCTGAAAATATATATATTTATATAAATATAGCAAAAACTTATATATCTATTATTTAAACATATCTATTTATTTATTTAAATTTTCTTGCCATATTAAATTAAAAAATATGTTAAGAAATTGTTACTTTAACTCAAATATGATATGGGAAAATACTTTTTATTTGTTATTTGTATACTTTATTTGCAGCGCATCAGTCAGCACACATTTCCCCACACTTTTACCCCATTTCATTATAATAATAAAACATTTAATTAACGCACCATTTATGGCAAACTTCAAATTGATCTTCGATCCGCTCGTTTGTGGTGCGTGCAGCGTTGCAAACGATTGAAAAATAAAAAACCGACACAGCTGCGGTTTAGGCGGCACTATAACTAAGACCACATGAATAAAAAAAAGCATAAGATCTAAAAAACCGTAACCGCAAAAGTTGTTTTGCACTTTCTGAAGTTTTTTCGTAAGTGTTTCGATATGAAACTGGCCTTTGCTTCAACAAAAATGACATTAAAACGAATTATAATTTGTTTTTTTTTTTTTAAAAGGCTGGACAAGATTGATGCCGTTGCGGCTCAGAAGACATGCAGGTCGAAATCTTGAAATAACAAAACTTTGGCATTGAAACTGTTAGTTACTAAAGGGCTGATCATATTGAATATCTTAATAAACAACCATGGCCGAATTGCGAATCAAACAGCAAGCCGCATATGCAAAGTAGTTTTCTATGTCAAATGCGCACATTTTCCACCCGATTTGGTGGCATTAGCTGTCAAACGGAACAATAATAATTTCCAAACAGAAAACAGGCAACAGAACTTTGCAACGAGTTGGCCAAAAAGCCGAAATGCAAAGCGAAAAAGAAACTTATCGATTTACCGTTACTGGTTTATAACCCATCAATTATATTGTAATGATGTCTGCTGCTGCCGCATCTTCAGAAATCATGGCTACGACAACAACAACAGCAGCAACAGTAAGAGCAACAGCAGCAACTAGTTGGCAACATGCTCATTATCAACGTCATCGTTGGCGTGGCTGTTTCTGTGGCCTGAAGTCGCATTAGAATGCCAGCCGGAATGGACAGCAGTCCAAAAGGAAAAAACTACTTATTGCGCTGATGTGCATCGCCTGCCGTTTAACGCAGCTTCTCTTTGGCTGCTCATCCTCCAGCAACTGCATTTGCATCTGCATTTGCATTCACATTGGAGTGTCCACTAAATGTCAATTAAGTGGATTTTGCCACGGTTTGATTTGCCGGCTGCCAGCCAAGTGTGCCCAGCACTAACATTAACATCCAGTTTACTGATCACTTCCACCAGCAGCTTCCAGCTGCCACAACCTCCTCCACCCACCACTCGGTGAGTTCTTGCGCTCCAACTGCAATTTCCACTTTGCCCATACAAATACATAACATAATAGCAATAACAATAATGTGCACACAGTGTTGCTGTCTGGAGTGGACACCCCGGGATGGTTTGGTCTGCTCGCATCACAGAAACATGGTCATCATCTACGGCAGAGGAGCACATGTGTGAGCCTCTCCCAGCATTGGCGGCTCCCTTTGTCATTTGGCGTGACGCATGCGTAACGTTCGATTTGATTCAATTAATGGATGGGAATTGTCTGTACGTGGTTCCTATGTGCTGAAGTACGAGTACAAAGAGCAGATTTTCAGACAGCAGATGCTGATCTCAGACGGGAGTTGATGGATGCAGATGGAGCAGCAGTTGGATGCAAATGTTCGAGTGCTGTGCAAATATTACCACGTTATGGGAAAATATGGCAAGATCTATTTCTTTCATAGAGTGCACCTAATTTATATATTTACTATAATATTTATAAATCGATTACAGTCTCAAGTGACTGAAACTTCAATGAATATACATATATAAGTTTAATAATATTTATTTCAGATTTTCCCAAGAACCTTGCAATTGATAATAATCCTTACTGACAGCATTTACGTAACATTATTATAGTTGAAATACCAATATCACTTGACTATTGACATGTATGTTCCGTAATAACTTTCTAAAGCATAGTTTCAATACTGGTAAAAATAGATGCCAACCCGTTTTCCTGGTTTCGACTACTTAGCATGTACTTAGTTGAGTGCTCCTCAGCACTTGAATAGCTCAGAGTCATAAAGAGATCGTCGTGGCACATACACCAGCAACCTCATCGATGTCAGTTGCGTTAAGCACAATTACTTTCAAATAAATTAAATGCTAACGACGAGTCGTTACCCGATTCGATTGCGATTACAACATTGATGCATAAGATTCAAATTGACGCTGGACGATTCGAAATCAATTAATGCTTTCAAAATGAATCGTAATGAGAGTGTTGCCGGCAATTGAGTATGCAAATTGGAAACATCAGACAATATCAATGTCTAACGCTTTAAAAACCAGACAGTAGTTAATGATTGCTTGGATTTCATGAAATCGAAATCACTTTAATTGCAAATGCGATCGAAGAGCTCTTGAGTCACATAAGTTGCAAAGAAAAGCAACTCAAACCGAAACCAAACTTAAACTCAAAATCACAATCATTTAGCAGCTTTTTATGCACATGAGCGATTGCAAGTGCATTATTATTATTATGATCATCATCATCGTCATCTTTTCATCTGTGGAGGAGCACATGCATCATGCACAACAAGGTTAAAATTGTTAATTGTTGTTGCAACAAACGCCAACTGGCAACTGCAATTGGTATTATTATGCACTACTGACAACAACAATAAAAAAAAAACTACTTGCAGCTGTTGGCGTTTATTGTTGTTGTAAAGATACAACTAGTTGCTGGCAAAAATTATAAATAATTGCGCACTTGACAAACAAAAGCTAAAAACGCAAAATATAAATATGAGAGATATTTACAAGCAAAGAAAATGCGGGCGCTTAGTTTTAAGTATTATGATTATGAGCTGTTAGTTTTAATGAAGCAAAAGGCGGTTTTCTATTTCGTGATCAATGGTGATATAATAATTATATTTACTTACTTTTGAGTGTACCTTTTCTACTCAAAAGGGCAAAGTCTATCAAATGATTTAGCATACAATGGATTTGTATACATTAAAATATTCCAATATAATATGTATAGTACTAAAAGATTTTTAATCAAATAATTAAAATATTCGATTATAATATGCATAATCCTAATAGGTACTTAGTAATGAATATATTAAATTCGACTTGCTTTGATCTTAAGCACACTCTTTTGTTATTTTAAGCTTGTAGTAAATTTAAGTTTTTAATATTTTGTAAATATTTGCACTTAACTCCAGCACATATCAAACAAATGAACTCATTTGGACACAATATATAACATAATAAGTGAAACACAAACATTTATTTGTACAAGCCTATGATTATCGCAATTCTCAATTTGTTAACATTTTTAGCTTATCTTTTTGGAAATGTGGCACATTTTAGCGAATTTTGTCTCGTTTATTGCCAACTCATCTTCACAGCTTATTTTATTCTTATGCCCAGACCTCCCCAAAGTTACAGTCCAAAGTGTTGTTTTAAGGTAATTTGCAAAAATATTTCACATTGCTGTTGGTCCCCTGGCAGCTTAATTGTTGCTGCCACAGAGCAACAGCAGCAGCAACAATTGCAATGGCCACAAGAGGCAAGCACATGTGCAACCACAATAGCGTGACTTTGTTGTTTGATCGTTGAGGAACGTAAGAAAATACTGGAAAAGTGAAGGTTGCCCCACAGCCAAGATGGGAAAAGCTGAAAAGCCACTACGATGACAACGTTGACAAGCGGCAACATTGTTGGTGGGGACTACAATTAATGCTCTAATAAAGCCAAAGAAAACATGAAGCCACAAACTGAAGCTGTGGCAGAAGCAGAGGCAGAGGCAGAGGCAGAGGCTGTGGCAAAGACAGTGGCAGATGAAGCCAACAGCTTGGGGCATTCTGCAGGCAGTCGCTGAGTGAAGTTCCGTTAATAATGTTGTCAAAACGCGATGCGTTGATAAGCGCTCTCGTTTTGACGCTCGTTTATGTGGGCGTGGTCGGCGACAATGCTCGACGCGATTTTGTGACAATGGGCGTGAGGAAGAGTAGGCGTGGCAGCGCCATAAAGACGCCGCAACGATTTGGTGGCATGGCCATCGAAGGAGTCGGCTTCCATTACACGCTGCGCTACCAGCCGGGCAAATGGCTAACTAAATTCGCTCAGCAGCCGGAGGAACCGGAGATGACTATGGCACCGCCAGCAGAGATGCCGCCAGTCCCAACGGACCCGGCACCCATGGAACCCGATGAGCCCGAGCCGACGATACCAATGCGTCCGACTACGATTCCACTGCCGCCAGATCCGCCTGAAACGCCTGAAACCCCACCCCCTATCGATATGACGCCCACGCCGAGCAGCCCAGAAGTGATGCCCAGTCCAAAGCCAACGCAAAGACCTTCAATGCCCCCAATGCCACCCACTCCCTCCAGCACGCGCACATCCATAATGCTGCCACAGACATTTTCCGGCAAGTTGGCCCACAAGCTGAAGCAGCTCATCTATGGCTCACCGATCGAGGCGAATCTGATACTGAAGCAGCCAAGTGCACCCAAATCGAAGGGCAAAGGTTTCCTTAGTCTGTTCGAGGTGATCAAGTTTCCCAACACCAAGTGCAGCGTCTCCATCGGCGACATACGCACCATGGAGGGTGTCTGCTATCATGAGTTCGAGTGCAAAAGTTTGGGTGGCATACCCACCGAATCCTGTGCCGAGGGTGTCGGTGCCTGTTGCCTCTGTGAGTATGTCTATCAATAAAGAAGTGATCAAGTGATAGTGTGCTTCGCTGTGATTCATCTAGTGCTCCGGACTAACGGCTTTCGCTTTCAGTTGTTAACGGCTGCGGTGATGTTACCAGCCAGCAGACCGTATACTTCGAGAGTCCCAACTATCCGCAAGCGGTGCGCGAAATGATGATCTGTGTACTGATCGTTAATGTGCGGAAAGGTGTTCAACAGCTGCGTCTGGATTTCCAAATGTTTGAGGTACTCAAATTGCTATCAATCATATAACTGTGTTTCCTAAGTGAAGATGGACACTTATGTGAATTGCATTGAGAAATGCATCTTTGATCCGATCAAGTATATATACACATATGTATTTGTGATCAGAATATAGCCTAGTTCTCTGTCATATATTTACCCCGAAGATAAGTATTTGTTCCTCTACTATTTTACTATATCAAGTGAAAGGAATCCTTGGCCCTGAATACTATTCATCTTACAGTCTTATATATTTATATATATTTCCTGTTTTTCAGCTTAGTCGTCCCACAAATGGCGATTGCATTGACGATCAGTTCATCATATCTGGACATAATGCTAATTTCCACATACCCATACTCTGTGGCATTAATACGGGTCAACATAGTAAGTACTGATACTTATAGCTGATATCATATGATCCCGCTACTCTTAATCTTTAGTTTATGTGCACGTTGGTGACTCCAATGAGAGCAAGGTATATATATCGGTGTTTGTCAAGGTCTCCAGTGGCGGACGATCGTTTAATATCAAGATCAGCCAAGTGGAAGATGATCTTGCGCCGGATAATTGCCTGCAATATTTCAGCGACGGTGAGGGATTAATCAAGTCCTTCAACTACGATGCGGATGGCAGCATTGTGGATAATCGCGAGGCCACTTATCTGGTTAGTACTTTCCAGCCCCAGCTTACTATATATCTGGTATTTATGTGTATCTTTTCGTAGAACAATATGAACTATGCCGTATGCTTGGCACGCTCCAAAAATGTGTGTAGCATAAGATACAGTACCGAACAACTTGGCGGTGATCAGCCCGATTTTCAGCTCATCAACAAGGATGAAAGTAAGTCAGTACTATTATTATGGAGATATCTAGAACTGAGTTAAAATTCTCACAGCCGAAAATGATCTGGTCGGCGATGGGCAGGCAGGCGCTGGCATCTTCAATTGCCCGGACGACTTCGTAGCCATCAATTCGGTGCGGCTGTGCGGGGAGCGGCTGAACGATGGCACCGAGAACGAAGATTTCACCATGCATGCTGCAGTGAGGGACATAGCCGCTGGTCCCATTGTGTTGCCCTTTCGCACCGATGCCGAATATGTGGGTCGCGGCTTTCGTCTGCTCTACAGGCAGGAGTTGTGTGTCTGACATGGATGCAGTTGGTCTCTGGTTGCGGCAACGGTTTTGGATTGCCTTTACCTTTAACTTTACTGTTGCTGTTGCTCTTACTGTTAAGGCTAGTTCATATGCCGTTGTTTGCATTAAAGTTTGGAATATGTTACGCTTCAGTCCGAATCCGAATCCGTAAATCGAATCGACTGCAGGGCCTGTCGGGTTGCTATGGGAAAAACTTGACATGCTGCCAGCGACCATTTCCGTTCCCAGTGCTGTGTTAATGTGTTTTATGTATTTCATCGTTTTGGTGGCTTAGTTTTGGCGCCGCCCACCCGCCGACTGGGCGGTCCGCAAGTTCGTAGTTCACAGTGCTGCGCGTTGGTGTCGGTTGACAGGTTTATTTTCCAGATTTTCATATCTCTCTCGCCTTTTGCCGCCAACTATGACGAAATCTATAACTTGCCGCATCGTAGCTTACAGTTGGGAGTCCAAGTCGAAGTCGAAGTCGAAGTCGTAGTCGAAGTCGTCGTCGTTGTCGTCGTGTTGGTTTCTATGCTTAAATTTGTAATAAATTTGATTTTTTCCTTTCGATTGCGAATTTTCATTGTTCCTTTTGGCCGTCGTTTGATAAAGTCACAATTAACCCACGCCTTTTTCGTAGCGGTACTCTTACATATATTTGCATATCATTTTGATTGTTTGGATCGCTGTCTGCACCGCTGACATGGTGATGACTAAAAGTGTGCAGCACCTCCACCATCCACCAACAGCAAGCAACAACAGCTGCAACAACAATAACAACAACAACAACAACAACAGCAACTAGCAATCATAAAGCAGACAACAACAAATATTGCATGCAAAAGTTTTGATGTTTGTCATCAAATGGCGTCTAAAGCTTTGGAGGCGCTAAGCGGCACAGTGGAGAGTAAAATATATTATTATTATTTAAAAAGGAGTCGCCAGAAAATAAGTGAATTTATTTCAAGGACTACTTCAAATAACAATCGATCTACCTATTATTAGGGCCTACAGACTGCAAGGAAATCAACAAAGTATTTTAGTACAACGAATTTATATAAATAGTAGCTGTTACCCAGCCAATTATCTTGTTTAATATACATTTTGAAACCATTTTACTATAGTCGATAAAAGCCGATTTAAATTTTTCGAATAAGTTTAAAGACAATCAAACGGAAATTAATCAATTAATTAAAAATACCCCATCCTTAGTTGTCTAAAACGTTTTATCCTTTATTAATATTAAAACATGTACATATTTTTCAAAATTGTTGCCATTTCCTTCCATAGTACATAAGCCAGCGCGACTCTAGCATAAATAAATAAAACCGTAAAGTCGAAAAGTATAAAATAAAAATCCCTTCAGGGCGTAACGTGCACTACATTAGAAATTGAAAATCCACCGACACCGCCGACGACGACGACGACATCGAAATCGCTTTGGACGTGGCTAAAATGGAAAACATGAGAATCTTTTGCCATGCAATGCAAAGTCGCTGATGTCTGTTGGCCACAAAGCCAAAAAGCGCCGCTTGATGGAAATTACAAATACAGTCAAAAATAGAAAAATCAAAGCCTCAGCTCTTTAGTCAATTTTTTGAGGAGAGGTTTGCTTTTTGGCGGTGGGGAGGTGCAGGGAACTGCAGCAGAGCGTGCATGGCAACGCCTTTTGTCACAGTTGCGACTCTTCGCTGTTGCAGTTGCCTGGTGAATTGAACAACGCTGTTGGGGGTGTTGTGCGATAGCGAGATCTGTGGCAACATTGGAGCATTTGCATAAGTTAATCAATTCGCAATGAGGCAAAAGGTGAAAACTATGGAATTGCCTGCCGCTGCCTGCCGACTTATCAGATCGCAATCGCACTGTTAACTGTCAGCAATCAAGCCAAATGAATGTTGAAAATGGCCGTCGGAATCGGCAATCGCTTTATGTATTTTAATTGTCAACACCCCAACAACAATAACAAACAACCGACGTTAATGGGGGCCGACAGCGGGAACAATATGCCCACAACAATCGCTGCTGGCGGTCAACTAAAGCCATTTCAGGCGGGCATACCAGAGATCACAATCGCAGCAACAACAACAGCCACAACAAAACACGCTAAAACGTTAAGGAAAAATGCCAATAAATTTTTGACAAGACATTATACAAATGCTAACTTTATTAAACGGCATTCGCGGCCTTACGGGACCACCGCATGGGCTTTAATTGCCAGGTTATTGATTTAAAATACAGCCAAAGTTGCTGCCAACTTGTTTTCGGCTTAATAAAGCGATCAGCTTGGCTGATCAGTGATCAGTTTCTTATAGAGATGTGCGCGTGTAGAATTTTTTGCAATATGACACGATATGCAGACTCTACTTTTTAAATTCTACAAGATTTTTGTAAAATTACTGTGTATTTTTTCCATTTGTGGCTACTTTGTGAGATTTTGCAAAGCCTAACTTTAAAATTTATATAAAAAACTTCAATACTGAGATTCACAGCTTTCGAGTATCGTGTCACGTAATAATCGTCACAAAAGCAATTAATTTATTTGAATGCTTGGCAGTTGATCAATCTGACTCCACTTCGATTTGTGATGAGTCCTTAAACGGCATGGGGTCCTTGTTCTTGAGACCCTTATTTTAAATCAACTCCGATTTTCGAAAAAAAATTGTCTTGTAAAGTGCCCAAACAAGGAAAAAAAAGTTCCTTATAAATGACCTTTCCAGACTTCAAACTGACACAACTTTGTCAAATCTGAACCGATTGTCAATCCCGAGGCCATTTTGATCATTATTTGGCATCTAGTATAAAATCCACATTACAAATTTTTGCACTTTTAAGAAAAAAAAATTTCGGACTTTTTTTCCTAAAAAAGCATAAGGGGGGACCCTTACCAATTTTGATTTTTTAAAAAATAGAATCCGGAAATTTTGCGTTAAATTGATAGTGGGTGTCTCAATTAGTATAAAAAACTATACGAAAAGTGATTTTGTACTGTTTCATTTTTCTGTCAAAAATCACGCCAAAAGTGATAAAAAAATTGACTTGTAAAGTGCCCAAACAACGAAAAGTTCCTTATAAATGACTTTCCCAGACTTCAAACTGCCACAACTTTGTCAAATCTGAACCGATTGTCAATCCCGAGGCCATTTTGATCATTATTTGGCATCTAGTTAAATTCCACATCTCAAGTTTATGAAATTTTGAAAAAAATAAATTTAGGATTTTTTTGGCGAAAAAAGCATAAGGGGGGACCCTTACACATTTTGATTTTTCAAAATATAGAATCTTGAAATTTTACGTTTAATTGATTGTGGGTGTCTCAATTAGTATAAAAAACTATATGAAATGTGTTTTTGTGGTATTTCATTTTTCTGTCAAAAATCACGCCAAAAGTGACAAAAAAATTGTCTTGTAAAGTGCCCAAACAACGAAAAGTTCCTTATAAATGCCCTTCCCAAACTTCAAACTGCCACAACTTTGTCAAATTTGAACCGATTGTCCATCCCGAGGCCATTTTGATCATTATTTGGCATCTAGTTTAGTTCCACATCTCAAGATTATGAATTTCTGAAAAAAAAATATTTTGGATTTTTTTGTCGAAAAAAGCATAAGGGGGGACCCTTACCAATTTCGATTTTTCAAAAAATAGAATCTTGAAATTTTACTTTTAAATGATTGTGGGTGTCTTAATTAGTATAAAAAACTATACGAAAATTGATTTTGTGGTGTTTCATTTTTCTGTCAAAAATCACGCCAAAAGTGACAAAAAAATTGACTTGTAAAGTGCCCAAACAACGAAAAGTTCCTTATAAATGCCCTTCCCAGACTTCAAACTGCCACAACTTTGTCAAATTTGAACCGATTGTCAATCCCGAGGCCATTTTGATCATTATTTGGCATCTACTTCAGTTCCACATCTTAAGTTTATGAATTTTAAACAATAACAAATTTTGAATTTTTTTGGCCGAAAAAGCACCTTACAAATTTTGATTTTTTAAAATATAGAATCCGGAAATTTTACGTTAAATTGATTGTGGGTGTCTCAATTAGTATAAAAAGCTATACGAAAAGTGATTTTGTGCCGTTTCATTTATTATACCCTGATCCCATTAAAAATGGGAAAAAGGGGTATTATGGTTTTGTGCAAAAGTATGTAACAGGCATAAGGAAGCATCTCCAACCCCATAAAGTATATATATTCTTGATCACTATCAATAGCCGAGTCGATTTAGCCCTGTCCGTCTGTCCGTCCGTCTGTCCGTCTGTCCGTCTGTATGAACGCACGTTTCTCAGAGACTACAAAAGCTAGAGACTTCATATTTGAAATATAAGTTCTCGTGGTGCCGGGACAAGACCAGTTTATCATTTTTTTTCGATATCTCATCCCGTTCAAAAGTTATCGATAAATATCGATTTCAGACAAGTGTTTTTCGGGCATAACTTGAAAGTCATAAAAGCTAGAAACTTTATATTCAGGTTTAAGTTACTGTACTGCCGGTTCTAAACAAACTCATCATTTTTTACTAAATTTGGTACATATACTCTCCAACAGCATACAGAGGTTAAATGCATTTCACTTTTTGGATACCCCTCCCCGATCTCCAAGAAATCGAAAAATACGTATTTTAAGAGGTATGACCTTCGGATTTTACATAGTCTCACATTTATATGCCATCTTTGTGTCCTACAAATTTCATTACGATCGGACAATAAACAAAGAAGTTATTAACGAATCAATGTAACATAGTTTGGTGCCAAAGGAAGAAGAAGCAAAGCAAATGTATGACGCGCGTAGCCAGCAGGTTTTGTTTGTATATGTGTGTGTGTTTCTATGTATGAATGCAGTTAAATAACTTCGATGAATGTAAGACCTTGGATCAGGGTATATCCTAGTCGGGCACTCTCGACTAGAGCACTCTTACATGTTTAAACTAATTTTGACACCCACAATAGATTAAAAAAAGAATTTCAAGAATCCATTTTTTGAAAAATCAATTTTGTTATGCTTTTTTCGCAAAAATATTTGAAAAAATTTAACTTTCAATAATGCTTAAACTTTAAATGTAGGATTGATATATACGACAAACCATGAACAAAATGGCCTCAGGCTTGACAATCGGCTCAATTTTGACCAAGTTATGGGAGTTTGAAGTCTAGGAAGGGCATTTGTATGGACTTAAGGCGTTTGCAAGCTATTTTTTTTGTCATTTTGACATGATTTTTGACAGAAAAATGAAACACCTCAGAATCACTTTTCCAATAGTTTTTTATACTAATTTTGACACCCACAATCGATTAAAAAAAGAATTTCAAGAATCTATTTTTTGAAAAATCAATTTTGGTAAGGGTCCCCCCTTATGCTTTTTTCGCAAAAATATTTGAAAAAATTGTACTTTCAATAATGCATAAACTTTAAATGTAGGATTGATATATACGACAAACCATGAACAAAATGGCCTCAGGCTTGACAATCGGCTCAATTTTGACCAAGTTATGGGAGTTTGAAGTCTAGGAAGGGCATTTGTATGGACTTAAGGCGTTTGCAAGCTATTTTTTTTTGTCATTTTGACATGATTTTTGACAGAAAAATGAAACACCTCAGAATCACTTTTCCAATAGTTTTTTATACTAATTTTGACACCCACAATCGATTAAAAAAAGAATTTCAAGAACTTTTTTTTTGAAAAATAAATTTTGGTAAGGGTCCTCCCTTATGCTTTTTTCGCAAAAATATTTGAAAAAATTGTACTTTCAATAATGCATAAACTTTAAATGTAGGATTGATGTATACGACAAACCATGAACAAAATGGCCTCAGGCTTGACAATCGGCTCAATTTTGACCAAGTTATGGGAGTTTGAAGTCTAGGAAGGGCATTTGTATGGACTTAAGGCGTTTGCAAGCTATTTTTTTTGGTCATTTTGACATGATTTTTGACAGAAAAATGAAACACCTCAGAATAACTTTTCCAATAGTTTTTTATACTAATTTTGACACCCACAATCGATTAAAAAAAGAATTTCAAGAATCTATTTTTTGAAAAATCAATTTTGGTAAGGGTCCCCCCTTATGCTTTTTTCGCAAAAATATTTGAAAAAATTGTACTTTCAATAATGCATAAACTTTAAATGTAGGATTGATGTATACGACAAACCATGAACAAAATGGCCTCAGGCTTGACAATCGGCTCGATTTTGACCAAGTTATGGGAGTTTGAAGTCTGTATGAACGCACGTTTCTCAGAGACTACAAAAGCTAGAGACTTCATATTTGAAATATAAGTTCTCGTAGTGCCGGGACAAGACCAGTTTATCATTTTTTTCGATATCTCGTCCCGTTCAAAAGTTATCGATAAATTTCGATTCCAGCCAAGTGTTTTTCGGGTATAACTTAAAAGTCATAAAAGCTAGCGACTTTATGTTTAAGTTTAAGTTACTGTACTGCCGGCTCATAATTTTTTTTTCGATATCTCAATCCTTTCAAAAGTTATCGATAAATTAAGATTCCAGAACAGTGTTTTTAAGGTATAGCTTAAAAGTTATAGGATGTAGAGTCACCAAATTAAGTACATATATTCTCCTATAGCATACAAAGGTAAAATACATTTCCTCTCTCCAATCTCACAGAAATTTAAAAATACGTTATTTTTAAGGTATGAACTTCGGATTTAACATAGTTGCACATTTATATGCCATGTTTGTGTCCTACAAATTGCTCAGACAATTTGATCAGACAATAAACAAAGAAGTTATTAACGATTCAATGTACCATAGCTTAAAGCCAAAGGAAGAAGAAGAATCAAAGCAAATGTATGACGCGCGTAGCAAGCAGCTTTTGTTTGTACATGTGTGTTTGTGTTTCTATGTATGAATGCAGATAAATAACTTCAATGAATGTGAGACCTTGGATCAGGGTATCTCCTAGTCGGGTACTCTCGACTAGAGTACTCTTACTTGTTTTTATTTATTTTATTTATTTTATTAAATTTTTTCAGCGTGTAAGCTTTTGCATTTTATGTAACACCCATCTGTATCCAATAAACAGAGAATATGAGATTCTCCTTAATTGCCAGCTTGACAAAATAGCCAAAGGCTGACACCTGATCCCCCAGAGGCAAGGCCTGGGAAATAAGCCAGAGTTGCCGTACTGTAGTATTGTAGTACTGAATGCAAAATAGCCAACTGGCAACAACACCATCAGGCAGCGATTTTATGATTCACGCTTGCATTAAAACCTCATGAAACTGGGGTAACCAATCGCACTAAAGTCTATGAAACAAAAGGCTTAAGCTTAACTACCAAGTAGTAAGAAATGTTGGCAGCTAGAGCCAGGGAAGCGGGGGACTGCGACGAAGCGAAGCGACGATGTGAATACAAAACGACGGACTAAGCGCAACTTCACGCCGTAATTAAACTGTCTTTGGTTGTGTTGTACAAGCGTTCAAGCATTAAGCCGTCCAAAATTCGACCAGTGCCATTTCAAGTTTCATTTATTTAGCATATTAGCCCCATATACGCATACCCTTATACCCTTCACCTCCTACATGTTTGTGTGTATATATATTTGTCGATTTTCACACTATTTTCTACAAATTTTACGATTCTTTCTGTTCGACTCAACGCGATGCCGTGATTTTTATTGCCTCACTTTTAGCACTCTTTTGGAGTCCAAACGGGCCGTCTTCTAGTTGGCTTATTGCTAGCCTATTTATGTCCATGTACATAAGCAAAATAAATCAAGTATGCTCAAGGAAACTATCGACTGACAAATATCCTGTAAAATATATCATGTATCAAATTTATATAAATCATATCTAATGCTGATTATATTAACATTTTAAACTATATATATTTTATTTACCGTATTTTCTGTTACAAACACTTCGTTAACAACTTTCCCCAACTACTCATTTTTATGGGTACAGGGTATACAAATGCAAAGTGTTTGTCCCTGTCAACTTACAATGGGAATTAGCACATGAGAGATTTTTTTGCATTGTTTTATGCCTGACTTATTTGAAAAATTGAAAATATTTAAGACCCAAAGCTGCTACTCATATTCATATGTTCTGAGAAATTTAACTGGTTGCATAAGAAGGAATACTACAATTATGAAAATGTGTTCAGCAGGCAGTCGAAGTATCTTTAAAAAATTACTCTTCGTTTAATAACGAGTCTTCACGTGGTTAAAACATTTTCGACTATTACTAATAAAGATATTTTTTTATTCTAACGATACAGACATTAACTCCATTGCCCCTTAACTGCTGCTCATTTAAAGCCGAGTCTTGTCAGCAAATTGTTGCTACATCTCTTTTATAATTTGAGTAGCCCTCGTATAATCACATGCGCTCAATTCACACACGTACATTTGTGTATACACACGCACATGCGTTAATCACACACTTTCCTATGCATTCATCAAAATATCAACACTCGGCCAAAAAAGGAGCCTTTCGAAAATTTGCTTGTTGCTTGGGCGCCAGAATGCATTGCATGTAAGAGATCTTGGCCAAGTGGCAAGCGAACGACACCGAGACGGGGCGAGAATGGAGCGATAACAGGCGGCTGGCATGGACAAGAGGCAACTGGGTGAAAATGAAGAGGAAGTTGGCACTGGCACTAGCAACGACCCGGCAGTGTTGGCTGTGGCACTGATGGCACAAAAAGGCGCATAAATCGCGTGAAAAATGTGAAAGAAAAAAGCATTTTGACACCAAAGAAAAAGGTGGCTGTTAACTGGGAGTGCGTTAAAACACGTTGACTAGATGATGATTATGAATATGAAAAATTAATGATAGTCACAGCATGGCAACAGTTGCACGCACACACAGCGGACGATGCGAATGCGCAGATTAAGTATACGCAGCGTTGCCCACTTGGACAACATGGCCAACTAGGCTTGTCAGCGTCAATTTCGCAGCGCTTATCCGTTATTTATACACACACACAGATAGAGAGAGACAGGGGCAAAGAGAGAGAGAGAAAGAGAGAGAGAGAGATAGAAGGCAAGTAGCTTTCCACTCTCAGTATTTTTTTTAATTTTTATTAGTCGTAGCATTTGTCTGATTTTTGCATTCAGTTATGGCTGTTAGTTTGCATTTCTCTCTTTCGGTCTCTCGGTCTCTCGATCTCTCGGCTTCTCGCTAAGTCGTTGCGTGCATTTTTCATTTGGCTCAGTAGCCGGGTCACTTGCAAAACTTTCTATCTTTCTGTCTTCAGCCAGCTCCTCGGGGCAGTTCCATCTTCTGGCTATCAACTTCAAACTTGACTTTCAGCCTAATCGCCCATCTGCCGTTTGCGGTCATTCGCTTTAAGATGCGCCAAGTGTCACAGTCCCAGCTCCAGCCCAAGTTGCAGTCCCAGTCGCAGTCCAACTCCAAGTCCCTGTTCCAATGTGCGTGTGCCGCTTTTCGTCTGTGAGTCGGGCTTTCCGACTGCCTGAGATTAGCGGAAAGCGCTGGCAAGTTGCGTTTAAAAGCCGCACATTTATTTAATTTGTATTTCGCTTATTTATTGCACTTTGCTTTTTCTAAAGTTAAATTGTCTGCTACTTTGGCTTTGCCTCTGACATCGCATTTAGTAGTCGCTTTGGAGTAGCCGTTGTCCGTTTGAGATTATGCAACTGCAAAGTTAATTAGTAATTAAAACTTGACCATTAACGGTAGTTGCCTATTTACTAATGCACTTAGTAAAGGATACTTTTGATAAGCATGTAAGTTAAAGCAAATACAAATTGTTTGGCATAAGAGGTAGTAAAAAGCTATAACTTGGTAATAGTAATATTATCTATTACTCAGCATAAAAAATGTATCGCAAATAGGCCCAAAAGTATGCTATACTACAGCTAAATGGTGTTTAAGAAATGGTAAAATTTCACAGAAATAAAAATAAAATTGGTAAAGTATTTGTCAAAATTTCATATTTGTGGGCTCTAAACTAAAGAATAGATTTAATTTCATAGACAGCAGTTAACCGCATAGTAAATCCGCCTTTAAACCGGTTATATACAGTATTAATTTTGTAATATTAAAAAAAAAGGTTAAGGCTGCTTCTTCAATATTTTAGTGGCTTAAAATAATAAAATAAATAAATATGTATATGGCAGAAACTTGCAATCAAATTAAAGAAAATGTTTTACGGTTGAGCAACTTTTTTCGGATGTATAAATATTTAGAGTGTTGCCTTTAGATGTAAACAAACACCAATAAGTAATAAATATTTTACGACATGACAATAAAAAGATATAAAGATTGATTGATTTGTAAATTTAAATGTTTTGTTTTAAAGTGAATTAAATTATCGTTACAAAAATAGATTTAATCCGCTTGTAGATTTTATGCTGTTTTACACAATGTTTTATTCTGAGTGATTAGCAGTACAAAGATTAAGTCATGATGCATTCATGGCGAAGGAATTTCATTACCCCAACTCGTTGACGAGTTTCCAGATGCAAAGTTAAGTTTGCAAGTACTTAAAGTCGACATGTTAGGCAGCACCTAAGCACCGACTTTTAAGCAGTACGCGATGCTTAACTAACGACAGCGTCATCTTCAGCAGCGGCTGCGCCCAGAGTTATTTCTGCTTTCTATACACTGGTTTTAAAGTGAAAAGAGTATATGCTTTTTTTGTATTAATTTTTGTGTCAAGATCAGTAACAAATTTGAAAGCCACGCTCCGCAAAAACATGACAACCTTTAACTCCCTCAGTTTATGAGCAAACTTACTATTATTAGAAAGGTAGATTACAGATAAACTTCCATAACAACACGCCCATGTTCATTACCGCCCCCATTCGCATAATTTTTCTGAGCAGAGTATTACGCAGTCAGACCTAACCGACTTAACGTTCTTACTAGTTTCTTAAGCTGTTGTTGGTGTAGTCATCGTCGTGGTTAGCAATGCTCGTAAAACATGTTTTTTCAATTAAAAATCTACGAAATGCAACAGCCCCCAAGCACAGCAACAACAACAGCAGCAGCAACAACAACAAAAACAGCAACAACATATGCGTCTCTAAGATTTTCGTATTGTTCAATGTAAGTGAAATACAGAGTCAGAGCCAAAGTCAGAGCCAGACCCAGAGCCGGAGCCAGGTTCAGAGCCAGAGCCAGAGTCGGTGCTAGTGTCGGTGCCGGAGGGTAAGGCTCAGTTGAGGCAGTTAGTCAACTTGGTTAGTTAGTCACTGGTGTCTGCGTGGCCCTTGCGCTTTGTCAGCATTATCATGAAGATGAAGATGATGATGATGATCACAGTATTGCCTCCTGGTGGGTTTGGCGAGCGTGTGACTTTATGTGGCAATTGTTAATATGACAAATTAATTTGTTACCCGGATTTGCCATTGCACCTCGAGAGAGAGAGAGATCTGTAAATGGATATGGTGTATTTGTGGCCGTTTAATTATAGAAAGGACTCAAGCAGATAATTGGCTGCATTTAAGTGAGGAATGAAATGATGCTGATGTATTTGTTAGCGGGGATTATTGTATAATCTTGATATGCTACACTAATCATAAGTTGCATGATTTACTAAAAACTATTTTCGAGCCTGAAGTTGTTGAGTCTTTTCTAAAAAAACTATCTCTGGCATTGTAAATTCCAAATATTTAGACAATCCATCAAATGAAAAATTCGTTATGCAGTTCAAAGTAACATAAATTTGGTTAAACAATTATGCCGTGGTATGCATAAGTAACTAATACGCGCAAGGCACCAATAAACAAATAACAATTATGGCTGCGCTGCATCAAAATTTGCCGTTAGGCGCGCCAGGAGAAAAAAGATAAACTTATCGCCAACGTAAATGCTGCCAGGCAATAAATTTTCCTTATGCACCCAAGCCGCGTGTGGTAATAATTTTCGCACAGAGAGGCTACCGAAAAGACACAACAGCAAAACAATGCACTGGCTGCAAAAAAAAAGAAAGAAACCAAAAAAAATAAAAAATAAAAGAAGTATGAGATGCGGAGTGAGGCTGAGACCGAAACGAAGCCGCCGCCATCCGCGCCCATCAGAAACGCAAGACGCAAGTGACGGTGCCACCAATTGCTTTCAATCAAACACAAACTCTGTCATCGATCATTCAGCCTGTGCCCTGACTGCATGACTGCCTGACTGCCTGACTGACTGGCTGACTATCGTCAATGTCGGGTTGGACTTGGCTCCTTTGGGGCCAATAAAGCGAGCCGCTGGACGCAGCCAGTTGGAGGATGGCAGCGTGATGACAATTTGATTTGCATGCAATGCAAGTGCAATTATTATGGCAAAGGTGACCAGGAAAGGCATCGGGCTGGCTCAACCTGGCTCAAACCTGGCTCAAACCTGGCTCGCCCCGGCACACAACAAGAGCAGCAACTGCGTCCCACTGTCAGTCCCTCCGTCTGTCCGTCTGTCCGTCTCTCTGTCTGTCAGGTCAAAACTTGCCGAGTATGCAGAGCCGCTTCGACGGCTATTTTGCATAAATGTCATTATTGTTGCCGCTGGCTCTCCAGACCGCCGCTATCTCAAACTGATTGACAGTTGAATTGAAAAGTTTGGCGACATTTTTCCTTATTTGATTTGTTGCTGTTTGCTGCTGCTGCTGCTGCTGTTGCTGTTGCAGTTGGAGTTGCGGTTGCCTCTGTTGCCATCCACTCGTTGCAGTTATGCAGAAATTGGTGAAAATGTTTTCTGGCACTTTGCTGGAGCACAGCTTTTGTATATGTATATAGTTCATAACTTTTCTTCTCTCCCTCTTGCCACAAAACGGCTTTTCGCTGTTAAGCGTCATGTTGCCAAATGTATTTTGGTTAATTAATGTTTCCGCTTGTTTTACCCTGTAACCATTAAAAAAGGGTATCATGTAGTAGTGCAAATATATGTAACAGGTAGAAGGAAGTATTAAGCATTTTACAATTTTTATTTCAACAAAAATGTTGTCTCCAGATTTAAATGGAGTTTTAATGTAAAGGTTAAAATCTGATCAAAAAGGCAATCCGTTGAGTTTTGACAAAGTTATGGCAGTGGAAAGTTTGCCTACATGTGATTTTCCATGGTATCTTCTAGTCGCGCACTTTCGACCAGAGCACTCTTGTTTACTTTCTTGTCGCCAAGTGTGACAACCTGTGTTTTGTTTCGTATCATTCAGTCAGCTTTGCCAGGTGAGTAAGTTGAACACTTGCAAGGATATGCTCGTTATAAATATACTACAAACCAAGTTTCATATAATGACCACAGAAAAATGAATAAATCAAATGAGTTTATTGACAATTTTTACTTATACTTAATTGATTTATATATGCATTATGTACTTGAAAACAATTATTATTATTTATTTCAAGTAAGCTTGAAAGTTACTTACTCTGAGAACGCCGTGCTGAAAATATATATTGGGGATATAAATAAAATCCGATTACAATCGGAGAAAATTTAGTTTCAGGTTTTTTAAAGTAATACGAGATATAAGTTATAAAAGCCTAGCCACTTAAACAAAAGGATACTTGCATGCATTTAAAAGTTACCAGCTGAATGAAATGCGACCCACTTCAGCATATGGTCATCAGTAAATTACCAGTATGGATGCAAGATATGCTAAGAAGCATTCTAACAGTAGTATTCCAAGCGCAACGCAACATATTTTACCAATATGACAACAAAGAGTGGCACACATGGAAGCCGTCTACCAGGCGGGTCAACAGCGACAACCACCCAAATAGCCAAATAGCAAAATGGCCAAATGGCCAAATAGTGAAACAGGCAGGCAGACAGTGAGCAGTAGGGTATGGAACCAATTGGCAGTCGGCCATTCCGAAAAGACTCCTCGACGGCAAATGAAATAAGTTGACATGCATTGACAGCGGCAGGGGGGCAGGGGGACAGGGGGACAGGGGGACAGGGTGACAGGGGGCAGGTGTTCAGCTGAGGCCAAAATGGCAGTGGCAGTGGAAAAGCTTGAGCCACCAAAATGCATTTTCACATAATTACCGAATGAGCTGCAACGCAAATTACCAAACTGAAATTTGAATAGCCAGACTGGAGTTTGAGTCTGCGTCTGCATTTCTTTGAAAGGCTGGCAGGCTGGCAGGCAGGCAATATGAATGGCATTTCATCGATGTGGCCGTTGGCCAAATTAATTGCCTACGCAGCGGTGGTGGCGGTAGCTACAACATCCATTGCCATTGGCAACAGCAAAAGCAGCAGCGGCAGCAGCTACCAACGACGTTGGTCAGGTTCTTGGCTGTGTGCGGCATAATCATAAAATCCTCGAGTTTAATAAACATTTCCACAGAATCTTTAGCATCTCGACAGGGTCGACGTTGTTGGCTAACTCGTTTCTTTATTTCATGCCGTTTTGCTGTGTGGCTTATGAGCTGCCGCCTATCCAACTTTGTAATGGTATTGGTTTGGTCAGCACCATCACAGTGAAACTGCCGTCTTCGTTGTCCAGTCGTCGACTCATTTATGACTCCCGCTTCAGCTCATTTGTGGACTAGACTCTTTCGCAATAAAACCGAAAAGTACAGTTTTATGCTGCTGCTAACAAAACCACACCTACCAGTTGCACATGCTTCTCTAATTAGACACATCTGTTTTCAATGATAATGAAAATCTCTTCAAGTATTTTCTCTCTTTTCAAATGGCAATTTAAGTGCGAGCTTTGACTCCAGGTCAGAAAATATAGGTGCAAATGGAAAATTAAGTTGAGATACATAACTGAAATCTATTTATATTTCAAATATATAAGTCAAGTACAAAAAAGTTTGAAAGTTTATTGTAGCAAAATATTTACAAACGTTAAAGCATAATTTACATGTGTCTAAGAAAATAAAAATGCATGACAGATTCTCGCAAAGGTCAGTTAACTTACCACAAGCACGTAAAGTGTGAATTTATGGCCAGATTTTGAATAGCCCAATGCAAATGTGTCAAGCCCAAAGCACTTGTAAGCCAACTAATAGCCTGAGCTGCCAAACAAGATCAAAGCTTTGCCCACAGCTCCTTGACATTTGGCGCCAAACATCCCGGGCCATAAACAGAAAATAGTATCTATATAGAGTACCCCCCCCCCCCACTACCTCCCCCTCCAACACTTGAGCAGACAATGGGCGAGTGCACAATGAACGGAAAGTTGAGAAACCATGCATATTCGATGCATAAGTATGTACAAAACATAATGAATAGCGAAGTGACCCTCGTTAGCCGTAAATGTCAACTGCGCGGCTAATGACGTCATATGCAAATACTTACGAGTGTGTCAAGTTTAAAAGCGAGCGCAATTAATAACTGTAGAGTACTTACTCGCTTGCATGTAGCTGACAGATACTTTTGTGAGACAGTGTAGCCGGGTCATGTACGTAATTAAAAATAACAGCAATGCATCATCGAGTGTTGCAAGTTCGCCCGGCGGCAACTTGTGCATGATGACGATGCAACGAGAACGTTGCCTCGTATCCGCACCGCAAATTAATGCACTTGACATTTCTCCGCTACATTTTAAAGCCCAACTGCGCCCTTTTCCCTTTTTTCGCATGATGAAGCTGTCTTCCTTTGGGGCTTTCCGTTTTGTTTGCTCACAGCATGAAAATACATAAAAAAAATGTATAAAAATGTATAATCATAATCAGCTGCAGCAGCAGCAGCAGACAGAAACCGCAAGCAACAATTTCACTCTAGTCATAAAAATTAAGTTGCAAATTTTCCGCGACTGAGATGCAAAACAGAAGATAGAAGATACTCCAGACACACACACATACATATACACACACAGATATTAACTGACCACACTGACGGAAGCTGTAAAACCTGATTGAATGTTCATTGTTGTTATGTGATGACTCAAAAGTGCAATTACGTCAGCAGAGTGACATTATAATGGTGATTACAAACTCTATAGTTTCTAATTGCTGAGAATTGTCAAAGCAAAGAAAATAGAATACATTGTCAAGATACTTTTACTTAATAATATAATACAAAAGTATACGCCCCATAAGCCACAATTCAAGTGCTAGGCTGAGAAACAAATTCGATCAAGTTGCGGCAACGACGATTGTATCCAATACTAACCATATCAGCAAGTCCTTGATAACACAGTTAAGCCAAACAATTTTGTATTTAAATAATACGTAAACGAAAACGAAATTACGGCAATCAATAAACAAATAACTTTTTAGCTGGCACCATTTGAATTGGTTGCTTGCCAAATGCAATCAGAGCCCACCTTTGAAGGTGAGCCAGGAAACTGCCAAAAAAGACGCAGTCGGAACACTGCATCATTGTTTATTGTGTGGCGGGTGATGGTCGGGGTGTGAATGTTGTTTCTTTTTGGGGCCTGTCGCTTGCAACAATGACGTGACAAAACAAAGGCAACGGCAAAAGTTTCGGTGTGCTGATTTACAAGGATACAAGGAACAGCCTTGCCTGCTGCAGACCTGTCGGGGTCGGGTCAATTACTATATGCACTGATATGGTTTATGGGTATGGGTGTAGAGAACCGGCAAAGGGAGCAGAGGCCACCATGTCCTTATCGAGTGCATGGGCTGAGGCGGGGCCACTTTGTTATGTGCCGACACTTCCGTTTGGCTCGACTTGGATATTTGTGCCATGACACGAATTCAAAGGCAACTTTATTGAGATTGAGACATTATGGACATGGAGGCTACTCATCGAGTCGAGTGGGTGGCTGGCTGGCTGACTGACTGACTGGCAGGCGATTGGTGTCAAGCTGGGCATGTTGGGTTCAAGTGGCTGTTGGCCCAAGTAAAGCAGGTTAATGGTGGCCCACAACAATCAATAGTTGCACAACATTCTGGCCAAGCTGACAGTAGCCGAGTTAAAGCCAACTTGCTTTCGAATTTAATTGAATTCAATTTGAGCAGGGCCACAGGATGTGCACAAGGATTGCGATTACATGCAATCTCTGTGATGTAAGTATCATAAGCTCTGCTTTGATCATCCATTGAACAGGTCTCCAGTGTACTTGAGCTTCACTTACAATCATCCCTAATCTTGTTGCAATCAAAAACTCATAGATACGACAATAATTTAAAAGCCTTCTATAAAATATTGTGTTGTAATTTAGAGAATTTGTAATCATCATTTTATTGATAAACGGGCTAAAGAGCCGTTAATTTGGCCCACTAAAATGTTGGATATTAGAAAAGCAGCTAAGAAAACAAATCAAAATCCATGGGGCAGCAACAGCCAAAAGCACTCAGCAAAACAATTAACAATTATTGAAATTAGAAACCGGCCAGAGCCAATAGACACCGCCTACAATCATATATATGTATACATACATATATACAAAGCCAGACAACTCTTGACTGCCTTGGGGGAGCGGGGCGGGGTATGGTGATGTCTTTGTTTGTGAGTCTGGCGAGAAGAACCTGTAACAAGTATTGCTCGTGGGGAACTGACTTGTCCATCTCATTACCACTTGGCATGGGCAAACACAATTAATGAAACCGCACATGGAATTTCATTCTCTGTATGATGTGAGATTTCAACTGGGCCCAAAGAGGTGTTAATGAACAGCCCGAAGGCATTTTGTTTTAGGCTGACATCGTGTTGACACAAGTAACATTTTTAAGTGGCCAGGCACAGACAAATAAACAATTGTTAGACCGCAACACACATTGAATTGGAATGTAAAGTCTATATGGTAGTTGGAACTACCAAAACTTTGGTTCGTTGGCTGCAAAGGTCAGCATAGGAGGCGAAGGTTAGAGTATAATAATATGATTGGTATGCAATGGGATCGTTGTTCTGGAACCCCACCTGAAATCATGAATCTAATTAAAATGCAATTCATTGCAGCCCAGCAGCGTGATGCGCATCAACTGGAATGCAAATCGAAATATTACCCAATAGGAAGTGCATTGAAAAAATAATAAAATCATCAGCAACAATAACAACAGCAGCAGCAGCAGCAGCCAAAAGGCGCCGCTGGCAAAACAAACCCATAGCCATGCCGAACACCCAAACCCGAAAAGACTTCCAGCCATCAAACAGCAGCATCAGCTACAGCTTCAACTTCAGCTTCAGCCTCAGCATCCACCAACAACACCACAACAACCACAGCAACAGTTGCCATCTCATGCAGGCGGCGGTGATGCCGATCCAACGAAGGCGTTGAAAATTGTCAAAAGAACGCGCCGCAACAGCTGCACAGTGGAACCAGGCTTTAATAAATGCAGCGATATTCGTATTTTAGATCCTTCCTGAAGGATTCTGCATCTGTGAGTTTAGTATGCAAGTTGCAAGCTTCCGAGAAAATAAGTACCTACCTAATCCGACCTAGACATACATTTATTGCAATCATATACATAACAAAATACTTAATTAATAAATTATGCTAATACATAAAACTGAAAAAGATCTTCCAACTTGTTCCTATATTGTCTGTGAAGCTGATAAATAGGAAATGTTTTGTAAATATGAATAATAAATTAGAATTAGGGAGCTACAACCACTGTACATAAGACGCTGTTGATATTCGATTGTTGGCAGTCATGATTCAAAGCATTGGAAAACATCGACTTGGACGTTGCCCGCCCGTTGCATGCAACCTCATCTCTCATCGCTCAGCAGCAGCAGCAGCAGCGGCAGCAGCGGCAGCGGCAGCAAACGAAAACGGTAAACTAACAGGCGTTGCATTTGGAAAATCAGGAGGACCAACCTCAAAAGTGCGCACCTTAAAAATAATCTTTAGACGTGTTGGCTGGCCCACTCCGACTGTGACTGCAGCTCAAATCGCAAACAGTCGTAACAGAAATTGTTGCCAATCGATTTCGTCTATACGAGAGTACAAGAAAACAAAACGAATAAAATAGGCGGCATCAATACCATCGTCATCGTCATAGTCATCGTCCAACTTGTTGACATTTGCAGCACTGGGTCCTAGTCGGTGCCGGCTCAATAAACTATATGTATAAATAGTTTAGAGCAACTGCATTTTGTGGGGCATCAGCATCTGTTGCCGCGCGCCGAACATGCAACAAGTGCAGCCAATTCCAAGATACTTGCAGCGCTGACAATCAGTTGTCGTCGACTGGCTGCAGCCCGAGATGCCAACGGGTTTGGCTAAGTGTGGGGCCGTCGCCGTCTATGCTCCCTCAAAGTAGGTTAGACTTTGGCTTACTCATAAGCGCATTAAATGGGAGAAAATGCAGTGCTGCAAGACCTCTGCAAAGAGTTAAATCTATGCGGAATTCCAAGCGAATTTATGAGAAATATTTTTAATATGCATGTAGGTCTTTACACGATTTTGTGGTGGTTTATTTTTCTTTCAAAATAATAATAACTTTGTCAAAACTGAACCGATCTGCAATGCCAATTTGGTCATTATTAGGATAGCTGTCTTGTTAAACTCCACATGTAAGGATTGTGTCCTATTTTTAATTTTATAATTTATATTTTTCGCGAATTTATTGTATTCTTCTTCTACTTTTTACATACTATTGCCCAACTTCATGTAAACCTTATTATAAATATTAAATGAGTTCAGGATATTAATATTTAACTATTAAACTAGCATAAAGCCCATTAGATTTGAATTTAAAGCAATATCCTTCCCGTGTTTCTACAACGGACTACAACACTTTACAAGTGATATCAAGGCAAATGCTACCATGTAAGCATCATATAAGCAGTTCTTATGTCCAGCATAGACAGGTAAAAATAGACACGTAGAGCCGGTATTAATTACAAATTCCAACTATCAATTACAAGCTTATGGACATTCAGTGCTCAAAACAATAAATCAAGCATGTGCAAACAAGAGGCAATAACAACAACAACAACAACAACAGCCAGATAAACCCATTGTCGGATGGGAGGCTTGAGCCAGCGTTTTGACCAGCCCCAATAGACATTGTTTGCTCCAGCTGACCAAGTCGCTTGGCTGCCAACTGGCTAAACCGAAAACAATTGGCCAATTTATTGCATGATTAGATTTTTCAGATTTCCAGCACTGAACGCCAAAAATCAATAAAAAGAATTTTTAGCGAACCAACATAATTGAGCAAGCAAAACAAACTGAAAAGCCAGACCATGGATGATGATGATCATGGATGCTGCTGATGATGATGATGTTGGCGAAGGCGAAGGCGATGGCGATGGCCAAGTCGACTAGTTAGCGTACACGAAGGCGATATTTGTTTTATGAAGCCGCTGCTGCCGTGGCTAACTGCACAATGTGTTGATCTTGAGATTAACAGGCGGCAGCTCGCACAGATTCAAATGAGCACACAACACACGACGACGCTGACGACGCTGACGATAATGACGATGATGACGATGAGAGGACGACTTTAATCATGGGTATTCAAATGGTCAGTCGTCTGTCTGGCAATGGTGCGATGGCGTTGGCGTTGCCGCTTTGTGAGAACAACGCCAAACTGCTTATTAGACGCAATTAACAAGACACACACACATACACAGAAAGACGGGGCCGGGTCTTGGGTGTCGGAATAAGAATCAGCATCGGAATCGGAGGCGTACAGCGGTCCCAAACCGAAGATTGGCAGCGGCAGCGGCAGCATTTGGTTTCCAGAGTTGATCTTTCGTTTTCGTCATCTTTTGTCGGCATTTGGCATTAGCTGGGTGTTAATTTTGTTGAAACCGCAGCTCAGTCAGCCATGGGCCATATTGTTGATTAATAGGATTTTGATTTTGATTTTCGAATTCAAAGTAAACCTCTCTGCGCCAGCTTGTCGTCTCTTCGTCGAGTGATTTATGTCCCCAGCCTTAACCCTAACCCTAACCCTAACCCTAAACCCTGTTCCTTCGGCTATTTGACATAAGAACAGGGCTCACTTTCATTCATGACTCTTTCGTTAGTGCCACACACTATGTAATTAAGGGCTTAGCCACTAATGCAATAATTTTGCAGGCTTCCGGTATTTAATTGGCTCACATTTAAATTGGATCCGAGCTCTACAGCTCTAAGGCTGGGTGGCCCCCGTGGGTGTGGGCCATTTGATTATAGGTTTAACTTTACTACCTCTTGGGTCAATAGACGTGTGAAGCATTTGACTATTCAAGGTTATTATGATGTAATAATTGTGCTACAAACTATATTGCAGTGGGCAACGACTGTTGCTAATGAGCAATGATCGTTAAAAATACTCAATGTGGGATACTTAATAGAAAATTAGATAACTAAATAGATTTTACAAATATTAATAGGACAACTAAATTGAAGATATCTCAAGACGGCATACAACTTGAATTGATATGCATTTTTTTCAAGTTTCGATCAAGCTTTCGTTAATCAGACTATATATTCTTTTGTTGCAATATCTCTTGCTCCAATTTAAAGTTTTCGTTCAGTGAATATTGCGGACTATTTCAAGGTTAGCTGTGTGTGTTTTGAGTGGACAAGGCCCAGTCTTGAGGATTTGCAACTGGGTTAGTTGCATTGCATTGCATTGACTTTCTTTGCCATCCATTTCTTGTTAAGCCAGAGCAAAGATGCAGCGAATGCTCATTGTGAACAACGACAAGCCAAATAGAAAACCAGCCGGAAAAACTCAAAAAACAATTGATGGCACACCTTGGCACGATAAAAAGGAAAACTCAGTCGGTGCACAAGCCAAAAGTAGACACAAATATTTTATAAAAAAAAAGAAAAAAACAAAGCTAGAAAAAAATGTAAATCACGCCTAGCTGGCAAAAAAGCGACGAGTCGAGTGGAGAGTCGAGACACACTTCAAAGATGACAAAAAACCAAGCAGGCAGGCAAAAAAAGATGACGGCGACGAAGATTTCAATGAAAATCAAGTGCCACGAGCAGCCTAGCGAAATAGGGTAGGGCAAAAAGCGCCCACAGATGTGGTGGCAAGCACTAGGAGGAGGGGGAGAGGAGACCAGAGGTGGCTGGGTCTAGTTGGGAGGGTTTCGCTGCTCAGCGATGCGAGCGATATGGCAGGAAGCGGTAGAGCAAATAAAATAAAAATAATAAACCAATTATGCACTTTGCCGCAACATTGAGTGGATAAGTTATAGGCAACTACGAGAGAGAGGAGCTGGTCAGCTGCTTGATGGAAGTGTTGCCAGCGCTTGCAACATGAAAATTAAATCAGCAAAATGTGTAACTAACTGATGCATCATCCAGATAGTCAAGCCAAGGCTAAGGTAAGTAGCTGCCCGGGCTAATTCAGCTAACGGCCCCTGACCCTGCCCCCGTCTCTGTCTCTGTCTCTGTCTCTATCTCTGACTCTGTGCCTGGCCAGATGAGCGGCAGATTGTGGGCTGGGGCTCTTATCTGACTGCATGTTGTACTTACTTACTTATGTTGCCCCATACATAGTTACGAGGAGCTGGGCGGGCGTTACAATCTGAGGTCAGCCCGCTGAGGTCAACTGCACTCGCAGTCGCGGTTTCACTCTTTAAAAGGTTTCACTCGACTCTTGAACATCTCCGTCTTTGCTAATGAAGCTCCAGCCAAAGCGTCGATATTGTTATTGTTGATGAGACCACGTTGATAGCTGCCTGACTGTCTGACTGCCTGACTGCCTAGGAGTCTGTCTACCTCTTGCCAGCCTGACGACAACATCTTTAGACCTAGTAGAGACTGCAGTCTTTGTTTATCGTGCATAAAGTGTTTAGTATTTAGTTGCTTGTTTCTGTGTGTGTTTTTTTTTTCGTTTCCTTTTGTATTTTATGCCGTACAAATTATCGGGCAACAATGCGCGGGCCATGCCATTTTGGAGGCTGGTCCCCGCAATGTAAATATGTGCTTGAAAATTTGTTTCGACTACCCGAGGGTAATTAGTACCCCCGGGCAACAGGTTGTTTACTGTACCTGTGCCGCTTTGCAGGGCTCGTCGCTGTGCTCGGCTTGTGCTCAAAAATATGACATTTTCTGTACTTTTGTTTAATGCACTCGCAAACAATGTGCATAGCTATTTGCCAAATGATGATTAAATATTTGGCAAAGGTGAAAGTTTGTGGGTTCATTTCTTGTTGTGTGTCTTGTGTCACAAGTCGTTGTTTATGGCTTGTCTTCTTTTGCAGCATGCCTCTTCGTCAATGCCCCGGTGAAACTGAAAGTTTGTGCAAATAGTTGTGCAGAACCAGCAATTAGCGATGCATTTGCCAAAATGCTGGGCGGGACAGCAATTCGGCTAATGGGTTGTGTCTCCTCAAAGCGCGCCCCGTTAGCTCTAAACTATTTTAGGTAAAGATATTGGCAATGCAATGAGTACTGTACAGTAAAATATGCAATAGTAATATTTGATTTTGAAAGCACCTAATTACAGTTCATTTTGCTAACGTATATGCGTATACTTAATATATAAAGCATTTTCTTTGTTTAGAAATTCATCATCATCATATTAATTTTGGTGCTTACTCACCTCTTTGGCATAAACTGTTCCTTTTATAATTCATTTCCATATGACTACCATTTTTATATTTAATCCCAGACTGAGTCACAACATAATTATCGCAAGATTCTCGTTGGCGGCGGCGCCTCTTTGAAGTCACCTAAAATAATTAAATAAATAAACTGTCATAATTAATTTGTGTAGCATCTGCAAGACTTTCCAGTTACCAAACGGTCAACGGCGCAGAAATAAAAATACGAGTAAAACCAACAAAAAAACGTGAAAACCACAAAGAGCCAATGCTGACCCAAATACTAAACCTAAATACTGAGCCACAAACAAAAGGGGCTCACAGTATCATTCGCAGGCCAAGACAACGATCATTTACAAAATTTATATAAATTAAAATACAAAATAGCTACATAAAATGCAGTTAAAAGTCAACAGAGTCCCAGTCCCAACTGAGACCATGGACGACACCTCAACGCACAATTGAGTCACAATTTTCAACGTATTTCCTTGGAGCATTAAATGCGACCAAGCAAATAAAAACAAAACAACAAAGAAGAGTTTTAGTTATTGCCAGCACCGCAAATGAAATACTCTCATTTTATACATAAGAACTAAAATACTTGAATAGTATAGAAACACTGTCAAATAATGCAAATTATAAGAGGAAAGTATTTATGATTAACTCTGGTTAATTTGATGATTAAATTGGTAAATATATTATAGCATGATATAGAGATAATAATCAATGGGGTGTTACACATTTATTGTAATAATTATAATGCCCGAAATAAAAAATAAAAAAAGGTAGCAAACACACAAAATGTTTATCGCTTCCGGATTTTCAAATGTCGTTAAAGTCGCCGCGATCTGTTGAATATCATATGCATAAATGTTCACTTTATCGATTTCGGATCGTTTATTTGTCCGCTGCAGCTTACGGTTGTCAACGGATTTGAGTAGAGGTTTGATTTTCGATATTCGTTTCTGTTTTTTGTTTTGTTATGTTTTATTTTGTTTTGTTTGGTTTTGTTTTGCTTTCCTATGGATTTGATTGATATTCGTATCGATTGCGTTTGCGTTTGACAAGTTTTGCAATGCAACTGCGACAGGCACGAAAAACGGCAGTAACCTGTTGCAAGGCTTGTTGGTAGTTCGTTTTGCTTTTTGGCCAACTCGAATTAAATACATATATTTAATGCATTTACAAAATATCGATGACGTGCGCGATTGCCTTTCGTTTTGAAATTTGCTTGGCTCTGCTGGTGGGAAGCGTGGCCATCGAGCACCTGACTCAGGCTCCGCAGTCTCGGATTGGAGCCATGGACTGAGCCTGTGACTGAGCCTCGCTCGAAACTGGATGCCTAACTCGCGGCTTTGGCCTGTCTTCGGCGCATTTTCTACGCCTGTATGACATATCACCATAGATTTACATTGAATTTCAATAACTGCAAGTTGTCGGTTTGCAGTTGGTTTTGTGTCTAAGATGAAGATGAAATGCAGGCATTAAGTTGATTTCAAATGACTTTGTCTCGAAGCTTTCACTTTTGAGTTTGGCCTTTTTAGCGTTGTTTCGGTTATGGTGCGGGCATAAAGATTGAAATGCTTATAGACCAGCTAGGATATTACTCACAGCTGCGCTCATTTCAATATTGTCAGAGTAGCAATATTGAGAAATGGCGTTTCGTTTACATCACAAATTGTATTTTTGTATCCAAAATCATTGAACATTTATTTGTCTGTTAATAGTATCTCAGTTTCACAATAATTGTTAATCTTCATTTTACACACACATAAAAGCTGAACAGCTTGATTTCAAATTAATAACAAAATACTTAATTCCAAGGTATTTATTTCAAACAACTCTCTTATCGCCAACAAAATGCATGCATTCACAAAAAAATAAAAAAATAATAATAATGAATGAAAATGCGTATGATAATAATTGTTTTGCAGTAGCAATAAAAAAATAAAAATAAACTTATAAAACTTAAATAATAAAAACCAGATGCGTGGCACACATAATTGAGTTAGACTTTCAAAAGTCCTTATAAAAATAAATCCTTTCATTCTAAACGTAGCCGGCGACAGAGACAAAAACAAAACTAAAGCAAAAGCAAAATCAAAACGAAAGCAAAAAAAAAAGGCAAGCCGACGATAATTATGATGAGGCTTCTTTCGGATCGATGCGGACTGAGGACTCCTTCTCGACATAAACAGTCTCGATGCGGTCGCTGACTCTTGCAGAGCTCAGCTCAGCTCAGTTCGCTGATGATATTGAACACGATAACCATGAAGCTGTTGATTAATTTTGACTCTGCACCGGAAATGTACAAGAAAATTCGCAAAAACGTCGCTAAATGATAATGCAGCAGGCGACTCGGATCGGATCGGATCGGTTCGGTTATTGGCTCGATGGTTCGCACCAATAGAAACCACGCAAAGAAAACAAAAAACACAGAGAAAAAATCACACACGCCACGGAAGCAGTTTAAGCATAAAAATATGGCAGGCATTCATTTTTTTGAGTGCTTTTTTTTTTGGCCAACAAAATTATGAAGTCAGCAATTTAAATTTGCTTGTTTTTTTGCGCTGGCCAATTTTATTTCAGTCGAAATGCTGTTGAACAATAAAGCCAAGTGTTTAAGCGTCTAATATTAATTGCGCTGTAAAGCTTGTGAACATTTTATTTATGGCAATAGCGCAATTTTAAGACTTAACAATTTATGAACATGACTTTAGAATCTTGCATGAATATCCATATCCAGTATCCATATCAGTTGCAGCTGGCAAGGTGTAAGATCGCAGCATCGACGTTTGTCTCTTTGGATCCGTTTTTTTGGCTAATTAGGCTACAAGATGTCCAGGCTGGAAAGCAGGGAGGGGAAGAGATAACGCTGCAGGCAGCCAAAGTTCAGACGCGTTCTGGTTTGGGGGCATTCATTTGAAGCACATTGACCAAAAGCAACGCTGGGTCAGGCACTGGAGCAACTTGTGACTGTTTTCTTGTACCCCGGCAGCAACTGGTGCTCCTGCCGCTTTCATGACGACTGCGGTGCGAAGCTCACGAAGCTGCCTTCAAAAGCTGTCAAGTTAACAATCCAGACAACACAGTCCCAGCCAGTCTCATTTCGAGTTGCAGTCCCAGTCCCATACCCGGTCCCGGTCCCGAGTCCCAGTTCAAAACGTCTTTCATTTCGTGTCCCTGATGCTGTCGTCTTCTTCTTCTGTCGGTTAATGTCATTATCAAGATCGTTTGCATTTAATCTGCATAAACAAATCAAATAAGTAAAACCGGGCCGCGTCCCCGCAAAAGTGGCGCAGAAGTCACTTGGGCACCACCGCCGAAGTCACGACGCCCCCGTCGCCCTCCTCTGCCGCATCGTCAGTCAGTCAGTCAACGGCGCGTCGGTAATGCGGTAATTGTTGTTGCTATTCCACGGCAGGCGGCTGGTCAGCAGATGCCCAGATGCCCAGTGCTGCTTCGAGGTAAGTAAGTGGGGAGGTGTCTCCTGATTCTGTCTCACTGCTGGCGGTGGCGGTGTTGGTGGTGGTGGTGGTGGTTTGGCGCTGCATCCTCATCCTCATCCACATTCACATCCAAATCGGCAACGCACGCAGCGGCAAATTAAGTAGAACAGCAGTTGAAAATGCGGTTGGCTGTGGCTGCCGTTGCTACTTCTGTTGCTGAGATTTTTTGCCAGCAACAAAACAGCGAAAATATTTGTGTATGTTGTCTACCCTGCAATAAGATGAGTAGCAATATTTCCTAAAAGGGTTTGTTCCCTGAACGCTGAAAACTCACTCAAAGCTGAAGGCCTCCATGCTAATTAATTATAGTAATTATTAAATAAAATTAAATAAATAAAGTAAAAAACCTTTGACTCTGACCGTGGCTAACAGTGCGTATGAGTAATTATTCTGTAGTAAGAGTGAATATTAAATATAATAAGTTTTAAAATGTTTTAATGTAACAAAAATAAATGTTTTGTGTAAGAAATTTATTATTTAAAAATTAAATATATTATTTAAAAAGAGCTTAAAACACATAGAAATATAATGCTAGTGTAAATATAAAGCTGCTTATAGAATTCAAGTAAAGAAACTCTAAGATTGGATCGTTCCATCATTTGAGCTATCTGCAGCATCCGATGCAGCACATAGGACGCGAAGTCGTGATAATGACCACCTATAGAGCACACATACACACACACACACACACAGCACATCAAGGAGTATTTGAGCCAAAAAGAATTTGTGCACAGCAGAGACTATTCTATGGGTCTTTGAAGCCCTTAAAATCTCCAATAAACGGCTGGCCAGAGACTCGGGACTTTTGGCAAACGACTGCACATGCTGAGCGCATTGCACTTGGGTTGAGGTTCCTTAGTTCTGTAGTTGGCGTCTCTGGGTTTGCTGGCACTGGCACCGACTGCGACGCAGATCGTCGCTGCCTGATTGGGAACTGGCTGCATTTGAGCCTTTGAAGATGCCTTTGAGCATACGCAACAGCGAGAGGCACTTTTCATAATCTTAGAAATGGGCAGGCAGGCGGATGGCTGGCTGGCTGGCTGGCCAAAAATTACACCAGACTTGGCATCCTCTGGCATCCCATCCCAACCAACATCATGCTGCGACTCACGTTCGCTCATAACTTCTCATACACTGAGGCATTGGCTGGTTTTTTGGTTTTTGGTTTGGGTTTGGGTTTGCGCTGCAGCAGGTTAATGAAATGCGTTTTAACAAAGTCTTCAATGATGTTGTTTACCCTCCTCTCCTCTCTCTCTCTCTCTGTCTCTCTCTCTCTCGCTCTTTGCATTCCTTGTTCTTCTGCCTCCTATGGTCGCCTTTAATGTTTCAATATAAGTAAGCAAAGTTTACGGATGATCAATGATTGTTGGCGTAGCGTGTGGCCTCGCATCCAGTTAATAAGTTGCATGAGGCAGAGGCAACATGTTATGGTCATGCTTAGGATACAAATCGTTGCACCTTGCAGTAAATTAAGCTTACAAAGCAAAAACGCATAAATATCTTCATCAGTTGCACCGATTAAGGTACAAGGGTTAACAAAAATTCAATTCCTTACCTAATGCACTTTAATATCGCGAATTTTACTAAGTATTAGATACTTAAGAAAATTGTGAGCCAGTACAAAATATGATTATAATATCTATAGGAATATGAGAAGGTGAGTTAACTTTTACATGAACAGACTTTTCAGCTTCGAACAGCTACTGAAAATGGAACTGATTATATCATTTGTAAGCAATCACATTTCGACTAAATTCAACGTAGCTGAAAAATGAATAGTTAGGTCTTTTCCATTACCATTGCAACAATGGTCATATCACTGACTCATCAACAGCAGCCGGGCCAAAACACACAAATCCAAATAGGCTGCGCAGAGACAACGACTTTTAGCCTCCGGGCAATCTGTCAACTGGCGTCAGACGATCTAAGACTAAGACAAGAGGAAGCCAGCCAGGTAACCAGCCTACCTACTACAACACAACACAACTCAACTCAACTGGCAAAAACTGAAGACTGCAAAGACCTAAGGCATTGGACGCTTTGCACCGCGTTACGCGTTGTCCGCTGGTGACGATGAACTGCGATTGGAACTGAGACTGCGACGGAGACTGCGACGGAGACTGGAACCGAGGCTGTTACTTGGGACGAACTGTGGAGAGTGACTGTGGGTTGACTTCTGCTGGCTGCCTGGCTATCAATTGCCCAAAAGCGTTGCACAAATTGAAACGTTTGACTATATTTGGGTCAGTTAAAGTGATCACATTAACAAGTCAATAGGAGTGCAACATCCTTTTAGGGCATCGCACGTCAACCAGGAGTAACAGTTGGTGGTTGGTGGTTGGTGGTTGGTGGTAGCCGGTGCCGTTGACTGCTCCTAGACTCCAGACTGCAGCTGACTCCAACTGGCTGGCAGCCGGGGTGTTGACACTAGCAGATTGATGTGTACTGGTTTCCACTGGTCACCAAAAGGTGACCAGACGCAGCGTGAGAACTGGTACTGGACAGAGACGACTCTGCTGGGCTTGGGTGTGTGTGCCCCAAGGGAGTCGAGATGCCGAGCAGCCAAGCAGCCAAGCAGCCGAGAAGCTCGCAATCTGGCATGTATATCAGAGAGTTGGTCAGAGAACAGGGATTGTTTAATTGGGATGTGCGAGTGTGCGGCATCTTTAAGTTGGTGTTAAATCAGACTCAGCAGAGATGGTTAAGCACAGGTCAGATACGGATACAGAGAGGTCATCGAAAGGACTACATGCATAATTGACAGAACTTCAAGTGTAAGCAGTTGACAAAGGAGAAAAGTATATATTTGTAATTTGTATTCATTCCGCATCTGGTCAAGTTCATACGATACTTATTACCTATTGTACTGAATGACCTGGCCATTAAGTGAATTATTTCATGGCAGTTTCGTCGCACAATATGCGATCGTGACTGATTTAAACAGCAGCCAGCAACCAGCAACCAGCAGCCAGCAGTGTCCGGCAGAGGATGCATGGAAGTCTTGCATGTAACCTTTAAACCGTTTAATCTGACAAAGGAAATAAATAAAAGAATTAACATTTATTTTTAAGTATGCGCTCAAGTATGTGATTCAGCCAGTCCCCTCACCTCACCCTCACACTCACCCTCACCCTAACCTTCCCGCAATCGCCCCACCCAGAATGCAGTCGAAGTTGACGGCGACTATCAAAACGAAAACCGCCCGATGTGGTTGCAGCAAGCCACCTAAAAACCACCAGCACCACCAGCACCACCGAGACAAACAGAGGGCCATGTCTAAAGCATTTTTGAAACATGCGAATTGCTTGTACGTGACACGCAACAGCAAAAGGAACGAACAGCCAAAAGGAGTGGACGACGAGGATGATGACGTCGACTGGGGCAAGGAGGAGGATGCTGCGCACCCAAACACATAAGAAATGAGATGACCATGTCCAGCCAACCACTTAGCCATGAAAGCGGTAACTACATGCAACAGATGAAGCATGCGCTGCGGCATGCAGCGCACTCAGCCCACAAACCTTAAATGCCAAGGTAAAATGCTAAGCCAAACCTTAAGGTACAGGCAAAGCTAAAGGCAAGGGCAAAGCCAAAAGCACAGGTAAATGTAAAGCTGAAGCCGAAGCCGAAGCTGAAGCTGAAGCTGAAACTGAAGGTAAAGGTAAAGTACTTGGAATGCAACGCAGCGCAAGGAGTTCAGCTTCAGCTTGAGCAGCACATCGCCATGGATCACACAGAGTGCTGTTGCAACAACAGTAACTCTGATCCACGCACAGTGACCTAAAACCTATCCATACGATTTAACAACTGCAAAATTACAATTAATAAAGGCTAAGATATAATTTCGAGCTATAATTTTGAAAAGTATTAAAAAGGAAAGTAATGTAATTTAGAGCAGATTATATTATATCGAGTTAAATGAATGAAATACACTCTGATTTAGTCGGTGCAAATAATTAGAAAAATGATAAGTCAAAGGGTTAAATGGACCCTGTTTCTTTTCAATAAATAATAAATTAATTTAATAAAAATAAATGAATGAAATAATTAATATAATACAATCAAGAAAAATCCTTGCAAATACAATAATTTGTATCGATCATGACAAACCTAAATAAATTAATTTGTATACGACAGTAGTGAAACTTGAATTGTCTGCCTCCTTTATGAGCTGTGTGCACCACTGTGCAGGGACGCTCAATGAAATTTATTTGGTGATGCTTGAGCGAAGCGTGAAGTTGACTGCCGCAGAAGCCTCGAACTGCAGCCAGGCACAGAGACAGACAGAGAGACAGACAGAGAGACAGCCACGGCCATAGCCATAGCCATAGCCATTGCCACAGACACAGTAGGAGTCACAGTCCCTGACTTTGACTCTAAAAGCCTGAAGGAGAGACCAGACCAATAAGGCAGCCGCGATCAATTTAATCGCGCAAATAATATGCCTTGGTCTGCGTCCGAGTCTGAATCTGTGACTGGGCCCTGGATCTGAGCCCTGCGTCTGGGCTTGAGTCCTGGGAGCCGGCAATAAGTATGTACATACAATAAGTAAATATGGAATAATCGTTATGTGTACCATATGCGCAAAGGGGTCGAGCCTTCTTATCGCCATGCAAAGATCAGAAAGTGTGTGACCGACCAAACGACCCATCCACCAAACCGACCAAACCGAACAACCAACTCTGAATACTTTGCATTTCTCAAGAATTGCAACCTGTGCGAGAATTCGCCTCTTTCACTTTGACACTTGTCTGCTGTGTTCAGTTCAGTTCAGTTCACTTCAGTGCAGTTGGTTGGTCATTTGGTCGATTGGTCCAGTTGTCTGTCTGCTGCGTCGGCGGTGGTGGTGGTTGAAAATTACGCTAATTTTGTGTGCCACTTATGTACAGATGAACAGTAAATACCCTGATGCCGGACACGGCGGCAGCTGGGATAATCGGCAGAGTTGAAAAGGCAACTGGCCTTCTTCAATGCAATTACATGCTCCTGGGCCATAAGTCAGACATAAGTCGCCGCACAGTGTTCCAATTCTCAAACCAATTTAATTGGCTTTTACACCAAACTGATGCGGCTGCTTGATGCTGCTCCGGTTGCTCCGGTTGCTCCTGAGCAGCTCATGACACGTTGCGCGAATCACTCAAATGTCACCATAAATTCCGCGCATGCGCACACATTGGTATGCCTATTTTTGGGATCTGGTACCACTGGCTGCACACAAGAGTCGCTCTTGTTAGCCGCTGCGGTTATTGTAGAGGAGCGCTTTTGTTACCATTTGCCATCTTGGCCATAAACTCGCCTACCCGCCAGTCCTGGCCCCCCCCCCCTTCCCCCAGCTGAAACTGAAGCTGGTTTGCGTATCTTGCGTGTTACCTTTACCTGTTGGCGCTTACCAGTTGCCTAGTTTGGGAGTGGCGCTTTTTCTTATTTCTTATTTCTCATTTACGCCGCCCCAAATGTGTAAAAGTGTGAATATCCAATTAGCGTCTCCACACCGAAATGGTCAATGGAGCCAGCTTGGCCAGCTCCTCTACTCAGCCTCCGTTTTATATTTATGCGTACTAACTCAATTGCGCTCACTGTCTTCATGTCTTGATCAACTTGGATATAAAACTTAGCATTTTCATTTAGATTTATTGTACTTTAAAATAGTTCCCTAAAGTTGCTAAAATTTTGATAGAAGCGGACGGTATCTGTTCTCTTATTTCGATAAAATCGAGAGAGGATCAGAGCTTGATTTTTAGTTACTTAACAAATATTCAAGTACTTGGAATCAGCAACTTGTGGGATAAACTAAATATTTGATCGTTATTCGGATAATTGAAAACATTTTAGTTTAGTGTAGTTCGTCACTAAACAAATCTTAGGTTTAGTTATTTTCCATATAATAGACCTTTATCAAATTGAGGCATATATCGTCAAGTCCGTAATCCATATCCATCCAAACTCATTAGTCCAAATTGTTGTATTCTTTCCCAAAAGTTTGATTAAAAGTTTAGGAGTTTTCCTCAATCCTTGCCTCAAATCCAGATACATCCAGATAATAATAATAATTTAATATTTATAATTATGTTGTTTCTTTAATTTATTATTTCAATTTACTATATATTTAAATTAAAAATTTGTAATTTCTTGTAAAAAGTAAGTACGGATTAGATTCACTCATACGACTGATCTTGAATCTTCATCAATAATACATATATGTATATATATTTATATACTTTTAGGTGCTGGAACGATCTCCATCAATCCCTCTATTAAATTATTGATATCTATAAATTAGCAGCAATTGAAGTCAACTAAAGTTCCATTACGCTTATTGGTGGCAATCAAAACTCGCTACATGGCTTTAATAACGTTTTAACATTTCTTATGGATTTCCACCAATCACAGACGCAAAGGCAACTAAATGTTGCACACGTCGCGAGTGGAGGGAGGGAACACGCCTCCCCAAAGCGATTATATCATACAAATTAATAATGGAGCGGGAACTGGACATAAAACGTGGGCCCGAAACGCACGTACACTGTACCCGATCGTGTTTTGCCATATAAACTGTGAATCAAGAGTTGATATGTGAGCGATGGTGACGGCGATTGGAAAACTGAAAGTAAACTTAACAAATTTTCACGCAGCGAACGCAGGTGCAAAAAACTATGCAGCCTATTAATTAGATCAGAGCTATATGGTCATACATTAATCTTGCCTGACTGACTGACTGGCTGACTGACTCAATGGGTGAGCTAGTGAGTCGGTGTGTGTGTGTGTGCGTGCCACATGTTGCAACATCTCCAACTGGCCAGCGTCATAATGATAATTATGATTGCAGGCAGAGTCGTGTTTAAAACGTGGCTACTTTTGACCAATTTTGATTGGACATAAACGAAAATGACTAAGCCGTGAGTGCGCGCCCGCATCATCATCCTCATCATCCTCATCGTCATCAGCATCTACAGCAGGAGCAACAGCAGCAACAGCAGCAGTCCTCTCCCTTCTCCCCCGGCGTTCTGCTGTCCGTTCGCGACAACAGCGTTTGATCTTTGGCAGCTTGTCGCGCCGACGTCGCACCCAGCATGTCCACAAAGTTGCACGCAGCGCCTCCTGGCTGGAGATGACTCCAACTTCAACTCCAACTCCAACTCCAACTTAAACACCATCTCTGGCTCCGATTTCGACCGAAATATTGGCGTTAGATGGCGCTTGTCTACAAATGTTCGTTTTACCAAATGATTGTGGCGTGCTGTGCATGCTCTGTATATATACATACATACATACATACATACATATATATGTATAGTATACCTATTTATCATTCAGACCCACATAATTGAGTTATCGTCTTCGCTGTCGTTTGACATTCGCGAGGTGTATTTTAAAAGGATTATAAAGCACATACTCGTAATTAGTCAAGTTAGGCATTCTTTTCTTATAACATTAAAACTTTTACCAAATAACAAAATTAATACTATGCGTAAATCTCTGACTTAGGCTCTAGCTTAAAAACTATAAAACAGACAGATTTTTGCGATTAACTTCAACTCGTAGCTAAAAAAAAATCATAACAATAATTTGAGCACAAGTCTGGAATAAACGAGAATATATTTCCAGCTCTAATAACTTTGAATAAAATTGCGTTATTTGCATATTTGCAAGAGTATTAAGGTAATCAGCCAATTTCTCAAAAATATTGTAATTAGTATAAGCATAACTATTGGAAAAGAAATTCTTGTCGCATCAAAAATTGAATAAATGAAAACGCAGAGAATGTCAATGTACGGGTAATTTTTGCAGCAACTGCCGTTAAAAGAAAATAAATTAATAACATTAAAATATTTCGGCATATTTGAAGCACAAATGTGAGCAAGACGAGAATCGAGGTGGTTGAGGTTGGGGCACAATGCATGCGGCATCATTTTAATGATGAGCATTTCATGTTGCATCTTGAGGATTTCCAATTTCGATTCATGGGATTTCCAAATGATATTTGTCTGCGCGCCAACGCAATGCAACAAACAGAGAGACAAACTGTCTGTCAGACAGACAGACAGACAGACAGACAGACAGTCTGACAGTCTCGGGGGAGTGTGGAGTGTGGTGAGAAATTGGGGGATACGAGCCTGATGGCATCGGACAGATTCTTCACAACGCTGTACGTGGCTCATAAATTGAAAAAATAATATTTACACAAAGTAAACGCATTGAAAACAGTTTAAACAATAATCGGTACGCGGCGATCAATAAATGCAACGTTTTTGTTGTTGTTGCTGTTGTTGCTGTTGTTTCCGTTGTTGCTGAGGCCCCTCGTTCGTTTAAGCCAATGCATAAACCAACCGCAAACGAAAAATAAATAAAAAAAAAAAAACAAAAACAAAAAAAAACCAATACTAAAACATTGACTCCGGGTTGCAACTTCAGCTTCGACGGCTGCTTAACGTCGCATTGCGACGCGGCGGCGACTTCTCACGCAGTTGTGTGGAATTTTTAACTCATTTAAGTTTTTCTTAATTTTTTCCGACCACGACGTTGTTTGTCGATATTTACTTCTGGTTTATTTCTTCTTTTTCGAAAGTTTACGTTTACAAATCTTTCAAGAAATCAGCCTGCTGCCCGGCTAAGTCGTCTTTCACCTACTTGGCCCCTTCTCGAGCGACGCGTCGTCCACTCCAAGGAAACACCAGCTCAGGCTCAGGCTCAGGCTCAGGCTCGGACCCGGTACAGGTACAAGTTTGCGTTTTAATTACACGCAACGTTGTTGGGGCAGTCGCCGATCATCCGCCCGCCACTGCCGCCTGCTGGCCAAGGGCCTCCAGCTCGAGAGGCCCGAGGCCCATCAAATGCAACATCCCAATGCACTTGCAACACAGCCAGCTTTGCTTTTGGCCAGCTTGAGAACCCAGCTGAGGCTGTTCCAACTGTCGTTGTCATCTTTCACAGTGTGTACAAGTTGTTGTTGTTGTTTTTGTTGTTGTTGTTATTGCTGTTGTTTCTGTTTACGTTTAGCAATTAGAGTCCAATGAAGCGTATTCCTTATTTTTATGCATTATCGAATTAATGCCATCAGCACAGAGCGTTGATGACGAGCCTCGTCTTTGGCTAAGATACTACTCAGTGAAAGACAAAGAGGAAGAGACACTAGAGGGCGAGGTACGGCGACATACTTACTTGTTTAGCGAAAGAGAGGGTGCAGATGGGGCGGTACACAGACAGAAAGAGTTTCAAGCTACAAGCAACATTTTAAAATTGTAATTGTAATTTAAAATAAATAAAAAGAGGATAAGCTCGTTTGCAAAAATCAGTAACTGATTTTTATTACATTTTTAATTGAATTAGCAAATTTATTTACTTTTTACTGAACAAGATGTAAATACTGCAGATAAAATTAAGATGATTGCTGAATTATAACAACTATTTATTGACCTATGTTAAACCACTATTAAAAAAGTCTATCAATTGAACAATTTTGAAATAAATTGTTTTTAAATGTACAAAAGAAAAATAAGAAAATTGTATACATTAGAAAAAAGATCAGAAATTTGTAATTAGCTTTTTGGATTATAAACGAATTTAATACTTAGATTAATATATTTTCTTTTAAAAATGTGTTTGAGCAAGAAAACATTTGAACATTATCAAGTTAAATGTAAAACAAATAAATTTAAAAATATTAGTCAGTTAAAATTAAAAAAAAATATTACAATAATTTCCCCTATTTTGTGCAGTGCACTTTGGGCGCTTAAATAGCAGTCGACTTTGAGTCGTTCTTTCCGGTTGCAGCGGTTGATCGCAAACATTGATCAACTGCACGCCAGCAACGCTGATCGCCAGCCAGCAACTGCAGGTCCATCAGCAGCTGCAGCAACTGCAGCAGGGCAACCTGAGGAGCATCCCAACGTGTATTCCGGAGAATCGCAGCGCAAATTTACGCAAAAACTTGTTGACATTATTGTCGATAATTTTAACTGGCGAATCGCCGCCACAAGCCACTCATCACAGACTTGTAAGTCCTATAAACAAATGAAAAATAAATACAAACACACACAAGGAAAACAACAACAACAAGGCGAAGACGAAGGCGAAAGCGAAAGAGGGAAAAGACAAAGGCAATCAGTCGGTCTGACGAAGCGCCCTGTCCCGCTTTTCGATACCAATTCTGATTCCCATCTGACTTGATGTCTGTCGGCGGGTGTTTGCCATTCCCGCAGCCCCCTTCTGGGCCTGTGCTTTCGAGCAAATGTTAATTTTGTCTTTTGCCAGTTTAGCGTGTCGATTTTTTAATTAGTCGCATCGTCGTCACTGTGATTTATGGTCAGCCAGTCAGGCAGTCAGCCAGTGAGGCAGTCAGCCAGTCAGGCAGTCAGGCAGTCAGCCATCCCCAGGCAGCCAGGGCCTGCACTTTGAAGTACATGCGTATATTGGCTTAGCTAATAGGCTCTCTTGGAGCAGGCAGCTTCGGTTATGAGAATAATGTCGCATATGGAATTTCTGCATAGTTGGCTCGGTTGATAGAGTCAGTCTCCTTGCCAGATAAATTGTTGTTTATGGCCATGGCTTAAGCATGTGCATCGCCACTTGTTCCAGCTAATGAGTTGGCTGTAACTTACAAGTAGATACAGAAGAGTCCTGCATTTGGAATTTTGATGTCAGCACTGAAATAAGCTACAGGCTGCAGCTAAAGGTCAAAAATGCGTGTCTGGCCCATGAAACATTAGATAAGCTTAGCTTGCTTGGCTAATCCTACAAAGATGGTCGTCCGGAAGGCCTAGTAACTTTGGTTGATGTATGCAGATTATTGGTTGGCAAATGGGAGAACATATTAAGGTTTTAATATGATTAATATTTTAAAGCTAGATAGTTGCGAAGGCTAACATAGGTCACCTTATTTTGCTAAGAATTTTTACTTTAATTTCGACCGAAAGCTTAGATTTCAATTTTGAATTTAGTCTTAATGAAGATACCAAACCATGAAAAAAATGCATTGCTTATGAAAATCGGTTGAGTATTGACAAAGTTATGACAGTGGAGTACAAAATATATTCGCAATAAATATATTGACGTTTTAAGCAAGGCCAGTTAGAATTTTCCAGCTAGTTTTCAATAAGAAATAAAATCCATTAGTTTTTATATGAATTTGCACGTATTTGTAAGGGGTATACATTTATATCTTGCTGATATGCTGTTTGTCAAGCGATAGTTTCACAAAAATCAAATTCTGATCAATGTTCTAATTGCGAAAACTTTGGAGAGGTATTTGAACACAGCAATGCGACAGGTTCTATTGTAGATACATACTTGAAGTTTCAGATACTTTTGTTGAAGCATGTGGCTGCATAGCGACAAGCTGCTTTAACCATATTTGCCAAATTTAACGATTGCATCAAGTTTTCAGCCGGTCCGCCCGTCCGCCAGTCTCTCACCCCGACATTTCTGTAACTCAATTGTTACGGTTGCTTATGACAATGGTTGGGGGGAATACTTTGAATGCACTCACGAAGCCTGTAGCTATTTTAAAGCAGTGAAATCATAGTTGGAATGCCCAGTTGCATGTAGCTGCCAAATGAGATAGACACCTACTTGGAAGTTAACACGTCGTAAAAAAAGCGCTAGACAAGAAACCAACTAACTGGTCGAGACATAAATCAATTCGACCACAGCAGCTTGGCAGCTGATGACACCAAGTCAAGACCTTTACTCTCACTTTCCATCACTAATTCTCAAAACTTTTCCAACTAGTCAGCAAACTGCGCGAAAGGCGGAAACAAGAAGCGGGGGCGCAACACATGTTCAGTATTTATATGCAAATCGACCACAAATCATAAAACAAAATTGAAAAGCAGATGGAACAGCTTTAATAACACACTACGGATATATGTCAGCGGGTCAATATGCGTGAGTGTTGTGACTGGAAAATAGTAAAAGCAATACTAGACGAAACCTACTCTGAAGATGGGTGCGTGATAATATTAATTGGATAGTGACCAACTGACTTATAAAATTCATGATAGACAAGAAATTAAGTAAATGGTTTCAGTTGATTTAAGATCTTTTCGTTAGAGCCATAAAATCAAAATAATAATAATAGTAATAGTAATTTAATATCAATAATATTATTTTAAATAGATTTTCTGTTAATAGTCAACACTACATAAATTTAATCATGATTTATATTTTCTAGAGTTACCAATGTTGTACTTAATTAATTATATATAAAATATATATATTGGACATCAATATTTATTTTGAAAGTAGTTAGTCGTTAACGACAATTAAATAAAAATTGGTTGTTCAAAAATATGATGTCAAATAGCATAAGATGACAGTTAATTTTGACTCTGAGTATTGTTTGTCACTTCCTAGTCACGCGACCATCTTTAGGCCAGGCTAGCAGACAAAAAAAAAAAAACAAAACAAAGCAAAACAAAACGAAGCGAACCGAAACCAAAGTAAGCCCCAAACTGCAAACTCCAAGCTCCAAAGCGAACTGTCCCATCAACGACAACATCTTAAGCTCATTTGTCACATAAAAATCATATATGTAATTTGCTTGACAACCAAAAGTGGACGTCACGCGTCGCTGCAGCAAACGCCTCCATATTGGTGTAGGTATCAGAGACATGCACATGATGCCAGAGTCTCTCCCGATCTCCGATCTCCGCTCTCCACTTTTCACTCTCCAGTCTCAACTCAACTCCGATACAGGTACAGGTAGAGATCTCATAGCGCCGCATTGGTGTCGTTGCTGTTGCCGTTGTTGATGTTGGTGTCGGTGTAATTGTGTTGGTGTTGCGTTGAGTAAGCATTTCCTTAAATTAGCTGCACTTCGGATGGTGCATTATGCCTGGAGACCGCACTGGTCCGGTGGTATCGTCTTGTTGCAGACGTCAGCATCATCATAATCGTCATCGCATGGCCTTTTTTGGGTGGGCACACAACATTAAGTGCTGAGATTTTGATGGAGTGCTGATGCAGCTGAGGTCAGCTGGTACATTTATGGCCTCTTCTTCTTCATGCTTGCATGATGCATGAGCCTCAGTTTCAGGTGGGCGCGTTTCATTCAAACCCATAATCACAATCACACCACAAATATCTCAACAACTACGCTTAACTAGCCCTTTCTTTTTGTGTTTTCTCCAAATTTCTGAAGATAGCTAGCTATCTTGTCATTTGTATAACACTTATCAAGTACTAATTAAAATTTAAAAATCTGATTAAAATCGAGAACATTTAAATGGCTTTTTAGAATTTATGTAAATGTGTTATATTATTATTATCTCTATATTCAATTGATATATACATACTTGAGAAGTGGACTTAAACAAATAATAATATAATACTTTAAACTTAATAAAGCAGCTGCTTTTTATGCAATCAAGTGAAATATCTACATGTATATTAAACTATATAATCTATTAACTCTTTCTTTCACTAAATTCATCACTTATTACAGTCTACAGACTCACATTTTACAATTCAGGATCCCAAATATCTTTTCTATCATGCAATCACAAATTCAGTCAAAGCTTTCTGAATAGCCGTAACAAGGGTGTTTTACAGTTAGAGAGTTTAAACCAAAAATAAGTCATTAAGCATAATTGACTCTGAAAAATTCCAAAACCACATAAAATGGAAAAAACATGGGGCATCCGACTAATTCTTATGATTCACTCCATCAACCGTTAAATGGTTGAGCGAACTCTCTAAACTCTCGATGCTGCTTCCGTGGCGTTCACACCTATGTAAGTACAATGCATACATATGCATGGTCAAGTCAAAGTCTTTCACATCCGGTTCTCAGCATTCAGATGGTAAATACATATGTGTGTGCAGTGGAAGACCGTTTAAGAAAAATCCATTTAAGCAACGAAACACTTCAAAGTGAACACCCCACTTGCTGTTGCAACATGTTTCACATGCGCTGCTGATGCAACCTAAGCTGGGGCAGCTGCTGTAGCTGCTGTAGCTGCTGCTGAAAGCTAAAGGTCTATCTGAAAGTAAAGCCCTTTACAGCTTAGGTAAACATTTGCAATTACAATTTTAGCATATAATTGCAAACATGATAAACACTTTTATCGCTGCTCGCTGCGCTGCCCAGAACAATGCGACAACAACTCAGATGGCCAGATGCTGGCAAGCTGAGAGATGCCCAGGACGGGTATAGGATGGAACTGAGGATGCGACTGAGAGACTGGAATCGGGACTGGTACTGGTACTGGTACTTGGGATTGGGACTGGAACTGAGACTGAGGCTGCAACTCACGCAGTTGCCGACAGGTTTGGCTGCCAAGAAGAAGCGTGTCGCCAATTGATCTTGAGTTTTACCTAGAAAAATGTCGCGACAATTGTTAGCAATGGATGAAAAAGAAAGAAAAACCGAAACAAAGCGAACAAAAGAACTGGTAGCAAGCAGCAAGATCACAGAGTAGAAGTCGAAGTCGAATCAGAAGCTGAAACTGAAGCTGAAGCTGGTCTGGCGTAGTATGCAATTGAAATTGAAGAATTACGCGAAGAATGTCAGCGAACATAGTAAATGTTGTACAGAGGGCTGCTCTACGGGCTAGCTTGCGGTGGTGGTGCGGTGGTGGTGCAGTGGTGGTGCAGGGCAAGCCAAGAAATTGTCACACAGCTGATCAGTGGCCAGAATCGTGCAGGACGAATACAGCCCCCGCTATGTGACGCTCTGTGGCGGCATCTAAATGAACTGCAGATCAACTGCAGTTTAGTAGCCAGCGCCTCATTACGAATGGAAATGATGATGGACAATAATGACGCGACAACAGGAAGTCCAAGTCGACGCCGCCAGTTGCAGTCGCTCACCGTCTTTCTCAGACGTTCACAGTCTTTTCCCAGTCTGATTGTGAATGAACAGCGATTGCGATTGCAATTGATGTTGGCCCAGCCTCTAACCTGATCTGATCTCAACTAACCAATCTTCGACTCGAACTGGGCTAGTGCATCGTTAAATTGATTTGTGTGTGTCTCTCTCTCTCTCTCTATCTCTCTCCCTCTATCTGCACATACATAACTAGTTTTCAATGGCTGAGAAAGCTTTTGTCCCTCCGCATGCATCGAAAACGTTTTCAGTTATACTATATTGAATACATATCTGTTTGGATATTCTAAAAATGTCACCTATGCTGAAAGCCACTTTGTTTGGCTCGCCTTTGATGAGCTCGGGCTTCCGTTTATGGACGGTGGACTCTCAGTTTTGGCCTCATCGCTGTCATAAGAGAGTTGTAAGTATTTCGTTCGATTTTTGTTTAGGCTGCAAAAGTTGACGTATTTGGTTTGGGAATCTTATTTGTATCGTACTTAGCATAAATTCTATCTAATTAATGAGGCTTGGTTTATAAATATGGATTTATTAATTATGATTTGGCATCTGTAGCTAATAAGTAGCTTAGGCTTTTATCTATATATTTTAAATTCTTAGGATTGTAAATAGATTTCATAAGAAGACATCTACTAAAGATTATTTTTTACTACCTACTAAATATGCATTAAATAGGCCACTAGATTGATAGTCCAATAGAGAACCTGATACCCCAACTAATAGACTGCATTGTCGATTTGGCGCAGGCTGTCGAACAAGTTGACAAACAAATTTACGGCAACTCGAAATGGCAGCAGAGAACCGTTAAAGCTATTGCCAGGATTGTCATAATTTCGATTAGCCAACCAATAAAAGACAACAATAACAGCAACAACAACAGGTCCAGTTGAGTATTGAATGCAAATGGCACAACGCCCGCGACTTTCATTCGTTTCTTTGCAAAAATCATCCGCAAGCCTTAATTCTTTTTTTTGTTTTAGCAATGAACAACAGACGGCTTTTCGGCCAGCCTGTCCAAATGCAACAGAAATTAAAGTTAACAAATTTCCGACAATGTTTGGACATTTTCCAAACCGAACAACAAAAACAGAAAGAGCAACAACAAGCAGGCGGCGTATAGCGGTCACACGGACCTGGGAATGATCTGAGTACGAGCCGAGTACCGTAATTGTTCGACGTGTTTTTGGTTCTATTGTGTGCGCATTCAAAGTTGTCAGAGGACCGACCGACCTACCGTTCAGGAGTACCTAGTAAGTAAGCAACAAAGTACGTAGTACGTAGTACGCTGACAATCGCTGTTGCAAGTTGCAATCCAGCTTCCTTCCATCAGCAGACGCCCAAAGGCCCGCAACTTGTTCAATTGTTCACATTTTCTGTGTTCGGTATTCACTTCTTTTGGACTTTGGCAATTAGAGACACATAGAGAGAGAGAGAAAGAGAAACGAAGAAAGCTAGACGGTTAGAAAGAGCTAGAGAAACTTGGCGTTTCTACGCCTGTGCAGATTTGCGACTCAATGTGTGTAAAGTTAAGTTGTTGTCATTGTTGTGATCAAACTTGTTGTTGCTGTACTCTAAATGTTTAGGCTCAGTTTTCAGTAAGTCGTGATACTCAATTGGGATTCAGATTTTGGTGTCCCTCTAACTGTTGTTTTGGCATTGTGTGGCATAATTGGCTTATGTTACAAATGTGGACATTCTATGCATACACATACATACATATATATTCGGAATCAATATTAATAATATTATCAGAAAATCAGCTATTGCTTTCACTTGTACATAATACTTCAACTCCCAAAATCCCGTGGTCAATGCTTGTTTTGTTTTGCGAACAAATTACAAGGGTGGCAATGTAAAGTTCCTTATAATGACTTTCCCAGACTTCAAACTGCCATAACTTCGTCAAAACTGAACCGATTGTCATTCCCGAGGCCATTTTGATCATTATTTGGCGCATAGTTTAGTTCCACATTTAAGACATCTGCACTTTTAAGAAAAAAAAATTTCGGACTTGTTTTTCCGAAAAAAGCATAAGGGTCCCCCCTTACCAATTTAATTTTTTCAAAATTTAGAATCTTGAAATTTTACGTTTAATTGATTAAGGGTGTCACAAATAGTGTAAAAAAGTATAGGAAAAGTGATTTTCGGGTGTTTCATTTTTCTGTCAAAAATCACGCCAAAAGTGACAAAAAAATTGGCTTGTAAAGTGTCCAAACCCGGCAAAGTGCCTTATAAATGACCTTCCCAGACTTCAAACTGCCACAACTTTGTCAAATCTGAACCCATTGTCAATCCCGAGCCCATTTTGATCATTATTTGGCATCTACTTCAGTTCCACATCTTAAGTTTATGAATTTTTAATAATAACAAATTTTGGATTTTTTTGGCGAAAAAAGCATAAGGGGGGACCCTTACCAATATTGATTTTTCAAAAAATAGAATCTTGAAATTTGACGTTTAATTGATTGTGGGTGTCTCAATTAGTATAAAAAACTATACGAAAAGTGATTTTGTGGTGTTTCATTTTTCTGTCAAAAATCACGCCAAAAGTGACAAAAAAATTGACTTGTAAAGTGCCCAAACCCGGCAAAGTGCCTTATAAATGACCTTCCCAGACTTCAAACTGCCACAACTTTGTCAAATCTGAACCGATTGTCAACCCTGAGGCCATTTTAGTCACTATTTGTCATCTAGTTCATTCCTTCATCTAAGGTTTATGCATTTTTAAGAAAACATAAATTTCGAACTTTTTTTCGAAAAAGCATAAGGGTCCCCCCTTACCAATTTCATTTTTCAAAATTTGGAATCTTGAAATTTTATCTTTAATCGATTGTGGGTGTCATTATTAGTATAAAAAAGTATAGGAAAAGTAATTTTCGGGCAGTTCATTTTTCTGTCAAAAATCACGCCAAAAGTGACAAAAAAATTGACTTGTAAAGTGCATAAACAACGAAAAGTTCCTTCCCAGACTTCAAACTGCCACAACTTTGTCAAATCATAACCGATTGTCAATCCCGAGGCCATTTTGGTCATTATTTGGCATCTACTTTAAATCCACATCTAAGGTTTATGAACTTTTGAAAATATTTTTTTTTTTTTTTTTTTGTCAAAAAAGCATAAGGGGGGACCCTTACACATTTTGATTTTTCAAAAATTAGAATCTTGAAATTTTATTTTTAATCGATTGTGGGTGTCACAATAAGTATAAAAACTATAAAAAAAGTGATTTTCGGGTGTTTCATTTTTCTGTCAAAAATCACGCCAAAAGTGACAACAAAATTGATTTGTAAAGTGCCCAAACAACGAAAAGTTCATTATAAATGACCTCCCCAGATTTCAAACTTTGCCAAATCTAAACCGATTTTCAATCCCGTGGTTATTTTGTTAATTGCAATTTGTAGGACATTAGTACTGGACTTATCCCCAAGCCTATTTTTCAATGTTGAAGAATTGTTTAAAATCGAAGAGATATCAATTAGTTCTAATCAGCTTCTAGCTATATATCACAACAAATTCAAAACAAAACTCATTAAAATCACGTTAAATTTGAGCGTTGGTAACCATAAGGTAATTAGAAAAGATCCAACGAAGATCAACAGGTAAGCAGTTAGTCTGGCTACCGAGTGTCTATAGTACTGAATATTGACATTTTCAATTAGAGTGACAAACACTCTCACACTCCATTGCCCAGTTGGTGATAATTGGCGTCTCGTTGTGGGGTTCACGCAGCATCATCGGCGGGATTCAGATGAAGTTCGATGCAATCCGAGACGTTGTTGAGTGCAAATCATTGAGCTGGGATTTGGTGAAGATCTCAGGCAAAGACAAAGTTCTCACAATTTAATTAGTATGCATTTCCATTATTTATATAGTATGCCCTCAATGGCCACATCGTTAGCAGTGAGGAGTTAGCAGTTACCAGTTAGCAGTTGGCAGTCACTCACACTCGGCTCGGGCATTGTTTTCGTTGTGCATCCACATCGGGAGGGGGCAGGGTAGGGTGGGGTAGGGGCCAACTCCAGCTCGTACGCATGTCAATCTTGTCGGATGCTCTGTAGTTGCAGGTAAGACTCCGCAACAGCAACACAAACACACTTATAACTCATTTGGTTTGTAACTCTTGTTGAGTTCTTTGCGTTGCTTTGGTGTCTCAGTAATGTTTTGTAGCTTTTTATAGCCGCTTTTTACAGCCGCCAGACGATCCGTGTACTTCCACAAACTATTGTAATACATCAATATGATTATGAGTGCTAGCTAGCGCTTCGAGCCAGGTTCCCATGTGGCATGTGCTTGATTTATTTCCAGTTTTTCAATGTGTGTTCTCTTTGGTTACCTTTTCTTGTTTCTGTTTGACAAACGTAAGTAAACCAAATCGAAAGCCGTATATTGGCATCTTTTCTTCCTTTTCTCTTCATATGCAGCATTATTTGGTTTCCGTAGAGTGTAAACTTTTTTTTGGCATCTTCTGTTTGTTCATATGTATTTCAGTTTTTTTGTTGTTTGTTCAAGATTTAAAGGAGAATTTGACTTAGTAATATATGGGTCGATCTCACCCATCTGACAATTATTGTTTTAAAAATTCCATCTTTTTTGGATTCAATACTTTGGCAACATTTTTACGACTTCGGGTTATTGGTTCCTATTGGAACAATCTGTGAAATATTTATTCAAAATGAAAAAGTGATTTATAGGACCTCATATATAAATAAATTTTAAAGCCCATACCATTTATCTTTTAATGGCTTCCTTGACTTACTCTACATGATGTCAAGTTCAGCAAATCAGGTCATAATGCAAAAATTAAATCTTCACCCAGCAGGCTGATTGAAGAGCTAAAGACTTAAATGTAATACAGTTGAGTACAATATTAATGAGAATACTTTTCATAATTAATGAAATCTAAATGGTCGCATTACAAGGCAGCAACGCAGGCAACAGACAGCAGACAAAACACAAATCAGCGTCGAGTCAAAGAAGCTTAGCGAACAGAAGTTCCCACATCATTAATAAAAAATACCAAAAAGAAACGAATCCAACAGCCACAGATCAGAGGCACAAGCAGAAGAGTGTCAGAGATAGAGAGAGAGAGAGGGAGAGAGAGAGAGAGAGACACACACGATGATCCCGTGCTGGCGCTGTTCAACAAAATTCAAACGAATTAAAGCGACTCCAGCTTACAAATGTATCTACAAGATACGAGAACAAAAACAAAAAATAAAATCAAGAAACAAACAACAAACAACAAGCGACGACAAATTATGCAGCGACAACGAAGACAAACTCAAAGCGCAGTGACCAGCAGGAACACTCAAAGTTGGACTCGGATTTGGATTTGGAATTGGAGTTGGTCAGCAGTAGGAAGCTGCAGCAGGCTTATCTCGGAATGGACTTGTATTTGGACATGGATTTGGTTTGCTTTTGTTGCAATGTGAAATAAATTATAACAGTAGAAATGAAGTTGAACGTTTTGTCCGCTGTCCGTTTAGTTGAAATTTATTAGCCTTAAATGGCTGCGGCGCTACCTGAAACTAATGGAGGGGAGCTCCCCAATCTACCAGCTTGTATGATATGATCTGATAATCTCGGGAGCTTAGTCTCAACAACCTCTCTCTTCAACCTTTTCACACTCAATTAGATCGTAGCTGGTCGCTTTCTCGTATCGCATCTGCATCTGTAAACATTTACTTTAATATTTTATCGATTTCATTTGCATGAGACTAGATAGCTAATTCTTATATTCTAAGAGTTGGCTACTTCAGTTGCTGCTAAGCTGCTGTTGCCAGCTTCCAGCTGGTTAACACACACACACACACACACACACACACACACACACACACACTGTCGCATTTGTTGTATCCCATGGCATTGAAGGCAGTTTGAAAATGTTCTCAGCTCATAAAATTCCATAGTGAATCATTTTTCTCTGCGCTTTTTGTCTGCCGTCTTTCCATCCGTCTGTCCGTCTGTCCGTCTGTCTGTCTGTCGGTCTACCAGTGAGTATAGTAAGTCTGTCTTTCAGTCTACTCAGACAGTGCGCTCCATTGGTCTGCATTTCATTTATTGTGTAATTCTCCACAATTTACTTTTGGCCACGGATTTGTTGTCTTTTTTTGGTTGCCTGACTGTCCGACTGTCTGACTGTCCAACTGTCCGACTGCCCGACTGCTGACTGCCTCGTTTTTTGGGGTTGTCTTCGCTTTGAATTTGATTCTTGATTTGATGTCAGTTTATTTATGATAAGATGACCTTTTTTTTCATCTCATTTTCGGTTTGTCGTCGTCTTCATTGAATTGGATCTGTCTCTTTGTCTGTGTGTGTGTGTGTGTGTGTGTCTCTAGTTCGGGATTATCATATGGGGAAACGTACTTCGTACTTTGAAAAATGAATGAATGAAGCTCATTAAATTATGGGGCACTTATGGGTTAGCGGTGTGTGTTTTAAGGCACATTTTGAAATATGAGTAGCGTACACTTAGAGAACTGAAGGTTGTTTTTCCCAGGGGTTGTTTAGTAGTTGGGAAATCTGGAGTCACATCTTAAACGTATTTTGTCCTTTTAGGTAACTTTATTTCGATTGCATTATAATATGACTATGAGCTTATAGTGCTTATAATTGAAAAATGAATTCTATTTGCAGCCACTGAGTTTCTCTCAGTGTTCATAGCCCAATCCTTTAACAGCAGCTACAATTTCCGATCATGTGCACTGATCACATTCAAATCCAACAATCCGATTGCTCAGTTTACTATTTTGATTCTGAATCTGGCAGCTATTGTTGTTGTTGTTGTTCTTGTTGTTCTTAGCAGTCGTTTAGAGCAAATTTTCAAGATCAACAACGCAGTTGAGCGTCACGAAGATGAAAAGCGAGATCTTTTATAGCGATTAGGCGCGGACAATGAATGCACGATGGATTCAAAAAACCAAAAACAAGACAACCAAAAACGCGACTACAGAACTTTATATACAATATACAAGCTAAAGAGACAAGAATGAGAACAAGAACAAGAACACAGAGTTCTTGTTGATCTTTTTTTCTTATTTCTTAAATGCTGCAGTTGTTTGGTTTTTTTTTCGGTATTATGAGAATTGAGGCAAACATTTTTCAACTGGCTTTGGAGGCGCAGACAAAGGCATAAAATACGAAATGAGTCTGGGATCTTTTCGGAACTGCCGTTTTCCGTTGACAGACCGGGCATTATTACTGTCAACCCTGTACCCATTGCGGTTGTTTGTCTAAACATAATTGAAACGCGCTTTCAATGAGTTAATTTGGAGCTCGCCCTGGCACTTCATGAAGGACCGACGGACGCCTACGTAAACACAATTAGGTGCCAAGTGATAGAGGCGTCGATCTTGGGCCATGAAATGACAATATGTGGAGTATTCCAACTTGATAAACAAATAAAGAGCATGAAAGCCCGTGAAATGGTGAATGAGCATTGTCACGGGTCCACTCTTCGGCAGTGCTCCCTCCTGCCCTCTCCGGCGTCGAGCATCGAGTGTCCAAAGCCTAACATAATATTTTCATAGTGCATTTTAATGGTTTAGTATTCAAGTGGACCGCTCGCTGATGCATCTTGCCGCCACGGCGTATGCGTAATTGTTTTGTAAATGATATGCTTGAGACTTCACACACACATGTATGCACATTTATGTATACTGCCCACTGTCTAAATGACTTGCCACTTTATGTTGCCAAGTTTAAAGTTGCTTAATTAGGCGACTGGACGCGTCTCAAGTCTCGAGTCTCGCACATCTCTATGACTATCACTATATGGCAATAGCTATGATATTTGCGGCCCATGTTGACAGGCCACAAAAAGATACTTATAAAGCTGGTCCCAGCCAACAGCCACATTGCATACGCACTCCTCCTGAGCAACTTCATTAACAGCCTCAACGGCGGCCTCAGCGGCGGCCTCAGCGGCAGCAGCGCCGTTTAAGAAGTAAAAATAAAGTATTATTTATGATTATTGTGAGAATTTCACAATGGCATGCGAGAATTTATTGTTAATGCTTTGTTGCAGCGTCCAGTGACTGCCAGCCAAGACCCCGAACGGGCCAGCCTCTGTACGATTTTAATGCCGGCAGAGACCATCTTATCTAAGCCTACCATGGGCCAGGCTGGCATATCTGAGTGCACAAATTGCCAACGAGATTAGGATATGAGATGGGAACATGGGATTGATTAGAAGACATCCATCTAGCACTAGGAATATCATCAGTCCCAGGTAATCGGTAATGTCTAAATTCCTATTGGCCCGAAGGGATATTTGAGATAATCTTACCTTGCTAAATTGTCAGTGACAGCAGAAACATGAATGACGTCGAATATTCGGCGGATATTTTTAGATTTTTAAATATGATTAAAGTTGTTGGATAATACCGAAATGTAAGTTCTGTTAATCTTTACTTTTTCATAAATTATATCAGAGACTATAAAAGTTATATGCAGATTTTGCAATTAACCTATTCAAACTTTGGCTTAGAAAATGCAGATAAAAACGCTACACTTGCTCTTTTATATTTCGAAACATTCCCGAAACATTTATTATTTATACATTCCATGAGGTTTTGTCCCACGGTGCTTATCTCACAGATCCTCACACACAAAATGCTTGGCCAGAAGACAGAACGAATGCCATCAACAACAACAACTTGTGATGTTCTCTGACTTTATGCATATATGTATGTATTTATACACATATGTACATATTTAGACATCTTTGTACATATTTTACATGTAAATATATATTTCACTTATTTTTTTTTTTGCACACCATTCATTATGCGCTTTCTTTTGCGAGTTGTTGTTGTCTACATATTTGATGCATTTTTGCGGTATGGAATTGTAATAAAAATGTTATTTTCATGTTAAGACCAGACAGATGTACATCATGTTGTTGTCTTTTGTATGCACCTTCTTATTGTTGCACAGTTGTCGTAAATGTTGCTGTTTATTAGTAAATATTTGCTTGTAAGGTGCCCAACACTTCCTTATTGTGGCTGCCTTTCGTTGTGCAACACTTAAAAGGCGTTTAGTTTTCAATTTGACGCCATCTTTGCAGCTGGCACCTTGCCACACAGCGTTGCCACCCCTGGGATATTTTTTAGAGAAATAAGTCAAAATAATAAAGCATTGTTTTTAGAATTCATTCATACAAATTTTTATTGTTTTTTTTTCATATTTTTTCTTTTGCATTTTGTTTGTTCGTTTTTCGTAGCTTGTTTTTTTCTTGCAGTTTTTCAATTCATTTTTTAATTACTAAAATTTCATAAAATTGTTTAGACTAAATCGTAAGTACAACACTAAATTACAATTGTATGTATGTAACTACTATTTTTATGTTTTTCATGTTTGTATAAATATATGTATTTAAGGTCTTATATACTTTATACAATCTGACGTGTGTGTGTTTGTTTTTTTTTTAGGTTTTCATTTTTTTTTGCAATAAAAATATAAATTACTAAAAACGACTATTTAAAAAATTAGATATATATAAAAAATATATATGTATATAGGCGGTTTAAGCATATATTTAATGTATGAGCGTAGATAACAAAATGTATTGTAGAGAGCTTTAAGTTAATATGTACAAAATTAGTTGAGATAAATATTGATGAGCGCTGATCTTTCTGTGTAGAGTTTTGAGAGTAGCAAATGTATACAAAAATATATATGTAAGTATATCTATCCATCATAAATTTGCCGCATAGTTTTTATTTTAGCACTTTTACAACTAGTTTTACACTAACGAGGAACCATTTGCAATTTAACTGTAAGTTTTATGAGTCCGTTTTTTGTGAAGATTTAATTTTGATATTTTGGAATTTCGCAAACAGTTGTTGCTTCATACTTGCATACTACACATTGTTTGCTTAATGGTTTTGAGATCAAAATTAAATGTAAGCAATTTGTTTTGTTTTTTTTTTGTTCATTTTTTGTCGTTTTATAACAAAAATAATTATAAGACTATACTGTTCTGAAGACTTTTAAGCATACGCACGTTTTAAATATCGTTTTTTTTTCTTTTTGTATTTTGTATATTTCATTCAATTTTGTTGGGTTTTGTGTTTGTTATTTTGTGAACTTTTCATTTTGTATCAAATAAATGTACGCTTAAGATTTATAAATTCAATACATTTCGTTTACAGTTAGATATTAACTATAAATAATGTTGACTTCTTTTCTAAAGTTGCTCCAAATTAAAAAAATGCCAAAAATTATACAAAAAATTAAAAAAAAAAAAAAGTGTAAATAAAAGGTGTATATAGGTGTAATAATAATAAGCACTTATAATAGAATCACTAAATGTTTTGTTTGTCTTCGCTTGTTTGTCTGTGTAGGGCTTTTAGATTATATAATTAAGCTAGAGTTAAATTTAGTTATACTTTATGCATATTTATTTTAGACACTAAAAGTAGAGCGCGAGATAGTCAATTTTTTGTGTGTTTAATGTTATCTGGTTTTTGTTTTGCTTAGTTTTCTTTTGTCGTATGTCGTATATCGTATATCAGAGTTACCTATAATTACTATATACAAAATGCTAGCGCACTACTTTGCATAGACAAATAGTCGAGCGACCATGCAGCGTCAATGAGGAATTGTTTTTGTATTTGCTTAGTTGCTAAATTAATTGCTAATTATGTTTAGAGTTTTGTTCTTTGCGTTAAGTAGTATTTACAATTTATCGCAACTAATCGAAAATAATATTAATAATAATAATAATAATAATAATTGAAGCAGATTTTTCAGTAACATGCAAAACGTCAGTATAGAATTGTTTGTATTTCATTTTCGTCTGTAAATTTATGTTTTTATATTTTTTTTTTGGCTGCTAGCGCTTTGTCTGTTTAGCTTTTAAGCCGGGTTTACAAGCCGCAGCCTAGCGCCATTTGAGTTGGTCAAGTGTGGAGAGATATTTATGGAGTCAAAGGCATAGTTTTTGAATTTCTTGCATACTTTTTATATAGTTGTTTATGGTTTTTATATATGTTTATGTACATTTGAGAACTTTATGCTTACGTCAGTCCATGCGAAACTAAAAATGTTAATTTAATAATTACAATATATAAAATTTGATCGATTTGATGTGTGCGTGGGGGTGTGGGGGTGTGTAGAGTGTTAAGCCTGTTACAATTTTGACGACTGCACTGCTTCAATCAACAACAAAGCCATATATCTGGCTCATTTGGCGTCTCTCTCTCTCTCTCTCTCTTTCTATCTTTCCCTGTCTCTCTCACTCTCTCTGTCTCTCTCTCTTGGCCAGTCTATGCTTACATGTGCGGCGTACCGCAGACCACCGAGCGCTGCGTCGCCCCCGCACCGCTGCCCGTCGCCGAGGCGGCTGCCATCAGCTGGGAGGAGCAGGCCCCGGCGACTCCTGCCGCCGCCAGAGATGGCCAGCGTTGGCTGCAGTAGGAACCCTCTCCGAGCACCGAGATGCGCTTGCCTTTGCCCTCGCTGGCGCCCGTTGTTCCAGCGCCCGATGCGCTGTAGTCTTTGGTTGAGCCGGCAGCTGAGGCTGCTGCCGCCGCCGCTGCTGCGACTCCGGCGCCCGCCGAGAGCAGCTGGGAGGCGCGATGCATTAGCGTGGGATCCGTGTTGAGCTGCTTCTGCGATTTGGCACGCTGCAGCGGCGCTATTTGGCCAACGCCGCAAAACTCCGAGTTGGCATTGTTATCCGCCGCAGCGGCATAATTGGCCAATGCGCCGGAATACATGCGGCACTCGTCGGCGGCGGCAGCGGCTGCTGCTGCAGCTGCTGCAGAGGCACAAATATTATTCACCGACTTGTCCCACGTGTTCTTGATGATGTTGGGATTGCTGTTGTCAAAGGTCAACCCACCGCTGCTGCCCCGTTTCACGCCCAGCGTACCGGGCGGAAGACCGACGCCAACGTTGACGCCAATGCCGCCGCCATTGTGATGGAGTGTGGCAACTGCATTCTGTTCGTTCTGTTTGCGTGCCTCGGCATCGTCCTTTTCCTGGGCGCGCTTCCGCTTGCGCTTCATGCAGAACACAACGCAGGCGGCAATCACAGCGACAAGGGGCATGGCCACCGAGAAGATGGCAATGAGCACCACCTGGGCATTGGTCAAGCCATCGGCACGCGCCTGTGTTGTGGCTCCGTATTGATGGGCATCGTAGGTGACCGAGTCGTAGGATTCCTCGTCGCACTGGCGACCCCGAAAGCCGTTGGCGCAGACGCACTCGAAGCTGTTGACGCGATTCATGCAGGTGCCGCCATTGTGGCAAGGCCGGCTGCTGCACTCGTCAATATCGATGGAGCAGTCCTTGCCGGTGAAGCCAGCACGGCAGGCGCACTGGTAGTCATTGCTGAGATTGGTGCAGCTGCCGCCGTTGGCACAGGGTTGGGTGAGGCAGAGATCGACCTTGCTGCTGCAGCGCGGTCCATGGAAACCGGGCACACACTGGCAGCGATACTGATTGAGCATATCGATGCAGGTGCCACCATTCTGGCACTTGTGACCCGCACAGTCGTCAATGTTCTGTTCGCACTTGGCGCCCGTGTAGCCATCGGGGCAGATGCATTTACCGGTTTGCTGGCAGCTGCCGCCATTCTGGCAGAGATTCGGATTGCAGTTGTCCAGGTGCAGTTCGCAGGTGGCGCCGCTGTAGCCACTGGCACAGTCGCACTGAAACCCCTGCTTGCTATTGCTGCTCGTATTGCGGCATCTGCCCTGGTGGCAAGGTTTATCCGCGCACGTCAGCAGCTTCTCCTCGCACATGCGTCCGTGCCAGCCATTGGGGCAGAGGCACTTGTAGCCACGTTGTGTCGCCTCGTCCTTGCAGGTGCCGCCATTCTGGCAGGGATTCACATCGGCGTCGCAGGAGTTTATCTCTGTCTGGCAATCGTTGCCGCTGTAACCAGGAGCGCACTTGCATGTATAGAGTCCCTGGCCAGTGTTGAAGCAGGTGCCGCCATTGAAGCACGGACGATGGTTGGTGCAGTAGTTCAGATCCTGGTTGCAAAACAGTCCACCCCAGCCCTCGTTGCAAATGCAATCCCAGGGCTTGTTGCATGTACCGTGCACACAGCTCGGATAAGGAGCGCACTCATCGCACAACGCTCCTTGCCAGCCCTTCTGACAGCTGCGAATAGAGCAAGGATAACATACAAAATTAGTTTATTTTCAATTTAATAAATATAAATAGGAAAAAGCTAACTTTAAAATCAAGCCCGATCAAGCTAAAAGAGTTGCCAAAGTTGTCAAAGATTGTTTATCGATAACTATGCTGTCTACGATTTGAACGCTCATCGATAAAAGCTAAATCTATTTCCTGCTATGTAAAACCAGAACGAATACGTTGCACAAAGCGAAGACAGCAATAAAAAGCCAGCACATTGCTCATCAATGAAATATGCAAATGCAAAAGGCAAAAAGAGGACTCGGATTGCTGGAAATGACGGACACGGCTGTTGCGCTCGGGGCGCTGGTTTACTTTTGAAGTTTGAGCAAATGCGAAAGCATGCAACAAAACAACAAAAAAAAGAAGGCGCATCACCTGTTTAGCAAATCGCTCTCACACACAGAGATCAATCAATACATATGTATATAATTGACTGTGTGGGCGCAGCAACGCTTGACTGAGTGCAGGGCAAGCCAAACACAGATACATATGTATAAGTAAAGCAAAAAGGGCAACGACAACTTTTGCTCAAGATCTGCAATTCAGCTTGACAGGAGAACTTGTAGTAAAAGGAAAAAGTAAAACAACAAACTAAAGTTTTTTTATATTTTTGTTGTCAAGTGCACATATCCGCACAGTGCGATACAAATGAGCATTTCTCACGATCTCTCGCGCAGGCACTAAATTAATTTATTTGAACTTGCAGCGTTGCCAAAACAAATACACATAACGCGCGAGCGCACGCACGCGCGTCTCATTGTGCGCTGGCCACAAAACGCATTTACGATTAAAATGCAAAATAAAAATGAGCAAGAAATCCTTCACCCACAAACTCTCAATTGGCAATAAATTCAAAGCAGACAAGTGGTAATTGATATGCGTCAGTGTGTACACAGTGTACACAAGCAGAAATGTCACAAAAACGACGCTTGACAGCGTTGCCAACCTGCCAAGAAAGCAAGTGTTTCTCTGCGTGTGTGTGTGTGTTTTTTCGTCGCTTGATTGTGTCTGTGTTTGGTGATATTGCGCGCGCGCTTAGAATTATTAAAATATTCCCACCATTATGCCGGCACAAAAAAGCACTTAAATTTTCAATGGCTTTGGTCTTGATGTTGGTATTGGCCCATACGGGGCATACTTGAGCGTAATGCTGGCGGTTTTTTCTACGAACAATCAAGGCGTCGGGAGCCTATTTAAAAAAAGAAAAAAGTAAACATTTTTATCCCAAATCACATCAATAGCATTTGACTTTGCTAGCTGTTGGGTTTTTGTTGGTTTTTGGCACAATTATTGAACCGCAAAATGTTTGATTTCCGTTTGCCAGACTGGGAACTGTTACGATCAATTTTAGTGAGTAGGGTGGGTGAGGAGGGGGTAGAGCACTTTATTGGCCAGCAATGCATAAATAATGAGCAACATCCTGTACAAAATCAAAGAAGAAATCTAAACAACGGCGCAATTAGCTTTCTGGCACTCGAGCTGGCCAGCAAACAGCTGCTTTGGCAGCTACCGTTAACTCTATGAGATTTGAGCTTGAAATTTCAGGCATCAAATATTTGCCAGCGTCGTCAAAAGTGTTGGCTTACACCTTGCATTGTCATTGTTGTTGTTGCGTTTGCCCTATGAAAAATGTGGGAAAACTTTGTAATTCAATTTCGTTCGCCTCTGTGTTTGTATTGCGTTTACTTGATTATTTCAGCAGACACTCGAATAATTGTAATGCAAAACCTCGACAATCAAATGACAGCCAATGCACTCCCGACAGACAAACATACAAACATACACACAGATACACAGATACACAGACAGCCAAAAGAATTTCTTGTGGTCGCACAAAACGTGCACTAAACGGCTAAGCAAAGAAACTTTGCTGCTTTTATTTTTATTTTTTTTTTTTTTTTTGTGTATTTGCTGTTGCCCTTTACCAAAGTTGGTAGCAAGCAAACCAGTCAACAGCAACATTTACAAGTTAAATAACTAAAATAACACTGCCAAGGTGTGTCCAATGACAATTGTCGCTGTCTTAGCAAGTAACACTAAAAAACGTGCACCTAACTAAAAATAAGACAAACTTAAAAAAAGCTCATCTTGCCAAACTAAATTACCACAAAAACTCTGCTTAATTAGCCACGCAAAAAATGCTGCGGGTGGTCCTTCAATTTAAACAGTTTTTTTACTCGAATAGTTTTCTTAAGCTGTAGTTCATTTTTCTTTTGCAATACTTACATGCATTGATTGGGTTTATCGCACTGACCATGGAGACAGCCTTTGGCGCATTTGGCTGTAAATAGAGAAAGAAAGGAAATGCAAATAAAGTTAATTGATATGTTGATGAGTTTATAAAAAGCGAGATACTTAAAAATAATAGCCACGAAAAGCGACACTTTCCCAACACATTTGTGTGCTTTAAGTGCCTAGTTGGCCGACAGACCGACAGACCGTTAGACTCGCCGACCACCTGTTTTAGCCACAGTGCGTAGTTACGCCCACACGATAAAGCCACGGCCCACATTGATAGAGCCGTGAAACAAAGAAACAAACACAACAAAAAGATTTGAGGCAATTTAAAGAGGAAACACAAACTTTCTTTTTCACGCGTCTGGGGCAATGAAAAACCCCTAAACGACAAACAGAAAAGAGATGCCACATCTTCGAATCACTTCAACAGTAGATAGACAAAACGTTTGAAATGTATCTTCTTTTTTTTTTTGGCTAAAATGAATCATGGCCCCAAAACGCCAGTGACTCTAAAACTGTGCTGCCCCCTTCAGCGGCAGCAGGAATAACTTGTTTCTAATATGCGCGCCAGGCCAAAAGGAAACACCACAAAATGAAATAATCCCATGGCCGCAAAGAGCTGCAGCAGCATCATAAAGCAGCAGCAGCAGCAGCAGCAACAACAACAACAACATCAGAAAACAGCGGCCCGAAAACCGATTCCCAAGCTCCAAAAGGTTCGACGAAAACTTCGATTGTGAATTGGCGAGAGAGAGAGAAGAAGAGCTGGAGCTGCAGATCTGAAGCTGGGCCAAGAATGTGGCAAACATGTTTCTTTCGGGCTGGGACTGAAGACCTGGGACTGGACTGGAACTGGGGCTGGGCACCGGCAGGAAGTAGGGGAGTTTTGCTGCCGCCCGTTTCGTTTGCAAGGGTCTAGAAGAAAATCGTGAACATTGCGAAAAAGGCAAAGGCTCCTCTTTAAGCTGGCCAGGCCAGCAGCAGCAGCAGCAGCCGCATAGCTCTGATCAGCTTCAGACACACACAAACAGTTTCTTTCATTCAGCAGGAAAATTGCTAGAAAATCACTAAAACGTGTTCTCTCTCCCAGCTCCTGGTGCCGTCGCTGCTGCTGCCGCCGCTGCTGCTGCGATGCGCTTTTAATTCCCCCGCACGCAGATAATATATATAAGCCGTAATATTGCCAATTGGCAATGATTTTTATTACATGGCCATGGACAGACTGCTGGAATGGCGAAGCATTTCAGAGCAGACCAAAGCAGAGCAGAGCAGACTTGAAATCGTTTTTCCGCAGCGACTGAAAGTGAGTTTGTTGTTGTTGTTGTCGCTGCTGTTGTTGTTGTTGCTGCCGCTGTTGGTTGTTAGCTGGTAGCCAGGTCTGCGGATCGTTTCGTGCCTATTTGAAACGTGCTCAGGTTCGTTATGTTCTTTGTGGCTCTTCTTGTGTGTTGTTCACACGCCCGCAAGCGCATGACGCAAATGTATCTCATGGATTAGGAGCACAGGCTTAATGATTCTGACGCAGTGTATATTCCAACTGGTATTTACTTTCACTTGACTTCACTTAGTTGCCCGAAAGGCTTAAGGCTATATGGGCATCATTTTACGAAAAGTATTTTGTGGATACATTTGTATCTTTTACTCCTAAATCGTTTAAAAATGCAATTGCGAGATATTTGCTCGAAAGTAACTCACAGATACAAATGTACCTTTGTATCCACATGATTTTACGAAAAGTATCTTGAAGATACATTTGTATCTTTCACTCGTAAATCGTTAGATTGCAGATATATGTATGTTCGAAGGTTACTCACAGATACTAATTGTATCTTCGTATCTACGAGATACATGTGCACCCACAGCTGCCATTGCAGCTGGCTCATTCATAAAACAAAAACAGAAAACACTTTAGTTTAAATAGCTCATTTCCTTGAAATTATAACGCACTAATACATATGTATAATAATACACACGCACACTGAAGTGAAGCGAAGCTTCATTCAAAAAAACAAAAACTTAGTTGCAAACCTTTTGGGCCACTTTAATAAAGGCAGCCACTTCCACATGAACAACTTTTTTTTAGTAAGTTGTTGTTCTTTTTGCAGCCGCACGTTTTGGCTTTTTATTTGCTGCTGCTGGAAAATAATTTTCGCACAAATGTGTGTGTGAGTGTGTGTGTGTGCCTTAATTTAAGCTCATTTTTGCGCATTTAACTTGAAAATAAAGTATAGCAACAGAAAGAGCGGAAGAGGCAGCTGCTGCTGCTGCTTGGTAACTTGCCGAACCGGCAGCAGAAGGACACAAAATTATGTGCCCGAAAAATAAAAATACAAAAAAATACGCAGGCTGGCCGGATCGCAAACTCGGACCACATTTAAGGTGTAATCAGCCGTAGCCAGCCCTAAAGGAAGTTCTTCTGGTCTCGTCCTCAGCAATGTGCGGCATGCAGACGACGACGACGACGGCAACGAAGACGACGCAGAAGAAGAAGATACTCAAAAGCGACGTCAACCACGACGGTACGTCATGATGATCAAGAAGCTGCTTGCTGCCTGTAGTCTGTATCTGTGTATCTGTATAGTAAATGCGTGTGTGTGCAACTGTGTGTGTGTGTGTGTGTGTGTCGACACCACACCTTGAATATGGAACCTGGGGCCCCTTGCACTTGGCGTGGGAAGATTTTTGTGCTCTTCGTCAGTTTTGTGCTCTGATTCACAGTCCCTATGCATATGTATGTGTATACGCGTGTGTGTTTGTCAGTGTGTGTGTGTTAGCCCCCCCGAAATTGCTGCATAGGTAGCTTGTGGGCTACTACAAAGGGCCTGTCCGAGTTTAGTTGTTGTTGTTGTTGTTTTTGTTTTGTTTCTTCTTCTTCTTCAACTTGTGGCATCGGCTTCCTCAGTGATTTCTTTTTCGGTTTTCAGTTTTCAGTTCGTTAGACGTTTTGTTGCGCCTGTTTGTTCTGCCCCATGCCAAATGACAAATGATTTTTCCCCACATCAACAAAAAACAAAACAAAAACCGGAGGAAAAAAATAAATTCATTGATTTTTAATTTATTTGTTTGACTTTTTGATTTTTTCCACTTTACGAATTTTCGATATTTGAATTTTGGTATTCAAATGCTTTTGGCATTTTCGTCAAATCATCGCAAGCTACGCATTGAAAATAATTACACTTTTAATTCGTTAGCAGCTCCTTGTGTCTCCTCTGCCCCTCTGCCCCTCTTCACCCCCTTCCATCTTCAGCTGCTCACACTCATGCCACTCACATCTGGTTTATATAAATTTATATATATTTTTTTTGTGTACAATCATCTCATTTGATTTGACAAGCAAGTGATTTTCAATAATAATGAGAGTTGCCCGTGAAGTGCGGCACAAGAAACGCGGCACGTTGTGTCCACTTGACAAAGCAGCGGCGGCAGCAGCAGCAACAACAACAACAACCACAACAAATATGGCCAAGAGCTTCAGCGAAAAGAATGTAAAAATCGTTTTGCGGCGAATGGAGAATGGAACTGAAGCATGTTGAATTTTTGTTGATATTTGCCCCCTCATACAAGTACTTTATACATATAAATATGTATATGTATATATATATCTCTTCCCAAAACTTATCAACCTTAACTCAATCTTAAGACTAGTTGGATTATAATTCACAAAGATACTTACGTTTCTCGCAATACGTGCCCTGCCATCCCGTTTGGCAGATAATTTCACCCGTTTCGGAGCATGTATAATGCCCGAATTGATCGTCGCGGGGTCGGCAGAGATCCGCACAGCCGGAGCCGTAGTAGTGCGGATCGCAGGTGACACGAAAATCATATTCGAGCGATGTGTGCTGCGACTCGGATTTGTTCGTCTTCCATTCGGATGACACCTCGAGCACTTGCTGCACGGAGAAGCGTTGTATGAGCAGATCTGAAAGAGATACAGACAAACCATAAAGATAAGTAAATTGTGTGTGTGTGTGTGTGTGTGTGAGAGAAAATAAAAGAGAAACACAACAGCAACAGCGCACCAGCGCAATGAGTGGTGTTGTGGAGATAGCCCTAATGAAGATTAATTGGATTCAAGTTACAGTTACGGCTACTCCCGCCTGGTCTTGGGAGGCTGGCGCTCGCACTGGCGCTGGCGGCTTGGAATTTTTGAAAGATTTAAAATAGACAAGAAAACTAATTCACAACCAATTTAAATACGAAGCCAAGCACACAGAAAACAAATGCAATGTCAAATTAACTATGATTATATTTGATTTAGTTCATATTTAAATTAAATAAGAATAGTAGTATGATCAATTATTTGTAATAACCCATAGTTAAACTAATCTTGAATCAAATTAAATTAACTATGCGCTCGATTTAAATAAAACAAGTAAATTGAATAAATTATTTTATCCATCTTAAAATCAAAATGTTTCTTTACTAATTTGAATTCCAATTGAAAATCGTTTTTATCAACTTTAAATATTTTTATGATTGAATTAAAGTTTGTGCACGTAAAAAAATCAGCTTTGAAAAAGTTTCAATTCAATTTCATATATACATTATTATTTCAAATATTATTTTTAAATAAATAAACCCTTCAAAAACTATTAGAAAAAAAAAATATTATATTATTTACAATATTTTATATTTTCTGTGTGAAACCCAAAACTCGAAACTGCAAACGGCAAACGGCAACCTCAAATGGAACTGCAACTGCGCTTGTCACAGGCGCAGGCGCACAAGTCAAGTGCCGAGTGCCAAGGTATGCGGCCAGCCAGGGGTAAGGTACTTGGTATTTGCAGAGTTGCAGAGTTGAGCGGGCGGCAACAGGCAGGCAAGGCAGGCAGGCAGGCAGGCAGGCAGGCAGGCAGTCAGGCTGCCAGTCAGCCAGCCATGCAACACACGACCAACTGAGCGTCGCAGACGGACGTCAGTTGCATTTTCAGCTGTTCGCTGAGCCAAGCGGCGGACCGGTCTTTAGTTTATTTTTGAGAAACTATTGGATGGCAACTTGTTTGTGTATGTGTGTGTGTTTATATATATATATATATATATATATATATATATTTGTATATATATATATAGCTGTTTTATATAGCCACATTATGCCATGGTCTATAAAGTAAATTGCAGGTGCATGACTATTCGAATTGCATGCAGCCAAGTCGAACCTAAACTCAAAGCTGAAGCGGGCCAAGAGTTTTGTTTAGTTGAATAGAAGAAGAAAAAAACATACAAATAAAAAACCATGCATAAATCTCTCGCAATGCCAAAGCGGCAATATGGTTGATGCTTAATGCTTAAAGCTGAGCTTGGAAATGCCAAGAATCGAGTGAAAATAGATTTTGGAACGCGGCAGCAAAAGCAAAAGCTATCATCGAAGAAAGAGTAGTTAGTGAAAGTGGGAGTAGGGAATAAGATAAGTAGTTACAAAGTGGGACTGCATAGAGTATAGAAAAAGATTTTGGTTAAAGCCAACTCACAAGTAGTTAACAAGCAGTCACAAAATTCTACGAATATGGTCTGAAATGTTGTTGGGCCAATAAATTACAAGCTGCAATTGACAAGCGCACCGACTGGTTGCCAAAAAAAATTTGAGAAAAATATCCATATTCAAATAACTACTAATTAATTACCAAGCAACCAAAAATATGTCTGACTGTATGTGTGTGTGTGTGTGTGTGTGTGTGTGTGTGTGTGTGTGTGTGTGTGTGTGTGTGTGTGTGTGTTGCACAAACAAAATTCTAAGCCAGTTGCAAGTTGCATTTTTGCGGCCAAGTCGTGTGCTTCACCTGACGTGGCAACATGGAATAACGCTCAATGCAAAACTCGCGCCAACCAACAACATTCCCCAAAAGCTTAGCTAAAGGCAGTAAAATAAAAAACAAAACGAATTGAGTATTGTGTGTTGTTGTTTTATTTACATTTGCAACACACACACACACATGCATGCAACAGCAGATTTGTGGCATGACAGGTTATTAGGCGAACGCAGCCATACCGGCAACGCTTCAAGCGAGACGCACAATTTGACTGCAAGTTTTTGGGGTCCAGTTTGGCCAGTTGGCCAATGTGTGCAAACAAATCCAAATAAATAGTGTATGGAAAATCATGAGCAAACAAACATTTGCGCAAATATCTACGCAAAACGGCATTTTTTAATTATCTATAAAAATGATACAAAAAAGAAGACATTTTGCGTGCGACAACTTTCGCAATAATTGCAAAAGTTGCTTTCAATGATTAATGATTAATGATCGCTTAGTGCGGAAATAGACAAGAGAAATATTTTAGTTTTTCAATTTGAAATCAGAAGATCCGTAAAGGAGGCAACAACAAATTTACTCGGTAGTTATGTTAAATACAATTTGTCTGTACTTGTAAAACGCTTTGCTCATCGTTTTGTCTTTTAACAAATGAGGCGAAATTTGTGTGTGCAACAAATTTGCAAGAGGCTGAATTTTAAACTTGACTCTGACAGGGGCAAGGCTTAAGTGTAAAGGCCTCATCTCAACTGCAAATATTTAGTCGCAGTCGCAGTCGCAGCAACGCGCTCTGACTTCTTCTTAAGGAATTTATAAAATACCATTTTATCAAGACACACGATGAGGCAGACAGCGGCTGCAGCGGCGGCAACAAGTTTTGTGTTTCTGTGGCACAGAAGAGACCCCGGGACTCTCGATGCTGTTGCTGGGCTGCTGCTTGATCCAATGAGTTAAAATTAAAAGATAAGCATTTTAACAACATCGCCAGCGAGAGCAACAACAACCACAACAACAACAACAACAGCAACAACGTGCAACTAACAACTTTGGCATTGGCAGAGATTAATTGGTAGGTAGGGATAGGTGAAAAAAAAGACGAACGAAGACAACAAAAAAAAAAGAAGAAGAACGCCAGCGAAAATCTTAAGAGCATGAGTTGAAAGATTTCGACGCATCAAGCCAAGAATCACCTTGCACGACGAGGATGCTTCGGCTCGGATCTCGGAACCGAGCAAGGCGGTCAAGCTGTGTCTGTGTCTGTGTCTTGGTTTCCCCGGGCAGGAATACAACTGTTGGCCTCTTGCCTGCAGGCAAACTGGCCGAAAAGGTCGCAACAGTCGAGCTACCTCCCCCTCTCTACAACCTTCCCGCCCTGTGGCTGCCGATGCTGCTGCAGGTTTCTTTTTGTGGTGCTGTCTTCTTCCTTTTTTGTATGTAATTTATGTTAAATGAATATAACAAAAAGTAAAAAAAGAGCTGCTAAACTCGTTGGCAATGAATGCAACGCACTCGAGACAGGCGTAAACTTGCTATGCAGCCGAAGCCAGGCACAAAAGTATGCGGGAGATCGTCCAGCAACCCACAGCAACAGCAACAACAACAACAACAACAACGAACAACTTTTAAATAATGAAATTAATCCTTGACAAGCGCGTACAGCGACTAGAAATCTGCGCAAAATTGAAATGGCTAAAAGGCAATAGGGGGGCAGGAGGGAAGTTCAGCCGATAAAGATCTATTAGCTCTGTGGCCGCCAAGTACTTGAGAATTAGCTGTTAAGATCTCTAGGATCTCAGCAGGATGCCAGCTCAGATCTTCCAGAGCTAAACAATTAAAATTCCTTAAAGGAGAGTATTAATAGAAATGAAAACCAACAACAAAGAAAACTATGCCTAATAGTCGAAATTCGTATGAAACGTTCATAAATCTTGGAGTAAAAGAAATGCCAAGAAATGCAGGTATCAACAGCTGAAACGGAATCTGAGCAGGTAGCCAAAGATTGTGTGTGGGAAAACTCTCTCAAAAAATTACGGAAAAAAAACCTGCTTTGATAAAAATGTAAAAGAGAAATAATTGATAGTAGAGAGAAAATGTTGGGCAGTGTCCTTGATCATGGACCACACAGATTTATTCAGATGCTGGCTGGCTCATGTGTGTGTGTGTGTGTGTGTGGTCCTTATCGGGCGGCTGGATCTACGATCATGTCGCATTGTTCCAAGATGAATTACACGCCATACACGATCGCTAAATGCCACAGCGAAATAATCAAAGTCCTGCGACTAGACTCGACTAAAAGTTCGTGATTACAAGAAACCAAAAAAACAGGCAGACACAAGCCAAGCTAAAAAGACTAAATTGCATTCAAGTCAGTAAATGAGACGATGACGATGTGGATGACGACGGCTCCGACCTCAGCACACTTCCGTTCGAACTTTGCAGGCGAGCAGACAACAAAGGCGACAAGTCTGCGGTGGTTTATCCCTAACTAAAAAAGGGAACCGGTGCTCGCTTCGCCTGTTATTTAAAACCACTCAATGTGCCGGAAATCTTATACACACACACACAGATACACACACAAGTGTTAAACTTTAGTTAGTTGCGCAGTTAGTGAAACTAGAAATTGGAGTTTTCGAGTATCAGGTGTCGATCCTCGCCCAAAAAAAAACTGTGTACAGCTTTCGATCACAGGAAGCAGGATACTTTATGAATATTAAATTGAAAATCGATCAAGGAAGCAACTACACAACTAACTGTGTCACCACAGGATACGAACAAAGGAAGTTAAGTTAATTAATCAATATTTGGGGTTACTTACTGTTCAAGCGCGCATTGGCGCTGTTGTTCGTATCGTGCCAGGCCTCGACGATCAGCGTGAATGTGCCCTGCAATATAGGAAAAAAAGAAAGTTAATCAATTGTAACAGAAAGAAGCTGAAGAATTAGTGGTACATATAAGAGGAAGAGCTGCGCTTATCAAAACGGGAAGTAAACCATTTTGTTAAACGAAATCTAGCACTTATAAATTATAAAGATATCATCTGGGCCATATACTGTACAACTAGCAACTTAAGGCTAATAGCTTGAAAGCTCTTACAAATCCCACAGCCCACAGCTAGGCCTCATTATAAAGAGATTATGACAGCGCCCAAAACATGCTCCAAAGACGACGCCCACATGCCACAGACAACAACAACAGCAACAGCGACAACAACGACGACCACTAATGCAATCGACTGCTAGGCCAGGCAAAAATGCGCCAACACACACACACACACACACTAATACTAATACATGGGCATTTCAAATGCAAATGCACAGCAGTTGGCAACTGGCAACTGGCAGCGCCCTCAATTCACACTTGATTACAAATGCAAGAGGGCGGCAGGGAATGAACACAAAAACCGGCAGAGATGACACAAAATCCAAAACTGAAATGCATATATATATACATATATAGATAGATATATACAGTACACATATGCGTATTGGCTGTTGGCAGAGGTGTGTGTGTGTTTGTGTGTGTGTGGCTAAAACTAACGCTAACTTGGCTACTTGTGGATGGGCGTGTGATTGCGTATTTCGAGTTTGAGTTGCAGTTTGAGTTTCAGTTTGGAGTTTGCAGTTGCATTGCATGTAAATGACTAATTTTTGACTAACTTTCGATTGCTGTTGTTGTTGTTGTTGTTGCTGTTGCCGATGTTGCATGTGCGTTGTGTGGGCGGCAGATGTAGAATTAATTTAGTTGATAAGCGCAGTGCCGATTGATTGCATAAGCAGCTGCCTGCAGCCAAATTGTATTGAAGTATTACTGTGCGGCATTTGCAAATAAATATCAAGCTGATGGGCACGACAGGAAACAAATCAGACAAACAGACATATGCACATATACATATATATGTACATACATATATATGCACATAGATCATCAGCAGTGCACAATGGCAAATGAAATGAAGCGATGCAAACGTTTATGGCCAATTGTAAACAGTTTTGTATAATGGTAAAAGACCAACTAGAAATCTATTTAAGGAAGCAATCATTAAATATAATTTTTATGACGGTAAAAAACTGCAAAAATTATGTAAGAATTTCTACAATATTGTATATATTTTGTATAATTTGTAATACTCTAATATTATAAGCAAGCAAACTCAGGCGACAATTTATGAGTTTTTCTGAAGAGCGGGTGCACATAAAATAAATATATATATATGCAATATGTATATATACTACATATAAAATATATGTATATATAGTACATATGTATGAGCTCCAAAAATAAATGAGCGACATATAGAAACATATACACATACAGATACAACAGATACAGATACAAAGATACACGCGAACGTGTATCGCGTGCGACGTTGCTGTATATCAACGTCAATATCTGCCTGCATAGGGTGAAGTGCATGCCAAATGCATAGGGCGCGAGAGTAGGAGTGGCAGCCACGTAGCAACGGAGGCAAGACAGCGCAAGACAAGACAAGACAGGGACAGAGACAGGGACAGGGACAGAGACGGATCGACAGACAGACAGACAAAAGTAACAAAGTTCAATACACAAGCAGCACCACAGACAACGATGAGGAGCGTCAAAGTTGCTGTTGCCTGTCGTTGACTATTTTTAGGCACAGCAGCAACAGCAACATCAGCAACATCAGCAACATCAGCAGCAACATCAGCAGCAGCAACAGCTGAAGGAGGAGGCAGATGCAACCCCCAATGCAACAAGAACATCTCCGCTCTCTTGGCGAATATTGTGAGGCATGCGTATGCATGTCCCGTGCCCCGTGCCCCATGCCCCATGCCCCAACTCTCGTTTTAATTAAGTGCAACATTAAATTAGTTGATGCCGCGACTCTGCCACGTCTAGTCGCTTACTATAATTAAATTTATAGTTTGACCTAGAAATTTTTAAAGTTGCCACGAGTGTGAACACTAAAATAGAGCATTTTCTGACAGAAATAGTCAATAGTTTCCTCAATCTTAGACAGCGGATCATTTAAGCCCATAAAATTTGTAAATTTTCGCTATTTTGGTGGTATTTAATACACAGTGAAAAAGTAAGCTAAATTCAAGAATATATTCGTGAAACGATTGAAAAGTTATCAGAGCGAACAAAAAGCATATATTTTAGATTTATTATGGAATGATAAATTCTTGAATGAAAATTCGCAATCTTGTTTTAGAATTCATTTCCTTTTCAGCTAGTTATTATTAAACAGTTTTGTTTGTAGTTTTAAATTTCTCCTTTTTCTTGACTTATTTTATGCAAATTCGCTTTTTGCGGCACGTGCTGAATATTTAATTAGTCGCTTACTTTTTCGCTAATTGCATTTTGCATAATTCTGCATAATTTTCACTTTAACCCGCAGCAACAGCTGCTGAAAAATGTATGCAACTTGCACATTTCACGTGCCGATAAGTCTAGCTAGATATGTGTGCCCCATGAGGGGGGATCGGCCTAGCATGACTTTGCCACTTCAGTCAACGCACATGTGTGTGTGTGTGTGTGTGTAATGATGATAATAATAGTGACGCTGCACATGCGCAAACAATTAGGAAGTAAAGTGTGCATAGAGACAGAAAGAGAAAGATAGAGAGAGTATGGAGGAGAGGGGAGTGCTGCTGGCACAAATCCACCCCTTAAGTAAGCTGCCGCACACGCTGCGGGCGCGCTTGAAAAATACGTTACAAAATAGTCGCGAGAAGCGGGCAGCGGGCAGTCGCTGCGCAAGGTAAGCTAAGCGATCACGATGAAATGGGGTGAACAGCCAGGCAGGCAGTCAGTCAGTAGAAGCAGTAGCTATATAGCTATAGCTATAGCTCGAGCCATCATTCCGTATGGCGAATGGCCGTAATACTCGTTATAATTAAGAAATGCATGGCATGCTACCTCCACAAAAGATATATACACATATGTATATGTATATATCTACGAGTGTTTCTTGGCCAGTGGAGCATAAAAGCAAAAGAAGAAGTAGCAGAAGAAAAACAGAAACAGAAACAGAAACAGCAATGAAAAGAGTGGAATTCAGCTAGAGTGGAAGTATTTCAAATTTGAAGCAATTTATTAAGCAAACACGTGCGCACAAGGCGTGGCAGTTAGTAGGGGCTGTTGTAAAAAAAACCGAAATAAATCTGCAAAGGTGACCAAAAGTCAAAGGAGAGTGAGACTAAAAAGTAACGTTCGTTTCATTGTTTTCTATATATATAGTATATGTACATACATACATATTGTTCAGGGGTTGATTATAAGCTCGGAAGCAGTAACTGAAACAGAACCCGTAGCCAGCGATCTGGAAATTGTCGCTGGTGGTGCGGCGCACGCGTTTTTCAGCGCATTTTAATAGCCGACAGATGTTTGCGCCAACAACCCTTGACAAGGACACTGTGACTACGGGCGGAAATAAGTACGACGCACAGTCGCAGTCGCCGTTGCCGTTGCCGTCGCCGTCGCTATAGGGCCTGTGTGCTATAAAAAGCCCCCAAACAAATTAGCAAAGATGCCGCACGCCAGCAACAACAACTTACAGCAAAATAAAAAAAAAATAATTTTAAAAGAAATTACACTGAGCAGAGCTGAGCTGAGCTGAGGAGACAACAGTGAATAAATTTTTATTGACTGACTGAATGAGTGAAGGCAACTGACTCACTCAGTGGGGAAATGTGTGTTTGGGGGACTGTCTAAATATAGATGGGGCCATATACAAAGTTATCTGATTTGTGGCAACAAATAGTGCATGGTTTACACAGAGAAAAGCCAAAGGGATTTTACAATAATAATAATAAATAGAAATAAAATTATAATCAGCGTGTACTTACCGGCCAGGCAAAGTTGAAGGCAAACTGAATGGGATTGGTGAAGCCCCTGCTCTGAATGCTCTGCCCATCTGTCAGATTGAAGGAGTTCTCGCCGAGGATCGGCGTCACCACATCCCCGTACGTGCACTGTGACGTGGTGTCTATCGTCGCCTGGTAGTGCTTCAGGCAAACGCGAAATCTCGTCTTACATGTGCCAATGCACTTGCCCGTCGTCGCGTCCCTTTCCCCGCTGCAGCAGTGGCCCTCGTGGTCCCGGCCATGATCGTTGCTAAAGTATTTGAGGCGCAATTCGAAATTGCCGGAACTGTGAACCTGCAAGAGAGAGAGAGGGTGTGAGAGAGAGAGACAAAGAATATTGCATTAGTATAATCAAATTAAAAAGCAATTCATTTCAGTTGACGCTGCGATCGCTGGCACGCATAAGAATCAAGAATGCAGCAGCATCCCCAGCAGCACGACAATAAATCTTTCAATATGGTATTTAACCGAAAAAGAACTGCAAAAAAATGCAGAAGACAGACAAGAGACAACAGACAGCAGAAAACACGGCAATGCTGTGGAATTTTGCGTGGCGATCAGCAAAACTGAAAGCACAGCCGAAAACCAAATACCAAATCGGGTAGCAATTGGCTTCAGATCGCGGCAAAAAAAGAGACCCATGCAAAGGACAAAACGGGCTTATGAAATATTAAGAGTCAAGAAGCAGGCAGCTTAAAGCAACAAATACAACAAATGCACAGCAAGCGGTCGATTTTTGCAGCGTCTGTTGCTTTGACTCGACAGTTTCGGGTTACGTTACGTTACGTTGCGTTTTTTTCTTTCCTTTTTCTTTGTCGTTTTGTTTTTGAAGCGCCGCCAAATTTGCATATTTCGATTTGCAAATTTGTTTGATTTTCGATAGTCGCGAGTCTGTCATAAATTTCTCAATTAATTCGCTTTCGCATTTAACGATGCTAGGTGTGAGATATATTTGCAAAATAGGTCAGCGCGTGTAAACAACTTAATTGTTTAAAATGAATCTATTGGGAGAAATTTGATTTTGGTGCAGAAAGCTCAAATAAGGAAAATGTCCCTAATTGGAGAGTCTTGTAGGGAAATTCTAGTGCATCCGTTTATGGATGTGCAGCTATAATTATGACTTCACAGGCTGCCATAAATGGGCGCAAATTGAGAAAATACTCTCAATACTGAATTATAACAAGAGGCAATGACCAAAAATAGGCGCTGTGGAGTTATTGCTCTGATTGCTGGCCGTTTTCTATAACTGTTTGGCAATTAACATTTTAACAACAACAAGTGAAGCTTGTTAAAATGACAATTTAATTGTTAACAAGACATGAGCTCATGAGAGAGACAGAGAGAGAGAGAGAGAGATAGAGAGAGACATAGACAGAGACAGAGCAAGTTGCTGCTCCACATGTTTGTGGCTTGGGAATCTTTTATTGTTGATGTTGCCATTGTTGTTGTTGCTGTTGCTGTTGCTTGTTGTATGAACATGGGTGTTTAATTGCTCAATTAAGCAGAAGTGCGTCTGATGTGTGTTGCCTCTTTTCATGTCAGCCTCTGATGCTGTGCCCCCTCTCAAAGCACACAGGTGTAATCCCCAAAAGAAGAAAAAACATAAAGAAAAATAAAGCGTGGCACACTGCGTTCACAATGAAAAGGGCGATGATGATGATGAAGATGATGATGGAATAAAAAACTGTAGCAAAGCGGCTTAACTAACATTTAATGGGGGCTTGGCAATTGAGGAGTGCTCTGGCGCCAACATTTGCCGCAAGCCGTTGTAATTGTAATTGTAATACGTAATTGTGAGCGAATTTAGCCATAATTTATAAGATAATGAAATTATTAAATGATAATTAAATTAACGAATAAACGAATGTAGCTCATAAAATCGCAAATCACAAAGTACTCTATAAAATCAAACGAACTAAAATAAAAAACGCAAAAAAAACTACGCCCAAGATACACGCAAAACGAAAGACTTAAGCAACGAACGCGCAGACAAATGCAAGCAGCGACGTCGACAGCGACGCTGCTGCGCTACGTACAACAAAACGTGTATTAATAAGCAGCGGCCAACAACAACAGCAACAAAAAACAGAAGAAAAAAAAAGAAAAATATAAAAATAAAAACAAAACAACACACGGCAAAACGGACGCAAAAGAGCAGCACAAAAAGAAGCAGCAGCAGCAGCGACAGCGACAGCGGCGACGACGTCGGCAACAGGCAGGCGAAGAAGAAAAACGTTGAAAAAAAAAATGTACAAGTAAAACCGAATTGTTTCCCACGGCATACGATTTTGCCGGTCAACATTGATGGTTAAAACGAACAAACGAACGAACGAACAGACGAACAGACGAACGAAGGAACGAACGAACGTACGATCGAGCGACGAAGTGACGGCCCGACGTTCAGTCGGAGGCGCAGCAAAAGGTGTAAGCAACAACAACAACGAATGAGCGAACGCCAGGTGAAGAAGCGGCAGTGCATGCATTGCAGCCATATTGAAAAGAGAGCGGGAGAGCAACAGCAAGAGAGCGGCAAACTCTCTCAGAGAGCGCGCGCACAAAAAAGCCCCACAGCTATAACAGTTTAGCGTTTGTTGTTGTTGCTGTTGTTGTCAGCTGGTGTTTGGGAAGCTGCAAAGCGCAAAAAGAGCAAAACGTGACTTAAAAGTGAATTGGCTGGAGACGGCGGTTGTTGTTGTTGCTGTTTTTGTTGTTGGATTTATAAAGTGCAGCTGGCAGCTGCTGCTGCTGGCTAGCAGAGAGAGAGAGAGAAGAGCGCAAAAACTTGTTTTCAACGGCGCTTTGAAGAAGAGTAGTGCAAAAAAAAAAACAAAAAAAAAACAATATATAGTGTGTAGGAAAAAGAATTAATAGACGATCAGCAATGATGCGTTGCTGATGCGAGAAACTGAATTAATAATGCAACAAAAAAAAGCTCGCTAGCAAAAGAAAAAAAATGTTGGAAAAAGCAATAAGCGGAAGGAAGGTTGAGAGAGGCGCAAGATAAAATACAGCTACATACATATTTGATATGCAACAAAAGCACACAAAGTAGAAGAAGAAGAAGCAGCGGCAAACAAAAAGCGCCAAAGCGCACACAAAAACAAAGGCGCAGGCAGTTGTCAAAATATGTACAAAGCAAATCAATTTGCATAACATTTACACACATACACAAACACACACACACACACATAGTCACACGTGGTTGGTGGGAAAAAAAAGCGTTGCAAAGATTTTAGATTTAAGATGGGTGACTTTGACAGAAACCACAAAAATAGTTTTGTTCAACAATTTGACACCATTGCATTTCTTAATTTATGCTGTTTGCACCTGGAATCAAGTGAGACGGGAAATTTAAATAAAACTAAAGGCTCATCTAAGAAAAAAAAAGAAAAGGGCAAAATTAACTACAACAATAATCATAACAATAAAACTGATCAAATCATAATAATAACAACCCAAATCGTGACTAATGCGATAATTTATAAGTATTTTTCTACTTGTAGCATAGAAAAAATATCACGATATGTGTATACGAAAATATAAAATAATAGTCATAGTTTTACAATTAATTGATAGTTTTCTATTGTAGTGACTAGTGCATTAATCTATTTTTTTATTTTCTACTTTTCGGATTAAAATAAATGCATCTCATTCTTTCATTCAAATGCAACGGTAAATTTCAAATGCCCTCTTCAAGTGTCCCTCTTTTGGTAAATTTCCTAAAATTTACACAATAAATTCATAATTTTATACACTTGTTATAGTTCTTTTGTTTTTCTGGGCTGTTGTTGTTGTTTTTTGTTGTCTTGTTTTGCCTTCAACTATGAACTTTATTACGCTTGAAGACCTTTTGGGCACACACACACACACTTAAATAAGAGGGCAGAACTTGAAAGCTCAAATGCCAACTTATTCCAAGTGTGAGGGGTAGCGGAGGGTAGTGGGGATAGACAGATAGACACTTGTTGAAAAGAGTGTTGGAAAATAGTGCGTTGCATTGTTTACCTTTTGCTTGACTCAGTTTGTTCAGTTAGCTGTTGCTTTTTACGAGCCATGGTAAATTTATACAGTGTATATGAACGTTTTTGTCTTCTTCTTTTTCTTTTCTTTTACTGTGATCACTCAGGTAAGACGCGACTAGTTAGAGCAGCAACCCCCCCCCCCACTCCTTTCTGTTGTTGCCATTTCTGTGCTCAGTGTCTTCCACGTCAACTTATAAACTGACAGACTGACTGACTGACAGTTTGAATGTTGTGGGTTACAACACACACACACACATACACATACACCAACACACACGCATTTATTATTTTCATATACATATGTTTCTAACAGGTGTTTGCTGAGCTTTTGCTGCTAGTATGCAAGAAAGAGAGAGAGAGAGAGAGACGGTGAGAGAGGGGGGAAACAGTTAAAGTGCCCTTTGGCTTTGGCTACGTTGTTTATTAATCATTTAAATTCATCATCACAATCAACCGTTAGCAACGGGGCTTGGGAAACAGTTATAAGCGCAAGTGAAACAGCTTCTGTGTGTGTGGGAGTTGCTGCTCCCACCTCTTTCTCTCTCTCTCTCTCTGTCTCTTCTAAATTGCAATTAATTATGTTATAAAGTGCGCAACAAAAAGAAAAGAGAAGAAACAAAGATGATGAAGCGTCATTCATTCACTCGTTCATTCATTCATTCGAATGTTAATGTGAAAATTGCACGAAATGCAAAACAGAAGCAACAAGAAATGAGAACAGGCGCAAGCGCAACAACAAGAAAAACCGCAACAGCAACAATTACTGCATGTTGAGTATATGATAAGCAGATAGACACAAAGTACGGTTATTTGATAGTTAAGTGATACAAAGTTTCAAAGAGGGAGACGGGTAAAGAGAATCATATCTAATACTAAAAGGGAAAATGTAATTTTTTAGGCAGTGCTGCCAGAATGCTGCAACTGGCAAATTAAAAGTGTTGAGCAACAGCAGCTGCATTTTTAATACATATTTCCAGCTGGACGAAACTCAAGACCGCAGGAGGTTTCAAGCTACGTTTAAAATTAGCAACTAAATGAAGAGAGAGAGAAGAAAAAAACAGAGCTAAAGTAAAGCACGCAACGTGCCAAAAAGGGAGACAGAGAGGAATATAGAGCGAGAGAGAGGGCAAGAAGTGGAGCAAAGCCACATGCAATGTTCAGGGGATGCTGGCTGGCGTTAAAGATCAATGAAAGAAGCAGAGGCAAACAAAACAGGCAGATAAAACAGAGCAAGTGCTGCGCATGTGTCGACGTCAACTTCGATGCTGACGCTGACGCTGCCGTCGACGTCGACGTTGACCTACGCAAAGTGTAGCCAAAAACGCCCATGTAAAAAAAATCACATGCAAAAAAAAAAATATAAATAAAAATATATAAAAACAGAGGCAGATGTTGCCCATTTATTGCGCTTGTATTTGTGCATTCAAGTTTCATATTGAAATCGAGCAGCTTCTCGTTTTTCCTTCATTTTTTTTGCAGCATGCGCCGTTGGTGGTAAATTTATAAGAGTCTCTTTGGAGACTGAATTGAATTTTCGTATTTTCGGCATGGACCTGTTTGCGAATCATAAAACGAAAAAAAAAAAAACTAGTTTTCATCGAAGGGTGCTGCTGCCCCTATATAAAAATAATAAAATAACCAACCCCTGTTGACTCAGCTGTTTTCCGAACTAGAAGCGAGAAACTCAACATATCATATTACAAACATCAAAATTCATAGCTCGAAACAAAATTATTGAAAATAAAAAAAATGTATACAAAACTCGATTGTATTATTCTTCAAAGTAAATTTGTACTTTTAGATATGTAGTTTAAATTCATTTTAATAAACTACTTGATTTCTGAGTCATAATTCTCTATATTAAAATGAAACTTGTAGACTGTAATCAATTCATTTTTATAATTTAATAAAATCGTTGAATTAATTTCAAAGGATTTTTCTTAACTGACTAAGAAATTGAGAAATAATAGATGAAAAGAAAATGTCTCTAATATAATATGAAATTGAACTACAAAACATGGAAAATTTGGATAGTTCCAAGTACGGTGAGTTCTACTTTCAGAGCGAGCACTGTATATTTATCAAATTTTATCCAAATAGAAAGAGCACAATTGAATTTGAAATAATCTGCCCTTGAGGCGAAATTACGACATTTTTTAATATCACCCACATTCATTAAAATCTCAAATTATATAATAAAAAAACCGCTAAAAGCTAAAGGCTGGCAACGCAAGCAGCTCTTTTCCTCACCCTCTTCCTTACACACACACACACACATGCAAAGGCGACAGCTGCAATATTACACAAATACAGGCGCGCATGTGTACAGTAAGAATTGCCCAAAAAAATACATACATATGTATAAAGATAGCCAAAGGAAAAAAAACACCAACAACAAGTTGCTGGTGAGTAAAATGTGAAGGGTAGAGATAGAGAAGGGTAAAGCTTACCTGCAGAATGAGTGTGAAGCAAATGAATGCGGTTAATAAACATTTAATCCAATGCATGTTTATTGCTGTTGTTTGTTGTTGTTGTTGGTGTATGTGGTTGTTGTCGTTGTTGTGTGTGTTATTTGTTAGTGTAATAATCCTTGTGTGTTGTCGGTCTTGTTGTTGTTGCTTTAGTTACAACAATTACCAAAAAAAATAGTCGTTTATTGTATTTTTTTTATTTCTCTCTCTCTTTTTTGGCAGCTAACTGCGGCAATTTGCTGTTGCTGTTGTTGTGTGCATTTTGCTTGTTGTTAATTTTTTGTGTGTGTTTTTTCTATTTTCTAATTTGTTTTATTTTCTATTTTACACGTGCGTACATTTTTTGTTGTTTTTTTATTTAGCTGCGACGATTTTCTTTTCTCCTTTTGACTCACGCACGACGAGGGCGGAGGGGGCGGCAAGGGGGTTTGGCAGCAAAAAATGCCGCTAGTGAATTTATTTATATTTATTTAAAAATCACACACACACAGATACACATGCAAATATTGCATTTTTTTTATTAAAAAACTTTTAATTGTTTCATGCACTTTTTTTTTGCTACCAACAATTTTTAATAAATGAATTAGAGAATTTCTTTTAATTTTATTACATTGGCAGCTCTTCTTCTTTATAACAATGACACTTTTAATTCATATATATTCAAATTTGTTGTTGCACATTTAAATATATAAATTTGTGCGTTTTTCAAAAGCGACGCGCGAAACGAGCGAACGAAGCCACAAAGCGAATTTGGCGACAAGAGACAAGCCGCAACGAACCGCACAGCGCAACAATCCAAAACAGAATGAAAGCAGAAAATGTTTTATTTGGTAAATTTGTTTCTAGCAGCCACGCTGAGAGACACCGTGAGAGAGCGAGCACATTTGCAGCGAGGCAGCAACAAAAATGCTGCCAGCACACACACTCTCTCACACACACAGACACATTCCGTGGTCATCCCTGTTGTAACTCTGCAGTAAGCTGGGCGCGCCTGCGCGTTAGAACGAGACAACTGCTGTGTCAGCTGCAGAGCGAAACGCGTTTTGTGTGCATTTTTAGCGCGTTTCTGACGTATGTTGCAGGCTGAGCGAAATGTTGCGGCAACATTGTTGCGCTGCAAACTAAAATGGATACAAAAGGAATCGGATTTTTAATATTAACATTGAGTAATAATTTTACAAAAAACTCTTAAACTTATTATAAATTTATTTTTGTTTAGTTGATTTGTTAAATTTATATTAAAATATATTTGCCCGCGCAATTTGCTTGAAAAAACCAAAGTACGCTTTTTTTTATATTTTGAATCCTTTGTCTATAAAAGGGTTGATTTTTTTGTTATATAGGAGCAGGAGGGAGATAGATAAGCCACAGGAACTTCACATAAAAGGATTGTTGGTTCTTTATGGCACATGATTTGCATTTGAAAGGGTTTTAGGCAGTTTTTTGGCGCTCAAAAAAAAAATGTTCCCAAAAAAGAATGAAGTAAATAAAATTTAAATTAAATTCACAGTTGATTTTCGCTAAGCGGTCATAATTTTGATTGAAGATATTAATCAGGAATTGTGGTTAATATTGATATAAATTAGTTATGTTTGATATAACATATTTTATATGAATGCAATTTTGTGAAATTAAATTTTATCTATTATTAAAATGGATTTTAGACAAAATTTAATTAAAAATCTATTAAAAATATTGAAAAGTGATGTCAATAATATTTATATATACGAATATTTTTATCTCAAATTTACTAATTAAATATAGTTACAAATAAAGATAGTTATAGAGGGTAAATTAAAAGCAGTAATCTAAAAAATATTTGTTAATTGTTGTAAATCTCATTCTATATATTTCTACATTATAAATTAACTGATATTTGATATATACAATTCAATTATAGCCTAAAACTGAATCTTAATCTTAATCCAGAAATCGAAACTCAACTCAGAGAAATTTTCAAGTTGTGAGCAATTGAATTACAGATGATTAATGCCACTCAATATAAATTAGCAAACATTGTAAATCATCATATTAACGATAAATTCTTATATCGAGGCCCCCTAAGATAAATGGCCAATAATCTGGCCAATAGCTGCTCATCCAGCTGCAGCTCAATAAAGCTGTTGAAATTTTTACATAAAAATCGGTCTTCATTAATTTGAGGAGGGACCAAAAAAAAAATGAAAATATATATTTGCATACGAATGAAAAGAAAGAGACTTGAAAATAAAATAAAAAATAAAAACGGGAGAAAAAAGCAATCAACTCAACACCCAATTTTACAAGAGGCAGCCAAAAATTTCGCTGATGTCTCCAATGTTCCAATGGAGGTGCCTGCATCCTGGGAAGTTTTCAATATTTAAACAAACATATTTTTCGCGCCATAAATTAGGCAGTAAAATGCAAAAAGCGAAGAGTGAAAAGTTTTTAAATTAAACACAAATTTATGGCCGCCAAAAGCTGCGGGCTGTGGGGCAAGCAAGGCAAGTCTCAGGCTCAGGTTCAGTTGCAGACCTGGCCAACAGCCAGAGTCCAAGTCCGAGCCAAGTTAGCACCTGTAAACCGGTTTGTTGGGGACGGCGCAGGTAGCCGCTGGCCCCGCTGGCCAAAAACAGATGTCCTGCTGCTCCAAATTGAAAGCGCAACATACATCATCCTACCAAAAGGGTACCCCTTCTACACCCCCTCCCTCCCAAGGGCGCCTTGCCGTTTTGAATAATAAGCCATGCAACAAAAAAGAGTACAAAAACACACACAGCCAAAAGAAATTGGGGTCATGCACTCCACACGCATGTGGCAACTGGGCAGCGATCGGGCAGCATCTCCAGACATATGCCCCCGCTACGCCTCTCTCAACCTCCCCCTCTACCCCCCTCTGCAATGTGTCTGCCGAACATCTTTCACTTTGCAAGTGCACTTTATGTTTTTTTTTCTTTCTTTTTTTTTCGTTTTTTTTTTGTTTTTTTACCTGTTTTTTTTTATCAATTTTACTGCTTGCCTCTTGAAACTTGAAAATTAGGCGCGTGGCGGTGACATTCAGTGAAAAGGGGGCGGCAACGGGCGGACGGACTGCAATTGATATTTCTCCGCATATTTTTATATTCAACATAAAATGCAGCCGCTTTTTAATGTTTTAATTTATCTGCAACCTGTTGTCATTATTTTTTTATTTTTATATTTATAACAGAGAGTGATGGGTAATGAAATGTTGCTTCTTCTGTAAGTTAAGGAAATTAAACTTTATGTATATAAACATTAAAAAAACGAAATTTTAATGCTTGTTTAATTTTTAAAGCGAGCCTCCTGGCGAGGGAAACATTTACGGATGCGGCTCAAAGAAGGAGAGCAAAATTACTAGCTTTCGGCAGAGTAAAAAAGATTTGATGAAGTTGTTGATTTTTGTTTCACTTACTTTAATTAGACTAACCAATAGTTAATTCAATAAATGTAATTACCGAAATTTTAAATGTTTTTTAATTATTGTCAGTTTTTTCAAATACTCTTCTCTCTTCCCTCTGCTCTACTCCAAACACAAGATCGTAAGAAACTTTGCAGCTTTGGTTCCCGGAATTTGTGAGAATTATCTGGACGCTATTCAAATGATTCCAAGAATTCGGATCGCATAATGTCCTTGCCCATTGCAGATAAGAGCTGAGACAGCTGATGCCTGTTGCCTGTTGCCTGTTGGGGATACCAGTAAACATCCTGTTATGAAACCGCATAACTCGTTTGGCGTTTCATTCATCAAAACAGCAACTCGCAAGGCGAATGCGTAAAAATTCGCGTAAACAACCGAACTCAAACCGGAAGCGATCTCTATATAGAGAAGAGAACCTTCGAGAGAAGAACTGGCCAAAGTTCCAGTTCGTGGGAATTTCCTTCACTTCCTTCCTTCCGCTAAACAACAAAAGCGCGGGTGGAGCAGCGAGGCATCAACAGATCCTTTTTCTGGCCAGAGTCTATGAGCGCGAATCAAATTACGCGTGTGTCCTGCGAGTCCTGTGAGTCCTGCGTCCCTGGCGCAGTCTCTCGCTCTCTCTCTCTCTCTCTCTCTCTCGCTCTCTCTCTGCAGCAGCCATCATCCACATGCTGCTCCGGCTTGTTGTTTTGCACCTTGAGCCTTGGCTACTTCCGGTTTTGCGCGAAGGACAACAAGGACAATGATGACGGCAGCAGCAGCAGGTAGTTGTTGTAGCTGTGGCAAGTTGGTTTTTTTTTGCAGTTGCTTCGCGGACATTTCCTGCGCTTTGCCCACGCCATGCAAATAAGGATGTCGGATGTCGCCAGCAGGACATGCGTTTGCCGCTGCCAAATCAAATAAAAAACACAGCAAGTGCTCACGTCTCCCGAGTCCTTGCCGGATGTTTCCTTAAAAATCGATTGGCAATGCTAACAGATTTACTGTCAAGTGCTTCAAGTGCTTTAAGTTGACCAAAATAAGGCTTTTTAAAAACGGGATTCAGATGACTTTATTAAAGTAAAACTAGTAAGAGGGATCTTGTCGAGAATACCACACTAGGAGGTACGAGGAGGTAACCTTTTTCCTTTCTTTTTCTATGAGTTTCCTTTCCACTCGCTTAACCCAACATATAATCTAGCTGCCTGGAGCAGGTGTACCACAACAAATTTTCTCATGCCCAACAGATTGCACTGGAAATGTTTCCCACAGGATGCAAATGTAACAAAACACAAGACATTAAAATTCTATGTTTGATTTCATGCAAAACAAAAACACAACCGAAATCGAAATCGAAATCAGTGGAAGGAAGAAAATGAGGACATGTGTGCTTCCCACACACAAACACACACACACAGACACACACATGTTGAATGTAGCAGGTACTTTGACTAGGATATGCGTATATAAATATCTATAGATACACCAGAAACTTCCCAGGCAGCTCATCTCAAAACTGAAGGCACCCCGGCAGCTGGCGCTCTTCTCGAGGAACTATCAGGACTTTGAGATTTGTTTTTACTGACGTTTACTTCCGTGTGAATTTTCATGTTATTCGCAACAGCTGGCCAAGTGCCAATTTCTAGTCCTTAATCCTTTCGCTGCATTTGTTAGAAACATCACAGTTTTTTGGGATTTTTAATTGGCAGCAGTTGAGATGATATTTTTATCTGAAATCTGCTTGCGGCCTGAGAACGGAAGCGACGCATCCTTTTCACCAACCAGAGGGGCACCCTCGTCTCCGATCTGCTCGCGTTGCCAAAAACCAAACCAAATGCGAGGGTGTTTCAGGTGCATTGCATAATCCTCAGTTGGCTCTGATTCTGTGTGGGAATCTTTCTGATTGTTGTGCATCTTAAGACAAACGGAAGTTCGCTTTCGCGTGGGAAGTGAGGACTTCTTTGAGAAATCCGAATTAGATAACCCTAGTTATGTTACACCGGTTTGCCTGCTCTAAAAATGTGCCTCCTACTATCAAAATCAGATGACTATTGGCTCTGAGGATCGAAATCACAACACAGCTCTCGAAAATACCCCATCTGCAATTAAACTTAAATCAACAAAAAAAGATTCTATATTTATGACATTGTGCTTTTTTCGCCATAAAAATCCTATATTTTATTTTTTCAAAAATTCAAAAACTTAAGATGTAGCATAAAACTAGATGCTAAATAATGATCAAAATGGCCTCGGGATTAATAATCGGTTCAGATTTGACAAAGTTGTGGCAGTTTGAAGTCTGGGAAGGTCATTTATAAGGAACTTTTCGTTGTTTGGGCACTTTACAAGACAATTTTTTTGTCACTTTTGGCGTGATTTTTGACAGAAAAATGAAACAGCACAAAATCACTTTTCGTATAGTTTTTTATACTAATTGAGACACCAACAATCAATTAAACGTAAAATTTCCAGATTCTAAATTTTGAAAAATCAAAGTTGGTAAGGGTCCCCCCTTATGGTTTTTTCGCCAAAAAAATCCAAAATTTGATATTATTAAAAATTCATAAACTTAAGATGTAGAACTAAAGAAGATGCCAAATAATGATCAAAATGGCCTCGGGATTGACAATCGGATCAGATTTGACAAAGTTGTGGCAGTTTGAAATCTGGGAAGGTCATTTATAAGGAACTTTTCGTTGTTTGGGCACTTTACAAGACAATTTTTTTGTCACTTTTGGCGTGATTTTTGACAGAAAAATGAAATGCCACAAAAACACTTTTCATATAGTTTTTTATACTAATTGAGACACCCACAATCAATTAAACGTAAAATTTCAAGATTCTATTTTTTTAAAAATCAAAATAGGTAAGGGTCCCCCCTTATGCTTTTTTCGACAAAAAAGTCCAAAATTTTAATTTTTCAAAAATTTATAAACTTTAGATGTAGAATAAAACTAGATGCTAAATAATGATCAAAATGGCCTCGGGATTAATAATCGGTTCAGATTTGACAAAGTTGTGGCAGTTTGAAGTCTGGGAAGGTCATTTATAAGGAACTTTTCGTTGTTTGGGCACTTTACAAGACAATTTTTTTGTCACTTTTGGCGTGATTTTTGACAGAAAAATGAAACAGCACAAAATCACTTTTCGTATAGTTTTTTATACTAATTGAGACACCCACAATCAATTAAACGTAAAATTTCCAGATTCTAAATTTTGAAAAATCAAAGTTGGTAAGGGTCCCCCCTTATGGTTTTTTCGCCAAAAAAATCCAAAATTTGATATTATTAAAAATTCATAAACTTAAGATGTAGAACTAAAGAAGATGCCAAATAATGATCAAAATGGCCTCGGGATCGACAATCGGTTCAGATTTGACAAAGTTGTGGCAGTTTGAAGTCTGGGAAGGTTATTTATAAGGAACTTTTCGTTGTTTATGGACTTTACAAGTCAATTTTTTTGTCACTTTTGGCGTGATTTTTGACAGAAAAATGAACTACTCCAAAATCACTTTTCGTATAGTTTTTTATACTAATTGAGACACCCACAATCAATTAAACGTAAAATTTCCAGTTTCTAAATTTTGAAAAATCAAAATTTGTAAGGGTCCCCCCTTATGGTTTTTTCGCCAAAAAAATCCAAAATTTGATATTATTAAAAATTCATAAACTTAAGATGTAGAACTAAAGAAGATGCCAAATAATGATCAAAATGGCCTCGGGATCGACAATCGGTTCAGATTTGACAAAGTTGTGGCAGTTTGAAGTCTGGGAAGGTTATTTATAAGGAACTTTTCATTGTTTGGGAACTCGACAAGACAATTTTTTTGTCACTTTTGGCGTGATTTTTGACAGAAAAATGAAATGCCACAAAAACACTTTTCATATAGTTTTTTATACTAATTGAGACACCCACAATCAATCAAACGTAAAATTTCAAGATTCTATTTTTTGAAAAATCAAAATTCGTAAGGGTCCCCCCTTATGCTTTTTTCTCCAAAAAAATCCAAAATTTTATTTTTTCAAAATTTCATAAACTTTAGATGTAGAATAAAAGTTGGTGCCAAATTATGACCAAAATGGCCTCAGGATTTAAAATATGTTAAGTTTTGGCAAAGTTATGAGTGTTTCAAGTCATGGAAAGGTCCTTTAGAAGGCATTTTACAGTAAGTGTTTGAATACTTGACTACTTTATCCACTTTCGCTGAAATTTTCCCTATCTCGAAGGCTAATCGATTTCACAGCGCATTTTCGATTGAAATGCCAAAAGTCAGTTGCTCTAAGGATATTTCAAGTGCATATAGAAGTGAGTATGAAGCATATGCTATACAAATTCAAGTGCATATATATCTTATCGTGTCAAGGATAGGACTTTTCCCATCCTATGTAAAACACATGTCACTTGTTGGAACTGTACTCGATACTCTACACTCGAGCCTAATGAATTTTCCAAACACATTGCGGGCATTACCCAAATGCCAAATACCTAACTAAAAATGTCAGAAAAAAAACCCAGCTCATAAAGGACACGTAGCTGCGTTATCCTGGCGTGCCTTCAAAGCAATTCGCCTCACGTATTTGTAATGCTCTGTCTCCAGGATCAGCCAGTCCTGCTGAGTTTAAACGTTCTATTTCTATGCCGACAAAGCGAATGCCGACCGGCAGATTTGTTAGCCAGGCTATTCTGCACAATCATTTTGACCTAGTCTTCCTAACTCCTAGTTGCATTTTCGTATCCTTTGTGGGCGTTCTGAGGCGCACTCCCCCGGCCTAAATGCGGCCAGCGATTACCTTAGTATGATTAATTCTTAAGGCGCTGCAGGTGCAGTGGAATAAAATAAAAAAAACAACATTCATTGTGTTGATCCTGACCCTGACTTTGACCTGCCCTGTCTAGACAGCGTCGTCATATCGGTAAATTGCCCTCTGCTAATGTTGTTTATTTAAGTTCCGCTTGCAGCGTTTAACATTTTGGCAATTAGCTGAACAAATAAATGAAATGCAACCTTACTAATTGCTTTGTAAACAAAGTTTGTCCTGGCCCAACCGGGGGAAAATTCAATTGTAAGGAGATATGCCTAAAAGTTTTGCATTGTGAAGGATAATTCCTCAGCACAATATGTAATTAAAGTGAGTAGGTTGAATAATTAAAAAACAAATAAAAAATGCACATCTTGTAGCAAATTAATATCTCAAATAAAATGTAATTATAATTTTTTAATTTGTTAAAGACTTAAAAATATTTGAGGACATATTGTTGCCATATCTGACTGCCAAATCGCATTACTTATGGCTACAGTTTAATCAGTGACCCAAATTTATTTATTAATGAAATTCCTTCGTGAAACTTTTCAAGCCCTTCATCAGCGGAATCCCCCCCAAAATGTAGCCATTCACAGTAGCTTCCTGTGCATTTTGTCATTTTTAATGAATTTTTAAAGCGATAATGAAAATCAGATATATTATATTTATATACAAGTATCAAACAGATTACACGCCAGTTAATGGAAAGTCCAGAGCAAAGATGATGTGAACGGAAAAGGCAGCTGCAGACAAGGCAGTGAGCAGATTAAGCGTAATGAAAACTTTTTGGGGTTGGTAAATGGAGATAAGCAAACGGGTTTCCAGAGAGCTAATCATTTAAAAACGTTGCCCCAAAAATAATTTGGCAAAGCTTTCCCACTTTTGACTCTGCGACCAAAGCAACCTGTTGCACTCAAAAAAAAAAAACCAAAAATATAAAAATTAATTTGCTGCTGTTGTTGTTGTTGTTGTTGTTGCTGTTGCTGTTGTGGTGGTGTTGTCCTGGACAGCAGAAGGCAAGCTGCATCCGGTGTTTGTGTTGATGCCAACAAACTTCCGTTTTTTTTTTCTTTTGGCAGCAGCAACAACTTTTGCGCATGCGCAGCCACAAGTCAGTCACATCCACATCCACATCCCCATTCACCTCCACATCCACACGGAGCAGCAGCAGCAGCAGCAGAAGAAGAAGAGCAACGTGCAACGTCAACTGCTGCCAACAGGTGTATTTACTGTTTTTTCTTTCTTTTATTATTTATCAGAGACAACAACAACAGCGACAACAACAGACACACTAAAAAAAGTGCTCGCCAGTTGGGTTTTCATTTCTGTTTATACCCTATACACGTCAAATATTTGTAAAACAGGGTATATTCTTCAAGCCCTTATGAAATGTGAAATGTATTTTTGATCAGAGCCAAAAATGAATTCTTCTTTATAATATATTTATTTTAATAATTTATAAAAATATAGAATTTGTTTATGTCAGAAATTATGATAAATATATAGACAAAATAAAGGTTGATTTCTTATCAAAAAAAAAATATATATATATATTTATCTTGAATGCAGAAAGTTTTAAAAACATGAGATATTAAATAAATTTTTGTATGTAGGAAAAAGTATAAATATAAAAATAACTATAATACAAATCTTGAAATTTATAACTTATGTATAACAAAGAAAAAAAAATCAATACAATCTTTACTATCTGTAATTTTCAGCATCTGCTTTATCTGGGCAGCTGTTTCATTTGCCAAACTTAATACAGGGTAGCAGCTAGTCGGAAAGTCTTGGTTGCTTTGCCATTTTGTGGATCTTCTTCTACTGGCTGGCTGCCTGGGCAACTTTTTCATTGCCATAATTACCATGATTAGCAATGAATGCTGGGCCCGGCAGACGTTTTAGCCTGGCTTGGTTTGGCTTGGCTTGGCTTGGCTTTAACTTGGCTTGCCATCTTTCTGGTTTTGGGTCTTCGACTCCAACTGCAACTACAACTACAACTACAACTTCAACTGCAACTGCAACTAAAACTTCGAGTGGAACTCCATCAGTTGCTGTGTTTTTTTTGGTTACTTCGTCAGCAGCAGGCGGCAAACACGCGACAAATTTAATTTTAATGCTATTTCTTTCTCTTTTTTCTTGTTGTTGTTGCTGTTGTTGTTGTTGTTGTTGTGGTTGCATATATTAGCCGTAAGTTGCCTGCACTTTAATTTGTATTTATGCGGGCTGATTATGTGCCCCATGTGCCCCATCTACCCTTCTCCCCTTCACCACAGCCCCAATGATGTTGTTGACTTCTTTATTTTTATTGGCTTTGACATTTCATATTATGTATTATTATTATTGTCGTTCTACTCGTATGTAATCAATGTACCCGATTCTGCCCGCGTAACGCAACTGTACCTGCAATGCTACCTGTACTTACCTGTACCTGCTCCAGTGCGTGCTCTAAAGATTGCCATATTATATAGACTCGGTTCAGTGACGAGCGACAAATGTGAAATGTAATAATACAATATCATTACTTATTATAATCTAACAATAAGTAGACTTTTTCTGTTTTTCTAAATCATTTTTAGCAAATATCAGAATTTTAGGAAGACTTCGTCTGAAGAAATGATCATAACAATATGTTCTGTGTACTTCAGACATTTTACTATATAGTTAAAAATAACCATTTTTATCATATCATAAACATAAACAAATATTTATAGCATTTTTTTAGAGCAGTTGTACCTAATGCTTTCTATCGAATTGCTGGACAAAAATGCCGTTACTTATGAAGCCAAACCACATGGAAGGGTCCCCAAATAATATTGATACAGCTTAAATAAAGAGAAGAATTCACTTTATGCTTCTTCTTCTTGTGGCGCGTGCTAAGCTTACCGCAAATTCTCAGACAAATAATAATTCGCGGAAAAATGGGGTTAAGTTCAGTTTGGAGTCAGTCAGGTACTGAGAAGTGCACCCCATACAAACTGAGTGCACCGTACCGAGCGGAACCAACTACCAAGGGACTGATAAGCCGTCAAGCGGGGCAGATAAGATAGCAGCGAAGCCAAAATCTAAGCAAATAATGCCCAAGCCAAAGATATCGAAATATTGAAAGGTAAAAGTGAACATTTCAAATCGACGGAAGGTTCTTTTCTTGCTTATCGCAGCTCGCAATTCGTTGTGGCAGCTGTTCCAAAGATAAACGACAAACGGCACGCGCGATTCTCAAACTGGAATACTCCATATCTTACATATGTACATACATATATCACTATATAGTACCCGGTTATGCTTATCGAGAAAATGTTTGCTCAAAAGTGCAATAAAAGTGTTGCGTATCCTTCCGCTGTTGCATCTGTCAAGGGTCCCCCATCCCCATCCCCATCCCGATCCCGATCCCCGTTCCTTTTTCAATTTTATGGCATAGTTTTATAGCCCCGATTATCCTTTTCGATACTTTGTTGTGCCTCATTAAGTGGGCTGTGAGTAGTTTTTATTAGTTGGCTGCACAGTTGTTGGATATGATAATTAAATTTAAATACGCCTATGACTTATATTACGCAATGAAAACTGCTTTTAATAGGCCTGCTGGCGGCAATTGAAAGACAAACGTATCTTCATTTAATAGACCACAAAGATAGTACAGGAACAGTACTCGCAAGTAGCGAAAGTATCGCCTAGCCAAAGTCAGCAGCTCAACAATGGCTAGAAGTCAGACAAAAGATGATCCTGCATTGTCCTGCACGATGTTCCACCCCTAAGTGTAGCGAATCAGGCAGATGAGATCCATGTGCGTCAATAATGCTGTCGTCAATGTGAAAAGAATGGCATAGCTGAGCAGCTCCTGCTCCTGCTCCTGCTCCTTATCCTACTCCTGCTGCTGCTCCTGCTCTATAGACAATGTTATACATTTCACATTTGGCCCTTTTGTTGAGCCAAAATGAAGCTGTAACTGCCTGTCAAATTCTCGACTGCGTGTTGCCTTCTGTTTATTGCATTTTGTGGTCGATCAGGGATCAGGGATCAGCGATCAGCGATCAGCGATAAGAACGAAAGTGGAGCAGTAGCTGTAGTCCATCATAATTATAAGGATAATCGCTTGATTGGTTATCCATCATGTAATATTTCAATTCAGTTCCTTGAGCTGTCTTTTTCTACTGCTTGAGTGATTCCTTGAGTGTTTTTTGTTTTTGTTTGTTAGTTTGCATCTTGCGCGAAATTGATATCGATAGCTAAGATACTCACATACATAGTAGTTGCCTGGGGAATAATGTGCGATCAGCTGCATTATATAACCATCAACGGCTGCACATTTGATATGCATTTAGGTCAAGTATGAGGCGTGCAGTAGACTGACTAAAGTACAGTTCCTAATAGACGGTTTCCAATTGCAAATTATGTGTATATAAAGAAAGTATAAGGCTGGCATAAACTAAGTTTTTATTCACAATTTTTTCACACGATTCGTAGTAGATAATGTTATTCAAGTTTATAATGGTTCAAGCATAAATAATTAAAGTTATCTAAGAATATTGTCTTAAATCAATTATAACAACAATAAGTCTACAAATATTTAATCTAACTTTTAAACTAAAATAAACACTTTTCGTATATAAGATAAGTTAGGTTAAATCTGAATATAAAACGGACTTTAACATATAAATGTTGACAGTGTGGCAGCTTTTTTCTATTTATAACTATTCAGGTTTGAAATGTTTTGTGGGTTTTATATCTAGAAAATTACCTTAAGTGATTCTTATGCAACTTTAAAGCTTCCTTTGTCTATGACGATTATATAATCAAATTGCGTGCATAAAAATGTAAACAAATCTATTATCATATCATTTTACTACAAGTATACTTTCAAGTTTAAACCCAACTTGGGTGGGCCTTGAGTGCAATTTATAAATAATGTTCATTGTCCTCAGCTTGTCAAGAGTTTGAAATGTTTAGAAGCAACAATGATTTAAGTTCAATTATGTGTGGTCAGCTGGGAAGCAGCAGCAGAGTTAAAACCGTCTAAATGATGAGCTAACTCGTTAAACTGGGCCTTCATTAATAGCTCGTCTCTCGGCGGCTACTTCAAAGATCGGGTGACAAATAAAAATGTAGCAGGGTGCAGGTCAGAATATAACCAAGCCCCAAAATCGTAAATGCGGTAAGTAGCTATAAACTGGCTTAAAGACTATGCGGAATTCCGTGGCCGAAACAAAACCAAATGTTTATCATTAATGTACATACGTGACAAAAATGTTTGAGCTGCTCATTATGATAAACGCAGTCGAATGAATGAATGCTTTTGGAGTTTTCGATAAATATACCCTACATCTATACCCTAACTATCCATAGTATAGTGGAGTGAACAGCATTTCAATCAGATGGCCACATGGAACTCAATTTCTGTTGACCGATCAGAAAATTGTTATAAATTTGTTCCGTTTTTCGCTGGCGCGCCACCTGAGCCAAATTAGTTGGCCAACTTAATACTTTACTTTGGCCAACTCGAGTAATTTCAACCGGGGCACAGACAATCTCGCCAGCAGCTAAGCTACAACAGCTGGGGGCACTTAACTCGCCAAAGGAAATAGTTGAGAGCTGATCTCTCTCTCTCACTCTTTCTCCCTTTCTCTATGTCGCTCTCTCTCTCTCTCTGTCTCGCTGTCTTTCTCACTTGCTGGTTTATCGCGCTCCCTCGCAATATCCAAACCCTTTTTTGTTGCCTTGTCGTTTTTTGTTATAATTCGTGTTTAACTAATTTTAGCCTATTATCGCCATCATTATTATCATTAAATGTGAAATTGTTGCTCTCCGGCGCGCATGCGCATTGGCAATTTCACAGCAACACACACACACACACACACACACACACACATACAGCCAGACAGACAGACAGACACTGGCAGGTTGCTCCAACTCCAACTCCAACTCCAACTCCAACTCATCGTCATCGTCAAGTTGCTGTCAGAGACCAACTGTTGTCTCTGTGCCCAGAGTCCAGAGTCAGTGCCTGTCCCAGTTCAAGTCCCAGTCCCAGTCGCAGTCGCAGTCTTCTGACCGACCGCTGGGGTTGGCTGCGGGGTCAGGTTAACAACATTATGCGCCTGCTATTTGAGCTTTTCAGCTTTTCAGCAATATGTTCTATTTTTCGCCTTGCTCGCGGCGCAATTACCACAAGTAATTTGAAAGGTATGCCAAAAGGGGAAAGAAGTGTAAAACGTCTCAAATAAAAGGGTTAACTTTTAAATCGACCTGTTAGCTAAATTAGGAATTATTTATGGAATTGTAGATTGCCCACAATGCTAAGAAAATTACTAAAATTCACAGGATCAATATCAACTTTATGTATAGGATGTGAAAATTGTACTGAGTAAAGTACCAACTAAATGAATATGTATTTTTTTTATTTTGTATATTATTTTTATATTTAGTTTCAGTAAAAATAAAAACAAATTCAAACGACTCAATCTCTTTATTTAAATAAAAATAAGACTATTGATATCACTTCTCCGAGTATTAAATAAATTTAGAGTATAATTTGTAAAATTCAGTAATTGAACCGCAAATGAGCAGCTTCTGTAACATTGGATACCCCACAAGGAAGAAGAACTCTATTACAATCAGAGGTAGCTGAAATCTGTTGGCGAACAATTGCAATTGATATTATTGAATGTAATACGAAAACAATTTATGCGGCAGCCGCAGCAAAAGATGGCAAAAGATGGCAAAAGATGGCAAAAGATGTGTTGAGCTGAACAAAAGGCAGTCGAGCAAAAACCACAAGAATGACAAATGTAAACGGCACCGCAGGATCGTCAAGGCAGTCGTGAAGGTGAAGGTCCCTTCAGGTCCTTTCAGGCAGCGCACCAGACCCGACGCTTGGGTGGGTTGTGCCTGGCAACACCTACAACACCGTTACACAGTTACACAGTGATTCCTGTGCTGTCTGTACCTTTTTTTTTGTCGGGACTAAGGACAACTGATACGGCAACCCATGCGGCGTTGCAGACGGCGCTGCCCAAGCGGATCCTAGAACTAGGACCTGGCCACTTAAAGTGCATAACGTCGGATGCCACTGATGCTTGACCAACGACAACTGCCAAGGATTGAGTTCCATTTAGTTCTATAGAAAATCGTCAACAGCAGCGGCCATATGCTATATATATATATATATATTTATGGACAGTTGTTTGATTTGTCAGAGATATTCTGGCTACCAAGTGACTCCTTGCGTTTGTCTAATCATTGTTAGTTTTTCCTGTAAATTCTCTCTTATTGTTTTTCCGTTTGCTTTGTCGCCTGCTGACAGCTTCTTGCAAATTGTTCTCGTTTTACGTAAATGATTTATACGGTCTTTGTTTTTACAAAGGATTTGTGCGTAATTTGTATTATTTGCACAGTTGCCTGCGAATTGCAATTTGTAGCTACGAAATAGAGAAATTATCACAATAGTAAATTGAATAAACAAGCGATAAATTAATGACAATGTAAACTGAAATATTCCTAACCGAAAATATTCGTTAGGATCACAGCTTTAACTTGCGTGATACAATATGTTTATGGTAAAGTAGCGTACAGGGTATCTATCAGTCGGCTAGCTCACTCTGACTTGCTTCAATTTCTCAGTTTGAAAGTGGATTTAATACTTTGTTAGCCAAATTGACTTCAAACCGAAGAACGGCTGCAAGTTTGTATATTTTTTTAATTTGGCTGGCAACATGTCGAAAACTCTGCTGCTTATCTACACAAACTCATCAAGAGAAGAGCAACCTGCAGGACAAAATGAGCAAACCCTTCTAACTGCAGCCAGGCAGCAACAGCAGCAGCAGCAGGAGTAGGAGCAGCAGGAGCAGGAGCAGACGGACCAGCAGAAGGAATTCAATTTGACTGCCAGCTTCAGCTCAAAATCAAAGGTGTTGTTTACAGGCGGCAGCCAGCGGCATCCATTGGCCAGTTGACCCTTCTACGAATGGATAAAAAAAAGAGAAGCGAACCGAGCCGAGAGCATCTGCCAGTGCATGCGTAATGACCAACTGCCAAAAAATAGTGAGGGCCAGGAGCCCGAAAAAAAAGGACGGCCTAATGAACGACGTTGTTGAAAATCTACGTGGCTAAAAACGCCGAGAGACAAGAGAAAGAAAAAAAAAAACCATCGGTTACAGATGCCATCGAATTATAGCAGCAGACGCCAAGCCAAAGAGTTGAAATTGAAACAGTTGCCGAAGGGTTCGGATTCGGGTTCGTTCTCGGGTTTGGGTTTGGGTTTGGGGTTTTGAGTTCAAGTCAAAGCCAGTCAAACGGCGGCGGCGCATGGCGTAATTATCGTAGCGGGTTAGGGATTTACCACCTGGACGCGGACTGACCAGCGGCAGACTGACGGACGATCGAACGGATGGAGGGACGGATGGAGGGACAGACGGACCGACTAGAGACAACAGCCGCTGACGATGCCGCGCGCAGCTTGTTGGCTTATTGGCCTAAAAGGGTTGCTGGCAATGTGTTACCAAAATTTAATTTGACGCTCATAATTGAGCCGTTCCCATTTTCCCATGTGGGATGTGGCGGCTGCAACTGTCGCTTAGTTGCCTACAGTCACTCATACACTGAGAAAAAGAAAACCACCTAAGAACATTTCAAAATTTAATGGATATGAAACAAGGATTATAGTCTTGGACTAAGTGACATTATTCTAGAATAAATACACTTGAAAGAAGTATTTTGTCTTATCAAAATGATTGAAAAATTATTCAAAATTTATACACATAAGTGTTGAATAATTTAATGTTTTCGATTTTTCAATAATTCCTATAAGCTTAATTAAGCTTATTCCATAATGTAAACTGAACTTATATTATGGACAGTCTCAAACTTACTTGCAATAATATAGTTTATTCTCTTTTTGAGAATCCTTTAATAATTTTGGGTTTAATTTCCTAGTTCAAGAACCTACAATCCTATTCTGAGATTTTCCATTCAAGAATAAAAAATGCTTGAATCAAGATTTTTATTTCTTTTCAGAATTCATTTTTTTTCTGTGTATTTTTGTATGTCCTTCAAGTGGTTGAGTATCAGAATCAGTCACAGGCCACACTTAAGACGTCTACAGATCCTGACGATCCTGGCATTGGCTTGCACAGCACGTGCGCAGTTGCATCTTGCCAGCGTTTTTGCCAAACTGTACCGGTTCGCTTTGCTTCGCGTCAGCGTCTTCGTCCTTAGTGCTGGCCTTAGTCCTGCAAACAACAAACACCAGGTGCTGCATGCAGCAGGCGGCAGCGCTGTCGTCCTGCAGCCGTCCGCCTGGCCGGCGTTTCTTATTCTTATCAACGGCAGGCGAGGTCCTTTGTCCATTGTCCACTCGAGTACTTGGCCCATTGTCTCTGCTGTCGTCAGTTTTGTGTCCTGCCGCGTGCTGCAATTGTAACGCATTTTGTGCGTGTCCTTGCATCGACCGCTAGTCCTGCCGCTTATTGTTTTGATTCATTTTGTCAAATTTATATAAAATTTATTACAACGCACGCAACCAAGTTTCGCTCTATGCTTACCTAGATTTCTAATGGCGGCCTATCGAGTCCCATAAATGCGTATTTAATAGTGTCAAAACAGGACCCTGCGAGGAAAGTGTGGTGGGGAACAGGGAACAGGGAACAAAGAGCAAGACTCGCTTTCTATAGCATTGCCACGGTGAAATTTATTGAATCTCATTCTCGATCAAAGGTTGACGCTATACTATATGAAATTCCAAAGCATGCTTCTATGCTCATTAACAAAGAAATTTGTGATACAAGAGGATTCTTTCATATGGAAAAATACCAAAAATTCCAATAATATATATATATAAATAAAAATGTTGTTTCTTAGTTAATGATTTATATACCTTTTTATTTAACTTTTGGCATTCACTTATCAATATAATATTTCACATTTATTATCATAATCAAATTTTAAGAATCTTTATAGTTATTTTAGAAATTGAAGTAACATTTTTCTTGGTATGCTAATTTCTTAGTAATATCTATCAGTTTTCATCTGTAAGTCTTCAGCTGCTGGATTACTTGTGAGATGCGAAACTTAAGATAGAAGTGATTGTTCATCTACAAATTTGTAAAAATCTTCAGTTTAGGCTTTCTACAGATAAAATCGTTTCAATCCTAATTGCGAATAGCTGGAATATTTTCCAAAACTACAACGAAACACCCACGTAGCGACGTTGACTTAAGCTGGCTTAAATATCAGTGCAAACAGTTTCGAGTGCAGGTCAGTTGGGTTAACAAAGCACGTGGCATTGGCCAGGGTCAGATCCTGGGACAGGTGATGCGTAAAAAGTAATAAATTAGATGGCATTGTGTGGCCACGCCAGCGGAACAGACCCAGACCCAGAAACAGAAACACCCACAGTGCGTGCGTATATGCAAATATATATTCCAAAATGCGAAGCAGCTGCAAAGGCGGAAACAAAAGCCACAGAGCAAGCAACAGGCAGCAGGCGATGGGCAACAGGCAGCAGGCAGCAGGCGGCAGGCCACAGGATCAAATAGGGTCAGTTCGAGGCCAGTGCAAACTAGATAAATAAACAAAGCCCTGGAGTGAAACGCACTGAACCTGCTTGCCAAGGATCATTTTTCTAGGATATTATGTCTTGCACCTTGGCTCGCTGGGTGCCTCAAGTTCTTAAGATATTTGGTTTATGGTGAAGTGGCCAGAACAGATGTGTTTGAGCCATTGCATAATAATCAGTCAAAGTATCTTTGAAAATCACGCATGAGTGTGAATTGCCGCTAGACGATTTATGGCACTTTTATAGCAGCCAATGGGCATATAATAGACAGCGAGAACGAGAGAGATATCTCTATAGTTTCTAAGAAGCAGAGCCATATGCTAAGGCTAAAGGATTCACCCGAGGCACGTAGAACTCTTTTAATTCAAAGAAAACACTGACAACAATGGAAAACTATGCAGATGCGCAGTTCTGAAATCAACATCAATGTGAAATCTCACAATTTGATTGAACAAACATATCGCGACCTCTATTGACATATCCATATCGAAAACTAACACAAAACGTGAAAACCTGAAATTCCAAACAATGACGGCAAAGGACTTTCAACATTTGGCACCGCAAGCGCTGCTAATCAAAAGGCAGATCTGAAATCAAAAAAGGATTTCACCTTGGACACAAAGGACCCAGTTGACAATGGTCCAATGACATATCTGGGTCATGTTTGCGCAAATACTCATCTGCTGGCGCAAACTTCAATCCCCCAGCAATTGTCGCTATTGTCACTAAAATTGCTAAAGGTGTGCCAAAGGGTTTCAATACAATGCATTCTGCAATGTGACATGGCAAGCTGCAAGAATGTTGTCAAAATTGTATAAATTCGCAGGGAAATTGCATACGATTGCCAAAGGGTAATTCATTTGTATGATGTGCTACAGCTAATTTGCTTCGGTTTGAATGGATCAATTGAGTTATCGAGTGCCTGCATTTGTTTTGTGCAAATATTTGTGGGGCTAGGCGACAAATACAGCTGCCAGTGGATTATGAATAACACTCATTATCAAAGGGGCTTAGGCAATTCACAACACCAAACATCTGCCCACACATACATAATTTATCATCATCATTATTATACAAATAATATTTAGCTATAGTAGTGCTGCAAACTATTAGACTGGAATTGAAATAATTATTTGCTTGTTAATATTTAAAGCTTAAATTCAAACTAATCGAACTAAAGAAATATTATTATTTTTATGTCTTTTTATAATATTTGATATTATTTTAGTTTTATTTATATATTATTTCTTTGGTTTATTCCATCAGCTCGTTTCCTTTAATATAACTTTCTTCGGAATTATATTGCTCATATTATCATAAGGCATAATATATTGCTTGAGATGGGTAATATATACTTCAAAAATGCTTTATTCCCCATAAAAAACATGAAGATGACCAGCATGTACCGCCAGCCCTGAGCTGCATAATAAATGAAGACCTTGAGTGCTTTCAAAACTATTGAATCATCGATGCGAATTCAGGCAAGGTAAAAACTAGACATGAGTTCAGATTGAAAGCAACCAACGGCTGCACCCGCACTATGTCTATGCTCTAAACATGATGATGATGATGATGATGATTCCTTGATGATTCGTTGGTTCCTGTGAGGCGGAAACAATAGTCAGCAGATTTATATAGTAGTAGAAAAAGTTGGGCACATTGTGCGTGGATGTGTAGGACAATGCTCCACAGTTTGAGTGCGACGCACTAAAAAACACAACTAAGCATAAAAAGCAGCAGGAGCTGAATTAAGGGACAAGGAGAGGGACAGGGAGAGGGAGAGGGAGAGACAGAGGCAGAAGACAGGACCAAGTGAACTGATCATGCGTGGTGTTATTTTTGCTTGCAGCCTGCTAACGAAACATCTGCCCCGCTCAATATTTCGTGTGCTTCTTCTTCTTCTTCTCTTATTTTTTGCTGTTGTCTTTTCTTGGCATTGTTGCTGTTGCTGTACGCATGCACACGCAGGACATTTGGAACAGGATACTTACAAACAAAAAACAAGTAACGTAAAAAAAATAAGCAGCATGCGAAGACACTACTGCTAGGTAGGCTGGCTGTACATGTGTCCATGTCCTTGTTCGTATCCCTACAGCAAACGCTTGACTCCTCCGCTCCTCGCTGCCGGCTGCCAATGCCTACACATGTACAGTCCCATGTACTGTCCCCGCCACTGTGCCTAGGAACAATGTCAAGGTCAAGCGCGTGCCGCCTGCGCACGATTTTTTAATAGAAAAAATCTCGAATTTTAAACGCAGGATATGCGTATCCTGCTTTAGTTTGAAAGTTGAAAGGCATGTGCTGTCGCCGGCAGCTGTCACTAGCACTGATCCTGTCATTTCACTTTGGAGCGTGCGTGTCCTTTAAATATGGCACTTTTTCTACGTACACTCAATGAGTGAAAAAATTATGACATCTTTTTTTAATAGAAGCGAGTCAGCCAGTTTTTGGGTCTATATCCTGTCGACTGGCGAGACCATCAGCTGCTGCGGCTGCTGCTGCTCTCCAATTAGCATATGCAACTACAAAGTTTTTAATATCTTTGCCATCGTCAAATAATGTCATGTAGAGCACCCACATAATGTCACATAATGGCAGCTGCAAGCAATTTATGCTTTATATTATTATTCGGGCATGATTTGCACTCTAATCCTTTCCTTTCCTAAAAGAGTTGCGTCCTGTGACAATTGGCCTCATCTAACAGCGCCTGCAATTTACGCAAACATGCCCCACAATACCGATTATCCTTGCATGCCACTCGTCACATCAATCCTTCCATTGTTGTCCTTCTGTTTGCTTAAGCCTTTGACAATTTGCGACTGTTTCGATTCAAGTCTGCTTCAAGGCGCAAGCTGAATGTGTAATATATATATAATATATATAGATGGGCATAAAATTGAAAGGATTGTTATAAAATAAAGAAGATTAAACATAAACAAAAAAGAGTTTATCCTGAGTCTTAGGACGAGAATTCCTGATGCAGATTTATAATAATACTATGTATCATAGATTTAAAAAAAATCCAGTTAAGTTTTGACCTCAAAAAAGTTGTTGCTGAAATATAAATATAAAATGGTAGAGAAGACTCTGGACAAAAATTATTAAATAATATATTCATTTACAAATTATAAGAAATTCTTTATCTACGAATAAAAAAGATATATAAGATAAAATGTGTACCCACATAATGTAACCATTAAGAATCATATGAACATCAGATAGAATTGCTAAATAGATTATTTTTTTATCAATAGTTTTCTTAATTTTTAAATTACATTTTTTTAGAGAAAACCATTGTAAAATCATTTGTATGAAGGCATTTTCCAGTGAAGGCATTTGTCTAACAGCAAGACATTATGTATTTAATGGAATACATGCTTATAGCCGTAGCGATCATAGGGGACGGCTGGCTGGCTGGATGGCGGACTGGTCTCGTCCTTGAAGGACAACGCGCAGACGTAGCCCTAATCTCTAATCGCGCGTCACGCTGGCAAGACAAAGTCCTCACCTTGCCGGAACGCTGGGGCCAGACTCATTTGAGACGCTTAAACTGGCGATAAGCATCGGCAGGTTCAAACTGACAGCCAGCAAGCCAGCCAGCCAGCCAGCCAGTCAGCAGGTAGTTGTCTTTGGACACGCTATTGTCCTGCACGATTTTCGTCCTGGCCAGCCGGCAGCCGGTGCTCTTGCGTTTAAAATGTTGCAATGTGCATTGTACAATTTATATCATAATTTCCAATGCACGGTTGTTTTGTGTGTTGTTTGCTGCTCCTTGTTAACGCTCGTCCTCGCCACTCTGCAGCTTTATCCTGTTGCATGGCTTATCTTGATTTCAGCTGCAACCCCTGTTGATTTTGTTGCTTGTTCTGTTCATGTTCTTTAAGCTTTCTTAGGAAGTTGTAGCAGCAAGCTGTATAAAAACTTAAGGCGATTGATTTGTAGTAGTGCTCTAAAGTAAGGGGAACTTTATTACGAGATCTGTACTATTATTATTAAAATGATACGTTTTTTCTGAACCATCCTTAAAAATCATCCAAAAATTAAAGGCATTCGTTGTCTAATCATCATTTCAACTCACTTGAATTTCATTTCAAATTTCCTTCCATAGAAGATCTGCTTAAGAAGTTGACATTCAATTATATTCTCAATTGTTAAAGAACATCACAAACAGATCATCGGCATCACCTTTCACCCTGGGACAAACGAAGAGAGCAACAACTTCCGGTCATGCAAATTTACCGAAACAGGAAACCTGTTGAGCCTGTTCGAGCTGTTGGGAACACAGGCAGGCTGTAACTAATATTTTTGAACATTTCTCATTAACCACCCGCCTTGCTGTAATTTGCCGAAATCTGTGATCCTTGACGATTAGTTACAAAAGACATAAAAACTTCCGGTCTGCGAAAATACGCGAAGAGGAAGAGGAAGCAACCGATCAGCAGAAGAAAGGTGCGTAGCATCAGTTGCACTGGGAACTGGTGTGATCCTGTACCTGTGCCTGTACCTGTCTCAACGACAGATGCGCAAAATCTCTAGAAGAGCAACAGCAGACAACAACAAGGATGCGGAAACAGCAGTCGCGACTGAAGAATCAAAACAAAACAGGCAAATCGAATGAGGGAAACAAACGATGAACAAAGCGGAAATAATAACAGTCCCAGTCCCTGTCCCTTTCCCTATCCCAGATCTCGGATCCGCGATCTGCGAGCCCAGTTCCAGTTTCCAGCCTGTGCAACAGTTGTCCCTGAAGGCAAACACTACTGAAAATCACAAATGTTCCGCAGCCTCGTTTTGAATTTATTTCCATTTTGACTGCCACTGTTGTTGTTTGCCCCTCTGCCACTGTGCAACATGTTGTTTTGAATGAGTTTTCAACGCTTCTCGCTCGCCATGTGTGATGGTCATTAAAAATGCAAGCAGCCGTGGATGCTGCGGTTTGATAATGTCAAACATGTGTCTATCCTGTGGCAACGCATCCGTAAGTAGAGAGGCTGCTTCTGTTGAAACTATGCTGCATATGCTAATCGTGGCAGAAAGTATAGATTATGGGCAAACAAAATCAGTTGACTGCAGATAGGATATAACTGTTCTCTTGTGAATACCTGCATACATTGGAAAATACAGCGGAAATACGAGATATATTAAAGATGGTTAATGATATTCCTCTAAGATTTGGCTTTATTGATATGAGATTTACTGCCGATTCAAACGGGGGATGGTATTATGTAACTATTCGTTTTAGAATTTGAGCATGATTTTTAAGCAAAATTTTGATTTCAAGACTTAAATGTAGCATTAAAATAGATTTAACTCCATGACAAAGTTATGGCAGTGTAAACTTTAGATAAACAAATAATCGGTTATAAGTATGTGAAGTCTACAACCTTTTCATCCAGGTATTTCACAATTGTATTCAATTCAAAGTCAAATCACAGCCGCATCATTTTGGATTGTTGAAACAACGAAAATGGAGCAGATCAATGTATGTATGTATGTATGTTTGTATGTATTTGTATTCATAGGTATTAAAATGCCTGATGCGAATCGATGGCTTTCAAAATGCAGCCTGCATGCCTGATCAAAATTAAGAGTGGGCAAAATTTAAATGTAGCAGGCAGTGAGGTATAAAATGATTAAATTATGGTGCCATATTTTGTGGCAAATTATAAAACAAAGGAGTTGGCAGAGACAACGCTGTCCAATTGGTGGCATTGGATGTGGGGGTGTGGTGGTGTGGGGGTGTGGGAACTGGGAACTGGGAATCGGGAACTGGGACTGTCGCGACGGGCTTTGGCGGGCGTGATGATTGCATTTTAATGGACAAATTAAAAATCAATGCCTTGAGAGCAGCACGTACATTGTACTTAAATTAACCAAACAAAATTGTGTACGCCACTGAAGAAAAAGTATACAAAACAAAAAATAAAAGAACAAGAAAAAATTGTCGATCGAACACCGATCGTGAGAATGGAAATGGCGACAATGTCGACGGGCGGCTGCCTGAACCCCATAAATCTTCATAAGCTTGTCACGTTTCGAGTGCAACAGCTACTCGTAAATATCTGAATCTGAGGCCATAGCTGAAGACGATGGCGATGGCAATGGCGATGACGAAGCTCCCAAAAAAGTTGCTGCTCCCTGCGGATTAACAATTATTTTAACATAAAATAGCCACGCCCTACTTGGAGCCGTAGCCGTAACCGTAGACGGAGACGTAGACAAAAGTCGGTATTCGGTAGTCCGCCCGCCTCATATCTCTCAAACTTTCTGTTCTTCATCGCTTCTGACGTCCAACGGCCCCACACAACAAATTTCGTGAGTGTGCCACGGCGGTGACACATACGTGCCGCGCTTTTCGGCAATGTTGATATTTTCTGGACTACCGTTGCCACCACCACCACAGCAATTGGCCATCATTTGTAAGCGGGACACGTGTCGCTGCCCCAAGAAGAGCTCGAGTCGTTTTGGCGTACATGCTTTTAGTGGGCTCTTAAAATTACGTTTGCCTTTGGTAAACGTTCAATGAAATTTGGTCATAAAACTTGTTGTTTATCTTAAATTCGTTTCTCGGCGATTTGCATTTCGGAAATGTTGCTGGAGTTCAACAACTTGGATTGGATGATGATGGGCTTCGTAAGCAGACGGCTCTACTTGGATCTGTCGAGTTCAATGGATATGTAAAGATGGCTAGACACAAATAACAGAAAAGAAAACCATTATACCCTTTTCCCCCATTTTTAATGGGACCACGCCAAAAGTGACAAAAAAATTGGCTTGTAAAGTGACCAAGCAACGAAAAGTTCCTTAGAAATTACCTTCCCAGACATTAAACTGCCATAACTTTGTCAAAACTGAACCAATTGTCAATCCCGAGGCCATTTTGATCATTATTTGGCATCTACTTTATTTAATTTTAATGCACTTTTGAAAATATTTTTGTATGTAATTTTTTTATGATAAAAATCATGTACCCTTTTAAATTTTTTATTTTAGAATCTTAATAATGTATTTTTTTATTGAATGTGGGTACCAAAACTTGCATGAAAAACTATAGGAAAAGTCCTCTAAGTTAGTACATTTTTCTGTCAAAAATCACGCCAAAAATGACAAAAAAATTATTTGTCAAAGGCCCAAATTCCTATGGCCACATAAATGCGGTCGGAGATGCTTCCTTATGCCTGTTACATATTTTTGCACAAAACCATTAAACGCTTTTTCCCAATTTTATTGGTTTCAGTGTATAAGACCGTCTTGCCAAAATTAATTATATATATTTATAAAGGTTGTTACTATTTTTAGTATATTTTTAAAAGACTCAGTTTTTGTTTTTTAAAGCTTAGAGAAAGAAATACAGTTAAATATATAACATGTAAGATTCTCATGAGCATGCTCCAAAAGTGATTTAAAATCAATTACTGGCCTCGAGAGCCAATTAAAAAAGTCAACATCATTCGGGGCCTAATCCAAATGTGTGCTTAAGTTTTTTGTGCAGTTAACTTAGAGCGAAATGGAAAACTTGTCTGTGACACTGACACTGACAGCCACCTCAGAGTGGCCAATGATGATGGCCAACCAACAGCCAACAAAGTAGACCAGTCAGGCAATTGGAAAAACAAACACATGCCGACAGAGGCAATAGGCCGCCGCTAGATTGACATCTTCATCATAAATAAAAGTGAAAAACTTGTTGGCCACTTCAGAAAAGCCGGACAAACGCAAACGAAATGAATCCAAGTCAAAGCAAATGAAACGTAACGAAAAATGCTGCTACAGTTTTCTACGATTTGTATCTGTATCTCAATCGGTATCTGTATCTGTATCTGTATCTACTGTGTGGCAATGTGGCAAGTGAATGTCAATCGAAATGGCAAACAAATAAACTAACTAACAGCCAGGCAAATAATCATAACAATAACAATGCCATTACCCACTATTTGTTGGCCACTTACAAGCCGGCTAATGAAGACATGTTCCACGAGAAGTTGGATGGGGTCCAGACATTGTCATAATTACACTTAAATATCGCATGCGACCGCTAATGGAGCCAACAAACACCGAGAGCGTGGAGATGCAGTGGGAGAGTATCGGTGATTTCAGATGCTGTTGCAGTTCCGTCTGTGACGCATGCTAAATCATCCAGGTGCATGTTGGATACGCCCTCTCGTCGCTAGGTGTTAACAAATTCATTTCTCTCGATCATTTTACTCAACGACCTGTAACTGGTTTGCCCCCATCACGTAGCCGTGGCCCCATCCCCATCCCCATCCCCGGTCACGCCGGCTATCACAGCTACATGGCTCTTTAATCTTCTTCGCAGAGGCGGCAACATTATTTGCATGCTGATTAGCCTTCAACGTCGACAGGTTGTTACACATTTTACCACCTCACTTTCCATCTCCCAGACATACCACCATCTCTTTCTCACTCTCTCTCTCTCTCTGTTCCTCTCTCTATATCTCAGTCTGTGTCCAACTCAACTCAGACTCCAGTTTATCTATTAACAGCCGCCTTGGACTTGCCCGTCGCGACGCGATGTTGGTCCAATTTTCAACACTTTTGACGTGCTGTTAATTGATTTAGAGTGCAGTTTCTGTTCACGTTTGTCCATTGAGTCTCTCTCTCTCTCTCTCTCTCTCTCTCTCTCACACACTCTGTGCGGTGTCTATGATTATATAGCGCCAGTCGCTTGTTATGGCCAACTTTGGTTGCCACTGTAATGACTGCTGTTGGCTGGCTGGCTGGCTGGCAGGCTGGTAATTGTTGCCTCCTCATTGCCGGTCTGCTTGGCGTTGTACGTGCCGCCAGTGGGAAAATGTTTGGCTAACTGCTCAATCGTGCTGAAATGACAACTTTATTAGCTTTCGAACAGATGTGGGCGCACCCACCCGATATATATATGTATATATATATTGTGGGTGGGTGTATAATACAAACATGCGGAGATTTAGTTTAGTGGTGCCAATTAGCTGACTATTTGGCAAGTGATTTGTGTGGCAACTGTACTTGACAAACGTGTTGCTCGAAATTTCTACAGTCTACAGCGGTTCTGCGGAAAACTAAAGATCATTTCGAAATGCATATGGACCAAATGTTGTTTACCAACTTTTTACAGGCTGGCAGCGCAGAAAACAGGGTCAGTGGAACGAACACCTTGCGAGGGCATCAAATTCTCAGTGCTGAATCAAAACACTAGAATCAGAGACATGTGCACAGCGAGCAACAGATTGCCAGTTAGCCAGAGAGGGTCCTGAAGAGGGTCATACATATACATATATATATGTGTATATACCGAAACCAAAGGGAGTGCAACAAATGAAACGAATGCTTGAAACATTTGGCAGTTGGTCCTAGTCCTGGCTCTGGTTTTGGTTCTGGTCACAGCAGGTACTTTTCAAGGATAATACAGATGCTGTGGCAGTCACAGTCACAGTCACAGTCACAGTGAGAATCCTGTGCATCCTGTGCGCAACAGGCTGCAGCCGCTAGTCCAAATGCATTTCTTTTTTACCATGCCAAACAGATTTACTTTTGTTCTCTCTCTTTTTTGTTCTTCTTGTTCTTGTTGTTGCTGTTGTTGTTGTTGGCAGCTGCTGCTGCTGCTGCTGCACCAAGGCTGATGATCACCAAAATGGCAGCCCTCACAGCAGACGCTACTTTGTTAGAAACAAAACACTTCGCTTGGAAATTTTCAATTTCCAGGTACAACTAGTCAAACCTCTGCCAGTTGTGGGTGTGTTGGCTTTGGTAATATCGGTATATCGGTATATATGCCCATCTATAAGTATGCCTCACCGTCACCGCCCTACGCATGCCAATATTCTTGTTTTTTCTTTTGTAATGCCCATTTGTTGTTGATATATATAGTATTTTTGCCATTAACTTATTTGTTATGCACGGCCGTTGGCCGACAGGCGTTTTAAAAGCGTCCAGATACATTTCTTAATTCCACTGAATTTACGACTATCCATCCACATTCTTGATGTTCAAGTCGTGTTTCGATTGCCTATATGTCTGATATGTACGAGTCAGGCAGTTGACGTTCCTCAAATGGAATGTTTTACAGTTGAAAATCATATTATTATTTATTGTTGCATATGAAATTGTAATTATTTAATAATATATTAAAATGATCGACAATAATACGTATTCTAAAATCCGCTATTTGTAAAAATTTGACATTTTATTATTTTGCATTTTATAAATAAACAGAAATATACTTTAATAATTGTAAAGTTTAAATTTTTTAAATATTTAAATAGATCATTAAAAATACATTTAATTATATTATTATATACAAATAATTTACAGTACTCTCCAAAATATATTCGTGGGACATAAAACTTGATTTTAGCTACACAACATCCACAGATTCCTGAATGAAAGACAGAGTTACCAACTTGAATGAAAATAGTATACATACATACTAATTTGCATAAATATTTATTATAGTAAGCAAAAAAAATATATATTTAAATTACTTGAGTCCCTCTGAATGCGAACTGTCTTAAAATTAATTGCCTCAAAGGGGGTTTGCGTACAGACTGCTCCCCTTAAAAATATATATACTTAGCCAATATAAGGCGTAAATTATAGAGAAAAAAAAAGGAGCTTCGATTTGATTGCTTGAAATTTATCGAGTGGAATGTTTGCGGCATGTCGTCGCTGCTGTTGCCACACACGAGCCCCAGCCCACCAAAAAAAATCGAAATCTGGACAAGAAAGCAAAGCGAAAAGTGAACCTGATGCCAAGGCGACAGTTGTTGCAGTTGATGAACTGCGCCGGCTGCCAGGATTTTTGGTGTGTTTTTTTCTGGTTTTTTTGTTTTTTGAATACGACATTTAATGCGCCGCCGCGAAGCCAATGAAAAACCGGCGCAAGGGCAGCAGCTTGGATACCGCATTGGGGCTCGAATTCGGTGGATGCATTTTTGGTAAATAAATGATAAGCGTGTGGTTTTTAATTACACTGGCGTCCGTACTTTTGTTTTAGGTTATTTTTTATTAGCTAGTTTGGGTTTGACATATGGCACGCGTTGGCAGAGAGAAAGGAGATTGGGGCACAGTTTGTTGACTCCTCGGCAGCTGCTGAGGCGTCTGAGCAACTTAAAGTTTGCACAGCGTTGTTAACATTACGCAAACATGCCACAAAGGACATCGACAGCGTCTTGCAACATGACTTTTGTGTTTCATTGTCGCTGCCAGAGAAATGGAATCTATAGAAATCCTTCGATGTCTGCAGCGGCAAAACCACCCCAAGTGCGACTACTGTGTCCTTTTTGTCCTTTGCTTGATATATTTTCTACAATTTATTTAACGATTTTTGCTGTTCCTTTGTGCGCACGTCTGTTGATTTTCCATGGCTGTTAAATTGATGGATTGCTGTGCGACTTTTGACACCACATACAATTGCATTTCCCTCCAGACATCAAAAAGTCAACTGAGAAGCATCGAAATCTTGGCTGCCAAGTCTTAAGCAAGCATGAATAATGTGTCTTACAACTGACCCAGCTCCTTTGGGATCTCCTTCTGTCGTCCTACAACTATTGAATACAAGTATTTGCTCAGCCAAATTTAAATTGACATTTATTCTTTGACATTTAAGGCGATTTTTATGGACTAACAGTTGCTGCTGCTAATGAGTAAGGTATGGCGGCTATAAGTCGTTTCATTTTGATAGTAAATCTGTCAATCAATGTGAAGTAATTTAGTTTAATTTTTAAAATGTGCGAAAATAGTGTTATTATGTTGCTAGTACGATTATATTTATTTATTTGTGATTGAATAATATTGGATATTTATCAGAAGAGAATAGGTTTGTTCCCTATTTCCAGGGTATATTCCAGTCAATTTCTTTTAGCTGCACACCAATTAATATTTATTAAATCGATTTCAACAGCAAATGCTATATTTGTTGTTGATCTCTAATATCCATGCACTTGTTCCACTTCAAATAAAGTAAGTACCAACATATCTAAGTCAGCCTAAAATGTTGTGTAGACTTGCCCCTATTTTCAATGAGATCTCAGCTATACTCACATACTTACAATACATATGCAGATACTTGTACAAAGTCATAAGAGAACGGACGCAGCCACTTGAGAAATCCACCTGCAACAAAAGCGACGCTTCGCTTCCAACCGGCAACTGGCAACGATCTGCATCTGCGATCTGTTGTCCCTGTCCCTGTCCCAGACACTGTCTCTTTCTCTGTCCCTGTCCCTATTCCTGTTGGCTGCTCAAGTTCGTAGTGCTGCGTTTCCTTAATGTTTATAAACCTTACGCACACTTATGTTTTAATTTCGCTGGCCCAGTCTCAGTGTCGGTTGTTGTCGTTGCTGTTTCTACTTGAACAAACTGCAGATTAACCAAGTTAAGCCCTTAAGTGTGTTCCATATCAGGTTTATCATTACCAGCCTTGTTGTTGCATATACTGTATCGAAGACGAGCATTCGCTTGACTGCCTCTATACGAACCAACGGATTAAATATATCATTTTTGCCTGTCTAATGAAAGGGTTGCCCCAGCAACTCCAGCTAACACCTGAAAATTGCAGTTGCCTCCGCTACTCACAGCCTGCTCGCAACGGTGCTTTTTTTTTGTTGTTGTTGCTTTTTCATTTTTTGGGGCTTTATGAAGAAAGTTGTATATGGGGGTAGGAAATATAGCAGGCGTAATGATTGATATTGAGGAAGTTGTCTTGCGGTTGTATTACAGGTTCATGTTGAATATACACTGGCAGCAATTTTAATGTACACATAAATTAACTAAATTTAAAACCAATTTCACATTTTTCTTTAAAATATAATATATCAATAACCGCAATTTGTCAATTCTTTCAGTTAATATATGATCAAAAAATGTTAATTGTAATTTAAAATTATTCACAATATTTATTATTTTCACTATTCCCAATATGTAATTTTTAATTGTATCGTGAGCTCATATTTTCCAAGTACAAAATAAAGCAGCTTCAAATTTTCTCAGTGTGTTTAAATGCTTCTGGTTTGTACCGCTTACGATACAATGTCGATAATAAAGTCCTTAGTACGAAATTAACGATTAAACAGGGGCGAAAAATACAGGGTGCCTCGCATATAGATATATTGACTTGTTTTGCATGTAACTCAAATCAAGTATACTCAGTTAAATATTTTACACTGTCATTCTGGTCTTACATAATTTGTATATATTTTTAGTAACTGACAAATTGCGAGATTTCGCCATGAAGATAACTTGGCAGACATTTCCAAAATTGTGCATTGTTTTACCTCTGCTACACTATGCCCTCTCTTTGTGTATGCAAGCCGAATCCGAAGAAAACAAACGCAGAAAGGAGCTGGGTGAGTGAGAAGTAAATATATACACAGAGTTGCTGTCTAAGAACTGATGTATATAGAAAAAGCTAATGCGAAGGATGTGAATATTGCCCGCTTGATGGGAAAATTAGAGCAGAAATAGTACGGCAAGTGCTGGGGCATCCTGTATGAAAGAATCGCAAAATGTTTATTTCTTCTTTTTTTTTGTGAAGAGGAAGTAAATGTACACAAATTACCCTCGGCTGAAAACTTATCGACAGGGCTCGACGACGACAGCAACAGCAACAACAACCAAAACGGAAGCAGAAGTCAAGGTGCAAAACAAAATCATTACACCTGTTCGTCCACAAAGCGAATGGCGCATTGGAGTGAGTGTAGAAAGCGTAGAAATCGAAGGCAGGACCAGCAGCAGGACCGGGACAAGGATGAGGATGAAACGCTAACCAAATTTAACGCTCTTTGTATTTTTTGGTTAACTTCGGATGCATTGCCTAAAAAAGGGGTAAGCAGCGCGTGCAACCGATGCATATGCCTCTGACTTTGAGCTAGGGTTCAATATTTGGGCTTTGGTCACGCTGCACTTGCCACGCTGCTCTGTTGCATGTGGCAGGCGACACAAATGCGAGCATTTCGCTATCAAAATTAATAAAAATAAATACACAGCGCTCTGCTCTGCTGCGCAGTCAGTTAATGAGCAGCCAGCCAGCCAAAATGTGATATGGATCTGCAACAGGTCGCAGATGCAGGTGCAACGAGCTGCAGTTACAGTTATTTTGGAGCCAAGGATTTGCACGAAATTGCATTTTAATTGTCGCATTTAATATCACATATTTGCGACCTGACCGTAGGGAATACATTTTGTGATCATTGTATCTGCATTTTATTAATATCATTAGCACTTCGTTTAAGTTAGCTTCCCGTCGCTGCACCTGCTGCCCGTAATGGCTGAAAGGTTTTGTTAGAATTAATGGCCCAAAAGGGTTAGTTTGGTTTCACTCTTTCATTCCCGTTTCAGGCCGTCCTCTCGTGCTTCCCTTTTAATTGCAGTACGTCTGCATTTTTGTAATTTATTATCTATTCATCAGAAACCGTGCACGAGAGGGTTGCATATGTTTTTGGCTTTATGTTGCATATGCATGAAAGTGAATCCATAATAAGGAAAGTTAACGGTAAGTGTGGCGCAGATATTTTGGCCCAATAATTAGGCACTTGAAATTGGAGGCAGCAAACATTTATGCATTTATGAATGTATAAAATTAATGCGAACCATAATTGAAGTATTTTTGAGAGAAACATGGGTATTGTAACTTTAAGACATATCCAAAATGCAAATTTAATTATATGCATAAAAGAGTATTAGCCAAAAAAGTATAAGTGGCATGCATATTTTTTATATTTATACCGAGTGTGTAATAATTTAATCATGCTATGTGTTATATGGTAGAGATCCTCTCTGACCAGAGTATATATTATATATACTCTATATACTATACATAAAAATATTGTTATATAACATATGCAGGCTATAGCTATAAACAATTAACCCAACACACTTACTTCCTGGTGTACTGAGTATACCATCCTTGCTTAAAAACTATATGTATAAGTATATGCCTCTCATATGTCTTTATTATTAAGCAAACTTGTGCAATAATATCAACAACTTTATGATGCAATACTTACAATTATGAAGTTGATAACTTGGGTAGCCGTTAACAGTTCACCCTACCGCAAGACAAAAGACTTAAGCCACAAAAGTTCGCTTGCCTCCGATACCTAAACTCATGAATTATGGTCCAAGGGTCGTCCGAGGCATTGTATATTATTTAATCATACACTGGCTGATAGCGTTGCAGTGGATAAGAGTACTTGTGACAGACAGAGACAGAGAGCGAGAGAGAGACCGCGAATGAGTAAGAGAAAGAGAGAGAGAGAGACTGGCTAGCGCACCTTGCGCTGTTTATTTGGCAGCATGAAAAATTGAAATGACAGTCGAGCTTATCGCAAGACGACAAGAAGACAAGACGACAAGAGGCAGGGAGGCAGGATGTGCGGCACTGCCTCGAATGTATATATAAATATATATATTTTTTTGGCAATGCGTCAGTTGCAATTAAAGTGACAGCACAGCGGCATGCTACGATGACAACCTGCAACTGTCAAAATGTCTCTGCGGCGACGGCAGTGGCAAAAACTGTCAGCGTTCAGTGTCGAGAGACAGACAAAGAGACAAATGTGACGCCATATAAAATCAATAAATTATGAAAGCCCTGGCGCACTCCTGCTGGCTCGCAGTTGCATAATACATATTCTAAGTGCGGCCCAGGACGCGCAAGGACTGTAGGCTGTAAACTGTAAACCGGTTGCGACTGCTCGATGGCGATTGGCTTGGTTCAGCCCCATGTCCTTAGGGAAAAGGCGCGTCTGTTCGAGTATTTGGCGTTGATTGATTTAACTGCAGAAGGTGTGCTTGAGGTTGGCTTTGTCGTTGTTGCTGCTTTAATGAATTAATTGAGTCTTGCCATAATTAAATTTGCACGTTTCGTTTTTGCTGCAATCCATTAATTTATGAGCTTTTAATTATTTTCGCAATTAAAGCTGCAGCGTTCACACGTATGGTAGCAATATAATTATTTCCTCACAACAGGATCAACAGGATATGCTGCTCATTTGTCAGTAGTGAAGCGTTAAATCGAAAGGAGGAAAACAGAGCCGGCGTCCCAAACTTGTGTTAGCCGAAATAATAAAAAAAAAAAACAGAAAACTTGACGAGAGCCCGGTTGCAAAACAAAAGACTCAAGCAACAAACTTGTTTCACTTTTTTCATCTTTGTGTTTTGTTTTGTTTTTTGGCAGCTGCTTACTTGAGCCGTTGCCGTTGCCAGTGCCATCGCATGCTGTTAAAGCGGACTTTTTTTTTTAATTATATAAAGCATTATTTTCTCCCAGCTACACAATAGACGTGATCTTTCACTGGCTCAGGTGCAATGCTAGGCATTGGCATTGTTCTATTTCTGTTCACAGCCAGCTCACAAAAAAATTGTCATTTTGAAAACTCAATTGTTTGGAAGCGCTTAGCTATACTCCGCTATATATGTATATATGAAACTACCTGCTGAACAAAAACAACTACAAAAAACTGAAAGATGAAAAAGAAAAAAAACCCATTTCGTGCGTAGCTGTTTCTGTAAGGCTCGCACGCAGCTGGGACTAGCAGATATGCACAGTACGGGATTGCAACAACAGATCTTCTTTCCTCTTCAATTTTTAGTTTAGGTTTTTGCAGGTGGACATCACGAAATATTCTCAGGGCCAGCTATGTGTCTGGTTACGGTTATAAAACTGTATTCGGGCTTGGCAAACGTGGGAACGGAGTTTTATTTTGGCAACAATTCACAGCGAGTAAATTTCTCGTAAAATAGATTATGACTGAAATGAACAAAAGTTGCTTTCAAAACCAGGGATAGGGTGGGTTCAATAGTAGATATCAAGATATATAGAAATGATTTTAAATTTGTACAATTTTAATAGCTGTTTTAAACTTAAATTTAACAATTACTCAAGATTTCGTTTGCGATTGAGATATTTATAGTTGAAACATTTCACTTTTCGAGCAATTTCACCTTGTTTACCTGTATATATTTTCCGCCATGAGTTTGCTAAACTCGCTCCTTTCTATCGGCAATCAAATGAGTTGGCAACTTTGTGACTGCCACAGGTTATAATCAAATGCACGCTTAAAAGCAACGCATATTCCAACTTAAATTGTTTGCAAATTAGCTAATTAAGAGCATTAACAGAAATATTATTACAATTTTAATTGGAGATGAAATAATTCGCATAGTGGCGACCCAAAGCCCCACGGGTTAGTAACCCTCAGAGGGGCATTTGAAGACATTTATGAGCCCATTTAAATTGTATTGCCACACGGCCAACGAATTTCCGCAATTTGGACAGCTCCGGCCGATCTGCGATGAGATAAGCGAATAATAAAAAAAAAAAAAACGAAAACAAAACAAAAACAAAGTAGCCATAACCATAAGAAAATTAAGAAAACATCTAAAAACAATGAGCTTGAACAACATAATTGAGATGTTCGGGTGCCCTGCGGAGTCGCTTCTGGCTTTGTGCCCCTGTTGCCATCGTTAAAGACTTAATTTATTTATTAGCTTTAGGTTTTAACTGTTCCATTGTTACAGAGCCTGAGGATTCTGCATCGGAGGCTGTCCGACTTTGCAATTGCCCACCCCCCCTTAAAAACACGCAAATATATATATATATAATAATAAAATATATACTAGCAGTCACTCTCAATTGAAAAGCAGCCGGCCAGCTAATTAGGAGGCATCTTTAGCTCCGCTTTGCCCTACCCTAAGCTTAGTACCAGAACCTTAAAGAGGCGGCTGCGGCTTTTACGACTTTGTTTCTGTCGGCTCTTGGGCTCATTTCTGTACATGTTTTCGGTTGTTTCATCTTTTATGATGATATCCACCAAAATTTTGCACCTTATGAGAAAATCTCAAGATTGGCCACGGCCGCCTCGTTGTCGCTGTCTCATCTGCCGCCGCCACCGCCGCCAATGTGGACGTTGCTGCCAATCTTGTTAAAGCTGCTGCTTGCCACATTGACACTGTGTCTTGCCTCGCCGCAATCTGTGGCCTGTTGGCTGGCTGGCTGGCTGTATGGCTCTTTGGCTGCTCTTTGGACATTTGAAAGTCCGTTTGGCTGTCAAAAGCGTTAATTTTTAAGTGCCTAGTGAGAGTTTTTGGTCGCTGAACTGGGCCTTTATGCAGCTGCTGCCATAGACAGGTCAGATAACTAATACAGTATTATAACTAATATAACTGTGTATCTGTATGTGTGAGTGTGTATGTGTGTGTGTGTGTAGTTTAATGAGTACACGGGTTCAAGTGCCAAGTGTCTTGCCTATTTTTTATTTTTATTTGCCACATTCTTTTCAAATGTTGAACCCATTAATTTGTAGCTTGTCATTAGCAGCCGATTTCAGCAGTTAGCCGACATTTCTCCAAGTTCTTCATAAGTTACTCTTTTTTTGTTGTTAAATTAACAGTTGTCTGTCAACTGGACACAGTCAGGCTCTAATTACCGTGCGCGAAACATAGAAACATAGTTTTTTGTCTGTATTGGTTTTTTCATGCATTTCATTTACATTTTCACTCTTGTAATATTCTCTACATTACCTAAATTTGGGTCACCTGCAAATGTTTTGGCGAATACCCACAATCATTAATAAATTTACATAATTAAATTTTGAGTTGCGGCTAATTGCAAATAAAATTGCACCGAAATTCAGCTGGCCTGAGAACATGTCAGACTTGAAAATATGTTGGGCTTCATATTTAATTATTTCAAAAATTGCATTTCATTTCATATGATTCCAAGTCACAGACGGTGGTGAGTGTCGTTAATTTGGAGGAGGAGCAGGAGGAGGCCAAGCATGACGTGCCAAAAGAGGCGGCAAAGGAGATCCGACTTCAGATCGGGGCAGTCCCTGCAGCCGCTGATTGCCGCAAGTAGTAAGAAATATTTTGATCTTACCGTTATTTTTGCTTTATATAAATACGTGCAGTGGCATGTTTGTGAATTCATATATTTTTATTTTCTCAAGCGCATGTCAGCGGCAATTTCTTCATATTTTTTTGTTGTCTTTTGCAACATGACCGCGAATGCAGGAAGGGGGAGGGCATAACGGAGGCCTGGGCTAATCAACTCAATTAAGCGGACAGAGTGCGCGTGTCCGACAGCAAAGTTGAGTATTTTTCGGCAAGTGCTGATGATTGTTGTCCACTACAAGGCATTTAATTGAGCAGACTTTGAGTTCGTCGCTTGGTTTGTTGCAAGTTTGTTGCGTTTGTTGAGTTTGGCGCTGCTTCAAATGCAAATTTCTGCGTCTAGTGCTTTGCATGAGGCCACGGATTGGCTGTGGCACGGAATGGCACTCATGTCACACATAAGCAAACGCATTATCATCTCCATAATTCAAATGCTGGCTGGCTGGCTTTCTGGCTGTCTGGCTGGCTTAGACATTGCATGACTCAACAGGATCAGATAAATTCCAGCGAAAAATTGTTGTTTACCCACAAAAAATATGAAGAAATGCAAAAAAGTCGTACGTAGAACGGTAGCCGCTGCTGTTGACACTTTATAGCCATCCATGCCATGGCCCGAACAGGCACAGCCAAGCCAATCCAAGCCAATCCAAGCCAAGTCAAAGCCAAATCCATGCCTCAGGCTGGCTCGCACAATGTCTCATCGTGGTTGTTGATAGTCCCATGGCTGGCGTGAATGAAAAAATAAAGCATGCAGAAGCCAGAGCCGAATCGCAAGTCCGAAATCCCCAAACCCAATCGCAAACAAAAGCAACGCAATATTGTCCATGACTATGACTATGTGGAAAATACTTAGATAGATATGTCTGCACAATTCACAGCATGTGCCAATTTCTCAAGAAACCAACCCATGGTGTCCAAGGCGAGGGCTCAGTGTTGTAAACAACAGCCAAATATTGCCACTGTTTGGCGTTGGATGTTTGCCATAGTCAGCGTGTGTATGTATGTGTGTGTTGTGTGTGTTTTATATGCTGGTTGCTTTGTTCTCCTGACTTTTGTGTTGACAATATTTGGGCACACGGCAGCAGATGTGGGTGCCAGAGGGAGCTGCAGAATTATTTATTATGTGCCAACCATTTGCTGAGAAAGTTGCGAGAAATGGCAAGCATATCAACAAGACAATACAAGTATGAGTAATTTTTGATATATATTATACCATTTCAAAATGCATTGCTTACATTACTTTCTTCACAGTTTTGTTGTAATCTAATAATATTAATGCTGTGTCTGTCTCACTAGTTAAGTATATTACTCCTTTCCTTTTGTCCTACTGGGTACATAATTTTACTGTATTAGCTTTTACTATAAATGCATCTTTAAATCTCTGTTCAGAAACATTAATTTTTCTGTTATGGGTAACAGTTTGTGCAGTTTGTTCAAAACTATCCCAGCAAATCTTAAATTAATCTTAATCAATGCCTTCACTCTGCTGGGCGTTCCTCTCAAATTATCACTGCTGCTGCTGCTACCCCATAGCGGCACTTGGAAGCTGTGCAATCGATTTCATAGCACTCTCTCTTTTTGAACTTCTTAAGCAATTCGCTATGCTGCACATAAGTAAGGGACAGTGGCAAGACAATGCGATAAGATGCTGCTGCATGTTTTGCTTTGACCATTGGGCTGCTCCTAACTTATGACCAATTGTCAACAGGACAACGCCTGGCAGAAGGCAAAACAAACAATCAATAAGAAAAACGCAACAATAGCTGGCATGACAACAATGTGCGTTTTTATGCCTACTGTTTGGTTTGGTAATATTTGGCCCAGTCGCATTCACTGGTGCAGTACCGTGAAATGGCGCAACAATGGCAACATATATTTCCCAAAAACTCCTCGATCTATAAGACTTATGTCTTGGCTGTCGCTTGTCTGATGATGCATGAGTGCTGCGACTAACGGAATGTGTAGAAGGACTTGCATATGCAATTCTTCGATTTTCTTTTCAATGCATTTTGTGAGGGAGTCTGCTTGAAACAAAAGACTTAGGCAACGAACTTGTGAATTCAACTTTTTCGAAAGTAAACTTCTTGATGCTAGTGAAAACTACGTATTAAGATAAGCGAGTGGATCAAATGCGTAACACTGTGGCACTCACCAAATTTCAACATAAAATTCCCATATTTTAGACTCTTTACGATTAGACCAGCATTTCTACAGGCTGTCGACCCTTTCACTTCACTTCACGCCACTCAATCTCAACGCGAACGTGCCTGGCCACACAAAGCTCGGCTTAAAATCTAAGCCGTCCAAAAAATGAGAAAAAACATAAACAAAGTACGAAAGTGATAAACAACAAAAAAAAACTAGATTTATTATTTTAAATGCACGCATTTAGCGCCACTTAAGATGCCACCGTGTAGCCACAAAGCAGGAAGTCAACATAATTCTCATAAATATCAATAATGTTTTTTGTTCAGCTTTCGTTTTGGTTTGTTTCTTTTTTTTAGTTTTATTTTCCTATTGCTCTTTAGTGAAGTTTGCTTGTAATGATTGTTATGTTTATATTTTCGTAGGGAACGCCGTGAGAGCAACTCGTAGCTGCGCCTGCGCCAAACTTCAAATGACACACAGCAACAACAGCAACAACAACAAAAAATAGTACTAATAATAACCATAATAATAACAACAAGCAATTTCATAAAATGCTGCACGTTTGCAGCCACAAATCGAACGTACAACGATGAGGCCAGCGATGGCGATGACAGCGACTCTTGATGGTTGCAGCGACAAAGTCCACTAGCAACAACGACAACAACAACAACAACGACGACAACGGCGACAAGTGAAGTCAATAACAACAACCATGACAATTACAACAACAACAACAACAATAACTGCTACTACTACAACTGCAACAATTATAAAAACAGACCAACAGGCTAAAGACTATGGAATAATTATTTTGAAAACAAGTCTGACTAGGAAAAATCCTGAACCAAGGTAGCAAAATCCATGTGGATAAATTATACTTCAACATTTGAATCATATGATCAGTCTGAACTTACTTGATCAAGGACTTATGTATAAATAATAGCGACACATTTTCTGATTATACTGATTAAAAAGAACCCATCTTCAGGTATAGAAAAAGCTCTCTCTTTTCTAGACTTTAAAGATTGATAAAAGCAGCTACATTAAAAAGCGAACTATATCCTTATTAAGTTAAAATTATAATTGTTAATTTGGTTGCAATCTAAAATTAAGATGATTTTTACTACTACCACTCTTTCACTCATTGAGTGCTCTATCGAATTTCATGCGAAAAAACGCAAGCTGAACTAAATTAATAACCGAGTATGCATTGCCCATGGTCAGCCCTTCAGTAGCTCACTGAATTGCAATTGCACGCATTTCCCTTTCATGGGGCGTTTGCAATTATATAGCAGTGCGATCTTACGAGCAGTCAAAACCTTTCACAAGCTTTGGTCGTGCGACTTTTAGCACACATTTTCAGGCACTTTAACGCCATGGATGTGTCTGCTCACTGTGGATGTGGACATGGTCGTGGTCGTGGCAACGGCGACCGCATTGACATAACACCTCATAATTTGCGGTGCACATTGCAGGCAATGGGGCACGCCCCCAAGCGTGCACACGCCCCAAATGCCCAGGCGCACGCACTTCACATGCACTTTCGCCTTGAGAATTCTCAAATTGCCTGTGGCCGGCTTTTGTTTGTCCATTGGAAAAGAAAGTGTCGTCACCATCAACGTCAACACTTGATATTGAAGTGTCCAATGGGGCAGCCTGGTCTGGCCGACTGGCCGACTGGTCAGAAGTATCGCAGCCGTGTCGTGGTCGTATCATTGGCATTGTCATTGCTACCAAGGCGTTGCAACGTCAGCTAGCGGCGATCTTGTCTTGCCACACCTCAAACAGTTTTACATGTCCTCGGGGCCAGCTGCGGCGCTCGCACTTTCTTTTGCGCGTGTCCAGGTACCGCCTCGACCCTGGGTCTGGGCTCTGGGGTCTGGCGTCTTCTCATCGTCTTGGCTGATGTTCACACTTTAGGAAAGTTGGTTTTCAGGGACGCTGCTGCTGTGCTGCTGCCGCGAGGTGCGAAAACAGTTTGCAACGTTGTCGCCCAAAGTGTGGCCATCATCACCGACATCGCCATCGTCCATAAGCACTTGCAGCACTTGCAGCACTTGAATTTGGCCTGATATTGAGCGCAATTGCCTTTTGTTGTGGACAATATATTGGGCGCATAAGTGTATATAATTTGCATGGAAATTGCCATGTACATGTAATGCTTAATTTATACTGATTTTCACCGCCAGCAATTTGCAGTTGCAACTTCAGTTTCTGCTAAAAGGGACATGCGACCGCTGCGGTCACAACAAAAGACTAAAGCAACGAACTCGCGACGAGTTGCCACATTTGCTAGACCAAAGCAAACAACAATTGTGCATCGAGGACAGCAGGACCAAGTCAATGCTAACAACTGCAGTAATGCTGAATTATTCATACATATTTTATCATATAAATTATTAATTATGTAGATATGGCATGTTATTCACAGATTTTACGTATTAAAAACATCACTACCTAGTGCTGCTCTAATAAACACTAAGCGAATCATGCCGACAACTAACAACTAATACATTTTAACTTATAATACAGAGAAGAAAGAAAATTACACTTACAAAATTGTCAAAATATACTACAATAAGTAACAAATTAAACTTTTTATAAATATCTTTCATTGCCCTTATATTATTTTACTCATTTTAAACGGCTCTGACTTTATTAGTTTTATAGTTTTGTATTTTATAAATAAAAGCTGAAGCATTTTTTGGCCAGCTTAAATGAACTCTAACCCACTGTGCAACGGCAGACCAAATGTGAAACTGTGCAACAATTTCATTCCCAAAAATGTTAATATATTTTTGTTATTGTCTACATTGTTGGCCCTGCTGGAGCACGCGAAGTTTTCAGCTAATTTTTGATGTATAATGCAGTGAACGGCTAAATTGAATTCTCAAATTTCGTACGGTGAAAATGCAGGTAAGATTATTTATTATTTATTATAATTATTTCTGCAGAAAAATTGCATTGCATGTGGCCAAAGTGGCGCCAAGTTGACGGCGCAGCTTGGATGACTTTGACAGTTCTTTTGTACGTGCTTAACATAAATGTTTTTAGTTGTAATTAATAATAAAACCTGCTCCGTTTGGCGCTCGAGTCACTTGAATGAAGCGTATTAAAGACACAAAGCTAAAAATAAAACGGATTCCTGACATTAGCAATGCATATACATACTGCATATACATACATACATGTACAGGGAAATGCCGATCACAATAAATCAAGCCAATTGGGAGGTCTATGCTGTAAAAGTGAATAATCGTATTGTGTGAAGCAAATGAAAGAGCATAAGTATTGTGACAGGTGGCGTCGTGGTCTTTGTGATAATTTGTTGTCATTTCTCTGGTCGCCTAAAATTTGTTTTATGCTAATTTTGCTTTTTTTTTTTGTTAACCGAATTTTTAACGAGCAAACAAGATGCTCGGCGCTGATAGTCGCAGACCTAAAAGACCAACTTAATTGAAATGTTTCTAAATTTCTCAGACCTCAAAATTTCTTTTCACTTTTGTTCATTTGCATAGCTTGAAATAAAGGCGCTGGCCATTTTTGCCAAAACACATGAGAATTTCGTTCACACGCAAGAAAAGTTCCAAATAAAAAAAGTAATAACAATTTTAATAAAATTTAATTTGCTTCTTTTTTTATTGATGCTCAGTTGACATTCACATTTTCATTCGGCGTAATTATACATCGTGGTTGGCGTACGTGTCTGAAGGGTTGCCAGCAAATTGGAATTGGGGTCACCTTGCCCTGGTCAGCGTCTCCAACATTGTTGTCGCTGCCATCTTTACCCTCCTGTCCACTCCTGCCTGCCTTCTCGAGCCCAATGAGCATGCGCATTCGCAGTGGCAGCGGTTTGCTCTTTGGTATATAATTAGGCCTGAAAGCATATTTGTCAAGTTGCATGCGGCTGAAAGTTTGAATGTGGCTCGCATCGTTGGCATCGGCCCCAGATCCACAGGATGCGATATGATAATGATAAAGAGCGTTGCACTAGGGCGCTGCCAAATTGAGTAATTGTTTACTTTTGAATGAATATATACGCTTTTATGTATGTGTGCAGATGTGTGTGTGCCATCAAATTAAGTATTGTGATGAATATATGTATCAAGAAGAAACGGGAACACACATTTTCTGTAATCAATAAACATGTATCCTTGTAGACCACAGTCCATCTGCTCACATATAAATTAAATAAATAAAATAAATAAATAGCAATCCTAACTGACGAGTTTATTAGGGGAAAAAAAGTAAACGTAATTTACAAATGAGCCTAAAGATTAAGTACTTGTGATTTATAAGCAAAACTTATATAGAATAATTATTGTTAAAGGTAATGTTCGTATTTTTAATGGCTATGGAAATCATTAATTTATTTAATTCGTTCATTCGAATGGAAATTCAATCATTTTACATTGCCAATTAGCATAAATGTTTTAAGTTCGCTGCCTGAGTCATTTGTTTTAGTCATAATGCAGCTTCAAGTTTGCTGCCTCAGTCATTTGTTTTATCCATAATGCAATAAGCTTTAAACTCGCCATTAACTGTAGCCAATAAGTACTGAATGTACATTTAGCTGGCAGACTTCAAGAAATGCCGCCATGCATCATGAAAATCAAAGTTGCATTCCCTGAAAAGCATCACAGCCAAAGTAAACAATTTTAATGTAAATATTTAAAGACATACTCAAGTGTATGTTAAAGCCACCACTGACCCCACTCCGCTGGCGGCCACATAATGAGCTCTTTAACTTGGCTAACGATACCTCGCGACCAGGTCCTGTCAGCCAGTTAAAAATAGTGTTTTGTAGTGGACTGACTGAATCTCGGACTCAATTCACTTTATTTTTTTTTGTTCAGATTTTTCCTAGCTGGCCTTCTACAATTTGTACGGGCGCCAAGCGGCTGGGTGAAAAAGAAAAGCAAAAACACAAAGTTGCAGCGGGGCAAGAAGCGAGTGCAAAGCTTGTTGCCAGCTTTATTGCATCAATTAAATTTTTTAATTATTTTTGCTCTGCGTTTTTGTTCCTGCTCCTGTCAGCTACATGCTGCGCTTTTTGCACAATTGCCCGGACGGGGCATCTTTTCGAGCCGCTTGTACGAGTCGAGTATTTTTGAAAGCCGTCACTTGCCGTCGCTTGCCGTCGCTTGCCGTCGCTGACGGCGGCGACGTGTGTTTATTGATATGTTTTCATTATTGAATTAGTTTTAATAAAAAGCGAAGTCAATTAAGTTAACAAGTTACTAGCTACAGCGACCAGCTTTAGCTTTGCTGTTGCTGATGGGAATAATCGCAATTATGTTTTGATATTTTCGAAGAACACACACTAATGTGAAAACATTTAGGGCAAAGAGCCAAAGATCATTCATCTTTATATCTTCATGTGTTTTGTAGGCCTTTTTATTGAAAATATACAAATCGCATTGCACATTAAAGTCACTTCTGTTCCTAATTAGATTTAATACCGCTTTTGATATACGAACCGAACTTTTACTATCGGACATAAATTAATAAACTTGTAAAGCTGTTAAAGCATTTCCGTTGTCGTACAAAATCACTTGGCAGCAAGTTCGTTGCCTAAGTCATTTGTATGAAACCAAAGCAGACAAAATGACTGAACCTGAGCCACGCAACAACGCATTTGACGCATTCACGCATCGCCTGGCTAAATAATTGTACTACACAAGCAACAACAACACAAGATGTGTGCTGTTGTAATAAAATAAAATTTGTTTTAGCTCGTAGCCAGCACAGAAAATAATTTTGTTTGTTGTAATCAACACCCGCCGCTCGTGGAGGTGGAGAAACGCAGCCATTAAGTGTGCATGACATTAAATTAGCGCAGCAATCAAGCACCATGAGTAACAATAACAATAACAACAACAACAACAACAGCAACAACAAATTAAAAGAACAACAGAAGCTAAAAAACCGACATTGTGGAAAAACTCTCAGACGGGAAACTGTTGTTTGGCAATTAGTTACAGCGCATGATTTCTATAATACGTTTATACGTAGCCGTTAAAAATTCTTGAGATTTAGGCACATTATGCAGACAGTCCCAAATTGTATAACCTATAAAAAAATATGCTTGTAACGGTAAAATGATGGTGAGGCATCCATCCACCTAATAAAATAAACAGGACACGCTGCTGTGTCAGACAATAACTCACAAATAACAAAACCTGCAAACTTGTTATACAACATTTATGTGTGCTTTATTCTCTCTCTCTCTGTGGATGCATCCGCTAAACGATGCTACTTGTAACACTAAGCTAAATAAACAACTTTTTAAATAGTTTGCAGATTTTTTGAAACAATTTAACTTAGCTTTGAATTTAACTTACAATTTATTAAGTCCTGCTTAAAAAAGTCAGTGAAATGTGTTCAACAATTTATATTTGTTTAAACTATTAACTTTTATAATAAACAATAAAAAAAAAGAAATTTATACTTGAGATATTATTACATATTTCTCTAGCTTACAAGATATCAAGTCACAATTTAAAATAATGAAACAAACTTACCTTACAAATTCAAATTTTGTTTAACTGTAGAGTGTCTTCTTTACCCATTTTTATGAGTATAAATATATTAAGGTTTTTGGTAAGTGTATACAAATTTGTGCGGCTTTTCGCTGCCGAGCTGTGGCTGTTTTCAACAGATGTACACGATGGCAACTGCGGCTCTTGGCATTGACTGCTGGAATCTTGGACTTTTCAATATGACAATTCTTAATATTGTGATGCCGACTGATGCAAGTGGTTTGTGCAACTTTTTCTGTTGTCCAGTTGGCGACTGCTCCAAAGACGGCAGACACCACTGTGCGTCCGACTGTCATAAAGCTGCACGTTTTAGCTACAGTTGGAGAATCTCAACAATTTTAAAAGTGTGCATTTATGCCAAGTGGCATCTGCGACGGCGTCGGGCGTCCTCGGCAAACGGCCTCTGGTCTCTGTCTCATCCCCATCCTCATCTTCAGCCTTAGTTGCAGTTTCAGTTGCCAGTTGCCAGTTGGAGTTGTCGTTGTAATTTTCGTTGCTGTCGGCGTTCACCGGTTTCCTCCCTGCCGGCAGTGCGTTTATTAATTAGCAGCCAGACAGATCCCGACACACACAGCCAAACAGCCAAACCGACTAAGAGACTAAGAGACAGAGGCAAAAGCTGAGATTTACCTGCAAGTGCAGGCGGCACACAGACAAACGCACACATGTGCAGTTTTTCCTCAATTAAACATCACAAACAGCATTTCAATCGTCTTGACTGTTGTTGTTGCTGTTGCTGCTGCTGCTGCTGTGGTCACAGTCAGGAAAAAGAAATTATTTAAAGGCCGTCAACAGGTTCGCCTCATTGGCGACTGTGGTGACTCCTGTTAGCTAGCTTAGATTTATGTCCGGCCATCGGCTAGGGAATGGCCGTTGTTTATCACAAATGCAGCATTTAAATGTTTATTACCTAATGCGAACATTAATTTGATTAGCATAAATGTTCCAGCAGCTGTGGGAACATTCTAACCAAGCTTACAGCCAAGCAAATGTTTTCCCGGCTCATCCTAATACCAGTACCGTAAACCCTTCGTTGAGTCTAATACTTCTTATAAAGGCAGCTGCTTCCGTGCACATAGACGCACCCATTCTTGTGATTTAATCCAGCGCAACTAATAAGCCGCAAAATGCTGACTTAAATCCTTTTTTTTGTTCTTTTTTGTTAGCCCTGAGCTGGAAGCTGCTACCTTAATGTAAGGCCAAGATGCTCGGTCGATAAATCAAGACAATAAGGAGAGTACGCCCCGAGTGCACACATTGCGTGGCCACACCTTGAAAAAATAAGCAAAAGGATTAAATTTTCTTTTACAGCTAGAGCGCAAGGGAGCGCAACCGAAATCCAAGTGCGTGGTATACTCCTTCTTAATTGTTTTCAGGATCAAATCCTTTCCGCTGCCTACACACATGGCCACAAAGAACAGGAGACAAGACGGTGAGACAGGCCAGCAACGGCAATCTTCAAGCTATGTGCGCTGGCATGCAGCATCTTTTTCTCATCCCTTTCGTTTCCTTTTTCTAAAAAATGCAGCATGCTCTAATTCAGCTACCCCCCCTTTAGACATCACCAGGTCGCCAGGTCGGCATATTCATGCGCGCGTGCGCTACAACAATGTCGGGGGACTATCATCATCGTCTTGGCACTTAAGCCCTAAGCAGACATCCAGACCAATGTCTTGGACTCGAACCCTCAAGGAGCCGCCTGCGACAAGCATTCATCTGGCTGCTAGCTATTTTCTATAGTCTATTTTCGTAGCAGCTATTTTTCGGAAATTAAAATGTCTACTCCTACTATTTGTCTGCGAGGGTTCCAGCTCCAGTTTTTTACGTATACCATCAGCTACAACTATCTATCACATGCTGCTATCCCTGTCCTGTCCTGTCCCTGTCCTTGTCCCTGTCGCTGTCCCCGGCCATGATGAATGTGCGCGTTCGGCGTCTCTAATTCAATTTATCTTTAGACAAGACAAAGTCACCATTCGCGCTTGCCTCATAATGGATATAATGGTACTCACTCATCCCATTGGGTCTTAGCAAGCAAACTTCATACAAGTTGAGCGCCAGCTGTCCTTTGATTGTTTTTTATTCGTCTGTTGCTATTGTCAAGGCGAAAAACTCGTAAAGAGTTTTGAGCAGCTTAAGTCGACTGTAGAATTAAGGCATCTTGTAAAGTATTTTTTTGTGCAATTTCCATATTTTAAATCAGTTACTATCCTTTGTTGGATGATCTTACTTAAAGGTTAAGTCCAAATTATTATTGACTAAATTTAAAGTCAACCTTTCAGTTTTAGACTGGGAAAAGAAAATATGTTTTTTACTGTAGATTCCTTGATAAAATAGAAATATAATGTATAGTTTTATTAAAATTTCCACATAATTTATATAGTATTTAAGTGATCAGTTTAATTAGATTTGTCATGAGTTCTTAACACTTTTCAAACTAAACTGCGGTCTACAAATGCTATTAACAATGACTTCATCACATATGTAAAAGGACTGTGCTCCTTTTGAATAGGTTCGCAAGGGAATTTTTAGAGTTAGTCGAGTACTCCGGCGCCGGGACTGGGCGCTCGGCTTGTGGCCGGACTGCTGCCCGGAGGAGTGTCATCCGGACTGCGACCAATCGGCACCAGCAGTGGGCCCATTGGCCGCCGTGCTCGAGGAGCGCCGCGTGTTCCGCGGCTAACTGGCGTCGCTACCTTGGAACGGGGACGTCCTGGTCCGCGTTTGGCCAACGAGGCGGGTGGTGCTCTTATTGGGCTGTCGATTCCACTGAATGTCGCATTTGTAACTGCAAAGATACATTTTGCGAGTGGGGATTAGACATTGGCTTGCTGGACTGCCATTTAATGATAATCGTAATTAATGTTAATGCGCAGACTTTAATGTGCTGCCCATTTATGTACAATGTATGTACATGATTTACATGCAAGCAATTTGAGGGAATGGTACGGCAACATTGTCACTAATGCCGCTGTCACTTGTGCCCGCACGTTCCTGGACACGTCCTGCCTCATTTACATTTGTGCCTACAATGTTGCATACTTTTGGGCGCGCACGTTGTGGTTTGTTTAATTGCTGGCACATGGACAAGCCCAGTCCGACAACAATGTCCTGACAGCGTGAGTAGCATTTATGCAACGTTGCGCTTAAGTACCCTATACTATATCTGCAAGGGGTATGTACCATGATAGTTATTATGTTATTTAATCAACAACAGTTTTCTTTCACACTGCATTTTTTAAAGTTATTCAACAAATTTGTAATATTTAGACAATTTTTTTTTTATTTTTGGTTTGTTATCAGTTTATTTGTATTCAAATTTCCTTCAACAAAACAAATACACATGAAATATTTATACTTTTGAACACCTAAAATGAGGAGGTATCAACTATTTAAAGTTACTTCGCTACTCCAATCTACCTAAACTAAATTTCTTACACAATAATCTATAGTTGCTACAGAGTATCTCAAAGTCGACGAATCACTTGTTTCTACGGTATTTGCCTTTGCGATTATGTCTCCATTTAGCAGAGAGTGGTTTTTTTGCGTCACGTGTTGTCTGGCGCTGCCCGCATCGTTTGCATTGTCCCCTTGCCCCCTCCCGACCAGCCAACACACACACACAGACACAATATCATTTTGGTTGTGAGTCTGAGCGCTTAAGCCGATTTATGCAATTATCATTTGTCGTGCAAATTTGACATGTGCGCCAACGTGTTTTTAACTGAAAATCCAAATAGAAGTTGCACAAATTGTTGGCAATTTTCCATTGAAATTTGCTTGCGGGTTGCATTAATTTTATGCCTTAAAACTGAGCAGCTGTTTGCATAATTTAAAAGCCGCCCGCTGCTAATTACACGAAATAACTATTTCTGAATATTGATATAAATGTCAAAGTTTATAATGCGATTGAAACGTGCCTGGGAAAATATCAAATATATTACGAAAATGGTTTAAAATGCATTTAAATCAAATCTGAATTGTTTTACTAGTATTTGTTTTACTTTCCTATACAGTATTTAAACACCCTCTAGTCGTTTTTTTATTAAGAAAAGGAAGCCAGCAATCTACTCTGAGAAGATTTCAAGGCACACAAATAGTCAAAAAGAGCACTTCAATTATAGGCACTTAGGAAGTACTCGGGATGCCGAGCAGCCGATAAAACAGTCACCAGGGGCGATTGGGTTTCTTTGGCAGTTTCTGTTTCTGTTTCTGTTTGTACATCAGCGATAATGCAGCCAGATGCAAATCTTTGAACAAATATTTGGCCTGACTGCGTGAAGGGGCGAGCACGATGAATGTAAGCAGAATACTAAAGGGGAGCAGCAAATGCCAATGAATCTGATGATATAATGAAAATGGTTTGTACTGCGCTAAAATTGTCACGTACTACAAGTGAAGTTCCCCCCCAAAAAATGCGGGCAGCCAAAATTAAAAAAAAAAACAACAAAAAAAAAGGAAAGGGGGCAGCAACCACAAAGTGCCACTCAAGTATGCCCAATTGTTAGCAGAGATGCAGCATAAGCATACATACTATATGTATGTAAAGAAGCAGCGGTAAACGTGATTATATCGGCGATTAGCGACAAGTGACACTCGAGTCCATACAGTGGGGGGAAGGGGGGACCAGGAAGAAGCCGATCAAAAAACTGCCACTGGCTGCACTTACCTTCCTCGTGCGGTGGCACGGACGGGCCACTTGCTGCCTCGCCGCTGCTGCCTGCTTCCTGCTGTGGTAACGGCGATGTGGTCGTTCCAGTTACCATCAGTGCTCCAACTGACGGCGTTGTCGGCGTCGGCACGCGCTGCAGCGATCCATGGCCACCGCCGCGTCTTGTGCTGCCACGTGGTCGTCCTCGCTTCGTGCCACGCGGGGTGTGACGCCGCCGCACCGATGATATGCCGTGAAAATCGTCCAGGAAGTCTGCAATAAGAATTATGGGTTTTATTGATTAATTGCGGTATATAGTTATATATAATATACCCTGTTTCCAAAGCAACAATAGGTATATTGGTTTTGTTATTTAAAAGATATACATACAAAAATCGCAAATTGCAGTTTTAGGGCCACTTTATTAGACTCACAGTTTAAGAGTCACTAAATCCATTATGTGCCTTTTTTTCATATACTGGGAACAGAGTATTGCTCGGCTGGTTACTGCAACATTCTTACTTATTTGTTGTTGGTTTAATTTTAATTTTTTGCGGTTCCGGCCAAACAGCTGGCACAAATCAACCACCAGTAAAACAAACAAAGCACACAGCAAACGAAAAAAAAGGAGGCGGAAACTAATATCTTATTGCCGAAATGATGTTACATATAACCAACACATTTATCTTATTTGAAGCTATTAAAATTCTTTTCGGCGCCAGTAATTATGTGGCTGAAACTGAGACTGTTATGGATAGGTTACTTTAGTATTTGACAACAGAATAAAAATAGGCTACTACCACAAGCTGTTGCTGATATTTGGCTCACAATTTAATGGTAATCTTGTTGTACGCGTTGACTTCTAGTCATCACTTTCTCCCTCCCCAAACTCCCACCCACTCAGCCGCACTCAGCTGCTGGATTGCTGGAGAGACAGCAGCTGTCTTCACGTAATGTGTGTCATGACCATATTTGTATTAACGTGTTACATTTTCTAGGCAAGGCGCAATCGCAAATTCGAGCCAAAGAACCAGCCGAAATATTTGGCTATAACAGCAGGGTTCAAAAACAACAACAAAACAAGCACCTCGATGTAAATGTGAATGTGTGCATATTTTAGTTGTCTATGCCAGCTGAAGGAGGTTGTATATACTTACATATGTATGGGAGGTTTTTCTTTTATTTTTCTTCTGTTTTTTTGTTGTTTCTCCCTTTTGCTTTGCTTAACTTAAGTTAACTGTAAATTGCATACATAAAACAAACTCAACAGGAATACAAGAGACGGGCTTCAGAAAGCAGCTCTAACTAACAACAATGTCGCTGTTGTTACTCTCGTTGTTGTTGTTGTTGTTGTTGCTGTTGTTGTTGTTGTTGTCGCAATGGCGACAGTGCCTGGCGCTTGCTATTTTGGTATGCACCACAAGTGCAGCAACATCATCGCATTCACAATCCCCAATCCCCAATCAACATCATCATCGTCGTCTCGTCTTGGCCAAGTCATGATCGACATAGTCTCGTCAGTAGAGTGATCATCATCATAATCATCATGATGAGGATGCTGGCAAAACAACAGCTGGAGGAGCCGCTACTCGGTTGGCCCCTTTGTGGCCATTGTCAACAACTTTGGCAGCCAACTTGAAGCAATTTTTAATGAGAGACGAGACTTCTTCACAAGCTCCATTCTAGCCTATCGCTTTGATTGTTGTTGCTCTTGCTGTTGTTGTTGTTGTTGTTGTTACACTTGCGCCCAAAAATCGAGAACGAGAACGAGTGCCAAATTATTTTGCCTGCCTCGCTTTACCATAAGTTTTATCAATAATATCCAATCCAAGGCAATCCTTTTGCTACATACACACAGCCAGCCCCAATGCATTGGGTATTTTATTTGGGCAATTTGTTATTCTGATTGCTGTAACTCTTTGCCGTTTGCTTGAGCCCATGTATTTCGGTCAAACGTCACGTTCCGGCATTGCAGAGAGAACCCAAAACCCTAAATTGTCCAAAGTTTTTCATTTTAGCATATTTCATACCTCAGTCATCGACTTCTGGGCTTCTTCGAATTGATATGAAAAATGATATCATTCTAAATGTAGGTTGCACTGAGCGCATAAACTTTATTTGAAGTTCAATTTTTATTTAAATTTAAAACTAAATTTCTTCTAAGAATGGATGAAAATTTGACAATTTGAGTTAATTAGTTTTTCAATTGATTAAATTTAATATAGTTGTTGAATATGAAAGAGCCAATGCATTTGATTATAATCGATTTATGTTGTAGTTTTTGTGGCCTAAGCATTTATGATAATGATAAACATTTTCGCTGTTGCTTGTTTCTTGTTCATTATGCAATTGTTGTTGCCTGTTACGAAAGTTGCTGCGGCTCAAATTGTGCATTAGCACGAAAGGGCGGGCAGCAGGCAACACAGGAAGATACCTGGACTGGAACAACTTGAAGATGCAGACACACAGATACACACACACACACACACGCACACACATGTGCATATAAGGAACTTGGTGTGCAAAGAACGGAGCGCATAATCGGATTTTACAAATCATTCATTCAATTATCTAATTGATTTGACTGATGATCATTTGTGAACCTTGATCCTAGCCCAGCGAGCCAAAGTCAATGTGACGCATGTTTGTTACGCTTGATAAGCAGCAATTTGGAGCTGGCAGCGAGGCGGGCAGGCAGCGAGGCAGGCAGCCTGTGGAGGCAGTGGCATAATGCCATTCTGTGCGGCAGCTCACCTTTGACTGTGAGACTCTAATGCGCCTGCCATGACTAAGTGCGTCTTGCTCTTGGCCAGATTTGGGCGCTTGGATTACTTGTGTGACTGTGACTGCAATGGCAACGGCGACGGCAAAGCTGCAGCTACCGTATAAGCCGTTAAAGATACAAATTGCAAATTTTTATCAGCGTGAAATTGCTAATTTTTTAGCGACTTTTGCTGAGACCAGCTGGCAATTGTGGTCGTAATTGAAGATGTTCGTTCCAACGTTAAGAGACAGTCTTAGAAAAGGTCAAGTGTTTATTACAAGCCAATAGCTAAGTGTGTGTGTGTGTACATTGAATTTACATTGCCAAACAGGGACTTCTTTTTGATTCACATATAGAAATACTCAAACTCGGGTCTGGACACCGGCTTGGAGAGGTAGAGCAAGCGCATTTGGTGCAAGCGCCAGCCACGGGGCGTAAACTTCTTGCGTTTTGGCGGCGGCGTTTCCAGTGGTTCCGGGGACCTCTCTGGTATGGGACAATGCGGTGGATTCGGTGGCATTATGTGCGGCCTGGCCAGACTAAGGATGCGCGCGGTGGGGCGCGCCTTGAGTGCCGCGGGGCGCACGGGAAAGCGCAGCGTTGCCCAGAATTCGTCCTCGATATCGTCGTTGGGAAAACAGCAGGGCACGAAGGGCGGCGGAAAGGGTCGTCCTTTGTCGTAGCGTGGTGGCTGACCCCAAACGATGACCGGTGAGTAGGCGTTGAATGGGTATATGTATTCGTGCTTTGGAGTCACTTTGCGCTCTAGTGGCTGCGATAGCTTCTCCATGCGTTCTATCAAGTCTTCCAATTCCAATTTACGCTTCTTACGGCCACAGGGCAAGAATTTGGCCTGACAGGGTAATGGCTTCTCTTCGACTACGGGATGCTCCTTTGGCATTGCCTTCTCCAGGGCCCACCCAAAGAATTTCTTCCATTCCTTTTTCTGCATGGGTCCTGGCTTCTGCCAGCGCGTTAGTTCGCGCTCCACTCTGGGAAAGCATCTCCTTTTGGGTCTAGCATTGCGTTCGCACCACTCAACCCACGAGGGTAACAGTTTCTCGTCTTCGTCCAGGACCCGCTTATCACCCTCGCCGTCTTCGCCATCAAAAAAGCTCATGTTTGCAGAAAGATGCTTTCAAATTTCTATTGGTTCAAGAAATAGGACTTAAAACTAACTTTAAATTTGTAAATTAAAAATTTTTTTTTCGCTGGCTTAGCATTTGTTTTTTTCTACAGGCTTTAAGAAGTTGTGGTAGGATAGGATATAAAAGCTAGCAGCACAACGCATGCTACGAGCAGTTAAAAAAAGTGAACTGAAATTTTAAGGTATTTCAGATAACAAAGTTATCCTCAACTACTAGGTTGCTTGCTCTTGGGAATTCCTATTTTATTTCAGCTGTAATAAATTGCTCAGATCTCGGTTAAGTTAAAAATAAATGTATTTAAAGTACCGATTTTTGTTGTTGGTTTATTTCAACGTTTAATTTAAACGAATGGCTGCAACTATGCAATGATTCAGTGGAGAGACATTAGACGGTGCAATGAGACTACCTCGGTGTACATTCCTTCTCGTGTCTGTCCATTGAATCATCACACACTGGGCAGCCACATGATTTGCATGTGTGCTGTATTTGCGGACAACTGCAGGAGTATGGCAGCTCGGCCAGGACACGGGGATTTGGCTGGGACAGGAACTGAAGGCGTAGCAGATGTTCACACCATTGCTTGGCAGACATCTTCTTGCGCTTGGGCGGCTTATCCCCATTCGGAGGGAGTGGACAATGTGGTTTGGGTGGATAACATTTCGGCTTGGCTAGCTCAATAATTTTCTTGGATGGTTTTGCTCTTAGTGCCTTTTCAGAAACGCCGAAACGGATATTCGACCAGAATTCGATCTCCAAGTCTTTGTGTTGAAAGCAGCACGGCACTTTGGGCTTATTCGTGGGCCGTCCAGGCTCTGGGCGTGGTGGTGGGCGGTGGCTGAGATGCGGCCGATAGGCATGCACTCTTTTGGGTGGCGCAATATACTTGAAACGTGTCCGTTTTGGTTGACTTAGTCCTGCTAAATGTTCCTTCATTTGCTTTTGTTGTTCCCTCTCCTTTTGCATTTTGGATGCAACATATATGAAAAACAATGGCGAATTTGGATTCATTTGCTCCAGAATTGGTGGGTCTTTTGACTTTGATTGCATCTTGGGTTGAGCTGACTTCAGCTGCACAGGATTCGCATTCACCGCAGCCCATTGGTAGAAATCCACCCACTGATCCCGGTTCATGGGTCCCCGCTTTTGCCAACGTGTCGGCGGCTCAGGTCTGCTGGCCGCCATAAATTTAGACTTGGGCTGCGCATTTTGCTCCGCCCACTCCTCCCAACGTGCCCGTCTGTTGTCCATGATGCACTGCAACTTTTCCTAATCGTAGTGGGCCGAATTTTACTTTTTTCCAAATAATATAACAATTTTTGTAATTTTAAAACGAGCGTAACTTTACATCATTTTTCTAATTATTTTTACATTTTGTGGGCAAGTTGATTTGGGCATTCGGATAAAATGATGTATAATTAGATTTAGTTCTAGTTTAAACACTAGACGCAAAGATGGCTACATTCCAACTAAGATCAAGTTAAGAATGAACTGCAACTAGGTAAACCTACATATGTAATCCTACATTCATTATTGTCTTAGTTCCTTAAGGACGATAATTTTGTAGTTTTTTAGTTGTTTTTTGGGGTGTTGCTCAAGTGTACTTCTTTTTACAGCTCCAGAAACTCCGAGGAACAGCTGCCACTTCGTGTTGAGGGTTGCATCATTAAGCAAATGTAGCGTAAAATTGCTTTTGTTTCCGCCGCCGCCAGAGAGCCAGCCACTCGATGGCATATGTGGTGTCAATTTCACACATGTTATGAGCACTCTGTGGTCGAGTACGAGCTGCGGCCCGTACTCAGATTGATGACTTTGAACTTGAGCGAGTTTTGTCCTTAGACGAACAGTTCCGGCTGTAGGCGAACCAAACAGGAAATGTCCATGATGGAACACAAAGGCAGGAAAAACGCAGTCTGGTGAATTATTAAAATTCTTCAGGCATCCAGACTGGCTGCTAACACGAAAGCAAAAGCAAAAGCAAGCGGGCAAGCAAGCAAGCAAGAAAAGCAGACAAAAATCGTTGTATGACCAGGTTAGAAACTGGCGACAACAAATCATGACAACGGTAACCAGCAAACAGCCGACGACAACAGCAACAACAACAACAACGATGGCGACATGAAGGCAACGTGTTGCATTCTGCAAGCGACGACAAAGGCGGCGGCGGCGGCGGCGATGCACATCATCAAATGCAACACGCGGCAGGCAGCATGGATGATAATGAAGATGGGCGACAATGCCAACGGGCCAGAAGACGACGACCTGGCAAACGAAGAACCAAGAACGAGGAACGTGGAACGTGGAACGAGGAACGTTAGAAAGGTACTCGCACAATCACAAGGCAAAAAGTGCGATCAATTGCAATGCGCACCGAATTTCAATTGGGCATCGAGCGACCAGAGACCAAAGACCAACAACCAACAGCCAACAACGAACCAGAGAAGCAACAGCAGAAGCTTCGCTGGATAATGGATGGCCAGGCATCGCATTCGGCAAATACTTACAGCTGCTATTGCAATGATAGAACAGCCAGCAAGAAGTTCGAATACTAGCAGTATTGGTGCCGGAGCCGCCGTTCGAGCAGCGATCAGTCGGACAATGACTACAAAAGGAATTGGGTTATGACCTCGAATGCGTGTCGCCAACATCGATTTGCTCCTCCGATGCTCCTCCAATGTGGTCGGGAGTGCGTGATTGAGCCGTTTACATTGTGGATTAAAGTGGCCGAAAAGCATACGGGACTGGGTTCAACCAACCATAAATTCCAGCTGTAATCTTTATTCGTACATAATATAATGGGGCAAACAAATGAAAAGTGAATAATTCACTATCCAAGACGATAATTCACTTTAAAATATTTCTTTTATATATAAATGTGTATAATAATACAGAATATCAAGTTCATATTTATTTGATTTGGTTGGCAAGGAAAACTTTAAATTCCTAGATTGACTCGCCAATCCTTTATCTGTTAGATAAACTTGCCCAATACATTTAATTGATACAGGCAACTTTCAGCTTTGTCACTAATTTATGCCACAAAATAATTACTAGAAAATCAGTGCTTATAAATTGTTCACTGCATTTTTTGAGACTCGATCAATCGACATTAATTAATGCTAAGCTTAAGTCAATGGCCAATATTTACACACTTATCATTATACAAGAGACATTAACTCACGATTTCAGTTAAATGCCAAAATTCTCGCATTTGAATTAAATTTACTCGTATATTCACAGCCTAGCAATACCAAAAACAAATGCTCAACTTGAATGTAATTCATTTATTTCTTGTGCATGGCTATTCATTCGTTGGAATACTTCACATATAAATATGATTAACCAATTTAAGTCAAAACCACTTTAATTATAAAGTTTTAAATCAAATAGACAAGTGGCGACTGCGACTGCCAATCCAAACCGATCCGTGATCCATCTATACACATTTACTAGTACATATATATATATTTATATTTATATATATAAATACAAACAAGTCTTGGGCGAGTTGGGGCTGGGTGCTTGCTTGCTGTCGGGCACGTACTTGCTCTGGGCGCTATGGGGGCCAATAAGGTGTAAATTTATGCAGCAGCGTCAGTTAAGAGAATCAGTCAACAAGAATGCAACAACAACCATTAGCAAACGAGAGCCTATGCAATTTATTGTTAATTCTTATAAAAGCTCAACAAAACGCACATTTTTCGTATGACTTGTGATTGGCATTTTAGAGGCTTTTTTTTTTATTTGTTTGGCTGCTTTTGTTTTGTTTTATTTATTTATGTTTTTTATCTTCACATGCAATCGAAGCGCATTTTGTAATTATTTGTAAGCTGTGTGAATTTTTGTGGCCAATCAGCGTTTTTGTTCGCAGTTTTGATTTGCTGCCAAGATTTCTACGTAATTGTAACTCATGGCTAACGTGTATTCTATGAGATACTTTTTTCGTTGCTGCAAGCTGTTGTTAATGTTGTCGTCATGTTCTTTGGGAGTTTTGCACCTTGTTTACAACTGTTTCTTTAATTATCTATATGTATCACAAGCAGCACTGACAAAGTGGACAAGGATCCATGATCAATCTAATGAATAATGAATACGGACGACTGTGCCACATTTGTCGATTGGGCGGTGCAAAGTATCTGAATTCGCTTGAGAAAGTATCTTTCACAATCAAATCGACGGCAGTTGGCACGCGTCCATTTGAAAACGAAATGAACTTAAATGAAATCAATTAAAAAATTGTTTTTACCCGCTTTATTACACAACACAAACATTTAAGTGGAATTGCTATTTGAATGCCTTGCACGCTGCTGCTGCTGCCGCTGCCGCTGCCAACTATGTACCTGGCCAACCAACCGGATGATTTGTGGACTGCCTCTTGTATTGTTAAATTAACCCACATTGCTAGCGCCGCTTGGCGGGAAAATGGGAAAAATTGTTTACAACCAGCCAACAACAGCAAATGGCGCAAAAATGCAGCGAAGATGCGAGAAACATAAAAGTATAAAAAGAAAAAATCCTGCTGCATAAAATTAAATGTGCTAAAATATGCCGTAGACAGAGGAAAATGAAACGCTGATGATTCCGTTGTTACGGACCGCATCAAGTGTTTGCTGTGGAATGCAGCTAAGTAAATCATACTCGTAAAACAAATGTTTTAACTTTTAAGTAGTCTCGAGTGCGTGAGGCACGCGTAATTGGATAAATTGGATGAACTCATGGATAGGGTTGTGCACAAAACAGGATATGAAGGGGCCGATGAAGTGGTTTAATTGTAATTGTAATTGTACTTATATAAAGCGCTTCACAGTTAAATGGTTTACAATTAAATTAAATAACTCTTGAAAAACTATTAAATAATTTATATTAATCAACTGACACTAGCATTTTTTACAAGCAAAAAAAGGGAGTTTTTCACGGAAATTGAAACGGTATTTTTTAGATTTATGTACGTTCAACAATTTCTCAAATATATTTTGAACAGAAGCGTTAAAAATAGGTTGAAAATAAATTAGATTGGATACACAATTTACTACAGTTCTACATAATTAATTACAACTACAGCAACTCACAGCCATTTTTATTGACTACAATTTAAATGTGAGCGTTTTAATAGCGAAAATGTCGTTTGCTGATTTTGTTGCTCATGACAATTTCTCAATGTGGCCCATAAACAGCAAATAAATGTCTAAAAAGAAAAAGAAATTACGAAATCAAGACAACAGAAGAAACAAAAAGAAAACTCGAAACTGCAAAGGTAGCTACAATTTATGTAGCCACAACACGTGAAGCCATTGATTAAATTAGATGTTTTCATTTGCCCAGCCCTACAGAGCCACAAGCAAAAACCAAAGAAATGGCATATAAAAAATATTTATGAGCGCCTCGTTTTTTGTGGCATTTTAATGCATAATGCCAAGCAAACAAGTAACAGCCAAATCAATAGGCCGAAAAACACGGCAAACTGTGCGACTCACTAGCTGACTAACTGACTAGCTTGGCTGACTGACTGACAAGCGAGCCGCTTTGGGGAACATAATCAACTGGCAGCAACAATTTCCAGGCAACGAGTGATATTAAATTGGGTTGCGTACGCGACTAGCAAATGCTTAACAAAAAGGTGGCCAGCACAAATGAAAATGTTATCAACGAAAGCCAGTGACAAAGACAGCAACTAGCAAGAGTGCTAGGCGAGCGTGCTCGAGTAAAAGATACCCTATAACCGGTACCCTGTTTAAAATTGCAATCAAAGATCCTGATCCCTCAAATTTATTGAATAGTATATTCGGTGGAAAGATATATATCCTACTTAACTGTAACATACATTTGCACAACTTTATGATACCCCTTTCGCACATTTTTAAAAGGTAGCAAGTTGACGACAACATAAGCAAAATTAGTTGCGTTTGCTCCAACAAACTCCGGCCATTGAATTGGAAACCCATCTGTGAGGCAGCTAACCAGGCAAATAGTTAGGCAGGCCTGGCAAATGGCCAAGTTAGCAGACAGGTTACAGTTGGCATGTTGTTGTTGTCGGGCAAATTTGACTTTAACAACGAGTCGAATCGGTTGACGTTGCACTTGTCGCGATTGAACATCAGTTTGTTATACTCTGTAGCCATTCAAAATGGGTAAAAGGAGTATCATGAAGTTGTGCAAATGCAAATGTGAAAATTTCGACAAAAAATGTTAGAAATGTAAAATTAATATAGAGGCCAAAAATGTATTGCTAATGAAAATCGGTTGAGATTCGACATAGATATGGCAGTGGAAAGTTTGGACCCTACAAATGTAAATTCACCCTGGGTACAGGGTATTTTCTCGTCGGCCACTCTCGACTAGAGCACGTTTCCTTGTTTTTTGTTTCGCTGTGTTGCCTACTTTTCAACGTCTTGTACTTTCGATTGGTTAATTGTTAAACAAATTTCGAATTTAGCAACATTTTTACGAATGCAAATTCAAATGCATGCGTTGTTTGTGGTTGTGGTTGTGGTTGTGGTTGTGGCTGTGTTGCTGCCTAACAAGTTGCAATCATGGATTTAATGCTGTTGCTGTTGCACATCCCACATGTAATGTGCAACTCATAACAACAATCAGGCCAAGTGGCTTAGGCCAACTTGCTCAGCTGCTAGACCGCATTCTGCGATGCATCTGTCTCGCTCTATGCGCCTTAGCAACCGCTCGTGATTGCCAAATAATTTGAATTATTAATTGTTAAGTGATTGGAATATTTTAAGAATTTGATCGTATGCGGCAACAATATATTATCTAGACCGCAGCGGTGTCGGGAGCTACTGCTCTTGTGATTTGTAAATAATTTAGTTTATAGGGACAAAGGACAAATAGTATATCCAAATAGTACATTTTTAAAGCGAATGTTAATTCAGTCAAGTGAATCTTTATAAAGCACCTGACAAGATACTTTATCCGATACAAGTTTAAGGATTGTAATTTTAATTGGTACTTACTCATTGAATCACTCTGAGACATCGCTGTTGGACTATCGCCATCCACTACCAATGCTTCATTATCGGAATCGTTGTCAGGTTGTGATTGCTGATGTTGTTGTTGTTGGCACACACTTGTCGCACCTGGCACATAAGTCTCTTGGCTGAGTATTTGGCTGTTGCTATCAGTGCCACCGCCACTGGATATGGATGAGGCAATGCCAACATCGATGCAATCCTCGTCCACCTCCTGTTTAATACGTTTGGCAGCGGGGCTGCATCTGGCTGTATCTTCTTCAGTTGCCGCTATCGTAATGCCGCCCATATTAGCCTCCTAAGAAGAAAATACATATATAAAAACTGTGTTTCATTTCTGATGCAATAATAACAATAAAAATAATTAGCATTTTTACTAGCAACGGAAGCAAGATAACAACGAGTATCGCCTTGTTATCTATACGTTTCGGAGCGGCCTACCCTAACCAACTGGTCCGAGAAATGTTCCACTTATAATTTATGCCAATGCCCGTTTTTCTGTTCTTATTGTTGTTCGTCTTATAGCATTTAAATAATTCATGCCAAGCAGAGACTTGAGTTATTGCTGAGTGTTGTCGGCCCGGTCAGCATTTAAGTAGGACGCTATAAAGTTTTGGCTGTATTCAAAATAGGAAAGGGACTACTATGACCAGTAGGGATGGGAAAGTAATGGCTCTGCTTGTGGGCATGGCTCAGCACTAGGGTAAATGTAAAGAGATTTGCATAAAATTTGCACAGATTTTGATAGCAATTAACAAGATAGGCAGCACAGTAGCAGGGTTTACTGTAAGTTGTATTAAAGGTGTAAAGGTGGTTTAAATATATAATGTAATTGAATTTGGGCTTGCGGCTAATGCTAAAGTTTGACTAGTTGTAGGTATATTGGTAGGTTCTTTGTGAAAGATTGGAATATAATACAAAACACAAAAAATTAAAATTTACGACTGAAATACTGGTTAAAGGTACCATATAAATGATATAATATCTGGTAGCAATCCGTCAGTTTCTCTTTTCTATGTGGTTTGACATTCTATGACAACCCACTTAAACCAATGGAGCATACTGAACCTATATACGAACCAAACTACGTTGGAATCATAATAAATAACTGTGACATACAATAACTGTAATCAGTTTGAAACGAACCGTTTTAATAAACAGCCAACCTTACTACCTATGGGCAATGACATCTAACCTCAAACTTGAAAACGAGAATTTGAAACTTGAACTTCCCATTGACAAGCCAACGATGAAGATGCACAAAAAGAAGAAGCAGACTAAAAAGATGGCTGCGTGCCATTAAAATACTCATATGCCGTATGTGGTGGTATATGAACTTGAGTGCAGGGCCGCCGCTGCCGCCGCCCTCCTTCCGGATGGGTAGTAGAGTAGAAGAAGGCGAGGGAGAGACGAGACCTGCGAGTAGAACTAACCAAAAACGGAGAGAGAAATGAAAAGACAAAGAGGCAACAGACCATAATCAGTGTTCCATTGAACGCACAAAATCATTTAGCGAAACCGAAACGAAAAGAGCCGACCAGCAAAAGACACTGCACCCCACAAGTCCACAAGGCACCAGGCACCAGGCACCAGGCACCAGGCACTTGAAACTGTTTTCCAAGACTTGGACACAAGACCATGTTGGTTAGAGCAAAGTGTTTGCTTGTGTTTGCTTGTACGTAGGGAACACAACACTTGGATGAATGAATATAGGCAACAAATAGCAGCAGCAGCGGCAGCCGTAGATACACTACGAATATGCCCAAAGCTGGCTGCAAGTTCAAAGCACGCTACGTAACAGACCAAGACAAACTCGACGATGAGTTGAGTCTTGTAGCAAATTGAATTGTCGTTGCTGCTGCTGTAGTTGTTGTTGTTGTTGTTGTTGTTGCATGAATCACGTGACCATGACCACCATGCATTGCCCAAGTAAGAACAACAAAAGAGCCAGACTCAAAGCCATCTATCTCTCTTAGCCCCCATCAGGTCTCTGCGACTGCAGCTGTATCTGTATATGGCCAAGTCGCAATTTGAACTTCACTTAAGAGATCATTTACTTTCATTGAGACAGCGGAACTTGTCGCCGCGTGTAACAAGTGTAAACTTGGTCTAATAAGTGCCCATTAACAGCCAGTCGGATCATGCGTAAAAGAGCAATTCCAGTACACGATTTCTATTTCAGATAAATACCAGCTTTAAGCCTAACGATTTGCATCTACTTTCTTTTAATTTTAATTAAACAATTAACGGCTGTTCGTTTTTGGACTCTACTCACCTTATTTGGCTTGCGTCTTTTACGTTCACTTGAAGTTGCAGCTGACGCTGATGTTGTTGCTGTTGCTGATGCTTTTGTTGTTGTGATGGGTGAGGAGGAGGAGCCTATGTCCTCTTTGACCTGCAGATTAGCTTCCTGACGATCTGTTTACAAAGACAAAATATCAAATGTAATATTACATATATCAGAATTAGCAAATATCGTTTATTAAAACAGTAAGTTTATTATTTGTTTTGAAATTAAAAAGATATTAGATTTCATGACAAACAATTTGGTTCATAAAATCCCATAAATGGGCTGTAACGGCCTAATAAAGAAGATTTCAAACTGCCACAACTTTGTCAAAACTTAACCGATTTTTAGTCCTGATGCCATTTTTATCATTATTTGGCATCTTGTTTAATTCTACATCTAAGGTTTATGCACTTTTAAAAAAAAATAATTTCTGACTTTTTTTCCAAAAAAAGCATAAGGGTCCCCCCTTACCAATTTCATTTTTTCAAAATTTAGAATCTTGAAATTTTACGATTAATTGATTGTGGGTGTCACAAATAGTATACAAAAGTATAGGAAAAGTGATTTTCGGGTGTTTCATTTTTCTGTCAAAAATCACGCCAAAAGTGACAAAAAAATTGGCTTGTAAAGTGCCCAAACAACGAAAAGTTCCTTATAAATGACCTTTCCAGACTTCAAACTGCCACAACTTTGTCAAAACTCAACCGATTTTTAGTCCTGATTCCATTTTGGTCATTATTTGATATATTTTGTTAATTCTACATCTCAGATTTATGCATTTTAAAAAAAAAAAAATTACTGACTTATTTTCCAAAAAATGCATACGAATTTCATTTTTTCAAAATTTAAAATCTTGAAATTTTACGATTTATTGATTGTGGGTGTCACAAATAGTATAAAAAAGTATAGGAAAAGTGATTTTCGGGTGTTTCATTTTTCTGTCAAAAATCACGCCAAAAGTGTCAAAAAAATTGGCTTGTTAAGTGCCCAAACAACGAAAAGTTCCTTATAAATGACCTTTCCAGACTTCAAACTGCCACAACTTTGTCAAAACTCAACCGATTTTTAGTCCCGATGCCATTTTGGTCATTATTTGGCATCTTGTTTAATTCTACATCTCAGGTTTATGCACTTTTTAAAAAAAAAAATTTCTGTCTTTTTTTCCAAAAAAAAGCATAAGGGTCCCCCCTTACCATTTTCATTTTTTCAAAATTTAGAATCTTGAAATTTTACAATTAATTGATTGTGGGTGTCACAAATAGTATACAAAAGTATAGGAAAAGTGATTTTCGGGTGTTTCATTTTTCTGTCAAAAATCACGCCAAAAGTGACAAAAAAATTGGCTTATAAAGTGCCCAAACAACGAAAAGCTCCTTATAAAAGACCTTCCCAGACTTCAAACTGACACAACTTTGTGAAAACTCAACCGATTTTTAGTCCCGATGTCATTTTGGTCATTATTTGGCATCTTGTTTAATTCTACAACTCAGGTTTATGCAGTTTTTCAAAAAAAAAATTTCTGACTTTTTTTCCAAAAAAAGCATAAGGGTCCCCCCTTACGAATTTCATTTATTCAAAATTTAGAATCTTGAAATTTTACGATTAATTGATTGTGGGTGTCACAAATAGTATACAAAAGTATAGGAAAAGTGATTTTCGGGTGTTTCATTTTTCTGTCAAAAATCACGCCAAAAGTGACAAAAAAATTGGCTTGTAAAGTGCCCAAACAACGAAAAGTTCCTTATAAATGACCTTTCCAGACTTCAAACTGCCACAACTTTGTCAAAACTCAACCGATTTTTAGTCCCGATGCCATTTTGGTCATTATTTGGCATCTTGTTTAATTCTACATCTCAGGTTTATGCACTTTTTAAAAAAAAAAATTTCTGTCTTTTTTTCCAAAAAAAGGGTCCCCCCTTACCAATTTCATTTTTTCAAAATTTAGAATCTTGAAATTTTACGATTAATTAATTGTGGGTGTCACAAATAGTATAAAAAAGTATAGGAAAAGTGATTTTCGGGTGTTTCATTTTTCTGTCAAAAATCACGCCAAAAGTGACAAAAAAATTGGCTTGTAAAGTGCCCAAACAACGAAAGGTTCCTTATAAATGACCTTTCCAGACTTCAAACTGCCACAACTTTGTCACAACTCAACCGATTTTTAGTCCCGATGCCATTTTGGTCATTATTTGGCATCTTGTTTAATTCTACAACTCAGGTTTATGCACTTTTCGAAAAAAAAAATTTCTGACTTTTTTTCCAAAAAATGCATAAGGGTCCCCCCTTACAATTTTCATTTTTTCAAAATTTAGAATCTTGAAATTTTACGATTAATTGATTGTGGGTGTCACAAATAGTATACAAAAGTATAGGAAAAGTGATTTTCGGGTGTTTCATTTTTCTGTCAAAAATCACGCCAAAAGTGACAAAAAAATTGGCTTGTAAAGTGCCCAAACAACGAAAAGTTCCTTATAAATGACATTTCCAGACTTCAAACTGCCACAACTTTGTCAAAACTCAACCGATTTTTAGTCCTAATGCCATTTTGGTCATTATTTGACATCTTGTTAAATTCTTCATCTCAGATTTATGCATTTTTAAAAAAAAAATTTCTGACTTATTTTTCAAAAAATGCATAAGGGTCCCCCCTTACCAATTTCATTTTTTCAAAATTTAAAATCTTGAAATTTTACGATTTATTGATTGTGGGTGTCACAAATAGTATAAAAAAGTATAGGAAAAGTGATTTTCGGGTGTTTCATTTTTCTGTCAAAAATCACGCCAAAAGTGTCAAAAAAATTGGCTTGTTAAGTGCCCAAACAACGAAAAGTTCCTTATAAATGACCTTTCCAGACTTCAAACTGCCACAACTTTGTCAAAACTCAACCGATTTTTAGTCCCGATGCCATTTTGGTCATTATTTGGCATCTTGTTTAATTCTACATCTCAGGTTTATGCACTTTTTAAAAAAAAAAATTTCTCTCTTTTTTTCCAAAAAAAGCATAAGGGTCCCCCCTTACCATTTTCATTTTTTCAAAATTTAGAATCTTGAAATTTTACGATTAATTGATTGTGGGTGTCACAAATAGTATACAAAAGTATAGGAAAAGTGATTTTCGGATGTTTCATTTTTCTGTCAAAAATCACGCCAAAAGTGACAAAAAAATTGGCTTGTAAAGTGCCCAAACAACGAAAAGTTCCTTATAAATGACCTTTCCAGACTTCAAACTGCCACAACTTTGTCAAAACTCAACCGATTTTTAGTCCCGATGCCATTTTGGTCATTAATTGGCATCTTGTTTAATTCTACATCTCAGTTTTATGCACTTTTTAAAAAAAAAAATTTCTGTTTTTTTTTCCAAAAAACGCATAAGGGTCCCCCCTTACCATTTTCATTTTTTCAAAATTTAGAATCTTGAAATTTTACGATAAATTGATTGTGGGTGTCACAAATAGTATACAAAAGTATAGGAAAAGTGATTTTCGGGTGTTTCATTTTTCTGTCAAAAATCACGCCAAAACTGACAAAAAAATTGGCTTGTAAAGTGCCCAAACAACGAAAAGTTCCTTATAAATGACCTTTCCAGACTTCAAACTGCCACAACTTTGTCAAAACTCAACCGATTTTTAGTCCCGATGCCATTTTGGTCATTATTTGGCATCTTGTTTAATTCTATATCTCAGGTTTATGCACTTTTTAAAAAAAAAAAATTCTGTCTTTTTTTCCAAAAAAAGCATAAGGGTCCCCCCTTACCAATTTCATTTTTTCAAAATTTAGAATCTTGAAATTTTACAATTAATTAATTAAGGGTGTCACAAATAGTATAAAAAAGTATAGGAAAAGTGATTTTCGGGTGTTTCATTTTTCTGTCAAAAATCACGCCAAAAGTGACAAAAAAATTGGCTTGTAAAGTGCCCAAACAACGAAAAGTTCCTTATAAATGACCTTTCCAGACTTCAAACTGCCACAACTTTGTCAAAACTCAACCGATTTTTAGTCCCGATGCCATTTTGGTCATTATTTGGCATCTTGTTTAATTCTACATCTCAGGTTTATGCACTTTTTAAAAAAAAAAAATTCTGTCTTTTTTCCCAAAAAATGCATAAGGGTCCCCCCTTACTCTTTTCATTTTTTCAAAATTAAGAATCTTGAAATTTTACGATTAATTGATTGTGGGTGTCACAAATAGTATACAAAAGTATAGGAAAAGTGATTTTCGGGTGTTTCATTTTTCTGTAAAAATCACGCCAAAAGTGACAAAAAAATTGGCTTGTAAAGTGCCCAAACAACGAAAGGTTCCTTATAAATGACCTTTCCAGACTTCAAACTGCCACAACTTTGTCAAAACTCAACCGATTTTTAGTCCCGATGCCATTTTGGTCATTATTTGGCATCTTGTTTAATTCTACATCTCAGGTTTATGCATTTTTTAAAAAAAAAAATTTCTGTCTTTTTTTCCAAAAAAAGGGTCCCCCCTTACCAATTTCATTTTTTCAAAATTTAGAATCTTGAAATTTTACGATTAATTGATTGTGGGTGTCACAAATAGTATAAAAAAGTATAGGAAAAGTGATTTTCGGGTGTTTCATTTTTCTGTCAAAAATCACGCCAAAAGTGACAAAAAAATTGGCTTGTAAAGTGCCCAAACAACGAAAGGTTCCTTATAAATGACCTTTCCAGACTTCAAACTGCCACAACTTTGTCACAACTCAACCGATTTTTAGTCCCGATGCCATTTTGGTCATTATTTGGCATCTTGTTTAATTCTACAACTCAGGTTTATGCACTTTTCGAAAAAAAAAATTTCTGACTTTTTTTCCAAAAAATGCATAAGGGTCCCCCCTTACAATTTTCATTTTTTCAAAATTTAGAATCTTGAAATTTTACGATTAATTGATTGTGGGTGTCACAAATAGTATACAAAAGTATAGGAAAAGTGATTTTCGGGTGTTTCATTTTTCTGTCAAAAATCACGCCAAAAGTGACAAAAAAATTGGCTTGTAAAGTGCCCAAACAACGAAAAGTTCCTTATAAATGACCTTTCCAGACTTCAAACTGCCACAACTTTGTCAAAACTCAACCGATTTTTAGTCCTAATGCCATTTTGGTCATTATTTGACATCTTGTTAAATTCTTCATCTCAGATTTATGCATTTTTTAAAAAAAAAATTTCTGACTTATTTTTCAAAAAATGCATAAGGGTCCCCCCCTTACCAATTTCATTTTTTCAAAATTTAAAATCTTGAAATTTTACGATTTATTGATTGTGGGTGTCACAAATAGTATAAAAAAGTATAGGAAAAGTGATTTTCGGGTGTTTCATTTTTCTGTCAAAAATCACGCCAAAAGTGTCAAAAAAATTGGCTTGTTAAGTGCCCAAACAACGAAAAGTTCCTTATAAATGACCTTTCCAGACTTCAAACTGCCACAACTTTGTCAAAACTCAACCGATTTTTAGTCCCGATGCCATTTTGGTCATTATTTGGCATCTTGTTTAATTCTACATCTCAGGTTTATGCACTTTTTAAAAAAAAAAATTTCTCTCTTTTTTTCCAAAAAATGCATAAGGGTCCCCCCTTACTCTTTTCATTTTTTCAAAATTAAGAATCTTGAAATTTTACGATTAATTGATTGTGGGTGTCACAAATAGTATACAAAAGTATAGGAAAAGTGATTTTCGGGTGTTTCATTTTTCTGTAAAAATCACGCCAAAAGTGACAAAAAAATTGGCTTGTAAAGTGCCCAAACAACGAAAGGTTCCTTATAAATGACCTTTCCAGACTTCAAACTGCCACAACTTTGTCAAAACTCAACCGATTTTTAGTCCCGATGCCATTTTGGTCATTATTTGGCATCTTGTTTAATTCTACAACTCAGGTTTATGCACTTTTCGAAAAAAAAATTTCTGACTTTTTTTCCAAAAAATGCATAAGGGTCCCCCCTTACAATTTTCATTTTTTCAAAATTTAGAATCTTGAAATTTTACGATTAATTGATTGTGGGTGTCACAAATAGTATACAAAAGTATAGGAAAAGTGATTTTCGAGTGTTACATTTTTCTGTCAAAAATCACGCCAAAAGTGACAAAAAAATTGGCTTGTAAAGTGCCCAAACAACGAAAAGTTCCTTATAAATGACCTTTCCAGACTTCAAACTGCCACAACTTTGTCAAAACTCAACCGATTTTTAGTCCTGATGCCATTTTGGTCATTATTTGATATCTTGTTTAATTCTACATCTCAGATTAATGCATTTTTAAAAAAAAAAATTTCTGACTTATTTTCCAAAAAATGCATAAGGGTCCCCCCTTACCATTTTCATTTTTTCAAAATTTAGAATCTTGAAATTTTACGATTAATTGATTGTGGGTGTCACAAATAGTATACAAAAGTATAGGAAAAGTGATTTTCGGATGTTTCATTTTTCTGTCAAAAATCACGCCAAAAGTGACAAAAAAATTGGCTTGTAAAGTGCCCAAACAACGAAAAGTTCCTTATAAATGACCTTTCCAGACTTCAAACTGCCACAACTTTGTCAAAACTCAACCGATTTTTAGTCCCGATGCCATTTTGGTCATTAATTGGCATCTTGTTTAATTCTACATCTCAGTTTTATGCACTTTTTAAAAAAAAAAATTTCTGTTTTTTTTTTTCCAAAAAACGCATAAGGGTCCCCCCTTACCATTTTCATTTTTTCAAAATTTAGAATCTTGAAATTTTACGATAAATTGATTGTGGGTGTCACAAATAGTATACAAAAGTATAGGAAAAGTGATTTTCGGGTGTTTCATTTTTCTGTCAAAAATCACGCCAAAAGTGACAAAAAAATTGGCTTGTAAAGTGCCCAAACAACGAAAAGTTCCTTATAAATGACCTTTCCAGACTTCAAACTGCCACAACTTTGTCAAAACTCAACCGATTTTTAGTCCCGATGCCATTTTGGTCATTATTTGGCATCTTGTTTAATTCTATATCTCAGGTTTATGCACTTTTTAAAAAAAAAAATTCTGTCTTTTTTTCCAAAAAAAGCATAAGGGTCCCCCCTTACCAATTTCATTTTTTCAAAATTTAGAATCTTGAAATTTTACAATTAATTAATTAAGGGTGTCACAAATAGTATAAAAAAGTATAGGAAAAGTGATTTTCGGGTGTTTCATTTTTCTGTCAAAAATCACGCCAAAAGTGACAAAAAAATTGGCTTGTAAAGTGCCCAAACAACGAAAAGTTCCTTATAAATGACCTTTCCAGACTTCAAACTGCCACAACTTTGTCAAAACTCAACCGATTTTTAGTCCCGATGCCATTTTGGTCATTATTTGGCATCTTGTTTAATTCTACATCTCAGGTTTATGCACTTTTCGAAAAAAAAATTTCTGACTTTTTTTCCAAAAAATGCATAAGGGTCCCCCCTTACAATTTTCATTTTTTCAAAATTTAGAATCTTGAAATTTTACGATTAATTGATTGTGGGTGTCACAAATAGTATACAAAAGTATAGGAAAAGTGATTTTCGAGTGTTTCATTTTTCTGTCAAAAATCACGCCAAAAGTGACAAAAAAATTGGCTTGTAAAGTGCCCAAACAACGAAAAGTTCCTTATAAATGACCTTTCCAGACTTCAAACTGCCACAACTTTGTCAAAACTCAACCGATTTTTAGTCCTGATGCCATTTTGGTCATTATTTGATATCTTGTTTAATTCTACATCTCAGATTAATGCATTTTTAAAAAAAAAATTTCTGACTTATTTTCCAAAAAATGCATAAGGGTCCCCCCTTACCATTTTCATTTTTTCAAAATTTAGAATCTTGAAATTTTACGATTAATTGATTGTGGGTGTCACAAATAGTATACAAAAGTATAGGAAAAGTGATTTTCGGATGTTTCATTTTTCTGTCAAAAATCACGCCAAAAGTGACAAAAAAATTGGCTTGTAAAGTGCCCAAACAACGAAAAGTTCCTTATAAATGACCTTTCCAGACTTCAAACTGCCACAACTTTGTCAAAACTCAACCGATTTTTAGTCCCGATGCCATTTTGGTCATTAATTGGCATCTTGTTTAATTCTACATCTCAGTTTTATGCACTTTTTAAAAAAAAAAATTTCTGTTTTTTTTTTCCAAAAAACGCATAAGGGTCCCCCCTTACCATTTTCATTTTTTCAAAATTTAGAATCTTGAAATTTTACGATAAATTGATTGTGGGTGTCACAAATAGTATACAAAAGTATAGGAAAAGTGATTTTCGGGTGTTTCATTTTTCTGTCAAAAATCACGCCAAAAGTGACAAAAAAATTGGCTTGTAAAGTGCCCAAACAACGAAAAGTTCCTTATAAATGACCTTTCCAGACTTCAAACTGCCACAACTTTGTCAAAACTCAACCGATTTTTAGTCCCGATGCCATTTTGGTCATTATTTGGCATCTTGTTTAATTCTATATCTCAGGTTTATGCACTTTTTAAAAAAAAAAAATTCTGTCTTTTTTTCCAAAAAAGCATAAGGGTCCCCCCTTACCAATTTCATTTTTTCAAAATTTAGAATCTTGAAATTTTACAATTAATTAATTAAGGGTGTCACAAATAGTATAAAAAAGTATAGGAAAAGTGATTTTCGGGTGTTTCATTTTTCTGTCAAAAATCACGCCAAAAGTGACAAAAAAATTGGCTTGTAAAGTGCCCAAACAACGAAAAGTTCCTTATAAATGACCTTTCCAGACTTCAAACTGCCACAACTTTGTCAAAACTCAACCGATTTTTAGTCCCGATGCCATTTTGGTCATTATTTGGCATCTTGTTTAATTCTACATCTCAGGTTTATGCATTTTAAAAAAAAAAAATTTCTGTCTTTTTTTCCAAAAAAAGGGTCCCCCCTTACCAATTTCATTTTTTCAAAATTTAGAATCTTGAAATTTTACGATTAATTGATTGTGGGTGTCACAAATAGTATAAAAAAGTATAGGAAAAGTGATTTTCGGGTGTTTCATTTTTCTGTCAAAAATCACGCCAAAAGTGACAAAAAAATTGGCTTGTAAAGTGCCCAAACAACGAAAGGTTCCTTATAAATGACCTTTCCAGACTTCAAACTGCCACAACTTTGTCACAACTCAACCGATTTTTAGTCCCGATGCCATTTTGGTCATTATTTGGCATCTTGTTTAATTCTACAACTCAGGTTTATGCACTTTTCGAAAAAAAAAATTTCTGACTTTTTTTCCAAAAAATGCATAAGGGTCCCCCCTTACAATTTTCATTTTTTCAAAATTTAGAATCTTGAAATTTTACGATTAATTGATTGTGGGTGTCACAAATAGTATACAAAAGTATAGGAAAAGTGATTTTCGGGTGTTTCATTTTTCTGTCAAAAATCACGCCAAAAGTGACAAAAAAATTGGCTTGTAAAGTGCCCAAACAACGAAAAGTTCCTTATAAATGACATTTCCAGACTTCAAACTGCCACAACTTTGTCAAAACTCAACCGATTTTTAGTCCTAATGCCATTTTGGTCATTATTTGACATCTTGTTAAATTCTTCATCTCAGATTTATGCATTTTTAAAAAAAAAAAATTTCTGACTTATTTTTCAAAAAATGCATAAGGGTCCCCCCTTACCAATTTCATTTTTTCAAAATTTAAAATCTTGAAATTTTACGATTTATTGATTGTGGGTGTCACAAATAGTATAAAAAAGTATAGGAAAAGTGATTTTCGGGTGTTTCATTTTTCTGTCAAAAATCACGCCAAAAGTGTCAAAAAAATTGGCTTGTTAAGTGCCCAAACAACGAAAAGTTCCTTATAAATGACCTTTCCAGACTTCAAACTGCCACAACTTTGTCAAAACTCAACCGATTTTTAGTCCCGATGCCATTTTGGTCATTATTTGGCATCTTGTTTAATTCTACATCTCAGGTTTATGCACTTTTTAAAAAAAAAAATTTCTCTCTTTTTTTCCAAAAAAAGCATAAGGGTCCCCCCTTACCATTTTCATTTTTTCAAAATTTAGAATCTTGAAATTTTACGATTAATTGATTGTGGGTGTCACAAATAGTATACAAAAGTATAGGAAAAGTGATTTTCGGATGTTTCATTTTTCTGTCAAAAATCACGCCAAAAGTGACAAAAAAATTGGCTTGTAAAGTGCCCAAACAACGAAAAGTTCCTTATAAATGACCTTTCCAGACTTCAAACTGCCACAACTTTGTCAAAACTCAACCGATTTTTAGTCCTAATGCCATTTTGGTCATTATTTGACATCTTGTTAAATTCTTCATCTCAGATTTATGCATTTTTAAAAAAAAAAAATTTCTGACTTATTTTTCAAAAAATGCATAAGGGTCCCCCCTTACCAATTTCATTTTTTCAAAATTTAAAATCTTGAAATTTTACGATTTATTGATTGTGGGTGTCACAAATAGTATAAAAAAGTATAGGAAAAGTGATTTTCGGGTGTTTCATTTTTCTGTCAAAAATCACGCCAAAAGTGTCAAAAAAATTGGCTTGTTAAGTGCCCAAACAACGAAAAGTTCCTTATAAATGACCTTTCCAGACTTCAAACTGCCACAACTTTGTCAAAACTCAACCGATTTTTAGTCCCGATGCCATTTTGGTCATTATTTGGCATCTTGTTTAATTCTACATCTCAGGTTTATGCACTTTTTAAAAAAAAAAATTTCTCTCTTTTTTTCCAAAAAATGCATAAGGGTCCCCCCTTACTCTTTTCATTTTTTCAAAATTAAGAATCTTGAAATTTTACGATTAATTGATTGTGGGTGTCACAAATAGTATACAAAAGTATAGGAAAAGTGATTTTCGGGTGTTTCATTTTTCTGTAAAAATCACGCCAAAAGTGACAAAAAAATTGGCTTGTAAAGTGCCCAAACAACGAAAGGTTCCTTATAAATGACCTTTCCAGACTTCAAACTGCCACAACTTTGTCAAAACTCAACCGATTTTTAGTCCCGATGCCATTTTGGTCATTATTTGGCATCTTGTTTAATTCTACAACTCAGGTTTATGCACTTTTCGAAAAAAAAATTTCTGACTTTTTTTCCAAAAAATGCATAAGGGTCCCCCCTTACAATTTTCATTTTTTCAAAATTTAGAATCTTGAAATTTTACGATTAATTGATTAAGGGTGTCAGAAATAGTATAAAAAAGTATAGGAAAAGTGATTTTCGGGTGTTTCATTTTTCTGTCAAAAATCACGCCAAAAGTGACAAAAAAATTGGCTTGTATAGTGGAAAGTGCCTAATAAACTACCGCTTACATTTCATTTCAATTTCTTCATCATCCAAGAGCAATGAGACGACCTCTTTGGGCTTGAGTGTGTCTGGTTTAAAATGGCCGCCACTTATAACCATTCGTTGTATCTGAAAAAATATAAAATAATATATTGAAAAAATACATTTGAATAGAAAAAAAGCCGAAAATATTAAAAGAGCAGCGCCTCAGGAAATGAAACAAAACACGTAGAAGTGAGTAGCGCCTGGGACTTGGCGTAGACTTACTTAGCTTCCGTTCTGTCGGCCTAAGCACTTTAATATGATAATCAGGAGTTGGGCAATTAAACGAATAAATGCACAGAACTCAACAAAGAAGAAGCAAACACTGAATGAGTGTTGTTATAGAGAACTTAAAGGCGTAACCGAAATGTCGCCTAACCAATTGTATAATTAATTTCCGGTATCGTTTTACTCTTGCCCTTATATATACCCCATACAATGCACATCGTGTACAAGTGTTTCATGTGTGCGGCTCGTGTTTCATTTAGCATTTTGAAAAGAGGCGCAACAGTGCTCCGGGGAAGGGGAAAATCCATGCACGCACGTGCCTAATATAAGCCAGAAGAAAGCAAAAAACTCCAAGCGATTTGTTTTTGTTCGGTTTGCTGAATGGAGTTTTGCGGTTTCCTGGCCCCGAGTGGTTTAGTGGTTTGCTTACCTCACTCTTTTCGCGCGCCCGCTGTAGAATGCGCTCCTCGATGGTGCCCTTGCAGATGAGGCGGTAGACTGTCACCTGTTTGGTCTGTCCCAGGCGATGGGCGCGATCCATGGCCTGTTGATCAACGGTGGGGTTCCAATCCGAATCGTAGAAGATGACCTGCAAGGAGAGATAACAATGGGTTTAGATTTGTTGAATTGAACCAGTGAGTTCCCTAAAATAAACTTCCGTTTACTAACACATAATCAAAATAAACTGAAATGAATATTTAAATGAGCATTCGACACGCACATCCTTTCGCAATCCTTTTGATACGTTACTGCATATTTAATGCGGGTACGAGTGCCCAATAATCCACTTTGTCGCCTCACGAGTTCTACGCCTTTCCTGTTGATGCGACTATTTCGGCTATCTACGATTAGAGAAGGGGCAACTCTTTTCATTTGGGACGTGTGCAGAGTGCAAGTGTGCAGCGCTCCTTCGAGGGTTGCTTCTCGAATGCCATATCCCATATCCGGCAGTAATAAAACTAATTATATTGAACTGAATTTAGAACACGTGTTTTGTGATCTTTCCCTCTTCAAAATCCATTTCCGCTTAATAGATAGGGACTGGATTTCATTTGAATTGAGATTATATCCCGAAGCAAGAAGACTTTTTGAGTAGCAAATAACGACAGTTGCCTGTTGACAGATAAGTTTATTTTGTCATGGATTGTAAATGAGCGTAAGTAATCGAATTCAACTTTAATATTTAAGAGCGTATCAGTTTTAAATTGTTTAAAGCAATCTAGACTACTTATAGCCATATTTTCTAGACCAAGTTGAGACAGTTGTCAAAAAACGTCATGAAGCTACAACATTTTCTACTTCTGATCTTTTCCCAATTGGCTGCGCCTTTTATTACTAATTTTACTGAGAACGAACTATGGATCGAGCAGAAATTGGATCATTTTAATGAGAGCGAAACGCGAACATGGAAAATGGCAAGATATAGAAGGATACTCAATATATTGTTAAAATTATTAATTTATTCAATTGCTTTTAGCGTTATTTGGAGAGTGATACCTTTTATAAACCAGGTGGCCCTATTCTTATCAATATAAATGCCGAATGGGCTGTTACTTTTAAAAGTGAACTGTGTGGCTTCTTCTACGAAATGGCTGAAAAGTTCAACGCTTATGCGGCTCAGACAGAGCACCGATATTATGGCAAAAGTCGACCAGTACAGTGAGTGGGAACTGAATGTCAAAAGTTTCATTTCTAATGATGTTGGCTTACAACAGAAATTTGACCGTCGAGAACCTGCAATATTTGACCATGAAGCAGGCCCTAGCTGATCTGGCACATTTCATAAGACACCAAAAGGCCACGGTTCCTGGGCTAGCCAATGCTAAGGTCATCCTAATTGGCTGTTCCTATGCTGGCAATATGGTAACTTATTTTCGCAAGGATTATCCTGAGCTGATTGATGGTGGCTGGGCAGCTTGTTCCGCGCTTTACTACAGATTGGACTATTCTGGTATGGTTAATACGCTCCTATAACACACTCAAATCTGATCATCTCTCTTCAATTCAGATGCTTACATAAGTGTTGGTAAATCCATTCGCAAGATTGGCGGTGATCTGTGTTACGATCGTATTGACCATTTCAGCAGATGGTACCTGAGACATAAGAAAGCCAATGATGCTATTTATACTGAGCTTCAAGCACAAAATCTAAGTACGCACTATGAAAACGTAGATGAAACAATTGCAACTCATGTGCAGCATCGCAAGTACGATTAAGATTAATTAGCAAACTTATTCGAAGTTAATTTCAATTAACTCTTCTTGCAGCATATCCATGATGCAGAGAATATGCAAAAATATTACTGCAGTTGATGGCAATGACTTTATTGGTTTTGGTAAGGTGCTGGAGCATCTCAGCTCAAGAATACCTGGAATAGGTAATAGGTTTGAAGTTGAATTCTCGGAGCAGCATGTTGGTAAGTATGCGTAGCTTAGAGGCCTCAAGAATGGATCTCATTAATTGCCCATTTCAGCTCGTCAATTTTTTTATCAGACTTGCAATGAGTTTGGCAACTTTCAATCAACGAGTTCAAGGCATCAGCCTTTTGGTGATAAGCTGCCGTTCACCACAATAATTGAGGAGTGTCAGAAACAATTTGGTCCCAAGTTTACACTTGACTATATTAACCGAAAGATAAATGAACTCAACGCCAAATATGGGGGTCATGAGCCCAAAGTTGATCACATTTATTTCACAAAAGCCGAAGATGATCCCTGGAGATGGGTCGGCATTATTGATGAGTGTGCGACTATTATTCCAGGTATACATTCTATAGATTCACAATATTCTATTTATTCTACTAAATAATTGAAACATGCAGGAATTGGACACTGCCATGAGTTGAGAGCTCGTAGTGAAAAAGATCCACCAGCACTTGTAGCAGCCAAGCAAAAAGGCATTGATTTGATTGAGAGCTGGATTAATGGCGGGGGAACCACACGGGAAACACTTGTACAATGTTAGCTTTAAATCTGCAATCTTGTTGATAACATTATAATACAATTCACTTAGATTTGAGTAAAAGCGTGTTTTCTAGAGCAATTCGATAAGGGTGAACAAATATATATTTAATTTTGAGGAAACTGGAGTCATCAGACAAATAAAATGTTATCGGCTTATCGATACAATTAATTTACCAATTGTCAATCGATTTGCAATCAATCGCAAGTGATCTAAGCATTAATTAATCGCAATGTATAACAATCAAATGAGCTTATCGATAGCCATTATCAGCCAGTTTAAATGATTGCAAATACATAGAGGGGAACCCTGTAAACTTTTGAAACGCCTCGACTCTTAAGTAGAACTGATAAAGCACTGCATGGTATTGAATTCGACACGGTTATTAAGGCCAACGATTCAACTCAAATAGTATGCTATGTAGTATTATTTACCACCTCATGTGCGATGTGCTTACGTAGATAATACCCTAATTAAGTGTGCGATAAGATTTGCCGCTGAGCTAAGCAACACCTATTAGCTATTAGTGGTGCTAGAAGTGTGCCTTTAGCCACAGTAGTGTTCCAATCCACAACGATGACACACTACCTAGTCGGAATTGCGCTGGCGTTGCTAGCATTGGGCCATTTGGCCCAATCTGATGGCAATATATTCCAGCGCAGGTTCAAGCAACTGCACGGGGAGCCTCCCTTGCCCACGAACCAGAGCCGAGCAGATCTGGTACAACTATTGTGGATCGAGCAGAAGTTGGACCACTTTGATGCGGCCGAGACTCGAACGTGGCAAATGGTATGTGTGCCCTGTTAAATAATCGGGCAGAAGTAACCACAATTTAATATACTTATATTTAGCGGTATTTGTTGAACGATGTGTTCTATAAAGCCGGTGGTCCCATGTTCATTTTCCTGGGCGGAGAATGGGAAATATCCAGTGGCCGCATCACTGGTGGTCACATGTACGACATGGCCAAGGAGCACAACGGATTACTGGTCTACACAGAACATCGTTACTATGGCGAAAGTCATCCTCTGCCGTGAGTTTTAATCAAATGGTATATCAATTAAACAATTCTTATGTATTTCTATATCTTTTAGAGATTTGTCCAATGAGAATATACAATATTTGCATGTGAAACAAGCGTTGGCAGATTTGGCACACTTTATAACCACACAAAAGGCAACCTATGAAGACTTGAGCGATTCCAAAGTTATCATTGTGGGTGGATCCTACTCGGCGACGATGGTGACATGGTTTAAGAAGACCTATCCTGATTTGGTTGTAGGTGGCTGGGCTTCCAGTGCACCACTATTGGCCAAAGTCAACTTCATGGGTAAGTAAAGCTCTTCTACAGAATACTACATCAATATTACAATGATCGTTGCTTAGAATACAAGGAGATAATGGGACAATCCATAGACCTAATGGGTGGTTCAGATTGTTACAAGCGTATTGAGAACGGCATTGCTGAAATGGAAAGGATGTTTGCCAACAAGCGCGGAGCTGAGGTCAAAGCTATGCTGAAACTGTGTGAACGTTTCGATGTGTACAGCGATCTGGATGTATGGACATTATTCAATGAGATCTCTGAAATATTTGCTGGCGCTGTGCAGGGACACTAGTAAGCATGAGCAGATCCCAGATCCCCAATTGATTTTAATGTTATTTCTTTAACAGTACTGGACGCATTGAGGGCGTTTGCCAAAATATCATGGCTGAAAGCTCGGATCTGATTGGTGTTAGCAAGCATGTGCTTAGTGAGTTTGAAGCAAGTGGTGGCAAGTGCAACGATCTGAGCTATAATGCCATCATTAACGTACTTTTGGATTCAAGCTACAACGGCGGCATGAGTAAGTATTTCAAATAGTTTCCTTTTAGTTTACCTTGGGGATAAACCTTTTACAGTGCGTCAGTGGATTTACCAGACATGCAATGAGTTCGGCTGGTATCAGACCTCATCTTCCATGGATCAACCATTCGGCAGCAAGTTCCCCCTAGCACTCTTCACCACCATGTGCGCCGACCTGTATGGCAATCAGTACAGTAACTCATTTATCGACAGCCAAGTGGCTAGCACAAATGAATACTTTGGGGGCATGTCGCCAAATGTGCAAAATGTCTACCTAACTCATGGTCAATTGGATCCCTGGCGTGCAATGGGCATTCAGAACGAAACAGTGGCAACAGTTATACCAGGTGCGCTTATATCGTTAATATTTAAATGATTCTGTAACTATTTTGTTGATTTTACAGGATATGCACACTGCAACGACTTCGGTTCGATCAGTTCCAGTGACACCGCCGAAATGCTTGCCTCGAAAGAACGCATTGCGGAACTGGTTCGCGAATGGCTAAAGTGATCATTTTGATCCATTTTGATTTAATAGCGGCGATAACAACAATCTAATAGTTTATACCGAGTGTGTTTTATAATTGCAATAAACTGGGCATGTTGAATTCTTGGAGAATTCGTCTATTAATGCTTGGTGCTGGTAAATAAAGCTTGCTGGGATTACTTTATCATGGTATCCATTCTTAAATCAGTCTAGCAACTAATCAAAGCCATGTGAGAACCATGAAATAATCATAGAAATCATCGGATATCATAAATTTAGCTGAAAAGCCCGCCTTATCAGTAGATTCTATTGAAATAACATTTCATATCAGCTATATGTATATTTATAATAGCCTTCTATCTTGATCGCAAATTATTGATAACTTGACCGCACTTGGATTACATAAAAGCTGAACGTTGGCCAACAGGAAATGTCATTTACAAATATGCTGTTGCTTCAGTTGGTCAGCCTAGTGCTAGTGGCTCTGGCTAGCCAGGCAAATAGCCTGCAGTGGAAGAGAGATGTGCCCGTTTTGGTTAAAACCTTACAAAATCTGAACCGTGGTCCGCCACAGCAGATGGTGCAACGGGCCGATACGTCCGCTGAGAAATGGATAACACAGCCACTTGATCACTTCGATGACAGCAATAATAACACATACGAAATGGTAAGAGCAGTATTTTGATGACAATACAAAATATGCAACACTTGTCTTTAATGTAGCGCTATTTCATCAACGATGAATTCCAAGCCGATGACAGTCCAATTTTCATATTTTTGGGCGGTGAATGGGAGGCCTCCACTGGCATGATATTGCAAGGTCATTGGTACGATATGGCCAAGGAGCACAACGGTGTGCTGATCTACACGGAGCATCGTTATTATGGCAAAAGTTTGCCCACAGAGTAAGTTTTTAAGTGATAATAAGAACATTATCGGAATGCTAACCAACTGTCAACTGTCAGGACAATGTCTCTGGACAATCTGCAGTATTTGCACGTGAAGCAGGCACTAGCCGATGTGGCCCATTTCATTGAAACCTTCAAGTCGGAGAATGCACAGCTTGCCAATGCGAAGGTGGTGCTAGCCGGTGGCTCCTATTCGGCCACAATGGTCGTGTGGTTCAAGCGACTCTATCCCGATTTGGTGGTGGGTGGCTGGGCGTCCAGTGCACCGCTGCTGGCCAAGGTTAACTTTTTCGAGTACAAGGAGGTGACAGGCAGAGCCTTCCTGGAGCTGGGCGGCCAACAGTGCTACGATCGCATACAGCAGGGCATAGCCGACTTGGAGTCCATGTTTGAGAACAAACGTGCGGCTGAGGCAAGGGCTATGCTACGCTTATGCAGCAACTTTGATCATGAAAGCGATCTGGATTTGTGGAACTTATTCAGCAGCATTTCCAACATCTTTGCGGGCATAGCGCAGTATCAAGGGTGGGTAAAGCAAATGACTCGAAAGCAATCGCATATAACTTATAGCTTTTCCACTTGATGTAGTACGGGCGATATTGAGAGTAATTGCAATTATTTGCTGAGTTTCGAGGATCCTGCCACAGCGATTGCCAACTTTGCCTATTGGGCTTGGGATTATCCAACCTGCATTAATGCGCGCTACCAGGAAACTGTCGAGTATTATCTGTGGGGCATTGAGAACTTTAGCGCGTGTAAGTTGTTCAACTGCTAAACGTCTTGCTTTAACTGATTAATGTACGTGTTTGATTTCGATAGCTCGTCCATGGTATTATCAGACGTGTAACGAGTACGGCTGGTATCAGTCGTCAAGCTCAAGCAATCAGCCCTTTGGCACCAAGTTTCCTGCCACATTGTACATTGAACTGTGTAAAGATGTCTTCAGCTCCAAGTTTGGCAGCGCACAACTCCAGCTCAATACCGCACAGACCAATCTGGACTTTGGTGGCCTTGAGCCGAACGTTACCAACATTTATATGACACACGGTGATCTAGATCCTTGGAGTGCCATGGGTCATGGTGTATCAGAGGGCGCCACTGTAATTAGCGAAGCCTCACACTGTGCTGACTTTAGTTCCATCAGTTCCAGCGACAGCACGGAAATGCGAGCAGCTAAGGAACGTATTGCTGAACTAGTTCGCGAATGGTTAAAATAACTTTAGATTGAAATATGTTTGTATTATTTCTACCAAAGCAATTGCTAAGAAATACAATTTGCACCCTACATGTTTTTAAACTTTTATATTGGAATTCGTAAGTATATTTTATACATCTAAAAAATTCTTTAAAATTTTTAAAATCATACAACGCAAATTGTCTTACTCGTACTCCTGCTCACTTGTCTAAATAAACTAAGTTATACAATTGTTAAAATTGTTTTGTTTTGTTTGTGCAAAAAAAAGGACATTAGCGTGATTAATGATTAATCAACAAAGCCTTCAAAAATACAAAGCATACTTTCAGGATTGTATCTAAATGCAATGATATTTTTCAAAGATTTTTCGAAATTTTTTTAATCTGACGAGCTAGTTAAAAATGATATAAACCTGATATTTTATTTCAATTGTGTCTCTATCTTCTTCAGTCTCATTTCCTGCACCCTGTTTTCGGGGTTACAGGGTAAAAAATTGTCACATCGCACGTGAGTAATATTTTGCGGAGGTAGAGGTATGCGGAGGTATATATATATATATATATCATTTAAGTCAGTATAGATATATTATATGGCAATTAATAAATCAATCAAATGCGAAATTATCGTCAGTCCATGACAATAAAAATACGATGGTTCCTTGTTAGGGAAAGCACAGAATTTTAAGGTATGGTATACAACGTGACACAGGAACTACATGAGCTTATCAGAGTTATCAAAATTTGTCTTAAGACAACAAAATCGGTCAATATTTGCTTTTTAATTAACACTTAACTTTAATAGCACCCTATTCAGCCCTGTTTTCATGTATTAGGGTAGGAAACCGTTCGCATATGTGCAAACTTTGATGAAGAACACCCTCATAGTACTAGTCTGGGAGAGTCCCCGGGCTTTGATGATATATGGTTTTTAAATTATATTTTGAGAAAACAATTTGAAAAATGTACATTTTTTTACCAAAAAAAGCTGAACATAATTTTTTTCAAGAATTCATATTCTGCTTTTTTTAATTTTTAAACTATTCCCAAGTTAGAAATAATTCAATAAATCTAATGGCATAAAAGATGCAATAAAACGATAAATTTATGTGACAAACAAATCTATCAAAATGTTTTTTCAAGGTGTGACCAGTCGGACAGTTCGCATCACGATCAATTCCCCTCAGATATAGTTTGTTTATACAAATACAGACAGCTGCAAAAAGACAACAAATTTCTACACCCAATGAATTGCACTAAATTCCGAAACGTGTGGAGCATAACGAATATGATGATGGGCTATCCAGCAACTGTGATAGACTGCGGCTACTTAAAGACTTTGCTACGATTTCGAAAATGTCATAAATCTTGAAGGCAACTACAAACAAGACGCGCATAATAATGACCCAAAGAAGCTCAAGATAAACTATACAATTTGTTTATAAATGGCATAAAATACATTTAATGACCTGAGCCCATATAATTTCAAATGTAACTGGTTCAATTTTGTGGGCCCTCAATGATTTCCGTTAGCGGACAGTGAAATGCCAAAGTGTTGAGTTGGTTTTTGGTCAAATTATTTTGGTATGCGCCAGCAACATGAACAGCAAATACTTAAGAAACTATGGACTTGCTTTTCTCACACACTGCGGACTGGACTTTTGGTAAATTTATTGAAAGAGAAATAAAAATTCTTTTAATTTTTGTCGAAATTGGTTGTGCTGTAGTATTTCTTTGGCTTTTGCTGCTCAATTACATTTTTGGCATAGTTTACGTTTTTATAATTGCTGCAAATTATTTTCATTTATAACTTGTATTTGGTACATATATACTACTACTATTACCACTATAAGCTAAATAAACTGTAATCATCCCAGGATAAACTAAATCAATACGCAACCATTCTAGACAATTCGCAACATCACATATAACACATACAAAAATGAAGAGTAATATAAAAGCCTTTTCGCCGCCTCAAAGAGCCGCTGAAATCGGCTACGCCATGCCAAAATGCCAAGGAATTAGTCAACACCGACTTGGGCGAACAATTTCGAGCCTGAGAACCAAACAATAAAACGGACGGAGAAGACAAAACACCAAATTACTTCGCGGCCAGCGCAAATAACAAATCAAAATCAGTGACAAAATGATTTAAGAACCAAGCGAAAATGTTCACACGAAGCACCCAGCAGCCAGAAGTCGCAAAAGACGGCGAGAAATCACCGCAAATCGAATCAAGACACACACACACACACACAAGCACACTAAGTATTGCATCCTTTTGGCTGAGAATTTGTGGTGGCTGCCGTGGCAGTGTCATTGTTGCGATAAAGATCACAATGTGTAAATCATGGTAAACTCAGGTCGATCGACGCCGACGCCGAAGCCGAGGCTGAGGCTGAGGCCGAAGCCGACACGGATGCGAACTACCGCGCATTGCATAAACAAGTAGTCGAGCAAATGGATACAAGCTGCCCCTTTATTCAGCGCCCACACATAAATCTGCTAGCTGCCAATTGGCCATGGAGTGCAGTGCCGCACATTGTCATAGACCTCCAGAATATCCGTGTCGGACTGCAGCGCCCGCAGGAACTCGGAATAGCGCTGAAACTTCATTGTTGTCAACTTTAACAGCGGCTGCCTGGCGCAGTAGCCAATTTCTGTTAGCAGTGGCTTGTAGCCGCATAGCCTGAGCTTGGCAGTCACCTCTGGCATATCCTCCGGCTGGCACTTGAAGCATAGTGCGCCCATTTCAATGCTGACAACCTGGCAACCCTGCGACTTGCAGCGCAGCGCATCGCGTTGCAGCCGCTGCTCCAAGTCGGCAAAGTCCATGTCTGTTTGGCAGGTCATGAGCACATGAATGAGGCCCATTCGCTTGAAGAGGCTTCCTTCGGTGTGCACGCGGCGATAGCGTGATTTATATTGATGCAGCAGTGGTGACAGCCGCTGCTTAAGTGCACCCAGATTAGCCGTGCGCACCTGACACACCAGTGCCGCCTCGTCTCCTTTGTAGTTTACATGCAGTACACAATTTTCTCTCTTGCCGTTGCCCAAACTCAGTTCTTTGCATTGCTCTTTAGGATTGCTTTTAATAATCGACGATTTGCTCAGCAGCAGCCACTTTCCTTTTTGGTCTTTTGTATTTATGGTTCTTATCGAGTCTTTCTCGCGATCTAGTCCATTAAGTTTTCCCAAGCCATTGCTTGATGATTGTTTGATCACTGGATTCCTTTTCGTTAGATTGGACTCAACGCGAGCTAATTTGGATCCATTGCTAATCACCGCAGATTTTGTAATTTGTTTGTGTATGAATTCCATTTGTTTCTCTTCGTAAATAACTATCAATTTTGCTTAGAATTAATCTCAATCTAGTATTAATAGAATGCTTTTTAGAAAAGCAGCTTTGACTTAAAAATTTCTAAAGCTAAAAGGGTTTATTACACAGCTTTCCGGCCCTCTCTTCCATCTTATATATTTGTATTTTAGTTAAAGGATATGTTCGGAACTTACCGTATCGGCTGCAGTCAAATTAATACCCAATCCGCCGGCGCGCGTTGAGAGTAGGAAAACAAAGATATCGGTGCGGGTTTGGAAATCAGCGACCATGTCGCGACGAGCTGAAATCTTGCTGGAGCCATCGAGACGCATATATCGATGCTTGCGATGCCACATATACTCCTGTAAATAGAGCAAGCATTAGAAACGGTTGCAGGAAACAGAAATATATTTAATATTAGACGCACCTCTAGCAGATCAATCATTTTGGTCATTTGTGAGTAGATGAGGACACGATGACCCCCGGCCTTGAGGCGCGTAAGTAAACTGTCCAGCACAGACAGTTTGCCGGCATCCGTTATGAGTGTCTCCTTATCAGGCACCACAATCGACGACCAGCCACTTCGCGGCCTGCACAGCGCCAAACCTGTCGCCACCAGTTCCCTGCCCACAATGTTCTCGCACTGCAGGTGCCGTATTTGCGTCCAGGCAGCGGCGCGACTTTCACAGCTGTGGAACAGAAGTTGTCAGACATAAGTGGCATTTAAATACATCAAAGTCGAAGCAATTGTACTCACTATAAACGCCGATTGAAGGACTGCACACGCTGACCCAGCCCGTAGAGGAAGCGCGGCATCTGGAGCGGCTCGCATTCGAAGCGTTGCGGCTTGCGCGGACGGTGCGGGAACTCGGGCAGCAAATGCAGTGTAGTCGTCTTAACATCGCTCTTCGATTTGGTCTGCACCTCCACAGATTCCATTTCTAGCTCTTGCTTGACACACGCTTCAGACTTCACTTGCGCTTGACCATCCGCTTCGACCAGCTCCTCAATGCGTGCTGTGTTTTGCTGGACTATTTTCGAACGTGTCACACGATGCTCGATCGTTTCCTGCATGTTGACTGTGATAAAATCGCCAAAGGCATAAACGCTGCTTTCTCGAGATGTCTAAAAGAGTTAAAAGTAAAAAATAGTTAGGACACGTTATTATTGCAAATATAAGTAACGCTTTTTGTATACGTATATAGACAAATTCAGCCTTGTTAATATTAAAAGACATACCATTGCGGTAAAGATGAACTGCCTCAGCACACTGTCTGTGAGCAAAAAGTCCGGCACTAGTTTGCGTTCCAGTAGTGGCTCTAGCAGTTGGTAACGAGTGGCCCGCTGATATGGCCACCACTGGCGACGATAGGAAAGCAGTGGCCGCTTAGCAAGCAGGCCACGGTATTGCAACAGACTGCGAGAGAAGAACAACAATTAAAATCGAGAGAATATACAATTACAAATGATATACTGACAAGTCGATAAGGCCACGCCACGTGACAGCCTCAATGTCAGACAAGGACAAGTCGGACAGGCGAGTAAAACTGAAGCAGCTATTGACGTTGACATCATCAAACAAAGATCGCTGCATATGGGCCGCCTTAAAGATGTTGAAACTGTTGAGAGGCAAGGCAGGATTATAATTAAATGAAAATGAACATGTTAAGCAACTTCTCACCGATTATATAATAGATGCCTTTTACTGGGCATTGCGCTTAGGAGCAGCCCATCGTCAAATACCAAACGAGGTATAACGAATTCGGCACAGCGCATGCTGAAGGGACTTCGCGCATCGCGCCGCTCAAAGAGCTCTGGATGATTGCAGACTTTGCGGAACTGCATGACCAGATTCATGAGATTCGAGGTGAAGTTGCGATCCTGAATGGAACCATCCGATGTCGCAGTGGAGGTGGGTCCGCCGCTGGTTAAATGCAGCAAATCCTCGATGCGAATCTTTTGCTTTAGTGCTCTGTAGAGCAGCTTTTGGCGTATTGTTAGTGGACAGTAGACCATAATCTCAATCTTGTCGGACAGCTCGTTCTCCACATCCTTCTTGATGCGACGCAGCATGAAGGGCTTCAGTATCATGTGCAGTCGAGAGATTTGTCGCTCATCGATGCCCGTTTTGTTTTCCGCATGCGATTCAATGTCCTTGGAGAACCACTCGTTGAACTCGTCATGTGAATCAAAGAGCGTGGGCATTATAAAGTGCAGCAGCGCCCACAGCTCCGCCATGCTATTCTGGATGGGTGTGCCGCTGAGCAGCAAACGATTGCGACAATTGAAGCCTAGGAGGAGTTTCCAACGCTGCGAGGTGGCGCTTTTGATGGCCTGTGCCTCGTCCAGTACCATACACTGCCACTTGATGCGATTGAAGTATTTGTAGTCGCTGACTATCAGCTGGTATGAGGTGATCACCACATGGAAACTGGCCTCGCGTGTATGCAGATGCTTCTGATCCCAGAACTGGCGCAAGATTTTGCGCTCATTGGGCGAACCCCAGTATGGAACCACATTGAAGTCGGGCACAAAGCGCGCCATCTCCTGCTGCCAGTTGTGTAGAGTGGAGGCGGGCGAGATGACCAGAAACGGACCCCAGACGCCATAATGCTCGGCAATGTGACAAAGGAACGCTATTGATTGCACCGTCTTGCCCAGGCCCATCTCATCGGCCAGAATGCCGCTGATGCCCTGATCATAGATGTTTGCCAGCCAGGTCATGCCCTTGATCTGATAGCCCTTCAATGTGCCCTTGAACATGTCGGGCTGGGGCAGATCCTTCATCTGTTCACGCTCCAGCTTCGGCAGCGATTGTTCGAGCACCTGCAGCTGCTCCAGCATCTGCTCCTTCTTGAAGGGCACATCGAAGGCGCGAGTTTTATCCAAATCCCGCTGCATCGCTGCCTCCGCATTCGCCTGCGCCAACTGCTTCATTTCCCCAGCATCGTAATCATCGTGGGCAGCCAGCCGAGCATTGTGCTCGTCCAGCTGACTGAGAATGCGCAACTGATCCGCCTCGGTACCTTGGCCGAGCTTCTTAGACATGAAGTGAGCGTACAGCTCCGTTTGGGTGATTAAGAAGTTCAGTTTACGCTGCTGCCGCTTCACCTCAATCAGCTCTACATCCTGTTTGCGCTGCTCCTCGGCCTCGCGCTCCTGCTTGCGCCGCTGGTCGCGCTCCACGCGCTCATAGCGCTTCCAATAGGCGAGCATTTCACGGGTGAGGCGCTTGGCCCGCCACACCGTCTCCTTCATGGTGCGCTGGGAGTTGAGGGCACGCTGGCGCACAACCTTGGCGCACATGCCGGCCACACGCTTGCAGTTGGCCAGGATCTCCTTGTGATTGTTGCTCTTGATGCGCTGCAGGCGGCCGGACTCCTTTTTGGACATGATCTGCCAGATACGACGACGGCGTGCGGCCAATACTTCGGGATTCTTGCAACGGCGACGCACACGCGTCACTTGTCCGTCTGTGGCGCCCACTACATCCACCTCCTCCTCGATTTCGTCGTCTTCCTCGGGGTAGTCCAGTGCCAGATTGGCCAGCTCTCGTTTGTAGTCCACCTCGCCATTATCCTCGTCATCCTCATCGTTGATGGGCATGGTGTCCCCAAAACAATACCTGCCCAGCTCCGACGGCGGCACCTCACCCGACTCCGGCGAGTACATTGTCGTGCGCTTCTTGCGCCCCCGCCGCCGCTGCTTGATTGGCTTCGGCCCCGCCTGCGCCTCCGCCAGACGCGCCATGAGTATCTCCTGCTTGGTGCGACGCCGGCGCTTGCGCACTCCAACCGTTACCTGCTGCCGCTCAGCATAAACATCATGATTGGACAGCAGTCCGCTGCCATAGTACGCATATTGAGCGTTCTACAAAAGCAAAGATAATTAAATATATAGTTAAAATCGTGTTGTTCGACTTACTGTTGCCTTTTTGTAGTAGTTCTTACGCTGGCGCTGCTCCTGAATATGCTCACGTAGCATTTGATTAATGTATTCCTGCTCATCGCTCACCGGCGCCTCGCTATCCGTGTCGCTCAGCAAGGCATCGTATAGCCACTCCCGATCGCTGGTCAGATCATTGAAGTTATAGATCTGCGCCTTGACGCTCTGTCTCTCTATAAGGATGAAAAATTTGATTAGTGATAAAATCACTGTGTGAAGTATACATTTTCAGGATCAGTATCGACTAACGAGTCAATCTCAGAGACTAAAGGAGCTAGCTAGGAATTTAAAGTTTCCCTTACAAATTTATAGATATTAACTTGATATTCGGTACACTAACATTTTATATAAGTTTGATAGCTTATAACTATACACTATAGTATAGGAACTGTACTGTATATAATGATAATAGTAATACTTAGGTTCGCTTACCTTCGATGCTGCCCAGGAGACGTTTGCGTCGTCTTTGCTTCTCCCTCTTTAGCTTGACGATGCCCACCCGCGTCGAGGAGTCATCGGAGTCAATGCACTGCTCCCCCACGTTCCTCTCCAGAGCTTCGTCACTGCTGTCACTGCTTAAAGGTTGCTTCAAAGCCTCGCGAGCCATTTCCATAAATGGACCCATATTTAATGCCGCCTCCAAGCGCTGGATGTGCAACGGTTCCGCAATAGGGCGTGATGGCTTTAATTCTGTCGCATTTGCCATTTTTATAGCTTTCTTTTAGCTTAATTTCTGTTGAATTTCAGATCAAAAACTTTCAATTGTTGGATGCAAATATCCGTTAAGCTTTGGCGGGATTGGGATTCAAATGAATTCCCCGTTGAAATGTGTCACGTAATTGGTAAATTTTCGCATGCGTTGCGTAAAAAAAAAGCACGCCTGAATTTGTCGGTTGCGATACACACTTTTTTCCTACACACAAGCACATTTAGACGGCCAAACAAATAATATTCTTCTCTTTGACTCTTGTCGTTCATTGTTGTTGTTGTTAGCAGGGTTGCGTGCAGGGTTACATGCGTTGCGCACGCAGTGTTGGGCAATCAAGCACGGCAAACGCGTAAATAATTGCTTAGCTTATTACAGCAACGGCTTTTGCAATATAGCTGCAAGATATTAATTTTTTAATATTTAATTTATATCAAATCAAATTAAGCTTTGTTTTTGCCTGCTTCTTCAATATAAATAGCATAACACGTATGACGCGCGCAGCATTGTGCTCACATAGGCGCTACGCAGCACTATAAACATTTATCAATACTGCAACAGGGGAACAACAGCTGTGAAGAACAGCTGTGAAACATGTCTTGGCAAACGGGTCTAAAAAAAACAATATTAGATCCTGCTAATTTAATAATATCAACAGACTTGGCAGTTGTAATTGCCGACAAATATCCTAAGGCGCGACACCATTATCTTGTGCTGCCCCAGGAAGATATTTCCAGCATATTTCAGGTATAATTAAACCACTTTAATTAATAAACAACATATCAAGTTAATTTTATTTATTTGTTATTTGCAGTTGAACAAAAAACATTTGAACTTGTTGGACGAACTGCATCTGCTGGCACACAACATTATTGAAGTACGTGGCGAAAGCAGAGAGAGCTTTCAGATTGGTTTTCATGCGCAACCGAGCATGCAACAGTTGCATTTGCATGTTATTTCAAAGGATTTCGTCTCGAGTTGGTTAAAGACGAAAAAGCACTGGAATAGCTTCAATACGGCATTCTTTGTCCCATACGAAAGTAATTGACCAAAACTGTGCAACAGCACAATAGAACTGAGATTTAAAAAAATATTACATACATGCATATTAAATTCGAATATTGCATTTTGGCTGTGACAAACTGTAATTAATATATATATACAAATATTGTTAATGTATTTTACAGCACTATATGCGAAATTAAGCGACGAGGGCTGCATTCAACGCTGGCCCAAGCAGATTGTGGAGGAGCTGCTTGCCAAGCCTTTAATCTGCAACCAGTGTGCATTTGTGGCTAAGAATATTCCATCGCTCAAGGAACACCTGCAACACCACTGATGCACTGTAAATATAACAAATGTATGTGTATGTGTGAATGTATGTGCTTAACATGTGTTTTTATGCCTTCACACACTTTTCAACACTGTCGATCAGTTCTGCCATTCTAGCAATTTAATAGCTGTCTTTAGCTTTTTTATATGCCCAGATGCCTGATATTTTTATAAAGCATTCACATTGATGTTTCTTTATCATAAACAGTAAATATAATTTATATGGATTCGTTAGCATACTCTAGAATCATTTCAAGACATGGGTTTTGGTTTGTTTTTAATTTAACGCAGACGTCTACTATTTGGCTAGCAGCTTGGCTTTATCTGCCGCTCTGGCATCACTGCTGTCGATAAGTGTGCGCAACTATTTTCAGTGTTGATTCATTTATTTTTGCGATCATTTCCAATTTTGTGAAAGTTGTCAATTGTGATTTTTCATAAATAATTCAGATTAAATGGGGAGTCTAGGACCAAAAGAAAGCTTGTTGCACGAAATGCGAGAAGGAACGGGACAACTGATTGAAACTGAACTAGCAACGGTGATTAGGGATGCTTACCCCAAAGCACAATACCATTTTCTTGTTGTGTCCAAGCAGGCAATTTCAAATTTGACTGAGGTAAGTAAGTCTGTGACTATGTACAATCAATTTTCTGATAATATATTTCAATAGCTGACACGGGAGCATCTACCACTGTTGGATCACATGATGGAACTGGCCAATCAAATCATTGAAAAGCAGCAAAATATGACGTCTAGTAACTTTCTAATTGGCTTCAAGATTGATGCGTACATGAATGGATTGAATATGCATGTAATATCGAATGATTTCTACTCTGAGTCCATGAGGCGTAGAAAACACTGGAACAACTTCCATACCGAACTGTTTCTCACCTATCAGGCGGTATATGCCCTTCTGCGTTTTCAGGGTGGCATTGAGCCAATGCCTGAAGATAAGGCTAAACAATTGCAAGACGCCAGTCCGTTGCACTGCAATCAATGCGACTTTAATACCGAAACTTTAGTGGCTTTGAAAGTTCACTTGTTACAGCATTGGAAAAAACGAAAATGCAACTTAATGATTAACGACCGAGTAGAAGAATTGACTCGTATAATGGACAAAACGAAACTGGAAGTGGCATCAATAAAACAGCCGGCTGAAGTTAATAAACCCGTTAAAAAGCCAGCGACGCAGCTCTCGGACTGGCGCCAAAACATGGGACAGCAGCCGGCTGAAGGGGCTCCGTATCCGAATCATTTTGATAAACACTTTCAGAAGGCATCTTATAAGCATCAAGCACCAGCTGCACAATATCGTCCGGGACAGCATGCAAATCCCAATTATCAGCAGCCAGAATTTAGGCAATTTAATCAGCGGGCTCCAAATGGACCAGGTCCCAGCAACGCTCCGCTTATAAATGCTCAGAACTCCGTATATAATCCAAAACCATTTATCCCATTTCAGCCCGATCCATTTTATAATCAGTATATATCAAATAATCCCACGGGTAATTTCAATAACCAGCCGCCTAATGGGCAACATCAGCCTCATTTCAATCCGTTTAGGCAATCTCCAAATATGGAACAATGCGGCCCAAACCGGTTTCCTTCACCAAGGCCTCCTTATATGCAGGGCCCAAACAGCTTCGGACCAGGCCCAGCTACGTATCCAACCAAACCCAGGCAAAACAGACCCGTCTTCATTTCAAATCCCCAACATTATCAAGCCCAAAATATGAATAAAAATAAACCAAAGAAATGAAACATAACAAAGCCATACCAAGCAAATATTATCCGAAGCCGCCGGGTTCACCAAAAAAGTCACCGAAAACGGCTGCTGGCAACAATCAGGACCAGAAACTGACACAGGCCGACAAGGGCAAAAATTTTCAATAAATAAATAAATTCCTAATATTTAAATCAAATTTAATGTGCTTACCTTTCCAGTTTTTTAAATATTTCAATTAAATATAGCTTCTATTTTTGTCGACTAAAAGGTACAAAAATATTGTACAACAATATTTAAGGTAGTTTTATTAAAAGACCACTGTAAATTAAAGTAATCTGAAATTTTGTTTGACAAATTTTGCAAGTTTTTTAATAGGAAACAAACGTTCCAAAAGTTGCAACTGCAATGCCAGCAAATAGTATCTGTATAATCATCTTAGCTTGGGACATTATAAAAAGTTCATGCAGCTACTTTCGTGCAATAATAAATCGTTTCGCTTAGCCGAATCAGAATTACAAACATCTTTAAAAGTCAAGTCAGCTAGTTTCAAGGAATCTGAATTTGATTACCATGCGAGGCGGACGTCACTAGCGCTCATCGTCAGACAATCGCATGTGAATTAGTGACGCAATAAAATGTTAGCTATAGGAAGCTTTCTCATGCTTTTCAACACTGTTTATCGGTAGTCACAGTCTTTGCTTCTTTTTTCAGACTAATTTCAATTGCTACATTTTGCTATGGGGCAGAGCCAGCAGGATGTGGAATTTCAACGTGGCGAACTGATCCGTAACCTGGAGGATGGCAGACATGTTATGGCGCAGAGCGATCGAGCAGCGGTGTTGAATAATGTGACATGCCCAAAGGCGCAATGTCATTTTGTTGTTTTGCCATTGGAGGATATTGCCAATGTGTTTGAGGTAAGTGGATATATGTATCTGTTCCATATATGAATATATGTACATATGTATGTGTCTTACTGCAGCTAACGCGTGACCACTTGCCTCTTTTGGATCACATGATGGATTTGGCGAACAATGTTATTGAGCAGCAACATTTGCCCTCCAGCAACTTTCGGATTGGCTTTAAGATTGAGCCATTTATGAATCGCTTGAACATGCATGTCATTTCGGATGATTTCCATTCAATCTACATGCGTCGCATTCGCCATTGGAACACTTTCAACACCGATTTGTTTATAACATTTCAGGCTGTTTACGCCCGTCTGGATGTTCACGGCTCCGTTGAGCCCATGCCCCCTGATACGGCGGAGAAATTGCGCATGACCATGCCCATGCAATGCAATCAATGCAGTTATGTTATGAATCATTTCGGCAAGCTAAAGAGTCATTTGGATTACCATTGGAGAAAACGCGAAAGTGAACGGCTGCGCACAAGGGGGGTCAAAACTAATCTGACAAATCTGACGCAATCTATGGGTTCAATGCATTTGAATGGCAGGGGACCTCTGCATGCAAATCAGTTTGCACAGCATCAGCGATCAGGATCCGCCGGTAGTCCGCAACAGCATTTCAGAGCAGGATTTCAAAACAATAATAATCCATTTAGGCAACAGACAAATGCAAACAATTTTGAAGCACTCAATGGTTCTCCTACATCGAATGTAAGCCTTGCTCAAAATCATCAGCTAGTCGCAACAAAGCCACAAAGTAACTATGAGAAAAATTCGTAGTCATCTAAGGCATCAAAGCCTTACGATATATACATACATACATATGTTTGTGCATGTGTAATATATAAAATATGTTAAAATATGTATAATTCCAGTAATATACATTTATTATCGCAGAAATTTTGCAAACTGAAATGAATAAAATTAAACTATTTTTAGAAAACATGAACTTTAATGGTTACCAATTTGTTGACAAAAGTTTCAACAAGTATTTACAATCTCGAAAACAATTATTATTATTTACTATAAGCGACGAGGGCTGCATTAATGTTTTATGGCTTCACACACATCTCAGCACTGTCAATCAGTGCTGCCATTCTGGCAATTTAATAGCTATTTCTTTCTTGCTTATATGCCAAGATGCCAGATAGTTAATATAATTTATAGGAATACGTAAGCAGCTAGGCTTTATCTGCCGCTCTGGCATCACTGCTGTCAATAAGTGTGCGCAACTATTTTCAGTGTTGATTCATTTATGTTTGCGATCATTTCCCATTTTGTGAAAGTTGTCAATTGTGATTTTTCATAAATAATTCAGATTAAATGGGGAGTCTAGGACCAAAAGAAAGCTTGTTGCACGAAATGCGAGAAGGAACGGGACAACTGATTGAAACTGAACTAGCAACGGTGATTAGGGATGCTTACCCCAAAGCACAATACCATTTTCTTGTTGTGTCCAAGCAGGCAATTTCAAATTTGACTGAGGTAAGTAAGTCTGTGACTATGTACAATCAATTTTCTGATAATATATTTCAATAGCTGACACGGGAGCATCTACCACTGTTGGATCACATGATGGAACTGGCCAATCAAATCATTGAAAAGCAGCAAAATATGACGTCTAGTAACTTTCTGATTGGCTTCAAGATTGATGCGTACATGAATGGATTGAATATGCATGTAATATCGAATGATTTCTACTCAGAGTCCATGAGGCGTAAACAACATTGGAACAGCTTCCACACCGAACTATTTCTCACCTATCAGGCGGTATATGCCCTTTTAAATTTTCAGGGCGGCATTGAGCCAATGCCCAAAGATAAGGCTAAACAATTGCGAGCAGCTAATCCGTTGCACTGCAATCAGTGCGACCTTGATACATCCAGTTTTGGGACTTTGAAAGTTCACTTGTTACAGCATTGGGAAAAACGAAAATGCAACTTAATGATTAAAGATCGAGTGGATGAAGTGACTCGCATACTGGACGACATGAAATTGGAGGTGGCATCCATAAAAGAGCCGCTTGAAGTTCCTAAGCCCGGTAAGCAGCCAGAGAAGCAGCTCCCGGACAGCCGCCAAAGCATGGGACAGCAGCCGGCTGAAGGGGCTCCGTATCCGAATCATTTTGATAAACACTTTCAGAAGGCATCTTATAAGCATCAAGCACCAGCTGCACAATATCGTCCGGGACAGCATGCAAATCCCAATTATCAGCAGCCAGAATTTAGGCAATTTAATCAGCGGGCTCCAAATGGACCAGGTCCCAACAACGGTCCGCGTATTAATGCTCAGAATCAAGGATTAAATCCAAAACCACTGATTCCATTTCAGCCATTGTATAATCAGTATATATCAAATAATCCTACGGGTAATTTCAATCACCAGCCGCCTAATGGGCAACATCGGCCTCATTTCAATCCGTTTAGGGAATCTCCAAATATGGAACAATGCGGCCCAAACCGGTTTCCTTCACCAAGGCCTCCTTATATGCAGGGCCCAAACAGCTTCGGACCAGGCCCAGCTACGTATCCAACCAAACCCAGGCAAAACAGACCCGTCTACAATCCAAAGCCTCAACATTATCAAGCCCAAAATATGGATAAAAATAAACCAGAGAACTCCACTGCCTTCAAAATGAAACATAACAAAGCCATACCAAGCAAATATTATCCGAAGCCGACGGATTCACAACAGCCCCAGAATATAGCTGCTGGTAATGATAAGAAAGCTGACAAGACAAACATTTCTTAGGCACAAATACATTTTAAATAAAAAATAAATCAAATTAAGTTCTTTCTATGGGCTATAATATAATTATCCGATTCAGCAGACTTCTATATACTTTATTATAATATTTGTTACCGTTTAAATTCCATTTACAGGGTATTTAAGTCAGCGAGTTAAAGATTATATTCACAATTTGCTGCGCCAATTCTCAACTAAGAAAACATGAACTAAAATGGTACATGAACCCATTTTCTTGGCAAACATTTGAACGCTCAATTTAAAGTTCAGTTGCCAAGTGGCTGAAATCTGGAAAATGATTGGCCCATGGCTAATTAAACGCACCGAGGGCATCTGAGCCAGCATTCAGGTGAATCTCAAGGCAAGGTTAATTCGCACGGGGGTTGCAAAAATTAAATTATAATCCTGATTAGTGGGTAAGTGGGCAAAGTTTTCTGATCGCCTTGCGCCTGGGAGAATACACCTTTAAAGTATTAAAATATTCTCCTATGACGCACGTGTGAGCATTGTTAAAAGCTATTTTAAGCCAACTAAAGATGAGTTTATGCCAGAGATCAGCCATAAAGCCAAACAAAACGATAACTTAGCTTAGTTGCAAGCAGACTGAGCCAAGCCCTTAAGTTAATTACAAACTATTAAAGAATAAAATGATAGCAAATATGAAAGAAATTGACGGTTGTAACTCATGGGTTTGACTAGTTTTTGTAAGTTTTATTATTTAAGACTATGTTGTAAGGTCAAAACTTGAAATTATTATTTAATTTTGGTTGCTGTGAATAAATTCAATTGAATTGAATTGAAAATAAAAGATTTCTGCTTATGATTAAATCAAGAAAATAAATACTTAATTCATTCGAGCTTCACGGTATGGTCACTTGCTGGATGTTTTAATGTTTTGATAAATCAAAAACCATCTTCCATATATGGCTTATACCCTAACTGTTTTGCTTGTAAAAGCTTGTAAAGCTTCACTTATATACTCTGATGCGTTAACCATAACTTCATTTTGTTCTTAATAAATGTTCTTTCAATATAATCAGCCAATTACTTGAGTGCAATTATTTCACAGCTCAAGAACACTTGACATAATCCACGAGTTTGCCAACAATTTGTTTGCCACCTTCTTCCTAGCCATTAACTTTGCAGCTTTGCAAACTCGAGCGCAGAATAAACTGGTAGACAACTAATCCACTTGGCGCTGTTATTTTAGCTTAATGCTAGCTGCACGTGGAGTAAGTTGTCAGCCTTGGTGTAAAAAATTACAGCACTGGCAAAATTGAGAGATATGTGTGCGATTAACCAAATTCAAGGTAACAACCCTGTGACTAACCAATGGCAACTCTAAAGCCCTTGCTGTTGCTGTTGCTATTGTTGTTGTTGTACTTGCTATTGTTGCTATTATAATTTAAACTTGACGCCAACACCTGCGAATGTCTTTGTGTGTCACAGTGTCAAGGTGTCTGCAGAAAGCGTTTCAAAGTTACTCTCAAACGTATCAACTTCCGCTCACTTCTTGGGGGTGGCTGCCATTTTCAAACCAGTTTCCATTTACCATTTACCATTTCCCATCTGGCCATCAGCAGCCCCATTAAAGCTGTCTCCCATCGCATTGAGCGCTGCTGAAGCCTTGCCACCTGTTACGAGTTTGCTCGAGCAACAGGATGCCATTCATAACGTTACCTACTTTTGAGCCAAAGAGCCAAAGCTTTCTCTGAGAGCCATCCTCCAGTGAGTGAGCGTGTGCTTTGCCGAGCGCATGCTCCAACCTAAGTACCAAAAGCTTCTAGCATTTGAAAAGAGAGCAACACATCAGCAACACATCATAAAGTTTACCTGACAAAATGCCAATTAGTGGGTTTTCACTAGGATTTTACTGATCTTAGCTCTCAATTGTGGCCTGAACTTAAAATGGGTAAACAATATGTATAAACAATTTTAATTTTAAATATTCTGTCAAAAATCATGACAAAAAAATTGGCTTGTAAAGTGCCCAAGCCCTGTGCCTTATAAATGACCTTCCCAGACTTCAAACTGCCACAACTTTGTCAAAATTCAACCGATTTAGAATACTGAGGCCATTTTGGTCATTATTTTTTATTTTGTTTAATTGTACATCTCAGGTTTATGCACTTTTTAAAAAAAAAAATTTCTGACTTTTTCCAAAAAAAAAAGCATAAGGGTCCCCCCTTACCAATTTAATTTTTTCAAAATTTAGAATCTTGAAATTTTACGTTTAATTGATTGTGGGTGTCACAAATAGTATAAAAAAGTAAAGGAAAAGTGATTTTGTGGTGTTTCATTTTTCTATCAAAAATCACGCCAAAAGTGACAAAAAAATTGACTTGTAAAGTGCCCAAACCCGGCAAAGTGCTTTATAAATGACCTTCCGAGACTTCAAACTGTCACAACTTTGTCAAATCTGAACCGATTGTCAATCCCGAGGCCATTTTGATCATTATTTGGCATCTTCTTTAGTTCTACATCTTAAGTTTATGAATTTTTAATAATATCAAATTTTGGATTTTTTTGGCGAAAAAAGCATAAGGGGGGACCCTTACCAATATTGACTTTTCAAAAATTAGAATCTTGAAATTTTACGTTTTATTGATTGTGGGTGGCTCAATTAGTATTAACAACTATACGAAAAGTGATTTTGTGGTGTTTCATTTTTCTGTCAAAAATCACGCTAAAAGTGACAAAAAAATTTACTTGTAAAGTGCCCAAACCCGGCAAAGTGCTTTATAAATGACCTTCCGAGACTTCAAACTGTCACAACTTTGTCAAATCTGAACCGATTGTCAACCCCGAGGCCATTTTAGTCACTGTTTGTCATCTAGTTCATTCCTTCACATAAGGTTTATGCATTTTTAAGAAAACATAAATTTCGAACTTTTTTTCCGAAAAAGCATAAGGGTCCCCCCTAATTTATTTAATTTTTTCAAAATTTAGAATCTTGAAATTTTAGCTTTAATCGCTTGTGGGTGTCACAAATAGTATAAAAAAGTATAGGAAAATTGATTTTGGGGTGATTCATTTTTCAGTCAAAAATCATGCCAATTTTAGAAAAAATTTGTCTTGTTAAGTGCCCAAACCCGGAAAAGTTCCTTATAAATGACCTTCCCAGACTTCAAACTGGCACAACTTTGTCAAAATTCAACCGATTTTTAATACCGATGCCTTTTTGGCTATTATTTGGCTTCTAGAAGAATTCCTTGTCTATGATTGCTTCTGAATGTTTTTTTGAAAACAGAAAATTTTCCAGACACAGCCCAAAGGCTTGGATTATGTTGGATAATTCTTTCTGCAACCATTAAGCAAAACGGAGAGAGAAAAAACGGAAAACCAGCGATAAAGAAATGCGACGAAGGTTAACATCAACTGTGCGATTTAAGCAATTTGCAATTTTCGCGCAAGAAAAACATCGGAAATGGCAATGGGCATGGCAACAACAATAGCAACAACGTGCGCCAATAATAATAACTTTTCATAGCGTCCCATTGCCGTTAAGCGCCCTCTTGTGTCGGGTAGATTTTATCTGCATATGGTTGAGGCCCATTTCACAATTCACGTTGGCTGTGTTGGAAGAACTTTGACTTCAATAATTTAACACCACCTTCCATTTTATACACAATCCTTTTAAATTGTGTGACACGTAATTTTCAGTATGCCTGATAAAAGCGGATCATCCCGGAAAAATAAATAATATGCCAATTACACATATTTATGTTTGCCTTCTGTCTCTTTTTCTCCGTTTCTTGACGTGTTTCTCTGTTTAGTGCGGTAAACAATATTTTATGCGCTTGTGCATTGCATTGACATTGCGTATACGCCATGCTGGCCTGGAAAAGCTTTAAGCCGGTGACATTTACCATAAAGTGTGGGCTTGCGTGGCTTGGATGGTAAATGTCATGTGACCCAGCCGATGAAGTGATAAATGCCTGTGAGTAGAGTGTTATAAAGTGATGTTGTCTGTAGTAGAAACACATCCAAGGAATATAAAAAAAAGCAAAATTCCTATTGCATTTGCAGACTTATGGTATGGAGTATTGACAGGATACTATTTACTGTTAAGCGTACTATTATAAAGAATAATTGAATGAGGTTTTTCAATCTCTTCAGATGACTTTTGGCAATGTAATATCAGGAGTTAACAATGAAAATATATATTTTCTTAGGACTGACAACAGGTTATCACCAAGTCACTCACATTTCTACTAGAGCATTTACACCTGTTTGCAGGCAATGCAATTTACACGGTGCATCATTTGGATACTTGACAATTTCTTGACTTTGGCTGGACTCGGTCATAATGGACTGACAACCGAGCAAGCAAACAAAGTGAACAACAAATATAAGTGCATTTTTCTAATCAACAGAAATTGCTTTCTCAATTCCCCGAGCTTAGCAAACAATTCACCCATTCAAGCACACACACACACTCACAAACACTAGCACGCATGAGAGGTCGAAACACTTATCTCACTTACATCCAAGTGTCACTCAATTTGTCTCTGTTTACCCAGCACCACAGAGGCGAACAAAGAAATGCCGCCAACGCCTACGAGTACATTTCAGTGCAAAGGAATTTACAAATTGACTTCCACGTGGACAAGAAGTTGTTTATTTAATAATGGATAAGGGCGTTGCTTGTCATCTATATGGCTGCAATGTGATGCCGCAGAAAGGACATGACACGCAACTTGGCCAGATTCATCTGCACACTGTCCCGCACATTGATGCCAGTCAGGTCCTCCACATGCGAGTACCCTGCAGATAAATTAATGCACAGTTTACCCAGCTAATTGCCTGTAACTCACCAGCAATAACCAGAGCCTGACTGCCATGCTGTTGTCCCAGGGCGCGCCACGGATCCAGCTCGCCATGCGTAAACAGCACTTGACGATAATGTACGCTCTGGTTAAAGGCGAAACCACCAAACTGTGCATTCATCAGTGCACTGCCCGCAGCTAATGCAGCCGGTGTCTGATCGGGTCCAAATGCATCGCGGCACAGCTGCTCAAAGTACCACAAAGGCACTTGATTGCCAAAGGACGAGCTAACCGTTGCAGTGCTGTCGGTTGTGGTGTACCATCCAAATTGGTTGCACGTCTGATAGAACCAAGCGCGTGCTGCAAGCATATTTTAATTTTGTTTACAAATGCATCAAGTTCAGCGGTCGAAACCCATGCAAACTTACTGCCCGAGCTGCGATCTGATTGGCTGCTGAACAGCTGCAACATTGCCGTGTAGCTAAAGTCCTGACAACGATACTCACTCAGCCGTTGGTCATTCGTGTAGAGCAGCTCCAGAAAGCGTTCCAAGGCTGCCTCATCGCTGGAGTGCAGCGACATGAGTGTATCGCAAAGGTCAGGAATGTATGCACTTTAAATTGAATACTTAATAAATAAATAAAACTATCTATCTTTACCGCTTTCGACCGAGGCTCACCTGTAACTCTGGACTATCAGTGCAAAGTAATATGCAATGCCATTGAAGAAGGATATACGATCCAGCATATTTGTTGCATTATAATTCTCGCAGGCATTTAGTCGTTTCAGTAAATTACTTGTTTCATTCGCATTGAACAACTTTACCAAGTGCTGAAGTCCCTTCTCTAGACGTTGTGTACAATTCTGGCCATAGCTCAGGTTTATCGAGTTAACGACCATGTGCATATATTCTGTAAAGAACAGTGAAAATAATGTTATTACATTTTTATATTTTTTTATTATATATTATTTAATGTTGACTTTAGTGGAATATTTGAATTATATATTGGTAAAATGAAGAATAAAATGATTGAAAACCGTATTAAAGTTATACACTTTAGATAATAAAATGGGTACTGATACAACACATTCCATTAATGATAGAGGCAAAGCTCAACTTACCATAGAAATCCGCCTTGGCAAGCAATGGGGCACTGGAGGCCCAGCTGGCAGTTACAAGCTCTGGATAGAGTTGCGTCATCCAAGCCACCATGCTGCCGGAGTAGGAGCCACCGATTAGGATTACTTTGGAATGCGTAAGATTGGTTGACTGTGACTTTTGATATTGGATAAAGTGTGCAAGATCGGCCAAGGCCTGATGCAGGCTCAAATGCTCTAGATGCTCCAAGGACAAACTATTATTGCTGCATAGATAAGAGACATTTTTAAGGTACTACTTAATATTGTTAAACTTAATGGCTCACTTATGCGGCCAGCTTTGGCCGTAATATCGATGCTCCGTATAGAACAAGATGCCGGCATTTTCCACAGCCATATCGTGTGTTAGACCCGTGCTCATCAGACCCGGGGTTATCGTCCATTCGCCGCCCACAAATATGTAAACAGGTCCCTGAGGCTTATGATATTTGTCATTGCGAAAATAGCGCTGCAAGTGAGAAACTTTTTAAGAAACTAAGCTTTTAATTTATACAGATTATTAGCTCACCATTTGCCAAGTTTTATTATTGAGCCCATCAAAGTGATCAAGTTTTTGGGTTAGCCAAAGCTCCTGAACCGGAGCAGCATCGTGTTTCATATAGGGTCCTGAACTGGGCTCCTGCAGCAGTAGTTCCAAATTATGACGATACGGATTATGAGTTGCCTGCTTGGCAGAGACTGAAAAGCTGACGAGGACGAGTATTGTGAGTAAACAGACGAGATAGAAATACTTCATGATTCTGGGGACAGCTCTTAACTGAAGTTGTTGGCCTAGTTCGATTGGTGTTTTATAGAGCTCAAAGCGATACACTTGTTGCCCCTATAAGTATTTGCAATTTATGTTAATTACTTGATTATCATAATACAAATAATATTTATTCTAATGAATTGACAATTTGTAGAGCAACGTTCAACTGATAAGACGCAATATACAGCATAGATAAATTATTTAGCGCAACTCAAAATTTAAAAAAGTTAACATAGTTTTTTAAACAGTAAATTTGTCAAAGCAGCAGCTAGTTTACAACTTTCTTTTACTACATGTTGCTAACATTTGTTTCTAAACAAATTATGCACCCTAATATTAAATAGAATATTAACGATTCGTTTATTTAAATGTTAATCAGATAAAAACTATTTTGGTAATAAAATCGATGATTAGCAATTTACTTATTAACAATTAACAATGATATATATGAATAACTCATTCTATACGTCACAGTAAAGTTTAAAAAATTCTAACTGTAAAACTTCTTACAAATGAACCATATAATAAAGTTTGGCCCTCATCTAAGTGTATGCCATAAAGGCAAGTATAATCTCCCCATAGAGTCTTTACAAATATTGCCGTTACAAGCCATGTAGCCCAAAAGGCAAACATTCTGAGGAACGGCTAAAGCTCTCTCTCTCTCTCTCCCTCTCTCTATCTCTCTCACCCCACTCGGGAGTAACTCTCACTCAGCTTTGAGTGTAACGCCAACGCACTGCAGGAAAAATATCGAAAACTCGAGCTTTTTTGACTGGAGCGAATCAGCGCTACCCTTGCCACAGTGGGCGACAATGTGGGAAGCTCACTCGGCTAACTATTGGGGCTTGGATCCTAGATTTATGCGTAGGTAGCAAATGGGGCGGGTTCGGGTACGAACCGGCTTGCTCTTCCTTGAGTACTTTTCAGCTTGTTTGACTTTCTTGTTGCTTTTCACTCAGTGAGTGACTGTTGCTCTTTGCTGCTGACTGAAATTATACGATATCATTGGGTTATATTTCATTACCATGTGTTTCTGCTTACCAGGAAGTACAGTAAGACAGAAAGTTCATACAGATATGTGAGATTCTCATCACTAATTAATATTTGTTGTTTTAATTAAGAGCATAAGTGTGCGGTACTCATGAGCATATTGATTACTGGGTTTTTGTTGCGGTTGCTGCTAAGGACTCGCGTGTCTCCTTCAGTGATGCATAGCACCATGACCTTGGGAGTTGCGTCCCTTCATTTCTGTTCGAATCGTTATTGATATGCTTGTCGAGTTCCTCAAGCGGATCTTGTACTTGTACATTATTTATATTATAGATTATGTAACGCAGTGAAGCACCAATTTTCAATAGCTTGTATATATTCTAGATTTGGACAAAGAGCTCAGTTGTAAGAAACATACCTTTTCTATATTAATTGAATTGAAGATTTATCATCTGTGTTGTTTTGTTTAATCTTAGTTGTTAACTTTAATTTAATTATTATGAGATTAATACCGCTGTCAACTATTTTACAAAATATAAGAGTGCCATATAATTTAAAAGAAGTCCAATGATTACTTTAATGGTACTTTGAAGTAATATATCAGTAAGAGTATATCCTTCTTCTCTCTCTTCTGTCTCATAGAGCAAAATATATATTTTTATTCGTATGGCAAAATATAAGTTTCTTATGTAGAAGTCTGCGCAGCAAATAAAAGCAGTCCGTATATCAGTGTTTTTGCATACTGTAGAAAAGTTACAGCAGAAAATGAAAATTTAGAAATATTAGATATTATTCATTATCCTCAAATTTCGCACAAGGAATTGCAAAGTTTCGCCAGTGTAGCAACTTGTTGTAATGTACGCTGAAGGGGACTCACCCGCATCCACCATTGAACTTCGTGCAAGTGAAAGCAACCACAACAACGATGATAATAAAAACCGCAGAGCCGCACTGAGTCAAAGAGCAGATGCCGCAAGTTGCACGAGCTGTTCGAGAGTAGCGTAGGCGTTTTGAGATTCACTCGACGCTGGCGTCCTTTTTGAGTGGAATGCAGCGCATAAAAGCAGCACGCAAAGCGCTCAACGCTTCAGTCGAGTTTGAAACTTACACTCAAGCGGAGTTGTAAATAGTTGTTCGAGTTTTTTGGCTCGTACTCAAACGTACTGTAACTGAATATTGCCAACGCACATTAATATATACACATACACACACACACACACTGCTGCAAAAAGAAATGCATAAAAAATAAAGATATTATGGAAATTTAAACATAAACATACAAAATTGTTTTTCTTTTTGCCGCGTATTTCCAATTGGCGTATATTTTTTATGCTTGTGTGTGTGTGTGTATCCTTGTAATAAAATATAGCGCTTAAGATTTTAGCCTTTTGTAGTGACATTGTAAAAGAAAACTTCGCGCAACAAACCAAATCAAGTGACAATAATTGACAACAAAAATATCAAATATCCACATTTATGTGTCCTTTGTATGTGTGTGTGTGTGTGTGTTTGTGTGTGTTTGTGTGTGTCAAAGAATTGAATTCAAGAATTCCGTACGCTGTGCACATTATTTACCTCAGAGTTAGTCTCAGCTTCAATTCTAGCCTCGTTAGTCCTTAGTTCATGCATCTGCCGTTCATGTCCTGTGTGTGTGCCTGTGTATGTGTGCGTGTGGCTGTTTGTGCTTTGAATAACAACACGCAGTTGTTGATTGTTGCCTGCTTTTGTGCGCGCTTACTGTTGCTATGCCTCTCATCTGACCCCGCACTCCTGTCTCGCCCCCCACCAACGGCACCTGTTAAATTATGCATTAAGAAAACGAAAAACGCGCACCCAGAAACCTCTTCAGCCACATCTACAAAAATATATGAGAAAAGGCTGGAAAAATTCTGCGAACATAAAACTCAAATTTGATGTTGTTGTTGCTTTGGTTTGTTGTTGTGGGCAGTCTCTGCCTTGCTGGTATATTATACTTGGATATTATGCAAATGAATGCTTGTTTGTGATTTTTCGGCAACTGCCTTCTCTGCTATTTTTATACATTTTTCAACTTAAAGGTAATGACCCTTGAACAAAATTTAACATGCTGTCGCTTCCTCTGCATTACTTAAAGTTTTTACGTACAGGTGTATGTATACACCTGTTCCCCCGTCGGATACAACTTTTTATTTTTCACATTTAGGTCAATGCACAATCGTTGTTTTTATTTTGCTGATTATTTATTTATAATGCAGATCTGTATCTATATTAAGTATCCTGTGAAGGCCGCTCCCTCGTTTTATTTTCCATTTTCAAATCAATGCCAAAGTTTTTGGCACAGCAATTGCTCTTTGACTGTTTTAACAAATTGATCTTTTGGCCTTAGCGGCACTCACTCTTTTGGCCAACTTATTTAAACAATTTGCGCCGTTTTATTTGGCAAAAACATTTTGCCACCTAGATAGCACATAACTCACTTAGTTTCCTACGTAATGGCCCGTCTGTTTCTGCGTCTCTATGCCCCTGTGGCCTATACTACGATTCGGCCATGTGGTTACGCTTGAGTTTGCCCGGAACTGTGTGAACGGCAGCCACGTCTTAAAATATCTGGCTACTTCGGCCTCTGGTGTATATAATTTGGTGGCAAATTGTGTTTCCCCTGATGTTTAATGCGGCAAATGCGTCTGAGTGTTACTCAACTTGGAATTGTTTCTCAAATAGCTTGCAGAAAAACTGTCAGCTGAGTTTATTAAAGAGGTCTGGTCCTGATGTGGTTAATGTTTGCCTGGGAATTGTTACGAGGCTTTACGGCGCTATTCTTATTGGTATATATACCCGCAGCAGTTAATGATTTCTTGAAATATCTTTGCTTGTGACAAAGGTTTTTAATTTTAGAAACTTTAGTGTTTTACTTTAAGCGAAAATTCGGTCGTTTATGTCTATTGAGATGAAAGTTGCTCAGAAGTGAGCTAGTCTGATAGCCTGTATTCTTATATTCTCATATCTCAACAAAAAAAAAAGGCTCGCAAAGTGAATTTTTCAATTTCTTAAACCAGTTTCTGCCCCTCTTTGAGCTACTAGAATTAAAGTATTTACATGAAAAAACCAACTTGAATTCTATGCGCTAAGTGTTACTGGAACTGCAAAGCAAATGAAAGTTTTCAGGGAAACACAAACACATTTTCATTAAAAGTTGTGTGTTCGCCTACGCTTTAGGATTTCATCTACTTCAATTAGAAACGAGGGTTGTCACATTGCCTTGACCAGACGGACCTGCATCAACATTGGTAGTCCAAGGGCAACCTAAAGGACTTTTTTCTCAACTTTTGTTCAGCAAAAGTGTCTACGCACACACAAAAAAAAAAATATAAAAAAAAGAAAGTTCCATTCCAAAAAGGAGAGCTGACTAATTAAAATGCTGGTGTTTGCTTCTTGTTTTCGCGCATTTTTACAAGCTGTGCAAGTCTCTGGGATCGTAAAGGAAAAGTTAGTCTACTTGTTTAAATAAAGTGAGCAAAAATCGCGCTATATTTTGGATTGCCCCAAAAAGTATGCTACAAGTTTCCTTTTTTGTTCAGAGCTGACTTTTGCGTAGAGTTCCGGTTCTGTTGGCTCTTAAGCAAAGTTAAAAAAAGGGTTTAGCTTAGCTATAATTAAAGGTCTTGTATAGCCGTCCTTTTATTACTTGCTTTCCTTTCACACCATTTCCTTTTGCTACTGCTGCGTATGTGTTTTGGGTGCTCCAGAGAGTCATTAAAAGGCGCTCAAGTATGGCCAGAGTGTATTATACAAGTGTGTGTGTGTGTGTGTGTGTGTATGTGTGTGTGTGCTTGTGCATCTGTGTATTTGCTGAGTGTGTTGAAAAGCAAGAAAAGGGTTGTTCAACTTTTCGTACCAACCAAAAAAATTACTAAAGTTCGTTAAGCTGATTAGACGGCATTGCCATATAAATTGCCTAGCACTCACATGACGTGGTTTTATATCGTATCATGGCGACACGACTATGTATAATTATTTATACATTTATATGTTCCTTTTGTTAGTATATATATTCTGTTGCGTCTTTACATGTGGGCTGAAAATTTGGTGAAAAGTTCCTAACGCCTTAATTAAGTATACGTTTGTTCACTTTATGTTTATTGCGTCTAATAATCATTTGGACGGCTTTATCTGCTTTCTTTGTCTTTATCTTTGACCAATATTCCTTTGTGACCTGTTCAGTTGTCTGGCTGTCATATTATTAGACCGACATCACATCGTTATGCCTATAGACCTTGTCTTTCGATGCTTTCATAAGCAAATTATTCCTAATTAATTTTTGCATTATCGTCAATTCACCGACGCATTGTGTAAAGTTATTTTCAAATATGCGAGCATAAAAATTGAACTGTACTTTGAAGTGATACCGATACTGTTAGCAAATTGTCCCTATCTGAACATATGAAACCCATATCAAGGCCATGTAACTGAAAACTGCTGGATTATACTTTTAATGAAGTATGTTTACAACTTAAGCTTGGTTAACTTAGAAGCTAGCAGAAACGCATTCCCCAATTAAAAACTACCAATGTATGCATGCAAATATTTTGTGAGATATATAAGTTATTGCTTTAACTAACGTGACTGCTTTGTTCTTCTCGTTGCAGTGTAGAAAAATGTAAAAAGTCGACTAGGACATAATATTCGTTTGCCAGCAAATTCTTTTCGATTTTATGTTTCAGCGAAAACAAAACCGAAATATCATAGGAAAACAAAACGAAAGCATAATAGCTTACTGTATAGTAGAAAAAGAAATGCGCAACATAATTGCACAAATTAAATACTTACATATATAGCGGCTAATACAAATATCGAATTAACGTAACGAAAGTAAGTTAAGAATAAAGCTAATTTCTGGTGCGTATAACTCCATTTGAAGACGATTAGCCTAGCCATAGCGGCTACTGCAGCTAAAGTGCCAACATTAATTCAATCACAGCCCGCTGTGAAACCTCACAGAAAAAACCTCGAAGCGGAAGTGAGAGTGACAGCAGTGACACGAACCAAACCAAAACCAAACCGGAGCAGGAGTCCTTCTCAACTAATGTAAAGGACGCGGCGCTCCAAACGCAAACTAACTAGAAAACTTTGTCAAACACTCGTATAAAACGGCAAACGTGCGCGTGTGAAAGTTTTTTCTCACATTCCTCTTGGACTCAGCTATTGAAACCGATTGAAATTCAAATACAGACAACGAGAGTGACGCGGCTGCTTTAATTTCGGCACGTTTACAGCAAAGGAACTAATTTAAGCGCATTCAGAGCAACATCTGCATCATGCCATTGACCATGGACCAGCGACGTTTGATCTGGCCAACCTTCATCCTCTCCCTGCTGTTGCTTCAAGCAACGGCAAGTGCCATCGATTTAAGTCGCTTGTACGGCCACATGGCGAATCCGATACAGAAACGTAGCGGTAAGTAAGCAATCAAAACATACTTATAAATCATAAGTATTATTATACAATGTACAGTCTAAACTTTTGAGAAGCCATATACTAAAACTGCAACAAGTACCCTGTTCTATTACAAAAATTATAGAATTTATTGCATTTAAAGAGTTGTAAAGTTATTTAATATATTTTAAAATTTATGACTATTATTATTTGTGTGGGTTTTTTTTTATTTATATTCATTTATTTATTTCTGAATATAAAACTCGATTTATGTTATCTGCTAACTGTTCTATGTTAGGTAGCTTAAATATATATAACAAAAATATTATAAAATAACGGACTATTGCGTAAAATTATAGTTTACAAATTTTGTTCCGCGTGTTTTTGCTGCCGTAATAATAAATTTCATATTGTCTTTTATTATTTAGTTGCGCATGATATAAATGAGTTAATGGGTACTAAATATTTCATGTGAACTTTATAATCCGTTTTTTTGCTTTACTTACTGAATTCCGTATATATCCTAGACACATAAGCAGTGACTTAATGGGGTATGATTAGGATAAAAATTAATAAAGGCAGAGTTTTCATTACCTCTCTGATATGGAGTATTTCTTAATGTAATGACAGTATCCGAGAAAATAAAATATTACAAATTGCTATGTAGGTTATTTGTATCCCAGATTTTATCAGTCCTCAATTTTAGAGTTTACCTAAATTAAATTCACAGCTGGCAAAATTAAGCTCTTGCTTTTGCTAGTGAACAATGATAGTATAGGGTACCTTTAGTCGATTACTTTAGACTCAATCACTTTTGCCTCTTTATGAATACGGTTTGTTCTTGGCCAACGAAATGCGAAAAAGTTTTTACACTTGCGTGCTCATAACTCACTTTGCAATTACATAACTAGTCGAGTTCTTGGTCCTGTTATATACTATATGCATTTACCCCATTAAATTCTTCTGTGTGAATTTTTAATTATCCACCGTTCACGACTTTCATGTTTTCATGTTGGAATTTCCCATATAATTTTTTTAATGCGGAATTTATTTATTATATGATTAGATTAACACCAGTTGTTAATTGCAATTACAGCGAGTATACAGAAGTTTCACGTATGGCGATGACAAATGTTAAACAATTTTGTTTATTTGCTTTGTGATTTAATTACGCAATTATTTCGTAGCGGCTAAAACGATTTTGAGTGGCAAAGTTTATTTTAATAACCATGGCATCTGTCATTCCATTTTTAATTAATTATCGGACTCGCGAACATTTTGCAAATGTTTTTTCGAATTCCAAGTAAAAGGTCAGAAAATAAATATTATGTTATGACAGCAGCTGCAGTTGCAGTAGCAGTACATTACCATTTCATTTTCTGCTTGTCACATGCAGTTACCATAAATGCTGTTGGGCATACAAATTATGTAGAAATGCTTCAGTCAAGCGTGCTTCTCGAAGAGATACCCTGTAATTAACGCCTGGGGCTATACGAGCTGGTAACACTATATTTGAACTCATTAAAGTTATGTTGGATGCTCCGCCGTTCTCCAGCATTTAAAGCTCGTGCTACATCAATTTTGTTTTAGTTTTTCTTTTGGCAATTCACTGTTCAAAGAAAGATTACAAATATATATAATATTAAGCATACGACGCGTCGTCCTGTGAGCATCAAAACTGTCAGCTGAAAAGTGACAAGTGCAAAGCATCCTGATTAACGAGCAAATATTGAAGGCCCACGCGAAAATAATCACTTTGAAGTGCTGTTTCATATACAGTCTGTCAAATCATGGCGCATTTATAACTTTTATAATCTAGAGGCGAAGGTAAAAGAGAATATTGGTTTTGTACTCGAGAGTCAAGATTCCTTTACATCAGCGTCTGACAAAGTAATGCGATGCTTGTCAGATTAATATCAGAGTGTTGTGCAGTCGGTTATATCCGAATGCAACATTCTTTGCTCTGTATCTTGATGCTTGCTTGTTTATTCAGGCTTATAAATGAATTATTTATGTGATAATGATATTTAAATCAAGATATTACGCCAAATAAAAAACGCATTAATAAACGACATAAGCTACTAAAGTTTAAGCCCAGTAAGCAAGTTGTTAAAGCACCTGTTCAACATTTATTTAAGCAGTTGATTAAATTGTATAGCTAGTAACTTATGAGCTTTATTTTGAATTTATGTCAATGTATTTTGGGATTGAATTCAATAAGCAGTATATTCGTATCTTTTAATTGCTTAACTTGATTTGCACACCATCAATGATAAAATATGAATATCAAATAATCGTCGAGGTTAAAGTCATTAGTATAATTCAATAATAATAGAAAAGTTACTTGCTGTATCCAATTAAAAGTTTTTTACTCAAAGCTTATTTGATTTCTGTAGAACTTCAAGTGGATGCTTATTGTATAATGTTGAGTTAGCAAACAAAACTGGAACTTCTAAGCTTATTGGACAGTTTGATGCTTTAACGCTAACAGCGATCGGACTTTCGTTTCGCCACTTTTTGCTTTTCTTTCGCTTTCGCTTTCTCTTTTTCATTTTCATGATTTCCTCAGCGGTGTCCATCAGTCAGCAGCTGAGCCATTCATTGTCGGTAGCTATTGTGCGTCTGGCATTTGGCTTTGGACGCATTTTTGACCGCCGTTGACGCTAACGAACGCGGCTTGGGTCAACATTTTTTTGCTCCACAATGCTGGCAGTTAATAATTATGCACTGGGCTGGAGTTTGCTGTAACAAAAACGCAGGACTCGACAAAGTACCACAAGTCACTAAAATAGTTTTTTTTTGTTCCATTTGTTGTGGCTGAACGTTTTTCACTTTAAGTGGTTGTTGCATAAAATATGTGTGTGAGTCAGGAATTAACCTGTGCTCCATTGAAAAAAGCGCTGGAAAAGGTTATTAAATTGTATTTAAAGTGAAAGGGTAATCGACTCGACTTGATTTGACCATGATTATCAATGAGCATAAATTGCATTGTTTTTCAGCCACTTGCGTTTTTAATTGGAGTAAATTAAATGAATATTTCTTTAATCGTTTAACTTTTCGAACATGAAATGTATACTATTCTTATTGATAGTTCGTAGAAATGATAGATCAAGCTAACTAATAATGAATAATGAAACGTCAGTCAGAAACCAGAAATAATAATCAAGCAAAGGTTAAGTCTCCTTAGCACGATTCCAACTAAATATAAATGAAAACACTCCATCGCTCTGAATGGCGCTCTAATGGCGACCACTCACCCAATCCTTTGAAGCCTCTCACCTATGAGAAATCCATTAAAAGTTGGGCTGCACGAATTCCGTTTACGGTTTCGCTTATTTATACTTAATGAGGCACGCAGCGTAAAACTTGGCCAACAATGCACCTGACTAGGAAGCTTCCCCAAAAGGAAAAAAAAAGTGGGCGGCTAAGAAAATTAATTTCGAAACATTAGCACAAAAAGCTGACAGAAGCGAAAGTTTAATCAGGGCCCGACCCCGCCACGGCCCAAAGCACACACAACCGAAAGTTTTTAATAAAATTAGGAGCCACTGTACAGGTGCGAGGCCTAAGAGAAGCAACAACGAAACTAATAAAGTTGAGGGTTATTATGAGGCTCGCAGGAAATTGCAGGTCCGTTTAGGTCCCTGTGCAAAATGTTTGCCATAATGCGCGAGTAATCACGATTTTGGTTCTCGGCAGCTCTGTTGATTTTCGTTGGCCATCCATGGAGAATACTTATATAATATTTGCTGTGGCATGCAACTGCAGCTGCGCTTGCAAGCGATCACGTAAATGGCCAGCGAACTTGAATAGCAGCACGAAATGTTGTAAGCCAATATTGCTAGCGGTAGCAGTGGCAAATCGCTTTTCTGTATTCTTCTTATATTTGCCGTTTGCCACTTGCCTCTGGCCTCTTGCCTTTGACTTTGCCTTTGCATTTGCATTTGCATGTGTGGCACGCTTCGGCGAACGCCTCCGAGTATGCTACGTTTTGTTTTCCATTTGTTGCCGCTTTGGTTTTCCGAGTGCACTCGAGTGGCAGCAGAAAGCACACACTCACACATACTCACTGACTCAATAACATGCTCACATTACACTCGTACAGCTGCAGAATCAACATCAATTCTGGTTCACCCTAGTCCATTGTTTTGTAGCCCCGCCAGAAAGAAATAAAAGCCTGCATTATTCAAAGTGTAATTCCCACACAATTTGTGTTTGCACACCTTGACAAGGTGGCATAGACTACTAATTGAATTACACAATAAATATATATATTTGTATGCCACTAAAGCGCTTCGAGTGTATAAATATTCTAGCAGCCATAAATAGCTAAGAAAACTACAAGACATAAAAAGAAAGAAACAGGTAAACTGAATTAGAAAAATATCAGTATCTAAAAATATACTCGAATGCATTACAGATAATTAACCTATTAATATTTAAATTACTTGCTTCACATATTCCATGAAATTAATTACAAAGGGTGTGCACAGATATTGGTATACATTTTTAGCATTTTCATGACATTAACAAATTGAGCACAATAGCAGGACAGCTTAATATGGTTGAATTCTAATCAATTTTTAATACTCTCGTAAATAAGTTTATATGTATTTATTAGATATTAATTTAGTCACTTATCAATTGAATTGCTTCACAAAATATAAGTGTTTATTACAGCGTTCAATTAAACTCACAAATAAACAATAATTAAATCGAAGTCTCAAAGGCAACTTTAATTGAACAAATGAAAACTCAACCCGAATTTCTTTGCCAATTCATTAGCAGTGATAAGATATACAGTTTTAGTAATGCAAACCCATCCTTGCACATTTTCCACTCTTGCACAACTTTGCAAAATATTTATGGTTATTGCCGAGGAGGAGACCGAGAAACTTTCGAGGCGTATCGGTCTTTGAGCTGTGTAATTTGTGTGCCCACAGCCCGGCATAAATAATAACAATATAAATTTAGCTCGAAGCGATATAAAATAACTAGTAAATATTCCATGTACATGGGGCCAATGATATAGCTGCCCAAGCCCATTTATAAGCCATAAAATATACGTGCGGACGAGCTGGTCAAGCGAAGCGTTAAATTTCGACAACAAAGTATAAAGTATCCAATAAATGCGATAAATTTAATTATGTTGACAGTTTAATTATACGAGTACAGCACTGATTTGTGGGTCGGTTGCCATTTTCGTGTAAACTGGGCCATTGATATGCAAATCTATGAATTTATTAGATATGCGTATGCAAATTACCTTCAGCCGAGTCCGTCAGTCGACCATTTTGTTACGCATACGCCGCGTAAACGCTGACCACCAAAAGCAACACACAACTTGCCAAACTAAGCCACAGCAACAACTTGTCAATCATGCACATATGAGCCAAGTTCGAAATAATTGTCATCATTGACAGATAGTTGACAGTTGTTTCACATCCACAGAATTAATGATACACTGATTAATGGCTGGTCTGCGGTGAATCGCTTTTATATGAGACATCAGTCGCATCGTGCAAGCTGTTAGTGTTTCGAAGCCCTTTAATATCACTTTTAAATGCTTTACAATCAAATCAAATAGTAATAACAATATGTCGCTCTTTCATTTTTAATTAATTAATAAACTTGTATATTAAAATCAGAAGTTCAACTCGTTGCTAAGAGATTTTTGATGCAGTATGATGCAAGAGAATAATTAATTTCTGGTTTTTTCAAAGTTTAAAATGAATAAAGGGCTTATCCATTTTTTAAAATTTAATTCATGTTGTTATTAAATATTATACGAAACTTTATTCACAAGTAAAAGGTCAGTTATAAAATGTGTAAAATTAATATAATCTGTGTGCGGTATAAGAGAACCTACCTACCTGCATTCAGCTTTAGTTTTCTTTTGCCTTTTACATACCAATATACACTTCAATTACATATAAATTTTTCCCCATTTTGACTGGTTATTGGATATACAAATTTTTCACATACCTGCTTTTTCCTTATTTCAGCGAGTCAAACTGCAAAAACAATAAATTGTACATATGTAAATGTGTTTTCTTATTGCAGCAAACACAATTTTATCCTGCAGTTTCGTGCCACTATTTAAACGCATATTTCTTCTTTTTTTTCACTGTGTATCTACCGTCATGTTTGCTTTAAAATGTATGTTTACTTTTAATCAAATGTCAAAAATTGTGTATTATTTTGTTCTGCACGATGACTCTTTTCAGATTGAATTTATTTGCAAAAACATAGCAAATTTAAACTCTCTATAACGGCTTTACTTTCTTAAAGCATAGAAGGATTTATTGGTAGTAGGATATAGTACATATGTATCAATAAATAAAAATGTCCTGTGCCGAAGGTAAAGGTCAATTTCAATCGATTTTCTCGACCAACTTTAATCGATGCATACACTCGAACTAAGCGTTACTCACAATATATTTATAAATGTCCAGGCGCAGCCAAGTCGCCAATTATACATTGAGTCTCGCTCAGACGTCCTTCCGCAGTTCAAGCATTCGCATTATGCATGCGTTTATAGCTTGTATAATGGTAATGAGCTTGAGATTTATAGAGTAGTCGAGGTCAGCGAGCTGTAGTTAAGTAAATGTCGGAAATATATTCGGCTTACTTTGCTCATTGCGCCGTTTTTATAGCGTAATATTTTTTCACGTTGGTCTATGGGTCATCAAAGAGCAAAGTTGTTGGTCTACAAATATATATGTATGTACAGCCATTCATTCGGAAAACAGCTATGGGTACGTTATAGTTTTATTTTTACGGCTTGTCAATTTTACGGGCTGCCGACAGCGACTCTAGGGAAAGTGTTTTTTTTTTTCCGCTTGACGTTTCTTGTTTCTGCTTTCTTTTCTCTGCGTGTCTCGGTTTGCTTTCCATTCACTATTTGTTTGTGCTTACAGTGCGCACTACTGCCCCAGAAAGTTTTAGAGCGCGCGCGAAAAAAGAAAGAAAAGAAATGACTAACTTATCGAATATGTAAAAATACATACGGATAGTCAGCAAGTCACTTTTGGTTGGCGGGTGGACGAGTCTGCCATTGAGGACCGTCGCGTCGTCGTGCATTACTCATACGCCCCGTTGCGGATTCAAGACTAGCGCAGGTACAACATCACTTTTTCATTAAGCCAAAGTGACTTGAATGTTGGCAAATAATCCAAACAGACAAACAACAGTCGAGTGAGAAGGCGTGGCTTATTGATTTGTGGCTCTGGCTTTCCTTAAAGAACAAACACGATTACACCAATACTTTTTCAAGTTTCCTTTAGATTAAGGCGGGTTTTTGCATGTGCGTTGCAAGTGGTGGTAAAACGGCTTTGCACGTGTCTCAAATTTTAAATTTGTATTATATTGACAAATGTGAATAATTGAGAACTATCAAGAATGTGATAGATACGTTACGTCAGTATGGGAGAGAGAATCAACTTTTTCTTTACATATTCCTGGATATTTTTCAAATTCTTCTTTCCATAAAACCTTTTTTGTGCTATTACAAAAAAGAAATTGCCAAAGTGGTCAAGCTGTTCTCAAGCTGTTCGCTTACTTATATAGATTTGCAGCTCGATTCTAGACTTTTGGCATTTTATGTGAGCATTTATTTAAACCACTAACCGCTGAGATCCAGTAAAGCGCCATGGCTTTGCATGTCATCCAAATTTACATACACAGACTCGTATTTGTGTATCTGTGTGCTGCATATATTTTTCTGCTACGATATGTGCATGTATCGTATATATAAAATCCAATTTGGAGTACAAGTATTTTATGGAATAATTCGTAAACAGTCAGGCGCAGCGAAACGAAGTCAAAGCACAGCTAAAGTAATGTCCTTTGAACGAAGCGACGCGACAGCTAAAATATCCTTAACTTATAGCCTCAGATGCAGATGCAAATGCAGATGCGCATTGGCTGAGAGCATTTGCACTCGAAATCCACTTGTGACTTTTGTGCATTTTTAGCTGGGGCTATCCTTGGCCAACTTCTTTAGCTGTGGTTGTTGTTGTTTTAGTTGGGGATGCTTTGTGGCTGCAACTGCTACTGACTGCGTCTGGCTTTGAATATCCAATTTAACTGCGGACATTAAAGGCAATTCAATATGTATCCGGTAGTGCTGAAACGTCATCATGTGCAATCAGTCAGATGCGGTGATTCTGTGGCTCATAGTCATTCAATATGCAGTTGTGACTGGATCTTTGATAAATTTGTTGGCAAATATAAAGTATGTATAATATATGAATCTGCATGTAGGCAACATTCCCTTGCCCACCAGCGCTATAAATTGCTTTATGTAATGCAATTTGGTGGTGGCAAAACTTTCATTCTGGCCAAACAGTTTTGCCAGCTCTTAAAGAAATTTCCAACATGTGCATAATGTATGTGAATGAGATATTAACTTGGCCAACCTTTATGACGTAAATTCATGCACATGATATACACTATAAGTATACCTAAAAAATACTCTTGCGATTAACTCATGTTTCACTTTGGCAAACTTTAAGTTTAATTAAGTTTCTGGAGCTTGAGACCAAGTTTGCTTGAAACTTCTTCAGTGTTGGCAAGAGTATACTTTAGGATTTCAACCATATAACTTGTTATATAAGTTTCAAATCAAGGTTAATTACCGTCTTCAAATGCGTATTCTATTTCCATATACACATTCAAGTTTGACCTACAAACAATGACTTTTGCACAACTCACAATTAAATTTAAATTTAAACTGTATTTAGCCTACACAATGAAATTCAATTAGACCCTCGACAGTCAATATGCAAATTAGCGTAATTTTATAATTGCCATTACGTTGTTCACGGCAAAGAACATTTAAAACAATTTCAAACATACATATTTTAATACTTAATTACCCGTACGCATTGTAATCCGGCAATCAACTTTGACCGCTCGACAAAACTGTTAATCGACAATTTGATAAATGCATTTACCGCTATTCTCTGGCCCACATTATGAAATACAATTTCAATTCCGTGGTTTTTTTGGTTTTGACAAAACACCTAAAATATATTAGCCAGCAGCTTGCTTTAAATTATGTGCATCCTGTTTCTCACCGGATATTCAAATCACAACCGCAAAGCTCATTTACATTTGCTGCAATTGTGGCTGCCAGCCAGTCGAAAAATGATTAGTCATGCTCTTGAAATCAAAACTTTTGCGGCATAGGCCTTGGCTAACGTTGGCTTTCAAACTGGCAGTGAAAAGTGTTTGCCGAGGGCTTTTCGCTGACTATTTAATATGAATGGAATAAGCAATATAATTTCAAGAAAAATATAATGTTAAATGATACATCCATACATGATATGAAGAGCTTGATCTTGAACTATTAATACTGAAATTCTCTAAAAATTAAGTAAACTTTCTTTAAACCTTGAAAATTATTGTATTTTTTATTTCATTGCTACGAAATTATATAATAATCAAGGCTTCATCTTTACAAATTTGATTGTGAACAGCTTTTAATGCATTTGAAATGAAAAAACTTGCAATGCAAATTAATGCAACTTAAATAATAGATACAGAAGATCGAGGTACATACATATATATGTAAACATTTCGTCTCTCTACTAGATTAGTTTTAACCAATTGATAAGGTTCAGTTTGGCACAAAGAACACTTATTAATGATTAATCAATAGCTGAAACCTTGCTGGCCAGCGGGGCAATAGCAATTTAAAGAGCTGCTGAGAATTTACATTGCGTTCTCGAGTTAAATGACTGCATCGGATAGTTGCAGTCGGGAGGATGCACTTGCTGCTTGCGGTCACAAGGGAATCGTTGTGTGTGTGTGAATTCAAGTACGAGTATGTGTTGAAAGGCGCTCGAGTCTGAGCCTGAACCGTAAAAGCAGCAGCAGCTATGGGGCGGTTTTGCGGTTGTGATGAAGTGTACGGAGTAAGGCGAAAGACGTTGAACCGAGCAGCACGTATTATGCCACATTCTTGTCTATGGCAAAGGGGTTTGGAATTACAGTTGAATGCATTTAAAAGAGGGGTTCGAGTGTAGGGAGCGGGGGGAATGTGTTACACTTATTAGCCAATTTATAGACAACACCATTTCAAGATGTCAATGCTTAAATCAGTTTTTGACTTATTCAAATTTAGTAATTGGAGCTTTTACTCTCAAAAGTATTTATGCATTTACCTCATTTCATTATTTTGCTGGCTCGTAATAAAACTTTCGTGAACTTTGCGTATACTCGATATGTTATATTGTGTCGATTCTTAATGTTGACAAAGAATAAACAGCAATGTTTTTATTTTTTTAAATATACTATTTCTTGTTTTTTATAAATTTAGAAAACTAGCCGTAATGCCATTCAAATTTTGTTTATACTCCATTGACAATTTATTACTCCCCTTCGGGCGCAGGCTCAGTGCCATTTTCAGATGCAGGTGCCGGCGCTTCCGCTTCATTGTCGTCTTCGTTGGGTACTTGTACCACGGTCTTGCCAGCTAGAGCCAATTGGGTTTCCGGTGAAATTTCTTCCTCCTCCTCGCCCTCTTCGTCACCGAGCTCATCGCCAATCGGCTCTGGCGGCAGCCAGCAGGAGCCCTTGATGAGACGCTGCTCAATCTCGGCAATTTCGTTTTTGTAATACTGATTAAAGTCAGGACGCTCCCAGATGCTCTTCACCCATTGCAGATTGAAGTCCATCTTGGCGCAGCAGCAGAATTTGCGCGACTTGTGGCACTTGGGACACTTGCTCGGCTGCCGGGCGGGATGAGTGTACTGCTGTTTCTGCTTCTTCTTGCAGCAGTAAGGGCATACATGCTTCGGCTTGCGCTTGGTGCTGCAAGGCACCGGCTCCTTGGCATAGACGAGATGGCCGCGCTTCTTCGCACAGAAGCAACAGTTGCAATCATCACCCTCGGGCTGGCGCTTCCGTGTCTGCATGCGATCATAGAACTTCTTGTAGGCAATCTTGATTTTCGCCTCGTAAGCCATCTGCTCGTTGCAGGACAGGCCGTCGAAGCGGGCATAGCTCTCGGCGCTCTTTCGTGCCGCATGCACCCAAACGCACTCATCATTGTAGCTGGGTCGTCCCTGATCATCGTAGGTCAGCTCCTGCTTGGGCTCGTAGTAGAAGGCCTTGAAGCCGCGCTTGATAATGTTGTAGGCGAGGTGCGCCTCCACTTTGTTCATCAGTGATTTTTTACCCAGCTCGTGGAAGAGATCCTCTTTGCGGAGCCGCTTCTTGGGCACCGTATCGATGCAGTAACATACCTGATCATAATGCAGAAATGCATAGGTTATAATATCGACCGTCGACTTGGCCTTGCACTCGTGCAGTCCGCATATGATCATTATCTGGGCCAATGTATTGGCCAAGTCCAGCACATTCTCCAGGAATATCGATGAGGCGTTCACCTCGCCCAGACACTTGCATTGCGTGTGCTGATCAATGATACCAAGTGGAGCATGCCGCTGGCACTCCTTGTGTTGACAGTTATTCCGGCACCGGAAATCAGGCATCGCATGATGGGCCTGCATCGAGCTCAACTGCGAACGATTTTTGAAATGTTTTTGAGAAAAATTATTTTTTATATGTTTTTGTTGATTTTTAAAGACTAAGCATCGAGACTGGCCAAACTAATAAATTACATTTTACTAAAACTTCTGCGCTTAATTCCAAAGAACACTTGATGTGCCTGACGAAATTTGCAAAGAGTTGATTTTAGAGTTTTTACGTCAACTGGGTGACAGTATGACAACACTGCTGACATTTTCCAAGTCCCCTATGCTGCCCTTCCAAGACATCAAAGTCACATAACTTTGCCAAAACTGAACTGATTTTCAATTCCAAGATCTTTTTGATCATGATTTGAACGCTAAATTAGTTCCGAACTGATAGTTGATGCACTTAGTGTATTCACATTTTCAGTTGGTACTCAGTTATACACAAAAGTCTAAGCGGTTTCATATTTATACAATTGAAGACCATATTACTTACTTTTCTATGGATATTATTTCTAATGTTTGAGAGGGCAAAGGTCTCATTACTTATGCACAATACGACAATTTGACATTATATGGGTTTCTTTTATCAAATTCGAATATTTTGTTAGACGTTTTTGAATATTTTAGTATCAGCTGTTTTTCTGCAATAGCTTGCATGCATACTTATCAATAATTAAATTTGAAGAAGGAAAGAAAAAGTCAATTGGCTAATCTCTTGTCTGTTAAAAGCCTACACGTTTGGCCTGCTCCCTTAAAATGATGACCCTCTTGCTTTTAGCATTTGTAACTGTTAATGACGCCATTGACTCAAGTTTATGATTGGGTCGAAACAAATGGGTACGTCTTGGAGTGCCGTCCTGCATAATAGATGCCAAATGATGGGGAAAATATTCATAAACCATGAGCTGTTGCTCCCAAGACATGCCATGTCCTGATTACTCCTCGCTCCTTGCCGAGCAAATACATACATCAAAGTTGAATTTATTAGACAAGCGAAGTATAAACGAGCGACACAATATCCGTATCCGTTGACAAGAGGCAAACAGTACAAATATTGACTTTGGTGAAAAGACATAACAATATAATCAAATATGTTCATAGAACAAAAGCGTTGACAAATGTCGAAGGGGTGTCCTTCCAGCCCATCCTCCTCCAAAGGGACACCCAAGCCAAACAGATGAACGATAAAGTTGTCGTTACTCATGCCGCTGTGTGTTTAGCCTGTCAGAAGCCGCAGCTGAGGATGAGGCCGAGGATGCGGATGACCCTGAACACTGGACGCATTAGAAAGCAAAAAAAAACACATAAAAATACAAAAAATTTATTACGCCAGCCTCAGCGGTCGCATCAAATAAATAAAACAAATATATGTGCTTACTTTTGTTTATTTATATGTATAGGTATTAGCCACACGCGCTGACTGTGGTTTATATTTTATTTTAAAATGTATATATAGAAACAGATGTGTGTGTGTGTGTGTGTGCCTCCTCCCTCTCTAAGCTGTTTCTATTCTATCTGCAGACGTTCAAGGACGCTTCTGAATACGTTTGGGGATAAACTTACCAACCCAGATTGCCCAAATACATAGATTCGATTTGCTTGTTTTCAATTGCGACAACAGAATAACATGCTTTTTATTTGCATTTTGAAAAAAAAATAAAGTACAGGTAATCAAATATGTTAAGGGATATAAAGAAAACTATGTCGCTTAGCAGTAGTCGATTTTGTAAGAGTTCAAGATACCCTGCAAATATAAATGTAGCAGTGGAAAATTTGGACAATTGCCTACTCACGATTTTTGTTGCATTGAAATTGAAATTGGACCGATTGTTGCGATACATTTTGAAATTAAAGTTTAGCAATTACTTTGTCCAGTCTTTGTCAACATTTGTTCGTTTATATTCAGCTTGGTAATAAAACTTAGTACACTCATCTAATCTATGCAAATCTGCGCTAACTTATGGCCACACAATATCAGTGGCAGTAGCAGCAGCCGCAGCAGCCGCAGCAGCAGCCGCAGCAATAAACACTGAAACAACAACATCAACATGAATAAGTGCGAGCAAGTCAAACAAATGCTAAGAAACCATCAAAAACTTTTTCGATTTCGTGCGTAAATTATTCGGTAGCGTTGGTATTATAAGCAACATTTGACAGAAATTATAAGAAGTTAGTGGGAGTTTTAGAAACAACCAAAAGCCGCAAGCTTCAATTCAGAACTCATAGGCGGACGGCGGCCTTAAATTATGCAAAGTTATGCTAATGGGAGAGGCGAAACTCAGGCAATATAAAAGGTAAAAGGACACATGCCACGTGTCGTTGTGTAAATCAAATTAATCTAATGTCTAATATATATACTCACTGACATATACATATTTATATACATAAGCAAAATGAAAGCAATTTGAGTGCACACACGGGGCGTATGCGTAATGAGCCCAGACGTTTGCGCAATTTATGAATAATTGACAACTGAAAGGCAGCAGCTGGAAAGCTGGCAACCTCACGAGAAAAGGAGACCCTCAACGAAGCCACTCACAAACCGGCATTTGACAATTTTTACCTAATGTGCCGGGTAAATTTGCATACAATCCACGGACAGCCAAGGACCTCCGCAGCACAGGTTGCTCATCATCATTATTTTAAATAAACATTAAACAACGCTTTACAGCCATTTATCACATTTACAGATTTATGTGCTGCCGTTGGTTGCATGTTGCAAAGATGTTTGGGTAACAAACTGGGGCACGCACATGCACAGGCAACCCCCAAATAAAGCAAAGTATGCGCCAGTCAAAAGTGCTTGACTGGGAAGTCACCCTGTAACTAAGTCTGGATAAATAACACAGGATATCTAGGCGTCATGCGAAAGTTAATGTTCAAGTTCAATTTGTAGCCTTTGAAGGTTAAATAGAGAAATACAGATGGAGAGAGAGAGAGCCAGAGACAGAGCGCTGAGTCAAACAAATATACTATACTGCAGGATATCTGCTTGGCCACTTTTATTCCTACCTTCAAACTTCACTAATATATACATCTCATTTTTACTGTCCTTTGTTAACATGACTTTATATCATACCCGCTTTTTACCAAGATAACAGGATACAGAGTATTAAAGTCAAGATAAAATAACCCATATTCATGAACCTGCCAGTCACATGTGATTTCAATCTCAACCACCACGCATCGCTTCTATGTGATACAAATATTTTTATTGATTTATTTTACGCTAACATTTTGGACGAACGCCTTTTTTTAATGGTAATTGGCGCCTGCAAACGCGTTAAAGGATTTTATACAAACGACGTGACAAGAAATGGCCAATCGATGAATAGTGACTAAAAAAAATCTGTATGATCTGATTTTTAAATATTTGTTATTATTCGCATGCCAATAGTACTAGTAATAATTTATAATAGAGATGTTTTAGGCAAGGGGTATATTTTTAGTGCCTGTAAAGCAATGTAAAATATAACTTCAAGATCTGACTTGAAATTAAATACCTTCTTCCGACTTATGCTTAAAGTCGAGAGCATTGACAATTTTAATGATACAGTATGGAAATTCAGGCATATCATATACGTTTTTGAAAATATTATATCACAAATTATATCATATATCTATAGTGCTATTCTATCAAAGGTATTGTGTAGTCGAGTACTTTTGAATAATTGTTTTTCTACAAAGCCGCTGGAATTGAATTTCATCTGCATTTGCTTTTAACAATACAATTGTATGTAAATAACAAAAATAATATGATATTATAGCTGTTGTTAAATTTTGTGAACTGACTGTGCAGAATTGGAATTTTAACACCGTGGGCAGCAGTTGAGTTCAGTTGAATCCCGTGCAGCCTAGCCAGCAGTGTCGCATACCCGATACCAGGTCGTCACTTGAAACACGCGCTGCTTTTACCTGCCGCCAGCCACCTGCCACCTTGCCACCCGCTCTCTGGATAGTTTCCATGGCGCCCTCCGTCCGATTCACGCCATTGACTTTTATTGTTGGCGAAAGCCAATACTCCCGCTTCGCATGCAAACTTTTGCAACAACAGTTGGCCATTTTGTCTGCCGGAGATTTATGCGCGATTGCTCAAGTTTAATGTGTTTCGCAGTATGGCGCTGGCTGTGCTTTAAAAAGTATTCCCATACTTGCCTCCTATACTTGTCCATTGTTAGCTATCTCTGTCTCTTTCTTTCACTATCTGCTCTCTCTCTCTATCTCTATCTCTCTTTCATTATTAGTGGCGGCAATGATTTAAGTTTCTACGTGCGGGCGGCGTTTCTTTTATGACTTTTACTATGGCAACAACACGTCGCCGACAGCTTAAGCATTTTCATCGCAGGGATGAGCTGGACTTTAGTCTGCTGCTGGAGCACACTTTGGCCCAATGCCCTCATGCAGCAAAGGTTAAAGCGTCGCTTTTTATTGGATTTTGCTGCAGTTATGCTAGCTTTTCCCCACAGCATCCTGGTGTTTTGCACACTAAGCGAATTTGTGAATAGTCTTCCGTTCCGAGAAGCAGCTGAGCAGCAGGGCTCTTATGTGTTTATAATCCATTAAGTGTATACATAGTAAATGCTAAAAGGTTTTCAATTATTAAAGTTGTAATTAAAAGCTCTGCATAATACTATCATTTGACTTCAAATGTTGTTGTTTAGTTACAAATTACAAAACCGCTAGCTAACAAATCTGAGTTTTATTGATTTTTAATTAGTTTTACTATACGCACACCCCTATGGGAATGTTTGGACATTCCTAAAGTCCCAGGAATCGACGGTAATGTCAAATCAATACAACATTGTTGACTAACCTTAATAATCCTCAATGACAAATGGCGATACATTTAATTGGCGATTGTGGGACTGCTGCCCGCTCAAAATGTGGCAACCTTTGACCTATCTCATACGCTGAATCGACGTTTTGAACCGGCAATGGCAGCGACAACAACAACAACAGCACCAACTTATTTTAGACGGGCCGTGAGGCTAATCACAAAAACGATTACAAAGCCATTAACTAGGGCAATCAAATGCAGGCAAAAAAAAAATAGAAGACTTAATCTAATTCAATCAGATCCCAGTTGAAATGGCAAACGGCGAATTGGCAATAATGAAACGGATTTATTAGGCGAAAATGTAAAGGAAAAGCTGCCCCAAATTAAGCTACTTGGTAATTGCCTGATAGCTGTGCGGCAAATGGAAAATTTGGCGTGAAATTAGGAGGCATTCCAGAAAAGAGACAAGTAACAAGAAGAATGATGTGCAAAATGGCTGATGTTTGGATTGATATGATAAATTCACGAAAAAACAAATAAGCTGGCGTTGCCAGATGGCGACTGGCACGCAATTTGCCACTCCCCGCCCTCTGCCATGTTTTTTTCCATGTCCGCTTACGATTTCGATGGGGGCGTTTGATTCGTCGACAATGTGGGCGTGTCAGAGTCGTCGTCTGTGACGCAGTTGGTAGCCTTTCCCAATTGATTGATTGATTTGCTTATGGCTAAATGAGTTCGTCATAAATTGTTCAACGAGCCTTTGGAGCTTATATCTTATGCGAGAACAGCCCAGAACAGAAAAACAAAAGAGAAGCAAACGAATTTGGACAGCTGTAGAAAAATCAAATGATTGAACATAATGGTGCAAATATTGGATAAAATGAATACCATCAGAACTGAATTAATATTGTCACATTTCATTATATTGGATTGTTTCTTTGGCCTTTTTTTTTAGATATGCCAAGGGGTGATTTTATAGTATGCTATAGGCACGCGATAAATTTATATTAACAACAGTTTATTTAACACATTCATATATGTACTATATCATATTTTATTTTCGCATTTTGTACAAGTATGTCAATTTTTGTTAGATATTTTCTTTAGTATTTAAACTGCTCTCGCAACCAACACATGTGCTTGCTTGATTTTCTCCCGTCGATTATCTGAGCTCCATGCACAGTTGGTGCTCGACTCCCGACACACACATACGAATGCTGTTGCTGAGCTTTAACCCAAGGGGTATAGAGTAAAGGGGGGTTGGACAAATTGGAGTCGTTATCAGTACACTTTGAACAGCGTACATATGCATTCGGCTCAAAGAACACACACGATTTAATATAAATAATTTATCAACTGCTTTTTTGCCAACGTCCCCGTTCCCGTCTCCGTCCCTTCCCTGTGCCCACCCACCTGTTCGCATCGACTGGTTGTTGCTTGTTTCTGTATGGATTTAATTTACATATTTACATACGGTTTACAATTTTTGTTTTTCCTCCTTTCTGTTACTCCTGCTACCAGCTCTGAGGCAGGCGCTTGAGTATTAGCATTATCACGAGACAGTGAATAGCGACGTGTTAAGCTGCCGAAGAGAAAGTGCCGAGTTTTATCGTTATGTGTGCCTGCAGATGCAGATGGGATTGGGACGCCATTGTTGGGCTTATAATTCGACAGCACGAAAATGTATTTAAAATAATGCCCAGGGATTGTTGGCAGACTGATATGAGTGCGCATAAATTGACAGCATGATGGATACCTGCTGTTTATCAGACCGTAATGTCATTAGGCAAAAATTGGTCGCTTGGAATGGAACTATTTTTGATGATAAATATTTTATAAATACACTTCAATTATTTATTTGACAGAACAAAAATAAAAGAAAAGCAAGTTAACTATAAAATTGCGCAGCTCTTTTAGCTCATTTTATAGCTCCCAGACAACATTGTCACACTGAATTATCAATGATATTCACGCCTTTTGCCAACTTCAAGAAATTATCATTATTGTTACCATGGTTAAAAGGGTCGCCTTGCTCTCGCAAGAGCACTAAATGTCAAAGATTAAAAACATTTCATTATACAAACAAATGCTTAAAGTGCGAGCCCGGGAAATGACAGGCCAAAAACGGTCTCACAGGACATTAGGAATTTGGTTATTGAGGCATGTGATTACGCAGGTGGCAGCGAAAAAACTTGAACAACTTGTTTGTTGCTTTTACCTTAACCAGCAAGCCATGCAAACTAAGTAGTACAACAATAAAGTTTGACTGAGCTGCTTAGGGGCTCTTTGGGTCTATGGCCCTTATGCTTGGCGTTTGCTGACAATGTGGCGTATGATTAATATTAAATGTGAATTTCACTTACTGCAGACGCGTCACGCATTACGCTTTCTTTAATCAATTTAATCGAGGCTGCCCCTCCTTGTCTAGAGGTGCGCCCCCGAAAGTAGACTCTTCATGAATTCAGAAGGTTACTTGCCCCAGCCAGGTGGAAGCGACAGCAGCGCTAATCAAAACGAATGTTTGCCTCGTTTATCAATTACAACAACCATCAAAACCAACAACCAACAACCAACAACAACAACTGCTGATAAGTAGCTGTTGGCTTAACGTGCTTTCAATTATATGCCTAACTTAAACGAATGCTTCGGAGACCGCAGCAATTGGCAAATACGTGCGTAAACACGGCTTAAAGCCCGTTTGTGAGTTGATATGTGTGTGTGTGTGTGTCTTATTTTCTTTCGTTTGTTGTTTTTACTTATTTGGAAAGCCAAACATTTCTCATGATTATCGCTCATTAATTTTTTGGCCTGCCGGTAATGTCCTGCCATTTGGGCATTTTTGTTGGTAAAAAAAATATATATTCGAATAATTCAATATAATAAACTTAAAGATTGGTATATAACTAAGAACCTTTAAGTTACATGCTATTTAAACATTAAAACAAATATTTTATATTTTGCTTTATCTATGAGTTAAACTGAGCGAGCACTTCAATAATTTCTTTAATAAAGGTTATATTATTTTAATAGTTCTAAATTTCTAATTTGTTTAAAAAAACAATTAATATTTTTTAATTGCTTATATGTAGCCGGTTGAGTTATTATTATTAGTTTTAACCCAAACAAGCCCAATTATTAATTCGCTTCTACAACATTAAAGTCAGCCAAGCTTAAGAATCAACTCTTGTACTATTTTTAATTGCCTGCACTTAAACGGTATAATGACGTTATGATGGCGCTGAAAGCAAAGGACGATAGCCAACATGCCGTTAGCTTAAATGGCTGGCAGGGACATGGCAGACATGCCTGGGCTTTCGTTGCCTTGGCTTGGCACAGTATGGTCTCAGTCCACCAAGCATTTATTATTTTTGCACGTCTTTGGCCATGTCGTGGGCTGGCTTAATTGTCATATTTTGCGCGACAACAGCTCAAGTGGTAATTATTTAAACATTTTTTGCCCCGCTGTTGCAACGGGCGCGTCGCGACGACGACAAGTGCAAGGTCATATCGCAAGTGACGTAAGGGAAGCGGCCGCTGGCAATTAACAGGGCCAACAAATGTGTCACCAAGACAAAGCAAGGACCTTGGATACTTGGCGCCTCGACCGCACAAATGCGTTGACATTTGCATATAAATGCCAGCTAAATGCGGGTTTCTGCGACAATACTACAAACTACATGGCATACTATTACTTAGCATGGCATATTTGTTTAGATCGGTCAAGGTGTCTTTTTGTAAGGTAATAAAAACCAATATAAATGCAAGCCAAACAGTGGAAACTAAAGTGGAGTTTAAGATATACTTGACGGCTTACTAATGACACTAAAAGCAATTAACGATACCCATTAAATCACTTCGTCACCATTAAAGTCAATAAAATGAAATAGCAATCCTAAACGAATCAATCCCTCAACAAACTCACAAGCTCAAAGCAATTCCAACTCAAGTACAACAACATTTATTATCTCTCTGACAAAGTGTGAATGAGCAAATTAATGTTTTGTGTTTTATTCTTTTTGGTGCAATTAAAGAGCACTTTATGCCCGACTTTCAGTTACTCCTTCACAAACGGCATGTAATAAAATTGATACACTCTCCAATTTACTCTCACACTAAAGAGGCATTAATGTATTTTGTTTTCCATTCCCAATGACAAACCAGCAAAACCGAAAGGCCGCATGAGATTATAGTAAAAGCAGGAAACGGAAATTCCACCAATTTGATGACTTCCTTATGCTTTTATCCTGCGACACGGACACGGACACTCACTCTCTCTCACTCTCTCCTCCAGTGTATATCAGGTGTCCTCACATTAGATACCAATTAGGTGTTACCTTCGCAACAGTCGCGCTTGGGGCATATACTTAATTGTGTTTGCCACTCTGTTGCATGTGTAAATTAGTGAAATGTTTTTGTCACCTAATAGTACAATGCATTCCAAATAAGCCACGCCAATTTCAAGCGACCCATTTACTGCGACACTAATATTAAAGCACCAAGCACGATTTTGGTCAAAATGTGGCTCAAACTTGTACCTACATTAAGCATTTCACATAACAAACATACAACTTTTTTGTAGCCACATGAACTTCATTGTCTTCATTGGGTCTAGCTGTTGGTTGTCAGCTGAAAGGATATCCTTTAAATATACCTTTAAAGTTTATGCTTCACTAAATTATTGTTCAACTATAAACAAAATTAAAAATTTTATCAATCAACAAACGATTTTTTTTAGCAGCGTTAGATTTTCATTTCTCTCAAAACACAGAAATTTTAATATATTATTTAAATCCTTATTTTTCCGTTAGATTGAACAGCCATCCATTATTCAATAAAGGATTGTTAGCATACGAATTTGCATTTTAAAATGAAAGTTTTTTTTAAAAGCCATTTCAAATCAAAAATTCCCATCATGCGATAGGGATCATGTGAATGATATTATAGAATTTGTAGTTCTATAATGCTTAGTTGTTGCACAGACGAAACTCAATTTGTGTTTGTTTTTCTGGTCAGGCATTTGTTTACCGAGCTATTTTTATTTTCGTTGTGCAAAACGACTAATGGGAACTTTGACTGCACAAATAGTAAATATGTACATATCTATGTATATTATCATGTCGTGTAGGTTGCCCATTGTTAGCATATGCCCCCGTTACCCAACCCAGACAGCAACAACAGCAACAAAAACAACAGCAACAACCCCCAACTAGACAATGGCAATGAGAGTTGCGAATGGTGCTGGCAGTTTAGATGATTGCAGCCACTGACACATGGCCGCTGAGCCATTTTGTGAATATATTTTTTGGGGAGCTTTGTGACCCAAAAAGTGGTAGGAAGGCGAGGCAGACAGACAGGCAGACAGACAGACAGACAGGCAGACTGGCCGACAGACAGACAGACGAGTGTTTGCTCGCTTATTTCGCTTATTTTACTTTAATGACATTGTTTTGTTTTGTCTGTTGCGTGTTAAGCGGGCAAAAAGGACGAAACAACAACAACCAAAAACCAAAAACGACAACAAGTGAAATGTGGTTGAAAATTTGCGGCTGGGTTGCAACTGGCGTAAAACTATTTGTGGGCATTCGTTCAACCGAGTTTGCTTGACATTTAAGTTTTTGCCCAAGAGCCAAGTGAACAATTGGATTTATGTGATTGAAATATGTGTTTTTCAATTATTATTATTATAATAACTTAACTAATAACTAATATTATTATATTATAATTTGCTTAAAGTTCACATGAAAATATTTGTAGCTAAAATAGTCCTGAAAAGAACTTTTCAATTGAATTTTCATAAGTTTTGCTAAAGCCGCTGTCTTTCTAGTTTTGACAGCCTCTGTTTCAAGACCTCACTGCATGAGAAAAAAACACAATCTACCACCACAGATTGTGATAAATAAAAATGTTCATGCCAGCAAAGGTTAAAAATGCAACTAAAAACTGCATTGCACCTTAACGATGTGTGCATTTCCGATTCATTTCCCGTCGAAAAATTGCCAACGGTGAAATAAAATGCCACCAAGGCATGGCAAAAATGCAAAAAGGCAATATCAGCAATTTCCAGGTATAGCAATATAAGGTATATATGCATATATGCATGTGGCTTTCAAGCACGGCTCCTTTAAACTTTTATGGTCAACATTTTGCGTACCAAGTCTTTTAGTTTCGCTGTAATTATATGCTGTATTTTTCCCTTATTCTTTATAAGCTGATTAGAGGCATTGCACATCCATTTGTGGTACATTGAACAAATTGCATAAGTTTTGCACACATCCGGAGTGGCCATTAGAAAATGTAATTTATGATTTCAGTTTAACGGTTTTTCACACACTTGGAAAAATGTTTTCCAGCAATTTTAAGTGGCATTTGCAAGGCATTATTTCCGTTAGAAAGTGCACTCTTTATGTGCCAATAAAAGTGCAAAATTTATGGTGCAATTTTCATTGCGCACATTTTTTACGAGCTGGCAAACAAATGCATGAAATAGTTTTACAGAAAATAGTAAATTCAAGGATTTCAAATTGTTGCGAAATGTGCTATTGAAGCAAATTTAGCATGTAGAGCTTAAAGGAATAAGAGACAAATACAAATTGATACATCTGTAATTTGCAGATACGATTCAGTTCTTTATAATTGCATGCGCCATTGCCAATTTAAATTTCCCAAAGGACATGTACAAATATATATCGACTTAATTGCATAGTTATTCAGCAAAATGCATTTCGAACACAGAATAATTCATTAGATAAATTCGAACATGGTGTTAAATAAGCATGCAAAAATGCTCGACTTATTTAAACTATACAAAATGTGACGATTTATTTACAATTAGCGGCATTCGATAGCACATTCACACGCATACATAGAAATGCGCACTTAAGCAAATTAAATTTGATAGTATTTATGTGTAGCAATTGAAGGTTGTTAGTTTTAATCAGATTAAAAGCGATAGCGGCTCTGTTATATCCGTACCTAGCAGCGTATACACAATATGTATTTTGTTACATAATACACTCAGACGCTTGCTTATTGAATATTTACTTGGCCAAATTGTAAAATTATGTCACTCATGCTCGGAGGTATCAGTTGTAGTTGAACTCATAGGTCAGAATTGTCTTCTACATATATCCTGCTCTTAGTCGATATATTTGTATATACATTTGCCCCATTATATAAATACAAATTGTTAGAAACTTCATTAGCCCAAGGTGTACTTAACTAATTCAATGTTTGTCAGGCAATGTTCAAGGAGTGGAAAACAACGAGACAAGTTGTGTAGTTGTTGTTTAAGCAAATAATTTTATTCACTCTAAATAATTCTAAGCTTATTAGCTTCAGTTATCAGCTAAAATATTATTTAAAACTATCGAAAATTTGCAAGCATGTACACAAGTTATTTCCGGTCTGTCGATTTTGACCAAAGCTATACACACATAATTTCAAATACGAAACTAAACTCATATACTATATCAATGCAGCTGCACTTTTATAGAAATGACTGTAATTATTTAAAACAGACTAAATTTCAGCTACGTTATAATGAACAATAGAACTGGTTCATGTACGTTTTTAGTAACCTTCACATACTTAGCTCGTGCCCTTTTAGTCGATGCCAATAATTCTACTTTGTTGGCCTATTCGTATCTGCAGGAATGTATCGTTATATGTGTGTGTATCTGTGTGTGTGTATCTATCCACAGACAATCGTAAGGATGCATGTCTCTGGGTGCTATAATAAATTACGTCAGCATTGTCGTTCTGAACGTGGCAGTGCATACAAATGTGCTAATTTATAAGCAAAACAATTAGTTAGATGCAATCAAACTAGTTGAGCAATGGCAACAAAATGCTAAAACAAATAAAACAACACACATGCGAGCGGACAACCTGTCCGGATGGACTGGTGAATAAAAATAATTTTCATTAGTGTGCTGCTTGCCTGGGTGTGTTAGTGTGTGTGTGTAATTATTTTGTTAATATTGCGTATACGTCATGTTGTGTTGACGTATTGTTTGCCTTTCCTAGAATATAGTTGTGCTAGCTGCAGGAAACTCGCAGAGTTAAAGAATGGGTTTGTTTCATTGCAAACTCGATGAGTCATGTTTGTCTCTTTTTTTAAAGCTTTGTTGATGTTTTAAAGTAAAGTCGTTCTTGTTTGCATTGCAAGAGATAAACATATTTAAAAGATTGCTTAAAAAGAAAAATACTTTGTTAATTGTATTTATGCAACAAGAGTGCTCTAGTCGAGAGTGTCCGACCAGGAGTTACATAATACCCAGCTCATACATTCATTAATAGTTTCTTATATAGATGAATCTCAACCAAACGATGATCTTAAGCCTCAAGGGGAATTAAACGATTTTCCCCGAAAAGTATGCAATTGAAATATTACCATTGCTACAACAAACACAAACAAGTAGTCAAACAACAGAAATTTTTAGTTATGGCAATAAGAAATTTGAACCCATGTCTACATACGATTTACATGTATTAGCTCAACTGCATGTTAGCCCCGTTTACCCATTATTAATGGTTACAGGGTATGCAAAATGAGAATTGCCTATTGTCTGACAATAAATATTCAAAGATTTGCAGTTTACTTCAGGAAAAAGTCATGTGTTGTTCGACTTCTCAATGCATAAATTGATATAAGGCCAATGTGAAAACCAGTCCATGTTATGTGCCATGAAAAAAGCTTTCGCATTGTGTGCCCTGAGCGGACATACGACTGGAATGGATGGTGACAGGACACAGGACACGCCTTGGCAATTCAAAAAGTCAGGTAAACTGCAATTGGCAGGCGTGTATTGAAGCTGCTGTGGCAAAAACAAAGGCTAACGCGACATATGTTGAGAGACAGATATTGCGCATACGCCTCGTGTGTCAATAGTTTTCTCACCCCAAGACGCTCTGCCAGCTGGCACATTTCTGACAAAACAGCATCCTATTTTGTGCCGTTCTTTCCTGGTTTTTCCGGCTGCTTGTCACGTGCAGTGCTTAGCGCACAATGCTTCTTTCTGCTTTTATCTTTATGTTCTTGGATATTTTGCGAAACTGTGGCAAGCTTGGTGGCAACAAACAACATACACACATAAGTATATGGATGTATATATGTGTATATATAATGTTTTTAATATTCGTTATATCATAGCACAACTGACAGGCGGCCACAGGTGCGTGTGCGTTCTTTCCTTTAAGCCTGTGACACTTATGCAACATTCATTAAGTGTGTCGCACACGACACGCCCACAAGCCACATCAACTGACAAAGCTTCTGTTCCAGTCCAGTCTTAATTTTCATAACCAGCAATCTCTTCGGTCTCTGTGTCTGGTGTGCTATACAAGAACGCATTCGTGCCGAGGCTGACCGCAGTCGATTTTGCAGCTCTTGTGGACTCTTGACAAGTGTTTACGTTGTGTCGGACCTCAGAATGGTATATACAAGCAGCATTGGCTAGAAAGCCTACGAGTGCGGTACATATAGAGCAAATCACGATTATGTTGCCTACTTTTGTGCGCACTTGTTGCCATTGCAAAGAACTGCACTTGATTGGAGGACTCTTAAGTAAACACAGAATTTTAAATGCTGGCAAATATGCTTTGTTAAATGTTTTCCTGCTTGTGTGTGAGAATATTTACAGTAGGGAGGAAATAATTTAAATCTGAAAGGGCGAGTGCTAGGACTTATCTTGTTGACAACAATACATCGAAAAATGTTTTCAAATAAAAATATGGCTAAAAAGTGAACTGGCAACTCTGGCTTCCAATTTCAGAAGAGCTGAGGACCTCTACCCCTTATGTGAAGCTCTCGAACCCTTATAATTTATTATGAAGAATTCCAAGTCACTTAACTCTAGCTTAGCTGGCAAATTGTTTGCTTGTGGGCGAAACCAACCGACAAAGTCTATAATTTCATCCCTGTCGAGCACTTGTCAAGATTGACATTTGAACTGGAAATGCGTGAATATTATGTATACGGCATGTTGCACGCGCCAGACTACATAATTTAGTTACGCTGTCATTGTGCGTAAATTTCCAAAATCCAAAAAAGAAAACACTTTGTGAGTCAGCCGCGAGCAATTCATTACTATTTGATGTAAGAACAATTGGAATTTATGTGTCCAGAGGGCACGGGATAATTGACAAGCCCAGGGAACAGGGAGCAATCCCATAATTCACTGGACTCACTTGCAGGAGCAAATAAACGAGTTCTTTACAAAGCTTTACAAAGCACAAGCCAAGTGAAGGATATTTGCTTTATTGTGCGAGAAATCGCAGCCAAATGATGGGCAACCAACGACTTGGATAAAAGGTCGAAAGGTCCTGGCTAAATTGGTCAATGGGTTTTGCTCCGATAAAATCCCAGTTACTATCAAACTGTCAATTCGTTTGATGCTCTTACCTCAACTCGGTTGCACGTCAATTTTGAGGAACATATTTGTACTATGTTGCACTATCAAACATGTGTGGAACTTTCATATTGCTTTTTGACTTTCTTTTGGTTTAAGTTTCCGTGCTGCTTATTATTGATATTCTCATTGGCTGAACCTATAGATAACTGGAGCAATTAGGAACAATTGCTGGCTTAACATTTGAGCTATTGTCACATATAATTGAAAAATTAGCACAATAATTGACCATTTAAGTGACTAAACTCTGATCAAGGATAATGCGATTGACTGGTTTGACTTTGGTTAGTCTCGCTTACATTATGGCAACGATAATAATAAGTACACTTTCAACAAAACAAAAAAAATAAATGCATAAAGAAAAATGTTTTAGTTATCTCGGTTCCTGCAACAAAAAATTAAAATCATTAACGATAATTAGCTACTAACTTCATTTTAAAAATTAAAAAAAGTGCACATAAAAACAGACAGACGTCCAAGTTTTTTTCTATTACTTTTAATTATCAGTTTTCCATCCATTTTCCTGTGTTGCGGATTTTCTTAGGCCCTACTGATTTACATTTTTATGTAGAGCTTAGAAAATAATTATGAAACTCAACTTTTACACATAAAACCCAAACCACTTATTACATTTAGAGGGGTAGATTTTTCAGGAGTTACATTCCCGAACAACTGGCTAAAGTTAAAATTGTCAGAAAAAAATTTGCCATAGTTTAAATACATACAATACAAAATTACAAATTAAAAAATATTTTATGTGTGATAAATTAATATAAAGTAATGACAATAAATTGAATTACAAACACGTCAGGCAACTTAATTCAGATTTATTAATATAAGGCATATTAAAAAAAAGCAAAACATAATTGTTAAAAGCTATAAGAGCATAATAACGTTACAAATATAGTAAGAGAAAAATAAACATATAAAATATTAACAGACAATCAAGGCAATTAATTTATTTTCATATTTCAAATGGGTTTTTCCGAGCACTAATTTGCACTGTTCATGAAATTTCATTAAATGCGCATTAGGTGTTGATGCGTGGGCGGCGTCCGTCATTTTGTATTCCGCCATTGTTTGAATTCTCGGGGGGAAAGAAAGAAATCAAAATGAAACCCAAACAAGGCGCAAGTTAATTGAATTTATTGTTGTTCTTTTCTGGTTGTTTCGGCTCTTTGCTGCTTTCATGGCCAATATCCAGCGCCATTTGTTAACATGCATGTGCGCCGCTCAAAATTTTGTATTTTAATTTTCGCATGCTTTTGCTTTGTTTTTGTTTTGTTATTTTTTTAGGGCCTTGTTGCTTTTGTGTTGTGACTGTAAATTTTCCGTCGGATATTTTTTTCACCGCGCGTAAATTGGTTTTCTTCTGCCAGGCACGTGGCGGACTCTAATGTATGGGTCTACAGTAAAGTATGCCTTGACTTTTAGGAACAATTTTCACTTCCATCGCCATTTTTGTTAGCTCTTTGCTGGCTGCTGTGTGAATTTATATGTGTGGTGGCTTCTGGCTTCTGGCTTAGGTATTTATATTTATTTGTCCGCATTTAATGTGAGGCCAAAAAAGAGCCGCGTTACAAAAGCCGTCGGCTTTTCGACATTTGGTTTCTGTGCTTTCATGCATCTGTTTTACGATAATGTGCGGTTTGTTTGAAAAGTTATGAGCTTAGAAATTACCTGTGGCTGTTACTGTGAGCACAAATCTAATTCAATTTTCTGGAGAAAAAAACTTTCAACTTTAACAAAATGCTCAAAGCTAAACTTTTTGTTTGTTTCTTCGAACTTCCATTTAACTTGGCACTTGACAGTTTTCTATTCGAGTGTTCAGCACTTTTGCAAAGAGTTTTATAATTTTCTCACGAGTCCCTCAAACTACCGATGAAAACATTCGACCACATAAAGTTTTTATATACTACTGTGTGTCTTTGTTTTCTCTTATATACAAATACAAAATATCTTTATCTATCAAATTGTTGCATTTGAAAAGAACAAAAGTTAACATGCTGAACGAAGATCTTTTGTGTTTTAAAAATTCGTTGCAAAACATTTGAAAAGACTAACTTTAATGTTATCTTCGGAGCCATGAATATGTCTGCTAGGGTATTACATTTTCTGCACCCCAAAGATAGCTATTTTTTCTTGTTGTTCTTTTACTAGCATAAATAACTTCAACATGTTGAAATTGGTTTTGCAATTCAAATTTATGCAACTAAAGGTTGATGGTAATAAACTCTTGAAAAGGGATAAGCACGTAAGGAAGAGCCAAGAAGTTTAAAAGAAAATAAATGCAATTATATTGTTGATAGCTTGCAACTTGCTAAGTTGTTGACGGAACTTTAAGAACTTCTACTCAAATTGCTTCACTTATTCTCGACTCATATGCATGCTGCTTGAACTGAAGGATGAATTTGTCCACTCTGCTTTAATGTGGCATTTGTTGAAACCTGTGAACATTTTTAGCATGTTTAACCAATATAAATATGTGATTTAACATCTCTGCAAATCCTAGATGCAAATGATAACAAATAAAGCCGCAAAAATGAAATGTGTTCAAAAATCCAATCGCAAACAAAAATCATGTATGAGTAACAAATCCGCTTAGCAAGCTTAAATACGATTACAATGCAACGGTATTTTGCCCTTTTTACTTAAATTGTGTTTTTCCACACAAAATATTAAATTTTAAAGTATATTTGGTATTGTAAATATCATCTGATTCATGAGATAAATTTTTTGCCATTGTTAGATTTATATTTTAAAAATTCAAAAGATAAATACTACGAAAATTTTTAATTACTATGTCGATTGTGAGAAATTTTAATAACAGCTAGAAAGAATACTCTTAATATTAAATGTAATCTTTTAATTTTTTATACATTTACATTTAGTACTTGGGTCTAATTTCATAGAGTACTGTGTGTTTAATTATAGTCGTATATTTTTTTATAATTCAACCTACAATGCTAAAGCTCCTATTAAATTCCACACAAGAGCTTACAATAAATTTATAAATGGTATTTTTCAAAGTAGCTCCTAGCATTGATATTTTCATGAGTCGCTTAACATTTTCAACCAGTTTTCATTGTTCTTGTCGCTTTTCTCTTTTTCTTGTAGATGCCTGCCATCCGTACGAGCCATTCAAGTGTCCTGGCGATGGTAATTGCATTTCCATTCAATATTTATGCGATGGTGCGCCCGATTGCTCCGATGGCTACGACGAGGATATGCGCCTCTGCACTGCGGGTAAGTCCCAGACACATAGAGTCGAAATTACTTCTGGTTTTTCAATTGAAGCTGTCTGCTTGTACACTTACACACACAAATGGAAACATTGAAATACGTATACGACCCGTTGGCCGGCAGTTGTCTTTAATTGTGTGAAAACTCTGGGCCCACAAATAATTTGGTTAGTTCCATTGATGTTTCAGCCAGAATCAATGCCAATATGCAATTTTGATTGTGGCTGCCAAGCTGACAAGCAGCAATCAAATTTGTTAAGCGCACATCAGAGAATTACAGACTTGACTTTGCAGCCTGCTTCCAGCAGACATTTAGCTGAAATTGGCAAATGTGGCTGTCATAGCAGCTAGCAGGAAATTAAAGGCCGTATTTCAATTAGACCTTCTGGGCTCCGTGTGTCACACTCATGTCAAGGCCATACATATATCTTGTGACTTATATGGCCTGCAGGCGATTCGTGTTCAGTTCGGCAATTGGGTAGAACTTGTAACATGATGTTGCACTTTCTAAGATTTGTGCACAAGCTATTCTTTTTTGGTTTGCTGCTCGCTTGAATCTAATCAAATTAGCCGCAGAGTAGAAAAGTTTGCCAGCGAATCAAAAAGTTTCCATTTGCTCGTCCATTTGAAGTTTCTGGCGAGAATCTAACGTGTAAGGCATGCCACAAAAGTTTGACAAGGACTGACAGTTGCTTTACTCAGATCCAAGGTCATTGAATAGCTGAAAATGCAGGAGGTGCTTGCCACCGGTGTGAACTGGAAATCTGTTATTTTGACAGATGCTTTTGAAGTATTAAAGTATAATTTTAATTAAGTATGATTGCTTCTTCATTAAAGAGTTCATAATATTTTATAATTTTCAAGCTTCTAGCTTATGGTATTACCATATTTATTTTTATTTTTATATTACCACTTTATTTTAAAGTGAATTATTAAACAAGCGTCCTTCTGCTGGCCAGCAAAGATTCTTTCATTACTTAACTCTATACAATGTAGAGTATACATGAATATATATGAGTGCTTGTGTATAAAGCGAACTCCTGCCGCTTCTACCCTTATTGTGAGTACTTCCTAATATCTATTTGAGCTGTTCATAAATATGTTGATGGGGTGTTTGTCCAGTCCTGTGCGCCAGACATCTCATCCAATCAGCCTTGCTTTCGCTTTCGCTTTGAACTTCTGGTGACGTGCAGTCTGCTGCTGTTTTCAACCGAAGCTTGTCAATTTTTCCAGCTGCGCAAGGACATTAAGCTGTCTTGCGTGGTAGAGCTGCAACTTTGTAACAAGTTCCTGTTGTTAGATTGGATTTCAATGTCCACGTGATACAAAGTTATGCGAGTCGTAGAGGGTGTCTATTTTACCTACTGTTTCTAAGTGATTTTCCATGTCAGTTTTCTGTCTAGTTTATATTTCAAGACAACAAAAGTCTTGATCTTGGTATCACCAAGATTATCTTATTTAAATAAAAATATATCATTGGCAATATTAGACAAAATAATACATAAAGTCTTGAAATAAAAAGTCAGTCACTCTCTGTCTATATTTTGATATGATTTTCTACTTTATCCTTCACAGACACTTTAGGGTGAACTCTCTGTATTTTGTTGTCATGTTATAAAACCATTTCCGTTTATCTACCACTGCTTTTCACGTCATGAAACAGGCATTATATTTTCTTTTCCGTTGCGAGCTCTCACTCAATGGAAAGCTCTGCTTGTCTCATGGTTTTCTGCTTTGAGCTACGAAAAATAGTCCGATATGCATTTCTTTCAGGGACCTTGCGTCATGCCTATTATTTCTTCAGCAAGTCTAACCCCTAGTGGCGCGGATGTATGCCAAAGATTGCATCAATGCATTCATATATGCATATGTTGTCCTTTGCCTTTATACCTTGTCTGTGTTGAGCTATTTTTAAATCTAAGTGCCCAACAGCAGGTGTTGTTTGATCATCTGTATTTTAAGTGTACAGTTAGGGATTGGCGCCATTTTCAGCTCAATTTAGCTGCAAGCCAGGACGATTTGTGAATTTGATGAGAGCCTGAAGATGTTTAAATGAGGGAATTGCGTGCTTTCTATAATTAGTAGTATATCTAAATGTTTTATGATTTCATTTGATTTCCTATTAGGCATATCAAATTTAATTTAATATAAATGTAGTTATATGTATACTTCCGTAGATGTTGCTTTAAATTCTGCTACGTACTTGCTTCAATTAATCAATATAGTTAAAAGCACAACAAAATAAATATTCCCCTGTAGAATGGATTTTGTTTGGGTAGCAGCTGATTTATGGCCTCGGGTAGGACCAAACAATGGCGTACAATCAACAAAATAATTAAACAAATTGCATGACAATTAAGGCAAAAATAATTAACTCTGGCGTTATTGCTACCAAGTCAAAACTCGCAATAAATATCAAGCGAAGCTTTACAATACATTTTTGCTGGGTAATTAAGATATTTCTTAGAGCATAAACTAGTTGAATCAACGAAGATAAATTTAAAGTTACGAACGAACAATGGGAAAATTGTGCGTTTAATTTTGTGGAGGGGCTGCGACTGCTGAGCAAACAAACCGAGCTAAGAGAAACTTTAAGCAAACAGCAAATTGCTGCCACTAATTGCCCCAATTCACTTGACTGAAACCTGAAAGTCACCAGAAGGCGGAGCAGGCGTTCTTCCTTCATCCACCTTCAACCTTCGTCCTTCGTCCCTCGAGCTCCTTCTTGACTCCGTTGCCAGGACACGCAGACAGGCCGCAGGGCAAAGTCGAGCGCATTGTGGCGAACATTTGCCGTTTGCTATTGTTATGCTGCAACAAAACAGAGAGCAAAACACCAAAAAAAAAAGGAAGAAAAAAAAACTATTTTTCGACAATGAAATCATTTAGAAAGTGTCGGTCTCAGTCGCAGTCTGAGTCTCGGTCTAATGTGCGCGAAACTTATAGCGCCTGGCTCGAATGTCTTTGATAAATTATGCGCCCCACTCAATGTGGCTGGTCTCCTTGGGCCCCCATCGCTGTGTGGGAGCTAAATGGCAGGTTCAAGTTTCCCTCTGCCAGCTCCCTGCGAGCCTGGCAACAGTCCTGCGGCCTGCTTCGTCGCCCACCTCAGTCAATTGTTACTGAAATGTATAGAAGCATAGAGTAGCGGTGGAGAGTAGCTTTTCCCATCAGGTGGTGTCGGTGGAAAGCGTTCAAAGTGCTTATTAATGAATAATAATTAGCGTGCTGCCGCAACTGTTGGTGGTTTATAAATGCTGAGCTTAGTAAATGACTAGCGGGTCAAAAATCAGAGGCTATTAAAATCACTTTCCATTGGGGAATTTAATTTAAAAGTAACTTGTAGCTACAGTTGACTGTAGAAAAGTTAACACTCTAATACGTTCCATATTGCAAATATTATTTTATATTATAAACAACAAGCAATACAAATATTATGCTGCCAGGTAAAAGCTCATATAAAAACAATACTTCGGGCCATTATCAAAAAAAGAAGGAGTGACTGCAATAACAATCTAAAATAAACTTTTAATGCGCTGCACTCGAATACCCTTGGGAAATTAACATAATTTTGCATACATTTTAACAACAGCCAAAAAGTTAACATTGGAGTTTACCATCAAGTGTGAGGAAAAGTGCTCCGAGGTCTGCAGGACTAGCGGTCCTAGCCAAAGAGCCTGCAAATGTTACGTAGCCTTATCTAAACTGCTGATATACATCGGTTGAATATGTAACAAGTTAAAGGCAAACAGGCGACATACTCACACATAGGTTGGTGCATGTGAAATTGGTGGTGTTCCCAGGCGATACATCCCCACCACACATGCCCAGGACCTCACAGCACAGCAAAGAAATAACGAAAAAAAAAAATAAAATTCTGGCAAACTGCGCCATTTGCATAACAAATACAGTCAGTAACTGAATCAACTCACACACACACTCTACACACACATACTACAGGTCCATCGACTGACGTGTCCTTGCAACCATTAAAAATGCTAACAAAAGTCAGCATATGTACGTAGGGGACTCTCCTAGAGCTTCTAAAAGTGCAGCCGTGGGTTAAAACGGTGTAAACGGACGGGCACTGACCCAAAAATGTTGGCAATTTAACCAAAAATAAAGTGCAAATAAAAAGAAAATAAAATCAAAAACCAAAGGTTTTATTCCCCTCCGTAAAAGCTATATCCCTTACAATTTTTATGAAAACCAAAATAAATAATAAAAATGTTTGCTTAGTAAAGGGTAAATATTAAAGCTAGCTCCTCTTTAAAATTCTCTTCTTTTCTAAATGTCTATTGTGGCAACTATATTGAAAAACTGAAGTATAAATTGCAAAATTCTTAGATCCAGATGGAATACAGTTTAAATTTAATATGCAAAACTAATGTAATAAAGGAAGCACATTATTAAAAATGCAAAATAGAATACATGCTCTGAGCTCTGAACTCTAAATTATGAATTAGTATTTGGATTACAAATAAATTAAATTGAAATTAAATCGCAGCACATATTTCCCAAAATTCAATTATCAATATATATGTAGATAAACTAATTGCTGTTTGGCATTAGACAAATTTGTTAGTTTTACAGCTCGCAATTAATTCAAAGTATATTTAAACACAAAATGTATGCATACACAATTAACACATGCATCCATAAGCATTACTTTAACCAATTGGCTATCATTTTATATGAGCTCTTCATGTGCAATTCATTATAAATAATTGATGGCTATAGTTGATTATATGACAATGCAATAAAGTACGGCCATATGGAGCAACTATATGTATTAAGTCGCTTATGCGAGTAATTAAGTATTGGGTTACAAAATATGTTAGCACATTCAAGTTAATTGAGAATTTACAAAATGAACGGATGTCAGAGTTTCTGTCAGTCCAACGGTTGCAACTAGTCTCATGAGATACATATTTTCAATGCCACTCCTTCTGCCACTTAAAATCCTACACGTGTTTCAGTTTAATTATAAGAAATTTCTACAATGTTCCCTTGCTCTCCGTCTACTTGCAGCCAAGCGTCCACCGGTGGAGGAGACTGCATCATTTTTGCAAAGCTTAATCGCCTCACATGGACCCAATTACCTGGAGAAACTTTTTGGCAGCAAGGCACGTGACGCCCTTTCCCCCCTGGGCGGTGTGGAAAAGGTGGCCATCGCTTTGAGTGAATCGCAAACGATTGAGGACTTTGGCGCCGCACTGCATCTAATGAGGTAAGGTCCAAAACTTTAATCACCAATGTGCCGGGGGTGCCTTAGTTTTTGGAGCATAGAACTCGTTTGTTTTATCAGACCCTTTGTGCATGAAGCACATTTTTAATTTAGTGCCTCGAGTATCACAAGCCCTTGAGCAAAAAATAAATAAATAAAATGAATAAACAGTAGAAATAAAGTATAAATAATGTAAGCTCTTAAATAATGTTAACATAACCCCACAGATATTTTAACTTTTGCTACGCTCCCTTTTCACTGTGCTTATGTACAAGGTTTTTGGTCTACTTAACTAAGCTTCTTCTTCGTCCTCCCTTCCTACTGACCCTCCCTCCGTCCAGGCCTGCTGTTCTGTGCAGCAGCCAACAGTGTCCTTGGTAATACTTCTGAATTATGCGTATGTCCTTTACTCGGTGTTCTCAGCTCTCTCTCACTCTCTCTCTCTCTCGCTCTCTCTCTCTCTCTCTCTCTCTCTGTGCTACACCACAAACAAGTTATGAAATTTTAAAATATTGTTTACTTACCCTTTTACGTGTTTGCCTTTTGTCTGTGTCTGTAGTTTATTTGAATATTTCTTTTGTGTGCTTGACAATTTAGCACTCTGGCTTTAAAGGTGCCCCCAATTTGATACCCTTTGCCAAAAAAAAAAATGGTTAAAAAGGGGAGTTGAGAGATTTATTAAATATAATAAGAAATAAATGTAATAAAAAAAAAGTAAGAGAGAGCACCTATCAATGAATTGGTTTAACATCTTGGCTTTTGATGATCATGAAAATATATATGCTACCTTTTGCCGGTTACATATATACCATATACATTTTCACAACTTTATTCTATCTGCAGAGTAATTGTATTGCTAGGAATGGTGTAAAAGAAAAGTTAACTGAAAATGTGTTAAAAACAAAAAAAGAAAGGAAAACCAAAAAAAGGCACACCGAAGCTAAAAAGCATAAAACTGAGTTTTCATTAAATTAGTACAACAAAAAACTAACCACAAAATGGCAGCAATAGCAATGAAAATTCCCAAAAAAGGACTGTGGCACAGAGTGTAGGTAATTGGGGGCAGACTAGACGCATAAAGAGCATACAGACAAACAAGCTGATAAATTACCCAACAAAAAAAAAACGTCCACCTCAATAGTAGAACATGAGGCCTCTTCTATGCGTCTGCTATGCGTCCCACGTCCTGGAACTTACAAAATTTCATCAACGCAATTAATCGTACAAGCACCAGAATGTCATACTGAAAGTTTGCTTTGCCTGCGAAAGGACATTCTGGGGAGAGTGGGGCCAGGACATGGTACTCGCAAACACGCAAATTATATTTATGTGCACAATGTGGTTGTTTTTGTCGCGCTTGCTTTTATGCTCATGATGATAATGAAGCTTTATTTTTATAAACATCAACAACAATAACAAGGACGACGACAAACAGTACCTGCAGGGATTAATTAAGCAAAACGGATAATTTGAACCTGGCTGCAACAAGGCTTTAATACGTGTTCATTTGCGTATTCATTGAGAAACAGAATACAAATCGACAGTGAAATAAAACATATATTTGAGACTACACATTTACATACATAATTTAAAAACTGTTAGCAATATACAACATTTTTAAACATCTGAGAAACAGATGAACATATTTATATGTTTGTTTTGCAAGCTCTTAAGAAAATGTATGTGTCCCTAATATATTTCTTTCTGATGTTTCTTTCAAAGTTATATAAAAAGAAAGCTTTAAGCCAGTAGAATTACATTTTCAAAATATTTTTATTGCAGATCGGATTTGGAGCATTTGCGTTCCGTTTTCATGGCTGTGGAGAATGGTGATCTTGGCATGTTGAAATCGCTTGGCATCAAGGACTCTGAATTGGGTGATGTAAAGTTTTTCTTGGAAAAACTGGTCAACACTGGTTTCCTTGACTGAGTAGCGCCGGATCCGGCTTCTGGATTTTATTATGCACACGCACAGCCCATTAATCCTAATTTCTATTCGTATTTGGGTACACCCTATGATAATTATAATTATTAGAAAGGTGATACAGCAAATATGACACAAACTACTTAACATGCTCATACTCACATACACTAACACACTCATACATGAAATATTTTCTCAAAACTCTCGCAATTCTTTTGAGTTTCCCAAAATATATACCTAAGTTTTATGCTAACCCGTCCAAAACATTTATTTGCTTTCGATTTTAAACCATCTTTTATAGAAAAACCAAAAAAAACAATCAAAAAAAAATAAACAATTTAACAACAAATGAAAAATTATACATAAAGGCCAACAAAAACATGCTATTCTAAGAAATATTTTGGTCAAATGCAAAACTAACACACAAAAAACGACGATAAATCGGCTTCTCTAACATTTTTATCCAATTCTATGGCGCTCTTTCAATCGATCTGCTTTTCCAACTCTCAGTTCATTTGTGTTGAAACTTTGTCAAATTTTGAGAAAACTAACGCGCATCTTTCAGTAACTAATCAGATTTTCAAAAGACAAAAAAAAACTCAATGCATATCAAATATAATTCACTCAAAAGAAAAGCAAAATATGGAAGCAGGATCGTTCGGCAAATGAAAACAAGTTGAAAAAACAAAATAACAAAATGAAAACTAACAAATATATATAAATGTTTATGATATAAAATCTCTTTCTTATATATGTGTATACAGACTTTATCAATGTATTTGTAAGTGTTTCAAGATGCCTCACAATGACTCTAGTTTCAATCCCTAAAAAAAAACGCACTTAAGGTTTTCACTGAAGCGGAAATCCTACAATTATTGTACTTTCTCAGCAGCATAGAAACCAAGGCTATCAGTAAAGAACCTTCCAAGAAATAATGCTTAGTACTATATACTTTAAGAGTACATCTATCTTTTTGAAATCTTCTTTTCTATACACACACCTATTTGTATCTATGTAGAGTTTAGTGTATCTATTTGGATATATACATACCTATTTGGACATATCGTCTAGAGCTTAGTGTATAACCCTCTTGAAAGCCCTGCAGCTATTTGTTGTTAAATTGAAGTCCAGTAGATAAACATTCAATGTTTCAATTTTCAACTATGCGAACTATATACATATATACTTAGTACATATGCTGAGAACAAAAATATATATATTAAGATTAACCATGTCGGGCTACTGTACACAATTATATAACAGAAAATACAATTGTCGAGTTGCATAATTGATGAATTCAATTAAATACATGCAAAACTATGCAGAAAAGAAAAAAAAAATAACGGTAAATGAATACAAATTTTAATCACAATGTTATACTTTAATCAAACCAAAAAAAAAATGATAAAAAAATAGAATCTAAGCTTAATACACATTTTAAAACAAATACTTTTTCCAATCAATGTTAAAAAAAAACAACAAAAAACTACAGTAACCAAATTGGAGCTCATGAGATTTACATTTTTAGTAGCCAATTTTGTTTATGATTTAAAGCTGACCCCCATACCAAAAAAGAAAGATACAAATATAAACGACAAAATTGGCTTCTAAGACTTTCTTCCTTTTCTTTCTATTGAACTAATATAAAAGATCGGAAAACTATCCACATTGATTATTTTTGCGCTCCTAATGGAGTTAAAATGAAAAGAAAGAGCACGGAATTGTTAATACGAAGTGAAAGTAACTAAACCCATAAAATACGATAAGTATGCTATGAGGTATTTCAGTCCAATTCAAAGCAAGTAACGAACCCAACGTTCTAATGGCAGATCAGTTTGACAAGCAAACAAAACCAGAAAATACAAAAATTAAAAAAAAAAATTATAATGGAGTTATAAGTACCTTGAATTAGCTGGTAGAAACAAAAATGAAACTAAAGTATTGATAAAAACAAGAAACCGAGAAAAAAAACAAACAATTCATATGATTTTTGATTTAAAGATACTTTTTACTACTAGTTGTCTATTTAAATGCTTAAAACGAGATACAAATAATGTGAACATTATATAGAAGCACCATTAAAAAATACAATTAAGAGTGGTATTGAATGAAAAATTAACAAACCAAAAAAAAAAAACAGATCCATTGAAATATATATATAAATTTATATGCATACATTAAGTATGCAAAAAATAAGAAAGTATATATTATGAATATTACATATGTTATCTATGTACACATGTGTATATGCCCCATGTAAATAAAGAGACAAGCTACGTATTTCATATGGATGCAAATGAACGTTGAACGCGATCAAATTAAAAAAAAAATCAAGAAAAAAAAAACAACCAAGTGATAATTTGATTTTTTTTATGAAAACAAATTTAAAATTTACATATTTATTCTTAAATATATGAAATGATTCAAATATTTTATATCGTTTACTCGAAATCCTATCAAAATTCGCAACATACATATCTTTGCAATTATGCAACAATTATGCGTTTCTTTAAGCATATTTTTGAAAATTTTCAAATTTGATTATATAAAAACTATATGCTATTTACAATATTATATGAAAACTATAATGTAAGCCACAAAACTATATAACATACATATCAGCAGATTTGCTATAGATGTTATAAAACACTATAAAAAACTGCAAACAGTAAAAATATAGACAGAACAACAATTAAATACGTATAATTAGGCAAATATGCAAACATATCAATGAAGAAAATAAGAACATATCAAATATGAAAACGAACAAAAAAAAAACACAAAACAAATACAAAGCAACTTCACTACAAAAGAACTTCAATTTCAAACATATTTAGCAAACGAATTTCTGCATAATATGTTTATATCTATTTCTTGACTTTATTAATTCGTTAAACTTTTTGTTATTGTATTCGCCTTTGTGACTTGTTTCAGTATTTTAAGCCCAAAACTGACCCAAAAACAAATTAAAATGCTGAAACAATTGTGCAAAAATTAATTAAAAAAAAACTTCTAATACAAAATCTGCTTATATACAAATTTAATCTAATCACTTTACTCTAATTTGTTTATTATTTTGCATAGTTATATTTAATTCCCAAAGTTTGTAATAGTTGCGCCCATGCATACAATACGTATATGTATGTGTGTATGAGTATTTCTATAAAAATTACCAATTACCAATAAACATATCAGAAAATGTTAGCAAAAATATTGCAGCAAATAAGAGTTAAGTACTCTTCAAAAATCACACAAAAAAACAACAAACAAAAATTTTGAAGTTAAGCATAACTTAAATTCAATTACAGAAAAATATAAAGATAAAATATATTTAAATAAAATACAACAATTCTATATGTATATGAATATAGATTAAAATGCAGTAACTTAAATACAATTTTTAACATTCCAATGAAGCTATTTCTTTGGTGTGCTGTTTTAAAAACAATATTGTGTTTTATTGGGGCGACAGAGGGCTGCCGAAGAAACATTCAAGCTTTTATCACAAAATCTTACAAAAAATTTCAGAGATACAAATATATAAATAACTTTGCTTTATTATCATTTGTTGTTGGCAGTTAAAAATGTTTCCCATTGGATTAAACAAGTATAAGATAAGCTTTTGTCTGTAAGATTAAAATTCGCATATTCCACCGATATTGTAGAGCATTTTTCGGTAAGAATCAAAATTTTGCCGTGTGACTAGTGCATTAATTAATTGAAAATTGAGCTATCAGTAAGCTGTTTATGGTCTCTACACATACGAAACAAGTTTGAGTTAAACAAGAGCGATAAGATATGTAATTTCCACACCTCAAGACCCTCGCCTACTTCCAGCATTACTTTCGCCCAAACATGTGAAAATAAAGAGAGAGAGAGAGATACAGTAAACGAGAGAGAGAGAGAGACATTATGATAGCATCGTAGTTTGAGTTCTGAGAGGGTTTGCTGAGCGATCTCTTTGCAAATAGAATATTACGTTTTTTCTATTGTTTTTCATTTTTTTTTATAAGTATTTTAATCAGTAGGGAGACGTTTGCATTCAGTTTCTCAGCTGTGCTTATGATAGCCTTCGTAGTATTTGTATTTACCCGCTGTTGATTAGAGGCTCTCAACAATTGTCGTGTTAGTCGTACTTTGTATTTTAGCGCATTCGGTCATCGGTTTTCGGTAGTTGCTTACCAAATTATTCTTCTTGTAGGCAGATCACGATAGTGCTGTTCACAAAGAACAAATATGTAAATGTAATGAAATTCGACTAAGGTGTCGTAAGCCTTCGTTTCGTCTTAATATTCCAAAAAGTGAAAATCTCGGAAATTAATCAATACCCCCCTTGCAATAAGTGCAGTTTCTAATATTCCAGTGCTACTAATCCAGAAAAGCGTTTGAATTTCTTAAGCTGCCTAAAAGTATGTGACAGTGTCACATCTAAAAATTTGTTAAGAAAAATCGAATTAAAATAAATTATTTCATTCTTTTTTTAAGTTACGAAGAGTGTTGAAAAGTTGTTAGCTAAAGAAATTACACAAATCTCGATAGGCAGTGGCATAAATATAAATTGTTAACCATGCACGATCCTAACGATTATGATTCAATATATAGCGAGGAGGATTTCTTGGATATTGTACAGGGAGCTTCAACGCCGCCCTTGATAAACTATGATGAGTTTCTAGTGAAAACGATGGGTGAGTTTTAAGTTGCGGCTTTTTTATTATACAAGACTATAAAGTATATCTATATATATATATAAAAGTAGATATGTGTACAGTGCACGCTCGAATCAGTGAACTAATAAAACACTAATATACAATTTCAAATTGGTTTTCATTATACAATCATGATATTAAACAAAAATTTATACTTTAACAATCGAATGTCTTTATTAGCAAGTTTTTAAATTTAATGATAATTTAACTATTAATGAAAAAAAAATCAGATTAAAATAGTTTACTGTTAGAAATGGCATTTTACTTAACAGAGGGTTCATTATTTAGAGCGTTCACCGTATTTAATTTTGCCCGCAGTCATTAGAGCTGTTGACACCTGTTGGGCTTATCTTTTGTTTGTTATGGCTTTAAATTTTGATAAAATGCCGTTGCGTTGAATCTTTTGCATATAATATGAAAATTCGGGCAGTAATATGTGATAGGTATTTAAGTGCATTTAAATAAAATGTATTTATTCATTAAAATAAGGCCTAAAAGTAACTAAATGAAAATAATCGAACTGGGAATAAATATTACCTATAATATTTTTGAATAACTATTTTTGAATTATAAATATTTAGTTAAAGATATTTGTATACATGTAAGTACACGTCTATAAAGAACAGATGTTTTACACACATACATACAAGATCAATTTCAATTTTCTCTGACTGTCAATTAATTCCAATACGATCTTAATTGATTTTTAATGCTAGCGCCAATTCCAATTCTCAAGCGCAACAACATGAAAGTGGAACATTTGAGCCGCTTTTGTAATTCAAACCGCTCTCAGAGAGTAAACTGTAAGTTAACAGTTGAGCTAACAGCTCAGAAAGCCGAAGCTGACATACTCTTAAATAGAATTCCAAGTTACCAAAAGCGGTTTAAATATATTTAATGTATAATAGTTAATATTTTCATAAAACTAAAATTCTAAGAAGCAGAAAAATGTACAGAAACAAATTAATATTTATTTTGGATACCCGAATAATAGCAATGAGTAATGGTAATAGATTGTTATAGCTAATGAAAACACCACTGTTCACAAAACCCTGTTCTACACATTGAATAACCGCTCTCTGACGATGCGCTCATCAGTGATGCTAATACCTAAAAAAAAATTTGGATATACAAAATCCGAGTGGAATACGAGACGAAAAGGTTAATTTGCCGACATAGTTTTAAATTCTGAATGATACTTATACATATACTTAATATAACTATGTTTTAATACGTATATTAATTAGTTTTCATGGTTGGCTATCATTTCTGGCCGTTTCTGGCTAGCTTATGTTGCTCTCTCAAAGCACTCACTCTCAGCACTGCCGCTCACACTGAAGATCGGTTTCGCTCCAATCAGACGGACAGTCACGACAGCGCAGTCGCGCGAGAAACTTCGCTTCAAGTGCGCGGAAGGTTTTTTACGTTTTTTACGATCGAGGTAAAAAGAAACAAACAAAAAACCAACTTAACACAGGCGAAGAAGAAGCAGGGCAAAAAGGGGTAGCAATAAAAAAGCATATAACGTTTTGCTGTGTGATATTTGCCATAAAAAGTGGTTTAAAAAGTTTCATTAGTTTTTGTTTATTTAATTTAATTTGGCTTTAAGGCTGTGCAAAAATAAATTCAATTAAAAGTTTGACGCCGACGTCAACGTCGACTGCGACGCAACAAGTTCAAGTGTAGAGTTTGTTGTTGGTGTTAATAAAAATAATCAAATAATAAATATAATAATCATAATATAAATATAATAATTATAGTGTTGTTTCCTGTATGTGCTTGTTAACAGCGCAGAAACAATTTTTTTCTGTGGCATTTTTAACTCTTTTTCTTGCTCGCACACATACAAACACACGCATACAAATGCAAACGCGCATACAATTGTAGTTGTTGTTGTTGGCTGATTCTTTGACTCACAAATTACCCGAGACGGCAACAGCGACGTCAGCAGCGGTAGCAGCAGTGAAACTGTTGTCTGTTCCACAGTGCCATTGTTTCATATCTGGTTTTCCCTTTCCATGCGCGTGCTGCTTATTGGAATGTGAGCGTGTTCCATTTGCCATACCATACCGCAGGCCTCCAACCGGTGTTTGTTCTCTCATCGATCGAGAGAGAGCGATAGAGAGAGAGAGAGAGAGAGAGAGTGAAACAACCACCTGCGCTGCTCTTTCTCTCTCGCGCGCCTTTTCCGATAAGAAAAACATGAAAATAAAGAAAAATAAGTAAACATCAAACTAAAAGCCGTGTTAAATTAACCAGGCAACAACAAATGGCATACAAACAAACAAGAAACTCATTAACGGTAGTTTGTTGTTCTTAACCGCTTGCTCTCTCTCTTCCTCTCTCACAGTTTTCATATTTTTTCTCTCTGTTTATTTTGCTTTTGCAAACAACAACATTTTAAAGCGGCAGCTCTACAGGTGTCCGTTCAATTTATTTGAATTTTTTGTTTCCCATCAAATTTGGCACCCATTTTTTGTTTGCTTTTTAGAAACCCATGGCGCTCCTTTATTTTCAATAATTATCGCGAAATATAACGAAACATAAAAACAAGTGAGAAAGTGCAAGAATGGCAACAATAAAGCCATAAAAAATCTCTTGTGGTTGAAAAAACCAAATAAATAAAAAAAATTACAAAAAAAATACAAAAGTGATTCAACGATTTTACATTTTTAATCTAGAAGTAAGCAATTTACTTACGTGTTTTTTAACACAACGAAATTCTGGATTTAAACACACATTTTTATACCGATAATCGATTATGGAACCAGCAATTTTAATTGGTAAGCTGTTGTTGAAATTAATTACGATCAGATTTATATAGACATAAAATAAAGACAATTGATTAACTCTTAAATTTTAATATTAAATTTAAAAGTACTTTTGTGACTCAAGTATTCAAACTTATGGAGAAATGTTTCGTGTTTTTGTTCTGCCTTGCCACAAATGTTGAACAAATTTACATTTTAAATAATCCTGGAAACCTATATCAAGAAGTCTTGAATTTTGCATATTATTTTTGTAGTTCAAAACCATTAAAAAAAAATACAAAAAGGATTGATTGCACTTCTGGAGTTTTACAAGTAAAATGATTGAATATCATCAATATTGATGATCATATCGTTAGCGAATTTCAATTAATGGTCTCTGGTAGCTGGAAAATGCAATCGTTTACAAATTAGGCATGCACTTAGGAAAGCCATTAAAAAAGTCGAAGTAACAAATTGCAAGTTGTAATCTCGAGTAATGTTTTTATGGGCGTGAGCATTTTTCATGCCCCACATTCAGGCCAGTGAGGCAGACAGACAGACTGGCAGACAGACAGACTGGCAGACACATGTGGCCAAAATGCAAATGCGCATTCGCATTCCAAAGCAGACAAACTAGAGACACATATACTATACATACATATATATTTTATATATATATGCAGTAAAGCCCAAACTGAAACCCACACACACGAATTGTGGCAACTGGCAACTGGCAAATGGCAAACACAAATTGCTGCGGCTCGGAACGAAATCGAGTCTCAATTACCGATAGACCCAAACACGCGGCCTACAAACCTCACAGCGGTCGGATCTCATTAGTGAGCTGAGCGGGTTACGCAGCAGGGCGGATAGAGGATACAGCAGCTGATATTTACGATTATTTACACATACACTCGCAAAACAAGTTGTCCTAAAAATAAAAGATATTTCGGTACAAATTTTCAAATTTACCAAATAATAAATATCTTTAGGGCTCTCTCAACTCTTAAAAAATAAAGTCGATATTTTAACTTTTCAGAACAACATTCGGGTTTTTTTAAAAGCATTTATATAATATTAAATAAGAAACTTTCATTTAAAATATTAGAAAGAAAAAAACAAAATGCTACTAATGCACTTTTTAGCCTGGCATAAAACACCCTAAAATTTATAAATAGTTGTACTTAATTATAGATAAATCTAGGTAATATTATATGATAATAAAAAAAACCTAAGTTTTACAAAATGCTTTGGCGCCAAAAGTTTCGTGATTTGCATAATCAACGGCATATATTTTTTAGAGTGTACCGTATGGTACTAAATAGTATTTGTGTGCGTATTTAGATATTACAGTTGTGGTGTTTATAAAGCGAAACCGCCAGTGCCGGCAATTGGACCACGCCCGCTGCTTGTCTGATCATTAAATGCTTAGCCAAATGAGCAGCCCGAGAGACGCAGATGCCCACTTTGGCTGTGTGTGTGTGTGAATGGGCTGTGCGTGTGTGTGTGTGTGTGTGTGTGAATGGGGTGTGTGCTCGTGGCGAGCGTGTGCAACATGTGGTCACAATCGTAATTGTTGAATGCGAGCAGACAACTATTCAGGGCTGGTGTAAAGAATTTTTTTTTTTTTTTTAAGAAATTGAACTTAAAAGGGGGACACAGTTAAAAAACTGTTTTCGTCTTCTTCTTTTTATTTTTGTCAATGGGGTTAATTTGAGCGGCTCTGTCTGTTTCAGACCCTGGGAAAAACTAAATGAAGCTTAATCTGCTGTCACGCAATTTTTGATAACTAATGTGATAAGCTGGTGAAATGTGTCACATTTGTATCATACATATATGTTGGCTCTAGGGACCATCAGAGAAATTAATGTATATTTGAACAGATGGACAAACGGACTTAACTAGTGTGACTGGGTCGAAGATGTCTCTTACTTTCTGACCCGCTTTAAGGGTACAGATTATATAGTACCAAAATAATACAAATATTTCGGCTATATCTATTATTTGGAGCACTGTGATTTTAAATATATTTATCTTCAAAATCTGTTTACAATCGAGATTTGATAGCCGTTCATCTGATATTGTAATATAGATGCTTTTTAAAAGGATTAACGAAATTACTTGACAAACTATCCTTACAATAATTGAAATTGTCGAAACTTAAAACAAAATTCGTCAGCTTACATACATACCTGCCATCATGTTATCTATATATAGAAGTATAGTATTTACCTGTCCCACTCCAAAGTACTCGTTGTTGTAGAATTTTATCGCAACTTGTCTCGAACGTGACTACTCATTATCTTACCTATATACATACGTATGTACATATATGCATGTGCATATAGGTTTAAGTATCTATAAACTAGTATTCAGCTGTACTTACAGGTCTCTGTTGAAAATTGTATAAGCACCTTCAAGTTGTTAAACATTGTTCGTAGCTATAACTAAACATTGAGCAGAGGCAGAGTGTCAACCGGCCTTAAGAATTATTATCACAAGTTGGTAACCAATATTCTCCCACACACAGGCGCTTTTCAACGTCAATGTCTAATTAGAAAGTTTGACAACCCAATATGGCAAATTGCATAGTCCAAACATTGCGACCAGGTTGTCAAGGTAAAAGCAAAAGCATGAGCTGAAGCGCATCTCAAAAGTGAGTGAAATGTTTGCCAAACTCACTTGACCATAAAAGTTGGCATCCATTTGACTTTGACTCGCAGTTTTGTCTCTGATGCGCAGACAAACACGAGAAACCGCATTGAAGCGTTACAAATCACCAACTGCAGTGGAAATTGATCGCACATAATTTTGACGAACATATTGTATTTATACACTCAGCAAAAAATATGACCTTGAATTTAAAAAAATCAACAAACTTTTATTATGTAGAGTGCGCACTCAAAAAAGCAACAATTATTTCTGGTTCTCAGACCAACTTTTAATTTATTTTTTCAATATCTTGGGCATCTCGTTTTCTGAGTGTATGTACATATCTATATGCAGCTGAGTGAACCTCTCAGTTTAAAGTTCCCTTTCTCTTTTATACTTGTATTTTCTTCTTTGTATTTGCTTCGATGCACGCAACATCGATCAATGTGACTGATAAGACTGTTTGAGTTATGAATTGAATTAATATTGAGGGTAGTGCAGTACGTAACTTGTGGGGCATTCAGATTGATTGGATACACACAAAAATCATGAAAGAATGAACGAATGATTGAGCTTGGGGCCGCGAAATATTGCGACTCTCTGACCGCAAACTGAGATGGGGTATCAAATGGGGATGGGCTCGGCACGCAAAAGCTACAGATCACATTCCATTTGAAGATGATAAAAGATAGATAAATTGATAGATGAGTTACTCAGGAAAATGTTGATATTTATTTATTGACATTTTTCGTAGTTCTACAAGATTATTTTTTTTTTGAAGGAACTAACCACTTATGAACTATATAAAATGAAAATATAAGTAAAATATTAATTATATATGTTTATAAAAGACATTCTAATACTTCAAACTACTCCAACAAAATTGGCTTGTAAAGTGCCGAAACCCGGCAAAGTGCCTTATGATTATATACAAAAGTATAGGAAAATTGAATTTGGGGTGGTTAATTTTTCTGTCAAAAATCATGCCAAAAGTGACAAAAAAATTGGCTTGTAAAGTGCCTTATAAATGACCTTCCCAGACTTCAAACTGCCACAACTTTGTCAAATCTGAACCGATTGTCAACCCCGAGGCCATTTTAGTCACTATTTGGCATCTTATTCATTCCTACATCTAAAATTTATGAATTTTTAAGCAAAAAATAAATTTCAAACTTTTTTTCCGAAAAAGCATAAGGGTCCCCCCTTACCAATTTCATTTTTTCAAAATATAGAATCTTGAAATTTTATCTTAAATCGATTGTGGGTGTCACAAATAGTATAAAAAAGTATAGGAAAATTGAATTTGGGGTGGTTAATTTTTCTGTCAAAAATCATGCCAAAAGTGACAAAAAAATTGGCTTGTAAAGTGCCTTATAAATGACCTTCCCAGACTTCAAACTGCCACAACTTTGTCAAATCTGAACCGATTGTCAACCCCGAGGCCATTTTAGTCACTATTTGGCATCTTATTCATTCCTACATCTAAAATTTATGCATTTTTAAGAAAAAATAAATTTCGAACTTTTTTTCCGAAAAAGCATAAGGGTCCCCCCTTACCAATTTCATTTTTTCAAAATATAGAATCTTGAAATTTTATCTTAAATCGATTGTGGGTGTCACAAATAGTATAAAAAAGTATAGGAAAATTGATTTTGGGATGGTTCATTTTTCTGTCAAAAATCATGCCAAAAGTGACAAAAAAATTGGCTTGTAAAGTGCCTTATAAATGACCTTCCCAGACTTCAAACTGCCACAACTTTGTCAAATCTGAACCGATTGTCAACCCCGAGGCCATTTTAGTCACTATTTGGCATCTTATTCATTCCTACATCTAAAATTTATGAATTTTTAAGCAAAAAATAAATTTCAAACTTTTTTTCCGAAAAAGCATAAGGGTCCCCCCTTACCAATTTCATTTTTTCAAAATATAGAATCTTGAAATTTTATCTTAAATCGATTGTGGGTGTCACAAATAGTATAAAAAAGTATAGGAACATTTATTTTGGTGTGGTTCATTTTTCTGTCAAAAATCATGCCAAAAGTGACAAAAAAATTGGCTTGTAAAGTGCCTTATAAATGACCTTCCCAGACTTCAAACTGCCACAACTTTGTCAAATCTGAACCGATTGTCAACCCCGAGGCCATTTTAGTCACTATTTGGCATCTTATTCATTCCTACATCTAAAATTTATGCATTTTTAAGAAAAAATAAATTTCGAACTTTTTTTCCGAAAAAGCATAAGGGTCCCCCCTTACCAATTTCATTTTTTCAAAATATAGAATCTTGAAATTTTATCTTAAATCGATTGTGGGTGTCACAAATAGTATAAAAAAGTATAGGAAAATTGATTTTGGGATGGTTCATTTTTCTGTCAAAAATCATGCCAAAAGTGACAAAAAAATTGGCTTGTAAAGTGCCTTATAAATGACCTTCCCAGACTTCAAACTGCCACAACTTTGTCAAATCTGAACCGATTGTCAACCCCGAGGCCATTTTAGTCACTATTTGGCATCTTATTCATTCCTACATCTAAAATTTATGCATTTTTAAGAAAAAATAAATTTCAAACTTTTTTCCGAAAAAGCATAAGGGTCCCCCCTTACCAATTTAATTTTTTCAAAATATAGAATCTTGAAATTTTATCTTAAATCGATTGTGTGTGTCCCAAATAGTATAAAAACGTATAGGAAAATTGATTTTGGGGTGGTTCATTTTTCTGTCAAAAATCATGCCAAAAGTGACAAAAAAATTGGCTTGTAAAGTGCCTTATAAATGACCTTCCCAGACTTCAAACTGCCACAACTTTGTCAAATCTGAACCGATTGTCAACCCCGAGGCCATTTTAGTCACTATTTGGCATCTTATTCATTCCTACATCTAAGGTTTATGCATTTTTAAGAAAAAATAAATATCGAACTTTTTTTCCGAAAAAGCATAAGGGTCCCCCCTTACCAATTTCATTTTTTCAAAATATAGAATCTTGAAATTTTATCTTAAATCGATTGTGGGTGTCACAAATAGTATAAAAAAGTATAGGAAAATTGATTTTGGGGTGGTTAATTTTTCTGTCAAAAATCATGCCAAAAGTGACAAAAAAATTGGCTTGTAAAGTGCCTTATAAATGAGCTTCCCAGACTTCAAACTGCCACAACTTTGTCAAATCTGAACCGATTGTCAACCCCGAGGCCATTTTAGTCACTATTTGGCATCTTATTCATTCCTACATCTAAAATTTATGCATTTTTAAGAAAAAATAAATTTCGAACTTTTTTTCCGAAAAAGCATAAGGGTCCCCCCTTACGAATTTCATTTTTGAAAAATATAGAATCTTGAAATTTTATCTTAAATCGATTGTGGGTGTCACAAATAGTATAAACAAGTATAGGAAAATTGATTTTAGGGTGGTTCATTTTTCTGTCAAAAATCATGCCAAAAGTGACAAAAAAATTGGCTTGTAAAGTGCCTTATAAATGACCTTCCCAGACTTCAAACTGCCACAACTTTGTCAAATCTGAACCGATTGTCAACCCCGAGGCCATTTTAGTCACTATTTGGCATCTTATTCATTCCTACATCTAAGGTTTATGCATTTTTAAGAAAAAATAAATATCGAACTTTTTTTCCGAAAAAGCATAAGGGTCCCCCCTTACCAATTTCATTTTTTCAAAATATAGAATCTTGAAATTTTATCTTAAATCGATTGTGGGTGTCACAAATAGTATAAAAAAGTATAGGAAAATTGATTTTGGGGTGGTTCATTTTTCTGTCAAAAATCATGCCAAAAGTGACAAAAAAATTGGCTTGTAAAGTGCCTTATAAATGACCTTCCCAGACTTCAAACTGCCACAACTTTGTCAAATCTGAACCGATTGTCAACCCCGAGGCCATTTTAGTCACTATTTGGCATCTTATTCATTCCTACATCTAAGGTTTATGCATTTTTAAGAAAAAATAAATATCGAACTTTTTTTCCGAAAAAGCATAAGGGTCCCCCCTTACCAATTTCATTTTTTCAAAATATAGAATCTTGAAATTTTATCTTAAATCGATTGTGGGTGTCACAAATAGTATAAAAAAGTATAGGAAAATTGATTTTGGGGTGGTTCATTTTTCTGTCAAAAATCATGCCAAAAGTGACAAAAAAATTGGCTTGTAAAGTGCCTTATAAATGACCTTCCCAGACTTCAAACTGCCACAACTTTGTCAAATCTGAACCGATTGTCAACCCCGAGGCCATTTTAGTCACTATTTGGCATCTTATTCATTCCTACATCTAAGGTTTATGCATTTTTAAGAAAAAATAAATATCGAACTTTTTTTCCGAAAAAGCATAAGGGTCCCCCCTTACCAATTTCATTTTTTCAAAATATAGAATCTTGAAATTTTATCTTAAATCGATTGTGGGTGTCACAAATAGTATAAAAAAGTATAGGAAAATTGATTTTGGGGTGGTTCATTTTTCTGTCAAAAATCATGCCAAAAGTGACAAAAAAATTGGCTTGTAAAGTGCCTTATAAATGACCTTCCCAGACTTCAAACTGCCACAACTTTGTCAAATCTGAACCGATTGTCAACCCCGAGGCCATTTTAGTCACTATTTGGCATCTTATTCATTCCTACATCTAAAACTTATGCATTTTTAAGAAAAAAATAAATTTCGAACTTTTTTTCCGAAAAAGCATAAGGGTCCCCCCTTACCAATTTCATTTTTGAAAAATATAGAATCTTGAAATTTTATCTTAAATCGATTGTGGGTGTCACAAATAGTATAAAAAAGTATAGGAAAATTGATTTTAGGGTGGTTCATTTTTCTGTCAAAAATCATGCCAAAAGTGACAAAAAAATTGGCTTGTAAAGTGCCTTATAAATGACCTTCCCAGACTTCAAACTGCCACAACTTTGTCAAATCTGAACCGATTGTCAACCCTGAGGCAATTTTAGTCACTATTTGGCATCTTGTTAATTTCTACATCTTAGGTTTATGCATTTTTAAGAAAAAATAAATTTCGAACTTTTTTCCGAAAAAGCATAAGGGTCCCCCCTTACCAATTTCATTTTTTCAAAATATAGAATCTTGAAATTTTATCTTAAATCGATTGTGGGTGTCACAAATAGTATTAAAAAGTGTAGGAAAATTGATTTTGGGGTGGTTCATTTTTCTGTCAAAAATCATGCCAAAAGTGACAAAAAAATTGGCTTGTAAAGTGCCTTATAAATGACCTTCCCAGACTTCAAACTGCCACAACTTTGTCAAATCTGAACCGATTGTCAACCCCGAGGCCATTTTAGTCACTATTTGGCATCTTATTCATTCCTACATCTAAAATTTATGCATTTTTAAGAAAAAATAAATTTCGAACTTTTTTTCCGAAAAAGCATAAGGGTCCCCCCTTACCAATTTCATTTTTTCAAAATATAGAATCTTGAAATTTTATCTTAAATCGATTGTGGGTGTCACAAATAGTATAAAAAAGTATAGGAAAATTGATTTTAGGGTGGTTCATTTTTCTGTCAAAAATCATGCCAAAAGTGACAAAAAAATTGGCTTGTAAAGTGCCTTATAAATGACCTTCCTAGACTTCAAACTGCCACAACTTTGTCAAATCTGAACCGATTGTCAACCCCGAGGCCATTTTAGTCACTATTTGGCATCTTATTCATTCCTACATCTAAGGTTTATGCATTTTTAAGAAAAAATAAATATCGAACTTTTTTTCCGAAAAAGCATAAGGGTCCCCCCTTACCAATTTCATTTTTTCAAAATATAGAATCTTGAAATTTTATCTTAAATCGATTGTGGGTGTCACAAATAGTATAAAAAAGTATAGGAAAATTGATTTTGGGGTGGTTCATTTTTCTGTCAAAAATCATGCCAAAAGTGACAAAAAAATTGGCTTGTAAAGTGCCTTATAAATGACCTTCCCAGACTTCAAACTGCCACAACTTTGTCAAATCTGAACCGATTGTCAACCCCGAGGCCATTTTAGTCACTATTTGGCATCTTATTCATTCCTACATCTAAGGTTTATGCATTTTTAAGAAAAAATAAATATCGAACTTTTTTTCCGAAAAAGCATAAGGGTCCCCCCTTACCAATTTCATTTTTTCAAAATATAGAATCTTGAAATTTTATCTTAAATCGATTGTGGGTGTCACAAATAGTATAAAAAAGTATAGGAAAATTGATTTTGGGGTGGTTCATTTTTCTGTCAAAAATCATGCCAAAAGTGACAAAAAAATTGGCTTGTAAAGTGCCTTATAAATGACCTTCCCAGACTTCAAACTGCCACAACTTTGTCAAATCTGAACCGATTGTCAACCCCGAGGCCATTTTAGTCACTATTTGGCATCTTATTCATTCCTACATCTAAAATTTATGCATTTTTAAGAAAAAATAAATTTCGAACTTTTTTTCCGAAAAAGCATAAGGGTCCCCCCTTACCAATTTCATTTTTGAAAAATATAGAATCTTGAAATTTTATCTTAAATCGATTGTGGGTGTCACAAATAGTATAAAAAAGTATAGAAAAATTGATTTTGGGGTGGTTCATTTTTCTGTCAAAAATCATGCCAAAAGTGACAAAAAAATTGGCTTGTAAAGTGCCTTATAAATGACCTTCCCAGACTTCAAACTGCCACAACTTTGTCAAATCTGAACCGATTGTCAACCCCGAGGCCATTTTAGTCACTATTTGGCATCTTATTCATTCCTACATCTAAGGTTTATGCATTTTTAAGAAAAAATAAATATCGAACTTTTTTTCCGAAAAAGCATAAGGGTCCCCCCTTACCAATTTCATTTTTTCAAAATATAGAATCTTGAAATTTTATCTTAAATCGATTGTGGGTGTCACAAATAGTATAAAAAAGTATAGGAAAATTGATTTTAGGGTGGTTCATTTTTCTGTCAAAAATCATGCCAAAAGTGACAAAAAAATTGGCTTGTAAAGTGCCTTATAAATGACCTTCCCAGACTTCAAACTGCCACAACTTTGTCAAATCTGAACCGATTGTCAACCCTGAGGCAATTTTAGTCACTATTTGGCATCTTGTTAATTTCTACATCTTAGGTTTATGCATTTTTAAGAAAAAATAAATTTCGAACTTTTTTCCGAAAAAGCATAAGGGTCCCCCCTTACCAATTTCATTTTTTCAAAATATAGAATCTTGAAATTTTATCTTAAATCGATTGTGGGTGTCACAAATAGTATTAAAAAGTGTAGGAAAATTGATTTTGGGGTGGTTCATTTTTCTGTCAAAAATCATGCCAAAAGTGACAAAAAAAATTGGCTTGTAAAGTGCCTTATAAATGACCTTCCCAGACTTCAAACTGCCACAACTTTGTCAAATCTGAACCGATTGTCAACCCCGAGGCCATTTTAGTCACTATTTGGCATCTTATTCATTCCTACATCTAAAATTTATGCATTTTTAAGAAAAAATAAATTTCGAACTTTTTTTCCGAAAAAGCATAAGGGTCCCCCCTTACCAATTTCATTTTTTCAAAATATAGAATCTTGAAATTTTATCTTAAATCGATTGTGGGTGTCACAAATAGTATAAAAAAGTATAGGAAAATTGATTTTGGGATGGTTCATTTTTCTGTCAAAAATCATGCCAAAAGTGACAAAAAAATTGGCTTGTAAAGTGCCCAAACCCGGCAAAGTGCCTAATAAATGACATCCCAGACTTCAAACTGCCACAACTTTGTCAAATCTGAACCGATTGTCAACTTCGAGGCCATTTTAGTCACTATTTGGCATCTTATTCATTCCTACATCTAAAATTTATGAATTTTTAAGAAAAAATAAATTTCGAACTTTTTTTCCGAAAAAGCATAAGGGTCCCCCCTTACCAATTTCATTTTTGAAAAATATAGAATCTTGAAATTTAAATTTAGCCAGGGTCAACATTTCTGCTGGACCTGAGAAACAGAAAAAGTACAAGCAAACAAACAGTTGATTGTCATGAATTAAACGCAACTGGCCATATGCTATATGTATCAAAAAATGTATATGTATCTCGATACTTGCGTATGTATCCGTATCCGTCAAGTGTGTTTGTCCAATAATTTCGCGAGCGAGTTGTCGTATAAATTAATAACACATGACTGGGGCGCATTCTCACGCTTCGCTGGGAAATCATTCGGCTAAAGTTAAAGTCCTATCAATTAAACTACAGCAATGGGAATGGAAAAGTTGACTGCTTTAAGAGTCAGCTTCATACGTAATGAAAGTAGCTAAAAAACAAGAAGAAGTGCTCTAGTCGAGATTGCCCGACTAGGATATACCCTGAACCCAGTTTTTAAACTCATAATTCTTTATCTGCATTCATACATATAAACACGCACACACACAAACACAGGCTGCTGGCTGCTTGGCCTCAAACTATGTCACATTGTAAATAACTTCTTTATTGTCCGATCGTAATGAAATTTGTAGGACATAAAGATGGCATATAAATGTGAGACTATGTAAAATCCGAAGATCGGGGTGAGGTATCCAAAGAGTGACATATTTTTTACTTCTGTATGGTTTTATAACTTTCTGCTTATACCTAAAAAACACTGGTCTGGAATCTTAATTTATCGATAACTTTTGAACGGATCGAGATAAAAAATTTGATGAGCCTGTGTTGAGTCGGCAATACGAGAACTTATATTTAAAATATGAAGTATCTAGCTTTTATAGTCTATGAGAAACGTGCGTTCATACAGACGGACAGACGGACGGACACACGGACAGGGCTAAATCGGCTTTTGATAGTGATCAAGAATATGTATACTTTACGGGGTCGGAGATGCTTCCTTATGCATGTTACATACTTTTGCGAAAAACCATTATACCCTTTTTCTCATTTTTAATGGGTTCAAGGTATATTAAGCACTAAGAAGCCAGACGTTAAGCCGCACACCTAACAAGTAAGGCAAGTAAGCATTTGCCAGCGGCCACCTAAGAGCCATTCGGCCAAAGTGGGCTTTAATAAGCCCTAAGAGAAGCGACGCATGGCCAACTGAATGGCAAATACTCGTAGCTGCAAATATTTGTACATTTGTTCGTATTGAAGAGAGGTATTAATGTAGCTGGGTGTGCAGCAAATCTAAAAAACAAGAATTTGAAAACGATTTTATTAATGGCTGGACTTATTTTTCATCTTCTTCCCTGAGCTTCACATTATGAAAAATGTAATCTTAAAAAATGTATGTGTTTATTGTCTTTATGAATGATACTCAATTTATAAATTTTAGATGATTACCCTATTTAAATTGAGCAAATGCCCTCAAACGAGAGTATTTAAACTTGCATTTTTACCGAAAATATTGTTTCCATATTTGAATGTAGTATTCATAAAGACTCTAAAGACAGGACATTATTTTTAAGTTTTCACAAAAGTTATGGCAGTGGAATTTTGTTGTGGTACCCTTTTTAGCCATTTGCAATTTTATAAAAACTTGTAACACACTTCAAGCTGTACACAAATGTATAATGAAATTGTGCAATTATATTTGTATGAGTTTGATGCTGTAGATAAAGTTTATATTAAATTAAAACTCACAAAGCAATATGAATAATCCCTAAGGATCATATAGTAAAGGAAAAATTACAGCTGGCACACAAAATATTTAATTAGTTAATAAAAAACATGCTTTGTAGGCACTTTGACAAATATAAACAGAAAATATTTCTTAATTGCAAAAACAGGACACAAACATTTTCCTTGCAGTTTATAATGCAATTTTCCTTCGTACAATCTAACCATTAGAGACATTCTCGAGTAATTTCGCCAACTTTCAAATAATTTAGAGTGCAATTTTTGTAAATACTAAAATTACAAAAGCGTCATCTCATGCTTCCTCAAGAGCCGGCCAAAAGCAATCTCCTGGCCAATACGTCTGAATTAAAAAAAAAAAAGAAACGGCCATGCATTTAAGTCCCGCAACATGTACGAGTATGTGATCTTAAGTGTTTTAGCCCGGCCAGAACCAGTTTATGTTCAATTGCCGAATCGTTGACTCTTCTTCTACTTCTTCTTAATTGTGGATTGTCCAGTTCAGTGTTGTCATTATCGCCATTTGTAGTATTTGCCAATGCTGCCCGATGTTGTTATTGGCACGACTTGCATTTAATGTATGAATGAATGAATTTGGCGATAAGTAAATTCAATTATCCGTAACATTAATGAATGCGTAAAATTTAAGCAGCAATCGCAGCATTTTGTCAGCTCACCGAAAAAAAACCTGCCACCTAAGTGAATTCGTAATCAATTCTGAAGTAAAAGAGACGGCGACGACAGCTAACTAACCGACCAAACCCGGCTGAAAGTTAATAAGGCGTTAAGTGTTTCGAGTGGGCCGTTGGCCAAGATATGGCTAAACAATTTAATGAATATTTTTAGATAGACAAAAAAGTGTGGACGGTGAGTCACAAATTAAGTAATTGCAATTGTGTCAGAATGTCAAATAGCCTTTAAAAACGTTTTAATTTAAACATGTGAAAAATCTATTACTGAAAAACGGTTAAATAATCTGAGTAAATATTCTGATCTACTTTGTAGAACGAAATATTTATTTGTTTGTATTACGCAATTACTTTCAGCTAATGTCGTATGTCTTTTTTTTTATTAGCTCCGACTATCTAAATACGTCCAACATCCGTGAACTAAATTATATTATTTACTCATAGAAATATATTATTCTATAAATATCCAATACTTAAATGTTTTTACCTATGCTTTTAATTGTATGCATACATCAATAAGAATTATTTTATTTTTATTATGCCGTAACTAATTGCTGATGTTAAAAAGGTCGTAAAAAATATATTTTTAATTAGCACAGACAACTTATATAGACAGCTCAGCAACCGTGAACTAAATTATATTCTGTACAAAGAATATATTAGTCTAAAAATATAATATACTTAAATATTTGTAGCTACAATTTTAATCATTCAGAACAAATCAAAAGCAAACGGATATTACGTTTTTACTTACTAATTACTTATTAGCGAATTTCGGCATCTTCTTCGTTATGCAATGCAAAAACTCGATAAGAATATTGTCACACTCTGTAACGTAAAGTCGCATGCTAATTTCAAGTGCTGGCCATCCGGCTGTATATGCAAATCCGCTAGCATTGAGTGTCGGAAGTGTTGCCCAAAGTGTTGACCGAGCTGTGGAGTTGCGGCTGTAAAAAGCACATTTGTTAAACAAAAAAAATGAATATAAACTTCCGCTTGCATAGATACAGAGAGAGAGAGAGCGCCCGGCCAATACCAACTAACCAACCAAGCGAGCAACCGACGCGATAGAGAAGGCGGCTAAAAGCTGTTGCCAACAATGCCGTTCACGTGAAGGCGGAGGCAGAGCTGGACGTGGAGGTGGAGGTGGCCAATTGTGGGGGCTTTGACTTTGGCTGGCTGGCCATAGACATGACTTAGACATGACTTGGGTCTTGGTGTCCCCCACGTTGATAAGCCTTTTGGCAGCATTCATTTTGGGCCACGTCAAAAAACACTCGGAAAGTGTTGGACATGCTGGTTGCTGGTTTCTGCTGGCTGGAGGGGGGGTAACAGGTTTTTCACATGATCTTCTGACATTTTCGGCTTTGGCTTTGGTATACGCATTGTAATGCAGCCGGTATACTAATTTATGCGGGCCAAAGTTGCCTCAAATGTTTGTTTGAATGATGCATTTAATTTGTTGCTCCTCATTCAAATAAGGTTTCTTAACATGGGAACTCTCTGTTTCGACCCATTAACAGGCCATACACGATTTATGAATAAGCGCCAGTCAAAAATGCGCCAAGATTCTTAATCAGATGAAGAATATGTTTGTACAATTACAGAAAATGTAATTTTTTAAATATTCCGTTATTAAGTTTGTTTTCCCAACCTTTTGTAACTAGCATATGTAAATATGTATGGTTATATCCCGTCATATTACAGTTACAGTGGCTCAACCCAAAGTTGGTCACATATTATTTTGATAAGTTTTCAAGGCTTTTTTTTATCAATTATTTGTAAATTTTAATTAAAAAAAAAACACAAGAGCACTAGACACGATACCTTGTTTAAATTATGCACATGAAATTCTCATTGGGACTGCAAATATAAATATGTTCTTACTTGTCAATTCACTTTAATCCAATTTGTCGTTAAATCCACATGGAATAAGTTTAACACAAAAAAAAAAAAGTTTTCTCATTCCAATTCGCATCGTTAATTCAAGTGCTCTCACACCAGCACAATTGAATAAAACATCGATGGATATTTGTCTGTGTTCTGTTTGCGAATTTGTTTCCATTGGAGCCAGCACACAAGAAAGTCAAAAGCAATAAAAGGAAAATGGTTGCACAAAACAGTGCATATAAAATATGTACATATTTCATAGCACAACTAAAAATAAAAACAAATTAACCGAAACTCAAAACTCGTCGATCGAAATGCGTGTCACATGCGAAGAGACATCGCGTCACGTACACTCCGATACAAAAGTGCCGGTAATCGAACAGCGCAATAGCAATAAGTCTGATAAAGAAATGTATTTGTACTTTTAAAAAATATACCAGACACGTGTACATAGTAGTAAATGGAACGACACCATATACATATATTTAAAAACAATTTAAAGCCAGTATTCAATGCGAGTGTTATGAATGAAATGGAAAATGTTGGATCATGCTGGGTGGTTTTTTGTACTTTTTTTTTGAGCTGCGACTGCATTTCCCATATGGCTTGTAAAAGCCAGCGACAAAAGGCAATTAAAATTGAAGCTGCCTGGGGTCATAAACAAAGCTGCCGAGAGTCGGCTTTATGAAAATTGTCATTATAAAACTCATGGCAGCCAAAAGTCACTGGTGCGTGCACTGAGTGCTCCCCACAAAAGCTGTAAAAAACACAGCAACTGAGCAAAAGTTAACGTACTACTAACAAACATATTGAATAAAACTGTCAACTTTTCAAGTTTGTTGAATTTGGCTTAGCATACCGTTTTATGATAGCCATTGTGAATGCACAAAGAAATATTCAAGACTCTACCATGCATACATAGTGTTTTTAAAATTCCAATTAAATGCTTGAATATTTTCTTACTCAATCTCCAATTAGGTTTTATGCCTTTTGTAGCATTTGATACGTATTACATACAAATTTATAAAGTATTATATCAGGCTCATAAATCAAAAACAAATATTTCCGCTGATTTCAATTTAATTTATTATTTTTTTTTGCGCTACGCCCGGAATTTTAATTGTTTTGATATTATTGTCGAATAATTAACGAATCGGAACGAATAGCCCAATCCCATGCGTAGCTTCCAGTGTTTAGTCATTTAAATCCAAAGACTGATAGTACTGAATGAAGCGTTGCTTATCAATTTGAAAGCGCCATAGAGTGGAGTTCCTTCACCTTTTCGATGTTTCTTTGCCGCTATGCGTGACACACATATACTTGTGCATATTTGTATACACACAGATACGCATAAAGTATAAATATTTGTTACGGTAGTCTCTGCATGTGTGTGTGTGTGTGTGTGTGTTTGTATTGTTGCTGCTGTTGTGACTGGGGACCAGGGAACTTTGCGTGCGTGTGTGTTTTTTTTTTTTTGTGTTGACCCACAGGCAAAGGGATCGAGGCAGCGGCACATGCCACAAGCGGGTGTCCAATAATAAACAAAATGCGGCACATTGCCGTTTGTTATTTTGTTTACATTTATTACAAATTTTGTTGTATACCCTGTACCAACAAAAATGGTAAATACGGAATAAATAAGTTGCACGATTGTTTGGAACAAACAAATAAAACATAAAGTATAATTTGCTCAAAGTGAATAAATGTGTTTCAATAACTAAATAAATAAAGAGATATATAATCTCTCTGATAGGAACATTTTAATTAGCTACCCAATGTGAGCAGGTCTTTTGTAAATGATTGTTTTCTGTTCGATCAGTTTAAGCGGACAGTCGAGCGAATAACTCTGTATCTATATTATATAAAGGTACTATAATTATTCTGATTTGTACAGGGTATTCATTGTTGGGTATCTCCTAATCGATCACTATCGTAAAACGCATTATTATTAATTTTTCATTTCCTCAGTAAGTGATAATCTTCTTTTCGATAGATTGTGGATTATTGAAATACGGTTTGCTCTATGAAACAAATAATATCTATGTCTATATATACATACTATAAATACATTCATACAAATGTATCTGTGTAAAAGGTCAACGTCTTTATCTTTATGTTATTTTACTTGTTTGTTCCTGGCCATTAAGATGTTGTCAATGATGGTTCTATGACTTTATGATTTAATGAAATCAATAAAATTATTTTGGTCACACAAGCTGTCATCAGTCTCGAGTCTCTGATTTAATTCCGCTTTGACTAGATTTTAAACGTATCGTATACTTATATGAAAATGATGTCATATTATTGTTTGTGATGATATAATTGGCAAGCGTAAATTACAAATCTGTTATACATTCCCTGGCAAACTTATTCAACTGAATTGGCATATTTAATATTGATATCGTTATGCATCATTCAAACCAATAAATAGTTTATCAGTAAATCTGTCGAATAAGTCAGCAAAATATTCGATGAAATTCCAAGTGGCTACCCATTATTATAAATACAAAGGACTTTAAATTTGGTACACATCAAATCCCACAAAACAATTAAAAACCATCACAATGCCAGTCAACAGTTATATATTTTTTTTTTTTTTTGCATTGACTGACAAAACGGCGGGTAAACGATATTTTTATGGTTAACAGCCAAACTCTTATTTCCAACCAAAAATGATTTTCATTTGCTGTCGGATCTGGAAGCTATAAAATGCCGATTTATTGTTTTATAATTGAAAGCAATAAAAATTTACAAAAGCGACAACAATAACATTGACGCTGTGTGGGCGTTATGGTCATTATACTCTGAGTACTCGAACTTTGGAATGGTACTGGCAATGGCAAAAACGAGGGAGAGTCACAAAAGCGCAGATCGAAATATCCGCAAATGTATTGGCTGGTAGTAATGACATCAGTCTGTCAGTTTCTCACTATTCAATTGAATTCAATTCAAGTCAACTCAAATTATTTATCTCAACAATTTTTTTGCCTGTTGTGTCTGTAGTATTTGGTTTTCAATTTGCCATAAATTTTTATTGAAATTTAAATTACAAAAAAAAATCAGCGATGAAAATCAACAACAAGAAGAATTTCACGCTATTCATGTGGCTTTTTGAAGGTTGCAATTTTGTTGTTATAGGAATTGGAGTCGTTGTCAGTTAATTCAACAAAATATAATTGAAAAGTACTAACAAATCTATCAACAGTTTGTCGATTTATATCAATGATGAATACGGACAATATTTTTCTATTGGCTACATTTCTTTAAGGGATTCATTTGTATAAGTCTTAGCTTGTAATTATTTCAACGTATACTCTTAGGCTAATTGGATCGGTATACTATTTTATAAAGCTGTACAAATTGCAGTAGCATTAAAAACACCTTAGCCCATAAACTTACTGTACTAAATTTAATTACTTTGTTCTATAACTGCACTTTTTAAGTCTGGCATATAACGGTTCTTGTTACTTTCAAAACTTGCGGCAAGTCTAGCCGCAACACATTTATGATGCAAGGAATTGTAATGTCTTAACTATATCCATAAATTTTATTAAACTTGCTACTAACAGTTGGCTGAATATCAGCAAGCAAACTTCAAGTGAAAGAGTTTTCCCAGAAAACAAGAAAAACACACAATGCCATATAGCAGCAGAAAGCAATTTGCAAACAACTTGGAAAACAAACAGCAGCAGCAAAAAAACATACGAAAATATTTCCTGGTAAACAAAAACTGCCACTATAACTACAACAACAACAACAACAACAAAAGCAACGACAACTTCAACTTCAAACTCCAACTGCAATTGCAACTGCTAGAGGGGGGAGGAATCGTAGAAATTGCAGTAATTGACACTGAAAATGATGCTGCTGTTTTCGAATGCTGATGATACAGTCTTCTAGTCTTCTCATTTTCTAGTCATCAGTTTGCTGTGTGATGACGTGGCAGTTTGTCTCATGGCTTAGTAAATTTCATTTAATTGCCTCGCCGCCAGAGACATTTGCAGTGTGCCAGTTTGGGATCTTTAGTTGAGTGAAGAAACATCATGCATAAGTCCATTTGCGACCGTCTCCTAAGCTCAATTAATGCAAAATAATGGAATTTCATTTAATTAGCCAACGACACGACAAAATGTCTCTCACAGTTCCACAAATTGGAGTAATTAATTGACGAGCATCCATTGGAATTGCTCTCCCCCGTGAAGTGAAGTGGCTCCATTGACTGACGACATTCGTACGTGCAATGTCATAGGCCATTAGTAGCTTGTCCTCGTCCTCGTCCTCGTCCTGGCCAACGCATTTTACAGTTGGCCACGTTTGTGGGTCACATGCAACAGTTTGTCCGCCCAATCTTGTTACTTTCAACGGGTTTCCAACATTTTCAGCGTCGTTCTCGATCAATAAACTTGACTGTGTGTACGTTTACGTGTGTGTGTGTGTGTGTGTGTGTGTGTGTGTGTGTGTGTGTAGGTTCTAGTGTGTGTGCTAGGCAGGCTCTTACTAACAATTTAAGCTAGCAATTAGTTTGCTGAAGCAGTTGCCTTCATTTATCTGGCAATTAAACTGCTTTCAAGTCGAGCTACGTGCCACAAGCTGATATTGAGTTGCGTCTATTTATATGACATACTTTTCCACAAGCAACCACAATCCTAATGACCTTGAGCACCACTCTGCAAGGTAGTTGCACAATGCGCTTACTTTGTGTTGCTTATGCCATGTATTTTTCGACTTTTAATGATGGTAAAAAATACATGGCTAGGTATTAATTGATTTTTAAAATTTAATTTGTCAGATTGTTGAACAAGTCTTGAGAAAGGTATTTAATTAATGTCTGTAAGCAAACACTATACAATTAATTATTAAATGAATTAACAACGTATATATATATATTTTTTTTTTTTAAAGCAAAGCGTTGAATCTTTTTTGCAACTTCATTTACCTGAAGCAGAGAAAACCGTTAGTAGGGTTAACAATTTATTGATTTCCATTCTTTTCCAATTGCGATTGATTCTTGTCATCTAGATATTGTTGTTATTATATATATTAATTAATTTTATTCATATGTATTTCAAGATATTGAAAATGGCAATCATATTTATAAATCAATTATGTTAAATTCAAATCACATTAAAGTCACAAAGTGTTCAAAAGCGAGCAATTACCTAGATGTTGTATCCATTTAAACGCCAGTTTAATTTTCTAATAACTCTTCGTGATATTTGAATGAAATGTCAATATGTCAGCTAAATCTGAACAATTTGCAAATCAGTATCAAAACGTTAATCACTTACCCGAAAGCAATCAATAACTGCACGAATGCCGCTATATTTATGGGTAATTGTTCAAGTCAGGCTGAGAGCCGATCAAGATGCAAAGTAAAGTCAAACCGCCATCAATCAGCGCTTCGATATGACGACTGGGAACTAGTATCTAGGCTCGAGTCGTATGTGGGTGCAATGCACAATGGCCAACAGACGTTGCAGGCAAATTGCCAACTGTTTAGGCCAGAAACTGCAGTTTCGCACAAAACTGACAAATGACGCCGAATGACGGCGAAGACTTGTGGAAGTGTTTACTCTGTGACTCTCTATGACGACGGCTTTACTAATTGATTTCAAGTCAGTTGGCACGTTTTTGGTGCAGCTCATTAGCAAGAGTCGACGCAACTCGAACTGGGCTTGGCCGGACAATGGGTCTAGGAAAACAGAAATCGCTCAATTGGCGGCCTGAAACGTTGGCAACTTTAACGTGCGCTGCTTTATAAAACTCTCGGGGCACCAAGATGGCCTACAATATGCCTTTAAAGCTGGCCAAAGCAGCCCGAGGTGTGCTTGAGCTAATGGAAAAATTGCGAAAATTCTTTGACTAACATTTCTGACATTTCTTTTTGGCTGCTTTTCTTTCTATTGCAGATGAGCGACAGCACATACAGAAGAAAACTTTTACGAAATGGATCAATTCACATCTTAGCAACACCCAGTGTACACCAGTTAACGATCTGTTCTTGGACCTGCGAGATGGACACCATTTGCTGGCATTACTCAGCACCCTAACGCACTCACAGCTGGTAAGTGATCAATGATCAATCATTTGTGATCTAGCCCGTTTCCTCTAGAGTTTAGTTGTACCTAAAATGATATGATATATTTGACTTGATATTTATACAATTTTCTTTCCTTTTGGTGTTTAATCTTTAATCTCTAAGCATACCCATGGAATGCTTACTCTTTTAACTTAATTCAAATTCATCGATTCTTTATTCCAATCAACAATTCTAATAAATCAACAATAAGTTAACTACTTTTTTATCATTCTTAAACTGATATGTTTCCTGCATTTGTGCACTCTTTCCGCTCACTAGAAACCGGAGAAGGGACGGATGCGTGTGCATCACATCAACAATCTGAACAAAGTGCTGCAGGTGATCCAACAGCATGGCGTCAAATTGGTAAACATCTCCAGTGATGACATTGTGGGCGGCAATCCGAAGCTGACGCTGGGCCTCATTTGGCTAATTGCGCTCGAGTTCAATGGCCAGCATCTAGTCAAAAGCCATTCCAGCAATGGCGTTGAGAAATCCCTGCTGGCCTGGGCGAGACAGTACACAGAGCCACATGGCCTGACGCTCAGTGATTTTGCCAGCTCGTGGGCGGATGGACGCGCCTTCCTAATGATCCTAGCTGCACACCTGGATGAACTGGATCTGGAGACGGCGCTGGCACAGCATGCACTGCAGCGTCTGCATTTGGCCTTTGATTTGGCGCACAGGCGCTTGAAGATCGAGAAGCTGCTGGATGCGGAGGATGTGCACAGGCACAAACCGGACAACAAGTCCATACAGATGTATGTGATGTGCCTGTATCATGCCATGGAATCGATGCGAGCCATCGAACGGGAAAGAGTGCCCTGCACCAGCATCACAGATCTGGATGAGGTGCCTCTGGATGCCGAACGGGAACTCTACACCTCCGTTAGTGCCGCCAGCATGGAACTCAAATCTACGGCGGAGGCCAGCTCCTTGCGACCACTGAGCACCGCCACCAATGCGAGTGTTGAGATTAGCAGCTATCAGACAGCGCTGGAGGCGGTGTTGACAATGCTGCTGGAGGATGAGCAGCTGCTGTCACAGGATCTGCCCGATCCGGAGAACTTTCAAGCCGCCAAACTGCAATTCCATGAGAACGAGAACTTTATGCTGAAGCTAACCCAACATCAGGAATTTGTCGGCGAGGCTCTCGAAGAGGGCAGCAATCTGATCAATGAGTCACAAAAAAAGGACGGATCCGGTCTGTCGCACGAGGATCAGAACGAGGTGCGTCAACAGATGGTGCTGCTCAATGAGCGTTGGGAGACGCTCCGCTTACGTGCCTTGGACATGCAGGCAAAGATCCTGATGCGACTGGCCGAGTTCCAGAAGCAGAAGCTCGAAGAGCTGCGCCAGTTCCTAACCAATGTCGAGGATCGCATCTCGCACATGAGCGACCTGGGACCGACCATTGCCGAGGCGGAGCAGCAGCTAACCGAGGCGCGACAGCTGAAGGCGGATCTGTGCAAGCAGCAGGAACTGGTGGACAGCATTAGCAGCATGGTGGTCATTGTGAACGATACTTCGGGCAATTTCAATGACCTGGAGGATCGATTGAGTGCTCTCGGCGAACGCTGGTCCCATGTGGTCAAATGGATTGATTTGCGCACCGAGAAACTGCAGCAATACAAATGCATCTCCCGCTGGCTGGATGCACGCGAGCAGGATCTGAAGCGCATGGAGAGCAGGGATGTCACCGATGTTGGTGGCATCACTCAGCGCATCAATGAGCTCAACTACTGTGCCAAGGATCTGCTGGAGCTGCAGCGTTATCTAATTGATTTGCGGCAAATGGTGGCTGCTACGCTGCAGGATGGCGATGACAAGGGTGAGCGTGTCCTCATTCAGCTGGAGAGCTACGAGGATCGTTTGGATGCACTGAAGCAAATGCTGGAGGTGCAAACGCTGCGCATCGAGATGAAGGGCTTCAACTTTGGACGCGATCGAGCCAGCTACGATGACAGTCGCGTGGTGCGACCCGAGGGCTGGGTGGACTATCAGATGATTATACGATTCGGCGAAGAGCAGGAGGAGCAGCAGGAGCAGGAGAAAGAGCAGAAACAGCAACAGAATGCAACGGATACGGATCAGTTGGCCAGCAAGAAGCGTAAACTGCGCAATGCCGACAACTTTTTTGCACTGGAAACCAAAATCCTGGATCACTTCTCGCACATCCAGGATGTGGAACAGCAACTGCAGCAGCTGCAGCGTCAAAGCTTGCGCAATCAATGCGATCTGCTCAAGGAGCTGCAGGCGGAGAGCCAACAACGTGCCAGCACCCTGCCCGAATTGAAGAAACTCTACGAGGTCTGTGAACAGGAGCAGCCGGGACGCAAACTCCTCCTGGAGGCGGCGCACATCAAGCAGCTGGAGCAGCGCTATGCGGCATTGGCACAGAGATTGGCCAGCCAGCACAGTGAGAGCAGCACGCTGCTGGCCAAGGAGCGTTACTACAACAGCCTGACGGGCTTCAAGCTGGTCCTGGCCGATTCGCGGGATTGGTATCAACAGCACGCCGGCACCGCCAGCTGCCAGGAGCTGGAGCAGCGGCTCAGCCACATGGAATCGCTGGCCACGGAGATTGCGGAGGCGCGTGAAGCCACCGAGGCACTGGACGTACAGCTGCTGGAGTGGAAGCAGGACTTTGGACTATTCTATGACAGTTGGCATGATATGAAGCAGGCTCTCCAAACGCTCATCCAACAACGTGGCGGTGAAACTATCCGTCTGCAGGTGCAGCAGCTGGAACAGTTTGTGGCCAAGGTGGCCATGCAAAAGGTGCGCGTCTCCAATCTGGAGGACATGCAGCAGCAGCAGCAGCGACTCAATCAACTCGTCGACGAACTGGAATCCCTGAAGCCCTGCTACGAACGTGTGCCCAGCCACATGCTCAGCTCGGAGCTGCTGGCTGCCTGGCAGCGTCTGCCGGATCAGCTCAGCGAACGTGTCATCAAGCAGACGACCGCCATCGAGAACCTCAATCACTTTGTGGCCGAATACAATTCAATAATTGCCGTCCTACGCAGCGCTCCCGATGTGCTGCAGGCACAGGATCTGCGCAAGCTGGAAATCGATGTCATCAGTGCAAGGAATTTCAGTGAGATTCTGATCAAGGAGGCGGAGGAGCCACAGCGGGAATCACTGCAAGGGCAGATACGCGCTCTGAATGCACTCTACGAGCAGGTGGAGCAACTGCATCAGGCGCAGCGGCAACAGCAGTCGGCGCTGCAGGCCCAAAGCGACATCATTCAGCAGCGACTGCAGCAAACGGAAAGCTGGCTCAGCGAACTGGAGGCAAATACGCCCAAGTCGGGCGTTGGCGACATACGCAACTCCAACGAGCTCTTCCAGAGCAAATCCAAGTTTCAGACTCTTAAGGAAACCTGCGAACGGGAGGCAGCACAATTCCGGGAGCTCAATGAGCTGGGCGGTGAAATGCTGCTGCAAATGGATGAGCTGCAGCACAAGGAAAAGGATAGGGACTCCAAGTACGGCTCGCTGGCCAAACAGTTTACGCATCTCAATGCACGCTGGACGGAGGTTACGGAGCGGGTGTACGCCAAGACGGCACTGCTGGAGCACATCTCCACACAGCTGGGAGAGTTCAAGAAGTTTATGGTCAGCGAGACGGGCTATCTGGATCGGCTGGAGAACAAGATACAGAATACGCCCGAGAATGCAGCCGATGCCGAGGAGATTATAGAAGAATTGGATGTAAGTAGATACAGATACATCTGTACAGACTAATTCTAATTGATAATAATGATTTTAATTTCATTGGAAATTTAATTGAATGCAGTTTTTTGCATAAATGACTCAATTTTATAACATCAATTCATTATTATTCGTAGTATATATTCTGATTAATTGAATGCAGATTAATGCAAAAATTAACAATCCATTCAAAATAAAAATTGAATAATTAAAATGTTTAATTATATGTATTTATAATTGCCAGCGCTGCTGCTCAGTATAAATTATTTTGTATATTTAATGAATTCATATTTTTTTATCTCAAGGATCTGGAGAACGTGCTGCGCGCCCACTCCGACGAATGGCTGGACAAGATTCAAGAAATTGGCAATGAGCTAATTGACAATGAATTTATGGCCAATGTCATGCGTCTGGATATTGATAACATGGTGGAGCGCTGGACACTGCTGCAGCAGCAGGCCAAGAAGCGCACCGAACTGCTCGAGGAGAAGGTCAGCGAGGCGGAGCAGTCGGAGCGAGCCGTCGTTGATCTGGAGGCTTGGCTAACGCGCATGGATGAGATACTCAGCGAGCATCTTGAAAACGATGTGACCATTGAGGATCTGCCCGATGATTTCCAGGTGAGTATCTATAGTCAACAATCGATAAATCAGTTAATAAATTGAACTTTCTGCTGCAGATTTTGGCGCGCGAATTTGCCGTTAACGAGCAAAACTTCAAGGACATAACCGAACTAATTGCGGAGCACACGCGCAACGGCAAAACGGGTGCCGCCAATCGCCTGCAGGAGCAGCTCAATCTGATGGAGTTGCGCTTCAAGGCCTGCCAGGCGAAACTAAACAAATGCACAGCCCCCCAGCCCGCCTACGAGTCGCGCCTGAATCGCGCCTATGGCGATCTACGCAACGTGGAGCACTCCACATTGGTGCTGGATGTGGCCTCGGCAGGTCCTGCCACAGTGCAGGCGCAGTATCAAAAGTGTTTGGTATGTCTTCGGAAACCGAAACAAAATGAAAGGGCTGAAAATAACAAATGCAATTCTTTAGCAAATATATCGCACACTCTCCGAAATCAAGTCAGAAATTGAGAGCACCATTAAGACGGGTCGTCGGGTCTGCGAGGATAAGTACACAAGGAGTCCCAAGCAGCTCAGTCAACGCATCGATGCACTGAAGCATTTGTACAACGCTCTCGGCGAGAATGTCACCCAATCGAAGGCCTTTCTGGAGGGTCTCATCAAGCTGGCCAGGCAGCTGGAGCAGTGCTTCGATAGCGCCGATGAGCTGATCAGACGCTTTGAGTCGCCGCAGGAGCTGCACGATCGCAACTCCATACTGCTGGAGTTTGAGGACGTGCTGCAGCGTTGCGACGATCACTACAACGAGTACAGCAAGTCCTGTGATCAGAGCTGCATGCACGAGACTCGCCAGCGCATCGATGGACTCAAGGCCACCTACCACAAGCTTACCAGTGCGGATATTATCAAGCGCCTGACCGAGATGAAAACGACGCTGCAGAATTTGGATAACATATCACTGGAAACATTAAAGTTTGTAGCTGACCTATTCATTTTGAATGTGTTTACCAGAGAGCTGCAAAGAATTCATCATGCTCTGATATATGCATCCCTATTATGCCATCTGATATATTGTTCTACTCTTGCAGGGCCATGGAGCATGATCTGAAGGAGATAAATGTGCCATCGAATCCGGAAATTGAAAAATTACAGCAACAAGTAATTGCAATTGTTGTGGTGCGTACAAATCGATTGCCCATATAAGAATATAAGAATATAAATGCACTAAATGCTTTAGAAATGCTCTTAATAATTATCTAGATAAATGTAGCTTATCTTAATGGTTTCTGTCGGTCTGTCTGCCTGTCTGCCTGCCTGTCTGTCTGTCGTTTTATCTACTTCAATAGTATTTCATTTATAATTTGGTTTTATATTCACTTCTTCATTCATTTCATTCACTTTTTTTCATTCGCATATACAATTTTACCTTGGGTTGCTTGCTTCTTTGCAATTTTGGCACATTTGCTCTTTCACACACACACACACACACACACACACACGCACACGCACACACACACACACAGACATTAACACTCGAGCGCACAAATTCGCATCGCTGCTGGCGCTAACGGCAATTCTTCTTTCTGCTTGCACCCTGAAATGGAATCAAATTTCTCGTTTCCATTCTCGTTTTTCTTCGAAAAGCATTAAATCGTTGGTTTGGATTCGAAACGAGTTGAATTAAGCGAATTAAACTTTAATAAAAAACTCAAAAACTGAAAAATACTTAATATTAAGCTTAACACTAATCTTAAATTATTATGTTATTATAATTAATGTATATGATTGTAAAGCCTTTAAAATGCTCTAACCAAAAGGTGCTTTGCCATTTTGATATATTTATTCGTTTCTGAGTATCATTTTTGTATGCGTAATGCTTATTTATTTTGTTTAAATTCATGATTTTTTATTTGCAATTTCACATACCACCCATTTAAATAAAAACAAAAAGAAAACAACATTCATAATAATCTTTCCACCAAGCTAATCAACAACCAGAATAAATACCAACAACCAACCATCACCCAAAAACAACCACCACAACCATATACCAGAATCACCGTATCACTAGCTCTACGAGGTCTAACTTGGTGTCATTTTCACGCTTCAAATTTCAATTGTATACACACATATAGTATACATATATATATAAATATATTATCTTTTTGTTTTGCGTTTTATGGAGTTCTTGTATACTGTCCCTTAAACACAAATGGCGTTCAACTTGGTTGCGGATGCGTCAAACGTAAATGTCCAATCAAAACACATCCCAACAACAAAATAAGTACATAATTATCTACTAGTCCTTTCACCAATTGCTGCTTTTTGGGCTACATATAGTACTACTTACACAATATATATATATATATATATATATATATATATATATTCTCAAAGCTGGGCTGGTATTTAATACTATGAAACTATGCATCCTTTGCACAGGATACGCTGAAAACGCGCTTCAACATTGAGACATCGACGCTGGCCACACTTGTAAAGCCAAAAGCAATCGATGACGATACGGAAATTGTTGTTGTTAGCGATACAGTGCGTCAAAGACGTGCACGGACGCCACAATCAGGTGAAGCGTCCACGCCCAACACATCAACTGCCACCGAGGCGCAGTCACCAAAAGCCGACTCCAATGTCAAAGACTCCACGGGCGAACATGTGCTGCCTGATTTGCTGCCCCCGCAAACGTTTCGCCTTGCCGAGTCCAGCACACTCTTCTCACAGATATCGCTGAATCCGTCCAAGATGGTCGCGGACGCGGCACCACCAAAGCCCGCAAAGAACAAACGCAAAGCGCCTGCAGCGCCAGCTCAGGTTGTGGAAATAAAGGTGAAAAATATTCAGAATGATAAAATGTCTGTGCAAAATATTGCACTGGAGCCGCAGCAGGGTGAGATTGTGGATACCGTCAACATTCTGGAGAGTGTTGAGCCGCTGCTGCCCGAATATGTGCAGACGGTGCAGATTGTGGATCTGTCGGAGGACTCGGACTCCTCGCTGCGAGTCGATGCCGAGGTGCGACGCAGCAAGAGCAAAAGTTCCCTCTGCGAATCACTTTCATCTCAGCAGGAGGATGTGCCTGATAAGGATGCTGATGATGCCTTGTTGCGTCCGGCAGCGGGCAACACCAGCACTCCGCTGCTGCGCGTGGAGAAGCATCGCATATCCTTTGATGAGAAACGCAAGCGCATTGCCCATGAGCGGGATATACTGCGTGACTCTGAGGATGACGAACCGGCGCAGAGCTCGGCAGCTCCTCCAAATGGAGAACAGCGATCCAAGGCGAAACGCTGGCGACAGCTGCAGCCCGAATTGAAGGCACTTACGCCGGATACGGTTCCAGAATCACCCATACGCAATAGTTTCTATGGCGCAGATAAGGAGACAGGTTTCGATATTGAGCCGCTGGTATTCTCCGATGATGAGGAGATACCGCGCTTCTCGCTGGAAATGACACCAACCTTTGACTCCGATAGTGATACGGTAATTTGGTAGCACTTGGGCCATCATTTCAATATTTTGTTGCCACGCATTTTTCTATATCTTCTATTTATTGATCAAACGCAGAGCCGGATTGAGACGCCCTCCGCAAAGAAGCCGAACTCGTTTCTGAGCAAGGTACTCAATTCAATGGATGACTCGAATGTAACCCTGAAGAGTCCACCCAGTGAACAGCCCAGCACGAACTTGGAGCAGCGAGTACAGGAATTCAATAAACAGGCCAAACACATGATCTATAAACTGGAGCTAACCAAGGCCAAGATCGAGCAGTGTCACGAGAGCGAGGCGTAAGCATAATTAATTTCAATTCTTTGCTATGCTTTACTATGTATTATAATTACCAATTCTCTTACAGCGAGGATCTGCGCATGCTCATAGCACCGGATGCAGCCACTCTGATCTCACAGGGCGATTCCTTGGTGCTCGAAACGCACGGCAAACAGGGCAGCATTTCACGGCTCGTTATGCGCACGCAGATCATACTCCGGGAAATGTTTCGAGAGGTTCAACAGGCCAGGTAAAATGAACAGCCGCTATAGAAGGATAATATATTATTATTTATATATTTTTTCCTTCAACTAGATCCAAGGTAACAGGCACTGCTGCGCCACGCCCCTCGCCGGACAGTGTTAATATTGAGGAGCTGGTCACTAAGGGTCTGCGTCGCATCAATGTTCTGATTGAGAAGCCCGTTGATCTCAAGTCCAGCACTGAGCTCGAGAAACGCATGGAGGACATCAACGTAAGTGTGACCAAACTAATTTCGCGCTGGCTTTCATCCAACATTTGCCACATCTGGCCACAAAAGCAACAATTAATTGACCATGGCCAAATTTAGTTGAATATAACACCCTGTAATACCATAAAATGAGTATAATATAAGGGGTATATAAAAGTTGTCTATACATATGTAAAATTCAGAAAGTACTTTTAATTTAATTTACATATTTCTAATCAGCGGTTTAGTTTTTCAAGTTTAAACAAAATACCTCACATCTAAATCACATTCATAAAATATAGGTCGAAAACAAATTGCACAAACAAAAAATCCAGTCAATATTATTATTGAGTTTATTTCTAGATGATTGTGTTTGAGGATACTTCCGACATGTAAAGGGTATCTTATGGTGCAGACTTTCGAGTTCTAATTTTGTTTCATTTTATTCACAAGCAATATTTTTGTATTTTTGCGTACTAATTTAGATATATATTTGAAAGCAGTCTGGTTTTATTTTCTTTTTTTTATGCTCTCGGTCCAACCAAAAGTTAATTGGCCTCTTGAGAATTCAGAGCAGCAAACTAAATGCTGCCATTAGAAATACCCAAAATAAACCAACAATTTTGACATAGTTACACAGACGTCGAGTCATCTCGTCGTACGCCAACATTAACAACATCAACAACAAAATCTGTAGCATATATGTTTGTTTAGTAGGTATGTTGGTGCTTCGAGTTAGGGGAGAGCTTATAAAAAGAGAAACATTTAAGAGATATTTTTTATATCATATGAAAGCCATAAAGTGATCTGATTTTTATAAATTTAGTTAAAGCTACGTATCTATGTTTAATTTGTATCATGTCATGTTTTATTTAAAAAGAAAACTTGTCAAACAAATATTATATGTATATATGTATGAAACATGTGTAAATATGTAGGTCACATAAGCAACAATTAGATTTAATTATATTTGTTATATTTTTAGCTCAAAATCTACTAAATAACTATCGTTCAATTTCCAGAGAATTCAGTTTCCGAACAAACTTTGGTATGAACTAAAAAGTTATAGGCTTTGTTATAGAGAATTTAATTGTATATCAAAATTTTTAGAAATATCAATTTTTTTTAGTTGGCGAACTTATTTGAATACATTTATAATTAATTTGACATATGACATTGGAACGATATGTAAAATAAACGAGGAATATGTCTAACATGTCAAGGGTTTTTAATCATCGGCACCCTAAATTTAACTGTTCCTCATATAAAATTCAAATAATTTGTGCTTTAATTTTCAGTTATCTCTCTTTAATTTTTAATAAAACGCTTGACAAATTTCACTACTTGCAGTCACTAGCAGAAATAAAATAAAAATCTTTCCAATTCGACAATTTCAATCCCTAGACGATGACATGCCCTAAAATCCATCATTAATCAATTCGTTCACTAGTTGTTTATTTTTGTTTTTCCTCTTGTTTTTTTTTTTTTTTATGGCCCCACTGATGACAAATAAAGAAATATTCAGAAATCAAACAGCAAAGTGGGAAACCTATGATTAAAAATAGAATTATAAAGAGTCTGGCAAAGAGAGCAACTTTGGGGAAAATCGAAGAGCGATCTTTAAAAAGGAAATTACATTTTCTCTCTTTTTGTCGGGGCGGCAGTGTTTTTGATTTCAGTCTGAACGCGTCGTATATAGGAAACGGTCGCAGCGGTAGAAATAAATTTCGTAATTTAGTTGATTGATTGAAGTGCAGTGACGAAATTCGCTTGGCGCCAAAATTGTTTGCCTTGAATGCTCCTCGATGCAATTTTGCTGGTTGACACAGTCTGCCAGTGCGGTATACAAACATATACATCAGCAATCCACCCCCAAAACCACCCAAAAGAAAAAACACATTGACACACGCACTTCAGTGTACCGGGGAATACTTGCATGGAACAAAATTCGTGCTCGATTTTAGCTGGAATTGAATTTCATACGGCATTGGCCCTCCCAGCGGCGTCCATTTTGTTAGTGTGCGTGCACCGTTTCCTCTTCATTCATTGCTCATTTTTCATCACAAGCAGATCTGAATTTAACTTATAGTCTTCGAATCTTTGCAGGAACGGCAAGACGATCTGCAGGTCATTGTTGGCGCCATTGGCAAGAACCCCCAGACGCCAAAGGTTGCGCCCATCATGATGAACGAAATCGAAAAGGTCCGTAGTGCGTTTGTCATTCAGTTATTTCAATTTACAGCTTACTATATTTCAGACTAAAAACAATTTGATTGCTCACGCCGATACCATTGAGCTCTCACTGACACAACTGAAGAATGGCACCCACATTGGCAACGGTAACGGGGCAAGCAGCAGCCGTCTCGGTAAGTGATTGTTTTCCCTTTTTCCCATTTTGCAAAAGCTTTTAAGAGCTTAGTTATTGCCCATTGTAACTCGGTCCTAGCCCTAGGTCAATGATTCAAAGTTGGTCCTCAATTGAAAACATTTGCCAGTGACCTGTGAAGTTGATCTGTTGGAAGCAATTGAAACACCCAGCAGCTCTGATGCCTATCCATCTGTTCAGTTCACTACTGTACCGTAGTTAACCTGTATCGCATTGTATTTTGCCTAAACCATTTCCAATATTGATGTGCCTTGCTCTGAGTATTTTTCGCAACAGCTTCACCCAGCCCAAGACTAGACCTGAAAGGGTAGGCAGTAGTCAAGCCCGTATATGACAGAACTGCAGGGAACTGACAATAAAATAAAGAACTTGAACATGAATTTCGATCAATTTCCGAGTTTAGGCCATGATTAAAATAACATTGCTTTTGTAAAGTTATGGCGATAGAATATTTGTTCCTGTGCCTTCATGGCAAAAGGCGATAGGTAACATCCCCTACAAATTTATTGTTCAAGTAAATATCATAATACATATATTAAGCTACACTCGTTAACATTAAAATATTATTTACGCTCGTCTAAAATAGTTATTTATTTTATTTTGAGTAGCTCGAAGTGCAGCAAAACATGCAAAAGAAACTAAATTTAAATTTATTCATTTACTATTCATTTTCATATTCAAAAGTAAATTATGCGCATTTCGCAGGCATCAAATTTGCATTACGTTAAATATGCCAAAAGTTTTAAATGGAAATTTATCCTACTTGCATGCTAGCTGAAAAAAACTCGTGAAAAAGCACGCACGATATCATAATTGTTTTTACACATTTTTCGCTATTGAAGTTTTCAATTTCATAAATTCATGCAGCGGGCAATATTTCGTTGCATTTTATGGCATTTCTTTCTACTGTTGCTCGTGTTCCTCTTCCGCCTTCCATTCACCCCCTTGTGATTTTGTTGTTAAATATTTATGCCGGACGCAGTTTTGTAAAGGGCGCAGAGCCAAATGCCTCATGTCAATGGCACTTTTGACATTTCAAATATTGTACAGATGTGTGCAGATGTATGTTTTATTGTTTTTGTTTTTGGTGTTTACTGACTATGATAGATACTATAATGGTTTTTTCTGGATGGTGCTTTTGCCACTGATGTAAACACTGAATAGATAACATTACAAAATGAGCATTGAAAAAAAGAGCAATTATTTAATAATAGACAAATTTTATTATACATATGTGTGTTCTAACTTGAATTTAATGATTGCATTTCATACGATATACAACGAAGGTGTCTTCAAATCGGAGCAAGTCTCCAATTTGCACACACTGTCGTTATCAAGCGAATGAAATGATGCTTTTGACATATTTTTGTATTCTTTGGACTTTCTCCGTGGATCTATCGTCGCGTTGAGACAGTTTAGTTGCACTCCCTGATGCTGATGTAGTATTTGAGCCACCGAATTGCTGGCTCTCATCCACTGAACGTCTTGGTGTCATTCCTATATATGGTGTGGCTCTAGATGATTGATTCAGACCGGTCACACTACCGAATTCGTCCATAAACAGGCCCTTCATTTTGATATACATTTCAATCTCTTCATTGGTCTTATGATCACTGACCATCATCCACTGGGCCGTGTTTAATGATAATCCTTCTCTTAACCCTGGGACATCCATCAACTTTTTGCCGTTTTTGGCAATGGTGTATTCGGCACTATGAAAGATTCTTCGGCGTTCTTCAAAACTTAGTTTTGGCGGCTTGTTGCTCTTTGTATCCTCATCGTCGATTGAGGAACTGCTGCTTACAAATGGACTGATTATTTTGACTTTTTTTTTTCCTGGCCTCAGGATTTTATTCAGATCAAGTGCGGTCAAACGTTTAATCAAATTATGAGCATTCAACACGATATTCTTTTTGGGATGTGGGGTGCCAATCGAGAGATATTCGTTACCATAACTATTGTTGGAAGCAACGTTTCTGACCGACCTAGACAGGCTTAAGTTGGATCGCGTACCATGCCGATCAAGGCCGATGTGTTTTTGAGACGTCCGAAGTGACGTCACGGTAAACTGAAGTGAATTGCTCTTTGGTGCAGTCTCTCGTTTATCCTTCAGCACCATCGCTTCATTCACTTTTTCTTGTTGCTCCGTTTGTTTTTCCTCCGACTGGTGACTAATCAGACGCTTGCGCAGCGTATCTGCATCCGCTGGTGCACTAAATCGTGGATACGGAGTCATTGCCCTACTGGGATCTATGCGCATCAGACCATAGTCCCGATCAGCAAAAGATGTGACCTCGGATCTTTGAAATGACAGCATCGCTTTAGGTCCATTTTTAGTTTTTCCTGATTGCTTCTGAGCGGACTTCATTTTAAGCTAGTCAGACTACAAACAGTTTAAAAAACAACAAATAAACTTCTTTTTTTTTGGTTTTTTGTGTTTGGTAAGCAGGTAACTGTTTTTAAATTATATATAAAATCAGAGAGTAGAGCATATTGCAAGGCCTACTCAGCGAATAGCCGACTGTGTGTTACTCTGCCCCAACGGAAAGTGCCCACCTGTTTGCAGGGGAGGAAGTTACAGCAGTCCTTACCTGACAGCAAGGAATGATTAAGCTTACAATATATTTATACTACATACATTTTGTGGATAATGTAAATTAATAAATCATTCATTAAATTGTCTGTAACATAAATATATAAAGCACATAGAAACAAAGTTTGAAAAGAAATAAAATATATACAAAAATGTGTCTTTAATATCCATCGTTATGTCAATGCAAATAAATATTAGTATTTATAAATTGCTGAATTTTTGGACTGTGGACAGTTGACTTTGCACTGGTCTTGATTGCTGCTCCCTTTTGGTTCGACTTGTCCGTTTTGGCTTGGGCTCCGTCGAAAAAAACATTGAGCGGTTCAAATCTAACTCATTAGCGTTACTAAATGTATCTCGAGGGCCCTTTACGAGGCCCAGCTTTAAAATAAGTGTTTCAATGCCATGGTTGGAGGATGTATTCGGCCAGTTGGTTTCACCTCCACAAATGTTTGAGCCAGGTGGCTTGGCCATAAAATAATCGCCCATCTTTTTGCCATTCATAGCTATGGTGAATTCGGCCTCATGAAATAATCGCCGCCGATCCTCAAAACTCAAATTCATATTTTTGGATGGATACTTTTTAGAGGGGACGACTTCTAGTTCGTCCTTAGTTGGGTAAGAGCTTGGGAGATTGGATGTTTTGGAGGCATCGTTGTTGCACCACATGCTAGCCGAGAGTGGAACATCTAGAGTGACCTTTTTTAAAATCTTTGTCTTTGACAGATGCGTTTTCATATCGCTCCGGGTAGTTTTCTTGTCAAGTTCCTGAATATGCGCGACAAGATCCTTGGGATCCAAGACTACGCTTTTGCAAGGATGCGGAGTAGCTGTATAAGTATATTCCTTCAATCGTGTATTTGAATTGATTTTCTTAAAATGCACTTGGGAAGAAGACTGTTCCAATGCCAATACGTCGACTTCAGCTTTCTTAGATTCGGCGTAAGTTGGATATCGAGTCGAACCCATGTCGGCGCCTATACGCATAAATCCATAGTCCCGTTGTGCGAGAGTCTGTTTGGGAACAGTAAATTTAAGGCAATTCTGGAATGCTTTTGGTACAGTTTTCAATGACGATTTCTGTGGCTTAATGGATGTCATCCTGTCAACGATCCGTAGTATTTTGTGTTTAAGTTTGATATCTGTATGTTAACTTGTTAGTGTTGTTTGTTTGTTGAGTGTTGTTATGTTTGTGTCGATTTCTTTTGATATCATATTCGCCCTAATATGACACTGCTCGCAACGCCTCGCAACAAAGCATATTTTAGCTACTCAAATAATTTATTTAAATCAGTTTAAAACCAAAATAGATAAAGAGATGCTTATAATTGTAGCAAACAGAAAAGAACATATTAAAATTTAAAAGAGTATATGAAGTTGAAGTTTAATTTGCAAAAATGTCTGCACCCAGTGTTTTTTAAAAAAACCAATTAAAACTGTTTACTGCAAGAAATTAAACCAATTTTCCAAACTATTGACACCTTATTTTAAACATTTTAACAAATTTTGTTCACTCTTAGGAATGTGTTAACCCTTAAGAGACAAAACTCATAGTGCTTAGTATAATCAATTGTAATTTATTTTACATAAGTGTACTAACTATTCTATTCGATGTTTATGAAAATACATTGACATGAAATTTATACAATATTACAATTATCAATCGAAAAATTAGTTTTCGTAGCTTTGGGCTGCCTGCATCCGCAAAATAGCGAAAGTGCCGTCAAAAGTCGCAATTTGAATGCACTGTCGCTATTTGACACATGTAATGCACATTTCCCCGATTATAGACCTCGAGCTGGTTCCCGTATGAAAAGTGTCTTCTTTTTAGATTTCCTCTTGACTGTTGTGAGTGATGTTATGGTTCCCGAGCTGATCAGAGAAGTCAATGATAAATTCGTCTTGAGTTTCTGTGTACCGTGAAACATTCCGGCTTGTGCTTTAATTAAGCCCTGGCGTCGAATGAATCTTTCAATTTCTTCGGTTGCCAGCTGGTCAGCTCCTGACAGGGTTTCATCAATGCCTATTGATTGCGATGGCTTTGCCATCAAGTGATCGCTCATCTTTTTGCCATTCTTTGCAATCGTGAACTCGGCCTCATGGAATAATTTCCGTCGTTGTTCAAAACTCGGTGAAACTTCGCTGTCGGTCGGCTTTTTATTAATAGTGGAATAAGTCGTGACAGCACGATCTGGTGGCAATATGGTGTGACTTCTTCTGGGACTGATTATGGTGACCTTTTTCTTAAGCTTGACCTCATGGTTATTTTCTCGTAAGCTCATTGAGTCCGATTTGAGACTACTGTGCAATTTACTTGACGAACGCAATGAAATAAAACTTATTGTTTTTTGATCCGTATCTATGTCGGTCAATAGTGTCTGCAGATCTGATAGGCGCTTAATGCTTGACCAATGCTGGGAAACAGCTCTATCACTCCAATCAATTCCGTCTAGATGTTTTCGGAGCAGCTTGGGATTCATGGCAATTCCTTTTTGAGGATGCGGAGTGCCCAAGGACATTGCGTCAGGATGCCACCCCTTTTGTACGTCTTGATTATTGAAACGTATATTTGTATTCGTTGCAACAGACAATTCGGATTGGTCCACATTGGTGAATTTGGTGCAGCTCCTCCGCTCCTCCTCGAGTCGCGCCTTCAGCGTTTCCGCGTCGACTCCCAAGGATTTGCGTGGATATGGAGTCGATGTCTTGTCGTTGACTATCCGCATAAGGCCATAGTCGCGGTCAACCAATGGCACCAGGTCAGGTGTTTCGAATCCAATCCTATTGACCAACATTCTATTGGTTCTTGTTCTTTTTGATGTTTTCTTTTGCTCTTGCGACGCCATTTTGAGCATATTGGCAACTTTAAACGTGTCTCGCTGTGTTTCGTGGTTGTTTTTTCTTTCTGGTTTTCTTTCCCGATTTTTCGTGTGAATGTCGTTTGTTGTATGTGTATGTGGATCTGTGTGAAAACATATGAATATTTATGTTCTGATCGTGTTTGACTCAATTTGACAATTGCCTCAAACAGAAAAGAACATATTAACACATTATTATGAATATGAATGGACAACAAAATTCGATAAACAGTGCCGTTAAAAAACTATAAATAATTGTCTTATCTGCATATTTCATTGCGTGATGAATTAATTTAATTAAATTTCTACTAAATAAAGAAAAAAGTTGTGAAAAAAAATTAAATAAAAAAGAATCTTTTAAAATGCGAAATTCGAAAATTGACCATTTTAATCAAAAAAATTTTAAAGCAATTATTAACGATTTTACATAATTTTTTAAAAAAATCTCAACGGGAAAAAAAGCAGGCCAAAAATATATGTTATAGCAGATAGCTATTGCTTGACACTGCTTGCAATGCTTGAATGTCGCAAATAAAAGCTGCCTGCTACATAACAATATGAGTCGCGTAACGTGACAGTGAGTAGTACCAACTAAAAGCGCACTTGAAGCTTGCAAAGCTCTTGTCGGAGCTTTTATTGCTAATTAGCTTTGACAGTTCTCAAACAGCTGTTAAGGACTACAGGAAAACATTTTAAAACAACGCGTTGAGCGGTAAGGAAGTAAACCGATAAACCAAACTCTAACTAAATGTCGAAAATATATGAAAATAAGTTACATACAAATAAATATAAATTATTTAAAAAAAAAGTCAACAATACTTACGGAGTTCTTTTAACTGCCATAAAATTAAAATGTTGATAGCTTATACATGCAATAAAATTTTAAAAACTGTCTGTGTACGGAAGGCGTAACAACTTATAAGTTGTAACATATTTTAAATATGTACATTATAAACTGAAAATATACAATAGTTTAAATTTTAATGTATATAAATGTATAAGGAAATGAATCCATTACCCGTAAGGCACCAAGTTTATTTTAAGTTATTCTTTTTACAAATATTAAATTGGTAAATGTATTTTTCTTTTATTTATAAAAACTGTGTTTACATAAGTGATAAAATAAAAGTTGAAATGAAGCAAAGAAATGTCAAATTTACAAAAAAAAGTGCTTCTGAATATATATACATATATTAAAAAAATTGTGAATGTTGTGCGCTTTTTTTATTGTGCCTTAAATTACCGTTCGTACTATATTTTTATTTTACTTAAATATATATTATACTTTAGTTATAATATTTTAACTCAATTTCTGATGTGTCTAAAAATAATACGATAATTTCGACAAGACAGAATCAAGACAGAAATGCTGTCCTTGCTGTTAATATTACTTGTGAATCGTGGTTACTTATGTACTCAAAATTCAACGTGCTCACATTCCTTGAGGAATATAATAATAATAAGAAGAAGAAGAAGAGGAAGGAAAAGCGCTGAGTGACGTTGAGAAGCAGCAGCAGGACAAGTGGAAATTTCACGCTTTCCTTGGCTTTTAATGAATTATGACATTTTACTGGTGCGAACGTTGTTGTTAGCTTTATCAGTCAGCTTCCTTTGCCAATTTCAACGTGTTTCACTCACACACATATATGTATATGTATATAAATATATATTTAGCTTTTCTTTTTCTTCCTTTTTTTAATGATTTTTTAGCATTTTGCACCTGCCAGGGGCCGACTGTTGTCGCACAAAAGACAATAAACGGCTGGGCACAAAATACAAGCGTCAAAATGGGTGAAAAGAAATTTTGCACTTAACGTGTTTTTTCTCTCTAGCTAGCTACTTCAGTGTGTGTCTGAGGCTTGTTACATGGTTTGCTTGATTTTTATTCCTTTCTCTTTTTGTTGCTTTTCCATATATTTGTTTAGCAGCCTCTTCTGTGATGTGTCGCTCATGAATTTCATTTTAAATGCTTTCAGACACGTGGCATTCATTCATTCATGCATTCAACATAGACATGACTAGCCTGCTCTTCTTTCGCCGGTTGGTTTGGCCGTCCTCAAATCCCTTGTCGCAGATAGGGGCTTTAATCCTGCGTGTGTTGGGGAGTTGCGAGTGAGCAAATAGCAAAAACAAAGTAGTCGTCGACTGCTGCTGGACACAGACACAGTTACAGTTACAGTCACAGTCACAGTCACAACTACTTACATAGTTATTGGGTTTGTTTTCACGGCTTATGTGCAACTCAAGCTGGCCAAAACTTTCATAAATTTGCGCACTACCTCCTTTAGGCTTACGAAACTTGCCCAAGGCTTTTCTTTCCAATTCTTTGTGCTAAGTATTTCAAATGTTGCCTTTGCCTTTTACCAGTGCTTTGAAATATTTGTGACTTTTGGTTTTATTTTGCAAGCTGCCATTTAGGCCGCCCAGAATGCGAAATAAGTAAAATAATATTATTATGCGCATTGTTGAGTTTGGCATGCCTTAAAGACGGCAAGGACTCGTTCCCTAGCACATTGACAAGTGCCATCAAATCGACCCGCATTTTTAGAATTGCTGTACACTGGAATTTCAGCTTCAAAGCGTGCTTAAAATTCTGCAATTCATAAAAATATTATTTATTCTCCTCTTTTCAACTACAGATGTTCTAAAATTGCTTAACTGAGCGAGCAAATAACTTGTTTTCATCTAATACAAATAAGCTATATTTTTGGAACACGCTGCGTATGTGTAATTTTTGTACTTATGTGTCTTCAAAAGATACAATTGTTAGATTAATAATGTCGGAAAAGTGTACTCGGTATAGTTTTGTATTGCACAGCAAACTTGAAAATTTTAAAGTGATTTTTCATTTGTATCAGAGCAAGTACTTTGGCTTTATACATATTATAATATCTCTCAAAAAAAAAAAAGATATACCTGCCTGCACTTCAAATACCCTGTTCCCAGGCTCGTTGTGGCACCACTGTAGGCAAGTAACACGGCAACGTGCTGCAATAAAGCCACTTGAATGAAAGTTTGCTTCATTGAAATAGTTTTTCATTTACTCGGCGTTTTTTATGCACTGCTAGACAGCCAGGCAGCAGGCAGGCAGGCAGCCTGGCAAGCATTTGAAATGGCCAACCGAGTGAACTGACAGGCAAAAGGCGCAACATAAAAGTGAACTCTTCAAACATGGCACACTGGGACTGAACGAATGTTGGTCACGGTGACCGCTATCGGGACGAGATTAAAGCCGCAGCTGCTGCCGCTAATGAGGGAGCAAGCATTTGTGACTGGGATCAAGAGACATCTAATTATTGCATTTTTTTTTTAAAAGTTATAATGCCCTTTTCTTTTGCGTTTTCCAATTGCAGATTACAACAACGAACCGAGCGGCACTGGTGCTTTGGCCAGCAGTTTCGATAAGTCTGTGCTGCACATTTCCGACTGGCTGACTTGGGAACAAAACATGATCAAGATACAGAGTGTCCTCGTTGAAGATGTGGACGCAGTGCGTCTGGCCATCGAAAAACAGGAGGTGGGCAGCAAAAGGCAGTACAAGGAGTGGCCATTGCATTTACTCGCTATTTTTATTTCGTTTTACAGAAAGTTTTGCGGGAATTGAAAATGAAAAAACCGCAACTCAATGAACTGGTGAACACAGCGGAAGTGCTGAAGGGCGATATAAAACGTCAGCAGCTGCAGGAGAAAGGTAGGCTCTTAAATTAAATGCACCTTTAATTCACATTATTTATTCAAAGTGATTGAGAATCGCTCACTGAATGATTGATAAAATTAAAGTAAAAGGAAAACATGCCTATAATTATTTAGATATTACATATATTAAATTTAAGCAAAACATTTAATTATTTATTTGCTTATAAATTTATTTATTTTATTTTAAACCTACGACATTGCAAATGCATGAAAAAGTGCTTTAATTAAGCATCGAAAATTGAAAATGAATTTTCAAAGGAGTAGAAGAAATCCTTTTGTGGAACACACATGAACATGTTTTCTAATTCATCGAACAAATTGGCCATTTGATGGCATATGGTAATTTCATTAGGCCTTTTAGCTGCTGTCTGCTAAATGCCATTATGAATTGCAATGCAGATTGCGTTCCACCTGCGGGACTCTGGCAAGATATGTACATTTTCCATTTCCCATTTCCCATTTTCCCTAACGAGTCTCGTGCAAACAAATTTCCGCTTTGCCAGACCAACATACACGAATGCTCACATTCTCACACACACACACACACACACACACACACACACACACACACACACACACACACACTCACAGAGTCAGTTAAAGTCGAAAAACAGACGAGGAGATCCACTTAAAAGTGCCAACTCAGTCTTGGCACTCGGTACTAGACAAACTGACCCAAGCGAGTGGGGCTGCTAACGGTGGCTCTGCTGCTGGTGACTGCTGCAAACATTTACATTTACATACCGAGGCCGTGAACCTCCTGACACTAGGCCCACGTGCGTAGTCCTGTAGCATATTCCTGTAAAAAAGACAAACAATAACTAAGAAAAGCGATGAGTTACAAATAAATACCCTGCAGTCAGATTGCTATAGAAAAAAGGTTCAAGTTTAATTAATTCCTTTAACAAGAATTGATTTTATACAGAACTGTTTCAAATTCAGCAAAACTGTGTTATTTTCGATACTAAATATTGTTCTTAAAGGGTATTTAAAGCCGACAATGCCGAGGCTGTCAAATGGCAATGAGAAACAATAGCAAAGTTCAAAACAAATACAAGCAAACCACACACACACACACACACACATAGATTGGAAACCTCAGTCAAGTGTCAAACTTGAGAACGCATAAAATGCCTTTCACAATAAATCGGAATCAGAAAGATTTCTTTTTATTTTATAGGTGGTGCACTACGGTGGTGAGTATGCACCACAGTTGGAGAGTCACTGCCAAAGAGCACAAATGCTTGCCAAAGAGAGTGCAAATTTGTGTTGCATGCCTCGAGGCGCATGCTCAAAGCAAAGAATAACACACATATGTGTATGTGTATTTAGTGTAGTGTATTTTTTTTTGCATTCCGTTCATTTGGCTCTCGGTGGAATTTTAATGTGGCAGCAAGCAGCCAGCAGCCAGCATTTCTGCCAGTTGACATTTAATTGACAAGCGGAGCGGGCGGCGCGGCAAGCGTTGAACATTTTTATGCCCCTTTTGTATGTTGCCGTTGTTGTTATTTTTGTTGTTGTTGATGTGGCTGTTGCTGCTTGTTGGAGCTTACATAGTTTTGTATTTTATGTCATTGTTGTATGTTTGGCTCTGGGGGGATTGGCCTGCAGTCGGTTGCATTGCTTCTGTGTGTTGTTACACATTATTATGATGTTTGGTTTGTCATAAACATTTGTAACTTGTCCTGCGCAAGGCTGTCGTCGTCGACCACGTACATATGTGAATCCGAGTCCTTGTTGCTGCCCATCAAGCAACGTCACTGGGGTCTGCCACATGCTGCTTCTACTTGGAATCGACTTTGCGCTGGCGCCTCCTTGGCCATAGAACATACTTCACATAGTCAAGGGGACATATTCCTTATTCATTTTTTATTACCAAGGAATGAGGCTCATGTTGGTTAAGTAATTTGTTGCTGTAATTGTTTCGGGGAATACTTAAATATTCATTTATGTAAGTGCATAGTTTTCAAAGGTGAATATTTATTTTAATGTTCGTATATGAAATATATATATATTTTGTTTAAAATTTAGGCTTTTATGCAATTGTGCAATAGGAGATGTCCTGTCCCCAACACCTTAAATATGAGCTCGAATAATTATATTCATTAAGTTTTGCGGGAACCGTAAAAGGAATCGAGATAAAAACACATTTTCTTATGAGGTTTTTTTTAAACACTTTTTGATAGAGCTTTAAAATAGTAAATCATTTTTTTTTTTTTTTAATAATAAAGCGTATACCAAAGAATATTTACGCAATCAATATAGTTTCTAAATTTAATTGTCATTTTTAAAACCGTTACCAAACTAGTCAGCCACAATTGGGCAAAAGGCCAAATAAATGCAGACTGGCAATTAAATGGTTCACGACACGAAATAATTGCCTTTGAAGTTAAAATATATATACAAGCATACATATTGGCCAATCTGTTGGGCCGGGTCAATTGATAGGCATTGTGCTGCCAGTTCTGTTCACGCTTATCTGGGAGCCAAACGAACTGCACACAAAATCAATTAATTACGCATTTTGTAAGCTGACGCTTAATTAAACCATTATTTATTATCTCATATGGCTCGATGGCGTGCCAGCCAACAACTTTTGCCAACCCGTGCGACCCAAGGCCCCCGGTCCCGCCCACGCCACCAAGTTCTGTTATCATAAATAAAATGCCTACTGCCCGTGGAGGGGGGGGGTGGAGTGGAGTAGAGTGGAGAGTGCCCCGAAGCAAAGCACAGCAAAGCAAAGCATAGGAAAACCACAACCAAAACAGGGGGCAATGTGTGGGCTCCTCGTAAATCTGTCTTTGACATGCAATTTTAGTGCAGCGGCTGTTGCTGCACCCAAAACAACAACAACAAGAAAAACAAGCCAGAGCAATAACAAGGCACATTCTTCCAAAGGACAACGCACTCACTCGTTGGCACAGGCACAGTCCCAGTCGCAGTAGGTGGTCCCTTTTGGCCGGGGTGGGAGCTGCTACCAAATTGCCTCTAATTGCCGTCTTTCTCTCAGCGTTGTTGCCTCCTAACCTGCAGACACCCTTCGGGGCCCAGTTACACGCCCACTTCACGCCATTACATGCTTTAATAGGCCTACCCCGTATCCCCCCCCCCCTCCCCCAGACAGCCTGACTCACTGACTGTCTTTCTGTCTGGGTGACTAGCGCTTCCTGGCATGTGTCTGCGCTTTCAAGAAGTTTTTCGCTTTTGATACCCTTGCCGCAGGGCATTATGGCTTTCTGATGCAGCTTAAATCATTAAGTGTGCACAATATTCTTAAAATATAATACATCCTTTTGAGTGCGGGTTTCTTGTTTGTTTATGCAACCTCCTCTCAGTGGGTTTCTTAAGTTCTCTTTACTGCTAATTATATTTTTCGTTTGCTTCTTTTCACTAAAGGACGTCGACGTTGCCAACGCAACTCCTTTCAAATTTACCAATTAGCTTACTTAGTGCTTCACTGTGCCTTTTATTTCACTGTACGTGCTCGAACTCTTTCATTATATTTTAAATACTATTAAACTAAACAAAAGCTATCAACCCAAAACCAAAATAGAAATAATAATAATCTCTTTATAATAGTTGCTTTTAAATTAAATAAAATAAAATAATTAAATTAAATTAATTAATGTATAGTATTCATTTAGTTTAATAATTCCCCATTTAGTTTAATAATTCTTCCTGTAATTTAGCAGTTAATGACAACTTATTAAACATTTACGAGTTTTGAGAATTATTTTGAGCTTCCCAATTTCAAATTTAAATTGATAGCCTCGCAGTGTATTTGAGTTTCGCTCTTAATGTTTTTCTTTTTTGTTTTTAATTACTTAAAAGTGTAGTCTTCATGGCTGCTTAACCTCAGACCTTTGGCCAGGGGGCAATTGGGCTTGGGCTTTTGGCTTTGTCTTCAGCTTCAGCTTCAGCTTTGGCTTTATGAAACTTGAACAACCAACGCCTCCTCCTACCCCTACCTCTAAAATGGAAAGCAACATTAAATTAAATAATTGTCAGGGCTGTCAGGCTTTTAGTCGCCAAAGTTACGCGCAAGATAGTTTTGCGCACATTTTCGTGCATGGAAGTTATGTAAAAAATGTTTGGAAAATAACACAGGTCGTTGCTGGAGACCGGCCTTTGTACCGTTGTACCGTTGTACCGTTATACCGTTTTACCGGTAAAGTTATGTGTGTTGCCTGCAGCTTCCCGGCCGCAAGGATAAAGTTCTTGGCTCGCTTCAGCTGCAGCCCTTTTATTTTTTGCCTTTTTCCGTGCTGGGATATTCACTGATTACGCAAATTGTCTTGGGTTAAGTGTACGTGCTTGCCATGTGTGTGAGTGGATTTGTTTTGAATCCTCGTCCTCGTCCTTGTCATCGCCCTCGTGCACGTTCACGTTCTAGTCCCTGTCATCGGCTCTATGGCTTTGGTTCTATGCTATAAACAATACGGTCGGGAATGAATTTTAATTAAATTCATTAAAATGGTTGCGCGCTCAACTTTTTATTTTTGTTGTCTGTTCGTTATGAATATGCTGTAAATAGTTGGTTTGCTTATACATATATATTTGACGTAGTTGTTGATTAAATTTTCTGGTTTCTATTAACAAACTCTGTCTCTCACTCTCGGTATATCATATCTCTATATTTGTTTACTTACTTCTGGCATAGCTTATTGCTCGTATTTATGTACATTTTTTATATTCTCTACTCATTTTATTTGGTAAATATTTTACCTATTTTCCTTTTAGTTTTCTAACTGAAATCGATTTCAATAGTCTGCATCACCTAAGAATCTTGGTTGTTTACTTAAAGACATACCAAATCCAAGCAGATAAATCTATTCCAAAATGACAACTACCACAATAAAAGCGTAGTCTTTTACGTATATTTGTTTATTTATACTTTATCAAGTGCTTGCACTTTACTCTCTAGTTGGAGTGCTTAGAGACCTTAGCACACCCAAAGCTTTATTTTTTGCAGTCATTAGGACCGCTGCACACGACTAAACTTTCACAAATCCGCACGTTATTACCAGCTCCGAAAGCTGAAAGACGAAGTGGGGGGATTCTTAGGGGGGGTGTTAAAGCAAATATCTACTATGCTACAAAAACCGAGCACAACACACAACACTTAAATTCCGTCAATGGCCCCGGCACGCTGGCTGTTGTGTGCAACCCTGTGCAAAGAGCTGATGTAAAAGTTTATTATCAGTTATCAAGGTTCGTGGCAGACACGCACAACATGTGGCAGGAAGGTTGGCGGGCCAAACCGAAAATGAATTCCGGCTGGCTCCCGGCTATAGAGCACCCAATGCGCATGACATTCACAAAGCAAAACAAAACTGCCGGAATGCCGGCGAAAGAGAGCGTGATAGAGAGAGAGAGAGAGAAGAGAAGAAAAGAGAGAGTGGTGGTTAGCGAGAGAGCCGCCAGGTGGGTGGCTGTTTTGGGGGCGAGCTATAATTATGTTTTGGGGGTTGTTGCTGTCTTTGTTTACCCTCACATTGGGGGTTGCTGCTCCCGCTCCGTTTGGTGGAGAGCGTGTCGAAAGCGTAGTAAAAACAGTTCCGTGTTGAAAACGCTGCGCCGCTCTTTGTTCCAGTACGGACTCTGACAGCAGTCAGCCCAGGACATTCGTGGGCATTGACTGCGTACAAACGGTTGTGAATCTACTCGTATCCTTTTTGTTTTTTCGGAGGCGCCTCTGTCTCCGGTCTCTAACCGCGCGACGCGTGCAAAAAAAAAAAACAAATTTGTGCCGACAAACTGTAAATTTTAAATGCCATAAAAAGCGAGAATCTCGTTTTTTACTAATCCAAAATAATTGCATTCAATTAGCAAAAGCTTTGCAGTGTCTCGTGTGTGTGTGTGTGTGCTCGGTTTAATGTGTGTGTGTGAGTGTGAACGTGTGCTGTTTCTTTTTGGAGGCCAACAAAAGTCAAACCACAAAACGGCATTTAAAGTTTTTGTCTGCGATGGATGATTGCCCAGCCCTGACTCTTTCCCCACGCAACCCCTCTGCGCACCCGTCACCCGCCACCCTTGCTCTGCACCGGTGCCGTCTTTTTTTGTTGTTGTTGTTGCTGCCACTTCTGTTGCCGCTACTTTTGTAAATCAATAAACGTGAGGGTGGCAAAAGCCGCAAATAATGTCGAACGCAATGCTACAAAGCGCATTGAAATAAATATGCAACGTAAAAAACCAATACAATTGTGATTTAAAGTAAAAAACCAACAAAAAAAAATACAAAATAAGCTCATCATCTGTTGAAATGCACATACATGAATACACACAGTTTAATGGTGTGCAACATCATCATCGCCATCATCATCATCATCTGAATTAATTGAAAAGATCGTTTATGCACTTTCGAGGGAGGCGAAATAAAGCAATTACAAATATTACAGATTCATGCGTTGTGATTAAAATTAATGGAATATGCATAAATAAGAGCAGCATGTTTAACATTATGGCTGGAATAATTGAATATAAATATGAAATGAATTTCAAAATGAGCATTAAAACGAATGTTATTTCTCATTCGTGAAGTTTACATTTAATATTTGAATGCAAAATTTAAAACAATTAAAGTTTTTAGTTTAAAAAAAAAACGACACGTAACGAATAATTTTTGATATATCTAATTAAAGTTTTTTAATATAAAATTTAATCAGTTATCTTAAAAAAATAATAACACACTTGGCATACTTTTTGCTTTGTAGATTATCGTACAAAAATATTTATTTATTTGAACTCTTTTCGTACTGAAATATACAATAATGGCATAGTTCAAATGTATATTATTTACCAGGGCGCAACGGCAATAATACAAATACGATATGAACGTTTCTTAACATCAAGAATTCTATTATAATTAAATAATCAAAAGCCCATGGACTGCCAGTTAATTTCCATATAATTTCCATATGCAATGAAGCCCAGCTAAAGCCAACAAAAGAGACGCAAAATATATAGTGGGCGTATTTTTGAAAAGAACAACAACAGCAACAATAAGACGCTGTAATTTTATTGTTGCTTTTGCCACTACCATTCACATCATAGTGAAATAAATGTGTTTCAATAAATTACATGAGTGCGCAGCGCGAAACGCGATGAAAGCAGCAAAAGCAACAGCAGCCGACACAATTCTGTAGCATAACTTGAGGGGGGTGTGTATGTGTATGTGTGTGAAAGTCTAAGTGTGTGTGTGTGCGTCGTGAATGGTAATTCATTGGAGGCAGCACACAAAAACAGCAACGCCAGCAAAAAACGAAAAGAAAAGCTTTGCGCTTACTCAAATGGCAAAAGCAACAACAACAAACACAACAACAACTACAAGAACAACAACAATATTAATGACAACAACAGCTACAACAACTGCGAAACGGCGTCGAAACACACACTCGAGTTATTTGACTTGATTGCATACTTTTAGGCGGAAAGCAACATTTTATTTATATATGCATGTAGTATATATCGCCCTCACAGCGAACGTGTTCTGTATGAAAATAGTTTTCAAGCTGTGTTTTTTTCTCTCTCGCTTCCGACCGTCCCGCCCGCCTTATCTTGCCACACCTTCCAGTTTCAATAGTTGTTTTCACAGCCGTTGGTTAACTTCAATGGAAAACAATAAAGTTTACTTGGCTAACAAGTTTTCTTGTTGCTCATCATCATCATCATAATCATTGTTGCCTGCTTTTTGGCTATTTGCAATGCATCAAATTGTTTTTGTTTTAAAGCCCATTTGAAAAGACAATTTCTAATAGTTTATAGTCTTTGATTGAGATAAGTTTCCCTGCCGAAAGGGGAGCTCTCCTTTCATTACTCTTTCATTGTGCATTTTACTCTAGCTCAGCTGCTTTGAAAGCATGATAAATGATCAGCTTTTCAGGCTGAAAACAAAGGATATGTCAATTGAGTGTCATAGAAAAATTACACACATTGTTGAGGTCATTCAATTTGGGGCTGCGTTAAATTATATCGAAGCACAGCACAACACAATTCGTGTTGATTGATTCGTTTCGATTAAGTCTATTTAATTTAGCTCTGGGCGTTGTGCAAGCAAATTGAATATTGAAGCAACCCTTTATTTTTGGAATATTTAACACGGTTTAATAATTTTGTTGCATCAAATTTGTTATATAATATAAAATGTTATCTCTCAAATCGCAATCAAATTTTACCAAAATAGAGCTAGAGAAATACACAAAAATGTTTGACAAATAAAAGTTTTGTACTTTCCTCCACACAAATGAATATTTGATGTCCAAACTTTGATTAAAAATAGGTTTTAAATCAACTATATTAAATATACATTAAGAAATGTGTTTTAGGAAATCGAAAACGGTCTTGTATTGTGCAAATAAAAACCAATATGAAAACTGTAGTAATTAGTGAGAAAAGAACAAAAGATTTAAAAAACTATAAAATGAAGTCAAGCATGTGGGGTAACAAAAGGCAAACATCAGACACAGTCCTATTACAAATTGTTGCAGAACAATGAGTGAGTGAAAGAGAGAGAGAGAGAGAGAGAGAGATATAGACAGTGGCAGGTAAACAATAAAAATGTAGTAAGCCAAATGGCCACCAAACACGTTGCAGCAATGTCGACATTGTTATATGCATTTAAAGGTGTGCCAGAAGTTAAATGCACCTGCCACGGGCAGTTTCTAGGGTTTAATCGCAATGCACTGGACTGGACGGGGGACAATAAAAGCGCACCGTTAGGCGCACATGAAATGACAGCAACAACAATGCATACAAGAGCAAGCAAGCAACAACAACAGCAACAACACACAGCTTGTCTGTTGCTCCTTGTTGCAGGTGCCAAAAGCAAAAGGCAAAGTTATCCGTGGTGCTGCGTTAAAGTTTGCTGCATACATTTGGGCGCCCAGCTACCTGCAGCTGCGTATGTGTGTGCGTGTGAGTGTGTGCCTTCTTGCACTCATGTATACACACATGTTTACTTGGTGCAGACGCGTCTGAAAGATAATACAGTGGATACCGAATATAAAGAGACCAAAAATAAAACACATTTTTTAATTATTAATTTATTCAATTTATTGACATTTAATAAAGCAGTCCGTTGAAATGAATACAAAAATATATATATATATATAAATGACAAATAGATCAAAAATAATTTTTTATATAAACATATATAAACAAATAAAATAATTGATAAAAAATATTTTTTTATAATTTTTCATGGAAATCAAGATATAAATTTAATATATCATGTATTTAAATTGCTATACACTTTAAATTCAATAAGCACCCTGCTGTCATTTAAAAGCATAATTAACTCATTCGGTTTCTGTATCCTCCGTATATAAAAGGTGACGGCAAAGAAAAACAGAAATGAATACAAAAATATATATATATATATATATATATATAAATGACAAATAGGTCAAAAATAGTTTTTTATATAAACATATATAAACAAATAAAACTATTGATAAAAAAAATATTTTTTTTTATCATTTTTCATGGAAATCAAGATATAAATTTAATATATCATGTATTTGAATTGCTATACACTTTAAATTCAATAAGCACCCTGCTGTCATTTAAAAGCGTAATTAACTCATTCGGTTTTTATATCCTCCTTATATAAAAGGTGACGGCAACGAAAAACAGAAATGAATACAAAAATACAAAAATATATATATATATATATATATATATATATATATAAATGAAAAATAGGTCAAAAATAGTTTATATAAACATATATAAACAAATAAAATAATTGATAAAAAAAATATTTTTTTTTATCATTTTTCATGGAAATCAAGATATAAATTTAATATATCATGTATTTGAATTGCTATACACTTTAAATTCAATAAGCACCCTGCTGTCATTTAAAAGCGTAATTAACTCATTCGGTTTTTATATCCTCCTTATATAAAAGGTGACGGCAACGAAAAACAGAAATGAATACAAATATATATATATATATAAATGACAAATAGGTCAAAAATAGTTTATATAAACATATATAAACAAATAAAAAAATTGATAAAAAAAATATTTTTTTTTATCATTTTTCATGGAAAATAAGATATAAATTTAATATATCATGTATTTAAATTGCTATACACTTTAAATTCAATAAGCACCCTGCTGTCATTTAAAAGCGTAATTAACTCATTCGGTTTTTATATCCTCCTTATATAAAAGGTGACGGCAAAGAAAAACAGAAATGAATACAAATATATATATATATATATATATATATATATATATATAAATGACAAATAGGTCAAAAATAGTTTATATAAACATATATAAACAAATAAAAAAATTGATACAAAAAATATTTTTTTTTTATCATTTTTCATGGAAATCAAGATATAAATTTAATATATCATGTATTTAAATTGCTATACACTTTAAATTCAATAAGCACCCTGCTGTCATTTAAAAGCATAATTAACTAATTCGGTTTCTATATCCACCGTATATGAAAGGTGACGGCAAAGAAAAACAGAGGAAAAGTAAGCAACATTTTGAGAGAATAACGGAAAACGCCGCCTGTGCGTTGACAGCCGGCGCAGAGCGTGGCAAAAAGTGTGGTGAAAAAAAATATACTACAGAGCAATAAGCAACTGAGAGAGAGAGACAGAGAGCAGAAGTGGGGGAGTTTGGGAGTGGGGAATTATTGAGTAGAGCTTTGAATGAGCAGTAAGAGAATGTTCTCTTAGATCCAAGCTGATTTCACTCTTTGTGTATTTCTTTTTGTTAGAGTGTGCTTTGTGTGTATTTGCCTGTGGCCTGTAACTGTGTTGGGTTTCCGGTATGCCGTATAAACAAACCCAGACCAGAAACACAAACCGCATGGAGGCAGACGCCGGTGTTGTAGTTGTTGTTTTAGTTGTTGTTTACCATTTACCAATGTCAACAAGCAGGCGCGTATTTTTTTAAAGAGTCGTAAAACAGCGACGGACAATGCAAATCCAACATATCGACAACCGCACGTGATGCCGCACATAAAGTTAACTTAAACCGGAACCCCAAAAAACCCGTAGTCCATCACCCAGCACCGGTCACCCATCATCCACCATCCATCATTCGTAACGCAACGAAACGCACAACGTCACGCACAAAACAATCGAGAACCAGCGATGACTGCCAAGCCACCGCCTCCGGTGCCGCCCATGGTGCCCAACGATGACCCGATGACGCCCAAGCTGGCGCCACAAATACCACGCCTCAACTCCGAGCTGGCCGCCCAGGCAGCGTTGCGGGGCCAGCAGCTGCTGCGCAAGCAGAGCTCACAGGAGCAGGCGCCAGGTGGCCAAAAGGTGGCGCCTCCACCGCTGCCACCACAGAGTCGACCCGTGCCAGCAATTCCGGCACGTGGCACCGGCGAACGTGCCGCACCGCCGGAAATTCCACCCAAGCGGCACAGTCTGAAAACTTTGCCCGATGGGCAGGCCATGGTGGTGCCCGGACTGCCACCACCACTGCGTCAGCCACCGCCACTGCCACGGAAACCGGCATCCGCACAGAGCTCAGCTCAGAATAGCGCACAGAACTCGCCGCTGGTGGGGCTCAAGTTCAAGGAGAAGCCACCGCCGCCGCCGGAGAAGCACTCTACACTCTCCGCAGAGGCGATGGCCGCACGTCGTTGCTCGAATCCGTTTGAGATGCCCCCACCGCCGCCGCCACTGGTGCTGCAGTCCGCGGTGGCGGCACTCAGTGAGCAGAGCTCCAAGAATGCGATTGCTGCCAATTGCAATCCGGTGCCCTCTCCGGCGCCCACAAGAGCCAGCGAGGCCAAGAAGCTAAACACTCGGCCAGCTCCAACTGCCGCATCGCCCACAGATGAATTCGGATCGGAGGATGCGCTGCGTGGCATCGAGAGCGGATTGCGCAACATGGAGCGGGCCATGCAGGAGCAGATGAATCTGCGCACCCTGGAGGCAGCCGTTCAAAATAACTTTGATGTAAGCTTTAAGGCCAGCCTAGCAGCTGGCGGCAGTCGTCATTTGGGCAGCTCCGTTAATCTGCGCACTGCCAACTATGAACGGAACTTGTCCCTGGATGAGAGTCGGGCGGGAGATTCACGCCAGTCACTGGAGGAACTGAAACAGCTGCGGGCACAGGCACAGCAGCAATCACTGCATAATTCATCCTCCTCGTCGGTCTCCTCGGCATCCGCTTCGCAAGTGGAGCAATCCATGCGCTCCACTATTGAGCATCATATGCGCTCCCTGGATCGCAATTTGCCGCTGGAGCTGCAGTACAGTCGCCATCGCATGCAAAACAATCTTAATGCCGCTGGCCATCATCAGCCTGGCGGCGTGCAGCCGGCAACACAATCCCAGCAGCAGCAGTCGCCACAGCCACCCATTCCGTTGAGCAGCGAGTTCCGCGAACAGATTCGTCAACAACTCCTGGGCAACATACCACCCCAGGTGGTGCACAACATAAGCCAATTGCCCGGCTCCGCGGCAGCTGCAGCGCTTCTCCAGCATCAGGCTCAGTCGCGGGCAGCTGCGGCTGCGGCCGCCGCTGCTGCTGCAGCCGCTCAGGTCGTCGCCAGTTCCGGCGTCAACATCGGCGTCGGCGTCAACGTTGGCGCCGTCGTTGCAGCAGCAGCTGGTTTATCCCGGGAGGAGTTGCGCATGCGGCGACGCTCCTCGCACGACGAGACTCAAATTTCCCAGAGCCCTGCTGGCGGCATCCAGGGTAAGAATAAACGGGTGCAGTGGAACGATCCAGTGATTTGTGGTCTAATATTAACTTAGACCAAATATATTGTTTTCTGGCTCAACCTGTAGTATTAATACAGAGGCTAAGCCATTTTCAAAAATACGTTGCTTTAGAAACCGGTTAAGTTTTGACCAAGTTTCTCCAACTGTTTCCAAGAGTAACATGGACAGACCAGCATATAGCATATATTATATTATTGCCTCAGCGCGTAGCGGTCGATGCAGCTCAAAGGCAACATTATATAAGAAGTTATAGAACAGAATGATGAAAATAAATATTCAAAGCAAGAATCAGCAGAGCAACATGAGAGTGAGCTCTGCTGACCTAACAAGACTTCGGCCAGGCATGTCTATACGTTCGCGTTAAAACTGTTTGAGAATTATAAGGGCCGAAATGTGAAAAATTGTATTTGCCGCCTACTTGTTTGTGTTTGTTGTTTGAATGGTATTTTTTCAAATGGGAAAACATGTTAAGCTTGAGACTTAAGAAAAGAAGCTGACCTGGGAATGTGAGAGTATCTTCAAGTCGGCACTACATTTATATTATTATGATAAACCTAAATATATAATTATTTTTATTATTATTTTGGATTGTTTTATGAATTTGATTTAATTATTTTATTATAAACTATTACTTTTCCACTTCTCTGCTAGAATTAAAGCAGTTCTCCATAGCACCGCATTGTTCAGCTGATTTAGACTATATACGTTGCTTTCTGAAAGGTAACGACTACACTTTGTGTAAATGCTAACCAAGTTGTGCGATAGTTAACAACAGCTCCCAATAGACACAAGACTGGGGCCCCAGCCACTAATATGATAATAATTGAGACTACCACACACACACACACACAGACAAACACACAAAATATGTATTTGTACTACTTAAGAACTGAAACACTGTGTTTTTTACTAATGACGTTGCATGGCGTTTTATAAACTTACAACTCAAATCGATAAATGTTCAAATGGGGTACCGGTGCCATTGGTTCCCCAGTTACTAGAAAAGACTCCAGCTAATTTATGTTACCCATGTTGTTATTTTAGCTAATAATTGTGTAACAGTAACCGCTCACCGCTCACCGCACACCAAGTATCAAGTATTTCTGGAGCACCACTAATTAAACTCTTTTCTCGTCCTTCACTACCAATTCACAGTTACCCGCCTGAGGGAGCATTGGGATGAGACTTCGCAGTGCGTCCTGCAGCGAGCAGCGCAGCTGAAGAACATGCTGAGCGACTCACAGCGGTTGGTTATCCTTGTGATCCTACTTTGCGGTCAATCTAATTAATGTCTGTTAAATTCCCATTTGGCAGGTTTGAGGCCAAGCGCGTGGAGCTGGAGAAGTGGCTGGGCCGCATGGAGCAGAGAGCCGAGCGGATGGGCACCGTTGCCACCACAGCTGATATACTGGAGGCTCAGCAGAAGGAGCAGAAGGTTAGTCAGTTGTCGCACTCAGTCTCTCATTATGAAGTGCATAAATTAATCCATTTCCTTTACAATTCGTTTAGTCCTTCCACGCCGAACTGCATCAGAATAAGCAGCACTTTGAGCTCTTCAGCGAATTGACACAGAAACTAATTGCAGTCTATCCCAACGATGATACTTCGCGAATCAAGAAGATGACAGAAGCCATTAATCAACGGTGAGTGAATATTTCGAACGAATTTAATTATATGCTAAACGATGCGCTATTTCAATTCGCAATCGTTCCTGCAAATTTGCATTTAATGCAAGTCATTATTTGCATTTATGCTTTGTGACTACGCAAGTTTAATAGTCTATGTCTAGGAAGCTTACCTTTTAGTACATTTTTATGTTGTTGAAAAATCGTTACATTTTTTATAACCGTTAAAAGGCGTCGAAAAGGAACATGACAGTAATATGTCAGTTCCTTTTGCTTAAAGTTAGTCTTCGATGTTCCTTATAAAGTAATTGGTTATCTTAAAACGCTATAGTTTCATGCTCGTATTTTAAAAGTCATTGAAAATTGTTTTAGGTTAGGTTTAGTATTGACAAAGTTTTGTCTTTTCACAAAAGAGCATAATCTTTAGATATAGGATTAAACTAGATGCCAAATAATGACCAAAATGGCCTCGGGATTGACAATCGGTTCAAATTTGACAAAGTTGTGGCAGTTTGAAGTCTGGGAAGGTCATTTATAAGGAACTTTTCATTTGGGCACTTTACAAGACAATTTTTTTGTCACTTTTGGCGTGATTTTTGACAGAAAATTTAAACTCCACAAAATCACTTTTCGTATAGTTTTTGATACTAATTGAGACACCCACAATCAATCAAACGTAAAATTTCAAGATTCTATTTTTTGAAAAATCAAAATTTGTAAGGGTCCCCCCTTATGCTTTTTTCGGAAAAAAAACCGAAATTTTTTATTATTAAAAATTCATAAACTTAATATGTGGAACTGAAGTAGATGCCAAATAATGATCAAAATGGCCTCGGGATTGACAATCGGTTCAGATTTGACAAAGTTGTGGCAGTTTGAAGTCTGGGAAGGTCATTTATAAGGAACTTTTCGTTGTTTGGGCACTTAAGAAGCCAATTTTTTGTCACTTTTGGCGTGATTTTGTACAGAAAAATGAAACTCCACAAAATCACTTTTCGTATAGTTTTTTATACTAATTGAGACACCCACAATCAATCAAACGTAAAATTTCAATATTCTATTTTTTGAAAAATCAAAATTGGTAAGGGTCCCCCCTTATGCTTTTTTCGCCAAAAAAATCCAAAATTTGTTATTATTAAAAATTAATAAACTTGGGATGTCGAATCAAACTAGATGCCAAATAATGATCAAAATGGCCTCGGGATTGACAATCGGTTCAGATTTGACAAAGTTGTGGCAGTTTGAAGTCTGGGAAGGTCATTTATAAGGAACTTTTCGTTGTTTGGGCACTTAAGAAGCCAATTTTTTGTCACTTTTGGCGTGATTTTTTACAGAAAAATGAAACTCCACAAAATCACTTTTCGTATAGTTTTTTATACTAATTGAGACACCCACAATCAATCAAACGTAAAATTTCAAGATTCTATTTTTTGAAAAATCAAAATTTGTAAGGGTCCCCCCTTATGCTTTTTTCGCCAAAAAAATCCAAATTTTGTTATTATTAAAAATTCATAAACTTAAGATGTGGAACTGAAGTAGATGCCAAATAATGATCAAAATGGGCTCGGGATTGACAATCGGTTCAGATTTGACAAAGTTGTGGCAGTTTGAAGTCTGGGAAGGTCATTTATAAGGAACTTTTCGTTGTTTGGGCACTTAAGAAGCCAATTTTTTGTCACTTTTGGCGTGATTTTTTACAGAAAAATGAAACTCCACAAAATCACTTTTCGTATAGTTTTTTATACTAATTGAGACACCCACAATCAATCAAACGTAAAATTTCAAGATTCTATTTTTTGAAAAATCAAAATTTGTAAGGGTCCCCCCTTATGCTTTTTTCGCCAAAAAAATCCAAATTTTGTTATTATTAAAAATTCATAAACTTAAGATGTGGAACTGAAGTAGATGCCAAATAATGATCAAAATGGCCTCGGGATTGACAATCGGTTCAGATTTGACAAAGTTGTGGCAGTTTGAAGTCTGGGAAGGTCATTTATAAGGAACTTTTCGTTGTTTGGGCACTTAAGAAGCCAATTTTTTGTCACTTTTGGCGTGATTTTTTACAGAAAAATGAAACTCCACAAAATCACTTTTCGTATAGTTTTTTATACTAATTGAGACACCCACAATCAATCAAACGTAAAATTTCAAGATTCTATTTTTTGAAAAATCAAAATTTGTAAGGGTCCCCCCTTATGCTTTTTTCGCCAAAAAAATCCAAATTTTGTTATTATTAAAAATTCATAAACTTAAGATGTGGAACTGAAGTAGATGCCAAATAATGATCAAAATGGCCTCGGGATTGACAATCGGTTCAGATTTGACAAAGTTGTGGCAGTTTGAAGTCTGGGAAGGTAAGGAACTTTTCGTTGTTTGGGCACTTTACAGCCAATTTTTTTGTCACTTTTAGCGTGATTTTTGACAGAAAAATGAAACTCCACAAAATCACTTTTCGTATAGTTTTTTATACTAATTGAGACACCCACAATCAATCAAACGTAAAATTTCAAGATTCTATTTTTTGAAAAATCAAAATTTGTAAGGGTCCCCCCTTATGCTTTTTTCGAAAAAAAAACGAAATTTTTTATTATTAAAAATTCATAAACTTAATATGTGGAACTGAAGTAGATGCCAAATAATGATCAAAATGGCCTCGGGATTGACAATCGGTTCAGATTTGACAAAGTTGTGGCAGTTTGAAGTCTGGGAAGGTCATTTATAAGGAACTTTTCGTTGTTTGGGCACTTTAGCAGCCAATTTTTTTGTCACTTTTGGCGTGATTTTTGACAGAAAAATGAAACTCCACAAAATCACTTTTCGTATAGTTTTTTATACTAATTGAGACACCCACAATCAATCAAACGTAAAATTTCAAGATTCTATTTTTTGAAAAATCAAAATTTGTAAGGGTCCCCCCTTATGCTTTTTTCGCCAAAAAATCCAAATTTTGTTATTATTAAAAATTCATAAACTTAAGATGTGGAACTGAAGTAGATGCCAAATAATGATCAAAATGGCCTCGGGATTGACAATCGGTTCAGATTTGACAAAGTTGTGGCAGTTTGAAGTCTGGGAAGGTCATTTATAAGGAACTTTTCGTTGTTTGGGCACTTAAGAAGCCAATTTTTTGTCACTTTTGGCGTGATTTTTTACAGAAAAATGAAACTCCACAAAATCACTTTTCGTATAGTTTTTTATACTAATTGAGACACCCACAATCAATCAAACGTAAAATTTCAAGATTCTATTTTTTGAAAAATCAAAATTTGTAAGGGTCCCCCCTTATGCTTTTTTCGCCAAAAAAATCCAAAATTTGTTATTATTAAAAACTCATAAACTTAAGATGTACAACTAAAGTAGATGCCAAATAATGATCAAAATTTTCTCGGGATTGACAATCGGTTCAGATTTGACAAAGTAATGGGTGTTTAAAGTCTAGAAAGGCATAAAAAACCATAAGAATATAATAACAGATTCCCAGTTTTATTAGTGTTCTAATCTGATTTTTTTATTTTACCTGCAGCTACTCCCTTTTAAATAATGGTGTCGTCAATCGCGGCAAGCAACTTCATGCCGCTGTGCATAGTCTACAATCATTTGATCGTGCCATGGATCAGGTTAGTAATCATATAAGCATGCCAATATACCAACAACCTTTATTCAAATTGTTTTTTACAGTTCCTCGCTTTTCTCTCGGAAACGGAAACACTTTGCGAAAACGCAGAATCGGACATTGAACGCAATCCCCTGATGTTTAAGGTAGGTCCAGACATTATTCGTCTTTTTCTCTTTTTGTTGCCCCTTCCTTAGTGATAATAATAAATGACCCCTTTGTGAACACACCGCTGCCTTTGTACAACAATTAACCTGCACTGAAGTGACAGATTTATGCACTGCAAAGTGTTTTCTTTAGTTCCTGGTGCTGTGAATGATGTTAAACACCAAATGTGCACAGTGGATACAAAAGCTGATAGTGCGCTCATAAAATTCTTACTTGTAATGTGTTTTTAATATATATTTATTTTTAAATTTTTATGTATATAACTTTGAGATATTTTATGATATAAGCAAATATGAACATCGCAATTAAATGTGATTCTGAATCGGTAAACCATTTACAAAATGATTGCCATTTTCCGAAAGAGTTTTCCCTTGTGTAGCTCTATTCTATAATTGACCCGCATTTGATGAGCTCTTTCATGCCTTTATCAGGTCATTTTCCTTAAGCATTTTTGAATTTTTTGTAGTTATTGTATGACTATGAAACATGCAAGCAATCGGTGATATCAGATCAGGGCTCAAGTGCTGGGCCCCATCAGGCAAATGCAGTGTATCCACTCGAATTTGCTTACTTTGTTGCCCGCTTTGATGACCGGCACGGATCGGAACGGAACCGTACGGAACCAAGTTCACTCCGTGCTCGACCAACTCTCGACTCTCGACCACTTAATGTCTCAATTGCATTTGCAATCCGAAATTGCCATTGCAGCTTCAAATGGGTTGCATGCCACACACAAATATACTCTTGTGGTGCCTCTTGCTTGTGTGCCTTGGCACTTATCAACGACACCAGTGCACGCCTTCATCTCCCCTCTCTCAATCTCCCCTCTCACCTATTCACCCACGCATCAATCGAGAGTGCGGCGCGTATTTCAAGTGCGGCGTGGCGTCTGTCTGTTTGGTTGTTTGTTTTGGCTGCTTGGGTTACTGGCCGCGCAACGTCATCAGAATCATCATTATCATCATTATCATCATCATCGTCATTTATCAACATTAACAGCAGCCCCTTCTTTCTACTTTCTTATTATAATTACGCATTTGCCCATTTGAGGCAATTATTGTAAATGAGTTTCCTTTTCATTTTTCACTTTTCATATCAATATTCTTTTCTTGTGCTTTTATTTGTCGGTGATGTCCACGCATTACTGTTTTTCACTTACTTCTCAATACAAAAATTCTAGTAATGTGCTTTTTTGTTTAATATACACGAATTCTAAAATGTTGATTAAAACGGACTTTTATTATTTGACCGTACTATTCAAAAGCTTTTCTTTTGGGTGCTTGTACAAGATGTGTCCTTGTCCCAACGTATGCCTCATATTGCAAAAGCTCTACATTGAGCTTAAGCCAAGATTGAAATGCGCAAATGCGTAGTCCCAAAAGCTTTAAAAACTCTCGCTGAAGCTTTTTTCGATTTTAAATTTCTGTTGGCAATGCTCAATAAAATGATAAGAACTTTGATAAAAAGTTTGTTCACAAACTTACCTTGTATTTTCTTAAGAACAAAGTAGGGTATATAAATGGTGTGAAACTAGACGAAAGTTCAATGGTTTTCAGCTAAAATTCAAATGAGAATATTTACGAACAAATAAATAAAGATTTTGCAGTGATAGTAAAAAGCTCAAAAAAAATGTATTTATAATTAAAATATAAATCTTATCAAAAAACTTAATATGCATTTAAGAACGCTCGATTATAAAAACAAGTAAGAGTGCTCTAGTCGAGAGTGCCCGACTAGGAGATACCCTGATCCAAGGTCTTACATTCATTGAAGTTATTTATCTGCATTCATACATATACATACAAAAGCTGTTTGCTACGCGCGTCATACATTTGCTTTGATTCTTCTTCTTCCTTTGGCTTTAAACTGTGGTACATTGAATCGTTAATAACTTCTTTGTTTATTGTCTGATCAAAATGAAATTTGTAGGACACAAATATGGCATATAAATGTGCAACTATGTAAAATCCGAAGGTCATACCTTTAAAATTACGTATTTTTCGATTTCTGTGAGATTGGGGAGGGGTATCCAAAAAGTGAAATGTATTTTACCTTTGTATGCTATAGGAGAATATATGTACTAAATTTGGTGTCTCTACATTTTATAACTTTTAAGCTATACCTTAAAAACACTGTTCTGGAATATTAATTTATCGATAACTTTTGAAAGGATTGAGATATCGAAAAAAAAATGATGAGTTTGTATCGAGCCGGCAGAACAGTAACTTAAACTTAAATATAAAGTTGCTAGCTTTAATAACTTTCAAGTTATGCCCAAAAAACACTTGGCTGAAATCGAAATTTATCGATAACTTTTGAACGGGACGAGATATCGAAAAAAATTATAAACTGGTCTTGTCCCGGCACCACGAGAACTTATATTTCAAATATGAAGTCTCTAGCTTTTGTAGTCTCTGAGAAACGTGCGTTCATACAGACGGACAGACGGACGGACAGACGGACAGGGCTAAATCGACTCGGCTATTGATAGTGATCAAGAATATATATACTTTATGGGGTCGGAGATGTTTCCTTATGCCTGTTACATACTTTTGCACAAAACCATAATACCCCTTTTTCCCATTTTTAATGGGATCAGGGTATAATAATACTTATGTTATAGAATCTGTTAGAAGTATTATACAAAATATTACGTTTGCACCATTTTGGTCAAAGGTGTATTATTTTGAAAAAAATTAAATATAAGCTAATTAAATAAATTTGTTTAATTAATACGCAATGCCCCAGTTCTAAGTTCGAGCTTTACGTATACTCAATATTTATAGAGGGCGTATGTGTTTATCCAGGGCATATCAAAGTTCACGATATCATATTCATATAAGCTTCACTATTTTGCCGGCAAGTACCGTTATGTTTACCGGCTGCCCGCCGTGTAGAGTGGGAGAGAGCGCCAAACTCTCCACTCGAACGGTCTCCCTTGCCGTCTGTTTTCGTTTTCGTTCTCTGTTTTTGTTATCTCGGCACATGCCGATGCCAAAGCCGACGCTATTTTGGATAGCTCGCCAGCTGCTGCTGTTGCTGCCGCTACCGCTGCTGCTGCTGCTGTTGGATGCTGTGGCGTCGACGTTGGCGTCGCTGCCTCGGCAGTAGGTTCGCAGTTGCCGTTGGTCTTCGTCGTTCAGTTCGTGTTCTGAGATACGCCCGGACGCGCGTTGATTACGGTCGCTTAGCGCAGCTTTGTTTAACCGGCTTGTAAACATTTAAAAATATACATTCAGATAATTCACTGAAAATCTGAAGAATCGCGAATACGTAATTAATCAAGTCAAGCAATTCTGTGGAATGCAATAAAATAAAAAAATGTAATTTAATTCATTGGTCAACTTGTCGTTGCATACCTACAGGCGAGTGAGTGCACTCACACACACACAGACACATTGCGATGCACATTTACAGGCTGCAATTGCACACATGCAAATTGAATCTACCGTGCAACAATTAATCGCAAATCTTCGCTTAAAGCAACGTACGGAAAAGGCGGCACAGCAGTCGCCATTTTGCCTCGCTAGCGTGTATGTTTGTGCACTTCTGTGTGCGTGTGCGTGTGTGTGTGAGTGTGCGTGTGCATATTAAAGTGAAATGTGCATTAATTATGCACACATTTCTCTGGCCTCCATCCGACAGGCAAAAACGGACTAAGTGAAATTGAAATTGAAATTTGTGCAACATACATTTTTTTGGCGTTCCACAAAACCAAGAAATATTTACAATGTGCATTTATTACTCCTTATAAATGATATGCGCACAATTACTTAAATACCTATATAAATAAACAACCGAATGTTCAATAGTCATTGTTAAAAGTGGTGCATAACTAAGATTTTGTGAGAGCCTTTCATTCAAACCGTACATCACTAACTAGACATTTTGTGGCACTCAGTTTCTCAAATAAATAATTGAAGTTCACATGGCATTTGACAAAAGTTGTGCGCAATATTGAGAAACTAATAATTAAATAATAATTACATATTAATGGATGTAAAAAAATAGATACAGTTTAATAAAAATTAAATAAAGTATTTTATATTGAAAACTCTTAACTGGATTATGGAATAATAGAAAGAGCATTTTAAATATTGTGTTAAAATAGAATAATTATGTATTATTAATGATGTTTATTGAAAAGCATTTTTTAAAAAATTCGGCCTAATATTTATTGTGGTATTATTGAACCAAGGAAAGAATAAATCCAATATCGTGGCTTACAATTATTAAAATTTTACTTTTTTTGTCACTTACTTGAAGTTACACTTGAAATCAGTACGTAATTAAATGTGTTTCTGAAAAAAATATATATTTACTTACCTTCAATCTGTTCAAAGTAAATATAATAATTGTTTCGCATCAAAATATAGTTCAATTAAAATTTTAAAATAGTATTAGCAGTAGAAAATCAACAAATCAAAAGTGAACAGACTTCAACTTCAAAGTCACCAAACACTCATCAACATGTTCAACACAAAAAACAAAACCCATTAATAACCGGTAGCGAGCACTTGAACTAAGCCACAAAAGAACCAACAGCGTTGGTTGATCCCTTGAATGATGATAAACTTTCAACTTCAACCCAAGGGCCAAGCCAAGCCAAGCTTTCTTGGTATCGTGTTTTAGTGTGCGACGCAAAGCCGATTATTTATCAAATGACAACACAATCGACACAGTCTCGTGTCAAGAGAGTCCCAATTTCATTCATAAAGAGATTTCCGCACTTTCGAAAACTTTTCGTTTACACGATTTTCCCGTCAACGCGCATTAAGACAAGAAAATATGCAAGCCCTCAGAGGCGGGCCTATGCAGCTTGGTCAATAACAAATGTCAAACATGCGTTTTCTTGGCGTCATAGAGTCTTGGAGTCTTGTTGTTTCTGGCATCTGGCCGCATGTGTGTGGGGCATGTTTACGTTTACCTGTTGACGCTTGTGGCGTCGGCGGTGGCGGCAGCAACAACAGACAACAGACACAGCAAGCAACAAGTAACCAAAACAAGTTCACAAACAAAGCAAACCAAAAAGATTTAATACTAAGAAAGAAAAGCTATAATGAAATTTTGTCGAATAATAAATACGCTTACCATACGAAATATGCAGATAGTAAGATTCTTTTCATAAAAACTAATTATTAAACTTATAAGCGCATAAAATTCTTATAAATATTGGAATTTGATTTCATTTAGTTGGTTCTGTCTTTACTTTTATAAAAAATATCAGATCTAATTTATTTTTAAAACCTAAATTTATTTATAATTTTGATCAGCTTTCTGAGATTTTATATATTTCGTTGAGTTCTAATAGCTCAAGACTAGAATGAATTGGTTTCTCTACTAATAATCTTTATCTTAAACTAATATTCTACTCATAATCAGATATTAAACAAGTCGTATATTTAATTTAGTAAAAAATAGTTTTAAATATCTTTCAAGCGTTACCAAAAATGTATAACACTCTTCTAAATCGTATTCAAAAACAATGAAACAAAAATTGTGCGTAGGCATCAAAGTTGTCATAGTTGTTTATTTGCTGTTGTTTTTTGTTGTTCTTGTTGTTGTTGTTACTGTTGACGGCGGCTTAGAAGCACTTCAAAAATTGTCTGCCCGGTTGTCTGTTCCAGCTGTTTGGCCTGCGTGGGTTACTCAAAGCTGTTTGATTAAAGTCGCGCTCGTTCATTTTATTTGGTCAGTTCCACTGAGGCAGCGCCACTTGAGTATTAATTGTCTGTGTTTAGTTAAAAATTATAGCGCTCGAGTGGATTTAGGCAGAGGCCTTAAAGGTGCAGTAGTTGTATCGCCATCAAATCGAAAGCTGAAAATCTTTGTAAAATTTTAATTGATGTTGATCACTTTGAGTGGCCTATGGAAATTAGAGCTTTTGTGCAGCATAAAATTTAGTGGGTGTTTATATGCTGTTTAGCTTAAGTTGTTGATTAACGAGCAGATTTTATTTCAAAATATTGGTAAACTGTATAGGAAAGATGTAAGAGTTGAATCCATAAAAGTGCATTGTGTTGCTGTTAATATGTATATATTAAATGATCTTTAAATTAAAAACTAAACTAGAATATTATTTTTCCTATTTTCTGCTATGATTTGTGGATTACCAATTACCAGACTTGTAATATTGGACTCTATTTTATATCACTTTTAATTTGGAAAAAACCGAAAAATAATTTAATTTTAAAACGATTTGTCTTCATGAGCTGATTTGCTGTCTTTAATCTTAACAGATATTTATTTATATTTTCTTAAAATGTTCAATGATTTTTTGTATCTCTTTAAATAGTTTCAAAAGTTTCAAACCCTCTGCTATCGCTCTATTTGATTAAAATTTATTGCAATAATGTCAAGGGGTCAAGTGTAAAATACATTTTTTAACTCTCTGCCACTCTTTAATTTATCGGGACTGCATTATTATGACGGCACTTAATGATCGCCGGTTGCAGACAAACCCCAAACAATAATAATAATAATAATAATAATAATAGCAGCAGCAAAAACAACAACAACAACACATGCCGGCAGTAGAATTCAAGTGCACTTTGTTAAACCAATTAATTTACGTTTCCGCACAAAGTAAAAAAGAAATACAAACAAATGTGAATAAAAAGAGGCAAACGGAAAAACTCACAGAGCGAGAGAGTGAGACAGAGTAAGAGATATATATATATATATATATATATATATATATATACAAAGCGAATGGTGGAAAAACTTTACAACATAGAAACAAAAGTCGAGGCCAGTCGAGCACTTGACGAACGGCTGCCACTCGACTTGGACAAATGCTGATGTTGGATCGGTGGGATGCAAAGGCTATCAAAGCCACAAATTCACTGAATGTGTGTGTGTGTGTATTTGTGTGTACATGTGTGTGTGTGTGTGTGTGTGTGTGTGCTCGTGCTGGTTAGTTTGAAGAGGGCTGCAGGTCAACTTGCGCCGAGCGACAACAGTAACTAGATTCAAGTGCCTCTTGTCATGCAGTCGGCATCGGTCAACGGTCAACGGGCAGCGGGCAGCGGTCAGGATGGGGCCAGGACATGGCGCAAAAAGCGTAGCGCACTTTTGGACAGTTTGGACAAGTGCTGGACACGGGACTTTGCAAATTACGACAACAATGGGCAAACCCAACACTTGACACGCAGCTGCAAGCAAAAGTCCTGTCCAGTCCTGTCCTGTCCTGTCCGCAGTTCCTATTTTGTTGTTCCCGTTGTTATCCTTGGCAGCGAAGCATGTTGCTTTTGCCTTGGCTCCTATTTGCTATAATTGATAAATGTAAGGGTTTGTTCAAATAAGAGATTGCAGGTCACACTTGGGCTTATATTTGACTATAGGATAATGCAATAAAAATGACAACAAAAAAGAAAATAAATATGATAAAGTAAAAAACCCTTTTTAATATTGTCATCTTTTTGGGTCCTCGTGTATTTTGCATGCTGCCATATCTACTACTGTCATCTATAGTAGGTCTTTCGCTCGGTAAGGTTCTTTGTAATGAGAACCGTACGGTTTTTCTCGCTGGTGTGGCTTCACCGCTTTTCTCCGGATCCTCAGTTGATGGTCTGTTTGTTACTATAGTGATTCTACCAGCTCTCTTCGGCTGGAAAGTATATTCGGATTTCCTTTGCTCGCGTACGCTCATCTCAGATCATATCAATATAAACGGAAAATGTTTGTGTGCTTGTGAAGGTATTTAAAAGTGTTGAAAATTGTGAATGAAATATAAATCTAAGCTGTTAGTTACAAATAAGATAATATCGCTGCAGCATTTAATTTCTATATGATATTGCAACTATTTATCAAGTAACTATAGATATATCTAAAGCAGAATTGTACCAAATTACAAGTTAAGAATCTCGGAGCTATCGTGTCTACATGTGTATATATATCACACAAAGATGAAGTGATTTGTCTGATGGCTAAATCTAGACGTAAACCCACTAGGAATGCATAGCACATAAAGATTACATCTTAACTTCAGCTATAATTGCTTCAACGTGGCACTTTACCCAGACACATTTGCAATGCGCCAGCCATGAAAAAGCATCCTGTTGGTCCCCCCTTACACACACACACACACACACACACAAACCTATAAGGTTTCCGCTGCGGCGCCATTGCAACCGGTTTGTGAATATTTTTATTTAACTGTGTTTTTGTGACCCTTCCCTCGCATGTTATTGCATTTAATTTGCGACAGTGTTTGGCTGCTGTTGCCTAGGGCAAGAGCGAGACAGAGTTTGCATTAGATAGAGACAGAGATAGAGACAGAGTCAGCTGTAGACACCGAACAGACAGTGAAGACATATTTACAACATTTGTTTGTTGCTGTGTTGAAGTTGGTATATCTGTTTGCGTTTGTGTTTGTGTTACTCCATTTACAAGCACAAATGGTAACTCGCGGCCAAACATGCGATAACAACAACAACAACAACAACAACAACAAAACAAACAACTACACATACATAACAGCAGCTAGAGCTGAAAGATATTTGTGAAAAATGAGCCAACAACAACAAAGGCAACAACACTTTTGTTTTTTTTTTGTAAATGGCAACGAAATTAAATGCGAACTTTATGCAGCTGGAAATGCAGACGCAAACACAGACAACAGAACATAGATACTCACACTCACACATACACACATACATGTTGCAATTGTTTAGCTGCAGTTATTGCTGCATACTTTTGCGCGCATTCGCTTTTCTTTGCTAGCAGCTCACGAGTTGTTGTTGCTGTCGTTGCTTCTGCTTCTATGGCTATTTGTATTTTCTACTTTTATTTTTGCTGCTCCACTTCCACTTCATTCGTTACTGTTTTGCAATGTTAACTACATTTGCGCATGTTTTCATCGCAAAAATATTATTATTTATTCTGCCTCTTCAGTTGTTCTCCTTTTTTTTTTTTACTCGTTTGTGAGTTTTGTGTGATTTCTTTGGGCCCACCACCCCTCCCCCCACAAAGTGCATTGCATGCTTTTGCATATTTCTTTGTGGAAGTATAATGGAATTATGTGCATATTAAAAGTACATTAACATTGTGGGCGGATTCATTGTGGTTTCATTTATTTCCTTGAAGGAAGTTGAAAGACATTGTTACAAATTTGAATACATTGCTTCAATTGAAAAGTGAAAACCTTTAAGATATGATGCAAATAAAGCTTTTACAAGAATGCGTTTAAGCTTGTATTAGTTCTTGCAATTGAGGGGCTAAACCTAACAAAGTACGCGGCATATTGATTATTTAGTGCATACTAAAAAATTTTGCATTTGCTACACGAAAAATATTTTGGAATAAATCAGCACAATATTTGACAGTTGCATCGAAAACACGTCAAGCGAAAGCAAACTAAAATCCACAAAATGCAAAATATTCGACACAATTCACAATTGCTCAAATGTCAGAGCAGTGTAATTGAAAAATTGGGCAGAAAAATAGAATGGAAAAAAAAACAAAGATTATGTCAATGCTATATTCAAAAACGACATGCGGCTGTCAATCAAAAAAACTAGGCTAAAATCGTAAACATAAACATAATCTCGACTGGTTGCGAGTCTGAACAGCTAGGGAATATACATTATAGATAAAACATGGGAATTTTTCAATGTCATCGTCGGGACATAAACGAGAGTTATAAAAATATATTGTATGTGAAACAGTATTCACAAATATGTATATGGCCACGCCGGCAAATCAAATAATTTGACAATTTAACTGTATTCGGCTTTGGAATACCCTATAAATATGAATGTATCATCTATCGTAATAAATTGGTTTTTCTTCAGCATTTATTATTAGTCGTTTTGATAATAGGTGAATTAGTTAATTTTTTTGATGCCTAATAAGCATACCCTCCTGTGTTTACTACTGGGTATTAATTCAGCTTGACAGCACTGCAACGTTCTGTTCGCAGTTGTCAAAAGCATCCCAGAAAAACCGCACAAGCCAAAATGTCAGTTTACCACCACGCGAAAGTTACAGCAAATTATAAGCGACATGTGGAGAGCGAGCTGATGGGCGTGGCAGCCACAAAATGTGGTATGACTTGGTGTACCGTAGATGCCTTGCTGTTGTTTGCTTGTGCGCTAAAGTTCACAACTATTTGAAAACGCCAGCAGCAGCAGCAGCAAAAAAAAACAGAAACAACAGAAATAACAACATCAACATCAACATCAACTGCAACAACAACAGCATCAACATCAAAAGACAAACCATACACATGTCAGATAAGGCTTATCAAATGCACAGCGCCACAGATAATACAAGTTAAATATGATAAAAGCGTAGAAAACGCGTTGAAAACTTTTTTAGCTTGGGAAATCTGTCAGTCAGCAGCCGGACAGAAATGTTGCAACTTTCAGTTGCTTTAGCCCAGTTATCATCTTCTTTTTTTCACTTTCCCTTACCTTTGTACTTGGATATTGCGGTTAATTGAATATTCAGCTAGATAAGAGAGCTTAGAAAAAGGTGCTTAAATTAGAAGCCTCTGGCAGTCAAAAAAAAAAAGAACAACAACAAAATTGTAAGCTCATAAAAAATATGCCAACCGTTGTGGGCGCCCACAAATTATTTACCTTTACCTAACCGGCAGCAAAAGGCAATTTAAATTCTAATGATAATACCGCAAAAGCCGCGCTGCCGTGCTCAGCTCATATCTCCAGGGGCGTCGCCAACGCAGCGGGAAGTGGCTCTAAGCGAGCTTAGCAAATTAGCGCGCCTGACAACCACCCAAGCCCAGCCAACAGCCAATAGCCAACAGCCAAGAGGCTAACCCATCCAGTGCACCCAACCATTCAACCCAGCCGAATCCTTTGAAACAGTTCAACAACATAAATTTGTACTTTATTTCCGACTTTTGCATAATTTCCAACGCCACAGTTTCATCGCAGCTCCTTTTCCGGTTTCTTTTGTTAATTATGCTTTGTTTACGCATTGTGCAATTGTATTTGTTGTGTGTGTGTGTGTGTGCGAGTGTGCGGCTTTTTCGCCAAGGGATCTGCTAAGCCACCTGGCTAATGGCAAAAGATGCAGCCAGACTTATAAATGCGTTCGTTATGTGTTTGATTTATTAGACTAGCTTAAGTAAATAATGGATTACATATTTCTTAAATACGTATATAAAATATATATCTCGTCCTTTTTTACTGTTATTCGTTAGAGTCGGCAACTTAGCCATCAAAGACCAATTGAAATTCATTAACAACCAATTCAACTCTAGCCACTATCACATAATTAACCAAACAATTGAGAATCAAGCAGCCAACACACAATTTGGCATATAAATCATCATTAAAAGCCACGGGTAGCATTCTCTCAAGGCTCGTTAAGCCACAAAATCCATCTACTACTTGGTATGAGAGAGGCCAAGGAAGTAGTTGAAATTTCCATTCGAGCAGTTTTTGGTAAATTGAACGGAACGTCAAAGCTTTGCACAAAGTCAAAAGTGGCAAAATGGCGCAGCTAACACGATAATAATCCTATCAAATGGCCAGAACAAGAGACCGCCAAAGCCGTCGATCTCCTCTCAGCCAAAAGTCAATTTTTTAACACTTTGTTTGCCTTAAAACAAAACTAAACAGCCTGAACGAGTCCGGCTCCGATACTGGCTACAGTTCTAGTCCTTTTTTTGCCATGGAGCTGGCGTGTGGCAACAATTATTGCGTCATTAATCAGGCGGCATTTGCAAATGCCCTGACATTCAATATAGTAGGAATGGGACCCAAAACTCAACGTCCAGCAGCTGGCATGACTTTTGCGCGGCTGGCGAAAAAGGCAACTTCAATTTTATTGATTGTTGCCGGGGCCTGAAATCCACGCCAAAGAAGATGAATGAATCGCTTGACGCACAAAATGAAATAAAAGAGAAGCAGCAGAAAGTCAACTGGAAACGTTTGCTTTTTGAATACCCTAGCTGAAATATTACTTATCTTTGAGACTTTAATGCTGAAAATCTTTCAAACTAATTGAAAATCTTTGAAAAAAATGGAAATTACTTCTAGCAATTTAACTGATATCAATCCAAATACCAGACTTATTGCTCTTTGCCTTGCAAATATGGCAACAATATTGCAATACCCTAAAAAAAAGTAAGGGCATGCTAAATGGACGCACAAGTGTGAAAATGTGTAAGCCAAGAAGGAAAACGTTGCATACTCAAAGGAATTTCCATATGACTTGCTCCTTGTCGCTGTCCTCACTGCTGCTGCTGCTGTTTCTGCTTCTCTGCCCCATGGCCATTCAATAGGCTGTTTGTTGTGCCCAAAAAAAAAAAGAAAAAGTATCAAATCCCTTTTTTTGTAGCTACATGTGCCGCTGCCACTGCCGCAGGCCTCGGGTCCGTAGCCCAAGCCCGTAACCTGATTCCGCTGCCTTCTCTCGCTAACGCATTAAAAGCCACGCACACATTTTTTTCAGCTGGGCAGCAACACCATTGCGAAGAAAGCCAACCAACAGCCCAGCGGCACTCACTCAGTTGCGTATCAATAAAATATCCATACATGCATGCTAAGTAAGTATCTTCCCCGCCCGTCCCAACAAACTACCCAAGTGTGTGTCTGTGTGTGTGTGTGTGTGTGGGTCACTGCGCTGTGATTCCTGCAGCCAAAACGAATTGGGATTTAAGTGTTGTACAAGTACAAGGACAAGGCGTTGGTTGTATGGCCTGAAGTATAAAAATAAAGTGCGCTGCCTGCGGGCTGCTTGTAAGAAGCAGTTTGCCAAAGAACGTGCCACGAGTATTTGCCAAAAAAAAAGGAAACCTCAAAAGTGCTTGCCTGATATTGCGTATACGCAGTGTTTTGCAAGTGAAGAACTTTGCTCTTGTACGTACAGATATCGCACATGGAAATGGCTAGCCAAAATGTATGCCAAATTGTGATTGTGAATTGATTTTCGTAGTCTTTTTTTAAGGAATGGTCATTATATTTCACTTATGTGGATTTTGTGGAAAACTAAAGTAAACCAGTTAGATAGAATAATCTTTCGATGGGGGTTATAAACATTTATGTATTTATTTAAAGTGCCATGTTGAACTCGACACGCACAGGACAAGACTTCAAGAAAGAAAATTCATATTTGACAAAAGAGTTTTACTGCAGGAAAGAACATTTGTTTATGATGTATGAGATTTATCTCAATGAATCATGCCTTCTAAAAATAAATAAGTTATTCAACTTAATTTCAGCTAGAAACTGTCTCCAATATGATTCATGAGTTTTAATATTAAGTTAAATTAATAATCAGAGTGCTACAAGAACTTTTGATCAATTGCAACAGTCTCAAACTAAATATTTTTGAATTTGTTTGCCTAACTTTACAGAAACGATGAGCTTATTATTAAAAATAATTTAATAATCGTTTTACTTGCTGCAGTGAATTAATTACATTTTCTCAACAAAGTCGTCTTCTTCATAAATACAATTTTGTGCATTTAAGTCAAGACTCCAAAGCTAGACTTTAATTAAGTATTTATTTGTATAACTAAGTCAGAACTTTTATTTAAATATTAATTATTCTGCGTTTATGTTCTGTGATTATTTCCATGCCGTTCTGCATAAATTGCATTTCGAAAAACGAATAAAGTAATCCGAACTACTTTATTATCGCCACACACCGTTTCCGATATATACGACAGGTATTCAATTTTCGTGTTGTCTGCTAACAATTTCCATTGATCAGCGTTAACTATGCGTGATAGTTTCGTACTTGGGGAAGAAGTTACTTAACTGACTGCTTGCCTGGCATAAGGACTGTTGCAGCTCCTGCCGCCATCCAGCCATCCCGCCTGCCACCTGCCACCTGCCAAATGCGGAGCTTAATTGTTTGCCGCAGTTGTTGTAGTTCTTCAGTGCTGCTTGCTTTTGCAGCTAGTTGTCGATTTTGCATAACAGATTCATTAATTTAACGACGGCTACAGGGAAAACTTTTGCTTAGCCATCAGGAGCACGTAGCGACAGGAGCAGGAGCAGGAGCGGCAATGGGACTGTCAGGACTACAGCAGCATAGCAGCACAGCAGCGGTAACTGGCAGCCATTTTGTGATTAAATCTGGGCGCAAGTTTCTCTCGTAACTGCCCCAAACTCAAATGAAAATTTACCACCGAGAGCCAAGCATCTGGCGGCGATTGTTTGTTGTTGATGTTATTGTTGTTGTTGCTGCTGTTGTTGTTGGTGTTCATTCAATTGTTGCCGTTTTTATTGTGCAAATTATTATTGTAAGTGAATTGAATTAATTTTGCGCACAGCACAGAGTTCGTTAAGTTCGTTGGCAGTTTTGTAGTCGATTTGTTAAATTCAATTACTTTATTGTGATTTTATTGTGTGCGTTTGTTTGGTCCTCAGTGTATGTATATATATATGTAGGTGTATTTGTGTGTACAAAGCGTGAAAATGGCAAAAATTGAGCACTGAAAGCTAGAGTTTTGGCAAAAATATTAAATGGTCGGTAGTAAGAGCTAGCAATTTATTTCATTCTCTACAGTTTCAATTAGGTTGAAGTCCATTTTAGGTTTTCATAAATAGTTAACGATCGATAATATTGCGTTTATTTTTGAGAAAAGTTGTCCAACTCAAGTTTTCTGCGCTCGGACTTTGCTCTTTGCTTGCCGCGCACGTTTTGCCATAACTTTTATGATGTAATCGAGTTTTAATGTACAGAGCCAAAGGGGCCCAAGCACTTGAGAAGATCATAAATAAATTACTTACATATAAAAAGGGTTCAAACAGCATTAAAATTGGTAGAGCTTCTCTCAACTTTTGCTATTATTAAGATGATTATTATTTTGTGCGCTGTGCGTAATTTATATTTGATTGCCATAACTTTTCGCTGCGTTACTGGCGTGCGACGCGGCGTATACGTAATATCCAATATAATACGCTTATGTTTCCCCGCAGAAAGGCTCTAACTAAACTTGTTAATTTGTGTAAATGCAAATTTAATCTATTGCCATTGCTGTGATAATCGGAAAACTCATTGAAAATTATTGAACCACATAAATGTGATATTTGTGGGCAGAATTTATGCATGAGTTTTGACATGAGTTTGTTATTTCTAAATTCAGTTTCGACAAAATGATGGTCTTCTGTATTGGACGTTCAATCACATGAGTGAAAATCGATAAACATCTCAAATTCATATCCTTTGAAATTAAGATGTTATTAATATGTATGTATGTATGTAGTCTCGTATGTGGTAAATTTATGTATAACCTACAAGCACACACCTTCAATTTTCACACCTATATTAAATGCTCACACACACTCACACCAACACACACTCGTTAATACGAGTGACGTGAAAATCGCATAAGCACACTTCTGTCAGCTTTTAGTAGATTAAAACTGTGATGCAGCAAACCCGCAAATTATTTGCATAAACTTGGGTTTGTTATCGGTTTAAGCGCGAGAAACGTTTGTCTGTGGGGCTTTGGGGCGACCCCAAAGATTCAGCTCAAGCGTATCAATATTGGAAATCCCCGTTAAATACATCTCAAGCCAGCCAAATAATAATGCCAAAGCAGCATTTAACGATGGGTCGCAACTTTGTTGAGTCAGCTGAAAATCAAAGTGTCAGAAGGCTGTCAAACACGCATAGTCTTACCCCAATTGAGGGCGCCAAACTCTATTAGCACTTGAATACATTATAATGAGAGGCAAACTGTGATCTTAATTATTTCACACGCACATGCGAAACTCTGGCAGCTCATTTGATGCTAGTTTGTTATTTCAATTAGACCCCAATAAAATAGTCTAACCGAACCAAAAAAAAAACCAACTAATTTTTCTGCTTACTGGCGCAGAGAGGACTCATAGACTTGGATGGGAAAAAAGTTTGTGGCGATTGTTGGTCCTTTGCTGTTTGGTCGGGCGGCCAATTTGCTTGCCTTTAATTGGCTAACTTAAGTACCGTTACGTTTCAGTTTCAGCTTTACTTTTTCAAATTTTCTTGCAACTGCCTGCCTGGCAGCTAGTGGCCCAGTTACATTTCCCTAGCTATTATTTCTACCTTGCTTTTTCAATTAGTGTTGGTATTAGTGTTGGCTGTTGGGTGTTTGGGTGTTTGGGTGTTGGTGTCGGTGTCCGTTTGCTCAAATAGTTGGCAACGCTTTCTTTCCCCTACACAGCTCCTGTTTAACCTCACCAGCAAGCTGATTTATGTCGTCGTCTGGCAAGGACCCCAGCACATCCCTCGGCATTGACGCTTAGCACATGGCCAGGGGTAGGGTTACGGTTGGGGCTGCTGGTATCAGCGAAGCGTGCCAATCTCTGGCTATCTCTGTCCCTGCCTTAACTAACTCGTCTTCATTTCTCACTTGGCTGCGTATTTGCACAGTGGCTGCGAAGGTACCTCGGCCATGTTGGCAATGTCTGTTGGCTCAACTGGCAGCGTGTGCCATCAGGTGCACTGTTGATGTATGGCAATGGGCCATAGGGTTGCCAGGCGGCGGCAAAAGCTTGGCAGTAAATAACTCAGGCAATTCATAATGATAACCTACTTGCAAACTTAAGTGTAACTGAATGTATCTCATACGAAAACGTTTTTCATAATAGTCTGCTCAATTTTTAAATATCAATTTATTAATTATTCAATAATTTCTGGGCTATCAACGATTTAGGAAAAAAGTGAAAGTAAAAACGAACCTATTTTTCAACTTAACCTAAATCTACTCAGAGATTAAATATTACAAAATCGTTTTAATGTTCATCTGGAACAGTGTTGAATAGTTATTATAAGATTATAATGCATTTATTTTATAGTCGAACAAAATTTATAAATAGTTTAAATAGTAATTTTTACTCACTTTAATTTTTTAACAGCTGCTTAATTCTGTTCGACAAGGGCGTCTATAAGAAATACTCTTGGTAAAATTGTGGCCTTATAAAGTTGTTAAAAAGTTAGAAATATAATAGATATCACAAAATCATTCTACAAAATACTTGGCAGCGTTGACAACCCTATCCCTATTCAAAACATTCCCGTTTCAAAACAAGTAGTTATTGAGTCTATGTAAATTGCGCATCGCTCGCATTTCAAAGCGCTCCAACACCTGCGACACGGCTTAACCACACAGCCCCTGCCACGTTTAGAAGCCTGGGCTACTCTGACTGCCAGTCAGTCAGTCAGTCAGTCAGTCAGTCAGTCAGACAGTGAGCATCGACTTGAACCACAGCTTGAGTCGTTGGTCTGTTCCTTTGCCTTTGCCGTTGCCGTTGCCTTTGCCCATTTCCCTTTTTTTCTATCAGTGTCGTTTTGTTATTTATACTGCGTGCTTGGCGTTCTGTACCCGTCACTCGGGCTTTGGGGCATGCCACTTAACACACTTGGAGCATGGACCCAAACGACGCCTACAACCCTCGACTAGCGGCCACGCCTACTTTTGCGGGCCGAGCGTAATTTAGCTTGAGCTTTGCGTGCCACGCTCGCTGTTTGCTTTACATTCCTTTTGCTTTTTAATTTATCATGTCTATTTGTTTAGTCTTCCTTGGCCATTGCATGTAGCAGTAGTACTACAACAATGACACGAACCCACTACCCGCCCAACTCCTTGTTCATTTGTTATCCTTGTTTGCTGTACATGATTTCGTTTGTGTGTGTGTGTGTGTGTGTATGTGTGTGACAGAGCTTTGTATGCGGCTGTTACTTTTTCTCAGCTCCTTACTCGATAGTTTGTTTTAAAAAATTGCTTTAAGCTTTGGGGATTTTCCTTTTTGCAGTCTCCCCTTTCGAGTGGTTGGCTCTGTGGTCAGGTAGCTGTGGTGCTCTTTGAGTTCTTGTTAAGATTCTTGTGGCTGTTGTAGTTCTTGTTGTGGATTGGGTTTTTACATTAATTGAAAATCATCGAATGGTGTTCTTGTGCGATTATCCTTGTGTATCTCCCACTGAACTTTTAATGCTATAAGATAAATGAAATAAATTTAAATAAATAAATATTCATGAAAAAGTAAATTTTGCTATAAATATCACAAACGAACATATAAGTTATTATTTTATGAAATTAAATAAAACATAGAGTGCCAATATAAGTACAAATCTGTGCTCATCTTTTAGTTTACAGCTTATTATTTATTTTAGCATTTATTCAGTTTTCTAAGCATATTTCTTCATGGTGGTATTTATGCTCAATCTGTATGTCTTGTACTTTTTGCATTGAGCTAACTATTCAAATTCTGTTTGCACAACTCTTCGCACTTGCTGCGCAGTGTGGCACGCACAAAGCAAACAAACGGTGACAGCTCCCAGGACAAGTGAGTGAGAGAGATAGAGATAGAGTGAGAGAGAGAGAGAGAGAGAGAGAGTCCTTGGCATTTGTAGATAAACGCAAGATGCGGTCTATGTTTTCCCTGGTCGCTGCTCTTGTATCTGCTGCCACAAATTGAATCAAATTCCAAGCTGCCGAGATTCATCAACCAAACAAACACACAAACACACAGACACAAACAACAAGCCGTGACAGTGACAGCATATCTTATTTAATTTCAACTCGCTCGACTGCAGATAACCCAACAGAGAAGTAGAACCAGCAGCAGTTTCAGTTTGTACTCGAGCACTTTGCCAGGCACAAACCAAGCATAACATTAATTTTTGTTAATCCATTTTGAAGAGTTGGTCAGTGGGCAAACAGAGACAGCAGAAGCAGCCAAAGCAGCCAAAACAGCCGAAACAGCAGCTGCTGCTTCAGTTGAGCAACCTCAAGTAAATATGCCGTCATTAATTTAAAACTTGAACAAACAATACCAAAACTTGTCTAGTTCTCCCAGAGTCGCAGTCAGTGATGGCAAGCAGCGCGCCTGGTCTCTGAGTTATGTTCATTAGCCAACCCAAAAGCATTTCGAAATCTTGGCACACACACACACACACACAATCACACAGCTGGAATTTGTAATGAGACAAGAGATAGATATGCAGATAAAGCTAGTCAGACAGAGAGAGAACAAGCGAGATCTGTGCTAACCTAAATATGCCAAACTGCAGCTCAGTCTCGACATTTGTAGCCTGCTTTTGGGGGCAACGCTCTAAGGGTCAGCAGGTGTGTTTCTGTTTGTGTGTCTTTGCGTGTGTGTGTGAGTTTGTATGTATACATGTGCCAAGTGGCGCACTTGAGCTCAGTGCATGTGCTAAAGTGTTGATACAAGCTACTTTTGCAGCTATTACTGTCCTCAGCCTTAGCACAGTAACACACTCAGCATATATCCAATTGAGGCACAGGCAGTTTCTACAGTGTGTGTGTATATGTGTTGCCTAGTCATAAAGCACACATACACACACACACACACACACACACTGTATGTCAGACAGCTGAGCACGTAGCAGACAGCTGAGCATGACGAGCTGACAAAGTGCAACAGCAACATTCTGTGTGAGTATTCCTCAATCCCGTCCCCCCCTACCTTGCCTCACATTCCTCTCGCTTTTCTACAACATTGCCACTTGGTTGTCACTATTTACACAGCTCCAAATGCTGCGTGCCAAATTTGTGTGCGCATTAGCAAATTAACAAGATTTGAAGGCTTCTAGTCTTCAAGACAATTACAATTTTCATTGTATAACAAACTTGCAATATTAATTACATTTTACAGAAACTTTCTTTGAGATGTTAGAAGGCAATCGAAATAGTCCTTTTTCTCTAACATTTCTTGCAGTGTAACTTTGTTAGATTTATCAAACAGGAGTACAATGCAAATGAATCTACCACTTGGCACATGTTTGTCACATATTCAATGTGTGTGTGTGTGTGTGTGTGTGTGTGTATATATCTGTAACATGTTTGCGCGCATTTCCCTCATGGCATGTTTCATTTCGCCATTGAGCTCCGCAACCCGTAACCCGTAACCCTTAACCCGTACACCGTTGCGTTCGCTCATTTGTTTATTTTCATATTTCAACTGAGTTTGTAATTTATAATTTATGCGCATTTTTTATTAAATATTTATGTTAATGTTGAGTTTTAGCCCAGCCGCAAGCAACGCCTCAGTCTGCTTTTGTCCTTGTCATCCTTTGGCTTCCCCCTGTCATCACTCATTTCCCTTTATGGCGTATTTATGCCATAAAGCGTGCAAATGCTTCAGTTGCTTTTCGCTGCATGTATTTATTTTTTTTTTTTTTTTTTGTGTTTGTTTCTCTTCTGCAAGTTGTGTGTGTATGTGTGTCACACATATTTGTATTGCTGTTGACACGTAGCTGCCACGTAACCACGCCGACCGCAAGCAGACGATAATGATGTTGTGATCATGATGATGATGATGTTTATGATGATGGTTCCAGGTAGTGGCCCACATAAATGGTCATAAATAGTTTTGCCAATGCCATCGCACAGCACAAACACGAACTTTGCTAGCTGCAGCGGTTGGCATTTCAATTTTGAATTTCGTCACACAAATTCCTCGGCCTGCATATAAATATATATAAGTATATCTGCATGTAAGCTAAGCCCCGCAGAGTATCTCGAAATATTTGGAAAGGTATTGCCTTGTGCAACGTGTATTTGCACAATTTGTTATTTGCATCTGATGCAAAATGGTAATTTGCATTTCAGTCCCCGACTTGGATGGCAATCTATCTAGGTTTTGTCTGGAATTTGAAATCCTCAATGTGTAGGTGTGTGCGTGTGTGTGTGTGTGTGTGTGTGCATTGCTCAATTTGCTTGCTGATTATTTTCATGTAAACAAAATGTTTATCATTCCTATCAGGCTCTTTGATTTGTTGCATTTTCAGCTTATTGCCATCATCTTGGATTTGGTTTACAATAAATTTGTCTCCAATTGAAGTGACATCAATAGAAAAGATACAAATTGTGAAGTTTAGCTATTGGAAATGCCATCAAAGTATTTTTTATGTTGCTTGCTTGATTTAACATCCAGTTCATTTGTATTTTCTTAGGGACTCAAGATATAGATTATAGATCATTGGTGCAATACTTACACTCATATATGACATATATGATTTAAGAAATGTTCTCATATTTAAGTCAACGATAATAATCAATAAGCGAAATGTGTCTTGTTATAAAACGTAGCATTTAAGGCCCACGAGCCGTACAACTTTTGTCAATTGCCATTAACAAATCGAAACATTGCGTATACGTCCCGTGGCACTCGTTTAATTTAAATGCAACTTGCGTTCAATTCAACAGCGTCGAACTTAAATTTCAATAATTGCCCCGTGAAGTGCAGTTAATTTGATAAAGTAAAGACGTCGAAGCCAAAGAACTGAGTGATTGAGTGATTGATTGACCGATTGACCGATTGATTGGCTCAATCGCCTCGGTTGCTTTCACAATTGAGCAATTCCCATGCCATAAGTGAAATAACTTGACAACGAAGCACAATGGCCACGTTGTCGATATGATAGCGACAATAAGGACAAAGAGATACAACAACAACAGCAGCAGCAGCAGCAGCAGCAACAACAAACGCTTCAGACTGCCAATATGAATGGCTTTCGGATTACAGGTTATCCGGCCGTAGCCACGCCCCCCACACGCACAAGTACAGTGAACAACATTTACGCCAAGCCCAACGCCCATGAGCTGGATCTGCACATTAGCGAATCGCTGCTATATCCAGGCAGCACACAGCCCACGCCCCAACAGCAGCAACAGTTGCTGCAGAGCTCACCGGGACCTCCGCCGCAGTTGACGAACATGTTGCCCACCGCAGGCATACCAGGTGCTGCCACGCCCATAGCCTTAAAAGGCAACAATCCCTTCCTGAACAGCCCCTCGCCTACGGAAGCGACGCCAACGACGGCCAGCAGAACGACAGGAACAACATCGAGTGGCTATGAGATGCCCGAATATGCGGAACCTTCGCGACTCCGCGGTTTGAAGCAGCGACCCCATAGCATTGCTGTGGCTGCCTCAACAGCCTCGCCCACAGGTGGGGGACGCTCCAGCTTTGTGGACTACAATGCGCAGCAGCAGCAGCGACTGTTGCAGCTGTCACGCCAGCAGCAACAGCTGCGCAACGCAGTGAGTCTGGTGAGCAGCGCCAGCAGCACGACAACAACAGCAACAGCAACTGCCGCGGATAAGGAGTCGCTGTATGCGGCAATCTTTCAGCAGTACAGACAAAGCCCCACCAATGGACAGCCAGCCCCACCGGTGCCGCTGCACCGCAAGCCAACAGTAGTGACAACGGCAGCAGCAGCAGGACAAGTTGCTGGTGTGCCTGTTGTCCCGAGACGTTCACAAAGCACGCCACGACCTAACGGACCAGCCTTGCAGCAGCAGCAGCAGCAGCAACAGGCTATGTCAATGGCTTCACCTCTTAATGGCCATCTCAATGGCAATGTGGTGCAGCGTCCGCGGAGTCTGGATCGCTTTAACGGCGTTGGCCTGCAAACGGAGGCGCCACCCATACCACTGCGTCGCTTTGCCAACAATGGCAGCAATGGCAACAATAATGGCACCCTCGGACGCCAGCGTAGCCCCAAAAAGAGCTGCAGCGCGGACAACATGTTGCAGCAGGTAGCGCCCACAGTTCAGGCCAGCACAATGCGCCACTCGCTCAGCTTTCACGGCAACCAGGAGTCGGCGGAGTGTGATAAGCCAGAGACGCGACCCGCCAGCTATGCGGCACCAGGGCCCGATCAGGCCTATCTGGAGCATCAGCTGCGCGCCTATTCCGAGCAACTGCGCACCATAACGGAAAGTGTGCGCAAATATTCCGAGCAGGCGAAACTCTTGTCCGAGCTGAAGCGGCAGCAGCAGCTGACAAAGCAAAGCCAAACGAATCTCAATTTACTGGCGCCTGGCAACAGTGGCGGCAGTGGCGGCAGTGGCAACAACAACAACACAAATGGTAGCAGCAGCAGCAATAATAACAATAATAGCTTTCAGCCCAACATGATATCGCCAGAGATTGTGAGCAAATCGCTGGCCTCATTATCCGGCGCCGGTGAGGTGCAGACACCGTCCAATCAGCTCCGCATGTTCCTGGACAACATACGCAGCAGCATGCGGCAGGAGTATCAGCAGCATATGCCCGAGGATGTGCTCAAGCCAACATCGACGCTGAAGCGCAATGGCGAAGCTGCCGTGGCAAAGATCGCTGTCGAGGAGGCGCCACCGCCGACGCCCTCAGATCAGTTGCGTCAGTTTCTGGATGCCATACGCGCCAATAAAATACCTGAGAGCTCCGATAAGCCCAAGCTGAGCAATTCCCAAACACTCGACTCTTTCATATCGAAACCGCTGCAAATGCCCGATGTCACGTCCGGCACACCAGGAGTTGTTGCCACGGGTGAAGCAGCCAATGCTTCTGCTGCTGCTGCTGCTGTCGCTTTGCCCACACGCCGGCGACCCAAGAGCAGCGTTCTACCCGCAAGCAGCAGCAGTGGCAAGTTGGAGCAGCGCGAGCATTCGCTGGTCACGTCGGAGAGTTTTCATCAAATCTCCGACAATCTGCGGCTGATGAGCGAGGATTTGCAGGCGCTCAGTCCCAGCAAGGGCGTCAGCAGCTCGGCCAGCAATGGCAGCCTCAAAACCCTGGCAGCCAACGGCAGCAGCTCTTTGACAAGTGAGCTGCGGGTGATTACCAGCTCGCCGCAGCAGATGGTGATGAGCAAATCGAACTGCTCGCTGGGATCGCTGGCGCTGACGGCGACAACGCCATCGAGTGCCACAACGACGCCATCAACGGCGCCGCTGATGACGGACTTTAATGAGATATTGGACAGCTTTCATGCCATGGCCGATAAGTACAAATCGAAAGGTTCCTATGACTATTTGCGCAAATGCTCGGATGCATTGCGCCAGCACTCGATGCAGCTAAAGCTGCAGCAACAGCACCAGCAACATCAACAACAACAACAACATCAACAACAACAACATCAACAACATCAGCAGCAACATCAGCATCACCAGCAACAATTCCAATCGCATCAGCAACAATTTCAAAATGGCTTCACTAGCGACGACAGCAGCTCCTGCAGCACCACCCCGGGCAGCATTCGGGATGCGGTGCAGAATCTGCTGCTGCTGCCACGAAATGGCTTTCAGATACTAGACGATCGCATGCGATTGTTTATCGATATCATCGATAGTCAGGATCGTTTGAGTCAGGTGAGTAAGAAACTAAACCATTATCTTTACTTATCAGTGCAAAGGCAGCTGGTGTGTGTCCCTTTCTTTGTATATGTTTTATATGTTTTCAAACAGCTTTAGTTCCAATTAATTAATAATTTAATACTTTATTTCATTACAGGTATGTTTAAAACTTTGTCTATAAACTAACAGTCATAGTGTGTAAGTATACAAATATTTTAAATAATCATATTATATTCAATTTGTATACCCTGATCCCATTAAAAATGTGAAAAAGGGTATTATGGTTTTGTGCAAAAGTATGTAACAGGCATAAGGAAGCATCTCCAATTCCATGAAGCATATAAAATCTTGATCACTATCAATAGCCGAGTCGATAAAGCCATGTCCGTCTGTCCGTCCGTCTATATGAACGCGCGTTTCTCAGAGACTACAAAAGCTAGAGACTTCATATTTGAAATAAACGTTCTCGTAGTGGCGAGACAATACAAGTTTATCATTTTTTTTTCGACATCTCGTCCCGTTTAAGTTATCGATAAATGAAAATTAATGATCAAGATTTTTTTTTTTTTAAAATCAAAATTCTTAAAATTTGATATTTTAAAAAATTCATAAACTTAAGATGTAGAACTAAAGACGATGCCAAATAATGATCAAAATGGGCTCGGGATTGACAATCGGTTCAGATTTGACAAAGTTGTGGCAGTTTGAAGTCTGGGAAGGTCATTTATAAGGAATTTTTCGTTGTTTGGGCACTTTACAAGCCAATTTTTTTGTCACTTTTGGCGTGATTTTTGACAGAAAAATGAAACACCAAAAAATCACTTTTCATATAGTTTTTTATACTAATTAAGACACCCACAATCAATTAAATGTAAAATTTCAAGATTTTATTTTTTGAAAAATCAAAGTTTGTAAGGGTCCCCCCTTATGCTTTTTTCGCAAAAAAAATCCGAAATTTAATTTTTTCAAAATTTCATAAACTTGAGATGTGGAATTAAACTAGATGCCAAATATTGATCAAAATGGCCTCGGGATTGACAATCGGTTCAGATTTGACAAAGTTGTGGCAGTTTGAAGTCTGGGAAGGTAATTTATAAGGCACTTTGCCGGGTTTGGGCACTTTACAAGCCCATTTTTTTGTCACTTTTGGCGTGATTTTTGACAGAAAAATGAAACACCACAAAATCATTTTTCCTATAGTTTTTTATACTAATTGAGACACCCACAATCAATTAAACGTAAAATTTCAAGATTCTATTTTTTGAAAAATCAAAATTTGTAAGGGTCCCCCCTTATGCTTTTTTCGCCAAAAAAATCCAAAAGTTGATATTATAAAAATTCATAAAATTAAGATGTAGAACTGAAGTAGATGCCAAATAATGATCAAAATAGGCTCGGGATTGACAATCGCTTGAGATTTGACAAAGTTGTGGCAGTTGGAAGTCTGGGAAGGTCATTTATAAGGAACTTTTCGTTGTTACATGTTCCTATTAATATTATTAATATTTCCTCACATCTAACAAATGGCTAACTCGTCCTTTCGGCACATTCATCCAGCGACAATGTCCCTTCCAGGAGTTTGTCTGGCCAACTTATCTTGGCCACCCGCATATTACGTTTCATTACATAATATGCCAAAAGCCATAAAATCAGTTAATGACCCAGAAAGTTTCAGTTAAGGCTTCAAAACCTACCCTTACCACAAACTATTATCAAAAAAAACCTCAAAATTGTCTGGAAATTGTGAAAGCTGCGCAGCGGCAATTAATATTAGTAAACTGCCTAGTAATTCTGAGGGCAGCTAACGAATTTCAATGCTAATCGGCAGATAAGACGCAGGAAGCAAAATTGAAATTTTTAATCAAATTTCAGAGCCGAAACTCAAGCAACCCACAGCCACACCCCTTTTAATGTATAGTTCTAGGCAGCTCATTCATGACGATGAGAGAATGTGTGGTTGTGTGTGTGTGTGTGTGTGTGTAAAGGCCATAAAACTTAGGTACAGCCCAGGCGACAGTTGAGAGAAGTAATCAAGCGACAAGTCACGAAAATTCCCAAAAGTAGCTAATCAGTGAGGCTATCATGACCTGACTAGGGCTTCTCCTGCCTCCTCCAGTAAGGACCATCAGCATATTAAATTTGATTTGCATTTGCTGTGGCTTTCACTCTGACTTTGCCTGTGTCTCTGCCTCTGCCTCTGTATCTGTCTCTCTCTCTCTGTCTGTGTGTCGGCTGCTTGGTGTGCCCACAATTTTGATATGCAAAATAAATCAGTGAACTAATTTTGTACAATTTAGCACGCCTGCGGGGCGGAAACGGAAGTGACTGCTGCTAACCCCTTGCTTCTGTGTGATGTGTGTTTTTCAGGTTAATGACAACTGTCTGCGCTTTGGGCATTCTAATTGTACATGATCTGGCCTATGTTTGTGTACCTGCATTTCATCCTCATGCTCTGGCATATGCAAAATTCTATTCGACATATCAGTCACCCCTTTGCAAGTTATATCATTTTATGGACGGCTTGATTAAAATTTGAATATTGACTGCAATTGAGTTAGAGTTGACTTCGGTGTGTCCTGTCAGCAAAGTAAACGGGTTTATAGTCATATGAGTACATGAGATTATGCAAATATGTTTAAGGATTCTAAAATTTAAATTAGGCTAATTGATATTGCTTTCGTAGTTTGAAAGACTTGTCTAATAGAAATGAGCATAGGATGTTGTTGGTTATTAACAAATTACTTGAAATTGAGCAAACTATTGATTTTTTAAATTATAAACAAGTTCTGGTAGTTTTAACAAGGTTTACAAATATCTTAAATCATGATTGTATTTTATGTAACTTTAATTAAATACTAATTACTTTTAATATTTAATGCTCATTATTTAAAGCACAAATAAAAGATTTTATATAGGAAAATCATAAGCCACAATTGGATTGTCAGGGGTCAGACTAGTTTCACATTTAAGAGGTGGCTCAGTGTACAGGATTTCAGCTGCAATAATTACCTAATACGTCTGAATACAAGTTTCCTGATTAACTGCAGCTCATGTTATGCTTGACGCTAATTGAGATACTGCTTTGTGGCTATTCAAAAAGCTCACCACATTTTGTTAAACTATTGAATTGATTGCCGAGCAACGTTTATTGCAATTTTTGAACAATGGAATTTGTTTATTAAAAACATCATTTAATAATAAAGTAATTGCATAATTGCAGGCATCACAACTGTTGCAAATGTTACGCCATTTATTTAATTTATTTGCCAAATTGCATTTAAATTTAATGCATACTGTTTTTGTAAATGCTGTCACTGCTGTATTATATATATTTCGGGCAGCAGTAAGTAAACAAATGCAAGTTTAAAATGTGCTTTTCATAATGTAATTGCAAACAATTGCGCAAATATGCATAAACTGAAATAATTGCATTTGGCGGCCGCTACCCACACACAATTTTCATTACAAAGTAATTATTTAAACTGTCGGGCAAAACTGCAGGAGCAACAACAACAACAACAACAACGACTGCCACATGTTTGCCCGGCACATTCAAAATGACGCCAAATGGACTCTTTGCGATAAATGAACTGTAAAATAAGCGGCCAACCGAAACGTCATTTGCACCCATTTTGGCCAACACTGGTGAACATCGCCGACCACATTGACAGCATTGTCAAAAGCCATTTATTTTAATTAGCTGTGCACACAACACGAATTCTACAACAACAATAACAACCCCAATGGAAACAGCAACAAGAATATCAAGCGAATTCACTTTTAGGCTTCAATTAATAAATGCAATTTTGTGGTCAACACCTAGGAGTAAAACAGTTTAATTATTTAATGACATCCGTTAAACTTCAGTCAAGTTTTTCAATAACACTGTGCAACACAGTTGATATTTCGACAGAACCAATTACTACTTAGTATAAAAATCAATATTTTCGGTCAAAAATCACAAAAATGTTGACTTGTAAAGTGTCTAAACCCTGGAAAGTGCCTTATAAATGATCTTTCCAAAATTCAAACTGCCACAACTTTGTCAAAACTAAACCAATTTAATTGCGCATTTAAATTTTATGAAATTTTACATTAAACGTAATCGTAACTTCAAACTAGTTTTGAAAATATTTTGTACTCAGTGTTGCAATTTAAATAAGTGCAATTACACACGTTATTAATATAAGTGAGTACTTTAAAAATGATCAATAGTGTGAGGGGGAAGCGGGGGCTGTGGCAACTGCAGGAGGGCTTTTCAACAACTTTCAATTGCGGCTCCTGTCTGCTGTCCGGCCATGTCGCTTATTAATTGCTTGTCATAAATCATGATTATGCCACTTGCTGACCAACCGCTGCGCTAGTCGTAGTTATTATTATTAATCTTTGTCGCCCACACACACACACACACACCCAAACATACCGAAGGAGAGTGAGAGGCAGAGAGAGAGAGAGAGAGAGAAGGAGAGTGAGAGGCTACGAATGGGAATGAGTCTGTTCAGGTAGTGCCTGCCATATGGCAGATTCATGCAAATGGGCCGTCGTCGTCGTCGTCGGAGTGGATGTTGTTCAGCTACTGGTTTGGGCCTATCTTGATTAATTGCAAAAGTTTACTGGTCACACGAGCCTGGGAACAGGAGCAGGACTAGCATCAGGGCCCAGACAGAGGACAAGCCATGGAAATACGTCAGCTGCTTTTTTTGGGGCCACAGAATTAATAACAACAATGCGGGTAACAAGCTTCATAACACGCGTATGTTGTCGCGTAAATTGGTTTTAATATTTAAAGCACTTCATTACTCACAGCCAGCGAGAATACGAGACTACGAACTACGAACGGCAGCGAAAATTGAGTGCGCTGAAAAGTAGACTACAAAGTGCACTCTTAATCAACCCGCCTGCTGTTGCTCACTGATGAAATGTTACTACACTGTCATTTAATTCAGTTAAAGTGTCAATCGAAACATTGCTATTTCAATGGTATTACTTTTAATTATGGGCTGGCTTTTATAAAGGTCACAATCTATCGCCATGAGGATATTCTTTCAAAGAAATACTTTGAAACTAACTTTTTCTCGAATGGAAGATTTGATTTCTATTCTCCAAGGATTCTTCTCCATACCGATCTAACAATAATCACAGAATTTATTTAAAGATATATTTTAATGAACTCATTTGCACTTACATATTTGTAGATATTAATGAATGTGAGTTAGACAACATTTAACTGTTATTTTCAAGAGTAATTTTACAGTCTCTATAAATTTATGTACATGACATATATTCGCGATTTTTCATATTCTTTTTTCGCATAGTCATTTCAATTTTTTCCCGATTGTCGAAAGCTATTCGAAATCAATCTAGGTATAAAGTGGTACGCTTTCTGTTTGTGCTTGCCTCAAAGGAGCTGCAGCTAACAACAATGACAAAAAACAAGAGGAATAAACGCGTTGCTGCTAAAATGCAAACGATTTCAATTTTTCGGAAAATGAAAACGAAAATCTTCGCCGACAGCAGACAAAGCTGTTTGCATACTCGTCTGACGTCTCGGTGTCTGACAAGGCGTCAGCTTCAATGCATCTACACAACAGTACAAAACAGACGTTAGCCAACAACAAACTAAGTCGCTGTGCCACAAGCGTGTATATGTGTGAGTGTATGTGTCTGACGCACATACATTTGCCAGCTGTAGGCGATCGAAGAAAGTTTTTCTCTTATTTTTGACTCACTGCTGCTGATTTTTGACATATTTTCTTTGGCAGCGAACAGCAAACAACTCGGCAGACTGCAGGGCGTTTTTGTATGTGCAACTAGGTTAACCTGCGAGTGCAACGAGTGAGAGAGAGAGCTATGCAAATTGCGTGCGAAAATAGATAAAAAAAAGTATCTCACAGATTGTTGCAGGCAGTAAACGAAATGCGTTCGGCGTTTTACCAATTTGCAAGCAACCTACCCGCCCTCTCTCCCCCTCTCTCTTTCATGCAGCACCTGCTGTCTTTGTCCTTCTGTGGCATGTGCAACAGCTCAATTTGGTATTGTGGCAGGCAAGGCATATGGCGTTTTTGAATGGCAGCTTCATTAATCAGAATTCGTAGCTGCATTCACAACTTGTGCAACAATCAGCCTTTCATTTCGACCGAATTTGCTCGATTGTATTCCACTGTGCTTGGGTAAAAATGTTAAAAATCAAATATGAAATAAAATTGCATGCAATTACTTTAATGCCCCCAGCATTCAGTCAATCAGCTACTCAACATTTTTTGCACCTTTCAACCTTCGCCCACATCACTCAACAGTGCCACGGGCCAAAGCTCGTTTGCGGTTCGGTGGCGTATGCGTGACATCCATTAAGTGCAACACGCAAATTAAAAAGTGCAAATGCCGACAATTGTCACTTGTATTTTGCCCGAATTACACTATATTGATGGTACACAGTTCTATACAGGTTAATGACGTGCTGAGTTGTGTTCATTACAATTACGTGATCGTACTCCACAAATGCCGTTACTGTTCTTGTATGAATATCAAATTATATGTTAAGTGATTGCAGGCATATGCAAACGTACACAAATTGTGCGACATTTCAGCAGATATTTTAGCAGTGAGAAACTGTACCTGTGAATATTGTTCCTTTTGAAATATTACTAGCTAAATTTCTGTATTCGATAATACATTTTTCTATCTTAAAGATAAACTTTTTCATATTTTCATTTACTAAAGTGCCAATTTATGTTTAAAACTATTCATATCAAAGCGTATCTTAATTAAATCTATCATAGATGCAAAACTTGTTGGTTAATAAGAAAACCCCTATCCAAAGTTCACCCTACTACTTCAGTTTCCATGGATGCACTTCAGAGCACCCCAGGAGATATAAAAATGAACACTTGCATTGCACAAACGATGCATATGTGACACGTCCCCACACACGTAGACTATTCAAACAATCGACAATATATTTTCTTTGTGTCATGTTTTTTTGTTTTTCTGTACATCTTAGCATCGATTACATTTTGCTAAATTGAATTGTGCATGAGGAAAACAAACTCACGTTGTACATGATTTTCCTCCTAGCTTGTCGTGCAACATGCAGCCAGAAAATTGGTTGGACTGATGATAAACATAGATTGATTCGGCCTCTTGAAAATTCAAATAGAGTGTGCAATTACTTGACGTAAATGCCAATTTCACTTAGGCTCGAGCTTAAGCTACTTTCACTGAGCCCCCAATTTGCAAAGTCTGCTTTTAGGCTTTAGTCTTTAAGGTTTGGCCATAGCACACACTTTAGCATTATTAGTTGACTCTTTTCTCTTTTAGTTGAGAGAATAGCAAAACAAACAGTGCAACAACTTGACATTTCTCGAGTGACACTACATCAAAGTCAAAAGCCGGTCGAGTGTGTTTATTAAAGGCAACACTGGATGGAATGCCTGAGCGCTTCACAACAACCAACCAACCAACGAACCAACCAACGAACCAACCAACGAACCAACCAACCAACTAACCAACTGATGCGAAATTCTTTGGCACATGCCTCTCTGATCTCTCCATTACTGCACTGCTGACTGCAGTTTAACTCGTTGTCATGGCTATTGCATTGTGTGTGGTGCTTATGTTTTACAGTCTGCTTTTAAGTCACACACACACACACACACACACACACAGATACAGAGAAAAGCGACTATGGTGTAATTGCAATCTCACTAATGCTGGCAAATGTGTTGCGGCTTTGCCTCAGCACTCAGGCGCAACAATACGGCCACACTCAATTGGATTTTCTGTATGTGTGTGTGTTTGTAGCGTGGATTTTAGATTACTCAGCGAGTTCAGATGCCAACTGTCATTCAGAGGCATAAATTTTTTTTCGCTTTCTGCTGCTGTTGTTGCTGCTGCTTTGGGCCCATGTTGACATTATTCAACGCCCAGTTTGGCAGACGCGTCAAGTTGTTTACTCGTTGTCTTTGTTACGGCTCGGATTTATTGTGTTTAATGTGCTGAAAAGTCTGCTTATTTATGGCACTGATTTCGTCTTCCTTTCCCCCCACACACACACACACACACACAAACACACACACAAACAACTACTTATGTGTGTGCTTGTGTTTGCTTGGCAGTATGTTTGCCTTGAAGGGTTCGATCCCTAAGCAATATTCCCCAGTCAAAATAGTTGGGCTCAAAATTGTCATATGTTGTTGTCATTGATGCTGCTGCCTTTCGCTCGATTGTGCGGAAAATTGAAAAAAAAAACAAATATAAGTGGGTTTACGAGCAGTTTTCTAGTGTCTAGTTCTTCCTCTATATTGTCTGGGGCAACAGTTGGTCCACAACCATAACCTAGAATTGATATGCGAATACGTTGCTGTGATGAAAGAAAATAGGACAAGAAACCGCAATAGATTGTAATAGCATTTTCATTAGATAATAACATTTAATGTGTGAATAAAAACTAAATAAACACAATATGCCAAGAATCTCCCATAGTTTTATAGTTCAAACACAATCTTTTATCAAATACAAGCTTTTTTTAAAGTGTCGGGAATGTTCTTTAAACAATCATAAATCCGAAATGCTATGAACCATTTGATTTAAATTATTATGCCTTTGAATAGGTAAAGTAATATTTTCAAAGTACACATATTCTAAGTAATCTCATCAAACTCAATACTCTTGACCACATATATATATTCTTATAAATATCCTCTTATGACATGCTGTATTCAATTTGTTTTATCTATATTTGCTGTCCTCCGCTTTTTGGATATTATATTTATTGGCTGGATGTCGTTTATCTATTTGTATCTATCAAGTTTTACATCATAAATCCATATTAAATATTTGTATTACATTTTTGCATTCTCTCATGCGAAATATTTGAACATTTTTGGTGCCACAGCTGCAGCTGCAACTGCAATTGCAACAACAAAAACTACACAAAAAACAAAAAACACAATAAACTTTTATGACACAAAACATGTAGCAACTAATATTGTAGTCCTTGCATTGCTAGCTGTTTTTTGTTTTTTTTTTGCTCCTGCTGCTTTCGCCACCAAAAGAAAGAGCTAATAGTGTTTGGTCATTTTTCAAAACGGACGCACGAAATTGGCGGAGCACAGTGCTCGACTCTCAGCTCAGACAGAGAGCTCGTTAGATACAACACTTTTCAACATCCATAACACACGCCCCCTTTTTATACGATAGTGAATGGTGGTGGCGTTGTCGTTAGCTCGAAGTTTGTTGAAAATTTTTATCAGCATGCTGAGCCAATGACATGACCACATCACACCGACACGGACATCAACAACAGAGCCAGCAGCATCAGCATCAGCAACAGGAGGAGGAGCAGGGGCAGGAGGAGGAATCGGTGCTGGGTAGCCGCAACATGGTAACAGTGTCGACATCGTCACTGCCATGTGTGCCATACATACTAATAAACCGTTAGTTGGCTGCCCCGGCTGTTGCCATTCTGATAAAATTGTTAAACAAAAAATGCTATATCATACTTTTTCGATGCCGCTTTAAATGCATTGCAAAAGGCAGTTTTTTATTTCATTTATTAAATTAATAAATAACGATTATGTTCTAAACGAGAATATACATTTAGAATATCGGGTATTCGAGTTTTTTTTTGATGATACACAATTAACTATTTTTACGATATCTAAATATCTCGTATTGAAAAACTTGATCCGCAAAGTATAGGACCAAACAAAAACTTGATTCAATGTGATACAGAAAAAAATGCAGAGTAAAATTCACAAGAAAATCTCCTAAAAATATTTTGTTTATTTATTTGAGTTGTAGTATTGTTGTGTTGCGTCACTGTAGCTTAGTTTATAACACGAATTTTATTTTCCAGATATTTTTGTATTGCTTACAACGTATAGTTAGTGTTCATGCGGGTGTGGATTTGCTTAATGCTGTCTTTGATCCTCACTCATCCTAGCTGCATTAAAGCTTTGTTGCATTTACGCTCGAGTTACGTCTGTTACGGATAGAACAGAGACACACGCAAATACACACACTATAAGTGGCCCTATTATGAAGTGAAGGCAGCTTCTTTGTACTCATTTCACCACCAGCTTCACTTGCAGGCACACAATATAATCCAACCAAACTAGCCAGCCAGCCAACCAACCACTCAGACAGTCAATGCGCCAGTCCGTCAGTCAGTCAGTCAGTCAGTCAGTCAGTCACAAGACCACTTTTTGCCGAGTTTATTACTTTTATGCGATTATGTGTCATGTGTTGGGGTCTGCATCTCTTTGGATATGAGTTGGGACCGTGCTGCTACGAGACTAGTCAGTGTGTCATTGCCATTATTAGCTCCATATAGCTCCATGTGTGTGTGTGTGTGTGTGTGTGCTACTGCTGAAATTAATTCCAATTATTTATGGTCTTTAATTTACTTTTTTTTTGGGGTCTGCGTGCTGTGGGTTTGCTGCAGACTCTGTGGTCTGGTATTTGGGCTATTCATAATTCATAGCTAATAGTTTTTTGTCATTGAAAAATAAACAATTTTATGGCAAATTTAGCTATGTCAAAGGACAAGTTTGCGGCTGTTTCAATGTACATCAATTTATTTAAATTATCCAGTGTAAACAAATTCACATCTGCCCTTAAAAGTATGCTATGCAATTTAAATTTGAGCATTAAAGTTGCCTGTAGTAAAATTGTGAGATATTTGCCATGAATTTCCATTATGATTAGCATTTGTTGAGTAAAACTCAATATCACAACTTGGCACTCATAATTGTGAGCTCTAATGACTACCACAAGCAGCGGTCGTTGGCAGCTAGTTTCATAGCTGTGCATTCATTATGGTCCACTATACGCAGACCGTTGCAGTATTACACATACGCAACGTTGTACCATCAGCAATAGCTACAGCAACATCAGCGTTGATAAAACATGAGTTTTACACCAAAATTGTGATGCCAGAGCAATACAAAAAAAGAAGGAGAAAAATAGACAACTTTAGATACACAAAAAGAAATAAAAACGAAAATCATCATCGTTGTCGGTTGCAACATGCAACATGGGAAATCTGTTTGGCGGGCTAGACCAGGTCTGTCCTCCATAATTGTGCCTGTATCCAGACAGTCTGTGTCCTGTTCGGTTTGTATAACTGTGTGTGGTAGCTGGCTTGGCAACTGGCGCGCTAACAACTCTCGTCAACGTTATGAGATTCTCTCTCTCTATCTCTTTCGCTCTCTCTCTCTCTCTCCTGGCGAGTGTGTCTCCTTCTTGTGTTCTCTGGTGTGGTTACATGTGAGTTTGTTATTTTCGAAACGAGTTAAAATTAGCATAGTTATAGGAAACGTGCAACGCTGTCGACTCTGGCTGTTACGGTCGACTGGCTGCGTCTGGCTGCTGCTACTGCTGACTTGGTAATGATGTGAAAATATAATGAACTCGGCAGTTGCGAAATTGAATGAAAACATTTGCTGCCGCTTCTGTTGCCACTTCTGCTGCTGCTGCAGCTGTGCTTAAAACGTATCATTTCTAGAATTGCTCTTGATAGTCGCACTCATTTAGGTCAGTATGTGGATTATAAATAGTTAAGGTATACCAACTTTAGGCGCATTAACACTAAAGAGCGAGAGTCTGTCTGTCTCCCCCTCAATACTATTATCAGCTTGAAATTCAGGTCAGCTGCGTAATGCGTCATATAAGTGCCTATAAGGATGCAATGCACTTTCGTGCCGCAGATTGCGGCATACAGAAAAAAAGGGCAAATATCTCCACACCCAACTAGGTGGGGCACCTGCATGGAAAGCTGTTTAGACCGCCAGCAGGCAAAAAGCAAACGCACAAAAGTGTGATGCCAGGCCATAACCCATTGACCCCGCGCCGCCCGCAGTTCCGCTTGCTTGTGGTGTTTATTTAGCCTATAAAGCGTCAGTTGGTTTTACAGCAGTTAAAAAAGAAAGGACACAAATGAGCACACGTGGCTGGCACAGCATCAAAGCGTTCAGGCATGGCAAAAAACGAAATGGTAGAAGAAACTGTGGTGAAAGTGAACTAAAACAAAAAACACTGAAGAACGAAAAGGTTTCTTTGGAATACCGAGGCTTTAATACCTTAAATAAAGTGATTTGGTTAGTGGCTAGATTTCCAACAAAATCTTGCAAGTGAACATTTCAAATAAATAACTTTAATTATTTTTTGTCAGTTTTATTATTGATTTTTATGTTTACAACAATAATGCAGAAGCTACTACAGAAACTGTACAATATAATACAAAATCTGATTTACTTACTGGTACTCAACTTAATTTACAAACAGATATGGATATATTAAATATATATATATGCTTGAGAAAATTGGAATACCCTCTGTAAGAGTATTGGAAACGGGCAGCAAGTGACACACAAACCGCGTTGGCAAAGCCCTAACGCATTCCCTGGTTGGACTTTGTTGACCTAAAAAACTCATTTGCCGCTTGCTCATTTCTGCCGTCACTTTTGTTACGTTTGTAGCGCCCGCCGCCTGCCCCTGCTGCCCCTCATTGTTTATTGTTGTACAAAAGCCTCAAGCCTCAAGCTAGGCAGCATATTCTTTGATATAAAAATATCTGAGCAGTACCTCGCTCAATTGGACAGAGGGGGGCAGACGCTAAGTGATGGAAGACCAGAAACTGACTTTCTCTTGGTTTAAAGCGACTGGGTCAGGAAATGCGAGGAAATGAGTTGCAGACAAAAACCTGACCTCTTACCAGGCGTTTGGATGCTTTAGTTAATTTCCTTTTCCTTTCACATGTCAAGGCTGTTTGGGCAAGCACTCATCATATAAATACTTTTCTTATAATGACATTTCTTCTGTTTAGTTCAATCGAATTCAAATCAATGTCAAATTTTTCTAAGACCCCCAACTTGAGCAATGCTTTTAGCACTTTTTCATTTATTAATTATTTTTCTTTCCATTTTTTATTTGCAGGTAAGTTGCTGACAGTGTTCATGGTGACCATTTATCTAAAGTTATATTAAAATTGCCGTAAGTTATGTGAATATCAAGTTGATGAGTACAATTTTAAAATTAATTTTGCCTACAATTTTGTTTGATCATTTAAGTGTAGAATTAAATTAAGATCAAAATTTTCAAAGCGACTTAAAAATATATTTCGAAATGGCTGACTCTTATCGGCACATTCAATACTTAAATTTAAATCATATTTAATACCATACACACACAGACATAAACCGAAAGATTACTAGCAAATTGCTGAGATTTTTCAGAAATTTCGACTGATTGTCAGTCGAGTTAATGGAAACTGAACGCTAGTCTCACTTTCTGCGCTGTCACTTAATAATGCAAGACTAGAAAGTGGAGGACGCTATGTGCCCAATTTATTAGCCTTCTGTCTGCGATTTAGATTCTTATTTCATTTTCTTATTTTTATTTTCCACACAAATGAGACTGGTAAATCTGTATCTAAATGTGCGCTACAAGGAAGTGAAAAAACGAAAATCGGCGAAAAAATGAATGAAAATTGTGTTAGCTGCGACAGGCTGACAAAATGATAGATGAAACACTGAAATAAGTGAGGGGAAGAAGAAAAATTAGCGTAGGCTTCAAAAGCAATCAAAATGACAACTTAAGTAGGCTTCGCAGCAGAAATTGAATATGTACGACCGAAACGAAAATGTTGAAAAAAATATATAAAAGAGCGTCCCTTTCCGGGCTTACCGTACGAGGGGGTCAACCCTTGGGCTGGTTGGTTGTGTGTGAAGCGATAAAAATGTTGAGAAATGTGGGCTCAATTAGGGCCTAATTTTACGCGACAAATTGAAGCATACAACTCGGTGCAATGTATATTTTGTAGATGTTAAATTTACAAGTTTACATACAACTTTCAGCTGCAAAGTTAAAGATATTTAAAAACGCCAGCCGCGTCTGGAAGTGTCCGGCGAATGTTGACAGGAGCTGCCATCCATATCATTTGCTCAAAACGTGCGTAAAGTTCTTAAATTCATATGAAACGTCCACATTAAACAAAAGACAGCACGGCGCTCGCGCGGTCGGAAGACCCTCAACGAAAAACCAACGCGACCCAACGAGACCCAACCCCAACCCCAACCCAACCCAACCCAACCCAACCCAACAGGACCAGACAGAGATTTGTTGGCCTCACTGTTTTTGGGTGAGCATATGGCCAAGGAAACAGTTTATGTGCGTGGCAAAATGTAAAATGTGTACTTAAGTTGCGACGGCCCCAAATGCGCATTTAACTTAATCAAGATTTTAATATTTAAAGAATTTTCAAATGTCACGCCCGCTGTGGGCGTGGCCACAAATTGCTTGCACTCGCCATCTTATCTTGTGAGTTTGTTCTGTGACTGTGGGCCCTAAAAGGGTTTCTTGTGGTCGGGCCGCAAATAACATTATCTTACTACATGGCAGTTGCCACACTTCAATTGCTACTGAAAACCATACAATAGAAAGAACAGAACAGAACAGCACAGAACTGACAACCAAGCCCAAGAACCTTACGCCCAACTCAATGTTCGACATTATACATTTTGTTCTTTGTATTGTCAAGTTGCTCCCTTTTGTAGTTGTTGTTTTTCTTGTTGAAAATGAAGAAAGTTTTGTGTTGCTTTTTGCGGCTGCCTGTCGACTTGTCTTAAGTTTTATGTTGCACTTTTATTTATTTCGACATTTATGCCAGGTCCGTAAATATTTGCTCCAAAAATCAATAAGCTGAACGACAGCAAATGTATAGCTGCTGGTCAGAGTGCAAATAAAATCCCATAAAAGCTTTTTGATGCCGTCAAAAGGAATGCTAAATATTTCAAAAGCCGCACAAAATGTGCTTAGTACCAATCGAGTGGAATTAGTTACTGCCCTGAAAGTCTTGGAGACGAATCATAATTTTATTATCAGATCATGGAAAAACAGTTGCATAGCTTAAATATATATTCATGAATCGTTTAAAGTGGGCGCTTTCCTTGAAATTTTACTTTGTTTTAACCTGAGAGATAAGTTTTATGTCAAATGGCTTCAACTTTTCGTAGCGTCGACAATTTGTAGCGCTCTAACGCCCATTTAAGTGAGAAAGTTACACACAGAAATCAAAGTTAAGCTTAAGACATGAACTCGGAGATTTGCGCTTTCACACACACACACACGCACACACACACACACAAGGCTTAATGTGCTGTGTGGTTAAAGAAAGCGCTATATAAGTAAGTGTGCGCATATGTAGTGGTGTCTACTATATACATATAGACAACTGGCGCCACACTAAAATCTAGCAAAAACTTTTCAAAGGCCTTGCAAGGCAGAGCCGGGAAAATGAAGCGTCACGAACCGCTAGCCTGAAAGATGAGGAGGGCGGAGCAAAGAGCTCGGAACGTGTGGGTCGCTAAAGCGCTTAATGGTGACGGTGTCGTAAATGGCAAGTCAAAAATCTACTTGCCAAATACTTTTAGCTCTCAGTGTGCGTCTGTCTGTGAGGCTGCTTCTTGCCTGTATGTCAATGTGGATAAGCTGGCCGAAAAGCAGACTGGCAAAAAAATAAAGAACTACACGTGACAATCAACATGCCGACATGTGTTCCTGTTTCTTGTTTCTTGTCGCTTGTCTCTTCACTTGTTCAGTACCCAATTTCCACTCCATTCCTTCCGCTCCTCTCGTTTTTCGGGCGCTTTATTATTTGTGCCATAGTTTTGTGAAATAAATTTGCCAAGTTGCTCTTTGCATTTTATTGTTATGCGCTGTTTGCCTCGCCGTCTGTCTCATAACTTGTTATTGTCGCTGTTAACAAGTAGTATGTATCTTCGAGATACTTCTTGTGTGAGTTCTGCCTTTGCCTTCGCCTTGCGTAATTTGTCTATTTTGGCAGCCGAGCAACTCCCACACGCAAGGACGCACACATTAGTCCAATTGTCTGCGTTGTTTGTGGAATTGTAAGATTTGCTCCTCGTTTGACAATCCGCCTTCTTTGTCCACTTTTCCGTTAGACATCGCTCATAATTTATGTATCTCTCTGAGCGCTATTTAATCTGCTTCATGTACGATTTAATGCCGTAGGCCATGTATTTATAAGACATGCACTTACTCTTTGCATAACTAGAAGGAATAACAAATGAAGGTATAACAAATATTGCGAAGGATATATTCTGTTGGCTGATATAGGTTTATGAATGTTTGCGTTTCTCATATTATAATGTGAATATTAATTCATTACTTGCACTTTAAGTTAAGCTACTTCCTTAAGTAGTATCCCTGTTTTCTAAATTGACAGTCTCTAGCTTTTTTATCTGAATTCTAGAGATAGTTCAAACAGGGCAGAAATGTATCTAATATTTGTAGAGGAATCTAGTATTCGATACCTAGATAGAGACAATCTTACTTGTTTTCTTCTATTCACTACAGCATAATTATTTTGAAGAAGTAAGACTTATTTTTAATTTGTATCTTTTATAAACAACTTGGGCTTACACACACATATTATATGTATTTTATACGAATTTTCGCTTAAATATGTGCCAGCAAACAAATAAACACCAAACACAATGCAAATGAGCAAAGTTTTCACCAGATCCGTTGGTTACTCGGGGGGAGTGGAAAGAGGAATCAGCTGATGCTGATGCTGATGCTGCTGTGGATCTGTTGTCGAGTGTTGCGCCAGTTTGCGACGATGGCAGGGAAATGTAAATAATTTAATTTCAAGTACCTGCGGTTTTCTTGGCGAAATCATTTTCAAATAAATAAACTAAACGAGGCAACAACTTCCTCCTGGCAGCCGTAGGAAGTTATCAACAGCGACAGCAGCACTTATTAGCTTCGAATAAAGAGTAGAGAGACAGGCAATTGCGACATAAACAGCCACTCGAAGCCGCAATCGTCTGCTTGTCTGTGTCTGTCTGTGTGTGTGTGTATGTGTAAGTGTTGGCCAAGAGTGGAGAGGGGTGAGGCAGTTGACAAAGTGCGAGACGAACTTTGGAATTTGTGTATTTTGCGCCAAACCGCAAAACTTCAAGTGCGCCACTTAGACCAACAACTTTGTCGCTTACAGAGTAAGAGAGAGCACAAGAGTGACAGAGCGAAAGAGAGGAGAGCGATGCAGAGTATAAAACCTACTTTGGAATTGTTTAGCCCAAAAATGGAACAAGCTGAATCAAAGGCAAGCCAATGGAGGTAGATTGGCAGGCAGTCAGCAATTTGTTTATTGAATTTATTAACATAATTGACTGCTGCAAAAATGCTCATGCAACAAAATGATTAAAAAAGTTGCGTGTTTGCAGCTGATGCCTGGCCAACAGGGCGGCTACTTGATATCTGGAAAATCAGTAGCATTTCCGCCCGCAACATAAAGTTAGCTGCTTATCCTTTTATGAACCGCGCCCGCCTTGAGTTTGCACTTTACAGCACAGCACGCCCCTCTCCGCCCTGCTTCTGCACCCGTCTGCCACCATCCTTCTCCCACTCTCTGTTAATTTCTTTGCTCCTGCTCTGGCGTGATTGATGATACTCATTTGTGTGTGTGTGTGTGTGCTGGTTTGCGTGTTGTGCAGCTCGAATGCGCGTTAGGTAAAATCATTTCGCTTAATTTTAAATCAGTTTACCATTTGCTGCGAGAAGTTTTTCAGCTCCCCCTCTGCGTCGCGACGTGCCTGCGGTTTAATATTGTTTATTGCTGCGGTGCGTGTTGTATACTTTTAGGCGCCTGTCGGCCAAAGTAATTTAGTCGTTTGTTTGCCCATTTGTTGTTGTACCGTTCCGTACCCATTCCTGTTTATAATGCTTAAGCACACTCACGGGTAAAGTTAACTGCAAGTTGCCAACTTTATTAATGTGCCTCTCCTTTGGGTTTTTGCTTGTGTTGTTGTCTTTTTTCAATAGACTGTCTGCCTGATTTCCTTGCTGTTTGCTTTGTGGCATCTCTTTTTTATGACACAAAAGTTTTTACGCTCTAAAAGTTTTTCCTGTTGTGAAACATTTTCAATATTTTCTTTAAACTCGTATGTTTTGTAAAGTAACAATGTGCTGGGGCAATTCTTTTGTGCCATTATTAACCTGTCAGTTGTCTAAATTCTAGGTTTAATTGAAGCCTTACAAAATGTTCAATCATGATCGTTAGGCGCATAGAACAATTTCCTTTGCTCCTTTGTTCCATAAACATGCAACTCCTGGGAACCCTGAACTAAATTTATACATTGTATGGATATGTATTATACTTTGCCATGTTTTATTTTTATTTAGAGCACACCTTTTTGACACCCTTTCTCTTTTTCGTCGTATAACTTAAAAACAAAAAAAAAAAGGAAAAGTATATGCCAAACCCTTTGCGGCAACACTTAGCAAGCTGAAAGTATAACTATAGTGGTGCATACAAAATACAACATGCAACACCATACCGCGCACCGCCCACCGCCCTTGCCACACTCACCCGGGTGGCCAACTCTTGACACAAAACTCGGGAGCGATGCCATCAGCAACGACACAATAATATTTTTCTAGTAAAGTGGCAGCAAGGTTGACGCTGCTCCATTTTGCTTCAACGCCATTAAACACACAAACAAACATATATATATATGGAAAACTGCAAAAAAAATAGTAGAAAAAATAAACCTGGCAATGCACATAAAAATTATATTTCCACTATTTGTGCCACATTATAAAACTTGCAATTTTTCTGCTATTTACTGCCCAGTTGCATTATATTCTATTTGAAGTTGGTCAGCTTTATATTTTTGCTGCTCTTTTTTGCTCTTGCTATTTTCCCAGACTCATTGTGAAATTGCAGGCGTCTTGCGCACATTTCATTAAAAGTCGAGAGCCAAAAACCAAACCTGACCACAAATTGGCAATTTATTTCAATGAATTTAATTACCCAACTAAAATGTTAGCCCGAATGTGAGTTTCACTCGGCCAACCTGACGCTTGCTCGTGTTTGCCCCCAAAAGCACCTGGGGCCTTGACCAGTTAGCCAGACTATTTGTCTTTTTAATTGTGCGCTAACTGGCCCGCCAGCTCCTGACTTAGCTGCTGCTCCACACATCGCGGCCAGTTTGTGAAACTTCCATTACATATTTGTATAACATAATAGCGTACACACGACACGTGAGTGGCCTTCCGAGGTTCCCAGCAAAACTCGAACAGCATCATGTTTAAAAAGTTTATCGTGCCAATAAGGAGTGAAAGAAACGCAGCAACTTTCAACAGCAGCGTGTGTGTAATTTCTGTGCCATAACAAAGTTTCATTTACTGCGCTGATAATTTGTGAAAAGTTGCTTCCAATGGCCGCATTTGAAGCCCTCTGTTTTTTGTTGTTGTTGTAGTTGGGTCAGCTAAGGTCATTGGCCAATTGGGTGCAAGAAAAAGTTGCAAGGCTGCAAGAATTTAAAATGTGCTCATGTGCTCTGATTTATATCTATTGACAACTTACAGAACTAGCATTCGTTATCCTTGTCGTGAAAATCGATGCAACTTGGATTACTGTTTACTCTGCTTTTGTCCCACATTTCAATTTATGTGGATAAGGAAAATACATTTATTTTTCTTATGCCAACTTTAATTTTGCTCATCTTAATTTAGATTTGCACATTATTTCTTTAGTTGATCTCGCTCTTGTAATGGAAAGCTTTCAAACAGACAGACGTCGCTGCATTTTTAATTAATACTACTACAAGTGCTATCCATTCACATCCTTGCTGCTCCCACGCTGAAAGTGGTCGTCTGCCCCTGATCCTACTGTGTCTACCATAGAAACGCCTTTTGCGTGTCATCATATTTTTTTCGTTTTCTTTTTTATTGCTGCCTGGACTGACGCTGCATACAAAAGCTGAGAAATGGCGCATGAGAAGCGGCAACAAACTTTAATTAGTTATGCAAAGCGAGCACTGCTCTGGGACATTAAAAACTAGCACATAAAAAATGGAAACCGAGCGCATAAAGAGCCTTAAATATAGCGGTCACTCTGGGCAGCATACATTTAAATTGAGAGCTCGGGAATACAAAAAAAAGCACTCACATAAAAACATAAAATAAACTGTAAAACGAATTAAGGCGATCTACGCAAACATATACCTATTTGCCCAGAGCATTCATTTGCATTCATAAACGTTTCTAAAAGCAGGTAGGAATGATCTGGTCAAGAGTGCTCGACTTGGAGATACCCTATACGCTGTCTCACAAAACAGACGCTGTAACTCATATGTTTACAAATATATGTACTTAGATTAAAACAACTGCAACTAATACTAACTGTTTTCTACAGACTATTATGAATAAACTTAATGTTTATTCTTTGATTGTTGTAAAGTTTTCAGCATGCAGAAATCGACTTGTAGCTAAAATCTGCACTGTATTTTTATCCAACAACATTGTTGGCTGGAAAGATTATGAACCTTTATATATTTTAAAAATGTATTATTGTGTATATTATATGTACAACATTATCATACCCTTTCTGATCTTAACTTTGACTACAGGGCATCATAAATGTTATGCGCTTAATTGCGCTCAAAATGGCGCAAAAAAAATATGCCCATAATTTTATTGCGGTAATAAATTAATTAAAGCAAATTGTGCTAGGGAGCTTGTGTGTTTGTTGTTAGTGTGCAAATGCGAATGCTCAAAGCGTTAAAACGTATGAAAACAAATTAGCGGGAATTTAATTTTAAATACATACTTGATGCGCAGTTATGCACAAAGGTATGCTATAAAATTATTACGCCAGATAGGTAAAAATTACAATGTTGCGTGCCAAAACATATTTATCAATATTAAAATTTGCACATCAAATATAATGTGATTGTATTTTTTTTAAACACTTATAAAGGTATTGTAGTTTTGTCATGAGAAATATTAGGTATTTAAAATAATAAATATAAATATTTGATTTAATATAATTATTAACTACAAACTCTAAAAATTCTAGTCAGTCAAAATTATCGGCAGCCCGAAAATATTTTTATTCATTTTGGTTTTTTTTATACTGTTTGGTTAGAAATTGAAATGTATGAAAGCGTTTGTTGTTGCGACTATCTTCGAACAGATGTCCAATGGACGAGCGGGACGAGTCCAGACAAGCTGGACCTACAACTGTAACAGCGTTTTGCCGGTTGCACTCTGTCTCCCGGGCCAGCTGTCTGTGTGTATTTGTATCCTGTGCAGCAATTCAATATGGCTTTTGTGTTTCCCTTGGCTTCATTGATGCTGTTGCTGAAGCTGTCTTTGTAATTGTTGCTGCCGATGTTTGCATGCTGCTCATTGTCGCATTGTTGCCGTTGATGTTGATGCAACTACGTGACATTACTGTCATCCTGGTCCTGGACGCATTGAAACTGGCTGGCAGTCAGGTCATGGCCTGTTATGTTTGTTTGCTTCGCTTCATTCATCACTCTACGTTGCGAGATCATTTGGTTAATTACAATTTGGATACAATTAGCAGCATGTTCTGCTTCACAATACTTAGACAGTTGCCATCCTGCTTTCCTGTAGGTTGCCTGCTTGTGGAAATTGTTGGAGAGCCTTTTTCCACAGGCTTTTAAAATTGCTCATTTTATTGTGTAGTTTTAACCATGTTTGCATTGCACATGACATGAAAGTTTTCAATATTTTGTAATGTTTTAAAATGTGAATTTTCATATGAAAAACAATATAATATATATGTTATTTTTATTATGTCTGTGTATTTTTCTTGGAATTATGAGCTCCATTTGTAAATGTTGTATTTTGCTGACACATGCAGAGAGGCGAAACTTTTGTTTGCAAACTGCTTGCTTGTCAGTTCCAATTATTTGCTGAGCCCCAAACTTTGCCCATGCAAACAAAAAAGAAACGAAAATATCAACTGTAATTTGCTGTTTGCGCTCTGGGAAGCACAAATCCACATGCCCAAGGATTGCCCAAAAAAGTCACACAAAATGCATGTGATATGCTTAATTATTTATTAAGACTAATTTAAAAAGTCGCCTAGCAACGTCCTGTGACAACATTTTGCTGCTGTGCTGTTGCCACATAAAAGTAACTGCTTATGAGCAGCCCAACAAACGGTTTAAGTGCTGAAACCCAGATACACATCAGGGCAGACATGTGGAGCAGTGATGCAGTATGTGAGACACAGGTCAAAACCACACTCAGGCCGTGCAGACTCTCCCTGCCTCCCAGTACCACTACCACTACCACTACCAGTGCCAGTAGCAGTAGCAGACAAAGTTTAAGTAGTTCAAAAGTGTCGTCGTTGCCGTCATCCTGATGATGAGTCTTCTGATGAGCTTTTCCCGCAACTAGTTATCTACCGACCCCAGACCCCACAACCCCACAACCCCACAGCCCCTGTGAACGTCGAGCACACAAAACTCGTTTATATTTAATAAACAAATTAAACTTGCTGTCTGTGCAGTTTGTTCTTTTTTCACTCTTCTCCTGGGAGCATACAAATTTCAAAGCACTACATGAAATTAATTGTGGCTTCCACAAGTTTCTTAAGCCAAGAAATTGTAAAGCTCGATCATGACTTTAATACAGATTATAGTTTCTAACACTTTAAATCGAATTCCTGGACTTTTTTAAACCTTGAATTCGATATTATGTGTCTACATAAATAATTTACTAGAAGCTGGGAAGCTGAAATTTGTACTATAATTTCTTTTTATCAAGGTTTTTTAAAAACTTGACCTTCACGCTCGAAAAAACGGGAAAAATCGTTGCATGAATCTTATTTATCGTAAGACCTTCATACTTTCTCAATTTATTGAGAAAGATATTTTATTTTGGGATCTGCGCAATGGTCACGCCCCCACAAGTCATTTCCCCATCAGCCAACATTTCTCAATTATTTTCCAGCTAAGTCGGAACACGTTGTGTCTGAGTCCGAGGTCGTATGTGGAATTTTATTATTCCCGCAAGGATACGGGCCTGCGAGACGCAATTATGACGCTACCGCATTTTATTTATTTCAATTTACTTTGTGCCAAACAAAAAAAAAGAGAAGAATAATACAGCAAATATAAATAAATAAAACAAAGTAATGGCATAACACATTCGCCTGCTGCCAGTTGTTCCATCTTTGGGCTTTTCTCTTTTGGCTGAGCTTCTTTATGAATTTTAATGAGCGTTCGCCAACGCCGTTTGCCTCGTTTGCTATGCAAAATATTTTTGCAACAAACGTCACGCAAATCTTCATTGCTAAAATCCCAGCCTCCGACTTCTCTCTCTCTCTCTCTCGCTCTATCCTTACATCTACTTGGCATATTTTACTTGACTTTAAGCATGCAGTTTCCGTTCCGTTCCGTTCTGTTTCATACTATTTTGCAGCGTTGAGCAAATTTTGTGCCAGACTCGCGAAAATAGTTGCCAACTTGGCCAATGTGCCAACTGGGCCGTCTTTGTTAGCATTGCTAAATGTTCGTTAACGTGGCGCATAAATTTGTTGGCAAACAAACGTTGACTGCATGCATACTGGAGGATGAGGTCTCTTAATAAATTCACATCAACATATTTGCATCATCCACAGTAAAAATCTCTGGCTTTACTGCGCTTGGCATGCAAAAGTGGAATCCGCATTAAAAGAAATAAATCACATTTAAAATACGTTTGGGGTTCGTTTAAGTTTAAATTCAATATAAATAAGAAATAGGGCTACAAGCATATAAGAAAAGAAATGTATATATATATGCAAATATATTGTTGTATCCCTTTTGAAGTTCATTGTATCGTGTGATATATATGAATTCGGATAAAAAAAATACACACTTGTATCGTATTAATCATAATATATAGTATAATTAACTTTGGCATAGCTCGGTCGAATCAATTATTACCTGACCAAGCTTTCAAATAAGTATTATCTGTATATGGTCTGATATATCTAAATCTATAAAATATAGAATACGTCAAAATTAAAAAAAAATTTAAAAAACTTACTGTTGTAAAACCATTGCCTTGACACCGACCCTGACAATACTTTTCACCCAGTTCCTAGCTGTTTTACATATATCTCATAGGGCTCAAACATAAAGCATTAAGCTTCAGCTGGCAGCCCTTAAATTCTCGCTGCTCTACTGTTCAACGGAAAATCTCCCCCAGAGCGCCGAAACTATGAAAATATCAAACTACATTTTTGTTGCTCAGCACGTTTTTTTCGTTTTCGCTAAAGCGCGTAGAAATTTTTAATTAAAAAATATTTGTACAACAGTTTTGTGTTACATTTTGCACATGCTATTCTTCCCAGTCTAAGCGAGGTGCTATTTAAGCGGTTTAAAAAAGAATTTAATGAAAAAAACTAGTTAGTTGAAGCGGATGCCAAAAAATAAATGTAATTTAATTAATTAATTTGACTGAACAAATATTTGCATTGATAATGTCAACGCGCGCCGCATTCTGGCCAATTGAAATGCAAGCAGCAAACATGGCGTATGATTAATATGCATTAAATAAGAAAAAAAAAAACAAAATGTGTTTTTATTTATGGGCGCTGCCGTTGAACTTTCCGCTATAGTCAGCGAGGTAGACACATTGAAATACACAACAACTGCCACTCTGAGGATTTGGGTTAATAGCCGACTCGCAGCCAGCCGGCAGCCAGGACTACATAAAAACAACAAATACAACAATGGCTTTGACTATGACCGGCTGCAGGTGCACGTGCGGGGGCGGGTACGGGAGCGGGAGCGGGGATCAAGCCAAGGTGCCCGGGCGTACGTGCAAGCCTCACAAAAATAATAGCACCGTTTGTTTTGTTTGTTTGTTTTTTTTTACGCCTGGACGGCAACGTCAGAAAACAGCTGAAGTCAAAGGCAAATACGAGTAACAATATGCAGGCTCTGGTGTTGACGAGCAGAGAGCAGAGAGCAGGGGGCGAGGAGCAATGGGCAATTGTGACACACTGAGGAACACACACACAGACAAAGACAGAACCTGAACTCACCTGAGCTTACCTGAGCTCAACTGCAGGCTGCAACAGACAATAAAAAACAGAGACAAAGGATTGTGTGATGGAAAATGCGCCAGTCACTGAAGACAGAGCTGGTCAAAAGTAAAACATAAGCCGGATCTGGACTGATGTGGATTATGCTACACCCATTCAGCTACTTACGTGCAGGAATTCGATACCTTGTAGTTGGGAATTCGAAAAACTAAGTGGCTTAAAAGGGGTTTAGTTTACCAAATGAGTTTAAATAAGGAAATCCGAAATATGTTAGTCTTGCTACAGATCTAATAGATATATTTAAATTTAGCTAGTTGGCACATTATTGTCAACTCACAATCCTTTTGAACGAAGCCGCCATTAAAGTTGCCACACACTTGGGTCACAAGCACTTAACCGGTGGGGTGGGCGGGGGGGTGGTGCTGTTGAATAGGAAACAGCGAAAGAGGCAGCAACTGGGTAAAAACAATGAAGGCAACAAAGGTTACGAAGAGTATACTGCTGACTGGCAAGGGAACAGGATACAAGCCCAAGCCATAAACTTGAGCCACCTACTGAGCCGAGAGACGTTGCAGAAGGCATTATAAACGTAACGTAAACGTGGCCAAAGGATGCAGAGTGCCAGTGCCGGAAAACAAGTCCCAGCGTGATCAAAACTATGATACGACTATTCCAGCCTGGCCTCTCTCTATGAGCTGGCTCCATGTCCTGTCGAGGAAAACGAACTCACCAGGTAGCTTCTAAAGTAAATTAAACTGCTCACAGAGATGCTGTAAAACGTGTGTTTGTGTGTGTGTGTGTGAGCACTAATAACATGGACAAAAGCATAGTAGCTTTGTGGCTACCCAAAAAAAAAAAAATAAAAACAAAAACACATTTAACCCGATTTACTTCAGCATGGTTTTTGGCATAGCTCGTTGCTGCTGTTCGTAGCTGAAATATCAAGTGCAGCACTTTGATTTGGTTTGGCTTTTAGTTCTCTCTATTTACCTGCTAAACGTTGCTTGTTAGCCGATTAAGAGTGTGTGTGTGTGTGAGTGTGTGAGTGAGTATATATGTGTGTGCTGCCTTTGCTCAGTGCAGCGTAAAGTTTACAGATAAGTCAAGGACAAGTGCAGTCAAGTTTATATTGCATGCAGATAAATTTCAGCTCATAGTTTTCATACACCCACATTTTCTTTCATATTTTCGAGCACTCTTTTTCTTTGAGATTTTTTTAAGCTTATTCGTTTTTGATATGACTTTTTCATTTCGTTTTCGCAGTTGTTGCCGCATTTTATGCTTCAAACTTATTCCCTTTGACTTGTATTGTAAAAATGTATATAAAATATTTTCAAGCACCAGAAACAGATCAGTTCTTACAATGAATGTATTTCTTGTGTACAAATTGCATATTGAACATTGACCAAACTTTAAGAGAACTAACATATACACGTAATTTAACAACGATTACAATATAGTTGAAGCACAGCCAACTTAACTTTGTCCAAAATGAAGTTCGGTAACGCCGCGTAACTGTTTAAGTTTACTTGTGTACAGAAATATTATATTTTCAAAATAGTTTCGCCTTCTTCACCACCGTACTAAGTGGATTTGTTTACAAAAATAATATTTACCATTTCTGAATTCTTAAAGTCAATTTTTTCATAAATGGTGACATTTGGAATTTTCGAAATGGAGAAATCATGCATTCCCCGTACAATATAAACAGCAATAAATAACATTAAATTCCGTTCTTCACACACACGCACAAAGAGCGCGCAGTCAGGCAGATAATATTCCCTCTCACGTAACTCATCCATGGAAAGGTAACACACCTGAAATAAACATAATCAAGTAAGCCTGAAAGCTTGAAAGCGGTAAGCAAACAACTTGAGCACATTTTGTCGTTCGGTGAAAATCAAATTTCAGTTTTTTTCATCCTTTCGTCATGTTTTTGGCAATGCCAGCTAAAGTTGGCCATAAAGGATTTACACGCATGTAAACAGGCGGCTGACTAAAATATGTAAAATGCTACATCAACATGCGCATTGGTAGTGAGATGATGGGTCGATGGGTCGATGGGGCGATGGGGCGATGAGTGGGGCCACTGGGGAACGAGTCCTCATCGAGGCCTTTTTAAATTTGTTGTCGTTTTTGTTTTGAGTCGTTTAGTGGGCGGCAAGAGGGCATGGCTGTCACTGCCGCATGAGCGCCTCGGGCGAACCCACTTGACAGCTCGCCGCCTGTCCCTGTCCCATGTTGACAAGGAGTCAGGCAGCTAGGAGGGGTGGTTGCGCCTGGCCAGCCTTGTTAAACATTCGTCAGTGCCTCAGTCGACATCACTTGGTGATGTGTTTATTATGTGCCTCTAATATATTTATGAGCGCGTTATAAACGCATTTCCATTTTATTTGTTTGGCCGACTTGGCTGCTTCCTGATGTTTTCTTTGCATTCACTTCCATCTTCCATCTTTGTTGCTGTTGTTGCTGTTGCTTCCTTTATGGCTGATATGCTGCGCTATTATTTATGACGAAAAAGCTCCCAAAGGTATTTTTGGCTCACTCAAAAATTTGATTTCAAATTCATGCTGACATTGCATATGAGCTTTTAGTGCCACCTTGCGGAGACTAACCGAATATTTATCATACGCCTTGTGGTCGCCCAGCAAATGTATGCCGTATCCGCCAAGCATGTGCATAATTTAAGTGTTCTTATTTCTATGAATTTATATTGAAACTTTATTCATCATAAGCTTTTTTAACCTAACGAAAGGCTTTTCTACGAATTGTTTAGAATATGCAAATTCTATAGCATACTTTTGAGGGCAAATTAATTTGAATATAAAATTCAAATTGCAAATCATAACTATTTTTAATCCAATTGCATATCTGAGCTTCATTCATTTATTTTTAAATTTCAAAGAAAATACAGCTTTAAGGATGTGTGCTTTCAATGCGCTTTTTACTTAAAAGAACCTTTGTAATTACTTAAAAATAGAAAATTTAAAAACTATAGAATGCTAACTGGTTGAAGTGAACTCATAGTTGGCTGCAAATCAGCTGCAGCTGCTCCATATGTCCATATGTCATTTGAATCACGTCTTGCAGTATGCCCTTACGCAGTTGCGGGTCTGGGGAGCATAGCATTTACTTAATTGGGGCTTAAAACTGCAAATTGCAGTCACTAAACACACAGTCTCACACTCATGCTCCTGTTGTGCATAGTGGCAGGACTAGCAGCGGATATGTGAAAAATGAGGCAACAAAGCGTGAAGCAGCCAGTGTTTTAACACAAACACGCAACACCTGCACACACTCACACACACACACACACACACACACACTTAAATAATGGCTGCCTTTGTGGTTCTAAGCTGAGCTAGCACCCAGCCATGGATAACCAAGAAGTGGCTTTAAAAATGGTAACCCTAATGACTTATGTACATACATATGGATTAGATTCAAAATGACAAGCTCTTGTCATATCCCTGTGTCAGCAGGTAGGAAATGCTGGTCCTTTGGCTCACAAATTAGTGGCATAAGAGGGTATTGCAAGGGGACCGTGGCCAGGAGCCAGGATAATGACCAAGCAAACTGTTATTAGTAGAGACGCCGTTGTCATTGGCATTTCTCGTTTTAATTGATTTAATCGGCTTTTGTACATGTGCCACGCCCCCCCAATGCCCGCCTGGCTGGCAATACGTAACCGCCTAGTAGCACACACGCACTACACACGCTCACAAGTACACAAGCGCGCACACACACCAATGCAGCGACGGGCTGCTCATTAAAAATGCTTTGTTTTGCTGTTTGTTTTTTGCGGCGCCCCCTCCTCCCACTTTAGCAGCGCTCGTTTCCGCTCTATTGGCGTATAAACAATTTTTGCGCATTAATTGAATTGCTCTGCTTGTGTGTGTGTGTCTGTGTGTTTGTGTTTGTATGCGTGTGTGCAGGCATGCGTGGGCGTGTGTGTGTGTGTGTGTGTGTGTGTGTGTGTGTGTGTGTGTGTGACATGCATAAGCCAAATTAATTGTTGCCTCGTTTTGCACAGCATCCTAGAAAAAAAAAACGTCGTCGAATTTTACGCCCTTTGCTTGCTTGGGTTTATTTATTTATTTATTTCTTGCCTTCTTTCCGTTTTTCTTTTTTTTTCTATTGTTTACATACAACAAAAGCCATTGGCGCCCTAATGAAGGTTTAATTAGCAAACACACACGCACTCTCACACACACACACCCACACACACATGCACGCATTATTTTAGAAGCCATTTCCTGCGCTGCTATTTTTATATGTGCCACTAATTCCCCTTTTAATTAGTTTATTTGGCACGTTTTATGTGATTGATTGACTAATTCAATTAGCAAAACTCGTTGCTACGTAATTTTCACGCGACGACCGCCTACTATGAAGGATTTTTTGGCAATTGAGCGATTGAAAAGCTTTAAATAAACATGTAGCCAGATTAATCAACGTGATTCCATTTTAATCCATGCACAAATCGCGCTGTTTTCTGTTACGTAACCCATATAAACACATTTATAAATCAAGACGGAGTAAGAAATACTTTTGAACAAAAAAAAAAAGTTTCTGGTTTTTTACTGATAAAAAAAAAGTTATTCCTTTCGCATCTTAATTTGCAATAAATGCAATTGTAATACAATTGTAAAATAATAATTAAAAACTTTTTGAGTTCAACTTTTACAAAAGCCAATAATTATTGGTGCATAATAATTATGTTTGATAATTAAATAACCTGCATTAACTGAATTAAAAGGAAAGTTTGCACTTTTTATACACCCAGTGGTTGGATACCCTTTGCTCGCATAAGCCGAGTTGAGAACTCAACATTTGCAGTCTCAACCGCATGAACCAAGCCACATCAAAGTTAAAGCCTTAAAACCCTATAAAACCTGCCTTAAAATTCACAAGACCGCCGCACATACATTGTTTCTGTGTGTGTATTTTGTGGGTGACTTAACCAGAAAAACCACAGCAAATAACTGCGCACATTTTTTGTGTTTTTTTTTTTGGGGCCAAGCAAAGTACCAAACAAACCGAGAAGAGAAACATTTTTAAGCCTCTGCCAAGCGGGTTGACAAATAAAACACCTGCCCCAACACAGATGCCAGTGACAGCCAGAAATGAGACGCAGCCACAGCTTGAAATCTAGTCAGTAGGAGGTACAGGTGGGAGTGGTGTTCTAGGGTCGCATGCGGTTAATAATTGCAAAGCGAGTAGAACCGGATATGGGATACGGACGGGCGATGCGCTTAAAAACTTGTCACTCATATTTGAAGAGCACGTGGCGGCCTGGACACAAAATGGCCGGCAGCTCCATGCGGGCTTATTGATGGCATGCTCGACAATTTCATGGCCTGCTTGTTGTGCTAAATGGCCGTCGCTTAATCCAGCCGCCAGGCTGTGCCCAACTGGGCCACTGCATAGCCGCCAGTGTGTAGATTGCTTTGCATATCACGGTTTTTGGGTATATGCTATACCTACACACACACACACACACACACGCATATCTTATGTAACGGTTGTGGGTGCAGAGCAACCGATATTCATATTGAAATTCCATTTCAATTTCCTGGCAGCTGCCGACGCGAAGCGGTCGCGCACTTTTGAATAAATTTAGCATACACTAATTTATTAGCATTTCCGCGTTATGTTTATTTTTTTTCGAGCTCATTCACTTTTCAACTTTGTAAAACTTGTTGTTTGTGTTTTTGGCTTTGCAGGATCTACAATCGGAAATTGAAACCCATCGCGTTGTTTACGATCGTCTCGATGGCACCGGCCGCAAACTTTTGGGTTCGCTCACCTCACAAGAGGATGCGGTTATGCTGCAGCATCGCTTGGATGAAATGAATCAACGTTGGAATAATTTAAAATCGAAAAGTATTGCAATCAGGTAAGTGCTTTTTGCCTCAGACTTTTTATTCTTCCTCTTCTTGTTGTTGCTGTTGTTGTTATTGCTGTTGCTGTTTCTCTGAGTGTTTCCGTGTGTACGTATCGCTGAATTCAGCCGGATGATGATGATGATGATGGTGCTCAAACCGCATCCGAAAAGTGCTTTAAGTTGCTGTTGCCGCCTGTTGTTCGGATTTGTTATTGTTGTATTTAAATGGGCCTGCTATTGAGTGGTGGCGTGGGAATCATGAACAAACTGCGCAAATTAACTAGGCCACGCAATATATGATGAAATGAAAAATAGAAACAATGTAGTCATTGAATCATTTAATAATAACGAGTACACATTAATATGTAAAAATAATAACAAAACACATCGTTGCATCAGAGCAATGTAAGCCCAGACTTCAAAGTGCGATAACTTTGTCAAAACTTAACCGATTGTCAATCACGAGGTCATTTTGATCATTATTTGGCATCTAGTTTAATTCCACATCTCAAGTTTATGAAATTTTGAAAAAATTAAATTTCGGATTTTTTTTGCGAAAAAAGCATAAGGGGGGACCCTTACCAACTTTGATTTTTCAAAAAATAAAATCTTGAAATTTTACGTTTAATTGATTGTGGGTGTCTCAATTAGTATAAAAAACTATACGAAAAGTGTTTTTGTGGTATTTCATTTTTCTGTCAAAAATCACGCAAAAAGTGACCAAAAAATTGACTTGTAAAGTGCCCAAACAACGAAAAGTTCCTTATAAATGACCTTCCCAGACTTCAAACTGCCACAACTTTGTCAAATCTGAACCGATTGTCAATCCCGAGGCCATTTTGATCAATATTTGGCATCTAGTTTAATTCCACATCTCAAGTTTATGAAATTTTGAAAAAATTAAATTTCAGATTTTTTTTGCGAAAAAAGCATAAGGGGGGACCCTTACAAACTTTGATTTTTCAAAAAATAAAATCTTGAAATTTTACATTTAATTGATTGTGGGTGTCTTAATTAGTATAAAAAACCATATGAAAAGTGATTTTTTGGTGTTTCATTTTTCTGTCAAAAATCACGCCAAAAGTGACCAAAAAATTGACTTGTAAAGTGCCCAAACAACGAAAAGTTCCTTATAAATGACCTTCCCAGACTTCAAACTGCCACAACTTTGTCAAATCTGAACCGATTGTCAATCCCGAGGCCATTTTGATCATTATTTGGTATCTAGTTTAATTCCACATCCCAAGTTTATGAAATTTCGAAAAAAATAAATTTCGGATTTTTTTGACGAAAAAAGGATAAGGGGGGACCCTTACCAACTTTGATTTTTCAAAAAATAGAATCTGTAAATTTTACGTTTAATTGATTGTGGGTGTCTCAATTAGTATAAAAAACTATACGAAAAGTGTTTTTGTGGTATTTCATTTTTCTGTCAAAAATCACGCCAAAAGTGACCAAAAAATTGACTTGTAAAGTGCCCAAACAACGAAAAGTTCCTTATAAATGACCTTCCCAGACTTCAAACTGCCACAACTTTGTCAAATCTGAACCGATTGTCAATCCCGAAGCCATTTTGATCATTATTTGGCATCTAGTTTAATTCCACATCTCAAGTTAATGAAATTTTGAAAAAATTAAATTTCGGATTTTTTTTGGCGAAAAAAGCATAAGGGGGGACCCTTACCAACTTTGATTTTTCAAAAAATAGAATCTTTAAATTTTACGTTTAATTGATTGTGGCTGTCTCAATTAGTATAAAAAACTATACGAAAAGTGTTTTTGTGGTATTTCATTTTTCTGTCAAAAATCACTCAAAAAGTGACAAAAAAAATTGACTTGTAAAGTGCCCAAACAACGAAAAGTTCCTTATAAATGACCTTCCCAGACTTCAAACTGCCACAACTTTGTCAAATCTGAACCGATTGTCAATCCCGAGGCCATTTTGATCATTATTTGGTATCTAGTTTAATTCCACATCCCAAGTTTATGAAATTTCGAAAAAAATAAATTTCGGATTTATTTGACGAAAAAAGGATAAGGGGGGACCCTTACCAACTTTGATTTTTCAAAAAATAAAATATTGAAATTTTACGTTTAATTGATTGTGGGTGTCTCAATTAGTATAAAAAACTATACGAAAAGTGTTTTTGTGGTATTTCATTTTTCTGTCAAAAATCACGCTAAAAGTGACAAAAAAATTGACTTGTAAAGTGCCCAAACAACGAAAAGTTCCTTATAAATGACCTTCCCAGACTTCAAACTGCCACAACTTTGTCAAATCTGAACCGATTGTCAATCCCGAGGCCATTTTGATCAATATTTGGCATCTAGTTTAATTCCACATCTCAAGTTTATGAAATTTTGAAAAAATTAAATTTCGGATTTTTTTTGCGAAAAAAGCATAAGGGGGGACCCTTACAAACTTTGATTTTTCAAAAAATAAAATCTTGAAATTTTACATTTAATTGATTGTGGGTGTCTTAATTAGTATAAAAAACCATATGAAAAGTGATTTTTTGGTGTTTCATTTTTCTGTCAAAAATCACGCCAAAAGTGACCAAAAAATTGACTTGTAAAGTGCCCAAACAACGAAAAGTTCCTTATAAATGACCTTCCCAGACTTCAAACTGCCACAACTTTGTCAAATCTGAACCGATTGTCAATCCCGAGGCCATTTTGATCATTATTTGGTATCTAGTTTAATTCCACATCCCAAGTTTATGAAATTTCGAAAAAAATAAATTTCGGATTTTTTTGACGAAAAAAGGATAAGGGGGGACCCTTACCAACTTTGATTTTTCAAAAAATAGAATCTGTAAATTTTACGTTTAATTGATTGTGGGTGTCTCAATTAGTATAAAAAACTATACGAAAAGTGTTTTTGTGGTATTTCATTTTTCTGTCAAAAATCACGCTAAAAGTGACAAAAAAATTGACTTGTAAAGTGCCCAAACAACGAAAAGTTCCTTATAAATGACCTTCCCAGACTTCAAACTGCCACAACTTTGTCAAATCTGAACCGATTGTCAATCCCGAGGCCATTTTGATCAATATTTGGCATCTAGTTTAATTCCACATCTCAAGTTTATGAAATTTTGAAAAAATTAAATTTTGGATTTTTTTTGCGAAAAAAGCATAAGGGGGGGACCCTTACAAACTTTGATTTTTCAAAAAATAAAATCTTGAAATTTTACATTTAATTGATTGTGGGTGTCTTAATTAGTATAAAAAACCATATGAAAAGTGATTTTTTGGTGTTTCATTTTTCTGTCAAAAATCACGCCAAAAGTGACCAAAAAATTGACTTGTAAAGTGCCCAAACAACGAAAAGTTCCTTATAAATGACCTTCCCAGACTTCAAACTGCCACAACTTTGTCAAATCTGAACCGATTGTCAATCCCGAGGCCATTTTGATCATTATTTGGTATCTAGTTTAATTCCACATCCCAAGTTTATGAAATTTCGAAAAAAATAAATTTCGGATTTTTTTGACGAAAAAAGGATAAGGGGGGACCCTTACCAACTTTGATTTTTCAAAAAATAGAATCTGTAAATTTTACGTTTAATTGATTGTGGGTGTCTCAATTAGTATAAAAAACTATACGAAAAGTGTTTTTGTGGTATTTCATTTTTCTGTCAAAAATCACGCTAAAAGTGACAAAAAAATTGACTTGTAAAGTGCCCAAACAACGAAAAGTTCCTTATAAATGACCTTCCCAGACTTCAAACTGCCACAACTTTGTCAAATCTGAACCGATTTTCAATCCCGAGGCCATTTTGATCATTATTTGCCATCTTCTTTAATTCCACATCTCAAGTTTATGAAATTTTGAAAAAATTAAATTTCGGATTTTTTTTGCGAAAAAAGCATAAGGGGGGACCCTTACAAACTTTGATTTTTCAAAAAATAAAATCTTGAAATTTTACATTTAATTGATTGTGGGTGTCTTAATTAGTATAAAAAACCATATGAAAAGTGATTTTTTGGTGTTTCATTTTTCTGTCAAAAATCACGCCAAAAGTGACCAAAAAATTGACTTGTAAAGTGCCCAAACAACGAAAAGTTCCTTATAAATGACCTTCCCAGACTTCAAACTGCCACAACTTTGTCAAATCTGAACCGATTGTCAATCCCGAGGCCATTTTGATCATTATTTGGTATCTAGTTTAATTCCACATCCCAAGTTTATGAAATTTCGAAAAAAATAAATTTCGGATTTTTTTGACGAAAAAAGGATAAGGGGGGACCCTTACCAACTTTGATTTTTCAAAAAATAGAATCTGTAAATTTTACGTTTAATTGATTGTGGGTGTCTCAATTAGTATAAAAAACTATACGAAAAGTGTTTTTGTGGTATTTCATTTTTCTGTCAAAAATCACGCTAAAAGTGACCAAAAAATTGACTTGTAAAGTGCCCAAACAACGAAAAGTTCCTTATAAATGACCTTCCCAGACTTCAAACTGCCACAACTTTGTCAAATCTGAACCGATTTTCAATCCCGAGGCCATTTTGATCATTATTTGCCATCTTCTTTAATTCCACATGAAAGGTTCATGCCCTTTTGAAAATATTTTGCTCGTTTCTGTAAAAACTTTGGCAAAAGTGACAAATAAAATTAGCCAAGTGATTAGACATTTTTCTTTTGCCCATGAAAACACGGACACTTTGCATTCTTCAGTTTGAAAAAAGAGAAGACTTAAGATCTGTTGGACTTTAAAGCATTTTCAAACTTTTTAGTATACACTGACCAGCTTGTACCCTTTTCTTAGTCTAATTGTCGAGTTTTTCAAATTACTAACAGTATTGCAATGGCATTTGTAAAGCAGCTTTAAAGAGCAGCTCAGACTTGCGGATACAGTGTGAATGCCTCGCAAGCCGACGCGTTAATTAAACCAAATGAAACTCAAGTTGTGTACCACAGACAACGTGTGGTTCTACAGCTGCTGGGTTAAAAGACTTTGTGTTGATGAAAATGCGAAAATAACAGTACAAACAAGTCAGTCAAGCGGGCGGCCATTCAGCGGGCCAGTGGGCCTAGCCGGGCAGAAAGCCAGATGTAAGAGCGACCCTTTCAGGCCCAATGAAAATCAATAAAAACAAAATGCGTGAAAAGTGGCGGAACCGGCAGAACTGACACGGACCCAACACTGTGACTGTGATGTGGCCAATGATGACAGCAGCCGAGCCGGCATGATGATGAAATCCAGTGCGAAACTGGCAGCCGTTGCTTCTGCTGGTCCGGTGTTTGTAATTTCCACATTTCATAAATAAAAGCACGCCAGCGTATACAAATATTGTCCGCTTGTTGATATTGATGCCGGCCCTGGGCCGAAGCAGTTGCTGATGCTGATGCCGATGCTGATGCTGATGTGGGGCCAAAGTCAGGGTGTCGACGATGTTTACGCGTTCAACGGGCGGGCGGGGTAAGCAGGGTTAAAATGAATAATGATGATGACACGCGAAAAGCGCTGAAAAGCAAGCGGACGCAAAATGAATATAAATGGCAATTATGTGGCTGTGTGTCACTGTGGACAACGGAGCGTATGCGCGTTAAAGTAGGCAACATTATTTGACGTCCTCTTGGAGCGCTTTTCAATTAGGCCACGAGAGCTAACGAATGACACCTTAAGTGTGGCCGAAATGTTTGGGCCACGCCCATCAGCCGCTAACGCCCCGCCCGCTGTGCAATGTGGCGTTTTTGGCATTGCTTTTGTTGGCCAACTTCTGACGATTATTCTTTGTCAGTTTTGAGACGCTTTCTATTTACGTTCATTGTTGGCGTTTTGGCATATTTCCGTTAGCCAAGTTTGGCCACTTCCGATATTGTTGTTGTTGTGGTTGTTGTTGTTGTTGCTGTTGTTGTCGTTTTCGTTGTTTGGCCAGCAAAAGCAGCAGCAGCAGCAGTTGCTTTGTTGGTTCGCCTTGTGTTTGCCTTGGCTCCACTTGTTGTTTGCCTTGCTGGCGGAGATTTGCTAGCTTATAAATTCCAGTGAAGTATTTCGGACAGCACTTGAAAAGTTTTCTCTCAGACCAAAGCTTTCTTGTTTGTATTAGCCGCGGCACTGGGGCTTTCGCTTTGGGTCATTTATGTGCATAGTTTTTGGCTTTGAACTTTTATCCTTTCTACCCTCCCCTCCTTATCCTCGACACTTTCAAAGTTTTCTTTATCGAGCTTGTTTTGTGTTTTCTTGTGGCATCTACAGGTGTTTCAAATGCAGCACATTCTTTTTCTGGCTGCCTCTGCTGATTGCTGTTTGAGTTGTGCGAAGATTGATGAACCCACTTCGTACATAAGAGACACATGTGGGCGGTTGTCGTGGGTGGTTGCCATGTGTGTGTGGTTTGTCTTAAATTACATTTGGGACACCCACAGCAAGCGGTAGCCAAAAATTATGAGGGTTGAAATACATATTGCAAGCCGAAAGCGTGTTGAAATGATGGATATGAAAGTATTATAATACTTAATCAATATATTAAGCACTGACAGCCCTGCAAAATTACAATATTTATTATATTTATTGTTCGTAATAAATGGATAGCCAGCGTACAGTTTGCTTAAGAAGGATACAGAACTTAAAGTTCACTCAATCGGAAAATCTTTATAAATATGCATTTTAAAGATAAGCAACAACTTAAACCGTTACAATTTAATCCATCATGAAAATGGTTTCCTGTGTTATGGCTAGCCAAAAACTATATAATATCAAAGGCTTAAAGAGCTCAACAAATTCTATTTACAAAACTAATTTTAAAGTTCGTTTATTCAACTGTATTTTTTTATAAATAGAACATTTCTCATTTCCCAAACAATTTTTCTAACAAATATAAAGAAGCCTCAAAGCATTCCCAGTTCGCATGAAAGGTTTCGCTTGTGCCCAGATCATTTGCCTGCTCAATGTGCTTTCCGCACTAATTGTGTCTGTAAAAGTCAACGACAGAAGCTGTCAAAAAAATATAATAAAATAAATAAAGAAATCTGACAAGACATTGCCAAACGTGGAACAAAAAAAAAGCTGAAGTGGGTAAATGAACAGAAGCAACCAAACAGGATAAAAAGAAAATGAGCAAACCAAGAATATTTGAATACGTCTTATTTCCCAAGCATATTTCCAAGTCAAGCTATTCTTTTTATTATTTGCGTGGGCGAAAAATGAAAGTGGGCGTAAAGTGAACCCATGTAATATGTTTGTATGTATATGCCAGAGTACGACTCCAATTCCATGGCAAGCCTTAATTACAAGCGAATGGGAACATGAAAAATAATAATAAAGAAAACGAGCTAAGGAATTTCGGCGAAGATAAACAGACAAAAGCACAATGCGATGACTATTGTTATTACAGAGCGAGCGCGGATGCAGATTTTTCACATTTCTTGCCCACCCCCTTTCCCCCTCACACGCATAATGGGGCCAACAAAAAAATATGCCAGCGATATGGGCGACAGGATGCTGCTTTGGCCAAATAAAATGAGAATAAAATGCCAGGGCATCTCACAATTACGGCGACAGCTGAAATTTAGCAATGACGACAGCCACTTGGGTCGCCGGTTGCCCTCGGGCGCGGCAGTGGAGGGTTTATTAGACCGCCCATCCCAGCCGCAACCCTCGGCAGATGAGCGGAAGCAGACAAATTGTCGCTGGCATTTTGCGGTCGTTGCTAGGCTCCTTGATAATCAACACATCTGCTTTGCCTGTGTTGTAAAGTGCCAAATTAAATTTAATATTATTAAAACGCTTATATTTCCTATTTGTTGCATACTTGTCAACGTCTTCTAAGCCCGCCCTTTGCCTCCCTCTTTGCTTGCAGAAATCGTTTGGAATCAAATGCTGAGCATTGGAATGCTCTGCTGCTGTCCCTACGTGAACTTACCGAATGGGTCATCCGCAAGGATACTGAGCTAAGCACCCTAGGCCTGGGTCCTGTGCGCGGCGATGCGGCCAGTCTACAAAAGCAGTTGGTAAGTTGAAATTAAAGCGAGCTAGATTATATATTTATTTATTGGAGAAAATTGAATAAGATATTACAAAAATTAAAAGCTAAGATTATTAAAAATAAATATATGCTGCTATGCGGATTTTCTATACTTGATTAACTTGTCATTTAAATAGTAATAAAATATTCAAACGAGGTATAAGATATATGTATGCTTAGGACCTTTTTTTGGTACATGCAATTTAGCTGTCCGGCAGTAGCCGATGAGTGGACAGGTCAGCGAAGTCCTTTTCAAACATGTTTAGTACTTGTAATAAGCATGCCCTCAATATGTGCCCTCACTCAAAGTTCACTCTGCGGCTGCTGCTCATCATCATGAGGTTCTTGATGCCTTTTGCTGTTTTTTGTGTGCTGCCAACGACCCAATTTTAACCTTATCCATAGCACTGGCTGCACCTCAATTTGCTTTGCCCAACTAATTGTGTGGAAGGCTTTGGCCCCATACAAGTGCGGAGCGCTGGCATTTTTAGTGCCATTTTCTGGCACAATTTGTAATTTTTCGCCTGTGTGTGTGTGTGTGTGTGCGTGTCGGGGGTGGATGGATGTCTTTGTCTGTGTGTGTATGTGTGTAAGTGTGTGTGTGTGTGTCTGAAGGCTCTCTGTGATTTAATGGCGCATAAAGTGGTTGGCAAGCCCATTTTGTGTGCCAGACATTATTCGAGCTCGAGCAAATATTTAGCCATAATTATATGTCAGGCATATCGCCTGCACACTTTTGTTCGCACTCGGCGGAATTAATAGAAAATCCGTATTCAGCATCACATTCTGATGTTTAGTTTGAATAGCAAAGCCTGCTTGATACGATATTACCATAAGTACCCCATGCACAAACAAATTGAGCCAAGCTTATCACATTCAATAATCGACATATTTGGCTATTGAATTCGTTTCCTACTCAGTGGAATCACCATAAAGTGAAGCACACGGAGGCTTTTGTTTATTTGATTGCAAATATATTGCAAACAATTTGTACTCAAAATGTGTATGTGTTATTGCCAGCGGTGCGTATGTGTGATATTTTAAATTGCAAAATGAAAATAGAATGCAATACTTTTATTTAAGCAAAGTAAACACAATAATACGATTTGTGTTTCTCAATGGTTTTTGATGCTTACAATTTACAATAAATTAATTAAAAAACTAAATAAGAAAGTTTATTTGGATTAGCATCGTATACATGTTATATGTACTTGAGTATTTGTGTGTTGGCTACTCAATGCGATTAAAATCACATGCAATACTGCAATGTATCCATTACATAATTCAACAGTTGTTGCGTCAATGTTTTTTATAGCCTCATAAAAATTGTGCTTTATACATTGCACTCGCTTGTTTTATGCGAAGTCACTTGAGGCAGCCAGCGATTCTCCCCAATTCTATCTAACTGCCCCAACTTGACCGAATTGCGTAGTTGAATTGAAAGTCCCACGTGGCTAAACTGCCCCGGCTGCGAATTCTTAAATAATTGTTAAATGATGCTTGTTATGTCAAAAACATTCACACTCACATGCAGCACATATATATACATATATGTATGCCGGAAATCACTTAGGGGCTTGCCAAGGCAGAAAAAGAACCCTGAAGTAGGAATAGAAGCAGCAGCAACAGCCAATTCTGGCCCGGCTAGTTGAAAATGGGGAAACACTGTCTAACACAGCGTGCGCCACTTGAATTTCACTTACCCCCAACACACACACACACACACACACACACACTCACACACAATCGCACACTCACTTGTAAACCCGCTGAGCAAAAAATACAAAAAAAAAGAAGAGAAAAATGAGGCAACTTTCACCCTTGGTTCCAAGCAGGCTCTGAAAATCTATTGCCTGCCACTAAGTTACGGTCTGCCGGACATTTACATTTCGGCTTGTGTAGCATGGAGTGGGGGGGCAAGTCTTGAGTTGTGGCACTAACAAACTCTAAAAAGAATTTCGCTTGTATATCCTTTCGTATTGCCTTTCATTTGATTCGCAAGCATTCGGCTGCCTCAAGCGACTATTGTTGCATTCGTTTCATTTTGTTGTATGCTTTATTTCTACACTAAATGCATTAAACACGAAATTTATTGTGCGCTCGTCGTGATGTTTTATTGGACGGGGCACTTGAAACGCTCGCTGCCTGCGTTTTTGGGGCTATTTCATTTGGAAAGCCATTGCAGTCGAGCAAATAGTTTATGGCTGGCCGAGTGGCAGCGGCTATTTCTAGCATTATTTGTGGCTGCATCAGTTTTGGCCAAATATATAAATCTTGTGCAGCATTGACAGCCGCTTCGTATGGGTTATTATATTTTATTTTATTTGCCAAACAAAACAGTTTTAGCCGAACAAATTCTCATTTCTTTTGGTGTCCTCTGTCTCTACTTGCAGGATGATCATAAAGCTTTTCGCCGACAGCTGGAGGATAAACGCCCAATTGTTGAGAGCAATTTAACGAGCGGTCGTCAGTACATAGCTAGCGAAGCGCCCATTTCGGATACCAGCGATACGGAGGGTAAGTTTTACGATATACCATTAAATTATTTTGCTATGGGGCAGATAGTTAATGCGCCCTCTCACATAAACTTCAACTTTGACTGCAAAAGTGAGCAGGAATTTTCAACTATTTTAAGTTCATTGGGTTCCGTCTTAAGAATAAAACTACGTATACGTATTATAGTATTATAGTCTTTGTTAGCCTGATTACAGTTGGGCAACTCTTGATATTCAAACAGTAGCTAAACAACTCATCAACATTCAACAATTGCCATTGACTGCATTTGCAATTTGTATGGCGAATCTCTTAAAATCAAACAACAACACAACAACATTTACGGCTAAGAACTCGATTGAGCTCTGCCCTGCAAGCTTAACAACTGACCAAACCGCACACACACACACACACACAAACAAACACACTCCTGTGAATAGACAAGCTCCCACAAAGTTTTGGGGCACGTGAGGCGCCTAAAAGTAGACAACTGCTGCTGCGGCTGGTGCGGAATTGCCAATTGATTTTCCTCTTTTTTGTCGGTGTAACTAAAGCTTACAATTTAGCAAATGGCTATGTGAACTCGGTTTGTTTTGGCTTACAGCGTTCGCACAACGGCGACAGATCACCTATTGCCACGCCCTGCCGCCCACAAGAGGGCGTCAACGATAATTGCAACCAAAGCAATTAGTGCGATTAGTACGCTATTAGTGCCAACCATCAACAGTTGTGTGTGTGTGCGTGTGTGTGTGTGTGTATCTGTGGTATCTGTGTGTGGCTTGTGGATCTGTGCTTTTAACTGCCATCAGATTTTAACCATTGATGTTTATTCCGTGGCTAGCTGGTTTCTATGTCAGTGTGTGCGTAAAATGTAATGTTTATTAAAATAAAGCTGCGTGCCTCAACTATTTAAGCGAATTTTATTTGAAAGTGTAAAATAACTGTAGTAGTAGTTAGTTATTTCTGCTCGCAGTTCGGCCTTTTGAGTTAAGTAGTCATAGCAATTTGGTTGTCAAACTTAGAATGAGAGTAACCATCGCATCCACTTGGCCACTTATTATAAATTCAATTTTATAGTAGGCTGCTGGTAAAATATCTGGTAAGCCAGCTCCGTTAAACAGACAGCCACGAAATTCATAAATTTTCTTTGGCCACGTTTGCTGATTTTTACCGCTGGTCTTGGGTAAGTTCGAGCATTGGTCAAAGTTGTTATAGATCAAATCCGAGTAGAATTTATCGATAAATTGAAAAAATTTCATTTTTGGTACTGTATAGGGACACGGCTTGTAGTCCATTTCGCTGCCACTCTGGCAGGTGAACAGATTCATATTAATCTGTATAAAGTGTTGATAAGTTGTGAATCTACTTTGTATTTGGAAAAGCTATATAGCTTAGCACTCACCATAGTTTTCTCATCTACATCGAATTTCCAGTCCAACACCATCGATAAGCCCATGTCACGTCGTCCCAGTCTTTCGAGTCTTGTACTAATATTTAGTTTACTTTCGTCCGAGGTTGAGGCGTTTACAAAAATTAGCTCACAGTCCCAATTGCGCTTTAGTAAAGATCCAATTAGCCATTATTGCATCCTTGCAGAACGAACTTACCGATCCAAAACAGTTTACACACAACTGTATAAGAACGCCTGCGGCAGCTAATGAAATAAATGAGCGTAAAGTCATTTTACGGTTATAGTCCAACTCAGATGACTACTACTGGATCTAGACTAGCAACATGTTTATATAGCTGAAAAAAATGAATTTGAAAATGATTATAAGCTTCTGTCGATTTTATCTGTCGGCTAAATATCGCATTTGATTATCTGCATCGTGACATGCCACAATCATTATTTTATTCATTTAATTATTCCAAGCATACATATATTTCTGGTTGTAGAACGTTTAAATGATTCATGGGGCGTTGAGAGAAAACTAAATATTTGTATATATATGGTCTTGATTTTTCTTATAAAAGTCCGGATACAGTTGCAGTCTTTGGCTGGCAGAATATTTTGTTTAACCCATTTAACTCGTTTTAATACCATTTAAATCGACTTGAAACTTTGTATATTCACTTTTGCTTTTAACCTAGTTCTAACATTCATTTTTGTTTGGAATTTGACTAAATTGAATTTTTAGTAAAATGTCCAAGTCTGAAGAAAAATCGCATAAAAATTTAAGTCAACGCAAAACGAAAAGTTTTGCTGCCTCCATCGACTCCAACTCAATTTCTATCTCTATCTGCATTTCCAGTCCCATCATCTTCATCAAACTCTGTCGTCGTCAGTCCGTCAGTTCGTCAGTCAGTCAGTCAGTCAGCCCGTTAGTCAGTAAGGCGCGCAAAGAGCAGAAAACATCTATGCGATAAACTCAATCTTAAATTGAATTTGAATATTACAACAGCCAAGAAAGAAGCGTCCTAAAAGTATTTCAGTCCTGATATTTGGCTAACGCCATATTACCAGATGTCGACTGTCCGTCGGAGCAGCAATGATGCCTCCGGTTCGGGGACCATAAAAGTTGTACGCCGGCTCCATTCGTGCATCAAATTAAATTCAGATTTAGCCAACGGCTCTGACATTCATCGATGCTCAGCCGCAAAAGCCGCTGTTGTTGTCATACTTCTCAGTGTCACTGTGCCTGCCTTCAGCCCAGATGTTTTCCTTGCTTCCAGCTACCAGCTTGGAGCCACAAGCTACACGCTTCCAGCTGCCACTTGTCACTCTGTGCCTCTTCTCTTGCATTTCCGCCACATGCACGTCAGGCTGTCTTTCATGTTTCATGACACTTCTATTATATTTTCGCTTTTTGCGTTCTTTTTCTTGTTATACTGCCTGTCGATTTGGTATCGAATTCGCTGAGCAAAGAGGATATTGCTAAAGCTGTTGCTTGCTGACCTTCCTGGCATCGAGTCAACTAATGTACTGAAATCACATAATCGATAATTTAAATCGTATAATCATCATCTTAATTTGAGCTTAAAGCCAACACTTTGATACAAAATGATAAGCGGTTAATTTGATTGAAAGCCAACTCGCCTCTCACATTTTGGCCAAGTTTCGACATTCGACTTATCCCTAGAGCGTATCTGTTATTTTGATATGCGCAACTCTCGACAATTGCTCGACACTTGAGACAAGCTTAGATTATTTTATTGCAAATTTAATCACTGTGCGCAATCAGCATAATCAAAGTTGCTCCCACAATCATCGCTGTCGGGAGACATTAGGAACCATAATATCATCTCTAATTCATAAAGTTGGGCGCGCCTTTACGGTACGTGCCAGCAGCAGAGTGAGGGGTAGGGGGGAATTGTGCAATTGTTTTTGCCTGCCTAAAGAAGCAGTCTGCCGCAGCTCTGCTTGCCGATTTTTATAATATTTTCACAGAGCTCCCTCACACATATTCTCTTCCCTTCTGCCGTATCCTTGCAGCCGCCCATGATTCCGACTCCCGCTACATGACCGCCGAGGAGCAGAGCCGTGAACTGGCACGCAGCATACGCCGCGAGGTGGGCAAACTTTCCGAGCAATGGAACAATCTAATCGATAGATCTGACAATTGGAAGCATCGTTTGGATGAATACATGACGGTAAGTCTGACAACTTTTTTTTTCTACTTATTTACCTACTTCTTCATTCACATTCACTCTGAAACATTTTCATAATTTTCTCCTGACTTGCGGGCGAAATTTTCTTATGAAAATTTGAATTGACTCACAGCCCGTGACTTTTTGCCGCTGTAATTTGTGTGCCCTCCAATTTGTTTTAACTTCAGCCATTCGAGAGCAGACTCTCAACTGAATGGTTCGAGGGTCCTTTTGTGTGTGCGCGTACTTTTTTGTGCAATTATATTTGCAAAGTGGAAGTGTGCTCAAACTTTTTCAGCAAGTAATTTGTAGAGGAAATCAAATCATGGCTGAAAGTGTGCGTAGGCCTTTGAATAGAATCATTAGAAGCGAACACAATTTGTAATTTCCGAGCTCATCGATTTATGCTGTTGCAGCAATTTAGGGCTCTCTGAAGTGAAAAGGCTTAAGGACTTGAGATGGTATAAATACGACTAAAATTTGTAGAAAATAGAGAAATTTAATAATTGCCAAGACTAATACATAGTGATATTATTTGTATCGTCTCATTTATTTTACATATTTAGTTTTCTCAGCACAAACAAATTCCTAAATATATTATTCAATTACATTTCCATGTTATGGACGTAATAAAAAAGCAACAACAAACAAAAAATAACACAGAATGTTGAAAATGTTGAATGCTTTTTGCTTTCGCATTGTTCTCCATAGGATTTGGGGCTTCTTGGCAGTTTGATTTGTGGTTGGGTTGTGGGTTCAGCTGATGGCTAATAAATGCAAGTGTGCTTTTTACGACACATATCGTTTGGTTTGCAAAACAACAGCAGCAACAACGGGAATAACAACAAAATATTTGCCACAAATGTGACGGGCGGATGGCAACGGCTGTCGTTACTCATACGCACCGTAAATTTGATGCAACAAAGTTTGGCCGCATAAAAATGTCACAGAGCGTGCAAACAATGGATATACAAGTAAAACACACACATATACAAAGTATATATATATATATATGTATAACTCTTTTAGGGGGCGGCGGTATAAAATATCAAAGCGCATAAAATGCACATATTATGTAGCATACTTTTGGGCAACTGGGCTAAGCCAAGGCGAAAATCAATACAAAGCAAGCAAAAGACGAAAGAAACAAAAGGCATTGCCATAAAACGAAACAATATGCTGTATGCTTGTGAGTGGTGGCAAGAAACAACAAGTGAACGGCATAGAAATAATATTTGCAACAAAGTGCGCATAAATATGACACTTGAGTGGCAAAGCAGGAGAGTTGGTTTAAGATGTCAGGCGTTAAGGGCTTAACGTGCCTTGCCTAAGGCTTCTCACTACGCCCAGCTTTTCCACTAAGAGTGCAACGTTGAGGCATATGCTAATGTGACCATACTTTAAGTCGGGCACAATCCATCTAAATACAAATCCACATCAAAACATTGCATGTTAGGCTTATCCTGTCAGTTTATAATGTTCTCGCCTGCCTCGGGTTTCTTTCTTTGTTCTGCACATTTTAGATAATAAATTTCGTCAGCTCTCCTTTGATATTTTTGTGTATACATAGACTTTCACTAGGGAGCAATTTAAATGTTACTGGGTCAAACTAGACAACTATGAATTTATTTGTGGAAATAAACCGTCTATTGAAAGTCAAGCGACTGTCCTATTTATGAGCGTTTAATATTAAATTGTTGAAGACTACTGATGTGCTATGAATGCGAGAGGTCTATGGCTTAGAAGGATTCTATTTATATTAAAGATAATATAAGTACTTTACAATTGGAATAAACTTTCTTTCTTCTTGACTTTTACATACAAATATGAGACATCTAAAATTTAATATTGTCAAATTAAAAAATTAAAAAACCTTTAGCTTATTTAATGATCTTTGTTCTGACAAACTAAGCATCCATAACCCCTCCACATTTATTTAACATATTTTTTACTTTTTTCCGAATAATAAATTTTACATGAAGTGCCAACAAAAGCACCTTTGAAAGGCGAGTAGCTCAACTTTTTTGGGATACTTTTGGCATCACTTAACACAAATGCATTTTTTGAATTTTTATGCCATGCGGTCTTTGGCAAAAAAAATTGCTTGGTAAGCAGGTTGCAACCGACGAAAAACTGATAAGGAAAACTTTAATAAAATTAACAACGTGCAGCAGCAACAGCAAAAAAAAAGAGCAAAATAGAATTAAAAAACTTTCTCAACAAGCTGGTAAAGTTAGCAGGGAGACGTGCGCGGGAGTTTCGGCAGAGAAAACGTAAAAAGTTTAAATAAATGCAACTTAAAACAATTACCAGGAAACCAGCACAAAAATGGAGCAGCGTGCAGAAGCGCAAATGAAACTTTCTGTGTGTTAAAATAAACGCTTTATGGCGCGCAGTTGACTCTGCTTAAATGAAGTCCCCCATTGGCTGGGCACATACAGCCTGATGTGGGAGAAACTTTGTCCACAACTGGCTAGTATAGTATGAGCCCTGACCAGGAGCAGCTCTCTAAGCCGCAGCGTGCAGTGCGGTTAATTGACCACAAAAAAATAGGCTTCTCAGTATTAAAACTTTTATAGCTCTGTCAAAACTAATCCGATTGTCAATCCAAAGGACATTTTGGTCAATACTTGGCATTTTCTTCCAATCGACTCTAAGGTTTATGCACTTTTGAAAAATATAAATTTTCAATTTTTTTTTTAATATCCATTTTTGTTTTTTCCACATTTAAAATCTTGAAATTTTTTTGTTAAATCGGTTGTGGGTGTCACATATCGACTAAAAAACTATAGAAAAAGTGATTTTATGGTGGTTCATTTTTCTGTCAACAATCACAATAAAAATTGGCTTGTATAGTGCCCAAACCCTGCAAAGTGTCTCTTAAATGACCTTCCCAGACTTCAAACTTACACATCTTTGTCAAAACTGAACCGATTTGTTCAACATTTTTGCTTAGGCTCTGTTGCCTGTAGCCACAAACATTAGTGATTAGTGCTTAATGGTCGTCAGACATAGCCCTTTTTGCCACTTTTTCGCCGAGAGGCCAAAAAATGGTGGGATGCGCGTGCCGCATCTATAATCAACGTGGTACGAATTGCAAATGCGATTGCACTTGCATAACACCAATCAGATGCGACTGCAATTAGGGACGAACGTTCCATAGCCTCAGGATGCACGCTGCTAATTCATCAGATTGAGAATCCGACGCACAGATGATGCATGACCACATCAATGTCATGTCAATATGCCTTTGGGGGTCCGCTTGAAAACCGCAGGCCATATGCAAAATGAATGCTCGGCTGGCCAATATTCAGCCTGCAGCAACAGACTGGACATTGGACCATGGTCAGAGGTTTGGTAAAGCCACATAACTACTTCTGGTCTCATTGGGAAAATAATAGAGGGCCTTGGAGCATTATAGAGTTGACTCAACAGCAACATCAGCAACAGCAGCAACTGCAACAAGGGCAATTACGTTAGAAACTCTATTTAGTGTGGACACGGTCTAGAGAGTCGAGTCGTGTTGCCACTTACCCCAAAGCGGGGACAATGTGACCATTTTAGCCACAGAAATGCGTTGAAAATCGTCAGTCGGTGCGGAGAGCCATATTGAAGGCAACTAAAAAGCAATTGCTGTACGCTGTGAAATATGTTTCATTGATTTCCTGTAAAACTGTAAAAATAGCAAAATAAATGTGGCAAAAACGCATTGAAATTGCAGGAGCCACATTGGGAGCTAACGGGATCCCTTGGGGCTCCGACACTGCGCACACTTCTGCTTGCCATAATTTAACCACATGTGGTCGATATTGACGCCGGACACACACTCACACACACAGACACACACACACACACACACGCAGACGCACAGCCAACTCATTTAACCCCTTATGACCGCTGGACTTGGCCAAAGTAGCAGCTGCTGTTGCTTTTGCAGCTGCTTCTGCTTCAGCTGCCATGTTTGCCCTCCTTGTCATCGTTGTCCTTGAGTCCACTTAGCTCTCCTTCGGCTTGCTGTGGTCAGTTGAGCTTGTAAAAAATGTGCTTGCGTCTATAGTAGTAGTAGCTGTCGTTGTAACGACGCGGCTGCAGTTTAGTTTAGTTTATTATGCAGCACAGACACAATGAAATCAATTTCGATTTCCAAAATCTTTCAATAAATCACTCATACGCAGTGTGAACTATGTTGGTCCTGCTTGTTTGCCTAAGACTCTGTGATTTATTGCAGCTTGACGTTTCTAAATTTAATTTTAAAAATCCTACAACAAATAAAATATTTTATCGATATGGAATTTCAACAAAATTGTCATTTATTGAGTAGCCCCATAAGTATGCAACATATTTTTTAATCACACTCTGTTATAGCTTGGACACAAACCATAACAAATTGATTAACATCGAAACTTTTCCGAACATAATTTAAAATATATATGCGATATATAAATAATAATGTTCGTTTGAAACATGGTAGTTGAGTGTTAAAAACAACAATTAATACAACAAATTACAGTCCATACGCAAACAAAAATTTGCACAGCAAACAGCTGGCAATATTTCACTTTGGTCAGCTACAAAAACAATAGACCATATATACAATGCTTTTGAATTTTCGCTGCTTTTCATTTCTTCTTCCCGGATGAAATGTTATGCCTTTAAATTAGCCGAACGCAAACAACAAACTGCAAATGATTTATTGATCACAAATTGCAGCAGACCTGTCAAAAATACAGAAAACATTGCAGTGCTAAGAGAAACAACAACAAGCTTGAAAGCCAAACAAAAATAACAAAATATTTTCCGCTCACCACTGGGGAAATCAATTGATTGTCACGCTAAAATGGCTTGGCTTTGGCTTTGGCTTTGGTTTTATGTGTGCTGCGCCATGTGATTACTCTGGATATGATTGTAACTTTGCTCCAGGTGCATAAGCCACCCTCCCCAATCCCCGATCCGCAATCCCACCCGCTATCAATTTAAGACCACACATTGCTCTCGTTGTCGTTGACTCTTTGTGCACTTCTATATGTACATACATACATATATGAAGTTGCTGTTGTTGTAGTTGTTTTTGTTTGCAAAAGTGCACCAATATGCCACGAAATGTAACCGTGTATAATTGTCAAACGTGTTCAGTTATATTGACAATGTGAGCACACACAAACACACACACACACTCTTACAGAAAACAAATTTGTCTACAGAGCCAATTCATTTGCGCTGTCATCTTTTTTTTTTTGGTTTTTTGTAGTTCATGTTTTTGTTATGTCTGCCAGGCGCCATTTTTTGTGTAACGCAACTTTTCCAATTTTACCCTTTTAAGCGAATTGGTATTTTGTATATTTCATAAATATTTGCTTTTCTTTTTTACGATATTTGTTAAACATTGTGAACATCAAATGAAATATAGAATTCGCATAAAATAGTTATTTAATTGACTTTGCTTTGCATATTTACGAAATTTCATGAAAAATAATCATGTTGTCGAAAAATAACAAAATTATGAAGCATATGTATTGCTTGAATTAGTATTAAATTGGATTAAGTTTTCCAAAGCAAACAAAATTCAGAAAAAAACAGAATTACTTGCATATTTAAATAACTATCAGTAAAGCAATTAGTTAATGGTTCTTCCCAATAAATTTGTTGTCGAATATTTTCTCCATTCAAATTATTCAAAATACACGATAATTGATTTAGCTGTAATTGTTGATTGATTGAAGGTAGACGTCGTGTCAATTTAGTCAAGTTATCAGACCAACAGTTTTAAGGACAGCATTCAACGTTCATCAATCGTAATTAATAAACGCTGAAAAGAAAACCCAAAAAGTCTTCCAACTTAATTTGAATGTAACAAAACACCACATCCAAATTGTTGTTAGTTGCTCACTGACTGAAATTCAATTTACAAATGCAGGAAATCCGACAAAAATACGACTTCAGCAACAGCAAAAGATACATTTTTCTAGCAGACGACAAATCGACTTTTGTAAAGAAAAATATGCATATAGAGAGCAAATGAAGAAAAAAAATTATGCCCCAAAAGGTGGCAGCGTGAAAAATTATGCGCTCAAAATAGATTTTCCGGCGACACTTCGAAATAGAAGTAAAAAATTAAAGAAAAAAATGTCGTCCATTGGAGTTGCTGCTGGTCCGTCCGTCCAGAGAGCATTCGTCCATGCTGTCGCGTCTGCAGTTAATAAATTTTTGTTGCCACGTCCTTTGCCGGCGGCACAAGTGTAGACAAATCCACAGGCAATGCGACTAAAATTAAAGAAAAAAAAAATGTCTACACTTGTGATAAACCCGTTGCAAGCATTTTTCACACTTTGTCACGTGTTGCAGCGGTGACGATGTCTATGTGGAAAGCGGCAAATAGAAAATGTATTTTGCATTTTACTTTTTGCCATTTAATAAAATCATCTTTCAGACGCTTGGATTTATGTTGCCCCCCCTTTTTGAATACTTCAATGATGTCGTTAGCTGTCGGACCAACTGCAGAAAATATTGTCATATTTGTGCAAAATGAGTGATGCAGGAAGTGCTGTAGCACCGTTGATTGTTACAAGGGCCACAAATTTACTGTAGGTTTTTGTCCTTAATTGCGAAATGAAAAGTACTTTCGGATACTTGTGGCATATGCAAAAATTGTGTAATTTATAATTGTCTCTGCTGGAGCTTGCAACATTTATAATAGACAATTTTGCATGAAAAAGTCATAAAAATTTGACAAAAGTTGCTGCATATCCGTTATTGCAATTAAAAAATATAAAAATGAAAATATATTGTGTTTTAAAGTATTCACATATACTCAAACTATGTGTACTATGAGTACTCTCACGTGTATATCAACACCTGTCAAAAGCTCTTAAAAATCACACATATTAAAGCTCAAGCGTCACAGTTGCATGGTCATACATACTTGCCTGTAAATAAGCATAAGTTCACCCAATAAATCCTTCAGTGCACCATTATGATCCACAACCCGTCCGTGACGCATAAGCCTGAAATCATTCAGAGCCGAAAAAGGCGCGAGCAAAAATATGCGTGTAAAATGCCATAAAAATGAAATAAAATCAACCGAAATGCGGGAAAAATAAAGCAGAGCGACAAACTGGCCATTCAAATGCATTTATAAATCGAATCGAAAAAAAGCCAAAACACAAAACACAAAAAGAAAAACACTGTGGCAATAAACAAGGCAAATCGTAAAGCTCATTGAAATGTTACGAGTATAACAACACTCAAGAGCGCCACTCAATTGGCCGGCAGACAAGGCACTCAACTGAACATGCTCAACGTACGACAACCACTTAATGAGCCAGAAGCTCAGAGAGACAAAAGATGGGGGAAAAAACAAAAACAAAACAAAGCGCACTAGCCAAAAAAAGCTGAAAAGAAAAAAAAACAGATACAAACATGTATAAACAATTCTACGGCATAAACAAAACTCAAAATGCGAGCAACAAGTTCTCTGCATGCGTGAGTGCTTGAGAGTAGCCGTGTGAGTGTCTGAGTGTCATTGTGTGAGTGTGTGAGTGTGGGCTTGTGTTTGTGCATTGGGGAGAACAAGTTTCGTTTGCTATTGGAGTTTGAGTGCAAAAGTGGCTGCAGCGACGTTGACGCTGCCGCTGACGCTGGCAGAGAAGCTGGCAGAGCGGCAGCTCAGTTAACGCATGCGGCCCGGTATTGTTGTTGGGTCAGTTAACGCGACGTCGGCGCGTAAGTTGGTTGCGTTTTTTGTGTAGAAGCGGCGCGCGCAGAACGCGATCAGCCGGTAAAAGATACTTTTGTATCCGCGAGATACTTGCATATAAGCGATTCAGGATCTTTACGTAAGAGTAATGAAAACAAAGTGATTTATGTGCACTGTGTTCGTGTTCTCGCTTCAATGCTTTTCACATTTTTAATGTGGGCTCATTTGCTTGCCAAGAAGTGAAATATAAAACCCAGACGCGAAAAACTGTTGTACAACAAACGAAAGTAACAAGAGTAATAAGGTCGAATTTATAATAATCATTTTTGTCAACGTCGGCGACGTCGGCAACATGGCAAAAATGTTGTGTGATAAATGAAATGAAATTCTTTGTAACAGTCACGTTTAAAATTGTGCGCCCTTTTTTTTCGGAGTTTTTCTCCACTTTTATTTGCGTTTTGTGCGCATTGTGCGGTGCATTTCGTTGTTGTACATCGGTGGCTGTGCGCGTATTCGATATTTAAATTGGATTCTAGACTAAATAAACCAACGCTTTTTTTCGAGTTGCTGTTTAGTGGTTGATATTGTTGTTGTGGGGTTGGGAAAATAATGGCAACGGCGTTAAGCAAAAATTTCTGCTGCATGCGCTGAAATAAACAAATTTATTATAACAAAAAAAGCAAGACAATTATGAAATTCACAAAACCAAAACAACCAACTGAATATTTATTTATGTTAATTGCTAATTTATATAAAAAAAAGAAGCTTTTTACACTGCAAACGATTCGAAATTGTATAGTAAAAATAATTTTAACTTATTCACATGTTTTGCTAAAAATACAGAATTTTTTGCATCACAATTTTGATTTTTAAATTTTGTAACAAAGATTTATTGTTGGTAATAACAAAAGCGTTGCTAAAACTTATTGTCAAAGTTCTAAAATGCTGAAATTCATTAAATAACATAAAATACATAATAATAATATGAATAGTTAATGTTAGTTCTGGTTGACAAATTCAATTAGTTTTTGGCATCATCGGTTTAATTTCCATGCGATCTCAAATATGTCAGCTTTTATGGTCATGTGCCACTTTGCGTGATAATGAAATTTACATGTTACTTATCATTTAATTGCATGCAACGGACTTAACAATTTTCTTTACATATCTCCAGCCAGATAAGCCAGACAATAGTGCATATATATTATATATACTTCAAAAAGAACTTGCCAAGGTATATACTTTTGCAGCTCACATTTCATATGCTCCCTGATTCGGCACCCCTACTGAAACTGTGTCCGACCACACTTTTAATATCCCACGCTTTGGCTGTCAAATGCCTAAAGGCGAGATTCTCGGTGGCAGCCAACGAAGGTCGTTTATTATTATTTACTTAACATTTTATTGAATCTCTTTCTGCGTGCTGGCAACGCAGATTTAGTTGCCAACAGGGGGGAGCACAGAGGCAAAGGGAGTTGGAGTATCGAGTACTCACTCGAGTCATACTCATACAGGACTTCTCTGTAGTTTATTTGTTAAAGCTGTCGCTTTATTTGCTTGTTGCCTTGTCAGCATCAGACCCTGACTGAGATTGAGACCCAGACTCTAGTACCTTATGTTCGTCATATGTTTGAGTTTCGTTTCTTTGGGATTCAAGTAACTCCAACGCCTTGTCTTTCATATGTACTGTGTACTTACTTACACTTTTGCATGAATGTATCTCAACTGGATTTACATTGTCGCACATCTTCATCTGTACAACTGTGTGTATAAGTGTGTGTGTGTGTGTGCGACTTTTTATCTTTTACAGTTGTTAGTCATTGTTATTGGTGGTGGTGCTGCTGCCGTTGGCTTATCTCTTTGTGCACATTCCATCCGTGTCTCTGGCGAGGACGAGCACAGCCACCAGAATTTATACAGTATACATGGAGAGTGAGAATGGGAACGTGGGCGGTGGCGGGGGTGGGACAATCCCAAATGTCTTTGTTGTCAGTTGGTTAATTAGGACGATATGACTCAAAACTGTGCACGCCTCATATACGAGATGCCATCTGGAATTTGCCCAAGGTCTTCAATTTATATTGCTGTATGCCACATAATTAAATGAAATGCTATGTACCATGTATTCACTAAAGTGCTTATAGAGACGCTTGCATAAACTTCCATGTCTTATATTTTATTCACAAAATAAACCTTTTCACACAAATCCAATCGACTATTCATGCCCCAATATCGGGGGTCTGCGCTGTTTCCCCTTCGATTTCCGTTTGCTGGTTATTCACATCAAATTCCTGGATTCATCGATGATGTCAACATTTATTTGAAGTTGCTTTCATTAGACTCATTTCGAAAGTGCATGTCTGTGGAGTTCATTAAAAGTTTGAAAGCTGCCATTAACATGTGTGGCCAGAACATCTGTTTGAACATTTTGACGGCAACCAATTGCAGCTTTAAAACTAAATTTAGTTACTTTCATTAATGTATTTGTAATTAATCAGCGTTGCATTTGCCAATATTCTGATCTACTTTTATTGCAGACCAGTTCATTTTCAGTTGTAGCTCAAATTCATACAGACAACAATCTCAAAGTACGTTTATCTTTTATGTTCTACTTTTTTGTCGATACATGTCCATATATTCTATTAACCCACCAGAGCATTTATCTCACACCAAGTGCTGGGCCCCATAATATTCATTTGTTGTACATAATAACGCACAACATAAAACATACAATTTCCCATTCCATACAAATCATGTGAAACAAGAGTGGAACATAAATTTGTCACTTTTATCCAACAGTCCGATGATAACAATTGGTATATGGAGTACTTATGTGGGCTTCGGATTCGGCTCTTGTTTATATGGTTTTTTATGATGCTGCCAATGCTGATGACGATGATGAAAAGAGCCACAAGGCACATAATTAATGCCACTGAATGCAGCAAATTTACAATGAAATCGAAAGCTGCCATCCGTCTGGTTTTTAATGGGCGAGTTGTGATGATGCTGTTTTATTTTAGCTATGCTCGTATTTATTAGAAGCACACATGTTTGCAGCCCCCACAAATTTATGAGTTGCGGTAGGGATTTGAACCCCATGGCAACTCTGACCCACTTTGAATGGGTGGCTGTGCAGATAAGCGCCACATCGCAACCAATTAAAGCCATAGCTCCGCTTTTTTTATTGGGTAACAACGACTGCAAAATGCGCTGCATGTAATTACTTTGCACTCTACAATCAGAAAAAAAACAATGTAAATAGTAATTTACCACCCGTTTAAAACTGCACCCCTCTAAATAAATAGATATTCTCAAGAATTCAACGAGACATTCTAAATTGAGGCAGCCAATTGAGGCCACAAAAGTTAAATGACACAAAAATATTTTGATTTCTTGATGAATTTTGTACACAACTAATAATCATGAACCAGCAGCGATTTGACTTGAAATATTACGTTTCCATTACGAGTAATTAAATGAACAGCTCTGACATATAGTTATACTAAATTTTACATAACAAGAAAGAAATTTATTGAACACATTAATGATTAAATAATTATTCATGATTAAAAATGTCAACTAAACAATATGACCTTGGTACAAATTGTCTATAAAGACAATTACTTGACAGGGTTAGCAGATAGTGGACTAAATTAATTAATAGGGTGCAGCTACAGTTACTTATATGTATATATAAATATATAAACACTCTCATGCTTGCAATAATACTTAAATACGAAATATTTTGAATGCCGCTGTCTCTGTATAAGTTCTGTATGAAATATTTTCGGTTTTTATTATATTTTGGTGGCGTTTTTCCCATGCTTCGGCTCCCCTTACAACAAGCAGCCGAAATTTATTTAAATTTCTTAAATATTTGTAGATACATATATATTTATTTACCTGCGATTGCTTGCCATATGCTGCACTTATTTACTTTTGCATTTTGTACATTCCCATACTAAACGGCATTTAAAGACCATGCTCATAAATACGTTCCAGCAACGCTTTTTGGGCATGCACCACAGATATATATGTACATATGTATGTACATATATATTCATGTATTTGCGTATTACTTATACATTGTGTATACATATTTATCTGTAGTATAAAAGTGTAAGCAAACACCAACCATGTGCGGACTCTGGACACGCTAGAGTTGTGGTCGGAAGGGGGTTCCTCACTTCGGTTTCTTGTGGACATTTTGTGAGCCTCACTTAATTTTTGGCTGGCCTTAATTTGTGGCATATATCTTGTAGGTTGATTCGAAGCTTCTGCGTCTGCAAATGTTATTTGAAACTTTGATTTGATTCGCTTGAAAGCAGCTGCAGTATGAAGTCATCATTTTGGATTCCATTTAATTTGAGCCAACAAATAATTACAAAAGAGTTGACTTGTAAAATGTGCCATGAATATGACTTCAACACTAAATAAATATACATAATTGTACAACACTTTTAGTCTAGGATCAAAGGAAATAGTATATGTATGTTAAGTTTCTATACAAGATATTTTCATGACATATGTTACATAAAATAGACATAGATAGAGAGGGAGAAAAAGAGAGTGAGAGTGAGAATAATAGTTTTAATTCATATGCTTATATAATTCCAACTAAATACAAGAAAGGTTACAGCGTAGAACATTATAAAGTTTTGTCCAATATTCCTTTAACTTTAAACTTTGAACGAAATGGAAACTCTACAATAAATATGCACTTATTGGCCAACTTTGCACCGGGGCGGCGGTTCACCAAATTTGGCTACCTAATAATCGTAATGCCTCCAAACCTCTAGAGGTCCCATAGTTGATTTACCATATATGCAGTTCACAACTTGCAACACACGCAGAGCGCATTCCGCGTGGTTGCATGTGGCATGCTCCTGGCAGTTCCCAGTTTGTGGGCAACTCACTCTCTTGATTACAGCTAAAAGCTGAAAATTGTTTATGCTAATTGCACTTAATTTATGCATAAGTGTGTGTTTGTGTGTGTGTGTGTATGTGTGCTTGCATCTGTATCTATATGTTGCAGGAAAAGCAAAAGAAATTCAAAGACAAGGCAAAAACATGTTGTTGCTGTGGGTGTTCTTTGTGTTGTTGTTGTTGTTGTTGTGCATACAATTGATATTTATTAGTACACTAAGAGACTGAGGCAGGGACAGAGATGGGTTGGGTGTAGGGGGTAGGGGGTAGGGGGTAGGGGGGTCTGGCAAATTCTGCGTGCCTCAAATGTGCAATTATCGCTGCAATTGCCGCCGCCTTCCCGCACCCACGCGGCAGCCCCCACTCCAGCCTGACATTTGCATGGCAATGGATGGAGGATAGATGGAATATATATATTGTATATGTATGTATGTGTGTGACATACGCGACACGCAGACGCCAAATGCCATTTAAGGCTTTCCACATGTGGCAATGCGACGCCTTCTACGGAATTCATACAAATGTCAGGCTGAAATGTCGAGACAGCGACTTTGTCGTGGCGCTTAATCCTGCTGGTGTTATTTTCTGGTGTCTATTTCGGCCAATTAATATGCGGTTAATGGTGTTAACTGTTTGACGTGCTTATTTATAGGCCCAAAGATGCAACTGCAACTCAATTGCATGTGCAACGTGAGTGCCAAATAAATGAAAAAGACTGACAGGCAGACAGACAGCCGGGCATGTTGTGCATTTTGCATGTCAAGTGATGGAGCTGCGAATATGTGTATCCAATGGATTGCATAAGACAGCAAAAACTACCAGCACTCGTACTTGTATCTTAACTGTGCCCAGAGGCGAAAATAAGCAAAAAAAAAACATCTATTGGCATGCCCATGTGTATTTGTTGTTGTTGTTGCTCTTGTTGGGTGTGGTGGCAGTGGCAGTGGCAGTGGTACACTTCAAGCATCTGCAGGCTGCAAATAATGTATCTTTGGCTTTTAAAAAAAAAATGAAAAAAAGAAGAGATCCGAATAACAAGTATCTGCTTGTGTGAATAAATAACTTATCTGAATAAATTGCAGCTGAGCATGTCAGATAAGTGAATTAAGGTGGCAAATAAAAGATGCTGAAGAGAAATGATGGAAATTGAAATACGACCTAGAAAACGAATGCAACGAATGAAATCGATATATGGCTAAAATTGACATGGTAATTTAACAAGCAAATATATTAAATGCATAGCAGAAGACAGCTGACATTTATATGTAGCACCCACCAAAAGAATGCACAGTGGGAAAGATAAAATGTTTATACTTTCACGGGAAGAAGAAATCAATTGCAAGCTGTATCAAGCAATCGCTTTCTTTGTGCTCGTTTACGATTATATGTATATTATATAAAAAAAAGCATCATCTGGCCAAGTATTGTCGCATATCAGAGCAGGTTTAGCACCTAAGCCACATGTGTTTTTTCGAGCGATTTATTTTCATGGCGCATAGCTACATACTTATGCATACGTATGAATGGCTCAATGATGGCTGCATCTTTTCCCATTGTTGCATGAGCACGTAGCATGGCTTTTAGCCTACTTATCGGCGTTTAGGCCTGGCTCAAGAGCGCCACACCAGCTGCAAAAACGGCGGCGATAAGTGAGCATTGCATATTGTCGATAGTTTTGCGCTTTTTTCATGCTTCCGCACGCTCCGAGAGACTATCTGTCTATATCAATGGGAGTAGTCGCTGTCAGCGTTGTTCCAATCAATTAAAAATTGTGGACACAATCATCTCAATCATTTCAATTGGACACATTAAACAGTTGCACTCAATTAACTATGTGCTGCATGCATTTCTGTTTTTTTTTTTGTTGTTTTTATTTCATCTCAACAATTGTGATTAGGGGGAGAAATTGCCCTCTCGTAATGCCGACACGCTTCATTGAACTGTTAAGCGAATCAAGAGCGCAAACAAATGAAATAATTCAAATCAACGACTGTCAGACTGACTGACTGACAGATTCTTGCAGGGCAGGGGCCGGAAAGTGGCAAAAAGCAGCTGATCCAAAAGAAATCACAACTCACTGCCAAGTGGCAAGTGGCAAGTGGCAAGCAGCTCTGAGAGGCATTTTATGCAAATCACCCACAAATTGCCTACCACTCGACGTTGCTCGTAGGGTTGGGTTGCAGCCAAGTATTAATAATTCTAAGGCAAAGTCTCTAATGAGCGCAAATGTTTGTCAAAATGTTGACAACTTAATTGAGCAGAAAATTTACATGTAGCGGGGCAAACAACATCAACAGCGGCGCACAGATGAACTTTAGAACCAAGTTAACTACAGTTATGCATTGTTAAGTTAGTAAGTTAGTTAGTTAGTCGACTGACAGAACCGGAGCTCCTCATTAATCAACGTCAAGTCAGCCCGCATCAAAGGCAAAGACTACAAATGAACAATTAGCCCATCGAAGTGGCCAGTGAGGCATGAAGCATTAAATACCAAACTAGTCGAACTCTTTTCTTTTCTCTATGTCGAAAATCTCGGCAACGAAAGAAAAGTAAAAGAAGTGATGGCGCAAATGGCTTAAATTGCAAACTAAGCCAAGTTACAAGGCGCGTACACGAATCCCGCACATTTGACAGTTGCTTTAATGCGACTTTAATGAGCTGCAACTATTTTACTGGACTCTTCCAATATTCGAAAGCATGGCAAATTGTTTGTGAGTAAGAGTCGAGACTGATGCCCCCCATGAGTGGATTTTAATGAGCAGCTGCCGCCGTTGCTTGCACCAAAAAATTCCAACATGCAACAGCAAACTTAACAATAATTCGGGAATCAATCAATTTTGTGTGTGGAGTTCTCTTATTTTATAGAATGAATCATTCAAATATTTTTTACAAATTTTGAGCTTTTAGAAATTAATATTTCATTATTAGTTTTCTCATATCATTGCAAATGCGTAAGCTTCATTTAAGTTTTATTTCTGTTACAAATGCAATTTCCTTTTCCATATCCAGACTTATTTCATTTGCTTGCATTCTATTCTCTGTATTACTTATTTCTCCGACATTCAAGTATTTTCACCGATTTTACATGTTTCGCATTTGATTTGGCCAAAGCTTTGCCCACCCAACTGCACGTTGGAATCATAAATAGACATAAGCAATTTTCTTTATAAATTTGTAAATGGCCACCACCCATTAAATATTTGACCAAGTTGCCTCTTTGGAGTAGGATGGAAGGGGGTGGGTTGGGGTTGTTTTTGCTCCACTCTGGCAAAATGCGCTGCGCAATTTTTCCCAATTTAATTGTTAAATAAACATTTTAGATTATGGCCAGGTGCGTATCGTTTTTGTTTTCCAATATTTGTTTTTGCGGTTTTCATTTGTATAAGCAAATCAGATAAATCTATAGATAGAGCCTGCTTGTATTGTAATTTTAGTTGACCCTTAAAATTGGCAAACAATTTGCATACCCTGTATCCATAAATGCACTTAAATGGTATGCTGAAAAAAGGATTGAATTGCCGTAATCGATAAATATTCATTTAATTATCTATTTATTCCCAACAATAAATGACTAAGACTTGAGATCATTAATTCAAGTTAAATGTAGAAAATGTATTGAAATCCCACATCAAATAATTGTTTAAATACAAGTATTAAATGTGTTTTAATAGTTTTTAAATAGCTGTGAAGCCTCTAAAGTGTAATGAATGAATTAGTGTCTAACTGATGGATACTTGAGGTTCCTTTGTTTATATTTATTCGCAGCAGTAAAAGTATTTTAGCTCCAATTTGTGCCTTCATTGATGACTTTTGTTTATCCCAAAGAATTATCTGAAATTTATTTACAAACAATTCTATTCGTTGACCTTTCTTTGTTTGTACTTTACACACAGATTGTGAACTTTGTGCACTTTGGGTAATTAACAAGTTTGTTTGGCCCTGAATTTGAATATTTGGCTTAACTGCCAGCCACAGTCTGTTTGGAAGGCCAGAAAATAGGCCATCGATAAGCAGAATTCAAAAAAAAAAAAAAAGCGAAGAGAAAGATAAAAATGGAGAAAATCAATAATCATTTAAAATTCAAATGGGCAAAGCATGGGCTGGAAAATGTGCGAGTGCTGTAACCAAAACACAAAACCGGCAAATGCAAATTGGAAAAACAGATAATGAAAAATCAGCAAAGTGGGGCTCTGGGGCTCTGGGGCCGCGCCACGCTAATGAAATTAAAAATTGATGCTTTGGGGCCATAGGCGCAAATATATTGTATTGTATAGCTAGGCGAGTGGCGAATGCAAATATACAAACATCAGAATTTCAAGTCAAGCGCACAAAACAAATGTCATTTAATAAATTGGAATTGTGGGCGGCACTAAGTGAGGGACTTGGATCGGGATCGGGAATGAGGGATTGGGTATTGGGTATTGGGTATTGGGGATGTGAAAAGTACGGTGTTTTTCCATGCCTGATTGATTTTGCGGCGTTGGCGGCTGAGTCTCTGAGTCTCTAAGTCTGAGTCTGTGTCTGACAGCCAGTCCAAATACAAAGCAGCCACAAGAAAGACAAACGCCGCCAGTTTGCCGCCAACTCTTGACGCGTCTCTGATGAAGTTGCCAAAGCGCCGATCTGACGATAGCGACGCCGTTTTGCGGTCTGGTTGCTCAATCTTCCTGGTTGCTGCAAGCCGTTGACATCAATTAATTGTAAATAGAAAAATTGACTATCAGCCAGGCAAGCGGCAAACAGCAAGCGGCAAGCGGCCATGCGGCAGCCAAGTGGCTTACTCCGTAGCAAATTATTACTGGCTGGAAATTGAAAACAACTCATATGGCGACTCTCTACTAATTTTCAGCCCCTAGCCTGGCCCAGCCTGGCCTGCAACTCGTGGGCGTTGTCGTCTGGAGCTGCTGCTGCTGCTGCCGTTGCCGTTGCCGTTGCTGCAACATCTTCTCTACGCTCCATTTACGCTTCATTAGGCCGCTCAATCTATTTCTCCTTTACACGCCAATTAATCAGATTATGTCCAAATGTGTCACTGGGTTAATGCAAATATATTACGCCTGCCTGCTACACGTCTTTTCCCAATCCCAATCCCATTTCCATTTCCATTTATACTCATCCGCTGTCGTCTATCGTCTTTCGTCTGGCAAACAGCCATACAAAGTTGTTTAGTTAGTTAGTTGGTTGATTGGTTGGTTGGTTGCATGGTTTTCAAGAGTTTCTTCTGGCATTTGTATTTGTTTTTGGCGCTTAGCGTTATTTAATTAGTGAACTGAAGCCAGAAACAATTTTAAGCTGATTTAACGATTCAATCCGTATTAAATGTTTGCCTTTCAATATCCTGAATGATGTTCGAATTATTTATGTTAAATTTACATAGCAGCTTAACTAAAGTTTGCAGCTTAGAGATAATTTGTTTTGTTGGTCTATAAAGTAGCTTACATTTCCACATTGGATTATATGCCCAAAACTATTTTATACTGAAAATTGTCTTACAATTTAATATTTCCCCTAATAAATTAAATTGATGTTTCTTAATTCACTTCAGGGATTGAACAGTTCCCATTTCTCGATTGGAAAATAATTATTGACTTTTACACGATTTACTTTCAATATGTACTTTCTATTTGTTAGTTTCATGGAACTTTACAATTAAATCTATATTTTTCAATAGATAGAAATTGATAACTTTTTTGATTAATCTTGCTCAAAAATTAGATCTATGCCATATCTACAAGCTCCTCCTGCTCTATTAGCATTGCTTTGCCTAACTATTGCCTTGACTTCAATACAAAAATGGAAAACAGATCATCAGCAATAATGATAACAAATAACAGCTGAAAATCTATCATTTGAACAATGTAAAGCTCAACTTTGTCGGCTTGAGCATTGAACATAAAGCCATTATGTGACACACCCGCAAAAAAATAAAAGAAAAAAACAGCTGAAATAGATCTCAACGTATTTATCATTTTTTACAAAAGAAATAACTGGCAGGCAAACCTGGGCTTGGTGCCAAAATTCCGCTATCCCGCTCTGCCAGTCTCTTTGGGTCTCTCTCCCTCTTTTTCTGGGTAGTTGAACTGGGTCTGGTTGTGTTTAATCATCCGCAGCAGCTTCAACTTGTTTTTGGGCGCATTCGCCGCGGCTCATTGCAGTCGGCGGGCGGAAGTTGGGCCAAAACGGAAATTGAGCCATAAAATATTGTGACTAAATTATTCGGCTGCAACGCAGTTGAAACTTTCAAATTATTAAGTCTGTATATCAGGTGCACAGCTGACGACATCTTTTGTTTAGCTCAGCTTGTTTTGGGGTTTCTTTTGCTTATGTTAAGCAGAAAGCAAATGAGTAAAATGCCAACTTTCCCTTTTCACATTACGCATTATTATTATATTATTCCCAGTAGCTGCACACGTTGGCTGTAAAACTGGCGCTGGCAGCAGGAGAATGCTTATTTGCACGAGTTGTAAAAGGACTTTTTATAGCTCATTAAAATTATTATTGTTCCTTGCCCCCTACCAAAATGGTTGCGTGTTGCGTAGGTGCCAAACGTTTAAAGGTTATGCTCTAGGCGTTACCTTTCCACCCACCCACAATTACCACAGCTTTCGCCCCACTTCGAATAGCTCCTACTCCATCTGAAGGCTTTTGCAAGTTTACGTTTCAGCTGCTTAAAGTTATTATGGCGAAATTTGCGTGAAATTAGTGGCAAAATTTTGCCAAAATTTGATGAAAACTTCCGCAGCTTATATAGCCCCATGCGTGCGTATCTTAGGGGCAGAGAGATCTGATGGGTCTGCTGAGTTTAAGTGTTGCAAAGGTCGCTGCTCGTTTTACTCTTATTAATATTCAAAAGTTTGCTGTAGCCACCGTCAACTGTACAGGCAGACAACGGCAGCAGGCGTATCTTATCTTAAAGCTATTTGGGTAAACGAACTGTTTCACCTAATGCTTAATTCAATTTCCTAAACTAATATTTGAATTTGGTTGCAGCAGCAGCTGGCCGAGAGTTTCCACAAATGATAAATGCCACAAATACAAACTCCAAGAATGTGTTCAATGGAGTACTAGAAATTAGTATTCACAATCCTGGAATTCAATATAGATATTTATAGTTTTATATAATAATACGTAATATTCAGTTTCCCATTGACTAAAATGAGTTGGGGGATGCAGTTGAAAGGGTAGCTTTAGTTTTTCATTTGACTTGTTCATAATTCAATTCAGATTTTCTTTACCTTTTATATAGCCATCTTGATGAGCCGCTTATCGAGCTATGTATTTTCCATATATCACTTGAGCGCCTGTCAGCTGCCAAGTTTACCCAACGATTGCGTTAAACGATGCAGTTGCCAACACAAAAGCTTCTTTCCGCCATTTTTGTCAAAGCCGCTGCATTAAGCTGAAAGCCATTGAGGACACTTTATTAATGGCTTTATGGTTAGCTAGTTCAGGCTATTACGGTGTCAACGCCAAAGTTCCGCTCCCAGACTTGACTTTTGGGGTTTCTTCTACCTCGGGCGCTGGCTTCCTTGCTCCTTCACACATTATCTGCTGTCTGCTGTCCGCTGTCTGCTGCACTTGCACTTAATTTTATCTATTATGCTCCATTTTTGTCATTGTCTAACGAAAATGAAGATTCAATGCCATAAACGTGTGTGTGCCACTCAGAACGTGAGCTACCCGCATGGGGCATCAATAGGAGTCAAAAGTTGCAGCCAGACTGGCGCAGACTAAACTATTGTTGTGTTCGGCATCCTAGTATCCTAGTATCCTGGCATTCTGGCATCCTGACATCCGGGCATTCGGGCAGCAGGTGTGTCTGTCCCATGAAAAGTTTTGCTGGCACTTTTTACTAGCTGTTGCTGTTGTTGTTGTTGTTGTTGCTGGCAGCTGGGCACTTGGTTTGAAAATGTGATAAAATGATTATAAAATAATTTTCGCAAACAAAAGAACATGCATTCGAGTGCTCACACGTAGTCTGGCTTAAAGTCCCCGCCCCAAATCCCTTGCCTTGCTCTCAGGTTCCGTTCAGCTGCTGCTCCTGTCCTGATACGTGCCTTCATTTTGGCATTTAGAAAACTTTTATGAAGGCCGCACCGTCCAATGCTCTGTCCACCGCCCCAAGCCAAACAATAGCTGCTAAGCTTGTAGTTTTCTAATTGGATAGATTAAATAAATATATATATATATATATATACGGTTGTATATATACAAATATATATGTATGGCTAAGTTGAATTGCCACTACTGACTAATTTTGTCATCTGGCAGCCTTAACCTCTTGCCACTGTCGCAAGATAACATTTTACTATTGTCGTAAATTTCACTCTCAACATCATAACACATTTTCATGCGTCGCACATCTCAAATGCATATATTATTTATGAAAATGCGATGTCATAAAAAATACGAAAATTACTTTTTGCACTTTAATGCATTGGGTTAGGAAGAACACAATCCGAATGTGGTTTCTTATCATGTGTTGTTTTACAAAGCTACTATTGCCAGGAACTTTTAGCATGATTTATATTTAATGTCTCATATAATTTATAAGAGCAGAAAACAAGTCATTTCCCATTTATGCAATTAAAAGAGTATACGTACAGAATTAACCTCTAATATACATACATATGTATGTGTCAGTTAGATATCAAAAGTTGATTTAATAACTTTTTTCATACAAATTCTTTGAGTGATAAGATCTCTGCAAATACTTCAAGATTGTAAGATTTATAAAAAAAAAGTAACTGTTTTGAATAAGATAAGATAGGAATAACTTTACATTCATAACCAAACGATAGGAATCTTACTAATTTAATTTAATTTCCACCAAATCAAACTTCACATAAATAAAAAAAATTAATATATATTAATATTTCCGTTATTTCTGTTAACGTATTTTATGAATGCCGCTAACGGGCTGGCAATCGCTTCTAACCAAGAAAAAAGCAATTTGACGATAGCAAAATATTTATTCCATTTGATACACTGTAAAAGCTGACTTACAAAAAATAGGAAAAGACTCCATTAAATGGAATTACGAAATCTTTTCCCATAAATAATGACAATTAATTGCCATAACCATGTCATTCTGACAAACAATGGCACAAAGAGAGCCTCCTGGCCTGGCCTGGCCACACACAATGCTCAAGTGACTCCACCCACCTTGGGTCCGATGAGTCCCATTTCAATGGCAACCAATACATTTGTATTTTCGCACAAGTGAGGTAATATGAGCAGCATGCCACATGCAACAAGCAGCAAGCAGCAAGCAAGAACAGCAAAATCAAAAGCCTCTGCCATGGGCGATGCAATAAACAAGTCTTAAGGTCCTAGACCATTGGACCAGTTTCTATGCTCCGCGCACAAACACAGATACACTCACGCACACTCTTACACAAACACATAGATATGCGGCAGACCTTCAATTTGTATGAATGCGTAGCAACAATTTGTGGCAAATTGCTGTCAGGCGGATACACAAAGTGCACCTTCAAGGCAAAGAGGGGAATATCGAGTTGCCTGGCAGCTGATGCAGCTCACATTTGCAACTTTATTTATCGCAGCGAAAACATCTTGTAAATTTTCCAAGTTATTTTTGCCTCAAGACGCTGCGCCTCCACTGTGGAAAATTCAACAATTGATTCCATTTGCTTGCCATTCCACCAACCAAAGCCGTCGAACACGAAATTGATATGAAAATTTCGTTTAACCAAAAGCCTTTTTAAACACGGCTCGCAACCCAGACACGCCCTCGCCTTGGGGGCCGTCATCCTAATATTCAAGTGAGACTCCTCGAACTGACCTCCTTCCTATTCCTTTTCCCATTCCGATTCCCATTGCTATTGCCATTGCCATTGCCAATGCCATTGCCATTTCCATTTCTATTCCCAATTTCGCATTCTTCATTCTCTATTCTCCATTTCATGCTTCGGCTTGCTGCGATCGTTTGTTTGTGATAAATTGTTGCCACTCTTGACTTTTACTGCTGGCCATGGTCAAAGCGACCTCCCCAAGTTTTTTCCAAGTTTTTGTTTTGTTTTGTTTTTTTGGCAAGGAAAACTGTGTAACATGCACAGCCAGCGGCCTATGACTTCATACTTATGCTGCAGTTTCTGCGACAAAAAGTCGCATTTTAGATTTCATATAATTTTTCAACGCCAGTTTGAGTTGTGTATTTCTATGAAGCCTGCCCCCATATTGATGTGAAGTAGGGGCGTGGCAAATGTCTTTGTGGTTGCAATTTGGCGCATGACGCATGGGATTTGTGTTATGCCATTCCCCTCCCTCTATCTCTTCACCGCTCTCCCCACACAGCTTGAGTCATGCTGCAGTCAAGTACAAATGTGTACAAATGTTCTATTTTCTATAGTCCATATGGAAATCAAATTTGTATTGAATTTTGGGAGAATCGTTCAGCCATTGAAATGCAACTGAGTGTTATGAGATTTGGCAATTTGAGTGGATGTTATTTGTGCTTATGGAATAGAAGGCGTTGGCAGGGAAACTAATTTATATTAAATTTTGCACATTAATTTCATATGCATTATTCAAGAGCTAACTAACATTGCATTATATTTGGCAAATATTGTTTTTAATTTAAATACTTAATTACATTGATGATGATAAATCTCTATAGCAAATAGTCTAGTAAAACTAAATATTAGTTTAATTTTTAGATCGTCTATCAACTTGAACATGAAATGCTTAAGGTTTATTTATGTAAATTGCATTCCTTATCGGTTGATGTGACACAAGTTCATTAGTTTCCATGTTCAAATGCCTGCTTATCAATGAGTCTAGATCTACATACAAACATATATACTATACGTATACGTGTATGGCCTTGTATATGAAACGGCATCCATTAAAAAGAACAAAGCACATTTGAAACAAAACAAAAACAAAACAGAAAACAACACTACGCCCACACAGTTTTCCATTTCCCTATTGTTTGTATCGCTCAACTAGAAATGCATTTCGGTTACGATTTACGCACGACAACAACAACAACAACAAGAACAAGAACATTGACAATAGGGTGACCCCGCTCAGAGTTTTAAAATTATGCATGGACGGGCACCCAGAGCCAGAAACCAGCGCTATTCGAGTTTTGGGTAGGTGCTGGAAATGGGAAGCGTTGAGTTTAGCAGGCACTTTTGAAAAGCAAAAGCGAAACAGAGCGGAGCAACAAGCAGACGGGTGGAGGGGCGGAGGGACGGCAAACAAAAGCCAAATGAGCAGACCCAGAGCAGCAGTAGCATATTATGCACTTTTGCTTTTCTTATTTCTTTCCATTGAATCACAATAAATTGAATAAAACTGACGAAAATTTCCGGTTGCATTTTGTGTGTATGTAAATACGAAATAATCCGCAAAGACAACGTGTCCCATGTTTCTTCAGACTGTTCTTAACTTTTGCTGTCTTTCTGTTGTTGTTGTTGGTTTTTTACTCATTTTTGTTTCTGAATTAATTTCAGAGTTGAATGTACTGAGCAAAGTCGTTGGCTTGACGAGTCTTCGCACTGTTGTTGCTTGGCAATTACTCAAAAAATTATCAAAAATTTATTACATACTGACTGATTAAAAATGCCCACAGCACAGCAAAGCGCAGCTGAGTTTTAAAAGTTTTCAATGTAAATTTCATTGAGCACTGCGTCTCAATCACTTTACAATTATCCAAAGCACGTGCCTCGCCTCTTATCAAAAGCAGCAGCTAAATCAGCTGCACAAATTGACAATTTCTCTGTGGCTTTAAGTTTTTTACTTGAACTCTTTTTTTTCGACTCAGTTTGTGGCTTTTGTGATTTAAATGCACAATTTTCGTTACACTTTGATTGCGGTCCATGAATCAGCATTTCTATTGCCGCAAAGCAATTGCTTTGACTTTCCATGCTTGAATTATTACTCGTATTCTTGTCACGGTTGTTGATCTCTGTCGATCTCTCTTTCTCTCTCTCTCTGTCTCTGTCTCCCTCGTTTGTCTGCCCTTTTGTTGGGCGATCGAAAATCTGAAAAAGACACCTGGAGATCGTGACGAGTTATGGATGTGACCGCAGGCTTTCTATTCGCATTGTCTTCGGCCCCGGGGCGAAGCTTTGGCCACTTAATTAGTTTTGGAAATCTCTGTTGATAAACAGCTAAAATGGATCTTCAATGTGTTTTCTTCTTGGCGCAGGTAAACGGATTTACCATTTGGTTGCTGACTGTGGTTCCACATAAATAACCAAATTCAGGCGATTAATTGTTGTTGTTGGATTTTTATTGACTACAATTCGCCACTTAACATTTTTGCACCAAGGCATGTGATGCGAATTTTGTATTAGCTGAGTTGAAAGTGAAATTGTTGAGGTATTAAATCTAACCAAATCGCCACTGGATAGATTAAAGATAACATATTGTAAATGTGCTGCGAATTGCAAAACATATTTACCAAAAATCAAAACGATTTTTTTACTTTACCTGTACAATATTTGCATTTTAATTTGTAAAGTTTATATACAAAATATGTGCAAATGATTTAAATATAAATCTCCATAGTTATTTGCTTAAATTCAAAAGCTGTCACAAATTTTCTTGATTCTTTTGAAGATTCAGCTATTTAAAAGCGAATTCATGGCACAAATGAATTTACCCATTTTACCCTTAAATAGTCTTATGCGAGTGGCTTATGCTATTCAATTACACAATCCCCACACATGCGACTACTGAAATCCATTCCGATGCCATTTCCCATACTTTTGCAGCGATTCGTGAGCATTTTTTACATTTAGCTGTTGCTGCAAAAAACTATTTGCATATCAAAAGCAATGACCAACAGCAACAAACACATTCCAATATTCATCCCAGCATTTATTCAAACATCAATGCGGCATTCTGTCAAACCGTATACGGATTTCGTATGCAAGGCAATGTCCCAGGGCAGATACCGTATGCATATTGTATAATTTAGAAGACAACAGCGAGACAGGCAGAAAGGAAGCACACAGAGAGAGAGAGAGACAGAGACAGAGATAGAGAAAAAGTGAAATTCATTGGCATTTTCCACATGTTCGGCAGAGTACATCAATCAACTTTCAAATGCATTTTCTGCGTAAATAATTTGTAATGCATTCAAGAATAGTAATAACAACAACAACAACAACAATTTAAATGAACAAATAGTTACTAATTTTTTTTGCACACGCGTGTTGCTTGTGCCACAAAAACATGTTGTTGCACATAAATTGCAATCAAGGAAATGCATGTGCAAAAATGTAAAATGCGTGTGGCACATTTTCAATTACCCCCAAAGTGCATGCGAGAGAGGCTTTCAGTTTTCCCTTTTCAGTTTTCAGTTTTCCGGGTGGAAACAGTGGAAAAGTCTGGACAAAAAAAACAACTTTAATTTATGCATATCCCAAACAAACAACAACAAGATTGGTAAAGAGGAGTGTGGCGGCGGGAAGGGGAAAGGGCGGACATGTTGGTACAACTAATTAGACACTTGTCATTCGTCGTAATGTTGTAATAAATACCGTTACAATGTCATTACCGGCATTACTTGACGGTATTCCGGTATTTTCATTTTGTTTCTCCTTTTTGTTTAAGAACTTCTCTTAACTGGTCGCAGTCTGTCTGTCTGTCTGTCTTTCTGTCTCTCTGTCTGTCTGTCTGTCAATGGCTTGTTAGCTTTCTTGTCTGATGTGAACTTGCTGCCCCTTCCACCCCCCGTCCCCCTCCCTCACCCTACCCCTCTTCCGCTGCCCACGTACCGCTCTTGACTTTGTTTAAAACTTTGTTTTGCTTTAAGGCTTAGAATTTTAATGAGCTTTCGTCTACTGCGCTTTTTGTTGTCACTCCACTCTGAAATATCATCTTTTTTAATGCTCTTCACTCTCAACGTTCCTACACACTAGAAATTCTTATTTTTTTTGTGGGGTCATTGCTTAGTTATAAGTATTAGCTACTTGACACTTTTTACTTACTGTCTCCAGTTAAGGCCGTCATAAGATTGTTTTCGTTTTCCTTTGCAATTGGAAATTGTTCGAGTCTTTCGTTGAAACCTTTGAAAAAATAGAATGTTTTAACCTTGTGTACATCTTCTTTGCTGGATCTGTTTCTCATTCTTATCTAATTATTAGAAAACCTAGACTATTATATCATAATTAACCCATGCATATATCATTATTATTATGATTGTGTAAAATTTGAATTCGTCGGCTTTTATTACTTTATTCTCACTATTCACTTTAGTTTAGTTTCTCATATACCAAGTGGTGTTCCACTAACCTTTCCCACCCGTGCTGTTGGTTTTTCCCCTTCCTACCAACATCCTCTTGTCTGCGTCTCCGCCTCCGCCTCCGTCTTTCATTACTGGCAAACTCATTGTCATATATGTCGGAAAGTCTGACAGCAACAATGTCACGGCTCGGCGCAGAACATCTCAACTTGGTGTCTGAAACATTGAAGAGCTTATCTATATTGGGCAAATATTGCCCAACATAATTTACACACGCCCAGCAATTGTGCAAACAAAATGCAGCCGACAACCTTTTGCCCGACAAACAACAGCAACAACAGCAACAACGTGTTTATTAAACATTTCAAGATGCCTGGATAATTAACGCTAGGCAATGTTTACCGCTCGGGGGGCCCTGAGAAATTTCGGCGTAATTGAGTGGCTTATTTGCGCCGTCGATTACGAGACACATGCATATGTAGTATATATTTATATATGTATGTATGTGTGTGTGTGTGTGTGTGTAGTTGTTTGGCCATTTGCCTAATGCCTTGCTATATTTGTCCAGCAAAAGAAAATAATCCTGTCTAACCGGTCTATAAAAATAGAAGCGTTCATTACGCAAGAATGTGCCCTAAAACGATGCAGCCAAGTGCTTAAGAATAACAACAGCAACAACAGCAACAACAGCAACAGCAACAACAAAACCTGAAATCTGCATAGTAGTAGAAAAAAGATTAATTAACAGCAGAAGCAACAGCAGCAACAGCAGCAACAACAACAATGCGACTATTTGCTGCAACAACGCCGGCAGCAACAATTTCGCATAGCTCCAGCGATGAGGCTGTCGAAATTATAGAGAACCCGAGCAGAAAACAACGAGAGTCGCCAGGACGAGTGGCAGCAGCTGGTGGCAGCAGTGACGTCGTCGTCGGTGCCACGATCTACAGCAATCACAGCAACAACAGCAACAACAAGTCAAGGTCATTGGAACGCTATGCTGGCGCACCGTCGCAACAGCAATTGCAACAGCAGCAACAACTGCAACAGCCGCCCTATGCCACGCCCACGGGCAGCACACGACGTCGTCTGCTATCGCCGTTTCGCTCCATGAAGCGTCGCAGTCGCAGCAGCAGCAGCAGCGGCGAATCACAGGCCTACAATCATCTGGCCGTCGTTGTGGCAAATACAGCAGCCGCTGCTGCTGTCGCTGCTGCTGCCAAGGCCAGTTCTCAGAGCGGCGACAGCGGGACCGGCGGCACAGAGCTGGAGCATGAGCTGGAGCTCGAACTGGAAATGGAACTGGAACTGGATCACGATGAGGAGGAGCACGATGAGAGCAGTCAACTGAGTCTCAGCTATTCGCAGCTAAGCAGCAGTGGCTGTGATGAGGCCGATGCCGATGATGAGGCAGCAGCAGCAACAGCAGCAGCAACGGCAGCAACAGTGGCAGCAACGCATCCGATTGCTGTTGATGTTGCACTGCAACATGTTGCAGACGAGCGGCGGCGTCGCAACATGTTGTCGCTGTACTCGTCCTCGTCGGAGGAGCAGCTGCACTGTCGCATTGGCGACATCACCCTCATGGATGACACCTACTCCAACTGCGATCCACAAAACGATGCGGAACGCATGTTTCTGCAAATTGTTGGCATGTTGCGCGATGAAAATGAGGTTTGTGTATTGGCTAAGTGCCACTTAAGAACTTGTTGGACTCTACTCGCTCTTCCTACTCATAAGTCTTTATGTATATACATATGTACGATTATATGTATCTGCATCTGCATCTGCATAAATAGTTTGCAGCCTTACGATTTTAATTAAACACATTCTTTAGTCTCCCACGCTTTCGCTTTGTGGAATTAAAATCTTGATTAAAGTCCAGCCACAGCCCATAAAGGATTGGTCGTAGCTCGGATTTATACTTATATATACATATATACAATAATTGAGCTGGCAACTGCAACTGCAACTGTAACTGCAATTACAACAACGACTGCATTTTTTTCCCATCGATAAAATTGCACGACTTCAAGCGGCACAATTTCAATTATAATCTCAATTAATTAAATAGTCAATTTATGGGTTCATTACTTATCAAATGAAAGCAAATGAAAGTTATCTTAGGGGCAAATAGTTTGCAAACGGTTATTTTGAATTGACAAAAATCATTTAAATAAATATCATTATTATTGATAAAATATATATTTATGAAAAATGTCTGAATGGCAACGCACATAAATTTAATTGTGTAATAGTTAAATCCAAATTCTTCGATAATTATTATACATCATTATCAATATTTTTTCATTATAAAATTTAATATTGAAATATTTGTCTGTATAAATGAACTCTGATGACAATTAACCAACATGTTTTAAGGTTCAATTTCAAAGTGTCATTCAAAGCTTTACGCTGGCAATATAACAGGGATTTATTTCAACTGACAATAGAAGAAAATTTGATATGACACCTGTTCAACTGCTAATCCATTTGACATAGCAAATGACAGCAAACGCCAGAAAATGCACTCTGGTCGCATTTGCCCAGCAAGTAAAGGCATTTTTAATAAGCAGCAGCAACCATGCCACCATGGATGTTGCATGTTGCCTGTTGCCTGTGGGATGACCCCTCAGGTGCTCAACTGGCCAACCTGCTGAGATGCCATAGAAAGTATGACGACAGCTTTTGCTTTGCTCGTTTACTTGGCCAGCGCTCGACAGGCGAAAGGAGTCGCCTTTGTTGCTGCTGCTATGCCAGTGGCAAGTGTCACGTAATAACTGCCACCATGTTGCACTTTTTTACATTTATTTCCTTTCTTGTTTGCTGTTACATAAAGGCAGCAGAGGTTCAGCCTTGTGGCTGCCATATTTACTTTACAAGGATTCGCAGCCCACTTTGACGCATCTTTGAGGCTTTGGTTTTGGCTTTGGCTTTAGCTTTGTTGCCGTTGATTAAAACTAACAAAAACTTTTGCTGACATACGCGAACTTTGAGAACGGGCCCGTAAAAGTGCATTGCCCTCCCTCCTATCGGCCACGTTGCCATATCGCTCTCCTGCTCTCCTGCTCTCATAATTACTTACTTTGATATCAAACGGTTTCTTGCCTTTGTTGCGGCAACGTTGCCATGCTGCCACTAATTAGTGCTGCACGCCAGTCAACGGGGCGTGCCACGCTGCATATTTATTGCAAACATCAAATTATTGATTGCAGTGGCTAACCGTTTGCGGCGACAACTGAAGCCTCTGTATACACAAGTCGCCCCCCCCCCCTATCCCCCTTACGCTAATTAAACAACAATGCAACGTGGTGGCGTCTCTTGTGGTTGCTGTGGTCCTTTGGGGCAGAAAAGCGCAGTAAATTGGAACTTGAAGTTATGTTTACACTTAATTAGCTGCAGCATAAAACTTTATAGCACACAAAGGTGTGGCCTTTTTATTTATATTTCCAGGAACTCTTTTGAATAACATTCACTCTTCATTTAGCTATAAATTCATCTTGTTATTAAATTATTTCTTTCATTCCTGTCATTCCCCAACTAAGCATCATCACCTCAGGAGAGGCAGCAACCCAAAATATTTAAAATAAAAATAATATTTTAAGTTAGTTAGCAGTAAAAGTTGAATGGCAAACAATGCATTGGCCACTGTCCGCCACTGTCGCTGATGTGCTGCCTTTCGATGTCAGAATCAGGACAACAACAACACTTGTTAAATTACCCATGCATGCAGTATAGAGCATAAACTTGCCCCTGGGAGAGCCAACAGAAGCAGTAAATTTCAAAATCATAAACACAAACTTCAAGACAAACTGAATTACGTCTACATACAAATATACCGAGCAGAAAGCTAGCTGCACAGCAACAGGAAAATAACTATAACTAAATGAAATAATAGAGTAAATGTGCGAACGCTGGGGTATCCTCGTATCCTCGCATCCTTGCATTCTGGCATCCTGGCATCCTGGCGTCCTGATGGCTTGTTGCACAGCGGCAAAGTGGAAAGTTGAAACTGTGCGCAGGTAAATGCATTTTGCTTGTTGCATGCATTTTGCATGCAAAATGGCAGCAATGAAAGTTTCTGTTACAAACTCCAAGGGGACGACAGCAGCTCCGCCAAATGGTCTGCCAAAGCAAAATTGAAAAGCGAAAATGATGAAAATGTGCAAAATGAAACGTGTGGCATGCAGCACCAGATCCACCTGCCTTCCTGGACGTGCACCGCCTGAGTTTCCACTTACAAAGCTTCCCAAATTGGCAAACGGCTAACGAATAGTGCAGCACCCCCCCCCCCCCTCCCACCCATCGCTTCCTTCTCAGCCACGTAACTATCCCCTGCCTGCGCATAAAAGTTAAAGCGCGCCTTTTGCCCTTTGCCTTTTATTGCTAATGAAGAGACAGGCACACAAAGCAACAGAATCACACAGACTGTGACAGGGACAAAAGGGAAGAAAGGAATGGAAAGGAAAGGAGGAGGAGAGGAGAGAATGTCTTTGATTTACTTATGACCAACTTTAAATTGCAATTCGCTTCATTCAGCCACAACAATGTCCGGCCATAAACACATTACCACATTATTGCACCAACAATGCGAGCAATGTGTCGTATACGTAATATACTCATCTTACATACATAAAAGTGGTGCCGGTTGGTTGCCACACAAAGCACCAAGATAATTAAACACGCCAGCCGAGAAGTAGGCAACAGACAATTTAGGACAATGGATAGGACAAGCTCTGAGCGCAATGTGTATAAAAAATGTGCGTGTGTGCGTGTGTGTGTGTGTGTGTAGTATGTTGAGTACATATACATGTTCATACTACACTGCCTTTAGCTGTAGTTATTTTCTCTTATTTTATCCTTTCTCTGATGCAGCTTTGTGCATATGAACTATCTTTGAAAGAAGAAGAGTTAGAACCTGACTAAGACTTTATAAAGGCGAGCTTAGAGCTAATTAAATATACATCCACATAGTAGTACACTAAATTAAACTTACGCCCGCCTGGCACAAGGAGTATTAAATATAATTAAAAAGCATTTTGAGTATTTTGAAATGTAAATTAAGATAAATAAGAATTTGTTTACTCTCCGTAAAGGTAAACTAAATAATAAAATACTCAAGTGCAAATATTTGTTTGTGGCCTAATTACCAACATTACTGTACAAATATTTCTCCCACGCATTAATATCACAAAAATGTTTAGACCCGAATATTGATATTTATATTTGAAAATTTCTAATAAAGAAACCTATAGAGTTTTCAAGTTCAAGTTCCAAGCCTGATTTTAGATGGGTTGATATATTTTTTAACTCGAACTTAACCATACAAATTTATCATTCCATTTTCATAAATTAAAATGCAGAATTATATAAAAATTACTAACAATTATATTTATACCTTGTTACTTGCAGAAAATGCGCCAATTCCAGAAAGTGCTGGAGGACTTGAGCTCCCGTGTCGCCCTAGCTGAACAAACAAAGAACGCCTGGCAAACGCCCACATCTGTGGGCGAGGCCAATGAGCAGATGCAGCAGCTGCAGCGGCTGCGGGATAAGATGACCACGGCCAGTGCATTGCTGGACGACTGCAACGAGCAGCAATCCTTCTTCACTGCCAATCAGGTGCTGGTGCCAACGCCGTGTTTGTCCAAGCTGGAGGATTTGAATACACGGTAGGTGTAGACTGCCGCATTTGGCTGCCTCGACCAGCACAGCACTGATTTTTCTTGTGCTTCCTTCTTTTTTCGTTGCAGCATGAAACTGCTGCAAATTGCGATGGACGAGCGTCAAAAGGTTTTGTGCCAGGCGGGCGCAAATCATACGCACGAAAACGGCGACGATGGACGCAACACATCGAACAGTGGCACCATTGGGCCATTGCCTAATTTGGGGCAAAGTGTTAAGCCGCCCTGGGAGCGTGCCACCACCGCCACCAATGTGCCTTACTACATCGAGTAAGTATCCAGACACCTGCACTAAAACGACAGCCAATTAAAACTGAACCCAACTCACACTCACAACTCCCCAAAACTGTAGCCACGAACGCGAGACCACACACTGGGACCACCCGGAGATGATTGAACTGATGAAGGGACTGGCCGACCTTAATGAGATTCGTTTCTCAGCCTATCGCACGGCCATGAAGCTGCGCGCCGTTCAAAAGCGACTCGGTAAGTAGCCAGCGAGGCTGCAGACACTGCTCCTAGCATCCTTGTTACAATGGCAGCTAATGGGAGTAATTTCATTTAGTGTAATCACGATAATGGCATGTTTCTTTTTTTAATTACCGCCAACAAAATTAATGGATTTTTTTTCATAATGTTAACTTTATCCATTGTGCTTTAACTTTATTAAAAATCACTTTAAAATAATTTAGATTTTTAATAGAAAAATATACATTCGTTATTCTGTTTGAATAAAAGTATTGTTTCTAGATTCAAAAGTATTATTAATATGGATGCTTAACCATCTCCAAAAATAAGAACTATAATTATATCGGATTCTTTACTTGAGATATTATGTTTTGTATATTTTAGCACTGGATCGGATTTCAATGGCCACCGCCTGTGAATCGTTTGATCGTCACGGACTGCGGGCCCAGAACGACAAGCTTATCGATATACCGGATATGACGACGGTGCTGCATTCGCTCTATGTGACAATCGATAAAATTGATTTGACGCTAATGCTCGACCTGGCCATCAACTGGATACTGAATGTGTACGACTCGCAGCGCACCGGGCAAATACGTGTGCTCAGCTTCAAGGTGGGGCTGGTGCTGCTCTGCCGGGGTCACCTCGAGGAGAAGTACCGCTATCTGTTCCGCCTGGTCGCTGACACGGAACGGAGGGCAGATCAGCGACGTCTGGGACTGCTGCTGCACGATTGCATACAGGTGAGTGTGGAGTGTGTGGAGAATCAGATGATACTTATATATAATCCAACTAATTGCTTCATATAGGTGCCCCGTCAATTGGGCGAGGTGGCTGCCTTTGGTGGGTCCAACATTGAGCCGTCGGTGCGCTCGTGCCTGGAGCAGGCGGGCATCTCACAGGAGGCCATCGATGGCAGTCAGGAAATCTCAATCGAACTACAACACTTCCTCGGCTGGCTGCAGCACGAGCCGCAGAGTCTCGTCTGGCTGCCCGTGTTGCATCGTCTGGCTGCCGCAGAGGCTGCCAAACATCAGGCCAAGTGCAACATATGCAAGGAGTATCCAATTGTTGGCTTCCGCTATCGGTGCCTCAAGTGCTTCAACTTCGACATGTGCCAAAAGTGTTTCTTCTTTGGACGCAATGCCAAGAATCACAAGCTAACGCATCCCATGCACGAGTACTGCACAACGGTGCGTATGCTTAATATATATACAGCCAAGTGATAACAATCTCTAACCGTACGCTTTCTCTTTAATCCCTCTTTAGACCACATCCACCGAGGACGTGCGTGATTTCACGCGTGCGCTCAAAAACAAATTCAAGAGTCGCAAATACTTTAAGAAACATCCTCGCGTTGGCTACCTGCCCGTGCAAAGTGTGCTAGAGGGTGAGTACACTGAGCAAAAACTCAAGTAGCTCATTAATCGCCCTTTACTTATGCCACTTTTGAACTATTCATAGGCGATGCACTTGAGAGTCCGGCGCCCAGTCCGCAGCACACGACGCATCAGCTGCAGCACGATATGCACTCGAGACTGGAGATGTATGCGTCACGGTTGGCACAGGTGGAGTATGGTGGAACCGGATCCAACTCGACGCCGGACAGCGATGATGAGCATCAGCTAATAGCACAGTATTGCCAGGCGCTGCCTACGAATAATGGGAGTGCGCCCAAGTCACCGGTGCAGGTGATGGCCGCCATGGATGCGGAGCAGCGGGAGGAGCTGGAGGCCATCATTCGCGACCTGGAGGAGGAGAATGCCAATCTGCAGGCCGAGTACCAGCAGCTGTGCAGCAAACAGCAAAGCGGCACTCCCGACGACACCAACGGCATGCAGCACTCCAGCTCCAGCATGACGGGCCTGGCCAGTCAGGGCGAGCACGGACAGGTAAAGACCATACGATTTGATTCGATTTCGATCCATAGGAGTAACTTTTGTTGTACTTTGCCAGCAGGACATGATGGCCGAGGCGAAGCTGCTGCGGCAGCACAAAGGACGCCTGGAAGCGCGCATGCAAATACTTGAGGATCACAATCGACAGCTGGAGGCGCAACTGCAGCGCCTGCGTCAGCTGCTCGATGAACCCAACGGCGGCGGCAGTGGCGCCACCAGCAGTGGACTGCCCAGCGCTCCAGGCTCTGCGCTCAACTCCAAGCCAAACACGCTGCAGACGCGTTCGGTGACTGCCTCGCAGCTGAACACCGACTCCCCAGCCAAGATGAATCAGCTGAATGGCCACTATGAGCATAATTCAAGTAAGTCGAAGTTAACCTGTGGAATCATATCATATATAGAATAGTCTCTAGAGCGCTGCTTAAGAAGGTATCTCACATTTAGCCACAATTGCTGATGTTTCGTTTGTAACTTTTTCAATCATGCTGCCCAATTAATATCGGTGTGAACGCATAACAACATTTATGCATGTTTAGAGGGCATTATGCTGCCAGGTATGTGCAACGACTTGCAGCAGCATCCACAGCTGGCCAAGCATCATCAGCATCAGTTGAGCGGCGCCTTGAACGCACTGCATCAGCAGCAGCAGCAGCAGCACTCGCAGAGAGGCGTCCTTACCGGCAACGGCAGCATCGATATACCAAATATCCTAATGCAGACATCCGGCTATTTGGGCGATGACGGACGTCCGCCGCCTCCGCCGCACTCCAGCTTGCTGCAGCAGCACATGAACGGTGCGAAAGTAGTTCCAGCATTTTCAGTTGATTTTCTTTGTTCTTGGTTTCTTTAGTTCTTCTGTTGATGTATTTCATTTTTGCAAGTGAAACATTTGCTCTGATTTAACTTTGGCTTTTGATGTTGTTTGTGCATTTGTGTTTGATAGCCAAACTCTATTTATTCAGATACAACTAATGTGAAATTTCTTTTGCTTAATCTCCCCTGCAATTGCCAACCTAATGACCTATAGATCTTTCCTAGAGCGTTTGGAGTGTATGTCAAAGCGGTAATAAAAACATTTCAGGTTTTTTTTTACGAAATTAAATTTTGAAAAATTTTATATCGTATTGAATAAATATCTAACGATACATCTATTTCTCTGAATTTTAAAACAGATGGCGCAGATAAGCTGGTCACCGTCATCACGGAACAGGAAATCGAGCCGAACAACGAGGACTTGGATGAGACGAGCAGCAGCACGACTACAAATACAACAACGACAGCGACCACAAATACGGATAACACCTGTATACTTAAATATATATCTATAAATAATTACAAAACGCAAACTTAACATATAAATATCGCAGTACATATATTTATACATATGAATATACAAACAAAAAAAAAAAGATAAGGAAACTGAAAGAAAGAAAGCTGAAAGTTTTTTATTAGTTATGAGAATATATATCAATAATAAGTGAATGATACATATTAAAAGCAGAAAATAATGCAGAAATATAAAATATAGTTAAGAGTCTTATATAAAATAACCATCGTAATAATACATGCATAATCAACTGCGAGCACTTGCAAAACTGTTATAGATGCACTTTTTTCAAAACAATGCAACAATAGATTAAAAACCATTTTCGAGGTTCCCATTTACTTTATATTTTGTATACGTTAAATAAATAATAAAAAATGCTATATTTTTTCTTTTACCCTGAATGAAAGATACTTTCTTTCAGTTTAATTTGTAATTTAACAATATTCCATTTATGTGTATTTTGTATTATAATGTACGTGCTTACTAAAAGTGTGCTGCAATGTTTTAATTAAATAATTAGTTATTATTGAACAACAATTTATTTTGCATTTTTATTTATTTCGCTTTTTTCATGCATATTTATTTTATTTGTAGATACAATGTAGGTTTTCCCTGAACTTAATCAATGCAATGATGACGAATACGATCACTAAATGGACCACCTTTTCTATGATCTTTACTATCAAACAATAAATCAACTTATTGAGATGTTTACTAGATAAATCAATATAATTCCACTTAAAACTACTAGTCAAATTACATCCATACTTACCTACATACGCATATGTGAACCTACAAACGATAAATACAACTCGAATCGCTTTAAATACCAAACTTATCGTACGTTTTTAGATGTCTACAAAATGAACAAATAATCGTACCATAAATATATATATATATAAATATAAATATATATATATATATATATACAAAACTTAAAAATGCATACATACAAAAATCAAATACATATATAGTAAACAAAAAAGTAATTCAGATCTGACCAAATGAAAAGATTAAAATTATCTAAAATATCTAAATTAGTAGCCTCTAAACAATTCTAAACCTTAAAAATCTTTAAAAAAGTTTTTTTTTTCACTGGTAAACTCTAAATTGTTCATAACAAAAATTTTAAAACAATCGACAATATAAAACATAAAGAATTCTACCTATAAAATTCACACATGATCATAATTGAATACAACTTTTAAAAGAATAATTACAGTTTATTTCATTTAGTGCATATAGCAAGAACTGACTATGGAAATACATATATACATATATATGCATTTTCTCACATCTCACAATCAGTGTAGAAAAGTTACCCACTATGAATATTTTTCTAACCGAATCATGAAAAGAAGTCCTACCAATAACCAACAGTTTAAAACCCTCCGTTTCAAGTTAAAAACGAATGAACCAAAAGAGCTAAAATAAAATAATGCTTACATCAGCTGCTAGATAAATCATCAAATTAACATATGAAATCATTAGTAAACATATCCTTAAAAATGCAACAATATACAGTTTAATTTAAGCTAAAATAATAACACATATTCAACACGAATTTAAATGCATGCTTGTTACTTAAACTACAACAATAATAAAGAAAAAAGTAAAAAGTCGTGTTCTATTACATTCGATTCGCAAAATATTCGAATTATTGCTGCTTATCAGGCAATTCACAATTTTTATTTAAGAATAGCAACTGTAAAGGCTGCCAGCTTTGGAATAATTTTATATATATCTATAAATATGAACTAAATAAAAAAGTAAAATAAACATCAAGTGAAGCAATTCAAGCATATCCCAAATAGTCTTCAGTGCATCAAGTGGTTGTCTATAATAAATATGGTATTCTATATAAAATAAACTATATGATATAAAACTAGACACAAAGCCAAACAATCAACGAAAATTATACAAAATATATTACGTGCTATATTAGCTCCTTATTTGGTAAATAGTTATACATATGTATAATACATATTCGAAATATTAAGCGCAACTCCATGTCATATACATACATAAATACTTATGAAGCTAATTATTAACTACCTAATTCTAAGTTCACATAGCGAAATTGTGTCCAATTGTAAAGCATCAAAGCCCTTCACTCACATCAACCTAAGCCCTTAGTTAAATGCTTACCAATCCACTATAGAAACGGCTAATTACGATTAATGATATTGCAACTATCGATTCAAATTGAAACTTAAATTATCGCTTGTTTGTTTCTCTACTACGTAGAAAATGAAGGTAGACAAAGGGCTTGACTTACCTCCAAAATTATTTTAGTGGTAGCTTGTGCAACGGCACGGGCAAATTCAATTGTACCTATCTTTTGATACCGTTTACTACAAAACTAAGGACTATAATCTTATTATATTGTAAATCTTATTTGATGCAGTAAGACCAACGCAAAATTAAACATAATACACATACATTTCATTTGGAAATTTGAAGCAGATGAAATCTATGATGAGATCTTAAACATTTCAGTCTGTTCTACAAATGGTAGAAAGTATATATATACACATACATATATAATAAAGCATACATATACATACACATGTGGAAACATGCAAAAAAAAAATACTAAAATAATATCAACAAATAATACTTAAACGTTTATATACAAAACACACATACATACATATATTTATACATATTGGAATAATTATACTATATCATATAATATAAACATACATGAAAATTACAAAAAGTTGATACAATAAATACAGAAGAAAACACATTAATTGCGTTGCAACGAAATGTTTTATTTTTTAATCATTCATTCAGATTTGTCCAAAGTCCTTGATGGCTTATTAAACTTTCGAATCGATGATCATACTTAAAAGTATACAAAAAGTATGCTATGCACATTTAATGCAATTTTTACGCATCGAGATACATCTGTATCCTATAGATACTTTCTATCGATGCACTCAAAACTTGAAACAAAACACCCATATAATTAAGTTTTAATTTTTATTTCAAGATCAAAAACCTTAGTAGCGAATTTAAGCTTATACTTGAAATATAACAACACATACATATATATAGTATATGAACTTATATTAAGCAAAACTTATGAGATAAGTCCGTTTATTGTGAGCATAATATATATGCACGTATTACCAACATCCAATGACGAACACAACAAGGGATAGAGAGGATCGTTTGAAAAGCAAAAGTCAGAGAAACAGATGTACAGATATAAAGATAGATGAATAGTCAGAGTATAGATATCTGAGGAAGCTAGAGTGATAGATTGCCTTCTAGTTGCCGAATGCGTGTCAAACTCAGTGGTGATAGTAGGCATGAGGATCGACAGCGGGTGCAGGCAGGGCGGCGGGATAATGTGCGTAGGGGCTATGAGCGAGAGCTGGATAGGCGGCATGGAAGTGAGCGGTGGGCAGGTGAGCAGGTGGGCCAGGTGCAGGAGCAGGTGCGGGTGCCGGAGCTGGTGCGGGTCCTGCGCGATGCAGAGCGGTCAAAGCAAATGGATAGGAGAGCAATGGAAGCGGGGCCTTGGGCACTGCCGGCAATGGAGGTGCTGGCGCCGGTCCTGCGAGCAGCGCATGAGGTGCAGGTCCTGGCGCAGGCAGTGGCTTGTATGCCAGCGGCTCCTTGCGCACAACTGCATTGAAGCCATTATGGGGATCTGCTGTGTAGTCAACGGTGCGCTTGGTGCCATCCGGATCCACAACGGAATAGCTGCCCTTGACCACATCGCCGTGACGTGTCTCATGCTGGCTCTTCAGATCACCGGTGTAGCCGTCGTGTATGTCGTAGCCAAAGGAGTACTTGGGATCAGGATCATATGGTTCCGGCGCAGCTGGCTTGGGTGCTGGAGCTGTATAACAAAAATTGAATAATGTTCTTGTCTTGTTTGCTGCATCCGCTGACTCACCGGGTGCCACATATTGCGGTGGCCCATGATGCGGACCATAGCCCGCATAGGCATGTAAGGGTCCAGCTGGGCCCCCATAATACGGACCGGGTCCAAAACTGCCGGCGTAAGCTAAGCCCAGCGCAGCGCTTAGCACAAGTATCTGTGAGTGAGAAGATAGCGAATATACAACTTATATACAAATACATACATATATTGCTGACACTTTGATTGAACTTCATTCAGAGATCTTTCACTTTCTACTTTCTGATTATATTAGAATTAAAAAAAAGGTACAGTCAAAACAGAAGTTTTAAAATGCAGCCATTATTTCCATTAATTAGTTGCAGTTGAACTTCTCGTGATTCATTACGAATTGTTAACACTTTCGAATAACAAAACACTTGTATTAGCACATTTAATTTATAACGTATCCACACACCTTCAGCATTAAAGTGCTTTGTTGTCCTTGCACGTCTCTCCACTTGTCAATCCTTTTGGTAGCCCAAAACACCGAACACCACTTGGGAATGTGGCCAACCGACGACTTTTGAGGATTGGAGCACAACAACGAATGAGCTAGAAGAGGAAACAACAACTGCAAACGTTTCGATGGCGTTCTGGCAATTTATAGTAAAAACTGGCGGCAAATGTCGCCTGCTTCACATGGTGCAAAAGACCAAGCGAACAATAAACTAATTGAAGATCAGCAGCGGAGACCAGCAAGCCAAGCAACAACCGAGGCCCAGACCGATCATGCCACATGGCGCGCACACAACACAATCAGCCAGACATCCAGACAGCAATAGCAACAACCAGTCAGACAGACAGACAGACGGACAGACAGACAGACAGCCAGACAGCAATAGCAACAACAAGTTAGTATATATATTAGCCAGAGTGGGCAGCCACCTGGCGTGGAATCGTGTGTCTGGGTTCAACTTTGGTGCCGGCTTAGAAAGGTTATTCTTCCGCTGAACCATTTAAAGGGACACGGGGAGAGACCCGTTTTGCCGTTTGCCGTTTGCCCTTTCACTTTTGTGCCACGTTTGTGATTCGTTTACGATTTCGGCAATTGTGTGCAAATTTATTTCGTGGCACACACAATTGAAATGTTAATAAATTATCGGCTGGGACTTTGACCAGGCTTAAACGCGCGTAATTAGTGCCAGATATGAGAAAATGCAAGCAACCAGCGACAAAAGCCAAATGAAATGGCAACTGGCAGCAACAACAGTAACAACAGCAACAAAGTCGGGGCATGCACAAAAGGTCAGACAGTCGACAATTAAATTACAAGAAACCAAATGCCTGGCTCCAGCAGCAGCCGCCGAATAAAGCGAAAGGTCAACTTGCCCACCGCTCGATCCGATCAGCAACGGCACATTTGTGCCCTGGCAAACAGGCGGCACATATAACCAGTACCGAATACCGAGTACACAGTATCCAGTAACCAGCTAACCAGCTCAACAGTGCCCCCCCTTCTCAGTCCTCCAATCTGCAAGCAAGTACGAATAATGTCATTAGTTTCATGTTCACTTTGTACGCTTAATTTATGATCGCAAATTTGTAGCAGGCCATAGATCTGCAGAGGTATTGACAGTTACAGCCATTGTACTGCATTCAGTTTGCCATGTGACAAATATAGCAAGAAATCGTGCAAGTTACCGTTACTCAATTCGATGTTTGCAGCTTGAAGATCAAAGCAATTGATCAATACAATGTCAAACTGTTTCAAACTCACATAACGCAAATAAATGCATGGATATAAAAACTACTCTTAATCTTAAAAGTTGCTTGCAAAAAAGAAAAAGCAAACACTCTTCGCAAATTTTTAAAAAAATATTTTGTTAGAATCTTGAAATTTTAATTCCAACGTTTAATTTAATTTTTTCAAAATTTACAATCTTGAAATATTTTTTTATAGAATAAAAAACTGTAGAAAAAGTGATTTTGGGGTGGTCCATTTTGCTGTCAAAAATTACGCCAAAAGTGACAAAAAAATTGGCTTGTTAAGTTTCCAAACCCTGGAAAATGCCTTTTAAATGACCGTCTATTTCTTCAAACTACCACAACTGGACTAAAACTGACCACATTTTTATACTTTAGGCCATTTTATTCATTGTTTGCACATAATCAAGTTTCTGCATATATGGACAATGAAAATTTGCCTGTATACGATTTTGAGTAATTCAGTGATTTAAATGAAAAATATGTTTTATCATGGCTTAGAGAATATTTACCAACTGTCCACATTATCTGTTAATTATTCTTGTTATTGTTACAGTTGACGGTGGATTGCGGTCCCATTTAACAAAATGGGTCAGCTGTTTTCTTAACTTATAAAAATGTGTCATTATGTTGGCCCGTTTGAATTTTATTTAAATGCAAGTCTCGGCACTTTAAGTTAGTCCACAATCGAAATTAGCAAGTAAAAGTCCAATCGCTGGAAATAATGGACTTCACAAATGTGCTCGAAAACTGCGGCAGTTTTGGGCGCTTTCAACATGTGATATTACTTTTATACGGCTATACGAATATACTCAGCTCCTTGCATTATTTTTCGCAAACTCTTATTACATTTACACCAGAGCATTGGTATGCAGCAGATAGCAAAGAGTTGGGGAAACTTTATTAATTTCTACGATATTTGAAGGTGCTACCATGAAGACCTGCAGCATCTGAATACGTCCGAGATTCGCTCAGTATATGCAAATATGACGCACAAATCCTGCACCCTGTTGGAGGCAGTGGTGAATGGAACGGGTGTGGCAGCAAAAACTGGTCAGTGCCAGGACTGGATATTTAAACGTGAGCATGGCTACGAGAGCGTCACAACTGAGGTAAGTCTTTGACCATATTGTTAAGCCTTTGCAGCAACTCCAACAGTTCCTACAACCGCCAGCTTAAATGGGTTTGCGATAAATCACATCACTCGGCCATAGGTCAATCGTTCTTCTTCCTTGGCTCAGTTGTGGGCACCATAATATTTGGAAATCTCTCTGACCGCATTGGACGACTGCCAGCATTGCTAATGGCCACATTGGCGGGTGCATCTGGTGATTTTCTCACCTCGTTTGTTTATAGCTTTCCATTATTTGCTCTTTCACGATTTGTTTCCGGTCTCTCCACCGATACCATGTACTATTTAATGTACATTTTGGGTAAGTAACTTCATAACTAGTGAATAACATTGCGTATACTTATTATTTATACTTTACAGTGTTCGAGTACCTCAGTCCGAAACGTCGCACCTTTGGCCTCAACATTATACTCGCCTTCTTCTATTGCTTTGGATTGATGACATCGCCCTGGATCGCCATCTGGATAGGCAACTGGCGCCACTACCTCTGGCTAGCCTCGCTGCCCGCCCTCGGGGTGCTCGCCTACCCGCTGTTCATCTGTGAGAGCGCTCAGTGGCTGCTCACCAAGAAGAGATACGATCGGGCCGTGCAGTGTCTCAAATGGGTGGCCAAGTTCAATGGGCGACAGGTGGAGGACTCTGTGTTCGACGAGTTCGTCAAGTACTATAGCGAGAAGATGATCGAGCAACAGAAACTGACGACCCATGAGGATACATTTATGGGAATGTTCAGAACACCGCATCTGCGTCGCTGCACACTGTCTTTGTTGCTGAAATCGTGAGTAATTTCCAATAGTTTGTAATGGATTATAATCTAATCGATTATACAGGGTTATCATTACACTCTCGTACGATGTGATCAATCGCAATATGGAGGGTCTAGGCACCTCCCCATTCAAACTATTCTCGTATACATCGATCAACTATTTGCCGGCGGGCTGGACGATCCTCTTGCTCCAAAACAATATCGGACGCAAGGGAATGGCCTGCGGAGCTCTGCTGGTGGGGGGCATAATCACAACTGTTACGGGCTTCCTGATTGCCTTCTTGGACCCAAAGCAAAATGCCCTTCTGCTGGCTATTATGATTGGCCTGGGTCGCTATGGCGTGACGGTCTCCTATGATGCAGAAATCCAATACGCCGCCGAAATAATACCAACCAGCGTGAGGGGGCGAGCTCTCTCCAATATACATGTTGTGGGCCTGGCCTCCAACGCGCTGGTCTTTTATGTGATATACTTGGCCAAGTTCTATAAGCCATTGCCATCAATTTTCATGAGTTGTTTGATGTTCCTCGGCGCTGGCTTATGTCTGACGCTTCCGGAAACTTTGAACAAGTACAATGTTATTTTGAATTGATCAAACACTTTATACTTACCTGCCTATTTTTAGAAAGCTGCCCGAAAGCCTTGCCGAGGCGGAAACTTTTGTTATGATGGAGCCAAGCCTTTACTTTCCATGGTTCACCAAACGTCGACAAATTTCTCGGATTTCAGTTTAGTGTTTATAAGTGTCTAATCTGAAATGCAACTTTGAAATTTGTTTTGCAATGTGCCATATACATACTGTGTATGTATTGTATGTATTGCATTAACGTAAATACCGTGTAATTGACAAAAGCTGGAAGAAAACTTTGAAACTTAGCTGCCACATATTTGTCATTTATCTCGAAAAGACTAACTGCAATAGCAGCAAGCGCTTTTAGTCAACGTTATCCACCGACTTAAATTAACTTTCATTTATAATAAAAATAAAGCCCCCACTATTTTATTTATAATTTGGCGGACTGCATTGTCAAAATCCACGTGTCTACGTTAGCTTTAACTGATATTAAAATTTTTTCGAAACATGCAAAGTATAATAAAAGTGAAAATTGTACGGTTTCATCACACTAGACTAATATAATTATTTATAAGCTACTCACATATTTATATGGATAGCACCTGATTAAACAGGCATATTATTTATAATAACACGAAAATTATATTGACAAATTTAACGGATGCATTTTTGCAAGTCACTTGCTTATATATGTATAACCATTTAAGCTTGATGATAACCTAGAGTCGCAACAAAGAAGACAAAACAAACAAGTACTTTAGTCGAGATTGCCCGACTCGAAGATACTCTGTGCCCAGCACCAATTAAATTTAATTTATTCACAGCAATTTGTTGTTATTTGTGAACATATCCAAAAAGTAAAATATAATTGATAATAGTTGTATAAGTCGATATAGCTCCAGTCTAAATAAAGTTATTAAAATGACATTAGGTTTTTAATCGTTTTCAAGGAAAAATAGGCTTAGTTGACATTCGTTCGAATTGAGATACGTGGAATACATGGAAAGTTTAATTCTAATATAAAATTACTCACCAAACAGGTATACAATCATCCTTGAAATTTTCAAATTTTGCTTTTCATAATCATTTAGTTTTGATATGTTTTTTATCAATAAGTTTTTGGTTTGTTTTTTGTGAATTTATTTGTCAACAGTTGTTTTGGTTATTGTAGATTATTTAATCAAACAAATTTAAACTTAATGTAAACAAGTTTACAAATAATTGTAAATGTAACCGCAAAAAAAAAAATAATTTGTATATGCAAATAAAACTAATTTCAAAAGACTTCAAATATTATAATTATTAATTGTATAATCAACCAGAAAGCTTACTTACAAACTTTCGTCCATTGCAATGTTTTGACATTTGGCATTTTCAAAAGGTTTGATTTTGCGAATTAGAATATATAAGTCGCAACACATTTGCGATGCCACTGTGGCACTAAATTGTCGACTCGACGCCCGACGACACGCACGCACAAATATTAGTATTAACTCACAGCTACGTCACGCAGGCTAGAAAGCGATGCAATAACTGTAAACGAATCGCACGAATTGCATGCAAAATCATTTCGGGCTCGGTAAATCGCATCGCTCAAAATCTATATTTATCTTCTAGAAACGACGTAAACCCAACGGCCCCATATATATACACATACATATATATATATATATATATATATGTATATATTGTACGAGTATATTGCATTTGTTTTCGGCTGACAATAACAAAATGCACGGACAGGCGACATTTCAAACTTGACTTCGGTGTGCTGCGGTTCACGTTATAAGTGTTCTAGTCGAATTATAAGATTTAAGATTATCACAGTCGCAGCTGTCGGTCGGTGGCTGTCCGAAAGCGCGGCTTCAATTCATCCCTCAGCTGTTTTTAGGGTCGTTTGGAAAAGCTGTTTCTTATCGTACAATTTGTTTTGTGGGCAATTTAGTTGCTATTCTGTCAGCGTTAGCATTTCATATTTGTAAGTGGATAGGAGTCATACCTGCAACTGTGTAACCCAGTGATTATTAAAATAAAAAAATGCAATAAATAGAAATGTTTTTAACATAAGAATTTACAAAAAATGCATATCAGTCAAGGTTATCGGGATCCGCATCAACGGTACCAAATAATTCGCAATTTCAATACTTATCTCCTCTGGAGTTAGAAAATGACTCCTAATATCTGCTGTCCATATATCCCAGCCACAACCTTGGATATCGCTTACTATCATTTTTATCGGTATTGAGTGTAATGAAAATGATTTGATATTCTGTCCAAGCTGCAGGAATACCCGCCAAAATAACAAAAAGGTTTCAGCTATAAATATTAATAAGCTATTGAGTTGTAAAATCGAAATTTCACGCGCCGTAAGCGTAGTCAGTTTTTATTTCCTACCCATACAAAAATAAGTACCATAAATTTGTACATGTAACTGGCAGGAGAAAACATCTCTGACCATACCAGACATAAAGTATTCTAACGTGACAATCATTTAAAGTCGAGTTTATCTGATAGAGAACTTTAGGGTACTTACAGCAGGGTAATGCGTCCTGTCGAGCTTTCTTCTATAATTTTTATAAAATACAATTTCTATAACTAATTAATATAAATATTCAACTATCGACGGCGGTCGGTAATAAATTCTTGAGCTGGCTTAATAAAATATACATTTTTAAATTCTGTCCTCGTCAACACTACTGAGTAATAACTGTCAAACTTTAATTATATAATTGTTTTTTGTCAAGCTCAGACGTTCCGGGAATTCAAAGCGCTAATTGGCTTTGGTAATTAAGTAAATTCAGCGCGACGCGCAAAGCAGGCGAATTAAATGAAGTGAGATGCGATGTAAGTGCCACATGCGCAACGGTACACTAAGGCCATTGGTTAACTAGGGGCAAGTTCGGGCCACTCGTATCTTAAGAGAAGTGTTGAAGGTGCTGGAGGGAGTAAAATAAGCTGTGTATGAATGTGAATGCAGTTGGTGCGTGAGCAAAAGAACACAATGCTGGAAGTGGATAAAATGTTGGAGAAATGCGGCGACTTCGGTTGGATGCAGTTGCTCATGCTGCTACTGTTCAGTTTCATAAATCTGCTCTCGGCCATGCATTACTATTCCCAAACCATAATCAGTTTTGTGCCAAAATATTGGTATGTATTAGTACATAAATGTAACATGGCGTATACTTAATAAACACATATCACTCATACGCCCAGGTGCGCAGATGGCTTAGACCCGGACGCACCACCACCAGATACATCCAGCTGCCTGCCCCAGGGCATCAATGCAACCAACACGGACACATGCAACAGCTACAACTATGAGCTATACATGGGCTACCAGAGTTTCACCAGCGAAATGAGCTGGATATGCAATGATGCGTGGAAACTGACGCTGGGCCAGTCGATGTTCTTTGTGGGCTCCGTGGTGGGCACTCTGGTGCTGGGCTATCTGGCGGACATAGTGGGTCGTCTGCCCATCCTTATTTTGGCTAATCTCATTGCCATGCTGGGCAACATGTTAACCATATTTGGCACGAATCTTACGCTTTTCTGTTTATTTCGACTCATTTCCGGCATTGCCACGGACAGCAACTTTTTAATGATGTACATATTGGGTAAGCAGAAAATATGTATTTATGAGTTAGAATTTAATAAAATTTTAATCAATTACCATCTCTGCAGTTATGGAATACATGCGACCCTCGCTGCGCACTGTTGGCCTGAGCATCTGCATCGGGATCTTTTACTGCCTCGGATCAATGGGTGCACCTTGGATAGCTGTGCTTATGGGTAGCTGGCGTGGCTTCCTTCTGGTCACCTCGCTGCCATTCGCTCTAGTGCCGCTCTTCTATTTCATTGTGCCGGAGAGCGTACAGTGGCTAGTCTCCAAGCAGAAATATGACCGGGCTGTCGCCGGCCTAAGACGTGTGGCCAAGATTAATGGCCACCACATTGAGGAGGCTGCCTATGAGCAGTTCGTTGAGGAGTGCAAATTGAGTCAACAGAGCACGAAGACGACGCCAAATCTGCTGGATCTATTCAAGACGTCGCGTCTACGTCGCAACACTCTCATCTTGTTCTTCAAATCGTGAGTAGGCAGCTCTGGCTCACTAATTCGCTGTAATCTCTATCTGTGCACCGATCACCCTCACCCACACAGCATGGTCATTACCCTCTGCTATGATGCCGTCTCTCGTAATGTGCAAGGCCTTGGCATTTCGCCATTCGTCATGTTCTCATTGAGCGCAACAACAATTCTGCCAGCTTGCCTGCTGCTCATCGCTCTCCAAGATCGCATCGGACGCAAGGCAATGGCATCCATGTCGCTGCTCCTCAGTGGCATTTTTATTTCGGTAACGGGCATTGTTCTTTACGCTGCTGCCACCGCCACGGATCGAAGTAAGTCATCATTTACTTAGTTATTATTCATATATATTTATATATGTAAGAGAACAGGTTTCAATTTTTGTATTACAATTATTTTTTTTGTGCATCTCTTTATCGAATTTTTGTAATTTATTGTGCTTTTATGGGCTATATATAAACACTAGCATTTGTCGGCGTGAGGTGCTACGCCTCGTTTTTATACACAAAAAAAAATTGTCGAATATTGAAAAATTACTTCCTCCGATTTCTACGCGGGTGAATCGAATAAATCGAAAAGAAAATAATTTTTTTTTGCAATAATTGTCAGCCATTTTTGAGGAATCTCCAAAATTTTAAAATCACGTTGTTAATATTTTGTAATGTTAGGTTTTGAAAACAAGTTTGAAGCTGATCGAATGAAAAACATAAAAGTTTCATACAACGGTTTTTCTCATTTTCTGAGCTTGGGTATAGCATTTTCCAAAATCGCTTCCATAGTACGCACTTACGTTCCAAATATGTGAGCTCTCTAGCTCTTATGGTTTGGCCCCTGCGTTGATCACCAATTGCCATCACCAATCAGTACGAACTCTTTTACATATATAGATTTCGTGTTCTTCACTTATAAGTAGGTACATATTATACGAGATTGATAGGCGCCTATGTAGCATACTGATTAAGAATATATATACATTCTTAGAGATAGCTTTTTTTTTCAATTGATCAACTTTATAACTTGTTTATTTAATGTATTTGTGATGATAATAGAGATGTGTTTAATTCTTCCATGAACAAATCTTGGCTTTAAGGTAGTACTCATAGCACTTATACATACTATTTATATTTGCAACAAAAACTAACAATGTTCACTTTGAACCCACAGCCACAACATTGCTGGTGACGCTTTCAGTGATTGGACGCTTTGGTGTAACGGTGGCCTACAACTCGGGTGCTCAATACGCCACGGAGCTGATTCCGACCTGTGTGCGTGGCCAGGGAGTAGCTGCTGTGCATGTTATGGGCTATGCATTCACATTCTTCAGTGCATATATCTTGTTCACACGTACAATTTTCTCGCCGCTGCCGGAAATTATTCTGGGCGTGCTCTCCTTGCTGGGCGCCTGTCTGTGCCTGCTGCTGCCGGAGACATTGCATCGGACGCTGCCCGCCTCACTGGCGGATGGGGAGAACTTTGGCAGGAACGAACACTGGTACACATTTAGTTTCATGGAGAAACGCACACAGTCGGTGGCAAGGCTCGCTCCGACACGTGGCAAGTCACATTCTATTTCTACTGATTCCTCCGTTTACTTTTAGGGCATGTTAAACTCTTAAGTATCAACGCATAAGCTTTGTAAATTTTAGCATACTTTTAAGCTCTAACTTAAAGTAAGTAAAGTAAGCTCAGTCAAATAACTTAGTTCCTTTCAAACCCTCTTGATTGCATTTAAGAATTATTCGAAGTAATCACTTCAGCAAACTATTCAAAATAACTTAGATAAATAAAAAGATTAACGAACGAATATGAATTATTTTAATTGTTGAAATATACTATATATTTTGGAAAATGGTATCAAGTATATTAATATTTCGTTATAACTTCGTTAAATTTTCATAGTAATAGTCCACTCTAATTTTGCATACTTGGTACTATAACCACACCCATCATATTACAAATAACAAACCTTTTGAAATACGACGGGTAGATAAAAAGTACCTGCATAACAGAAGTGCAGTAAAGCTTAGGGTAAAGGCCAGTTCTTTAAGGAAATGCAAGGTGCCTTGCAATATTTTTCCAACTGCCATGTATTTATTTTAATATTACGAAGTGAAAATAATAATGGGAAAAAGGGTATAATGGTTTTGCGCAAAAGTATGTAACACGCATAAGGAAGCATATCCGACCACATAAAGTATATATATTATTGATCACTATCAACAGCCGAGTCGATCGTCTGTATGAAAGCGCGTTTCTCAGAGACTACAAAAGAGACACATCATATTTGAAATATAAATTCTCGTATTGCCGGCTCAATACAATTATAGATTAGTGGCTTTGAGGTAAAGCTTAAAAGTTATATGGGGTAGAGGCACCAAATTTAGTATGTATATTCTCCTATAGCATACAAAAGTAAAAAATCTCTTTTTGGATACCTTCCCCCGATCTCCCAGAAATCAAAAAATACGTATTTTTAGAGGACTTCATATCGTTTCACATTTATATGCCATCTTTATGTCCTACAAAATTTCATTACTATCGGACAATAAACAAAGAAATTATTTACGATTAAATGTAACATAGTTTGGGGCGACTGTAAGAAGAAGAAGAAGCAAAGCAATTGCATCTATGTATGAATGCAGATAAAGAATTATGAAAGTAAGAACTGGGTTCAGGGCATCTCCTAGTCGGGCACTCTCAACTAGAGCATGGCTTCCTATGACTTCTCAAAACTTATATAAGTTATTCATTAATCACATTAGCATATCGGTTGCAAGCGATGACGAAAAAGCAATCCTAAAAACACAAAACAGCATTGCAGAACAGCTCTTACCGGTTTTTAAAATTTGACGCAGTTAGTTAGCCAACTACAAACAAACATACTATGTATTTGTATACCTCAACATGTTTTAAACATTTCTGTATAGACAATGAATCGATATTTGCTCAAATTTAAAGAGCAGACAATACGATGCTACAATAAACGATATGATTAAATTAATAAATATTATGATGGCTTTTGAACGATTGAAAATGCAAAATAGATTTTTATGTGTGTGTGTGTGTGTGTGTGTGTGTGTGTGTTTGTGTGTCTACATACATATATGAATATTTGAAGCAATCTTTTGGCAAATGATCGCCGGCCATCGAGCAAAGTAGACGTTGGCAACGGCCAGCAATATTACCAGAAATATATTTGCCGCCATGGACTTCGAAAGTGTGCTAGAGAAATGTGGAAGCTTTGGGCGCTATCAGTTCGTATTGCTGGCGCTCTATGGCTATACGAATATACTGTCGTCGTTCCATTATTTTTCGCAGACCATCATAAGCTTCACACCGCCGCATACGTAAATTCCTTAATTCGGTATAAATTATTTGAATATATTTTAATCACTTTTGCCGCTTCACAGGTGCATGCCCGCAACTACGCCAGGTGCTTATGCATCTATAAATAGCACATCCGCTGCCCGCTGCAGCTTTATTGAGTGGGATCCTGTGCTGTCAAGGAATCAGGAATCCAAATGCCAGTCTTGGCAATTCGAACGCGAGAGTGGCTATGAGAGCATTACAACTGAGGTAAGCCAGCCCTAAAAGTAGGCAATGGTTTTTGTAATTCACCTAACTTATACTCGCCTCCCCAAATATTATGCCCAGCTGGAATGGGTCTGCGATGATGCCTACAAATTGGCCGTGGGTCAATCGTTTTTCTTCGTGGGCTCCGTTCTGGGCACCATATTCTTTGGCTATCTGGCGGATCGCATTGGCCGACTGAAGGCCTGCGTGCTGACTACTCTAACGGGTGCCTTTGGTGACTTTATCACCTCGTTTGTGCACTCGCTGCCATTTTTCTCGGCGAGCCGCTTTATAGCTGGCTTATCCACGGATACTCAGTACATTCTAATGTACATATTGGGTGAGTCTGATTAAAGTCAGTAAATTCTAATTCTTACTCTGATTTATATTTGTATTTATAGTATTTGAGTATCTTAGTCCCAAGCGACGCACCCTGGGTCTGAATATCGTTTTTGCCGTATTCTATTGCATGGGACTGATGATCTCACCGTGGCTGGCCATTTGGGTGGGAAGCTGGCGACACTATCTGTGGGTTGCCTCGTTGCCGGCATTGGGCGTGCTCTGCTATCCGTGCCTGCTCTTCGAGAGCGCCGAGTGGCTGTTGACCAAGCGACAATTCGATCGGGCAGCACAGTGTTTGCGCAGCATAGCCAAGTTCAATGGACGCCAGGTGGATGAGCATGTGTTTGATGAGTTTATTAAGTACTATCACGAAAAGCTGAACGAGCAACAGAAAGTCACATCCGATACATTCATGGGCATGCTAAGGACTCCACGATTGCGCAAATTCCTCCTCACCTTGTTCATAAAGGCGTAAGTTAGCCCGACTTAAGAAAGCATCTAGAGAAGACTACATCGATTACTTTTGCAGCATGATCATCACGGTGGCCTTTGATATAACCAGTCGCAATATGGAGGGTCTGGGCACCTCACCGTTCAAGCTATTCTCGTTTACCGCCATTAGTTGCCTGCCCGCCGGCTTCACAATAATACTCTTCCAGAACTATATCGGTCGCAAGGGCATGGCCTGTGCCTCTCTATTTGTGGGTGCTGTGATTACGGCCGTAACTGGTTATCTGGTGGCCACCTTGGATCCTGCTGAGCACTCCCTCGTTTTGGCCTTCATGGTGGGCTTGGGCAGATATGGTGGCCTAGTCGCCTTCGAATCGGAGTCTCAGTTTGCCGCCGAAATTATACCCACCAGTGTACGGGGTCGGGGCATGTCCAATATACATGTGGTGGGCTATGCATTTGGCTTCTTCAGCTCATATATCATCTTTCTGGGCACCTTATATAAACCGTTGCCATCCCTTTTCATCAGTCTGCTGATGTTTTTTGGTGCCGCCTTGTGTCTGACTCTGCCGGAAACAGTGAAAAAGTGAGTTAAAATCACTATAAATTATTAAAAATGTTCATTATTTTACTTAAAGGAAACTACCTCAAACATTGGCGGATGGCGAGACTTTTGGTATAGGCGAAAAGTGGTATTACTTTCCTTGTTTTGGCCAAAAGGGAAAGCAGCCCGAGGAGACAATGTCTGTGGCGTCCATAGAAAATACATGTAAAACAATTGTAGCGGAAAAGCTCTGAAAATAAAGTTTATACAATTTTGTATTTACTTTGAAAAAGCATTGTTTTATTCTCAAATCTGGCACGGAAATCTAGCCCCACTTAAATTAATATTACTTTGAGTGTCGTGAGTGTTGCTCAGTTTAAATTTCATGGCAAAATTGCGGAGATTAAAGTTTTATATGGCAATAAATGCATACATTTTAGGTAATTGAAAGAGAAATTTCATCAAATTCAAATCCATAATTTGAGAAGATTTACAATAAATAATCACGTCGGTGGTTCCGGATCTTATACTTTGGTGCAAATGCAAATGTGTGGTGAAAAGGCGCTGGATAAAGCCAGAATTAATTCGTCTGAAATGTTGGCGTGACTTACAGCAAGCAACGCCACTAACTTCTAGTATTATATATACGCCTGCCTAAGGCGTGTGGCCAAGATTAATGGCCACCACATTGAGGAGGCTGCCTATGAGCAGTTCGTTGAGGAGTGCAAATTGAGTCAACAGAGCACGAAGACGACGCCAAATCTGCTGGATCTATTCAAGACGTCGCGTCTACGTCGCAACACTCTCATCTTGTTCTTCAAATCGTGAGTAGGCAGCTCTGGCTCACTAATTCGCTGTAATCTCTATCTGTGCACCGATCACCCTCACCCACACAGCATGGTCATTACCCTCTGCTATGATGCCGTCTCTCGTAATGTGCAAGGCCTTGGCATTTCGCCATTCGTCATGTTCTCATTGAGCGCAACAACAATTCTGCCAGCTTGCCTGCTGCTCATCGCTCTCCAAGATCGCATCGGACGCAAGGCAATGGCATCCATGTCGCTGCTCCTCAGTGGCATTTTTATTTCGGTAACGGGCATTGTTCTTTACGCTGCTGCCACCGCCACGGATCGAAGTAAGTCATCATTTACTTAGTTATTATTCATATATATTTATATATGTAAGAGAACAGGTTTCAATTTTTGTATTACAATTATTTTTTTTGTGCATCTCTTTATCGAATTTTTGTAATTTATTGTGCTTTTATGGGCTATATATAAACACTAGCATTTGTCGGCGCCTCGTTTTTATACACAAAAAAAAATTGGGCGAATATTGAAAAATTACTTCCTCCGATTTCTACGCGGGTGAATCGAATAAATCGAAAAGAAAATAATTTTTTTTTGCAATAATTGTCAGCCATTTTTGAGGAATCTCCAAAATTTTAAAATCACGTTGTTAATATTTTGTAATGTTAGGTTTTGAAAACAAGTTTGAAGCTGATCGAATGAAAAACATAAAAGTTTCATACAACGGTTTTTCTCATTTTCTGAGCTTGGGTATAGCATTTTCCAAAATCGCTTCCATAGTACGCACTTACGTTCCAAATATGTGAGCTCTCTAGCTCTTATGGTTTGGCCCCTGCGTTGATCACCAATTGCCATCACCAATCAGTACGAACTCTTTTACATATATAGATTTCGTGTTCTTCACTTATAAGTAGGTACATATTATACGAGATTGATAGGCGCCTATGTAGCATACTGATTAAGAATATATATACATTCTTAGAGATAGCTTTTTTTTTCAATTGATCAACTTTATAACTTGTTTATTTAATGTATTTGTGACGATAATAGAGATGTGTTTAATTCTTCCATGAACAAATCTTGGCTTTAAGGTAGTACTCATAGCACTTATACATACTATTTATATTTGCAACAAAAACTAACAATGTTCACTTTGAACCCACAGCCACAACATTGCCGGTGACGCTTTCAGTGATTGGACGCTTTGGTGTAACGGTGGCCTACAACTCGGGTGCTCAATACGCTACGGAGCTGATTCCGACCTGTGTGCGTGGCCAGGGAGTAGCTGCTGTGCATGTTATGGGCTATGCATTCACATTCTTCAGTGCATATATCTTGTTCACACGTACAATTTTCTCGCCGCTGCCGGAAATTATTCTGGGCGTGCTCTCCTTGCTGGGCGCCTGTCTGTGCCTGCTGCTGCCGGAGACATTGCATCGGACGCTGCCCGCCTCACTGGCGGATGGGGAGACCTTTGGCAGGAACGAACACTGGTACACATTTAGTTTCATGGAGAAACGCACACAGTCGGTGGCAAGGCTCGCTCCGACACGTGGCAAGTCACATTCTATTTCTACTGATTCCTCCGTTTACTTTTAGGGCAGGGCATGTTAAACTCTTTAGTATCAACGCACAAGCTTTGTAAATTTTAGCATACTTTTAAGCTCTAACTTAAAGTAAGTAAAGTAAGCTCAGTCAAATAACTTAGTTCCTTTCAAACCCTCTTGATTGCATTTAAGAATTATTCCAAGTAATCACTTCAGTAAACTATTCAAAATAACTTAGATAAATAAAAACATTAATATGAATTATTTTAATTGTTGAAATATAATATATATATTGTAAAATTGTATCAACTATATTACGTTATAATTTAGATTTTCATATTAATAGTCCACTCTAACTTTGCATACTTGCTACAAGCCGTTAGTTAATATAACCACACCCATCATATTACAAATAATAAACCTTTTGAAATACGACGGGTAGATAAAAAGTACCTGCATAACAGAATTACAGTAAAGCTTAGGGTAAAGGCCAGTTCTTTAAAGAAATGCAAGGTGCCTGGCAATATTTTTCCAACTCTGACGTATTTGTTTTAATATTACAAAGTATCAGCAGATAGTTTTTTTAAACATTTTAATTTTTTTTGTAATGGTTTTTTAATGACTTTTATCATAAGTTATATAAGCCATTCATTATTCACATTATAATTTGACCGGATTATAAAGATAACAATTTAGTTTGACTAAGATATACCCAGTTTCCAGAAAGATTATCATCAGTCTATCAATATGTCAATGTAGACAATGAACTGTATATCAATTTTAAATATATACGGTTTCAAGCGATGACGACAAAGCAATCCCAAAAACACAGCTAAAAAGAGTTGTATTTAGAAAACAGCTATGTACTCTGACCGGTTTTTAAAATATTACGATGTTAGCTAGCAACGCAGCAAAAGGCGTTATACTGTATAAATACAAAGAAACATACTAATTTTATACCTGAAAATGTTTTAAACATTTCTGTATAGACAGTGAATCGATATTTTTTATCAAATTTAATGAACAGAACAATACGATTCTATAAAAATAAACGATACCATTTAAATTATGGTGTTATATAAGATACTTTTTTCAAAGCAAATATGATGACGGCTTATTCACCGATTAAAAATGCAAAATAGATGTGAAATACCCATTTAAATAATTGTTGTGAAAATAGGGTATTAAAAGCACCCTTAAATGCAACTTAACAGAATATCTGTGTATCTAGACACCTAAACGCAAGTGCCGACATCTAATCTATATATACCTATTACACAGCTACTAAGTGATAAAGAACCGAAATCTTTAGCAGCTCATTCCAGACTTTATTCAGAGGCAATGGCTTTGTTGGGTTGCTGTTTGCACAGAATACTTGTATACTGTAAGATATTGCAGGCTCTAGATGCGATACATAATGCTCTTGTGTGTGTGTGTGTGTGTGTGTGTTTGTGTGTCTAAGTATACATACATATATGAATATTTACAGCAATCTTTTGGCAAACGCTCGCCGGCCATCGAGCAAAGTAGACGTTGGCAACGGCCAGCAATATTACGAGAAATATATTTGCCGCCATGGACTTCGAAAGTGTGCTAGAGAAATGTGGAAGCTTTGGGCGCTATCAGTTCGTATTGCTGGCGCTCTATGGCTATACGAATATACTGTCGTCGTTCCATTATTTTTCGCAGACCATCATAAGCTTCACACCGCCGCATACGTAAATTCCTTAATTCGGTATAAATTATTTGAATATATTTTAATCACTTTTGCCGCTTCACAGGTGCATGCCCGCAACTACGCCAGGTGCTTATGCATCTATAAATAGCACATCCGCTGCCCGCTGCAGCTTTATTGAGTGGGATCCTGTGCTGTCAAGGAATCAGGAATCCAAATGCCAGTCTTGGCAATTCGAACGCGAGAGTGGCTATGAGAGCATTACAACTGAGGTAAGCCAGCCCTAAAAGTAGGCAATGGTTTTTGTAATTCACCTAACTTATACTCGCCTCCCCAAATATTATGCCCAGCTGGAATGGGTCTGCGATGATGCCTACAAATTGGCCGTGGGTCAATCGTTTTTCTTCGTGGGCTCCGTTTTGGGCACCATATTCTTTGGCTATCTGGCGGATCGCATTGGCCGACTGAAGGCCTGCGTGCTGACTACTCTGACGGGTGCCTTTGGTGACTTTATCACCTCGTTTGTGCACTCGCTGCCATTTTTCTCGGCGAGCCGCTTTATAGCTGGCTTATCCACGGATACTCAGTACATTCTAATGTACATATTGGGTGAGTCTGATTAAAGTCAGTAAATTCTAATTCTTACTCTGATTTATATTTGTATTTATAGTATTTGAGTATCTTAGTCCCAAGCGACGCACCCTGGGTCTGAATATCGTTTTGGCCGTATTCTATTGCATGGGACTGATGATCTCACCGTGGCTGGCCATTTGGGTGGGAAGCTGGCGACACTATCTGTGGGTTGCCTCGTTGCCGGCATTGGGCGTGCTCTGCTATCCGTGCCTGCTCTTCGAGAGCGCCGAGTGGCTGTTGACCAAGCGACAATTCGATCGGGCAGCACAGTGTTTGCGCAGCATAGCCAAGTTCAATGGACGCCAGGTGGATGAGCATGTGTTTGATGAGTTTATTAAGTACTATCACGAAAAGCTGAACGAGCAACAGAAAGTCACATCCGATACATTCATGGGCATGCTAAGGACTCCACGGTTGCGCAAATTCACCCTCATCCTGTTCATCAAGTCGTAAGTTAGCCCAAATAAAAAGTTCCTCTAGATTACATCAATTACTTTTGCAGCATGATCATCACGGTGGCCTTTGACATAATCAGTCGCAATATGGAGGGTCTGGGCACCTCACCGTTCAAGCTATTCTCGTTCACGGCCATTACTTACCTGCCCGCCGGCTTCACAATAATACTCTTCCAGAACTATATCGGTCGCAAGGGCATGGCCTGTGCCTCTCTATTTGTGGGTGCTGTGATTACGGCCGTAACTGGTTATCTGGTGGCTAGCTTGGATCCTGCTGAGCACTCCCTCGTTTTGGCCCTCATGGTGGGCTTGGGCAGATATGGTGGCGTTGTCGCCTACGATGCGGAGGCTCAGTATGCCGCCGAAATTATACCCACCAGTGTACGGGGTCGGGGCATGTCCAATATACATGTGGTGGGCTACGCATTTGGCTTCTTCAGCTCATATATCATTTTTCTGGGCACCTTATATAAACCGTTGCCATCCCTTTTCATTAGTCTGCTGCTGTTTATTGGTGCCGCCTTGTGTCTAACTCTGCCGGAAACAGTGAAAAAGTGAGTTGAAATCACTTTAAATTATTCAAAATTTTCATTATTTTACTTAAAGGAAACTACCTCAAACATTGGCGGATGGCGAGACTTTTGGTATAGGCGAAAAGTGGTATTACTTTCCTTGTTTTGGCCAAAAGGGAAAGCAGCCCGAGGAGACAATGTCTGTGGCGTCCATAGAAAATACATGTAAAACAATTGTAGCGGAAAAGCTCTGAAAATAAAGTTTATACAATTTTTTATTTACTTTGAAAAGGCATTGTTTTATTGTCAAATCTGGGACGGAAATCCAGCCCCACTTAAACTAATATTACTTTGAGTGTCGTGATACCGTTGCTCAGTTTTAATTTTATGGCAAAATTGCGGCTATTAAAGTTTTATATGGCAATAAATGCATAAATTTTAGCTAATCCAAAGAGAAATGTCATCAAATTCAAATCCATAATTTGAGAAGAATTACACTTATCACGTCGGTGGTTCCGGATCTTATACTTTGGTGCAAGTGCAAATGTGTGACAGCAAGGAGCGGATTAAACGTATTTCGCAATGTCAATACCGTTGTAATCTATACTATAGCAAACGTACTCCGCCTAAGCCTTACTATAAAGGTGTCAGGCGCTGGATAAAGCTAGCGGTAAATCGTCTGTTTACTGTACAAGCGTGACTTACAGCAAGCGACGCCACTAACTGCTAGTATAAATCTTAGACTAAGCACATTTGCGACTGCCGAAAAATGTTAAATCTGACAACAATAACAAGTCGGCCGCTCGCTATCTAGATCTCTCTTTGCCGCTTGATCGGCCGAGTTAAATGCCTGATAAGCGAAACGGAGAAAAATACGCATTTCGAAAAAGCCCCTTTAATAATATATATTGTAGATACCCGCCCCCTATTGCCATAGCAACCAACAGTCAGTATGTCAGTCAGTTTTAGAAGCTATTAAGGCCCCTTTGTACCGACAAAACCTAGAACCATAATGTAATGTAATGTGTTAAGTAGGCAATTAAAAGCGGATAGTCGCTGACTCTTTGGCGCTTTGTCTAAACGTACGACAATTGTGTTTGTGCAAGTCTCAAGGTATTAAAGAGATAGCTGATAGATAGCTCAAACTTTGCCTCTAAATTCGCACCTAATCTGCAGAGACGCCCAACGGCAATTATTCTATATAAGGCAGGCACTCGAGCCTCCGAGCATCAAAATAAAACGCCCGTTGAGTTCTGAGCATGTTGTTAACGGGAAGTCTTCGTTTTGTCCTCGATATCAACCGTATAAACTGTGTTTAATACAAGAGTATATGAATTCAATTTAGTTCACGTAGAGTTGATAGGATTGAAAATGGATTTCGATCGAGTGCTGCAAAAGTGCGGGAACTTTGGGCGCTTCCAATTAGTTCTTTTAATTTTATACGGATATACGAATATACTCAGCTCCTTGCATTATTTCTCGCAAACTCTCATCACGTTTACGCCGGAACATTGGTCAGTACTCAAAGATATAATATTGTGAATGCTTGCTAACTCTATACTTGGAACTTGGTCGGTAAAGGTGCTCCCATGATGATCTTCATGGTCTCAGTGCGGAATCGATACGCTCCGTTTATTCGAATGTTACTCAACCCTCCTGCACACTACTCGATGGCGTCGTCAATGGGACGGGCATCGAGGCCGAGGGGGATACTTGCCAGGACTGGATCTTCGAACGTGAAAGCGGCTACGAGAGTCTCACAACGGAGCTCAAGTGGGTCTGTGACAAATCGCACCAGCCGGCCGTGGGACAATCCTTCTTCTTTGTGGGCTCCGTGGTGGGCACCATTACCTTTGGATATCTATCGGATCGCATTGGACGACTGCCAACCCTGATAATGGCAACGTTGGCTGGTGCATCCGGTGATTTTCTGACCTCCTTCGTGCACACCCTGCCCATGTTTGCGCTCTCGAGGTTTGTCTCCGGTCTCTCCACCGATACCATGTACTATTTAATGTACATTTTGGGTAAGTAACTTCATAACTAGTGAATAACATTGCGTATACTTATTATTTATACTTTACAGTGTTCGAGTACCTCAGTCCGAAACGTCGCACCTTTGGCCTCAACATTATACTCGCCTTCTTCTATTGCTTTGGATTGATGACATCCCCCTGGATCGCCATCTGGATAGGCAACTGGCGCCACTACCTCTGGCTAGCCTCGCTGCCCGCCCTCGGGGTGCTCGCCTACCCGCTGTTCATCTGTGAGAGCGCTCAGTGGCTGCTCACCAAGAAGAGATACGATCGGGCCGTGCAGTGTCTCAAATGGGTGGCCAAGTTCAATGGGCGACAGGTGGAGGACTCTGTGTTCGACGAGTTCGTTAAGCACTATCGCGAGAAGATGAACGAGGAAAGGAAACTGACGAACCATGAGGACACATTTATGGGCATGTTTAGAACACCACGTTTGCGCCGCTTTACGCTGACCCTGCTGCTCAAATCGTAAGCTATTGGGGATGATTCGCAATCGATGATTGTCTTTATACATTTAATCTTATTTAGGGTCATCATTACACTCTCGTACGATGTGATCAATCGCAATATGGAGGGTCTCGGCACCTCACCATTCAAACTGTTCTCTTACACTTCGATCAACTATTTGCCAGCAGGCTGCACGATTCTCTTGCTCCAGAACATTATTGGCCGCAAGGGAATGGCCTGTGGGGCGTTGCTGGTGGGCGGGATTATAACCATGGTAACTGGCTTTATTATTGCCTTCATGGATCCGATGGAGAATGCGGTTCTGCTGGCTGTAATGATCGGACTGGGTCGCTACGGTTCCACTGTCTCCTATGATGCGGAAATCCAATACGCCGCCGAAATAATACCAACCAGTGTGAGGGGCCGGGCCGTTTCCAATATACATGTGGTGGGATTGGCCTCCAGCTCACTGGCCTTCTATGTGATCTACTTGGCCCAGTTCTATAAGCCACTGCCGTCAATCTTCATAAGTTGTCTAATGTTCTTTGGCGCTGGCTTATGCCTGACACTTCCAGAAACTCTGCACAAGTAAGTTTCAAGTTACTCATGAAGCACTCGAATAACTTTATCTTTTGCTTTTCATCTAGAAAATTACCTGAAAACCTAGCCGATGGGGAGCGCTTTGCCATGAACGAGGGTTGCTTGTACTTTCCGTGCTTGAGCAAACGTCGCGAAAGTCTGACCGAAAGTAACGAAAAAAAGTCTGAAGCCTAACGATAGGCTTATGCTGAAGAGTAACCCGATAAACTTGAAACTGATATAGAAACCCAATAACCTGAAGATGAGCTTAACGTGAAGTTAGTTCCTGTAACAGAATGGTCTGATAAGTATTACTCATGTAAAGAATGCATAGTAATCGAGATGTAGCCGTTAAATTATACAATTAATATTCCATTTATACTACGCTGATTGTACTAAAACCGAACTGAGAAAAAACATATGTATACTTCTTTCCATTTAAACATAACACCTATACCAATAACTACTCCTACATAAATAAATATTTCCATATAAAATAAAAAAACAAAATTGTAAATACCAATACATATAGCATCAATACAATTTATCGGTAGCTTTTGATCGGGGCAAAAAAATATTATTTATTGACTACTTAAGTTTTTATATACCCGTAAAAATCTGAACCAGAAGTTGTATAGAAATAATCTTGTGTCCTGGAAAAAAGACAATCTAATTTGTATAGAAATATTGATACGGCCAAAGTAAATCGATTAGAAATGGATATATGGGACGTGTAATACCAAAAATGTTAACAGTATAAAAACAAAATATAATTTGTGTATATATATATATTTTGTTTTATTTTTAATTGTTTTCTAAAATTGTAGGTATCATCAGTTTTGCAATTGCATTTGAACAGCATGCAATCAAAATCAAAATAAACTCCTCCTATATGCTACACTTATAAATAATAGGTTATAATAAACTATTAATTACATATAAATGTATATAAGTATTCAATTCATTCAGTTAAGTGAAATTGTGCCGCTTAATTGTTAACTATGCGATTCCGATTCCGATTCCGATTTCGATTCCGAAATCGATCCGATATTTTACAAGCTTTTGGAAAATGTTGTCGATGGCTAACTTTTGAAACAAGCTATGAGTTATTAAATATATATATATATATATTTAGGTATGTATGTAAATAAACTTATAGGTCTAGAATTTAATATATATATATATATATATATTTATATATATGAAAATATGCATAGGTGCGTTTAGAAAGAATATGTATCGAAAAAGATGTCTAGATGCTGAGCACACATATTGTTAACTTCAAGTAATCATTCAAATATTTGTATATATGAGGTATTTCTAAAGCTGAATAAACACTTTTGCTTCATTTGTTTCACTTTAAAGTAATAGCTACAGAATTGTAATTAAAGGCTACAGTTTGATTTCAGATCAGATCAGATCAGATCTTAGGGCTATTGCTGTGGTTGCTTGGTTGGTAATTTCAACTATTTTAAGTGCTTACTTATAAGCCTATACAAAATTGTTTAACTAAACTACGAACTAGTCATTAGCATTTCAAATTGGCTCAATGCTTGGCATCCTTCAGGGCCTGCTCCTCGCGATCGGCATCGATCAGCGACTGCTTACGCTTGGTGTACTGACCAGACTCCACCTGCTTGCCATCGATCAGCGAATGCTTGCGTTTGTACTTCTCCAGCTCCGAGTCCGAGTCGTCATCGTCGTGATGCTGCAGGCAAGGGAAATCGAACATGCGTTCGCCCTTGCCAAACTGTTCACCCTCCTCGATGGTTGTGGGAAGACTCCTGTTAAAGCAGCACAAACAAATCAAATGTTTAGCAAACGGTTAGCGTCACATATCGATAGATGCACACTTACCGGTTCAGCGTCTCGGGCAGGAGCAGGCACACAAAGGAGCCGGCAAAGAAGAGCACGCCCAGAATAATGGAGGGCGCTGCCTTAACGAACGTGCCCAGCCAAAGGATGTAGGGCGCCAGAAAGGAGGCTGCAAAGCCGGCCACATGCACCGCTGCCACACCCTGGCCGCGCACACACGTGGGTATCAGTTCTGTGGCATACTGCGAACCGGACTCGTACGAAATGGCCACACCGAAGCGAGCGGCGATTGTGAGGCAGGCCAGCAGAATGGCATTGTGATTGTGCTGCTGATAGGCAATGGCAATGCCAGCGGCAGCCGTAAACAAACCGCCAACCAGCAGCGAGCCCGAAGCCATGCCCTTGCGTCCAATGCGATCCTGCAGCAGGACCAGCAAAATACTCGATGGCAGCACTGCCAGTGCGCTCAGTGAGAACATTATGAATGGCGAAATGCCCATTCCTTCCACGTTACGCGACACGGCATCGTAGCACAGTGTAATCACCATTCTGCAAAACAAAAAAGGTAACACACTGCGTATGAGTAATGTGCTAGGCGACAAGTCAAAGATGTTGAAACGTACGACTTGAAGAAGAGAATGAGCGTATTTTTGCGCATGCGCGGCGTCCGGAACATGTCGAACAGCGTGGCATGCTTCTTGTCATCGCCTCCCTGCAGCTCACGGGTCATCTGGCAGTGGCGCCGGAACTCATCGAACTCCGCCTGCGTCACGTGACAGCCATTGAATCGGGCTACGCGCTTGAGGCGCACAATGGCGCCATCGATGTCATTGCGCGTGACCAGCCACTGGGCGCTCTCCTGCACCACGAAATAGTAGAGCACCACCAGCAGTATGGGCAGCGATGTGCAGGCCAAGTAGATCTGCCAGTGTCCGGCCAAAACTGCCAGCCACGGCGTAAAGACCAGGCCCAGACAGTAGAACAGACCCACAGCCATATTAAGACCCAGTGTTCGCATGTTAGGACGTATATATTCGAGGACTATCAAAATAGAGTTGATCCCAATTAGTAACTTGTCGCGTGCATAACGCGAGAGGGGTACTCACCTATAATGTACATGAGATAAAAGTTGGTATCGGCCGCCAGGCCCGATATGAAACGGCAGAGCGTAAATGTGCCCACAGTCTTGGTAAAGATGGTAGAGAAATCGCCAGCGAAACCGCAGAAATTCGACAATATCAAGGCTGGCACACGTCCAATTTTATCGGACAGCAGACCGTAGAACAGGGTGCCCACAACGGACCCAATAAAGAACAGCGATTGTCCGATGCGTGCCTTATACGCCGAGTCACAGACCCAGTTCAGCTAATGATTGATTTACAGAACACAAAATAAGAGAGGTTACATTTGTAAATTGGCGAAATTAAAATACCCTAGGGTAGATAGATCGTCGCTAAGTAGAAATTGAGAATATTACATTTAGTAAAGAAAAAACTTAAGCACAGATTTATATGTGTTTCAAGTTGATTAAAATACAAATCATTTGAAGTTTAAATGGGTATTTCTATTTTTAAATTAACTGAGGAAGTTCTCGAAATATTTAGGCTGTTTATGTACCAAAAACTTAGACATTATTTCACAATGATTTTTTTAAAAATACTTGGTGATAGATGTTAAAAATTCAAAATAAATTATATGCTCATTACAATTAATTTATTGAGATCAACTCACCTCGGTATTCATGCTTCTATAGCCAAAGTCATAGTTATAAATCCAACGTTCACACTTCTCAGTGCTGACCGTAGCATTGCCATTAACGATGTCCGCTAGACGTGTGCACGAGGGACTCTCAAATTTGGAATAGATGTCAGCTATCTCCTTGTACGTCATATTAACTAGCTTTTCGTGATAGCACCAATGGTCCGGAACGAAACTAATCACGGTTTGTGTAAAATAATGCTGCAACGAAACAATAGAAATGTTAACTAATAAATGTATTTCATATTTATATGAACTTTGATTACTTACCATCGATACGATGATATTGATAAAGCCAAAGAGTGCGAGTATCATAAACTGATAGCGATTGAAGTCGCCGCATTTGGAAAGAATTTGATCGAAATCCATTGTGACCTTTTTCTGAGCTCTCTTTTGGATGTATTTGATGTATTTGTGAGTTTGTACTCTAAAGGGTGTGTTTGTTCTGGTTGTAATATTTGTTGTTAGGCCACTGCTTGTGTTGTTGCTGGATGGCCTTTGGGCTTTTTATGTACTGTATCACAATATGTTCCGTGTGTGTTGTCTGTGTGTGTTTGTTGTGTATGTTGTGTCCGTTGTGTATGTTGTGTTACGCAAAAAATAAATGTCTATGCATTTGGTTCACATTTGTAACTTTGGTTTGTCTGTAAAAATAAAAAACACAACATTAAATTGTTTATTAATATTATTGATTTAAAATATAAATATATGCTCATATATTTATTCATATGGGCAATTTAAATTCCACTCAAAACATGTAAATTAGTTTCAGTTGTGATTAACCCTAATTTTAATCACTTAAAGTTTAACTTAATTAATTGTTAATATATTATATAAAAGAACCCAAATCATTACTTAATTACGATCGTTGATGTCAGCAGCAATACATTTTTAATCAAAAATGCAAATATTTAGTTGAAGAGAAAGTTGATTGGGATAAAGTCGGTCGACTTTCTCAAAATAAGTGCAAACTTTTGTAACATTTTTTGAGTACATTTTATGTATTGATTTACAATTTTCCACCTAACCCAAATTTATTGAACTATATTAAATAAATATTAAAACACAATAATATTATTGCAATTTTTGCAAAACACATTTTGCTTTTGACGTTGCTATATTTTCGCCAATTACTGTTAGCTGTACAGTCAGCTTATGTTGTAATGAATAAATAAACAGATCCATTTAGCACTTTAACTATTTAAACTGGAAATTAGACACGAGTCTACTAATATGCATGTGATACTACAGTCTAGTTCCAAGAAAACGATTTTCAAGATCAATTTCAAGTGTTTAACATTATTGAAAAAACAATAATTACAAAAGTCGCCCACTTGGCAACAACGAAAATAGGCGAACATTTAATTTGAACACACTGTTCACAGCCCAAAGAGGGCGACATACCAGATGTTTTATCGGACAAGTAGCGGGCCCTGGGAATTATGGGTTGCTGAGCTATTCCGCTTATCAGTGGCATAATATTTATATTAGTACTCGTTTAGATACACATTTTTGTTACGTTGGGGAAGCTGACTAATAGGCTAACTGTTCACTGGCGACTGCCGACTGCTGACTAATTCGCAGCACTGTAGATTAGAAACTTGTCACTGGTTGTCAAGTAGTCCAAAGTTATCGACTTCTAATTGAGTCGAAGCACGTGTAGTGGAGACTTCATTTTGCCTCGATTCTGAACGCTTGAATGCCATAAATTACAATAATTGTTCAGTACTCTCGATGTGAATTGAGTTGATTTGAAGTCGGTGCTAGAAGCCAGCCATGTTCACCTATGCAATTTGTTTTCTATGTACTATGTATATCTACATAAATTAATTTATTTTCAACGCTTCAACTTTGAATATTTTACATTTTGACAACTGGTTTCAGCTAAAGTCGATTGCGAAAGATCTACTTTAAGTGCTGTACTTTTTTTAAGAAATCTCATACAAAGATTAAGCACAGCTACAAAAGTTGTTCAAGGTTTTAAGTTTACCAGTTGAATGTAGCTAAGTACTTTATCAAATGATTTTATGAATAAATGTACTTTAAGCAGATATCACATAAATTACTATACATTTTAGTTATTAAAAGTAATTATTTTGTGTGTAAAATAATCTTAAAACGAAAATCAAAACATTAAGTTACCTGATTTGAATCTTTAACAATGTTGAGATTTTCAAAAAGTCGAGTGAAAACAAGCAACAAATTTGTTTACGAAGAGAACAAAACAAATCGGAAAACAGATGCGTATATTCGAGGAATTGTACACAATTTTCAGGCAGACACAAACAATTTGTGTTTTCTGAACCAAGTTCTATATTGTGACAGCCGCAACTAGTATAGAAATATATATTTTGTTTTCTTTTTTATGCTAATGTAAACTATATACTACGCATATATATTGATATTGATGTATATTTTAAAGTTCAAAGACTTGAGCACACACACACGCAACGGCTAATGGAGGCAGTCAACGAAATTTGGAAATTATTGCAGAAACGCATAAAATTATTGTACATTTTATTTGAAATAAACCGAGTATCTGTTGGTGGTATTTGGCAGCTGATGTTTTGGGTTTGTGTTCTGGCGAACGGCCCGTTTAGCGCGCTTGTAACGTGCCCGCGATTATCTCTGGCGATGTGTATCCACGAAGTGTCTTTTGCGTACTGAGCCAACCAGCGCCGCAGTTTGTTTATTAAAAACCTCAAACAGCTGTTCGACAGAGCGCTGACGACGTCGACGTCGACGACGAAGTCGAAGTCGGCAGCGATGCCATGTCAAATAAAATCAAATCAACAGGCGAACCAGGGACTCAGTTTTGATTTGATTAAGTTTTTGGGATTTCGTTGCTGTACTGAAAACGGTTAAACACGTTTTTTGCTGCTACGAAAACAGGTCATAAGCAGCCAGCAGCGAGTTGTATATGAAAGTCAGAGTCAAGTCGGGCTTTTGACTTTTACGAGCGGCCACACGGCGTATACGCGTTGATTGGATTCGATACGATTTCATTTGATTTACATGCTCATATGGGCCTTGTGACGCGCACACGCGGATGCCTCTAGCTATATGAATTACTCTGCTAATTATTTGTGCTAAACATATTAAACATATCTACATAACAGTTGATTTCATTTAAATGCAGTTAGTTCGATTTTGCAACCTTTTAACCACAATTTTGCCTTCTACTTTTAATGAGCGGCTTTATGACTGTTTAATTTATGATCTTTATTAGGAAGTATAATATGTATAATTGTTTTGTTTGCGACTGCATATCAAAACGGGGGAAATACTTGTGGCGCCAACACTCAACTGATTCATTCATTAGGGACTTGATTGCTAATTGTTTCTACATCAATTTTTAAAAGTGCTACAATTTGATTATATAGCTTCTTTAGCTTATTTATTAAGCTGCCGAATGTTTTCAGTTCATATTTAAATATATATTTATATTTATTTTGTATCATTTCGATCGTATCGATTACATGTATCACAGCTTTTGCTGTACATTTCTTATTCAAGAAAGCTGAAAATTAGGTCTAGATTATTTTTCACTTTGAAGAAAAACTTATTTAGATTCACAAAGATTTATGAATATTTAACTAGTGATGGACAGCATAAGGCAGTTTAATAAACTATGTTCAAATAAGTTATCTTATTACTTCTGTCACCTATTATTTATTTGTGACATTAAAAAAAAATGTTGATTAAAAATAGTCTGTCTCATTATACGAATACGCGTGCTGATAAATTTTTAACATTTTTTTAGGTTTACTATTATAATTACGTAATTTACAATTAATTGCCGTTCAAAGCAAATATTTACTGTTACCCACGCTATCAGTAAAAAGCCAAAATCAAAGCCTATGGCTAATGCCATAATTGTGCAATTATGGGTTAAGAAATGTTTAAAGGCAAAACAACAAAACAGTCCGATTAGATAGCATAATATTATCGCAGCATAGGCACTTAAGTAGTCGAAAAGACGCTGAAGTGCTAATGGATTTAGTGCTTAAAACTATTGGGGAGTGTGCAAAGTGTACTTCATATCGGAGACATTCGATCTTTTCGCATTTCCCCCTAAAACCACAGACGAATTTTACAAATGCTTTTTGATCAACTGTACCGCGTTCGGGAATCAGGATAGCTGCATGAGTAGTACTGATCACAGACCGGCTGGCTGATATATTATTGCGCATCCAAATATTTACATGATGGATTTTCCTTTGTTAGTCTTCCAACAAAGAACAAAGAAAACTCTGGATGTTGGAGTCAGCACAGAGTCAGCGCAGAGTCAAGAAATCCCCTTAGGGCTAGTACGAATCTCTTTAATATCAAATATCCAAACAAATATTATGTATAACTATCAACAGAGAGCTCCGACTGCTGCTGTCTATACAAAATAATCACGCATACGCCGCGTTGTTAACGCTCAACAACCATTTTAGTTTATCTCTAGCTGATTATGATATAATTTATCTTCAAATTTGTAGTGCACTACAAATATCACTCATTTCAAAATAATATATGGGATTTTTTATAAAACTTTTTTGCATTACGAACTATGACTAAGCGCCATCGAAAAATTACTTGTTGAGCCTTTGAATTAAATAAATACAATTGCCAATTGACACTTTGCAATGCTAACTTTCACACCTGGTTGTGGACACAAAAATAGAATAAAATAAATATATACTACTGAAGGAAAGCCATGAATTTAAGGCTAAAGAAAATATGAATGTGCCAGCCTTTAACAAATTTAGTTATACAGTATTTGATTGTGTTAAAATTGAGTGCAAATAAATTATTTGTATGGAGTTTCTTAATATTTATTTACTTGAAGGCATTTAAATTGTATGAATATTATGATAAGCAGCCTCTACAAATATTTAAATATGTTTGTTGTTCTTAGCATCATAATGTTGGGTAATTTCAAACTCGCATCAAGTTTCTACGCACATGTTTTTTCTTATCTCTAGTAGCAATAAAAAAAGGAAGCTACCATTAAACAATAAATGGCTCACTAATACAAATATTTCAATATTTATTTTTTTTTATGTATAATTTGCACATTTACTAAAGCGCAAAATCCAAAACTAAACCGTATAAATTAAAACGCTTCATGCGGTTTTTTTGGAAGTTTCTTTTCACACACATTTGTGAAATATTTTATAATAGTCAAAATTAGATGCTCATATTTAACTTACTAATTATGAAATGTTGACGATGTTTTGCGCTGAAATCAGCTCAAATTTTTTATTTATTTTTAGTTTTATGTTTTTTTCACATATTTTACGCGATCAGCGAATAGTTTGAAGTAACTTTTGGTAATATCACCACTCACTGCTCATGCAATAAATGCAACAGCTTTTCATCACACTCACACACAGAACAAACAAATGCGTATGTCAGCACGCACACACACACACACTCATACTTTGACACACAACAAACAGTTGCTGCAGTTTGTCGCTCGGTTCGCGATCTGCATCTGCTGCTGCTCGCGTGACAATTGAATTCGCTTTGACTTCAAGTTCAACGAATGGCTTCGGTTATAAATGCCTTGCGTGCCAGTTTCTTTCAATTGCGCCATGTGTATATAACAAAGAAAGACAGAGAGAGTAAGAGAGTAAGTGAGCTTGCGAGAGAAGTTCTTTTTTAATGCTGCTTTATATAAACTACTCAAAGAAACATTTATATACCACACATACAGCTTTTGCAGGGCCAGCAAATCAATGGCATCAGCAGCGCAGCACGCTTTTCATTTTGTACTCAAGAGTACTTAATTGCATACATATATACAAACACGCATACATATGTACATTAATGTGGCGCCCCTTTGTATTTGTATTCGAGTTGGGCTCGTGTCGTGTTTTCTTTCAGGACACGAACTCACACGACGACAACACGGCGTACTCTTATCTTTCCACTTAGAAAGTCAAACCGGAAAGCACAAGCCCAAGAATATAAGCATTATCGGGATAAAATTAATTCAACAAACATAAATATATAAAGTATAAATCAGAGAAAAATTACAGTCCTATTATAAATATTTTAAAAAGAGCAAAAACCAAAATAATATATCAATCGCTTTTAAAACATTTTTTATAATATTTATATTTGATTTGTTACCCCCCCACCCGTTTTGATTTTAAACGAATAGAGACCTAAATTTCGATAGTCTACCCTTTCTAAGCAAACATATTAAATTCAAATTAAAATCTGTGTTTCGTGTTCGACACGCGCCCATCTCTAATCTGTATTTACGAGTTCTAAGTAGCCAGTCTGTGGCTGCATGTGTGTGGGTTCCCCTATTGATATGGCGTCATTATGTCTCCAACACGCTCGCTGCACACAAATGCACAGTTAATTGTTACGTAGCAGTGTCGTTGTGGGACAACATATCCGTCAGGCATTGCAGCTGAAAGACCCCATGAACGGGAACTCTTTGAAGCTGAGAGATACTGAATATAAATGTAACAATTTCCCATTCTCTCAATTATGGAATTTATATTCTATGAATATTCAATTGTTTTTAATCACAAATGTTTGCTTTTGTTTGTTGCTGTTTCATTTTGTATGAATATTTGTATTTTTATCTGTGTACCCATGAGGGTACTATGGTAAATTTGTTTGTATATAAATAGACATACATAATACTTGGCGTCAATTAAAGTGCTTATATGGCACATTAATAAAATGACAATAAAATTTCTTTTTGCTCTAATGACAAGTAGAATGGGGATTCCAACCACTTGTAATGTGATTTACATATAAAATAATTTTAATTATAGAAAAGTTCATTCACTCTTAAGATTTAAATGACAGTAAGCCGATGCGGGTTCAAAAATGGAATTTCTATATAAACATATATGTCAACCAGCTCTGCTGTTCTATCTACATAATATATATGATCAATTGCCATAAACTATTGCTGATAATAAAAATAGTTGTAATTGGACCCGAAAAGATTATAGCCAAGAGAAACCACACCTGAAAACTGTATTACCTAAGTTTTCAGGTATAAATACAAGTAATTGTTATTTCACTTTTACTTTTAATCATGAAATGTACTAGTCTTAAATATATCATTTACTTTCATTTGTATCTGTAGATAAACTCTGTTTCCTTATAAGTCCCATTTTAAGTGCTCCAAAAATGCAACAATTAGACTCTAATCCATACTTAAACATATTCCCTGAACCGCATAAAACGTTGTGATCTCATCAGCCATATAAATCAATTAGCGAAAACATACAAAATAACAATTATTAGTTTATGATACTGAATCATGTTTATAGACTCGGAAAACACAATTGTTAATAATTGTCTGAGCTGTAAAGCGATAAGATATTAAAGTACCGGAACCCGCTTGGCATCAATAACAACAGGTGGTTACAGTGCGGGGATTTCTACAGGCATTTCAGAGTCAATAAGGTCATTATCATACTACGACAATCTAAGGGCTCAGACTACATAATTAGTTGACTAGGAAAACTACAATAGATGCAGCTGATAATAAGTCGCTGGACGTGCTTACAACGTAGTTTCTTGCCCATGCAAATTGATAAAGCTAGTTGAAAATATTGCCAGACAAGCACAAGCAATAAGCCAAGACCAAACTAGACTGGTTAGCGCCGGTTGTAACCAATTACCAGAAGCGGCAAACCCGTAGACTCGCCAGACAGAAAGAGTGAGAGAGAGAGAGAACGTTTCAGATAATGGCCAGAAAATGGGCGTATGTGTGTGTTACCCAAAACAAGAATTGGCCTAAATGCGATAAGCGGTGCTCCCCAGCAAACTGTGATGCCATTTTGGCAGCTCAATAAAAACAATTTCGACTGCAACAGGTGTCAACTAATTGGGTTCTACAAATACAACAAAACCTCAACACAACATGTCAGCTATTTATTGGGCACTTTCTATTAAAATTTGTATATGTGCTCATATATTTATGGTTGTCATGAGTGGCTTGACTGTTCGACGATAATGCTCAAGTACGTACTCTCTTGTACCCCCTTCAATTCACGGGCAACAACCATCAACTACACGGAATATGAGCTGGGAAACGTGCCATTATAAGTAGTTTCAAGAATAGAAAACATAGATTTGCAAACCTTGGACTCTTGGAATTACTTTAAAAGATAAACAAACAATAAAAAACAATGACAGCCTTGTTGATAAGCTTACAAGAGTTTGATAAAATGCCTCATGATATAAATTTAGAAAGCGCAAAATAAAACTTTAAAGATATCAATCAGACATCCTTGTATTTATTTTTGATATCTATAAAAATAAATTTGCTGTTCGATGAATTTACTCGAGTCATAGAAAATTCCAATAAATGTAATTGATTTGTTGATTTCATTCCTTTTACTACGCCACGTGGCAAAATGCTCAATTAATATAGGTTCATTAATGTTGTAAGTGGAGAAAATAAAAAAATTAAGATAAATCAAACTTGTAAAATATTTATTATTTGTTTTTTTTTTAATGCATACATACATATATAAATTAACGAGCACTAAACTGCTTTAAGTGAAGACACTGTGAAGTTGGTTGTTTTTTATAGTTTTGGAAGAGATTAAATTTGTATAATATACACCTCGTTGCATTATGGCATACATATTCCTCTAAAATACACTTTTTTAGTAATTGCAATTAATTTTGTATTTATTCAAATTTTTCCATTATAAACAGACCTTTAAATCGATGCAAAACACCAGCACCAAAAAAAAAGCACAATTTATAATGTTTTTTGTTTCGTTTGATAAACAACAAAGCACAATCAAATACGAATGTTATATAAGCGAAACACTGAAGGATAGCGCCAAGTCATTGGCGAAGCCAAAATAAATCAATTGAGTTGCGACCGAGACTCAAGAGGCGCCGCGCACGCGTATGCAAATGATCTCATGCTCGATTATGTTGGGCCAGCATAAATGTTGGGAATATTCCATGGAATCATAAAGCCGTGACGCCAACAAATTGATCCGCGCAGGGTGCGGCCGGCAAAATGTAGTAAAAATTAAATAAAGAAACACAAACTGAAACTGGCGACAAGCTAACAAATTCAATTGACAGTGAAAGAGAAATGTCGATCGATTGATTTCGCTGAGGTGTTCCGTTGATGTCAAGTATACTTACTCATAGCAGGTGAACCGCTTGAGTTTGGTTTTATTGTGCACCAAACTAGAACCGACTTTAAATGATTCTCACAATGATTGCAATTGCAAACTAAGCAACTAACGCTACAAAAAACAAACAGCTGATAGACTGCCTGACCAGACAGTAGCGTAGACAACAACGGCAACCAAACGATGACGATGACGAAGTCCAAACAGCTGCTCGATCGGGCCCCAGGCCCATAACTATAAACATTACACATACCCAGACCCCAACCCAGTAGTACTCGACACACGATGGCAACAACATCGGCACACGTCGAGATTGCGCAATGATAAGCGCCAAGCAAAACACGTTGAGCAACTGTTGAGTGAGAGGTGGGGGGGGGGGGGTCTATGGTTCTAGCCTACTATGACCAGGCAATAATTAAAGTCACTAACACCGAACCTCAATCAAGCAGTGAGCGGAACAAAATAAGACAAGGCAGCAAAAGCAAAATGTTGGCCGCGGGCCACTTTACTGCTTGGCAACGTGGACTCGGAAATTAAAAATATACTTTTTATACCCAAAAAATATATACTCAATGGGTACTGTGTATATATTTATCAGCAGTGTACGCACACAACGTTTTGTTATTTAAATGAGTCAAAAACGTGACAAAAGTATTCTTTGCTAAATTTATTTAAATAGACACAATTTTTTGTATCTTTTTCTGATTGTTTTGTTGTTTTTTGCAATTTGTTTGTTGAACACTGAGCAAGATTTAAATTTATGTTCGGTCTTTGAAATTGTTTTGAGCATTTCTTCATCTTCATAATAGTTTTAGGACAATAGCGGTTCACTTAATCTAACTGTCAAATGTCTGAATAAATGGAAAAAACTGAAACCTGTTGCCACAGATCAGTTTAAAAGGCTAGCAACAGTCTGGGGCAGCAACATCATTTAAAGTTCAGATAATCAAGTGCCATTTATCTACACTCTGAGAAAAACCAGTCAGCAACACGATGGATACGAGTAAAACACGTTTGTTATAGTTGCGCATAGCAGATAAGTTCCAAGAACACAGCTAATAATTATCAATATCATATGCTGGCTTCGATACTAACAACTGGTTGGTGCAAAAATAAAAACAAAACAATTACTTTTCTTTTTATAAATGCGCCTCGGAAATGTATAATTGAAATGGAAATTGAATTTAATACGTTTCGAATGAGGTTTACCTAGAATCACAACCACGTTTACAACAAGTACTTGATGATACACACACTAATGTTTTTATGAAGTGGCTGTATAATTTATGAACGCCAATTGTTTGCTTCAAGTGGGGTACATAAAAATACTTTAAGTACCTTTAACAGGAGGAAGGCAAAAATATTTTAGAAAACCAAGTAAGATTGCTCCCGTCTAGAGTGACCGACTAGGATATACCCTGAACCCATATTTTATATTCATACATACATGAAAACACACACATACAATTGATTTAATTCTTCTTATTTTTCCATTGGCCCCAAACTATGTTACATTGAATCGTAAATAACTTCTTTGCTTATAGTCCGATCGTAATGAAATTTTTAGGACATAAAGATTACATATAAATGTGTGAGCCCTTATTGTCTGTGAAAAACGCGTGTTCGTACATACGGACGGACAGACGGTTTTATTTTGCACAAAACCATTATACCCTTTTTCCCATTTTCAATAGGCTCAGGGTATAAAAATAAGTAAGATTATTTACTGTTTTCACAGTAAATTTACCAATGAATTTGTTACTCTCTCATAATTATTTTCTTGAATTTTTGTTAAATATATCTTGAGCAACACCGTGCTTTTTCCAACAATCTTAAACCAAAAACGTCAAAAAACGTGGCAGGCTTGAGTTAACCAATTTGACGGACAATTAATTAAAACCTTGTATACTTTTTGTTTTGAAAATTAAATACCTAAATTCGCATGTGGAATAAAAATAAAAATTTTCAAGCAGCAAACAACTTTTTAAATTTTGAATTGAAATTCCCTAAAAATGTGAAAAACAAATTCTCCACGATCCTACTAGGCAAACAGCCGATTCAAAATAGCTGTATATAGTACATCTATTTATATATAATTATATATACATTTCCACCAGATATTTACGAAAACATACATACATAAAATTCCTATTGTATTTTATTGTAAAATTGCAAAAGATACAAACTTAAAGCTTAATGCTGTGGCTCTCAAGTTTCTAATGCTTTGTTGAGTTATTATACAACCATTTAAACTCTCTGAACAGTTTTATGGAAGCTGCATTATATTCTTAAGTCTCTGAGTGCGGCACTTAAGATACTTTAGCTTTCACTATTAAAGGAGACATTTCTCCGCCCACTCCTGCAATTGGAGTACTCGCCGTAAGGTCGAACAGGAACATAAAAATGGTTATGGTTGCTGTGCGAATTATAAAAAATATGTTGTCGCTGTTGTGTTGTTGCTGTTGGTATTCTTGGCTGTTGCCTCCTCTGTCCCCATTTTAATGATGCCGCTACCAGCATAGAATAATAAAATACAATGCGGGCGACAATAAAGGCGTCTTTAAATGAAATAAATGTTCAACAAGAACTAGTTAACATATAAAATAATAAAAAATAAAGTTAACATATACCAGTAAAGAATAAACAATTCAATACGTCTTTGAGTGCCAAAAAAAAGTGACTAAGGAAATTACAAACATTTGGCTGCAGATCAATTAGGAAAAAAAATAAAAAAAAAAACATATATGTGTGTGTGTATATGTGGTACACACATATGTGTTGTGTATACTTATTTATTTTTAAAAGACACACTTACACTTAGTTGCAATACATATGTATGTATGTATGTGTGTGCATACACATACATATACACGTGTTGGAGGAACAGTTGCCGCAGTGGGTTGCATAAATTTGTTAATTGCTATTTTTATATGCGACACTTGGCGACAGAAATCGAATTGAATATTGAACAAAACTTTCCACTCGCCAGTGAAAAATGTTGCATGGCTGCACTTCAATTGTCATCAATTAATTATTATCGTAACAAGAAACATATGCCTATCCTACATATACATATTAAATATTGCACACAATTTGTTTTTGTTATTGTTTTTATTGATTTTAATAGACCAACTATTTATACAAAACCGAACAGCACTTGAACTCTTGAGCTCACTATATTTTTGCACGTCTTTCAATTCCGATTATACATGTATATATATTTCTATATTGTCTCACACATTTACCGTTAGTCCTCCGACTGCGCCTGGCCCTGCACCGCACCGACTGCTTGTTGTTCTTTCTTTTTCGATTCGTGGTCGTCTGCTGCGCGAGCGCCGTTGTCTGTGTGACTGTTCGTTCACCGCTGATGATTCTGCTCCTGCTCTGCTCTGCTCTGCTCTGCTCAGCTCAGGTATTCGAATATCGGCCATGACTTTGAGAGTATTGGCAACAAAGGCAAAACTATTCAAAACAACCAAAGAGCAAGAGCGTAAATACAATGAGTGAAAACACCAATGCTCTCACCATAATGAAAGAGTGACCGACTTATTAATACCCTGCACTTAGTTTGATCGGTAAGTAATTACAAATTAATTATTTGTTTAGTATTTTTATTTAAAATTTAACTACAACTTTTAAAATCAACTTTACAGAGCACATCTTAATTGTTCCAAATCACAGGGGCTTAAATACTAATTCACAATATTGAATCTAGTGGAAAAAAAATCCGATTTTTCTATAATAATTATTTTATAAAATTATTTACGTGTATTATTAAAATTATTTTCAGGAATGGTTTCACAATTTGATATCGTTTAACATTAGAGTTTCGAGTACATTTGTATCAAAATATGTTTTTATTTTTTCCTAATTCCAGGAGACACCCTTCAAGTAGCGTTCAGAGGGTATATAAACCTATTCGATTGTATTTGCAATTCGGTTTGCTTCTTTGCTGTCCATTCCCCTTTTAATGCACATTGCGTTTGTTTTTTGTTTGCCTTTGTCTCAGCCATTGCCATTGCCATTGCCGCTCAGCTGTTGGCGCCACATTTTGTTTGGTTTTGCTTTGCTTTGTTATTCATCCGTTTTGCATACCGTAAGCACGACCTGCTGTGCTCGGGAACCAGTTTGACCCGGTTCAAATCGGTGTGGCACATGTGTCTAACGTCTGTATGGTATGCACTTAAAATGCATTTTTCATAATCTTTATGATTGCAAGCGGGCACTTTGCCAGCAATTAGTAGTAGGGTAAATGACATAATTGTTTACAACATTCTCCAAACGTAAGCAATACTATTTGAATATATTTTAAGTTCGGCTTAGACAAAGTTAAGGCAGTGGAAAATGTTTACTTATGTTTACATACGATTTTTGAACATGAATTTTGACCAAAAGTTTTGTCTTTCAGTTCAGTTTTGACAAAGTTACAGCCGAGCATTTATTATTTTAAATCAAAAACTCTTCCATCTAATCAGCTTTATATTTACATTCCTGAAAACCTGAAAACATTATACACCTCGTACAAATTGCAATCACTGCGTCGTTTCTTACAATGACCCAAAGTAACCTCACAGTTTTCCACAAATAAAATCCGATGAGACTCAGTTTGAAATACGAGATCTTGATTAGTAATGCGTTTTCCTTACAAACTACTTTAAATGTCAATTGCGACGCAATAAAAAGATGCAGGTAAATAGCAAACAGAAGAGAAAGGCTGAAAAGACGATCAAACATAATGCAGGGGATTACACAAAGGCATCAAAATCAACCCTCTTCGTGATGCAAAAGAAAATCTGCGTCATAAAAATAAAGTCCCTAGCATCATGAGGAAAACATTGACGCAATAGCAAGAAATGGGTAAATACGAAATGACGTTGAAAATAGGGTTGAATACACAGGATTTCACTTTAATGCAGTTTATGTCAATATTCATGTGTTTATATTGTTATATTTTTCAATTGGCGTTTCGTATTGGGCATATTTGTACATTATATATTCTGAAGCGAATTTTGTTCTTTTCTAAAAAATCACACATACATTTATTTGTTTTGATTTGCATTCTAAGAGCGTTAAGAGCGACGCTAATCAAAATGCCGACGACCTTCGCCGTGATCTTCGTGACTCGGAAACGAGTGAATTTTTAGGATTTGCGATCTTAACAGCCACTAGAATTATTGATTACTCATTTGTTGACTCTTGGCACTATCGTCTATATTTAATAAGTTTTCTTTTATATTTGCATGTTTGCAATTACGTGAATCTCATTTAATGCTGTGTGCGTCAGAAACCTCTCTGTAATGTTTTCTAACTGAAAACAAATGTTTAGAGACGTCGTTGACAGAACTGATCACTTATCAAAGCACACGTTGTATACATTTTAAATAGGGGTACTGTGTCAGGTATTTATGTTTTATATAGACTTAAATGTGAAATATTCTCATTCTCATTTCAAACATATTGGAAATTTGAATATGATGAGCTCTTCACCATTTAAAGGATTAACACTTTATAATTGGGTTAAAATGTTATTTTTAATTTTTATGTTACTATTTTTAATTTGTCATAATAAATAAATAATATATAATTAAATTTCAATTCTCGCGCTTTCAAAAATTTAGCAATGAGAATGAGTAATTAGAATCAAGGTCGACGACACATACATTTAAGTATGTCAGCAATAATTTATTATAACTTAAGTTTAATTTTGAATAAATGCGACAGACTTAGTTTCCCAATACATGTCGCAAATAATCAATTCTATATTTTCTATTTAAAGTGCAGGTTTTAATTATGGCGCCTTCGTGTCTCTGAAGAAGTTGACTAAAAGCGCTTCAAATTATGACTGATAAGAACTGTGTTATAAGTCCTCTACAGACCGACAGCTATCAGTTATTTAAAATATATTATATTGGCATAGGTCAATTTAATCTAAATATTAAAAAAGATTATTAAATGTTTTTTTTTTCACTGCCTTGTGAGATTTATATTTATCTTATAATTTTCCAATCACGAAATTGTTATGCCTTTGGGATTTTTTGTTTTTAAACTGAAACTCAGTTTATGCTTATGCTAATTTTAATTTGAAATAAACAAAATAATTAAAGCTGCAATGGTGCCAAGAAAGACGCAATTCAGTTCAAAAATGTGCTAATGTTGTACATTTGTGTAAATCGACAAGGAAAATAATATAAGGAACCTGGAAAATTTCCAGACTACAAATCACCGAGTGAGCCCTACACTAGGATACAAAAGTTTCAAACTAATCACTAGCAGACAAGCTAACGAAGCGCTCAGAAACAACTTGAAGGGCAGACCCAAAGTGGGAAAAGTCGTTTCTGTCATGTAAATGAAATTGGCATAGCTTGTGACGGTGTTTGGGACACTCGGTTGCTATATATAGCTACCAAGGACAACTATGTTGTATATATAGTATAAATAGAGAGCGTTGCAAGAGCGTAGACATTGCGTTAAATTATAAAAACGCAAATCGCGTGCGACTTGTCTTTAAATATTGAATACACTCTCAAAGAAACATACAACTACACCTGTTTTTTTTGAGGTGGGTGGGGTGGGGAGGGGAGTATTGCATCTGAACGGCGACTGTTTTGCATGGTAATATCCGCTAGTGAGTCAGCACATTTGTAGTTCTTCCTTTATGCAAAAAGCTACGCAAATTTATTTATGCTTTGTTCGCCTTTCATCCACAGCTGTTAATATTGTTGTGGATGTTGATGTTGCTTGGCTTCCTGTGCGTTTTGTGTATATACGTAATTTATGTATTTAATTTGAGTTTTCTTAGTTAGCGCACAATGAAGTGCAAAATTTGTGCGAGTTTTCTATCAATGGATTTGCCTGACCATTGAATTGTGCGATTGACAGCCAATTTATGGCTTGAGTATTGATTAAATTCAACTCAAAGATATACAAAAAATATTCAATAGTATTTAATGGATCAGTGCTGCAGCATGATATAATAATAAACATACAGATACAGAAGCCTTATGCAATTCAAATTTAATAATCCGGTTTTACCAAGTTGTATAACAAATATTGCGTATTCGCAAAGTGTGCTATTAAAAACTAACAGCAAGGTATATAATTTAGAAACCCACTTTTTAATACAATCTATAACCTAATCTTTATAGCTTTATGGCTCAGGCACGCTCTGCTCTGATTGTTTGTTCAGTTTGCACTGGTTTTATTTTTTGCGGCATTATTGTTGTTTATAGCGCAACATTTAACTTATTTTATTAGCCACCATAGCAAAGAAGAAATCTTTATTAAATTAGCTAAACATGCGCTGTGCTATCGATGCTGAGCTCAACTTTAAGCTAAAGTACAACTCAACCTCGATTCAATAGGCATGAATAAATTAAATCAGAATTAATCACCGGAGCTCACCAGGCTGTCATTTGTCACATCCATGCTCTACTTTACACACATTTGATTCATGGCTTGAACAGTCAAATGAGCACTCATTAAAGTCACCAAAATAGTATTTCTAATTTACTATCATTTTTCAATGTTCGCTTAAAAATAGTCAGTTAATCAGCTGCTCACACCTGTGACAGTGCATTCAAAAGTTATGCTGACAGGAAACGTTATTTAACACTAGGAGCAGTCAGTCAATCGGACCTCTGTTTCCATTGTAATTTGAGTGCGGGTCAAGTTGGAGGGTTCTGGATATGAACGCATATGCCACACAGACCGTTAAGTACAGACAGCAGAGCAAAGTGGATGTAATTAAATAATTTAAGAGACATTAAAGAAAAGTTTAATTACTGCAGTAATATAAGATATCCTACCGGCTGCGAGGGTTAAATGACTATAGCAAAAGTTCAGTTACCCACTTGATGACGCTTATTAAATCAATAAAATTATCAACAATTTCTGACGGTAGCTTGCGAATAAGTTTGACAAAAGTTTCATAAGCAAAGGTTAAATCCATGTAAATTAATTAATGCATAACCTTGATTTACAAACTTTTTGCCGTCAGAAACCGTTAAGGATGTTATGATTTAATAATTGATACTTAACAAACTAAACTAAAAATACGGCTGTTAAGAAATTACGACAACTTTATGATGATGAGTTCTAATAAATAAGAAAACATTAAAATAAAGAAGTATAATAATAATTGCAACAAGTAACAAACTAGACACAAATTTTGTGCAAACTTAATGTCATCTCTTATTTATGCTCATATACATTTAATTTCAGATTCCCCCATGAACCCGCCATATAATTAAAGACTGAAGACAACACAAAGAAGAATTCAGCTATTTCATTACAAGTGAAAAACTTGTGAAAAGCTGGGCCAACAAGGAGACGCCAAGACGGCGCAAATGCAATTGCAGAGACGCCAAAATCCGTGAACTTACACACACACACACACACACACATACACATATATGTAGATATATGTAGATAGCAAGATATGAAGGAATGTGAGATTGAAGGGAGCACTTCCTTAAATGCTAACCGGCGCCGGCAAAACTAAAATCGATAGGCTAAGAATTGCAAAAGGTCATTTGGATAAGTATGACCAACGAATGAAGGCATTTGCTTGAGTCGAGATTAAATTAAGCAATAATAAACACATACGTAAGTATTTATTAATTATGACATACTTGTGATTTCCGCCAGAGTAGCCTTAACGTCTGATTAGCAGCTTAGCGTTCTATGCCCCCCCCCCTCCAGAAGTTGCCAGGACAACCCACACACTGCTCCTTAGGGCAATGCACGCTGCAAATGCACCAGCAATGGCCCAGGCAGCGGATACAAATTGAGGCAGCAAGAAACTCTAAATACGGCGTCAGCAATCGAACCCAGCATTGTCCCGCGCCCGGCTATGGCTTATACGTTGACACGAGAAATCCGTAAAGCAACTGACGCGATGACAACAAATCGGACAACTAAAAAAGAAACAAATACAGACAAACCAGCAGCACGAGAGCACATCGAACAGCCAAATGCGCACCACACTGTGAAAAACAAAAAAAAAAAGCGAATGAAAATTATTATTTTTATGAACCCTGTGAGTGCAGAGCACCATGTGCGGCCAGAAATCAGCTGCCAGAACCAAATGGCAGAGCGCACGCTTTTCTCAAGTGACGTCATTGTTTTGGCACATGCGCAACAAATTGGGAGCAACAAATACTACAAGCCACAGGCCATCCATTCCACCATACATCACCCACCATCCATCCCATTCGCGCACCAGCAACAAGCTCTCATCATCTCATCTGCGTGTGAGCACTTGGCCGCTGAGAAGTGTGCTTCCAACTGCATGCTTGTTGCGCCACTGGGGGCTCGATGCCCCGCTGTGGGCACATCAACTGCTTTGGGGTTGATGGGAGCGCTACATACTTGTGACAACTGCGCGGTCTTTTCGACTGTGAAGAAGCTTCAATGAATTATTTTCAATTAATTCCCAAATGGTTTAACTAGAAACGAATTAATATTCGTAAGAAAAATATAAGTCCTATATGTATGTAATATGATGAGTATAATCAATTCAGTAAACATACAGATCTAACAATTTTATAAGACACCACATAAAATTAAACATAGTTCAGTTAATTTGTTACATAAAACAGTTGTTCTTTATAAACAGTAAATATATGATTCATTTCAATGCACAATATCAATATGTAATATGTATAACATATTAATGTTATTACTTTAATTCAATAAATACATTCATTGCCCGAATAATATATATATATATTTTTGTGTACTTATATGTAAGTATATATAAATATTTTATCTAAAATAGATTCACAATTTATATAGTTTTTGTTTGTTTACATGAGAATTTAATGGATGTTTCGAGAGAGCCTGAGATTTAGTACAAACAGTTGAGAGATTTTGACTAAGTACATTGTAATAAAATATCAAAAAAAAATTTAACAATATTGCCAATCAACAAGAATTCAATTCTATTGGCGCGATCTTCTTGTCATCGACAAGCTCGTAAAGCTAATGTGTTTTGATTTGAATAACAATAACTATAACATGTTGTGCAAGCATTAAGTTTGGCACTAACTGGGCTAGTATATTTGAGATTTAATTATGTTTACACTGCGGCATTGAGGCAAAGGTACCCAATAGATTGCATTTTTGTTTTGAACAAATCTGAGAGGTTTAATGAGTAAAGCTTAAGACCATATTGCAAGCATTTGCACATAGTATTTCAAAATTATTTATACAACTAATTAAGTTACTGCAAGGAACTGACATAACACAATGAAGCACTTTTATAATCTAAGCTAAAAACTCAACTAGAAATCATATAAAATAATATGTGCGGATCACTGAGCATTTTGTGCTTTCAATTTTCAGCGAAGTTTTCAGCAGTCTGCACCAGAGATGCCTGTGGTCGTATTTTCGCCATGTATAATTGAGTCCATTTCAATTTGTGACAGATTAGCGGTGAGTAGCTTTTCAATTTGTATAAACTTTGAATTTGGTTCATCCACAGACGCAGCATCCATGTCATGTACGCTTGGATTTTGTGCCAAGGAAAATCTACGCTTAGCACGTTCTGAAAGTTAAAAGTATATAATTATTAGTATACATCATTCCATATTGAATTAAAGAAATAAATCATTTACCAAAACGCGCTCGTTGTGATTCTTGATCTATGATAATCTCATTGGTTATGTAGACTTCACGTCTGATTTGATCTCTCAGTTCCACGCTCATATCGGGAATACACCAACGCACCAATATCATCACTAAGGCCACAAAGTTCTGCAAAAGATGATAGAAATTTATTTAATATGCTTGATAACAAATTTTGTTCAGCATAACAAACTGATTCAATTATCTAGAGAACAACCTTCAAAGAGCTTTAACATTTAACTAACTGTTAAGATAGTATATCATCAGCTTTTACCCCTTACTTTTGTGTCTGGGACAGTTTGTTGTAATATTTCACCACCTGAACCGATTGGGGTCATTAGCACAGAGTCAAACCATAAAAATGCAACTTGTTCCAGCAACCGTTGCAGTTGAAACTTAGTTTCTAGTTAATTCAATTCTTTTGCTAATCAGTAACTAGACGTGCTTAGCTAACAGACATACAATTTAGACATACATTAGCCTCCACCTTAATATAATTGAACATTAGGCACAGGGCTTGGATAAATGTAAAAACTAACACCACACAATTAGCACTTGAGTGGACAAATGAAGAAGCTTATAGATCTAGTTCATGTTCGACAAACGTTCAAATAGAATTTTCAACTAATGAAAGAAAGGAAAGAGCTTAAAGAGAAAATGACAAGCTAAATTCAAATCGGACCTAATTTTGTCACACAGTGCAAAAATTTGATTTAGTAGCGGCAAATACTTCGAAACGAACGCACGCGTTCAAAAAACAATAAATATTTTAATAAGAGTCTAACAAAAGGATATAATATTAATATAATAAATATCACAAATGAAAACATACTAAAAGCTACTAATATTCCTGTACTGCAAATATACATAAATATATTTTAAATATATTTTAAAAATTGGAATTCAAAAGTGCAATCACAATGAAACGATTTGCCTGTTTGAATCTGCGCTCCTTTGGCTTAAGCATAGCCTGTTTGGATGCTTTAGTTGCTTTGTGCACCCTGAGCCTGTGCAGCTATCATCTGTATAATGATTTCATGGACCTGACTCAATGGCAGCAAAGTGACGTGCAGATCCTGAGTCCTTTTGGAACATTCGTGGCCACATTGGGTGAGCAAGAAAACTTAATTACAATAGTTTTCCCAAAAATAACTCACTTTTCTCTTAGTGGACTATGTGCTAGTCCATGAATTTTCACAGGCTTTTTACATGATACTAACAGTGACTGTTTGGGTAAAGGCATTAATAAATCTGGTGGTTGCTTGCATTTTAGTCGATGGCATCAGACAGGTAAGAAAATTGTTAAAAAATATTCTGCCAGAAAATGAATATATATATTTAAATAGCGACGACTTATATGCATTGCCCCCTGGCTGATCAATGTGGGCGTGTCGATGGTCATAGAGGTGGCCATATTCGTATGCTTGGAGCTTAAAATAGACGAAGTGGATGCCTCCATAGATCGACGCATAGCGCGTAGCGTGCTCTTTGGTGTATTTATAGGTAAGTTAGGGTTAGGATATATCCAGAAACAATTTAATAACAGTATGTTTCCTGCTAGTACTAAATGCGCTATTTGCCTATGGCATTTATGCGCTATATCGCATGCTGAAGACATCGACAAATGAGAATCAAGCGCTGCAGGAGAGCATTGTGGAAACCTCGGGTATGTTTCAGCATATCAAGGTTTGAAGCGTTGACAAGCAAACTAATTGGAATTCCATACACATCTGAACGAACAGAAAGCAAACTTATTTAAACGGATTTCATAAAATAAAGGTATTTTCTTAATCAATGTACAAGCATTTATGTAATGAAACAAATAAAGCGAACTTACTTCAAAAACGACAACGAAGGCCAAGCGACAAGCTAGTATTATAAAGTACATGTTCGACAAACTATATTTGTGTGGTGAATTGGGCGGCTCCCGGAAATCCGTGTACCTTAGGGTTAAAGAAAATTTAAATCAAATTAACATTCATTTATAAAATAAGCATTATAGTTATTTACTTGCACGTGGTTATGTTGGTTATGTCACCTGCCAGGCTACGCAGCTTGGAGGAGTCTGAGATTTGAAACTCTGACAAGGTAAAGTCCAAGTAGCCGTTCAAAGTACCATCAGATGACTTGTAGCTGCGATAGACCAAACGTGGTATCATGTCCGAAGTGAAAGCAATGATGAAGCCCTAAGTAAGCACAAATGTTTAGTGAATGAGTAATAATTCTTATAAATAATCCCAACTCACATTCGTGATGACACTCAGCTTGCCGATGCAGTCCAGTATGCGATACCAGACACCAATGTCCCGGACACGTTGGGAGACGGGTCTTTTGTGATGCGTCAGCAGCTTTTTGGCATCCAAGCGCATTTCGAGTATGTTGTTGAGAAGCGCAAAGAATGGAGCAAGCGGAAAGGCAGCCACAAATATGGTGACAAAACCATATTGCAAAACCATCTCCAGATACTCTGGAAACAGGCTGCGCGCACCCCAATCCAGCAGCTTGAAGTCGCGCATCCATCGTTCATCTTTGGCCTTGTCCACCTTGACTGCATTGCCAAAGAGTCGCGAGAGGCCCACCTGAATGGCCAGCACCTTGCGCCAGAACATTGGCAAGTATACCTCCAGTATGGTATTGAATGCCTGCTTGCCTACCATTATAATAGCCAGCTGTATGCACAGCTCAGTCAGACAGCCGCCTGAGGAACACTGAAAGTGAGTGAATAATTAAACTTAATTCAAATTTTAATATTGGGCAAACTTACCTCCTCTTGACGATATTTAAAGACCGTAATGTACTCCCCCGGATGGCCAACGAACTTGCCTTTGAAGAAGGCTATGTAAAATATTGAAGCATAATAATTTACAAATTGCAACAGGTAAATCTTTAAGGTCAGCGAATCGTCGAATTGCGTTTGAGTGCGCCACATTTCCAATTCAGTCAGATACTCCGCCAAGTGATTATACAGCTGAGTAGAAGATAAACTAAATCAGTTACATTACAATAGATTCATTAGATGGCTACTTACATAATTCAGTACATAAAGCAAACACAGATTGACAAATGCCGCCGATGCGGCAGCCAAAACAATCGCTTTCGAGGTGGTCATGCCGCTGCCGTCCACCTTCAGAGCTGCCAGCATGGACATGCGATGAACGACAACAGCGACGAGAGCAACAAAGGCAAGGGCTATGAGTAGCACCACGACGGAGAAGCTAAACACCGTCGCTGGCAACTTCATGCGCCAAAATGGCACTGTCGGCTCTTTCATATTGGTCACGTAGTCGGTGCGCGTGGGTTCAATGTGCTCCAGACGCGCCAAATACTGCGGCCGGGGATGCTCCTCGTGCACATCGAAGCCTGTCAAATCCCAGCGATGGGTAATCTCAGCCGAATAGCGTTTCCAAAGCTCCAGAAAAAGTGTGGCCCAAAAGGACATAAAGACGGCAAAGAATACCGTACTTGGATTGTCTATAAGGTATGTTATCTTGGCATAGTTGCAAGTCTCCTTTAGATTCCAGAATTCACACCAATCGCAAAGCGGACACATTGTGATATTGGCGTTTGGCCGCAGACAAATGTCTTTGCTAAAATAGAGAAATACCCATTAGTTATAGCTTAAATTTAGAGGATTTTCGGTAAATTACACGGGCACGTAGTTTTTGAGTGAGATCCAGGAGTAAAGAAAGCAAGCAACGCCCACTATGGAGGCCAACAGCAGCATGTACGTATAAAAGCCCAACCAGGCGAAGTAGAGTCCTAGAAAATGGCAGATATATTAATTATTCTATTATCACATTAAGTTCACAGCACCTACCAATCTTGACACCAAAGTACTCCTTAATATCATCCAGTGGCTGATAGCGATACCACTTTTTCACAGATGCCCAGTTTGTGTAGAGCATTTCTCGCATGGTTCCTTCCTCCGTAATTTCGCCCTGTCAATGAACAGCTATTAGATATATAACAGCTTTTTGCACAATGATACTCACATCGTGCAAGGGATATGCGGCACAATAGACACCCTCGGCGATCAGGCGCTCAATGCCAAAGGCCATATCACTGTGACGCTTGGCAGGAAAACGCTGGCGATCCAAGATGAATTCCACAATGCGCGAACGCACTGCGGTGGTAAAGAAGCAGTCCTGACGTATATCAAATCTATCGGAAATTAAATCCATGTGAAAGTAGTTGCTCATTATAATTAACCTCAGTGCTGACTTACAGATATTCCTTATCGCGACTGTAGATGGCCGTAAAGCGATGCGCACGTTTCGGGAAATACTTTTCGTCGACAAAAATATTACGCAGAAAGAATTGGCAGACTGTTTTGAGACTAGAATATACACTTTTTGTGGAACGATTTACCACAGATAGGCCGGGTATCTGAAATAATACAAAATATTGATTATTTAGTCATAACTATGGACTGTTGAAAATTACACGTTAGCTAAAAAGTAGTTGGTAACATAACAAACAAAAATAAAAGTATATTTACAGCAGTTCAAATAAATATGCAGGATAAATAACGGATGGATATAATATAACAAAACAATCAAGTTTGGAAAATTTAGTCCCATGACTACTTCAGAAAATAAAAATACTAAAATTGAAAACTTAATTGTTACAAAACAAGTAAGAGTGCTCTAGTCGATGGTACCCGTCTAGGATATACATTGATCCAAGGTCTTACATTAATTCATAATTATTTATATGTATTCATACATGGAAACACACACACGCATGCAAACAAACGCTGCGCGCGTCATGCAATTGGTTTGCTTCTCCTTCCATTGGCCTCAAACTATGTTGCATTGCATCGTAAATAACTTCTTTGTTTAACGTTTTACGTTCAATTGATTGTAGGTGTCTCAATAAGTATAAAAAACTATATGAAAAGTGATTTTGTGGAGTTTAATTTTTCTGTCAAAAATCACGCCAAACGTGACAACGAACGTGACAAAAAAAAACATCGAAAAGTTCCTTATAAATGACCTTCCCAGACTTCAAACTGCTACAACTTTGTCAAATCTGAACCGATTGTCAATCCCGAGGCCATTTTGATCATTATTTGGCATCTAGTTTAATTCCACATCTCAAGTTTATGAAATTTTGAAAAAATTAAATTTCGGATTTTTTTGACGAAAAAAGCATAAGGGGGGACCCTTACCAACTTTGATTTTTCAAAAAATAAAATCTTGAAATTTTACGTTTAGTTGATTGTGGATGTCTCAATTAGTATAAAAAACTATACGAAAAGTGTTTTTGTGGTATTTCATTTTTCTGTCAAAAATCACGCTAAAAGTGACAAAAAAATTGACTTGTAAAGTGCCCAAACAACGAAAAGTTCCTTATAAATGACCTTCCCAGACTTCAAACTGCCACAACTTTGTCAAATCTGAACCGATTGTCAATCCCGAGGCCATTTTGATCATTATTTGACATCTAGTTTAATTCCACATCTCAAGTTTATGAAATTTTGAAAAAATTAAATTTCGGATTTTTTTGACGAAAAAAGCATAAGGGGGGACCCTTACCAACTTTGATTTTTCAAAAAATAAAATCTTGAAATTTTACGTTTAGTTGATTGTGGATGTCTCAATTAGTATAAAAAACTATACGAAAAGTGTTTTTGTGGTATTTCATTTTTCTGTCAAAAATCACGCTAAAAGTGACAAAAAAATTGACTTGTAAAGTGCCCAAACAACGAAAAGTTCCTTATAAATGACCTTCCCAGACTTCAAACTGCCACAACTTTGTCAAATCTGAACCGATTGTCAATCCCGAGGCCATTTTGATCATTATTTGGCATCTAGTTTAATTCCACATCTCAAGTTTATGAAATTTTGAAAAAATTAAATTTCGGATTATTTTGACGAAAAAAGCATAAGGGGGGACCCTTACCAATTTCGATTTTTCAAAATATAGAATCTTGAAATTTGACGTTTAGTTGATTGTGGATGTCTCAATTAGTATAAAAAACTATACGAAAAGTGTTTTTGTGGTATTTCATTTTTCTGTCAAAAATCACGCTAAAAGTGACAAAAAAATTGACTTGTAAAGTGCCCAAACAACGAAAAGTTCCTTATAAATGACCTTCCCAGACTTCAAACTGCCACAACTTTGTCAAATCTGAACCGATTGTCAATCCCGAGGCCATTTTGATCATTATTTGGCATCTAGTTTAATTCCACATCTCAAGTTTATGAAATTTTGAAAAAATTAAATTTCGGATTTTTTTGACGAAAAAAGCATAAGGGGGGACCCTTACCAACTTTGATTTTTCAAAAAATAAAATCTTGAAATTTTACGTTTAGTTGATTGTGGATGTCTCAATTAGTATAAAAAACTATACGAAAAGTGTTTTTGTGGTATTTCATTTTTCTGTCAAAAATCACGCTAAAAGTGACAAAAAAATTGACTTGTAAAGTGCCCAAACAACGAAAAGTTCCTTATAAATGACCTTCCCAGACTTCAAACTGCCACAACTTTGTCAAATCTGAACCGATTGTCAATCCCGAGGCCATTTTGATCATTATTTGACATCTAGTTTAATTCCACATCTAAAGTTTATGAAATTTTGAAAAAATTAAATTTCGGATTTTTTTGACGAAAAAAGCATAAGGGGGGACCCTTACCAACTTTGATTTTTCAAAAAATAAAATCTTGAAATTTTACGTTTAATTGATTGTGGATGTCTCAATTAGTATAAAAAACTATACGAAAAGTGTTTTTGTGGTATTTCATTTTTCTGTCAAAAATCACGCTAAAAGTGACAAAAAAATTGACTTGTAAAGTGCCCAAACAAGGAAAAGTTCCTTATAAATGACCTTCCCAGACTTCAAACTGCTACAACTTTGTCAAATCTGAACCGATTGTCAATCCCGAGGCCATTTTGATCATTATTTGGCATCTAGTTTAATTCCACATCTCAAGTTTATCAAAATATAGAATGAAATTTTACGTTTAATTGATTGTGGGTGTCTCATTTGCATTCATACATAGATGCAATTGTTTTGGTTCATTTTCTTCCATTGGCCCCAAACTATGTTACATTGAATCGTAAATAACTTCTTTGTTTGGAGTCCGATCGTAATGAAATTTGTAGGACATAGATATGGCATAAAAATGTGAGACTATGTAAAATTCAAAGGTCATGGGTTCAGGGTATAAAAATTAAGAACCGAAGAATATGTATGTCATGCAAAGTATATCAAAACACATGAAATAATTCATGTAATTAGACTGGAAAAAGACATTTGAAAGCGTTTATATTTGCAATTTGATATGAAATAAAGATTAGAGCTGAAGCTGAATAAGTTTATCATAGCTGTAGCAAATACTCAAAGATCGGGCCACAATTGGTTGAGCAGCATAAGTTTTGAGCATATCTGTAACAATTGTTAATTATGTTTAATTAAGACCTGAATACTTGTGCAGACCTTCTTTGACAAATAATGCGCCGCATTGTGTAGACGACTTGATCTTTCATATACGCGCATATTACAAAACGACTAAAATAACATAAAACATATGCATTTAGATATATTCAAGTAACTCCAATATTTTAAGACTATAGAAATGGGTACACACCTCCTTCATGGGCATACGCAGCTTAAGTATTTCCGCATAGCGACGCAGCACCTCCAAAGGTGCATGTATCTGAAATGTGTATACGGAATATAGTTAATAAATATTATCGATTATAAATTTGAGGCAGCACACACCTTGACAAAGTAAATTTGGTCCTTTTGACTGAGTTCCACCTCGAGTCCTTGATGTACTAGATTCTCTTGAAATATGTGACGCTTCTCCACATTTTCCGTCTCCGTGGGTTCGTTGGCATTGATCTTATATGCCAGCACAAAATCAATTGAACGCGTGCAGTCCTCAAAGAATAAGGAAGTGTTGAGCTCGGCTCTTTGGTAAAATTCACGTGGACAGCTGCATTCGCGCTCATCGTAGCTGCCGGCCACCAGAGTGGGTTCAGTCATTGGCAGTAGAGGTGTAGTGTGATTAAGGGTGTTATTCCTATGCTGGCTGGACTTGCCGTTGGGCACTAGCCCCGCAGCGTCTGGCAGTTGTAAGGTTGATGAGCTGCTTCTAAATAAAATGGGAAATATACATTTTAGTTTTTAACAACCACAATATATTCTCGCGAATATGGGTGAGTGTTTCCATTAGCTATATGCCAGCAAGGAATGGTTCCCTGTGGTCCTTGTATGGCCCTCTTAGCACAACAGGGACGTCCTGCGGCCTGGCGTGCCCAGAACTCATAACACCGCCACACCACTCCCCAATTATTTAGGTCAATATTAATGTGAGCTGTTTTCACTTAATGGGACGCATAATAATCGTCTAAAAATTTTATAACCAGACAGGCGCCTATCAAAACTTCCGGCGATTATTTATGTGTCGAAGAATTTATTTGCTTATGCAGCCGTATTTATTTTAATGGCTCAAACTGTGAAAATGCAACTGGTAATAACGTAAAGCAGAGCAGAGACATTTGAGTAGCTAACACATTATAAGTTTACTTGGCCCGAAAGCTAAAGGCGATTCGTAGACACTTGCTAATGAGCAAAGCGCTAGCACATTAAATAAATTAGTATATACTATACGTATATATATATAATTTAATATTTGCCTGTGAAACACATTTCATTAGATATCACTTATGATTCAGATGCAGCGGCTTTTACCAATAACTTGACTTTTCAAAATAATAACCATGATGAATCACAATGGCATCAAATTATTCCGTAGAGCATATGTACGGGTATGAGCATTACAAGTACATATTTAATGAGTATGAATAATAGTTGAGAGTAAAAATGTACATGACACTCAGTTATTATCAAGACGACGAATATGCTCTGATATGAAAGATAATATAATTTGGCAGATTAGCTGTATCACTGTAAACAAATAAAGTTTACAAGCTTCTACTTTAAATAGTCACGAATACAATATTGTCACTTATCATTGCTGTCTTTTCTTTTTTTAATATATACATAATACAAAATTGTAATCGAACTCTGTTTTAATTAATTTTAATTTTGCATTGTAAAAAATGTAAATAAAAAAACTATTTATGCCCGGCTGCCTTTTAAATTGAGCTCACATCGCAATGTTATCAGTTGCAAATGAAAATATATTACAAGTTTATGGAATACAAAAATTGAAAAAAAAAAATACTTTGCTTATTTAATCGACAAACATTTGCTTATCCAAGCAGATCGCTGTGCTCTTTTCATCACATTTTTATTATTTATAACTTGTAGGCATGGGCTACATGTGTTAGCATTAAAAAAAAACTTCCTATGATCTGGGAATCACCAACAAATGTGGAAATACTCAAGCTAGACAAATACCAAAAGATTGCTGGGTTTCCAAATGAATCTGTACCTTGATTTTTTGTATTGAACGAATTTTATTCACTGTTCATTATTGAGTGTTCTCTTTGAGCCTATGATTCGTACAAGTTTTTTCTTCTAGCTCAACACTAACATTTTTGTAAATTTAATTTTTATAATTTATAGGCCGCTAAGCCAAGCAGACAATAATGACCTTCCTGCACAAAGTAATTAACTTGAAGCTTTTTAAAATTATTCACATTTACATACAATTCATTCCGACATGTTCGAGGCATTTATTTTCGACTACAAACCCACTGTTTTAATTTGGCATTTTGTTGTTTTTTTAATCAAGGCCAAACGAATTTATTAAAGATTTTGAGAGAAATTCGCCACATAATGAGAGAAAGATGTGCAAATTTGCAAAAGTATTTTAAATTAAGCTTATATAAGTGCATATAATTTAGTCTCTACGGATATATGGATCATTTCGATATCACAAATAAGTGTAGAATAATGACACACGCATTTTAGGCGCCCACACAATTCTCAAAAAATCAAAATAAACAAGAATAAAATCACAAAGGAAAGATGCCAGCAATACAAAAACAGAGAAACCGTTGTATTTTGATGATTAATACATAACAACAACAAAACTGATAACCAAGACAACTGTTTTAAGGGAATTCAACTTGTTTGGACTTTATAAAGTGCCATTTCCGTTTCCGTTGTGTACACCTTACCCAATAAAAACGGTATATTAAGCGAAGAAATGTGCACAAAACAAATACAAATGATTAAATTAATGTTTGGCCGCTGTCCACGCGAGTTATTAATAAAATGAACACAGCAGTTGACAGACAGGAAAAAACCGACGACCAACGCGCAGCAGCAGCGACAACAAACTGAAGAAAAGAGACGGCGCTGACAACAGCTGAGCGGAGAGCAGCTCAAAAGCTGTCTGCCCGTTTACCGGGTTCTCTTGTCAAGCACCCCCCCCTCGCTCCCTTACCCCACATACAATACACAATCAGCTGCTGTTGGCGTCTGCGTCTCACAAGAGCAGCTGTTGTGTCTAAGAGAGAGAGAGAGAGTCAGCGCACTTGTTGAGCATATCAGATCAGCGTGCTCTAATCTCTGTCTGTGTATCTCTATATGTGTGTGTGTGTGTGTTTATCTATGTGAAAGGTGTCTCAATGGGGAATTATATATATTGTTTGTAGTTGACGTTTTTAGTTACGATTACAATTATCGGAGAACTATCCACTTTTTGCATAGTAAATGCGGATAATTTTCCTCTTTGATATCATGAATTAAATATTAACCTATAAAAGGGCAGTAAATAATGACCTGTGTCACTTGACAAATGGATTTTTAACACAGGGTGCTTAACGCTAGTTATTCATGCGTTCAAATATTACAGAATTTCAAATATGTATGTTTAATTTTATTATTCCCCTGATTGATTTCTAATAATTTTCGAGATAAAACATCACGTACTTCAGCGATTCGGAGAATGAAAGATATATGCTAGTACTATGTTTATAAAAATATAAAGAAACCAATTCATACCTATTTATAGTTTAGTTTTCAGCAGCAACAAGTGAGAAGTTAAATATTTGCAATCTTTTCACATGCTTATCTATATTGTCTGATAGTCAAACATAAGTTCACACTTCAAAAATATGAACACCGATTTTATCTTTTACAAATATTGATGAGAAACAAATAGAAATGAAATACAATAACTAAAACCAAAATGTTATGATAATCAGAAAAAAAACGTATGTAAATTCAAAATGAATTATTAAAACTTAATATCTAAAAAAAAAGCTGTGATTTAAGAAAATCAACTCTAATACCAGAAAATTATAACAATTTTTGAGTCAGCGGATATAAGAGATTACTGAATTCATGAGAAACTTAAACAATCAGCGCAGCACCATTCAGAGAAAAAGCTTAGTTGTAAAGATAAATGTAAATATATAAATATACTGAAAAGTCTTTTATCGGGAAGTTCTAAAAGGGGAGCCACTATTATTTTTCAGTTTTTCGTGAGCTTTGTACATCAGCAAGATTTGATTCTAGATGGAATTCCAATTTGCAAATATCTAATTACAATTTCTTAATGAAATTAGGTGTACTCCAAATGTAATGTATTGACGTTTATAGATATAAAATAATAAACAAAAAATTATAAATTCATTGAGAATAATAGTTATAAATTCCGGATATTACAATCACCCTGTAATAGTACACACAAAAAAACTGAGCTTTGTCAAAACAACAAAAGATATAAATAAAATGAAAGGTAATTAAGTTAATAAGCGTTTCCTCTATAGACGGGGCTTTTTGATAGTGTATATGGGTATATATATATGGGGCTTACCTCTCAGCGAATCTCGCACGTTTCTCCTGCAAGCTTAATGATTCATCACTGGATGAGTTTCTTCTGGTCTTTCCGGCATCGCCGCCGCCTCGCTCAAGTTCCACAAAACGGGTCGTTGCTGCCACAGCTCCACTGCTTCTCCGGCTTTGCCCCTCACCACCCCAAATGCTATCTTTAGCCACCAGTTTGCCTTTTAGGTTAATTCGCTGCAGCAGCTCCACATCGTAGGGCGCCAATGGAGCCGTGTAAGGTGGCTCCACTTGAACAGCTGTTTGTCTGCTCTCCTCTGTCAGCAGTCGGGATGATGTCGTTTCCACATCATCAGCATCAGCATCAGCATTATCTAAATTTAGCATTTCTCTTTAGACGGGTTTTTAATATGCGGCTAAACTGTGCTAATTTTTCGCCCGTTTTGTTTACTTTCACATCTGGCAGAATTTCGAGATTATTGAATTAAAGTATAGTGGCTTTTCTCAGTGGTTATTGGACCTTGCACATTATATGTATATTATACAATTGCATTGCAGCGATTGCGCTTAAAATAGCGGCAAACAAACTGCGATGCAATCCGCACAGCACCACTCCGAGCAAAAGGAAAATAAACACTAACGATTACAGTTTGGTTGCAAAGATAAATATACCGCAAGAAATACCACAAAAAAATACCACATACAAAAATGTACTAGTTTGACGGCAAATAAGAAAAGTCTGACATTTAGTTGGACGAGTTGAATATACTTATATATGTACATATATATATGTATATACTTATAAAAATACGACTTCGTACCATAAAGTAAATAGTTTAGTATAGAATAGTATGGAATGGTATAGTATATAATGCTGGTGAAGCGAGATATTAGCCGTTGTTATTTATTGTCCAATACTTATTTAGTTTTAAAATAGTAAAAATTTTCCAAAGAGCCACAATCTAAAAAATTTAAAATACATATATATATTTATAAATGTATATAAAAATACATACATGTCATACATGTCTGAACGTGCCTGATTAAGGCCAATAATTAAGTAGTTAAAACAAAGTTTTTCAAGAAAATAACAACTTGTATTTGTACGCAACAATAAACATAAAAAATAATACAAATAAGTAAACTGCATGAAAAAAACTAAACAGTGATTAGACAACAGACATTTTAGGATTTGAATTCTGTTTTTAACTGCACCGAGTTTTTACTATATCTTGGTGAAACAACAAATTTTTTAATATATATGGAATAATAATACAGCTGTTTTTTAATATATAGTATGCACTATTATTAAGGGGCTAAAGTTGAACTTGGACATCGAATTTACAATAGAAACGAGCATATTTTGCTTTAGGCCAAAAAATAAAAACACCTTTTTTTAAACCTTCTTGTTGTAGTTTTTGTGCACTTCTGGCGTGATATTGTAGACAAATTGGAGAATCTCCTGAATAACGGGCTCCTTGCGCGTCCTGATTGCGCCATCCATGTCCGATAGCTTTACACGGGTATCCGCATCGATTTTCGCTGCAACCCCCTCGCGGCTGCCCATGTGCTAAACACAGTTAGAAAATTTGTATAAGTATAAGCATCAAGTATAAGACTTAATTTATTAGCTAACCTTGGCCTCGAATTCTTTAAAGGAGCGTTCCCGCTCCTGACGGAATTTCTCAATCTCCTCGGTCGCCTCGTCCTTGGCTTGCTTCAATCTCCTTGCCTTGCCTGCAAAACAATGAAAATTTAAGAATTTTCATCAATATTTATATCATGTGACTTCTCTCAACGCGCGTAACGTCGATAGTAAAGCAAAAGACGTAAGCGAGGGGGAGGGAATAATTGATCGTTTTTAGTTGTTTTTCTTACGTTTCCTTGCCTCGGCAACCTTTTCGGCGGCCTTCTTTTCGGCAGCAAGTAATTGCTGTATTCCCTGCGTTTGGCTGGCCATTTTTTAAGGTGTATTTAAGACTTTATGTTTTTTCTGCTAGCTTTCGGCCGTGTTATCTGCGCAAGTTGAAAAAAGCAAGTGACGACGACGGCGCACTTAATACAAACGACGTGAAAAATGTCATATGACGAAGTCACACACACGCATACATACAAAATTAACCCAATAATCGACTATATCGAATATAGCAGTAGAGTTGCCAAGCACTTCCGTTGTCGATTGTGCAACTTAAGAAAATATCGATACTTCTAAAATCAAAGTTTGAAGGTACACAGTGATTAGATTGAAATCCTTACATCTAATACATTTTCAATATTCTTTCTACAATGATTTTGTCTATCTTTCACATTTAATCAATTTATTACCCAGAACAATTTATCGTTATATATAAAATACAATTAATTCGATAAAGCATATAATGGTATAAAATTTAAGACAGGTAAAATAAAGCAGCACCAATAGCGATATTGTGATTTAATTAAATAAATGCAAGCTGATAGCAAATTGAATAAAATCGAATTGCGAAACTTAATTTTGAACGTTAGCAACATCCCGCCAAACTAACAAACTCATCGAACGACCGCCACAATTTAACAGAGTTTTATAGCAGTCAAATCGATAAGCTGAAGTTGAATTGCACGGATCAAACAGAAGAAATAGTTAAAACTAGCTTTGATATGAATATATGGGTAAATTGATAAATTAGAAGGGTTGATTGAATGTGCTATAATTTATTTTAAATAAAAACAGTGTGTACATATTTATTATACTCTCATTGCCTTATTTTGATGACACTAATTTAGTATATTTTGCTAAAGAAAACAGTATATTTCTGTTAGCAAGATTCGGTCACGCTGTCGGCAGCAAACTTAACAAATATAGTAAAAATTTAAACGAGCAGTGTATACACATATATAGAAGCAGCATGGAGAAGGCGAGCAAAAGTAAGCGGACGGAAAAACAGCGAGAGCTAAAACTTGAAGATGTGGTGAGTGTGTTGCTGGTGGTGAGTTGCTGCAACAGTGGTAACTTATCCCAAAATCATAACAACAACAATAACAATATCGCGTTACTAGGTGATGAAATCCTTGGATGAATGCAGCACAAGCGACGATAAATTAAAGTTGCTGCTGCAGCGGCATGTGGAAAGCGAGAAAACCGTTAGCCGGCTGACGGCAGAGATGCGTGGACTGCAGCGGCACATGGAGGGGCAGCAGCGTGAGAAGGAGCAGGTGCAGCGGGAGCTGAACAAGAGTGTCCTGATGCGAGACAAGCTGCAGGAGGTGTGCCGGGAACAGCAGCGTATCTTAAAGTCGGTGAAAAACGAGAGCATGCTCCAAATCAAGGTGGAGGAGGAGCGACGCAAGGAGAGCCAAATCAAGTTTCAGGGCTCCCTCAACGAGTTCCAAAAATCGCTGACCAAAAACAACGAGGAGAACATTAAATTACGTGATTACAACATCGAAATGACCAAAAAGTAAGAAACCAAATCAAACACCGGCAACGGCATGCGATGTCTATTTATAGACATCACCATCGAATGCATGCCTCATTCCTCTCTCTATGCCACGCATAGACATCAAGATACACACACACACACCATATGGTCTCATTGCCTGTGAGAAATACCATCAGAGTATCTGCTTGTCGCGGAACTACATGTGGGAACCAATCCTAAACCGTTTAAATTGGTAGTATCCTTCGTGGTACCGTGGTCTATCCGCGGGCTTGTTCTAGTATCAGGGGTAATCAGGACCCTGCGGATTGTGGCACCGACAAATTAAACCATTAGGCCAGAAATGTACTTTAAAAATTATGTTCTTATTCCATATTCATATCTATCTTATATCTTAGCCACTAGCCACCAATACAACAAACATTTAAAAGACAATCCTACAATACAGATTTACAAAATAATCTCAACAGAATTGTGATCTTGTTTGTTTAAATATAGTTTTTGTATTTCTTTATATTTACATATACTTGTGCTCTGCTCTTAGGTTAAAGCTGCTGGCGGAGCAATATCAGGCACGTGAGAAGCACCTGGAAAAGCTGAATGAGCAAGTGCATCTCGAGTCGCAGCTGCATCAGGCCAAGCTCAACAAGGCACAAGTGGAGGCGGCCATGGACAAGGAGATACTAACCAAGTGCGTTTCATTTTATTTAGCTCAATTACCAAGACTAACTATTTCTGTTTAGAGAAAATCAAATTGGTCTGGAGAAATTACTGCAGGCGCAACGTGCCATTAAGGATCTGACTGAGCGCGAGCTGCAGCTGAAGGATCAGCTAAACATTTACACGGCCAAATACGATGACTTTCAGAAATCGTTGCAGAAATCCAACGAAGTCTTTGGCAGCTACAAGATCGAGCTGGAGAAAATGTCCAAGCACACGAAGAAGATCGAAAAGGAAGCGCTAGGCTGGCGCCAGAAATACGAGAAAGCCAACGCCATGGCTATTGAACTGGCCACCGAAAAGCAGCAGCGTGATTCGCATTCGGAACGTCTTCAGAAGCAGGTGGATCAGCTGCAGAAGCTACTGCGTGCCCTGCAACTAGAGCGCACAACTTTGCACAAGACGTTGCGTGAGCAAAATATTGAAATTCCCGCCATGCCGCAGCTGCCGCCAGAGCCGGAGCCCGTTAAAGTTGTGCCCGTCAATTCGGACAATACCAAAATGGAGCTGATGACGCGCAACTGTGCGGAGCTGAAGCAAACGCTGGCCAATTTGCAAAACCAAATGAAGATGCTGACCACAAATGATGCCAAAATAGCCGCCGCTGAGGCAGAGAAATGCAAAGCAGCCGAGGAGCAACAGCGCGCCAACAATGCCAAGAAAAACAACAAAAAGAAGGCCAAATCCAAGGCAAAGGCTGCAGCAGCAGCAGCGGCAGCGGCGGCAACTGAACTCGAAACGGAAGAGGCCACAACCGAAGAGCCCGCCAAACAGGAGCCAGAAGCAGAGCCTGAGCAGCCGACAGCTGTGAATGGGGAGCAGCTTACAGCTTCTGGTGGTAACTGCAATGGTGAGGAAAAAGTCTCCGATAATGTGTCAGAATCTCAGGAAAATATTGTCGAAGCTACATCAGCGCCTGTTAACCAAACGGAAGTGCCTGCGTTGATTGATTCCAATGCGGCTTAAAGGCTTACTTTGACTGTTGCAGTAATTGTACTTGGAACTGATGTCTCCTTCCCACATATGTGCATTTTGTCATATTCGTAATTTTTAAAAATATTCAAGCAAACCAATTGTAAAATCATTCGCGACACAAACACAAGAAATCATCAATGAAACTAAATAACTATTTATTGTATTTTATATATTTCCTATTTATTAATGCCCAAATTATGAACGACTGTAAAGTTCCTAACTAGACTGGAACATTTATTTGTCTGCTCCATTTTTGGCATATTTAACCATTAGATAATGTAATAATGGATAGCTTCTTGGATATGTATGTAGGTTGTTTGAAAATTTTCAAAACTTCTTCAAAGCTTAAATTTTGAATTTAATGTAAATTCTGAATACACAATTAAAATAATCTCGTATACATGAGAAATTGAAGCAAATTGTTGTGCCTAAATAAACTTACAATAAATACAATTCACAAATTTCGAAGTTTTATTAGGGCAAAACAATTTTATAGGAATCCAATTTAAACAAACATATAAAAATCGATATTTAATTAATGTCAATAATTACATATTAATAAAATCTTTTGAACGTTGATTTTTAAAAGTCTACTCATATTTATCATTATACTAGGTCGTTATTTGAACTGTTTTTTCAACAATCTGTCAAGCATTGTATGAGTAAATTATCTTAGCTGTGCAAATTTCTCCGCATTATTATTTAATTATCTACGACCCAAATCAAATAGTGTGCAACTAGAAGAGGCTAAAAGTGACGAAATGCCGCATGCCGCAAACATTTAAGCCAAATTGTTAACAGCAGCAGTTCTCATTATTGTTGTTGTTGATGGTTGCTTCGACTGCAAAACTTTGGTAAGAAAGTTGCAAAGGTTTTGCTATTGTTTCGTGTGCTGAAAGTCGTTGCTAAAGTTGGCGTCTCGCCACTCATCACGGCGGCCACCTCTTGGCGTATACGTAATGGGCGTGCGAATTGACGGCGTTGACGCCGACGCGACGACAGTTGGTGCCACACTGTCTGCCAAAGTATGCAACACATTGCATTGACTGGGGGACAGGGGTCTGGGGCTCAGGCACTTCATGGTCATTACAAACGCGCTGTAATTATATGCAGCACGCAGCTGTCATTTTAGGCTGTCGTGCCACACCTTGATATGAATACTTTAAGCGCATGCCACGAGGCGTATGCGTAATGGCAACAAGCTGACCCACACACGCACAAAAGCAATGCTCACGGCTCACACTAAGCGCAGCCATTTTAAATAAAGCCATTTAAATGCGCCACTAAAATAATTACAGAAATTAACTTAAATTGCATAAAGCGGCGACTCCAAGCACAAGCCCCACGTGCCCCCAAGGTTTCGAGTGTGAAAAACGCCAGCCGCAGCCACATCCCCATCCACAGTAATCCAGCCAGCCATATAGGCGACACAAGTGCATATTTTACACACAGAGAAAAATCCACAACCAAAAATCTAAACTTTGAATCTTTAAATTTAGTTTTTAATCGAATTAATCGAAAACAATGACAAAACTGAACCGATTATAAATCCCGAAGACATTTTGGGCAATATTTGGCAACGTCTATAGTTCCACATTTAAAGTTTATGAACTTATAAAAAAAAATATTTGACTTTTTTCCGAAATAAGCATAATCATAATGGAAAGTTCCTTATAAATTACCTTTCCAGACTTCAAACTGCCACAACTTTGTCAAAACTGAACCGATTTTGAATTCCCAGGTCTTTGTGTTAAGTTTTTGGCCTCCTCTTTAATTGTACATTTAAAGTTTAGAAAAAAAAATGTAAACTTTTTTTCCGAAAAAAGCAGAATCTTGAAATTTTATCTTTAATAAATTGATTTTCTGTCAAATCTCATGCCAAAAAAAAAAAATTCGCTTGATATTTTTTATCAATTTTTTTTGCAATACATTTTCAATCACCTGCCAGTTTTTGATTCAAATTTTTGCTCAGTGCACTCTTGTCAGATGTGTGCACATTTGGCAGGCATTGAGCTTTTGAACATTTAATGAGTTAATACGCTACATTTGAAAGGCGCGCAAGCGTGCGACAAGTGCCTGGCCAGACTGTTTCCTGCCACAATCGCACCTGCCCAATGGCGGTTGCCCGGTGCCTGGGCTCGTGGCCATAATCATCCCACAAGTTGCCCATTTTAGAGCTTGAAAAATGAAAATGCGAAAAACTACAAGAGCCCCACACACACACACACACACACACTAAGCACTTGTCATTTGTCTGTAAAATGTGCGTCCGTCAGTTTCGCGTCGGTTGTTGGTGAAAAGTGAGGCATTGCTCAATACTCAACAATGGAAGGGCGCGGGTGCGGGTGCGGGGGCGGGGGCGGGGGCGGCATTCAAAGGATGCTCATCCTAAGCTCTTGGGTATAATTTCTCAGGCACTGGCACAAAAAGGCGTCGCTGTCGGCTAACAGCGAAAGTTAACAGCGGCGTTGACGGCGACGTCAGCAGCGCAACATACCACATACATGTATGCCCATATGCCCGAGACAGAGTCGAGACTAGAAACAGACCAAAGCCGAGACGAGACGAGAGGAGAGGAGATGAGAGCGGACCAAGCCACATATACAGTTGTTTGGTGCTGCCAGACTGTGTGACTCGCAGCCTGCGATGAGTACGGCCAAGTGGGGGTGGCCTGTAAGTAGATGCCCTTAGACTGGGCCCATTTGTCTGCACAGTGGGATATCAATTTAAAACCTTCTCAGGTGTAATTAAATACTTAAATTAAATCTTACTTATTTAAAAATTAAGTTTATATAAAATAAAGAAAGCAAACTTATTGAGCTCGGATTTTAATCCAGCTTAGCTAGGATGAATCTGTTTAAAGTTTGATCAAGTACCAAGTCGGTGAACTTCGTTTCGCTTAAATTTATTATAGATATTGTATTTGTTGCATTATTAGTAATTTAGTATTGCTTGATTTATTATTATTACTCATTGAAAAATAAATAACTTTAAATAAGTCAGCAAATATAGCGAGCTGGTACCACTGTATGCGCAGGAGCCACCGCACCAATACCAAGACGAAGCTACCTTCTTGCTGCGTCTCTCGCCTCGTGTGCGCTCTCTCTCTCTCTCTTTGAGGCTTTTGCTTTCGCCGCAAGAAGCCCCCGCCGCCAGCGCTGCGGCGAGAGCATAATAATGTGAAGCTGTCGGCGCTGCCGTTTCAGTCGCTGTCGCATTCTCAGCTGTCAGGCGTCAGGCAAAGCAAAAGCTGTGCTTAGTCAAGTTTTGGTAACGGAACCTGGCCGTCTCCGTCATCCTCGTCGCCATCGTCGTCGTGCTGCCGACACGAGCGCACAGCAAAGCAAAGCGAAACGAAGCGAATCGGAGTCGAGGCGAAACGAAGCGACGCGACGTCAGCGTCAGCGTCAACGTCGCTGCCAGCTAGCATTTGAGCCGCAGTCGCGTTCGCCGTCGCCGCATGGACTATAACTGTAATCAGTTGTGTATAGGATACTCTCGTGTGCGCGTCGCAAGGCTTCTGGGTAACGGCAAACGGTCAACGGACACGGAAACTGGGCTGCTTGGCGGCAACGCTGCGCGGTTTCTTCTTCTTAACTTTTATTTATGGTATGCTGCTGCTGCTGCTCTTTCTCTCTCACTCTTTCTCTCTCCTATTGTTGTTGTTGTCAATTGTCAATTGTTGATTGTTTGATTATTGTTGTTTGCTTGGAAATTCTAATTGCAAATTTTGTTATAAACGAGAGTTAAACAAAATTTTCCAGCTACAGCTGCTGGCGGTGCCACGGCCGCAGCTGCGAATGCTGCCGCTGCTCTGCCAGCGTCGCAGCTGCTGCCGACTGCGCTGCTGCGTTGTCCGAGATAAAGGATATGCCCGGATCTAAAAGATACAGTTTTCTTTTTTTTTTACTTTACTTTACTTTTGCAGGCTGCTTGCTTGGCTTTTTGCTTTGTCGCTCCTTTTGCAAGTGAATTTTGGCAACAACAACAGAATAACAACAGCAACAGCAGCAAGGACCAAAGTTACAATGTGTGTGCGTGCGTGTTGAGAGTAAAGTGAAGTGACTGACAAGTTGGCAAAAACCGAAAATGAAACAAAAATGTGCGCAACTATGCAAATAAATTAATAAGCCAAAGTCATTACCAAATTAAAACAAGACTCGCAAAAAGGTTAAGAGACGAAAAAAAAGGAATCAGGAAAGGAAGGAGACGAGGAGGGCTCCAGTGTCAAGTGCGTTGAGTTGAGTCGAGTTGAGTCGAGTCGAGTGTGGCAAGTCAAGAGGTCCTGGCTTGGCAGTATCGGTGTGTATCGGCGGAGCTGCTGCTGGCATGCTTTGAGGTTAACTCGTCCGTGGCTCTCGTCCTCGTCCTTGTTGCCGTCGTCAGCGTCATCGCCGCCAAAGGCATCGAAGGTAAATATATACATAGCAGAGGCAAGCCAAACAAACTAACCTACAAAGTAAACAATAGCGTAACGGTATAAATGCAAATTTATCACCTACACACACTCACACACTCATGTACATATATACATATATAAAAACAAACTATAAACAACAACTCATTTAGCCGACGCACAGTGTGTCCAAAAACCAACACTTTCTTAATCGCCGAATAAATTGTCCAAATTTAAAAAGTCTTTAAAAGTAACTGATACTTTTAATCCCAAGTCAACGGATTTTAGACATATATTAAGTTTGACAGCTAAGCAACTGTACAAAAATAATTATATTCCAAATTAAGTTTATTAAAATCATTAAACTTATATATAATAATATGAAATAGCTCTATCAACACCAGAAAGCAGATCAAATTTTAAGGCGGAAAGTAACATCATGATTTTACCTTTACTATATCATTTTTGCCAGGTTTTTCGGTCAATAGAACTCACTGTGCGACGCCAGGCGCCATAAAACAACATAAAAGCCACGAGCAATGAAAAAACCTGGGAAAATGAAAAGAATTCGAAACTATAACAGAAACTGAAAAAAAAGGGAGAAAACCCAACACAAAACCCAAAGCAAAACGCATGTCCCTAAAGTTGCGTATGTATGTATGTGCATAAATTTTTAATCGCATGCGATTTATTTAACTAGGCGCCTTAGTCGCACACAGTCATCCACTTACGCAAAATCACACAATCACACAGACATGAGCACAAAGACGAAACACCTGCCGCATACAGTACGCGTTATATGTATGTACATATGTCTGCTTACAGGTACAAGGTAAATTAAATCTATGATGTAGAAACATCAGAAAATACATAATCATTAGCAATTCATGACATATTTGCTTGGTCTTATGAATGTGTTGAATAATTCGTTTTTCTGGGTGTCGAGACTAATGTGACCATTGTGGCTAAATATTTATTATGTGTAAGGATTATGGAGAAGGGATTTAACTGTTAAAGTCAATGTTTTCAAGCACAATATTAGCTCTACCAAAGAGAATGTTATATAGGATATAATAATAAAATATAATATAATTTAAATCGGTCCTCCGTGGCTAAGTCTTAAGGCTCGAGGCGGTGTCCCATTAGTAAATACACAAAGTATCTGCTATCTATGAATACATCAGTTGAAACCAGATTTATGTGTATTGTGGGAGTTGTTCGAAGGCATTTAACAAATCGATATCCAATGATAATCTGATTAAATACAACAAATAAACGACTCGAGCATTTTATTTGATGTGGCACAATAAATGTCATTCATTTTTCATTGCAAAGAAAAAAAAACGAATTTCAGTTTGAAACAGAAATTTAGATTTTGATTTTTTGAACAAAACAAAAAATACAATTTATAGTATGATATATGGGAAAAACTTTTCATTTTTTTATCGAAACTTATTTTTGTTCATTTTTGCTTCTTTTTAAATACTGGGCTATAATCCTAACTTTATATTTTATTAGGGTAATCCAAATTATTACAAATTTATTAAGCCCTTGCGATATTTTTTATATTTGTTGCGTATGCAATAAAAAGTAAAGGTGCATAGCATTTTAATGTTGAATATAAATATAAATATTTTAGAGCCACCAAACAAACATTTTAAACGTTGTTTCCACCTGCTTGGTCCTTGAGGGTCCTTCAGCTGCACTGTCATTTATTAAGTAATGTGTGAGTAAAACGTTCAGTGTCATATTCGTATTTATATAAGGCTTGACGTTATTTGCCCAACTATATTTCAAGTGTTGGCAACTAACAGCATAACAAAGACACACAAATAAAAACAACAACATGGCGAACTTGGCCCAGGAAGCTGCACAAAAGATGCGGCGGCAACATGCAACAACAAAAAAAAAAACACTTATCGCAAACTAAGCGACAATTGTTGTTTGTGGGCTGTTGTTGTTTTCTGTGGCGTTTAAAAATAGCATCAAGGTGCGCTCTAGTTTCATTCACACATACGCTCCCCCCACACAGACACGCACACACTCACGCAGACACTGCACATGCAGATACACATTCATACACACATACATGCATACGCCTACACTAAAATGGCTGCTGTTGGGCAAAGTGGGCGTACGCCTACATAATAAACTGAAAATAGAAAATGTTAAAAATAAACGAAAAATTCAAGTCGGCGTCACAAATAGTTAGTAGTATTGGCAAGTTTAGCAGTGGTGCGAGTGAGTATATAATCAAATTATCATTTGCAATCTTTATAGCACTTCATTTACACACATACTATCTTTAGATGGGTCACAGCACTTGACCTTTTGTTGACTGGTCAAATATTTGTTACCTAAGCGTTTAGACACGCAAACGGCAAATGGCAAGCAGAAGGCGTGAAATGATTTGAACGCTTTCACAAATTGCCTCATCACTTGGGGTGTCAGGCTTGGGCTATCAAAATACACAGGTAATCATACATACGTACATACATACATAGACAGTCGAATAGATGTGTACTTCATACAAGCCGGCATACTTACTACTTTATATCAATTTACGATTTACGGTATTGGAAATTAATTAAGGCTGACAAACAAGTTAATGATAGCGAATTGTGTACTTTATTCGAGTCGGGCGTCTAGTGAAATATCTTTAATTTCATAAAAACAAGCAATAGAGTTATGAGAGGTTTCTTCTATAGAACTGCCAAGTGAACTTGACCTTTAAGATATATTTGTGGCACAAGTTTGTGAATACTTTCTTGATTAAGAAATTGTGTTTCTACCACGAAGCCATAAAAAGTTTTTGTATTGCTTAAGATTTTATATAAAAGATAATTTCTCAAATACTAAACATTGCCAACTTTGAATACCTTTTATAATATTGTCTGCTAAAAACCTATAGCCGCCTATTGTTATATATAGCTTATACTGACTACAGGATCACAGCTAAAGCTGAGTTATCAGCATCACTGTCTTTTATTATACACACGCATTGATTATATGAATATTGCCGCATTATTGGTCAACTTATTAAACACAAATACGCCAAGGACACAAACAAAGATGTCTATCATATTACATATACATAGATATATATCTTATTGTATGTACTTTTATTATGCCCTGTAAACATAAAATGTTTCATTGGGGTGTAATAAACTTGTGAAGACTATAAATTCTTAATCAGCATCCGAGTCGATGCCTTAAGCGCATTTCATTTCAGTTAATTTAAAGCCATTAAATAAGGTATTATTTCAGATTATTCAATATTATCACTAGTCACTTAAGACAGGGTATCGCTCAGTCGAGCCCACATTTACATGTTACCTACTTGCTTTTTATATGGGCTGCCATCGTTGTTTTTATGGCTCGCTGATGCATGCAAAGTTTCGCAAAGTTTGGCGCTCGCAGCGGCAATACGCATACGCCATGTGGTACGCTTGTAAACGAAATTAAGATGGAATGAAAGATTTGGCTGCCACTGTGGCTTCGACGACCTTGATGCAAAGGTTTGGTTACTTTTTTTAATTGCCGCACATTTGCTGACAGAGACGCAGTTGGCGGAAAATTCACCAGTTACATGCGAACATATGTTGGCAACATGCAATTAACAAGCAGCGCCCAAAAAAAGTGAAGAACGCAAAAACTGAAAATGTGGCTACGCTGCGTAACTTTTACACACACACACACACAGGCACGCACATTGCGAGACGAGTGGCACTTACAAGCATTAATTACTATGTTGGGACTGGCCAAGTTAACGGCAACAGTAGCCAAGAGACCGCCAGTCGAGCAGCCGCCAACAGTCATTGGGCGATTTAAAAAAATATATATATATTTATGTAGCATACTTTTTCGCGCAGCGTACAGTTTTTCTATGAGTTGTGCCTTCAATGTTTCCATTTTATTGCCTTTGTTGCTGTTTTTGTTGTCGTTGTTTCTGGCTTTTATTTATAGCTGCAAAAGTTTTACACATTTTTTTATTCGGTTTGCCGGCCAACGTTGTTATTGCTGCTGTTGGCTGATGTACCTAATAAAATCACATACAAATTGCAAATTCAAAATGATAAAACAAGTTAAGCACTAATAAAAGTTTGCTACATTAGACACTAGTTACTGACATTAATAATATCAATTCAAATTATGGACATAAATTGAAATTGTATGTGCAGAGACTAAAACATAATAGTTAAATTGTCAGTTTAATTATTTGAAGAGGAAATTATCTATATCACTATCAAGTGCCCCAACTGAGCTGCATAAATACACACGAGTATCTTATGCACATAATGCTATGTACATGCATCCATAAGCCGTCCTGGTAACCGCAAACCGCATTCCCATCAAGAGCAGGCACTTCAGTCAAACCAAAAACCAAGACTCGAATTGAGTGAACGGCAATCAGTTCCATGATATGCTTCAGCAACAACACAAGTTGTAAATACACACACACACACAAACTCACATGTGTATATATAGCTACAAATGTCAAAGTCATTTCGATAAGATGGAAGAGCTGTGTTGTGTGTGTGTGTGTGTGTGCTCCGGCTTACCGGAAGCCTGGTACATGCATGTGTTTCGCATTGAAGTTTCATTAGGGGTCGAGTGAGGGCCACTTGGGTGAGGAACCCATTCAAAACACTTGAGCCATGCAATTGTTTTTCGTTAATTTAACTAAAAATGCAATCGGCATCAAGAAATTAAAGCAGCGCCAAACTGAATATGCAGCAAAAAAGCACAGAAAACGTGGGAGCCAAATAACTTGGCGCTGCATTTCCGTTACGAAAGTTTTAGTAACTCCCACAATGAACGACTTACAGTTGCAGTTGGCACCGGCCAACCGACTAAAAACTGACTTCATTGTCGGCCAGCCAAACTAACAAACTGCCAAAATAGTTGGCTTTCATTGTGCGGGAGCGGGAATTTCCATATACGATTGTACTTGTACAACTGTGCGAAATGCTCAACAATAAAACGCCATTGAACGTCGTCCTGCTGGCGACTCACACACACACACACACACACACATACACAAACATATACAAATACTACCATGGCCGCCCGCTAGTTTTTATGGACCCAGCACTTCCGGTTCTACGATATGCGCCAAGTTTTAGACAATAATTTTCTTTATCGGGCAACAAAGCAAAAGGCGAAACGCAAATGCTTAGCAATTTCTGTAGTTTGCAAGATGGATGGCAAGGGGAAGGGGAAGGGGAAGGGGAATTAGGGGCAAGTGACGGAGTATTTCGGAGGACAGCCACTACAATAATTTTCGGTCAAGTTATAAATATGCGCCACTATATTTTTGTAAGCGCGCTGGAGTGAGGACCACAAAATGTTGACTGGACAACAATTTTTTGCTTGAACTACTTTAATTTATGAGCTGCCCTAATTTATTTCCGCCGCCCACAAAATATCACAAGCAAAAAAAAATCGCACAATTGACGAAATAATTTGCCAGCAAATCTAGAAAGCACTTTTCGAAACAATTTTTCTTGTTGCAAATGCCATAAATTTGCTGAAAGTTAATGTGCTCATTATGCCAAATCCACATTTATTTTTGGACTGCAATTTTAAGTAGTTGGAAAATGCTTTTTATCTGTTGTGTCAATCAAACCATTTCAAATAGAAAAGGGGCGGAATGAGAATTCAATTTATTATGCCGAAGTAACAACAAAAGTTTCACACAACGGTTTAATGGAAACTTCTGTGTGAATATTTCAGCTGCCTAGCACGTATGTTTCGCTATTGCCATTTTTATTTAATTCCAAGCTTTGAACTACTTATTATTCTTCTATTGGAGTTCCAACTAGGTAAGGCACCAATTAACTTTTCCAAATTCCGTACATGCATGCCGGAAGTGATACTTTGATAGAGACGGCCACGTGACATTGATTTTCTGTCACGGGAATCACGAACGTACTGAAAATATGTAAAAGCAGTTGCTATATTTTATGTAGAATCTTGCAATGATTTTGAATGTATCTGCTTGTTATTTATCTCAGCCTCTAAGCTGTAACATTTATCAGACTTACCTTCACGTTACTATTTGTTATCACTAATGGGAGGCCCGGGTGTTGCAGGCTGATTTCCGACTAGGAGGTACCCTACTTTTGATTTTCTTGGTCAAAATTCGAACATTAAATTTGGATCAAAATGTTGTTAACAGATTTAAATGGAGTATTATTAAAGAGCTAAAACTGTGTTCAGAAATACATTGCTTTTGAAAATCGATTCAGTTTTGACAAAGTTTTGGCTGTGGAAAACTTGAATCCGTGCTCATAGGATTTTCTATGGTGTCGGACATGTTTCCGTATGCCTGTTACATTTGCACAACTTTATGATGCCCATTTTACACATTTTTAATGGGTACATGGTATTAAAAGATACGAGTGGCATGCATTCTCTATATGTGTGGTTGGTGGAAGCCCAAATTGCTTGTGGGCACAGTATTTAACTAAAAAATTATTGCAAATGGTGCTGCCCACTAGGTCGCTGCAAGGACAGGGACAGGGACAAGGACACGGCAAAGCAACACGAAGAGGGAGACAAACACAACAAATATAACGCTGTTCGGCATGCTCTGGGGAGTCATTTGTTATTGTTTCTTGGCATATCTTACAGCTCCACGGGGGCCAAAAAGCTGCGTGCATGCCAGCTGCAAAAATGTGCCCCTAAATTATCACTGCGTAGTTGAGTTTTTCCATTAGCCAGCAACTAACCACGATGCAAAACTAACAAAAAGTTGACGCAGCTTTAGAACCGTGCAAGTTTGCATCAACCCTATTTGCCTGATTTCCCCAGCGAGACTCTCAGACGAATGTTTAATGCTGAACTTAATTTTAAAGTCCATAGTGTGCATGTTAGCTTTATTACGTATACGCACGGTGGCCAAATGTCCCAGCCGGCTGGCCGGTAGTCCACTCGTTTGTTTAATTGAATTCAAAACTCTACAAAGTGGTCACCTTTCGAACAGGCCAACTTAGGATAACTAATGGCTTCCGCTTTCTATCCCCTGCCACCCCGTTGTATTCATAGCCATTTATACTATCAGCTGGCTGATATCCAACTTTTACATAGTTTCGTTGCCAACTTTTTGGCATGTCTGCAAACTTTAATTATGCGTCATGCTGTCATATTGAAACATACACACATCCATACGTGTCTATATATATGTATATGGCATGTCATATATGTAGGTAGATGTGAAAAAACACTGATGCATTTTTATATGCTGCTGGGCCTGTCAATCCCCAATTAAAATTTGAAATAAAAAAGTTTTTATTCAGTTGGAAAAATACATCTGTGACTCTCTATACATATATATTTTTAATCAGTGCAGCACTGCATCAGCTTTATATGTAAATAGGTTTATAGATATATTTATATGTATATTTTTGTGGGTAACTTTGACTTGGCTGTAGGGTAACTAACTGTCGAGCACTCTGGACTAAAGCAGTCCAACTTGATTGAATATGTATTCCAAAAAAAAAGTAAAATCAAATAGGATAAATTGCAACAAGATAAACTAGGCTATATATATAAAACAGTCAATTTATATGCAATGCGATTTAAAGTTAAGCTCTGAAAAAATTCAACAAAGTCAACAAAATTGTATAAATTTCATATTGAATGTAAACTTTTTATACAATGTGACAAATAATTTTGAAAAACTGATAATACTAAAGTATGGCATATATAACGGTTGAAACATTATACGGAATAGCTAACTAAAAGACACATCGCTATAATTATCTCTGTCAATCCGCCCGCATTGCTATTAGGAGCTATCAAAATGGTTAGTTCTGCAGCTGTCGCTTTGAGTTAATTGGAAATATTCTACCTCTACCAAATCGATATTAAATAATTACACCAACTGTATAATTATAAAACCTTGAATCGTGTCCTTGCTAAACGTATATTTCAGCATTTCATCAATACTTTCTGTATTTGAATGCATAAGTAATTTGAGATAAGCAACAGCTGCAGTTCAGTGTTGAGTATATGTTATTAAGTATTCAAAATGTAACTGCTTGCTAAACGAATTCGATTTTTATTGATTTTTGAAAAATGCTAATAATAATAATAATTATTATTAAAAATATAAAATTAAGGTAAGATAAAATTGTTCAATTAAACTAAGCAGTATTTTATATTTGATTATTCTATGCATCTATTCAAGCCCCGAAATCTTTAACTAATTTAGATACATCCCCTGCTGAAACATAATTGAGTTGTATGCTTGAATAATGCGTGTTGCATTTGCATTCGCTCAGATTGCGGCATAATTCAATTAGCTATTGTGCATATGCATTGGGGCATGTCAGTCAATCAACGTATTATAAATTAATTCACTTTCATCTGCCCCACTTACTTATTACGCTTGCATGCGTCAATAAAGACATTATGGCAAATGCAAAACTTGATTCTCTACAGGCGCACATCCGCAACAATGTGGAACGTCACCAGCAACCGCAATAACAACAACATCAACATCAACATCATCAACATCAACATCATCATTACCAATGAACCGACAAAGCATTAACTTCAATATTGGCCAATTTCAGGCCACACCGGCACAATGGAAATGCATTTGGAATAAGGACACGAGTGCATGCCAATCCTTAATGTGTGACTCACAAGTTTCACTAACAAAGGCACCTCATGCAAATGCTTGGGAATGCCACTGTTAAATTTCAATTTGCTAAAAATATTTCTCACATGTCGTCACGGAATTTGCTGGTTCATTATTTAGTCGTTTCTCGTTGCCAAAGTGTTAGCCAGCTTTTGTTTTTCTACCACAAGTACTTCTGCTACAAATGCCACAATTCGGCTAGATCCGCGAGCAGATTGAAAAGTGGTTGCAATTTCTAGTTTCTGGCTCGTTGTTGTACGTCGTTTATCATTTGTTGAGCCGCCGACTTGGCCAAGACTTGTAAACTTAAGCCCCCAAAAACTCTAGCACACTGCATATAATTGGCGTTGATTTATCGTCCTTGTGGGCGCATCAAGATTTACTGTCGATCCTGTGGGGCGTTTGGAGCATGCCAAAAATTCAATTGTGTAATTGTTCTCGGCGCGAATAAAAAAATGCAATTTAAATAAGTATAGCATGCTTGGACCTTTAAACATGTATTTAAGTTTATATATATGTGTGTATGTGTGTGTGTAATCTACACAAATGTGGTTTTGTGGCGGTCGCGTGTTGTCGCCACTGTCAGGTTTTTTTTTATTTAGATAGTTGCTGGTTAGTTGGTTAGTTAGTCGATTGCTTTTCTAGTATGCCACTCCTCGCTGTCTGTTCGTGGAAATGGCATGAAAACTGCGGGAAATGACAAAGGCTCAGCGACATTGCCAATTGCACAGTGGTACAACATTTAAGCAAAATACTGCCCAACATACAAATAGAAAGAAAGTTTGCTTAGCTTTATTTAACTATGTCATTTTCAATTTGGAGTATGTCTCATAACTTTTCGTGGCTGTACAACTTTTATTTGAAGTGGTTTAAATTTGTTTTACATAGTCTAGATACTAAATAAATATTTTATGACATTACATAATGAGTTTCTCAACAGTTAATATTTCATTTATTTCATATTCAAATATTAACTCTATTATTTAAACTTTATATTGCAGTGCTGGATGCTAGGCTGTTTACTCATGAGGAAAACAAGTGTATCACCACAAAATTGTCTTGAATATTAATCATATTATAATCTGCACATATTCATTTTTCCATACCACTTACTATAAATAATCCAATTTACATCTTTATTATCATGCCAGCAAATAATTTCAGCTATAAGTATATAACAAAATATTGATGTAGCCCAGCAATTTGGCGAATTATTTGCACCACTGTGTGTTCGGAGGGAGAGGGCGTGAGGGGGCGTGAGAGGGCTTGGCTTGCGTTTTTGTTTAGGTTTAGGTTTTATTCAAGTAGCATTGCATGCCTGCATGCATGGCAAATGGAGAAGCGACAAGCCTTGTCCTTCGCTCCTGTTCCTGTCGCTGCTATTTAGAAGTTAAAGGCCTGACATGCACACCATTCCAGCAGAGCACAGAGCCCGCTGCGTCACAATTCCATTGCCATATATCCAGCTTTGGCTCCCGAACGCACACAAACACAATTAGAATGCTTGCTATTCTTGGCAGTACAATTCAAGGCACTTACGCGACGCAATTTGCATATGCCAAAAGATCGGCGTCTCTTTACTTTAAGAGCATACTAATACTCCTTTGCCGTTTGCCGTTTGCCAATTGGCTAATAAAGATTTGCGCATTAAAACGTTTAAGCTTTGACCTAATTTAATATTTAATTAGCTCTCTTTTGGCTCGGCATTGAATATTAAGGCCGGGCAACGTGTGCTTGTGCTCGCCGGCAGAGGCACATGTCGTATACGTGATATCTGACAAACAGATTTCTGGTAATCATATTGGCAAGCCACAGGAACAGCACCAGCCAAGCAGGCGGCAACAGCAGCTGCCCACTGCTGCATTATAAATTTGAGTGCAGCTTTGTTGCAACTGCCCCTCCCCTCCCTCCTTAATGGGGGCGTTTGCCTTGACTTCCGCCGCTTAAGCGATATACAAATGTTGTAAAATGCAGGCAATTGCATTTTTTTCTTCTGCTGCTGCTGCTGCTGCAGCCGTCTGTGATTTGTGCAAATAGAGTCATGCAATTAGTTGGCTGACTGTGCTCAGCTGCTGCTTGTTATGGCCCAAGCTAAATAAGACATTTTCGCCGTTATGGCCTCTTTGGGGCAAGCTATTTTTCCTTGACTAACAGCTTGCTATTTACAAAATCAAAATGTTTATTTTTAGTAGCAAAACGGTTACAATGCTAATTACATAGTCAAAGTGTTTATTTTTAGTGGTAGAAAGGATTTCAGAAGGATGTGTACAGTTTGTGGCAATTTAAAATGTACAAAGAGGGCAATTAGCTAAAGTTGAAAGACATCGCTTAACTGTCATTCTGTCGATATATATAGTTTATTTAGAGACCTAGGATGTCAAATTTAATTCAAGATTATGGTAATGAATGAAAACTATAAGCTTACACTTTGAAAGTTTATTTGTAGCAATTTTAATTTCAAATACATACTTTCCAAACTACTTTTTGAGCATAAAAAAAAATCCTTAAGAAGTTTCTTCAGCACAAGTTTTAAATATAAAAAGAAACATATATGTAGTTTAAATACGCTTACACAAAGAAAATAAAACACAGCTACTCTTTGCTTGCTTCTACAGACAATCTTGTCAAAAAATTAAGTTCACAGTATCATTTACATACTTAACTTTTTTTGCGAAGTGTTTGAAGCTCAGAACTTTTCCACAGCACTCTAGAGTGCATGCCAAAATTGAAAAGCATCCAATAAGTTACTTAGTTGCTGAGGCTCTAATTTGAAACATTGTCTCCAAATTCAAATACAACATTGTTGTGACTTGCCCTAACTTCCTATCAGTTACAATTTATGCAATTAGCTGTTTCAAAAGTTTTTAGCTTCTAAGTTAAACTTTTTGTCGTATGCAAGAGACCATGTTTATCTATATATATATATATATATACTATATCGATTAGGTTTTGTGTGCTTAATAGATAGATGAGCACTCTGTAGCTCTTAACTGGTGCATTGCGATACTCAAGCTCTGGCATTGATTAATTATGTATAGGAAGTGACTTCAACAGATTTAAATTGCAAGAAAGCTGCAAGTTAAGCAAAGGCTGCAGAAATGTTTATTATGAAAATTTGATGGTAAACTGAATTTGTATGCCAAAAGGAAATGACCGCTGCAAATTGGAGAGCTGCGAGAAATATTTGCTTGGCTTAAACTGTCAAAGCTATTTCCGCCGTGGCTCTGACCTATTTCGCCATCTTTTTGACGCTATCTCTTGGATTTATCAATTCCAAATGAAAAATAGCCGTGACGTCGGAAATGACACTGCTGTCTACAGCCTGAATGAACTCTTGTGTGTGTGTGTGTGGGTGTTGGGGTCTTAGTGTGCATTCGCTCAAATGCGAGTATAATGGAAACAGCATGGAAAAACAGAGAAATGCACAAAAAAAAAATCATTTTGCTCTTCGAGTATTCAACGCTGAAGCGCTTTCGCATTTTGTCAAGCCAGAGAGGTCAAGTTGTGCTCACTCGAGTAGGTGAGAAGTGCGATCAAGTTGCTGCTAAGGATGTCTTTGAATTTTCTCATAACTAGTTGAAGTTGGCAAGCAATGAAAAGCGATAAAGCATCAAATGCATTTCCATTTGCAGCAAACTTAATTTGTCCTTCACACCATATATCAAATATCCGAGCAACGATAAACCAACTTCAATGCTTTTTTAGTCGTTTACTTTTAAGAACCGACCCATGCTTTACATCTGGTTGAATATCATGTTTTATTATTTCAAAACATTTTTTAGAGCATTTTTTATTAGCACTATTTGTTAACATAAAAATAAAAATTTAATTATGCTGTGCATATGGCAAAAAGGTGGTTAAAATATACCTTTCTATATCGACAAACTATCTTCCAAGTCGACTCTAGAGTATCAAGAAATATATATAAAAATAATAAAAGAAAGAATGATTCAATAGAAACTTAAATATTTATTAAAAATAATGAATAATAAAGTATCGTTAATGAGAATTAATTCCAAATGAGATTGACGCACAATAAATTTGTATCTATATAAGTAGTTAATAAGGTCAACACTGGGAATACTCCCCATAGAAGACAGCAATTACGTGACCTCAAAGCCGATGTACACTCAATTTAACTGCATGCAAAGGGCTCATTAATATCATCTGAGTTAGCAGACTACAAATAGCTTTTGCAGCAAGTGCACAACCAACAACTGGTTGCCTGTGCAACAGCAACTGAAGCCACCTTCAGACTCGATCTCTTTCCTATTTCAATAATGGCATGAGAAATATGTGTTGCATACGCCAAGGCGCGCGCATAACGCGATTTTCACTTTGATTTATGTCACGCAATAATAATCAGCATTTGCATGTTGCCGACGAGGCATTCATGCAAGCAAATACACACAGCAAACACACGCACGCACACGCACGCACACACACACACACACACAAGTACACAGCAAGTGAGCTTTTGTATTTGTGCAACAAGCAAACACGGCGTATACGCAATATGTACATTGGTCTACAAAGGTCTATACGCTATACATACAAAAATACAAATACTGATAGCTAGTTGGTTAGCTGCAGCTCGGCAACAGCAACAGCAACAACAACAACAAGTTGCACTTCCGGCAGCTGCAAGTTGGCCCTTAGGGTCAGTCAGGATCCGCAGACCGCAACTGGCGCGGATGATGAGTCCTGGCGTCCTTACGCCTTTATATAACTTTTGCTGGCCCCATTACTCATGTTGCTTTTCTGGCTCTTTACAGCGATGCTTGCCTCATTAGCGACTTAGCGTTCCGACTGCCATAAAAGTGAAGGTAAACGTAGAGGAAGTAGAAGCCAACACCAACCGCCAAAACCACAGACCACGAACCACAAACCGCCCCGAAAACCAGAGAAATCGCTCAAAGAGTTTCCAAGGACATTTAAACAGACATATGGTTCAGTTAATGAATTGCTTTTGACGAGCGAATGAAAATGGAAATAGATATTATAATGCTGAAGTTATAAATAACGGCAGTAAATTACTTAAATTAATAAGCATTCGAGCTTGAAGTGCATAGCAACAACAACAACAAAGAGGAACATTCGCATTAACATTTTGATTAAGAACCATGGCCTCACCACCGGAAAGCCCCATCGAGGAGGTGGTCTATGAGTTGGAACAGACACGCGTGCCTAAACCGATACCCGTCGCCCTCGAAGATTTGTGCCGCCAAACCAAGTTCACCAAGCAGGAAATCCGCGTCATGTACAGAGGATTCAAGACGGTAAGTGGACATACAGTTCTGCTGCCCCGGCCGCATATAAAGATATACTACTATATGATATATACGATGGTATAAGTTGAGAGCACACACACACATTTATATGAATATGAATTTCGTGGCTAAGGCTAAGCACTCAAATTTATGAGGCTGACTGTCAGCGGCAAAAGCGCAGCAGAACAATGCCACAGTCAAGTGGTGCCTTTGTGTGGGTGACACAGACAAAGACAGCAGGCGAAATGGTGCGAAAGAGCGCGCACATAATGCCAGCCAATTTAATGCATACGCGTTTTGAATTTCATTGTAGTATCTCATTGCGAATGTGTGAGTGCATTCAGACATTCACTAAAGTGCAGCACTTCTTGCGGATGTGGGTCAACAAGATGGCCAAAGTAACCAACTAAAGAAGTTTTCAAAGTTTTTTATTTAAATACATTGTGGTCAACAATTTATATATTTAAATAATTTAAATAATGTTTCTAATTGCACTTAATAAAACTTAAAATCTTTATCAACTAACTTACATATCAAAATATCAAATACAACAGACTGAAGGCTATCGTTAAATCTATTCAGTTTAGTCTCTCACATGTACTAACTTGTTGGGGCTGAACATCTTATATAACGCCCTCGTAATAGGTTCGCAGCATACTTTGGCAAGGATTCGCAACGTGTGTGAACTCAGCTTATGGCCATTACATTTGTGCTCATATTTTCATAGAGATTTTGTTTTTTTTTTTTGCTTTGCAGGAATGTCCCGAGGGTGTGGTGCAAGAGGATTGTTTTAAGGATATTTACGCCAAATTCTTTCCACATGGCAGTAAGTATTTGAGTGTGTGTGTTTATATGCGTGTATTCAGTGTCCTTGCTGGCGTCTTTTCGGTTTTCCTTCTTTTTTATATAGCTGCGCGTCATAAATCTTACACCACTTACACCAACATTTTATTTATATGCGTCAGTTTTTGGCGCTTGCAGTGAGCACACACCCCCCACTTTAAGTACTAAAACGTTTCCCAATTTTCTATTTGCCCAGATTCCAGTTTATATGCTCATTATGTGTTCAAAGCCTTCGATGTTAATTGCAATGGCGCCATCAGTTTTCGGGTAATTACACTGATTATTGCAATGTCGTAATTCCGTTTATAAAGACATATTCTTCATGGCACACTTTAGGATTTGCTAGTCACCTTATCCACGCTCTTGCGCGGCTCCGTCTATGAGCGTCTGCGATGGACCTTCAAACTGTACGACCTTAACGGAGATGGTCGCATCAGTCGCGGAGAGCTGAGCGAAATTGTTTTGGCCATACACGAGCTTATGGGACGAAGGCCACATCAGCCGGAGGATGATCGCAAGGCGAGAGATCAGGTGAGATTTAAAAGTCTATAAACATTACACATAATTTTCCAATTTAAATTCCAATTACTATTACAAAGTTTTTTGTATTTTTTATTTTGTGTACTACTATTCCTGCAGTTATTGTATTTAATTATGCATTATTTCTATTTTTGCATAACATTTTTAAATGGAAGATATTCATTTAAGCTGACCAAATTAGTATTTTTAATTAAAAGACTTTTTTAATTTATAAATATACATGTTTGGTAACATGATTCATGGAAACACCATCAACTGAAAGTTCCTACTTATTCAATTTCAACTGCAGCTGTTGAAAGTTGATAGTACAAAAATAAATAAAACCGCTATTGCATTTATGTTGAATGCAATGCAATTGTGGCTTTTGTTTTTGCTTGATGTGTATGCATCATTTTTTATGCAAGAACCGCACTTGACATAACGTGCAGCATCCGTGGACGTTAGCGATGCAGCGAAGCGACATATGCGCGGTGCGACACGCGGCTTACGCTGCGTATGAGTAATTATAATTGTGCACGTAGAGACATGGTGTGCATGTGTATGTGATTGCAGCTCTAGGGAAATGGATTGGCAACGCGAAGCGGATGCTTTGTGTGCGCCTATGAGCGGAAACTGAAGCGGAAATTTTATTTAATGATGAAGGCTTCATTGCACATTATCGATAGGCGATGATGTGTGCGGGCTATGGGATTGTGCGAGGATTTTGTGAAATCTTGATGAGTGGGGAGAAAATAAAAATTGATGAATAATTGTCAAATTTGCAAACTTGTGTTAAAAGCGCTATCCTCATTACTTGCAGGTCGATCGAGTTTTTCGCAAATTGGATTTAAATCAGGATGGCATCATAACGATAGAAGAGTTTCTGGAGGCGTGTCTCAAGGACGATTTGGTCACGCGTTCATTGCAAATGTTCGACACTGACCTTTGATGACAAGCAGACGAGCCAGCGATACGCGATACTAGAACTATAATACCGCTTATAGATCTATAAATTGAATAAACATATGTTGCGCCAGTTTCAGCAATATATATGTGTAAACACTGTCCAAGGGTCAGAGGTCAACAAAACACCATTAAATCAATGATATAAAAGAAGAAACAACATATTAGTATTTAACAATATTTAAGGCATATATGAAAATCATAATAACGGAAGAACAGAAAACCAAATAACAAACTTTAACATTTATGAGTGTATAGTTGTACAAGTACTTAAACCAGATGCGATTTGAATACAATTTATAAAATATGTCATTTTTTTAGAGCATATTTTGAATTTAGTCCTGCCGTCAGAAGCGAATTGATCTAATATGTACTTATCAAATATATATGTATGTGTAAAAAAGAAACACTTTATTTCCTGATATAAAATGAGCAAAAGAACTTAACTGAACCACCAACCAAAACCAAGAAATAACTTTGAAACGGAATTGGTTATATGATAACAAGAAATGCAATCTAACAACAAGTGCAACACGAATTACTTTACACGATTTAAAGCAAATAAGAAACAAAAGACAAAAGAAAAATAGCAATTTATATACATACGAGTATATGCTTAAGTACTTACATACATACATTAATATACATACAGGCATTCATTCATTAAATGTACATTTACTCGTTTGTGAGTGACTTTAATTCCTTGACTCAACTTATTGCGTTAATTGTTCATTTTTTGTAATTGTTCATTTCCGACATCAATTTGAAAATATTAACTCGGCTCTTCTAACGTTTTTTCATCTATATTTTGTATTATTTTCAAAACTATAGCAAAATTCCACTACTCTTAAAGAATAAAGTATTCAAATTATACATATTTTAAATTTCCAAACTATGCGGTCAATTAAGAAATAAATAAAATATGCCACATTTAAATACGCTGAATTGAGTTAAGTTCATTTTGAATTTGCGCAAATTGCATGTCATTTATTTATTTTCAAAATGCCAACGCTTTAATCATATGTTGAAAAATGTATTTATTTCTGAAAGCAAAACTACCACCGATAAAATATCACTTGACAATTAAAACCACTTTTAATTATAATGTACAGCATAATGCTCAACATGATTAAATTGCCTTTTTTTTATTTGATTATTATATACGCGTCCATAAATTAAGCATACGACCCGTGGCAAGCGCCACTGATATCAACGCCAGATTGAAGCGAAAAGCCACAACAAATACATACATACTAAAGCTTAAAGTTCTATGACATGCAACTACCAATTACCGTACTATTAGTTAATGCGCCACGTGCGCCCTACATTTAAATAACAGTACCGTATTATTTCATTTTTAGCATATCAGCAGGCAGGCGAGGGTGAGGATGAGGATGAGGATGAGACAGGCAGCAGCAGTATAATACAATTGCCGGAGCTATGCAAATATTAAACATTGCCTCAATGCATGACATCAAAAGAGTTCTTTTTACATTGTACCTTCCAATACAATACAATTGTTGTTTCAGCAAAAAGTTTTATACTTACTTATATATGTAATACGCGTCGCGTTCATTGAGTGCCACTGCGCACGGAGTCGAGACAATCAATGTGGTTTGATATTTCCCCTTAGTTATACACATGTTCTTCCAATGTTATTTTTAACAACAGATAAATATTTATGCAACACACATACATACATATGTATATGTCTATAGATAGACGCAAACGGTTTTCTGTCCCAGTGAACTTATTGGCTTTCAATAATGCAAATATTTGAAATTTTCAACACAATGAAAATTGCTTAAAACGCAAAAAAGTTTAACAATATTCAGGAGAGCTTGCGGCTTAAACTCGATTTTGTATGTAATTATTTGAGCTAATTAATCAGGTTTTCTGGTAAATATTTGTTGAGCTGCTTACCAGATAATTGTTTAACCATTTCATACAAGCCAAATTTTCATCACAAGGCAATGCGTCAATATTCCTTAACTATCTCAAATATCATTATCAGGTTCTGTTATGAACTAGTCAAAATTATTGGCAATACTAGCAAATGCGCTTAAATACGTACTTAATTACAATTAACTTGTAATTCATAAATATGAATGTCATTGATATTGAAACTTTGAACTTGAAAACCTGTGCGACCTACTTGATAAACCACCCTAAGATTCTACCTACTTAGTATGTATGGATTATTATGCAATATGTATAAACTTATACACTGTCCAACAAAGAAACGGAAATGAAAAGGAGAAGGGAAATTAAAAACTACCATTTAAATGTCTAACTAGTAAAATACTAAATAATGAAATTGAAAACGCTTAAAACTTAATTCATTAATTAATTAATCAATTGATAAACTTTACGCTAAAACCAAAATTTGTAATTGTTTTTAGCCGCTGAATGTTTAGTAAGAGTAACGAAATTTTTGTGTAAATGTCTACTAAGCTACTACTCCCAAATCGATCGAACTACTTACAAAACATACAAATACTATAACAATTTAACATTTTTAATAATGTTGTAAGTTTGTATGTAGCTAGCTAGCAAAAAGACAAGTCCCTTACTGTTTAGCAACTATTTTTAGCATTATTCAAATTGGCAAACGACAAAAAAACAAAAAGAGAACAAAAAAACTATATTGTGTATTTTTTAACTACATGTATTATTGCATTCGCATTTAGTTGAAACTAAATTAAATCAAAATGTACCTAGTAAATGTAAATTATGATAATAATTTTTCAACATAAGCTACTTTAATTACGATTAAATGTGAAAGGAATTTGGAATGAAATGAGGCGAAAAAGAATTTGAAATCCGAGGGAAATTCAGTCACTTCATGGCTCCTGAAATTCTACTAAGTTATACATATTATATGATTTATGCTATCAACATTTAAGCGAAACTTTAAATTAACTAATTTATAGACGAAAACCCCAAAACAAAATACTTATAAATAACTTAACAGCAGCAAACGTGGTTAGTGATTTGGATTGTTTATTAGTACATACTACTATAATAGGAGACCCATACACATTGATAATACTACATATGATCTAATACAACTATTACTAACTATACTAAACCAATACATTTATTTAATTGTCTAACACATATACACCAAAATATATGTATGTATAAATATGTAAATGTTCGAGTACTAACCGTACATACATTCTATATTGATAAATATTCAAGCCGAGTCTGCGACTAAAAATATTTGAGGTCAACTTTTAAATAAACATAAGCATATGGAATTTAATGCATACTACAAAACAAATACTCTACTCTCAAACCAAAAATCGTATTATCGTATTATTCAGTTGTATCGTTATCAACTTATTAACTTATTAAATATGTATACATACTTCTTAGTTTAGAATTGGTGTCACTTTGGTTAATGTTTCCCATTCAAATGGAAAGATATTTCATTTAAATATTTTAGTTGTAATTCTTACTTAATTATGTGTTAGTACTTACTTATGATAAAAGAGAACAACAAATAACAATTTAAAACTGGACAAGAGTAAACAATTTTAATAAAAATAACAATTTAATAATACAAATTATGCATTTTCATTTAAATAAATGAGAAGATATATATAATTAACTCACGAATCGTTTTCCCCTTAAAAGAACCGAGTAGATGTTTCTGGAATAAATGAAATACTCCAGAATAATGGAAAGATTTCTTAGGATAATAAAAGCGCATTTATTTATTTGTTAAATAGATATTTATTTATTTTGAAATATCAATAATATGTCACTGATTGAATACATTCTTTTCAATGTACGCTTTTCATGTATTGGGTTGTGTATTTATGTATCCGGCTGTGAATATCAAGACTTGTATGAGTGTGTCTGTGTGTTTGTATATTACTAACATAAAGTATTTGACATACTTGTATGTTTTTTAAATAATTACGATTTTTGAGCATCCATATCTCAGGATTCATTAATATTGCTTAACTTGTTTTCCTTTTCAGATTTAAATCATATTCCGCTTGTGTCGCCCCACAAACTTAATGTTTGTTGTTGGTTTTCATCGAGTTGCTTTACGAACTTGCATAAAGATAATGTTTACAAGTTGTGGCCAAAATTAGTTTCCATTGTTAGACACAATGCAGAATGTTAGCCTTAGAAAAGAATTGTTTCAATGAACTAATTTCACTTTGATTAATGCAATAGGTTTTATGTATTTTGATGTATTGATTTTGATTTTCAATGATTTGTGAGCTTTGTGCCGTTATCAACTTTTGAGGTTTTTTGACATTTATGTATGTTAAATGTTTTACTTGAGTGATTTCATTAAATTTCTATATATTTGTTATAAAATGATTTGCTACAATTTGAACGTATTAATTTTTATCGCTTGGTTTTGTTATACATATTTGTTATATGTGAAATTGTTCACTTAGACTACTTTTTTAAAAATTTAACTGCATTTGCACAAACATTTTTACGTCACTAAATCAAAAATTGGCTTAACTACTATAAAATGTAAATAAATGTTTACCTTTTTTGATGTGTAAATTTAAATATATATTTATTTATTTACGTTTATGTGTAAAGTAATGTATATTTAATTTAATTTTGTCATTGGATTGGTTGTAGATTTGATTTATTTAAACATTGTGAAGGGTACAAAGTATGACGCTCAGCTACGTTTAACTAACAACAAAATGCATATAACAACAATAAAAATACAAAATTCGTTTAGTTTCGCTTGTATGAGAAATTAAAATACATTGTACAAAAAAAATTTGTATTCGAATATATGTATGTATGGTATATGTATAAATATATATGTATATGTGTGGGTGGATGTATGCTTGCATGTGTTTTTGAAAACGATTTACAGAATACAACAAAAGATACATTTCGTAAATTTGTTAAATATATTCATGATATACTTTCATTTATATTTGTTAATATTACAATGTAAATAAATAATGAACGCTATACAATAATGCAGGTTAATGGATTCGAAAAATGTTTGGTTCGTATGTGTATGTGTGTGTAAGTATGTATGTGAGTAACGAGTAAATATTGTTTCGAGCGTATTTTTGTAATGGCAGGGTATTTTACAGACGGCTGTTAACTAACAGCGTGATTAACAGTGCTTGAACTACAGCAGCGCTTATTATGGCAGCTAGTTGACATTAAGTTAACAGTGCGCCTTTACTTAACATTGGATATTAAAACAAATTTTGTAAATACATAAAATATTTTTTGGCATTTAATTTCGCGAAGCTCAACGAATTTCATTAAAGGTTTACTTATTCAATTTAGCACATGATTTTACACAAGAGAAATGATAAACAGTTTTTTTTGGGTTTGGATCTTTGGATGGCAACTCCGAATTAGAACTACAAGTTGGCATCTAATCATTTTCACTTGTGGAATGCTCGTTTCATAGATTTTTCCTAAGTTATGCATAAGATTCAAAAATGTTACGAACATCGAATTCGAAACGAAAACTATGATTGCATTTATACTTTCGCGTTTTGGCAAATAAGATTTTACTGTTGTGCTTAAATTGCTACTGTATGATTTGTATATAGTATGTGAGTCGTACTATATTTATGTATTTCCTAAAACATTATGCATTTTATAATTTGAAACTGTACGCCCTTTGCGGATAGCTAATATCCTAATATTAAGGAGATTACTGCTGTGTATAGAGTTATGTTTGTTTGTTGTTTTTTTTTTGTGGTTTTTTGTATTGTAAAATGTGTTTTGTTTTCTGTTTGTGTATGTAGAAATATTTTAGAAAAGTTGTTGCGTATCAAGTTCATATAAAGTTCATTCAATTTCTGTGACTCTTTCATCAGTTTCAAATCTTCCACAATTGCTCAGTTGTTGTTTGGTAAGTAAAGTACTACAAAAGTGTGGTTTTAAAGTATTTGCAAGGACTGACAGTCTTCAAATGTAGCCAGCTACAACTGTTGCGGATGTTGCTGTTTGCTGTCAGTGCTAAATGCATTGCTTTCGCTTCCAATTGTTGTTGTTTTTTAGTAACGCTTACGCTTTAATTTACATTTGGTTTGTTAGTACTTCTCGTCGTCGGTTATTTCCCTATGGGAATTCTGTAATTCTCAGGCCTTGTAATGCTGATTCCTCACCGCACAGCACAGGCTCAGGGCGAAGGCCAGAGACAGCAGCTCCAGCAGAATAACAGCAGCGGTGATTGCAAAAATGGTAATCCAATTATCATAGATGATTTCGATCAGCTTATCCACGCAGCCCTGTAAAGCAAAAGAATAACATTTCATTACTAGGAGCACAAATTCTATGTGTGTGGTTTTGTTTATTTGTCCGCGTCTCATTTTAAGTGCAATCAAATGTTTATTGATTGTTTATTATACGCATTCTGCTATGAGAGAAGTTTCTGCACAGACGTTTCAAATGCGTGTGGAATATCAATAATAATTAATAAATTTTTATCGCCTCTGAGTCAGGCGTTGAATTGTGATTAGCTTGGGCGTTGAGAAACAAAACCATTCATATAAAGGATTATTCATTTTTAATGGTCAACCGCTTGATGGTGCTTAAAAGCCACCGATAGCCATCAATGGTCAGCTTAATTAACAGTATCGAGGTTGAGTTTTAAATGGCTTTAAAAATTAAAATGCGTGAAAAAAATAAAAGAAATGGGAAACTAATAAAGTAAAAACAACATAGAAAAAACCTGTGAGTCATCAATTATGTACATAATATTTTGGTTTTAAATTCTATTCTATCAAATCATATTATTATATAAACTCAATTCGCGTATCTTTTTAAAATATTTTGATCCTCCTCCTGACTATCTCAACGGTTTATATTCTTTCATAAAAAGCAAAATAACAAAATTGAATGCATAAGGTTTACCTGTTGATAAATGGACGTATTCAAGGGACCGCCAAATTTCAAAATACGCGACTTTTCACAGTCGTTGAGACCCTCTTTGCAACACGATTCTGGTATATTGTAAAAGACGTTCATGGAAGAAACAGCAATATCAACGATATTGGTGCGATCCACATTATTGAAACGACTCGTTGCCCAATCTCCCGGTCCATCTGCGCCGCAGCACTTCAACTGCAAAAGAAAAAGTCAATCAATAAAACGGTCGAAAGTAATTGCAAAGCTAATATTTACATTCTTTTGCAGGGTATCAAAGGTAACGGTGCGCGAACTCATGCTGGACTGTCCGTACTCCTCCTGAACAGATGATTTGACCGCCGCACGCACAATATCATCCAGTTTATCTTTGTTGTGGAAGGCCCAGGCACCGGCAGCGATTTGTGCCACCATCACAATGAGTATGACACAGAAGAACTGCAAAGAATCAGCGATTAATGAATGGGATCTGAGCGTAACTGTATCTGTGGGCGTAAATAAACACAAGCAGCAGTCGACCAAAAATAGTTGTACAAATTGCAATTTGAATGAGGCCGGTGGGCGAGCCTGCAGACAGTGCAGACAGTGCAGGATGTGTGGGCTGCTGCTGTTGTGCATTTTAATTGGGATTGGCAGCTGGTCTCCACTTACCGAGACAAGCAGACACTGGGACTCGCGACAAACGCCCAGGCAGCCAAAGAATGCGCCCAGTGTGATCAGTATGCCAATTGCCAGGAAGACATAGAGTGCTAAGTGATAATGGTTATACGATTGTGTCATCGACAGCATAAACGTGGGATCCGTTAGCATCCACAGTGAGGTGATCACAATGGTCAAGCCAATCAGCTAAAAAGACACAAAAATGTATATGGAAAATTTAAAAATTAGTTTTCTAAATAGGTCATGCGTTCATTTGTTCAGTGAAGTAACGTTTTGCGTTTTGCTCAATCTCATCAATCGAAACATTAGCAGCAAAACGCTTCAATGACGCCATGTGTGATTGTCTCTGTGTGTGTTTGTGTATGTGTGTGTGTGTGTGTAATACACGCCCCACTAGAAGGGGCGGCAATTAAAGCGGGCGGAAAAAGTCGTGCCAAGAATCCCAACGTACTATTCCCCTGCCATCCGCCGATGGGCATTATGAAACATAGTCCGTTTGTAACTTATGATGTCAGCGCCGACAGCGAATTTTATATTTTTCATCATTACGTTACGTGCGTCTAGTTGTTTGTGTGAATGTCTGTCTGTGTTTACGTTTTCATGAAATTAAGATTTTTTTTTTTTTTTTTTGTACTACTTGGCAACATTTGCCAAGACATTGAACCAAGCGCCGATGCGAATGTGAGGCCATAACCTTATCATTTGCCGGGGGGATTATCAAGCAAGTGTCGGGTCTTTTAATACGCCAGCTAATATTTTCAGCTGTGTACTCGAATTACTTGAACAATGTGTACTGCACGCAAAGCTGATTACTTTCCTAATACGAGCACACATATTATTTACATAAATATGCATATTTTGTTACTCATTTTTTTTTTTAATGCAGCTGAAACAGTAGTATTGGAATTTTTATATAAATGTTTAAATCTGTAGGCTATCAAATGCTCTCCAAAGTTATGCCCTTAGTATTCTCTAGCAAACAAACCTATTTATGGAATTTGAGTTTTAATTACAAATTAATTAGTAAAACAGAAAATGCGCGAGTTAGGTCAAATTTTTTAATTATTATGTAAATTGTGAATTACTAAGCAAGTCTTGAGTAAAAATATCACAGAAAAATATACATTTTTTTTTATATGTGTTTTTAGAGTGGGAAGAATCCAATTTGTTTTTAGCTGAAAGGTGGGCAGACCATAGATCTTGTTATGACATCCCTAACTAAATGCTGTTTAAATATTGCTTATTTATTAGAGTTATACCATGTGATTTCGTAACGTTAGAATTTGGTGCATTGTAATGTTTGCTGCTACCGATAAGATTACGCAGCTTACAGTCACTGATACTAAAGCAATTGCCAAAGGTAAGAAGACTCTTCTCAAGAGTATCGAGCTCAAGAACAAACAAAATGAACGCCTGCATTAAAAGAATATACACAGCTCTTATTGGTTTAGGTGCATTCAGATGAAAATACAGTTAACTTGCAAATTTATTAGATAACTTTCATAATTATTATCACAAGCCAGTACTTTGTGAAACTTGTCCAAACCCCACCCAACGCCATATGTTGCATGGGAATACGATAAACATATATTCAAGGATCATTTCAAAATTAAACACCATCAAATCCCACTGTACGATAGCAGTTATCCCCGAAAAACGAGGTTGAGAATTGTGTGCAGTATTTGCGATGTTGCAATCAGCTTTGTACATCATGTGTGACTATAATTTGCGATTTGAGAGAGCATGCGGTGACAGCTTAATATATATGTATATATTGTATATACATATATGTATACCGCAAACACCACAAATCGTGTAAGCAAGTGTTGAAGAAATATATAAAGTGGTATACACCGCTTAACGAGTCACGAAGTTTAAAGTCACGAAAAAAGAACTCGTGCAGTTATCGCATACACTCAAAGAATAATAAAAATGAACAAACAGCATTCTGAGGGACTTACAAAATCTCATTCCAAAAATTTTCTCAATATTTCTGACATGAAATCCGAAGAAAATTATTTTTTAACTTTGAAGGTAAAATTATTAAGGAAGACAAACCATGACCAAAATGCCCTCGGGATTGAAAATCGGTTCAGTTTTGACCAAGTAATGGGAGTTTAAATTCAATAAACTTTAGATGTAGAATTAAAAACTAAAATGGCCTTGGGGATGACAATCGGTTCAGTTTTGACAAAGCTATGGCAGTTTAAAGTATGGGAAGGTCATTTATAAGGAACTTTTCGTTGTTTGGGCACTTGACAAGCCAATTTTTTTGTAATTTTTGGCGTGATTTTTGACAGAAAAATGAATTACCTCAAAATCACTTTTCTTATAGTTTTTTATACTAATTGTGACACCCACAATCGAATTAAAATAAAATTTCAACATTTTAAATTTTGAAAAATCAAAATTTGTAAGGGTCCCCCCTTATGCTTTTTTCGGAAAAAAAGTTCAAAAATATAGATTTTCAAAAGTGCATAAACTTTAGATGTAGAATTAAACAAGATGCCAAATAATAACCAAAATGGCCTTGGGGATGACATTCGGTTCAGTTTTGACAAAGTTATGGCAGTTTGAAGTCTGGAAAGACACTTTACAAGCCATTTTTTTTTGTCACTTTTGACGTGATTTTTGACAGAAAAATTAATTACCCCAAAATCACTTTTCTTATAGTTTTTTATACTAATTGTGACACCCACAATCGATTAAAAATAAAATTTCAACATTCTAAATTTTGAAAAATCAAAATTGGTAAGGGTCCCCCCTTATGCTTTTTTCGGAAAAAAAGTTCAAAAATATAGATTTTCAAAAGTGCATAAACTTTAGATGTAGAATTAAACAAGATGCCAAATAATAGCCAAAATGGCCTTGGTGATGACATTCGGTTCAGTTTTGACAAAGTTATGGCAGTTTGAAGTCTGGGAAGACACTTTACAAGCCATTTTTTTTGTCACTTTTGACGTGATTTTTGACAGAAAAATTAATTACCCCAAAATCACTTTTTTATAGTTTTTTATACTAATTGTGACACCCACAATCGATTAAAAATAAAATTTCAACATTCTAAATTTTGAAAAATCAAAATTGGTAAGGGTCCCCCCTTATGCTTTTTTCGGAAAAAAAGTTCAAAAATATAGATTTTCAAAAGTGCATAAACTTTAGATGTAGAATTAAACAAGATGCCAAATAATAACCAAAATGGCCTTGGGGATGACATTCGGTTCAGTTTTGACAAAGTTATGGCAGTTTGAAGTCTGGGAAGACACTTTACAAGCCATTTTTTTTGTCACTTTTGACGTGATTTTTGACAGAAAAATGAATTACCTCAAAATCACTTTTCTTATAGTTTTTTATACTAATTGTGACACCCACAATCGATTAAAAATAAAATTTCAACATTCTAAATTTTGAAAAATCAAAATTGGTAAGGGTCCCCCCTTATGCTTTTTTCGGAAAAAAAGTTCAAAAATATAGATTTTCAAAAGTGCATAAACTTTAGATGTAGAATTAAACAAGATGCCAAATAATAACCAAAATGGCCTTGGGGATGACATTCGGTTCAGTTTTGACAAAGTTATGGCAGTTTGAAGTCTGGGAAGACACTTTACAAGCCATTTTTTTTGTCACTTTTGACGTGATTTTTGACAGAAAAATTAATTACCCCAAAATCACTTTTTTTATAGTTTTTTATACTAATTGTGACACCCACAATCGATTAAAAATAAAATTTCAACATTCTAAATTTTGAAAAATCAAAATTGGTAAGGGTCCCCCCTTATGCTTTTTTCGGAAAAAAAGTTCAAAAATATAGATTTTCAAAAGTGCATAAACTTTAGATGTAGAATTAAACAAGATGCCAAATAATAACCAAAATGGCCTTGGGGATGACATTCGGTTCAGTTTTGACAAAGTTATGGCAGTTTGAAGTCTGGGAAGACACTTTACAAGCCATTTTTTTTGTCACTTTTGACGTGATTTTTGACAGAAAAATGAATTACCCCAAAATCACTTTTCTTATAGTTTTTTATACTAATTGTGACACCCACAATCGAATTAAAATAAAATTTCAACATTTTAAATTTTGAAAAATCAAAATTTTTAAGGGTCCCCCCCTTATGCTTTTTTCGGAAAAAAAGTTCAAAAATATAGATTTTCAAAAGTGCATAAACTTTAGATGTAGAATTAAACAAGATGCCAAATAATAACCAAAATGGCCTTGGGGATGACATTCGGTTCAGTTTTGACAAAGTTATGGCAGTTTGAAGTCTGGGAAGACACTTTACAAGCCATTTTTTTTGTCACTTTTGACGTGATTTTTGACAGAAAAATGAATTACCCCAAAATCACTTTTCTTATAGTTTTTTATACTAATTGTGACACCCACAATCGATTAAAAATAAAATTTCAACATTTTAAATTTTGAAAAATCAAAATTTTTAAGGGTCCCCCCTTATGCTTTTTTCGGAAAAAAAGTTCAAAAATATAGATTTTCAAAAGTGCATAAACTTTAGATGTAGAATTAAACAAGATGCCAAATAATAACCAAAATGGCCTTGGGGATGACATTCGGTTCAGTTTTGACAAAGTTATGGCAGTTTGAAGTCTGGGAAGACACTTTACAAGCCATTTTTTTTGTCACTTTTGACGTGATTTTTGACAGAAAAATTAATTACCCCAAAATCACTTTTTTTATAGTTTTTTATACTAATTGTGACACCCACAATCGATTAAAAATAAAATTTCAACATTCTAAATTTTGAAAAATCAAAATTGGTAAGGGTCCCCCCTTATGCTTTTTTCGGAAAAAAAGTTCAAAAATATAGATTTTCAAAAGTGCATACACTTTAGATGTAGAATTAAACAAGATGCCAAATAATAACCAAAATGGCCTTGGGGATGACATTCGGTTCAGTTTTGACAAAGTTATGGCAGTTTGAAGTCTGGGAAGACACTTTACAAGCCATTTTTTTTGTCACTTTTGACGTGATTTTTGACAGAAAAATGAATTACCTCAAAATCACTTTTCTTATAGTTTTTTATACTAATTGTGACACCCACAATCGATTAAAAATAAAATTTCAACATTCTAAATTTTGAAAAATCAAAATTGGTAAGGGTCCCCCCTTATGCTTTTTTCGGAAAAAAAGTTCAAAAATATAGATTTTCAAAAGTGCATAAACTTTAGATGTAGAATTAAACAAGATGCCAAATAATAACCAAAATGGCCTTGGGGATGACATTCGGTTCAGTTTTGACAAAGTTATGGCAGTTTGAAGTCTGGGAAGACACTTTACAAGCCATTTTTTTTGTCACTTTTGACGTGATTTTTGACAGAAAAATGAATTACCCCAAAATCACTTTTCTTATAGTTTTTTATACTAATTGTGACACCCACAATCGATTAAAAATAAAATTTCAACATTTTAAATTTTGAAAAATCAAAATTTGTAAGGGTCCCCCCTTATGCTTTTTTCGGAAAAAAAGTTCAAAAATATAGATTTTCAAAAGTGCATAAACTTTAGATGTAGAATTAAACAAGATGCCAAATAATAACCAAAATGGCCTTGGGGATGACATTCGGTTCAGTTTTGACAAAGTTATGGCAGTTTGAAGTCTGGGAAGACACTTTACAAGCCATTTTTTTTGTCACTTTTGACGTGATTTTTGACAGAAAAATGAATTACCTCAAAATCACTTTTCTTATAGTTTTTTATACTAATTGTGACACCCACAATCGAATTAAAATAAAATTTCAACATTTTAAATTTTGAAAAATCAAAATTTTTAAGGGTCCCCCCTTATGCTTTTTTCGGAAAAAAAGTTCAAAAATATAGATTTTCAAAAGTGCATAAACTTTAGATGTAGAATTAAACAAGATGCCAAATAATAACCAAAATGGCCTTGGGGATGACATTCGGTTCAGTTTTGACAAAGTTATGGCAGTTTGAAGTCTGGGAAGACACTTTACAAGCCATTTTTTTTGTCACTTTTGACGTGATTTTTGACAGAAAAATGAATTACCCCAAAATCACATTTCTTATAGTTTTTTATACTAATTGTGACACCCACAATCGATTAAAAATAAAATTTCAACATTTTAAATTTTGAAAAATCAAAATTTGTAAGGGTCCCCCCTTATGCTTTTTTCGGAAAAAAAGTTCAAAAATATAGATTTTCAAAAGTGCATAAACTTTAGATGTAGAATTAAACAAGATGCCAAATAATAACCAAAATGGCCTTGGGGATGACATTCGGTTCAGTTTTGACAAAGTTATGGCAGTTTGAAGTCTGGGAAGGTCATTTATAAGGAACTTGTTTGCGGTCTGAGATGTCTCTTCAATTCGATACACTATTCGTTACACATGAAGTTACAATACTCGCTGCAAGACTTTAAGAATAAGCTGACCTTTTGTATGCCAGTTGCGTTAAGAGTGAAGAACCAGCTTAAGAGACAGTAAGAGTAATGTTAAACAGAGAGAGAAAATTAGAGAGAGTTCGCGCACAAGAGAATGAATAGAAAATAGGCCAAAGCAAAGTGCATTCTGCTGTCAGTTTGTTAGTGTGAGTGTCTCAATGAAGGCAAACAAAAAAAAAACACAAAGTTGTAATACAAATGTTGCAATTGGCGGAAAATTAGTTACATATGTATATACACATGTACATATTGTGACATACATATACATACACATCTGACAAAATGTCGCGTGCAGGAAAAATGTGTGCCAAATGCTTAATAAAAATGCAAACTCCTTGCATGACCTACATTACACGCCGGGGCAAGAAAACGGAGAGAAAATTATTTATGTATGTGTCCTTTATGCAATATACATATGTAAAAAAAAAAATCAACAACATTTTATTTTCTATTTCATCAAGATGCAAACTTATGCAAAGTATCTGAATAATTGTGCAAAAAATAGCACAATAAATTATGAGCAAAATAGAAAATACAAAAAAGGAGGAGGAGGAGAGCAAATCATTTAAATTAATTGACTAGAGGGACGCAAGCGGTGTCCAGCAGCAGAGCAGTCACCGCATCGGATTCAATATAAACTATGAGCATCATCGGCGTCAACAGATTTCGTGGCGTGTGATCACGAAGCCCCGCAGCGTTGCTGATGAAAATGGAAATGCTGTGGAAATCTATGTCACAGTGTTGCAAATGTGCATGGAAAACCAAAAGTTACAAAAATGTGTGCAATGTCAGCTAAAAGCAAAGTCTACAAGATTCAAAATGATTACGAAAATCATTTGAGTTTGTTGTATGCTCGTACACGGAGAAAAAGTTTAGGGCTGCTAAGCCTAATCCTGTTTAAACTCTGATCAGTTAACAGAACTTTATTTCGAGGTAAGAATTATGATTTAATTATGCATAAATTCTTTAAAAAAGAAAACATTTTTATTTATTGTTATTATTTCTTTTGTCAATATATAACTTTCTTGAAAGCATAATTTTTAAGAATTTAAAGCTTTTGAAAATATTTACAGCTCCTACACTTATTTAAGGTTCGATATTATACATGATTTATATATTTGTTATATTTTTATTTTCTAACTTATGAATAATTCGCACCACTGTGTCCAACAACAACAACAACAACAAGAAACGTTCACCTCCCACTACCACCAGCAGCAGAAGAAGAAGCGACAACAACAACAACATCACTAAAATCAACATCCACACAAAATGTTCAAAAATAGATTTGACTAATAAATACTATAGGGAAAAATCGAAAAGACAACAAAAAAATTGAAAATGAAAATTTAAATGTTACTCAAAAGCCAACAGCACAAACAAATAACAATTCAAAGCGATGAAGCAATGTGGAAATAGTAAATTGCGTAAAATTACACAGGAGATAAAAAAAAACCCTTTTCGGCGAGCAGCTATTGTAAAATGCGAGAGAGAGCGAGAGAGAGAGAGCGGCTATAGTGGGTAGCGGCGCACCCCAAAAGGCGCCAAATCTAGGTCCTGCCCACACACAACAATTGTAAATGTGTGTATGTATACAGGAATGAATGAGCCGCTGCTTCACTTCTCTGTTGTAGATAAGAATACGAGAAGACCGAAGGTGTAGCAAGAAGCAAGAAAACTAACAACAACAAGGCACGCATATAAGAATACAAAAAAAAAACAGGAAGAGGCCAACAAGAAAACAAGAAAAACAACACAAACTCAATGTGTGGGAGCAGTAAAAAAGAAGGGGGAAGTGGGTTGGGGGCGATGCTTTCGCTGTCTGTGTATACATATGTGTGGGTGTGGGTGGAGAGCGGAACTTCTATTGTTTATTTGGGAGTAGGGAGTGAGCAGCGCAGCAGCAGCAGAGAGAGAGAGAGAGAGCAGAGAGTAAAATGGAGAGCAAAGGCGTAGGGAACGCACACACATACAGTTAAATGTGTTCCAGTTGCTGTTTGTATTGGTGAGAGCTGGCTGATTCTTGTTATTGTTGTTGTAGTTGTTGTTGGCTGCTCGCATACTCACCCAAAATAAGATGTTTATAAGGACCATCAAATATTTGACACACGAACAGCAGCCGTTGAGACCCATTTTGATAGCTTATTGACTTTTGAACTTATAACTTGTTTTTCCTTTTTCGGTGCTTCTTCTTCGACCACCGTTGTGTTTTTTCTAGCCTGTGATTTTTTTTTAAGAAGCTGCGTTTATTGCAATTTCTCTTCCTTCCCCCTTGCACACGCACATGCACTCAATATTCGAAAATCACGTTCGTTTGGCGCGCTCGCTTAAAATCACTTTTTTCTTAATTCACTAATATCCGTTTGTTCTTTTTTGCCGTTAACCGCGATTTATTTAGCAATAATTTAAATTTTTATTTGTACATCGAAGCAGCAACGGCGCTCTCTCAATCGCGTCTGAGTCAGTGTGACCGTGCTTGAGTAGGTTGATAATACCACCTTCGCTTGACTGTAAGCAATCTATATCGATAATCCAAGCCGCTTCTTAGTGCTTTGCAGCACTGCAGAAATATGCGCGCACTGACAAACGTTAATCGATGATTGCACATAAATCGAATAATTAATATAACTTGACTATCGATAGGCCACGAAAATGTATACATTTATGGCTTCGCGCTGTTGGGTCACACTCGCAGTTCGTTGTTTTTCCATCAGAAAAAAACAGTGAAAGAGTGCACCAAGAAATAGTGAAAAAAATGCATTACAAGTGAAAAATCAAATGCAAGAATTCAAATAATCAGTGAAAAGTGCACAAAGTGCTGTAGCTGATACACCAAACAAAACCAAAATGCATACGCAAATTATGTAGCTGCTGTGTAAAAGGCAAGAAAATCGGTACAAAAGGAAAACAAAATAAAATACACAGCCAAACAGCGAATGTAAATGTGAAGCGCAGGGGACAAAAGTAAGCACACAGCTACACAACCACCCCCCACCCCCTTCCCTTACCATAATAGTATACACCTGCAATGAAATTGAAACAGGCTGCTGCTTGCGTCTAAGTTTTTAGTAATTAAAGACCAGCCCCCTGCTACAGCTCACCCCCCCCCCCTCTCCCACAAATCCCCTTGCCTACGCCTCATACACCCGCTCTGCCACTCACACATGGCTCCCACTGAGAGCGAGTGTTTGCTTGTATATGTGTGTGTTTCTATGTGTGTATGTATGTGTGTCTTGTAATTTTGTTACGCAGTGGAGCGATGCGGCGGCCGCTGAAGTGGAGTGAAGAAAAAAAAATAAGAAAAGCTTTGCCTGCGCTTTAAGGTTTTGTTGTTGTTGTGTACATATACAATTTCACAAGTGCTGCATTTGAATCGAGTTGCGAGGCCGCTTCTTATTTTAGCTTTGGTTGTTGTTGTTTTGAATGATTGAAGCAGTGGCAAAAAATAAGCCAAACAAAAGCAAAACTCAGCAACTTGCTTTTCGAAATGTAAACTTAAAGCTTTAGCTTTACATTTTAAATAAGCTAGAAGTAAAATTTTTATTTTTATAAATGTACATATTTTATTTTGTAATAATTTTACTTTGAACCATGGTAAAATGTAAAATACGGCGTTAAAATATAGACATGTAACACACACACACCCACATATACAAACATACACATGTATACATATACATATACATATGTATTGGTTTTCCGCTTCTCTCGTATGTTATTGTAAATTTCACTTTCACCTTCGTTCGTTGTGGGCAGTTTTAGAGTAGCGGCCACTACTCTTTTGTCCAATTACTATTGTACTTCTTTAAGTTATTATTAGGCTCATTGCAAATTAGAAAGTGAACGCTTTCTGTGCGTTTGTGTGTGTGTCTGTTTGGCTTCTTAATGGAGCTGTGAGCGTGTCGTGTTTTATATTCGTGACACGAACCAGCACCTGTTCTAAAATTCGATTTCGTGCCTGTTTTTGTGTTGAGCGTAATAAAGTAAAGCATGAAAGTCAAGACAAAATAATTTAATTAGTTGAAAGATCTCTTAAAATTGATAAGTAATTTATATTAATTACACTAGACAACAAGGTATTTTGGTATTTTTCATCTCTTCTTACATCCTTTACAATCTTTAAAGCGTCGATGTTGCCACAGTTTAACTACTATCAGTCCAGTTACATTTTATATGCTCAATATTAACATATATGTATATAAAGACTAGACTACAAAATCATAAAGGATTGACCACAAAATTGATTACTTTATTAATTAGTGGTCGGTTTCATTGTTTTACAAATGTGTTTGTCTGTTATTGTCTTGATAAAATGGGACACGCTCCCATCTCTACTGCTTAATTTGCCTTAATTAGTGAATGCGCGTGCCCATTTAAATAAATATACATATATATATATATATATACATATGTATGTAGTATGTACTTATTTGCCCCACACTATATCCGACTTCGTTCCCGTCACATGCTTTAATTCTAATTAGCGCCTTTCTGCCCCACCAGAAGACGGCGTCTAACTGTCTCTCTGTCCGTCCGTGCGTCCGTCCGTCCGTCTGTCTGTCTGTCTATTCGTCCCATCGGTGATGACAATTGCTGCAGGCAAGCGTGCAACGTGTGGGAACTGTTAAATTGCTGCATCGAAAAAGGGGGACACACATTTAGATATTTCAATCATTTGCATTCCCCACGCACACACACACACACACACACACAGGAGGCACACACATACACATACACATAGATAGACAGACAGACAGCATGTTACATTTTGCATGGCGAACAAAGCACATAATTTAGTGCGAGCAACGGCACTTGGCAACATGCGGCAACAACAACAACAACAACAACAACAACAACAACAACAACAACAACAACAACAATAATAGTCAACTAACTAGGAAGTTGTTGGCAACTGTTACGCTTTTGTCTTGTGCTTCACTTCTTTATGAACGAACGACTCCATTATCTTTAACAGAGCCACAGCATTCAATATTAACAGTAACAGTGTGCTAACATAGCACAAGTGCAACAACCCAATAACATTAGCTCATACGCTTATACGAGTCTCAATGTGCCCGACTATGTAATACCCTGTTTTCTGAGTGTGCTTAAAAGAATGTTATATAAGGGATATTTTATTTTTATGATCTGTCTATCTCATGTTGTTAAGCAAATTTTATTAAAACTGGAATGACACTTGGAAATGATTAACTTAAAAATAATGATTACAATAGAGATGGAAAACAACAGATTCCTGAGACAGATTTTGATAGCTAAAATATGCATACAACCCATAAGAAAGTATATTTAGCACAGGGTATCTAAACTGCAGCCTAAAAAATAATGTGTGAATTTGCCATAGAATTTGTGGCAATAACAATAGGCGCCTACAACAACAATAACAACAACAAGTGGCTGAAGCATAATAGAAACTAGGTAATGCTTTTATAATTTATTCCAACGACTTTTTATGGCCTGCTTCTTTGTGCTTAGGCCCGTTTTTTATTTTATTTTCACACACAGCGGCAACAGTTGTGGCTTTGCACTGTTCCGCTTTTGCTACTGTTGCTGCCACCGCTGCTGCCCCCGCTGCTGCTGTGTGATTGGGCGCAAAACTTAAACCCCCATGAAAGTTAACCTTTTGGTTAATGTTTTTGGATTTTGAGGTCTTACTCAACATAAATCATAGAATTTGTTCCGTGTGCTTTTCTGTGGCAGCTGTTTAAAGAACAAGAAACAAGAGCAAATAGTCGAATGCAAACAAAGCAACAACAAAACAAACACAGCGAACAGTTTTGGATTTCTACCAGACATTATCACTATCCTAATAAACCAAAACAAATTTGAAATTTCAGTTTCATTGCAGACAACGGAGCAGCAACAGCGGCAGCAACAGCGGCAGCAACAGCGGCAGCAACAGCGGAGTGCAGATAAGGCGGACAACGCACTGATTACAATTGTAACTGATACCTGAAGAGATACTGGCACTGGTTTCCTTTTCACGCACAAGTCTCCTGCGCAGCGGCAGCGGCCACATTCTCGCTTATCATTGACCGAGCATGTCGCACGGCAGCGCCGGCGCGCAAACTGGTGGCGGTGGCGGCAGTGTCGGCGGCGGCAGCTTGGGCGGTGCAGCAGCAGCAGCAGCGGCGGCAGCAGCCGCATCATCTGGCTCTGAATATCGTGAGCTACATTGGACTGTATCCAGCGTGATGGACTCGTCGCGCGTATCCACCTGCCTTATATCGATGCTACTCATTGTCTATGGCAGCTTTCGCAGCCTTAACATCGAGCAGGAGGCTCGCGAGCGTGAGCAAAAGAAACGCAATGAATCCATGACGAATCTGCTGACTGGCGAGCAGGTCGAGAAGGAAACAAGTAAGTGAACTTCGTGAACTTTGCGATACTTGATTAGTAGCAGCATATAAATTATTTATTTATATTTTTTAATTAATTCATCATAAAAAACAGAATTGTTCTATTCAATCTCCATTTCCATTTTCTTTGTTAAACATTTGTTTATATGCCTTAATATGTTGATCGAATCGCGTTGGAATCATAAACAAATTTTTGTTTATTAGATTTACAACATGGATCATTTTTCTAAGTAAATATGAAGTGCTCATATATGTGTATATTTAACGCAATTTTCCACATTATTGCACAGGCGATTAAATTAATTTTTTTCACATTGAATTTGAAGCTCCATGATGAACATCTTTAATAAAAAATAATATATATCTTTGTTGTTGCTGCTAATTGACTATCGATGCTTGTAATATAATTAAGTATATCTATTTTCAACAATGTGTGATTCAAATTTCTTAGTTGACTCTGTTGTAGCGGACAAGTTTGCAACGTTGGATACGATGCATGCGCTGTGTTTGCCACTTGGTGCTTCCATATCGCTGCTCATCATGTTCTTCTTCTTCGACTCGATGCAGCTGCTCTTCGCCGTGTGCACAGCCAGTGAGTGTAGCTTGTTATGTGTTATGCACATCTGCTCACATTAATTTGACTTACTTATATAACTATATTTTCATATTATCCGCTTGCTTGCAGTTATTGCCACTGTGGCGCTGGCATTTCTCCTGTTGCCCATGTGCCAGTACATAATGCGTCCCTGCACGGATGGCAAGCGTTTCTCCTTTGGGATCTGCGGTCGTTTTACAGCAGCGGAGCTGTTTAGCTTTACGCTCTCCGTCTCAATTGTGTGCGTCTGGGTGCTCACTGGTCACTGGCTGCTAATGGATGGTACGGCTAATTGGATCATCTTCAGCTTTAGCTTCAATTTCAATTCATTATTATTTTTTATTTTTGTATTTGTTTTAGCCATGGGCATGGGTCTGTGTGTCGCATTTATAGCATTCGTGCGTTTGCCCAGCTTGAAGGTGTCGACGCTGCTGTTGACCGGTCTGCTGATCTATGACGTCTTTTGGGTGTTCCTCTCATCGTACATATTTAGCACAAATGTGATGGTCAAGGTGGCCACACGACCCGCCGAGAATCCCGTTGGCATTGTCGCACGCAAATTGAATTTGGGCGGCATGGTGCGGGACACACCGAAGCTGAATTTGCCAGGCAAACTGGTTTTCCCCAGCTTACACAACACCGGACACTTCTCAATGCTCGGCCTGGGCGATGTGGTAATGCCGGGTTTGCTGCTGTGCTTTGTGCTACGCTATGATGCATATAAAAAGTCACAGGGCTTTACCTCGGATCCAATGCTATCACCGCCAAAGGGTGTTGGCTCCAGGCTAACATATTTTCATTGTTCCTTATTGGGGTAAGTGGTGCACGATTTATCTCGCAAATTATTGTAATTTTCATCTATTTGCTTTACTACAGCTATTTCTTGGGTCTGTTAACGGCAACGGTCAGCTCGGAGGTGTTTAAGGCCGCACAGCCCGCCTTACTCTATTTAGTACCGTTCACGTTATTACCACTGCTGCTGATGGCCTACTTGAAGGTATTTAAAGCTCATATTAATGCTATGTAATATTCTCTAATTACATCTTTGGTTGCAGGGCGATCTGCGGCGCATGTGGAGCGAACCATTTATTGCGCATCAACCATCAAAACAATTGGAAGTCTGAGTGTACTCTATCTTAAAGCAGAATTAAACAGAATTACGAAAAAGAACAGAGAAAATGAACACGACAATTCAAACACTATGATTCTCTCTTAATAACATACGTATTGTTTAATTATACGTATCAAAGTTTTTTTTAAGTTAGGTGATCCTCTTTTTAGTGAAGTAACAGCAAAACCGAATAATAAATGTACGTAGTTTTAGCCTAAGTGGTAACGTTTTTTTAAAACCACACAAATGTACATGTATATGTTAATGTAATTTTCGCTCTACGTTACGCAAAGCAAAAATTCGAGACAGTTTATGCTGGCCGTAAAATTTTGAAATTGACGCAAATGGGAGATTTCAGATGCGCTTCAATCTCACACAGACTCAAGCTGCATTCTTACTTATATACAAACCTGCATATACTATAGTAAATGTTTACTATTAGCGTTTTTTTTAATTTAGCAACTGTTGAGATTTAATGTTGTTCATTTAGTTTTAAAGGCATTTTCAACATTTCCAACTCACGATAAACGAACATAAATTCGATGGATTTCTTATACGAATTAATTATCAAACATTTTCTGTAAATACTTAATTTTAATATCAATCACAAATAATAGTTAGTAAGTGCGCCCGCATTTCAAGTTCATATTTCGATTGTATTTCTTCAACCGCATTTCCGTCCCCATTTCCACTTCCATTTTCTGTATTCGTCTCACACACACATACAAAAATGATGTTTTGCCAAAATGCATGTGTTCGTTTTAAACAATAAATATTGATGAAAAACAACAAACAAACAAAAGAGATGTTTCACAAATTAAGTTTCAAGAATTTTAATTATTTCTAACGATCAAGCAAAACTAACAATAATACATAACTATAAATATATGCATAGTAGTTACATATTAATTTTAAGTAAATGCAATTTCGAAACATATAGATACAATAAAAATGTGAGATTTGAACCTAAACCATTCAAATAAATGAATTCAATACAATTTTATTATTTCTTGTTAATTAAGTAAAAAAGAACAAACTGGCCATTTCAAAATGTTCACTTTGGCGCTAATACCAAAAATACTGAACACCGATTACTCGTGTATCGATAGCTAGATAGTAGCGGCATGATGGATGAGGACCAATTTCAATAGTAATTGATAACGATATACGATACCTGTGGTGTTTGGACGATAGGCGATCATATTGCGTTGTGTTTTTCTTCTGGAAAATAAAAATATAGCTAAGAAAAACAGTGAAAATTGGTAAAATAAGTGAAAAACTACATGTAACAGTAAAGTGCGTGCCTGTAAACAACAAAAAGTTAATTAACACACACAAAAGTAAGTTTAAACCGTCAAAAAAATTGAACGCCGAGAACAAAATATGTAGGTGTAAAACACACACACACACACATTCATACGCACACAGCGTAGAACAAGTTGCAATTTCAATAACAAAAGTGTAAAAACAAGTAATAGCATTTTTTCGCATCAAAATGGCCTTGACTCTGAATCCGCTGATTCCAGCTTATCAAATCTGCAAAACAAAAACAAAACAGCAGCTATATCACACATCAACACACACACATACATTCATAGATATGCGGTGTGTATTTGTATGTGTGTAGATACGTACGTTAATACGCCTACACGCTACGTAAAGAGCATTTACAATAAAAACGAGCACGTAAGCGTGTAAATACGCAGCGTACGCGCAAAAGGAGCAACGTAAACGCAAAATTGCTCATTTCGCGAGCTTGTTCATTTACCCAGCAAGAAATCCATTTAACGGGTCTTTAACGGACTCAAAGAGTTTTCATGATAGCTGAATTTGATTAAATTTACTTGGGTATCAATTTAACAATGTTTCTATTATATTTATTAAAGCTGCTTGAGATACATTTATTTTCGTAAAATAAAATACGCTTCGGAATTTTAATTGTCAGATTTTGCGTATGGGAATTGAGAATATCTTTAAAAGTACCAATTAAAAATATAATCCTATACATTTATAACATATTGTAAGTACAGTTGTCGCTAAAGAAATATAACGCCTTGAATATAAAATTCTTATCTGATAGAAAATCTTTTCTATATTTTTGTTTTTGCAAATTTATATAATTGTAGAAAATCCAACATTAAATTGGTCTATTAAAATCATTTTAATACACTATATTAAAATAATTCGGTAGTGTTTTAATTTTAATTTTTACTTATAACAACTTTTATATATTTGATATATGATTTCCTTCAAATAAAACCCTCTTCAAAATCGCACTCAATTCAACGCTGGGTATTCTCAAATTACTCATTCAATATTTTGCTTACCTAAGAAAATGTTGAAACAACATTGAAAGTTCATCGATAGGGGGAACTCAACTAAACCGTCGACACTTTATTTGTTATTACAGCAGCAGATAGACAGACTTCAGCTGGGTAACTCGTGCATCAAACTGAATATAAACGGGCACAGCGAGCCGGAGCAGCGCCACCACCCACACAGACAGCAGCAGCAGCAGTCCTTTGTGCAGATGGGTGGAAACAGCGCGGCTGCCAATTCGAGCGCTTTTAGCGCTGGCGGATACATTGGACCCACCACTAGTTTGGGTGCCGCCGGTGGCAGTGATTTGATACCAGCGCCCATGGGCACCGGCTCAGCAATGGGCAGCACATCCTATACGTATGGCGGCACCAGTTGGGAGGAGTTTTGCGATCGACATGCCCGCGTTGCCGCCAGCGATTTTGCCAAGGCGTGCATCACCTATATCAACGGCAACCTGCCGCCGGATGTGGCACGCAATATACAGCATCGCAGTTTTGCTCTCAAGTTTGTCGAATACTTCTCTGAGCACTACGATACCGAGTTCTTCAGACGGCGCAGCAATCTGAAGTCAGACATTGGCTCACTGTTTGATGGCGGCGGTGGCGTCGATTTCGGTGCGGAGGAGCATGAGGTGTCGCGACTGTTTCCCAAGTCGCTGCTGCGTCGCCTCTCCTTCAAAGGACTGCGCAAGGGCAAGGTGAGCAATGCGCCAGCAAGGCGGACAAATCAAAGTTTAACTTTAGAAGCTCTTCTTTTTGCAGACATTCTTTCACAAGAACTCGGACGATGTGGACGGCGTGGGCGGCAGCAAGCAGAGTAGTAAAACTAAGCTGGCCAAAATAGTGGTCGAGTGCCGCAAGGAGGGAACTGTCAACAATCTAACAGCCGAGAGCTTGGACCAGACGACGGGCACACAAAAATGGGAGAAATGCCGTCTGGCGCTGGTCAAAGCCGTCGGTGGCTATATGCTTGAGTTCTATACACCGCCAAACTCCAAGAAACCGCGCAGCGGCGTCTTCTGTTTCCTTATCTCGGAGGCACGCGAGACAACCTCACTGGAGATGCCCGATCGCATGAACACCTTTGTGCTCAAGGCCGACAATAACATGGAGTACGTGATTGAGGCTGAGAGCGCAGATGATATGCGCAGCTGGTTGGCCACCATACGCTATTGCATGCGAACGCCGCCCACACAGCAACCAATGCTTGATTCCGAAGTCATTGCGGCGGCCATGCAAACTTCGCCGGTGACTACGAACCCGAATCCAACGGCAAGCGGCGGAGCCTTGGGCGGCATACAGAATCCCCAATATCAGCAGCAGGGTGGCCTTTTGATGGGCGGCTCCAATGGTAATCTAGTTAATTCACAGTCTGCGGACAGTGCTTTGGCCGCCGCCTCGGGCAGCAACAGTAATGCGAATGCAGCTTCCGTCAATGATGTGCAGGCCATTTCGCAGGCCAGCAATGAGCTGAGTAGCACGCCACCCGAAATTCCTTCACGTCCGTCACGTGGCGAGCGAGGGGAGCAACGTTTGTCCGCGTCCAGCAATTTTGATGGCAATGAGCTCGTGGAAACCGAATCCGATGTAAATGTCGCCGATCTGACAGCTGAGATGCGCCAGTTTCCCTGGTTCCATGGCACGCTACCGCGTGCGGAGGCCGCTCGCATGGTGCTGCAATCGGGAGCAGACGGTCATGGTCACTTTTTGGTCCGTCAAAGCGAGACACGTCGCGGCGAATTTGTGCTCACATTCAATTGCTTAGGACGGGCCAAGCATCTGCGGCTGACAATCTCGGAGAAAGGCCAGTGTCGAGTGCAGCATTTATGGTTCCCCACCATACAGGGGATGCTCGAGCATTTTCGACACAATCCCATACCGCTCGAGTCGGGCGGCATATCGGATGTGAAGCTCACGGATTGGGTGCATCACACCAGCAGACTGAACGATTCGGCCGCAATGGCATCTTCCGCCGCCTCCAACGCTGAATCGGGCGTCGATGCAGCAGCTGGAACAAGCAACGCTGCCGGCAGCTCCGGCAATGCGAATGGCAATGGCAATGGACATCCTTCGCCGAGACATGTGAGATAGCCAAAATTTTGGAGTCAATTCAGTGTCAGTGATGGTTTTTATTTTCCTTTATTTGATTTTTCAACTATAATTTCATTATGGAAGAGAGTGATACTTAGGGTTCCTCTATAACTTATCATTTGTCGACTCATCCATTTAGACTTACCATATACATATATCAACTTCTACAGTCCATGAACATAAATTGCTTAAAATAAAATATAAAAAATTATGCTACTATAACTAGCATATTAATCAAAGATTTATATATATATATATATATATATATATATATATATATATATATTATATGATTAGTTGAACGATGACCGTTCAAAAAAAGGAAGCTTCGAAAAGTTTTCATAATCGCAAATAATTTTCCTCACCATATTTAAAAATTAGAACTTTAGTTACACTTCTAATACATTGAAGTTTTATCTTCCTAGCAAAAGTTTTTTTTTGACAGGACAACGAGTATGAATGGTAAAGGATAGTTGACTAGTATTTTTTATAATTTCGCAGTTTTTGTTAATTTAAAACCATGTATTGGGTTTAATTTGTTTAGTTAAAAGAATGTTTTAAATGTATTGGATATCATTTCTTAAGTAGCTCTTTTTCGGACATTTCTATATTTTCTTTGGTGTTTGTTGTGTTCAGTTTGAATGCGTTTCCAATCGTCGCATGTTTCATGTTTACCTCAAACACAAAAAAAGAATAGATATTTCAATTGTCTAATTTCAATTTAATTGTTTTTAAATCTTTGCAGTGCAACGAAGTGATTACCATGAATCTAAGTGTTCGCTTAAAGACAAACGAAATCGAACTGCCACAGGAGCCAACACACGTCTATTTTCCGGAGCAAGTCTACTTTCCTTTGGATCCCACAACGCTGACCGTTCACAATTCGCCGCCGGCAGGTCATGGTTTCCTGGATCAGCCGCACCTGCGTGCGTCGAATGCTTCACTTCAGGCCGCCCATCCGGGCGGTGGAACGGCGCGTCATGGCGGTGATGCGAGCGCCAATAATTCTGGTGCTGGTGCTGGTGCCGGCGGCAGTGGAGTAGCTGGCGCCGAGTGCACCGGACGCGCCATTGATAATCAGTATAGCTTCACTTAGGCGAATGTCGCCAATGTGCATTGATTTTGAACTTCTTGCGCGGAATTTATTTTTGTGCCATTGCGTAGCAGCAGCAGCAAAATATTTTTGTATTTTGTTTATTTCTTTTTATTTTTATGTGTTTTGCAAAGAAATGTATATCTACGTAAGTCGTATATATATCTTGTTTCTATTAATTTTAGAGCCTTTTTGGAAGACATGAAGTAACTGAATATTATTACGATTATAATTGTATACATTAAATAGCTAAATGTGTGTGTTCATTTTAAGTACATATGTAAGTGTTGTATGTAAAACAAAAGTGTAAAATTTGTGGCACCAAAGGTGCGACACTTGCGAATCCTAAAACTTCCTGCTTTACAAAAAAATACATACATATATACATAATATATATAAATATATATATACTACACTTATAAATATAAAATCATATATATTTAAATTATATTAAAACTGATAAACTACAATAAATGAAGTTATATGAATGCAAATATATGTTATTTTTTAAAGGGAATGTTTTCTTTTTAAAATTTGGCTGGCATTTGTAGACTTAAATAGTGCAAAAATACATTTACAAATACCTCAAACTTTTTGTTTTTCAAATCGGATATATTATTAAAAATGCATTTACCCACGATCAATAATAATTGCGATAAAACCTAGTAAACGTTTCTGAAATAATGAAATGTATCAGGATGAGTAATGGCAATTAACGTTAGAAATTGTAATTTAAAACAGGGGTTCACTACAGAACTGATGAACTTTATCGATAGTTAAGGAATACTTATTGAGTACTCTGTAAATATGAGACTATCGATAGCATACCTTAAATTAATACATGTAATTAAAGTCAATAAGACTAGATAAATATAATTAAATATAAATTCTAATTAATATTGAATATGACAACAATTGCTGAAAGTAATAATAATAATTCGTAATACATGGGATTTCGTAATGATAGCTGAGTGTGACCAGAAGTTAGAAAGTCACAGCTGCGAAAAATGACGGAAACACAAAAAGAAGAATAACTGTTATACATTATTAGAGATGATATCAGAGTGACATCTGAACGAGTGTGACCAAAAAGCAGAAAGTGACAGCTGGAGAAAACAAACCAGAAAAGCCGGAACAACAAAAAGTCAATTGCCGGCAATGGATCTCGAATTGGATATTATTGATTCTCTGGTTGCGCTTGGCTACGATAACCTGGAGCAGGAGGCACTAACTCAAGCATTAGATGGCGGCATTGGCAACGCCGAGCTTCGAGAAATTATTTATTGGCTGGCTAATCAATTGCATTTGCTGCGAAAGACGGATGAGCATGTGGCCTCCAGCAGCAAGGATCATGGCGAATTCGCGTTCGAGCTTTCGCTGCTACTAACGGAACTGGGCTGTCCTTACCGTCAGTTTGTGGGTGTTCCGATGTCGGAACGCTTTCAGACACGGGTATCGATGATGCAGTTGCTCGATTATCTTACTGCAGAGCTGATGGCCACCAAGATGACCATGAAACTGCAACCAATCGAGCCGCCCAACAAGAAATCAAAGACTGAATCTAATTTGCAGCTGAAGGTGACCCAACTGTTCGACGATCTGCAACTGGGGGAGCTGCCCAAAGCCATCAATGTGAAGATGCTGTTTGAGCGGCTCACACCAAAGCTGGAGCAGCGACTGAAACAAACGAATCCGGCTTTGTTAAGTGAGCCTTTGATGCGTGCAGTCAAACCCTTGACGGATGCCCAGTGGCGTCTGCTGGAGGCCATGCACAAGGATCTGGACGGGGAGTACAATCTGCGGCGTCAGATGATGTTGACGCGTCTGGAGGCGACCGTCCAAAGCTTTCAGTGGTCCGAGAGCATGAAGATGCGTCAGAGCGAGATTGGCGATCGTTTCCAGCGGAAGCTCAAGGAGATTGAGCAGCTCAAATACGGCGGAGATGATACCAATATTGTGGCGCTGCTGGCGGCGCGTGCGGATCTGGCGATTATTGAGAAAACCAGCTCGGCGAATGTGCGAAAGAACACAGCTTCCAAAATAGAAAAACATGTGATTGGCAATGTACCGGATCGCGGTGGACGCGCCAATGAGCATGCGCCACCGCCACCGGAAATGCCTTCCTGGCAGCAGCAGCGGGCCGGTGGACCTGGCAGAGGAGGCGGGCGTGGCGGCGGAGGTGGAGGCGGAGGCGGGCGTGGTGGTGGAGAAGGTCATGGTAACGGAGGAGGGCGTGGTGGTGGAGGAGGTCGTGGTGACGGGGGAGGGCGTGGCGCTGGTGGCAACTTCCGTGGCGGCAATAGAGGTCGAGGTCGAGGTGGTGGTGGTAGTGGTCAGAGCTGGCAGCAACAACCACAACAGCAGCCGTTCCAACAGCAACAACAGCCCTTCCAACAGCAACAACAGACGTACCAACAACAGCAATGTGATCAGCAGTTTCTCAACAACAGTGGACGTGTCCAGGGTACCGGCTGGAATCCTCATGCTGGCGGACGTGGCGGCAATTCTGGTGGCTACCACGGTGGTGGACGTGGCGGCTACAATCAACGCGGCGGCTTCCGTTGAGCCACCTACAGGCCGTATTCTAGTTTCCGTTTCAGCTATTATGCAATTTATAGAACTTACGTGAATCGATATTTATTTATAATAGAAAATTTCATAGTTTTTCTAATGTGCCTGCAGAAACTCATAAATACATATATTGATTGTTAATAGGGTGCAATTAAAAAATAAAAACTATGTCATCTAGTACAGAAAATCTCGCATGTCGTTTTATATTTGAGGTTAGGTTTTTTTCACTCTCAATTTAGCTAATGTCGATCTAGATTTACGTTTTGTTCTGATCGCCCTATCAAATTGTATTCCCAGCACTCGGAGGGTGCGATGTACAAAAGCTGGCTCAACTTTTAGTACCCTATACCCATAGAATTATTAAATTAAAAGGAGTCAAATTATGTTGTGAAGTATCCTATTTTAAATGCAAAGTCATTAAAAAATTACTGATAAACACAAAAAAATTACAATAACCATAATAATATGTGGAATTCCGTCTAAAATTATGTTAAATATTGAACGTACTTAATTATACATAAAATAAGCAAGTATTTTATTTGAGGTTATGTACCAATGGCAATGTTTGAATTTGGGTTAGATCGGTGATCGGTGATCGAATGATATGTATAGCTACGCCCCTGGGCAGGTAGCCATGCATCAAACACGCGACACTCAATTGCCATTGAGCGGCAGCAGCAGTCATCATCCATTCTGGTGATATTGCCACTGTCCACAGCAAAGCAATTAACGTGTTTAATCAGCATGAAAACCATGTCGAAGTCATCCAAATGACAACGACATAGACGGGCCCACACAGCGTTGAGTTCAGTTCGGCTAAAATATTCGCAGAGAGCGGCAGTGTCATTAGATATTACAAACATTCCAAAAACAGTTTAAAATTCAAAAATAATTAGCCGCTATGGTCAGCTGCAGACCCATTCTAGCATTTATGCTATTTAACATTTTTAACAGCATTTTTGTGCCTGGCCGCGCACAAAATCTGTTGGATCGCTTGCGGCCGGTGACCGTAAATCTGACGCGATCCGATGACGTTAAAGTGGTCTCCGGCACAAATGTGAAGCGCTACGAGCGGATGACTGTTCCTCTGGGCGGCATTGGTCCAGTTATTGGTGGCATCGGCGCAGCCGGACTGCTTAGCCCACTGCTGCATCCGCAGCCGGCGTACCTAGGCTACGCTTATGTAGGTTATAATTCCACTTTCAAATGTGCAACCTAATCAATCTCTGCTCCTTAGGTGCCCCAGTGGCAGGCGGGCGCTAGGCTTATGGGCGATGGCGAATCAGCGGCTGCAGCCGGCATGGTCACCTTTCAGCAGCTGCCCTACAACAGTGACATCAAAGTGGCCATCAATGTGACGGGACTGCCACCAGGAAAGCATGCTCTTCACATACACACATACGGCGATGTCAGCGAGGGCTGCAAATCCACTGGCGGACAGTTTCCCAATAATTTTGTAAGTCGCATTTCATTTAAGTACACTTTGAAGATCAATCCATATACTTTTTAAAAAGTAGGTTGGTGTCCTTTACATTTTGCATGTTAGGGACTTTTTAAACATTTTATTAAGGTTTTTTCTTAGGTTTTTTTATTTTACTATATTTTAGAGCACGTCTATATGATCAAATTAATCATTAGTTCGTTCCAAACTTAACTAAACAAAATTTCGTAAAAAACAAAATTTTTTAAATAATGTCTGTTACTAACTAGCTTAACTCTACGAAGATGGCAAAAAATAAGTTTTTGATTGAAATGTACAAGATACATATTTATAAAGAACATATTTCGTGAATATCCTTAAATATAACAAAACATTTTATATTTTTACAATGAAAGAGAAAAAAACACACAATATTTAAATACTTTCCATTAAGTATACATATTTACAAAGAATTTATTGCATTGTGAAATAGAAATCATCATTAAGAACAGAATAATTAATGTTTGTAAACACAAATGCGTTTCAGGTAAATGGCTTACTAATAACTTTTGAGCGTATAATTGCTCAACCTAGATAGATATAGCCTGAGATACAGCTAAATACCGGTTTTATTATTATAATTATTCATTTAAAATTCGGTAGGTAGATTTATATATTCGGGTCGACCAACTAGTAGATTGAAAAAGATTGATTATTTGAATTAAATGTATTCCCTTTTATTCTTGCAGCTAGGTAATCTGGAAGTCAAGGAAGATGGCAGCGTATCCGCAGTATTTATGAGCATCTATCTGCAGCTGTTTGGCTTCAATGGCATCATTGGTCGCTCCATAGTTATTCACAGCAAGCCAATCGATCTGAACACTGCCCTCAATGCGGAAGTCTTCTCCTCGGCGTTATCAGTGCCCAATGCATTGGCCTATCAGAACGAGGAGATGTCCGTTGGACCACCAATTGCCTGTGGCGTCATTAGTCTGATGAGCACATCCATCACAGCAATAAAGCCACCCACCAGTCCACCAATGCCACCACCCGAGATTTAATTTTATATAAGACATTTGATCAACATTTTAAACGTAAAATTACAAGATTCTATATTTTGAAAAATCAAAATCCTTGTGCTTTTTTCGCCAAAAAAATAAAAAATTTTATTTTTCCAAAAATTCATAAACTTGAGATGAAGAATTAAACTAGTTGCTAAATAATGGTCAAAATGACCTCGGGATCGACAATCGGTTCAGATTTGACAAAGTTGTGTCAGTTTGAAGTCTGGAAAGGTCATTTATAAGGAACTTTTCGTTGTTTGGGCACTTTACAAGTCCATTTTTTTGTCACTTTTGGCGTGATTTTTGACAGAAAAATGAACTACCCCGAAATCACTTTTCCTACAGCTTTTTATACTATATGTGACAACTATAGTCAATTAAAGATAAAATTGCAAGATTCTAATTTTTGAAAAATCAAAATTGGTAAGGGTCCCCCCTTATGCTTTTTTCGCCAAAAAAAATCCGAAATTTATTTTTTTCAAAATTTCATAAACTTGAAATGTGGAATTAAACTAGATGCCAAATAATCATCAAAATGGCCTCGGGATTGACAATCGGTTCAGATTTGACAAAGTTGTGTCAGTTTGAAGTCTGGAAAGGTCATTTATAAGGAACTTTTCGTTGTTTGGGCACTTTACATGCCAATTTTTTGTAATTGTTTGAAAATATGAAATCGAAAAATACGTATATGTGGATGTGTCTTCCGATTCTATGAAATCTTTTTGTCCTTAAAATTTCATAACGATCGGACAATAAACAAAGAAGTTATTTAAGATTCAATATTTCATATTATGGGGCCAATGGAATAAGAAGAATTAAAGCAATTGCACGAAGCGCGCAGCATGTGCTTGTATGAGTGTATGTGTGTGTTTTTTTGTATGAATGCAGATAAATAATTATGAATGAACGTTAGGGCTGGGTTCAGGGTATCTCCTAGTCGGGCACTCTCGACTAGAGCACGCTTGTTTAAAATATCAAGATTTCTAGACTTACAAGACAGGGTATCTTATAGTCAATCCACTTTAACACAAGCGTTCTTGGTCTTTGCCAAATTAAAAGCCAATAAAATGCAGCTCAGCTTTTATTATTTGGACGTGCTGGGAATGCCCAACTCTCTTGTGGGCGTCCAGCTTTGGATTTCCAAACTTTCTTCGGGTATTGCGTTAGGCTTTTGGGTGCAGTTGAAGGTTGAACTTGGACATGATAGCTACAAATAGATGCGTGCGCGAAAGTAAAAGCCGTTGCTGGCTGCTAATCGCTGTGACTGTTGTGATTGTGGACTTGGGACAGGCTCAGCTGGAGCAGCAGCTGGAGCAGCAGCTGGAGCAGCCAAGTGCGAAGATCGACTGGCTAACATTTCCGTGGTCACGGAACAAGACCAATAAGGGATCACAACTGGCCGCTGGCTTGCAGCTGAAAGATGACTACGGCCAGGTGGATATATCCAGTTTCAGTGGCTTCGAGCGTCATCCCTGCCGTCGTGTCTGCCAGCAGGGCCAGACGCAGAGCTGCTACTATCAGCTGGTGATGCACAACTATCGTCGCTTGGGCAACGAGTGCCAACGCTGTCAGCTCGATGAACGCACCTGTGCCGCCGAGAACTGCATCTATGGCGATGGTGTTCCAACGCCAGTTATGGCCGTCAATCGAATGGTGCCCGGACCACCCATTGAGCTGTGCGAGAACGACACCGTTGTGGTGGATGTGCTCAACTACCTGAATGAGCCGAGCACAATGCACTGGCATGGAGTACACATGAGCCGCACACCCGAAATGGACGGGGTGGCCCATGTGACCCAGTATCCGGTGCAGCCGGGCGAGGTGTATCGCTATGAGTTCCAGGCGGATCGCAGTGGCTCGCTGTGGTACCACAGCCATGTCGGCTGGCAGCGTGGATTTGGTGTCGCTGGCAACCTGATCATCCGTCAGCCACATCAGGCAAATCCGCATGCGCGGCTCTACGACTATGATCTGGTGGAGCATGCACTGATGGTGCAGGACATTTTCTATGACTACAACATTCAGCAGGTGCGCAATATTCTGATCAACGGCAAGGGACGCAATCATCTCAGCCAGCTGCCGGATCAGGATGCCAGGCATCGCTATGAGCGGCTGCGAGTTACGCCCGGCTATCGCTATCGCATGCGGATTGTGCTCAACGGGGTGTTCAACTGTCCGGTGGAGTTCTCCATTGAGCAGCACAAGCTGCTGATCATCAGCACCGATGGCAATGACATTGAGCCGGTGCTGGCCGATGGCTTCTTTCTGACCTCCGCGGAACGCTTTGACTTTGTGCTGGAGGCCAATCAATATACGAAGAACTATTGGCTACGCGTCCGTGGCTACGAGCAGTGTGAGGAGCGTAATCTCTACCAGGGCGCGGTGCTCAGCTATCGGGGCGCCACTCGCAGCGAGTTGCCCCAAGGCAGCATACTGGACAGAGATCAGGGTAGAGATCTGGCCGAAGCATCCGTGTTTATCAATGATTTTCGCTTCAAGCTCCCCGCGAATGCTTCTTTCACCGCGCTGCGTCAGGGCAACAAGGAAAAGGATGTGGGCACTGTAGCCCTGCGCTCCGTGCAGCCCGTTCCCTGGGCCAGTTATACCAAATTTTTAACACACTATTCCAGCCTCAGCATGCGGCAGGCACCAAATGGTGAACTGCTCTTCCAAATCGATGAGATTAGCTACAATTCGCCGGCCATTTCGTTGCTGCAAGGACGTCAGCTGTACCAGGACGATGGCTACTTCTGCAATCGCAGCTCGCTGGCCAGCCAGGGACGTCAATGTGACCGGGAGCTGTGCGAGTGTGTCCATGTGATACGACTGCCCGCCTATCGACCCATCGAAATGGTCGTGGCCAATCACATGGATGCCACACATCCTATTCATCTGCACGGCTTCACCTTCCGCCTGGTCGGCCAGGGCGTGCTCGGAAACCACAACGATTTGAGAAATGTATATAACCCAGTCTAATCTTTGGTATACCTGACACTAATAGCTTGCAACTTACAGATACGCCAAGTGGATCGCCAGGGACGTTTGTCTCGTCTGTCTGATGACTATGCGGCTGTGGCCAAGGACACTGTGCAGGTGCCCGGACTGGGCTACGTCATTCTCCGCTTCATTTCGGACAATCCGGGCTTCTGGAGCTATCACTGTCACATCGAAGCACATGCCGTGCAGGGCATGGCGGCTGTCCTCAAGATCGGCGAGGATTATCAAATGAAACGCATTCCAGCTCGAGTGCGCTGTTGAATCACATATATGTATATATACATACATATATAGATCTAGCTATAAGTATTATTTTGTAGAAAAGTTCTATTTATTATCCACTCAAGTTTTTGCAAATACTGTGGTCGCAAGGTAACTAAAAACTAACTAAAACTTTTTTAAATTTGTTTGTAGTATTTTCGGTTTTTAAAAACTTTTCTTTTGATCTATGTATATAAATTATTATATTATATATATGCAATTTGTAAATTGATATTAGAACTGTTCAAATTTGCGCTGTAGTTCTTGTACTTTATTCACTGTAGCTAAATTGTCGGATATTTTGAGCTTGTCGCTTATCGGCCGATTAGGCTTAAGTGGTCAGTGGGGTCTTTTAAAGGCGTGTTGGTTCTGAAGAGCATACAGATCCGCTGCGATATGGCCAGAAGTAGTTACTTTCTTTTGGCGTTCCTATGCCTTTTCGCCGTCGGTCTAGGGGCATCTCTTGGACTAGACTCAAGTATATTTAAAGACGATGATTTTTATCAACTCTTCAACGATCCGGAGGGACGCTTGAAACTAAATCCCAGGCTGAAAACGGTAAGCAGTACTACACAAATATCAGAACATGCTTGAGACTAACGGTTTTGTGAACTTAGGATGATCGCATTAAGGAGCATGGATATCCGGGAGAGATGCATTATGTGCCCACCGAGGATGGCTATATACTTGGACTCTTTCGCATTCCTTATTCGCACAAGCTGCAGAATCAGGAGAAGTATCGCTCCATAGTGCTTATACAGCATGGCTTATTCGGTTGCTCCGACAATTGGGTCTCCATGGGTCCGGATAACGCCCTGGCCTTTCAACTGGCTGATGAGGGCTACGATGTGTGGCTGGGTAATACACGTGGCAATACTTACTCGAGGAATCACACGACGATCTCCACGCAGCACCCTTCTTTTTGGCGCTTCAGCTGGCACGAAATTGGCTACTTTGATATGGCAGCCATGATCGACTATGCGTTGAAGACGAACGGACAGGGGCATAAATCCATTCACTATATAGGTCACTCCCAGGGCACAACGGTTTTCTTTACGCTAATGTCCACACGGCCGGAGTACAATGAAAAGATCAAGACTGCCAATCTGCTGGCTCCAGTGGCGTTCATGAGCAACATGGAGAGTCCGCTGGTCCAAGCACTGGGACCATATCTGGGACACCCCAACACCTATTCCCGCTTGTTTGAGTCACAGGAATTTTTACCCTATAATGACTTGGTACTGGCCTTGACCTTTAACGCCTGCCAAACGGATTCAAGGTTTGCCAGCTTCTGTGCCGTCTTATATAACATAAGCCCCGAGGGACGCTCCAATTCGGTTAGTTTCAATCAAGTGAGAAAGGGACTTATATATATATATTACCTATTTCCATAGAGTGCTCTTGCGATCAATGCTGTAACAACTCCCGCCGGTGTTTCGAGCGATCAATTTTTACACTACATACAGGAACAACAGTCCGGACACTTTCGGCGTTATGACTTTGGTACAAAGAGGAATTTGATGGTTTATAATTCGGAAATACCGCCGGATTATCCAACCAACTTGATTTCCAGCAAAACTCATTTGTGGTACTCGGATAACGATTTAATGGCCGCTGTGGTGGATGTCGAGCGATTATCGGAGACCCTGCCCGATAAGGTAATGCATCATATGGAAGATAAAGAGTGGAATCATGGTGATTTTGCAACTAACTGGGAGGTGCGAAAGTATATTAATGATCCAGTTATTACAATTATCAAAGAATATGATGAGGAACATGAAAAGTAATATTTATTTTAATGTCTATGTATGTATGTGTAAGATAAGTAAAATACAAAAATAGGAAGATATTATAATTCCCATTTGATTACCAAGATAAGGTGCATGTTTTTCATATGCAAAGATTAAACTGACTGCCATAAACATTTATTATTTTATAGACTGTCGACTTGCGTGTCAATATTTAAGTCTATAAATATAGTTTTATTTACAATTCATTGAGCAGTGCAATTGCGATTAGCGATAAGACAGGCATCCTAAATCTGATAAGTAATTCTTGCTGGAAATAACAATCTGTAATAATGAAACGTTTTCCGTTTTACTGCTAATGTCAAATATGAAGATGATTTAATCAATTTCAATAATGTTCTGAATTTGTTAAAAAAAAGAGTGCTAAAATAATTCTAAAGAAATTAGAACTAGAAACATAAGAAAATGTATCGTAATATTGTTTAAGCTCAACTTTTGTATTTGAATACTTTTAAAAGCTTTTGTATGTAAAACAGCAGTTACACATGATGCTTCAAGTTTTGAGAGCGAGAGAGAAAAATTACAACGTTGAACCTGTAGATATTTTGTTGCCTATAGTTTGTTTGAACAAAATAATGTACAACGATTTGAAGTAACTATATTTATGCAGGTACATAACATTAACATATTTTATGGCTGAAAGCTTTAACAACTCCTGGCGGGGAGCTTAACATTTAACAACACTCTTTTACACTTTACAGCACTACTTCTCTGTTAGCGTGTCTAATTATGCGTGTGCTTGTAAATACATATGTATGTATGTACACACAAGTGTATTTTTACATATGTATGCATGTATGTATGTATGTTTGGCAGTGTAGACAAGGTTCTATTTGGAGAAACAACAACGACGCGTTATCTTTCACGTGTGTTTTTACTTTTTCGAACAGCTCGCAGTGATTTAGAAGCTATATTTTAAACCGGTCTGTGCACCTACATACATATATTTATTATTGCTATTTAATTACATCAACTGTAAACTTGAGGCAATAGGTAACATTATCAACAAATATTTACAAATGTATAAAAGTGTTTTCAAATGCTTGGTAAATAAATACAAATGTGCACTGAATATATCGATTATTTGTTTGAAATAAAATACATATAATCAAGCCTTTCGGTTCGATAAGTTCAATGCACTTGAGATGCATTTGTATCTACCTTAGGTAGTACAGTGAGTCAAAAACGTTTTGGAACACGTACATTTTTTTGAAGAAATATGTTTTTAAGTACCTACCTGTATATACCTATTACTTAAAATGTAATTGGGAGTATTAGTTAACTGCAACTTGAAATTCAACAAAAATAATTGAAAATTATAATGAACTTGAAATGGATTTACCCTAGGGAATAATAATAATGATCAGCGCAATCTACAAATATAAATAAGTTTGTTATTTTTAAAGAAAAAATGCATAGTCATTCGCATTCGTGTGTAGATAACTATATAGACTCTCTCTATATAGAGACGGGATAGTCGTGACTTGGTAACAATGCCAGTGACGACAACACAACGTTGTTTGTAAGTGAACACGTGTGTAAGCCCGAATTTAATTTCACATTTAACTATGTTCTAGTAGAATAAGGTGCTGATAACAAGATGGGGTCAGGACCTGCCCGACCCCTGACAATCTGCCAGATGGTGTGAGCCAAACAACTCACTAAACGAATCATTTAAGTAAGATCAGGCAGCGGAACAGCACGAAACATTTAATCATTCAGTCTCAACAAATCCACAGTCATGTCAGCGAATAAAGGCTACGAACGTCCCGCCGATTTCATAGATCCGGGCATGCCCTCAAAATGCACCTGGCATCTGGGCACCAAGGATCAGACGCCGCATACGCAGCGAGACATTCCGCACCGGGTAAAGATTACGCCGGATATTCTATCTGTGATTGGCTGCACCCCGCTGGTCAGGCTCAACAATATACCCGCCAAGGAGGGCATTCAGTGTGAGATGTGTAAGTATGCCATGGGGAATTATTCAGATTTGGAGTTATGCAAGACAAATGAAAATTATATGTAAATAAATTAGTGATTGTTTTTTGCTCACTCATTCGATATAATTTATTCTATATATTGTTGCATGAATCGCATAATTTAGTGCCGATTAACTTTCACTATATTTTGTTTATAGATTAAAATTTGCATATCATCTAACTCTTAATAATTATATTTGCATAGTATTTCATTCTTCACTATTAGTTCCGTATTATTCTAAGATTAAATACATATTTTTTTTCCAATCCTCTCCTTGATTAGATGCCAAGTGCGAGTTCTTGAATCCGGGTGGTTCGGTAAAGGATCGCATTGGCTATCGCATGGTTCAGGATGCGGAGGAGAAAGGACTTCTGAAGCCCGGCTGCACCATCATAGAGCCGACATCCGGAAACACGGGCATTGGCCTGGCCATGGCCTGTGCGGTAAAGGGCTACAAGTGCATCATTGTGATGCCCGAGAAGATGTCCAACGAGAAGGTGTATGCGCTGCGTACGCTGGGTGCCAAGATCATTCGCACTCCCACAGAGGCGTCCTTCGACTCGCCGGAGGGACTCATTTATGTGGCACAGCAACTGCAGCGTGAGACGCCCAATTCAATTGTGCTGGATCAGTATCGCAATGCGGGCAATCCGCTGGCGCACTATGATGGCACCGCCGCTGAGTTACTCTGGCAGCTGGATAATAAGGTGGACATGATTGTGGTCACGGCCGGCACAGCGGGCACCATAAGCGGTATTGGACGCAAAATCAAGGAGCAGGTGCCCAATTGTCGCATTGTGGGCGTTGATCCATTTGGCTCACTACTGGCGCGTCCCGCCGAGCTTAACAAGACTGATGTGCAGTTCTATGAGGTGGAGGGCATTGGCTATGACTTTCCACCCACTGTCTTTGATCACAGCGTCATCGATGTGTGGACAAAGATCTCCGATGCTGACTGCTTTCCCATGAGTCGTCGCCTCAATGCCGAGGAGGGTCTGCTCTGTGGCGGCTCCAGTGGTGGCGCCATGCATGCTGCCCTGGAGTACGCACGCACCCTTAAGCCCGGCCAGCGTTGTGTGGTGATTCTGCCCGACGGCATTCGTAACTATATGACCAAGTTTGTATCCGACAATTGGATGGAGGCACGCGGCTTTAAGCAGCCGGTAAATGAGCATCGTCACTGGTGGTGGTATACGCCCATATCGAAGCTACAGCTGCCAGCTCCCATCGCCCTGCTCAAGTCCAACAGCAGTGTGGGCGATGCCATTGCGCTTATGAAGGAGCACCGTATGGAGCAGCTGGCCATGATCGATCAGACTGATGGGTAGGTTATCTAAATAGTTTTCGACTTCTGTTTCTGATTGCTTATCTTCCTTGCAGCAGTGTGCTGGGCGTTGTGACCCAGGAGACACTCATAAGCCAGATTGTCAGCATGAATCGCCAGTTGCATGAGCCCGCCCTTAAGGTCCTAAACAAGCGTATCATTCGCCTGACTGAGACTGACATACTTGGCAAGCTGGCCCGTGTCCTGGAGGTTGATCCCAGTGTGATAGTTATTGAAAAGAACAGCGAGGGCAAGGACACTATCTTGGCCCTGGCCACTAAACTGGATGTCACCACGTTTATTGCGTCCGGCAATAGCGCCAAGCAAAATGGCAATGGAAGTGTCGATCATTAAAGTTCAGACAGATCGAAAGCGTCTCTCTTAATTACTTGTGATTTAATATGCTTAAATGTAACAGCTGCGTGCATTTAATTTTTGATATTTTAGTTATTAAATTGTGAGTTCTATGCAATTAGCCTGGGAATAATTCTTATTTGTGAAACTCTTAGATGGGGAATTTTTTAAATTAAATTAAATTAGGCTCGAGGCATTGAGCATAAGTAATGATCCTTATGCCTGGAAGATCCGTAGAATCTTGAACTAATGGAAATAAGATTTCAGTTATTGACAATCGTTGCAATCTTAAGTTTGTACCACAAAGAGTATATTTAACATATTTAATATAGTTAATCAAGCTTAAAGAGTAGCTTCAATCATATTTTTTCTTAACAAAGTGGCAGCTAAGAAAACAGTCATCTGATTGATGACAAAGAATAATCATTAAGTGTGGAAAACAGACATTCCACAGAACACAGGTGTAAGAATATTTAGATACTTTAAGCGCGGCAACAATGGATCTGAAATGTTGCACCGCCAGCAACATTTTCAGACTGTATAAATAGCCATGCTTCAATGGCTTAAAGCTTCAGTTTGTTGCGACTATAGCAAAAGACACTATAATGATTAAGACATTGGTTCTATTAGCCATTGTGGCAGGAATTGCCCATGCAGTGGACTACTGTGCTCTGCCAACATGTCTGGACAAGCACGTTGCATGCAACAACAAGGGAGTAAGTCTTTACCCTGATCACAAATAAAGTAAGCGACTATTTTCTATCCCGCTGCAGAACTATAGCGAAGAGTGCCCCAAGGATGTGCGAGAAGTGAAGGTTGATTCGTATCAGAAGTTGATTCTTAGCCTGTTCAATGAGCTGCGCAACAAAGTCGCCGGTGGCAATGTCGAAGGTCTGCCCAAAGCAGCGCGCATGGCAAAGATGACATGGTGCGAGGAACTCGAGCATTTAGCTTTGCTTAATGTGAAGACCTGCCAATCGCTGCCCGATAAGTGCCGCAGCACTGAACGCTTCGCCTACGCCGGACAGAACCATGCTATATTCAGTTACAGTGGCGCCGAGTCGGAGTATACTGATGCGGAAATCATCAAGGAGCAGATTGAGAACTGGTTCAAAGAGCGCAGCAACGCCTCTCCCGAAATGCTGGCCAGCTTCCCCGAAGAGTTGCCCAACAAGAATGTGGCCATGTTCACCGTCTCCGTCGCCGAGAAGAACACCCATGTCGGCTGTGCAGCGGTGCGCTTCTCTCGTGACTACTACAATCACTTTGTGCTCACCTGTAACTTTGCCACAACGAACGTCATCGGTCAGCCGGTGTACACTCCCGGAGAGAAGGCTGCATCTGGTTGCAAGAACCGTTATGGCGCCGCCTTCGATTATCCCAATCTGTGCTACGCAAAGGAAATTTACGACAATGAGAAGATCGTTGCCGATCTCAGGACATATTAAATACAGGGTTGGTTTATCTGAATATCTTACCATACAAGCAAAGCTAAAGTTTTTATCTTCATCTTAATAAATATAATCGCAACCAAGAAAAACATATTTTTTCATTTAACTTGTTCTTCAACAAAATATATATTCATTTGTTATTATAGTTAATCGAAGTATTTAATAAGTATCATTAATGACAAACTAGAAAAATTAAAACAAAATAATAAGTAAAAGTTTCCAATATGTTCAATAGCGAAATGAACATGCAGGGCAATTTTATAGTTTGCATATTATACCACTGATTCTTTCTTTTTCAGGGTTTTAAAATGCTCCTCGATCTTTTTGTGGGACTTGGTCGTCAAGTGTTGCATATAATGTTTGTGTAGCTTAAAACTCAGTTCGCAAATATCACAGCTGCAATATAGATAAATAGGTAATTATTAATAAATGTATTCATACAGTATGTGTATCGATCGTCGAAACTACCTAAAATTACGGCTCATAGTATGAACCGCTTGATGGGCTCTGCAGTCGCCTTTGGTCACAAAAGTTTTATCGCAATATTCGCATTGAAAAGGACGCAAATTGCCAGCCATGTGTATTCTGTAGTTAAAATTAATTTTATATGTTATAATCTATGCATATAGTTAAGGTCGGCTCACCTCTCGTGTGTGCTGCGATTGCTGCAGTGGCGAAATGATTTGCCACACGCATAGCGACATGGATATGGACGAATATTGTCATGCGTGCGCTTATGATTGGTCAGTTCCGAAGTCGTAGAAAAGGCAGCGCTGCATAGCTTGCATTTATGAGGTCGGTTGCCAGTGTGACGTACAATGTGATTGCGGAGATTAAATCCAGTGGACAAATTTTTGCCACAAATATGGCAAATATGTTCGTCAGCGACCCCATGGATTCGTCTTTTATGCTTGTTGAGGAAGTGTCTACTGATGAACTTTTGTCCACACTTCTCGCAGCTGTATCCAAAATGTACTCCAATGCTCTTTAGATGCTCAACCAGAGGGGCGGAGTATTTGAAATCGTGTCCGCAATGCTTGCACACATATCTAAAATTGTATATTATATTCATAGCTATATTTATATATCTATATATTTAAAACGAACCTAGTATGCAGTTGCATATCATGCGACTGATGCATGTGCATCTTCAGTGACTGTTGACTAGTAAATGTCAATCCACACTGATGACACTGGAATTTATTGATTTTTGGCTCCTTTTTGGACTTTTTTCTGATTGGCGGTGATGGTGCTGTTGGTAATGGTTGTATATCAACTTTTTCTTCATAGTAGTTTTCATTATCTGAAATAATGTCTTCCAGACTTTCTTCTACTATGTCCAAGTCTGTATGACTAGGGTTTTCTGGTATCGGAGACTCTGGATATGTCGTTATATATTCCTGTTCCACCTCCTCCTTCATATTTACTTTGATCAGTTCTTGTGCCTCAATGCAAACTCTGCGAAACTCAGTAGCAATCTCTAGATTCTGCAGACAGTTTTGGCAAATATAGTCTGAAAGGTTTTCATCTTCTTTAAGCTATGCATAAATGGCAAGGAATTGTAATTTTTGTAAAACGCAACTATGAACAGAAGTACTTACAATCAGTTCCGTTAACGCTCTGATTTGCCGCAGAAGGATATAATTTTGTGGCTTGAACAAATTCTGTGCGTTGCAGGCGTCTACTGGCTGTGCGCATGTTCTACACAGTACATCTTGCTCAATGCTCTTTGAATGTTCTTTCTCCTGTAAACAAAACAATAGACATTTAGACACGCCCTTACATATAAATTCAAGTGCTTACATATACAACTTTCAATTTAGACACTTGAAAACTACTGCTATCGACGTGGACATCATCGTCAACAGTATCATCAGCATCGTCATCGACATCGGCAGTACTATTGTTTTGGTCGTAAGCGTTATCCAAGTATTCCATATCAGTATATTCGGTATCGTCTTCCACCAATGGTGAATTGGTAGCAGAGGCTTCGTCGAAATTGAACGAGTCCGAACTGAAAATAGTAATGCAATATTGATCTTCAGTTGAAATCGAACTATGACTTATTAGTTATAATTATACATAGTTAGGTTATCAAACTAACTTGGAAAATGCACTTGAAGCTTACGCGGTTAAAGCAACCACTAGAACAACTACAGAGAACTGCACGAATGAAATATAATCTATTTCTTTATTTTAATATTATTATTAAATAATATATAGTTATATATAGGTCTAATTTATGGTAAATTTCCTACTTACTTTCGTTTCCTTGACAGCTCCTGTAGGAATGCCATATCATCGGCAAACTCCCATTGAATGTCTGGAGTTTCTAACGGATCGGTTTCCCCTTTAATAACGTCACCTTCAACATTGAAACGCCTGAACGCCGACTTGCAATGGTAGCGATAACTTTGGCGTAATGAGCGCCAACCAATCTTGCACTCGTGTGCTTTTAAATAAAAATCATTTTGTTTACAACTTGCCTTAAAATATCTTATGTTTAGGACTTACGATCTCTGCCAATTTCAGCACCCACTGATTCCCAAGCGGCCTTTATGCTTACTTGATCCTTGTGCTCCCTGTCCATAACGTCCCAGAGTAGCCGCCTAACCCTAACTGCAGCTATAAGCTGTGTCTTTCCCTCCTTTTTTAACCGCATCTTTTTAGAATTCATATTATGAAAATATTAACAAAAATTGCGATTGAAATTCAATTGCTTGATAGTATTTGATTAATGAAAAATAACAGTTCTTTGAAGTTTAAGCGGTTAGAAACGGCGTGACACAAAACACAAATTATCCGTTTTCACATTTTTCCTACTCATTTTTGTGTTGTTTTTCTATCGAAAACACCAGCGTACGCCCCTCATAGAAATAAAATTACCATTCACACAAAATAACAACAGCTGTTTTTTGTCACGGACAGTCACACAAATGAAAATTGTGAATGCCATTTATTTGAATATAAAAATAGGCTACTTTTTACTGGCGATTTTACTTTTGTGCAGTTTGGTGCGTTGATGAAGTGTTAAATGAGAAGATCGTAGAAACCATTGATCACACGGTTCACAGCTGCATTGTAAATATAAAAGTTAGCAAGTATAATTGACAAATAAACAAATATTATTGAATTCTTACTGATATTTGCGATTATTTACATGGACTCGCTCGTGCATCCTTCGCACTGATGTGGATGTAAAGGTTTTTTCGCAATATTGACAGGCAAATGGACGCTCATTTGTATGAGTTCTATAATAGTAAAATACGTTAGTTATTTTTAGAATAATAATTTAGCTTACCTTTCATGAACTGCTTTGCTGCTGGTGCCGCGAAATGTTTTCTCACAAAAGCGACAGGAATATGGTCTTGCTTTTGAGTGCAAGATTCTATGCCGCAGCATTTCGTTCTGTGTATAATAACGGCTCTGGCAAATATCACATTCAAATTCCTTATTGCCTGTATGACGCAACATGTGTAGTTTTAAATATGTTGAACCTTTAAACTCGCCACCACACTGTTCGCAAATCCATGTTTTTGCATTTATTTGACTATTATTTTGCTTTGTGGATTTATTTATACTCTTAATTGGTTTCGGACTTTCAGTTCTCGCTGATTCGATGGTTGGAATGTGGGTATCGCAATCCGCCTCAGATTTGTGCTTCTGCAGTTCATCATATCCCTGATTATTTAAATCTATATCGTCGAAATCGATCCTGCTTCTTTGTTCAGGCAAATCGTCCTGATCTCTATGGATTTCTATGTCATTTCTTTTTGCCGCCAATATTTTCTCATGAGTATCGAGGCAACTAGCGCGGAATGTAATGATTTTTTCCAGCATGGATTTGCACCCGAAGCATATGTACTCCGGCAACGAACTGTCGTTCTCCAACTGTAATTTTTTGAAAATTAATTTAAATATATAAAATAACTTCCCCTAACAAAAACTCACCCACATGTCGGTGATGTCTTCAATTAAAGTAACCAAAGGGTAGTTAAATTTCTCAAAGAGCTTAGTGTCGATCTCTTCATATATTGTTGTGCCACAAGTGCGGCAAAGAGTGCGCCATTCATTCATCTCGTGTAAAATTTAAAACTAAAAAATCTGCGTTTTTAAAGATTAGTGTTTGTGATTTTTGGGCGAATGGCAAATAGGCAAGCCTGAGTCAGCTGTTGTTGTTATTTCTTGCAGCATTCTTAAAACTGCATAGGTGCACACTGATCATTAGCAGAATTGTCAGAAAATTCACGAATAATGCGGAATTGATATATATGTAGCTGTCTAACAATAAGCAATCTCTATCGATTTATGGCATGAGAATATATGTATTCTAATATTTAAAATAAAAAGGTTAAATTTTCAAATGTTATAACATGTCCCGTGCGCGTTATTTTTAGTTAATTTTTTATAAATTTATGTGTACACACTGCTAGCATTTTATTTCTTAAGTTCGTAAACTAATTAAATAAATTAAATAATGTCGCTTCACTGCAGAACTTGTGGAGAACCTATTTACAATCTGAATCCCAGAAACCTCTTCAATCATGAAAACGAGGATATTCGACAGAACATCGAAGCCATTACGGGCATCAAGGTAAAGCATTCATAGTTCATTGTTGGCGTCTCTAAGCAAGCAAGTTTTTACAACTATTTACAGTTATCTTATTTGCCGCACCTGCCTAGCCATATTTGTTCCTGCTGTTACTTGGACTTGAATCATTCAATATCATTTCGAGAACGCTGCCTAGAAACCCAGAAACATTTAATGAGAGATGAGATCGATGGAATAAAACGTATTTCTAATCTGAATACAGATCCATCGGATGAAGTGGAGGCAATTAGTGAATTTAAACTGACACCTGATTGCCTCGAAAATACAAATGTACCGTCAGCAAAAGAACTCAGCCCAAAGATCAGAGGAGGACAAAAACCATCGAGCCATAAATCACCTCGAGTTCGAATAATGCGATGCCGTGATCCAAGTGAGGCTCTCCGTGAAGTAACCCGCCCTGCAGTGGTGACAATCCCGTCAAAAGTCACTATACAACCTGTGGCGAGATTGATCCCTACTGCAGGACCAAGAATCTTTTCAGTTCGAGCAACAACAGTTGTTCCCGACCCTATGAAAAGAGTGATAGCTCCTGAAGTACGATATATATCAGCTAAAGTCAAGAAAGTGAGGCCAAAAAGGAAACGGGATAAAAAATTTGTATGTGAGCATTGTGGCTGGTTCTTTAAAGATTTGAGCAATATGAAGGATCATGCAAGGCGTCACTCGGGCATTAAAAACTTTGAATGCGAGGAATGCGGCTTAAAATTTTTTACCAGACCTCATTTAATGCTTCATATACGTGTGCATCACAAAGGAGAAAAGCCATTCGTATGTAAATATTGTGGGATTGCCTTTCGCAACAGTCCCAGTCGATGTCGTCATGAGCGGTAAGTGAACACTTGGTGACTCCTTTAACTGATCTGTAACTGATTTTAACTTTCTTAGGACGTATCATCCAAACGAATTGCCTTTTGCGTGCAACCTTTGCAGCAGAACGTTTATCAGCAAAATCAGCTTGGATAAGCATAAGGAAGCACATGTCACTGGAGAAAAGATCTATCGGTATTTTATAAATATTTTAATCGTCTTGATGACCATTAACCATTTTGATAAATTTTAGCTGCGAAACATGTAAAAAGAACTTTAAAGGAGCCGCAGTTCTAAAAAAGCATTACAGCTCACAATTTCATCAGCGAAGAGTTAATGAATTAGTAAAATATGACTCGGACAAATCTGATAATCAATTAGAAAAATATGATTTGGAAGAAGCTGATAATCAATTAGAAAAATATGACATGGAAGAAGCCGAATTAACGGCCAGCGATGACGAAATGGACTTTAATTTTTCCGATTCAATTATTGAAGAAATTGACTACTAAATAAATTTCAATAGATGTGTGTTTGTCGCCTAATTAATGTATTTATGCAATTTTAATAAAAATGAAATTCGACTTTAACAAAAACTAATAATGATTGACTTAGAATATTTATGAAGATAGTATTAAATTCTTATTATTTTGTTACATTCTTAGTTTATTGTGATTGAAATAATTTTTGTTTTTAAATATTGTTATTTTTAAAGAGAAAACATATATATACACATCAATTAAAAGTCTTATATACTAAACATAATACAAAGTTTAAAGTTCACAAGTTTCTGTCGAAAAACCATTAATCCCCAATTTTAAAACCAACATCGATCCTTTTTTTCTTGTAATCGGCTTATAGTTATGTTATCGGAATTCCTCAATCAGCCATTCACATGTTAACTAGGAAAAATACTTAAACAGAATAACAGCCCTGCTTTACTAGAAGGCTACTCAGAATTTACACAAAATATTGATATAAACTAAAAAATGTCGATTCAATGCAGAACGTGTGCCGAAAGGATATTCAATCCAAATGCCAAAAATCTCTTCGAGCAAGATGACAACGAGATATTGCACAATATTGAAATTCTGACTGGAATGCGGGTAGGCAACACCCTTAATAGATATATACAAATACATCTATGATATGCAACATGTGTGTATTTGTCTGCTTTTAGTTAAATGTGGAAAAGAATTTGCCCACTCACATTTGCACTTGTTGTCATTTGGATCTCTACCATTCAATAGCTTTTCGGGATCGCTGCATTCGAACGGAAGAATTTCTGCAGACGGGGAAGCCAAAAATTAATCTCGATCCATTAAATGCACCAGAGGGATCAGCAAAACTGAGTCCTAAAGAGGATTACATATCGGATAAACCAGATTCACAAATTAAAAGTAAACAGTCTACACAGCGACGCATTCTTCGTGCTCGTAAACCGAATGTTAACAAAATGTTAACACAGAAATGTTCAAAAAAGCGAAAAAAATATTCAAATGATTCCAATGCTGCTAAAGGATCTCAGCATGAATCGGAAAAATTGAGGACTTCGTCACGGAGCAATTTAGAACAGCGCCCAAGTATATCAACCCAAGAAATAAATAATTTGAGTGACGAAGCAGGGTTCCAACAAATGTGCCCTGATCCCAGCCTAGCAGAAAGATCCTCTGTTGCACAAATTGATAGCAATACGATAAAAAAAGATAAACGCATTGTAAAACCGAATGGGGGGGAACCCAAGGTCTACATCTGTGACCTATGCGGTCATCCATCTTCAAATCCGAAAAACTTGCATATTCACATCCTGCGCCACAAGGGTGAAAAGAACTTCGAATGTGAGGAATGTGGCACAAAGCACTACTCCAAGTATCTATTACAATTGCATATTCGAGTTAAACACCAAGGAGAGATGCCATTTGTATGCAGATTTTGTGGCCAGCGCTTCTATTCCGCCAGCGCACGCTCACGCCATGAACAGTGAGCATATAAAATAATCAGCTACATAACTTAAAAATTCCACTAAATACATATATTGCTTTTACAGAGTACGACACATAAGAAGTTGGTCCTATGAGTGCAAGGTGTGCGGAAAGAAATATCTAACTAAATCATGTTTGAACAAACACGAATTTCTGCACACAGGCTTACGACCATATCGGTAGGCTAAATAATTTACGGCTTGCTAGGTATTTTAAAAAATTCTATCTTTCAGTTGCGACTTGTGTAATGTGGCGTTTCCTCGGAAACCCGGTTTGAGAATTCATTGCCGCACAAAGCAGCACCAGAAGCGGGCGAGCGAAGCCTTAAGCAATACACTTGATGGCATTAAAGAGTTAACAGCTCCAGACGATACAATTGTATTTGCAGACGCAATTATTGAACAACTAGAGTAAATGTACATGGATGAACTCATATAAGAAGCCTGTCATTTTAAATGGGCGGTAGCATTGACATTCACACAGCAACGTAGACAGAGTCAGCTGTAGTTTTGCTATTCACACTTTGTTATTGATATTATAATAAAAAAAAAACACCGCCTAATTTGGTTAAAGTTTAATTAATATTTAAGCAAAATGTCGACTTTAATTTTATGTAGAGCGTGTGGCGAAGAAATATACAATATAAATGCCAAAAACATTTTCGATGAGAAAAGTAAAGAGATTTTAGAAAAGTTCGCAGCACTGACCGGTATCTGGGTAGGGCTATTATTATTTAAATATATATATGTGTATGTATAGAAATATTTATATATGTAATTCATTTGTTTATAGTTGGATGAAGACAAGGATTTGCCCAAGCACATTTGCCCATGCTGTCATTTGGACTTGAACCATTCAGTAGCCTTCCGAGAGCGCTGCATCAAAATACAAAAAATGCTGCCTAAAAAAACGACGGCGTTAGATCCACTAAATACCACTACAGAAGCAACTGTGACTACTGTGAAGATTAATAAAAAGCCACAGCCGCAATGTATAATAGTGCGGGCACGCACGACAGCCCGTCACATTGTTCGAGCACGCTCACCAACAAAGACAGAGGTGCCAGTCCCAAAACATCATACCAGAAGTAGCGTCAAACGTGTTATTCCATGTGCTCGCCCAGAAGCCGTATGCAATGATATCACTCATATTGCTTCCAGTAACAAATTAAGTCCCACTAAAGCTTCACCAGTGACAGATACTAATGGAAGAGCTGATGAGATCTTACAGTCCATATCAGCAGATTCCAATTACGGGCCGGAAAAGAAAAAGAAGAAATATATGGTTGCCAAGACCTACGTTTGTGACCAATGCGGTAAATGTTTTAGCGATGGCAGCAACCTCAAACTCCATATATTGCGACACACAGGTGTCAAAAATTTTGAATGCGCAGAATGTGATGCAAAATATTTTACGCGGCATCTGCTCAATTTGCATATACGGGTTAGACACCATGGTGAGATGCCTTATGCCTGTAAATATTGTGAGCAGCGCTTCTATACGAGCACCGCCCGTTGTCGGCATGAACGGTGAGAATAACGCTATCTTTAGGCATTGCATTATCATGTTCTAAACATATCTCTTCCACAGTGTAAAGCACATACGGAAAAAGTCGTTTGTCTGCAGGATTTGCGGTAAAAAGTATCTCACAAAATCCTGCCTCAATAGACATGAGTTCCTTCACACGGGAGATCGGCCATATCGGTATGTTCGATTGCGTCTATAACTATTGAGTTTATTATATGCTATTATCTTTTAGTTGCGAGACATGCGATGTGGCATTTCCCAGAAATACTAATTTGAAAATTCACTACCGTTCCAAGCAACATCAAAAAAAAGCTAGCGAGTTGTTAGACAATCCATTTATTGAACTGGATGAGGTCTCAGATGGGGTAACCGAAATCGAATTCGAAGATTCAGATATTGAAGAATTTTATGTGTAATCAAACATTTTGTATCTTGATTTAAATTTACTATTATTAAAGACGCTATTATTTGACCAAAAAATACACTGCTTTTGTAAATCAGTTCAGTTTTGACAGACCTATGATCAAATGTAAAATTAGGCGCCAAATATTTAGTGCTATGACATTCACTTTGAAACCGTGCATTGGCTTTTGCCATTCACATTAGAAGCTAACCTCAATAAAATTGTTAACGCTTGTAATATACTTTAATAAAATAACAAGAATTACAGCGCTTGTATATATTTTGTATAATGTCTGCTTTGGCTGTCTGTCGAGCGTGTGGAAAACAACTATATGGCTTAAGCTCAAAGAACCTTTTCGAAGAGGAAAACAATGAAATTCTGAACCAAATACATGCGCTAATCGGCATTTGGGTAAGATTTATAGTTTTGTAATGGGGGATTTCATTAATAAGCTTTTACAATTGCAGATTATAAATGAACCGGATATGCCTGACAGTATTTGTGATTGTTGCCTCTTAGAAGTTAATAATGCAACAGCTTTTCGTGAGCGCTGCATAGAAACTCACAATACATTTTTGAATAGAAATCGCGATTTGGCATTGCGAAAAACTAGCGTCGACATTGATCCTCTAGTAGATCACAATGGAGATTGTCATATTCTTAAAATGAATAATGAAGATGATTTCAGTATGTATAACGTTTATACCGTAAAGAGTTCCTACATGACTGAATCTTACAGATTTGAACCCATTAGAGAAGATACACCATGCCTCACATATAGTCTCAAAAAAGGCTCAAGAAAAGCTTAATTTGATTGATTTCAGTGATAAGGAAATATTGCAAATCCAACGATACAAACGAAGTAATATAAAAGACAGAAGCTATTTTTGCGATCAATGTGGCAAGCATTTTCACTGCATAGGCAATTTGAAAGTGCACCTGATCCGCCATACGGGTATTCGACGCTACGAGTGCGAGGAATGCGGCCATAAGGAGTATACCTCTTATCTTTTAAAAGTGCATATTCGAGTGCGGCACAACGGTGAGAAGCCTTTCACATGCAAATATTGTGGAGAAGGCTTCACCACCAGCACAACACGTGCAACACATCAAAGGTATATTAGTATTTAATAAATCTACCTGTATCTATATGTGCCTTAACTTTATGGTCTTTCAAAGAACTCATGAGGACTCTGCAACTAAGGCTAAAAGACGCAGGTTCAAATGCGGTCTTTGCAGCAGATCCTTTACAAATAATGATACTCTAAGAAAGCACGAAGTTGTGCACTCCGGCGAGCGACCATTCAGGCAAGTAGATAAATACATTTTGCATATGTATTTTACATTTTTTTACATGTTATATTTGCCATCCTAACAGTTGTGATACCTGTCTTGTAACCTTCAATCGCAAATCTAATTTGCAAACACATTACCGATCAAAAGTTCATATTCAAGAGCTTCACCAAGCGGCTGGCGTTTCTACATTAAGTAGCTTTCACTCTCTTAATGATAAATATGGAAATACCAATTAAGTTTTCTTTGATTTGGGAGTTGATAAATATATTTACCATAATCTTTTCATGAAATCGCTTTAAGTAGTGAACTGCTTGAACGCACTGCTTGCAGAGTGTATGACTTTTTGTGTATAAATAAAAATTATTAACTATAAATGAATGCAAGAGCTAAGTTCAAGATATCTGCTACTCGGGCACTATCAAATAGTGCACTTTAACTTGATTATTTTTACCTCTTCCGCGGTTGTAAATAACTTGATTTTCGCGCCAGCTTGCAGGCTTATCGGCGATAACTAAATAAAATGTGTCAATCGCATATCGATTGCCTTACCGCGACCCAGTATGTGTATGCCAACCCTGGCAGCAATTCTGCGGTGCGGCGACGTCACAAAAAAAAACAAAAAATTGTATTAAAAATGAAATGCGCGGTGCACAACTGCACCAACAAGTACAAGTCGAAACAAAAACACTATGAAGAATTGAGTTTCTTCAGCTTTCCAAAAAACCCAGACATATTTAGAAGATGGGTTATATTTTGCCGCAAAAACAGCAGAGACAAGCACAAAGCAACCGCAAAAAGCGTCATTTGCAATGAGCACTTTAAAGAAGAAGATATACAAGGAGCACTACAATTTCAAATGGGTTCGTTTTTATTGTTTACATTTCAAGCTAAATATACTTTAAAACATCAGCTGACTGTCCTCTAAAAGCATAACCATAGAACACATATTTAGCTCATGCCCAGTTCTAGCTTAAATTTAACTTCAAAGATTTAATAACTCCGTTCCCATCTAATCCGAACTCCGATCTAATCTAATCCCATTCCAGAAATCACCCGAAAGAATAATAAATTTTCTAGCAAACTGAAAAATTTCCCAATGCAAACAAATCGCCGTTTTTTATAAGTACACATGTATACAATGTATTTTGTTATTTCTAAATCTATATACATATATATATACGTTTTGCAGGTTTGTGCACCAAGAGAACACTGCGACCCGGTGCCGTGCCATGCATCAACAACAACGATATTAGCCCAATGGAACGCGAGAAATCTGAGAAGCGAAAGAACAAAAAGTTGGTCGCTGAGCTACTAAAGGAAGCAGCAGCACAGGATGCAGCCGAGGCCAGCGGATCGATTGTTGTTGCGCCGGCATTTATCAGAAACACGGGCATTAACTCAGTGCCCGATTTTGTTAGTGCCACTGGCAATGCGTTCGTTCCATCTACACTCACACCCATTGAACATGATCCCTTGGCTGAGGAACAGACTGTGGAGCTGGACTTGAGCACCCGGAACAGTAGCCGAGATGAAAATCTAGTAGATCCCGTAAAATGCCGCACCTGCTACAAACTATTTGCTCTTGATGAAAATTCGAAAGATCTCTGCGATGATCAAAACGCTGTGATGTTATTTCACATTGAAGTTATTACCGGAATTTGGGTAAAAATCTTAAATCGAGAGGGCTCATTAAATTCAGCTCATATTATTTGAAACTAGAGTTGAAGCTAAGCATATTTGTTTACATAGTTTAACCTTCAATTGTGCTTGCATTACAGGTACAATGCAAAGATGGAGTAGCGCCGTTTATGTGTTCCAGCTGCGTTCAAAATCTGCACACAGCCATTCAATTCCGCGAACAATGTATACAAACGGAACTGCAGCTTGTAACGGGAGACGCTGTTTGCCTTCCACATGTAATCAACGAAATCGACCCTGATGTTTGGGATTCGCATGACTACAAGGAGCAACTTGATGGTGACAGTGATATCAAAGATGAATGTATATCCGTGTCTGCGACAGATGATCAATGTGGTCAAACAACCGTAGTTGAGCCTGCGACCTTTGTAAAAAGAAAAGAATTGATTCAGGCCGAAAGTCCAACGGCCGCAGACCCTAACAGTGTTGCTTTGGGTGCGCAAATTTATCAGGATCTTTTAAATGAATACAGGGGTAAAGACAAGGTGGCACGTCCACGACAGAAAAAGATAATAATTACAAAGCAAAAATCGCCGAAGAGGCAAAAAAAGCGAAAGCCTCGGGAACCAAAAGTTCAGCGTCCGAAACGCACGAAAGAGGAAAGAAATCGCATACGGCGCGAACAGATCAGAGCCATGCCCCTGAATCATGTGTGCGATCAGTGTGGCGCCTCCTTTCGTGTAAGGTGTAATTTAACCATACACATGTTGCGACATACTCGCACCAAGAACTATACATGTCCCGAGTGCCCCAAGAAATTCTACGATTCCTATATGCGAAATATTCATATTCGAGTGCGGCACAGAGGCGAACATCCATTTGCCTGCAATTATTGTCGAAAATCATTTAATTCGTCTAATACGCGTTATCTGCACGAAAAGTATGTCCACATTTAGTATAATCAATTGAGCAATTAAAATATACAAATCGTCATTACAGAAAAGTTCATGGAGCATCTCCACGTATTCATAGGAACGCGCAACGCTTAAACAAAAAAATTGAGCTGAAGGATAAGAAAGATGGGATGCAATCGCGGGTTGAGCATGAGCCAAATGGAATTGTTCGTCACTTGTGCGACTATTGCGACAAGAGCTATGCGACAAAATATGCTTTAAAATGGCATGTTAATCAGCACATCGGCGTTACGCCTTTCAAGTGCAAGCACTGCGATATGAAATTTGCCGATCCGCAATCGAAAAAAAAACACGAAATGCGGCATGATAGTAAGCGTCCCTTTGAGTGCGACATTTGCCTCAAGGGCTTCTTTGTGCGCTGCAAGCTGAAGGAGCATGAACGCATTCACACCGGTGAACGGCCTTACAGGTTGGGCTATCTATCATTGACTAAACAGTGGTATAACTAATACAAACATTATAACTTATGCTTTCAGATGTGACGTTTGCAACGCCTTATTTCGATACAAATATAATTTATACTCGCATCAATTTAGTAAAATGCATAAGGAGAATCTGCTAAAAGCGCAGATCAACGAGGACTCAAATTAGGCGAGCAGAGTACACTATTTTTATATTTAGCTATGTAAAATACACTGTGAATTCATAAGTTATATAATTAAAGTCACAAAATATTGTTTTCATGATCCCACGGTGATGTCCAGCGGTTTATTTTGTTTCAATTTAGATTTTTTATTCTTAAGGCGTGCATTGGCAAAATGAACTGAAGAATTAAGATGCTGTGTTAGATTGCCGGCACGCAGGAACCAAAGATCACAGACATCACAGCTGAGCAAAAAAAAAGAAATAGGTTATAAGTCAATCAATTTATTATGTCATCACTCTTACTGAAAGGTGCGTTCACCACGTTTTATGATCTCAGTTTTGGACTGCGGCGCTCGTCCTTTTTTGCAAGCCTCACTGTAAATAAAGAAATACAATTAGTAATGTGGAATCGCCAATGACATAAGAAGTGACCAAACAAAGAAAAGTGCCTATACGCCCTTCTATGACTTCAAACTCCCAGGCCATTTTGTTCATTTTTGGCCATTTCTTTAATTCCACATCTAAGGATTTCACTTTAAAAAAAAACATTTAGAATCTTCCATTTTTATTATACCCTGAACCCAATAAAAAGGGGAAAACATGGTATAATGGTTTTGTTCACAAGTATGTATCAGGCATAAGGAAGTAGACCCCATAAAGTATATATATTTTTGATCACTATGAATAGACGAGTCGATATAGCCATGTTCGTCTGTCTGTCCGTCTGTATGATCACGCATATCTCGTAGACTACAAAAGCTAGAGACTTTATATTTGAAATATATGTTCTCGTAGTGCCGGGACAATACAAGTTTATAATTTTTTTCGATATCTCGTCCCGTTCAAAAGTTATCTATAAATTTGATTCCAATCCAGAGTTTTTGGGCATAGCTTGAAAGTTATAGTAACTATAAACATCATTAATGTAATTTAAGTTCTCGTACTGCCGGCTCAATACAAGCTCATCCTTTTTATTCCATATCTCGACTCGTTCATAACTTATCGGAAAATTAAGATTCCAGATCAGTATTTTTTAGGTATAGCTTAAAAGGTATAAAAGGTAGAGGCACCAAATTAGGTATGTATATTCACCTATAGCATACAGAAGTAAAAAATATTTCATTTTTTTGAGTATTTTTAGCGGTATTTTATTACGTATTTCATTACGATCGGACAATAAACAAAGAATTTATTAACGATTCAATGTAACAAAGTTTGGGGCCAATGAAAGAAGAGGAAGCAAAATAATTGCATCTATGTATGAATGCAGATAAAGAATTAAGAATGTAAGAACTTGGTTCAGGGTATCTCCTAGTCGGACACTCTCGACTAGAGCACTCTTACCTGTTTATACTAATTAATACACCTAAAATCAATTAAACGTAAAATTTCAAGATTCTAATTTTTGAAAAATCAAAATTTGTAAGGGTCCCCCCTTATGCTTTTTTTGGAAAAAAAGAACCAAAAAAAAATATTTTCAAAAGTAAATAAATTTTAGATGTAAATTTGAAGTTGATGCCGAAACATGACCAAAATGGCCTCGGGATTGACAATCGGTTCAGTTTTGACAAAGTTATGGCAGTTTGAAGTCTGGGAAGGTCAATTATAAGGAACTTTTCTATGTTTGGGCACTTTACATGTCAATTTTTTTGTCACTTTTTGCGTGTTTTTTGACAGAAAAATTAACTATCCAAAAATCAATTTTTTTATAATTTTTTATACTAATTGTGACACCCACAATCAATTAAAAATAAAATTTCAAGATTCTAAATTTTGAAAAATCTAAATTTGTAAGGGTCCCCCCTTATGCTTTTTTGGAAAAAGAAGTACAAAAAAAAATATTTTCAAAAGTCAATAAATTTTAGATATGAATTTGAAGTTGATGCCGAAACATGACCAAAATGGCCTCGGGATTGACAATCGGTTCAGTTTTGACAAAGTTATGGCAGTTTGAAGTCTGGGAAGGTCAATTATAAGGAACTTTTCGATGTTTGGGCACTTTACATGTCAATTTTTTTGTCACTTTTTGCGTGTTTTTTGACAGAAAAATGAACTATCCAAAAATCAATTTTTTTATAATTTTTTATACTAATTGTGACACCCACAATCAATTAAAAATAAAATTTCAAGATTCTAATTTTTGAAAAATCTAAATTTGTAAGGGTCCCCCCTTATGCTTTTTTGGAAAAAGAAGTACAAAAAAAAATATTTTCAAAAGTCAATAAATTTTAGATATGAATTTGAAGTTGATGCCGAAACATGACCAAAATGGCCTCGGGATTGACAATCGGTTCAGTTTTGAGAAAGTTATGGCAGTTTGAAGTCTGGGAAGGTCAATTATAAGGAACTTTTCGATGTTTGGGCACTTTACATGTCAATTTTTTTGTCACTTTTTGAGTGTTTTTTGACAGAAAAATTAACTATCCAAAAATCAACTTTTTTATAATTTTTTATACTAATTGTGACACCCACAATCAATTAAAAATAAAATTTCAAGATTCTAATTTTTGAAAAATCTAAATTTGTAAGGGTCCCCCCTTATGATTTTTTTGGAAAAAAGTAAAAAAAAAAAAAATTTTCAAAAGTCAATAAATTTTAGATGTGAATTTGAAGTTGATGCCGAAACATGACCAAAATGGCCTCGGGATTGACAATCGGTTCAGTTTTGAGAAAGTTATGGCAGTTTGAAGTCTGGGAAGGTCAATTATAAGGAACTTTTCGATGTTTGGGCACTTTACATGTCAATTTTTTTGTCACTTTTTGCGTGTTTTTTGACAGAAAAATGAACTATCCAAAAATCAATATTTTTATAATTTTTTATACTAATTGTGACACCCACAATCAATTAAAAATAAAATTTCAAGATTCTAATTTTTGAAAAATCTAAATTTGTAAGGGTCCCCCCTTATGCTTTTTTTGGAAAAAGAAGTACAAAAAAAAATATTTTCAAAAGTCAATAAATTTTAGATATGAATTTGAAGTTGATGCCGAAACATGACCAAAATGGCCTCGGGATTGACAATCGGTTCAGTTTTGAGAAAGTTATGGCAGTTTGAAGTCTGGGAAGGTCAATTATAAGGAACTTTTCGATGTTTGGGCACTTTACATGTCAATTTTTTTGTCACTTTTTGCGTGTTTTTTGACAGAAAAATTAACTATCCAAAAATCAATTTTTTAATAATTTTTTATACTAATTGTGACACCCACAATCAATTAAAAATAAAATTTCAAGATTCTAATTTTTGAAAAATCTAAATTTGTAAGGGTCCCCCCTTATGATTTTTTGGAAAAAAGTAAAAAAAAAAAAAATTTTCAAAAGTCAATAAATTTTAGATGTGAATTTGAAGTTGATGCCAAAACATGACCAAAATGGCCTCGGGATTGACAATCGGTTCAGTTTTGACAAAGTTATGGCAGTTTGAAGTCTGGGAAGGTCAATTATAAGGAACTTTTCGATGTTTGGGCACTTTACATGTCAATTTTTTTGTCACTTTTTGACTGTTTTTTGACAGAAAAATGAACTATCCAAAAATCAATTTTTTTATAATTTTTTATACTAATTGTGACACCCACAATCAATTAAAAATAAAATTTCAAGATTCTAATTTTTGAAAAATCTAAATTTGTAAGGGTCCCCCCTTATGCTTTTTTTGGAAAAAAAGTACAAAAAAATAAAATTTCAAAAGTCAATAAATTTTAGATGTGAGTTTGAAGTTGATGCCGAAACATGACCAAAATGGCCTCGGGATTGACAATCGGTTCAGTTTTGAGAAAGTTATGGCAGTTTGAAGTCTGGGAAGGTCAATTATAAGGAACTTTTCGATGTTTGGGCACTTTACATGTCAATTTTTTTGTCACTTTTTGCGTGTTTTTTGACAGAAAAATGAACTATCCAAAAATCAATTTTTTTATAATTTTTTATACTAATTGTGACACCCACAATCAATTAAAAATAAAATTTCAAGATTCTAATTTTTGAAAAATCTAAATTTGTAAGGGTCCCCCCTTATGCTTTTTTTGGAAAAAGAAGTACAAAAAAAAATATTTTCAAAAGTCAATAAATTTTAGATATGAATTTGAAGTTGATGCCGAAACATAACCAAAATGGCCTCGGGATTGACAATCGGTTCAGTTTTGAGAAAGTTATGGCAGTTTGAAGTCTGGGAAGGTCAATTATAAGGAACTTTTCGATGTTTGGGCACTTTACATGTCAATTTTTTTGTCACTTTTTGAGTGTTTTTTGACAGAAAAATTAACTATCCAAAAATCAACTTTTTTATAATTTTTTATACTAATTGTGACACCCACAATCAATTAAAAATAAAATTTCAAGATTCTAATTTTTGAAAAATCTAAATTTGTAAGGGTCCCCCCTTATGATTTTTTTGGAAAAAAGTAAAAAAAAAAAAAATTTTCAAAAGTCAATAAATTTTAGATGTGAATTTGAAGTTGATGCCGAAACATGACCAAAATGGCCTCGGGATTGACAATCGGTTCAGTTTTGAGAAAGTTATGGCAGTTTGAAGTCTGGGAAGGTCAATTATAAGGAACTTTTCGATGTTTGGGCACTTTACATGTCAATTTTTTTGTCACTTTTTGCGTGTTTTTTGACAGAAAAATGAACTATCCAAAAATCAATTTTTTTATAATTTTTTATACTAATTGTGACACCCACAATCAATTAAAAATAAAATTTCAAGATTCTAATTTTTGAAAAATCTAAATTTGTAAGGGTCCCCCCTTATGCTTTTTTTGGAAAAAGAAGTACAAAAAAAAATATTTTCAAAAGTCAATAAATTTTAGATATGAATTTGAAGTTGATGCCGAAACATGACCAAAATGGCCTCGGGATTGACAATCGGTTCAGTTTTGAGAAAGTTATGGCAGTTTGAAGTCTGGGAAGGTCAATTATAAGGAACTTTTCGATGTTTGGGCACTTTACATGTCAATTTTTTTGTCACTTTTTGAGTGTTTTTTGACAGAAAAATTAACTATCCAAAAATCAATTTTTTTATAATTTTTTATACTAATTGTGACACCCACAATCAATTAAAAATAAAATTTCAAGATTCTAATTTTTGAAAAATCTAAATTTGTAAGGGTCCCCCCTTATGTTTTTTTTGGAAAAAAAGTACAAAAAAAAAAAATTTTCAAAACTCAATAAATTTTAGATGTAAATTTGAAGTTGATGCCGAAAAATGACCAAAATGGCCTCGGGATTGACAATCGGTTCAGTTTTGAGAAAGTTATGGCAGTTTGAAGTCTGGGAAGGTCAATTATAAGGAACTTTTCGATGTTTGGGCACTTTACATGTCAATTTTCTTGTCACTTTTTGAGTGTTTTTTGACAGAAAAATGAACTATCCAAAAATCAATTTTTTAATAATTTTTTATACTAATTGTGACACCCACAATCAATTAAAAATAAAATTTCAAGATTCTAATTTTTGAAAAATCAAAATTTGTAAGGGTCCCCCCTTATGATTTTTTTGGAAAAAAGTACAAAAAAAAAAAATTTTCAAAAGTCAATAAATTTTAGATGTGAATTTGAAGTTGATGCCAAAACATGACCAAAATGGCCTCGGGATTGACAATCGGTTCAGTTTTGACAAAGTTATGGCAGTTTGAAGTCTGGGAAGGTCAATTATAAGGAACTTTTCGATGTTTGGGCACTTTACATGTCAATTTTCTTGTCACTTTTTGAGTGTTTTTTGACAGAAAAATGAACTATCCAAAAATCAATTTTTTAATAATTTTTTATACTAATTGTGACACCCACAATCAATTAAAAATAAAATTTCAAGATTCTAATTTTTGAAAAATCAAAATTTGTAAGGGTCCCCCCTTATGATTTTTTTGGAAAAAAGTACAAAAAAAAAAAATTTTCAAAAGTCAATAAATTTTAGATGTGAATTTGAAGTTGATGCCAAAACATGACCAAAATGGCCTCGGGATTGACAATCGGTTCAGTTTTGACAAAGTTATGGCAGTTTGAAGTCTGGGAAGGTCAATTATAAGGAACTTTTCGATGTTTGGGCACTTTACATGTCAATTTTTTTGTCACTTTTTGCGTGTTTTTTGACAGAAAAATGAACTATCCAAAAATCAATTTTTTTATAATTTTTTATACTAATTGTGACACCCACAATCAATTAAAAATAAAATTTCAAGATTCTAATTTTTGAAAAATCTAAATTTGTAAGGGTCCCCCCTTATGCTTTTTTTGGAAAAAAAGTACAAAAAAAAAAATTTTCAAAACTCAATAAATTTTAGATGTGATTTTGAAGTTGATGCCGAAACATGACCAAAATGGCCTCGGGATTGACAATCGGTTCAGTTTTGACAAAGTTATGGCAGTTTGAAGTCTGGGAAGGTCAATTATAAGGAACTTTTCGATGTTTGGGCACTTTACATGTCAATTTTTTTGTCACTTTTTGCGTGTTTTTTGACAGAAAAATTAACTATCCAAAAATCAATTTTTTTATAATTTTTTATACTAATTGTGACACCCACAATCAATTAAAAATAAAATTTCAAGATTCTAATTTTTGAAAAATCTAAATTTGTAAGGGTCCCCCCTTATGCTTTTTTTGGAAAAAAAGTACAAAAAAAAAAAATTTTCAAAAGTCAATAAATTTTAGATGTGAATTTGAAGTTGATGCCGAAACATGACCAAAATGGCCTCGGGATTGACAATCGGTTCAGTTTTGACAAAGTTATGGCAGTTTGAAGTCTGGGAAGGTCAATTATAAGGAACTTTTCGATGTTTGGGCACTTTACATGTCAATTTTTTTGTCACTTTTTGCGTGTTTTTTGACAGAAAAATTAACTATCCAAAAATCAATTTTTTTATAATTTTTTATACTAATTGTGACACCCACAATCAATTAAAAATAAAATTTCAAGATTCTAATTTTTGAAAAATCTAAATTTGTAAGGGTCCCCCCTTATGCTTTTTTTGGAAAAAAAGTACAAAAAAATAAAATTTCAAAAGTCAATAAATTTTAGATGTGAATTTGAAGTTGATGCCGGAACATGACCAAAATGGCCTCGGGATTGACAATCGGTTCAGTTTTGAGAAAGTTATGGCAGTTTGAAGTCTGGGAAGGTCAATTATAAGGAACTTTTCGATGTTTGGGCACTTTACATGTCACTTTACATGGCAGTTTGAAGTCTGGGAAGGTCAATTATAAGGAACTTTTCGATGTTTGGGCACTTTACATGTCAATTTTTTTGTCACTTTTTGCGTGTTTTTTGACAGAAAAATGAACTATCCAAAAATCAATTTTTTTTATAATTTTTTATACTAATTGTGACACTCACAATCAATTAAAAATAAAATTTAAAGATTCTAATTTTTGAAAAATAAAAATTTGTAATGGTCCCTCATTATTCAATTTGGAATTTTTTTTCTTACTTTTACTTCTCTTATCTTATTACTCACCGTTCGTGCCGCACACGTGAGCTATTGGTACTGTACTGTAGTCCACAGAAGGTGCACTCGTATGGCCCTTCCGTGTGCTTGAGCTGATGACGTCGCAGCAGATGCAGTGTATAGCATTTCTCATTGCATTCCTTGCACTCGTATTTCTTGGTGCCGGTGTGTCGCAAAAGGTGCACATTGAGATTGCTGCCGTCTTTAAATTGGCGACCACAGTGCTCACAGATGCAGGGTCGCGACGAGGCCCATTGCCGTTCCCGATCCACAATGCGTTTCGGCTGTTGGTCATTGGTCAGCTTGATGTACATGGTTCTCTTCCCCACACGCATAGTGTAATGACTTTTGGACTTTATTCTTTTTTTGGAATTAACAGCAGTCTGGACTGTGACGGCAGTGGGTGGAAGTGGCTCTTCTTTGTTCTCATTTACAGATAAATCCGCACAGCAATCGGAAGCCGGTGGTTCTTCATAATAAGATTCGTTTATTTTATCAACATCTTCCTCGAACTGATCCTCATGTGTATTAGTTGTCTCCACCTTAATATCAACTGTCTCAAGCTCCGGCTCTGGTTCCAGCTCCGTCTCCGGCTCTTCTATTCTTAGTGGATCGTTTGTAATCTTTACGTGCTCGGAAATTGCAGTCGAAATGTCATTGCTCGAGTTTAATTTGGGCTTACGTTGGTTGAGGAAGGCCTCAATTTTAGCGCAGCGTTTACGAAAGTAACTGATCTTCTTTAGCAGCGTCTGGCAGTCCTTACAGACATAAATCGGAAAACCGGCCACATTTTCCACCTTAAACAAAAAAACAAAATGTAAATATACAAATTTTTAAATAGTTTAGGGTTATTACCCAACAGTTTGTTATGGTGCGCGCAGAGTGTAAAATGCGACGAGCCATGGGAGAGAAAATAATCGTGCAACGTTGTGCATCCACCGTTTTGCCGCACGTACGGCAATAATCTTCCATTTTTATCAAAAATCCAGATAAAACAAACGCGTTTAATTTGTGAAAAGTTGTTTACAATGAGACCGTAACTTGAATGATATAAAATACCAAAGAAGTACTGCTGTCAGAAATATGCCATAAATACGAAATATGTATACACTGTTTTATTTGAATTTAAGCAGTGCATTTATTAATTTAAAATAATACATATATTACAAACCTGACTTTTGAATACATATAACACTAAAAATACTTTGTACATAGCTTATATGGAATGTACCAAATATTTGTATGTTAAGCTTAAACTTCACGCTCAAAACAAATTTGAATAAAGCCATCAAAAAATCCCAATTTTCATTTTCAATTTTCAAATTCTCTTAAGGCGATGTCTGTTTCTCTTAAAATATGCAGTTTGGAACGTAGGTGAGCCTTCAAGTGAGTATTTCTTTGAAATGTTCTGTTGCAAACGCTACAGCTGAAAAGATTTCAAATGTTAAAATGCATAACTCTAAACTGTATTTTTAGTAAAAATACTTACTAAAATGGCCGCACGCCATTATGAGTTAAATCATGTCGCTTAAGACCAGATGCAGATATAAATGATTTATCGCAATATTCACAAGAATACGGACGTGTATTAGTATGGGATCTGAAAGAGAAATATGTTAACTTTAAAATATAAAAGATAGTTCGACTTAAAGAAAGACTTATAAAACAAAGAAAATTATAGAAAAATAACAAAATTAAAAGTGAAAAAATAAACAAAAATATAGATTATAAAATTTTCTTTTTAATACATTTTTTGTCGAGATTTATTTTATTAAAAGAAATTCTTCTCGTGTTAATTAAATGAATAATAAAGAATGAGGAGCACTCACCGTTCATGGAAGAGTCTGGTTGAGCTGCTGTTGAAAGTTTTATTGCAGTGCTTGCAGGCATATGGCCGCTCACCCTGATGTCTGATCCGCTCGTGAAGTTGCAGCAAGTGTTCGGTGTAGTAGAGCTTGTTGCAGTCCTTGCACTTGAAGTTCTTGATGCCAGTGTGCCGCAGCAAATGCAATTTTAAGTTGCTTCGATCGGTGAAGTGTCTGCCACACTGATCACAGACATAATCACCACGGCGCTGCTGCCGCCGGCGTTCTATGATTTCGTCCTCTGTTAGATCTTTCCAGCTGGTATAGGTTTTTTTTACATTGCAAAGCATTTTGCTTTCGTCTCCATCAGCATCTGAATTGCTGCCATTTGACAGCTTCTGTTTGACTGTTCTCTTCCTGCGCTTTTTATTGCTGCCATCGAACATGATTGAGGTACTTTTGTCTATGCAGTTGTCATTTTGGCCAAAATCGTTATCGTTATCATTAAGCTCCTTATACTCCTCGTCTGTCCCTTCTTGACTATCGCTGCTGTATGTGCATATGCTGTCAGTTTCTTTTTGCTCGCTGGTTATCAAGGAATCGACATCTTGGCTTGTGTCATCAATAGCATCAGAGGCCAGATCATCACTTGCATATTGATCTTCTTGACTTTCCATCAACTCGTCTTGCACATCGTCTTCCAGCTTGTCGCTTTCAATGAGTAATGCCTCGTACTCAATAGTGATGTGCTGTTTAATGTTATCATCTTCAATGTCGAATTCAGTGCTTAGTTCAGAGTCTTCCTCCAATGAAGGTGCAATAAGGGTATGGGAGTTAAGCAGTTGCTTTTCAGTTTTGATGCAGCGTTCGCGGAATACTTTCATATGGAATACAGCTTGATTTAAGTCACGAACACAGCAGGCGCATATGTGGGATGGTAGATCTGGACGGTTTACGAACTGTAAAATAAATAATTATAAATATGAATATGATACAAGCACATAAATAATAATATTAATACTAATAAATGTGATTGTGTTTTATTAACCTAACTTCGAATTAATTGTAGCTGCTGAAAATAGTTATAGGACTAGCAACTAATAAATTGGATAAATGAATAAATATAAAATCTGACCTCTGTTCCAGCTACCATTTTAATGGCCATTAAGATTTCAGAGTTATCAATTTCAAACAGATGCTTGGCCTTCATATTGTAAATTACGTTCGCGCACGTACGACATTGCAGCGACATTTTTTAAAAAATATATTAAACATAATACAACTTAATATTTACATATACATTTGTACACTTGTGTTCATAAATATTTGTAAACAATACAAAACACTTCTTCGCAAACAGCTGTGTATCAGCCGTTGTAATTCGCAGAGAATGCTTTTCAGAGAAGAGGAAGCAAACGGCCAGTTGCATTTGTCAACAATACATAATATGTACTGTATGTCAATGTTCAATTGGATCACCATAGAAACGATGGGTTGAAAATATAGTTAATATAAATGAGTAAACTGTGTAAATAATACATAGAAATAGCAAAGATTATTATTGCTTATAATTTAGTTTTTTTAGCTACATTGCTTGTTTTCAAATAATTTCTGCACAGTGTACACCCATTTTATATTACAGTTGCGCCATGTGTGAAACTTCGTCCAATAGACCCACCCAGCAGTCACAAGCTCAAGTCCGTGAATATCATAATTTTTAAAGGCTTGATTTCTTAAATTTGTACTCTTTTATTTACATTATAAATTTTAATATATATTAAAACTAAATAATTGAATAATTTGTTTAAAAATGACTAATATATCTCAGAGTGGCGAACCACGTCGCTGGCCTGAAGACCTTTAACAGTTTGCTGATGGGTCATAGTGCCCATATGTTGTTCCAGTTGGTGTTTACGGGAAAACGTTTTATTGCACGGCATACATCTGAAATGAACAACTCATTTAAAATAGTCCGTAAAAGTTTGTTTACAGTAAATGCTTCGTATGCATTTTAGCTATCACTTAATTGAAGTGTTAAATTAAGATAAACGTACAAAAATGGTTTTTCGCCTGTATGCGTCAGCATGTGATTCTTAAGGACATTTGAATAGGAGAACGACTTGCCACAAGTGGCACAGGTAAAGGGACGCTCATTTGTGTGGGTTCTGTAGAGAGAAAGAGAGAGAGAGAGACACATTATAATAATGTATACAACAGTCAGTCATTAGCTAGCACCTTTCGTGCCGTATATTCGAACTGCGATCTGCAAATGAGCGGGAACAGTATTTGCACGTAAATGGTTTCTCGCCAGTATGCACTCGTATGTGCCGATTTAGTTCTGAGGGTCCAGCGAATGTTTTAGAGCAGATTCTGCAAAATATGTTGAAAATCATTGAGCTTATTTGTTTGTAATCGTTACAGTATTGGAATAATTTTGAACAAGTCATCAATTATTAATTCTGCTCCAGTCACTAAATAATGGATACAATTGAAATTTCTACAGTTGATAGTTAAGTTTTGTATTAGCTAACATACTCGCATTCAAAGGGCTTCTCGGACAAGTGACGCCGCATGTGTATATTGAGCGCGGCACGCTTTGAGTAAATATTGCCGCATATTTCGCACATTATGTTTGTAGAGGATTCGTCTTGCGATTTACTAGCAGTGGAAGAACTCGTTGGCTTTCCTGGCCCGTGTTTCAGTACTGAGTGCGTCGGATTGCGAGGACGTCCTCGTCCACGTTTGCTATGCCTCGCTTTTCGTACCTTTGGCTTCCGCAACCGCTCACTGGGATCGTAGTCACTGTCACTGGCATTGCCCAGCAATAGGTCCGTTTCATCCAGCTCTCCGACTTCCTCAATATCATCATAGACAGCCTCAGTCTCCGCCTCCACGTTAGCGTCTTCCAATCTCTCCTCCAACATGTTATCGAATTCAATGTCCTCGTCGGGATCAATGAACTCGTTGGCTGCCTCGTAGATGTATTCAACAGTATCGCTCTCGATTTGGGAAGGATCATCGGTTGGCTCCAATTTCATTTCAGCCTTAAAAAACTCAATAATACAATGTGACAAATAAAGCATTGCATTTAATGGAGTCAGCTGGAATATATACCTTTACAACGCTACTGGCAAAGGTGCGTTCGCTCTCCTGGCACATCTCCCGGAATTTATAGGCGCTGGTGAGGGTGTTGACACAACTGCAGCACAAAAGACTGGGCATGTCATCCAGGGGCGGCAGCTGATATTTGAATTATGTGTACATATATATATAAGCAATATTATTATTATTAATGAGGGACAAATTTATTATTTTTATTTATTTAATTTAATGTCCACTTGAGACAGTCAACATAGAAAACACATTTAAAAATTATACAAATTAAATTATAGATTTAAAATACAAAGTCTCTGGGGGCACTTGAAATGAACATTGGTCCAACATTTGTTGCAAGGAGTGGGAAAACCCCAATCAAACCAAACAAATAAATGCTAAATATTTATTTAATAAGTAAAAATTAAATGAGGCCAAATGAAGTATGAATATGTTGGTTTTATTATTATATTGAAGTAAAGAATATAGTTATGAACTATCAACCTAACTTGGAAAATCACTAGGAACTATGGCTTACGGCTAAGACATTGACAACAATCATACACTAGTCCGTGGATTCGAACCCGGATCCTCGTTGTTCAGTTGCTCAAATGTGACTGGGTCACTTAGAAAACTCATCTATGCTTTTGTTTAATTTATAAATATATGTAATACTTTGTCTTTCAAGTTTTCAATTATTTAATATTAATATTTTTTTGTAGTGGTATTAAAATATATAGGCACTTTTGGTTAGAACGGATTGGACTCATTAGATATTTAAAGCTGTATTCGAGCTAGAGCTGGCCATATTTATATAGACTAACCTTAATGCTTCCGAGCTCCTCGATTTTACGAACTAGTGGAGATTGAATGTCCTGGTCATCATAGAGGGGAGTCATGGTATCTATATTCATATCTTCCGTTAGGCATATGCGGCATATCATGTACTCGGGCATGATTTAAATATCCTCAGCGAACTTCTTAATAATAATAACAATAATCTAATAACAAAGCGTCTTAATTTATTTGCAGCTTCCCCTTAGTTTTTTTTTTATATTTTCTTTTGACAGTAAATTAGTGTGACCGTATTCGAATGAGCTACAGCAGGTTATCGCTTTTGCAGTGAATGTCGATGTATTCTTGTGTCATATCTAAGCCGGAAAGCGATAGCACGGTAGAGGTGGGGTATAGTGCCATCGATAGTTCTCCACCTCTATTGCACGAAACGAGACTTAATAGAGGAGCTAGTTGGTTTTGTTTGTTAATTTGTTTGGGTATTTCTAATTATATTGATATTGAAACAAGACACGATAGTTAAATTAAAAGCAAGATTATTGATTGATTATAAATAAATAATACATATACAATTTTCGTTTTGTGTGCAGTGGAGACGCGTCAATATTTTCCCTGCTGATTGCACGCAGCTAAATGAACCACAGTGTTTATTTTGCATTTGCATTATTTTGATAATTAGTAATGGAAGTTAGCATAAAGTGGAAAATGTGCCGAACCTGCACAGCTGATTATAACTCCCAGTTGCAGCCGCTCTTTACGGATAACAGATTAGCGAAACAGTTGCTGGAATACACCGGAATTGTTGTATGAACCGTAGAATATTGAATTTGATAATTATTATTAATGTGTCTACATTCTCTAAAGATGAAACCAGACGACGGATTGCCGGATCAAATATGTGAGGAATGTGTTCAACATTTGGAAACCGTGCACACATTTCTCTCCGGATGCAAGGATGTGGATGAGCATCTGAGAAATGTGGTACGGCGAACAATGTCCTCAACGCGCCGGTTTCCAAATGTATCCGATAATGACAATCTGGCAAAATCGAAAACGGAACAAAACGTTTTAAATCTGCAACACAAGGCATATAACGGGAAGATCACAGTCGCAGGTCCGGAGGAAACACATCAGGAAGATTTAAAAAGCTATGCAGAAGATAAGATCGAAGTGGTTGAATCCAACGAATTGGAAACGTTGACGGATACAACTGAAATGAAGCAGGAGGATTACTTAGTTGTCAGCAAATGTGTGCTAAACAATCTGGGCAAAAGTGTGGCGGCAGACAACGAGTACATCATAACGGATGTGGGTGCTGAAATCGATGATGATTATGATGACGATAACGATGATACAGTAACAGAACAGGAAACCTATCCGGCTGCCGTTGACACAAAATCTGAGTACGATGATAAGAAGGTCGATCCGGCAGCGACTATCACTCCTCCGGCGATTGACTTGGCTGCCGCCTGCGAGCCCTCGAGTTTTCCCAGGCACAGCTGTGCCGTGTGCGGTAATTCGTTTCCAAATCATGGCCAGCTCAAGTCACATATGCGCTCACATCGCAACGAGAAGATCTTCGAGTGCGAGTAAGTGCATACTTTAAAGCTTACAAACGCCATACTTTATACAGCAATCTACTTGCAGAATGTGCTCCAAAAGCTTTAATGCCGCCTGCAATCTGACAACCCACATGCGCACCCATACGGGCGAGAAACCGTTTTCATGCTGTCACTGTGGTCGCCGTTTCGCGGATCGCAGCACCCAACGGAAGCATGAACGGTAAGTTTCTCGATCGCTAATTAGTTTGCTCTATTAGCTGACTGCCTCTTTGACTATTTGCAGCATGCACACAAATGAACGACCCTATTCGTGTGAAATCTGTGGCAAGAACTTCTCGCTGTCTACCACATTGAAGGCGCACTCCCTCAGCCACTCCAAGGTAAAACCACACAAATGCCTTACCTGCAACAAGGGCTTCAAGCTGCCACACCAGCTTAAGGCTCACGAAAGGACGCATGTCCATCGCTACGAAGTTAACACTTTGCTCTACAATCAGGTTGAAGACGACTACTCCAGCAGCTAGATGCTGATCTGGTCATTTAGACAATTATCTATATTATAATGAATTACTAAGTAAATGAGGTATTTAAATATTTGCTCCAATGGTAGCTAGTTAGAGGATCAAATTTCAAAAATTAGGCATAGGAAATTGTATAAAATAAATATTATACTTATTTTCAACAACTTGAATTAAATGTTCTTTCTTTGATATCTTCGATTTTTGACAACTATCTTAGTATGCTTTAAATAAAACAAAAAAGAAATCGTAGAATAAGAAAATGCAACTATTCGATTTTTATCGCGAACTATAATCCCTTCTTCAAGTTGACCAATTTCATGAATATGGTAAAAGAGTATAGTACACACATAATTTAAGTTCGAGATTGTGTCATTTAATAAAGTCCAGCAGTTGTGACTGTATACAAATCTCAGCATATGTCAAAAACTAAATATGATGTACTGATACATATTTAGGTTGTTTAATCTATAATAATTTATTCTAGCTTAGTCTACTACAGATGCTCCTGGCGCAGCATGTAGTTGCTGGAGCTGGAAAAAGACTGCTCCTCTTTGCTTCTGTGTGTCAGAGTCTGCAGGTGCGCCTTCAGCTGATGGAGTAGTGTGAATGATTTCGAGCAAATGCTGCAGCTGCAAAGATTTCACAAATACGGCTTAGAAATATATAAACTTTAAATTAGCAGGATTTACTCACTTGAAGTTCTTCTCGCCAGAGTGCACCAGACTATGATTCTTGAGGATAGCCGTGTGCGTGAAGGTCTTCCCGCACTCCTTGCACTCATATGGCCGTGTATTCGTGTGCACCCGCTCATGGCGTACCTTCTCACTACGGTCGTAGAAGTGGCGCTCGCAGTACAAGCACTTGTACGGCCGCTCGCCGGTGTGTCGACGTATGTGAGCGCGCAGCTCGCCCATTTGACGAAAGGATTTGAAACAGATTCTAAAAGAAATATAGAAACATGAACGGTTATCTTAGGGTACGGGAATATTGAATACCCTAATATAAGATATGGATACAAAAATGTATAGAACAAAATGGGGATATATTTTAAGCTCCATCAGGATAGCTTAAATCGGACACATTAGCTTGCTTCTACAGCTATATTTACTCAGCTCGTTGTCCTAATTTAGGGTGTTCCTTCAATGCCTTACACATATCGTGAGGGTATACATATAACAGCTATTCTAAAATCTATGCAGCTTACTCGCACTGATGCGGCTTGTAGTCGGTGTGTGCCATCATGTGTGCGGTGAAAGCTGCCTTTTTTGCATAGACATTGCCACACAGATTGCACATATATGTCGTGGGCGACTCCTCCACGTGCAGCTCCACGGTCGATTGCTGTTCGATTTTAGTCTTTCGCTTCGATTTCAGTTCGCTGTCCGGTTTGCGAGGACGTCCCGGCTTGCGTTTGCCGGCAGTGCTGCTGGGCTTAGGGTCGGGCGATGGTGTGGGCGATAGGAAGTCATCATTGTCCTCGGCGTAGTCGACTTCGCAATGCTCTTCCGTAAGGGGTAGGGTGTTGTCTGCTGTCTGGCTATCTTCATCATATATTAGAGTCTGTTCCACTTCGATGGCTTCGCCCTCATCCGCATCGAAGGCGTCGAGTTCAGTTATTATTTCGGGCAGCTTGGAGTTATTCAGCTGCTCCTCAGCTGGCAGACAGTCCGTTACAAAGTTATCATCCTCGTAATCCACAACAAATTCGGTATCCATTTCATCCTCCGATTGCTGTTCCGAGGAGGTTTCCTGTTTTTGCAGCTGGAGTGTTTCATATAGGTATTCCATATGCGCACTATCGCTAGCATCAATCAGCTCGTCCGGCTTCCCCTCCACATATGTGCTCTCCAAATACACCTGGGAATTGAGGCACATTTCCCGAAATTTGAACCACATTTGAATAAAATCGCAGCAACTTTCACAGACTTTTTTAGGTAAATGTGACGATCGGCGGATCTGCAAAAAGGCTTTTAGTATATATTAAACTTTTCTACTTAATGTGGCTTACTCGAATTCCGCAACAATATTCAATTTTATTATTTAAACGATGCTTTTTATTGCTGTCTCTGTCTTCTCCATTGTCATTTTCAATAGTCAAATCCTCATTAAAAAGTGATTTCATACTGCTTTCTGTATATTGTCCCAGGCAAACTCGACATATAGTTGCATCTACCGGCGTCTTTTTGTCCATAATCACACTTTACACTAATTTTTTTGTTAGCCAGCTTTGGCAGTTTTCAACAATTTTTTTGTTTACTGTTCACGATAGATAGTCGATAAGTTGGCTCGGCAGAAACTAGTGTTGCCTAATTTCAATCGAGTTGGCATCTTTAGTTGCCTTTAACACTTACCGCGCAGTTTGAAAATTTGTATATTATCTAAATACAGAGGTACTTCGGTTCCAGAAATGGTATAATTATTTAAATATTTTTTTTATTTTCTCTTAAAAATTAAATATTACCTATGTTCTAAGCTGTTTCTTTGTAATAATAATAAATACTATTTTGTTTTATTAATTACGCTAATATTTTATTTCATTTTTTTTTATAAATTTAGAATTAATATACACGATTAAATAAAATATATCGAATGAGATTTATTTATCTACTTGGCAAATAAATCTCAAGAAATAATAATTATTTCCTAAAACAGAAATGAAACTCGGAAAAAAAATCATTAGTTTTTGAGAAATAAACAAAATGTGGAAAATGATGCTTAATTAATTTAATATATAACTTATAATACAGCTTCATGGTTGAAAATTTGATTTGTATATTGAAATGTTAATCGCAATTATTTTGTCATGACAAGACATTTAATATAAATACACATAAGCAGATATAGGTACGATAAACGAAATTAGAAATGGTTAATCTACGTTGATATATTGAGGAGATAAAGAGACCTAAGCTTTTGGCTTCTCCACTCGACCATGTTTGACACCGTTAATCTTTGCCGATTTTTGTCCTTGTTTAGCTGTCTTTGTCTTTGACTTTAGCTTCTTCTTCTTGTCGAGGGCAGTGAAATCAATTGTATCGGAATCATCCTCGTCACCATACTTTTCCAGAAGTCGATCCATTAAGGTAGTATAATTGGACTCGCGTTGACTTCTGCGGGCTAGAATCATATTCTCCAGGTTGCTACCGGAGGAGGGTTCCAACTCGGCGTCTCTTTCCTGACGTCGCTGGATGCGATCTTTGATAATGATTGCCTCCTTGGATTCCCGTGCATATTTCCGGTGGCGTTTAGTACGCTTTGCAGCGGGTTCCTCGGTGAAGATCTTGTATTCCGGCACCTCCTCGGCGGAGATCATTTCAGTAACGATCTCCTTGAAGCGTGGCTCATCCTCCACCTTCATGAACGGCACATGATTCATTATATAATTCATGCATCCTTTGCCACCCAAGTAAGCTTTCTTGATATCCGTTCGTTCCAGATCAGAATTTACATATTCCTTTTCATAGTTGCTAATATCATCCTCGGATAAAGGCTTAAAGATCTTGCTCCACATATCCAGCCAGTTGGTGGACTTGCCTTCATCGTCATCATCGATGATACCCTGTTCATCGTAGAGCGCTTTCGTTTGTTGGTCGGTGAGTACTTGGTAGATTTTTGACAGCACTTTGAATTTTTCTGTGGATTCAGTTTTTTGGGCATCAGGAACTCTATCGGGATGCACCAAAAGTGACAGTTTGTGGTACGCTTTCTTAACTTCCTTCTCTTTTGCATCTTTAGCGATGCCCATCAGTTTGTACACATCACGCGTCTCAAAGTACTTTTCGCATAAATCCAATGTCGACATTTTATACAAATTAATTTTTTTTTTGTGGCTTGTTTCTTGATTAGTGCTCTAAAATGTTATTAGTTGCCAGTGCTAAAAAGGCGCCAAAACGCACACACAGAGAACTGCCAACTGGTGTGGTAAATGAAATACCAAATTTAGCTTGTCCAACAGTTGTGGTATTTTTTAGTACCTAATTGTTTGTTAAGTTGGCTGCGATTGGGCCGACTTCCTTTTCCGTGTTAGCTGTGAAAGAAAAAACATGCCGGTGGGTGCAAAATTTAACAAAAATATGCTTTTAAACGCAGAACATTTGCAAAAACTGTGTAAGAACAGACGTGTTATAGTGTAGTGTTACCATTACATACATTTGCTATGATAAAACACAGTAAATACAGTAAAACACAGCGTGCTATCCCCCCTCCTTGACAACTGCCACCCCTCCCCCTCTTGCCAACGTATGTGCAACGCATGCTAAAAGCGCGCATTCACAGTGTATCGAAATGAACAGTTGTGAAATGCAATTGTGAAATACAATGGTCAACTAAACTACAGTCATAACCTACAAATTGCATTTGTGAATCCTCCGCAATATATTGATGAGTTATTTTTTTGTTTCTCGATTGTTTTTTAGCTAGCAAAAGATTTACTGCACCCTCTGCCCGCTGAGGAGAAGCGCAAGCACAAGCTGAAGCGCTTGGTGCAGCATCCTAACTCCTATTTCATGGACGTCAAATGCCCCGGATGCTATAGAATCACGACCGTGTTTAGTCACGCCCAGGGAGTGGTCGTCTGCGCCGGTTGCGCCACCATTCTCTGCCAGCCAACTGGAGGACGCGCCAAGCTGACAGAAGGTAATATCTTAATAATATAATTCATCTATAATATATACTAATGACATATTCTATTTTTTAGGCTGCTCGTTCCGTAGGAAGCCACAGTAAATTGGTGTCGTTCCTTGAGATGAACCACAAATTATTAATTTTTTAATAAACACTCTAAAAAACACGTAAAGAAACTACAAAAAAAAAAATCCATTTGAGCCGTTTTCATTCACAATATACACTGTCGAATCTTATAGATGGAGTGGACACAACAACAACAATAAGAATAAATACAAATTCAAAGTATCGGAACAACAATTCAAATTTTGATAATAAGTAGTTTTAAACTGCGTGGCTAAATGTTGTCTCAACGTAGGATTGATGATGATTTGGAGTAGCAAACTGGCTGTAAAATAGAATGAACGCTTTTAATATAATGATTTTGGAATTTCTTTGTGTAAGCCCTACAGTTCATTAAAGAATTAACGATGTTGTGGTTAGCAATGTGAAACGGCGTGTTGCATTGTTTATTTCAGTTTTAAACTGAATGTGAACTAATAAATGATCGCTTTTCAACTTGATTCAAATCAATATTGAATTAGAGCGAGCTCTTATATTTATACAGCTTTCTAAGGTTAGCAATGCGCATAAATTAGGGCTTTTCGCAAAATGATGTGGTCAACAAGACTAATCTAAGTCAATTGAAATAGTACAGCATTTCATATTCAAAGTGTGCGCCCATTTATCGTTGCAGCGATATTCGAAGTGCTATTTGCGCTTTATCGATAAAACGCGATATCGCAATCGATGTTTTCTATAATCTATGTTAACTTTACAATCTATCGATTATGTTAACAGACTTCTAGATTTAATAGCGATGTGTGAATTCTTATGTCAAGTTCTAATACTCATACTCTCATAATATAATAACGGAAGAATATGCTAATAAATGATGCCAATCGTTGCTATTAACACTTCGTGTCGTGAGCATGTTAACATGAACATGTTGTCCATCCCTATTCTGTTATGTGGTCACTCTTATAAGAAAAAGTTAACAGAGTTTTTTTCAGTAACAATTTTCTTGCTCGTGCGTGACGTCGCGGGGCTGTGCCGCTCGCTCAATATTGTTTGTGTGTTTTTAAATAAATCATATTCTGAAAAAATCTGAAAAACGCAAGAAACTTGGCCGAGACGCAGCAGAATAGTAACAAAATTGAAGATTGGCGCGACGTAATTAAATGCATTGTATATAATATATACAGAAGCGAGACAACAAAAGAGAAATAAATACAAAGAAATTTGCCTTCCTGCTTTTTTTGGTTGCTGCCGCCGAAGAAGAAGTAGAAGAGTGAAAAATGCAACAAAATACGGAAGCAGAGCAGCAGAAATAACGCAGACTGAGAATAATTGTGCAATTATTGAAAGAATTGTATATTTATTTTTGGTCGAAATTTCTTCGTCTTTGTGTGTGTGTGAGAAATACACACATATGTACATACATACATGCAAATACATACACATAAATTACTAGCAATAACAACAAAATCGACGCAGCAACAGCAGAAAAATAATTGAAACACAAAACGAACCTATTTTGGCAGTTGCTAAACAAATAAAAATACAACAAAAATAAAAAATAATTTTTTTAGTTATGCAAAACTACAAGCAAATTTCGAATACGATGGATGACAAATTTCTCGTTTTTAACGCGGCACGCGATAATAACCTGCCCCTATTGAAGGTGAGTACCTGCTGTTAATGGTGATGTTAATGCGTGCTTGCAACTCTAGCTATGTTAAAAATCACAGCTCTGCTCTGCTCAGCTGCTCTGCTACCGCCAGCCTTGTGACTAATCAATAAAATTCTTCACAAACACACACACTCGCATGCACACATAAGCATGCTAAGAGCACGTAAGAGCGAGAGAGATACCGAGATTTGCTCGGCAACAGCCGCAAAACAATAACAAATACATATGGACACCAGTGTTGCCAGCATATAAAATGCAAGAAATAGCAAAAAACAAAAGAATTGCTGAAAACAGCTTGAAAACTTATAAAAAGGCCATTCTAGTGCTACATGCAAGACTTTTAATTTAATTTTAAATATATGAGAATTTGTTAAATTTCTTATGTATTTAGGGCATCTAAACACAAATATTTTTTTTTATGTTTTTTTTTTAATTTGTTAATATATTTAACCATAGCTTGCGTGTTAATTATTTGACTTGAAAAGCACGTACCTAAAAATAAAGCCAATATATAGGCCTATAAATTGCCCATTCAAAGCTTTTACATTCAGATCATAGTTTGAGAGGCATATACCAGTTACAAAATAGCCAAAAGTGGCAGCACTGCTGTACACACATACAACCACATGAATGCTTTTTGTTTGTTTGATGGCTTGCTTGTGGGCGTACACCTCACTGCAGCACGCTTTTTGCATAATAAAGTTCTTAAGCTTTCGACTACTTTGGCTTGACATTGGCACATTGCAATTTACAATTGCGCTGTTGCATTTGGCTGCGCTTGCCCCATGCGTCTGTGTCTGTGTCTGTATGTGTATGTATGTGTATAAGTTGGTTTTCCACAACAAATATTATTTCAAATTTTTACTTACCTGTTATTTTTTCTTTTCATATTTTGACAAACATATAAAACTGGCATATTTATATACATACCTACTGTGTTTCTGTTATTTTTAACAAGCAAATATTACAAAATGTGTATATGTGTTTAAAAGTGACTATATTGTTGTTATATTTATGTTTATTCTAATCTATAAAAAAAAACTTTTCACTGTACGTTTTTTGACTTATATTGAACCTTTTTATTAAAAAGTTCAGTTTCAAACCGCTTTTATGCAAATTTATATATAATAATCAAATACATTTTCGTGGTTTATTTATTAACTGTGTTTTAAATGTGTGCTTAAACAATTATTAAATTTGAAATAAATATTAGCATCGATTAAATTCAAATTAAATATTACAATCTAGTTTTTATTTTTTATAATTTTTATAGATTTTATAAAACAATAAAAAAGCACAAAAACAGTTTACTTACTTGTTGAACAGAGAAATGTTAAAAAAATAGCTTGAGCTTAAATATCAAATTTGAAGCTCATTTAATACAGACGGCATGTTCTATAAATTGTTTATAGATATTACTAATTACTTACCATAAACCATTTTGTGTTCTACTATTTTCGTTTTGTATGTTTTCCGATATATTTTGTATTGATTCACTTCCCCTGTTGCATTATCTTATCGGTATCAGTTGGAGACACAAACACCCGACACACGACAACAAATTTCAGTGTGTTTTATGAGTAGCAAAGTATTTTTAGCAAGTTTTTTTTTTTTATTCTAATATGTTGTTTCGTATTTGGGCCACGTTACTGAGTGTGTCTGTATTTTTTTGTTGTTTTTTTTTTTATTTTTTGACTGCTTCTGTTAACATGTTAATGGCAGTCAAAAATTAACTGCTGAAATCACGTTGCGTTTGGGTTTTGTTAAACGCTTCCGCCATTGTCAAGTGTTTGTTATTGTTTATATATATATATATATATATATGTATGTGAGTGTGTGTGTGTGTGTGTACATATGTATATATGTATGTATATGCACCATATATGCATATGTACCTTCGCATCTGCACATGTGCTGTGAGTTATCCTTGAGAGCGTTCAATCACCAGCGATTATGAAAAAAAGAACACACCGAAAGGCTCGACTCGCACCGGTTTTTCGTACATTTTTAGACTTCCTGACTGGGCTCGGCTCTTCTGGGCTCTCTGGTTTTGGTACTGGTTCTGAAAATGTGTCATTTATGGGGCTGACTGATGCCGCTTGCTGTGCGTCAGGAAGCGAATTAATTGTGTAGGTCTCCCAAAATAGCCTGTTGCATGGGCTGAAATTGTATTTTATTTGTATTTTTGTATATTTATATTTTGCAAGGTGTTGTTGCGGTTGCAGTGGCACCCAAGCAACTTGTGTTCCATATTGAGCGAACTAGCTCCGATCTCGAACTCGATCGCCAGCAAACAGTGTGCAACATATTCTTCTAGCACATCTTGAAACTGGTTTTTCTCGCTTTGTCGAGTCATTTTTCTAGCTCGTTTGGTAATGTTGTTTGTTGTTCGTTGTTCGTTGTTCTTGCTGGTGGTGGTTTGCCTTTTCACGTTGTTTATGTTTGTTCCAAAAACCATAACATCGTACTAACATTAACATTAGTATGTATGTGGTAAATATATGTATACATACATACGTACCACTTTAGACTGAAGTCACAACAATACGTATTTTGTGAAGTACGCTACGTGATCTGAACTGAAGTACTGGTTGATTGATGTGGTTTCTTAAGCCAGGAAAAAATATAATAAATTTTAAGTACTTAAAACAATACAGCATATATTAAATAAGATTTTCAGTCATTTGTAATGCGCAAGGAAATGTTTTAGCTCATTAAAACCAAAATAAAATCTATATGTTTGAAACCCGGTATAGTTTTGACAAAGTTATGACAGTGGAAATATGGAACCATGACCTTGACCGATTTGGTTGGCTAGAATTTGAACATGAACTTTGACAAAAACTTTTCGTTTTAGATTGAAGTGTATTGTATAATTACGGTGTTAAGCCATTTCTAAAAAGACATTGCTCTTGAAAATCCGATTAGCTTTGATAAAGTTAAGAATGATTCATGTTAAAATCTACATTTGAAAACTATTAACACTAATGTCGAAAAACCGGGTTGATAAACAAAATTCAACAGTTAACAGACCGCTTTTAAAAGCTGATTTGAAACGATCATCGGAGACAAATCGGCGGAATTTAATGTGGGAAACTGATAAATACGTAGGATGAGACAATTAAGCTAATCGGCTAGAAATGACAAGGAAATAAAAGAGGAGACACTTGCGAAATAAATTTGAATTATGAAACCAGAATCAAAGCACGAGTTGCTTAAGTTAAACAACCCGACTAGGATGAAACATGTTCAAATCTACATCTTATAAAACATATATCAATATTAAACTGTATTTTTAAAACAACCAGATAAACTATTAAATCTTACCTTATGTATAGGAACAGGATTTTGGATTATTCAAACAACGCTGAACATAAACATAAGCTAAAAGCTAATGACCTGAGCAATTGTCGGGCTATTAGAATGCTTAAACTGTTAACGCTGTGCAAGGTCAGTTAAAGCCATATTTGGATTGCAATCCCAAATTAGTTTCAAGTAAATTAAATAAAATAAAACAATAAAAAATAATATTAAGCACTATATAGACTCAATATTATAAAAAAGATAATAATACATTTCAATATCTTGTCTTTTCTTTATGAAAACTGTTGAGATAGTTTCTTGTAACTGTATTGCAAATAAGTTATATTTTATATTATTTAAAGTTGACTTTATAGTTTGAAATGGAAAGTTCTTTACTGAAGTTGAAGAATGCAATCGAAAATACGAAATGAATTCAGTTCAAGGTATTTTGGAATACTTGGAATATTCGATGGCTCATCTAACAATTAATTGCATAAGCAGCTCCGATTTTTAAAGACTTTTGCTCAAAACATAGTTCAATCAAGCAAACTAAACTAGCTAAAAATTTGGTGTTTGTTTTCAAAACATTTGCAAAGCGCAAAGCATTAAAATTAATTAGATATTTTTTCTACAACATTTATGCACAAGTAAATACATACAGATATATACATACATCTGTACGCACGATCGTATTATATATATATATTTTTTGGTTAACAGCTGTTTTGAGGTTGAGGTTGATTCTTTGCCTTTTCGGTTTCTTTAGTTTTATATTGTGTTGAACATTTGCAGCGCAAGTTGCTTGTGTGTAGTTGTTGCTGTTGCTGTTGTTGTTGGGGTAACCTCAAAATGCGAATTTGAATTCAAGTGCTTCGCAGAGAGTCGGCCAGTCAGACAGACAGAGAGAGAGAGAGAGAGAGACAGCTGCAGCTTAGTTTTATTTTGCACCAACGTCCATTGGACCTGCTTCTTTTTTCCACTTGTTTGCCATTTAACTGCTTCTTGATTATTAGTTGCGTGTGTGTGTGTGTGTGTGTAAATGTAAGGTCAGAGCCGATCTCTTGCTATGTGGCTGGCTGGCTTGCTTTGACTTCAATTCTGTTGCCCTCTCGCCATCTCGCATAGAGTACACGAGAGTGCCACATGTGAACAAAGTATTTACTCGCCATGTAGCCATTGAGCACACCCCGAGGAAGAAGCATTAGCAACAGCAACAGCAATTAACAACATCAGCAGCAGCAGCAGCAGCTGCGGCGACATAGACAACAATATCAACAATAACAGTCAAATCAACAAAACTCTTTTGGGTCCAAGCTGAGTGCGTGAGATAGCGTCGTTCATTGGCTTTATCTTGTGTATTATCACCATGCGCTTCCCAGCTAGGGTATATTCACTTTGTTTCGCTGTTTGTAATTCTAATCTAAAGCAAGACAAATATATGTTCAGAGCTGATTATAATTTACGAATAATTCTAAATATAGTAAAATTTAATATATAAATATATACCAAATTATTAGACAAATTACTATAATCAAATAAATGATAATAATTAATTCATCTACTGCACTAAAGTGTACTCTTTATATTTCAAAGTCTATGTGCAGAAAGCTCAATCAAAGTTTCTTTTATTATGCATTAATTAAAATAATAACTACCTCAATTATGTAATTGAACAGCTGTAAGTTTTAACGACCTAATTATTGTTTTACTAAAGAGTGTTTAAGCTTCGTTGCACTCAACATATCAATATCCTAGCTATTAACAGATTCGAGCGCAGCAGGAAGGAAAGAGATAGAGGCACACTGTTCAAAATTTCCGTGCCAAGATTTTCTTAAACCGGTTTCGATTATGGTCACACTATAGAATTGCTGGGCAATGTGTATGGAAATAATTAGTTAATACTAGATAGAAAGTGCCAAAATAATCAAAGCAGAGTGAAATTAAACTAAAGCCTTGAAGGTTTATATTTACATTTCAAATTATGTTCGACTCTATGAGTAGCTGTAACGGTTAATCTAATCCGCATAGAGAATGCTACACATATAAATGTATCTGAATCGAATTTAGGTCGCCAACTGGTGCAAACCGTGAAAAACTAAAGCTTTTTTTAAAGGTGATGAATTATACACTTGTCATGCATATAAGTAATTTTAGGTACTTAAACCAATCCATTAACTTAACACTGGTACGCGGTTTAAGGTGATATGTTGTGAGTCAAGTTCAATGTTCAAAACTGCCTCACTATTTAGACATTAAAATGAAAGTGCTGAGCTATTTTTCGCGGTGCATTTTATCGCACATCGTAACTATTTACATTGACGATGCCGTTCGTCAGAGCCAATGCCTCCAGGGAACTTGTGCGTTCATATTGCGCGCTACCGTGCTACGATTTATGCCTATAACTATATATATATATATATATATATATATATACTGTATTTGTTTGTCTGTTTTGTGTTTTCTTTCTGTGTTTGGCTTATTCCGCGATCGACGCCGTCATGACTTTGAAGTTCGTCGCACGATTAACTAAAGCAACAATGCCCACAACAATGTGAATGCCTTCTTGCTGATTATACGCCCATAAAGCATTATAATATCAGCGCGTCGGTAAACGTTCAATGCCTATCTGCTCGTATAATATATCTATCCAGTATTTCTCGGTTAATGTTTGTCTGCATCTCTGTTGATATTTGCCCGACTTGAGGTTTGTGTATCTGCATGCAGATTGAGAGATATAATTGTCTGATTCTCCTTTAAATACAATTCAATATGCTGTTGAGATTAGTTTATAAATAGAATATCTCAAATATATCTATATGAAATTCATATTTAACATAAAATAAATATTAATGCAATCAGTAGATAACATAGACATTTTCTGAAACAATAGTAATTTAATACAATATCTACAAATATTTGTATCTTCAATATAATTTAATTTTGATATAACCTTGTAGGGGTTATTTGTCATTTACCTACATATATCTGAACATATATTTTGAACATTGATATTGATATTTTTAAATAAATTTGTCCCAACTAATACGAAGTGCAAACACTGGAAAAATGTTAAGTTTATAGCTTTTTTTCAAGGAAATAAGTGTCACAATGTTAGAGCAACTAATTTTAAAGCTCCAAATTAGGCGTTGTATTCCGTAAAAGGATGTTTAGCTGATGGCTTTTTATTGCTATGCTAATTTTCCCATTTTTTTTTCTAAAAATGTTTCTTTACTGCATTGTTAATGAATTTTTTAAATACACTGGTGTGCTATTTAACTTCTTGTTAACAAACAGCATAATCATAATAATAGTATTTAAATAAACAATAAATATTAGGCAAGACATTTATAAATTGGAATACAAAAATAATAAGTAAGCTATATATTTCACATATTATGTGTACAATCTCTTATGCTTATGATACGATAGTAAAATGTTTATATGTTAAATATTTTACCAGCGTAATTTTTTATCTAACATAAGTTTGCTTTATGTTTTGGTTCAAGTTTGGTTGTAGATTGTAGGTAGTGTAATTATAAATTTTCCATAGTTATTCATTTTGGGCGTATTTTTCCGCAGCGCATCTAAACAAAGCGCATTAAAATCAACTCTGACCTCGACCCTGCATCGTGTGAACCCGAGCATCTGTATATAAATATATATAATTATGTATGTATGTATATAATATGCATTAGTTGTTGGCCAGATTGTTCGATTGGCTATCGCATGGACGGCCTCTTGTTGAACCCGTTAAAAGCACCGTTGACCTCAACACGAGAGCTTTTGTGTTGCTGCCGTTGCCGAAGTATATTTTTACACCCTTGAGCGACTGCGCAGTCGCGCCAGTTTGGCCAACAAATAAGCCAAATAATTGTGCGACGTGGCTGATTTGAATGTCAAGCTTGTCGGTGCGGGGCGGGTAACGTTCAAGTTGTCGGTTGAACGCACCAAAGCAGACTCAAGAGGCAGTCCAAACAGTTGTGTGAGGGGGGGGGGAAGCGTTAATATCTACTACTGCATATCGACATTGAACTCGTTCAATGTCAAAATTATAATAAATTATGCGTGCACGGCAAACAGAAAATGATCGCAAAGCAACACCAACAACACCAACAGCAACAACAACAACAGCAACAACAATGGAAAGTTGTTTATTGTTTATTACACGGAAACAACATTTTTAATCGCCTTTAAACTGCGCTGGCGATTTGGAGCTGCCTCGCGATAGATTTTCACGCTGTTCATAACGGTTTTATGCCAAGGTAATCGTCTACCCACCTTCTCTGTTCACCGCACCCCCCCCCCCCCCCAATACACACTTTCACAAGATTTATGCTCGTTGATGGAGAACAAATGTCAAGTGATGAAAATTTTGTACCTTGTTGAAATTATATTTTTTCGTTGCGTTTATTATTGCTGTTTGTTTTCACGCTGCCAGCAATATGCGCAACACAACAGCAACAGCAGTTAATACAAATCAACAACAAATTGCACACAAGCACATACACACACATACATACATGCATATGTATAAACAAAAATATATGCATTCGAATGTGTTTAATTTCGGGAAGTGAAATATCAAATCTGTTTTCGGTGAAATGAAATGAATTCTGAGAGCAGACGCAATTATTGCGTTGTGTTTCCCTTTTTCACTTGAGTCATCAGCCGCTCGGACCTGGGAACTTTTCAGAGCTGACTTATCAGAACGCCTCTGATGTATCTTATTTAGATCGGCAAATGCGTATTTATTTATAATTATGCACCAGTTTAGCATATTTTAGCGATTTGCTTAATGCCAGTGAAGTTAAATCACATTGGCAAGAACATTTAATTCATTTTTAAACCGTTATCAATCAAACTGTAAACACGAATTTTTATTCTTTTCAAACGTGCTTTGAATTTAACATTTATTTAGCATCTTAGCATTATTGAATGATAATCTTGAATGTATAATTTCATTTTTGAATCGTGCATTTTTTTTTAGAATTTAAAAATAAGTTTCAATAATAATAATAAATTGATAACAATACATATTTACACCGAATAAGACAGAGGTGTACTTTATTATGACGATTTCTTCCAAATAATACATTGTTGTACACCACAATTGTTTTTCGTGTACTTAATTTATTATTTTCTGTACTTTTGTGATTTAACAATGAATAATTGTTGTTCTTGTATTTCTTGTATTGTCTCCTTTATTAATATATGCAAATAGATATGTACTCGGATAACCATTACCCTATGGATATATTTGCCCTTTTTGGCCACCTGTCGATTTTCCACAATTATCCATGCTATCCCTAGAATTATGGTGGGCCAAATGAGGCCCAATGAGCGGGGTCATATCAATTAACGCATAACGCACGCTAGCTGGGAAATTGTACGGCGCTTTTCTAGCCTCCTCCCCGGTTCCGCCCACTTTTCACGTTCAAGTACGCTTGTGTGCCGCCCACCCTCCCATTGTACAAATCGGCTTTTGAATTATAGATATAGTATTATACACTTGGGTATGGATAGCACCCGTGAACTTTTGCGTTCAATCTATCCGGAGCTCTGACCGGGGGAAAGGTTAAAGCAGACTTTGGGGCAGTCGCCCAACTTATCGTCACTACGATCGCCAAACAACTGTTGTAGTTGCATGACTCATCCGCAATGTTGGCGTGAGGCGAGCTTAATCTTAATTGAGTATGCAACCGGGAACCGGCTACGGCTCCGGCTCCCGCTCCGTCTCCGTATACGTTATAACGCGGAAAAGCAAACAGCTGCGTTGGTCGCGTCATCAAATTGTCATTGTTTGCGTGAGGCTGCCGATGAAAGCGAAAAGTTCAGTAGCCCACAATGCTGAAGTCTCGATGGGGATGGCAATGGGAATGGGAATAACGATCTCGATGGATATGGCAATGGCGCCGTTGTAAACATTTTATGATCCGCTGCAAGGCTGCGCGCAGAATGATTGAAATATTGATGCGTAAATTTTCAGATTGTAGCATATACAAAAATATTGTGTATTTATCTTATTGTTGTCGCCTGTTGTCTGCTTGTTGTTTCTATATTATCGCAAAATTTCTCAACAATTTCTATCTTTGCACAAAAAATACGCCTTTGCTGCGAAATGTTGCCAAAATTCGCTTGTCACGCGCACGAGCTGTGAAAGTGGTGGGCACGAGGAGGAGCGGAGTGGGTGAGAATGTTGGCCATTATGTGACGCAAAATAATAACGAAGAAGGAACGAACTGTTGTCAATCTGCGTCTCCGTAGAAATCAGGAAGCATAAACCGAAGAGAGCCAAAAGCATCTCACAGTTGAAGAGACAAGCAAGAGAATTATGGCAAGCCGATGACAAAAAAAAAAAAAAAAAAAAAAACAATAAAGAACACAACAACAAAATGAATAAATAAATAAATAAAATAAAATGCCGCACGGCATTCACAAGGTCTTCTGATTGAGTGCTCCCCCAGCGGTTTTTTTGTGTGTGCTTTTTTTTTAAAGATATTGTTTTTGTGTGTTTTTTGTGTATATTTCTGGTTCTAAGCAGCTGCCAGTGGCGTCGCTATTTGGGGGGGGGGGGGGGGGCCTTCGACGCCTTGATGATGAATGCTCTAATTGAGATTGATAAGTAGCCACGTTTTCTGCTATTACACTAAACAAATACTACTACAATGCGTATCTACTTCTCTCTGGCCCAAGGTTTTCTTACTCTAATCATTCCGTTTCCTATCGCCCAAGTGCTTTAGTCGTGTGTGTGTCACTTTTCAAATGGAGGAAATGAACAGACAAGCGACCGTTTGCGATATTATAAACATTGAAAACTAAGAGCACGAATGTGGGAAGGTTTTCTTTTTGAAATAAACATGTTATTTGACTTTCATTTGCATTTGATTTACAATATTGCAACTTTTTAAATATAAAGTATGCGTGATGATTTTGCATTAAAGGAAGCACATTGAACTGAAAAGAAAAAGTTGAAAAAACTAACAGCTGCCGGTTGGTAAAATTCAATATAATCAATCAATGATTAGCACTGCAAATCAAATGAGAGGGTTTCATTTAATGCAATATTATTACGAACATGTACTATAAACTATCAACAACACTTATAAATACCAAAATCTGATACTTTTACATTCGTACCCTAGCTTCGAAATCGAAATTGACCCATCGTAGTTCAGTTATCTAATCTATAGATTGTAATGCTTAATTATATTTAGAACTTGGTAGATATTCGTTACGTTTGTTAGACTAGACAAGATAAAAAACATAAACCCTCATTTTATGAACAAGTGTAAATATTTGCTGAGAGTTGAATTCCCTCATCTATGGGTTTTAAACTGTCAAGTTTCGATGGCAGAAAATAATAAAAATTAGTTGAGGATATATTTGTTTGCATTAAGATTTTCCACTAAGCCCGTCAGTCCAGTTTATGTTTCATTAAAGGGTTCAACTTATATCAAACTTTGAGTCATCTGTTATTAATGTTCTACAGTTGTTAGATTGTATGTAAACATATGTTTTTTATTTTCTAGAAAGCTGTTTTCATATCTATTAAAATATTAATGTTAAGACCCTTACCATCCACGTGCAATCGCTTAGCAAGTGTCTGTTGTGAGTCTAAATGAATCTAGTCAAGTCAAGTTTTTCCGATTTACATAGTCTAGAAAACAATAATAATTATATATAGTCACATTTGTCTACCTGATCAAATTAGAAAACCAAAAATATAGCGCTACACGTGCGACGCCCCAACACGCATTTCCCAGCCCACAGGTGTCTGATCAGTGCCTCTCTCTCTCTCTCTCTCTCTCTCTCTCTCTGGCAACCTCCTCATCTGGTTGTCTCCCTTGAGGCGCTGCTAATAACATAATTAACATACAGTGAAAACGAAACACGTTTGACATCATTGAATTTCAATTTCAAATTGGCACGAGCAAAAAAAAAATGAGAGAAAAAAATGAAAAAAAAACAGGTATTTTTGAATTGCCGAAGATTTAATACCCTTGCGGTTATTTTAAATAAATTGGTTCTATGGTGGATAAATTATATGTATATTATTGAGTTAAATTTATTACACACTCGATTTATATAAATTTAGTATTTTAAAATCGTTAAAGAGCAAAGATTAAAATACAATTTTTACTAAACTTATAAATCTATGAGAGTAAATAGTTAATAAATATTTTTGATTGATGAAAGTGTACATTTTTATATGTACGACATTGCCCCAGATCTTTTCTATCGAAGCTATAAGCTACAATAATTCGATACGGGCCAAATGTCAGATATGTAAATAGACATACGCACATGGCTATATCTACCAAGCTCGTCGTTCTAATCAAAACTAAATGTACAACAACAATGACAGGCAAATCACACCGTGAGAGAGAGTGAAACTGATTGATCACATTCAGCTGATTGATTTTGCCTCTCATTTCATCAATCTGGCAGTATCTCATCCGCCACATACTATATATTTATAATCTCTGACTCTCTCGACATATTTTCATATTTTAATTAGCACTTAGCCATTTTTTGTCGCACTTTTGGCGAGTTTTGTGTGTGCTGGTGTTGTCGTTTGAAACAGATAAATTATATTTTGTGTTTATTTATTGTTTATCAAATTTGTTTTTAATTGCAAATGCTATTGGCATATGCATGTGATTAAAAGCATTCCAGGAAAAATATATAATTCTCATGTGCGGTCGATAAGAAATGCCCTGATAAGCAATATTATTTGTTTTGCCATGTAAATCGAGAGTACAATTTTCACTCTCGAAAGGCAAAAGGTAAAATCAGAAAAGCTGAAAAAGTGTTGCTGCAACATAAAAGAAAGATCGTGTTGCTGCATCATGAGTGCTAAAAATAAAGGCTTTGTTGCTTTGTTGAACAAGTTCTGAACTTAACGATTAAAGTTTACTGTCATCATAGCTTAGAAATAAACTTTAAGTAATCAATTATTGATTACTATCTGATATATTTAATATTTATTTTTGAAGACATTTTTTTAATTGGTTTTGATCAAAGATCTTTGCAATTAGTACTACTTGAAGAATGCTCATTATTATTGTTGGTTGCATTTCAAATGTCAGCAACTAAATGATTATTAAATTATACACGTAGCTCACTGTCAACATCTACATGAGACTGGAGACACCACAGCTTGCAATCTTGTTTGACAACATGTGCCTCGAACCGACAAAATGCCATCTGAATTTATAAAATTAATATGCTGTTTATCTTTATAATGAGCTGGGAAATATATTATATATATACATATACGTATGTAATATGTAATTAACTTATTTGGAAATTTGCACTGTCCTTCAAATATATGTACGGCTATTAGTAATTAATCTGAAATATGGTTCATAAAGTAGCAGTAGTTGCTGATTAAATTATAATTGGTTTGATGGGAAATTAGTTCAACTAATATTTATAATTTTTATCGTGAATATAGTTTCATATTGAATATCGTTGTTTTTACTGCAGTTGTTTTTAAATTATTATTCATTATTTGAAAATGACTACAAAATACTAATGTAATTGTATTCTTTTCCATTGTTTAATTATAGAGCGTGCTGTATAACAAAAGTGCCGCGGAGACTGCGATATTAATATCGTCAAAAATGAATGGAGCCACACCGCTGGTCATCTCCTGCCGCAATGGACACTACGACATTGTAGAATATTTATTGACAAAGTGTAACGCCAATGTGGAACAGGTTGGCTCCGTTAGCTTCGACGGCGAGCCCATCGAGGATGCGCCGCCCTTGTGGTGTGCCGCCGCCGCCGGCCATCTGGGCATTGTGAAGATGCTCGTCCGTCGCTTTGCCAATGTGAACAGCACGACGCGCACAAATTCGACGCCACTGCGTGCCGCCTGCTTCGATGGCCACTATGAGATTGTCAAGTACCTGGTGCATCATGGAGCAGGTAAGTGATGAATACGCCAATTGTGCAATTCAATATTGATTACTTTTGTGCCGCAGACTTTGAGGTAGCGAATCGGCATGGACACACCTGCCTAATGATTGCCTGCTACAAGGGACACTATCGCATTGCACAATATCTGCTTTCACTCAACGCGGACGTCAATCGCTGCAGCATCAAGGGCAACACCGCGTTGCACGATTGCGCGGAGTCGGGCTCGCTGCAGATACTGCAACTGCTGCTAAGGCATGGCGCCACCATGGATGTGGACTATTATGGAATGACGCCGCTGCTGGCGGCCAGCGTGACCGGACACATGCCCATTGTGGAGCACCTGATAACCTTGCCGTACGTAAGTCGCGTGGCGCGAATCGATGCACTGGAACTTTTGGGTGCAACGTATGTGGATAAGAAACGTGATATGGCTGTCGCCATGATGCTGTGGCGGCGAGCGCTAGAAGAGCGAGCACAGGAGCCGTCACTAGAAAAAAAAGTGCAGGATCCGGTGGCAGCATATGAGTTTGTCACCGAAGTGACCACCGTTGAGGAGCTGGAGGAGCTGGTGCTCGATCCGGATGAGATGCGCATGCAGGCGCTTGTTATCAGACAGCGCATTCTAGGACCAACGCATCCGGACACCAGCTACTACATTCGTTTCAGGTAAGCGTTGTCCTGGACAGGATGCAAGGGTTTTTTATATCTGTGTTTTAATCCATGTTCTTTTTTTATTGCAGGGGTGCCCACTATGCAGACGCAGGCCGCTTTGATCGCTGCATTGAGCTCTGGTCGTATGCTTTGACAATGCAACAAAAAATCTTGCAGCCACTCAGTCCCATGACGCAATCCTCGTTGCTGTCGTTTGCCGAGCTCTTCAGCTTTATGCTGGTCGAGGCGGGTCGCCTGTTGCCGCGCGGACGCATTGTGCCGCCGATTGAGGCTGATGGCATGCTGACCATCTTTGACAAGGCCGTGCTGGAGGTGGAGCGGGGTCAGGCATTTACACTGGAGCAGCAGCAGCTGCAGCTGCCCGCTGTTAACAGCAAACAGCTCACGCAATCGCCATCCTCGTCATCGACATCGTCGTCCTCCAGCTCATCATCCACAGCATCACCACCGTCCACCACCACATCGTCCGCCTCATCTTCAACCACGTTGCTCTCCGTGCACGACTGCAATCACGATCCCAATGCACTTAGCCGCACTCTGGTCAGTGCCCTGCACATTGGTTGTCTGCTCAGCTCGCTGCTAGACGAGGAGGATTTCTGTCCGGACATGAGGCATCAGGTGATGACTAACTTGTACCGCCTTAACCGCCTCAACGTGCTCGTCCGCTGTGGCCGCACAGCCCTCCACTATGCCTGCTATCGCGAAGGCGCCCTGGTCGGTCGATATCCCTCCTGCCAGTTCCCATCCGCGTCGCTGGCAAAGGCACTGCTGGAGGTGGGTGCCGATCCCAATGTCGTCGACGATGACGGCAACACGCCGCTCCATCTGGCCGCCACATTAGAGCCCTATGTCAAACCATTGGCTAACACACTGCTCGAGGGCGGCGCGCATTTGGTAAGTGGCAATCAAATATATGTACCACTTCTATATAGAAATATATGTATATATTGACTACCAATCACTAATCATACTCCTTTATAACGCAGGACACAAGGAACGATGACGGCGATACCTTTGAGATGCTGGTGGCGCCCACCCAGCTGCATACACTCATTGATTCCATGAAGTATACATCGCTGAAGTGTCTGGCGGCACGGGCTATTAAAACGCATGGCATCAAGTATGAGGAGGAAGTGCCACTGGTGCTCCACAAGTTCATTGAGTTGCACTAGGCGTGATGGATGGCTGTTTCTTGGTGACTCACTTAGATTCAGATACACTCACCTGAACGCCCGCCCGCCCGCCATTGAAGCCATGCCACGTGGCTAGACATAATATACACTTACCTACTACAACTATTACTTATAAATATATAGGAGCTGATGGGAGAGCGTTACTAATGACTAGGAACTGATTTGTGATGTTTGCAAGCGAAGAGTCCAATACTGAAACAGTCCCTTGGAGGATCAGGATTGACTAACGATGACAATGACGATGACGATGACGATTGACGATTGACGATTGACGACAGTGTCCGTAATCAAACAACAACGACAGCTATCAAATTTTGCTTGCAAAATATGTTTTATTGTGTTCTTGCTACTCTTTCTTTTGTATGTATGTATGTATGAATAATGATAATAATATTATTATGTCGGGCAGCTAAAACAATTGCACCGCCTTCTCAGGGCTAGAGCAAAGTCCTCATAGCTGCCACGCGTTAAAATTGTTATGCGTATTTAGTTTGTATTAAATTTACACCCCATCCCCCACCCCACAAACCCTAATTCCTAACTGAACCGTTTGGCTGAGCAATAAAACGAGAAGAGTGCTCGGAACAAATACTATAATTAACAATTTATTTATATTTATTGGTTGATTCGATTCTCAAGGCACTCAACAATAATGACAACGCTCCACAGCACGTAGCTTTAACCTCAAGCTAACTTCTAGAACATAAATATATGATACCGATAGAAATATTCAAAGTACAGTATGTACTTATAAAAAGAAAAAAAAAAACGATTGTAAAATGTTTAAGAAATATCGAAATGCATACAATATAAGGAATTTGTCAAGTGTATGGCTACCTTTTGTTGTGCTTATCAAGCAGAGACAATTGGCATGTTAATGTTATGCATTGGGGCGTGTCAAATTTGCACTTGCCACCAGCACCATACATAGAACTACATACACTGGTGGCCACAAAAAGTGGCTGAGCACAGAAAATATGATAATGTAGCACAATCTGGGGAGACCTTAAATGAAATGTACAGTATGCGACTTTTGAATAGCATTCAATAACATTATATATAATTAGTTATTCTTTAAAGTTTTAGAAAATGCAATTTCTTTAAATTTGGATTATATTTAATTTAAAATTACTACAGTTTTGCGACAGTAATGTGTATTAACATTTTTGTTTCTAAGAAAAATATGTTTTGTATAATCTAAGTAGTAGTTTTTGCCTTAAATTCTGAATCAAAGAATTCATATAAGCACGAATATTTTTGCTATTGCTCAGGTGCTGTTGAAAAACTGTTGCCATGTTGCACTAGGATAGTTCGTCACACTTTTTCTGCCCACCAGTGTAGTCGTAAAATGATTGAATTATATTGTCATGCATACAAAAACGATTTGCGTAGCATACATGTACAAATATGTACATATGCATACACACATACTTTGTGTGTGTGTGTGTGCGCACTATATAAATATTGTATCTATGTTAAATTATGCAAATTGTATTACCGCCTAGCCATGTAAGTCGCAGCAAGCGGATAATGTCGAATTTGGCTCCATGGGAACAGCGATTGCAATAATGGAGAGCAGGCTTATCGAGGGGAATGATAGTAGTTGCATAAGAATGTGTTGCTAATTCTTAGTTGTTATTTGTCCACAAATACATGTCTACTTCTGTTTATTTTCAATGCAAACACAAAAAACTGATAATTATATTTTAATGAAACAAAAAAAAAAATGCATTTTTATTTTTGGGGCCCTATAAAAAGCAACTGCAATTGCTTTCCACTTCATCAAAATGTGGTTTATTGTGCTGGGACTAGTGGCTATTGTGAGTGCTCAGGGCACGGAGTATTTCGAGAACTACTACAACGAAATCGATGCGGATGATGAACAGGCGGAGGCAAAAACCCGCAACGCTCTCCGCTCCCCGTTGCAACTGTGGCCCACTCAAAGGCTCTACTATCGCATAGCCAGCGACTATAGTCCTCAGGAGGCGGACAATGTTCGTACGGCTGTGGCCACTTTTAATGAGCAGACCTGTCTGCAATTCGAGGAACTTACTGGCGCTGCTCCGGCGGGCAGTCGTTATGTCTACTACAGGAAATCGCCCAAAATGTGCGGCACTCGCATTGGCTATAATCCGATACCGCTCTTGGGTTCCGGCTCGCACGATGTCCAGCTGACGGAGAAGTGCCTGACAAAGCCGGGCATCATTCAGCATGAGACACTGCATGTCCTGGGGCTGTATCACGAGCAGAGTCGTCCGGATCGAGATGACAATGTTGTCATCGAATATGATAACATTCCACGCAAGTATTGGCCACAGTTTATTGCCATGACGGAGTCAACCACCACCACCTACAATGTGCCCTATGACTTTGAGAGCGTTATGCACTATCCGAAGAATGCCTTTGCCAAGGATGCCAGCTTGCCCACAATACGAGCTCTGGTCGATGGGCAGCCCGTGGAGCGGGAGATGGGACAGGTGCGGGGACCATCCGAGGGCGATTTGTATAAAATCCGTATGATGTACAAATGCGCTCAACCAATGTAATTCCACGGAAAGATAGAGTATGCGACAGGTTAGAGATTTAGTTTGCAATAAAGGATGCGCGCTTGCATTATATTAAAAAGCATTATAAATAAATAAATAAATACATGTTTATTTTGTGCAACACAAAAATATAAAAGTGGTAAATTAATTGGGAATATCAAAATACATTTCAACGCTTTTAAACTTTAAAGTGAAGTTAAACGTTTGTTTTACAAATTGTTTATATATCTTGGCTAGAAGACACTTTAAAAGATATAAAAAAACTAAATATATATAACAATGTGTTCTCATTAGGATTTATGATTTAGGCACACACAATAAGTCAATCCTTACGTAAACAGAGTAGAAATCCAAGTTGTGTTCGAATCTACTTAATTTTCAGTCGATGTCAGCTTCAGTTAACGCAATTGAAAGTGACCGACGACCAGTCAATATATAGTATGTGTGAGCTGTGTGGTTTGATTCGGGCAGACAGCCAAGAAACCTAATGTGACCTAAGTGCTTAACCAGTCCGAATGTCTAAGTGCCCAAGTGTCTATCCCCCCTTCAATCTATCTGTGCGTGAAGGAAAATCTTTGCTACTAAAAGCATTTGAAATCGTTGAGGAACTAATTAACATGCCGTGGGGAGTTTATATATTTTAGAAACACATGCGGCTTTAAAATGTCGATTGTCAGCACTGAAAAATGAAGAAAAATTAAACACTTTCTAAAGAGCATTTGCATATGAAATGTGCGCTGGCAATTGTTGAAGAGAGCGTTGCTAAAAGGAAGTTCGAAAATTGAAAGAGCGCATGGAAGCGAGCGCACATGTTGTCTAAGCCTTGCACCACTGTGCTGGCCAGCAAGTAGCGAAAGCTCTCAAGCGCGCTCTCTCTCTCTCTCTGTTTGTCCTTAGCGCTTGAAAGAGCTTTAGCTTTGGCTGCTCGTCGGCTGTCGGGCTGTCGGCTGTCGGAGTGTCGGGCTGTCGGCCTCGGTGCCTTGGCTGCCTTTCGTTTGTTGGGCCGCTCGTTTGTTGTGGCGTATTCGAGTGCTGATTTCAGTATATTTAGTGCAGTCGTTTCGTTCGGTCGCTTGAACGGTAGAACCGCTTAGCTTTGGCCTAGTGTAAAAGACAATTCACACATACACCCACACAAACAGCCAGCTCAGTGTATGTGTGTGCTTGTGTGTGCTCTAGGTGCGGCAAAGAGTTAAGAGTAAAAGTTGTTCAATGTGCATTGTAATGGTAAATAAATAATTAAGCTAAAACAGCATCAAATCACATCAAAGAAGAAGAGAATGTCGATTGAAATATATATGCAACACTAAAGTGCCCGTTTAGAATTGTGCGTCTAGTGTTTGAAAACATCAAAAAAATGCAAATGAATCTCGTTAATCGAGTGCCCAAAATAAAAGTGTTCAAAATAACAATCCACAAAATGCTTTGAAGTGTGACACAACTGCCATTCGAATGATGGGAACAGTGGGTAACAGATTTCATCATACCTCAGACCAAGGACAGTCATGAAAAAAATATAAAATATTACCCAACTTTGTTTTGATATTGTTGTTTACTTTGAAGGCCACACAAAAATAACTTTTACCCTTTTTTTTTGCCAGTTTCCTGGTGTTGGCCAAAGTGCTTTAAAAACGAACAAAAAAAAGAGCCTTTATGAAAATCAATTCAGTAAGTGTTTTAATAAATTGCACATGGAGTGTACCATCCTGGGAAACTATTACTTTTGACCTTATTACTATTATTATGATGCGAGCGACAAACTTGTTTGAAGTGTTGCAAAATGGTATAAATTAAATTGAATGAATGAGTAATTGGCTGCTTTTGTGTGTGCGCTGAAAAGTAAATTGATTAAATGAAAATGTCCTTTGGCAAAGGAAAATAAAAAACGCACTTCAATTACGCAGTGAATAATCAGATTTTGAAGTAATTTTCTGGGCTGTTTGATGGTCTGCCGGGCTGCCGGGTCAAGGCTGTCACATAAATTAAAGGCAAAAGCGAAAACAAAAACGAAACCATAACAATTTGCATTTCTAATAAAATCGCTTGGCCGGCAGGTGCCCAAAGGACCGCAGACAGGGCCGAAAGGAAAACATTAAATGCATGAAGGGTTGCCCAGGACCTGGCACATGTGTAAACCTGTGAGATCCACCCATGCAAACATCGACCAACAAAAAAAAAAGGGATAAAGAAATCATTTTTACGCCGCATTTTATGCTACGGTTTTTCTTTTGGCTGCCGGCCAAGGACGAAAAAACCCCCCTTTCCAATTCTGTGATATTTAATCCCTTCTTTTTTTGATGTTGTTGTTATGTTTTTGGTTTGATTTTCCAGTGTGGCTTTAAGGTATTTTGAAGGGTTGCGGCATTGCAGTAAAAAAGTTCCAACTAAATAACAATTTAACACTTTAACTTTAACCCGTCAGCAATTGGAATAACAAATTGAGTGAAGCCGTGACAATAACAACAACTGTAACAACAACAACAAGAACAGCGCTACTACAAAAGGTATATTCCCTTTATTCTATAAGCTAATTAGCCAATCATGTCATATTTTATTGCCTGGCTAATACTGATAATCGCCAAATGCCGTTAGTCTCACCTCAAAAAAAACAACAACCACAATATAACATTCCTAAAGGGTTGCGGGGGGTTTATTATTATTAAGCAGGCACGTGGCTAACAATTTTGGTTTGCTTAACTTCGTTTGCGGTTTATTTGATGATGACACACAGCGGTTGGTCACCTGTCGCGGAGGGGGGTGACACCTACTCAGGGGTCGGGTCAGAAAACTGAAGAAACAGGTTACGTGTGCCGATTAATGAATGCCCTTACTGAAATAATAAATTGAAAATGTTCGATAATGAGCTCTATGCACTAAATAGTCAAACTAAGTATATAAGCCAACATAATCTGATTAAGTATCTTAATTTTGATTGATAGTGTCTAATCTGTAAACTTTTCCAAGTTATTAAATATTATCATACTTAAGCTTCATTTGATAGTACAGTCAAGATACTGCCTAATTTTCATCCGATAATTCATATATAATAAGCTAAGTTTTTTGATAAAAGTTTGACAAATTGAAGGTAGTAATTAAGTTGGTCATAAGTGACTTTTGTCATGATATAAAAATAAACACAAAAACTGAATACAATCCAGGATGGTATACAAAGTAGAAACTGCCAGACATATTATGAATAAATTATAAGTCCTTCGGGAAGGGTATAAATATGTAAGTGCTTTGCGTTTCTATGGTGGGGGTTTAATTTGCTTAGCCGCAAGGTTGAGTAGCGTTAAATAGTACGGTGTTATTATAGAAAAGTAATTGGAACCCAATTTATCACTAGTGTAGCAGAGGAAGATAATCTGGTTATTAAGCATACACAACTATTTAAAAGTATGCATTAAGGAATAGAAAGAAAAGTTTTTCACAGCACTATATTCCAACGGGAAGAAAGCCGCCGGGAAACGTTTCTTTCTATGGTAAAAACTTACCTTTTGATCACATAAACGCCTCCATCATTTACCATGCCAACTTACTATAGTGGACTATAGTGTATATTGGAGACTTACAACACTACGCTTTTGCTTTCTTTCTTTCTTTCTATCACTTGCTCTTCCTCTTTCTAAATGTGAGTGATATCTGTTGAGTTTTTAAAAGTAAAGAAAAAGAAAAAGAATTAACAATATCTGATTATTACCTTTAGTGGTTGATCACCGTCACTCAGCAAAAATCGATTTATAAAACAAGAAGTTACGACGTTTAGTTTAATTTATAGCATATTAAAAGACAAGTTCCTGATTTGCTCTTTAACCCTTGAGCACAATTTTAAAAGCTTCACTTATCGCATAGCATTCATGACATTCAAAAGAAGACAGACTTTGCTCTCAACTGCTCTGCTCCAGAGACCCGAATACATAATTACGTAACACAGACAGTGTTGCAGGCAGACAAAGGTTTTCATTTATCTCCACACCGATTTTACATTGTTACTTTAACCCTCTGAATTGTGCATGAAAATGAAATAAATTGTAGGATTTGTACATTTTTATTTGGAATTTAATCTTTTTGTTGCAGCAGCAGCATCAGAGATTAGCATGAATACATATTTGCATATTGCTGCTTGGATTGTGTTATTTTATTTGAATATCCATAGAGTGTTTCGATATTTTTTTAAGGTTAAATCGGATTAACCCCCTTTTTTCTTTTGCCTGGTCGCCTGTTTGTAAATGGTTTTTACTTCGATTATTTTAATTGATATTTTTTCCAGTTGCGAATTTCATGCATTTTTATTAAAATTTATTTTGCTACCTTTGGCGTTGTACAAGCCCATGTTGAAATGCATTATGTGTAATTTTGAAACAAAAAACAGGACACGTTAAGCAAACAAAAGGCATTGGCAACAACAAAAAAAAGCACAAATATATATACATATGTATGCTGTGTTGTTGTGGCCAATGAAAATATTAATTTATTATGCATATCATAAAAGTGGAGTGCAACGAAAGAAATGCAAATGCAACAAGAACGCTACATAATTAAAGTACATTTATAGTTAACCATCGCGTATTGTTTTTAATCAAATATAATTACATGGCATGCATATTTCATTAATTAACTGAAGGCGACAGGGCGTGGCAGGTGGCCACTTTGTGTGCGCCTCTTTGGACAGCTGTCAACTGCTGCCAATGACCCATATAAACTCGAATAAATATGAGCCATATTTGGCCAAAGGGAAGCGGACACAGATACAGATACAAATACAGAAAGTGTTGCACAGCGCCTCGGACATTTTGCGGTTAAGCCTGCGAGGCACTGACGCAGTTTTTAATGGAAATTATAATGAGGCGTTGTGCTTTAATTATGCATTCGCTAGTGGGCAAAGTGGGCGAACTGGGCAAAATGGGCGAAGTGGGCTAACTGGGCTGGTCACGCCCAGGCACTTACAACTTAATGCCTCATCAACGTGACGCGCTTACGCTGCTTAACTCACGGTTTGCCCGCTCCACACGCACCACACGCTGCAGTTGTCCTCGACCCCATGCGGCGTATACGCAACGTGTACCTTGACACTAATTACGACTAACAAAAAACAGGTAGCAGTCCATAGCCAGCTGCTCGCTCACCTGGGCATCCCTTTTGCAAATTCCTTATTGTTGTGGCAAGATAAAAACAGATGCGGGGGCGTTGCTGACATCTAACTGTACGTCAAGCTCTGGCATTGCACTCCAGTCTCCCATGTGGCATGCAGCAGTTGCTCTGCTTGGGCCAAATGTATTTACACTTTTTTACTCATATTTATTTCTGAGTTTTCTCGTGCATTTAACATTTGCTAACACCTCGAAAGTTGTATGTCAAACTTTTGCTATAATTCTTAACAGATTTTCTTTTTGCATCACGCTTTTTGATGGAATCGTTTCAGTTGCTAGTTGGCTTAAAACTAGTTTGTTTATTCCTTAAGCTCGTTGTATAACAAAATGTTAAGTGACATAATGTATGCTTCAATTGGAGAATCAACAAGTTAGATTGATTGTAGTTGAGAGTACCCGACTAGGGATTACCCTGCATGCACAATTTGAGCATGCATTTTGAAAAAGTTGTATTTCTAGATTTAAAAGTGGAGAAAATCTGCACAAAAAGATATTGCTTTTGAAATTCGGTTAAATTTTTGCAAAGTTAAAGCAGTGGGAAATATGCACTTATTTGAAATTAATATAGGCTTTTTTTTTTGCATAAGCGTAATTACTTTAGGTGTCACAAATGTGTTTAATAGACAAATCAAATATAAAGATAAATACAATTTTTGCTACCGAACATTTTCGACTAATTTGAACTTCGCCGAACAACTTTGACAGAGTTTAAGAACGAAAAAGTTTTAATTATTTGGTTTTCAGACCACTAATTAATTTTAGCTTAGCGAAGTTTCTTTCTGTTGCTGAAGTTTTAAACAAGGGTTAAATAGACTGCTCCAGCAAATTTGATAGGTTTATTGTGAGTGATTTTAATTAATGCACTTAACGAAAACTAAAATTAACAATTTAGTAAAATAAGTTTATTTTATATTTTGCGTTTAATTAACAAAGGTTTAAGTTGGAGTCTGTGAAATGCTGTTTTAATTCGAGTCCATAGAATAAATAACACACTTCAACTACAAAACTGTACAAAAATATTGAAAATATTTTTTGTTTCGTTTGTAAGCTCTTAAAAATTGTGGATTCCACAAATTTTAATCTAAATTTTGCATTGTGCAGCCGGTACTTTAAGAAAAATCACATAGATTTCCATTAAAACATTTTTGCCATAGCATTTTCTACCCACACCACGTTTTTAAATCCCCTCCCCGCCGCCCTCTCTCTCTCTCTCTCTTCGCCAGTTTTGATTATCATTTTTGGGGAAACATTTCCCTCAGTTGGAAACATTTGGCATTTTTTTTTTATTTTTTTTTGTATTTTGTTGGTATTCACCAGTTACAGAAACACATTCATAAAGCAAACAAACAGAGGAGAGGACCGCGTGGCAGGGATAATATAAAATATCATCGTCGCAATGCCTCACACTGCCTGCACCTAGCTAGGATACACACACACACACACACACACACACACACAAGCGCACTCACATACACAGCAAGGACGGAAACAGCACGTGCCGACACACACACACAGACAAATTTCCATTTATTTTGACTTTGACATTTGAATTTTTAATGAAATTCCAAACATTTTAACGCTCGCATCTCACAAACTGCTTTTTGTTTCCCTTTCTGTCATTGCAGCTGCTGTCGACGCAGGATAAGGGACAAAGGATAATCGCAATCAGAACGCTGTGCCGGCCGGCAGCGGCCGCTAATGAAGATGAAGTGATACCCAGTGATATCGTGTTAAAGTGGAATTAAATAGAATATAAATCGCTGGAAAAATGATAGCGATTTCTCAGCACCAGCCGAGCAGAACAAATGCAAAGTAGTTTGCAGGGCGGGACTAGGCAGGCAACTACAACAACAACAGTAACTACAACAACAACAACTCGTAACAGGAACAGAAACTCGAATTGAAATAGGAAATTGGGTGGTAGGACAAGGCCCCAAAGCAAGCCCAGCAATTTGTAAGCCGGCTCGGCAATTTCACGCATCGCGGCAAGATGGCAGGCGCTAATAAGGCGACCAGCCACGCCCCCCAGTTGTACTGCCAAAAAAATGTTGCCCACTCTCAACTAGGTTCAAGTGCGCACACAAACTGAGCGAACAGCCAGTGACTGACTAGCAAAGCAGTAGCCCACAAGGACGAGTGAAATATTATGGCCACTTTTCAAATGGAAACGCGCCAGCAGCAGCAGCAGCAGCAGAAGGAGCAAAAGGAGCAGCCAAAGGAGCAGCCGAAGGAGCAGCAGCAGCAACGAACGAATTTAAAACAACGAGCAACGCCGCTTCAACGGCAACGATATACGGACTCCAGTCCGAATAAGGATTCGTGCCCGGACTCGCAGCCATCTAGCAGTGAGGAGCGCCAAGCAGCATCCACGAATTGCACACGACTCTGGCCAACCTGCTCCACGGTAGGCAGCAGCATCACTATCGTTGACTGCAGCAGCTGCCAGCGTGCGCTGATAATGCTCAGCATGCTAGTGGTTGTCATCGTTGTGATATCCGGCAATGGAGGTGAGTGACACTCGAGCTAGTCTAGATTATGCACTGTGCAAAATAAACAGCAAATATACCCAATATTAAGAATTTATACTTGATTTAAAGACAAAACTTTTTTAAAGTGGCTCTACAAATCTTAAGCCTGAACTATATTCATAAGTCAGATTAGTCTAGAATTAATACACAATCTTCTCACTTTGAGATGTAACTATTTTTAAGGTAATAAGAACAAATTTTATTATTAAATATTTCTTCTTAATTCAAGACAGAAAATATTCATACAAATCCTCAAAAATTTATGAAAATTTGTTAAACTTAAAAATAAGGTTTTGCACGCCTTTGGATCACTGCTGGTGCTATCATAATGACAATGAATCTTATATATAATAATTATGGACAAAATCAAACTTATTTACATTAAGATGGTTTATTCTGATATATTGATTTAAGAGTATATTTGTTGTGGAACATTCAATCCTATCTAAGATTTTTCATCCCTTTTTTTTAACACGGACAATTTCATGGGGATTCCCATTTTTGTTTTAAGTAAACATTTTGTTTTTCTCTGTGTGCTGCCTGTCATTTTCATTTTCATTATCGCTTTCATTCCCTCATCCTCATCAGTTTTGACAGGCCAGGGCTGTTTTAATCAAATTTTCCTGCTCCAGTTTTGTTCGATCCCTTCGCTAGCAAATTGCAATTGTTGTCAAATTGATTTGAGCAATTTCATTTATTGATTTCGATTTTCGATATCATTCATTTCGCTGTCATGCCCAATGAGTCAGCAAGAATACAAGAAAATTGAAGGGGAATAAAATCCGCCAAGTGAGTTTGGCCCTGCCAACTTGGCATTTTTCAACATTTCGCTTCGGCCTTACATAATTCTTGGTTGCCGCCTTTCGGGCTGAGTTTTTAGGTTAGGTAATTAATTTTGTGTGCCTGAAAAGTCTTGGGAAATCAATGTTTCGGCCAGGCGAGGCCCTAGCCCCAGTAGCTGGGCGCATATCAAACTCCCCAGCGATTTTCATGCCCTGATTGAGTGGATGTGAGCCAACCCTGCATGAGTAACTGCAGTTGAATATACTATATATATATATATGTGTGTGTGTATAGCTTTCATTTTTCATATGCCGTGTGCTCGCTTAATGACGTGGCTGCCTTTGGGCTTTGGCCCACCTGAGTGGAACAGATATCATCATTAGTCTTTAATCAACTGGCGAGTACAATATTTATGCTGTCAGATTCGATGATAATGGCGTTGTTCACAAATTAGATTAATTTAATTGCTTTTGTTAATTTTGCTGTCGAGTATCTAATCAAACTAATTAACAATAGTTTTTGAACTGGTATGCTAATCCCAGCTTATCTTAATAATGAACTTATTTTAGCATTTTCTATTTATTTATTGAATATTTTTCACATTTTCTGCATGTATCCAAACATATCCGCTTTAATCCAAGTACCTAATAAAGTAAAAAACACAGCTGGAAAACTTTTTGACGCCGTACAATTGCCACAAGAAATTGTCTGCAGTTTTGTCAACTGCCAAAAAAAGTCAGGAACCCCACTCAAAAAAAGCATGTTGAACGACTAAAAAATATTCAAATAACAGACAGCATACGACTTCCTTCATTTAATTTAGCGCATACTTTGCACAATTTTATGTGCCAACAACATAAAAGACAACAACAATAAAAGATGCGCATTCAGCACAAACGCAATACCTTTAAATATTTAAAGAAGTTTTTTGCTCCGTAGGGGAGTGGAGGAGGGGAAGGGGAGGGGAGGCTACCGAGTAACAGCGATTTCTAATTTTTTAAGTGAATTTAAAAATTTAAAAGTTTTTTTGAGATGTCATTTCAGCCAAGACACAGAAACACACACAAGCACATACACCCACGCACACATACACCCACGCACACATAAGCTCACACATACACACACACACACACACACGGAGCCAAAAAGTTTTGACATTTCAAATGTTTCTGACAACAACAGCGCCATGTTAATAATAACAGCGCTGGCGTACATAACTACAACAATCTAAGCAACAACAACAGCAACAAGCCAAATAACAAGAACAGCAACAGGAACATGCCCTGCGGTAAGCTCTTGTTCTTCTTCTTGTTCAACGCTGACGTTGACGTTGACGCTGACGCTGACGCAGACGTCGCGACTGCGGAACGACCCGGCATATGACTTTTTGATTTCTGCAGGGCACTTTTAAGCAGTATATTGAAGCTCTAATTTATGTTGCTGTTGTTGCTGTTGTTGCCAGTGTTGTTGTTGGGACTGCTGTTGGCATTGGCATTACCGTTGCGGCTGCCGCATCCCAAGCAGTCAATTTATTTTAATTTCTAGCCAACGGCTCTTTATTTATCATGTTGTTTTTCCCAGACAGACGCATGATGAGGCAGTTAGAGTAGTGGGGTTGCTGGGTGGTGGGTGGTGGGTGGTGGGTGGCGGTTGGCAAAGCCAGTCGCAATTTTAGCTTTGCTGCAACTTATTAGTAACATTGTTTGCCCTGGCAATTGAACAGCGTACTGCGAACAGCGAACACGAATGCCAGCTCAGAAGCAAAGATGCCAGCACTGTGAAAAAATAAATTCTAAAATCGAAATTGCGATTATTCATTTAAGAACTAAGACTGAGTTAGGTGTAACCCCAAGGAGTATTCAAAAATCTATTTATCGATAAATTTCACTAAAAAATATGAAAAAACATTAATAATTTTGTTAAATACTTTTTTAAAAACTGTCTTAGAATAAGACAAAATATAAAATTATACAATTTCGAGGGTTAACAAACTGGATTTGAAACTGTTTGCTCTATAAACAAGCTAAATCTAAAAGTATTTACTTGGCTTAAGATTTTTAGTAAGTTTGCTTGATTTTAGTAAGTTTTTTTGCTCAGTGTGCTTGTTTGTTGTTGTTGTTGGTGCTCGTTGGCATGCTGTCAATACGACTACAGTGTCAGGATAGGCGACTTATCTGCCCAGAAAACATGTCCAGAGGGCTGGCTGGCTAACAACAGCAAACGAGCTAGATAAGTTGTGTGTGCGAGCGTGTGTGTCTGTGTGTGTGTGTGTGGCTGACAGTCTTGGGCCAACGTGCACAACATGTTTAATCTAATAAAGTCGCTGGCTGGCAAACTATAAAATGGTCGCCAGAGCAGCTCTCGCCCTAGTGCCATAAAAACTCTCTGCCTCTGCGTAATAAGCGTATCAAGTGCCCAACACACACACACACACACACACACACACACGCCTTAGATATATAAAAGCAAACAATCAAACACACACACACAGAGAGTCATATGTGTGTGTCTCAACCAGACGTATCGGCGTCATCCGCATCGTCCTTGCTGCTCGCTGCTAAGTGATGGGATAAATGGCGGTGGATAAAAATTGGTCGTAACTACGACAACAGCAAGCTTCCAAGTGGCTTTTACTGCGCTGTAGTTGTGGCGAAAACATGAAAATTTGATAAACGTAAAGTATCAACAACAAAAAGAAAGAAAAGAAAAGCGCAAAAACAAAAGTTTATGCCTCATATACGATATGCGAATACGAAAGCGTGCTTGTGTGTATGGGGCGTATGCGTAATTTGCTAATTACCTAAATGGTTGCAAGGTATTCAAGCCAAACCAGCTGATGTGTGTGTGTGTGTGTGTGTGTGTGTGTGTGTGTGTGTGTGTGTGTGTGTGTGTGTGTGTGTGTGTGTGTGTGTGTGTGTGTGTGTGTGTGTGTGTGTGTGTGTGTGTGTGTGTGTGTGTGTGTGTGTGTGTGTGTGTGTGTGTGTGTGTGTGTGTGATGTGTGTGTGTGTGTGTGTGTGTGTATGTGTGTTATCAATGAAAAGCAAACAATGTGCTGGGTTCGGGTTTAAAAGCAAAAAGTTGAACATGTGCTTTTTGATCAGGGCCAATAACTTTGAAATCCAGTCAGCGTTGTAATGGCCAAAAGCGAACTAATTGAACAATTATGGTAACGATAATGCAGCTGAAGGTACCAATTTAAGTTTCTAACTCGATCTTAGTGGGGGGAAAAAGCCATTTGTTTGTTTATGCAGTCATTATTGAGCAATCGTTTCCCGTTAACCACTGAAACAATATAAATTGTTAACATCTTTGGCAATTTGCTTACCATAAAAAGCAGTTGAGTGTGGTTTGGCAATTCGCAATCGGGTTTTATTATTAAATATTTTACTTTCATGCTGCATTTTAGCCACTGCTGTTTTAGTGATTATAACATAAGATTCCTGAACTAAGTGAACACTTTCAAATTAGCTTAAGGGTTTTTTAATTGCCTTTGTAAAATGGTTTTTGGTCTTAATAACATTTTTTTGTATTGCTTCTGGAGGTTTTGTAATATATTAAGGCAACTACGGTCTTATACTTGTTCAAATTATACATTTCTCTTGGGCTACTTTTGCATTTAGAAACAATTTTTGTAATATTTATAAGTTGTGCACCTTAATCTTAACTTACTCGGAAGTATCCAAACTAATCCGAAGTTATCCGTACTTATCCCAATTTATTGGAATATTTTAGAACCTACCCAGAACTATCTGAATTCATATTTTTATTTAGATCCCTCTGATCATACACAATTATTGCTTTGTATTTATTCTATACTTCCATATACGTTTTGCTGGTTATATATTTCAAATCTATCAGCTGCCTTTCCAATTTTGAATTCAATTTCAGTTATAATTGGCTAGAATGTAACATATGTTAGTGAATTGATTGTGGCATCACATATGGTGAAATCAATACGGAAATGGCAGCCAGAACATTTTCAAAAATATGAAACGGATGCAATTAAAATAATGATTTCCTAAACACATGCAATACGAGTATGAAAGAGCAATAAAATGTGGAGACAATTGTTTGGCGTTTAAAATGTGTAGCATACTTTTGTGGTTGGGGGGGGCCGTTGTGATAACTTAATTGCCAATTGAATTGCGAGCATTCATCAGATTTCACTGATTACAAACCTTCTTTTTGAATCCTTTGCAGTGCTCGCCGCTCAGCGTGACTCCTATAAATCGAAGGATATGAGCAGCAGTAATAATGCCATACCAAATGAAGGCGATGCTGCTGCTGCTGCTGCCGCTGCTGCTGCTGCTGCTGAGATTGGTGTTGCCGGAAGCGGAAGCATGACCAGCGCCAGTAACAGCAACGGAAGTTACAAAAATAGCCATGTGACAGGCACTGGCTCAATGACAACCGACATCAGCTCTAGCACCAGCACCAGCTCCAACTCCAACTCAAACTCCAACTCTGGCTACGGTTCTAGCGCCACAACAACAACAACAACAACAGCAACAATAAGTGGCATTGCCAGCGGAAGTCTGCACAAAGGCAACTCAATAGCATCCCTGGCCGCCGCTTCCAACATCAATCGCAACAGCATCGATCTGATCGACGACTCCCGCAACAGCGGCCCCTATTTCGATAGGAATGCTTCAAAGAATGTTACCGCTCTGCTGGGCAAGACGGCCTACTTGAATTGTCGCGTCAAGAATCTGGGCAATAAAACGGTGAGCAGGCAAAAGCCCCATTTAACTTATCCCCCTAAACTACCCCAACCGTTTGTGCAATTGTTATGTCATTATATGCCATCAAAATTCGATTTGTGCGAATGTGTGTGTGTGTGTATGTGTGTGCGTTCCATTGCATGTTTTTTAGCTAATTAGCACGTAAACTGCGCCCACATGGCGGCTTTGGCTAATTGTTCCGCTGCCAAAACAAAATGATTAATTATACCGAAACAGGAAACAGATTTTACTTTATTCAACTTTACTTCGTCGTGCTGTGCGGAAGGAAATGCCGCAAACATTTCACAAACACAATTTCACTCGCTCTCGCTCTCACTCTCACTCTCAGCTAACACCACAACACTTCCGGCCTAGGCAAACTATTCAAATCGACTCCTGGGACGCCAAACCCAACCAATCCTACAAGAATAAAATACAAATATGCAAACTTTTTTGCTACTTTTTTTTCGGCTTGGTATTTTTTTGAGTTTTTTTTTGGTTTTAGTTTTGCAACCTGCGCCGTAGTCATTTGGTTTCCGTTGCTTCCTGTGCGGCAGCCGCCGTCGCCGTCAGCCCATGCTTATTTTCCGATAATAATATGTTACATGTCTGCCCGCCTAGTCCCCGATGGCACCCACCTGCACTTGCCGGCTGGCCATGTGATTAGCTGGTTAGATGGAGGGTTTGGTATGGATGGTTGGATGCCATAGATGTTGCCTGTTTGCTGTTTGAGTTGCGGTTTCGAAAACTAATTTGCGTGATTATTAAATTCGAGTTGCTTGCGTTGCGGCCCGTTTGTGTTTGGTGGGGGCGAGGGGCGTGAACAGTTTTTGGGTCCTGCTTTAGATAGTTTTCAGCACATGAAGATGTAGGTTAGGTCAGGTCAGGTCGGTTCAGGACGGTTCAGTTCGGTTGAGGCTGGCAACTTCATTAGATGCGAATTAGTTGGATAACTTCATCGATCATCAACTGACAGCCGACCAGTTAATTAACGATTTTTCATACTTCAAAGTCAATTATTAACAGACTCAGACCTGGGATAAAACAATTGACTCTATGTCTAATTACTAAAGGTATTTAATATTCATATAATTTTGAAATGTTTTTAATATTATTTAATTGTTTTCAAATCTACTTATCTATAAATCGATTCAATTTGTTTATTATTTTATTTGGTTTAATGTTGACCGTTATTAGCTCTGGGCTGAAATGTAGTTTATTCATTACATTTAATTTAGTTTTAATTAATTTACTCATCTGATGTTGGTATTGTGAAAAATTTACACTTGGCAAGATTGTAACAGGAGATTGTGTAACAAAACAATGTGTAATTGTCAAAAGTTAATTTGAGCGTTTTATTAAAATTTGTGTGTTTACTTATAATATAAAATATAAATACACGGTTTAGAAGCGTTGATAAATTCACAACTTCTCATCATTTTCCACACAATTTCTCAAATTTTAGCAAACCGTAAAAGCAAATTAATTTTTTCGGCTTGTCAGCTGAGAGTCTAATTAGCTTTCACCTTGTGGCATGCCACAGCGGCAGCCACAGCCACAACCACAGCCCCAACCCCAAAAGCGAACTTTTCAACTCCATTTCCTTCAGAGGCCTCTTTCATTCCCGATCCCACCACTACCATCCCAATGAAGTGATACATCATTGCTGCTACGATTTACCAACAACTGGGGAAAACTTAAGCCAGCCGACAGATAAAGATAAAAAATCGGAGGTGTTAGCCGCCTTCTGTTTTATGTGTGCGCCGAGTAATGATAAACAGCGAGCGGATGTTTATGTTTTCTACATTATTAATGGCGTTTTTCATTAGACTCGCAGTTGGAGTCGACATTTTACGGCTGCCGCTGATAACAGCATGCGAGCGGTAATGAGTTTAAAGGGGCGTGGCAGCTCCCCACCGAAAAACAAAGCGCTTCTAAATAATTCAAAGCTAAAATAAAGACTGCACACAAAGTTTGGGCGCGTAATAATTTGTGATAATTTGTAGTTATAAGGCCTTGAGATACCCTGTAAAAATGTCAATCAGTATTTTGTTTTTTTATGACTTGGTATCAGAAAAATGGAAGACAGGCAAATAATTTGAATATTTAATGGCAAATGCATTTTATTTCATAGGCTACTTTCGTAATGTAATATGTTTTTCACAGCAAAATAAATCACTGAATAATTCCTACAAAAATCTCACTGTCAAGGATTGTTTTATGGAAAATTGATGCAGGCCAAATTGGCTTTAACTGAAATGAAATTCGAGACAGTTGAAGGGCATTGATTGCTTGTGAAAGGAATATTACTCTCAACTGGCGCTGCAACCACAGGGTATAAAATAACAAGCGTCTAACAAATTTTAAAGCATACTTTCGGGCGCACTGCAAATTGAGCTATAAAAACGTCAAAGATTTCTCGTTGATGTTGTTTGCCCAGCATCCAAAAAAGTATATTTTGGGGTTCCCATGCAATCGATATACAAATTTTACGATACTGTAAACACGCATAATGCGTATAAACTTGGGCAAAGAGGGCGCCGACTTCTGGGTGTGTGTTTGTGTGTGTTGGTGGAATGGCGGGGGGAGGAGGGTAAGCTAAAAGTAAATTTCGCGGTTGGTGGCAACTTGAACTGAGGCAGCAACTCTTAGATTGGGGTATGCTGTAGACTGTATAACATGGCGCGTGTTCCATAGCTGCTTCAACATTTGGTATTAATTACATGCAACTTTCTTTCCAAACAGCCGGCTAAAAGTTTAGACTAACATTGCGTCTGCCTTGGCACCTGCACACAATCCAGTCCCACTGGAAACTGGCAGGAGCAGCCGTGCCGCCCATTATGCGTCCACAGAGCTGAGTTTCTTGTCCATTAACTTTGCCGTCGCTCTTGTCGTCAGGCAGCATGTTGCTAAGCTGTTGTCATTGAAATTGAAATTGAAAATGAAAATGCACACAGCTGACGTATGACACGCGACACGGGGAAGACGAGGGCGGTGCGGGCATGTCCTCACCCTTAGCAGACACGCCTGAATCACAGTCACTTAAAAACGTTGAGCTTAGACACGTTAACAGCAGGTGGTTGCCAAACAGGTGTGCATTAGCGTGGGCGTGGCACCATCGTGTTGCCTTCAATTTGACTTGAGGCAGCCATGTTGCCAACACATTGATAAGGGTAGGGCAGTGCCACAGCCCTCCAGCAAGGGCTGCTTTCCTTGCTGTCACATGTGTGCGTCAAAGTATCTTGTGTGCCAAAGAAAAGCATATAAAACATTTCCAAATAAATTTGCATTTTGCAAACACAATATAAACAGAAAAAAACAACCGCTCGTAAAAGAAACCTCTTCAAAGATTGCGCGTGAAATAGACTTTTAAAACTGTTTGCCCAATAAATTAAACTTAACAGGCAAATTTCGTTGACTTGACAAATGAAATCTTTTCGTTTGCCCTAATTTTTGATTCCATTTCTTTCAGATGTTGCTGCAGGTCTCGTGGGTGCGACATCGGGACATACATCTGCTCACAGTTGGCCGATATACATACACATCTGATCAGCGCTTTCGCGCCATTCATCAACCGCAAACCGAAGATTGGATGCTACAAATAAAATATCCACAACACCGCGATTCCGGCATCTATGAGTGCCAAGTGTCGACAACTCCGCACATGAGTCACTACATTCACTTGACGGTTGTTGGTAAGTGTGTCTGATTTTAATACTTTGAAAGTACGAGAGCATTGTAGCAAAATAAAAACATTTTTCGTAATTAAGATTTCACATACATGCATGTCGTGCCTAATAAATTACTTTGAAATAACCCGTACAAGACTTCAAACACCCATAACTTTGTCAAAACTGATCCGATTGTCAACCCCAAAGCCATTTTGGTAAAATTGTATCCTTTACTTCAATTCCGCATTAAAGGTTTTTTTTGTAATGTTTTCCTTGACAAAATTTCTTCCCTTTTTTCAATTTTAAATGGGTTGAGGGTATAATAAGAAGTCAGCTCCTTCTGTAGCTGAGTTATCGAAGATATTGTGATACTGCTTACAGACTGAAGCATGGATGTTGTACTGATACTATAGATATACGCAAAGACCAATTTACATAACCTTAGTTGTCTACAGTACGAGTTAGGTAATATGTATGAATAATTATAATTATGGTTATTCAATTAAAACAATCAGATAACACGTTCCCAGGAGCCGGTGTCAATTAATAGTCATTTAATGTGGACTATTTACATTATATTTAATGTAATTTTTTCATATTTAATAATTTAACCAGGGCGTGTGCATATTATATATATATATATATAACATTTTACACAACTACATAATTACTTACAGCTTTCACTTTAAATTAATCTTGACTTGTATACCACTGTCGATAGATAATGCTAATCATAGTTAAAAACAAGTGCTTGATTTGTAAAATAATCTTGATTGAAGTCAGGGTTTGTCTGATATTCGACCTGTGCAAACCTTTAAGGCTAAATGAGGTTCGCTTTGTGCCCAAAGCTTATTAGCATTCTAATTGAACGCAGCCTTTTTTTTGTATTTGGAAAAAGTTTTCATCTAAATTTAGGAAAACAATTTCCTGGGCTTATATTTCAATGATGATGAGCCATAAAATTAAATACCATACTGCAAAATTGTAGGTAAACTTTTGCACTTGTTGCTATGGCATGGGGTAAATTGAAGTGCTCATTGCTAAGCAGTGATGGGGGAGTGGAGGGGTGCTTAAAGGGTGAAACAAGCATTGGCAGCAGTTTCACCGAAATTTCAATGAATATCTTTAGAAATTGTTGCGCATCTAAATTACACTTGTATATCTAATGAGTCTGCTCGAGCGAGCTACAAATTTGTATTCACCTAATTGCCATTTCATTTGAGCTAAATATACTTACTGAAGAGCCCTAGAAATAGGCAATTTAATTGAAAAAGCTTACAAATATTTTGCATCGCAGGCTAATGAGCAGTTGAGGGATATAAAGGATATAATCGTTGCATGCCTAAGTTACGTATTGTATTATATTTAACAAAACTTTCTTTTGGCTTGCTTATTTCTGTTACAGAGCCCTCAACGGAAATTATCGGCGCACCCGATTTGTACATAGAAAGCGGCTCGACCATAAATCTCACCTGTGTCATACTCAACTCACCGGAGCCGCCTGCGTATATCTTTTGGAATCACAACAACGCTGTAAGTGTAAGGTGCTTTTCTCTTTACATATATATATTGTTTTTTTTTTTGGGTTTGCTTTTGTTTTTTGGGCGGTTTTTTGTCAATTTCGACAGGCAATTACTTTGGGGTATCATTATTGCGACGCCTATAAATGATGAGGGATCTGAAGCGCTGCTTCAATTTAGTAACTTTTAAATTAGCTTTGCAATGGCAAAAACTGTGCAACACATTTTTTTCTCGATTCTTTTTTGTCGGCACCCCTTTTATATTTTGTGTTTCTATTTTGTTGACTGCAAGAAAATGCCATTTAAGCACTATGCCAAGGGAGGGAACCCGAAAAACCCGTCGAGGCAAGGGTTTTAAATGGATTTTGGTTTGGCTTCCACTGCCACCCCCGCTGCTCCTACAGCTCCTGCGGCTCCTGCTGCTGTTGTTGTTGTCAGTGGCGTCCCTATGGCTGTTAAAGCCACGTTTTAGTTTTCCATTTTAGGTGTTTTTCTTCACTTCATGCTTTGGGACTTTAGTCACGGGCATGTTTTAAGCTTATTGTATTGGGAATTCGTAAGGGTTGCTGCCGCTTACAGCCCCTTCTATTGTTATGTATTTTCTATAGAGCATAGCATGCTTTTAAGAAAGGTTCAGTGGGAGTACGAGTAAAAATAGCAGCAGGAGCCGGGTGTTGTGGGAGGAAGTTGCCATTAGTGCCAGTTTTGCCATGAACAGATTTAATTTTATTGTTTTGCTTTTATTCGCAATCTTTCTTCTCTTGCCGTGCATGATTTTAGTCATGCCCTTCGCACGGCCGAAGTTTTTAATTTTGCAGCTGCGTGCAACAGTGCGTATGCGTAATCTGGGCACAAACAGTTTTATGGCTTAGAAAATGAATGTCGCATAAAATCTAATTTGATGCGACTGCCGTCCATGCGGCATTGTAAATGTCATTCGCATACAAATTGCGATTGTTTCTCGCGCTCTTTCTCTCTCGCTTTCTCGCTCTCTCGCTCTTTTTATGTGAGCATATAAATGGCGAAGTACTTCAGTTTACTCTGCAATTCTCGGGGCTTTTTCTTTGCAGATAATCAACTACGATTCGCCCAGGGGCGGCGTCTCTGTAGTCACCAACAAAGGTGAGACGACGACATCGTTCCTTCTGATTAAATCAGCGCGTCCATCGGACTCCGGGCATTATCAATGTAATCCATCAAATGCAAAGCCCAAAAGCGTAACGGTACATGTGCTGAATGGTAAGTAAAATCAACGACAATCCAATACAAAATCCACAAGCCAACACAAAAGACAGTATTCTACAATGAGCATGAAAACGCAAATAAAAATGGGAAAATGAAAGGAAAAAAAATTAATCAGCATTTATTGCCACACCGAAAACAGCATACCCTTTGCATAAAAGTGCTTCATATTAAGTATTACCATTTTGATTAACATTGAATATATAACAAGGACGCATCGAGCGGAAATCAAACTCATGTTATTGGTATTTAAAATATGAAATCACTTATGTAATCATTTTAAGTTCAATTTCTACGATTTTTTTAAAAATATTCAGCTCTGTTTTTGGATCAAATAATATATTTTTAACAAATCTTTGCTCTGTGTAAATGTTTGAATCTGCATGCATAAATAATTTATAAGATTAAAGATAACATATACTTTGTTAACCAAGCATTTTGATAAAGTTTAACTACCCCGATAATAATTTTGAATGGTATAAAATGCTAAACGAAAAGTACAATGGACCAAGGCAAAAGTTTTGGCTTGATGAACAGAAATATAAATGGCAAGAGACTGATTACTGACTGCGTTGTGGGTAGTCGAGTAGCCGAGTAGTCGGTGGTCGGTAGAAGATGGCGATGAAGAAGAAGAAGAATGCATAGAGACACACGAAAAGTGCAGAAGTAAAGCATGCTAATGAAGAAGACAAAAGGGTTAGCAAACGCCACGGCATTGTGGCGAATGCGGGTTTATGAAAGCTTTGCGGTGCCTCAAATCTGAATGCTTGAATAGCGTGGAAATGAATAAAGAGCTGCTTTAAAAGTGATTCTCGAGTCGGTTGAAGAGAGCTGCAAGGATTAGTTTTCAACTTTAGTTGATGATTGTGTGGGAAATGCACTGAAGTGAACATTTTGTGAGTAAGGAATCCTTTTGAGCTAATAAAATAGTTGTTAACAAGTGTTAGTCAGAATTGAGTAAGGCAACAAGTTATGCAAGTAAAGTTTCCGTAAAGTTTACTCTTTGATAATAATTGACTAGCAAATTTAATCAAAAATATACACGAAATTTTAAGAAAATGTAATCAATGGTTGCTAAAAACTTTATTATTTTCTGGCAAAATATTACAAATTTTCTAAGATATGAAAAGACTGAAAAGAAATAAAATCAAAATGAAAAGAAATGTAATTAAAAATATTTGCAATCTATATTTGCAACAAAAAAAATGTAAAACCGTTAACGGTTTCCAATGAACTGTATTCCAAAGCACAGCTCAAGCAATCTTTGGGCAGCCATAGAAATGCAGCTACAGGTAACACAAGCGGTGACACAAAATAAACCAGGCCAAAAGGTGCTGAGTAGGAAGCCGGGTAGAAAGCATTCGAGCGTGGCCAGCTCTAGTGGAAGTAACTTGACTATATATTCCGTTTAAAGAGTGTACGGAATAGTGAAGTTCACCTTGGCAAAGTGCTTAAAATAGAAAAATGTGTGAAAGCACAGCGCAAATATTGATTAGAAAGTAGGAAACTAGGGGTTGCCAAGGCAGTCAGGGGTGTTGAATTATGTTAATTGGGAGGCGCAACTAACAATAGTTTCAACATTCAATATTCTTTGCGTTAACTGCACAAGTGTTACATGAAAATTAAAAAGAATGCGACAGCAAAAGGGAAATACAGTTTTCCCCTTTTCTCCCAGCCCTATTCATTATGGCGCACAGCTAACAGACAAGCAAACAGAATACCCCCTTGCCACCCATGGAGAACTTTTCTTTTTGTTTTCGCTTTAGTAAATGCTGCGTCAGTTTTGCCGCATGTGAATGGCAAATGTTGGCTTGCTGGCAGTAACTGCGAGCGCGTGGCACATGAAAATTATGTTTATGTTCCGCTTCGCTCTACAGTACTGGCAACCCGCAGAACCCCTCCTACCCCCTTCCCCCTTCCCCGTACCCCTTTTTTTTTGCCTAGCATGACTTTATGCTGCATGCCACTTCCTTTGCGACTTTCACTAATGTCAAGTTGTCGTCGTCGTTGTCGTTGTCGCAACGGTGTCTGCTAGATAATGTCACAGCGTTGGCACCACAGCTCACACACACACACACACACACACACACACACACACACACACACACACGCACACCTACACACTCATCCCTGGCGCCATATTGTGCATGCAATGCGCGTTGTTTCCGTTAACTGCTTTGGCACACTTGTTTCTGATTATTATTATGTTTTGTCTCTTGTTCTGCTACTTTGCATTGTTGTTATTTTTATTATTATATGCCCGTCAACATTGTGTTGTTGTCATTGTTTCATGTTTTGTTGTAGTAGTTCTGCTTTTGTTTTCACCATGCTTCCTCCACTCACACTTTACGTGGCTTTGCTTCTCAATGACAGTTTTGCTTGTTTGCTTTTCGTTGTACTCTCATTTCTTTTGCTTCAGTTTTTTGCATTATTTGGCTTTTATTGTTTATTGTTTATTGTTACCGCGCGTAAGCCCATCAAGTGCAAACGAGACAGAGCCCGAGACAACGAAATACAATATGAATTCCTGAAATTATTCGTTTTTCCGTTGTTTTGTTTCCTTGTTTGTTTGGCTTGTCGCATCAACATCAGCAGCAACAGCAACAGCAGCGACACTTTCAGTTTCAACGAAAACTGTGGAAAATTTGCAGCAATGCAAGTGTCAACAATTGTTAATAAATAAGCATAAATTACAAATGGAATCTATGATTGTAAAAATGTGAACAGTTTCATTAAAATACCTCAAGTCATACCTCTAAAATGCTTAGCAGTTATATAACAACAACATATGCATTATATTTATGTTACTATATAAACCTTAGAATGCCTCTAATTCAAAAGTGTGTGAAAATAAATGATGATGGCCCTAATTTATATTTAATGAACTCTAAAGATATATTTCTTTGAGTTTTCTAATATATTGTGCCTAAATAATTATCAAAAGTTCTATTGTATAATAATTTCAAATATTTGATTATTTTAAACGGGTAAAAAGTAGTTTATACTGTTTAAGTATTAAATAATCTGTAAAGTAATTTTGAGCTGCAAATATTTTATTGCTTGGGGTTGGTATCTTTATATTTTACCATTTTATCCCTAAATTAAACATCGCATGAGATACAAGATACATTAAGTATGTGTTTAGTTTCCGTTTCTCACCACTGTATACCCAAGATGCTGTTGCAGCTTTACTAAGTTGTAACTGACATCGGTTTTGGTTTCATGGGAGCAACTTGTATCTGGCTGTGGATTCTGTGTTTATGTGTTTATGTGCATTTTCCCGGAAAAGGGTGGGGCTTTTCGTTTGTATATTGTTTTTGTGTCGCCTGTTGCCCGTTCGACTTTTGCAACATATTTTATGACTTACTTGCATTTCGGTGTTTCTCTTTTTTACAGCATTTTTATTGTTGTTGGTGACTTTTCTGTCTTTTGTAATTCCACCTGGTAATCCAGATAGTATTGTTGCCGGATTATATGGCATTATGTCTCGATGTCTATGATATTCATGCACGACCACACAGACTTGTTAATAAACATATTACCAACTGTCTGAACAAACAGCACACGAAATGAACATATCCTTCCAACGACATACTATATATACACGCCAGTCACACACAAGGACACGCACTGAATACATTATAAAGACACATACAAGCCAAATATATACATACATATATACATAAATAAATATACAAATACACTTATTTAAAATGCTTTTCGTTTCAACCGATATCTGAGTATGAGAACAGCAATAAAGATGTAAATTAAACAGGTGTTTCTCATTCCGTTTCCAGGGGAGTTCCCAGCAGCAATGCAGCACGCGGCACCAGCACATCCTTCCATGTCTCCAAGTCGCTATCTCTTAGTGTACCTGTTTGTGTGCTTCTGCAGTTTGGCATTTGTCAGGCACTCCATGCGGCCCTCAGCGGTGCAGCCGCGGCAGCGACGTCGACGCTGCAATTTCGACGCCCCACCGCCAAAAGAGGCAGCAACATCAACATCAGCAGCAGCAACCGTCGAGGCTGTGGCAATGCCAGCGTCAAAGCGATTTTGTCGGTATCTGGAGTGCGACACATCCTCGAATGTATTTTAAGTCTGCTGTCCTCGCTGCTGAGCGTCACGTGGCGTTGGCATTGGCGGGGGCGTGGCCCACAACAGCAGCAGCCGCAGCAGCAGCAGCAAGAACAACAACAACTTGCGCAATCAGCAACAGTAGCTGCAACAACAACAGCCACGTTTAAGCAAGTATATGAGGCGGACATAAGGTGAGCTGCCCCTCAAAAACATAACGAAAATACAGAAAATTAAATAAATAAAGTTAAAAAACACTCTAGACTCTAGACTAATATAAAGTAAATGCATACACACATACATATACATACACTTATATGATAACATCTTAGTTTAACTCTCTCTCACATACACATACACACACACACACCTACACACACAGATGCAGACACCGACACAAACACGACTACCAACATAAGCTGTAACTATATAATAGTAACTAATATGTATAATCTATTGGCTATCGTGTTTTTCTATGAATCCGTGACGTATACGTAATATTTTGCCCAAAACTAAGAAATGAATGAAAAAATCGAAATTCAGAGCCTAGTTGACGCCTTTTTAAGTACAACTTTGCATCATATGGTCAAATCGGTTCGGTTGTCTAAGTTTTAGTTTCGTATCTTGTAAATAGGAAGCATCGCATACCCTCACGCGCTTGTTGAGTGTTCCTGTGAAACAAAATATTTGATTTACAACTTCATAACTTTTTGATAAAAAATAAAATAAATTAAAGCGAAATGCCATAAGTAAATAACTTTCGCTAGCATTTTGTGTAGAGACTTTTTCCGAAACGAACACTGCTCAAACCTGCAAAACATTTTCAAAACAAAAATTAAAAAAAAACAATGGAAGCAAGCTAAATGTTAAAATAAATGCTAAGAGTGTTTAGCGCTTTCTAGACGCCATACTGTGACTATTCCCAAGGCAAAACAACTTGTTTTGTAAATTCAAATAGGCATAAAAAGAAATGCCTAACGAAAAGGAACTCAAGACACATTAAGCTAACAAAAATTCAACTGAAAAAATTTCTAAATGTTAAACTTCAACTGCGCAGCAAATTTCAAGTACTGACTAAAGCATATACAACAACTTAAGTATATAAATATATATATATACACATACATATATAATAAATTAAATAAAAAAAACACTGTAAAAATTATTTCACAATGGATACAGCAGAAGTAAAACTGAAACCTGGAGGTACCAAGGAAAAAAGTTTGTCTAGAAGTTAAAGCCAGAGTCGGATTCCGAAAACAACAGGCGAAATAAGAGTTAAATAAAAGTTTTCCTGAACATCATAGGCATTAATTCATTAAAACAAAACAATAAGAACAAATATTAAAATACTCCTATCATAAGTTCTGTTAATATTAAAAATGTTTCTTTAATGTGTGTACAAATTGCAAAAATAAATTACAATTAAGCTTAATTAACGTGCGATTGGTGGTAAAAGAAGGCGCTGAAGAACTGAGGGTAGATTAAATATGAACGAGGTCATGTTGCACATTTCAAAATTTATGTGTTGTTATTTGATGAAAAACATTTAAAAACCAATAAGGCAAAAATTAGACATATATTAAGAAAACACAAAAACGAAAAACAGTTACAAAATAAATATACAAAAATATGCAGCATTTCAACACTCGATTCAGTTAAGTTTCGCAAACTTTAAAGTTACTGGAAAATCTCTTGAGTACTTTTTCATATACGTTTTCAGCGATTTCTTCCTTTACTGAATGGTAATAAATATAAAAACCGATATATATTCTATTACAAGTTTCAAATTTTCAAATCTGTCTAATAATTTCATTGATAATTTTCAGCTTTAAGTATTACCGAATCGCACTACAAGAATTCAAGGGACTTATATATGTATATTAAAATTAGGTTGACAATTCAAAATTATATCCACATTAACTTAGTTTTATTTGAGTTTCAATAAAATTTCGTGTGATTTTCAATCCACCGACAATATCTTAAACAGAGCACAGTTCTAAGTAGGGGTGTACAAAGTTCTGTATCGATTGGTTATAGTAATTTTCGATTGGTTTAGCGTTGATGAAGTCGGAAGAATTTGAGTGAAATTCCAAACTCTGGAGATAAGGAATGGTTTCTAAACAGCATTTGTAAACAAGTTCGTAAATTTTGATAAATGTGTTGATCCTACTTTCGATGAATTCTATTGAAGCTGCAACTTGAGTAATTTCTAACTAGTTATTTTCTGCGATCCTAAATTTATTTCATTTATGCCAAAGAAAAGATAAACTACGATTAGATATCGTATTGATCTTAAATGCTCATTCTGTATTCAAATTTCAGTTTGTTGCTGGTTCTTAAAACAGATACATACTGTTTAATTTTCAATCAATCACTTTACCTTTGTCATAGTACGTATATAGAAAAAATAAGCATACAAAAGTGTGCAAAAGCATTTGCAATTAACAAAATAGAAAAAAAAAGGAAAAACCAATTTAATTCAGTGTTTATATATAATGGTATATGCAATAAAACAAAAATAATAAAAATAATAAGCATTGAAAAAGTTTATAATGCTATCGATAGAAAAATTAAATACAACACGAAAAAAAAACAACTGAAAAAGTTTCATTAAGCATGCTTAACAACAACAACTATTCAACCCCAACTACAACTCATGTTTACAACACTTTTCATTAGCTTTTCAACAACTACAACAAAGTACAACAAAGCCAACAGATACAAATACTCAGCTATTCATGATTTTACCATTTGCGTTTGATACAAATTTGTTGAGCGCTTTTTTTTTAAATGTATATACATGTTTTTTTTTTAAATTAATAGTATAAATGTTGCAATTTTGTCGATATATTTTGTATGTGCTATGGCTATCAAATATTCTGAACTGTCAAAGGAAAATTATTATTATTGTTATTATATATGTTAATGATATTCTTTTCGCCTTGAAAAAGTAAAGAAATACATTTTGTACAATTCATTTTCATTGCCTTATGTATAATTTTTATTCGTGTTTATTGTGAAATAAATATCAATGAATATTTCCAATTATTTTGAAGCTTTCTATATACCATACATAAACATTTTCAATGACTTTTCACTTCAATAAGCCACAGCGTTGAGTACAGCAAACAAGCTAAAAAAGTGAAAAATTCTGAACATATTTAAGATCTAAGCTAAATCAAATAAAACCGAAAAGAAACTGCAGAATACTGACGTAAATATTGGATATGTAAATGTGTATTTATAATTATATTATTACATAAAAAAACGCTATATATATGTATACATACAGTATAGTCTATTTATTACAGAAAAACCAAAAACCAAACTGAATTAATGATGTTATTAAAGCTAAACAGAATTTGAAAGTAACTTTCAATTAAATACGAGAAAGCCCCCAAAACAAAAAAACAAAGCAAAGTACGATAAAAAGAAAACTAAATCTTTTAAAAATGTAAGAATTTAAAATGCAAAAACTTGTGAAACTTGTGAAAGTGCGGAAGAATAAGCAAAAAATAAAAAAAACTGAGAAACATAACAGAAAAAATAACTAAAGCATATTATGTCAACTGTTAATTAAGTTGTTTTAATGGCAATGGGCTAGCACAAATGGGTCATAAATTAAATCTATGTGTGTTTTTGTGTGCAAAGTAATTGTGAAAGAGTTTCTGTTTGCAGCGACTAGCTAGTAAATGCTAACAAAACAAAGGCAAATCATTTTTCATGGCTGGACAGCCGAACAAAAGCCGCACAGCTGTGGGCGAGCCAAAGATGTGGCATAGACGATAACATAATGAAATGAGATTAATCATACGCCCTGTGAAAGCATAATGAATGCGCAGCAAAAGCAATCGCTTACATTACATTCTGTTAACAGCATGTTTTACTCACTTCGCCAGTGTATACTGCCAGGCACATAATTTAGAGAGCTCCTCCGTCGTTATGTGCCGTTACGTAACGTGTCTTTACGGTTTTTAATAAATATTAGCACATAGTTAAACACTTGAACGCACGCTGATGGAAAATCAATAAATATGCCAAGCCGCCAACGTCCAACGATGCGATGTGGAGCGACGACGCCTAATGGACGCTGCAAAGTGTGCTACATACCATAACATATATATATATATATATATATATATATATATATATATATATATAATGTATATATATATATATTTTATTGACGAAATGTAGCGCGTCCCTTCGCGGAATGCATGCTTCAGCAGCAGATATACAACCACGGTGGGGTCGACCTGGCGACTTCATGCAAAACCACTCAAGGACAAGTGGGCAATAAGCGAAAAACTTTTATTGTTTTATGTCGAAAAGTTTTCTATATGTCTGTGTGTTGGTCGGCTGTTGTTATTGTTTTGTGTCAAGTGCTGCCCAGCAGCAGGAGCCTCACCATCGCCATCACCATCGCCATCGCCATCACCATCATCGTCGCATAATGTGCCATATATATTATGGCCAGAGGCCATATAATGCGCCATCCTATATGCATGGGATAACAATCTCGCCATGCTTCGGTCATTTACCGTTTTCAAGTACTGCACAAAATGCAATAGCTCTGCTGCAGCAACGGAAGGGCGCCAGCGTGGGCAAGGGTGGGGGTAGCCGGATTGGCTGTGCTATAATACTTAATGGCAGGCGGCAGCAGTTGTGTGTGTTTGTAATGTATGTAGGTGTAAATGATGGCCTGATTATGGTGTTGTGTTGCGCAATGTGTGAATTGGCAAAGGATTGGGTCACGCTCACCGCAGTTGTCCGCACAAAAGCTGTGGCCCATGATTTGCTTTCACTCTGGCAACTCAACAGTTATCAACGATTACTCATTTCGGATGGCATTCCATCAACTTGCTGGGCACTTTAACTACATATCCTTCAATACGTAATCAGCCATCGAATCGAAATCTGCGGTAGCGCAGTTTATTATTATGTCATACAATTTTCTTTTGGTTTGCAGGTAAGTTTTAAAAAAAAAAAACATTTTATTAAAACACAGAAAAAAACAAATATTAGAAAAAAATATGAAATTGGTTAATATGCGCTTATTAAGATACAAAATATGGGATAAGAAGTCGGAGACTGTGGACGATTAATATTTGCGATCTGAATTAAAATATTTTAGCTTTTGGTTACTACCGAATTTAAGAAAAATTTATAAAAATGTTGGAGCTGTAAATTCTGTACAGTTAAATTCTTCTCTCACACTAAATTAATTTCTGACCAATGTTTTTTTAACTATATGATGTTTTCTTCTTTATTGCTTGGTAGTTAACAACGGTAACTAAAATGAGACACATGAGACAGAAGATGCCTCAAACCAGCTGAGCTGTTACACCGTCATTTAACCGTGCACCGTCATTTAACCTTCCGAAAAGCACTCAGTCCGTCAGTCAGTCCGTCAGTCAGTCCGTCAGTCAGTCAGTTAGTAAGAGAACCCAAAAACAGCTGCCATATATGTTTTTCTTGTTCTGTTGTTGCTGTGGTTGGCCCACTTGGTGTTTGGAGTGTGTGTGCTGCAGTTTATGACTGTAATACATTTTTGCGTATTGCCCCTTCAGTGCCAAGACCGTCGCCCCCTTGCCGTGCACCAAGTTGTTATTTGCGGCTTTTTGGCAGCTTGACGCACTCTGGTAAAAGTTATTGAATTGTTATAGCGGCCACTTGTGATAAATCAATGACAAGCCACGATGCGAAATCCACGTTGACAAATGGAGCTGGGAGAGAAGAGCGGAAGAAACCCATCTATGTGTGTATGTGTGTGTGTGTGTGTGTGGTTTATTTAATTCACCATAAATAAATACGAATTTATTATAATACATGCTGCTCGGTGCATATTGATTTAAACAGGAAGTGCTTAATTAAGGCCAAGCTGTGGGTTTCGTCTCAGATTCCAATCTCAAAACTGAGTTCAGCAGGCATACAGCATTAGGTCCGAACTGGCTTTCATTTTAACACAATCTGCCCACACCAATTTTGCTATTAAGGAGAAGGAGAGACATAGATCCGGCTGGCCGGATAATCAGCATTAAAAAGTTAGTTGGACTTTGCAGGGTCCGGCTTGTTTTATACTTGAATAATTTTGCGTAGAGAAAACTGCAATATGCCAGTCTTGTTGTTTTAAGTGCAATTGTGTGTGTGTGTGTGTGTGTATGCTTGTGTATGTATGTGTAAGCGTGTGTATGTATGTTTGATAAATATAAAGGCATGTTGCCCACTAGCTTTACGTTTCGACAGACATTTATTATGGCTATAATCCTACAGTCTTATGCGGGGGCAGTGCTCGAATAATATGTGCAATGTACAATACCCACAAATGGAGCTATAATTAAATTAAAACTTTTACCAGCAGAGTGAAAACAACTAAAATTAAATTCCTACCCACAGCATATCAAACTGAGACCTGAATATAGTGGAATGCGAATGGTCTGTCGACAGCCACCAATGGCATTACACGGCGTATACTTGATGCGATAAACGGTTTGAGATTAAGCGTAATATGGCTTAAGTGGCTGGCAAAGCTTGCAAATGCTTGAAAGAATCAAAGAATGGAAAAGTGTAAGAATCCAAGAGATAAAATGAGATTGTCGGCTATAGTGACTTGATAAATATGCTGTAGTTGAACTTATAAATAAACTTATTAATCTATTTCAAAGACTACATATTTTTGTATAGGAAAACCCTATGGAAAGTTTGATACTTTTGTAAATCAACAATAAACTGATGTATTATTTTTCGAGACTAATTGAATTATTTATAAAATAAAATTTATTAGACAATAAAATTTGTTTTAAAATACTTTAGACTTTGTTTTTAAATTCATTTAAAATGTAATAGATATTTTAATGGTATGTCTTAAAGTATAATAATATACCTAAGAAATGATTACAAATATTATATAGTATATATATATCTACACAGTGCATAAGTGTAGAGCATTCGGAAACGAATATAGACCAGCTAGCCACAAGAACCGCAACACTTCAATGGGTTTTTATGTTGTCTTTGTATCTCTTTTTTTTTATCTCTATCCAACTATCTCTTAGTGAAAATTAATTTCCATTTGAAAATCCACAAACAGTAATTTTACAAGCACTTAACTCAGGGCAAGCAGCAGCTGCTGTTGGCGGCCAAGCCGCTGGGCAACGACTTTGGCTGCGTCTCCGGCTGCATTTTCGGTTCTGTGTGTTGGGCGTGGCAAATCGGATTACGGCAAGAACTGAAAGTGCTGCTACAGCTAACCATAGACTTGAACACGGACGGTACTTGACCAACACTTGGGGCTTCAGTTGGCCAGTGACTGCGGCCTGGTCGAAGTGCAAGCGTTTTTCGGCGCACAAAAGTTTCAAATGCACAGATAAAAGTTGAGCTTGAGTGTAAAGCGAATCAAACAGAAGAAGAACCATAAAAATGCTTATAATACAGATTTTCAACACACACGCACATGGTACAATATGGTATATGTATGTGTGCCACAGATGCATATCTGTTGTTATTATTGTATGGGAGGGGTTGTATGGTAAATGCTGTCGGGCAGGGGGGAAAGGAGGGCATCGGTTTAAAGCTTGGGGCCAACTTGGCTGTGGCTGCTGTTCGTTGCTTGTACTTCGTTGTTGTTGTTGTTGCTGTTGCTGGTGCTGTTTTTGCAGTTAGTTACAACACGATGGTGTGCATGTGCTGGCTATAAATACATATGTTTTAATTTCCGCACTTTTGGGTCAGACCATAGACAACCCAAAACGCCCCCGAAAATGTGGGTGGCCAGATTAAAGGCGAACAGCGGATGTGACGTTGGCGCTGCTTCCGTTTCTGTCGCCCTGCCATCCCGCTCTTGCTGTTCGAATTTATGTGTGTGCACACATTTTTGCTCATTTTCATCATCGTGCGAGCCAAAGTGAAAAGGCACAAAGAAGCTGCCCGTCCGGTCGCAAACGTTGCAAGTTTTTATTTTTATTTTGCTTCCTTTCGATTTTGTGTTTATGTTTTTGTGCGCATTTCAACAACATGAATGTCCAATTGCAAATACACACACATACATGTGTATGTGTATGTATGCTATCAGAGTTTCATAAACATAATCATGTGCTGTGCAACAACAACAACAACACAAACACAAACACAAGCACAGCATTCATCGATCTTTTTTTCTGCTGCTCACAGAACTCGGTTAAATGACTCATGAAATTGCTGCTGCGACCCATTTGTTAGTATTGCGTGTGTACATGTGTGTGTTAGTGTGTGTGTGTGTGTGTGCGTGTGCGTGCGGTTGCGTGTATTAGTTTCAAGTGCTCACAGTGGCCGCTTATGGCAAAGCAATAATGTTTGTGCGCCAGCCGCTGCTATTCGGTTAATAATTTAGGCTTAAATACAAACGAGCTCAAGCTGCGTTGCGTATACGCCACGCTGGACATTTCAAATGGTATACGGAAACAGGGAGAGCACTGGGAGCGGAATTGTTGACACATGTGTACATGGTCCACATTATACACATACAGTCCGTGGCAGCCAAAAGTAGCCGCAAAGCCAATTGTTGAAAGCGTTGCGACCTGCAAACCATGGAGCAGGGATGGGGTTTGGGCCGTGCGGGGGTATCGTATGTCAAATAAATCTAAGCGATGCTAAAGTCCGAGTGAGGCCGTGGTTAAGTGGGCTCAAGACAAGGTTGATTGGGCGCAAACTTTGCACAGGGTTGCAAGGTGTGTATAGCGGCTGAGGGGATGTGGGGATTTAACAGCTGAATATTCGGTTTGGGGGCCAAAGAAGTGATGTGAAGAGGTAGAGCAGCTAAGCCAGCGGAAACTTTGATTTGGTAACATGCCTACCGGATATTCAGTTATGCAGCGAGAAGTAAATAGGAATCGAAATGAACGAGTTAGTTTGAAATAGAAAGTATTGCAAGAAATAGGGGTAAAATAAATAAAAGTGTTTTTAATGTGAAATAATTTTAAGCCCTTGTTAAGGCCTGCATCTTTGGCATCTAGTTTAATTCTACATCTAAGACTTATGCACTTTAAAATGCTCTATGTTTACTAGCTTTAACTGTGTACATGGTATAATATCTTTATTAATAAAAATGTTTATTAATATCAAATTAAAAACTAAAATCTCAAAATAAATGCAATAGTCCATAATTTATTGTGTGACTGAGCTTAGTGCACCAAAAAACTAAACACAGCATTTATTTGGTCGTTTAAATTATGCATAGTAAAAACCAAACTGCCAAATGCTGCAAAATTTCAGCATTTTGAAAATCCCAACAGCTCACACATGTCAGGCGATATTAGTCCGTGCTCCATTTTCAGGCTTGGAAGCTACTGCCTGGACCGCAGGCTGGCTATTTTTGGTTACAATGTGGTGCCATCAAATTACTGGTCTCATTTTCTATGCAGAGTCTATTATAGCCCAAAAGCGTAGTCAAGGCAAAAATGCGACAAAAACGGGCGTTAAATTTCACACTACTAAACAAAAAAAAAAAAAAAATCCAAAAAAAAAAGAAAAAACGGAAAAATATATATTCTGGGTCCCACATGCGATGGTCACGCAGCGGCAACAAAACCGCAAATATGCAAATTCTTGACAGGAAGGCAACAGCCGGAGTGCCGGAGTGCCTGAGTCCTGGCTGAGATAGAATTCTGAACTTTGACCCGGGCCTTGACTTGGCCGCTAATGCATTGGCATGCGCTAAGAGCTGGCATCAGCAAAAACAGTCTGCGGAGCTGGCCAACAAAAAAAAGTACATAAATACCCATTTTTCAATTTTTTTTTTTACTTTTGGGGGGCTTTACTTTTAAATTATGACCAAGACGCGTTCGTCGGAAGCTGTATTCTTTTGTCTTGTTTTTTTTTTTGGTTCTTGTTGCTGATTATGAGCAAGATGCGAATGAACATATGAAAAGGGAAACCATAGAAAGATTGCAGACACTGCTCAGCTGCAAGATATCCTATAATAATCGACTGACTAGACTATGAAAAAAGAGTGTAAACTGTTTTTCTATCATTCATATATTTTAACATTACCCAAAAAAGAGTTTAAAAACTATCTTAATATTTATATAAAATTATAAAATACTCAATTCAAAATCACCTTCTTGTTGTAAATTTGCAGGGTATTTGCAACTTTTTGTGGGGTGCGTGCCAAATTGGTTGAGAAGAGGCTTGGCTATTGGGCGCCAAATGGGTGGGTCTTTTGGTTTTTTGCGTTCTATTTTTGGTATTAGCAACTGATGCCAGACGGCTGCAGCATTGCGTCCTTGGCCAGTAGTGCTTCAAGTATGCTACGAAAAAGGAGGAAACTGGCAGTGCAATGTCCAAACAGCACAGAAACTTAAATTAGTTTATTTATGCTTTGTTTGCTGTGGACTTTTTGGTATACTGTTTGGGCTGTGGATTTTTGACGTATACAGTTTTTGGTAATTTCTTTTAATAATTTGTCGTGGCTGATAACTTTGTCGAAAAGTTTCTGTGAGCTATCTCCATGCAATGCTTAGCTGCGGCTGGCTTTGCACTAAGTTCTTGCTGATTGAGTTGCCTTTCCGCGACTTTGGCTTTAAGTTGTCAGCGGCGATCTTTGCAAGTGGCTTAGACCAAACATAAAAGACAAGCAAACAGTGCGTAAAATGTTTGCGCAACCCGAAAAGGAATTAATTACATTCAACGGGCTTGCAAAGACAAAACCCGAACCCTTTTTTTTTCCCCCATTGACTTGTATCTTATTGTGGGGGAGGGGGCGGATGGGCTTTAGGGGACGTGGTTTTATTTTTAAATGTGCCGCCCCATTTCCGGTTGTCTGAATTTAGGCAACGCGCAAAAAGTTGCCTCGAATATTTACTTAAGAAATTTTCATATAGCGGCACTGTTAACTTTTATTCTTTGTTATACCCTCAAAAAGGCATGTGGGAACTTTGACAAGATGCTTGCAGCAAACAAAAAAATGTCATGATGATATTATATTTACCCACTCACTTGTCGCTCGCATAATACATGATGCGAATCATATATTGTAAAATACAAAAGGTCAGCTAAATATATGAAATCTCTTTGTTAGTAAAGCCGCAAGAGCTGTGAGTCGTTTTAAGTTTCAATATGTTGACGAAAAGCTAAAAAGATCGCGCGATTGTAGAAACCTTATAGTAGATCCAGTTGAGTTGCAAAATATAAGTTTATATTACTATAGAAAGTACTTTAGGGAAAAGGCAGCGGTATGTCTTTTAATGGATTTGACTTTTTAATATTTGTGACGCGAAAGAAAAGATTTCAGTCATTATTTCAAATTGACTTATTTCATTCATATTATTTTTTGGTGTATCAGAATCAAAACTGCAACAATTTTTGCATTTTATTGTACAGAATTACTCCTTTGAAAATATATATATAGAAATTTAAATTGAATTCCTAACTTTCTCAGAGTGTTAAGCCTTCGACTGTCGCCAATTAAAATTGGTTTCTGACTTATAATTTGTTTTAATATTTTCTGCCGCTGTTTAATTTGGCGTATGCGATTAATTTAATTATTTTTAGTTTCTTTTTGTTGTTTGTTTTTTGTTGGTTGGCGTTTGCGCGTGCTGCGGCTTTAAATCAAAACTTCATGGGGCGTAACAAATTTGTGCTGCCTACTTGCAGGCGCAGGCTTAGATGACATGCCTCTGATATATCACTCAACAGGGGCAGGGCCACCTGTAACAGCAACTGAGAGATGTGGCCATGGCCAGTGACAAATTAGCCACATCAATTACAGAAATTTATTTTCCTGCGATGTTTGTTTGTATTGCAAGCGTCTCAAAACCTGCAAGCGCCCAAAAGCCGCCTACAAACTCATTTGTTGTACTTAATTTGGGTTCCCTTCTCTCTCTCTTTCTGCTTGTCATGCTGTCGATGTGTGGCAGGAGAAGAGACTCTCTGTGTGTGTGTGTCATGGAATGGAAACAGTTGAAAAAGGGCAACGAAATGAGCATTTGGCATTGTTTTCTGTCTCGGTCAAGAGCGGTGTCCTCCACCTCTCTTGTCCTTGGGGTAAGGGGGTTTCGACGGGGTGGTGGGGTTGTGGTGTTCAACCAAATGAGTTTTATGATGAGCTGCTGCGGCTCGTCGTTCGCTGATGCTGCTGCTGCTGCTGATGTTGTTGATTTACGTTTGTTTTGCTTGCTTGCCAAAATGCTTAGAAAGCAACATCAACTAACAGTTTTCCATACAAACACAAGCCACTCACACACGCACACACACATATACATGTGTATATATACACAAGAGCTACGGTTGCATGCGATTATATAGTGTCTGCTTGGCGAGCGATAAAAACTCGAATATTCTGAACTGAAAACAAAAGTTTTGCATTTGATTTATGTGCAGTTCGGTTTAACTTTGTATGTATGTAGCGTGAAATAGTTGAGGCTAAAAGTGGAAGTTTACAATGGGGTGGGGGTCAGGGGTAGCGGGGATTGGGAGCTGCGACACTCACAGCAAAGTTAGTTAACTGGCCAGTTCATAAATTGTAATCATTATAAATGCTAAGCCAAAAACCGTTGGGTGAATGGAAGCAGCTGAGAAGTGTGCTATAATTATATAGATGATTAAGGGTCCTGGCTAAGGCTGCCTATGGGATTGACAAAAAGCCGATTATAGTCAGCTAAGAATGGGGCACTGTGGTCTATAAAAAACTGTGGGATCATAAATATTACAGCTAAAAGACAGTAAGCAGTACAATTTGATACAAGCCGGACATATGCGATTCGATTTTTGATATGGTGATAAATTCATAATGAGCCACTAGCAATACATAAATTTGGAATGCAACTAAGAATTAAACAAAATATTTATTGTGAATTATTACTAACGATTATTAAATGGCTTGTTATTTGAACAAATGTGGCATATTTGTTATGATTCACCTTGGGGTATTATTTTAGTTTATTTGCTTCAATATTCAACTAATCCTATTTAAATTTGTATATGGCTATGGTAATTATTAAGAGTATTTGAGTTATATGTTTGATTGAAAAGGCTCTATTAAATGTCAAATGTATTTTGAGAATAACACCAAACTATGTGCTTTATGCTAATATAAACTTATATATATTACATTTATTACTACTTAATACTTTAACTGAAATTTTATTTCTGATTTTAAGTTCAGCGCCTTAAGCTAAAGTTTACTTTCTAAAGCTGCTGTAGGCCAAAATAATTCACTTGGATCTAAATATACTTCTTTGTGCTTGCTCTCAAGTTGATGCTGGTCATTCTCATATATTTTTGCCTCATTAACTTGCCATTTAACCCCAACGCTCTAATCCCCATGTCGTTCATATTTATCATGTTTTTACCCACACAAGTGTCACTCACACTCACACTCGCACACATACAATCACGCACACACACACACGCACTCACTCACAGGCAAACACACGGGGTTTCTAGCGACCACAGTTTCAATTTCATTTGATTTTACCCCTGGCAACTGACAGCATAATAATATGTGGTGGCAAATGTCTTCATCAGAAAGCAGCATTCAATCATTGTTGCTGGTAATGATGACAACATCCATGCTTGCTTAAGCGGCAAAATGCTGCAGCATTTTGATGGGTATCCCATTTCTAGCAGGACGATAGACGATAGTATGGCAAAACTTTTGCAAAGAACTGTAATATAGTATGCGAAAACGAAATTCGTTGAAATTGCATTTTTACTTGAATTAGCGAGAATTTTGAGATACTACAGTCGAAAAGAGAAAAACGCAAAAGAGGAATATTATATTATCTTACTACCGTAAATGTTATCTGCCTACCTTTGACCCAGGAGAGAACATTTCATTTCAGAAATAAAAAATTTTTCACTCATTTTGCATAGCTCTGAGCTCTGAGGTGTTAAATATTCAAACGGCAGTAAATGTCAAACATTATTCATATGTAGATCTCTTGAACTCAGCTCAGATCGAAATAATCAACTGCATCCGCAGCTGAATCCCAGTTGGAACAATTTATGCTATACAATTTGTGCAATGACCACAACTCCCATGGACTTTTTCGATTTGCAAAACTATTTTATTGGCGTCGCGAACGTTTGCTGATGCGATTTTGGGCGATTGCCCAATTGCCCGATTGCCAGATTGCCAATTGGCGATTGAAGTGAGCTGCAATTGTTTGAATGCGTTTTATTGGGACACATCCATCAGATACAAGCGGGCATGTTTAACTGCATTATGTGAGAGCGCGCGCGCATGTGTGTGTGTGTGTGATTGCATTTGCGTGTGTTTTTTTTTATGGCCACTCAACAAGCTGCTGGCTGTTTGCTGCTCAGCTTAGCTCCACTCAATGCTCAGCTTATCTATTGAAAATATACATTTAAATGGAAATCGATTTAGGAAACACAAGCAGCATCAGCATCTGCAGCAGCATCATCGAAGCTAAGGCTATTACTAAGTGTGGTGGTGGTCAACCCCATCAACAAGTCGCAGTCGCAGTCGCAGTGCTCGGATTCGGTATTGTTCTGAATCTCTGTTTACCCTTGCCTCGGGTAAGCGCTTGAACCACAAATCCTTTGGTTTGGGCACGCTGCTCACTCACTTGGAATGCGAGTGAGACATCGAGATATTGTCAGCGTCATCGTTTTATGCAAATATTGCGCACATGGCATTCCTCGTTATTTCGCTTTTCATTTTGAATAAAACAGAAAAAAATATATTATAATTTCTACAACGACAACTGCATACCCTCGACGTGCTCGACTGACTACCTTTTCAAATCGAACCTAAAACTCTGCAGCCATGAAAAGGCAAAAACCTTTTTTTTTAACCTGTTTGAATTAAATTTCTGCAATATTTTATGTATTTTTAAAAATAGTTTCAAAACAAAATTTATAAAACTGAAAATGTTAAATACATTAAAATACAAGTCTTGCTTGTATTTTGTAACATAGCTTTAAGACATGCAGCAATTATTTGTCTTCTTTGAAGTACTTATTCTTTTGAAGGTTTTCTTACCAATTAGAGTGTATAAATGCCGGGTTTTCAATTGTTATCGAGTTGTCAGCTAAGGAGAGCCCAAAGCAATTGCTTGACATGAGAACACCCCACTTTTTTGTTGAGTGCACGCCCTTATATACACTTGGAATATAATGGATATATGTATGTACTCGAATTTCTTGGCAATTTCCATGTGTCTGTAAGCTGACGATCTAATGATGCATAAATGTTTTGCTCCTGTTCTTATAAGGGTTGAATTTCTGCGACTAATTTAAGTAAAATGTATTTTTGATTGCACAATTTCCGCTGTTGATGTGATTGTCCTTAACTTTTGGGTTACGCTCCAATTGTGTTCATCTGATAGGCAGAGCCAAGCAAAATGAATACAACAGCATGTGTGCAAACAAAACAAAATATAGAAATATAGCTGAGCAAGTAATAATTTAGTATAAACGTCTCACTGGGCCTAAACAAATATTGTGGCATGTAGTTGGCGACTTAAATAAATTAGCTTTGATTACGGCCAAGGCCACTTGGTGCTGCCTCTGCTTCCCTAACTCCTACCACCTACCACCTACCTCCCTCCCAACCTCCTCCATCGTTTATAGCCACTTTATGCTGAAGATTGAAATGCTCACATAGAGCAAATGCTTAATTATATTGTTGGCCGTCAATGACGCAGAAGGCAAAGCCCAAAAAAGAAAGCACGCAATAAACACAGAGAAAGCTAAGCATATAAATTAGATTTTTTTGAAGGGGGAATGTGAAAGTCCTTTGGCGTGGAATTGAACCATTTGAAATATGTAGTACTTACAAAATTAGCTAAGTCAAATTATATAATAAGGAATGCCAACATATTTAATTCAACGCATACCAAATAAGTTAAATTAGTAACTTTAACTATGAGCAACAATTAGATTCTTTTTTTAATAAATGTATCAAATGGAATCAATTTACAATTTTGGACCTACGCAAACATGAATTTCAGACTCCTTTACGAAAAAGTGTTTTTTTTTTTTGATACTATGAAGTTGCTCTTAAGGTTGCTTGCTATACGAATATTTAATGCAATAAGAAATAAGGTAGGGTACGTTATTTTAGTTTCCAATCCACAATTTAAGTGTATTACTTCTTCTTTGTTGTTTAAAAAATTTCCCTTTTTAATATGTTCATAATTGTCTTTCCTCTTTTCAAACTATCTGTGTCTGTTTTGTGCAGTATCTACGATCCTTTTCCATTATTTGTTTGTTTATCGTATTCCTCGCCAAATCTTTTTTTTCTTTTATTTTAGTTGCTTGTTTTTGTTTATCTTTGCAGCTGCCTGCCCTCTTGACACTTTGATTTGTTGTTTGACTTTGCTTTATGTTTCACTCACCACTTTCGATTTCTAAATTTTTTGTCCAAGACGCAACATTTTTGCTCGTTTCTCGCTGCTCATCTGTTTTGTTTCCCCATTTGTCCAGTGTCCCATTAGTGACTGCGAGCGTGCTTTAAAACCAAAGTAGTCCACTCAAAAACCCATACACCTCGCTCACACACACAACACACACACACATATAACTCTGTTTGCTGGCAGCTTGAAAAAAAGGCTCAACCTGAAACTCATTGCCAAAGTGGACAGTGTCCCTGGTTCATCCTCCGGACGCAATCCCGGCCCAGCCCAAAACGAAGAACTCCATCTACTTGACTCCACCTCTTATTACTACTTATTTGGTATCGAGTTTTAGTTTGCTGTGCGGATGGTTGTCCAACTTTCTGGTTTTTGTTTTCACGGCATGTTTATTTTTGCTTACACTTATCAAAATATTGACGATACACATATTGTTTTGCTCTGTCTGCATGGGGCATAAAGATATCGGGGTCCCCTCCAAAAACAAAAGAGATACAAAAATTATCTTGCACGCGGCCACATGCTCTTGAATTTTTCAGCATGTGTGCGTGTGTGTGTGTGTGTGTGTGTGTGTGTGTGTGTGTGTGTGTGTGTGGGTATCTGTATTTGTGTTTGTATTTTTTTTCATCCTGGCTATGCCGTAACTTTCACTTTGTTGTCGACGTCTTCCTGCTATCCCTTACCCAATCCCCCATCCCCTATCCCTTGCCTATCCGCACTTTATTTGCCCCATTGCTGCTTAAGTTACTTTTGTCTTACGCTTGAATTTCTTTGCTTTATTCGAACATGGCTTTCTCTTTGCCTTTTTTTGTTGAGATATTTGGTTTTTGCTTGCTGTTCTTTGCTGTTTGCGTTTTTTCGCCCTCGGCTGAAGCATTGCTGAGCTAAGCAGCTCATTTTCAATCGAGCATGTGCGTTGCCTCTGTGATTTTTCTATCTGTCTGTCTGGTTTTCCGTTTGGCTTTTCCCCGCTTGCCCATTCCATTCCCATTCCCATCCATTCCAATTGCTGTTTGCTTTGTTTTTCGCCTGTTATTTTCATAAATAAATTTGCATGTCAAATGACATTGTTTATGGCATTCCTATATGAATGAAGCACACACTCATATATCTCTCGTCTTTTTGTCACACGATGTTGACATCTTTGTTAAAATATGTTTACATGCTCAAATTAGTCTCAGGCCATCTCTTTGCCATCCGGTTTTGTCTTTCTGTCAAAAGTTGACTGCCGAAATGAATTCGTAATTGAGTTTTGCACTTCGTTCTCCGCTCTCCTCTCTCCCCTCTCCATTCTCCGTTCTCTGTTTCACTCCATTTCAAGGACACGTTTGGATCTTCGTTTCTCCATCAAATTCTTACCCATTTCGAACTTAATATTAGCAACTTTATTAACATTTATGTATATGTACAACATGTTACATCTTTTTGCATATATGTATATCATGTATATATTGTGTATTAGTCCCCCCCCCCCCCCCGTCGATGCACCACCGAGGCGACTCATTCGGACCAAAAATTACTTATGCTCTGATGTGCTTTGCTCTGCTGTAATTATTTCAACATTCTCATCAAATTTTGGAAAAAGAGGCCATAATTATTGAAAACTAGCCATGCGCAGCACATTTGTTGCCCTCTTGAGTCTTATCCCAATCCCTCTCAATGCCAATAAAATGATTTGCTGATTAGCGAGTTCTGAGTAACACATGCCTGTCTTTGTCGAAGTTTGCTTATCAGTACTAAACATGTCTTTATTCTAGTGGGTAAACGAGGATTGCTCATACGCCACGTTAGCAACCGAAAAAAGAGGAAAGCAAATTATGTCACTTCTTGATGTTGTTTCTTTTGCTGAGCTTTGCGATAAGGGCTGCGCAAGAAAGTTTTTGTAAGATATGATGTAGCTTCTCCACGACCTGCTAATGTTATCAAGGGCTTCTTATAGGCAAGTATTAGGGAGGAATATACAACATGGCGAAATTGTTGTGATAAGATATAGGCTTGCTATCGTACAGCTTGAAGATTTGATTCTTTATTGCTATTGTCAGTTTCTATAATACATATATTTTGAGCATAATTTTTGATCTAATAAATATAATTTATTATACCCTGAAACCATTAAAAAAGGGACAAAGGGCATAATGGTTTTGTGCAAAAGTATGTAACAGGCATAAGGAAGCATCCCCATCAAGTATATATATTCTTGATCACTATCCATAGCCGAGTCGATGAAGCCATGTCCGTCTGTCTTTCTGTCTGTCCGGCTGTCTATCTGTCTGTCCGTCTGTCCGTCTATATGAACGCGCTGATCTCAGAGGCTACAAAAGCTAGAGACTTCATATTTAGAATAAAAGTTGTCGTAGAGCAGGCACAATACAAGTTTATCATTGGTAAGTGTCCCCCCTTATGCTTATTTCGCCAAAAAAATCCTACATTTTATTTTTTTAAAAACTCGCAAACTTAAGATGTAGAATTAAACTAGATGGCAAATAATGATCAAAATGGCCTCGGGGTTGAAAATCGGTTCAGATTTGAGAAAGTTGTGTCAGTTTGAAGTCTGAGAAGGTCATTTATAAGGAACTTTTCGTTGTTTGGGCACTTTACAAGTCAATTTTTTTGTCACTTTTAGCGTGATTTTTGACAGAAAAATGAAATACCACAAAAACACTTTTCGTATAGTTTTTTATACTAATTGAGACACCCACAATCAATTAAACGTAAAATTTCAAGATTCTATATTTTGAAAAATCAAAATTGGTAAGGGTCCCCCCTTATGCTTTTTTCGCCAAAAAAATCCCAAATTTAATTTTTTCAAAATATCATAAACTTGAGATGTGAAATTAAACTAGATGCCAAATAATGATCAAAATGGCCTCGGGGTTGAAAATCGGTTCAGATTTGAGAAAGTTGTGTCAGTTTGAAGTCTGAGAAGGTCATTTATAAGGAACTTTTCGTTGTTTGGGCACTTTACAAGTCAATTTTTTTGTCACTTTTAGCGTGATTTTTGACAGAAAAATGAAATACCACAAAAACACCTTTCGTATAGTTTTTTATACATATTGAGACACCCACAATCAATTAAACGTAAAATTTCAAGATTCTATATTTTGAAAAATCAAAATTGGTAAGGGTCCCCCCTTATGCTTTTTTCGCCAAAAAAATCTAAAATTTAATTTTTTCAAAATTTCATAAACTTGAGATGTAGAATGAAACTAGGTGCCAATTAATGATCAAAATGGCCTCGGGGTTGAAAATCGGTTCAGATTTGAGAAAGTTGTGTCAGTTTGAAGTCTGAGAAGGTCATTTATAAGGAACTTTTCGTTGTTTGGGCACTTCACAAGTCAATTTTTTTTTCACTTTTGACGTGATTTTTGACAGAAAAATGAAATACCACAAAAACACTTTTCGTATAGTTTTTTATACTAATTGAGACACCCACAATCAATTAAACGTAAAATTTCAAGATTCTATATTTTGAAAAATCAATATTTGTAAGGGTTCCCCCTTATGCTTTTTTCGCCAAAAAAATCCCAAATTTAATTTTTTCAAAATTTCATAAACTTGAGATGTGAAATTTAACTAGATGCCAAATAATGATCAAAATGGCCTCGGGGTTGAAAATCGGTTCAGATTTGAGAAAGTTGTGTCAGTTTGAAGTCTGAGAAGGTCATTTATAAGGAACTTTTCGTTGTTTGGGCACTTTACAAGTAAATTTTTTGTCACTTTTAGCGTGATTTTTGACAGAAAAATGAAATACCACAAAAACACTTTTCGTATAGTTTTTTATACTAATTGAGACACCCACAATCAATTAAACGTAAAATTTCAAGATTCTATATTTTGAAAAATTAAAATTTGTAAGGGTCCCCCCTTATGCTTTTTTCGCCAAAAAAATCCAAAATTTAATTTTTTTCAAAATTTCATAAACTTGAGATGTAAAATTAAACTAGATGCCAAATAATGATCAAAATGGCCTCGGGGTTGAAAATCGGTTCAGATTTCAGAAAGTTGTGTCAGTTTGAAGTCTGAGAAGGTCATTTATAAGGAACTTTTCGTTGTTTGGGCACTTGACAAGCCGATTTTTTTGTCACTTTTGGCCTGATTTTTGACAGAAAAATGAAACACCACAAAATCACTTTTCGTTTAGTTTGAAAAATCAAAATTGGTAAGGGTCCCCACTTATGCTTTTTTCGACAAAAAAATCAGAAATTAAATTCTTTTACAAAATTCATAAACTTGAGATTTAGAATTAAACTAGATGCCAAATAATGATCAAAATGGCCTCGGGATTGAGAATCAGTTCGATTATGGTTTTTATCTCAGAGAATAAAAGAGCTGGAGACTTCATATTTAAAATATAAATTCTCGTATTGCCGGGTAAGATCTCGTCCCAGGTTCGATTCCAGAGCAGTTTTTGTTTGACCATAGTTTGAAAGTCATAAGAGCTACAGACCTTATATTTGTAATTTAATTTTTCGTATTGCCGGCCCAATACAAGCTTGTAATTTTTTTTCAAAAGTTATTTATAATTTTATAGTGCTTTTTAGGTATAGCTTAAAAGTTATAAGAGGTAGAGGCACCAAATTTGTTATGTATATTCTCATATAGCATACAAAAGTAAAATATATTTCATTTTTTAGATAGCTCCTCCCCGATCTCCCAGAAATACGTCATTTTTAGAGGTATGGCCTTCGGATTTTACATTGTCTCCCATTTATATGCCATCTTTATGTCCTACAAATATTATTACGATCGGACAATAAACAAAGAAGTTGTTTACGATTCAATGTAACATAGTTTGGGGCCAATGTATCTAATAAATAAACCTCTACGCTTGTATTTGTATTCCTAATGCTTTAAGATATTATATAATTCGTACAGATAACTTTAGTAGACTTGGTTGATTATGTAGATTTATTAATTAAATGGAATATATATTTTAAAAGTTGAGTTCATGACAATGCTGTTCAAATTGCATTCATAATAGATATAAAATGATTATTTAAAGTCTGAGAGTCTTGTTTTACACACCTTATAGCTTAATATTTCTTTACATTAGTCTAATTGTATTCAAGACATTATGTCGTCGAGTCCAGAGATTGGTTCATTTCTCTCCTGTTTTTTGTTTTTTGCAATCCCATTTGCCTGTCATGCCAAGGCAAGTGCCGTTTATCGACTTAAATGCTGCCATCCTGTAGTCCTCCGTTTATCCACTTTTTTTGTATTCCACTGGTGTTCAATAGAAGTCAGTTGGTAGTCGCATTGTCTACGCGATGCCATCAACATCTTGATTGTCAGTCAGCAGCCCGCAAATGTGGCCAGCAGGAGAGGGCCCAAAAAATGTCGCCCAAGCGGCTCAACATAAAGTAATCTAATGGCAGTCAGTCTGTAAGTACTACCGAGCACTTAGAGAGCGGGCAGCGGATCCTTGCTAGCTGCCACCTTGGCTGCTGAGGCTGCTGCGGCTGCTGCCGAGCTGTCGTTATTCCCAGGACGCAAATTATGCATTAAGCTGTAGAAAAATGCCGCATAATGTTATCGGGCGGTGCGAGTCAAGGCAAGTCAAGACAAGTCAAGGAGCGGCACGGTAGAAACAGGGAGGAGACACAATGGTGGCCAAGGTGATTTCCTGTGTCTTTGCTGCTTTTGCCGGGTGACTCGACACAACACAGTTGGCAAAGCGAAAGCCGCAATCAAAATGTGTAAATTAGCACTTGATGCAACTGGGCTTGACATCCTCATACCACTACTCACTGCTCATCCTGTTCCGGGAACGAACCTGGGCTCCGCTTGGCAGTGACTGACAGTCGCTCGTGGTTTCGCTTGTCAACCGTCGACTGTAGAGACTTTCAACTGTGGCCATGTCACTGGTCGACCTGTATTCATATATTTCATGGCAAATTGCAATTTCCACTTTAATCTCCGCTCAGAACCAGGACCAAGACCACGACCAGCACCGGGCCACGCCCCATAACATTTCAAGCGCTGACAGAGCTTGTCAACGCTCGCAGCTTATAATTTTGTTCATAATTACATTGACAGCAAAAGCAAAACTTAAGTTGTAGCTGCCACTGCTGCTGTTGCTGCGGCTGATGCTTCTGTTGCATTTGCCATAAATCCAGCAAAAAGTGCCCACCTGCAGGCGACACTTACCTAATTAGCTCAAAGTACAGTGACAGCAACCATTTCAATGTAAATGCGTCTAGATTTCTAGTGTCAGTGTGTGTGTGTATGTGCGTATCCACTTTCCACGCTTTGGGCCACGTGGAAACACATTATATGTGACCGTCAGCCCTGTGGTTAGTTTGGGAAAGCTCAAATATACATTAGGTATACGCACAGTGATCTGCCTATTAAGATAACTACCCATACAATTTTACTTCTTTGTTGGTAATTATTTTTAAAAAATTTCCATTTATAATTATGAACTGAATACCAAATATAAAACAATTTTTTTTATTTGAGCTTTGAAATATTGAATGAGACCAAAAGACCAATGAGATATTTACAAAGAATAAGTCAAGCGTGTCTTTACAAAAGTATATAATCATAATCAAAGTTACTTTTTAGTATTTTGGCACATGATCCGATTTACAGCGAAATATTCGGAGACGGCCGGATCATGCTAACTTATTATTATTGGCATTAAGTATGGTTAAAGTTGCAGGGTATCAACCCAACAGCAATAACATTAGTAACTATGGCATCCGGCAAGGACATAATGACATCCATAGCCAAAGCCTGAAATTAGAGCTCAGAACCTCGTTGTTAATTTGTTTTAATGACTTGGTCACTTTGAGCAGGACGGCTGGTTGGAGTAATAACAGGACACTGTCTAACAGTCTTTTATTCCAAGAAGCTGGATATAACCATCGAAAACAACAGCTGGAATTGTCAGGAGACAAAGTTGGATTACATGCGCTGTAGCTGTCCTGCCATCGCATCCACCAATATGAGATACCTCCATAAAATAAGATGCATTAAGGACTCTTTATGCCAGTTGCCCAGCACTTGCGAGTCCTTAAGGACTTGTAAGCACTCTTAACGGTTTCCAGCACAGGTAGTCAATTCTTACCCTTTTGTTTTCTACTTTCACCAGTGTGCAGCGGCCACAGAAAATGCGTAAACCTATTGTTGTCGGAAATTTGCAGTTTGGTTATCAATAATTGAAGTATTTTGGCATTTTATTGTGAGAATCGAATTTGGTTGGGTAATTACCAAATCAATTTAAACACTTATTGTTTTATATTTGATTCAATACATTTGTTCTGCTCGTTCTACTAATAGTTTTGCATAGTTTTGCCTTTCATGCATTGAATTTTAGAAATATAGATAATTACTTGTTTCGGTATGTATACAATCAATTTCAAATTCAAATCCTTTAGAATTACAACTGGAGATGAAACTACTTAATAAGCAATTCAATAGAACTCATTGCTCTCATGTGGTTCTGTCAATATCTTTGTGATATCCTTTCAATTGACATTTGAATGGCCTGCTGAAAATACTAGAGCTAAATCGAAGTACGCCCCCTAACTGATATAATCGGCCAGTGATATCAGCAAATGCTTGTGGTGAAATGTCAATTCGGGCTGTTGCTCATATCATATCAGTTTGGGCCATTTGCAGGCATTTCTGCAATTGCCAAACCTTTTTCTAATAACACATGCCAATTTTGGCATATAATAATCCCTCTTTGATGAAACCATGCTGGCAGACAGCCAAGTCTAAACGCAAATTGAATCCTTCACAGGAGCAAAATAAGAAAAAAGGTCGGCTGACTGCGTCTCACTCACAGGTAGACACTCTCTCGGATAATGTGCCATCTACTTCTCGTAACAAGTTCGCAATACTGGATGACTGTGACCCAACTGATGCTGAAATTTCACATGCAGAGGAGTTAGCTGACCAAATGGAGACGGATCTAACTGCCGAAAACAAAGGAAAGGAAATCAGATCGCAAAAGCCGCCCCTTATCAACATTGAGGACATTGGCAACGTTACCCTGATGGAAGCTGAATTCGACAAAGTCCTTGGCACAAGCAATTATACTTATCACCTTAGCAAGAGAGGTGCAGCTAGAGTTCAAGTTGAGGATTCGAATGCTTATCGTCGCCTAGTTAAATTTCTAAAAGAAAAGAATGCACATCACTACTCCTACCAACTGAAGGAAGATAAAGGTTTCAAAGTTATAGTTCGCAATCTGGCAAGCTCAACACCTCAAAATAAAATCAAAGAGGCCTTCACCCAGCATGGACACAATGTCGTTAGTTTGTACAACCCTCCTGCCCGCAAGGTGACTCGGAAGGAACAAGGGAATGTTGTGGAAGAGCTAATGCACAACAATTTCTTCTTCATTGAACTGGCCCGGGACTCTAACAACAGGGAGGCCCTCAAAATAAATGTTATTGGACGACAAAGAGTTTCGGTAGAGATACCCAAGAAAAATCTTGCAGCCATCCTCTGTCACAGATGCCAAGGTTTCGGACACACTAAAAACTATTGTTGGAGACCATACATCTGCGGAAAATGTTCTCAAGACCATCCAACTGCGCAGTGCAAGGAAACAGCAGTGGAAAATTACCATTGCATCAACTGTGGCGGTACACATCCAGCATGGTCTAGGGATTGCCGCATTTATAAAGCTAAAACTGATGGACGGAGTCCCAACATCAATGTAAAAAAACACACTTCCAAGTTTTCGAATATGCAACAGTTTGTATCAGCAGATTTGGTGCAAGGGAACCTATCATATGCAGAGGCGCTTCGCTCTCATAATTTTTCGGACCGAAACAACAGTTCAGATCAGAACAAAAGCATTCCAGCTACAAGTACTTCTATCAACTCGACCCAAAAAGGACCCTGGCAGCAAATGACAGATGTCAAAAGCTCACGACTGGAGGCGGCAATTGAAGCTCTCACAGCAAAAGTGGATGTTCTGCAAGCCATATTTAAACAGATGCAGGAGACCAACGAGTTCCTTAAACAAATGTGCCTCAGTCTTCTAAACGCCAAAAAATGATGCCACACACACTTAGCCTTGGATTATGGAATGCTCGGGGAATCTCTGGGCATGTTGAGGAACTAAAGCTGTTTCTTACCGAACATAAGATAGACGTTATGCTTATCACAGAGTCCTGGCTTCAGGAAAATATACACGTTTATCTCCCCGGCTACAACATTCATAAAGCAGACCATCCCAGTAATAGACTCAGAGGTGGAGCGGCGATACTAGTAAAACAGGAAATTCCTCATTTTCCTTGCGACCCGGTGACGACGACGCAACTGCAAATGGCCTCCATTAAAATTGACACAACCTCGGGAGAGTTGGGAATTTCTTCTCTTTACCTTCCTCCAACTATCCCATGGACAGAAGCGGACTTCAATCAGATTTTCAGTAATCTGGGCAGTAAATTTATTATTGGCGGCGATTTTAATGCTAAAAGCAGACTTTGGGGAAGTTTTAGAGGAGACGCGAGGGGCACCTGCCTTCAGCAAGCAGTACAAAGTTGCTCTGTTCAAATTCTGGCAACTGGTCAAGCAACACACTATCCTGCAGATACAAATCGGACACCCAGCCACATCGACTTATTTATTTACAATGGACTGCGCCCAGAACATCTCAAAATAAGGACAGAATATCAGCTTTCTTCGGATCATCTACCATTAGTAGTCACATATGACTCTGCTCCGGTTATCACGCCGAAAATGTGTCGATTACTGCCCAGGGGAGCCAATATGGATGTTTTTCGTCAGGAATTGGAGAAAACTCTGGATCTCAATCTGGAAATCCTGCTGCCAGAAGACATCGAAGATGCGCATGCGATCTTCCTGAATAAGGTCCATGCAGCTGCCCTTTTCGCTGCTCCGCCCCATCAACTACAAAGCTCTCAAAACAGTCTCCCTCGAACTGTTGAGACGCTACTGCTGATCAAAAGGAGGCTTAGGAGGCAGCATTGTCGCACTCGTGACCCAATAGTTTACAGGGTATACCAGAGAGTATCAAATAGGGTGAAAAAACTGCTGGTACTACATAAACAAGTGGAAAACGACCGCCTACTTTCTAATGCTTCCGCTGATTCATGCCCAAAGCATTCACTATGGACTCTGGCTAAAAAATATAAGCAGCAGGTGGTCCCGAAATTTCCGATTAGAAAGTCTGACGGATCTTGGGCCAGATCTTCAAAAGAAAGAGCAGAGGCGTTTGCAGAGGACTTAGAGGCCAGATTTCAACCGTTTAACACCAGCTCCACTAATAGTCAAAGAAGAGTTCAACTGGAGCTTGAGAGTCCTGAGCAGTTATGTCTCCCGGTCGCACCCATTACAGTTGAAGAAGTTAATGGTCACATCAAGCAGCTTAAAGCTAGAAAAGCTCCAGATGAAGATGGCCTGGATAATCATACACTCAAGGCTATGCCTCTTAAAGCTGTAATGTTTCTCGTCCTATTATTCAACTCAGTACTGAGACTGGGGCATGTCCCGAAACTCTGGAAAAAAGCAAGGATCTGCATGATACACAAGGCAGGTAAAAGCCCATCTTCACTGGACTCTTACAGACCAATCAGTCTATTGCCGACGATATCCAAACTATTCGAGCGATGCCTTCTGACGCGCATACTAATATTGGAAAGCATCGAGGACAAAATTCCAGCCTTTCAGTTTGGATTTCGCAAATCTCATGGAACACCTGAGCAGCTGAATAGGGTCGTTAATTTCATCCTTGAAGGCTTTGAGGCCAAGGAGTACGTGGTTGCGGCGTATCTGGACATAACACAGGCATTCGACAGAGTATGGCACAATGGACTTCTTGCCAAGATCAAGCCACTTCTGCCTCCTCAACTGCTATGGATAGTACGTAGCTACCTTGCAGACCGGACGTTCACTGTGGTATTAGATGGAGCGGAGTCCAGTGTGAGAAGTATCCAAGCTGGAGTACCACAGGGCAGTGTCTTAGGGCCCACTCTATACACCCTCTTCACACACGACATGCCCACTGGATCAAATATACCCACGGACGATACGAACGATCTGCTCATCGCCACCTACGCAGATGACACGGCAATCTTGGCCAGGAGCAGACACATTACTGAAGCCGCTGATATCCTGCAGCAGTACCTTCATAACTTTGAAGAATGGACAAAACGATGGAACATTGGCATCAACATAAGCAAGTGCGCCAATGTGACCTACGCTCTGCGCGTGAGCCTCTGCCCAGGCGTCTCCTTACAGGGCCAGAGGTTGGAACATCTAAGCAGCTACAAATACTTGGGAGTACACTTGGACAGGCGTCTAACATTTGCAAAACATGTGTCCTGTGTTATAGCGACTCTAAAAAACAGGATCAGCAAAATGAGATGGCTCCTAGCTAGTAAAAGGCTGTCTCTAGACAACAAGGTTAAATTATATAAGTCGTGTATCACTCCCTCCTGGCGATATGGATTGCAAGTATACGGAATAGCTGCTAAAGCCCACCTGGGAAAAATACGGATACTACAAGCCAAAACCCTCCGGCTAATATGTGCTGCTCCTTGGTACGTAAGGACTGCAAATATTGAAAGCGATCTGCGAGTGCCTAAAATTGGCGATGTCCTTCAAAAACAAACTGCGCAGTACATCGAGCGATTAGAAAATCATATTAACCCTCTCGCACGCCGGCTTCTCAACTTGCGCACCATAAGGGGACGACCTATGAATAGAAGACTGAAACGACATCACCCATTAGACCTTGCCACTAGGCAAATAATTTAGACGATTCTATTGTTACAAATTAACATCACCTAGCCTTTAGACTAAGTTGTATTTGTAGTTAGCATATAAGTTTAATTTAAGTTGTTGTACATAATAACAGAATAATTAAATTTTTTTAAAAAATGAAAAAAAAAAAAAAAAAAAAAAAAAAAAAAACTTAATAAGCAATTCAATAGAACTCATTGCTCTCATGTGGTTCTGTCAATATCTTTGTGATATCCTTTCAATTGACATTTGAATGGCCTGCTGAAAATACTAGAGCTAAATCGAAGTACGCCCCCTAACTGATATAATCGGCCAGTGATATCAGCAAATGCTTGTGGTGAAATGTCAATTCGGGCTGTTGCTCATATCATATCAGTTTGGGCCATTTGCAGGCATTTCTGCAATTGCCAAACCTTTTTCTAATAACACATGCCAATTTATCAGTGTGGGGCAAAAAGTAATAAGCAAATACTTGGCATAATTTGGCTAAGGACCTGACCAGGACTAAGGCCAGCAGGATCTGGCGACAAACGCTGAGCAAATTTCAACTTCCTTGCCAGGGGACACTGCCTACTGACTACTGACAACTGACCACTGACGTAATCAAATCGACAATCCGTAAAAGATATGTATGCGCATCAATGTGCCCGAAGGGTTGGTCCACAATATACGGCCCATATAGGTAGAGCGTTAGCTCAAATATTTGCCCAAAAGTGGGGGGAAAAAGGGACGCGGTTGGCGTGTGGCTGCCTTGCCTGGAGCATATTTGGCCTGTCCCGAGCAGTGCGTAAATTGCCATTTTCAAACACATTTCAATACATTTTTTTTTGGGGCTCTGCAAAGTTACTTTTGCACTGTGGCATAAAATGTTGCCCATGCTTTTACGAATTTTATTGCTTTGCAGTTTGTCAGTTGTCCTGATGACTGGCGATTTTTTGCCTATCGTTTATCGACTGTCGTCTGTCGACTGTCGACTATCGACTGTCGCCTGTAGTCTCTCAAATTGCGCATACGCCGCGTGTAATGCGAGTGGCAGGCAGCAACTTCAATTGCTGCTCCTCTGTTATTGCGCTGTCATTTTATTGTCAGTCGACACTGACACAAGCACAGAGTGACAGACAGACACACAGAGAGGGAGGCAAACAGGGAGACAGACGACAGCCGGCCAGTGACAGTCTTTGATCTTGCCCCGCGCCTAGAAACATGCAAAGTGTTTAACAGCATCAAGCATTGTGTTCTGTACAAATTGCGCACATAAGCGAATCGCACGTGCATGAAATGGTATCACATCCTTTTTAAACCCACGCAGCTGCCTGCTCTCCCCTCTCTCCCGCACACACATACTTTCGCATTCCAGAGCCAAGGCGTTGCATACTTTTTGGCCACTTAAATGCCACACAGCTGCTAAGTGACGCTGAAATTTGAGCATAATTTTAATGTTTTTGGCTTTTCGGCTGAACCCAAAAGTATTGCTTAATTTTGAAGAGTGTAATGATGAGCACCTACCATTAAAATATATGTACAGCACGAGGGTTGGTTATCCAGATCTTTCTTTCATAGAATATATCTCAGTTTCGAATCTATTTATATTAGAGATTGTAAAATTCAATCTAAATATATATAATTATAGTGAAGATCATTTACATTTTAAATATATAAGTCCTTTGATATATTAAGCAATTATTTATATTTATTTATTATTAAATTATGTCCAATTAAATTATGTTTTCATTTTGCGGTCTTGTTGCAACTATGAAAGTATATGAATTCGAAACTTATTGCAAAATTTGTTGGCTTTCAGTTGCCGTTCATATTAATTGCCATATTATACAACCAAAATAAGTATGTTTTGAGTTTCATAAATTTAAAGAAGACAATACTTAAGTCAAATGACTGCTTTTTCAAATTAATTATACAGTGGCTGCAAATTTAAATGAAAACTTTAACAACTCCATTTTACTTTATTTTTATATTTTTATAATATAAAATTATTAATAGAACAATAAATATTTGGTTTCATTTCATTATATATTAATACATCGAGACTTGTCCATCATTAGGAAAATGATTTATATTTTTATTTATTTAAACATTTTCATTGAAACTTCCTTCGCTTTCCTAGCTGTTTCACTGCAAATAATTCCAGAAGCCGCCCTATATTGCTATGGTATCTGTTGTGTTAGTTTACAACAAACAGTTTCATTGCCGGCACTCAAATACCCCGCTTACATTATATTTTATAATCATTTTACAACCGGTGTGATATTTAGAATGCGTTGGCAAACTTTGTGTGTTGCCATGTTGCCATAGCCAACATTTCAGCTGCTCTGCTCAACGTTTTTGTTGTTGCCTGTGGTGTTTTTAGTGTTTTTGGTGTTGTTTTAGTTGCTGGCGGGCAAAAAGTTGATGCCGCCACATGGTAGCTGTTTTGGCAGTTTTATAGTGCCGGCCATAAAGTACTTAAAAGTTTCATTTTACGCCTATTTTGTAGCCAGTGGCCCATTATCAGAGCCACGATGCCACAGAGAGTGACCTGTGGAAAGTAGCTGGCAGCAGCATAACCTGTGCAGCTGCCTGCAGACTTCAGAATCCAATTTGCTAACAATTTAGCAATCATTGCTGTTGGCTTGAGCGAAAGTCAAGTTCTGCCCCGCACATATACACACACACACACATACACACCAACACACGCACACACACACATAATGTGTATTGTGGCGGCCATTTTAATTGCCTGCCTAAACAAATAACATTCGAGTAGCATACTTTTGGGGGCTACAGTCTGCCAACACTTGTTGTCTTTAATGTGGCCCACGCTGTGCAGATGCTCGCCTCCTGCTGCCAATTAATGCCAAAAGTGGCAAGTGGCAAGCGGATTCCTGCAGAAGGTCAGCCAGCCTGTAGCGGCGCCAGGAGTCAAAGTTGGCCAAAGGCAATTGCTTGGTAATTGCCGTAGAGCTCGACCCCAAACTTGAGCTTATCAATATGCCAGGCTGTTCAATGCCCACGTCATCGTTGGAGGCTTGTAGCGCGATTTAATACAAACACTTATCAAACATTCGAGACGAGTCATTATTTTAAGTACCAGCATACCCCGTATGTAATGGTGAATAAAAGAAGGTTGATTTACCTTTCCATGTATGAATATTTCTCTGTCTGACATTGTGTATAAAGAGCTTTAAATGCTTTAACTATTTTTATGTTTGTTCTCGAATACCCTGCGCATTTAATGTTTATATTAAACGTATGGCATGCCTCTTATGCCACTTAATTAAAATCGTTTATTAAGTATAATTCAGAGAACAATATATGATTTTTTGGTGGACATTTTAGCATGTCATATCCATACTATAGCTACACTAAACACGAGCCATTTCTAAGGGTATTTCGCTCTTGAAAACTCTTGACTCACTTGGTTTCTATTTATTATATTTTCTTGAATTTTCATGCTACTGCTATTTTTGGTCTTAATGGTTTTCATTCTAGTGCAGGAGCCACTACTCTTTATATTTGAAGTGCTCGAAAGTTGAGAAAATGATAGCTGAATGCATTGAATGCGCGGCATTTGGGTTTCGGTTTGGGCTTGTGGTCGAATCGTGGCATCGACTGCACTTTAACTTTCAATGCAAATTTATCATGGTCCATCAGAGAGCCGGTGGAATTGTTGGCAAGATGGTAATTGGCAATTGCAGAGTGAACGAGGCAGCTTAAAAGTGCCGATACAATGGGGTAGTTGCAATGGCTGCAATATAATGGTTGCAACTTCAGTCGATGAGCTTGCGGCAAATATGTTGAGAAACAGTGGAATGCCAATTTAATTAAATATAGATTTATAGCAATACATTAATTAACTTATTGATATAGTCCTGAACAACCAACAACACCTTTAATGTAATTACTTACAATTTAAATCACAATTTTAAAATAAGAATCACAATCGTCACTTGAGCCATGCGGCCTATTAATATTCAATTTATTTTCATTAACGTCGCGACGTTCAACAGAGCCAGGAACGTGCCACATTACGAGTGGCAGCAAGAGCTGATTTTTCTTTTATTTAAGTTGCTTTATGCACTCCACATGTGGCACAGTCGTAGCATAATACCTTGTAATACCCCATTTATTCCTTATTTTCGAAGCAGTCTGATGGTAATTTAAAGCAGCTCCTTCTGCATGTGGCTGTTGTGTATTATTGTGTAAAATATTGTATAATATTACGCACCTTTCATATTTTTACGTATTGTGCGAAAAAACTGTTGACGACAGTTTGACAACGGCCCATGATTAAACCAATTTAACGATTTTTAATCCTTTTTGCTGGAGCGCTTTTATTGATTTTTCGTCTTATTATTTGCCACGTCCCATGTTGCATGGAAATGATCTTATTTGCTTGTTAATTGAAAATAAAAAGCCATATTCCCTTTTTACCCATATTTAATGGATACAGGGTGTACATGAAAGTAAAATATACTAAATGTGAATACACTCTGGATGTGTGCAATTAATAAAAACCATTCAGCTGCTTTGTCGATTATTCGGTTTCTAACTGTCCCGTAATTATTTCGGTTTGCAGTAAATATGTAATTTCAGTTGTAAGAGGATGCCCTTTACATTCTATGCGACCGCTTCTATTTCCCAACTTCAGGAAATTGCTTATCGAGCCGTAACAGTTGCTCATTAACATGAAAATGGTTTTAATGGCCTGAGCATAGTTTTCAATGAGTTTTCATAGTTAGACGGGCCATTAAGGAGTTTTCGCAATGTTGTGGCAACATTCTTAGAAATTAGCTCTTGGCGTGCTGACAACATTCGTTGCACAAGCCACAAACAACGGCTGACGTTGACCCTGCCACTGTCGAGCATCTCCCTCTGTCGCCAGCAGTTTTTATATGCTAATAAAAATGGAATTTGAGCGCAGGCGAAGGCAAACATGAATTGCATAAAATACAAATTAAATGCATGCCCAGCAACCCCCCTCCCCTGGTCGCAGGCCCCAGCATGTCGATTGCCGCATCGCCACTGATATGTTTTGTGCTTTGTGTTTTGTGTGTGTTCAGACCATTTGTGATCCCCACAGCGGCTGTTCCAGTTCCTAATTGTGCGCGATTCGCGTTGATTTGACGACACTGAGAAAAAAACCAACCGAAAAAATAGAATTCATTCTTGTTTCAGGCACAAAATAGTTACCAATTTAAGCAAGTTTATTGTCTTATAACTTTGGGTTGGTAACCAACTCAAAAATATCTAACAATAATATTTTTTTATTTTAAGATGTTTCTTAATTTAACATTAACATTATTTACTAAACAAGTAAGTTTCAAAATGCATTACGCATTATAATAAATTCTAGCATTTTTTTTTCTCTCAGTGCAGATTTGATTAATGAGGGGGGTGTCGGGCGCTGTGTCTGGCATTCCCCGGATTGCTGGCTTGCTTACTCTTGCCGCCGTGTGCTGCACATTCCGAAAGTCCTGCGTCGCCGCCGCCCCCCCCCCCCCCTCTATCAGCGGCGATTGCATGTCTATGCATGTAAATGTTTTCATGCTCGAGACTTTGGACTCGGTCTCGAACTCGGACTCGACTCGCTTGGTAGTTCTTTCACGGGCTCCTTTTTTTCGCTTTTGTGTTTGCACAAGTGTCCGTTGTGGTTGAAAGGCGAACATGGCACTGGCACATTGCAGTCGTGCCCGCCTCCTCCACCTGCTCCGCCTGCTCCTTATCCTCAAGCCAATTCCCTGCACATGCAACGCTAGATGAAAAATAAACAGTATGCGCCGTGTCTATGCTTCACTCCCCCTCCTCCTCATGCGCCAGCAAGCTCTTGCCCTCACTCCGCGCTGCCTTGCATTGGTTTCGCTTGCCATTCAAAATGATTTACAGGGCTTTGTGCCCCAGCAGCGCACCTGGCAGGTGGTTGTCCGGTACTCGTATTCGTATTCCTATTCCTCTTCCTATTCCTGTTCGTATTCGTACCAGTAATGGGCGAGCGCATCCTTTGCTCATTTGCCTACTGCATTTGTCGCATAATCGTCGTTTTTAAACCATGCGCCATCGGTTCAACATGCATTGGACGGCCAGTATCTTGTCGTCTTTGCTGTTATTCAAATTATTCAAGCTCCTTTTTATTTGCTGTCTGGCGTTGGCCCTTTGTGCTCAAAACTTTGCCATAAAAAGCAACGGCACAATGAAAATACACAGAAAAAAAAATGCAAAAATATAAAAATAATAAAGCACTTGAAACAAACGTTTTCAGTAAATTTAACATTAGCTGCTTTGTGAAAATAATCAGCGAAAGGTTCGCCGCGCGCCGGAACTGAAAGGGGCGCCTCTGCATTATAGAGAAGGGGGAGGGGAGCAGCACGGCAGAGGCGGCTGTGCAAAAAAGTTTTCTTGTTCGCCTGCGCCTGCAAGTAGGCAACATTCTTTGTTGTTTGCTATTATTATACTTACTTGCCACGCGAGCGCATAAATGCGTCGGTGTGTGTGTGTGTGTGTTTGTGTTTTGGTATATTTACAATCTCTGTAGCATACTTTTCAGCTTGCGTGGCTGTTGTGTGTTAAGGTTAAGAGTTGCCAAGTCCTTTTGGCTGCATAGAACTTCCACTTCCAGTCAGCGACGCTGTCAACTTTGCCGTACATTTCTGATTTATGTGGCGGCACTGCTCTCACCCAAAGACAGAAAGAGTAAGAAAGGTTGAGAGAAAGAGAGCGAGCGCACTTTGAGGCATGCCTGAATTTATATATTTTTTATTATTTCGTTCCTGCTAGCCGCCAAAGTGGGCAAATTATTTCAATTTCTATTATCGCATTTTATGATTGCTGGGCTGTGGCTTTTTATTTAACAACATTTTCCAGGAAAATTCACTGGCATAATTCGTGGCTTGCTGTTGTTGTTTCGGCTCTTTGCTTTATTTTGCGTGGCTCACTTCCACATTGTTGTTGAGTTCATGGCGCTTTGTGGTTTATTAGCCCAGTTTCTGTTTCAGTTTCTCAATGGCCAGTTTCAATGCCCTTTGCATATTGCTGCCTGTATTTGTTGCTGCTACTGCTGTTCTTACCTCAAGCTGTACCGTATTTTATTTACACATTTTTTACTTGAGCAGTCAATTCAATTGTGTTTAAATGATTGGCAAATAAAAATAATTGTCAATACTAAGCTGTGGCAAAACCATAAGTTTTAGCTGAAAGCTGAATTTGTGCCCCGACATCAATTGACTCACTCACAAGCTAAGAGCCTGACAATGGCAAAGTAAACCAGGCAAAGAACTCTACCAAATACATATTTTTAGGTTTCATTTGGGGAATTCAAATAAATGTTGCAAACAAAATTGAGTTAGATTGACTTTGTTTGTCTGCTCAATTACAGTTGCAGCTGGACTCTAGGTAACTATTAGTTTATTTTAATTATTTGTATGTGAGGTTTGAGACGTTGCTTTAAATTTGTTTTATTTCTACCACATAATAACCACAAACATAACAAAAATGTTGGCAAACAACGAAAAGTTCCTTATAAATGACCTTCCCAGACTTCAAACTTCGATAACTTTGTCAACACAATTATTTTACATCTTGTTTGTTTCTACATCTAAGGCTTGAGCATTTTTGATATATACAAAATATATGTCTTGTGGGTCCTTTATGCGGCTTGAAACGGCCCTTTAAATGTCCTTGCAAAGCTTGTTGCATTTCAAGCCAATACAGATCCCACTCAGAAAACAGCTGCACAGTGTCCCAAAAGGGTTTATATTGTAACAACACAGTTACTTTACAATTGACGCACTTATAAGCTCAAACTCAGTGACATATAAGCTTCCGGTTAGCTGGGACCATTTGCCATTTCCTGCCTTGACTTTTATGTCTGTGTTTCCGCACTCAACGTTTGGCGAGTTTTATGCGTCTTGCTCTAATTCTGTAAGCCAATAGTTGTCCAATCAATTTCAAGTGTTCACCACTAACTGGAATCTACATAAAAATGCCAGTATGGCGATTGCGACTCACACACACACACACACACACTCACAGACACAAACTCACGCACTATCTTGGCAGGCAGGCATGGAGTCCTGCAATAAAACTCACTGTTGACGCAAGGCGATGACGAGGTCGCCGATGGACGATGGCGGCGGCGACGTCTAGCGTATCTCATATGTATAAATTTTGCTCAGCCGCCGACAGCGGCTGCAACAACAGCAACAGTAGCAGCACCAGCAGCAGCAGCCGCAACAGCAACAGCAACAACAATAAGCAAATTGCAGTAAAAGGAAATGCAGACAGAGAGTAAAAAGAATGGCTGCCAAAAACCGAAAGAGAAGTGTGCAAAAAACTGCAGACAAACCGAGCACAATGAACGCTCATATACGAGTGGTGTGAGTGTTAGTGGGCTTTTAAAAAAATATCCTGTGTATACACAGTGAAATCGGCTATTCGCAGTCACTTCTAGGACACCTTTGAAGTATTTACTTTGAACAAGTTTAGAAAGCTGAATTGCCTGCAGAATTTTTGAACATGTATTATATAGTATTAAATGAAATTTCGATATTATCTTTAACTCTTCTACAACATAGATACACAATAAATTATCACTTAAGTAAATATTCAAATTATCCTGCGTCACCATAAAATGAATTATCAAAGACAATGTATATTCCATATGGGATGCTTTGTTGCAGGGTATCTCGTTGTGAACCTCTGGGGACAGCCGCATAATGTGTGGCACAGATGGAATCTTGTAGCATATTAAACGTGCATAAGAATATATAGTATATGTATATATATATATATATTTTTTTTTTTTTGGCAATGAAAATGCCTGGCACGGCATTCTACGAGATTGTGCTGCCTTGGCGAGGAGTCTGCTGGTTGGAGAAATTGAAAAACAAATTGCTGACATGGAAAACAATGAATGAAATATTGAATAGACACTGCCAGGCAGGCATTCAGTCAGCCAGCCAGCGAGTCGGCATGGCGAGTGACTATTTCGCAATTAATGGAAAAAATCTAGCCAAATTATTTTTTTAAGCCAACAGATGCCAACACCTACCGCAGGGAGAGTGAGACAGCTAGAGAGAGAGCGAGAGGAGTTGGTCGAGTAAAAGACAGGCAGTGGGCTGCCAAAAATATGGGTCATGTTTGCCATGGTGTAATGTGTAGAATGATTGCAACTTTAAAAAGCAAACAAACAGCAAAACTGCAGCTGGGGAATCGCCACCCACCAAATGGGTGAACGAACGAACCAACAATGCAAACAGCAAACTGCCTGCCAGGTTGTTGCCCAGCCAGGGGCAGAGGACGGATCACAGGCTCCGGCTCCGGCTCAGGCTCAGGCTGAGGCCGAGGCACTGGCACATGCCCAAGCAAACAGACAAACAAACAAGCAAACAACGCAGCGTCCATACAAATGCCGGAGTCTGAAACTGGGACTGTCGTTGCCGGGGCAAATGCATCATGCATGCAGTCAGCAGTTGCCGCTGAGCGGCAGCGCCGGAGTGGCAGTTGAGTTGAGGTATCGACTGTGGCAGCGGCAAGTTTCATCTGCATCTCTCTACTTACATACTTCGTTGCAACGTGGCACTTGCAGTAGCGGCTGCTACTGCGGCTCAGTCTCAGCCTTTTTATGTGCTTTGGCTGCTGCTGTAGTTGCTGTTGTTGCAGTTACAATTGCCGCTGATTGCAAAAGTATCTGAGAGCAAATGTGAACTGCATTCCAGGGCTGCACAAAGTGCCCGTTGTGTATTCTTTCGCTGAAAGATGTTAAGTTAAATAGTTAAAAGCAATTTATACTTCACTTATATATCAATACTTTTAATATTTTACCATTTTATAAATGAAGTTTTAGTGTATTTAAAATATGTATAAGTACATATTTTATTTTTTGGGTTCAATTTGGAATTTTATTTAATATATATTAATATGCATAATCTGTGAGTTTTGTATAATTATAACTATTTATAGATTGTCTACAATTCTGGTTGGAAGCTCGAACTTTCTACTCGCCTCACTCTGCTTATGTTCTTGATAATATTTTTAGCTAATTTTAATTTTGAGCCTTTGTTGAATAAGTGAACATCAATCAAATGTTAATGTTACTGGCTTTTGGTTTCCTAATAAAGTTTAAATTATTCATAAATGTTGATATTTTAAAAGTTCACTTAATGCTCTCAGTGCTGCAGCAAGTAAGCTAGTAGCTTGAATAATATTAGGTATTCTTTTGATCCATTACACTCTACCGTAACACCTTCAAGACTTGTTCCCATCTCAGGAGTAACCTGAAGTGGTTTTAGAATAGAAAATGCGGGTAACTGTAGCCCTGGCTGGCTAACAACTGCTCTCGATTGCTGATTACAAAAGTATCTATAGAAAAAGGAGCACAAGAAGATTATCATTGACATGCAACTGGGTAGCATCTACCTGGCCGTGTGCCTGTTGTGTCAGCAACACCCACTATCCACTCAAGCAGTCAACACTCCGGGCTGCGCGTCTGGAGCAGCGAGCGGCAATAAAAGCCGTAAGAGTAAGCCGCTTTCTCCGGATTTCACGGAGTGGGCCAGTGCGACAGCCGCTTGAATACGGTTGATTTAGTTAATAGGAAACAAATACACTTGCAGTGTAACTGTTACAGCAGTTACAGCAGTTACAGAGCTCTATACAAGTACTTTCCATTTAATACTTACAGAGTGGAGTCATTGACTGCGCGAATTGAGATTTATAACATGCGCCTGGAAGGTGAAAGGAGCGAAAGAGGGACGAAATTAAATGCCTGGCATTTAAATGTTTCATAAGTGCCTGGCAAATGAATTGCAAATGATTTGTAAAAACACCAGCGAACAGTTTACAATTACAAAAAGGACAAAGCCACTCGCTGACTGACTGACTGACTGACTGACTTGATCCTAGGCTGCTGCTCGAAGCGTTTGCCTGATTAAAATTGCCAAAGGCAGCAACAACATGAGAAAAAAAATAGCCTTTTAACCCAGATTGAAAAACTCGAAATTAGTTTTCATTTGCTTTGGCTGCCTGTTGCTGAATGCGGGGTGCTTGCATCCGAGTTTTTACTGCGCTTGCAGTTAATTTTTAATGCCTTGCATCTAAAAACTGTTGCTTGGCATGTTATTATGCGTGTTATGCTCTCAGCTGCCAGGGCATTAACCACCACAACTGCAAAAGCTATAAAAACAATAACAATAACAACAACAACAACAACAATGGTCAAGGCTAGCAACTAACCAGCGACGTTTAGCTCCACACTATGTAGCCTGGATAAATGTTAATGCATAAAAATAACATCAGTTGTGCTCAGGATGCAGCTGCAAAGTGCAAATATGTTCCCAAAAACCATAGCAACTAAAATTCACTTTGTTTTTTTTTTCATTCAGCAATTTATGCGAAATTCGATTTTATTATAGTTCTTTCGATTTCTACGAAGATTTCTATTATTTATTATTTAAAAATAATATAAAAAAAACTTTTGTATAAGTTTAGTAGCTTTACGCTTTTGTTTTTAAATTTGTTGCCCAACTTATCTATTGCGAGTGCTTGAGTGTTTGTCCAAAGTTTCCTATTCATAGTCTGTTGTATAGCCGGTCAAGTTTTCTATGACACAACTTACTTTTATCATACTCAATCTGTGTATATGCACTTTTCTCAAACAAATACACAACTTTTTAAAATAAAGAGCACAGTTCCTGGAACACACACACTGACATATATATATATATAGGTATATATATATATATTTATATGTACATTACCATGCTGGAGTGCAAGTCCAGTTGTTGGCTCGCTTCAATCGATTTCCGTTTAGCAAAGGAGCGGACCACTAAAAAAAGTTGCTTGTCGATTGCCAGTTGCGAGTTTTTCTTGTGTTCTTTTGTGTGTGTGTGTGTTGTTGTTATTGTTGAGTTGTTTTCTGGCTTTTTTTTCTGCACTTTTACTTTAGCGTCGGCACGTTTGTGTAGTTACCGTTTGTTCCGCTGTTGTGCAAATTATTACATTGACCCAGTAAAACAGAAACGCGTCATGTGTTTGACTCGCTAGCAGCAACAAAAAAATCGTGAAGCTAAGGTGAAAAAAATCAAGAAAATTTCCAAAAGTATTTTCTTCCTATTTGATTGCAAGTTTTGGCGAAAAATTGAGTTAAATTTAAGTAGAGCCTTAACTAAGTTCAGCCATAAAACGACGGAAAGCAGGTTAAATTAATTGCCCTAAGCGACAGCAAACAGCAAAAGCAATTAACTTACAAGAAAATGTTGTATACATACTATACATACCTTGTGTTTTGTTTTTTATAATTTTAACAACGATTCCATTTCGCTTTTTATGCGCTGCCATAAATCAGTGGCAAGCGCTATAAGTGAAATTCGAATGTTGGCCAAACTTGTCCTGTAACTTCCTCTTCGATGCTCCTTGCAGGCAGTCGCTTGGCCTGGTCTCCTGGGCAAGGACGACTCGATTGCTGGCGCCTGCGATTTGCACATATGCAACATGGCACATGTGGCATGTGGTTGTTGCTGTTGCTGTCGCTCGCACAAGTCTCCTTGTTGTAAATAATTCATTTTTTATTTGCTGCCAGAATGAACTTCACCTGGGTAATCAAGAACGGGCGCAGTATTAAAAATTATTATTATTTTTTTGATTTATGATTAAGTTTATATGGCTGCGGGCTTCCAATATTTTTATGGCCGGTAGCGTTGTTTAAAAATTAATGGGAGCGCTTCAACCGTTTCCTCGCACACCGCTTCCATTTTAAAGGCAAAATATTTGCATGTTTTATTTTAGTACTCTTTGAAGAACAATTAAAGCGAAATATGAACATACAAAACTGAACTTTATACGACAGAAAAATATCTATAAATGATTTTCAATACACACTTTTTTCCAGTTTGTAAAGTGAACAGTCAACTTCAAATCTGATATATATGTTAGCTTCTTACCAATCTCATCAACCTCCCATCAAAGAATTTCAAGTAAGTAAGTGGTGAAAGAGTATTTAAACTATGATTCCATGTACAATGATTGCAAATATGTATTTATCCATCACTTCATTTTAAATAATTATATATTTATATTTAATTTAAATATGCACAAGATTTTTTCATTTTATTTAATTATTAATCAAAACCATTATGCAGATTAAAGATACACCTATTAATGTTTTTGTTTTTTTGTTTATCAGAGGGGGTTTTTGATCCAAAATAAGTATGTAACATCCAATTTCTGCTCTCATTTGTTCTCAATAGACTCTAATTCAATCATGTATGTCCAAAAGCGACAGCAACAAACAAGCAGAGTAGACATAAAAGAAAGTAAAAAATTGGCAACAATTTAAAGCCTAACCGCAGGCGTCGCTGTTTTTTGCAGTGGTCAGCGGTTAGCAGGAAAGTGCTTCTATGGCCAACAGAGCAAATAAAGCACAAAAACGCCTCACAAAATACATAACAAAAATGGCAAGCAATTTTGGTTGAGGCGTTGCAATTAATAAAGGCCACACACGATGATGCAGGCGCAGGACATTGACACGGCAACAGCGAAAGCAACAGCAACAATAACACCACTACAGCACATTCAACACCACTTGTATAAGGGCGACGAGAAGCAACCACAAAAAAAGGGCGTAACAATCGGTCGCTTGCAACTGAAGGCACATAAATTAGGGGCGTGCCGTACGAAGCAAGACCCACAAACACTCCACAGCATTTTGTGGCATGGGCTCTTTTTTGTTACGTTGTTTTCTTTTTTGGTTTTGCTGCCTGCTGCCTGCTGCCTGTTGTGTGTTGTGTGTTGGCCCAAGTAAATCTTCAATGTTGTTGCACAAGCGATAAGGCAAGATAAATGAGGCTTTAATGTAAAATAAATTAAGCACTTGTCGTGTGTATTATGTGGCACCAATGGGCGCCAGTCTCGACTCAGCTGCTTCACTGGCCCGGACGGGCATGCCAGGAATGACATTTGATTATCACGCGGCTTCAACGCGTCTTTGCCAGCGCGCAAAACGCGCGCATTACATAAATCAACGCCAGCGTTGACATCGACGTTGAGGTCGACATTTCTGTCGTGCATGGCATAACAATGCCAGTCGGCTTTAATTAAACTACACTTAGACTAGTAGTCTATTGCCAGTCTCTCTCTCTCTCTCTCTCTCTTAGGGGCTGCAAACGACGCGTTCTCAGACCACAATACACATCGTACACAATGGAAGCGTGCGCCGAAAAGTGTGCTATAAATTTCTTCGAATTTATTCGCTTCATGTGCAAGGTGTCAACTGACATAAGACAGCGAATGCAAGCAGGAAACCCAAACATTCAAGCTATACAACAAATGTTTTCCAAAATTGCTTTCGCTGTTATTTTAACTAAATGCTTGAGTGCTTCTTAAAACATTCATTTTAAAAATAGAAAATTTTTTTTATTCACCAAATAAATGAGAAAAATGGCTTCAAAGTGTTTTTCAGAAAAAAATCATAATTCCAGAGAAAAAACCAAATATTTTGCAAAAATTTAATTAATTTAGATATATATCAATTACAAGTGAGTGTGGATTACAACAAGAGGAAAATCGTATGTTCTACGGCTCCATAGTTCCAAGTATTCCACACTCAGCCACACACAAACAATAAAATGTAAATTTAATGAAAAAAACGTTTTTTTAGAATACAATACCAGAGTTCACATGTCAAGCATTTAAATATTTACATTTTAATCAATTTATAGATGTGTCAGTTTTTCAATTTGAATGTGATGGACATTTTTCTTATCGCTGAGTTTCGCCTGTTGCTCGATATGCATATTTGTATGTATACCATTTCCCAAACGCATATGTATGTAGCTATATACATACATACAAGGTTTGTTTTTTTAATTATAATAAATTAGTTGCTTACATCGCTCGCTGCCTCGATTGATTTTTGTGCATACATATTTAATGCTGACATTGTCATTATGTATGTATGTCCGGCTCTTGTGCAGCGCCTACGGGTAGGCAATAAAAAACGTTTTGCTACGGTCGCGTGTTGTATGTGATTAACAAGAGACGACGGTTCAACAACTGTCAGGTGTGATAGTTATCTAAATATTGTCTGGTCCCGGCTGAGCCATAAAATGTTGGACTAAATTAGCGCCCCTCCCAGTACACATGTTTAAGGGGATGGGGCTTGAATATTAGGGTGAAATTATCAGTTTTTATAAAGTTTTCTACAGTTGTGTATAAGCTGTGAACATATAACAAGATATGCCTTTAAAATTGGAATAGTAACCTTTTAATAAACTAACAATAAATAATATTATGGATGTGTTTCCTGAGCTCAAAAGCAAATTAAATTTTTTTGCAAAGAGCTGTTTCTCATATGCTATTAATTAATTAAATTGCTCATTTCCGTTATCTAATTAAATGGATGACAAAAAACATGCTACAAGCCGTATAATTTTCCATTCAATATTCAATTAAAATGACAACCTACAAAAAACAAAAAACGTATTACATTAAGTTCATCTCCATAAAATTCATTACATGCATTCATGTTAGTATGTCGTGTGTATATATATATATAATACTAAGTATGTACAGTCAAACGTACTTAAGTTGATTAGTGACAGTTGCATGTTTTCTGTGTTAATAACAATATTTTGTAATTTAAAACCCTTTTTAATTAATATGGATGAGCTTCATAGGCAGGCAATTCTTGTATTTTTGTTTGGTATTGTATAAAATAATGCATAAGCTTCATTTTTTTAACAACGTCAACTGTACAAGTGTATTGTTCTTGTGTATATAAATAAATATATATATTTGCATTTACTCAGAGTATAAAATCACCTCGCAAATAGTTATTTATTGCTTCCTACTAATTAGTTTTTTTTGTTAGAGTCAAATATTTATTGGATTGATATTGCATATCAGTTGGGAATGAGGTTTGGATATTGATATAAATATATATATATATATATATATATACTTTTTTTATACCAATAAAATAATAGCTGGATCTCTAAAACTATTCGTTAATTTAAAAACAATTATTCTTAATTAAATAAAGCAAGCACGGTTACAAACCACGAGAAAATATCCAAAGTTCTGACACGCGTTTATCCAAATTAATTGGTGACCATTGACAGGCAGTTGGTTGAGTTTTGATGCAGAAAATTAATTGAATGTCAAAGTTCAATTAATTTGCGCATATCTGTCATGGTTATATATTATGAGAAGTTCACAAAAGCATATTGGGAGGGCTTACGGGTGCACTAACTTGATATGTGCGTGGCTCGAGTGCCTGTTCCTGACCAGTCCAGCATTACATCTATGCGCACTTAGGGACGATTCGATGACATTAACCACTACAGGGCACTGCAGTGTAAGAAGCGGCCACAGCCTCCATATCAATAGGCGGAGGATTTGGTGCTGTGGTGCGTGTTTGTGTGTGTGTGTGTGTGTATATATGTGTATGAGTGTCTCTGGCTTGTTGCTTACGACCTCAATTACATGCGCAAATAAACTGCAACAAACATTTGCTGAGAACTCACCGCTCCAGCGCTCAAAACAGGAGCTTGCCACACATGTGGCCTCAGCGCTGGCTTTGCTTTTGTATTAAAGCCCCAGCCAAATGTTGTTGCCTCGCCCTCACACACACACACACACACACACACACACACACACAAAACTCACATACAAATATCGCTCTTTACTCGCTTGTGTTTGCGTGTTTTGGTATTAGAATTTCAATGCAAATGTCCTTGTCACATTTGGGAAATTTATTTGTAAATTTGCCTATGCACATGCCCCACACACAACAAGTACTTTTTATGTGTATGTGTGTGTGTGTGTGTGTGTATATATAGATTGTTGTGTGACTGCCGCCCCTTAGCTAACACAAATAATAAGCAGCCGAAAATAATGGTGCATAACATTCATGTGTATGGTTCTAAAATCTATTTCTCCTCAATTTGGCTAAATTCTAAGCTTATTACATTTAATGAACATTTCGATAAACTATTGAAGTAAATAAAATGAATCAAATATGCTCATGATTCGAATTATATGTATAAATATGATAAAGCCTAGGAAATAAAACAAATTATGTTTCTACAACCAAATTGTAAGCTTTTCAAATTGATTTAATATTTTGATGAATTCATGATTTAATTGATTTAGACAACATTTCGGAGATTACGAAGCCAATTAATGTATTTTATAAAATGTAACATTTAACAAAAACAAAAAGCTAAATGTTTCAAATTATGAGAGTAAAGGGTGAAATTTATTTCTAAAACATAACAAATTTCTGTGAATTTGCGTGCGAATTTTGAATGAAAGCTTACAGAGCCCATCAGCAGACCTAGTTAAGAGTCAAAAAATGAAAAACTTTAATGAAAGCGAGCGTTTCTTGTAATGACTCTTACACAAACACACACACACACACACACACGTTGTGAAATTTAGCCCTGCAGTAAGCTGTTGATTCGTTGGTGCTCTGGCTTTGAATAATTTCGTGTTTTGGTTGCGCCTAATTGCAGTCATGCAACTTGACATCGATTGCATGCCTCGTATATCTTCATGAGTCTCCGGGCAACATAAAGTAACGTGGTATTAATTTCATATTATCAGTAGTTTGGCTGCCCAGGGGCTATAAAGCGCGACCAAAGGCTGAAGCTGGCCACAACTAACTGCTTGTTGTGGATGGATCATAGCATACTTTTGGGGTTTCACTTTAATGGCACTGCGAGGACGCGGCTGCAGCAACACTTGCTATGCAATAGACTGACTGCCTTGGCCTGGCTTGGCCTGGCCCTGCCTGGTCTGGTCTGGGCTGGGCTGTCCAAGTTGCTGCCAGCTCTTAGTCTGGTAAAGTTTTACTAGCGCGCATCTAGAATGAGCTCACGTGCTTTGTAGTGGGGCAACGGCAACGGCAACGGCAACAGCAACGCCAACGCTAAAGCCATCTCCTTATGCGGACACAATTTCACAGCGAAATGATTTTAAAAAGGGGTCCCAGGCCTCACAGCTTTCCACTGACCCAGGCAAAGCAGGCTTGCAGGCAGGCAGCGGCCCATCTGTGTATTTGAACGTTGAAAGATGCAAATTTACTACACTCCAAAATGGTCCGACAGTTGAAATAAATATTAAAGTGAAAAACTTTGGGCTGCTCCCTCTATTTCTATGTGTATGTATGTGTTTGTGTGTGTGTGTGTGCCTTAGGCAAGCGGATGTTAATGTAGTGGGGTAAAAAGCTGGAGCTCCGGATGGCTCGTGGTCTTGCAATTTTACTCCATTTTCGCTTTTCTTTGCAGTGCAAAAATTAACATTTGCACAAGGTTTGTATAAAGAGCTACGGCAATGGTTACGGGTACGGGTAAGGACCTCGGCTTGGAGCCATAAAACTGGTTCATTCATAAATCATGCACAAAATTATTATCATTATGAAAGTTGCCTTTCAGTATCATCAAAGCGGGTGCCTGCCAGAATCCAGAAGGGTTAAGCGCGTCAGGCAAAGATTCTTTTTCGCCTCGACGTTGACTTTCATTTTTTTTCAATTTTTCATCATCAAATCCAGGCAGAGAGGATGGCAGGCGATGGTGGCAACAAAAAGAAAAATGAACGTTGCATAGATTTAGAAATGCACAGATTTACTTGCCCTTTCATATTTTTATCTTCCTTTGTTAACTTGTAGCGCTCTATGAACTTTAATAATTTTACACTTAATTTCATTTAAGTTGTCAGTGTGTCAGTATATCTATCCCTATCCTTATCCTTGCTGCTGCTGTTGCTGCTGCTTTGGTCTCGCTGCTTAGACAAGTGACAAAACCAATGAAACAGCCAAACATTTGACTTATTGCACAAGTCAATTTGGTTTTGTTGAAACTGGGGCACGATTGGCTAAGGCTTCATCCTTGACGATAATCTGTAAGCTTTTTCTCCACGCACATCGTCCCGACTTCGTTGCTTCTGTTTTGCTTTACGCTGCACTGCATATAAAGAGTTTACTTAGTCATTGATAAGCAGCCGGAAGTTCTATGTTTCTTGCTCAGCTAATAGCTCTCGACATCAAGAGTAATTTGTTGTTGTTTGCCTAGTGAATGCTGCTAATTGGTTTCTAGTTTACACAAACTTAGAGCCTGTCTAATTGGCTACTCTCACAAGTATGATACTAAAATCTGTTGGCAACATTTTTATACTATGTATTTAGTACTACCATAAAATAATTTAAATTATTTATATATATATATTAATTTAATATATTAAATTGATTGATTTGACAAGCTAATATACTTAAAATAAACACACATATGAATAATTCCTAGTAATTTCATAAGGTAAATACTTTTTTTTTTTGCTTAGAATAGTTTACTTCACTCGCAAGGACCATAAGGAATCAGCATTTAAGTAATAAAATGTACTTTCAAGGATACTCGGTTGATTAACTTTGATACAATATTTCCTTCCACAACAACTATTGCAAACATATTTCATCAAATGCTGACTGAACAAACTCGACTTAAAAACTTTCTTTCGCTCGCAAGGAAGTCGAAATCACACCTAATCCCCTGACATATATCAACTCGAAGGAACTGCAACTGTAACTGCAAATGCAGTTTTTTGTCGAGTGCATAAATCTTAGAATGCGCGCGAATTACTTAAAGGAAAAAACAGGCAAAGGAAACTTTGGTGAACAAGTTGAAAAGTTACGCCTATGCCAGAAGCTGCCAATGTTGCCAATATGCTCGTCCTGCAAGTGGCAAAAACACACAACAAGGCACACTCAACCGCTAACACCCACTACTCACCACCCACAACCCACAACCCACTATTCCACTAGCCCATCCAATATCAACGCAATCTTGGCAACCACATTCTCAGTCCCGTGCTACTATGCAAAATAGCAACAAGCGAGTTGTGAGCGCGGAAATTGAATCTAAAAGCTGTTTGGCCGTTGTTGTTCGTATTTGCTTGGATGCTAACAAAAATACTCTTGCAATAAAGTGGAGCAAAACATCAGCTAGCTAGCAAATGTAAAAACGCTGGGACCAAGTGCTTTGCCAAAGTTTGCAACAAGAGTTTTTCGGGGCTTGCTGGTAAGCGATTGATTTTTTGTGCTTCCTTCCTTTTTCATCTGTAGTGTTTCCTGGGGGGCTATTTATAACGAAATCAGTCAAACTGGAGTCTTATCTCATTATGATTTCTTTTGACTACTTTCAATTATGGAAAATGTTGCTTGACTTTTAAAATAGCAGCTCAATTCGAACGAATGAATTGAAATACAAAGTTTTTATAACATTGCGCAGGGCTATGCAGTTCTCTAGTTATTTGTTGTTTTAGTATTTTCCTAGAATTTCGCTTGCGGCTCTTGCAACTAACGGTTTCAATTTTCCCTCAAAGCATTCCCGTGTCTCTGTATATTTTATTTTGCATCTTTTCAATTGCAGCATGGCTAAAAATTCCCTAAAAGCTTTATCTTTTGCACTGTTACACTGTTCTTGTTAGGAGACCATAACCACCAGATACCCTGTATGTTGAAAAATAAACAGTAACAAATTAAGGAATTAGTTGGATCAGATTCTGATAATCTTAAGTCGATACAAAATAATTTTAGAAGCCTATTGGTTTTCTTCTTCTCCAAATTACATATGTATGCAAGACATATAAGACCTTACTTAGCCACTTTTCGAGTGATGGGTATACAAAATGAAACGCAAAAACCGCTTTTGTTTATTTTCGATTTATTTTTTGTGAATGGCATTCTTTCTCATGTACAAGGTACAGGCGGGTAGTAGCCTTTTGGTCTAGTATATAGCTGCAATACATCTAAAACTGTTTGGATGAGAACCTGACCTCGAATTTGTTTATTAGTGTAGGCAATGGCATACTTGAAAGTAAAATGTAATTATTATTTGACAGGCAACTGTTTCAATTCCCACTCCGAATTGATCAGTTTTTAATTAAACCCGTGCCAAAGGGCACTGGGCACTCTTTGGCCTTGGCACGTGGCCACCTGACATACGCCTAAAAGCATTTCTTAATTTGATTTCAATGCCGCCTTCAAACAATTTTCAAAACATGGCCATTTATTGACCTACGATTAAAGTTTCTTATGCAAATGAAGGTTCGCTCGCAGTATTCTGAGTAGGCTCAGACATTCATAGCTCGAGCACGTTTCTGGCATTTGGGGAATATGATATGAAAATGGTTTGTCTAATCTTCGAAATGTCTCCAAGGTTTCGAATTAAGTGAAAAGGGTTAAGCCATTGAGAACTGTGCGTATATTATTTTTTACATACCTATTGTTGGCCACTTCTAAGGACAACGTGGCCCGAAGCCTTCGCCTAACTCTGATGACAGAGTAACGTGGGCAGGGCAGGACAGGACAGGACAGGACATACCGGCCGGTCACTCAGAGAGAGAATTTATGGGCCCAAATTGACATAGAAATTAAGGCACATTGACGGCTTGACATGTGACCAAGAATTTCTTCATTTGCTGCCTGCCCACTTTTCATACACAAAAGGAAATTTGTATATAAACTTAGATGTTTGTTAACAGTTTGAAATTAAGCCTCTTGACATATATAATCAATATTCTATATGCCAACGATTTGTTAGTTTTTATGAAGATATTATTTTATTCAAATAAATACTTTTATATTGTTATAAATAATTTTTGAATTCATTTGATATATTGATCTATATGAAACATGTCTGTGCCCCTTTTTCCAGCTACAGATATTTTCCACTTCTGGGAACATGGACAGAGCTTCGTTATAAACTAATTGGAACAGCAACAAGCGGCAGACAAAATCAGCTGGCGACGAATCTCAGCTAACGCAGACGGCAGACGGCAGAGCACGCAGCAAATGAGGCGAAATCGTGGCATACTTTTTGGCGCTTGCCGTTGGTTTGTTGGCATAAGCTGCTCTGTTTGTCCTTATGGCTTTAAATGTGTGTGTGTGTGTGCGATTGCAAATACTTAACGTCAAGACAAACCATGTCAACGACATTTGACACGTGACCCTTTTTAACACACACACACACACATATATAAACACTACGATGGCAACCATATAGCCATAACCATAAAGATTTAGACGAAGCATCGTAGCGCGCTCCTAGAGTTGGCTTTGTTGTTGTTGTTGATTTTTGTTGTAACTGCTGCTCGCTAGTTGGGGTCGTTCCAACGTGATTAGATGCGATTGTGTGCGCAATTGAGCGAAATTGATGGCAATGCTATTAAAAGGTATGTCCCAGCCACGGCGACTGCCCGGTCCGCTGCATTGGTTTCAGTTACGTCGCCGTCGCCATCGCCGGTCATAATTAATTTTCTAGTGAATTTACTTTCATGGCATTTTGGTTAGCTAAGTGTGGCCAAGAGAAGACACGCGGGGGCAGCCAACGGACCCACATAACTGAACCATGCCCCACTGACGCACCCGCCCCATTGCCTGCTGCCCGGTAGCTGCTGTGGACACATAAAAGTTGCTTCAGCTGCGGCATTTATTTTAATTTGAAAACTATTTCCACGCCCTGTCCACGCCTCCACCTCCACCTCCGACTCCATTTTGGTATGCCCATGCTTATGCTCATTATTTTCGCATGACTTTAGTTGGATTTTTATTACATAAGTCGGCTGCATTGCGTATACGCAGCTTTATACAGCTGCCACAGTTTTCATTATAATTTGTATATGCCGTGCTACATTACTCACCGTAGATTTATCGGCAGAGTTTGGGGCAGCAAAAAATCCGTTATAAATATTAGCACAGCGCTCTTTGGCTTAATGGCAACATAATTGTAGGGCGTGTAGACACCCGGAAAACTACAAACTAATATACAAATCTTTGATACCCTACACACTAATCTCACTGAAGTCTGGCATTTAATTAACTAAAATTAATAATGCTAGATTCAAACTCACTTCTTAGTAAACAGTTTTAAATGTTTTCAAGGTCACATATTAACTGACACACATACCTACTAATAGAAATTGCTTATTTGCTGAGCCCTCATATCTAGTTTGTGCATCGTTGCATTATTTTCCTGTTAGGCTTTAATTACTTGAGTTAATGGTTCTAACTTTAAAACCACACCAGGGACGTGCTACGAGAAATGTACCCACAATATCCTGTATGCTAAAATAGAGTATAAAAATACATATCTGAATACTTAACGTAGTTAAGCTGGCAAATTATTTGCACGAAAATATTTTTGGCTTCGGGCTAGGCAACTTCCGGCCAGGCCCGGTGCGGCTCGCAACTTGCCAGTTGCCCGTTGGCAGTTGGCGATTGGCAGTTGCCTGTTAAGAGTTGGCACTTGGCGTGTGTGGCGCCCATTTCGCTTTAGCGGCCAATTGCCTGAAGAAGTTTTATAGTTGCAAAAAAAAGGGGCAAGTTGAAAGGTGAGCAACTCCTCCTGTGGGTGCAAAACATTTGCGTTCTGTTATGTTTTGCGGGCGATAGCGACGCAGCAATTACCTTTGATTGGACACTTAAGTTGTTCGTTTTGTTTTATTGAAACGTGATTTATGAAACTTGCATTGGCGCAAGGTCAGCACGGATTAAATAGTACGTACAATTTGTTAGCCCAAAACTTTACAAATAGCGAGAAAAGAAGTCGAAAGTCGCCGAAATATCACCGATAGGTGATTCAATCTATGGGAAAAGGCTCTGAATGCGTCTTTCTTAAATCCGCAGCCATGATCAAGTCGCATTCCCCTATTTGCAACAGCTCTGGACTCGGATCAGGCAGTTGCTGTGCCACATTCTCCTCAAGGCAACGCTGTACACTGCTCACACCCGCATTGGAATTACTGAGGTATTCTTTTGGGGTCACTATGCTCAGCCCAGCGTCTTTTGGATTACTGTTCTGCATGATCGCTGCGTAGGTGAGCAGAAACTGACAGAAGCTCATCTTTGTTGCGTGGCAGCCAGCGATGTCCGCCATTAGTCTTTTTGCATCCAGATGTGTCTGTGGCACCGATAGCTTCTCCAAAGCCATCTTCAGCTCAAGCAGGTCAATATAGTTGTCGGCATTGCCATCAAAATGCTTGAAGGTGGCAAATGCCTCACGAATCTCCTCGGGCTGAAAGAAGCGCTGCGGTGAATTCCTGGGAGTGATTGGCTTGTCCTCCTCACTGCTGTCCGTGAGATGCAGCGTCCGGCTCTCCAGTACAACACACAGCGACAGACGTTTGGCCAATTCTTTAGATTCTTCGCAGGTGACATTTTGACTCATGTCCAGCTGCGAAGTCAGATCCTCCAAGTTCTCTTCGAAGTGGCTTACTTTTAGTTTCATATTTGACACACTTGCCAAGCGGTTTTTCCATGCATTACATATAATTTTGAAGGATTCGCACGAGGCGAACGACGATACTCCGGATATATCCGATAAATTCGTCACCGATTGAGACGGACTGGGCAGCTTCTCAGTGCAGCTATCACCGATTCCACGTGCATGAGTTGGCGGCATAATGTCGGGCAATACTGTCGATAGGGGAATATCGGACATTGTCTGCTCTTAAACAGTGTTTACTAAAATTTAAATTACTAGAGTAATTTGATCAAATGTGTAAAAATATGTTCACCAAAAAAAAAACGACTACAAGATTTGTTCTGTTCTTTTCAAATTTTCAATAAAATTATAGCAAACAAATGTGAAGTAAGCTAGCTTAGGCTGCTATGATGTCTATCTGTAAATAGTTTAGATCCAAGTGAACTACGATTTTTTAAATTCGTGCTGATTGGTGATGTAACGAACTTTATATAATATTGTTTTACTATTAAATTTTTGTTTTGGGTTACTTTTGACAAGGGTGATTAGAGGGTGCCTTTATTCTTATTTGCCTTTAGGTAAAAAAAGTTTTCCTTATGTTGATAACTAGTTTGTGATTTTTTTTGAAAGGGTATTTTGTTCATATTGACTTGAACCACGTTTTTTTTTTGCCGTGTTGTACCGCAACCTCAGCTAATTTCCCTTAACGCCCTTAAGGACGTAACCCAAGTCAATCCTATGGTCATTCTATGAACATATTTTGCACTCCTGTCGTTCCCGTTCCCATCGCCGTACCTGTTCCCACAGCTCTCCAACTGCAAATTAATGACTGTGGAGTGTGTGCTCGTTGGCGCGTTTTTGGGTGACTGTTAACATGCCATGGCCATAAACAGTTAATTAAGCTTTTATTGGTTACTCTCTTTTTTGCGCCCTGACATTTCACGTTTTATTTGTCAAACAGGAGGCCAAAAAAGTGACGACCAGAAACGGTCAGTCGCCAGACGACCAAATGCCAAGCCGCTCGCTTATTTGTCTCGTGCCGCAAGGTAGGCAACATTATTTGTAGACCTCCCCTCTCACTTCGACCAACCAGTCAGCCAGTCGTCCTCATCTGTGTGTGGTCGGGCTACTCAGTAGAGTGGATGGAGCTCACGCTTCTCGCTTTTTGGGCCACAGTTTATTTATTCGCTCATTTCGTGTGCAAAAATATTTGGTGATAACGAGCCGTCGGCCCACAGCGGCTTCTCATGTTTAAGCCACATTTATTTGTTGGCTCCACGGCCAACAATAAAAAATGTTGTAAATATATTTTTTTGAATACTTGTACATTTTTGTAGGTTGGCCACCACGGCAGCGAACAAAAATGTCAACAATAAGTTGGCGGCATCGGCATTTAATTTACATTGCAAAGTTTCAGTTCGTTTTGCGAGCGTATTCAGATATAATAAAGTGCAGAGAGCTGCAACTGCAACTGCAACTGAAACTGAAACTGGAACTGGGTTAAGGCAAAAGTGGATAACAAAATAACAGCTATAACTGCGAGAAACAGCCAGGCGAAGCTAAAGGATAACACAAAACATCGATGAGATAAAAAGCTTGACAAAAGAACACAGAATGTCAACCATAAAAAAGAGCAGCAAAAGTTGTGCAGGACCTTAATCAGGATGCCATTTCAACACGCAGAGCTAAAATTACGAATGTGTTCTCAAAATCTATTTCTGTTGAAATTCGCGATGTAATAGTCAAATTTAATGAACAAGATGGGGTTTTTTAAGCTGATTTTAAGCTTACCCTCAATATATTATTCAATATATTAAAAGTTCAGTATTAGTATTAAAATTGAGCACAATGTATTTTCAACCCATTTGTTTTCGCTTTTAATGTAAAATAACAAATAGTTTTCCGCTCTTTTAAAAAAAAACTCAGCTTTGAGTCCTGCCATGAGCCTAGTTTTCTTTGCCGGCTGCCAGATTTTGTTTGGGCCAAAAGTGTCAAAACAACTTGCAGCCTCAGTCACAGTTATAATGGGTTCGCCTCTGCAGTTGCTGTTGCAGTTGCAGCCTCGACTGGGGCTCGCAAGAAAGTGTAAGTTGTTGATTTCTTAAGTTAGGGCAAGCTGGCTGTGACAATTGGCTGGCAGCCAGGCAGCATTTGGGGGGAGGCGATGCTTGGTGTGCACTTCATAAAAAACTGCAAGTGAAATTGAAAGGCACGCTGACGCCTACGAAAACTTGTCGCATAAATTGCAGCAGGCGGATTGGAAAACAAATAAACTACGACAATGTCCAGTGTTCAGTGATCATAATTAATGATACGCGTGCTTAAGGGCAACCTTTCTTAGCCTTGCGTTTTCGGTTTTCGTTTCGCTAGCACAATAAATCTCAATATAACTCAAGTGGACGTTACAGTCTAAACTTTGACATTTGATGGAAAGATTTGCCTGTTGCCCCACATAAGCACACAAACCCATACACACATACACATACTGAGAAAAACTCTGCAGCCATCGTTTGTCATGCTGCACGTAAGCTCAATAATTTTTTTTCTTTTAGTTTCAAAATGAGCCAGCTGAATGGACGAACTAAGGGTCCTAGCCAAAGGCTTGGCCAACGCCCATTTTTTAGTCACAGTCTTAATATATATACATATATATATATATTCGCAGACCCGAATTGATTACTCAAAATATTTCTAGTGACTACCCTTGGTTGTCTACCCCTTACCTTTTGTCTCCTTTCAGGCCGTCATTCTCCTTTTTTTTTGCCTTTGGCACAATGTGTGGTGGCCTTTAAGGTTTCGATTTTATATCCCTTATTTTTTTATTTTTTGGATTTTGCTTAATTGAAACCTTAAATGTTTTAACGTTGCGTTTGCCTTTGAGCATGAAAGAAAATACAACAAATACACATTCGCAAGGAAATGGAGGAAGGCGACCAACAAAAAATGTTGCATGTTACTCTTTGCCTCTTAAAGAGCTTCCGCAAACCTGCATACAAACACACTCACACACATATGGTCAATCAATCAAATTGGTATTTAACTTGAGCTTATTGTGAAATATTTTCCAGGTACTCTAGATCAGTGCTGATCAATTATTTTAGTCAAATACATAATTTTTTGTGGGTTACGATATAACTAAGATTATTTTTTTTTGCTGTGGTATAATGTTGTGTATACATATCAACAATAGTTTTTATACCCTTGCAAAGGGTATTATAGTTTTGGCCAGACGTTTGCAACGCATAGTAAAGTATATATATTCTTGATCAGGACGGCAAGACGAGTCGATATACATTTGTCCGTCTATCTGTCTGTCTTTCTGTCCGTCAGTTTCTACGCAAATTAGTCACTCAATTTTAAAGTTATCTTGATAAATTTTGGTTCAGATGCTAATTTTTGGTGCACGCAGATAATATGTCGGAATCAGCCATATCGGAACACAAGAGCATATAGCTGCCATAGGGACGATCGGTCGAAAACTTTTGTTTTTTGAGATACCTCAGCCAAACTTACCAATTATAAGTCTAAGCATTATTTAAGCACGCTCACATCATTTTATCAACATCGAACTACTATATCTTATAGCTGTCATACGAACAATCTGTTGCAAAATGAGTCGTATGAACAACCTTTTTGTTTTTCAAGCAATCTTAACCAAACTCAGTAATTGCAAGTTTTATTATATTTTATATAGAATGATTGAATTTGGTCTAAATCGGACGACTATATCTAATAGCTGTCATAGGAACAATCGGTTTGAAACATTTATTTAAATAAGAAAATTAGTTTTAAAGGTAGCATTGTCATTCTCTTTTTGTATAAGCAAGAGTGTTTTATAATATTAAGCTATTGCAAGGGTTTTTATGGCGTTTATATTAAGGCAATTGAAAGAATGTTAAAAGAATGTTAAAGTTCTTGTTTTAAGTTGAATTTAAACTCAACTGAACTTCACTAATGCCATTACATTGACTCAGAACACATAATTTAATAGGCGACATCAGCAGCTAATTGAGTTGCGTCCAAAGTTGGGTTCTAAAACGCAAACAAATTTATATTTTGTTTTATGACTTATGATGCGTCTTCGTCCGGCTGCTGCAAAGGCAATTAAATGCGCGAGAAACCGGGCAATTTGTATACATGCACACATACATTTAATATAAATATGACGCTTGACATTTGGCAGGACATTAAAGCCATAATTTCACATTAAACACAGGCTTGACTGTCCCAAGGAGCCAAGTCCGAGGAGGCCATCTGCTCAGGGCGCCAATTGGACGCACGCGTTGCCAGTCCAGTCGATGTTGATGTTGATAATGATGTTGTCTTTGCAGCAGCTTCCACAACGACGACGGCTACGGCAACAACTCCGCCGCAAAACATTAATAAGCCAATTGATGTTTTGTTAACCCACCAAAACCAAAGCCAAAACGAGGCGAAGGCAGTTCGTCATATTGCTGCCTCTCCCTGGGCGCACACATGCGTGTCCCGGCGGGTCCTTGGGAGTCCTGGTGTGTCCTGGTGTGTCCTGGCATGAGTCGGTGCGTCTCGGCGTGTGCTGGCGCGCATTTATCCCGGCAGGCGCTGGGGCTAATTGCAATTTATGTACGCAATAAAACATTTGCCAAACTGGCGGCTCATTCGGTATGCTGTCAAGGACGATGGCAACGGTTGCCATTCGTTACGGCTTTTGGTTATAAATTTATGAAAAAAATTGCCAATGACGGTTAACTGAGCCTGGCCAAGCAACTGGGCAGTCCTGCGGCTTTATTAATAAAGCTCCATCGATATGGTGAGCTGCCCTTCCTCTCCCCCTGGAGTCTCGAGTCAATTGAACCCAATTCGCGCTGTTCAAATAATCACAAAAAAGCTGTTCAGTTTGTTTGCCTGGCATTCAGAGCTGATTGAGTTAACTGAAATTCAGTACATCAATGTATGCATGTGGCGGCATAGCATAAGGGCCAAAAGCACAGTAACACACATTCGGGTAATGCAACATTTAACTGCCGCAGTCGTTACGGCTGAAGCGCTAAAAGTAATCTGCCTAACAATTTGGGAATTATTCGACCTGCCAAAGCAGGTGAGCAAAGACAACTGACGGTCTCTCAAATACTCTTTCTAATCGTACGGTAGACTTAAATTTTGAATTGAAAAAATTATTAGAGCGTTAAGTAAATTAATATCAACACATATTTTGATTTGAATTATTTATATTATTATTATTTATATAAGAAAAACATTATGAATTGATTTCATTTTATTCATTCTTGTGCATTTAAGCAGATTAATTAAAATTTAACATAATATGCATACGTATAATAAAAAAAGCTTTTATTATTTTTTCTAAATTAAGGTCATAAATATGCAGCAGTTTTTACGATTCGAAACTAATTATAATCGCTTTAAATTGACACATTGAAAAATTAGCAAATGTGTCGATTGGAATTTATCAATAACAAACACATCAATAATATATATTTTTTATTCGTGCAAACTTGGTACTTATGCGGCCACATATATTATATTATATTATTAATAACTTTTAAAAGCTTAATCACATTAATTTAAAGTTTTTTATTTTTTTATTGAATTATTGAGTTTTTGATTTAAAAAATATATTTAAGAAAACATATAAATGTATACAAGGGATTAAACTTTTGTAGATTACATGAATAAAAGTGGGTACATTCACTAGCTTGTTGGGTAAGCAAATGTATCCTTTGTATAAACTCTAAAAAAGTGCAGCAAATTTCAGCTGCAGCCGCTTAAGAGTCCAATGCCTCGTCGGGACAAACAGTGAGATTTTGTGTTCGCGCTTTGGTGCTGCTGCTGCTCTATTTGAAGTGATTGCCGTGCACAATTCCCGTTAAAAGCTTTTGCTTGCCAATTGCCGATGAGAACAAATGCGCAGTCTATGGCTTTGACTTGTCCCCTCGCAGCCCCGTTGCTCGCCCTATCACCATATCGCCCCATCTATCGGTTGACCAGCCTTTGCTTGTGGGGTTCCCTTATATATGATGCTCTCTTTCTCTCTCCCCTCTCTCTCTCTCTTTTGGCAATTTGTGTAATTGTTGTTGTTGCTATGGAAGCGCTAAGTAACTTGACCAGAAGCAGTGCTATCGGCAGCAACAAAACACCAACTCAATAAAGGTAAAGAGCGTGAGCGAGAAAGATGGACAGATAAAGAGATAGAGAGAGAGAGAGAGAGTGTGTGTGAAAAGCACTCAACGCTGCGCTCAGTCTGTTGGCTGTCAGGGCTGAGCTAATTGAAAACTACTTGCCAACACACGATTTTGGCCAGCAACTACAAACTGGCAGCAACAAAGCAGCTAAGAAAGCCGCACATTACTCATACGCACAGTACGCTGCAGACGCACACAAAGGGATTTCTTCTTTACGTATTGCTCTTGCTGTTGTTGTTGTTGTCAAGGCTACAATTGTGGCTAGTTTGCTTGCTTGTTTCCACTTCTATTCTGTTCTATACTGTCGGTGCTGTGGCCTAGGCAGAGGCACGTCTAACCATTTTGCTGGTTTTTTTGTTGTTGCCATTAATGCCATCGCAGGGCTCGGTGTGTTTGTATGAATACATTTTGTTTTAAGCTGTCGCACAGTTGTTGGCCTGCGTACGTGATAGCGCAAAACTGAGTGCAGTGCTGAGGTTGAGAGGGGGGTAGACTAAGGGGGGGCTGGCACCACAAATGCATATCTGGGCAGGCATTGTCAGACGAGAGCGCATTAATGCTTCCGGCTTATTTTCACTGGCATGCTGCACTCTATGCCGATCACAATGCTAATACTGAACACCGAGTACAGAGTACAGAGTACAAAGTACAGAGCACAGAGCACAGAGAGTAGCAAAAGCCAGCACCTTTAAGAGGACACTTCATCAGTTGAGGGGCTGGCACTTGCAACACTTTGCTGCATTTGAATTATTTCCGTTTTGCACTTTCCGTTTTTGTAAGCACTGAAATCGCCTGCGCTTAAATGTATGCAACGCTTTTTGTTTTGTTTTGCTTTTCGCTTTCCGGCTTGCAGCATGCAGCCATGATTTAGAATTAATAATGGCGGCAACGTTGCATTTTCTCGTTCGCCTTTTATTTCTGTTCCTTCAAAGCATATTTTTATTTCTATGTGTATGTGTTTATGTATATGTATATGTATATGTATATGTACTGGCTGCCAAGTTGCAAGTTGTGTCGCCTCGCCTGCAGTTGACTTCTTTTGGCTGCTGTTTCCACTGGCTGCCACCTGGCATTGTTTTCAGGTTGCACACACATATAAATGTGTTGCATACATTTCAGCGCTAGATTTATGCAGCTACCAACTTGGTCTTGGGCATATGCGTTACGTTGGCCCTGCTGCTTTCGCCTTTACTTTTATGCAAAGTGCAGCTGTCTGCGTGCTTGTGTGTGGGTGTGTGTGGGTGTGTGTATGTGAGAGTGAGAGTGTGTAGATTGTATGTGCATAAAGCTTTGCTGCTTCTCATTGTTGTTGTTTCTCTTTGCTATTTGTGTCAAGTACACGACGCAGATTAAAGGGCATAAAGCTGGAAGATTGCATAAGTCACCGACACACACACACACACGCACACACTGGCAGACAACTCAGAGATAGGGCAAGAAAGGGAGGGAGGGGGGAGCAGGGCCAGGAGATAAATGGGCAGCAACGTAACGCAAATCGAAAGGAATTGCAATTTAATGGCATAACCTGTGCCAGTGTTGCCAATCTCTGAGTCTCTCACAGCCAGCCACCTGATTGGAGTACGTAATTGGGTTACGTACAATGCAAAGTACATATGTTATTCGATATCATTTTATCACTGCTGTCATATCTCTCCCACCACGTGAAAGCTATTTAATATCCCTCATTGTCATGCATGCTACTCGGATTATTCATCTCTCATTGATTTATGGCAGTTTGTGAAGCTTGTTCTTGTTCTTGTACAGAGCTTACTTATTATACTCATAAAATGGATAATCAGGGGTATAATAGAGTATTTTGATTGTATGAAGGCAGCTATAGTAAAAATCTATTTAATTTGAGTTGCATTACATTACGTAAGTATTTTGCATTACGTGACGTGACATTTGCTAAGCACAGCCATCCATGCCAATCAACAGCTTCAAATGGGGCAGCTGTGTGAAAGCCAAAGAAAGCGGAGCACAATAAATGCCAGGCTGCAATTTTACAGTAAATTGCATCGAGGTGTAAAGTCAAGCTGTTGGGCTACTGGCTGTTGTTGTTGTTGTTATTACTGTTGCCTTAGTCACAGTTGCAGCTGAGAGCAAAGGACTCGGAGTCAGCAGTCAGTCGCACGATGGGGCAACGCTGTTCAACTTGACTTGCACATTGTTGCATGCAGTGAGGCGTTTCCTTTGAGCGCAGCACGCGCGTCACCGTACCGGATGTGGGTAGAGATGGTGAAGGCAACGCAGAGCTCCAGCTCCAGCTGTAACCCTTTACAGCATGTGTGTTTGGGTGTGTCTGTGTGTGTGTGTGTTTGAGTAATGGCGTGCAGGTAAAATCCTTTATATGAAATATATATATATGTGTATATGTTTATATGTATATGTGTAAGTAAGAGTTGTCGTATAGTCGTGTGTGAACTGTGCGCCACAGAAAGATAAAAGTGAAGTTCAGCTCAAGTATTTTCCATGCGACCTAAACTAATGTTACCAACTCCTCGCTCTCGCTCTCCCTCTCCCTCTCCCTCTCCCACTCCCTTTATCTCTGTCTCTAGCGCAGAATGCGCCATTTATCACAGGGACTTTAGCTGCACAGGCGAATCGCATTCGGAGCCGTCGCGGCCACAATCGCCTTGCTGGCTTTTGTCTCTGCGCCAGGGACACAGTTCATAATTAAATTCAAATGCTTGTACAATTTTCGCACGCTTATGACACGAAATTTATGAATGAGAACTGGAATATAAAGGAACCTGTGTTTCTCACTCACTCTTCAGCTCTGCATCTGCTCCATCTTCCGCTCCCTCGTCCCGTCTCTGTGTCGAACTGTCTGTCCCCACGGCACTCGGCCACCTGCTGTCTGTGCGCCCCACTCACAGCAGGCGTTTAAAATTAATAATGTTGAGCGTGTTTCTTGCGTTATCGTAAAGCTCAAAATTTCTATGCATGGGCTCAGCGGCTTTTGCCATACAGTTGTCATGACCGTATTCGAGTCTCCTACGCGAAGAAGAGCACAGAGCACAGTCTGTGTTGGATATTTGTTTGCTTGATTAGTTGCCTGTCAGCGAGGGCATCTTTAAGCTGCCAGGACTAAGGAACGTAGGTGGCATCTAAAAGCTCCATGAGTGGAATTTACGTAACATATCAACTGTGTTCCTTCAACCTTATATAAAGTTATGTTATGAAAATATGAAAATAGTATAAGTAAACAATATTTTCACTTCGAGGCATCTCTCTTTTTTTTTTAATTTACTAAAATTTAACTTTGTGTAACTTATAAATTTACATAACTATTGTTAAATCCTGAAATATTGCATGAAGATCAAGTCGTCAGGGTCAGATTTGAATAAGCATTGAGTTTCTTGAAGTATTTATAATTATTTAGTTATATTTTGCAATTTACATCCGCATAGTAAATTATTGTAAGTTCAAGTAACAGGATATTCTTGACCAAATTTTGCTTTAAAATGAATTTTAGTTATTGCTATTTAAAATCAGAAGAATATATTTTTGGCCGCCGAGGAAAAGAATTTTCTAGTGTGTTCCGAATATTGCACACGTTGGCTCTTTCACAGATTTGTAGTGCTATTTTTTTGTCACCTCTCACCCACGCTTGACACAAGTCACGCGTAGTTTTTAATTAAAAAACTTGTACGTGCAATTATTTTTTCGCTCACATTGAATTGCAATAAAATTGTACTTTTTTATTGCAAATTTTTCAATTGCAACCTGGAGCAAAGTTTTCTTTAAAGAAACGTAGTTACTTTTATAAAATTTTTCTTTAATTCCATTTTATAAGCGAATAAGTTACAATATTGCGTATACGCAACACTGGCTTTGGCGCTTTCAATGTCAGCACAATGTCACGAATGCCGCTGCTGCTTCTAAAGTTGCTGTTGTTGTTGTTGTTGTATTCTTATTGATGTTGTCACTAGTGAAAATTGGCTGTAAGTAAAAAATGCACGAGCAACTTGTGCAAACAACAAAACACTCGAAACAACTCGAAAGAATGACAACAGCAAAGGAGCGAGGCAAAAGGCAAATTCTTCTTCATTGCACTTGTTCCGATTTTGATACCCTATGCCAATTGTCCAACCGATTTATTTACAAGATTGCCTAAACTTTTTGCCAAATCCATTTTTGAATAACAACAGAGTATATGATTTGAGGTTTCTTGTGCAACAAATGAATTGCGTTATTGCCTCTCTAGGTCAAGTGAGTATTTCAATGATTTAAAGTTGGCTCGAATGATTCTCGTTTGTATTTTTCTTTGTAGGGTCTCTCAACGTCAATCATTTAAGATTTTTTCGAAATCAATGTTTCTGTTTAGTCAAATGCGGAATGACAAACGAACGTAGTGAATCGACTGAAACTGAATCATCTGATTCACTGATTAAACACGGCTGCAGACCGGCTGGGGGATCGGCTTAAACCCTTTGGTGGCATCATCACAACGTCAAGCTGTTGAAGCATGAAATTTTCCACGACTAATGAAGTGTAAAGGTTTATCGTTTGAGGAAAACGCAGGCCAACCCATTTGTTGTTGGGCCAAGTCGAGGCCTTGTTGTTATCGCTGCCGGTTTCTTTCTGTAGCTTGCCATTTTTGTTTTTTTTCTTCTCTGTTTTATTATTATTGTTTTGAGCTGCGTATTATTTAGCTTTTGCTTTCATTTGATGCCATATTTCAGTGGCCTATATGATGTTGGGCTTTGTTACGCTCGCACAGTTTATTATTATTTGTTTGCCCTTTTTTCCCTCCACTTTGTTGGTTGCTAATTTTAGACATCATTGATTTTCATGATTTATTGAAATGTTTCGCCGAAGGCCAATCGAAGTGTTATTTAAATTGTATATACAATTTATTGTATTATATATCACATGCAAATCGAAACATTATTTACGCATTTTTAAGCTGTTTTTTTGGCACAAAGTTGAGTACAGGGTATCTCGCAGTGAGGCACTTTGACTAGTGCAATGTTACATGTTTTGGCTGCTATTTATTTTCAAATAATTACTTGTATTGAACATTTTTGACTGTGCGTGCTTATTAACTGTAAGTTAATTAATTTTCCAATTATTGTTAAATATGATATCTGAGTGTGGACAAAATATAAACAATGACAAATGCGTTACACTCGTGTGTGTTTCTTTGTTATTGCCATGTAATTGCTATTTGTCAACATGTTGTTCATTGTTATTGTAAATTGCATTGCAATATAATGTGCATTGTGCGTGAGTTTCGTTCAAACAATTGAATATGCCCGAAGTTTTAAGGCATTTTGATTGTCAGTTTTTCTTTTTTTTAATCTTTGAAAACAATTGCATGATTAGCATAGCGAATTCATTTATTTGTTGTTAAAAGTATTTTAAATGCAAAAGCTGTATTCAAACATGCGTATTATTAGGACAAAAGAGTACAAATGAGTTATCTGGCCTGCAGGCAGCATTTATATATATATATATTTGTATATAATATATTTCATTTGTTTTTATACAATATAATTTAAATGTGATCAGTTGGACTCTGGTCTGCAATCGTATGTAAAATTTAGCGAGCTGTTTTTTTCTTGTACTCTGTAAGCTTAATACAAATATATATACGAGAAAAATACCATGTACATATGAATATTGGAAGTTTTATTTGAATGCGATTTTTAATGGAGTTATGTGTCTGACTTTATTTCTAAAACTTTTAGTCATGCTAGCGATTTGATCTAAGCTGGCTTTAAGTTGCTTTTTTTATGTGAAAAAGTCACCTGTGTAGTTTGCTTAGCTTGATGCAAAGTCGCACGACTGTCTACGTTATAATGCCTGATTGAATTCCAAGCGATTGCACCTGTTCTTGCGTTTCCTGTCGTCCCTGCTGCACCTGCTGCACCTGTGTCCATGTTCTTGTTGCACAATTGTCTGTGTGCATGGCCTGTGGGGCAATGGCAGCCATAAGTGGAATTGGAAGTGGAAGCAGTAGCATTGAAAAATGCTGCAGCTAGGAAATCAAAATGTGCATATGAAAGTTATTTCCACACTTAATGGGATACGGAAACTCTGGCGATACGTTTTACGATATCCTTTTGCCAACTCCGCCATGACTATGATGCCATGCAACTAAATACATTATGCAAAAGAGAGACAGGAAAAAGAGAAAGAGCAAAGAAAGAGACAGAGAGAGAGAGGGACCTGTTCGTCATTCACTACATGAAATCCTTGATAGGTTACCTCGAAACGCCCAGCCACGTTGACTGCTTCCGCTGGAGCTTCCGTTCGGCATAGGTAACCCGTAGTTACTGGTACTGATACTGATGGGGGCGTGTCATTGGCTAGCAACTGGGTAAAAGTGTTTCATATGTCCGCTGTCAAATTTGAAAATTATTCAACTTGCTCGACTTGCAAGTAGAGCATGAAATGCCACTAAAACGGGACGCATCGACTCTGTTGCCAGGTGTAAGAAACAGATAGTTGCTTCCAGTCAAGTGCGGCAGGTACAGATGGCTTCAGTTGGCACAAGCGAAACGTGGCACAAACTTATTGTGGTGAGCAGACAATTGCAGTTTGGCAAACTGAACTGAAACATTCCGAATGTGGCGCTGCTTCACTTCAATCCCATTCAATCGACTGCAGCAGATTCCACGCTTCGCTGAGTGTTCCTGCGACTGCTGCTGCTGCAGCACATGCGTCAAGGATTTGCCCTACGCTCCCTGATGTAGCGTCTGCCAGTGACATAACTTCCAAGCCCAAGCTAAGCCTCCCTAAACCCAACCCAGCCCAACCCAGCCCAACCCAGCCCAACCCAGCCCAACCCCGCCCACCCCAATAAAACCCACTGACATGCAGCGAGCTGTGATGCTGGTAATTTTGTTTGAGCTTGTGCAATTTTACTTGGTATTGTCATGTAGCTGACTATAAAAAACCATAAAGGAAGTTGCTTCGAACGCTTTGATTGACCATTGAAATTGCACGTCAGCGTTGCAGGCTGCGTGCCACGTGGCGTATGAGTAATGTTGAAGACGTGCTCAGTTGACTCATAAAAATATACAAGGCACAATGCCAGTGTGTGTTTGAGGATGAGGGCAGTTCAACGATTATTACAATTATACATTTTTTTAAATTCAGTAAAACTAGAGATTCTTACTAAATTTTAGACGATTGCATTTTAAATTTCAATGCTGCTAGTATCATTTTTGAATTTCAATCAAATTTACAATACTCTGAATATTTTACATTTGATTATTTGCATAAAATTTTTCATTCCAAATATGGTTTAAGTTTAATTATTATTTAAGAATCAACTTTTCACTCGAACAACAACAAATTTTGTAAATTAAAAACCATTTTTACAATTACTATAAGACTCAAGATAGTGTGGCACAGTTTTCACCACAGATACATAGTGCAACCCTCTGTTTATGTCACTGGAAACCGCAGTTGATGTTAATCTGTTTGCATTGCCACTCACATAAATCAAAAAATATATATACATGCATCACATGAAGCAACCGCCATAGGAAGACCCTCAACCTATCCGGGTAGAAATTGTAACAGCAACGGCGTCAACATCAAAATAAAACAGACGAAGCCAGCTGCAATAATAGCAAAAACAACAAGAATAGTCAAACTGGGAGCCCTCTTAGTAATTCCGGCAGGCACATGAAAAATTAAGCTTGCTTTAAACGTGCCCCAGAGAGAAGAAGCCCACCATAGAGTACACATATGTATGTACTTACATAATCGCACTTGCTGCAGACAATAGTGTGTGCAGATTTACATATTGCCACGCCCAGCCCAGGCAACATCACGCCCCTTCAGGCGAGTGCACGTGTGTTTACTTGATGTAATAAGCAGGAGACTTTGGGACTTGTTTTTTTGACAGCAACAACACACAACTCAAAGTGGGAAACAAACAATCAGGCAGGGCGCTGAAAAGTATGCTATGCCAAATCAGACCCCAGAGTGCAAGACGCAAGCAAATTAGATTCGAAGCGTGGCAATATGGCAATAAAGCAACTAGCATTCACATTTGCCGCCCAACTACTTGAGTATGAGCCATACTTACAGCTTATAGCTGCGAATCTACGATATAATAGCACAAGTAAATAAATATTGCATAAACTTCTTCACAAGACTCATGAAGCAGAACGACGAACGACTTGGTGCAGCTCCTGCCTGCAGTTGCGTATGCGTAACTATGACTCACCGAATAAATATTTATGCAACGCACATGGACCAACAGACGCGAGGAATGACAAACAAGCAAGCAAACAAGCAAACAAACAAACAAACAAACAGAAATAAATAGCTCAAGTTTTGTGTAGCACCCTCGACAACTCACCCAGCGTTCCGCCCTAAGTGTTGACGTTAAAAAGTTAATGAGCTGCCTCAGCAAAGGATATGCAGGATATGCACCAACTGCAGCAAAATGTGTGCAGCGCTGCAAAAGCTGCCAGCGAATTGAAGGCTAATTGGTTGGTTGCATGACATCAAATTTAAACAGTTTATTATTTTATGTCTAATTGCATAATGGTTATGGGGTTTGGTTAATTATCAAATATTCCATATGTGTTGTTAAGCTACTAACTTATGCATGTACGGGTTCTTCACTTAATAAAAAAAATAAAAATAAAAAAAAAACTAATGAAATTAAAGATGCTAGAAATGATTAGAATGCAAGCAGACGTTTTTAACTTAATCCTGGAGATTTAACATAGTTTTCCAAGACCAGCACACATTATTAAGTCCATAACTTTGTCCGGACGATTTCCTAACATCAATTCATTCAAGCTGGCTTCAGCCACTAAAAGTAAGTACGGTTAAAATTTAATGCATGTACAAAGGAATGTTATAAACGAAAAAATTAAACTTCCGCTCCCCCGCGTCTAACATATTTTATAACTGTGTCAATTTATGAGTGGCCAATTGCTTTCCATAAATTCGCAAACTTTTTCCATCAGCATTGAGCTAAAGCCGCTGGAGAGTATAAATGGTGAATAACGGCCACTGATGTTTCATTATACAAATGATGGAGAGAAGTTAAATAGTTTAGCTTAAAAAAGTTAATTTCTGCAATACTGCACACTGTTTTTGTTCTGAAAATACAGTTTTACTTTTAGATTCTAGTAGTTGGTTTCTTTTTAATTTGGAAATATAAGCAGTGATTTAAAAATAATTAAATTTTATATCAGCATTGAGAGACGTTTGCAATTATTAGTAATTAAAAAACAAATTATATTTTTAATGAGCATTCGTTGAATTGTTGCGATGGCATTTAAAATGAAGAAATTACTTAATTTTAAATTAACTGCATGTATCGAAAATTAAGTATATATGTATGAGTTATATTTTCTCGACATGTGTTTGCAATCTTTCATATTTAACAAAATGTGCAGCTTCATTTTACTTGCAATTTGTATTTGTTGTTGTCGATGCAGCGAAGCGTATGCTTTACCTTTGCCCAGATAAGAGCTGGGCAAAATATCAAACATTGTGTATACGCACTGTGATATTCCATTGTTCATATGCACACAACCGTCTTTCCCGTCCGTCCTGTCTGCCTGCCAGTATCTCTGCAAGGCTGCCTGGCAGCCGGCTCGGTCGTTATTTTGTTTATTTTAAGTCAATTGCAAAGCAGCAATTAAATACACTTGAAATAATCGTTAACAGTCTGTTGTTGCTTACACACAGGAATACATACACAGGCAAATTCACAGCAAGACGCGCACACAGGCAGCATCTCAGATGTGATTGTTGCCATCAATTCAAGCTTGGCTAACCCAAAGACAATATTAAATGGTAAGCCGCTTACCTGTGGCAAGCTGTTTCTAATTTAATCACTTATTTGTTTTCGATTCTATTTCAATTTTGAGCTAAAACCGGAAGATCTCACCAGTTTGTTGATTGAACCAGCGGCAGTTGCCTGCTCTCCATATTAATTAGGTTCATTTGCCCATGCAACATATTGCATTTTATTAATCTGCTTTGTAACTCGTTCAGCTTATAGAAATTGTATTTGTTGTTTATTGTATTGTATATAATACTTTAGAATGCATATGATTTTGTCAATGAGCCCACTTAATTGTTTGTCAGTCAAGTCTTTGCCTCTCACCTTCACAGCTAACATAAATAAGGCAGGCAATCTTCAATTAACACTTGAGTCAGCAACACAAACCGACATATATTACGTATACAATTTAAAAGAAATATCACAATGTTCGGACCGGCGTCAATTGCAGTGCAAAATCAATTAATTTCCGCTTATTAATTGCAGCAATCGAATTGGCCAATAAACGAATCAAGCCAGCCACAAGCTAACTAACAATTAACGCCCGCTGCACATTAAGTATACGCCTGGGAACGAGCAACAACACTATAAGAGAAGCAGCTGAAAAGGTAAACCGAAATCTAGTATACCCTATTAAAATGAAAAACATCAGTTGAAAGAAAATTTGAGTTTAACCATATTAATTGTAAGTTGCATATTTGTATTTGTTTTTAACTCAAATTTTAAGTAAATTATTCAAATTGATACATATTAATAAATGGAAAACGAATCTCATTAAAAGATATGAGTGTATTATATTAAATAGTTAATATTGCCAATGTCGCTAAGGGAAGACTGAACAACAAAGCATTTATGCGGTGCCTTGAACACAATTTGCAGCGCCAAATCGCATACACATGTGTGTGTGTGTGTGTGTGTATTTCTGGGTATAAGTCGCGTCTGTGTGTGCCAAGGCATGTCTTGAGCTTTCTTCTTTCCGTCCCTTGCTGCATAAGCTATAAGTATATGTGTGTCTGCAAATTCGCATCACGTTCAGCAAAATAGGAAAACGTGTAGGTCGGTAAAAGGAAATGTGAATTCGATGTCTTTAAAAACAGCTTTTAAAATAGCGTCACCCTAGCATACGCTCACACAGTTGCCCGCTGAAAAGACGAGCCAACTGGTTACCTCAAACTTAAGCTGCAACAAAAAAAAGAACAGATACTGCAGCTGCAGCAGGTGGAGCGACATCGGCAGTTGCAAAACGAATCTAGTCTGGAGCGAAGAAGTAGCTCAGAGTAATGAATATTTAATACGCAGCGTTGCCTGAGTACTGTTCAACTCATTTGCAGTAACCACAAGGACTCTGCTTACTGCTGCTTTGCCTTGCTACTCTTGTTTTTAAAAGTACAGCAAACGAAAATTGGTTTTAAATTGATTTACCATAAGCGCTTTTTTTACAAAAGCCAACGACAGTGAAGAAAAGAGATGAGAGAGGAAACGGTAGTCTAACCGCAAAGAGAGAGAAAGTCTCTGCAGCATTTGTAAGCTTTCCCCCCATCATTTCTCCCTATTAAGCTTCCATTTAACTGTTAGCTCCTGCTTTCTCTGTCTCTATCTCCCTCCCTCTGTGTGTGTGTGTGTGTTTCTCACTATCTCGCTCTCTAATCTGTATGCACATCAGCAAATTAGAACAAATCGTTTTGCCATTGCAGTTGATTTCATGCTTAAGCATCGCGTTGCCACTTCAATTGCAGCGGTCTGGCAGCGCCGCAAAGTATGCAACAATTTATATGCTGCATTCTACATGTTTATTACAGCTAGCTGCGTGCGCTGCACTCGCGAAACATGTCGCTGCTTAATTGCAGTCACCAGGACAACGGTCGCCAGCAATTAGAAGACAAGGACAACGTCAACGAGCAAGAGAACTATAAAAACAACTACAATGACACCGCTGACAAATGCAGAAGTGTTGGGCACAATGAGTGGAAAAAAATGTCAGTCAACCACATGACATTTAACAGTCGACAGCGCGCACACAAAGAACTTCACATACTCCCACATACATACACTCACACACTCTCATACTAAGACACACCTGGTTTATCAGTGTCGCTCTTTGCCAGCCTGCTTTTACTTGAATTTCATTGCTCAAAAATGCTTTTACCGCATTGCTAACTATTGTTAATGTCACTCTAACTGCTGCTGCCTTGAAGCCACGCCTCTCCTGCAATTGAAGCTGCACTAATTTGTTTTTTTTTTTTAGTTGTTTTTGTCACTGCTTCTGCTGCTCGTCATTAAAACTTTATAGTTTTATAGTGGCAATGGCATTCTGACATTTTAGCTTTAGCAGCACATGTGTGTATATATATATGTGTGTGTGTGTGTCTGTGTGTGTGTGTGTGTGTGTCTATGCATGTAGGTATGTATGTTTAGGTGTCTAGTGCATGCCCAAAAAGCACAACAGGAAATTACCATAGAAAACACGACAGGCAACTCAAAATGAATTTTCAGTGTCTCAGCTTTCACTTGTATTGTTTTTGTTCCTTTTTTCCGCTTACTTCTGGCGGAATGTGTCAAATTAAAATACTAAAAACAATTTACCGAATATACTAAATGCACGAGACACTGAAGAGCGTTAGCTGTCATGAACTTTTTCATTTAAGCCCTTTTTATTATACTTGTTTACGAAAAACTACTTGACCGCTATTGCAACACGTTATTATTATTTTAGCAATCGTGTAGTGCTTTTATAAAGTGCATTTGATTGCAACTTGAAGTTTATACTATTCTGACCGATAGTCACTTCAGTTTTTTCTAAGATGTGGCTTCTTAATTTAAAACCCATTTATTTAATTTCTCTACCTATTAGGATTTTTCAAAATAATTAATTTTAAATGAGCGGCTTACGTGCATTTTAATTTTTGCCTTCTTGCTAACTTTTTTCTGGGTATTTCTTATAATCGAAATACTTTTATAACCACAGCAATGGAGTCAGAAGACAAGTGCCATCAGCGGTACCACCGACACCACTAAGCCGCTTACAGTAAACAGACAAAAGAAGTTTTGCTCAGTGTTCGTGAGTGTGAGTGTGTGTGTGTGTGTGGGTGGGGGTGTGGGTGTGTGACATTTGAACTCTGTCGCCAAGGCGTATACGTAACATTTTGTTTCTTTTATACATTTTGTATATGTGCTGTTTGTGCTTGCGCTGAGGTGGTATTTCTAGGGTCTGGCAGGGGCATATGAAGTGGTAGGGCTTTAGACCGAAATCCGCTTAATGCGCGCATAAAAAATGGCAACGGCAACGAATGTCGAGTGCGAGGCAAAGTCCCAAACTTGATAAAATGTAAAATTATCGCACATTCATTGTTATTGTTTTTTCGCTTGAGTGTTTTTTTTTTCTTATTTCCTTAGTAGATGCCTGCGACGAGTGGCATCAGCGCCGGCTTTGGGTTAAGTAAGCCAACTCAAACACGCAGCTAAACACACGAAATCAAACTTGAAGAATTACGTTGATTTGCCTTAAAGTATGCGACACAAAACGGCAGGACCACGCACCCAGAATCGGTTAGCAGAAACGCTCAAAGCAAAACAACAACAAAAACAACAACAACATCAAAAAGTGCGTCGACGAAAATTTTGCAGCACACGCAATGCATGAAAAGAGGAAAACGAACGGAATGGTTAGGAAATGGAACCTCTTTAATGCCTACCAGTTACATTTTATTTTATTTCATTTTCGTTTTATTTTTATGCACTGCGTCAAAGAAACAAAAACAACTACAAATGATCTTGTTGAGCTGCTCGCCTGATACCCTGTACCGATGTTAAGATGTACAATAATTTGAATTTCAGTTGTAGACATACAAATACATAAATGGAGATGCTCGTCAATAATTGTTCGCTCTCGGATTATATTGTTCCAGTACGTTATAGCTTTGTCAAAAAGGTATAGCTCTTATAGTGGATCAGAAGAACCGATTTAGTTAAAAGGATTATAGTGTTCAATAATGTACAAATATTGTTAACGTAATCGAAGATGCTTCCATTATACTGTCTAGGGTATAAAAACAAAACCTCGAATGTCAAGGGCATTTTTTTTTCATCGTTATTTCATCTTGCTGTATACTGCGATTTTCTTTGACTGTATTTCTTCTTCTTTATTTAAGCTTTGGTTTTGTATTGGCTACACTAAATCACTTTAAAAATTAACATAATCCGGTGAGTAAATAAAAATAAGTGAACTTCTCAGACGTGCTGAATTCAGCACTGAATGGGCTATGAGCTTGAATTCCTTTCTTGGTCAATCGGAATCGCAATCGCATAAGAAGTTAGCAAATTGCAATGCAGCAAACGGAAGAGAAACGTAGGATGCGAACGTGTATTAAGAAGTGTTTTAATATTGGTGAATTCCGCGCGGAACTAAGCGGACTTTTGACCAGGCGTGGGCTTCAATTTAGTTCAGAAAGCTGAGCCAGAGTAAATAGAAAATATTACACATGAATCTTCCTTTTCGCTTTTGCTGTAAAAACATCGATTTTTCTACGCGTGTTTTTTTATTTTTATTTTAATGTACCCATTGTGTTTTCTAGTGTTTTTGGGTTGTCAATTGTCATTTGTTGTAGCCAACCCTGCGTATACTTGTTTTTGCCTTTCACGTCTTTTATGGGGCGGAAAACCCTTTTGCTTGAATTCGCTATGCAAATCGCGCACTGGAGCGACACTTAAAAGCATATTGATCAATTAGGCAGAAGATGTTTATGTATTCGAAAGATTTGTTAGTCGACAACTGTTATGTTCTTGCTATTATTTATTTTATTTTTCAAGCTTTCAATGTTCATTTTCGTTCAAGCAATTCTACAATTTCTTACAGATATATTTCAAAATATATTTATGTCACAAATAATATAAAAAACTATAGGAAAAGTAATTTTGGGGTGGTTATATTTTCTATCTAAAATCCCGCAAAAAATTTCCTTATAATTGACCTTCCCAGACTTCAAACTGACATAACTTTGTCAAAACTGAACCCTTACCAATTTTGATTTTTCAAAAATTAAAATCTTGAAATTTTATTTTTAATTGATTGTGGGTGTCACAATTAGTATAAAAAATTATAAAAAAATTAATTTTGGGTAAGTTCATTTTTCTGTCAAAAAACACGCAAAAAGTGACAAAAAAACTGACTTGTAAAGTTCCCAAACATCGAAAAGTTCCTTATAATTGACCTTCCCAGACTTCAAACTGTCATAACTTTGTCAAAACTGAACCGATTGTCAATCCCGAGGCCATTTTGGTCATGTTTCGGCATCAACTTCAAATTCACATCTAAAATTTATTGACTTTTGAAAATATTTTTTTTTAATTTTTTTTTGCAAAAAAAGCATAAGGGGGGACCCTTAACAATTTTGATTTTTCAAAAATTAGAATCTTGAAATTTTATTTTTAATTGATTGTGGGTGGCACAATTAGTATAAAAAATTTAAAAAAAATTATTTTGGGCTAGTTCATTTTTCTGTCAAAAAACACGCAAAAAGTGACAAAAAAAATTGACTTGTAAAGTTCCCAAACATCGAAAAGTTCCTTATAATTGACCTTCCCAGACTTCAAACTGTCATAACTTTGTCAAAACTGAACCGATTGTCAATCCCGAGGCCATTTTGGTCATGTTTCGGCATTAACTTAAAATTAACATCTAAAATTTATTGACTTTTGAAAATATTTTTTTTTGCACTGTTTTTGCAAAAAAAGCATAAGGGGGGACCATTACAAATTTTGAATTTTCAAAAATTAAAATCTTGAAATTTTATTTTTAATTGATTGTGGGTGGCACAATTAGTATAAAAAATTTAAAAAAAATTATTTTGGGCTAGTTCATTTTTCTGTCAAAAAACACGCAAAAAGTGACAAAAAAATTGACTTGTAAAGTTCCCAAACATCGAAAAGTTCCTTATAATTGACCTTCCCAGACTTCAAACTGTCATAACTTTGTCAAAACTGAACCGATTGTCAATCCCGAGGCCATTTTGGTCATGTTTCGGCATCAACTTCAAATTCACATCTAAAATTTATTGACTTTTGAAAATATTTTTTTTTAATTTTTTTTTGCAAAAAAAGCATAAGGGGGGACCCTTACCAATTTTGATTTTTAAAAAATTAGAATCTTGAAATTTTATTTTTAATTGATTGTGGGTGGCACAATTAGTATAAAAAATTATAAAAAAATTAATTTTGGGATATTTCATTTTTCTGTCAAAAAACACGCAAAAAGTGACAAAAAAATTGACATGTAAAGTTTCCAAACATCGAAAAGTTCCTTATAATTGACCTTATAAGACTTCAAACTGCCATAACTTTGTCAAAACTGAACCGATTGTCAATCCCGAGGCCATTTTGGTCATGTTTCGGCGTCAACTTCAAATTCACATCTAAAATTTATTGACTTTTGAAAATATTTTTTTTTTTACTTTTTTTGCAAAAAAAGCATAAGGGGGGACCCTTACCAATTTTGATTTTTCAAAAATTAAAATCTTGAAATTTTATTTTTAATTGATTGTGGGTGTCACAATTAGTATAAAAAATTATAAAAAAATTAATTTTGGGATAGTTCATTTTTCTGTCAAAAAACACGCAAAAAGTGACAAAAAAAATTGACATGTAAAGTTTCCAAACATCGAAAAGTTCCTTATAATTGACCTTATAAGACTTCAAACTGCCATAACTTTGTCAAAACTGAACCGATTATCAATCCCGAGGCCATTTTGGTCATGTTTCGGCATCAACTTCAAATTCACATCAAAAAATTGTTGACTTTTGAAAATAGTATTTTTTGTATTTTTTTTGCAAAAAAAGCATAAGGGGGGACCCTTACCAATTTTGATTTTTCAAAAATTAGAATCTTGAAATTTTATTTTTAATTGATTGTGGGTGGCACAATTAGTATAAAAAATTATAAAAAAATTAATTTTGGGATATTTCATTTTTCTGTCAAAAAACACGCAAAAAGTGACAAAAAAATTGACATGTAAAGTTTCCAAACATCGAAAAGTTCCTTATAATTGACCTTATAAGACTTCAAACTGCCATAACTTTGTCAAAACTGAACCGATTGTCAATCCCGAGGCCATTTTGGTCATGTTTCGGCGTCAACTTCAAATTCACATCTAAAATTTATTGACTTTTGAAAATATTTTTTTTTTTACTTTTTTTGCAAAAAAAGCATAAGGGGGGACCCTTACCAATTTTGATTTTTCAAAAATTAAAATCTTGAAATTTTATTTTTAATTGATTGTGGGTGTCACAATTAGTATAAAAAATTATAAAAAAATTAATTTTGGGATAGTTCATTTTTCTGTCAAAAAACACGCAAAAAGTGACAAAAAAACTGACTTGTAAAGTTCCCAAACATCGAAAAGTTCCTTATAATTGACCTTCCCAGACTTCAAACTGCCATAACTTTGTCAAAACTGAACCGATTATCAATCCCGAGGCCATTTTGGTCATGTTTCGGCATCAACTTCAAATTCACATCAAAAAATTGTTGACTTTTGAAAATAGTATTTTTTGTATTTATTTTGCAAAAAAAGCATAAGGGGGGACCCTTACCAATTTTGATTTTTCAAAAATTAAAATCTTGAAATTTTATTTTTAATTGATTGTGGGTGGCACAATTAGTATAAAAAATTATAAAAAAATTAATTTTGGGATATTTCATTTTTCTGTCAAAAAACACGCAAAAAGTGACAAAAAAATTGACATGTAAAGTTTCCAAACATCGAAAAGTTCCTTATAATTGACCTTATAAGACTTCAAACTGCCATAACTTTGTCAAAACTGAACCGATTGTCAATCCCGAGGCCATTTTGGTCATGTTTCGGCGTCAACTTCAAATTCACATCTAAAATTTATTGACTTTTGAAAATATTTTTTTTTTTACTTTTTTTGCAAAAAAAGCATAAGGGGGGACCCTTACCAATTTTGATTTTTCAAAAATTAAAATCTTGAAATCTTATTTTTAATTGATTGTGGGTGTCACAATTAGTATAAAAAATTATAAAAAAATTAATTTTGGGATAGTTCATTTTTCTGTCAAAAAACACGCAAAAAGTGACAAAAAAACTGACTTGTAAAGTTCCCAAACATCGAAAAGTTCCTTATAATTGACCTTCCCAGACTTCAAACTGCCATAACTTTGTCAAAACTGAACCGATTGTCAATCCCGAGGCCATTTTGGTCATGTTTCGGCATCAACTTCAAATTCACATCTAAAATTTATTGACTTTTGAAAATATTTTTTTTTGGACTGTTTTTGCAAAAAAAGCATAAGGGGGGACCCTTACAAATTTTGATTTTTCAAAAATTAAAATCTTGAAATTTTATTTTTAATTGATTGTGGGTGTCACAATTAGTATAAAAAATTATAAAAAAATTAATTTTGGGATAATTCATTTTTCTGTCAAAAAACACGCAAAAAGTGACAAAAAAATTGACATGTAAAGTTTCCAAACATCGAAAAGTTCCTTATAATTTACCTTATAAGACTTCAAACTGCCATAACTTTGTCAAAACTGAACCGATTGTCAATCCCGAGGCCATTTTGGTCATGTTTCGGCGTCAACTTCAAATTCACATCTAAAATTTATTGACTTTTGAAAATATTTTTTTTTGGACTGTTTTTGCAAAAAAAGCATAAGGGGGGACCCTTACAAATTTTGAATTTTCAAAAATTAAAATCTTGAAATTTTATTTTTAATTGATTGTGGGTGGCACAATTAGTATAAAAAATTTAAATAAAATTTATTTTGGGATAGTTCATTTTTCTGTCAAAAAACACGCAAAAAGTGACAAAAAAATTGACTTGTAAAGTTCCCAAACATCGAAAAGTTCCTTATAATTGACCTTCCCAGACTTCAAACTGTCATAACTTTGTCAAAACTGAACCGATTGTCAATCCCGAGGCCATTTTGGTCATTATTTGGCATTTTTATTAATTCTAAATTGTAGGCTTGTGCACTTTATACATATTTTGTTTTTTTATTCTTATTGCAATGTGAAGTCTGAGATTTACGTGATACCTTTTTTCATGATTCCTTTTTTACCCCTATTTATTGGGCTTAGGGCTCAGTTTAAATACGTGTGTTAGGTGTTTGGATGAGTAGAGTGTAGGAATGTAGGAAGAGCAATCAACAAGATAGATGAGTGCATACACAAATCGAACAGAGGCTGGGCATCTTTGGATATTTACAGATAGGAACATAAATGTGCACAACATGTCCTTCTCTGTCTGCTGTGGGATTACATTGCAGAAAGGGATGGAGCGAGGGGGGTGGGCGACAGCTTTAGTTCGTGTGCTGATTGATGATATGCTGCCGACATGCTATGCAAATAATGCAAGAAACTGGAAACCAAACCTACGATTTCTTTACGAAAATGGTAAATTAAGACGAACACAATGCGAAAATACAGACTCACTGCTGACACTATAAGCACTCACGTATACACATACATATATGCAATACATGCACCCAACGAGTGGCAGGATGCTGGGGTTAGAGCCATGTCTGACGAGCTTATGGGGGGGTGACTGCACAAAACGACAAGAGCAACAATTGAGAACATTTAACATTTGCCTCAGAGCATGGGGATTTATTTGGAAGTACAATTTAATACCTTCCGTTATTCATTTTGTACTTTAATGGTACAAAGCTGTTCAAAATAGTTGTGCATTCAGAATATGCACTTCTGATGGTGATATTAAAAACTTAAAATGTGAAGCTTAGGTATGCGTGAAATGAGTTTTCACATAGTTATTTACAATGAACAACTATTTTATAAATGTATAGCTGGCGACGAAAATATATGGATAGCTGGGATCTAGGAGCCATTTATCAGATATAGATAGTATATGCAGTACCTCACTGTTAATATTTTGGTACAATTAGAAACTAAATTAAAACTCTACTACTTGTACTGCTCTACAAAGAATTGTTAAATCCGAGCTTAGTTTCTTTTATTGCATAAATTTGCAAGTCAGAAATGGTAACTAAACGAAACGGAATTAAGTTCAGTTGTTGTTTCTAGTTCCTGAGGCAAACATAGCTAGTTTCCATTTTTTTACTTGAACCTTTATTTAATTATAATGCAGATTTCATTTCAATTTCTAGCTGTTCACTCAGCTCGCATTGGGCTTGCCATTTTGCACGAACCCAAATATACACACACAAAAGAAAACTCAATTAAAATTGAATAAATTTCCATGCTGTTGGGAATAATTACGAATTTCAATTTATTTGCCGCAGGATGCAAAAAGCAAAGGCAACACCCAACAACAAGGCCAACTGCCAGCCACGAAGCCAGCCAGCCAGCCAGCAATCGTAGTCAGCTTTACAGCAAAGGAAACTTTTTGCCAGATGAACTGACGCAGGTTTTCTCTTTCAGGAACAGACGATTGCTACGAGTAGCAAGCAATGACAAACCAAATGCCTCAAAGACATTAACGCCCATCCACCCACTCTCACTCTCACTCACCCCACCCACTGACCGACCGACTGGGTCAGATCTCAGGTCTGCGCTATGTTTATATGAAAAGTTGTTTGCTGCGGCTTTATGAACAAATCATTTGCTTGAATCTTGAGTATTATATTGAAATGGTAAACAATGGAAACATTATTATAATCAAAACAAGTAAGAGTGCTTTGGTCGAGAGTGAATGACTAGCAGATACCCTGTACACAGCCCATGATAACAAATATATGAAATTCGGTGACTTTTGATAAGCTCTGTCAATAAAGACAAAAGTTATTCACATAAATGTTGCGTGTATAAATTTGCCAATATACATACATATGTATAATAAATTGAATAACATTTCATGATTATAGCGGATGGGCATGTGGAAATATTTTTTATTGCATGTGGCATCAATTTATAGCTTTACTGCGCTTCCAGGGACTGTCAGGCCTTGCCATTTATCAATCGCAAAGAGTGAGCGAAAAAATATAAAAAAATTCAAAGTGCATTTACTGCATTTTCTGTGTGAGGCACAATTAAAAATATTATTTCGCAGCGCAGCATTTTTAACTAACGAATATGAGACTGGGGAATTCTTCGACTTTTGGGGGTGCATGATAAATGCATCGCACACAAGTAAACAAATTTTCGAATGGCGCCCGCAAAGTAAAATTCACAAAATTGTTGCTTAAATATAAATAAAATCTAAAGCAGCTGCAAGGAATGCAAAGGAATGCCAGCCAAAGTGACAAATTGGAAAACATGGAGACCGTAGAATAGAAAAACTATTTGCAGCACTCCCCGAGCAGAGGCGCACTATTGCTGGTGTGCAGGGGATTCGGAGTAGAACTAAGTAGGTGGGAAGGGGAGACGACGCGCATAAAAGTTTATCAACTAAGTAAAATAATGTTGGGCGTAAAGTTTGCAACCGCAGTTTGGCCGCAGACGCAGTGGCCAGAGTCGAGGGACACCAGCAGCACAACAATAAAAACCAAATGTTGCGACAATTCAGGTTTGTGCATGGTAGCAGCAACAGTTCCCACCGGCAAAATAGGACCGACGATAAGGATAACGCCAGAGCAAGGAGTTTGAGTTTGAGTATGAGGTTGCAAGTGCAGGTTGAAGTTGAGGTTGAAGTTGAGGTTGAGTGTGAGTGTGAGGCAAAGCCAAAAGGATGCCAACCAGGGAGCACGTTTTGCATAATGATGAATGAGGACGACGCGTCGACGACGACGCCGTTCCTGTCTATGATGTGTGTGTTCTGTGTTCTCTTTGCTTGCTGTTGCTGCTTTCTGTTGTGCTGGAGTCGCCTTCGTGGCTGCCTTTTGCACTTTTCGCTGCCTGCCCCTGTCCCTGCCCTGCCCCTGTTGCTGTGTTGATTTGTTTATGCGCTTGCAGTTGGCGCAATGGTGGCAAAAAACTGATAGTACACATTTTTGAGCGCTGCAACTTGACAGGCTAACGGCGTCACCCGGTGACGCAATTGGAAACAAATTATGCTCAAAGCGCAGCACAACTGTCAAAGTGGCAGTCGGGGTGCTCGGGGCATTCGGTTGAATACACCTTTGGGCACACAACATCGTTTCGTTGCTGTATGCGATGTCTCTATTACGTATACGCCGTGTGAATTGCAGTTCATGCAGAGAGAGAAAGAGACAGAAAGAGAGCTAGTGTGAGAGAGAGAGAGAGAGAGAAAGAGATAAAGAGAGAGAGAGAGAGAGAGAGAGAGAGATAGAGTGAGAGAGATAGCACAGCATCAAGCAGTAAATTCTGAACAGTTTAAGTCAAGTTCATTGCTGATGTTATGGGTGTAAACTTGGACAGTAGGGAATAATTACGAGCTGCTTGTCATAAATCGATTTTGTGATTTATGAACTTGGATAATTAGAGATAGTTGAATCACAAATCTGAAATTGATTGATACATTTTATACTATCTCTGTAATATTCACATGCAGAAGTACAAAATATTGTATCACCATTTCTGTCTTCATAATATTCCGATATTAAATGTTGCAGTTGCAATTGAAATCTACCGACTGAGTAATACACTGTTCCCATAGTCATATCAGATCATCAGTAATTCAACAAATGCCAAATGCCTTTAAAACTTAAGTTTAATACATGTTACATTTTCTGGGCTACTAAACTGACTTTTTCCTTACAAAAGCAATCGGTTTCTTTTACTTGTTTTTGACGTTCCTTTTCTCAGCTCTCGCTAATACAAATTTCCAATCTAACTTGTATAAGTACATTTATATTGCACATATATTGCTCATTTTTACGAGTGTTGCCATTAAAGTGCGTCGTGTGCCAGTTGAAAGATATATATAAAAAAAAGGAAGTGCCATATATTTGCATCTAATTGGCAGGCAGCTAGCGGGAAAAAGTTTAGTTTTTCTTTTGCCATGCAAAATGCTGTCAGGCAGAAAAAAGCCATCGTTGGCTGGGAATGAAGCCAGGAACTCAGCTAGGACCTCAGCCTGGTCCCCGGCCAGGAGCCGTCCAGTGCCGTCAGCCCATCAATGGCCATCGAGACGTCCTGCACAGCTTTAACGACAAGTTGACGTCCACCCAGTTCCATTACATCATCGTATCCCTCCCCGCATTTCTAGTTACTCCCACTGTCGTGCAGCTAATATGCAAATTCCCTGCAGCTTTTACTTTAGCTCTGTTTTCTTTCGCTCGTCCTTTTTCGCTCGCCCATCCTTAGCTTTTGTTTTGCTTCCGCTGCGCCATGTTTTCAACCCATGTCGTTTCTCTTTTCATTTCTGCTGCGACGTCGAGCTTATTATGCATTGCACATTTTACATTTTTGCTAAAGGGCAGAGAGAGGAAAATGCGAAAAAAAATATAAAAGCTAACCAAAAAACGTCAGCGCCGCACACCGCAAAAATCGTAATGAAATTTTTATTATACGACAAAGTAAAATATTTTTATCAGCATTTCCCGCTTGTTGCTTTTGGGTCACGTTAAAATTCTTTAGTATGCCTGAGGTTGCAATTGGACTAAGGGGAGTTGCGGTTGGTATTAGGATTGGGATCGGGACTGGGATCGGAAGGAGTCTCGCAATTGGCTGCTGCAAAATCCAGTAAAACTGTCAAGTCAATCAAAATATGGCAAAAGTTTATCATTCTGTTCTTCACTTTGGCCAAGATCCAGTCTGCGGCCTTATGGCCAACAGCTTATTATTTATTTAAGCAAATTTCGGTCAAAACTAAACAGCGCACTTACGAGCTGGCTGAACCCGTCGAGCTGACACCGTTGAGCCGTTCCCTCAGCTCTCGAAAATGTGCCACAAATTGCAATGCAATGTTTTTACACTGCACTTTGACTTTGGCATCAGCTTCAACTTCAGCTTCGGCTGGCTTTGGCTTTGGCTGTGGCCGGGTGTCAACTTGCTGGGCCGTGGTCAGGAAAGTTTTCCCGTGCCTTAAGCAAATATTTGGACTGCGTAATTTGCTGACAATGTTGGCGCCATTTTGTATAACGAGCAACTCGCAAAGGGTATTCAAATTGCCGTGTGTACTTATTGGGTGGCAGCAGCAAAGAAACTAAACTAAACTTAGCTAAACTATCAGCTTCAAAAGATTATTCAATTTCATTTTCGGAATTTGAGTCAAACTTTTAACAATAAGTGAATTCTCACATCTTTGTATATTTTTAAAATACTTACTTAGACAAAGTTTTTATAAATTTTCAATGAGTTTCTTTAGCAAAAGCTTTCAATATTTCAATTGTTGAGTGGATACCACAAAAAAGATCGAGAAATTTCCTTCTAATTGCAAAATGCACCTTCCTAGCCGTTTTGAAAAAATATATTAAATATTCGTTAGTTCTAAACAACTTAAATGGCCCAGCTGGCCATAACTTTAAAAGCAATTTAGCAAGGAAAACTACAAACCAGTGTGTCGAATAAGAATTTGTTTGGTTTTTTTTTCATTTGACTGATGGCAGCTGAGTTCCAAATTTGTTGCGATATTTTCGCTAGACTGGTCAAAAGGGAATTTCATGACTGCTCCTGCAGCTGGTATCATATTTTATTTTTCACATTTTCAAAACTAGTTCCTATCTGTCATTTCCTGAGAGTCATTTTATTGCTTTTTGTTAAAAAAAAATCGGAGCATGTTTCAAAAACAAACAAGCACTTAATAAATGTTTGCTGGCCCATGCCAAAGTCGGTAATCGGAACTGCAGCTCTCATAGTGCGTGAATTATGCGGAGACATCCGATACTAAGTCGGAGCTGTCAAATGAGAGACGCAGGAGACGAACAGAAAAAGCTTTTGTCACGCTCGAGTTGGGGCTCAGTTGCATGTTGCGAGTGGCATGTGGCATGAATGCCAGTGCAGCTACGTAAACAGAGAACTCTCGGTTGGGGTGCAACCCTAAGCAAATACTGTCCAAACGTTTAACCCTCTTGTTGCCAATGTAAAAAAAAATATATTGCAGATTTACATGTATATTTTCAAAGTGAAAGTATCGGGATAACTTTTTACGAATTGAATTCATATAAATCGGTTTTTTTCTAACATTGCATTTGTAGTTAGTGTTTATTTTGTTTAAGGGCACGGATCAATATTGTAAGTCACAAGCCTAAATTATAAATTGATCTCTTCTGTAATAATAAAATGCTCTCGGAGTCCAAGTTAACTTTAATCTATTCCACAGTTAGATTTACCCTTTAGAAATCATTTAATCATGGAATAAAGCATATCAAAAGTTAGTTGTCCAAATTAAATATGACATGTTCCAATAATATATCTTGCATGGGTTAAAGTCTGTCACAATAAATTGACAAAATTTTGCAAATGTCTTCAGGCTGACAGCTAGATATAGAGAGATGAGAGTGAGCTGGTCAGGAGCTAAGGTGGTGGCAGTGGCATAGGCAGCATCGCCGGTTGATGAAGTGCTTGGCATGGATTGCTGAACTCTCACATACACACATACATACACACATACATACATACATATCTCAATGCTTGGAGCTCTGTTCCAGTTGTAGCTGCGTCACAACAAATCAGTTTTACATTTGCATGCATTGCATTTTGCTAGGGGACAGGGTCGGGTCTGACGGGCCGTCGAATTGCCGTCGAGCAGCCTACGCAGGCAGCCATTGCCATTGCAATGCTTGTCTGAGCTGCAGTTGGCGGCATGTTAACTAAGTTGGCTGCTGCAGAAAGAGATAGACAGTGTGGGATATGATTTATGTGTAGGCCAGGCCCGAAGCGAGCGCCTCTCAGCATAAACTTTTGCTGACTGTTGTCAGCTGGCAAACAATGGCAAAGCCACAGCACGGCCAGACAAGAAGGCTGCGGCTCAAGCGGCGTATACTTGTTCCAACACCACCACAGCTGGGGAGCAGTGAGGCCAGAGCTGGGACGACTGGGTGTTGTCGAGGCTGCTAAAACCTGCGCTTGGCTGCACTGCCGCCAAACTAGCGAGCAAAAAATAAGCACGGAGCCAACTTTATGCATAAATATTTGCTTGCAGACCAGCGGCAAGGTGGGGAGAGAAGCATACAGCCAGCGGAAGGTTGCCATTGCTAACTGCTAACTGCTCGCTGTTTGCCTGTTTGGGTCTCGTTTCTGTTGCAGCAATGTTCATTCAGTTAGCCATTGGCAAAGTCGTAGCATCACAGTTAAAATATTCAGCGCATTTGCAGCTATATATGTTCAGCATGCATTCGTGGCTTGACCAAAAATATTGCTTCTTGTTTGGCGCCGGCTCTGGAGTCACAGGACTCGCAGGTGCACATAATACTATTCAAAATTGCTGGTGGCCAAAAATGCTAGTTGTTTGCAATTTGTTCGTATACTACATTGATTCAACTGCAGTTGACAGCGCTTTAATAATGCTCCTCTATTTGTCAGTGGAACGTGAAAACACTGCGCTGCAATTTACACTATACATCAAGTGCGTAAAACTAATGCTAAAAGTCGGGGCTGCAGTTTGTGCAATTCGAAGCGATTTATTTCACTTTTAAATTTGCCAAATTTGCCAAAATGCTGAATGTCTGAATGTCTGAATGTGGAAACGTCTTTGTCTTTTGGCAGCTGCCACAGCTTTAGCCGTTATATATTTATGCACGTGATTTACGACTAACACTCATCGTATAAGCTTGAATCTATTTTGCATCCCAAAAACTCCCTCAGCTATACAGATTTACTAGCTAAAAATCAATGTTTGCATTCTGGCTTTGTATTCAAATTAATTTGCAAGTATAATTTGGCAATGGCTACAAATAGATTGCAATTGAATTCTGATCTGAGATTATTCAGTTTAGTAGCATACATTTGTATATGCATTGTACTTATGTTATAAATGATGAAAATATATTGAAATATATATCGAAATTCTTGATTTTCATTTCACTTTGATATCAATTAGTCACCAGCCTTTTAGCGCCAGTGTCACACTTTATACAGAACTATTATGAACAGTTTTCGAGACGTTAGCTCTTTAATGTCTCCAAATGTCTCCTATTAGCGGAGTTGGCTAACAAAACTAACTGTTTCACAGCAAGCTTTAAGCATTTGAATCTTAATGTTCCGGTTGTTTATTTTTTATACGCAGCTGCCGGCTGATTTAATGACTTTTCAACAAAAATTATGTTGACATGCTGAACAATAAACTCAGTTTACTGGCTTTTTATGAACCACAAACCGGCGAGCGACCAAAACAAAGCTCTCACACCGCCGGAACATAACTCTGACACACCACAAACACATTCATACGGCTACAGAACACAAAGACTCAAACACATACACACACACCGACACACATACAGTACCGCATACAATGAACAACTTTCAACATAATTTTTAAATCCGTTCGGCGCCACTGTCGCGTTTAATATGCTCCTTTTTGAGTTCCAGCCTGGTCAGTCGTCATTGTCGTCATCAGCGGGAACAACGAAAGCGGTCGCAGATGTTTTCCGTTATTTTTGTTATTGGTTGTTGCTGCTGTTGTTATTGCTTTCGGGGTTGGGTATTAAAAGTACGCAGCAATTAAGTGGGCTACCAATAAAAAGAAATACTCTTGCTTCAATTAAATTGTGTTTTAGAAATATTTGTGTATGCCATTTAATATTATTGATATACAAATTAAATAGTTAAGAATAGTATTTAATTCTAAGAAAGCACACAAGCAATTTATGAGCTCGGCCATTTCCCAACTCTGTCCATTCAAAAAAACCAATCCAATTGGCTAAAAAACCAATCAATGAACACGAAACAAACAAACAATAAGCAAACAATTCAATACCCTTGCATATATATAATTAAATACACAGCTTTTTATACCCTGTTTCCAAAAAATGTATATTTTACTATTTCAATTGTATCGTTGAAGTAATATTAATATAGATCAATCTCTGACCAGCATTTTTTTATTTTTAAGCATATTTTGAACATTATACCTACAAATACAGCAAATTTGATACGTATGTCAAAACAAAAAAATTTCAGTTTTTAAATAGTTTTTGGATCAGACGCTTAAAAAAATTATTGTTGAATTAAGCTTAGGACGATGAGAAATGAGAAGTAAATAAGTAAATATGGGATCGCAAATTTAGTGATGTTTTAGTGTTGTATATATATGTATTGTAATTACGTACAGGGTAACTGCAAGTTAAGCGTTGTCCTATTTCTTAAATTTGTAGATATGAATGGTTGAATGGGCTGACTTTGCTTTCCAAGCCCAAAGTTGCTGTTTCTTATATTTGTCGTAGTTGGTTTGTTTGCTCGCAGCTACAAGGGCACAAAGACGGTAAGAATCGCTTGCAACGACAAATTTTTAATTTGTTACCAAGGCGAGCGACGCCCACACACACACACGGAACGCGGAGGTATTCGAATTTGGGGAAGGAAAATTGCTCAAAAGAAATAAATAAAATTTCGAGCATTTGTTGCTTTTTATTATTTGTGGTGTGCTCACACTTTGCACACATTTTATAGCGCTTATCTTGTTGCCCGACTTTCGGCGATAAATTCAATGAGTGAGTGTCCGAGAAGAAGTTTAAGCTTAAGACTTTAATTGCCTCATGACTCATAAAAAGTTCAATTGAGCCGCATCAATTAATGAAGCCAATCAAGGCAACTTATTGTTCTGCTCTCCTTGATTCCATTCCATCCCAATTCGTTTTGTTGTTCATCTTTCGTGATTGTTACGACATAAGTAAGATCAACGTATTTCACTGTGCTGTAAACATTAATTAAAATCAAGCATACGCCAGGTTGAACATCATATTGCTATCATTGCCGACAACCGCTCTTTTCCAGTTTATTTCATTTATATTCAAATTAAAATTAAAAAATATACATAAATACATATGTATAAATATATATGTGTATTTATGTTGCCTACAAAATGTTGGACACGCTCTCTGATTGTTGTTGTTTTTGTCAAAATATTTACATTCTGTCATTTATCAATTTGACATTTGCGGCTGATACGGATGTAAATTGTGACCTATTTAGAATATGTCGAGCAGTAAAGTAAGAACACCATGTCACAGTACAATCTAAATTCAAGCTCAAACCCAATCTCAACAGGTCGATAAAACGTTGTTTAAATGTAATTCCTTGTATTGGAATATTTAATGACGTATATGTAGCATTTAAATACATATATATCAACAATATTGCTTTGCAGCAATAATTGTGTTTATTCTGAAAAACACAACATCTGGGCATTATAATTTTCCAAGAACAGAAATTATAGTTTATATATTCCAATTTACCATAGTGTGGGAGGAAGAATTGCAGTTAAATCTAATATTTGAATATTTTATTATTTATTACATGTAGCTCATCAGGAATCAGGAATATGTCAATTAAATCATGCTATCAAGTCAATTAAAATTCATTTGCATTGCAGCCTATCAAATTGAAGCGAAACAATCGATATTTACTAATGGCATTGCCCGAAAAACGCAATCTGTACTATGGAACTCAATTTGAGTGTCTGCTTCACATAAGATGGTAAAATGATAATCAAAAGTGCACATTTTAATATTTTTTACTGTAAATTAAAACAATAAACATTTAAAACTTGCCACAGTCGCACTCCGGCTGTAGAGAACTCCGATCCGTTTGCTTGCCTCTCCTCTGTGCCCTTTGTGTGTCCCTCCTGTATCAATGGGCCATCTATTTTCATTGTTATTGGACAGACACACGCACAGTCCCACCGCACGCCAGTCAATAACTGTTGAAGCGGCAACCCTGTCAGGGCCACTCCGAGGGCAGAAAAAGGGTGCACAGCCACTCAGAGACAAGAAGACAGGGACATAGACAGAGAGAGAGAGAGAGAGAGACATAGAGAGGGAGAGTAAAGCATATCAAGTTGTTTTACGTTTGGCAAATTTAATTTGATTTTGTGTGAAGTTTATTGGCAAAACGTTTTGCGAGCGCTTCGTGGCGAAGATTGGGTAGGAAAGGAAATGGTAGACTAAAACAAGGCGCCTAAACGTGCGTATAACTGAGCTACGTGGATGCATCGTCCTTTCACTAGGTAATTCAATATTTGCGCATACGATGCAAGCGCTCACACACAAACACATACACACACACACACAGTTACAAAGCACACGCAGAAAGTACTTTCGTTAAATGTAATTTGCGTTTCACATTTCCACTTTATCCAAATTAAAATTATTTGAATTCAAAATGTTCCATCTGTGGCAAACATCCTTGAGCTAATGTAACTTTAATATTTATAATCGAGTTTGAATAAATTATAGCGCTCTCTGAAGCCACTAGGCTCTCTGCGAGATGTCAACTTGTGCTATATCAGTAACAACACAAGTAAGCTTTTAATGAAAATAAAGTATCTTTGCCTGTAAATTTGTTTTTAATATTATCAGTGAAAATGAATTTTTTGATTTCTATGAAACCGTGAAAGCATTAAACATTTTACATATCATGATTTAAAGTGCTCTAGTCGAGAGTATCCGAGGAGTGTATACCCTGGATTCAGCTTACATTCGTTGTTACTTCTATATAAATGCATTTTTCTTGTTTGTTTTTTTAGCTGCATTACTGGAGCTTAATAAATATTGGGGATTAAAACATCTGACAAAAGCGATCAAATCTTTGACTCTGGATATTTATATACCTAATTTTTATAATGCAATATGAGAGTTTTAAAAATACTCAAAGCCAGAGTATTTGCGTGTCATCAACTCTCGACAAGAGCTTGTGCTGATATTTGCTTGACCTTTATCATTGAACAAATCTGGTTGCCATAAAAACGCCATCAACACGCAAGTGTGCACACACACGTACATACACACACACACACACACACACAGATACAAATGCCAATTGGCAGTGTGTAAATGTATTTTGTATCTGTGAGTGAAAGTATTTCAACATCAGCAGTGAGCTGCCCGGTGTTCATATGGATGCACTGGCAAAAGGCATTTTGTGGTTATTGCGGTGCAGCCACAGGAAAAGCTTTTACTATCCCACTCATCCTTGTGCTGAAAAGGGCTGGCAACCGGTGCTGACCGCAGCATTGAGTGTCTTAAAGATGAAAATTAACCGACACATGCAGCAGCATCCGCTTTCACTCCAGTGATATGAGCCAAGGGGCTGGAGGCGTGGCACATTAACTACGCATAATTTGCATGCCAGCGCAGCATTTGCGGTTGAAACTTCATTTTTGCTGGCATATGTAAGCGGCAGCGCCTGTGCCTGTGCCTGAAATATGTCGAATATTTCTCAACCCCATCGTTTCCTAATGAATTTTACGAATGTGAAGTGGTTGCCTCGTTGCGTTGTTGGGTTGCTCGGTGGTTCGGTGGCACAGTGGCTTGGTGGTGAAACATTTCGTCATCACTAAAAAACATAAAAGTTTTCAACTTTAACTTGAGAGTTTTAGTGGCATCATCCTGCGTGTCACAGAAAGCCAGTTTCCGTTTCTCACAGCGTTGATTAGGTTTCCACATGGAACGTTCCAGTATCTTAAGATTGTGTGGTTAACTTATGATGAGCTTGGTATATTGGCCAGGGAATCCGAATTCTCGTTTAGCCATGCATGATTAAATATGTGCGTTTCTTCTCAAACTTTAATGAGAAAAGCTTAAAAACTTTTGATTAGGGGTACCAGAAGGTGGCAGGCAAAGCCACAGAGATTTAATATTAGATGAACTGGCGTCAAAGAGGCCATTTATGTAATGTTTTCCAGCTGGCAGGATGAGGTATTAAAAAAAGACATTAGTCAGCCAAGTTAAGGAAGCCAGTTGGGAATCAAGTTTAAGGAAGTGGAGCAAAAGTTTCTCATATGTTTTATTATTACAGCTATCAATTTATTCAGTAAGATAGTCAGAAATGTTGTGGGGCGATTTTGCATACTCTTTTCGGTTTTATTGTGATCGCCTTCAAAACCTTCTTCTTTTCAAAGATTTTAAAAAATTCACATGCAAGAAATTGCCTTATATAATTTAAGCCCGGGCCTACATTAGATTGTTTTTGGCTAAAATTGAGAGATGCATTTTGATTCAAAATTGTATTTATTGATTTAAATGTTATGTTAATATTGAGGCAAGCCATGACCAAATAATACCCCTTTTCCCCATTTTTAATGGGATCAGGGTATAAAAAGACACTGTTTTTAAAATCGATTCAGTTTTGACAAAGTTATGGCTGTGGACAATATTCTAAAAATGAGACCAGGCTGATGATGAATAGTATATATACTTCCGCCTGTTACATACATTTGACGCACTTCATGATTTTAAATGAGAATAGGGTATAATAAAAATTTAATTTTAACTCCTTTCGGCGGCCTTGGTCATTCTAGCAGATATCAAAGTGAAACTTGGATACATGCGCAAAGTTCAGTGGCCTTTCTTATCATTCAGCTTAAGTATTTATATAGACGTGAAAGTGAAAATGACCTGGAAAGTGTTTGCCTGACTGGGTTCTCCTGAGCATTGACACGCCTAACGCTTAACACGCCGCCTAAGTGAAGGTGGACCTCCAAAACCATCCTCTGTTCTCAGGCTGCTGCTCTCTGTCTGTCTGTCTGTCTGTCTGTTTGTCTACCTAACGGCTTGGCTGACTGGTAGCTGTCTATTGACTGACTTAAAGATGAAAATAAATATTGAAAGCACTGCGCATCTGAAGGACAAATAATAAAGACTGAACAAACTTTGACAAGAGCTCTTGTAATCAAAGGTCAAATGCTAAAATATGCAAGCATTGTGGTTGCAGAAGTTGTTGTTGTTGTTTTTATTATTGTTGTTGCTGTTGTCAAGTGCAGTCGCACAATGTCAGTAGAAAAACGGATGCGAAACATTTTCAAAATGAATGCAAAAAAAGTGCTAAATCTACCAAACTACACGCAACGGAAAGGATATAAATTAAAAATTCAATACGATTCAAGTGCGTGTATGTGTGTGTGTGCGTGTGTGTGCGTGTGCATTGTAACAGGTGCCTGTATGAGTGTAGGTCATGAATAGTCGCACGTTCTGAATAATATGCGGCAATTATAATTTCTAATTCTGACGTTTATAACACGAGAGCGTAGGTTGTGGCATCTGAAGAGAGAGCAGCTGGAAAGCAGCTCTCTTAACTTGGCTTTCTCTTTCGTTCGGCTTTTTCGAACTTCCAGCGAGCGTTTATCGAAACGAGCTTTTCGAAGAGCAATTAGGTCTCAGACTCTCCCACTCAAAGTCTCACTGCTCTCCTTCTCTCTCTCTCTCTGTCTGGCTCTCGCTCTCTCTCTTTCAAGGCAAGCTCGTGAAATATGGCAACTATATGAGAATGATGTTTGGCATTTTAACCTTTTGCCAGGCGCCAAAGAGTATGCTAGGAATTAGTGAAGGTCACTAATTGATTAATTCACCTGCCTGCAAACAAATTCAAATTACGCACCGTATGTAAAATTGGCTCACAGAGATCAAACACAAAGACATCATAATTCCTTATCTAACAATTGATAATGACTTAATTAGGTTCAACAATAAACGACCCCAGCCAAACTCAAATACAAACCTTTCTACACTCACACACAAACGAACTCCACCTCACACACACACACACACACACACACATGTAGTTGGCCTTTGCCACGAAAAACCCATAAATGGCAAACTTTTCATAAAGGATTTAGTCAAAAAACTTTTTTGGTGCATGCATATGCGAGTTGTGTCTGTGTTTGCGTGTGTGCCTGCTGTTTAATTTATACATTCACAGCAAAAAGTATACACACACACACACGCAAATATATTATTGCAACGGCAAAGGGATTAAAAATTTTCGTGCCTTTCTGTCATGGTTTATAGAAAGGCAGGTCGAGCGGAAGGGCAATAGTGTACGTGGGCCTGGGAGTGGGCGTCTTTGTAAGCGTGGGCGTGGCGTTCTATGGTAGTTTTCACGCATTGCCGAGTTTTACAGTTACGTTGGTCATGCCCAGCAATAAAAACAACAGCAACAACAACAACAACAATGGCATTCATAACTGCGGCCGCGCTCACAATTTACCGAAATCTGAGAAACGAACCGCAAAAAAGGATTTACGAAACAAAAAACACAGGTTGATTGTGCGTAAATTGGTATCTTAAAACTTATAATTTAACAATTTATATTAAAACATTTTCTTTAATTTTGCATATAATTGTTACGTACAAGTTTTATATCTGTATACAAATCCGAAATTATCTCAGACTTAAATTCAGTATATAGATAATTTCGAACACTATTCTTAACAGAAATCGGCGTGTTGGACGCTGTGTGTATTCTTGAACTGTTTACAGTGTATATGTTAACCTGTCAGTCTTTATCAGCATGCTCTTTATTTTGTTGTATATATTTTATGTGTTTAATTATGTTGGCTTACTTTAACTATTTTCTTTTTATTGCTCGTTAAAGTATTTTATATTTCGTAAATACCCCGGGTTAATATCAAAGCTTGTTTATTTTTCATAAAAATTCTTTATAATGGCCTTTCCCCGAACTGAACATGACTTATCATAATTATTTATTTATTTTAGTTGCCTGCTCAAATGGTCGCACTCGCTTATGAAGCCTGCTGCTACATTTGATGCATGCCCCTCATTAGGCCCGTGAAAATGAAGTTTGTCGGGGGAGGGCGGGAAAAACTTGACAACAGCCTGAACGAAATATTTGCGGAAGTTAAAAATTAATTTCAAGTGCAATTGGGGCGGCTGCAGATGTGACTGCTGTGCTGGGCAAGTGGCCAAAATCTCAAACAATAAACATAAAAAATGTGCCACTGGTTGAGAGGGAGGGAGGGAGGCATGGGATGCCATTGCCATGAATAAAAGGAAAGTTAAGTAGGCATACGAAAGTGTAAGGTGCTCCAGCCGTGGAACAAGGATATGATATACATATATATATATAAGCAGGACACAGCTGCGACAGTTGCTGGTGGCCAGTGAGATATAAAATGCAATAATTACTCGTACAATAAATATTTATTTATAATATTGTTTATACAGGATATTGAATTTTTTAATTTCGTTAGGTTTCTCGTTCTCCTCTTGTTGTTTTTACTTCGGCTGCCTCGAGAATATATGTAACAAAAAAAGAACGTATATATATATTGATTTTAAGTGAACCGAAAGGCAGCCTCATAAAAGAGAGCATAAGGAACGAGTACCGACTTTACGATACTCGTACAACAGCAGATACGAAAATAGTTGGAATAGTAGAGAATTTAATTGTAGTCTCTATTCTATCTTTAAAATCCCTATATATATATATATATATATATATATATATATTTAATTTGTCTACAAAAGTATCGCCACATTATCTTTCTGCATATGGAGATGAGAAAGAATGAAAAATATATATTTTTAATAGATCAAATATATTTATGAAATATATTAAAGATTATGGATGCTGCTCCTAATATACCTTACTAAAGCTTTGGCTACAGGATGCAAGGCTTAAAAGCCGTTTGACATTCGCTTTCGCTCCGTTATCGCGCATGTGTAAGTGCGTATGGGAATAATTCTGTCTGAGTGGGTGTGTGAGTGTGGGTGTATGTGCGTGTGTGGCTTCTTTGCCAGTGTGGGGGGCACCAATTTTAATTTCAAGCAGTAATTACATACTCCAAATGGCCATGGTATCATCGATGGGTTTTATTTCAGCTTGTTTTGTTTTTTTTTCTTTTGGTTTCACTTTGGGCAACGTTCGTTTATTTTTATTTTTATAATTTTAAACTGCTTAAGAGCAAGACTTATAAAGTGCACATCGATGTTATTTGTGTGTCCATGTTCACGAATTATGCTTCATATACAGTGAATATTATACAAAGAACACTTGGATTTAAAAATGTAATAAATTGTTATAGATTTAAACTGTGAAGAGTTATATTTTCTCCTATGCATTTTCTACATGTGATATATAAGTGTCTACTATATCTGACATTCAGGTATTTATATTTTAATATGACTTTGTTTCCCGAGCAGCCTGTACAACAAGTTTCCAGACTTCGGATCGCAATCTGAATTGAGAACGTTATGCTGCACCTTTCATATTGAAATGTTAAAAGCAAGCCAACTGTCAATCGAATGCGGGTTGCTGTCACCTTCGATTGCATCTTCATCTTCATTTTGAACATGGCAGCACTAACAAGGCTGCAGCTCGGCAGCCGTGCAACAGGATTGCAATGGTTGCATGGATTCGGTTTGTATTTCTGCAAATATTTTCACTTCAATTTTAAACAAAGCGGAGTTCATCCGCTGTGTTTTCTATGCTGCTTTCCAGTGGTGGCTATGTGTGTTTTTTGGTTAGTATGTGTGAGTGTGTGTGTGTGTGTGTATATTTGTGTGGCACACATTCTATGATGGCTGTGGCAGCGTTGCCTTTATTATTATTATGTATTACTCTTTATGTATCAGCTTCAATTAATGTCAGCGTGTGCGCGTAACGATTTTCTTGTCATTCATGCCAGTCAAACATGACGGGGCTACGGAACGACAGTTAGACAAACACACACACACACACACTCACAGACAGACCGACAGACCGGCAGTGAATGAGGCACATGCATATATTCATATACATTCAGCAAGGCAACAGGATAGAAATGAAGCGGAACGTTGACGGGTCCTGCGAGTGGGACAGAGCGGCAGTGTGTCAGTCCTGTCATGCGTTTATTCATTCGTCATTCCTTTGCTTTTTTTTTTTGGTGCAAAATTTTCCACTTTTGCCTATATGAAGTGCCCTACCACAAGAGCGTATTGAAGTGTGTGGCAGAGAAATCAAAAGAAACCTGATGAGATGCGCATGAATGTTTCTCTTACTGTCTGTTAAGCTCCCCCTCTTTGTGTGGTTGCTTAAAAAGAAGAACAAAACTCACAAAAATAATTTGAAAAATGAAATTTCAATAATTAACAAAATTATTGCTGCCAAGAATGCTCAAAGCAGCAGCACAAACAAATAAACAAAATCTCAAATATTTGACGTTGATCAATGGCAGCGATTTGGGGCCAGGCTGGAGCAGGTTGGCTGAACCGAAATAATCGTTAGTTCAGAGCAAGGTCAACAAGAGATGTTTTCAAAACAATTACGACAATTTGTTTACTTGGGAAAAAAAACGTAACATTAATCTTATTAAAATCGCTACTGGGCGCATATGCGAACGGATTTTGGGAACAGCTTTGGGGCGTTCTCAAATCCGGCACTGTCAAGTGACCTCGCCACAGACCCATTTGAAGCTTAGCTAAATGACAAATTTAATTAATGAAATATTTGTCACCAAAAACTTTGAAGGAATTTTCTTTTGCACGTGTGAGCTACCTGCCTTTGAGCCGGCTTTGCTTACTTAAGGATAAGCAAACAAATTTTAATTAAAAAAATGTAGAAACAAAAAACGAACAAAAAAAAAACAAACAACAACAAAAGAAGAACAGAAGCAAGTAAAATGTTTATCATGACTGCGGGCCAGGCGACAATTGAAGCACTTGTTACAGGATTGGAGGACTGCTTGTCAAATGAACAACCCAGGAAAAGTCAATAAAAATCAATGTCAAATTGAGGCAAGCAAATTAACAAGTCATTGCGGTCACATTTGTGCTGTCAAAATATAATAGAATAGAAAAAAAAATAACAGGCGCTGAGATTTATTGACACTTCTAATTGTCAATAATATAAATTCCATGGACTCAATTATGCTAAAAGCTCGAGCAGACAATAAAAACACTCAGCATCCGCGGGGGTCCTAGCGTCCTGCGGCTGTATAAATTAATTTATTTTGTTGAAAAAGACGAACCCTCGAAGACTTATGGCCAACAGAAATTGAAGGCAGTGCGCCAACCAGCAATTAAAGCTATTGAGTCAACAGCAGAGAACCAAGTATTGCTGGCTCCTTAAATATTTCACGCTGCGTATGAGTAATGTCGCAAAATCGGTATTTCCTCGCTGTTCTCTGGCTCTCCTTGTGTGCCATTTTTATTGTATTGCTGCTGTGTGTAGGCACTTAAAACTTAATGAAATATTTACAGTAATGGTCTGTTGTTCAACCAACATTCTGTTCAGCCACGATACTACTACGGATAGCATTATATAGGAGTTTGAAATTATGAGTAAATTGTTACAAATCACGCCAATCTTCCATATTGCACTCATAAATGTTGTATGCGTCGTTTGGAATGAGTACGACATACAAACACTTACGCACTTGAGTCCTTTGCCTCCTTTTTGTTACTGAAATGTTTGCTTGCCTTAAGTGCTTTCGGGGAGTGTGTAAAGCCCTGAATTAATGGGCGCTTCGATTCAAAATCGAGTTGACCTAAGCCCTGATTTGTTTGAAACTTTTAAAGCGTTTTTGCTTGTGCGTCAAATTTGGAGAAACATATGCATTGATTTAGAGTCGAGACTAATGAGACAAAAGTTATCGAACTTGTGTCCAAAGCTCATAATAAAGTTACGTTTGTTATTTGCTTATCTTCAATGCAACGTAATGAGATTTAAAATGAAAATTACAAAAATCGAATTTAAGTTTAAGTACGCAGTTTTTTTTCCTTGCAAATATTGTCTGATATCTGATCATATTTGTAAATATTCTTAAAATGATATAAGTTCACGATTTAAATTGAATATCATAAAATTTTAACGTTAAATATCATTAATAAAATTTGTTTTCTGTAGAACGTATGACGTAAATGGCATATGTGTATTATTTCTTGAGCAAGATATTTATTCAATTTGGCTTATTTCAAATATGAAAATTTGCTTTATATTAAAATAAACACACAATGTGGAATTTATATAAAATGTTAGTGAATATTATTAAACTATTTTTGAATAGTTAAGCTGTTGCTGCGTTTATGGTCGGAATTTATTAACTATTTATTTTGCCTACTAAACAATGCACATGTTTGTGAATTATTTATAAACAATAACAAAATAAAGAGCAGTGAACTCGGATGCCGTAAAAATCTAGAAAATTATTTTGTGTACACATGCAACAATGTTTGGCACTGCCAGACTTCTTTAGAGTTCATTTCAGGAAATGACGCTCAGCTTTCGTTCGAATTTAGGAATCAGATTCATAAAATGATTTGGCAAAATGAGCAATGCTTAAAATTCAGTTTGATACGAGTACGGTAATTACTGGCATTTATGTTTAAGTGAAAAGTATCATAATTTGTAGTACTCAGCTCCGGACACTTTAATGTGTATATTTGTGATATTTTCATTTTCACAATGGCCCCAATTTGCCATGCACAAACAACGCTTGCAATCAATTTTAGATGCAAACATCATACATTTGCGTACAAATACATACATATAAATATATGTTTGTTTTGATGTTGGGGTTTAAAATTTGTTGCGGCTGTGTTTGGTTGTCGCTGAAATAACATTTTAATTAAAATGAGCAAAACAGGAGGGCTCTCGAAAACAACAATAATTAATTATGCGCACGCAGTTACAGCCAAAAATTGTGCAACAAAAAGAATTACAGAATATTGTAATCCTAGAAATACGCTTAATTACACTCAAATTTATATAATTTCTAATTGAAGCGGCCCCATTCAGAAGAAATATTTTTTTAACATCACAATTTGTGTGCATGTTGCTTAACAATTAAATTGAATCAAGTAAACATGCAATCACGGCAACAACAACAACAACAAGATCCTCTTGGATGCAGAACTACTTACAACAAGCACCAAGCCATTTGCCACATTTTGTGTACCTTTTTAATGAATTTATCGTGTAAATTGCTGCAAGTTTGCACGTCTAACTATATATGCAGGTGCAATGGCGTCTAGCTGTGTGTGTATGTGTGTGTGTGTGTGTGCTAGTGCATATGTGTATGTAGGGTGTGTAACGCGAAGTACGTGTTGACGCCCAAACAATGTTTTGCTAAATAAACGCAACACCCACAAATGTACTTAAATTTTATAATTAAATTTGTAATTGTTTCAGCTCTGAAAATGTGCATTGTGTGTGTGTGTGTGTGTGTGTGTGTGCGTGCTTGTGTGCGTGTGACCACGCAAAAAGCCAAGAAGGAAATGTTTAACTGGCCTGTCACAACTGTCCTTAACAGCTTCAATAGCAACAATAGCGGCAGTAATAATAACAGATGTTGCTTTTTATTTTTATTTCACAATATTTAAAAACTGTTTCAGCTTATAATGCAAAAGAAAACTATCTTCATCAAGTCGATCCAACAAATACACTTACACTTGTATTCAAGCTTAGTGTTTATAAGTTTGTTGCATGTAAATCTGTATATAAAATGTTACTTTTTTGAAATTATTTATACACATTTAATATAAATTAAAAACTTGACATACACAAAATGTTTCAAAATAATGAATAGTCTATAGAGTCAATAACATTAAATGGACATGAATAATTTTCTAATTCTATTATTATTATAGTAATTATTTATTGCAGGTGATTTAACTTTAACGCTTCAAGATTCTGTAGTTATAACAAAACATATAATTATAATTTTTAACGAAATATTAATAAGTAAAATGTTAAGCTATTTACCGTTGACAAGGTGACAATCAATGTGTTATGCTTCGCATCATTAAAGGATAAGGCTGAAATGTCATGTCGCCTTTGTGGCCATGTTTATAGCCTTGCTGATTGCAATATTTTGCTGTAATTCAATCTACGTCATACTCCAGCACACCCACACACACATACGCGCCTACATATATATGAAAGAAGAGATGGGGCTCATTTGTGTTGTATCCTATTAAAATTAATAAAAGCATTGAACTGAACACTCGCTGCGTATGAGTAATATTTTTGTTGTTGTTTGACACTTTTTTCAACGGCATGGATAAAATGGCATACATTTTAATTCGCCAGCATCGAGGCGGCATTCACTTATCCGTTAATACCATGTGTATACTCCATATGCATATGAACAGGCTGGGGACAATATATAATTATTTTGAGTTGGCCGACTGTCGTATTTAATTATTTAAAGTAAATGCATTCAGGGCGTGAAATGCGTTTTTCTTTTCTTTTCGTCTATGGTTTTTCTTTTGGGGCAGTTTTCATCAGGTTGTCTTTATCAATAGGTAGCGAACATCTGGGCGTGTCAGCTTGTTCAGCATTTAAGACTTTAAAATGCCCGCAATATGCATTTAATAACCTGCAAAGCTGCGCATCTAAAATAACGAGCCTGGCCATGGCGGATACTCGCCGTTGGCTGTAATTTCAGATTTTAATTAAATTCTTTTCTTCTTTGGCTTGCACGATGATGTGTACCGTTCCGTACTGCTGGAAGCAAGCGACCAACCCAAATAACTACGAGTACAAAACCTGCCTCTCACCTCCCCTCTTCCACTCATATCAAAATATTTGTAATGCCGTAACGAAAAAATAACACAAGAGAAATGCAAACAATTGCAAGGATCGCGTGTCTTTCGTGTTTGCGACTTGAAGCGATTGGATACAGAGACAATGACAGAGACAGACGTAACAAGTTGATTTCAATTCAATGTGCGATTGTCTTCAGTTTCAGCCCAGATACTATCATGTGGATTGTGAGCCCCCCCCCCCCCTCCCCAAAATATATGCCATACTTGAGGTGATGATGGACGGGAAAAACATTGCTATTCGACATGATTTATATACGTACTGACAAGTAGATTGAATTGAAATGTTAAACTACTTTAAGCATGAGCAGGTATTGGCCTATGAAATGAGCTAACTAACTTCATTCCTTACACTTGTATTTAATCCTCAATCTCCTTGAATTTAGCTTTAACTTAAACGTTCTTTTTTAGGTTCAAGGTCCGTAAAGCGATCCCAAGTTTGCCGCTAGCCATGACAATAAATTTCAATACTTTTATTTGAACTGCAGTTTGTTGAACCTTAAAAAAAACTAATAAACAAATGAATGTGCTAAAAAATGGTGTATAAAGAAATTAGAAATTGACTTAAATATTAATGGCGCTGTCACATTGGGAAATAAACTCATGGCGTTAGTAATTCACTGTGAGCTTTGAGAGGACTTTCAGCCAGGACATAACTCACGGCATTGTTGGCAGTATTGAAGGGCTAAGTGAAAGGTAGCAGTACCTCTAATGCCACTTTGTAAAGCACTTAAACACGGCGCCGAGTGCCCAGATTTTGTACAGATTGTGCGGTAGGAAGAATGGCGGTTGGGAGGGGGTAGGTGGCTAGGACGATTGGCAACTAGTTGACAGGCGAAACAAATAAATAAACGCTGCGCATTGGGGAGACTGTGGTATAGACATGGACAACATCGCATATCAATGCAATCGCAATCCGCTTTGGCTTTAGATTTATAGACCAACACTGCAGTCTATGCAGAAGGGTGGCTCATGGGTAGGGGGAAGGGGTTAGGGGGCAGGGGGTTCTAACGCACATACAAAATGCTTGGCTAAGACTAGCAGTGACTATTGCGAGGTCTGCTAGGAATATCAGCAATTTATAGGGATTTGCGTGCTAGTTGGCGACTGTCTCAGTTTCCGACAGTTTTGCAGTCACCGGGCTCAAGGCGTGCCTCAAGCTGTGTGTGCCGCAGTTGCAGTTGCAGCTGTGCAGTGTCAGTGTCAATACAATCTTGCAATGGTTCAATAGCTGAGAAAATGTTTGCCTAACCGCGTGTACACAATGCGACTTGGACATGGTCATGTGTGTGTGTGTGGATCAGTGCCACATGCACGCGCCAATAAGCACACGAGGCGTTGCCATTGCAACCGCAACAAATGTTTGCACCACCCAGCCGTGAACAAAGTAATATGTTACAGGCAGCCGCTGCTTTGGAATTACCCACATTTCAATCGGACCGTTACAACAATTATAATTTTATAAAAATATTGAATTATTCTTAAGCAAATATTTAAAATTAGCATATCAAAATTTGTAGACTGAGTGCTGTTTGAGTAAATTATAATTAGCTTGAGAGAGCCTATGTCTACAGCAACTATCTATATTTATTCAATAGCCATTTATCCTTGCATGAAAGTGCTGTCTATAAGTTATCTGAAACTGAAACTGAAAACTGTCGACTCGAACGTGTTTATTTCTTGTTTAAAGGGGTATCTACTATTTTTCCAGCAGCGCACACTTTAGTAGTTATTATTAAATATTTGATAGCATATTTTCAGGCATGCTTTCATCATTTCAATCATGTGCACACTTTGTAATTGAAAATTCAGGCATTTTGGTATTAAAAGCAAAAAGTTTGTTCCTCGCCTGGCATTAGTTACATCCAGGAAACGAGGTGAAGGGGAAGGGAGTGGGTAAAATGCTGGCCAGAGGCACAGCTTCTAAGCATACAATATGATAAATTGATACATAAATTATAATGAACGCACACATGTGCACATGTGTGTGTATATATATGTATATGTATATATTTATATTGGGAGGGCTGAACCGCACGTCATTGGCTAAAAATTTACATGAAAAACGAATTTGCTTGAGGCTGGCACTCGGATTGACCAAATGACTAAATGACCAACTGATGCAGCTGCTGATGCTGATGATGCTGATGATAATGACGATTATCATGATGATGATGATGATAATGACGATGAATGCGTTCAGCTGGCGCAGCAGAAGGACATAGAAATTGCGTTCACACGTTGCACACAGCATAATCTAAACGATCAGCATAATCATCAAAATTCATGAATCGCAACAGTTCGGCAGGAGAACGGGGGAAGGTCCTGGATTGTGGCGATTAGTTGCATATGCTGTCAGACCAGTTAGTTAAGCTCTGCAAGTCAAGTCAGGCAACTACTGCTGATGGGTCGCCGGCGGCGACTGTCTGCCCAAAATGCAAATGCATAATTAAAATAATTTTGCAGACATGCGGACGGAAGCAATGAACATGCGACTCTGCTGCCCGCCCAGGAAATATCTTGCACATGCAAAATACTCCTACCCCCCATCCTACTACTGTAAGTCTCAGGTCTCGGACATGGTTTCGGTCCCAGTTGCCAGCTGCCAGTTTCAGTGGCCGTCGTGACTTACTCGCAGCGAAGGCTGGCAATAAGCAAAAGTGCAATGACTCAAATATATGTCACTGCACTGCATATGGCCAGCACTCGTCTGGCTGGCACTTGTATATGGCCAAATGCAAATGCCGGCACTGTACGCAGTCCGAGTCGAAAACCACATTCAACTGAACCAGGCCACGTAATTAAATGCACGATAGGCATGAGGGGCTTATAAAATGGCATGCCGAAAATGCAAGCAAGCGCCTACAAATTATATTACAAATTCGTATTTCAATTCGTAGTCGTATTCTTCCCAATGCGACCCGACCATCGGCATGCTAAATAAAAGTCGCCTCTATTGCTTGATTGCATGCAAAGTATGCGACACGATTTTACGGCTATAGCTCCGCTCCGACACTCCTGTGATTTACGCGCGATCTGCCAAAAATTCACACCAAACAAATGGGGGGAAAAAAACCATTCGGCAAAGTGGTGTGCGATAGAAAGAGATACGAAACGACTTCGCTATACCCTAACATTATTATAATTAAATCTCTCACTTGGCAAAAAAAAACTAGTAACTTATTTTTAATTTTAAAAAGAACTGAGTATACAACAACTCAAAAAGCTTTCGTAGAACGAGAGCATATAATGTGATAGTAGGAGCACAACTATTCCATCAGCTGAGAAGCATAAACGTCCCTCAGTCATAGTTATTAATTGGATATATTTTTTAATTAATTATAAACCGATTCAAGCTTGAGGCTGTGGTCATAAAAATCCGGCTTAAGCAGTAAAGATTAACTGAAATAAATAAAAATAATTAAGTTTACAATTGTGCACAGCTTTCGCTCAATTCTCAGAATGGTCTATGCCCAACCTACCCCTTTCCATAGCCAAATGGCTAGAGGATAAAAAAAAGAGAAAATGAGAAAAAAGCGGCCACAAACATGCGTATGTCTGTATGCTGTATGGGACCAACTTCACACCTCGCCGGTCGAGTAAGTAAGGAGCGGTGGGGAAGGTGGGGGGGGGGAGAGGTTTGTAAAAACAAACGCTGGCAGCAATGAAATGCAATGCGCAAAATGCATTTCCCGCGACTACACAATTGAAGTAATAAATCACGCCTGGTGGCAACAACGTTGTGGATGGGGAAGAGAATGGCAATGGGAATGGGAATGGGGAAGGGAATGGGAAAGGGTAGCCGCATGGGCATTGCGGCCAAAGCGATGAAGATTTTTTTATGTCTGTGACTGCGAAAAAATTGCTGCCAGCCCCAAAATGTTTGCAAAGTGTGTACGTAGTGCAGGGCTCTACATACGTACATATAAGTATTAAGTGCAATCATGTGGAAATGCGCGGGAAATCGCAGCCTGGAGATGGGAGACGAGGGACGGAATACGGAATACGGAGACTACCTATTAAAATGTTCGCTCATTAATCATCAGCACAGCAACGCCACGTTTTGCTTCTTGTTGCTTATTTTATATAAATATTTCACTGCAGACGGCAAAAAACCAAAAAAAAGAAATAAATAAAAAAAATGTGTGCCAAAAATATAAAAGAAATAAAATTTCAAAATTTATGCACTTTTATGGGAGGCAATGGGTTAAAAAATTGTTCAACTGGCGCATAAATTTCACACAAAAATTTGATACATTTCATAAAGTTCCTTGTCGATTTCTATTTCATCTGTTTTCTTTGTATTTTGTAATGCTACGGACAACTGTAAATAACTGCAACAAATTGTGTCTACTGCACATATTGCGCATACGCCGCATTGCACACAATAAATGAAAGTTAATTTTGTTGTATAGGCAGGAGTGCACACAAAAAACTGTAGTATAAATCAGAGCGTTTGGAACTAAAAAAGGCGTGTCCACTACTCGGTTGCACACAATTTCGAAATTAATTTAAATGATTTGCTTAATAAAATGCCCATTCAAACGTGTAATTGCCGGGGATGGCTGAGTGGCTGTACAAATTTGATCGAGCATAAATGCAAATGCATAAATTACACTGTTGTGTTGTGGGTAAACAGCTTTATAACTATAGTATTTAATTAATGAAAACACTATTTTATTATAGAGTTCATATTTTTGTGCTTAGTACTTATAAAAGTACTAATAGTTCAAGCAGCACCATACGTAAATATTAATATTTATGTTTAATAAAAAATTAATTAACATTGATTTAAACATTACAAAAATTAATCTAGTTTAGCATAATGCACATAAATATAAAGTGCAATAATAATAAATACTTGCAACAGTTTTCGCAATCTGCAAAATTTGCATTCAGCGCAGCTCTTTAATTTATTATAAGCCCCTTTGTTAAGCTCAAATGGCGTTAGTTACCTAACAGCCTTTTAAAATTAACACAATAACAATTTAGAGTTTTTTACTCAAGTGTCTACAACAGCAGCAATAGCAGCTACCCTCTACTTTTATAAAAGTTACCGGGCGTATAGATGCCATTTGAACTAAACGAACAAATTATATAAAATCATAACTTTTTTCAAATTGTCACAAATTATAAATTATAATGGATACAAGGTAAGGAAATAAGAGAGCCAGTGGCTGTTAATTAAATTCATTACATTGTTTAATCTTGTTTATTAAGTAACGCAGAATAACCGGAACAATGAAAAATGTTGCCAGGCAACCCATTAAGAACAACAGCAAGTGCAACTGCAACTGCAACAACAACAACAACAACAATTAGTGAAGTGGAATGGAATCTGTGTCATTAAAGCTTAAAGGCGGGAATCCAACTGCATCGTTATTCGTTTTCTTTCATTGTGCACTTTTCATATTTTATTTATAATTTTGTGTAGGGAGTAAGAGTAGTCAGACATGGTTAGAAAAAGGGGCGTCACTGGGCGTGGCTTTGCAAAACAACATAATTACAAATGCGCTGTCGTCGAGTCGCCGCTTGATATTGCCACGCCTATGCCGCGCCCTCATTTGCAAACTGTCACAAGGCTCAAGGCACTTCCTGTCTCCGTCTCCGTTGCTGTCCCTGTCCCTGCCCCTGTCCCACTCTCTGCGTCACAGCCACAGTGCCACGGTCCACTTGGCTGACCCTGCATTCTAATTAATAATTTAAGGCCAAACAAGAGGCGCCATTTCAGGCAACATTTCAGTTGCATTTTAATTATTTAATTTTCGACCGGGTCACAAACTGCCAAACGACAACCCGACGACGTGTCTCGTCTCTCAGTTTACCTAAAAAGTCAATTAAAAACAAGGCTTTGTCTGGCAAACAGTTTTTGGCCTTGTTTATTTGCCCGATGCGCTTTAAAAATATTTCAATATTTACTTGACTTTTGATGAAGTTCACAAGTCAATGGCCAACTTTTCTATTTGTATTTTATTTAGCAATTTATTTATGTCTCATTGATAACATATCAAGTAATGGCTGGCTATAGACAGTCATTCGATACGGAGTGTTCTAATATATTCAACGAGACCGGAACGTCAGCAGGACGACAACAGTTTCCGGTTGGGATTGGACTTTTCGATTTATTTTTTGAACAAATTCTGCTAAAACTTAAAAAGTATCTAACAAATGTTCCAATACTTGACCATAACGCAACTTTAGCACTATTTCAAGGTTAAACGGGTATTCATAAATTCATCCGTTAGAGCAATGTTAGATACTGCTATTAGGCTACAAAACTTTGCAAACAAAATTGCAGCAATTTTGAAAAGACACTTTTTGTTTGTTTTTTGAAAAATAAAACCAAAAACCAATTTGTTTTAGGTTTATGCGCGTTGTGTCGCTTATAAATTGTAGGCGTGACAGTTTCAACAAAAAACCCGCTTTTCCCAAAAGTTTCATTCAAATACATTACGCATATTAGTTTCACTCACACACACGCATACACACAAAAGCTCACGCGTTATGCTATTTGAATATATGTGTGTAATTTAAGCATATAGAACAATTTCTAGCTGCGCACAGTTTGCAGACAAAGTAATTTGCAACCGCATTCTCGTTTATAATTGCTTTTGTTTTTTAATAATCAGGCTTGACCCATTGCCACATGTGACTACCACCCACGGTCGCATACACACAGCATTGTGTGTATGTATAATAGATGTGTGCATGTGTGTGTGTATATTTAGCTGGCTAATGGCCCCAAAGCACCACATTGCGTATGCTTAACATTTTGTGTTGGTGGTTGCTCTGCCAAATAAACTCGCAGCGGCAAAAACTTTTTATTATTAACTTAGCGCTCAAAACTAATAAAGTATGCAAGGAGCAATGGGTGGCAGTGGGTGGTGAATTCGAGTGTGCCGTTATATACGAGCATTGTGCCGTCCATTTGAGCTCGCTGAGCCCGTTTATGAAATAATTTTTGATTATACAACTTTTGCCATTTAATCAAAAGCGTACGTGTGTGTCTGTGTGTATGTGTGTGTGTGTGTGGGTGCGTATGTATGGATGTGCTCTGGGATAATATTTTATTTTCAGAGTGGCTCTAATGATATGGTATGCATTTAATATGGTTAGCAAAACAAAAGAAGAGATTGTGGCAAATGAAGTGCTTTAGAATTTAAATCTGAAACAAATGATAGTAAATAAATATTGTATAGGACATAAAAAGTATGGCATTGTAAAGAAATTGCCAAGAATTAGTTTTAATTTAAGTAAGCTTTTAATTTAGCAACTTTAATTAATTATATATAAGCTATACTTATTTACATAAGCACCCATTCCCCAGCTTAATGCGCTCACATAACTGTGCGTAAATGAGTGCAAAATATTTTGGTTTAATTTTTCAGTTCGCATGCCCTTCAACCCTTCACCTCGGCACCAATTCAACGAATTTCTAATGCAATTTGCAGTTCGCTTAATTTTGTGGCCAGTCAAGCAGCTGAGGTGTACCCAAATGGGTGTTTATAAAAACATCATCGGGCATGTGTGAGCGTGTTGTGGTAGCATGTATATACCTTATGTGTGTGTGTGTGTGTGTGTGTGTGTGTGTGTGCGCATATCTGGGTCATGTTGTTATTTCCGGCTTTTGTGGCTAGCACATGACCGACAACAACTATAGTTGCAGCGATCACCTTGTGGTGCTTTAGCCAATTTGTATTAGCAAGTATCTGCCGCACCCACACCTCCCTACAGTCATTGTTGCCACCGCAAAAAGTGGCTACACTTATTGGCAAGTTCCTATACATACACAAAAAGAGAGAGAGAGAGAGAGAGAGAAAGAGAGAGAGAGCTGCTGTTATACTAGTGTTCGGTGCATGTCGTTTGAAGTTCGAAAATTGTTTTGCAATGAAATTAGATTGTAATTCTAATGGCTGTACTTCACTGGAGGGGCGCAATTGCAATTGTTGGCGACGGGCATCTACCTGAGCAAATATTACTTTGCTGTTGTATTTAATTTAATTTCCAATTGCACAATTTTCAGCCCAACGGATGTATGTGCACCTTGTGCACGTTTCAAATGCAAACTATTCGTTTAATTTAATTCAATTTCTTGCTCATGCTCAGAATTGAGTTTCTATGGTCATTTTGTGAGAATCATACGTGTGTGTGTATGTGAGTTTAAATGCAAATTACGAGTAATTAGTGCCTGAGCCGGAAGAGGATACAAAAGTCATTTTCAGAGCACGCATGCTTTCAAGTCAAGCAACAATGACGTTTAAGCCAAGTTAAGCCAGGTGCTAATACCCAGAATCACAGTTACATTATTATATAATAACTCGAGACTTAAATGTATGTAATTTGTTCAGTTAACTCGCTGCGAATTAACATTTAATTCTTGTATCAAAAAAAAAACATTTTAAGCTTAGTGTAGCAAAATATTAAATGGCTCTTAACAACATTTCATCCGAATTAAATTCTAAACAAAACTGAATTGACTACAATATATTTATAAATTATATTATAGACAATCTTAATAAGTGTAATTTTAAGTGTAATATTAAGTAAGAGGCTTATTAATGACAAAAAAAACCATTGCTTTTGAAAATCGGACCAGAGCATATATATTATTTTTCAACTATACACAGTCGTGAGATTCGTATTTCCTATAATTTCTTAACAGATCAACTCGAGATATAATTATAAATCTCAAAAAATTAGGTGCATCATAATGTCATGAGCAACTGCTAATTGTTGCAACGTGTAACGAATGCGGCATGAAATTATAGCGCGCTCAAAAGTATGCAGCAACATTGTTGCGGCTAAGCCCACATAATGCATAACTTTACTGTGCACACAAACACACACACACATACACACACACACGCGGAAACTGCTGGCAGAGGTTTTACTTTCTACATAGTTTTCAGTTTTTGACCTTACAGCAGCGTTTTATCTTACAGCATTTTTCACGTTGAGTGTTGAGTGTGGCATCTTTGCACCAGCACAAGCCGCAGTCAAAGCACAAATGCAAATTACCTACACACACACACACACACACACACACAAACGCGCACACCAGCATCCTAAGTTTGGTTGGCAAATGAGCGCAGCAAGGCTCCACTTGCCGTACAAAAAAAAAAGGAAAAAAAATCGTCTAAAAAATGTTATAATAAAGCAAGCATTTCGGGTTTGCTTCACACGTGGCTGGCTCTGGGGCATCTGCGCGGCTTTTGTTACCAATGCGAGAAGGGGGAAGCGGTGTAGGAGGAGGAGGGGCGGAGTGCACCGCATTGCAATGCTTTAGCAACGTATGTCACACGTATGCATGCTCTGTTCTATTTAATTAAAAAATGCACATTTTTACATTTTCACTAAGTTTTTAATTTCCATAATTAGCGCTAGCATTGCTGTCGTTGCCAACGATGATGCTGGGCGATGCCAACAAGCAACAACAACAATATCAACAACAACCACATTGCCCAAATAGCATTTTTCGAGTATGTGGAAAACACCAACACATAGCAGCACACACACTCATATGGCCAGCAGCAATAGCACAGAAAACAGTTTTCGTTGCCTACTTATCTGGGGCGCAGTGTCACATGTACAACTATAAGCAGCTGCAAAGTGCGCTCTTCCCTCTGTGTGTATGCTTGTGTGTCTGTGTGATATTGGTGAGTGTGTTGTGCAACATTGTGAAGTGCGCTTGTCGCTCTTGTTGCCCTCTTGCGCTGTTGTTGTCGCTGTTGCTGTGGCTGTTGCTGTTGTTGTGCAACCTTTTGTTGTTGATTCTGTTGTCGGGTTTGATGAAAGTCATGTAAATTCTGTAATAGGGTTTTACCGGGAGGCAAACGCCACATTTAATACCCATTGGAGACAAAGCAGCTGATGTCAGTGTTCAAAGGCAGCACGAGCAATAGAAGTGATTTTATTCTCACTCTTGTTGCACATACTAAAGACATTATAAGAAAATACATAGTAAAACTGTTGCAATTAAAAAATGAAACAAAGTTTATGTAGGGGATTTAACCGTTGAATAACTATAAATATTATATAAAATCTTGAATAATATGCAATCCGTTAGATAGTTTAACATAATCATTAAACAGTTTCACTATTTGGCAAATGATTAGATACAGTTCTCATCGCAGATTGCACATGTATAACTTCACATATCTGAGTATGCATAAAACGTCATATTAGCAATGCTAACAAGCACACAGACACACACAAACACTCACACTCATAAACATTAAAATGCAGCTTCCGCAACATCAAGAGCTTGTGGTCAGCTTATAACGCTATTTGCACACTTGCGCGCATTTATCACATTTATCTTTAGCATTTGCTGGCATTGTCCAGGCCGCGGGCGCAGGCAAGGTTGGGGGATAGAGAAAAAAAAGGTGGCACAACAGGAGAGCAGACCTAAACGGCATGGAACACCTTGCAGCCAGCCGAGGAGATAAAGAGTCCCATAAAGCAAAAATGCAAACAGGCAGCTGTGCACTCGGGCACTCGGTTTATTTGCGTATTCCGTATTTCGTGTATTGAGGTAGCCGCGAACCGAGGTAGCTACATGAATTTATGGCACGGAAAACGGAAGCTGGAAAAAAAAGCAGAGAAATAAAGCAAACAAAAATAAAACAAGCTCCAGAGCTAAATAAGTTTTAATCCTATTTTGTTGGATTTGTAGCGTGTTATATTGCAATGCATTTTGTTGTTGTTGTTACTGTATGGCATACAGAGGTTTAAGCACACACACACACACAGCTCTACACACACATATGTACGCGTTTGTACACAGATTAGTAAGCGTGAGACAGCCAGACTGCAAATGCAACAATCACTACTTTCTTTTTATGCAGATACAAATTACAAAAATATCACATTTTCTGGCATACGTTTTTGTAAATCAAGGATAATGCGAAGGCTCTCAAGTCGAAGCGTTGCCACCCAGGTAAAGGTCTCTCAGTTTGAGTACATCTGGATGACATATATATCAGTATACATCGATGGACGAGTAACAACACTCACTAATTAAAAGTGCTTACATGCTTGTCCTATAATTTTCACCTAATTCAAATTAATAATTAAATTCAACTGTAACTCCGCCATTTGCGTGCAGAAGTTGGCTCTATTATACTGCAGCTGTAGCCACCGTCAGCAAGCATAATTATCTGTTGCAAGTGCTGAATACGTGACCCTAAAATTTCTAAATTGTACCTTAAGCGCAACCCTTGCGGCTTTTCCATTACGCCAATCAACGTCACGCATTGTTGGTTAGCTCTACGAACCTTGCGCCATTTTACAGGTATGTAATTTTCGTGTGCCCCAAAAAAAAGTAAACGAAAAAGCACCGAAAAGCTGTCAAAAAAAGAAAAAAAAAAAAAGAAAAGTTGGTCTAATGCGTTTGCAATGCAGGGCAAGTTATCTATTTCATTTGCATTTTACACGCGAAAATAGTTTGCATATCGAAGGCCAGCAGAGGGCGCCACTGTTATTGGGCCCGTGTTACTCATACGCAGCGTGCGCCAAATTGTTAGCGCACCACATACCGTGGGTCAGTTTGCAATGTGTGCATACATGTTAGTACATATGTATACATGTATGTATGTATGTATGTATGTATGTAGTATGTGTGCTATGTGAGTAATAATTACAAGCATAATTGGTCGAGAATAAATGATTTAATGAGTCTCGCAGCAGCACAAAAGATGTGCCCAATAGAGAGCAAGGAGCGACTAATTGATGCACAACCGGAATCCCCTCCATCCATCCCTACACCCACAACAATTTCAATTAATATGCATCACGTAAATGCGCTTCAGCCGCACTTTAAAAGCTGTTTCCACACCTCGTCCCAGCAGCTGGGCACCACTACCACTTCCAACAGAAGAGCACAAATCAAAGCAAATTACAAATAATTAGCAACGCATTCTATGAACAAGTTTTGGGCGCACAGCAGCAGCAACAGCAGTGGGCGTGGCATGCAGCAGCTCATTAAAAGAAATCAGTGAGCGTTCATTTGAAGTGGCAGCCAGTGAGCTGTAATTATGGCCTTTGCCTCTCTCTGCGCAACGAAAAACAAACAGCGGAAAAAAAAATGCCAGTTAATTATGCTCCACAGTATGGGTCAAAAAGTGTTGCTGGCAAGATGCTGACAATCATTTTTTCCATCTGACTTAACAGTAGTCATGTGAAAGCGTAGCGAACAAGTCGAAAGTTTTATGCTATTACTTACTTCTTTCTCTCAAGAACTTTTACCATTTAGTAATTAGGAGCTGAAAGAAGCCGGCAAAGTGAAATGGAGAATAAAACTATTCTGAATAATTGGCCAAAGATACTTATTTGCTATCCAAAATTTCAATTATGAAATGCAGATTTTGTTACCCAGAAAATGCATATTATAATTATTTATTTGGAGCAATATTATTATGTTTTATATTCATATTAAATATAAGTCTATAAATTAATATTTTTTTGGCTCTAAGCACACATAGTAAACTGTTTCAAATTTTCAAGCAAAGTTTTTCAATCCTTTAAGTTTGACTGAGCTTAAGAATGCTTTTCATTTATGTACTTGTCTCTCCCAGTCGCATTGTGACAGCTACTTGACTCTGCTGTTGGGGGATATAATGCATTGACCCTCCGTCTAGCATTTGCCTACCATAATGGCATTTGTTTGTCTGAGCGGCTAAACTCATTCAGCAACATGCTTCACTTAGACTGCTTGCAACCCCAAGTCATGCAAGTGCCACCCAAATTTTAAAAGTCCGTGTAAATGCTGCCAGCGGTGGGTGGATGAGCCACCCAAACACTTTGCGCTAAGCTGAGCGGCTCTTTGCCTTTAACGAAACAGCTCCTCGCATTTCTCAACTCTGCCGCCGAGAGGCAGGGGAGAAAGGGGCAAAAGGAAAGACAGGAGGAGAGACAGTCAGACAGCCGTTAACGCCCCCCTCCCCAGCACTTCACTCTGCGTAGCTGATGCCTTCTAAAGCCCTCTAAATTAGTTGAGCTCGGGCTCTGGCTCTGGATCTGGCTCTCAATGGTTAGAAGGTGCAGCGTAAAATTCGCTACTGAATTATTAAGTAGGTCTAATGCATTTGATGCGTTCTCAAGCGAAATTCCACACCTCAACTTTACATTGATGCATGGCGCAGCAGCTGGACGAGAACAGGAGTTGTGGCTGCTTTTAGAAAAAGCTACCAGGCATTATCATTAACATGACAGAGCTGTAAAGCTAGCGCTCTTGCGGTATATTGGATTGATAGCCATTGCTGCTCAACCAGTAGAGTTTCGCAGTTGATCTTAACTTTAAATATTACCTTTAAAAAAACACCTATTGAAATAAATGTAATTAATATATATTTGCAACAATTTAGTATTTTCCAGTAAGCCCAACAGATGTTTTAATTTCAATGTCTTTGATGAATGCAACAAAATATTTCAGACGTATACTACCTTACCTAATGACAATATAAGCTTCACAAAATTTAAAAAAATTATTCTTTCAACTGACTAATATGAATTCTTTTCAAATGTGGCTGAAAGCGATTCAATCTTGTCGAGCTACTTATTTGCATCATGTCGGCTTTATTGCATGTATTGTATATCTGGCCTGAAAACAACCCCATGAATGAATGCCGCACACGTGCGGATTGATGCTTCAAGTGTTTTGTTTGTCTTTATGTCCTTCGCATAACCTCTTACATAACCCATTCAGCCGAGTGATAAATTATTCACGAATTCATTACACGCGCTCTGCCAATTTAAACTTTGCCCCTGCACATTGCTCTCGGGCGCTTTATGGGCTGGTCTTATGCAACAATTTAAGTGATTTTAATTGCACATGAAGCTAGTCAACTTTGGCCACGTTCTGCGGCTACGCACTAGTGGCAGCTGACAAATGCTCAACCAGCAAGGGACCACCAAGTGCAACAAAGTGGCACGGCAAGTGGCTGGCCACTGTGTTTAGTGCAACCGCAGTAAAAACGTCATAAAATTATGCAAAATGAATTTAGACACATATTGATTGAAGTTGCAAATATGCTTTATTGAAGCTGCAGCAACCGCAATTGGGAAATAATTATATTTAAATTTCGTATGTGCATGCATGGCTGCTGTAATTAATAAAATGCAAATACTCTATAAAACACGCTTGCGGTCTGCTCATAAAAACTTACTTGCGCATTGAATTTAGCAATTTTTGCATATTTCTATTTCAATTTCGCTTGTGGCAATAAACAACAAAATCATCAAACGGCGACAACGTATTCCCAAATTACTATATTGATTTATACAAATTGAACATGAATTTTACTCATTTTGGAAAGTTTGGCTTCCAATTAGTTGCCATAAAAATTAAGCAAATAGTTATGTAACATTTTTACAGTAATTAACCAAATATTCAATACTCTTTGCATTTTCTAGTATAGTTTACCAAAATGTAAAAATACGGAAATAATTACTAAAATATTGTAAGATTCCATTGGCTTTATGTTGTCTAACGAGCATATTGGCAACAACAAGACAACATTTTTCAAACCAGCTTTTTCAAAATATATTTTGTCCAGTCATATACCTGATGCAGAAGCCTTTGGCCAGGTAGCTTAGATATAAATCCGAATTATGGCTGTCATATGAAATTACAACAAATTGGGGTAGTCAAAAATGCACGCACAGACATATACATATGTGCCCATTTTACTTTTTCATTTAAAGCCACATCTGCATTTTGTGGTAAAAACTAATTTATTAAGCCTTCATGTTTCGCTGTTTTTTTCGCTCTTGCATAGCAGCACAATAAACAATAAACAGCGGGGCAACTGCAACCATAGAAGCGATATCAAACATGGCGACTGCCTGGTAATATTTTCTTTAGGAAGGGTTAGCGAAAAGCCAACAATGGCCACCCATATAAAGCATGCTCTAATAGCCAGACAACAACAACAACAACAACGACAACAGCGCCAAACTCAATTATCATTCATGGCAAAAGTTGACGATGGGAATAATTGAATAGAAAGAGCGCTTCGAGGACAAGTGACAAGGGAAACTGTCAACGATATGGCATGTACATTTCAAGAACTAAAATTTGTATATCGTTTTTTTTATTCAAAATAAAATGGGTATATATATTTTATTAAATGTGAATGATTAATGGTAGCCGCTTGCTTAAGCGGCAATGATTGCAAAAACAACAAAATATTTCATTTATATTTTTTCTGATTCACTTGAAAAGATATATAAAACCAAATGGTTTAAATGGACCCACACCAGATTCTTTTTTAAATTGCGAATTACTACGAAAATAGTATAGTTGTAGAAATTAATTGTTTAAACTCTACCTTTTTCGACTGCTCTAAGAATGTATCGATATGACAGATAAAATTATTTTATTTATTGCGAATACGGTTTTTGTACGTTTTAATATTAAATTAATATTGCTTCTTAGTTTTTACTACATATAATAGGCAATATATAATGTACAAAGTAATAAATTGTACTAATATAAAATAATATATTTCCCTAGCAATATTTAATAAGAATTCTGTTTCTTGCATAATTTTAATGAATTTTTGTTATTGCTCAAGCTATAAGCTATTAAATGTAATTGTATTGTAACTAGTGAATACATAATACTCGGAATTCAAGCTTAAAATGCGCAGCCAGAAGAATAAAACAAATTGAATATAAATTCACGTTTAAAAGCGAAAGTAAAACAGCACAAAGGAGCGCCAACGTCAGCCGCCAAACGGGCCTGGAGCTCGCCAAGCTGCAGTTGAGGCGGGCAATGGAAAAGATTTAAATTTTTTGCTTAAAATTACATCACAAGGCGCATTTAAATTGCGTCAAATGAGAGAAGAGTCTTTCAGCAAGCCGCTGTTGTCTTCCGTTCGCTGTGCTCTGGGCTGCGCCTAAAACTAGGCAACACTGCCGCATATATAAAGAAATTTTTCAATTCACAACAAATGTGCCTTGTAGCCCGTGGCTGTTTTTGTTTAATTTTGTTTTGCATGCCGCTCCGGCAATGGCCATAAACAACAACAACACAAGCAACAACAGATGAACGACACGAAATCACGCACTGCCAAAGTACGGCGAGCGGAGGGCATTGGAATGGGGTGGGCTAGGATGTGGTGAAGTGGGAGTACAATTGCTATAGTACAGCATCTTCATCGTTGCCAGTCATAAAACAGCAGCAGCACACAGCAAATGTACAGCATTTCCCACATGCCACACTTGGACAAGGAAAGCGAGTTGTGTTTTGTTGCTGCTGTTGCTATTGCTGTTTTTGTATGTGTTGTTGTCGCTGCTGTTGTTGCTGTTTGTGTTTTTTTTCCTGTTTTTTTGTGGTAAATGTCTTTGCACATTGTTGTGGCACTGTTCTCCCACCGACTTGGACATCCTACAGCTGTTCAGACATTCGCAAATAGCCGCAGCAACCGAAGAATGCAAGCACCGAGCAGTCAATGTTTGTAAGACACTATATTATGCACATACGTACCTAAGTGATGCATGGTGTATTTAAAAATAGAAAATGTAAACAGGATATATATTAAGTAAACGAGCTACCTAACTGAAGAAAGCAAAATTCAATGAACAAAGCCTGCTAAAGCCACTAAAGCCTTACATATTATTAAGAGTTTAGACTATCTACAGGTAAAAATATATTTTGTATTAATATTAACCAATTCGCTCAAAGCTATTTATGAGTTTAATTTAATTGTAAATTATACAGCCATTTATTTTTTTTGTACGCACGAATAAAATATTTAGCTCAAAATACGAAATAATGAATTAATACTATTAGCATATAGAAATAATATAGGTATTACATATACTGGCACAAAAAAAATAAGGAAAGTTCGAGGTACACAAGTTCTACAAATTCAAGCATGGAGTTTAGCATAATTCTGTGCCAGCATAAAGTCAATTATATGGCTTTCCTGCTTTTGGCCACAAGCTAAGCAGCTGTGGCTTATTTTAAATTTTCTTCGCAACAATGCCCGACTACTATTATGCAAAATAGTTAAAAATACATCGAAGAGCATTACAATTTATGCAGTAGCAATCAGCAGCGACAGAGTCAGTTTGGAGACAGCTGCTGTTCAGCATTTCTATTTGCCGCCTGGTGGCTGTTGGGGCAGGAACTGGGGTCTGGCAGCATGCAACAGAAGTGAGCAACAATGTTGCATTGCCGATGCTTATTTTATGGTATGGTTTGCATTGAATTGGGCGCCACTTGCACTTACAAATCATTGAAAATTCAACACATTGCTAATACGACATGTTGTCGCAATGCTGGCAACACTGTTGTCATCCTATGCAAAGCTATGTGTTTGTGTGTATGTGTGCCACATTGTGTTGCACTTGTTATTAAGTACTCCAGCGCACAATTTTGTCGTAATGACAACCTGCAAGGCAAATGCCTAAGGCGCCAACATCGCGTGCCAGGGCCGCGACAGCAGCTTGAACTGAAGTGCAAACCAGGCGCTATCATGGGCCAAAGGGGGCGGGCGCATGGGCGTGGCCGGGCAGAACGCGCGCTGTTCGCTGTACATATGATTTGCATGTTTAGCGAAATTAGCGCACTAACAACAGCTGCACCCAACAGCAGGGTGAGAGGGGGCCTGAGGCTAAGCGGGTTGAGAGGTGCAGCAAGCGTATGAAAGGGTGCCATTGATGTTGTTGTTGTTGTGTTGTTGTATGCATTTTAGTAACCGAACTGCAAGCGTACGACAAATACTGCGCATACGCCATGTGTGCCACAGCTCGCCCCACAACACACACAAGCACTCATACACATGCACAAGCAGAAGCACATAAACCATTATTTATTTGTCGACAGTGCTCTGAGCACTTTTCGGACCTCGGGCCACTTTAAATTAACTTCAAAACCAACGTTACCAGTGCGAAGCCAATTCATTTGTCGAGTTGCGTTTGCTAAACTCATTTGCCTTAATAAGTCAATTATGTTGCTGCCATTTTTTTTTGTGTTTGCCTAATGCTTCTACTTCTGTTTCACCCTCTCGGAAGCCACTCGTTTTTGCTTTGCCAAAATGAGAAAGCAGATAAATATGCCATGCTCATTTGTGGGGCGAGGCCAAAGCACAGCAGGGTGTGAGGAAACTCCGGAAAGATTTTCTATAGCTTACCATAATAATACTTTACTTAAAATGTCATAAGCTCACTTTTGGCACACATTCCGTTATTTATGTGTAGTTCTTGAACTAAAAGTTGCACAATGATAAGCCATATACCAAATATTTTAAATAAATACAATTATTTATCTACTTTTTCCCCCTTGCTTATCCACTTAGTTGACATTTAATTATATTATTATTATAAGTATTATTATACAGTGGGCGTCGAAAAAACACGAGTACATATTCCAAATGTCAGGTCATTAGCAACTCTAGGGTCGAAAAACAGACAGAAATTGCATAAATCTAAAATTCTCTTTTCCTTTGCGACCAGAGCATTAAAAGTGTTTGCTACTTTTGCAACCATTTGCAAATAAAAATCGTACAAACCATACAGCAAATAAAAGAAATTATGAAGATTAATGACACAAGAACATTTGCCTTTGTTTCCCGCTGAAAAGTAATTTTGCCCTGAATAATGAAAATTGCTCTCGTTTGCTATCAAAGCGAAAAAACATAGGGCTTAAAGTGTGGCCGGCGAAAGTGGCTTACACAATTTAATGAATCGCAAATGCGAAAAGTATTCATTTATTAAGTAAATAGACTTGCCACTGCGGCTGACCATCGTCAGTAAGCTGCTTAAAAGTTGCGAGAATTACGAGTCTTGTGAATTACAGCTAAACAACATCAAACGATAAATAATAATACTTGTAGACTTTGCTGGGCAATAACTTAAATGGCACTGAAAGCAAATGCTTGACATGGAGTTTAAATTCCCCTTCCCAGCAACATGACGCAAAGTCAACAAATTCCTTTGGCTTCTAGCTAGTAAATTAGCTTAGCTTGTTGAGCCAGCCCAGCTCAAGACCAACACATACACATACACAGACACAGACGGGTATCTTTCATCCTTATTCACATGGTTTTATTTTTATGAAAATCCGCTAAAAGCAATATGAAAGAGCTGATGGCGTTATTACATTAATTCATAATTTATTCATAGCTTTATTACTAGCAACAAGTTCGCAAATGCTTTACAATTTTCCACATTTTCATCTACACTTAACTACTAAGTAAACACGCAGCCATGGAAAAGCTTAATAGTTCACAGTAATTACTGGCAACTTATCCCTTCTGTAAATTCCCAAAATTTCAGCCCCCACAAATTTCTTCATATGTGCCCGCAACTATAAATTAATTAACCTTAGCTTAAATGTATATTTCCATGTTATTACACTATACCACTAAAGAGTTTTGTTCGAAACATTTTTAAAAATAATACTTTTAGATAAGGAAAATAAAAATTAAAAAACAAATAGTTTAATGAACTGTAGAAGACATAATATATTTTTACATATAAAACAAATATGCAAAACATTTTATAAATGCGAGAAAGTGAATTTTGTTGTACAGTGTAATTCAGAGCTTACTAGAGTAAATAGAATAGTTACTCAGCAAATTGCACTGTAAATACACATTGCACATATGTGCATACATATATCACCTATAAAGTAAACAAATTATTAATTGACAATTTTCTGCTTATTTGATGTTTATCTTTGGGCATAAGCGCAAGTTTGAAATAAAATTAATATTCATAAATATTTATTTGAGTTACGAGTGAGATAGATTTATCATTAATAAAACGATGATGAATTTAAATGTGAACCACAAATGTTAGTATTTTAATGCGACTCATAAATATAAGTTGTTCTCTCAATAAAAATCTGAAAATATTTAAAACTTTTCACAAATTCCACGCGTGCCACACAACTTTTTTAGCGCTTGCAATTAAATTAGCTGCCTTGAAGCACACACACACGCATTGTGCTTGTGTGTGCGTGAGTATGTGTATGTGCTATTGTGCAATAATTTTTTGCTTGCGTGTCATGTTGGCATAGTTACGATATTTAGTTTATATTGAAATTATTTTTGTGCAAACACTTTATGATTTTTTTTTATTTTCTGTGCCGCGTAAAGCGTTAAGATTAAAGCATTTTCAGTAATATTTATTTTACAGTTATGTCCCTCACTTCCTTTTTCAGAGATGCGCACAAATTGATTAAAAATGTTGCCAAAGCCTTGCGCCCGCTGCCGGCCAACAATTATTTTTAGTTAGTTAAATGGCGCTGCTACTGCCGCCCGGCCACGCCCATTGCCACCAAAACCGCCCTATTTGTGTTGTCGTTTGCCATATGCATTTTAATTTCAGCCCGGCCACACAAGAATATTTCCATTTTAATAATTGATTTTTCGCGTGCGTATAAGTCGAAACTTTATCCATGGAGCTATGTGCAGTTACCCACGGCGTATGAGTAATGCCTATTATGCCAGCCGGCATACAGACTCGAAACTCCAGACTCGCACGGCTGAGTGTATCTCCAAGCGCCACTTGGCGCTGCTGCATGTCGACACGTGCGCATTTTAATAAGTAATAAGTAATCTACCAACAGAGCCAAAGTCAAAGGCATATCTACTTATTCCTACAACCAGCACAACATATTTATTTCTACTTGCTCAGACTCAAATCTTGGCAAAGTTTTCCGCATTTAGTATGTAGTGGTATGTGCAAGTATAAAGCAAAGCTGCTGCTTGCTAGCATGCGCTTGAAATTCATCCAAGCCCAATTCCCAGCTAAATCCACGAATAATGCCAATGGGCGTATGCACTGTGTGAATAATGTTTTTAGAAAGTTCTTTAAATGCAACATACGATTTTCTATGTTCCAAAAACATTACTTTCATTCTAAAAGATTTTAACTTTTAATATCATGTTGAACTTTAATGTAAAAGAAAGCTGAAGCAAAAGAAGCTCTGACCTACCAAGTAAGAGTGTAAACTAGGATATGCCCTGTATGAAATATGTATTCTCTAAAAACCTTTTGAGCTTATCATCGTACAATTTCCGAAGCATAAAGATGACATTTAAATGTATGAAAATACTAAATTATCAATAGCTGTGGAAAATGTGAATATTGATTTGTAGATCGAAAGACGATATTACTTGAGGAGGGGGCTATTTCAGGCTCTTGAAGTTCAACATAGTTTTTAGAATACCCACTGGCAACTTACTTCTTTAAATCTGACTAAAATGCCGCCTTTAATTACAAAAATAAAATTGAAAGTTGTTTAGTAATGTATTAAGATAAAGTCATTTGTTCTCGATTCAAGAATGGTTAATTTCATATCAAAGTTACATAGCCCCAAAGACTAAGTAACAATGCACATGTTTGAGATGTGAGCCACATGAGCTGGTGACAACAATTGTCAACTGAATTGCTGTTTTAACTGACTCTAGTTGCCAACTAGCTAACCAAATGATGAGCACATGCATATATATGGTGTATATGTTGCATATGTGTATATGTTATCGGTCAGTTAAAAGTCAATTGGCAACTGCTGAACTTGACTCCATATCGAGCATAGTTTTGAGTAAGACTTATTCTCTATATAGATAGATATACCTGACTGAATGTTTCACTTAGCATTGCACTTTTGCAATTACAAGCGTTACCCACATACATGCTGGGAGTAAAATACATCAATTCAATGGAAATGGCTACTTTTTGACCGGTTAGCAGTATGGTCGGCAGGCTGGACTTAAATCTGTGTGTGAAATAGGTCAACTGCACTCAATGGAAACCGACATGTGGCATGGCAGACTTGCCAGCTGCATGACTTTGCCCTTGCCCCCTCGTCTGCCTCTTATCTCGCTCTTTGATGGCACTTTAGTCCAAGACGTTTTCGTTTTCGTTTTTCTTTTTTTTAAATTTTCTCAACGCGCCATTTTTGATCAAGTGCATTTCAACTACCGAGCTAACGAAGTAGAAACTTAAGCTGCCGACGGTTTTCACTGGGCATTGGTATAGTGCCCTAGGCAAACAGCTGAAGATTTCTCATACAACTTGATTCACAGGATATCACAACTGATGCAAGCAAATTGCGACAAGCAATATAACTAATGTTGTATACTTACATTTAGAGTGCCTGAGATATACTATGTTCATAATACAATACATTTATGCAAGAATTGATTTTAATAATAGTATACTACATTTTTTTGTAATTTTTAATTTAATAAAAATATGTTAATATACTTAAAGTATTCAAAATATTTAAATACTATTCTAAGCGCTAAATAGTCAAAGTCGAGATAAATTCCAACATATTTCCCTGGCCAAATCACTTCGTTTAAATACATACTACATTTCCCTAATTCAAAAACTTTTCGTACAAAGAGTATGAATAGTTTGCCAATCGAAAAGAATTAGTTTTTCAAGTCTCAACTCTTACATTCGTTTGCTTACCCGAGTTTACGAGAGTAGTAGTACAGGCGTTGTTCAAGTGGGTCATTGAGCGCACATCATGTTGCCCTGGATAGGATGAAATCTGTGCCGCATTTCTCTGCTGATTGCCAACATATAGTCGGTTGTATAATCAAAATCTGGTTAAGCGTATAAGCCGACAAAACTATGCGCACTAATTAATGAAAACAATTAGTAAATTAAGTTTGATATTTCCGCTCGATGACAACGACTGGAATAATAATAACATGTATACCAGACAATTGGCCAAACATAAGCGGCCAAATATCATAAACATAAAAACGCAAACGTTGGCAATAAACGGGCATAGAAATGCCCAAAATTTATGCTAATTGGACTTGTTTACCAGTGCGTGTGGTTTAACATGCATAAATCTAAATCCATACAACCAAGCTGTATCTGTCCATCCCTTTCATATCATCTCTCTCTCTCACTCGCTCTCTCTGTCTCTCTCTCTCTCTCTATGTGTCTTACTCTATTCTTGTCTATATTTCGTAGCTAATACGAATATACATATATATATATATTTGTTTTTATACTATATATATCCAACATTTGGCTGACGTCGTCAATTTTGTTTATTTGTATCTGTAACGCCTGCGGCAGGTTGCCCAAGCTGAGACCAGGACAAGCTTCAGCTGAATCTCTCTCAGTCTATGCGTGCTTTGATTTCTTGTGTCAACGAGACAACAACAACATATAAGAATGCCATAGATGTTGATGTGTCTGCTCGGTCCAGCGATGCCCTGTAATCAGATGAAATGAATAACAGAAGAGTTTCCTACTCCAAGGAATAATCATATTTAATTATGTAGAAAAATGTGTAGAAAATGTAATTGAAAATAATTGCTCACAAAAATATTACTTTAAAATATAAATTATTATATACTCTTTCATCATTGCTGTAAACAGGGTATTATAAACAAAAGCCAGCAGCACACGAATGAGCAAATATTTTATATTTGTTTCGAAACCAAAGCCAAGCGGCAGCCAAGCCAAAAACAAAAGCATTGCAAAATATTTGATTTGGCATTGTGTTGGCAAAGGGCGCAAAGTGAGCAAAGGGTGTACAGGCGGCAAAGGAGCGAGGGGAAACTCGCAACCACATTCTCAATGTCTGATGCGCTTGGCGCCGGAATTCCTTGCAGGATTTGCGCTGAGCGTCGTCTAGAGCTTGGCCTATTCCAAAATTGTATTTGCATGTCAATTGCGCCTGTTTATCTCGCGTTATTATTTTCGACATTGCCACAAGACATAGGCTAAACGGACAAACGGACAGACAGACATCGTGGGAGTCGTATACTGAATGTCTCAGATATATATAATGGATATCTCTATTCAAGTCATGTAACCCACTTCGAAATCATAATTTGCATATTAAGCTCTGACTTACCAAAGGGTAAGGGGATGCTGGTGTCTACGAATTGATGAAACACAGGCAAAGAAAGCAATAGGAGACTATGAAAGAAAGCCTAAATGAAATTAATTTTGCATTATATCACTGTTCAAATTCTATGTGAAAATTGAGCATTAATCGCTATTTAATTATATTGAAATTAGTATATTTGTCAGTAACTCCAATTCGATTAATTTATTTACTTGCTTAAAAGAATTTAATATTTTTTTGTACTGTTAATATTTTTGTTATGTGTATAGTTTAAGTTAGTCCCAAACAGTCAACCCAGTTAAACAATTTGGCAGTGGAAAATTTTGGACCCACCTAAGATTTTGTTGGCCAGAATTTGGGTATAATCAAAAACAGTTTTCGGTTAAAATTACTAGCTTAGTTGGCACCCTTCGTTTAATAACCAATAAAATATCCCATCGCTGCAACAACACATTCAACGTCAGTGGCCAATAAACTGGAATGCAATTAAAAACCATTTTACAACATCATAAAATCAAGCTACTATTAACGATGTACTTTGAAAGTTTGACAAAAAGCATTTTAAGTGAATTGATGAAAATAACTACTACAAACATTTCATAGATTCATATAAATTTTAATGTTGTGTTTGTCTGGGTAAGGGTGAGGGTAAAGCGAAAACAATGTTTTGTGCTGACGGGTCATGTTAATGATTGGAAAACTCAATCTCGAGTAGCAGTCGTAGTCAAAAGCCTGCTGACAGACCGCAAAACAATCAAAAAGTGATTTTAATTGAAAAACAGAAATGAATAAAAAGCAAATAGTACGAGGACAAATGATTTGCATATGCGGCAAATGACAGAAAGCAATTAATATGTGAAAATGTGAATATTATTATATACAAATGTATATATCGTATTGGGCACAAATAACAGAATAACATGTGTATTACACAGGGAGCTGGGGAGAACTCCATTAGCCAAAGTTCAAGGTTCCGCTTTAAGCTGCCAGCACGTACGGTACATAGATTTTTATATGCCTCATGCTTCCTGCAGGACTTGTAGCTTAGCATTCTAATACAGACGAAAGGTCATAAATTGTCGGCCAAATCCACTGAAATTCGTACACCTGCTCTCGTAGCTAAGTATTATTGATAGGCATTAAAACCAGGCGTGTGTCCAAAACGCGCACTCAATAGAGTATTACGTGCATTACATACGCATAGGTGTTTGCTCATTGGGCACATACTACAAAGTACTTATTTACACGTACATAATATATGCATGTACACATGTACATTGTTATAAACTCGTTAGCACACACAGACGCAATCATCCTTGGACAAGCTTTAAGCTGCGATTTAGAAAATGTTGTTTTTATACCCAAGTAAAGCAAACAATAGCATACACTACATAAATGGTTCATACACCAACTTGTCTGGCTGGAGGGTCATTTAGAGAGGGGGGGCAGCGGGTTTAGCCAAAGCAGAAGATGGCGAAAAAGAGCAGAAGAAAATACAAACTGCTAATTCAACTTTTTGCAACAGTTTTTCATTCACATGCATGCATATACATATATATATAAATATAAATATATATATATATTGTATTTGTGTTGTTACCTGTACAAGTTTCTGACTTGTCCAACAATTTTGTAATTAAAATACATATATGTACACTATATAGGAATGTTGTAGCTGCTTCTAGCAATAACAACATCGTTAATTATACATTCTTTCAAATATTTTCAAAAATTTGTATACCCCTTACCCATACAATTTGCTAAAAGGGTATATGAAAGTTGTGCAAATGTAAGAGGATTTAGGTGTTCCTAGCTCCTCCGCTTGGACAATATATTTTGTAAATGGATTATATAATGCAATAATATATATTCTTTTGGTATTTATCTGCGCAACTATATACCTTTGGGTTTACAAAAAGGATAATGACAGGAGTGCAGGGTATCTGCTACACCAACTCTCAGGAATCGAAAACTCTATATTTTTTTTGAATTTGTGTATCTCAACATTTATATTTGATTATATGGAACGTTATCTTAAATTTAAGTTATGCTCAACTATTATTAATTCCGTTTAAAAAGTTCCAAAAACGAAATCAATCAATATTTATTGTGGTTGGCTGCAAAATAGTAAAACTTTTTGCCTATTTTTTGAATTGTGCAACTTTCTGTAGAGACTGCAATTTATTCACCTGCTGAAAATAAGAAAAATGACTGACATCCATATTTAAATAGGAGGAAAATGTGTGACCAATATATTTGTCAAATTATTTAACCATCAGAGTAAGCTCCGAAATAGTTGCATTTGTTGTCATGTAAACGAAATGTTGTCTCAAAAACTGTTGACCCCGTTTGTCAAATGGTCGACTCTCTTGGCTGGCCACAATATCAATTTGCAAGACAATGCAGCTCGGTCCCAGGCTATATTCCATACACCGGACTGTCGTTAGTAGCGGCGTCAATGCATTTGATTGCACAATCCTTCATTGCCAGGACCTTTGGCCAGCTCATCGGCTACTTGTGCACTTGTGTACTTGCTCTTTCAATTTCTTATATATACTTACATTTATATATATATGTATGCTTATAGTTTATCTGCTGACCACATTTTTTGCCCCAGTCCCTGTCCCTGTCCTAGTCCCAGTCCCATTTCACATTAGCATGGCCATCGCACGAGGTTTCTTTTGTGTGTGTCTCTGGCCCACTTTTTATTGGCCTTTGTGGCATTTGTGCCATAAACTGCTTTGGCATTTGGCTCTGGCAACGTCCACGGCTCGGCGCTCGAATTTAACTCAATTTCCATCTTTTTTTCTTTTTCTCCTCCGCTCTATTAACTTAGTTTTTTGCGTGCTCTGGCAACTTTGTTTTATTGACTTTGCGGCGGCCAAATTTCAAATTTAAATTGTGCACGAAATGACAAATTGCAAACTAAGTCATAAAAAAACTGTGTTGCCATTGTATCAATTTGTCTGGCTATGTGTTCGCCCGTGTGTGTGATTGTGTGTGTGTGTATTTTTGTGGTATCCAATTTTGTAGATTTAATGGCACTCATTATGCTTCACTTTTGCAATCATTCTTTTGGACATGTGGCATTGCACAATTTGATTTAAATTAGTTTAGTTTAGTTCAGTTGAGCTTGGCTGCATTCCCCGATTTCATCAAATATTTAAATTAGTAGCTCACTTTTGCACACCCGTCGACTATTTATGTAGCATTACATTCTCCTTAACCACAAAATGTAATTAAACAGTTGAGATCGTTTTTTAAAATCCAACCCCGTCCGTACAAAATACATTGTTTGCGCCACAGTTAAATTATTTAAGGATCGGCTTCTAACTTATTTTAGAAGCGTCTTCATAAAGATGAAAATTTTTCCAATTTTAGTGTGGTTCTTGTTTTAAAATTCCAAAAAAACTTGTACAGGACGTATAAAATCTCTTCTCAGATTATTATACTGTCACCCATTTTGTAAATGGGTTTGTACTCTACATCCTTTTTATATATCTATATGAAGAGTGATTTTTGGGTGGTTCATTTCACAGTCAAAAAACACGCAAAAAGTGACAAAAAAAAATTGACTTGTAAAGTGCCCAAACATCGAAAAGTTCCTTATAAATTACCTTCCGAGACTTCAAACTGCCATAACTTTGTCAAAACTGAACCGATTGTCAATCCCGAGGCCATTTTGGCCATGTTTCGGCGCCAACTTCAAATTAACATTTCAAATTTATTGACTTTTGAAAATATTATTTTTTTTACTTTTTTTGCAAAAAAAGCATAAGGGGGGACCCTTACCAATTTTGATTTTTCAAAAATTAGAATCTTGAAATTTTATTTTTAATTGATTGTGGGTGTCACAATTAGTATAAAAAATTATAAAAAAATCGATTTTGGGATAGTTTATTTTTCTGTCAAAAAACACGCAAAAAGTGACAAAAAAATTGACTTGTAAAGTGCCCAAACAGACCTTTCCAGACTTCAAACTGCCATATCTTTGTCAAAATTGAACCGATTGTCAATCCCGAAGCCATTTTGGTCATGTTTCGGCATCAACTTCAAATTCACATCAAAAATTATTTGACTTTTGAAAATATTTTTTTTTTACTTTTTTTGCAAAAAAAGCATAAGGGGGGACCCTTACAAATTTTGATTTTTCAAAAATTAGAATCTTGAAATTTTATTTTTAATTGATTGTGGGTGTCACAATTAGTATAAAAAATTATAAAAAAATTGATTTTGAGATAGTTTATTTTTCTGTCAAAAAACACGCAAAAAGTGACAAAAAAATTTACTTGTAAAGTGCCCAAACATCGAAAAGTTCCTTATAATTGACCTTCCCAGACTTCAAACTGCCATAACTTTGTCAAAACTGAACCGATTGTCAATCCCGAGGCCATTTTGGCCATGTTTCGGCGCCAACTTCAAATTAACATTTCAAATTTATTGACTTTTGAAAATATTATTTTTTTTACTTTTTTAGCAAAAAAAGCATAAGGGGGGACCCTTACCAATTTTGATTTTTCAAAAATTAGAATCTTGAAATTTTATTTTTAATTGATTGTGGGTGTCACAATTAGTATAAAAAATTATAAAAAAATCGATTTTGGGATAGTTTATTTTTCTGTCAAAAAACACGCAAAAAGTGACAAAAAAATTGACTTGTAAAGTGCCCAAACAGACCTTTCCAGACTTCAAACTGCCATATCTTTGTCAAAATTGAACCGATTGTCAATCCCGAAGCCATTTTGGTCATGTTTCGGCATCAACTTCAAATTCACATCAAAAATTATTTGACTTTTGAAAATATTTTTTTTTTACTTTTTTTGCAAAAAAAGCATAAGGGGGGACCCTTACAAATTTTGATTTTTCAAAAATTAGAATCTTGAAATTTTATTTTTAATTGATTGTGGGTGTCACAATTAGTATAAAAAATTATAAAAAAATTGATTTTGAGAAAGTTTATTTTTCTGTCAAAAAACACGCAAAAAGTGACAAAAAAATTGACTTGTATAGTGCCCAAACAGACCTTTCCAGACTTCAAACTGACATTACTTTGTCAAAACTGAACCGATTTTCAATCCCGAGGCCATTTTGGTCATGTTTTGGCATCAACTTCAAATTCACATCTAAAATTTATTGACTTTGTCAAAAATCACAAAGAAAAATTTTGGGTTTTAAAGTCTTAAACAACGAAAAGTTCCAAATAAGTAAATGACTTTTTCAGACTTCAAACTGACATATTCAATCCCGCATCTTAAGTAGTCGTTTCATAAACCAAATTCTAGTTTTTAAGTGCTCAAAAAAAGTTAAAATGTAGCCTAAAGTTAATTTCAAAGATTTGAAACTCCCATAACTTGAGCCGCTTTATAAAAAGTAGATCGCATTAAAAATGGGGAATGTAAATAAATAAACGCAATCAAAAAAGATTTGTATGCAGATCCTTTTATTTAATGCCAAATTGAAGCTCGAATTGTATGAATAAATAATTTCTACTCTTATTTAACATGCACAGATTTACTGGCGATTGGGCTTTAGCTAAGCACTTAGCTGCTCCTAAGTGCACATATTGCAGTTAACATGCCCCAAATTTGCATGCGCAAATAGTATATGGGTGCGAGGCCAATAATAGCAGTCGCGTTATTGCGTATACGCATCATATGCACAAAAATCGTATATTCAATAAGCGATAGCTGTGGTTTATAGCCCAGCCATGCGGCCCATCGGTAAAGTATACTCTGCCCAGCCACTACTCCAGCCGGAGAGGAAAATAATTAGACACTCAGCATTATTTGTAGGCAATCAAATTGAATTTAGTGTTGGCAAAAGCTTAGGCGTTGCCATGGACACGCCTCCAATACACACGCATGTCTTTGTGTCCCTGCTGGTCCATGTGTGTGTGTGTGAGTGTGCATGTAAGTGTGTGTCCTACGGACACTTCCTTCTGCCTGACAAGCTGTTAATTCTCATCACGTTTAATGTAATGGCAGCACGTTAACTTTGAAGCGCAAAATTGGAATTCAATATGTTCGCTAGCATATAAAATGTGCGACTTTCTCGCGTCCCCTTTCTCTTCGCCACTTACTTTCTCTCTCTCTCTCTCACGCTTTTACTTTCAATATGTATCTCTTTCTATATTATACTTCTGGCAAGTTTGGGCAAACTTTTTCTTGCCCCACACACTCGGCTCGTAAATGTGCATTAAATTATGGCCAAATAGCAACGGTGTCCTGAAAACTTCCAACTGTGTGCTTTTACCTCCAAAAGCAAAAGGTCAAATTTCTTTACACTCGTCTCGACATGTAGATTATTATAATGAATATTTAATATAACTTTCTCCAGGTATATATATAAATATATATATATTTTTTTACATATATACTCTTGGCAAACCAATGTGTGTGTTTATCTTTAAATACATCGCAGCTTTGCTGACTCACAAAGCAAACAGCAGAAAAAAACAAAAGCAATAATAACATTTTCTGTATAGGCGTGACATTCTCAGTTTAAGCTCTAATGATAAATTCTTTCGAATAACTGTACTGCATACTATTCATAAAATGAAAATTAATAGTGGCCAAATTTGGCGATTTGTGTGTACATGAATTTTATCACTGCAAAGTATTTCTCTTACAAATTTTAGGTGTGAAAATGTCTGGTACGGGACAGAGAGTATCTTCTAGTCGGGCCCTAACGTCCAGCCACTTAAAACTTTTTATTAAATGAGTTATTCAAATTTATCTGTTGTTAATGTTGTTTTTGTTAACTGTCAGCAAGGTGCCTTATAAGGATGTTTGCTGGTCGTAAGGTTGGTTTCAGTTTAACATCTGTGAATTCGCATTCTCATTACGCAGCTTAATTGTCTCATTTCAGTGGCCGCACGTCAAGCATTTTAAATTGCTACAGTACAATTGCACATACACTTCCTGCAGGTATGTTAATTTCGCTTCAAGGCATGTGACTTTTTGAGTCATCTTCAGGCATGTCCTTTTTTTATTTATTTATCATTTTAATAATTATATGAAATTTTGTTTATACGTTGACAAACTATTATTATGTGTACAAATCAAAAGAAAAAGTATAATAAAGATATCAAAATTCAATTGACCATGTGTAAATAAATTGAGTTAACATTTGCCAACAGTTGGGTTTAAATTTTAAATATCCGTTGATTATGTTTTATTTTCTAAATAATACATTTGTGTTGAGTTCTCGGATTTAAAACACCAAATATACTTCGTTGTGGTACTTTACAGAGTATCTGCTAGTCGAGCACTCTAACTTGTTTTTGGTTTTGGACTCGTGCACGTTGCTGTTAAGTACGTGAAGTTGAGCATATGCAATTATAGTGAATTCTCGTATCGTAAATTGCGGGACCCAAAGATACATAAATAAGTTATTTAAAGCTGGAGCGCAATGACTACCATGACTTTTGACTTGTCTCATCTTTGCTTTATGTCAGCCATTAACTCCAACCGGAGTCAAGGCGAACTGCTCATCTGCACTTAAACCACTTCACGAGACGACACTTGGATGGCCGAACTAGTTAGACATTTGAACACTTGGACACTTGGACACTTGGAAACTTGGAAACTTGAGCAGCGCCCAAAAGCTTTAAGTGCGACACTGCACATGACAGAAGTAGTTCTCCATCTGTCATACCACACTAGACTATATATATATATATATATATATATACATATATATATATATATATACGTATGTATGCTTGTATCATCTGACTCTATATCACTTTTGGTACTCTCATCGCGTGCCAGACAGTCACACGGCACATTAATAAGTTCACTTACACTTCCAGTCCAGGCCACATTATTCATGCCTTCACGACATAATTACAATTTGAATTGCTTTTATTGCCACGAGCACGACTTTCATTCCTTACGGTCTCTTTGTCCCATTTTGTTACTGACAAATGAAAACATTTTGCTGACATTTACGTGGGCAACAACAGCTACTACAACAACAGCAGCTGGGTGACTGTAGCTGACCGGCTCATTGCCTTCACTTCACTCATGTTTAATTAACATTCTGCGATGTGCCAACAGCTAAAAGTTCGCCAGCTCTTTTAGGCTCTGTTAAAATCGCATTTTTCATATTTTTTTCAGGGACCTGAAAAATTACCTTAGGGCACTTTCTTTCGACTTTGCTTTTTTATCTTCGTTTTTATTTAATTTCTTGTGTTTTCGTCATATTTATATAGAAATAACATTTCATGCCTGCTAATTATAACATTTTCATCAAATTAGCCTGGAACTGGCCTTAAATGTTTTTTACTGTTTTATTCTTATCTTAAGGTAACTTTTAATATCTTAACGAAATATTGATACACATATTTAAGTCCGTTATTACAATTAAAATCCAGTTGCAAGTTGCTTTTATATTTTACAGAATTATTTAAACATTTTCAAATTATAACACTACTCACGGATGTATAAGTAATTATTTTATTGATCATAGCTAATATACAACTAAGCAGTTCACACAAATAAGTAATTAACAGAGTAGCCAAAATATATATTGTATGCATACGTATACGCAATGTGTGTATAATAATTGTTTTCGTTTACTTTGGCTCAGTGGCTGGCTGTTTATATAAATTTTGTAGATACGTCATAATGTTTACCAGCAAGTTCTGCTTTTGAGTGACAGCTGAATCGACTGGAATCAGTAGCTAATGCCAGGCACTCCACTTCAAGGTTATTCATATAATTGAACTTAAGTGCCACAAATTCGAGCCACTCTTCCCAAAAAGCCAACAACAACAGCAAAATCATTAGCTTACAGTCGCATTTACAGGACGCACATAATATAAATAAACTTTAAGCTAAGCCCACTTGGCTCTTTTAAGCTGTTAGTGTTGCGTCTGGAAGTGGAGCTAGTCCCCCAAGTATGCCCACTCGATGCCCACTCGCTGGAGGCCCACTTTCAATTCCCGGGCCGAGTTCGAGGCAATAGATAACGGCGCATTCAGACTGTCTGTGTGCCGTTATGTGTTCAGCTTCATCTTTTTTATTTGCTACCCTTGCAATTGGTATCATTATTTTTGCAACTAAATCTGCTACATTTCCGATACCACACAGTAAATATATACTCTTGGTCGACTTGACGAGTTGAAGAAACGTGTCAAAAATAGTTTTAATACCCAATACTATAAAGAAGGTCAAAAATGGTGACATTACGACTATATAATTTTGATTTTGATTGTAACGTTGGTTTTTGAAATAGGCACATATTCGACCTGCAAGCTGTAAATGGAAAACCACAAAAGTGATTAATTCAATTAGGTAATACAAAATATATCTTACAAGTAAAGGAGGAAGCAGAGACTGTGCCAAAGTGCATCTCTTGATTGTGTATAAAAAAATTCAAAAGATGTCTGAAAGGGAATATACTCTTCGGCAATCTGAAAAGAAACTGTCTTGCTTGTTTTCAATTTCTTTAAAACGTTTATTATCACCATTGCCGTATCTGGCACACAATCAAGATAAATCGCTGGCAATTGTGGCTATTTTGCATTTATTTTATTTTATGAACAAGTCGCCGCAGTGGCGCATTTATTGATTTTGTTATTATTTTTTCGTAATAAAAAATAAATAATAATTTACATTTATATATATAAATGAAATAATATTTTTGCACTGGCCATTTTGTTGTTGCTACAACGCAGCTGCCTATCAATAAGGATCTTTCAAAAAAAAAAAATACAAATAAATACGTTGCCTGCTCTCAAACCCAAAATAAGAACCTAAATATATTCTTGCGTTCTCGGACTCTTTGATGGCGCGTGTGTTTTGTAGATTTAAATATTTAATTTGCCTCAAGGCATCCAGAAAATGTCGGCAAAGGACAGGGATGAGAGCTGCGCTTAGTTACTTATTCAAGCAAAAACCAATTAATTAATAATGTCAATATTCATGGGGCATGGTCGAAACAAAACACGGAAAATGTAAATGTGGCGAGATGACGAATAAAAAAACCCCAGCGCAACAAAAGCAAATTAATGAATATGAGCAAATAAGGGAATGGAATAACCTTCAATTAAAAAAAAAAAAAACAATAAAACATCAATTGTGATTTTATGACTGTTTCGAGCGGAGGTGTAAGTGTTAATTGGTATTTTCTTTGTCAGTTTCGTCCATTAACGAAAACTCACACCATTAATATAATAAAACCGTATTAGAATGAGGCAGGTGACCTTGAGGTGAGAGCGTTCAGATTGACAGCACTACTAAAAGCAGTAAGTGTATTCAGTGCGTTATTGTTTGTAAGAGGTGAGTTTTGATATATACATTTGTTTACCTTTTAATTTTTAGTAAATCCATATAAAGAACATAAGAGCAAACAAAATAATTTATAATTTTAAATAATTAGATATAATTTGTAGCTATAAGGTCCTAGCTTTAGACCATTGTTTTTATCTTATATTTTATTTACAGAATACTAACAAAACTCACACATCTTTGGTTTTAAAGTCTTTTTCCTCAAAAGGAATTTGAAAATGTACTTAAAATATATTTTATAAGAAAGTTTAACAGTAAACGTTGGCTTATACTTAAATTAAACAATAACTAACTTTGGTTCTTAGCTATGCTCACCCATTTACAATTAGTTTGTAATTGTTAAATAAAAGGCAGCATAATGAACTGTTAATGTTATGAAAGCAGCTTAAATTAAATTCGCTACATGTAAATGTTCAGTAAAAATAAAACGAACAATATCTAAGCCAACGCTCTCATTTGCATATAAAACCATGTGAAATTCCATTTGCCAAGCAGTCAAGCGAGCTTAGCCGACCCGGCCAGCCATTCTATGCAATTTTCACAATTACCCATACGCAGCGTATGCCCGAAAAGGTCATTACTTTACCTTGTGCGACTGCGGTGGCGGCGGCGACTGCTACTGCTACTGCGACTGCGACTGGGGTGCAAAACTACAAGTTGGCGAAAACACGAATAATTTCCATAAGCTACAAAATTTATGCTAAAATAAGCGTCACATAAAATGCAAATAGTTATTATTACACTTTTTCTTGCTCGCTCTGGACCGAGAGCGAAGACTGGCCCCGGCTCGCGGACTATATGCAGGTGCGGGAGTGGGAATGGGAAAGGGAAAGCGAGCTAGTGATGAAGGCTTCGCTCTTTTACCTGTGTATACTATATAGCTTGTATTTAGTCTCGTTTCGCTGCGTTCCTCATAATTAAGTTATGGGCAACGTCTTTAGGGAAAAGAGGTAGCGGTGCCTACAACTGGGCCAAGCATAGTTCGTTGCATGCCACACATTTTGGCCCAGTGGCTGTTGTTGAACGAGTGAGTGAGTGAGTGAGTATATATAGTAAAATGTGGTACAACATGAGATTATGCTGATACTAATGTTAATGATGCTTTCGTGAGATACACATCTGGCATATCTAGATTTGCGAGCGAATAAGCACGATAAAAGGGCGTTGCTCTTCGATGGTGCCTACTCTACCTTAATGCTTTATGATAATAATATATTGCCTTACTTTATGACTGTCTCTGAGTGCGTGTGTGTGGGTGTGAGTATTTTGGCCAAAATAATGTACATTGTGTGTATTAATTACAGCAATAATTAACAAGGGGCAACAACAACTGGCGCCTGTGTATATGGCACGATAATTTGCGTAGTTCGTTCTTCGGGCAATTTATTATTTGTCATCTGTTATTATGTCATTAAGGGCTTTTTTAATGCTGTACATTTTTAATTATCATTTGATCAATTTTTTGTATTTTAATTTTTTTACTCGCGCATTGTGTTCATTTTAATGCTGTTTTACACACCAATTAAGTTGTAGAGTTGTAGAGTTGAGGCAGATGTTGTCAATGGAATTGAATGATCCATCAATTTGAACTCAAAATGGAGCAGTAATTGAGATTACCTCATCAGAGGAAACGTATCATTAGCTAATTATCAGCTATATCTAATTTTGAAGTGGCACAAAGGTTACCGAGTTTGTTATCGCCTTGATTTAATTCTGATATTAACGTTGCACAATTCAATAACTTTTGTTATATTGTCCTTTAACTCAATGTTTTATTGTTATATTAATTCTATGCTATCCACGTAAAATAAATATAATTTTAATATTTAATTTTTACAACCTGTCCATATTTGCATGGCGGTTGTTTGACTTTATTTGCTTTACGTGTGTTCAATTTCATTTGGTTACTCAAATTGCCCCCGAGCTGTTTGTAAATGACGCGCCAAATGCATAAATTATGTTTCAATAAAACTTATCAGCAAAAGAAAACAAAAATAAAAAACAATGCTATAAAATACACAACGAAATGGCGCATTGCATGCGAAATCCAATTTCAATATAAAAAAATCGCAAACAAAAAAAGGAACAAAAATAATAAATTTTTACCTTTGAAAAAAAAAGAAAGAATGTTAATGAAATTGTGGGAATTGTACTACATTAAACATGCGCTACATGAATATAAAGTAATTGCTGCGAAAAAGATTTATATATACATATAATATTTATAAAAGTTCCGTATGAATTTATCAATACCTAAGCTCGTATTTGTAATTAATATTACTCAGACAATACGTATCGAGTGTAAAAATAAGTAATTTCTTTCCGTTCTAAACTCTCACCTCACCAATTGTTTTTCAAGCATGTTTGATTCCGTCTACAATCGATTTTTCGAATCAATAATATTTAATTATGCAACACAAAGTGCGTCTATATATTTACAATTATATATATATAAAAGTCTTAAAACAATTTTCTGCTTTTTCAGTTTATTGACTTGAAAATGTCAGGCTCTGCATGTGCGTATACATAATTTATTTACGTATATAGGCAATTCTTATAAGAACAAAGCCATTGTTCATCCCTAAGGGCAATGTGACGTTGCAAATATTAGCACATTAAAAGCGAATTTCTGGGCATTATCTTCCCAGTCCTATTTATACTTATGACTTTGACATAATACAACTTTTTCTTTTTGTTTGGCAAATTTTACTTTACTCCACGCCCAACTACTTATTAAAAAGAAAGAGCTGTGGGGAGGGGGGGTGGAGTGAGGGGTGTATATGGGGTAAGAAAATAAACATGTCATCACGCAAATGAAGTTTATTTTAATTTTAACATTGCATGTCAAACTTCTTGCCTTGGCTTTGGCTTGGCAATTTTCGTTGCCTACTTTCTTGCGCTTTTTATTTGGGTTTCTCTGCTGCAAATAAATCAAAGGCAGTTTACTCTTTCGCTCACTGCTCGGCTTTTTTAATGGCCACAAATCACGTGTTGGGGCTATTTCATAATGGCGCGTGTGCCAACCTCGATAAGGAAATATTACATTGTCGGGTCTGGCTGCTCTTTTTTCTTTTTTCATTTTTCTTTTCCCTTTGACTTCAGGCATTTGGGCAAAAGTTTGCCAAGTGTGATAAGTGACCGCCTAATGGCATATTTGATTGTTTACGAAATGCATTTAGTGTGCCCCAAAATGATAAGATTCGAGCTCATTAATGCCTACCTTAAGGCATGTAATAAAGTTATTATTTGCACAAATTCATGGGGAACACGAAAAACAATTTGTTCGGCTGTCTTTCGTGCAAACGTCAAACTCTAAGTAAATCCATCAAAAATGTCAGCCAATAACTTAAAATAAATGCCAAAATTCAGGACAACAAATACATACACATACATATGTATATGTTTGTCTTCTGTTCTTAATTTCCTATTCTTTCAATTTCGCCAAAAAACGTTTTAAGTCGCTATTTTATAAACGTTTAAGTAAATGTCAATGGTTGTCATATTTATTATTATTATTAAATTTCACATCTAACAGTTTACAAAAACCATGTTCTTATAATTATATTATAATGCAAAAGTTCAGATTTAAAAAAAAAACAGAATTTGTAAGATCTCGTAATTGAATTTAGTGTTTATTGTGATAAAATTAAAGAGCTTGCGTGCTCCGGAACAGTTGCGCATACCTTGAAGCCAGACAAAGAAATACATATAAAAAGGAAAGTACGATTCGTTGTGAAAGGTTTGTGTTCAGGCATGGGTAGCTAACTCAACTGGCTGTCAAATTTTAGTTGCGCCCTCATGCAATTAGCATAATGATGTCAGGCAGCGCACAAATCAAGCGACATCGTTTATTACAAGTGCGAGAACTTAATTAAAATGGCGAAACAAAGAGCGCTCAGATGACGGGCAAAGGCAGGGATTGGAGGAGGGAATGGCACATAAACTATGCACAATGCCAAGTGAAAGTGCCGCTGGTGATGGCTGCTACTGCTGCTCAAGGACTTCCGCCGCTGCTGCTGTTGCTCCTGCTCCTGCTGCTGCTGCTGTTGCTGCTGTGGCACATGAAAAACAACAAACGATCGGGTTGCGGGGGCGAGTGCGGTTAGCTGGGTTGACTTTTATGATTGCTTGCGCAGGCATTGGCTGGGGCAAATGAAAATGGAAAGTTAGCATTGCCGGAACGCTGCGCTGAACACCAATGCGTCTTTTCACGCAATTTCAAATCCCAACTCAATTTGAGTAATTTTGCAGTGAATCCTTTTGACTGCGGTTAGTATGCGACGGCCGTGGCGCCGTAGATGGCATGGATGGCGTGGATGGCGACCGACCAATGGCATTTTGGCAACCTCATCTTATTCCATCATCATTGCGATCATCATCAGCATCATCATCATCGTAGAGCTCATCAACATTGGCAGGCAACGCCATTGTCCAAGTTTGGAACGGCAGCACACTATTACTATCACACACATGAGCACACGAGCACACATGCACACATGCACACCCACAGTGCTTTTGGCAAACGCATTTGGAACATTTGCTTCATTTACTGCGTCGTTTGCCGCATTTTAATTGCTTCTGCTCTCACACACACATACACGCACTCTGACACTTACACTCGAATGGCAGAAGGACAACGCATGCACACACACACACACACACACACACACGCACAAAAGTTTGTCAATCTGCAATTTGAATGCGCGGCATCATCGGCGTCCGTTTCCTGCGTCTGTTCGACTCATAAACCTGCGCACCATTAAATGAAATGAGTTTCTGACGAAATTATCTTCTTGACTGCGGGTTGACGCAATAAGATGAGCAGAAAAAAAAATCCACTCTTGTTCGATTTTAATGTTTAATGATCAATTTCGGTCACATACGCACTCATTTCCCATTCCACATACCTATATATAAAGCCACGCCCACATACGCAGTTGGGCGCCGCAAATTGTTTCATAACTCAGTTAACTAAGCAGCCAGCCGAGCTGCGTGCAGCGCCAGCTGAAACTTTAATTAAGTTGCTTAGTAAATCAAATCAAATGAGCAGCTTGCGACAAGGATTACTAGAACGCTCCAGGCATCAGGCGCCAGTCTCCAGTCCTGTGTCCTTCATGCTGCCGCCAGGTGCTTAATCCGCTCGACTGGCAGCGTTTCCATCGCTCTCAAGTGGCATTAAAACAAATTACAACTAATTAAAGACTCACTTCTCATTGACGACGACTTTTGCCAGCAGCTGCATTTGTAGTCTCACTTTTCTATTTTTTACATCTGTTTCTCGTTGCGATTTTGTCGGATTTAGCTGGATTTGTATAAAATGATTCGATATGCTCTTTGCAACGTTTTTTTTTTTTTATAATGCATACTGTGTAGAAAGATTTTATATATTTAAGCAACGCAAAAATGTAACTATATTTTAAAAACTATTTTAAATTTGCAAAAAGAGTAAACACATAAAAAAAAACTCACAAATTTTGAAGCAGTTAGCAAAGTAAAACCCATTACAAAGTTACAACTACTCAAAGCTCTCGAAACATTAAATTTGTTAACTGAAAAATAAGTAGTTACAAAATCTGCAGCCAACAAATTAGTCTTGTTGCCTGTAAAGCCAGTCAACTGATAACATTTAAAGTCAAACTTATTTGTATTATTTTCCCGCGGTTACAAAAACTCATCGAAAAGCTCAACGCATTGTCATTCTCCCTGTTTCTATTCATATTCTCATTCTTATCATGGTCCCTTGATTGTTTACGCGCTCAGTTTGATTTATTGCGTTTATTGGTGAAAAACTCATTTGATAAATGGTAAAAGTTTTTATTTGCTTATGTTAATTAAAAAATATATATTTTAATTGCTTTTTATAATCCATGTTTTTTTTTTTTTTTTTTTTTGTAAGACGCTTTAGTTACTGACAGCTCATATACGGACGGTGGACCGATAATAATAATATTTGTGATTATTGCCGAATGATATTTAATAACAAGGAAAGAATTGTACAATAAATTTATATATAGTGCTCTAATTTATAAGACGTTATTCAAGACAATCAAAAAATCGTACTTGACATATTCAGAATGTCAAAGTTGAAACGGCAACAAGCCATTTTTAATCAATTACAATAACGTAGAAAGGTCCCGTTGGTTTATTTTTTATTTTTTTGTAATACAAACATTGGCGACAATAATATATATAAAAAAAACCATAAATTAATTTAAATATCATTCGTCATGAATATAATTTATATTCAACACGTACATCTGTTAATCTTTAAAAAATATTTATAGCTGACTCAATTTACAGCAGTTAAATAAGCCCACCTCCTGTTTACATGACCTGAACGACATGTAACATTATCACTTAATTTTTTCGGCATCCGCTTGCGCTGCACTCGCAAAATCAATGACCCGAATGTGCAATGCAATGCAATTCAATATTATCAGCAGCTGGGAAGCATGAGCAACAAAAAATCGCACAGCTGCCATGGCAATCAGTTGCATAACCATGAATCGCCATTCCTTTGAGCGCTTCTTCTTTCGCCCCCAAATCGAATTCTCATTCACATTTTAAATGGCCCGCCCCGAAAATCAATTTGAATGCGAAGTCTTCTGCTGCTGCTCCTCGGCCCAAGCCTGCTTAAGCGATTTGCTAATAATAGCCAAAAGACGTAAGCTTTCGCCAACGATTTGTATCCGATATGTTGCGAGCGGGGCAGGGGGAGGAAGGAGTTGGCAGTAAAGGAAAACAGCTCTCATTAAATATGCATAAGTGTGTGTGTGTGTGTGGGATGAAGGTGGGCGGGGAGTGGAGGGTGCACAAAGTTTCGGCCCACTTCCTCACGTTAACAGCAAGCAATTACAAATGTTGTGCGTAACTGTATCTTTGGCTCGGCTCGTTTCGGACTCGTCCGTCCGTCAGCCTGCCTGTCTGTCTGTCTGTCTGTGTGCTTGCCTGTGTGTGGGTGTACATACTTATATGTGCGTAATCTATTATGCCACGCTGAAAGTGGTAATTCCGGTCAGTAAATAACGTGCACGCCCAATGCCAAAGAATCCAGGCGTCGCGTCGATTAGATTTTAAGCCACGTCTAGGCAAAAGTCAGCGAATGGCCAAAGGCCAGTAGCAAGTTTAGAACGTCGCGACGCGAAAAGTGAACCTCCGTTCAGGGAACGGGGAAACGAAGGACAGACAACAATAAGCGGGGCCCAGGCTCAACCGTCTATAATTCCTGTGTTAAAACCCATAAATCCATTGGGGCCCTGCTTACATATGCGCCATTTCACACCGTTACCGTTAGATGCACACGCAAACATTTACATATATGTATATGTCTATGTATATGTATTTGTAGGTGTACTCAGCGGCAGTCTCGTTCTTGCCGTTCTGCCCTCCCCTCGCTTCACCCTTCCACACTTAGCTCACACGCAACTATAGTCAGTTATCGATAGAAATGGCGTGCACCTTTCAGCCAAATTGCTTTCCGGTCGATTTTATATTTTTTGAAGCAACGCTTTAGCAATATTAAATTTAACCTGACTTTTGGTTTAAAAATGTATTTTTATTTGCATTTCTTTTTTTGACTTGAATTTCGCATGCAACAAAATTCAGCATCATTTTAAAGCTTGATTAATTTGTATATTATTCTTGTAGCTTGTGCGGCATTTATTTGAGATCAGAAATAATTATATTAAATTGCAATTTAATTAAAACTGTTGCGCAATATTTTATCGACAAATTGTGTGCTGAACTTTTAAACTTCAAAGAGACACACAACAAAATGGCATTTCAATTAAATTTAAGACGACCATTAACTATATTTCACTATTACCGTTTTGTATATATTTTTGGGAATTCAAATTTGAGGTACAATAAAAATGTAATTTTCGTGTTTTTGTGTGTTTTATTTAAAAGCCGTTTTAATATAAATGCACAAAACGAAAAGTTGATTTGAATTTCAAAACAGTAAGTTGAAAAGAGCGTGTTGATTTATCATCGCTGCCAACGGACAGGCAAATAACACCACCTCAATAACTATTAATGCCTGTGGCCAAAACACACAAAAGGCCACGTTAACAGTTTTGACAGTTTTCAATTTGGATCGCAGACAAATTAAAAATGGTACGAAAACAACGACGACCAAACGACGCCAGCTGAGGCTTCCAAAGCAAAACAACAATGCCAGAGAGGGACATGTGCCACGAGAGAGGGGAAAGGGGAAAGGAGAAAGGCAAGGAAGCCGGAGCTGCTCGCTTGAAAATCGTATAACGAATATTTGTCAATTTTGTCGTTAGTTGCCCCAAAAAAACGTCTGGCCTTGCTCTGGGGTCGACGTTGTTGGAGCCTCTTTGACTCTGGTTCGAGGTCTCGAACCCGTCTGCCCCACACACCCTCCCCCCACTGGCTCCTAGAAGCATAAGCTTTACCAATTCGTGCGTTTTGTTTGGCTCTTTGGCTGTTTGGCTGCCATTGAAGTAGTTTTGGCTGCTGATTAGAATCGCACACGCACACAAATCGTACACATATGCCACATGAAGGAAATACCCTGAATGTTTTTGTGCGAGGTGCACATCATAAACATAAAAGTGAAATGGCAAAAGTAGTGACAGCGTCACATAAATACGTTTACATATACGATACAAATCCTCTTTTTATTATTATTTAATATTTCTGGCGCTTTATACAATTTTAGTTATGCACGCATATAAACACACACACACACACAAACACACACACACTTACACATGCCAGGACAGCAATTGGAATGTTTTTACGTACAGCTCTGACGTCTTCTTACTGTCTCCAGTCTTGTCTCACGGTCCATGACATTATCGGCCACGCATGTGTCAACTGCCGACGCCGCTGTCGCCGCTGACGACAACGACTGTGTGGGGGGGTATGGGGATGGGGTCGAGGACGACATCAGCGACATACACAAAAATACAAAAAGGTACAATAATAAAAACCAATAAAAATGACAAATAAAAAGATTTATGTGATTTGTATGTTTGTCTGTTTGTCTGTACAGCAACTTATTTTCCTCTACTTTAACATGGCTTTTGGTACACTTCAAGAAAACACTTGTGTACTTGTATGTAGTTTATTCCTGGTGCGTGACATTTTCAACTAGTCGAGTACCTTCTCAAGTCCCTTAGCATGAAATCGCTTCTATATATATTTATACTATCTACTATTTATAGAAGCAAACTTGAAATGCGTATACTTGTTATTATAGTGTTTAATAATCATAAATTATTCTGACAGTTTTTATTCTGTATAATGTTATTCTTTATATATGTAATTTAATATTTTAATATTCAAATTAAAAACTAACTTATTAATTTTTAGCAAAACTACATTTAATTTATAGTCACTGATTAATTCACATTAATGTGATATAAAAGATATGCGTGATCCTAATATCAAAAAATAAAGTCGGGCTCAAATCATTAAATATGAATTATATTAAAATAATTATATGCTTACATTTTATTTAGTATATATCAATTTGCAAAATTTTAAAAATATAAAATATTTATATATTGAATAGAATTCGTTGCGCATATTCACTCATATTGTTGTCACATTCTGGTCAGGCATTGAGTCGGATAAACTAAATTTGGGTAAACCAGTCCATTTATTCGTTGTCAATTTACATATGAATATATGATATAGAAAACAAAACAACGCATTTAATTGTCCGTGTGATTTATGCATAATGTACCTACAAACAATATTTGGCACACATTCACAATTACTTTTACTTTTTCGCATTGTATTTAAAGAGTTGCTTTGCGATGTGTGGCTGAGATAAGAAAACAACAAAAAAATTAAAATGAAATGAAGCAAATGTTGTTCTACATGTGCGCCCAGAACCACACAAAAACAAACATCTGAATAAAACGAACAATATGCAAATGCGATTGTGTAGCATACTTTTCTGGGTGCCTAAGGTGAGCGGTAGTAATGAGCTTCGGGTGAACAGCAGCACCTGAATCTGATGATTATATATGCAGCCTGAGAATAGAGTCTTCTTTTGCATACAAAAGGTGTCTCAGTTCTAAAAATTCTTGAATAAATTCCTAATTGAATTAATTGGCTCAACATAAATTATATGATTCAATGCGAAAATATGCTGTTTTTTTTTTGCTTGTAGATTTTTTTAAAACTTTGACCCATGCCTACAAACGCTTTTATTGGCTAAATTTTAACATGACCCTTGATTAAAAATTAGATTCAAGTGTAGTATTCATATAGAGGCTAAGCCATGACCCTTATATTGATATTGATTTTCAATATCAGTTCAGTTTCGACCAAGTTATGGCTGAGGAAAATGTTGACCTTTTCACTCTAACCAACACTTTCATGGAAACCTTTCCTTAAGCTTTACCTTTCACGTAGATTTTTTCTTTGAAGCAATTTTACATTTTCAATGCCAATTCTTCTTGTTCAGGTATTTTTCTTACGCAGTACAGCTTAAGCCCCAAACAACAGGAATTTGCAAAAACACAAAACGCACACAGATGAGCTTGTAGCTGGTCTACTGAACTTCGGGGAGCTCGTTGAGCTGCCCCAGTGGCAAGTTGCAGCATTGTTCCCGAATTGTGCTTCAATGAGCATCAATATCAATTTACTCTTTTCCAGAGTAATGCTAGTATTGTCATTAAGAAATTTGTTTACTTTTCATTTGTACAGCGAAAGAAATACAAACAACATCGCAGACAGATGTCAACATCGATTTTACTCTTTGTATTGGCAAAGAACTAGCAAATCGTGACGGCTGACATATTTTTCTCGAATATTGCATGGAAACGAAGCTCACCAAATTTAAGTACAGTACGGCGTTTACTTGTCTTTTGGAGTATCTTGGAAGGAGTATCGAATGGATGTTTCAATCTGTCGGTATGTCATTTTTCTTAAGTCTCTGGCTAATGGGAACTCATACCATTACCGATGTAACTGAATAAAAATATTTGTTTTGTCTTGTTTAATACTTGAAGTTGAATAGCAAACGTACGTATACTTGATTTTCAGTATTTTTTTAAGATTAGATTTATTTATTATTTTTTCAACACCAGCATAACTATACTTCTAGTATATGCATCTTAGACATATTAGCATTTAATTGTATATTTGTAAATGTTGCTTTCTCAAGGTAGCTAATATCATAAAATCATTGCAATGTGTAAAGCCAAATATACCATAAAAAATCCAAGTTATTATTCAAACAAAAAACACATTTAACAGTACAAATTTATATAAAATGTATAAGAGCAACACCAAACTGAATCGGAACCAATTTCAATCAACCATCCTGTTTTAGCACACATTTTATGTCTTTCAAAGCAGAATCCGCATCAACTGAATATAGAAAACAAAAAAAAAAAAAACAAATAAACAAAAAAAAAAAAAAATCGTGAGTTAAACAAACAGTAACAACAATGATATCAAAGTATTTCTACATGCATAAAAAGTTATGAAAATGTTAAGGGCGAGCGGGTTTACAGGATCGGCAGTACAAAACACAACTTACACACACACAAAACAGTTATTGTTGCCCAAGCCACGCCAAATAGACACATTCGTCTTCTTCGTGAAACCGCACATACATATAGAAAATATATATATATCACACATATGTGCGATATATACATACGTAGGCTAATATGGGGCACATTTAGAGCGGGTGAAGGGTGAATTTGACTTGAGAAGTGAGCATGCCACACAGCTGAAGGCGTATATATGACTGACTGGGAAGTGAGGTAAGTGATTCTGACGGGCTGCAAATTTGAGTGGTGAAAACCGCAGCTCGGGAACAGAACAAAACTGTTTATTTTCTTAGCAGAGAACCTTGATAGCCGACCACATCTCTGAGAAGTTGAAAATGTATGCATTAGTTATTTTTGGAGAAGACGAATAAATAAATTAAATTAAACATCGGTTAGTCGGCTTAGAATCCAGGTTATTTGTTTTTTAAATGTGTTAAGTCTTTAGCAATGATAATTCACAGTCACAAATTAAAAACAAATATATTAAAATTAAATCCTAGCACAAAGTTTACGATTATTAAAGCGTAAAATTTAGCTCAGACTTAAAAGAAAAGCGTTTCAGATTTTCTAATAGGCCATTTTTACCGCTGGCCTCAAACCGTACCCGTAGGTGCATAACTCAAAAGCTTCGTTTCACCTGCCACAGCCACATTCCGCAGCCACAATCCTCTCCACCCACTATCGGCCTCATGTGTGCTTTGTTTTTTCGTTTTCCGTGCATGTTATTCCTCTTTTTTTGTTGGCTTTGCCCTTTTTAATAATATTTTCTGTGTGTCTCTGTTTGTTTTGTATTGTTTGCATTTTGTTGGCGCAAAAAGTTTCTGTTGCATTTGGCATTGTTTGGTACTTTTTGTGTCTGTGTGTTTGTCTAGCAGAAATAGTTTATTTTGTATTGTTCACAGAATGTTTCACAACAACGCCGACTTTTAATTCCTGTGAACGCCGCGAGTGAGACATTTCTCGGATAAATTAGCAGAAAGTTATTTGGCTTGATTGCGATTGAAGTGCTTTGAGATGATACAACAAACCATGTCAATGGCCTTTTGGTGCGTGAGCTGAATCTCAGTCGCTCCGTCATTGAGATTGTAAGCGGTAAGTGGAGCACACGCCAAGGATACTCTGAATAAGTGCTTAGGACTCTCAGTGAATCTTGTTGCTCTACACGGAATTCTTAAGTGAAGTGTACTTACCTCATCATACAAGCAATGTATATATCAATATGCTGAATAAAGTGTATGACATTGAAAATCAATTTATTTATCTAAAGAAAAGCCCATCTGCCGTATACGTAATTTCAAATATTTATTAAATATAATAACTATTTATTATTTGTAAGGGCATCTTCGCTTCGTTTATGTGCGCTTCGTCTGTGGTATGAAAATTCAGTTGCGCAGAAACTTAATCATAGAAAGTTTCTCAGGTCAACTGGATTCCCCCAGCTGGCAATTCCAGCGCCCACAGATTCTTACAATGGACTTATTTGTTGTCGTCATTAGCCGCGTTTGTCTGAAATTAAGTTAAGTTTTTGACACAGCGGAGAGTCTCCATTCCAGGACATCAGCAGACCTCCAACAGACAGTGGCTGTCACTCTGGCTGTGCTTTTGGCTCTGTTCATTTGTGGAATTGCCATTATGGTTTTATTATCATCAATATCACATGTAAGTATATATATGTGTGTATGGTTCTATGTATGTATGCCATGTGAAACAATTAATTTGGTTTGCTTTTATTTGCTTTCTTTTAAGTGTCCCTTCATGTATCTGTATCTGTATCTGAGTTTCTCTGCGCCTCTTGCTCTGGTTTTGTCTTTGTCAACTGAGTTGTCGTTTTTCATAGTTTTGATTTTATGACAGCGACATATATATATATATATATATCTGTCTGTATCTGTGACTGACATGAAGTTCATTAGCTCTGTCTAACAGAAATGTAGGCTACGGAGAGATTGGATGATACTTTTACTTTTGCTAGTCATTTGGTTTGCAGTCGCTTAAACTTTACAACAAAAAGTGACATTTCAGTAAATTTAAAATCTCTCTGCATATTGAATTATGTTAAAGAAAAACTTGTTGTTTATATAAAAAGTATACATCGTATGTATAACAAAAATTGCAAAAGCGTTAAATAAAAAAATCAAAGATAGGCAAGATTGTTTTGTAGAAGGAACCCTTTCTAAATCAGAAAGTATTCATGGCGTACTTATTTAATCTGCCATTGTCCATTGTCAATCGCTATTTCACGCTACAAATTTTCCTATCGTACTTTCTCTACACTTTTCTTGCTTTTATCGTTCTACGAGTTGCTCTCTTTTTGCACTTATTTATAGCAAGTACTTAATTCCATTGTTCGATCTCCCTTTTACTTGCCAGCACTTGTTTCCCCTTTCCATTAGGTACTTTAAACCAAATACTTTTAGACCACTGAAATTATCTTCATACCATCAATTTGGTCTGTGATTGTTTCACAGATTATCGAGCAATTTCTTCAACACTAAGCAGTCGCATTAGTTCAACCAACAAGCTGTCAAATATCCTTGCTGCTATGCTGTGGAGCCCAAGTAACTATGCTATGCTCCATAGGCGAAACAACTTAAAGCCTAAGCCGCCCACAAATGACATCAAATGACAGCAATTGCAGGAGAAACACGCGCGAGTTTTAAAATCATCAACATTATCATCAGCATTATGGCAGTTATGCGGCGACTGTCGTTTGTTGCCTGCCGGCTGTTGAATGGTGAATGTTCGTCCTACTCTCTTAACTGATGCCATCGGCCGTCGGCTGTTGCTGTTGCTGTTGCTGTCATTCATTAGGCGACGCAAAATGTACTAGAAATGTGCCAGGAGACCAAAGCAAACAGAAAAAAAAAAAAATAGCGCAATAGAACACGAAATCAAATTACACGGCAAAAATTGCGACGACAACGGCACAGAATATGATTACAACACGACAAGGATGAAGGCTCAAGCCTTTCTACGCAGAAGTCACAAAAGTTTTGCATGTTGCTCATCTGCTTAGTCGGCGACAATCCGACTGCCAGACTCGATAACTATCCATCTATCTGTCAGTCAGTCAGTCTCTGTCTCTCTTACTGTCTGCCTGTCTGTCTGTCTGTCTGTCTTCTCTTTCTTTCTGTCTGTGTATGTCTCCTGCGGAACTCGAGCATGTTGCTGCAGCTGCTTCATTAATTTAATTATTTCCGAGCGCACGCCCCTTTCAGCTCCCTCCCTACGGTGTTCCACATTTTTCCTCTGCAGTAATTTAGTTTATTGTTATTTTTGCTTATACACTTGGCAAATTGCATTGTTTACAGGAAATTGCAGATATTAGTTTTCGACGACTAACAGCGCATAATTGTGTAAAATCTCAGAGGCACATTTCGTGCGCTGATTAAAGTGGCGCCTCCACACTTCTAGATCTTATTTGCCATCTGTAAACAGTCATAAAGACAGTCACACACACACGCACACACACACACACACACACTCGTGCACACATTGCGCAGCCATTGAAAAGGCATAAAATAAAAAATATATATACGCAAGTCAAACAATTTCCTTCTAGTCCTTTGCGCTTCGGATTTGCTGCCTGCTTGCCTGATACTTTTTTATGACACATTGATTTTATGATTTTTAGCACCCAACGGTGTAAAACTTGACAGTCGTGTCCTGTGAGAGAATCCGCCTGTACTTACCCAGCTGTCGCTACGGTTTTCTCGTAAAGGTTGTTAAATTCTCTTGATGAGAAACAATAGAGAAATAAACATAAATGTTGATTTCTTGATCTGCCTGACGATAGAAACTAGCATAGAGCTGAAACTATATTCTTTAGGTATTCTTGAGTTTTTATGCGTATACTCAGATCTGGTTCTTTATCTTAATCTTGTTGCAATATTTTATTACAAATCTCTTTTATACAATTCGATTTATTTTTTTATTTACAATCTTTTGCTCTTTGCATTGAAAAAACAGTCTACCCATTTCATACTCTTTAGCTTTTCAACTGAGGTCAATCTCTCATATCAGTTTCTTACTCCGCCCCAAAGATTACTTCCAGCTCATTTAACCACGCGTCTTAGACTCCCATCTCAGCGCATACAGGCAGTCAACTAAACTCAACTGAACTCAACTCAACTAAACTAAACTCAGCTGCCGCCAGACGTCACATCTCAGCATCCAGTATCCAGGGCATCCAGAGCATCTAGAGCATCATCCAACACTTTTCCATTTGCTCAGCTCTTGGCGTAAATCTTAAAACACATGCTCCCAAGTTGCGCAACATCATCCATCAAAATCATTTTATATGGAAACGAGACGGGCAACAATTTTATGGGCGCACTTTTCTCTCCCCAACCCTGCCTTAACCCTTTGGCCACCCATCTTTGCAAATATATCCAATGCGTTGGTTTTTAATGCCTCAACTTTAACACGAGAATGGTTTGACTGCCGTTATCCAACTCCTGGCCAATAGCCCACGATTTGTTTTGATTTTTTCGAAAGAGGAAAACAATTTGGTTTTTTTGTATGTTAGTACAAGTTGGTTTTATATGTTTTGGCTTTTTCCCACTGTTTTCCCGTGTTTTTACGAGCATTTTCCTACTGCCCGAGGTCGCTTTGCAAACATGTCACAAAAATAGGTACAAAATATAACTTTGTTATCATAAACTTTGGATTTTGCAAGTAGTCAACTACTTTATAGAACCTCTATATTTAAAAGTAAAACAGGCTTTAAAAATGTTAAAGGTTGTGTTTTCTTGTATTATACATTCATTACTTATTGTTCGCTTTATTATTATTTTTAAAAAATATTTTAAGTTAAAAACAATTTTTTAATAAATGTTATAGTTTTTACAGATTATCCGTATTACTTTATATTCTTTTTTTAATGAATGCTTCAGAGTGTTTGAGCTTCGGTTTATCAAAAGGATTATTTATCATTCGGTTTATGCGCCATTGAAGCGTGTCATTCTGGGTAGGTAGTTGCAAAGCCAGTTCCAAAGTGGAACCTACGAATTCCAGCACGCTTAATCCGTTCACATTCACATGTGTGCGCCAATCACGCACGAAAGACTTTTGAATTGCCCCACAAAAACACTGACTGTCAGGACGGCGAGGACATTGAGTTTTAGAGGAAAGGGTGGGCAGAGTAATTCATCATGGCAGATTTCGGTTGCCAAGTGCGCAGCGCAAATATTTTCATAATTCGCTAACTAAGTCAAAAAGCCGCAAACTGCATGCCACACCGAAAATCAATAAGTTTAGCGTACGTGTTGTGATCCGTGGCTCCACAGGAGCCATGCAGGCTGCCCAGATATGGGTACTACAAATACAGGATACGGGATACGAGTACATTCAGCCGGGGGCCTTTATTGCGGTGCCCAAAAGTTTTGGTGAAGTGGATTTGAGCTAACGCCGTCGATAACTTCATAAACGTGAAGGATTTTTATATTTTTTTTTTATACCCTTGCTTAGAGAATTATTATCTTGTTACCAAATAAAATGGATACATTACCTTGTAAGGAACAAACATACATAGTTACGAATATTTCTTTACTCATTACTCATTAAGTTCAAGTTTTATTTAGGATTTATACAACTTTAATAAATTTATATTATGATATTTAATAAAAAGCATTTCAAATATGTTCATTCCCTGAAAGGGTATTTAATCTTCGGTAGCCAAATATATACCTGCACTCATGCTCTATTTTTATTTTTCTGTTTTTGTGTATATATTTTGTGGCTAAAAGTTTTGGATGGAGCCGTGGGCACGTGTTGGTCGTTGAAGGGCACGCTGGAGAGTTGGCTACAACGCAAGGATGAACAAGAAGACGAACTGTACTCGTAGGATGCATACTTATATATATATTTATTAATGGCCATTTCGATAAATCTAAAGCGAGTAAAACGCCTTAGTGGCCATTGGCTCATCATCATCGTCATAACAAAAGCTTAGCGAAGTTGCCACAACTTTTCCAATAATAAGCTCAAATGAATATGAGCCGAGAGGCGAATGCCATCACCAAGCCAGAGAGAGAGATATCTAGAACTTTTTTGACATGTGGCTCAGATTATTTTTCGTGGTGGCAATTTGATTAAAGGCCCAATCACTGAATTGGAGGGCCGGCCCTAGGCTACAGGCAATTATGTATCGACAGGGATTCAGTTAAAGGAATGACAAGCAGTATCCACCAGATGCTTAAAATAGACTCCACAAAATCAGACTGCCATTCTGGCGGCACTCACTCTCTGCACCCCCCCTGCTGAGCCCATGGGCGTAATTGCATGTACGAATTTTTGTTAGAAATTTTAAGGATTCCTATATCTGCTGTTTGGATTACATGTTTATCGAAAAGTCTATATATATATATTAAGGACTTCAGCCATTAATGATCAACGGTAGATAAGTTTCCACCCATTTTCCACTCTTTTAGTTTCATTTTTTACTATCAATCACTTACAGTATCAAGGATAACAGGTATCTTATTCATAAACTAACATTTTATTATTTTAGTGAATACCCGTTTGCTTATGATATATGAAATGATGTTTCTTGCGACTCAAACTTTTTAGCTATATACCCGCATCTATATAAGTAGTTAGTATTCAAAATCAGTTTTGATGTGATTACCACTCCAAATACAAGTTTTCAGGACGCATTGCTTAACGCAGTCAGTAAAGTTTGGCCCAAGTGTTGACAGGATTTGGCATGCTAGTTTCAGCTGGATGTTGTTTGCTCGCGTTGCTAACAAGCCAAGTAAATAGCGAAGAACAAGGGCTGGGTTAGCGCCAGCCCAGTAGCCTCATTAGGTGCTGTTGTAGTCCTGCATAGTCCCGTTGTCCTGCGGTCCAATACACAAAGCGCTAAGCCCGAAGACCGAAGCCCCGTTAGACGCTCCCCTCCTCCACATTTAGGCATTGTCAACAATTCGTGTAGCAGTGAAAATCGTCTGGCAGGAAATGAGTTTACTTTGGGCCACCCACGAGACCAGAGACGGGTATGGTGTGGGGCCGGCGATGGCTGTCCAGGAACAGGAAGTTCGCTGTCATAGTTGCTGCCATAATTATCTTGTTTACAAGGTGAAGGTAGCCTGGCCAAAACAACAACAAGCTGTGTGGCAGCTACAGAGCCTGGCCCTAAAATTTATGGCAGTACAACACATTGGGTATATTAATTTGAATATGATTGCCCTTGGGTGCCGGTTTGCCAGTTCATAATATCAAGTCAACACACACACACACACACATATACTGACACACGCAGCTCTGCGATTTAGTATGCTCATAAAATATTTGTGTTGCAGATTAGTAAAATGGACAATTTTGTTGCTGTTGCTGAGCCATTAATTACAGTTTTCACTCTCGCTTACAGATTTGCATACATACATATAGACATATACATATATATATATATATACACATGTGTGTGTAAGTCCTTGTGAGTTGCCCTGTCGCTCTCCCATTAAAATAGCACAATATTTTCTGACAATTATTAATCGTGTCGTCTGTCGTCCGTCGTCAGTCCCGTCGCTGTCAGCTTTCCTCGACTATGTCAAAATTTTGGAGCTTTACTAACTTGTGCCAAATTTACTGTTCATTAGCATGCTGAAGGCGATTTGCATGCAACGCCCGTAATTGAGTTCACTGGCATTTTTGGGTTCAAATGGAAAATTACTTGAACCCATGCTTGATGCAAGGACATCAGCTAGCAGCATGTGTAGCAGTTGGTGAAATCAATGATAACTAAGTACTTGATATGCATATCCCTAGTTAATAATATTTATGTGACAATCAACCAAGTATTAAATCAAGACTAGTATAATTTTATATAAAACAAGTAAAACAAGTAATATAAATATTAATAGTACGAGTTAAAAGAGGAAATGTATTTTAAAATCCAAACCTAGCTCATTAAGTATTTATTATTTGTAGTCTTTATATTTAAATCAGGAGGATTTATTAAAACAAAAATCTTGAATTATCGTAATAAATGCGTTTTAAATGACTATCATTATTTGTCTAAATCATCAATGACTAATAAAGGAAACGATATAAATAAATTTTGAAAAGAACACAAGTGGCTTATTAGATTAAAATATCTTTGATTACTTTGAGAAACACAGATACTAATCTGCCACATTTGTTGCCTACTTGAGGGCGCAGTCACTCGTCTAAAAATATCTTGAGACCTATGAGAAGCTCGAGCTACAAATTAATTTATCATTACCACTCGAAGCAGTCTAAAAAACGCTACTCAAAAACCAAGCCAGCCAAATTTACAAACGTCTGGTACAAGTCAAGCAACCGGAGGCCAAGAAAAACTAGATGATGATGAGCAACCCTTCAGTAAGTTCATTAGCCCCCAAATGGGTTGAAATAATGCGCCAGTTTTTTGCTTCCAGCTAAAAGCGAAATCAACAAGACCAAACGACTGCAAAGAAAATACAAATTAATGGCGAATTAATGAAATCTATGGCGGCAGCCAGAAATTGAAAAGGAGAATGTTAAATTGAAAGAAAGGGATAGCGACAAATGCACATAGAGAATGTGAGAGAGCGACAGAGTGAAAGAGAGAGAGAGAGAGAGTGAACAAAAATATAGAGAATCAGCCAACCCGAAAATACCGCCAAAAGCAACAACTGGAAATGTGTCAAACCACCATTCATTCCACAGCACCACCAACCCCTTGAGGAAAACCCACAGCAAAGCGTGCAAAAGCGGCGACTGAAGGAATTTGCAGTAATTAAACAATTTTGCACTGACGCAACCCTCCGGGGTCCGGACGGATGCTGGCAGCGCGCGCTCATTACGGCAATTTTTCAGCTCAAGTGTTGCATTTTGTTTGCGCCAATATCCGGTACTAGGGGTTCCCCCTCAGTGCCCCTCAACCAGCCCTACAGCCGGCCACCTCGCTGATGCAGCTTGAAATTTTATGAGTGGCTGCAAATTAGCTCAAATTACAGGCGAGGGTGCTGAAAAAACTATAAAGCAGCTAACTAGCCGGGCTAATTATTAAAGCATCTGCCATTTGGCTGCTCTAGTTTTTACAACTTAAAGCTTAAACGGATCTCACCTCACAGTGCCACCCCGCAAAAGCTCAAGGCAAAATGAATTAGGCAGCTGACGTTTGTTGACAGAAATCCAACGATATTAATTTTCTTGCTCAACCTGGCTACACGAAATGTAGGCCAAGACAAAGACAAAGACAGAGGCATAGACAGAAATTGAATTAGAGGCGAGCGCAGACAGACAGAGAGACAGACACCTAAACAAAGATACTTCCATGTATGTGTCTGACCAAGTGGACATCTTATTTCAAGGATAATAGATATCAAACAAGCATACTGGAACCAGTCGCACATATATGCATACATAAAAAAAAAAAAAAAAAACAAATATACACACATGCTAGTAAAAGAAATATAAAACACAAATACACGACCTCGAACAACTGCAGCTGCTGCTGTGTGTGCTCCAGTTTTTTGCGTAAAGGTCACATGAGAAAGAATGGTATGGATAAGAAATTATTTTCAGACCACAAATGAACTGAACATAAATAAAAAGAAAAATGGGATGCATATTGCCATTTAAACAACATTAGTTGTATTTATTCGGTTGAACCAATTTACCAATGTTGCAGGTAAACTTTTATAGAATTTATCAAATCTAAAAAACTTTTTAGAATTTATTTTATATAAATGAAATAGTCAAAGATTATTTTTCCTAAATTAATTATACAACATACTGTTAAAGACAGCAACCATACAAAAATATTCGTAATCAACAATTTCAGATTAAACATGATTGAATATGAAATATTTCTATCTATATATAATTCTCATCTATAAAAATATATTTCTGATCTAAAAATAAAAAGCAACATTCTGATCTAAGGCAATTGTATTTGTGTTATTTTATATTTTTTAACGTACCTCACCTTTGCAAACAAATTCGTAGAAATATATTTCGTAAATATAGACAAACAATTGGCAAATACTTAAAACGGTTCATTCACTCACCCATTCACTCTGGTACTCAGCGCCCCACTCCCACTCACTCGCAACGACAACAAAACAATTACATAAATGTAGCTCAGACCCGTGGGCATAATAAGGCAAACTGTAAACCACCGCCAATGAAGCGCTACACATAAGAATGTATTACCAAACAGCAGAAAAAAAATACAAGAAAAATAAAAACGAAAGAAGGAAAACTGAAATGACAAGCAAACAAAAGGAGCAAATAAATGCGCTGGCCATCAATCAAATGGGCATTCCAATGCCAAATGGCAGCGACAGCAAGCAGCAGAACGGAAGCGGAAGCATAACGAGCAGCTCTCATACTTCGCACCGGAAAGAGGCCATACCCCCCTCCCCCCCAAAGGTAGGCAACAGGAATGGCCGAAAAGGAAGTGCCGCCCGGAACGCTTACTAAATGCTGTGCAGGACTGAGGCCAGACTTGAGGTTTAGCGTATTCTTAGTCGTAGTCATAGTCTGTGCCTGAGTGTGACAATTAACAAGCTGGCGAGCAAACGACAAACAAATAGACGGCCAACAACTTTGTTTACACAAACACGTTGGCAAATGGCGGCCACATTGCGTATACGTCACCGGCACCACACAGTACAACCAAATACGCTCTTTGACACACTCCGCACACACACTTTGCCAAAGCCAAAGGTAGTCAGAGGTAAGCATAGGCAGTTAGCTGCCGCCACCGTTGTTGTTGTTGTTGTTGCTATTGTTGTGGCATTTGTATTTGCTGCCTTGGTGGCAAAACGAAACACACGGGGGCAAACTAACAGCAGCGCAAGCAGGCAATTACAGAGACACAGGTAGACAGCGAGAAAGCACAAATAAGCACACAAGTAGCACACATACATGCACAAGAGCAGACACATATGATGTACTTACTGCCACGAGAGTTGCCCTAAAATGTTGCCGAAGTCTTAAAGCTTATGCATGAAAGCGACAAGATTCTATTGCTGATCAAAGAGTAAATAATTCAAAGTGAATTGAACAGTAAGGCTTATTTTTAAAATTCTGATTTATTTATTATATATTTTCTAAAGATTTTATATTAATATTGAAAATGATGATAAAAACTATGGAACCAACCCACGCATATGCAAATGTAACCTAATCAGACGGCCACAGATCTAATGGACAATTGCTGGCAGACAGAAGAGGGGAGGCAGGAGCAGAGATCCTGTATGTGTAGCAGCTTCGTTTGCATGTGTGACAACTCAACTCAAAGGAATTTATAATATGCAGTTAATTTATCATTCCGTTTGGTACGAAAACTACATACAGCGAGCATCTAAATTTCTTTGGACACTCGGAGAAAAAAATGATAGAGATAGAGAGACAAAATAAACGGAAATGGAAACTAAAACCATGACAGTAAAGTGCTGATAATTTGTGGAACTAAAGACGGACATAGTTTCATTAATTTTAGTCAGAAACTTGATCTATGTTGAAGGACACTCATTTGTTTGTCTTTCATTTTGTTTTGTGGCTTTTTTATTGCTCGCCAGTTGCGAACTATAACTTTCTTCAGTTATTGCTGACTAGCTTGCCACAGTAAAATCTTTATGCCCTCAAAAGTTGGCAACAAGCGCCAAAATCTAATACTGCAAAACTCATTAAAATTTGACGAGAGCAAAAGAAACAAAATTTCCGGCTACATTTTGGCTATCAAAACTGTATGCAAAGGCAAAGAGAATGCCATGACGTACAGCGAAACATACCCCCACATCCCCACCCCGCTCCTGCAACCAGTGGTAGCTACGGGAACGCTACAAAAATGCAACACACCGCAAAATACAATAACTCATTCAAAACCCAATTTGTTTCCGGCCTGTTTCCCCAACGAATTAATTATGATATCAGCATAACAATTTGCATAACCTCAAAATGAAAGGCAAACATGCACACACATACCAGACACACACATCACACACACCATACACCACATATACACACATACATAAATATAAATACAGTAACATGTGCGTACACAAAAGAACAAACACACACAAACACACAGCAACAATATGAAATGAAACTGGTTTTTTCCCAAATGCAATATCTGCTCAGCAGATGTATAGGCAAAGATACAATATAGCAACCATACTGTTTTCACACCAGCCCCCGATACCGAAGCTACAGATACAGCATCTATATTACAATATAAAAATTCATACGTGGCAACAAACATATATATATATATATACATACATACATACATACATGCTGTTTATACTCTTCAAGCTTAGGTATATTTCAACTTGTTTGTCAATTGTGCAACAAATATAATAAATCAAAATTAAAATCGGTTTGCGTTTGCAGTTAAATATATTTGATTTGGATTGAAAATGGCAAATACAGGAGAAAGTATTCACTAGTGGATTTTTTGGTATTTCTTTTACTTTAAAACATATCTACAATACAAATGATTTAGTTAATTTATTTGGCTTAAAAATCAATAAGCATTTAACAACGTAATACGTTATTTTTTATTTTTAAGCAATAAGTTGGCAGCAATAAACATTTTTATATTTCCTTTCATTAAATTAAGATAGTACAAGGCACTGAATTTGCCTTTATCAACTGTCAAGCGTCAACATTAAATAGATATGTATACAAAACCAACACACATTGTCAATCGATTGCAGTGCATTGTGCAGTCGTCTATTCTTGGCATTTATTATTTTTTGAGCCATATCTCGATGTGGCAGTGGGTCTTTTGGTCTGATGAAATTGCATAATCGCTTCCAGTTGTTGCACAATTATTGAAATGTGTCTGTTTTCCCGCCCACAGCAGGCGCAATCGGATTGTCAGAGTGTCGATGCAGGCGTGGGAAGGGGAACGTAACTGAAGGAGTGGGGGTCTGAGATCGAAGAGGGGGGTTAACCGCAATGCTATGCCAAGCAACGAGCCGTAAAATTCAGTCGGCACTCGTCGCAAACGCAAAACGCAAATGAAATGCCATTTTTCAGTACAACAAAGGCAATCAAAAATTTATAGGCGACGACAGGCAGACAAACAGACAGAGAGACAGACAGACAGGCAGACATCAGCGATGTTGTCGTTGCCTCTTAAACATGAAACATTTAATTGCCAAGAGCGAGAGCAGGACACACGACTGTTTGCTGCTTGTGGAACGTTTCTTGGCCACAAAACTCATTTAGCAAATCCGTTTTAGACAATCAATGACAATGCGGTGGGTGACCAGTGCTATATTCCCAATTGGGTGGGAATTTAGTGTTAAGCAAGTAGACATTATAAATTCATCGAGTTGGTCATTTGGTACTATAAACAGAGCAGTGAATGTGGTATAACTATAGTATAATGCGGCCTGTCATAAAACTGAAAAACTCATTTGCTAAAGTCATTGGGTGCTGGCAGCCAGTACAACTGGGCAGCATTATCAACTGTCAGACAGGGCAGACAGGAGCTGGGACTGAGTGCGTGGATAGCCTGGCAGCGTAAGTAGCCTGGCAGCCTGGCAGCCTGGGAGCTTGACACAACAAGGCAAAGGCTGTCAATTTCAGTTAACTGTTCGAATGCTAGTCAAGCTAATCCAACAGAACGAGAAAATTGAAGGCAAGTCAACAATACGAACCGCACAGAGAGCAGACACGACAACAATGACAACACACAGGGCGGACATTTTCACATGCAACTTCCGTTTCCGATTTGCTTTTGTCTACGTTTCTTTTTATACCCCAACGTTTAGCCTTTGGGCCCCGCCACTGCAGCAAGTGCAGCAAACAGCGTCCTTTCGCCTGTTACTGACACGGATGTTGATTGCTACCAGTGCAGGCGCCCCCTTGTGCCCCCTTGTGCCCCCTTTGCCAGATGTAGCCCTCGATCGGAGGCCACTGCGGCATCCATTGGCTTGCTTGTTGAGGTGTCTCCCAGTTGCTGTCAAACATGTGCCCAGCCCTTGTGGGCCAGCTGCTGTATCTGTTACCTGAAATAGTAACCACAATTTGATTATAGTTTGCAGATGTGTTTTGTAAATTATTTATTTACTCAGCAAGCAGTTAAAAAAGTAGCAGTAATAAATACACTTAAATATTAATTTAAGTAACATTTAAACCTTAACGTATACTTGATAAAAGTTGGTTTCTCAGTTGTTCCTTGAAAAGGCAACATTTAATTGGTAAGTTTGTTAGCCAATATTTTTTCATAATATTTTAAATTTTTCAAAAACTTACTTTTGTAAATTTAAAGATACTTTCGAACTGGGAGCATATTAATTTGCTTAAACCCCAATTAATATTGATTTTAGTCGGCTCGAGGTCCAGGCTTTTATTTTATGTAATATACATAAATTTGATATTTCTTATTTTTTATTTATAATCCGATATATTTCGAATTCCGTTGGAATTCGTCTTCAGGGATATTGACACAGCGTCCAGTTTGTCTGCTTGTTGAGTTTAATACATTATTAATTTCTTCTATATTTCTACGGAATGTAATTGTGATTACCTGTAAGCTTCCACTGTTCAAGAGAACTTATGCTTTCAAAAAGTATTTAATTTATTATAGTTCTGCAACAAAGTGACTAATTGAAGAACATTTTTGTTTTTTTTTTCAAATCCAGCACTATTTTTTTATTGCTTCACAGTCGACTGCACTGACGCTGAGCCCTTGTGAGTTAATGGCAACGGTTTCCCCCCTTTTGCACAATTTGTGGCTACATTTACAGCTTTGTTTTTGCAGAGCAAAGTATTTATGAAAGCTATCTTAAGTCCCTTTCAAAACACGAACATCTCACCGCGCCCGCAGCAACTTTGCAGTTCTGTTTTACTATTGCCAAAGCACCTTTCGCCTCCATAATACCAATTAGAGCTGTACCAACGCAGGACAACGGAAGAACCCTGGTCCAGTGCTTAACCCTCACATCTACAGCACAGCTACACACACCAAGAACTATTCAATTATCTATTCAACTGCTGCAGTGCAGTCAGCTGCTGCAGTCGCACTGTCTCATCAAATAAAAGTCATTTGCACTTTTATACAAATTACTTGCAGCCACAGCTCTCTAGTTGGCGGGACGAGAGTCCAGGCAAAAGCTTCATAAGTCCCAACTGCTGGTTGATTATAAAACTAAAATGGAAGACAGCATAACAAAACACACACAAAGGGAATTCAACATTTGCAGCACCGAAACATATATGCTCTTTGTGCTAGATTGAGGTAATTTTGTGATTTTTCAATATTACATAAATATATCAGTATAACGATAATAGCTTTTTCTCAGCAATCGAATTTCAAAATCAACGCATATGCTTTTATACTTAATCCATATTTTATTCAGCTACAAATCCTCTAGCATCATCATCATATACATATACATATAAAGAGCTCACAAAATACAAAAATGTACAAAGAAAATGTTGCATTTACCTCATGTAAGGGTGCCTAGATTTACAATAGTAATCGTAAGAGGAAAGCGACTGATAACAATCACAAGCGGTGAGAAAGTTACAAAGGAAGAAACTTGCCAGCATCTATTTCTTTCACTCATTTGCTGCATTTTATTGTAGTTCCCGTTAAGCATCATTTCCTGTTCGCTGTTTTGTCTTTGCCACGAGCTGAGCTGCGCTGAGCTTCATTACGCTCCAATGTCGCATAATAAAAATGTCTAACGGCGACAAATATGACAGGATATACGATACTAATGAACTGCCATAGCGTGTGGCAGGATGTGACCGTGAGAGAGAAACTTATCGCGTATTGGCAATTCGATTGATCCGATTGGTTGGGTTGGCTCGGATTGCCGCCCCACCGTTGGCACCGTTACGCAACTAACAAGCGGCGAGTGCACAATTGCCAAATGGAAATAGGATATCTAGCGTGAAGTTTGGACAATAGATGGCGCCACAGGCAGTCGAATGCGCCTCTCACTCACTGTTGCAAATTGTAGCGAATTTTTTAATTAAAATTATGGCAGGTCGCAAAGAAGTATGACGATCGAAAGCGGCGGCAACTTTCCAAACAGATTCTTGCAGTTGGCAAACTTCTGACGAGCTCGCAGAAATTCACAGTCGGCATTCGGGAAACGGAATGCAAAAGTTTTTCGCCCAGATGAGAAGAAGATGTAGAAGTTGCAATAAGGCCACACAAAGCAGGATGTCGACGGGAGATTGGCGCACAAATGAGCAGCAGCAGCAGCAGCAACGGCAACAGCAGCAGCAACGGCAATCGCAATAGTAATCGCAATAGCAATAGGAATAGGAATAGCTACAACAGCGGCAACGGGAAATGCACAAAACTTAACCTAATGAACATTAAGATAATGCAACAACAACAGAGTGGCGACCCTGGGGATAGAGCTGCCCTGTACTGGTCCTGTCCTGTCCTGTCCTGTCCCTTGGCTACATAATTCTGCATTCGACCTCAGAGCAGCCGCAAAACTTTTGCTTACTACAACGAAACGAAAACGTCTCCAAATGCATTGGTCCAAAGTCGGAAACTTGCGTTTGCCATTTGCCAGTTTGCATTCTAGCAGCAACATAAAGTTTTTAGCTTATGTTGTGATTTTTATGGCCAAAAGAAATAGATGGAAGAGAGGGGGAGGAGCAGCAGGCGGTGGAGAGTGCTCAAAATGAAGATAAGTTTTATGTGGCGCGGAAATTAAGAAGTTTTGTATATATAGTAATACCTACTAACCACTTGTGGGCGCAAATGACTCCAGCCACGCCCCAAATGTTAACGACCAGTGCGAGGCGTCTATTTTGCAAATGTGATTAAATGTATTAAGAATTCATTAGTTGTGCTTATTGCCAAAATGGCGACACACTTGGCCATCATTAAATAGGCATTCATTTTATTCAGCATGGCAATAATATGAGCCATCTATTGACTTGGACTTAACCTTTTAAGCACCTGAAAAGCCAGACTAATGCGCTGTCAATGCTTTGGATTTAATTAAAACAAAAGGCAGGTGGCGCCATTTTGAGTCACTGTCAATGACAGTCAAAACACAAAGAGCGTTTCAATATTAATTAAATTTCCATTTTAATTTTGCTTTTGCTTTTGGTTTGGCTTTGGCTTTATTATCAAATTTTGTCCAAAGCTTTGTTTGTCAGTATTTTACAAATTAACAAACATTTTTTTTACATTATTAATTGAAAATGTAAATATTAAAACTAGCTTATTAAATTTAGAAATTCGAATCGTATGCTTTAAGCTATGGTTAATTTATTTCTATAAAATAATTTTTACTGTTTTTTTGAACTGGGAATCATTTTCTTAATAGCTGAGGTTTCCCAAAACATTTTTAGAAACTGTTGTATGAAATTTTTACAATAGAACTTGAGTTCTATTCAGTTTTGACAACTTTATGGCAATTGAAAATTTGGATCTATGCTTTCATATCTACTGGAAAATAAAAAAAAATACATATTAAGTGTTGCAGTCACTTGCAAATGTTTTCCAAGTACTTAAACATCAACATTTCATTAATATGGATATTTGCTCAGGTGTCTCAGGTGTTGCGAACCCTTTTGGTTTGGGCCACAAGTCAACACACCTGAAACGTGGGTTAAATGCACACGCACATAGAGTTAAAACATTAAAGCCCGGCTAAGTAAAAGCTCGAAGCACGTAGCACACGAACTGCAACAAATGCAACTGCGGCTACCAACTTGCTGACTGTCTCCTAATTAACTTACTTACATGTGGGTAAAAAGAGACTAAAATCATGGCGATTAGTTTGGCAAACCTCAGCGAAAGCCATAAAATGTCGTGAGATAACTTTCCGCAATTAATTATCCGCAAAGTTTTCAATTACGAGCCAATTACGCCCAAGCATCAACCCATTGGCACACACACACTCGCACACACACACACACACGTACACACGCACGCACACTTAGCTGGCAAGGAAAAAGTCAAATAGAATTTTATTGAGCAGCTGTCGACATACACGTACTCAGCCCTATCCACCTTATCTCACCTCTCTTACCTGGTCTCTCTCTCTCTCTTTCTCTCTCTCTCTCTTCTGATGACAGGTGAGTCTGTTAACGGTGGCGAAACGCGTATGAGTCGATGACACGTTTTGCCAACACATCATACAACGTTGATGACGCCAGAATGAATGCGTCCGCCATAACGGGAAATGCAGCGAGATAGCAGCACTCCCAAATGTCTGACAAATATGGCGCCCAAACATTGGTTGCCTTCTGCAGCTGTGAACTGTGTTTTTGTGCAAATTTGCACGGAATTGCAATCTAGTCGGGGCAGGAATGGCAATGGGAAATGGGGCTTGGGAATTGGGAACTGGCGATTGTCGAATAGGGATTGGGAATTGGGGGCTGTGGGCTGGGGACTGGCGACTGGGGACTGGCACTGGTCTATAGGCAATGGGGCATTGTGGCGGCCGTAATACATTCTAGGAATGCCAGAGAATATTGGATTTTCGTCAGCATTTTGTTGACATTTCAAATGTGCCCTTTATTAAGGAGTAATTTTCAATATTGTGCGCGTTTGATCAAAAGCATAGTTGATGATGCAATTCAACTGGTCAATAGTTCCCCGGGCGACTGTGTTGACACATTTTTGGAAATTGTCGAGCCAACAATGGAAACACACACTTGTCTATCAATTTTGAGTGGACGGAGATTGGGAATTATGGGAACCAAATGAAATTTTGTCAGTAAACTAATTTGGAAATGATTAGGCTATACATTCAAAAACCCCCTAGTCCACGATATTATTATTCTCTATCTACTTAATATTTTAAGTATTTTGTTCAATTTTAGCTAACATGTGTATTTATGATCGTGATATTCATTCGTGTTTTTACCAGCTCAATTTAGCCAATTGCTACTACCCATAGGATTTAACAGCCACTTATCATCAAGATTCGATATACATTTGACCCCAACAGCGACAGCAGAGTGAGCTCTCAATGGCTAATCGGTTGATATTTTATTAACAACAACCGAATACAAATTACCCACCCACATGTAATGGGCTCTAATGAGGTCCCGATAAGCTAACCAAATTTATCAACTCGAAAAGCGAAAACATGCGAGTAATGACCCCAAAAGTCAACAAATTGAATTTAATTGTACCACAGCATATGTGCTATATGCATGTATATGTGTGAGTCATTTAATCAATTGCGTATAAATTATTCAAACGTCTAGATTTGAAAGAGTCGCATTAAATGTGTTTGGACTGGCATCTATTTCCAGCACAATTAATAAAAAAAAAAACAAAAACTTATCGCTTCCATCTAAATTGTGTCATGTTGAACTCTAAGTGGAACTTTCAAAGTGTACCAAAACGGCATATAGTATATCCGACATTTGCATTATTTATGGACAGCCAACACACGCGAGCAATTGAACATATATATAGAGGCACGGAGAGAGTCCTTCAAGTGAAAGCTCAATGGGAACAAGTGCGCAAACGCACTACAGCTGACCAGAAGAGAGTGCAGACAATATCTGAGTCTCTTTAACTGCTACTTACCTGAAAGAAGCCAAGTAGAAAGCGATTGTTATCCTTCAAGTTCTTCACTTCCATTTCATCACAATTTGATTGAACTTTAACGGTAATCTGCTGAACCCACCATCAACTATGCACGTAGGACTAACTGACCATTTTAGCATGCCAGTTTATATTATCCGGAAGCATTTATCTCTTACATTACCAATTGGACTTGTAATGTGAGTAAGGCCAGACAATCGGAAGGGATAACCAAGTATTAAGTTGCCCTCTTAAACTCATACTCCTTACCTTGATCAAAACGTAACAACGAAAGTGAGGTTAGGTCGAAAAAGTGAGGTTAATCAGAAAATATTGAGCTATTTTAGAGAGCTTGTCAAGAGACTAAGTTACAAATTAAATATACTATTATAGTTTAAGTACACTTTAAAATAAATACGTTTGCAAACTAAAAGCCATAAAAATTCAAATATAATTCAAAATTAAATATATTTTCAACTGAAAGTTAATCAGTCCCTTTACCATGCATTCAACTAATTATGATTAAGAATAGGTGAGGTTAAGCCAAATAAATGAGGTTAGTTGTAAAAAAACATATATATTTAATTATATGATTGTAAAAATCGTTTCTAAATTTGTATATTATGACACTTGTATGTATCAGTAATTTAATTGTATACTTGATGCGGAAAAACATAATAAAATACACAAAATATACGATATCTTTATGAACATTGCAAAAGTATATTATTGCACAAAGCACTTGGCAGATCATTGTGGAAAAGGTTATCTCACATTAGCCAAGGACACGAAGTGCGTCCGTATATCAATAACCCAGTGCCAACTACTTGTTACTACCACATTTCCATTACGACAGCCCAGAGGGTGCTCAAAGGGGCAGGGAGTGCCAAATCCTAACAAAGTCCAAATGCTTTGGCTGCAATCCCCGGCTCAGACGTGTGAGGAGCGTTGTCGATGTGTGTGTGTGTGTGTGTGTGTGCTGCAAGGACAATTGAAGTGCACACGGCGAACGCGGCACCGAATTGTGCAGCACTCAGTTAAATTGTCCAACTGACTGACGGCAACAGCAGCAACACCTCAACCTCGAGACCAAGCAAACACACATGCAGAGTGGCGTAAAGTGCTTGCCGTAGCACATAGCAGAGCAGTGTATAGATAATAAACGGGTGCAAGGATAACGACGACAGGCGCTATGGTGGCAGCAAGGTGGCGCAACAGTAAAGCGAATGCCGAAGACATTGAAGTATTGAAATACAATTGGTTTAGGATTTGCCGTCAGCGCTTTAAAACCGCGCCAAGGTCTACAGTGCTAGGCAAGTGATTCCTGGGTCCTGAGTCCTGAGTCCTGAGTCGTGAGTCCTGAGAGCCTGCGACTTGAAAGCCGAGACCGAGAAACTAAAGACATTGTGGTCTTGCTGTCAGCGACAGCGGCTCACTCAGAGTGCCAAATCCTTTTTCATACAAACAACAGCGTTGCAGTTCCCCTTCCCCTTCTCGTTTGCGTTCACGTTCACGTTCCCGTTCCGGTACTTGCTCCCTCGTCAATCAACGGCGGCCGCGCCATTGAGTGGGACACGTTTTCAGCAAGTTTCCTGCTGAGCCAAAAGTTCACCCACAAACATGGCGACACATGACACGTACTCAACTCCGGCTTGAAGCTCGTCGTTGTCGTCCTGTTTTGGCACCAGCCAGGAGTCGGGATTATTTCTAGTTTTTTGGCAGTGTTTTAAAGTTTAAAGCTCTTTTTGTGGCATATTTGCATATTAAGTGGCATGCGTTGAACGCTTGCAACTGACGCAACTGAAACAAGAGTCCTGTGGAGGGGTGGGAGTGTGTAAAAGTGTTTTGAAGTGGATGTTGTCGAGTGTTGGGTTGCTGAAATTTTTGGAATCTAAAGGACGAGCGCAGGTGCTGCTGCGTTGTTAGTTTGCGTAGGCTTATTGCTGAGCCCCGAAACCGTAATGCCAAGTGGCAAAATGTCAAGAATCAGTGCCTGCCACACGGATTAAAGTGTGTATGTGTGTGTGTGTGTGTGTGTGTGTGCGCGCGCCTATCTCTAAATAACTGTTAAGACTTTAAAGCCTTCACGTAATGCCAACGAGCTAAAAAGTCAAATTACCATAGATAAAAGGATTGTTCAGATTTAATTTATATTGTGAGGAACTTTAGCAAATGCCTTTAAGCATTTGACAATCATAATACTCGGTTAACAAATACTACATATATCACTAGACCAACATCAGACGGAACATTTACATTAAGATATCAGTATACTACATAAATATAACTTAAAAGCCTGAGTGTTTTGTTAGATCCGATTACCTGTTTACAAAACTTATATATAAAACAAGTCAAATTCGCTTAGTTAAAGTTTCAATCAGGCAACATAAAACAAAATTAAAAAAAATATTAAACTTTCCTTGACAATCAATTCAACTTAATGAGTAAAGCTTATATACTTATATAATACATATTATTCTCAGTTTCCATTCATGAACTGTTCCACTTCGACGCTCATGGTCTTCAGCAGCAGCTCGGTTGGATTGGAACAACCATTGAGAACTCCATCAACGCAAGCTCGAACGGAAATGCGATAGTACTGATTGGGTAGCAAGTGATTCAATTTGTAAGAATGCTGAGTGCCAGGCAAATTAATGCCACTCAGCTCGTCCTCGACAATGCATTTCTGTTCCAGCTGATATTGTATAGAGGCATGGGCATCCTTGCATTTGGGCTGTGCGTGGAGAATCTTAAAATCAGATTTGCCCATGTCCTGCACCTGACGCGACCTCTCATCCATGTGCAGGCGATATAGGTCATATTGTCTGGCTGCCGCCTCAGCTAACTTCTGAGCTTCCAAGGACTCGGTTTCGTTTGCGCTTGAAGAATTTGTCAATGAGCCGTTGATAGCTACAGCAGTTGCAGGACTCGTTGTGTTTGTTGTTGTCGCTTCTATCGTGGGGCCAGCGACAAGATCTTCAAAGTCCTTGACCTTGTCAAACTTTTCCTTCTTAGCCTTGTTTTTGCGGCGTCTGAGAAGTTGAAAGCAGGCATCACTCAAAGAGTCATGGGTATATTAAGAAGATGAATGCTTACGAAACATATATAAGATTGGGCAGAGCATCCTCATAGGTAATCTGCTCCTTGTTGTAGTAGTTCTCATCCTCCGGCTGCGGTCCCGAGTTATACGGCAACAGATCATTGCACTCGCAGTCAAAATAACTGTTATTACATGCCTTAAAGGTGGCATAGTTCTTTCCATTCGCTTCGGGCTTGGTGAGATTGTGCACCTCATAGTTGACAATGTACTTGGATATGGCACCATTGGGACGACGCGGTGGCCACCAGTGTACCAGCTGAGAAAAATGTGAATCTCTCTTAAATAACTAAAATATATAAATGAAAAGCACCCACAATTTGCGTACTGTGATCCGATGTGCCATGGAGTCGACTCACAGGACTCGGCTTGCTGGCCAGTGTGCGAAAGTAGAGAATCTTTGAGTATGCATCAATCTGCATGTGGTAGTCGGTACGTGTCAGGGTCTTGACAAAAAAGGCATACTGCGTGTAGGGCTGCAGGTTGGAGATGACGTGACGACGATTCCTGCTAGCTGAGACGTCCATCAGCCAGCTAATAAAAACATATAATAGTAACGATTGTATAGTTAGTTAGTTAGCTTCCACTCACTTATCATGTCCACATCCGTGGCGGCCATCGTACATGGTGACATTGCGGACGGGCGCTTCCATATAATGATAGGAGTAACCGATCAATGTTTCGATTTCCTCAGATTTCATAAAGTCTACAGCAATGCGAACAGCTGTGGAATTAACATCCTCAATGCAGGCTTCCAGCGTACGCACCGAATCGCCACAAATGACACGCTCCCCATTTGAGTTGGGCGAAACATCCGCTATGGAAATCTTACGAATACTCTTCACAGAGGGCTGCAGCTTTAAGATCTTTTCATAGCATAAGCGTGGATTCAGGTGAAAGAAAATTGTGCCACGCTGGATGGCCACCTGACGATTGGGTGGCCAAATGTGCTCCATGTGATAATTGTTCACAACGGACAAGGCGTATCTGAAAATAATGCAATTTATTTGATCGATAGAAGATATATTTCAAAAAGTATCGGTTCTTTCCCATAAATATAACCTCTGATCTTTATTCCCCATTTTAAAGACGAAACCTAGCACCGACTAGAACCATTACTAATCTTACTTGTTTTCAATTAGCTGATCGCCACGTATAGTATCCAAGTTCTGGAGGAAAGTCAACGACATTAGCTGTGCTGAATGCAAGACTTTTAGATAACCGGTAATCTCCTTAATGCTGCCCAAAGTCTTCTCCAACTCAGATATAATTTTCTCTGAAATATCAAGAGTTTATCAAATTCAAGTTATCACTTTTTATTAAAAACATTTCTTGCTTACCCTTTATATCGACTAGCTCGATGATCAGTGATCCATTGATGGTCACACAGTCCTGCAGCTGTTCCAGATCCACTCCCCGCTTCACATGGAATACCCCCTTGCACTCCAGCTGACATTGCGGCAATCCGTTGGCATCCAGTACGGGCTTGTGATTATCCGGACAGTGATCCACGCAGCGAGTACCACGCGTCAATGGAATGAGCTTGAGCTGCCGGCATTCCTTATACGAGATGCACCGCCTCTTGTGCAGCTCATAGCTGGCCACGCACTGATCCACACACCGTCCATTCCGTTGATAGTTGGCGCAAAGCGTACAATTTTGAAGAGAGCAGCCCGTAATACAACTGTGCTGGCAACAATTACCGGAAATATCACAGCCATTGCGACCACAGTTCTCTGGACACCCTTGAGTTCGGGGTGGCGCCAGGCGCACCTGAGCCGTCTCCATATTCCAGCAGTATCTGGTTTCATTGGAAATATAGGAATAATCAGCAGAAAGCCCACCACAGACGGGACAATGATTCGGCGACTTGTTGAGCTACAAAATACGAAAATTTAGTTATTTCAATACATTCAAACAATCTGAAACCATAAAACTGAAAAAACAAAATATTTGTTCACAATTTATTAATGCCCTGCAACGTAAAGTTCCATATAAATGACCTTCCCAGACTTCAAACTGCCATAACTTTGTCAAAACTGAACCGATTGTCAATCCCGAGGCCATTTTGGTCATGTTTCGGCATCAACTTCAAATTCACATCAAAAATTTATTGACTTTTGAAAATATTTTTTGTTTTACTTTTTTTGCAAAAAAAGCATAAGGGGGGACCCTTACCAATTTTGATTTTTCAAAAATTAAAATCTTGAATTTTTATTTTTAATTAATTGTGGGTGTCACAATTAGTATAAAAAATTATAAAAAAATCGATTTTGGGATAGTTTATTTTTCTGTCAAAAAACACGCAAAAAGTGACAAAAAAATTGACTTGCAAAGTGCCCAAACATCGAAAAGTTCCTTATAATTGACCTTCCCAGACTTCAAACTGCCATAACTTTGTCAAAACTGAACCGATTGTCAATCCCGAGACCATTTTAGTCATGTTTCGGCATCAACTTCAAATTCACATCAAAAATTTATTGACTTTTGAAAATATTTTTTTTTTTACTTTTTTTGCAAAAAAAGCATAAGGGTGGACCCTTATCAATTTTGATTTTTCAAAAAATAAAATCTTGAATTTTTATTTTTAATTGATTGTGGGTGTCACAATTAGTATAAAAAATTATAAAAAAATTGATTTTGGGGTAGTTCATTTTTCTGTCAAAAAACACGCAAAAAACATAAGGGGGGACTTTTACCAATTTTGATTTAATTTAGAATTTTGAAATTTTATCTTTAAACGATTGAGGGTGTCACAAATAGTATAAAAAACTATACGAAAAGTAATTTTCTTGATTTCACCCATTATTTGGCATCTAAGGTTTATGCAGTTTTAAAAACTTATTTGTAGTCGAAAAAATGACGCATGATGCATGCATCTGGGAATAACTAACCTTAATAGAGAAATGCTGAGACGTGGTATTGCCAAGTAGATAGATCCAGTCAACGGTCTCCGCAAAGCACAGCATCGGATTACTCTCGATCCGAATATAACCGTTTTGAATGCGCAGCAACTCCACCAGACCCAGTTCCCTCAGATTACGATTCTCATAGATTGTGAGGGCATATTGATCAAAGAGCAGCTTCTGGCCGCGAATCAGACGCAGCTTTGGGAATATAGACTCCAGCGTGAGCAGCCCCGTGCAGCGATAGATCATTAAATAGTCGGTGATCTCCGTTACCTCGCTGCGCAGTTCCGTGAGATTCACATTGCTGGGAATATACAGCTGGGCAATGCGCACGTGACCAACGATGAGGCTGCAGTTGCGCAGTTGTTTAAAGTCCGAGATCTGTTGCAGTTCCAGGGAGCCGCATATAGTCTCCGATCTGCATGCAACTGGCCAGAGAAGAAGCAGCAATGGCAGCCACATTTTGACTCCACTCGATGCCAACTGACACATTCAATTTAGAGCACTTGACCCGAGTGGCCTTTCTACCATTTGTAGTTGAATGAGAACAAGGGGGAAGTTGGGTGGAAGGTCGTTGGGCAATTAGCGCCACGCTATATATTGCGCACTTGAATGCCAATGTCGTTTGATGATGTTTCAGTGTCTATTTCTATTTCTGTTTGACGCTTCCGTGTGGAGCACTTGGTCCGTTAGCGACGACGTTTCGGTTTCAACTGATTTAACCGGCGAGCAAAACAATATACGACAGCGATTGGGTTCGATCTTTTCAATTAGCTGGGAGACCTGCCTCCATCTTTGCTGATGATTGTTTTGTTTCGTTTTTAGGCCCTGCAGTTGAGTCTTCGGTTTTCAATTCCTCGTTACACCAGCTGCAAAATGTTTGTGCACTCATCTCAACATGTCTCGCTGCGCTTGCTATACTTCATTTTGCAGCTGGTGTAGCCGAATTTAAGTACATTGCCAAGAAGATGCGTGTACAGTGGCTTTGTTTTGTGGGGGGCTTTAATTTGTTGAGGGAATTTAAGTTAAGTTTACTCGCATATAAATGTTTATTTTGAATTAAGTTTAGCTAAAACTAAAGCATGTTAAAATTATTAATATTATTATATTTGAATAGAAAAACTTTGATATAATAGATTCCATTTCGACTATGCATTACAATTTACCATTTATGTTTCTGGCCACATTCTATTTATCAAAATTCATATTACCACGTAACTATTTTCTATTATTATTACTATTATTATAAATTATATGTCATAGCTATAAGACTACTAATCCATCGCTTACAATAACATGGATCGTCATTCAATTACCCAAATAAACGATCAAACTGTGTTGCGCTCAAGTGTGAGCTCCCTTTGCATTATCGGAGTCCCGCCTCTGTCGATCTTTTTCAGTCGTTATTCGTCTCACGTGTTTGCTCGACTCTTTCTGGCAGCTGTTGTCCTTCAATGTTGTAGTCTTCCAATTCCTTTCTGCAGTGCAGGCAATTTCGGCAGTCAGACCAATTGTGCTAAAATCAACAACACCCACCCTGCCCCTTGGCCCCGTGGTCCAGTACATACGACTGAGAAACCTGTTCCGCTGTTGTTTTGCTCTTTTTGTTTTGTTTGTTTTCTTTGGATGCTGCGTTTACTGATAACAAAAATGCGCCGTTGCGCAAAAATTAAGTTGCATCGGCGAACATTTCAATTAGAGCAAAGAGTAGAACAGAAAAACAGAAAACAGACCACAGCAATTGTGAAGAGAAGTGGCACAGAGAGCGAGCAATTGGCGGTTTCAGTTGAGTCAATTCAAGTACAACTAATGCTAACAATGTACAATTTAAAATCTGTTGCAACGCAGGCGAATGAAATGCAATTGAAAATAATTGAAGTGAAAATAAAATATGCGATGCGATGCGATGCGAAAGCAACAGGCAATCTAAAACGTTTAATTAATACAAACTTATATTTACATATATGTATGTATACATCGATTTTCTATAGAATATGCTATTTATAAGTTAGGTTAGGTTTCACTTTATTTAAATTATAATTGGGAAACTAAAAGTGTTTGTTGGAGATCAACTGAAATCCAACAATCCAATTATAAAAAAAAACAATAATTTTTAATTTTGCACAAATCCAATATTCATTTTTTCTTGCTTTTTAAAACAGCGTACAAAATTGATTTTGTTATTATACATTTGTGTGGGCACATTTTTCGATAAGTAAATACAGTATTTATTCGGCTGATGATGTTTCGCTTTTTTCTTCAACTCCGGGGGATATATATCCAATTTATTTAATATGTCTAATATAAACTTGCATAAGTTTAACAAAATAGTTTTTTTATATGGGCACATTATAGATAAAATACGATTTTGAGTTGTTCTAAAGATGGTGCGGCAGTGGATGTTTATGTAGATCGTTTTAATATTGTTTAACTTCATGCAGTAAATTTACAAAAAATAACGTTTTAAGGAATCTACGTAATTGTGCCTATGACACACTTGGAACCCCAAAAACTGCAAAAATATAAGTCCAAATCGTCGCAAATGTTTTAGTATTACATCGATAAAATAGTCTTTTAAAATATATGCCCAAGTACCGCAAACGCGCAATGCGTCAAATTCGATGTGCGGCTATCAAAATGAGATGCGTGTGAAAAAGCCAAAAATGATACGACAAGAAATACCTCATACAAAATAGGAACCCACATGAAGTAGTATTTACCAATCGTCCTCTGATATATATGAATGTATGTATATTCATTTGCAGGCGACCAACCGATGCGCTGAATCAATTTCCAGGAGCTGGCTGTGGTGGCGATGAGTAGCGTAAATTGAATGCAGCATACTTTCAGGCCGCTTGTCAAACTGTGGGCATGTTTGCATGTGTGTTAAAGTAGTTGCCTGGGCGCGCCAATTATTGAATATGCCAGCAATAACGACACGGATGGACCGGCAGCCACAGGGCCCGCACAGCCACGGGCCACGAGCCACGAGGCAGGCATATAATCCACTAGCGCGCCAACTGGGAAACACCTTCGGCATCGTCGCCGATGGAGGCGGCAAACACGTAACGGCATTTTGTGGCGCGTGATGGGAATCTATAGCAGTTCCATCTACTGTGAAAACGTGTGCATATGCCTACACATATACTTATAAAAATCACACACAAACATACACCGTGGAAAATAAACAGCATCAAATCAAGTACAAGTTCTTGATACAAGCAAAAAATGGCTAAAATATTAAACCAATAATAAGTTCTTAGATTGAATACGTTAGATTCAAGATCCTTGCAACAAGATTGTTTTCTAATATAAATGCATTTTTTTATTTTATATATTTTTTAGTTTGCTAAGTTTAAAATAACTTAAAATAGTTAACCAAAAAAAAATTCTCGAGTGAAGTTCGTTTTTTAGAATGCAGTGGCTTGTTTTTCTAAGTGTACACACTCACGCCTCCTGGGCGCTCCATAAGTCAGTCAGTCCCACGCACGTCGTTGCATTTAAGTGCCAAATTAGAGCTGCGGACGAGCTGGCGCGAGCTCCTATTCCTACTGCACATGGCAGCCATCTATAAATCAAGTGAGGAGCGCATCTTATGCAATTTATGGCATGCCAATTCAATGAAAGAACTGCTGCCTCATCATGTCTATTAAGTATTAAGTAGTTGCCGGCGCTTAAAATTAATTGAGTTTGCTCAAAAATTTAACGAACAATGGCACCACACCGCGAAAAAAAAATTATATGGTATGGCACAAAATTTAATCTTTTCTATATTATTTTTCCGATAAGATAAAAGATTAATATGTTAGTTTTAATGATTAAATATCAATCAATAATAAATAAAATAATATTCTGTATATGTACTTCATTTTTCATTACAAGACTCGACAGTAAGCTCTATTTAAGTCGAAGGCTTGGTTGGCTGTATGTAGTAGTTAAGTTTGAACTTATTTTTGTGTTTTATATACTGAATTTAATTTAAAACGTAAGTCTTGACCGGAATTTGAACTCGCGCAGCTCACGTTTGCAAGGTGTGCCCTTCACCCGCTGAGCTACACAGCATGTATGACGAAGCTGAAGCAAAGCAATGCAGCAAATCGTACGGTACTGTCTTGATTATCGGCACTATCTGTCTCCATTATTCGACAACTTTTTCTGCCCATCTCTTTATTTTGGCGCAGAGACCCGCAGCAGTTATAATAAACTACGAGTATGTCGCTCATGATCTAATATTACATTTATTTACATTAATATTCATATATATTCATGTATATATAAATATATGGAACATACGTGAGAATGAGAATCTGCTGTTTAATATATATATTTATTCATAATTTTTTAAAAATATAGTGTTTACTCTGACATCTCATACTTGCCATAATTTAATTATATAACTTGTTTCCCATCTCAAAGCATAAGGAATAAGTTCTCGAAAGTATGCAACTGAAATGCTCACACAAAAAAATCAACTTTTCAACTTACAATTCTCAAATGGTTTAATCGAAAACTTATACACATGGTTCACTGAGCCTTGGTAGTATCAGCAGAGCTCTATGTTGCTCTGCTGCTTTTTATTTAAATATTGCTTTGCTGCTTTTATATCTTCAACAATTTTTAAATTGTTGGCAATTTTATTCTTGGAACCAAGGAACTTGTTTTCGATAATGAGTCGAAATTGGAGGCTGCTGAATGTTAATAAACACGCAAAAGCTTCGTTTTTTTTTGTGGTTTTATATAATTAAAACTAATTTATATATTTTTCTGAATTTTAATTCACGTTCAGCTCTGGGTTCCTCCCTCTATGAAGTCATCTGCCGAGTTTTTCAGAGCACTCTTCAAAATCAGTTCTAAAATCTAATAAATTCTTGTTTTTGTTCGCATTGTCCTATTTTTCCGTCTGGCACACTCAAGCTGAATTTATTTGGAAAATATTTTGGCCTCACCTGGTCAATCTTGTTTTTTCCTAAAGCGAATTTATGCCATGCATTTATGGCCAATTAATGCAAACAATCTCCAGTGTGGATTTTGTGTAAAGTTTTTCTTCGCTGTCAACGCAACTCAGAAGAAGTCTTGCATATTTTACGGCTGTGCACATTATGCCAAAGCCAACATGGAGACAGCTGCCCTTAGCCATAACTGCTGAATGCAACCCCCAACCCCATTGCATTACACAGACGCCATATTGTCTATTACACACACACACGAAGAAAATCTTCAAGTTTATGCAAAAGGTGCGCAACGCTGCCATTTGCTTATATTCCTTTCTATATTTTTATTTCAATATAAATTTTGCCCGCTGCTAGCCAGCTGCCAAACGTTACCACACCCCCAACCCCTAACCGCCACGCCTCACACCCCCCTTCTGCATTATTCTCTTGCATTCTTCTTTACCAACCCTTTATCATGCAATGCAAATCGTTTGGCGTTGGGTTAAAAAAATTTTCTGCATTTTTCTGCCAGTCGCCTTTTGTTGCTTAAGCGTATAATTTATGTGAAAGTGTGTGTGTGTGTGTGTCTGTATTACCGTGTATGTGCATGGGCGAATACTTTGCATGTCCTGGCACAACAATTTGCATATGCTGCCCATATAAAAGGCAGGTAAAAAATTTTCTATTAGCCGCACATAAAGCTTAATTTATTGGCCCAGAACTTGGACTTTAGCGACCTCTGGCTGCCCAGGAAGTTGCAATCAGCCCCAAAAACCTGACAAGCACTTCATCCATGCAAACAAAATTTGATATCAAAGTAAATTAATAATGCAAAAAGGTTTTCTGAGTCGCTGGAATTTTCACTTTGCGTGCAACGCTGGAATTCGATGGCGACTGCTCCCTTTGCATGCCACCCACTGTTTTAAATAATGAGTGAAAATATTTCAAAAAGCTTAACCAGCCATGCAACAAGAAATTCCAGCTTGGCCTGGTCTAAATGTCTGCCAGACAGACAGACAGACATCCAACCAATCAGCCTGCTATATCCAGCATAGTAAAAGTTTTCGGGATTAAATTGAAAATGCTGCGGGAACAGCAAGCAACTCCCCTCGCTCCCCTCTCCCCCGTACAGCCGGGGAAAACCCCAAAAAATAACAGCAAAGAACAGCACAATATTAAAATCAAATTAAAGTCATTATTAAATTTGGTCGCTGACTGCGAACAATGCGTGTTAAAAGCGTACTCCTTAATGCTTTGTGTGGTGTGTTGATGGCCAAATTAATTGCATATCTGATGGTGCTAAGATTCTGCATGCAAAGCAAACCGCTTAGCCGAGCTCCTGTTCGCAGGAGTCGCCGCGCTCATTTGTTCCGCCTTTGTTATGGTTGGTATTGAAACCGCCAGAGGGGTGGGGAGGGATTGGTGCAGTTGACTGAGCAGACGAAAAGGGGCACTTCGGATATCTCCTGTGGGTTGAGCACGATACCAAAGGCTGCTGGTGGATAACATGTTGAGCGTACGATTCAACTGAATATCCACAAATTATAAAGCAAACCTTCCTGCACCTTTATTTTTGAAGTTACCTATCTTTGTTTGTTAGTTGATTGACGCTAAAACTTTGCTCAGGCAGAGTTTAATTGCCTATATCAAACGATTAAATTAATACATTCAAATTTAAGCACATTTCTCAAACTTCTGATTTTTTCTATATTTAAATCGACATTTTTATTAATGTATGTGTTGATTTAATAGCAAGCATATTCATTTATACACATTAGTTGCCCCATTATTCATTTTTGATAGATATACATATTGGTATAACCTTTGAAACTTTTAATAATAATCTAATATATTTTCAAACTTAGAAATGGTATTTTAATTTACCCTTCATGGTTGCAAATGACTTTTTAATGTGTGCAGGAGCTGTGAGTTTTCGGTGTTTGTCCTGTTTTGTAGCCCAACAAAATGTCCCTGTAGTCCATCATCCTCTTGGCTAAAGGTCGATTTATTAATGCGCTTAATATTGAATATAGTATTAGTCCAAAGCGTGCAAACTATAAATAATCTGAAGAGGTGATTAATTTTTTTTTTCTTTTTAATTTGTCTATCAAGTTAAAAATATATTGCCATACAATTTCGTGAAAAACAAGGGCTTTGGAATATATTTAGAATTTTGAAAAGAATAAATGAAATACGGAAATTACAGTGTGTAATTTAGTATTTGTATTCACTTCCTAAAGCGAAACAAAAGCACACCTCAAATTTGTTAAGATTAGCACACAATTCGCACACAGTCAACACCCATCTCCATCTCCATCTCTATCGCCATCCGCCATCTTCATCGACATCGTCGTCTTCTTCGCCATCGGTATAGCCCTTGGTATCGCCATCACCTTCGTTGTTGCTATCGACAGGCATGGCCAAGACGCAGCCGGCTGTCTAATCTAATGGCTGCCGGCTGCTATGGCAGCCTGACAAACATTGACATTTTCTGTTATGTAATCAGAGGCCCGGAGGTATGCAACAAAAAAAACGTGCGCCCCAAAAACAGAAAACGGCGAAAGAACGCAATAAATTGTCGCATAAAAATTGATGTTTTATTTTCAGGTGCGTTGCGCGTTGCTTTTCCCTCATTTTATACTCTACTTGCAAAAGAATTAAGAGTATATGAGTTCTTCGCAATTTTCGAGCGTCTGTACATTTTTTATTTACATCTATTTGGGTGAAAAATCTTCTTTTTCTTTGTTGGTTTTTGGTTTTGATTATATAAAAGATTTTAGCTGTTATTTTACTGGACACAGAGTATTGAGCAGTCGGTATGTTGGAACAGCAACGTTTTTACATGTTCCTCTGCTCTTGTTGCTGTTGTTCTGCTTTTGCACGCGAAACGTGCAGAGAAAACGCAAATTCTTGTGGTTTAGCCCAAAACAGAAACACAAACAAAAACCAGAAGAAAAATATAAGTATGTATGAGTGAGGAGTGCTCAACTACAAAGTACCCTTTACCAAATATTTATGAAAATGTACTTACATCCAAAGTAAAAAACTGTTCTTTCATTTTCAAATTCCTAAAAATCGTAATATTCGAATAAACCAAGAAAATGAAATAAACTGTTAAAGTTGTCCTTAGCTTTATTTTCTAGACTTTAATCTATAAATGAATAAATGGTAAAATTGGAATTTGTCTCTCCAAACTACATAGATACATATATATTGGATTTATTTCATGATTGATATACCCCGACAAGAGTCAGGATAATGAAGTTCGACTGCCCTCTGGCATTGCCGTTTTTCGAAGAGACAAATCAAATTATCATTGTATGTCCCTGTCTATGAGATTGGGACTTAACCAAAAATCTAGGCCCTGCTTTTTTGCGTGCATGATTATAATCATTATTACATTGCCAGTGTTTGTATCTTAAGACCTAGCATAGTGAATGGCATTTGCCACAGCACATGATGATAATTTGACTTGGCATTTAGCTGGGCCATTTGTATTGAGAGGGCTTACCAAAGAAGGCCAAAAGAAGTGCTGGCAAATTAATATTTGCCACGTGTAACGCGTCGTATGCGTAACCCGAGGGGAAGACACAAGTGAAAAATGCCAAATAATCCATAACATGGACGCATACAATTTCAAAGCAACAATGTCGACCAGGAACCTGTTAACCAAAGGAAGAGCATTCAACAAATCCGTTACCAACTTTTCGGCAAATTAAGAAGCATATTAGTGGTCTTTTTTTTTTAAATTTAAATGTTTCCAAACTTGAAGATTTCTATTAAAATGTTGTCTACTAATTCACCCACAATTTTGTTTGATCATTTTTTACTTGCTGTTAACATTTTATAATAAAATACACATATTTTTAATTTCTTATCTGGACACTGTATTATTTACGCGTTTATACTTAATGTTTATCATCAAATAAAATAAAACAAATATATATATATTTTTAAAAATGTTGTCTTTTAATTTTCAGAAAACTTTAGCTTATTTCAAGTATTTATTATATAGATGCCGGTCTTTGCTCAGCTATTTTAGTATAATAAATTGTTTTACTACTCGTATTTATTTTTTATTATTTAAACAATTTTGATAGACGGCAAAACTGCAATGAAAGTTTCTTACAAACCGCTGTTTCGGTGCTCAACCAAGTCTGCCAACAAATTGTGAAAAGGCAATAGCCTCTCAGCAATCAAGCCGCACGCCAAGATAGGAACGTTCAGCTTTATGTTTTATGTCTACAGCCTGGTCTCAAGTTTGGCCCGGGGCGGCCTCAGCTTTGCAGGAGCAAGTAACGAGATAGCGCGCCGGAAATTTGAGCAATGCAGCCAAATTGAGTTAAACCAAGCAAAACCCGTGAGCACTGGGGGACCCAACGGACAACTTCATGCTCACCTCAACTAAAGACAAACTGCGCATTGAAAACATAAATTCTTGATTGCAATAGACGACGACGATGACGATGACGAGAACGACGACGACGTCGTGGACGACTTCGACGTTGATGTCGTTGTCCTCAACGTTGTCAGCGGCAGCGTCGCTGTCATCATTTTGATGTCATCTCATGAACTTGCGCCATATTTCACTTAAGGGTAGCATTTCAAAGGCGAGGCCACGCCCTAGCACAGTGAGGCAGGACGACAGGAAGATAGGAGGACAGGAGGACAATCGTGCTGCCAAGCAGTTAAATTGCGTCCAAACGTAACAAAGGGAACACGTGACATCTGCGGCACATAAATAAAGCACCAATGTGAATTATTACGCGCCATCATCAGCGACATCTTTGTTGGGCTAGGAGGGGGTGTGGGGTAGAATTGGACTCCCCACCCAACCGGATCACTGTTTTATTTATACAGCTCAAATCAATGGAGACTAAGTCCGTAGTAAAGCTCTCAACAACTGCCTCCGCTCCCTTTGGACCATGGCTTTTGGGCCAAATTAAGTGCTTACATTTCAATTAAAACTTGCGTCTTGCGATTTCAATTGGAAATTTCCAGCCATTAGCTCTAAATATCAGCGATTCTTTATAGTAATTAGCTACAGTCAAATTAAATTGCCATGAAGCCTGGCTAAAGGTTAATAACAGTTAGCTTTGCAAATGTTCAATTCATACATATTTATACCGAAGAAGATTTTGACTTTTTGTATGCCAAATGACCAAATTTGGAGAAAAAAAATACATTTTTATTTTTAACACTCGAGCAATGCTGAAAATGTCAAATAAGAAAATAAATGAAAATATATGTATTACATTACATTCGTGCTAATTTTATTTATGATATTTAAAGATTTGTTTTCTGTCAAAAAATCCAATTTCATTGAATTTTTCCTTAAAATCGAAAATCTAAAATATTCTTTTGAAAAATAAGTTTCATTAATTACGATTACATTTTTTGCTGAAATTTGTCATGTTTATTGAGATGCTCAGTTTCGTTTTCAGTATTTATTTATTATTTTTAGAGCCACAGACTTTATCAAAAAGCCAGAGTATATCAAATTTGAGGAATTCAAGTAGAAATTTGTTGCTGGATTGCTTTCTGGTTTACTTTTGCCATTACAGCAAATGCCAGACAGGATTTCAAGAGGCAGAAATTTGTATTTCGTTGAACTCACAATACATTTGGCTGCCATTTCTCTCGATTGCTGTCTTTGATTGCAGCTGACCTACTTGCTGCCTGATTACCCAACCGCACACACACAACACACACACAAACACACACACACACTTACAGATAGACATACTCACAGTGAGCATACTTTGCATAACTTAAGGCACATTCCGCATTCTTTGCTGGCAAATAACTTTGCATATTTGGCGGCGCCTTTGCCGCATGCCTTGATTTATGCAAAGTTTTCATTGCTGCTGCTCCTGCTGCTGCTGCTGTTGCTGAAGCTGCTTCGATTAATTGCTGGCAGAGTTCCCAGAGTTTAATACGTTCCCCAATGCTCTATGAGACACACATATGACAAGCAATTCTGTAAGAACCCCAAACAACTCGAAAAGTATCACATTAATTTGTAGCTCGGTTGCAAGTCCTTAAAACTTTTGTTTGCCTTCGAGTTTAGTTTATCTTCTCGTCTGAGACTTTGACTTGCTGTTGTTTTGCTTCTGCTTTTGTGGCGGCTTTAAGTGCTAATTTTTGCCATTAATATGAGTTTGATATGCAACATGAAGGCAACGATGCATAATGAGAAGGGCAATCTAAGATGTACTTACTAACAAGTGTTGCACCAATAACGCTAATACAGTTTTGTAATATAATGGAAATTTAGTAAAACCAAAAGAAGCAGCTATCTTCTGGATACCAACAATTATGGATATGGTAATCTGATACACAACTTTAGTTAATAAGCCACAAACTAAATAAATTTAAATCAGTACCACTATTAAATTTTGTAATTCAATATAGCGTCAGAGCTTGGACATAAAAATAATAATTTGTTGTTAATAAAAATTATAAAAATAAAATGAATCCACAGCAAATGCTCAATACCTACATAAAAATAATTCTGTGTGAAATAACCGTTATAACATATTCATTTTATTTAATGTAACAAAATTACGTATACGTTGGTTTTGTTAAACTGCTTTTTGTTTTTAATTTATTTTATATGTGTGCATTATATATTTGCTAACATATATAAAGAGCTATCAAATAAACATTTGCTAATATCGTAATAATTTTAAGAAAATATATTTCGCTTTCTACAGACTCGCCAGGCACAAGTCAAACACAGGCAGACCAGAAATTACTCTGTGTGTCACTCTGTCTCTCTCATATGCACAAGCATTTCATTATACACAATTTTCCGATTTCCCCTGGATACTACTTTATTATGCTTTATTTTTATTCTGTTTTTATATTTTTCCTTTTGCTTGCTATGTTACTTACCCGTACTACTTTCTGGCTAGCGTAAGCAGATCTCAAAATCAAGTCAAGCGCGCAGCGGAGCTGTCAACCGCACGGATACGCCAAGAATGGGGTACTGAGGTAGCATGCAACACACACACACACACACACACACACACACATATGCACATATACGGTTGGATAAGTATATGGCCAAACTGCACCTGACGCACAGGTAAATGCACACAAGCAGACTCGGAACTGCTTTTATGTGGCTGCTGGGCTAGTCCTGTAGCTAATGTAGTTTACTTACGCTGAAATATTTGCTTTGCTGCTGCTGCATTTGTATTTTACACAAACATACACACACACACAGACAGGTGCGTACATTTTTAAGCAGCACTGTTAAATTTGCATACGATATGACAGTTGACTTCACACTTTTCGCAGTTGTTAGTGGCAGCAATTGGGCAAGATTATACACCAAAATGCCGAATGCCGTGTGGAGAAGCGTATTTGTCATTGCCACTAGTAGTTGGCATCGTTAGCAGCCGGCACGTGCTTAAAACTGCATTTGGAGAAGGACATGCCCCGAAGGACATTGTGCCGGTTAATGTGCCGTCGCGGCTGTTTTTGCCGAAAAATTAAGATAATTACGCAGAAGGCGCTGGGAGTTGCTGTCAGGATCAGCCGCAAATTGCCGTCATCATTCTTGACTACCTTTTGTTGTGCCAGGACTTATGAGAAAGGCCGAAATGTCATGTACAAAAGATAAAAAGGACACGGCGGCTAATGAAACGGCAGCAAAGCGTTGTAGCAAAAATACAAAAAACAAAATAAAATAAAAAAGAAGCATTGTGCCGAGCAAACAGCAAAAGGATTGTGAGGCACATTTCCATTTTAGCCAGGCGACCCACACCCACATCTACAGCCACACCCCGCACTCCCAACCCCCCGCCATAGCTTTGAAAACTCTATTGTTCTTGTTGTTGTCATGATTCAGCTACCGTTGCCTTTGTTAAATTGAAACAATTTGTCACTCTTGGCCAAGTTGCCAGCGGCCTTTGTTTCTGTTACAGTGAGAGCTGCGAGTGGGTGGCTCACCCATTTGATAATGAAATAAATGAAGAGCAAAGTGAGCATGGGCGTAAATATGTATATTTGTAAAATATAATCAAATAAAATATGTATTGCATTGTAAAATAAAATGAGTACAAGTGTTTGCCATTGTTCAGTGTCAGTATATAAATGCAATTAACTTGCCACTTTTCGAAACAAAATTATTGCCAAATTAGCATTAATGAAATTGAGTAGTATTTTGCTGTATCGTCAACTGATTAAAAATATAAAAATTAAATATATACCTATTATACATAAAAATTGATAAATCGTTTAAATTGATTTTAAGTTTACACTTTAATCTTTACTTTAATCGAGGTTTTTTTAATCGGAGTGATCATCAAAGTTCTACACAATATAGTTACAAAATATGGATTATGCGACTCTTTATAAAGATTACTTATTTTCAGTAAAACTATAAAATCGGCAAAAAAAAAAATTATAATTTTCTGAGACGCTGAGAAAACAGCACACGTAAAAGATTTTTGAATATCTGGAAAATTTTTCGTTGGCAAAATATAATTATGGTCACCCAAATTTAATCCAAATTTTATTATTCAATTGCAAAATATTATTTCCTACAATTGAGTTATTGCATAGTAAATCTTTGAATTTTTCAAAGCTTAACAAAGCTCATATCAAATGATTTTAGAGCACAGAAGGGTATTAAATAAAGCGTCTCACTCTTGTTGTTGTTAATACATTTTAAAACCAAGTAATATTTAATTGTATATAATATATATATTTAAATTGAATTCCATTTGTTTACCACACTCTGGCCACGTGTGAAATGCAAAAGCAGGCAAAAACAGAGTAAAAAATCAGCGCCAGTTAAATTTTATTTAAATGCCAATTTCATTTGCATAACTTGCGAGATGCGCATTACATTACACATTACATTACATTACATTAATGCCAGATGGCCACTTAGCGCAAAATAAAATCAATTTAAATTGCTGGCCAGGCTGTTAAGGCAATGAAAATGCCAGAAACCAATTCATTTTCTCCCCATCTGTTCCCCATGCTTAAGCCAAATCCCTAAGTCCGATGCAAACAACAAATACACACACAAAGCGAGACAGAGAGAGCGAGAGAGAGAGAGAGAGAGAGAGAGATGAATTCAGTTAGCCAGGTTTGTTGACGTGTATAGTTAACCCCGCTGGCCAGCTGCTTTTTGATAAGCCCAAGGATCCGAGGTGCAAGTGGCCATTTGATCTGTTGGCCCGTTTCGATTTGCAGCCGGTTTGCTAAATCGGCCTAAATGTCTAGCGTAACAGGAAATAAATTCTCAACAGCCTTTTGTGCTAAGCTGATGCCACACGGACAATCCGGCCACGCCCACTCAGTGGTGTATTTACTGGCAAAATGTTTACTTAAATGTGGTCACCTGGGTTGAGCATATTGCAGTTAATGATACCCAGGGTATTTTAACTTTGTGATCAATTTTGTTGCATAATTTCCTAAGAGAATAGAACTCGAAATTTGTTTATCTCTTAAGCTGTTATATCAAACGAACAAACTAAAAGTTCAACTAAGATAATAGTTTATGAAATATTTCAAATATTTTGTAATTGAAAAATGTGGGCTTTAATTTAATGACTCTTGGTTTATTTTCATATGCAAGATTTATTATTGAGCACAAATACTACGAAAATAATGAATCTGAAATCAAAAACTATTTATTGAAAGGTAAACAATGTCCCTAAAGGGTATTTAAGCATCGCATATATCCACGATTGATTGCCCATTCTTTGTGTGTAGTTTATTTTGATGTGCTTTAAGTACGGAGAAAAAGTTGTAGCTGTTGTTGTTATTGTTGTTGTTGTTGTGCATTGTAGTGTTCATGTCTGAGGCAGCTCGGCAGCTCAAATGCAACATTTCACCGGAAAGCAACGGAAGGGCTTTTATATGCCGGGCTACTTCCGGTCTATAGAAATCCAGAGTTGTTTTTGCTGCCTCAAGTGGCAGGCAGTGGCAGAGGCAGAAGCACAAGTAGAGGTAGTTAACAATGGGTGCGCCTATGCATATGCTACATATTTGTTGGTAGCGCAGTGAAGCGCTAACAAAGTGTTGCATGCTTGCAGGCTGCCTGCCCTTAAACTTGACAGCTTCACTTTAATAAATAGCCCACGAAGGAAATATGCAAGCTCTTAAGATAAGAGCCCACATACCATTGCACTTGGTTTCTAAGATGAACACATTCAAAACTCTTATGCACACGCTATATAATCGGTGTTGTTGATGATATATATAGAATATTTGAATTGGTAAAAAAAGCAACTGTCCTGCAAACAAATTGAGAACCTCTTTAAATAGAGCACAGTGTAAAGTGACTTATATGAGGAAAAAGCAAAGTAATAAAAAAAAAATGTATTACAGCCATTCGCTATTTGTTTAAAGAATATATAATTAATAGATTGAGAAAAAAATGGGTCGGTATTGTAAGAAATTGAACAATCTATCCTGAGACAACCCAAATTGGTTCACAATGAAATCTTTATAACGCTGTTTGACAATATTCAAAATCCGAGATTGAAGTGTGCTTTGAGTTAGTTTAATATCGGTTTTTTCAAAGGGTCGTCATTTTTAAACTTGAAAGTTTTTGCCATCTTTGCGATTAAGGAACAGCTGTGAAAATGCCGAGTCATACGTCAAAGAAGGTGTGCTACGACTTAATCAGCGAAAAGATAATTGAAAGGATCATTACTGAATTTTTGATTTTTTTGACGCTACTTATTTGCACTCATATTGGTAAGTTGATAGTTACTAAAGTTACTTAATACACGCTTGGCTCTCGAATCTGTTTCAGTTGCCGAATCGATGCATTCGAAATACATTTATTATAGTAATATAAAAACGGAGAATACGTTTGTGAAAAAGATACCATATATTCGAGAATTTCACTACGAAGCGTTCAGCTTTGAGGACATCCTAACAGAAGATATTATGATTAATTTTATTTGGAATAATGTCCTAAACATTATTCACGAGAATATGTATTCAAAAGGAGACGATCGAAACGATAGCGCCACACCGAATTTATTGAATGGTGGTTTCATCGTTGGTGTTCCGAGACTGCGGCAGCTACGGGTGCAAAAGATGGATTATTGCTTGCATGAAGTCGATCAGGAAGATGTACGGAAAAGGGAATGTTACCACGAATACTCGTCAAGCAATGAATTCAAGGGCATCTATAGAAAGTATGTGAGCATTTCGACTATTAGAAAGTTGGATTCATAATTTTGCATCTTAGCGTTGAATACAACACAGATGCTAACCCGATTTGGACTCATTTTTACAAATACAATGGCGGCGGCTTTTCAGTGCTCTTGCATTTGAATTATAGTTTAAATCTGGATTTGCTGAACGATCTATATACCAGTGGATGGATTAATTCTGCCACACGTCTTGTTGTGCTTGAATTCAGCCTATTTCACGATGCTACCGCAATGTTTCAAACTATCAAGTAAGTATGGATCAATACCAACTAGATCCGTTGCACTAGCTCTACCCAAATTGAATTTCAGATTAATATTTGAAATAATGCCAACGGGTCTCATATCGCCGTCAACGTATATTCGATGCATACCTGTGAAATGTTTTTTACTTATGAGTAGTCATATTATCGTTGTTGGCGTCATAATTTATTTAATTGTTTTTTACTACACGTACCAGGAGATTTACGAATTCATTTTGTCCCGATCCAAAATAACGTATATCAAAGCTGTGACCAATTACCCTGACGTGGGTTTTTTAATTGTACGTATTAAACAAATTGAAAATGTCCTCAATTAACCTTAAAGGATTTAACTCAACTCTTTCTAGGCATCGTATGTGGTATTGGGATATAATCTTTGGCACACCTTCGAGATAAATAAAATCTACGAAGCTTACAATATCAATAGCAATACCTACATCAACTTGGACCGTTTGATTCATGGCTGGGACATATACTGCGTTGCCATGGGAATTACAACATTTACGGTGTGGCTGAAGTTTATCAGATTCATATCATTTCACAGAACGCTGAAGCGCCTTGCGGTAACCATTAAAATGGTAAGCAAGTTATAGCTATCACAAATTACAATTTTCTGGAAATTATAATTATTAAATATATTCTTGACCTGAACGACGAACAGTGTGAAAATTAAGTAAAGAAGTAATGGACTCACGGTATAAAAATTACAAAACAAACAAATTGGCTTGTAAAGGCCCTCTTAGACTTCAAACTGTCATAACTTTGTCAAAACTGAACCGATTGTCAATCCCGAGGCCATTTTGGTCATGTTTCGGCATCAACTTCAAATTCACATCAAAAATTTATTGACTTTTGAAAATTTTTTTTTTTTACTTTTTTTGCAAAAAAAGCATAAGAGGGGACCCTTACAAATTTTGATTTTTCAAAAATTAAAATCTTGAAATTTTATTTTTAATTGATTGTGGGTGTCAAATATAGTATAAAAAATTATAAAAAATTGATTTTGGGAAAGTTCATTTTTCTGTCAAAAAACACGCAAAAAGTGACAAAAAAATTGACTTGTAAAGTGCCCATACATCGAAAAGTTCCTTATAATTGACCTTCCCAGACTTCAAACTGCCATAACTTTGTCAAAACTGAACCGATTGTCAATCCCGAGGCCATTTTGGTCATGTTTCGGCATCAACTTCAAATGCACATCAAAAATTTGTCGGCTTTTGAAAATATTTTTTTTTTACTTTTTTTGCAAAAAAAGCATAAGGGGGGACCCTTACAAATTTTGATTTTTCAAAAATTAAAATCTTGAAATTTTATTTTTAATTGATTGTGGGTGTCACAATTAGTATAAAAAATTATAAAAAAATTGATTTTGGTGAAGTTTATTTTTCTGTCAAAAAACACGCAAAAAGTGACAAAAAAATTGACTTGTAAAGTGCCCAAACATCGAAAAGTTCCTTATAATTGACCTTCCCAGACTTCAAACTGCCATAACTTTGTCAAAACTGAACCGATTGTCAATCCCGAGGCAATTTTGGTCATGTTTCGGCATCAACTTCAAATTCACATCAAAAATTTATTGACTTTTGAAAATTTTTTTTTTTTTACTTTTTTTGCAAAAAAAGCATAAGGGGGGACCCTTACAAATTTTGATTTTTCAAAAATTAAAATCTTGAAATTTTATTTTTAATTGATTGTGGGTGTCAAATATAGTATAAAAAATTATAAAAAATTGATTTTGGGAAAGTTCATTTTTCTGTCAAAAAACACGCAAAAAGTGACAAAAAAATTGACTTGTAAAGTGCCCAAACATCGAAAAGTTCCTTATAATTGACCTTCCCAGACTTCAAACTGCCATAACTTTGTCAAAACTGAACCGATTGTCAATCCCGAGGCCATTTTGGTCATGTTTCGGCATCAACTTCAAATTCACATCAAAAAATTGTTGACTTTTGAAAATAGTTTTTTTTTTATTTTTTTTGCAAAAAAAGCATAATGGGGGCCCTTACAAATTTTGATTTTTCAAAAATTAAAATCTTGAAATTTTATTTTTAATTGATTGTGGGTGTCACAATTAGTATAGAAAATTATAAAAAAATTGATTTTGGGATAGTTCATTTTTCTGTCAAAAAACACGCAAAAAGTGACAAAAAAATTGACTTGTAAAGTGCCCATACATCGAAAAGTTCCTTATAATTGACCTTCCCAGACTTCAAACTGCCATAACTTTGTCAAAACTGAACCGATTGTCAATCCCGAGGCCATTTTGGTCATGTTTCGGCATCAACTTCAAATTCACATCAAAAAATTGTTGACTTTTGAAAATATTTTTTTTTTATTTTTTTGCAAAAAAAGCATAAGGGGGGACCCTTACAAATTTTGATTTTTCAAAAATTAAAATCTTGAAATTTTATTTTTAATTGATTGTGGGTGTCACAATTAGTATAGAAAATTATAAAAAAATTGATTTTGGGATAGTTCATTTTTCTGTCAAAAAACACGCAAAAAGTGACAAAAAAATTGACTTGTAAAGTGCCCATACATCGAAAAGTTCCTTATAATTGACCTTCCCAGACTTCAAACTGCCATAACTTTGTCAAAACTGAACCGATTGTCAATCCCGATGCCATTTTGGTCATGTTTCGGCATTAACTTCAAATTCACATCAAAAAATTGTTGACTTTTGAAAATATTTTTTTTTGGTTTTTTTTTGCAAAAAATGCATAAGGGGGGACCCTTACAAATTTTGATTTTTCAAAAATTAAAATCTTGAAATTTTATTTTTAATTGATTGTGGGTGTCACATATAGTATAAAAAATTATAAAAAAATTGATTTTGGGAAAGTTCATTTTTCTGTCAAAAAACACGCAAAAAGTGACAAAAAAATTGACTTGTTAAGTGCCCAAACATCGAAAAGTTTCTTATAATTGACCTTCCCAGACTTCAAACTGCCATAACTTTGTCAAAACTGAACCGATTGTCAATCCCGAGGCCATTTTGGTCATGTTTCGGCATCAACTTCAAATTCACATCAAAAATTTATTGACTTTTGAAATTTTTTTTTTTTTTACTTTTTTTGCAAAAAAAGCATAAGGGGGGACCCTTACAAATTTTGATTTTTCAAAAATTAAAATCTTGAAATTTTATTTTTAATTGATTGTGGGTGTCAAATATAGTATAAAAAATTATAAAAAATTGATTTTGGGAAAGTTCATTTTTCTGTCAAAAAACACGCAAAAAGTGACAAAAAAATTGACTTGTAAAGTGCCCATACATCGAAAAGTTCCTTATAATTGACCTTCCCAGACTTCAAACTGCCATAACTTTGTCAAAACTGAACCGATTGTCAATCCCGAGGCCATTTTGGTCATGTTTCGGCATCAACTTCAAATGCACATCAAAAATTTGTCGGCTTTTGAAAATATTTTTTTTTTTACTTTTTTTGCAAAAAAAGCATAAGGGGGGACCCTTACAAATTTTGATTTTTCAAAAATTAAAATCTTGAAATTTTATTTTTAATTGATTGTGGGTGTCACAATTAGTATAAAAAATTATAAAAAAATTGATTTTGGTGAAGTTTATTTTTCTGTCAAAAAACACGCAAAAAGTGACAAAAAAATTGACTTGTAAAGTGCCCAAACATCGAAAAGTTCCTTATAATTGACCTTCCCAGACTTCAAACTGCCATAACTTTGTCAAAACTGAACCGATTGTCAATCCCGAGGCCATTTTGGTCATGTTTCGGCATCAACTTCAAATTCACATCAAAAAATTGTTGACTTTTGAAAATAGTTTTTTTTTTATTTTTTTTGCAAAAAAAGCATAATGGGGGCCCTTACAAATTTTGATTTTTCAAAAATTAAAATCTTGAAATTTTATTTTTAATTGATTGTGGGTGTCACAATTAGTATAGAAAATTATAAAAAAATTGATTTTGGGATAGTTCATTTTTCTGTCAAAAAACACGCAAAAAGTGACAAAAAAATTGACTTGTAAAGTGCCCAAACATCGAAAAGTTCCTTATAATTGACCTTCCCAGACTTCAAACTGCCATAACTTTGTCAAAACTGAACCGATTGTCAATCCCGAGGCCATTTTGGTCATGTTTCGGCATCAACTTCAAATTCACATCAAAAAATTGTTGACTTTTGAAAATAGTTTTTTTTTTATTTTTTTTGCAAAAAAAGCATAAGGGGGGACCCTTACAAATTTTGATTTTTCAAAAATTAAAATCTTGAAATTTTATTTTTAATTGATTGTGGGTGTCACAATTAGTATAGAAAATTATAAAAAAATTGATTTTGGGATAGTTCATTTTTCTGTCAAAAAACACGCAAAAAGTGACAAAAAAATTGACTTGTAAAGTGCCCATACATCGAAAAGTTCCTTATAATTGACCTTCCCAGACTTCAAACTGCCATAACTTTGTCAAAACTGAACCGATTGTCAATCCCGATGCCATTTTGGTCATGTTTCGGCATTAACTTCAAATTCACATCAAAAAATTGTTGACTTTTGAAAATATTTTTTTTTGGTTTTTTTTTGCAAAAAATGCATAAGGGGGGACCCTTACAAATTTTGATTTTTCAAAAATTAAAATCTTGAAATTTTATTTTTAATTGATTGTGGGTGTCACATATAGTATAAAAAATTATAAAAAAATTGATTTTGGGAAAGTTCATTTTTCTGTCAAAAAACACGCAAAAAGTGACAAAAAAATTGACTTGTTAAGTGCCCAAACATCGAAAAGTTCCTTATAATTGACCTTCCCAGACTTCAAACTGCCATAACTTTGTCAAAACTGAACCGATTGTCAATCCCGAGGCCATTTTGGTCATGTTTCGGCATCAACTTCAAATGCACATCAAAAATTTGTCGGCTTTTGAAAATATTTTTTTTTTACTTTTTTTGCAAAAAAAAGCATAAGGGGGGACCCTTACAAATTTTGATTTTTCAAAAATTAAAATCTTGAAATTTTATTTTTAATTGATTGTAGGTGTCACAATTAGTATAAAAAATTATAAAAAAATTGATTTTGGTGAAGTTTATTTTTCTGTCAAAAAACACGCAAAAAGTGACAAAAAAATTGACTTGTAAAGTGCCCAAACATCGAAAAGTTCCTTATAATTGACCTTCCCAGACTTCAAACTGCCATAACTTTGTCAAAACTGAACCGATTGTCAATCAATCACATTTTGGTCACTTTTTGGATTCTAGCTTAATTGCGCATCCAAAGAATATCATACATATCATAAATTTGTACACTTTTATAATACTATTTGTGCAGGATATAATAAAGACTGATAGGGATAGAGAGCCTTAAATAATCTTCCAGTAGGGCATGCTTCTAGATCATTTTAACTTGTCTTAGTATGGTCCAAAAACTAACGGTTTTTATCTATTTTCATTTTATTTCATGTACAGTCCTTTCAAAACATTCTCGGCTTCTTTTTCATATTTGTTTGCACGGTATATGCCTTTGCCCAGTTGGGCACTATTTTATTTGGCGATAAAATAGAACAGTTCAATTCCAATTACGTATCGATCATCACACTAATGCGCATTTTAATGTCCGATGTGGACTATATGTCGATGCATGAGGTTCAGCCGGTACTGGCACCAATTTACTTTGGGGCCGTAATTGTCACCATCTACGGAATATCACTGGTAAGTCGGGTAATGTTTCGATACGATCGAGAAAATGTAATAATTATGTATTTTCAGAATTTATTTGTGGCGATTTATTTGAGCACCTATTCAGATGTGAAGGCCACTGTTACTGTTAATGATCGTTTAGTATTTCAAATGATCGTTCGGGGCGTTAAGAAATACTTTTGCTTTTGTCGCCGGCAGAGTTTGGCAGAGGAGGAAGAAGACTTTGCGATTAAGCTGGAAACGGATGAACCAAAAGTGGAAGGTAGCAATGCAAAAATACCGCCGACCGCAACCGAACCAATGATCAATCTTCGAGAGGAATTGGCACGGTAGGCTGTTGTTATTCATTTTTTCTAAGACGATTTCAACATATTTAAAAATTTATTATCAGTTTCACCGAACGCTCTATTAAAATTGAAGCCATGCTGGAGAGTTTTGTCATAACAATCGAGAATATTGCTCAACTACAAGCCCTCAAGGCAACACAGAATGAATTGAATTGAATACTTTGTTTGTTTGAGCTCTTTTATCAAGGATCTAAATTAGAGTTATTGCCTTAATATTCTGAGAAAATGAAGAAACTTTTCTGCTTACATAAACAAAAGGAAAACAAATTATATCGTTTCAACTATTCAAAAATGAATTAAAATGCTAGTAAGCATATATGCAATAGTAATACTATGTAGGAAAATCACAAAGAACATTTTAAGCAATAAAACAATAAATAACATATAGCAATTATAAACAAGTTATTTGAATGCTACAATAAAAAAGCTTCCCCAAACGACTTTTCAGTATAATGGCAACAATTGATTTTTAACAAAAGTATTGAAGAATTTCAATTTGCCAGAGCTCTAGTTTAATGTACGCCCATTTCTATAGTGAAATTTTCTTAGATATGTATGTATGTAGCACGAATGTAAAAACAAGAAGCGTGTCGGGTAACAGAGATAAAACGCACACAAAAGTAAGTGAAGAGGAAAAAAAGTGCAGGTTAATGGATTTTTCTTGTGATATTTGACTTGAGACACACGGCGATGACCCAACCTCAACATACATACATTTCTTTCTCTCTATCTGTCTCTCTCTCTCTCTAGTACATGTATTTTTGTCTTTTATTTTATTTCACTCTTTATGCTGTGTTGTGGATTCTTCAAGTGTAAAAGTTTACATTTATTATCAAGATGTGTGCAGTAGGCGTAGGACAATTCTCGCCTGGTGCCCATTTTAAGGTAGGGACAACAAACAACACATTACGTTTAATTGAATGTTGCGGTTGTCGCTTGTCGCTTGTCTTGCCTCGACAGCAACAACAACAACAACTGGGGCACAGGACTTCTCTTGTTTTGGGCTTTTGTGTTTGCTGGGCACGCGCCTGAGAAGAACGCAAAATTATAATGTAGTGTAAATATTTAATGGTGATGTGACTTTAGATTATGTTGCCATCACGTGGTCGCTGTTAAACGTGTCCGCCTGGGCAACTTGGCCAATTCAATGAACTGTAAATGTCGCTGGCTCGTTTTTTGTTTTTAGTAGACCGAAAAATCTTTCAATGCATGGCTGTAATAACTTATTTATATATTTGAGACGCAGACAAGGATAATAAAAACGAAATGACAAAATATAAATGTTTTGCGGTGCATATTTAAGAAAAGTTTGCTATAAATATATAATACTCTCCAAAAAAAAACGGTAATGAGAAATTTAAATATATACGCTTAGCATACTGGCGCCATCTGTTAGCAGCCTTGGCAGCTAATGTTGCTTACATAGATATGTAGCAAGCAGCTTTGCGTCATACGCTTACACAATTAGTTTTGACACTTGGGCGTATATCGAATATGTATCTATTAGCGTGATTTTCTCGATACCATATAATAGAGAAAATGTACATCATGTGATTATGGATTCTTTTTTTCGCACGAAGCAGTCACCTGTCCGCAAAGAAAAATATCATATAGAAAAATATACGCCTGTAATTTGCCAAATACCACTTGAAAATACAGTATATTTAAATATTTTTTAATGAATTTTTACCATAAGATAGTTAACAAAAGACTGGCAAAATACTCTGTAACAACAGACAAACATAATAAATACGAACTGACAAAATATAAATGTAAAGCGGTTACATATTTTAGTAAATGTTTGTCATAAATACATACTTATATGTTCATTTTAAATATACGCGCCCAGCGCACTAACGCCATCTGTTAGCAACTTACTTTACTCGCATTGTTGCGTAGCAGGCAGCTTTGCATGGTCTTGTTAAACGACCAGTTGTACTCATCTTTTGACACTTAAACGTTTATCGAATATGAATCGATTAGCGTGACCTACTCGATACCATATGATAGAGAAAATGTACGTCATGTGATTGTGGATTCTTTTTTTTCGCACGAAGCAGTCACCTGTCGGCCAAGAAAAATACAATTACGCCTGCAATTTGGTAAATACCACTTGAAAATGTAGTAAATTTTCAATTTTCAAAGTCTTTTTCAACATTAGATAGACAAAAAAACGTGCAAGATGGCGCCACAAATACGCACAGTCGTAACGCAAACATTTCTAGGGACCTTCCTCGCCGCTTCCACCATTTTGATCCTGTACTTTGTGTTGACTGGCAAAGGAGAGCGGGTTAGTGTTGGCTGGTTCCTCGCCTCCTCGAGCCCCTACATGTGGGCTTGCCTGGGCATTGGACTATCCGTCTCGCTGTCTGTCGTAGGCGCCGCCCTTGGCATCCACACAACGGGCACCAGCATTGTGGGTGGCGGCGTTAAAGCTCCCCGCATCAAGACCAAGAATTTGATATCTGTCATTTTCTGCGAGGCTGTTGCCATCTATGGTCTGATTACCGCAATTGTGCTGTCTGGCCAGCTGGAACAGTTCAAAATGGAATCGGCACTCGCCTCGGAGAGTGTTATGAACCAGAACTGGTTCTCGGGCTATTTGATTTTCGGTGCTGGCTTGGCCGTTGGTCTGGTCAATCTGTTCTGTGGCATTGCTGTTGGCATTGTCGGTTCCGGAGCGGCGCTCTCGGATGCTGCCAATGCGGCGCTGTTTGTCAAAATTCTGATTGTGGAGATTTTCGGATCGGCCATTGGTCTCTTTGGTCTGATTGTGGGCATTTACATGACCTCGAAGGCAAAGATGGGCGACAAGGATTAAGGCTTCTCGATTCAATGTGAGTATTGTAGAAAATGGTAATATTGTACGGCATATTCCCCATATATATAACGTCCCAAAAAATACGCTTTCTGTCCTATATTTTCTATAATTTAAAAAATTGTGAAAACATAAATATATGCTACTTAAATTTAGAACAAAAGAAGAACTACAACTTAATACTAGAACATATAATAAAAAAATTTTCTGTTAAAATTTGTGGTTAGCCTCAAAAAGGCATCGAAGATGGGACAGATTATACATATAATAACAGCTTTAAATTAAAAATCAAAAATTAAAAAATTAGCGTTAAAAATCACCTCAGCCTGAGTTCCCTTACTAAAAATTTACATTTTTGAGAATGAAACCTTATTTTTTGATACTATTAATATGTGGGAAATATGCCATACAGAATTACCAATATAATTTATCAATATATGCACATATAATTAAATGAACTCATTGCAGCATTTTTGTGTCACGCGCCTCATCCAAAATCAACAACAACAACAAGAATCAGTCATCAAGTCATTCCGACAACTAAAAAGCACAACAACATCAGTGTTCCTTTTTTTTCATTGGAAATTACAACTCGTTATATGCAGTTACAGTTACATAGGAAGAAACAACTTGCAACTTCGCTATGATCACGACAACATGGGACTTTAGTTACTTATTAAGTATAAATGTTAAATAATGAAATTTTTACGCTGCGCATATTTTGGCCAATTCTCAGCATCAATTAACCAAATTGTGTCTAAATGTGCGCCGTGTAAAAATTACGTCGATTTGTTTTTTTAATTATAGTTTATCAGTTTTATTTGTCATGTGTACGAAAGACAAGTGTGTGTGTTTATACTATATAAACATAGGTATGTAGTTGTTTATATTATTTGTTCATTTTTGGCACTTGTATTTCTAAACAAAATGTATTATATTAACTACAACTACAGATAATAAATATAAAACTGTATATTTTATGCTACTGTTAATGCAGAAGTAATAGAAACTACACAAACATTATTATTATTATTATTATAGAAACTATTCCATATTAAAACTATTAAATACATGTGTTTTGCTAAACAATCCCCAACAATTGACCCAACTCTAATCAGTTGCACGCGCCCATCGTCAATATATGCACATAGACACGCCCCTTACACATACTTATGTATTATTAATTACTAAAGGCGTCGGGAATATTGATAGGTAAACTATTTTGCCGAGTTACAAGCCGACTTAGCTTGGAATTAAGCATATACATACATATGTATGTTTAACAAAATAGTTTTAAAGAATTTAAAAGATTTTTGTTCCGCATGATATTTGAACAATACAAAAATTGCTTACAACCTTGATAAGTATAACTTCCATGATTTTCATATACTTATTAAAATACCTTTTGGTATAATACTCTTGCAGGTAGAAATAAAACAAAAAATCGCTGTCATGTTTCATAGAAATCACTACTTAGCCTTGTCCCTACGTTTTTCCTATTCCGATGAAGAATATGTAATACATATGTAAACAAATATGGTATACGAGTACATAACAAATTTGGTTCACAATTTATCTCTCTGAAATCGAGATGTTTATGCGGACAAACATACGAAAAGGAATCGTATACTGATGCGGATGACGAATATATTATATACATATATAAATAATGTGTTAAAAATGTTATCAGCAATTTATATACATTTAACCAATTTAAGCAAGTTATTTTATTACATTTTTGTGTCTAGTATAATAAAAAAAATTTATAATTGCATCTTTATATTCAAATGCAACTGCACCGTAATTAAAATGAAAAAAGTTGCTGGAATACCATTAGTATTTACAAAGATACCAGACTTTATGCATGGCAAAATCTGAATTAAACACAGCCACACTGACAGCTAAATCCATCTCTTTTACCTCTTGCTTTCAAACGAAGCAGACGCGATTACTGCATTCCACCGAACAACAAAAAAGTAAGCGATAAAAAAATGCATTTGTAGATAATAATTTGCAAATTTCAACTGCAGCAAGCATACGCAAATATGACTGACTACGGCGAGCCCACCACTTTTGAGCCAGCAGTCGAGAACGCTGCCGAGCCGCAGCCGCTGCAGCCGGAACCAACTCCGCATCAAGTCGACGATGCTGTTTGGGAGGATGACGCGGCAGCTTTGTGCGAGCAGCCAGCGGCTGGCAATGAGTGGCCAGAGATTAAAATCTTTGGTCGCTGGAGCTGCGATGATATTACAATCAGTGATATATCGCTGCAAGATTATATTGCCGTCAAGGAGAAATTTGCACGCTATTTGCCGCATTCGGCCGGGCGTTATGCGGCCAAACGTTTCCGCAAGGCCCAGTGCCCCATTGTGGAGCGTCTGACCTGCGGCTTGATGATGAAGGGGCGCAGCAACGGCAAAAAGTTGCTCGCCTGCCGCATTGTGAAGCACGCCTTCGAAATCATTCATTTGCTGACCTCGGAGAACCCGCTGCAGGTCACCGTGGATGCCATTGTGAATGCCGGTCCGCGCGAGGACTCGACGCGCATTGGACGCGCAGGAACTGTGCGTCGCCAGGCTGTTGATGTTTCACCGTTACGTCGCGTCAATCAGGCAAGCACACATTTTACTAATTTATCGATAACAACATGTTAACAGAATTTATCGAATCCTACAGGCTATCTGGCTGATTTGCACTGGCGCTCGTGAGGCCGCTTTTCGCAACATTAAAACCATTGCCGAGTGTCTGGCCGATGAGATGATTAATGCCGCCAAGGGTTCGTCCAACTCGTATGCCATCAAGAAGAAGGATGAGCTCGAGCGTGTGGCCAAGTCGAATCGTTAAATTAAATGCCGCAAAAAAAAAATCAAAAAATACATTAGTCCTAAATTTGTATGAAGCGTTAAGTTTGAAACTACGGCTCGCAATGAGTTGGCAGGCCAAAAAAGAATTTGTGACGTCACAAGCTGGCTGACGTTGATATAAAAGGACGAATAATTTGAAATATTTGTAATAAATAAGTTCATATTTGATTAATATGCACAAAGAAACGATTGACTGATAATCTTTGTTGGAGCAATTATTAAGGCTATTTAGTAGCACTAGTCGGGGATTGATGTGTTAGTTTACATATGTATGTACATGGAAATATGTGGTTACAATGCCACTCGGTATGTTTTCAAATATCGTTGGGAATGTGTTCTTTAATTTTTCAGCACTAATATTTTGGCAATAACAACAAAAATACCATTGTATTTTTATGTTTACTCAGCAAATATATGACGAGCTTTCGCTATTTTACAAAGAAATAAAGTTTATAACTATTTGAGTCATGTAATCTCTGACTTGGAAGCACGGGAAGCACACCAAAAGCAAATTTGTGACGTCACACCAGATGACGTTAAATTAAAAGGGCGCATAATTGAAATTTATAAATATTTGAAATACAAATTTTATAGTTTCAATGACATCCAACATTATATTCACTTTCTTGACTGAATTAAGTTGGAATTTAAACGTAAAATATAAAAAAATGGGCTTACGCACAATTTATTTCGTATTTTTTGGCGTATTTATTTTTGTCAGCCTTTGCTTGATTATGAGCCATGTTATGTCTGGATTGGGAGAACGAGCCGGCCTCAGCTGGTTCCTCCACACCAGCAATCCTCACATGTGGGCCGGCCTGGGAGTTGGACTCTGTGTGTCCCTATCTGTGGTTGGAGCTGCCATGGGCATATATACTACCGGGACTAGTGTAGTTGGAGGCGGGGTTCGTTCGCCACGAATCCGGACAAAGAATCTGATCTCGGTTATATTCTGCGAAGCTGTGGCCATTTACGGTTTGATCAGCTCGATTGTGTTCTCGGGCAATCTGCAGACGTATGTGATGCATAACGTCATCAACAATCGGGAAAAGTTTGCCAGAAACATGTTTACGGGATTCGCAATCTTTGGCGCCGGTCTTGCCGTGGGTTTGGTCAATCTCAGCTGCGGCATTTGTGTAGGCATTGTGGGCTCCGGCGCAGCGCTGTCGGATGCCGCAAATGCGGCGCTGTTTGTCAAGATACTGATTGTGGAAATATTTGGATCGGCCATTGGACTATTTGGACTGATTGTTGGCATTTATATGACCTCACATGCGGAAATGGTCAACTAATTGTTATACAATGTTGATAGTTATTTTAATAAAAACTAGAACTAGCAAAGAACTTATAAACTAATCATCATCCTCATCGCTGTCCTCGTTGCTGCCCTGCTCATCCTGCTGCTCCTCGTCCTCTTCGTCCCAGTGCTTGATCTTCTTGTTGGTCATAAAGTCCTCGCGGAGCACATTCCATTCGGACTTCTTTTTACTGCCTGAGGCAGCAGGCAGTTCATCATCTGTGGGTTCATCCTCTTCATCTTCGTCAGAGTCCGTCTGTTGCTCTTCCTTCTTGACCGCATTGTCTATGGCCGCGGATTTGGCGCGTTTGCCGCTCATCAAGACGTCCAGGAATTTACGCTTATCAATGTTGTTGAGCACCGCATCCTGGCGACTGTCCAGCGGCCCCGCCTCGGCCAGCTGCTGCTGCAGATCCTTCTGCTGGATGCGCACCGCATTGAAGAACTGCACCGTGCCCCGTGTGGCAACCTTGCGCAAACTCCGTTCCCGCTCCAAATCTTTAAAGCTGGGCTTCACCCGCAACTGCAGCGGCACATTTTTGCGCTGATGCCGCGTCAGATGTGCATCCAGCTCGGACGCCTCCGGCTTAACATCCTTCTCCTCCTTGGGCTTCACTTCCGTTCCATCGATTTCAAAGTCAAAATCCTTCTTGCGTTTGCTACTCGCACCACTGCTGGTACTGAGCTTCTTAGCGCGCGAAAGCACTATTTTGTTCTGTGTTTTGGGTGCCGTTGTCTGGAGCACCTTGAGGATTGAATTTGCCCAGCCTGCATTTCCTGCTTCATTGTTGTCATTGCTGGCATCGCTGTGGTTCCCATCGGAACTATCTGAAGCCGCTATCGTTGACTTCTTGACCCGCTTAGCAGAGATCAGTGCCATAATTTAAATTCAATTATAAACTATATTGCGCTATAAACAAACTGCAATTACTGTTTTAACACGTGCGATCAAAAACCAGCTGTTCTGAATTTAACAGTCTGCAACAGTGTTAACATTCTGTTAACAGCTTTAGGCAAGATTACGCATTGTGAATACCTGTAATATTTAGAAGAAGCATATTTTTACTGTTAAACAAAACAGTGTGCCCTTAATTTACTAAAAACATTGCTAAAATCTGGAATATTTGATTATTTTTTGGTTTAAATATAATTTACTGAGGCTGGTCACTCTTTTGTACATTAATATTAAAGCAAAACAACTAATCAAAATCGAAAAAGAACAATTTAATTGTAAGCGTAGAATGAGCTTTGGATGACATTCAGTAATTCATTATTTGAGCGCACGGAAAATGGTGCGTGTTTTATTTTTGCATCCTGATCTGGGAATCGGAGGAGCGGAGCGTCTGGTGGTGGATGCCGCTTTGGCGCTGAAGGAGCGGGGTCATGACGTCACATTCCTGACTAATCATCATGACAGTACGCACTGCTTCAAGGAGACAGCTGATGGTAGTTTCCCAGTGCAGGTTGTTGGGGATTGGTTGCCACGTCGTCTGTTTGGACGCTTCTATGCCTTCTGTGCTTATGTACGGATGTTGTATGCGGCGGTTTATGCTAGTTTCTTTATGCCACAGCGGGAGCAGGTGGATGTTGTTGTCTGTGATTTGATCTCGGTGTGTGTGCCGGTGCTGCGACTGGCCCGGCATCGTCCACGGGTCCTTTTCTACTGTCACTTTCCTGATCAGCTGCTGAGCGCTAGGGAGGGTCTGCTGAAGCGTTTGTATCGTGCACCCATCAACTGGCTCGAGGAGCACACCATTGGCCGGGCTGATAAGGTGCTGGTCAACTCGAAGTTCACGCTACGCGTCTTTCAGGACACATTCCGGCGGCTGAGCACCGTACCCGATGTGCTGTATCCCTCGCTGCATACGCAATACTTTGACAAGATGGAGCATAAGCTGGAGCAGCGTTCGGCGCTGCTGGAGGAGCCGGTGCATGCGCGTGTGCCGCGCAATTCCTTCATCTATCTGGACATTAATCGCTTTGAACGCAAGAAGAATCATGTCCTGGCGCTGCACTCACTGCGGCTGCTGGGCGACCTGCTGCCCACGCAGGACTTTAAGCGCTGTCGCCTGATCATTGCCGGCGGCTATGATACGCGCTGTGTGGAGAATGTCGAGCACTTTGCCGAGCTGGAGCAGCTGACGGAGCAGTTGAAGATGCAGCAACATGTAGTCCTGCTGCAATCGCCCACGGATGAGGAGAAATGCCGTCTGCTCTATACGGCGCACTGTCTGCTCTATACGCCGGAGAACGAACATTTCGGCATTGTGCCGCTCGAGGGCATGTATTTCTGCAAACCGGTGGTGGCACTCAACAGTGGTGGACCCACCGAAACCGTGGTGCACACCTCTACGGGCTTTCTGTGCGACAATGAGGAGAAGAGCTTCGGCGGGGCCATGTATCAGCTGTTCCGCGACGAGGCGCTGCGTCTGAAGATGGGCGATCAGGGTCGAAAGCGTGTCCAGCAGAAGTTCTCCTTTGAGGCATTCGCCGATCGTCTTAACCAGATCGTCCAGGAACTGTTGCCTAGCCAAGACCCCAAAAAACAACAATAAATATTGCAGAGCACACACAATTTGTTTATATAATTGGCTTAAGGATTATCAGAGAGTATGATAAAACAGTTGAAGACTAAATCCCATTGCCGACTTATAATAGATATAGAACTGAGCTGATATCAACTTGCAAATAATTCTAACTTCTTGTCAACCTTATTTTTCTATGCTCAAAATTTATAATTCAAGTATATTCTATATTCAAATTAATGAGATATATAGAAATTACAAAGCAACAATTTAAAGCATTTCTCAACAACAAAAAAACAAAATTAATAAATAAATAAATAATTAGCTGTCTTAAAGTCTTTAATCTTATATTCAATACTTTTCTTTTTCTATGAAGCAAAATAAGCAAGGTATAAATTATAAAACAGTATTATTAATAATATTTTACTATTCATAATAAAACTATGCTTAATAATTGCTTTAAATAAGAATTCTGTCAACGATGCTGTCATTTGAAATGAGAATCAGATTATGGAATACAATAATGTTAACTTAATAAATTCTCTCTTAATATTGTTAAAAGGTCGCTTATAATTAAAAAGACAATATATTCCGATTAGGACTTGTTATTATAATTGTGCTTCACTTGGAAATAAGATCCTGTAAGCTCTCTAGCGCAGTGGCAATGTCCTTCAGGTTACTCGCGACTTGATGATCAGGCGACAAGATTTTAAGTTGATAAATGAAGATTTGAAAAAACTGCTGCGTAAGCTACTGAAACGGAGAAAAATAGAATACATTTATAAACATGTAAATATTTAAAAGTTACACCACTTACCATTAGAATTGGTTGAGTCTTCTGGTGGATGACAAGGCACTCGAGGAGCACGGCCACAAACTTGCCAAAGAATTCTCGCAAATGCAAATGCAAAGTCTGGAGGGGAATCGGCAATACACAAACTAAATAGCAACGTTGCATTGCGATCATCATTTGGACGCAGGCATCGGTGCTGTGCAGCAGCTTTTCGGATTCCAGAACCAACATCTGCAGAATGTTTTTGGCCCAACGATAATTTGTGCAGACATTGAGCGACGCACAAACTTCCAAGCAGGCGACCATTTGATTGGGTTGCGTGAAATCCCTGGCCAATGCCGTTTTAACTTCATCCTTATTTATGGCAAAGTAATAGCCCAATTTACTAATGAAATGCAGCAGACAAGCTGACTTTTCAGCTTGGGATGCCAGTGAAACATTTGAAATGAGTCGTTCTATCATATCATCGCACTGATTCCACTGTAAAGGTAATGTTTATCAATGAAGAGATTTTTCGATTTAGTTTAATTAATGTTTACCGTAAAGCCATTCAGTTCTGTGAAGTGATCCAAGCACAGGCAAAGGCAATCCCAAATGGAAGTGGTTGCCTCAACTGGATCCATACTATGAGCATCCTTAAAAACATCCTCATAGATAACGCCTTGTATATTCAGTTGCTCGATGTCAGCCAGGCTCTGTATATATGTATAAATTAAGTTATTAACATATGCAGCATTATTAAATCATCGATGCTTACGCTATGTCTCAACATATATGAAAAGATTCGCACGCCCAGCTGCTTGTATTCCGGCTGAAAGCATTCACGGACATTAAGGCCAACTGCCACGCTGAATGTTAACATTTTCGGGGACATTTTAACATCGTTCTTGTAGCGGTGCTGTAATAAGAATAATATCTTAATTGAACTTCATAAATAAAAAAAGCCATAATAAAAAAAATGATAATATTAAAGGTAAATTAAATATGGGTGATGCATGTAAGTTTCCAAGTCCCTGCCTAGCCTTCAAACTGCCATAACTTTGTCAAAACTGAACCGATTTTCAATTCCGATGTCATTATGGTTATGGTTTGACTTCTAGATTAATTGATAAACTAATTTTTTGTCGGTTTTTCAATTAGTTAAAGTTTGTTTGCCACTAAGGAAGCGACTATAAATTTATAAATATACTCAACCTAAACCGTATTTAACCATAGTTATATTTACCTCTAAATATTTGACAAAACCATGCACCGCGCCCAGCTGTCGCTTCCAACAGTCCTTATGTAGCTTCTGTTCATAGTAACTGAAAACAAAAGACTCCTCAGCCTTTTGGCAAGTGGACAAAAGTTTGCTTAGAAATTGATTGGCATTCTGCAACACATGTTCGGCGGTGCCGACCAAGCTGTAAATTGTCGGCAACGCTGTCAATTCACAAAGCAACAAAACAAGCTGGGCCCGCAGCTAAAAAATAATTAAGAAATGTTAGTGACAATGAATAGCTAGCTGATTAAGTCTTAAGCAAACCTTCTGGTGCAAGACATCATTTAAAAGAACATCCTCATTTCTTTGTAGAAGATCGTACAACTTGGGTAGCTCTTGTTTAATTAAGGAATGATAGGTTTCAAAATGTGCCGGTAGCAGCTGCACATCATCCAGATCTTTGTTTAGGGCAGGCAGCATGCAAAGCCGCACCTGATCAGCTATATATGCCAACTGTGGATCGTTGGCATCGCAAGTCATTGCAGCAAAAATCTATTTACAATTCAAAGCTAACTAAACCAGCTGTTTATTAGAGTGGCCATATGCATATTTGACACCGGCCAGACTGCTGCCCGAATTTGTTATCGATAAATCTCAGCGGTTTAATAGAGTGACCATATGCTGTATTTGCAACCGGCCAGACAGCTGCCGGTTTAGTTTTGTTAATCTGTAAAATTATCTATTAAAAAGTACAGAAATAACATAATGCTGAAGCTAAAGCTCGAGGCCTTGGGTCATCCAACGCCCCACAATGTAGCATTAAGCAGTGAGTATCGTATGCACTATTCTAAATGCTTTCAAAGTGCATTTTAATTATCTTATATCTATCATTTTAAAATATAAAAACTTTTAAAAATGTTTATTTCTTTTTAATATTTTCGCTCTTAATTTTGGTAATATTTAATTCGATTTTCTATGTTGACAGTATCTAGCGATATTAAAATAATAAATTTGACTAATCATAATCCAAAACATAATCCTAATCAGATCGCAATGAGTTTGCCAGCACAGTCCTTTGGCTGGAGGATCAAAAGATACGTCACTACACCATAGAGGATCGCGAGAAATTGCGCAACCTGGAGAACATGCAGTTGTGGGAGGAGGGATACACCAAATACCGCATCGATTTAAACATGCCCCCATATGAATCACAACTGGAGCAATTAACATGGATGGTGGGGCATGCAGTGCGTCTGGTGTTTCTCGATGATCCCTTGCAATATGAACCGATTAATGGTCAAACTGACGGCCAGCCAAAGAACAATGGCGCACAATCGCAGCAAAAAAGTCAAACCATATTTGATGGCAAAATAAATGGTGAGTTAAGATATTTTTGATTTTATCTAATTTATTTTTTGCTTGACTTGCAACCCTGTATTGATTTTATCCATTTTATTAAGTTGTGCATCTTCGTATCACGAAAGAAAACAAGACTCCTCTTTTCTTATTAATTTCAACTCCTCTTTTAACAGTTCACGACAGGGAATTCATTGCGGGGGTACGTACGCTTGCTACCAAACTTAAAGTGCCCCATCATCCAAATCATTTGCTGCAACTGGAGGCTGTTGCTCGCATTGTCCACGAGCGCCTGGGACCTTTAGCCAAGGATCGCAAAGCGATTTCGGGCACACCGTTCCCCTTTGACAAGGGCAATGATATTGTGTCTGCCAACGATCCAGCGCTGGATTATCCCATGCGCATCTTGCGCCTGCTGCAAATACAAAGTCTCCGCCAGCTGCAAACTCAGATCAATGAAACTATTGTATCAGTTCAGAGCCTGACGGCCAATCCCAAGACTGACACCAAGCTGGGGAAGGTGGGACGCTGAAGCGGCATGCTTGATTAATAATAATTGTAGTAATGAACAAACTAAATTTACTAATACGTTAATAATAATAAATGACATCAGCGTTTAAAAAATGGATGATCTCCCGTAATCTTTTTCTGCTTTGCAGGCTCCTCTTTCGCCTTCAAGAAATTTGCATCTGCCAAGCGGGCGACACCCAAAAACCCAGCAACTATAAGACAGTTATGAGATATTATTGCAATTGTATATTTATTCATTCTACGCACCTGCCGCAATGCTTTTCATTGCATAGTGTTCCACAGGGGAGCGCCGGCGCTTTGCTTGTGCGAGCAGAAAGGCTCCGATGCCGATCATGCCACATCCGCTTATTAGACGGCAGGCAATGCAGTCGGCGGATTCGGAGACATTTTCGCGGTACCAATTAGTTATTTTACCAATCATTGTTTCCCACAATTGGCGGTATTTTCGAATTTTATGGAGTTTTGTGTTTTAAAAGTTATGTTTTGCTGGTGTGCTTTTTTGACAGTTGTATCGAAGTTGGTTCAAACGTCAAACTGAACTAGTTCTTTTGTGTCATTTCTGTAAGGTCATTTTTGACTTCTTTTTCAAATTTATTTAGTAGAATTGGGCAATGAGTGGAATATTCTTAATTTCCCAATCAAAATGACTAAAGTGAACTAGAATACAATTCTATCGATTACCTAGATAACATTCGCAGATCTGTTATTAACAGCCGTTAATTTTAATTTCCTGTAAAAATTTATGTTTCCCTAATATTATTAAATGCGTAACGTACTTAATGGGTCGATAGGAAAAATGATGCCTAGGAAAAGCAGGGCTTCAGTTGATCTAATTTTGACATTCATGACCACCCTGTGATATCTTAATAGCTATTGAAGAAAAGGACTCACATTGGCTACCGCGGTTCATCACTCGGCGCGTCGCAATAACAAGTTATCGCCTGACCACCATATTATATCGACCGTACAATGCCGACCGCCACACTTTGCAGTGAAACAAACGCAAAGCAATAATACAAACACAAGTAGAAGAAAATCACTAATTTAAATGTTTCAAGTCGATCATTAACACTAACTCCAACAAACAACAAATTGTAAGTTTCAGTACACATTGAACTTGGCTAAGTTTTAAAAGATAGCATTGTAAAAAAAAATAGGAAAATGCAGGTGAAAACTTATGCCGAAAAAAAATGAAAGAAAAAAAATTGCCGACGCGACAACGCTGCACACACACACACACGTATACCGCACTGTAGCTTGCAAATGGCGGATGGTAGCAACAGCAAAAACTGCATGCATGTACTGTGAGAGTGTGTGTTTAGTTTAAGGCAAAAATACTGCTCTGTGATTTCAATGAGAAAATGTTGTAAAATTGTTGACGTTGCAAGAAGTTGGAAGTGTTGGAAAAAAGCAACGGTAATTGCATAAAGTAATAACCTCTCTCAGTCAACTCAACGAGTGCATTTGGGTGTGTGTTTAGTGCAGTGCATTTGTTGTTTTGCACGACAGCGGCAGCGACGCCCTTTTGTCTTGAGCTTTGCGTACGTCGCCCTTTTGCATGGATCTTCCCTTCCCCCTTCAACTGAAGCCAGCTCTTCATTTTGTATGTGTCCGTGTGTGTGTGTGGATGTGTGAGTGCTCTACATCTATCAGACGAAAAGACGAAGACAAACAGCCGCACGCCCAAAATCGGGTTTAGGTCACTTGGCAGGCATATATTCACACATATACTATGTACATACATACATACATAAATGATTCTTTTTGTACAAGTCTCGCCAATTAGGCACTTAATAAGCCACGTTGAATATTTTTTTACTAAACTTTCACTCGATGCCAATTAATTAAATTTCATGAAAGTGCAAATAGTCAAAATAATCTTTTTTTCAATTAGCAAAAGTTGTGATTTGCCAAGATCTTTTGTATGTCTGCCCTTTGTGTGTGTGCGTGTGTGCTTTTGTTCTGCCTTTGTTGCTATTTTATCAAACAAAAAATAAACATAATTGATGTGCCTGGCCCCTATTTGTTGCACTCGTCCATATATGTGTGTGCTTTTGTGTTGGGCATTTCTTTTGACATTTACACATTGCTGGCAGACAAGCAGCCAAGTAGACACACACACACACAAACGCCTCTCCGCCTTTCAATTGCACTCGAGCGTCTCACACTCTCTCTCTCACTTGAGCACTTATCGCAACAACAGCGGAAAGAGTGCATTTTGTTTTCGTAGTCAATCAAAAGCTCATAAATAATGGAATGTAGTTTTCATTCATACTATTGATAATAAACAACTTCTCATACACATCAGCAATCAAAAATCATTATGAATAGTTTGTTCTGAGAAATATTGAGTAAGTCATTGTAAAATGCGAGATAACTTGAAATCAGTTGCTAAGCGCTCATTTTTGTGACCTACTACCTAGAAATAACGGCGAACTTGAGACTCCCACGCAACAACACTTTCTGAATCGCACGCTCTCTTTGCTACTCAAAAGCATAGCATGTTGCATAAACATAAACATAACATAAATAACACTGAGAACTTTCTAAAATTAACACTTGCCCGTTGCGGCCTGACTATCAAAAATAGCAAAAGCAAAATTGCATTTATGAATAACAAAAAGTAAAGACAACGAACAGAAACAACAACAACATAAAAACATTGAATGAGTGTGTGCATGCGAATAAGCGAGCTAGAGAATGGGAGAGTAAGAGAGTGGCACTTACACCGTTACCGTTGGTGCAATTGGTCTATGAGTGAAAAATTCCATATGGGTAGCGGCGGCGGCAGCGGCAGCTTTTTCCATCTAATTGAACAACAACAAAATTGGGCCAAACTTGCAGTTGGCGCAGCTTGTAACCAGGCCAGCAGTAAATTTAGCAAACGACTCAGCCATAAACATCCATACATACATACATGTACATATGTATTAATGTCGACACACACATACATATGTACATCGTGTACTTGTTGCAATTGTTGTTTTTGCTGATAATAATTCTTATTGCCGAAGCCGCAGCAAGTTTTGTCTTTCACACATACACATGTACGTATACATGTATGTATTTATGTACATATGTACACAGAGTTGAGAACATTCCGCAGCGGCGCTCTTCCGGTTGATGACCTTTACCGGCTTTTATTTGTAGTTTCTTCTTCACGACCGCTGGACGCTCAAAGAAATGTTGTTGCCTTTGTTGGCACCTTTTAAAAAAAATAAGAAAACCGGCAGCCAATAAAATCTCTTTGACTGTCTGATATATTTAGCACAGAGCTGTTAAATGCTTAATTCCAAAATCGTTATTTAGACAGACAAGCCGGCGTCATAGTTGTGAGCCGTCGCCAGTGCTGCCACCTTTGGCAAACAAAGCAAGCTTTGGGGGGGAAAATGAAGTAAAATACATAGCTAAATTTAAACAACCTTGTTATCTACTCTGATTATCTCATTATACTATGGCCTTAAGCGCCCAAAACCATTTTATTATTCGTTTTTGTATGTTATTTCCCAGCCATAATTCAGATTGATTTATTTTACAAATTTCCTGCATACATTTTTTGGTGAATAAGCCCACAAAAGTTTAACTTATTTTTAAAAAAATTAAAATTCCATTCCTAAGTCGCCATTTTTGCCAGAGTTGAGGGCATTTTGACAACACGTCTTGTCGCAAAAATAAGTTTGCTTTTCTAATGACAAATCGGTAACAGTTTGCACAGTTGGTTTATAAGCGCAGTCATCAAAATTAACTGGAATTTATGGTGAGCAAATAAGACAATATTGACAAAGCGACTGGACTGAAGCTGCAAAGAAGACAGAAATAGAATGAGTGAGAAAAAGAGAAAAAGAAAGTAAAAATATACGCTTTTGATTCCGAGCCGCAGATGAACACATAGTAACTGCAAATATGTACATATTTACATGTTTACTTGTAAATTAATACAAAAAAAAAATAAAAAATACAATTCACAAACATATGTCGTATGTATATGACAAATATCAATAAATCTTAACTTGTATTTGTATGTGTATGTAGTAGTAAAATGTATAAGTAACGTAAAAAGTTATTAAGTTTAGGTTTCTCAAGCTCTTCAAACCTGAGTCAGGCAGAAAACATGACGCTGATTCAAGCCAGTCGCTTGCCAGAGCGAGAGCAACAACCTTGAATTAAATTTGCAATTTGTGAATTCTTCAACGAGCGCCAACGCAGCTAAGAAGAAGCAGCAGCAAACAGAGCTTATGGAGCACACTTGAAATTTCAAGTTCTAACTGTATGCGGCAGCGGTACGTGTGAGCAAGAGAGAGAGAGAGAAAAAAAATCCAAGAGAGCACCGAGCTGAGCTTTAGCAGCTTCAGCTTCGTCGTTGTCGTCGTTGCTGGCCGCCACCTTGTGTCATTTGTGTCCAGTTAGCGTTCTGCACAAGAGACGTTTTGAGCGCTCTGTGGAAAAGAAGCGAGTGTAGAAGCGATCCCACATTTCGGTTTTAGTGAGTGCTTTTCAATATTTTGCATACGTGTGATGTTCGGGTATTTATGTGTGTGTGTGCTTGAGAATTTCCTGTTACATTTGCAAGTCTTTCTTTGGTATTTTTTTTTGTGTGGGCAACTTATGCTTTTGGTATCCGCCTCAAGTTAAGGCAAATAAATTAAAACAAGTTGCTGTTTGCTTTTGCGTTTCTTTCTTTCGCGAATTTCTTGGAACTAAAGTCGATAGACAAAGAACAGCCGATCATTTATCGATCCTAGCCTAAAAAATGTCGAACACTGATCACTGATGCATGCAGTGCTTAGTGCCTACATTATAATAAAGTGCAGCTGATAACGCCGCAAGCATAATAAACCACACGATAGAAACCAGTCCATTTATATTTACAACACGTCAAGCAACAATAACGATAACAATTGTATACATACATATATTATTACCATTCACCGGCCGGCTAGCTGATAAGCACGTACCATTCTCTGCTCATTCCGAATCCCCCATACACACACGAACGCATACGCTCACACATGCATGAAATTTTCAAGTGAATGACAATTATAATTGCTGTTGATTATAATTGTCGTCGATCCTGCTGTATGTTTGAATGTGAAATGTTTCCAACAGCTGAACCATTCACTAATTGCAAAGCCACACGTCATCGGTAATACCAACCAAAAAAGCTTTCAAAGTACTTATAGGGTGCGGCAAAAATAAAACAAAACGAGCACCAAAATCTAATCAGTTGTCGAGAAATACATATGTACTCTGTTGTTGCCACACAAAAAACTTGCAGAAGCTCTCAAGTTTAGCTTTCTTTCTTTATTTCAAAAATATTCCATTGCAAACATGAGAAACTCTCGAACCTGCAATATGATATTTGTTGGCAAATTATCGAATTCATGACTAACAAAATAAATGGTGTCTTTTTCAAGTAATCTATAGTTGAAAAATATAGGGGTTTTCCCTTGATTTGCTGATTATTGACTGATTTATTAGTTTTTAGAGTGTTTAATAAATTCATTAAACTTGCAAACAATATATTTTATAAGGGAATAATTTGAGGCTTTTACAGGAACAAATTTTTGATTTTGCGAAACATTTTAATTTACTTAACTACTGTTCCTTTCTTAAACAGACTTTTGTAATACTTGGAAGCTTTAAACAATTAACTTATGTTATCTTTTGCTGTTACAGTAGCCCACATAGGAAGAATAAGAAGAACAGCACTACACACTAATATCGACTGCTGGCGGCAAAGTATGCAAATATGGATTTTCACATACTGATTGTCATTGGTTGTGTGATCGGCGCATCGCTGCTATCCTTTCTGTTCATCAACAAGATCTTCAGGCGCAAGACCTTCGAGGAGGTCGTCGCCGAGAAGCGGGCCATGAGCGCCAATTTGTATGCCCAGAACAAGACTAGCGGTAATGCGACGTCGCAGCGCAAGCCCAAAAAGAAGGAACTAAAGCGCGAAAAGAAGCAGCGCCAACGTGATCAGCAGAAGGACAAGGATGAGCAGGAGGAACAGGATGACTATTCCGATGGGCACTCTGAGGAGCAAGGCTCTGTGGGGCGGGAGGAGGAATCCTCGCAGCCCGGTTTGTCCAAGCAGCATGTGGAATTCGAGCCAGATCCAGAGGTCATGAACGAGCACCAGCAGCGACGACCCAGCAATGCCGAGAAGGAGAGCCAGTCCAGCAACAACAATAACAACAGCAAGAAAAACAAAAAGGATAAGCGCAATGGAGCTGGAACCAAAGCGCCAGCGGTTGGCATTCTGGTGAACAAGAACGAAGCGCCTGCTGTCCGTCAAACGTCTGTGGAGGAAACACCCACGTTGAACAATTTTGAGGTGCGTGTGCCCAAAGATGTGGTTGAGCTGAAGAAGCAGGATCAAAAGGAGCGCAAAGAGGACAACAATAACAAGCAACAACAGGCACAAAAGAAAAATGGTGGCACCGCCGGCAAAAAGGAGAAGCCAGCAGCAGCCGCAGCTTCTGTAGCGCTAATCAGCGCCGCCCTGGAACAGGCCGTCGAGGTGCCCCATGTACCCAAACAAAATGTACTCAAGCAGCAACAGCTGGGTGGCTCCCCCAAGCAGCTGCCACACAATGCGAGCAAGGCTAAACAGCAGCAGCAGCAGCATGCTAATAAGCGGCAAAAGGACACGACACTGACAGCCAAGGATCTGGTGCAGGCGCTGGACAAGCTCGCTGAGCATCAGACCATTGGCGTCTCGGCGCTGATGAATGTTTTTGCACGTGCCGAACTCAACCGTTCCGAGATCCAAATACTCATTGATTATCTGCTGAACAAGCAGCAGGATATGCCAGCGAACCATGGCGAATGGTCGGATGACATCTGCCAGAAGCTGAAGCGTCAGCTAGAGGAGAAGGAGAAGCTGCTGGCCGAGGAGCAGGAGGCATCGAGCGGCATCCAGGCCAAGCTGCGTGAGCTACGCCAGGAGATCAACACGGAGCGCGCGCAGATCCACAGTCGCAGCCAGGCGTACAACGAAAAACTGCAAGGCAAAGATCAAGAGCTGGTCGCGCTCAACCAAGAGCTGGCCAGTGCCAATGAGAAACTGGCCCTGGAGCGTCAACAGTTCCAGGCGAAGCTGCTGTGCGAGCAGCAGCTGCGTAGCGAACTGTTGCCGCAGCTACAGCGCCTGCAGCAGGATCTGGCACACAAGGAGAAGGTCATTGCTGATATGACCAGCTTTGTGAATGCCGAGGCCCAGCAGGAGAACGAACTCATTCACAAGCAAAGCCAGCAGATGATCACGCTGGAGCAGCAGCGCGATGAGCTGGAGGCTCGCCTTAACAACAGTGTCTTTGAGCTGGAGCAGCGCAAGCAGCTCGAAACGGAGAACACTGAACTTAAAGTAGAGCTGCGCAACCTGAACAATGCTCTCGAGTCGGCCAATGTCGATCTGACCCAATCACAGTCGGAACTGTCTCGTGTCTGCAACACTGAGCTGCCTGAGCTGCGTCAACAGACGGCCTCCCTAGAAGCCAGCAACGTTAGCCTTAACCAGCAGCTCAGCCAGGCCAACAGTCACGCTGTCCAGGCCTCGGCCCAGCAGTCGGAGAAGGCTCAGGCTCAGTCCGAAACGCTGACCGCCTTGCAGGCCCAGCTGCGCACTCTCCACGATGCCCACACCTCGCAACAGCAACAGACAACCGCTCTGCGCTCCCAGCTGGAGGAGGCGCAGCAGCGTGCCAATCAGATGCAGGATAAGGAGCAACAGTTGCAGCAGGAGTTGCACGAGCAGCGCGAGAAGAATAATGTAAGTGCATAGGATTTTTTAATGTTAGGTACAGTAGAAAAAAAAATAGTTTACCAGCCACACTCCAAGGAAACGTTTTATGTTTATCTTTCAGCAAATTCTCAATAGTCAATAATTTGAAACCAAAATTAAATTTGCATGTATATTCCAACATTTAAGTATCAGAAACCACAACTAATGCGCTTCATTTACAATATGTAAAATACTTATAATCTATACTATGGTATAGTATCATCGATTGTTTTTCCAGCTTTTAACTTTTTCTGTGTATATTTAAATTTCTTACCTATATGTTAATTTTTCTGTTGCTTCTCCTAAATGCTTCATCCCTCTTTGTTACTAATTGCCCCGTATTTGTGCTTCGTCAGGACGTTCGTATGAAAAATTGGAAGTTGATTGAAGCGTTGCAAAATGCCGAAGCAACCGCCAGAACCACAACAACAGCAAAGACGAAAACAAATACAGCGCAAAGTTTAGGCGTAAGTGCATGCACCACTAATTTATTATTTCTTTAATTTTCTAACTTTTTTCCCGGCACTGCTATCCAGTGGGCAGTTAAATTAGGCAGTAAGCAAAAGTAGTAGTTGACAACTAATCCTAATAATACAATTTTAATTTTTAATACATTATTGAATCGTTTTATGTAAAATTCTTAATCTAGAAGCAGTACTGTATTAATTTTTCTCTATTATTTTAATGCGTCATGCTGCAAGATAATAAGAATAATATATATTATAAATGTTTATCTTTCACTTATATTGCGTTTATTGCAACTGCCACTGTTTTGAATTAAAACTAACTATTATTTATACAAGCCTTGTAATCAGTAATATGTGCCGGAGCTAAAATGTTCAAACATTTACTTTAAATTTACAGCAACAACACAAACAGCTGCAGGAACAGCAGCAAAAGGCAGCCGCTGCCAATGGGCGCGAGCTGAGTGCAGTTGCCACCGGCGCTGCTGCGGCCAGCTCGGTAAAAGCTGAACAGCAGCGTATACGGCAGCTGTACCAGCGCTTGTATCCGGATGCTGTCAAGGCGCATGCGGCCACTGCACTGAATGCCTCCTTCGATGAGTGGCTGGAGCAGGTGCTCGTCACACACGTCAAGAAGCAGCAGCAGGCGGCAGTGCAGAGCAGTAGTAATAAGTCCACACAATCAAACAACAACAACAGCGGCGACAGCGGTAGCAGTAGCAGCGACCACGACAGCAGCACCCACAACAATATTAGTAGCAATAATAGTAATTCGAATAGCAAATCCTCCGCTAGTGCTGCCGAGCAGCAGGAGCTGCACACACAGAACCTAAAGCTGCGCAAGCGCAACGATGAGCTCACGCAACTGGTCACAAAGACAGTAAGCCACAAATAAACATAATATGCATATAACAATATTAATATGTCATTGCTTCTACAGAGCAACACGCTGGTGGACTTGGAGGAGCGGGCACGCGAACAGGACGAGCACTGGCGCGTCATTGTGAGCCAAAAGGAGCAGCTCATATCCAAACTGCAGCAGCATGCCTCAAATGGGGAACAGGTGAGTCCAGCCGTCACATCCGACTAGACCATATAATAATTACATATTTGGTTTTACTTAAGGACATTTAATGTCGCCGAGACAGAATCGCCTTTCTTACTAAACAGCAGAACCACAACGATAATTGACAGCAATCACAACGTTTGTCGAACTTCCAAAAACAAAGAACAACAACAACCACATCAAACAACAACAATTCTAACAATCTATTAAGTTTAAAGTTTAATATTACAAATATTTGAAAAACAAACAAAAGAAAATATACAAAAAATACAAAAGAGATGGAACAAAAAAAGGAAAAAAATATACGTGCCCAATAACAGCAACATTTAACATTTTAAAGTAGTAAACAAAGTAAATGGAGAAAATAAGTAACGCTTTAAAGAATTATATATACATAACTAAAGAAAACAAACGAAACTTGTGCAATGTTGAACACTTAAATGTGAAGCGAAGTAAAACAAAAGAAATGAATTATTATTATTCGAAATGAGTATGGCCAGCAGCGACTGGCGAAAGGACCTGTAAGCTGTGCGGCTGCTTTAAGGACTTGCTGGTTAGGCAAGAGCAGCGTGCAACTGTAAGCAACGCCCACAAACCACATATTGCGGCTGTTGCACATGCATACAAACACACACATATAAATTGTTTGTAATTTTTATTATTTATATACACACACATATATATATATATATATATATATATATATATATATATATATATATATATATATATATATATACATACATATTATGCTATATTATTTGTGTTTACCTGCATTTAAAACCACTAAAAAGTGTGCGCTAACATTTTTGTATATGTTTTATTATGTTAAGCAAATTGAATTTACAACCTACTTGGATCGCAACTATTTAATAAAAAAAAAAACAAATCGTAAAGAAACCAGCAAAAAATTATACAAAATGCATGTCAAATCGTGAATGTCAACAAATTCGTATTAGTTCAATTTGTTCCGTTAGATAAATTACATGTGCATCCTGTTTTGTTCGTTTCGTTTAGTAAACAGCGCAAAGTATTCAATGTAGCCGCAGCAGTACATATGTTAGTAGAGCAAATGGTTCGCCCACAACAGCAACATTTAATTAAGCATATAATAAATGAAACAAAACAAAAAACGACAAAAAAAAACACAAACAAAAACAAAAAACTATTTTTATATACAAATAAAAAAAAAAAATGAAAAACAAACACATAAATTTAATTATTAAGTAAACGCAAATTACACACAACCGCATTGACGTTGAAATTGTTGTGCGAAGGGTAAAGGAAAGCGGTATAGCAATTAATGTCAATACTTGTTGCGTTACAGTAAAAGTTAAATTAGGCAAAAACAAATTGAATACACAACAATACAAAAAAACAGGTCGCAAAGACAGCGTTGTTATAGATTAACACTAAACGCTAGGCGCTGCAATATAACAATTTATAATGTATAATTTATGCTAAACGAGAATTAAATACACACAAACACATATGAAAAATTCGGTGCATTATATTACTTTTGTTTTATTCATATTAAAATGTGCATAAATACAAATGGAGCTTAAGAGTAAATGGAGGCATTCTGGAAACTTATTTTGTGTACTCAGCGCTTGGATTGCGCCAACTGAAGATTCTGTAAGGGTATTACCATATGGAATGGATACTGAAGCAGTTCAACGCACGATGGTCGCTTTTTCGGACTCAGCTGTAGGCAATTTTTGACCATCTGCAGGGCATGAAAGTTGAAATTAGTTGTGCTTACGAATTATTCACTCGCACCAATCAATGTACTCACATGAACTAGCATCAGTGGATAGTAGATTGGTAGAGCCGGATAATCGATGCTGGTGCTGGGACTGGCAATTGCGCTCATCTTGGCATTTATGTTCCGAATGTGGCCAAACGGCGTCTTCTGATACAGCAGCAAATATAAAATGCAACCCAACGACCAAACATCCGATTTCGTCGAGATCTTTATCTTCGGCTGATTGATCCCACGCATTGGACTTGTGCCGCTTGAAATATCGGTCAAAGCTTCCGGACTGATGTAGTTGAATGTGCCAGCCTGTGAGAATTTTATAATGCTCGTTGAATCGACAGAAATGTTGCTGGCAATCCCAAAATCGATTAACTTCAGGCGACCATTGACCATTAGAAAGTTGGCAGGCTTTAAGTCCGAATGAATGACACCATTTTGGTGTATATAATTGACTGCCTGCAGCATTTGATAAAGTATATTCATCAGATTATATAGCGGCAGGTTTGTAGTGAATCCTTGCAAGATCTTGTTCAAATCACAATCGCCTTTCTCCATGACCATATACAGCTTCGATTCCTGCCGCAACAGTTGACTGAGTGGAAAAATGGTGTGATTAAAAAATGGGTTATAAAATAATTCATTTATATTTAAAAGTAATTAAAATATATTTAATTCAATTTAACATTTTTTTTCGGTAGACCTTGAACATGAATACTGAACAAAAATGTAGTTTCTATATTTAAATTTAATATTAATATAGTGAATAAATCATGAAAAAATAACATAAAATCATTCATAATAGTTTTATACTCACTAGTCGTAGAGGGACACAACGCACACGTTGCCCTGCAGTTTCTCGAGCAGCTTGGTTTCATTGAGATAGCCTTGGACTACAACTGGATCGGCTTGCAGATCGACCACTTTTAAAGCGAATTCCTGGCCCGTATCCTTGCGACGGGCCAAGTAGACAGAGCTGGAGCCGCCGCAGCCGAGCTTCTTAACCATAAGATACGTGTAGTTCTTGATTTGCAGCACATTGGAACTCGAATTTGAAGCGGCGTCGGGCTTGTCTGGTATGGTAGCAACGGGTACGGGTACGGGAGCTGGCAGCGACGGGGGCAAAGGCAAGGACGCTGCTGGCTTCAACTGTTCCGCATGACGAAAGGCGCCTTCCAGTGACTTTTTCGATTTGCTGGTGGACGGCGCCTCATTTGGCTGTGCCTTGGGCTGAGCGGGTGTATCGGGACTCTCGCTAATGGTGTCGCATAGGGAAAACGTGAGACTGTCGCTTGTAAAGGGAGCGGCGCGACTCACAGTCATGGGCGTCTGGAAGAGCACCTTCTGCGAGCGAAACTCATTTTCCAGTTCGTTGCGATTTCTTTGAGTGGTTTGCGTGCGCGTGCCATGCCTCTTGGCAATGCTGCACACCTGTGGCGTCACAAATTCCGTCTCAGCCTTGGCGTGGGATTTTATGGAAGGCGCTCCAGCGGCACGCATAGGCGTCTTGCTATCCATCGCTTTGCGTTGCTGCCCAATGATTTGCAGTGTTGTTGGAGGTGGTTTTTTAACTGGCAGTTGTTCAGCTGGCAAGTTGGGTGACTTTTTGCTGTTGGTGCTGCTGCTGCAATCGATGCCCATGTTGCCAAAGCGACCCAGGAAGGATAAATTAGAGTCACTGCCGCGTAGTGGAACTGCTGCCGTGGGAGGCATGCTGGAGTTGCTGCCGGTTAATTCGTGCATTGGACTTAGGACAAAGGAGTCGTTGAGAATGGCACAGTTTAAATTGTCATCGTTCTTGTTATCCTCATCCTCGCTATCCGAATCCAGCATTGTCATCTCCGACGGCCGTCTGGGACTGTAATTGGAAATTTGCTATATTATCTGGCCGGCAGACTGAAATTCACAGAATGCAGGATCCACACTTACAACATGCCGGGAGGGGGCGCGGGGGCAGTGTGTCCGTTATCCTTGCGCCTAGGCTGTTCCACATTTTCCTTGTTGTCATTTTCACTGAAAAAATAACACAAGTTATCATATATTTTAATTCGTATTTATATATAATAACCCACTTTGCATCCAGTTTCCTTCTGGCGTCCTTTGTTTTTTGCGGCTTGCAGGGCGTAATACTGTATTCATCGTCCGAGTCCGTACCAAATGCCAATAAATCTCTAACATGGCGCGGTGCAGGTGTAGTCATTTATAACGCGTATTGGGTTATTTTGTTTAATAAATATTCAATTTGAATTTGTGCAACAACAAACCACAGAATTGTTAAATTTGCCCAGGGCTGTATTTTTGATATCAATGTATCGGTAAAAATACAATGTAAACAACATTTCGAATAGGTATTCAAATAATAATTTTAATAAGATTGCTTTAAACTAAATCTTTACCGTACACTTAAACAAAATAAACAAACAATTAAATGCATGAATACCGATTTGCGTTCGCTGCATCTAGTCACGATCTGCTTATTAATATGTATAAATAAGTCGTCAATTTTCAAACTTATTTGCATTCTCATTTGCGCAAACGTGGTGGCTGGTCGATTAAACAGTGACAGCATTTATCGACACATTCCACTTGCAGGTATCGAATATAAATATTTTGTGAACTATCTGGCAATGCCAAATCTCATTTCTAAGCGCACCGACAACAAACACAAAACAAAGCCAATTTTTGTGGCTGCTGGTGCTGCGCAGTTGGGGACCAATAAATCAGAGGGAACAACACAAAATGGACAGCGAAGCAACAGGCGCAGCTATACAGACCGGTGGGTCGCACATCCACACTCAGGATACAGACGACCTGCTCGATCCTGTGCTGTTCTCCGACGACAATGGTGCATTTAAACTGAAAACTGTGCCCGCATTCAGGTATGTGTTTGTATATGCATGCATATATGTGTATATGTATGTGTATATGCTGCCGGCGGCTATGAATCATACTGAGAAAAGGGTGATCCGTTTGCTGATAATACGCAGCGTTACTCAATTAACATACACCAATAAAATATTTTTTTTTTCATTTTCATTTGTTTTTGTTTTTTGCATAGCATTCACTTGCTTATCTCGACGGTCATTTCATTTGTGGGCATTGGACTGGCGGCATTCTTTCCCGAGGATCGCCGCTGCGAGGCCTACTTTATAATGCTCTATTTGCGCGCCACCTTCTGGGTGATTACCTTCGTAAGTATACAAATCATTGGTTGCAACATCATATATGTATATGCATATGAAATATATTTCTTATTTTTAAAAATTAATTGTATCAAATATTTTTGAATTTTTAAAAATCCAAGAATATTTATTAAAATATATACTATATAGTTAAATTTCATTCATGACATTAATTTAACGACGTATCCCCACAAATGATTTTAGTTATTCGATCACTTTGTAAAGAAGCAACACGACGACTTACGCCTGAATGGCTATCACGATTTTCATCGGGAGACGAATATGCAAAAGGGCGTTCCACTGCAGATTGTTTCACTGTGGAACTCCATGCTGCTGGCCGTCCAGGCGCTGATCCATCACTATTATGGCGATCAGTTCTATACGCACTGCGCCGCCGGCTGGCTGTCGCCCATTAGCTATGTGACCACATTCAATGTGGCCGAGAATTTGGTGCTCGCTGCCACACACAGCTGCTATATAGGTTCGTAAAGCTGTAGGCTATCCTGAGCACATATATTTATCATTTTTTATCCTGCAGATAAGGTGCGTAAATTCAACAAGGCTAAGCTGTCGCCGGATGTTTTACGTGGCGTTGATCGTGCCGGTGGCTCATTGGGTCTCATGCAGCCCGGCGGCGATACGGACGAGCTGCTCGAGAAACAAGCCGATCTGATTGCCTACTTGCGTGATCACACGCATAAGCTTAACCAGAAGCTGCATCAGATGCAGACGAATGTGCATCCCGTACGTGTGCCGCAAATTCCTTAAAAATCAAATGCAAATCTGACAAGCAATACGTATTCCTTAGCATCCTACATTAAATACACATACGCAATAACACACATTTATAATTTTCGTTTCGATTTTTCCATTTAATTATTGTTCGCAGCGAAGAAATATTCTTCAAATCATAATAGCTGCTGACACAATTGCATAGGGACTTAACTATGAAATTTTCAACTGTAAATACAGCAAAAAATGACTCCTAGCTGAAATTATTTAAAATGGGTATTTTGGTTCAAACTATAACTAAGTCGATAAAATATACACATTATATTTAAACTGCTGATCGTTTCATTTTTAATTTGACGTATCCAGATTCAGCAATTCCGACGGTATTTTCAGTATTTCCAAGGAGTTGTCCTTGGACGATGTAATGACCTGTGTGCAAATTGAAAGTAAATTTAATATCCAACAGTCTATTAATTATATATTAAAGATATACCTTATCGCCGGCGATGGCCAGTGCCAGAACTAAACGTCCTGGTCCATTAAATCGACCCAATTGCCTGCCAGTCTCCTTGTTCAGCACATAGATGAAGCCATCGTAGCAGCCGACAAGTAAATATTTATCTCCATAGGCAGACATGGCGACGGCACCATTGCCGCAGCTAAGCGTGTTGGTCATCGCACCGGTCTGCATAAAAACAGAAACCAAAGATTAGTCGCCAAATATGTATACGTCCTGCAGAGATCACTCACGGCAAAGTCGAACCTAAAAACTGCGTTCTTCTGCGTGCCACAATAGACGTGGCCATCTATCAGTAGTAAACTGTATACATTGAGACCCTCGGGCACACTAAACCGACGCAGCATCAATCCGGTGGCCGCATCGTTTAGAAACACAAAGTTCCCCTTACAGCCCATCATAATGATCCTTCGCACGCCCTCCTTGGTGGCCTTTACGGCAATGATGGACTGCCCCGTGGACAGCAGCGGTGTGTCCATCACTTTGTTGGCCTGCAAAAATTACAAAATATAACGAATTCACTTTTAGCATTGTTTAAAAAATACGAAAAAAAATTAGTTTAATCCTGGAGATGCGGGGCATCGATCCCCGTACCTCTCACATGCTAAGCGAGCGCTCTACCATCTGAGCTACATCCCCGTTATATTTTGCCTGCATTTATGGGCCCTATAAGCTTTGACAATTGGCTTTTAAAATGCGTAATGTCCCCAAATTCGATTTGGTGGCCGAATGAATGTGCTTTGCATTGTAATTTCTGTGTATTGTCTTTTCAAATGTGCAACGTCATTAAAGACCAAAGACAAATTGATTGCGTTCCTCTATCAATATATGTATATAAATACGCACAATAAGTTTAATAAGTAGTTCACAACAACGTGGAGCTTTCAAGACGATTATAAATAGATTTATAGGTAAAAACTATTTGTAGATATTACACTGTACTGTTATGATTAAAAAGGGGCCTTCTTTTAACGAATAACGAACTCATGATAAGATTAGCAAATATATTCAAAAATTAATTGAAACGTTTTTCATTAAAAAACTCATAAATTAATATCATAAACAATGTATCTTTGACTTCACGCTATGATAACTTTGTCAAAACTGAACCGATTGTCAATCCCGATGCCATTTTGGTCATGTTTTGGCATCCACTTCAAATTCACATCTAAAATTTATTGATTTTGCTAAATATTTTTTTTTTGACTTTTTTTTAAAAAAAGCATATTTTTCAAAAATTAGAATCTTGAAATTTTATTTTTAATTGATTGTGGGTGTCACAATTAGTATAAAAAATTATATAAAAAGTGAATTTGGGGTAGTTCATTTTTCTGTCAAAAAACACGCAAAAAGTGACAAAAAAATTGACTTGTAAAGTGCCCAAACATCGAAAAGTTCCTTATAATTGACCTTCCCAGACTTCAAACTGCCATAACTTTGTGAAAACTGTACCGATTGTCAATCCCGATGCCATTTTGGTCATGTTTTGGCATCCACTTCAAATTCACATCTAAAATTATTTGATTTTGCAAAATATTTTTTTTTGTACTTTTTTTTTAAAAAAAGCATAAGGGGGGACCCTTACCAATTTAGATTTTTCAAAAATTAGAATCTTGAAATTTTATTTTTAATTGATTGTGGGTGTCACAATTAGTATAAAAAATTATATAAAAAGTGAATTTGGGGTAGTTCATTTTTCTGTCAAAAAACACGCAAAAAGTGACAAAAAAATTGACTTGTAAAGTGCCCAAACATCGAAAAGTTCCTTATAATTGACCTTCCCAGACTTCAAACTGCCATAACTTTGTGAAAACTGTACCGATTGTCAATCCCGATGCCATTTTGGTCATGTTTTGGCATCCACTTCAAATTCACATCTAAAATTTATTGATTTTGCTAAATATTTTTTTTTTGACTTTTTTTAAAAAAAGCATAAGGGGGGACCCTTACCAATTTAGATTTTTCAAAAATTAGAATCTTGAAATTTTATTTTTAATTGATTGTGGGTGTCACAATTAGTATAAAAAATTATATAAAAAGTGAATTTGGGGTAGTTAATTTTTCTGTCAAAAAACACGCAAAAAGTGACAAAAAAATTGACGTTTAAAGTGCCCAAACATCGAAAAGTTCCTTATAATTGACCTTCCCAGACTTCAAACTGCCATAACTTTGTGAAAACTGAACCGATTGTCAATCCCGATGCCATTTTGGTCATGTTTTGGCATCCACTTCAAATTCACATCTAAAATTATTTGATTCTGCAAAATATTTTTTTTTGTACTTTTTTTTTAAAAAAAGCATAAGGGGGGACCCTTACCAATTTAGATTTTTCAAAAATTAGAATCTTGAAATTTTATTTTTAATTGATTGTGGGTGTCACAACTAGTATAAAAAATTATATAAAAAGTGAATTTGGGGTAGTTCATTTTTCTGTCAAAAAACACGCAAAAAGTGACAAAAAAATTGACTTGTAAAGTGCCCAAACATCGAAAAGTTCCTTATAATTGACTTTCCCAGACTTCAAACTGCCATAACTTTGTGAAAACTGAACCGATTGTCAATCCCGATGCCATTTTGGTCATGTTTTGGCATCCACTTCAAATTCACATCTAAAATTTATTGATTTTGCTAAATATTTTTTTTTTGACTTTTTTTTAAAAAAAGCATATTTTTCAAAAATTAGAATCTTGAAATTTTATTTTTAATTGATTGTGGGTGTCACAATTAGTATAAAAAATTATATAAAAAGTGAATTTGGGGTAGTTCATTTTTCTGTCAAAAAACACGCAAAAAGTGACAAAAACATTGACTTTTAAAGTGCCCAAACATCGAAAAGTTCCTTATAATTGACCTTCCCAGACTTCAAACTGCCATAACTTTGTGAAAACTGAACCGATTGTCAATCCCGATGCCATTTTGGTCATGTTTTGGCATCCACTTCAAATTCACATCTAAAATTATTTGATTTTGCAAAATATTTTTTTTTGTACTTTTTTTTTAAAAAAAGCATAAGGGGGGACCCTTACCAATTTAGATTTTTCAAAAATTAGAATCTTGAAATTTTATTTTTAATTGATTGTGGGTGTCACAATTAGTATAAAAAATTATATAAAAAGTGAATTTGGGGTAGTTCATTTTGCTGTCAAAAAACACGCAAAAAGTGACAAAAAAATTGACTTGTAAAGTGCCCAAACATCGAAAAGTTCGTTATAATTGACCTTCCCAGACTTCAAACTGCCATAACTTTGTGAAAACTGTACCGATTGTCAATCCCGATGCCATTTTGGTCATGTTTTGGCATCCACTTCAAATTCACATCTAAAATTTATTGATTTTGCTAAATATTTTTTTTTTGACTTTTTTTTAAAAAAAGCATAAGGGGGGACCCTTACCAATTTAGATTTTTCAAAAATTAGAATCTTGAAATTTTATTTTTAATTGATTGTGGGTGTCACAATTAGTATAAAAAATTATATAAAAAGTGAATTTGGGGTAGTTCATTTTTCTGTCAAAAAACACGCAAAAAGTGACAAAAAAATTGACGTTTAAAGTGCCCAAACATCGAAAAGTTCCTTATAATTGACCTTCCCAGACTTCAAACTGCCATAACTTTGTGAAAACTGAACCGATTGTCAATCCCGATGCCATTTTGGTCATGTTTTGGCATCCACTTCAAATTCACATCTAAAATTATTTGATTCTGCAAAATATTTTTTTTTGTACTTTTTTTTTAAAAAAAGCATAAGGGGGGACCCTTACCAATTTAGATTTTTCAAAAATTAGAATCTTGAAATTTTATTTTTAATTGATTGTGGGTGTCACAACTAGTATAAAAAATTATATAAAAAGTGAATTTGGGGTAGTTCATTTTTCTGTCAAAAAACACGCAAAAAGTGACAAAAAAATTGACTTGTAAAGTGCCCAAACATCGAAAAGTTCCTTATAATTGACTTTCCCAGACTTCAAACTGCCATAACTTTGTGAAAACTGAACCGATTGTCAATCCCGATGCCATTTTGGTCATGTTTTGGCATCCACTTCAAATTCACATCTAAAATTTATTGATTTTGCAAAATATTTTTTTTTTTACTTTTTTTTTAAAAAAAGCATAAGGGGGGACCCTTACCAATTTAGATTTTTCAAAAATTAGAATCTTGAAATTTTATTTTTAATTGATTGTGGGTGTCACAATTAGTATAAAAAATTATATAAAAAGTGAATTTGGGGTAGTTCATTTTTCTGTCAAAAAACACGCAAAAAGTGACAAAAAAATTGACTTTTAAAGTGCCCAAACATCGAAAAGTTCCTTATAATTGACTTTCCCAGACTTCAAACTGCCATAACTTTGTCAAAACTGGTAATTTTTGGTCATTATTTGGCACTTTGTTTGCGAAAATGTTGTTTTGTATTTTCAAATAGTATCTATCTTATCAATAGCCATTAGGGCTAAACAATGTTAAACTAGCCACATTTAGAAAATTGTATGGCCAAAACTGTCAGAAACTGAAACTAAAAACAAGCAACGGGATGTGCCAGTTGTCCCTATCCTATGATTAATGGGTCTACCCGCCGACTCCTACACCCGCCGTTCTTAAAACAAACTATAATCAAACATCTAGCACATGGAATGACTATAAAAATCAACAGCATTAAAAAAGAGTGAGACGGAAGAAAGAAGGCACTGCAATTTATAAATGTACATGCAGCTATGTACATAAATATATATATATACAATGTATGAAGGTACATACATATGTACAGTTATGAATTGAGCATTTGCAAGATGGCGTCGTCTGTTCGCAAAGTGCAAGAGAAGGAAAACAAGAACACAACCAAATATAGGAATGTAGTTGAAATTTGCAGGAGGCGCACCCAAAATCACCGATGTCAGTGCTTTGTTTATTTAGTGGTTGCAATTGCGCCTGCTGCCACACCCACAAACGCCCGCATGGACGCATGCAATTTGCTGCTGCTGCTGCGCCGGATGCTGTTGCTACAAAACAACAATAAGCACAGCAAAAGAGTAACAGTTGCTTACACATACACACACACACACACACACACACTGGCATCGGTGCCTGCAAATAACCAACCCGATTCGTCAGACTCAGCCAATGAGAGCACAGCGCTGCCACACACATACACACACACACAGACAGGCGGCGTCATTTTCCAGAGACACAACACAACAAAACAGGAGCCAACCAGCAAGAAAGGCAGGCGGTCGGCCACCCACAACAACAACGACAACAACAGGAATAACAACAACAACAACAACAACAACAACGATAACGACAGGCACGAAGACATTCCAATTGCAGCGCCTTGGAAGGCCTTGCCTGCAATAAGCGAACGACAGAGAAAGCGAGAGCGTACAAAATAGCCAGAGAGAGAGAGAGAGAGAGAGAGAGAGAGTGGGCGTGTGAGAGAGAGTGCGAGTGTTAGTACGGATTGTGAGTACATAGTTTGTATTTTATTTAAAATTGTTTTGGGTAAATAGCATATAAACATTTTATTTGCTGCTGCCAAATTGCCAAACGTCGACGTCGACTTTAACGAATGAGCGTAAGAAAAACTAACACAGCTAACGGTTTGTGCAGCAACAAGAAACTGCAGCAGAAGGCGACATGCGCATTGCGGTGTGAGAGAAGAGTGACGAACGCTCCACAGACCTGTGCCGGCTGCGAGTGAGAGAGTGTGAGAGTGCAGTGTGTGTGTGTGTGTGTGCGAGAAAGTGTGAGTCAGCAAAATATACAGTAAACTAAACATGAACACATAAAAACTTAAATAAACAACAATAGAGAACGTGCGAGTGCGAGTGCGAGTAAGAGAGAGAGAGAGCGAGCGAAACTAACGATAGTTGAGAAAGAGAGACAGAGAGAGGGGTATATTGCAGCCTGCGCTGCAGCTTGCTGTTGTTTGTTGCAACTAACCCCCAGCCTTGGCTATATACAACAACTATGTATTAGGTTTTTGGCCAAACAACGTGCAGCAAAGCCAAACACACACACACACATACACACACACACACACAGAAAATAAAAACACACAACACGAACAAAGCAAAATATCAAGCAATAGCAGCAAAGCAAAATTGCAACGCCTTCTATATTCATCTATATAGATATATATTTGGGTCGGGTCTATAGTTCCCCTGCCCCAACTACTGCAGTGGGGCGTGACTGTTGCTTAGGTAGTAGAGTTAAATATTTGGTAAATAACTACGATGCACAAGTACAGCTATTGCCCCCAAGTACAGTTGCCACAGCCGTTAGCTGCATGTTGCGCACCAAAATTCACGTAGCATCATTTTAGGCACACACAGCCGACCCGTGAATTATCCGCACGTCGCAGCCATAAATCGAATGCTGCCAAAAAATTAAGACTTATCGCCATCGCCCTCAGCGCAAAATTGGTAATGAAGTGCCAGCTTTACAGTCCACATGCCACATTCCCGCGCCACCAACATCCAATTTGCGTATATCGCTGGCGAAATGCGAAAGAAAAAATAAATTCGATTTGATTTTCATTGTCTAGACTCCAGACTCTGGACTCTAGACATTGGGTTCGTTCGATGGCTGCTTAATGCCAATTCGTTGTTTTCCTTGTTGCTCTCCAATTGCCGCTGTGTTGCCAAAAGGTGTCTTTGGAATGGTTTCACTGTGTGCTTGCTCCTCACTAACCATCACAGTGGCCTGATGACTCTTCACCATTTTCTACGCTCTTCACTTTTTAATTGAATATTTTCAAGTGTTTATTTGACAGCTACATATTAATGAGCCGCACATTAATTGAATGCGCTGCCAGGTTTTGGGTTCTGCCCACATTTTGGTAGTGAAATGGCTAACACAGCACGAACTATAGCTGAGTGCTTAGTGAAATGTATACGCCTTAAGGTATGCAACATATTTTTTAAAATGCAGAAATGTGCTCTAACGAATTAAAAAAATAGGAATCTGGAAAATTTATAATTTTTTTACCATAGGTATTATCGACTTCAGACAAAGATGTTACAGGCTTGTGCAGAACTACAAATTTAAATGTGTTTATATTTATTATATTATATTTTAATGCACATTTATGTTGGCTACTGTCTACCTAATTTCTAGCTCTTCGAATGTGTCTCCTGCAGATTTTCTACAGCTCAGTTTGATAATACTAGAAATGCAGGCTAAACTCTAGAATTCTATTAAACCGAATTGAATCCCAGACTATAAAAAATGTTGAATCGTAGCTGAAATATTTAGAAAAACTTACCGCTATATTATATGTAAAGATATTGCCCCAACGGCTGCCAATAAATGCAATGCCCCACTTGATGTCAATCGATTGCAGTGGCTCCTTTAGGTATACTGTCTGAACCACCCGCTCCAGGTTCTGTTGAGGATTATGAGAGAATGTTGGATTAAATGAGAAAGTGTATATAGTCTTTATGGTACCCACGTCTAGAGAAGATTTCTTGAGGAACCCGTCCAGTGATGTGGTGTACAAAAACGATTCCTTCTCACAGAGAAACATGTTCGTGATGGCCTCGCTGTGCTTGGTGATCTGCTGCTCCAACTTATGATTTGCAATGTTGAACATGTAGATGTCACCGTTCTCCGACGCAGCTACGATGTACACCTTAAAGATGCGTATCTGAGTGATGGGACTGGTGACATTATGCAGACGACCACTGGGTATGTAGCCATAGTTAAAACTCTGTACATTTGCAGCTGAAGAAGTTTCCACAGATGGCGACGGGGGCGGCGCGGTGGGCTTCAGCAGAATGCGCGGAAGGTCAAAGGACATGTTGGCAAAGGGCTCCGGCGGCGGCGGTGGTGGTGGTAGCGGTGGTATAACTGCCTGCGGTTGCGGTGCCACATTTGCCGTAACAGATCGGGTCAAATGTTGCCGTGTAGGGTAATCGCGTTTCTCGGCTGGATTATTTTGTATAGTGGGCGTCTCGTGAATCTCCGCTGGCTCTTCCTTGATGGGCAACTCCAGAGCTAAGGGCTGAGGAATGCTAATGGCAGCGGGTGTGGACTCTTCAGGCTGCTCGATGCTTGGAGCAACTTGCTCAGCTTTTTTATTGGCCGCATCGTTTGGCTTAAAACGCTTGGCTGGACACTTGCGCTTGGACACAAACTTGACGCGCTTGACGACAACAGCGCGACGTGGACGCGTCTTGAAAGTGACAGGAGCCACCAATGGCACAGATTGCATCACTGGCGGCGGCGGTGAGTTTGTGGGCGTGACTGTCGATGGGGGCAATGCTTGATTCCTGGCGAATACCGTATTGAGCAGCAGAAACTTGCGACTCTGCAGCTCCAAGCTGAGCATCTCCAAGTCGGACTTCTCACGCTGAAACTTCATAATCATCTCCTCGAGAAACCCACGTCGATTCTGATTCTCCAGCAGACGTCGATCGATCTCGAGTAAACTGTGCGTCACGGAATCACCCATCAGGACGATAGGCTCGCTGTTCTCCAGACCGCAGGATAGCGAGAAGCTGCCGGGCGAAAGACGTGGCACCGTGGAATCTAAGCCCAAATACGGCATGCCCATGGACAGAGAGTGCAGGGAGCGTTGCGGGTGTGCCGGCGTGGGTGTGGGTGTGCCGTTCCTCGGTGGTGTGGGCGGCATTAGAGATTGCGTCGCGACTGCTGATTCAGTTTGAGTGCAGCTCCTTTGATGTGGCTCAGATGCGAGCTCAGCGCTTTTGGCCGCACTCTGGAGCAGCGGGGGCGGCGTGATGATAAGCTCATTAGACACAGTCTGTTCCTTCTCCTGCTCCTTCTCCTTGTCCTTCTCCTTGTCCTTCTCCTGTTTACGACGCGCTGAGGCCGCCTGCTTTTGCATATTCACCACGTTGACAATTTCACGCAAGAGAAACTCAATGCCCAGATGATTGTCCGTGGCTTTCAGATTCTGTTGCATTTTGGCCACCTGAATTTTGCTGAATGTTTGAGAGTTGTGCTCGCTGCTGGTCACCACGCAGGATATGAAATGCAGGCGGCTCTGCAGACTGGCACTGTGACTGCTGCGATAACGTTCCGCCAGCGACTCCTTCAGCTGCGGCAATATCAGCTTCTCAAAGCTGTCCACAATATTGTTGGCATCGCTTTGCAGCTTTTGCTCGTAGCGACGCTTTGTGGACGCAGTGCTGCAGCTGGATGAGGTTGAGTGATCACTGGTCACATCATCTTCCACAGCAATGGGTGCTTCATTCATCAGCAGCTCAGGCTCCTCATCGTCCTCATCTTCGGAGGAGGAGGAGCTGACTACAATTACAGTGGTCACTTTTTTGCTACTAATTGACACCATTTGAATTTCTTTCTTGATGGAATTCAAGTCAACTAGTTTTGCTGGTAAGGCTGAGTCCTTTTGTGGACTTTTTTCTTTGGCCTTGATCTCCACTCTCTTTGTCTTGGCCATACTCTCCAACTTTTTAGCTGGAGTGCTCTTCTGCACATTCTTAGGCTTCTTTTCCGCCATTGCTTTGAACTGCTCGGCCACTTTGAGGCGTTGCATCAAGGCCGTTGAGTTCTCCTTGGCCATGGGATCGGCTGGGTTCGCCTCCGGCGTTTGGGACTTCTCTTTATTACAATTGTCGTTCTCTTTGATAACCTGCTCGCTTTCGAGTATATCCTTATCACTCTCTTTGATAACCTTCTCGCTATCGCTTATATCCTTATTGCTTTCGATGATAATATTTGCACTCTCCTTATTACATTGCTCGCTATCGATGATAATCGTATCACTCTCTTTATTACATTGTTCGCTGTCGATGATAATCTTATTATTCTCTTTGATACCCTGCTCGCTCTCTGCTGAGCTTTCTCTGCTCGCTGCGTTGCTGATCTCTTTCGCCCCAGGCTCTGATATGTCTATTCCAAAACACTTTTCAATCTCCTGCAGCAAGAGCTCTGGCAACTTGATGGCATCAACTATTTCGTCCTCGACCAGCTGCTTTGTTGGCTTATCCTTGGGCAGCTCTAATTCGATATCCTTCAGCTGGCGTCGCACCTCCTCTCGCAGTCGTCGCCTTGCCTGCAGCTTCAGATGCTCGTTGTATATGGTATCGCCATTGTTGATAATATACTTAAGACTCTCTTTGTCCATGTTGGCCAATTGATCACCGATGTTAAATTCACTGTTGCCATTGCTGTTGTTGCTGAGGGAGCTGCTGATAGTACGACGGCGTGTTTGGATCGCTGGACGAAGTAAGGGTTTCGCTGTGTTGCCGCTCTGAGGTCCTGTGCTGGCCAGGAGTTGCTCCTGGGTGACGGCAAGTATTTCCTGTTTCAGCAGTTCGGCTAGCGGTCGCACTTGTATCTTGGGATATGTTTCATTAACTGGTTGATCATTCTTGCGCTCCTCCTGCTGCTTGGTCCCTGTGGGTTCCGATTGTACTTCACATTTCTTTTGTTCAGCGCATTCTATCGTTTTGTGTTCTTTCTTCTTTTGTTGATTTTTTCGCTTCACAGGACTTGGTATATTTTTTGTAAATAACCTCGATTTAGGAACTCTGTTAGCTCGGGTTTTTAATATTTTGGGGCTTATTGTTACATTTTCATTATCTTTACATTGACCTTTTGGGTTGTTTCCTAATTCATTTTTTTCTTTTTTGTTCTCTAAAGATTTAGATGTAGAACTGTTTTTTTTAGATTGTTCTTCTTTCTTCTCTGCTTGATTCAGTTGAGAACAGTTTTCCTCCTTATCCTTTTCCTTTTCTTTCTGATCAGAAATCGAACAATTTGTACTCTGTTGATCTGCCTTGATTATATTCTGTAAACTTTTTGGATTCGCTTGGCTTTCTTTGCTTGTTTTACAATGCTTTTCTTGTTCCTGTGGTTCACTGGTTTTGTTCTGTGCTTCTCTAAGATTCGCTTTATACCAATCACTTCTCCATTTCCGCCTTATCTGTTTACGTGTTTTACAACTAGTGCTTTTGAAGCCCTTTCTATAAAAATCAGTTCTTTCTCGCCTCTGGTGTTCTTGACCCTCCCGTTGTGGATTTGAATACGGTTGGTAAATGTTGTATAGCTCCGAATTTGATAATTCGCTCCAAGTTTTCTCTTGGTTACGATACGAATCGCGTGAATTGTTTTGGTTATAGTACGGTCTCTGACCGTAATTATTCCACTGCACAAAGATCAAGATACAAGCAATTATACACTTAATATGCGTGAGCAATTAATATTTATACTTACATTATTATTCTTACTATTATTATATGAGTGGTTCCTGCAATAACAACAAAAAATGTTTGATTTAATATAGAAGGCGTATGAAAATGAGACTGGATTTATCATCTGCTCGCCCCCAGTCAATTACAATTAAGCATGAATCACACTCATTACAAAAACATAACTACAGAATTCAAGGAATAATAAAAAAGCTAAGTTCTACAAACAATAAAGGAATAATTAATGTAATCAAACTACGTGCTCCGATTCTGCCAAGTTGTACGCAACTTTTGGGGCACGTGAGAATGAAAGAACGTTGCGCCATTAATTTAACGGATTTAAAATTTATAACCACAAGGCTCCCCCCTACTTTAGTATGCAAAGGTGCAAATTCCTTTGGCGTTGAGCATTTTTCTACTTTTCGGCATCTCCGCTTTTGTTTTGGGAGTTTGCTCGAAAGTCTCGTTAAGGAATGCTAAAATATACGACCACAAATCTTGTGTAGCTGTTGCCTTTTGTTAATGCAATTTGTAACCTAAACTAATTAAAAATTTAAAATGTCGCCTGTCAATGCGAATTTGCATAGAATAGAAAATCAGCTTATCATTTTATATGTGTACTTTCTGCACATGGCATTTCAAAGTTTCAAGTCAAAATTTTAGTTCCTAATTTTTTTATATTTTATTAAGTTAAATTAGTTTAACAAGAGATTGAAACGGTGTTCGAGAACCTTTTCAGCTTTTTCTTCAAGTACTTATATTCTTGATTTAAGAATGACATGCCCTCTTTAATTGCAAACAAAATCGTAATTTATTTCAGAATTTGTATTGTTAAACTAAATATCTTACTCCAAATATTCAAGTTCATCACTTTTAAAATATAACAACTACATTTTCTAAAGTAAAAGAATATTTTTTTTTGACTTCAATCTTTTGCCGGATTTTTATTATGTTTGTATTTGTTTCTTATCTAGTAGAAAGGGGAAAACAAATAAAAAGGGTTTGGTCCTGCTTACTTCACTTATTTCACAGAAATTCATGGAATCCGTTTTAAAGCACAAATAAACAAACCAAAACCCACATCATAAGTTCCTACTGTGAGATACCTTCGGTGTACAACATAATAACGCCTAGTGCAAATAACTTGGTCCCAAATAAAAATTAATATGCATAACGCATAGCGGAAAGAAAAAACTTAAGAAAATTTATGCAGTGATGAGTGAAAAAGGATGCCAGGGAAAAAAAAGTCACAACACGCTCGCCGGAAACGGGAACCGGGCTGGCAAAGTCAAATGTCACGGGGCGTATGTGACAAGTGCTCTAATGAGCAGGAAGAGAAATTTAAGAAGGCACCTACATAAGTATTTGTCAAATCAAGCCAACGCCCAACCCCCATAACTAATGAAGCCTGAGGGGGCTGTGTCAAACGAAAGCAAGTCAATTAAAAAAAAAAGTCACAATAGCAAAAAGTACGTGACAGCCGGAGAGTAGAGAGATATTGAGACAGTGGAAGGGAGTTTGTGTGCAAATATTTTGTAGACAGCAACTAAAAGTCGCAGACTGTCTTGAAATTAAAATTACAAGACGCTTGGATGAATCTGCCCGCGGGTGAGAGGCAGTTTGGGGCCCAGAGGTAAACGCTGACAAAAGTTTTGAGGTAACATTTCTTTTACGATTCGCATGGGTGCCAGAAAGTAAGCAAAAGTAAGTCGGAAAAGTCGGAAAAGTGCCACTCGTGCGCCTTTGTCATTAATTTTGTATATCATTGAGTTTTACGATGCTCATAAATATGAAAACGTTTAACTCTTGCCAAGACAGTTCCCAGCCCCCCCCCCCCCCCCAACAATTCCTCTTCTCTCTTACACCCACCTCCCCCCCACACCTTTGGTTGTATATGAGACAAACTAATTGTTGCTGCTTACGCGATGTGCTTGTAATGTCTTTTTAAGCGGAGACACGCTTCCCACATGTTTTCACAATGTTTCGCTGATAAACAACAACAACAACAGCGGCAACAGCAATTAGTACGGGTACGGTGTGCTGGAAGGACTACTGTATTCCCGGGCTCCTTCAGTCCTGATGTGCAACAGCTTGAGGTAATTTTCAACTTTACTCAACGGGCGACTCGTTGACAGGCGTTTTGTTGTTTTGTTTGGTTTTAATTAAAGCTCAAACACACACATAATGTGCACAAGATACTCGTATAGGCAAATTCTGGGAGCGGCTTCTCACAATAAACAAGCATTGGCAAAAATTCACATTTAATTGTGGTTTTTGTTAAAGCTAAAAAAACGACAGCAGTTGGTCAAAGTAAGCCCTTAAATTAACTATTGCTTCTATATATAATGAATTCATTAAAAGATTCACAGTTCTATAAAGCAGAATGAATAAAGTATACGCACCGTGTTCAATCTATTTTCAGAACTATGACTATAAATCGAAACATATACCCATGAAATGTACTCATACGGAGTGGGATATAAACTAGCTATAAATTGTATCAAAGCTAGTCAAAGTTTAAGCAGGTAAATCATGTATGCTAGCCTATATAGCATAACATTAATTTGAATTATTTAACATTACTAAAACTATGTAACGTATGTTTAGTTTAAAGTTATCTGCATTATTTCACTCTGAGTCATTACTTTATATATTCCAACTGAATCGAGAGACCATTCAACTGCCACGCCCAGCTTAGCTATGGTATACAATTATATACCTCGGACTGACCAGCACGCTTTAAGCCGCAAACCAGTTCAGGCCAAGCTTAAAAGCCAAACTGGGGCGATTCACTGCATGCATTTCAATTGAATCTACATGAATTGTAATTGGATTTTGGTAAGAGCCAACTGGGCGGCGTGGGTATAAAAACAGTGGTAAAACTGTATAAAACCGTTATATGACTCAGTAGCATATATGGGGATGTAGCTCAGATGGTAGAGCGCTCGCTTAGCATGTGAGAGGTACGGGGATCGATGCCCCGCATCTCCAAGGATAAAACTAACTTTTTTCCATGTTTTTACTATTTTGTCACAAAAGTATTGAAAAAATTTAATAAAAAAAAAAAACAAACAAACAAACAAAAACATAACAAAACACTTAAAACAATTAAAAAATATCAAAACACATAAATTTTGGGTAACAGGACAGCAGGAGCTTAACTAGCTTAGCAGTCGTTGTCGGGAAGCGAAAACTTCGTCCTGTGCGGTGCAAAAATTAAAACAAAGGCTTCTCATAAATAGCACATCATGTATCATTTACAATACCCAAACCTTGCAACAGTCCGCCGAGTTTCCGCCTGCGGCTGTGGCAGCAACTCCTCCGTTGCCTCAACCTGAAGCGTCCTGGGACCTTGTTGCCTGGCTTTGGCTGCCTGTTTAATTGCTGGCAAAGTTCTGCGAATGCAGGCGAGTAAACAAACATTGGCATATTGTGCTGATTTATGTGCGACAATGTGTCCTGTGTGCTCTCCGTGTGTTGCACGCCTCGGAGTGGGCGTCAAATCAAATTACGCGACTTGATTGTCGACATGGGGGCGCCACAATAAGAAGAACATGCCGCCTGGGAGGAATCTAATGCCAAAGTCGTTTGGCAGTTACAAAGCGACCTTTGAATATTCATTAATGCGCCTTCTTCGTGCCTATCAAAAATGTGCAGACGTCTGCGTATTTATCGATGGTAGCAACAACAAAAAAATGAAATCCCTTCCGGATATATGTTATTTGGAGATGCGGGGCATCGATCCCCGTACCTCTCACATGCTAAGCGAGCGCTCTACCATCTGAGCTACATCCCCATATATGCTGACAGTCAAACATTTCCCATATTCAAGTGGCCAAAAGTGTTGACAAAGTGCAGTGCCAGCGAAAAACAAAAAGTGAAGTGAAAGCTTTTGGCCCGGCCAATACTACGGGCAACTTCAATGCCAACAACCTCGTAATTAATACGGAATAAATTGTTTCACATTTATTTTAATCATGATTGATTATCACCTTGTATGTTGATTATTTTCACTAAAATTAACTTAGACAAAGAAATAAAACAATTTGTTAAAATATCAAAAATGTCTTAAAAAAAGTAAAAAAAAATAATTATATAATATCAAAACTGTTTTATTTATAGTCTATATACAATATATTATTTTATTTTGATTTCATCAGATTTTTGTATTAGTTTGTTTTATCTTTGGAGCTAATTTGTCAAATTTAAGAGATATATTATATTTTAATTTACATATGTTATTAGTGGATTATTAAGATAATCAGTAAATATACTTCGACAAAATTCGAATTCAAGGACGACTTTATACTTTTCAAACTTTATCACAATAGACAATTGTATGTTGTCCATAAAATGCATTGACATTAAGATTACGTTCTCAAAAACTGTGTCTACACTTGGAATAAAGAACTGCATAAACAAAGTTTTATTTTAAGTCTATTTATCGCTCTCTTTACTTGAACAAAAATCGAATTTCCTATGGAATTGAAAGCAAACCCGCATAATCAACTGCCTGGCATTTTTTGTCGTTTGGTTTCTTGGCCAAATTTGCTACGCTGTTTGTCGTTTTGTTGCGGGCCAGCAAGTCTATGAAACAACAAACAAACAATAAAATATTGAGCACATTAATGTTTAGTCAGACGTAAAATTACTTTTAAGTCTACTTTTTGGGTGAGGAGCGAGCAAAAAACAAATACTCTTAAACAATGACAATGAGGGTAGCTATAAAGACGTTAGATAAACGTTAGATGCATATTTATGATTTAGCACTCGAAGTTGGGGGAGTCGAAGGAGGGGAGGAGTGAAATACGTGGCTATTCAGAGCACTCCTGACACTTGGCTGACTGTCATTTTTCCGTGCGCAAAGCTTGCCATAATGCTCGATAATGAAAAATGAAAATTTTTCACTTTTGCTACATTGACAAATGCGCCACCAGAAAGTGGGGGCGGATTGGTGGGTTTACGGGCCTGTCCCGGCCATAATAAAAGTTTATGCAAGTGTTTTGGATTTAATTAAGAATAAGAAAAATGAAAATGCCAAACTTTTCGATTGCCAGATGCGAAGCGTCGCGCATAAGCGGATTTGCTAGAGACATTTATTGTTATTTCTACTTCAAATTTGTTTACGTTAATTAGAAGGATGCTCTGGATGGCAGCGGATGCCATTAAATTGGGATGACTTGAGTGTTCTGTATTGATAGACAACTAAAATGCATCTTTGCGTAAAATAAAAATAATCTTATTAAGTTATTATTATTCGAAATTTGTACAAGCTTTGGTGGTTTTCTAACGTTAAGTCTAACAATCGAATGCTTCTATCTGTCTATCAGAAATTCATTGGAATAATTCTAGTTTTTTAGTAGTTCAATAATAATACTCATTCGTTAGCATTGTTAATTGACTTTCGAATGATTGATCAATAGGATCGGATTCAAGATGTTTGAGATTATCTCAATAAATAAAAGCCAACTTTTGGAACGGTATAAAAAACCTTTTTTCTTGAGCAGGTTTGAATCTGTATGTACATGTGCTGTTTTTAGTTTAAGGACCTTAATTTATACCAGAAAAGTATATACTTTGATCTGGATCTGCTTTCTTGCATATTTTATATCAATATTATACCAAATAAATAACTCTCAAACTATTCAAATTCAAAATAATTTGGGTATAGACTAATAATATAAATCTGTTTTTGACAATAGTAAAAATATGAATTATAAAATCAATGCTCACCTTGTGATTGACTTGTAACTAAAATATTTTGGATTCGTCTTATTCCCTTCTAAGGACATGGGCATTCAAAATCAAATGCAATAAATAAATAATCACAGCTACCAGCGCGTTCTAATTAGCAACTTGGTTGCACACTGAGCACTAAACGAGCCTAAATTACCGAAACTAAATCAGTCTGTTGACAACTTAAACAATTCGATTGCTAAAGTTGAGCACACTTAAGTCCAATAAGTTAACTTAATCACAATAATTCAGTTGGCGTCAAATGTTCACACACTAAATGACCATGGCCAAAAGCACATTCCAAATACACCTCACGTTGCGCCACTTAATTGTTTATGAATTGCCTGACAGGGTGTGTGTGAGTGTGTGAAATATGAAATCAGCCTGCGTGTTAGGCTATGAAATTCAGTGGCTGTTTTTTTTGTTTGTCAACCCAACGCGTTTGACAGTTATGCGGTTGACAGAGCGGAAACGGAAGTTTGTGCGTGGGATTTCAATTGAGTTCTTTTATCGGATGTTTGGCTTGATTTATTTATTTTTGATAGTATTGGCTATAGTTGTAGCATATTAAAAGAATTTGTATATGTAATAATTTATTGTGTGAATAATTTCTATTGTTTATTATATGTCTCTTGTTGTATAGGTATTATTTAATTACTTTTTTTAATGATTTTATTCGCGTTTATATTAATAATATTTCTCTAATAAGAAATTGATTTAGAAATTTCGTTAATAAATTGAGAGTTTTAGTTAAATGTTTTATATTTTGTATGCGTTATGTGTGTCTAAAGTTTATTTATAATATTTCAAAAATTGTATATTGACACTCGTATTACTCATTGACCTATCCAAAGGATTTCTAAATTGTTGCAATAGGTAGAAGCGGTGCAACCGCTGTTGATGACCGGGACAACAACACGCAATACACAAAACTACACAACAGTAGACAACAGGCTGGGCCCGAGAACTTTCTGCGTGGCTGTCGTGTCGCCAAATGCTGTTAACCGACGGGAACGTCGGCTTAGAGAGCAAAACAGCAACAGCAACAGCAATAGCCACAACAACAACACAACTACAGGAGTCGTGGTATATGGGCATGCAAAGGCAACAACAAGTGCAATAACACACAACACAATAACAAGAACAACAATCGCGTACACACAACCAACTCATATACAACGAACGAGCGACGAGCCGAGGATCATAACGACTTGTATATAACACGAAGTCACGGCCCGAGAGGCGGCAGCAAAACAAAACACAGCACAAAACAATGCAAAATACAACAACAGCAGCAGTAGCAGCAGCAGCAGCAAAACTGTAACTAAATAAGATGCAACGGCAGTGTGCAGTGGTGTGTGGGTGGGTGGGGTGGTGTGGAGTTGGGTGGATGGGCGCAGCAGCCACCATCCGCCCACGCCACCCGCTGCCGGCAGCGCACGACGAACGAGCGAGCTGAAAAGACCGAGCGCGACTGACGGGGCAGCCAAGGAGTAGCGCAGTCCGTGAGCTTTTCGTGCTGAACGTCACGAAGGCATTCGGCACGAATGCAGCCGAGCCGAGCGAGGGAGTGCAGAGAGAGAGCGAGAGTGCTGAGGAGCGAGCGAGTGCGCATGAAAAATGGGAGCAAAAAACGTGTTGCGAATAAAATAAAATACAAGCAAAACAATATAAACAGCAAGAAACAACAACAACAACAACAACAATAATGGCAGCTGCAATGTGCAATTAATGCTCCTAAAAAAAGAGCGAGAGAGTGAGAGAGAGAGAGAGAGAGAGAGGGAGAGGTAGGAAACTGCAAGCGCTGCCTGGTTGGCTGTTGCATGCTTCTAGGCTGGTGGCATGGTGTGAGTGTTGGCATTATTGTTTGTAAACTACATACAACAATACAATAAGCAAGACATGAAGTCGGGGGAAATGGGAAATGGGAACTGGCAACTGGTAACTGGAACTGGTAAACTCCCGTTTACTTGGCCACAGTACATATGTATGAAACTTATTTTGGCGCATGGCATTTGATTGTCCTGCCTATAAAAGTCAGTTAGGCTATGTGCTCGAGCTCAGTTGAATTTCAACTACCAACCTTTGGACTTCGTTTGAGTTTGTGTCTCACAACACCAACAAAACAGACACAAATATCAGTTATTGCCCTGGAGGATATGTATCGAGTTCTTTGCCAATAAACGGTAAAACTCTTGGATCCCTGCGAGAGCCATTGGCACACCGAGGTGCGTATAGCGAAAGTATGAGAAACAAGTGTTAAATGTTAAGTTTGTGATAATATACATATATTTATGTATGTCATTAATCAGTGCTGATAGCCCCAAACCAATCCAATTGGGGTGAGTTTCTTTAGTGCTTGAAGTGAAAATCTTAATAATGGTGTTGTGGATTAGACTCTTATCATTAGACTCTAATGATACGAGTATTAAATATCACCTGATGTCAAATTAATGAGCATTTCATAACATCGAATTAATCTAAATTTGACCAACTTTTTTAATAAATAGATTTATAATAAACAATATTAGCAATTCAACATGGTTTAAACTTCAAGCATATACGGTCATATTTTGTAGCATACTTTTACGATATTATACAAATAATAAGTTCCTATTTTGTTATAAATAAATCAGAAAAATTATTTTCTAAATTATGCAAACGTTATTCTACATATATAAGCACTATATATTTTATGAGTACTGCGTATCATGAGTATGATAATTCACAGTTCTTAAGATATTTAATATCGACTGTTTTAATTGTTAACACTCTCAAGCCCCTCGTCACATACTTTTACACTTTCATTATATTATTATTTTATTTTACTCTTTTACAGATAAATATCAACTGCGATCGCCTTTCCGAAAGCGCTTACTGCTCTTGAAGTCAAAAACCAAATCAAAACTTTTGTGTACACCGTTTGTTCGCATAGAGCGAGCCAACTGTAAGTAGAACTACGTAAAAATGGCAACGAAGAAGAATGGAATAAAGATCTATGATCTCCGCCTTAGAGCGGTACAAAAAGAGTCAAAGTCATGGAGTATAAGTTGTGAAATCACAAAAATTTAACGCGAATGCAACCATCAAAATAATACATAAAATATGTAACCAAAATAGTAGGGCCAATATGTAGCCAATAATTTATGTAACCACCAAAAAAAATACTTATCAATAGCTGCTAAAGCAGTCTAATAAACAGCAATGCATAGGTAGGACTAATGGTAATAGATTTAAGTTAAAGCATCGATAAAAATACACATGTACTGTGTCGAATCCTAACGAAACTCCGAATACAATGATTATTATGAAAACCGTATCGTTCGATTTAAAATTTTACACAATTGTTCTCCCAGCGAGAGCTAAACATTGGCCAGGTCTGATCTATCCGGGGCTTGTGCTCTGCTTGCCAAAACACTTCCAGCCAACAAAATTATCCGTGGTACATGTAAATGGGTGTCTGACGTTCAAAAACGCGTGCGCGCCGGCTAAAAGCATAAACAATGGGGGCCAGGGTCCGGACCTTTGCCGTAACGCGATCTTCGTGCCGTGCGTCAAGCGGCTGTCGCCCCTCGCGTCGGTTGGGCGGGTGGTGGGTAACATTGATGTTACACGTTGGGACTGCGTCCGCAAAAAATTGCAATGTGTATCTTTATCCCTGGCTTATACTTAATTGCATGTTGCATGGGATTCATTTAAATACATTTATCTAAAATTGTTGTAGTTTTGTGAGGTTCATTTTTACAGGCTTTTCTCTTAGATAAGGTCTACAGAATTCTTTGGTTCAATTAGTAAGGCTTTATATTGAAGAAATATGAGTGAATATTTGAGTGATAATTATATATTTATTATATTTTTTAATCTGTATATTTCTAACGTAAATGTTTTCATCTTAGCTTCATTTCATTATATTTTAAAAAGCATGCAAGCGAGAATTTTGAATAATTATACTTTGAAAAAATATGCAAAATTCATCATCAACTTTTTTGTATAATAATGAACTATAATATTTATTTAAAATTGTATATAATTAATTGATCAACATTCTGTTCATAATGCGTTCAATATTTTTCTAATTTTGCATTCCACTCCTAGATATAGTTTGTTGAAACTTACAATTCCTTATAATACGCATTCAGCCGTTTTTTTTTATAAACCACATTTACCCACTTGATAGCTGGCCGCATCTTGGTTGGGAAACCCTTAACGCAAACCTTGTTAACGCTTCTTGCTGTCAACAGCGTCCACCAAGAAATGCATATTTAGTCAAGTGTTAATAATGTGGTTGCCTTCCCTGGGGCAATCTAACCCAAGTCAAGTAACCCAACCACCTGGCAGCCACCCACACATCGGTTTGGCAAAGGTGCAAGCGTGCGTTAAAGCAAAAGAAAGCACTAGAAACAGACACACACACACACACGAACACACAGACAAACACAGAAAGCAAACAAACAAAGCACAAAGCGGGAGACAAACAAATGGCAGGCAGGCAGGACGACTGACACACGGATTTGAAGCTTGGGTGAAAATGAAAAGCACCAGGAAAACTTGCCTGCTTCCGTTTAACCAAGGCTGGCCATTATCTTGCGTCGACATGAACTTGCGCCTGTGGGAGTGAAAAAAATAAATACAAATAAAAATGACGGAGCAGCAAAAAAATAAGAAAGGAAAAGAGAAAGAGAAAGCAAGCGAAAATGCATAACTAAACAGAGCAGATCTTACAAATAGAGTTCGAGTTCAAATTCAAGTTTGGGGCTCTGCTGTTAATTTTGTTATGCAAAATGTTGTCTGAGATTCGCGACGTTTATTTATTTCAGCATTGCTTTCTTTTATTATATTTTTATTCTTTCAAGACACGTTTTGTCTCTTGGACGCCATTGTTATATCCTGGTTTGGTGTGAGGTTGACTTTTATGCTTAGGCCTGCATGAAGCTGATAATGAAGTTTTTTTTTTTTTTTGTTCGGTTTTTTAATAATTAGAATCGCGTGATTATTCTAACTATCCCAACTCAGTCTGTTGGGCTAATTGGCACACAATAAACAAGTCAGAGTCAGTCAAAGCTCAGTGCTGTCAATAGCCATTTGGCGGATACATTTTCCGGCTACGTCACGTAGTTTCAACCTCAATTGGCCAAAAAGTTATTGCCTAGGTGAATTGACAGGCAGGACACTGGACGCACTCGCACGGAAATTTCAATGACAATGGCCCGAAGCCCCCAGCGGGTGCCAGCCAAGCGTGAGCCGAAAGTATCTTATGGATAGCCGCAAGGACCCTCCATGACACCACCCACTTTAAATTTATGTGTTAATTTCAAGACGCCCGCGACCCACAGTATTTTCCCTGCTTTGCTTTCTTTTTATTGCATCGGACGGGGCAGCATTTTTCAAAAAAGTTTTTATTTTTCAGGGGTTGCTGAGGGATGTGGTCCAGGTGCTGCCAGGGTCAGCACTTGGTGGTAATAAATGAGCTAATAATATGCGAAATGTGCTTTTGAGTGACCCTAAACAATGGCTGTGGGTGTTGGTGGGTGGTGTGGGATGGTGTGGGTGTGGTATGAGCAGTTCGGCAGGCTCTCTAGAAATTGCTGTGAAATTGAGTTAAAAAACTTTTCCACGGGCTGCTGAAAAATGCGCAAAAGTGTCGAAAATTCCGTTGCTGACATGAAAAGATTTGTTTATAATTAATTTCTCTACGTTTTTTTTTTACCGGTCCGAAACATGTGACGCGGTTCGAAATTAATTACGCTAATACCTATGGTCAGCATATTTTTTGGTGCAATTTTTTTTTGGCCAAAAAAGGAAATGGCAAATACCAATTACCAAGCAGCTTATACAAGAATTTGGGAAATAACAAAAATGGAACGAAATTTGTTTGCCCTTACTAATTGTAAATTTTCAACTTTACTGAAAGCATTTCAGTTCCTTTTATGGGCTACAAATAGCATGACAATGTGGAGAGATCCAACAGAAAGTAAAGAGCAACGTTAGACATTTATGACTGCTACAATGCGGCAGGCCAGGGGGCAAATAGCAGCAGCAGCAACAACAATAAAAGCCACAAACAAGCTCAATGCCAAAGTGTTGCGAGTTTTGGTAAAAAAAAAAAAAACCTTGGAGTCGCATGTTGTAAATTCCAATCAATTTGGGTAGCTCCTGGAAGGTGAGGAGTTGGCGACGTTCACTCATTTGTCGAAAAATTGAGTAGACATGCATATCCGCAGGACAACGGAAATGGTCAAGATGCACAAGCAGCAGGCTTGTGTCCAGTCAGGCTATCAATTAGAATTTTCCTCTTTTTTTGTTGGTTCGACTAAACTGAAACTGAAAACAGGCTTTGTCTTAGCGGCACTGTCTGCAGCATGTTTGGTTAACAAGATGAAGCTGACGGAGCTGCAGGCTATGGTTAAGGACAACGTCATTGAGACAAGCGCCCAGCAAGCAAGCAAACAAACAAACAAACAAACGATAACAACAACAACAACAACAACAAAGTTGTCTATGAGTAGCTGCTTTCTGTTGTTTTTGGCAACATTTGCGGCCTAATGGAATTTGACGCTACCTAACTGGCAAAAAATTGCTCAAGCAGCTGGGGAAGGTCCTTACTACATGTGGCACATGAGTTGCTGCTGCTGTTGCTGCTGCCCCGAATTGAAAATCGAAGTTAATATGCGCTGCAGACTGTGAAACAAATCATTTTCAAGTTGTTATACGAAATCGACACGTTTTTGCCATTTTATATTTATTATGAGTATTTTCGATTTTTTTGTTGCTTTTGTTGTTTTCTTTTTTCAGCAGCTGTTGCAGATGTGGCAGGACATAAGAAAAATGTGTGGGGTACCAGCTCTGGGCTAGGCGGAGGGGACAGCATAAAAGCTAATAATTTGAGAATATTTCATGTGTGTTTAAGGATGGGGATAATGTAGCGAAAGTTTAAGGAGCTGCTAAAATGAGGTAGATGGGTTTTAAAATGGGGGATAAAGTGGGGATGCTCTATACGATTATTACAGTGGCTGCTCTGAAATTCTAACCTGTGTAATTGTTATCTTAAAGAAAATATCGTTTCTATATTTAAGGATAGTAAACTAAGACTAAAAAGACGTTGCCTTTCAAAATCGGTTCAGTTTTGACAAAGTTATGGCAGAAAAAAATAGTAAAAACTATATCCGAATATTAATTTGTGGTTGATAAGAAAACTAAACCAAATTTGACGAGTTGCTTGCACGACAAACTCAAAGATTTTGGCAGGGACATCAAATAGCTCATTCAGCAGGCGACCAGGACATCCTAGAAGCAGACCAAAGCTCAACGAGATACTCGAGTATGCAAAACAGGAGACAGCAAAAAATTCGTTAAGGCAAGCTATTTGAGCAGGACGCGTTTGTTATGCCGCATAAAATGGCATATACAACACATTATGCGCCTATGCGACAAGGACCCAAGCAGACTGAGAAAATCCTGGGCGATGGCAACACATAAAATTAGCAAGCACGTGAGAGCAACGCGTCCCTGTTGTTGATAGCCTGCCTCATTATCATAACATTTTCTGCGAACGTTGGCAGTTTGCGAGATTTGACGTTGGACAGGGAATAATGTACATAGATGATGTCCTTATTGCCTGAACCTGTTTGCTATATACATATGCAATATGTAATCTAAAGTGTAATGTACTAAGCTGCAAAATTGGCATAATTTGCTTGCATTTAATAATACTTGCATGCACTGAATATTTCATATATATATTTAATTAATATTAAAAGTTAATATTTCTGGGGGTATTTAAAATGTACATTGGCTCAACATTTGTTGCAAGGATTGGTGTAAGCCCAGAAAAATAAATTAAATTTTGTGCACCTAAAGCAAGCATTCATATCACAAAATTCACAAACATTTAAATATTTATGCAAATTATTTAAAATGCTTCCATCGAAGCAAACAATAATTTTATTTATTGACATTTTAATTATTCTGGTGATTTAAGCAAAAAAAGCAGCAGAATTATACTGTAAATGTATTTTTTTATTAGTTTTTATATTTTTTGGTGTACAATTGAAACTCACCAATTTTTGTTATTTGGTCCATTTGAATTGTGGTGCCGATTATGTTGTTGTTGTTGTTGCTGTTGACCACCTGTATAGCATCTTTTGGGCTCCAACAATGCAGCAGCAGCATCAGCGCTGCCCGAAGCTGAAGCCGACAAAGCTTCGGCGCCGGTAATTGTTGTTGTTGATGTAATTGCTGTTGTTGTTTTTGCTGCGCCAGTTGCAGAGGCAGGGACAGCGACAGCGACAGCTGTTTGCGAAGGCAATATTCCCCGAGCTTCCTTCATTGCTAAACTTAACAATACTATATATGTAATATGTACAACACGTAACTTAATATTTTAAAAAGGCAGCGCCTATCACGTTCCCTGACTTAAAATTACAGTTAATTGTAAGTTGCACGTCATTTTGTACTTTTTGTTATTATTTGTTATTGAAAACCGCTTTAAAAACGCAGCAGTTGTTTTAACGTTTGCAGCACATTTTGGTTTATGCAATTATAATTAGATTTGTTTATATAAATAGCAAAATATGCGTAAAACTGTAAAAAGCAGATGCACTATAAAACTTTTACTTTTATTTTGTTTGCGAGTGAACCCGATTAACAGCTGTGCGCAGAGTTGCTTCCTGCGTCAGTGCTGCCACCTGATGTGATAAATGGGCGCGCAAAAGTGCACATTTAAAATGCTGTCTGTAGAGCAATCAATATTGTGGCATGTTTTGAGCTTATGCAAATATTATCCCTAGAGATTTTCATTTGTTTTATCGTTTTGTTTTGTCGCAACTTTTTATTTACACTGGCAAAATCGTTACGGCTGCTGGCGTTGATTTTTCATTTGAGTACCATTTGCTGTTGTTATTGTTGTTGGGTGGTTGGGACTCACTTTGAAATTTCCATAATTATATGCATCAGATGGCAGGTGGCTGGAGAGCGGATGTTGAAGACGCTGTGCACAATAAGAGCGCAAAACAATAACGCAAAGAAAACAAAACAATACAATAAAAGCAAAACAGAAAATTGAGCCAGTGTGTATTTTTGTAATTTTTATGCCAGACTAAACCTGCGCCAAAGTGTAAATATTGACAGTTTTTAAAAGCGAATAAATAATAAAGCGAAAATGCAACCAACAAGAAAACTAAATGCGTAAATTAATTTCTTCTGTGTATTAAGGGTGCTGCTGGGTTGATTTTGTGGGTTGTTTTATTCCAGATCGTTCCAAAGGTAAACTGCCTTTGACTTCACGCATCCCTACCTGCGGAATGACATGCGTTTTGGGCTGGCCACGATCATCCGGGGATGTAGCTCAGATGGTAGAGCGCTCGCTTAGCATGTGAGAGGTACGGGGATCGATGCCCCGCATCTCCAACTAACAGTTTTTATTTTCTTATTTTGAATATGTTATATTTTATATAAAAAAATTAATGAAAATAAATATTTAAATCATAAACTCCAGAATTTTATTTTTAACTGTGTTTTGGACATTGAATTAATATATATAGGAGTAAGCAACGACAGGTAAACATTAGTAGTGAAATACCATAAAGTTCCAATATACATTTACGAGAAATAAATAAAATTTAAATAAAATTACAAACATAGAATAAAACATGAATGGGGGGTAGCCGATTCCACATAAGAATTAGAATAAATAAGTCTTGGAAAGGATATCAAAATAAAACTGATTGCCAATGAGCCAACAAGATAAAATATTAATATATATAAGATAACAAATATATATTTTTTTAATATTAAAAAATATTGAAAAACAATGTAGACAACTCTACATTATCCTTTGGAGATGCGGGGCATCGATCCCCGTACCTCTCACATGCTAAGCGAGCGCTCTACCATCTGAGCTACATCCCCGTTGTGACGGAATGCATTTTGGTAGCCAATAAGCGTTAAAAGTCTCAAGTGGTATAAAAATAGATTGGCCTGCATTCAATTTCGAATAAATGACCATGGTCAACATTTGTCCATGTTAATGGTAAATTTGTATTCAATGACAATAGTTTTAAACAAAGCACAAAAGAAAAGTTCGAGATGCCGCATTTTAAATACCCTTTCACAACTACGAAAGATGAACTAGAATCTAGTTACGAGATAGTATTATGAATTTAGCGAAAATTTCGTGTGCTTTATACTCCAACCCCATTTTGAACCGATTGTTCTAAGAAAAGTTATCAGATATAACTATAAAAACAAGTTCTGCTTACAACATATATTAACTCGGTATTTTAGAGGGTATTGATCACGTATATAACTGGCCAAACAACATTCGAAAGTGAGCACGGGGCTTAATTATGCATGATCAGGCGATTTTATTATGCCTGAAATGTTAGCAAAGTAGTTGTTGACAAACTGGGGCTAGTTTACTAAGCTAAAATCTGAATAAGACAACAACAAATAAAACTGGTTTCAATTTTGAATACATGACAGAGGTCGGGTACATTTTAATCTGTGTACTCTTAATGGGTATGTAGAGATAGTAGAATGATAAGATAGAATCGAGGAAATATTGCTTACAATTGAATAAATACAAAATAATGATATAATATATAAAAAAGTATTCCGGGCTCAACCGGGATTTGAACCCGGGACCTCTCGCACCCAAAGCGAAAATCATACCCCTAGACCATTGAGCCTCTTTATTTGGAGATTGCCAGCTAGTCTTTTTAAGTAACAATCGTCAAGCGATCTACAATAGATGCAAATACCTATTAAGTATGCATTCAACCAGGTTTAGTTTTAAACAATTCATGGCCCTTTCTTTAAATTCAAGGCTGAATGCATTAAATAAGACATAAATCAGTGCACGGCACTCGGTTGCCTTTAAATAAGACCTTTATTTCGAGGAGATTTAACTGGGGATGTAGCTCAGATGGTAGAGCGCTCGCTTAGCATGTGAGAGGTACGGGGATCGATGCCCCGCATCTCCAAATATAGTCGATGACTTTTTTGTTTAATTATTTGCCTTTTTTGTGTAATTAACTGCGGCTGTGCACATCATTTCCAGTTTAATGCACTTGAAATGGACGGCAATTATTTGCATTAGTGTTTTGCGGTCGACCACTAAGTGAAAAGGGGTGGAAAATTCTCTAGAAGTTGAGTCAGGCAAATGGATAATGTACAATTTACATTGTGAGTGATTGTAAGACTAGATAAACTAGATATTCAAGAAAATATTTAAAAACTTTTAAAATCAGACTAAATTTGTAATCTAGCAGCAGAAAATAAATATAATTTTTTGTCATAATTTAAAATATGGTAAAGATACTTTCTGTTAAAATTTGTATTTTGGTTAGATTTGAATATAAATAATGTTCTACGTGCTGTTTCTATGATATTTACAGCACATTTCCTATAATATATACACTATTCGGTGAAATCATTCTACCCATACTTATCTCCAAGCCCACTGCTGTTGGCCACTGCCATTAACCTAATGGGGAACACCCGAGCCCAGCATTCACATTGGGAGTCGGCAACCTGCGCAAATATTTAATTATTCATAACTTTAAACAATCACAGCGACGTCAGCGTCATGCCATATAACCCCAGGGCTACCCCAGATTTACCCCCCACACAAAATGCCTTTTACGTCTCAACAAACACAACACAACACAACACACACACACAATACACAGGGATCCATCGTCCTGTGCTGCCTGCTTTCGCTGCTGGTAATAACATTGTCGTAAAATCATGTTTGGCTTATCGTTATCCCAGTTGGGGAGCCGAGGCAAAGGACGCCCAGGATGCCAGGATGCCAGGCTGCCAGGCTGCCAGGACAAGAGTCGCGCGCGCTGCATTTAAATGCCGCTGAAAATGGCGTGAATTATAGTAGCGTAGGTTAAATGCCGTTAGACAGCCACATAAACTACAACAACAAGTGGGAACCCTTTCGCTTTTGACAGGACTCCGGGATAGATTTCAAAAATTGTTGAATCCAATGCAAAAGTTTTGCCAGTTGTCTGCTTTTAATTTTTGTAAAATTATTTGCATTCGTATACGCAACTGACAAACAAAGTTTACTACTTGTCCTGGCTCCTGGCTCCTGTTCCTGCTCCTGGCTGCTGTTGCTCCTGTTTTCTTGTAATTATCGCTTTTGTTTGTTAGTTGAACTTTTGCCAGGTCTGCCCGCCGGCCAACATACGAAATTAGCGCGGCAAAATTACTAAACAATATTTGCTAGGACTTGCGTCCTCAAGACGCCCTCTTCCTTGCCACAATAGCAAGGCAACATATTGTCCTTGGCGTTGTCGTCATTTTCTAATTGGCCAAAGTTGCTGCCAAGAAGTTTTCTCACCAACCAACCAACAAGAATTGTGCCTAGCTTTTCGGTTGCTAATTCAATTTTAATGCTTGATTTCATATTAATTGAAAAATAAATTTCCCTATGCTCCTTGGCAAAGGATTGCGTAAGAATGGGAATGGTAATGAGTTAAGGATGTTGAAGACATGCGCTTTTTGCAATAAGCATCTTAAAATTAGTTTTATGTTTGATTCATACTTAAATAAAGACGTTAGCGACGAATTATCAAATAAAGATTATTGAATATTTTGAAATCGCATAATATAAAAAGTAAGAATTAAATAGTCAACAATTTATAATATGTCTTTTGGATAAGTGACATACAGAAAATTTATAAACATTTTAGGTAAAAAACTCTTTGGTCTCAAAATGATCCATGTAAAATTATTGATTGTATTTAAAGACTTAGCTTAAGTCTAAAGTTTAAAGAACTTCCTATATTTAAACCTCTCAAGAAAACCTTTCTATTGCCATTATGGCTAATCCTTGATCCTTGAACCTTGGCCCATAGGTTTGCTTTTTTTCAGCAGTAATTTGTTATGTTCCAAACGTTTATTAAACTAATAATTTACATGGACACACATTGTCGTTAAAAACAATTTCGTGTGCAGAGAACACAAAACCTACGAGATTTATAAGCTGCCAGCAGTCAAAGGAAACCCCCATCCAACCCCAACTTAATCGGAGTCATAAACATATTTAGAGGCATTATAAGGTCAGCACCCCTCTCTCCGCCCTCTCACCCAAATGACCGTTGTGCTCTATGCGCTGTAAGTAAACTTATTGAATGTCTTAAGTTTTTTTACATCTTCTGCCTTCTGCTTGTTTTCATTTCATTTTTACGACAACGTTTAGACATTTTTGTATATATTTTGCTGCTGTTTGTCCTTCCTTTGGCTGCTTTTGGCCACATTTAGCGCGGTCCCCCATCCCCGTATTGATATTTGATCTTTATAAGGCCATGTTCTCTATAACCCCCCAGCCCCCCGAGTGCCAGCACTCGTGTGTTGACTGTGTCGCTTTGTTTGTCTGCAGGCATCTTTTTATGACTCGAGTGTGTTTGCCTTTTGGCTTTTGTGCATGCCCATAAAGAAAGCACAAAAAATGGAATACAAGTCTTAGAAATCAAACTTACCCCCCCGCTGGCACAAATATGAGGTCATCTGTTATGAACGTGCGCTCAACTGGCTTAAAAAGCCTTTAAGCAAATACAAGTTTGTGGTTTCCTTGTGTCTTTTGGTGACAATCGAATTTGTTCGCTTTTCGAACTTCAAAATGTGGCTGGGAATTAAAGTAGATCTTAAAGATATGCCTTAATAGGATGTGGAGAATTTTTCAAAATTTATTCATGACAAAAAATGTATATCCTGCAAGTCTAGTCAACAAATTTTTAAACTATTTTTGATTTGATTTTTTAAACGGTTACAGCGGAGGTACAAAAAAAAAGACTAAATTATTTTAATTTTTGTATTTACTTTTACTTTTATTAATCATCCACTTGATCAAAATTCAAATTTGATCCACACGAAATATAAAGGCACTCATTTGGACATGGTTAATTAGTAATTGTAGTAATAATCGTGCTTTAATTAAAATACTTATATGTTTATTAACTCGTTTTCATACACTTGTTTCTAGCATAAGGGTTCGCTCTCATGTTATCCTTAGCAAAACTAAATTGCTTCTTAGTGGTAATATCTAACCCTCTGCTCAAAAACCCAAACACACAGAAAACGTCTTAATCAAATCAGAGCAGCTAAATGGCCAGAGATACCCTCATAAATATGTCAATTAATGGCACGCCCAGGCAAGGACTGTGTGCTGCTGGTGGTGTCTCTTATCTCAATGAAGACATAAATGCCGTGATATCAATTTATGTCAACGCAAATGGGACTGATTGTGAGACTGGAAGTGGTCCTGGTACCGGTCCTGGTTTAATATATGCGCAGCCACTTGACTGCCCTGGAACATGTGTCAGCGAATCTTAAGTGGAGCTTATGAAACTATTAAAAGGCACAGACAAGAACGGCACATGTCCTTGTCTAGTGTCCCTTACAACAACAACCAGCAGGCAAAACAAACAAGCAAACAACCAAATATATACAAGACTGTCCCACACATGTTGCTGGAGCGGGGGTAATTAGTTTACTACACGCTCGAGGCGTGCTCGAGGACAGCCTCCCGCACACTTGTCGACCTGCCCCCCCTCCCGAAAATACCATTATGAATAATTCAGTCTATGGGCAAAAAACTTTGACCAGCTGGGCCAAAGGTTGAGACAACCGCAAGAAGGCAGCCACAAGACGTTGAGGCTGCGAAGATGCGCCACGGATTTCATTTCTGTCGAGTAATAATCATTGTGGAGCTCTTAAACGCAGATTACTCATACGCACGGTTGCCGGCGCACATTCATTATTTAGCTGCAAAGTCTGACAGCTCAATAAAGGCATGTTGCTAATGTTAATTGCCTTTGTCCCGCAACATTTGCATAATTTTCTTTAAACAATAAAAATCTAATTTGGCTGTCTCGTTCTCTCTGTCATTCTCCATGGCACTTATATATAATTTCTTGTTAAATTCATAATTGTTAATTTTGTTGTGGCCACTCTTGACTTGCGTTTTTCTTTGCCGCTGCATTGTGGGCTTAACTTTAATTAAGAGACAAGTTCATTTTCTGGCGACGCTTTTTCCAGGGTTGTTCAGCAGTCGCCACAAGGGTGGAAAGAGGTGAGGGCAGTTTTTGTGATGGTCACAAGAGTGGCTATTATGTGAAAGACCAAACGGGATTAGTAATATTAGAAAATATTATTTTGCTAGACAATCATAATTGCGAAGCAGCATTTTTACACCTGGAGCTAAATTTGAAGGAAAATAAAATATGTTTAGAAAAATGTTTAATTTAAGTACATTATTATTATTAACATTATATATACATACATAATTTTTAAGAAATTACACGAGTCTACAGCTTACACAATTTAAACAAAAATAACTTTTGCTCACACATCACTTGAAATTAATGGTTTACTATTTGCACAACAGCTGCGCAACATTTGGTTATTCAGCTTCCAAATTTGACAAACTCCAAAAAAGGTAAGCAATCATTTTGTCCCACAGAAAACATTAGCATTGTGAATTGTTGGTAAACACAAACCTTTTGTAATTCACTCGCGACAGTTTCCCGTTCCCTTCACCCCCCATTTTGAGTTCCATATCCATTGTGGTACCGCTGGACCGCTCTGTGACATATGAGTCGAATATGTTGCAAATTCAATATTTGCCAACAATTTTGCAGCAATTCTTGTTTTTTTTGTTTTTTTTTGGCAATGGTTGTCTTTTTTTTTGGACTTTTTACGAACATGTCCGAAACGGCAGTTGTAACAAGCAAACAGGGCAACAACAACAATAACAACAGTGGCTATGCAGGGGAAAAAAATGTGTAAAGCAAATAAAAGTTAAAAGCATTTGATGCACCACACAGATGACAGATATAAGAAACAATACAAAGGGGAGCATGTAAGTACCATGACTTTTGTTTACCCTCTTTTAATAGTCCTGGTGCATAACAAATTATATATATAAAGAGAGCAGCAGCACCTTTAATAGTTAAATTTCAACTGAAAGCTCAAAAAGTCTATAATTTATTTGAATACGATTTTAGATGGTAATTGAGAATGTTACAGAAGATGTGAAAAAATATAAAAAATGTTACATTTATTTTTGTTCCAAAAAAACTTCTTGGACTATTCCAAATATATTTAAAAATTATTAAGTTGCTAAGCAATTTTTATATTTTCTTGAATTATTTTGCATATTTAGAATCGAATATTAAAACTACTTTTTTAGATTTTACTGTTCATGTTTACAAGTGCAGACAAATCTGAACAGAAAGTTCAAATACTCATTCACTTATGAGCAAAATTTTCCACACTTTTGCAGCGTTTGGTAAGCAAATGTGTTGCCTGCTGTTTTTGTGGGGGGCTCGCATTTCCGGTCTCATTTGGCCACAGTGGCCGCAGGGCAACTCTGAAACTGACCGCCTGGACAGTCCTCAGTTCGTCTGTCCCTTTCTCGCCTGTTCGCCTGTTCGCCTGTTCGTCTGTTAGCCTGTTAGCCAGTTAACGTGTGCTTTGTTTAACGAATCGTGCAAATGCGGGTGGAAGAATTGGTAGCGATGAGCAGTTTATTTTTCACATTTTTGTGCATTTATTTGATCACGTCGAGTATTTTATTTTTCAATAAACACGCACAATAAAAAAAAAACAGAATAAAATGAAAGGAAACTGGCGCCGCTCATTAAATTTTGATTGTTTCTTGGTCATCAAAATCACAGCAAAAGTTGTAACTGTGCTCGGCAATCACACAAGTCGCGACGAGCAACACCAACAACACTAACAGCAACAAGAACAAACAACAAATTATGTTGATGGCCACATAATAGCCAGAGCCATGCCCCTTACTACACTGCAGCCCCCTTGAAACTTTGGCGTCTAAACAGCAGAAAAACTGAGTCCTGACGGGGCTGAAATCGCTTTAGGCATTTCGCAAAAATGATGATAATTAGCCGAAAAACCGCCAGGCAGCGCACAAAAAGTAAAAGTCAAATCAAAAACTAAACAAAAGTGCCGAGGAAATTGCTGCCGACTTCTGGGAGGAGTGTCAGTCATGTCCCAATGCGAAAATTAACTTGTAAACGCTTACAGGGCCCCCCCCTCCCCCCATCCCGCCATCGAGGATTGGCTGGGCAGGAATCTTCCTACCAAACACCACAATACCAACACCGACAGCAACAGCAACACCTACCCGTGACCAGGAGGCGTCTCCGGGGACTCTCGCCTAACGATTTACAATCAAGCGAAGCGCCAGCGTCAAAATAAAAAACTTTTGCATTTTATTTCGACTTTTGATATTTGTGCAGATTTCTTGCGCGCTACTTTCGAGTGCGATTAAATTTGTTTTAATGGTTTTTGTTCTGAGGTCCTTCAAAGTGTGGGTGCAACGCTTAAAGTTTGTTTTTTAATGGCCGCAGTTTTGGTGAAACTCTGCGGTCGCTGAGGATCCTTAATTGCCCGCCACGGCAACAAAACATTTAAAAGCGTTAAAGTCCTTGTGAATTCCCATTACAAAAACCAGAGCGCAAAGGATTTGTGTAAGTCAAATATAATTCTCTTTAAAGTGTTTGGAATACTTTTGAGAACTTTTGATTTGAAGTTTACATATATTATAGAATTTTTAAAATATGTTATCATTTATTCAAGAGTTTAATAATTGAATTTATTATTTAATTTTTACAAACATTTTAATATTGTAGTCATTCATTAACAACACTTTTGTGTAGCAAACAGTTATCAATGAAATTTTGTATCTCAATCGTTTGTTAATAAACTAATTTAAACTCTTTTTGAAACGGTATAAAGTGTAAATAATTGACTGAATTAAAATATATTAGAGTACGCTTAAGTATTTAAAAGTGAGCAGGCAAACTAAATATTTTAAGCCAGCAAATAACAAAAATCTTTGTTTTTATATCGTGTGAATCTCACTTTTAGTTCTGGCTTTTGCCAAACAATAAAAACGAATATATACAGTTAAATAATTTTGCTATCAACGCCGTCACACGCTGTCCAGTTTGCCCAGCTTAAGGACACCACAAGTGCACCTTTGTCACAGTCCACAGCTTAGTCCGAGTTTGAATCCCAGTCCCTTTCCCTGTCCCTGTCCCACTCCCAGGCCACCCTCAAGTAACTATAACATTTAAGCAGCTTTGCGCAAGTTGTGCGCCATTTGATAGCCACGAAGAGTTGGCCAAGTACGCAAATGAATTTTATTTTAAATGTATTTTCATATACACAAATGAAAGAATTTGCGCTAGAAAAAGGCAACCTATTTTATTTTTATGGCAGCCAACTAACAAGGTTCAGTGGCAGTTGTCTAAATCATCTAAGGATTTACGTTTATCACCAGCCAGCCAACAGTTTGTGTTCAGGGCCACCTTTTTGGCGACAGGAAATTGAAAATTTCCACAACAGCAGTGGCAACTGAGTGCGTGGCATGTGTGGCATGTCAGCGATTCCAGCTCAAGCGAACCCAAGGGCCAATAACATTTACGCTAATTTGATAATCTGCACACGCACAAGGATTCATGCTGGCCCCAAAAACATTTGCATAGGGAACGAGGGGGACGCGGAGCAGCCATAAGCAGACGCACCTAATTGGCTGCAATGGCACCCGAGGGAGTTATCGCTGGGACTCTAGCTCTAGCTGACCAGCCACGACTGTTTCCAATCCCTTTTCACATTATCAGCGCGTTATCATCGCATTCTTTTTACTCTTGAACGAGTTCTGGCTTCTGGCTGGCAATTCACTTGCGGTCAGCGGGTTTATTATTTGGCCTTTTATTTTATGCTGGCTTATCTGTTTTGTTAATGTTGTTATTGTTGTTGTTGTTGTTGCTGTTGCAAAAGCTGTTTTTGCCACGCTCGCCTAAAATCGCTTTCGTAATCGCTTTTACACGCTTGACTGCAACCCGAATTAGCTGCGGGTTTTTAGATATTTCGTTTGTTAATATTGTTGTTGTTGTTGTTGTTGTGGGTCATGCAAATAAATTAAATATATATCTAAACACATATATTTACTTAACTTTTAGTTGAATTGGCTGAAATTGTATTTGGGTTTGTGCTGAATTTTATTGTTGACTTCACTTTTAGTTTAATTATTAAAAGTGCCTGGCTTTTAGCGATAAGCACTAGATAACTAAGGAGCAAATAAAGTAAGAACCTAAGATCGTAAGTATATCAATATTCAATGAATACATTTATTTTATATATATTTATATTACAGAATATACTTAAAAATAGATTTAAAAATTTTGTTTTTTTTTTCAAATTTTATAGTCTGGTAAAATGATTTTATTTTTAGTAATAATTATTAAAAGTATAAAAATATTAAAAAAAATATAACCACAATTTGAATGAAACAGGTATCAACAGCATTTTCTGATTAGAATAGGTATACATTTTAGTTCAATTCGAGTGTAACTCTTTCACTAGCTCTACACACTCTTGTCCTTACAGGTTTCAATCATGCTCTCGATGCTCGATGTCGACTGCTTATATTTATCCAGCATAAACGGAAATATCCGCCCATATGGCAAGTGCACAATCTGTCTCCCTTCACATGCATATTTATAAGTTACTCATACGCCCCAGGGGCAAGTGTTTGCTTGAGATGTGTCTGTGTGTTTGTGTGTGTCTGTGTTGGTATCCTGGTGTGCGACAAGATTTATGTCTGTTTTCTTTTTCTGCCACTGAACATTTTAACGCCTGCAAATTTGCTAATTAATTAGTTTAAATGTGTGCTGTGCGGTAAATGTGAAAAATGTTCATGTCTGAAAGGGAAAGTAAACGAAGGTAATTTCGCTAATTTAATAACTGGCAAATCAAAAGCACTTTAACTCGTTACTAAAGTCAAAATCAGAGCCACTTCTTTCAACCACAATGCCCAACTGGAATCCCGACACAGCGGGGCTATAATTAATGTGTTTATGAGTGAGTTAGCACCCCAGACCTCTGGCGATAAAAAACGCAGCGAAACCGCGCGCGTTTTTACACGCATGTAATTTGTTGAAAATTTGCAGCCCTTTTTTGTTTGGTCCCCCCTGCACATACTTTGGGGCAAATAAAAAATTAATTTAACGCATGTTTTTCATGTGGCGGGGTCGCTTGCGTATAATGAAATTGATTTAAGGTTATTAATGCGAGCAGCTCGGCAAATTCCAGGATGGCGCTGCCTAAGTAAATGTTTGGCATTTCATAATGTTACCGGCAACCTTTAACGTCAATTTTATGCAAATTATGTTATTTCGGCTGCGGCTGCTGTAGATTTGTGGCCAACAAAAGTCAGGGGGCGTGGCTGCATCCATATAGCAACGGGGCGTCGCTGTAAACTTTCCTCTTTTTTTTTCTATTGGAGCACATTTTTGAAGTGGGTCTGGGTGTTGTTATTGAAGTTTTTGGGCGTCTCGCTGCCTGCTGACTGCTGACTGCCAACTGCTGACTTATTCAATAAGCCAAGTTGAAGTATGCCCCATGGCTGGTAACTGTTGTTGTTGCTGTTCTTGCTGTGGCTGCTTAAGTAAATACCGTGTGCGTCGTACGAGTATATGCAAAAAGTGCAAATAATAATAATAAAGAGTACTTATTGTTTGATTTATGTGTCTGTGTGTGCACAATATAAGCGTAGTATGAGCCCAAATGGTTCATAGTCTCGAATTATTGTATAGTAGGCAAAGCTTCAATCTTGAGCTATGAGCGCAGGCAGCAAGCGGAAGTGCTTAATAAACGGAATAAGTTCCTTATATAAAAAATATACTTTCTATTAATTAGCTCTGTTTACTTTGTGCTTGAACTGCAACTTCTAATAATAGTTATTTTGTTTTGTAGTTGAGATATTTATGGGATATTGTGAAACAATTTATTATTTATTTATTAAAATTATATTGAAAATTTCGGGTCGTAAATAATGTTTCTATTTATGTGTATGTTTTATCTGAATACCATAAATAATTACATTGAATTGTCAATCATTACACTTTAGATATCAAGTATATCAAGTCTTACAAGTATGTATATCTTGACAGTGCAGGCACACTGCTTAATTTAAACTCACTCCTACTTTATTCTAGCTTAAGGTGTTATTTCACTTTCTCTCACACTTCGCTTTCCCATCTTGTATCGTAAGCTAAGCCCTGCCATCAGTTGCTACTGATAAAGTCACCTTTATTTGTCAGTCTTAGCCCAAACTGGCTGTCAGTTTCTCGATGAAACGGAGGCACGTACCAGCCACGCCCACTGGCAAATGTCCAACCTAAACCCGAAGCGTTAAACCGCACACACCTATCATGATGTTATTTTTGTTGTTGCTCCTTCTGTTGTTGTTGTTGTTGTTTTGCCGTCACCTCAAACATCCACCCATCCATTCCATCCACCCAACGCTAGCCTACTGTTTCCAGATCCAGGATGGGTGCTTGCTAAGTGAGCCATTTATCTTCGCAGGAACCTCAAGCGCGACACAACAACAGCAACAACAGCAACAACAACAACAGCAACAATAACAACAATAGCATTTCCTACACGCGTCATCCAATCCTGGCAGACGCCAATAATGCCGTACTGAAAATAAAACGATTTATATGCCGCAATACCACGCAACAGCAACAACAACAATTACAACAGCAACAACTACAGCCACAACAACTACAGGACATTTCAGCGCATTTCGTTTTTGGTTTTTGCCTTATCCCAGGACACATCAATTGAACAGCCGCAACAACAACAACAACGGCAACAGCAACATGAAGTAAATGAAACCCCCAGAAAAGAGAAAAAAAAAAAAGAAAAGTAAAATCGAAGATTGCTATCTTTGACGGCTTGTTTTCCTGCCCCCACCCCGTCCAGCCAGCCGCCTTCAGTGGGCGGGGCAGCCATTATGTATTGGCGTTGAAACAATTTGAACAGGCATCGTTTCCAGTTTTCCCCGCCAGCGTCGCCAAAACAAATGAAAGGAAGTCGTTTAAAAGTACAAACGGACATTATTTATCGCTCAAACCATTTAGTTGCCGAAACTACCCGAAGAGCATAAAAAAAGAAGAAACAGGCTAAGACCGCACAAGTAGACCCCCCACCCTCCCTCTAGTAACTGCCCCATGCCACTTGTTGTTGCTGTGTCTACTTAGCTGTTATAAATGGAAAACGTCGAGTCCAACAACTGCTCCCACAATACGCTGCATATAATTTCTGGACTAGCAATTGGATTTTAGCCACAGCGACTAAAACACAGAAAGATACGAGTGAGCCAGTGGGAGAGGGAGAGAGAGACATTCGATAGAAGAAGGCGACAAGCAAATCGATTGATTTCTGCTTGCTTAAGCAGTTTTCGATGGATCCGGATAACAGCAGCAAGTAATTTTCAGTTGGCTCTTTGCTGGCTTGGAATGGGAACTTGGGGCTCCAAGTTGAAATGAGTTTTGTTTAGTTATTTAGGAAATTGCTGGCGTCCACTGTGCTGCAAGTAAACAAATTAAAATAGTGGCATATACAAGTGCTAATTTTAAGTAACGATTAAATAAATAATCGTTCTTTTAACAAGTATTTTTATCTAATTAGAGTTTATTAGAATTAGAATTAGAGTTTTGGCAATATTTTTAATTTTATTAAAAAGAGCTCAACTGGTTTAAAAAGATCTATCCAACTGTATTTAGTTTCCGTTGAGAGTTTCCACTGCACTTTTTTCTGCAAGCTGTGTGCTTTATCTAAATAATATATTTATTATTTTACTGTACGCATCTGCATTAAATATTTCTCATATGACATGTATAAGTAAATAATTTTTTTTTTTTTTTTTATTTTTAGAATAAAATTACTTGCTTTTTATTAAAATTGTTAAATTAGTTTTGGGTTTTTAACATCTAATCTACTATTAGCACTCTCTGTTTCATTTATCGCTGCTTCTGCCCCAATACGCATTACCCGAATGTGTCATATGAAACCGCGTGGTAGACCCACTCCCATAGTGGGCGGGGATCCGCATCTGACCATTGTCGACGCGAAAGCACACAAGCCTCGGGCGTCTTATCGCCTTAAACCACTTTAGTGTCAGCCATGATGACAGCGGACGGTCGGTCGGTCGGTCCGGCGGACTAACTGTGAACATTGTCGCCTTTTTTCAGTCGCCATCATACTGAATGCTGTGGCTGCTCTTCTGTTGCTGTTGTTGTTGTTGTTTTTGTGTGGGCTGACCATTTAACGGAGTGGCTGGCTGTCGTAGTCGTAGCATGTTGTCTGTTAACATGCCCAGTGGTCTTGTCGACAATGCGATAAAAAAAAAAAAAAAAAAAAAAAAACAAACACAACCAACACAGCCAAGAAGGAATTTACGTTTTTGGCCATAATGAGGGTGATTTTCGTATTTGTGGTAGATTTGTCCACTTAGCAGCATGACCACGGGCCGGACTTGCTTTTTGATGCTCTTGCAATTTGCCGGCCGTTTGGGTGTTAAGCCAAATCATTTGTACATTTCCACAGTGGATTATTTAGGCCTGGTCTAGCTGCTGGCTCCGATGATAATGTTAATAATTTGTAATGCCTGCATATATATATATATATTTTTTTTTTGTTGCCTACTTTACATGATATATGTATGTATGCGCCAGCATGCATGACAATAATTTGTGCTAATGAGAGAAGTCACCAGCTCTATTGTTCCAGGGTGCATCCAAATGTTGCGGGCGCTTATTTAATTGGCATTTCTGCTGAGATGGCGTCAACTTTTTTAATAAAATGTCAGAGCAAGCGAGGAATTTCCATTTCGTATGCATGCAAATGAATGGCGAAATTCAGGACAGTTTTACTCCATTCCAATTCAGTTGATTTTCATTACCAGCAGCGGACAAACTCAAGTCCGCCAAGTGCTGAAATGTGTACACAATTGTCTACGGATTTTCAATATTATTTGCTGCGGTCTCCAGGCCAGCCCCTTTCCACGCACCCCCACACCCTCTCGAACGGCCAGACACCCCAAACACCAAACAACAAGCAGCTGAACCTGAATCTGAATCGGAATCTGAACCTGAACCTGACGCAGTGCTGTCTTGGGTTCATTGTGGCGGTGAAAGTGCTGGGACAGTCAGTCGAGGATGTTCATTGTAACCGATTTCAATTGGGCATTTTATTTTATATTTGAATTTTAAAATTCCTTCCGCACCGGCGACAGCAGGCGACAGGAAAATGGACAATTTGTGTTTGTGGCAATTGATTGGCAAATATTGTCCGGCCAAATGGGCAAGGCGAAAGGTTTACTGATTAATACGCGGTGACAGCAAGTCAGCAAAGTATTCCTTAGAATTTATTATTGGACTTCGACGGCTTTCAAAAGGGATTACGAATAACCATTTTGTTGAAGTGCCCCTAAAATACAACTAGATTTACATGTATGTAGTATTGCTATAGTGACTAAATTATAATGTAGATATTGCTTATGACCATACGACTTTTGTTGAGTAGAATTTGAATATTTTCAAGTGAAATATTTATTAAAATAAAAAATATAGAAATTCTTGCTGCCGAAGTAATCCAAGCTTTGCACTTAGCAGCTAAGAATATATAAGAAGTATATGACAACTCATCCATGGCTGTATGCACCATTTAAGCGCCTTAAAGTCGCCTATAAAAAAGTTGGCCAATTCGTAAGTTGCATGCAAATTACAAGCAATAAAACGAGGCACATCGATGCTTAGGCAAACTTCACAGAGAGAGAGAGAGGGGCAGAGGCACTCAGACAAACAGTGACGCCCACAAGCCAAAGCGATTATTCTTTATTGTTTAGACAACGATGGTAAAAGCAACAACAACAGCAACAACAACAACAGCAACAACAACAACGACAATAACAAGAAACAGCCGCTTGTAGCAATTCTCACATCATACGATACGATTGGCATTGAGATTGCGTCCTGGTATTGGAAATTCCCAAGGCTGTCATATGTAAGGACATGCAGACAGGACGCACGCTCTCACAAGCGCTAGGGATATGTAAATTTGTCACTGAGCAAACAAAAAAAGGAGTGAAATAATCATAAAAATGTCATGTCAGACAACGTGGAGGGAGAGAGGAATCCTGAATTGAATTTTTATCTATTGTATAGGCAATAAAGTCACATTGTCAGCGCCTGTATAAAATTATTATTATTTACTTTTTAGGCGATAGGAGGCAGCAGCAAAAAGTTGGTTCCGGGCTCAACCGGGATTTGAACCCGGGACCTCTCGCACCCAAAGCGAGAATCATACCCCTAGACCATTGAGCCGCTCATAGGAGAATAGAGTTCAAAACAAATTTTGTATCTTTCATTGCTGCAGCAAGATACTTGCAGATACTTTTGTCATGCATTATTTATTTAAGATTGCAAACAAAAGATACGAGCAACCAGTTTATTTATATTAGTTCTTTTGTTTACTTCATGGTGACTATATATATACATATTATATTTTATTGTAGCGATCGCAGCTGTGCCGCAATTTACCCAAAATTTGTATTTCTTTTCTTTTATTAATTATAGGTTTTTATATACTTTTTAACCCTTATCATTTGGCCGCTGATTTATTGACTTTTAAACGCTGCAGTTTCTCAACACGCAGCTGACTCATCAAATTTGTTTTGTCTTTTCCCTTTTGGCATGCTTTTAATTTAATTTGAAAAGTTTTGCCTGCTCATTTGGCGCATTAAACCCTTTAACCTCCGCCCAAACAGTCCGATGGGCAAAACAAATTCGGAAAAAATAAGGCAAAAGACGTCTCATAAATAATTATGATAACTGTCAAAATTTCTTGCTGCGCTTTGGGCACGCTACAAATTGCCACGCCCATCAAAATCACCCACACTCGCCCGAATATGCAATTAAATGGGTTTTGAGAAGAAACCCGAATAAAAAATCTGTCAATTAGTTTGGCAAATTACTTAAGGCTGCCCTATCAAGTTTAAAGACTAGAAAATGTTACACAAAAAATGGGGACGGAAAAACTTAAGCTACTTTTGTACTCTAGAATTTAACTGGAAAATCGATCAAAGCCTACTTGTATTAGAATCGCAAAATTAAAAAATGATTGGAGTTAAACATTTATTAAAATAAAATTTTAATTTTATAAATTTCGAATTTCAGTGCCTTTTCATATTTACTTTAAACATTCTTAAAATCTATGCAAAATATTTACAAGAACTTCATATTTTTTCTAAAGACTTTCAGTTTGTGTTTCTTATGTCTGCATTTTTTGCTGTTGCCTGAGCAACTTTTGTGTCGTTATAAATCACAAAACTGTATCCATAGAAGATTTATGAGCTGCTAAATTTGCTCAGAAAACAATGAAGGAGGACTTTAGATAGCCGTTTGCAAACTCCTGCGTCGCTGATGCGAATGTTTAGCATAACTTTGTACGCATATCAAGATTTAAAACGCAATTATCATATGTAGTATATAAACATACATATGTACATACATATATCTGAGGATGCTGAATGTGCATGTATCTTTGTCTCTGTTGGTTTTGCGCAGATAAAACAAAACAAAGTCCTAAATAAACACAAAGCAGTCTAAACAACAAAAAAAATTAATAAAAAGGTGCTGCAGACAAGAAAACAAATTGTTTTTAATTGAAAAATAGCAAAAAACTCATTGGCAACACGTTGCAATTAAATTGGCTTGAATTACAAAAAAATACGTCATTGAATCGTGGGTGTAAAAAATCCGCATAGTTTTAGTATCATGTCTTATATCACTTGTTTTCACCTCAAGTCACAGCTTATGAAAATTATTCCAATTAATGCTCAAGAACTTTTCCCACTTAAATGCCATTAACCATTAACCATTAACAAAGCACAAACAATTTTTACACTTTGCGTGCCAAAGGCAACAAAGGCCAACTACAACAATAGCAACAACAACAACAAACTAAAAGAAAAATGGCAAGCAAAATAACAATAGCAACAACAGCAGTAAATAGAGTTTTCTTTATTTATTTTTTCAACAACTTTTTACCTTTTTCCAACTCATTTTCAAGTGTTTCGCTGAGCGCCACTTAGTTTGTTGTTGCTGCTGCTGCTGCTACTGCTGTTGTTGTTGTAGTTGTTGTTGTTGGGCAAAGCCATTAGAAAAAGGCTGCTTGAGTGTTAAATGGGTTTGGGTCTTGAGTCCTTGGTGGGGCCAGCATTGTTTTTGTTGGACTAAGTCAACAAGGTCGAGGGTTAATGAAATGAGGTTGGTTGATCGCTCAACTTTGTGCCTGTACATTTTTCGTGCAGCTTCTTGTATTCCATAACCTAGAAACTAGATACTTAATGTAGTTGTTGTTTCTCTTTAAAAAATATTAGCTATCAGCGAGAGTATAATTTTAAATATATATTGAAAAAGTCGATCTCAAGTATAATTTTAAATATTTGTTTTTATTGTTGCTTAAGAGTTTAAAAAATAAAAATTATGTAAACATAATTTTCGATATGAATTTTAATGATACCATTTTTAATATTTTATTCTCTCACAAATTTTATTTATAATTAATTAAAGTAGCATTTATTGCAGAGTTATAAGATATTATATAAAAAATGTTAAGTATTGAAATACTTCAAGTTAAATAAGTCTTCTTCTTCATAATTGGATCATGGCCTTAAATTTATCACGTTGTTGTTGCTTGAAGTCCTCGTGTTTCTTTCGTTGCGCATTTTTTAGTAGAAATTCTTGGAACTTAAGGCGCATGTCTAAGGAGAGGCCCGTATTACGCAGATCTAAATGTTCCAGCATCTTGTTACAGCTTATGATCTTTAGCAAGTGCTTACCAAATTCCTAGCAAGTAAAGTCAGTAAGTATTGCATTTTTTGAGAGACTCACTTCTCTCACCTCTCCCAGAGAATTGTTTGATAGATCAATGTTGAGCAATGTCTTCTGCTGGCATATCAGCATCATGAACAACTTGGTGATACTCTCAGTGATGGAGCAGCTGCCCAGGTTCAGTTCCCTGACGGGCATCGTTTGGAGAGTATGAAAAATGGCAGCGGCGCCATCGCTTTGAATGGGATTTAGGCGCAGAACTAGTTTCTGGAGAGGCACATTCGTCAGGATTCGACTGAGAGTGTAGGCGCCCTCCTCCGCTGATTGAAGAGAGAAAAGAATGCATGTCACCAACAAGTATCTGACATAAATCGAAATAAATCATAGTACTTATTTTATTGTTGGTTAGGTCGAGAACTGTGAGGGTGGCAAACGATTCCTTGCCGCAGGTTTCCAGGAAGCAGCGTATGCCCGCATCCCCAACGGCACAGTGCAGCAAGGATAGCTCCATCAGGTGATGACATCCCTTGTCCAGGCTGTGTGCCAAAAATCGCAACTGATACGCAACTAACTTCGTATTGTGTAGGCTAAAAGTGGCAAGATACTTTATCATAGGGTTTTCATAGCAAAGGCATTTCTTACCAAAACTTGCGCAGCTCGTAGCACTGGCTGAGTCCTTTGGCCAGCAGGATAATGTCGCGGGGCGTTAGCTGATTGCAGCCTATTTGGTAATGGATGCCCGCTGTCTTGGTGCTATAGCTGAGCCGCAGTCGGCGTAAGTCCGGCAGATTGCTCAGCAGGTAATCAAGCGGAATGTGATCTGTTGTGGATGGGTTGACTCATTATACCCTTGATCAAAGTGTTTTCATTTCATCTCAATGTTCCCAATTCTGGGCGTTACGATTTAAAAATATATCATGGCTTAAACTTAAATGTATAAAACACAGCTGAGATAAATCTAGACTATCTATTTATTTTTTAAATTATTTAAATTTTAAAGTCAAATTTTCGGCATAATTATAATTTGTACCTACAAATCAAATATTATACATATATGTAAAATTAAAATTAAGGTATTTTAGTACTTTAGCAATTGATATAGGGTATACAAGTACTCACCATTGCTCTCGCTGTCGGGCGGTGCGGCCTGTAGTAGATTTATCTCCAATTGATTTATGTATGCCGCACAGATGTCCAAGGTGGCCTGCACGTTGCCATCCTGCTCGTAGTCGCCGGTTTGCATATTTTCAATAAACTCCTGCACATGTCGCTCCATGTAAATGTTAATCCAGCGCCGTTCCCTGCCCCGCGCCTGCGATGATGCCATGCGCCAGCGCAGCTCGTAGCAGCGTCGCCAGAAGTAGTCATCGCGGATGTGGGAGCTGAGCAACTGCAGCGGCAGCTGTGTATCCAGCTGGCTGAGTATGTAGTTACGGTCCTGGCGCCGTGGCAGCTGACGGTAAAGCGGCAACTCTGGATACAATAGTCAGACAGTTGTCATCTTGCGTCGCCTGGGGCGGTTGGGTGATGGGTTGGATGGGATGTCTTACCGCTCCAATTGCTTACGATGGCATCGAGCACAACATGTCGCAGACTTTTCGCTTGATTTGCTTGGCCCTCGCCGGTCTCGGCCTGGAATTGGTCCAATGATTTACTGTTGTCTTTGGGCAGCTTGACATCATTGGGATTGAAATAGGCCTTGAAGGTGTCAATGGATACGGTACTGGGGAATTCGCAATATGTGAAATCCATCTAAATAGTTATTTGCGATGTTTAACTAACATTTGTCTATAGTAATTACATTTTCGAGGGGTTTTGGTTGTCAGGAAGTGGCTGCCAAGGCAACTTGTTTATTGTCAGTGTTGCCAACATTGACAGAGTTACCAACACTAGTAAACGTAAAAGGACATTTTTAATGTAGTTCATTAAATTATATATGAGATTTTATATCAATTTAAGTTGTATTGTAGCACTGCGAATTCTAGATAAATAAATAAATAAATTACCCATAAGTCGGTAGATTTTATTTGACAGTGCATAATAATTTTTAAGATAATGGGATTTGATGCATCGGGTATTTGGGTATTAAGTATTCCATGCGTTGGTGGCGCCTCATCGAACACTCCTGATAATCCCTAAACTTAGTATAGTGTGCCTTATGGCATTCCTCAGGATTGCCCTGTTTAAATAGGTTCTTTCGAAGGTCCTTCATAAGGACGAAACCATTTGGGTGCGGATATCTGTACATGTGATGTTTCAGCCATTTCATCACTCTGGGAATATTATAGACTGTGGACCGTCCCACGCACACAGTTTCCAATTCGCCACTGTTCAAAATAAAATAATATATGCATTAGTTCATCAAAACATGTTATGATGGGATACAAATCGGTACATTTTCAATAATCCGAATAAGTAAAACAATTAAACAATTACCATCGGGATAAAAGTCTACTCCAATACAAAAAAAAAATTGCTTGAAAAATTGTATTTCAAAGTTTTAAAGAAAAACGCAGTTGCATCTAGACATTAAAAATTGTAAGACAAGGCTTACAAAATGGCAAAATACACAAAATCCGACTTTGAATATTAAGAAATTATGCAAGTAAATTGAAAATATTTGAAGTCAAGATGTTATACTTACTTATATGGGTAGTAATCTTTGGCCGGAACTGACTCCACATACATTCGAGGGATGGTGGCACGTCCGCCGATATTAAATCGCGTATCCTCCCAAACTTTGCCATAAGTGATACCCCATGGATTGTATACCCAATTGCCCATTGCGTTGGTTTTGAATCTAGGTACCGATATAGTCCATTCCTTGACGGTTTTATCTTTGTCATCCTTTTTGTCATCCTTTTTGTCATCCTTTTTGTCATCCTGATTGTCGTCACCTTGCCGGGGATTTATCTTAACTTTGATTCCTGATTTTACCCTGGGGACGGAGCCGGCCTTAGACTTTTGACGGCCTGCAAACAATTGTATGTGCTGCATATCTTCTACGGCTTCCAGATCGTCGGAGACTGTTTCTTCAGGCACACTAATTTTCTGTTCACGGTTTTGGGTATCTTGCATTATGCTTTGACTATCTGGTTTGGCCAATGGCTTGCAATCAACACGGCTCAGGAACATTATCTGCTATGTGGGATGCCAACCAGTAAAGGAAATCATATTTATGAGAGCTACTTACGTAAAATAGGCAAACGAGCCCAAAACACAAAACGAAATTTAGCTCCATATTTAATGAACTAAATAAAATTAAAGATTGTACTGTGTACCTAAAACAGTATGTGTTAAATATAAATAATGTCTTGAATACATTGAGTAACTGAAGTGTAATTCAGAGCTTACCCCAAACAATTTGTCTGTCAAAATTGGCTTCTAAAGTGCCTAAACATCGAAAAGTTCCTTGTAAATGACCTTACCAGACTTCAAACTGCCACAACTTTGACAAATCTGAACCGATTCTCATTCCCGAGGCCATTTTGATCATTATTTGGCATCTAGTTTAATCCTACATCTCAAGTTTATGAATTTTTGAAAAAAGATAATTTTGTATTTTTTTGGTGAAAAAAGCATAAGGGGGGACCCTTACCAATTTTGATTTTTCAAAATATAGAATCTTGAAATTTTACGTTTAATTGATTGTGGGTGTCTCAATTAGTATAAAAAACTATACGAAAAGTGATTTTGTGGTGTTTCATTTTTCTGTCAAAAATCACGCCAAAAGTGACAAAAAAATTGGCTTGTGAAGTGCCCAAACAACGAAAAGTTCCTTATAAATGACCTTCCCAGACTTCAAACTGCCACAACTTTGTCAAATGTGAACGGATTCTCAATCCCGAGGCCATTTTGGTCATCATTTACTTCAAATCCACATCTAAGGTTTATGCACTTTATTTGATTGTGAAAAAAGTATCAAAGAAGAATATATTTATATATTTTAAAATTAATTTCGTATCATAAGCGCGAGTATTTTCTGTAATCAAACTTGGTCCTGTATTCTAATCAATTTAATCTACATTACAGTTAAGTACAGAGGATATTCTAGTCGAGCACTCTCTTACTTGCTAAACATATTTGAGAAAAATATAAACTTAATATAGAGTAAAGCATTTGATTGCCAAAAAATAAGATTTCCTGTCAATATTTACATTAAATGCTTATCATTTATCAAAAGAACCAAATCGCAGGGCCACAAAAGGAGAGAAATAAATGATATAATACTACAATACAGAGCCCAACAATTTCTGCCTAGTCAAGCAATGTCTGGCCGCAATACTTGTAATGTGGCCAAGCGAAACGTTAAGTGCCATAAAAATAATTCAAAATAAATTGCTTAACATAAAAATTGGTTTGCATTTGGGCGAAGGAAAAAAAGAGCAACTGTTTTATAAGGTGTAGGTATAAGGTATAATTTGGTCATAATAATGCGCATCATGAAAACTCAACACACACACACACACACACTCACTCACGTTCCCATAGACAAGCTGGGTTATTAATTTTGGCGTCGGATTTCGCTGGGACGCCGTCGCAAGACATAAATAACGCGTTTTATACGAAATACTTTGCATATTTACAGGCGCCGCACAACTAAGCCATAAAAATTACAAGAATTTGAGGCGGCAAAGTCAAGAAGCCCAGTCATGTCAGCTGCGGATTCTGGGCTAAGTCGCAGGTAGATTTTCGGTGTGAATGGCTACAATGAAAGAGCCCAAGTCAATATTATTGGCGTGCCAAGAGTAAAGTTGGGGTAAAAGTAGACCCAATGATTTCGCGGAATAAACGCCCTGTAATGACATGTAATTATGGCCATAATCGGCTTGCCACTTGGGACACTATCGGCCAGCCCTAAAACGACTTTGATATGCAAATGCCGCAGCTTCAAGATAAACATGTTTTACATATTAGATGGACCACAAATAAGTGAGCTTAGCATATACAAATTTAAATGCCTAACTTGGACTTGGACACAATTTTGTCAGTAGTAGGTATATATGTATATATATATATAAATTGGTAATTATAGTAATATGGTAATAACATTTACTTGATAGACAAATAACAACTAGACCAATCTATTAGAAAAAAAAGTAGTTTTGTTATTTATTTATTATTACTTTGAATATAATTGATTAATAATTTCCAAGCTAGTGTCACAATGACTTTGATTTCATGTCAAGCTTTATCCAGCGATATTTATTTCATAAAGTAAAATATATTTATTATTGGTACATAATTTTGAAATAGTTCATTTATAGTGCTGATTAAGAGTTGCTAAAACTTATACTGCAAGTTCAGACCGCCTCCAAAATCGGATTTTCCCCTGAATGGTCCGCTTAGGTGTCGTGAAGCGTTGGCCGTGGCATCCAAGTTGAGATTACCACTGGGCGAGGTCAGGAGATTGGCTCTGCCACTGGCATTCATAGTCGTCATATTGAACTGCGGCACATGACTGACTCCCAACGCCGCCGAGTGGCCACCGGCAGTTTCCATATTCATTCCGCCGCCAAACTGATCGTGGGTCCGGCTGTGAGTGTGGAATGCGGTGGCATTGACTGCTGCCTGCTGATTCTGGAAGAGATTGGCTTGAGCAGCTGCCGTTGTGCTACTGCCGAATCCTTCCGTGTGTCCATGCTGCAGTGATAGTCCGTGTCCATTGCTGTAAATTGAACGAGTCTTATTAATTACTGATGCACTGCCTTGATTCTAGCTGCACTTACGAGTTCACGGCTCCGTATACGCCTTTGGTGACGGGTCCTGCACTACTGGGGGTCGTTGCAAAAACTCCGGCACGTGCATTCACCAGCTCGTCACCTGTCATTACTCCACATCTTACGGATGCTGCTCCCGTCTTTGGATCACCGGCTGCTTGACACTCCATTTTAATTGAATTGTGTAAACTATTAAGTTATTAAGCTGTTGTTGATGCTGAAGCAACGTTAAATGTTCTGATGATCTACAGCGCAATGAACTGCCTTTTATATGTTTGCAAAATGAAATATATATGTAGGTGCAGATATATGTATATAAAGCACAGACCACAAGCTCGGTACATTCCCCTGCACAATCTTTACAAGCTTTGACTAATACTTTGGATACAGAAACTTATATATATATATATATTTGTATATATGTATGTGCTTCCCCTGCATACAAATCATTCGCATGACACTTTCTTAAATAAAGTCTGCACAAGAAATCCCCTTAAAAAAAAATGTACTATATCTTATGGCCTTTATTTATTTCTTATTCTTGTATATCGAATCAAGAAATTTGCTGTTATTACTATGTGTACATATCCTAACTGGATCATACATATTTAAAAAAAAAAAATATTTTAGCTGATTAAGTTTCTTTTTAATATATTTTATATCAGCACTAATAATTATAACTGTTCATACGATATCGAAGTTCATAATTTCTTAGGGAAGTACATACAATTTTCTTTAGTCAACAAATCTTCAAATTATTTCAATTCCAAAAAATCACACTTTTGATAAAAGTAAGTAATTCGCATAAATGCGAAATTGTGAAATTATTGTGATAATATTTGTATTTTTATCTCAATATTTTGTGAATCACAAATACTGAACTATATTTGTATGGGCCTACACACATGTAGCTGCTTGGCCACAATCTGCGCATACGGCGCCGTGGCTTAGTTGGTTAAAGCGCCTGTCTAGTAAACAGGAGATCGTGAGTTCGAATCTCGCCGGGGCCTTCGCAATGAAAAATGTTTGTGATCTATTTTTATTTGTGCGGAAATCACAATACACAAAAGTCTGATATATTTATATTTTTTTAAAGTTAAAAATGCGTTTTTATTGGTTTAATTTAAATTATTTTCCAAAGTGTTTACCAGAAATAACCTTTTGTACTACGTTTAGAATAGATATTCAGTACCTATAATGTCTTGAATTCTTCGAAACAAATTTTGTTTAAATTTATACCATGCATTTTTTTTTTAATATTTATTGACTATGATCTACATTCTACATTCTAGAATCTAGATTTTAGTTTTTAGAATCTAGAAGTTAGAAAAACCAATATTTGGTACTTTCCGCGTCGCAAGCAGCTGGCGCCGTGGCTTAGTTGGCTAAAGCGCCTGTCTAGTAAACAGGAGATCGTGAGTTCGAATCTCGCCGGGGCCTTCACATAATAAACTCATTGTTGTTATTGAGACTATAATTTTATTATTTTGCTACAAAATATACGACTAAAACTAATAATACATTTGAATGTGATACACATTGTATAGTTATAATTGGAGGAAGACAGACTTATACGTATGTAATATTATGGCTTCAGTGACGCTGTCATCAGCTCCATCCTTAAGCAAGATATGAAAATCTGCAATGTTTTCATGTTGCTTTTGTGCGTCTGCACTGATGACAGCTGACAGAAAGTTTGCTGGCCTGGCCGTAAACAGCGGCATCGAATCCGCCTTTATGACGACCATCAACATATCCACATATCAAAATGCATGTCAGCCCACAGCCCACAACCCACACATTATCCTGCCAGCTGCCACCTGTTGTCCTTGCGAATCGGAAACTGACGGCGCTGCACGACGGATATGTTCGACAGCATGTTGCGTGACTGTCGACTGACCAGTTGGCGGGTGGGTGGGTCAGTGGGTTGGAGATTGGACTGGTGGGTGGTTGGAGACCATTTGCCTTGTAAACGTATCTCATGTCGTGGCCGAAGGCCATTCAATTATTTCTCGGGAGGGTTGCAGGCTGCAATTAGCCAGAAGCAACTGTATTTGTTTCGATTTATTTGCAGTTGTTGGCTTATCTTTACTTTTTATACTCAAACGCACAAGTCAGATAATTTCAGTTGGATCATCACAATTGTTAAAATAATAAATATATGTATACCACAACTTGTGACAATAGCAGTGTAAGCCTGTGTAAGTATGTGTGTGTGTGTGTGTGTATATCGTATAATCATTTTTATGGATATAATTTCCAATGTCCTTCCTTTTGTGTGGTTGCTGGCCTGTCGTTTATTCATCGGATACAGCAATGTCCTTTTCGAATTTCCTCATGAGAATTATTATGTGACTGTTGCTGACGGGTTGGGCCAACTAACGGGACAACTGGCTTATTATTATTAAGGCTGTAGTATTATTTGCTCTATGTTTATGTTTAGAAATTTGTAAATAAATAAAATTTAAATTATAAGGTAACATTATTTTACAAATCAACGATAATTAAGACTTTATATATTTCTAAAATTGTTTTTTAAGTACGTATATTTATCATGACTTAAATTTATTTAGTATTTATTTAGCTTTTTCCCTGTCGTCTCTTTTTGATTACTGGGATGTTGTCTGTTTTCTGCAATTGCCTCATGTCCTTTTTAAATATATTTGCCATATGTTATAGGTCCAATTATTGTGCGTCCAATCTGCTCGTATATCATTTACATTGCTCTGACGAATGTTGTATGTATGCAATTGCCACGCCTGTGGCAAATGTTATCCGAATCCTACTCCTGCCCCCAACCAAAGCAAGCCAACTCAGCAGCTACACTTTGCTGTACGAAGTGTCCTGCCGAAACTCATGCAAAGCTCACACCAATCCTAGTTTTTAGCAATTGTCAGCAATTTTCTCAATAGACGACAAAAACTATCTTCACACAGGACAGAGGACTAAACAAATGTCATTTCGGCACACAATGTCGTTTTGGTGTTGCTGTGTATTTTTGTGATTATCCTGGACGGGACAGGACTGGACTGGACTGGACTGGACTGGACTGGACTGGACAGGACTAGCACATACACATGGTGGGCGTGTACATACCATAAGCATTAACATAATTTATGTGGTTCCGCCGGATTTAGCTTTGTCGTAAAAAAGGACGCTCGGCCATTGTCCGTTTGAGTTCTGGTGCTTATTTCGATAACAATGGCTTAGACTGGGGGTAGGATTGCGGTTTTTATTGTTTTTATGGCAACAAAGTTTATGAAAAGTTTCCCTGCCAACGCTCTCGCACTCGCACTCGCTCCGTACGTAATTTCGTTTTAGTTTTCTGTTGACTTTGCATATTTTTTTAATTAAACCCAAGTAGCCGCAGAAATCAAAGTTGTTTCATGCTTGGGAGTAGCTTAATCTATGAAACCATTTCTCAAATTGTCCTCCAGCTCCCACTCTCGCTCTCGCTCTCTCTCCCTTTCTCACCTCTCTTTGTATGCTGCCCGGCATGTACATAAAAACGTGCGAAATTTTCACGGTCGCGTGAATTTTCACAGCATTTATATTTTGTTTTTGTTTTTGTTTTGCCAGACACAGGGCGGAAACACCCATACATTAAACCTCCAACTGATTGTTGTCACCTGTTTTTATACTCAGTAAAAATTCATTTCGAAGGGTATGCACATATTGATTGATATTGTGTATTTATAGTTAACATGTAAACTGTCAAATGTATACAAAACAGGCAGAAGCTTGATCAGACATCTCGGTTGACTTCTCCGAGTCCGCTTCATATACTCGAAATGGGAAGAAGCTGTCGACTTCTCCTTCATGAGCCGCACATTCGGAACGTGAGGGCGTTCCTTGATGTCTTGGGTGCATGAAAGTCGGCAAGTTGAAAATTTGGCAGCTTATAGTTCTCCTGCACAAACTTGGATACTTTGATCATTTCTCATGAAGTCGTTGGCTTCTACATGTCCAGTCTTAGCCGAGGTGTCATCTTCATGAAACGGACCATGGGTTATTGGAGACGTTCTACACCTGGAGTCTGCTACCTTTTTTTTTGGAAAAAAATAAATAAATAATTATATTACAATAAATGTTGGTTTTTAGTACACGCTACTTGAAAATTGTACATAAATTATTTTAGAATTTTCTAGCCCAGGGTACTTTGAAGTCGTTTTCTACAAATGACATACTTTGTTGTTATTTTTTGTACACCTGGCACGCAGTGCTCATAACTCAAAATATTGTTGCTGGTCGCTTTTAGGCCGGGGCATGCATCGTAATGTGGCAAAACAAAATCAAGCAAAAAATCGTCAAAAACCAGGCAAGTTCTTTGTCGTTTAACAATAAATAACGGCTAGCACGTGCCGGCACCAATTTAAAGCCTATATTAGAGTGCGTTCCAGAGTCCACATTTATTTTGTCAGAGAAATTGGAAAGAACTGCGTTGACTTTCCGTTATGGATATAGAATTCACATGCACAGTCGTAGGGCAATCAAAATGTAATATTATTTAATATGTATAATATAATAATTATTAAACTTCAACCCGTTCTTCTAGGTAATTTATTTTAATAATTATAATTATGCTGTTTTAAAAAGGTTTCAATATAAATTAAAAATATACTATTTTTAATAATCGAATTTTGAGTTTTTAATGGATTACAAAATACTCAACGTGTTTTTAGCATAAAACAACAAATATAATAATTATAATAATCACAAATGGATTTGGGCTGGAATATTTTATTTATCTGGTTTTCAAATTTGAGTTTCAAGTTTATTGCAAATTTCCGATATATATATACATATAAACATATTTATTTTTGTTTAATTCTCAAAGAAAAATCATATTATTTGCCTATGAATCTGACTCTGAATACTCCAATCAACAAAACAATGTTAAATATTTATTAAATGCCGTTTATTGATCCCATTACCACTTGCATGTTTATAGCCAACTGGAGCAGTGGGAAGTGCTTAGCTTTTGGCCACGCCTCGATATCACTAATAATTGTTTTTATTTTTAAATTTTTTTATTCCGGCTAGGCTCGCTTCTCAATTATGTGTATTGCAACACTTTGTGTGCTTTTGCTGTGATCATCTTAAATAGTTGAAACTTGAATGTTGCACGCTTGGGTGGTGCAATTGTTACAGATTACAAGAGCAGGGATTTAATTACAGGCCTCATTAGGCGGCATCTCAACTGCCTTACATGACTGCCTCATTACAAGTGGAGCCCACCTGGGAGTTGGGCACAGTGCAGCCAAAGACTTCAAAGCGCACAGTTCCTCAAAGATGTCTACGCTGGTGGGTTGTACTCTTAGTGAGAGATCATCTAATTCACTAGTTTTTCAGCAGATTCCGCTGATGTTTTTCCTTATTGCCGCCAGCTGCGCCGACATGCAGCAGGATGCGGAGGACGACTTTGAGCCGCAACCGGAACACTTTGATGGACGTTCGTTCTACTTTCTGGGCACCTTGTTTCGACGCTGGCGAGATCGTTGGATGGCCTTTCACAATCCTTCGCCGCTCTATGCTGGCGCCGCTTTCCCGCTCAATGGATACTATAATTGTCCCTCTTTTGGCTGTAATCCTGCGGCTATAGGACCACAGTCGGGTGGCTTATATCCTGCCTACTATGCCACGCCTTTACAGCAGCAGCAGCAGCAACAACAACAGCAACAGGCTCAGGGTAACAGCAATGTGTACATCTATTCGAGTGATCAGAATGCTGCCAGCTCTACGGGCATGCAGCCCTATGGCCCCGGTTTCTTTGGGCCACCTCGGCAGCCTACGCCCCTGACACCCCTGACGCCACCTCCGCCTCCGCCTCCACCTCGGCCGCTGCCACTCCCTCTGCCGCCACCACCATTGCTGCCGCCGGGTTCGCAGTCGCCTCAAGTGAGCGCCAGTAGCTTTGGATTTGGATCTGGACCTGTCCCATATCCTGGCTGCGGTCCCAATCCGTTGTCCTGTGCTCTGGGCTAAGCAGCATCGCCTAAGTAAACAACGCAGACAAAGTAAAAGAAAACAATACAATTTTAATTGAAAAGTGTGCTACAAAAAAGCAAAGCAAAAATTCACAAGAAAATCAGCTACAGTTCAATGCTGACGAAGTTTGCATACTCTAACATCTGACAAATTTTGGAAAAATTTAAAAATTATTCCCAAAGTACTTTAATGAGTTTAAAAACTGATTGTTATCCTGCCCATCGAATTAAAATTATGGAATTGAAACTTCAAACTATAAATATAATAAATAAAATCTCTTAAAATATAAACTAAGACATAATATGTGTGGATTTAATTATGTTTTTAAAATTTTTAGAGTGCTTACAATTCACAAATTTTTCATATATCCAAAAAGAATTACAAATGATAAAATGTGTGATAAAAATAAATAGAAAAGTGACTTTTGTTATGGTGCAGAAAGATTTTTGTATAGTAATGACTCAAAAAAAAATACAAAATGAGCACCAAATGAAGCTATATCTATAAATCAACAAACTTTTTAAGATCTATAGATAGAGAGGGTAATTTTACTACACAAAAAAGATAGTTGAGAATTTTATATTTTTACCTTTACATTTAATCATTCAATCCCATGAGTTTGATTATTTTATGATATACAATTTAGACAATAATAGAAATTGATTTAAATGTTGCATTGGAAATGACCAAAGAGTTATAACTTATCTTTTGCAAGTCATTAAAAAGGGTTACATGTAAAAATGTGAGCAAAAATGAGGGCAGAACTGCTGGAAGGAGTACATACGAGCACACACACACACACACATACACACGCAGGCATACATACACAAACGTCAAACACACATGGACATTTATCCATTAACGCCGAAAAAGTCCAACAAGCAATCTGCATAAACAAACTCATCAGGAGCAACCGAAACGCTGGCATTTGTTTTGATTCCATCATAAACCATAAGATAGCTGTAGACTTTGCTGGATCCGTAGCCGATGCCGATGCCGATGACGATGCTGCTGATGCTGATGCAGATGCTGGCTGCTGATGAAGTGGTTGGTTGGATGTTGCCCAAGGAGCAGACGTAGTAGACCCAAACGCGCTGCTGAATTGTTTGGCAAATAAATGCCCGGCAGCATAATGGATGGCCATGGCTGGCTCTGGCCCGGCTTCGGTCATCTCTCGTCGCCCAGTCCGGCTCTGTTATTATTTTTATATAACTTGTGAAAATAATAATAGAGCATGACGGGGGCGTGGCTCTCCTCTCCGGGGGGCGGGCAAACAAATACGCCAGCGAGCGACAGTTGTATAAACACAAGTGTGAAAGTGCTGATAGTAGTAACGGCAGAGGGGCAACGGTATCGGAACCGGGGGGGAGAGTGGACAGCATCTACACCGCATCCATATCCAGGAGCAATGTCTCCAGCTCTATCCTGTTCCTGCTGCTCCCCATATGCAATTGTCCGCGCGTTTATTTGTGTTTGTGCTATGACAACAATGGAACTCGAAACTGGAACGAGTTGTGGATGTAGTCCAGGTCTGAGGTCCATCTGCTGGCAGGTGTTGTTGTTGCTTTCTTTCGGGTAACTTTCACTGACCGGAAACGGAAATTAAATGCATAAGTTTATTCAAGAGCCAACGACGTTCTTATCAAGTTTGAAGCAGCCGACATGAGCATGAGAACCAAATGTGATGGATGTATTTGATGTGGAAACTGATAGATTGGAACTTAAAATTAATTGAAAATGGTTCCTTAATTTTGGTATAATTATTACATAGTCTTGGGGAAAAAATAAATATATTTAATTGAAGAACTTATGTAACAAGCAAAAAAGTAATTATCAATATTAAATGTATATTATATCTCAAAACATAAGAAGTACTATGCTCGTTTACTGTATCTTTGCCTTAACATAAATAAATCGCAATCCGACTGATAAAACGCTCATTGGTTGTCGGACATGGACAACGGGGATGTAGCTCAGATGGTAGAGCGCTCGCTTAGCATGTGAGAGGTACGGGGATCGATGCCCCGCATCTCCAAATATACAATTTTTTTTTTTTTTTTTTTTTCTTAAATAAATAAATATAAAAATCAATTTTATGAATATGCATTATTGCTAATGAAATCAGCTAATTTTTCCATTGGATATAACTAGTTGCATGTTTATTCTGTTACAACGCTAATTTTTATGCAACTCAGGGATGCACATTAGTTTAGTTAAAAAAATTAAGAACTAAAATTGATTATTAAAAACAAAAAATTTAAATGGGCTCAACCGGGATTTGAACCCGGGACCTCTCGCACCCAAAGCGAGAATCATACCCCTAGACCATTGAGCCGCATGCCGGTTGCGGCGCCGTGAACAGCTTTGTATTCATATGACATTAAAAGATACTTTAAATATACACAGGTAAAGCTAAACAAAATTAATTATAAATAGGTACGACTGGCAAACATCAAAACAACGATAGCAAAAATAAATTACACAAAAGCTACAGGCAAGAGATACTATATAAATAAGACTATGTCAAAAGTTTGCATGGAAGATACAAAACAACATTTAAATTAAACAGCTTTCATAGGTTCAGATACATTTTAATATTCGTATCTTTATATAAGAGACACCTTTATTAACCGATCGTTTTTGTAGAATAAATCAATTGGCTCTCGAAAATACATTTTTAAAATTTTAATTATTTTTAAAAATTTTAATGTATCTTGTTATATACGTACAAGATACATTTAAGTTTTAAAAATGGGAAAATAATTATATAAAAAATGTAGTTACGAATTGGAGATGCGGGGCATCGATCCCCGTACCTCTCACATGCTAAGCGAGCGCTCTACCATCTGAGCTACATCCCCATGTTGAAATCCAGTTGCCAAAGTGTCAACATACGAAAGGCATGGTTTTTTTTCTTGATTTTTTCTGTTATGTATATTTTAATGGTCAACAAACTTAAAGCTACAAATTGAAAACATGTTAAATAATACTTTGGTGTCCCGTGGTAAGCCCAACAAATCCAAGCATTTCAGCCGTAGTAGTTGCCGCCGTAGCCAGGACCAAAACCGCCACCAAAGTTGTTGCCAGGATAGTTGCCAGGAAGGCCGCCCGCGTAGCCAGGACCAAGAGGGTAACCACCAGCACCATAGCCACCACCGTAGCCACCACCGTAGCCACCACCGTAGCCCGGATAGCCGCCTCCATATTGAGGAGCTGGATAGGATTGTCCCAGGGGCTGACGTCCTCCTCCCAGGAGACCACTGAAGAGATTGCCAAACAAACCGCCGCCGCCGCCGCCGCCAAGCAAACCACCCCCGCCTCCACCTCCTCCACCGCCCAGCAGGTTATTCAAACCTATAAAGCGATTGGGCGATGCACCGCCAGGGGAGCCGGCGGAAGAGGCAATAGCACTAACTTCTCCGGCTCCAGCTGCACCTTGTTGTGGGTATTGATATTGAGCATAGCTGCTGCCCAGGAGCGCCAGCATCAGCAACTGTTAAATATATATAAAATAAGACAATGTTTTTGAGTTTCATTCAAAGTTAAGTAACTTACGGAACCGCTAATCTTCATCATGTTTGTGATTTGCCTTTTAGTTGACTGTTTGCCGGATTGAAAGAGGCTTCAGTTTATATAACAAGATTTTTAGAATTAACGCCCACATAGGCCCGGAACTACGGAAATCTGTATCGGACGACCTTAAACCCACGATTCGAACGCTTTCAATGTTTTTCACACGATTTGTCAACCATTTTGGCATTAGTTGCTGCTACTAAATAAATCGCATTAATTATTTCTGATTTAGGCTAGCCAAAAAATAAAACTGGTTAGTTTCTCGAGTTCTTTGAACTCGTTGCGAAAAGGAAGTACAGGAAATGGCCACAGATTGCTATAAAAGTGACAGCTCACATCTTTGACGGCTTAGAAGTTATCCACAACATGCGACCGAGCACAGTGAGTCCCAAAGTCAACGTTCCACGATATACTCCTGTTTAAAATGTACAATTTCAGATCATTTTTACGGCGCTGCTGCTCGGCCTGGCACTGAAATCCATTGAAGCTCATGGCTTTGGAGGTGGCCAAAAGTTTGGAGGTGGCTTTGGTGGGGGCTATCCCGTACCCTATCCAGTTGCCCAGCCGGTTCCTGTGCTTCAGCCGATCCCAGTGCCACAGCCTGTGCCCGTTCCAGTAGCAGTGCCTCAACCGGTCCCCGTTCCAGTTCCAGCTTATAGGCCCTTTAAGCACGGCTGGAAGGGAGGTCTTGGAGGCGGTGGATTTGGTGGCTTTGGAGGTGGTTATGGCGGAGGCTATGGAGGTGGCTACGGCGGAGGTTATGGTGGAGGCTATGGCGGTGGCTATGGCGGTGGTTATGAGAGTTACTCTTCGTATGGTGGTGGATCATACGGTGGCGGCTTTGGTGGCGGCTATGGAGGCGGCCTTGGCGGCGGATTTGGTGGCTTCAGAAAACGTCGTTAGAATGCCATCCACGAATTTATTGTTATTTAGCAAGTAATAGTGTTTAATTTGTACTTCATAAGATATTTAAAATTTATATTTAAATCGGTTTACAAAATAAATGGATATTCATAACATAATATAAATTGATATACATTTTATTTTACAGCAACGAATTGATCTGAATAATATAAGAAAAAACAAATATTTGACAATAAAATATCTGTTCCCGCCCGGGTTCGAACCGGGGACCTTGTGCGTGTGAAGCACACGTGATAACCACTACACTACGGAAACTCGTGATTATGTTTCGGCTTAGCTGCTTACAACAAACACTGTTGTAAAGCGCCACCTATGACTCGTTGGAGAGACTTACGCCATCTAGGGTATGCGTTTTATTTTTTCAACCGGTGACTATCGCCTATCGGCTTGATAAAATATCGTAGCCACCGGATTCAAATTTTGATAAACATGCAGAAATAAAAATAAAGACAGAGCAGCTTGATAAGAAATTTTAGAAATTTCTGTATGTTTTTTATTTATTTTTCTATTTTTCATGCACACTAATGATATTCATACATATACCCTAGGGTTGCAACTTCTTATTGTTAAACTTTATTTTTGTACGCAAATGAAAATGAACTTAAAACTGAATAACAAACATTATAATTCTAACGGTGAGGATGTGTCAAAGGTTTAATTTAAGCTATTTTAGGTGTGCTCCGTTTATTTTCCCCACCCACCGCCTCCGAAACCGCTACCTCCATAGCTGCCCCCGCTGTTATAGTGGCTCTCGTGATGATACTCCTCGTGATGATGCTCATAGCCGCCGCCGCCGCCGTGGCCGCCACCGTAGCCGTGGCCACCGCCGAAGCCACCACCGACGCCCAATCCCACACCAAAGCTACCACCGAATCCACCGCCGACGCCACCACCGAATCCACCTCCGCTGCCCAGTCCATGCGTAAGGCCCAGAAACTTTGGTGTTCGTGCTTTCACTTTGAGGAAACCGCCTCCAAGTGGTCCCTTTACGGCAAACAGCTTCAATTTACCGGCTGTGGTCTCTTGGAGCAGAAGCACCAAGCAAATGCCCAGCAGAAGCAGCCACCGTTGTGGATTACACTGTAAGAAAATAAATGTCAATATTGCAATATAAATAATATGTTTTTTTTTTTAAATATTTTTTTAATTTGAATTTTTTGAATTGACTGAGCTTTAATTTGTATTTAATGATTTGTAACATAATATCTGATAAGATAATTAAATCACTTATTTAATTTTAATCAGTTAACAAAATTGTTAACAACTTTTTTTTCTCAATTTTAAAATTGTATACCCCTTTACTTATGAGTATCAACCTAATACGTGATATAAAAAAAACAAACTTCACCATAACTATGAGAATAAAATATTATTTATTAAAACTTTTTAATAATTATTTTGATAACACTTTATCAGTTCATTTAAAATGCATCCTTGCCATAATACTTGTACAATTTCAAATATGTAAAATAAGTTTTAACTCACAATGATTTTCATTTTACACAAAATTACACTTTTTTAATGTACGCGTTTTTTTACGCGCTTTTAATTGATTTGATATGTTAGCAATGTTCAGTTATTTGGCTTTATGGCCTCGTTAATTTTATTGTCGTAGTTTTATGGTAGTGCTGTAAGTCTTCAAGTTCAAATCTCTCTCCGCTGATTAATGTTGCTTCCATGGACCACGACACATGTGCAATTGAAGCGGCTGCGCGATGAGCGATCAGTTTTTATCGACTTGACGCGTTTTCGTCGCGTTTTTTGTCGCCCTTATGCAATCGCCTCTCGGCGAGATCTTGTTTGTCTTCATTGTTGTTGCTGCTGTGGTTAACTTAAAGCTTAACACATATATAGGTTTATATGCTGGCATCTTTGCCGCCTGCACATATATTGACCCTGAAAATTTCTGGTTTTCAAAATGAATAGGAGCAAAAATACAACAAAAGACTTAAATGGAACAAAATATAAACATACATATATATACATATATTTGTTGCGATGCGAAGCCAACTGTTGGCAAGTGTTAATAACGGTTGAAAATTATGAATGGTAACAGCTATCAGAGCGATTCAGGGAATTTTAGGCCTGGGACAGGCGTTCTTAATTCAAGTTTGTATACCCTTTTTAAAAGTATAAATATAGATTGCCTTATAAAATATGTAACACATTAATTTATGAATTTTTGGTACAGATATGATAGGTCAAGTAGTATGTAGGATAAACTATTTATTCCAATATAATTTAAGTATTTAATAAGTGGTTAATAAATTTTAACTATATTGAAAAGATTTAATACTTAAAAACTCATAAATTAATGTACTTCAATGTTTCTTTTGGCCCTTCTTTACTGTCTATATAAAGATGACAATTTCACTAAGCGAATCAAATGAATCATCATATGCTCCATACATATTTGGGTATTTACGTTTTATTGACCTCCAAAAAACAAAGTCCAACGAAATAGAAATCAAACAAAATCAAAACAGAAATTTCCAGCAGTTAAGAGCACAACATATGCAAACAAATTCACATACACACACATATATATATATATATATACATATATGTAAATGAGTTATTTGCCATAGCCGCCATACCCATATGGATAGCCAAATCCATTTGCAGATCCGTAGTTGTTGTAGCCATTGTACTGATATTGATTAAACTGCTGCTGGTAGCCTCCTCTGTAGTTTCCATATCCTTGCCCATATCCTTGCCCATTGCCCGATAATCCATAGCCATATCCTGGCCCACCATTGCCCTGAAAGCTGCCACTGCTGCTGCTGGCTGCTGCACTGGCACTTGATGATGCGTAATTCCCATATCCACCCCAGGGTGCGAAACCGTAACCCGAGGACCCACTGCCTGGCCACTGTGGTGCACTCAAGGCGCAACTGCCTAGACAGCACAGTATACAGAAAAACAAAGCAATCTATAAATAAATGCAAGAAACAGGATTAGTCGGACGGCTGAAGCTAGAAGAACTTACGTTACGAACCTTCATAGCTGGCGGTTAACTTAGTACTTGATGACAACGGCTACAAAGATTGTCTTTTTATTATGTGAAACTGAAACGGAAGTTTAAAATGGGTAATTACCAATAAATGGCCTATGAACAGGCATATAATTAAATCAACTAAAATAATAATATAGTCGTGAAGAGTGGAGAAACAAATAAATGATATAAATAACAATTCAACTATTTTAAAGAAATATTAAATAAAAACTGTGTTAGAAGGGAACAAAAATCCTGTTCAATAGCCAACTGGCGAGAACCCACCGTTCAAAACTAATCTACCGGAGTTTATAGAATCTAAATTATTTTTTTCTACAACAGGCTTGGCCTTTGATAACCATTTAACCATTTAAATGTGGCACTGGGATATGATAAAAATGTTTATACTTTTCGCCTAATGATTTTATTTGGAGTTTTTCAAGGACTTGAAAAATATAGATAAGCAAGACAAAAGAGAATGTCTTAAATTCGCTTACTCATCTAAATATATAGGTCTTTAAAGCTAAATATAAGTTGCCATCAAAATAAATACTTAATACTTGATAAAATGGCTGACCTTATTGTTGGATAATTTTGGGTGGAGCACTCAGCCTTGATAAAAAGTTTATGCATTTAAAACAAAAGATAATTACAACTAAAGTTCTAAAGTTAAAGCAAGAAGAAGAACAACAATTGAAGCATATTTGACAGCTTTTCCGGCCAACTTCCCAATCTTAATAACTCCATTAAATCTCCACATTTACAAATTGTTTTGTAGCTTAAAGCCTAATTTAATAATTCGACAATTTGTTTATTTTGTTTCATTTCTTATGTCAGCTGTCAACATTTAATGAGATTATCTATGGTTATTCTTCAACACAATAACATAACTTCCTCCAGACGATGTGGGTGGTTGTTTGCTAACTCCGCTGACGTCAGCTGAGTAATCAACCAGAGGTGAATAAACTGCCAACGAAAGTGAAGGCGTAACCACCATATATTAATGTACTAAGTATATATACTTATAAGTATGTACGAGTACTCAAATCTGAAATATCGCATTGTTAGATCTGCAGCAACAAAATACAACAAGACACCAGCAGCGAGTGCTAATGAGCCAAATGAATGCTGGTCGCAGACGTTGACGATGTTTCCGACATCTGCAACCCGCCTACGCCCCACGGCCCCTGCCCTCTGCACATGCTTCGCTGCACGTTCTGTGTAAAGTTTGCTGCCTAAGTCTTTTGTTTTTTGTCTAAGCATATTGTTATTTTATTGCCGCTGGTCATTATACTCTTTTTTTTAAAGCATTTCAGCCTTATCAAAGTGTTTGATAAATAAAAGAAATATATTCAGTAGTAAATGTGTTTTATTTCTGTATATATTTATTAGGTTTTTCAATCTATGTAATTCAGTTAAATTCTATGTCAAAATGTTAGTTTTATTTTGAGTTATTTAATTTAATGTTTAAAATGTATTTAAAAAGTTTTCATTATATTTTTCAATTAAATATATCATATACCTATTCAGCTGAGAAAAATTGTATAAGTTGTAGTTCAACAACTAGATAAAGAGGGTATACAAAGATCGACGCTGTTGTAAATTCTTTTGCATGATCGCTGAAGTGATTATTTTTATTGGGTTTTTTGTGATCTTGATCTTCCCCAGCGACGCGTCGGTTCAACAATTGCCTTAACCCTCAAGAAATGATGTATATATGTACAAATACACTATATACATATGTATGTATGTACATTTTGACAATCGAAAAATTAACGCATTCTGAGGCCTGCTGACGCGGCAGCATTGTTAACCGAGGGGTATTCCGCGATTTCGTCACTAACTGGTTCTGGTTGGGTTTCATTTTCAATTTCGTTTGGGGCCCGCTGTTTGTTCTGCAATTTGCGTAGAATTACTTGACAATATGCGTAGCGCGTAGTTCGCTTCTTATGGCCGGTCATTGGGCATACAAATCCAGCTGGTTGCTGGTATATAAGCGGCAAGCACTTCACAATTGCAATTTAGTTTCGTTACCGAATCGGTGGTATCCACACATATAATTATCTCACACTCGGAATGGCGCGCTTTTGTTGTGTACGTTGTGGTGGGTCCACTTCTGGATGCACTTGCTCATCGCTTCTTCTTTTACAGCTGTTGGTCTTGGTGGCACTTGTCGGATATGGAGTCGCTGCTCCGGCGCCTGTCAAGGGCGAAGGTCGCTCCTTTGGACTGCTCGGTGGTGGCTTTGGCGGCAGCGTTGGATTAAGTGCTGGTGTGGGTCTTAATGCTGGCCTCTATAGCGGGTTCGGTGGTGGTGGCGGTGGCGGTGGCGGTGGCTACTATCCTGGTGGCGGCTCCCACTATCCCGGCGGTGGCTACTACCCCGGCGGTGGCTATCATCATGGCGGCGGTCACGGCTTCGGTGGTGGCTACTATCCAGGCGGCGGTTACAGTGGATTTGGAAACAGACCTTACTATGGCGGTGGTGGCGGCGGCGGTTACTATCCCGGCGGAGGTGGTGGCTACAACAACTACGGAGGATCCTATGGAGGTCAATACAGCCAGTCACAGTCGCAGTACTCCAATAATTACTATAATGGTGGCTATGGCGGTGGCGGCGGCGGCGGCGGATTCTTTGGCTGATAATTTGAGCAGCATGTGATTTTTAAGTCTAGTTAGCTTTTACTTTTTTTGTAAAATACATTAAAAATATATATAATATATGTATATATATATGTATACATATATACAAAATTACAGTGCCTGAAAATCCCCTGCCAAATCCGGTTTTTCTTGTCGCTATGGATATGTTGTCCTTGTCAACGTAGTTGTTGTTGTTGTCTTCTTGATTTTAATGAACTAAACGCGACATGCATAAATTGTATGGCCAAAGATGCGAGATTTATACTTATATTGTAGTACGTGCATGACTAAGATCTCGAGCAAGGGCGAGGGGAGGAAGAGATTGTGAAATTATTCATCGCACTTATCGTTATGTAGCAGCATAAAGACAATTTATGGGGTACAATTATTCTAAACAATTGTTCATTTTAGAACATTTTGTTTTGGTTTTCAACAAAAGTAAATATCTGTGCCGTAGTTAAACTCTACTAAAATTGTGTAAACTACACTGTAATAATTTTTGGCAATAACAATAATGTGCGATTTTGTTTGGTAGAATGGGAACATGAATTTTGACAAAATATTGGGTTTCTAGATTTAAATGTGGGATTCATATAGTTTGAAAATCGGTTCAGTTTGGACAAAGTTATGGTAGTGTGAAATTTGGACCGATCAGACAGACAATGATAGCTGGGTATACTCGGATGTTGATGCTGCTCAAGAATATATATACTTTATGGGATCACAGATGCTTCCTTATGCCTGATACATAAATACGCACAATTTCATGATACCCTTTTTAATAATTTGAAAGGGTACAGGGTATATGTAGTTGAAGTTATTTTCTACCTGAAGCTTAGATCGCGTTTACTTTATATCTTTGGGAATCTCTTGTAAGATTTTTAGAAATTTTAGTGACTAATCAAAGTTATGTTTGTCAAACGAATAAACCTGATACATATATCAAGAATATGTTAAAACTGTGAACATTATCAGATTTTAAAGCAGCTTTAGCATAACTAAAAAATAAACTGCAATATTAAGAATACAGTTCCCTAAAAAAGAACATCCAAATTATGAGCACGAAATTATTTGTTTGCCAAAATAACAATAGTTTTGTGATAAGTGGTATATAGAAATTTTAATAAAATTTGTTTACAGATTTCAATCTAATTATATTGCTTAATATATAATCACATTTAAATACTAATCGATTTATTTTCGAATCTCGTCCTGTGGCTTATCCATAACTGCTCCGTTGATCCCTAGAGCGATAGGTGCCCGTTTGGTAGACCGGCTGCACCTGACCCGTGAGCTGCTGAATTATTCCATTGACCGTTGTGGAGACACCGCCCAAAAGCTGACCGGGCGTCACTGGTGGCTGCAAATACAAATAGTTAGTATTGAGATCAATGGGAAGAGTTTATCCAAACTTACTGCGCCAGCAGAGTCGTAGTACACGCGATTGGGAACTGGGCGACGCACTGGAACTGGATTGTAGTTGGGATCCACGGCTGGATCACTTTGTGGATCGTTTGGTGCTGTCGCAGGACGCAGCGCAAGTGGATCAGAGTACGGCACACCGGGCACAGTAGCCGCCAGACTGTTTTGCAATATGCCGGGGGCAAATAGCGACAACCAGGTGGCCAAGGGTGCATAGGGACGCACTGGCACCGGCAACGGCACAGGAGCAATGGGATCCGACAGCAAGCCGCCGCCACCCAAGCCTGCCAAACCACCCAAGCCACCGCCTCCCAATAAGCCACCTCCGTATCCACCGATTCCACCGTAACCACGACAGCCACCAGCGCCAGCGCCCTGATACACATTGTACACATTCAAGTCGAACAGGAAACGTCCCTGTTCCACCTCATCCTTCTGGCCACCGGCATCGCGACCAAAGGGTATGCAGGGTCGTCCATACCCTCCACCATATGAAGCAGCTGCCGCCGCATAAGGTCTATACAGTTTCTTCAGCTTCTTCTTCAGCAGCAGGGATCGGTCGTCGCCGACATCGGAGCTCAGCTCGTCCAGCTCCTGATTGCCAGCACCAGCGAACTTGGCATTCTCCTCCTTGGCGGACTCCTTGCTGCTCTGACGACTGTAGCGACTGCTCTGTGGATTGTAGTTGTAGGCGGAGGGGGGTGCGCGACGCTGTGGGTAATTGGTGCTGTAGTAGTAGCCACGAGGAGCGGCCACACAATACCCTAAGGCGCCAAGCAGCAGCAGGCTGGTGAAGTGCATATTTCAAGGAGTCTCTTCTTTGGATTTGCTCGATTCGCGACACTTCTAACTCGACGGCGTGATGGCAACGGACTATGCCGCCAGCGTGGAGCACGCCCCAATTTATCACCTATGCGCAAAAACTAAAAACTAAACAATACAAAAAAAAAGCCACGAAAATTGCTAACAACTGGCAAATTTTTGCCGTTTTCCCTTAGAAGGCATGCGATTGCATAATGCCCTTTTTTTATTGGCTTGAATTTTTCCAGCGCATTCGCATTGTTTTTGATACAAATGCTAATTTCAGGCAGCCCCCGCATCCTCATCGTCATCATCATCATCATGACGATCAACATCGTTTCGCCCACATGGGTCTGAAAGCGAGTTACAAGCGCCGACTCTTGTGCATTGACCTGTATCAAATAATGCCGCCAACCAGCCAGCCGTAGGGAGCTCTAACTTGTTGCTGATTTGGCCAAAAGAGACGAAACTACATACATATACAGATGTTGCCAAAAATAATAGCATAGATGTACATAAGTGGGTCAATGTCGAGATGACTGCGCTGGGAACCACCTTTATTCATTATGTTTCTTGCTGAGCAGCTGTAAATTACAGCCTATAATTTATATGAGATATTTTGTAAAATAGACTTTTACACAATATCAGGTAAGTAACTGATTTCGACTGAGACAGCAATTTAATGGTAACTTAACCATATATTTCATCATAATAATAAATAAATGAACAGTCAGTTGTTTAGGAAGTACACAGAAATATATTTTATCTAAAAAACTACGCACATAGAAATACAAGTTACGTGGAAGTCGTAATATAAACTATCCATATTATTACACTGATAGCTCCAATATGTATGTATATATATATATATATTAATTTAAGCACACATAAAAAGTTTTTCAAGCCTCAAGACTTTGTTTAAATCTAACTTTGATCTTAGAACTAAACTATAAAACATAACTGTACAATCGATAATAGTCTGTGAGCTGCATATGGAAAACGAAAGTCGGTATAATCAAGGTTTCCCTATGAATGAGATTGGTGAAACATTTGGACATAAACTAGCACTATACTGAGCAAAGATTTGAAGCAAACTGTGCGTCATAGCTTTAAGCGTGATCGCATGCTTTATATCCTAAAACTAAACGGCTACTTTGGGCTTATTGGCTTCTGCTCGCTTGCGTTTCGCCCTCAGTAGCTGATTACAGTAAACACGCAAAAAGATGGCCAGAAAAACGATGAGCACCCCGAGAACGCCCAGCGCCGAGATGCTGTGTTGATAGATGAAGCAGGAGAGCATGATGGCAACGGCCTGGAAAGCAGTACATCAAATGAATAGGTTAGTATACAATAGTGTTGTGTTTGTATTGTCTGTGTGTCACTCACCTGTCGCACCGTCATGATGATGGTAAACACAACTGGCCCGAATACATCAATTGTATGATAGATAAACAATTGGCCGACCGCCGAGCATATGGAGAGCACAACCATATCGAAGACAAACTTGGGATGCTATAAAATAAACAAAAAACAATTGTGTTAGAAGCTGTTTACAATTTCTATTTGGAATTTGAAATTGTGTTCTCGTTTTGCACTCAACAAAGTACATTTTTTTTTTTAAATATTAATTAAGTTGCTTAACTAAATGATATTAAATATTCAAAAAAAAAATCATGATTTTTTTAAATCTGTTTATACTAAGTTTGTAACTAGTCATATTAAATTTATAAATTAGATTGCCTTGTCATTCTTTTGGTTACTCACTTCTGTGGCAAACGCTAGCGAGTCCATGAAGCCGCCCTGCATGGAAAGGGAGGCGCACGTGAAGATGGAGGAGAACAAATTGACGCCGCACATCATTTGGAGCGAGGTCATGCCGTAGCTCTTAAAAAGTGAACCCTGCCAGTTGGCCGTGAAGCTGTCGAAGAGCATGTACATGGAGAGCAGGAAGATACCCGTCAGGGTGGTAACGCCGCTGGCCTTGCTGTTCTCGGAGGAGCCGCCCATGAAGAAGATCATGCCCAGAGAGATGAGCAGAGCCGTTAGATATTCGTACGACTCGTATTTGGTTTTCGACATGATTTTGCCCATCAGCATGACGGGTATGATCTTGCAGGACTTGGCCAGCACCTGCGTAGGGAAGTTGACAAACTTGAGCGCCTCGTACTGGAACCAGGCGCTCATGATGTTCGAGAACGAGGCATAAGCGTACTTGTAGAGAGGAGCGCGATGTCGCGACGTTGCTGGCTGCCACTGCATATAGGAGAGGGCCACGATGAAGGCCAGCAGGCGATTGGCAAAGACTAGAAACTGCGAGTCCTTGAACTTGGCACTCTCGCCAGCGAAATTCAGATAATGCTGCGTCATAATCTTCTCCTGCAGCAAGCCCCACGTCAGATAGGACACCATCAGGCCGCCAAAGCACCAAAGCAGCTGCACTGCCTCCTGCGAACTGGTTCGTTTACTAGAACGATCCTTTTCCGCTGCTGCCCCGCTGCTGCTACCGTGAATACCATCCACAGGTTCGTAGCTGGAGTTGCCCGTGATGCACATATTGATGGCCGTGTGCAGAAACGTCCGATTGCCCCGCTCCAAATAGTTGCTGCGCTGCACATACTTGTAGATCAGATAGCCAGGGACAAAGACACAGCTGTAGCCAAAGCAGTTGACCAGCAGCTTGAGCAGCCACGCATAGTCCTTCGACTGTGACTCAATCAGCTGCGACAGCGTCACATCCAGCGCATAGCTTCCAGCCAGCGAGACACGCAACAGATCCGAGAAGAAGTGTATTACCAGCAAACTGACCACGATAAAGGAGCTAAAAAAAACGAAAACAAATTATTAATAGCAAACAGAAAAAACATACAAATATTATGAATATTTTAGTCTTATTTTATTATTACCATATAATTAGCTCCGGTGCACGATTTCCCATCTTTAGAACGTTCATGTGGCGATTTTTGCTTTCTGTACAGTTTTGGGTTGAAATTCGAAATGAATTCGTCTCTGAATTCAGCCAAATAATAACCACGTTCTATTTGCTAGAAAAGTCAAGTATCAAAACCGCGTAAAACAAGTTTTTGCATAATTTAAGCAACAACAAATAATGAAGAGTTTTTGTTGTTAATATTCATGTGTTTATAATGTATGTGTGTGTGTGTCTGGAAGTTTGTTTACATTTACAAAGCGTAGCGATGTGTGTGCTTTTAATGAACGTCGAATTATGCGGCTTTGGGGCACAGCCGTAACTTGTGCCGGCTTCGCAAATACTAGACATGTATCATATTTTTATGCTGACCAAAAAAACATTCAAAAAACAAGACCAAAACATCTAATGTAACTCAGCAAGTGTGACCATATTTTGTAAGCGGCAAAATGCTTAAATCAGCGCTGCCATGTAGTTCAATTTAAGTGATGTTATTCATAGCTTATAATTATATAAATATATAATTTGTATTTAAGTGAATTATAATAATTCATTTTCGTATATTTAGATCAAGTAACGATCACTTTTAATTTGTTAATATTAATTAATTTGTATACTGTCGATATTTAGATTTATTTTGCAGTGCTGTATACATTCAACTCTCGTACAGTACACAACACTAAACAAAGCTGTACCTCTTGCGTTTTTCATTCTTTGCTAAAACTGTGAGAAAAATAGCGTTTGCATTTGTATAAACCTATATAATTCAGCTGAACAAAGCTGTTAAGCTGTCTAACACATGTAAATTACAATTTAAAAGTAAAACATTCATATAAAAGTCACATATTCCAATATTGTGAAATTCAACGCAGCTGAAAATTCAATAAAAAGAATAAAACAAAAAGGCGACTAAAATGTAAGTCAAAAACATACAAAATTCATTTATATAACTGTAAATACAATACAGCATATTGCATGAAAGATGCATTGAAATATGAAAATATGTATCCATTAATGACTCAATGCTGCTTGTTGTTGCAGCTTGTTCTTGTTGTTGTTGGGACAACTGTTTATTATTAGAAAAACGTTTTAACATTCATCATGAACTCATTTCCAAATATATGTATAAATACACACACATATTTTATATATAGAACATGTACATACATACATATTTTCAAAGATTTCTAAAACAGTAATAATCGTTCTTCTGGTCTCAACAAATTTAAGAAAAATAAAAAAAAAATGCACATGAATCTAATTTAATATTTAACGCTTAAGAGATGACAAAAATTAAATATGAAAATATTTTTTTATCATCTCTTAAATATATAAAAAAAAAACTAAACTTATATTGGAAATATATTTCTCAGTTAACATAATTTCATTAAAATCATCTAAAACTTGTATATGTTTAGGTTTTAATTTTATAGCTAAAATGGTTACAAAAATAAATTGAATATCATTTTAGTACCTTTTATATATTTAAACAAACACCAAAATAATATACACATTCTCTAGGCATTTAAAATATCTTAATTGCTTTAGTTTTAATTTTTTGAGCTGATCTGCACATGTTGTTGATCTTCCTAAATCATTTTATTTTATTATGCTGTATGTTGATTTTATTGTGGCCACGATTAACTCATAGCAGCTGGCGAGATTTGTTCAGTTTCCCTGTTTGTTAATAATCCCTTTTTTATGGCTCGCACATTTTCCGCCAGCTGCAATTTTGCTACCTGTCTAACTGTTTGGCTACCTGAAATGAGAATATGCGGGTATATAACTAAAGTGATTTTCTACTCTTGTTTACAGTTGCAAACATAGTTTCAACGCATACAGTTCAACTGTTTCCCAGTGTCAAAGTCAAAGCAAACAGGAACTCGAAAAGTCTTTTGGATCTTCAAATCAAATACGCATCGATAAATAATTACAAAAAAACAGCTAAAATGGTGCAGACAACCTTATCGCTAAATGATCGCTTTACTCAAATGCAATCACGCCAGCAGCAACCGCATCCACCGGCAGGAGCACGCGCACCACGCAGTCGCTCCCGGAGTCGCAGTCGCCGCATTGTGGATGCAGCATCATCTGTGGCAAATACTCGGCTGCTTCAGGAGTTCAAAAGGAAGCACACCGTGCAGACGGCCCTCAAACTGAAGCGCGTATGTGTCCAAGAAACAACAAACAATCAACCACTCTATTATATTTGAGATTGAGGCCATAAACTGAGATGGAATCCAAGCCGGTTTCTGTGGCTGGACAAGGCAAATGGCAAAAGAGTGGCAAAGTGGCAGAGGAATAGATACAGACAGCCTGTTTTCAGAAGTGCCCAGCCAAGTTCAGCCCAGATCAGCCCAGCAGTAGCCCTCTATATATACATATATATGTATATATATCAAATCCACTTGTAGTAGACCTCTATTGTTCACACACAGACACTGAACAGCTACCGCTTGAACGCTTGAGCGCGTCTGATTCAGTTTTGTAAACGCAAAACAAAACAAACAAAAACCAAAAACAAATCTCCATCAAAAACAAACCTTATGCATCTTACAGAGAAGCTTGCGGACAACGCCTGGCGGCGGCAACGCGCGCATTGGTGGCATCAAAGCGCAACGCGCCCTGGGTCCCAATGGAAAAGCCCTGCGCTCCAGCAACGGCACTCGACTGGCAACGTAAGCATCCAATAAAACAATAAATCAAAAACAAAAAAAACTTTGTAACTGTTGATTGTTGATTGACTGCATCAAAGTCAAAGTCAAACTCAAAGTCAAAGATGATTGCTCGCGAACAGCTTGCCCAAATGCAACAACAATAAGAACATAAAAACACATCTACCTTCTGCTTATTCCGCCTCTACTTCAACTTCAATCACATATAAATAGCATGCGCGCCGATCTGATTGCCAACAGTGGACGCCCCCGTCGCAGCGGCAGCACCAGCGGCGCCCCCCGACGCTCCAACTCTGCAGTAGGCGGTCTACGCCAGCGTTTGGGCCTGCGCCGACCCACCATGGGCGGTGCGGCGGAGCGTGTGGCTCAGCGTCGACGCGGCTTACCCCGGCAGCAGCAGCAGCTACAGGCTCAGACTCAGGCACAACTGATACCACGCGGCCGTTCACGCAGTCGTGGACGCGGCCAATCGCTAAGTCGCGGACGTGACCAGAGCCGTGGGCGGGATCAGAGCCGCGGGCGAGATCTGAGTCGCGGGCGAGATCAGAGCCGCGGGCGGGATCAGAGCCGCGGGCGAGATCTGAGTCGCGGGCGAGATCAGAGCCGCGGGCAGGTTCAGCGCCGTGGACGCTCGCAGACCCGTGTACGCCGTCAGCTGTCTGCGGTGAACGGTCGCAGAGGCAGCGTCAGCGCTGGGCGCGTTTCGGTGAAGCAGCGTCTGGGTGTTCGACCAGGCGTGGCAGCAGCGACTGGAAAAGGATCGGCCAAAAAGCGAGACAACCGTCGCGGCAACAGTCAAGTCCGTGGCGTTGCAGCCGGACGCATTCAGAAGCGTCGCAACTCGAACACAGCACAGAAGACAGTTGCAGCTGCCGCTGGTGGACGAGGACGCAATGGACGTGCACGTGGAAGGTAAGTTATATACGCTGTTTATATCATATACAGTATATCTCCTAGTCCTAGCCTTGCTGTCTAATGAAATACATATATTAATGAACTATACTTTTTGGCTTTTTGCAGATCTGCTGTACGCGCCGCTGCTGCTGCCAAAGCTGCTTCTGCTGCCCCCCAACGCTCGCGTTCTCGCTCCCGATCTCGGGCACGCCAGGGAAATGGTGGTGCTGCTGCTCCATCAAATGGCACGCAAAAGGTTGCAGGTGTCGGTGGTGCGCGTCGTCGTGGACGCAGCTCACAGCGCACAGGTGGCAATGTGCCCAGAGGTGCCAATAAAAATGGTAACAACAAGATTAGCAAGAATGGAAACAAAAACAACGGTACTGGAGCTAGCAAGGCAATTCAACAGCAAGGTCGTCGTGGACGTAGTCGTGGTCGTGGTGGTCGCGCGGTTGCAGGTAAAAGCGTTACAAGAGCTGCCCACCGGACAACAGGCTGGAAGGGAGCGCTTAACAACTCAACATGGAATTTACTATATTAATTAATACTTCCATAAGTGCTGAAATTAATTCTTGATGTTTTTACCTTTGTTCTCAATCTAGGCAATCCACAGCGTCTGGGAGTCAAGCGTGAGGATCTGGACAAGGAGCTAGATCAGTACATGTCAACCACAAATACGGAAATGGACTTTTTGTTGAAATAGATAAAAAACGCGATGACCAAGGAGAATTACCACCGCTAGGCAGTTTTTACTAATTCTTAAGTTGTCTCTTAAATACTAATTAGCTCTAAGCATCACACAAGAAATGATCCCAGAGAGGTGTTTTAATGCTCTTTGTCTCACGCTAATGAAGCATTCTGTAAATATCATAACTTATAAGCAATTGTCTCTGTTCGCATACTAACAATTGAAATATATGTATAATATGCAGCTAAATACAATTGACTCCTTGTTCAAACTAAATGCTTTCTGTATTTGTATATGTGTGTGTGAGTGTGTGTGTGTATTATGTTTCCCATGCGACTTGGCCAAAGTAACCGGAAATTGACGTTTGTGCGACTTTGTTTACTTATGTCTGGCAAACCTGAGAAAGAGAGGTAGCAAAAAAAATAACGAACGAACGGAAAAAAAACGACACACAATTTACTGACCATCCCTTGTGGCGGATGAAGATAAATGTATTTATTTGTTGTCGATTTTTTGGCTTATATGTTTGCTTCTGCTACCCTGTTCTGCCCGTTGAAAGGGGAATATTTTGTACATCTTCTGATAGAAAAAGTATATAAATCCCTTTCAAATTTAATAGCTTTTTTAGCACATTATTTGTACAATATATGTTTATTTATTTATCATAAAAGCCAACTCAATAGGGTATGTCATAGCAGTTACTATTTCAACATGCTTACATTTTAACTCGATTTTCTTTTAGCATTTTCTTTTTCGTTTCATTTCAGCATTCTTGCCTTTTCTTTTTGCGATTATTTTTAATTTCTGTGATTGATTGCCCAGCTCCAGGTTTCACTTCAGGTGGTGCAGCAAGTTTATGTGTGTTGACAGAGACTCGAATGAGGGTTTGTCATTTTAATTAAATTCTGTCTCTTGACGCTGCCTCAAGGAGCTGAGTTAAATAGTTGCGGCAACATTGTGGTTGGCATCTAACAATTCATTAAGCTGCACCGCTCGCTCAATCAGCCAGCCCTCGGGCTAAGTAGCTAAACATGTTTCGGCAACGCGCTCGGATGCTGCTGCTCAATGCGATTAGCTGGCATCAATATGCCATGGCTGTAACTAATCACCCAGAGCAGCAGCACCCTCCCACTAGGAACCGGGCTAATTAACACAAAATAGCCATTTGTTGCGCCTGTTAATTGCCGGGCTTGGCGTGAATACCCCCCACACAATGTGTCCTAGTTCAAGTTATCGTCCTCGTGGGACGCTCGTCATTAACCCCTTTTGGCCAGTCAGCTGTTAAAAACATTAAGCAATTCAACAATTTATAAGCAATTAGCAAATGTTGTCGGCCGACACGTTGTTGTATAATTAGTGAATTCAATTTATGTGCCCACCTTTTTTTTTTGTTCCGAAAAGGTTCTCTGTTAGGATTGCCTACACAAAATGTTGCTAATGATATTGCCAAGAAAGAAAAGGAAAATTATTCTCTCTAGCTTGTATTTTTAAGTTTGTGCTAAGGTCTGAGTTAACGAAGGTATGCATTAATGTATATGCAAGAATGAAAAGCTTCAGAAATATGTGTATGATATTTTAATTTATATTATTTTAAAAATTTATAAATTTATAACTTTTTGTTGTGGCTATATTGTTATTTTAACACACACTAACATACAAATAATAACATTTTTTCTGTTCACCAAGAAAATTCGCAAGAGAAAAGATAAAACGAAGATGTTTGGTTAACATTTAAATGGATTTTACAATTCGAGCTTTTTATTTGTGATGCCCATTTGATTTGATTTCCATATTTGCCATCTTTAAGACTACTTTGTCGGCTTGTTGCCATCATGTCAAGACTTGCAATTTATCATCGCTGTTGGCGTTGGCGCCTGCTGAGATTCGCGTAATGGCGGGTGGCTTAAGGCCAGTAACCTGGCCATCAGGTGGCACGTTAAGGTGCGTAGTACTGAAAACCCAATTTGACTAATCTGCGCAGCAAAAGCTGATTGTGAACTGGGGCTGTGAAAAGGCATCAGCTTGCCAGTCAGTCCACTCCGAAGGTGAGACAGGCCTGCTTCTGGGCGAATTTCGTGTCCGCTTTGCGCTTGCGGATTACTGGCCAAATGCTTGAGCGGTACTCAAGGTGGCCGAGGCGGCCTTAATCTCCTTGTAACCTTGAAGTAGAAATACTTTTTGCGCTAGGTCTGAGTATAGCTTGTTCAATTTCGGGGGGCATCCCATGGCTAATTACTAAAATAAGGGTCGAGTGTTAACACAGCAGATCCGACAGATACTTTTGTCAATTACATACATGACTGACTCGGCTTAACTACGGGTAACTACGGCCAAAGGACACGTGTGGTGTCTGCAAACAAAAACATTGAGTGCAAAAACAACAAAATACCAGTGACAAAGTCAACAGAAATTGTCGGCTACTGTCCAACTAGCAGTCACATCTCATAACATCGCCTCACATCACTTCACATCACACATACGCACCGTTTGTCGGAGATGAAATAAAAATGGCACACAAATACTGATATGTCAGCAATTTTTCAAAGTACGCAACATTGTTTTTCATTTTTTTCTTTGCAAGTTTGGCTAAGAGATTGTTTGCGGGCTTTTCTGCAAATTTTATCGTGTTGGTGGAACATCATAAAAAAAGATTCGTTTGAATAAATTATATTCATTGTCTCCTTTATAATAACATTGTTCATAAGGTAAAGACACCTATGCACTAACAAATATAGCTTACGAAATATGTATGTTAATGTGAAGCAAAACAAATTCAAATTATTTATTTTCATAGTTAGTTTTATTTTCATACATTGAATACCATTAAAAATAGGAAAAAGGGTATAATGGTTTTGTGCAAAAGTCTTTAACAGGCATAGTTTTTTATACAAATTATACCCACAATCAATTAAACGTAAAATTTCAAGATTTTATATTTTTTAAAATCAAAATTGGTAAGGGTCCCCCCTAATGCTTTTTTCGTCAAAAAAATCATATATTTTATTTTTTCATAAGCTTGAGATGTAGAATTAAACTAGATGCCAAATAATGATCAAAATGGCTTCGGGATTGACAATCGGTTCAGATTTGACAAAGTTGTGGCAGTTCGAAGTCTGGAAAGGTCATTTATAAGGAACTTTTCGTTGTTTGGGCACTTTACAAGTCAAATTTTTTGTCACTTTTGGCGTGATTTTTGACAGAAAAATGAAACACCACAAAATCACTTTTCGTATAGTTTTTTATACTAATGGAGACACCCACGATCAATTAAACGTAAAATTTCAAGATTCTATTTTTTGAAAAATCAAAATTGGTAAGGGTCCCCCCTTATGCTTTTTTCCCAAAAAAAATCCTAAAAAATTATTTTTTCAATAATTGATCAATTTGAGATGTAGAATTAAACTAGATGCCAAATAACGTTCAAAATGGCCTTGGGATTGACAATCGGATCAGATTTGACAAAGTTGTGGCAGTTTGAAGTCTGGGAAGGTCATTTATAAGGAACTTTTCGTAGTTTGGGCACTTTACAAGTCAATTTTTTTGTCACTTTTGGCGTGATTTTTGACAGAAAAATGAAACACCACAAAATCACTTTTCGTATAGTTTTTTATACTAATGGAGACACCCACAATCAATTAAACGTAAAATTTCAAGATTCTATTTTTTGAAAAATCAAAATTTGTAAGGGTCCCCCCTTATGCTTTTTTCCCAAAAAAACTCCTAAAAATTATTTTTTCAATAATTGATAAATTTGAGATGTAGAATTAAACTAGATGCCAAATAATGATCAAAATGGCTTCGGGATTGACAATCGGTTCAGATTTGACAAAGTTGTGGCAGTTTGAAGTCTGGGAAGGTCATTTATAAGGAACTTTTCGTTGTTTAGGCACTTTACAAGTCAATTTTTTTGTCACTTTTGGCGTGATTTTTGACAGAAAAATGAAACACCACAAAATCACTTTTCGTATAGTTTTTTATACTAATGGAGACACCCACAATCAATTAAACGTAAAATTTCAAGATTCTATTTTTTGAAAAATCAAAATTGGTAAGGGTCCCCCCTTATGCTTTTTTCCCAAAAAAAACTCCTAAAATTATTTTTTCAATAATTGATAAATTTGAGATGTAGAATTAAACTAGATGCCAAATAACGTTCAAAATGGCCTTGGGATTGACAATCGGATCAGATTTGACAGAGTTGTGGCAGTTTGAAGTCTGGGAAGGTCATTTATAAGGAACTTTTCGTGGTTTGGGCACTTTACAAGTCAATTTTTTTGTCACTTTTGGCGTGATTTTTGACAGAAAAATGAAACACCACAAAATCACTTTTCGTATAGTTTTTTATACTAATGGAGACACCCACAATCAATTAAACGTAAAATTTCAAGATTCTATTTTTTGAAAAATCAAAATTTGTAAGGGTCCCCCCTTATGCTTTTTTCCCAAAAAAACTCCTAAAAATTATTTTTTCAATAATTGATAAATTTGAGATGTAGAATTAAACTAGATGCCAAATAATGATCAAAATGGCTTCGGGATTGACAATCGGTTCAGATTTGACAAAGTTGTGGCAGTTTGAAGTCTGGGAAGGTCATTTATAAGGAACTTTTCGTTGTTTGGGCACTTTACAAGTCAATTTTTTTGTCACTTTTGGCGTGATTTTTGACAGAAAAATGAAACACCACAAAATCACTTTTCGTATAGTTTTTTATACTAATGGAGACACCCACAATCAATTAAACGTAAAATTTCAAGATTCTATTTTTTGAAAAATTAAAATTTGTAAGGGTCCCCCCTTTTGCTTTTTTTGCCAAAAAAATACAAAATTAATTTTTTTTCGAAAATTCATAAACTTGATATGTAGAATAAAAGTTAATGCCAAATATTGATCAAAATGGCCTCGGGATTAAAGATTAAACCTTTTTTTATACCCCGATCCCATTAAAAATGGGAAAAGGGTATAATGGTTTTGTGCAAAAGTATGTAACAGGCATAAGGAAGCATCCCCGACCCGATAAAGTATATATATTATTTATCACTATCAATAGTCGAATCGATCTAGCCATATCCGTCTGTCTGTCCGTCTGACAGAGAATACAAGAGCTAGAGACTTCATATGTAAAATATAAGTACTCGCATTGCCGGGCTAGATGAAGTTTGTTTCTTTTTAGAAATGTTCAAAAATTGGTGAAATTGGGGTGAAATCTAATGCTGAATCCCATGCAGTCAAGAAATCGCTTCGTGAATGGCATTCAGGTTTTATTTGCTTTGGCACTCGTCACCCTATCAGACGCAAAGCTAATGAAGCGTCAAAGTGTTGAATGGTAATCCCTTGCGTAGCTGTGTGTGTGGCTGTGTCGCATAATAAATAAGCCAAATCCGCCAGGTAATGAGTTTTCCTTATGAAAATGGCATGTGCACACAATTGAGCGATCAACGCTTGTTTCCATTGCTCTGATTTGCGTTTTGTCTTTTTATTTACGCGCCATTGTGTGCCAATGCAAATGCTCGCATGTTGGGGCTTAGCTGTTGAAGTCGCACATTTCCTCTTAAGTTTGGCGACTTGAAGGTGTTGCCAAATTGAAAATGCTATTCCCTGCATAGCCATTAGCCATTAGCCAAACCCAAGCCCAAAGCCAAAGCAAATAAACTGCAAGAGGTCTAAGGATGAGTTCAGAGCGAATGCCAGCGGGGCAATCAATTTCACGCTTCCACACATTTCCTCCACTCGGCTTGCTCCGCCTGCTCCACTCCCTCCACTTACATACTTGCTTCTTACTTTGCTTCGCTCTCTTACTCAATCTTTTCTTTTTTCGTTTGCTTCTTCAGCCCGTACAATATAATTGTCTCCCACTACTTTGTTGTTGTTTTCGTCGCCTGGCGACGCCATTTTGTCGTGCACTTTGCGGTTGTCGCCGCTTTAGCGCTTAGTCAACAGCTCAGCGGCTTCAGCACGCCCCAAAAGATATGCAACACGCATTTTTCATTACTGCAACTCAAGAGTCTAGACGCCTCTTAAGTGTGTCCGTCCGTCTGGGAGTTGCAATTCTGTCCAGCTGTCTGATTTTCGGTACATTGCATTTAGCTCTTTATGGAAAATAACAAAAATGTTCGCTTCTCTGATCATAAAAGCATTTGAATTGCATTAAATTCATGATAATAATGCAATTTTCATGACCATTTTGGAGCCGTACACGCACGACGGCACCCAGTTGACAGCTCCCAGTATAGAGGAGCAGACTGCATCCTACATGGTTTCACTCCGTTCCCATCCTCATCCATTTACTGACGCTGCACGCGTTGTCGAAACTGTGTGAGGCTGCAACCAAAGTTTCGAATGGGCTGCAATGCCATCAACTGCCGGAAACTTTCTGCTGTCGAGCTAGTAAAGTAAACGGCATAGACAGCAGTCACATGTGTCCTTCATCTCTGTGTGTGTGTGTGTGTGTGTGTGTCTGTCATTGAGCACTTAAGTCTGCCTAACACTCACAGATCTTGATTAGATGTGCCTCTGCCATGATACATGGTGTGGCTCTGTCATAGCCGTTGTCATTCCCAATCTTTGGCGCCTCCAGCGAAGGAAAGCGGGAAAAAAACTGCTTGTCCCCCGACAATAAAAAGTAAACAAGGTTGAGCTTTTGACATATATAACTGATTGCTATTCATATATATATATATATATGTATATAGCAGACATTTTTAAAAATGTCTAAAATTTAAAGCATTTCCACAGGATAATAAAATATTGAGCGTTGTTTTTAATAACTTGTGTTTTACTAAAAACTAAAAACAGTTTAGTTTGCAAAATGGAAATGTTTGTTACATTTTGTAACTTGATGTCATCCCAGTCTGGAAAACTATTATTTTATCATCTCTCGCTTGTTAGGCCACTTCCGAATTGAATACAAAACAGGGCCCTCTCGACTAGAGCACTGTAACTTGTATTATATTAGCTTTTCTTGTAATGCTGATAAGTGCGCCATTTACGGCATAAAAATATAAATAAAAAACACCCCCAACCTTGTAATACAAGTTTTTCCACTCATTGCCTTGGAAGATGTAAATAATTTGAATAAAAATACATTGCCATTATAGAATATAGCAACAAGGAGTCTCTCTTGCTAGGTATGTACTTTATTAATATCTTTATCATATCTTATTTCAGATAGATTATATTTTTGACGCATGACAAAATAGTTATTCTTAAAAGCTAGCTGCTACACACATAAAATGAAATAACAGAGTGGCTGCCATTGACATTGACATTGGAATAGTCATCGTGCCATGTCAGACAGTTTTGGAAATTCTCTTCAATACTAGATAGTAAAATCCATATTAATGCTTATCAATATACAAATTGCAATTATGCATGCATGTTCCTAATTCAAATGACTAACAAACACAGCTACAGGTAATATTAACAAACATGTACACAACTTTGTATTCAAGAACAGCATATTAATACTAATATATAGTTTTCAAAATATACATATACATTTATAAATTAAACTTTCTGCTTAGGAAATGCTTAAGTTTTAAGTACAGTTGACTTACAGCTTACAGCTTACAGATACAGTTTGGAGGCATGAAAAATGACAGGTACAGTCCCGATTAGCTAAAGCAAACATTATCCTCGCTCTCTCGTTGTTGCTAATGATATGATGCAGTTTACTAAATAGTTTGCGTTTTGTTGCAGCTACTGTTGCAACACTAATAAATAAATACTCGTCAATTATTATATTTTGCCATTTGATTTGATTTGATTTGATTTGAAATGAATCACCCTGTGTTTGGCATTTGATTACAGTTTGAATTTTACTCAATAAGTCCTGTGGTCTGGCTGGCTATCAATTCTGTGCTCTTCCTCCATTTCTACCTATTTTGTTTTGATTACTTGCAGTTCTTACTAACATGGCCCATAAATTCGTATTTGCTTGAGTTGCTCCGCTCAGCACTCGTCATCGGTGATTGTATAACTGCCCCGGAACTCGCTCAGCGGCGTGGCATTCGTCGTCGATGGCGTCATTAGTGGAGCGTCCTGAAACGAGATTGCCAGTGGCAGGGCCGATGGGGCACAAAGGCTCAGTGCGCTGCGTCCTTCGGTCACGGAGCGATAGCGCAAAGGACGACCCGAACTGCAAGGATTTGTCAACATAAAGTAGGCATTGATTTTGTACTATTATATAGAAAGTTCAAAAAGAATGAGTGTAGCATTTATATAATAGCTCAATGGGTAACGTTTTCCTGGTATATATACCGCTAAACTTATCATTTATACAATGAAACTCATGCTTAAACTTTGCTTCATACAATTTTGAAGCAACCTACAATTTCTGTATATAACTGTACTCAAATTATACCTTTTTATACAATTTTAAAACACCCTTAACTGTTTGTATAAGGCTGCACTGAAATTATTTTTTCATTTCATAAAAAAACAGAAGCTTATCAATTTTTTGCATGAAAAGAGGAAACATAACAGGCAAACGTATCTCGTTTCAACTGTAATGTTTATGAAAACAAACTTCTTTAACAACATAGTTTACTCAACTTTTGCCCCCTCCTCATGTATCACATTTCGCATTTCAAATACTTCGAAACTTATTTCCCCCTCTGACTTATGGTATTGCACATAAAAGTACAATACTAATCACGGTTCAAGCATCAACTTGTGCATTTTTCACACATTTCCACTTGCTGTAATAAATCGCATTGATTTCATTGGCAAACACAAAACGGCGAAAATCAATCATACGTCACGTTGCACATCAATCGCTTGCAGAATGGACAATGCAGTGCTTTCAATGCAGTTTTCAAATGGTTATCTAACCGCAACACAATAAATTACACCCGGCATAATAAATGGAAATATTTGACCGATGAAACCCCAGGCTCAACCCCCCCACCACCCCACTTACCGCTCGCAGTTACATTTTAGGAGACGAATGAAGGCTGCACGGAACGTGCGATTAAATATGGTGTAGATGATCGGATTGATCGTCGAGGAGACGTAACCCAGCCAGAGGCAGGTGTTGACCACATGCTCCGGCACCTGGCACTCGGGACAGGCGGCAAAAATGATGTTAAGTATGAAGAACGGCGACCAGCACAGCACAAAGGTGAAGAAGACCAGACCCAACACTTTGGTGGCCTTCTGTTCCGTGGCCACCGCATTCGCCGAGAGGCTGTTGCGCTTGGCGCGATTGTTAAGAAACCTGTGGGTGGTTTGAAAGCAATTTAGAAATTCAGTTACTTGGCAGTCCCAGCAGCCAGCCACTTGGACAGTACTCACGGCAAATTGAGCGTAGGCGTGGCAACACGATTCAACGCAATCTTGAAGGGGCGCAGCTTGTGGCGTCTCTCCTCTCTCGCCGCTTTCCCCTTCTTCGTCGTTGTTGTTGTTGTCGTCGTTCTCCTCACCATTGATGTCACCTGCTCCAGTGGATGATTGCCACTGCCATTGCCATTGTCGGCACCTGGTGTGGTCTGTATGGTGGCTATGCTCATTCTATCGCCACTGCCACTGCCACCGCCACCGTTACTGCCACCGCCTCCAGCGTTTATGCAGCTCGTTGTCGCAGCTGTTGCTCCGCCAGTTACAATGCCTCCACCTCCACCGCCACCGCCACCTCCTCCATTCCCATTTGTTGAGTAACCCAATTGCGGCTGAGAGACGCTGACGCGCACCGAGGCCTGTCGATTTGGATGGCTGTTGAGTGGAGAGGAAAGTGAACAGTAAACTGAGTCTCTTCGCATATTTAGATTGAATATTTTTGCAGCTACGAGTATTTCATATTAGATTTAAGATTTTTTTGATTGCGAGTTCCGTGCTTTCACTTTGGGCGCAACAGTTTATAAAATTGCCTTTTAATATGACGCTTCCAGAAGCAGCGGGGACCACTTCAATCTGTCAGAGTCGTAATGAAAAATGCTTCGATTTGCGGCAAGGAGGACACTCTTTTGCCACAAAAAGGCTGAGGCTTCTCTAAACTGTAACAATTTAAATAAACATTTTGAGCCGGCTTAAATTCTAGAATATTGCGACTTGGTAGTAATTTTAACACCAATCAAATAGAATTGCTATTGAGTTTTGGCTTTACTTAATTGTTTTCATGCTTCATAACTTAGAGAATACAAAAATATCAGCTGATTAGTATCTCAAAATTAGTTTTGAACTTGTAAACTAGTGTCATCTGCAAATAACAAGAGAGATAGACGCCTTTGGCTTAGTTCATCGTTCTAGTTAGGTAAGTTGATGCATATTTTATGGGTATGCAGTCACAGAAAGTTTTCAGAAGGTAAGTGCCTAAGACAGCAGACAATAAGTTATGTAAACTATACAATTGACCATGGCTAGAATTGCAGGTCGTTAATAAATGCATTTCCAACTTGTTGGTATAACTATTCGCATTCCCTCGGCAGCTGCCAGTTGGCTAGTTGGCTAGTTGGCAACAAATTTACCGGAGCACTTTGCGACTGTTGCAGCACGGCAAATAAAACAAAAACTTTTTCAATTTCTGGCTGGTGGCAAGGAGCATATCTAAATAGGCGCCGAAGTGGCGTCAAATGTCCAACTAATAATTTGCAAGTGAAAGGAAAACGAGAAAGTTTCTTTTTTGTATATTCTTTTCTTTTCGTTGTGTTGCCTCAGTGGCAACTGCGAGCACCTGAGCAGAGGGCCAACATTTTTTGTTTTCGGGGCCTGTCTCATTAGAAATTCATATATTTATGCGCCAACTTGTGCGGCACAAATCCGCGGCAAAGCGCATAGACGTGACATTCAGCTGAGCAGGCATTTTCTTTCTTTAGTATATTTTTTTTTGTTTTGTTTTTGGGACGTGCTTAAGCCATGGAGTGACTTTGACTTGCTGCAGCTTTTGCCTGACGCTATTCCCTGCTGGTTATGCTAAAATTTTGCGCCGTTGCATTAATGCAAAAAGCAAAAAGCTAAAAGCAACAACAGCAACAGCTACAACAATAACAAAAGACTGCAATGACATTTGCAAATTTCAGTGTCATTTGGGCTGCTGTGGATAGGACCTTTTGTCGTTTTCCACTGGCAACATTGTCGCCTGTGACGTTTGAAGACTTTCACCACCCCTGATTCCTGTTCCAGTTCCGTCTCGTGCTGTCGTTGTCCTCTTTGCGGTTTCCCTTTGCATTTTATGCGCTATTTATTGTCGCCGCAGTAGCAGCAGCAGCAGCAGCAGCAGCTCCTTCTTCCTTGCACACAACAATGTGGCAAGTAGCCCACAGTAGGACAAGCAGATTCGTGTTTGCTTTATTTTGGCGCTGAACCACATGACGCATGAGTGATTTATGTTTATGGCGCGTTGCAAGTGCTTTCAAGAAAATTATGTATACGCCATGTTGTGCGACACTTGAATGTGCATTTAATTGCATAAAGATGCGTAATTGATTGTTTTGTTTTATGCAAGTAGTTATGGCGGATTAAAGGATAACACATGTGCAGTTAGTTCACACAAACTTATATAATTGCATTTTGCAAGTTGTTTGCAACTGAGAAATTCTCATGCGGGAGAAACTTTTAACTTTTACGACGCAAAACATCCTTTCAGAAATGTACGGAAGGAAGTTACTAAAATGTATGGAAGTCACAAAAAACTATGTGCCAGAAACTGGCTTAGAAACGGATTTTCGTCCTGATTAAGAACAAATTTATTAAAAATGCTGTCAAAGCTGGGTTAAATTTCAAACTTTTAATGACACTGCACTGCAAACCAAATAGTTGAGTTCAAATAAGGTATGTTTAATTACTTAAAATTTGCAGTATACCCCTGAAATTAGGACATCATAGCAAAAACCATTTTCAGAAGCCAGAAACAACAAAAAACTTGTGCAAGCTAATGAAAGCTAACTTTTATTTTATTTATATATGTATATAATTACATACAACGAAACTATTTCCAAAATGTTACTGCTTTTCGGGTCAGTCGCTAATTAGCCACCACTTTGTTCAATAATCGAGGTACCTTTTTAAAAATGCTAAGGCCACGTTTACTTTATTTAAGGCAAAAGCAAACAAATGAAAATCCTTTGCCACGAGCTTGGCCCCCAAACTTGTTACCATCGTAGAAAATGTGTACACTCGAAAGAAAGGTAAGTTGTCAGAAAGGGAGACGGCGACCGGATGGCAAAGCCAAAATAAAACTCAATTTGTTTTTGTTATTTGTCTCAGCCCCGAATTCAACCTCAACCTGGGGCAAAAGCGAAGCTAAAACGCTTTGCACTTACAATGTAAATTATGCAAATTTCTTAGGAAAGTAGTCGGAAAAGTTATTTGCAGTCATTGTGGGGCCATGTAAAACAAATGTAATAAATTTAAAAGCTTGTATGCTCAACTGATAATAAATGTCTGTAGGTCTTGACTTGTCTCGTCTTTCCCGGACATTTGCCAAAACACCACAAATTGGCCACACCTTGCCAAAGGCAAAGGTGTGAGATTATCTATCCCAAGGACCACAAATGTCATGGGTGCATGCTCTCCAGTACGGTGACGTCCATTTTGTGGCTGTGATTTGTCATTGCCCGAATAGATGAACTGATTGCCATCTGTGTTAATGAGCACCCAAAAACATTGTGTCTCCAATTTCATGGACTGCTTACAAATGTCAAAAGTTTTTCTGGTTTTCTGTGCACTGCTGTATCCGAGTAACAGCTTTATTAACAGTGACTTACAGGAGTAAGGATGCATATGAGCCATCCGATGATTTAGTATATAACACATAAATCTTAGATTGTTGTACAAATGTATCAAATATTAAGAGCAACACATGTTAATTCAGCAGAGAATACTGAAATATATTCAAAAGTGACTTTACATAGAAACAGCGTATCATTAAGTCAGGCATTCTCTTCTTGTGCTTACTTTGCTATTTCTAATGTTTAGTGTAAATTTACACAATAGTTGGTGAATTTCATGGATTTTAATTAATTAATTTATTCGAGTTGATTTCGATTTGATTTAGAAAGTGGACATTTTATTAACATAATAAATAGATTTGACTGAGTAATGGTAAAGTTTAGATTCGATTTGATAGCGTCCCTGTCAATTAAGTAAATATGTCCAGAGGTCGTCCAATAACTCAACTCGCTTTTAACATCAAGCAATTTAATTAAACCGGATGCAATTTGCGGCCGTTTGCGTCATTTGCATGCAGATTGGACGGCAAGTGCATTGCAAATATTGCGGGCTAATTAAAGTTTTGAAGGGGGTGTGGGAGGGGGGGGGGGACTTACCTGTCCATTAGATTGGGATTGCCACCGTGCTTGCGCCAGAAGCTGCTCGTCTGGGATCTGCCACGCGCCGAGAAAGATGTGGATGAGGTGGACGGTGGCGTGGACGATTGTCGCAAGATGCCACCGCCAGCAAATCGGAAGTTGCTTCGTCCAATACTAGTCGCATTTCCCCTGCCGCCGCCTGAGCCCCCTCCGTTGCCCACATTGCGAAAACTGACGGTGGCGATGCTTCGATTGCTCGTTGAAAGCTGCTGCCTCAACGGCCTCTCCGAGTGGTCATTGTTGTTGGCACCAGAATCCGCAGCACCCCCCGCATCACCGCTCACACATCTTGTCCTCGTCCCCAACTCAGCGGCTGCATTGTTAAAGTTTCGATTGCTGTCACCCATTGCCAGGAATTTGTTGTTGCTGTAATTATTGCTGGTAAAACTGCTGTGCATCTGCAACTGTTGCTGGCCGTGCTGTGGGCGTATCGTAAAGCGGCCACCCAGCCTAGACAGAGGAATAGAATCAAAGAGGCGGAGAGCTGATGAAAGATCGATGGGCTGATTGGCTGCTGGGCCCTTATTGAGTTAAGGCTAATTTACAGAGTATGACGGCGCTTTGATTGCTTGCCAGTCACTCAGTCAGTAAATCAGAATCATACTTTAAGGAACTACACTCAGACACAAATATGCTTTGTCTTTTGAAAATCCAGACTGATATATTTTTTCCCAAAATTTAAAAGACTTCTATAAAACTAAAATAATCTGAAATATTTTCGGGACTGTTGATTAAGTGCAAATTGTAAGAAATTTATTACAAACATTTAGAAAACGTTTCGAAAACTAAAAATATGTTCTGGTTTCAGGCTGATTTAAATTAAAGTCATTTTTTTCTGAGTATATACAAGCTAAACACTGATTTTCCATATGACTCGTATATGTAAAACTTTGAAATTTTGTTAATTTGAATTTTTTAACAAGCTCTTAGCGCGAACTTAACTAAACAACTAACTGATTTGCTTCAGTTTTTAGTTTTGGGCAGATTAAATTTCCTTCACTGCTCGCACAAATGGATTTTTGTAATAAATCTCTTTTGCCTGGCGATTGCAATCAGCATCCCTCTGGGTAACGGTGCTCGAATAAACCCCTTCGAACAGCCATGTGAACTAAGTACTGGATTCAATTACTCATACGTCGCGTTGGTCCCACTATTGGCTGGCTTTTAGTTACTAGTTGAGACAGTTGTTTGGTTGCCAGCGTTGTCCCATTTGATGCCATTCTCATTTGCGCATAGTTTATTGGTATCGATTTGTGTGGATAAATCAAATTGCAGCTGCTTCTGACCATTGAGTTTAACCATTGCTGTCTGATCAAAGGTGGCACAAATCTGGGCGCTCGATGGTGCAACTAATTGCATTTACTTCTGTGTGCACATGCAGTGCGAATGCAAAATGTCAAAGTTTTCAATCCACTTACCGACGGAAGAGCTCGCTCTCCGGATGCTCGGCAGCAAAGCGGGCCTTCTTGCGCAGCAGCGGAATGGTGAGCGCATATGTTGATACCATCATCAGCATTGGTATATAGAATGCCACCAGGGAGCCAAAGACGAAGAAGGCTCGATTGTTTATTACACACACATTCGGCTGCGGCATTATGTTCTTCTCATTGACCAGACCTGCAAGTGTTAAGGATCAGGATCAGTGTAATGTGCACTGTTCAGTCCATCGGCTTACCCAGCACCGTTATGGAGCTCGACACCAGCATGGCCATGGCCCAAACAATGGCTATCTTTATGCCAGCCAGACGCTTCGTGGACCGATGTCGCGAGCCCAGCGGATTGCGTATGCCCAAATAGCGACCCAGACTAATGAAGCACATGTGCAAAATGCTCGATGAGCAGGCGAGCACATCGCAGGTCACATAAACGTTGCACCACGTAAAGCCCAGTGGCCAATAGCCTGCAATGATGGGTAAAGAATTGCAAACGGTTAGCGGAGGGGGAGAGATCGGGCGGGAATACCTTAATCGGCTGCTTTTAAAAGCGCATGCAAATCAAAGTCAATTGAAATGTGAATGAAAGAGTGAAGAGAAGAGCCCAAATGGAAAGAAAACAACGAGAAAAACCAAATCCAAAACAAAGAAACAGAAACAGAAAATGAAACGAAATTGAAAATTAAAATAAAAAGAAAATTATTTAAAGCGGTTTAGGTGCGCTTTGCATATATTGAATTTCATTTTCGAATGCAGTTTGTAAAATGCAAATTCATAGAATATCAAACTGCTGATATTTTGATTGAATTGACGATACTAGACTTTTTGTAGTCTTAAGACTGATTTTCATAAACTTACTAAACTCAAGAGTCAAATAATAGTAAGTGGCTAAAATAGTTGTTGTTAACTAAGAAGATAACATTTAAATATAAATATTGAATATATTTCTATATTTGTTTTTAGGCCATTTTATAAACACAGCGCAAGTTCAAGACTTGTAGTATGACAGGTGAAATTTCTAACCTGTGCCCACGTAAGATTTTGTTGGTTAAAATGTGAAAATGAATTCTGACAGAAAATGTTGTTTTTAGATTTAAATATAATATTAACATAGAGACTAAGCCATGACTAAAAATACATTGCTTTTGAAAATCGGCTCAGTTTTGATAAAACTATGGTATATTTTCAATTGGTATATGGTATAAAGACACTTCAAATGGAGCTGGCTGTGTAGTACCGCTATCGAATCAAAGAAGATGCTTTGCCTTGTGTCGTTTGACTCTCAAAGCTCAAAAAGTGCTGCACATTTGATCCAGGGTAATTTCGTTGTTGCTGTCAAACGCGGAGAGGGCAATAAGAGCGGCTTAACGACAGCAGCAGCTTATCCGCTCTTAGCCAGAATGTTTGCTGGCAAACAACATCTGAGCTTCAATGTTGTGTGTTGTGTGTGTTGGCATCCGACACTGATACGGCAATAGCTTTCGATAGCTTCCGAAGCGAAAACTCACAAAGCATATGCTTAACAAACTATGATAGAACGCTAAAGTTGCTGTGAAAATAAACTTTAATAATTGGACTCAAACAAAACGCGCAACGAAAAAATAAGACCCGCTGCAACCTGAATCCGTGTATTTAGCTGAAATTCGTGCTGCTGGATTTGCGTTTTGTATTTCGAAATGCCCAATGGCAAGTTCAGCATTAATTAGTAAACATTTCGCTTAAATGCGATGGCTCCTTGGTCCTTTCACACTATTAGGCGCGGTGCGTGGGTTTTTAGTCTGCTAATTGTAGGACACTGGCGCAAACAGACAATGAAACAGAAAAACACAGAGGCGTCCATTCAACACACACTCGACACACACACACACACACACACGCCAGAGGAACGCGATGATGAGAGAATAGATGTGGACGTACCCTCATGTCGTATTTAGTTTTATATGCTTGTCACTTACACACACATATGAAAAGCATCAAGAGCTGGAAATGTATTTATTACGTATGCGACATGTTGTCCGGAGCTTGGTCTCAAGTGCCTCCAACATGTAGGTGGTCATAATACAAGCGTAGACAATCAGCAGTGTACCCTGCATCTTTTCGGTATGTTTGTAAAGCTAACATTTGAAAGAATGCTTTTATAAGTAATCTATTTCGGTGTAAGCTAAGAAAGTCATAAGAAAGCAATTCCGATTTCAATCCGAGTTTCACATTTGATGTTTAATTTCGTATCTTCCGCGATTGAAACATTTTCGTAGGGTGATTAGAAAAACTGAACAAATTAATAAGGCAGCTTGTGAACAATTTTATTAATCAGAGTTTCCAACAGTTCATTGCTGCTTACTCTGCGGCTAAGTTCGCAAACCAAGCGTATGACAGTTGATTGTAAAGGCATCAGTTTATTCATTTTTAATGGCCGAATTTATTTGAGATTTGATGGTCGATTTATTTTTTTTATGGTCAGCTCAGCTGCGTTTTAAATCGAAGCTGACATCAAAATCAACAACTTTTTAATGGCGATTTAAAAGCGAAGCGTAAACCAAGAAATTGTCGGCCAACAGCAAATGGAAAATAACAAACTGAAAAATATACACACACACACACACACAGCTATTCAGAGCATAATTGTAGGTCAGGCGGCCACATGTTGTTGGTATAGTTACGGCTTAAAATAATATCTAAGGCTTTTAGTTACATTTAGTTTGCGCTTGCTGTCGTCGTCGTCGTCGTCGTCGTCGTCGTCTACAAGCAACTTGAGTAGGAAAACAAAGACCTTGCAGCATCTGAGAAGGCAACTCAAACAAAAAGTCTCACAATGGGTAATTCAGCAGTGCAACATGCTGCACTAAACTGTTGCATAAAGCGCGGCCAATGTGAAAACCCAAAATCAACAAGAGCACGCACAAGCCAAGTAATGCCAGAATTTAAAGTATCAAACACGCAGGCCATATAGCACAAGTAAGTAAACGCTGCCAAGGATTAACTTGACTGTCTCAACGACTCAGAAAGTGAGCACTAAAAGCTTAAAGTGCAAATTACAAAGAATACGAAAATGTAGTCCATTAAGGGCAGCAAAGACAGTCCTAAAGTAACTAATTTACTAGCAAACTACATAATCGAAAATGACAGACTTAAAGATACACTAAAGATAATTAAAAATAAGATAAAGAGTATGAACAACTTAACATTATAGTTCCAACTCCCTTCAAACTGCCATAACTTTTTCAATCCCATGGCCATTTTGGTCATTATTTGGCATCACTTTGATGCGTTATCCAAGGCTTATGCTCTTAAAATATATTTTTGTTTTTATTTAATATTTATATTATAAATTTTGAACTGCACTTTGCACTATGGACAGTATGCAGTACTGAAAACATATCGCCAAATAACACGCTTTAAGAGCACCAAAAAGTATGCTGTATTAAATGAGATGCCAGCAGCTGACTGAACAACTAATGCGGTCATAATAATAAAATGAAATTCGCTAATGTTGTTAATGTGGTTGGCTGGGGGCACAATCACCAAATATACAAAAACAAAATGTTGTGCTTGCTCTATGGATTGCTGGTGCTGAGATGTGGACCTCTTCGGGTTGTGGCATCATGTGCGCCCATTATGTGTTTGATCTGTTCATGCTACGTTGGGCTCAGCTGCACAGCAGACAGACCTTATCTGTGGCACATGCAAATTAGGCAAGCACGAATACGAATGTGTTCATAATACTGTTTACATATTTAACTGGCAATGTTTCAGGTTTTATCGGAATTACAAAATTAAAGCCAGTGGTGATAAGTAGTTCAGTTTAAAGGTTGCCTTTACAATTCAATAACAACTTTAATGTTTATGGACAAATTATAGAAAATTGAATTGTACGTTTTTGTCTGCAATTATAGCCAAAAATATTTATACGAGCTAATATCAATCTGTATTTTGGATGATTCATTGCGCTTAAACGTAGAACGAAACGAATAAAGAGACCTTAATTCAAGCATAATATGTATAATAATGAACATAGATGAAGAGACTTTAAAAATGTTCCGAGGTATTTACTCAATTTGATTAACAAATGATGCAATGTCTGGCCAGGACTTGGTTGGAATAATATTTGATGCACAGTGCATTAAGCACATATATGAACAAAGTTACATAACACTTACCAAGGAATGCTGGAATGGCGCCCATTGGCATCACAAACAAGCTGACAAGCAGATCGGCAATGGCCAGCGAGAAGAGAAAATAATTGGTGACATTCTGCAACTTCCGATCCAGGGCAACGGCCAGGCAGACAAGTATATTGCCCAGACCGCCAGCAAATATGAAAAATACCACGAATAGGAACAGCCAATCATAGCCATGAGGCGAATAGTCCAGAAAACTTCTCGATATGACAATGTCGTTGGCTGCTGTTGTTGTTGCTGTTATTGCTGTCGTGGACTGCGTGTAGTTGGACAGTATCATGTCCAAGCTGGTGGTTACATTGCTGACACTTTCATTGGCACTGCCAACGCCAGCGACACTGTCTGCCAGCTCGCTAAAGTTCAGCCAGGACCACAGGCCATCACCCAGATCGAAGTGATAGTCGAGCCATGTTGTTGTTGCTGTTTGCGGTTCCGTTGGACTCGCCGCTTGCTGCAGCTCCTGCTGCAGTTGCAGCTGGCATATAAGCTCTTGGTGGTGCTCTTCGTCGTTGGGTTCGCATATGAGCAGTTGTCGATTGCAGTTGCCACTTAAGCTAAGCGTATCACTCACATTATCACTAACGGCCTCATTGATTGCCACTTGAAATTGCGCATACGCCTCGTATGGCTGCCTCAACAGTTGCGTGTCTAGCGCACAGGACGTAAGTGTGGATGCCTCCTCGACCTCTTCACCTGTCGCATTGCATGCATAAAATGCTTTATCCTCGAGTCTATCGAACGCCTGCAATGTGCATTGGAATGTTGTGCTACTGTTGCTAATGTTGTTGTTGCTGTTGTTGTTGCTCTGTGTCGCCTCGCAGTTAATAAAAGAATGCCAGAGTTCGTGCGGTGCCACACGACAACTGAAGTCGCGTGTCGTAAATGTGAATGTTGTTGTTGTCGCTGCTGTAGCTGAAGCTGTTGCTTCGGTTGACTCTTCAGCTGCTGCTGCTGCTGCTGTGGTTGTTGCTGTTGTTGTTGTTGTTGTTGGTCCATGACCAGCCTCACTTTGCATCTCCATTTCATTCTAAAGCTGTGTGGCGTGCTTGATAACAACAACTTGTTAAGCTACAGCCTTTGTTGTTGTTCTTCTTCTTCTTAATATTATTATTGTTGCAAGTATTGTTGTCACCAATTTAATGGAGTGCTGCAAAGATTTAAAAACATAAAACTATTAGTTAACTGATTTGAATTACTCACAGCATTTGCTAATCTGTAATCGGGCTTATGTTCATGTCATTTACAAAATGACAGGCAAAATGTATTAAAAGGAAGGTACTTTTTATTTGTACATAAAACTGCCCGCAGCTGTCTATTTCCGCTTTGGATATATTTTAATTAGTTGCAACTGAATTGCGTCTGACATGTTTTGTGGAAATTACCACAGAAACGCTTAATTAGCCACCGTGAATGCAAATGCAAATGCCACCGGCATATGTATTTATGTACAAATAAGCACCCTCTGAAATGGGTATTATAATTTTAAAATTAGATGTGTAAGTTATAATTAATATAGATATATTACCGGATACATATGGTACTTTACTTTATTTTACTAATATTTAGCTGCAGGCAGCTTAGGTTTATTTTGAAAAGCTGTCACAGAAATGACCAACAGACAAGTTTACTTGTAAGGTTAAACTTGCGTTGCAATGATAGTTTATTACTATTAATAATATCAACATAATCTTTACTTTGCAGCTGTCGTCAGAGCTATAAGGGTATTCAGTCTTTGACAAGGCAACGAATATAGGTGTTTATCTGGTTGTAAATATGTTTTCATGTTTGCTCGGCCCTGTCAATAGTCTGCAACATGCCGGTCTGGCAGCTGCGCTCAATAGACTGCTGCATCATCGTTGCAGCTTTCCATCAGCGACACAATGTGAATGGCATTGCAACATAAGGGCAGCTTTCACTGCATTTGCATTGACGGCTGTTGCATGAGCTGCTTTTCTATACCATTAGATTCGACAGTTGCCAGTCGTCAGTCGTCAGTCTGACGAATTGCCAGCTGACAGAGGGTGTCATGTGCAACACCCACGCGTCTAAAGTGCCTTTTGTTTCCATTGGCTGCTTGCAACTTTGTGGCCTTTTTCGATAATGAGCTTACAACTTATATTGCAGATGTCCTTGAGAGCGCACATTTTGAGACTGGCAGCACACATGGCTAATTAAAAATGCACCACGTCGAAGATTTATGTTAATGTTGCCTTTTCATTTAGTAAATTTAAATTATGTTTAACATTTGCTACGCTTGGAACCTTCACGTTGGCAACATAAAATATTGTCGTAACAATTTTTGCTCAAAATATATGTGCCGCAACTATTTTGGCATGCGTCAAGTGGGTGGCCCCACCCGCAGCACGAGCACTGCAGCCAAAAAGTGCATTCTGTATGCAAGTGATTTGGCCAATCAACCGCAACAAAGGCACCGTTAGAGTGTTGCGGGCGTGTGCCAGGCACAACCACACCAATGGCAACAAGCATACACACTCAACCCAACCGCCATTTGCAATTTTGCGTTCGGCGAAATGAAAAATTCTTGTGTTGCCAAAAATGAAAATAAATGGCCTGCATTTGTTCACTTTTTAGAGTAGCGGAGAAGGAGTTGGTGCGCACAGCAAAGTCATTTAAGGATTTCTTACATGAAAAAGGATAACAAGAACTAGTAAGGCTTTTTAATCTTCTGTCCGCTTTTCAATTACATATATCCACAGTAATATCTAAAATGTAGCACCCAGATTCAGTCTAAATTATTTTTTAAAATATACATAATTTTTGACTCAATTTTGTTACTTAATATATTTTAAGATTTTTTTAATTGGCTAATGCTTTTTTTATTTAAAAAAGCTGTGCTAATAAAAAAAGTATGGACAACCGAAATACTTTAAAATTTAATAGTAATATTTACAAATTTTTTAAACTAAAGTTTATATTAAATTAAAATGTAATATATTATTTATAAGTTTCACAATTTAAAAGCTTTGACCACTGCTCTTTAATTAAATATTATTCAACAGGAATTTTACTTAAAATAATTAGTCATGTTTAAGTAGATAGCAAATTTAACAGTTTTACTAGTGCGTGAAAACTTCGCTGTGTTAATGAAGGCAATTCACAGCTATTTTTGTTATCCACAGCGCTGCGGGAAATTTGCAATTTTGGTTTGGCTGTTGTTGAAAGTTCTTTCTGATTGGATTTGTCGCCGACCGTAACCTAGTGGCATCTGGTGACGACCTGCTGACAGCCCGCGTCCTAAGTGGACCAACAGCACTCGACTACCAACTAACTACAGACTGCCTATGGCAGCCGCTCTAAACAGAAGTCAACGTGGGGGCAACGGTGGCAACGCATCGGGACCGTCGTGGCGCCCATCCCATATGCATATATAATGCGCTTGCGTTGACAGCACTTTGCCAGCTTAATTTGAGAGGCGCCCACATTCCCATTCAGATGCACCTAGCAGCCAGCCATATATGTATATACTGACTACGTATGTAAATGCCGACAGCTGGGCAACCCTTTAATGATGTCGCTGCAATGCAGAGTCCAGGAACACCACCTACTTTGGGTTCTGTTGTACCGGTGCACTATATCTGTACAGTATGTTGTGTGTACGAGTGTGTGTGCTTTAATGAGTCGGCTTTTCAGCCAGCAGCTAGCAGCTAGCAGCTGGCAGCTGGCAGCGTGGACAGCTTTTGTTTGATTGTTGCCAACAGGACAATACATTTTGTAAGCATCGGTGGATCCTGAATATCAAGGAAACGTGTAATAATTAAGCACGTTTGTGCACGTGTGTTGGCTTAAAGTAATATAGCGGTATTCCAACCAATCAATCATCACACAACAATCAACTGTTTAGATAAAAAATAATCAAAATCTTAATGCAAGAATTTATATATTAAATGTGATATCTATTGGTTAAGTAATAATATATTAATATTATTTATTTTCAGAATTAGACATATTAGAAAGAGTTTATTTAACGTTTAGTGCATGCAAGTTGCCTGCGCTCTGCTTGCAAATTTTCTGAGCCGCGCACAGAAAAATGCAAATTGCAAAACCCGCTTCATGGTCAAATGGCACGCTGGCATAAAAGCCGTGTTCAAACAGCAGCCCGTGACAGCAATAACAACAATGGAGAGCGAAAAAAAATAACAAAATAAAGTAAAACTGGAAAAATATTATTTGTTTGAAACAAAATATTTGTTGATTGCTCCAAGTATTTTTTCATTTTATTTGTGAATTTATTTTGCTACCAAACAAAGTTATTTTTAGTTGCTGAGGCGACAGATCAATTGGAATACGATATACACTTTATCCATACTATATAGTATATACGTATAGCGGATAATCATTCGATATGGCAACTACTGCATATTAACTATGGGTGTGACTAAGAATATCAGTTGTTGCTTTTGCCATTTGTTCTATTTGCTCGCATTATTGTTAATACCGGGAACTGCTGGCCAACTGTGTTGACATTGGTGGTGCTTGTGGCAGCTGGGGCACTCGTGTGTGCATTAATTTGCGGTTAATTATGTAATTAATTATTAACGGTGCGCTGCATTTGCGCTGCGGTTGACTTAAATTTCACCGGCTCAAAATGCACATTGTCAACATTTTATGGTCATGTTTTACTAGCTGCTACGATTTTGCCGACGCGTCGGCTACCAACACGCCCTACACGACCACGCCCACTCCCATAGCAACGTCAGTCGACTGCAATTACACAAACAAATTGGCACTCATTTGGCGGCCGTAACGTAACGCCTAAACTCATCAACATTAACACTTTGCTTGCCCCAAAAAATGATTGCGAATTATTAATAAAAGACGTGTCTGCGGCGACTTACCAAAGATGACAACAATACCAACGGCTATAAGACTTAATTGGAACTCGTCCAGGCATTGTGATTTGTCAAAAGTGTCGCCGTTTCGCCAGGCCTCATCAATTATGCAATGTCCGACGAGAAATTTGTGTGTGAAAACTTCATTAGACATCGCCCAAAAGCATGAAAGTCACAAAGATGCCAGCCAAGCAGCAGCCCGGTGAGATGAAAGGCAGCAGATGGGGCAAGGGGCGATGGGGATGCTTGCAAGTAGATGAGGATATAAGGCCGAGTGCTTCTTGGCCTGCTAGCGTCCCAAGCTATCTTGGTATGCAGTTAATGAAGAGAAATGGCTAAAAGTGTTTTATAAATGTCTGCCGTTCAAGATGTTTTTGTTGATAATATCTATACTCTGTTGTACTACATTGTGGAACATAGTACAAACCAGCCTAACAGAGAGAGACAATTCGGTTAATATGTTTATTATATTCAAATCTACTTCAAACAATTATATATAATTTTTAAATAGTTTATTTTATTTAATTTAATATTAGAATACGCTTTTATAATAAATATAATATAATAATATATAATATAATATTACTAGCTGTCTTGAGGGTATTTTTGCTTCGGTGCGAAATGTAAATTTTACCTTTTTTTGAATGTTTTTCTTAGCTATTGCTTAAGCACATTACTTCCTGTTGTTGTTGTTGCTTTTGCGGTTGTTTGCGGAAGTGAGCATCGATAAATTTTCGTTTTTTATTCGTGGTATTTTGGTTGCTTTCTGTATGTTGCTGTTGTTGCTGTTGTTGGTGGTATTATTGCCGCTGCCTTGCACGAATTTTCCATATAACTCGTATGCTTTAATAGCGATGCCCAGCGAAAGATATGCCATGACAGCAATGCGTCGGCAGTAGCTTCATATACATATTACATCTATATAAATATATATATGTTTATCTATATATATATATAGAGATATATATGTATATAGAGATATATGCCCTGCTATTAATCTGCCTGGAGGTCATTTGTTTACGGGGACACTTTGACCCAAGTTCCAATCGCAACTGTCAGCCAAAAGTGCAGTCCGCTTGATGACTCTTTGCCTTTATTTTTGTGTTTCGATAAATATTCCAGGCACGTTACAGAGCAACAGACAACAGACCGTAAAGAACAGAAGAGAATAAGCCGAAATATATAAAAAACCGAAACGAGCTGTCAGCAGTGCAATATATTTATTTATTTTGAGATAAATATAAAACGAGTTAAGAGTGCAACGTGCTACGAACCGAGGCTTTATAGCTGCACAAAAAGGCGATATCCTTTGTTTACCCTATAGTCATAAAAGGAGCTAGGCTGTTCAAGAGTATTTAACATGCAGACTGAGCGGGCTTAAAACTAGACGCACATATCTAAAAATGTCATAATTATCGTAAAAAAGAGTCGACTTTGAAGAGCAAAAAGAAGAATTAAAAATTTTAATGTGCCTTTGTTCTATTTACAGGGTATACCTTGTTTGAGTTTAGCATTTGTATTTATTTTGACAATTTGTGTTAGGAATTGCAAAGCACAAATGTCAAATTTTGTCAAAGTTTCCACAGCAAGTCAGCATTTTCGTTTGAAAAATAGTAAAATAAAACCACTTATCAAGTTTCCACATTTTGTATATATATCTTTTGACCAATTATCTATTTTTTTCGTATTGGCCTTCATTGTTGTCAAACCAACTTATATGAGTATCGAAAACAGAAATACAAATTTTGCGTTTGAAATGATACACAAAAACTCAATTTTTGTTTCCTTTTTTTTTGCGTAACTTGATTGAAGCACATTGAGAGAGCGATTTGAATGGCGCCTAGTGTATAGCCAAATGCACTTAACCTCGACAGGTGAGGTGCTGACAATTTTCAATTGACTGTTAAAGGCTGACAGCTTTAATTTGATTGCGTAATTGATGCATTTGATTGCGCATAATTGTTAAATTCATATTATTTTCAAGTTTTCATACGATTTTGACAGGCACTTATCAGATGGGAGCCAATCGAAATTCAATATCTACAAAATTGATTTTCTTTTGCAACGAATTTTAGTTGTTGGCAAGTTATTTGCGCTGCAGATTCACATTTGTTATTTGTTTGTGCTGAAATGTAAAATCGCAAAATGTACGTACAGTCAAAATACCGCCAAGAAGTCGAAACTTGATTTACTGCCAACTGCAACTTGTACGCTATTGTAAAAATTGTTTAAATTGCCAATGCTTTTGTGAAAATATCTTTGTAAAATTTAAGGCTGGCTGCTTACACAATTATTGAGAGCTTCTGTTAAATCTTAAGATACAAATCCAATATCTCTTTGATTTTGTATTTTAATTTTTATATGACAACCTCTCTCTTCATTCCATATTTTATTAATTTAATAAATCATTCAACAGCAGAAAAGTGGCAAAAAGGAATTAAATAGTATACTTAAGACAAACATAATATGGAACGTTACTCATACGTCATGTATTACTGAAAAAGTAACACAAATCGGCACGTGTTTGGTTTCTGTGTTGTCATTCACGATATTTTTGTTATTTTTTTTTTGGCTGTTACTGTTTACTGGCAATCAGCCAAGGCTCACAAAAAACTGAACCAAAGACAAGCAAAACAAGCAAGCATATAAATATTTAGCCTAGATTTAGCCCTTTCAGCACCAGTATTGAAACTAACAAGTATGGAGCATATGAAAGTAATAAATTAAGCAAAGAGATTTGATTTATGGCTATACATAAATTAATACATGCAAACATATATAATCCAGATTTGTAAGCTATCATGTCGCAATTACATCAATTAAAATAGTAATTTAATCAATTAGGTTGTCAAATTCTTATTGTTAAATGTTTGTTTTGTTTTGGCAATCGACAAACTGATAAAAGTTGCAACAAATCATCACTGGATATAGTTTTACTTATTGATTTTATTATTATTGTTGTCAAAATTATAATCATTTGTATATACGCAACAAGATAAACGGATATATTCACATGAACATAAATAAAGAGAACAATCAAATGAAAAAAAATAAATAATAATGAATAAAATTAAATTAATATACTGTACAAAAGCAGGAGTATCTGATAATTGCATTATGAAATATATATATATATATATATATGTATAAACATCAGCTGTTTTTATCTATTGTGATGAGTGCTCTGCACAGCTATAGAAATTTGCAGCCATATAAGGATGTAGCTAACACGTGGCCTCCCTCCCCCCCGCTCTTCATGTAAATATTGCATTACCTATGTGTTCAGTGCCGGTATCTTAATTGTGCTGTCAATCATTTTGCATATTTGCACCGGCAAAAAAGCAAAATACTAAATGTTTGATGGCCGCTGGCATGGCCACCATACGCATAGTAACACCAACAATAGCAACAACAACAACAGCAGTAAATTTAAATAAACACGAATATATTATGTATAGTAAATTGTGCATAAAGCGATCGGCCGAGAAGTGGACATGCGAAGATGTTTGTTTGTGCGTCAAGTGGCCCGATAAATGCGGCCAACTGAATGTGAAATCGTCATGGGAAATAGCATTTGCGAATTCCTCATCGTAAGTCACGACAGGCGACAACCGACAGGCGACGACTTCAATGCTAATGGCAAAGGGGTGGGGGGGGCGTGTTTGTCGCGTTCAATTAGCAGGCCACTGTTTGTATTAATAAGTAATAAGTAATAAATAATATTTATGGATTTTCGATATTCATGAGCAATTTACATGGCAGCCAATTAAATAAAAAGCCATCAATTAGCCAAACAGCTCAAAGTTGGAGATCGCCAGAGATCTCATTGCTAAATAAATAAATAATATTCATCGATTTTCGATTTTACACAGCAGCCAATTACCTGAAAAAAACATCAATTTGCCACAAGCTTAAAGCCAGAGATCGTCAGAGATCTGGCATCAGAATTCGCACAATTGCTCAAAGTCAATAGCTATGACGATTTATTACAACTATCAGAAAACGAATTGAAAGGCCCAACAAGTTGTTGTTGCCTGTAAACATTTCAACATTTTCAGCATTTTCAGCATTTTTGTGTGTTTTCCTTTTCTTTTTCTTTTTTTTGCAGCCGCCAGCATATATTTGTTTTCATTTAGTGTTGTTTACGCGTCAGTTTTGATTGGCTCGACTTCAATCTTGATATTTGCCGGCATTCAATTTATGCAATGCTGCTAAATTGTATTATTGACCAGTTTACATTAAGACGATTACGATTATGTGGCCCGCTAGCAGACGTTTTTGGGAGTAGGCGCCACAAATGAATTAAATTTAATGCAATATGGCCTTTGGCGAATTTAGCTATTGAGTTTTTGATATATGTACTAAATATTTACCACATTTATGTACATAAATCTACACATGTAGACTATAAATAAATATAATTGAAAAGTGCCCATGATGAATGCTTGAGTTTATTTATTTTTGCTTATTGCATGCTACACTTAGCACAACGATGATTGGATGGTCAAAATATTCCAAAAATTTGATTGTCTTGAAAGTGAATAAAATATTAAGTGCTTTGAATTTAATTAATTGTACACGAAAAATCAGATTGAACATTTGGAATTGTAGGTTCCGACATTGCTCAATAAAAAGTGGATGCAAATTTGAAAGATTTTGAAAAATAATGTATTTTGAAATTATAAAATAAATTAAATTGTTGAAATATGTTTACCATTTAATGAGCTTTCAATTTTTTATTTTTGTATAAATATTTATATCATTGGAATATATTCGTAGATACAATAATAAATCGTCCGCCCCTAATATATCTATTCATTCTTTTTTGTATTATTATTTTATGTTTTTTTAATACTGCACCTGAGTAGATTCTTCGAATTAAACTAGTTGTCAGCACATAGTTTGACCAGAAAATAACGTTCGGAACAGACAGATCACAACGGTTTTGCCAGTTACTTTCAGAGCACGTTACAAAGATTTCAGCTTCTGTTGTCAACACTTGTGGTACAAACTGTTCTAAGTTCTATGCCTGTTGCTGACAGCACTTAAACAGCTTAGCAGTTGGTCTGCAAAACTTGAAGTAATCAACGCCATTTTATGTTGATTTGCCACTAAACTTTTACGGGCTTCACTTATCTCAGGAATTGGTCTACGCCCGTGTGGGGGGGTGGACGAAAATGGTTTTGCTTTTTCCTTAATGACAGACCAGTAAAGGTAGAGCAGACATATATAATTTCACCAACACCTTTCAGGCTCCATTAAAAGTTTATGCACATCAAGAAAGCTTAATAGTTTAATTTCCTGACAGAGCTTTAAAAAATATACGAGTAACATGAGGAATGGTAACGGTAAACGTAACGACACAGGAAAACCCAAAACCTCAAGTCCAAGAAAAAGGTGCGAGGACATTAAAAAAGGCAGCCTTTGCATTTTGGACTCGTCTTTTCGGTAATAAATCTTCGTCTGACGTGTGTGTCTTCCAGTGTGAGTTGATTGCGGGCGGACAGTTGACTTATTTACAAATTTAGTTTGGGTTGACAGCAAAGTTCTCTTAGGTGGATAACCGAAAACAATTAAAACTTTCTCAGGCAATGGTAGATATTGTCTTAGAAGTAGTAAGACCGACCATGTTGGCACATCGTTGTCTTTAATACGCACCTGCTACACAAATATTTAGTGGTCTGTTTTGTTGTTGTTCAGGTTGTTCAGGTTGTTCAGGGTTTCGTGTCATTTCCTGCCGCATTTAAAACATGACTTCCTTCATCATTTTATGCTCGCGCTATTTGCCTTTCCTTAATTGTTCGTGACTCTGCTGATATATATATGCATGTATATACAGATATGCTTTTGCCGCTCCCTTACTTATTCCACTGACAAAAACAATGCCGGTGCATAACATTTACATTCATGTAATTACGTAATCAGCAGCGGCCGGAGTGAGCGGAGAGGGTGCGGAGTGAGTGAAACGAGTCGCGTGAAGGATACCGCGAAGTTTACTTTATGCAGGCGTTGCTTTGATTTCCGCCGGCTTCCTTCCGGAACACCTTATTCACGTCGCCATCATTCTTCTTTTTTATCCGACATTCGCTTTTTTTTATATATACACACAAGCACGCAATCTCACAAATACACACACGCAGTTAGTTTTTAATTAATTTACATTTGCAATTGTTGCCAGTTTTCTAGCTGGTTGTTTAGTTACTGTTACTGTTTTGGTATGATTAACAACCTGGGCACGTGTCGTCCATTGTAGTTTAGTTGAGCACTTGTCAGTTGTTAATTACGTATGTATGAGTAGAGCCCACTGTAATCAGAAGCAATTGAAGTGGCATATTCAAAGTAAGTCTGTAATCTGCTTGTCATTCTGTTTTGACTTTCAATTTATTACTTGGAACATCATCTAGTTAAGTATGTATACTACATAAACCACTGTGTCATGACCAAGAGACCTTTAGTCAATGCACAGCTTAAAAGGTAAGGGCTTTTAAATCGTAAGTCACCGCAGAAACGGGTCTTTAGAAAATTTGAGCCCCATGTGGGAAAAATTAAAGACAAACGGAGGCTACTTGTTTTTCATCCAATCAGTTTTAAATGTATTTTCAAAGATATAATTTAAATTTTACCTGCGTGGAAAAAAAGGGTTTTGGTTATGTTAATTTTAAAAGCTCTAAACTAAATTCAAAATTTGTATGCTGTTTAAAAAAATGTATTCCTGTGTTTTGAAATTAATTTAAGACAGTTTTAACCATTTTTAAAAAATTAATTATGAAAATCATGGAATCGGTCAATAGATCAGTTTTCAAGGAAAGCTTTAGAGCTCAGTGACTATTTTCACAAGAAAATGGGGTTGATGGGGTGTGAGATGTTATTAGAAAAGACTCATAGATTTCTTATTAGAATTTTATTTTTGTAATAAAATAAGGCACTTCAATTCATGACTCGCACTATCTATAAGGCAAGTTGACCAATTTAGATAAATACATGACAAATTATTTGAAGAATACAGAGTACGCATGCAGGTTTGCAACTCTTCATAATTCTTTTCAGAATGACTTCTGTACCCTAGCCACTATTTGCTTTTCTTACTTTTTATAGTTTTATTTTGGTTTGCTTATTTTATTTCACTTAAAACTGCGACAAAAATCTGTTTTCGTTAAATAGTGCACGGTTTTCTATTATGACATCCAACTATTTATTTATTTTATAATTTTTGTTCTCAAAGCGAAGCGTTAAAAATTGGGCAATTTATTCAGCAGCAACTGTAAACGTTTTAAAGTGATTTCCATATTATTTGTAGCATGTGCTAGTGTTGCAATTACTTTGGGTTTTCCCAGCACACATTTGAATATTAGTTGGTAATTGTTTTTATTACAAATTACACTCAAAATATTTCACAAAATATTTTTCGCGCGCAAAATCCATTTGAAAAATGATTTTCCTTTCGCTTGTGGTGAATTCTGAGCGCATCGCAGGCGAACGCAACGCGGCAAAATTTTAAAACAAACTGACTGTGCGAATTTTCCAAACTGGTCCATTGAGTCTGAAAAGCCAGTGAAAGGCAGTCGCTGCCGCAGCCGCAGCCTCAGCCGCAGTCAAAGTCGACGCCAGCGGCAACGTTTGCGTCGCTCTGGCGTTCTCTCAACGCGCTCTCTCTTTGGACCAACAAACAGTGGGAAATTTCGCATGGCTTTGTTTGGGAAATTTTCTTGACGCTTACTCGCTGCCGCTACCGCTGCTGCTGCTGCTGCTGCTGCTGCTGCCTGGCGCCTGTAGAGACGCTGGTCGCTGTGGTCGCCTTTCTGCGCATTTGGTGGGGTTGTTAGTGGGTGGTTAGCCGCGGCCCCCTTTGGACGCCACGTGCGCGCCACTTTGCTGTCAACATTGTACGTGCCAGTGCTGCTTCCACGCCTCTTGCGTATTTTATGAATGAATTATATACAGCATGAGAAATATAATCATTGGTTATTAGTGGGGCCAGCTCGCGAGATGCTGTGGGGCATTGCTGGTAAGACTTCATTGAAATTGTATTGTGCTTGCGGGTATTTGACTTGAGCATTGATCGGATTCCAAAATCTAATTTAAGCAATTATCAGATAGCAAACAATACATTTTGTAATCATTTATAGTTTAAGAATATAATATTTATGAGTTGTATTATATTGTAATTGCTTTCCTTTAATTTACATTTAAAAAATGTGTACACAAATTTGTTCACGAAAGCTGATTTCATATTAATTGATTAAAAAAAACCATATTTTTTAACAACATGTTTGCATGGCAATTGGTAGGTACGGAACCACTATTCAAACGTTTTTATGGCAATTTGGCAAACCCAGCAGGTTTGCTTTGTCCTTTTTTTGATGTAATTTAATGGAACGTGCATTGGTTGTGCTTCATATTGAAAAACTTGTGCGTGTTAACGAAAAATATATACCTTTTTATATACGTGTCTGGAATTGCATAGGCTGTTTTGCTCAATTTCCCCTCATAGATATGAGCGAACATATTTGCCGCTTTACAACTGTATTTAATAGCCACACACAGTGCTTTGACCGACTACCAAAAGTATGCTATATTTACGCAGGCAATAGAGTTTCATCCGGAGAGCAAGTGAAGGATTTGCTTGCATTGCAGCACAAAAGTGGAGCATAACTTGTATTTACTGGAGACCGGCTTTTATTGCGCTCTGAATTGAATTGAATTGAATGTAGAATTCACGAAACTTATCGCATCATGAGCGTCCGCTTTACGTGCCCTAAATATATTTATTTGCTTTTGGCTGCTCAGCACACGCAGTTCAAGCCACTTGACTGTGAAGCAGCCCGGCCATGGTCAAAACTGTTGCTCTATATCTGTGAGTTTTCGCTGCATTCCGCTGCATGTTTGCTCAGGGTGCTCATTTCATGTTGGCACGTGCCAGGCGCCTGGACATCAAAAATATCGCAGAGCGAAACAATTCCGGAGAACTTTGCGTAACGCGTCCGGTGGCGTATGCGTAATGTGAGTCGAGTAGTGGTCATTTAAGCCACTCGAAGACACAGCTCAGCCACAGCAGCACCCACAATAGCAATTTGATGTGGTTGAGCGCCAGTTTTATTTAATGGGGTTTGTTTTGCTTGAATCGCTGCCACAAGCATTCACACCTAACAACTGTAAACAGATACATAAAGCATATATATAGTCCCCAACAAATGAAACATTGCCGTCTGGCTCAGTAACTGAGTTGCGGGGCCGCAGATGTGACGGCCCTATTTAAGCCCTATCCAAGCGTTGCCTGCTTATATTGCTGCTAAAATATAGATATGGAATTTGAGAGGCAGCTCATTGAAATCAACTCGCCCTTTGTTGACCCAAACGATTGAGTCCCTTTCGGGGCATAGTCTGGTAAGCAAATTATTTTGGCTCTGCCAAAATTATAATTCCAAAAGGCTTGCACACTGTTTTCTTTCCTGTCTGAACTTTTTTCTGTTCCCAATTGGTCTATAAATAAATGTGTTTAGCTAAAACCTTATTATTTATTAATAATTTAAATATTTAACAAATTTAGTAATTGTATATGAGTTAGGTTAAAATCTAAGCCACAAACTTCCAGGCTCGAACCCCAAGCTGAGAACGATCCACTGACTGGGCTATATACAAAATATGTTGGTGGTATATAAGCTAATTTTTATTAAAGCTAGTTCATGATATAACAATTTTTTCTTTCCAGCTGACTATACTATTTCTTTAAAGAGCACATAAAAACAAACAGACTTATTAAGAATCCAAACTCGCCCGCTATTAAATTAACAAATTTTGTAATGGCTTTATTTTTATGTCAGTCATTAAATTATTTTATTTAAAAAATTTACGCTTAAGACTTCTTATACTGTGACCTATACCTTTTGCGTAGGCAATCAAGGCGGCATACCCAAAAGTTGTGTCAAATATTTATTTAATAAACAAAGCGGCATTAAGTAGCAACAAAGGCAGCAACAAACTTGGATAACTTGGTGCGCAAATTTAATAAAAAAGTTTAAATACTGAATAAAATACTGCGAGGATTCCACGAAAAAACTTTTCTGGGGCAAAACTTTTGGTTTTTTTTTTCACCACAGCTAAAGCAAGAAGACGAAAATGACGAATAGAAAAGAAAAAAAAAAACCACTTGAGCATTAATTTGGCAATTCTATGCGCAGCACGTTACTCATACGCCCCATTTAACAATCTGTGTGTTTTGTGTAAACTCTTTTCAAAGCTTGAGCATTGTAAAAAAGCAAAGAACAGTAAACTTGACTCGACTGCTTGTCGGTTAAATGGCCTAAAAGTAGGCAACAAAGCAACGCACAAGCTGCGTTTAAGTGGCTCAGTTTAAGCGTTTAATCATCGGCATTAAAAGCAATTGCTTGTCTGCCTAACATGTTGGTGTAGTTGTTCGCATTGTTCGGCAACGTTTACTGTGTTTGTTACCAACTTTGCTGTTGGCAATTTGTTGTTATCTTTCCGACAATGCTTTCTGTCAGTGTTTAACCATCAGCCGTTTAGTCGAGAGTATTTAGCTCAAAAATAAATATTTGCATATTTGTTGCGATTTTGCTTTATGCCGAGCCAAATAATGGATAAAGCTGTTTTAATCGTATCAACCTTATGTGTATATAAAATAACAATCTGTGATCCGTGATCAGGTAATCGCATTGCATTTTTTAACCAATGAAATTTAATGAATTTTTTGTCTGGCGGGTTCCACGTTACGTAAGGAAATTTATTTATTATATATATAACCATTCCCATTACGCCGAAAAGTCACCTTCAACGCATTACACATATAATAAATTAATGTGGTAGCTTTTTTAAAGTCGAAGTATGATAAATGATTATTTACGGGAGTAACTATTTTTCCAAGCGAGTACTGGCTGCTGTAAGTAACATTAATGAACGTAAAAGCGAATTACAAAGAAGAGATGTGAAGAGACATGAATAAAATGTAAGCAAACAGATAGCTTTGGGGAAATGCCATCAAAGTAATGAAAAGTAAGATATAACTGGTAAATAAACTAGTCAAACAAGCTTGTCTGTAAGCTGGTACAAAGTCCAAATCATTTTTCATTATTTTTTATCAGATGAAATCCTGATTTTTCTTAATTTATGTATGTATTTGATAATGTCAACTATTGCTCTGAGGTTTTAACTATCCACCATGCACCATAAGCAAACAGAAATATTCTCATAATTATGTTAGTTTTAAGTTAATTAGCAAAGTTTTCCATTACCTTATTTTCCATTTTCCTACAAGGCAAGCACATAAGCACAATTGAAAATTGTGCGGAAACTGTTGAGTTTGAGTTTCGCTTAATGTTTTTGCAAAATCGTCTAAATGCAAGGGAAACATTCTATTACCGTTTCTTCTTTAAAAAATCAATATATGTGAGCTTTTAATTATAAGACAAAATGAACGCAAAGCCAAGGAAATTGATTTCAAAATGTTTTCAATTTCAATAACCAAAAGCCAGACCATAAAATAAGAGACCGCACCGAAACAATAGACAGTGCCTTTATTAGCATGAAGCAGACACACACACACGCACACACACACACACATACGGTGTATCATATGTCAGGAGCAGTCTAAGCCAAGCACAGCAGGCAAATCCCCAAACGCGCAACAGGCCAAGATATAACCGAGAAAGGGAGACTTCAAAAAATTAGGCTTAATGGAACATGTATTAAATTAAATTGTTTTTATACAACAAATAAATTGCGGAAAAAGAGCAAGGAAACAAAAGCTGATAAGCTTTCAGAAATTTCCCTTTGCCAAAGAAATTCAATTGAATTCACGAAATAAAATTAAAAATATTGCAATATGTAAAACTAATAACTTACAGATTTATTGCATCAATTGATCAGATTTCAATCCATGTTGTCACTAGATTGTAAGTTTTGTATAATAAGAAGAGTATAAAGAGAATAAAGAAAGTTTTTATGCTTTGCTTAAAGTAAGGTCCAATAATTCAAGTAATGTAAAGGTAGTCGTGAAATGAAATTAAAAGATCTAAAACATAAATTGCCTTAGGTCCAATGTTTTTAATAAATTAAAAACAATTCACTGGAAATTGAGCCCAAATGTTGTTACCATGGCAGAAGCGTCCCACACGTATTTCATATGTTGTCACCATTGACACACACAATAATATCCGGATGGCAATTTCCAGTGGCAAGTGGAAAATTTACATCGCAATGGCCTATAAACATGCAGCCCTTGAAACGAGCATCACGAAAATGCCAACAAGAAAAGAGCGTTAAACATGAATTTGAAGTTTTATTAAACCAAAAACAAAAGAAAAAAAAAAGGAAAAATAAGTATACGGCTAGTATTTGTGTACTTCAGTGTGTCCTTTATGTTCACTATAAAAATACAGCAAGTAAATTTGTACGAATTTCGTGTACAACTTGGGAACTGTAAGGGTTGACAATATAGCAGAAGCGCATTGTAGATTGAAATTGGTATTTATATACTTCAATATATGCCATTATTCATGGTCAGTTAATTAAAAGCAAATGCATTAAGCGTTACAATCCTTAATGTTAAATTACAATACACCCGATGTGTCACGGTCTTAAAGGCCACCTTCATTGCATAATACGCGTAAAAGTTGAAAATAAACCAAGGTGAAATTATAAATATAAGAGCATTGCTGCGGGCTCCAATTAGCAGCTCGGATTCTTCGTGTGCCACAAGATAAGCCACATCCCCAGCCACAGAGTCAAAGTTGGTGGCATTAAAAACTTGCAATGATTTGTGAACTGTGCTGAAAAAATGTGAAAAGTTGAATGAATGCCTGCTTTTAATGTTACAAATCCAGTAATTTAAGGGCGCTTATAAGTTGATTACGAGTGCGAGTTAAATTGAGTTTTGTTGACTAAAGCAAGATATATGGCAGAAGTTCACTTGAATTTAGTGTACAAAGTTTGCGCTGTACACAGCCTGTGTTAGTTAATGTTAAAGCTGCCTTTAACTTCTCTTTAAAACCACCTAAAAATATTCTGGGAGCCGTAACAAAACTTAAATTTATATTCATTTTAAGTGCCAATATGAGCCACCCAACCAACTCGGACAGTTTTTGTTACACAATTTATGATGCTCGTTGATGCGAGTATATGTATTTTGGCCACTGCTCTGTTATTTCTCATGTGGAAGATACAACCTTTTACAGGCTATATAAATGAGCTATAAATTTTAAAGCCGCACATTTCATTTAACAAACATATTTTAAGCGGAATTTGGTACATTATTATTTTCTTCATAAAATCATAAAGAATCTCTATTAAATATCTATATAAATTTAAAGGCCATAACGTAGCTATGCGTTATTAATTGCCATCAATATGAACGATACTTAGATAATTGACAACTGATAAGCTGTGACGAATCTTGATTGACATGGAATCAGCACAGTGGATGTTATTCTCTGTGAAAAAGGGATTCAAAGCGTTTATATATATTGAAGATTAGCGACAACGACAAACGACCTACATTCGCTGATCATAATAACTGAAGTAGCGCTCAACCGACCCAATGGCAATAATTAACAAGTCAAAGTGCTCTAGTCGAGAGTGCCCGACTTGGATATACCCTGATCCAAGGCCTTACATTCATTCATAATTATTTATCTGTATTCATACATGAGTAGGGGGATCATTAATCGGCATGGGAAAATATACATACCAAATATGTTAAATGTGCCTTCACCTGTTATAACTTTTAAGCTGCCAAACTAAACTAGATGCCAAATAATGACCAAAATGGCCTCGGGAGTGACAATCGGTTCAGATTTGACAAAGTTGTGGCATTTTGAAGTCTGGGAAGGTCATTTATAAGGAACTTTTCGTAGTTTGGGCTCTTTACAAGCCATTTTTTGTCTTTTTCGGCGTAATTTTTGACAGAAAAATGAAACATCACAAAATCACTTTTCGTATAGTTTTTTATACTAATTGAGACACCCACAATCAATTAAAAGTAAAATTTCAAGATTCTATATTTTGAAAAATCAAAATTGTTAAGGGTCCCCCCTTATGCTTTTTTCGCTAAAAAACTCTTAATTTAATATTTTCAAAAATTCATAAAATTGAGATGTAGAATCAAACTAGATGACAAATAATGATCAAAATGGTCTTGGGATTGAAAATCGGTTAAGATTTGACAAAGTTGTGGCAGTTTGAAGTCTGGGAAGGCCATTTATATGGAACTTTTCGTTGTTTGGGCACTTTACAAGTCAATTTTTTGGTCACTTTTGGCGTGATTTTTGACAGAAAAATGAAACACCACAAAATCACTTTTCGTATATTTTTTTATACTAATTGAGACACCCACAATCAATTAAACGTAAAATTTCAAGATTCTATTTTTTGAAAAATCAAAATTGGTAAGGGTCCCCCCTTATGCTTTTTTCGCTAAAAAACTCTTAATTTAATATTTTCAAAAATTCATAAAATTGAGATGTAGAATCAAACTAGATGACAAATAATGATCAAAATGGTCTTGGGATTGAAAATCGGTTAAGATTTGACAAAGTTGTGGCAGTTTGAAGTCTGGGAAGGCCATTTATATGGAACTTTTCGTTGTTTGGGCACTTTACAAGTCCATTTTTTTGTCACTTTTGGCGTGATTTTTGACAGAAAAATGAAACACCACAAAATGAATTTTCAAATAGTTTTTTATACTAATTGAGACACCCACAATCAATTAAACGTAAAATTTCAAGATTCTATTTTTTGAAAAATCAAAAGTTGTAAGGGTCCCCCCTTATGCTTTTTTCGTCAAAAATATCATAAATTTTATTTTCTCAAAAATTGATAAAATTGAGATGTAGAATCAAACTAGATGACAAATAATGATCAAAATGGTCTTGGGATTGAAAATCGGTTAAGATTTGACAAAGTTGTGGCAGTTTGAAGTCTGGGAAGGCCATTTATATGGAACTTTTCGTTGTTTGGGCACTTTACAAGTCCATTTTTTTGTCACTTTTGGCGTGATTTTTGACAGAAAAATGAAACACCACAAAATCACTTTTCAAATAGTTTTTTATACTAATTGAGACACCCACAATCAATTAAACGTAAAATTTCAAGATTCTATTTTTTGAAAAATCAAAAGTTGTAAGGGTCCCCCCTTATGCTTTTTTCGTCAAAAATATCATAAATTTTATTTTCTCAAAAATTGATAAAATTGAGATGTAGAATCAAACTAGATGACAAATAATGATCAAAATGGTCTTGGGATTGAAAATCGGTTAAGATTTGACAAAGTTGTGGCAGTTTGAAGTCTGGGAAGGCCATTTATATGGAACTTTTCGTTGTTTGGGCACTTTACAAGTCAATTTTTTGGTCACTTTTGGCGTGATTTTTGACAGAAAAATGAAACACCACAAAATCACTTTTCGTATATTTTTTTATACTAATTGAGACACCCACAATCAATTAAACGTAAAATTTCAAGATTCTATTTTTTGAAAAATCAAAATTGGTAAGGGTCCCCCCTTATGCTTTTTTCGTCAAAAATATCATAAATTTTATTTTCTCAAAAATTGATAAAATTGAGATGTAGAATCAAACTAGATGACAAATAATGATCAAAATGGTCTTGGGATTGAAAATCGGTTAAGATTTGACAAAGTTGTGGCAGTTTGAAGTCTGGGAAGGCCATTTATATGGAACTTTTCGTTGTTTGGGCACTTTACAAGTCCATTTTTTTGTCACTTTTGGCGTGATTTTTGACAGAAAAATGAAACACCACAAAATGAATTTTCAAATAGTTTTTTATACTAATTGAGACACCCACAATCAATTAAACGTAAAATTTCAAGATTCTATTTTTTGAAAAATCAAAAGTTGTAAGGGTCCCCCCTTATGCTTTTTTCGTCAAAAATATCATACATTTTATTTTCTCAAAAATTGATAAAATTGAGATGAAGAATCAAACTAGATGACAAATAATGATCAAAATGGTCTTGGGATTGAAAATCGGTTAAGATTTGACAAAGTTGTGGCAGTTTGAAGTCTGGGAAGGCCATTTATATGGAACTTTTCGTTGTTTGGGCACTTTACAAGTCCATTTTTTTGTCACTTTTGGCGTGATTTTTGACAGAAAAATGAAACACCACAAAATCACTTTTCAAATAGTTTTTTATACTAATTGAGACACCCACAATCAATTAAACGTAAAATTTCAAGATTCTATTTTTTGAAAAATCAAAAGTTGTAAGGGTCCCCCCTTATGCTTTTTTCGTCAAAAATATCATAAATTTTATTTTCTCAAAAATTGATAAAATTGAGATGTAGAATCAAACTAGATGACAAATAATGATCAAAATGGTCTTGGGATTGAAAATCAGTTAAGATTTGACAAAGTTGTGGCAGTTTGAAGTCTGGGAAGGCCATTTATATGGAACTTTTCGTTGTTTGGGCACTTTACAAGTCAATTTTTTGGTCACTTTTGGCGTGATTTTTGACAGAAAAATGAAACACCACAAAATTACTTTTCGTATAATTTTTTATACTAATTGAGACACCCACAATCAATTAAACGTAAAATTTCAGGATTCTATTTTTTGAAAAATCAAAATTGGCAAGGGTCCCCTTTTATGATTTTTTCGCCAAAAAAAATACAAAATTAATTTTTTTCAAAAATTCATAAACTTGAGATGTAGAATTAAACTAGATGCCAAATAATGATCAAAATGGTCTCGGGATTAAAGATTAAGCCTTTTTTATACCCTGATCCCATTAAAAATGGGAAAAAGGGTATAATGGTTTTGTGCAAAAGTATGTAACAGGCAAAACGAAGCATCTCCGACCACATAAATTATTGATCACTATTAACAGTCGAGCCGATCAAACCATGTCCGTCTGTATGTCCGTCTGTCTGTCTGTCCCCCCTGTATGAACGCGCTGATCTCAGAGAATTCAAGAGCTCTATTTAAAATATAAGTTCTCGTAAATCCGGTTCAGATCAAGTTTATGTTTTTTTTCCATATCTCGTCCCGGTATTTTTAGAGGTATGACCTTCGGGTTATACATAGTTTTACATTTACGTGCCATCTTTATGTCCTATAAATTTCATTACGATCGGGCAAGAATCAAAGAAGTTATTTACGATTCAATGCAACATAGTTTGAGGCCAATGGAAGAAGAAGAATACATATAAATAATTATGAAGGTATGTTAGACCTTGGATCAGGGTATTGCCTGGTCGGGTACTCTCGACTAGAGCAGTCTTACTTATTTTTAAATGCAGTTAATTTATTATGTTTTTTTGTTGCTGCTTGCTGAAAACCAATGTACATAATATTAATCCATTAATGTTAAAAATAATTTCATCGTTTATTGCTGCTATTGTCATAGCAATTTATATTTCATAATTGAAAATGAACATGGCAGCGAACAAAAGAATTACTGGCCATAATGGAAAGGGAAAACGCAAGGGGTCTTCACTGTACTGCGGCTGCCGGAAGCACTATATCCGCTTTTCAACGGAAGTGTGCTTAAAAGCTATAATACTCTCACACACACACATACTCAGTAAATGATTTTAATAACTTTATATGACGTACATAAAAATGATCATTGTTAATTTTAAGCTTGGCGGGGTAAAAGTATGAAGCAAAGTGCCGCAAATTAAGTCTGTGGTGTTGTATTTAGTTTAAATGCCAGGTGTAGGTGTAAGTGTGTGTACGTGTGTGTGTGTGAGTGTCTGCTTGTGTGTGGCTATAAAATAAGCAGCGACAGCGACCATTGTTGTATTTTCCTTGCTTGTTGCCAGGCGCTAATGCAAATTCACATTTTAGAGATTTTCCTGATTTCATTCATGTTCTTTCAGTACAAAGATTTACAGTTAACTCGTGCTGCTGCTGCTGCTGCGGCTGGTGTCCTTATGCAAATGCGAATGCTAACAGAACATTAATAACAAAACATAAAAATATATTTACCCCAGCATACTAAGAGCTGGCTGCATACATAATATAATGTCTTGCATGCAGATCTCCACAATAATTTAGCTGATAGCAGCAGGATTTTTTTCTCCTTTTCCTTTTCCGTTTTCTTTTCTTCTGCTTTTTGTTGTTTTGTTGTAGAAATTGTTTATTTTTATTTTTTATTTGTTACTATAGCTGCTGACACTGCGCGTAAAATTAAAAGCCAATATGCTGCAGAAAATCCGCCAACGTAGCAACCTCCCGCAGAGGTTTCATGTGACGACCCAGGATGAGCAAAGGAGACACCTACTCACACGCACACGCACAGTCACACACCCTAACTCCCACACCCACACACACGACAACATTATTGTATCGTAACAATGTGTAGCATGCTTGGATTGGCAACAACTGATGCTGAAGCAGGAGCAGCAGCAGGAGGAGGACCCAGAGCTGATTTTGATTGCCGCCTGCCACTTGATATGGCAACACAGCCTCTTCGCTTTGTCGTATGCCCAGTGTGTGTGTTTCCCACGGGCTCTTGCCCATTGTTTGCCTATATGTATATATGCTTCTACATGTTCTAGTCTACCTGTATAACCTATAGACGCTCAAGTTCAAAGTGGCGCTTGCATGTCGGTAAATGCTGAGACACATCTTAAATATTTGCACGTCCTTTCCACCGGCATATCCATAAATGTATAAAGTTATGTTCTTATCGATACTCTTATGCTGGTATTGAGTCACACTAGTTGCATTGCGCTATAAATAAGCGCGTCCTTTGTGAATGCCTTCGTTCCGACATGCCACATTTAACATGTTGCTCATGCGTGGGCTGGAAAATTCAATTTGCATGTATCTAAAGGTCAGATATGAAACCATTTAATGTTAAAAATAGCAATAGCCACAAGCAATGACTTTTATTTACTTAACGTTAAAAGTTGACTAAGTGATACGTGCTTCTCAATATGCTCCGCTGACATTTAAAATTCATGAGTTGATCCAGTTACCATCCGATTATTTACCCTAAACAGCAGCAGGCTGTCCTTTCTATATCCATTGAGCTTGTGTCGGTTGGAATATCCTGAACTATTTTCAAATATGGCTGGCTGGCTGACGAGTTCACAGGCAGTAAGTTTCAATTGCTTAGCAGGTACTGCCACCATTTAAAAGATTTAAATGTAGCATACTTATCAGATGTACTAGGCTTTATTGCATTTGAATTTGTCTTTGCATGATTTTTGTAATTCAGAGTCGGTGTTTATTCACTCAACACTTTTGAATGCAATCAAAAAATTTAATCTTGTGTTTGCTTTGGCAAATCTAACAAGTTCAATACCCTCGGCTGCTACCCATGAATAAATTATACTGATTACTTAGTATCTACCCAGACTCCACCCGCAACGCCCAATTATCGTACCTTCCGCACAACATCAGGTAATTTTCAACTCAAACCAACCAAAGCGACCACCTCTTAAATTTTGTAGCTGTCGGCGCTGTTGAAGGCAGCTGCCTGACAGTCTGAGATTTATTACCAGGCGTGAGACGAGGCGAGCACTAATAGCCTGAGGCGTCGCTCCTGGCTTGCTGCTTTGTTTACACTGCACCCCAGTCAGCAAGAGGGTATCTTCAAGATTAAAATAAGGAGTATTAAATATATATTCACATTCATATCATCTAAATCAGATTATATTAAAGTGTGAATAAAGATTTATTTATTTTGATAAGAAATAGATTTTTATTAATCATAAATTAGTTTAGATGCTGGGTATCTCAAGTTACATCAACTGTTGCTCCAGTAGTTGCCTAAGTCTGTTATTGTTTTTAATGCTTAAAAATTCTAGTAAATTTCAGAATATGTAGCAGCATCTGCCAAAGACCTATTGCTTAATGCGTTGTGTATCATGTGACGCCTTCACGATAGGATTAATTAAATTTCACGCTGGCTTTAAAGCGACCTTCAAGATGCCACACAGCAGTCGAGTTGGAGTTTCAGTTAGAGGCATGCCACAGCTTTGTGCTTTGTTGCATGATTGACAGCCTGCGGCATTGTTCTGCATTCTCAGCTATTGTCTGTCATGCCAAGGGAAGGTTGTCAAAGTTGTACTTTTATTGCTGCAACCAAATCAAGAATCGGGGTTTGTCAACTGTCTTCAGTCAAGAGCCATTAACGAAATGCCATCAAGGATTTGCATACGCATGACAGCGATTACATTGAGCAAATACTCTCAATAAGGATGTGTCTGCTTCTCATTTTCATAATTTTGCATGCCATAGAAGGCAGACTGCCACATGTGGCAGTATGCACACGGCACAGTTAGCGAGACACATGGCCAAATCAAATCACAAAGGCTTCCACTTATGTAAATGTCTCGACGAAAAGTATCGAGTATCTATGTTTGGCAGGGGAATATGGAATATGACACATCGATATGCCTGCATTCGGCTCAACGAAAACTTCTCTTTGCCTGACCATAGAGACAAATGTAATTTAAATTGTACGAAAACACATAGTTAGAGTAGAAGATGTGTATATACATAGAAGTACTTGTAGCAATGAGAAAGAGCGAGAGGAGAGAGAGAGAGAGGGTCTTCCATCCAGCTGCATCTTGGCAAAGATTATTGATTGAAAACTGTTCGCAGGCAGATTGTGAAATATGCATGTTGATACATACATATATACATATTTGTGTCTGGGCATTGCATCATGAAATGCATCAGAGCAGAGTTTTACTTGAGTGCATACAAATTATAAAAGCTGTGGGTATTTTATGCCTTGGAGACTTCATTAAATACAGACTGTACCCAAGCAAAACGTAAAACGTAAACATTGGTGACGTTAAAGCTAAGAGCATTAAATAAAATATATATAATACTTCGGTTTTAGTCAAAATTGAATTCAGATTGCATAGTTGAGGGCTTTCATATTTTCTATAATCTCCTTTAAATTTTCAATCAGAATTAACATATTCCCTTTGTAACATTTGTTCTTGTCTCAATTAAGTTCTCAAGAACAAATACTATTCATTGGCAATCAAAAAGCATTTACCGTATCCGTGACAAGTGCTTATAATTAAAATTTAATTATTCCCAATATATAACCAGCATTCATATAACTCATTCCCCTAATTAAGCACTCCCGACTGAAGATGTTATTAAATGAATGGCCCATAATTCCATTTGCGTCTGATTTAATTAGACAAAACAACAACAAACTGCGTATCTAATTAATAATTGCTGCACAATACAAATAAAATTGCGATAGTTTTCAGAATTAATTTACTTTCGCTTGAATTTACTTGTGATTATGATGAGCTGACACATGAATGTATACGTATACTTAATATTTTAAAACCCAAAGAAAATGTTATTCTTGTTGTTTGGGTAATAGAATAAATATACAAATTTGTATAAGCGGAAACTCATTATTTTATCTTATATACCTAAGTATACCCCTTTGTTCAATTTAATATTATTTAAGCCTCATCTTGCAATATTTCAATGCCTTGAAAACCAATTCTTGAATACTTTAAACCGAACAATTGCTTTTGGTAATTGTTACAAAGCGACAGAACAACAAAAAACATCTTTATGTATGTACTAGTTCTATATTAAAAAGATGCCTTAATGTTGTGCCTAACAATTAAGTAAAAAGCTTTCTTTTTCATTCATCTTGTTTCGAGAAGATATGTATGTATAAGTAAGAATGTATGTCACTTATATAAATGCAGCATATTGAAAGGTCCTATTCCCTATTTGGCAATGAGGCGAGCATATAATCGAAATATACAATGAATGTGAGACAGAATCCAAGACGCATCTGTGGCATGAGTCGAGCGTGACAGGCATAGAGATGCTTCAGGGTCACAGGTCACAATGCCATTGTGAAAGGCAAAGAAAGGCCAGTTTTGTGTAGATTATTTTCCTTAACTTTAAAGTGCACAAATGCAGACCAAAACATTTACGGCAGCTTTCTCGGTGCCTGCTTGTCGACTCGTGCTCAGTGTGTGTATGTATTTGTATGTATGTGTGTGTGAGTGCTGAACAGCTTTTATTATCACATTTAGTTCGTTCATGCGGCGCGATTAAGGTCAAGTAGCCAGGCTTTGTTGCCCGTATGTGGCAGGCAGTCTTAAGCAGCTCTTTAAAACGGCTTTAAGTTGCGCCACTCGGTCAGACAGACAGTCAGTCGTCATTAGCATACTTGAGAAATTGCTGGCAACAATGCAGCGTGCATAAAAACACTTAATTGTGCTCGGCCATCAACGTGCTGGCACTTGATGAAGGCTCACAGCAGATCCTTGCACATTGCTCCAATCAAACACAGCCAGCACATACACGCAAAGCAAACAACTTCAAGTGCTCAAGTCGAAAGTGCCGGAACAGGATGTACCCTATATTCATTCATAGTTTTTCATTTGTATATGCATTTAAACTTGAATTTTGACCAAAAATATTCTTTCTAGATGTAAGTGTAGTATTAAGTTATGACATGGACATGGCGAGATTGACTCAAGAAAAAATATACCTTATGGGGTCGCAAATGCATCCTTATGCCTGTCACACACATTTGCACAACATCGTGGGTATAAAAAATGAAAACTAGGGCCTGGCTAACAGCAATCCCCACAAGGACACACACGAAGGGCTTTAAATGTTTCATGGCCCTGCTTAGCACCCTCAACGGCGACCGGCGAAGCTGCCCTAAAACAATGGCGAAAGTTTCCACTGCAAATTAAACCTTTAAATATGCATGCGGAATGGTCAAGTAGGCAACACTTTCTTTTTTTTTGTTGCTTTTAGCTCGAACCTGGCATTTTCAATTAATGAAGTTGTTCGCCCAATTGCGCTGCTGTACTTTGTCGCATGTCGCAAACATTTCCATTAAAATTGATGTGAAATTTGTGCCAACTCATTTGACATTTTGGATTCGTGGCGTCAATTCAAGTGAAAGTTGCACACGCACTGCAAAAAGTGAAGCAAATGGGTTTTATATTGCCAGTAACAACAATTTCATTTACATAAATCACTCATACGTCAAGGTGTACGCATGCCGAGCAGAAAGCAAAGCAAACGCTGCAAGTAGCTGCGCTTCTCACTGTGGGTCTGGCAGTGGCTGTGGCTGCTGCCTGGCATTTTGACGGCAAACACGCAACAGCATGACATGAACTAAATGATGATTTATGAAAGCACAGCATGTTGGCGAAAACCGACGGAGAATGCCAGCGAATTAAGCTATGAGACGTCAGTGCAGGCTGCATTTGAAAGTTAGCAGTTGGGCTTGAGCCGCAGCTTGACTACAGTTGCTAAGCCTCAAGTCCTAATCCTCAGCCCCAGCATACACCATAATCCAATTGAATGAAGCCAACACTCAGCTGATCTCTCTATGAACTACATGACTATGTAAAAAGACTTGGCTTTGAATATAAAAGAATCGAATTTGAAAGCGACAAAGAAGAGAACGAATAATGGCTTTAGCTTTTCACATAGCATATGGATGTGTCTGCTCTAGTCACAATTAAAGTAATGAGTTATGTCAATTTCTTCCACTGACAGCCACAAAAAATTTCACACTCAGAATGCTGACCCCTTAATCCCACTCGTCCTGTGCAGCTGCTTCAGCTCGTTTATAATTCGCTTTGTGGGCCACCGTTCGGGCACGTGACCCGGGTACAGGCTCCGCTGCAGACATAAGGAAAAGCCCAGATGGAAAAACCCGAGCAAAAAAGGGCACATTAACTATGTGTTTCATACCCTGCAGCCATTAAAATTGCCCAAAAGGGGTATGAGTAAAAGTGTATTTTGTGAGAGTATATATGGTTTGTACTGCAGCATAGCTGTCGAAATAAATCCGACTCGATATTGTCAATTGTCGACACCATTAAAAGTTTTAATCATTAAAATTAGGGTGTTTATAAAAATGTTAACTCAAGGTCTATTTATCGTTAAGTATTTAATTTATTTTATAAAATTTAAAAAGGCCCTCTCTTAAGATATTCTTAGATATTTCTTTGTCACCTTTTGGTATTGTCAAATTTAATTGAGTTTTAAAAGAGTATCGCTTAGTCGACCACATTCAAGTAAAGCATTCTTATTTGTTTTTTAGGCAACTTTGTGGCGGAGATCGAAAAAGTTTTAAGCTTGTGCAGGCGATGTTCAGTTTTGTGTTCGCCGTTGGCTTTGATTTGGGTGTAGTTTATTATTTAGTTGGCTCCGGACCTATATTATTTTAATGTGAAAACTTTAATGAGTATGTAAATATTTATAGTTGTGCAATTTGTGAACTGCACGTGCTATATGTATTGTCCGTCAACATTTACAAAGCGAACCGCGTTAACATTTAATTCGGCCTGGACGGCAAAATTACTTATTTACCAATTTGTGCATGTGTTAATTGCTGTGGCACCCAACTTTGTTGACTGTACACACACATTTGTAGCAACAATTTGCAGATTTAATTTAAATGTCAACTGCTAATGACTCGTAGCACTAGCAGTGCAAATAAACCCAGACGAACAGTTTAAAATAAATGAGAAATACGAAATTTGACAGCCACAAAAGAGCCGTCCAGACTGAAAAGGACAACAGACAACAATTTAGGTTTATATTTTTGTTCAAATTACAATAAAAGGGAAACTCTGCAGCCTGCAACTGTTGGCCAAAGATAAACAACCAACCGCCATCGACCAACAAGCAACAAGCAACAAGCAACTTTCGACAAAATAACAAAAGCTGCAGCAGTCAAACAATGGCCAAAGAGTTGGGATATATTCGAACTCGGACTTGTACGTGCACCTTATTGTTCAGCCTTATCTCTTGTTTGTGAAACACACAGTTTGGCCCAGGTAAATACTCGAATTTAGCTTGCCTCAGTCAATGTCGAGCACAAAGGACATCGCACATCTCGACAAACAATTGCCATCGTTTCCTTGCATTGTGTGTGGTCAGCAATTTGTAATTGAGTGAGCTGAAAGTGACAACTCACAGCAGAACATGGTAACTGCATTTGCATGACCAGGGCTTCATGTTCTCTGAGCACAGCCTGATGTAGGTATACATGAAAACAGGTTTGATTTGAAGTTGTACTCAACAGGGGTGAAGAAGGTGCGCATATTTACACTTCAATGGGATCGTGTAACCGTTTTCCCATTTACAGCATCGGTAATCGGTAACACTTTTGCTTGTTATTGTGTCCGTGAAAAATGTGTAAAACGTGTTTACTGCTGGTGTGCTAATGTATGTCTTAAACCAACCCTATAAAGTTTATATACTCCTATGCTCAGTACAGTTCTTACAACAATTGCTCCATGATCAACAGAAGCTGCTAAAGCTCAGAGCCAACCGCACAACACTCAGTTCAGATGCACTTAGGTTGGTTTTGTTTACAGACTTAGTTACCACAATAAGCATTGACATGCACTCTAAAAGTTTTTCGGCAACTGCATAAAAAAGCCGACAGCAAGCCTAAGTCCGATAACTATTGAACACACCATAAAATGAGATACATGAGATACACAATAAAATAAGATACATATCTGATTGTGTTTTATTTAGACGTTATTGTTATAAATCTAAATAAAACCAAAAATTATTCAACTATATTTTGCGTTGTTATCGATAATCTAGATTATTATCATGGGTTCTGCATCGAAATCCAAAATCTAGTATCTACATATAAGATAAGTGCACGAAACGTTTGTGCTCCTTTATGGATACCTATTAACTTTTATGGGAAAGCTAAATGAAAAACAGAAATTTTTATTTTCTTACACACAACACAACATTGCTCCAGGTCTCCAGGTCACCTTCGTGTCCAAATTGCAATTGGATTACTAAGTACGTATGCCTGAAGTGGAGAGAAAATCACATGCAGTCACAAGTTTACGATTGGCAATGCAATATATTTGGTGTTATGCATGTGGAAATGCAATTTAGTTAGGTTTTCCAAATGACCACAAATTACACATTACGACTGCCACATGCACAGTGTTGCCTGTAAAGCCGTGACCAAAGCAGTTAGCATATATTTGTGGTCAGAAGGATTTAGCAAACGAGACACGCACCTGCGAGTGGCTGTCAAACGCAGTTTATACCTTGTAGCACACCACAAAACATAACCGAAACGAGCACACACTCACACACTTACACAACACATACACAACGTTGATTGCCTAGTAAAGAACAAGTAAAAGTTGCGCCTGAAGTCATAAAACTGGAAGCGAAGCGCTGGAAATTGTCGCGACCGCAGCGGTTTGCATAATTGAGATAGTCTCCGGTGGCAAACGGTTGGAGGGCAGCTGTTGAGTGTAATTAAAGTTATTTGTGGTTGACAAAAGTTTTACCACATCCTTCCTTATAATTGTAGGCCTCTTTGAGCCTTGACACATTGCGTATACGTAATAATTGCATGACTGCATAAGGATATTTTTGTTCGCAACACTCACGTTGCTTTCGAAAGAACCTAATAAAGTGCAGTTTATTTTCCGTAATCAAATTCAAATTCCACGTGAGCAGGAAGCTGCCACAAATGCAATTATGGAGCGTTATAACAAAAGGATGCAACTCACAAAGGATTCGCAATTTTTGTAATTGAATAAAACGAACTGACCAAACCTTACGGCAGCTAAAGCAACAATTAGAAAATTACAATTTGTGCTCTCGAATTGGATATACCCTATACAAATAATATCGATATTGTATATACTAATAAAACTCTTTAATACTTTCTGCTTATATACTGTACAAAAGCAACCTGCAATCCAGAGCTTGAATTATACAAATTCTTTAAACTTTAGGTAAGTTTATTCTTTAAACTTCTTAAGCTTTGTATTTGTAAAAACATCTACAAAAAATGAGCCAGATTGCCTTAGTTGATTTCAAATTCAACAGCTGCCACATGCTTTCTAAAAGTGTGGGTAATTTCATGACTCAGAGATTGGTACACCTGCAAGTCATTTGCATAGCCGTTGGCTAATTAAAGCCAAGGAAATGGCCACAGACTATTCATTATGTACAGCACCCACAACATCCAACATTGTGTTACATTGTGCGTGTGCTTAAGTTAATTTGATATTATTTTGGGTTTGCATATGCAGAGTCTTTGACTTGTAGCAGAACAACAGATTTTCAACTTAAGCTGTAAGGAAAATATTTTTGGTCTGGCAATATTTGAAGTGCCAATTATAGAAGTTAGCAGCCTGCCAAATATATGGCTTTCACATATATTCATCGAATGACATGCCCAAGTCTGCATATGAAATTGAACATTGTACTACGATCCTTAGTTAATTCAATTTGCATTCAATTTGTGGTTGTCTTTTGTGCACACAAAATTTGATGATTTGAAGAGCTGAGGTCAATATATTGCAAACCCATTTCGGTAAGAAATTTAATGCTGACTAATTGCTAGAATTGAACATACCAATTTTATTTTGATCTATTTATTCATAACAATAAATTCCTATATCAAATTTGTTTTTTATTTACAAACATTATAAGATGCTGCCACATGAACACAATTTTATTGCAAGGCAAAAATCATATTCTGATTGTTTGAATTTGGCAAAGTGAGAACCGAGTGAATCAAGCTTAAAACACTTTTTTTTGTAAAAGTATCTGTGATCCTACCCACAGAAATAAGGTCATTTTGCTTTAGGGGCAGCCAGCCAATAAACACGGCTGCCTACTCGATGATAATCTCGGCTGCAAATCGAACTGTCGGACAGACGAAGCCATTTCAAGCTGTTTCGGCTGCCATCAGGAAATCTGCTGAAAAGTGCAAAAACTGAAAAACGCAGTGAACGCAAAATGTTCACACAGCACGTTGAAACTGTCAGCGAAAGACAACTGCAAAATTGTCAAGTGAGCACACAAAAAACTAAAGGGAAAGCGAAAAAATGTATAATGAATAACACAAAAAGCTGGCTATGAAATGAATAATGTATAAAATATATACATATACGTTTATATATGTATGTATGCCACGTTAAACGCGTTTCACACGCTTTCATGCACAAATTACCTGTCACCTGTGTCTCTGTGTGCGTATAGTAGTGCGTACATATGTGCGTATATACGCATATATGTAGGCCCCACTCTGCCGAAAGTTTTGCAGGTGCAAAGTGGCAAACTCCTATAGAGACTCGCATGTATATTATATGCAGCATGGGGACCTCAAGCAGCTGCTGTGCCGTGCCATAAATGTGCACCCAGAGCATCAGCCAGAGCTGTGTGGAAGAGGCTAAGAAAAGGCCAAATTAATGGCCCACAGTTGAGTGCCATATGTGTTGCGGTGTTGACTCTCAGGCTCAACAGTTCAACTATTCAACCGTTCAACTGTTCTACAGTGCGTGCGAGCACTTAATTAACACGCCATCATCGAAATGTGAACAGACCATCCAACTGCATCAACGAAATTTCACAGAAGTATCAGCCAATTATGTTGCAAATGCCGCATTTGCCAGTTGCCAGTTGCGAGTTGCGAGTTGCCTGCTGCCAGTTGCGAGTGGCCTTCTCATCATGCGCTCTGTCGGCTTTCGGCCAATTGATACACATACATAACTAATAATTGCCAATGGCTTTTCTCTTCGTTTGCATCTGAATGAAGCCACAGTCCGTTTCAGGGATAGTTGGTCATTACGTGTCAGTTGGCTTATCGTCCGAATTGAAGAGCATTACTTATGTTCTGTTAAAGCAACATCTCAGCTATGTGAGCTGCTCTTATGCAAAGGGGAATTTCGCATAATAAAATACCATTAAATTTACATTTTTAGTTACTCACCCATATTTATCACATAAGCAGAATTTTTACAAAAAACAATATAATAAATATATGTATAAATAAATTACAGAATTTAAAAGTCAACTAAGGGGCTATCTAGCAAAGCCCTACATATTAAATTTATTAGTTCAGTACACTCTGCAATTTCAAACATAAGACCGCAGTGTCTATTCAAACAGTTTTTAATATTTGTAATACCCTGCAGCTATATAAAAGCAAAGCATTTCACCCCCCCCTAAAAACTATGCTTTTGATCAAATTTTGATTGAAAATATTGAAAAGAGTTCTCCGTTGGCAAGATTGGATGGTGGGAGAGGGAGGCGTGATGCGTGTAAGGGTGAAACTTTTGCAATTACATACATATAAACATATATATAATTCAATTAAAAAGTTCACAATGTAAACGAGTCACTGTCGCTTCAGACTGTCAATGCACAATTTAATTTCACGTTGCGCATACGCCGCGTGGGTGGCATAGAAAAACTATTTATGGAACAAAGCACAGCATAGAACAATTTGCATGTTAATTAAAGCGCATCAAAGTTTGACACATTGCAACAATAAAATGGTGTACAAGTTCCAGCATGTAGCCATCTCATCGGTCGCTCTCCCGGAACACAGCAAGGGGCACAAACATTTTACACGCCAGCTGGCGCGCAATCCATAAATCTATATGTATGAATATTAATGATGACCAGGACTTTGTTCTGAAGTCAGGGCTTAGCCTGCGGCTGGGCAGCAGTTTTGTTTGGATGAATCAATAAAACAAAATATATACATACATATGTGTACAGAAAATCGAATCAGGAAAAAAGAATAAATGTTAATAAATATGCTTGTAATTATTCATGCAAGGAGCTGCTCCTGACACTAATCAAACTTGTGTTGTTGTCAAATTAAGGACAATCCTACAAGAATATACAAACTATCTTCAATATTTGGTCAATAGCGCTTCATTATTTATTATAACATTTGGATGTCGCTTCATCTTCAACAAATCCTAGTAGCTATGACAGATGCCTTGCCGCATTCAATTGAACTAAAAGCATGAAAATCTTCTGGACAAATCACCAAAAGAAATTATTGGAGAAAATCAAAGACGGCGTCAACTTTTTGCAGCAAGACAAATTCAAACTTTAAATGTGAAATGTCGACAAGTTTTTGCTTGTTACCGATTTCAATTTTTTTTTTGTTGTCCTTGAAACTGGCATAATGAAATCTCGTCTGGCTAGAGCTACAACGAAAATATGTTCGGTAATTGGATATAAGCCAAAAATTGTAATAGCAAAAAATATACATACACGTAGCTACGCGAATGCAATCAGCCAAGTGACAGTGAAGAGTTTATTGCTAAATGAGCGTTGCCATAGCAAAATATCCTTCAGGGAAGCTCCTTGGCTTACATACATATATAATAATATGCATACATATATTATGTGCAGCGGTCTCCCAAATGGCAATTGGCAATTGACAATCGTTTCACTGGCTCACCGTTTATAGGGGTCGTACATGATGTCAACTCAAATGGGAATATTGAGCTAAAATTGTTGCATTCTTATTTTCATGACAAGCGGAAGCAAAACACGAAGCTCTGCGACCTTGACCATTTTACTGTGACGAAGGTAAAATGTTAGCGTGTAAGTTCGTTTGGGACTTTTACCACAATCCTCCCTCCTACCGCACAAATTATATTTTCAAGCGGAACTATTTAAATTCACATTTAACGCATGAACAAAGCAAAACCATACTATTTGTATATACCAACAATCTTTTTTGTTTATAATTTCTTAACCGAAACTGATTTTTAATAAATCATCAAAGGTACTTCAACCTCACCTGTATGAGACAGCGGAGCAAATTCGACTTAATAAATGCGCCACAAGAAGCAATTATAAATATTTTCCAGTCAAGCTGGTGTCCAAGATGCCATCAGTGTCAAGGACACTGCACGACTCTCGACAGATACAATTTTCACTTATGCTGAGCTGTTACGATGCCGTTACTGATACACTCAAGATTCTGGCAACGAGCTTAGCTTATCAATTGAAGAAAAAGGAAAAACCTAGTGAAAATGCTTTAATCCAGAATGCGAATGCCCTTTTGCCCAAATCTGAGCAATAGATTTTTAAATTCCATTTGTGCGAAATGTGTGCAGGTTGTAATATTTTCAGCTTATAGAGCTTTAGGAATAAGTAATTTGTTTTCGATATGATGAAAAGTGCACGGAAATAGTCGAACAATTTTATTCAATTATCAATCGTCAGTTAGTGATGATAATGCATATATGTATACTTTAAGATGTCCTACATGCATACTTATATTTGTGCAAAACTGTGTTCTACCCTTATGTATTTACTAATAAATACAGGGTATAAGAAATGTCAACGATAGAGAGAAAAGTAATAAGTACAAAAGGCAATGTGAGACGAATAGAAAAACTTTGGTTTGACCTTGTTCTAATACATATATCTGGTTTATTCTCTATACACATGGCAAATTATAACCGTCTGCCACTTTGACAAGCATATCAATTGAATTTCGTTTTTGGTATCGCCTATATTATATTTATTTATTTATTTACTGTTGCCGTTGTTGCTGTTGTAGGTTGTCTTGTGGGCATTGAACTTTCACATTGGGCATAGCCCCCGACTGATTGACCCATAGATGCGTGCCCTGTCGACAGAATAGGGACAGCCCTTCAAATTGTATGTATTGTTATTATGGGAGTAGAACTACTCTCGCCATAATCATTTCACACCCAAGCAGTTTCTTGATTGTAGTGCGCTCGATTTCGAAATTGACACAAATGATTGCTATGAAGAATGTGCTGATTGTCTGCTAATTGGATAGCAAGTATTGTGAGTAGTTATTGTTGTGATTTCCGCAAGGATAAGTAACTTTCTGTGTCCAATCGAATAAGAATAGCTTGATCTCAGCGTGACTTATTGACTATTACTGATAAATTCCAAATAATTGCTGACTATAATTTTGCAATTATTATTTGTCTTTACAAAGTGGGGGACATATTTATAACTTCTACATTATTTTGAAGTTGTGATATATTATGCTCAAATATATCTTCTAAGAAGCAGAACACAATTTTGAAATATTTTAGATTTTTGACAGACAATTATGTATGCAGAATCTTGTATACCATTCTCAGAAAAATCTTTAAAAAACAGCATTTTAAGTGTAAAGGGAATCATCGTGTCGAGCATAATCGACTAATGCACTTTATGATTTAAGGTATATAAATATGCTTTTTAACAAGAAGTTGTCAGTATTAATGCTCTACGCAACGTTAAAGTATCCATAAAAATTTATATTCGACTGTCCGCTACTTTAGCTGCTAATGTGCTTCGGTTGACCAAGCACTGTGCGAATGCAATCTTATCATAAACGTGTGCTATTTTTCGAAGAGCGCAGCATATATATTTGCTCTTAGCCGCTGCTGTCTGCTCTCTTAAATACTGGTTTTCATTGCTTTTCTTGGGAAATTTAGTCTTAAGCTTCATATTATCATTTTGCGTGTATTTTATATTTATAAATGAAGGCGCCAAAATTTGCTTTTTCGCACATTGCACATTACTTTTTTAATTTAGTTATTAGGATCTAGCAATTTCTCTCATTAAAAGCCATAGCTTTTAATTTAAGTAGAAGAACACTAGAAATAAAATGCTAACTTTCGCCGTACGTGAGTTTTGAACAGTAATTATTCAGGCGGCAACAAGTTGGTAAGTTTTTTGGTGCCTTCCTAATGAGTCGGCTGCCTTTAGTCAGTTTGAAAGTTGCAGCAATTCCTTCACGTAGTGCAAATAACACTTCAGCAATGTTTCGCATAAAACAGCATATGTTCCGCACCTAATCCAGCCGAAACAAAATGCTTACTTCATTGTCAGCCAGCCGGGAGCAACGAAAAGGTTTTTTTCGTTAATATATATAAAAAACAAATAAGTGAGAATTTAGAATGCCTCCCGACTAGAAGATACCCATTACTGTGACAAAACTGTACAGGATTTCATAGTTGAACCAATTTTGTATCTTAATAATTTATTCTACAATTCCAGTGCCTTACAAATGCCATTTTAACTGATTCCTTATTTTGTTCCACAAAAGAGGTTTATGAACATTGAAGAAATATTTAGAACTTTTTCTGCATTAGAAGGGACACTGAACAATTTTGTTTTTACAAAATTTAGAATCCACAAGTTTTACTTTTAGTCGATTGTGGGTGATTATTTTTTCTTCCAAAAATCACGCTGAAAATGAAATTACCTTCCCAGAATTACAAAATTATAATAGCCTTATCAAGCGTATAGTAACCGATGAGCTGACAGATAAATTTATTGTTAATTTTCTGGCAGCTGCTTAAAAAATGGGCAACCTTATATTTTTGTCCTTTACATTTTTATTCTTTGCTCATGGTTTGCTTAAGCATTTTTATGGCTTGTAAAATTGAAGCTGTTAGAGGTAGTAAATTATTGTGAGATGCGAGACGTGGATGAATTCAGCCAACAATTTTGTACACGCTCACTCCTTTTAATCGACATGGACAACATGGCGTATGCGCAATTACGCATATGACCACTGTCTAGTCATGAGCGTAAATTGGATGTGAGCTCCGCTATCGCCAATGTCCACTTCACATTTATTTTCCGGCATAATACTATAATAACAACCGTCAACTGTTTCGGGTGCTCATAAAAATACCAGTGTCTATTTTAATATGTTCTTAATGGTGGTCATAAAAATAAATGAATGCACTATGCAAAAGTGACACAATAGAAAAGAACACTTGAAGAGTGTTGACACAAAAGTCTTAAAAGGCATATTAAACTAAAGGATCCAACCCAGATCTTGATTGCTGTGTTAACAAGTTACCATGCTGTTTGAAAAAAAGTGTACTTTATTCTAGTCTAGTTGTTAGTCTCCCAGTCATTAATATACTTATCAATGAATAAGCAGACTTACTAGCTATAGAAAGTCACATGAAAGTAAAGCTATTAAATAATTAACAGCAATGGAAGCTATCAATTACTTTAATTGTTGGACAGTAAAACACTTTTAATTTTCCAGGAAAATTTTTCATTTACTGGTAAAATAAGTAAATACGAATACATAAATTAATCATTAAATCAATTTGTGGCATGCACAGCCATGAGTTTCATTGGAAAAGTTTGCCAATCAGGAGGTTAAAAAAATAATAAGCAGTGAGTACACCTGGTAAAATCGAGGGGCTGTAACTGAATGTTGCATGTAAAAAACCCTCAAAGAGATTCGGGGAAAACAAAGGAGCAACATCGAAACTTTGCGTATACGTCAGTACTTGTAGGAAGTATATAAGTAAAGTTGACGTGTTCATTTTTAAGCCCACAACTTTGGATGTTCGAAATGAGTTATGTGCCTGGCATGCAAAAATAATATCACTGAGATGGATAAGAAAAAACTGATCAAAAGTTTCAAACAGGAACAAGATACGAAAGCTTCTGTCTGAGGAAGTGTAAACATGTGAAACACACAGGTGTTGCAAACTTAGCTGAATTTGCGGCCAAGTTCTTATTGGCCAATGCCAACACATTAAAAACACAGTCAATTTAATTAGAATCGGTTTCTGGCAGCTGCTGAAATAAAAGCGGTAAACAAATTTTCAATTTATTTAAGCGAAATCTTTGGCACACCTGAAAACCATGAGCTAAAACCATAAGAATTGAGTGCCAGAAACCCAACCGAAAAGCACCAGCTAAATTGAATTAAATGAAATTTAATCAAGCAGATGGTTGCGCATTTGGCTGCATGTTTCTGTAGTGCCTGGTGCGAAGCGTTTGGGTTAAGCACTTTTTTTTTGGTCAATCAATGCTGAAAAATTAAGTAGATTTTCATGCGTTTTTATCCAAGCTGAATAAGTGACAAACTCTGCGGCCTGTGGTTAACCTTAATCCCGTTAACAACAGCAACCGATTTTTCAAAGGGTTTTGCTGGGCGTTTCTGTGTACAGATTCAGTTTTACTGCTTTATTGCTCGGCATGCACACAATGTGGGTGGCATTAGCCACGCCCCACTGAAGAAACTGTCATATATGTTTGGCAAAATATTTTCTTTGACCTGTGTAAACTTTTGGGGCATTCCTAGGGTCCCCAAAAGGTCAGCCAGCTGCTAAAAGGCTTCGTGTTAAAAAGTTAAGCAATAAAATGTGCGCTATGCAAGCATAAATACAGAAAAGTTAAACAAAATAAAGGCTTAAAGGGAGAAAGCTTTTTAACCAATGAATATTTTTACGAGGCCTACCCAAGTGGCAGGGGAATGCAAATTAATTGTTGTAGTTAATAGGAAACCTTCTAAATTTGTTGTGGTGAGAATGCCAGTAATAGACACAATTTCAATTGAAGGTACAGTATTATTATACATTTCATGCGCTTTAGTCGAGAGTGCCCGAATAGGAGATACCCTATGTTTGCTCTGTTTATTAATGATTATGTATTTAATGGTTCAGCTTTGACAAAATTATAGAAGTTGGAAATTTGAAGCCATGCCTACAAAAATCGACTCGGCTAGATGCTGATCAAGAATATATACCTTATGGGGTCAAATATGTTTACTTATGTCAGTTACATACATTTGCACAACTTCATGATACTCTTTTTATAAATTTTTAATGGGTGCAAGATATAAAAAACTTAAAAGCTGCCATAACTGCTTAAGCAAGTCAGTAAGTGAACTTTTGTTAGATGCCTTTGATAAGCTTTTAAAAGTGTGTGCATTAGTATTAAACTTTTTTCAAACTTTAAGCTTTTCCTGGCCCCAAACCAATTCTAGCAATTCAAATACCAAAATATTTATTGAATTGAGTTATTGTGCAGACAAACATCTAGAATTTTTGATTATTTTTTTAATATATATCATTTTTATTACAAAATTATTATTTTACACAAAACGTAATCTGAACTAAATTACAAAAGTAAGAGCAGTTAAAAGTGATGTCAATTTCTAATACTTACTTCTTGCTCAAATCAGGTTTTATTTTTCATAATACTTAGCTGAGCTCAAGTCATTAAAATGGGCTCATCATTAAATAATACACGTGCTCAATTTTGATGTATGATCAAAACTAAGCTAGCTTAAATAGTAGCCCATAAAAAGAAAGTAAGAATATACTCTGTATCCAGCACTGAGTGGTCAGGGGAGGTACACGAATACATACGTAGTACATATAAAATCGATATTTATTGACATTTATACTTTGTAGTAGTTTGATCCAACAACAAGGTTCATAGTTGCCTTTAATGAAGTCGTAAGTAAATTTTAATAATAAATTATGGTTCCAATATCATTGTTGCAAAACTTTTATACATAAGAGTACTCATGTTAAGGAATAAACTTCTTAATCATTCGGAAATAAAACTTTGCATAAACAAAACTTGTCAATGCAAAAGCATCAACAACAACCATAACAATGACAACTGAAAGGCCGACCGGCGAATCACTCAATAACAAAAATCAGCTGTTTTTTGCTCTTGGCTCTCCGAAAGCTCGCAGAGTTTACTTCAAAAGCTGCCGCATCCACATGCCAAGCGGGTCAACGCTGCGTATGCGTTACGTTTCACTTTCATTGCGAGCAAAGCCGACAACGAGCACGAGAAGGAGGACAAGGAGACGGGCGAGGACTACGATTGGCGGCTGCTGCTACAGCAATGTTGTTTCAATTTCAATTTCAGTTCCCGTGCTAACCTCAACGCGTACAGTTCTGTGCCACTCGGTGAAATATAGACTCCAAAATCGCGCAAGTCGCGTGCGGAATTCCAACTGTGAAAGTTGTTGTTCTTCTGGGCGGCCCAGATAAGTAGGCAATGTGAGTTGTGCAAGAAACGGCTCCAGTCAACTCTCGATGTCAAGTGGCAGTCCCAGCCGCAACTTAAAGTTCACTTACTGTATGTGTGTGACTGTGTGTGTGAGTCTGCGTATGCTTGTGTGTGTGTGTGTGTGTATCTCGTGTATGCTTGTTATTGTCTATGCTTAAGGCTTTAACATTGCTCAGCCAGCATTTGTGGGTTAGCGCCCCAGCGAGCGTACGATTTTTATGAATGAACTCAAAGCAGCAGCAAAGCAACTGCCTCGACGTCTGTGGCAATTTTGTGATGTGGTCTCAAAGGCATGGCGTGCCTGGCATACCAATAGCATTGCTATTGCCCGTTTCCATTCCCATTCATATTCGTATCGCCATCGACATCGATATAGGCATCGTCAGCATTGGCATCAGCTGGTGTTTGTCTTAATGAGCTGCCACAGCGGCCAAGGAATCTTCAGGCCATCGGCCATCGGCCATGTTATGCAAACAATGTTTCCTGCTTTCTGGTCGGAAACACGCAGTCTGCATAAGTTGTGGCTTAGATGTTAATGGTTAGGCAAACCAAATGTTGCTTCCTCAATTCTAAATGATTAAATAGTTATCAATGTTGATTTACAGTACATTTTTACAATTTTCAATTCAAGTTTGTTTCTCTTGTAAGCCTAGGAAAATAATTAGATTTGATACCATTACTTATCAATATCATTTAAATTTTGTTTAAAGTTAACAAAAATATTTTAATTTGTACACAAATTTTAAATTGGTTTTCACTTTCAACATGTTCAAAGCAAATGGCTATAAAATATTCAATATGAAACTAAACAATTGAAATAAATTTCACAGCTTTATTTTACATTTATAATGTAATTTACAAATTTATCTTATTCACAATAAATGTCTTTGTTACAAAATGAGCTGCAGAAAGATGTCATCTACTTCAAATATTATCTTATCTAACTATTGGAATTTATGAATTGCTTTTGATGCACGTAAAGTGATTTCACTAAATCAATAGGCATAAACAATAGATTATGACATAATCAGATACCGATATAGAATCAAACATTAATTACAATTGTGTTTCAATACAATAAGCCATTCATTAACAATAACTCAAACAATGATAAGCGGATTTGGTTGAATCGCCTATTATATACAAAATACAAAGGATTTAAATGCACCATAAATGCCAATTAATTACGTATATAATTTTGAATAAACAGTGCAGACAGTAGACAAGCTTTAAGCATTTAGGTAGAAGTTTCAGGCTCTTAAAACGTGACCAAACTGTTAACAGTTCGGTCTGCAACAATTTGAAATGCTATAATTTAAGCTTGAAAAGGCTGTTGGGAAGGGGAATTTAGTATTACGTTCAATATTCCAGTAGCGACAAAAGGCTGCTCGCCTTTTTTTGATAATAAGAACTTGGGAAACAACAATTACCCATTGCGAATAGACAGGCAGGTAAACCGAGTCAAGTCAAAGCTTATTACAGGCTGGCACAAAGCCAACCATAATCTCAGGCTTCAAAAGTGTTAGCAACTTAGACGGGTAGATCATGTGAGTGCCACACAATCGCAGCAGCAAGAATGACATACCTCTCTATGGCTGTTGTGTTGCTGACAGCGCTGCCGTCGCCATGGCAGCCATTAAAGACGACACACGCCAGCCAACTGACGCCTGCTTACATTAAGGCATTCCGTTTCCGGCATCGCGTATACGCGCCGTGTGCCGACATCGGCACGCATCTTAATTGACGAAATATTTGCGCTGGCATCGACGGTTTAAATTTGTACAGGCCTCTTTCACAATTTGCAGCGCCCCTTGGAACGCAACGTGCCGGCATTAGGGGTTCAAACTCGAGCCGCATACTAAATAGAGAACCGTGAAAATCATAGCTCCCGTTCAGCTCTAAGACCAAACACGTGTGTGCCAAGCATTAAAAAGTTCGTTTCAAAAGGTACTTGACTTGAAGCGTAAGTCAAACGGTCAAAAGGCCACTGTAAATGTTTTAATTGCGTCTGGCTAAAAGGATTTACTGCATACCTTAAAAGGACTCTCTGCTTGTGTGCGTAAACCATTTAAGTGAAGAATGCGTGTGTCGCAAACACTGAAACCGACACAGAAAGGCCAAGACCCAGTACCAAATTCTGGTTAAGGCTAGACAACCAACCGATTTACCAACAGTCAGGCAGGCAAAGGCCACTAACGGGAGAGGCCTCCGAAGGACACACCGTAATAGGCAACTGTCGTCTGCCTAGGCTTGACATCAAGTACATCGAGCACGTGGGCTCAGTGCCACGCAATGCTGGTAAGCTAACTTACGCACTTAAAAACATCTGCGTTACGTATACGTAATGTGGCGGTATTCGCGATACAGTGGAACTTCTCTAAATCAACTCATCATATTATGACGACTTCGAATTAAAAAAATAAATAGCTGCTTATTTTTAATATCCTTATTATTTACATATTATAATTTTTTCAGATAACGCACTGAAAGAGACATTGTCGAAAACTTTTATGAAACAGCTTTTTGTTCTTCGAAATATATTAAAATAATATCACGGAAATATTGTTTAACATTAAATAACAGTGAAATGCCTGTTTTTTGTATTTATTTATTTATTTCTACATTTTTGTCAATCTGCTCGGCATTCGTCACCCACTTGAAGCACCTGAATAATGCAGTACTTTTCAATTATGGAAGGAATCTGCACACAGATAACTCATATTGAAGTTGACACACATAAATTGCAAGAACTCTGACGTAACCTGACGATGCTGCTGCGCTGCTTGTTAGCCAAATAGTCCCGCTTGTTATGACAATGCTGCGCCGCCCCTCTATTGTCGCACCGCAACTCCCGACACGAAGCAAACTGACAAAAGCAGCGGCAAAATCCACTTGACGAACTAAATAAAATTCACCGTACAGGAAAGTGAGAGACACGCGCAAAATAAGGAGACAAAGTCACACAAAAGTCGTGCTGACAAATTTGTGAACAAATAACAAATGTGCTCCCCCAACGAGAAGATTTGACAAAAATACTGAGCGACCAAAAGCTACCTTCCATAAGGTGGAGTGGAGTACTGATTAAGTTGCACGAAAAAAAAGAAAAGAAAACAACAGCAGAAGAAATATGTTACAAACAATGGTGGGAGCTTACAAAAATAGCTTGAGGAATGTATGTGATTTGCATGCCATTTGGCACTTAATATTGGTACGCCCTGATGGATACCCTAAGGCAGGGCAACATTTTAATTAGCTGATGTGTGAAGATTTGCATTTTATTAATGGCGCTGACTAGTCAGAATGGGTGCGACACAGATGTAATTAATGTACGAACTTAATCTAAATGAACATTGACGTTGACTTTTCAAACAGCAACAGCAATGGTAAATAAAGTTCCTTCAGTGAACTTCCTCCCAAGTCTTTACATATTTATTTCTCAACTGACCTTCTCTATCGACCATCGCAGATTCTTCGTATTTAGAACATAACTATGCTTCAACTTCTAGGCTAAACTCGGGCTGTATATACATTTATTCTCAGTTCAGACTTTTCAACTTGTCACATACAGAGCATAAATCAACACACGCACACAACTGTAGCACTAGCGACTATCAGCATGCGACAGCAAGAAACTTTTGTACAATTTTACTATTTTAGTTTTATTTGCACTGTGGAGTGGAGGGCACAACTTGCTGCCGTTTGCGAGCGATTGTCAGTCAGAAAGGCAAGTGAAACATTTGTTTTCGCTGCCGTTTACAACTTCCGGCCGGGCATAAAATGGCCTCCGCGGCCATTTTTGCATAGGCGCACCCCAAAGCATTCAGCGGCGGGCGGCAAGCTTTAAGCTTTAATAACATACGCACAATGGCGACCGCAGAGGGACACTTTCACATATGATGGAATTTCTTCAGTTTCTCTCTATGGCAAACTAAGTTAGATGTAGCTGTCGAAGGAGCTGGGTTGGAACAGCGTCATGGCTGGTGGTATTCATTAGAATTGAAGATGATATGTACATGTCAGACAAACGCCAAACTCAATGCCATTGTGGTTCGTACAATTCCCGTTAGGATTTCTTTTGTCTGTCGATAAAGTGAGTTCAGTTTCCCCATTGGCTCGTGCATAACAGCACAATTGTGCTAAAATGTTAATCAAATAACTCATCGAGAAAAAGGAATCTATACAAATTTGTAAACAATATGCCATTTGTTCGACCATTGTTCTAAACTGCAACATGTGCAGGTTGTATAAGAAAGTATCTACATGTTGTTTTTTTTTCGCTTATATTCGATTAAATTCAATTCAAAGCTGGCATTCCTGATATTTCTTTAATAGTATGCACTTGGCTAAGCTGTTCAAAAGGTTCTTAAGCAGTTCAACATTTTGAACATTATATGTATTGGTACATTTACAAATGTACAAGCGATTATAGTTTACACATAAGTAACTTGTATTTAGTATTTCAAATTTTAAGACCAACAGCTTAACAACTCGTTTAGTAAATCAAAAATTCCTGCCGGATGCTAATGAAGGGCGGGGATAAAATTGCACTTGATGTATTACATGTTTAATGCTCTTTTTTCGCTAAAGCGGCTTTTTTAAATTATTATAACTTTTTTTGCCCTCATTCAGCTGCTTTATACATTTTTATATTTATTATTTCCTTCGAATTTCAACGTTCGTACTTTTTTGTTAGGCAAACCAATTGAAACGCGTTTATTCCATTTATTATGATATTGTTTTTTTTTTTCGTGTGTAATGGAGTAAAGTAAAAGAGACCCATTTTTATTTATATTTTGCAGTTGTTTGCTGAATGTATTTATTTATTATTTTCGTGCCCAAAAAATGGTGCATTTCTGTGCCCGATATGAATTTTATTGTTTATTTAGTGTCGTTTGTGTGACGCGGAAAGTGTAAACATTTATTAATTTATAAGCAAATATGGTATATAAGGGATTCATGAAAATGTAACAATTTAAATTACTTTTTTTTTTAAATATTGAACCTTATTAAATAAACAAAATTATTCTTTGGGTAAGAGAGTCAGAGCAAATCCGTCACTGCAAAGTACAATATATAACATTTATTCTATATTGTTTTACAATATTCAATTCAATTATCGCATAAGAGGTTTTATAAAATTATAAACTTGTTGGTAATTTTCAAAGTACATCATAATCAACTGAATCTAATTAGATGGCTTGGTCTGTGCTGTCTCGTGCGTTATCTTACTTCGGGCACATATCGACACAGTCTCATATGTGCACACACACACACACACACACACACACACACACACACACACACACAGATACACTTCATCTCTCACAATCTGCATTAATGCCATATTAAGGCAGTTGAATGGAATTGAATACGAAAAAATGGAACACACACGTACACACACACACCGTACATATATGAATACTAGAGAGGGCGAATGCGTAAACAGTAAGCGGCGTACATTGACGAGGGGATGGAATGAGGGCACCGAACGGAAGCACAACAACATTTTTAAAACAAAATGGCGTTGTAAACAGACAAAAGAAAAAAATCAAGACCAAGCCGAAAGCAGCAGCTGACAGCGAACAAAACAATAAACGAAGCAAAATAAAAACAAAACAAAACGTAAATGTAAATATAGCTGCGAGTTTTGAGCATTACTTTGGGATGAGGGTATTTGAACGTATTTATGTCTTTATGCATTTGCCAGTTGCCAGTTTTTACTGCTTACTCGCATTTGCTTGCTGTGTGCTAATTTTTCTTGTCATAAATGATTTAATGCTACGCCACACCCGTTTGCACATTACCTCTTCCCACTCACCGCCTCTCGGACTGTCCGATTCTCTGGTTAGTTGCATATTTATGAAGTCACTAACGGCAGCTACTTTCGATGCACTTCCTTGTGGCAACAAATTATCCGAACAAAAATTGCAAGACCCGCAACGCAGCTGCCACAGTAGCCACAGCATCATCATTTATGCCACCATCCTCCAGTTACCACCATTCACCTCCACATTACCACACATTCTCATAGTCAGCGCCCCGGCAATTTTGCAATTTAAAGTAAATTTGTTTTGCTAAGTGATGAACAATGCAATTTGTTGTATTTGAAATGCACTTTCCGATTGCATATCAAATTATAAATATATAAATGCTTAAAGCGATTTCTCTTTAACAAAGAGAGTGCTGTTAATTGGAAGTAAATTCCAATTATACCAGGACAACAACTTAAAGCGTTATATAAGTAGATTTTTTGATGGATAAAAAAGAGTGAAGTCTTAAATCATTTACAAATTTATTACGTATATTTTAATTGTATGTGTAAACGATACAAATATACCAAAAAAATGATAATAATAAAAATGGATTAATTCTAACGCAACTTTTTTTTAAATAGGCCAACCATAAATAGAGAAATTCTGATATTTAATGAAAATTTCAAATTTTTGGTCATTTCCACTGCAATGGTTTTTTACGTTCGATTCTGCAAAAATTTGTGCCTAATTAGATTAATTAGCAAACCAATTTAAATGAGCAATAGCCTCTACTACACGCAAACATACATACACTGGTATATCTATTTAATGGTTGAATGTGTTCTGAAATTTACAAAATATATAAACTTTAATATGCATACTGGCTGCCATTCTGGATAATTTGACATATGAATAGCAATAATTTGTTGAAATTTCGGTGGTGTATACGTAATATGCGTGACAATTGGTAGGCATATGGAGATAATTAAATGGATTAATGTTTAAATTGCTCATTTAAAATAAAATGGTTAAAGTTGTGTGCGCAAATTACTGATGATTATTGGTTTCTATGTTTCATTTTTAGTTGATGACCAATGAACCGATAGAGCTAAATGTTACATAATGATTTGTACATATCACAAATTATTTTCAATTTAGCACCATTTAAAAGACAATGGACAAATGAGTGCACAACGTTAAAAGCTTTGTTATTATACCCTTTTGTAGGACAACTGTTACAAAATTTCTGTTCGCAAAAAATATTTGTATTTATGCAATCTTATTTATACATGTTCACAACTCCTGTATAATATTTTTACACATTCAACGAGAGTACAAGAAGTTTACAAAGCCTTGTGCTAAATAAAAAAAAATAAGATAGAAAACTTTAATACTCTAAAGTATTTGTTGCCAATTGTCAATTAAATACTGGACAGGCGTTTGATCTGAATTACAAAATGCCTAGATTTAATAAGTGTAGATAATGAACACAAATCGCCGCTTAGCAACATTATTCCTATCAGTGATGGAGAAGTGAGAAGTCTGGAAAGACAAGAGGCTCAGCAATTAGAAGCATTCAGAGAAATTAAGGCCGACCAAGGAGCAAATTAATGAGCCCAAGTCACCAGGCAGCCATAGCTGTGATTTATGGCATCTGAGTGGGCGTGGTCCAGGTGTTGCCAGGTGCTCGGCCGTCGCAGCTGCGTGCATTCGGCTGGGAAGTGGTAAAGGTGCCATCATTATCCTGTTCGATGGTGGTCACTAATTTGCGTCACGATTCTGCGGCCGGGGTGTCCTTTGTGGTCACGAAGCCCGACGCGACGGGCATCTCATTAGATGCTTCTAATTAGCGAATGGCATTGGCCAAGTAAGGAATCCTGTTACTCTACAAATTTACCCAGTTAAATTCGCTGAGACAACAAGAATGTTAAGCTAAGCAAATAAGTGTTTTTAATTAAAAATAAAATGTGAGAGCGAACTTGGCTAAATCGAAATTGCAATGCTAAGCAATAGCTCAAATAGAAGCCAATATGGAAGCAGCGGGAGCTGAATATAACAGCAACAACAGGATAAAGTATTGGGTGGCATGGTGAAAACAATTTAATTTCGCGTAACTGTAAACAAAAGCTAAACCAAAAGCAAAGAGAGACGAAAGCAATAGTCAAAATCAAGACTGGCAAAATCGGGACGCCATTTTCCAACAATTACGCAATAAGAAAGCCGGCTACAGGGACAGGGAATGGGACAGGGCAAGAACCAGCACCAAAAACGCACAAAGAACAAAAAACGTAAATGGCATAACTGAGAAGAAACGGAAGTATTGGGGAAGTCGGTAAATATGGAAACGCAAGCTGTGTTACCCTTTAAGTCATCTTATACCAAGTAAACAAAAAAAAAAACCTTACGGAAGCTGTATATACTTATTTATATTATTCATCATATTCACAAGGGGTCTATAATCCTCAGGAAAATTAAGAAAGTAGCTCGATTAATCTGCGTACAGGGTATATTTCAGTCAAGTACCCTTTTTTAAAGCTGCGTCACTTCGTTGAATTGATTTTTTTGTAAAAAGAAAATTCTTTGGCTTGGGATATTTGTGTACAGCCGGATAACAAGAGGAAGCTCAAAGATTGCTCATAAAGAACAAACAGTGCGCGTTGAAAAACAAAAAGGGTTAAGTGGGGGGTTTTTTCATGATAGGATATGCTGAACAGCTGTGACATTTGGTTCAACTAAGGGATTTGGCAGTTAAATGAGTTTTGTAAGTGAAGTGTTAAGTAGAAGGCGTGAGAAGGCCGATCAACTTGTAGGATGGAAACATCAGGAGTGGATTTGAAATTAAGAATTTCCACGTTTATAAAATCTGCCACCTTTATTCAATTTGAATGTGACTTTCAAATCAATTTTACTGAAATTTGTTCACAAACAAATTAAAGTTATAAATTCTTTGAATTTTGTTTAAAATAAAACATGTAGAGCCTCGTTGCCATGCCTGTTAGTTTAAGTTTCAGACCTTATCAGCTCGACAGCAGCATTTTCAGCTGTAATTAACGCACCTCAGTCCTGACGATTCCATGCTCGGTTTGTTAACATTAAATCAGAGCAGAGCATATGTCAACATGGTATTATCAGAGTCAGAGTCACGCATCATAGTTCAGTGAACTCATCATAGCGCTCGGTAAGCCACAAAACTTAGACACTGGTACAACGTGGAATTTTAATGGGTGACAGCTCATGACATACGTCAGGGTGAAAGCCTTCTCCGCATAGAGACCAAGCCAGTGAATGCCGTCAAAAAGTCATAAACTTGTCACACACTTTGTAATCTGCAAATGCTATTTCAGCCCAACCAGTCTACGCCTCCTTTTTCATTTGGCCAACTGCCATCACGTTTCGAGCGGAATTCAGCAGGCAGCCAAATACTTGAAACTGCCAAGATCCTGGCTAAATCCTGCGTCTGGCTTAGTGAGCAGCCATTTCCTTATATACTTAAGTACTTGGTTTTCAGTACTTTCGTACATCGCTTTTAATATGTACGTATGGATGGTATGCAATCCGTCAATGTGCACGCGACTCGAATAAATTCGTTAAGCACACATTGGATTTTGCTCATTAACACAAAACTAACAAGACGACTGCCGGCTGCCAGCTGCCTGCTTCTGTTCATTTGGCGTGCAAATTAAAAGTTTTCTCACAAAATTCTCATACTGACAGCCAATGGCCAGCGGGCTTAAGGATTTTATTCATCCGCCTGTCGCGATTCACGCTGCGTAATCCGTTTCAATTTGAATGCAAATGAGTTAAGCTTTGAGGCAGGTGCAAACGTGGCAAAGCGTTCGACTTTGTCAGCTAATCTGTCTCCTGCAATATGAATTCCAATGATGTATGTACATCAGATGAAGCATTAAATGCCCTTAATGTTGCACAGTGTACAAATCAATTTGATACCATAAAAGGTTGTATATACATATTATAATTCGGTACCGATTATTCCACTCTTGAACTTTAGATTTTCGTTATACAGTAGGCATCTATTCTTCCTTAAACTTGGTTTTTCATAGAGCTATACATTTATAATTCATAATTTAATAACAAATTTATTGAACATTTAGTAGCCTTATAACTTTGTATACAACCGTATAACAATTATAATGGTACGAGAGATTTTTGGAAATCAGATGCAATTTGTGACCCTAGTGCCAAAAACATCGGCCAGCTGTGCGAATACGAATATGTATTATACACACAAAAGCATGTTCACATATATAGCAGATGCACATGTGTTTATCTCTTGGCAAACAGTTTGAATTGCATTTGACGCAACGAAGTTTTTTTGCACAAAACTTGTTGAACAAGTTTTACGCATAGTTTCACTGTATTTCAATTAGAAAATACAACTGTGCAGCAGTCGCAGATCCAGCTAAATTTGCGGAGTGGTCGGAAGCTGATGGATTTGTGGCAGCATCAAAGGAAAATTGTGCATTATGCGACTGTGAATGGTCCGCGGGTGTGTGTGTGGCTATGCGGTAGAGATAAGGATAAAGAGCCAAATATAAGTCAACTCGAAATTTTAAATTTATTTTGACAATTCGCTTTACACATTTCAAATTGTACCAGAATAATGCATAAAGCATTGGAATATCATATGTTAAATATATTATTCAGCTACATTTTAAAATGTACAAAGAAAGTACACTAAATAATATAAATAACGGTTACTTACCATTAAACTGTATATATTTATAAGTGAATCCAAATGTGTATTTATAAAGTTTTCTCCAAAATTCTTCTATTCAAATCAAGTTAAATTAATAGAGATTTTTATCTATATAAGTACTATTATGATTTTTTGTGTGTTTAGATTTTTCCTGAATTAATAGTAAATATATAACTTATTCCCTTAATACATGTAAGTATAAAAGCAAATATGTTTGTAAAGATTATGGTATTTTTATATTTGTAATTTTTCATGACTTGATTTTTCCTATTTGTGCTTAAAGAGGCTTGCACAAGAACCATGTGATACTGTTGGCTTTCCCTCAATTCCAAAATACAACCGTAAATAATCTGACCATCCCACAAGTCGTATACTTCATATAATCTGCCTTGTGCCAAACAAATGGGACATGCCAACAATATGGGATCCACCATGGTCCAAAATGAAATTAGCTGAGAGCCAGCTTGTCCCCAAAAGGCCCGAGAGAAGAACAGTTGGCGAAGAGCCTTAGCTGAAGCTGAGGCTGTAGCTCAACTGGAAATTCAATTAACCCAATTGGTGGACATGAACGTCGTCTCCAATGATGCCATGCCACCCACCTACTCGTTAGCCGGTACACTTCCCCCAAAAATATGCTCTTCAGTATAATGAAAGCAAAGTGTGGGCAGCGACAACAGCGCTCAAGGTCAAAGCACATTAAAAAGGCTTAGGATAGGCTACACCCAAAAAAGAAAGGGGTTGTTCTGACCCGTTGAAAGTCATGAGAACTGGGCAAAACAAATGCCAAAAATGCAATAAAAAATCGCAGCATAAAAGAAACGGAGAACTAAAAAAGGAAAAAGAAATATCTTTGCATAATTAAATTTTCGTATGTGTGTGTTTGTGTGTGTGTGTGTGTGTGTGTGTGTGTGGGTGGGCGCGTGAAATATGTTCTAGAGCGGCAGCTTAAATGCAGGACTATTTGTAGATCTGTTTGGCAGCCATAGAAATGTAATTGAAAATGTTTATGGTCGCCACAAACCAACAAGCAGCCACAGACGCAAAACTCGGATGTCCAAATTTATGCACCAGCTTCGTTTTACAAATTTGTGTGCATAAATTTCCAAGCTGGGCTCATTCAGTTTCGTTTTTGGTAGCCAACTACTTACTCAGTGGCAAGTGGGGTGTATCTATATAATACATATATAGGAGCTTTCAGCACATTCGAGTCAGTTAAGATGTCAAAAGAAGCAGCGAGAGCCAAATCGAAAATCTTTATTTGAAGCTTACATATTCAATATATTCAATGGAGTAACTTTTTCCAATATTATGTTTTATAACGAATACATATAACATGCATAACGCCTCACTTGATTTGATCTGTGACACGTATAAATTTGACGTCTGTTGGCCAAAATTAGACAGATACAAATATGTAGGTTAGTTCCACTATTCGAGCAACATTTAATTAATATTTATAACCTATACTTCAACGTTACGTTAAAACATAATACAATTAATGTAATTGGCTGACACTGCGCACAAAAAGTCGTAAATCATTTATCATCGCACACTTTAGTAGTGTGTTAGTAATATATATAGTCCATGTACATATAGGTATGTGAACGCATATCGATCTACTCAGAAGGAAGCCAAAGTGGCCTTTGGCAAGCGAAAATGTTCTGTGATTTTTTTCTTTATTACCTTTACACGATTTAAGTGCAGAGCATCTCTTAGAGCCCTCAAACGTCGCTAAGTAGGAAAGAGATACAGTGCTTAGAGCACAGGTAAGGAAGGCTTTGAGCTTAACGCAAATCAAATAAAATGCGAATAAAAATGTTGAGTGGAAAGCGCTCGAAATTTTCGTATTCTCGAATATGTAAATTGCTTTTAGCTCTGATTTTCGCTTCACATAAAACGCGTACACAACAGTGAGCTTAATGCAGGTGATACCGTACATACCCTACTTTCAAATACCTAATGATATATACATACATATGTATATGTGCTCCGCTATAGGCTTTAAGCATCCACAAGTTTTATACCCGCAAGTGTTTTTCATTAAAATGACTTGGATGCTCCAACAAGCAGCAAAGCGAAATTCATAAAAATAACATATATATATATACATATATATATATATAATACATGTATAAATTGATGTATGTAGGTATGTTTGTATATGCTAGTTGTTTTTGGCTATAGAAATTATGACATTATGCGCAGATTTTATAATGGAATCTGTTCTGTCCGTTCCTTGCTGTATTTTTCTCTCTCTCTCTCTCTCTCTCTCTTTCTCTCCTCTCTCTCTCCCTGTGTCTCTAATATATATATGTTTGCGTTTGATATGACCGCGACAACGAGGGGACGTATTTTATTTTTATTTTCTATATTTTCGGCAGAATTTTAATGATGAATGGGCACGACAGAGTGTGTGTGTGTATATGTGTGTGTGCGTGTGTGTGTATGTTGTTGTGTGTGGATGATGCTTGTGTATGCCTAAAAAATTTGCATAAATTCGTGAAAATAATGTAATGTAAATTATTTTCGAAATTGTTCCGTTACTTCTTTTGGAAATTAAACTGTTTAGCCGTGCTGCGAGAAAATTAAGTTAGGCAAAGTAGATGCCGCAAAATCAGATGCCGAAAGTTTTAAAGCATTAGACACCAACAAACGACTAAATCTCGAGTTGGATACTAAAGGATGCTAATGTGGCAAGAAAACCTTTAAGGATATGAGTTCCTACAAGCGTTTGGCCTGTTTTTGTTTAGGTTATATTTTTTTGAAACGTTACTTTAAAAGTAAGTTTTTTTTTAAAGAGAAGTCGTTTATTTCCAAGCCCTAAAGAGCCTATCGTCGATTTAAGCCAAGGTCAAAAAAAAAGTCGTTATTGTCGATTGACATTTACAGCAATCAAAAGCACAATCACATGTACAAAAGCCTAAATACTTGAACTGCAGCAACAACAATAACAAATAATCAACCGACTGGGTAGAGCAACAACAACTTTAGCAACAAAAATAACGACACAACTTTTTGAATACAATTACAACAGTCAATGGCACATCAACAACAACAACAGAGAGATAAATCGGATGAGCATTGCTTGGATTGTTAGTATGTATGTAACTAAGTACTCGCGGGTAGATAGGATAACTTATTCAATGTAAACTACTTGTACATATGTACTTTTGTGTAGAAATTGCGCCAACAGTTTCAAGTTCATGTTGTGCCTTTGTCACTTGCCACTAATTTTTACACACACAAAAAAAAAGGGGGGCTGGTGTTTACACACAACCGAACACAAACTCAGAGTGAGGCATCAGCAAAACAAGACCAACAGCTGTAACGGTACTAAACAACAAGCAGTAAAAACAACAACAACAACAGGCGGGTTTCGTTCTGCGTTTGTTGCGCAAGACATTTTTGTCGCCAAAAGTAGGCAACGAAGGCAAAAAAAAAATGGCGACAAAAACACAAAGAACAAGCCAAACTTTTGTGCGATGCTGCAAGCGGTTGCAAGTGTGACACACACACACACACACAGACTTGCTTACGTGAGTTGCTGTCCAGGTATTGAGCAAAAATGAACATGTAACAATCACGCGGCAAACAGCGTAAGGATTCTGAGACTGGAACTGTTTTGCGGCTGCCTTTTATATAACTGGTGCATGCTATGCAACAATAAGAAACATGCAATCGAAGCAATAACAACACAATGCACGTGTAATATAAAAGTTGTGTAAATGAAAGGTGATATTTTGAATTGTCAAAGGTTGCAACTTTTTCGAAATCTAAAAACTTTGCTAACTATATCGATCAAATAAAAAAATGCATAGCATTCAGATATATTTTATATTTAGCTGTAAATATGCATTGATACGTATTCAAATATTATTATATTAAATAAAAGTTCGACACGTATTATCAAATGATTTTGTTGTGTTGAGTTTTAACATGAATTTGTACCGAAATGTAGTATTTGTATGGAGGCTAAGCCGTGACCAGGAAGACATTGCTTTTGAAAAGCGGTTCCCGGTACCCATTTTTATCATTATTAGTGTGTGTAAAAAAAATTAGTATTAATAAAACATTTTTATAAAATGTAGAATATACAGACATATTTATTCTATGGTATTTTGAATTTTATTTGTTCCTTTAGCTGAAACATAGAATATAAATCAAGTATACTGGCTTTAATTCGCTTGTGTTTGAAGCTCAAAGACTTTATTATGCAAACAATTCCCCTTAGCTAACCGTTTCCATTAACGGCAAACTCAATTTTCTTACAATCTTGTTTACTTTCATTATCTTTTGCCACCAAATTTCGCGTAGCAAACCAATCAACCCAAATCCAAACACGAACCCATCCTCTCCAAAGCTCTTAACCTAACCACAATCAGCAAACGAATGCCAGCAGCGACAGTTGGGTTATCCCAATGCCAAGCACAAAGTTTGCTGTTCCTACAATTTAAATTGAAATTAGTGAAGGAAGGAGCGAAGGAGCCGCTGCGGCAACCTCAGGTCCAACCTCAACACCAGACTGCCTCCCCAGTTTCAAATTCAAAGACTCTGCATAAAAGGATCCCAAATAAAAGCCGTGTTGCGTTGCGTTAGTTCATGTGAAAATGTTGATAAACGCGCCAAATGCGACACTTAGTCAAATATTTATTCTAATAAAACGGAAAATCGTGCGCACCAAGGATACGAATATCCAGCTCTCCAGCCTTTAGCCAATCTCAAGCCCAGGCTGTGTTGTCGTGATATGTTACTAGCTGTGCTCAATTAGCACTCAGCCTTGAGGAGGCTTAGACGCCCAGCATCCGGGTGCCCATTGCTTTGCCCATTGCAACAGCACGGAGCCATTTATTAAACGGCAAACCAACACAAAAAATCATTTGTCAACGTAACCAGAGCCTCCATCTAATTGAGTTATGACAACGCCTGCAAAGAAGCGAACAAGTTTGGAGGCAGTGTAGAAAATAGAAAACAGGTAAGAAAGTATGCTCGACTAGAAGATACCTTGCAGCAAGATCTAAATGTAAATAATTTTACAAAATATGCAATGAGTATTAAAATATATATTCAAGAATATAATCTTGACAGAAAAAATATTTAACAAAACATAAATATAAATTTAAGCTAGAGAACAATTAAATGACTCATTTATGAAACTCTTATGTTATTCAATTTAAAACATAAAAATAATAATACATACTAAAGCAATTGTAAAGATAAACCTTTCCAGTAAGTGTATTTGAATATAGTTCAGTTGCATTTTAATGACTGCAAGCTGCACTCTAGCATAAGTAGGCCGACGAACGATATGCAACCACTCACGAAAGCTGATGCCTCAACTTGAAGCAGAAACAAACTATTCGGCATTTGTAGCTCTGGCAAAAAGCGTTCATATGTTTATGCCATTCATGGCATATGGTAAATAAAGCACACACACACTTAGACTCAACGCAGAGAGACACCTAACAGGCCCTTGATAAGTGTGGGTCTGAGTGGCAGGCAGCTTCCCTGGCTTCCCTGGCACCGGCCACCACTTACCGCACATTGTTTGTTGTGAAGATGCTGTCGAACTGAGGCCCCCAGGCATGTGAGGCCTCAATGCATATGTATGCGTATTAAAGATGCTCCAGATAGACCCACAAACACTCACACACTAACTGCCGTTAGCTGTGTGTGTCAATATGTATGTAAATAAGCGAGAAAACAAGTGGTTATAAATTTACAAGGATGCGGCCGTTACCCAACAACATTGCGTATACGCCATCGAGGCCAAAAGCCATCAGCCAAGAGTAAATCCGTACGCATGCTCTGCCGTCTTTGTGTGTGTGAGTGTGTATGTGTGTGTAGGTGCTCTTTACTAATAATGCCCTTAAGAAAGGACACGCCACACAAACGCAAAAACAGAAAAACTCAGAAAATTGAGTTAAATAAAATAAATGAACGTAAAAATGGCGGCCGCGAGGATTGAGAAAGGGTGAGGAAGAAACAAAAAGAGCGGGCATCGCGAGATGAGAGTCTACCAAAGACCGATGAGGTGTGCATAAGTGTCCGTATGTCTATGTGTGTGTGTGTGTGTGTGTAGTCATTGAGTGAGAGGGAGAGCACAACATCTATTAAGTACACTTAAAAAGCTCGAGGCCTACCCAGTATTATATCCCCCACTGCCCACCCCCCATATCTACGTTGCGTAGTCGTATTTGTTTTGTATGCTTTTATTGCTCGCATCCTTGAAAGTTTTTAATATGTTTATTTATATAAGCGTGCCAGAACTCGTCGTCAATGTTGTTGTTTATCGCTGGGCCCGATATTGTTATTGTTGTTGTTGTTGTTGTTGTTGCTGTTACTCCTTGGCCCAATCCTGTCCACTAGCTGCGAGTTTATTACGCTGCACATAAAAGGCAATAAAATTAAAAGCGATTTTGCTCTTGGAAATGCTTTTACTTTCCCATTTTGACGAGTAACTAGGTGCTCTCGGTCATAGAAAAAGTCCCTTCTCTTCTTCTTTCTCTGTTGCGCTGCATTCACAGTTATTAAAATTCTGACTGATTTTAAAAGGGCTTAAAGGTCAGCCAGAGTGTAGATGTCAGACCTCTGTAACCGCTGACAGCAAATGGAATTGCATTTAATTCCTGACTCTTAAATTGGCATTATACAAAAGTAAGTAGATCTTTAAGACAATTCAATACAAAATGTCGGGATAAACAGAAGTTAAATGCTTTGTAGCAGCATTAAGTAATTTAATCTCGTCATTTCAGTTTTTTTACCTTAGAAATGATCAAATTTTAGAGAATTTCATCCATTCTGCCATGCTAACTTCCTTGCAATTCTTTTATATTTAAGCTTGAATTTAGTTCACTTTATTCAATTATTTTAATTGATTGACATTTATGTAATCTGTACAAAGGTTATTGCTGATCAACAATGCGACCTCAGGCTTCTCATTTACACTGAACTTATAATGCTTGTTATCAGAGCTGAGGCCAAACACAGAACAGCAGGAAACATCTATTCAGCTGCCATGCCCCTCGATTAACCTTCGCACTTTTGACAATTGGCTCCCATTCGACACTACAGCAACAATAACAACAACAGCACGGGTCAGCCGTAATCAATGGCGTACTCATTGTGTGACAATTTGTGTGGCTGCCTGGGAGGCAGATTATTTATTTTGGCCCATTGACAACACAGCACTGCGATCAATCATTTCCGGGCAATCCAATGGAGACGAAAATGCCTGGCATAAGGCGCAAAAGAGAGCTAAATTTAATATCTAAATGAAAGTTTAGATTGGCGCCATTGCTGATGAATTGAAATATTGCCGCACGAATGCGTTGCGCAGGTAATCAACCATGAAGTAGGCACAAGGAAACACAGGGCAGGGTGTGGTTTGTGTGGAGTGGAGTGGGGGGAAGAGCAGCTCTAAGAATAGATGAAAATCCGCTTGAACTTTGCGCTTTAAGCTTAAGGCCAATGTGGGCACCCAATGGGCGTGGCCGTTCAAAACCTTTAAAAACTTCGTGGTCGGAAGTTAACTTTGAGATATCCTGGGAATATAGGGAATATTATGACTAATACTAATGATAATAAAGTTAAACTATCAATTTAAAATGCATACGCCCTTAAAAGTATGCAATAATATTTTCAAAGAATTAATTATAAAGTGCATTTCAAAATAGAGCTCTACTTATTTCTGCATGCTTCCCTACTTTGACCTGACTGTCACATGTTTTTGAATGAAATGTCATACCCTAGAACATCTTTATTGGTGCAGGGTATGAAAATGCAAAGCAATCGAGGCGCAACGAACATAAATAAAGTCAAAGAGTTGAGAGAGGAGTTAGCGCATGTCCCTGGAACCAACAACAAAAATATACAAAATATTTATTTAGGCGCAATCAATTTTATGGCAATTCGGTTTTTATAGTAACAAAAGCAGCCATCAAGCGGAGCTGCCGACGCACGCCTTGTAAGCCAAATTTGCGCCCTAAATTATGCACAGCTTCGTGTGTGTGTGTGTGTGTGTGTGGGTATGTCTGTACTTAAATGTTTCCTGTGTGTGGGCGCGTATATATGGGTGAGTGCTTAAACGTGCATGAAAACGTTGTCAGCCAGCAGAGCAAATAGCAACAGCAACAACAACTGTGGCAAATGCTGGGGTGCTGGCGGCACACAGCCGGCAACGCTTGCATTTCAGCGTCTGAGTGTGTGTGGGTTCGATCTGAACTTTTAAACTAATTTGAAATTTTAATTAAATTAATTTGTGTGCGTTTTTTATATTGTAACGAAGAAATATATTCGTAAAGAGCTGATGTATGTCTGTTTGAAGAGCTGACGAAAAGCAAATTATAGCAACAACGCTGAAAAGTTTGTGCTCCTGATAAGAGTCCTCGAAAGCAGAGTTTTAATATATATAAATTTCAATTTCGCAAAATTAGTAATTCCGCTTATAAGAACTTATTAGAAATATTAATTAAAATTTGTTATTAAAAATATGTTAATTTTTAGGTTAATTTTATGCTCTACTTTTAGCTATCTGTTTTAAATGATTAGCATACATTAGTGGTCCAAATCGGTCTACTCTATTCTTGTGTATAAGTAAATCTATGTCTATATTACTATTGACGCGCTTTTGAGGCTCATCAAATATTAAGGACCTTCAATGTATTTTAGTTTATACGAAATGACAACTGCTTTAATTTGTTTTTCGGCTTTTCTGCTATTTTAATTCCAGGCGGCTGCAATTTGCCAGCAATAGAAAAGCAATTATGAAGAAATTGAACAACAACACCAACAACAATAATAATAATCAACAACAGCAACCGCAACTGCAGCAAAATGTGAGCGGCTAAGAGGGGACTCTACAACTGGGTCCAACAGCTCTGCAGTAGCAAAGTTAAAGGCACCGCAATATCAACGACAACAACAGCCACAGACAGCAACAGTAACAACGACAACCAGAAGAAACCCCAACCGAAGCAACAAACAAAATACGCAACATAAATGAAGTTAACAATCTGTCAAATTGCTAAATTATTTCTGCTGTTGACAGCCTTCTTCTTTCTCAATTCCCCCAACCACGTCACGTCCACGTCCACGTCCACCTTCACCTCCTCCAACAACACCTCGGCCACCACTATCAGCACCGTCTCGCCTGACGCCCAGCAGACCACAACTAGCAGACCAGCTGGCAGAGTACCCAAGACAACGGCAAATGCAATTGCAACAGCAACAGCAGCAGCAGCAGCAACAACTACAACGCTTAGCAGCAATTCAATTTTGAGCACAGCAGCAACAGCAACAACAACAGCAAGAAGCCAGCAGCAGAACCAACAACAACATAAACCACGTAATGCGCGCGAATTTGAACGTCAGGCACGTCAAAAGCAAATGCCCGCAAAACAGCAGAAACAACAACAGCAGGAGTACGAGCAGCAACAGCAACATCGGCAGCCACGTCAACGCCGACAACAACAGCACCAAAAAGCAACAGCTGCAGCTTTGTCGGCACAGCGTGTGGCCGTTTTAATACCTCCATCAGTCCACATTGATATGATGCAAGTGCAACAGGGCTTTCAGCATTTCGTTGAGTTTTTTCAAGTGCGTTTATCTAATGCCAGCGTTGATTTTCTACGTGATGTCGGTGAGTAAACAACAGCAAGCCGCAGTAGCAACATACACACACAGAACACACACAAAAAAACATACACAGGCTAGCAATTTTGTTTATTTTTTTTAGGCCAGCTGCTGTTTTCTTCCTGTTTGGTTTGTTTCTCGTGCAAATCTTTGCATTTACGATTCCTTTTATCGATGGTTTGTGTGTGCCTTGAACTTTTTTTTTTTTGTTGGCCATCGAATTGGATCGGCTTGTTCCTTAAATGGGCTATTTAAGAAGATAAATTGGCAGCATGTTTGACTTGGGAGAAGTGGCAATGATATAAGAGAACTCATCAAAAGAATGATTATAAATGTAAGCAACTTTAACAACAGGATGTGTAACACATCAATTAACCAACTAAACATAAGTTGGGCATAAATCTGTATTAAGAAGAAACCAAGGCGAAAGTTTCTAATAATCTTTTACACATATTTATGAATTGAATTACTAGTTTGATTTAACTGTTGTAATTTTATTAGCTTCTACTTGTTCTACTTCACTTTTGGCCACCATGGAAGGCTATATGTTTAGTGTAGATAGCAGAACCCAAAATAATAGTTATTGACATTGAGTATTACACTAATAGTATTAATTATAATAAGTATTTAAAAGAAGCATTTAATTTGTATGTCATTTAGGAAAAATAAGTATATTTTCAACTTTAAAAAGTGTACAATTTGTTTATTACAATTTTAATTAAATGTCAATATTTCTAAAAATGTACTGCAATAAATATTTCACATTTCCATTTAATGCCTACATTGAGGCTTATCTTTAGTATATAAGCTTGAAGCGTCCATAGAACACTCAATGCAGAATAGGGATTGCTCCCTCATAAAAGACAAGTTTTTTATTATGAATGTCAAGTGCTTCTCTTCAAACTTGACTCGTTAAAACTAAGTAAAGGAAACATCTTTTGCGACTTATCAGCTATATTCAAATCGGGAACTAGAACAACATACAAATGCAGCTTTCTGCCTTTGCATTGCATTCATGGTTCTAACAAAAAATAGTCACCAATGCAAACTTAATTTGCATACATTATGCACATTCTTTTGCTCTGCTGCAAAAGGAAGCAAAATTAAAAAAAAATATATTCTTTTTATGCTATTTAAACTAATTAAAGTGCAGTGAGCAAGTTTCGTATGCCTTTGGCTTCGACGATTCATTAAGTACTGCAGTACAGATGCTGCGTACTTTGCTGCTTTCCTATGTTCTCCTGTGTGCTTACAACTTTAATTGCATTGCCTTCAATTACAGGCGCGCATGACACGCCAAAGGACTTGCCAGCATCCTGAGTTCACCGCCGACCATCGATGTCATAAATATTTCTGCTCTGCAAGTGACAACTTACAATTTCCACAGGAAAACTTTATGGCTGCAACTGAGTTATGAGTATTTTTATTTTATTTCAGTGGCCGCTTTTATAAAGTCAGCCCAACTATTTAAAAGCCTGCGGCTGACCAAGTATTTGTCAAGTCATTTTCCTACGACCGCTTAAGTATTTTATTATATTTTGCACTTCTTAAAAAATTCGTGTCACAAGACATCATGAATGTGAAAGTCGTTAAACTAATACTTTCAAAAGTTAAGTGTAAAGGAAATAAAGCTAAAAAAGCAAAGCTAAAATTCAAAATTGTTTAAGTTTTTGTAAATATTTAACGAATATTTTGAGCTTTGTTAATCTTTTAGAATTAGATTTTTTGACACTAAGAATTTTTGCGAAAGTAAAGTTATTTCCCTCACATTTTTAGTACCTTAAAACTACGTTACAAATAGCATCTGCAGTAAGTCAACGTTGAGTTTTTCTAATTGATTACTTATCCGCAATTAGGTTGGGCATAATGGATAACTATTTGAATGAATTTCCACAAATCGCGATAAGCTTAACTTTTTCCAGGGTCCCCCTCTACGTCCTAAATGGGTATTTTAATTTGCCTTGGTCTGTCAAAGTTTTCGCTTAGTCTCCGCTTGTCTGTCACTTTGTTTGCCTGTCTGGCGATTTGTTTTATTCTTTCAATTTGCTTTCTTTTAGTTAGTTTTGAAGTAAACATGGATGACTACACATGGGCGAGAAGAACCTTCAAGTTGGCCGATAGAAAACTTGAACAGTGCTCACATATTTGGCGCCAAAGTTTTGCCAATTGCAACAATTTTAGTTTTGGTATGGCGAAAGTTTAAATTTTATATCTTTAAATTTAACAATCTAGCGTTAGTTGTCATAAATAAAAGTTTTCCACATAATAGCTGTTACACCTGCTCGTCCAAGGTTTGAAACATATAAATTAAGTTCAAACACAGTAATTGATTTAAGTACAGGACAAAGAAATTCAATTTCCCAACCAAGCTCGTAACTCTAACCATTTTTTTATCTCTCTCGTTTTATCTATCTTACCCTCTGTTCTGTTTTGCACATGCAAAATATATTCTATTTGCCACAATTTCAAACTGCAGTCTACTAGGTTTTTATGTTGCAAAATATTGAAATTGATTTTAGTTGCATATGCTGCAGTTAGGTCCCTAGCTTGCCCCCAATCTCCTGCAGCAATTTATGACCTGACCACATGAGTACAGCAAAAGCAAAACCTAGTGTCCTGCATCCCCATGGGCCCTATGGCCCAGTAAATTATTAGTTTATGCCCACGCGACTTGGCCAGGACTCTCAGCATTTGTGGTGACACAAAAGGCCGGACAAATGTATAAATTGTATTTCCATAGATCGCCTTCCAGTGCAGCAAAAGCGACAAATTAAAAGGTAGAATAAAATTACAAAACTTGCCTCGTTCATTCTGCATCTGCCTTTGCCAGCTGGGAAAAAGAAATAGAATACGTAAAAAGAGATACAAATTCTTTGCACAGTTTATTTTGTTGTAAGTATGCTGGAATGAAATAAAGGTCACTGTATTAAACAAAAACCAAGTTTATTAAACGAGTAGTTTTCTTTGTAGATTGTTCTGTCACAAACTGAATTAAATTAAATTCAATTAAATAAACGGAAATGCAAAAATGTATTAATAAATTTGAGGATTGTGAATATTTTGGAATATATTTAATTGCTTGAAACAAATTAATAGACTATATAGAATGGGAATTGTACTTATACTGAAGGGCAGCCACTCAGCTCAAGTATATAGTAACAAGAATCATTATCATGAAGCTGGCGTATATTACCTAGGTTTCAACAACATGCATTTTAAAGAGCAGTATGGCATCATGTAAATTATGGCATTTATAACAACTCACAGCACTTGCCAGTTACAGTTAGCAGGCACTGTAGTGAACCTCAAAAGCACTTCAAGGGAGCTGCAGACATACGCCGCTTGTAGTCGACTGCCTTCATCAGCAGTTACTCTTACTACACCTCTTAAGGACACACACACATACATATATATATATACACACACACCCACACACACATACACACAAAGGGCTTAAATATGCAACGCTTTTTATATGCTACATAAAATGTTTCTTTTTCTTTCTTCTGGCTTTTGCCCCGGCGATGCTGGCGCTGCTGACGCACAGATTTAAGTGGCTTCATTAAATTACTGGAGCTACCCAAATACACGAGCGTTGTAAAGACTTTAAATGCGGGCATTAATGTAGACACCGACGTGGACTTTGATGGCGATGGCGTTGACCCAACAAAGCAGCCGCGTCAGCAGCAAACCCAAATGAAACAGTTGTCAGCAGACACTTTATCAGCATCCACACAGATACCAAAGAAACAACAGCAGAAACATCAAAAACAGCAACAACAACAGGGACAGGAGAAGCACTGGGATACCCGCAGCCTTGGGGACTGTCATCAGTTGGCTGAGCAACTTGCTCACGATTATAATAAGAGCGTCGTCTTTTGGCCCTGTCCGCTCATGAAAGTAAGTGGATATATTTATGATTTCCTCTTTTCCTGTTTCAAAATCTTAATTTCTGTTCTAGAATATTTACTATTTTTGTACATATTGTTCTCAGCAATACAAATATCGATGTGTAAGCAAATAATTTCATAAATTTTTAATTTGAGAATAGTTATTGAAATATGTAGGCAGACAATTTTACCTAATGCAAAAACTCCCAACAAGAAAACAATGATATATATGTTATATGTATAGGTTACTCACATTTAACTCCATAACCAACAAACTTATATTTATTTTTACCGCAAAATACTTTCTTTTTTTTTTTAAATATCTGCTGTACAATAATTTTGGCCATTTGTAATTCTTGAAAAATTAGAAAAGCTTTTGGTTTCCTGCAGCAGCTTTACTTATTTTAGTTATTTTTGCAAAAACAACTTACGCATCAAGTAAAATTCATTACCTTGGTGCGTTAATTAACCAAGGCTTGAAACCCACCCATAGCAACCCGACTCTGAGAGTGATATCTAACCCAGGATGACCGCCAGGCATTTTGTTGCCAAATTTTGCAATTTTCTAACAACGCCCTCCAGAAAAGTTCAGCAAGTCGAGGGTGGCAGGATATGCAGGGAGAGCAGGCAGATGCAAAACCTGGACGGAAATGGCAAACAGACTACGAACGAGGGAGAGGGAAGAGAGGAGATGAAGGGTGAAACTTGCCCAAATATGTTGCAAGAAAATTGCTTCATAAAAGTCGGCAACGGCATGAAATTACGTTCTGTGGCAACTGCAGGAGATTTTGTTACTGTTGCTGTGGTTGTTGCTGTACCAACTGCAATTCGCACTTAATTTAAAGTCCATGCCAAAATGCACAAAATGTATTACAGAATTTATAAGAAAGTTAAAATACCAATTCCCTTTGGGCAACTGTCATAAAGTCAAAGAGTCACAAGCCGAATATACCCTTGCAGAGGGTATTTTAATTTTGTCATGAAAAGTGTCTCGCATTGAAGAAGACATCTATGACCCAATTAAATATATTTTATATCTTTATGCAGCCTGTAAGTCAACAATGAATTAATTAATTTGGTCAAAATTAGGCTACAAAAAAAGCTGTGACATATGTCTGAAAGGGTATTTAATTTTCAGCACCACTAACTGTTCTCTCTAGATTTTCTTCATATTTTTTGAGCACAAATTTGGACAGTTGATTGACAAACTCTCGCAAACTTCTTGGATATCATGACATATTATTAATGAAAACTTTAGAGTTTCCAAAATATGCTGACAAATTCTGACAGAATGGCTGACAAAAATGACAAAAATGACAAAAATGAGTGACTAGCAATTGTTACACTGAGCAATGTATTTTTAATGAGCTCTGAGAGCCAGAGATAGAGCTGAGAGCGGGAATGGAAAATGGCATCAACTATGCAGTTTAGATAAAAGCCAAAAGCTGCAAGATAAATAGCATCTGGCTAAGCCAAAGAAAACAAAGCAACAGACAGACAAAAGGAAATGCATATCATTTCCATGCAAATCGCTCAATAAGACAACCAAGCTGATAAGAATGTCAATGGGTATATACTATATAGACTTGGTAATGGATCTACAATGCACTGAAATTGATGGCTGAATGAAGCGGCAAAGGCAGCAGGAAACTGCAGCTCGGATCGAGCAACAGTATTTCACAATGTTAAAGCGTCATAATTTCTGATTTTTATGCATGCCAATGCCCGTTGGCTGGCAGAGCATTTAAATCACTCAGATCAGGACTTGACAGGACATAACAGGACAGTCGAGGCCGTTGCTACACAACACGGCACTGAAATGCAAACGTGCTTCCGAGAAGCGCCGAGAAATTCGCATATTTCAGATAGCTTCACAGCTTGGGACGTGCCGCTTCCGTCGCTGTTGCTGTTGTTGTTGCTGTTGTTGTTGCTGTTGCCTCCAGCCGATAGGTGACACGTTTGTTGTTCGTGCAACGTTCTACGCTCTACGTTGTTGTCACTGTGCTTTCTGCTTTTTGTAGAGTTAACATAAAAGTGCTGCACAATCATAAACAAAAATGTTGCTTAGCCAGCTGGCAGCTGTCTGCATTTTATGTGCCGCTTTTGGCGCCAGCATCTGAGCGCAGTCCAGTTTATGGTAATGCTGAAATGCAAAAGGGCGGGGGGACGTCGACTGGAAAAATTCAGGATGGAGAGAGTTATTAAAGGAATGCAAATTCACATCAAATACAGCATGAAATACTTGAGTACAAGTCTTTAAGCACTGCAGAAGTTGTTATCAAGAGCCAACTTCGCGGAACTTTAGCTTAACTTTAAAGTCTAAAGTTTAAAAACCTAGAAGCAACGATTGTACATAAAATTTACGCTCTCATTATAATTAAAAAATTACAATCGATTGTTGAAATATTTCATATATTATTCGTTTATTCTATGTATATGTATGTAAGTATATTAGTACATTTGTTTATTTATATATGCATATGGCATTGTGCAAATTACTATACCTAAATATGTACGATGATTATTGGGGTAAATATATATTTTTGTCAAACAAGAATACACATTTTATGGCATAATTATCATATACCCTGTAATGTTTTGCTATATTAATAACATTTTCAACATTTATGCTATATGATTTAAGTGTCGCTCAAACTGCAGCTTTTTATCTGCAATTCCGCAACTACAAATTCGAATTTAAAAACGCAAGCATTAAAAAAATACACCTCAATTAATTTTATACAACTTAACTTACTAATAAGCACGCACTTTGAGTACTTTATCGGCAAAAATATAGCCTGCTCACACTTCCATTGCAAAAAGTCTATCTAACAAAGCCTCGAAAATAAAATAAAAATATACAGTTACCGCACATTCAGCATAAACTAAGTAGCCCTAAGCCTAATGGCCCACATTTTTTTCCACTTTGTATTTTCAAGCGATTATTTTTCGCATGTACTGCACAAAAATTAAGTCACTGTTTAAATATTTACTTGGTTGGCCACTTGTTTCAATGTGTGTGTAAGCATTCATGAATCGTTTTTAATTATAAAACTGAATTATGCTTTGATGTTAAAAGAATTAATTTAATTGAGTATTTTTTTCTGCAGCAATGAAATTGAATTAGGGTTGTTGAATACCAATAAAAAGGGTAGATATCTAAATTTATTTGATAACATTATTAGACACTCGGTATATAATAAAAACTGGCTCTCTATAATATTTCGATATTTCGTTTAAGATCCTTAATATCTATGATGAACAGTTTAATTTGTATTTATTAATTGATAAACTGTTTCAAAGTTTTAGCTTTAAATGTTCAAGAAACATGTTGTTGGGGACTAGAAATTTAATGCCTCTAAAATTTAAGGCAAACACGAACACATAAAAGTAAACTTCACCAAACTAAGCGCATCTACTATATGTGTAAGTATTTAAGTGCAAGCAACGCCCACACATGGACACCCATTAAACCGCAGGAACCAACTGCGCCAATCGCTGGAAGCGGAGAACTACGAGCTATGAGCCCTGAGCTCAAAGTCTCAACAGTGAGGACGCGCAAAACAATGTTGCACATAAAAGTGTTTTTAATTGACAACACAGAAAAGAATATCGTGCACGCAAAATGGTACAAGCTCAGAGCAACGCACAGATGCGCAACAAGAGCGCTGAAAAGTATGCAACGCATATGAGGCAAGTGTCGAACTGTACGGGGAAAGCACATGGCCATTAAAGCAGCAACGGTGAACAACAAAGTAACAGAGCGTGCAATTAACTGTGATTTTTATGCCCTGAACAATATTTATGCGCCGAGAGTCCAATAGCACACGCCTACTAAAGGCTACACGCGCCCGGGTCCCCCAACCACCAACCTTTGACCGCGCCCTAAATCAGCGGCAGCAATGAAAATGCACTTTGCCGTTTTGCTCGCCTGTGAGAGTTGAACATTTTGCGAAATGCTGGAGTCGCCTTGGCATGGAAGCAAACAAACGCGCTGCGATTTCCAGGGAATTATTGTCGCATGCTTTAAATGCTTTAAGGGCAGCGACAAACTTTAAGCGACATTGCGCATACGCCCTGCAGTCCAGGCTCTGCATTCTCTCTCTCCCCCAGTAGCATAGATAAGTAACTAAAAATGGCGAAAAAGCAATTTGCAAGCTTCCAATTTGCATTCTTCATTGTTTCGTAGTATGAAGTGGACGTTATCGAAACTCGTTTTTTATACACTTCCTTAATCAAATTTTGGTGCTGAGGGTGTTTAAATACTTTGCAAGTTAAATTGTTAAATATTTAAATTAATATTAGTCTGAAAAGTTAAGCAGAGTATTATAATATGTATATAAAGTTAAAAAAGTACTATCAACTAGAGTGGTATTATTTTATCAAATACTTAAATACTAATAACGAATAAGAGATTTTCCACTGCTCCGAACCCCTACTGCAGTACTGTGGCATATTGTTCAGTAGAGCAAATACAATGATGCATTCCGCACAAAACAAATACAAATACAAACACACACGATTGCATGCCAAATGCAAACAAAACATAAAACCCGCATCAAACACATTTCGGTCTTAGTTTTCCATGATGGTCATTGAATTTGAAGTGCCGGAGCAGCCACCAACGGACTGCATATATTTTTTGTACATATCAATTTCATACAGTTTACTGCATTTTACAATTTTGCCACATTGTGTTAAACTTTTGCGGCTTTTTGTACTCTTTGACTCTTAAGCAAGTGGAAGGGTTTACTCAGCTTGAACGAGTGAATAGTAAAATATATGGTATGTAGAAAGGAATATAACTTAGAGATTAAAGTACACTGAAAATGAATTTATTTGAATGAATCATATTTAAAAGTTATCTTGAAAAGTTCCTCTGAAGAGGCTGGAAACTAAATATAGGGTATCTCAAATTTAGCACTCGTCTTGTCGCCTACTTACCAGTTTTTGCTATTGTTGTTGTTGGTTTGTGCCGCTTGAATTGCTTAATGCGGCAAATTGAGTTTGACCCACTTAAATATGCCGTCAAGATTTGGATTAGAATTTAAATAAGTAATGCGTGCATACAAATGCGAGCAGTGCCTATAGATATATCTATGCATTGTATATGCATATGTAGCATTAGTAGTCGCCTAATCCCAGTGAGAACATGCAGACAACCTAATGAAGATTAATGCATCTCACAATGCGCAAGCCCGTGAGACAAGTGAAATCGCGATAAGAAACTCGTTGTCAACTGCATATTAGCAATTGTTGCATGTAATTTGAACGAGTTTGCCATTTATCTATCAATTTGCACTGCTCAATTGCAAATCACATCAGAGCCATGCAGCACCGATGCAATGCGTCCTTCGCTCCATCTGCCAGTCTGCCAGTCTGCCGGCCTGCCTGTCTGTCAGCCAGCCAGCCAGTCAGTCAGTCAGCCAGTTAGAACTTGCCATGGCTGTAAAGTGTAGATATGTAGCAATGCACTTATCCATCAAGCATGGCCAGCATTTGCTTTTCACTCAATCAGTTTGACAAGTGACAATCGCATCGGAAGCTCAGAGCTGCGTTCCTGATAACGATGATGGCATCCGACACAAACTTCAATTGACAGTGCAAAGCGGTCTAAGTGATTCCGATATTCTTAATATTATTTGTTCTCAGCGTTATAAAATAATACAAAATATTTATTTAAGTTAATGGATTTTCATAGTAATCAATATATATTTATTTTAAAATAATTATTTTTTTATCATCGCATTCTGCTCTTACAAGATACAACTTTATTTCAGTCATAGTACCCATCCAATTTAAGTTAAGTTTCCATATGATATTTAGGCAAGAAACATAAATACAAGAGTGTGGTATAGAGAATTCAACCTTTGAGCATATATATTGTTACATAATGTATGTAACCATAGACAATTGCTAAGCTATGCGCTATCTTTTTGTAAATTGAGTTCGGATGACAGGCGCCGCGCTTGCCGCTTGTTGATTTACTACTGTTGTTGTTGTTGTTCTTGTTGCTGCTTAGCCTCGTTGTCTGCATCATGATTGATTGCTGTTTACGCGCCTGTCCTAACGGCACCCAGCAACTATGCCACCAACCAGCGGGCACTCGATTGCAGCAGCCTTTGGCGTTGGTATTTTGTGATTTGATTTCGCAGAAATCGCATGCATTCAGATTCCGTTGCTTTAATTATTTTGTAGGACAATGTCAGGTGGTAGCGGCCAATCTAGAAACTGGATTTATTGCATCAGAGGCAGCCAAAACAACAACAACAGCATGATCATAGTTCAGCGTTTTAATGAAAATTTCGCTCTGTAAAATACCATCATGTTGGAAGTTTCACCAGTAACTGTCAACAGTATGATAAAAACATATTATGATGAACTGTTAAAAAGGGTTACATTTAATTTAAGATAGGAAATTTGCTAGGATGCTTAGAATTTAAACATCGAGTCAGTTTTGACAAAGTCATGGGTGTTTAAATTCTGGGTAACGCATTTTAAGGTACTCGGAACATAACATGTCAAAAATTTTAGAATGATTTTTGACGAGAAATTCGAAAAAATTAAGTTTCTTTATTTCGAATGTAGAATTAATAAAAATAAAAGACCCGGACCAACATGACCACAAAAATGAACATCGGCTTAGTTTTGACTAAGTTATGACAGTTTACAATTTAAAATCAATATTAAATTTAAAAATGCAATCCTTCGAGTAACTAAATGACCTTAAAACAAACACCTAACCTTTTCTCTGTGGCGTGCTTTCGTTAGGGAATATATGTGATTTTCAGTGTACCAAGCTTTGTCTCAAAGGTAATAAAGATTATGCTACAAGTATTATAGTCTATTCCTTCTATGTCATATCACTTATTCGCCGCATTGGCTTTAATCAATATTCCTTATACCTTACCCGTTCGCTTTCACTTTGGAGTCACTCGTGCAACTCCAGCTGTTGGCGGTCACTTTGACGCACCAGACACAAACACAATTAAGAGCACTCGTGTATCCAATGTCCTTTGTGAAAGTGTCCATTGTTTGTGCGTGTGTGTGTTGGTAAAAATAATACTTGCAACGCAGTTTCCAGAATGCCACACCACACCATTCTCTTACGCTTGCAGTCTTCTTTGCTTTGTCGCTATATTGCAGCGCTCGGCAGGCGACAGCAAAAAGACCACATTACGTATACGTAACTTTTTTCAGTAAATGGCAAAGCAAATGGAGCTTTGTTTGCTAGCAACAGCAGCTCCCTGCTGAAATTGGCTTGTTTATTATGGCGCTGCGATAAGCTCTTGGGTCATTGCACCCCATGCAGCCAACCCCCAACTCCCCATGACTTGTCCATGTCGCACATGTTGTAAACTCTCACAGCGGGGAGAGACTACTTTAATATTCGATTTGGCATAAGTACACACATAGCTGGGCAGTACAAATTTCTCGCCAAGCTTTGCTGCGTTTCAAATGGCTCTTTAATGTGTGTTTATTTGCTCACTAAGCGCAAAACAGTTAAAACAAGTTTTGTAACTCATGTAAGAGCTTTAAGCAATTTGAGCCAAGTACGTTTAAAGAATTTACAGTTACAAAAAGTATGGCTTATTTCATCTTAGTGATATTTAACTGCCTGTATCTAAAACATTTTTACAAATTAAATAAATTTGTACTGCTGACCGATTTGTACTTTAATTGAGAATGTTTCCTGTGAAGCTCTTTCGGGTTTAAAAGTATTTCTTTCCCCGTCAAAAAAAGGAGCAAATTGATAAATAATTAATTTTTTTGTTTTACTAATGTTGCTAGAAGAATATTTGTTTGACTATGAAATTAAGTAGCTTGTAAAGTTATACTGATAAAATGTATGTAAAATTGTAGCTTATTTAAAATGGAAATTGCTTTTTGTTTACATACCCAATTTAATGAAGTTTAAGTGCAAATTGATGTTGCAGTAATTCAAGAGTCATTCCCTGAACATTGAAAATTCATTAATTGTAATTTATAGCGCAGCTGCATTCATATTTAAAGCTACTCAATTGGACAGCACAGTGCGTATACGTAATGTTTAACGACAGATAGATACATACTGTGGAAAACGCAGACGAAAGTTACATTTTAATGGAATTCAATTGGTTGCGTTGCATGCAGCTGACTTGTTGGTCCCTTTGGCGAAGGTCTAATCAAATATGCCAGCCACATCAGCCAAGGCCAATGAAAATGAAATTGTTCTTAATTTTCGTGATACGCATCGAAAATCAATTCAGATCCGCAAATCGACAAAACCACACAGCCACACAAGCACACAAAAGTCGACACACAGACGCAGGTGTAGCAGGTGAGATAAGTGTCGACATATGCAGGTGAAATAAGTTGGTAGCCCGTTAACCATACAGAGCTCTGCTTTGGGTGGGGGGTGGTTTTGCATATTTGATGCGGCGTCTGCAGTCGGATGACAAACAATGATGGAATGTGTACGTGTATGTGTATGGCAAAGTCAAAATGTTTGGCACTTGCCTTAAGAGTGTGAATAAACTTTGACAGGACACGCCCTCAGGCACGCCTACACCTGTTTGCGTTAGGCTTAGTGTTGATGGTCAATTAAATGTGTCATTAACACATTTAACTCATGTACATACTACAAACACATATTGCCTGAAAGCTTTACAAATTGACTATTGGCTAAACTGTAATTAATATGTGCTTGGGTTCAATTGTAAAATCAATCTTTTTTAACTATCTATTGCCTATACCAAATATATATTATTGTTTCTCTAGTCTATTTTGTATTTACTAAAGCTCAACGCATTTAATATTATTAAGTGAAGTAGCTTGAGTCATTAAGATTAATGTACAATTAACAAACAATAGAAAATGTGTCACAAAAAGGACGCCTTAAACAGTTCAGTAACAAAATCCCAAGTAAGCAACCAACTTACATAACTTACTTCAATTGTGCGCATTTTTTGCTTTAAGAATTTCCAAGTGCCTTTTGATATTGTAAGCCAATGCCAGCAGCTGGCAGCTGGCAGCAAACTTAGCCTTTTTCTTTTGCTTTCTGGTTACTTTTCAAGCCGAGCCTCCTGACAGCTGCGTGTGGCTCTGGCCAAATGTCAAGCTGTCTCGAATTGCAATTAGCGAGAATAACAAGTGCGAAATATAGTACATGTACTTTATTACCTAAAAGCTCTTCAGTGTCAGCAGCTCAAGGATTTCAGTACTTCGAGGAAAAAAGTCTGTCCGTTAATTGCATTTATCATGTGGCCGCTGGGAATGCACGGAAAGACTTAACAATTTGCATAAAAATCATAATAAATTCAATGATCCTTTCTGTGTAGACCTTTTTTTTTGCCTACTTGGCTTTTATAAAAAGGCACACAAATGGGCGGTCACTTATGTGTCGTTCAATTATTTATAAAGAGGCTCCCAAAAAATATAATAAAATTATAATCAGGTACCAGCAATGTGTGGCATATACTTTGGCAGCATTTTACCATTTCCTTCATTATAATAAACTGCTTTTAAAGCCACATTCTGTAGCTCGAAAGTCCAATTAAATATATCTCACTGCGTTCTAGGCAACATTAGTGATCTGATCACTGATGATATGGATGTTTACAATAATGTATATTTCTGGCACTGCTTTCTAAATTTATTGTAAATGAAAAGCATTGTAAAATAATCTTTTTAGTGCATGACATGATTTAAGTCAACATATAAATATTTGAGCAGCATTTTGACACGACATGACATAGATATTCCTAAAGCTAGAAGCCACACAATGAAATACAATGCTAAGCAAAAAGTAAACATATCAAACATTTGCTAAGACTCAAAACATAGTTTGCCAAAGCCAAACTATACATTACCAGTGCGCTGCCAAATCAAATAAACTTTAAGGAAAATGGCACATAAATATTAAGATGGGCAAATACATTTTATAAATATGCACATAAATAGCAAATGAGAATGACTTGACGCTGTCGCCTGGCATTAAAAAACAATTTGACAGCCACTGAAACACATCTAACAAACATTTCGTAACTCAAAGCGTATTCAATTTGGGTTCGAGAAAAGCCGAAAATAAAATTTGCCATGTGCTTAAGCGAAAGTGAAAACCATTTGGAAATATCATCACGTGCACATTGTGTGTGATTTGCATTTGCGTTTGTGTTTGTGAGTAGATGGCATTTATGTATATACATATGTGTGATTCAATCTGACTGCCATTTGGTTAGACAACCAGGCAGTGGAAAGCTCTCTCGCTATCTGTGTAACTTTATAGCACCTTAATGTTTGTTGCCACTTTCTCACACAATGAAAACAGTTATTTCTCTTATTCTGCATTTCTGCTTCAGCAAATCGAAAAAAAAAAATAAAATAAAATGGCTGACCAAACTAGGCCAGCTACAAAAGTTATTTAAGTGCTGCCTCCATTTTTGCTGATTCCTCTGCTGCTCTTACCATTTAATGTTTTGCTGCTGCTGCCGCTGCTGCAGACGCATGTCCTGACCATTCATTTTCAGTTGAATGACAGAAAATTAAGTGTCCGGGACAACTTTTGCCTTTTATTGTGTATTGATAATAATGACGGTGTATAAAAAGTGTGCGCACATTAATTTTTATCTGAAAACGACAGCTGCTTGCTGCTGAAACAGCCAAAGGCCACAACAAATATTACTCATAATTATCAGAATTATAAGGCAGGCTCGCCGTCTCAGTTCACCATTTTCATTTCTTGCGTATCATTTTGTAAGTGCATACTGATCAATGATAATATTAATCAGAGTAAATGAATAAACATTCCCAAAAAAAAATATCCGCATACTTTAGAAAAAGTAAAGAAATATTTGAATAATGAAGTTATCAAAAGAAATATATGGAACATATTTTTATGTAAAAACTAAAATAAATATTGAGTAATCAAAAAACGCACAACAAATTCCTGTATCCCACCAAAACGCATTGAAAATTACATCATAATAGTTTAATTTAAATAATTTTTTTTATATTACAAAAGCTTTCACATGCAATAAGGGTCCATTAAATATGTTTACACTTTAACTTTTCAGAAAATATTGTTTATGGTAAAGTGTTTCATTTTATTTTTAAACTGACTGTTGCATAATTTAAATCAGTTATGAATTGAATGTGACGAGATAATTTAATTTATTTTTTATATTTGCAAAACAAATTACACTCGCATACCAAATAAGTACCGTCCAAAGAGATGCGAGAAGCACATGCAAATAGATTTTCAAGCTTTGCAAAATTCAAGCACTCATATTCCGTAAAAATATGCAGAAACCTTTAACTAAATTATTAATATGTGAATAAATATGCAATTTTGAACCGTAAGAATACGTTACGTAGGAAAAAATTGCGCTGCTTGAGGGAAACTTAAGAACAAGGATAATCCAATGGCAACGTGAGGCCCAACAATCCTAGGGGGCATACAAATGTCAAATATTTGCTGAGCTGTGATTAATGTTGATTCTACGCACGCTGCTGGCCCTCTGCGTAGGATTTTGGCTGCTTAGCGCCGTCTTATGGGACAATTCACCTGTAACAGCAAGGAAGCGATGCGCCAGCAAGGACAACGAGAACGGAAACTCATTTTCTGTGCACAAAGAGAATAAAAAAAGTAAAGCACGTCACTCGATTGCTAAGCATGAATTTCATTTTGCTCGTCATTTGTAAGGCAATTAATTAAATTGATTGAATGTTTAACAATTTACCCAGCAATAAAACAAAGTGGCAGCAAACTAAAACGCACAACAATAAGACTAAAAGACATCTCTCGTATTCCCCATTGGCTCAAGTGCACTTAACAGCCGGAAAACTGGACAAACTGGGCAAGTAAATGCCCGAACAGCGATGGCTGGTCACGTTGTGTCAATAGACATCCAAAATGCACTTTGATGCCAAGTGTTGCAATTGTTTCCACAATTTGCAGCATTTTCATTGAGTTTTCGCACGGAATATATATATACATATATATCGGCATCGATAAGCCTCAATAAGCTAGCTGCACTGTAAACAGGGGGGTGCCACAGCACTTTATTCATTGACAGCCCCAGATAAAATTTAAACATGACATGGCATTCACAAATATTAAAATGCAATTTTACTTACAGAGATTTTACAAAAGGTAATACTTTTACAAACGGTTTTTAAGCATCCGAAAATATAAAAAACTTTATCTTTATAATTGCCGGTCACACGGATTATTTCCAATGTTAATGCTCATCAAAAATATATATTTAAATAAAGTTTCTTCATCTGCCTGTCAACTCAATTTGCAACACTGTGAACCGTTACTGCCACCTGTTCTATACAGCTTGGTGTATTCACAATATTCTCACATCAATTATATTCATTTTTATTCACAGTACGATTGACCCTTAGTTCCGTTATGTATACGCATAGTTGCACAACAACGCACAGTTATCGTCATTGTGATTTATATTTATGTGAAAAAAACGTAAAAAATGGCAAATCATTGCCTAATCAGATCAGACAGCCTCACTTCTGGCTCATCTGATTGCTTCCGTTGTTCCTGTTGCAGAGTTTAAAATTCAATTTTGTAGAAAATTGTATGTGCCTAAACGTATTTCAAACGTTTTTCAATTTATTTCGTCTGCCAAAATAATGAAGCAGCCAACAGCAGGGTGCAGGCAAAGGAGCGAAGCAGTCATCCAAGCAAGCTGGCCAACCATCCAGGGCGCAAACTCAAATCAAGCCAACAAATGAGTCCAAACAAAATGTGAGAAACAGCCAAAAAAAAAAAAAAAGGTCAAAAAGGTACCAAATAACTTTAAGCTACGTGCTGGCCCTTGGCTAGCTTCTCATACCAACAACATGGCCCTCATCAATGCCAATACAAAATCGAATATTTTTCGTTCAAATGCAACGGGCAGGGACCTTTTTATGCCCGACTACGATAATAATTTAGGGTGTGAGGCTTGATTATTGATTGAACTTTGTTGTGCGTTGAGTCTTCCACACACATTTTCCTTTATGGACACACACCCACACACACAAACAAGGACACACTTTGAGTCTAATGCTTTGATTAAACCTGATTGAATTGTCTATAGTAATGTGGTCGATTTGGCTGTCTGACAAGGCTCGTAAATAAGTCACAGTAGACATAATTTAATGCATGTAAAAGTTAACTTTTGCGCTGCAAAATATATATTAAATATAGAAAAACAAAATACAAACAAATTTTGAAAAGGTTTTTTATCTTATTTAAGCTGATATTGAAATTGATTTTGGTACATTTGTATGATACATTTATTTATTTTTAATTCATTTTGGTGATAGTGATTAATATTTTGCAATTCATACAAATTAATTAACTGAAAATTCTTTAAAATTATTGATTTATGTTAAATGCATACACTCAATGACTTTTATCCGGCCAATTCTATAAATATACATAGAGTATATTAAAGTCGGGAGATTTTAACAGCAACGTTCTTCTTTGTATTAATGGTGTAGAAATCAATGTAATTCTCATTAAAAACATGAAACAATTGCCTCAACTCATCAAAGCGTACTTCAATTGTCTACTTCAGAAAGCTAAAGCATTTAATTTGTTTAACTTTAACAAACAGAACCGCAACTGTTGTTTTTGCTAGTTATGTTTACCTTTTCATTTGCGCTACTTTCAGACAAATCAGACAAAAGGTAAACCGAAAACCGGGACAAATGTTGGTTGAGGCAAGAAAGGAGACCAAACTTAAATGGCTCACACTGACAGCTAATACTTATATATATGTATATATAAAATGGGGTTGAGTGGGGTTCTCTTCTGTTTTTTGGTTATTTAAGCTAACTTTGAAGCATTTTTTTAACATTGCCATATCTTGCATTTCAGATCTCGAGCAATTTTCTGCCATCGTTTGAGGCAATTTCCCTGTCGGTGCGGAGCATTGCCATGAAGTTGAATTGGACGCAGGTTGACATCTATGTTGGCGGTAAGTTAACACTGCTTTCTCGATTAAATGCCTGATAATTTCAACGATTTGCAGTCGCATTGCTGCCAGACTGTCAGCATTTAATTTGCATTAAATTGCTTTTATTTCTCAACGCCTGTCCCACACAAATGACATTAATGAACCGATAGACAAATGTAAATTGAAATTGAAAATATTCATTATCGCTAGCAAAGCACTAAAAATGTGTTAAGATTTCAAATTAAGCTTTTCGATTTATTTTACATCTGCTGAGCACAATATATAATACCTGTGATTTAGCCGAGGACACCTATACTTATTTATGTTAATCATGGGACAGGTAGAGGATTTTAGTCTACTCAATATAGTGATTTTAAGACATGAAAATTAAATTTTCAACAAATTTGTTTAAATTTTCTGATTATACTGCTGCAAATTTTACTTAACTTTTTATTTCATACACAGATATTATTTAAAAAAAAGTGTAAATACAAAATTAAATAAATTCTATATTGTCAAATCGATTGCTATCGCAGATCTAATGAGCATTTAACTACCAGAAAACTAGCAGATTTGCATAATTAAGATAAATTTTAAATAGTAAATAGGTAACCATAGTAGCATCCACATTTACTGCCATATTGCAAGCTGCTTAACTTAATTATCATCCCTGAAAGCTAACGACAGTTACAGGTCTGGCAAAGCTGCATGCATCATGTTAAATATGCCCATGCAGGCAGCAGGATACTGATACGGCTCTCCAAGGGGAGGCTGAACGTCGCCCACCTAATGCCAAATTATGAGCCGGTTATTAAGACAGGAAACGAGCCACTGGGACAAAGCAGCCGGCGCTGTTGGCAGCCAAGTTATAGTACACGTGTGCGTATACGCAATGCAATTAGTGGTGACATTATTATGATTAACGTAGAGTTTCAGTCGACCGAGTATCCTGTAACCTATGTGCGCGCATGTGTGTGTGTGTGTGTGTGTGTGTGTGTGTGTGTGTGTGTGTGTGTGTAGAAGTGTATCCATGTGTGGGTGTGTGTGCGCAAATGTTGACAGCAGGGTGAGCAAACAAACCGCTATTAGATTGCGACGCTGCTGCATTTGAAATTTAATTAGGTGGCAAGAGCTAATCACATGACCAGCAGAAACGGCAGCAGCAGTAACAGCAACAGCAGCAGTAACTGCAGCAGCAATAACAGCAGCCCGCAAGGCCAAGGACTCGTTGCATTCTCATTCAGGCATCAGTTGCTTAATTAATTTAAATCGGTAAAAGCAGCTGCTGCTCAGTCCACGCCCAGGGGCTGGCAATCAATTAAAGATTTATCAAGATAAACATGTCAAACGCCCGCAAAATTAAGAAATCGCAAAGAGACACACACACACACACACACAAATATTGTTTAATTAATTAGGCAGCAGCTGAAAGGGCGACTCGACTCATAAAATAAAATGTTTATTGCATGTAAACAGCCGCAAAGCGTTGAGCAAACTTAAACAAAAAGCTGAAGGCGACACGGGACAAGGGAAAAGTGAATCGAGTCCTGGGCGTCATCTGTTTACGCAGTTGATGGGCTTATCTACATACATATGTGTTTGCAGTAAACTAGTTGGTTAAGCTGGCGTCTAAACTTAAGTATTCGACATTTCTGAACTTGGCAAGTTGGCGCAGGTTGTTGACCCCAGCGACGAATAGCAACAAAAATCGTAAATTATGTGACAGCAGTTGAGAAATTGTATAAAAACAAAGTTATAAAATAAAACATCGGCGACAAGTAGCACGGCACAAAGGGGGCAAGTGGGAAAGAAAGGCAACCGAAATGTGCTCGCAGCAATAAAAACAACCGACGAGAATGCCAGGAAAAAATGTAAATTTTGCTCGCCAAGCAGGCAAGGCGATAACAGAATCCACATCGAGACGTCATAACTATATGGACAGCGGCAGTACGGGTATAAAACAAGGGTAGTAAGAGTTAGCAGACAACGCATTTCCAGCTAATAAACTCTGGCAGGCAGCAGTTAAAGCTGCTGCAAAGCCGCAGAGCTCATAATAAAATTGTTAAAATAAATGTAAATGCGATTCGCGGATGGCTTTCAAATAATCGTATGTCATTAATTAATTAACTAAGTAGAAAATAAAAAATAAAAAACAATAAACATATTTAAATGACAATTAAGCGTTAACATTTCAGACATAACATAAACGTTAAGATTATAAAAGTAAGAGTGTTCTAGCTAAAACCGTTCGACGTGGAGATACCCTATATTTGAGTATAGATTATTTAAATTCAAACTCAATTTGTACATGTTCTTCCATAAATACGAGAATTTATAGGCAGCGCAGCATTCATTCAATAAGAATGAATTAGTTAGACATGAAAAATATTATTTATATATACTTTCTGTAAAACCTAGATAACTTCTTGAACCAACCTCTCAGAGTGTTTTACTTGAGTCAGTGAGATTCCCAAAAAGCACACACAGCTCTGAAATTAAGGAGGGAGTACCAAAGCCCTGATGGCCGCTTAGTTGGGTAAACGGAGGCCACATACACACACACACACTTTCATCTGATTTATGCGAGCACACATACGCACGTACTTATAGTATACACAGAGAAAAACAGAACAGAATAGAACAGAACCGAACCGAATGTAACAGTAATTCCTGTAGGGATGTGCGTGCGCATTTTGGATGAAACATTTGTATGAATAATGGGGCAACAACGTTGTCCATAAATAGCCCATAAACACGACTGGCCGACAGGCAGACGGACAGAGTGTATGCGGCTCTCAATACATAGATTTCGCTGTGGCACTGATATTAATCTCGAGTGTTTAACAATTAACATTGGCTGCGAGGCTCAGACTTGCGAGCCTGCCCCTTAATTTGGCTTAGCAATATCATTTTGAGATGCTTTTTATGACAGCATAATTAGCTGGAGTTGTCGGCTGGCTGACATAGCCGATTGCTTGTCATGGCATGGTAACACATTTTATTTATGATTTGTTTTACGCTAAGTGACAGCTAATGGACTTGATGTCATAAAAGGTGGCCAAGTGTCTACGGGACCCAAGAAGCCATATGCCAAAATTGATTGCCTCAGTTATGTGCTGATTGGTTTGACTTTGAATTTGACTTTCACGTTGACTTTGACTTAAATCACATTCAGTTGCCAGATCATCAATACAAAAAACAACAGCAACCATGGCAACGCAATATGGAATTTCCTGCCTGTATTGACAACTTTTGCAATTGTCCACGCCAGAAAAAACATAGTATGTGTGTACTTAGTATAAAAAGTACGATATATACGAGCAGTAGCAACTATCGACAAAGACTCAATTGAGCTAAGAGCTCGAAACTTTTGCGCAAAGATTTTATCTCATGAATAATGTAAATTGCAAGAAAATAGCGACAGATGCAATTTAAACTTTAATTGCATTTCAATAGAAAACAAAAAGTTTTCTTTTACAAAGTGTATAACCGACGGCTTGCCCACATATACACAATAACAGTAATTTGCATATTTACGCTGAGACCTGTTCTGCAAGCTCTGTCGCCCGCATACACATACACATACACATAATTAACTTAATCATCACTTGCATAATTATTATAAAGATGTTATGCGGCGTGACGCCCATTGATAAGCAGCAGGCTCCATAAAGTTTAATATCATCATTTTCTACCCTTCAATGTAATATTCTAAGGATATGCATTTTATGAGTGTACTTTTGAAAATGTCTTGCCCACACTTACTAATATTGGCTAATGAGTCTTTTTAATTACAGTGGCCAGCCCACAAACTTTTAAATTTTCCCTTGTGTCTTTTCCTGTCATTGACAAACTTTTGTTCTGTGGTATCTGAAGTGAAAGACATTATATTTAATTAATTTTTACAACTTCTCTGCCAAAACGTAAAACTCGAATCCAGGGTATCTGTTAGTCGTACGCTTTTAAATTATACCCTTTTCATAAAAATATGCAGCATAGTATCTTTCGTCTCTGGTCCTTGCATATGTCGTTTGCCGCACGTTAAGTGAATTATAACTTAATTTTAATGCCTCCCCAACACGCCTTAGAGTGTCTACATGAATATTTGAGTGAAATGTCAACTTTTACTCATGATAATATTCAGTTAACTTTTTTGGCTTCGGGGATCGTGTATCATTTTAGTTTCGAAGCGTTTTTGATGACAGTTTAATGTAACATAGTTTGCAACAATATGAGTGACAATAAAACGAAACATTATAAGTTAAAGTTTCTAACTTGAGCTGGGGTTAAAGTTTACGACAACTATTTCATCGCCCTAGGCAAAATTATAAATTTTTAAAATGTTGCAGTCGCAATTTGTATGCAATAACTAAAATATAATTAGTAAACCTAATACATATGAAACCAGTAGATGTAACTAAAGACCAAGAAGTGGTAAATAAAAAAATTGTAATGGCAGACATATTTTATTGTTTGTGGTTTTTTTTATGCTTATTTACAACTTAAAGGGATCGAGCAGCTTATGCCTTGCATAGCGCAATCTTTGCTAGCTGCTTTTTACCACAGCTAACACATACGTTTACCGTTATACCTTAACGTAGCCAAGGCCAAGGAGAGGCGCATTCTATGGCCATCGCTGCACATGCAGAGGTAAAAGCGCATACTTAGCGGCAGCTGTCTGCACTTTGCATATGCTTACAGGCTTACACACACACACACACACACACACACACACACTCACACACATACGCTTACATATATCCATGTGATATAAAGTATTCTGTATACCCGCTCACACCTATTTGCATTTGTGCTTTTTCATGTTATGCATTTAAATATTCATGTGCTGCTCAAAATTTAAATTACCGCAGCTGTGTGTGTTAGTTAGTATGCACATCTGTATCTGTATGAGTGTGTGCTTGTCAGTTTTGTGATATTGCCAACTAAATGCACAAACATTTCATGAAAATGACTTTTCGGTTTTAGCGATGTTCCCTTGTAATTGTGTGTGTTTTAACCAGCAAATTTGGCTTAACTAGCGTCGTTATTTACAATCAACTCACCTAAAAAAATTAAAAACAAATAACGTGGAGGAAAGGAAAATGAAAAATATGCATTGAAAAATCTATACTGTGAGAGCGGGAAACACGTAAATAGTTGTCCCGTTGCCACACGCACATCAAATTTAAAGTGTTAACGAAATAAATGCAACGAGCTACGGTTCTGTTTGGTTTAGTTAAAAAGTTTTGCTTGGTCAAGTGAACCGAATATAAACAACATTTTTTTTGGCAAATGCACAGTCACATAAAATAAATGGTCAGGCAGGCATGCAAATAAATTGGCCTGGCCACATGACCAACGCAGATGCAACTCAAATTGTTGCCATTTGTGGGCGGTGGGGCAATCCATCACAAACACACACGCACTCACAAAATGCAATCAGCACATGTCACACTTGGCGTATGCGTCATGTTATTTGCATAGAAATGCATTAAGGTAATATGTTTGGTGTTGGCCGCAAAATAATATAAAAATCAATTAAATGCGTTACAAACATACGTTTCATATGTAAAAATGTGATCCCAGAGAACACTTAATACTGCTCTTTGAAAATATGATATTTGCAGCTAGTTAAATTTACAAAACTGGCTGGTAAGCGTAATAGTTAAATTCTATTATACAAGCACATAACTGACAAATTATATAGAGCCCTTTGCCTACTAGTTAAAGTGCAAACTGTGCAATTTGCTATAGATAAAAGTGACCTTGTCTATTCGTTGCTTGAATGTTGTCAACATTGAGTTTGTATGGAAAAACGTATGGAAAATTGCCTCAAGATTCAGACACAAACTTTGTCCGCAGAATGTGCTGGCAAAAGCGAAAACCATGAGCAGCCAAAAATCATGTGCAAAATGCATGTGGCCAAGAAACTGAGCGCAATGTTGACAGCATCGCGGAGCTGTGCAGTTGCGTAATTGTACAATTTTGCACTTGAGCAAACAGGCGCTTGCCAATATTTCGCTGGGGAAAACTGTGACAACAAGTTTGCCACTTGCACACATGGCAATGTACTCAGTGGATGCGAAGGTGCAGCATCTGGCAAAAAGTTGTTCAAGTTTTCATCTCGCATCTGAGTTAATTAGTGTTTCAGCTGCATTGCTAATTGAGTTAAGGGCAGAAGCAGAAGCAGCAGCAGCAGCAGCTGCAACAACAAGAACAGCCCCGGCAATAGCAACAGCAAGTGGCAAATGCTTTTTGTAAAGAAAAACAGCCTGAGGATCATGAACTCGTGTCCCAGCAGAAAAAGCAACAGAAACAGAAACACAAACACAAACAACAACATCGGGTTGTGTCTGAGCTGTGAATGCTATAAATATTTGATGCAACCACTCTCTTTGTGGAGACGACTTGCCGGAAAATTTGGCATGGGCCACCGACTTAATTCAATTTTTGGCACCCACACAAAACGGTGCTGGCAATTGCGTTAAACGCGTTCGACAACACTGCGTATGCGTGATGTCTCATTAACTCTCACTTTACGCCTGCTCATCGGCAATTAATGTACGACCATAAAACAACCCAATGAGCTCCGGCAGCCGTTGACACTCCTTTCCATTTGAATCCGACGCTTCCTTATGACATATCATAAATTATGCACTTTTAGTTACCAGAAATCTGCCATTAAGCATGACAATGCATGAAGCGGTATATCTTTTCGCCTTTTGTGTTCGCTTCTGCATTTACTTTTACGATCTGCAAAAGCAATGAGTTGTGTGTGGGTAGGTCATTCATTTAACATTAACAAAAGCGCAATTTCTAGCAGTTTTCGAACCTAGTTAAATGTGCAAGGCTTATAATCTTTTAAAAAAAAACAAACTCAGAGCTTTCTTTGCAAAAAAACATAAAGAGTAATTTCTCTGTCAAAAATTATGCCAAAAATTAAAAAAAAAATTGGCTTGTAAAGTGCCCAAACAACGAAATGTTCCTTATAAATGACCTTCCCAGACTTCAAACTGCCACAACTTTGTCAAATCTGATCCGATTGTCAATCCCGAGGCCATTTTGATCATTATTTGGCATCTAGTTTAATTCTACATCTCAAATTTATCAATTATTGAAAAAATAATTTTTAGGATTTTTTTTGGGAAAAAAGCATAAGGGGGGACCCTTACCAATAATGATTTTTCAAAAAATAGAATCTTGAAATTTTACGTTTAATTGATTGTGGGTGTCTCCATTAGTATAAAAAACTATACGAAAAGCGATTTTGTGGTGTTTCATTTTTCTGTCAAAAATCACGCCAAAAGTGACAAAAAAATTGACTTGTAAAGTGCCCAAACAACGAAAAGTTCCTTATATTTGACCTTCCCAGACTTCAAACTGCCACAACTTTGTCAAATCTGATCCGATTGTCAATCCCGAGGCCATTTTGATCATTATTTGGCATCTAGTTTAATTCTACATCTCAAATTTATCAATTATTGAAAAAATAATTTTTAGGATTTTTTTTGGGAAAAAAGCATAAGGGGGGACCCTTACCAATAATGATTTTTCAAAAATTAGAATCTTGAAATTTTACTTTTAAATGATTGTGGGTGTCTCAATTAGTATAAAAAATTATAAAAAAATTTATTTTGGTATAGTTAATTTTTCTGTCAAAAAACACGCAAAAAGTGACAAAAAAATTGACTTGTAAAGTGCCCAAACAACGAAAAGTTCCTTATAAACGACCTTCCCAGATTTCAAACTGCCATAACTTTGTCAAATCTGAACCGATTGTCAATCCCGAGGCCATTTTGATCATTATTTGGCATCTAGTTTAACTCTATATCTCAAGTATATGAATTTTTAAAAAAAAAAATTTTGAATTTTTTAGACAAAAAAAATCAGGGGGGAAAAAAGCATAAGATTTTTTAAAAATAAGAATCCAGAAATTTTACTTTTGATTGATTGTGGGTGTCAATTGGTTTACAAAAATATATTAAAAATGATTTAGGGCAAAAAGGGTGGGTTGTAAAGTGCCCAAGCAACGAAAAGTTCCTAATAAATTGTCATTATTTGACTCATAATTTAATTCCACATATAACATAAACCTTTTGTTTTAGTTTTGCGAATAAACATTCATGGCATCAAAAACATTGTAGATAGATAGAATAGATTCTGTACCTTTATTAAAATTAGTTACGATGATTTAGAATCTAGATTCCATTTAGAGGAATTTCATAGAAAGTGAGCCAAGATACATCTGACATTCAGATTAATATGTCGAACAAATCAAATTGAATCTTTGCTGCATTGAGTTTACTTTTATAAATTACCGAAGCGAGTAACAAACACATACGGAATAAATTGACAAGCTGCTTGTCCTTTGTAGAGATTTTATTTATATTTGGCTACATTTCAATTGAAAATGCAGAATCATGGCATGGGTGCCGAACACTTTCAGTTCATCCAGCGCACCGATCGAAAGAGTCTTCACTCGCAGATTGGGCTGCTGGTGAGAAAGGCGCAGCAGACGGCTAGCGAGGATCTGCAGGAGCGTAGCATGCGTGTGAAGACTCTGCTCGATGGCGAGGACAAGGTGTTCGAGCAGGAGTTTGCCAACAAGGTAAGGAATCGCTTCGACGAGGACATACGCCTGCGCCAGGAGCAGCTGCACGAGATCAAGGAGCAGCGGGACAAGCGGCACAAACAGTTCGTTGACATCAAGCGAATGCAACAGGTCATGCTAAATTGCTATGAGATTCGTGAGGCGCTGCGCCAGAAGGATCGCACAGAGACCAAGCTGTGCCAGGAGGAACAGATGCAGGAGAACATGCGCATGAAGCGACGCGAATGCGAAAGGGACAACTATTGGCTGAAACTGGAGCAGCGCCGCTGGGACGAGTACGATCGACAACATTGCTGCGAGCTACGGAAGCGCGAGCAGATGCAGGAGCAGATATGCCAAGTCCTTAAAGTGCAGCTGGCCGAGCATGAAGATAAACGCCAGCAGGAGCGCGAGGAGAAACGTCTCGATACGATTCAGGTGGACAAGCTGATCGAGGAACTGCGTCTCGAGGAATTCGACCAGAAGCACCAGCTGGCCAATAAGGATAAGGAGAAATACCGCGATGAGCTGCTCGAGGATATGGCACGTCGCAAATGCGCAAAACTGGCCGCCTGGGAGGCGGACAAAGCCGAGCATGTGGAATTCATGCGCGAAACCCAACGTCTCGAGGCGGAGGCCAAGGAGCGCATCTGGAAGACCAAGCGGCAACTGTGCCGTGCCACACACGAGTATATTGCGTATGTGCGGCGTATGCGTAATCTGGAGCTGGGCATTGAGAAGATGATGAACGATCGCACCGATGATCTTTACCATGTGGACATTTGCTGCAAGAACAACATTGCGGAGAGGACTCGCCTCAAGGCGCTGGAGGCGGCACGCTGTCATGTCCAGCTCAAGCAGCAGATCTGTGAGGAAATCGAGCGTAAAATGCGCCTGGAGGCAGAGCAGCGGGAGAATAAGATGCTGGAGAATCGATTTGTGCATCCGCCAGTCACGCGACAAATGATACTCTGTAACTACAAGCGGAATCGTGATGGCTTGGATGCCCAGATCATCGAAATGAAACGCATTCATGCCGAGGAGGAGAAGGCTTTCGAGCAGAAGCTTATGAAGGCTGTCGATGATCCAGAGATATGCATTCAGCTGGCAGCCCAGTACATGGAAGCTGGTACCGACTTTCTGCCGCCGCATCCCAACTGGAAGATCTATGCCTGCCCCAAAAACAAATACGTCGCCAAGGCGCCCATGCCCCAGGAGAAATACGATGAACTCATTGCAAACGCGGGCATAGACAAGTGCCCCTTCCCTGAGGCAGCTCGTCGCGATTGTTCTTTTATGGCCCAGGTGTGTGAAAATGCCAAACACGAAGCGCCTGCAAAGAAAATCGAGTCTGGAGCTGGGGACGCTGCGCCGCAGCCTAAAAAGGATGCATTCAAAAGCTGTATTTGCAGATAGCAACTTTCATGAACAAATTGTACTTTTGAGCTAGGACAGCAAAGAACCTTGTTAACAGTTAATATTTTATTAAATTCTGACGAATAGTTAATCTGAGCTATTATTTAAATCGTTGTTTCATTGGGCATTATTGTTAATTAAATAACAATTTTTTTTATTTGCTATATTTCTTTAAAAATATGTTGGCAATACTAAATGGGGAAGAACTGAATGGAAAATGTTGGAAAATTCTCCTTTGAAAATAAGTTTCAATCGCTCGGACAAACATTTAATTTTCGCATAAAAGTTGCATTATCCTTAAAATATATTTTTACTGAAAGTTGAATTTATAATTTAAAAGATTAATTGCTCTTTACATTATTATATCCACTAAATATCGACATTTACAAAATTTGCTTTTAAGTATTTTATATTTTAAGCACTGCAAACACATCGTGCGATTATAGTGTTTATTAGATTAATTCAAGGAAATATATGTGTATAACTTGCATCATTTACGAGCAACATAACATCATTCTCACACTCAATTTAGCTGTGGCATGTGCTGCCAGCTGAAATGGACATTTGCTGCAACGTGCCACATTGGCCGCGGAAATGCAATTTTGTTTTGAGCTCGAAATCGTAAACTAACCACCAAAAACATTCGCAGCTTGTGCCACAATTTCCACACACTCAATAGCGCTTCTCTACTTGCAGACGACAATTGGGGGCTACCGTTGGCCATCGCATCCAACTTGCATATACCTTATCGCATCGGAATTGGCGACACAGTACGTGACCTGCATGAACAGGATAAGCCGGGCAAGGGTACGTACACTGTCAATGACAATGCCAATAAAATAGTCCAGTTGAACAGATCAGAAACCAAAAATCTGCATATACTACACATGTATATGTGTATATATGGGTAGCTAACTAATAAGCTTTCTCTCTCTCTCTCTATCTGTCCGACTTTAGCAATTATTATTACGGCACCTCTGAACGATGAGAGCACGCTGCGTTGGCTTCACAATGGCAAATGGGCAGAGCAGCAGCACACAAAAGTGTTGCTCATCGACATTGTGGCCAGCTCATTGAATGTCGAGCATCGACTCTACAAATATTTGGCTCGCATCAATGCGACCACTCGCAATGGCAATGGCAATGGCAATGGCAATGGCAATAGCAATGGTAATGGAATGAGGATGGGGATGGTGATGCAGATGGAGAATGGTAACGGAAATGGTAGCAGCACGCAGTTGCCCGTGTCGGGTCTGGTGACCAGCAATCTGTTGGTGCTGACGCTGCTAAGCGATAAGCATCGACACTTTTTGAATGCGGCTGGGATTGGCATGGACCTGGTGCAGAATTTTCGTACACCAAACGCTGACCATGCGATGAATGGCGAGGAGGCACAGATGGAGGCATTGGCTCATCAAAATGCCAGCCTCAACAAGCTGCGACCATTTATGAATCTGTTCTCGGTCTACGATCTGTTGCTATCGCACATTGCTGCCGGCAATGGAACGGCAGCAACACCCAAATACGATTTCGTCGTGCTGGACATTGTTGTGGATGCGGCACTTGCCACATACAAGTGGCGACCGTTGCTCATTCTGGAGCATGACCAGGGAGTCGGCTGGGGCTGGGGCAGCTATGTAACGCACTCCATACAGCCCGGATACGATGAATGGCTGCTGGTCAGCAGCGTAAAAATGTGGTATTGTGGCGCCATTTGTTGGACAATTGCGGCCATATGCATTGGCCTGCTGCTCATCATGTTGGCTGCCATAGTGGCTGGCGGTGTCGCTGTAAGGTGAGTAGCCTCCGATTACCCGAAATATATATTAATGCAAAAAAACGAATAAATATCTTTTATAATAGGGTTTTAAAATCGGACAGAAATCGATTCCCAACCAGTATTAATGTTTAAAATAGTTAAATGATATCTTGAAAGATTTAAAACAAAATTTGTCACATTCAAAAACTCAACCGTTACGTTTCTTGACATCATTTTAAAGAATCCAATCCTATTGCACAAGTATGATTAAATCGCAATAAACTTGCTCAGCTTACAAATATGCTCGAAAACATTTCATCAACAATTTAATTAATTAAAGCAATTAAATCAATATTAAAGACATATTTCAACTGATTCTAGTAGCAATAAACTTTAAACAACTTCAGCTCTAAACTTTGAAACTGACTTAAAACCGCATTTAAAAGCCGTTTTGATTACTTTTCTTTTCATTCTTTTAAAATATTGTATATTTGCTTATTTTATGGCTTTAACCAGCAGGTTACACTTCCGAAACCACAGCAGATTGACCTAATCAATTAGGACGCTTTAAAGGCGGTTTTAACTTTGAAATCTTTCGCGCGTGGCAATTTCCATTTTAATTTTCATCATTAAGATTTTTCTCGTTTTCTCCCCCTTTTTGGCTGTTAATTGCCTGATGCTTTGCATTGAAGCTTTTTTTGGGGAGTTCTAAATTGTAGATGCAAAATTTTTGGTTTTTGTATAGAGCATAATTATATGGCTTTTAATTTAATTAAGTGAACCACATTACAGGCATGTGCCAATATTTAAATTTAAATTGCCTTACAATCATAATAGGTAACTCAAATGAGTTCATGGGAAATAAATACTTTCTCGATGTCAATCACTTTGATATAATAAATAATAGTCATTAATTCATCACTTTAAATTGTTAATTGCCAATCACACAGAAGTCATATATTTAATGGCTTTCAATCAATTTGGAATCCTTAAATATACGTATTTAAATTAGCTTGAATAGCATAGCAATTTACAGAAAATCAATACCCAACCACAGATGAATTGTATTCATTCCGAGCGAGTAAAACACACACACACAGACACACACACACACTATAAAACACACCTGGACACACAGGTCGTCCATTAAAACAAGCATTTAATTAATTACATTCATCAAAGCGTAACATAAGTAATAGCACCGCACACTAAAAATGTTAGCTGGCAGTTGACATTCATACACCGCAAAAACACAACCAGGAATCAGACATATATATATATATATATATATATATATATACAGTTTGTATGTATATGCAATTGCAAAGTGAATAAATAAAAATCATGCCAAGTGTGGTTTAACAAATCATTTACTAGTTTGACATGTCAGCAACGTATCCCTTGGCAGTTTGACTTGCGCCCTCCCACAAACCGAGGTCAATTATTTCAGCTACCCTTATACATATTTGACGGGTGCGGCTTTAAACTAGTTACATGTCCAACAGTTAAAGCCACAACAATCAGAAACTTTTTTTTGCCAACACTCAAAATGCAACTCATGAAGTTTTAATTAGCGTGCGGCGGACAAAATACGGAAACGGAAACACGGACAGACAAAAAAAACGGGAAAGGACCGAGACAAACCAAAACATGCAAAATCAGCTGCACCGATAGCTGGATACACTTTCAGACCACACCAATACTAAATGAGTATAGATTAAATTCTGATGTGAAAATTATCTTAAAGATTACACAAAATAAATCCATGCAACGTTTTTAAGCTTAACTATTAATTTATAGAATTAATTTAGTCTTCTGATGGTCAGGTATTTTTTGAAAGGTAACTGTAGTCCTCATCTTTGGATACCATGAGAGTATTTCTTAACAACTTCTACTATACATATATATATCTAAAAAGGAGCAACCTTGAAAATAAGATGAAATGAAAGTTTTGTGGTACCAGATTAGTTTAAGAAGAATAGTTTAAATATCTCTTGTTTATAATGCCCTTAAAAAAACTCAAGTCAATCCTTTTTGGGATAAGCTTAATGGAAAAGGGTATACTAAGTATAAATGATGCACACGAGCAGCGGTTTTGATGCTGAACGATCCCGTTGATTATCAGCCCGGTTAATGCACAGGTAAAAGTTTTCCGTGGTTAAGCCGAAAGCTGTGAAGCAAATAGAAAAACTTTAATGACTTTGGGGTTGGCTACTTAACAGCCGTTACACGTGTGCCCACAGAGTTTCGACTCGGTCTAGATAAAGCCCATTAATGCGCATAATACACTTAACCTTACCTGACTGGGCCACGTGGCAAACTTCTGGCTTAACAATTGTTGCATGAATTTGCGGTTTTGCATTGGTGGGCGTGCGGCTATCCGGCTCATACCGTTGAGTGTTGTATTGCCAGCTATAGTTGTAAGTGTGTACGTAACTGTAAAAAGTTTTTATGGTCCAGCCACAAGAGCCAGCGGCTGACTGGGCTAATAGATGCAGATTGCAGCGAAAGGTTAAGGTGTGCAAAAGAAAATGTGCAGGGTCAGCACCTACAATGAATCTGCATGATTTCGAGCTTCTGTTAATTGAGCTAACTATAAAGTTGTTCCAAACTATTACTTCTACTACGAAAAGTTGCTGCAGGTCACGTTGTGGATGAGGGGACCAGATCTGAATGACAAGAGAAGCTAACTAAGTTGCGTGAATAACAATAGAAATAAATCAAGCAACAATTGATAAGTTGACTGCAACTGATTGTTTCCAAGGTTGCGGATAATTAGCATCTAATTTAATTGGTGGGGCTCAGTATATAACCTGGTCAAAATGAGGGAACTTGAAATTATAGTTAAATATTCTGTCTTACTTAAATTAACTTAGAATGAAAGTTTGTCCATTAGAATCAAATTCGCTTCAAACTCTGGAGAATTCCTATTATAACATATTTCAATATATTCATAGTTTAGAATTGCGGATAAAAAAAACGCCTGAAATTGTGCTTTGATATTTTGTAAATCTAACACAAGCTTGAACTTCACATAAGTGAAATAATAATAGGATAATTCGTAAATCATCTGTTTCAATAATAGTCGAAAAATAGCAGAAAACACATTTATATTCATACCACTGAGTATATAAAATCTTAGTCAATTTCGCTACTTTTCGACGCTTTTCATTGTAGCAGCTGTGTAAATTTCTAAAAACATAAGTAAATATTAGCCAATTTGGGATTGCTATAAAGCGCTGCCTTAGCTATACTTGTTACCAAACTAACTCGAAATGCGAATTCAAACACTTGTATTTTGCTGTGGCATTTTGTCCACATGCCTTTTAAAAAGTGCTGAAGCAGTGGCCTGCACCTCGATCCATCCATTTGTGCCTATTGGATGTACTGATTGTGCCGACCAGGCAAATATAGATTCTAATGACTGTACACAAATTGACATAACAGCAGAGGCTTCTGCGAATATACCCTCTGAATGGAGAAATTGGCGCCATATGGGACCTATAATTATTAATTTTGGCTATATATCTTAAATTAAATATATATGTTATACTACTCACTTGAGCCCGTAGTTATTATTTTTAGAAATAGGGATGCAAATATTAATCGTGATTTATCAGAAAGTGGCTGGTTTTTCAAGCAGCTGAAATTTTGAGTGAAGCTGCCTTTTATTGCGCACTGAGCCTGTATTTTTTTCGAAATTTAACCCACAATTGGTAATGGAGAAATTTGTTTGCATACACATTTTTGTAGTTCATCATATTCACTGGCGAAATGTTAGTAAAAATAGTATAGCTAACATTGCAAAGCGCGATAATTTTAACTAAAATTTTTTTGTTTTTAATAAAATATCTATTAAAACTGTCTATAAATTTACAGAAACTACTTTTTGCGCAAAAGACTATCGAAGGGACCGAACAAGATTGTGCTCTCGGCCAGTGATTTTGTGTTTCCTGTGGATTCGCGGCGGGTAAGCGGATAATTTTAGCGGTATTTCAACGGTTGGTATTTCAATGCGGTTTTCCAGGTGGACGAGGGCATTGAGGCTATGCTGTGCTGCTGGTTGCAGCAGCTGCAGGAATTCGGTGGTCCCGAGGTGGATAAGCCAGATCTGCTCAAAGGCTCCATTGGCTCGCTGAAGAATCTGGGATTTCTGATACCCGGCTCAGCGGCAGCTGGAAACAGCGGGGCCATAGCCGGAGCTGGAGGTGGCGCCACAACGGCGACTGTCAATGGGAAGAGTGGCTACTCTGCCGCAGGCAGCCTGGCGCGTCATAATCCGGCTCATCTGGACATGCGAGCGCGCTACAATGGCGATCTGGTGCAGCTCAAGGAGATCCAGCTGAATGGCTCCACAGAGCTGCGCTCCAAGGCCATGGATCTGCTGGTAATGGCGCACGGACTGCGGCACGAGAACATTAATCCACTAATTGGCTGGCTATCGGATCCGAATCGCACCGCCATGGTTTTTGACTATTGCTCACGCGGTTCGCTGCAGGATGTGCTAATCATGGACGAGATCAAGCTCGACTGGTCCTTCCGCCTCAGCCTGTTAACCGATCTGGTGCGAGGCATACGCTACCTGCATGCCTCTCCGCTGCGCGTCCATGGGGCATTGACGTCCCGGAATTGTGTTGTCGACGCCCGATGGGTTCTAAAGATCACCGACTATGGTCTCAGCTCCTTTTATGAATCACAGGGATTGGCGCCACTACCGCGCAGCACCAAGGAGCTGCTGTGGACGGCTCCGGAATTACTGCGCAGCATGAAAGCTCCGCATCAGCAGCATAATCATCATCATCAGCATGGACGGGTGCAGATGGGCACACAGCTGGGCGATGTATACTCCTTTGGCATCATCATGCAGGAGGTGGTGGTGCGTGGAGAGCCCTATTGCATGCTCTCCCTAACACCCGACGAGATCATAACCAAACTCAAAAAGCCACCGCCCCTGATAAGACCCTCGGTCTCCAAGGGTGCTGCCCCACCAGAGGCCATCAACATAATGCGACAGTGTTGGGCCGAACAACCAGATATGCGACCTGATTTTAATTCGTAAGTATCTTGAATTTGATTGTATTTAATTTAATGAACAACGAGTCGTTTAATCCTAGATTCTTGGCTATATATGCTTCAGAGTCTCAATCGAAGTTATATTTTAAATTATTATTATGGCAGTAGAAATTTGGAACAGTGTAGTGGAAAATATGACCTGTACCTCAATATGATTTTGTTCGGTAGAATTGTAACTGTTAATGCTGATCATAAATATATATGTATACTTTGCATATTATTCGCAGCGTTTATGAGCGCTTCAAGATGCTCAATCACGGACGTAAAGTGAACTTTGTGGACACAATGTTCCAAATGCTGGAGAAGTACTCGAACAATCTGGAGGAGCTAATACGCGAGCGGACCGATCAATTGGACATTGAAAGAAAGAAGACTGAGCAGCTGCTAAATCGCATGTTGCCAAGGTATAAATGAAGAGAGATCAAACTGTATAAATTATGATTAATTAATATGGTTTAATGCACAGCTCTGTTGCTGAGAAACTGAAAATGGGTCTGGCTGTCGATCCCGAGGAATTCTCCGATGTTACAATCTACTTTAGCGACATTGTTGGTTTTACAACAATCGCCGCCCACTGCAGTCCCGTACAGGTTGTGGACTTGCTCAATGATCTCTACACGATATTCGATGCCACCATCAATGCTTACAATGTCTACAAGGTCGGTTTTATAACAGGGCTTTGATTCAATAATGGGGCAATAATCATTCACTTTCAGGTGGAGACAATTGGAGATGCTTATATGGTGGTCAGCGGGCTGCCAGTGAAAATACCCGATCATGCCGAGCAGATAGCCACCATGGCGCTCGATCTGCTCCATCAAAGTGGACGCTTCAATGTGAAGCATCTGCCGGGTGTGCCGCTCCAGCTTCGCATTGGCCTTCACACGGGTCCCTGCTGTGCCGGTGTGGTGGGTCTGACAATGCCTCGCTATTGCCTCTTTGGTGACACTGTGAATACGGCCTCCAGAATGGAATCAACGGGTACATCAAAGATACCTAGAATATCTTGTTTATATAATAATATTCACTCTGACTTTCGTAGGATCCTCTTGGCGCATTCACATGTCACAAGAGACTCGCGATCGCTTGGAGGCTCGTGGTGGCTATTCCATTGAACCCCGCGGACTTATCGACATCAAAGGCAAAGGGATGATGAACACATTTTGGTTGCTGGGCAGGAAGGGCTTTGAGAAACCTTTGCCAATGCCACCACCTATTGGGTAAGTGCTTTATTTCTATAGTTATACTCATTCCTATAGAACCTTTATAATCTCGACCATTTGATTATAATACAAAATATCAATTTATCACTTCTAAACTCAGTATAAAAGTATAAATTTATTTACAAGCCTAATTATAAATTTGTATATAACGTTTAACTTTTTAAAGTGTGTATATATCCTTTTAGCTAAAATTAAATCTAACAAGTAAGAGTGCTCTAGTCGAGAGTGCCCGACTAGGATAGACCCTGATCCAAGGTCTTACATTCATTCATAATTATTTATATGTATTCATACATGGAAACACACACACGCATGCAAACACACAATGCGCGCGTCATGCAATTGCTTTGCTTCTTCTTCCATTGGCCTCAAACTATGTTGCATTGAATCGTAGTTAACTTCTTTGTTTCTTGCCGGATCGTAATGAAATTTGTAGGACATAAAGATGTGAAACTATGTATAACCCGAAGGCCATACCTCTAAAAATACAGGGTCGAGATATGGAAAAAAAAACATAAACTTAATCTGACCCGGATATACGAGAACTTATATTTGAAATAGAGCTCTTGAATTCTTTGAATTCCCTTTTTCCCAGTTTTAATGGGGTCAGGGTATAAAAAAGGTTTAATCTTTAATCCCGAGACCATTTTGATCATTATTTGGCATCTAGTTTAATTCTACATCTCAAATTTATGAATTTTTGAAAAAAATAAAGTGCCCAAACAACGAAAAGTTCCTTATAAATGATCTTACCAGATCTCAAACTGCCACAACTTTGTCAAATCTGAACCGATTGTCAATACCGAGGCCATTCTGCCCATTTTTAATGTGATCAGGGTATAAAAAGCTTATAAATTATAAATTGCGCATAATTAAATATACTTCTTGAGCCACAAAATGCTTTCCATAACACAGGATATATTTTATAACACTATGGTTGAAATTAATATTGTAAGCAATATAACGAAAAACCATTTTAATGTTTTATCAACAAACACAATTTCGGTAGGTTTCCAGCTTGCCAATTTAAGATTATTAATTAACTGATTCATTCAATTTAAATATTTAATAATAACAAATATTTTAAAAACTCTTTTAATTCATTTAACACGCAATCACTCAGGGAGTCGCATGGGTAGGTTACGACCTTGATTACCCAAGTCATTATATATAATTAATCTCACAACTTGATTACAGACTGGACGAATTGCTGATACGCAACTCCATAACACTGAAGGCACAGGCAAATAAATCCCGCACCAGCACGAATCCCTCGTCATCGCGAAGCTCTTCGCTGGCTGGTGAATGCGTGGAGGTGAAGGTGGAGATAACACCACCCAGTAATACGGACATGTGCTCGAGTCATTTGCCAAACTCATATTCGCTGGACTCCAACTCCACCAACACCATTAGCCCCAATGCGACGCTATGCCCCGAGTTTCCCAACAAAACGCCAGGCAGCAACAGTCCCCAAGCCCGAAAGCTTTCCGAGCTAACTCCCGACAGTCTGCTGAATCCGAACAGTTTCAATCGGTTGCCCAGCTCGACGGGCGGGTCCAGTTCGCGGCTGTACAAGAAGATTGAGGATATGATGGATCTCAGCTCACCATATAATCACTACAAATGCCTCAGTCCCAGCGAGAGCAACCTGACCCAGTTCTACGATGGCAAGTATATGTATGGCAATGCGGGGGGCGGGGGCAGCGTCGCTGGTGCTAATGGAACTGGTAGTGGTGGCTGCTCCATTAGCGGCAGCACTTCCAAGTTTGACAGCAAGCCCGGCTCCAGTCGCCTGCTGCGTCGCCAGTTCAGCTTGGATCGCGACGATCAGCAGACCAAAGTGGAGCAACTGCATCAGCATTCGCTGCAGGCAAACAACTATGCGGCACTGATGCACGCCAGCAAGAACTCTATGCTCGAATTACCCATGCTACATGACACTTCGCGCAGTCCGAAGGGCACATTGACACGGACGCACAAGCAGAACTCTACCTCCATTGCGCAGGATCTGGAGAAGATTGAGGAAATACCGCTGTCGCCGGCCTCCTCGCAGCATCACAGCAGTCTCGACAGCAATCTCAATCGCAGTCCACCCTCCACCCTGGAGGCACAATCGCCTTCGCTGCCCTCAGCAGCTGCTCCGCTCAGTCCGCCGCTGCTCTCGGCACCCACCTCGCCGGCACCCTCCCGCACCTTAAATGGGCTAAATGCGCATAGTCGAAGCAACAGCAGCAACAATAACAACAGCAGCAGCGACATCCCAAGTGCAGCACCGGACAACAGCAGCAGGACCGGTCCGGAATTGACGCTCAACGTGGAGCAGCTGCTGAGCAGATAGGACACAGTTTAGGCCTCCGCGCCAAGTAATTAATAAAGCTTTAGGTCTGAGGCCATCTTGATGTGAGAGTGCCGAGAATTTTGAGTGTTGTGATGTGCAAAGTAAAAGTACCTCGATGCATGCAAACTTGGTTCCAGCTGCAAAATGAAAGTACAATTTAGTTCAAGATTAGAAATGTCCATCGATTGAATATATTATCACTTACATGTGTATCGCATGTATTCGTAGCGGTGTTTTCCAATCCAGTCAAGGTCAATATGGCAGTTTAACCCATTAACGTTTCAAATATTGTTTTCAAAACTCTCCGATTCTTGAAGTTTAAATATGTTTCTAATTTGGCGTCATGAAAATTTATTTACAAAATCTGAAAGACACTTTCTATAATAAAGAAAATATATATAGATTTGATTCCAGTCACTAGAATAATATTTTAGCTACAGAAAACCGTTTCAACACTATTGTATCTATTTGGATTGTAGGAAAAGTATATTTCATCAGTTTGTACAATTTTAGTTTCCAAATTTTCGCAGAAAAATATTAAAAAAATTCTTTTTAATATGCTCTCACCAATGAAAACAATAAATATTCGTTAAATGTCTTTTATTTTTTCCAAATGCCGTTTCGCATATTTAACTTCGTAGAAGGATAGACACCCTAGAAAATATATTTAGCGCAAATGTTAGTAGGTTTTAGTAAAATTATAATATCTCGGCTAAAAACATTATATTTTTAACGTTAATCGGTTAAACATGCCATCCTATTTGTATGTGCGTAATAAGTAATAGAGATTCGGAAATGTACCCATCCCAAGTATTAATCTATTTGGTATAAGCCTAATCAAAAGTATAATGAACTATAATCAATGCATGAAACTCCTGAACTGAACACAGTAATAAGCGTAATCAAAAACTATATCTGATTAATACTTCGGTCTGATTCTTTCAACCACTCGCATGTGTTTTCAATTCTACGTGAAGTTCCTTTCAGAATAATAAAAAATATACATACATATATACCAGTATGTAAATACCGTTGATACTGTTAAAATATTTAAGAACGTATTTGATGAGAAATATAATATCAAATAAGAATTATATACGTGAATTTAGTTTTCTAAAGACAATCGTTATTAATTTTATATAAAACAAAAACAAAAACATTTAAAAGAAAGTGGTAAAGCTCCCAAAATATTTACTGATCTACCGTAGTTGATCTTATTGTCTATATAAGTAATTTGTAGCAGCTCTATAGTAGTCTAGTCGGATTGTAAACTACTCATCCTCTGTGTCAAGTATTAACTGATATAATAATTATATATCTATATTTATTAAAGAACAGCTATTAAATCAAAAATATCAGTTATAATATATAAGGCTATAGCTAATTCAACCGGAATATAATTCAAATTTAAATCGATCCCACTAATGCAAAACTTTTATAACTTACATAGGCTTAGCTCTAAGATCAAACCCAATAAACTGTTTATTTACTATGAATATTTTATTGTTCCATTGTCATTTGTTTTTAATTTACCCTAATTGAGCAATTTAATTTGATTGCATCTTAATCGGCTGCTCAAATTACGACAAAGCCCAATGTCAATTATGCCAAAGCGAAAATATCATAAAATATTCAACAGTTTTTCAATTTGCTTTCTATTTATTTATTTTATGTTAATTAGGCTGACACTTTTGCGGCTGAATTTGTGTTATGGTTGTTCATTTATTTAAATACTTACCTTTAATGTTGGCATGAATATTAATAAACAGATACTACAAAATAAAAGTACATAAATAAATGGAAAATGAATTTTCACTGCTTAAAATATAAACTTAAAATATTTAGCAACCCGTTTTCATTAAATTCCATATGATTTTGTTAGTCAGATTTTTGAAGGTTAATCAATTAACGGTCGATTTGGAGAATTACGCTGATCAGGAATATATATGTTCAGGGTCGGACATTTCATTCTTACTTGCTACACGCTTATATGTATACTGTAAAGCTTTTTGTTTCAATAAAAAAGCTAAAGAAGTAATTGGAAATTAAAATAATCGAAAAATAAAGAACTATTTTCAGCACGCGTTTTTTACATTCACTTCTCTTGACTAACAACTACACGGCCCTCGTTATAGGAATCATATGATATAGTAATCTACTATCGATAGATTATCTTAAAAATGAAGGGACCAATTTGGTCGTTATATTCAAAATCAAAAAGTGTTTCATATAACCAGAATCCGGTTGTTTCTATAATATCGCCCGCAGAAAACGAAGAATACATGCCAAGCTAGTTTGCATAGAAATCAAAAAATTGTTCTTCAATTAGTAATAAATTTCGTGACAAAATTTGAATACCTTCTGCGTAAGCTTAGAAATCTATTGACAATTCGAGAATTTGTTATGCCCATATAACAAAAACCTTTCCAGATATAGTCCACGACCTTAGTAGCCGGTCAAAAATTTAAAAAATAGCGCACCTTAACTAAATTTTCCATGTTTTCTAGTTTCAAAATTTCAGATAATAAAGTCGACAAAGCTGAAAGTTTACATTAAACTTAACTTTATAGTTTCCGATTTGTTGCTTAATTTGTAGGATTTTATTATTGGAAGTGTATTTGCAGTGTTGTTAGCATTTGAGTGTATTTGTGTGAAAGTGCATTTTTGTGTCTGTTTCTGTGTGTGTGTGTGTGTGTGTAGACAGCTCAAGGAACGGTCTGCTCGTCTTCCATATAATACCTAAATAAATGCTATTCCTCCTCCTCTTTGTCCTTACGATGCGATTTCTTCTTCTCGGTTCGACTGGTCGAGCCCGAAGCTGAGGAGCTGCTTTGCTTGGTGCTGCGCTCGCTGCGATCCTTTTCGCGTGACTTGGATTTCCGGCGACTAGACTTGTTCGGTGATCGGGAGCGAGCATCGCGCCGTGCGCTTTCCTTTTCTTTTTCCTTGTCTTTGTCTTTGTCCTTGTCCTTATCCTTGTCCTTATCTTTTTCCTTTTCTTTGTCCTTGTCCTTCTCTTTCTCCTTGTCTTTGTCTTTGTCCTTATCACGTGAGCGCTCCTTGTCGCGCATTCCTCGCTCCCTATCGCGCTCCTTATGTTCACGCTCCTTGCGCTTCTCCTCCTTCAGTATGTGCAAATAATCCTCAAAGTACTCCTCACGATAGGCCGAATCTAGAGCCCGATATCGCGGATCTGATTCGAATTTCTTCTTGATGTCATACCAGCGCGTATGGCGCTCGATATCGTGCCGCTCCCGCAGCATGTCCACAAAGTCTTTGCGTAGCTATAGAGAAAATACGCACAGTTAGTATAAAGTATTATAGAGTATGAGTCTGAGTTACTCCCAAGAGTTCCAAGTTCAGGAATCTGCATGCTTACCTGCTCCTTTTTCAGCTGCTTGTCCTTCTCACGCCGCCGCCGCTCACGATCGTCGTCATAGCCTTCGGATCTGCGATCTGAGGAAGATGAGGATGGCATATTGCTGTTGCTACTGTTACCGCTGCCGCCTCCCAGAGGCATTCGTTGCTGTGGGCCCATGTCTGCATGATAAAAGCAAGAAATACATGAGTAAATTTAGTGGAAGTAGGGTATTCCTGGGGGTGCTTACTCATGTTGTGCGGCATGCGCATCATGCCTGGCGGTGGACCCATGCCTGTATGGATAAAATATTGTTATATAAAGATGCATATATTTAATGCTGGATAGTGGAGTACTCACCCATGTTGTGGGGCATGCGCATGTTGGGCGGCATCATGCCGGGCGGCGCATGCTGTCCCCGGAGCTGTGGCGGTCGTCCGCCCATTTGTGGTGGCGGCACATTCATTTGCGGTGGCATGCCCGGAGGTCCGCCCATTGACGATTGCTGCTGGGACGAGCGATGTGCGGGACCTGGCGTTAGCTCCTTGATGCCCGTGGGCACCCAGCCGGCATTATCATTGCCCCACTGTGACTCCTGTGTGGGCTCGTAGCCATAGTCGAACGGCTCTGGCTCGTGAAAGAAGGGCTCATCGGAGGCGCCTGGTGGCGGAAAATTGGGCGCCATTGGACCAAGGCCACCGCGCGAATACTCCCGACACTCGGCCGTCATCACCTGTATGGCATTCTCCTTGACACCGCCCGCAGTGGAAATAGGACGCGGTGGACGCGCCATCATGCCCATGCCTGGACGTGGCTGATGCTGCATCATGCCAGGTGGCATGCCGGGTGGCATGCCTGGCGGCGGCATCTGCATGGGTCCATCGCTCATCACGACCATCGGCTGATGATGATGCATGGGTCCTCCCATGCCCATGGGCCCGCCCATGCTGCCACTGCCGCCGCCACCGCCGCTTCCGACGCCGATGCTGCTGCCGTCAGGCATGCCCATTGAGGTGGCACCCTGATTGACATTCTGGGTAAGACTGGCCAGTCCTACGCCGCTCTCCGCGACACGAAAGCGCTTCTGTCGCTCACAGTAGGAGCGCCACGTTTCCTCATTGAAGCCGTAGTTGAAGTAGTCGGTTATATCAGCGCCGGGCTTGCGCCACGGCTTCTCCTCCAGCGAGTCTATGCTAAACTCGTGCACGGCCACACCGTTAATCGTGCCGGCACCCTCGAAATCCTCAATGCTGAACTTTCCCACCTGCGTTGTGGGTTTCGCTTTATCGCCGGCTGTTCCGCCCGCCAGCAGATTGGGACGCTGCTTGATGTTGTAGGTGCTCGGCGCGGACTTGATGTCGCCAATGACAATATTGATGTCATCATCGGAATCATCATCATCCTCATCATCCGAGCCGGAGCCGTTGCGCTCCTTGCGCGGCAATGCGTCCGTCATGTCTGTCATCTCTGCATCCCCATCCTGAGAGCCGTCATCATCCAATCCACTACCGGTGGCAGCTGCGCCGGACACGGATCTTACATTACCGTTATCCGTTGTATCCGGCAGTGCTTCCTCATCTTCCTCCATCTCCTTGGCGGGATCCTCAAACTCGCCATACTCCGGCAGCTCCTCTTTGGGAAACGCCGGCAGCAGTCCACCAGCTACAGATCCAGATCCTAATCCGGATCCTGGTTTTTCACCCGTAACCGCTGCGAGGGCCTCGTGTTCCGCTGCCAAAGCTGCATCGCTGCCATTGGATATTTCGTTGGTGGTTGAGTCCGGATTTGATGTGCCGTACAGCCAACTATCCTCATTCGCGTCATCGGCCATTGTTGTTGTGTGACCACGAGTTTCTGTTCTTTTTTTTTTGTTGTGTATAAAAACTTGTAAATGCCGAACGGCGAAACTCAAGTAAACACTATTTATCAAGCGACTAAACCTTTTATGATATTTCGCCGGTTATGTGTGCTGGTCACACTGATAAAAATTAGCTGTGTTTCATTGCCCGTTGTGGTATGCATTGAAATGGAACGCAACAAAACATATGTGTGAGGCGCGCAGCTGAAACTCACTGTCTGGTCACACTGCAAAAGATAAAATTGCCTGTTCATTGGCCGTTGTGATATCTGGGCATAGGCGCGCTGCTTAAACTTGATTCATAGAAAATTAGCTGTGATACGGCATACTTAAAAACGGAACGCAACAAAACAAATGTGCAAAGGCGCGCAGTTTAAATTCTAAACAATAAATATATTAATTTAAAAGCAGTAAATTTGAATTTGAATCAAAGATAATTATGTATACTCAAATGTCAAACTATTGTTATTGTTGATCCTAAATTAATGTAAATTCATAAATAACTATTTATTTTATTACGTTTAAATTTGATTATTATTTAATCACACTAAAGGTCTGCAATAAGCATAAACTACTTAAATACATTTAAATTTCTAGAGTTTCTCCAATACTTTGTGCTACTCACATTTTAAACTTTGATTTCGATTTTCGATATGTACAAAGTTTATTAATGCACTCAAAGGGTTTTAAGGATATCGCGCACAACGTTGCGAAACATGCAGGAGAGGGCACAATCATAACGCCGCAGACAAAGTTGCCTTAAGCCGAGCAAAAGTTGACCAAAACGCAACCAATGGGATCGATGCAGTGTATAGCGAGCCAGGGAGCAGAGTGCTCCATTCGAGTGCGTCTCTAAAATCAGAGCATAATCAGCATTTAAGGCCAGTTCTGCAAAGTTACAGTTAAGAAAATTATGCATAAATATTTACATAATTTTTTCATATATATTTTTTGGAGTGTGGATATTTAATTTAATATAACAAAGGTACAAACCTTTGCGGCAGAGGATAAGCGTCTCGAGGAAGTTCAGTTCCATGACATCGGCCCGGAGCTGCTGGGCCTCGGCGAGGAGCATCTTGAGCTGGGTATCGCCACAGGTATCGATCATGGCGCTGATGTCGAGGGACCAATGGGAGGCACGCAGGATGAAGCACTCGCTCCAGACCACCTGGAGAATGGCATCCTGCTGGGCTCGCTCTAGCAGACGAAACTGTTCGTTGAGCTTCGCCTGGCGCAGACAGGTGACCAGGATCTGGGCGAGTATTTGAAAGTGCAGTGTCTGCCCAGCAGCTGGAGCAGGTACCGGCGGCGGAGTCACCACCAGCAGACGTTGACAGTGGCTTGGAGTACTCTGCGCCTGTTGGCTACGCGGACCACGCTCCTCCTGCACGGCAGCAATGTTCATACCAACAGCCAGGCAGCGTTGAAACCGGCAGAAGGGACACCAATTGCGACGTGCCTTGTCCACGACACAGTTACCCTTGGCAGCGATGCAGGCATAGTGGGTGTTCTTTCGGACGCTGCGCTTGAAGAAGCAGGAGCAGCCATCGCAGCAGGAGACGCCGTAATGCTTGCCGGAGCTCTGATCGCCGCACACCTGGCAGGCACTGTATAGCGATAACAGCGACATGGACGTGGCCAGGATCTCGACTGGACTAAGTGCAACTGGCAACTTATTGGCGGTTTTATAGCCAAGACATTTATCCAAATGATATGCAAATCAAAGACACTTCAGCTTTTTGAGTACCTGGGTGCATTGTGTTTTAACATGATTTGTGGTTTTTATTTATTTAGCGGATTCGCTGCCAAACCGTCCAGAAGCAACAACTACGGGAATTTTATTGGTCTAGGGGGCGGAGAAAGAGGGCGTAACATGTCAAAAGGGACACTCATCGGCAAGGGGCGAGTGGAGCGTGTGTTAACAATTTGTAAACAATTATTGTTTTGCTCTATGATTGGTCAGCGTCGGCCACTTCAAGTGTCAAAGTGGCAGAGTGCTTGGAACTGACATTTTGTGTAAATAAAAGGACGCGTCGCGTAACCTCAAAGTGACAATTAGGGGTTGTAACCGAAATTGGGGAATGATCTAAAACTTGACCAGGCTTTTTTTTTGGCATAATACTTGTACGTTCATTTTGTGGCTATTCAAGCAAAACCGTAGACAATTGGTTTTCAAATTCATTACATATTTAAATTTTGCAGTTTTAAGTTTTTAAATGACAGTGTTACCAGCTTTTTATTTTAAATTGTATCGATAGCCAGCAAAAAAGCCACTGAAAACTGATTTAGATGTCAGTTATACATACAGAAATATAGACTCTATATTTTCAGCTGATTTTGATTTCCAAGGAAAATATGTTTGTAAAAATATAGCGATATTGCTTGCAACAAATGAGTTTCGATTGCATAATAAACGCTTGTTATCGTTATGTTAAGTCTCTTATCGCTGTTAATAACATTTCAGCCAAATGGTAAGTTTTGTTCGCGTATGTTAAAAACTAATTTTTTTGTTGAGTATTTTAACGCGAACCGCTTGCGGTCACACCATTTACATGTGTCATGTTTTTTGTATTTATTACAAGAAACGTTTATAAAATAAAATGTAAGCACTCGCATTGCTAATTAGCGGTAATAACGCGCGTATTTAAACTATATAAACGGCAATCGGTCGAAATTCGTGAGCTAATTAATTGTTCGTCTGCTGCGGCTTTCGCTTTTAATTTTTCATCGTCGGCCATTTAAATCTACAAAGCTACAACAACAAATGCAGTGAAAAGCAGTTACAAATAAATACACAGCAAATGTGTGCAGTGAAGTGTTGAAGTGAAGCTTGAAAACGAAAAGAAGAAGAGCAGAAGGAGGCGGCTACAAAATACAGACTCTCTTAATCTTTGGGCATACAGGGTGTTCCCAGAAACATAAATACCTGCTGTGAGTTAGTGTTTCATTCATAAAAAATGCAGCATACACTGCAACAAATTAAAATTCCAATTGGTTCAGTGCAGCTGTTTGTCGACACACACACAAACACACACACACGCACACATGTGGATTGATTTTTCCAACCTCTCTCTCTCCCACTCGCGCTGTGTATGTTTGTGTGTTCCAAGTTTTTTCTTTTTAGTTTTTGGATTATGTGCGATTAACGGTAAACTGCTGCTGCTTCTGTTCCATTTCCAATTTTTGGTGTAAAAATAAACCGACCCCTACCCCACAAGCAAAAAAAATGTCAACAAGCGTGCATACAGGGTGCCACACCCCCAGCACCACCCCCCACCCCAGAGGCACGTGCAGCGTGAAGCGCCAGCAATGCAAACAAGTCAAATAACAAAACGAGAACAAGCAAAACGTGCCAAAGCGCAGCAAATAAAAAATATATGTATTTTTATTTTACATACATATTCACATGTATTTGTACACACGGTTGTTCTTTGAAAAATAAATATTGTTCCATAAATAAAAGTTAAATAAAACGAATTTATAAATATAAAAAATAAAAAAACCGTGATTTAAACATATGTCTAATTTATGTATGTAATAATTATTATGCTAGAGACGGCCACACTTTGCAGAGTCAATTTGACATTTAACGGTTAGCGGCCTCTGCGTTAACGGCATATGCCCATAAATATATTTGCTTAGCCCCAACAGCCGGACAGGTAAAACGTAAAACGGAAAGCAAAGCGCCAACTTGCAACTGAATGGGAAAGAAACAACAACAAAATAAAAATGAGAAATAGTAGAAGGCACATTTCCGCCCGGCAGTGAACAAAACCAAAATAGACAACAACGCACAGTGGGCGAGAATAGTTTACTTTTGCTCATATAATTATTATTATTATTATTATATAGTATACTATACTATAGTATACCTATTATATAGGATATCATTGTATCTTGAGAAAAGCATAACAACAAGTCAAAGGCCTTAAGCATTGACAACAACCATATCTGTATCATATATATAATAAGATCCAAATATAGTTGAAAAATACTAAATATTTCGAAAATATGTTAAAAAATAAAATTGTATGTTGGTCAAAAAGAAAGTTAAAAAACATAAAATGTTATAATTTTGTATTAAGCAACTTAACAAAGTTAAATTACTTTCAAAAAAGTGACAAATAATGTATACAAAAATATGAACAAATTGTGTTCAATAGAATAGTTTGATGGGCCCACAATGCAATGTCGTCTTTGCTGTTGCCATACGGTTGCGTGTGTATGTTTGTGGCTTCTGTCAGCACTTGGAGACACCGCACTCAACGCACTTGCAGTTGCTGTTGCTGCTGTTTTTTATTGCAACATGCACCTAAGTATGTACATATGTATAATTGTGCATATGTCGGTTGGCCCACTTGATCAGGCTCAGGGGAAAGGGCAACGGAGAGAGTGGCGAGTGGAACTGGGCGTCTGCCGTTCTACCATTCTACACACTAATCTGAATGCCGCAAGTGTTGTTGAGTTTCCTGTAGCGCTGTCGCTCATTAGGGAATAATTTGCATTAGCTCCGTTGCAGTAAAAACCCAGACACACAAAGATCTTTATACAAAGATATATACATAATATGTATGCATATAGAATTTGTATTGATTTTACTTGAACTTCAACAGCAATCACAATATATAAAAGAACATGGCAGCTCCCGACTACGGCATGCTCTGTACCCAGTGTTATAAATGTTAGAAACTATGGAATAGATATCAATTGCATAATTCAACAAACTATATTTAAATTTTTAATAGGTTCTGTTTTTTACCGATTTTAGAATTTTGGAAAACCAAGTGATTTTTGAATTTAAACTCGTTGGTTATAAATCATTCTTTAATAAATTTATTAATTTGCAGTATACAAAAATAGTTTGCGAATTACAATTCTGGATCCGAAGCTACATATTAATTATGTATTTTCAATACTAGAGTTTTCTTTATATTTTACAAAAAGCTTTAGTGGAAGATATATTTATTTAATTTGCTAAAAGATCCTTATAGTTACGGTTTAATACCCTACAGAGAAATTAGGTCCAAATTAGTAAACAAACTAAACCGAACATTGCACCAAACCCAATATACTCTATTTTCCTAAGGGTACAGTTTATATAAAAAAGAACCAAAATACAAGAACAACACATAAAAGTTAACCCAGTTCTTGGCGCCCACTCGCCGCACTCAGGATTTGAGTTGTTTGGGAGTCGCCGGCATGTCGAGGGGAGGGTTGAGCAGACAAGGGAGCTAAACTAATTTTTACCTATCGACAATGTTCGTCATCAGTATGCGCTCTCTTGATGTTGGGCAGACGGCCAACAAACATACGAATGCATATAGGAAAAACAATCTTGTTGTTTGCTTATACTTTTCACACCCAACGACACCATAATGCATGATTGTTGTTATTGTAGTATTTGCTGTTGCCGCTCTGCCGCAGTCGCTGCATTGACTTTTGACGCTTGACGTTGATAAATGAATCATAAGAGCAGCGCAGTCGGCGCCACCGGCAAACGCACAGACATGGAACATAGAGGGAAAAACAGAGCGAGACAGGAGAGAGCGCACAGGGCACGCTCTATGACCAGTGCTGCCAATCTAAAAGGCAAACTTATTGAAAACAGCTAAAAAATTTTAAAAACTGCTAGAAATTACTAAAATTTTGTTAGTGTATTTATCTCTAAAACAAACTAAATCCAATGTATAGAATTAAAGCACTAACATTATGTCCTGATCACATCCGAATTTTTCTTGCAAATCTACTTTTTGACCACATTTTTATAAAAAAAAATATATTATTTATTATTAAATAGACAAACTCTCCTAGCATATAGACATTTTAAGCATCTACCACTGGCTTTTATATAGCCAAAATGTCAACACTGGCTCTATGTCATATGTTTGGTTGCTGCTTCGCTGCCCACGCAGTGTTAATCTCTTTTATATATATTTTAAATTCAGATTCAAATGCGTGAGGCGCATTGTTGTTTTTCTTTATACCATTGTTTTTTTTATTTACGCGGTAATCGATAACAGCTGTGAGCTGCTGTTATCGCGCACTGCGTGAGTGCAAGCTTGTGTCAATTATTTCGCCCATGCTGCCCACGATCCTCTCCTCTCTGCACGCTCTCTCACTCTCCCTATCTGCTGCTGCTGTTGGTGCTTTTGGTGCTGCCGGGAGAGTGGCAGTGACACTCAAAGCTAGTCCGAGCTAGCGCAACTGCCAGTCAGAGTCAGTTCGTCAGTCGGCCCATATTGATATTGATTGTTGTTGTTGCAACTATATATTGTCTGTGTGTGTGGGTGTTTTTAACCATTTTAACAAAAAACAAAACAAAAATGGTTTTTTGTGTGCCAAAAAATAATATGTACAAATTGAGAGCACATAATTTTTAAAGTGGATTTTTCAGATAATCATAAAAAAATAAAACAACGACAAACATTAAGTGGAAATAAGCAGATCTATATAGTATATTATAGTACGTATATAGATGAATATATATGCTTAGATTTATGTATTTATGGGATATATAACAAATATATATTTAACTAGAATTTTGCCGATTTTATTATGACAAAGCTAAGTTGTATGACGTGAATGCAAAGAAAATATCTGTATATATATATATATGTATATACAAGTTGAAATCAAGTTAGATAAGCATATAGTTGTTGTAGATAAAAGGCCTTGTCCCTGCCCTTGTCGGTGACGCATGCAACCAATGAATGTTGAATGAATTTGTTGCTGTAAGCACTTGCAATATAATTATTATTTTCTTACTTGTAGCTTGCTTTGTTAGTAATCCACACGGCAGAAGACAGTCAACCAGATGTCCAGCGAGGAGGATAAACCACCGGCGCCGCCAGTGCGCCTAACCAGCAATCGTGGCGGCGTTGGCATCGAACGTGTTCCCATCACCGGCAGCGGAGGTGGGAGCGGATGTGGCGGCGTCGGTGATGCGCCGCCAGTTGATATGCGTCCATTGCCGAAGGGTAAGTGTTCAGTTCAGTATGTGGCCGCCATTGGACAGCTCAACAATATTATATTTTCTATCTCTCAAAGAGCCCGACGATTCGGATCGCAAGAAGAAGACACTGAAGAGCAAGATCAAAGGTTCAAAACCGTCGCATATGGATTCCAAACCAAATATATCCTATCCCACAAACTTTGAGCACACAGTGCACGTGGGCTTCGATGCAGTCACCGGCGAATTTACGGTAAGTTCTCAGGGATTATTATTATTATTATATGATAAATACTTTCTTGTGTGCTTGCTTTTAGCCTCGCAATCATTCTTTTTGTATGGCCTATGAAAAGCGATATTATAATTCCGATTGCCAATCTCTTTTGCTTTTTTTCTTTTTGCCATTTCCCATGTATGATAAGCTTAAGGGCGTTAACACAAGAAATAAAAACACGTTAATCGAATCTATAAATAAACATGAGATTTAAAGTATCAAGCTTGAAATGTTTGAAGCAAAAGAGATTATAATACTACTCTATAGATCAGTAGACCTTAAAACTTTAAAAGATTCTGCTATAGCTTCAAATTGCTATGCCTTCAAATATAAAATCGATTAAAATAGAAAGCGAAGCTTTATGATCTAAGGATCACTAAAAACAAATTATTCTGCACCAAAATGAATTTGAGACAGTGAAAATATGTTTTTATTGGAATTAAATTGAAATTGCAAAAGCTCATTTATTTCATGGCTTTTTGTTCCTATCATTCATTCATTTGCATAGATTTCTGTGCATTGTTTCTGTTGACATCCCTATTTAAACACTTAATTCTACATTATGTTACTATCTCGCGATATGCTCTATACCAATTTTGTATTATTCATTATTATTTCAAGCTGCCAATGAAAGTAAGTAAATACCACATCTTAGGCAACGGAACTTGCCTTCATTAGTTATTTTAAAGCGAAATTCCAATCATCTGTTGTTCAGTTGTGTGTCCCCATTTCCTTGTTTTGAGATCGGCTCTTCCATAGCTAACATTTCGTTGAGATTTTTTCCTTAAATGTTTTTTCTTCTCTACACTACACCAAACCTAAACACCACACTAAACTTTTACCGATGGCTGAGTTACATATTCGTAGTTGAAATGCTTTTAGTCACAGGCTCCCTTATAACCCCAGACAACATTGGACAACTATTAATCCAATCCACGCTTTCCCCGGCTGCTCTCTCTTTATGTGTGTGCCCAGCTTAGCTGGGTCCCTTTTGTTCAATTTAATAGATTTTATCAACTAATGGGAATTTCTGCATATTACAGGGTATGCCGGAGGCGTGGGCGCGTCTCTTGATGAACTCCAACATCAGCAAACAGGAGCAGAAGAAGAATCCGCAAGCCGTGCTCGATGTGCTCAAGTGGTTCGACAATACAAACAAACAGAGGCCAAGTTCCAAGTACATGACAAATGCCATAGCGACGCATTCAGGTAAGATAGTTTATAACTTGAACTGATACAGGAAACTAATATGGTAAACCCTCTATTTTAATTAGGATCTTCGCTGAGCCGCGTGAGCAGCAGTAGTCCCAGCAGCACGCCCACAGACTCGGAGTTGCATGGATCGAGCAGTGGTGGCAACTTGATCGGCGTGCAGCTGGGCAGCATGACACTGGGCCCCAATGCTAACAATGTGTCCGCTGCGGGACAATTGCTGAGCAATCACTACCAGCAGCAGCAGCAGCATTTGCTACAGCAGCAGCAACAGTTGCAGCAGCAGCATCAGCAGCAACATCAGCCGCTGCACCAGCATCAGCATCACATTGGGCTGAGTCAATCGCATTCGTACAACTTTGTCGGCCACACAGCCTCCTCATCCACATCGCAACATTCATCTGCCAATGAGAACGACATGTATGTAGATATGGGCCAGCTGCCGCAGCAGCCAGCGCCGCCACCAGTTGCATCTCGGCCGGAGCGCACGAAGTCCATCTACACGCGACCCATTGAGGAGCTGCAACCAACGCCGCTGCCGCAACCACTGCCAGCGGCACCGGCCACAACGCCACTGCAAAACCACAAAGCGACGGCAGCGTCGTCACCTCTAATTCTTAACAATGCCACAACGACGCTGGACAAGAACAAGAACAATGCAAGTGAGTAATGTCACCGATCCCTCAAAGTGAAATCTATCTATTAATTTTACTAACTAACTGTTCCACAAAGCCCTTGCAGCAGAACAATTTATATTGCTCTACTAACACGCTTTATGCGTGCCCTTAAAGATAGACAACTAAATGTAACTCATCCGATCTGGAATTTTTTTTACTTGTGTAGCATTTCTACATGTTTGATTTAGGGATAAGCTATCTATGCAACATGAAAGATTAAATGAGTACATACATCAGGTAAAGTTCAAGCTATCAGTTTTTAAATATTTGTAATCGATTGATTATTAAATATACAAAATAATAAAGAGATATTTATAAATTGCAGTTAGTCAGTCTGAATAACATTGAGGCAATATCCATTCAACTGCAAGGGCGATAACAGACTTCGGCGCAGTTCGAAGATGGCTTCAGTTTCCTTGTTGTTTTAGTTGAAGTAATGATGCATTATTGATGCGTAATGCGTATTGTTTAATGTGTAATGAGTAATGTTAATGTTATTGTCATTTGTATCGCCTCTGTGTTCTGTTTTGTTCTGTTTTGAAATTGCTTTGAAGTGCTGCTTAAAAACCAAACAACTGCAACATCAGCAACACGTGTAACTGCGACAACAGCAGACAGCTCCACAGCGGCAGTAGCAGCAGCAACAGCAGCCGTAGCAGCAGCAGCAGCAACAACAACAACTACTACTACAATAATAAAAACAGCAACAGCAGCAACAACAACAGAAACAGAAGGCACTGAGGCAACAACAACAACAGCAGCAACAGCTGCTACTGCTCGTATTTTGTCTGCTATTACAAATGCTACTAATTATCCTCCCACAACTGCAGCTCCTAGCAGAGAGGAGCAGCAGCTCGTTGCAGCAGCAGAAGCAGCAGCAACAGTTATAACAGCTACAGCAACAGCAACAACGACTAATCACCACTCTTCTGCTTCCTCCTTTTCATCGTTCCCCTCGTTTCATGATGATGCAACGCCGCCGCTTTCCGCCAACGCCTTGCCATCGATACACTGTCCAACGCCAACGTCTTCCGCACGCAATTCCGGCGCCGTCTCCGTGCCCGTATCCGTGCCCACTATTACGATGGTTACCCCTGCCACACCTGCCACAGACCTGTATCACGATCCGGCGGCCAACAATCTCAATGCCACGGCGGCGTTGGCAGCAACACCAGCAGCGGGCAACCAAATTGCTGTGCCGCAGCAGGCAGCTGCTGCCACAACAACGTCGACGACGACGGCGGCGACGAGAGCCGCCAATGCGAAGAAGAAGAAAATGTCCGATGAGGAAATACTGGAGAAACTGCGCACCATTGTCTCTGTGGGTGATCCCAATCGCAAGTACACCAAAATGGAGAAAATTGGCCAGGGTGCCTCGGGCACCGTTTATACGGCCATTGAATCCTCCACGGGCATGGAGGTGGCCATCAAACAGATGAACTTGTCACAGCAGCCCAAAAAAGAGCTCATCATCAATGAGATACTCGTTATGCGAGAGAACAAGCATCCGAATGTGGTTAACTATTTGGACAGCTATCTGGTATCGGAGGAGCTCTGGGTAGTTATGGAATATCTGCCCGGTGGCTCGCTGACCGATGTTGTTACCGAGACCTGCATGGATGAGGGCCAAATAGCAGCCGTTTGCCGTGAGGTGCTGCAGGCACTCGAGTTTCTGCACGCCAATCAGGTCATTCATCGCGATATTAAAAGTGATAACATACTGCTTGGTCTGGATGGGTCCGTCAAGCTGACTGATTTTGGTTTCTGTGCGCAAATCTCGCCGGAACAATCCAAACGCACAACAATGGTCGGTACACCTTATTGGATGGCCCCAGAGGTAGTCACACGCAAGCAGTATGGACCCAAGGTACGTCCTCATATTTGTAGTCGATTTTCGTACATACACATTTTATAACCAATGTCAATAATTGCAGGTCGATTTGTGGTCGCTTGGCATTATGGCTATTGAAATGGTCGAAGGTGAGCCGCCGTATTTGAATGAGAATCCACTGAAAGCCCTGTACCTCATTGCCACAAACGGCAAGCCGGAGATTAAGGAAAAAGACAAACTGACGGCAGCATTTCAAGATTTTCTGGATCAGTGTCTAGAAGTGGAAGTGGAGCGGCGCGCCGGCGCCTTGGACCTGCTAAAGGTGACCAAAGGCACAATGCTAACTTTTAACTGTCTGCTAACTTGGCATTTTTATTTGGATTTGTAGCATCCCTTCCTGAAATTGGCGCGTCCATTGGCAAGTCTGACGCCCTTGATTATGGCCGCCAAGGAGGCAACTAAGGGCAACTGATTGACAACCAAAAAGCAGCAACTTATTTAACCATTACTAATGAATTACTATTACAAGCAACAGCAGCAGCGACAGCAACAACAACAACAAGAACAACAATAGCAACAATTTATGCGTACGAATGAACGGATGATAAATGATTAGTGTTTATGATTATTATGATTATTTATATAAACGTATTTATATACATACACATATATACTTATTATATACATTATTAACTACTCTAACAAAAAACAATGAGCAACTTCAACACACACACACACACACGTAGCCAAGTACGCGTAGTTCAATTCACACCACCACTTGGTTTCCAAACTATTGCTGAAGTTTTAAAAAATTTCTAAAAACTTTTTTTTGCTTTCCAAATATTGAAAGCGTCAGCAAAGCATTTTTATATTTGGCTAGTTTTGCTGCTGATTTGTTATACCAAATTATCAGGCATTTTAAATGCCTTGGAAAGTTATTTTTAATCTATTCGACTAAATTTCATAAAACACATTATCTTAAACTACATTTTAAAATTGGCATTTGCATTTACAAATCATATGAAAATAATAATAAAATTATATAATATTATAACAATTGTATAAAGAAAAAAAAAAAACTTATAATTTCTATAATAGTTTTTCATTCATTTTCTATAAGAAACAATTGAGTAGAAGAGAAAACAATCACGAAAACACACACACGAAATTCTTGCGCAAAACGCTGTAACACTAACTTTAATCACTTAAGAGTATTATTTAACAGTTCATTTGCGAACTTTTGCTGCATTCAGTAGAAGTTTCAATTAGTTTCTTAAAATGCTTTATTTAATAAAAACGTAAATATATTTTTTTATATATGAGCCCGTGAATTTTTATTTTGCGCCTGTTTTTTTTTATTTTTGCTGGAGTTTATGTATATTTTTTAGCTGCTCCTTGAAGTTATGTTATCTTGATAGGATATATCTGTGTATTTGTTTTGACTTTCACTAAGGATCTGTCCAAAAACATGTTGCAACTGAATACCTTAGCACGCTTTACCCATCGCTTTCTCTCTTACACACCGACACACACACACACACACCCTTTTTGTACTATGTCTGTATATGTAGTTGTAAATCAAAATCATACCATTTAATTGTAAAAGAGTTAAACATGATGTTAAAAGAGCCTATATTTTTTGAAATAATGCAATGTGGTCTATGGAGATAACAAAATGTAGCAATTTATTGATATATAGACATAGAAAATAGAAAACGAAACAAAAGAAAAGAGAACCACTCTAAACTGTTCAATAAATTGGTAGTAGCAACTAAATACAACTAGCAATTAAATAGAGTGTAAAAATGATCGTGAACCATGAAAAGCAGTTACTTTGTGCCTAACCAATAAATGAAAAACCAAACAATTGAAATGCATTCAATAAGAGCAACAACAACAACAATTAATATAAAAATAAATATATAACTAACTGATATAGATTTACATATTTACATACATAGAATCGATAGCATAGCACGCAGCGTAGGGCAGCCAACTAAATTACCAGCCACGTTGCTGGTCCAACAAAATTCATTGTCTATCGAGAATCCAAATAATTTCGAAATTCCAAATGTATGAAAAATTTCATAGCTAACATATGTGGTTTCCTTTCGTGAGTATATACTTCCAAAGATTTTTCTAATATCAAAAATAAATGCGTTGCTTTGGTTATATATGCCATATATGACAAATAAAATCGAATTAAATTGAGACAAGCTAAAAAGGGAAGCGAATCCAAAAATTTCATTAAATATAAACAATTTACTTACGTTTATGTTATATTAATAAGACCGAAAATTGGAAACCTTTTGAATTACTTTAGTGGCATGTAGTGTAAAATAGTTGATATGCATTTAAATTATGGATCATGAAGTAGACAGTGAGGGTGGGACAGATCCGGAAAACATCCAAACAAATTAAAGGACGCAAAGAATAATTTCCAAAACGATTCATACTTTGCTGTAGGGGTCAAATTTATATTGAATTTGTCATAATAGATCGATTTCTGAAAGTCTATGTAAAATAATCTTCAAATGAACGTATAACTGATAACTTGCAACGTATTTAGCGATTTATTGATCGGTTAGATATTATGTATCGTCATTGATTTTACAAATTCCTTACCTCTCGAGCGGGACACAGTGTTCCGATTTGACTAGTTAAAATTTTCGTTAACAGCTCAATAACACCAAAAAAGAAATCAAAGAAAAATGTGGAAAATATTTTGTACAACACACACGGAGCGCATTATTTTCGCTATTAGTTCCTAACAGACACACAGACATTTACATGAATATATGTACTTACAATAATTTGAACTATGTATTTAAAGAGAACGCCAAACCGCAAGGCGCCGACGTTGAAAACGAGTATGGAACATAAAATATATAGATTATTGTATTTTTTAGTATCTAGGAACCTAAAAAAAAAATTCAGAATGAATCTGTATTAAACAATAATGGTAGCGAAGAATTGGAATCTAAGTACACACGTACATATATATAGAAATAGAATTATGAAATTACGAAACGAAATCTAATAAAGAAGAATATATATATATATGTTTATGACAAATACAAATCTAATATAACGTATAAATGATCAATAAAAATATATATATACATACATATATGAATACAAAAATCGCATTTGGGCTTCTCTTTTCATTTTGCGTTTATTGTACAGTACATTATTTGCATGCTCTTGAAAGGTTTAAAATATTTATTTAGGTGCTATATAATTTCAATGCTTAAAATAAATGTGGTTTGAGTTATTTCTCTATGCATAGTGTTTTTTCGGCTTTACTTATTGCGACGAGTGGATTCGGAGGCTGTCGGGGGCGGTGGAGGGCCACGTTTGTTCATCTCCTCCAAGAAGGCCATAAGGATACCATGACGCTCCTCCTCCATATGATCCAGTACCAAGTAGCTGCAAGAATATCACGCAATGATCAATCAATACATTAATTAAGAGTATGATTTCAGCTTACCGCTTGTCGTTCTTGAGAATGTCCTGAATTTCCTTAAGATGATTGGCATTCTCTTTGATGAGATCGCTGCTCTTGTGTGTAATAAATTTGCACTCCTGCAAGAGTTCACGAAGCGCTGTCTTGGCCTGCATGGTTTTGTCCTTGACGTAATCCCGATACTCGCGCTCGCCTTTATCCGAACTATATTTAAGATAGCGCGGATCATCCTTGATTACTTTCCTGATCTCTTTCCAGGTGCTTGTCAGTTGGAGTGTGCCGATCTCGCCCAGCATTTCGCGGAACTTTTCGCGTTTCTTTTTCATCAGATTGTCAATATGCTCATTGAAGATTCTGCAAGAGATGCCATCAGATAAAATGACAAAATTCGAATCGGTTGTAGCAGGCTTACCTCTCCCGATCATCGCGATCGAGTGTCTCAATCAGCTCCCAGCGATGATCCTTGCGCAGCTGACGCTTGACCTCCTTCCAGGTGAAATCGGGCGTGCGCACCAGATCCGTCAGCAGCGCCGTAAAGTGTCCAATGCATTCGTCACGCTTGTGATGCTCGCGCTCCTTGTCACGGTCACGCAGATGTCCGGCCAGTGTGCGATGCACCTCCTTCTCGCGCTCCCTGATGCTCTGCTCGGCACGCAGCTTACGGTCACGATCTTTTTGCTTCTGTTCGGCCTCGGTTTCACGCTGACGCGCCAGCTCGCTGTCCGCGCTGCCAGCCCGCTCCTCCTGATCCGTATCGTCACGATGCTCACCCTCCTCCTGCAAATAGATTAAACATCGGTTATGCAACTCAGCTAACTATTCCAATAATATTCTTTCTATTCTATTCGTACTTACCGGCGACTCTTGCTTTTTGCGATCCTTGCTCTTTTCCTCCTTGTCCCGTGAGGATTTGCGCTCGCGATCTTTTGAGCGACTGCGCTCCCGGCGACTCTCTTTGCGGCTCTTTTCCTTCTCCTTGTCCTTGTCCTTATCCTTCTCCTTTTCCTTATCCCGGCGATCGGATTTGCGTTCGCGTTGTCGCTCCCGTTCCCGCTGGTCACGTAGCTCACGCTCACGGCGCTTCTCCTCCTTCATGACGTGCAAATAATGCTCAAAGTACTCCTCGCGATACATGGAATCGACTGCCCGATACCGAGAATCCAACTCGAATTTCTTCTTGATGTCATACCAGCGCGTATGGCGCTCAATGTCATGACGTTCCCGCAACATGTCCAAAAAGTCTTTGCGTATCTAAAGATTCGGAAAAGGGAGTTCAACATGACAGCCATGCGGAAGAGAAGAGAAATTTGTTCAAAATACGGAATTAGTTACGTCTTTGGCACTGATGTGGATTTCACTTAAAGCATAGCTTCAACTTAGGGCACTAACTTAACTTGCCTTACTTACTATATATTCTTAAAGCTTATGAACATAGTTACATATATAGTTACACTCGTTGCTTTGCTGTAAAAGAATGTTTCGATTAGCTTTATAAGAGACATAGCTGAAAGGAAATTTTGTGATTAGTTTTGACCGTTCAATCCGTTCGAGAAATGCAGTCGTCTACGGCCAGTTCTGAACCGATAAAACAGACTAAATCGGAATGTTAAAGTGATTAAAAAAATATATAGAACAATTTTAAAGTTAAGGTGCAGAGAATTGCAAACTAAATTTAATAAAGCTGACTCCAAAATGTATTACAATCCAAGCAAAAAGTTTCAAATTAAACAGATAGATAAATAATCAGAATTGTATTATGTTTTAACTCAGTTTTAAGTATTGGCAATAGTAACATTTCTGTTGCTATTCACCTAAATATTTTTTCATTGCTTGTATCAACTAAGAGCTACGTGAGTGCAGCTAATGTAAACGTAAAATATGATTCAATGATAACAAACTATCAAAAGATTTAAAAGAGCGACGATCAGATTTATTGACTACGATGCATTTTCTCTGGGATTTGACTTGGCCGTGTCTTTTTCATATGCTTCAGCTGTGCCGAAGTGCACAATACATAAAACTAAAGTAAACATACCAAATACATAAGATACAATAAAGTAAATAATATATATGTGAGAGAGACTGAGAGCCTTTCAACGTGCTGCGCCGTTGCCAGAAGCTTGTGAGAGCAATGTGAGTGAGATCAAGAGAAAGTATGAGAGAGTGAAAGAAAGTCATTCTTAAAGGCATTTCTCACTTTGCTCTGCACAGGCTTATATTGGGGATAATATTGGTTCTCCTGTTGTGGACGCTGCCATTTACAAGTTTTTGGTAATTTGTAAAACAAAAAGAAATATTGGTTTAATTAAATTATGCATTATTATTCATACTGTTTGCTCAGCCTCGAAGCCACCTGTACACGTTTTGTTGTTGTTGTGTTGTTGTTATTGCTGGCCGTTCTGTAATGGCTGTTGTTGTTGTTGCGTGTTAATTGATGAGTGGCTGCTTCGGCTTCCAATAACCCATAACATCGATCTTCCAACATCAACATCACATCTTAATGAACAAATAACATCATCACCATCATTGATCATCAATCATCATCATCATTGGCACAACATCATTCCTAGGCGACACGTGCGACGCAGGGCGGGGCGGGAAGTGGAAATCACACCAACGATTATCAGGTAATTTTCAGATTTTTGCATACCTTTGATATTTAGTGATTGTTTTTATTTTTTTTTTTGTATTGTTTTGTTTGATTCCAAATTTGTTTCTTATTTGCAGAAAAACAAATTTTTTTTTGAAATTTTTTTTTTTTGTTTTAGTTTTGAACTCACCACACAAACAGATTTGCAAGCGTGTGCGTGGTGAACTTGAGCTATCAACTTTGGCCTGGATCTGGGACCATGACGACGACAACGATGACGACAGGAACAACGGCTGTGTGTGATTTTGGTGTTTGCATTTGTTGGGTGCTTTTGTGCTGTAATCTGTTAGCTAGTAGCTAAAAATTTGGTCGATCGAACCACAATTTGCAATATGAATTGGCAACCGAACCGGTCAGGGGCAATCGTTCAGATCAGGGGGATCGGTTCATGTTGTTTAATTAACAAAAATCAATAGCATTATATAAATACGTTTTCATATACAATTATTATGGTAAGTCAATAACATATATAAGAATAGATATGCATATTTGAATATGGATACTTAAGTGGACAGCAAGCCACGCGACGCCAACACATACCTGCTCTTTTCTCAGCTGCTTATCCTCTTTCTCGCGCCGACGCACCTCAACAATAAACTCATTGAACAAACTTTCGCGTTCCCGCACCTTCTCTATGGCACGATATCGCTCCTCCTTCGCATTGCGTTGGCTAAACTCCGAGAACGAAGATCTACAATAAAAATAGCACACAAATTATTATTATTGGATTGCTAGAATTGGAACGATTATGTTACAGAGATGCCTCTAATTCTTAAATAATAAATGTGATTTTTAAAGGTCCTTTTCTAATATAAAAAAATGTAAATGAATTATTTTTACAACATCCTTTTTTTAAATTGAATTATGTCTGTGGAATAATTTCATAGGGTTTTCGTTATTTCTATATTCATATATACTGTGTTTCTAAAAATGTGACGTTTAGATTCAAGACTTAGTATTTTTCATACAATCACTTTAAATACTTAATACATATTTGATGCTCATTAAAATTTGATTACTTACTTGCCATGCAGCTTGGCTTCCTCCATGAGCTTGCGGAAATCTTCGCGCTTTTGTCGCATCTTGTTGCGCTTCTCTTTGCGCTCCTCCTCGGCGCGATCCTTCACATACTTTTCAAATACCTGTTTGCGTTCCTTCGATGTGAGCAGCAAATACCGCGGATCGAACACAATCTTATGCAGCTCCTTTTCCCAGGTGCTGAATGCGGAAACATCCTTTTCGCGCAACATCTCCTTGAACTGAGTAACACGTGTTTCCAGCGGAACCAAAGCCCGCTCCTTGGCCGCTCGCTGCTCAGCTTCCAATACTGCATCCTCATTTTTCTTAGCCTTGGTAACTGTGGTGGTTAAAAAACATACGTTGTAGTTTCTTACACGCGACTTTGTTGGACAGAATTTAAAATTTTAGTGATTACATTGATTACATTTTAAAAACTTAACTTTTACCGAAAATGTTCTGATGACATTTAAATGTAATTATTAATATAGAGGACCATGTTCAAAAATACATTGCTTTTGGAAATCGGTTTACTTTTGCAAGTTATGTCAGGTTGAGTCTGGGAAGAGCACTTTCAGGGACATGCCAAAACTATTGCCATGATTTTTAATAGAAAATCCGAAAAATGTTTTTCAACTTGGAATGTAGAATGAATAATCAAACCATGCACAAAATGGCTTCGGGATTGAAAATCAGTTTTAACAAAGTTATAGAAATTTGAAGTCTTAGAATGTAATTTAAAAGGAATAATGTAATTTACAAGTTCATTTTTTTGTCACTTTTGGCGTGATTTTTGACAGAAAAATGAAACACCACAAAATCACTTTTCGTATAGTTTTTTATACTAATGGAGACACCCACAATCAATTAAACGTAAAATTTCAAGATTCTATTTTTTGAAAAATCAAAATTGGTAAGGGTCCCCCCTTATGCTTTTTTCCCAAAAAAAAATCCTAACAAATTATTTTTTCAATAATTGATAAATTTGAGATGTAGAATTAAACTAGATGCCAAATAATGATCAAAATGGCCTTGGGATTGACAATCGGACCAGATTTGACAAAGTTGTGGCAGTTTGAAGTCTGGGAAGGTCATTTATAAGGAACTTTTCGTTGTTTGGGCACTTTACAAGTCAAGTATTTTGTCACTTTTGGCGTGATTTTTGACAGAAAAATGAAACACCACAAAATCACTTTTCGTATAGTTTTTTATACTAATGGAGACACCCACAATCAATTAAACGTAAAATTTCAAGATTCTATTTTTTGAAAAGTCAAAATTGGTAGGGGGTCCTCTTATGCTTTTTTCCCTAAAAAAATCCTAAAAATTATTTTTTCAATAATTGATAAATTTGAGATGTAGAATTAAACTAGATGCCAAATAATGATCAAAATGGCCTTGGGATTGACAATCGGATCAGATTTGAGAAAGTTGTGGCAGTTTGAAGTCTGGGAAGGTCATTTATAAGGAACTTTTCGTTGTTTGGGCACTTTACAAGTGAATTTTTTTGTCACTTTTGGCGGGATTTTTGACAGAAAAATGAAACACCACAAAATCACTTTTCGTATAGTTTTTTATACTAATTGAGACACCCACAATCAATTAAACGTAAAATTTCAAGATTCTATTTTTTGAAAAATCAAAATTGGTAAGGGTCCCCCCTTATGCTTTTTTCCCAAAAAAAATCCTAAAAATTATTTTTTTAATAATTGATAAATTTGAGATGTAGAATTAAACTAGATGCCAAATAATGATCAAAATGGCCTTGGGATTGACAATCGGACCAGATTTGACAAAGTTGTGGCAGTTTGAAGTCTGGGAAGGTCATTTATAAGGAACTTTTCGTTGTTTGGGCACTTTACAAGTCAATTTTTTTGTCACTTTTGGCGTGATTTTTGACAGAAAAATGAAACACCACAAAATCACTTTTCGTATAGTTTTTTATAATAATGGAGACACCCACAATCAATTAAACGTAAAATTTCAAGATTCTATTTTTTGAAAAATCAAAATTGGTAAGGGTCCCCCCTTATGCTTTTTTCCCAAAAAAATCCTAAAAATTATTTTTTCAATAATTGATAAATTTGAGATGTAGAATTAAACTAGATGCCAAATAATGATCAAAATGACCTTGGGATTGACAATCGGACCAGATTTGACAAAGTTGTGGCAGTTTGAAGTCTGGGAAGGTCATTTATAAGGAACTTTTCGTTGTTTGGGCACTTTACAAGTCAATTTTTTTGTCACTTTTGGCGTGATTTTTGACAGAAAAATGAAACACCACAAAATCACTTTTCGTATAGTTTTTTATACTAATGGAGACACCCACAATCAATTAAACGTAAAATTTGAAGATTCTATTTTTTGAAAAATCAAAATTGGTAAGGGTCCCCCCTTATGCTTTTTTCCCAAAAAAATCCTAAAAATTATTTTTTCAATAATTGATAAATTTGAGATGTAGAATTAAACTAGATGCCAAATAATGATCAAAATGACCTTGGGATTGACAATCGGACCAGATTTGACAAAGTTGTGGCAGTTTGAAGTCTGGGAAGGTCATTTATAAGGAACTTTTCGTTGTTTGGGCACTTTACAAGTCAATTTTTTTGTCACTTTTGGCGTGATTTTTGACAGAAAAATGAAACACCACAAAATCACTTTTCGTATAGTTTTTTATACTAATGGAGACACCCACAATCAATTAAACGTAAAATTTCAAGATTCTATTTTTTGAAAAGTCAAAATTGGTAGGGGGTCCTCTTATGCTTTTTTCCCTAAAAAAATCCTAAAAATTATTTTTTCAATAATTGATAAATTTGAGATGTAGAATTAAACTAGATGCCAAATAATGATCAAAATGGCCTTGGGATTGACAATCGGATCAGATTTGAGAAAGTTGTGGCAGTTTGAAGTCTGGGAAGGTCATTTATAAGGAACTTTTCGTTGTTTGGGCACTTTACAAGTGAATTTTTTTGTCACTTTTGGCGTGATTTTTGACAGAAAAATGAAACACCACAAAATCACTTTTCGTATAGTTTTTTATACTAATTGAGACACCCACAATCAATTAAACGTAAAATTTCAAGATTCTATTTTTTGAAAAATCAAAATTGGTAAGGGTCCCCCCTTATGCTTTTTTCCCAAAAAAAATCCTAAAAATTATTTTTTTAATAATTGATAAATTTGAGATGTAGAATTAAACTAGATGCCAAATAATGATCAAAATGGCCTTGGGATTGACAATCGGACCAGATTTGACAAAGTTGTGGCAGTTTGAAGTCTGGGAAGGTCATTTATAAGGAACTTTTCGTTGTTTGGGCACTTTACAAGTCAATTTTTTTGTCACTTTTGGCGTGATTTTTGACAGAAAAATGAAACACCACAAAATCACTTTTCGTATAGTTTTTTATAATAATGGAGACACCCACAATCAATTAAACGTAAAATTTCAAGATTCTATTTTTTGAAAAATCAAAATTGGTAAGGGTCCCCCCTTATGCTTTTTTCCCAAAAAAATCCTAAAAATTATTTTTTCAATAATTGATAAATTTGAGATGTAGAATTAAACTAGATGCCAAATAATGATCAAAATGACCTTGGGATTGACAATCGGACCAGATTTGACAAAGTTGTGGCAGTTTGAAGTCTGGGAAGGTCATTTATAAGGAACTTTTCGTTGTTTGGGCACTTTACAAGTCAATTTTTTTGTCACTTTTGGCGTGATTTTTGACAGAAAAATGAAACACCACAAAATCACTTTTCGTATAGTTTTTTATACTAATGGAGACACCCACAATCAATTAAACGTAAAATTTGAAGATTCTATTTTTTGAAAAATCAAAATTGGTAAGGGTCCCCCCTTATGCTTTTTTCCCAAAAAAAATCCTAAAAATTATTTTTTCAATAATTGATAAATTTGAGATGTAGAATTAAACTAGATGCCAAATAATGATCAAAATGACCTTGGGATTGACAATCGGACCAGATTTGACAAAGTTGTGGCAGTTTGAAGTCTGGGAAGGTCATTTATAAGGAACTTTTCGTTGTTTGGGCACTTTACAAGTCAATTTTTTTGTCACTTTTGGCGTGATTTTTGACAGAAAAATGAAACACCACAAAATCACTTTTCGTATAGTTTTTTATACTAATGGAGACACCCACAATCAATTAAACGTAAAATTTCAAGATTCTATTTTTTGAAAAATCAAAATTGGTAAGGGTCCCCCGTTATGCTTTTTTCCCAAAAAAATCCTAAAAATTATTTTTTCAATAATTGATAAATTTGAGATGTAGAATTAAACTAGATGCCAAATAATGATCAAAATGACCTTGGGATTGACAATCGGACCAGATTTGACAAAGTTGTGGCAGTTTGAAGTCTGGGAAGGTCATTTATAAGGAACTTTTCGTTGTTTGGGCACTTTACAAGTCAATTTTTTTGTCACTTTTGGCGTGATTTTTGACAGAAAAATGAAACACCACAAAATCACTTTTCGTATAGTTTTTTATACTAATGGAGACACCCACAATCAATTAAACGTAAAATTTCAAGATTCTATTTTTTGAAAAATCAAAATTGGTAAGGGTCCCCCCTTATGCTTTTTTCCCAAAAAAAATCCTAAAAATTATTTTTTCAATAATTGATAAATTTGAGATGTAGAATTAAACTAGATGCCAAATAATGATCAAAATGACCTTGGGATTGACAATCGGACCAGATTTGACAAAGTTGTGGCAGTTTGAAGTCTGGGAAGGTCATTTATAAGGAACTTTTCGTTGTTTGGGCACTTTACAAGTCAATTTTTTTGTCACTTTTGGCGTGATTTTTGACAGAAAAATGAAACACCACAAAATCACTTTTCGTATAGTTTTTTATACTAATGGAGACACCCACAATCAATTAAACGTAAAATTTCAAGATTCTATTTTTTGAAAAATCAAAATTGGTAAGGGTCCCCCCTTATGCTTTTTTCCCAAAATAAATCCTAAAAATTATTTTTTCAATAATTGATAAATTTGAGATGTAGAATTAAACTAGATGCCAAATAATGATCAAAATGGCCTTGGGATTGACAATCGGACCAGATTTGACAAAGTTGTGGCAGTTTGAAGTCTGGGAAGGTCATTTATAAGGAACTTTTCGTTGTTTGGGCACTTTACAAGTCAATTTTTTTGTCACTTTTGGCGTGATTTTTGACAGAAAAATGAAACACCACAAAATCACTTTTCGTATAGTTTTTTATACTAATGGAGACACCCACAATCAATTAAACGTAAAACTTCAAGATTCTATTTTTTGAAAAATCAAAATTGGTAAGGGTCCCCCCTTATGCTTTTTTCCCAAAAAAAATCCTAAAAATTATTTTTTCAATAATTGATAAATTTGAGATGTAGAATTAAACTAGATGCCAAATAATGATCAAAATGGCCTTGGGATTGACAATCGGACCAGATTTGACAAAGTTGTGGCAGTTTGAAGTCTGGGAAGGTCATTTATAAGGAACTTTTCGTTGTTTGGGCACTTTACAAGTCAATTTTTTTGTCACTTTTGGCGTGATTTTTGACAGAAAAATGAAACACCACAAAATCACTTTTCGTATAGTTTTTTATACTAATGGAGACACCCACAATCAATTAAACGTAAAATTTCAAGATTCTTTTTTTTGAAAAATCAAAATTGGTAAGGGTCCCCCCTTATGCTTTTTTCCCAAAATAAATCCTAAAAATTATTTTTTCAATAATTGATAAATTTGAGATGTAGAATTAAACTAGATGCCAAATAATGATCAAAATGGCCTTGGGATTGACAATCGGACCAGATTTGACAAAGTTGTGGCAGTTTGAAGTCTGGGAAGGTCATTTATAAGGAACTTTTCGTTGTTTGGGCACTTTACAAGTCAATTTTTTTGTCACTTTTGGCGTGATTTTTGACAGAAAAATGAAACACCACAAAATCACTTTTCGTATAGTTTTTTATACTAATGGAGACACCCACAATCAATTAAACGTAAAACTTCAAGATTCTATTTTTTGAAAAATCAAAATTGGTAAGGGTCCCCCCTTATGCTTTTTTCCCAAAAAAATCCTAAAAATTATTTTTTCAATAATTGATAAATTTGAGATGTAGAATTAAACTAGATGCCAAATAATGATCAAAATGGCCTTGGGATTGACAATCGGACCAGATTTGACAAAGTTGTGGCAGTTTGAAGTCTGGGAAGGTCATTTATAGGGAACTTTTCGTTGTTTGGGCACTTTACAAGTCAATTTTTTTGTCACTTTTGGCGTGATTTTTGACAGAAAAATGAAACACCACAAAATCACTTTTCGTATAGTTTTTTATACTAATGGAGACACCCACAATCAATTAAACGTAAAATTTCAAGATTCTATTTTTTGAAAAATCAAAATTGGTAAGGGTCCCCCCTTATGCTTTTTTCCCAAAATAAATCCTAAAAATTATTTTTTCAATAATTGATAAATTTGAGATGTAGAATTAAACTAGATGCCAAATAATGATCAAAATGGACTTGGGATTGACAATCGGACCAGATTTGACAAAGTTGTGGCAGTTTGAAGTCTGGGAAGGTCATTTATAAGGAACTTTTCGTTGTTTGGGCACTTTACAAGTCAATTTTTTTGTCACTTTTGGCGTGATTTTTGACAGAAAAATGAAACACCACAAAATCACTTTTCGTATAGTTTTTTATACTAATGGAGACACCCACAATCAATTAAACGTAAAATTTCAAGATTCTATTTTTTGAAAAATCAAAATTGGTAAGGGTCCCCCCTTATGCTTTTTTCCCAAAAAAAATCCTAAAAATTTTTTTTTCAATAATTGATAAATTTGAGATGTAGAATTAAACTAGATGCCAAATAATGATCAAAATGGCCTTGGGATTGACAATCGGACCAGATTTGACAAAGTTGTGGCAGTTTGAAGTCTGGGAAGGTCATTTATAAGGAACTTTTCCTTGTTTGGGCACTTTACAAGTCAATTTTTTTGTCACTTTTGGCGTGATTTTTGACAGAAAAATGAAACACCACAAAATCACCTTTCGTATAGTTTTTTATACTAATTGAGACACCCACAATCAATTAAACGTAAAATTTCAAGATTCTATTTTTTGGAAAAATCAAAATTCGTAAGGGTCCCCCCTTATGCTTTTTTTGCCAAAAAAATCCTAAAAATTATTTTTTCAATAATTGATAAATTTGAGATGTAGAATTAAACTAGATGCCAAATAATGATCAAAATGGTCTTGGGATTGAGAATCGGATCAGATTTGACAAAGTTGTGGCAGTTTGAAGTCTGGGAAGGTCATTTATAAGGAACTTTTCGTTGTTTAGGCACTTTACAAGTGAATTTTTTTGTCACTTTTGGCGTGATTTTTGACCGAAAAATGAAACACCACAAAATCACTTTTCGTATAGTTTTTTATACTAATTGAGACACCCACAATCAATTAAACGTAAAATTTCAAGATTCTATTTTTTGAAAAATCAAAATTGGTAAGGGTTCCCTAAAAAATCCTAAAAATTATTTTTTTAATAATTGATAAATTTGAGATGTAGAATTAAACTAGATGCCAAATAATGATCAAAATGGCCTTGGGATTGACAATCGGACCAGATTTGACAAAGTTGTGGCAGTTTGAAGTCTGGGAAGGTCATTTATAAGGAACTTTTCGTTGTTTGGGCACTTTACAAGTCAATTTTTTTGTCACTTTTGGCGTGATTTTTGACAGAAAAATGAAACACCACAAAATCACTTTTCGTATAGTTTTTTATACTAATGGAGACACCCACAATCAATTAAACGCAAAACTTCAAGATTCTATTTTTTGAAAAACCAAAATTGGTAAGGGTCCCCCCTTATGCTTTTTTCCCAAAAAAAATCCTAAAAATTATTTTTTCAATAATTGATAAATTTGAGATGTAGAATTAAACTAGATGCCAAATAATGATCAAAATGGCCTTGGGATTGACAATCGGACCAGATTTGACAAAGTTGTGGCAGTTTGAAGTCTGGGAAGGTCATTTATAAGGAACTTTTCGTTGTTTGGTCACTTTACAAGTCAATTTTTTTGTCACTTTTGGCGTGATTTTTGACAGAAAAATGAAACACCACAAAATCACTTTTCGTATAGTTTTTTATACTAATGGAGACACCCACAATCAATTAAACGTAAAATTTCAAGATTCTATTTTTTGAAAAATCAAAATTGGTAAGGGTCCCCCCTTATGCTTTTTTCCCAAAATAAATCCTAAAAATTATTTTTTCAATAATTGATAAATTTGAGATGTAGAATTAAACTAGATGCCAAATAATGATCAAAATGGCCTTGGGATTGACAATCGGACCAGATTTGACAAAGTTGTGGCAGTTTGAAGTCTGGGAAGGTCATTTATAAGGAACTTTTCGTTGTTTGGGCACTTTACAAGTCAATTTTTTTTGTCACTTTTGGCGTGATTTTTGACAGAAAAATGAAACACCACAAAATCACTTTTCGTATAGTTTTTTATACTAATGGAGACACCCACAATCAATTAAACGTAAAATTTCAAGATTCTATTTTTTGAAAAATCAAAATTGGTAAGGGTCCCCCCTTATGCTTTTTTCCCAAAAAAATCCTAAAAATTATTTTTTCAATAATTGATAAATTTGAGATGTAGAATTAAACTAGATGCCAAATAATGATCAAAATGGCCTTGGGATTGACAATCGGACCAGATTTGACAAAGTTGTGGCAGTTTGAAGTCTGGGAAGGTCATTTATAAGGAACTTTTCGTTGTTTGGGCACTTTACAAGTCAATTTTTTTGTCACTTTTGGCGTGATTTTTGACAGAAAAATGAAACACCACAAAATCACTTTTCGTATAGTTTTTTATACTAATGGAGACACCCACAATCAATTAAACGTAAAATTTCAAGATTCTATTTTATGAAAAATCAAAATTGGTAAGGGTCCCCCCTTATGCTTTTTTCCCAAAAAAAATCCTAAAAATTAATTTTTCAATAATTGATAAATTTGAGATGTAGAATTAAACTAGATGCCAAATAATGATCAAAATGGCCTTGGGATTGACAATCGGATCAGATTTGACAAAGTTTGAAGGCTGTGAAGGTCATTTATAAGGAACTTTTCGTTGTTTGGGCACTTTTAGCGTGATTTTTTACAGAAAAATGAAACACCACAAAATCGCTTAAATTAAAGTAGAGGCAAAAAAATGAACAAGATGTTCACCTTCACACCAAGCTCACATAGAGAAAATTATACAAGTATGTGTCTTATATTAATCTTTCTACCCGTAAGTTTCCATTGTGGATAAAGAGTCATAGTCAGAGTTCTGCAATATTACCCCGATAAAAATCGGTTTATATAGTTTGGGTTTTTACCATTGTAAATTAAATAAAAAAAAGAAATAAGATGTTGACTTACATGCGCGCACTCGTTTTGTGGGCACCTCCTCCACGCTGGACTCGGATTCGGTGCGTATTTTGATGACCTCATCATCTTCGTCGTCATCGGGCTCCAAGCGCTGTACTTGTGGCTGCTGTGCTTGCGGCTGTGCCAGAGTCAGCTTCTCCAGTCCGGCTGCATTCTCGCCTGTTTTTTGATCTGCCTCAATGGATTTCTCCTCTGCCGTTTTCAGCTGCTCGGGTCGATCGTTGACAGCTTTGTCGACATCCTCGCGATTCATCAGATCTTCGGGCCGATCCCAGACGGAAGTGCGAGTCGAGGGATTGTAGAAGAAGACACGGGCATCGCCAGTCCAGACCACACACCAGGGTGTGCCCGCAATGGGCGTACTGGTCACCGGACGCGATTTGTCCGTTTGCTTGGCCGTGGCCGCAGCTGCTGCCAGTTTCTTTAGCTCCTCGTCCTTTTTACGCTTCTCCTCAGCCGCCTTCTTGGCTTCCTTTTCGAGCGCTGCGGCCTGTGCCGCCTTGTTATTCTCACTGTTCGCCTTCATGGCCGCCGCTGCCGCTGCAAACGCCATTTGCGGATCAAAGACTTGCCCGGCACCAGGCGGCATATGCATCAACGGATTGGGCAGCAAATGAGGCGGCATGCCGGCCGGCACAACTGGCGGCGCCTGTGGTGCTGCACCCGAATGAGCTGCCATGCGTGCCGCTTCCATGTCGCGCAGCGCCTGTGGTTTTTCCCACACGCTCTCGCCGCGTGCCGCATGGTAATAGTAGGGTCGGCCATCGGGCGCACGATGCTCCGACCATTCAGCGGCACGGCCAATCACAGCCGGATCTATGACACCCGGCTTGATGATCAAGTTCTTGGCGGGTTTATCCTGTGACACTGCTGGCGGCAAATGCATATGCTGCTGCTGCTGTTGTTGCCAAGGTGGCACGCCAACGCCCCAGGGACCGGCTTGTGCGGCGCCTGGAAAGCCAAATGCAGGTGGCGGCATACAGAAGGGCGGCGGCTGGCCAAAGCCCGGCGGTGCCTGCATGCCGGGTGGCTGCTGGAACATCGGTGGCGGCTGCTGACGCACATTCGGCGGCGGTTGGCTAAGCAGCGGCGCCGCTGCATTCGGTGGCGGTTGACTCATCATATGCGGCGGTGGCTGCGACGTCAAATGCGAGTGACCAGACACGGCTGCATTTGCTCCAGCTCCAGTCGCCGCTGGAACATCCACACGTTCGTTGGATTCGGCCTTGGCAGCTGAGTTGGACTGCCGCTTGGCCAGCTCCTCTACTTCCAGTTGCGTCATGATCTTAATGTTTGGCCCATCGGGTCGCGTCCACGTTGTTTCACGCGTCACAGCGTGATAATAATACGAACGTGCATCGTCCGCTTTAGTTTCCACCCAAATTTCGGGTGGTTGTGCCACACCATTGACACCCGGCGGTGGCGTATTGTTGGCCATGTGCTGACCCGCCTGCTGCTGTTGTTGTTGTTGCTGCAGTTGGGTATGTTCTCCAATGGGACGACCGCTAAAAGCATTGAATGGTTTGGTCCTGAAAGAAATTCAATTTTGTTTTTGTTTATTTAATAGCAGTCAACACAGCCAAATTAATAAAAATTATAAATTACAAAAGCTAAAATTAAAAATGTAAAGGTATTTAAGAAATTAGACTTAACATATAAATGTATGCAATTAATGGAAACTTTACACTTTAAAGTTGAATTATGTTAAATCTTAGTTTAATTGTTTGATTTTATAAATGTATATTATTTTTTAGTAATTTTACTTTTAGTTTTATTAATATTTTATTCAATTTCCTACGTTGACTGTCCTTAATCAACATTAAATAATTAACAAATAAAAAAAAAAGATTTTTAAGAATTAGTAGTTCATTAAATAAACATTACAAATGCTGTCAAAAATGGTTGCCGTTGCCAGGAGACACCGTAGCACTTACCATTGCACATCGCCGGAGTTTGCTTTTTCGTTAAGAATCGCCATCACCCCCAACCCCCCCTTTGGACCATTTGGGTTATCTTGGCCAATGGAAGCAGCTGGCTTGCCATTTATGGCTGGTGGTGAATGCGTTTGGGAGTCTTGCGGACTTGGACTTGCTCGGTCAGCATCCATGCTATCGTCTAAACTTGTTTCCATTGCACAATTTATCACACAATTAGCATTTGCAAGAAGTTTGGAAAATTTTTTCTACCACTTTTTTTTATGCCGCTATCGATATTTATTGACCGTCTTGTCTCTTCTTGCTATCGATTGCGGCTTGCTAGGTGGCAGCCTCAAAAATCGATTTACAAAATACTGAGAAGAACAAACTGCCAGTGTGTACATGTTTTCAAAAACATAACCATAAATACTAGATTTAAATTTATGATACACAAGAAAAAGTTAAAAAAAAAAATTAAGCACTAAGGCTATAAATAACTTAAAACCAATAGTTACAAAAAAAATAATAATTTTGTTTTTATGTGGGCAACAAAAGCATCCCAAAATGGATCGCTTACCGACCACTGTTAACAATGACACTGATTTATAATAAGAGATATACATGCATACATATATGGGAAAGGAAGAACAAAATATATATTTGTACGTTGTTAATTGTAACTTTAATACATATATTACGTTTGTATATCGTTGTACCAAGGGATGACTGTAGCCTTAAATCGAAATTTCATAGATTATAAAGCGTAAAAACAAATTGACAACCAGAAATACTTGATCAGCTCAATACGAAATGGTACCTCATCGTAAAATGTCGTTACTAGGTGGTATTATCTACCTGTGCTTTGTGATCTACGTGGTGCATGCCAAACACAAGCATCTCTTTAAGGATTACTGCAATCCCAGTTTATGCAATGGCACCAAGCATATCGCCTGCGAAATGAAAAAGGATGTAAGTAGCGCCCCAATATTGGTGAAAATTGACAATTGGCAATGATACGCAATTCGATATGCTATATTCATATACATAATATATATATATACCGCAGCAATACAGCGACGCTTGTTCGATTGATGCTGATGTGGTCGATATGTCGCCTGATCTACAGGCCCACATAGTGCAACGTCTGAACGAACTGCGTAATAAGGTTGCTCGCGGTGGCTTTAATGGGTTTAGTAAAGCCGCCCGTATGCAAACAATAACATGGGATGATGATCTGTCATTTATTGCTGATTTTAATGTCCGAAGGTGCAAATTGCACCGAGATCCTTGCCGCAATACGAAAAAATATAAGAACGTTGGTCAGACCGTATCCTATCGAGGACTTAAGGGGAAAAGTACCGAATTGGATGAAATCATAAGCCAACAAATCACAATGTGGTTCAACGAAGAGAAAATGGCCTCAATGAACGATATTTCGAATTATTTAGGACCACATGGGTAAGATATATATTTCTGCACTTAAATTTAGAAATTTTACACAGGGCTGCCCTTTATAGAGCGCCCTACTTGAACTTTTTGCAACTTGTAAAGGAAGACACTACCAGAGCGGGTTGCGCAGTTCTGCAACAGTCCAAAAATGGTTGGATGCAAACATTTTTAACCTGCAACTACGATAATGCGCCCGTTGCTGGCAAGGAAATCTACCATACCAGTGCTCATTCTGGGGATGACTGCAAATCAGGAAAGAACCCAAACTTTGAATATCTTTGCAACCCCGAAAATGATACGAAAGGTGAAACAGAAGAAAATAAACCGAAGCATACAGATAATAAGAAAGATAAACTACATCGGCGAACAGGAGAACATAAAAATGATGCTGAGAAACAGGGAGCTGAGGTAAATAAAGAGCTTAAAAAGGTGCCAATTGAGGGAGCTTCAGGGGCAGACAAAAATGAACTCAAAAAAGTGCCAATTGAGGGAGCTACTACAGAGGTAGAAAAGAAGGAAGAAACTGAAAAGTCGCCAGCAAACCAATCTGAAGAATCAAGTAAAGAAGAACTTCAATTGTGGCGGGGCAAGTTCAAAAGATTCTTGGAAAAGTTGGATGCGGCATCAAAGAAAACCAAACATCGCAACATTGTGATTATCACGATGAACCATGAAGTGGATATTGATAAGAAACCAGAAAACAATATCGTAGACCAACTAATTGCCGAGCGCACGCAACGTGTTCAGGACGCAATCGAAACTCGCTCTCAACCCTTTCAAAATCGAGGCATATCCTCGAGAACTTTGCAGGCAAGTCCTAAGATTGCTTTAAGAACCCAAAGAGCCAAACACCATCGCAGTGGCGTGGCTAAATGGCGCACGGTTCGCCGCTAATAAAAATTTGTTACTGCAACCAGATTTTATATAAATTGTGTAACTTTATTAAAACAATTTTCGCAAAATTTCGCTTGTTATTTCGTGGTTAGGATGTGATATACATATCGTAAGTATAAGCCGATCCTGTATATGACTAAATTAAAGATGTGCAAATGAATCTAGTAAACTAGTAGGAAAATTAATAAAAATAGCGCAGGAAATATCGACTTACAAATAATACAGCTAGTGATATACTTAAAATTAAAATGTCCGCTAAGCGAACTCTTTAATTGTTGCGAGAGGTTGAACTATATTCGAGCATACAGAACTATCAAATTCAACTGCCGACTATTGCATTTTCTTCCAAATGCCATTCAAACGTAATCGTCCATCGCGCAAATGCTTGAGCAATGTTTCAGCCGTGATGTCTGTTTTAGACTTAGGTGCTGCTAGAGACTTGCACATGTTTACATGACGCTCAAAACGCCACAGTGTTTTGAACGTCTTGTTGCAATATGTGCAGAGGCGTTCCTCCTCTTCGTCGGGTTGGATAATCTCTCGAATCTTAACCATTCGATTCGGATTCGGCCATTTGGGCTCCGGTTTGATGAGCAACTGGGTCTTGTTCTTGCGCTGCAGCTCCTCCTGATGATTGTAGCGTATGTGATTGTACATCTTGGACATGCTGGTCTTGGTCCGTTCGCATAGGCTGCACTTCAAGTACGATCGATATGGCAAATGCTTGAAGCAATGCTTCTGCAGTTCGGAGCGTTTGTTGGTTTGCAGCAGCTCGTGGCACTGCAGGCACATGCTTTGACGATCCTTGATCTTGAAACTGTTCTCAATGATGTGCTCGAAATTGTGCTTCTTAAATACGTGACTGCGCCAAGCATCCATGGACTCAATCACCTTGCCGCACTTTGGACACAAATACGAAATTAGCTTCGCAAGTCCATTGGCGGATACTTCCATATCAACGTCACGATCGGGCGTTGTTGATACACGTCGACGTTTGCTTGGTTTTATGTCTGTCTCCGTTTCCGACTCTGTTTTCATATTCTTCTTTAGATTATCCACTTCTTCCTCGCCGAGTGCATCGATTTCAATGGTCACCACTTCCTTATTTGGTTGAGCCGCAATTGGTGTTGTATCTTGATCCGTGTCCTCTGACCGATCCTCAAAGAATTTCTGACACAGTGCATCCAAATCCACTTCTAATGCATCATCCTTTGTCTGGTACTGCTCCTGTTTTTCCTTGCGCACAATATCCTCGTAGGCATCCAAGCAGCGATCTAGCGCCTGTTCGCAAGCATTGGGTTTGACTGCTGGAGTTGCTGCCGGTTTAACTTCCTCTGGTTCCTCAGCCTGCAGATCAATGTCCATCAGTGCCTTTTGCAACAGATCATTGCGTTTCCACGTCTGCTTCACGCCATTGCTTTTTTCTGATTTTTTCTCCTCCTGGCCACGCTTCACATGCTTCAACTTTGCTTCGTAATTTTCAATCTGCTTCAAGTGGTTACTTAACAGATGCTCGTTTAGGGCACGTCGCCGTGTATACGCCTGAGCACAGTATACACAGCGGTACGTCTCCCGATGATCCTGATGCATAAAATAGTGGTACTGCAGCAGTGCAATGGTTTTGTGAGCATTCTCCACCCATTTAAAGCAAACCTGACACTCGTGAAAATGCTCATCAATTTGAATGAAATTGAAATCCACAAACGTCTTTTTAAGGTAGTCGTGCTTCTGCAAGAACAATTTATTAATTGGCATTATTATTATTATTATATATTTAATAGAGGATAGAGATAACCTATGAAGTAAGCTTTGAAATAGCTCTAGCGATTAGGACCTTCCGCTATGACATTGACAACAACGATACACAAGCATGAAGGGATTCGAGCCCAAAGCCGAAAACAAAATGAACTGATGATTGAATGAAAATTAATGTTATACAAAAACAAACCGTATTCAAATGTTGTCGCCACTCGGCTTGGGTGCGAAAAGCTTTTCCACACTCAGGGCATATGTAGACCATGTGCGAATCCAAACGAGCATTTAATTTGCTTTGCTCATCGGTCAGCACGCTATTTCGTGACATTTCTAGTTATTATGGTACCCAAACAAACAACAATATATTGAAATATATACAATATTAATGGAGTGCGGCTAGAGATGAAAGTATTATCGTGGGGTTATCTATCGATTCATCGACAAGTGACTCGCATGGTCACCTTGGCAAACAAATGTTTGAATATACTGAAAAAATGAAATAAGCGCAATATTGTTTCAAAAGCAGACTATTTTTTAACATTCACATCTACGTATTTTTTTAAAATGTTTCCTAGTTTTGATTTTTATTTTACGAGCAACGTGCGGTGGTATGTCGACTAAAACCAAAATATTTAAGCAAAGCAACCATCGATATTTAACTGCGATATCATCACAAATCATATCGGCCAGCTGCTCACTTCGTTGACATTAAAGAATCAGTAAAATAAATAGATAAATATTGAAGTTCACAATCTGAACATGTCGATCGCATCTAAATCGACGGTAAGTTCTACGGTAAGTTATATTTACAACGAGTTTAACTACATTCCAATTTTAGTCGGGAAGTATTGGAAGTGCAAGTGGAATTTCCACGTCCACAAATCCAATGCCAGCTACCACTTCCGCGTCCTCCTCCACGGGCACTGTTAATGTGCAGGAGTTTAAGATTCGTGTGCCCAAGATGCGCAAGAAGCATCATGTTATGAGGTTTAATGCCACTCTAAACGTGGATTTCGCCCAGTGGCGCAATGTGAAATTGGAGCGGGAAAATAATATGAAGGAATTTCGTGGATTTGACGAGGATCAGCCAAAATTTGGCGCCGGTTCCGAGTACAATCGGGATCAGCGTGAGGAGGCGCGCCGCAAGAAATTTGGCATCATTGCGCGCAAATATCGACCAGAGGCACAGCCCTGGATTCTAAAAGTGGGTGGCAAGACGGGCAAGAAATTCAAGGGTATACGGGAGGGTGGAGTTGGTGAAAATGCCGCCTTCTATGTGTTCACCCATGCCCCAGATGGTGCCATCGAAGCATATCCGCTAACCGAGTGGTACAACTTCCAGCCCATACAGCGCTACAAATCCTTGTCGGCGGAGGAGGCCGAACAGGAGTTTGGACGCCGCAAGAAGGTAATGAATTACTTCTCACTTATGTTGCGGAAGCGCCTGCGTGGCGATGAGGAGGAGGAACAGGATCCCGAGGAGGTCAAACTGCTGAAGGCGGCCACTAAAAAGTCCAAGGAACTGAAAATTACCGACATGGATGAGTGGATTGACTCGGAGGACGAGTCCGACTCGGATGATGAGGAGGAGAAGAAGAAAAAGGAACAGGAGGACAGCGACGACGGTGCTGCCAAAAAGGGTAAGGGCAAAAAGGGTGCGGATAAAAAGAAGAAGAAACGCGATGTTGACGACGAGGCGTTCGAGGAATCCGATGATGGTGACGAGGAGGGACGCGAAATGGACTACGATACCAGCTCCAGTGAAGAGTAAGTTACAAGCAAACATTTTCTTATTAAATTTAACATTTGCTTAAAGTAAAGCATAGAGGGACAGCCATATAGAATGGGGTAAAACAAGGAACATTAAATACCCTTGCAGTTGTGTGATTGATTTCTGATCCAAGCCACCCAACAGTGTTTCCATACAATTAAGTTTTCGACTTCTTATTCCCATGTCAGTTACATGATCTATTAGTCCGATGTTGTTTGTTAACTGACTTGTTTTCTGAAAAATAACGGCTTTAAAGGCTAAATGGCGTACATTCATTATAATATTAAAGCTTTTTCTATTTTTCAAAAATCAACAATAAAATCAAACTTAACCTTACAGCGAACCCGATCCAGAGTCCAAGATGGTCAAGGACATGAAGGGCGTGGCTGAAGAGGATGCATTGCGCAAGTTGCTCAATTCCGACGAGGAAGATGATGAAGAAAAGAAATCTGATGAATCAGATAAGGAGAAGGAGAAAAACAAAGATGAAGCCACCAAGGACAAAAAGAAAAAGAAACAAACAAAAGACGACAAGAAATCAAAGACAAATGGCAGCGATTCGTCAACGGATCTTAGCTCAGATAGCACAGATACCGAAGATGATCTCAGCAATGGACCGCCCAAAAAGAAATCTGGCTCCAATAAAGATAAGGAAAAGGATAAGGATACTGCTGGCAAGGTCATGGCCAGCGGCAGCAATGTAAACAAATCGCGCTCGGCCACGCCCACTCCATCTAATGACGCTAATAAGCGCAAAATGAACAGCTTGCCCAGCGATCTCACTGGCTCGGACACCAGTAACAGTCCCAGCAGCACGCCAGCCAAGCGCCCCAAGAACGAGCTGAGCAACTCGTTGCCATCTTCCTTTGCAGGTGTTGTCAGCAACAAAGTGGAGTAAGTATTGCATTGCATCGCATCGAAGATTTATTTGCTAATATTTGTACTTTCGCAGAGATTATGGCATTACTGAGGAGGCAGTGCGTCGTTATCTCAAGCGTAAACCCTTGACAGCCACAGAGCTGCTGACCAAATTCAAAAACAAAAAGACGGGCGTCTCGAGCGATCGCTTGGTCGAGACCATGACCAAGATACTGAAAAAAATCAATCCTGTCAAGCATACCATACAGGGCAAAATGTATTTATGGATCAAATAAGTTCTACATACATACATCGCAGCATGCATTGTATTTTTCGAATTGTCAATGTATGGCCGCCAATTTGATTATTATATTGATACTGATTAAAAATTACGAATTTCACAATTCGACACGACTGAACGTCATTCTCACATTGTAAAGAAATAAGAACAACATTTTACTAATGAACAAATTTACTCAAATATTTTGAAGTTCACGTTTACACAAAGCAGGCAATCGGCAATCATCATACCACAGCAATGGATTTACAAACGTACTTAATTTCCTGGAACTCAATTTAAATCGGCATACATATTAATCAACGGGTACCTGTAAAACGATCAATTTTATTTTTCAATTTCAACATTAACGCCGGAAGATATGACCATACTGAATAAATAAAAATGTTAGACATGGTCTAAAAATATCGTTTATAACTTCGATTAGCTTTGCATTAGAAGTAAATAAGCAAATGACTTTCTAAACCAAACTTGTCACTCGAAAGAGCGGAGCTACGGAATACAGTGCCTTTTAATTATTACTGGTCAAATTAATTACTTTCTGCAAAAATAAATGTTTAATTATATGTAAATTGGTTTTGCTTTTAAATAAGAAGTAAATGCATAAAATAAAAATCATTCTTTTTTTAATAACAGTATTGAAAACCATGCAGGCAGTCGATTAAATCGTTTAAAAAAATTTCAATTATAATCGAAATCATTTTGAAGATAGGTGCGATTTCAGGGAGCTCCCATAATAGTGAAATACACATTCATCGATTGCTGTTAGTGTAAAATCATCGATATAACAATGGTCACACTGAACAGTCCGAGCACTGTGCTGAATTCTAAACCACAATACAACTTAAATAAGCAAAGTTAAGGTCCTGTAAAATGTGTAATCAGCAATATAACAACAACTGCCATCCCATTTGTTAACTCTTACAAGTGGTGGTGTGTGTTTAGTGCCCTAAAATCTCAATTAACTGCAACGCAATTGCGATGGCGACGAGTCCCAGCAAAAACGAATAAAAATGAGCGAGTGTTAAAATAAAATAAAAAAACTGACCACGAACCAGAACAGTTGCAGACAAATTAAATAGAATCCATCAACAAAAAAAAACATAAATACAAGTGAGTAGAGCAGCAGTGCACAATTGTTTCGATTGTAAAACTTAACCACCAGCTGTCTTCTGGGGATAAATAAAATAGCAAACCAACACAGAGACATTTACACCCACACACATGCACATATCACTGAAAGCATAACAAAAAGAATACGCAGTGTGGAAATAAAGCTTTTTTATTGTGCAGTTTTTTTTTAGTTATTTCCATTTATTCCTAGTGCTTAAGTTTTTCACCTGTTGGTGCTAGTTTGTTCTTTCATATTTACTGTTACTGTAGAAACCTTGACGCTAGATTTGCGCGTGTGTAAAGTTCAAGGCGTAGTATATATATATGTATGTGTATATCTAGTAGTGGGTGGTACCCGCCTGCCTGTGTTTGTGGGTGTGTGTCCTTGCTCTCAGAGTAATTTTTGGCATGTCCAGCACAGACTAACAGTAAATTAACTGCATTCAAAGGGAACAACGAATTTGAATGTGCCTAAAGTGTGGTCAAGTTTTAAATCTTTTTTTTTTATTTTTTATACTTATGTATATTTTTATTTACGAAATTTTTTTTTTTTTAACATTTAAAGTTAATTATTTATAATAATTTTATTTGTAATATTTAATTTATTTCCTATGTTGACCGTCTCTAGTCGAATATATGCATTTATTTTTCCAATATGAATTAAATATACAGAGATGATGTATTAATTAATGGGCCAAGCCCCGCTTAATTTAACAAGCAATCAAAATGCAAAATTAATTTAAATATTCCTAGTGTGGCCAATTGCAAAACATTTTCTAGCATTGATTCCTGAGCTAGAATTAATAAGAGAGAACAAGGGGAAGCTGTCAGCAATAAATATTTATTACTAGGTTTTAACTTGATATTTAAAAGCAAGCCCCGTCTTTTATTATTATATTTTATTATATTATTTATATTTGCGCATATACAATAAAAAAACAAAGTCACGTTCTCATTAATGTTACATTTGTATTGGTTCGTTTTTTGGGCACGATGTGTTAATTACATGTGACGTTCTGTATTTAATTATTCATTTAATACTACAAATTAGTGACATTTTTGTGTATGCCAAATGTATTATCAGCTTCGATTTGATTTCACATAAATTTTCCACGCTTTTTACGTAGCTAGCCCCAACTAAAGAGGCAAAAATGCAATTTGCAGTTTTTTTTAGTTCTGTTTGCACGTTATCGTTTTATAGCTGGCGATGACTCATTTTGGTTTGCCGGCTGTTTGTTTTAACTTCCAGCCATCAGCTGCTGTTATTTTTTAAAAGCATTTCATTTGAGCGATAAATTATGCGGCCCTAAATCAAAAATGTTGCAAGTTTTCAATTGATACAAACGAAGCTCAATCATAACAACGCTTTCAAATGCGTTCTTTGTTTGCCAACCAAAGCTTAACAGTTATGTAATGCATATTCCAAAACTATCGGTGAAAGTGCCAGTACTAAGGATTTGTCAACAAACAAATGTCAAACAGCTGATTGTGCGGCCACGGGACCACCGAAAAACAAGCATAGAAAAAGAAAACAAAAATACACACACAAAAAATTGTTTATCTTATCAGCAGTCAATGGCGGGGCTCTGGCCGACGCTGTTTGTGTTTGTGTTTGCATTGAGTTGAGCTTGCCTTTTATGGATTTTCATTTTCATTTGTGCACTTGTTTTGCAGGCCACCGAAACAGCAACAAAAAATAGAACAACAACAAAAAACACACATCCGCCCAGATGAGACATGCGAATAGTGCAAATGGTAACAATTATAAGCATCAGCAGCCGTCGCAGCAACAACCAACCAAAACAATAACAGTAAAACAACAGTTGAACAACTGCCAGCAGCAGCTTTTTTTAGCTTGAGTCGAACTAATCGCAGCAGCAGCAGCAGCAGCTGAATCAGCATGGCTGGAAAGCATTGTCCCACACTGGAGCTGGCATTGCTAGGCCTCTGTTTGATATGCCAACAGGCAGGCATCGTCGATGGTCATGTGCTCGTCTACAGACGCATCACCACTCAGGTAAGTCAATGTTGATGCATCCTCTGATAACTTTATGCTAATACACTTTTTTTCACACCCAGCTGATTGAGGAGTTCAACGATTTGCCAGCAACATTCGGAGCTCCTATCGTGGGCAGCAATCTTCGAGTGTTTGTTGTGCCGCCCGAGTTGAATAATGAGTATGGTTGTGAACATTTAAAAATTCCACCGCGCACTAATTATCCCCCTGGTGCCAAGTTTGTGGCCATTATATCTCGGTAAGCGAACTTGCACTTTAATAAAATCAAACAAAAATTTTAAGAAATCTTTATTTTCCATGCACAGCGGTGGCAATTGCACATTTGAGCGCAAGGTGCGCGTGGCCCAGAATGCGACGTACTTTGCTGTGATCATCTACAATAATGAAGGCGATGAGTTAGGTATGAAGCATACACTCGTTATACCCTGTACGCATTTCAAATGCGTACAATAGGTTTAAGAAAGTAAGGCAACATGTAGTCACAAGCAGAAAGAAATATCTTTTGTTCATAATTGTGTTTCTATAAAACAAAAAGTAATTGTATATACATATATATATATAAAAGTGTGTCATCTCTATGTATGAAAAGTATTTCAAAACAGGAGATAACCATTTTTTTTTGTCGTACATGAGATAAACGACTTTTAACAGAAATAAGATTTATTTTAATATGATTATTTTAAAGAATTTAATCAGCAGCTGCCTTATGTATTTACAGAACAAATGACCGCCAACAATGCCACTGGCATACACATACCCTCCGTTTTTGTGGGCCTTACGACCGGCAAGACATTATTATCATTCTTTACGCCTGAGGTGGTGCTAATCATCAACGACGAGCTGCCCTTCAATATCAACACGCAGCTGATATTGCCATTCTCCATACTGATTGCATCGTGTTTTCTCATTATGGTATGTCGTTTGGGTAATTTCATTGACTTTTTTGCCTGTAACCACATCTGTTTCTCTGCTTAGATTGTCTATATGATATACAAATGCATACGAGAGCAGCGACGTTTGCGTCGCTATCGATTGCCAAAGAGCATGCTCAAGAAGATTCCCGTGCTGCGCTATACCAAAAATAATACGACCATTAAGTATGAGACCTGCGTTATCTGTCTGGACGATTTTGTTGAGGACGACAAGTTGCGCGTGTTGCCTTGTTCGCATCGTAAGTAAAGATTTAGTGGAATTGTAATGGCTGCCTGAATTAAAGCGCATATTTTTTTATTTGCAGCTTATCACAGCCACTGCATTGATCCCTGGCTAACAGAAAATCGACGCGTCTGTCCCATATGCAAGCGGAAGGTTTTTACGAAGGGCGAAACTCGTGCGAGTCGGAATCGACAGCCTTCTTTAGATAGCGTCACCGATACTGATGATGATACCACGCCACTATTGCAACAACAGCCGCAAGTGGCAACTGCTGCGTCTGCAGCCGCCAGTGGTAGCAACACGGCCAGCATCAATTCTGCATCATCAGCTGCCGGCACCACCAGACATGGCACATTTCGACGCGGCGAATCTGTGCGCAATCCCACCACAGCCCTGGATTATCACAGCTCTGATGACGAAAACGGTGCGTGTTAAAAACAATTAATATGCGGGTCACAAAAAAAAAAATTGTTCTAGGGGACAAGCAATGACCAAAAAGCCTAAGCTAGAAAATCTGATAAATTTTTTTTGACAAAGAGTTTGAACTCAGTGAAGGCTATTTTTAGGGACTTGGCAACTTGATCAAACTGAGCTTGGGATTGATTGAAAACGGATCGGTTTAAGCAAAGTTATGGGAGTTTGAAGTCTGGGAAGGTAATTTTTAGGGACTTTGGAACTTCACATGTCAACACTTACAAGTTCGTAAGGCAAAACCTCCAAAAAATACATACAAATAGAAAAGTTAAATATTCTGGAACTTAAATACCAAATTTTAAGTCTCTAATAAGTAAAAATTAAAAAAACGAGAATAAACGCAGTTGAGCTATATCTATTCTCAATTTTCTTCGGGGTCTACAGCGTAAACATGTGTTCTTTCATACTAAGTACATATTTCCATGTTGTAAAGCTTGATAATCACATTTAAGAGGCGTTTTGTGAAACTTTATGTTTTTTATAAAACTATAATTTATTGTGTCTAATATGGTATTTACTTTTGATAATAAAACAGCGCTGCTTGAGTCAGCAATACTGCAAGCTTCTTCATCGTCATCTTTCCAACGACGCGTTAATCCATTCGATCGGTCACCAAATTTACCCGCTCACTTGGCGGATCAGCTGAGCCAGCCACGGTCACTGTGGTCACGTATTAACTTCAAGTAAGCTATTTTGGTTCATTGAAAGCATTTGTTCTCATTACAATACTTTACTTTTCAGCTTCCTATTTCGCCGTGAGACCGTTGGCATCAGCGTGGCAGCGCCGCCATATCTCGATCATGTGGAGTCTGGCACAAGCGCTGTCGCTGTTCGCGGTGTGGTAGCGACTGCCACGATGTCCACGCCATCATCGAACAACATACTGAATCCGAATTTAAGCGGCTCCTTTAAGGATGATGACGATATGCCCCCGCATCGTTCCATTTATGAGCCGATCGCAATCAATACACCCGCAACGGAGCATGGAACGCCATCAGGTGCAGTCGCTGTGTCTGACTCGGCGTTTCTGCAGACGCCAACACAGGGAGGCATAGGAGTTGCTGCGCTACCGCATAGCCCCGTAGATCGCAATTTTCTCATATGAAGTAGACGCGATTTAAAGAGTTTAGTTTTCTAGGCATACTTCACATCAAGCAGGCAAACCAACTAAAAGAAATCCCTTTTGTAGGATTAGTGTGGCTGTCAGTTGCTTTGTTTTAAACAATTAACAAATCTTTACCCTTAATATACATAATGTGTAATTGTAACTGTAATTGTACTTGTAAACATCATCATCATGCATTGTGGATCATGGATGATTATGGTTTGCATCGCAAAACACATTACATTCACACAAACACACATACATACATAATTATGCGTATACAAATTGTGATTTATTTTATATACCTTATATATTATTACCCTAATTGGCTTGAATAACTAAAGTCGAACAACACACAAAACTAAAATTAAAAAGAGAAGAAAATACCATTTATCACTGTATAAGATTGAAATTGTTTACCTGTTTCGGATGACATGTTTCATTTTTGTTTGTTTTTAACCCACACAACGCAACACTCCGTAAATAAATCGCTTGCAAAGAGAACGTTCATACAAATAAGGCACCAAATATAAGCAAAAAGGTGTAATTATACTATTTGATAAACACTAGTTTTAAAAAGCACATGCAATTTGTTTTCAGGCCTCAAACCAGAAAGTTTTCATAAATAATGTGTAATCCATTATTATATGTTGTATATTATGCTCGATTTAACTAATTTTAAGTTTTGCTGTGTATAATAATATTGAAATTCTTGAATTCGATTTTTATTATACAAAAACGGCAAAAAATCTTTGTTTTAAAATTTCAATCTGTGTAGAGATGAAAGTGCTAGCTTGTGAATATTCTCTTCAAAACATATATAAAAGCAACAATCGCAACGGATAAAAACTGTTCACAACAATATTAATATTGTAAGACGAAATCAATTAAACATAAAGACATAACTTGTGTGTTTCAACGTGTAATCTAAAGTTATTTTACAATAAAGAAAACGTAATTGATACAAATTAAGTGTAATATATGTGGCTCATTTCAGGTCAGAATTTCCCGACGCCAATCCTTTTTTTAAAGAAGTCATCAAACAGTCCACTAACCCAATTAGTGACTTTACACCTATGATAAAAATATTTCTGTCGAATGCAGCCAACCAGCTCGACAACCCGGTGAAGTTGTTCGACAGCTCAGACTACTAAATTATGGATTATAGAAATAACTTATAATTTGCCAACATTGAAGTCAGGGGCCCATTAAAAACGAAAACAAGTTAATTCTTTACACATACAGAAGGTATACTAATATATAGTTATTTATTAATTTTGTATTTGCCATTAATGGTTGTCAAAAGTGTTTGTTTACTGGTGTTGTTTGGGTATTACAACAGCTGTTGAAAGACAAGTTCAGTTGCACCTCATTTTTGAAATGCGTATGTACTTATTCTCTTGTACTTGTATAATGTATTATTTTGATTGGTTTAGTTGACTTCTATTGGCCACAATAATAATTGATATAACATTAGCGCGCGGGGCGTACACATTAAATTTGATAAACAAAAATACAAATAAATGTTGGTTTTGTACAAATACAAACATTTTTAATGTATACGATAACTATAAATAGAGTTCATATATAGTATTTAGTTATATATATATAGTATTTTATAGTATTGAGTAATGCACAGAAACTTGTCAGCATTGCAGTTATTAGACTAAACCTTTAGCAGAGCTTTTATATCGAATTTCGCTATATGAATGTATACATTTATGTATATTTATATGTGTAGGTATGTATGTGTGTGTAGATGTGTGCGATATCGTTTTCAGTTTTGTTTGTACAACTTGTATGCACGTATGTATATGTATATGTGTATATCTGAGTCGATAATGTGATGCGCGTTTTATCTTGTAACTAATTAAATTTAAAATAATTACGTTTGTGTATTTATAAGCTATTTACAAAATATGCACTTTTCAACTTAATACTATTAACATTAAGAGTCTACTAATCGAAGATGGAGGCTCTTTATTTGACCACCAGCGACTGTTTGAGATGCCGCACTAGGCCTGCGCCTATATCCTGCACATCCGGCCACTGGCGTATCACAAAGATTATAAAACAAATCGTCAAAAATGTGGTCAGCACACGCACTCTATAATTGCAAAACAATTGATTAGTATATAAATATAATAAAGCAGTGCTCATATATTTCCAGTGTATTGGACTCACCTCGTTTTGAGAAAGGGCATTATAATACCAGCAGCGGTGGCAACCAACAGCAGCACCACTTGCAGTATTGTTAATACCACATTGATGAGTTTCACAACCAGGGCGCGAGCATTTGAGTTATCAATGCCCTCGACGGTGACATATTGCTGCTGCGACATATGCTCCATTTTCGATATCTGTGCAACGATGGGTGCGTTGTAATATTAAACGTTCACCAGCAGCTTATCGACATGACTGTCTAACTGAACTTACCCTTGTTTGACAATTCTCGAGCACTTCGTTGACGTCACGTAGTCTTTCATCGCTTTGGTATTGTACTTTCTCTTCCATGTCAGCAATTGTTTGTTTCAGATTCTCGATTTCATTCTGCAACAAAAGCACAAGTTTATATATATAAGTTTTCCAGTCTACATTAATGGGCAGACTGCCAAGCTACTCAACAAACCTGATGCAATTCCGTCAAGTCATTGATTTGCTCCTCCAGTCCCTCAGCCCGAAAGCGTTCGCTTTCGAGGGTGGAGGTCAAATTGTTGAACTCCTTTTGGCTCGTCTACAAAAGGATAATAAAAGATAAGGATTAAAACCGGATTTAAAATGTAGCGTGCTTTTGTTTAATATGTCTAATCTCTTTTGATATCGCGTAATTTGAATGTTATTTAACATATTAATGTAAAGCAACTAGAACTTACCTCAAGGCGTTCGATGCGCTCCTTAAGCTTCTCGTTGTCGGCTTTGCGCTCGGCCAGTTCAGTTAGAAGGGACTTGAGCACAATGTGGTACTGACTGGCACCCGATTGACTCTTGCCAGATCTGCAGTGAAGAGGGCAGCATATTAGGAAAAACTCACACACATTACCGTCCCTTTTTACTTACCCCGCTGGTATGCTTTCGCTGGTGACGCTGCTGCACTCACTGCCGTTGTCGCTGTTGAATTTGCCAGTGCCGCTGCCACCACCGGTATTGTTGTTGTTGTTGCCACCACCGGAGCCCGTCGAGGTGCCAATGCCAGGCAGCTGTTGCAATCGTTCGCTGGCCGCTGCCAAACCATCCGCATTTGCCTGCATGGCCTGAAGCTCGGCCTCGCCAATCTGATTTATATTGTCCGCACTGCCGAATTTGTTCTTAATGAGATGCGCAAATTCGCGTGGCTTGGACATCACGGAACCGGAGAAGCCAGTGATGCCGTCACGTATGTTGCCGCCCACATTGCGGAGTCCCTGGCCAACGTCGCGCAGCACCTCGCGCGGCTGCCGATGCTGGCTCTTTGCGTGATATTGATGATTTTGCACATCCTTGGCCCGCTTCGTATAGCTGTCCAGTTTCTTTTGCAGCTGCGAGATGCTGTGTGCGCTCTTCTGGTTTTTCTTCTCAAACACCGCCTGCAGGTAGGCAACGTTAATTATTATTAACAACTATTGCTTTGTTGCATATGTGTGGGTTTTTCAAATCTTACCTTAATGCGCTGCAGTTGCTGTTTGTCGGCGCTGGCTGCGAGTTTTAGATATTCGTTGACATTGTCTAAAGGGGAAGATTCCAATTTTATTAGATTTTTGATTTAGGAGATATTGCAAAACGAATCCTTGAAACGTTTACTGGCTGCAGTAAGATGACTGAATCACAATACACATACTCAAGGAATTCGATTTGGAAATAAAGTGCTTGCGTACTCACCGTCTCGGGCAGTTTGCTCCTGTCTGATGGACTCCTTGGTGCACTGTATCTTTGTGTTCAAACGATCGATGGCCTGCACACTGGAGCTGCGCTCGTGGGTGCGACGATGATGCAGCTTATTGTTGCCATCAAACTCATCGGAGACAATCGACAAGTAGTAATCCTCGTTGCCCGATAAGCGTGAGTCCTCCAGACCGCTGCCAGTGCCGGCGCTGCCACCGCCACCACCGCCACCACCGCCGCCGACAACAAAGTCTGTCATATCGCCACCAAGGCCGCCACCGATGATGCCGCTGTAGGCGAGCAGACCGCCCTGATCGGAGCCATGTGTGCGTCGTTGGCGCTCGCGACTGCGCCGCCGGTGCGTGGGGCTGTGGCTGCGAAAGCCGCGCACCGCCACGCCCCCGCTGCTGCCCATGCTGCCGGTTACCGTGTTGCCGCCGCTATAGACAGCCGCCTGTGCAGCTGCCACTGTGCTGGACGAGGCCGACGAATTGCTATTGGCTGTCGTCGACGTGGACGACGGTAACGATGGAGCCGCTGCTGCTGCTGCTGCTATTATTGTTGTCGTCGTTGCTGCAGCTGTTGCTGCTGCTGCTGTTGCTGCTGCTGCTGCAGTTGAGTCGCTGGCGCGCTCCCGGGACACTGACGAGTTGTGGCGCATAGAAAGTATGTATGTATATGTAGTTTTTGGATCAAGCTTCAATTGTCAAATGGATGGATAGCGAGGCAAGGCGAACGCAGCAAACAATAACAACAAAAATAATCATAAGAAAATTAAAATAAATAAATAACAAAAAAACGAGAAATAAAAGTTCAATTTGTGGTTGTTGTTTTTATTGTTGTTGTTGCTGGTGCGCTTGTAAGCTTCTCTGTGTCTGTGTGTGTGTGTGTGTGTGTGTGTTAGTGACAGCTTGAGCAGACAGCTGTGCGTCAAAAGAGACAGTGAGTGAAAGAGTGAAACGTACATAGAGAGTGAGAATGCAGTAGCAGCAAAAGCCAGCGATTAAATAGCGCTTAAAATCGCGTCTGCGTTGCTGTGAAAAGAAGAACGTAGAAAATGCAAGCAATGTGTGAATGTTTATTGGTATGTGTATGTATGTATGTATGTATGTGTATATTTGCTATTTTTAAAATACCTACGTATGTATGTCTATGTCTATAATATATGTATGAGTGCTGTGTGGCTAGTTGTGGTTGTTGTTGTTGTTGTTGCGGTGTCAACGGTTACAAAGCTGTTTGAAGACACAAAAGAAAAGAGAAAGAAAAACGAAAACAAAAACAAAAGGATAATCAACACACAAATTATATGCAATGCAACGAACGATAAGCGATGAAAACACAAAAGTCACTTATAAATAAATTTCAACAACAGTAATAGAAAGAACCCAAAACAAAGATACACATTCGAATGGAAGTGCAAATAAAGCGCCTAAAAGCACACAACATATATTTGCAATTGTAAGCTTTTAAGCCATTTGCATGCAAATATTTGAGTGCAAAGTCTCCAAGAAGAGGGTAAACATAAATAAAGAGATTCAAAGCAGCTTAAAGCAGCTGAAATTGTAGAGCATATGAATGCAGATTTGTAACATGTTATAATGGCCTGAGCATATACTATATTTTAATTGCTTAGTTTGTTCTGCAAAACTAGCCATTACTATTTTTGTGGAACATTTGTTGGAATCTAATAAAATATTTATTATTGCTTGCTTTTAACATAAATGATTTTGTTAAACCTAAGCCTTTGCAAATTTAATAAAAATATGATTATTAAAAGTTCTTAAGTTCCTATTATTCCTACATTTTTTAATATTCGACTTTCCGTAAGAAATTAAAAAGTTATCTATATGTATAAAAAGTTATTAAATTACACTAACATATATGATTTTGTTAAACCTAAGCTTTTGCAAATTTAATAAAAATACGATTATTAAAATTTCCTAAGTTCCTATTATTCCTACATTTTTTAATATTCGACTTTCCGTAAGAAATTAAAAAGTTATCTATATGTATAAAAAGTTATTAAATTACACTAAACCGGATAAGTTTCAACAACTTTAAAGTACAGCATTTAAGAAAAAATTGGAAAGAGTGTAAGCAGCAATTGTTATCTACGCATTTAAAAGATGATTTTAATTACGTAAAGCTTCTTTAATCTATTTAGGTTTATTGCACTTTGCACGATGCCAACACACAAATTATAAATGCTAGAAAATCTCTCATCATAATTAGCACTGGCTGACTAGTGAAGCGAGCGGAAGTGCTAAGTGAATAAGTCACCGAGATTGGTTATCATTCCTAGCAACATGGAATCCAAGCCCACACTGATAAGATGGCAAATGAGCGTGTCACATAATTGCAATTATGGGTAAAGTGATTAAGCTATTAGACTACAACATGACTACAAGAAAGAGCATTAGGTGCTTGCGACGGGTAGTTATCAGCACCAGTTGAGAGATTATGATAGCTGTGATTATAATTACTTTGTTCGCAGCTTCTGGTTGAGGAGGGGGAGCGACTGATCCGTAAATTGGAACTGGAACCGCGAGACGAGCGCAGCGGCTGCAATGGCTGCAGCGTTAGATGATCCCGACACGTGCTCTGACCACTGGTCACTGGCAACGAATCCATTATTGCATATTGCTGGCAATGATCTCGAGCAGTTGCCTCAATAGCTGCAAAGAACAAGAAAGGCGATTATTAAATATTGTCATTGAGATTCAGATTGCGCACAGTGCGAAAACACACAAGCAACTCTGCCATGCAATCCGAGGCGAGTCCAAAGTCAAAAGGTGAATCAACTTGGTCCGCTGATAATCCAAATCACAATCATTCAAAATTGGAGCAAGCATGCCCAGCTGCCAATTTGGCATACCAAAGCATTTCATAATATTTCATCGTGAAATAATTAAACGATTTTCAAATTCTTTGCATTTTTGTGTGCCAGCTCTATGGGCCTGCTGGCAGATTGTAAACACATGCCAAAAGAATTGCGAGGGTGGTTTCTAAAATACTACAAAGTGCCCAGGACTAGCTATAACATGTATTGTTTTGAATAAAATATTTATATAAATCTAGATCACTTTTAAATAAATTTTATAGGCTTTTTTTTTTTTGTTAGAGTTTATTATTTACTAGTTATTTGCTACATATAATATTTTTGTTTTTGTAATATTTAGTCAACATTCAATAAAATATAAATAAAAAAATTTTTATGTCGATGAGATAAACTATCTTCAAGTATCCGACGACATCTCACGAAACCCACCTCGCTGCAGGTGGAAGCGTTGTTCAGAGACTTTTGTTTTGTGTACATACGGAATGTGGTATAGTATAGGTGTATATATAGAGAGTGAGTAAGGCGACTCGATCAATATTTAAACAATTGACTGTCGTTAGGTGACGTTGAGGGTTTTGTGGGCGCTCAAGTGCCTGTTGCCAGATACTATAAATACAATCTATAAATGCGCCAGTGCGAGTGCACCTGATAAGGACTTTTTTTATGTTTACGATAATGTGACTATGTACATATTTATACACTTGCTCCGGAGTTGAGCCTTATTTAGATCGAGTCTCGTATATAATTCAAGTGCTGTCTCTGTACAGACATTGCATGTCGATGCGATGATGAGGAAATGACTGCGCTGTGATGATGGCATACAAAGATAACAATTGTTTATAATTTACTATAAATATTTATAATTCAACTTTGTTGCCACTCGCCCATTATATGCTCCTACTCTTTCTATCTTTCTTTGTCTGTATATTATAGTATATATACACGTGTACATGTGCTGCGGTTCCCAAAACTTAAATGTGCCGACAAAACTGTGTGTTTCTGAGTGGGCGGCTGTTTAAGGAGCCTACAATCCATAAAGGATAAGGGACGCTCAATTTCCATTTTAAATGAAGCTGAAATTGTGCTAGTTCTTTGCTTTAGCAAAGCAGCTAGGGAATGACCTTAGAAATTCAATATTCCTTTGAGCTTCATAAATAATTCAGAATTCTTAGCAGCTGTATGGAAAATGCACAGCAGACGCAAGCTGGCAAAATACATATTTATTTCGAGTATTAATAAAGAATTCTGGATTAAATTGAATTACAAGATTACTTTTAATTTTAATTCGTCTTTTAAACAAAAGTTCAAAGAACAAAAGTCTTTTTTGATTTATGATATATTTGATGATAATATAAAGTAATAAATATAACTCTAAAATAGAGCAACAATTATCAAAATTGAAAAATATTGATAGCGAGCACGCAGAATTTTATCTATTAAATTGAAAACAAACCAACATTAAAACTCTCGTTTATTTGAACCTACCTCACCGGCACTGTAATTGAAGCAATCATAATTTGACATTCGTGAAATCAGTTTACTTTCACGTAGCTCCAACTGTTTCTGTGTAATTTTCCATTTCAAGCAACTAATGGCATACAGCTCTTTGACTTGGCACACATTTAAAATTAAGTTTCTCCATTTTGGCTTTAACTGCGCTTCCAACCCAAATGCTCATCTGCAGTTGACTGCGCCCCAGCGCCAAAACCTCAACTCTTCCGACCACCGACCACCACCCACCGTCTTTAAGCCAACTACAATTTTCCTATTTTTGTTGTTAAATTTTAATCATCGCATTTTGTAACCTTTTTTTTATACGTTGTGCTGTTTTAATGTTGTTATTCACCTCTCGCCCCATTCGCTTTCTTCGTTGTTGTCTTGTTGTTTGAACAGAGAGCGAGAAAAAAGAAAAGTAAATACGTAGAGAAATACAACAATGTTATAATGTGAGTATAAAACTGTGTTCAGGGTTATTGCACTCGGAGACGTCGCACGCGCTCTTGGGGCTCTTTGCTTAGGTGTAGTATCACGTTCCAATTAGATTTTGTCGCGTGATAAGTAGACTCTGGTTAAGTACCTACTCATTTAATCAGCGAATAGGTCAGCTTATTAAGTGCATATGAGTTTCCAACGACTTATCAATCGAACTACAACAAGAACAACAAACGGAACTTCCGCATGTGTCTGAAGGCAAAATGAAATTTCTTGTTTATCATTACAATGAGCCAAAGTTCAGACTCGACAGCTACCAGACACAGATGATAATTTATACTGAGCAAATATGCATATACATATGTATGTATGTACGCAAGTACTCGTATACTCGTAATACATAAATACAGATGTACGCTGTATTTGCATTTATTAGATTCAATTATGCGCCGTCGCGTCGCAGCAATTTGCTAATGAGTGTCGTCATCTTTTGGCAGCCTGTTGGCCACCCGAGACTTGTTGCCCACATCAGGTTTTATGTCTATAAATGTGTATGTATAGTAAGGTATTATAAGTACTCAGCTATCCGCCCGCAAAAAACCATTTGTCAAGGTCGCGACGGGCAGCGCTGTGACTGTGGCTGCTTTGTAAATAAAAAGCACCACCACAGTATGATTATATGCAATGCATAGATCTATCATTAGAATTACAATACAATGTGCTAATGCGCCGTAGACGACGACGAACCAGTTTTGTCGGGCGACCAGTAACCTTAGAGGTTAGTTTAAGAAACCGCAACGATGCTATTTGAATTCTCTTTAATATATCAGCATTTAAGTTGCCCTGTAAAATGTTTTTTTTTTTAGATTTGAATGTTGAATTACTAAAGATGCCAAGCCATAATCAAAATGGCATTGCTTTTTAAAATCGGTTTAGTTTTGACAAAGTTATGGCAGTTGGTGCAGGGTATCTCCTGTTGCTTATTAAATTTTAATTTCAATTACACTCATCAGCTAAGCAACTAGAAAGTTCTTTAGCGAAATCTAGTTTTTTTTTTCTAAAATGTATACAGCGTAGCGGTAGAAAGCAGATAAATTGCATCTAATAACTTTTATTACCCGACATGCCATGGAAAACAGAGATGCGAGATTAAAGTTAATGAAGTTTGGTTTTTGTAATTCGATTTGCCATGTCATGATGTTGTGGCCCAGTTGATTACATTAAATATACATCATTAATTTCAGCACTTTGCTTATGTAAAAGATAATAACAACATACATCTCGGTTGGCCATAAAAGTTAGCTAGGTCAGTCCTAAAGCCAAACATTGAACTTGGCTCGAACGTGGCTTGTAGCATATTGCTTGTCAGACAGTTTTATTTAAGACTCTGCAACACAAAAGCCGATGATGTTTATGCAAAAATTGCAAAGTTTGCGCAACAAAAGTTCAAGTTGTTACTTAATTGTTGGTTGATGTCGTTGTTGTTGTTGTGGTTGTTGTTACCTCAGCTTTAAACAGTAAATTACATTTTGGTTGTGTTTATTGTTGCAGGTGTTAAAATGGCATTAAAGTGTCAAACGCAACGTCATAGCGACAGAAATACAACGTACATTGGGGAAGGGAGGGGGCGGGCGGGAGGCACACAAAAATAGGCAGTGGCGTTCAATTTTATTGCGTTTGTCGCCTGTCGACTTTGTTCTAATTATACCCTGCAACCCAACGTCAAGGAAGGGTATATTAAGGCACTATTTTATTTACTTAATTTAGTTAATCATTGAGTCGATAGAAAATTGAAGACAAAAGAGATGAATTAAATATACAATCCATATAATAATGAATTATTAAATAAGTAAATACACATGTAGGAAGTTTACCGAAATCTCTCGATTTTATTGACAAATAATTACTGGCGTAAGTGCTAATTATTTGATCATATTTCAGCAATATTCGATCTTTTTCTTAAATATAATATTTGCCGTCTATACTTTAAAGTATTATGCGTGGGAATATTGAATCAAGCTTAAATTTGTTATTTTCAAAGTTATTTCATTACAAAAAATAATAATAATATGCTTAATTAATTTTAATTAAATTAGCGTGTCGTGACTTTTGAGCTTAGTCAATTACACGGTATTTAGTGGTTAACTTTTTCCGATTTGAATGTCGATTGGGGCTGCGTGCAGGTGTCAAACGTGGCTGTGATTCACACAAGGGTGGGGGCCACACAAAAATTGCGCAACGCTTCGTTGTTGTTGGTTTAGATAAGCACTTGAAACTGTCATACTCGACGAAGCGACAGAGTCTCGAATTTGCAGTGTGCTACCTTTAATTGTGTGCTATAGCAGGTGAAAGCCGTATCTAAAAGATATTTTTGCCTTTAGATACTAAGACTTTTATTTTGGTTTGGTAATATTTTGCTTGCATTTCGCTGATGAGTTTGCAATTGCTTTTTAATTACAAGCCTTGTTATCAATCATACGCCCCATGTTATGCTTGTTTCCTGTGGCTTTCAAGCGTGCAGCGGGAGGTTTGAGTACTTACAAAACGTTGGCAATTCTCTTCAGTGAAATCAGGTAGTTGTTTGATATCAATCATGAGACATTAGTTGCCACACAGGGGCAAGATAGGAAAAGGGTATTTTACTTATTGTTAAGTGACTCTCAACTTAAATATTTATTTACTCTAGCTATGTGACTTCTTATGAAGAAAGAAACTCGAAACACATAGAGAAAAAGATCAAAATTACGTAGGCGCCTAAGCACGCAGTTTCTATGAATCAGCATCGTAAAACAGTAAAATAAAGATATATTGTCTAGCTGACAAGTGGATTTCATGATACGTAAGTGTCTAGTTTCTACAAAAAAAGGAACGACACCTAGATGAATTTGCGTTTTCCAAACAAGTCGTTATCGACAGCCCCTCAGCCGTTACAGGTAAAAAGGTAACTTAATCGTGAAATTCAAGAAAAGTGGGCAAACGGAAAAATTTTAGCAGTTAAGATAATTGGCCAACAGCATCATAAAATGCCTAATGACTTGGGATACAGTGAAAAGGAAAGAGAGAGAGAGAAAGAGAAAGAGAGAGAAAGAGAGAGAGATATGCCATGATATGCGAGTTTGTTGATAAGTCCGCAAAAAAAGATTAATTAATGCAAAGTCTAAACTTTCTACAAAGTAGATTTCACTTAAGCATAATTGCTAAAGTTACTTATATTATTATTTTTGAGAAATATTAAAAGGCGTACAAAATATTTAATAAAAGAAATACTTTATTTTTTACCCATATTTTAGATAACAAACGAATTATTTCCAGTGCATTGTAAACTGCTTTATGGATTTCTTGATGTTTTCTAACACCTGGCCATGTACTTGTAATTTAGGTTTCTTATCAGTTAAACCATGCACACCTGAAACATAATCGAACAGGTGGCTCAGCCGCCTTCTGTAAGTACAGAAACAATGTACCATAAACAAACAATAAAAAAACCCAACCTATTGCCCGATTTATTGGAATCTGAAGCTGATTACAAACACAATTCATTCAGTTGATAACGAGCTTTAATCATCAAAATTGTGTTGCATGACGAATTTGTTGCTCTGCCTGATACGTGATATCGTGCTTCTGTTGTGTTGCACGATTATGATTCAGTAACCCCAAACCCCTCTTTGGTTAGAGTTATTTGTTTACTTATTCATTTCAAAAATGAAAACAAAACATTTCCTGTAAATAGCTCGAATGCAGTCACCAAAGAGTCGTTAGCGTTATGTCGCCCTCCCCTTTTTGGTTTCTATTATCTAGAAAACAGCACTCAATGACAACCCACATTATTATTATGAAGATAACTGGCGACCACGCAGTCTGACATTTATCTTAACAAAGGCGGAACTACGCAAATTGGCCATTGAAATAAATACAACATGTTCTGCCTAACAACGATTGGGTTATATAGTATGTGCATTATTAATCAGCATCTTATACAAATATACAAATTTGTTGTTCTTACAAGATTCTATAGCCCACAAGTAATAGTAGAATATCTCCAAGGCACCCACTTTCACATGCTCTACTCGTGTAAGAATAACTTAACTTGTATCAATAAAAGACTAAATCAGAACTGTGTTAATAGAAATGGAATTGATTTCGGATTCCTTTCTTCTCTTAAATATCCAGAATATTTTTACATTGCATATCAAACTTTTTAAGTTTTATATAGATTTTCAAGAAATAACTCTTTGTCTGCAGCATTGTTTTGTATCCCAAAAACCGGACCAGCTAGCCAGGCAATTACTTCTATGACAGTTATCCAAAGCATTGGCTTTTTCCAGCAACCGGTTCGCCCTGTTGGTCTATTAGCGCAATTGGTTTGTGCCACATTCTAAAACAGCGCCCAGCTGCTGCTGCTTGTATTGTTGGATGATGCTGCAGTTTCTCAACTTTGTCTTGGCCATCGGCACGTTTTGCTTGTTTATGAGTGCCGGCCACTGGCCAAAACATTGGCCAAAACATTGGCCATGTGGGTGTTTTGTGCTTGTCATCTGCTTTGCCATAAATCAGTTCCATAAGCTTGTTTAGGTACGTGCTCTGCTAAACCTTGACCTCAGGTATGGATGTAGCTATACATATATATATACATATTATATATATACAATATATATATATATATATATGTGAGACTCGTATCACGATTATATACATGTGGGTGTTTACATAAGTTGACCGGGCAAAATAAAACAATTCAAACAATTATAGTTACACCTACACAGAACTTATCTATACTAAATGAAGCTTACAAATTTGTCTGGTCAAATTCTAACATTTGTTTTGTGATGTGTGGGCTTCGTCCCAAAAATGGTCATAAACAACTTTACCCAAGAGCCCTTTCAAAAATCCAATTAAAACTGGATTCATTTTTCTGTCAAAACTCACGCCAAAAATTACAATTCAATTTTTACAAAAAAGCATAGGGTATAATTTAGTTGCCTTGTTGTTGTTGATTTAGTAAAGAATTAAGATTTTCCAGCAACGGAGTGATCCACAGGATCAGTGTATCAGTTATTACAATTGTCATCAAATTTGCTTATTGCCTGAATGAGGCAGATTGTAAATAAAACATAAATACAAAAAAAAAAAAAAAATTAGTATTCTGATCTTACCTTATTATTAACCTTGACTATTGGCAATTTAGCCCGATTCATCCTGCACGTGGCCTTCAATTGACCATTATTTAGCGTTTATGGCTAATTGTTTTGAAAGCATGCCGCACAAAAAGTAAACAAATGTAACCGATTTAAAGCAAATTCAATGACAATTTAAGACGCCATTTATGTGCCACTTCAAAGTCAGCCCCAAAAATTGTGGGAACGTGCAGCCAATTTCATTGTTTGTTTATTGCAACACTCAAAGAGCCGCATTTCGAATGTGTGTACACAAAACAAATTGCACAAGTTTTTGGCACTTGAGACTGAAACTGTAAATGCAAAGAAAATATGAGCATATTATGCATAATTTGACGACACATTTAATTGAAAAAGGAAGAGTCGCATTGCATCATCAACTGTCGGATCACCTAATTGACTTTTGCCAGGCAGGGTCAATAGCTTTTTGAAACACTTAAATTGCCACGACATTTGTCATCAGAGATGATAAACAACAACAACAGCTCGATACTGAAACTGAACTTTAAGCTCAACTTTGGCTCGGGTCTGGTTTTTAGGGTGTGTGAAACGGTTTCCGAATAAAGTGACTCACCATTTTGACACATATTCAAATAGATCCTGAGTAAGAACGAGTTTTTATTATTTCACTAGTATAAATTTGCAAAAATAAACTAAAAATACTAGTATTTCAGTGTTAAATATAAGATTCATTAAGTTTTCTGGAGAACTGATCATTTCTGCCTACTCAAACATGCTTCATAATTATATTTTGTGTTTAGTAATTCGTGCGAAAATATTATCGTAAGCAGGTGACTAAATAAACACATACATATGTATATAATATGCAAATATTTTATCATTTGTGCACAATTGAAACATAATTCTTCTATTAATATTTTGCACATGTATTCATTGAATTTCCCCCGAAAGCAAGACGCCCCATTTGACGCGTCAGTTGCGTTGTCAGTTTTGTTTTCGCTGATACACCCAGAATATATATATATATATATTTATATATATACGTTTGCATATGTATAAATATAAAGGCGTATTCATCGTACAAAGATCAACCTGCTTAACATTTTTACACCGAATGTTCAATGAGTGACGCCGTTGTCAGCGGAACCGCAAAACAAACGTCGCGACGCCCCGTCGCATGACTGAAATGCAAATATACATAAATAACTAAACAAATAAATACAAAAAACCATAATAAAAAATTTATATAAACAAAAAAACGACATATTCAGTTACTCTGTCGACGTTGTGCTTGAAATGAAAACAGAAAACAAAACTGAGAAGCCGGAAAATAAAAAAAAACAATGCGAAAAGTCGCAAACTTTACAAATTTAATATGCAAGTACATATATATGTATATTATGCTGCTCAATTTGCTCATTTTGGCTTACAAAATAATAAAAAAAAAACTAAAACGTAAACAAAGAAATGTCAAAGCAAAACCCGGTCCCGCAATTGCCGCTGGAGGCCTCCAATGGGGGACGTCTGAAACTGAAACCGCTTTGCGAACATTGGACCCCAAAACAGATGATGATTTTTATGACGAATCATGTGAGTAAGGCCTGCGGTTAGTATTGTTGTTGTTTGTCGCATTTTGGAACCGAGCAATGACTTAAGAACTATTCTCAAAAGTCATATTATTGAATACAAAAAAAATTAGTTTAATCTGCATATCATTATTTAGTCGCATATCTTTTCAAAATGCTTTTTATCCATTTATTTCTGTGTAGCTATTAATCTCGAGCGGCACTTGATAGAATGAATTGCAGTTTTCATTGTTAATTTTTTTAAATAAGTAACAGTTCTTAAGACTGAAATAAGTTGTGAGAGTTCAAATGCTTTAAAGTTACGACAAGTCATATACATATATTAATATAATAGTTTTGAAAGTGTATTTAATCGTCAGCTTCACGAATCGTATAGTTTTTACTTTTTCTCTTCTCGCTTTTTATGTGTTTGAATATTTGCCAGCGCGTGTCGTGTGTGAATATTAAAAACTAAATTATTGATTGACAGACTGACAGAGCCGCTTCCCCTTCAATCAAATTCAAACAACAGTGTGGCCCCCTTTGGGCATTGCATCAAAAGGTGAAAGTGAAAAGTTGTTATTTTGTTGCTCGTTGTTGTTTTCAAACAGTTTTACAGTTTTTTACAAAATTTGTGCAATTTGTTTGAGTGCATAAATGAGCAGCGGAAGTTGTTTAAGTTGAGTGGGCCAGCAGCTGTATGTTGTTGTCGTTGTTGTTATTATTGTTATTGTTGCTTATAAGGTCAGTGTCAGATTTGGTCATCTACAAAAGCTGACGGCCAAGCTCCGTCGTTTCCAAACATTGAGCTTGTTTCTCCTTGTTGCTGTGTGAGAATTTTGTGCGTTGATGAGTCACATAGGCAACGTGTCTCAACAGCAATTAAGATGGGAGCACTGGTCGTAATAGATACATATACATATACACTGAACAAACAAATGCATGTCACACAGTCGATTTATGCTTACACCGCAACCAAAAAAGAATTGTACATTAAAAAGAAAATATATCTACAAACAGGATTGTAAAGTATTGATCATTCTATAATGGCAATCTTTATAAATAATTGCACGTTTTATAGTTAAGAATTTCAACCTTAAAACACAATCTACAAACTCAAATCAATCTCGAGCATGTGAACAAACAATCATACTGTTTGGTGGAGTCTGCTCTGCTTGAATCAAGAAACTATTCTTGACTTAATTTCTTTCCTTTTCTGAGTGCTTGCGAATACAGATTTGAATGTATAAATATATATGTATGTAAGATGTATGGGTTGAAATTGAAATACCTCTTGAGTCATTAAAATGTCTCAAGGCAAGTAGCTGATAAACTACGGTAGCAGCTAATGACGATTGCAGAAATGCTTACAGAAAACCAATTAAAGCCGATAAGCGGATTGCAAGAGGGCGGTTGTAATTATATACATATATGTATATAAGTCATCATTTGGGATTGCTCATTTACCGCAACTAATTTTATTTTGAAAGTTTTCATATTTCTTGCTTTGGGTAAAATGTGTGATTATTTTCCTTAGAAAACTATTTATTATTTGGAATTTCTTATAACTATCCAATAATAATTTGTATACTTCATATCTAAATATTTTATATCCAATATTTTGATTATTTTACGAATCATCTCTAAACTTCAGACTTCAATATATATAGCTAACTATTCACTGATAATATTTAAAAAAAAAAGTCTTATGCTGACTTGACTCAAAAATATGGAACACACCTCGTATAAAATGTTTTCACCAGGAAAGTTATTACGAGAAACGCTGATTGGAAAATGCAATTAAATGATTCAAAAGCACTGGAGTTTTATGATTTAAGAGGGCTTACTGAGTAATGATAATTAGTACGAATTTTATATCGATTACGAGATTTATGTAATTTTTCATTTATCTTATATAATTTGACATAAGTTAATATATAAATCATATTACCACGCACTCAATTTTTAATAAAATTAATTCAAAATTATTTAGACACAAATCTTAATATAAGTAATGTATTAATTAACCGAATATCAACATTAAAATAATATCATAAATCAAATAAAATAGGGGCACTTTGTGTAAGACCCGCATATTATTTACTTCATTATAACTGTTACTTCATTTTAATTTACATCATTTTATATTTTTCCACATCAATCCCAACAACTATGGATTCGTTATATATCATATAATTTTATTCTCAAATTCACAACGTTCACTCATATCTTGAAGGGATCGTCATCAGTAATCCGATGAGCCTAATGTCAATAAAATTACACATTTTATGCTACAATAGTTATTAAAGCTTAGCGAATTATTCATTGGATACGCCCGCAGTTTCTCAGTATCGGTTTCAGTTTCAGTTACATTTATTTCTAGGACCATCATAACCCCTCCATCAGTTATCGTGCATTATGCAATATAATCAGAGCATAAAACCAAACAAAGCACCAAATATCACGCAAATATTTGCATATCTAATTAATTTAATTTAATTTGTTTTGTTTTTTTTCTACGAAACTTTTGCGTTTGCCAAAAATGAAATAAAGCGAAGCTGTTTTTGGCTGCTTTTGTTCTTGAACTTTTCAAACGATTGAATTGTTTTTGTATTTGTTTGTTGTGTTTGTGTTTGCTTTTTTTTTGTAACGCACACTTTAGCCATGTTTTCCTCAACGTTGTTGGGCGTGTGCCCAAAACAAAGCAGAGAAGGGGGCACTATAAATTGAAAGAGAGGAAGAGAGCGCGTCAAAAAGAAGAGAAAAACGTACACGTGCTGCCCAAACTTCCAAAAAAAAAAAAAAATATGCGACCTGGCAACAGAGCCGCACCCAAACACACAGTTTTTTTTTGTAGCGTACACCTTCAATGGTTTTAGTTGTATGCTTATTTATTGTATATGTACATTTCGGCTAAGATTTCTCAAAATTGTCGAAATTCAATGAGCAAGTCAACATGATTTTAACATGATTTCGTACAAGAAATCCGAAAAAAAACATATTGTTCAACTTTTAACGTTGAATTTATGTGAATGACAAACCATGACCAAAATGTCCAAGGGATTGGAAATCGGTTGAGATTTGACAAAGTTGTGCCAGTTTGCTTTTTTCGCCAAAAAATGCAAAAAAATTTGTTTTTCAAAATTTCATAAACTTAAGATGTAGAATAAAACTAGATGCCAAATAATGATCAAAATGGCCTTGGGATTGACAATCGGATCAGATTTGACAAAGTTCTGGCAGTTTGAAGTCTGGGAAAGTCGTTTATAAGGAACTTTTCGTTGTTTGGGCACTTTACAAGTCAATTTTTTTGTCACTTTTGGCGTGATTTTTGACAGAAAAATGAAACACCACAAAATCACTTTTCGTATAGTTTTTTATACTAATGGAGACACCCACAATCAATTAAACGTAAAATTTCAAGATTCTATTTTTTGAAAAATCAAAATTGATAAGGGTCCCCCCTTATGCTTTTTTTGCCAAAAAAAAACTAAAAATTATTTTTTCAAAAACTCAAATACTTGAGATGTAGAACTAAACTAGATGCCAAATAATGATCAAAATGGCCTTGGGATTGACAATCGGATCAGATTTGACAAAGTTCTGGCAGTTTGAAGTCTGGGAAGGTCATTTATATGGAACTTTTCGTTGTTTGGGCACTTTACAAGTCAATTTTTTTGTCACTTTTGGCGTGATTTTTGACAGAAAAATGAAACACCACAAAATCACTTTTCGTATAGTTTTTTATACTAATGGAGACACCCACAATCAATTAAACGTAAAATTTCCAGATTCTATTTTTTGAAAAATCAAAATCGGTAAGGGTCCCCCCTTATGCTTTTTTCCCAAAAAACATCATAAAAATTATTTTTTCAATAATTGATAAATTTGAGATGTAGAATTAAACTAGATGCCAAATAATGCTCAAAATGGCCTTGGGATTAAAAATCGGTTGATTTTTGGCAAAGTAATGGCAGTTTGAGTCTTGGAAGGACATTACTGGGATTAACGTGTCAACATTTATGTCATGACTTTTGACAAGAAATCCGAACAAATTTACTTTCTCAACTATGAATGTAGAATTCATGTGGACGGTAAGCCATGACCAAAATGGCCTTTGTATTGAAAATCGGTTCAGTTTTGACAAAGATAGTTTGAAGTCTTGGAAAGGCAGATCTTAGGAATACGCTTATTATTAGGGCACTGAACAGTCTTTCAGTCATATACAAAATTGGTACACCAAATTGGTAACAAATATTTTCATAAATTATGTATATAATAAATTGCAATATTTCCTTTTTTTTCTTTATTCAAATTTTGTATTATAACTTTGTGAAGGATATCTCATAGCTTTGCCATTTTTCAGTCTTTTTCGCTAAAATATATTTTGTCTTGTTGTTTTTTTCTCAAAACGAAAAGAGTGTTATGAATATGTTACTGGGTCGGAATCTCGTGCGCTTTTTATGCAACCGATAGATAAGCATTGTCGATTAGATTTGAACGGGACGAGGTATTTTTACAGAATCGCTTCACATGGCCAGTGGCCATAGGCACCATAAGGTGCTTAGATAGCACCAAATTAACTGTTTATTATTCATATTTTATAAATGTTTTTTTTTTGTTTAACTCTCAGATTTTGTAGTCAAATTGGATTAGAAATGCCAAAAATATATATATGACATGACTTTTAAAATATTTAAATAAATTTAAAAAAGAAAATGTGTTTTAAAAATTATTATTATTTATTTTATTTAAATTTTTTTTGATTTATATTGTAGTTGTTGACTTTTTAAATTGATTTAAACACCAAATAAATTTAAATGATTTTGTAGAAGAGAACAATGTTTTATTAATAAAGAACTACACTTGGATAAAACTTAAATAACCTTTAATGATCAAGTCTTATTGTATTTGTAGTGTAGTTATTTACTCTTAATATAATATTCTTTCTTCTGACGTATAAATCAACTTTTAATTTTTTTATAGCATATTCTTTTATATTCTCAGCTAGCTAATTTTAGTATGTTTACATATATTTTTGACGTCACTCTGTTTAAGATTTTTACGATTCAAAGTCTTTAATACTTGGCATATATGTATTTATGTATGTACATATATATATATATATATATATATATATTTATTTGTCTGGTTAGCTCTTAGCAACCAAATTATTTATTCTATTCGCTCCCATTTTCAAATCGAATAAGCGAATAAATGTCAAAATAACGCATATATAACATAAAACATATTGTGTTCAATGAAATATATATGTATATATGTGTTTTCATCATACACACACACATGTTAATGGTCGCCTAGGGAAAAAACAACATAAGAATTATTTTGTAGGCTAGGCCAAAAGAGGGGGGAGGGGGTGTCATCATAAATAATTTCATCAGTTGTCAGGCGAAGAGCGGCAATGCTCGGATTAGTCGAAGAGTGAAGAGATAAGCATCACGTGTGTATGTGTGTGTGTATACATATATATACATATATAAATTTAATAAAAAATTTACAAAATCGGCGCTGCTCAGCAGAAATAGCAGCGGCAACTAGCAACAACACAACAGAAGCAATAATAAATAATTCTCTTCACTTGCGTTTTTATTTTTCTGTTGAATTTAATTCAATTGCAGACATAACCTGCAATTGCTATTGTTATTGTTGTAGATAAAACGGTGCCTGGCTCCAAGAACAGCATCCACAGCAACAACAACGGAAGAGTAATCAAAAGAAAACTGACTTGAGATGAACAGTTAGGCAGACAGGCAGTCAGCTTTACACAAACAAACACAAACACAAACACATACCTTCTCAGATTGAGAGCAAGTGCAACTAATTGAATTGATGATGCCCTGAGAGAGATACACTCGAAGATGGCGATTGTCCAATCTGAGCAACAGTGCGCACTGTTGCATTTTCGCTATTGTGATTTTATGAATTAAATTTAAAGTTGTTATTAACTGTAAACGCAAGAGATATCTGTTGAGGGAGAGTGGAAAGTTACAAAGAGAGAGGGAGCGAAAGTGTCTTACGGAGAGCGCAGAGATCTGGCAACAATAAAAAATGCAGTGGAACTATTGTGAATGTGTGTTACCTCTGTATGCGTGTGTTTAGGTGTGGTGAAAATAAGCAACTATAAACAATATTCGGCACGAACTCACCTTTATATGTTGATTTGCCTTGGCTGCATACAATTTGAACTGTGACGCCCTTTTTGTTTGGCACATGAGCACGCACACACGCACACTAACACACTAAGCTATTCATATGCATATACACTTATTTACATACATATATATATATTGTGCATATTTATTACCACCTATTTTCAAATTTTTCACTTGTGTATATGCGATTTTCTTTGATTTTCATTTGCAACTTTTTTTTATTTTTTTAACCGTTTTTCTTTGCGCTTAAAACTTGCGCTCTTTGCGCATCACAAAATCTGGCATATACACTAAATTTAAATGTTGGCTCGTTTATGTCTCTGGCTACACAGCGCGTCGTTTTTCATTTCTATTTTGTTTGTATATTTATTAGCTGCACTTTAACTGTGTGCCAAAATTAGTTATGCATTTTTGCTTTGCGGTACCGTAGCGTCAGCTCCTCTCGCCGCTAAAAATCAACACACACTAATTATTCTGTCAATCTATCGATATCTCTAACTAAACTATCAAAATACAAGCCTGCTAGCGATGGGTAACGACAGTGCTGTAAAATACACAAGTGCTCTCTTTCACAAGCTGTGTGCCATGGTAGATAACATATGTTATTGAATTCATGTATATATGTGTAAAAACAATTATAAACATTGTGAGTAAATCAATAAAGTTTCTTTAATTTGCTAATTTGATATTACATTAAATGCTCGCATGTTACCTTTAATAGCAAACTAGTATTTTTATCGATAGCCTTTTGTTATTTTGTGCCTTGAAATATACGGTCACACTGCAAGACGTCTCTCTTTTTCATATTTTCTTTTGTGTTTTGTTTCTCGCTCTCGCTTGAACGGTACGGACGTGTACTGCCGCTGCGCGTGTGTGTGTGTATTTAACTTGGCTTAAGATTAAAAATATATACTTAATTATACAATATACATACATACATGTATTTGGTTCTTAAATATTGCAACAAATTGCATTCAATACAGTGAGTTGGCAGAATACACAAGATATAATTACGTGAGTAGTGTTTTTGTATGCAGCGCACACGCGTTAGAGCGAGTCGGCAAATCTCAGTGCCCATTCGAACCGCGTAGCCGTGGTGTGAAAGAGAAGTAAAGCAACCAAATTGCTTGTTTGCTTCTTGGTGTAAATGTGACGACGAAAAATGGCTTAAAGAAAAAAGTAAAAAAAAAGTAGCTGTGTGTGTTGTGTGTGTGTTTTTGTCTGTGTGTGTGTGAAATGAAATTACAACAAATTGAAATACAAATTAAAAAGTTCATTAAATATAAAAGCAGCAAGATAAAGAAGTGAAAGAAGAGGCTGCGTCTGTTGTTCAATAAGTGCAAAGAAGAAGAAAAAGAATCAGAAGCGATTGTCGCCGCGTTTTAATATGTATGTGTGTGTATAAATGTGTGTGTGTGAAGAAGAAGCAGCAGCAGCTGAAATTTAAAGCAATTTATATATATTTAATTAAATGTGAAATTTTTTGCAGCACATGCTAAAATATTAAATATCACATAACAACAACGAAGCAAAAAAAAGTGTGACCAACAAAAACAAAACTGAGGTTTCGTCAACAACAACAATGTCACATAACAGTAACAACGCATGGAGTAAGCGCTAAAGACTTTTGATCAATAAAGAGCGAGAGAGAGAGCGCGCATGCAGAAGAGAGCGACGGGTAACGGTTGATCAGGCGAGAGTGCGGCGTGCAAATATGTGAGTACCACCCTCTCTCACTCTTTCCCACATACATATATGTATGCTATTGTGTTTCTCTTTTTTGGTATCAGTAAGCGGTTCTTTTCTTTTTCTTTTGCATTATTGCCTATGCATTCGCAATCTGTCAAATCACACTGAACGGAAATGAGACTCCTGATCTCTCTTTTTGTATAGTGATAAAAGAGAGCATGTCTGATAAGCAAAGCGGGAGAATAACTTATACATACATAGTAGAACAAATCAAATACAAACGACCAGAATAAGTCACATAACAAAATCAAAAATAATAATATTAATTTCATGTACATATATGCAGGTGATCTCCTAACTTAAAATTTGCAGTCCCTGATAAATATAATTAATATATATTACAAGTTATAATTGTAGCACTAGGATAAATACAAAAATAATGAGCGGAAGTGGGAGCTTGCTTGAAATTTAAAAATGGGGCAAACTGCAATTAGGAATTAATTGTTTGTGACCGCATTTAATGCTGAATATCTAAACATCATCTAGATTGCAACATGACAATTTACATCAAAAAGTTCTGTTAGGCTGTCAATCATACAAGAAATCCAAATCCAATTAAAAGCCAAAAAAAAAAACCAAACAACAAATGCCGAAAAAAACAAACCAATTATGGCAACTTGGTGGACTTGATCACAAACAGTGTTGCCAACTTTTGGAAAACAGAAAAAAGCTAGTTTTTGCCTTTGGAGTAAATTTAAAAAATATCGAATGTTCTTCTTGTGAATTTTAGGCAGCAATAACAACTAAACTTAAAAAACATTGAAAAAAGCCAAATTTGTTTGTAAAAAAGCTGAATTAGTAACCCTGCTTACACACACACACACACACATCAGTTCCAATTGACCATTCATTCGCTGCATTTTTTTCTTTTCTTATTGTTGATGTTGTTTCTAGGCAATGTTTTCCTCTCTCTCTCGCTCTGTCTCTTGTTCACTCCTTCTTATAAACAGCCCACGCAGCAGCCGTCGACTCCTTTTGAAAAAAAAAGCCTTCAGTTGAATTCATTTCTCTTTCCGTTTTTGGTGGCTTTGCTTTGCTTGCTGCGCCTGCAAAATTCCAAGCCGAAAGAGAAATCCATAAAAAAGCGTACATAGCACAAAGCGCAATCCAAAGAAGCAGACAAACATATAAAAAAACGAAAAACAACAAAAGAGAGCGGAGAAAAACGTGGCAGCTAAACAAAAATAAGTTGCTCTGTTTTGTTGTTGTTGTTTCTGTTGTTGTTGTTGTTTTTGTTGCTGATGCAGCATTGGATACATACGAAAAACAGACAACGGCCTCAGTCGGCGTCGACGTCAGCAGCAGCAACTTTACTTTGCGCTCGCTGCCTCCATTCTGTCTCCTTCTTTGTGTTTTTTCGTTTCTGTTTGTGTTTCTCCATGTGGGTGTGTGTGTAGTAGCTGTTGTTGTTGTTGTTTTTTTTGTTGTCTGTAATGTTGCTTTGTTTTGTGCTGCTGCGGTCTCTCTGCGCGCTTCGCTGCATTTGCTACTGCTGCGGCGGCAGCAACAACAATCGAGCTTTAGACTTCAGTTAGATGCACACACAACCACATACTTGTATTTGTATTTGTATTTGCATTTGCATGCATATTAATGTCTGTAAACAAATACATATATGTATATACGTACATGTGTAGAAATACCGTTGTTATTCGTTTTAACACATATCCTGTAACGTTATACGATGTTTAAATAAAAATCAAGTAAATCCCAGAAGTCTTTTATTTTAATGCATCGAATCTAATTATGGAATTCTAATGCAGATTATTATATAAATTGCTATGTTTATTACCCTTTCTGATATCTTATCAATTTGATCTCTGAAAATAATAAAATTAAAATTAAATCATTCCATAAATTATAATCTTTATTTTGAATGTAACTAATACATATTCTTATTTGAAAAACTTCTTTCTATCCTCTCTTATCAAATTGGTCTATGGAAATAATAAAATATAAAGTTTAAGATCGCAAATTAGATTCTAATAATTAAAATGTGATGTTAAAACCATTCCTTTGGTGTATGCAACTGATTTCTTGTAAAACTATTTTCTTTCCCATAATTATTTTTTTGAATTTTATGTTTGTTGAGCTTGAACTACAAAAACTGCAAATTTCAGAATAAACTTTCACAAAAAAAAAGTATTTACATTCATGTATCTCAAATATGTACACGCCCCAAAAAAGCAAAAAAAGTGCGCCATATGCCATATGCTTCTCTTGTTTCTGTAGATGCTATCTGAATATTAGAGTAACGTATCTATAAGATACAAAAATAGTTTTGCTGTATCTCTTTAGCATTTTGGAGGTCTGGCGTGAACTCTGAAAGACAGCAACAATGCCGTATACTATATATATATATATATATATATATATATGCATGCAACAGAAATAGAAACCAAAAAAGTAAAAGACAAAAAAACAACGAAAAACTTTTACACAAAATGCATTCGTATCAAAAAGGGGGTCGGGGCATAGAAAATCTCTGCCTGCTGCAAATTGTTGTGGACTGTTTAGAATTTAAAGTTAAATTTAGATGCGATATACGAACTAGAAGAAGGGGCAGCGAAAAAGTCGAAACCGCAGCTGCAAACGAAACTAAAGAGCAAAGAGCAGAGTACAAAAATCGTTGAGAATACGAGAAACAACAACAAAAACAAAGCCATTAAAAAACGCAAAGCTTACAAATATATAAATGTATATATGTATGTACATACATATGTATTATTGTTATTGCCAGCAAAAGCTACTTTAAATTTTGTTTTATTTTCTATGCGCATCCCAAATTGATTTATATGTGTGTGTGTGTGTGTGTGTCTCTCTTTTTAATTGTTTGTATTTCTTTTCTTTTATATTTTTTGACAGTTGAATGAACTCGCTGTAAATGCAACGACAACAACAACTCTGACATTTATTATTGTATTTTTATAACGAAGAAATAAATAAATCGAAGCAAACAGCACCAAAGCAAAAGCGGCATTAAAGATAAGCAGAGAGAAGAAGAGAGAAAACATAGGCACGAGTCGAAGCAAACCAAAACAGGCTGTAAGCTAGAAAAAAAATAAAAATAAAGAAGCAGTAGAGACAGCAAAGTGGCAAATGCATGCATAGAAACATAGAAATAGAGAGAGTGAGCGAGAGAGAGAGTGAGAGAGCGAGACACTCTGTAAAGATAGCAGCTAGCAGACGTCAACAGAAGTTTACGTAAAGTTGCCAGACATTTTCAGTTTTACAGTAAAACACGAATGCAACTCTGTGCTTGAAAACAAAGAACCGACAGAACCTGCGTATCTTTTGGCATGAATATCTCTGCATTCATAAGTATGTTTGAACTCTATTATGTAGAATAGGAAAAGCACACATGCAGCTTTTGTATTCTGCTTTATTTATTTAGCGGGTCTGTAACTTAAGAGCGCAACGCTGCCAGTTTTCAGTTCAATGCACATTTTCACTCTCTCTTTGGAAAACGGCATTTGTTGCAGAAATTCGATGTGAATGTACGCAATATTTAATATGCAATTTTTGTGTTCAGTGTATACAGATTCAAATTGTTTTGGAATGCAGCTATGAGTATTTATAAGTATTTATAAAATATCAAGTTTCAATTATATATTATAATCTATTAAATTAAGTAATATTTAAATATGCCTTGAAATCGAATCTTTTTTATTAATAATTTGATTGCTTTTGAGACATGTTTCTTATTAACTGGTTGTCTAATTTGATTTCGTTGTCTTAAGATAAACCTACGTCAAGTCCAATTATGCTTTGAATTCTGAGTTCCATTTCTGTACATAAGTTAATTGCACATGTATCTTTTTACAGTCACTCCAGTTATTGGCATTCACTCACTCACTCATTCATTCAATCAGCTTCAATCAATGCCATTCGTATTGAGCTTGAGCTAAGCTGCTCTCTCTCCGTCTCCGTCTTCTCTTCTCTTTCTGTCTTCTGTTGTACTATTGTACTCATTTTGCATTTTCATGTTGTTTCGTCATTTAATGGGCTTCATTTAAAATCGTAGCAGGCGTTGTTGTTGCTTCACCAAATGACGTTCAGTGCCCGTTCCATGCCATTCCGTTCCGCTAGCAATGGAGGTCAAGTTGCTCTCTGTGTCGCTGTTTAAGTCGCACGCAAATCGCGCGCGTTTCACACTGAAATCGATCGACAGTTTCTGTTGATTTCTCACGCTCGCTGTTTGACAGCTCAAAATGGATATGGTATCTGATATATCACACCTGCCAAAACGGGCGTTTAATTTGAAACTTTTGCAAACGTTGCGCTCCAGTTGAAAAATACTTTTCTTTTTGCCTCTTCTGCTTTGGCAACAGCTGCCATGTTAAACAAAAAAAAAATAGAAATGTAGACATGTGCTTGGAAGCGGGGCCAAGACAAACTGGCGGCGCTGTCAGTCAAGGAGACGTGTACGTTGGTGTGGATTAAGGATGGGGAGTGAGGAGGCATTTGGGATCTTTGCGGAAAAAACTAATAAAGTTGCCTTTGCTGTTGCCCCTTTTTATTTGGTGTTTTTCTTGAGCAAGGGTGTTTTCCCAATTTATGCTCTTTATGTAACAAAGGTTTAAGTGATGGCATATTGGCTATGGAAAAATGCTTCTGCAATAGTAAAATGAATGTCTCTTCTGGCAAATGAACAGGATTTTTGTGCGATCTATATAACTAGCTTTTGCATTAAATAAAGTATCCTAAAACAAGACAACTATATGTAGTTATATAGTGCAGGAGGAGTATATCCTTTATTTAAATGCAAAAATTACAATAAACATACGGATAGTCTTATATATTTTAATATACCTCTTTTCCCTTCAATTATCATTTATTTATGAATAAATTTGCAAGGTATCTAATAATTCGATAGTCGTCTTGATCTATTTTCTTTGCACTCAAAACACGCGCAGCCAAAATTTGTTGCAATTATTTCGTTTCATTGAAAAATTGTGAAATAAAATAAACAAAGAGAAAAACGATTTTATGATTTTGTGCCTTGGTATCCAATATATCCAGGGTGTTTTAAATACTAGCTTCACTTGACTATAGAAGATGTGGGGTATTACCGTTATTATCACGTTCGCTTGCAGATTATTAAAACTGAATTTATTTGGGGAATGAGAATATGGAATGAGTTTGAGTTGTACATTTTGGTTAAAGTAGTATAAGTTTCAGATATCAATTACGAGACAAAAGTTTAAAAAATTAAGATACTTTACAGATATTACTTGAGAAATCATCAGCTCTTTCTTCTTTTCGTTGAACTTTTTATCAACGTTACCCAAAAGAAGAAAATTAAGCAAATTTTCTTATATAATATGTACTTCTTGTCCACTTTTGTGCTGATTAACGAGTATAGATAAAGATAAGCAATTAGTGCTTAGAGCCCGCATAAAAACTTTTTAGCCAAGTCAAAAAGGTATCCAATGAATACACACAGAACTCCACTGTCTATGAGATACGGTTACTAGCTAAAGTTGACAGGCCATTTTGCCAAGCCAAGCTATGCTGGCCCAGTCGGGCGTGTAACTGTTTATAACTAACGTTAGACACGTGTCTGTATGCGTGTATCCGTGAGATACTTATGCATAAAAGTATCTGTGCGTATATGTATGTGCCTGCATAAAAAGCCATAAACATAAACACCATGTGAACAGTCAACGTGGTAGCATACCCCAATATCCTTACCCCCCGGCTCTGCCCCTCACCTGCTCTCGAGCAGTTTTACATGGCAACAGAACAGAAAATCGATGGCAATTTACCATGCGTCTGTCACTGTGTATGTATTGTGTGTGTGTGTGTGTGTTGTTGTGTGTATCAGTGTTTATACTTATGCATACATACATACATACATAGCTACCTCATGTATTATGTATTTGATGTACATGCGCAAAATTTCCACACCACAGAGAGCTGAAAGAAAGAAGACTGTGCAACTTTTTTCGTAGACAAAACAAAACAACAACAAAAACAAACAAACAAAAAGCAGTCAACGATAACAAAGAAGCAAAAAACAAAACACATTACAGTAGTCGCTCCCAAATGAGAGCTAGCTAGAAATATGAATATTCTATAACTTCGGATCAGTAGTGTATTGTTCAACTATACCTATTTGTTTTCCAAACCAAAATCCCAATGAATTTTTTACACAAGTCAAACGGACTTGGAATCCCAATCACGAACTCTTTAACACGAATTCTGTAAAACTAATTACGCTCATTACATAATTATGATTTATTGAATTTAAAAATGTAGTTTATCCCAATTTTATGAGTTTGACTGATGTATTTTGAGAAACAATAAAGTTGTTCAAACAATAACATAATTTGTCGATAAATTTTGTATCTCGCAGTCTCAAAATATTTAGATTTTACAGCTCTTCGAGCTTTTACTGTATACCAACTAAACAGTTAAGATGAGAATGGGGAGAATGAGGCGTTTGCTCCAAATGCTGCCTACGCTTTTTCTCATGCTCTGTCACCCTCTCTCTTGCTGTCTATCTTTCATGCCTCCCACTCAACACTCTCGCTCTCTGCCCGCGCCTTGCTGCTGCTGCATTATTTTCATTTTGAACTTTTTCTTCGTCTCCATGCCCCTAAAACCCCCAAACCCCACTGGCGACCTCATTCGCTGAGCTACGGCAATTCCTCTCCTCCTTCTGGATCAGCGTTTAGCGTCGCTGCCCTCCCCCTTTTTGCGACGCCCATGTCGCTTAGGGCCGCAGCTGGCAACGCACATTTTGATAACATTTGTGATAAAATAATGCGGCAACAACGCACCAACGGGACCCAGCAAAGATTGAGTGGTGGGGGGTTGAACGTGCCAGGTCAGTGGGTGGCATGGCGCAGACAAGACGCCAGCCCACGCTCTGTCTATATGTATATACACATATATATACACATACATTTGTGTGTGCGTTCTCAGTAACTAGTTTTTTGAGCTCGTTTTTACTTTGGCATTCCTTGCGTGCAACGTTGCCAAACTTCAGCTCGATAGCTAGGCTATTGTCCTCTCGCTCTCGCACACAACATCAATAATTTTCATTCATTGTGAATGAAGATAAACGCCCATTCCTCCCACTCTGTGCCATCGCCCGCTTTTGTGCTTTAATTTAAGTTTGGGGCGCTGCTTTAATTTTAACAGATTTGCTTAGTGTGTCTCTGATCTGTTTATCTAATTGGAGTTCTTGTTGCCCCTTATGTGTGTCGAGTAAAAAGTTTTTGGCCAACTAAACATTTGTGAAATTTACCGTTTTAGTTTGCCATTTGACACTTGACACTTGGCCCTTGAGCCAGGTGCGAGAGGATGGAAAACTTTTAAGCTAATTATTGATACACTCTTTGACATGGTTTTAAAGCTTAATAAGTTCATTCAGTAATGGGGAAAGGCTTTTACATATTTGTGATTATAATCATACATCAGATTACAGCTTGTAACATTTTGTTGGCTTTTAGGCCTTTGGGGAGCAGTAGGTCGGAAGCCCATAAGTGGTTTTTTTATATTGCATGCACTTAACATTCGACTTTAAGGCAGCTTTAAATGTAGTCAATTTGTTAAATTCAGGTTAGTTTTTTGGTTAGTTTTATAAAACTATGATACAAGTTTCATTATGAAAATATATAGTGTTAGCAGATCTAAAAGTACTTTCTTAAATGACCTTTTATCCGTTTAGAATTCAATTATAGTATTTCTGCATTCTTGGAAAACTGAAAGTTTCTCTTACTTATTCTTATAACTGATACATGTATACATATATATAAAATACTTAACTTTACGTAATACTACCTGCCATTAAAACACTTTGTTTTCTAAATATTGAAAGCTTAAAGCTTTCTCCGAATTTAACGCATTGATGTTGAAAATGCTGTAAATAAAAAAAAAACAAACAGACATGCCACGCCCTATATGTATGATGGTATGATGGTGTCGCATTACCAAACGACCCGCCCAACCACTAAATTCCCGCTCTCTGAGTCTACATCAAACATTTGACAATCCACATTAAATTAATGCGCCCCCGCAAGGCAAAACTTCAAGCAGCCACAACAACAACAACAGCGAAAAGTCAATAAAAATAAAAAACCCAACCCAGAGCCCCCCAACCCCTAACGCAGAGCACCCTCAGTCAGTTCGAGTTTCGTCCTTGCTGCTGAAATTTAAATGCAGACGCCATTTCTATTACTCCACACATTAAATTAAACCACGCGCTGTTGCCAAACGATATCCTGCCAATATACCAACCCCCACCCATCCACCCACCCACTACCCAGCACCCAACTACCCAAATTTAAATGGCAGTCGAGCCGAAAATAAAATCATGACTCGCACAAAAGGCAACGCTGAAAAAAAAGAGCTGCTCCTTTTGTCCTGCGCCCAAAACGAGGCGCGCCAGGCATATAATGGCTAAAAGCTAACGTACCCAAGCTCCAAGGGTTCTTCTATATATATATAAATATATATATATATATATTGGTAGGTATATATACATTTTTTTTATATACTTGCGTGTGTATATATTAAAGACGACTTCTCCAGTTGGAATACTTTGAGCCAGGCACCGCCCCAAAAGTTTCTGCAAGTAGCACATTTTAGGACGACCCTTCAGGAAGGCGGGTAGTTGTGAGTAGGTGCATGATTATTTTTCATGCTTTCTCATTTCATTTTACTGTCCCCCCCCCCCCCCCCACACACACACAGACACACACACACACTCGCTGCTTGTGGGGGTTGCTGCTGAAAAAAAAGAAACGAAACGAAATGAAATGAAAAGAAAAGAAGAAAAAAATGAAGCAGAAGCCGCCTCACGTGCGCCTAAAGTCGACGTCGCTGTTGTTGTAGTTGTTAACGTTGTTGCTTGCTCGCTCTCCCGCCGCCCCAACACATTGTCTGCCCTTGATTTTATCGATTTTCGCTCTCGCCGCATGCGGCGCTCTTTGCTCGGTGTGTTCGCTCTCATACCTAAAAATGACACTCACAAAAGCGCGCGCGCTTCTGTTTTATGCTAAGCTTTACATTTTCTGTGTGTGGGCGCCACATTGTTGTTGTATATACACATACATACATATACATATATACATATGTATTCCGGCCGGCTATACTGCTGTCGTTTGCACATTATATGCTTTTAGCTTTTTTGCACATGTATTTTATGTGCTGGCTGCTGCGTTGTTATTTATGGCATTTAAGTCAAAACCCATCCACCCACCCACCACTCATACAAATTGCTTGTATATGTATGTATGTGTGTGTGTACGGTTGCGGTATGTATATGTATATGTATAAGTGTGCTTGTATATTGCGTGCGCTTTAATCTTTTGCCAACCAATTTTGTAACATTTAAATTTGTCCGCTATGCTGTGCCTGTATACTGTCTGACTCTTATTTCAGCTCCCTTGTGTCAATTTTTGCTGCATTTAAGCTTTCAATTTTCAACTTGACTCGCTTTAACTGACCCACGCCACCTGCCCGCCCCCCCACTGAGTTGTGTTGATGTTGTGCGAGGTCGTCTTTAAGCATTTTTAATTGATGTTGAACGGTTTCTGGCACTTTTCTTATTTTTACTGTTTATAATACTTATGTATGTATGTATATTTATTTATTTGTAGGACATAAAGATTTCATATAAATGTATGCCAAACCCGAAGGTCATGCCTCTAAAAATACGTATTTTTCGATTTTTTTTTTGGACAAAAATCATGTACTGTTTCCTTGTCAACATTTTTTTTAAGCCTCAAAAATAAAATTAACATAAGTTGTCCCGGCAATACGAGAACTTCTATTCCAAACATGAAGTCTTTATATTTCAGATAGCTTTATAAAAAATGGAAAAAAAAATCATTATACGCTACAACTTTATTTTGGCTGTGAGCTTTCTATATCTATAATTTGTGCTTAATGCAAAGCAAAATTATATATTTGCCATAAAACTTCAAATACACAAATATTTGTTCAAATCTTTCAACTTTTCATAAAAAACGAGACATGCTTTTAAGTAAACGCTTTTCAAAATGTCTTAAACTCAACTCCCACTCAAAAGTTGATTAAGTTGGCATGTGCCTAGCCCATCCATAACAAACATCCATTAACTGCACACGCCCACACATGTACATACATATGTACATTTGTATATGCATAAATGATTATTATTCCTACAATTTTGTAATGGATTGAACATCGAAGGGGGGAAAACCTTTTAGAATTATATATAAATCATCATTACAAAAAAAAGTGAGTTTGTTTATTCCGTATATGTGGAGTTTTTTCTACGTCTCTTTTGATCATTTATTTATGCACAGCAAAAAAGGGGGCGGAACCATACTAAATACGCCACATTATGTGTGGTTACATTGTGTACAATGTGCAAAATGGTGCGTTACAAATTTGAGTAATGGCAAAATTGAAAGTGAATTGTAAATTAGATACAGCGACAATGTATGCGTCAACATACATATGTATGTGTATGGTTCAAGGCCTAGAGAATAATAATTTATTGACTGACTAATAAATAAAGATATAAAAGCCAATAGTATGACAGTAAAATTGTTTTGATTTAATAGGTTGACATTATAGCTATATTAATAGAATATTACTAAAATTATATTCGTTCATTCCCTTACCTGCCAGATATGTATATTGAAATAATTATATGATAAAACTCTTCTAGTAATAGCGTTGAATACAAAGCTCTGAAGCGCCTTGTCAATCTCTCTCACTCTAATTTACTTTAATGATTAAAGTTTAATCAGTTACGTTGGATCAGCAGTAGCTGGTAAGGCTGAGAAATTTCACGCGAGCAACAGCAGGGGAACTATCGGCCAGCACACGCCTATTTAAGCCCAAAGGCTATTAGCACCGTTAAACTGTAGACAACAAAGTAGGTACTGAATTCGTGGGCAGTACGGAATTTTGGGGTGTGGTTCCGTGGAAAAAACAAAATGAAAAGTGATAAACAGTCGTCGCGTGCTCAGACATCATGAATTTAACAACCGCCGGACGACGCCTGGCAGGCCTCGAGAAGTGCTCGTAAACCCCTCCCTTGTACTCTGAAGTATGTGCTACAACTCTTTCAGTCCACCCTCGTGTCACGTGAGATGCATAGGAAATGTCCTTAAACTTTGAACACTCTGTTTTGCATTGACAACAACTGTTTTCGTTTCGTTTTGTTTTCTGGGCGTCGATTCGCTTTGCACGCTTTGCTGACAAGCCCTTTTTTTACGCTGCGACTTTTATTTATGCGATAAAAATAAAGCGATAATAAATGGTGGGCAGCAAGCGAAATGTTATTGCACTCGCTCACTTTGCTTGCTCGCTTGCATGCTCTCTTTTGGGTGCTCTTTCTCGCTTTTCGCTCTTGGCTCAGCAACAGCTGTTTGGCGGTGGCCTAAGAAAGTTGTACGTAAAGTTCAATTGCCTTGCCCCCCACCCCCCGGCCTCGACATCGGCGTCGACAGCGCTGCCCCCATGCCTCTCTCACCCCCTTCACACTACATTTTTGCATTATTTATGTATATATTAACAGTAAGTGACGACGACGTCGACGGCGACAGCGACAGCGACTGCAGCGTTTCGTTTTGCTTTATTTCCATTTTGCATGTGTTGCGTAATTTCCGTTGCTAAAAGTGTGAAATCGACTGAAGAGAGAGAGAGCGAAAAAGAGAGACGTAAATTGAGCGGCAGTGAGGGAGTTGTAAATCCATTCATGTATGTGTTTGTTGTAGGTCAGGTCTAAAAGCTAAAGTTGGCATATGAATGAAATGCAACGGTAAAAAGTGATCGAGCAATATGCAAAGAAGAAAAGAAATGCATAGATGGAATATAATTAATTTTCATACCCTAATTCCACTATACGATTTTTCGTGTAGATAATAAACATTATACAACAGTTATTGATATTTACGCTCATTTTTAATTTGGCTTATGGAAACAAAACAAAGCAATAAGCTTATTAAAATTGTCTTGCTAACATATTGGTTAATTTTCAAAATGTACATTTCATTTTGATATTTCATTCATGGAATGGTAATTTGTAAGATTTTATGAATCAGCCAAATTTGCCAATTACTGTAATGACGCGTTGTTAACCAACTATTCTCTGTTCTCAATGAATTAATCATAAGCTAAACCCGTTAACCCTCTTGTCGTATGACCTGAAAAAACATGTTCAAGCCAAGGATATTATGCATAAGGAAGGTGATCATTGTTGCAATTACCATATCATTTCGTATAGCGCAATTTGTTTTCAAATTATATCGACTCGGCTATTGATAGGAGATGCTTCCTTATGACTGTTACATACTTTTGCACAAAACCATTATACCCTTTTTAGCCATTTTTATTGGGGTTAGGGTATAAGAAAAGAAAGCAACAGTGCTGCCACATTATTGATTAAACCTACTAGAGTTTTGTACAAAAAAGTCCCCTTTCAAAACTTACTCAGGTGAGTCGAACTCGTCTCGTATGAACTCAACTATATTATTATCACACAGAAACCTTAATTGCTTAGTTTCCCATTTGTAATGTTACACAAACAATACTTAAGTGAAATTTTGTGTTGTTAACTTTTTCCATTTTAAAGCTTATATTTAAAACCTCGAAATATATGCTTCTGTCAGTTTTGAATGGTGGTTGATTCTATATTTGTATTAATCATTATTAAATCATAATAAATACTAAGTGCAATTTAAACTTGATAAACCTTTTGGACAAGAACACAACAACCAGGAGACTAAAGCGCCACCATCCTCTGGATCTGCCGTTCAGATCCGACGACTTTCCTTACCCTTAACCCCACACTCAACCTTCAGAAAACAATCAACAAATGTTTTTTAATATCCTAAGCTAATGTTGCTGAGCGTCAGTCGGAACTGTTAGTCCCGGAATACGTCAATCGATTCGAGAGAAGAAACTTCCGTAAAAGATAATCTTAACACTTGGTCAGACCTTTCAAAATCCAATCAATTCTTATCAGCGATCAAGCAATGTCATATACTTCAAAAAGTACCGCCTTTTTGCGATAGGGATGTGAAAATGAAAAAATAAAAGTTTATTAATATTGCTCAAGAGTTTGTAGGCTTAGCACTTAAGAAATACAAGTAAAAACAAAACAACAACTATTCTCCCACACGAAACTAACGGTAACGTAAACAAAAACAACCAACAATATTTATGCTATGACACAATTACAATACATACTTTGACGAACATATACATATATGTATGTACATATATGCAAATCTGTGTCAAATAAACTTTGCATGCTTATGGCGAATTTTTCTGTTGACAATTTTTTTTATTGCCGTTTGCGTTCCATGTCTCATTTGGTCGTTTGAGGCGGCAATTGACCCGCTTTTAACGGACCTCCGCATGATTCATAAAGCGGTACCAAGTTCAGACCAAAAAAGAAATGTGCAAATAAAATAGCAATAAAATATATTTTATATATGTATGTATGTACATATGTATGTATATGCACCACTGTGCGTGCCAGCTGCAATAATGGCAATTCTGTGAAATGAAATGCGAAAAAAGAGTGGCAAGTGAAACAGCAACAGCATGAGCAACAGTTAATTTTCATGATGTTGTTGTTGTGGTTGTTAGCTTATTATTACACCGGCTTGCAACGGTAAATTTAAAGCGGCGATTACAACACACTTATACAAAAATAGACAGCAGCAAATTGATGTCACAGGTGCGCAAGTGAGACGACATTAGAGGAAGCGAAAACTTGCCTGCACTTTAATTGAAATGCTCTCGGGCAAACAAAACCAAAGCAAACCAAACGCGAAGCATGCAGAAAGCAAAGCAATAACAAATTCAAATAAAATAGAGTAGAAGCGAGGCGAGTCGAGTATCGCCTCATTGAGTGTATGGATGTGAGTGTGTGTGTGTGTGTCTGCCAGACAGGTTGCGTTATTTTGAAAGTGCCAAAGAGTAGGCAAAGAGAGAGAGAGAGAGAGGTAGGGAGAGGCAAACAAAACTCCAACTTCAACACGAAATTATTAAATTGCAGACGCCCGACAACGTCTGCGTGTGTGTGTGTGTGTGTGTGTGGAAAGCGAGCGGAAGAGTCACGCACACCGAAACGAAACAACAGACAAAAGCGCTAAAAACGTCTGCTGACTGAGCCGCGCGCAGTCGATGAACGAGTTGAGTTGAAGTGGTGGAGTTTTTGCTGTGTGGGGAAAAAAAGAGCAAAAGAAGAAGAGCGCGCGCCATACAACAAAAAACGTGAGCGCATGTAGCAGTGTGTGTGCGATAAAGGTCGTTGGCCATGCGGCGACGTTGAAGTCGCACGACAAACAACAACAACAACAACGTTGGCAGAGAATAAACGCCGCGACGTATTTAGCCTAAGGGCATAAAATGTGTTGCAGGTTTCTGTTGGCCAACAAGCGCTTATTGTAGACTGCAAGTTTATTTAAACATATACATACATACATATTTATATATACATGTGTGTGTGCATGTGTGTGTGTATTTACTATGTATAGGCGGCCTCATCAGTTTATAGTTGCATTTAAAAAGGCTAAAACACGTTTTTTGCACAAATAAATAGACAAAACGAACAAAGTTGTGGGCAAATGTGGGCGGGTTGTGCTTGTGCGTGTGTGTGTGTGTGTGTGTGCATTGCTTGTTGTTGTTTTGCCTGTTAAGGCCGTTATCATGTGCCGACTGCCGCCTGCTGTCAGTCAGTCAGTCAGTGCGACAAGTTTAGTGGGCTTTAAATTTTAAACAGAGACAACGAACTTCGCTTAAACACCTACGGATTGTCTTGCAAATGGAGAGGAACTGAGTTTTTTTTTATTTATATTTTTGAATATTAGTAACAAAAATTTGTAAGAATGTTAACTTTAGTAATCTTTCATATAGGAACTACTACTACTAAACAAGTTGAAACAAGTAAATTTTAGGTATATCTATTAATTGTTTTACCTTCGCTAATGTTCATTAGTCTTTATTAATATCCGCATCTACTCTGTTAGTATTTTCAACAATAGAAGATAAGCTTATAACTAAGAGGCAAAGAAACTGGTTAGAGGAAATGTTTTCAATGTCGATCAACAGCAATCTTTTAGGATGACCTCATGCAAAACTTTAAAGACTTGACGCAATTTAGTTAATTGCTTAGTACAGACAGAGTACAGCTGCAAGTTCAAAGCTAAAACTAATTTGGTTTCTCAAACACACACACACACACACCAAATATGTTTGAGTGCTGACAGTTTGCTTGATTTTTAACCGATCAACAGTTGATGATATTGACATGCGATGTGTGTATAGTAATAATAGTATTATGTAAGCAGCCTTCACTTTGTTGCTGCATTACATAGCTACAATAAAAATATCTATATGTACATATAATCGAATACCCCTGTGACAACGACAATTACAGCTAGAACTTGTTATACTAGTGCTGCTATTGCTTTTCTACTTTGTTGTCATTTCCTTATTTAACGTGACACTTGTAAAAATTGCATTGAAATTGAGAAGACAGCGCTGATTGCGCTCTCTTTCACCCGCTCATACTCTCTCGCTCTCTCTTCTCTCTCTCTCTAACTCTCTCTAACTGTCTATCTTTCTAAGTGAAAATGAACACCTGCACGCGTTGTTGTTGTTCAAGCGGTTTGTTTTCTTTTCTATTTTTTTCTCTTTCTCATTTGGTTTTTTTGTGGCGTACGTGCCTGTGCACTTCACTCACTCAATGCAGTTATGCAGCTATTACGTCGTCTATGCTCACACAGACAACACACACACACACACAGACAGACAGAGTCGCTTAGTAATAGACACGCACTGGCGAACACCTGTCAAACGCACACAGGCAAATACAGAGAGAGCAGAGCAGAGCAAGGCACAAAACTTGTGCCTGCTCTAATGCCATTTACCCATCTCGCTTGCACGTAGAGGCCTCCATCAGAAACGGCAGCAGCTGCTTTTCGTTTCATTTTCACAGTGTTCCCGTGCATATACCGCTTCTTCTAATATTGCTGTGTCACGTTCTTGATACGAAAATGTTTGAAATTCTGATTGGATATGATATGTACACACATACGCATACAATATACATACATAGAGCGTTGCCAACTGTCTGCAATTAATGTTGTGTGCGTCGTTGCCATATTTCACGGGCTTACTCACGCAATAGCTTTAATTGAAACAGGTTTTTTTTTTTGTCAGACAGAGATACAAGTGAGAAAGAGAGAGAAGAGCGATCATGATCCATGATCGTCATGATATCTTGTTGGCTGTGCCTTTCATTGTGTTTCACTTGTAGCTTTTTTCGGCTTGGCATTCTTTGTTAAATATGTTCACTGACCTTTGCCGAAACTTCCAGTTTTTGTTTTTTTTTTTTAGACTTGAAAGCGTTACATATGTTCAAATATACATAAATTTATTCGTATTTTACCTTTTGTTGCCATATATGTTTTTGTTTGATTATTTACTACGAAAACAACTGTGAAGAAGAAGCAGCAGCATGCGTCAAAATATACACGCAAATGACCTTCAACTTGATTTTTAATCAAGTTCAGTTCAATGAACTGAAACTGTCAACGTTTCGTCGCCGTCGACTTTTTCGTGTGTGCTTTATTTTTAATGTTTCCTTTTTTATTTCTTTTGTTTTGACGCAAATTTTGGTAGCGTTTACACAATTGTTGAATGTGCTTGTTTTTTCTTGGTATATTTACCGCAAAAAAACACTTAAATTTTATATTCTTTGTGCTGCTTTTGATGTGTGGACATATTTTTGTATGTGTGTATTTTAATACATACGCATGTATCAAAAGTGCGTAAATCATTTTTGTTTTTTGACGCGACGGGAACGCCATTTCTGTTATTGATTGGCATATTTATAACGGTATATTCATTTATAAATATAACTTTATTAGCGTCGTTGCCAAACTTCATTCAAATATGTTCAATGCAAGTTTATTTAATTCTGCAGAAACCAGAAGAGTCCACACGGCTTTGCCCAGCCTAAGGCCTTGAGGATTTGTATGCAAAAGAAACTGATGTTTAAATTGTAACTCAAACTACTTAGTATTTTCATTAGCTCGAAAAAATTATAAACATAACTCCAAACTCAATGTGGTCCCATTTCTATTGAGTTTTTGACCTCTACACATTTTATTTGTACCTATTACTATTTTCTTGTCCTTTCAATCGGAAGACCTTGCCACACTTTACAGTAAAGTTCAACACATTGCCTTGGGCAACGTTGCCACATTTCACTTTAATGTAATTTCGTTGTCTGGCATCATTTCGAATCAACTTAAAGCTTTTTTCTTTGTCATGTTGTCTCTTTTATCCATCATAACTCATCTCGGTTTTGCAGCATCCCAACTATGCGCTAGCCATAATTTATGCAATTTAATCGCTTTTCTCAACCTCCTTTACTTTTGCCGACTCGTATTTTATCTCACTGCTCGTTTCACATAAATTTTCGTTGGTTTTTTTTTTATTTATTTCATACTGTTTTTCTTCCTTTCATTTCTCGCACAAACAACACAATTTTTTTTCAATTTACATTTTTACCATATTTTATTCGCCTTTTTTATTTTGTGCCCAATAACTTTTGTTGCCAGTTTCAAGTGCACCCCCCAGCTTCCCCAGCCTCGCCTGCATTGAGTCTAGTTTTCAACTCCCATCACCGCCCACAGTGTTAGACAGATTTTACTACCAGCTACCAATGCTACTTACCCGGAAAAGCTTGTCGCACCCTTTCCACACAATAAACAAATAAACACACACACACACACATACATATGTTCTGGCAACCCTCTTCATGGGTGTTAATATTATTCAGGTTTTGTTCGCCCAGGCTGGCAACCCTTGTGGCAGGTTCTTTCGTACCCACTAAAATTGTTGCATGTCAACTTACCCCCACCCCCACCACACCATCACAATCAAGCATAGTTTTTTTTTTGATGTTTCCCACAAATAAATTTCAACAGCAAGTAGTTTTTGGGCAACCCTCACAGACCAAGACTCGAGGTAAAATCCGTCGGCAGCAGGAAGGATGTTTCAATTTCTATTTTGTTTTACATTTCTCTTCCTGTTTTTATGTATGTATGTGTGTATGTGTGTGTGTGTGTGTGTGTGTGTTGTTTGTGCAAATGACACAAACATCCCCAATTGCCTAGCTTTTGCTTGGATAAAATACAGCTGTGAAAATTGGCATCGTCGCATTGCTCTCCCTAGTTTTATACCATTCTGGGACATTGCTTTTGTTATCGTTTGCTAGCCTTTTAGATTTTCGTACAGAACTTTTTCGTGGCGCATTCTTTTGCTACCTATCCTATAAATTGGAAGAGCTTTTTATTTATTTAAGGCCCTTTGCCATTTCTTTGAGTTAAGCTCGACAAATATATTGGCATCTATTGTTGTTATTGCTTCGTTTGCTTTTCATTGTTGCTTTGCCGTCTGTTTTTCTTTTCGGATGTTTTCTGGTCATGTGCCGAGCTGATTGTGTTGTTGTCTGGGCTTGCTTACGTGACTATTGGACACATACTGAATCGAATTATACAGTAAGCTCAGCATAAATGTTACCAGACATTGTGTTTTAGTGATAGGTTTAAGTTGAATGTCACAGGTAGACTTCTAAAGGTAAAGCTAAAAGGTAGCTTAGAAAATATTACTTAAAGAAAGGTTTATAGATTAAAAATAATATTGAAAATATACTTAAAATAAATGGCTTTAAAGAATCAATCTAAAAATGTAATATAAATCTTTAAAATTTAAAACCTACTAATGCAAAAATTAATTCCATTTATTTTTAAAAGCTAAACATTTTTTAGATCTTTTATTAATACAAATTTATAGTATAAAATTTAAGTTATTAAGATTTCACATCTATTTGTTTTGTTTTGTATCCGCTTTAAATAAATTATCAATTATCTGTTAAGTAATGTGATCCAACAGCTTTAAGATTTTATAGCCATGCTTCGCTTTATTTTCGTACCTACTGAGTCTCTCCCTCTTTCTCTCTCTCTGATAGTGTTGACAAAACATTTCTAATATGATTTCGTTTCCAATTGGATTTTTCGCATTGCCGCACTTTCTATGTGCTATTATATCATAGTACCTATCCTAACATTCAACATTTCTTTTTCGTGTTTACGTATTGAAGCAATGAAGCCCGCGAGCGTTGCGTTTTAATTACTGACCCATTTTTCATGTTCCTATGCACGTTTCATTCATTGTATTTGGCTTGGGGCGCTGTTGCCGCATTTCACAAGGCAAAAGCTTTAAAGCGCCAACGATTTAAACAGCAACTCAAAAGTGTGCGTTGAATGTGTGCTGTGTTGGAAAGTAAATATACTTTATATATAAACGCTATGTACATGCAATTATGCAAATTTACATAAACATAACCTACTAACTAAGCACGCTATTGCAACAAATGCAGCACATGCTATAACAGTTCTCGCGCTATCTCTGTCGCACACACACACACACACACACACCGCAAATAGTTGACCTCATTTTTTAGGACTGTGTACAATTTTACTGCAACGTTTTTTTTTTTTTGCTTATTCTTCTTCTTTTTCGCATTCACTGGGGCGCCGCCTGGCGGGCGTTTGTCGCTGCGCTCTACCATGTGCCCACCCCTCCCCTCACAAGGGGGATCCACTTCTCGTCTATCGAGCTGCGCTCATTTTGCATGCATGCATTTGGCAACACTGGCGTTGAGGGCTGGGGAGGCGTTGTCCTACATTTTGGGCTTTGTTGTGTTTTTGAGCCTTTATAAAATGTATAAATGTAGGCGGCAGGTGGCGCTGAAAGCGTTTGCATTGCTTTTCAAAAACCGTCATTCAGTGCAAATGCACTTTCTGCTTTTACATCTGATAGTTGTTGTTGCTGCTGTTGCCACATTTCATTCACAATAACAAACAGAAGATTTTTTCCATTTGACTGCCTTGCTGTTGCTTTTCATATTTATTCCACGTCCTTGTGCTAAAAACAACAACTGCGACGACGAGGGACGTCGAGTAGGCTGAAAGAGGTTGAAATGCTGCAAAAATCGATAAAGCAATTAATGCAAAAAGTGGCTGGCAACCCCCACAACAACAACAACAACCACAGCAGCAGCAACCCCTCTGTGTATAAAAATAAACAGCTACCTAAAGCACCCAAACCACCCACCCATCAAACAAGACCCAACTCAGCAGCTAGCGCATTTTTTTCCACTTCTTCTGTTCGTTGTTTTTTGTTTTGTTTTTTTTTTTTTCTGTTTCTGTCTTGCACAGCGTGTTTATTACTTTCCTGTTGTTGTTATTGCTGCAACCCTCGTTTGTCGGCGGCGTTGCCATGCGGGCTGATTTTGGAATGGGTGGACAGCAGCGAGAATGAGCGAGAGAGCTAGAGAGAAAAGGAAAGGAACAGCAGGGGAGCCGCTAAAGCGCGCGCTTAACTTTAATGAACATTTGCTATACATATATGTGAGTGTGTTTCCGTGTCTGTGTGTGTGCGTGTGTTTGGGCACGACTTTAATATATTTTAATTCATTTTTTACTTGACTTTACACTCTTGCAAGACACTCAAGTAACATTTTCATTAAATTTTCTTTGCTAGCAATTTTATGTGCCATTTTTCATGGGAAAATTATAAACATAGAATTTAAAGTTTATTACCTATATTATATTGTTAAAGTAACTGTGATTTTTTAAATATAAAGTATACAAGTTAATTTGTAAACTTATCCAAAATAGATTTTTAGCTTTTGGAACAATAAATATACAGTACTATTTTCAAAAATATTCTGGATTTCGGTCTTTAGTTTGAAATATGTGACTGAATTAACTTATATTCCAACACTTTGTGTATCAAGAGTACCTATTTTATTAGAAAATTTACTATCCATATTTTTACTGTGAAGTTCTGCTGATGAGATAAATATTTTTTATATACAAGAAAAAATCATATTTTTTAAAAAAATTCCAGCAATTTATGCAATTTTGCTGGCTTCTAATCCCGTTTGCTCTGTTTCCTTTAATGGGATTTTGGCTTTGGTTTTACATGGCTGTCTCCCAACAATATTGATTAACTTTTTGCCGTGTTTTAACTACAAAATCCCTGCCAACATTCATCCAATGAAAGCTGTCAGCGCTGCTCAAACTTAAAGTAGATATAAAACCCTCAGTTATCCCAGTTTCTTCGTGTTATCGTTCTTGTTGTTTGCTGTTGTTGCTGTTACTGCAAATGACAAGTAAAATTTCCCGTACCCTGACATAAAAGCTAATATGAAAAAAGTTTTTTTGGTTGGCCATTCCATATAGGAGAGTTTTGCTGCGCTTCAGGTCTTAATGCCTGCAGGAGGCAGGCATCCTTGCGGCCAAACGCCATAAACAATATTGGCCCAGACATTTTTTGGCTATGTGCCCAAAGTAACGGACAGACATGAAACTATGCAACTATGTATGTACACATTAAAATACACTGTACGAAAACATTCTGAAAATATCGAAAGGAATAAATATTTAATCGTTTTATCGATAATTTACTCCAAGCTATGTTAATGAAAATGAGTAAACTGATTTATATCATATCTGTAGGTGTAGAAAATAGACATACGACTGAGAAAGTGTATTAGCTGGTTTGCAGGATCTACCTTAAGATATGCCGTACATCCTTGTGTATATGCCCTCCGAAATTTGTTCGCAACGACCCTTGGCGTGTATTCAGGCACGGCTCTTTACTTTGTTTACTTATATGTACATATGTATATGTGTATATATAGTCTGTCAGACTTGGCCCAAACCCCAACTCAGTCCCTCCCTACACACATACACACACACACGGGCTATGGACGTCGTCAACTTTTTATGCCTTTTGCTGTGCAAGTTTTCAACAACTTTTTGCATATTTCAAACCCACGACCCCCACACACACAGACACAGCTATCCACCCACCACCTACATTACTGTATACATATTTTATAAGTTTGGCCCCAGCCTCTCGGATCTGTTAGAAGCCCTCTGGCTTTAGTTTAGTTATTTCTCATCATCATCATCAGCATCATCATCATCATCGTCAGCTACAGCCTCAACATTTCACCATTCCTCTTTGACTTTGTCGTCGTTTCTCGTCTTTGTTCGCATTTTCCACATTTTTCCCACGTTCTCTTGGTGTATTAGGGGTGGGGATTTGCGCTGGGGTTGGGGTTGTATTGAGGAAACTCAACCCCCTCAAGTAAATAAAAGCTGCGTGGAACGAGCACCGAGCGACTTTCCTTGAGTGAGGGCTGTGCCTGATAATGTTTCATTCTGCCCGTTCCATTTCTTTTTTTTTACTTCTATCTGTTATCTTCTGGATTTTTATCTGCGCTCTTTAATATCGCATTTCAATTCGTTTCCTTAAAGTTGAAACCATTTTTAAGCGCAAAGTACCAAGTTGATTACCAAGTTTTCTGTGTCGTCGCTGTTTGTTGAATGTTATGTTTGTTGTGTATTTTAAAAAGCACATTTATGGCTGCGTTTTTATTCCCATTCCTCGAATTTACTTACATACTTATTTAAAGCACGTTTAAGTTTAATTTAATTTTAGTCGTGGGCATGGTAATTTTTTCTGGGTTGGACTTTAATTAGCACAGCTGAATTTAAGTCAGTTTTTATGGGAATTTACAATAAGAACCGAGCTAAAAGAGAGAAATTTAAAGATGAGCTTTAATTTACTTGTATTGTGATAAAAGATATCATAGAAATACCCTCTTAACATATCAATTTATTGTGTGCAAATTGTGATAATAATCGCCCCATTTAACACATTACCTTTTAAGTGTTTGTACATTTGTTAAATCCGCCCTTAAATTAAATTTGAAAGGACACCACTATAAAAATCAATAAGAACCTAAGCACATAATTTAATATATGTACATATTCGTACATAATTACTATGCAGGCAGCACTCGCTGTTGGCTGTTGGTCTCTGTCATTTCTTGCACATGTTGGCATTAAATTTTCATGTCAAAGCCATGCCAAAACTGCGGTCCTGTCTTTGCCACAAGTGCTTCCTCTACCCTACCTGTTGCCTGCCGCGCCCTGTGGTCAGTTGATGAGTATTCGCTGCACTTTGCAAGTCAATGCCACATACAACGTGCAACGGGAAGCGGCAGCTGTTTTTGGGGCAACCGCAAAGCGACAGCCGTAGAAAACAACAACTGGAATCCTTCAACCTTATGCAGGACGACAAGAAATTATAAGTGCATACACATTGCGATTAATGGGTCTGCAAACGATGCTCGGGGTGTACCAACTATATTTTAATAAACCAATCGTTGATCGACTAGAAACTACCCATTAGGCATACATTTCAAACATTTACTTCAACTATTATAATTATTTTTTATTTCTAATTTGATATATTTGATATACTACTTAATGAAGCATATATAGATTTCTGTTTAAATTACAGCTTTATTAATTTATTTTTCTGTATAGTAAGCTGAAAAAGCATTATCAAGCATATACATAGGTATACGCTTTATGTGAGGCAAATAAAATCCACCCAAAACTACGGCTATAACCTAAACTGCATATATGGGAAAATAAGCTTAATGGATTTAACATACTAAATTAAATGATACAAAAAATCGTTAAGCTGTAAACAGAATAATTCCTATGACTGTATCATAAATTTTCTTTTATAGGGTATATTAAAGAGGTTTTCCCCTTTTGGCACGTACCAGAAATGACGTTGCCACTGCACTTTACCCTCACCCTCCATTCGCTCTCCCCCTCCCTCTCTGGCTCTCGAGATCGGACAGCGCAGGTGTTTGACTCGCTGCAAGCTGTTAAAATTTCAATAAAAATACAACTTCCAATTGCGGTTCGCTGTCACATGTTGTTTTTGTTTTTGTTGTTGTTTTTTTTTTCTTGTTTGTGTTCTTTGTATGACATCAAGTTTTATTCATACCTGTGTATTTATATGTATATACTGCATATATGTATGTGTATGTGTGTACAATTAACTAGGTCAAACACTTTATCTTATCAGAATGGCGTTTGTTTTATGATTATGATTAGGCCAGCGGCAAACATTTGATGGCCTTAAATTCCAACAGGTGGCGCTCATTATTACGTAAATACATAAAAATGACAATAGTGTGTATTTGTAGTCTAGTACTACTGTCAATATCGTTAGGAATGAAAATGTTCCTTAAATTAAATTCATTGTATTTATTCAGTACAATCAAACTAGTTGAAAGTTACGCCCTTAAAATCTATTTAAATTGATTTGTAGTGTTGAAAAACAACTGATAATGGAATGCAGTGTGTAAAAACGCATTAGAATTATTAATGTGTGTACATATTTCAATTTCTATTAATTCGAGTCTTATCAGTTAATGGAAATAAATCAAAGCGTTCTACTTTTTTCATTATTTTCAAAGTGCGCTCTCTTTGCATATATATATATATATATATATATATATTACTTATACGTATGTCCATACGTATATTTGATTGATTATCAATATTGAGCTCATGACCTCAATGATACCTTGTAATGTCTGTCGCCACATAGTTATAACAACAACAACAGCGACATCAACCAACCAATAGCCATAACAAAAGCAAAGTCAATTTGATTAACGCTTCACACGATTTACATGCGATTTCTTTACGTTCGTAATTCCAAGGAATACATATGTACATATATACAATATATACATTGGAATAATCTTCAATAAATCGCGTAGAAATTCATTTTGCAGCTGGATTTTCGATTATTGTGTGCTAACAATTCAATTATTGCATATTTTACATTTTATTGCAATGCATTTTTAAAATAAACGCCGAAAAAGCTGCAAATTTCGGCAGCTGTTAAGCGTCATTAATTTAAAGGGGAACGCGTGGAAATGAAACACGAGCAGTGCATCTGCAACTGTGAACTGTAGAACTATGCGCTTTTTGTTATCATCTGTGTGCTAAGTGTTTTTACACTACTAATGAGCAAGAATTGAACGATTTTTGTGTTTTCCTTCGATTTGAAGTATTTCTTTACACATTGTATTATTTGACCCCAAAAGCAATAGCCTTGTGCTAATAAACCACACAAATACAGAATGTTGGTATTTTTTGTAACAACATCAACAACAACCAGAACAGCAATTAGATTCGTAAAGAAACCAAAAAACAAAAGCAATAAAAGTCATACAAATTAACGTAAAATCAAAGCGTAAACTAATTTAACCTTCAGTCATGCAATCACAACAAACACGTGACCATGAATACTATAGCTGTTGTTGTTGCTGCCGTTGTTCTGGTGAGTAACTTTGTTAGGCAACAACAACATACATACATATATATGTAGAACAGAAAATAAAATGTTATGGTTAGAAACTAGCAGTAAACACTGCACGAACAAATTATGAAACTGACAGCTAACGATTAAATAATGCAATTACACCAATAATATTACGTGTATAGAAAGAGTATGGGTAAGGGAGGGGGCGTGAGAACAGCTGACTATTTGCTGTAACGGCATTTAATTGACATGTTAACTAACAGAGAAATGCACACGCTGCTGTTATAGCCAGGCGCGCTTCTGGCACGAGGCAAACAGACAGTTGCGCTTATTTTCATTATTTGTCGCAATGACCTTGACCCACAGTATGAGAGAGCAGTGTGAGCGCCGAGAGCCAGTAATAACGAGAAATGAGCAATCAAAATAATAAAGCGGGTTCACTGCTCATAAAAATAGAAAAACGCACGCAAATAATAATAAATGGCAAACAGAAAAAAAAAACAAGAAAAAAAACAAAAAAACACCACATATTTGAATTTTTATTCATTTTGTAGTGCGATTTTATTTTATTGTTCTTTTTAGTGGCGATATCAACGACAGCAACAACAACAAAATGTACCCAAAGCACAGCGCAGACTGCGTGGCAGGCAAAAGTCGTAAAGCAAAAAGAAGGCGAGAGCCACAGCAACAACAATAACAACGAAAGAGAAAAATACATATATATATATGTATATTGCATGAAGCAGAGGAAGAATAAGTTGCCAGCGTGGGCGTTGGCGGCGCTGCTTGCGTATGTTTAGCTAGCAGAGTGTTTGTCACAAAGTGGCCGCGCAGGAATGGAGTGTGAGTGCTTTTTAAGTTGATTAAAAGCGCGTTCTGTTTTTGAGAGTAACACCAACAAAATCGCTGCGCTCTGTAATTGTGTCAACTAGCGCGCGCCTGTTTGACATGTGTGTGTGTGTATGTGTGTTTTGGAATGAGTGGGCTTTCAGTGGAAATGTGTGTCACGCCTCCACAGGCATGCAAAACAATTAAGTAAGCTTTATCGAGTGTGCTCGAATAGTGGAATACTCTGCACATCTTACTTGCCGACATGCGATTTTTTCATGTAAAATCTGAACATGATTGATGACCAAAAATGTAATTTCTATATTCAAATGTAGTATTAATAAGTAGACTAAACTATGATTCAAAATACATTACTTTTGCAAATCGGTTCAGTTTTGACAAAGTACTTTTCGACCTCCACTTTTTATAGTCACTTACTGGGCCCGCTTAACAGGGCGTATGTGCAATTTGAATCCCATCGAGGTACAGGCCAAACAAAAGCTGCACAAAATAGCGCCGAAAGTTTAACCTCTTCACCCCCGCACCGCCAACTTGTGGGACTGTCTGTGTGTTTTGAATATTAGAATAACACAACAAAGAAATACACATACACTTGCAATACAGACAATGCGGGCAAGAGAAGCTCGCTCTCTCTCTCTCTCTCTCTCTCTCTCTCTATGGGGAATGAACTGGACCGATTACAGAAGGGCGCGAGATGAATGCCAGACAGAGACAGATGCAGCCGGCGTCAGTCTGCCTCGAGAGAATGACTTTTGGCTCTTTGATTTTACAATTGTGGTTGTTGTTGCCGGGCAATGTTTGAATTGACCACTTGCCACCATGAGTGTAAAAGTTGTATACAAATTTTTCATTGCCTCAATGTACATTAGGATATAACATGTGTAGAAATTGCAAGTATCGATTGGAAACGAAAATTTGCTATCAAAACAGAACATTTTTCAAACAATTACGCTTAGTTTTTCAATTTCATAAATGTTTTCCTATCTTACTGAGTTTCCGGAGCTAGGATAAAAGTTGATTCAAAATCTAAACAAGTATTAAACTATTTTGAATCAATCTGCTTGCAGGTATAGTTGATAAATTTCCCCATTACTTAACTCTCATTAAAACAGCCGGACACGTAATTTAAATTTAAGTAATGGAAAACTCCCAACAAAAATAATTACATTATGACTATGGCCAAGTTTTCTATTTATTGACCAGAACAAATTGTCAACTCGTCTGCTAATCAAATTTGAGCAAAGTCTTTGATGAGTTTTAAGTGCTCCATGCACTTAGTTATTGATTAAAACAACTAGTTAAATAGCTGATGTGCGCTTGTTAACTTCCAAGCGGTAACTTGATTGCCAATTTAGCCAGAGACCATTAGATACACACACACAAGCAGAAACATACACACACACACATACACATACAGACATGGACGCACCAGACATGGCTGGGATAGATGACAGCGGGAAGAGACCAGAGGGACACGGCTAACCGCCCAAACAGGATGACTGTAGGTCGCCAGAGAGGATTGAAAGGGGGTGGTGGCACGTTGCTGCTGCTGCTGCTGCTGTGTTGCCGGTTGTCGGGTTGTGGCAACAGATACAGACACAGACACAGGCACAGATATATTGCGCACAGGATACATATGCAGATACCACGAGACAGGCGGATATTCGCACACGTGCATGCATAACAAATATTAAACAACAGTGCCCATATATAACGGTATTTATATGCATTCATATACATATACATACATACATACATATATGTATAGTATATGCAAAGAGTAGTTGCCAGACAGGATTGGGTTGGGTTTCTGTGGTACTCGACCCGGCTGTGTTTCATTATAACCACACACAGATACACAAATAGTCACACAAACACACACCAACACATGTGTATCTTTTACAGCAATGCGAATGCACAGCCAAAAAGCCATTCAATTTAATGTGGCGCTTGTCTAGCCAAAATATTTCAACGTCCGAGCGTAGCGCTTTAAGCCATTTTAAATGAATGACCCAAAGCTTTAATTAAAGCGAAGCTGCCCACAAAACCCATCCCCCAAAGCAGCTGAGGGTTGTTATTGATTTTTCGCAGCATTTCCAAAAGCCTCCACACCTCCTCCCTCCCCATATAGACATAATGAAAATGACTTTAGAAAGCTGTTGTTGCCAACGTTTTGCCTATGCTAATGAAGTCCCATTGTCGTTCTGTTGGCCACGCCCACCCGCATACGGCTCAAGCGACAAACGCGCACGAGAACTGAATTATATATAACACAACTAAAAAAAAAAAACCCAGTTGAAACGTGACTCGCATTCTTAATTAGCATAATAAACATCAACAATGAGTCTTCAGTTAATAACAAAAATTAAATCACTAAAAAAGTGCTTTTATGTGTGGGGAATTTAAAAGTAAACTTTTCGAATTTCTGAAAATAACATTTCAATCAGATCCTTTTATTTGTGTTCTGTATAAACTGGTGGCCATTTTGTAGAATTTTGTCTGGAGTCTATTTTTAGTCAAGTCTCGGTGCTTATTTATTCCGGGAAGTCTATAACAAATTCTAAGAAGTGGACACATGCAATTTATTTGCTTGGAATTTACTGATTGACTATAAATACTTATTTCGCTGTTCGTTGTTCATTTGCTACTCATTTTACTAAATTTGTATAATATATGTGAAATATTTGTATATTAAGACCCGATTTAAACATAAATATTTATAAACATTTTTATAAAACTGCTGAGCTATGCAGCCGAGCTTTAAATTATATGTATGTATATATAATTGTGTGAATCAACCTTTATAATTTTGCTTAATGCATAGGCAATGTGTATACCGCAAAAAACCCACTGATACTAAAAACTTATTAAAATAGTAATATATATATATCTATCATTATATAGTATTATACATAGTTTAGTGCGTTACTCTGTTTGCAAAATTTCTTCGCACTCATTTATTTATAGAAAATACGTATTTTTACATTACGACACTTTCGCATGACGCAGCATTTTTTAAATCAGCTTATAAGTTTCAATAACATAAACTTGAAGCACGCTCATAATCAGCATCTCGAGTTTTTTTTATCTCTTAATTTAATATGTTCGATTTTTTTTTATGAATTTTGTTACGTTCAATGCATTTTCAAGCCTTGTTTATTTATGTTCTACCATTTCTCTGTTCTTTCTCTTTCTTCTTACAGACCCCCTACATTAAAACACATACAAACAATTTTCGAAAAGCTGAAATCTCAATTCCAAAACAAATACGCCGTCGTTTTGCAACACTGAGCCAAGCGCGCGCATTATGCTCGTGCCATGGAACGCAGTGAAATGAAACGCAACGGCTGGAATGCACGACGATGAAATGAAACAATCGCAGCAGCATACGGCAACCGAAAATGTTGTCGCACATTGAGGAAAATGCATCGTTTTCTTAACATACAGCAAAATATAAAATTACGCAACTATCATCAGTTACTTTTGTATTTTGTCGCTGTACCATTGGCTGCCACTGCTGCTGGAGGAAGGCGACGACGAGGAGGCAGAGACGGAGAACGAGATATATTTGTGGGTGGGAGCAGCAGCAGCAGCAGCAACAACAACAACAACGACAACAACAACAGCGCAGCAGCATTAGCATTAGCAGCAGAAACCGTAGCAACAATAACGTAACGATCGTACCGCAACGTAACGTGACGCACACACAAAATCAACTAGAAGATAGATTTGTTTTTTGTTTTAATGGTTTTCTTTAGCCCAATACACACGTACACATAGTTAACCCAACGCTGCCACTGTTCCTAAGACAACAAAAACAAAAACAACAAAACAACCTATCATAGTAATTGTAATCGTAACGTAACCCTAAAGTTAATAGCAGCCGAAACGTAACAAAACGTAACGCCTTTACACTGCTCCTCTGCCAACGTCTTATGATCATCATCTGCATCTGCATCTGCATCTGCATCAGCATCAGCATCAGCATCAATATATTCATTATGCATATATGATCGTAAAGTTACACGCTCATGTCAATCACTCAACTGACACTGCAAGCAAATACAACAGTTTGTTCTACAACAACAACAACAACAACATTATCAACAACAGCAATTGCGAAGCATAAAACAACAACGTGAGGTTGTTTTAGTGTTTCGTGTTTCCATTGACCTTTTGCCGCTCAGCTGGCAAGGGATAAATTATGGCAACACCGCAAGTCAAAGACTTGGTGTTGCGCTCGCCAGCTGGCTCCTCCGAAACCATCACGTTTGCCTGGCCACTGCAGGTTGGACATGGACAGGATAAGCATGACAATGGCATCGATATCATCGATACAATTAAATTCGTATGCGATGAGCTGCCATCCATTTCATCCGCATTCGAGGAAATCAACCTCAATCACATTGACACTGCCTGCTATAAGACTATGACAAATCTTGTCGATCGCTTCAACAAGGCTGTCGACAGTATTGTTGCATTGGTAAGTAAATTGTAAACCCAAATATCTAATATAAATAAATATCCTGTTAGCTAAATTGTTTACAAGACTTTTTGAAAATTCCAAAGTTTATTGTCAACATTTTTGTATAGAGTTTTATTCTAGCGTAAATACTATTCGTATTTTAGTATTCGCCAATAAATCAAAGTTTTCACATTCTTACCTTGAATATCAGTCAATTTAATCAAATTAAACAAATCTAATGATTTCATATACTCAAAAAATTCAATCTTTTCTTTACAATGACTAACGATATTAATAAAATCTTTAACGCAAGTCTTACTTAGTTAATTAGATATTCCAAGTTTATTAAATCCCAATTATTAATTCAAGTTTACCATCAATAAACTCAAATTAATTATTTGTACTTCCATTCACAGGAAAAAGGAACTTCACTGCCCGCCGAACGTTTAAATAAGTTCGCTCACCCTAGCCTTTTAAGACACATATTGCAATTAGTTTACAATGCTGCCGTACTCGATCCGGACAAACTCAATCAGTACGAGCCCTTCTCGCCGGAGGTGTACGGTGAGACGTCGTATGAGCTGGTACAGCAAATGCTCAAACATGTCACCGTCAGCAAGGAGGACACGTTCATTGATCTCGGTTCCGGTGTGGGACAGGTGGTACTACAAATGGCCGGATCGTTTCCGCTCAAGACATGCATTGGCATTGAGAAGGCGGATACGCCCGCCCGCTATGCGGAACGCATGGATCTGATATTTCGTCAGTACATGGGCTGGTTCGGCAAGCGATACTGCGAGTACAAACTGATCAAAGGTGATTTTCTGGTGGACGAGCACCGGGAGAAGATCACCTCATCGACGCTGGTTTTTGTCAATAACTTTGCCTTCGGCCCTACCGTCGATCATCAGCTGAAGGAGCGATTTGCCGACTTGCGAGATGGCGCTCGAGTTGTGTCATCCAAATCGTTTTGTCCACTCAACTTTCGTATCACAGATCGGTGAGTAGTGAGCTTTAAATATATCTCAATTGCTATTGTATTAAATGAAACTCCTCCTTCGACAGAAACCTCAGCGACATTGGCACAATAATGCATGTGAGCGAAATACCGCCCCTGAAGGGTTCCGTTTCATGGACCTGCAAACCGGTTTCATATTATCTGCATGTGATCGATCGCACTATTTTAGAGCGCTATTTTCAGCGCCTGAAAACTAAGGGCGGTAATGATCACGAGCATGTGGGTAAGTAACCTGGGAACTGGGGAACTGGGCGGGAAACAAATAATAATGTACACAGCACACGTTCACTCAGTCACAAATCTGTCTCAATTATCAGTCATGATCAAATCAGTCAGTCACAAATCAGCACAATCACTCACGATCAGTCATAATTGATCACTGTCTTTATTTTTCTTTTGATATTTAGTTAAACTAATCGTTAATTATAAAATGATTGTTAGGTTCAATTAAAATTATCATTAGGTTAATATTAAATCTGTGTTGATGTGAGAAATATTTACTAAGAACTTTTCACACAAATATTAATACGGTCTTAATTATATATATAATTGTATATATGTATACGTTCGATTTTTATATCTATATAATAATATTAAGGCATAATTCCAGATTTTAAAAATTAATTAGGATTCAGTTGTGAACTAAGCGTTAGACAAAGAATAATCTGAAACATTTTATGGTTTTTATACCCTGATCCCATTAAAAATGGGAAAAAGGGTATAATGGTTTTGTGCAAAAGTATGAAACAGGCATAAGGAAGCATCTCCGACCCCATAAAGTATATATATTCTTGATCACTATCAATAGCCGAGTGGATCTAGCCATGTCCGTCTGTCTGTTTGTTCGTGTGTGCGTCCATCCGTCTGTATGAACGCGCTGATCTCAGAGACTACAAAAGCTAGAGACTTCATATTTGAAATTGAAATTCAATACAAGTTTATCTTATTTTTTTCGATATCTCGTCCCGTTCAAAAGTTATCGATCAATTTCGATATCAGACCAGTGTTTTTTAGACATATCTTGAAAACCATAAGAACTAGTGGCACCAAATTCGCTTTGTATATTCTCGTAAAGCATACAGAAGAACAAAATATTTGACCTTTTGGATACTTTACACCGATCCCCAAGATATCGAAATATACTTATTTTTGGAGGTTCGGATTTGGCATACTCACATATTTATATGTCATCTTCATGTCCTTTAAATTTCATTACGATCGGACAATAAACAAAAAAGTTGTTCAAGATTTTAAGTAACGTAGTTTGGGGCCAATGGAAGAAGAAGAAGCAAAGCAATTGCATGACGCTCGCAGCTAGAAGCTTGCGTTTGTATGTGTGTGTGTGTGTGTGTTTGTATGTATGAATGCAGATAAATAATTATGAATGTTAGAACTGGGCTTAGGGTATTTCCTAGTCGGACACTCTCGACTAGAGCACTATTGTTATGAGTTATAAATATCAAAAAATTCAGTTTTATTAGCTTTTATTTTGTTGATCAAAAATGTATAGGGCTTACTGAAATGTGTGAATAAGAATGCTCTGAGGGCTTAAGTGTGAATAAGAATAAGAATTATCTGAAGGTTCATTGAACTTGTTTAATAATTAAACTTGTTCTGTTGCAGGTACCGTGCGCACCACACGCGATCGCGCCAAGCGTGAGGCAAACACTGGACAGCACAACAACAATCACAACAACAATAACAACCACAATAACAACCAGCATCAGCGGGAACAGCAGCGTGAGCGGGAGAGGGAGCTGTTCAACGGTCCCGCCCAGCAGCGTCATCAATCGCAATCGCCAGCGAATGTCACCGGTGGATTAGCCGCGTCCAAGACGCGCCAACAGCTGGCAAGTGCGCAACAGCAGCAACAGCAGCTGCTGCAACAACAACAACAACAACAACAGCAACAGCAACAACAACAGCAGCAGCAGCAACAGCAGCAGCAACAGCAGCAGCAACAGATGCAGCAGCGCAGTCTGGACATGGATAGCAGCACGGAGAGCGACGGCGATGGCGAGGTGAATAATGGAAATGGCGGCAACACCACCACAGCCACCAACACCACCTCCACATCGAATGGGCCAATGACGCGCAAGGTGTGGTCGGACTGGTGCAGCTCCAAGGGCAAGAGTTCACAGTCGGATGACGAGGAGAACAACAATAGCAACAGCAACCACAGCATTAGTCACCAGGCACGTGTGCCACGTGCTGTCACCACGCTGAAGAAGCGCAAGAAGCTGACGCGTAAAGCGGCCATTGCCAGCAAATCAGCAGCGGCGGCGCAACGCGAAGCGGATGAGGCAGCTGCAGTTGCAGCACATGCGGCATCTGCTACGTCTGCCTCGGCCAGCAAGGACTCCAGCAGCAAGGAGGATCAGCCGCGTGCGGCCAGTGCCGGACCCGGTCGCAAGGGACGCATGAAGAAGGGTCAACGTGGACGCAAGTGCTTGAAGATTGTCGGCCTCGATGTGCTGCACAAGCAGACGGTGCTGAGCACCTCGGTGGATGCGATGACAAAGAAGCTGCCCGCCGCACCGGGCACCGTTGATCAGCAGCTGACGTCGCTGCTAACCGGCGATATGTCGCATCGCGAATTGGATATACCCACAGCGCCGCAGGGTACGCCGTATGCCCTGCAGATACTGCTAGATGTGTTCCGCTCGCAATACATGACAATGATTGAGCATATGCACTCAAGCGCATATCTGCCGCAGGTGCAGAAGCAAATTGCCCAGGAGCAGGAGCGTATGGCGCGTCTGAAGAATCGCGCCAGTCAGCTGGACAAGCAGATCAAGGTGCTAATCGATGATAGCGTGACGTTGCTGAAGGTGCGCATGAATGAGCTGGGCATCAATGTCAATTCGCCCAACGATCTGATTGCGCAGGCCAAGGAGATTGTCGGACGGCACAAGGATCTGCAGCATGCAGTGAGCAAGATGCGCAACGAGGTCACCGTCTACGAGAGCGAACAGAAGCTGCTGCTGAGCAAACAGCTCAATCATCTGCCCGAATACCAGAAGCTCTGTGGTATCAACACTGGCGGCGTTAATGGCAAAGTGAAGCTTGAGCTGCCCCAGGAGCTGTCGGAAACAGCTGCCCAGGAGCTGGTGCTCAAGGAGATTGCCAATACGCTGAGTCAACGCAAGAAGCTCTATGCCCAAGTCTCGACCATCGAACAAGAGACGACTACGCTGCAAAAGTCCGCCGAGGATCGCAACACAGCTGCCACTCTGCTCGCCCAGGGCACCAACATTAGCCTGACCAGCGGAGCCTCGGCTGCCGCAGCTGCAACAAATGCTGCACAGCCCATTTGCAGCAAGCTGTCGGCGGGCAAATCATCGCGACGCAGTCGTGAGCATCGTGCGCGCTCCCAGGAATGGCCAGAGGTGCCCGAGGTGGGCAAAATACAGGAGAGCAATCCGGAAGTGCTGGCTCAAAAGATACTCGAGACCTGTCGTCAGGTCGAGGCTGGCAAATTTCAGGCGCCGCCCGCAACTGTTAACCCAGTCAACTTTATCAACGGCAAGCCCAAAATGGAACCCAAGACAACGCCGGCTCTGTACAAGGATAGCACACTGATGCCAGCGCCCAAGCAGCAGCAACAGCCACAACAACAGCAGCAACAACAGCCACAGCAGCAGCAACAACAGCCGCTACAGCAACCTTCAGTGATGTTGCCCAAGTGCGAAATGCCGGGCTTGGGTCGCAAGCAGGAATCACCTAAGGTGGCCAACTTTGAGGATCGGCTGAAGAGCATCATTACATCAGCGTTAAACGAGGATCAGGAGCAGCGCAGCAAAGCATTGCCCATCGTTGAGACGCCTCCAGCACTGCAGCAATCGCCCGTTTTAAAGCGCAGCAAGCAAATGGCCCAATCGATGCCCGCTAACAATTTGCACAACATTATAACAGTGTCGACGCAGGGTTTGATGCATCTGAATGCCAATACGACCATATCGCCCATAACGCCACCTTTGCCGGGTCCGCGTGCAGCAACCGCTGCATCCACAGCGCCGCCGCCGCCAGCCAATTTGCCCTATGGCAGCGCCTACATGAGCAGCAAGCAACAACATCAGCATCAACAGCAACACCAGCAGCAACATCAGCAGCAGCAACAACACCAACAGCTGCAGCAGCTGTCGAGCAAATATGGCCAAACGGCGGCGTTCAAGGAGTCCAAGTATGCGCCAGTGAGATCAGTTTCAGCAGCACCACCGCCGCCGCCACCACCACCACCACCCACGTCCTCAGCGCAACTGGCAACACTGTATGCTGCTCATGGTGCAACAGCGGCAGCAACGTCCACGCCCACTGATCTAGGCTTCCATCGGCGACGCGCCTCGGTCAGCGCCAACAGCTACGAGCACTTTATAGCTCAGCAACAGCAGCAGCAGCAACATGCATTGATGTTGGCTCATGTGGCACAGCAGCGACTGCAGCAGCAGCAACAACAGCAGCAGCAACAACAGCAGCAGCAACAACAGCAGCAGCAACAACAACAACAACCACATGCACATCATGGAGCACTGGGACTGCATCATCACCATCATCAGGCAGCGGGCAGCTCAGCAGAGTTCAAGGCGCCAGCAGAAAATCTGCTGCAGCGTTCGGGCAGTCGCGAGCAACTTGCAGAACAGCAACAACAACAGCAGCAACATCTGCAGCAACACCAACAGCAACAACACAGCTTAGAGCTGCTGCCTCGCGCCAGTTCCGCCAACTCGGACTATGCTGGCTACCGCGTAGAACGTCTCTCTGTGCGTCCGCCCAGTCGTCCCAGTTCCAATAGCTCGCAGCCGGACTATACGCAGGTGTCGCCGGCCAAAATGGCGTTGCGTCGTCATCTGTCGCAGGAGAAGCTGAATCAGCCGCCACAGGCGTTGCCAACGCCACCACCAATGGCACTGACAGTGCCACCAGTGAGCTCCGGCAAAACCATTGGTGATCTGGTGAATGGTGAAATCGAGCGCACGCTGGAGATCTCACACCAGAGCATCATCAATGCGGCGGTCAACATGAGCACCGGCACGGGCAGCAGCGGCAGCGTCAGCAGTGCCCACTTTATGGAGCGCGCTTTCCTCGCCGAGCGCAACAACGAGCGTCTGCTCATCAATCTCAATGCCCAACGGCCGGAACGCGTGCATGTGCGACCACTGGGCGATGAGACACCTGAGCCGCAGCCCACCAACTACAGCCAGGCGGCAACCAGCAGCACCAGCAACAATCTGACCACTTTGGCACATGCCGCCTATGCCCAGAAATCCCAGGCGGGCGCACGTCCATCATCAGCGCGTTCTGGACGCGACTATCAACCGGTTGCCTTGCCGCGTGCCGAAATGATAGGTTGCATTGAGGCCTACTTCCACGAGGAACAGCAGCAGCAACAGCAACAGCAGCAGCAGCAACAACAACAACAACACCACCAGCAACAGCATCCGAAATCGAAGAGCACAGGCGTTGGCGCGAATGCATTGCGTGCACCACGCTTGAATGGTGCCAATCCCCCATTAGAAGGTATGTGCTAAATACGGTTTTATAACTACATACATATATAAGAGCCATGACTGAGGTCGTCAGTCTTCAACACAATATTAACGGTACTCTTTAAAAACTTTAGATCTGTGCCTACATACGTTGTTGGACAGTATTTAAACAATAATCTCGATCGAACTTTTTTTTCTAGATTTAAATGTAGTATGAAAAGAGAAGTTATGTTTTAGCAAAGTTATGACAATTGACAGTTTTGACCCGTACTCACATTCGATTTTTGTGGCTAATATTTGGACATACATTTTATCCGAAAATTTCTTAGAAAACTCTAACTTATGCAAATTATTTAAGACAATATAAATATGATAAAAAAATAAATGATTTGAAAATTCATTTGATTGCAAATTAAATAGACTGAATGTTTTTATATTTTAATTACATTTTTTTTCTTTTACTGTTTAGAAAATCAAACATTTATTCAATATAAGCATTGAATAACTTAACTGTTTCATATTCTTTTATTTTGGGAAAAATGTCATTCATAATCAATCAAAAATGCATACATTATAAAAATAAATCAATAACAAACCATCAATTTATGTACAAATCTAAAAAATGTAGAAAGAAGACTCAAAATGAAGACATCAAACTGTATAAGAAGTACTCGCTAAATACATAATACAACAAAATGTGAAACAACTATTCTAATTGATGGGAACCTTTCCCTATACATTATTTGACAAATTTCGATTTTTGCTGCAATTATAAAAGTTTTTATGGTTGCTTGTGGCGTCATCTTGCGGCTTAGAATTATTAATATTTATATTCTCGTAGTTGATTAGTGTTAAAGAGATCTCAAAAGTTGATTCGATTGTAAAATCGTTGCTGCAACTGTTCACCAGATGGCGCCACATACTTAAAACGTATTAATTTTCATTGCTAACAAACTTGGGTCATTTGTTGCAGGACTGGCTGCCTCGCTGCAAGATCATGTGCGAGCACGCAAATACAAGGAGGAGAACGAGGAGCGACAAAGACGCGCGGCTGCCGCTTCTTCGACACTGGAACTGGCACCGCATTTCACGCATCAGGCGCCTCCCGCCCACAGCTACCATCAGCCGCAGCAGCAGCCGCAGCAGCAGCCGCAGCAGCAGCCGCAGCAGCAGCCGCAGCCTCAACCGCCTCCGCAGCAGTCTCATCATCACACAGCTGCTGGCGCTCTCAATGGCACGCCGCATAAAGTAGAGCGTAAGCGGCAACAACATGAATTTATCCTTTAACACAGTTGCTCATCTATTTATTCTGTTCGCCAGTGGGTGTAAAGCGTAGCTCTCCATTGGCGCCGCATCAGCAACCATCGCGACCCGCCAAATTGCCGCATTTCGATCAGCAGCCGCCTGCCCATGCGCATCAGCATCTCTATGTGAACAGCAATGGGGTGGCAGCACTGCCGCCGCCAGCACATGATGCCACCACACCTTCGCCGACGCCGTCATCGTCATCCTCGTCCTGTGGCAGACGCAGCAAACTGCTGGTGGAGCCGCCGCTGCTGATGAGTCCCGAGATCAACTCACTGATGGGAGATGAGCGACCGCTGCAGCTATCAACAAATCACCAGCAGCTGCACCATTACCAGCAGAAGCCACATCAGCATGCCCAGCAGCAACAGCTGCGTGCCTCGCATCAAGGCAGTAGCCACAGCATCACGCCCACCATTGTGGGCGGACAGCGGTCCAATCCCGCCGATGATGGTAAGCTATTTGTGTGCCACGATATAGCACCAGCATCACAGACACAAGCAATCCATGCACCACACGCACCACCGGCACATGTAACATATCATCAGGTGCACAACTATCAAACACGACTCGCCACCCAATCGGTGGCTCAAGATCTCACCATAAAAAGCAGACGTTCAAACGTCTCAGCTTCGTCGGATGATGACTCTGTCACCGGCAGCGTCTCATCCTCGAGCTCCGGCTCTGGCTCAAGCACCACTCGCTAATACAATTCCATCGCTTGCAATTTCACACGCACATTTTACACATTTTATACAATTATACACTTATACACAATACAATTTTTTTTATTATCACAATGTGTAAAAAATACATATAAACACAAAACAAAAAACTATATTGTTGTTGTTAACGGTTTTTGTTGTATTTATGTTGTGTGTTGTCTGTAGTTTGCTTTTTGCTTCTTTCGTAGCTGTGTACCCACAAATAATTCAATATTATTATTTTGTATTTTGTACTTTTATTTTGTAGTTTGAATTTTTATGTTGTATGCATCTAGTTTTAATACTTTCCTTTTCATTTATCTGTTTAACATTATTTCCACATGAAAATTACAGTTCAAAACAACAGAAATAACCGTTTATCTACGATAAGTTAACATTTGAAGTTTCTCATCGACTGTTAAATATGTGCAAAAAACCGGGTGACATAAATGAATACAAAATACTCGTATAAATACCTGAATATACCAAACCTGAATAAATCTACATATATAAATAATTAGGTATACTTCTATTAACGCATCATTGGCCGATGCTACTAGTTTCCCACATATGTTACCTTTGATATTTATGGAAAACACACCTCGCGATTATTTGCAAACATAAATAGTTCTCAACTTAAGTTTTATTTAATTTTTATTTCAATTGTGTCTTCAAATATTTTTATAAAGTAGAACAAAAAACTATTATTGATAAACTTAACTCGACATATGAAATAAATAAAAATATAAATAATAAATATAAATACGCAGTGTCAGAATTTGAAACGCGGATATCACAGATAAACTTAACTAACAAACAACTTGTAAAGTATTGATTTGTTGATTAACATATACCGTGATCCTGGGGAACATATAAACGACTTGTAAATACGTGTTATTACAACACAACATAAAACAATAAAAACATAAACAAAAACTGACGAATACATGCAACATTTTGCTAGCTAATCTTCATTCAACTTATCGCGTCATGCTAAATATATCATTAATTTCATGAAAAATTAAATAACACACGACACACATATACACACACACACACACATACACTCAAACGCCTCTGTAAAAAAACATAAATCAATATTTTTTCTTGGATATTAACAATCTCCTCTGGAATGTTATTATTTGCATTATTAATTTTCAAATATTTACTAAAAAAAAAACGAACAATGGACAAAATTTATAAAAATAAAGCGCGCCGTTACTTATCCAAAACTCGACTTTATATCCCTTCTATTATGCTCTACTCCCATACAGTCACCGATTTGGCAACGCATCGTACTGTAACTAATTACGATCCCAGACGTCGACTTCGCACACCGACTTCGACTTTGTCTGGTGCCACGAAACAAACAGCTACCAATTGTAATACTCATAACAATGGATTTGTTGTGGCCGATAGTAGTAGTACCAATAATAATAATAACAACCATTGATTACCTCAAAACTCTTAAAACCAAACCCATGAAAATTGAAAACAAAAGTAAAACAAATCAACACGAAAATCCCGAAAAATATGCCAAAACGTTAAACGTGTATGTTGTTGTTGTTGAGAAGCAGAGTACAAAATATCACATCTATATATACTTATATATAAAAAAAAAAAAAACCAAAACATATAAAAAGACAAAACATAATTTATTTTGCGTTTAATAATTTAACCTAACCGAAATCAAAACAAAATTAAAAAACTTTATCTAGTATATTATATATACGCATGAGGTAAGTTCTGTTGCGCCTAATTGGTTTATTTCTCTATATTTTTTTGTCGTTTCATTAAATTTGTATTTATAATTTTTTACATATATGATTTTCCATTATCTTTTGTAATACTTTTTTGATTTAATCTTAACACGCACACACACGCCGCAAAACACAGCTAAACACACTCATACACACACACACACACACACCATTAAGCATTCAAATTTAGAGGAAACTGTACCAAATGTATAGGGTTTAGCGATACGACGTATTATCGTTACCGCTATCGCTATCGTCATTGCTACTGTTATCGCCCCCAGCACCCATTCACAGCCATACACACACACGCACACACCCCAACAGCAAGAGCAACAACACCCGCAGCAGCAGCAGCAGCAGTTGTTGCTGTTGCATTCACTTAACTGATTATATAGCGTGCTTGATTACTAATCTATTGCTTATGTCTTTCCATGGCAGACGATGTCATAGCAGCCGACGAGGAATCCCACTGGCAACATCGGGTCAGCTCCGGCTTTGATCGTCTGGTGGCCTTCGCCAGCACCGAGCTGGACAAGACGCGTCGCTCCATTGATGGCGACACGGTGCCCGCCTCCATTAGCTGCAACACCTCACCGGATTCGGGCATCACGCACAGCAGCAGCAACTCGGATGCGGCGCGTACATTTTTGTCCACCTCGTCCAGCTCATCGCAGCTGGAGCTGCCTATTAACAACAGCAGCAGCAGCGGCAGCAACAACAGCAGCCTTTATGCCAGTCAGGTGCACAATCTAAGCCATCTTCCCTACCAGCATCAGCAAGGTCATCATCAGCAGCTGCAGCAGCAGCAGCCACCACAACAGCAACAGCAGCAGCCGCTGCAGCAGCAGCAACAACAACAGCAGCAGCAGCAACACTTGGATCATTTGAGCGACAGCAGCATGAAATCGACAACATCCTCATCGCTGCACGCGAGCAACTCGCTGAAGACCATCTCGCCGGTAGATTCGGTTGCCATTGAGTCACCACCGTTGTCTGATGTGGGACTGCCGCGCACGCCCAGTCCCAGTGCTGCCAGCGTGGCCACGCCTCCGCTGGCCCATGCCCCAACGGTGGGCAATGAGCTGCGCATTCCGCTCAAGTATCAGCGCAAATCGAAGAGCGGCTCCGAGAAGCACTACAAGAAGAAGTTCTGTGAGCGCAACTGGGAATACGATTGCGATGAGCTGCTGGCGTACTCGAACTCCAGTGCGCCACCAACGGCAGCCGATGCCGCTGGCAATGGGCCGCCAGAGCTGGAGGCGCCCGTCATTGTGGCAGCAACGCTGCCAGCAGTGCTGGGCAAGTCGGGCAAATCGCCGAAGGAGAAATCGTCGCCACATCACAACAGCGTTAATGCGAATAATGCAAATGCGAATGCCAGCTACCATCATCATCACAAGTCGTCCAAGTTCCGGCCCAAGGGCAAAGACTGGGACTGGTCGCTGGACAGCAGAAGCAACACCGGCGAGCCGACGCCGAATGGTGCCAGCAACGCCGCCACCACAACGAGTAATTAATGTACATTAATTTAGTTAAAATTGCTGAACAGACAGAAAAATAGTACGAAGAAAATGATAAAGTCGATAAATTATGAATGATAAATTGAAATCAATCCGCAGCCACATGCGCAACAAAAGTAAATTATGCAATGGTTTTGCTTTAAGGTTAATTTAATTTTTTATTTCGATTCAATTCGATTCGAATTGAATTGTATTTTAATGTGTAATTAAATGAATTGTGTTTATTTGTAGTTAACTTATTGTATAGAAGCGATTTTTGCCTTGTTTTTTATTATGTGTGTATGTTTATTTCTGCAAATTGTAATTAGGTTAGTGTAGCATATTTTAACTGACCATGTGTTAGACGTTAAGACCACATTTTGACAACAACAAGCAAAAAGCCCCCAATTACTGATGATCAATGTTACTGACTTCATTTTTACCAAGTTTACTATTATTATTATGATTATTATTCTTAAATTGTATTTAATTTTGTATTGTTTAATTGATTTGTACTCGTTTTAAGTTGTGTGTGTTTGACCTTTAATTTAAAATTGTGCGTTTTTTATGATTTTTAAATAAATTTTAAACTAATTACAAACAATTCACGTGTATTTCGACTATTTTTTATTCACCAACTTGAGTTGCAACTATCCAGTTTGAGCAGTTGCTAGATAAGTTACAGTTTCTCGTATTGGGACCAACAAGCTTCAAAAATCGATCCGTTCCTGTTCGCAAGATATATGTAAAAGTGTCAACGTCGCTTCCAATATCGTATTACAAAAATAAATATACATATATACAACAACAAATAATAATAAAATATTCAAAACGCAGTATACGCTTGGCAATACAAATATTTGAGCATGCGGACTTATTGATAAATGCACGTTGAAAATTATTTTACATTCTTACTCATTTTATTGCGCTTAGCATAAATATATAAACGAGTATATCGTATATACAAACATATATAAAACTTTTTGGTGTAGTTAAATGTAAAACAGGGCGTGTCTGCGACTGCGACCGCCCTGCTCCAAATTGCAGAAATGATACTTTAACCATAATCTTACACAATACAGAAACTGATGTAGCGCAACATTAGCAACAAGCAGCAGAATAAAGCAGGCAGCAGGCAACAACAAGTAACCTTATTAATTAAAGAATTTTCCACCTCAGCGAAATAACAACAATTTTATATATATTATATACATACATAATATAGCAGTAGCGGCATATACAACATATATATATATATATTATATATATATATAAATCATATACATATACAATGTATGTATGTGTGGCCAATCCGTTAGGCAGTTTCATTTTGCAAATCACTCAACATGGCGCCCAACGTGTGCTGTATGGAAACGTTCGATTTCGAATGTATGATTGTTAACGGGATTGGTTTGATAATAACAGCAAAAACAAGTCAAATATCAGGAAACCAATTAAACAGTAAACAAACAAATAAACATGATTTACAAGCATTTAACAACAAATAATAAATATTTAGTAAACATACATATATGAAAAATATACGTAAACCATATTTAACAATAGTGTTTTACATATATGTTAAACAACAACATACAATTAATTAAAATAAATAAATAAATATTATTAAAACAATAAGGCCCATAGCAATTTAATTGAATTTTCAAATGTGCTATTAGCGTAGTGTAACATTAACATTTAAAAAAAACAAGTACATAATGGCGCATTAATGATTTTTATACGTATACATATGTATTATATATTTACCATCATATACAGAGTCGAAGGGCTAAGAAAACAAAACAAACAAATTTTACAACAACAAATAGCCCCGGCAAGATGAATCAGTTGTAGCAAATGGAATATTATTTGGCGCTATTTAAATGTAATGTATAATGCATATAAAACAAAATAGTTAAATTTACATAAACAAATGAACATACAAGTATTTAACTAAAGTGTAAGTAAACGCAACTAATTAATAACGACAACAAATAAATGAAAATATAAAAATTAAACAAGCACACGCATATTACAATTAACGGTATTATTATGTATATTTAAAAAATATTTATTGCATATTAATAATATTATTTTAAACTTAAAAGTTTAATAAAAAACACTAAAATTTAATTATCTGTCTTTTCTTGTGGCTCCCAGAGCTTTCACAGTAGGCTAATAAATATAATAAATAAACATTATTGTATAAATTGCATATATAAAAAAATCAATTAACGGGAATATTGATTGATAGCTTGCCAACAATAGTCCCAATGTCTTTCAAATAAAAGCAAAATTTATTGTTTGTTCCATAGGTTTTTTATTGACTTTAATTGTTTTTAGCATTTCATTCAAATATCTTATAAAAAAGTACAGTTTGGTTCGCTTATCTATATGATAACTATTGTATGTAAGTATGTATATTGATTTCCGTTTGTTTATCAAAGTGTTCCCGTTGAAGATATTATATGTATTCGTATTCCTAAGGGGATATTTCTATTTATTTGAAGCGGTAGCAGTTGGATGTAGGGACTTGCATGTCCAGTTTCCTAGCTACGATCGATGTTGTTTATTTCAGAATTTAGCTGACATTGCTTATGGTTGTGGTAAATTGTATAGATACATATGATTGAATGGTTTAATTGCTGACTATCTTTATTCTTTGCGGCATCTGAGGTCTTTAACAAATTCAATTGTTTTCCTAGCTCTAACTTTGCGTTTTGTAAATGAGTGTATATTTTTATATAATTAGATATATACTATGTGTATACATAGCTAACTCTTCATTTTAATGCATTCGTATGGTTTTGTGTGTATATTTTATGGTACATGTAATGCATGTATATAATTGTTTTACAATAAAGCCTGAGGCACATTTATGATTTATTTTTTACATATTTTAAATTTTTCCAATTTTCTTTTCGATTTAAAGGTGGATAACGCAAAGGTGCTCTAGATGTGTGTGTTTATAATTTTTACTTTGTTTTACAAACAAATTAACATTAATTTTTAGCAGGGGGAAAAATGGTGAGTTATTTAAATGAAATGGGAAAGTCGTAGAAGTCTAAAGGATAGTTGAATAAACAAAATAGAGCATTGGATAATAAGCATACAAATAACACTAAAATTACAGATAATATAACGTGGATTACAGCGGTATATGAAAGAATTAAACCTAGAGAACTAGGCACAATAAGAGAGATAATGCTCCTATTATGCGTCATCATTAAACAAAACACTTTTAATAACAAACAAACACTTAATGCTAATTACAAACCATTGAAAATGGTTTAGTGATAGGGTAGAAAAGATAACAATTTAATTGGATAGAAGTTAGAAATTACATAGTACTAAATACATTGATTGTTGATAAAATCGAAAGAAGGTCGACTAATTTTATACGTATGCTGAAGCAATCAACTTTGTTTTTAATAGCTTAATAATGTTACAAATTGATTTGATAACAAATTCTAGAGAATTACGTTACATTATGATACATACACACAATTAGACACTTGAAGTTGATAATTCTTATGTTTGTTCTTTGTTCGGGCCCTCAACACTTGTTAGCTTAGAACTATCCTGTATGTAAAGTTTCGGTTCATATCGGGATCGTAAAACAATCTCGACCCCTGACGGGACCATTTAAAATGTTACAATCTTTTATTTTCTATGTGTATATATGTTTTTAAAACCGCTGCACGTTGAATTCATTCAGACTTTAAGTTCGTTTCATTTGTAAGGTTCTCTACTATACGTTTTCTTTTTTTTTAGTTTGGTTTTCAAATTGAGGGTCAACAGTAAAAACTAGCAAGCATTTTCCAGTTGCTTCCCACTTTTATAACAATATGCAGCATACACAGTACAAGCTTACATATATAATTACAAATACTACATTGTACATTTAGATGCATATGCACGCACATACATATAACATATAACAAGGGCCTGAGGGATACTTGGTTCAGGATGGTTTCAATGACATGCAAAAACAAATCCATTCATTGACATTCGACATTTGCATAGATTGCTGTTTTGGACATTGTTGAAACCAATTGGAGCTTAGCTTAAGAAAATTAATATATGTAGTATAGGCGTGTGTGTTGTCTTTCGCTTGAGAATTGCGAAGAGAAAGCTCTCGAGAGGAAACACCGATAATCGTACAATAATTACTTAAGTAAATACAACAACAAATTATATAAAATAGACACAGACTACGTCTTTGTTTTTCTATGATTATAAATTGATCGAATTTAAGCAAATGACATAATCCAGCTGCATTAATATATTCGATACATTTATGGTGCTTAGAAATTGGAAAAACGTAAGGACAGACAGTAGGGAGTTAGAGACAGAGACAGAGACAGAGAAGAAGAGAGACATTTATAACTTATCCACATGCTGCAGCAGACAGGCCATTACCAGCTCTTCTGATTGAGTCTCGTTCGCATCGTTCTCTGGCTGCGTTTGAGCTTTCTCTTCGTGCAAATTCTACAAGCTATCGAGTATTTCGGCGGCACCAATAATGGCCTCCACATCGCTGCAATTGGGCGCAACATCATCAATCAGCGCATCGCTGCTGAGAGCCAAGACGGCATCTGCCGTGCTGCCAACGCCAAAGGCCGCCACAGCCGGCGAGGACAGGCTATCAATTGTGTTGCCATTGATCAGAAAGTCGCGATGTAGCTCGACGGGACTGTAGCGGAAGCACGGCGTTGTGATGGGCGTCGTTGGCATCGATTTTGATATATCGAGTGCGGTGCGCGTACCATACGGTTGCCCACCATAGACAACATTGCTGCCGCCCCAATTGAAGGCCGGGGAGATGTTAAAGAATCCGTTGGCAGCATTGCAGCTGCTATTGGTGGTATTTTGGCTGTTATTGCAGCCCTGCAGCTGCGGCTGCTGATGTGGTAGCGGTGTCGACGGAACTGATCGGGACACAATGCCACCGGCACTGCCAGCGCTGCTGTAACCGCTCGAGGAGCCCGCCGATGAGCTGCATGTGGTCGTCGTTTGTATGCCGCTGAACTTGTTGTTAAAACTGGGTGAGATGAGCGCAGTGACATCCACATCATCGTATAGCAGACTAGCCGATACATCGACATCGTTGCCGCCGTCCAGTTTCAGCGCAACAACCGACTGCTGACTGTTGCTGTTCTCGGAGAAGAGAGCATCGTTGATTATGACATCGTTGACAATCGCATGGCTCAGCTGACGATTGTAGCCCGTTGAGGGCGAGTGGTTGCTGCTGCTGCGCTGCAACTGTGACAACGGCACCGATTGCGATCGTTGCGTTTCGTTTAGTTCCATGCTGGCGCCGCTTAGCGCCAGACTCGTTTCCAAATCCATTGAGTTTTGATTGACCAGCAGTTCTACATTGTTGCTGTTGTTGTTGCTCTCGCTGAACTGGTTGTTGGTGCCGCTGAACGACCAATTGACGCCCATGCACTGCTGCAACAGCGAGGGACTTGGTGGCGCCGAGGCGGAACTGCTGCTAGGATAACTGTAAACATAGCTGCGTCGGCGCCTATGGGCACCAATCATTGGATCACCGTTGCCATTGTTATTGTCAAAGTCCAGCGATTGTTGTTTGTTTAGCAGACTAGAACGCTGGCGCATGCGTGTGAGTCCAGGACTTGCAAAGCAGTTTTGCGTGGGTAGCTTTCCAGTTGTTGTTGTTGCAGCTGCTGTTGTTGTTGTTGCTGCCACTGCTGGTGCTGTTGGTGCATTGCTGTTGATGTTTGGGGAAATGGGCAGAAAAATGCAGTTCTTGTTGTTACCATTACTGGACGCATTGCTTAGACTTATTTTGCGCTTGTTGCCGATAGTGCTGTTGTTTGTTTGACGCAGTTGCTGCGGCTGCTGTTGTTGCTGCTGCTGCTGCTGTAGTTGCTGCTGTTGTTGTTGTTGTTGTTGATGCTTTCGTGACATTAAAGCCAGAGACGCTGAGGCAGAACCCACAACATTTGTTGCTAATGCAGCTGTTGCTGCTGTTTGCAAAGGCATTACGCGACGCATCTGTTGCAGCTGCAACTGTTGTTGCTGCTGCTGTTGCATCGCTGCTGTCGCTGTTGTTGCGGTTGCCGTTGCCATTGCTGATCTAGCAGTTGCCATTGCCATTGCATTTGTGAGTGCAGCAGCTGACGCAACTTGTGGATTTCTGTGTTGTTCTGCATGAGCATCTAAGGAATTCAGTTGTTTTTCCTCAGCGTCTCCCATCTGAAAATATTGAAGCAACTCGGTATCAGGGCTTTCGGAGTTCTCCTCCTCATCGTCGCCGGGCAGAAAGTAATCATCCAGCTCATGCTTATCCATATTGCATATGCTAATGACGCGCTCCCGCGGCAATCCCAGATTCTCCGGCAGTCCCGAGTCCTCGGCAGCGGCCAATGCGGCCGCATTCTCTGCCATCAAACGTCTTGTCCGCATCAGCATCATGTTGCGTGATGCGACCTTCGGTGTGCTGCTGCTCGTGTCCAGACTGCTCGACGGACTTATCGAGCTGGGATTATTCAATTGCGCCGGCGGGCCCATTGATAGTGCTATGACATTCACGGGCGAGCTTTCGGGCGGTGGCTGAGCTGGTGGCGGTGGTGTTGCTGCCGTTGTGGTTATCACTGGGGGTATTAGCAGAGTGCTGCCGCTTGTGCTGCCGCTGCTGGGCGAGTTGGCCCAGAAGCCTTTGGTCTGCTGCGCCTTGAGCACCTTCTTGCAGAATATGTTGGTAGTGTTGTACTCTTCCGCCTCGTCCTTGATGACCATCCCAGTAGGTGATAGCGGATATTGAGCGACAGACTCCGCCTGCAGCTCCAATAGCTTGGGCGTCAGATTGCGGACAGCATTGCTGCGCGGCTCCGTGGCCAGATTCATGGGCAACACTTGCTGGTGATGTTGCTGCTGCTGCAGCTGTTGGGCTGTCAGATAGCTACTGGGTGAGTCTATAATCTCCTGCTTGATCTTTAGTAACTGCTCCGTTTTGTGGTCATCGCTGACTGCCTCCTGGCTGCTACCTGCATCATGGGAGACATTCGGCTGATTGCAGCTTGATTCCGAAGATGTGGAACCCTTGCGTTTTTTTTTGCGACGCTTCTTTAGCGGTCCCATGTCCTGAATATCAATAAAAAATTAAATAGTAAACAATTAATGACATCGGATTGAAGTCAACTACATACAGACATCGCTCGATAGGAAAAAAAGTCAACCAAAAGTGTTTTTGAATAGAAAAGAAATTCTCATTAATAGAAATTTTATGTTAAACAAGTTTATTGCATTGAAAAAATATGTTTTTTAATTAGTAGACAATTATAATTGATGTTTTAGTTCATTGTGACTTCATTTTCGAGCGATCACTGTGCCAGAAAAACTTACCGCTAACAAGCGCTTCTCTTTGGGCTCCCTGGGCGCATATTTCTTGGGCGCGAGTCCTGCATTAATAGATGCATTGTTGCTCTTGATGCGCGTGGCCAGTTCCGTGACGCTGTCCAGCTTGGTGTTTAGCAGCTTTTCTGCCCAGCTGCGCACCACATCCCAGCTGCAGTCGTTGTCTGTGGCTGAACCTTGTGCGCTACCCGCGGCGCTGGGTGATCGCTTTAAATGTGCTGCGGCGACTTCAGTGGGTACTGTGTCATCGAGTGGCTCATCCTTGCACAGTTGGGGCAATTGTGGTGGCGTTAGTTTGGTGGTCTTCCGCATGGCTGCATAGCAGTAGCGCGAATTGCCTCGCGTGCCCAAACGTCGCGGACGGACACCAGGGAACACCTGCTTCATGACCTTGCCAAAATCCGCAGTTGACAGCGGCTTGATGCTCAGGCGTTCACAATAGGCGCTACAAAATGGTAAGTGCTTTAGTCAACTATATTTCTTTGAGCTATATATGATGGGTTTAAAGTTCCTTGTATTACTTCAGAGTCCTAATCAACTTACATGTAATCATTGTAAACGTCCTGTTTTGGTATGGAGACTTGAGCATCGTGCTCGAGATGCGAACGCACCCAATTGATGGTGTGATTAATCTCGGAGCGTGTGCCTAACGGATTCTGTGGCTGTCTCAATGGATCGGTGTCCGCACTCTCGCCGGGCAATCGCAAATACAGAAAGAGTTTCTCAATGGGCTTCAAGCCCGCTACACTTTCCAGAATCTGAGCGATCTGCAGCTTGGCAGTGTCACTAAAAACGAGATAGTATTTAGTAATTATTATTATTTTGTCTAGTAACTACTCACTCTAAGCTGGATTCGATGACCTGCTGGACGCGTCGCATTCGCTCCTCATCGCTGGTCAGCGCATTCATCACATTCTCCGCAATTGTGGAGTTGATGGCGCCACTGGGTGCAGCGGCGGGTACAGCTGGTGCGCCGCCTTCACTGGGATGTGGGTGGATCACATGTGGCGGAGGTGCTGGATGCCTCGGCAGCGCTGCTGACGCATTCACATTAATCGCATGCATTATCTTGCCCAGCTCCAATTGCTGGGCGCTGTTGAAGGCATTGACAAACGCAAGGCCAGCATTATTAGCGGCCGCTGCAAACGGATTCGGCGTGAGCACAGATGTGGCTCCACTGCCGACAGAGCCGGGGGCAAACGCTGGCGGCACAAAGCCACCGCTGGTAGCAGGTACATTTATGGGTGTGGGTGACACCTGGGACTGGGTGAGTTGTTGGTTAGGCGTTGCCACAATTGGCGCAATCGTCAGTGGTGTTGACTTAGCCGTTTGCATATGTATGGGCGGCGCCTGGAACCGTCCGGATGTATAGGCGGGAATGTCCGGCACGGGCACGGGTAGACCACAAATGCCATAAGGATTTGTGGCCACTGTTGTTGTTCCTGCAGCCTCGTATATGTTATTATGATTTGGATTGCCGGGCTGTTGATGCCTTGGCAGCAAAGTTGCCCCCGCTGCTGCTGCTGCTGCTGATTTCGTCGTCCACTGCGCACCACTAAGCTGGCCATGCTTCTCGGACATGTTAGGTGGGGCTTAGACTTGCTTACAACACAGCACCCGGACCCCAGGACACCAGACAGCAGCACCCTTGCCACAAAACACTTTCCTGAACTTTGGCAACTCACTTCCTGCTGCTGCTATTTTTTATTATTATTATTATTATTGTTGTTGATATAAGTTATTAGTTTTGATTTGATTGAAAAGCTTACGCACGAAATATACATATGTATATATACATATGTGTACGCTTGAATGGCTGACGCGTGCTTTAGGAGATGAAGATTGCGTAGTCGATAACTGGCGCGACGAACATTTTGGCGACAACGGAAGACACAAATGTTAACAACAACAACATATCAAGATAATAAACCATTTTCAACTGCATCTACGACTAGGGTAGAGCGAGTTAAAGGCGGTACGAGCGTACGACAGTTGCAATAATTGCTGCAATTTTCGAACACTTGAGCTATTTTCTAATAAGATTACAAAATATATTGGAATATTCCATTTTTCGCGGAGATAAGAGCTCCGTTCCTTCTGCGTCTCGAAAAATACACACGAATGTGGCCAACGTTGACTGGCGTTAAATGCGCTAAAAAATACCGCATGATCTCAATTGTAAACACGGTGTTGCTTTTCGATATATTTTAATTTTGAAGCTATGAAATTAACATTTTAGTGAGGAAACAAAAATTTTTTAGCATATAATTTTTTAAATTATTGCTATTTAATTTGAAGCAAAAGTATGGTAATTAAAATGTATTATTAATTTGAAAAACTTTTTTTTTAATGTTAATATAACGACTAGTATTTTATCTACTGTATCTTGATTTTGGTATTTTTTTAATTAATTATTGTAAATAATAAAGCGTTTGATTTAATTAGCATTTCAATATATATAAAAACAACTTGCGTTTTGCCATTTGGTTTTTCATTAAATCATATGTTATCTATTTTTGGCAATTTATCGATAGCTATTGGGACATTGCAATCGCTACTCAGAAAAAATGGCGATTCAGTAAAAAGTCACAGAAAAGCGTCGTCTTTACACAACACAGACAAAAATTTCAACACTAAAATACTGTTCTCAACCGCAATTAAATAAAAGATGCGCGCTGAACTTGGTCCAAACACTTGCCGAGTGTGCTTAGAGCCCAGCCAACGCTTGCAACGCATTGATGAGACCCGCGAGGAGGGTGAAGAGACTCCAAATGAAATGTTAATACAACTATTGGGCATTTCATTCAGCAAGGTGAGTTTAAATCAGTTTTTGAAATTCGATTATTAACCTGCCAAAAAAATAACAGTTGAATGGCAAAGAGCAGATTCCTGATGGAATTTGCAAGATTTGCAAAGTGGAGCTGAATATGGCTTTCCAGTTTCGGGAAAAGGCTCTGCGGAAACAAGCGGAAATCGAAGATTATTGCCGGGAAATGGGTATGCTGGAAGAGGCCGAGGATTATCTAGTGAAGGAGGAGTTAGGGTCACAGGATCATCATCAAGCGGACGATGAGGAAATGAATGAATTTGTGTTGAATGAGGCTCATAGTCCAGATGTTGAGGGTGATGTTGATGATTGTGTCCAGGATGATGAGTTCCTGGATGTCGATGCCGCGCATGAGCCCCAGGAGGTCATTACCGATGACATCGAGTACTTGGACGACAGCTATACCATAGAGATGAGTCATGAACAGAATGAAGTCGTGCTCGAAACTAAATATGATGACACAATGGAATCCGGTGATATTAAACTGCGTCGTGGTCGCACCCGTTTGGGCATGAACATAGTAAAGTCCGAGCACGACGATTTGCAGCAATCGTATAGCGTCGCAACTGGAGTGGTTGACTTGAAGCCCAGACGTGGACGCGGACGTCTTGGCCTGAACTCGCTGCGCACTTCAGATGGCACTGAAAAGGGCGGCTACGTCTGCGATGTGTGTGGCAATTTCTACGAGAAGCGTGGACGCATGATGGAGCATCGCCGACGTCACGATGCCATCTGTCAATACCAGTGCGAGTAAGTCTTTTGATCTTTAAAATAGCAAAACATAAATGAATTGATTCCTTGGCTTAGACTCTGTGATGCCAAGTTCCAGGTGCGGGAACAGCTGCGCAAACACATGTATTCCCATACAGGTAGCAAGCCGTTCAAGTGCAGCTTCTGCAGTCGACAGTTCTTCTACGAGAGCGTGCTCAAATCGCACGAGAAGTGAGTACCCAGCTTAACATAAACATTAACTGATCTTAACTCTCAGCTGTATTTTCTGTACCTATCAGCGTGCATCGTGGTGTCAAGCCGTATGTATGTAAAGTATGCGACAAGGCCTTCGCCTACGCCCATTCTCTGACTAAGCACGAGCTGATACACTCGGACATCAAGCTGTATCGCTGCGAGTATTGCCAAAAGGATTTCCGTCTGCTTCATCACATGCGCCAGCACGAGGAGACCAAATGCCATCAGAATGCAGTTATGCTAGCCGAAACATTGAAGTTCGATCGTGAGGACCAGGATGTCGATCTGATGGCTGTGGAGGAGCTTAAGAATGAGAAGCTTCGATTGTCGTAGCAATGCATGCTCACTTAGATATACATACATACATATATATGAAGTTTATGCAATTACACCACAGCGTATTGAAGTGCACTCGTGTAAGTGTTTTTCATTTTAATTAAGAAATGCAATTATAAATTAAAAGTAATAACAAAAAAAAAAATCTAATTATACTTGTAACTTTTCCTTCTACCATACAAATTAACGTATACTTTAAATTAAAGATGTGAAACTATTTACATTGCTTTAGTCGAAAACCTTAATTTCTATTATAATCACCGAGATTGACTATCTCAAACGGAAGTTCCAATCAAGAATATATATATTTATTTTGTCTTACACAAATTCCAGGGTAAAAGTTTGTCGATCCGTATTAACTATGGTGTTTTACTTATTGATATATTTATATGTTAACACCATTTGAAAGCAGATTATATAATGTACAAGAGAACATTTATCAAGTAAACCTTATCAACATATTATAGCCTTATCTTAGGCTATTTTGTTTTCAGGTAGTCAAATATTTTACGTTTATAAGCAATTATAACATGATTACTATTTGGTATATGAATATAAAAAGCTCAAATGTATTAATCATTTCACATTTAAAATTGTATACAATATATTAAGTGTATGTGTAGTAATAATATATCTTTGTGAATAGCAGACAATATTTTAGTCTTCGACATCCGTAAACTTGAATTTCAAGGGTATGTTAGGCACATTGATCAGCACGCTCTTAAATGCATTATCTGTGGAATAATTGAACTCAACATTGTAGTTTCGAATAAGTCTCGCGAGACCCAATTCCAATTCCATTTCGACAATACGTTTGCCGATGCACATGCGAGGACCAAATCCGAATGGTAAATAAACAAATGGATTGCTCGCCTTTAGGGCCTGCGGACATTTTTCATCAGTAGCTTCTTCTGTGCTTTGGCGTAGCCATCGCTCGGGCAAGAATTCTTTGCTTTTGGGATAATGTTGATCATCGGCGTGCAGGCCATAGGACAATGTCATAACTTGTGTTTCTTTGGGCACCTGGTATCCATTTAGCACAAGGTCCGACTTGATGACACGACCATTTCCCAGCGTCAAAGGATACACACGTAGCGATTCCTTCATGCAGGCGCGCAAGTAAGGCACATTCTTCATTGACGCTTCTGTAAACTCGGAGTCCTTGTTTGGTAAAATGCGACGTACTTCCTCGCGCAGCTTTGCTTGCTGTTCGGGATTTTTGGCCAGACAAAGAAGTGCAGCAGTGAAAGCAGTGGTTGTCTGTGAAAGACAATCATAAATTTGTGGTTTAATTAACTCATTAATAAATCATTGCTTCTTACCGTATCTACACCGGCCATTAGCATATCTAAAGCCATAACAATGGCGATTTGTTTGTCAGTTTTCAAGAGTTTCTCCAACACGCTTTTCTCGTGATCCGGTTTGTTGGCTGGTTCACGTTCCAAACGTTCCAGAGCCTCGTCAACGTAGCCAGCAGTCACTTCCTGAATAGTGTCCAGGGCTTTAATTAGCTTATTGTATTTGGGCGTGGCTACATAACGCCAAATTGACGGTTTCATTTCAAGATCTGCCGAAAACTGAAAGAAATCATTGAGAGCATCGAAGAGTTTCTTGGCCTGCGGATTTTCGCGATTTGAACTCATCAGTCCCAGCTGCTTGTCCAGAGCTACCACCGAAACGGATTCTAACGTCCAGCGATTGATATCCTCCTCAAAAGAATCGGGAACTTCAAACGTTTGGCTATCGCGTATATCTCGTATGCTAATTTAAGGCATACAAACCGTTAGGAACCGTTGTAAAATATCAAAACAATAGTTTTAGCTCACCGCTGGATGAACTCCTTGTTAACCTCTGACATTTTTTGATAGTATAGGCGTACAGTTTTCGGCTGCATCATTACGGGATTAACACTAAAGCGGAACTTGGACCAAACCTCCGCTTGCCTGTGAAAGTCTCAATTTGTATGATATATAGATACATATATATTAAAATTATCTCTTACGTAGATAATAAGCCTGCAATGCCCTTGTAAAAATCTTTGCGAAGCACGGTTCGATGATAATGCAGTACATTATTACCTGGCCGCTCCGGCCAGGGGCCTTCAGCGCGAAAAACTTGCTCAAAATGTTTTGGATCATTGGAAATGAGAAACTCCACTCTGCCAAAACCGGGCAATCTGAAGAGAGGGCCGTGCTGGCGACGCATGTCCATCATCATATCCTGATTTTGCATTTTGTGGTACTTGCCGCCGGGCATCAAATGGCGGACAAAGTGCAGCATGGACACCTTGGGTATCTCATTGTATGGACGCGCCTGATCCCAACCCGCTGGTTTTGTTGTAGATGTCTCATTTTCTGACACGCCAACTGCCGCACTTGTTTGCTGGCGCTGAACATTTTTATAATACCGATTAGATAAATACACATATTATTATAAACACATAGTAATACAAAGCAAGTTCCACAAACCTGCTGTATCGGTATAGTCCGAATCAGTTGTTGAAGCTTCACACGCTGACCTAACATTGTGCTGTGACTGTTCATGGGGAACTGAGCACCGAGTTTGTATATTTTGCACCTTTTCGTTCGGCTTGTAAGCTTTTTGACTATTTATGTTGTTTGTTTTTGATGGGGCTTTAAGAGAGCGCTTAAAATATGTTTATCATCATGACATCACAATTATTAAAATTGAACAAATGTGGAAAAGCTTTGAGAATTAATATATATGTGCGTTATTAAAAGCTTTTCAATTATTCTATTATTATTAAATTTGTATTAAATTTAAGCTTTTTATATTACAATTAATCAACTAGTTTGATTCAAATCCTTTTTTTGTATACATATCTGTTCTCATCTCAAAAATGAATTTCTTACAGTAACATTTAAATTTGATAATTAAGATTATATTTACATATATTATTTTTTTCTTATATACATTTTTTCAAATAACTGACCTTCCCAGACTTCAAACTGCCACAACTTTGTCAAATCTGATCCGATTGTCAATCCCAAGGCCATTTTGATCATTATTTGGCATCTAGTTTAATTCTACATCTCAAATTTATCAATTATTGAAAAAATAATTTTTAGGATTTTTTTAGGGAAAAAAGCATAAGGGGGGACCCTTACAAATTTTGATTTTTCAAAAAATAGAATCTGGAAATTTTACGTTTAATTGATTGTGGGTGTCTCCATTAGTATAAAAAACTATATGAAAAGTGATTTTGTGGTGTTTCATTTTTCTGTCAAAAATCACGCCAAAAGTGACAAAAAAATTGACTTGTAAAGTGCCCAAACAACGAAAAGTGCCTTATAAATGACCTTCCCAGATTTCAAACTGCCACAACTTTGTCAAATCTGATCCGATTGTCAATCCCAAGGCCATTTTGATCATTATTTGGCATCTAGTTTAATTCTACATCTCAAATTTATCAATTATTGAAAAAATAATTTTTAGGATTTTTTTAGGGAAAAAAGCATAAGGGGGGACCCTTACAAATTTTGATTTTTCAAAAAATAGAATCTGGAAATTTTACGTTTAATTGATTGTGGGTGTCTCCATTAGTATAAAAAACTATATGAAAAGTGATTTTGTGGTGTTTCATTTTTCTGTCAAAAATCACGCCAAAAGTGACAAAAAAATTGACTTGTAAAGTGCCCAAACAACGAAAAGTGCCTTATAAATGACCTTCCCAGATTTCAAACTGCCACAACTTTGTCAAATCTGATCCGATTGTCAATCCCAAGGCCATTTTGATCATTATTTGGCATCTAGTTTAATTCTACATCTCAAATTTATCAATTATTGAAAAAATAATTTTTAGGATTTTTTTGGGAAAAAAGCATAAGGGGGGACCCTTACAAATTTTGATTTTTCAAAAAATAGAATCTTGAAATTTTACGTTTAATTGATTGTGGGTGTCTCAATTAGTATAAAAAACTATAAGAAAAGTGATTTTGTGGTGTTTCATTTTTCTGTCAAAAATCACGCCAAAAGTGACAAAAAAATTGACTTGTAAAGTGCCCAAACAACGAAAAGTGCCTTATAAATGACCTTCCCAGACTTCAAACTACCACAACTTTGTCAAATCTGATCCGATTGTCAATCCCGAGGCCATTTTGGTCATTATTTGGCATCTAGTTTAATTCTACATCTCAACTATTTGAGTTTTTGGAAAAATAAAATTTTGGACTTTTTTGGCGAAAAAAGCATAAGGGGGGACCCTTACCGATTTTGATTTTTCAAAAAATAGAATCACGAAATTTTACGTTTAATTGACTGTGGGTGTCTCAATTAGTATAAAAAACTATACGAAAAGTGATTTTGTGGTGTTTCATTTTTCTGTCAAAAATCACGCCAAAAGTGACAAAAAAATTGACTTGTAAAGTGCCCAAACAACGAAAAGTGCCTTATAAATGACCTTCCCAGACTTCAAACTACCACAACTTTGTCAAATCTGATCCGATTGTCAATCCCGAGGCCATTTTGGTCATTATTTGGCATCTAGATTAATTCTACATCTCAAATTTATCAATTATTGAAAAAATAATTTTTAGGATTTTTTTGGGAAAAAAGCATAAGGGGGGACCCTTACAAATTTTGATTTTTCAAAAAATAGAATCTTGAAATTTTACGTTTAATTGATTGTGGGTGTCTCAATTAGTATAAAAAACTATAAGAAATGTGGTTTTTGGGTAGTTCATTTTTCTGTCAAAAATCACGCCAAAAGTGACAAAAAAATTGACTTGTAAAGTGCCCAAACAACGAAAAGTTCCTTATAAATGACCTTCCCAGACTTCAAACTGTCATAACTCTGTCAAAACTGAACCGATCTTCAATCCCGAGGCCATTTTGGTCCATTCTTGACCTCTACTTTAATTCTACATGTAAGATTTATGTGCTTTTAAAAAATAAAAATATTCATATTTTTTTGCGAAAATCAAAATATAGAATCTTGAAATTTTATTTTGAATCGATTGTGGATGTCACAATGTTGGGGTGGTTAATTTTTTTGTGAAAAAACACGCCAAAAATAACAAAACGTAAAATATTCTTGATTTCATTTTACCATATGAGAACATATCTATAAATTGTATTTTTTTGTTAATGGGTACAGGGAATAAACACAAAATGCATTTATTTTATAGACTTTTGAAGTTTATTTATTTGCATATTGATAGGTTTACAATATTGTACGTATGGATATTAAAACAAACACCAATGTTTTCCTTTACAAACCGAATTATACCTTCAATAGTTTTCCACGGATATTACGTATAATAAGTAAATAATGTAGGTAAGTATAAATAGTTGCATAGAGTAATAACTAACTATTAGAAGTAAATTACAATTAATTAAAGTTTCACTGTAGATAGAGTTTTTTACAAGACAATTTCCTCGCGATAATCGATTGGCACGCAAGGCAAAGAAGTGTATACAAAGTATAGGATATTGTCGTATCGTTTATGTCGTTTTAAAGGGTAAATCAATAATAATTATTCGATAAATACCATGTTTCGATAATGCATAAAATGTAATAATAATATGTTTCAATGGGCGCCTTAAGCCCAGCAGTAAGTATTTATAGCTAAACTACAACTCAAAGGACTAAAAGCCTATGACAGTTTTGTATAATAAATATAACTAGCTTTCTAACTCGTGGCGACTCAGGCGTCGGCCTGCTGCTGATAGCTGCACACAATTTTGGCCGCATCGTTCATCATTTTGGCCGTTGATCGTACGAGGAACATCAGATGACACTCATCGTAGACGGTCAACTCGACACGGGTGCGCACTAATCCATGCAACACTGTGGCACGCTCCAGGTCCAGCCAGCGCTGCAGGGCGAGCTCACGTTCCTTTGTCGAGCCCGAGAGCGCCACATCCGAGGGTCCCCACAGCACAAACTCCAGCACAGACTTGGCCTTGGACAGCGACTCGGCGCGCTCCTGTTGCAATATATCGGCCAGAATAGGCGTGATTTTCGTTGCGGGCAGCATGTCGGTTACGGCACCGTGGGCGCATTTGCAGAGCGTGCCCATGGGCTCCTCGTCGTCATTGTTGTTGCTGTAAAGTGGTAATATTAGTGGATGATATAAATAGTTTATATAATGACAGCTTTTCGTACCCTTGTAGGACACAGAGTCGCGCCTGCGCATCCTTGTTTTCCATATCCTTGGACAGCACCACATTCGATAGACTAAGCGGCGTCTCTTCAATGGCCTTGGCCTGCAGATTCTTCATGCCATTGACCAGCTGCAGCATAATGAATGCCACTTCGCGCGTCATGACGTCATCAAAGGCGGGCATGGCACTGGACGTCGGCGCACTCTCCTCCGCATCGTTGGATGCCATATTATTGGTGGGCGATGTCGACTCCTCATTCAATGTGCTTAGATTCTGCACGGATACGACATTGCGCAGCGCATTGCCACCGGCGGCATCCTTCAGGCTGTTTAGATTTGGTATGGAGCCGCGGAAGTTGAAGTTGCTCTTGTCCAGCACCTGGGATTTGCCTTTGAGTATGGCTCCAATCGATTGCAGCGTTTCCAGCTGCAGTCGCGGCAGCACCGATATTGTGGCCTGCAGCAGCGTCACCTCCGTTGTGGGCATCAGCGGCAGCTGGTAACTGGGCACCAGATCGCAAAACTCGGTTATGGGATTGAGCACATCGCAGATGCCGCCCGTCAATTGGCTCAGCTCGCCGCCAACGCCCGCCAGCTGATTGCAGTCAGCCGATAGGGCCAAGGTGACGGGCGATGTAGTCCACAGGGCCGCATGGAAGGCCTTCTTGCCCACCACAAACGCCTGGGCGCCCTCTAAAATGGTAAAGTCCTCGTAGCGCAAGTTGATGGCATTGGCCAACGGTCGCAGTGCAGCGGGCACAACCGGCGTTTGCTGCAGCTGAGATAGAGATGCAATTTAGCAACTGGTGAAACTAGGAGGTAGGTAGCAATGACTCACCTGATCGAGCACCTGGGCAAGCGCTTCATGATTGGCAACCACAACGGCCGTGTAGTTGTCCTCGATGGTCTTGTGCACGACACTGCGTCCCTTGCGCATGCGCAAACGATTCGTGGCCTTGCTGCGGAACTTGTTGCCCTGCAGGAGAATAGGTTTAATATGTTGTTGTTGTTAGGGGCACAGATATAGTTTAAACCCACCATTGGCATGCCCCAGACGCTGTCGTTGATGTCCGTGGCCACATCGCCACCAGCCTCGCTGCCGTAGTAGCTGTACGGCGCATAGATGTCGAACTCGCCCACCTCGCTGCCCGCATACGAGGCCGAGATGACGCGTGGAATGTTGGCTGCAAAGTAAATCAGAAAAGTTAGCATATGAGAAAGTTTCCACTGTGAAAATTCTTCATTTGTCCTACCTAAGCTATTGTTGAGGCCGTAGTTGCGCACTGGACCGTACTCGCTGCGCGAATAGCTAGCTATCGAAGCCGTATCCGAGTAGATGTTATTGCGCCTGTTCGCCTGGCTGTTGAGTCGTTGCCCGGAAACAGAAGCCAGATCCATGTTGCTGCTGCGTATTGGCGGCGTCGGTGGCGTTGCTGCTGTTGCTGTTGGCGTCGCTGTTGTTGCTGTCGAGCTGCTGCTGCAGTTGCCCATTTTAACAAATTCGTACATGTTCTCATAGTCGCGTTTGTCCTTCAGATAGCTGTCAATGGTGCTGTTGATCTTGCGCACCGAATCCTTCAGGCTGCTCCGCTGAGCGCTGTCCGCGCTGTCGTTGGCACGCTGCTCAAAGATCTCCAGCTTGCTGGATATGGACATCTTTGTCTCGGCCTTCTTCGGCTGCCGCTCGAAGGTGCTGGTGCGGCTATTGACAGATCCGGCCTGTCCGCCTGATGCAGTTGTGCCCGAAGGCGGTTTGCCCGACTCGAATGGATTGTTGTTGCCCACCTTGGACTGGTCGGCCGTTACATTCTCACCGTTTGACGAGCAAATGGAGATAGTATCGGTAAGTATGCCCCGCTTACGGACCAGCTCCAGCTGTGCCTCACGCTCTCGCATGCTCGCCGTTCGCTCCGGCTTGCGTGGCGCTATCGAGGAGCGAATTTCGCCTGCGTATTGAGAGATAGATTGATTAGAAAGATCTTTATAAGTCATGGTTGAAAGTCGAACTGGTTTGAGCCCGAAGCTCCGTCCTACTCTATTTGTTCTATGTAGCCAAAAAGCAACCGAACCTGGTTTGACACAAAACTATTTTTTGGGATATTAAAATGCCCTGTTTTTGCAATATTCGACAAAATGTGGATCGAATTAAGAAATTACATTTCAACCTAGATGTTTAAATATATATTTCATCTCATTTCCTTTGCGAGTCTATAGATAATATCTGTTCAAGACATTTGCTAATTTTCATGGCCATAACAATGCCAAATGCCAGTAACAGCTGTCTATGTTTTTTTTGTTTTGGTTGGCTTTATAACCTGCGACACTAATTGTGATTTTGACCCAAATTCATGGCAAATTACTATTCACATAATGGTGCCTAGTGGCCAAGAAGTTTAACAAATAGCTTTTCCACTGCAAAAAACAAAACACACCGAGCTGATGAGCTGTGCGGCCCCTTCGCCAACTGCCAACAGCTGCCACCAAAAGCAACAGCAGCAGCAGCAGGTGTAACAAGTTCTCGCCACATTGGCCTGACCACAAAATGTCAGCGAAGAAATGGGTCTCCGATTCTAACTCTTTCTCTGGCAGCGATTCTCGTTTCGCCAGTTTTCAGTGGTGGCATTTGGAGCTGGCTAAGCATTCACATGTGGTTACCTCATTGACTTTGGGCTTTGGTTTGTTTTCATTTCGATTTTTGTTGTTGCTGCTGCTGCTGTTGTTGTTGTTGTTGTTGTGCTTGTGTTTGTTCATCTGTAAAACTACATATTTTACTCCATAGCTTTGGCTCGCTCACTTAACCTACTTTAATCTCGCTACCTGGCTGGTTGCCTGCCTGGCTTATGGCTATAAGAAGCGACGATGGCTTCTGTGGATTGCTGTGTGCCCGTTATATTGATTGAAATGCGTAACTTGTTTTGTCTTTGGTTCTACTTTCAGTACCATATCAAGTTATGACCATTTTTTTGTGGCAAAGTAGGTGAAGAGACCCTTTAGACCCACATTTTGAAGGTCGCATGAGTTGACTCCGTGGAATTTGGGCGCTGGCATTAAACGTGACCTGTTTGCGCTTTCTTTTGCAAGTGGATCACGATCACGATCACGATCCCGAACACGATCAGATAGAGATACACCCACAATAGCAGAGACGTATGGAATGTTTAAACTTGTCGAGAACTCTTCCACTGATTGATTAAACTATGCCACAAAATTGAAGAAAACGTATTTCAGACTTATCATTTTCATCATCCTAATAATTTAACCAAATATTAATGGACTTTCATAAAATATGATATTTTAACCAAAACAATACATTTGTTTTAAATCTTCAAATTATAGCAACCCAACCACTTTTCTGGCTGCCTAATTGAATAATTTATTCCGCTATTAAAATGATTCACGTATGATAATAGGCAATTTAATTGAATAATTGCTTGCTGAAGTTAGTATATGAAGTGAATATATTGTCAGAAGCTAAATTAAAACATCGTTAAAACAAAAACTTATCATTACAAAATTTGTTTCTAGATAATCAGTTTCAGGGTGACAAACTTCCTTAAGATGACTGAACTGCACAGAAAATGATGTTGCATAGTGTTATCTATGGAATTGGGACGCTTTATTTTTACCAAATTGGGCTATTTATTTGCACACAAAAACACTCACCTAAATTGGCATAAACATTGTCTGCTTTGGATTTGATGGAGCCACCGGCATTGGGATTGCCGGAAATCTTTGTGGAATCCACGCTGCTGATGCTGAGCGTGGCCGCCAGCTCTGTCTTCTGCTTGCGCCGCAGCTCAGCGCTTTTGGGCGGCGGTGGGCGTGCCGGCTTGTTGGCCTCATGGGCGCGCTGCCCCTCGCTGGCTCGGAGGGGCGGAGCTGGCGGCTTGGCGGTGACAACGGCTACCGTTTGGGCCGAGACAGCATCGCTGGTCTTTGTGATATCCTTGACAACCTCAACGGCCGTGGGATTTATGTCAATCGGATGGATGATGACGAGACGCGGTTTGCCAGGAACACTGCCATCATCGCCCGTACAGATCTCCGAGTAGACGCTATTGTCCTTCTTGGATAGCGGATCGTTGGATTTGCTGCCCCCATTGCTGCCCATGCGTAGAAACTTTTTGATCGAGAACTTGGATTTCTGCTTCTGTGGCGGTGAAGCAGTGGGCGACTTTGTTACCTTGTTGGACTGATCCACCAGGCCAGCGGCTGCCAGGCACTCCTCGGACATGGACAACTGACGCTGATTGCGTGGCATCGGCTCCGGCGTCAAGGGTTGCTTCAGATTCAGCACGGAGCTGGCAGAATGCAGCTGCATCTGCTTAGCCGCATTGGCGCGCTGCATCACAAATGTGTTGAGACTGCGAAACTTGGGATTGACAACCGCACGCTCCCGCTTATCCTTTTCACGGATGACGGGCGCAGCAGCTGCCACCGGTGGCTTTCTGGTATACAGATTGCTGCTGCTGCTGCTCGTTTTTGTTGCAGCTGTTGCAGTTGTTGCTGCTGTGCTGACAATATCTAATGCTGCTGCTGTGGTTGTTGCTGCTGCTGCTGCTGTTGGCTTTATCTCATTGGCAACTGCTGCCGACGCCTCCGCCTTGGTTGCCTCCTCGAACTCAACTACCAAACTGTAATCGCGCTCTGGCGTAGGCGGTGCGCTTAGCTTTGGCTCCGGCGGCGGATTAGGCGCTTTGCCTTTCTTTAGCTTTGCATCATCTTTGGCTGACTCAGCCGCTGCTGCTGCTGCTGCCGCTGCCGTCGCCGCCGCTGCTGCTGTTGAGGCTGACGCTGCTAATAGCAAATTCTCACTCGATTTGGATATGGCCGTTTGCAGCTGACTGATGAATTGCTGCTCGGCGCTGCTGGGCTGTCGCTTGCTCATGAAGCTTTTCAGTGGCGAGTTGTTGTTGTTGCAGCTGTTGCTGCTGCTGCTGACGAGTGGCTTGGCCGGCAGCTCGGGCTTTTTCAAGCCATGCAAGAAGGAAGGACGTGCATCGATTTTCATGGGCGGCGGTGGCGATTTCGGCAGCGCTGGTAGCTGCTGTGGCATTGCATCCGCTGCCGACTCCTGTGGCTGTGGCTGTTGTTGTTGCTGCTGCTGCTGCGGTTGTTGCTGTTGCTGCTGCTTTTGCTCTAGCTTATTGTCGGGATCGGCGCTGCCGTCGGGTTCGCCATGCAGCTCGCGACTCTTGACCGCTGCCTGGTTGCCAGACTGATCTCCAATTTGTATGTCCTCGTAGTCCGAGTTGTTGGTGCTGGCGCTGAGTTTCTTCTCCACCAGCGAGCGCTGTTCATTGCTGTTCTTTGTGGTACCGCTGGGCAGATTCTTGTAGTCGCTGCCAATGCTGATGCCAATGCCCGAGTCGGATTCACTGCGGATCATGTTGTAGATGTTCTCCTCGTCGGAGCTGCCATCGAAGCTGCTGCCCGTCGAGTCGAGTGCATCGTCCGAGCTGCATTTGGTTACAATTAGTCCGTCCGAGGTTATTTTGCTGGTCATAAAATTGCCCTCGTGCAGATTGTAGCTGGCGGCACGCGTCTTCGAGCTGAGCAGCATGTCCGTGATGTACTGGGAGCTGGAGTAGTGGGCGTTGCATGCCTCCGACTGGGCGCTGGCCACGCCCACCTGCTCACTGAACTTGCCATCGGGCAGATTCTCGTAGCTTAGCTGCGTCTCAACCACATCGTAGTAGGCGGAGACGCCGTTCTCCGTGTCCGAGCAATTGCTATCCGTGTCGGAGTATTTGTGGCACACGTTTACCTTGGGCTTGGTCTGATCCTTGTTTATGGGCGCATTACGCGCGATTGGCTTCTTAAGGTCGAGAAATGGCTTCGGCGAATCACTCAGCGAGCCCAGTTCGAATTTGATATCGTTGCTACTGCTGCTGGCAACTGTTGCTGTTGTGACTGATGTTGCTGCTGCAGTGTTCATTTCGCTTTGTTTTTGTTTCTGTTGCAGCGTCTCAGAGATTTCATCTAATAGAGATTTCTCCATTGCTCGCTCAATGGGCGGACTATCCTTGCCATCGCGGGAGGATGTTGCTGGATGTTGCTGTGTGCTCTTGACCAGAGTGGGCGTTAGTGTTGTGGTTACTTTCTTGGCGGTTGCGTTTGTAATGCTGCTCTTGATGGTGGTGGCTGTAGATGTGACAGTCCTCGCTGTCACTGTGCTGGAGGACATCGCAGTTGTTGTCGTCTTGGGCAACTCTGTTGACTTTGTCGGCGTCGCCTTCGACGCTGTTGCTTTTATGGGCTGCCCAAAGGGCATCACATTGATGGTAAGCGTTTGCTTTTTGCCCTCCTTGTCGACCTGTGGTGCACCCAGCTTGAGCGCCGCAAAGGATTTCTTAATGTTATCCTGCACATCGCCTAGCAAATTGCCATTGTTCATATTGAAATCGGTGTTGGCGCGCGTAATACGTTTCAGTTCGATGGCATCCTCATCGTCCGTTTCCGTGATGGCCATGTCATCGTGCTCGTTGCCCAGATTCATAAAGTCATGATCATCGTCATCGTCATCATCGTCCTCCGACCACTCGCCCCCATAGCCAATGATCTCGTGCAGCTGCTTGGGAAAACAAACCTTGCCTGACTTTGAGCTGCTGCTGCTTGTGCTGTTTGACTTGCTGAAGCTGCTGCTGCTGCTAGTTGTGGTGAGACGCACGCCAAAGGCCTTCTTGATGATGCTCTTAGCGGGCGTTTTATGCTTGTTGGGGTAATCAGTCTTTATGTGGCTGTCTGACTTGAGAGCACTTGGCTTGGAGCTCTGCTGTGCGGCAGCTGCGGCTGCTGCAGCAGCGGCTGCCTTGTGCTCATCCTTGGACTTGAAGCAGTTTGAGCATAGATCCTTCTTCCACGCATTCTGCGTAAAGTGTGAACAAATCGAGGATGACATTGTTGTGCTTGCTGTTGCTGTTGTTGTCGTTGTTGTTGTTGCTGTGCTTGTTGCTGCTGGCGTCTTGAGTCGCGTTATTCCACCATATTCTGTGAATGCAAAGAAAATGAGTTTATAGTGAGTAATGTTTAATGTTGCTGTCATTATTGCTGTGTTATTAGCGCATAAGCTTAAAGGCTGATAAAAAAAACTTTCATTGTGACGGCGATTACGCAAGCCCTACCAGCAATCGTTGCTGTTGCACTGACCAAGCCAGCAATCAACTTTCACTGCTATTTGCCATTAAACATAAATGCAGCTTCTGCGGCATGACTCAAAATTATTGAATGTAAATATAAGAGCAACCACAGCAATTCGCAGTAGTCAAAGTTGGCAATTTGCAATAGTCGTCTTCTGCCCTGCCTTAAGCAGGCAAAACCAATTGGCCAAGTGGCCATGTGGTCATTCAATGTCTTCGCCAAGCAGTCAAACATTCATTTACCATGGCGACTATCAATCAATCTTCATCTTGATAATGAAATTATTGAAATTTGCTGCTGTGTTGTTGTTGCTGTTGTCGACATTGTTGTGGGCTGTTGTTGCTGTTGTTTGGACATCAGTTGCATGAGGGGTATGTGGAGGGGGATTCACTAGCTATTTTGTTATTGCCCACAGTGTGTTTGTCACATGGCCATCGACAAAAAGTTGAATTTGCCTCGGTCTCTGTGCACTTTGACAGTGTCTCCAATTGCTGTTGGGTAATCAGTTGCTGTTGATGTTGTTGTTAGTTGGTTAGTTTGTTTATGTTTACGCTTTAACTTGGCGCATGTGTGTAAGTGTAAATGACTTTCTAAAATTACACAGACTAGCGACAGTCTGTGTGACGGACTGCATGTGCAATGGAATGCTCTTAACATAAAAACAACGGAACAATAACAATAAAGTTGCCCAAAAGCGTAAAAAATAATCAAAAACAAAAAATTAATCAAAAATGGCAGGAAGCTAAGCCGGTTGCCTAGACAGAAATAGTTATATCTTTTTTTTTTTCTCATTGCTGATTGATTTCCTCAACAATATTCTCTTGAATTTAAAATGTTTTTTTTTTTTTTTTTTTAAAGTAATACTGGTAGCTGTGTAATAATTTTAAATTCTCACAATCATGTTAAAGGCGTTTCCACTGTAACAGTTAAGATTACTCACAGCAATAAGAACAAAGCGACTGAACAATGCAGCGTTTATGTCTTTAAGCCATTAGCCCTCTTTAACGCCAGCAGTGCCTGCAAGTCAATTTGGCCAACAGCACATTGTGGCCGCATCTAATTGGGAAAGTGTTGCTGCTGACAACGGTGACAACACCCACAAAAACAGACACACACAACATACCACACAAAGCAGGCCAAAAGCCGCACCAGAAAGATGACAACAGCTACAGTTTTAGCTTCTTGGGGCTCATTTATCAACGCCAACGCGAACGAAAGTTGACCCATTGTTAAATGTTGGTGGCATGCAGCTTCTGGTGTTGCTGCTGCTGCTGCTGATGCTACGCTTGATTTTAGCAGCAGCAGCTGCCACAGCTTTTTGGGTCAGCGTTTTGGCTAAACGTTAATATACATAAATCTTGGATTTGTGCAATCCGTTCGCAAATACACAATTGGCATCAGAGCAGTAAGCTGGACACAGAGGCGGTGAGTTGCTGCAGGGGCAACAGCAACACAGTGTACTCAATTGCATAACTGTGTGGCTGGCAAATGTTGCTGGCGTGTTTTTGCTTTTGCATATCGCGTTTGTTTGCCCGTGTTACACATAAATTTGCTGCGCTTATTGTTGCTGTTGCTGTTGTTGTTGGCTTTTCGTTAATTGTTTTGCATTTTTTCTTTCACTCATTTGCATTTGGTTGCGGCATCGATCGCCAATTTGTTTATGGCCATAGAGACGTGGCTGCATTTGTGCGCCAATTCTCAGCCAGCCGCTAACCAAGTGGAGGCCAAGAAATGGCCGCATTTAGAGCTACTACGATTCTCACGTCATAAATCATAAGGGATCACAAGTGGCACAAGCTCCTCGACAGCTGACCAATTTGGTTGGTGCAAAAGTGAAACACATTGGGGAAACTGCGACAAGCAGCGGCAGCAGAAAATTTGCAACAAATTGTGCAGCTATTTGACCATAAAAATGGGCTGCAACGCGACTACAAAAGAGGAGCGGCAACCGCCACAGCAAACAACCAACATCCGAACATTAAACGTTGCGGCGACCGGACAGCATCTTGAAGCTATTTTTCAAGTTTGGCCATGGAACTCTCGCCATAAGGAATGCTGTTGCCAACGTCGAGATTGGCCCAAAGAAAAGAGATATCAAGACGTTGCTGTCGCACAACTGTAACATAAATAAATCTACATAAATTTCATGCACCAAACTCACGGATCTAGCGCCCAGCCAGGACTGGTGTCCGCTCGTTAGCCATAAAACTGAATTCGACTTGTACCAAAGTCGGTCAGCTGGGTTCCGCACCATTTAATTGATGGCCGAGAATGCTCTGCCAAAAGTGTATGTATATTGGTATTTTCGGCAGTTCCCGGCACTAAACCCGTTTCGTGCCGTCAAGTCATTTCATTATTTTGCATTCGGCTCTTTGTTTATTTGCTTTAATCTGATCGTTGGCATACAAATTTGTTTTTGGTTGCCTCTCGCAGGCAACGAAACAGTTAACTGTGACTCCCAATCGGGGCCAACAGGTTTAACCAACAGCAGCAGAAAGTTCTCTTCTCGCCCGGTTGCATGTTTCACTCCATCCTTTCTTTTGGCTGTTGCACTTGGCCAACGATGCCAACGCGCAAATTGCCGCTTGGGGGCTAATCTCCAGACTGTAAACGCTTTTTACACGCTGTCGTTGTGGAGAATGCGTGGAATTCGGTATACATGTGTGTATTTGTCAATAAACAAGTTTTGGGTTTGTCATAAAGAACAGAACGAATGGAGTCGATGCGTTGCAGTTGGGGTCTGTTGATTGAATCAAACAGCTGAGGCATACATAATCACATCAGAATGCTCCATTAGCGATCGAGAAGTGGGTCTGCCATCAGCAATGGTTATTAGCGTGCTCCATTTGGGTCAAAAGTCAAAGCCATAGATCAAGCTGCAACCTCACCCAATTCACGCCTCTATTCAAATTACCACGAGAAAATTCCGTTCAAATCCAAAATCGAAAACGCAAGATGAGCAAAGATATATTTAAATGAAAGATTCGAGAGATGTGCGAGAAGTTTGTTCCACATTTACACGCGAGATTTATGCGTGGCTGCCGTTGGTTCTGTTGCCCATTTCCCATTTGCTCTGATGTTTATTTATATGCTTATGGTTATGTAAATAGCATACATAAGAGTATATCTACATATATACACCTGAAAAGTTCTGTCTTTTGGATTATGCAAAACCGAATGGGGGAGCACTACAAAGTTTATTTTTATTCACTTAGCTATGCATAGAAAATTCACTTAACTTTTGACGCGGGCTAAGTATTTGAAGTTTTTGGGCGATGACTGGTTCAATATTTGCGCGAAATAATAATAGCATGAAAATGAAAAAATTCCTAAGCTTAAAGTGTTCATTTCGGGTTGGGTTGCCTGCCGCTGAGCGGATATTGTGGGCGCTGCTTTAAATGTCAACGTCTCGATGTTGGCCATAAAAGGCAGCTGGCAATTAGAGTCGAAACAAAGCCGTCTCGAGCCATGAAAATTGAGCTGGCTCTCGATTACTCTGATTAGAAATGTTCGCACACGAACGGAGTTGAGTTGAAATAATGCCGCTTGTTTTATATTTATCTCGAATAAGCCTTAAATGGCAATTGGCAATCAAATTGCTGTTGGCAAAGTGCAAAGTTCTAGGTCGAAATTTAATATTCTTCACATATAATGCCAATTTTATTGCCAATTGCCATGTGAGGCTTTAATGAGCCAAATGCAAATATATGTATCTATAGCATGAATATAAATATATACATGTAACTATATGTATTCATCCATAGTCTCTTCTATTTTCTAGAGCATTCTCTGGCGTTATACGGTCAAGGGCCATAATCTTGAATGAGAAATCTTAATAATAAAGAGCTTATTAATGCAGCTTATAAATAGCAACGTCTTTTAAAATCTTCGGCTGAAATAATATCGAATGCTGCGATAGTTAGAAAGAAAATCGCTATTCAAGATACGTCAAATGTTTAATTTCAAGTGTGGAAAGCAGACATGATAGGATATAGATAACTACATTTACTGAGTTTGCAATAATTTGCTAGTTTTCTACTGGGCACCGTCAACGCCCTGTCTTTGACAGCGTCCAATGCCAACTGCATAATAAACAGAGACACAGCAAAATATGGCGAAATATGGTTTCAGCATTAATTAACATAAGCCATTTAATTTCCTAGTTGAAATGACGACCAGTGGGCAGCCAAGTTTATACAATTAAACACAAAGATGTCATTAGGCAAATGGCACTTGTTCCTCAAGCTGACTTTTAGTTGGCTTTGAAGAACTCGTACTGGCCGGATGTTGGGGCAGGCAGTGGCATTTTGTCAACAGGTAAGACAACAAACAAACTTTTGCGACCACAACAACAATAACAGCAACAACTGCGGCCACAACAACAATTGAGCCGACAGCAGCCGACAATTAAATTGTAAAGAAGTTTGTTTATCAAGTTAAACGCGTACTCAGCTTGAAGTGGGGAGGAGTGTGTTCAAATGGGGCAGCATGGGGAGCTGTTCAAGGTAATTTAAAGATTGCTGAAAGAAGCCAACTACCTGTTTAATGGAGCTGTATACAAGTCGAATCTATCGCGATTCATATAAAAGATTGAGTTTTGAGAAACCTTTTAATGACGAGTGACTTTAAGAAAGAAACGCTTCATGTTTTCTATTTTTTTGCTGCAGATTCCACTGACAGATAGCATTAGTATTTTAGGCACAAATTTGTCCATGTTGACTGTCAATTAATCTACTGTGGTACTGTCTACTGAGTGGTTCCCTTTGCGTGTCCACTTAGTCACTTGTTAAAGTGACCTGCCACTTATCTAAGATGCCACACAGATTCGACATCTGATGCATATCAAGAATATAAAATTATATATGAGTACTAGTTACATACATTTCCAGACTTGAAGTATACTTACAATTATTAATACATACATATGTAAATGTAAAAGTATGTGGGGAAGAACGCACTGTCGGTCTTCTTTTCATATGTATATGCATATATATAAATATTTCAAGGTTAAGTTCCCATGTCGTGGCATCGGCTACATTGGCGTCGTCTTCGTTTTCATTTGCGTGACGCAAAAGTCTGAGACGACGCCAAGTTGGCGACTTTTGGGGTGCAGCTGCAGCTGCAGCAGCTCAACAAAAGGCTGCAAATTAATAAATGAAAACGCATTCATTCATGCAACCGAATGGCGTCTGGTGCCAGAACGGGTTCAGGTTCGGAATCCAGTTGCGTCTGTTCTGCGTGTGGCTGCTTCCTTCTTGCTGCTGCTCAGTGGCACATGTGTTGCCGCAACATGTTGCTTCATTAAAAGCGCAGTCCCGAAAAAAAAGAAGAGTGAAATGTGTCACTTGCTCGAGGCTGGCATCGCATTTCAACTTTGGGTATCGCTTCCCACAGGCATCACACACAGAAGTCGCCGTCGACGGGGATCGTAACTTAAATTTATGGCCACACACACACATAAACTACTTAGTTGTCCGGTCAAGTTTTCGGGCTTTTGCCTGGCGTGACTTTATAATTTTTGCTTAGTTTTGAATTATGTGCAGTAAAAAGTTTTTATGATGCGTAGAAATTATGTATGCTTCAAAGGTTCTGGTCATTTAAAAAAAAACAGCTGTGGCAGATTATAAGAATGCCACAAAAGCAAAATAAAATATAAAGGAAATAGGAGTGATAAAACCTGTTGCGTGGGATATTTTTCACAGATATTCGAAATTTAAGTGTCCACAGACTCCGTTTTGTGGCGTGCAACAAATTTGCATGCACCATTTGTTGGCTGTCAAGCTGTCTGCCTGTCTTGACCAGTTCGAGTTGGGGTTGCATTCATGACTCATGACCAGTCTAGAGCCGTGTGCACATTTGCGGTTGGTTCAGCAACAACCAGCAACAGACGCTGTCAGCTGCACAAATGGCCAAAAAGTCTGGGCCAAAATTGTGGCTTTTGGTTTGCCAGAGAGCTCTGGGGCTCTGGGGCGTCGGCTGTTAACATTAAGTCATCGTATATAGTTTTCAGTCTTACAATTGCTTGTGCTCAGTTGATTGCGCTTTTCAAGCCTTGCAACCGGTTCACATTCAAATCTTGACTATATGGAACCCACAAATAATAATCGCCCAACAACTTGTACAAACAAGTAAAAGTGCTTAAGTCAAGAGTGCCCAACTAGAAATACTTTTGTGGCTAGAATTTGTGACATGAACTTTGACCAATAATTTGTTTTTCAGATTAAAATGTTGTACTAATATAGAGGCAAAACCATAGTCAACAAGTAAGAGTGCTCTAGTCGAGAGTGCCCGACTAGGAGATACCCTGAACCCAGTTCTTTTATTCACTATTCTTTATCTGCATTCATATACATAAACACATAAACACATACACACACACATACAAACACACGCTGCTACTGCGAACGTCATTCAATTGCTTTGCTTCTTCTTCTTCCATTGGCCCAAATCTATGTTACATTTAATCGTAAATTACTTCTTTGTTTATTGTCCGATCGTTATGAAATTTGTAGGACATAAAGATGGCATACAAATATGTAAGTATGCTGAATCCGTACTAAAATACGTATTTTTCGATTTATAGAGGATTGTAGAAAGTTATAAAAAAAAAAAAAAATTTGGTACTTTTTTACGCTGTATGAGAATATATATTGTGAATATGGTGCCTTTAGCTCTTATAGCTTTCAAGTTATACCCAAAAAACACTGGTCTGGAATCGAAATTTGTCGATAACTTTTGAACGGGTTGAGATATCGAAAAAGTTGAACTTGTATTGACCCGGCACTAGGAGAACCTATATTTGAAATATGAAGTCTCTAGCTTTTGTAGCCTCCGAGAACAGCGCGTTCATACAGACGGTCAGACGGACAGACGGACAGCCAGACGGACATGGCTAGATGACTCGACTATTGATAGCGATCAATAATATATATACTTTATGGGGTCGGAGATGCTTCCTTATGCCCGTTACATTTATACGGAACTTTTCGTTGTTTGGGCACTTTACAAGCCAATTTTTTTGTCACTTTTGGCGTGATTTTTGACAGAAAAATGAAACACCACAAAATCACTTTTCGTATAGTTTTTTATACTAATTGAGACACCCACAATCAATTAAACGTAAAATTTCAAGATTCTATTTTTTGCAAAATCAAGATTGTAAGGGTCCCCCCTTATGCTTTTTTCGCCAAAAAAATCGAAAATTTCATTTTTTCAAAAATTAATATTTTTGAGATGTAGAATTAAACTAGATGCCAAATAATGATGAAAATGGCCTCGGGATTGACAATCGGTTCAGATTTGACAAAGTTGTGGCAGTTTGAAGTCTGGGAAGGTCATTTATTTGGAACTTTTCGTTGTTTGGGCACTTTACAAGCCAATTTTTTTGTCACTTTTGGCGTGATTTTTGACAGAAAAATGAAACACCACAAAATCACTTTTCGTATAGTTTTTTATACTAATTGAGACACCCACAATCAATTAAACGTAAAATTTCAAGATTCTATTTTTTGCAAAATCAAGATTGTAAGGGTCCCCCCTTATGCTTTTTTCGCCAAAAAAATCCAAAATTTCATTTTTTCAAAAATTAATATTTTTGAGATGTAGAATTAAACTAGATGCCAAATAATGATCAAAATGGCCTCGGGATTGACAATCGGTTCAGATTTGACAAAGTTGTGGCAGTTTGAAGTCTGGGAAGGTCATTTATATGGAACTTTTCGTTGTTTGGGCACTTTACAAGCCAATTTTTTTGTCACTTTTGGCGTGATTTTTGACAGAAAAATGAAACACCACAAAATCACTTTTCGTATAGTTTTTTATACTAATTGAGACACCCACAATCAATTAAACGTAAAATTTCAAGATTCTATTTTTTGAAAAAACAAGATTGGTAAGGGTCCCCCCTTATGCTTTTATCGCCAAAAAAATCCAAAATTTTATTTTTTCAAAAATTAATATTTTTGAGATGTAGAATTAAACTAGATGCCAAATAATGATCAAAATGGCCTCGGGATTGACAATCGGTTCAGATTTGACAAAGTTGTGGCAGTTTGAAGTCTGGGAAGGTCATTTATATGGAACTTTTCGTTGTTTGGGCACTTTACAAGCCAATTTTTTTGTCACTTTTGGCGTGATTTTTGACAGAAAAATGAAACACCACAAAATCACTTTTCGTATAGTTTTTTATACTAATTGTGACACCCACAATCAATTAAACGATAAATTTCAAGATTCTATTTTTTGAAAAATCAAGATTGGTAAGGGTCCCCCCTTATGCTTTTTCGCCAAAAAAATCCAAAATTTAATTTTTTCAAAAATTAATATTTTTGAGATGTAGAATTAAACTAGATGCCAAATAATGATCAAAATGGCCTCGGGATTGACAATCGGTTCAGATTTGACAAAGTTGTGGCAGTTTGAAGTCTGGGAAGGTCATTTATATGGAACTTTTCGTTGTTTGGGCACTTTACAAGCCAATTTTTTTGTCACTTTTGGCGTGATTTTTGACAGAAAAATGAAACACCACAAAATCACTTTTCGTATAGTTTTTTATACTAATTGTGACACCCACAATCAATTAAACGATAAATTTCAAGATTCTATTTTTTGAAAAATCAAGATTGGTAAGGGTCCCCCCTTATGCTTTTTCGCCAAAAAAATCCAAAATTTATTTTTTTCAAAAATTAATATTTTTGAGATGTAGAATTAAACTAGATGCCGAATAATGATCAAAATGGCCTCGGGATTGACAATCGGTTCAGATTTGACAAAGTTGTGGCAGTTTGAAGTCTGGGAAGGTCATTTATATGGAACTTTTCGTTGTTTGGGCACTTTACAAGCCTTTTTTTTTGTCACTTTTGGCGTGATTTTTGACAGAAAAATGAAACACCACAAAATCACTTTTCGTATAGTTTTTTATACTAATTGAGACACCCACAATCAATTAAACGTAAAATTTCAAGATTCTATTTTTTGAAAAAACAAGATTGGTAAGGGTCCCCCCTTATGCTTTTTTCGCCAAAAAAATCCAAAATTTTATTTTTTCAAAAATTAATATTTTTGAGATGTAGAATTAAACTAGATGCCAAATAATGATCAAAATGGCCTCGGGATTGACAATCGGTTCAGATTTGACAAAGTTGTGGCAGTTTGAAGTCTGGGAAGGTCATTTATATGGAACTTTTCGTTGTTTGGGCACTTTACAAGCCAATTTTTTTGTCACTTTTGGCGTGATTTTTGACAGAAAAATGAAACACCACAAAATCACTTTTCGTATAGTTTTTTATACTAATTGAGACACCCACAATCAATTAAACGTAAAATTTCAAGATTCTATTTTTTGAAAAATCAAGATTGGTAAGGGTCCCCCCTTATGCTTTTTTCGCCAAAAAAATCCAAAATTTCATTTTTTCAAAAATTAATATTTTTGAGATGTAGAATTAAACTAGATGCCAAATAATGATCAAAATGGCCTCGGGATTGACAATCGGTTCAGATTTGACAAAGTTGTGGCAGTTTGAAGTCTGGGAAGGTCATTTATATGGAACTTTTCGTTGTTTGGGCACTTTACAAGCCAATTTTTTTGTCACTTTTGGCGTGATTTTTGACAGAAAAATGAAACACCACAAAATCACTTTTCGTATAGTTTTTTATACTAATTGAGACACCCACAATCAATTAAACGTAAAATTTCAAGATTCTATTTTTTGAAAAATCAAGATTGGTAAGGGTCCCCCCTTATGCTTTTTTCGCCAAAAAAATCCAAAATTTCATTTTTTCAAAAATTAATATTTTTGAGATGTAGATTAAGCTAGATGCCAAATAATGATCAAAATGGCCTCGGGATTGACAATCGGTTCAGATTTGACAAAGTTGTGGCAGTTTAAAGTCTGGGAAGGTCATTTATATGGAACTTTCGTTGTTTGGGCACTTTACAAGCCAATTTTTTTGTCACTTTTGGCGTGATTTTTGACAGAAAAATGAAACACCACAAAATCACTTTTCGTATAGTTTTTTATACTAATTGAGACACCCACAATCAATTAAACGTAAAATTTCAAGATTCTATTTTTTGAAAAATCAAAATTTGTAAGGGTCCCCCCTTATGCTTTTTTCGCCAAAAAAATCCAAAATTTCATTTTTTCAAAAATTAATATTTTTGAGATGTAGAATTAAACAAGATGCCAAATTATGATCAAAATGGCCTCGGGATTGACAATAGGTTCAGATTTGACAAAGTTGTGGCAGTTTGAAGTCTGGGAAGGTCATTTCTATGGAACTTTTCGTTGTTTGGGCACTTTACAAGCCAATTTTTTTGTCACTTTTGGCGTGATTTTTGACAGAAAAATTAAACACCACAAAATCACTTTTCGTATAGTTTTTTATACTAATTGAGACACCCACATACTTTTGCACAAAACTATTATACCCTTTTTTCCCATTTTTGATGGGATCAGGGTATAAAAATACTTTGCTGTTGAAACTCGAATCAGTTTTGACAATGTTGTGGCAGTGGAAAGTATAAGCCCCCGATTTTGGTGTGTAGATTTTCAACATGAATCTACACCAAAATGTTAGTTTCTACACTTAAATGGTGTTACTACTGAATTCTATTGCGAAATGAAAACACGAAAAGCAACAATACCAACTAAGTGTAGTAAATCAACTTGAGAATACGACTGAGGTTCGAAATGCCACAATAAATGCCGCAAAAGAACAATTTGCCAGTTTTGGACAAAACAACAGCAAGAGCAACAAAAGTCATAACAAGTATTTTTGACATGAACGAGCATGATTAAAAAGCTGTACTTGTACTTGTACCTGTATGTGTTTATGTGCGCATGCATGTAGTTGTAGAATAATGCCAAAGTTCAAAAACTGTTTGCATTGCATTTAGATACAGAAAACCCAGAAATGACAGTAATTTGCAGATAAATGCGGTAGATAACATGCAAATAATAATTTATGATTTCAATTGACATTTGAGATGAAGTTAATAATGTATATATGTAAATATGTATGGTCAAATCTATTAAATTTGTTTACGGACTTGGCCATTGTTAGTGTCAGCAAATTACAATTAAAATTGTTTAGTTGCTAAATCAGCCAAATCCCAAATTAATAATTATTATTTGAATGTTGCCTTGTGCCAACTTTAGTGCAATTTAGACTTAAATACAATATAAGATTACAACATGTGTAAATAAGTCGAGACTTTGCCAACAATATGGCAAGCACACAGTATTTAGCAAGCAATTCAAATATTACGTATACGCCGCATACACAAGGACAAACGATCACATGTACAATGAATTGCAGTTAGGCTGCAAAATGTTGCTGCTGCAATTGTTGTTGCTGCACAGACTGCAGACAGCAGCGAAAAATAAATGAAAGCCAGTTAACCGCTCCGAGGCTGGCCAAGTTCAAAGTTCAATGGAAAAACGAGATAAGAAACAAAAGCACCAATTATTGTCTATAGAAGAAGCGTGTTGATAGCCAGAGGGAGGCAGGAGTGCTGCAGGCAGTTGCTGAGCAAATAGAAAATGCAACTTTTGGGCAATGAACCTGCAGGCAACAACAAAAGGCATTGCATTAAATAATCATAAATAACTTTGTTGTTGTTGTAGTTCGGTTACCGCACAGTCACAAATTGCTGATGTTGCAGTTGCTGTTGGTGTTGTTTGGTGTTGCTGTTGCCGATGCCCATCGACCCGCCGGCAACTTGCACTTTTCTTTTGTTTTCGCAGAGCGCCGTAGAAAGTGCACAACGCATGGAGCTGGCTAGCGGCACATGTGGGGGTGAGTGGCTGTTCAGCCAGCTGCTTGCCTGCGCCTAATTGAAGCAACTGAACTGGCAGCGGGCAACTGGCAACAGTCTGGCGAACCAGTCGAGCAAACTCACGAGCCTGACAGCTGACGTCGCAACGTTGCTCGTGAGAAATGAAATCAATTGAGCTGCCATCGTCGAGCGTTGCTTTTGGCTGTTAAACGAACTCGAAATGCATTTGTCTATGCTGCGAGTGCAACGTGGTGTGGCATAATTAATCAGTGCAGCATTTGAAAGTCAAAGTTGGGCGGTCAACAATTGAGTTGCCGTTGCTGTTGCTAACACGCCCAGGACAGCGACTGGGCTGCGACTTGACATTTAATTGGCATTAATTACCTGTGTGTACTTTGCGACCAATCGACTGCCAGCAACTACATACAACATACAACATACGATATACAACTTTCACTGTCGCCTACGCCAAAAATGGCGAGTGCACACAGAGAGAGAGTGAGACAGCGAGAAATTTCAATTGACAGTTTCAATTAAGGCAGCGGTAGCAATGCTGGAAAGATCGTTGCTGCGCCTTATCGCAGTGTTATCTATCTAACGGTCTCTGAAAATCCCCCGCCATTATCATCTTGACAGCGGGCTGTGGCAACAGTCGCAACTGTTGCACCGAGTGCGCGTTTTTCAGGCACTTTTTATCGCGTCGCATTTCACACGCACTGCCTGGTTGTTGTTTTTGTTTTTCGTAATATATTATGTGCAATTTGCTTTAATGCACTTTTAATGCAGACAACAACAGCGGCAACAACGACAACAGTTAGGGTGAATTGCTGTCAGTTTATGGCACAAAATGTGAGTGACATTTTTCTTCATTAAATTCAACACATTGTCAACAGCTTTTGTTTAGCAGATGCTGCTGCTGCTTCTGCTGCTGCTGTTGCTTCTGCTGCTGCTGTCCCCCTCTCGCTGCAATGCAAATCCAATTTTTCAGTTTGTCAATCAGCGGAATGCCCATCTGATGGCAGCTGGGTTTATAAAGACCCTGTTGCGTGTTTGACTGGCATCAAGTCATTTGAATGGCCAGCACTTTAGCATTTAGCACCTAATCATTTGCTGCACACTAAAAGCCAAACAACGGCATTAATTAATAGCCAGTTCCGCCCCATGAACGCTACCACAAATTGGTTCTAGGCGCTGGCAGCGACATGTTGCCATTGTGCTACGTGTGCCTCATGCACAATGACATGCCACACACAAATATTTTTTGGGGAACGCATTTTTTTTAGTTTGTGTTTGTGTGTGTGTGTCTTTTGAAAAAACTCAAAATATATTTTCACTACAACAACAAAAGACAAAGCTGTTTTTTGGGACCAACTACAAAATAAAAAAAATAAAAAAACAATCGGATAACAAGATAAATTTGTCTTGCTTTGTTTTGCTAGGAGTGTAATTTTGTTAGAAATGGAAAGTTTTATTGTTGTCGTCTTTAATTTCAAAGCAAATCTCTCAGACTAAACGTTTCAATGCAGCTGCCATTTGCTGTTGTTGTTTCGTCTGTGTTGTTGTTTATTTTCTAGCTGAAAATCTATTCAATTGTCTCCCCACTTAAGTGTCTATTTGTGTTCGCATTAATGAAAGAGTGGGGGTAACGGAATTTTAAAAAATATCAAAATAAAAATACTAAAACTGAAGGCGTAAATTGCATTAAAATATTTTTGTTATTTTCAAACAAGACATAAGTCAGGTGTGGAAATATTATTTTCAAATACGAAGTATTACCGTTCTGCCATATTTTAAGATCTTTAGAGCTTTATACATAGAATATATATATATATATATATAGCATTTCAAACTATGTGAAAGTATTCAAATGAAACAAAAGGATTTTGTGATGGGCAGCCTTTTTGATTTGTCTTAATGAAACTTGAGTTAATTTGCTTGCCAGCTAATCCGCTCCACACATTGCCTAATGTGGGGCCAATTATGGTATTTAATTAAATATGCTGCTAACGATATTTCAGCAGCTGTAAGACATCGATAATTGGCAAGTTGTATTTGCAGTCTTTGCATGCTATATGCAGTCGATGGCAATTACAATAGCAGTTGCCAATGCTTCCCGGTCTTGCAACATAGAAGCCTGGGAGTGGGAGCCAGCCAAGCTGCCCTCAACGCCCCCCTTTCACTTCTCACCTGGCAGCAACAGCACATTGTTAGCGGCAGTCGCCTCGAATTACAAGTGTTTTACATGCCAGCGCCTGGCAGGTCTTCAATTGCATTCGAAGTTGCAGTTGCAATTGCAATCGCACTTGCAGTTTGCCTTCAATTAAATGTGTGTGTGTGTGTATGTGTATGTGTATGCATATGTACATTTGCACTTTGTGGCAAATTATAGAGAAGTGTGGGCGCTGGAGGCGTGCCAAGCAGCCAGGTTGCATGTCAGTCGTCGTTTCGCGGTTACGCATTTTTGCATTCTGTGTGAATTTCAATGGGAAAATTATGGATAGTGTAAAAGTTTTCATACCTGGTTGAACTTTGTTCCTGGCACGTTTGCTGCTCGTTTAATCGTTGATTGTTTGCCTGCAAAATATGAAGCAATGCATAATAAACATTAATTTGGTTATTGTCAAAAGCAATTTCGAAAAAAACTACAGCCACAACAACATTCAGTACAGTTCAATGCCCGAGGTGCACATGCAATTTTTTATTTGACTTGAAATCGAATTACCAAATGTTAAAACCCTGCCTCCCACCGCCCGCTACATTATGGCGCCAAGGCTGGCAGCCAACGGCCCAATGGCTGCATTGGCCAGATTCAAGCATTGGCCCGAATTCGATGCACGTTGTGCTCGTATTTCATGTCTCCCTTTGGCAATACCCGTCCTGCCTTGCGCCCGCTACTTGGTTTTGGCTCTGGGCTTCAGCCACGTCAAGCCAAACCAAGCCAAGCCAAGCCAAGCCAGCGACTTATGGCTTATACATTCATACATATATACATACACATTTTGGTGCACAAGTCTTGGCATTTGGGGGCATTTAATCGACACCAAAGTTTCGGTGTCGTCGTCACCGCAAGCTGTAATCGAGCCCCACCACCAGCGAGCTGCAAATATTTTGATTGTCACTCTCTCGAGCTGTTGACCAAGTTGCAGCCAGCTTATGCACTTGAACACTTTGGCTTTTTATGCCTTTCAATGTGCTGAAGTGAAGTGAGAGCAAAAAAATAGAAGCTTTTATCAAGGTTAACCTGCCAAGTGGCAAGTGGTTGGCTTTTACCACTTTTAATAGCTGGCCATGGCACTCACTTGTTCTTGTGACCCCTCGAACCGACTGCCCCTTGAAATACTTTATATCAACCTAATTTGAACTGCTTTTGTACACAACATTTAATTGCCATAACCAGTATAAATCAACTAAGCAACTCCATATGACAAGTTTTTTATGCAGATACAAAGGTGTGGTTGTAGTAATTGAGGGGGAGTAGTTTAACAATTAGCTATAATAAATGCAATTATTTTAATTGCTTGTATTCCAAAGTTGTTAAACTAGAAATATTATCAATAATTCTATAAATTTATATTGACCTGATGGATAGGTTCTGCGGGAATGCCTTACCCCCATTTAGACAACGCCAGTGCGTAAGCCACACACCTACTCAGGGTTAAATGCAATTACAGTTTTATCAATTGCAGTGTAGTGGGGCTTTTTAATTAACTCGGGCTGCCAGCAGCATTCAATGCGCAGTCAGAAATCGCAGATAAACCGACCAGGGGAGGTTAAACAGACGTGGGGGAGGGGGGTTAGTGTGGTTTAGTTTGTTGGTCGCTGGTGCCGCTAACGGCTGTTTAATTAACAGGCATTCCATTTAGCACTTGATCCGTTGCTGGATTTGATCATTAGCATAGAGGCAAGTGGGCTGGCTCTTAAGCGTGCCGAGACAAGGTAAGAACTGGATTCGGATTCGGATTCGCATACAGATTCAGATTCAGATTCAGATTTGGATTCGGATTCGAAATCAGTCATATGTAATTAATTGTTTGGCATTTTCTATGGCTCTCGTGTACAGTTAATGGCCCTGGGCTTCATAATAGGCACACATTGAAATGGCTACGCTTTCTGTATGGGCATACATATATCAGGGGACGGGGGCATACAAATGTTGCCAAGAATTTGGTTCTAAATTGGGGCCAGCTATGTGTGTTGGACCACCAGTTGTACCCAAAGAGCGATCTGAATCTATAGCAACAACCGAAACAGCTCCAAATTGTTTGCGTCGCATGTTCCGGAAGTCTCTGTGGCTACCTTTTGTGGATTCAACAGAATTTCAACAGCTCCAAATGAAGTACGTGAACCGCAGTCTATGCCAGAGTTTAAGATACGGCCCACTGCGGTGTCGTGTGGGGGGTGATAATCAAGCAAGCAGTGAAGGTCATTACCGGAAAAACGGGTTTTCAGTTGTCTGCAGCACTGAAGTGAGTAAGCATTTAGCATTAAAATACCGTTGGGAGTATGGCACTGAATATGCATGGGCGTTCGCCTTAATAGCCAACGCTAAATGTTGCCCGTTGCCAGTTGCCAGTTACAAGTTACCAGTTACCAGTTATCAGTTGCCCCTTGCCAGTTGCTAGTTGTAAGTTGCAGTTCCAGTTGCCCGTTTGAATTCGTTGCAAACTGGCTGGCAGCAGCAGTAACTGCATCTGCATAAATAATGCACCCAGAGACATTTGCAAATTGTCATTAGTCGGAAAATGCACATACAGACGACAACAACGATGACGATGATGATGATGATGATGAAAATGACGATGATGATGTTGGTGATGGAGATGGGGATGACACGTCAATTAACGACAGGCTTTAAGCCCACGCCAGGGTAACGCCTCACTGCTAGCTGCTTGTTATTGCTGTTTGTTGTTGTTGTTGTTGTAGTTGTTCTTGGCGCTTAACTGCATTTTATAAAAGGTCAACTCTGGCAGCTTGCATGAAGTCGATGTAATATCAAGTTGTACAAGTATATTTAATGTATCTTTAACTCAACAATTTGCCACATGCAAGTCAATTATGCCATAGATTAGAGTATATAAAAGGAACAAAAAGAAGCTATTATTATATTATCTGATTACAATTTGGTAATCTGCTACAGCATAAATCTTAATTAGTTGATATTCAAATATATTTTATGGAATCGCAAGTCACAAGATTATAGCTAACAGCTGCTTAGCAGTTGCGTCACTGTTAACAAGCATTCATCTAAAAGCTAGCTCTGTTATGACTCTACGTCCGCCCTTTCAAAAGCTCAAATTAGCTTACTTTCCAAAGCATTCTTGGAATTCTATCGGTTTCGAAGCGTACATATTTTTACATAATTTTGACTTTTGGTTAAACAAATTTGTTAAATCTCATTCTAAATGTAACTGTTCATAAATGTCATCAATGGATGGGTAGCTAGTCATAAACCGGTTAAGCACTTCTAATGCGTACATTGTGGACAGCAAGAAATCTACGCTTTTTATGACTGGTTATTTATGCGCAGTCAATGACACAATCCCCCAAAACCCAGATGAATGTGATGCTGGCTGTTGACTGTTGGCGATGCCGTTCTTTTCTAACCGTTAAGTGGGCAATGCAACACCATTCGAAACGCAGGCAGCCGACTCTTTGGCCACGTTGCACGTTGCACGTTGCACATTGCGACTGCAACTTTCTACAGAAAACTAAAAACAAGTTGAGTGGCATCATTTGCTTTTTGCAGCATGACTACGCCCAAGTCCAAGTCCGAGTGCGATTGCAAGTGCGAGTTGCCCCACAATTGAATGCTTCAATGGAGCAGAAAACGCTTGGTAGCAACTTACAACTTGCAACTTGCCTCTTACCAGTCGCTGTTGATTTGCTGCAAATGTCACTGCAAATGAAGCTCAAGTTAATTTGCGCAAGCATTGCCCGAATCTGGGGGCATGACCATTTCCACTTGAGTGCAACGCAACGCAACGCAAAGCAACGCATATTAATTTATGCATTCATTTTGGTTGATAACCGACAACAGCGTCAAGAGTCGGCAACTTAATTGCGCACATAGTTGAAGCAAATTGCTATTTAGCCAGACAATTAATTTGTCAAAAAGTAAATGGCCAACTTGGAGGCTGTGGGCTGTGTGATCGTTGCAGTTGCCGTTGCCGTTGTCGTTGCCTCAAGGCAGACTTTGGACTCGTTGGCAGGTGTCGCAACTTTCACCTTGACCGGTTGCCAAATTGAAGTCAAGCGTCTGTCTGCAGCCTCTTTATGGCAATGCTCACCGCACAACTCTATGCCAAATACTTAATAATCACTAAAAATCGGACGCATTTAATTAGATAACACCGCTTAGTCTCTCTATGACCTCAGATATGTTCACATCAGTTATGGGCCAAAACAAAGAACTTCCCTTCCCTTCACAAATGCGAGCTAAATGCGAGTCATTTGCTTATTTGCATTTCAAAGCTAGCCAAATTAAGCAAAGACAACTGCAAAAGGCATTGAAGAACTCAGCATTTTGGTAGCTAATTAGCGGTAACGCGCTATGAACATGATAAATGTCCAAGTAATAGCCAAAGAAGTAGAAATACGAAAGGTGGTCAAAGCATAAAAGCTGGAAGCCACAACAAGTATAGTCGGCTATTTGGGCTCTCTAGAAATATATATTATTGATCGAAAGTTGAACGAACTGCGTAGAGATTGTAAATTGGTAGCCGTGTAGCAAATAATTATGAGCTCCTAAACAAATAGAGCCATACACAAAAGGCAAACGTTATGCGAAGAGACCCCAAACCATAACCAATTAGTTATAAGAACATGTACATTTCTTTATTATCTGCATCGAAGCTCACATACCCTGCAATAACTATCCAAAATTCTGGTCAGCTTTAACCAAATATGGGGTTAATAAAGTTGATTACCTCATCTTTTTCAGACAGGTAGCAATTTTGAAAATAATTTCTTAAGCCAGATTCATTACAAAGAAAATAATCGGCTAGCAGGTACCATAATTACCTTTAATAATCTTTAATAATATTTACAATCAGGCTTCTGCAAACTGTGATATTAAAACCAAAATAAATTGCTATTTAGCAATACATATTTTGAAATCTGTATATTCAGCGTGCGAATTTAAGAAAATCACATTAATCGTTTAGTTTAACGAGGTATTTGTTTCTGTACCATGAAGGTTTTATTAGTACTACTATACAACAACAGCTTTGAGTAGCTCTACAGTATGACAAGAGCATGAATGTTAATCGAAAATGTTGTTTCTAGATTTCATTTATTGTCCGATCGTCATGAAATTAGTATGGCATGAAGTTGGCATTCAAATGTGCAAAGTGACTTAAACAAAGTTTTCCCACAACTAAAACTCGATTGAAATACCATTTTGAGTAACGAGTAACAAGTATTGCAGCAATGTTACAAAAGACTCTGAGATACTTAGTACAAAGCCTAACAGCGACAAAGGAGATGTACGTATAATTGTGACGCTCACTGTGCGTGGCAATGGCATAGTTAGCATAGCTCAGAGTATGCATGCATGTATGTAGATAGCTTGAGATAGATACAAGCTAGAGGCTGGCTGCCCCTTCGGCAACTCCAACTTAATTACGCCCATGCACTTAAAAAAAAGCAAAAGTAGCGGTATGTTTCAGTTTCATTGGCAGCCAGGCATGACGAATGGAATGGGGTGTTGAACGGGATGGGGCCGGCTGTCAGAGGTGTCTAAGAGAAGTTGGCCAGGGCTTGGCATTCAAATTTCGAGTTACGAATGATTAAAAATATCATATTTTAAATTTAATTAATGCGTTGCACAGGTCACAAGATAAAAGGTTAAGTTTGTGGTATATGTGGCATCTAAATATTTTTCTTTCTTTCTGACAATGCTAAATTGAGCTGTGTCTTTGTTGTCGCTGCAACATCCGAACATAAATCAAAATAAGGCGAAAACCGTTAAACATATGGTACCCGAATATACTTTAGTATTCCCCCTATGAGGCAGGGGCCTGGCCCGCCTAATCAAAGCGCTTTTGTTGAGTGAAAATGTTCAAAGCCGCCTGCATGGAAATGCATTTTCATTTTCTAACTGCATGCCAATGAATTTATATGTGTGGTAAAACTTAAAGAGGGGAAAGTCCCCCCTACTGAATGCATGGCAACTTCCTCATTTATGCACTTCCCAAAGAGCAGCTCGAGCCGTGAATGAACCAATTTTACATACATATAATTAGACCTATATCATGTGGTATCTGATTCCGTATGTGCGTGCACCCATGCACCCCTTGTTGCTATTATTAGTCGATTCCCCCCTTACTGGCCACAGTTCCCTTAAGTGTTCAGTTCCGCTTGCAGTTGCAGCTCGCGTGTTGCTCTCTACTTGCTACTGTGCGAGATACGGATGCTGATTGAGTATCTGAAAGTGCTGCAGCTAGAATTGCAGCAACTAGGAGACAATTGCATAATACGAGCAGTTGCCGCTGTCGCTATCTAACTGTGAGGAAAGTGATGTCACCTTGTCAGCAAAATGATGCAATTTTCAAGACGCAAAAGTTCACCTAATTGTAATTGACGGCATCCTGCAGGCTTTCACATAATAAGCGTGAGTGACAAAAGGAAGATTAGCGGCAAGGTAATCTACAAATGGGTTGCAACAATTGTGCACAATTAGTGACAAGAGAAATATTTGAACGAAATAGTTCGTTCCTCACGTGACTTTTCAGTTTATGACTTGCATAGCTTAAGTATAATAATAGTTATATTAAGCAGTAAGTTTACAGTGCCTCATCAAACAATATCCATCTAAATTAAGTTTATTATACTATTAAATGTACTGCACGCTCTTGACTGCACTCACTCGGCTATAACAAAATGATTTCGCATATGTTTTACTGCAATTCGCAATTTCAATTACTAATTGAATATGAAACTCAGACATCTCAGACATAGGCTTTCAGTTCGAATAGATGACATAATTTTCGCCAGCGTTCATTGCCATTGCTTTCACTACAAGTACATAGCCATTGTGGTTGTTGTTGTTGTTGTTGTAACATTGGCCCCTCATGCGTTTAACATTGAATTAACAGCGCCCACATCTTCAGCTCCTCTATGACCACGCATTCATCTTCGACCTTAGCCTTCGCAAAGGCAGCAAAAATGCAAAAAAATAACACAAGGCACATGCAAAAGAGACGCATTATCATAATATTATAAGATATTAACCCAGAGGCAGCCACACAAAACATTGGGCAATTTGGCAGTTATTTGTTTGGTGAGCAGCTAAGACTGAGGCTAATGCCACTCGATCTTTTACATATTTACGGCATTTTTATTTTGGTTTTTTTTTTTGCCGGTCCTACAGTAGCGAGAGATATTTGATTATAGATTTTGATCTCTGGTCAACTCTTGACCTCGTCGCATTGCAAAATGTGCCGTTTTGCTACGTTTTTTTGTTGTTGTAGCTTCTGCAGCAGCCGGCAAACTTGTTGCTGTATTTGTTTTCGCTGCCTCTCGATATTTGCGTCTAGCTGTACAAACCGGTCAAGAGCGAGGCATTAAACATTTATGGCCGTATTGTTCAGCTTTCGAGGCGCAAAAAGCGCCGTTGTTCGGCTATAGGAAAGGTTGTTTGGGATGAGGCCAAGTCGCGCTTTAAATGCTAAACTCTGAGCTATTGGCTGTTCATCGGCAACATTAAGATGATGTATATGATATGTGGTATGTGGTATGTATACACATATGTAATGTGCATACAAACAAATTCCACACACACACACACATGACCTTTGCTAAAACTCAAGTCAAAGCCTTCCCCTTGAATGTGCATTGTTTATTTGCTTGCATGTCTGGCAATATGAAAATATTTTGATTGTTTGGCCTTTGGCAGTGGGAGCAGCTGAAAGCCGATTTAGACACAAGACACGCATGCAACAAACACAATGTATAAACAACACAACAACGAATCAATCAAGCGACGAGCCACCGACGCCATTTTATGACTATGCGCATGCCCAGAGGCGCCAAGTTGCAGACTTTAATGTAGTTGTTGTTCTATAAGTGCATAATTATATAAGATAGCCAAGTTGATAAACCTCGCTGGCCATTAGAGGGCAAACGCATTAAAGTGTAATAAACGCGGAAGGCGCAGGCATAACACAAATTATTGTAATAAGTGTGTAGCGCATGGATGCCAGAGCATCCCATAGATACAGATACAAATGCAGTCGCTGTCGCTGTCGCTGTCGCTGTAGCAATTGCTGCTGAGCTTGAGTTACTCGCAGCAGCAATTGAAAACATTCAAGTGCTAGCTGATCTGCATAAGTGAGCGCCACGTAACAGATACGCAGCCATAGCTGGGCTGGCTTGCTGGCCAGATGCGATGTATCTGTATCTATGTAAGAGCACACACACACACACACACATACATACATACATGCATCTGCAAGAATGCAGACGTCGATGGCCGTTACGGGGTCGTTCATCTTGATGGCAGCGTGGAAGCGTTTTGATGAGTGACTGCCTGTAATGCGGAAAGCGCGTAGCACGCGAAAAAGTAAAAATATTATAAAATAAAAGTTTGCCAATGTTCAAGTATCTGCAAGATACTTTGTGCGTTAGCCAGCTGCAGTGCAAAAGCCAAGTCACAGCTCTCAATCACACACTCACACACACAATGACAGTCATTGAATTTTTGGCGCTAAGCGAACGCTCAGCTTGGCATAATTTCCAGTATTCTCCATTGAAACTCGCCAGCAATTCTGCGCTGTGTACTCATAATAATCATAATAATGAGCAGGAAGTTTGAGCAAACGCCAAATCGGCTTATAGTATTATGTGAGTCCGTGTTATGTGACAGACAGACAGTCAGTCAGTCAGTGAGTCAGTCAGTCGACTACAATACCAAAATTGAAATTTAGCCGAGATGCTTTGGCGTTAATTAAAAGCGAAAACTGTTACAAGGCATTTGTCGCCGCGTCGACTGAATTGCATAATTTGTTGGCATTTGGCTTACAAACGTATCAATTACAATTTACACTAATTGCAGCAAATCAGTTTCGATCGAAGGAGCTGCCTTTAAAAACAATTTTGTTACTTAATTGAATTATAAACTTATTGAGGCTGTTGCAAATGCAATTTGCTCGTGAAGCATGTATATTAATTGAATTTGCTATGCTTTATGCCGTGTGGCAAGCGGAAGCTGAAGCTTAAATTTTTTACATATATTTCATTATAAACATATTCGGATGAGATGAGGTTTTTATACAAACAGCTATGGCTACGGAAGTCGGCTCAAAATTGGTTACCAGTAGCAGTAGCCGTAGCACTAGACAGCCGACAGGCAAACGAGTTTCCAATATTTAATTGCACAAAATTGTAATTGTGCTTAATTGTTGCGCAAACAGGCCTGGTACACAGGCTGACTCAATACGAGGAGATTTTTCAGTTTCATTTTGTTTTTATTTCATTTTTCATAATTGGCTTTGCCAGCTTGTGAGAAAAACCAATACTCAATCTTAATCTCCTGTAGGGGCATTCGATCATGGCACTGGTCATGTCATGCAATCGTATACGATATTTCAGCCTATATAGCTATGACTCAGCGGAAAGGGTTTCGGGTGTTGGGGTAAGGTGAAGCAGCTGCAACTTCAAGTTTTGTAAACAAGTTTGTAATAGATTTTCTATTAGGTTTTTCTGTTTTCAGCTGATGCGTAATATTAATCAGTTTCCCTAATGAGCCGAATCGTTAGTTACAATAGTCGTATGTTGAATATTATAAGTTATAATCAAAGTCCTGATCAAATATAGAAACTGTTTCTATATAACTATATAATATATATTCACGGCTTAAAACCTGCTCGTGCCCGGCTTTAAGACTAGCGATAAATTCTATTTTTTTATTTACATATTTTTATATTTTGACTAACTGGAAAACAATGTTAAGCTTTTAAAATAAAAGTTTAACTACATTAGTTGAATACTCGTTTTTATGTATGTGGAGTCAAGCTTGGGGACAATGGAACACAATCCGATTGAGTTACACAATCGTATAGCAAATGTAAACTACAACTACTTCAATTACATATGCTTATACATATACACACATTTATAAGTAGCACCCACACACAAACGCACACACAAGCTTAAGCAATGCACATTTCTCGTTGCAGTTGGAAACTACTTTCAAAATGTTTTCACTTGCCGCTAACACACCTTACCACCTTACCTTGGCCACCCAATATGACCAGGCTGAGACGCAGCTGGAGCTAAATCCCACCACCCACTGCAATTTTAAGATGCCGCTACGAGTCTTGTTAAGTTGTCGACGGGAGGCAATTGTTGTGAAATGTTTAGAATTATCTCAGGTTAATTTCGAAAGCGGCGCCAAGGCTAGATCAGGCTAGATGAGGCTAGATCAGCATGCAACGTGCTGCACGTGCTGCAGAAGGGGCATGAATCACGCGATCGATTCGAAAGGGGCCACTAAATCATGAGTAAACCGACGGGACGTTCGATTTATAGTTGAAATTGCCGGCAAACTGGCAAACAAAAAAGCTAAGGCGAAAGGAACGTGACTATCAAGGATTTACACATGGCTATAAATCGCATGCAACAACAATAACAAGAGCAACAACTGCAATAATAATAGTAATAGCAACAACAATAGCAAATGCCGGCAATCAACGTTGTTTTTCTTATTGATTAGTCCATTTCATTTATGCCGTCTGTCCGCCTAGGTCGAGTTTGTACTGCGTCTTGTCTTTTGTCGGCTTGCAAAATCGTGGCTTGTAATTATTGGCCATTATTATTGGGTCTAAATGCGCGCACCATTCACCAATAGCCGATAGCCGGAACTGTATCATCGACATCGCTGCTCTGGCTACATACAACTAGGAAACCGGCAACCACGTTGCTGTTGTTGTTGCTGTTGTTGTTGCTGTTGTTGTTCACGCTCCAATGAGTTAATAATCAATGCGGCTTTGTTGTTTCGACAATTATGTGAATAAAAATTGCAACAAGTGCAAAAATGAATTCAATTAGAAACCGGACAGACCACAGCCTATTGCCAGTCAATTTAGCAATACCCTGGAAATTATCTATCGATGCAAATATCAGCGGTTTTTTCTTTACTTCAGATTGCGCATCTAATTGCTCGGGCGGCAAGCTAAAACAATCGATGCGACGATCGGAAATTCTTGTGAAAATCAATTGACTACGATTGAAAGAGAGATAGATACTGAAAGAGAGAAAAACCTGTTGGCGAATCTTGAGTCATCCAGATTGCGGCGAAAATTATAATGAGCTGCTGCTCAAGCGACTTGGAGACAACTTTGGATGTGTGAAACGGCGATGAAATCATGCAGACTGACAAACCCCGACCGCAATTCAAGGTTACGCGTATTAGTAAGTTTCAGACCCAAAAACGCTGGCACCGCTGAGTTGTCATTTGTTAGCCAGGCTCAAATTGATTTGGCAATTAGCCAACGCCAACAACAAATAATGGTGCGAGTATATAATTCAAGACGGCACGACTAAGAGATACCCTGAATGCAAAAGATCAAATGCAAGCCCAGACGAATGTATCTAAATAATTGGGAATTCGGTGTTGGGGTATAAAAAACTGCGAATCAATTATTATATTATTATATTATAGTCGCTGATTAATTGAACACGATTAGACTCTGTGTTGTTCGCTTAATGGGCACAGGGTATAAAATACAAAAACTGAAAGTGATTTCTTAGGGCCAGCCATGCAAGACCATAGCGATACAACACATGCAGCATAGAGATTTATTTTTTTAGTGCTGAAGTGCAGGCAATAAACTTTACGTAAGTGTTTAAAATAGACGTATAGATGTGCATGAAAGTGTTTCGCCATGGACCAACAGCCCAAAATTGACAGCTCATTTTATATATTTATGACAATTTGTTGTCGCTGTCAGTGTTGTTGTGTCAAATGCGTATATATCGACACAATTAGTTGACCCACATGTTGCATGGTCGCCTTTTTTTTCGGAGAGCGCCATTAGGCAGTCATTAAAGCGATCCAAGATCTAGGAGATTGAAAGCCGGAGGGGGGCGCTAAATCTGATATCTGCTCAAATTGCCGTAGATCGTCAGGCATTTCACTCTAAGCTGAAAGCTCGAAGCACAAAGCGCGTTAGAAGCCGTTTACTGTTCTTCTTGATTGACATGCTAAGAAGTGGCTCAGAGTTTGTATCTGCATTTGTATCTGAATCTGTAAATGTATCTGCATCTGTATATGTATTTGTATATGTATATGTATGTGTATGTGTATGTGTATGTGTATGCCTCAACCTCATTTACAGTTGTGTGTGGCGGCTTTGTCTGCTGGCTAGCCTTTCTCAATAGGCGCTCATTGTGATGTCCGCATCTGTGGCAGCAATATGGCCGCTTGGCTTTTCTTCCGCTTTTAACGGTTCATAATTGAAATTATAATTCAATTTATGCTCGCTGCCTGCTTTGTTTGCAACACTTTGCTACACTTTTTCAATTATATTCAATGCACATTAGAAAATGTCTGGTCTGGTCTGGTCGGCTCGAAAGTGTTGCCACGAGTGAAAGATGCAATCACAGATCCAGCAACAGATACATTTATATACCTCTGTATCTGTATATGTATATGTATCTGTATCTGTACCTCTAGCTGTATCTGCAGTTCACTGGCGTGTTTGGCTGAGCGCAAATAAATTCGATTTGATTGTGGTTTTTTTTTTTTGTTGGTTTTGGTTTGTTTGTTGTTTAATATTAAGTTTCATGCGCATACACAGACTGCACCACAAGTATAGTAAGTAAATGGAAAAAACGCAAAGAAAACAACTCACATTTGTGTGGTTGTTGTTTTTTTACAATGGCGTCTCTTGCAATTAAGAACGCTTTCATTTTTCACTTTTCTTCTTATGCCCCTGCAATTTCTCATTGAAGCCGAAAAAATAAAAAAAAAAACTTTTACTGAATATAATTGAATTAACATTAGCACACATACGATAAAAGCCACAGCCATAAACACACACACATAAATTTGTGCACGCAGATCTGTGGTAATGAGATATATTTACAATATAATGTACATACAAAAAATGTTATAATAGTAGTATTGAAAGCTGAACCTACATATCAGCATTGGTATTTTCCACTGTTATTGAAACTAGCTTGTACCAATAGTTTGAAATAATGGTTCAACTAATTCAAGCGAGAGCCAATTTTCACCCCAACTCGACAATGTAAAGTGTGCGAGCTGTTTTCAAAAATAGAATCGAAAATGCCGGCATTTTGGGGTCGAAATGTTGTGCATGTGAGTTTTGAGTATTTCAAGTATTTTTATGTGGCGACTGTTGGGCGAATAGATCCGAATCAATGCAAGAGAATTGAGAATTTTTCCACCAGTCGCATTTGGGGCTCAACTGATAAGCTTGAAGACAATCGCTACCATAACCATAATGAGGGTCAGCTTGCAGCTACTCCACAAGAGTTTCCCTCAATTATTTACAATTTCTTATTGATTTGTAGGGAGCGACCCATTTTCTATTTTAGCTAGGTGGTTGGGGGCACTTCAATTATCAGTCGACGCATAATTAAGTGCAGGCCCCCCCCACTTTGACCTCGACTCGAATGCTGAGGGTTTGTGAAGCCGATGTAACAGCAGCAACCAACGGATACGTGATGCACGCGTTTTGCATGCGTTTTAAGTCGCTTACGCAAGAGTCGCGCGCAAGGTGCGGTTTTCGTAGAAAGTGTGGCATAAATTAAGTTATTTAGTTTTTTATGACAACACTTGAAAATCATGGATCAGCGATCATGTGGGTAACAAATTGTTTCACTTCGAATTGCTTAATAATATGGTTAAAGCGACGCAATTTTCCGCCAACCTTTTGGCCATTTCTTTCTAGCTTTCAATCAGGTATTTTGATTAATTTGCAGTCGCCCGTTGTCTTCTTTCTTTTGCTTCTTTTTGGCAATTAATTGTTATGCGTTTTTAATGCCACTTTGTTATAATAAAAGCCCAAAGGTGTATCTTACATAAAGCCCATACATATTTATATACATAGGGGTTTATATATGCATATAAATCACATGTTTACATTGCGCACTTAACAGTTTTGCTGCGTTTTGGAATTTTTGGCTTTTGTTTGAATTTTGTTTCAACGTTACTTTTGTTTTTGCCTTTGCAAAAATATAAAAAAAAGCAAAACTTTCTCCGTCGCTTGTCGTGCAAACTTGACGCACAAAAAGAAACAAGCAAATAAATAAATAAAAAAAGCCAAAACAGACAAAAAAGAAGAAATGTACAACAAGCAGATGATTTACAGCACAAATAATGAAATGGTCATTGTGGTCTTTGAGTTATTTGCCAAAGAGTCAGCGAGACACGACCAAAAAAAGCGAAAAGAAACGAAAAAAAACTACAAGTGTGAGACAGGAAATTGAACTTTGCTGGAAAATAGCACGAAATAATTGACCAAACGATTTGATTCATCATTCATCACCAACAAACTATATGTATATGCGAGTACAAAGCGATAAGAGACGCTCCCGCTATGAACTAGTTGCTTATCTAGTTGCAATCGATCACATTTTGGCTTTATCAATGACCCAAACATAATGCACTGCTATTGTCCGAACAATCCGAACTGATAAACTAAAAAACAAAATATATTTTATGAAGTCAGTTCATGACCAGTGCAGTGTTTCAAGTATTGGATGTTATTCGCTTATGTAAACAACAATCTAAGACAATGTAAATATTTGATAGACAGTGAAAAACCAAAACAACAACAACAACAAAAAGTGCGTGATTTGAAAATGTTTAAAGCCGCAACACAAAATACAACAAAAAAGTGAAAAGTTGCGGCGTTTTAATGTGCATAATTATTTTGAGCTCAGCTCACTTGAAATTTTGCTGCGTAACTCTTGGGCCGGCTATTCCCCCCCTTCTCACCTACAAATATGTAAAACGAATTTGATATTTTGAAAAGTTCGTGTCAAAATGCAGTTTTTCGTATCATCAACAAACTTTTTTATGTATGTTTGTTTTTGTTCACTGCTATAACTTACCCTTGTTTTGACTTAAACAAAATATTTAAACAAATGTGTTTTAAGCAAGTTAAAATATATCGCAAAAGAAATTTAAATGCAAATGTATGTATACATATTTCTTTTTGTTTTTGCCAGCAAACAAGTTTTGTGAAAGCGTCTGCTGCTTAATATGTTGTTGTTTGCTCGCCAGCAAATAGTTAATACTTGTATGTGTTATTGTTGCACTGTGGCTGCTATAAATATGTATATATATATATATATATATATATATGTATACATGTATACCGGTGGCAGTCATAGTACCCATCAATGATTATTAACCCGATGATTGGCTGAGCCGCATCGAACTCCTTTTAACAAACACGTTTGTATAACAAATTTTTATATTTATTTTCTGCTTTGACATTTTCCACAGTTTGACGAAGCATTGACAATTTTCTTTTCGGAAAAACACACACGTTCCGCCGTTGGGATGCCGCCGGCTTTCAATGAAATTTTTGCCTATGTTGTTGCCCCCGAAGCTGTTGCCATTGTAACGTTCGTAACGTTTCATTCATAAGCAATTGCAATATAATTACGTGGGTTTCGCTTGGTAAGGTTAGTGAGCACAAGTGCTTATCGCTTGTGTAGCTGCCACATGCTGCGAGAGCGCTGTTGGCAAAGGTCAAACATTTTAAAGACTCTTGCCACCCAGCAAGTGAGAGGATTTAAAAGCATTCACAGCATTATTATGATAGAAATCTTTCTTTCTCATCTATCAGAATTGTGAATGGTATTGAATATTTAATGATAAGTAACCTTAGTCAAAAAATTATAAAATGAAAATTTACAATCCACACGAATTGAACATTTTTAGCAAGCTTTATATAAATTAAGTTTTTAAGCTGGGAAAATACAAGATTTTTTATATGAAAAATGAAAAGCCTGAGTTTAGATAATAAATCATGATAGATTTGATTAAATTAGATTAGGGCTATCATTAAGTCGCATAAGCTTACAAATCTCCCAGAAAGCAACAACTTTTAATCTCAAGCTTGAATTTAATTACAGCAACATGATTTCATAAATTTACTCTCCAAGGGTATATTTCTTTTAACCAGATTATTGGTGATGAGTAAAAGCGGTTTGTTGAAAGATTAATTGCACATATACATATATGCACATACATATTGACATGTATTATTTTCGAATTAATGTTGCCAAAAATATCAAATGACAAAAATATTTCTGCCCATTTCCGATGACATATTTTAATAATTTGCTGTGTGCGCATCGCTTATAACGCACTTGGGAAAGTTATGCAAAATACCTAAATTAAATAAAGTGTTTGTTTTTATGACAATAATATGTTCAACTTACCCGCTGGGTGTTTATGCAAACCGGCAGATAAATATTTATTTTAAAAAAATCCAAAATTGCACAGCGTCAGCGTTGGCAGCAAATTCAAAAATGTGCCAGTCTGGGTAATAATTATCCACGAAATTCTAGACGTCTAGTGTAGTTTGAGTATTATGTTTGTATGTGAGTGGTTTTTAAAATTTTGTTATTTTAATGAAATGTGAAACCGTCAGCCAAAGCACGTTAAAGGTGCTAAAAATGTCGTTGCTTATGAAATTGCAGTCAAGAGAAAAGTTTTTAGAACTTTTCACAAACTTGTTGAACTTTCTGCCAAAAGTTGGCCAACAAGTTGTTGCTGTTATTGTTGTTGGTGTTAGCTTGTTAACTCGTTTTAAGCTGAAGAAAAGCCTCAACTCGATTCCTTTGTAATTGTTGTTGTTGTTGTTGTTGCTGCTGTGGTTTAAGGTGACTGGGGAGAGGAAGTCCCGGTATCCGGTATCGATATCGGTATCGATATCAGTTTACACTGCGTTTCAAAGTCAACGTTTTTCTTGCTAAAAACTTTTGTTATTGTTGTTGTTACATTGGCCGGTTTTCGTTTACTTAGAATTCGTTGTGGACTTTTTGAACTTAATACAAAAAAATAACAACACGAAGTAAAAAATTCGTATAGTATCACTTGCACATTCTTCTTCTTCTTTTTGTAAGGTAATATTATTTGCTTGTTAATTTGTTTCGTTGTTGTTGTTGTTGCTGTTGATTTTTCTCGATTTTGTTTGTTTTTTTGTCGTTTAGAAAGTGGGTTAAATTAAACGGTGCAAATTATTTATTTATAATATGCAGGCACAGATTTCGCGCTTGTTTTTAACTTGTTAGATCCGTGATTTATTTCGATTTCATGCAAATATCATCTTCATTCAACTTTGTAATCTTGCATTGCTTTATCTCTTTCTCTATCTCTCTCTTTCGCTCACTTCGTACTTCTTCTAGTTCGCAACTAAGTTATATACAACTTGATATGCCGCTTGAGACGTTTGCACTTCTTCTCGTTTCACTCGCAACTGAATGGAAGTCACCCGATCACCGTGACTGCGACCCGAGACCCGAGATTCCAAACACGATCGTCCAAGCTGCAGAAATGGCTTCGTGCAGTCTGCTTGTTGTTGTTGCTTTCGCACGCACAGGTGAGAAGCATACAAGTAAACACGAAGCTGACTTCAACAACGAAACAGCAGCACAAAGAGCAAGTCGAAGTAAACTTCAAGCTTTTTTTTAACGGTTTTCCTTTGTAACATTCATGCGCTCTCCGCGGCGACTATTTGAAGTTGTTCGCTCGCAACGTAAGAATGCAACAAGAGACGGTGGGGAGCTAACAGAACAATTTGAGTGATCGTTGGTGCCTGCATTCAATTTAAAACAGTGTGACCAAAGTATGGTAGCAAACACACACCATAAAAGTCTATGAAAAATACTAACAAAAATTTTTATAACGGAAAAAATCAACCAAACAACGTACAATTAATTTATTTAATTTATTTGTAATTTAAATTTTAAGTTAAACAACTTTTAACAAAAAAAAAAGGCTTATTTACAAATTTGCTATCATATAACTTTAAAATTAATTATCCAAATTTAAAATACTAGTGGCGATAAATATTTCAAATATCTGGAGTATGCAGCGTTAACATGTGGAAATTGAAATTGATTTGCGAATTCAAATCAGTTGGTTTACCGATGGCAATCGATAACACGATTATTAGCGTTGGCTAAGTTGAAATTTCACCAAATAAAAGAACTGGTTCCACTAACCGAACACAGTGCTGCCCGAAAAACAAATAATATTTTTAAAGAAAATGAATACTAATATAATATTAATATTATAAATACGATGGCTGACACGGCATTTTTTGTATCTTTTCGCAGTATGGACGCAATTAAAGTTAATTTAACAAAGAACATATGTGTCAGTAAAAAGGCTAAATTGAACGATGAGCAACTTAACGAATGAAACTTAACGAAGAGCTAGTAGTGTTCAATTCAACCAGTTCCGTGAAGCAGCCGGACGCGTTTCAGCACAAGGTTTTGAACCGATAAATTATCTGCTGACGCGCAAATAAATAATAGTAGAATATGAATTATTACATTTCACAAGCACTAATCAGCTATTAAACAAAGTAGGTATATGTGCTGTGTATATATATCAATAATTTTCTTGACTGCTTTTGCTCTTGCTTAACACACATAAAACAAATTTTTAGCAAAATGACTGAAATAAAAGAACTTGTTGTTGTTGTTAAATGGAGTGGGAAGGAGTATCCAATTTGCGATCTAACGGACCAGGATACCGTTGAGGTGCTGCGTCACGAAATCTTTCGCAAAACACAAGTGAGACCAGAGCGTCAAAAGCTATTAAATCTCAAGCACAAAGGTAAAAATGAAGAAATGCATAAAAAATATAAATCGGATATTTACAGTTAGTTCATTTTAACTGTTATTCTTAGGTAAACCCGCTCCGGATAATGTAAAGCTTTGTGCATTGGAGCTGAAGGCGAATTTCAAGCTGATGATGGTGGGTTCCACGGAGGCGGACATTGAGGATGCCTGTAGTCTGCCAGATGATATTGGCGAGGTCATCGATGACTTTGATGATGCCGAGGAGCGGGAGGAGTCCGTGGAGCATTCCGCCGTATATCTGGCCAAAGTGCAGCGTCGCGTGCGTGACTATAAAATCAATGAACTGTCCCCATCCCGTGAAGGGAAACATCTGCTTGTCCTGGACATAGATTACACTCTATTCGATCATCGATCTCCGGCGGAGCAGGGCACGGAATTGATGCGTCCCTTTCTGCACGAGTTTCTCACCTCGGCGTATGAAAATTACGATATTGTCATCTGGTCGGCAACTAGCATGCGCTGGATTGAGGAGAAAATGCGTCTGCTAGGCGTTGCCAATAATGATAGCTATAAGGTCATGTTCTACCTCGACTCGAATGCAATGATCTCGGTGCATGTGCCGGAACGTGGTGTGGTCGATGTGAAACCACTGGGCGTCATCTGGGGCCTGTATAAGCAGTATAGCTCAAAGAACACCATCATGTTCGATGATATACGGCGCAACTTTATGATGAATCCCAAGTCTGGTCTGAAAATACGTCCGTTTCGACAGGCCCATTTGAATCGCTCCAAGGACAAGGAGCTGCTCAAGCTGTCCACCTATCTGCGCCAGATTGCCTTGTACTGTAAAGATTTTAATTTGCTCAATCACCGCAAGTGGGAGCACTACGAACCCAAGAAAAATTCTTAAGGCAACAATCAGTTTACAATTATAAGATTCCCTTAATTTTATTCCATTAAAATATTAATTTTTCAACGCACATTCAGTTAACTAGAGCGTATATCCGCCCTGATCCGCCCAGTGTACGCGTCTAGCCTCCAGATACTCCTCGTGCAGCCGCCGGCGCTCCTCCTCCAGCTTCGCCAGGCGACGATAACGCTGCAGCACCATGCCGCAGCCAAAGAGCAGCGCCACCTGACAGATGAGCCACAGTATGAAGAGAGCAATCAGCAGGCTCTGATTGATGCAAATGTTGTCCAGATGCAGCTGGTCATCAATGCTGGCTATGAGCAGAACTCCACGCTCTCCATACAAGTAGCTTTTACTGTTCGTCTGATCCGGTCCGTGAACGCGCAGATTGTAGTTGAGGGGCAGCTCTACCTGGGCGTTTATATTGGCCTGCGATGCAGTCGCATTCAGCTGATCCGGCAGCACGTCCATAACAGTCGATATATATACCGGATTCTGTACTCTGAGCTCTGCCAGCTTTCGTTCTGGCCGTTCCAGCTGACGCTTGCGTCGCTGCCAGAGACCGCCCGCGAGATTGATGCAATTGGTGGGCGCACAACGTTCCACGCAGAAACGGATTTTAACATCGAAGCTAACATTGGCAGTGCCGGAAAACTTGAAGGCATGGAATCGGGCGCGCAGCATGCTCCGGGAATGTGTGCGAATGCGTTCCAGCGCCGGAAACACGCTGGCATCTGTGGGACAGCCCCGTTCGTCAATCAGCAGCACATAGTTCTGATTGTCCTGTGACTTGGCCACCAGCGAGGTGGCTCGAAAGTCCGGCAACGGAGCCAGCTGCAGCTCTAGATGTTCGCCCAGCTGATCTGTGCTGTACTCGGCAACAATTTGCAGCTCCAAGTTCTGGCCAATCTGCACATCATTCGTTTCCTGCTGATGCGAGAGATCAACTATTTGTAAAGTGATCTGCGGATGTGGATGTGGACTAGTGCTGCTATTGTAGTGGACAACGCCCTCCTGCGGGAACATGCTGTGACAATTGGAGTGAGATTATTGCATGCGATTAAACTGGTATCAATTTGAAGCACTCACTGCTCGGCATACTCCACAGAGGACTCCAAGGCAATGGCACTGGGCACCTGCTCCGAGGCATCCGTATTGCTATCCCGCACATCCAGTCCAAGCATTGCAGTTGTCGCATTGTTGAGGATGCAACCCACCTTGATGAGACGATCGCCTTGCGTCTGCACATTCGCATTGTTTTGTATGACAACCAGTGCGGATATAAAGGTTCTGAAAAATAGGTTTCAGTTAAGATATCCTTATCACTAGACAATATGGGAATTGTTGCAGTTTACGCCGCCTACCTGTGATACGCATGTGTCATCTCGTAGGCTCGCAGAATACCACAGCGATTCTCCTTGGGCTCGCTGCCAATCTGCAGGCGCAGCAGCAGGCTCTCATTGCCACTGCCGCTTGCCTGGCAATCCTTCGAGTGCATGCTGGCGTACATCATGCCGGTGAACCAGTCTTTGGGCTTGTAGCGAACACTCATTTCATCGCGTGTGCAAAAGACCTGCACTGTGGGCCAGGAAAGACAGTTAATGTAGGATAAGAAATTGTCATATTCCTGTAGGTATTCTAACTTTAGCTACTTTAGTCTCTAAAAACAAGTCTGTTGAATTTGTTGTGTAGATAAATCTATATACTTTGAAAAGTATTAGTAGTATTAAAATAAAAAAGGTTTGGACCCATGCACACATAAGATTTTTGAGTGATTTTTGAAAATCGGTTTAGTTTTGACTAAGTTATGGTAGTGTCAAATTAAGACCCACCGGGTCTTGAATCTTCTTTCCTGTTTTAGTACTAAGTAGCTCACCATCGAGACATTTGACGCGTCGCATGTAAACGGAGTTGTCGCGCAGTTTGAGGCTACGCGGGCCTAGGGATACAATGTCCTCGGAGTGCAGCTGGCACTCGGATCGGGTGAGCTGGTTCAGATAGTAGAAAGAGATGCCCTGGCAGTAGAACTTGGACTCGCGTGTGCAAAGCGCCTGACACTGCAATAGAAAAAGGTCATCAATCAATCAACGAATCGATTACAATCATAATGCGCGACTGTTCAAGCGCTTCAACTGGGGGACCGCACCTCTTTCTGGGTTAGGCCCAAATATTTGGCTTCCGCGTAGATGAAACTGCTGTTGGCATACAATTCGTACGAGCAATTGTCGTTCTCAATGGGGCGCTCATAGCACTGGTTCTCCATATACTCCTCGTCGTAGGGCGCCGCCCGAAATGCGTCTGGCTGTATGGATTTGTCCTTGTCGCTCAGCGTGCAGCGGCCGAGAGAGACATGGGGCAGCGGGGAGCGTTCCTCACTACGAAACCTGCGGTCGAGAGAGAGGTCGGGAACATTGAGAAGCGATACAACTGATGTTCCGGACGAGTTACAAATTGTATCTCGCGATGATTTATGACTTCACTCAGTGATATCATAATCTAGTGTAAAGCTTTCGCATTAAAAATGCATAACAATGGCAATTAATTTAAGCAATAAAAGCAACAAACTGTCAATTACCGCTCACGATTGTTCCGATACGATGGGGCAAACGAGGCGGACAGACATTTGAATTGCGTTTCGAAGAAACATCTTTCGGCGCACTCACGACGCGTGACCAGCGTCGGAATTGTCTTTTTGCCATGATACACCAGGCTGTTGCCCGGAATTTTGGTCAGCACCCAAAGTCGGCCTTTGCACGCATCGGGCACTGCAATAAATGTTAACGAGAACAACAGTCAGCCAAGGTTAGGAACGCCCCTCCATCCGGCAATAGTACATACCGCGCAGACAGCTCTTCTCATAGAACATGGCCTCGGCATCGGCCACCAGAGGCAGCTCACCCGCGATGGCCAGGTAGCGGGAGTTGCGCTCAAAGTAAGAGTAGCCATAGCACTCGTTGGTGTCCAGCAGATGCACATAGGCTATGCAGTCCGGATCCTCGTTACAGCTGCGCCAGCACAGCTGACTGGCCGGCTGCTCATCATCATCATCATCCACACGTTCCGGCAGTCTGTAGTCGCCGTTACGCCGATCACGATCTTTGAAATTGCTGGCAATCGGTGGGGCGTAAATCAAATTGCGTTCACTGAGGTAATCGAGTGGCGGTCGAAATCCGACAATTTTCTGCAACTGCATCTGATGCAGTGGACACTTGAGCAGCAGTGCATCTAGCAAAGTGGGGGAAAACAGTTTAGTCATGTTTCAATTGCTTGAAGGCTGCACACATTCCACAAATTGCTGAGCACTTAGTTTCAATATGGCATGTGTACAATATCTGGCCAATATTTCAATATCTGGCATGTGATTGTGCATATCCATTTCACTGAGAGCGAGTGTAAGTGCCGGGCGTATACGTGATATACACAAATTGTGCAGGTTATACTAAGTAAGTATTTTTGATCATCGATGCGAATAATTCGAGATATTTATGCATAACTGAACAATTAGGCATGTACTTAAATATATGTCTGTGTTCTCAGAGATTGCGAGAGTAATTAAATCAGTTGTTAGTATTTATTTTTACAATATTAAGCAACTGCTAGTTTTTCATTTTCCCTGTTAGCCCCAGGCAGCTCGGGGAATTATTGAAATTTGTTTTAAGTAATCAATTAATTAAATATTTCTCTGTCTTGTCTAAAGCTTATGTAAGCAGTTTCACAATTGTTAGTATTAGCTGAGAATTAAATGCAGTTAAGAGACACACTCATCATCAGATATCAGAATCGCTCTCAGACTAAACTTGAATGCCTCTTCCTCACCCCCCAGCCATCTTTCTAGCACTCAGTTGTAAATTGATCTGTGTTTTTTTGGTTTTTTACTCAAATACAAGCCGCTCATTGAGTTTGCTATGTAATGCAAATTTCAAGTGCAAAAATAACTTAATAGATGCATCACGCCAGCAAAGGTAACAACAATGAATGGGAATACTTTATGGCTGGAAATACCCTGCAACTAAACTCTATAGAGTACTTTTAATTATTATTGTTGTAATAACTAGTTTTAAGGAACAGTGCTGAGTATATCTGGAAATTAATACGAAATGAGAACTAATACTGTGTTGTTTGATAAGGAGACACCCACAATCATTATATGATTTAACCCATTTCAGGGTATAATTATCATCCAGCCCGACACTCAAACTCATATTTCATAGAAATGCACATTTATGCATATTACTAGCTATTGGTTTCAGCAACATAACATTATTTGCCATGTCAGCATAGATGCCCAAAATGTAACTTACCACTGGTGTTTTGTTGCAGCATCAGTAATATAATTGTGTATAATAATTTGCATGGCCACTGCGTTTTCCAATCTGATTTAGGCATTGTTTTTGTAACGATGCTGTTATTGCATTGCAAATTATTATTGATGAGCGAATACTTTGTATATAATCGAAATTGATTTGTGTCGAACTGCAGTGCGGGATTTTTGTTTATGGGCCCCGCCCTTTTTCGCTGGTTATGTTTGACACAATTAAACACTTAAAATTTTAAAAACATGCACACAACTAACGATTTGCATATGCAAATGAGTCGGGAGTCGAGCACTTTGCCCTCAATATCTCAATTAGGCCAATTAAAGTAAATACCGGATTGCACAAACGATGCTCCAATTACAGAGAAAAACCAGCATGTTTTTAACATGTTATATGGATTATTGATATGTGTATTCTTTATTTTTTCGGCGCCAATTTATTTTCGCACTTCCATTAGCCAAATGCACTTTGCACGCGTTTTTAATCGCACGTCTGACGAGCGCGACTTTCGACTTGCAAATAGCAGAGGCTGCGGCTGCGGCTGCGGCTGCTACTGAGGCTGACGCTGAGGCCGAGTTGAGCGCTTCCAAGCCAGGTAGATACTCACACACACACACACAAATAGCTGTGCGTGTGTGTGTGTGAGCAAATGATATGAATGCTTCGATCGAGCGTCGAGCGTCGACGGCGCGGCTAACCGAGCGTATGAGAAATTTCATGTCAACGTCAGCGTCGCCGTCGCCGTCGACTGCTGATTAGATCGCTGCTCGGGTGTATCCACAGCGAGTCGCAACCGAATTGCTCGCTGGCTCGCTTACAATGTGCAATAAACAAAACTATTTAACGCACACGCCACGGCGAGGGGGCAATGGCAAAGGGGGGGCGTGCGTAGCTCGTGGTTCAGGTAGTGCCCCAAGCATACATATGTAAAATACCCACCTATGTATCTATATCTACAAAATGTATCTCGCCATCGCATCTAGCCATGCATGTAGCTTACTTTCCGTGTATCTTTCGGCTGTTTGCACAGTTGCGTCCCAGCATCGTTGACATTGTTGCTGTTGTTGTTATTGTTGTTATTGTTGTTGCAATTGTTTTACTGTATTATTGTCTTGTTGTTGTATTCAATGACACTTTTAACAGTTCAGTGGTTTTGCCGTTGACAACAATTGTTTTCCTCTATTCTTGTTGCTGTGTTGTCCAATGATAAATGGTTGATTCACATTTGTAGCTTAGATGTTGATTTGTATTGTTACCATTACCGTTACCGTTACAACACTAATGCACTCATGTACATACATAACATTTGCATGTCTCCGGCAATTGGTTCTTTGGAAATTGTGTTAAACACGGCGTATGCGCAATTGTGTAAACAATTTCAGTTTTATTTTTTGCCAGCTTCTAATTAGCAATGGCAGTAAGGGCGCTCTGTACATAATCATACTTACCATTTCAGGTGGCTAGCACTTGAAATTTACTTATTGGCAAGTTGGTCAAGGTCGCCCCATCAGATGCGTAGACGCCCAGATGTCTTGCTTGAGCGACGACGATGTGGCCATATAACGTTGGTAAAAGAGCCACTAGGGCTGACATTATTATTACTGTGCACACATTTATCAAATTGTAAGTAATATCTACATATGTACATATGTGTATAGTACGCATATATACACACTTCACATAGGTACGCAAACATGCAATTGCTCAATTTGACATGAATATATTTACATAGAATTTGTGCAGACTGAAGTAGGCTCATGAAACATGCAACCCATTCGTAAGTTACAAAAAATATGTAATAAATTAATTTGCATAGGAATTTTCTGCTTGCTTAATATAAATAAAGAAAAGAGTACTCAGTAAAAGATAAGTTCACTATAATAGCTAGGACAAGCCCGTAATTTAAGTTGCTTATATAAATGCGTAATATTGCAGCCGTTCTAGTTAGATGAGTTGACTAAGTTAAAGCAGATGAAACTGTTGATAAACAAACTTGTCAATTTCGAAAACCGTTCGGATAAAGTGTAAAAAATAACCAATTAACAGTTAGCCAATGTAACGTGAATTTGAAAAGTGCCTTTCCTGGAAGGGATTTCAAAGTCCAAGTTTTCAAAGCAATTAGTGGCAATTTCAACCGCCCAAGTTGTTTAAAGTTATAATATCTTAACGGTTTGCCACCGCTTATAAGTGAAACAAGAAGAAAAATAACAATTTCCCCTCTAGATTTAACAGGAAATTGACTGAAGTGGCTGATAACGGAAAAGCAAACGTTGCAAAATGTTGCATACTTTTTATTATTTCTCAACAGTGCAACGTTGTTTTCAGCGCTTACACACTCTGTACAAGATAAAGTTATCCAGGCAACTACGGCTTAGTTTAACAACAGAATAAGTGAATTAAGCTGTTTTTGACCTCATTTAATAAACAATTGCAATTCCTTGCCTTGACTCCTGAGCACTTTTGCTTTCGCTTTCGCTCGGTTAGTTTTGTCGCGTTGCGTATACGTAATAATTCATAAGCTGTGCACTTTGCATGCAAGGTCACTATAAATAATTATTGCATGCAACCAGTCGACCAAAAAAAAACGGAAAAAATCATATATATGTAGAATATGCAGGTTGCCATAGCTCCCCTTAATAGTTGGCCCAAATGACGCCATGCAAAAAGGGTCAGGCCAACACATTTACTAACAAGCAAAAAAATTAACAAGAATGCAGAACAGCTGAAATAGCAACAATAACAACAGCAGCATCAACATTGTGGCACAGCTAAATGTGACTTTTAAATTTGTGTAGTGTTGCACGGTGGCAATAAAAACAAAAGGCCGCAGCCAGTTGCAAGTTTATTTTCAGCAACGCACGCTCCACAAAGTTTCGCATTTCACCTTGAACTATAAAAAAAACAGTAGCGCGGGCGCGTTTGTGTGTGTGAGTGTGTGTGTGTGTGTGTGTGTGTATGCACGTGTGTGAGTGTGTCAGCTCAAAGCAACAGCAACGACACCAAGTGACGTATGGCAACAAAAGTTGCAAAACTGCACACAACCAAAATAATAAACAAATAGTTAGGTGTTTGCTAAAGTGTAGGTATGTATGTATGTAGATATGTATGTATATATTTACGCAGCTTATACATATAAAATTAACCTATGTCGCACATATGGCAAAAGTTTGCCTAATTAAAAATGCCAAAAAGTCAGGCTAGGGGGTCGGAACGGGTCTTAAGTGGGGTCAGACAGCAGCAACAATGAGACACTGACACTCGCAAACTCTCGCACACACTGACATACAGACACACATCCACACACACACACACATGCCTGTGTGACATGTCAGACAGGCCAACAGTCTGTCAGTCAGTTGGGCGGACAGGCAGGAAGGAAGGGCGTTTGGCAGCCAGGCCATAAAGCACCGTCTAAAGTTGCGCTTGAATGCTCCAACGAGGGCGGCAGCAACACAAGCAACAACAACAGCAGCAGCAGCAGCCGTCTCAGCCAGGCGTTGCATGCAACTTGTCACATTGTTTGAATCACTGAATTATGCAAATAGTGTAGATACGCACATATTACAGAGATATTGTATGTGTATGTGTGTGTGTGTGTGTGTGGCTAAACAGCCAGGCACTAACAACAACAAGAATTTGCCAGAAGTCTTTGCCATTTAACACCACACAAAAATAATCAGCCAACATTCAGTTTGAGTGACTAAGTGACTAACTAAAAGTTGCCTATGTCCAAGCTTTATATATGTGTGTGTGTGAGTTTTTGACAGTTTGCTTCATTCTCACTTGTCGCTAGTTGCTGGCAACTTCCGTTTTGTACAGCTAGCCAAAGTTGCCGCCAGTTGCACCCTTGACAATACTAACGCCAACAGCAACAGCAACACCACCCCCCAACAACCCTCTACTACCAACAACCGGCCGCCCAAGCAGCAACTAGCGTGTGAACTTTCAATGAAACGAGGCGACTTTATCGTTCCACCTCCGCTGTCGCTCCGCGCAAACTAAAATTTATTTAAATCTGTGCCATAATTGTTTTGTACGCCTGTTGCTGCTCGCGTTATTGCTGTTGTTTCTGTTGTTTAGCATTTGTTTTTTGCTGCTTGTGCGCGCATATAATTAGCACTGCAAATTTATTGTCAGTTGTGCACATTCTTGGCGCGCTGTCGGTTAGTTTGGAGTCCGTTTAAATGTCACAAGTTGGCACAATTTGTTTAGCAGCAAGTCTTAGACTAGTCTATATTTAAACAAAACTTAAGAATAAAACTTAAAACAAATCAGTTGAATAGAATTCAACCATTATAAAAACCATTTTAGACAGTTCACCGCAATGCCTGTAAACTGCAAAAGTGTAAGTGCGGATATAATTTTGAGAAGTCTTCACAAACAAATATATTATTAGCTATAAGGTAACTGACCTTCCAGTGCATAATTTTCGATATAAATTTAGAAGAAAACACATCGGGCATTTATTGAAATTGCATTAAATTATATTTATTGGTTTCATCGTTTTGCATATATAAATTAAACAGACATATTTCATATATATATAAGTGTGTAATTAAACGAAAAATCTAAAGCGCTTGAGTTTATTTTCTTTATTAAATTACGCTTGCATTATTATTTTAAAAACAATCAAAATTCTTAAGAAATTTATTAAAATGCATTAATACGTATTTGTCTTTTTTATTGAATACAATTTTAAAAAACATTTTTATATGATTGAATATAAGTTCTTTATAATTACGTAAAAAGCCAGAAAATAAAAAAATAAACTTATATTTAAAGGAAAGTAACTTTATTGTTGTTAGTAGATTGAATTTGGGATGCCAAAGTGACATTGATGTTTATTATTGTTTAAATATACTTGACTTTTGGCTCACTAAAATTAATGCAATTTGCTTAATACACAAGTACATAAATACATACATAAATACAATCGTGATCATAGTATATAGTCAGTTTATAGAGTGTACACCACGAGTCAATTTTTAAATGCAGCCAAAAACACAATTTTTAGAATAATTTTCATTTTTTTTTTCAAATGATTATATATATTTAATATATATATATTTTTTATTTTTTTCTTGGTAAACAATTTTTGCTATAATAAAAAGTTATTTTTCAGGCGCAGTAGATTACTTTTTTACTACTTTAATTTGCTATATGCTATTTATTTTGCAAGCATTTTCTTTTGTACTGTAAAATAAATATTTTGTTTGGAAAAAAGCAAATGTAATACAAATGATAAATTTAATGCACTACGTAATGGATGCATGTGGAATGTGATTAATTTGAAGTTGATTTTCTGTTTGCTGCCACTTAATTAAGTATGTTGCTGCCACTTATATACTTACATACATTTTAAACATATTATTTATTTATTCATTTATATATATGTATATATATATTTTTATGTATATATATATACTCGTACGTATGCATAAGCATTTTTCTTACGTTTATATATTAGTTAGTATGATTTATGTTGAATTTTGTAGATCTCATTTTGCGGTGTGCCTGGTTGCAAGTTAAATGTACTCAGTAGAATGTAATTGGAAATTCTTGTTCATTTCTGTTTTTGGCATTCCAATGCCCAAATGCAAAATGTTATAGAGTGTGTTTCAAATATGTCAGTGTTAGTGTGTGTATATTGTTAGAATGAAGCAAATGCTCAGCTTTTATCTGGCAGGTGCTAATTGGAAGTTGAACAATTCGCGTAGAACTCGTGTTGCTCACATTACATCAAAGCAGTGCCAATGTATTCCTAATTCTAAGCATCTATAAAAAATGCTGACGTTCGAGCAGGTTAGCGTTTACTATACTCTTTCCTTTATATTCGCGTTGCACTCTCACTATAATTCTGGTATGCAGTACGCTAGGTAACTCTAAATGAATGCGATTATGCTTAGTACATATGTAAGTGTATCTATTAGTGCTGCTCACACGGCTCTTATGTCGACCTTGGGGCATGTTCACTCGTCATATCATTTTGCAATGAAAGATTTATCGGTTTAGCTGCATGTCCAAAAAAAGCGCACAGAAATGTTTTGCTATGTGCATAGAACTGTTTCTACTTTCTGTTTCTCATTTAGTAATTTTCCAGCTCTTTTCATATTTAATTTAATATATTTTTTTTTTTTTCAAAACCTATCACATAAACATATATGTATCTTTTTGGGCGGAATTCTTAGCGTGTGCTTTTGGTTTTTGTTTTCTTGTTGTGATAGGACAGAAGAGCACAGAAGAAATTGCAATAAACATTTAAAATGTGTACACTAATATCTTTAAAAGCTAAAAGACGGAATCGCGTGCAATAACAGAAGCTATGGTATTAAATTACCGTTACGCAGACACAGTCGCATAACTTTGCCTAACTGAGTAAAAACAATTGAGGGGACGGGGCCTGGGAGCGGGCAGGGGTAGTTATACGAAAAGTGTTTGCTGTGCCATTTTGCTAGATCTGTTTTCTGGGTAAATAAACCCAGAACAATGTGTATGGATAACCTTATATGTATAAGCTAATTTTAGCATATCTTTAATACCAATTTCGCGTGCAATGCGCCCTGAACTATGCCACATTTTCCTTGACGTAAGCAAATCAAACGATGATACTTGAGTTCAGTTTTTTTGTATTCATTGTAATGTGTTATAAATTTATTGTTGCTTTATTTGCCATTAATTGCTTCTAACATTTTTTGCGAGTGTTGATTTTTGCTGCTAAGTATACGCTGCTCTATGTAGTTGTAGCTCTATTCGAAAACTCTTACTTGGCTACTGCACATTTATGTTTTGGTATTGGGGTTTCTTTTTCGCTTTCGCTTTTGCTTTCAATTTTTTTTTTCTTTAAGTTTTATTTTTTTTCCATTTTTGGTTTGTTTGTAGTCATAATAATAATATTAATTTTTAACGCTTACGCAGTAATGCTCGCTGATTGGATTCGACGACTGGAGGCAGATTTTGCCCATGGTCATCAATACTACATATAGACGTTTAGAAGACCAGCATCTGATCGGCGCTGCCCTCCGCGCTGTCCTCGTCGTCGGCGCCCTCGTCCTCATCATCGGATGTTAGCGAGGCAGCATTATTTACCACGGACTCTGTGCAAAGTGGAACGTAAAATTAAATTTGTGCCTGGCAAATTGAATGCCCGGCCATGGCCATGGATTCAAATTAATTTGCTCATCGAACGTGCGACTGCCCGTCCACCCAACTGACCGCCCACCCACCTAAGTACTGCAATAAACATAAACATAAATCTTAAATGAATATTCGAATGAGTTTCAGCAGATTTGGCACTAATCTGCCTCAGCTCAGCGTGCATATTCAATGAGCTTTGAGGCACTCACTCAAAGCCGACGGACACTGTTTGATTTGCCGAATGCATATGCAGACAGAAAATGTTCAACTTACTCGACTCTTGTGTTATACATGGCGTATGCGTGATATTAATAGCAAAGCTTAATTATGGGGGACAGGTTAATTTAAGCTGGGATAACTTCATAATAAAGCAAATTGTTGCTGCTTGAATGCGGTATGGGAATCCAATAGTCAGATTACGTATACGCAGCTTGGCACGTTTCGCCAAATGCGACAGACTTATGTTATTAATGAGCGGATTTAATCAATCAAATAATAATAGCTAAAATAACTAAAGAGCTTAATTTCCACAGTTTACAGCTGCCTCTCACTGCTGATTTGGGTTTCTAATATGTCCCATATCTGTTTATGTTTGCCACATGAAACTTTGTCAAGCACTCGAATTTTGTGACCCATACTCACCGCAATTGGGCTTGCCACGTGTGCGTGTGTTGGCGAATTCGACTCCATGCTTATCCACACACCAACAGACACCCACCGAGTTGTGGCATTGAGTGGGCTTGTAAAATCCTTGGACGTCGCAGTCTGGTGCGTAGGCGCCTAATTAGTTTATGCCGCCAGCAACGGCCACAACAAGTAGAAGAACAATAACAATGCGCCAAATTTAGTAAGTCTGTATAATTTGCAGTCGCAAATGAGAAAGCAGCACAAGCGAAATTCTTTATATATATTGTAATTTTGTATATTGCATTGTTTTGCTTTGTTTTGTTTGTACTTTTTGGGTCGTGTAGGAAAAGAAAACGAAACAATGTGGTAGAAAAAAGAGGAAATTATGTACTTAAAGTTTGTAATGGGCCAACAAAAACACTGGCACTAGGCAGGATAAAAAAGTTTTGTGTTGTTGTTAAAAGTGTTTAATTTGCTGGCTTAAAAGTTGCGTTTGGCTAAAAGGTAAAAGGTAAACGAGAGCGGAAAAGCGAGAGCGCATAGTGAACAAGTACAAAAAAGGTGTCCTTTTAAACAATTGCTGTGGCTACTTATGTGTGTGTGTGTGTGTGTGGGTGTGTGTGTGTGCGCCTGGTTGCCTAAATATGTGTATATGTGTGTGAGTATGTATTACATTCAGGCGCTTAATTATAGTTTGAAATGGGTTAAACGGAGTGTTAAGAGTGAAAAGCAGCAGAAACAAAACAAGCGCAAACAGCGAGATAAAAGAGTGTAAGAAACATATAGACAGAGAATGTAAGAGAGGGAGAGAGTGGCAGTGGCAGTGGACGAGGAAGATATGGGCAGAAACGGCAAAGTAAAACCAGATTACTCTTCTAGCTACCCGCCTTGCTGAATTGTGTTTAACAGTTGTTGTTTGTTGTGGTGCTTTGCGTTTTACAGACGTTTCACAAACAAAAACCAGAAATAACACCTATATTCGGGCTGCCGAAGATTCTATACCAATGCAGACATCTCACTTTAATGGCTAGCAATCGGATCTTAAGCAAAATCGTCTCAAATGAGTAAATGGTACTAACAATAATATTTCTGTCCTGTTTGCATAAAATGTCGAGATATTCGTTAAAGCAAAGATACTGACACTACTTATAATGGAAATTTTTGTCCAAGATATTTGTGCCAATTAAGAGTAAGAGTTTATATCGGAATATCCTGAAACTAGTTTATTATCTTTGATACTAAAGTTCTCTCTGCAATGGTAGTCGAAGTGAACGCAAGAACTGAACACAACTCACAACTCAATAGAGAATATATAGAGAGAACATATTAGTGTTATGTTAGCTAGAGAAATGTCCACCTGTACCTATCTCACCTGCAAAGTCGCCGGCAATTCTTCGTCGCACCGCGGCACATGGACGATCGGTCTTCTCGAAGCAGCGGCACCATTCGCGAGTATTGATCGAGCTGTCCTGATCCAGATCGCAGGTGTCAATGAACGGCTTAATGCAGCGCTCGTTCTGATCGTGCTCCAGATCGTACATCTCCTGCAGCGACAGCAGTCCGTCGTTGTTCAGATCCAGATGGCCGAACATCCACTTGGCCTCGGTCTTGCAGGCGGGTGGGAAATGTGCCTTGGACTTTTGGCTATGCTGACGACGCTTCTTGCTATCGGCCATAATCACGGAGAACCAGTCGAGCAGACGATTACCAATGGCGGTCAGTTGCTGAGGCTTGCACTCGGCCGACTTCGAGGGATAGCCTAGCATGAGTAGAATTAACAAAATAAATTGAATATGTTTTTCATTAATATTTCATTAAGTTGCCTTACCACTTGGATTGTTATTTTTATTAAATTTCTGTGACTGCTTTTCGACGACTTCGTTCTCGTTGTAGTTGCGCATCTTGTGCTTATCATCCTGGTACTTGGCATCCTGGAAAATATGAATTTACAAACGAGAAATAAGAGCTTATAGTATTTTGAACCGGAGTAAGTAAATTTCAGCTCTTGTGGTTGGATTATTGCTAATCGGTTATCAGACTTGACTCTTTTGCATATTTCTATAGATACCAAAAATAAAATTAAAACAAATCCAAAATGGCAATGAATATATTGTTGAAACAAAAAATGTAGTTAACAAATTTCAATTTAATTTTGAGTCGAAACATAATTATTGAATAATTAATAAGAATGGTATGAAATTAATGAAATACTTCATGTTATGATATTAAATTGTTCAGGCACTAACTTCAAAGTAAATATACACGTTGACCTATTCTTACCTTCTTGTAGGCTGTGTACTTTAGATACTTGTAGTGCTTGTTGTCATATTTGATCTCCTCGGGCGTAAACGTGTACTGTGCATTGATGTGATTCAAGTGACGATTGTTGTCCTCCTTATCCTGTTGATGGAAAGCGTTTAAAGCAAATTGTGTTTTCCAGTCTGCCCGTTTGGAGGACTTCACTTACATTCATGATGGTATTGAAGTCGTTGTTGTTGTTGCCCACTACATTGCCGCTGCTCATCATGATGTTGTTGTTGCTGCTATCCTTGTAGGCCTGCTGCTGCTGTTGTTGTTGCTGTTGCTGCTGCTGCTGTTGCTGCTGGTCTAGGCTGATCTTCTTGTTGTATTTGTTGTAGCCACCTCGCTCGCCAATTCGCTGCAGTCGCTTGCCATCGGTGTTTTCTGCAAAACGAGGCAAAATGGCAAAATGGCAAAATGGCCGCCATGAAATCGCTTGGCAAGGCAAACTTTTCGTATCCTGGCGCTGGCCACTGAGGCGTCATTTCTATTTTTTATGCTATATATATTTTTATTATTGCCCAGCCTAAAGCAACGACAACAAAAACAATAACAGCAAGAGTTGCAAGTGCTTGCAATGTGCTTTCATCTGTGTAAATTTAAAATTAATGTGCTTGATGCTGCTCTTGTTGTTGTTGTTGTTGTTGCTGCTGCAGCTGCTGCAGCTTGGCTGATTCGTCGAGTGCCAGCTCACTCCAACCTGGGCATTGTGCGCTTTAGAACAATGGCGCTACATAGTCAACGGATTATTAAAAATTCAACAATTGATATGCTCGGCGCCAATTTAAAGCCGTCTGGAATCTGCTTTGCTAATTGAAAGATTGCCCGGCCTTAAAGTGCAAAGTCTACAAAACGACCTCGACAACTGCAATCGCTATTTTTTCGGCAGCTTGCGTTTTGGATTACAACAACAACGACTGCCCAACTGGGGTTTGCCTCAAAATATGCATGCAATTTATTTGGATGGCGGCTATTCGATGGCCTCATCCAGGACTTGCTGGCCATTTGCCAGCCTCAAGCTCATTATGCGGTTTGGTGTTGGATCTGGCTTTGCCTCTGGTTTTTCTGGTTGTCAACTCGCTGTGCAGCTATGTCAGTGCTTGTGTGTGTGTGACTTACCCTTGCAGGGACAGAATCCTTTGCAGGCGATCCGTATGGATGTCGAATGTATGCAATTGTGATAATCCAATCTGCATAGTGATGAGTAGGTTCTGTTGTCGGCGCCGCACAGGAACGTTGGCTTGGCCACGGGACACGGCTTGCAGTTGCTGTCGAGAGATAGAAAAAAGTCTGGCGAAATCAGTAAGGAAAGCTCAGCAGAGTCAAATAGAAGCAACAAACAACAAATAGATGACATGCAAAATTAAATTTTATGCAAATTAAGTCTGACATTCGTAGCCCAGGTGAAACCTGCAGCTTCCATGTGGCTGTTGTCATGGCATCTTTTATTTAAATATTTATTAAATATGCAGCGCACGCATTCCCAGGCAAACAGGCAAGCATTGCTGTCAGAGATCAGAAGCAGATATTGCAGGTGGTTGGAGCCAGAGGGCGTCTGGTTGTATCTTTATTTAATAATTTGTGCAAATATTTGAGCTGCCAGAAGTCGCGATAGTCGAAACAATATTATAGTCTAAGCTGAATAAAACATTTAATTTTGCACATCAAAATGCAGTTGGTTTCATATTTAAATTAATATATTGAGATTTTGTGAATGTGCTTTTTATTTGTCAAGTTAATTTAATCGCGGTTTCTGTACTCACAGTCAAATTTAAAAAGAGTTAATTATTTTAAATTATTGTTTTACATATTTTTGCTATTAAACTCCTTTTTAAAATTTGAAATACAAATAAGTATCACCTTTGGATTGATTTTTGGAAACTCTTTGTTTTAGCTAGTCAACTAGTGCTATTCACTTAGCTTAATTCGTTATTTTCGCATCTAACTCATTACTCATTATTCTCTTAAATTTACTATAATTTTTTGTCATATTTAACAACGAATTTTATGGAGTGCACGCGTGTTTCATTCCTTTATGCATGCAACAAAACCGAATAAATAATTAATTCAATTAATTGCAGCGTCCGCTGTTGCTGTCATATTCGCCATTTATCAAAAAAGCTTTAGGGGTTGCAGTTTTTATCAGTGTTCAATGATTTTTATTGGCTGACTCTGAACAAGCAGTCAATTGACAGTGAAAGCATTTTTATTTTATATTTCTTTTCATATATAACATTTTATTTTGCTCTCGAATACTCCAATTATTCTGTAGGCCACGCAAATTGAGCGTGTTTATTCAGAAAATTTGTTTTTTTTTTCCAGTTCGTTCCAATTTTGTTGTTGATTTTTGAACTGATGATATTGAATTTGATAATTGTTGAATTTGAGAGCTTTAATTACTGACGGTTTCAGTGCTTTATTTGAGTATTGGCTAAAAAAAAACTGAATGATATGCAAATGTAACTGAGAACACTGATTGCTTCACATTATTTTCAACTAGGCACTTACGATTTGCTTTGAGCAATTTAATTGTTGGTTCTGTTCAAATGAATTTCTGTACGAATTGTTACATTCGTTAGGGGATAATGGGTAAAAAAGACTAATGTAAATCGCATTTGCTGTTTCCGAAATGGTAACAGGGTAGGTGCTAGTCGAGCATTCTTGAGTATAGCACATAAACTTGTTACATTTACCACACATTGCGCTGCTTGAAATTTTTGAATAGTTATTTACACCCTTGTAGTTAAAATTCTCGAATAGTTTAAAATTAATTAGCTTTTTACGCAACTTGAAGAGATAACTGGAATAAATAAAATAAAATCAAATGAAAAATATTTGAATTTCATCCAAGCTTTTGTGTTGCCAACTTATTGTTGCCACATTTACATGGCCACTTAAGCTGTCCAATTTCATGGCTTAGCCAAGACAAACAAATCGTTAGCCAAAACTAGAAAGCATTTCCATTTATGTGTGTGTGGGGAGGTATCAATGTGTACGTGTTGGACATCTTGGATAAAGTGGAAGGACAGTTTTAATTAAAAATGCAATTGTAGAATTCGTAAATTATTTTTCTAGCTTTTGTGTGTTATATTTCAAATTGAATCTTAAATTTAAATATCTTCGGACAACGTAACGAGATTTTAGTCAAAGGCTTATGACTTTGGGTCAATGGCTGCTGCGGTTACTTTGTCCAAATTGTACAGAAAATGGGGCCAACATTCCGCCTGTTACTAGCTGTAAAAATTTGTGAATTTTTACTCAAATATTTGAGTTCAATTTTCTAGCAAACGAGTGCCAACAAAGTGAGGCAGGTAGAGCAGAGGATTTGGAAGCAGCTAATTTTGGAGCTCTCTTTGGGCAACTGATGCTGACAGCTTCATGTGCATAGACCAAACAGCAGCTCAGTGGCTTCAAATAACTGCCAGAATCAGGCACATAGCCCGGCTGAGGTTGAGCTTCGTTGAGGTAAAGGACCAACCATGTAAATGAAGCCCCGGCTCTTTGCCCCCTCCAACAACCACAAGCGGGCCATATTGTTACAGGAAACAATGCCTGACTACATGAGTTATGAGTGTTTGTGTGTGCGTATGTGTGTGTGTGTGTGTGCGTGCGTGTGTGTGTATTTGTGCGTGTGATAGCATGTACTGGTCTTGGTCTATTACCAGTGCCCCGCAGATAGCTCTCCATGTCTCCACTTGCCACTCTGCCCCTCTCACACACAAAGCAAATCTTTTGTTTGACTTGTGGCGAAATGGAAAACTAAGGCAACGCCAGTGAGCACGGAATGGCAGATAAATTGTACGCGCGCAAACTATTGATTTTGTGAGACCAATGTTGCCTGGGCACAACCGCACCTCTCCCGCACTCCCTGCCAACCATCACTTCCTCTAAGGGGCATACAAAGTCTATGCCATTGACATAGATACTCGTATATGCACAAAAGCGAAATTCTTGTGAAAGCAAATTGCAAAGAAAATGCGAAAAATATGTCAAAAGCCATTTTTTAATATCAGAGGGCGTGGCATGACTCTTGATTTGCCAATAGATAGATTGATTACGCAGCCATTAAGAGGCACAATAGAGCCAAAGTGGCACAAGGTACTACATTTCATATCATTGAAATTTTTAACTAAATTGCAGCTCTAACAGCTGAACAATATAGATGACATATATATATTGTTCATTTCAACAACTATAGAAAGTAAACCATGAAATCGCGTGACCACTTTAAATGATTAAAACCGAATTTTGTTTTAATGTAACAAGTATAAGACTTTAAGAATTAGAAATCCCGACAAGGCGGAAAATATTCATGAAAATTAATTTTTCACTCTGCAAACTGCTATCAACGGATAAAGAAAACTTTCCGCTACCAACCTGCTGGACCCACTTTTCCCCAAGGACCCAAGCAAACGTGTCAAGCAGCAACCATGAAATTAAACTTAAAACCAAAAGCAAATGGATAAACAAGCCGAAACCAAGAACAAACAAACGCACAGTTTTAGGGCTTTATGCAGCATGGTTTTTGGAAGGAACAACAAAGAAGCCGAAAAGAAAAACCATATTGTCTCTGTTTGCCCGGCTTGCCAGGATATGCTCACTGATAATATTAGCATGGGTTCTTCACAAGTATTTTAGAGAAAAGGTTCACAGCTGCAGCTAAGTCAATATTGTTTTTCTTTTTTTGGAGTGACATCTGTTATCGATTAGTTTTACAATACTACAAAGTTCAAAAAGAGTGACGTAAAAATTAGAGCTGTACTTCCGTGCTTGCAACTGAATAGCAATAATATTTGTTTGTCATACAACAACAACAACAAAAAACACTTCGAGCGGATATTGATGTTTAGAAGTTGTGAACAACTTTCCGTTACAGTTGAGCACGTCAATGTGTCGGAAATGGGCCAACTCGCAGCCATAGCTTTAACCCACAATCGCAACCAATTGAACCTTAACCCAGCTTCGACTTTGACTTCATTCCACTGTCGCACCTGCCACCCAAACACACTGGAATTCCTGTTCGTGAGGCTCGCGTGCAAATTCACAATTTGGGTTAGGGTCAAAGCGATAATGTTGTACAAGTCAAAGGATACGACTATGGTGACTGCGACTGCGACTGCGACTGAGCTACAGAAAAGGGTAAAAGGACGTAAAGCTGTCGTTTCAGTCGATTCGAGTGAAAATATAACAACAAACACTAAACGAATAACAACAGAGACGATGACGCAGCACAATCAGTAAAGAGAAGAAGAAGAAGTACAGCAACGGCAACAGCAACATTGAAATGCGTGCTGAAAATTACAGTACAGCTGCAACTTTATTGCGGAATTTGTATACACGATAAAACAATTTGTTATTAGCGTGCCGGTCATGCAAATCAGAAAGGGGTGAAGACCTCAGTAGCCAGTTTTATGGGTAAGGTGACCGAGCCGGCTGAAGGTGGCAGTCTAAGCCCTTAACCCTTTTTTTGTTTGGCCAACACCCACGAAATGAATCAGAATTTGTTAAATGAAATGTAAGAGTTCCGTTGAAATGCAAAGGCCTCGCAAAAGGATTGGTCCAAGTTAAATACTGGAATACTTACTCCAACTCCTCGTCGTCGTCCTGCTGAGCAGCCGCTGGTTTCTGTTGTTGCTGCTGCTGCTGCTTATCGCTGGCGGCAATGTTGTTCTCATAGAATACGTCGTCCTCTTTGGACTCATCTTCGTCGCCAAGGCTCAGGCTTTTATCTTCGTCGTCGTTGTTATCCTCACTGCCCTGGACATTATCTGGAGCATTGTTGTTCTTGTTGTTGTTATTGTTGTCGCCATCGCTACTGTTGTCCTCGTCATCGTTGGTGATGTCCTCAACATCCTGGCTATCGTTATCCTGTTGATTGACACGCCGCTTGGCCTCCTCCTCCAAATATTTGGCCTTGGTGATTATCTCATCACTGAAGCAAAGGGCAGTGTTAAGCGGGTGAGTTTCGCCGCCACAGGCGCAGGGCAAACAAGTTTTTAATTTAATTAGTTTATTAAGTTTCTCGGCAACAACATAAATTCCAAAAATTACAAAATACGCCTGCGGTTGCTTACCGATTCTTGTGCAGCTCCTTTTTCGACACGCACACAGCGCTGAACTCGTCCTCCAGCAGGCAAATTTCTCGCTTCTTACAGTTTAGCGGCCGGCAAAGGTCACCTGTGGGCGACAGAGCGCAACATGGGCGTGGCAGTCGCATATTATTTATGAAACTTTAAACATGTTTTCAGTTGGCCATAAATTACAACGATTCTTTGGCCTTGGCATTACGAATTTTGGCCAGGAGGGTTACTCACTTGAGGGATCATGTATCCAGCGTTTGCGTTCACCCACATTTTTGTTGCTCTGCGTATTTTTGTTTATCTGCAAGCGGAAGAGACGACAAAAAAGAATGCTTGATTAATTTACATTGTGAGTGAATTGTTTTATCTTTTAATTTTGTTATTTAAATGCAGAAATGCAAAGCTCACACTCCTGTCATATGCCAGACTCATAACAAATACACATACACACACACACACACACACACAGAATATGCATGCAAGTTCACTGGCGTATATTTAATGCCAAAACGTGTCGTATACGTAATATACAAATGAGAAAAAAAGCAGCTGCTATTGTACTGGAGCTGAAGGCGCTCCTTGTTTATTGTTACTAGTGAAATGCTTGTGGCAGCTTCATTGTTTAAGAGATTACAGTATCATGTAACTGTAACAATAAAATAGGAATATAGCACCATAATAGCATAGTAGAAGAGGATACCCCGCTTCCAGCTCAGGATCGCCTGAAGCTATATCATAGGTCGGAGAATGCTTGTAAGTTGATAGCAACAATTCAAAAAATGTAATACAAAAATAGCTTTCCCTGTTTTAAATTAACAAAATAATGGCATACAGTACTTTAAACTGGATATCGAGCTGATAGTGTCCTGGGCTATGATTGGCATACAAACATGATTCAATTTGTGTGAACAAAATGCGAAAAGATTTATTTTAATTTGATTCAATTCAATTGCGTGTTGAAGCGACGCCACCTCTTTGCTATCATATGAAAGCCACAATGTTATTAAGTGCAATGGTGCGTATGAGTAATATTTAACTTGACTATACAGCGTAGTGCATAAAAACAACAGCAATAATAATAAAGAGCTGCCTTGTCGGACCATTGGACATGGATGCTACAGAGGCATAAAGCAGCCCAAGAGCATTCTCCTACGCCGCTCGCAGACTCCCTAGTGACATGTCCACATAGACTTGACAGTTTTGCAAAGAGGCGCCTAAAAGGCTGCAATGCAAAATTTACTGTGTGACAGCAAGCAGTTTAAAAAGCCAGCGCTTCTGTTGTTGCTTTTGTTATTGTTGTTGCTGATAGTAGTAGTGAAGTTGCGCTGTCACTTGGTGCTCGCTTAATGGACTTTGGCGCAGTTGCAGCAGCAGCAGCTTTAAGCAGACAGCTGCGAAATTGGCAACGGAGCAACACAACTGTGTTTTTGCTGGCACCCATCTTCAAACAGGTCAACCGTTGACCCCATTCATGCAGTTACCCTCAACTAAGTACTCCAGCCACCCATGTATCCACGCACAATGCATTTGGCATCGGGTGCAAGTGCAAAGTGGCAAGTGCGGCGCATACAGCTGCCACGCATCCGTGTCCGTCTCAGTTGGCAACTGTAATGCAATAAAGTCGTCCAGGACTTGGACGCCGGCAATTTGCATGCGTTAAAATGCAATTTGTGCGCGTTTCCTGGCCGCGGTTTGCCTCGCCGCATCCCTTTGAGAATCGCTCTTCGTGCCGCATTTAATGCTGTCCAGTTGAGTCTTTGAGCATTGTTCATGTGCGTCTGTGTGGTGCATGCTTCAACGGAGGCGGCGACTCTGCGGCTGCGGCCGTTGATTGGCTCGGTCAGCAAACTGCAGCTCGCTTTTGTGGCTCTACATTTGTTCGCTTTAATTGCGCTGCGTTTGCGGCGGACGTCAAGCGATTGGCCTCATTGTGGCTGAAAGACGGCGCCAAAGCATAAAAAACATCAGCCACTCAAATAGGCCGTGAACAACTGCCGTTATTTGCAAATCGTCATAGATTGCCCGCTTTAACTGGGTCACAGCTGCTGCTGCTGCTAGTGGCAGCCTCCGATTACCAGCTGCCCCAGCGCCAAACTATTGCTTAGGGGTGCCCAAATAGCACTTTCGCGTTATGCAAGTAAATCCAGAGCGCAAACGTCTATGCACCACTACTATGCCACAGCACACAGTGCTGCATGCAACTAGCTACCCTAGCTATGCGCCCTGCTGCAGTTTAACCTCTTTACCAGATTTTTGACTGTTTAAGTGGTTGGGCTTATTAAAGCCCATTTAATTGCTCGACTCTGATGGCGCCTCGCAAGTGTTGACTCCATGCAACTTGACCTTAATTCAGCTGATGCTACAGCTGCCTCTCCGGCAGGCTCCTCTTGCTCAAGAGACAGCAAATATTTTGCACGTTTTGTAGCAAAAATAAAATGGTTAAAAATCTGTACGAAAAAAAAATACATTTTTATGCACGTCATTTTGTGGCAGCTGCACAGCCACGCCCACTGTGCGCCCACTAGCTGCACTGTGGCTATCTGTCAAGCTTTAAATTGAATTTACGACTTTGTTTTCGTAGCGGTTTTATTTCATCTTTTTCCTTTTCTTGCGCTTTGCACTGCTCTGAAATTTCTATATTGTTTTTCCTTATGCACTAGCCAAGAATAACAAACAATTCTGTGGCTCTGAGAACCAAACTATAAGGGGGAAGGGGGGCAAAGGGAGACGACTGCACTGAGACTGCAGCGCTATTTGACCTGTCAGTTTAGTTGCATTATGTAAATGTAATTTTTACTTTAGTTTAGACATTTTTTGTTGCCTTCCTGAAGTTTCTCCCATGGAACACTGATATTTTTGTTGCAAGCAAGACACAAACTCTGTTCAATTATATTGATTTCTATACACTAGTATATTGGAATATATATTTTTAAAATGCTGAAATAAATGCAGCTTTTATTATTATTACGCATTGATTATAAACATAGAATAATAGTACTTGATCCATTTTATTGCAGAATTGAATCAATCAAATATATATGTTAATTTGTATTTTAAATGCTAATCAATGCAATTTATGCATCGAATATTACTTGTTCAGTAAATAGTAAGTTATCAATAGATTTCTCTTTCAAATACGTATGCATGAAAATTGTTAATTAAAATGTGTATTTTTTAATTAAATGAGCTCAAATTCAATTGCATAATAACATTGCACATAAACCACAAATTTTGGTGTATAATTTACCAACTGCATTTACTCATTTATATTTGCCACTTAGCCAGCATCCATTATTAACATTAAGCTCTGCAAAATCTATCGATTTTAAATAAAATTTCTATTTGCGTTTCGCGCATGCAATCAACTTATGAAATGCCGCATTAAACCCCAATTCCATACTGCCCCTACTCTCTGTCCATCATCAAGCCTTGAACGGGTTTTTAGGGGCAAAAATGAAATAATAAATGCGCTATGCAGTTGAAAATGCTGTAAATTATACAACGGCCATTGCATGAATGCCAATGATGGGGCACAGAGATGCAATATTCGCGCTTTGTTGCACGATCTGCTGTGCAAGCAATAAACTATGGGCGACAGGACGACAGGCAGTGCATAAAAAGCCACAAATATGAAGGGTCAGATCTATGTACACAAAATGTGAAAATATTGCGGCTGTGGCAAGCGAGAGACGCATTAGTTGTGGCAATTAGAGCGATGTCAGTCGGTGACCTGTAGAAGGGGTTGGGGTTTGACAAAGTCATTGATATTCTGCCCCGTTAAATGACCAACTGACTAACTGACTGACTGACTGACTAACTGTCTGGATGGGGCCTATGTCCCATAAATTATGCACTACGCCTTAAAAATGCATTAGCCAGGCATGGCTGGATCGAAATGCAGCTACTGCAATATATGTATCTGTGTAGTAGTATCTGTGTGTATGTGCATAAAATTGGGTCCAGATGCACTGTGGTTATCATCTATGTGGAGAGCAGCAGCTGCACTTTTGTGGCCTGTATAATAGCACGGCAGGGCCACATAAATTGCGCAATTTCGTGCACACAAATGCTAAATCAATTTCTATTACAGGCAAGACAAGGATGGCAGGCAGGCAGGCAGGCAGGCAGGCAGCTCTAAGCGGGATGTCCTGGCTACCACATTTCCTGACAGGAAGCTCAGCGTGATGCTGGGTTAACGTGCAAATCCATCAATATACGTAATATTTGACTTTGGTTGCAGCCACAAGAGCTAAACTTTTGATAGAACCAAAGCCGTGAGCCAAGCAAGTGGACATTTGAATTTGAGCAGCGCACTGGCGTCCAGGAAATTGCATTCTTCTTACCGCCGTCTGGCAATCGAGGCGTAATGCCAAATGTCGCCGGATGTCACACAGGATGCCAAACGGTTTGGCCACTTTGATGGCATTTAAGTCAACGTTACTCTACTTAATGTCAAAAGTTAAAAGTCAAAGGCTGCAATTGCCATAGTATACTTTAAGGCGCCTAATTAACACAGCAACTCTTGGGAGTGGAGGGGTGTTAGGTAGGGTAGGGTAGGGAGGAGGCGTTGCACTGTACATATTATGACACTCATTAAGAGCGCTGTCGCATGCATAAATTATGCAATAATCTCAATTTAATTGTTAATTCAATTAGCGCAACGCCCAAATATCAATTTTGACTGGCATAAGTATATATACATTTATATAAAGAGAGAGGGAGGGAAAGATAAAAGGCGCGCTCGAATGAAAAATTGCAGAAAATGCATGACAAATATTTGCTTTATAGGCCATAAAAAACATGACGTGTCCTAGAGGCGTATAAACAAGCCACGAGGAAAGTGGCAGCTACAATGTGAGCGTATATGTATGTATATATATAGTATACCCATTTGGTGGGGCTAGGGGGGGGGGGGGGATTGTGTCGGTTGCTCGCTATGTTTATGTATCGCGAATGCATTTCCGGACACACAACATCTAGGATGCAGACGTGGACCGAGCCAGGTGGCAGAACAATCACACTGCAGTCATAAAACATTTGAAGCAACAACCGCAAAAACAGAGACAGCAAATTGCAACAAATTGCGACTGACAACAACAGCAACAGTAACAGCAACAACAATGGTAAACCAAAAGCGGCACTAAAAGGACTGCGCCAGCAAATGTGTTTACCTATGTGCAGAAAATACGATTACTACATTCATTTCCAGCTGAAATTTATATTTATAAACATGATCAACAACAACATGAAACATGGAACAACATGGAAAAAGCCGCAATGGTCAACGCTCTAGAGAGTGTTATGGTTGCGAGTTGTTACAATCTGATTGCGTTGTTTTATGCGATGCACTGCGGTTTGGGAAATGTTCTGACTGTGGATGGCACAGATTAGGTCAAGTTTATAGCATAAGCCAAGCAGGCTAAAGTGCTAGAAAGCCACAAATGCAAAAAGCTGAAAAATGAAATTGTAGAAAAAATATGGAGTTCATAATATGAAAAAATATTCAGAATCTGGTTCTCCTTTTCTCACAGATTTGTTATTTATGTGTGAAATGCAAAAGGTATTATAAAGTCTACAAAGACAAATGAAAATATACTCAATAATAACATTAGGAATAAGACTTGATACAACATTTATTTAAAATTAAAAAGTAAGTTGAAATCCTAACTAACAGAAACTATGAAAGTTTTTATGTTAGTTCCCGCAGAGAAATTTATTTAAAATAATTTAAAAAAAAAATGTATTATTAGGGATATTAAAAGCGAACTTTATGAGATATACGAATAACATATTTTTAAGGCGACTTTCTATCAGCATGCATATGAAATGAAATAAGTAATATTGTTTTGATTATCCAAGCAGCATGAACAATATGCTAGTGTGTGTGAAATGCGGCATCTAAGCACATGCTATTCGAAAGCTGCTGCATTGTTAAAACAGGCTCTTAGTGCTTTTCACCATAAAGCTTAAGACAAAACCCAGTCTGTGGCTTGTTCACATAATTTAGTGACAATGATATGAACAAACGAGCCGTTCAAAATTTAACAATTGCCCATTAAACATATTCAGATATGCACACAGAGCACACAGAACAAAGGACCCCACAATACAAACGGATAGAAGACACACCCAGACAAGCTGACTGCGTTACATTAAAAGCTTTTAGTTGCACCAACACATGCAACAAATGAGCTATGGACAAAGGGCACGCCACGCAATGCCACATGGTCCGCAGAAACATTACCGCCAAACACGCCCCCAAATGGTACGTTAAATGGTGCCCTCCCTAAATAATTCCATGTTGGCCACGCCCACACACGAATCCATTGGCAATGGCCTGCATTTGCGGCGATTGAATAGGTTCAATCAATTAGTTAATTGCAGAGCTGGACAAACGCCTTTTGGACTAAACCTGCTGCAAGCACAAATCGAGGCACTTAGCTGCACTCAGCAATTAGTTGGGTGATACGGAAACCCATTTTGTGTGTGGGACCAAAGAGCTGTTAATTGCACTGTGTAACTTTTCAGTTATTTGACTGGACAGGCAGGCAGCAGAGATTGGCAGACATTGGCAGACATTGACTGGCACACGGAGAAGTTAACGTCGAGGTAGCAGCACAATTATAAACTCTTTGGTCGGACTGTGGCAACAACATGCTGCTGCGCATGTGGCAACAGCCAGTCAAACGTTGGGTGAAACCACTCAAAGCAGGCAAACAAACAACGAATTTTGTCGCTCCAAACATAAAACTGAAATGAAGCAGCAGAAAAATTAAGTTTTTACAAAGTTTGCGCACACACACACATGTATTTTTGTATATTTTTAGGGGTGTGTGCGAAAGCGGGCTAAAACTTTGCAAATTGCAGCTCATAGCTCTTATGGAAAGAGGCAGGGGTAGGAAAGGGGGACTTGTAATGGAATATAAAAGCGTAGCAAAAATCATGCCTGTTTTTTTTTATTAGCAGCCATTCAGAGCCTGGCAGCCATGACAGCCAAGCAAATATGGTGGCAGCACCCGGAAGTCGAATGTTGGCTGTCGCCTGTCAGTTGACGCTTGTCGTCTGTGGGCTGTGGGCTATGGGCTGTGGGCGGTTGTTGGCTGCCATGCCCTCTTGCGCCAGATGACTGTGCCTCTACTCGATGCTTGCTGATGAGAAATGACAGGCAATAATGCTGCTAGCTTTGCTCCATCTGCATTTATCATAGCTCTCGTCTTTTATTTGCCTTGATGGTAGCATTGCCACCGGCCATTTTTATTATGTTAAGTCTATTGCTGTTGATGTTGATGTTGCTGTTGCTGTTCCGAGTGCTTCGTTAGCTTTAGCGAACTTTCGCCTTTTGCATAGCGTTGCTTTGGTTTCGCATTTATAAATGGCTCGACTGTCTGCCTGTCTGTCTGTCTGTCTGTCTGTATGTCTGTTTGCCAGTTGCCCCACACCACTGGCCCACCTGAGGATTAAAACTAAGCTTGTTGCTGTCATTTCTGTTGCTGTTTCAATGCTGCTCTAATTGTGCTTAGCTTTATGTTTATTGCTTATAAGTATGCAATAGTTTTTGTGAATATCATTTCAATTTACTATCTAATAATGCATGTGCTCCATGAAAACAGAGTGGAAACAGATAAACCGAGTAGAGGATGCAATTATGATACTATTTTATTTATGCTGATACAAATATTTGCATAGTTATTGGCAAACCCTGCTCTGATTGCTTGCAAATCAAATTGTACATCGAATAAAATTTTGTAAATTCCATTTAAATATTTGAGTAGTTTAATTGCATCAGGTTATTGAGAGCTGCATAATTAGCGAACTACATTTAATACATAAACAAAAATGAACATTAAATTATTGTAATTGTGTGTATTGCGTTATTAAAGATGTGAAAATAGGTAAACAGAGTTTGTATTTGCTTTAATCAATTCGCATTGTAAATTAATTTCACGAGGCTTCGTTAATTATTAACAAATGCACATTTTCATAAAGTTAATGGGACAAATGAAAACCAATTTGTGCCACTTTTCAGTCAATTGAAATGGGATTTCAGTGTCCATGATAATTGATTACCAATTGAATGAATGTCAGCTCAATAAGTGGATTTAATTATGGGGCTTACGAAATATCTGCTCATTTCCACAGATGATCTGTCCAAGTGACCGATTTAAATCCTATTTTCAGCTTCTAAATTTTAACACTCGCACATTAAATTTTCCTTTAACTCTTTTAATTAATTAATAAACTTGGCAGGAAGGTTTCCGTTAGCACAAATTCCAGGGCTCCTGTCAGCTCTAGAATCTCTACGGCATCACGTTTAACGAGAGTTTATGTTCTCTCTTGAGCTGAAACATAACGGTAAAAATTAAAGCTAAAGCCCCAATGTAATAGAGTTGGCACGATTCGTTTTTTATCACTACTATCTTTGTGAAGCTCTCTAAAACTTAAATTAAATAATAAATATAACATTTGACTATTTATATATATATTTTTATTTTATGTTTGTGCTTTCGAAATTTTAAACAAACTATTTTATTTATTTTACAATCCGCATGCACTTTGGTTGAGTAGTTTACCAGCTCGACGTTTTCAAACTGAAATGTGCATATTCTTGTTATAAAAGCTTAAGATATTTGCGATTATCTCTACACAGTTGTATGTATGTAAATGTATGCATACATCTCTTATTCAGTGAAAATTGCAACCAGCTCAAAACTTACTTATCACCTTGAAAAAACGAAACGCACTCTGGCTGTGTGTTTTGTATTTAATCATTTGTTTAACTATGATAATGCGAACGCTTCTTCTACTTGAGAGCACAGTACTTTTACAGCAAGCCTCCTGGCCAGCACAAAGCTTACGCATAAAATTGCGCACATATTTGCAGTTTCTCTTAGAATGTGCAATAGGGATGGCCATTGCTCGGATTTTGCAACACGCCACGCACGAATGATAAGTTCAGCAACACGACACGAGTATCTTTTGACTACCGAATTCAAGACTATATCAGTATTGATTTATTGAAATGTTTTTTACTTCTTTTTTTTTTTTTGGTATTGTGCCAAGTGTTGGGGAAACTCAAAATATTCAATTTCATAGCTGAAGCACGTTGCATCACGCGAGTTCGTATCACGAAAACAAATGACAAATTACACGCTTCCAACTCTGATATGGAAAAGCACGTCTAAAAGCGTGTCCTCGAGCTATTTGCTTTATGTATAAGCGTCAGGAGTAAGTACTACATAAATGTTGCAAATATGAAAACAGAAAAAATTGAAATGTTTGCCACACATGTGGAACAATGCCAATGGTTATAACTTCAGGCACAGACCAGGGAAGAGAACCATTAAAGGATAAGGTGCCAAACTTAATGGAAGCGTACATTAGCAAAAATAAACGCGAGATTCAGTTGTTCCTAATGACTTTGGCATATTAGTATGTAGATACTCAAAACATACGACTGCTATCTGGATAATTGTAACAATATCCACATGATTGTATTTATGTGCACAGTTTATTTGTGCAGCGACAACAATACATTTGTATACATATTAAGTCAATTGAACACTCAAAAAAAATGATGCCCTAAAACTATGAAAATCTTTCTCAGAAATACTTATTTTTTAATTTGTAGAAAATGTATCTATGAAATTCGAAAAATATTGAAGCTCAACCTTATAATTTAGAAATTAATTATAATATAAGAATTAGAAAATTCACTTTTTAAAAATAAAGTAAGCTGCCGTCAAAACGATTTTCTATATTCTAGGTCATATTTTTTCTGAGTGTATATAGGTTCATATGTGTTGTGGCATTTTAACCTTTGTTTTCTGCGTGTTGCATGAATTGTTTGAGTTATCTGTGTGTTTGTTTTTGTTTGTCATTTGTTGCTGGCACAGTCGCTGTAGTTGTTGGCACAGTCACTACCATTAAAATCCTTGCAACATTGTTAATGAACTTTTAATGACTTTTTGTGATGGCACGAAAGTATATACCCAAAAGATACACACATCTAGTACAAACCAACCAAGTCAAGTCCACGGGCAGTAGAAATCTCAGCGTTTCAGTTTTGTTTCGTGCAACTTTTGTGTACAGCAATTTGCGCCCATTGAAACGAGCGTGAAATCTGACACACACACACAAATACACAAGTATAAAGCAAACACACACACAGACACACACACGCAATAGGAATGCACTGACAGTTGCCAGCTGCCACACCTGCTTGGCAGTTCTAAGCACGGCAACAACAGCAACCGTATACGGATATCAGCATCTGCATCAGCAGCATCAACAGCAGCAATAGCAACAACTTGTTTACATGCCACACGTTTGGACTAGATGTTCATGTGAGAATATAGCTGTGTATGTTAGTGTGTTTGTGTGTGTGTGTGTGCATCGCTGATTAGGAATTCAAGTGAAATGTACAATATAAATTTAACACTAAACCAGAGCTAGCCTCCTGGCGAATTTAAGCAACTATGCAACACAAACTCAGCCAGCATACACAGCGAGCTTCAATTACTGTGCCAACAATTCGCGTTTACTCGTATTTATACGCTCTTAAAAGACTTAAAGAGGCCACTAAAACCAATTCATAGATTAGCAAGCGGACTGTAAACAAACGCCGCTGCTGATAAGCCACCACCAAATAATAAACAAACAAACAATAAACAGAATAGCAATATTCCAGACATGAAACCTGATAAGCAGCGAAAACCTCAGTAATGCGATAATATCCGTCTAGTATTCGCTCCGTCTGGCATATTTAAATGATTCGCGCGCTTCAACGGCCACAGTCGTAGACGATCGCTGCCAGTGTTGAGAAGGTATGACGAGCCATTTGACAGCTGATCCCGCCTAAATGTCAGCTGTTTGATTGGCAAGATTCCAGATTCGCATTCAATTAAATAGATATACACTTTTTATTGCATTTATATTTAGAATACAGAATCAAATAAAATGAGCAAAGCTGTGTGGGAAAACAATGAGGAAATCAAAATCTTCCGAGAATATTTGCGCATTCCAACGATGCATCCAAATGTGGATTACAGTAAGTGTTTTGAACTTGTAAATATCGGCTCATATCTTTATATGTTTATAGCCGTGAGATAAGAAATTTCGTTGATATTATCACATAAAGATTAACTGTCTGCGTTTTACAGCCGCCTGCGTGGAATTCTTAAAACGTCAGGCAGCCAGCCTGAATCTGCCCGTGGAAGTCCAATATCCTGTTAACGAATCCAATCCGGTTGTGGTAATGAAATGGCTGGGCAAGCAGCCAGAACTACCTTCCATCATTCTGAACTCTCACACAGATGTTGTGCCCGTATTCCCGGACAAGTGGACACACGAACCTTTCAGCGCCGATCTGGATGATGAAGGTCGTATTTTTGCACGTGGCTCGCAGGACATGAAATGCGTTGGAACTCAATATCTAGCGGCCATTCGCGCCCTCAAGGCTAGTGGCTTTCAGCCAAAGCGTACTATTTATCTCACTTATGTGCCGGATGAAGAAGTTGGGGGTCATCTCGGCATGCGCGAGTTGGTCAAGGGTGATTACTTCAAGAAACTGAACGTGGGATTCAGCTTTGATGAAGGCATTTCCAGTGAGGATGAAACCTACGCCGTTTACTATGCTGAGCGGACTCTTTGGCGTAAGTTGCATTCAGCTTACCATGAGTCAGAATCTCACATTTCTGCTATTTCAGATCTCAAATTCAAGATCAGTGGCACTGCTGGTCACGGTTCACTTCTTCTACCAAACACTGCTGGCGAAAAGCTGCATTACATTGTGAATAAGATGATGGAGTTCCGTGCATCACAGGTGAAACGACTCGAGGAAGACTCCTCCATCGACATTGGGGATGTAACCACAGTTAATCTCACCAAACTGAACGGAGGTGTGCAAAGCAATGTGGTTCCACCCTTACTGGAGGTGGTTTTTGATATCCGAATTGCCATTACTGTGGATGTGGCTGCCTTTGAGAAGCAAATTCGCGATTGGTGCGAAGAGGCTGGAGGCGGAATCGATCTAGATTTCGAGATGAAAAACCCCTATGTGGAGCCGACCAAGATAGACGCATCGAATTCATATTGGGTGGCCTTCAAGCAAGCCTTGAACGAATTGTAAGTTGGATGCATATTGTGAAACCGTATCGTGAATCTTTTCTGTTTCTGCAGGGGTCTCCAGACTCGATACCGAGTGTTCCCTGGCGCCACCGACAGCCGCTATGTGCGCCATGTGGGAATTCCCGCCTTAGGATTTTCGCCAATCAACAAAACACCTATACTGCTGCATGATCACGATGAATTTTTACGTGCGGATACCTATCTGAACGGCATTGAAATTTACAAGAAACTCATAGCTGCTGTTGCCAATGTGTAAAAGGAGGGAGATTACGGACTACTATTGCTGACTGCATTTTTCATTCCATTTGATTGTGCACATTAATAAAAGCTGTGTCTTCGAAGATACTTTAACATCGACTTTAAACTAAAAAACTTCTAGTTCTCTTGCTTAGAAAAATTTGACCATGGCTACATATGATATTATTTACTAGAACTTAAACATGAATTTATACCGAAAATTAATTCAAACTTTGTCAAAACTAAACCAGTTCTAGACCCCAAGGCCATTTTGGGTAATTTTTTGGCTTCTACTTTAATTCTCTATTTAAAATGTAGGAATTTTACCAAAAAATAAATTTAGAATTTTTTTACCCTTATAAAAAATTTAATTTTTTCAAAAAATAGAATCTTGAGATTTTATCTTTAATCGATTGTGGGTGTCTCAATTAGTTTAAAAAACTATATGCAAAGTGATTTTGTGGTAGTTAATTTTTCTGTCAAAAATCACGCTAAAAATTACAAAAAAATTGAAAAAAAACGAAAAGTTCCTTATAAATTACCTTTCCAGACCTCAAACTCCCATAACTTTGTCAAAACTGAACCGATCTTCAGTCCCGAGGCCATTTTGGTCAATTGTTGGCATCTACTTTAATTCTACATCAAGAGTTTATAGACTTTTGAAAAATAAAAATTTAGAACTTTTTTCCCGAAAAAAGCAAAATGGGGGACCCTTACAAATTTCATTTTTTCAAAAATTAGAACCTTGAATTTTTATTTTTAATCGATTGTGGGTGTCTCAATTAGTATAAAAAACTATATGAAAAGTGATTTTGGAGTAGTTCATTTTTCTGTCAAAAATCACGCTAAAAATGACAAAAAAATTGTCTTGTAAAGTCCCCAAACAACGAAAAGTTCCTTATAAATGACTTTTCCAGACTTCAAACTGCCATAATTTTGTCAAAACTGAACCGATTCTGGATCCCAAGACCATTTTGGTCATTAATTGTCCACTTCTTTAATGCTGCCGTTAAGGCCTCTGCACTTTTGAAAACAGAAAATATCAAACTTTTATTGATGCCCTTCTATGACTTCAAACTCCCATAACTTTAACAATGTTCTTTAACAAAACGTATGCCTATTGACTAAATGTTCCCTTTGATCAAATTCATATGTTCTTTTCCAGTACAATACAAAAAATATCCATAACATAGACCTCAAAGTCTAGTTTTGATTAAGAACCACAACTGACTTGCAGATAACAAGCAAAACCACAATTTTAGGTAATTTAGTAAAAAATGTTTGTTGATAAAATTAAATAATTACCATCGACATTCGCCTTTGCTTTTCTTACTGAAGTTGAATTAGCATATTTAAACAAACGTAGTCTACTGCTCAAGCACTGAAGACGTTCTGTATCTAGATTGAAAGTCTTTATTAATATATATATGTCCAAAATGAGCAAATCTCGTTGGGAAAACGATGAAGAAATTAAAATCTTTCGGGAATATCTACGAATTCCATCGGTGCACCCTAATGTGGATTATAGTAAGCTTTACTGATACAAGAAATATGTATAAATTTAATTTATTTCTGATTTACAGCTGCTTGTGTAGAATTCTTGAAACGCCAGGCAGCAAGTCTGGATCTTCCCGTGAAAATTTTGTGTCCTTTATTAAATCCCATCGTTGTCATGAAATGGGTCGGCAAGCAGCCTGAACTACCTTCTATCATTTTGAATTCACACATGGACGTCGTACCGGTTTTTGCAGAAAAATGGACTCACGATCCTTTCAGCGCCGATCTGGATGATGAAGGCCGTATTTATGCGCGTGGCTCGCAGGACATAAAGTGCGTGGCCACTCAGTACCTAGCGGCCATTCGATCCTTGAAAGCTAATGGCTATCAGCCGAAGCGCACTGTATATCTCACCTTTGTACCAGATGAAGAGGCAGGCACTACTCAGGGTATGAGCGACCTGGTCAAGAGTGATTACTTCAAGACACTAAATGTGGGATTTAGCTTTGACGAAGGCATTTCCAGTGAGGATGAAACCTACGCCGTTTACTATGCTGAGCGAACTGTGTGGCGTTAGTTAAATGCAGATTATGATGATGCGAGGCAACTTTACAATTAAGTCTCTTTCAGATATTAGATTTAAGATCAGTGGCACTACTGGTCACGGTTCCCTGTTACTACCCAACACGGCTGGTGAAAAGTTCAACTACATTCTGAATAAGATGATGGAGTTCCGTGCATCCCAGGCTAAACGACTCAAGGACGACACCACTATTGACATTGGAGATGTAACCACCGTTAACCTGACACAACTCAATGGGGGTGTCCAAAGCAACGTGTTGCCACCCTTACTGGAGGTGGTTTTTGATATTCGAGTGGCGATTACTATGGATGTGGTTGCTCTCGAGAAGCAAATTCGCGATTGGTGCGCAGAGGCCGGAGGTGGAATTGACCTAGATTTCGAGATGAAAGAGCCCCATGTAGCTCCAACCAAAGTGGATGCATCGAATTCATATTGGCTGGCCTTTAAGCAGGCATTAGACGAACTGTAAGTGACAATCCATAGGTAATGGACTAATTCTGGTAAATCCTTACTTTCTATTGCTCATTTCAGTGGTGTCAAAACTCGTCAACGTGTTTTTCCAGGTGCCACTGACAGTCGCTTCATACGGCTCATTGGTATTCCGGCTTTGGGCTTTTCACCTATTAACAATACACCTATGCTATTGCACGACCACAATGAATATTTGCGAGCAGACACCTATCTGCATGGCATTGAAATTTACAAGAAACTTATTGCAGCTGTAGCCAACGTATAAGAACTGCTCTCACATAATCACTTTGAATTTGATTTTTCAATAATCAATGTATTTACAATTATATGATATTTTCATGGGACAAATAAAATGCCTTAGCCCTTATGCACATTTTCCATATTTATATTACATGTATGTAAATAAAGAATCGGATGATGCCCCCTACTTGAAACCACTTTAATCTAGCTGATCAGTAACATATCAGAAAGATAAGAACAACCATATTTGCAGCAATCTACCTGTTCAAGTGTATTGAAGTGTGTATGCATATGTGTGTTAACTTTAAAGCCGCTACCAATTGCTATCGGGCCTATACTTACACTGCAATCGTAGTCGTATTAGACACGTGTTATCTGAAACATTCTAATCATGTTCATAAAGATAAAATAATCGACTTATACTAATGATTTGAAATCCGTATATTGAGTGAGGTCAAGATCTAAGATTAGAGTCAGTGTAAGCCATGTTTCACTGAATCGTACCTAGACAACCATAGGTTTTCGCACAGATCAAGGATATGACAGTCCCCATGATACGTCATACATAAAAGTGTTTTTAGAAATAAAGCTTTGCCTGTTAGTTTGTGTGGTGTTTGTTTGAGGAACTTTTATTGTATATTAGTGCAGTTCAGAGCTGGGAACAGGGTATTTCTTAGACTGGCACTCTCAACTAGACCACTCTTAATTGTTTTGCATGTCATATTTTAACAACATTAAACACTATTAGATACATTTTATGGTAAACATGTGGAATAAGTAAATTATGCACTGGGCTGGCGACCGCTTATAAAGATACCATCGTCAAAAGCATAAAAATACATTGAAAACCACATTCATAACGAAAGACCCAAAATGAACTAGGCAACTATCTTTGCTAAACAATAATACTAGACAAGCTGATAAGAAGTTTAGCCACACATTTTTCGAGACTTTGCAGTATCTTAAACCTGATAAAATAAAACATATGGATATGCCACTTTTATATTCGACATGTGCCTTAGCTAAATTAATTAATAAATGAACATTAAAACATTGTACAAAAATAGTATAGAGAAACCCACATTAAATCTAATCATAAAAAACATTTTCGATGAACGTTTATTGGTTGTATTATGCTTAAGTAAAGTACTTACAGTGATAAGGCATTTTGAATGAGAGTTTAATAGGAAATAATAAATCGCTTTCACTTGTAGTTATATACATACGAGTGTTAATGAATGTGTGCAAATTAAGATTGCAAAGAAAAAAAAATGTGATAGCGGCCTCATTTGCAAACAAACTAATCACACTGATAAGACACATATCAGCCTAATTTATAAAAATAAAGAAACAAAGACCGCGAGTCATAAATCTGATAAAAAGAACCACATTAGTAACAAACATATGTACAAAAGTGTACTTTGGGACAGTATTTTACTAGTCATAGACATACTTTGACATTGATGAGACAGTGCTATTTCCTGTAGATAAAAATTGAAAGCAACATATCGTGCAAATATCTGAAGGACTCATAATGCGCAAGGTAGTAAGTCCTTTTATAAATATATGAGGAGAGATAATAAGATATTTCATATTAACTGTCTGCACACAACAGCCGAATGCGTGGAGTTTCTGAAACGAAAGACCGAAAGCATTGGTCTTCCTGTGGATGTGGTTTTTCCTCTCAATGAATCGAATCCCGTTGTGATTGTGAAGTGGCAGGTAAGCCACCCGGAGCTATGGATGTTCCCTGATAAGTTGACCCATGCATGCTCTCAAGGCTAGTGGCTTCCAGCCAAAGCGAACTTTATATGTGGCATTTGTGCCCGATGAGGAGGTTGGTGGTTATTTTGGCATGCGTCAATTCGTAAATGGTGTCTACTTCAAGGGCATGAATGTGGGCTTCAGCTTAGATGAGGGATCTTCCACCCTGGGCGACTCCTATTACATCTACTATGCAGAACGTACCCCATGGCGTATGTTTAACTAAACTAGTGACTTGCTTGTTTTCGACTTAGACATTTTTTTTAGATATAAAATTCAAGATTCAAGATCATACCTCCTGGCCATGGTTCTTTGCTGCTGGGAGAAGCTCCACTATCTCGTGAGTCAGTTGATGGAGTTTCAGGCATACCAAGTGCAAAGGCTTAAAGGTGATTCATGTCTCTTCATTGGTGGTGTGACCAACCTAATTGGTGGTTGGTGTGCCAAAGCAGTGTGGTTCCTGCTCTGCTGGAGGTGGTCTTTGACCTACGCCTTGCTATTGATGTGCTGCTTTTGGATTCTTACCGATGAGCAACATACCTATATTGGTACACGCTCACAATGAATAAATACCTGCAGATGTCTATCTGCATGGTATTGAGGTCTACAAGAAAGTCATTCCTGATATTTCTAATGTATAAGAAATGATAAGCGGCTGCAATAAAAACTACAGCAGCAAATTGATGGTTATAAAATATGAGTTTTATCAATCAAATAATAAGCTTTTTTATCAACAATGAAGTTGAAATAAAATTTTATGTGCATTTGGTCTTTGAAAAATTATAAAATCAGTGTTTACAATTGGGTATTCGATCAATAACAGCTTGAAAATCAATCAAATGGCATAATCATACATATACATAGTATGGTATCTTTAAAAACTGATTTAGAAAAAATGAAATGAATAAACAAACATTTTACATTTTTTTGTAGACACACTTATAATCTATTTTAATGGAATTTTAGAAATGTATAGCAAAACTTCATACCAAATAAAAATATATATATATTTAAAATTCAGCCTTAAAACAATTTAATCGAACTTTGAAAAGCGATTTGAGAATCCATAAATTCTAAATTATTAAGACTGACATGCGGATAGTAAAAGAAACATGCCTGTATCGACGCAACTGTAAATAAAAGAACATATACACTTTTTGGGGTAGCACATTTCTCAAATTTAGTCTTCAACTGAACGATTTTACCTTTTCTACAATCACTGTGTATTCTTAACATATTTAGAATTTATCCGATAAGGCAATAAAATTAGCAGTGGCAACATAATAATTAGCAAAGAATTTATTGAAACTGAATACAACCCTATGTTTCTTCCCCATTTTGTCGACAAGCTCAATTAGACAATAGGGCTGGCTAAAGGTCATTATTAAATTCACATAACACTGATAAGAATTGGGTGACTTAGTTATAAATATGATAAAAGCAGACACATTGTTAATGAAAAAGCTTCGTGATGGATGGTAGCATTTCATATAAAAACGATGCGTGTGATAAGACCGCCAAACAGTCGACCGCGATCGCTGAAACAGTTCACAAGTATTATTTTTGCTAGGCATCTGAAAGCACCTGCTACTGTGGAAATCGGTAGTATTTTTAGAAAGTACATATAAGCGAATCGAACTTTGCTTACATTTCATTATTTGTATATTGTTATAAACAAATCCCAAACAAAATGAGCAAAGCTGAGTGGGAAAATAATGAGGAAATTAAAATCTTCCGTGAATATCTGCGAATTCCAACGGTGCACCCGAATATTGATTACAGTAAGTTTTCGGTGTTGCGTAGATCATGATAAGACGTTGATTTTATTTGGAAAAAAATAGCATCATAAAAATGCCATCGAGTGAGATTAAACTAATGTGTGTGTTTTACAGCCGATTGTGTGGCGTTCTTGAAACGTCAGGCAGCCAGCCTGGATCTGCCGGTGGATGTCGAATATCCTGTAAACGAATCGAATCCCGTCGTGATAATGAAGTGGATAGGCAAGCAGCCGGAACTACCTGCCATCGTTCTGAACTCCCACACAGATGTTGTTCCCGTGTTCCCGGAGAAGTGGACTCACGAGCCGTTCAACGCAGATCTGGATGATGAAGGTCGCATTTATGCGCGTGGCTCGCAGGACATGAAGTGCGTTGGAACTCAATATTTGGCAGCCATTCGAGCACTCAAGGCTAAGGGTTACCAGCCAAAGCGCACTATTTATGTGACTTTTGTGCCAGATGAGGAGGTTGGCGGTTATTTTGGAATGCGCGAATTTATAAAGGGAGACTACTTCAAGAGTCTGAATGTGGGCTTAGGCTTAGACGAGGGATCTTCCAGCTTGGATGACCCCTATTACGTATATTTTGCAGAGCGGACAGCGTGGCGTAAATATTAATTAGCCAACAAACAACTGCAGTATAATAATCATCATGTTTACAGACATTAGGTTCAAGATCAGTGGCTCTGCTGGCCATGGTTCCATGCTGTTGCCCAACACCGCCGGCGAGAAGCTCAATTTTATTGTGGGTAAAATGATGGGATTCCGTGCATCGGAGGCGAAACGGCTAAAAGATGATTCTAGTCTCTTCTATGGTGATGTAACCAACGTGAATCTGACCGTAGTGTCTGGTGGTGTGCAAAACAATGTGGTTCCTGCTCTGCTTGAGGTAGTCTTTGACCTACGCATTGCTATCGATGTGGACCTAGTAGCCTTTGAGAAGCAAATTCGCGACTGGTGCGAGGAGGCGGGCGGTGACATTGAGATTGTATTCGAGCAGAAAAACGAGTGTGTGCCGCCGACAAAAGTTGATGCATCGAATCCTTTCTGGACAGTCTTTGAGAAGTCATTGAAAGAACTGTGAGTACACTCATAACAATGATAATTCAAAAGGGGCATCGGCTGATGGATAACTTTCTTTTCATCTAACAGTAACCTGAAGTACCGCACCCATGTCTGTCCTGGCAACACAGACAGTCGCTTCCTGCGCTCCTTGGGCATTCCAGCACTGGGTTTCTCGCCCATGAATAACACTCCCGTTTTGCTCCACGATCACGATGAATATATACGTGCAAATACCTATTTGCATGGTATAGAGGTCTACACAAAGATAATTGCAGCTGTTGCCGATGTTTGAAGTTGATTAAGTTCGTTTTTGTTTGTCACTCTACAATTTCGTATAAGTTTGAAGAGTGCATACATATTGGCATATTATTATTGAAATACAAAGTGATTCAAGCAATCGAACTATTATCTTTTCTAAATTGATAGCAATCAACCAATATTTTCGGCTTAAAACAATTTGAGTAATATCAGGGGGAATGGTTGAATCATTAGGGCCGAAAAATGTAATGACTCGTTCGATGGCTGAAAATCTATTTTTTCTAATGATTCATAGGGTAATTATGGTGTGTTCATTCAGGGTCACATTATCAGTTTATCAATACATATGATATATGAGCTTAAAACATGGAGCCTATACTTGCCCAGGGCACTAGCGATATATTAGCTACACAGACACTAAACACAAACTCACCGGCAAACGCACATGGTAAATTCATGGAAAATACAGGTGGACTACATTTTGCGTTGCCAGCGACCGTTGTCTGTCCGCTACAGCCGAGCAATATTAAATTTCACTATTTTTGAGGAAAAACATGCACATGACGCATACGCCATGTTGTGCACGGTAAAATGCTGACAACGATTTGACAGCAGATTTTGTGAGGGTCGAACATAGCAACTGCTCGAAGGGAATTTTGTCAGTTAGTCAACGGAATAAATGTTAAAGCTGTTTGCAGCCAGCAGCAGGCGGCAGAATGGTCGCATGGCTCTGACAGCAAATTGTCAGTTGAGCTGAGAAGCGTTTGGAATGTCAGGCATGTGGCTATGCGAGGACATAAATTATGCTGTAACGCTGAATGAATAATGCCCATACGACCATGCTCACCCCCCTGTTGTCATCCCCCTTCGCATTGTGCTTTTGTACAGAGCAGCAACTGCGACTCATGCCTGCCGATTAGAAACGTTAATGCATGTGTCAGCCGATGAAATATGCATTGATACTTTGGGAATGCTGAGTGGGGACATGCCGACTGATCGGACGCTGTTACGAGTGCGTGCCACACAATTATGACAATATATGCGGCAAAGGTGACAGTGGGTCGCCATTCGCCGGTCGCCATTCACCGTCCGCCATTTGCCATTAAAATTGAGGGGCAGGTGTGGTTTGCATGGCAAATGAATCGCACGCAATTAGCATTGACCATTAGCAAAGGAGCGTAAGTTTGGCATAATGACTGCAGTTTCAGCCCTTTAACGGTCTCGTTACCGTTACCGTTCCCGACTTAATGCATATCATTTTTACTTTTAATGAGCTGGCAGCAGTTGTTGCCCCATTCTCCTCCTACCATCAGGTTCACATCCGTCGCTCTCCCGCTTCATCTGGTCGCTGTGCAAGTGCACTAAATGCTGCAAGTTTTCTGCTGGCAAGTTTGGTGCATTCGCCCACCTGGCACGGACCAACTTGAAATTCAGTTTTTTGCGAGCCTCGCTTTGCATTTTAAATTTTCTATAGTCGCTGGCATCGGCGTCGTGTGTGAGCGAAAACTTTGCCAAGTTTTACATTTCAATTTTAATTTCTTTGTGCCACACTTTTTGGTGCAAACTTTAAGCCGCGAGTGCTCCCCCCTCACCCGGCTTTTCCGCCTATTCTTTCTGCGGGATGAAATTTTTAATGACCCACTCACACTAATTAGTGCGAGCAGAAACTTTTTTACTCTTTAATGCAGGAGACTAAAAAATGTGGTAAGGCTTAGTCAGGCATTTGCATTTGGCAGCCATGAAATTTTTATTGCCTTCTCGAAGTTTATGACGTATAAAAATTAATTCAACAATCAAAATGAAAAGCAGAACATGTTGTAATTAAATTCAATTTACTTGCAACTGCTGTGTCCACGCCTCCAAACTGAAAGACGCCTTGTCTTCGGGGCCAACATTATAGCCGTGCAATTAAAATCTAAGATTAAACGAGCATCAGCCCATTCTCTCCACAACTGACTCGCTGCGTGCCACTGTTAGCTGTTGGGGAATGGCAACAAAGTGTTTTTATCTGACGCCCAGGCAATTGAAGCGTCTTTCCATGTAATTGAAGACCCCACTTACATAATGTCTATGCACAAGCACAGTGGTTTAAATAGCATGTCAAATGGGGCAAAAATTATAGTCCTTTCATCATTTTGAGGATTCATTGCTAAAAACTACATTTTTTACAGAATGTCGATATTTATGTCATGCGAAATCAGCTTTAAAGCTTTACTGTCAATTTACATTGGAATAAGCTTTGTATACGGAATTTTTAACGTTTTAACATTTCAAGACTGTGAAATGGTTTGCATCAAAGTACTTACATATATATACAATATGTATATATACTACATACATTAATTAATCAACATGTTTCAATGTTATCAATGCATTATGTAATGTTACAATTAAAATTGAAGCTAATTAGTGTACAAGCGTATCGTAATAAGCAGCACTTATTTTATTGTGGTCTATTTTTTTGTATACTGAATTTCCATTATTACCAACATTTACCTTTAAGCCATTTACATTTACATTGGAACAGATTTCAGCTGTGGTACTTAGCAACTGAAAATGTAATTTTAAATATTCACTTCAAAATGTAATGCAATTTCGAAATATATTCCGACTCGTTTAATAATAAATTCTATAAAGTTTTCTACAGCCATCATTTTGGTGTAGTTTAACATTTTTCACGTTACTGTCAAGGATCATCAGGCACATAATCTCCGCATGCCCTGCCATTGTGTGATGCCAGCGATTATAACCGCCTAGCTGTCTTTTCAGCGAGAGACTGTGAGCTGATATTAAACATAAGTAATAGCAACATCTAAAAAGTGGCATTAAGGCGACATCACACCCACACACACATACGCACAGCTCGTGGTAAATAGAGTCAATTGAAGTGCGAGTATATGTATGTATGTATGTGTGTGAGTGTGGTATATAATTTATTTTGTCATTAAGATAAACTCTAAGCCACACACACACATACACGCACATAATATTCTCTCACACACACACACACACACACAGACACCCGCATAGAGTGCTGTTAACCCATGGTGAGCCACATAAACGTCACAGCTAGAGCCACCAAAATGTGAAAAAGGCAAACTAATTAACTTGTTTAGCACCAGGGTGCACAAATTCTTTGCTCTTAACGTTCCTGCCGCTAAACTAATGAGCGTTACTGTACGTATCTGTGTGTGTGCCTGAGTGTTTATATGATATGTGTGTGGGAGCGAGCGACTGGAGAGCATTGAGCGACGATTTTCTTAGCGCCGTAATGTCTCCTAGAAAGTTGCGCCTGATTAAGCCTTCTAGTTGTGAGGGGCGGGGAAGAGACTGGGAACCCATGAATGGTCCCTGGTCGCCCGGGCATGCTTTTGCTTTGAAGTTGTTGCTGCTGTTGCAGCAGCATGGCAAACTTTATTGCATACGCTGCGGCGCAAAGTGAACGCGTAGCGGAAATGAAATTGCCGCCGCTTGCAAACCGTAGTAGCCAAAACGGCACAAGAACAGAGAGTAAAAGCAAAATGCAAACTTTCAATAAGCAGTCGCGAGTGCCACAGCCAACAAACCGTGCCAAAACCGAACCACTCCTGAACACACCCCCGCCACCATCCCCACATTCTGCATCAACGCGTCGCGACTTGGCGTCGTCAGCATAGCCCAGCAATTGCAATTTCATTTCCGTTCGTTGCCATTTTATTTGCCCTATGCTTTCCTTTGTATATATATTTATACATACATCTGTATATATTGTGCATATTTATATGTATATTTCGCTACTTCGTTCATTTCTTTTTCTTTATTTGCCTGCCTATGTATGTGTATGTGTATGTGTATCTGTGTTTGTGTTTGGGTATCCGCAGTCTTTTGCCGACATTCTAGCATTAACTTTTGAGGCTGCAGCTGGGCAAAAAGCCATCTTCTGAGCTAGAAACTGCACAGAGCATCTAATTGAATCTGTGTAGGTAAGCAAGGAGCAAGCAGTGAAAAAAAAGAGAAAATGCCAACTGAATTTAATAAAAAAAAAGTAATGTCAAATGAAAGTCACATCAGACTTTGCACCACACAAATCCAGAGATAATATTCGAATTTATTCAAGTACAACATGCTTAGTTTAAGTGTTGCCACGTGAAGCCATCGTCAACAATTCGTATGACTAATTGCTACTTGAAAAAGTTTAGAATCCAACTACCAAGCGTACTTTTGTAATTCGGACTGTTTTTTTGCATCATTCAGATAGTTAACCATCTACTTTCATTTCAGTTTATATATTTATGTTTGTATGTATTTCATATACGCAATAATGCTTTTCAACTTGTCAGCAGTCGACCCTTCGGCAAAAGTTTCCAAACGCAGACAACTCTATAGTTAGAAAGTTTCCAGTGCTGGGCGCAAACGAACAAAAAACTTTCGTTGACAATTTGTCAGGGATTTTTGACTATTTCTCAAGAAGACATCGCTGCTGAGTTGGCAGAGACAATTTTGCTGGGCTTTATAGCGGCAAACGACGGAAACTTCAGTTTTCAGCTGAGCTCTTAGTTTTTAAGCACATAATAATATCTGCCTTGGTCTCAATTTTAGTTCGCCTGCAGCCCACTCGCTGGCCCATCCTAATTGCATAATTTGTATGCAACATTTTGCGGCTCAGTGCAATTTTTGTGGCCCACACACGCCTCGCCCGCATGAAGGATAAAAAGTTTATATGCCGACGGAACCGTTTGGGTGTTTGGGTGTCGGCTTTAGTTTCTTTTCGTTTCGGTTTCCTAGTGTTCCATTGTGTTTTGCTTTTATGCTGTAAATTATTATCATTCACCGTGTGTTCGGCTTACAGTTACTAGAGCTGTCCGCCCCATCGCTCTTCAGCTGTAGCTATCTTTCTCCGGCGCAAGTTTATAGCTTTCTCAGCTCTGCATTGCTCTGCTCCGCTTCCCCTCGGCATTTGCGCTTGCATCAAGCTGGCAACTGTTATTATCTGCTGCCTGCTCGTTCGTCCGTTTGCAGCGCCTGTATTCTTATATGTGTGTGTGTACCTGTGTGTATGTGTGAGTTATCGCACACATGCAATAAACTCACAGTGAGAGGAGCGAGCGTTATAATTTATTTATGGTAATGCGTACAGAGTGAAAGAGGAAGAGAGAGAGAGAGAAAGAGAGAAGAGATAAAAGATATGCCAATGGCTCGACTGTAAAAAGTTTTATGTGCCACAGCAGCTCCGGATTGTTCGCTCCTGCAACAATGTCGTGTCGTATAACGCTCATGCCGAATCCTTATATCCTGCTTTTAATTTTTCGTGACACCTTCCCGCAGAAGCTGCCCACCTGTCACGCTCTCCGTAAAATATTTAATGAACTTTTTACAACTTCTGGCTTATGTGTCAGTATGGGAAATCCATATACCATATGGTTGAGCCCCACTTTACTTTTGTTCAACATTCTCCAATTTGCGAATATTCATAATTTATTTGTGAGTTTTGGCCAACAATACATATATTATATTTTGTTATTTTATTTTAATTTTATTTATATGTATCAGCAAATAGCTATCAGGTATTTCGTATTGCAAATTGTAATGCCACGCATTTTGGCAGCGCAGTCATTAAGAAATATTCCACGCTGCGTATGCGTAATGAGTGTGCATAAGATTTTGTATGGAAATTGATGAGAAGCACGTCAACGAAGACCTACGGCGGTGACAACACATACACATACACATATACATACATACACGCGCAGACAAGCAATAAGCCACATTACGCATACGCCGTGAAAGCCAAACGAATTACTTTGCCACAGTTTGCAGGCGAACGCAGACAAGCAATTAATATTCATAATCTGTAAAGGTTTTTACGCTTGTCAATGCTGTCTTGGAATCAAAGCCAAAGCCCTGGCCAAATTGCTGTCAGCAAATGGCCGGAATGCGTCACATAAATAACTGCCGCCTGACGGACTCCAAAATGGCCGAGACTCACGTTTGACATGTTCTTAACTGCCATGAGGCATAATGCTCTGCACATGTTCAAATCCCCTGCATAATTAATGGATGGGCCTTGGCGACGAAATTGTCTTCGATTTGTGAATGATGAACAGCAGGTCCCAGTTCTGCCCGGAGTAGTAGTATAACCCTTTAAAAGCACATTAGTTAAGTAATTTGGCAAAGGACAAGCAACTTTATCGCAGTTATTAATTAAAAACTTTACACAGCTGGAGCTTAACACAACGTGACAGCCCAACACGCTATGGCTATACGGCTAAGAAAGTTGAATATCTGCTCTTTAATAAATACAGCTGTTGTAGGAGCAAACAAACGCACACAGCACACACATCTCGTCTTACATAATCAGTTAAGTGGTACACATATGAAAGCAACTATACATATTATCAGGGAACGAGCCGGATCGGGCTGAGGGCGATGCTTGATGCCTGGTGGAAGCCTTGTGGATGCCTTGTGGATGCCGCTGCCGATGCCACACAACAATATGAAAGTGAAAAATGAGTTTACCCAAGTTTTGCGCTGAGTGGCCAACAAACATATGCATGTGTGTTAGTTATAGTATATATGTGTGTGTATGCTATGTGTGTTATGTGTGTTAGCATGAGTTTTGAGATGGAGCTCTCGGGATAGAAAAAATGTTTTAGTTTTGCTTTGGATGCCATCGAAGTTGTGTTGGCGTTGCAAACTAATTTATCTTATTGAGCACACAGCGTCCCTCAGCTGAATTTATAAAGCGTAACATGAAACTGACAGCAGCAAAAAGTTCCAGATGAACTCAAAACAAGATAACATACAAGCATGTGTGCCTGGCACATTGCTTCAATGCATGCATTACCCCAACACAAAAGCGAACAGGTCTAAGAAGTGCTCCAATAAAACTGCTGCGTCTCAGTGTGGAGGCCAACAAAAATCGTAGTTAACCTGTTAAACGATGCCAAGCAGCTTCCCAGGTAAAAGTCAGCGCAATATCGCTTTGTATACTCTTGCTGTGTGTATTATAATTTTGTTATATAATACTTTTAAAAGACACATTAAATAGTTTTCTTTTAAAATCATATCTTTTTTTTATGTTTAATTTATTTATTATTTATTGAACAGAAACAGGGTTTATTTAACCCTTTAACTTAAAAATTATATCTTACTCAATTTTAAACTGATTTGGAAATCTGAATGCTGCATCTTACGAGCTATCATAGCAAATATTGACTTAAGGATACATACATACACGCTATAAACTGCATTAAGATTTCTTTGTTTACTTTTGAATAACCAACTTTGATTTATTAGACTTCTTGTAAGCCTGTCTTTCCCAATTGAAAGATGTGAATCAGCAGAGTATTGTATAGTCGGTGGTTTCCGACTGCAACTTTCCTGCCTGTTTCTTACGATCTTGTAGTCGTTGCTTTCTTGTGCATATTCGCACTGCTTTCTTGATTTTTTCATAAACAGTTTTGGCCGCATTTTTTGGCCAAAGGAGCAAGCAATTTGACTGCACTCACTCACACACACATACACACACACACACACACAGAGTGAACACTGGGCAATTTGCTAATGTAGCTGTGTACGTGCGACCTTTGACTCCAGCCAGCAAGAAATTAAAGGAGCGAGAGAGCGCTGGTGATAGTGACAGTGACTGAGAGAGAGACAGCGAAAGAGAAACAATCAGGCAACGGAACCGTGACCCGTGGCCATAAAGTATGCAGCATATAAATGCACAGCTGGGCAAGTGGGCGTGGCACACTATATGAACAGTAAGTAAACTTTGCGACGGGCTTATAGTAAGTTGTACGGAAAAGAAATTGTTGTGTCTAGTTGAGTCATATTTCCATCCGACCTCGGGGCAGGACTCATGGGAAAATGTTCGTGGGAAAATTGCAAGTTTGGCGGCATGCAGCTGCTGAGTTCCCTCAGTTTTTGAGTTTTTGGCAACCGCATTCACATTCGCTGGAAATATGCAAATCTAGCAAAGGGATTGGCGAGCTGTCATGCAAATGAACTTGCCACAAAACTTCGCTTGGCTTCAACTTGCCCCCGGAACAACCCAATTGAAGCGCAGTCTTTAATCAAGCACTCCAAACAGTTAGGTGTTAACGAAACGGCTTCTGGTGTAGGTTTACTCTCTACATGAACTTATAGAAACCCTATTAAACTGCAGCTTGTCGCCGGGTGAGTTCTGCTCAAAGTTCTTACAGCGTGTTGGCAATTTATGCAACAGTGTGGCAGCATAAAACTTTATTGCACAACTTGCACAAAATATGTTTTTTATATGCTCATAAAAATGAAATCTACAACACGACTGACCCCAGTCGTAGTCGTAGGTGGGCCAGGCTGGCTCCGTATGCATGGTCAGCCACAAGTAAACCATAATTTCCACACATTTTGATTTAGTTTTTGCCTCATTTAAGTGTCGCTATGTGTCTGATGTGTCCCAGTTTAAGTGGGGCTTACCCAAAATTATGCATATCAACTTTATTGCTGCCACATATCCACATATGTACACATGAGTAAGTGCATTAGTACACACACACACACACACACACATTTAAAGAAAGTTTTGCATATTTTACGCACTGATTTGATGCTCGAGAACTGTTGTCTCAGCTGTCTCTTGTCTGCTGTCTGCCCTGGGCAATCCACTCGCTGTTCTAATGATGCCCTGTACGATGTGCCATGGGATGGTTGTATTTGTCTAGTGATTTGTGTGTAAATAGCAAAGCAATGACCTAAAAGTGTTTTATGGAGCTGATGCTTTTAGTTTTAGGCTGAATTAATTTAAGGCTAATTGAGGTCACAGTTGCTCTTATTATCAGACTTCAAAAGAATTCCCTACATTTTAGCTTGAAGTTGAATTTCGAGTAATAAATAATATTTACCAGTGGAATATTTGTTTGACTTTATAGAATAAATATTAGGCTATTAGATAATTTACACAACAATCTTATGGCAAATTAAATGATGTTTAGTTGAGATTTTGCATTTATTTATTTTGTCAGATACATAATCGTGTACACGGTAATTATATCACTTTGTAAAAATAAAATTATTGAAAATATTAGCTTTGAGCTTACCAATATTTCAAATTAGATATATATTACTAAGAGAATATTATCTCATCTCTAACAACACAAACATAGGGCATTTCACAGTCAAACTTCTCTGAAGTTCCAACAAAAAAATATATTCTGCTTTGGTTTTATTCCCATTTTATTATTGTATGCTGCAGTCAGATTTTGTTCGCCTTGCTTGCCAAATGCACAATGCAAAGATTTATTTTCTGCTGACAAACAGCGCGTCACTTGTTGGAAATCGATGGAAATGGAAATGAACAGTGCCATTTCAAGCGCTTGACAGAGACGACGGCAGCGGCAGCGGCAGCGACATGGAGACAGTCGGATGCGACTGTTCCTATGCCACTTGGCTGGCTGTTTGCCTGTCTGATTATGGAAAGGAGCACAAGCACACGCATGCAGAGATTGCCCGACTCGACTCAACTGGAGCAATATAACTTATAAGCATATCAGTTGGGCGTGCCAGCAAATCAAGCGAATTCTTTGCGACTCGAGCTAATTTGCTATCATTTGTACGGTATGAATGGTATAATAAATGCAAGGCGTGCAAAAACCAGTCACAAATCCCAAATGGAAATAAATGTATGTGCATATATAGTAACTGAAATATTAGCTCATGTAAATGTGCTGAGCTAAACCGAATCCATATCCACAGTATGTGCTTTATTAACGACAACGATTTATGGTTATTTATAAGCATTTCCTGCTGCATACTTTGGAGCTGGCGGTCAGCAGATTATTTCCTTTGCGCAGGAAACAAATCACCGTTGGACACAAATATGAATTTGTATTACTCATTTGTGCGAATGGGTGTGTATAGCTTATAAATCAACAGAAATCTGCGTTGACACACAAGTTGAAAGTTAGCCATGTTGCTGGGCAATTTCTTGACGCAAAACGTTGATGGTCAATCATGTCAAGAAATAGGCATCAGAGACGTCACTTTAGCTCTTTCCGTTCATATTAATAGCCGTCATCTGGTCACGTTTCTCGACTCACTTCTTGACAGTCAATTATATGCCCAGTAAATGGGACATAGTATCTAAATACTTTAAGCTTCAGTTTTCTGTTCAACTTTGAAATGGCAATCTTTGACACTTGCCAAGAACTCATTGTTTTTGCTCTCTGTTACAGCAGCAGCAGCAGCAACAACAACAACAACAACACCAACAACCACAGCCGTAGATAACTTTTCAATTAAATTCAATGCGCTCAGCACCCTCTGCAAACTGGAAACAATTTGGTTACAAAAACTTTTCACATAATTTATGCCATCTCTAAATACTTGCAAACGGAAAGTTTCAAAATAAACAATCAAATTCATTGGAAAAATGTCGCAACCAAAGACATTATACGATTAGCCATAAAAAAAGCGAAACAACAAAAACCCATCAAAATTCAATTTATGCAGCTCAACGAAGTTGAGATGAAAGCGAGTTGGATTTTTGCAGCACGATAAAACATATCAAGAAACCTACATCTTTACTCTGGCAAAAGGCTGCCAAGCAATTACAAGTTTATAATACAGGGTATTGCTGCTACAATCGCGTATAAAGAACATTATGTCTGTTTGTGCAATATATGGAAGGCACCCAACTCTATTTAATATGTTGAACTCGAATTCTAGTCTATGCAACCTAATTCCAGAATTTTGGCATATTGTAAAAGTGTATTTTGTATTTTGTATTACGCTAAAGCCATTAGTTTGAACAAATTTAAGTAATAGAAACATGAAAAAGTACTCTTTATAAACCGCAAATATACATACCTATTTCCCTTATACAATAGGCAAATTTAATGAGTTGTTTGGAAGCATGAAAAAGTGCTCAATATAGGTTTAATTAATGTGTTGTTTAATGCGGCTGCTTATCTTGTGTGTTCAGAATTCATGATTAGCATAATTAAACGTACTTGTAAAAGATAGCGAGGCAAATTATAATTTTTGGTACTTTGTTTTCATCGAAATCCAAAAACTGTACTTTTAGCATGTTGATATTAAATGAAGTGACTTGAAACTAGACCGACTTAGTAGTTGAAGAATAAATAATATAAAAGATTTTGAAACTTTATATAACTTGTAATGTACAAGTAACGTAGCTTAAAGCTGAATCTGTAAATTGGCTTTGTTGTTTGTGGGTGCTACACACGCACACTTGCACACCCGCGCATCCACACATGTGCCTCCTCTTAACTGTTTAAAATTCTGCGCTTGTACATTCGCCTCAAATGCCTCTTCTTATTTATTTTTTATTTTTTCCAAAAACTTTAGCGCTTTGCAATATATTTACTTCAAGGCTCCACTCGACATGTATTTATGTATAAGTGTGTGTGTGAAGAAAGCTTAATAGCATAGGCACATATACACATACATATGGGCCTATTAGAACACACACAGACACATTGAGAGGGACGCAGCAGTGACCACGCATAAAACAAGTGAAAAGAGCATGGTGGCAGCAAAGAGGAAACGAAAAGAAATAAAAACGAAATGCCAAACAAACCAAAAACAACAGAAAACAACAAAATGTCGGCGGAGAGCTAAAGCAAATGGCTGCAAAAACAATGCAAACAGCAATGACGACGACGACGTTGCGTCTGTGACTAACAGTCAACGATGAGGGGTATTGCTCGTGGGGTGGGGGGTGTGGCTACCACCAGTATGTATATGGGAGCGAGGCAGACAAATTCAAAGCTGCTTAGTGCTTACTTCATAGTTTACGCTTACGCGCTGCCAACAACTCGAGGCCGCCAAATGCTTTTGCTATTGATTTTTAGTTGTTTTTCTCTTATTTCTTTCCCCCATCTCCGTCTCTCTACATCTTTGGTTTCCGCAGTTCTAGAGCCTAGAACATAGAGTAGGAGCAGGAGCAGGAGCCGTTGCCGTAGCCGTAGCCAATGGCCTGGCTTACTGCCTACCTGGTCGACAACACACACACTGTATAGAAACTCCAACAACTACAAATCGGATTTGCGTGAGTAATTGGCAAGACAAGCGTTTGAGCCAAGAGCGTATTGGAAACACGCAGCAGGAAGAATGACTGACCAAAAGGCAGTGGCTGGGCTTAGATGTTGTTGTTATTCTTTTATCTATTTTTTTTTCTTCTTTTAGTTGGTGTTTGGTGTGAAACCTCAGTAGCGTTGCCAAAGGTGAAAGCATGACAGCAGAAAAGGAAAGAAATAAAACAACAAAGCAACAGAGAAAAAATGTGGCTAAAAGCGCAAATGCGTTATGTGTGCCAAAACACAGAGGCTCACAAGCATACACACAAATACACTCAAGGAGGAGGGCTGGCAAGCAGCTTAGTTGTATTTACTAAGTGACAGATAGACAGACAGACAGACTGACAGAGAGACAGACATTCAGTATAGTAGCACAGTTGGGAGTCATTTGGGACTTACCTCATCGATAAACTCAAAATCACCGCCAGTTTCGCCAACGTATTTCTTCTTCTTGGCATCGGCGCTGCCAAGCAGACAGGATGACATCAACACCAGCAGCAGACAAACGCTGGCAATAAGCGGCAAGCGCAAACGCTTCATGGCAAACGGCAAAAGGCAAACGACTACGGCTCACAGATAAACAGGAGAGGTGGATGCGAGCGGAAGCGGCTCAAATGCTACGCGAATGGTTCACGACTTCCGCTGGTGAATGTCACAAATCGCTGGCAATGTTAATTGCAGGCCGAATCAACTGTGAGAATTGAACAGCTCACACACACAGGCACACACCACACACACGCACAGACAGAGCTACGAATGAGTGTAAGTTTTGGGGCTTATGGTTTGCAATCACGATGCAGTGCAGCGGGACCACGCAACGTTATAGAACTGTAGGCGACGCGACCAAAACGTAAACTGAGCGAACAGCGATTTGCATTGCTCGGCCCAAACGGCATTGGAATTTTGCGACAGCCGAGGAGAAAGCGCCATGCTTGGAGAGAAGAGCGTCGCCAGGACCTGTAAGAGAGAGCACAGGGTTGTCAAGCAAGCCTGAAAATTCAAATCTATTGTCCAGTTGTCCAGACTAGACTTTGTGCTTAAACTTTAAAATACTGCAACTTAGTATAAGTAATTTATAATTAAATTATAAACTACAAGACTTACTAACATATGTACTCATTAAAAGCTACAAGTTGAATTTTCTTGCAGTGTACGACACTGCGTATGCGCAATGAGCAACCCCTGCCAATTGTCGCCTGCTCTCACGGAACATTTGCTTAGCTGGGGCAAGCAACAACTGCCCAAGCGCTTCCAGACGACAGCCAGCTACACCACCACCACCACCACCACCACCAGCAGCAGCAGCAGCAGAGAGAATATTGTGGCAGAAACAACCTCCAAAATCGATTTTCTTGTTCGACTGCTTCGCTAGCGCTGCCGACAACACTCTTGTCTCTCTCTTAACTGCGCCGCGTCAATTTTGGCCAATGGGTCGTGAACCTGCTACCAGTGCCTAAAACGCGTTCACATCCCAAATGGACCTCAGTTGTTGTTTTTGCCGCTGTTGTTGTTATTGCTGCTGCTGCTGCTGCTGCTACTACTGTTAGTCGCTGTTGGCTGTTGATTTTTATGTATTTAGCGCTTGGCACACTTGGCCCGCATCGATGACGGCGTCGCCACGATTATGGCCAACGCTGCTGGCAGGGAAACCCCGTAACCATTTAACGCGTCAGCGCCTCGCTGACTGGCCAAAGTCAGCCTCCAAGTCGACGCTTTTGCCCGAGACCAAGTCCCAGTCACGTTGGCCCCCAGGCTCTGTCAGTTTTAAATTAATAGCGCCATGCACACAGTCACATTGTCCGCGCTCAGGACTGTATGTGTATTCTGCTGATGTTCCTGTTCCTGCGACCGCGACCGCGCCCGCTGCTCCATTCATAATGGCATCATTGACTTTTGCTTTGATAGTGCTTAGGCCGGAGTCTAGCGAATATTTCGTGGGTCAACGGGCTTGTGCTTGTGCATAAGTAATTGTTAAGGCTTGGAAGAGTATGTTTCTAGTCAATGATCATCATTGTGTTTGTTAAATCATTACATTTTATTTGATATTCAAATGATTTGTAATCAACAAGTCCATCTTATTTAACATGTAGTTATTGTTGCTGTTGCTTTCAATCAATTCATTTTATTGAATGGCTTGTAAAAAAGTTAGGTTAATATCTTAACCACTTGATGCTATAAAAACTATACATATATAATTCATAATGTTGTTGTTGTTTGCCATGGCTTAAATGTTGTATCATTATACATTACATAAACATACATATGTTTTGATTTTCAACACACGGAAATAAGTGCAATGGTTTGGTAGATTAATTATTATTTTTTGGTTAGTTACAAGTCTTAAACGCGTTCTAAATTGGAAATGCCTGATAATGTTTGTTAGTTTCGTTTGGAACAATTAATTTAAATGCACAAATAAAATGAAATTAACTGCGGCTCCAGACAGCTGCTGATTTGTTCACTGGGGCGCCAAAAGATTGCTAAATTATTCGTAATTTTGACTAAATGCTATATGAAAATAAGTAAATATGTATTTTAAAAAGGAATACTATTTGCTTGGCTGCTGTCGCTTTTTGGCCGCTTTAACATTATGGCTATATAAAAATTGATGCAGTTGGAGATTCCGTTGGCATTTACAAATGCACTTTGAGAGATTCCATGCGCGTCACTATGCGACGACTGAGCTCCGAATATCTGCAGAAACGAAATTTCAAATTAGCGTACGATAATTATAATTGTATAAATGGGTATCTTTTGTTGGTACCTCTCTTTAATTTTGACAACCTCGCGAGCCAATTCCTGATCATAGCGATCTAAAATAGCGCGGCATTCGTGCACCGATAGATTTAAAAATTGAGCAACTTCATTACTAGAAAGAAAAGACAGATATAACGTATGTTAATACTAATCATTGCGCTCGCTTTTAAAGCTGCTCACCTGATCTCATCAGTTTTGCGTGCATCGACCAGAAAGAGGCGCGCCACATCCTCGTGCGGTCCCAGCGTGATGCGCGTTATCAGCGGATATTCATTTTCCTTCAGGCGCTTTTGCTCGCCATTGTCGCGCACGATGAACAGCGAGAAATTCTCCGCCGCGCTATCCACCTTATATTTCTCGAGCACCAAATTGATGACCTCGTGCGTGGTCAGTAACGAACTAACCCAAACAGACATCTGGGAACCGTATGGTGGCGTAAAAAACGACGTTTCCCGATTGTAAAAGTGTCCATTAATCGAACAGCGACGTTTCAGCTTCGTGCGGGAGCTATAAAAGAAATGTCAATGACTTTTTGATGCAGACGCTTAATGACTATTTTACTAACCGTCTGTTGCCGCTGCGCCGCTTTATTGCAGCAGCTCCAGTGCGCGGCGGTCTTCTCAAGACAACACCGTCCTCAGTGACATGCTGGCCAGCATCGTTGACGCCAGTTTCTGCCGCACTTCCTCTGCCCTCGGTGGCCGTGTAGAGCTCCTCCGTTTGGGTTAGTTCGTCGCCAGCGACAGCGCCGCTTAATACCTAAACAAATGATGGGAGCATTATTAAAATAGATAACGATATGGTTGTGAAAAATAAAGTACATTTTCTAATCAACCTAAGTATATTTAAGTTCTTAATGACACACAATTTCCGCGACTATTATGGACTTTGATATGGCATACATATGCATTTACTAGTAAGAATTTGAATCTTTTTATACACAATGTGTAAGACTGACGTCAACGCGGTTCAAAGCTTAATAGTTATAGTCAAGGCACTTTTAAAAATCAAAAAAATATTTTATACAAGAACTTTTTTATCGACCTATTTGATAAGGAGCTCCGTTCCGACGGACTGGGCTATAATAAATGGACTGTTAAAGATTATTAAGACTAAATATACTTTATAGGCTCGTCAGGATAAAACACAACAACTCCTTTCTGTCTCATGTACTAAATAATATTACAAAACCAGCTACAAAGTCAGCAATAACTTCGTACTTTACTTCGTTGCTCTTATCGCTTTAATAACTTCAATAAAATAAAGTACAATATTACCGATGATGCGTCTGCTCGGCTAGTCTCGCACTCGCTGCCAACAGTACGACGAGTTGCACCTTCTTTGGGGTAGCAATTCATTTGGATTTGTATATAACGCTGAGGCACATCACTGCGTCGCATTGTGGCCAAGCGATGCGGACGCAGCGTCGCATCGTCGTCGTCATCGCTGTCAGAGTAGACGAAGCAGCTGGGACCCGACTTGGACCGATTGATGCCCTTCTCGAAGAGCTGGCGACCCGGCTCATGTGGCTTATGTTTCTCCCGACTGGGCGCTGTAGAGGCAAAGGCCGAGCCGCTCTTCTGCAACGCGTATTGCCGCTGCGATGAGCGTGGCGAGTTGATGCTGCTGCGCAAATGCATGGTATCATTAATCAGTGTGGGATCAATGGAGCGTAAAGCGTGCTCGCAGTTAAAGCTCTTGCTCATGGCCGAGTTCTCGCCGTAAAACTTCAGGGAGTCGTTAATGCGAGAGGGATCGATTGGCTGGTTGCGTTTCAATGTGCCATCATTTGGCTCCTGAAACGAGTTAGCACCATTTACATAATCCTGATGGACGCTACGCTTAAAGTCCTCAAAATCCATGGGCTTTAGCGTTGCATCCTCCGACGTCTTGTAGTCCTCCAGTGTTGTGTTGCTGGTGGTCACAGTGCTAGTATTTTGCGTATTGGTGTTGGCAGTCAAGGAGTCAGTGGCTGTCATAAAGTTATCCGAGCTGGTCGATGTGTTTGTGGTCGTTGTGGGTGAAGAGGCAGTGTTGATTTGATTATTCTGCGTGGTTATAGATGAGGAGCTGTTACTGCTGCACGATTTACTAGGAGAGCTCTCGCTGGATGATTGTGACGAAGACGAAGGCAGCTTGACGGGCATTGTTTCATATATCTTGTCCTTTTCGCTGTGACGTCGCTCCACCTGCAGCAGGTCGTCTATGTCATCCCAGTCCAGTTTCTCCAAATTGCCCAGCTTGGAGGGCAATGTGCTTGACACGCAGCTGGTGCTAGCCGTAGCTACATCCGTGCCGCTGCCAATTAGCGTGCTTGACGAATCCGTGTGTGTTGTATCCTCGTCATCATTGTTGGCATTAGATTGACCATTTACTTGCTGTGCACTGCCAGTTGTTATATTCGCAGAAGCATCTTCGGGCGTTGTCGGCAGCTCGGATATCTCATTTAGGCTGCATGAGTCAAAAGTCATGCTCTCTGATAAAGAAATGTCCGTGGAAATTGGATCTGCCTCGCTGGCGGTGGTCGTGGGTGCCGCCACCGATTCGCTGGCTTCGTTCTCTTTGTCCGAACAGCTTTCCTGTTTTTAGAATAGAAAATAAATTTATAAAGTTGCTACATAGCAATAGATTTAAACTTACATCCGCCGCTTTGGACGTTCGGCAGGAGTTACGTTTGCGCACTATAAACGTGCGCTGATCATCATCCTCCTTCAGATGAATGACGCCCTGCACTCCCCAAAAGACACGCAACGGGCCCTCCAAGATCAAACGATTGTTCACTTCCCGGCTGCGTATCTCCACGCTTTTATTGTCATAAAATTGATTATAAACCTGCAAATATCAAACATTTTTTAGTACGATTTTCTTGTATAATTTTATACACATACAACACACACCTTTAGCTTGGACTCCAAATGATCGCGTGGCAGTGCGGGTCCATTAACCTGTGCAGCGATTGGCTTTTGAGCGGTTTTGGCGCCATAGCTCTTGTGTGACTCAACGCGCGTGCCGTGGCCAAATAGCTGCGGTCCGAACAGCGCACCATAGCAGGGCACATGACAATAAGGCACTCCTTTATGCTGTGGAAATGAATTATTTACTTTGTATTATTATATATTTAGCTGATATAGTTATAAACTATCAACCAAACTTGGAAAAAACACTGGCTACTGAGACAGACAGACATTAACATCCATACACTGGCCTGGGATTCGAACCCGGATCCTTGTTGTTCAGTTGCCCAAATAACTGGGTCACTTGGACCAGTGACTACGCTGACTAAATTTTGTTGGTTGCAGTGCTTTTTATTTGTTAATTTAGTGTCGACTAGAGCCAGTCATTTCACGAAATTAATTTAAATATTAGTAACATAAAGTCAAATTATAAAAATTATTATATTTTTAAAATTAAAAATTATAGTTTGAAAAAATTGACTAAGTTTCTGGTGGTATTTAAAGTGTACAAGGATAGGGGAAAAACTCAGATAAAAACTAATGTAATGCATGTGATGATTTCAAAATATTAAATACCTCAGCATGCTGGCCGGGATTAAGACGCTTGCCGCACTCCTCGCAACGCAAGCATTCCGGATGCCAATCGTAGCCCAATGATTGTTTACGTTCCGCTGTGTTAAACACACAAAATTCGAAATATATATTTGTAATTTGTTGTTATTTAAATTACGATTGTGTGCATGTGTGCGTGTGTATTTGAGTGTGTAGGTGTTTAAATTACCAAAGAAAACGGGTTTGCCGCACTTGTGGCACTTCCACATTCCGCTGTGTTTCTTGGAGGGGCGTTTATTATGACGTTTGTGACGTCACAACTGCGATTTATGCAGGTTGCTGTGAAACACCGAAACACGCAACACAAATACGTAGAACAAGAACACAAGACAAAGGGTAAACAAATGAAAAAACACAAGACGACAACGGACGACGATTGTAGGCGACAATTCAGCGCATCATTTTCATAGTTTCATACAAGAAATTGGCACTTGGCGCTTTTAAATAGAATGCAAATCGCTTATGCATTGATAAATAACTGTGTTTTTATCGACAAATTATGTTACACAAAAACAGCACCAGGCGGAAGAAGAAGCAGAAGAACCAAAGGCCTGGCGCTAGTGCTGCACAGCGCTTAAATGCCTTCCAACTGTTGTTGCCCAACACTGTCTACGCGCTTTGACCAAATTTAGCACGTTATTTAGAGCGAGTAGAAAGTGAGAGACGCTTTGTGGCAAAAATTTGTTAATTACGCTTGTAATGCGCCAGTAGTTAATTAATTAGTTGCTCAGCCTACAAATGTTGATGCTGTTTATTTAAAGAAATGTGCGCGTGTCATTGCAGCTGCGACGCCCATAATTAGGCTAACTGCATCTCTCTCTCTCTCTCTCTCTCTCTCTCAATCAAGTAATCAATTTCGGTGCAGAAGCAACAGCTGAAACCAGCCAAATTTCGCCAAAAGCAATTTGTGTGTAAATAGCCAACAGTGCAAATATTGCAGGCCAAGTACTGTGTGTGTGTGTGTTTGTTTGTGTGTATATGTTTAACAATGCGCGCCACAATTGAGTTTGAGGAATGCCTAAAGGATTCACCGAGATTCAGGTGCGTATTCATCTCATAATACCCCCCTCCCATCTTCCCTCTCCTAATGCGCATTTTGTTCATTTTATTTCCGCATTTGGCGCATTTGCATTTGTGCTCCATAACAGTGGCTCAGTGGTTTTTTTTGTTTTTGTAGCGTGACTGGTTCCGCTATATATTTTATTATATTCGTGCTATCGACAGATTTCGTTTCGTTCCCCCCACAACTGCACAAACACACACCCCCCCCCACTCCCCTCCTATCATAAGCATGGCTTCTATTACGGTTCAAATATTGTTATGTCCGCTTATTCATCATCGAAAAAACTTTGCACTTGACTTGAAAACATCGTCGTCAGTGTTTCGGAATTTATCATTCATGCACAACAAGATGTGAAGTATGTGTGTGTGTGTGTGATAGACCTAGAGTTGGATTATATTCGTGACACGAGCGCGACTAATTGTTTTCATGCATGCCTTAGAATTTCAGGATTATGATTGAAATTTAAGCCATCGATATTGAAAATCATTACTAAATCGTAATAAGATATACAAAATTGAAACAAGAAAAAGTTGAAGAAACAAAAAATGTATTTCTTGGTAAAAAACACCAATAATGGTGTTAACTTTTCAAAATAAAAAAAAGATAATTGCTTGAAAAAAGCAACAAGCTACCACCACTAGTTTACATTGTAGATGTCTTTAGTAATTACTCTAAAAATCGATTGGGGGCTTTTAAGTGCTGATTGATAAGATTTCACGCAAACAGCCTGTCTTTTCCTATTTTTGGTTAATCTCTCTTTCGCTCATTGGCACAGAGATTTTTTAATTGGCAGCGCAAGCTTTGCGCTAATTTGCTAGCTTTCACATATGTTCATACAATGAAGCGAACGATTCAACAGGTTATAAAAAAAAAAAATAAAAAATGCTACAAATTTTGATTGCGTCTGCAGTTCTTGAAAAAAAGGCTTTGAAGCGCGCCTTTAATTAAAAGCACAAACAGCACTTTAATAAAGTGGCATAAATTAAAAAAGAGTCAACATAAACAAACAACCAGCAACTACGACGCAGCTGCAGGCCTTTCTTACTCCCAGTCCCCTCCGCTTCACAACCCCCCTCCAATGAGCCGCCGCTGACATTAGCGTTGATTAAGCACACACACACACACACACACACACTGGGCACAAAGTTAATCGCTTACGACAGCGAGTCGTGGCTGTTGTTGTTTACAGCCATCAAACAATAACAATAGTTGGGCCCAAAAGATTCTGCTAACGTCTTCAATTTGCTTTTGCCACAGACAATTCATATCCAAGGAGGAGTCGGACATTGAGCACTTAGAGCAGCGGCTGGAGAAAATCATCAAGTTGTGCAATGTGGCCGTTGACTCGGGCAAGGAATATGTCAAGAATCAGAGGTAAACGGCGCACTTTTTATTCTCTTCTCATATCATATCTTATATCTTGAGCATATTTGATTGCCTTGTTTTTATTACTTTTAGCGCATTTGCCATGTCCTTGTGGGATCTGCAGCAGCACTTTCTCGACAATAAAAATGCGCACAATGCGCTTGGCAAGCTAATTCATTGCTTCCAGGTGGGTTCTGCTCGTCCTGTTTTAGCTTAACAAATTTGTATCGTTACTGTGGATTTCGTTTTGGCAGGAAATGAATAAGTTTCATACGATATTATTGGATCAGGCCAGTCGAACGGTGTTAAAAAATCTCAACGTATTTGTCAAAGACGACATCAACCAGGTCAAGGATTACAAAGGACACTTCCTGAAGGTCTCTGAGGGCTATGACAATGCGCTCATTAAGAACGCTCAGGTGCGTCGATTAAAGTTGCCTATAAATATGTTTACGCTAGATTCTACAATGTATCCCCATCGACAGGCTGGCAAAAATCGACCGCAGGAGGTTCAGGAGGCAGCTAATATACTTTCCGCTTCTAAGTCTTGCTTTCAACATACCGCTTTGGACTATGTCAACTATATTACTCTAGTGCAGGCTCGGAAAGTGCCTTCTATTCTATCTACGGTAAGTCTCAAAAATCGCGATCGTAAAATTACACACTTATTTTCGAAGTTATTAATATGTGAAAGATTATTTTAATTAGTCACAAGAAAGTAACTATCTTATAACTTCAAACAAACTGAACCGATTTTCAATCCCAATGCCATTTTGATCATGATGTTGCATCTGTTTTAATTCCACATCCAAAGTATAAGCACATTTAATCTTCAATCCCAAGCCACTTTGTTTAATTCTTGGCATCCACTTAAATTCTACATCAAAAGTTAATGGACTTTTAAAATATAAAAATTTAGAACTTTTTTTCCAAAAAAAAAGCATAAGGGGGTCCCTTACCAATTTAATTTTTTCAAAAATTAGAATCTTGAAATTTTATTTTTAATTGATTGTGGGTGTCTCAATTAGTATAAAAAACTATATGAAAAGTGATTTTGGAGTAGTTCATTTTTCTGTCAAAAATCACTCTAAAAATGACAAAAAAATTGTCTTGTAAAGTGCCCAAACAATGAAAAGTTCCTTATAAATTACCTTTCCAGACCTCAAACTCCCATAACTTTGTCAAAACTGAACCGATCTTCAGTCCCGAGGTCATTTTGGTCAATTCTTGGCATCTACTTTAATTCTACATCAAAAGTTTATAGACTTTTCAAAAATAAAAATTTTGAACTTTTTTTCCGAAAAAAGCATAAGGGGGGACCCTTACCAATTTCATTTTTTCAAAAATTAGAATCTTGAAATTTTATTTTGAATCGATTGTGGGTGTTTCAATTAGTATAAAAAACTATATGAAAAGTGATTTTGGAGTAGTTCATTTTTCTGTCAAAAATCACGCTAAAAATGACAAAAAAAATTATCTGGTAAAGTGCCCAAACAACGAAAAGTTCCTTATAAATTACCTTTCCAGACCTCAAACTCCCATAACTTTGTCAAAACTGAACCGATCTTCAGGCCCGAGGTCATTTTGGTCAATTCTTGGCATCTACTTTAATTCTACATCAAAAGTTTATAGACTTTTCAAAAATAAAAATTTAGAACTTTTTTCCCGAAAAAAGCATAAGGGGGGACCCTTACCAATTTCATTTTTTCAAAAATTAAAATCTTGAAATTTTATTTTTAATCGATTGTGGGTGTCTCAATTAGTATAAAAAACTATATGAAAAGTGATTTTGGAGTAGTTCATTTTTCTGTCAAAAATCACGCTAAAAATGACAAAAAAATTGTCTTGTAAAGTGCCCAAACAACGAAAAGTTCCTTATAAATTACCTTTCCAGACCTCAAACTCCCATAACTTTGTCAAAACTGAACCGATCTTCAGTCCCGAGGTCATTTTGGTCAATTCTTGGCATCTACTTTAATTCTACATCAAAAGTTTATAGACTTTTCAAAAATAAAAATTTAGAACTATTTTTCCGAAAAAAGCATAAGGGGGGACCCTTACCAATTTCATTTTTTCAAAAATTAGAATCTTGAAATTTTATTTTTAATCGATTGTGGGTGTCTCAATTAGTATAAAAAACTATATGAAAAGTGATTTTGGAGTAGTTCATTTTTCTGTCAAAAATCACGCCAAAAGTGACAAAAAAAATTATCTGGTAAAGTGCCCAAACAACGAAAAGTTCCTTATAAATTACCTTTCCAGACCTCAAACTCCCATAACTTTGTCAAAACTGAACCGATCTTCAGTCCCGAGGTCATTTTGGTCAATTCTTGGCATCTACTTTAATTCTACATCAAAAGTTTATAGACTTTTCAAAAATAAAAATTTTGAACTTTTTTTCCGAAAAAAGCATAAGGGGGGACCCTTACCAATTTCATTTTTTCAAAAATTAGAATCTTGAAATTTTATTTTGAATCGATTGTGGGTGTTTCAATTAGTATAAAAAACTATATGAAAAGTGATTTTGGAGTAGTTCATTTTTCTGTCAAAAATCACGCTAAAAATGACAAAAAAATTGTCTTGTAAAGTGCCCAAACAACGAAAAGTTCCTTATAAATTACCTTTCCAGACCTCAAACTCCCATAACTTTGTCAAAACTGAACCGATCTTCAGTCCCGAGGCCATTTTGGTCAATTCTTGGCATCTACTTTAATTCTACATCAAAAGTTTATAGACTTTTCAAAAATAAAAATTTAGAACTTTTTTTCCGAAAAAAGCATAAGGGGGGACCCTTACCAATTTCATTTTTTCAAAAATTAGAATCTTGAAATTTTATTTTCAATCGATTGTGGGTGTCTCAATTAGTATAAAAAACTATTTGAAAAGTGATTTTGGAGCAGTTCATTTTTCTGTCAAAAATCACGCTAAAAATGACAAAAAAATTGTCTTGTTAAGTGCCCAAACAATGAAAAGTTCCTTATAAATTACCTTTCCAGACCTCAAACTCCCATAACTTTGTCAAAACTGAACCGATCTTCAGTCCCGAGGCCATTTTGGTCAATTCTTGGCATCTACTTTAATTCTACATCAAAAGTTTATAGACTTTTCAAAAATAAAAATTTTGAACTTTTTTTTTCCGAAAAAAGCATAAGGGGGGACCCTTACCAATTTCATTTTTTCAAAAATTAAAATCTTGAAATTTTATTTTTAATCGATTGTGGGTGTCTCAATTAGTATAAAAAACTATATGAAAAGTGATTTTGGAGTAGTTCATTTTTCTGTCAAAAATCACGCTAAAAATGACAAAAAAATTGTCTTGTAAAGTGCCCAAACAAGGAAAAGTTCCTTATAAATTACCTTTCCAGACCTCAAACTCCCATAACTTTGTCAAAACTGAACCGATCTTCAGTCCCGAGGTCATTTTGGTCAATTCTTGGCATCTACTTTAATTCTACATCAAAAGTTTATAGACTTTTCAAAAATAAAAATTTTGAACTTTTTTCCCGAAAAAAGCATAAGGGGGGACCCTTACGAATTTCATTTTTTCAAAAATTAAAATCTTGAAATTTTATTTTTAATCGATTGTGGCTGTCTTAATTAGTATAAAAAACTATATGAAAAGTGATTTTGGAGTAGTTCATTTTTCTGTCAAAAATCACGCTAAAAATGACAAAAAAATTGTCTTGTAAAGTGCCCAAACAACGAAAAGTTCCTTATAAATTACCTTTCCAGACCTCAAACTCCCATAACTTTGTCAAAACTGAACCGATCTTCAGTCCCGAGGTCATTTTGGTCAATTCTTGGCATCTACTTTAATTCTACATCAAAAGTTTATAGACTTTTCAAAAATAAAAATTTAGAACTTTTTTTCCGAAAAAAGCATAAGGGGGGACCCTTACCAATTTCATTTTTTCAAAAATTAGAATCTTGAAATTTTATTTTTAATCGATTGTGGGTGTCTCAATTAGTATAAAAAACTATATGAAAAGTGATTTTGGAGTAGTTCATTTTTCTGTCAAAAATCACGCTAAAAATGACAAAAAAATTGTCTTGTAAAGTGCCCAAACAAGGAAAAGTTCCTTATAAATTACCTTTCCAGACCTCAAACTCCCATAACTTTGTCAAAACTGAACCGATCTTCAGTCCCCAGGTCATTTTGGTCAATTCTTGGCATCTACTTTAATTCTACATCAAAAGTTAATAGATTTTTGAAAAATAAAATTTTAGAACTTTTTTTCCGAAAAAAGCATAATCTTGAAATTTTATTTTTAATCGATGGTGGGTGTCTCAATTAGTATAAAAAACTATATGAAAAGTGATTTTGGAGTAGTTCATTTTTCTGTCAAAAATCACGCTAAAAATGACAAAAAAATTGTCTTGTAAAGTGCCCAAACAATGAAAAGTTCCTTATAAATTACCTTTCCAGACCTCAAACTCCCATAACTTTGTCAAAACTGAACCGATCTTCAGTCCCGAGGCCATTTTGGTCAATTCTTGGCATCTACTTTAATTCTACATCAAAAGTTTAAAAACTGTTTTTAAAATTCTTTTTCGATTATTTTTTGCATAAAAATCTTGTTCTTATTAAGTTTTGAAAATTTTAACGTTACACACGTTGTGACAAAATTGAAATATCCCCTGCTAGGGTATAGAAGTACCTTACGCAACACATATAAACATACTTTCAGTTTCAACGACTGATTAAAAACTGCAAAAAAGCTGCGGTGATAACAAATAAATTGAATAGGGGAACTACGACCCTTCCTATAAATGAAACAATCACTTTGTGTGGAAATGTTAACTACTATTTTTGTACATTCATAAGTGTATTTCTGGCTAAGTCGATAAGTCTGGCAAAAGCATCACAATTCTAATAAAATTACATAAAAATGTGTGTCTAAAGAAAAGCATCTGGAAAGGAACCAAAAGGGATAAATTAAGTACGTTCATCGATTACCAGAAAATAATATTAATATGTGTTTTGGGTAATAACTAGAGCTTGAATTTATTTATATTTCTTATCGACGTTTCGGTCAGCGATATGAGTACGTTGAATGAAATCTTATTGTCTTCAACGTAAATAAATAAAATCAACAACAATTGTTGTGCTTATGACGTCATTTTTCGCGATACACACTTAATGGATATGTTTGTAATGTGCTTTTATTTCTGATATCGCTGGCCCATTGATCAGTGCTGAGTCAGTTGGTGGCCGACAGCAGTCGTTTTAGTTTAGTCGTTTTTGAAGTGCGGTCGTTGCAGGTTCGTTGAACGTCTCTAATATGGGCCACTGTGTATATGTACATATATATAGAGACATAAATATAAGCAATATTGTTGGACGTGTTTTTTTGCTGATCGTATTGTATTTGTCTTTGACAGCTGCTAGACTATTATCAGGCGTGTGTGACCTACTACCATCAGGGCTTTGATTTGTGCAACGACTTTGACGACTTCTTCAAGAATATCAGCGAGGATTTGAATGCGCTGCGTGGCGACTATCAGCAGCTGGAGAAGGTCATGCAGAATCGACACATGAGCGTGAATCGGTATTGCGATTCGAATACGAACAGCGCCTCGCAAAATGTCGAGGGCTATCTGTTCAAGAAGAAGTCGAAGGGGTTCAAGACCTGGTGTAGACGTTGGTTCTACTTGAGCGATAATCAGCTGGTCTACAGGTGGGTGCTTTAGCCTTTAGCTTCTACCTTGCTCATTTCTTTTGATTTTTCCCATTCGTTCTGCTTGCCGGTTTAATCGTCTCTTCATTTGTTTGCCATTTTGTACTCGTGTATTCTGATTTCTGTTGTTGTGTTGTTGTTGTGATTGATTACGCTGAAGTGATTTGGATTCGCATTGCAGAAAACGCAGCAACGAGGATTCGTTTTCGGTGATGGAGGAGGATCTGCGCATCTGCACGGTCCGTCCGGTCAACGAAGGCGATCGCCGTTTCTGCTTCGAGGTCATCTCGCCAACCAAGTGAGTAATCATCAGCCCAGCCATTTGTCAATTCAATAAAACCCAAACCAAAATAGATCACACACCCTCCAAGCGGACTCGGCGGACATGCTCTCGCTGTGGATATCGGCGTTGCAGCACAGCATTGGAGCTGCCATACAGCACGCTTCCACGCATCACTCGCGACCACAGTCGACGAATGCGCCAAATGCGCTGCCTGCCAAGCGACGCATGTAAGTCTGCATAAATCCCAATTGATAACAGTTTAATAATGAGTCATGTTTTTAGCCACTGGGAGGAGTTCTTGAAGATACCGGGTAATGCACAGTGCTGTGACTGTCGCTGTTCCGAACCCCGTTGGGCTTCCATTAACTTGGGAATCACGCTGTGCATCGAGTGCTCTGGCGTGCATCGCAGCCTGGGCGTCCACTACAGCAAGGTGCGCTCCCTGACGCTAGACGCTTGGGAGACAGAGAATGTCAAGGTGATGATGGAGCTGGGCAACGAGGTGGTCAATCGCATCTACGAGGCGCGCATTGGTGAGGACTGTGAGCTGAGGAAGCCCACCGAGCAGTGTGAGATTGGTGTGCGCGAGGCCTGGATTAAGGCCAAGTATGTGGAGCGGCGCTTCATATGCGGCATGCCCAAGCCACAGGATCTGCTAGCCAGTGAAACGGCCGAGGTGTTAAGCATAGAAAGCGGTGGAGCGACAGAAGATGGCGGTGGTGGTGGCAGTGGCAATGGCGGAGGCGGCGGCATTGGACTGCTTGGCAAGCGTGCGACACTTTCGCTGGGCGGCACACGCAAATGGGCGGTAAAAAAGCTGCGACGGCGACGCCAGCAGCGACCATTGCCCAAAACACTCAGCGATGATCCGAGCATATACAATACGGCTAAAACTGGTGACGAACTGGACGATGATGATGACGATGAGTCCATAAACATTCCCTCAATGTCGCTGAGCATATCGCGCGATGATTTGCTGGTCATCGGCGATGATCTGGCGCTGGATAGCTATGAGACGCCCTGTATCTTGGGCAGCGATCAGGAGAGCACTGAAGGTGAATCTGATGCGGAGTCGCCGGAGGAAGTGCCCTTTACTCAGCTGGATGCAAATCTATTGCTTTACAAAGCATCTGTGGTGCATAATCTTCCCGTTATGTGCATGGCCTTTGCGTTAGGCGCCGAGAAGCACTGGAAGAACGTACAGGACCGTCAGCGTTCGTTTTTGCATCAAGCCGTACTCTCCGGCTCCGTGATGGCCTGTGAGTATCTGCTGCTAAACGGATCTGCCATTGATGCTGTGGATGAGCTTGGCTACAGCGCGCTGCATATATCCACGGCCAAAGGACACATTGCGCAGGTGTATTTGCTGCTAAAACATAAGGCTGCCTACGACCTGGCCTCCAGTGATGGCAAGAAAGCGCTGGACATTGCCGTTGAACAGAAGAATGCGGATATTGTGACGCTGTAAGCTTAACATTTATTAAATAGAAAGTGGACAATTAACTAAATACCTTTTATCCTGTTGTTTTCAGTCTGCGATTAACGCGTCTCAATGACGAGATCGGTTTGAACGATGAGTATAATGGCGAAGATGAGACCTACAAGGATGTAATGAAGGACTTCTCCAACTTTGCTGCCAGCCAGCCGAGAATGTTGCGCCAACGCAACGATTCAAATACCCTCGAATCGCAGCGCAGCTCGCTAACCAATTCCGACTAACAGTGGGTGGACGCCTCCCGGCGAAACTGACAACCTACTCGTTACAACTGATATTCCAATGTTTGGACAGCTTGGGCGCTTATCGCTTCTTCTTAACGCGCTAACTAAATTGTTAAACGGTTCATTTGTGTGCTGGCATTTAAAAAGAGGCCGCCAACTACATCTGTTTTACTAGGCAATCTCATTTAAAAGGAGCATTTGATATTAATAATATTGCATTGCATTGCATTTCAGTTTCGTATTGGCTTAATGTATTGTTGACGTTTAATTTATTAGCTTAGGTATACAGTTAAGTGCAAGTGGCTCGTAATCCGTATTTATATAAATGTTTATTGTTTAAAAATGTTTAAATATGTATGTACATGTATTTGCCTAAAGGGTACTATACATTCTGTTATGTGTATTATATTAAACGATATTATAACTATATGTATATGTATATCTATCTTATATTATATATGTATATCGTATCATGTTGAAACTGTTTCAAATGTTTCCAATTTGTATTTGTTAGCGATACGTTTTTGCGTGTGTTTGTCATTAACTGTTTTGCATGTTTTTCCCACAGTTTCAAAACGATAAATAAAATTGTTTAACTATAGTGCCAAAAATGCTGAGCACTTTAAAAAATGTCGAATAAAATTGCAGATTATGTAAAATGTGGACAACAAATATATTGATTATACTAAAAAAGATTGAATATAAATTCAAATAATTGGAGAGTTTACAGTTTGTAATTGAAATAGATGCTCTTTATTATGAGAGTCGAATACATTTATCCAAACTCCGTATTGTTTTCAATGCCATCAGCGGCGGAGTTGGCAGCAGTGTCCTTGATTTTATGCACATTCTGAAGATGCCGCTGTACAGCGCTGCGGTCGTTAAACTGCCGTCCACACTCGTTGCAGGCAAACGTGACGCCTGCGTGGGTGACCAGGTGACGGCTCAGACCCGACACGTGATGGAAACTGCTCTTACAGAGGTGGCATTTATGCTGACGCTCATCGTTCATATGCATGCGATTAACGTGCTGCTGCAGATTCGTCTTTTGCGCAAAGCAAGCGTTGCAAATCGAACATTTATGCGGTTTCGCGCCCGTGTGTGTATCCATGTGACGCTTGAGGACCTCCCGCTGAGCAAACGACAAGTTGCACTCGTCGCATTTATATGGCTTCAGTCCCGTATGAACGATCATGTGACGCTTGAGTGAACTGGCGCAGGATAACTGCAGTTGACACACAGGACACTTGAGGGAGCCGCCGGTGCCGTTCTTGAGTGTCTTGATGTGCGTGCTGAGATGACGCGACAGCATTTTCTCTGTGGAAAACGCAATCGGGCACAAGTTGCACTGAAACGTTTTCAGTGTATCACTCACGCGTCCTATGCTCGGCTTGGTGTTGCGTGGAGTACGCTTTACAACATATTCGCTTTTTGTAGTTTTTATTGGACTTAGAGCATCGCTGTTTAATTTTTTTTCATTTGACTGCGGGACGGATTTGATAAGATTGAATGCTTGTGGTTTGATTTTGATAACTTACCAATATAATGACATTGTCCTTCAATTCGTACAGCTGCGCTTCGTCGCCCACCTCAGAATCCAGATCGAACACCATGACATCACCCAAATCCTCAGATTTGGCATTATTAAACTGTATGTCCCCATTATCCTTAACTGAAAAGAGAATGTTCAGTTAAGTTTATGGAATGATTGTCATATACTACATATCATAATAATAATAATAATAGATTCCAGTCGTTTTGAGATTGGAGTACTCAAATCCTTACTGTTATATGATGTTATGCTATCCTCCTGCTGAAATTCTGTTGAGGAGCTGGACGTCGTCGCTGTGGAGCCGGCATTAATGATATAGATATCGCCATTTTGACTGGTCACCACTTCGCCATCGCCGACCATTTTGATATCATGGTAGCTCTCCGAGATATCCGGCACAGCTGTATCTAGGTCATCGGAGAGTTGCAGTACCTTGGCGTCGCTTTCCAGCACAAATTCCGCAGATTCATTTTCAGAGATTTTTGTTGAACGCTTAAATTGAACTGTGGGCGATGAGATGCGTCCACGTTTGCGAGTCTGACGCGGCTCAATTATGGGCTTGGGTGTTGGCGACTCCTTGAGTAACTGGCCAAGCTTGGAATCAATTGGAAGAGTCTCTCCCAGCGTCTCCCAGTGGCCGGCTTTCTTTTCAGTCAGGAATACTTCTAGTTCGCCCAGTAGCTTGGCAAGCTCTTCCTTGCGGCTCTCCTCCTGCACCTCGTCACGCAGCTGCAGCCGCATCTCACCACGCACCTCTTCCATGATTTCCTTGCGCAGATTCCCAGACAGCTGCTCCTTGGCGAGTTGCAAGCGATCTTCAAACTCCTGTTCCAAATCCTGTTTGATCTTTTCGCGCCATTTAAGTGACCGCTTATTATGCACTTTGTCTTGCTTATCGATAAATGCTATGGATTCCTCAAACTCCAGTTCATCCTCATCGGATTCATCCTCCGATTGTTTATTAAAGACGCGACTCTTTTTACCCATTCCAACCAGTCGAATGTGCTTCCTCAGCTTCTTATCCGCCACCTGACTGCGCTGCCGGAACAGAAACGAATTCTCCAGCTGATATCGACAATCCCCGCATATCTTCTTTGGTAATCCGTCGGTTGATTTTGCCTCCAGTGAAAGGCAGGCCATCATTCGCATTGGTATCGACAACTGGGTGTCGTCCTCGGCGAAAATAGTGTACACATCGTTGAGTTCCTTCAGGCACAGGCGACACCAGGTTTCTATATCTGGGTTCGATTCCTCCTTGATGGACATTACTAATTTGTGTATTGCACGCAACAACAACAGACGCTAAACTAACCAATTGAGCTGTCAACCAACACTAGTTCTGACTGCTGTGGTCACCCTAAAAAATTTAACATTTGTCGAAACGTTACTAACAGCGCGCCCTAATTTTAGCATTCAAATGTGCTGTAGAAAATTACAAGAAAATGTATACATATATATTTCAGATAGGAGGCACATTTAAATGCAAAGTGCAGTTGATTATCACATCACCATCCGCCGACATTGTTCCACGTTATTTGCAATTAAAATTGATTTCTTCAACTAGATAGATAAATGCTTCATTATCGCCCATTTATAGCGCTGAATGATTGACAGGGTTGTAAAAAACCGAAACTAGTGTTAAAAACTTCCAAAATGAGATATTTGTATATTTGAAAAAAAAAAAATGGTACAATATATAATCGGTTAATAATTATTCTATGTATAAAAAAAATAACTTATGAATTTAATATATAACAGTGTACAAAAAGAATTTCGACGAGCTCCCGTTTTCGCTAATGAAAATTTCTATTTGGTTTTTAAAGCACTTGTGATTTACGGAAAATTGAAGCATATCCGTAAACAATTATTTGCTTAGGATGTTGTCTTGCTAATGCTTCGGGTGCTTCTAAGACGACATCGATAACAGCTTTGACCTTTTGATTTAAACGAGCTACGCTTTTTGGATTTTGTGCTTGGACCGTGCTTTCGACAAATTCGCTCTCTCAGGTTTTTATGTGGAGTCTCTACTTGCCGAGGACTTGCATATGCCATATCCTGTGTGTTAGTTTTAGTCTCTGCTTCAACTGCGGCAGGCAGAAAATGTGTACTCTCAAGATTCTCCCTCAAGTGGCTATACTGTGAGTTTTGCATGTTTATCTCAACCATTGCCAGCGGTACAATGGCTGCTGTTTCTTTTTTGGACGCATGGATGTCGTCAAACACATTGACCGGAGTCTGGTTCTGCTGGCTGGATTCATCATCTAAAAAAAGGTTGCTATAATAAAACACAGATTCAAATCAAGCACATTTTGCATATTTACCGAGCACTTCAAGTATGGTTACATCACCAGCTTCCAAGTCTGCCGGATAGTCTTCATGGGACGACTCTTCACTTATATCCACAATGGTCGACAGACTACCCACGTCTGGGGTCTCCATATCCGACACCAATCCCTCACGAGCCGCCTCGTTCCGTTTGTGTACGAAAAATGTTTCAACTTCGTAAAAGAGATCGTCCAGCACATTTAGACGGCAATCCTTTCTGGCCTTTGCCAGCAGCAGCTCTCCCACCTCGTTGCGCACCTGCTGCTCAATCTCCTCGCGCACCTGTTGCTTGCACAGATCAAGCAATTCCTTTTTGTAAGCATCTATTTCACGGCGGATCAACTGAGTAGCCTCCCGACGCCACTTGGCATTGCTCTCGGAGCACGCTGTCGTCGAACAATGAGCGACATCCTTTAGGTAGAGGGCTTCCTCGTCCTCCTCCTCCCAGTCGCAGGGATCCTTTGACATTTGTCCACCCGAATTACGGCCGTGGCGCCTTAAATAACTCAGGCGGCGATCGGCGGCATGGCACCGCTTACGGAAATAATAAAACTCCTCGAGCCGTAGACGGCACCCCGGGCAAATTAATTCCGGCAGTTTATCGTCCGGATTCACTTCGAGTCCGGTGCAGGACATAATCCGAACAGCTGTTTGGCCATTGGAGATCACAAAGCTGGCATCCTTTGCTAGACACAGTCGACAATTAGTTAACATTTCAATAAAACAATTTTACACACAAAATTAAGAAATTCTATACTATATATATAAAAAAAAATTTCTTAGCAATTCTGATACGAAGAAATTGTAAAAGGACGCCAGCTAAGAGTGTGACCGTAGGCGGCAGACTCCAAAATACGCTAAGCATACATTAAAAAAATACCAATATATTCGTTTAAGTTGGCTGCACAATTCAAACTGCGATACCTGTGCGTCGATAACGATAACATGCGAGGCGCGATACCCTGTAAGCACACCAATGTCGTAGGGTATATAATGTGAATTAATTGATGCTCACTTAAGTACTTACATATACATATGTATACGTCTTCTTTTTTACAGAAGAATCTAAAATGCCTACAAATGTATGAGAGATTTGTGCGGTGTCAACTCTGTTGTGTAACTGTCATACTGGAGTATAACAACTGGGATATAACATCGCTTTGAGGGGGTTTTCCAACAGTTTCCGATAAGATGGCAAATAAAAACACATTCGTACTTATGAAACAATTTTGTTATAATTCATTAAATATTAAGTATAAATACGCAGTTAACTATCAAGTATTATATACACAATTACAATAAGATATTCAGTCACTATAATGCTTCTATATACACAAAATGATATACATACATATATATAAATATATATATATTTATATAAATAAAAATGATATATTATATCCATTAATTTGAACTCACTTCCGCACTTCAATAAATATGCATTAATATTTTAAAATATACAACAGTCGTCAGTAGTCGCTTTAAGAATTGGTTGGATTGGTCTTTAGGATCTCTGACAAGGATTGCCTACTTATAGCTAAATGTGTTCGTTACAAAAAGTCAAAGATACATTCATATACAAAGATACATATATAAATTTCAACAGGATTTGCATTTAACAAACATGCTGCACTTTGCTTTTGTTACGTTTTAAATAAATATAGTATTGATCAGCATTAATCATAATTAACATTGAAATACAATAATCTTTAGGTATACATATATATATATATATATATATATAGTACATACATAACTACAAAATATATTACAATTAGCGCTTATCGCGAATTTGACGTCGACGTCGGCATGTGGAACTGCATAAATATATATATATGTATTAAGTGTGTGTGTGTGTGTGTTTGTGTGTGTGTGTGGGTGCTTCTAAATACTGCTGCTGCCTCCTAATCATGACGCCAGCTCTGCGGCAGCACATAGTCCTTCACCTTGTACAGCGCATTCGCATACCAATGCAATCCATTCTGTTGCTGCGCCGTTGCATCCTTTGGCGTCGACTTCTGCTCCTGCTGCGACTGCTGCTGCTGCGGCTGCTCCTTTGTGCGCAGCTGGCTCTTGGCTGGCAGCCAGGACTGCAGCGTGCACCAGAGTCGCATGGGTGCCAGGCCCCAATGCGCCAGAGATTGGCTGCTTATAACGGCATAGCAGGAGGCGGCCACGGAGTTGACCACAATGGTGCCCTCGCGGGTCAGAGGCGCCACAACGCCGCGTCGACGCACACTGCTCACCCGAAGGACACGCTGCGGCCGCAGCTCGCCCGTTGCATCGTGCACCAGCACATAGTTGAGCTCCTCGACGCGATCCGCAAAGACAAAGTCGAGCGTTTGCCGCTCCGGCTGCCACACGGTGATCAGATGGGCGGGCGTTACAGTCAGCACGGCGCCGCCATCTGTGTGCAGCTGCACAAAGGTCTCCATCTGCTCCAGATTGCGGTCCATGAACAGAATGACCTCACTGTAGACGGGCTGCCCCTTGACGTCCATGCTGAGCACACGATCCCCAATGGCCAGCTCGCCCAGCGGCTTCTTAACGCCGCTCTCCAGCAGCGCTGTGCTCTCGGGCGTGAAGCAGCCATGCACATGTGAAATGGATGGTGATGAGTCTGCAAATGGAAACAAAAGGGAGAAAGAGTGAGCATTAGTTTGCGAGCGAGAAAGAGGTGGGAACGCGTCCAGGTAATGGCATTAGTGCACCTAATCTAATTTGGCGTTAATAATGCCGGCCCTGCGAGCATTGTCCAATTGCCAAAACCCTACAAGTCAAAAAGGTTTTCACAGTTAGGACTCGGTAACCTTAACCCAGGCCGAGACCCGCACCCAGGCCGAAACACAGACCCAGACCCAGACCCAGACCCAGAACCAAATCCAGACCTCGGCAGCCAAAACAATGGCAACTGCCTTTTGCGGCTTTCAAACAAAACCGCCGCCAACTGCACGAAGAACGCACAAAATGCGATCTGCCAACTGATAGCCCAGCGTATCAATAACACGAACAACAACAACAACAACACTGAGACAGCAGCAGCAAGCGTGGATGTTTTTGTTTCGAGTTTAACAAAATTGTGATCTTGTTTTTGCTTAAAGATTAGCCCTCGGGATCAGCAGTGCGGCTGAGCTCGAGCTCGAGCCAAAGCAGCTTAGCTGCACGGCCAACAGCCAACAGCCAACAGCCAACAGCCAAGTGCCAAAGGATGCGTGTCCTGCTCAGGTAGCTGCCGGAGCAACCTGTGCGCAAATTCCAATTACAAAACATGTTGCAACCCACAATAACAACGGCAGCAACAACCACATTAATCATCATTAATAGCTATTGGGTTACTAGGCAGGAGCAGAGCAATTGGGCCACCCAGCTAACTGATAACTGCTAACTGAAAATGTGTCGGCCATTTTGTTTTGTATTATTTTTTCAAGTTAGAACTTTCTTTTCGTACATATTTCACACCCAAAGCGCCGCCCGCTCGCCGCTCGCCGCTTGCCGCTTGTAAAAATCAAATTAAAAATTCCAGAGCAACAACAAAGCGACCACTAACCGTGCGCTTTATTATAATGAGTGGCCATAAAAGTGGCATTGTTGCGCTGCGGTTGCCGCGCAACCGAATTCCAATGAAAATGCACCTTCCATTTCCATTGATATGGATGCGTTTGGTAAACACAGACAGACAGACACACACACAGACACACAGACACACACGGACAGAGAAACGGACAGACAGACGAGAGTGTAGAAACAATAAAAAGCGGATTAAATACAAGACAGCGGTCTATAAATCGGTCCATAATCGATGCTCAGACGGGAGCAGCCGCCACAAACGGTAACCGTAGACACAACAACAACAACAACAACACCAACAACCAAGGAAGTAAAGTAGTAACAAGCTGAACCAGCAAAGAAAATTTGGTGTGAAACCTACGAAAGAAAAAAGAGGAAGAAAAAGCAGCCACAGAAACTGAAACAAAATCAATGTGTATAGGTGAGGTAGCCACAAGACAAGACAAGACGAGAGACACGGAGAAGTGGCGAGAAAAATCTCAGGCAACGTTGTGTGGCAGCAGCGGCGGCGAGTGGAAAGTGAAGAACTTGAAGGGTCATAAATTAATAAACCATTAAAGTGGTTAAAATTATCGTTATTTTATCTTTGTTGTGAAGACTAAACTGATAAATTATTACAAAACAGAGGACAGCCGCACACAGTGACACACACACACATACCACCAATACACAGACGCAGGCAGGCAGGCTATATGACTAGCTGTGGTGACTGATCGCTTGGACAGCATTAACATGAACATGCACACAGCACAACAGCAACACGACAACAACACGCTTTGGGGCTTTAATGTGCGCGCGCGACCGCTCGCGACATACAACAACAACATGTACGTAACAAAAAAAGAGTGAAAAAAAATTAGTGTCGACAAAAAGGTTTACAGCCATTACTCTTCGTTGCTGTTGCTGCGGCTGCTGCTGCTGCTGCTGTTTAGGCCATAATAACAAAAGACTTAGGCAACGAACTGAGCGCTGTACATTGAAAACGCTGTGCCAAAACTGTCATAAGCGTGTGGTTTATGTGCGCCGGCCTATCAGCAATCAATCGCCTGGTTATTTATTAATAGCTGCGAGGCGCAAGCAACAGTTGCCACACATGGCTGTGTCGCCGCCATCTGACACTGCCGCAGGACCACACAGCGATCCTGGCAGTGTCCACTTGTTTAGCATTTGTCTCCTGTCGGCTTATTGTCTGACCTTTTGATATTTTCACATTTTCAAAGGCCCACTATCGATAGCCATTGACAGCAAAAGGACCTTTTCTTGCCTGGCGGCGGCGGCTCCTTTCATGAGCAATTAGAATCAATGAGTCTGACAACGCAAGGACACTCGCTGGCTCTCTTTGATCTGTTTTGTGGGCCGCACTAAAGTCAAAATATTGTGATGCATCCTCGTGTGTGGCTCCGACCTCCTTCTTTTTTTTCTTCCCTTCTTTCCTTTCTTTGTGTGGGAAATTCTGTAGTCATCGTGTCATTTTAGTAGCTAGTTGAGAAAATCGGTATCATATTGCAAAAACACTACTCAACTGTTGGCATAACTATTCTTACATCTCTCTCTCTCTCTCTCTCTCTCTATCTCTATCTACCTATCTCTTTGTCTTTTGTTGTCTCTGTTGCTCGCTGCAAGAAAACTTAATTGTTTTGGCCTTTTTGGTTGGCTAACTTTGGCTTTAGCTGTGTGCAAGAAGCATTTTCTCTGGCTTTGGCTCTTCTGGCAGTTTCGTTATGTTTCGGGGAAAACTGGTTGCCTGCCATAATGGCAGCAAGTTATACACTCACACACACACACACACACACGCACGCACACACAGTGTTGCTAACTTGTTGGCCGTTTCAGTTTTTCAATTAGGCCCGCGCGCAGGTTTTAACTCGGCATTTAATTCATCTTGCCTGGCCTGAGAAACGCTTTGGGTGTCGTATCATCAATTCGTTTAATTTGACAGGCGCAAACCTAAACATGTCAAAACAACAACAGCAACAACAGCCACAACAACAACCATAACAGCCAACAGCCAACATCACAGCAACATGCGGTTAGTCGTCCGTCGTTTTGTGGACCCGACTCTTGGCTCTCAGGCTCTAACTCCTCTGGACTTGGCCAGCGTCCAACGACGGTTTCGGGGCCGGTTTCGACAATGTTGCCGCTGCTTCCCCATTTTGGTTTCTTCTTTCTTTACTTTTGTTGTTCTTGCTGTTGTTTTCTGTTACCACACGCTCGCACTCGAAATAAACGAGCTGCGGCTGTCTCTGGAGCTGGGGACTTGAGACTGGCAGCTGTGGCAAACTGGGTGCTGGGCAACTGGGCGACTGGGCAACTGGGCAACTGGGAACTGCAGCTTGGCTAATTTGACTGGGCTGCAAAATTTGCCAACGCCTGTCAGCTTAGCGGCCGTTGTAAGTTGCGAAACATGTGAAATTACGCTTGTTAGTGTCACTTCTGGCTAACTGGCCAGCCCCAATGCCATTGGCATTTTACATGCGATCATGCACACTATATATATACAACATATACATATACATATACATATATATGACAAATTGCATGGATTGGTTTTTTTTTTGCTTACCTGATTTGACGGAGCAGTAGATGTGCCGGCGACTGACATAGGACACCCAATCGAAGCCAGCCTCGACGGCCAGGCGCGCCAGCATTCCATATTTGGCTTGATCGCGATCCGAGGTGGCAATGGTGACTGCACGTCCTTCGTAGTGCAGCGACTCCTGGCCATGCTGATGGTCCTCGTCCCAGCTTTCGGTGACCAGTAGACGGACGCTGGGCCATTCGTTCATCACGGAGTAGGCCAGCGTGTTCAGTTTCTCTCTGCAGCGCTGCAGGGCAACAACAACAACAACAACGAAACAAAAAGGGAGAAAATCAATTAAACATTGAAAATTGTTAATAAGGCGGCCGCTTTAACGGCCTGCTGTAAATAAAAACGACGGCGGCACAACAACAAAAAATAAATAAAAAAATAAAAAAAACGCCATATTTAAAACACACACACACATACGCACAATAGGCCCAAGTCAAAGAGAGAGCGTAAGCGAGCGAAAGAGAGGGATAGAGAGCGCTTGCTTGCGAGTAGAAGAGCAACAGTTGTGTGCGTGTGTGTGTGTGTGTGTGTGTGTGCTGCTCTCGCGTTGGAGAGGCGTGGTATTTAGGCATTCATTTCATGGGCTGCCCAAAAGGGCCAGAGTTCATTTTCAGTTTTCAGTTTTTCTCCGATTTTTATTTTGGGAGCGCAGCCAAACGAATGACTTAAGCAACGAACTTGGCCAACGTATGTTGCACGTTGTACGTTGTCTGTTGCCTGTTGTCGTTTGGCCGCATCCTTTGAACCTGTTGCGACTCAACCTCAACAAATACATGAGTCTGACTATTTTCGTTGTGGCCCTTGTTTGCCTTTTCCTTTTTTTTTGTTTTGGTATGTTTGTCGTTGGCTAAAGCAAAGGCAAAGGCAAAGGCTTAGTTTTTATTATTTGCCCATGCACAGTTCAAACACTGACCCAGAGCCCTGACCCTTGCATATAGGTAAATATTAAAGATTAGACATTGTCTGACCTTTTTTCTTTTTGCTCTTTCTTCAGTTGCCGTACACTTCAACTGTTTGCCAATGCGGTGGATACTGAATAAAAGTATGTATATACATACATATGTAAAGGTATAATTTTTTGTTGTATTTTTAATGTCGGCGCGTTTTTAAGTTAGTTGCTTTTTTGTTGTCTCTCTCGTTCTGTTTTCCTGCTTTTAACGCATGCATACAAAACAACAGAAGAACACAGAAAAAAAAGGATTCAGCGGCAATGCAAATATTGAAATTTCATAAGACAACAACCAAAATTGAGTGCCCAAAAACAAAAATGTTGTCATTGCTCTGTGTGTCTGCATGACGCGCAATCGCCAGCCACAAAATCAATTATCAACGGGCAACGGGATCGGGAATCGGAATCGGTCGGGCAGGCAGGTCGCAGGCAGCAGCCGCAACACAGGATGTGTGTTGCCTTTGTGTGCAAACATTTGGCACGCAGTTCTAGCTGGCGTAAAATCAATTTTCAAGATCCTTTTTAACAAGCCACAAAATCAGCTTTGCCCCAGACTGAGTTTTGGGACTTTGTTTTGATTTTGGGTGCGCCGCATTGTTTGCTGCCTATTGATGCTGTTGTTGTTGTTAGCTGTTTGCTGTTTGGCAAAGCCAAGCAAATCGGTTTTTAATTTGTCACACCACAGTTTCTGACGGCTGGCTGTGGCGAATTGGACAGCAGGACAAACAAGCATTCCAGGAAGATTTCCATGCTATTTGCATGCGACCAGCTAAATACATACAATATTTTTGTGGCTCTTGAACAACTTTGCTTTATTAAAAGGCTTAACCAGTCGAGTGCTCAGCTGCTCAGCTGCTCTTGCTCTTGCTGTTGCTGCTAATGAGCAGAAAAGCGTAACGCCAAAGAGCAAATAAAAGCACCGGGAAGCAGCAACAACGGCGTAGTCTTTGTCTTAAGCATGCCAACGATGTTTACCCAACATGCTAATGCATTGGGCTCTCGTTGCTTGATTGAACCGGGCCCGATCGATGCACAAACAAGGCCCCAGCCCAACTGCCAACTGCCAAGTGCCAAGAGGAAAATGCCGACGGGTGCGTAAAGTAAACATTTAAAGGTAGCGGCAGCGGCAGCGTTGGCGGCGACGGCGGCATTGCAATCGCCATCGATGTCGACGTCGTCGGCGGCCCAAAAAGATGGCTAAATAATGTGTTTGTATTGTAAGTGGCATGGTTGTTAGGCAACAACAACAACAACTAGAAAAACAACAGCATCCTAGCAAAGTGTAAATAAGCGAGTGCCAGTTGCATGCCACACATGCATGCAATGCACATATGTACTTTCAAGTAGTGTATGTGTGTGTGTGTGTACGCACATAAGTGGCGTATGGGCCCTGGCCAAAAAAGCTGCTGCATTAATTAGACATTGAACAAGGTGTGAACTTTGGCAGCTACGGCCACGCCCCAATCTTCCAGCGATTTGTTTACACTTTGCGTGCATTTGATTTTCGTTTTCAATTTGTGTGTTTTCTTTTTGTTGGCCCCTTCTTCGAACCTTTCAACGCCAACAGCGTGGCGCACTCACAACGACAAACCCACGGAACGTTAAGGTCCACTGATGCGCTTTTAATTGCCGCCCGACTGCAGTTTTATTGATTTAAATCGTCTGCCAGCTGCCAATTTGACGCGCTTAATGGCACGCATTTAGGCGGCGCGAGAAGCGCCAAGCCAAATTACCAGCACCCATGGCTCCATTATTAGAGGCGCTCATCATCATTAGGCCAACTGAAGTCAAGTCCAGCTTAGCCAAGACGAGCCGAGCCGAGCCGAGCCGAGTCTGTATGTTAAATGCTATTAAACTCAAGTCCAATTTGGGCTTTGTTTGTTTTTGCAAGTTGCAAGTCGCAGTTTGCAGTTGCAGTTTGCAGTTGAAGTTTGCAGTTGAAGTTTGCAGTTTTCAGTTTGCAGTTGCAGTTGTTGCCGTCTCCGATTACGCTGGCCAACGATTAGGAAACGACACAATTTAACGACATAATTCAAGAGCGCATCAGGTTACGTGACGAGCCGAGTTGAGCTGAGAAATCACAGTCACCCCTTTTTCTTGGGGCACAACAAACACGTGCGCCACAGTGACCCACACGGTGTAAGCAGATATGGGCATATCCTTTCTTGATTGCGATCGAGGAAGCGAAAACTTACAACTGAGGAAGCGCAATCACCCCGCACACACAGGATATCCAGCATATATATACATATGTACATATGTATATCGCTTGCAGGAACAACGACACCCACTCGGTGTGTAGTATATGTGTCAACAAGGGGCACTTGAGCGTGCGCCTTGTGGCAGCACTTAGGGGCAACTTAAGTTGCTTTTGTCAAATCAATCAGCGACGTGGCGAACTGAGCTGCCCTGTGTGTTTGTGTGTGGCCCACTCGAGGGCAGATTTCCTCACTTAATTGGCGAAAAGCCGCCATAGTTCCTGATTGATTCAAGTGCCTCCGCCCTGCGCCTCTGATGGGCTGTTGAGCTGTGCGGCTGCTGAGCTGTTGGCCATGTCAAGATCAATGCCATTTGCCAGACGCGCTGACGACACAATGCGATCATAAAATGTTACTTGCGTTAAAAGCCATCAGCTAATTTTGTTTATTTGTGTTGCAAATCTATTCACAGCTCGGCTTTTTTGTGTATTTTTCCATTAGAAAAGGAATTTTTGTTTATCAGCCAGCAGCGAACAGTCGTCGCCGCTGCCTTTGATTGTTTATGCTGTGTGCAGCGCAATTATTACAGCGCAATTTACTCTCTCTCTCCCTCTCTCCCTCTCTCTCTCTCTCCCTCTCTCGCTGACTTTTAATTAAGCGCATGACGAACTCAATCAGAACTCAAATCCAAATGACACTTGGGCTACGTCTTTTGTCTTAGTCATTTATTTATTTGATTTCCCGTTCCACTCTCGCTTGCTTACGTATACGCAATATGCAGCAGTGTGGGAGATTCGCAGAGAATTCTCAATCGGGTCGTCGCTCATTGCCCGCTGAGAGTGTCGCCTGTTTTGTTATTGTTATTGTTATTGTTTCAATATAAATGGATACTCATTAAAATATACAGGGCAGCCTGTCACACGGACAGCCTGACTGCCTTTTTGGCATTGGCTTATTGGATTAATGCCAGCGCTTCTGTTGCCCCCTTTTTTTTTTTTTGTTGGTGCCTGTGGCTGCTGTCTGAGTAGCTGCCTGCTTAAGATTGCATCTTGTCCGGTCTTGTTGCTGTGCCACCAACAAATCTGTTGCTGTGCCTCGACTCGATTCATTTGGCTTGTTTGTTATGGCAAGCTTATGGCCTTTATTATTAATTATGCTTAATTTTGTTTCAATTTTCGACTGAATGTGGCTTATGTGAGAGTGCATATTCTAGTGCTATTAATTATTTGCTTTACACATTAGCGTCAACGTAAATTACTACGCTAAATAGTCAACAATTCAGCTGGTCACTTGGTCAGTCTATCAGTCAGTCAGTCAGTCAGTCAGTCAGTAAGTCAGCAGTTAGTCAGACCATTTTCATTGCGCTGCCTAACGCTCATAAATCTGATGTCAAATAAATGTCCATAAAAAGGCGTCATTTTATTGTTATTAATTAAGCGCTATTAATTTGCAGAAATCGTAAATTAAATCTCGTATGGAGCTCGTCTGCCGTCTCGCTTCCACATTTAATGCCCCCACACACACACACGCACACACATACAGTCATTTGGACAGGTAAGTCGCAGGCAGGGAACAGGCAGCATCCCGAGCCCGGCGCAACTTAAATGATAAGCGCCATAATCCCTGATGTGTGATTAACTTTGATGATGAGTTATGAGCCGCACATTGGCACTGATGTGATGCCGTGTTTTTACCGTCCCCATACCGATCACCAACTCGATCCCAAAAACCCAAACCCGATCGCGTTGTCCTACCCCAAGACGCAGGCCAGATGACTTGCAGGAATCTGGTCGAGGAGAGCCGCAGCATGTGAAATGTGAGTCAGTCGCGTCGCGTCGCAGTAATGTGATAGCCACGATGCGATGCGATGCGATGCGATCCCAATCCCAATTCGAATCCCAATCCCAATACGCGATCGCCGATCGCCTTCTACTCGTGCAGTTCATAAAACTTTTATGCAAATAAAGCAAAAGACGCTGCAAAGGCATTTCGGGGCCACAAATCCTTGAGGTTTGCGCTTGAGTGCGCTCGTAAAAGTATCAAATTGATTAATAATAATATAAAAGCTCGAAAGCCAAATAAACAAACTATAAAGACAAACTCGAAATGGCAAATGGTATTCGTGTCTATATATACTAATATACATATGTGTATGTGTATGTGTATGCGTGTGTGTGTATTAGGGTTTCGGCAACGATTTGTCCACTTTGCTTGACTGATGTTTGTTTGATATGTTTGATTACTTTGTAGCCTCAAAATATTCCCACGAATTTGTGCCAAATATTTTGCTTATCGCAGCATTTGACGTGATTTGATTTGAGCTGAATAAAACAACAAAAGCAATTTCAAACCGAAACTGAAACTCTGACATCATCGAACACAGCCTCTCTGCTCCAGTCTCTTTGGCCTTTGTCTTTCTCTGTGTCATAATAGGATCAATTTTTGAGTCATAATGAATGTCAGTGTTCTATTAATAATGCCTTCAGCTGTGGGTTATCTTTGATTTGATGCTGATGCTTGATGCTTAATGCTTGATGCTGATGTGCATGCTGGCCAAAGCAGATCAGCTTCGGGTCTGGGCTCTGTGCTCTGGTCTTTGGTCTCTGGTCTCTGGCTGCTGCATGCATGTCAATAATCATATCAGATTACCATTGGCTTTGCCCCATTGTTGCTACAATTTATGAAATTTTAGAACTTATGCTGCGGCTTTTTGACGCATTCTTTGTCTCGCTGCGATTGCTGCGGTTTCTCCTGCTGCTGCTGCTGCTGCTGTCGCTGCTGTTGCTGTTGCCATAGGCGATGCTGCTTACGGTTCAGGGCGCAACTTTGTCTAATCTTGCGGCATGCCAAGCTGCTGGCTGGTGGTGGGGAGGAGAGGAGGTGAGGTTCATACACACACACATATACATATGCAAGTAAATGTGTACATGTAATTACCTGGCCGGTGGGCGCAGGTGAGCAACTAACAACAATGACTGTTATAAGCTATTCAATTTTATGATGCGACAGCGGCTGTTTCTACTGCAGTTGCAGTTGCTGTTGTTGTTGCTGTATCTGTTTTATTTTTAGCACTTTACGCCAATATGCAGTAATTTGTTTATGTTAAATGCACCGACGCCCACAAGCGAAGTGCACAAAGTGAAAATGCAATTTTTAGCTGCCTTTTTGGCGCTTTAATAGCCAAAACGAATTGCTTATCAACAGATTCACGCACAGCAGCAATTCTGTTCCCTTGGACCCAAAAACGTTGCACATAAAATGCCATTTAGTTGCGCTGCTGGTTCAGGGGCACTGTGTCACTCTGCCACCGATTACAGTGCCTCACAAAAAAAAAAAATGAAGGAGAAATATGTATATGAAATGAGTGCATTTGCTGTGCCTCAATGTCACAACGGTAGCTGTGCAAACAGTTGTAAATATTTTAGTGACAATAACAGCGGACGTTTTATGTGCGGCTCGTCCTTGGTCCTTGCTGCAAGGCATTAGCCTTGAAGCTTCACTGTCCTTGACTGTTTTCATGGCAATTGCTGCTGCTGTGTGTGTGCATGTGTGTGTGTGTGTGCAACTGTTAACTGTTTGGCAGTTCTTGCAACACTTCAATTGCATTACGAATTCAAGGTCCCATTGCAATTTCAGTAAATCGATTTATGTTTTTGCCTCCGAGGCGCGTGTCAGCCATAAAATGGAATCCGAAAAACCACTTGTACAAAAACAAAATACAAAAACAAATTCCACCAACATGCAACTGTTTTTACAGTGGCTGCAACAGTTAGTTTCCTAAGCCTATTAATTGATATTAAATATGATCAATAATAAGCACAGCTAAAAATAATACATTTTAGTACTTCCCAGAATGATACACAACTCATAAACATTATATGCCAATAAACGCACCTACAAATATAATCTAACTGTAGTCATAAATTATTACACAAACAGCCAGCTTGACCACAACTAGTGACTAATACACGTACCAAATAGCTGCAAGTCATCGTCTTATCAATATTTCAATTCCCCAAAAATACCCAGGCTATTTCATTAGCTCTTAACACATGTACGTACTCGTGTTGCAAAAGTGTGACCCTTATGTAAGCGTCTGACTGTCACCAGGTGAGATTTAAGAGCCCCTGGGCAAATAAGTTATACACAGTGGTTGATCGCAAATAATGAAATAAGTTACTATAATTTTTAGTAGTTGTCTAAAAATAGATGTCAATATAAAAAATGCAAAAATATTGTAATATACGAAATTTAAAATTCAATGATACAGTCAAATTGCCAATTATTATGAACAATACTATTTTCAAAAGTATTTCAAATTTAAAATATTAAAATATAGTATTTTAAAAAATAAGAATTTTAATCCAATACAATATTCTTTTCAGAAAGTTACATTTTTTGATAATGTTTGATATATAGATATTCATAATTATTTTAAAAAAATTTTAGTTTTAATTTTACTGGTGTTGCCTTAATTCGTATTCAAAAGTGTTTAAAAAAATATATAGCAAAAAAGGAATGCAAGATTAAATTTTAATTTGTGTACAATGCTTATATGTGAAAGTTGTTTATTCGAGCGACCACTGTACTGGTTTTGTAATTGGCGGCTGCAATGCCAAATTGGCTTTCGCCTGGTCGTTAACTAATTGTAGCTGCTGTCGTATTAATTAAGCACTTGTTATTTACCCCTGTCGCACCTAAAGTTACCCCCACCCACCCGCTGATCCCCCACCCACCCGCCTCTCCGGGAAATATCGCACATTTTTGCCACTTTCGCTGCGACTGCGTCGAATGATAAGATAAATTAAACGCTGTCGTTGTTGCTATTACCGCTACAAGTATTGGCTATGGCTTAACACGCATTTGTGTCAAGTATGTGTGTGTGTGTGTGTGAGAGTGTGCGTGTGTAGCTTCTCGGCACACGGCTGCACTCGGACTGGCAGTGGGGCTGCGTTATCACCGGCAATTGCGATAAGCGGTAAATGCTCGCGTGCCGCTGGTGCTGATGCCAGACGGCAGCGAGCTCGGGAGCGGTAGCGGGGGGCTGGGCAAGGGGGCAAGGTGTGGCGTCATGTAAACATGATGAGCATTGCTCATTTGATTCTATTTGTTGTTTATGGCAAAATCGAAAGCATGCTGATTCAATATTGATCTACATATACATATATGGATGTGTGTATACAAATAATATGTATATAATTTGATCGAAAGGTTATTGACACGAGCGTGCTTTAGGTCTTAGTAATTATCTATCGCTGCGAGGTTGACTTAAGTCCCCTGATTAAAGTGCACGTTAAGACTGGGACAGCGACAGGGACAAGTGTCATGCTTCCTGTTTTGCACCAAATTGCAATCGTCGATAAGCCACATAATTAGTACACAATAATAGCCAATGTTTTTTTGTGTTTTTTTTTGATAAACATTGCGCTGAATTTATGGCACCACCAGCCCCATAAAGTTAACAATGTGCAACCTTCTTTTTTTGTTATACATTAAAAGCAATACAAGTGTGTAATCCTCACGTATAGCTTTATCAATGGGACTGGGGCAGTAATCGCGGCACACGATTTTGAGAGTTGTGAGATAGAGATAGAGCTAGCCGTTGTCCACACACAGCGCTATTAAGACACCTAATTTGACAGCTCAATTGGTATGAAATCGCACAAAATATGTAATATTTATAGCCACAAATCGAGATAATTTGGAACTTACCTTGGACATTAGGCGATCGGCACCGGTGCCCTCCTCATCTCTGAATATTATATCCCTATAGTAGTTTGGTACTAGATCCTTAAATTTGGGTGAATCACGCTGAATGATGCCCTCGATCGGACCGGAGGCGCCGCTCTGATATTCGGACAGATTTGGCACCGTTTGCTTCAATACCAGCGGATACAGATTGCGCTCCCTGCGCCGTCCAAGACCCCGGCCTGGACCGCAGCTATGCGCATGCCGAAAGTTCAGCGCCAGCAGCAGCAGCAACAGCAGCGCCATAAAGCAGCTGCCACGCGGCGTATGCGCAATGTGCCGCAACTTTCGTGGATCAGCATCGGCGGCCGTTTGTGATTTGTTGACGCCCAGCGACGACGCCTGGCCATCATGGTCGGGATCACTGTGTTGGCGTTTCACATCCAGCGACAGGCAGGTGGCACTGGCGCAGGACCAGAGCGCCGAAACCGTTTGATTATCCATGCTGTGTGATTTGTTGTGTATAATTTGCTTTCTTTTGAAACTTTTGATTATTATCTTTTTTTTTTGGTTTTTTAGCACTGCACTTATTCACTGATTTACATTCAATGAGTTGACGCTGCAATCGCAATCGCAGTGGATCGTGCGACTGGAGCTGAAGCACTTAACGGCTTAACGGCTGAACGGCTTAACGGCTTTGCTTAAGTTATTTTTAGTTAATTAGTTTATGGGCACAGGCAAATAAACAAATCATTTTCGTTTTAGCACCGTTTTGCCAATTTGTTGCCTGACTGCAATTTATTTTGTACAATTTTCCAACACAATATCAAATTCAATTTCAAACTCAATTTCAATTCTCAACAAATTGCGGCGTTTGTCAAATTGAGCAACGTTCTCTTTGCAACAAACGGACAACGACAACCGCTGCGCTCGCACTGTGATTGACAAATGACATATCCGAGCGCACGAAGCCAGCGGCCGAGCGAGTACCGAGTACGGCCAAGTACCGAGGGTGCTTTTGCAGAACCCTAGGCATCGCAGTCGCAGTCAACGTCGCCGTCGCCGTCAGCGTCAGCGTCGCCGTTGCTGTCAGCGTGAACACACATATGTATGTATGTACGATACACTCACGCACACAAGCATAGCTGGCGTTCATTCGCTTGTGCGGCTGTGTGCGTGTGCCGCTCATTGGACCTAAGCCCGACGATCGTTTGGCGTTCATTTTTATGCTGGCTCGCTGCATGGCAGTGCGAGCGAGACGACTAGCTTGTCGCAATCGTCTCTCGCACACACACACACAGAGACACTGGTCTTATGTACTTATGCTATGGGCAACAGATGTTGGAAGACGGTTCATTATGGCCATGGCTCGGGCTAGCTAGCTGTGTGCGTGTGTGTGTGTGTTGCCAATTGGATGCGCCTGTGTGTGTGTGTGTGTGTGTGTGCTGTTGCTGCAATTTCTCTTAACACTTGCACTATTGACTCGAAATCGACTCTTGCGGCTTGTTAACTGCCGCCTGCCGCATTCCGCCTGCTGCCTTCCTTTTTTCTTCAGCCTTCTGCTTCTGTGGCCGCTTTTGCTTTGCTTTTTTGATTTTTGCTGGTTTTTTTTTTGTTGCGCATTGTTCACCTTTTGCCTTTCTTCATTTTTGGCTTCGCTTTATTGCTTGTAAATTAATAATGTTCCGGTTTTTTGTGTATTGTGCGCTTCAGTTTTGCTCGCCTTCGCCTTTGCCTGCTGCTGTTTCTGCTGCTGCTTCTTCTTCTTGTATAACACACCACACACCACACACACACACACACACACACACATACACATATAAATATATATGTGTATGTACATATATACGACTATATACATACATAGAACTACTTAGTTTCAGTTGCCGCTGCCGCCAACGCTGCTCACTTTGTCATTACACCATTTTGCTGCTTGTACCTGCCCCTGATTCAGTCAACCCTCCCTTCCCCCTGGAACCCCATCCCTCTTCCTTAATTTAAACGAGCAGCAACTTCCGTTGGCGCTGAGACCAAGGTGGAATGATCTGGCTGTAGGGCTTTGCACAGAGTTAACATTTCTTGATGCACTTTTAATATAATAATAATATACACTATTTTTATTTTTCTACTTATCATATTTAATTTAAATCTTTTTTTGTAACTAAACTAAATACATTTAAAGACATTTTGTGTGAAAAACAATTTGAACTGTAAGTTGATTAACATTTTCTTTTAATTTTGAAATTGGAGTTCAATATAAACCACAATTTCTTAACGTGTAGATGCAACTTAAGCTAGTGCATATTAATTTGAAGCAATCAAACTGATTTATTTCTTTATTTATTAAACTAAACTCCATTCATATGAGTCTCCGATGTGTTCATTGAGTGAGTCAATGGATTCAATATAAGGAAGTCACCTAATTTATATATTAGTGTGAGCAATTTATAGATAAGATACGCGTGTGGTGGCCACAGGATGTTTGACATAATGGAGCTTTTATAGGTATTTATAAATACTTGTATACTTCTACGATTTCCTGTTCTATTAATTTGACAAATCGCTTGATATTTGCCAAAGCATTAAGTTCCGTTGACTACGGACTGATATCAACCATGAACAATGTTATACTACGCCATACAAAGAAAAGTACGTTAGATAAAAATAATCGACTGATAGCGCACAAGGTAAATAACGATTTGCAATTTGCACTCGAGAAATTCGCAAACAACATTTACGGATCAGTTGTGCCTCAATTCGCAATCGAATTTGCCTAACAAATTGACGCTGCCAAAGCCAAACAGATGCAAATGGGCCAACAATGACCACAAAACTACACATAGTTTATTCTATGGAAAGAGCCGCAAATGTATCTGTATCTATAGCTATAGCTGTATCTTTCGCTTTTGTTGTCATTGTGCTCGCCTGTTTGCTTGGCTACTTTGTTTAGCTACGTTTTTGCCCAGAATTTTCTCGCTCGACTGAAGTTTCGAGACGCTCAAAGCAAAAAGTCAGCTACCCCAACACCTTGCGCTTTGTCTGCATGTGTGTGTGTGTGTGTGTGTGTGTGTGTGTGTGTGCATCTGTGTGTGTGTGAATGACGGCGTCTTGGCTCACCCCCGCGTTGTCAACACTGTTGACGCTGGCACTTAAAAAGCGCGAACACGCTTGTAATGTTTGGCTTAAAAATTGTCACTTGGTATGCGATCAGCGATGAGTGCGCGATTTTAACTCAAATATACCAGATACTTTGCGGTTAAATATGCTGTCTAGTGTTTGGCGCTAAAAGGTTGCCGCATCTCGTATTCAGCTTAAATTGCACCTGCAGCAGCAGCAACAATAGCAATATCTACAACAGCAACAGCAACAGCTACAATGTAACGGTTTCTAATCAGCCAAGACAGCAGTTGAACAATACTATATGGACATGTACATATGTATGTATGTATCTATGTATGGGTGCTTGGGTGTATGGCAAGCGCGCATAATGCAAATGCAAAGCGTAGCATAATTTCAATAAGAGAGAGAAAAAAAAGAAATAAAATTGAATAGTTGGCGGCAGCGCGGCAAAGATATAAGCAAAAGCAAAACGCCATCAACAAGATACACGGAACCAAATTAAAGATGAAGAAGCTGAGCAGGCTAGCGGCTGTGGCAGGGGCAGGGGCAGGGGCAGGGGCAGAGGCAGCAACAATGCTGAGCCAGCAGCAACCAAGAGCAGCAGCAGCCAACAGAGGCCAGTGGAGCGTTTATATATATATACATATATATATACAAACATCTCTCTCTCTCTCTCTCTCTCTCTCTCTCTTTGTGTCTATGTGCCTGCCACATAAATATCAGGCTTGTCTGTATGCGGCGGCGGCTCATTATGTGCGCTGGTGTGAGTGCCTCGTTGTGTGTGTGTATGTGTGTGTGTGTGTGTGTGTGTGTGTGGGGCGGAGCTGCTTAAGGCGCTCATTTGTGAATGAACACGCCGTGAACTGGCGTCGCAGAGCAGCAGCAGACAAGGCAACGATCGCTGGATCGCTGGATGCCAAAAACTTAATGAGCATGAATAAATGGCAGCAACGGAGTCTGCGAGCCTCAACTGAGATGAACACCGAGATGGAGTCGGAGCGCAGTTAATAATGTTGATCATTGTGAAGATCGCGTTTTTGCCATCGTTAATACTTGGTTACCAAAAACAGAAAGCACAAAAATTGTTGTCGTTGTAGCCATTGGTGAGATAAAGAGCCAGAGATTAGTTTGTAATTAGAATTGGGCATAGATTTATGTTAATATTAATGGGACAGCTTTTAATGTAAGTTATAAACCGAAATTGACTTTTAATGTTGTGTGTAATGCGAGGGCCAGGTCAGGCCCATTCTCAGCCCCAACGCTTGGCGGCAAACATCCAAGCTGATGCAGGCCAAGATGCTGCGTCTAAATTCCAATAGAAAACCGGAAATGCTTAGGCCATTCTTCGACGACTTCGTCGTTGTTGTCGTGCATTGTTGCGATTGGGAAGAGGCTGAAACAGCGCCAGAGCCAGACCAAGAGTCAGGGCAAGAGCAAGAGGCAAAGACGCCAGCAGCCCAGGCTTTGAACGCCATTTTCTGCTGCCTCTTCTGCTGCTGATGCTGCTGATGCCGCTGCTGCGTTCGCATCCAACGGCGTCGTCTGCTTTTAATTTCTTTTAATGGAAGTTGTTAACATGGCTGCTGGCTGCCTCTCGCCTCTCTGCCTTCGCGCTGCACAGCTTCCCATGCCCATGCCCATGCCCATACTCATACTCATACTCATAGCCATACTCAGACCCATACCCATACCACTTCCCAGACCCGTACCCATTCCCACCAACGCCATCGCATTGGCTTACTCACTGCCTGACTGGCCTGGGCCTATGGTTTTTGATTTGCTCTTTTTCGTTTTCGGCGTTTCGATCATAAAACTTCGATATTAAACTTGTATTTTTCATGCCCATTGAAAGTGCAGGGCAACATGATTATGAGAAACGAAAAAAAAAACTTGCCAGACCCGAGAATAGTGGCTTAGCTTTATATATGAGCATGAAAAATTATACTCGCTACGAACGATCGATGGGAATATCGCATTATAGATATTTTCTTTATTTTACATATTTGCAATTGATTTTGCATAAGTTATCTTTAAGTGGTTCTTATTATTACGTATTAGTAATTAACTCTATTAACTTGTTTTTAGCACACAATAAATTAAAATACATTAAACAATTATATTAAGTTATATACACAACATTGTTTTAAACACTAAATAGTAGGTGACAGATGCCTCCGATTTTTGCTGTAGTGTTGGGTGTGGTGTTATAATGACTGCTGTATCTTTCCTGTCAATAATTTCTTTAAATAGTTACTTAATAACTAATCTTACACATTTCCTGTATTCTTGTATCAATTTTGATGTGACTAAAACAAAAATATTGGTCTGCCATGATACCGTTTAGGTTTCGTAAAATTGTAATCATACATATTTTTTATAAGCTCATTCAATTCCTATCTTTATTATTTATCCCCAACGAACTCTTTACTGACATAGCTAGAACCAATATTTAAAATAGGTGTGAATATAAATGTATTTGACATTAGTCTTTTTCGTCTTGCGTCTAAAAAATTACAAGTTAATACACTCCAATTAATCTGTTAAAGAAATAAATGCCAAAAATGATATCTACTAAAATTATGAAGATATCATCAAAGTTTCGTCATGTCTAGGCAAAGTATTTGCATTTGCGTCATTTGGAGTACATTGATTTTGATGTTGTTCTTGGCTGCACAAGTTTGTTGCCAAAGTCTTTTGTTTTGGGTGCAGAACTTTGAATGAGTTCACGCTCATCGTCTGTGCCATAATTTACAGCTTATGGCCATAACGCTTACCGGTTTGTCAAACAATATCAAAATGCCATAAAGTGGGCATTGCCATAATCGAATATCTAATACACACTAAATAATATTTATAGTGTTAATGATCAGTAAAGTCAATTTTGGCGGCACACGTGCGTCTCTGAGCAGCTAAATGAAAAAATCCCAGAAAGCTGGATGCTGCTGATGGCGACATATGGGAATTGTCCACAGGTTCAACAACAGCAACAACACAACCAAATACTAAACTCGTACCAGTTCCGAGAAGGGGCCACTCAATCATGCTGCGACTGCTGTGTTGTGACTGTTGCCGCTGTCTGTGATCGGTGACTGGTGACTGGTGATCGGTGACTGGCAACTGGTAACTGAAAGCCGCAGCGGCGTCATAGCGTGCGACAAATGCCACTAACGGTTTAAGGTCTCTAATGGATGTTGACATTTACGGCTACCACGGAGGATGGGAGTAGGAGGTGTGCGCGCAGAGCGAATGGACTCGTAGGCTGTTTAATTCACATAAATCTGAGTAAAATGCCATTGGGGAATTGTCTCTCAGAGAGATAGAAATTAGGCAAATGGCTGTGACCGCAGCTTTCCAAGGAATTCGCTACCAGAAGGCGACAACAAAGCAGCCACTGAACGGACTGAATGGACCCAAGGAGTTTGCTGCCAAGGGGCTGCCGATCAGACGGCAGGGGCCGTGGGCATGTAACAAAAATACATAAACATTTACAAAAAGGGTCGCAGACGCAGTCACAGATCTCTGTGTGTGTGTGCGAGTGTGTGTACAAACATTTGTCAACTGTATGCCTTTTGATCCTGGCCGGCATCAGTATCAGACTCAGAGTCAGGGAGTGCGAGAGAGAGAGTCAAAAAGTCGTAAGCGGCATAGTTATCATTATGCTATTGTACTATCAGCTGGCTGCAATCGATGCGGTTAAACGGCAGCAGACCGACAGCGAGTACCGCTGCGCGAGGGAGACAGATAGAAAAAGAGAGAGAGAGACTGAGGTAGAGGACAGGCCTCATGTGGCGTGTATTTGGCAAACAGTTTGCAGTCATAGACCACAAATATGCAGCGACATTTGTTGTCTGACATAAAACGCCCACACAGCGCCACCTAGTGTGCAAAGGTAGCAAATCACAGTTGTACAAATAACAATCTGTATTATAGAAAACGATATTTGGTAAGCAGCTATGTAAATGTTTTCCTGATTTGTTTTTTCAAGATTTTTATAGATATGATCTTTTCTGATATAATTTATTTATGCCTAAGCTTATATCTATGAGTAATCAAGTAAAAGTGTTTTACTTAAAAATAATACCCTGTATACAATTGGTATACATTAATACATATATGTACTATAACTATATAACTCATTGGTTGGGGTTTTCGTATCGGTTGCATATAGTTTTAAAACAAAGTTATATAATTTGTGTACAAATATTAAAAAGCCCAATAGACAAAGATTTTGTAACAAATGCATTCTTATATTCAATTATTTTGTTTGTAATTGACTTTAATAAATTAAAATAATATTATCTGACAGATTCATCTTAGTATTCACATGTTCTATTTCGTATATATATTTATTTGTTTACATAAACTATTCACACCTTGTTAACGAAATCTAAGTGAGACATTTTCACATTATATCACTTATTGCATATTAATAATATTTCCGCAAATCGTGCTAAAAATGAACTCATTTCAATAAAACAAAAGTCATCGTTAAATTGTTAACTAGATGAGATGTGTTAGCTAGAATTTATTTTGGGAATTTTGTGAATCTTGTCATCGCATATCAAACATGGGTTTTGCACATACATAATTAACGACTAAAACACGAGCTCTCAACGGAATTTCCGCTATATTTCCGGATAACCAAAGATAAAAAACTATTCCAGTTTTTAAGAGGTGCTAAATATAATTATATACCAGATTTCTTACTAACTGAAAAATTCCATTTTTTAATCTATTTGTGTAGAGTGTAAATTAATATCCATTTTTTTAAATATAGCTGTTCGGTTGTAAAAAAAAATATTTAATTTTGCAATAGCCGAACATTACTGAAATATGCATATGCCCATTGAGTTGAGGGGAAAAACAAGGTGAAGCCAAGTGGCAGCACTTACTTAAAATATTAAACAACGATGAGCCTCCGTTGCCCTTTCAAGCATCTCTCTCCAACTGCAACTGCAACTCCAACTCGATCTTCAGATTCAGATTCATCTACAGCTCCTCCTCTATTTGCTGGCCATGCTGGATGCGCTCTCAAGTGGTGACGGCGACCGATGGCAAACATGCGAGTATTTAAATGTGTATCATGGCGTGCCGAGCGGCGGCCAAGTGAAGCGCATGCGTTGATGGACTTGAATTATATGCGACTTAAGCTTCGCGCTGCTGCATCCACAGCATCAGCAACAGCAAGCAGCAGAGGAACCGGGCATCGGGCACCGGGCACCGGGCATCGGCATCCTCGGCAGCCAGTGCCATAAAAATTAAAAGTCATTATGGCCTGGAAAAGCATTTAAGCCGCTGCGGTGTGGAGACCGTGGCACATTCCCACAGTCGCCAGGCAGGTCGACGTCTACGTCGACGTTGACTCTCGAGTGTCGCTGGGCTGTCAGAAAGTGCCATGAGACGGCAGCCACATGCGTCCACTTGGAGTGGGTTAATATTTGTTTGCATTATCATTTTGAATTGACAGCAAAGTGGCGCTTGTTGCTGTTGTTATTGTTGTTGTTGCTGTTGTTGCTGTTGTTGTTGCCATGCCCAGCGGGCGGGCAGGGCTGTTAGCTGGAGCTCAAGTTGTTTGTTGTCTGCGCGCCGATTATGGAAAGTTGATGACCGGCAACGAAGCAGCTTCCTCTGTCCCCCAGCCATATTCGAGTCCTACTCCCTGGCCGACTCTTAAGCTGCTGCCTGATCTTAGAAAATTGCCATTTTTCTGAAGTTTTCAATTTCGAAATGCTATTGCGCTGTCGCTTTTGTTGCTTTAGTTATGTGCCGCTCGTGGCGCGTTAACCACAAAAACCACAAACGGAATGCTGGCCCCGATCCAGGCAACATAGGCGGCGGGGCGGGGCGTGGCAGGGCGGCCACACTTCGTTAAGTTGAAGCCAAAGCCAAAGTCAACGTCAACGCCTGTGCCAGTTAAATAGATTTTTTTTTTTTGGTTTTCTTTTTTTTTTGGGTTTCTTTCGCTCTTGTCTTTCGCTTTGATCTGCGATGCTTCTGGCAGGGCCCCGAGGCGGCTGCTGCAACGTGGAGCAAATTGAAAATTGATTTCGCCTTGCCCGAACGGCAGGCAGCAGCGGCAGCAGCCAACAGCCAGCAGGCGAAAAGCAAGTTAAAACAAAGTTAGCACGCCAAGTTCGTTGCCTAAGTCTTTCGTTTCGATGACTCAAAATGCGCGCCATGAAATTCCCACATAAATTGCGCGCATTGTCAAATTAAAAATGCCTAATGAGCTGTTGCTCGGCAGGCCGGCAGTCCAGCCACCAAGCCACCAGGCCACCAAGCAGTGGAAGGCAGGCAGCAATGCAAAAGAGCAGAAAAATGCATTAGAAGCAAGAGTTCTTGGTTCTCGCTTCTCGGCTCTCGGCTCTTGGTTTATAGTATTGTACGTATCCCCATGGCCGGCACAAAGGCACAGGGCAGCATCCAAGTCAACGGCGGCGGCAAAACGTATCGTGTTACAAATCACGGCGGGATGTGCGGGCAGGCAGGCGGGTCTACGCTCGTTCGGTCGGTCGATCGGCCAACATACAACAAAAACAAGTTTCGAGTGGAAATGCGTGTAGCGTGCAGCGTGCGAAACACGGCAGAACATGAGCATGGAAGCCTGATGCTGATGCTGGAGCTGATGCTCTTGTCGCGGTTGTTGCGTCTAAAAATAGTTGCTCGAGAGGATTGAGGAGCGGACAGCAGCAACAGCAGCGGCAGCGGCAGCGACAGCGGCCGTTTAGCCCAACATGAAAAATGGCAACACTTTTGCGCTCATAAAAACTATTTATACGCCAGCGCCGACATACGTAACCGATCATGGCCCAAATGCATCAGCCAACTGATATGCCCCATTCGCATGCACAACAGTCAGGGCAAGCAAGGCGCATGCGCGTGAGATCTCCACGCAAGATCATCAGCCAACAAGCAACAGGCAACAGGCAGCAGGCAGCATGCAGCAGGACCCAAACGACGTCCACACACAGAGGGCAGACTCGATCGCAGTTTGTGGCACAGGCATCAGGCAGCAGGCAGTGAGTCCAGTTTGAGGCCGGGACCACACAAATACAGGCACGCGTTCGCTGACAGAATAAAAATTGTTGCGCTTGTGTTTAACGCGCGAACGCGGCGATATCGCAGCAGCAGCAACAGCAACAACAACAACAACAACAACAGCAGCAGCAGCGTACCTTGTTTCCAAACTGGCTCCCTGGACCTCGTCTGTGGCTCAGATAGGGCTCAGGTTAAAGTGGCAGTCAGGCACCGTTGTCAGTTGGCAGCGGCTGCGTTGGCGGGAGAGGGTATGAAGGGTATGGGGCAGATCGGTTCGGGGCATTGTCGGCTTGCTTAGCTATCACTGAACGATTATCGTGCATTTTAAAATTCTTACGAGTTTCTGCCGTTGTTGCTCAGCCTTTGCCTTTTTATATTGCCCTTTTCACTCTGCCTCCGTGTGTGTTTGTGTGTGTGTGTCTGCTTGTGTGCAGTTTGAGTTGTTGTTGTTGCTGCTGCTGCTGCTGCTATTGGTGTTGCTGTTGTTGGCCAGATTGGAATCACGCATGGGAACCACAAGCGCCTTGGCTTTTGTCTGCTCGTCGTCGTCGCGATTTCACGTCTGCAACACACAGAAACTTGCACACATAAACTCGATACAATAAAACGCAAACACACTGCCTTTAAACACACTTTTATTAATAAGTATATCTATATGTGTATGTATATATATATATATGTGTTTATCAATTTGTTAATTGCATAGTATACATAAATAGTACGTCGGTTACTCTCATTTAATTTGCCATCCGTTGGTTTTTAACAATTTTTTGTTACATATTTGCAAATAGTTAACTAATTGTCTACACAAATTGGCTGATAATGCGCTATCATAATCAATATGTTTATACTCGTACAATCGTTTTGCTGTTTGATCAGCTATGCAATTGATTTGATTTGCCTCGAAATGTGGTCGAGTCTATTGTTTCATTTGTTAGCTGTCGATATTGTACATACATATGTTTCACACACAAATATTAATTATCTATATATATATATATATATTTTAATACAAGTATATATTTTTTAGTTAACAACGCTGCTTAACTACAACATGTGCCTGAGGGGCGACTTAGGGGTTCGTGAGTTGGCCTCTAAACTAGAATACCAAATTGTGGCCCCATTCCATTTGATTTGTTATGATTGGGCGTTAGCTTAATCGTAACTTCGATCGGAAATGTCATTTAGTGTCTTTGAATAACGTGTACCGCCAGTGCTGCTCTCAATATAATATCAACATGAACTTGAGCGATTTATGACTATTTCCTCCGGGTATTAGATAACGGTAAGTGCTTTATGGCAGCCAGCTCGATCGGAAATAAGGCTAACAATCACACAAATACAACGGACAGAGATATGAGGCCATAACTTTTTAACTTAGCCGGAACAAAAACCTGAAAAATCAAAAAAATACCCTTTGCTGAAGTTTAGTCTCGAATCGAAACGCTATAAATTAATAATATAAAGTAAATATTCAAAAAATGAAAATGTTAAATGTGTGTATTTGAGTTAGTTTGCATCTGCAACACAAGTAGTTTCATAGATATTCTATATATTTCTTATATAAATTATAGCCTATGTAAAGTTCACTTATGTAGAGCTGTCTGAATTGTTTCATTAGTTCAGAGTTTCGTGTAAAAATTGCTAGTAAATATTTAGTTGCTTTTGTTTTTATTTTAAAGTTTAGTTGACACATTATAAAAAATCATTTGCTTGTTTCCATTTGTTGCTTTGTATTGTGGGCTGGTTTGCATAAAATTGCCATATATATACTATATACCTACACATTTAGTTGATTTTATTTGCTTTTAAGACAGTACAGTTAACGCGATTTCCACATCAAAATTCCTTATCGGTGTTCAACGTTTTGGTTTGGTGTATCGGAATTCTCTCTATAGAGTTTAGACCGTTAGTTACAGTTTCATCATATACATATATAATTTGTTAAAAGTTTAGCTATGAAACAACTAGTAGCAAACATTTCATTATTGTACTTATTCTACATAATTGCCATTTTGAATCCTGACCCTTTCCACTTTGTCTGTGTTTTTGATAGAACTCTAAAGCTAATTACAAATACATTTGATATTTTAGACATTTAGTTTTATTTAATTATTTGTATTTCTTTTTAATATTTTCTTTTTATTGTGGCATACATTATTATTTATTTTATGTTTTTTTTTTCATATTTTTTAGTTTGCCTTGCGAACGCTCAATGTGTGTGTGTGTGTGTGTTTTTTTATTTGTCCTTGTTTCTAAATGGAGCTGGAGCTTTTTTTTGTTTATTATTATTGTTGTACATCAAGTTAAGTTTAGTTGGTAACAATTCATCAGCTGCTGTTGCTGCTGCTGGCGAGAGCTTGCATAAATGTATATTCTTATATTTTTGTTCTTTCATAGGTTTTTTTTTGTTTTTGTTTTTCTTTTATATATTTCTGGATCACATTTTCAAGTAGTTTCAAAATCACATAAAGATCACTCTTACAGTAGCGTATACAAAATACATACATTTCTCATACATTGTGTGTATATGTCTCAGTTTATTAGTTATTTGATTTCTTTTCTTGAGTCGTCATGAAATAGCTTTTGTTCACTTATTCGATTTTTGTAGCTGAGATGTGTTTGTTAATTGCTTGTGCTTGTAGATAAGATTAGTGTTTATTGCTATAAATACGTTGTGCCCAAATATTCGGAGTTATAGGGTATTGTGAAAGAGCTTTCAGTGTAGGTATTAGAATTTAGCACTCAACAGCTCCATTATAAAACCACTCTTTTATATTTGTTCTTCTTGCGCGTTCAATGCTCTTTCGATTGCTTCAACTCTTTCTGTCTTTCTCTTTTCAATTTTTGTTTGCCTAAAGTTATCATAATATTAAAGCATTTGATTGCAACACACAATAACATGCACATTTAAATATTGTTTAGTTTATTACTTTAATTTTTGGCTACTACATACACACAAAAGCCTTTGCGCTGCTTAGCTAGTTAGCTATAAAATATATTTTCATATGCTTTAATATATGTATATATATTATTCATTTTTTTTTTCAATAAATGCCTAAGTTTCTGCACGTGAAATTCATACTTAAATAGTTTACGTTCATGCCCTAAGTGATCAACTTGTTTTCCATTAGTTTTATACCTAATAATACGTTAAGAGTTCATTATATTAAATATATATGCTCAACTTTGTCATAAGCTACATAAATACATTAACTTTTTGTATTTGCGGAAAATATGCTGAAGACGGTTTTAAATTAGCTTCGTTTAACATTATTCATAGACTGTATTCGCTGTCTTGTGTTACGATTATTGTTTAATCTTTTACATCACACGCTTCAATTTTTGTAAATATTATGTATTAGATAATCTTGTACCGTAAATATTGGCCATCAATATATATTTTTGACTTTGACATATTATTTAACTTTTATTTGACCGGCTTTTCATTGGAAGCTTTTCATTTAATAAAAAAAAAAAAATTAGCAAGAAACGTACTTAAAGCACTAACAAAATCACATAGTAACCTAGTAGAGTATAAAAGTGAAATACATCGAATACAAATTATTATAAATTCTCAAATTTGCATAGTTATTTTTTTTCATAAGTATATAAGTATTAATTACTTATGTAACTATATATTAATAGATGCAGAATTGGTTTCTATTTGACTGGCTAAAAACCAGAAACAAAAATGTTAATACAAAAAATAAAATAAGGTGACAGACAAATTTTACAAACTAAGCAAAAAGACTACTGATTGATTTGAATTTATCGATGCAGTTCTAACAATCATAATTCAATTGTGCGTCATTTAATGATCATTTATCAAAGACGTTAAAATTCGTACTTTGCATAGAGATCTCTCAATTGCGAATTCTAGAATTTGCTTACTTTTCATTTGAACATATCTAAAAGATACATATGTATGTAGTTAGACAATCGGTTTATAAAAATCACTGGTGGTTTTTCATTTGTTGTTAGTCAATTTGTTGAAAAAATCTTTCATAGAAGCGACTAAAAAATTATTTTCGTCATTTAATATATGTACGTGTATCTTATATAAATGTAAATGGTTTAATTTTCTTAATTAATACTATATAATTAGAATAGTGACTGCAAGTGTGGAACTTTTTGAATACAATTATAAAAAATAAAAAATGCCGTACAAAATAAAATGTCATGGACATAAAGAAACTGTGCAATAGTAAACAAAAAAAAAAAACAAAATTAAAAAAAGCATTCAAAACATATTAAAAAAATAATAAAATTTCTTGTAGTGTAAATTAGATGAGTAGTAAACTTCAAATGCATAGCAGCTTGCTAAACGAATTACATATTTGTTGTGCCTAGTAATTGCTAATATCCAAGATAATTAATCGCATATAGATATAAATATAAATTATTCATGTAAGCTCTGCCGTATGCCAGCGTGGCATATCGGCTAGTCAATCAACATTATGCTTACGATTAAAGTTTAGTTTCTAACCGCACATTGTCACTGAGAGCGCGCTATTTACCGATCAACCCCAGTGGTTTGTCCATAGTCCTGGGGTCGGCTAAAACAGATTCTATGTGTGTGTTGTTATTACCGGCACCTGACAGTAGGGGCACTCAGTAACCGAGCCAGCGCATGTATTGCAAATGGACAGGTGATTGCAGGGCTCCAGAGTAACGGTACGATTGTTTTCCTCACATTTCATGCACTTCTTGGCATTCTCCAAATATAATACTTTCTCTACTTCCTCCAAATCGGTGCGCAGTTTCGACTAAAAATGGTTTGTTAAATAACAGCGCAAATAGTTGATTTATAAAGCAGTAAACTTACCTGTAATTGCTTTAGTTTCTGTATGGACAAGTCACGCAACTCGCCGGGCAAATTGAGTTGTATCTGCACCAGATCGTGGCGATCCTTCCACTCCAAGGCTTCCTGCTTGGCCTTCTCGCGATGCAAATCGGCAATCTTTAGTTTACACATGAGCTCGTCAAGACGCAAAGATAGCTTTTGGATTTGTGTATTCTTTGTGAGTAGTTCGTTGGTCATGCGACCCAAATCGCTATTATTTTGCGATTGCAGAGATTGTAAGCTAAACGCATTCTTGGCCGTGTTCAGTGTGTTCTCAAACATATTGTTGCCCACCGAGCTGCTATTGATGTCATCACGTATGGTGTTCAATTCCGATATTCTAACTGATGGGCTTATGGATAAGCCATCGCCGAAGCCTGGCGATATGATCCGCGATGGAAAGAAGATGCTATTGCTGTCGTTCTGTGTGGCTGCCGACAGGGAATTGCTCAGCTTATTGGAGGCGCCGTAAACATTGAATAGATTGGCATGATTCGTTGGACTGTAGGTGAGCGAGCTGCTGGGAATGTTGACGGCAAAGCCACCTGAATTGAAGTCTATATAGCAAGGAGTTGATAATTGAAATTAGCGTCTGAGATTTGTTAGCTTCGGATAATGACTCACCGTTAATAGAGTTACTTAGTGTCGTATTAGGAATGTTAATTGGCGCCGAGGAACGTGTTAACAAACTATTGTTAACCAGACTTGCCGATAGAGAGTTTTCGCGTGGATCGTCTAATGTACAGGCTACTAAGAATAATTGAAAACAATATGTATTAATTTCGTTTGAGTTATGTTACGCTGGAATGTTGCTCTTGGGCGCTGTCAATTTGTCCACAACCATCAATATAAATTGTATTACTCACAATGGCTGTCCAGTGGCATTGAAAAATTTAAGATTTTGCTGGAATTTGTTGTATTTTCCAAAGCATCGACCAACATTTGGTTGGTTGTATTATTACCATCAATATTCAATAACTACGAAAAAGAGATCAAACAAAGAAAAACGAAAGAAACGAAATGAGAGCGGCACAAAGTTCTCAATGACTTGTGATTTGATGTTGTTAACTGGTTAACTGGATTAGCTTGTGATCGGGTGGGGTTAGCGATAGTTAACAAAACACACATAGAACATACTGATTGCTGATTGCAATTGGTAATACGTACATTGTTGCTCAGCTGCAGCAGTCCTGTGGTCAGCTTGCCATTACCCAGCTCATCCTGTCCTTTCAAACCGGACAAGCCATTGGAAATGAGTTCACTTAAAGCAATTTCATGATCACGCATCTTCTGCTCGTTGACCAAATAATCTTTTGGGTGGGTGGGGTCAACAATGGACAAGCAGCAAAGCGCATTTTGATTTCATATCATTTTGAAAGGGCATACACAATGTGTGGAAGTGAGTAAAAGACAAACAAACAATTAAACAAACACAAGCAAATACGTACGTAATATATGTGAACCTAAACTAGACTAAAATAAACATCAGAATGGTTGTGGAAAACAGCGCTTGAAGCTTAAGGATATACTCTAACCTAACTAAGGATGACTTACGTTCCACATGCGCAAAAGCGCAGAAGACGCTACGTGGACAGTAGCCAGCTTGTTGTACATCGTTGCATTTGGTGGACTTGTAGATTTCCGGATGAAATTGTTGCTCGGTGCGCGTATGACAGTATTGGCAATTATCACCGGCCTCACAATTGCCCGGTTCGCCCCACTCCTCGCCGTGCTTAACATTGGGGCATGGAGTGGATCTACAAAGCAAATGGGAAATGGTAAGTGAAGGTGAATAAGGGAATTGTTAGTCCAGCGACTCACCTGTATTTGTACTTTCGGGGCGAGCGACGCTTATCCTTGCTGTTGTGGTACTGTGGACAGGCATAGCCCTGACGACACAGACGCGGCGGACGCTTGCACGGCTCGGTTTTGTAGCTGGCCAGCACATAGTTGGTGTCCTGCCATTTGGGATCCTCGTTCATTAGGTTGCGCTCCTTATCCAGCGCATTTTGTGCATTGGTCCCATCCAATGTTATATCCGAATTCTGTAGTGTCTCCAGCTCCTTAATATCGTAAACCGGCGGACGTTGATCCTGCATGCCGTGCGCAAAGGCGCAGTGCAATCCATTCTTGACACAGTAACCCCGACTATCCGTATCATGCACACACATGCATGTCTTGTAGTAGCGCAAATGATAACGACGTTCTGTATCGCCGGCAGTGCGGTGCAGAAAAGGACATCTGTGTCGGAGAGAGTGAAAGTAAAAAATACGGAGTGAGTAAGTAAGGGGGAGTGATAAATGTCAAGTGACGCAAAAGAGGCCTGAATCGCGTGCTAAAAATAGCATAGCAGCACAGTTAAGGCTATAAAACCGGGGGAAAACCAACGCCCACACACACATACCAGTGTTGCGAAAATTAGCTATTAAAAATAGCTGTAATTTCTCAAAAAGAGCTAAAAGAATTAAAAACCGATATATTTTTAAATTCATTTTAAATTTCTGGTTCAAGAATATTCAAGACATGATATTGATCAAGTTAATAAATTTGATTCGCTGGACTTTTTAAAACTGTCAATCATCATTTCATAATGTCTGTAAGTTCTTATAGGTGCATACAATAGGTGCATACAATAGTTTGTTAACTAACATTGTTAACTTTTCAAAAAAGCCAGATCTGGCGTGAAAATGTCTAAATTGACAGCACTGACAAATACACATATTTCAAGTCTGGGTCACAATTGTTGTTGTTTTGCTATTTGCAGAAAATTAAATTGCGTATTATTTTTGTTGGTCGCTCTTTGTCCTACGTTCGCCTCAAAAGCTTTCTCGTGAAAAGCTCTGCTCAATAACTGTACATTTTGAAGCTGCCCTGTTACCAACATTAATTCGCCGGGGGAAAAACCAAAATAAACCGAGAAGAAAACGCGCAAAAGCGAAACGCAATAAAAACAATGACGCACACACTTGTAGCAGCTATTCTAACTGTGCTGCGCATTAATGTGTGTGTGTGTATGTGCGTGAGAGAGAGAGAGAGATAGAGCAACAACCCTCGCTGATTAGAATTTGCCTATCGCAAAAATCACTTTCACTTTTACACTATGGTGACCTCGAGTTCGAAGGGGATGGGCAGGGGGGTAGGGTGTGCCTAGCTTACACACTCACACACACACAATTGAATTTCACTTTTAGCTTTGTCCCCCTCATCCACCGTTCGACCGCAAAAAAAGTTTTTGTTTGTAAACACACGAAAGCCAAAAGAGAGATACGAGATACACACACATTGCAAAGAAACTGAAGCGCAAAGAGGAAACGACAAAAATACTACGTCGTTGGCGTCATTTAGCTTCTTCTTTTCATTTTTCGCTGTTTCTACTACACAAAATTCATATTCTAATACTCACTCATCGCCCTCGGGACAGATGCCAGTTGTCTCATCATATTTTGTGCAATAATTATCAGCACTGTAGTTAAATGTTCCATCGCGTTTTCTAACGGGTCGCCGACGACGCTGGTTTTGAAAATGCCAATTGAAGCAAACGAAGGGACGATGTTGGTTGCATTTATGCTGCAGGAACGATTGGCACTGCTCCACGCGGAATTCCTTTAGGTAGCTGTATGTAGGATTGTTGTTAGTTGAAAAATGGTTTAAAATTGCTAGTCGAAATGTGTTTATTTACGTATAATGACTGGTTTTTTCTTGATTTGAAGACAGCAGTAGCTTGCTCGCATCGTTCGCCATCTTGAACTGAAGCACTAGCTGGAGTGTGACTGCATGCCAACAAGCATTTAAATCCGCAGAAAACGTCGATAGAACTTATCGATAGTTTAGGCCTTTTGTCCGTTTTTTTTTAATTTGAATTAGTTGGAATTCTTTACTTTTTTAATGGGGTTTTATTTTTGTGATTGTCTGAGAATTTTCAGTTGCAAATTGCTTACGAGCTCATAAATTGACCTATATTCACATTATTGAGCTCCATAAAGTTAAAAATGCTGATATTGGAAAAATATATGAATGCAAGCCAGTAATATTAATTATAATTGCTATATTTTCCATATGTTTGATAAGCATAACTTAATTTATATTTTGATAAACTAGTTGAGTGGATGTAGCAGATGTTACAGTAGATTTTACAATTAAATGTTTTAATAATTCCAATAAAATCACCTAATCCTAAATTTAACATTTATCCTGTAATCCTTTTTAAATTTTTATTTTCCTTTTTGGCCTTTTTTTCTGGACAGGACAGATGTTTTAGTAATCGATAGTCTCACATATCGATTACTCGGCACGTGCAGTCGAGAAATTGTGTTTGGTGCGATTTTATGCAATTGTTATTTATACGCTGTTCACTGGTTAGTTGTGCTGCATTTTAGCAATGGCTGCAGCAGTGCCTGTAGGGCCAAAAAAACACAGCGATTATCTCTGCTACCTGCAGGTGAGTCTTTATATGTGTTTATACATATTATTAATTCTATTTATTTTGGTTGCTTAAGGCTGAAAACACACCGGATCAGTCATAAAGTTTTATTTTGTTTCATGAAACATCAGTGCATTGTTTCTTATGAGAAAGCACACATCACACATTGATTCAAAGTGTTTTGCTGTGGTTGTTGAAAATACATGTCTTACCATACACCAAATGAAAAAAAAAAAGTTTTCAAATAAGCGCCGTCTATCATTTATTTTGCAAACAATTACTTGACAAGCTGTACATTTAATTATTAAATTCATTAGTATAAATACCATATTTTTTAGTATATATTTATCTTTTGAATATACATATAAATATTAATTAATTCTATCCCTTGACAGTCGCTTGGAGATGCTCTGCCGCAGGAGGTGGCTGACAAACTGGCTGCCCAAATTGATGAGGAGGTTAATAAACCGGATACTTGCAGTATCAATCAGGCAGCTTTGAATGTGTGTTTCCGTGTCTATTATCATATCATTCACAAATATGAGCTGGAGGATAAACACTTTCAGGATCTGGCCCAGCGCTTGTCCTGTGAGCAGCCGGCGGCTTTTCTTATGCTGCAGGCTGTGCTGCTGACGCATCACTGGTTGCGAGTGGATCCAGAGCTGTTGGAGCGCAAGTGCATTGAGTCCATTTTGGCTGCACTGCAGCAGAACAGCAGCAGTCTGGTGCATCAGCTGAAGGCCATCAATCTGCTGGTGAAGAAGTTTCCCCAGCTGGAGCTGCAGACGTTGCAGCTGCAACACTTCTACCACTGCCTGCAGCGCCAGAGCCAGGTGGGCTCACGGGAGGAGACGTTGACGCTGTTCAATCACTGCTGCAAGGATCAGGAACGCGCCTTCAGCTACTTTCGACTCATTATCGACTACTGGCCGTGGACAAATCGCAACAAGTATTATCTGATCAGCGGCATACTCAACTACCATGGTCTGCGCGCTCTGCTTGCGGATAGTGGACAGCGCGAGTCGGACTTCTTTGCGGGATTGCGTCTAAGCCTTAGCTACAAGGGTCTGCGTGCGGCCAGCCAGTATCCCGTGAAGAGTCTGAGCAATCAGCGTTGTCCGGCTCTACTCGCGCTGGCTGTGGAGCTGCTGGTCAACGGTAGCGTTGCGGAAATCCAAAACTTTTACTCGCAGTGGTTTCTGCGGATTCAGCAGCGAGATTCGCTCTTCCAGCTGCTGCAGGAGAAGCCGGAGATTGTGGACTTTCTGGGCAGGTCGGAGGCAGTGCGCACGGCCAGCGAACAGCAGCGTCTAATACTCATATTCAGCATGTTTGCCAAGGAGATTTACGTGGCATCCAAGCTGCACTTTTTCAAAATCAGCACCGAGCTGCTGACCAATTGCAGCTCCTTTGAAACGGATGCTCAGCTCTTAACCTTCAAGTTTCTCGTTGATAATCTCAGCAACTTTGCTGTGGAGGATTGCCTGGAGTTCTTCTACAGCTTTATGGAGCGACATCGCGGCGTCGAGAGCGCCGAGTTCCGCAACACAATGCTGGGCAAGATGCCAAACATCATTAACCACACCGCGAAGCACTTTAATAGAGTCCTAAAAGTGGATGGCGGCGTTGGCAGCGATGCACTGGCTGACGATATTAAGCGATTCTTTGCGCAGCTGCAACAGCTGCTGGAGCAGGACATGCTCTGCGATGTCTATCAGCCGCGGATATTTGCATTGAAAATGCTCAATATTCTGCACAAATCTCTGTACAGCCCGCAAGTCGCCAGGAATGCCAAAATGTGCAGCACACAGCAAAACCAGCAATTAGGCACCTTTCTTATAGATCACGGCGTCTTTCAGCCGCGCTCTGTGGCGCAGTTGCTGTTCATATCACTGAACGATCCGCAAGGATTTGACGATGCACTGGAGCTGACGGTCCAGCTGCTACTACAGCTGGGCCATGTGGACAGCGATCAGTGCCAGGAGCGTTGCCTAACGCTCTGCGCCAGCTCCAATGTGGATGAGTGTGCTCTGGTCTCGCTTTACGCTAAGCTGGCAGTGAACAAATTCTCCTCCGACCAGATGGCCGCTCTCTATGATGAATGCCTGCAGCAATTAACTGGCAAAATGGTTGCCTTCCGGCATGATCCGCTGCGTGCCACCAAATCTGCTGGTGGCCATCTCTTTGGCCACATCTGCGTGCTGAACGAGCTGGTCGGCGGCGCTAACAGTCGCCTGGAAACATCCGCTGCTGAGCTGTTGCCACTCCTCGAAAACATACTCAATGCCATCTTGAAGTTTCTCAATCTCGCAAATGCCAGACAAAACAAGCCCGCAGCAGCAGCCAGTTTCCAGGATATGGACGAGAGCTTACAACTGCTGGTCACTGAGAGCGAATACGATGCATCCGAAGATGACGAAGCCTGTCGCAAGTATTTGCTCATGAGTTTCTGGCTGACTTTAAAGGTGAGTTAACATAATGATAATACAACATATGTATATTTATTCATGTGGGCATTTCCAAACTCCCATACCTTTGTCAAAGTCCATTTGGGTCATTATTTGTCCTCTTATTAAATTCCACATTTAAATTTTATGCATTATTGAAAATACAATTATTTCTTGAATTTGAATTTTATTTTCTTTTAGGCCTGTTGCGATTTGGCTACGAGCGTGGGCTGTGCGCTGCTGCGTGAGGATAGCCCCAAGCAGGATGACTATGACTATGATGCACTGCAGCGCTGCTTGGAGATTAATGTGGCGGTACTGACACGTTGCCGGCACAAGGGTGCTATTGAGGCTGCCGGACAGAGTATTGGCATGCTGACCGGTGCTATGACTAGCAGGCTAGCTAGCGAGGATCGCGGATTTCAGCTGCTGCACGATTGCTTGGAACGCGAGCTGCTCTCCGAGTGCCGCCAGGTGAGCACCACGCGGCGTGGTGCTGGTTTCTCTATCATGTTTCTGCATGTGCTGAAGAACGATGATCCGCGCCAGCGTTTGCTGCTCCATCGCGCCGTGCAGCGCATATTGCAGCGCCTAAAAGACAGCTCCAACAGTGAATGCTCCAGCAGCAGCAGTTCCAATCTCGACCGCTGGGAGGCCTTGTCACTGCATTATCTCTGTGTGCTGGTGCGGGACACGGAACTGCGACCGGCCATGTGCGGGTACTACAATGATATTATGCTGGTGGCCATCGCGAACATTGACAACTTGGAGTGGACCATTTCGAATGCTGCACTGCAGCTATTTGGGGCCACGCTCGGCAAACTGGTGGGTCAGCGACAGGCGACCGAATTCGACACAAAGTTGGCCTGGGAGCCCAGTGAGATGAACTACGAAGAGCTGGCCTGTCTGCTGCCCAAGGCCTGCGAGCACATGCTAAGCTGCTGCAACGATAGCGATAAGGCAACCTCCTCCATCATACTGTTCCTGGGCTTTCTTTCCAAGGTGGAGCACCTGCACACCAGTGACCCGCCGCTGCTATCGACGCCGCTGCTGCAGCGCTTCCGTCAACTCAGCTGGCGTTTGCTGCAGCACAAATGCGAGCAGGTGCGTCTGCTGGCTGCCACCTGCTTGGTGCGCGCCCACGAATTCCGCTGTGATCTGCCAGCAGTGCTGCTGATCAGCGCCAAGAAGGCTTCGCAGCAGCAGCGCGACAACTTCTATGAGGGTCTCATCTACACGCTTCACGCAGGCATCCTCAAACTGCAGCACGAGGCGCGTCACGTGTGGAGTGCAGCACAGTTGCAGCGTTTCCAGCAGCTGCTGCTTACCACGCTGCAGGTCAACGAGCAACTGCGTCGCTTCAAAACGTACACGTTGAACGTGCTGCTGCAGCTGCTTCAACTCCTCAACGCCAACGAGCAGACGGCCATTGTGCGTCAGCTGCTGGAGGATCGCAGTAGACTCGATATAAGCTAAATATATATACGACTCCCTTGCAGAGATGAATGACTTTAAGAAGACGAATCTTAGGATACATAATCTGTGTCAGCAGAACCAACAAAGTAGATTTACTCATGTCTGTCTGTCTGTCTATCGGCTTATCTATCTTGCTAGCTTCATATAACTAAAGGTTATAAAATATATACTACGAGATGGACCGATTAACCACTAAATTATGTAGCTATCATCGGTCGTGAACCGAGTAAAGATCGGCTATTTAGTCACTCAAATCCCCTTGCAATAAAATTATCGGAGGTATCGACAGCCAAGAGACTGAACAGGATTTTCCGGAACAATTACCGGATTGGATATTACTGCCAAAGCGTCGTCGGATGTAATTTCGTCCGTCTCCCGCTGTCAATGTAATATCCAAAATGACGATTTACGCTGAAAGTTGTCAGTGACCGACATCCGCATACTATATCATACAGTATCTCATATCTCTGGAAGGGTATTTAGTCTTCGGCACAACGAAGATAAACTATTCCATCTGGTTTTACTGCAGCATTTATCTAATCGCTGGGAAAATAACCTAAGCCAAAAAGTCAATGTTATTCTCTAATTCGTGTAACGCTCGCTTTTACAACTAAATGACGCATTTACTATTTGTACGCAGTAAAGATACGAAAGCATTTACCAAAAAGATAAAACATAAAACTTAACAAATATCATTTTTAACTGAATCCCTCGCCCGTCTCCTGCTCCATGGCCTGCTGCTGCTGTTTCTCCTGCGTCTCCTGGGCCATCTGTTGGAGCGTGCGGCTGAGAATGTTGCGCAGAATATGCGGCTTGCAGTGCTCTTCCAGCCAGGGTATGACACCGCTGGTCAGCTGCTTGAAATTGTCCATGGGTATGTGCTGGAATGTCTCGAACATTTCATCGAGTATCGCCTGAAACTGTGAAACGGAAGACGGATTAGTAAGGTAACCGATTGAATTGGATTTCACTTTCTGCTGACCACTTGAAATTTGGCCTCGTCGGTGAGACGCGCCTCCTCCGGCCCCGGATTCGCCTGCTGATGTTGCAACATTGTCTCATAGCCATTCTGTATGATACGCAAAGCAGTCACTTCTTTCTGGAGAGCTGAACTCTCGTCCTCCTGCTTGAGTTTCTGATGATTCAGATAGCCAATGTACTCGATGGACTTTTGCAAGATGAGCGCCTTGCTCAGCTTGTAGCCGGAAGAGTCATTCGTCTGGCAACGTGGCACCAGCTCCTGCAAGCTGTCGTAACCCTTCTTAATCGCATCCCGCCGCTTCTGCTCCGCCTGCGTATGCGCCGATCTGCGACGCTCCTTGTAGCTCAGCGATGAATTCGAATTGGTTGCCGCTGAGTGTCGAGCATCGCCGCTATCATCATCATCATCTGAAGAAATCAACAACAATAAAACTCAACTGCATATACATAGCACATTTTTGGTCTAACAAAAGTCTAAAATGTTGTTACATAGTGTAATTTGATACTAACAAAAACAGCAAAGATAATAATAACGGCAACTCAATGCCATCACTATCAGCTGTTCCCATCACGAAAGCAACAACAACAAGATTAACGTACCCGAATTGTGTGCAGATGAGTTTGGTGTGTGTGTGCTGCCAGCGCTGCTGCAGCGTGAATAGTGCTTGCCGCCCAATTCTTGTTCTTGTTCCATGTTAAAGGCCTCCTCCTTGCTGATCTGATTATCGCTCATTATCAACTGCGTCGTTGCGTTGTCCACAAAAACAAGAGCATTACAGTTCATATTACGGTCCACAATAGTGGGAACTAGTTCAGATTATGGCGGCCAGCCGATAGACGACATTTTAGTATATTATGCAAAAGGGCTGCGAAATAAAATACTGTAAACAGTGACTTGTGACTGAGATAAAAATAACTTGCAATTAAGAAAGAATAAAATAAGCTATTAACAAATGTATTGAGATACTGGATATTGTTAATTACCGAGATATTAATAAGATCTGAAAATACGAAAAACGTTTTATAAAAATGTATCTAGTATAACAGCGTACCGTTGCTCATATCTAATGGATGGCTTAGATATTGTTTGCTTTGCAGCCCTGTTTTGCTGCACCGGCACGATGACTTTACCGTTTGCGTTTTCATACTGAGCTTTGCCGTCGTGTCGCTTTTTTGGTTGGCATTTACTATAAATTTAGATTTGTTGATCAACATAAATAATCAACAATTAAAAAATGGGTCTGCTGCGGTCGTTGCGCATAAGAATCATGAATTTCTTGATATTCTTTTTAATTGTTATTCTGGTGCCCGGCCTTCCCCCCCGCACCACTTTTCCCTACAAGGATTTCAGGTAAAATTTAATGTTGTTTAATATAATTAGTTATTCTTATATTGTTTTTATATAGCGTCAATCCGCCTAAGGAGCTTAAGGGCGCCTTAGAGCCGAATTTTCATTTGGAGGGGGCGGAGCGTTTGCTGGAAAACCGGATTAATGGCCCGGAATGTCTTCTGGTGAGAAATAATGAGATCTATACGGGCCTCCATGGCGGTGAGATCATCAAGCTAACCTCAAACCATGTCACACATGTGGCAAAGTTCGGCAAACCATGCAGTAAGTATCTGTATACCCTGTACCTGTATTAAAAACGGGATAGGGTATCATTAAGTTGTGTATAAGTTTGTAACAGGCAGAAGAAAGCATCTCTGAACCTATAAAGTATATATGTTCTTGATCAATATCATCAGTACATAAGTCGATATTGTCATGTCCGTCCGTCTTGCCGTCTGTCTTAGACTACAAGAGCTAGAGACTTTCTCATTTGACATATAAGTTCACGAGTTCCCTAGTCAGATCCAGTTTATTTTGTTCTAATGATAACTCGTCTCGTTCCGACTATCGTTTTTTGGGTATACATACATATATTGGTGAATAGAAAAATAAGTATACTCACGCATTGTAATGGCATCTTTATGCCCTACAAAGACGATCGGACAATAAGCAAAGAAGTTATTTAAAATTCAATTTATCATAGTATTGGGCTCATGGAAGAAGAAGAAGCACATCAATGGCCTATAGCGTATTTGCTTGTGGTGATGTCTGTGAGCTTATGTGTATTTAATATTATTTATTTATATATCAAAAATAAAACTATAAGTTCGCTTTCACCGAGAGAGTATGTTTTTAATCAATATATCTTGCATCTTTCAGCTGCGGTTTATGAGGAGGAGCTCTGCGGTCGTCCGCTGGGCATGGCCTTTGATACCTTGGGCAATAATCTGATCGTTGCCGATGCCTACTATGGCCTCTGGCAGGTTGACTTGACCACCAGCCAAAAGAAGCTGCTCGTGTCGCCGGAGCAACAGTTGCCGGGCAAGAGCATTGAACGTCGTGCACGGACTTTCAATTCGGTGGCTGTGAGCAAGCAGGGCGACATCTACTATACCGACTCCTCATCGGACTTTGGTATTCAAGACTTAATCTTTGCCTCGCTTGCTAATCCATCGGGCCGGTGAGTTCTATTTTACTATTTAATAGCAAAGCGGCTTTTTGTAAAAACCGGTTTTTGGGGTCGCAACCGCATCGAATTTCACGCTGGCTCTAACGTTTTCTCTTTTTGTAGCCTATTCAAATACAATCGGGCCAAGAATGTGAGCGAAGTGCTGCTGGATGAAGTCTTTTTTGCCAACGGTCTGGCCCTCAGTCCAAATGAGGAATTCATCGTGGTGGCCGAGACTGGCGCCATGCGTCTAATCAAGTATCACTTGAATGGTCCCAAAAAGGGGCAGAGCGAAATCTTTGTTGATGGTCTGCCCGGCATGCCCGACAATTTGACCCCAGATGCCGAGGGTATTTGGGTGCCCATTGTTTCCAGTGCGGATAGTGAGCATCCCAGCGCATTCTCGCTCTTCTCGCGCTTCCCCACCATACGCGTGTTCCTGGCCCGCCTGCTGATGCTCCTTGAGCTGCCTTTCCGCTACCTGAACAGCGTGTATCCCAACACGTTCTCGCAGCGTCTCGTGCATTTTGTGGGCCATGGTGAAATGGCTATGCTGCTGGCACCTAAGCGCTCCACGGTGGTGCGTGTGGACTGGAATGGCAATATTGTGGGCTCGCTGCATGGCTTTGACAAGTCCGTGGTGGGCATCTCGCATGTGCTGGAGTTCCAGGATCACTTGTATCTCGGCTCTCCTTTCAATAACTACTTGGCGCGCGTCAAGTCACCCAAGGCGGCAAAGCAGCCCACCGTCAAGGTGCGTAATGTGCGCATCGAGGGCGAAGGTCTGGAGGCATCTGTGGGTGCACCACCCACCACAACCACCGCCAAGCCCAAGGCACAGGCAGCACCAAAAACCACCACCACCGCCAAACCCACAACAACCACCACGCCAAAGCCACAAACTACATCAACTACTAGTAAAAAACCAACAACAACAACTACGACAACAACACCCAAGCCAAAGACCACCACAGTAAAGCCAGCTACAACAACAACAACAACAACGACTACGACGGCCAAGCCGAAAACAGAAAAGCCATCAACAACAACAACCACAGCCAAGCCGGCAACAACAACTACAAAACGCGCAGTTCCCAAAAAGCCAGCGCCCGTAGAGGAAGAGATCCCTGTGGACACCAAGCCAGCACAGAAGGATAAGCTGAAGGTGATCAACAAGCAGGGCTCCCACGTTGAGCTGTAAACTGTCTGGCAACAGCATCTTGACTTTTTTTTTTGGTTTTTTGAAACTTATTCTTCAACTCACTTGAAAATCATTGTAATCACTCAGGCTCAGGCCAATTAATTGTTTAGTTTGCAACTAGTTAGCTAAATTGCATATTAGGTGCAAGGTTTTTTAAAAGTTAAAATTGATATTCGGTTTAGGCATCTATTTATATGTTGCACAATATGCATATAATTGAGTTTTGCTTACTTTCAACCATTTCCAATTATAAAACATTCCATTTGTAAAGAATTTGCATTCCATTTAAGTCTAATTAATTTATTATGATTAACTATGAACAATGGCCGAAATTGTTTAACAATTAATAGACATTTGAATGTAATATGAAAAGCACATTTTTTCTTTTGTACTGATTTTGTTTCAGAGTTGTGTATTATGTTGAACCTATGAGTAAAGTGTTTTCTAAAAACAATACGACTTAAACATATTATCATTAAGTTAAATTAAGTATAAATAGTGAGAGTTAGCGGATTGATTAGTTCTGCTCGACATGTAGCTTGGGACGGCTTGGCGGCTCCTTGGGATCCGTCCAGCTCCAGTCTGCATAATGCACACAGCGTCCCAGTTCCTCGGAGTACAGCTGCGACTGCGGACAGCGATTCAGGCGGGCACGCGTGCCCTGCTTATCGCATACCCAGTAAGCGGTGGGATCCCAGAAATTACGAAACATGCGATTCACTTCATCCAGCCCCTGGCAGCCGGGCTCGCCATTGTGCTCATGGTATTTGGACTTTTGTATGGGTAAGTGTGCGGTGGCCATTTTTTGTTGTTGTATTTCCTATAAAAATGCAAAACGGAAGTGAGCAAATTTATAGCTTGTCATTCAACAAATAGTTTTTAAAAATACATGCAAATATTGGCTGGGTGTCGAAATATTCAGGCACAATTAATTTAGATAGTCTTTGTTCTTACCTCTATATGTATTAGATTTGATGTGCTGCTTATTAATTCCCGTTGGCAACGAGAAAGAATTTAGGTGGTTTTTTTTTTTTTTTTTAATTTAATTTTGCCGAGTGAAACGTTTGTGCTTGTCGTTTCACAATTATTTCGCTTCTGAGTTGTCATACCGAATCATTTCCCACTTAAATACTTTTCGTATGAGCGGCAAGCGTCGAGCGGAGCGGAGCTGAGCGGCGCAGCGCGGGGCCGGTTTGTGTTAGTAATGTCTGGCTAGCCAACCGGCTGACTGGGGTGATCGTCTTTGCAAACACGAACGGCAAACTTTTATCTACAAAGCCCACGAAATGCTGCGTTCGCGCATTCCGCCACCTTGATCGTGAACGAGCGGCCAGCGGTCGTCTTGTCGACCGGACGGATTGGTCATACGTTCGCTTCGACTGTCTCACGTGTCGTCTCCGTGATCGGGGAATACGCCGAAGCGAGAGTTTTGCATACTGACATAATAGCTGCTACACTGGTGAAACCACCAAGAAAAAATGACGAAGAGCGACCTATTTAAAAGGGTGCGACCAGTTGATACCCTGCGCTTGATAAGCACATACATATATCTCGACTTGTAGATACCCTGTCTTCAGTTAAACAATACATATAACTCAAGACAACATCTGCTCAAACACTTTAAAGACACTTTGAGCTGCTCGAAAAATAAATACAAATATATATATATACTGTACGCATATATATACACATAAATGCAGTAAATGTTATGGAAAATTTGGGTTAATTTGGCTGCAAATCATTTTGAAATATTTGGCGGTGTCTCAAGTGGAATATTGCGATATGAATAATATGTAGGCTGTATTAGAAACTGCATGCTATTGCAGTTAATTTGTTTGTTTAAACTTTTATAGTAATTTTGATCGCACAGTTATTCATACATAATTATAGCATAGCTACAACACATTTACACATCATACAGCACATTTACCTATATTTTTGGATATAGGGTATGAAAACCACACCGCCTGGCAACGCGTTTTGCCACAGAGGCGTCATCGGAAAGGTTTCAGGTTTGAAGAACGACAAAGAGGCTCAAAGGTCATTGGCTGCTTGTGATTTGTACATTCCGGTGACGTTCGTAGATTCTACTTAGAATTGCGTAAGTAAAAAAACTGATGCCCCCCATTAAAGCATTAAAGCTAAACACGCCAGACTTAAGCTATTTACTCACTCCGACTGAGATCATGCTCAAGACGTGCAAGGCTATAGCTTTTGAGCCGAGCCCCTCATTTGTTGTCAGTACTTTTCCCCTCGACGGGCTTTAACGTGTGTCACCTTACAGTGAAATCCTAAAAAAAAGCCACTATCAGGCTTATCAGCTCTCATAAAATTTGCGAAATACAAGTATGTATTTAAAAGGCAGACGAGCAAGCAAAATCACACGTGATCAGTAAGTGGAAAATATTAAGTCGGCCGATTGCGTCAATATGTATAAGGTAATTATAATTATGTAGGGGCACGCACGTGGGCAGCAGCTGCTTGAGTCTCGAGCCCACGAGGCGTGTGTGTAATAATTATTTACTCTACAACAGTGGGTTGTTATCATTAAGTTATGAAGCTCGCAGATTAGCGTATTTGAGCGAAATGTCTGTTCTTTATCTGTAATGTGCGAATTTTAACTTGTCTAGACTCTAGAAAATAAACGAAAAAGCTAGAACGCTAATTGAAATTACTTTTTATAACTTATACGAGCATAGTGCACTTTTTACTCTTTTATAATATTACATATTTAACATTTTTTATTATATTTCTTGGTTATAATGTCGCTAAAGCAAAATGTTTTTTTTCTGTTAGCTGCCTATTCAATTTTACAAGAAAGTTTATCTAATTTCTTTACATACGCATAGAGTTAACTTTAACATTCAGTTAAATTTAATATAATTATTTAAGCTGTGTAATATTGTTATTTTGATATAGAATAATATATAATAACTTTAGAATCCAACTTCTTAATTCAGTTGAACTTTCAGTTTAGTAAATAGAGTATCCCAACTTCGCTATGCACTTTAATTGTGCTTTTTAATATACTACTTTGAGCTTTATTACGCGAACTTTACTTCAGTTGCGTTGTGTGGGCTTTGACGAGGGTGCTAAAAATAAAAGTTTATTGATGAATTGGTTCGCAAGAAACCGACGCTTATAGCACAAAAGCCAAACTTGATGACGAGGCAAAGAATGAATCGTGTTGTTGCTGGGTATCAATAATGCCTCATGGCTGCAACAAGAGCGCAACTCCCGCTAATATCCACTTGGCGGGGCGGTCGCGTGTCTTCAGGTTGAGTGTCCACACGTAGGTGTTGCCACGCGACCTGTAAGTAAGCCGATGAAGAGAAGAGTGTAGGCAGAGAGACAGCTGCAGTGTTGCCAACTATTGTGAAAATTATTAATTCAGAATTGATTGAATAATTTAAAATAATTATTTTTCAAGTTAAAATTTAGCAACAATTACTTTTATAGACAAAAATAGCTAAACGTAATTAAAAAATTGACAAATTTCTTTTTAATAGCTTTTTCAAAAATGTAATAGCATTTCTAGCCAAATCGATATCTAGCAATAAAATAGCTAAAATGGCAACACCGCCAGCTGTCAGTGGTCACCCAGCTGTCTACCTGGTCTTGTACAGGGGACACTCATAGACGCGCTGCAGCTCCTGTTTCTCCTGCACAATGGACTTGATGTAGACGACTGGCATGGCGCAGAGCAGCTCCTTGGGATGCAGTGCGACAATGGAGTTGAGCTGACAGTCCCAGCTGGCGCCATCCAGATACAGCTCGTACACAAAGGCACCCTCCAGCGGTGGCAAGCTGAAAGACAGAGTGTGTGTGGCAAAGTCTCTTAACTGCTGGTTGGGTCAATGAACTATAGTTACGTGACGTCATCCTTTTGCTTTTTGGTCACGTCACAGCTGATCAGCATGCGATCCAAGGGCAGATCATGCTTCCGGGCGCTCTCCTGCATGATGGCCGTGAGAAAACTCTGCGGATTAAACAATCCGCCCAGCCAGATGGCGCAGGGCAGCTTGAAGTCATTCAGCCAACCGGCCAGCTCCTTGATGCGATGCAGCAGATCAGCGAACCAGCCCTGCAGACCCAGCATGCTGGGATACGCCAGCTGAGCCCAAGCAGCCGGCACGTGATCATAGAAGATGGCATAATCGAGACGCTCCATTTCCTGGGTGATGGTCAGCTCACCCTTCAGGCCGAGCATCAGTTCGCGCAGGGAGCGCTTGATCTCCCGAATGAGAGCATTCATGCGTTCACATTCCTGCAAGGCGACAACCACAAACGGAGTCTTGCGCTCCACGCGATTGAGCAGCGCCTGGAGATTGAACTCGTCCTGCAGCTTGTCGAGAAAGTCGTCAATCATGATCTTCACCAGCTCTTCGCGCGGTGCTCCACAATGCGTGCTCAGCTCCGATTCGCGCGGCTGTAGCTCGAAGATGGTGCGCAGCAGTTGCTCCGATGCGCTTGTGAGGAAGCCAATCTCGGCATTGGGATGCAGTCCATAGAGCAGTGGTGATTCTTCAGGCAGCATTTCAGTGATGTAGCCATGGTAGCCCTCAAATTCGAGATTTGGCGGCGCTGGAAAGCCGGGACATAGCTCAAAGTCGCCGTCAATCAGATCCTGCTGCAGCAGCTCCTCCAGAAACGTCTGGCAGAGTCGTCGGTCCCAGTCATCGGTTATGTGGCCACCGTACATAATCTCGCCAAAGAGATAGCGCAGATCCTCCCATGGTATGCGATTGCTGCCCTCCAGATAGTTGTGCAGCACACTCGCCGATATGGTCAGATCGCCCACATTGAAGGGGTACACCTTGTTCCAGCCCTGGGGTCCGAACTTGCGACGCTCGCCGGCCACCGCATGAAAGTAGCAAAGGGCAAAGAGGATGGACTTGAACTCGGCCTCCTGGGTGCACGTTTCCAGCGTATCCTGCGAGAAATTATCCCAAGCCTTGTGCAGATTGGCGCCCATGCCCGCCGGTGGCTCATTGACCACCTTGAGTGAAGATTCCAAAATGCCCTGTGGTATGACATGGTATTGCGGATCGGGTGCCGGCTCCGCACTGATGAACAGGCGGAAATTGGAATCAGCCTGTGTTTCGGACTGCAGCACAATGCGCTCGATGAGCTTCTCCAGCGTGGGCAACCAGTTGACAACCAGATGGATATTTTGCAATATGACCCATTGCTGACCGGATGCCAGCGCCTGCTCGATGGCTTCCTCGGCAAGCAGCTCCTGTCCCTGGCCCAGTGAGATGTTAACCAGCGTCCCAGCATCCGCATGGAAGCCCTGCTGCTGCCCGTGGCGCTCCACATCGCGTATGGGATCAACGCCCGGGGAGAGTATGAAGAATGCCGGGGTTGCTGCATTCAGGTCCTTGAAGATGGCCACAAACGGCGGTGTCTGCACCTCGGCATAGACTCGCCCCATCGTCTGCTCCACAAACTGGGCCATGGCATAGGTCATCCGGTCCGGTCGCAGAGCCCGCACAATGCACAGCTTCTGCAGCGGAGTACGGTGCTTCCACTCGCCCGGAAACTGTTCCCGTTCCGGCGTATCGCTAGCCATAAACTTGCGCCAGCGTTTCGTATAGTTCTCCATGTCCTTGTCAATGCCATAGAAGTGCTCGATGAGCGCCAGCGATTTGATGCCACCCCAGGCACTCCTGCCCACAAAGTCCAGCGGGGAGAGCGTGTTGGGATCATGCGGATAGCGGAGGAGAAAGTCCGTTTCATCCTTGGCCACCTGCTCGGCGGCAATCATGATACGGAGAGTCAGGTGAGAGGTGAACGTTAGCTTGTCCACCTCAAAGAGACCGCGCAGAGTATAGCGATAGGTTTGCAGTGTAATCGAGTCCACCAAATGGAGCACGCGTTTCTCGTAGCTTTTCGAGTCCGCGGCGACGGCAATGGCCTGGCGGAAGACATGCATGAAGGACTTCAAGGAGAACTTGTAGATGGGATTAATGCGATTGAGATCGGTGAGCACAAAGTACAAGATCGCCGCCCGCTTGGCCGCAGCCCGATAGATGTTACGGGTCTCATCAATTTGGAGTGTGGTTAGGTGCGCCTCGCGCACCTTGGATTCGATTTCATCAACCGTGCGTTTCGTGTTTTCCAGATTGAGGACCAGGGCGTGATCTTCGAGCACATTCTCGCCGGCGGAGGCCAGTCGGGCCAGCAGCTCGTCCTCGAGCGCTTTGAGCGAGATTTTAAACATGTTCTGTTGGACGGTGACCTCGGTCTTCATTTGCTCCAGATCCGGTCGCTCAATTTTGACCACTTCCGCCAGCAGCTGCTCCTCGAGGCCATCCGGTGTCACCGTAAAATTAATAAGCGTCGTTTGCGCCTGCATTTCCGGCTTGTAGTGCGGATTGGCCAGCTTGGTGTGCAGTATGAGTCGGAAATTCGGATTGAACTCCATTTCCTTTTCGCCAATGCGCAGATAGCGTCCCTTTTTGATTAGCGCTCGACTCAGCAGCGGCTCCAGCACCGTATCCATGGTCTCCTCGATTTGCTCAATCAGCACCGTTTCGCCACATGAAATGGACTTCTCCAGTGCCTCCAGAAAGCCACGCTGTGTGAGACGCAGCACCACCAGGTCAGCTCCAAAGCGACTCTTGATCCACTTAATGCCCTGGCTGAAAGGCAATTGAGAGTTGCTTATTATATGTGTACCCTGCATTGATTTAAAAATATGTAACAGGGTATCCTGCAGTCATCCAGTTGCGACTACTACTACTTACAGCTGTGGATCAATCATCAGAGGCCAGCGCGTTGAGTGCTGCAATATTGTTGCATTCTCCGTGGACATGCCGTCCATGGGCAGTCCCTCATTATTCCAGGTGGCGATTTGTGCGTCGTCCGACAGCAGCGTCAGCGGGTCGATGCCCTCAGTGTGCGGTATCTGGGGCTGAGGGAACGCACAGAGAACGTGAGCCCAGTTAAGCCAAAGCCTTTAGCCTAGAGCCAAGTACTTACATCCATTTTGCAAAAGCTCGGCAGCCACATCTTGTGCTGCAGCTCCTCGCGGTATCGGCGCGTAAAGCAGCCCACGTACGACAGGAACGAGGAAATTAACAGTATATCTCCTGGAAGGGTGCCAATCTTTGCCTGTAAACTTTAGTATACGAGTAGCATAAAATAAGACGAAAATCGTGAGCTGAGCAGAGCTGACCTGCTAAAAGGCAGGCATTAATCTGTCGCTATGCGACTTTAAGTTGTGCTTCAAGTATAAATTACAAGTGCAGCAGGAAACTGAAGGTTGCACGTCGACCATCCATTGCATTTGAATAGACGGGAAATTGAAAAAATAATAACGTCGAAGAGGACATTGTGCGAGGGTTGATCAATAAGTCGCTTGATCAATGTCATATTTCTGATAGAAATATTAAATATAAATATATATGTACCTGTATATGGGAGTAGTGCTTTCAATATATAATTATATAATAATTAAGCAATCACAAAACAATTCTTAGTAATAAAAAAATCGTATGATGACTACACAGACATGGACAAATATATTCGGTTTATATTCTTGGTCTCTGGGATTAATAAGTAATAATTTTAGAGGGTTACTCAATCTTCTTTAAGTTATTTTTTAGTTAAGTTAACGTGCATTAATTTACTATTAATTTAATATCAAAGCTGTATATTGTGTTTTCAAAGACTTTTTGTGCACCCCCTGAAATGTTCGACTACCACTTGAATGCAATTTTATGGACTTAAGAAAAACAAAACGAACAGCATCAGCAGCTTATAAGCATCAGGATGAGCTCCTCCGTTGTTTTTGCCATTGATTGTTATACTCGTGTACAAGTGGCTGTAGCATAAATTCTTATTAGAAATTGCTGCATGCCAACTATTATTAAAATATATATATATAATATGTGTAGGGGGGGAAGGGTGGCAGAGTGTACGCAAGGAGTCGTAATTGAGATGCTCATCCTATTTGGCAGGACAAGAAAGCGTAACATTTAGCAGAAGATCAAGACCTTAAGCTCAAATGATTTATGTTTAATTCCTATACAAATATAAATGTTGATATGTGGATTTCTAATGGTCCTTCGTAATTGAATAACACAAAACCTATGCAATTGCATGCCATAAATGTCCGAAATGACTACATTTTATACATATACATTTGTATATGTATGTGTATGTGTATGTGTGTTGACTTGTTTGTGCATGAGAATTGTGAAATTAAAATAATTGTTTTTAAAGAAATATTGTGCTCAAATTTGATAAAATACCTGTCAAGATGCATAAGAGCATTCTCATTCAAAACAGAAAATATATTTCAAAAGCAGCTTCGCAATACCAACGACAAATTTCACCAACACTAATTCCAATACAGATACACGAACGTTTACAAATATGTGTGTGTGTGTGTGTGTGTGTATATGCATATGTATACGTTTACAATGGAGAATATTTAATGCCATAGTCAAATAGAAATTTATATGCAAGTCATAACGGTCTACGCACATACACAACAGTCCCAGTGCCCAAGTTGCAACCACACAGCTTTTTGCAGTTTTTACTGCTGCTGCTCTTCTCTAACTGTGTTGTTGTCATTGTCGAGTGCAAATTATATTTTCATAAATATTTGAAAGTGCTCAGAGGAGCAAGGTTTTCAATTTTGACATTCGGGCATATAAACCTCTGTTAGTATTTGACTGAGGCTGTTGCTCCTTTGCCAGTGCATTGTACGCATATACTATACGTATATACGTATATATATATGTATGTAACTCACAAATAGTTTGAATAGCCACACACACACACACACACACACAAATAGAAGTGCACCCACACACAGGGAAGCGGAACACGCCTGTTAGATTCGAACAGAGAAAACATTTCAACATTTTTCATAATTCAATTCGCTTCACATATGAATTCATGTATGTGCCCTCTGGCGATTCAGGTGCTGACGTTGTCGAATTGAGCGGCCGATTGAATACCAATGTAAACCCGTGTGTGTATGTGTGTACGAATTTTGCAGTTATTCATATGCATAACATTTTTACACTGGTCCGCACAATCCCTACTACACTTGCCCGGCTTAGCCTTTGTCGATATTCTTTCGGCTTGCACGCGCACTCAATTGAATTTCATTGGAAATCTGGAACAGGTGAAAGAGTCATTGCCAATGGGCAGCCAAAGGTGTCGAGAGCACATTTTGTGCATTGCTCGAATATTGCTATTGACATTTATGTGCATTTGATTAAGGTTCATAATCGCAATACGAATAAACCACATATATTTGTGTATTTACACATATTTTTCTCTATGGAATACCCCTAGTAGCTGCTCATGCATTTGTTATGTGGTCATTTTTATTTTGATCAATTTTTCATTCAGCAAAATTTTTACTAAACATATTTTTAAACGAAAAAAGTTTTTAACCTAGCTGCAGCTAATACTTGTTTCTACAATAATTTTATTAATTTTCTATTATTTGTTTATTTAACAATCAGCTTAAACGGGAATATACCGGCCGCCATTACTATGTTGCAGCGCGTTCTTTTATTTGCATCGTTTAAATACATTTTCAGATTTATAGTGAAACTTTTCCTTAAATTTATATACTTAGCTATCCTTGAGATAAAGGCGCTTGTCAAATTAATATTAACACCCCTAGCTAGCTCTATATTAATTTAAATTGAAAACATTTTTGGTTCAGCCTAAAGGATGCAATTCTTTATTTTGTTTTCTGCTTTAAGGTAAAAGTATGCACCACATTTTATTATATTTTTTTGGCCTGCATTTTTTTTGATGCTGTTATTTTTTTGAGATTTTTTTAAAAAATTATCTAAAATCGTAAAAAACCGTTGCACAATTTTTTTAAAAGTTTTTTTTTGATAATAATGTTAAATTTTCAAATTTCGAATTTTAAAAGATTTTTTTTTTAATTAATTTTTTTTCACATTTTTTTTTGCGTTTATATAGGATGTAATATATAAAAACTAATCATCGTTACCTACTACACTACTTTTATATGATTGCTTTAAACATAAATTGAATTTTGATGCTTGTGGCCAAATAACTTTTGATCTATTTAATGTACTAAGAGCTTTAAGTGCATTTTGGGGTGTATCTCATTAAGTGTTGAAAGTGCAAAGCTCACAGGAGTCGTCTCTGACGCAGCTTATTTACTGTGGACAGAATAAACGGGGGGCAGTTCATTGGCTGCGACAGTGCGCAATTTGTACAATTGGTAGCAGTGGGGGGTGGTGAACATCAGATCAGGTGAGAGGGGGAGTGCGACTTGCAGTTGGCCAAATGAGCGCAAGTAAATAAAATTTACGGCCTTTTGTTGCTGCGGTGGCCCGCAAGTGTGCGAAATGCCGACACAGTTCGTTCAACTGAGCCCCAAAGCGAACGGGGAGGATAGAAGAGGGTGGGAGAGGGGCTGCGAGAAAGCAATTAAAGCGATTGCGGACACACACAAAATGTAAATTAAATTTAATAATTGATGGTGCATAAATGCGAGGCGGCTGCCCACTCACTCACTCACCTTTGAACGGACTCTCGCCAGCGGACATTCTCGTTGGCCAGTCCATTGACCAGCCTATGCGCCAGATCGATGGTGAAGGACGTTTTGTCCGCCTCCCTTTGGCACTTTTGCTTCTCGGCCACGGCATGCTCGAACTCGGCCTGGATATCGGCCAGTTTGTCCTCCAAATTGTTAATTTTCGACTTGAGATACTGCAGGCGCTCACGTGCCTCGAACAGCTCCTGCTGTGCATCCTGCACGGCTTGCTGTTTGGGTCCGACTATGAGGAAAACCTGATGGTAGCGATACAGATTGATGACCCAGGCACAGAGGCCAGCAGCTGCCACACTCTTTTGGACTACTTTGTCGGGATTGAACTCGGGATCCTAAATTACAAAATAATTGCAATATTGTATAATGAAAAATGTATGGTCAGAATACGATGCCACTATGGATGAAGCGCAGCTGACAGTTAAGTGAGCAGGAGAAAGGATTGATTGTGGAATTGTAGACTCAGAAGAAGGAATTATATAAGATTGTGGTACACTCACCTTAAGGTACTCCTGCAGCGTCTCAATGATATTTGGATGTATGTTGTCCTTGTTGTAGTTGACCAAATCGTTGAGAAACTGATCCACACGCACCATCATCAATTTGGCAGTCTTCCAGCTGCGATCGCGTGGTATTTTGCCATTGGTGGCCAGTAGCACCATCACAGCAGCACAAACATTAATCACTCCCTTGGGCGGAGATCCAAATGACTTTAGTTCGGTCAGATTGTTTTTGTTGAGTGTGTTGAGCGCTGCCTGGGCAGCAACCAGAGCTGGTTCGGCCTGTCGCAAGTCCTGCTCACACAGCTTGGTCTTGATGGAAACATCCTCTTCGATGATGCGGACACGTTTCTCCTCCTCGGAGGCTGTAAAGCGTTCACGTTTCACCTTCTCGCTTTCGGCACTCACAATGACGATCAGCTTGTCGGCAGCCGCATTTTTGGCTGCCAGTTGAACTTCTTGTATGGCCAGTTGATGCTGCGTGCCACATAAGTAGAGAGAAAAAGTTCTTTCTAACTCAAACTGAAAGTCGGAGCAACTTTAAAACTTAGGTGGCCGACGAAATTAATTAAAGCTACGGCACGGCGAACCAATATTGACACGGTGCAACTTTATCGCACAAATTGTGGCCGCACCAGTATATACACATGTGCAACACACACATGTCCTAGGCAACTACGCCTTATTACGTATTGAGTGGCCTGGGCACGAACATGAAAACTGAAACAGACGTCTGTTCTTCAATACAAATGAATTCCATTAAATTCAATTATTTTAAATAACATTACGCGCTTGTTTTTTTTGTGAGTCTGTGTTTGAACTTTTTGTTTAGCGCACAAAAGTATGCTATTGCCATAAGCCATTGCGTATACGCTGCGTAACTGGAAACGACGCGTGCAATTCAAAGAGTGCTATCATCGACACACTTGCCCTGTCACCCATGTGTAGCTACTCTGCCTATCCACCACCAAGCACCACAAGCACCACCAGCAGCCCCAGCACCATTTTGTCGCGGTAAACGGACAGCAGATTTGCTGTAACAACAATTCAATTAAGGGCACTAATTGAATGCCAGACGCGTCGCGACGGTTTCGAATATCGCAGTGACAAGAAAACAAAAAATGTGACCTGACGCTTTATGCACGTCTCTCTCACATATATACATATATGTATATATATACATATATATATATATATATATATATTTATTTGGTTTAACGCCTTTTCGAAACTCTTTAATAGGGTATAATGGTTTTGTCAACTCTTTCGGTAGTGTGCTAGGCATTTGATAATGCCAACTTATGCAACAACTTTAAATAAATGAATTAAATTAAGTTGCAAAACTTGTGCCTAGTCCTTTTTTGTCCTATTTACGTCTAACTTTTGCTTACATAGTTTCCAGCGAAAATAAAAATATTTCATAAAAAAATTACTTTACTAACTCAATTTCAGATGCGCTTCAGGTGTACGCAGCAAAATGCATTACAAAAATCAATAAAACTGAAATAATATTATTTTAGCACTTAATGCATGTAAAATGGTGAACAAAATAAAATATCGACAACTTAGTTTGGGCATTACATTGCTAACTGTCAGCATTAGGAATCAATTCACAGCACTACTCATATATAAAACGAATTAGAAACAAAGTTGTTTTAAAAACTTGTTGTCGCCACAAGTTGTTGAAAGTTACAGGGCTTTCGATATAAAATTACTGTTAATTTAAGCAAATCCTAATAAAATGTGAATCAAACTTACAGCTTAAAATGAAAGCATATTAGCTTTGAATGCTATTGTTTATTTACTCACCTTTAGGGTGTCCACCTGACGGGCACATTCGGCCAACTTGGCCATGCCACTTTGGAGGCGGGCGATGCGCTGGGCGAACTCACCGTTTTTGTCCACCAACAGTTTGCGGTAGAGGAAAATATATTCGAGAAATGTTTTTGGTGTCGTGTAGTTGTAGCGTTTTTCATTCTGTAGATAAATTTTCGATATCTGATTCACGGTACCGTGTACGTAGGCCATAAAGCGGCCGATGGGTGGTATGAGTTCGGGCTGTAAAAAAACCCGAGTCAGTTTGGTGCTGTCTATCACCTGTGAGTCTGTGTGTTTGTGTATGTGTGTGTATACTGGCACTTATTGCGACCATTGTGACAGTTTTCAGTTGTAAATTGTAAATTGTGCACAACAGCGGTGTAAATAAAGTCATCGCATCGTACTCACCTCCAATATTTCACTGATTTCAGTGAGAAACTTTTGAGATACAGATTCCAGTGCGCTCTTTGGCCATTCATGGAACCAGTTAATGGCGGTGCGACTGATAATGGCTGGGAATTTTCGGGCACGTATGCGAAGGGTTTGCCCCACTGGTGAGAAGCAGAGAACTATTTTGAGTAGCCGTCGCACCTTCTCGACAAAATATCGCCAGCAATTCTCCTTGGTGTCCAGTGAGCCGCTCTGCTTCACCTCATTGCGTATGCCATTTATGATCGTATCCAGTTGTTCATCATTGAAGAGTTCCGGTATTTCGCCAGAGGCAAGCAAATCATTGATCAGCATCAGTATGGACTCATCAGGCAGCTGGGCATCGGATATGAGGAAAACAGAAGCCAAGTTCTTGAGTCCAACTTTCATGTACAGACTCCCTATCTCATCTCTCATATCAAGGAGTCCAAAGCCGCGTTTGATTTGGATTTGCGACACACTCAGCGAGGAGATGAACGCGGCCAGACGTGCCAGAGTTTGCTTCCCAGAGCCACCGACTCCAATGAGCAAGGCATTGCCACGTGGACTCTCAAGAATGCGATTAATTCTGCGATTGAGATGCAAGTGAAGTTAGCAAAAAGCATTTGAACCCGTGCCTCAACTTACCGACATATGTGTATCATGGCGTCCTCGAATAGCACCAGATTCATGTATCCCACGATATCATTATAGCTGCCCTGTGCCTCCAGCAGCAGCTGGTAGAGTGCATCCCAGCTCTTGAGCGGCATGTACTTCTGATCCACCAGGGATTGTGCAAAATGGCTGTAAATTAAAGGCTCGGCAAACACAAAGTCCTCATCAAAGTCTTCGAAATCCTTTTTGAAAATATCACGAATGGAGGACTTGAACGATTTAATGTCATACTGATCAACCAGTCGATCGTGATACACCCGGTACGCCTCGTGCACATACAGTCGCATCAGCTCAGCGGGTTTGCTGCAAACGGTGCCGCTGTAGCTGCTGGCAGTTCCACCCGCTGCGACCGGAGCACCCACACAGTTCATCACGCCCTGGTAAATGTTGGTGAGGTCGCGCAGATTGAAGATGTAGTGAAACTTGATGGCCGTGGGCAGAAAGGCGTATTCTACGCGACGATGCAGGGCGATGCCCACCCGCACCAGGAGATTGCCAATCGAACGGATTTCCTTGTTAAAGCCCTGCGCTGGTTGCTCCAGGTGGTTGTTCAAAATGCTGCTGTATATATAGTGCAGCGTATCCTCGCCTGGTGACGCCACAGAGAACACACAAAAGTGGCGCTGCAGGCGTGGATCGATGGTAAAAGAGCCGGCGGTTGGATTCATGCAAGCCGCAAACTGACAGTGACGAATGTCCTTCAACTGCAGCCTTTGACGATCATACCTAAATACAAATAACGCCATGTCACTAAATTAAAACAAACAAGTAAGAGTGGTCCAGTAACAAACATTCGTACTACACACAAATCTGCATACAGTAAATCAGCCCAAAATGTATCAAAAATCAAAACTGTATCTATGAAAATGATAGTTTTTCTTAAAAGAATTGTTGAAGCGCATTTCTAGTAGGATACTTAAATGCTAACTAAAAGCTGCCTTGCATCCCGGACCAGTTACCACTCACCACTGCCTGTAGTCCATGAACTGGCGCATGATGGTGTGCGGTTGCACGGTGCCATATGCATCCACTTCTGGCATGTTGAGGTCGTTGACAAAGTAGATGAGTCGTCGCTTGGGTCCGCTGGGCGCATAGCAGCGTCCCGATTTCTTCTCTAGCGGCCGGTCGAGCATCTTCTGGAATATCTCTGATGTGGTGTAGAAATTAAAGTGCGTCGCCTGCACAGTGGTCAGCAATGGTGTCGAGGAGGACGACTTTTGACGCACACTGGCGTTACCAACGACACCACTGCAGCTAACACCAGCGACAGCGCTGCCAGCCGCGGTGCCGCTGCCGACAGTGTTGCCAGCAAGGACTGTCTGTTGCTGGCTGTCGCTGACAGCTGTCACTGCAATTTCAAGTAGCTCCTGTGCGCTGGCATATTTGCTGAAGAGCTCACGGAAGATGGCACCCTTGCCGCACCCGGAGCTGCCCACCAGCATGCAGGCGAGATTGCGGTCGATAAGCAGCTTGAGGAAGTAGCCCAGACGTGTGGTCTCTGCTGTTGAAATGAGCACGTTCTGTGTGTAACCAAAGGCTTTGTTCGCATGATTAGTTCATTCACAACTAGGTCAAGCACGCACCTGCAGCGGCTGCTCTGCATCAATTTGACAGTCCAGCTGCTCCTGAGCGGCCAGCTCGGACCAGCGTTGGAACTTCAATGTTTTCACATTAAGCTGATAGTCAAATACGGTGCCCTGACTGGGCAGCTTCACCTCCTTGAACTCGCCCGTCCACCACTTGTGAAACTCGCGATGCCAGTCAATAATAGTGTCCTGATGCAGTGCCGACCCAAAGCTCCACAGTGTGACATACACAAAGATCGTCTCCAGGGCCAACTCGGCGGACTCATGTGAGAGCGCGCCATGATGCAGAGTGTGCGAATTGATCCCAAGATGTTTACTGCCGCCTTGACCAGCCTCATCTTCGGCCTGACCGTTGTCCAGCAGGCACTCGAGCAGGTGACAGGTCATTTGGATCATGGCCATGTTAGTGATGGGCGTGATGCGTCGGAAATCTCTCTGGCGTTGCATCAGGCTGGGGAAATACTTCTCAAAGAGAGTGGTGAGTATGCCCCGCTCGATCATATTTACGCGCATTTCCAGCCAGGAGGAGACAAAGCTAAGACAGACAGAAAGATGTAATATAATTATAAATGACCTTGCCAGGCTTCAAACTGCCACAACTTTGTCAAATCTGAACCGATTGTCAATGACGAAAAAAGCATAAGGGGGGACCCTTACCAACTTTGATTTTTCAAAATATAGAATCTTGAAATTTTACGTTTAATTCATTGTGGGTGTCTCAATTAGTATAAAAACTATACGAAAAGTGATTTTGTGGTGTTTCATTTTTCTGTCAAAAATCACGCCAAAAGTGACAAAAAAATTGTCTTGTAAAGTGCCCAAACAACGAAAAGTTCCTTATAAATGACCTTCCCAGACTTCAAACTGCCACAACTTTGTCAAATCTGAACCGATTGTCAATCCCGAGGCCATTTTGATCATTATTTGACATCAAGTTTAATTCTACATTTCAAGTTTATGAATTTTGGAAAAATTTCAATTTTGGATTTTTTTGACGAAAAAAGCATAAGGGGGGACCCTTACAAATTTTGATTTTTCAAAATATAGAATCTTGAAATTTTACGTTTAATTCATTGTGGGTGTCTCAATTAGTATAAAAAACTATACGAAAAGTGATTTTGTGGTGTTTCATTTTTCTGTCAAAAATCACGCCAAAAGTGACAAAAAAATTGTCTTGTAAAGTGCCCAAACAACGAAAAATTCCTTATAAATGACCTTCCCAGACTTCAAACTACCACAACTTTGTCAAATCTCAACCGATTGTCAATCCCGAGGCCATTTTGATCATTATTTGACATCAAGTTTAATTCTACATTTCAAGTTTATGAATTTTGGAAAAAATTCAATTTTGGATTTTTTTGACGAAAAGAGCATAAGGGGGGACCCTTACAAATTTTGATTTTTCAAAATATAGAATCTTGAAATTTTACGTTTAATTCATTGTGGGTGTCTCAATTAGTATAAAAAACTATACGAAAAGTGATTTTGTGGTGTTTCATTTTTCTGTCAAAAATCACGCCAAAAGTGACAAAAAAATTGTCTTGTAAAGTGCCCAAACAACGAAAAGTTCCTTATAAATGACCTTCCCAGACTTCAAACTGCCACAACTTTGTCAAATCTCAACCGATTGTCAATCCCGAGGCCATTTTGATCATTATTTGACATCAAGTTTAATTCTACATTTCAAGTTTATGAATTTTGGAAAAAATTCAATTTTGGATTTTTTTGACGAAAAAAGCATAAGGGGGGACCCTTACAAATTTTGATTTTTCAAAATATAGAATCTTGAAATTTTACGTTTAATTCATTGTGGGTGTCTCAATTAGTATAAACAAGTAAGAGTGCTCTAGTCGAGAGTGCCCGACTAGGATATACCCTGATCCAAGTTCTGACGTTCATTCAAGTTATTTATCTGCATTCATACATAGAAACACACACACACATATACAAACACAAGCTGCTTGCTACGCGTGTCATCAATTGCTTTGCTTCTTCTTCCTTTGGCACCAAACTATGTTACATTGAATCGTTAATAACTTCTGAGTTTATTGTCCGATCGTAATGAAATTTGTAGGACACAAAGATGGCTCATAAATGTGAGACTATGTAAAATCCGAAGGTCATACCTCTTAAAATACGTATTTTTCGATTTCTTGGAGATCGGGGAGGGGTATCCAAAAAGTGAAATGCATTTAACCTCTGTGTGCTATTAGAGAGTATATGTACCAAGTTTGGTGACTCTACGTCTTATAACTTTTAAGCTATACCTTAAAAACACTGTTTTGGAAACTTAATTTATCGATAACTTTTGAAAGGATTGAGATATTGAAAAAAAAATGATAAGTTTGTTTAGAGCCGGCAGTACAGTAACTTAAACCTGAATATAAAGTTTCTAGCACTTATAACTTTCAAGTTATGCCCGAAAAACACTTGTCTGAAATCGATATTTATCGATAACTTTTGAACGGGATGAGATATCGAAAAAAAATGATAAACTGGTCTTGTCCCGGCACCACGAGAACTTATATTTCAAATATGAAGTCTCTAGCTTTTGTAGTCTCTGAGAAACGTGCGTTCATACAGACGGACAGACGGACAGACGGACAGACGGACGGACAGACGGACAGGGCTAAATCGACTCGGCTATTGATAGTGATCAAGAATATATATACTTTATGGGGTCGGAGATGTTTCCTTATGCCTGTTACATACTTTTGCACAAAACCATAATACCCCTTTTTCCCATTTTTAATGGGATCAGGGTATAAAAAATATACGAAAAGTGATTTTGTGGTGTTTCATTTTTCTGTCAAAAATCACGCCAAAAGTGACAAAAAAATTGCCTTGTAAAGTGCCCAAACAACGAAAAGTTCCATATAAATGACCTTCCCAGACTTCAAACTGCCACAACTTTGTCAAATCTGAACCGATTGTCAATCCCGAGGCCATTTTGATCATTATTTGACATCAAGTTTAATTCTACATTTCAAGTTTATGAATTTTGGAAAAAATTCAATTTTGGATTTTTTTGACGAAAAAAGCATAAGGGGGGACCCTTACAAATTTTGATTTTTCAAAATATAGAATCTTGAAATTTTACGTTTAATTCATTGTGAGTGTCTCAATTAGTATAAAAAACTATACGAAAAGTGATTTTGTGGTGTTTCATTTTTCTGTCAAAAATCACGCCAAAAGTGACAAAAAAATTGTCTTGTAAAGTGCCCAAACAACGAAAAGTTCCTTATAAATGACCTTCCCAGACTTCAAACTGCCACAACTTTGTCAAATCTGAACCGATTGTCAATCCCGAGGCCATTTTGATCATTATTTGACATCAAGTTTAATTCTACATTTCAAGTTTATGAATTTTTGGAAAAAATTCAATTTTGGATTTTTTTGACGAAAAAAGCATAAGGGGGGACCCTTACAAACTTTGATTTTTCAAAATATAGAATCTTCAAATTTTACGTTTAATTCATTGTGGGTGTCTCAATTAGTATAAAAAACTATACGAAAAGTGATTTTGTGGTGTTTCATTTTTCTGTCAAAAATCACGCCAAAAGTGACAAAAAAATTGTTTTGTAAAGTGCCCAAACAACGAAAAGTTCCTTATAAATGACCTTCCCAGACTTAAAACTTCCACAACTTTGTCAAATCTGAACCGATCGTCAATCCCGAGGCTATTTTGATCATTATTTGACATCAAGTTTAATTCTACATTTCAAGTTTATGAATTTTGGAAAAAATTCAATTTTGGATTTTTTTGACGAAAAAAGCATAAGGGGGGACCCTTACCAACTTTGATTTTTCAAAATATAGAATCTTGAAATTTTACGTTTAATTCATTGTGGGTGTCTCAACACAGGTTATTTGAAATATATATATATAAAAAATGAGGATTAGTTTAATACGTACGGCGACCAGCCAAGGTCCTGTGGATTGATGTATAAAATGCCAGCCCTGGATACCGTTGCGGGTGTGGCCGCCTTGAGATGACCCACCTCGAAGAGCAGACGCATTTCGCGCTTAAGTGAAATGCGCTCATTGCTGGCCAAAGTCAAGATCTTGTTGTCGTCCATCAGTGTGTTGAGACTCTCAATCCACATGGGATCAATGTCGCCATCGAGCACAATCCACTTGGGATTGCCCGGCGGCATATTGGCCTGCTCGCGCATTATGGAGGAGAAGAGGCCGTCCTTCCACTCTCGTGTCGTCGGATTCACAATGCCGAAGAGCTCGTCGTTGGACAGCGCCTTAGGATTAAGCACATGACAAACTGGTTTCAGCTTCTGGATGCGATAAGTTTCGCGCAGAGTTTGCCAAATCTTTGTTTTGCCGGTGCCGGCGTCGCCGACAATGAATACTGAGTGTCGGACATCCAGCAGCTCCTGGAGCTGCACCACCTTCATGAGGAAACCCTCCTCTGGTTGCAGCTTGATCTCATTTACCGCACGTCGGATGGTCTTCTCGAATTCAAAGACACGCTTGCGGGGCACATCAAGAGCGGGAAAGAGGTCGCCAATCAGGCCCATAAATATGGGCACATCCTCGGTTACAATCTTGGGTATGTTGAAATCACGCAGCGCACGCATGAGCACCTGATCCTCTGGCCGGCTGTGGTCATCGCGTTTTAATGTGCCGGCCACAACCAGCACCGATTTGATGGCACGCAGGCCCCAATCGTAGTGATCCTGCTTGGACAGCAGCTCCTTGCACAGCGTGTACAGTGTGATAAATTTGCGTGCCAGCAGACGTGCATCCTGGAAGCCCTCGGCCATTAACATAATCTCACAAATCAAAGCAAAGTCCGGCACAATCATGGCGCATGGGCGAAACAATGTTTTCAGGTTTTCCGGCAGCTCGGTGCGGCCAGCGTAGCCCGGATTCATGGTGATAAAAATGCCAACCGACGGCTCCAGCGAGATGCGCTCGCCCATAAAGATAAATTGGGTTTTATGCATCTGTAAACAGCAGCACCAACAGCAGCAACAGCAACAACAGCAACAACCGCAGCAGCACAACCGAGTCGAGTCATGGGTAGTCAAGCGTCCAGAGTCGTCCAGGCAACCGTGGGTACGGCCAGAGAAAAGTAATCAATGTGCAGCATTGCAAAGAAGTGGGAAAGGTAAAATCAATTTGCGAACGCTTCACGTTTGCCGACATTGTGGTCGCACCTTTATCGCCTCCTGTATGGTCTTCACCTGGACGGCCACCACGGAGAGCACCTCCACACAGATGCGATTGAACTCGTCAAAGCAGCCCCATGCGCCGGTCTGGGCCAGACCTTTGTAAATGTTGCCGCAAGATTTGTAGTCCATTTGCTCCGAACAGTTGAAGACATAAACCATTACGCCCAGCGCCCGGCCCAGGTCCTTCGTCGTTTCCGTTTTGCCCGTGCCAGCCGGTCCAGCAGGCGCCCCTCCCATCACCAGATGCAGCGACTAACGGGGTATATGGTATGGTTGTATGTATATGCAAAGGTGTGCAAATTGCAAACGACATTTATTTTCCACTAACGAGTTGTTTAATTTAAATATAAGCGAAATTGGCAGAAAATCAACACCAAATGGCAACAAATTAAAGCAACGAACTCTTGCCTCTTGGAACATGTACTAATTGGAATATTTACCATATTATACATATATGTATGTAGTTTCTGAAATGCTGAAGTTACGCTTAATGCAAACCAAATGTATAAAATAGTTTTGCATAACTGATATGCTAAAATTAATGAGCTTACAAAAATGTAGGACTTTACTTTGCAACGTGGTTGTAGTTTGTAGTTAAAACATTTCGAATATTATATTACGAGGTTCCAATGCTTTTGCAGTAGTATAAACGCTGAAGAAGAGAGATGGCTATTGATACTGATCAAGAATATATATACATAATCTATTCCTATTTGAAATGCATTCCCATAAATATAAATATAAATTGTATATTATTAATTCAAGATTAAGATTTAGCCATATTTCAAATGTATTTTGTATAATTATCAGATTTAATTCAATTTTATTTCAACAGTAGCATGAGATATGTATCGATTAATTGTGTACATAATTAATTAATGATAATAAATAATTATTTATAAACATCCACACATCAGCATCATGCGGACACACATGAACTTGATACTATATATACTTTGCTTTTGTTACACAGATACTGAAATACACTTCCATCACTGAGAGCCTATAAATAGATGATTATGTAAACGGACTGCGCACAAGAGACAATTAATTGCGAGGATTCATTTGGTGTGTAATTGGTATAGTTATTTGAGCGCCCTTAACGTAACGGACAACGGATGCAAACGTTTAATCGAATTTATATAGTTGAAATTGTACAAATATCGTCGTCTTATTGCCGAAGTTCCATATCATATATGAAAACGATAAATATATGTTTTTAATTTGTCTAAAAGCTTTTGCTTGTCAATGGAGTCAATGTTTGCCCGTGTCAAGGTCCAGCTGTCAAACACTAAAAATAACTATTTTTTTTTTTAAATTTAATATGAAAATTGAGGAATTTTGCGTACTGTTGTTTGATGGTTGTATTGAATTTCCGGTTCCCAAACCAATTTACAAATGTGTGTGATAATCATACACTCAAGTGTTTGAGTTTCCTGCGAAACAGCCGAACCACATAATTGTAATATTATTAAAATTGAGTAAACACGGACGGATATCCGTTTCTAAGCGCAAATTAATCTCAATATTACCGGTGAAATTTTCCTAATTAACTATAGTGGTTTACTATTTGAACTATATATTGAACAAACCATCTTCGAAATGCCAAAAGTGAGTTTACATTGGCAGACTTTGATTAATTTAATTGCTATTATGGCAGTAAATTAATCAAATTTGACTAATAGGGGTTTTTTTTTTAAATTTGAAATTACACCTGAATAAATAATAAAGTATGCACGATTTGTACATATTCGAATTAAATAAAGTTTTCTGCTCCCGAGCAAATACAATTTAGGACTAGAATCACTAACGATTGTTTTATTTTGTCTCACCTGAGTCAGCGTTATGTAGCAGCGATCCGTTAGAGGTGTGATGACCAACCTTGATGTATTACCCAAGTACTCATAGGCATAACGGAACTCAGCATCGCAGATGTTGGCAAAGCAATCCTCCTCAGCGCCGCCTGTGCTGACTGTGGTGCCACCGCTGGAGCTACTCGACGAGTGTTCGTCATCCCAGCGATGTCGCAGCTGGCTCTGCCACTGAAAGGCGAGCGAGTTGTCCACCTTGGTGGCAATGATCTTGCCAATGACATCACGCGAATGCACATCAATGGTGCAGATGGTCATGATTTTCTGTCGATCGCCAGCGGAGAGTTCGCCCAGCAGCAGATTGATTAATGCGTTCAGCTGCGCTATCTGGCGCTTGTGCAGCTCCTTCATGGCACCCTCGTAGCCCTCCTCCATGCAGGCAAACGAGCGATTCACATCCGCCGTCCAGTTGATCTGACTGCAGCAGAGCGCTACCTGTGCGGGCCAATCATAGAGCCACAGGTCGCGGGACTTCTCCCCAAATGCGCCAAGAGCACGCCGGAAAAGCTCATGGAGGGTGCTACGCATCTGTTGGATGACGGCGCGTAGCCAAAGCTCAACGCGACCAGAGCAGTCAATGTAGGCGGACTGCTCCCGCTCCTGATTGAGCACAAAGGCGACATACTCATCGTTCTCCTTGGAGTGCATGCCCAGAGCGTGTGTGGTATTCGTTTCATATTGCAAACGCAATATGGAGTCGAACAGCTTGATGAGATGGCGATCAATGACCTGGGGATTATTGCCATTGGAGAGTATGTCCAGCAGATCAGCGGCCGAGATGAAGTAGAAACGCGGAAAGGCCAAACGCTTTGTTTCCAGATAGTCATTTAAGGCCTTCTCGCAAATAGATAGGCGCTGCTGCAGTTCCAGCAACTTTTTCAGTACATCCTCATGCTGCAGCACCACCTCCATGACAACCCGTACGTGGGTAACCCGTGACAGCAGATTAGTGAAATCCTCATCGATTCGCTCAAAGTTGGCGGCATCCACGGGCAACTGGGAGCGAATGTCCGTTGAGCCAATGAAAATGCACTCCAGGTAGATCCATTTGCGTTGCACCTCGAACCAATTGACAATTAGGGTGTCAATGCCGCTCAGGACTCGCTGCCAGTGGCCCAGTTTGTCCAGCAAGTATTCAATATGCTTTGAGGTTGAGATATTTTGCAGCTGCATTTGATTATCGTCCAGCGTTTCAATCAGCTCCTCAGAGACTTTGAGCAGTCGGACAGTTGACCGTGTTTGATGCGGCTCCAATTCGAATTCCAAGTGTGCCCAGTTGGCCTTTATGTCGTCCAGCACTTTGGTCACTGTCATCTCTTTAATTGCGCGATCCACCGTGTTCTTAATATCCTCCTCCTGCTGCTGCAGCTGCAAGCTCAGCAGCTGCTCCAGAGTTGTTGAAATGTTACACTTGTACGAGAGCTGAGGTCAAAATTGAATAATTAATTGGAAATCTGTGTGTATGTGTGTGTGTGTGTGTGTCTGTGTTGCTTTGTTAACGGTCCTATCTTTAGTAAGACACCATGTATGCCAATTAAATGGACGAGTTGACTTTTGTTGTTCTAGTCGAGAAGTTGCCTGGTTATTGAATTTCATCGGTTAATGCCAAAATATCTTATTTCCGGTAACTACTTATGTGTATCTACATATCTGCAGCTGGTAGCTATTTCTTGTGCATACTATTAATGAGAAATTCTATTCAGTGCTGGCTTACATAATTGCTTTTACGCTTCAAGTTATCATATTGATGCATTCGCCTTGCCTAGCTGCTATCCTGCCCTCCTGCCCTCCTGCCATCCAGCTTTTAGCCCTTAAGGCAGTCAGCAGCTGCATTCATGGTTACGATAGCAAACAACTGACAGAGTTGCTCATTAATAAGCGCATGTTATCCAAGATTTGCAACGAGCTGCAGCAGCTTATTGAAGTTTTGACATACTAATTAAAATCACATCATTTTCGAAAGGGATTTTTGTTTTTGCCACTTGTATATTATAAATTTGATTTTCACTTACTAAATCTTCCACTTTATACCGTCCAATGAGCTGTGAATAAACAAGCAGTTAGTAAAAGTTAATGTTTATACTAGTGAGTACTGCAAATCAATGAACAAAATATTTCATAGTAGCTTAGAGTGCTAAACAAATGATGTTAGCAATGGTTTTAATGGTAAACTACTTCAAATCTTGTGTATTTATTAAAAATAACTGAACGAATATTCCCATTGTTGAGAATTTGTTGCCAAATTGTTAGAATCAGGAGAAAACATAAACAGGTATCATACAAGAACAAATTTTTTCCAGTTCCTACGAAAGCCAACACTAGAGATGTTAAGGATATTGAAAAAAGTGAGGAAGCAGCTTTTTCACTCAGCGTTTGTAGTTTTGTGTGCTGTTTTTGGTGGATTATAAGTTGCGTAATGCGCGCTGAAAAATTTGCCGGGCAAACGCGATTGGCAGATGCGCACACAGTAAACCACACCAGGATACGAGTACAATGGACGGGCATATTGCGAAATTCTGGTGTGTGGATCAATCAGTAGTGATTGCATCGATGAGCCATGATGATGATATGGGGGGCTGTGGGTGGGTGGATGGATGGGGGATTGGGCACTGGTGCGATTGCTGATGCAGACATTACCTTTATTGACTGTAAACATCACTAGCTGCTACTTCTCATCGTTCTGTTTACCTGTGACAGCTGCATGAGCTCCAGCCAATGGCGTTCGGTAATTGCTGGATTTTGGAGCTCGGTTACCGCTCGCAGCGAGGCAACCAGCTCACGCAGTACGCCCACAATGTAAACATAGGGGGCCCAGTCCCTGATGCACTTGTCAAGTGTGCGCAAATCGCGCGTGAACTTCTTGCATTCGTGTTCCATGTCGTCCGTATCGATGCGGAGCCAAGGTGTTGCATGCCAGTCAACAATGCAGGATTCGATGACGCGCACAAAGTCCCACAATTGCTGCGGGCGGTACAATAGCTGTCATATGAGCCGCGCAAAGACACACACACAGTGAGAAACAAAATGCAATCTAAAAACCAAACAGTGAATCTTGATTGAAACAATTTTTAATCTAGAGAGGCAAAAACTTAAATGTTTTTTAGAATTAGAATTTGTAACCCAAACTAAGATCTCAAATCGAGAACGTCTTCTCAATAATGAGAAAAAAAAGCATTTTATTGTCATTTTGAGTCTGTCCATAAATTGAGATACAATTTCACATAATGAAATAACTCAATTAACCTCAATCTAAGCATATATTCATGGATTACGATTTTTGCCGCTCTGTTCACTTTTGCAACGTTTTATCAGTGAATAGATAGATTTATAATAGATTTTAGATTGTTTCTTTTTTCTCTGTGCACACACACACACACTGAACACACTTTGAAAGTGGCCGCAAAATCGAACAACATCCTGCTGCTCACCTTCACACGTCTAAGCTCCGTTCTGCATTGGTGCAGTGTGGTCGTGTCAGGTTCGGCGATATCCAGGAGCCGGGCCCAGGACGCATAGCGTCGCTGCTGGCATCCAAAGCCATGGAGCCGCACGTAGACCTGGTCGCAGGCATCGTAAATTTGTGGACAGGGCACACGAAAGAACTACTGGCCAAAGAGGGGGAGGGGAGGGGGCACGTAAGGCTGCAAGCAAACAGAATGCCGGATAGGCGGAAGGTGGGGGGGACAGGGCACTCACCGGCATGCGCTGAAACTGTTTCGCATAATGTTGCACGTGGCACGTATGCAGCCCAATGAGCGCCGTTACGCGCTGCTGCTGATAGTAGCGCGTGTCCTGGAGTGCCTCCTGTTTGGCCAGCGCCTGCTGCTTCAGTTGTTGCCACTGCATCGGCAGCTGCTCAATGTTGCGCATCAGCTGCGCCTCGAACTCCACATTGTAGGTCCTCAGCAGCCCAATGATGTCCTTGAGCGGCTTAAATACATTGTCCGCATACGGTTCGCGCTGCCGGATCTCCGCCATGACAGACAGGACGCGCAGCAGCGCCTCAAAGTCCTGCCGTGCAATGTGCAGCTGCAGCGTCTCCTGGCTGCTCGCTATGAAAGCGTTTAGCTCCTGTAAAAATCCTTACATCTCAACTATTAAATGGCATACTTTTCGCAGGCACCATTCACCTGAAGTGTCTTCTGCACATAGCGCAGCAGCCATTGCTTGTACAGATGCGACCACTTGCAGGCCAGATTCAGCAGCCCGTGCTTAAGCGGCTTCACATCCAGCGCCAACCAGCCGTTCAAACAATGCCGACTCTCGCACTGGTCAATGGCATCGTGCAGCTCATTGTAGCGCTCGATCTGTGAATGAGATTGGTCAAGATGTTTTCGAGGGGCGTTGACAACTTCATTTGCCTGGGCAAAACCAAATTTATTCAAGCTAATTTAGCGCACATGTCCGTGACTGTGTGGAAGCCCGTTTCGTGTGTAATTTACTCGTATACTAGAGTATATGAGCAGGCAGCAGGCGGAGCGTTTATTAAGCGCACCAGCTGCAACAGAGGCGGCTCTCAATGGCCGCCTATAAATTAAATGCCGGTTAGTGATTTTTGTTGCCCTATGCACACTCGGGGTATTATAAATAGATTCTTAATCGTACGCATTTACTAAAAATATAATACATTTTTAAACTTAAAAGAATTGAAATTGAATAAACAAAAACATGTTTGAAAAGCCCTTGCTGAAAGAAACTTGCAAAATGATTATCAGGTATAATCTCTTGTGTGTGCTATTTGCTCTGAAGAGCACATTCCTGAGTGGATTTTCATTTTCAAAGGTATTCAGCATTCGTTATGCAAAAGCACATTTTTAGTTAGTTTAGCACATTTTATTGTGGCACTCAATTCACAGCCTTATGCTGTATGTTCATGCATATTGACCATGATTTGTTGTTGCTTGTTTCTATGCTCTGCATTTCATTTGTCTGTGAGAGTGTGTTAAGGCGTCTTTATGTTATTTATTGCATACTTTTCTGGGCGTTTGATAATTGTTTAAAGAAAATATTACGCATACGCAAGCGATTTGCCTGCTGTATTGTAGCAACACTGAATTGGACTGCAAGTTGGCATAAGTCAGAGGCGCCATGTGGTTAAGCATGTGCTGGCTCTATACAGATTTGGGCAAAGCCAGCGAGATGGCTCAATGGTCGATTCGGCCACACATTTGACCCTAAATGGTCGACATTTATCAAGCGTTATTGGTCTCAGGGGTTACACAACGTAAATTGTGTGGTTGCCAATTGAGTGACCCGGCGAGCCACTCGGTCACTTGTGCTACCCACTGTCTGTCCAGCCCCTTCCTCCCTACTGTCCGACTGTCCAACTGTCCGACTGTCTGTCCGCCTGCTGTCTGGCCGTCTGTGTGCGTAGGAGCCCTCAGTGCCGCATTTGGCTAGCTGCTGCTTCGTGCTTTGGGGAGCATATGTTTCTTTTTTGTTGCTGTAGCTATTTTTATTCGTTTTTTCTTGTCTCACCTCCTTTTTGAAAGTCTCCATGATGGCATAGCCACTGCCGCTGATGTGGGTCGTCTGTTCGCGCGCCGTCTGCATGCAGGAGGACAGAACGGCGCCGCTCTGCTGTGTCCAAAGGAACGCATAGGCGTGGAATTTGGCAGCATAATTCAACGCCGCCTGCACCGTCTGCGTCAAGGCGTCGCGTATGCTGGCGTTCAACATTTCCAAGTCATCAGGCGCTGCCACTGCGAATGGTGTAGGTGGCATAAGCAAATACAAAGAATGCGGCACGCCCCCGTCCGCGTCATGATGGAGTAAGCAGTACCTTTAGCAATACGTCTGCCGCTGCATAGCAGAAGGTTATGCGGCGCGGATTGCTGTTCAGTTTGCAGCAACTTATCCTCATCCTCATTCCCATCCTCGTCCTCGTCGTCGTCGTCGTCAGACAGCGCATTGTCAGACAGAATTCTTGGCATGCAGTCGCATGTCTGTTTTATATCCAGCAACAGCTGCTCGACAATTTGTTGAAAATTATTTTCCACACTTGCATCAAAGGCAGGCGAAAAACGTATTTCCGTTTCCGTCAGCTCCAATTTCACTTCGAAAAGCGGTGCATCGTTTGCTGCTGTTGTTCCCGCTCCCGCTCCCGCTGCTGCTGTTGCTGTTGTTGTTGGTATTATTGTCGCTGTCGCTGGTGGCTCTGTGATTTGTTGTAACACCAACCTAGCCATGTTTGGCAAGGCCGCGCTGGATGTTGGGGGCGCAATTGAAGTTGCTGTGGGTATAGTTGTTGTTGCTGCTGTTGCTGCTGTCATTTCCTTGTGCAAATACTCTAAACTGAATTACACGGCGTATGAGTAATGCGAAAATTAAATTTAGTGCTGAGTTTGTTTTGTGCTTCTTTCGTTTGCTCCTGCTGCTGCTGCTGCTGCTGTTGCTGCTGCTGCTAAGGACTCTGCATGCAATCACGAAGTGCCGTTAAGTGAAACATGCAATTGACGCATGAATGCGCTGCCAGCGGCGACTTGATATTGTTGTTATATGTGTGTTTTGCTGCGGTTGCTGTTGCTGTTGCTGTAGGTGTAGGTGTGTCTGTCTGTCTGTCTTGCGGTTACTGTGCGCGATGCGGGTGAGCTATAAATTCGTGTTCATTTACTTGATTAGTTTTGATGAGACATGAAAGGCACTGGCAGCATGCCAAAATGTAATGAATTTATTTGTTGCTCGTTGGTGTGATGGCTTGGTTATATGTACTATGATTGCTTTGCATGGGCTGTGGCATGGCTGAGTGAGTTGTTTTTATTGCTTCACAGTCAAAAACAGGTGCTACCTGAAAGCCCGATGAATATGATAATTATGAAGATGACAGTGAGTTTGAGTTTGAGACTGTGGTAAGCTTTGCTGCAAATGTTTCTATTAAAGCACTCGGAACGCCAAACCTGATCCTCGTCGCCTGGCGCACTTCGCGCCAAATCAACTCGTCAACGGTGGCCAAATATTTGTTAAACTGTTGTCGCTGCTCAGCTGGAAATTCACGCACAAACTGTCAAGTACATAATAAACAAGAGGAACAATAACACAATAACAATATTGGGTCGAGTCAACAAGAACCGTTTACCTCCTGTACGCTGAGGTCACGGGAATACAATTGAAACTGCTGCGACTCGTAGTTGAAGAACAAACAAAAGTTGGCAATCAGCAATCGATTTAACAGCATCTTCGTCTCATCGCACTGCAGCAATCGGAGACGCAACCGCTCCTGCTGATGGCGCAGATCCAACAGATTGCGGCCATAGAGACTGCGCTGATGCAGTGGCTCGCGGCTCCAGCGTCGCATGCTGGCCAAGATGCCATCCAGATTGCCATGCGATTGGTGAAGGCGTCCAAACAGATCGCGTGACTTTTCAAAGATGCTCTCAATCAGCAGCTCATCTGTTGTTGTTGTGACTCAAAAGTGTAATCAGTTTTGACTACAGTAGACCAAGTTTACTTACCATAGTTGCGCCAGGTCAATTGCTCACATGCAGCTGCCACTAGGCTATCAATGGCCGCCAGCTCAGCGGCAATCAGCTGTAGTTCCGCCTGAGCGCACTGGCCAGCTCGGATGCCATTGTAGAACTCCTCAATTTTAATGAGCCTAATGCGACGTTGCCAGTAGTCATCCCGCTGCTCATAAAGCGTCAACAGCGCCTCCGGCATGGGAAACAGTTTGGCCGAAAGGCTGCCGGCGGCTTGCAGGGCCAGCAGATATTTGGTTTCCTTGAGCAGTGTGAAGAGCGACTTTGCGAAATTCAGCTGCAGCTGTTTGCCAGCTGTCCATTGAGTTAACACTGGCTCGGCCAGGCCCTGGGCAATGAGCCTGTCTATGTCCAGCTGCCAGCTTTGCCAGATCTTGAGCTGCAGATTGCACATCTTGGTGGTCAGAATGTTGCGACGCGAAATCAACGTATCCCATTCAAAGGGCAACATTATTAGCTGCGATTTAAGTGTTAGCCTATAAAACATAAGAAAGAAAATTGTGCAAGTTTTTTCAGTGCTTACTTATGGGTGCAATTAATTCCCTTGTATGGATTTTTATGAAATGTGGGAGAACAAAAAAAACACATATGCTGCTCACTTTCGATTTCCTTGTTTCTTTGCTGACTTACAATGTTTGAATGAGCTCAATTAGATCCTTAGCGCCAAGTGCATCGCAGCGATGCAGATGTTGTTCCAGGCACATGATGGCACCAGCTATGGGCGGAAAGTTGCCAGCCACTGGCATTGCTGCGAGTCCTTGGAACTGATAGAGCATCAGCACGTCTGCCACGCTCTGCTCTAGCTGCTGCAGCTCCTCATTGTAAATGTTGAGCATGTGCGGCAGCAGACGCACCAGCTCCGACTGCACATCGCGCCTCTGCAGCAGGCAGCCAAACATTAGGGTCAGCTTGAGGAGATTCATCCAACTGTGACACTGCTCGAAGGCCTGCAGCAGTACCGTTGCCAGCTTCTGCTCCAGCAGCTGCATGCGGCCAAAGAATAAGCATTGCTCCCGCTTGAAGCATTTCCATTTGTGGACTGCCGGCGCTGTGAGATCAATATCCACATTCGTCCATTGCTCAAAGAGCCGTTTGAACTCGCTAAAAATCTACGTAAAGTAATGAATATTAAAAAGAATATCTCAATCTTTAAAGCTAAATCAATTCAACTGGTCGTCCTATTCAAAAATATGTTGACATTCTAAGGTCGGATATCTCTCCTTATACATTACGAAATCCGGAGGAAGCAAGGGCAACTCTTCATTTACCTCTCTGATGCGCTCCGTGAGCAATTTGCCACGCAGACCACCAATTTCGAGCTTCTCAAGCTGCTGGAACTGCACCGCCGCCTCGAAGACATGACGCAGTTCAGTTAGCTGCAATAGGAAGCCATCAAGTGTTTGGCCAAACACTTGCTCGTTAGAAAAGCGCCACAGCTGCTGCTGCTGCTGGTGTTGCTGGTCGTCTGGTGGTGGGGAAGCAGCTGCTGTTGCCGGAAGCGCTGGGAGCAGCACTTGGCTGCTGGCATAGCGTTCCTTGTAATCGAGCATGCGCTGCCTGTGAAGGCATCGATGGAATTAATTTCTTTTGTTGTTGTTTAACTTACTTGAAAAACTCTAAGACTTCGGCAGTTTTATTGATCCTTTGCAGGCCCTCATCGGCGTCGCCTTGAAAAAGCACCGGAAACTCCAAATCTTCGGCGGCTCGATGCACCAGCATGTTGCAAATGCAGCGCAGTAGGACGCTCATCCTTTGTGTGCTGCGATAGAAGCGGGCATTGCTCCAGAGCAGGTGCAGCACATGCACCAGCGGGGCAATCAGCTCCTGGGCATTACTGAACTGCACCGAGTTGAAGGCGGCAGTTTGACGCTGCAATGGCTGCAGCCAAAGGGAGACATCCTGCGCCTCCAGCCAGGCGGTCAGCAGCTGACGGAATGCCTTCGCATACGGCTCATAGTAGACGGACTCAATGCGCTCCAGTATGTGGGCCAGAGCCTTGTGCATGGACTCCCGCAACTGCTCGTATATGTTCTGCAGATTGAATTTGCGATTCGTCCAAAAGAGAATCTCCTGGGCGGGCAACGTGACCACATTGAGATGCTTGGAGGGTGCAGTGGTGCAAGTGGCCAGACCGATGGATTCAGAGCGTTCCATTACAATGTCATGCATTTGTGTTGTCCAATTGATGAACATCTCCTCCAGCAGATTACGAAACTTGGGATCCAAGGCTGGCCTCAGATTGCTATTGACATGCAACGATAATTAAATGTTTTTGCTCTCGTTTTAATCCTTTCAATTTTAACTAAACTTTGAAAACAAATGAACGCAACTTTTTGAATGGGAAGGGTAAAAAAACTATTATTGACCCAATTTTAAAACATTTGTACTTCATTTTCTTTTTCATCTCTATTTCTCTCTCTCCGATTGCTATTTTTCCCATCTCTTTTTCTGTTTTTGCATTGCTCACTAAAATATTGCTTATAAAATTGACCCAAATTTATTTGATTTAATGGCTGATTTCCATGATGGCATTTGCTGCTTTTTGCCATTTATTATACCCTGTAACCATTAAAACTAGATAAGAAGGGTACATTCAAGCTGTGCAAATGAATGTGACAGACAGGAGAAAACAACTTCAAGGCTCTTAATATTTTATACAGATACTAAAACAGCTTTCTTCTGGTCTCATTAATATATATGTCTATGACAATACTACGAGATCTCAAATTGGAAATTAACAAATTTGAGCTTGCCACACAGGATCAACATAAAAACATCTTGAGATTAATATACTCAGCATTCCACTAAATTGATAAATATTGATTTTGAAGATAATTTTCTTTATTTTTGATTTGGGAAGTTTTTAAATTCCCATCTGTGTTTGCCAAATATTTATTTGACTTCAGACCTGGGTACAGGGTAATTTCAAATCGATTACTTTCGACAAAAGCATGCTTACTTGGTGCATGCAACAATTTGTGGCACACTCAAATTGCTCGTTTGCTATTTAAGTCTTATTAATTTAAATGGTTTTGCAGTTACAAATTATTTTGGGTACATCCTTGCGTTTTAATATTCCTTTTGCAATTAGTCGAATTTGGCTTTAGATGTAGCAAAACGCAATCAAAATGCTAAAGCTTTTTGAATTTTGACTTAATTGGAAACTGGATTGCAACAAGTTATTGAAAAAACACAATAGATTTACGCAAAATCATGCGATAAAGTTGTGTTCTCCAAAGTTCGATTTATGTCACTCTGTACCCTTTCCACTCCTACATTGTACATCGATATAAACAAAGACTCGACGCCAGCAGCAATGACGCAGCAGAATCAGCTACAGGACACACACACACACTCAGCCCTTGAGACAATGGCCATTGAGTGTGACCAAAGTTACGCCCGGCTTCTACTTACCCCCGATCCACGTGGGCAGACACTTCCTCGACGATTGTTGGCGAAACTAATAACGATAAAATTGTGCGATTGTTGGTTTTGCCCTTAATCTGTGAGGGATAACAATAAAGTATAAATAGCGTTTATAGACACATGAAAACTTTGCCCAATTAAGCCAAATACATTGGAGCACAATGACTCTCAGCTCCCAGCTTCCAGCTCGCCTCACTGCACTCAATTAGATTAATATGCCAAGATAAAAGTGCCACCCACCTCGGTCAGCGTGTTGCGCACTTCCTTGACGCGCGCCTGCAGATCCTTGCGCACCGGCAACGGCCACACGCCCTGGGCCTGCTCCAGCAGTGGCTGCAGCACCTCGTCGAACAGCAGGGACATTGTCTCGATTTTGCTGTGCACCGGAAAATCGCCATAGAGCACCGAGCTCTGGAAACTGCCAGCTGACAGCGGCACGCCCACATTGTGGCGTATAAAGTAGGCGCACTTGCCGCGTGGCACGCCATCCAATGTGGTAAAGCTGGACGAAGCGGGCGGCAGTGGCACCATCAGTGCACCCGCTGTTGTTGCCGCCGCCACCACTGCCGCCGTTGCAGTGGCATCAGTTGCTGAGTTGCGCGAACCGCCGCTGCCGCCGCCCTGCAGCGTATAGTTGCAGTAAAGGTCGCTGACGCTGCTTCTGGGCACAAGCTCGCCGCCTGGACTCAGCGTCATGACCAAGACTCGCGTTCGTCCGTGCAGCCAGTCCGTAACAATGTGCTGCACAGAGAAAAATAAGCATTCTAAAAACAAAATATCTAATCTTGTGTCTTGCACTTTTCATTCCAAAGTGGATAATTTTAAAATTGTATGCTCTTGATTTAAGAACGTGCTCCTAATAATGAGAATAATCAAGTCATTTCTGAGTATGTCCATAATATAAGTTTAGTTAGTTGTATAAGACACTAACTATTAAATAAAAAAAATATATAAAATATTAAAATAGTTTCGTTTTGTTTGAGAAGACAATGAACTTGATTCACGGCGGCTCATTCTCAAACAATCGCACTTAATCTGCAAATATTTTCTTTGTTTAAGATTTATGCCGCTTTTTATGCTTGAAGAATATATTATTGATTTTGGGTTGCTGTTTTTTTTTTCACTGTGTGGCTCAATAGTCAGAATGTGCAGCAAAGAAAAACTCACCCGGAACTCATCGTGCGCCATCATTTTGGACCATTTATCCGGTTTCAGGCGCATTGTGGTTGTGGTGTAGGCAGCCACACGGTCCAAGCGCGCATCGCTGTAGTCTCGTGGAGCGCTCGGTTGGCTGCTGACCGGCGTGAGCTCCTCATCGCTGCTGGCCAGAGCGGCAGCATCGGATGCGGACATGGCCATTGAATGGGGGGCAGCAAACACAGAAATACGAGAGCAGAAATGCGACCACAAAGCAAACGAATCAATTGTTGGCACAAATCAACAGCTCGGCGCGGCGTTTGCCGTTGAAATGATTCTGACCCGCAGCCATTCGCATGACCTCTAATGCCACCAGGCCTGTTTGGTCTGCACCACTTGCAGCTGGGCATACTCGCGCACAGTACCGCAGTACCGCAGCACACGCCCAAGCCGCGTATCGATCAAACTTCAAATTCGAATTAAGAAAAATACTTTAAAGTGTGTGTTTTGTTTTAATGCGCAGTCCTGGCAGAGCTCCACTTTCTAATGCAACGGGCAAAGTTTAATGCCAGGCAGTCGTGGCGCATAGCCCCCACCCACATTAATTGCTCACCTGCACTCGCAAACTAAGCGAAATGTAATTTCCGCTTGCCAGCAGGCTTTCGTTAGCTATGCGCTCATAACTCAACATCAACAGCAACATCAACATCAAAAAACACATCCAAAATCAGACCATCGCAACGATTGACAAGGTGGATACGTGTGGCAACTCTATAAATCTGTAGCGCTGCGACGATTCGGCTATGTATGCAAATTATGAGCTGGCAGTGAACTTTTTTCGCTGTGGCTGGTGCTAGCTTAATCGGGGCGTATGCGTAATATTTGATGTTTAAGCTAAAATACCACAAGAAATGTGCTTGTAATGCTTCAAAAGCCAGCAATGACCACTCTATAAAGCTGCACCGACACACACTACACACATTTGGCACATTAAGTGCTGCATTATTGCTGTTGTCAGCAGCAACAACAGCAACAGCAACAACAGCAACAACAACTAGAAGCACTATGGGTATGGGCAAGGCAAGGCAAGTGCATTTTATGTTTCGCATACACAAAGTCGAGTTTATGCCAGCTGGTTTGCACCCACAGTTGCGCCGCAGACCCCCCCTCCCCCCGCGCTACCCATGCCTTCCTGCTGAGCCTTCCGCTTGGCCACGCTCAAAAGCCAAGCGCACGGAATGAGTGACTGAGTGACTGACTGACATGTGTCAAGTAACAGCAGCAGTAACAGCAGCAGCAACATCAGCAACTGCACCAACATCAGCAACATCAGCAGCAGTGAGTGCTGCCAGCATGCTTAAAATGCTACGCAATTACCGCAAGTACACATAGAAAACAAGTTGCTCTACTTTGCTGCATAGTGCTCAGCTATAAGATGCCCTGCAGTGCTCCCACATAGTATGTATGTTGCCAGTTAATTCTTGACTGGAATATAAATCTGCCTTAAGCACGTAACTGTCGAGTTGCCATTTTCAGAGAAAGGTAAGGGTAAAATCGAATAAAATTATCTTTGGTATATTTCATTAACCAATATATAAGTGTTGCCCATTTGTTGGGCATAGGGTATGACGAGAGCTTATGATGAGGCTGATGATGGCGTCCCGGATCGGTGTATATATATGTATATATATATATATATATATATATAAATACACATATGCATGCATAGCTTTGATGCTCAAACTGCACTTTTAAATATCAGCGTCACATCAAAAACAAGCGTATGGCCACCCGCTGCTTAGCTGAATCCGCTCTTTCATTGCGCGGCACCCTCGGGATAAATGCATTGCCCTCATTTAAGTGGCAGGCACAACTGTCGCGGTCCTTGCGGCTTAGCTGGTTACTGCTAACTGGTAAGTGTAACTAGTGTGCGGTGCTCAGAAATTCTCTGCTAATGAATTTGCTCACATTGTTTGCTTTGGGCTTAAATTGTACGTAAAAGCTGACTAGCTCATGGTAATAAAAATATGAAAAATACCTATTTATTGTGTTACATTAGTAGATATCCGGCTTTTCATTCATATGATAGCGACAAGCGATAAAGAGCCAGCGAACAATATCCATTTGTCCTCTACATATTAAATGTCCAAACTTAAGTGGTTGCACGATGACTGAAAAATATGTGCATAAATAGTGACCGGGTCCAAGTCAAACCTTAAAAGAAAAGCGGGACAGAAAGAAAGAGGCAAACAAGGAAAGAAAGCCACAAGCCCCAAGAAAAATAAACGTCAAATTGATTTTAAAAGCAGTTTCTTGATGGCTCAGGCTCACTTCGCTCACTTCAAATTAAGTAAATCGCACTAAAAGCGCACGCCGGACAGCGGCCGGCACTGAGCCATGAAAAATGAAACTGAAAAATGCTTTTACTACATTTTCTTTCAGCGTTGCTGTCGCATTGCTTACATATTTTTAATACCCATTAACCTGAAGAGATATTAGGGAGGTTCAAAAATTGAACTGAAGACTCGAATCATATCTGAATATCCATTTGGCATCGATTACCAATTTGTACACAATTATTTTAGTATTTAATATATTATTAAAAAAACTGCAATTATCTTTTCTTTTTTAATTTTTTTTTGTGGTATAAATTCACTGCTAAGGGTTCTTCCTGTATTGCCCCTTTATCCCAATCTGGAGTTAAAAAGAAAGGAGGTTATCTCGAGGGAGATATCTGCTGGAAAATGGACCAGCATTTATAGAAATATAAAAATACTTACACACAGGGTATTTTCCAGTCAAGCACTCACAACTAGATTATTCTTACTATTTTCTTTTTTGAATTTATGCCAAGCCAATTCACGCCGCGACGCGAAACCCATTGCCGAGACCCCTCTCCCCGCCACACCGCCTTAACACCGCCGACGTCCGCTGAATCCCTGACTGCCTGACTGCCTGAACGCCTGCCTGGCTGTTGTAGCTGCTGATGAGTTTCATTATGTGCGAACAAATCATCACATGCCAACGACAGCGCCAACAGCTGAACGAAGCGATGATGCAGGGCAGCCAGCCAGACTGCACGGCGTCGCGCTCGTTTAAAAGCCATTTCGTGCATTTGTTAAGGACGCTCGACATTGTGCATGTATGTGTGTGTGTGCTTGTGTGAATCTATGAACGTGTCTAAGTGTGTGTGTGTGTAGAAAGTCAACACTATTTCATTCGAACAAAAGCCATTTGGGCAAGATTATGAGAGCGCTGGGAGCATCTATTTAAAGCGACCACATTGCGTATTAGTAATGTGACAGGGCACTCAATGAAAAGAAATAAAATCTATCTACGTCGTACCGCGCATAAAATACCCTTTATAAAGTAATCCCTTGTTAAATGTGCTTACAAAGTATAGTTAAAAGCTCTATCTAATTTTAATTAACTCAGTGAAGTTAAAAGTTTTCTACAAAGTGTTGCAAAACCATTTAATTATTCGATCTAGCTAGATGACTGCCACAAACTTGTATTTATACATATAAGTATGTATACATACTATTAATGTATATTCCATGATGAACACCGGATACCCTTGGAGAGGGTATAAAGGGACAAAGCGTTGGTAACGTCAACAAATCGATCAACGCACAGTTTTCCATTAAATCGACTCACAAAAAAAGAAAAGCGTTGCCATTGCCAGTGTAAACAACATTGGCAACTGGCCCAACTGTTCCTTGTCCTGACCAGCTTCAGTCAAATGTGGAAACAAAACCAGTTAACAGCCTCAGTGGCAGCAGCAGCAGTAACAGCAGCAGCAGCAGCAACAGCAGCAGCAATAACAACAAATATCATTCTTGGTGGTTGTGTGCTGTGTGCAGCCTAACGACAACATTCAATAAACAATTCACAATTGATTGACAAACGGACAGGCGGCCTTGTCATTTGGATTCACTGCTGACGATTGACCAGAGGCAGACATTGTTGGATAGGTCCTGACGACGACAAGTCAGCGGAAGGATGTTAGTTCGAGTGGATGAGGAAATTGAAAGGGAATGCTGACAACAAACTCGACAAGAATGCAGCACTACAAAAAAACCATACAACAACAAAAAAATGTACAAAAACTAAGAAATGACAAAAAAAGGCAAAAACGCCTGGCACAAGTGAAAACAATAAAAGCAAATTTCTGAGAGGACATCCGTCAGCGATTAAGCAACGCCCTCGCCACAGTTGAAAGTGGACGGTGGTCACATCTCTAGCTTAATTGACTGGCCATTTGTATACATATATATTCCTTGAGCTTGGATCGTTTATTGTTTATATCTGTCAAAGGTCTCTGTAAGGATGCCAAAAAATAATTATGTGGCAAAGACTTGAATAATATCAAAATAAAATACAAAAAGGTGATTTAAACAAAATCCAAATATATAAAAAAGGAAAACATTTATTTTAAACAAAAAAATTAGCTTTAATTACAGTGATTGCCCACTGCTAAGTTCCCTAAAAGCCGACTGTCTCAGCATGACCCGATCCTGAAAATCACGGGGATCACGGACACATAAATCACTTGATTGTTGTATATGTCATTTGGAATCCCCTCATTGCCCACCTCGATCATCGGTGCAAAGCGAGAGACAACCCCTTAATTAAAACGCCTTCTCATTAATTGCGCACGTGACGTTAGCCGCTCATTAACTTGCCTCACGTTGTGCGGGGCATAGTTTGGTTTGGTATTTGGCAATGGCTGGGCAAAGTTTTGTCGGCCAATAAAAAGAGGAATGGAGGGGGTCAGCGCAACATTATGTAAGGCAAATCCTTTTGGCAATTAGATAGTTGCAACCAATAAGAGCAAAGTGGCACAAGCGAAGATGGCAACGGCGATGACGACGACGACGACGACGACGACGATGGCGATGGCGATGGCGACACCCACAAATATTGCGCCAGTAAGTATCATGGTATCGTCGTGGTCGACGTCGCATTTCGTAGTGCAAATATCCCATTACTCGGATGAAACTTTTAATTAAAAAGTTGCCAATGACAAAACGGAAAGTGAGGGCAGCGGGGGCTGGGGCGAGCTGCGGCGAGCAGAAACTTCTGTACGCCCTGAGAAAGTGCTCTACGAGTATAGTCGCAGTCTTAATATTTAGTCGGGGCCAGTGGAGCGAGCTGTCTCAGTCTGGCACGCACGTAATTGAGACAAACTTTGAGACAGTAAAACATTCGTGCAATGCCTCAGGACGGGGGGCTGCTGGATGCCAATGAGAAAATTACGACATTTAAACCCGGAGGTTAAATGCACGTGAAATATTAAGTTTAGTTGCATGAGAGCACACTAAATCTTCTTCTTGTGGCCCATTTGTTTGCCACTGTCTCTCGCCCCCACTCTCTCTCTCTCTCTCTCTCTCTGAGTGCGAGTAAGTCTGCGATGAGCAGCTAATTATGGCCTGCTAGAGCCAGATGGAGCTCATGCTGCACCAGCTTTCTGGCACGCAAAGCTCCAGTTGTAGCTGTAAGTTTGAGGAAGGGGGGGGGGGGGGTGTAGTTCCTTGCACAACATCTTGAGCGTGATAAATTTGCGTGCACAGAGACGTGCCTCTCTGCTGGGTCCTGACCCTAACATTAATCGGGCTATGACCAGGGCTAAGGCATTTTCCGGTTGTGTAATTGTGTTGCATGCAATCAAGGTATTATAAGCTCTAAGCCAAGATCTATTTTCACCCATCAACAGCACTTGTCCGTATTTGTCAAAATCAGCATTTTCGAAATTGTCGGAGAGAAATGCAACCCAGTCGTATTGGAAAATGCTATCAGGCGTGTGCGTAGCGAAAATTGCACAACGACAAAAGATTTTGCTTGCCCAGGGCAGTCGAGTACTGTGGGCGTGGTGGTGGCTAATTATGCTGGCAATGCCAATGGCAACGGTAAATGTAGCGATTTTGCAAAATAATCAGAAAATGCTCTCATCATTTGACGTAAAACGAAATCGCATGAAATTGCACGGGAAATGCTGTGCCCATCGGCACATTCGGGGCGAATAGGCGTTATGTGGGCGTGGCAGTAGCGACCAGTGCCTGTGCACATTCTATACCCTTGTCTGGCGCTGGTTAGACGCCTCGGCCGAGAAAATTGGAACGTATAGGCAGCGGAAGTGCTGCGGTTGCCATGTTGCTGCTTTGTTGCGTTATCTAATTACAAAGGAATTGTGCGGCAGCGTCACACAATTTTTGGTCTGCCAGCATTGTTTTGGGTCGGTCCAACCGTATCCGCAAAATATTATTTTGTTCGCATAGTTACATCAGTTTGCCCAAGCCAGCTGCTACATGCAATACCCTGCAACCAGTTTCAATATATGCAACGTAATCACAATCAGGACTCGGATCGATTTTAATAGACATTAAATCTCGTAAGTTTTGACAAAGTTATGGCAGTGGTTTGTTTGGGTTGAGTTTGAACCATGAACAAGCTGTCCAGCTCTTATAGTCTCTGAGATCGTTAATAGACGACTTTTGATGCTGATCAACAATATATATACATATTTTATTCAGCCTGATACATACATTTGTACAACTTCATGACACACTTTTAAATGGGTACAGGGTATACAAGTTTGATGGGAAAAATGATTGTTAGTTGATAATTTGTTTAATGGTCGAAGTAAATTTATTTTCGATATTACATTAACTCAAAAACTCACTAAAAGCTCTTCTCCATAATTTACCAAGTACTTAAAATTCGTTGTGCTCCAGGCCAAACTAAGAGAGGCACTTTACTCTTCCTATACTCATACTCCCATGTTGTTTCATAGTCAAAGCGTAGAAAAATTGCTGCTGGCATCCGATTTTATACATATAGACTTCTGGGCCCCAGCACGGGACATTTCCCACAGATAGTTATACATAACCGGGCACATATGCGCTAAACACACTCGTGTCTAATAAGTTTTAGTCAAATGTCCAACCAAGCGAGCACCCGCGCTTGGACACTGGCAAAAACAAACACATGCACACGCACACACACACACACACACACACATAGATATGCATAGTCGGTGGCGGGATAAACAAATGAAGGGTCGTCCATTGGGGTCGCAGCTGCGTGTGTGGCACATTCGAGGGTGCATGGCGAAAAATTGTCAAACTGCCGGACGCGGCCCGAAAGTCAGTTGGTTTAGAAATATGCTTAGCCATTTTCCGGCTACCCATCGGACCTAGCCCCCGGCACCCGACCCCCGACCCCCGACCACCGACCCTGGTGGACGTTTACCGACCGCTCGAATTTAAATTGACAAAATATTTGGTTGTGCCACACACACACACACACACAACCACACGGTTCTTCGTTAACTGAATGAATTTAAGTCGCTCTCCTAGTCCTTATATGTGGGTAGCAGTCAGAAAAAAAATAAGCAAAAATGATTGCATCCCAACACTAATTGCGCGTTTGCCAACACTCGAATTCAAAACAATATTTGCAACAATTAATAAAAACGCGTTTACGGCAACAAAGAGCCCAACAATATTATATTTCTGTACAAAATCAAAACACAAGAGGGTAACAGTAACGAGTGCTCGACTTGCAGATATCCTGTATTCTTGTTATGACGTCAACGTTCTTTAAGCTATTGCGAAATAAATTATGGCTATCATCGGATACCAAGAAATTTTGTTCAATACCAAAAATAACTTTCAGTTCTCATCTGAAGTGTAACTAAATGAAGTAAAGAATCATTTTATTATGTTTGCAGGGCAGTTTCTTGTCAAGGCCAGCAAATGTACCCATATCTACAGTATCATAAACCGTTTTGTGTGGTTAGTTACCTTTTAAATGGTTCTGCCTGATGCGACCCAATGTTACACGAATTGTGGGTACAGGGTATGCAAATTATGAGCCATAAGCGGGCAACGCTGGCAATTTGTTGCGAAATTTGACAAACATTATAAAAGGGCAGCCCGTTTAACTAATTTGAGTCCAGGCAACAGCAAATTATGTAAATTTGAGATGCGTCAAAATTGGCATATGAGAAATATTGTATTCGTGAGGTTGCCGGTGTTTTTTTATTGGAAAACTTTTTGGAAATAAAAAGTTGAGTTTAGAGCAACATATTATAAAACAACCAGTTGTAGATTGTACACTAGAAATTTGAATTTATGTCGTTCAAAATGCTTCTTTTTACAGGATATAAACTGAAAATTTTGTTTTACTAAAAATAAGGCTATTTAAATGAAGTCAAATCTATGTAAGAAGTCTGATCTAATGAACACCAAGTGGTCTGATACGCTTGGGCATATTACGTTTGAGTAGGCTCCAGTTGATACTTGTGGGCGCAGGGGAGACATGCGGTTTCCGGAGCTTCTTGGCCTTGCTGGTTAGCTTGGAGCGTATGGAGCGCAAGCTTTGATACTGGCTGGCGTTGTGAGCTTTGCTGAGCTGCTTTGTTACCTTGGACGATTTGGCCGCCTTCGGCTTGAATTTATTCTTGAGGACCATTTTGCCATGGCCGGTGCGGCTTTTCGTCCCAGTGGTGGATTTGTTCTTCGCCTTGGTCACACTCTTGCCAGACTTGGAAGACCTGATAAACTTCTTTGACTTCTGCGACTTGATGACCTTTAGGTTTTTGGTTGACCTCTGTGAGCTCATAAGAGCACCGCCCTCAGAGCGAATTGATTTTGAAACCTTGGGCTGTGGTTTCTTCACCGCGTATTTGGGTGATGCCGGTACCTGTGTGGAAAAGACGCGTGCAGCCTGTACAATCGAGTCAAAGTTTCCGAAGATTTGCATTATATTCCTGTTGATGTACTGCAGATACTTCAGCGAAGATTGGCACAGGTTGCACTTGGGGTTCTTATCGCAGTTGTTTCGTATCAGGCTTTCCAAGTACAAAAAGTTCTTGGCCATATTTTCGCAATGTGGGCACTTATTCATGGCGCTGCGATCGTAGTTATTTTCTTTTAGATTTGCAACGTGTTCCTTAAAGCCAGGTTTTTGTTCTAAATTTATTTTCGAATTATGTGGCACTATGTACGAGTTATCCGGTTTTTTTTTACCAAACATTTTTCGTAGAACAGAAATTTTGTTACCCTTTACAGGTATAAAATGAAAATGTGATATTTTAGTTATTTTCTATTCTTATTTTATATATACTTTTACACAGCCTACCTGAGCCATAAGTTGATCCAACTGATTTCGTGTAAGGTGGTGAAGTGTCTAATACTTTTTATTATAATACAGCCTGTGCTGACAATATATTCAGCGCCTGCTCAAATTATTTATATTTATATTACAAATGATATCTGGATCCATCATTATTAAAATTAGTTATTTTAAGCATTATTTATTTTAAGCTCTCTATTCATTTCCAGATTGAAAATTAAATCTTAGACTGCATTTTATTTGAATTTTTGTAAACAAGTTTCATTGATGCAAATAAGCATTAGTGCAGCAAAAAAAAAAACAAGTACTAAGAAGACTGACCCCAATTAAATTTCAACGCATGTCGACAAAATAAACATAAATATAATTTAATGCCCTGAATGCAGGTCGCCTGGCCATGGCCCTGGTTCTGGTTCTGGCTTTGGTTCTCTGGCTTTGATTCTGGCTGTGGCTCGTTGAATTTCTATTTCCTTGGGCGCAATTAGCGATAATCAGCTTGCAGTGGCAGGCTTTGGCCAGGCTCTGCTTTTGCTATTGTGCGTTGTTGTTGACAATTTCATTTTCATTTTGATTTTCATTTCCAGTGTCATTTCGTATTGTGTATTTGGGTCAGCTCGTTGCGATGTGCGCAGTAATTTATTTCATTTTAAGATAAAATCGCGCAATTTAGCTAGTTTTTTTTATCGCTTTCTTCGGCTAACACATTTTTAACTGACTACTCCGTTCTCGATTAGGTGGCGTTTGAATGTTGGCTTAAATGTTGACCTTGGACAGTGATTGCTTAAATTATGCAAATTTGGGTCACACATTTTTGCGGTTGGGGTCCAAATAGCGAATTAAGCCCTTTGTTAAAATGGCTTTATTAAACAGCAATCATCATACTATTTGCTCTGCCTCCGCACAAATAAATAAGTCGAATGCATTGTGTGTAATATGTTAAAGTTAGCTTCAAGTGTAATATGCCACTTAAATCTTGTATGGTATTAGTTTTGAATGTTGTGTTAAATTAATAGTTTCATTCATTCATAATATTTAGCTTAATCTAAAAATATAATCAAGTTTTAATATCAATGCGAATAAAAAAGTTATAAAAAGTTTATGGTTTCATACTTTTCAAGACAAACTTTTGGCAAATATAAATGCTTCCCAAATCCAATAAACTTTTCTGTGAAATGCTCATCTAGTTAAGCAACTAGATTAAATTAGAATTCAATGTTTTAGCAATTTTAATATATGAATTTTTTGCTTAAATATGACATTTATTGGTAAATTTTATGTTGACACAACAATGCAACCAGTTAGCTCAAGCTATTGACATACAAATGTTGACATTTGTGTGCATCCACATTTTGTTTATCTAAACCTTCAAACGCTACTTCTGCTCCTCTTAGATCTATATGTAGCAGTTCAATAAAACAAGGATTTATGGCATCTAGCTTGCCACGCAAGCCAACAACAATTCCCTACGAGACAGACACAAGTTCGATTTGAAAATATCTCAGAAAAGTCAAGCACAAGTGCAAAGTGACGATAAACAGAGCAGCTCTCAGGATCTACACACAAACAACATCGTACGACCATAAACTTGATTGTTCATAAATGTATGGGGCGTATACGTAATGCATTAAAGCAATGCAACGCTCTGTGCAGCTCTGTGGTGTGCCATGGGCGTGCCAGGGCCGTAAAGTGCCAACGTAATGAATTTATTAAAAGTTCATTTTGTTAACATGAACAACGAGCAGTGCTGGAATGATGACGAGAGGGGGGAGGACACTGCTGATGTCTTGGGCTTGGCTTACTTGCATGTTGGCCAAGTTTATCCAAATAGACTTCAATTATTTGTGCCTTGCATGCGACAACTGAAATGTGAGTGTTAATGGATTTGTGCCAAGTTCTCGTCGTTAGCCACAAACGCTCACTGATTTATTCGTGTGGTCAAAATTAGGGCGTAGCAACATTGTTGTTGCTTGCCCAATGCGTTTGACTTTGGCAAACGCCGCCCGGTGGCACAGTTATGCCAGGCCGTTTTTTACCAACGCTAACTCAACATTTGACCCACAAAGGTTGCCGCCCGAGCGGACCCTTTTGCTGTAACGACTTCCTGCCGACTTCGCTCAACCGACGCGTCGCGACGTCAGCAGCGGCAACAGCTGCACTACCACTTACAAATAAACATGTGAGGGTAAACACCTTCTTACTTAGTTAGATTTGCTTGTTGTTGTCCAAGCGCTGCTGCTGGCTTTGACTTTGGCGTCGACGTCGACGTCTTCTTGCTTTAGTGTATTTATTTTGTTTGCTTTTCGTGCCGTACGTGTTTATGGCCTGCAAAATGGCGCTTGTGGACGAAAGTGAAACTTGCTTTTGCCGCTGGCTTCGCTTCAATTCACTTTCGAGTGGGCGGCACGGTGTTTAGCCTGCTCGGCATTTCAATATCAACAGCGGCATGCATAATTTCTTTGCTCGAGCCTATGTAAATTTGCTCGGAAGTGTTCAGCTGTGTGTGTTTTGTTCCAGTTTTAGACTCGACAGAAAGCAGGTCAACTTCATTTCTCGCGCTGACCGACAGAGCTACAACAACAGCGACAGCTGCTACGATAGCAACAACCAATGCCAGTTGCCTGCCCCCTTGATATGCGAATGCCGCAAACACAAATTGGCACAACAGCAACAGCAATAGCGACGCAAGCAACAGCAACGAGCGTCAGCGGCAACAACTCGGCCATAATTTCTTTAGCAACGATGCCAAGCCCTTGGGCCAATAGGTCTCACACACACACACTCACTCACACACAGAGACACATACACACTTGCATTGGCTGGCTGGTTTGGTTTCGCGTTTTTGTTTTTTACTGCCTTTGATTTTTATTGTTATTATTTCAGAGTTGACGTCGCTGCTGGCGTCGCGAGCGTCAGCTCGCAATCGCCTTCTGCGGCATAAAGTTCAAACTGCAAATGTTTTGCGGTCAGTTTGGATTTGAAGTTGGCAGGTAACGCGACGTGATGCCTCATAGCACCTGAGCACCGCCGTTGCTGACGTTAAACTGTTGGCACACAAGTGCAAGCCCTGGCAACATTTTTGCCCACTTGTCTCCTTTGAGCGGCGCTTCGGTTATCAAGTTATCCAGTGGACAGGTCGTGTTCAGTTCCTCCCAGACGGTTGTGCTCTTATGTGTTTTGGCAATACAAACAGCAACAAAAACGCGTCCAAGCATCGATGAGCACATAACAATTGATTGAAAAGTGCAACGAAAAGAGTTGACTACGATAATCTGGTAAGTTTATGTGCTAAAATGGCCATGACTCAGAAAAGTTGCCAGTAAACTAGTTGGTTTTTCTATATGCCCCAAAATTTTTAAAAATGCGAGTGGCAGCTTATCTGCACGCAATCGAAATGTTAAATACACATATTGCTACTAGGATGATTTATTAGCCAGGCTAAACAGGCTAAAATACTTAATATGTACACATTGGCAAAAAAGTACAAGAATATTTCTGAAAAGAAATTAATTCATTTTAATTTTAGTAACCACACATTTTAACTGAAAATCCCGAAGTCCATTGCATCAGCACTGCTAATCATACGGTTAATATGCTTCGTTAAGGATAATACAATTTATGTACTGCTTTCCAAAATCACGTTTACCACAATTACACTCATATACTTAGTTAGCCAGCACCAAAATACATTTTTTAAATATATGAAATTGTATTTTTCATGATTCAATTTGTATATTTAAACACGTTTTCCTGCATTTAACGAGTATAAATTTTTACAAAATATTTTTAGCTTTGCTTGTCTATGGCAAATATAAATTCGAATCATGTTTGTAACTACTTATAATGAATTTGTCATCAATACTTTTTTTCAGGTGACAACCCTTGTTCAACAACAACATATTTTTTAAACATCATCTTTGGTGAGTCCACTTTTGAATAGACATCTCATGTTGTTTTGATTTGATTTTGCCGTATTTTGCATTTATACCTCATAACATCCAGCTGAACCAAATACATTTGACAGAAACAATTAAATTATGCTCATAGGAGTTAGGTATTTATTGTGTGCCAAAATTAACTTCAATATATTTGTGCGGCATATTATCAAATGAAAATGCATATATGGATATTCAACTATTCAGTGTGAATTATAATTAGTCCGTGCCTTGGACGCAATTATTCGCAACTGCTGTTGCACTTTAAACTTTTTCGCAGCAATGTGTTGAACGAATATTTTCCGCTTTTTGCGCGCATACTTTAAAAACTTGCGCAGAGAAGTATGCAATACCTACCTAACTGGCCGGCGGCCGAAAATCTTTGAAAGCGCTTTGCGTATTTTATGCTAATAAAATTTATTGCGCATACAACGTTTACTTACATATATTTGTATACCATATTTAGTGCTTTTTTTTTGCTGCGATGGGTGCTCAGCAATAAAGAGCAATCGGTAAACAATTTAAACTTTTCTCTGAATGATGCCCTTATAAGTATGCAACACTTTTGCAAACTCTCCATCAGCTTTGAAACAGGCTGGCATATTTTTGAGCCATTGATTATGTGTGTGTGTGTGTGAGTGTGTATGTTAATGCAATTTAACCGTTTGGTCTTTCGCAGATGGGTCGCATAAAATTGAAATTAATGTTATTTGCCACGCATAACGGCAGCCTTTTAAGAGTACTTCTGCAGCAGGTGTTGTTATCTCTGTGTGTGTGCTTTTGAAATGTTGGCAACGAACTTTTTTTCCGCATAGCTGAACGGCATCAGCTCACCGCGCATTTTAGCTAAAAGCCTTTCAATGCTCTTAACTATTTATAAAAGCGTTACGCACTATAAACCTGGCACAGATGGAGTACAGATTGCCAAGACTACGCATATGTGCGTGTGTGTGTGTGTGTGTGTTTGTGTGTGAGTGTGCTTGTGCGTGTAAGTGAAAATCACAAAGCGCTTTCAGGCACCCAATTTGCGAGTGCACCTTAAAGTTAATGACACAAAGCCGACCAGCTCCGCAGTGAAATTCTTTCGAGAATTTTAATCAAATTAATCATAATCTGCATTGGCTGCAAAGCTGCTCTTTGCATTCGATGGTTGCCTTTGGCGAATGCGCTAATTAATTATGCAGTCAGTCAACGACAAGGGCGGCGGTAAAAATTTAAGCGGCGCACAAAGAGAAAAGAGACAGCCACGTCCTTGCAGGTTAGGTCAGATGGCCGGTTCAATTGTGTCATTAAACGGTGTCAGCAATTAATTGAAATTAACACTTGGCATGCAATTGACTTGGGAATTGCAACAGGGCGATGCAGTCGACACCCTATGTCTGTGTACATATATGCAAGGTTTATGTATATATGTATATGTATATATAATCTTTTGTGTGTGCGCAAGTTGAGGATAATTAATCTTTAAGCTCCGCTGCGCTGCATTTTGGGCGCTCAACTGTTTCAATTAAGTACAAGCATTTGAGTGGGTGACATATAAAGCAGAGATGGAGAAAGATTATAACGCTGCAAGTGGAAATGCAGGCAACTACTATCAATTCAGCAGCAACTGCTAATGAGCTTTATAATTACTTCACATGTCCCAATTACAGTTTGTGCATACTCGTGTATGTACTTATGCAAAAGTCTTAGCTGTGAGAAAAGCGTATCGGCGTTTGCTTGATCGGGTTAACTTGGCCAAAGACGACCACAGCAAGCTGTGAGGTGAAATAAGTTGGCTCATACGTTTATTTGCAAACCACACACGTTAACCGCATGCGTCGGGCTGGAGCAGCAACTTAACGGTAGCCTGGGCCAGAAAGTGCTATAAAATTAGCAACTAGTTGAAGCATTTATGGGGCATATCCATGGATCTGATGGGCTGCAAAGTAGCTGATAGCTGCAGAGAGAGGCAGACAGCTGACATCGCAGAACTAGCGCAACAAAGTAGTGACGCGTGCACCTGTCAGGTGGCCTTTAAGTGCCTGCCCCATGCCGCACTGTCATCGCCCTCTTTATGAGGCAACAACTGACAAGCTGACAGGCCAAACTACCAGTGTGGCACAGGGAAAGTGGGTGGCAAGCTAGCAAACAAACGAAACACACATAAAGCTAACGCATTTGGCGTGCTGTGTGGCAATGCGGGTGGCTTGTGGCATGTGGCATGTAAATGGAGAGTGGAGCAACTGCAACTGTGGGAGCAGCAGCAGCAGCAGCAACAGCAACAGCAGCAGAAAGAACAACAACATCAACAAGTACGAGTGCCCACAAGCAACTGCCAAGTTTAGTTGCATAAGTGCATAGGCCGGTGCACGCATATGTGGCATAGCCGAGCTGCCTAATAAGCCAGGGGCAGAGCTTGGCATATTCAACATGGCTAATATATGGATCTTCTGATTTAAAGGCAGTCACTTGCCGAGAGCCATTTTAATTAAAAGAATTGTGAGATGCAGCAACAGCAACTGCCACGCCTTTCTAAAACTTGCCTCGCTTCATTTCGATTCTTGCAGAAAACGCAGCTGCAGTTTATTTCTGGGGCACTTAACCGACTGGACGCCTCAGTCAGGCTTACGACGAGTGCTGTTGCTGTTGTTGTTGCTGTTGCTGTTGCATGTTGCTCTTGACATGCCACAGCGAGAAACTTTCGGCATTCTGTGGGAGCAAAATGTCGGCCCAGCTAACACATCCTGACACAAGTCAAGGAATTTATGAGCTGTAACGGCTACAAATGTGTGTATGCAACTATGTGTGTGTGTGTGTGGGTGTGCTGAAACAGCTCTTGGCTTAATTGAAATTTAAACGCTTAGCTCCAGTGTCAGCTGTTAAGTCGTTTCTTTTCGCATTTTGCGCATGCAGCATTTCATGAACTTGGCAGTTTGCTATTTCAATTTACGTCCGCTCGCAATGCAATGTTTGCTAGCTGCACATATCGGCTAGCTGTCCATGATTACCCCTGCTGTATCCAATAAAAATCACAATATTTAACCCAGTTAAGCCGCCAAACTAAGTTAACAAAGTTCCCCCACACCGCTGATGGGCAGCAACGCATGCGAGTTTGCTGCGGCTTAGCTCTCTCACTTTGTGTGTGTGTGTGTGTGTGTGTCTGTGTGTGTATGGGTGTGTGTATGGGTGTTGCTCTGAATTTGGGCTTAGGAATCGCCACTAGGCCGCCAGTGGCCGCCGCCTCATCACCATGGCAACTTGGGTGGCCAACACAATAACACGGAGCATGCACCAAACGCAAACCCCCGAATACACACACACACACACACACACACACAGAGGGGCCAACTAGAACAAAAATGCATTAGCAGCCAGTTGTGCGATGGATTCTAACAGTGCCTGTCCAGCTCCAAGGCAAACGCCATGTGTAAAAATGTCGAAAATAAAACTTGGCAGTAATATATTTAAATTTACGTCCGCTCGCAATGCAATGTTTGTTAGCTGCATATATCAGCTAGTTCTCGATTATTACCCCTGATCTATCTAACAAAAATCACAATATTTAACCCAATTAAGCCGCCGAACTAATTTAACTTAATTCCCCGGCACCGCTGATGTGGGCCATCAAAGTGCCAAGGCAGCAACGCATGCGAGTTGGCTGCGGCTTAGCTCTCTCACTTTGTGTGTGTGTGTGTGTGTGTCTGTGTGTGTATGGGTGTTGCTCTGAATTTGGGCTTAGGAATCGCCACTAGGCTCATTGGCCGCCGCCTCATCACCATGGCAACTTGGGTGGCCAACACAATAACGCACACCCCCAAATATACACACACACACACATACACGCACATGGAGGGGACAGCTAGAAGAAAAATGCATTAGCAGCCAGTTGTGCGATAGATTCCAACAGTGCCTGGCCAGCTCAAAGGCAAACGCCATGTGTAAAAATGTTCAAAATACAAAAAAAAATACTTTGTAGCTAGCTTTTTATTAACGAAATCAGAAAATGTGAAACACACACACACACACACACAAAGTCATGGGTCAAATTGCGTGGAGTTGGGTGCAAAAACTAAAAGTCTGCACTTGATAGTGACGAGCGGTGAAATCTGAAAGCTGGACAAGCAACAAGAACTCAAACTGAAAAGCAAACGCACCGCATGAAAAATACCAGCGCATAAAAAATAAAAAGAAGAAACTCGGTCGGACCTGAAAATGTCAACAATTTGTGTCATAAATGCAGTCAAAGGTAAACAGTGAGCCACGGAAGCTGACGCTGACGCTGACGGTGCAACCGGAACTTTGGAATCCCTTGAGTCACTTTCAAATAAATTGTGAGCATTTTGGTGCGCACAGAATGTCTTTGACGCAATAACCAGTTTGAGATGCATTAAATTTTCATTAGCTGCAGCAGCTGCGGCGGCAGTGGCAGCGGTCGCATTGCCGGAGCTGTTGCTGGCATAATTAGCCAGACATTTGATGGCCAAAGTCAGCGTCAGAGTCAAAGTCAAAGGCTGGCCGCAAAAAGGTTAAAGCGAGCTGAAGCTGTGCGGAGACAAACGATGCAAACATACAACAAACAAAGCTGGCCAGACAAAACAGTTTACTTACCTGAATATCTGTGTGTGTGTGCGTGTGTACTTTGCCTCATGCCCCCTTAGGGTTTGGCACTCGTTGCAAAAGTGGCTTTTTGAGTGGTTTTTCAATGAAGTGTTAAGTGGGGAAACTGCCAGGCTGCTCAGTCGCCCTCTGCCAGTAGGTGCTTCCTTGTGTGTGTGTGTGTGTGTGCCCCAGCCACTTCAGTTGCCCGTGTGTGAGTGTGTGTATGCGTGTGAGTGTATTTAGTTGTCGCTGCCTATTTGTCTCTTTCCGTCACCCTCTGCAAATAGGTCTGCGGTCTGTGCACACCTTTTGCTAGAGTCCTTGCTCCGTTGGTTATTGGTGTTGCTGTGGTTGTTGTTACTGCTGTTGTTGTTGTTGTTGTTGCTGTTCTTCTACTTGCTGCCATTGTTTGATGGTGGTTATAAAGCTGACAGCTGTCAGTTGGCAGTAAATTTGCTAAAATGTTTATTTGCCAAGCGGATGAGTTTGCGTTTAACAGCATGCACAGTCCTGCTCACACACACACACACACACACACACACACAAGCACATATACACACACACTTGAATAGTTTGGGCGCTCGCCACACAATCACTGACATGTGTAAGGACACACACACAAACATAGAAAGTGTATACATTTATATGGACAGAGAGGCAACTCCTAAGGCACATTTCAGTTTACCAACGTGGGCTACGTTTAATCACTTATAAACAGCCGCAGCCACAGTAGTAGCAACAGTACAGTAGTAGGAACACCCACACAACAACAACAATAGTAATATGGCCAGCATTGCGTGTATGACAAATGTTTTGGTACTTAATAATAGAATAATTATGGCCACACCATAAAACTGCTTAACGATTATGACACACATGTACACAGCTGAGAATTAGAAAGACAGATACACAGAGAGAGAGGGATACAAAGAGGTCAAGTTAGATATATATATTTAATTTCATTTGGCAACCGCTGCGTATGCGTATTATGCAGCTAAATACTAAATAATATATATGTACAGTTGTAACTCATGTGCATATGAAGCATATAAATACTTAGGAGTATATATGCTTTGCAACATTGTGTGTCTTAACTCTCCTTTTTGGAAACATTAAAACTGTTTCATATCCAGTTCAAGAACTCTTTGAAGTGTGATTATAATTTGATTGGTCAGTTAAGTTTCTGGCCGTTGACAAACAAAATAAATATTTGCTAGTTGCTTTTGCTTTCATTCTATAAATTATAAATAAACTTAATTCTAGTAAAAAATTTAATGACAAAATTAATGTTTCTGTTAAAAATCATTCGAAAAATGCCAAGAAATGTGGCTTGTAAATTGCCCAAACAATGTGAAACGCCTTATAAATTACCTTTTCAGACCTCAAACTCCCATAGCTTTGTCAAATTTGAAACGATCTACAATCCCGATGCCATTTTGGTCATTATTTGGCATATATTTAAAATATACTTTTAATGCGTATATACTTTATATATATTGGTTGAATTTGTTCAAAATCGGATGACTATATCTTATAGCAAGAGTGTTTTATTGTATGAAGCAAATAAAATAATCAAGTACCCGAGTACCCAAGTACACCAATTTATGAATGCATATCTTGGCCAGAAAAAAGTTGACCTATTCCTAGAACTATGTAACTTTGGCACTTACTCTGCTTTATTCACAAACTTTATTCGCTTTGAGCTGAATTTAATGCAATCTTACTGTCAGCTAATGAGCCAAAAACTCTTTGCATTCTCAATATGAGCTGCCTGCCACAAGCCTCTGAGCTGTTTTCACTACTCTGCCGCCAACATTTTATTGCTTTTCGCTGCGGCGCGAGTCGGAATTTTTTATTAATTTATTAAAAGCCAACGCCTGTCGAAGACGCCAGCGATTTTCACGATGCCAATGATGCTCAACGCCTCGTAAACCTTGCCAAAATCATCATCAAGTAGCGCTGCAGCCGCGTTTTCGTCGCAGTCGTCGTCGTCGCCAGCTTCATTGCCGGCAAATGAAATGTAAATCTGCTGCGGCCCGCACAAAAAGCAGCCGCACAGCAACAAACAATCCGAGACAGCAGCTGCAGCACTGAGGCAGTAGCATCAATGCCAGCATCAAAATAAGCCGCAGACGCACCGCGACGCAGCGACGCGTCCTGCGATTTACGTGCTCTCAAATTTAATGCGGTGCGTGGCAATCGCCATTGCCATACCCACTCTCATTGCCATTCCCAGTCCCATTGATGTTGGCGATGTGATGCCATCATCACAGCTATCTGCATGCGCGTACTTATTTATTTAATTCCATTTCGGTTTTCAATCAACCGATAGGTTTGCGCAGCTTTCGCCATTTATTGCTTTATAAAAGGCAAAAGCAGCTGCTGCTGCCATCATCATCATCATTATCATCATCATCATCATAATCACCATCATTATCATCATCATGAACAGTATCATCATTATCAGACAGCAGTTTTCTGTTAAGCACCTTTTGTGCCGTTTTCCCTCATTGTCATAATTTATACATGATGATTGCCCAAAATAAACAAAATTCAACAAATTTTCTACTCGGCGTTGTCATTATTTCAAAAACTATTTGCCACGCGATTTAACGCCAAATTTCACTTTGATATCAGACTAAATAAGCAGCTCTTGTAAATATGTGTGTGTGTGAGAAAAGGGAAATTTAAATCAAATGTAAGCTCATTGAATTTTTCATAGGACACTTTTGTGCGCTTCGCCGCGGAGTGGTTCAGGGGCTCTTGCGAGTTGGGAGGAATGGGGGGAATGTGGTCGCTGACGTTGTCTATTTCGCAGTTGCCAAAGTGTCGTCTAATTCCCCAGTCAGCCAGGCAACCTGAGTCCTAATACGTGTGTGCGTGTGTGTGTGTTCGTGCTTTGATAAAAACTGAAATTAATTATTGAAAAGGCCGCATCCCGTCGCGTCGATTCGCGCTCGTTACACCGCATGTCGCCGGCTGTTGAAAATTTAAAAGGCGTTCGAGCGAAAGCAGTTGCCGCATTAGAGCACACACGCGCATACACACACACACACACACACACACAGACACATATGTACTATGCACACACATACTCAAATATGGCGGCTGCAAGTTCCGTTTACGCTTGAAAGCTTCAAATGTATTTACTTTGTGTGAGCAAAACTGTCACCATTAACCGCAGCCAGCAACTGTGCAGCGTGCCCGCATGTGGCAAGGACTCGAGCGCAAACAAATTAGCGTTTAATTATACATAGGCAGCAAATCCAAATACTAGAAAGAGTACGAGCACAAGTATACAAAACTTGTTTCAGTATTATAACTTATGAAAATGCATCAAAGCGATATACAATGAGTGCAACAAATCGCATTTTCAAATACAAAAGCAAAAAGCGAAACAAATACAAACCACAGCAGCAGCAGCAGCAATAACAATAAATTAAAGAATTATGCAACAGCGTCCGAAAGCGGATGTGAAACGCGTGGCTGCACCGGCCAAACCGCAGAGTTTAAAGGGCAATGCAGTTGTGGCCGAGTTGGCTGCAAAGAAGCAGCTGCAATTTGAAAGTCCATTGCCAGGACGGTCACGTGCAACGCCAGCAGCGACAATGACAATGAAGAAGGCGACTCGAAGGACAGCGCAAAGAACAACGACAACAAAGACGAGGACGAGGACCAGGACGAAAACGGATGCGCCGCCAGACAGCACCATTCGGGATGCAACGATTGCGGACGTGGCAATAAAAACTCGTCTAGCCGAGGGCTGCACCAGTCTAATGTATGCGTGTCAGCATGGTGACATTGTTCAAGTGCTTGCCCAGATGCGTGCCAAGGTAGGTGCAACAATCCAGCTAGCCAACAAGAACAACAACAACAACACTTCTTGTTCCCAGTGCCAAAGTTTTGCGCTTAGCAACATGTGCTAAAAAAAACTTGCGTACAACATAGAAATAAACGAGTGTAATGGACCAACTTGGCTGGGCAGCACCTTAAAGCAACAGCAACAACAACATCAATAACAGCAATAATAAAAACATGACTAGCTGACTTTCGGTGGAGCGAAATGAAGAAAGCGTAGCTTAGTGTTAGGCAAAAGCCAACATCATGATGTTGCCAAGCCAACCGCTTGGCATTGCCTTAACAAAAGCCCAAATCAGGCGAAGGCGTAACAAGATTTTAATCTTTTTGTTGTCACGATGAGCTGGCGCTAAAGTTAAAGTCAGTGTAAGGCAACCCTTTCGGCCCGCTTAGGGGGGGCTGAAGGTGTTTGGCAGCATGACAAGAGTCTTTAAAATTTCCGTTGCAGCCATTTGGTCGCATTGTTCTCAGCTCGGAGCCTAATTGCTTCATAAACATTTCTACAACAAGCTGAACATAACAAAGGGCCCAACTCTCCGCCGGCCAGACCGCTCCAGCCAGGGTCGAATTAAAATGCTGTAAATGGCAGGACATTTGAAATTGACAAAATAATCCCGAGGCTTAGTTATGGCTGCGCAATTTGGCAGCCGTGTTGCCTCTGCTGGCAAAACATTGAATGGTAAATGGTCGCTCTCGTCTCTTGGTTCGTTTGTCATGCGCCTAAATATGCCAATTTCCCCATTTAATTGAAATTTGAAAAGTTTTTAATTGAACGCAGATAAATTTCCAAGTCCCTCTAATGGCTGCCATCGTCGTCGTCGTCGTCGCCGTCACCGTCACCGACGTCCTTGTCGTCGTCCCATCCAAATTGTCATGTTGCTAGTTTTGCAATCATTATTGGACGGCACTCACCAACGCTCTGACAAAATGCTTTCATTTCCGGACAGCTCAAGACTTGTGCCTTGAGCTTCGTAATTGATATTGACGCCAAATTTGATATGAATTGGCCTCGCAGTGCCCACTGCCCATTCAAAGATACTTTTGTACTTCAGTCTTCAGCTCTCAGCCTTCAGACTTCACAGTTATGCCTGACGTCAGTTCACTCAGTTATGTAATTGTTAAATGGCATAACCTTGATGGCGCTCGCCTCGAACCAAACAACTCGCGACTGGTTTATTTGCCTGTGAAATATGGCAAATGGTGGCAATTATTACTTACTTTTGCCGCACAATACGCATTTTATATGCGTCATAAACAAGAAAACCTCATTTTACTTGCTTTCTAATTACAACAGAAAACAAAGAGACTGGCGCAATGAAATGTTTCTGAAAGTTTGGTGCCATTGCTTACCAATTGGGCGATGCATAATTAAAATGCAGACACCCAAAAAGTAATCATTGGTATTCTTAAATTGTATAATTTTTAAATTCCAAACCAACTTTAACTCTGAGGAAACTTATGCAAATTCTTTTTGAAATACATTTATTTTAAATTTATAATTGTGAATAAATTTGGGTTAATAAAAGGTCTGAATACATTATGTACCTGTAGAGGTTAAACTCGTAGAAACATAATAATGAACAAATGAAACTTGATCTCCATTCTCCGCTCATTTTTCAACATTCATGTTTTTTCATTTCAAATATTATAGCGAAGTGTTCAAAATGTTTTTAATTATGTTATAACAGACAATCGAAAAGAAATTAAATTACCTTCGATAAGCTTAAATATTATTTACAATTTCAATATACATTTTTTAAATCAATGACTTCTTATACCCTGAAATGAAAAAAAACGGTATATTGGTTTTGTGCAAAAGTATGTTAGAGGCATAAGAAAGCATCTCCGACCCCATAACTTTCAACAGCCGAGTCCGTCAGTCTATCTGTCCGTCTGTCCGTCTGTATGAACGCGCAGATCTCAGAGACTACAAAAGCTTGAGACTTCATAGTTGAAATATAAGCTCTCGTTGTGCCGGGACAATACAAGTTTATCTCGATATCTCGTCCCGTTCAAAAGTTATCGATAAATTTCGATTCCAATCCAGTGTATTTTAGGTATAGCTGAAATGGTATAAGAGGTAGAGGCACAAAATTTGGTATGCAGATAAAGAATTATGAATGTAAGAACTGGGTTCAGGGTATCTCCTAGTCGGGAACCCTCGACTAGAGCACTCTTACCTGTTTATACTAATTAAGACACCCACAATCAATAAAACGTAAATTTCAAAATTATATATTTTAAAAAATCAAAATTGCTCTTTTCGACAAAAAATCCAAAATTTATTTTTTTCAAAAATTGATAAATTTGAGACTTAGAACAAAACTAGATGCCAAATAATGATCAAAATGGCCTGGGGATTGACAATCGGTTCAGATTTGACAAAGTTGTGACAGTTTGAAGTCTGGGAAGGTCATTTATAAGGAACTTTTCGTTGTTTGGGCACTTTACAAGACAATTTTTTTGTCACTTTTGACGTGATTTTTGACAGAAAAATGAAACACCTCAAAATCACTTTTCGTATAGTTTTTTATACTAATTGAGACACCCACAATCAATTAAACGTAAAATTTCAAGATTCTATATTTTGAAAAATTAAAATTGGTAAGGGTCCCCCCTTATGATTTTTTCGTCAAAAAAATCCAAAATTGAATTTTTTCCAAAATTCATAAACTTGAAATGTAGAATTAAACTTGATGCCAAATAATGATCAAAATTGCCTCGGGATTGACAATCGGTTCAGATTTGACAAAGTTGTGACAGTTTGAAGTCTGGGAAGGTCATTTATAAGGAACTTTTCGTTGTTTGGGCACTTTACAAGACAATTTTTTTGTCACTTTTGACGTGATTTTTGACAGAAAAATGAAACACCTCAAAATCACTTTTCGTATAGTTTTTTATACTAATTGAGACACCCACAATCAATTAAACGTAAAATTTCAAGATTCTATATTTTGAAAAATTTAAATTGGTAAGGGTCCCCCCTTACGATTTTTTCGTCAAAAAAATCCAAAATTGAATTTTTTCCAAAATTCATAAACTTGAAATGTAGAATTAAACTTGATGCCAAATAATGATCAAAATGGCCTCGGGATTGACAATCGGTTCAGATTTGACAAAGTTGTGACAGTTTGAAGTCTGGGAAGGTCATTTATAAGGAACTTTTCGTTGTTTGGGCACTTTACAAGACAATTTTTTTGTCACTTTTGGCGTGATTTTTGACAGAAAAATTAAACACCACAAAATCACTTTTCGTATAGTTTTTTATACTAATTGAGACACCCACAATCAATTAAACGTAAAATTTCAAGATTCTATATTTTGAAAATTTAAATTTGATAAGGGTCCCCCCTTATGCTTTTGTCGTCAAAAAAATCCAAAATTGAATTTTTTTTCAAAATTCATAAACTTGAAATGTAGAATTAAACTTGATGCCAAATAATGATCAAAATGGCCTCGGGATTGACAATCGGTTCAGATTTGACAAAGTTGTGACAGTTTGAAGTCTGGGAAGGTCATTTATAAGGAACTTTTCGTTGTTTGGGCACTTTACAAGACAATTTTTTTGTCACTTTTGACGTGATTTTTGACAGAAAAATTAAACACCACAAAATCACTATTCGTATAGTTTTTTATACTAATTGAGACACCCACAATCATTTAAAAATCAAATTTCAAGATTCTATATTTTGAAAAATTAAAATTGGTAAGGGTCCCCCCTTATGCTTTTTTCGTCAAAAAAATCCAAAATTGAATTTTTTCCAAAATTCATAAACTTGAAATGTAGAATTAAACTTGATGCCAAATAATGATCAAAATGGCCTCGGGATTGACAATCGGTTCAGATTTGACAAAGTTGTGACAGTTTGAAGTCTGGGAAGGTCATTTATAAGGAACTTTTCGTTGTTTGGGCACTTTACAAGACAATTTTTTTGTCACTTTTGGCGTGATTTTTGACAGAAAAATGAAACACCTCAAAATCACTTTTCGTATAGTTTTTTATACTAATTGAGACACCCGCAATCAATTAAACGTAAAATTTCAAGATTCTATTTTTTGAAAAATTATAATTGGTAAGGGTCCCCCCTTATGCTTTTTTCGTCAAAAAAATCCAAAATTGAATTTTTTCCAAAATTCATAAACTTGAAATGTAGAATTAAACTTGATGCCAAATAATGATGAAAATGGCCTCGGGATTGACAATCGGTTCAGATTTAACAAAGCTGTGACAGTTTGAAGTCTGGGAAGGTCGTTTATAAGGAACTTTTCGTTGTTTGGACTTTACAAGCTATTTTAATACCCTGAACCCATTAAAAATGGGAAGAAGGGTATAATGGTTTTGTGCAAAAGTATGTTACAGGCAATAGGAAGCATTTCCGACCCCATAAAGTATATGTATTATTGATCACTATCAACAGCCGAGTCGATTAGCCATTTCCGTATGTCCGTCTGTCTGTCTGTATGAACGCGCTGATCTCAGAGAATATAAGAGCTTGAGACTTCATATTTAAAATTTAAGTTCTCGTATTGCCGGCTTAATACAAGCTCATATTTTTTTTTAATATTTTTACCTGTTTAAAAGTTGTTGATAAATTTTGATTTCAGATTAGTGTTTTTTAGGTATAGCTTAAAAGTTATGAGAGGTAGAGGCACCAAATTTGGTATGTATATTCTCCTATGGCATACAAAAGTAAAATCTATTTCACTTTTTAGATACCTCCCCCCGATCTCCCTGAAATACGTATGCTTAGAGGTCTGACCTTCGGATTAACACATTAGTAGCACATTTTTGTGCCATCTTTATGTCCTTCAAATTTCATTACAATCGGGCAATAAACAAGAAGTTATTTACGATTCAATGCAACATAGTTTGAGGCCAATGCAAGAAGAAGCAAAGCAATTGCATGACGAGCGCAGCGTGTGTTTGCATTGGTGTGTGTGTTTCCATGTATGAATACAGATAAATAATTATGAATGAATGTAAGACCTTGGATCAGGGTTTACCCTAGTCGGGCACTCTCTACTAGAACACTCTACTGGTTTTTTCTGTAATTTTTGACACATTTTGTAGTGAATTCAATAATTACAGATTCCTGAACACATTTTTGCTAAACATCACAACTTTTTTTATATAAAACAAAATGGCAAATTACGTAAAAATAGTTAAATAAATAATTAAAAAATTGTTCTTGTAAAATCATATAAAATCATGGCATTGTTTTCAACTGAGAGAGAGGGTATATAGTAGTTCTAGCAACTTTCGTGTATGGCAGGTGTGGCAAATTAAAATTCCAGCTAACAACTACAATGGTATGTTTACAAAAATCGGATTAAATTGTTAAGTCGCAAGAATGTTTGAAGTTTTTCAGCACAATATGTGTGTTAATTTTTTTTGTGTTTAAAAAGAATAGCGGGTTTTTCAAATCTGTAACTAAAAAAGCTTACATAGCAAATATGCAAGAGTTTTATTTTTTTGACCACGCACGCCTTCTATATACTAAGCCTTAATATCTGCATTCATTATATGCACGTATGCAATAATTATTTTGCAATGTACTTATGTCCGGCTTTTTGTCTGTTTTTGCTGAAAGACACATAATCATATAATTATATCGCTGTCCTATGGACGACATCACTTTTGTTTGTAATTCACAATTTTGTTACTGTGTGTTTTTATTATTGTTGCCTTGGTTGTTTATCTTGTGCCTGTAAGGCATGCTTTAATTTGTCTTCACTCGATAAGGCCCGTAACCTATTAAAACTTTTCGAGCCTGTTGATAAACCGTTCTGCTAAGCGATTTCTTGTCCTCATTGTACTCTTGCTCGTTGAATAATTTAAACAATTCTTATTTATTTTTGTCGCGTGGCGTTGTTTGTTTCAGGACTTTTGTATGTATTTTAATTAAGATTATGTCTAATGCCCCAATTGGATGACTTTCTGTCTATCTGTGTGAATAAAGGACAGTCTTTAAGTTGTCAAGTCAGTCGTCCTTATGGCTTTGCTTTTCTGGTAATACCCTCTACGCACTTGGAAATGGGGTAAAAAAAAGCATAATACAGTTGGGCATACTATATATTTTTGATCAGCATAAACGTCGAATTCAATATAGTTATGTTCGCTCAAAGCGACAAAAATACACAATAGTCATGATATTAATATATTTCCAGAGTTGTATACAGAAGAATTTACATAGGTATTGTTTTTGTTACAGGGTATTTCCTAGCATCTTTTTTCAACTATAACAATTATATTTGCTTTTTTCATTTTGCATTTAGCTATCAATATTGTGTTGAACATGGCGTATGGGCAATAAAACCTAGTGTCTAGTTCAAAATGAGGCAAATTCAGCGCCATATATGTGTATAGCCAGGGCCTGGGTGCCCATCGTTGCTGTCTTTTCAGCTACTTGAGAGCACTCAGCTACATTCATCGGCTTTGTTTACTTGCCTTCTATTGTTTTGCTTAAACTTTTCATTGATGTTGGTTTTTCCAACCCAGCGTACGGCTAACGGCTGTTGTCCTCGCTGTCGTTTTTATTGTATTGCTGTTGTTGTTGTTGCTGCTGATGTTGATGTTGTTGATGTTGTTGCTGCTTTTACCAATTAAGTCTTAATTTCTTAGAAAATAAAACTTTTTGGCTTCGGGCATTGTTTGGCGCGCTGCAAGCATTTCCACTTGCCTCCGCCCTCAATGGCTCGATTGTGCCACCTCTGCGTCCAGGTCAGAATTTGTTGTTCCTCTCGGCATTGCCTTAAAGTTGAAACCACAATTTTGCTAAAAATTCGAAACTGAAACTTTTCACCTCAGCTTGGTAATTCGACGAGTGCGTCCATCTCTCTAGAAGTATGCTGCTTCGTGCTGCCAACAAAGCAGATGGCTGCCGCCCCAAAGATAGCTGCAGGTGTAAATTATTTATTTTCACTTAAGATTTGCAGCATTCACCCAATCCCCTAACCGGTCTAACCGGTGCTCGACCACGCTTACAAGCTCTAAGCAAAACTTTTGTTCAAAAAGTCAGCTGCAGAAGTTGATTTTTGCTCAGCGAGACCCGCTGCTAAAGCACCAGGCAGCTTTTGTTTGCTGCAAATAATATTAACAGTGCTAGTCAGTATTTTTCCCTCCTAAAACTTATATATCTAGTGAGTATGCTCAGCTAATTAAATATCCTATAGACACATCACACTGTAGTTGCAATAACTGTAACTATTAACTGTACAGGTACTGTTTTAATTTTTGTAATTTGTTTAATTATAATGCTAGTGATTGTGTCCCAATTTCTTTAAAACCGGACAAGGTTTGTAATTCCATGTATCTGTTAAGGGAATTTATTTTATTAAAATACTCTTGAATAATTTTAAAAGCTGCACCGATTAGGCATTTTTGTAATTACAGGGTATTCGTTTAATGTCCTCTGGTGCTGAGACTGGTGCCTGGTGCTCAAAGCACCCGATGGCACCAACTGTGCGTCGATGTTGTCCTGCAATCTGAAGGAATAAAGCGCAATTCCTGGCTGCCTGCCATGCTGAAAGTTGCCGTACGAAATTAATTTTGTATTTGTGCGCACTTGTTTAGCGTCTGTGTAATGTTTAATATTTAATATATGAAGCTTGAAACGCAGAGTGTAAATTGTAGTAGAACTACCAAATGCCGTTGATGTTATTTGAATTCGGGATGGAAATCAAGAGAAATCACAATTGCTGTGCTTTTATTATCACTGTTTGACTGCACAACTTTCAAATGCTTTTAATTCTTATTATGCGCAATTGTCGTTTTAAGTGAGTTCGGCCGTAGTTCAATATGCTTTCCAGCTTTCCATTAGCGTCGATTGGTTGATTGGTTGACCTTGGGCCTTCTATCGACCATTTGCCATTTTTTAATTACGCTTCTCTCGCTCTCTCTGTCGATGCACTTTTGCTTGAGGCATTCGCTTTGTTTTTTGTTGCCGCTCCATCAATGCGCAAATTATTATTAATTTGGAGGCGCTCTGTCTGCACCTTGCCAACGTTCCGCCCTGCCCCTGCCCCACCCCAACCCTTTCAGTCCGGCTGTTTGGCTGTCCGTCTCTGTTGGCCTTCGCCTGGTAATTTTAATTGCAATTTTTGCTTTTCGCTCAGCACTCCATCTCTCTCTCTCTATCTGTCTCCATCTCCCTTTTACTGTTCTAGCAGCCGCTCCTTTTGGCCACGTTTGTAACATTTTGTTGAAATTTCATTAAAAACGACGTGGACGAAAAGTTTGCTTTTACCCAGTTTCCGTTGGCATTTTTCCGAGACGAAATCGCGTTCAGCTGCGACTGCATTCGCTTTTGGCACTCATTTATTCATTGAATTTGATTGTGGAGCTGCTTGTTCGTTTGATTTGCTTGCTATTCGCACATTCAAATTATTTTAGCAATATCTATTTAACTTTAGTTGCAGTCACTTCAATTCTTAATTAATCGCCAGCTGTTTCGCTTGCTCTAAACGTTTGCAGCTTTGCCAAAAGGTAATTCCAAATTGGCGCGATACTGTCAAAAAACGTTCCGAGTGAACGCTATTGAAGCTTAAATAGGTCACATAATTGCCATCCCAATTGGGATGGTATTAGCCCCACTACTCCGAACTGTTCTGTGTTTTGTGTTCGATTTAATTGAGAGCCATTTGCGCATTTCTTGTAATTACTGACAGACCGCACCCAAACGAAAGGCTTGCCGATGTGAGATGACTTCATAAACGGCCTGTTGATGGGGCAGTAGCTTTAATTGAAAATAGATTAGGCCACTGTGCTGCTGGCTGGCATTTAAATTTGGCTAACCTTCGCCATTCACCTCAATTCGAAATTTATTGCCACATTTTTGACAGTTTTGCATGTCGAGCTGTAATTAATTACCTTCACTTTATGGGGGCCAACAAATGTCCAAATAAAAGTCAGCGTCAATGAGTTTAATGAATGCTCGGCTCGCAGTGTGAGGTTTTGAGTCATCAAAAAAGCACAGCCAATCCAAAGTTGGCCCGAATGAGCGGCGGCTAATTGAGCAAAAAGCGGTACAAACTTTGCCCCCAAGCCCCAATTTTATACGTACATATGTGATGCCCATATGCGGTGGCTTATTTAGCTGTCCGGCTGGCCAATTAATTAGAAACCAGCAGAAACAGCAGACGCACGGACCAGATCATGATGGGCAGCAGTAACCAAAGGATAACTGTCCCTATGACTGGCAAACTTTGAAATGGCAAATTAATTACTGAAATCGTAGAAATTTGTCTTGCCATGGCCGGCAGTTAACCACCCGTTCCCGCCCCGCTTTGTTGTCACTGTTGTTTGGCTTTGGAAATGACTTCCGAAGCGGTCTCCCAGTTGCCATTTGCCAGTAGCCAGTTGTGAAGTTGCAGCCGAAGTTATAGATGTTGTTGTTGAAACTATTGCTACTAAAACCGCACTGGATGCTGTCTGACTGGCTGACTGGCTTGCCGGGCACATGTAGGATATCCGCATATGAATTTGCCTGCTGTAACATTTTTGCTCAAGGAAATGCCGGGCAGGCTAATCACATGTGAGCGGCGAAAAACTTTTGCCACAGTCCAACAATATTTGCTCAAAGTGCATAATGACATGAAAAGTTGACACAAATGAGCAGTGCTTGTTACTAATTTTAATGCGCTTTGGTGCACAGCTGGAGCCGGAGAAAGAGCCCGGCTAAGGGGCCAGCCAATACGGATAGCCTGTCCCTCAGTTTGTTGACCAGAAAGTTTTTGTTGCGGAAATTACTCCGGTTGCGAGGGCAGGGGATGCATAATTTTTAATTGAGCTCAGCTAGTGCAAAGTTTGTAAAATATTTTGTAAACTTAATTTGATTTAGAGAAAACTTGAGTCATGACTTACAACTTGGCCAATGAATTATGCAGACGACACTTCGCAAGCTAAATCCAAATCCACAAAACTCTGGCTACTACCTGCGTCAGCTGTGGGCATTTTAAAGTATTCATAAGACACGTTTTATACTCCGTACACAAAGATATATATGTATATTTTAATAAATAATATACAAGCATATAAGAGTTGGCAATAATCAGCCCGATTTCCTTCACATAATTATCCAGTTTACAGAAATTCAGAAAATGCGACTAGCAAAATCAGAGAAGAACATGTTGTGGAAAAGCGATCCTAGTTGGGCATTCTATAATTACATTAAGTGAGATATTTTTGAAACAAAATTGTAGAAAGGACTTAAAGAGTTGATTCTTAGGTAAAAGAGACTGAGGACTACGTCGCTTGTGATGGCCAATTCAAAAGCAATTAAAGCATCGAGGTAAGAAAATATTAAGTTGTTGTTCATATTGAGCAAACAGTTAACCACCTGATGTTGAAGAGAAACGGGACGATGGCCAACAAAGTTTGCGGATCAAAATGAAAGTTAGCCGTTGTTGTTAATCCGTTGCAAGGCGCAAAAACTATGCAAAAGTTAAACTACAGAGCGAGCACGGCACACAGTGCGGCATAATAATAATAATCCGTGCGGCAAACCTTAAGTCGAGGGAGGGGTCGGAGATGCTGCGAGCAAAGTAGCTGTAAATAATTGCCAAAACTACTTAAGAATGCTGCGCAGCGAATCGTTTCCTGCTGCCTGCTGGCTGTTGTCGAGAGGATGGTGTGGGTGAAGGGGAGTGTGGGTGTTGTGGGGGAATTAAATCTAGCACTAAGACTAAGACAGCCACAACAAAGGAAGCTATTCAGACAACGTTAGCTGCAATGCATGCAACCATTGTTGTTGTTGTTGTTGTTGTTGCAGCTACCAACGTGGCACTAATTAGAAGTATAAAAGGTGCTACAACAACACTTAAAGACCTGTCTCCCGCAATACACACCCGCCCCCTCCACTCTATGGCATTCTCTGGCTGCTGCTGTGCATTGTCTGCTAAGCATGTAAATTATAGTCGCTGTTCGTTGTTGTTACCCCAAAGACTGGCTGCTTGAGACGATGCCACGCCCACATGACTTCAGCGTTGCCAGGCATCAGGACAGCAATATTAAGGACGATGCCATGCTATATATAAGTATGCTTGTGTGTGTGTGTGTATTTGTGAACTTAGTTTCAGTTAGAGTTACCTGCGCATTTTGTCGCCTGCATTAATTAAAACTCAGCTCCGAAAGTAGTTGGCTGGCTGCCTGAATTGTTGGCTACATGGCCGGGCCGAATGTGATTAACATATGAATTACGTATTGTGCGCATAAATTTGCCATTGAGTGGGCCCCGTTTGCTGCTGGCCACTTGACATCTTAAGCAGGCCACACGGGCCAAAATGGCGACCTTAAGGCGCTTCCAGAGAGCTTCCGCCATTCAGTGTCTGTGTCTGTGGCTTCTGGGATTTGTTTTGGTTTGCTTTCGCATTTCGTACAGGAAAATACGATGTGGTCTTCCTGTAAAAGAAGAGAAGAGAACTGAACTGAACTGAATTGAAGTCAACTAGCCGGCGACGTTAGTGAGACTGACCTCTGTCCTGGCCTTTTAATGTGCCATTCTGCTGTGGCGTCACACATAATTATGGCGGATGTGATGCCCAACGAAGCGTTAAGTCGAATTCTCGGTTTATGTTCTCTTGGATACAGCCTCATGGCACCGTTCTCCTGTTCTCTGCTCTGCTCCCTGCCGGACCGCCCGCCTGCCCGCATGCCATTTGTGCCCTTTCATGTCATTTCATACCATGCATGTATTTTATTTTTTATGCATTATCATGTCACATGTCTCCTCCGTTCGCTGTTTATGTTGTTTTTGCTTTTACTGCTGTGGCTGCGTCTGCGGCTGCGGCTGATGCTGCTGTGTCTTCTTTCATTATTATTTATGCTTTATTTATATGTATGTATGTATGTATACGCACTTCCTGCGTGTAAACAATAAAATGTATGGGTACACCATGTCGTATGCGTCATAGCCAAATATAAATTCAAAGGCCTATGACTTTTGTGGCCCTTCTGCTGCTCCTTCTGGACAACTCCATTTCATTGTTATGCTAATGGATTACGATATATGAATAATAAGAGTTGCTCAGCTTGTCTCTAGTCCCCCAAACCCCTCTTCCACCAACACGGAAGTGCAAACGCCTGAGTTATGCAAATACCTTAGCCAAAAAAGAAAGTAACAAAAGCAAGTTTTAAGTTTAGTTGTCTGTTTTGCCTGACCGGAAACGATCAAAATCAGTCGAGCTGCCCGTCCTGGGCTTAGGCTCAACCTCTCCTGGGTGACCGAAATGAAGAGCTACAAAATATGTGAACTTTTATGGCTACCTTCGTCCAACTGTTTCTTTGTTGCATCTGATTGCTTGGGTCTTAAATTGTGGCGCGTATTTTTAATGCCCCTGCTGGCGAATTCTCGCTTAATCAGATGAACTGCGCCACCTTGACCGAGTTACCTGACTGACTCAATTAAAGCGTTAGCAATCCCTCTCGAGTCCATAAACTTATTCAAATGTAACAATATTTCTATACAATTATGAATAGATTCAGGCAAATCATGTGTAAGGAAAACCGACAAAACTCGAAACAAATATTATTCTATTTTAGCCAGTAAATTATTATTCATTTTACTTTTTATGAGTATTTCGATAAATAATAATTTGTATTTTGCAATAATTTATTAGCTAAGCTAGAAAATATCAATTTAAAAATGTTTCCTTTTTATCTATACGGAACTTTAATTTTAATTAAAATTATTTATGGTAATAAAACACTCAATTAAAAAAGAGTCCATTAGCCAAAATATTAAATTGATAATAACAATTTACAACAAGTGAGAGCGCTCTAATTGAGAGTGCCCGACATTCATAATTAATTAAGTTAATCCCTATAAATCTCTATATCCCAAATCCTTATAAATGGCTTTATAAATACCCTTCTAAGACTTCCAACACCCATAACTTTGTGAAAACTGAACCGATTGTCAATCCCTATTAGAGCCATTTTTAATCTTATAATTTAATTCTTTAATTAAGGTTTGTGCACTTTTCAAAAATAAAAAAAAAGTTTAGCATTTTTTCTGGGAAAAAATCATGTACCCCCTAGAATTTTTTTTTTTTTTTTTTAAATCTTAAAAATTTGAAACTAGTTTTTATAGAATGTTGGTGTCAAAATTATATATATATTATAGTATATAAAACTATAGGAAAGTCAGTCTGTTTTTTTATTCTGACTTGATATTTTCATTATTGGTATAAAGCATATCAATGGTAAATAATTTGAGGAACATTTTGAGCTGTAAATTGTATATGTTTTAATTCGGTTTGCTTATATGTGGCTCGTGCATTTTTTATTTGTTTTTAAAACTATTAAAATGGCATAAGCAGCACCTAGAATGGCCAACTGACAATGCCGAAGTTTTATCTCAAGTTGGTTCGTTCAAACAAGCATTGAGTAAATGGGTCTGGAGGGGGGCTGGGGGGCAGAAACAAGCAGCTGCTGCATTGTTGTTGGACGTATTTGATTATCGCATTTCATTTTGTGTTGGGCAAACGTAGAAAGTTGAATGCAAATTCGCATGACACCAACAGCAGATGGGGCGGCGAGGGTGAAGAGGCAGCAGCAGCAACAATCACACCAACCATCATCGTAATAATAACAAAGGCAACGGAAACAACAGCAACACCAACACGAGAACTTTATTTGATGCTGCGTTAAGTCCTCCCCTGCTCAGCCACCCCTCGCAGCTGTGACCCTTGCTTCTTTCTTTATGCCAGCTGAGCGAGCTCGCTGTCAAAGTTTTTAGGTATCATTTCAGTTTATTTGAATTATTCATAATCCGGATGGCAGCGGAGGTTCGCTATAAGAAACAGAGAAAGAGTCCGATATGGCCAGGACGCAGTTAAAGGACACCAAGATAACGGAAGTAGCGGCAAATAAAACTCATTGTAAATACTTTTTGTGCCAATCGCAATGTAAATTTCCTCCTTTTTGTATTTTTTCTTTTCACAAAACAAACGCAACGAAACCATCAAAACAACTTTGATTCAATCAACAAAAATATTATCAAAACAAAAAAAATCAAAAAAACCGCGCCCAGCAGTGTGAACCTAAACTGTGATTAGGTATTTATAATTTATTCGGTGCTTATCAAAAAAAAGCTGTTGGGTAGAATTTAAACATGAATTTTGACCGATGTTGTTTCTAGATTTCAATGAAGTATTGATTTAGAAGCTAATATATGATCAAAAAGACATGGCTTTTGAAAATCGGTCCAGTTTTGACAGTGTTATGACTGTGGCTTTAATTTTGTACATTGATTTTAAAGTTATGCATTTTGCATGAAAAAATATAGTATATTTAGTAGTATGCATATTTAGTATACCTGAAAAAAACCATATAATTTGATAAGCTTACCCACGTAAAAATCAATTTAATTGCTAAACTAAAACCCATTTTCATATATACTTTAGTTTATAGCTACATAGTTCCTCACACATCTTGCTTACGCTACGAGTATCTATAGCTGCCATTGGAAACACGCAAATTTCCAATAGCTTTACTTTTACTTTGCTGGCGCTTGTTTTGTTTTTCTTTCCGCTAGAGTTTTTATCTTAGTTTCTCGACTGCTATCGAACTATTTGTTGACTTAGTTAAATGTGCTATAAATTGAACTACAACGACTTTGGCATTTGCTGCCGAAAAACGAGGTACACATTTCAGCAGCAGTCGCCACCCCTCCCCCCGCAAAAGTCCTTTGTCCCGCTGACTGTCACGCGATGGTCTTGAGCCTGATATAAAAATAGAGAGCGACGTGCTTAAAATGGTTTGCAAAAATTGAATGTTGGTTAGAAAAGCAACACATTCAATCATTCTGCCTGACGGCCAAGATAAACACAAGACTGGGGCATACTAGACCGAAACTTCTTAGCTGTAGAAATTAGTGCATGCAATGGCTTATAAAAGTAGTAAAGGAAGCAAGACGTACATTTAATACACTCTAAAAGTGTTGTTAAAAGGCAAATCTTGTGTATTGTATTGCTAATTTACTAGTACTTTGCAAAGGATTCAAATATTTTTATTAGTATTTGTATTAGTAGTAGTATTTGAATCTTTGGCTTTCGACTGAGATGTAGATAATTCCATATTCTTGTGATTATAAGCCGGAAATCCGATGCCGTATAAAGAGTATCCTGTTTGTGAGTTGGTTAGATGATGAGAAAACAAGGTCCATCGATAGTTCTAGTTATTCTTGAATATTTAATTTTATTGGGCAATATATATGCATAGATAAAACCAACCATACATTTTTTAACTGACCACAACTTTTGAAATACTAAATCAAGATATGATATTAATATAGTGAAGTTCTCATTAGTCTGCCCACCTATAGATAGGACTATTGCGTTGGTTTCTCTAACTTTTGCCCACTATCATTCAATTCACGTGTAAATTGGCGCTGAGGCGATGATTTAGCAACATTTGCACTTGAGCATTTTATTTGGGTTTGCGTGTGATTGCCGCTGCCGCTGCTGCTGCCGTTGGAGTCGTTGAAGTTGCCGTCGTCGCAATGCGAACTTTGAGGCAGTGGTGAGCAAAGTTTTGGCATAGTTCTCGACGGCGGCGACAGTATTTTTTGTGCACTTGACATGTTTTGACACGCGGCAAAAGGCGACGCGTCGCTTGAAAGCAGTCGTTAAAATGTTCGCCAGCCCGTTTGAGTTTGATGTCGTGCTGCGCGCCAAAATGGCCAATGTGAATTTGGTAATTGTGAAACACACCTCGATGGATGGTTGGGTGAGGTGGTGTATGTGTAAGGTGTATATGTTGCAGGCTGGTGGTGCAACTCACCACGTTGCCAGGCGCAACCGAAGCGGCACTTGCACTTTCCAAACGACGCCAACTGCCAGCTGCGTGTTTGTTTGTTTATTTTTGTTGCCGTTGGTTGTGGCCATTGTTGCTTTAGTTACTAACAAGCAGCGGCCGCAAACGGCCAACAGATGAAAAGTATTTTTAATTATTAATAGCAGTGCACAATTTGCACGTGATTAACGCGAAAATATGTTCAATTATCAGTTGTAGAGTCGACCGGATTCGCTTGCAATTTTGTGTAAAATAAAATATATAATTACACAGAGTCCACAAGCGGGCAAAGCAGCAGAGGGAAGCAGCAACAACAATTGGCAATCGCACATTTGCATAAATATTAACATAAATTAATTACAATAAACAAAAATGATGGAGCGAAAACAAGAAAAACATAAAACATTTGACTGCAATTAAAGTTTGTGCTCGTGTGACGCCTGAAATGGCGGCAATAAACGTTATTCATAATTATGCAATTTATTAATCAGCTGTACGCCGCCAAAGATACTCTGCCTGTGGCAATCATTTCAGCGTGCAGCACGCAGCATGCAAATGACATTTTAATTAGTTTATTTTTCACTTGAGAGTTGCACTTGCTGCATTTCGTGTTGCAACTGAATATTAAGCATCAATTAATTTTGAACCTGCTCAAAGGTGGAGGAGGTGAATTGCGATTTCAGGTAGCCAAAAACGAAATGAATGAATTATGAATTCAAAACACCATTTGGAACAAACAACTGAATAACTCGCATCTCTCATTCGCCATCGCCATCGCCATCGCATTCTGATTCTGATTCTCATTTTAATTTTTTGCAGCCCCAACTGCTGCGGCAACGTGACCGTAGCAACCGCAACGCGCTGCATTATTGTGCCGCGCAGGCTTTGGAGCAGACGCGCGACCTCGTGGCGGCCGCAAGCATTGCGATTGCAGCTCCCGAGCTGCTGGAGTCTGCCGATGAGGATGGCTTCACGCCGCTTCACTTGGCTGTTATTCAGGGCAACTTGGCAATGGTCAATTTGCTGCTAGCGAACAAAGCCGATGTGAATGCGGTCGACAATGAAGGCCACTCGGTGGTGCATTGGGCAACGGGTAAGAGGCCACCCCCTAGCCACCGACCACACACCACCGACCACCCACCACATACCACCCTATCAACATCCACTTCTCTCACTATCTATAACAATTCATAACTTTGTCATTGCAGTATGTGGCGAAATTGAGGCATTGCGAGCAGTTCTGGCTGCTGGAGCCAGTGTGGCCAAGCCCGATGTGAACGGTGGCACGCCACTGCACTATGCGGCCCAAATGTGCGGCGCCAGCTACGACAATAAGCTGCCGGCGAATTCCAGCAAGCTGGCCCTTGAAATTCTTGGCATACTGCTGGCCCATCCCCAAACCAGCGTCGATGTTCAGGACAAGGATGGCCGCCAGCCACTGCTGTGGGCAGCATCAGCGGGCTCGGCCAAGGCGGTCATCGCCCTGGTTAAGTCGGGTGCACGCGTGGAGAGTGCCGATAAGTGGGTTTTGGGGCTGAAGAGCTCGTTAATTGTTTCGACAACATCATACTCAACTATTCCGCTTCTCTTTTGCAGGGATGGCCTCACGGCGCTGCACTGTGCCGGATCTCGTGGACACACCGAGTGCATTGATACGCTGATCAGTCTGTGTGGTGCGCCCACAGATCTCATAGACTCCAATGGCTGCACTGGCCTGCATTATGCCGTAACGCTGGGCCATGCGGATGCGACGGCACGTCTGCTCGATCTCGAAGCGGATCCCAATCGGCAGGATCGCAAGGGTCGCACGCCAGCCCACTGTGGCTGCTCGAAGGGTCAGTTCGAAACGCTGAAGTTGCTGAAGGAGCGTGGCGCCAATCTCTGGCTGCGCAATGCCAAAGGCGATCTGCCGCTGCATGAAGCCGCCGCCTCTGGACGACGGGAGCTGCTCGAGTGGCTACTCTCGCAGCGGCCCAAGCAGGTGAACACCACCAGCAACGATGGGCGGAGTCTGCTGCACATTGCCGCGGCCAATGACTACACGGACATGTGCAAGCTGCTGCTGGACTACGGTGGGGATGTTAATGCGCTGTACCGCAACTCCCGCGGCATTGTGCTCACCCCGCTGGACTGTGCCCTGCAGCGGGGTCATCGATCCACGGCCAAGTTTCTGCAGGCACATGACGGGCAGCCCTCCAATAAGCTGAGGCTGGCTGCTCGACGCGGCAATCCGTTTCACGAGGGCAACGCTGCGGATCTGGTGAGACCGTTGAAGTATGTGGAGAAGGAGGAAGTGCACGATCTGCGTAGCTCCAAGAAGTATGTCGTCTATCTCAAGCGCACCGATTCTGATGATGGCGCTGGCGTCGATGCAGCGGTTCAGAAGGAGGGGGAGGATGATGCCTGCAGCTGCACGGAGCAGTCGTATCGCAAGGAGCAGCGAGTTGAGCACATCTGTCGACGCCATAAGCGCCGCCAGCTGCGTCGACGCACAAATAGCTGTGGCGAGAGTCAGCACGAGAAGTGCAGCGATATTTGCCGCTCCAAGAGCAACATTGAGATCAGAAGGCGCCAGTCGAGGGAGCGTTATGCCAGCAGCAGTGATGGCGACAACGATGAGGATGACGAGGACTCCTGTGAGAACTGTTGCTATCACAAGCGGCAAAAGCAGCGGGTGGTGCAGCGCAAGCGTTCAACACCCACGCACAGATCCAAGGAGCTGCCTGGCAGCGAGGACGATGCTGGCAAAGAGCTCAGCAGCGGATCGCCTAAGCAGGTTGAGCACAAGGTGCCCATTATGTTCGAGGAGCAGCCTGATGGCGGCCAATCTGCCAGCAAGGTTCAGCCGCCACCGGCTACATCCACTGGCACTAAGGAGGGCACCTTCATCAAGTCCCCACCGCAGAGCGCTAGAAGCGAGAAGTCAGCTGCTGTGGAGCAGGATGGTTTGAAGGTGGCTGAGAGCCATGCTATGGAGCTGACGGATGAGGAGCAGGAAGCCGCCAAGTCGGTGATTACCCAAGTGGATGTGCACCACGATGCAGAGTTGCATTCCTCAAAGTCATCGGAAGAGGCAGCGACTGTGACTGCTGAGAAAGATGCTAAGCCAGTGCTTAGCGAGGAGGATACCAAATTGGTCTCCACTGAGGTCGAACAGGTGATCAAAATAGCTGCCACGGCACTGAGCAGCGAATCAAAGAGTTCCACCGAGGATGCATCAGTCAAGGAGAAATCCGACACTGAACAGCAAATAGAGCTGCCATTGAATGAGGCTAAGAATAATCCCAGTGCCAGTGAGGCGGCCTTAGCGCAAACAGACACAGCTCCCACAAGGCCTGCCGAGCAACCAACCACTGCAACCACGCCCACAACGCATCCACCTGGTGTTGGGGCAGATGTTGCTAAGCCACCGACAGCCGAGCAACCGCAGCCAGATACGCAGCCGACTGTCTCTTCAGAGGCTGCCAAGAAATTGGAGCAGCCAAAGAATGAGACAAAAGCGTTGCCGCCCCAAACGCCACCCAAACCGCAAACTGAGCCCAAAAATCCACAGGAAAAGCCACCAGCCGCACAGCCACCCCGGCCGCAGTCTCAGCAATCTCAGCAGTCCCAGGAGCAGCAGCAGCCACAGCGGGAACAGGAATCCAGACGCTCCTTTACGCTGCTGCCTTCCGATTCGGCGGATGACGAACCAGCAGCGGCAACTGTTATTCCTGGCTCCGATGAGCCTGAACGAAAATCGAGCTTCCATGTGCTTAAGAGCGATGACTCCATGAACGAAGTGGGCGAACAGTCGCCGCGTCCTCCGGATGTTAATTACAGTAGTGGCAGTCAGGTCTTTCAAGTGGTGCACGATGGCACCGCAAGCTCCAAGCTGCCCAGTGCTTCGGAGCTGGACAAAGCCGACTACGAATTCGAGGAATTTGATGAAGGCGCTGATGATGATGATGATGATGGCGATGATATTGATCCGGAACACGACAGTGCCTTGCGCCGCTTCTTGAGCAGCGGCAATCGCCATGGAGTGGGTGAAGTGGGTGCCACCAGCGATGCCACTGCAGTCGCTGGTGGCATCGCTGGAGTCGCTGGAGTCTATGATGGGCTGGCCAACGGGCGCAAGCGTCGTCTGAAGAAGCGCGTGCGCAGCGGTGCGAAGACGCGCAGTAACTGGAAGCATGCACAGGAGTCGCGGGACAGCAATGTCACTTTAGTCACCACCAGCAAGGATCAGGACTCCGGCTTCGAGCCCAGTCCACGTGCCGAGCGCACCAAGATACCCACGCCACGCACATCGCACACGGCAATGCCGCGACGTCCCATCTATGCCACCCTGGACGGCAGATCCTGCAGCAGTCGGCTGGAGAATCGCAAGCCCGGAGATAAGGGCGCTTGTGACATGGGCGCCGTGACACGCTCCATTCAGCGGAATATTCGCAGGTGAGTGGGGCCGAGTCCTGATTTTGGGTAACTGATTCGTCACAATTTAAGTGGCCAGTGGCCACTGGCCAAGATTCATTCACTTAAATTAATCACCACGCAGTTGCTGTGGCCGTCGTCTTTTCGCCCGTAGATTTATTTACTTGATGCTTGATTTTAATCAACTTGAATGTCCCAGAGCATTCATGGTCTTGGATTCGCATTATATCACGCACGCGCCCCTGGGCAGCCGCAGCCTGCCGTCCATTTAATGTAATCAAAGTGGCGGGCGCCTCAGTTGGGCTGCTGTCGGTATGCTGCCGGCTGGGCCGCCTTAAAGTTAATTTAGTTGGGCACTTAATAGCCTTGGAAACATTTCTCATTTTTTAACGTGGCCGGCCGAGGCGGCGCCATTGTTGTCTCCGTCAACAAATAAATTGCCCAGCTTCCGGTTGCCATAAAAAGGCGCGCTTTAAAGTTATCATAATGCGGTTAAAGGCAATAAACGCGGCATTAATGTCCATTCACCATGTACTTGGGTATTAACGATGACCCTGTGCCCACAATAGATTAAACCGTAATTGTAACAAGTGCTGGTCATTATCATGCCATAACGGCATACATATATACAATATATGTAAGTAATAGGGAATCAAAAAAAGCATTAAGTATTAATTGTTTTCAATCAAGATCGCGTAGAACAAGAACACGGATGTTAAGAACTAATTATCCATAGTGTGGTGCTCAGAAATAAATCAACAAATATATAGAAAATTTAAGAATGTTGACCAAAAATACCGTTTAAAGATTTAAATGCAGTACTGTTATAGATGTTAGGCAATGACTAAAAAGACATTGGTTTACTTTTGACAAAGTTTTGGCAGTGGGAAATTCGGACCCGTGCCTTCATACAATATGAAAACATTTAGCTTAAATGTCATGCTACAATCATTTTGTTTGGTCCCTGTCAAAAATAAGACTATTTAATATTCCGTTTAAGTTTGCAGAGTATTGGTTAGTTCATCAAGGTGTGTCGCACTCTGCCATTTCTTGTTTTGTTATTGCTGAATTACTGTAATTTATACTAACGGCTGCAAATCTCAGAGCCCCCAGGCTCTTGTCATTAGCTGAAATTCTCATTTCCGGCAAAGAGTTGCGCATTTTAATTAAGTGGCAATGCCCACGACCCTCCGACCGCCCACCGCCCACCGCCCACCGCTGAGACGCGACCAACGGCTAACGCCCACCTGAGGCGAATGTTTTGTTTATGCAAAAACCGTTCTCAAAATATGAAAATAGGACGCAGCTTGCAGTGGCAAAGTCGGTGCCTTCATTTACAAGGCGCTAATGCTAATTGTAAGTGGAATTAAGCCAGATTAGCAGGCGGTGTTTTTAGGCACAAACAAGCAAAACGCAGAAAGACAATTGGAATTTGTTTTCACTGCCGTTAGCAACCGTGTTGCGGAAATCCTTGCGACGAACGGATTAAAATGTCGATGTATACTTGACTAAATTAGTTTTAGCATTAGAGCGCGTATATCGTAAAGTATACTACATATAAGTATGTATGTATATATATATATTTCGGGTGACTTCAATTAAAATGGTTATTTTGTTTTGAGCCGCGGTGGATTAAAGATCAACAAAAAGTCAATTGTAATTGTAATTATAGAATTTGCATAGGGCACAACAACAAACTTTAAAAACTTAATTAAATTTGAGTAATCACAGTTTTATTAATTTTCATAATCTGCCCCAGTTGCCTATGAATAAATTTGCAAGCATTCAGCAAGTGGAAAAGAAAACGAAATTCATAAATATATAATATTTTCCACTTGACTAATGAAAATATTTACGCGGCCCTCTCATTTTGTTTGCATAAGCCGAATGGAAACCAACTTTTTCGGCTGCGTGTAAAGATCTGAGCAAACGCGATGCCAATGCAAATAGTACGCCGCGTATACGCAATGTACGCCAACTCAAACAAGCAAGAATCTTGCTTACCACGAATAACGAAATTTTTAACAAGTCGACAGTGTGAGTCAATTAATTCTTGTAAAATACATAAAAATCCAACGAAATCCACTCGAGGTCGACAGTCGGTTGTTGCACTGGTTGGGCGCAAAATAAAAGTAGCAAATCTAAAGCACCCGGTAGAATACTCTGGGCTAAGGGGAGGTTTGATTTGGGACGGCGGGCAGTTGTGCTGCCAGCGACGCAAAACACCATGAAAAGTGTGTAAATAGAGAATTTTATTTATATCAGTCGCATGTTTGTTGTTGTTTTTTGATTTTGTTTTTATTTTGTTGCTACTTTTTTCGTGTACTGGTAACTTTATTTTGTTTTTCGCTCTGGCTCCGAAGAGATTAAAATTTTATCTGACGCATAAATTATACAAATAACTTGCCAGCAGTGCGTGTGCTTCTGTGTATGTGTGTGTGTGTGTGTTTCTGCTATGCCTGTCCTGTGTTCGGTGTCCTGTGTGCGTGTCCCAGCAGCACAGGTGAGATTTGGGATTTATAATGTGCGCTCACGTAATTGACATTGTTAAATGTTTGGATTTCGTTCGGCCAAACTTTCACTTTTTTAAAATTTCTTTTTGCTTTCAACTCTGTGTGTGGGTGTCCTTGCGGATAATCTCCTAGAGTTTACCTTGCGTAGGTCTCACTATTAAAATATATTAAACCACCTTGCTTTGCCGTAGAAAATGCATTGTGCGTGATTGATTATTTTATAATATTCGAATTTGTATATCATTAACAAGTAATAGATACTCAGAAAATGCCATCCCTGAAAAACGATAGCCTTTAGGGAATTTGCATTTTGCGGAATTCATAGAAAATATTTTTAATGCCGTAAATCTTAAATCGTAAATTCCGAGAATTTTCTTCTTATTCAACTGAATTGTAATAAATTAAGTCGATAAATACGGCTTAAATATAGCTTAAACATTAAATGAGATAAATATTATATATTCTATTATAATTATTAGCTTTATAACATAAATACAATATATTTTCATTTGTATTTATTTTGTTAAAAAAAAATCGTATAAATTGGCTTATTTGGCAAATGAATCATGTTATTATTAATATAATTATGTTAATTTATACCTTTTGTTAGATTGTGTAGCTATTTTTTCCTTTTTTGAAATAACTTTTTATAATAACCTGCATGTGTTATTGGTATATATAACATATTAAATACAAAATATAGTATATTGTAATTACTACATTTTAAATTAATTGCTAAATCTAATCTCGCAGACTCTAGAGTTTTTCACGAACCGAAACATTTTATTTTCCGCTCAACCACTGTTTTATATTTTGAGGCAGTTTGCGCATTGTAAAGCTTCCACTCCTTATCACCCTTCCCAGGGGATGCCCTGAGCTTTTCAAGCAGCGCTCTTCAAACTTTTGAGCTCAAGCCTAAAAAACTTAGGCTCCGATGAAAAATGAGGCGAGAAAGTTTGCTGATTTCCAAAAACCAAAGCCGCAGACGAAGAGCTTTCGAAGAGCTCCGTGCCGCCTGGTCGCCTCCCCTCGCTGCATGGATTTTCAATACTTTAGAGGCAAAAATAAAACCAAAAAATTTATCGTTTTAGCAAATACAGTTGCACCAAACTGCGCATATGTGCACACATGAATAGAACGTGAAGATTTCTTAAATCGTTTGCACTTCTGTTTACTTTTGTTTTTTATGCATACCAAATTGCCGGTGGGTACCAATTTGTTGTTGCTGTTGTTGCTGTTGCAGCTTGTGGAGCGCTTAATTTCTTTGCATTTTGTTGTCACTGTCGTTGTCAACAGCCGCCTGCGCTCCATTCCCTATGAGCCCTGCCTCCCCCCTTACGCCGCGACACACCACGCCCCCTAGGGCCGTGTTTCCACTCCATCCACTTTGGTGCAGCGCGCACTTTTTGCTTGTCACATTTGTGTCACAAACAGGATGCCGTCGGCGGCGGGGTGGCTGGGTGGCTGGGTGTCAGGGCGGTCGTGGGCGTGACAGTGAGTCGGTCACTGAAAAATGTAGCACACAAAATCAACGCGCACAAGAAAATGCAATGAAAGTTGTGCTAAGCGAACGTAAAACGGAAACGGAAATCAGCAGCAACAGCGGCAGCGGCAACACCAAAACCAACGGCTAAAAAAACACAGAAATGGAAAAAAACGTGCCAAGGACACTAGTGCAAAAACTATTTGCACCAGCGGGAAAAAAAATACAAATGGCAAGCGTTGGCCGAGGCAAAAAAAAGTGCGGGGCACAAATAGTTTTGCAAAGGAAAGTCGAGCGAAGAATTGAGGCACAGCTGAGTGAAGCCAAAACGAGGCGTAAAATTGAAAAGCGCTGCAGCAAACAAGCAGCATTGAAGCTCCACTTGGAGATGGAAATAGAAATGGAGATGGCGATGGCGACGGCGATGGCGATGGCTATGATGATGGCTATGATGATTGCTATGGCGTTGGCCACAGCAGCTAAATAAGCGCAGGAGCGATGACCAAATAGCTGTGTGTTGCTGTGGCTCTAGATGTGGCTATTGCGGCTGTAGATCGGATCAGGTGGCTGTGGCGCGAAAACTCGCTGGCGTCATCATCCGTGCCCAGCGCGGCTTTTCATGCTACTTGAAGGGCCAATTTGTTACGCAGCTTTTGCTCGCCAATGGGCACTTTCGTTTAAACCGGTCCAACTCGAGATGATGAAGCAGCACTTTTACCTGCTGCCTTCCCGTTATTTGTCCAATCGTTGGCTGGGTTTTGTGCCCCGTTTTTGTTTCAAAGTCGAAATTGTTTCGCATAATTTTGCAGTGCAGCCAAGTGGCGAACAGTGTCAAGCGGCAACTGCATAAATTGCCAACCAATTCACCCAACACCCATCAACATCCCCACCCTCATTCTCATTCTCATCCCCAGCCCTAACCTCTTTGCTAACCCCGCCCCTTCCCACCCGACTCAATGCATAAACAAGTTTAGTACGCTGCTCAACGTTGCGCTGTTTGGAGTGCACTCGACAAATTTGCTCAGTTTTTCGGGGCGCTGCCAAAAGGCTTAGAGCCCGGCGGTTGATTTGCAAAGTTTCAAGTGCGCAGCCAAAGGCAGTGAGATCTTAAAGCCCATCCAGCCATCCAGCCAGTCAGCCAGCCTGCCAGGGCCAGACCAGACCGCTTCAACATTTTCGAAAATTTGCTTAGTTTTTAATAACATTTTTGGATTACTTTTTATGCTATGGCTTCTGGGGGCTTTAATTTGACTCTCTTCGCTATATGTGCTCTCAATTATTAAAAGATTTTTTTATGCGCTCACGCACCTTAGTATTTTTTAAATTTTAATAACACGATGCCTTTTATTGCGTTCGCGGATTGTGCACATTGTATTCCCCCCGCCCACCGCACCAGCAAAACAACGTGCCAGGGTTTCTAGTGCCGTAGTGGGCTCCTTTTGAGCCCGGAGCAATGGCAAAGGCAAAGGCAAAGGCACAGCAGGCGCGGCCTTTGTTTGCCTCGCGAAATATCAAAATGACAATTTACGTTTACATTGGCAAACATTTATTTTATGCGCTAGCTGGCAAAGCTCACGCTGATGATGATGCTGTTGATGATGATGAGATGGCGGAGGCCAGGCGGGGGACTGAGAACAATGCTGCGCTTTTTCTGGCACTAGCTACCATGGGGGCTTATTCATGGACTATCCATCTCTCAACGCTGCCATCCTCTTTTGCAGATACTACATGGAGCGCAAGATCTTCCAGCATCTGCTGGAGCTCAAGTCACTGCAGATACGCTCCAACAAGTTGAACGAGGCGGTGCTGGTGAAGCGAGCCGTCGACGACTATCACAAATCGTGCGTGCTGCTGGGCGGCGAAACTGGGACAAGGCTCAGGCGTTACAATTTCAGCGAGTATACGTTCAAGAACTTTGAGCTGTTTCTTTACGAGACGCTCAAGGGACTGCAGAAGCCGGGCACGAATAACTTTCAGAACATCAACGAAGTATACGAGGAGGTGCGTACACCAATATATATTCATTTCCATATGGCTTCCTCTCACTAATTTCTACTTGCAGGCGGAACGGCGCCTGAGCCCCGACTACAATGCGTACGAGAAGGCGCTGCAGTGCACCACGAAGACACATCGCTGCCTCCATGCGGCTCATGCCTACACGGGCATACCCTGCGCCGCCTACAGTAAGTCAATGTTGTTGAATGCCACACGGATAGAACCTAAGCCCCTAAGCAGCTCTTTGAAAGCGTGAAAAATGGCACTAACCAAGTAACCAAAGAGCCAGACAGATGGTCAGTCCGCCAGTCCAGCAGCCGGACAGTCGAATCACTTGGCCACGAGCTGTTACAGTTTTTGCCGCCGCCTTTTGAGTGGGTCAAACGGATGGCCAACACTCAAATACAAAGCCAAAGAGAGAGAGAGAGAAAGAGAGGGGGAGAGGGAGAGAGGGAGAGAGGGGGAAGCGCGTGGGCGCCAAATGCGCCAACAGCATTAAAATAAATCCTAATTACGAGCAGTTTATTCATTTGGCCGAGCAGCCAAGCGCTGAGCGAATTAAAAATGTTTTCTTCTTGCCTCTTTTTGCTGTTCCACGTTTTTGCCTTTTCAACATTTTATTATAACTTCTATGAGGATGAGGGCCAAAGGATGCGTCCGGCTTATGCCAAATTAAAAACGCATTCATTTCTGCGCTGCCCAGTAAAATTACTGTGTACTCTGTTTAGATGTATACATTTATTTCAGCACCAGCAACAACAGAGACCAAGCCCAACACTAATCCTGCCTGAAAACGAGTTTAATCCGGCCAAATGGGCTTTGAGTGACGGCTGGCATCGCAACGCATCGCAGTTGCATGCAACAGCCACAAGTCAGTTGCCATGAGAATGGCAATTGGCTTTTCAGCATTCTAGTTGAAATGTTTTCTGCGTTGGCTTCATTTTCTTATTAGTTTGTTTTTTTTTTTTCTTTGTTTTTGGTTTGTCATTGAACGCAATTTTGTAGAGTGTCCTCGCACTTGCTGATACCTGACACATGTCTCCCCCGGGCTCTCGCTGCTGATGCTGATGATGCTCTAAAGGCCAAAATGAAAATGCAACTGTCCACTTGATGTTGCCAGCTGCTAGCTGCCAGTTGCCAGTTGGCAATTGCATTTCATTTCGAGTGCGCTCATAAAACTGGCATGCACTTAATTGGGCTGATCGCCGTAGATCATTAATCTAGCGCTCTTCTCGTATATTCCACTCTCTCACTATAACTCTCTCTCACTCTCTCTCTCTTCCCCTCTTTATGTATCTCGATTACTCTATCTGCCAGTTCCCATGATGAATCACCACACGATGCCCAAGTTTGGCTATGGACCGTACAAAAAGGCCGGCAGCGTTAGCAGTTTTTATCTGCCAAAAATACTGACCACTGGACGCGCCTCTAGCGGGAGAGGAGCTGGTGGCGTCAACGTCGGCGTCGACGTCGGATTTGGCGGCAGCGGCAAATGCAGCCACAAAGTTGCTCTGGAGCTGTCACACGGAAAGAGTAAACAACTAATTTCATTGCCAGCGGATAAGTTGGACAGCAATAAACGTTACTATGTGACGTTCACAGTTAAGGATTCTCCGGGGCAGACCGCTACCATTGAGTCGCATAAACAAAACCAACAGCAGCAGCAGCAGCAGCATCATCATCAACAACAGCAACAGCAATAGCATCAGCAATAGCAATATCAACAAGCTGCGCTGCCAGCAATCCAAATGGCAAGTAGCACGCGGCGTATACGTAATGTGACATTGCCTGAGCCGCGGGCGTTGGCTTCTATGGCTCGGCGCGACGTTGCCCATACGCATTGTGTGCGCTGCCTCAGCATCTGGCATCGGGCATCAGGCATCAGCATCAGCGCCGCTGCGCCAAATGCATTAAAACAATGCGACATTTTGTGCTTTTGCTGCTCCCGCTTCGCTTTATATGCTTTTTTATGCGACCACCCGCTGTCCAACTGTTTTTGTATTTCGGCTTTTTGTTCGTCTCATTTTTTTGTTGCTGTTGCTATTGCTTTTGGTTTGTTTGTGCGCGCTTCCTGTGTTGTTTTTGCTGCTTTGCTGCACTTTAAGATGGCCAACTGCTGATAATGGATGATGGCGCTGCGCTGCGCTCTGCTGTGGCTGTCAGTTGAAGTTGTCACGCCAGCAGCGTCAGCGGCAACAGCAGCTTGCATTACTTATGCAGCCCCCTCACCATCACCCGCCCCCACCACACTGACACCCCACCCAACCCAATCCAACCCAACCAGCAGTTGTTCAGCTCTCTTCTATGCTTCACTGTTCAGTTCTGTTCTGTTCTGTTTTGTTTTGTTTGCTATTCGGCTGTTTGTCTGTTAGCGCTGTTGTTGCGCTTTTATTTCAGTTTTTCATTATCATTTTTTTTAGTGTTCTTTTTTTTGTTGTATATTTTTTTGCCGTCGTTGCCGTTGGTATTGCTGTGTACGCTGCTAATGCCACAGATAAGCGTTGTTATTAACGCTCGGCTTACCAGCACGAGGCAGCAGCAGCAGCAGCAACGGCGGCAGCAGCCAGCATGAGGAGTCGCCACCCAACACGCCTCTCCTTGCCTCTCGTTCGCTTTTGTCCTTGCTTAAAAGCAACAGCAACAGCAGCGGCGACGAATGAATAAATGTAAAATATGTACCGTGCATTTCTTTGGCATTTCAACATTTTTACTTTATTTGGAATTTTATTTACTTGTCTGCTTGCGCGCCCCATTCAAGCTGTTTGTTTTCGTGCACACTTTTTTTTATACTCATACCGAGCGCTTTAAAAAGTACGACGAGCATATGCCATAAGTAGCTACACTGGAAAAGGCAGTATTGAAGCTTCAGTAGATTTAGATGTAGGTGTAGATAGACCAGCACTTCACAAAACGTTCTCTAGGACATCAGCTAAGTACTATGTCATATAATATATAAAAATAAAATGTCAAGATATTCCACGTGGTGTAGGTATATTCTGGCCGTTCATTTGGCTTTTGCATTGCAATGCGACGCCTGCGTTTGCATCCACTTCGCATTGAGTGCATTGTAAATGGAGAATAATTGTATTCAGCATAAAAAAAGTGGAGATTTGCAAATTGTGTAAGGCTACAAACAACAAACAACAAACAAGAAATCAAAGCAAAAAATGTTTAATAAATTCGCTTTATTATAATGTAATCTTTATTTATAAAATGTAAAGCTGATGAAAAAATCAAGCGGCGAACATCGCGTTTTAAAGAGGTTACTTCTAGATTTAAGGCAGCTGTTGCAAATAAACGTTGAAAATGTCTGCATTGAAGCATGGTTTGATTGCATTCACACACACAAACAAACACACACACACACACACACAGATAGAGACACATGTATACAACAATGAGCGACCGCCAAAACAATTGTGCCTGTCATGTCCTTGGCATAGATTCGCGCACCGAGTCGTCGCTCGAGCTGATTGCTCCCTTAGCTGCCGCCGATGGCCCAATGTGAGCATCTGGCAGAGCTTCACAGCCTGATGACATCCATTGACGAGGAGCACACACAAAAAAGAGAAAACACAAATACTTTTACACGATGCTTGACATTGCTCTGCAGGCCCTGCAAGCTTCGACAACTTTTGCGGCATGTCAATTTTAAGCTGCTACCAGGCAGGATGTCTACCTGGCCGAAGCCACTGGAACGGGTGGCAATTGCCGTTTGGTGATGGTGATTGTTATGGCTGGCATGAATGCCATTCGGTGTCTGGTCAGGTGGTGTGGGTGTGGCGGGCTGTGAGGGGGAGGCGCGTCAGTTACAACTCTATTAAGGGCTTTGTCAACAAGAGAACTCAATAATTGCTGGACTGCATCGAGGCGGCTATGGGCCCTCCGTCTGCCCGGTTGCAGATGCTTGCCAACCTAATTGAATTCAAAGCTGCCATTTAAGGCCGCCTTTTGGGCTGCCACCCACCAGCATTTAGTTGACGCATTAATATTTCAGCAGCTGTGTCCCGACTATGTATGCCTTTGTGTATTCTCAATGCTAAAAGATTTGGCCAGCCAGCCGTCGTCTAATTTGCTCATCTCAGCTTTAAGGTTAAGCAACGCCTGTCACAGAAAGGCACGCAAACAACTGGTCAACGATTTGCCCGCTCTGAGACCCGGGTCCCCCCCTTTCCCGCCACTCCGCCCCTTTCGTCACGACACCATTTCGATTTACGCACTTAAGTGCAAATCTGTGGATTTATGTGGCATTAATTTTGGCTTCCTTTCGTTCCATGCAAGCTGAAATAAAATAATATTGGGAAGTCCACCAAATATTGTTAGTAAAAATACCATTCCATAAAATATTATCAGTTGTGAGTTGATTTTGAATACAAAATTTGCTGTTAACTCTTCACTTCTTCACATCTTCAATCTTCATATAAATTTTTAGCATTTTGCATTGTTAATATTTGCTGTGCGGGAGCAGTGAAACTGTAGTATTGTAGTTGATGTCCTGGAAAACCTATTAGCTAAGTTACAAGAAGCTTTTAAAAAAAACAATAATAATAAATGAATAAATATATTTATATGTACTCCTATTCATAATAATAAATCGAATGCAATTTAGCAAAACTGGTATTAAAATGCACAAGCTGCAGTAAAAAAGTTGAAAAGTTTGCAAGGAGTTTGCTTCAAATTTCATTGACTCCATGGCGGGGAATGTGCAGCCAAGTGTTTTAATCTCGAATGCAAGCCAAGTTGCAACCCATTCGAGAGGAGCTGTTGGCCAACTTGCCGTGTAAATTAATGAAGGCCGACTTAGCTGACCGCCTTTCTGCTGTTTCGATTACTCGCCTCGGGCTGCAAGGAAGGGGAGGATGCAATCAGGATTGCAGTTAATGGGAGCAAGTGCTAGAGTCTTTGCTGGGCTATTGGCTTGGCTGTTTACGGGATTTGAGGGGTATTAATATCACTTAACCCTTGGGCAAAGTTTGCCAGCAAGACGGCAAACTTGGCATTCATCTGAAGTTTGACGCTGCGCTAAAAGCGGGTAATTGAAATTGATTTGAATGTATGCATTTATTTTTCTTGAATTCGGTTTATTTATTAAGTATTCATTAATATTATTAACACACTCAGTAGTTTCGGCTTAATTGTAAAATATATTTACCATTTAATTTAAATTTATTTCATTTGTAAAACTAACCTCACCTTAAAAACAATCAGTTTAGTTTTGTAATTTCTTCAGAGAAAGACAGAGAGAGAGATAGGGACAGAGCGCGGGGAGATGCTTAAGGTGGGGCAAGTACAAGACAAATTCAGATGGTTTGTCTTGCCACAACTCGTGTCGCCTCGCCTCGCCTCGCCTGTCCACTGCATTTGATCTATGGTATAATTTAAATTTATTTTATTACGCATACGCAGTGTATATTTTGCTAGGCTGCCATTTTGTTTTGTATATTTGATATTCACATTCACATCCATATGCTATGTACATACATACATATGTATGTATGAATGCTGCTTTATTTTAGATTTTATGTATTTTTAGTCGATTACTTTAGTTATTTATAACATGTACATACAATGAATTAATTTGTATTATTGTAGTTGTTACTATTTATCTGCTGTAGTTGGTTTTCTTGTTAAAATTTTAGTTGAATTTGTGGTTGGGCTGCTGAGTCTGTAATTTATTTAACATTTATTCATTATGCACTCGAAGTTTGCGCTCACTTTGTTTCAGCCTGCCTTTGTTATGGTAATAGAATATTCATGAATTCATATAAATATATAGTTAGTCACAGCGTCCAATACCTCAGCCTCGGAGGGCGGGGCCAGCAATTTATTTAGCTTGAAATTTTATGGAAATTGCATAAGAGTGGAATTTAAAATCATGCCCGTAGGCGTGGCTCAAGACAACTTATAAAACTTCATTGGTATTCCAATTGCTCGCCAGGCTGCAGGCAAAGAGGGCCTCATTGGACTGCTAACTAAGATTTGGAGGCTTACGGCATACGGCATATCGCTTTCGATATTGAATTGCTGCAATAAATTCTTTAACTGCTTGTCGAATTACACATACATTCAATATGTTGCTTAACAAATACATATATGAAAATGTGAGCAAATGTGGACTATGCATAACCCAAGTACGAGTACCGGCTAACTGAACGCATTCTCAAATGCATTCTTCAGTGAGTAGAATTTCTCAATTATCATTTCATAAATTGCTCGCACTGACGAGTAACGTAACCTATGCTTAGGTTGAGTACTTAGTTTAAATGCTTGGTTAATTTTGATAACTTTTGATTTTTCATTGGCTCTTGTCTGTTCTGTTTTTGGTTTTCTGCTGCTTTCCCGATTTACTCTAGGAGTCATGAATTACAATTAATTAGTTGAAATACACATAAACATAATCTGACTATCGACTAAACCTCGCCTAGCAACTAGCTTAATAACTTAATTGTTCATTATAGTTACAGTTAATATTTAACATTTAAATGCAGTTTGATTCATGCTTGCCCCTTATTTATGTACATTTGATGGCGCTGGTGCAATTGTTTTTGTGTTCTCTCTTTGATTTTCATCCGAATCATATGAATTTGTATGTGTGTGTGTTTGTGTGTGTGTATTTATTTATGTTTGTTTGTATGCTATAATATTTACAAAATAAATGTTTTGATTTCAGTTACATGATTGCAGTGATAGAACGGCAAAGCCGCTTCGGTTTTTTTGGTTTTCCAAGTTTTTCTTTTTGATTTTGCTTTTGCATTTCGCATGACACTTGTGCGCAAAAAGGGTTAATGCTTATCCTTTGAATCTGGCATACATAAATACAAATTTATTTGTATATTTGCATGTTTTACCTTTGACATTAATATATTTAAATTTAGGCTAAAAATTTACAGCTATGTAAGATGAATTGGCCATGAATTATGTTGCCTACTGCACGGCTAAAGAAGCCGTCGCTTAAGGCTTTCATAGTGCATCATGACGCCGGGATGGGAATGGGGCTATGTGTACTGCGGTAGATATTATTACTTTTTACAATTACTTCAGCGTTGGATCCAGGGTCGTAAATTCCAATTCGCCACGCGGTAATATTAGATCCGGGTCTGCAATATACACTTTGGTTGGTTGGCATAAAACAAAATCAACGAGCATAGGTAAATGTGTGTGTGTGCGTGATATACAATTATGTATGAGTGAGTAATGCGCAAGTATAAATATATATATGTGTGTGTGTGTCAATGTATGTGTAATGCGGGTGGGAAGATAAAAAAAGTATAATTTGTGTTTACCGATTAGTTTTGCTTATTTCATTGTTTTTATCATTATTTGTTTCATTTTTTGCTTTATTGAAATTCACAACACTTGCAAAATGACATCATATAACAGTTGCAAATTGTTTTGGCAGCAAATAAAAAAAAAGTATCAAAGAAAATAGAAATTGTAACTATTAGCAAATATCAAAAGCGTGACCAACTGTGCGCCGATAAGAGGAACAACCAAGCAAACAAGCGAACAAAAACAAAAACAACAACATCATATAAATATTAATATTCTCCCCCCGCAAACAGCTCCCCGGCTGGATCGTAAATATAAAATAATTCAACAATTTCTTAATTTTTATCGCACATTTTACTGACATTTATGTTCAAATTCATTTTATTGTGCCACACATAGTACACAACATTTTAGTTGCCCCAAGTTCGAGTCCAGGTCAAGTGAAACTTAAGCGCCATCTAGCGCTGGCTGGCGCTGTTGTTTACGATTTAGCAGTTTGTTATTTGACGTTCGTCCTGTCGCAGCGCTCTGTGTTATATTTTATTATTATAGCCTTTTATGTCAAATTTGTGTGGCGTCTTTGAGTCATAAAGACGCACAAACTAAAGCAAACGTCCAAATGGCGTCACAGTTTGTATGTGTGTGTGTGTGTGGCCTTTCACGTATTCTTTCACGCCATGCCTGGCAGCGTTAAAAATGTCAAAAGTTGCAAAAATGTTGCCAGCTCAGGGAGTCAAAGGCAAATAGGGCAAGGGGCAAGGGGATCGGAAGTGTGACGACAAATGAATGAGCGTTGACATTGGAGTGCCACAGAGTAACCCTGCCTGGATGTGCGTGTGTGTGTGTGAGTGCCAGCATAGGCCGCATTAACAATGTTGCCAAAGCAAATTGTATGGCACTTCTTGTGGCACGGCCACAGCCACAGACATCAAAGTTGATGCCATTGCGCCCGAAGCCTATAAAGCAGCTATAGCTACCCGTTTTTACAGCATGCTTTAAGCCTGCGCCTTTAAGCGAATACCGCAACAAATGATGACTCTTACTGACTTGAGTTGGCCTCTTTTTCAGTGGCTGCCATGCGGGCCCAGTCTCAACTTTGTCTAATTAGACGAGTGCCACTGAAGTGCACAAGAGCCCAAAAAACAACCAACACACACACACACACACACACACACAAGCACACACACTCATACGTATATATATACACATATGTGGGCATGGGCATATATCTTGCGGCAGCTGGCGCAAAGAGCAAAAACCCAAGGACGCTACACAAATGTTACCCAGTTGGCGACGCGACTCATGACGCGCACAGACAAACAAAACAAACGTCCTGACAGACAACAACAACAACAACAACACCAACAACAACAACAACAACAACACTAAGACAAAAAGTCGAGCAAAATGAATGGTGCAGCATGAAATGAAACAAATGTGTACAAAAAAGCATATGCAAAAACAAACAGTTATACACACCCACACACACTACCACCCACACCGTACGCCCCCCCCCCCCCCCCACACACATACACAGACACAACAGTATAAGAAAGCTGAAAAAGTCAAACGTATTTGCCTGCACGCGAATTTCGCTAGAAAGAAAGCAAACATGCGCTAAACTCTTCTAACCCATCCCCCGCAGTAGCCCATCACCTGGCCCACCTGTCATTCAATTTGCGAGTGGGTGCCACCTTTGCGAGGCTGCATGCAATTAAAAAATGTTGGCTAATGACAGCAGCAGCAGTCGCTGGGCGCCGACAGGCAGCCAAGTTACATGTGGCTTCCAACAAGCATACATAGGGTATGTACATTTGAGTAGCTCACTTTCTTGACTTGAATTACTGCGCTGTAAGTACCGAGTTTCCGTCGGAGTTGTGCCCTATTTGCTTCCTGAGCATATTAGTACGCATAACAAGCTCGGAGGAAGAGCTCCTCTTTGAACTCGGACTACAAAAGGGCCAAATAATAATAAAGGCAGAAGCGAAACTGGTTGCAAATTGAAAAGCAATAATATTTATACCAAATATAGATAATAATGGAGTCATAAGAATCCAAGTAAGAAGCGAAGCGAGAAGTGAAGCCTCGATGCGAAAAGCAAGAAGCAATAACATTTGTATGCAAACAAAAGAAACAAAGTAAGTAAAAGTAACCAGCAAGATGTAATCTGAGAAAAGATTTCTACAAATGAGCTGCGCTCGCAGATTTCAAAGTGCAAACAAGAAACAAAGCCAGCGACTTTATGAATATCGGCAAGCACTGGCTTCAGACAAGGTCAAATGAACCGAGAAGCGCTGTTTGGGGCACTGGACCACAACGATTTTGGCTGAATATTTCTGAAATTGTTTTGTAACTTGTCATGGCTCGTTAAATACTTTAAGAAATGTCCTTAGAGCTTCAGAAATATGTAGGTCAGGGTCTAAAAAAAATACAAAAAAATATAATATCCTAATATCAAAGCGAAACGAGTACCATAAAAAGAGCAACAACATATAAAAACGTAATGTAATATCATAACCATTTTGTTTGCTTTGATATTTTGTCTGCTTCTCTCTTCGCTTACTTTTGCTTGCTTGCTTGGTTCTTTGACCACATATTGAAGTACTGTAATACAACTTAATTATCTCACCGGAATGGTTCTCGCTTCTCGCGCTCAGTTTCTCGACCGTAGCGTATTCCCAATTCGACAAACTTTGGACCATTTGGCCCGCAGTTTTGCTGCTTTGACGCAACAGTTCCGCCAGTTTTGAGACGCCCAGGCACACTTCAGTCTGACTTTCGCACTTGTTAGTGTCTTGTAAGCAAGCCCAAGTCAACTTGGTTTACTTAACAGAGCACTCTGCTTGTATGTGTGTGGGTGTGTGTGTTTATGTTTATGTCTGAGGGCAACAGTGAAGGAGCTTTGCAAATATGCTTGCAGCAACAGCATACGCTTGGCAGTCAAATGTAAGACTTGCCGTGCCATGTTGCGACTCAGAGCCAGCGGCGCCTATAAATTAAAAGTTGTCAGGCAGCAAGCATAAAGTACAAAAAATAAGAACATAAATAAAGAGGGAAACAGAAAGAACAGCAAATTAAATCGCTGACAAAATCAAATGTGCCTAATTTGTGACTTTTGAATTAGGGCCAATCCGAATTACAGCTAACTAATGAAGAACCGGAGGGCGGTGGGTGGGAGGGGGGGTAGGCGCACATATTAAATTTAAAATAATATCACGTATACGTCACATCTGCCCATTAACTAATATTTGCATTTGCCATGTTGACATGCTGCCATGTCGTGCGCTGACATATCTGTGTGTGTGGGTGTGTGTGTGCACGCTTATTTATGCTTTTTAATTTAGTGTTTTTGCAATACATAATTGAAATTTATGCAATTCAAAGTTAAAACAAAGTCTACATGAGCTCGCAAAATAAACAGAGCGAGCAGCATATTCTGCAAATTTGTTTGCTACACACTCCGAGCGTGCAACATACGAGCACTAGATACGAGTATGTATTTGCACATAACTTTGTATCTTGCTGCGTATATGTTGCTATACAACTGTATGCAACGTGTCCAAAGGGCTTTGTCGACGCACACTGGCACACATACACAGATACAGACACTAACACAGACACAAATACCAATTCAAATACCATGCAAGCAAACTGCTACAAAACGACCTCATTCGATAGCAGCCGCGTACAGTGGGGCCCGCCTTTGAACAACCATTGGTAAACTAAAATTACTTTTGCTTAAACAAAGTTGAGTAGTTTTTCCAAAAATGATGGTCCAGTTTGGTCTACAGCTTAGTATATTTAATATAATTTATACAAATGGATATATCTTTGCTCTATTATACCACCAATACACTTTTATTTTAAGTATATTTTTTTTAACTAAAAAGCAGCTTAAAAATAATTAAATTTGTGGTTGAATATTCGATGAGTTATGCATTTTGCAACAAAATTAACCCACTGTGGTGTTGTCGCATCTTTTCCATACATCCAGCAGGGCTCTGCTGCTGTATTTGTCCTTTTTAACTACATTATTTAACATACGAGTGTGCTATTGTCATGTCACTTGTTTTGCTGTTGCTATTGCTCTTGTTATTGTCATTTGTAACGGCTTTTGACCATCTATGACTTGACAATAAAATTCAGAACGACAGCACTTTAAGTTAAAATCTTCAATAAGCTTTTATTAAATTCCTGCCCAATTCCATGTCGATGTTTTGGAAGTTGGTGGCCTTACTTTAATTGTTCGAAAAATGCTTATTATTGGCAGATAAAGATCACAAAGGTTCAGACACAACGTAACAGAACACAAGGCTGAGAGGATTTTAATTTTCAAATGATTTGCTGGCCATTTTGATCTGTTCACACACGCACACACAGGCAGTCCCAGACACACGGAGACACACACATACGGCAAGTACTGCAACCATTACGGTTAGCTTTGGCTACAGGAGTCCCATCAACAATTAGCAAAATACCCTAAATGAAAAGAAATTTGTGGCTTTATTGTGCAATTTGGTCAGCAACAGAGCAAATGCCAAAGACAAACTCATCAGGCAGAAGCACAGAGAAAGCCAAAACAAAAACCACTAAACGTTGCAGTCGGCAAATACCGACTGAGAAATGCTCTGTTCCCAGTATATTAAAAGCTCAAAATATATGTTGAATATTCTTACTGAAGTTAGGGAAATATGTGAGTTGAGCATTTATAGTTTCAGACATATAGATGTTGCAGCCACATACCTCTTCTCGCTTTGAGAACAGAGTATTATAAAATTTCAACACAGTGGATGCAGATGGATACGATGCATGACAATTGCGACAAATTAAAATGTGATATCAAGCAAGTTTTTTGATTTTTTGATATTCGAAACATTTCAGGTAAGGATTTTTGTTTATTTGAAACTTGGTAAAACGGTGCATGTGCCAAATTGGGACCTTTATGCTATAGTCGTAGCAGATTCTTTTTAGTTGTGGCTGTAATTTCAGAATATAAGAATTTATGTACGAGTAGTTCTTGTTTTTGTTTCTATGCTGGTTCTTGCCTTTCAGCTTTCTGCACAGATTTTGGTGTATAAAATTCAGCTTGCATACATTTGGGCGGCCAGGCAGCTGCATCGGCAGCAGTGGCACAGAGCCTTGCAGCATCTGGGTGGCGCATGGCCACGACCACGTCCGACATTATGGCAGTGGAGTGAAGTGGGGCAGCTCGGTGGTGGAAGCGGCTGGTCGGCTGGCTGGCAGTAACGAGCAAAGGTAGCAGCACGTCGCCTAGGATGGGTTAGCGGTAACAGTAACAGTGTTTGAATGCTTCGTTAGTAGGGCCACGCGTTGGAGGTGTGGAGTGAAAGTGGGTGAAAGTTGCAACTTTACAAAATTATCTGTGCACTACATTGCTTTAAATATTAGGCAAGGTATTTACATCCCCAACTTTAGAATTCAACTATATTGTTTGGTGATGAGCTAAGAGCGGCCAACAGGACAGAGATACAAAGTGAAAGAGAGCGGGAGAAAGATTCAGAGAGAGAGAGAGAGAGAGAGAGACAGAGAGACAGAGGGGTAGAGCTACTATAAGAGTAACATATATACATATTTATATAATGCGACACTATATTGTAGGGCAATTAAAAGAGAGCTAGTTCTAGTCGGGGGTGTTTTTAAGAACTGCCTAGGATAACTACTAAATAAGTCAGCAGGTGAGCTAATCTGTACGAGTGGATACACAATGTAAGTACATACTTCAAGTGTTGTCAAACAACGGAAAAACTGAAACGAACCGATTGAAATGAAAAAAAACGAAGTTGTTTCGATCAACGCTAACTAGAAAACAGCATGTCAAAAGCTACTTTGTAAATTGTATAAGGTTCAATTAGTTTTTCAGTAATTTATTTAGTAGTTGTTTTATTTTATATATATGTAATGCGCTCTACCCGTATATCGATGTGTGTGTGTGTCAAAGTGTGTGCAAACATGTCAAAATAAAATCGCAGTGTTAACCACAAATGTACAAGCTGTCTTTCTCTTTTGCAGTCCATTAACGACCAATTTGATATGCAATACACATGCACTTGAAGCTATTAAAATTAATTTTAGAAAATCATAGAGCTAAAACTAAATGTATGAATGCATAGACTGACAGATAGATAGATTGGCCGTCGCATTGACATTTTATTAATTTGATTTAATTTAATTGCTTTCATTTTGTTTAGTTTCACATCGAGTCTAAACGGGAAATCGAACTAATCTACATATTAGTTATATTTTAAACTCATAATAAGCACTCGTTTGTCCGTAAATACATACATATACATATATGTACAGGCAATTTGTGTGCATGTATCTAAAAGTATTTACAGTCGACAGGATTCGATTCAATTTAATTTAATTGCAGCAATCAATCAACTAAAACTATGTTTACAAATTAATATTAAGTGCGTACTCAAACAGAACTCAAGAGGTAAAAAGCAAACCAAGTGGATGCAAAGAGAGCTAAATATACATACATTTATAATATACATAATAGTATGAGAGATAGATACTTGACTAGACTACTCTACATCTACTGACTACAGTTTGTTGAGTATAGATTTTGGAATAGTACCGTTTAGACTGGGCTGCGCATACTGTATGAAGCTCTCGGAGATGTAATGATGCGGTCCGCCAACGCCCATAATGCCGCCGCCACCGGTGGGGCCGACGCCTCCAGCACCGCCGCATAGATGCGATGTGGCAGGTGTAATACGGGCTCGTATCTCCGCTGCCCTGCCGCCGCCCTCCTCCAGCTCGTTCAGCTCATCCTCCTCAATGTACATCGAGGGTACATCGTTGCGCGCCGGCCTGTGGGGAAGAAAAACAAAAAGAAAAACAAGTCTCACAAATCTATTAAAAGTTTTAACACATCTACACACAGAGGCGCGCCCGGCAACAACTTGCTAATAGTTCCCAGGACACCGCCCATTTTTTTTTTGCATAGCGACAAATTTGTTTTAAAGTAAAACTGCGCAACCTAAGCGACCTGTGCGATGGTCACCACAAGTCAACAGCCACAGCAACAATAACAACATTAGCCAGACACCTGGGAGCAACTGCAGCAACTTTTCCCAGCCGTTATATTTTGTTTCTATTTAATAGGCCCATTGCACTCGGCGTATGCGCAATATGGCCTTTGACTTCGGCTCAGAGCATTCAATAAGCAGGGCATCACTTTGTTGCGGCAACTGAGAAATTTCAATTTGTTTGCTTTCCCATCTGCTATATATTAAGCTGATGGTACAGCACAGCAAATGCTAATTAAAACAGATTCGTCCTTATCACTCAAAACTTTGACACACACAAACACACAACGAAAACGCTTGTGTGTGTGTGTGTGTGCAATTAAATATTTGCAGAAATACTTTTGCCGCAAAAGGCAAATCGTTCAAATTTATGCATTGGCACACATGGCAACAAGGTGGGGAGGTGGCCAAAGAGCTCACCTGACAGCAGCATTGAAATCATACAAAATTTAATATACTCCTGTGCACGTCTCACTTTGATACAATATATGCACGTATAATTCGGATTGGCCAACAGTCAGATATGCAGAGTTTGGCCCACTCTGCACATGTTGTGGGGCGACCAATTAATGACCCGCATGCCGTTCGCTTTGATGTAAGAGATGTGAGCTGTGAGTTGTAAGTTGTGACGAGGCGGCAGGCAACCAATCAGCTGGCTGCTGCTATTTTTATAACTTTTTACTGTGGCACATTTTAATTAATATTTGTTCGGCTTTGCTTTGAAGTGCTCCAACTGTCAAGTGTTACCCCGCCCTTGACCCCACCCCCCCTTGAATGGGTGCCAACATGTAACAGAAGCCGCTGCCAGCGGATCCGAGCAGGTGTACCGATAATCAGGCGTCCGATACGATTAAGTGGCAGCATTAATATGGCAGCCTGGCAAATACTATAGATAGACGGCGCACTAAGGTCTCCATGGATAACTAAATGACACACTCACACACATACATGCACACGCACACATAAACTGCCTGAGCTATTGCAAGTTTGTCTTTCATTAGCACAGACTTCGACCTGGCCACAGCTGACAGTTGACAGAGTCCGGTAACTGCGGACGGAGTCGGGGGCTGGTGGGTTGTTGGAGCGAGACAGACGAACACTGTGCGGCAAAGAGGGAGCGGTTAAACAGCTGCTTAATTATCTACTCTTTGCTGGGCGACCCTTTCAAAGTTAACGCTGATTTCTTATCTTAAATGAAACTCACTTGGCGGTGTGGCGGTGTCGGGCAAGCGGCTTCCGTTTCCGGTGCACAGCACCAGCACACAGCGCACACAGTACACACACACAGACACAGACACACGCAGAGGGCGAGTGTCGTTCATTTTGATTCTTTTCTGCTCTTTTGTGGGTCGTAGTCAGGTGCAGGTTTAATTAATTTAATTACAGACTAAGCATAATTTAGTGGGCAGCTGCGTGCTCTTTGTTTAGCCTGGCCCACGGGCTGCTTTCGGGCTAATCGATTCGGCCATATCCAGCAAATGTTTAATGAAGCCTGATACGGTTGCAAGGCACTGTGCCGGTGGCTATTGCTTTGAACGGATTTTAAGGCTCTGAACTTTAAGCAAGCGGCCAATTGATTATGCACTTATATCTTGCTCTTGCTCTGGCTTTTAATCATATTTTATGAAAAAGGCTCAGAAAAGCATGCTACAATTATTTATGCTGCTGTTGCTGATGCCTCTTTTAATGCTGCTGCTGCTGCTTTTGCTGCACACGTGCGCCACATAAATAATGCTGTAATTATTTCAGCACACACTGCCACAGCCGCAGCCGCAGCAGTAGCACAAACAATTTCATTATTAGTTTTATATCAAAACAATATCAAGAAATGCTATGCTTCAGACCTGGCGATACTCTAGAGTCTAGACTCAGCTCTGGCATGGATTATCATCAGTATCAGTAATCACGGGAGATGGAACTTTAGCAGTAAGCTAACCTGTGGTCCTCACCCGTGTTTACAGGGTATATGAAGAACTTACCGCATGCTCTTGCGCACCTCCTGCGGCTCAGGTGGCCGCGGCCGATGACGACAGACAACAACGATGCCGGCCACAATAATTGACGTCACAATGACGGCGCCTATCGCCACGACGGTGGCAAGTATCAGCAGCGTTGACTCCTTCTCCGGTCCGCTGCCAATGCTGGCGCCGGCGCCGACGCCACTCGAGCTGCTGCCGCCTCCGCCGCTGCCGCCCCCATGATGCGTGGTTTCCGCGGGCGTTGGATCCTCCGAGAGTATAGATTCATCTGTAAGATAAAACCAAACGAGAAGTGGACGCAGGTTAGACAACAAATAGTTTCTTAAGGGTTGGTACGCACAATGATTTGTTATTTGCTTGAAATTAGTATGATATTGTGGAAGCTGCCTCCGCAAATTCCCATCTCAATTTTTTTGCGTTTCATTGCCATTTATTTATTTGTTTTTGTTTTTGTTTCTGAGACTCTCTGTATTTGGGCCCTGTGTGTGCACACGTTCCGCCTTTTGCTTAACTGATTGCTTTAACTGTTTTGCTGTATTTGTTTATGGGGCTTTCTGTTTTCTTTGCATTTGTCGTTCCGCTTCTGTTCTGTTCTTGTTGCTGTAGCAAATTGTGTTGAAAATTGAAATTAGCCAAATTGAGGGCGACGTGAGGGTCAGCACGAGTGTGCTAGGCCCTCGACCTCGAGCTTTAATTGCTGGCTGCAGCCGGAGGCTTCGAAATCCAGACGCTGATTGCTTGAAGATTGCCAAAGCTTTACCAATTATTAGCAACATGTGAAGGGCATTGTTTATATTTATTAGATTTTCAGCTGAAGATAAAGATGAAGAAGCGGAAATTGCAACAGCAAACTCTTTGTAAGATGATCCCCAGGCCCAGATTTATGCGATACATTCGTCTTGTGTCAGCCAACCACCCACTCACCCGCTCAGCTACTTGCTCAACAAAAGGTCCCTCCTTCGCCTGTCGTACTCCGCCCTTTTTACTCAGCTGCTATGCAGCATTTCCGCTCCATTTGCGAGCTCCAAATTGAAACACTGCCAAGTGGCTGCTCTGGCAGCTTTTAAGGCGAGCATTTAGGTGGAAATCGCCTACACCTGCGGCTCAATTTAATTTTTGTTGTTGTGGCTGCCATTGATGCTGTTGGCCTTTGCCAACGATTTTCTTTTCAATATTCTTGGCTGCATCTCCGTCGGTTTTATATCGTATGCCCACATAAAATGGGTATACAAGTTGTTGAAATATATATAAAATAAGGAAATTGGATTCTGTGATCCAATCATATATATAAATACATGATCAGCACCAATAGCCAGGCTAATTTTTATTTATTCATGATACTTTTGTATCTTAAAAATTGCATTACACGAACGAACTTTGGATTTGACTACAGAATATCTTATAGTCGACCCGACGCCTGTTCTCCTTAACCAGTTGCTAAGCGTTGGTTGCTTTTGGCTAACAGATTTGTTTTCATATACCAGATTTACAAAGTTATTTGCCTCTCAGCCGGCCGGAACTCAACAGGGTACTTTTCGCACCGTTTTTCATTAGGTTGCGCAAAAAGAAATTGGAATAAATTCGCCAAATGTGTTTTTTATTTCGACGTGAACTGATTTAAATCAGCTGCAAAAATCAGCGTAGAGCGTCGACGGATTTACCGTTATTCACACGTAAATATTGTGACTTCACAGCGACTGTCTTGGCCTATTTATTACCAAAAACACCCTCACACAGAAAGGTTGTCAGCAATCCCAAGCTATGTGTAAATAATAGAAGCTGCGTAGGCGCTGGCACACTGTTAAAATTTCGCATAAATTACTCGTATCACACAGCCTTCAAGGGATCTTTCTGCAGACAATGTCTATGGGTCCTGTGGTAATCACAGTTATTGTTCCGAGGCCAAATGGACGCATTGCTTTTGCCTTTAATGTGCCCGCAGTACATTGACAGTTGGGGTAGCGTAGGGACGGGAGAAACGGCCAAGGAACCAAGGCACCAAGGCACCAAGGCTAAAGTGATTCACAAATTCAGTGCCCGAAACTAACCTGGCTGGCTGGCCAGGGGGCAGGGTCAAGGAGCACGAAGAATTTAATTGAACATTTGCGTATGAAGCACAATTAGGTGCATTAAATCGGTCAATATTATATGTGATTTATGGCCAACTCGAACTTTGCACCGTTAAGGCAAATGGATATAGCAAGAAGAAAAGAGTGTGGCATGTGAGGCGGCAGCCGCCGCAGCAGCCGGAGCCACTGCAAATGAAAATGGAAATGAAAATGAAAATGGTAATGGAAATGCAGATAAAAATAAAAATCAGCATGAAAATAATGACAACGTTATTGTAGTTGTTGTCGTTGTTTTCGTTGTTGCCAACGCACGAATGTATATGTACGTACAAGCGCAATGGATGAGTGCGAATGCGAAACGAACAATAAAAGCAAAGTGTCTACGGCGCCCCGTTAAGCAAAACGAAAATTGAAGCAATTTCGCATTGCCCTCTCACTCGATGCTATGAAATAAAGAAGGGCATTGCCAATGACAAACACACGTACACATGTGACCACACATAGAACACACAGAAATACTTACACACACATACACACACACACACAGTTGTCGTTATATCGTTAAGAGGGAAAAATGAAGAGGCTGTAGCGGCACGCCCTTGCGTATACGTAATATGCGTGCCTCGCTCTGCGCATTGATGGAAAATGCTGAAATGCTTTACGCATCGCTGCCTAACTCAGTCAGTGGATTAGAAAAGGGCGGCCCTAACGCCAACAACCTACAAGCCAGCCAGCCAGCCAGCCAGGATACCAGGTTCCCTTTTGCCTGTGCGTGGGCATGTGCACAGTTTTCCGCGGCGGCTGATTGAAGACGATTTTCTTGAACTTGCGTTGATTTGAAAATGCACTGAAGCGTTGAATTAGACAGCTACGTCAATTGCTGCTAGCTAGCATCTACCAGCAGCCAGCAGTCAGCAACCAGCATTCACCCAACTCGACAAACTTTATTGGAATAGCCAAAAAGTGACCCACAACTGTCAAAGGCAAATTCTGTTTGGCAATTGGCAAATATTTTGGCACACTTTATGTGGGGCTTTTGTTTTTGATTTTTTCTCTTTGTGTGTGACTCGGGCAGCAGGGTACTCGGTTATTTTGATATTTTGGTGACTTGATTACTCGAGTCGACTCGGGTAGTCGGATAGTCGGGTACTCACCATATGGTCCCAGTTGTGCAGCCACGCGCACACGTTCAATCACCACCGGCGGCTCGCTGCGTCCCTTTGCGTTGACGGCGTAAACTAAAAATTGATATTCACGTCCCGGCTCTAAATTATTCAAACGAAATTGTGGACTGTTCTCCTGCATGCGAAAGATGGGTGCAGATGTAGCCTGGAAAAAGACAAGAGCAGAAAAACAAAAATCCAAATATGTGATATATACATGTATATATATTTATATACAAAGGGATGCTTTAAATATTGTGATCCACGGCTGATTCAGGATAACCAGTTGACAGTCGCATCTATTCATACATTTATATATCTGAGGATAGCCATATGTCAAATTATAATATGCTGCCCATATGGTTTGGCAAGTGCACGCGCTACAAAGTATGCTATGTTTATTTGTTGCCAACTTTTGGGAACCCAAACTTTCTACAAACTTGCACACGTACAGCTGTAGAAGAACGCATGGCACATAAATAATTATTCATGCCTAAAAATGTGCTCGGACTGTGAGTGGGGCGGGGTTCGCGGGTTGCGGGGGATACGTGGACATTTCACATTGTTCTGACCAGAACGCTGTCTGAAATTTTAAACTGAATATCCGTTTGCCGTAATGGGACACAATCGAGTGAGCTTCGTTGGTTACGCACAAATTCCCACTCAAGTAAGCGTAAGTAATTTATGTTGTCCTTGCGGCGCTTCCTTCACCCCCTCCTCCTCTTTCTACCCCATTATGGTACCCAGCGCCCACACTGAGTACCCGAGCTGCTGTCAATGTGGCATCCCCACGACCCTTGCTGTATGCCGTTTTTATCTAGCGTGAAACTTTAAAGCTGCAACCGTCCAACGTTGTCCAGAGTCCATGTCCTGCTCATCATCCATTCTCCATTTCCATCTACCCGTAAGCCTCTCTCTGCCTCTGCCTCTGCCTCTGCCTCTGGGCCCCGGTCGTTGCTTTGCGCTTGGCTACTTTGCTAATAAACTCGACCGGCCAGCCAGCCAGCGCTTCATCAGTAGACCAAGCAACTTGCCCCGATTGCGTATATCGTTACTCCCCCTTTTGCAGTCAACCCCTCCCCATGCCCGTGCTCATCCCAATGCTGAAAGCAACCAAACGAAATGAAATGAAATTTTCATATGATATTCTCTTTTACGAGTGACAGAGATAATTTAATAACTCTGCATGTGTTTGCCGCGTTGGCTTATGGATGATGTAGTCATCCGTCCTTCATCCTGCGTCCAGCGTCCTGTATCGCCCGTTCAGTTGGTTAAACTGCTTGCCTCGAATGGAAACTTATAGCATTAATTATGTTGTCCTTTTTACGCTTGAGCCAAGTAGCTCAACTGTCCCGCCCGTCTGCCCCGACTCAAAATCATATTCATTAATAATTCAAGCAGAAAAGTCAGAAAGGACGAGCACACTAATTGACCATATGGATTTCAACCGATTCAACTTGCTCGCCGACCTGCCTCCTGTTCGCTCGTACGTTAACTTTAATTCAATCAGGCAGTCCTCCAGCTTTAACGTCAACAGCACGTGTCACAAATTTGTTTGAACTTGGGTACTGAGAACTGGGAACTGGGGACTTGTGGCTTGGGACTCGGTACTCACCTGATCGTTGAGCGTGGATATCTCATTGTCGCCCTGGCCAACAGTCTCACCGAACTGACCCTTGCCTGCCGCCGCCGACTCGCTGGCATATAGCAAATCGCCGCCAACCACCTCCAGCATAAAGTATTGGGAGAGTCCACCATCGCTGCCCGCCACACAAACCACCTCAAGGATGGTATCGTTACGTAGTTCGCAGGCCTTCGGCGCCTCGGGTGCATCTATTTGAGAGAGAGAGAGAGACAGAGGGAGAGAGAGAGCGAGAAAGAGAAGGAGGATAAGAAGTTGGTTGGAAGATGGTTGCTCATAATGGACTCAATTTTACGATAATTTACTGTTAGAGCATGGATAACAATTTGCATTTCGTATTTGGGCCAAATATTCGCCACTTTATGCAAATAAAGGTGTGGCTGCGACCACGCCCACAGTTTGCATCAATAACGGGGCAAATTTGGCCATAGACGTGGTAATGATGTGAGCTGCAGGTGTAAGTAGTGTTAGTTAGACAGCGCACTCTGATGATTATTTGCTAACCGTTGGGCAAAGGAGCCGGCTGCTGATTGCCGACTGCCTCAATTGCACCGCACACAATTTCCCGACACCCACACCGACGTAGACTAACCAATTATGTAAGTAGATCCTTAGGTGTGCATAACAGATAGACTCACTCACACCGACACATCGACACCCAGCAAACAGCACCGGCGGCGTCTTGTTTGAATTGCACACAATGTCGGCATCTTCGGGCAGGCTGCTTGCAGTCAACATAAGGATCGGATATTCGAGGTGGGGGGGAGACTTAGAGGGATAACAATTTCCTTTACTTACTTGCTGGCAGTATGTGTACTAGACACGGAGCCGTTTGTCTGCCCACCGCATTGCTGGCCCAGCAAGCGAGCGTTATTAACTCGGAGTCGGTTTGCGGCAAATACGTCACAGTGCTGGTCAGTCCGTTCGATTGTATCCTGGAGTTGAGCACCTGCAAGTAGCGGAGGAGTAGGAGCAGCAAAAGGATTACGAATCGTTCTGCAAACGTAGGCAAAATCATTGAAGCCCTGCAACAGTCAGCCAGCAAGACAGTCAGACAGTCAGACAGTTGGGCAAGCATAAATATTTTAAGGCAAATAGGTTTTTATTGCATTGCAAACAGTTGGATAAGTCGAAACGAGTCGAGTCGAGTCGAGTTGAGCCAAGTTGAGTTCAGTTCCAGGTCCAGAAGGTACTAGCTGTGGCTCTGACTCCGGCACACAGGATTTTCGTGCAGATTTTCAAATAACTTTTGCGGTAAATGAATTACTTTATTTATTGTGCACAGCTGTCCCTGTCCTTAGTAGACTCACATATGCATGTCCTCTGCTCGATCTCTCTGCTAGCTTTGCAGTTTTGGCCTCGGACCCATTCCCAATTCTCACACCTTACACAACTAACCCACCGTAGTTGCCACAAGGGCAGGTCCTGAAATTCACAGCTATCCCACTGCACAATTTATACATTTTGATTAAACTTTAATTCAGTCACGTACAAAGTTGCTGTGTCTGATTCCCGTTTGGCTTGAGTTCGTCAAGCTGCCATTGTTGTGCGAGAGTCCTTGCCAGTCCTTGCCTTGCCTCGGTAGCTACTAGCTACCAAGTATTTAACACAAGTTTTGCTAATAGCTGCCCACCTTCCGGCTGCAAGTTTTCAGCTTTTCAGCTTTCGAATCAATAATTTCAGCAAAGCTCGGCACAAAATGTTCGTTATAGTTAAGCCACGTCTGCCAGGCGTAATCACAGTAGTTGAGGATGAGGTTTTTTTTGGCCAGAAGATCAAGGTTTCGGGTGTGACCCGTCCAACACTTACCGGCGACACATTGCGTGTGTTGTTGTACGTCCAGCTAAATCGCACCGATTCTGGTGGATCGGCGTCCACCTCGCATTTGACCTGGATCGAGTGCATGTTGATTGCTCCAATGGATGTTTGCTCTGTGCCCGGCTTACAACGCGGCGAGACTAAACAAAAGAAAAAAGGAAACCAAATGAAAATCGCAATGGCGCATATCAAAGAAAAATGTCGTTAAGCCGCACAGCATTTCGTTTTTAAATTTTTGCTTTCAACTCTCGAATGTGGGAGCGCACTCACACCCGGGAGCAGATCCCGTGCCACGGGTAAGCAAACACAGTCTGCACGTCTCAGGAGTTTAGCAACACTGCCAGCAAGTACACAAAAATTAAAAAAAGAAGCAGAGAGGAAGCTAAATCCAAGAGGAAGTCGAGCCAGCTACATAGCCTTGAGCATAGTAATTAACATGTTTCCGTTTCATGAACGTGGCGCTGTTGTTGGCCTGTTTATCCTTAAAAGCGGGTAAAACTGTATGAATAACTGTCTCTGTGTGTGTGTGTGTGTGTGTTTGTGTGTGCAGCTGTGTGAGTGAGTGGCAGGTATTGAAGAAGATGTTGTTGAGTTAACTTTCACTTGACTGTAAAATGAGACCAGATATACGGAAGTTGCGCTCCAGCCCCCAGGCGAAGTCTGTCTCTCTGTATATATATATATATATATACATATATGAATACCCAAGCCAGCACTATAGATGTATGTGTGAGTGTGTGTGTGTGTGCACAGAGTTTGGCGTTGAAAGCCGCCTTTAAAATGTAAGTCACGCCAAGGCTGATAAGTATTTGAGGCTTTATTACTTGGCGCTGTTATCACAAGTCGACTGCAACTCAGCGCAATATGCTTAAGACTCCTTGCTCTGCGAGCATATGAGTGCGTATGAATACTTGTTGCATGTGTGTGCGTTAAAGTTGAACGAAAGTTACCCACACACAACTCAATGCTGAGAGTTATGGTCGCCAGGCAGCTTGAAACTTTCGTAATTCGAAATATAAACTACTTTAACTGTCGTACAGCATTAAAACGCATTTCCGACTTTTGAGCACTGAAAAATGAATCAGTTTCCTTTATAGATTTCCGTGTTGTAAGCGGATTGCGGATGGCGAACAAATATATACTATATATATATATATATGAAATCAGGACTGCAGCACAGCAACAAATTCGGTACATTTTCAATGATGTTGAAAGAAGCACTGCTTACTTTGATGTACCAAATATTTAATACCTTTGCAGCCATAATTCAGGAGCGAACTATATATATATATTTGTGTGTAAATTATTTAAATTTTGATTATATTTGGTTTGTAAGGGAAACATGCAACATTCAATTAACGATGAAAGCAAACAAGACGAATGTGACTATAAGAATCTTCTTCCTTATCATCCTATAAATATAATTTATTTAGTCGATAATGTCTGCAACAATGCGTTACATATTTCGTTACACATTGATGGTGCCCTCTGCAAGTATATTTTACGACTCTTTTCTGTTCAAACAAAAAGGTGTGCGAAATGAATTCAATTTGCCAGGTGAGTGTCAGCTTGGACAAGCTCCATTTGGGCCACAGTTTGGGTCCAAGAAGAAGGCCACATAGATCGACTGATTTATATAGTTCAATCATTTCTATATGCAAGGCACATTAATCACTCGATAAAAAATTGCTGGCGGCCGCTGCTGCCTAAAGGGAGTGCGTGAGGTTTATGAAAAAGTTGGCAGAGCAAAAATTGCGAGAGTTAAATTTATAGCCAAAACTTTTGTGTGTAAATCAATGGCGGTTATTTAGACGGGCGGCAGCAACAATTTTACAATTGTAAGCAAGCACGCGCGAGCACACGCACACACACACACACACACAAACAGTTGGGCTATGCATCATTTCTAAGCAATTTCCTCATCCGCTACGCAAGTTGGCAACTTTAATTTTATTTTCATTATTTTTTGCTGTATATGTGTTGCCATGGGCATGAGCTGCAGCAAGTTGATTTTATTTTGCAACTTCCGTTTCCGTTCCATCATATTGCTGTGCATGCTGCCATTGCTAGAGCCAGTGCCATAGCTGAGAGTGCTATTACAATATACTTCTTTCTATATTGAGCCTGTCAGCTGCAAAGCTGCTTACTTACACTGCACTTTCAGGGTGAGGCTAGAGCTGCGCGTCTCCCCCTCCGTGTTGGTGGCCCCGCAGGCGTATGCGCCAGCACTTTCCCGCTCCAGCTGTGTGAGGTGCATGATCTCCGCGCTCTCGCCAGACATACGCATGCCCTGAAAAACATAAAATAGGTATGGAATGAAACGTTTTGAACAGGTTTCAGAGTGCATCTGCAAATTGTAAACAGTCTCTGTCAAGGGCTTGATTAAAGTTTATGCAATCGATTGTGGCGCCCATCAAACGGAAGCCACATTGTTTCCACGGCAAACGACTATCTCATACAATATAAGATTCATATGAACAGCTACAAATACATACACTTCTTTGATATATATTCCTTCCGCATGCATACAGTAAATCATGAGGGATGCATTTGAAACTCTGACATGGTAAAGTGTCTTATAAATGCCCCATAATTGACACTCTAAGACTTCAAAGTCGTATAACTTTGTCACAATAGAGCCAATCTTCAATCCCGAGGCCATTTTAATGAATTCTTGGCATCTGCATTAATTCTAAATCAAAAGCTTATAAACTTATGAAATTAAAATTTTAAACTTTTTTCCGAAAATATCATATCTATTTTTTACAATTTAGAATCTTGATATTTGTTCTTTTATCGATTGTGGGTGTCTCGATCCGTAAAAAAAATTATTGGAGAAGTTATTTAAGGGAATTTAATTTTTCTGTCAAATATCACACCAAAAGTGACAAAAAAATTGTCTTGTAAAGTGCCCAACAACGAAAAGTTCCTTATAAATGACCTTCCCAGACTTCAAACTGTCACAACTTTGTCAAATCTGAACCGATTGTCAATCCCGAGGCCATTTTGATCATTATTTGGCATCAAGTTTAATTCTACATTTCAAGTTTATGAATTTTGGAAAAAGTTCAATTTTGGATTTTTTTGACGAAAAAAGCATAAGGGGGGACCCTTACCAATTATAATTTTTCAAAAAATAGAATCTTGAAATTTTACGTTTAATTGATTGCGGGTGTCTCAATTAGTATAAAAAACTATACGAAAAGTGATTTTGTGGTGTTTCATTTTTCTGTCAAAAATCACGCCAAAAGTGACAAAAAAAATGTCTTGTAAAGTGCCCAAACAACGAAAAGTTCCTTATAAATGACCTTCCCAGACTTCAAACTGTCACAACTTTGTCAAATCTGAACTGATTGTCAATCCCGAGGCCATTTTGATCATTATTTGGCATCAAGTTTAATTCTACATTTCAAGTTTATGAATTTTGGAAAAAATTCAATTTTGGATTTTTTTGACGAAAAAAGCATAAGGGGGGACCCTTACCAATTTTAATTTTTCAAAAAATAGAATCTTGAAATTTTACGTTTAATTGATTGCGGGTGTCTCAATTAGTATAAAAAACTATATGAAAAGTGATTTTGTGGTGTTTCATTTTTCTGTCAAAAATCACGCCAAAAGTGACAAAAAAAATGTCTTGTAAAGTGCCCAAACAACGAAAAGTTCCTTATAAATGACCTTCCCAGACTTCAAACTGTCACAACTTTGTCAAATCTGAACCGATTGGCAATCCCGAGGCCATTTTGATCATTATTTGGCATCAAGTCTGATTCTTCGTTTCAAGTTTATGAATTTTGGAAAAAATTAAATTTTGAATTTTTTTGACGAAAAAAGCATAAGGCTTCAAAAGTGCCCAAACAACGAAAAGTTCCTTAAAAAACACGTTCTGAACCAATCGTCAAACCCGATGTCATTCTGGGCACGACTTTTCCTCTTAGATCATTTAAATGCATGAATTTGCATTAGATGCAAATTTTTGCAAAAGTATCTTATTTAGAGCATTCTTGTAATGAAGACATTCGAACAAGTTATTTCATAAATCATATCTAATGCATTTGCATTGCATTAAAATCGCATTTGCATTGAATATAACGGTTAACCGCTTAGCCTCAGCGGCCACACTGGCAGACAGATTCGCGTTTATGTCATTAGTTCACGCAGCGAACTTCGCAGCCTAAACTACCACAAAGTGCTTTGAATAATGTTCTGGTTTCGATTGAAAATCGAATTAAATGAAATTCGAGAGTTGCCGTTGGCATTATACTAACGTTTTGTATTATTATGTTTTTTGTAAGCTACATCACAAACAAAATTGCACTCGCTTTGCTCGGTCAATTAACGTCATTCCGGATTTGGACCAACAAAATGCATTTTCAAATTAATTTTCCATAATTTTTCGACATTAAAATGTATGGACTGAACTTTGTGCAGCTGTCAAAACTTAAATTGAATAAATTCGCACTAAAAATTTAATTAAGCAGATTCAAGTGCCATTTTATTCATTATTATACCCCGTAGCCATAAAATTGGCTAAAAATTAATATCATCAATAAGTATGCAAATGTATCTAAAAGGTGCAGTTCAGATGTTGCTTAATGTATTTGTGTAAGGTCCGCTTTTAATATTCCCGTTAAAATAATTATGCCATTAAATAGATAAAAGGTATCTCCTGGTCGGCAACACTTTTTTTTGTGCAAAAATTTAATATAATTTTGTAATATGTTAATTTGCAAGATGAATTAAAAATGCATGCAGTTAACTCTGCTGACAGATAAGGCTAATTGCAGTTGCATTATGAAATGCATTTTTAATGAATTTAACACGAACGCAACAGGTAGCCAGCCGACTACCCAACTTAAATAATGATGAATAATTTTAAGTTTTGCTTCCTACAAATTTAAGCCAGAGTTAAAACTATTGTTCCTGGGTTATCTAGACAGAAAAAGGAAACTGCTGATAAGGGAAATCTAGAACGAACTGACAACCGAGGAAATGACAAAATTTTCATAGCTTTTTCGAGCATATTTGTCGCGTCGTTTTTCATTATTTTTGCCGATTTTGGCTTTTCGTTTACAATAGCAATGGCAAGAGGCAGGCCGAAAGGCGATAGACAAAATGTCTTAAATATTAAAAAGTTGTTTTTTTTTTTTGCCACAATGGTCAGGGATGTTTTCTTAAATGCCAAGCTAAGGCACACACTCGGAAGAGACGAATATAGCAATGTGAGCGAAGAAATATGATTTTATGCTACTGTGTGTTTGTGTTTAGGCCATGAAAAATGATGATGTGCCCATGTGAACACAACAGTCAAAGGTTGTCAAAACCTTGCCCGTTGTGTAATAACAACAACAACACAATGCCGGGATGCCGAACAATGGCGGTCAAGCTTTGTGGCTTTTATCCGACTATGAATGGATGACGATTGTTGGTTGTTGGTCAATCTCTGGCTTATTTGTCGCATGATTAATGCTTAAATAATTTTCAATACAAGGCAACTTCAATCAAAGGCATAATGAGCAATTATGTTATGGGATGTCCACATTTGAGAAATGAATCAACAATACGCCCATAAATTCACATAGCTCATGACTTAAAGCTTAAAGGCTCCGCGTGCCTGGTGTGGCCACTTGGTAACCGAATAGGCCACATATTTTCTGCCAGCCGTCTTATGAGTGGGAGTTGGCCGCAGCGTTGAACATTTTGGGTGCTGCAAACAATTTTGGAAAATTAAATTAAACCGCAAAGTGTCTGCTTAAGTTGCCGCAGGAATGTCGACAGCCAGAAGGGGCCATCCAACAACCAGGCTGGATAGGGAGCCTCGGGGCAACGGGAACTAAGCAATTGATAATAAAAATGGCCAAAGTGTCTGCTGTTTGATAGGCGTCAGCGGTTGTTCCTTGGTCACGGGAAGTTTCAATGAGATAGAGACATGGAGAGAGGGGAAATTGATGAAAATCTGTGGCGTACTTACGTTCTTGAACCAGGAGTAACTGGTGACCGGTGGCCTCGCATCCGCACGGCATTTGAACGTGACATTATGGCCCTCGGCACGTGTTACCATACGGCTGGGATCCTCGTTGGCCAAGTGCACCGACACGGTGGGTGGATCTGCCGGATAGAAAACAGAAAATAGAAAATAGAATAAACGAAAAATTGGCAAAAGCACTGGATAAGTAAGTGCGGGCGTCAAATCTAATGAGCGCTGCAAATAGCCGGATAAAAGTCCAAATAATAAACGCAAATGGCTCATAAGGTGAGCCGCCCAGCCCGGGCCTAGGCCTGTCCACATTGCCTAATGTAGTTAACTCAAGCTGCTGTGACTGCCTATGGTCAGTTGTTGTCCACGCACCGGAGTACGGCCCCGGAGAGGTTGCTTGACTGCACATCCTTTGCTCCGGCATTGTGGTACACGGCCGCCTGGCCATAAGCCAAATGGGACTATTAGTTACGGTTGTAAAAATGTAATACGCGACCGAGACTGGCGCCAAAGCGACACGGCCTCGTGTCCGGCCGCCATCTTGTGTGCGGGTGGTCGAAACTATGGACTGGTCTGGACAGAAGAAGACCGGGCCAGAGATAGAGATAGAGACAGAGACAGAGGAGCAAAAATTGCTGACGTTTATGGTGAATTATTAAAAATGCCGCACAAAATTAAACTAAAATGAAGTCTGATGTCGCAGCGAAAGGTTGTTGGGGCCGTACTGAGTGCAGGTAATTTAATTTGCTGTTGTTATTGGCTGCGTTCAGGGCGGCAGGAGTAATGTGAAACGGAAGCCGGAAGCGGATGTTGCAAATATTATGGTCGCTAGGCGAAAAATGAGCACCGGAAACATAACAGTGAAAATTTAATCAAGGCAAGTCAAAGGCAATGCAAAGGGCAACAACGGCAAGCAAAAACGATGACTACGATGATGATGATGATGACGTTAACGTTGACGTGGATGACAACATGACTGCATTTCATAAGCAGCTTAACGAGCAACAGGTGAATGTTGCCTAGAGGCCTAGAGACTTGCAGGCAGCTACCTGGCTCTGCAGCCCTAATCAAATTATGTTGCTCTGGCCCTAATACGCTTCTAATTGGACTTGCTTCGGTGGAAAGGGCTTTCAGGCTAGGCATACAAATACACACACACACACACACACGCACACGCACACACAATCAGAAGGCTGCAGCCGTGAAAAGGATAGGAGATAAGTCTCTAGCTCGCATTGTTGACATAATTGAAAGTATGGCCCAGAGTTCATTCAGCAATTCAAGCAACAGGGGGCAACTGGAACATTGTCACATGTCACATGCTATTCTGTATATATATCTATCGTCTACTTACATGCCACACGTATAATACGCTTGTCCTCGATGGCGCCGCCGGAGAACCAAGGATTCGTCGCGCGACATGCCAGCTCGGCATTGTCGTTCTCCGATGTTACCTTCACAGTCAGTATGCTGGTCGTTATATTGGCATCCTGCAATATGAGAAGGAAAATAATAACACGTTATTTAACAGATTTGCTGCGTTTGAAATTCAACTTTGACTGAAGGCAACAAAGTTCATTTATATAACTAAAATACCCCCTTTGTTGTTGGGTATCAGGTTGGGAACTCAGACGACGGTCTCGAGTCGCATTGTTGCACGAACTGGCAGAATAATGAAACGCATTTTTAGTTGAGTCGTATCCTCGTGCCGAGGAGCAGCATCGCTCAGAGTGTTGGGTTACGGCGGAACCCAGCAGGCTCTGGCCAGAGTGCTGGCCATCAACGTTTTGCCAACAATCGAACAGAGGATAAAAGCCATGTGTACAATAAGCAAATGCTGCACCACCCTAACCACCCTAAACTACCCCAACACACCCAACACACATAAACATATGGCTTGTGCTGTGTCGTAAGAATCGGTTATGCACGAGTTGTCTAATGCCAGTCGACGTTTGGCTTTGGAGCAAACCCCCACCGCTCACGTTTCCAAGCATCAGCATCCAGCTCCTGCTACGGCAACAGCTCCGCCTCCGGCTCCGGCGTCTAATGCGGCATCGGCTCCGGCTCCTGTCTCTATCCATTTACATGGCATAATTACAAAGCGAAAAAGGCAACGGGAAATGGTAAAAACCGGATAACTAATGGATGGCGAAAACCGAGCTGTCTTTTCTCTGCTGCGGTCGCATGTCTTACAAATACTCTGCTAATCTTATCTCATATAATTTTTCGGGGCACAGGCAAATGAAGTTGTGTTGCATGTGAACTCGAGCTGATAAATTCAAGTTGGATGCAAAAAATTGCGATGGGCAGTTAACAAATGGACTGACCCCGTCTACATAAATTCAAATAAAAATTCGCACATTAGTCGAGGCAATGTCCGTCGCTCGTCCTTTGTCGAGTGCAAATTTGTATAGCCTGCTCGAAAGTTTTCGGCAGTGCACTTAATCAAAGAAGTCCAGCAGGGGGTCGGCCTGCCGGAGGGAGAGAGGGAGAGAGGGAGAGAGGGAGAGAGAGCCAGCCAGGCGGACGGCCACTTGAAGTCAACTTGTCTGCAGATTTTGGCACTGCGGCTGCAGCCAAAACTTTGCCCGGCTCACGTCGCCTTTTAGGGTCACCCAGTGGTCGACATTGTTGTTGTAGTAGTTGCACTTCAGAGGTTATTAAGCGGCGCACAGTTGCTCAAAGTTCTCTGTCGCTCTATACCTCTCTCTCTCTCTCTCTCTCTCTTTCTGTGTGCGTGTGTGTGTGTTGCTATCAAATGTCAAACGTAGAAAGCAAATTTGTTGGCAAAAAGTTTTGCTGCCTTTGCAAGGATACGAACAGAAAAGTGCTTGATAAATTTTTTTATTTTTATTTTTTTTATATTGTCTATTTTCGTTTGACAATTTTGCAGCCATTTGATATGAAATAGACAGCACTTACCTCCTTGTCATTGTGCACTGTGACCTCGGCATTGCGTATGGGCTCGCCATCGAGCAGCCAGGCAATCTTGGCCGCCGGATACGAGCCCCAAGATTCGCAGCGTATGGCAATCGGATGGCCGGCAGTGAGCAGATCGTTGGGTGTGATAATCTTCACCCGTACAGGTTTTACTGTAGATACATAGAAGTAATGTACAAACGTGTTATGTAGCTGCCTTCAACCGTAGTTGGATTTGGACTTACAGTGCACCTGGACGGTCACATCCTTGCTGACTGGCTCCAGGAGGCGTGTGCCCTGTGCACGACACTCAATCCGTGCACCGTAATAGTCCCGTGTGGTGGTGCCGATGAGCAGCTGATTCACCATCACAGTGGCACCCTCCTCGACCGAGGTGTGGCTGGTGCCGATCAGCTCGTTGCCATCACGCCACCAGGTGACCTTCGGCGGCGGTCGACCTGCAAACAGAGTATGTGTATATATGTATATTGTGAGTAGCTGCTGTCAATTTCTGTTGCCGTAGTCGCCATATGTGGGCTGGAGTCCTGCGGCAAAACCAACCACACAATGTGGCATACACATTTGACAGGTTTGCTTGGGCGCATGAGTAAGTTATATGAAGCACTGCGTTGACCACAGCCTGACAGCTAGAGTGGGTCAATTCGCCAAGGACTTGGTCCATTAAACCTGGCCTCAACTGGCTCTCAACTTACCGCCCCTCACTTGACAGCAGAGAAACAGCTCGTAGCCCTCGCGAAATGGCCCAGCCATTTGGGAGATTTCCTTGCCCTGAGCATCAAAGATGCGTGGCTCCTCGGGTGCCACTGTAAGACCAACAAGAGAACTGTTTGTAGCTAATTCATGATTTCGATTATAGCATTGAACTTACCGACTAGGGTTAGATTATGTCTAAAGTTGCGGGTGGGCGAGTTGAAAAAGTCGATGCGGCAGCGATAGACGCCGCCATCCTCTGGCTTTACATCCTTGATCTGCAGTCGCGAATCCTTGGGATTATCGCCAATGCTGAAGAAGAGACGCTGACCCAAATCGCTAGCTATGGCCGCATGTGGCGCCACCTTTACATTGCCGCCGCGCGAGTCCAGACTGCAAAAAAGTACAACAACAACACGGAACCACAGGCGAATGGTTAAGTGTGAATTTAGTGTGTGGGCGTGGCTGGGGCTGGCGGTAGCGTAGCGCTTATTATACATCATAAATAAACATATGCAAGCATCTCTTGGCCATTAGTTTACCCTGGCGCCCAGGTTGTCCTACTGCTACCATAATTTACGGCCATAAAAAATGACGCTCAATTTGCACGAGTGTGTTTCTGCTCTGTGTATGTATGTATATGTGTGTGTGTGTGTGTGTGTGTGTGTGTGTATTGCTTTGTTATTGCGTTCTGTGGATTCGTTACTGTGTTGCCATCGCTTCTGCGTGCCACGTCGCGACTTTGGCAGCTTTGGCAGCTTTGCGCAAATTGCAGCAATTTGTTGCTGTTTTAGCAAATTACTCTGTTTATTTCATGTACAACACCCAACATTCTCGAGTTGGATTGCTGCCACTGTTACTGCCACTGTTGCAGTTGTTTATGATTATCGACTGGTGGCCAGTTCACCTGTATGCCTGATAGTTGTTCCCGCTGCTGCTGCTGCTGCTGCTGTGGCACGCAATCCTCGTGCCACTCCACTTTAAATGCGCAGGGCACATTGAAAATTTATCAACTGAAATTTATAAAAGCAAACTGCTGCCAGGCAGTGGGCGAAGAGAGGTGTGCGTGGGTGAAAGAGGGGGCGTGTCTGATGCGTATGTGCGTGAAAATTTGCTACACTTTAGCGATGGCAACTGTAATCGGATGTGCTTTACATTTATTATAACAAAGTGGATTATGACGGCGTGGACGGGCGCATCCTTTCCACACACACACACAGACACACACACACTTATACAAAACACTTCTTCCGGAGTCCTGCTCAAAAATGCTGTCGCACAAAAAGCACCGTTGCTGGAATTCAGGCAAACGCACAAAAAAAAAAAACAAAAAAAAGCAGAAAAAATTTGAAAAATGCGCCAAGTGTGATGGCAGCAAAGGATGTTGACGATTACTTCACGTTTTTGATGGATGGCTGTCGCCTGCAGGATGTGTACGAGTACGTGTGTATGTGAGTGTGTGTGTGCCACTTGGGCACTTCCGCTTGTCGACAACTGCTACTGGCCCCTGGCTTAGACGGTTTTTGCCAGTTAAATAGTTTGGCCAGCCTCCGAAATTGATTTGCCATGTTTTGGCAACTGCAGCACTTACCTGTACAGCGGTATGCCGGTGGTGTCCTTGAACCAAAGCAGCAACTTCACCGTATCCTGCGGCGTCGGCGGCGTCAAATCGCAGGGTAGATCCACAGTCTTGCCGGGTGCGGCCCAAACCAAACGTGCGGGTACTGCAAAATGGCAAAAGAAAGAAAGTTAACTTTTTATTAGCCAAGCATGAAAACTGACGCCCAGGCAGCAGATGGCTGCACCAGGGGACCACGCGCGGAGGCGGAGTCGCAGCAACCAATTGAAGTTGTCAGGTAGGAAACTGGCGCTGGCGTTGGCGCTGATAAAAATATATTTATTTCTTATTTGCACATCCTGCATGATTCGGCTGATTGTTTGTTATTTTAACACAATGCTTCCGCTTGCGTTTCGCGAGCGGTAGAGAGCACTAACAGAACGAGATACCCAAAGCCAGCGCCCAGCAACTGCCAAGCTACAACCTCTCCCCTTCCCCCTCTCAGCTCATTGTCTGCTCGACTCTTCCGTTTCCCGGTTGTCGACATCATCGTTGTCCTTGCTGCTGTTGTTTGTTCGAATTTGTTATTTTGTCTCGCTCAAAAAACCGCTATATATATATATATATATATATATATATGTATAAATATGTATGTATATATAAAGATAAAATATTTCTGTTCATGCTTCACCTCGAGTTTTGGGTTCGTGTTTTCTGTTATTTCATTCGACAGGGCAACCTGTGAAATTTTGACATTGTTTCCGCCCGCATGGCTTCTTTTATTTTTGTTAGCTTTGTGCCATATTGATGTTCAATATGGTACATTGCCATGTGGCCTACACTGGCATTATGTGTAGCCTCACAGCAATCTTCAATTAAAGCATCGCTTGAAAATGCTAGAGAAATTATTAACACTGAGGTCTTAATGCAATTTTGTTCAGCAGAGCCCACATTATCCACTCAACGCCGAGCGAGTGTTCCACTTTAAGGATTTATCAGAGCGGCAAAGTAAAAATAGCCAGCAGCAACCACAACAAAACTAAAACTTCGACGCATTTATTTTGCAAACATTTTTAAAAAGGAATTTTTTTAACGCAAATTTTTTTTTCTTTTATTTTTGTCGTCCGGGCACTTTGATGTTCAAATGTTTTTTCCAGCTTTAGCCAAAAAAGAAGTGCAAATTTTATCGTTGGCCAAAAACTCGATTCTTCCGTCTGCACAACAGCCATTACCTGCGCCAGCAAAGGATTAGCGAAGCACAACCCGCAGCTCCATGCATAAATTTATGCAGCACGTATTAGGAAATTATTGAAACACTCCCCGCGTGCCGTCGTCGCATCGTATCGCATCGTGTCGTGTCGTGTCGTTCCCAGCTGGCCCAAGGAGAGCCACAGAGCCGCAAAGCCACGCGCCATTTGTTATATTGCATTGCATACTTTCCGGCGCGCATTTGCTGACAGCTTGAGCAAAATGGCAAACATGGCGGCGGCGCAGCTTCCGCTGCGGCAGCGGCAATTTGTCAACGCTTTGGCTTGCGGTAAGCTGAGCAAATGTGCGCTACAGAGCAAAAGGCGACACCTAGTCGTAAATCCTTATGAATGGCTGGCTGGGCAAGCCAAATACAACTCGGAGGCAGGAGTTAGTTTATGTTTGCTTAGTTATTATGGTTAGGCAACAGATTCGCCTGTTGCAGGTCCAACGCCTAATTAAACGCTTTGTGCTCCAATCGCAACTTCAATAACTTTGAAGTTGTCCAGTAACAGCAGTGGCAGTGGACGCAGCTTTGTGCCACACGTGCCCCCTTCAGTTGCCCCACGAAATCTATTTTTAATTGCCCTGTGTGGCATATGCCCAGTTGTCGGCGGCAATCGTCTGCCCATTTTTAATGATTTATGTATTCGTTTAATTCTTTTATTGGCAGCCCAGGGGACGAGGACTTTGATGTCTGTTCCGTATCGAAAATAGTATCCACCAGTTGGCATCTCTCTTGAGTTTTCAGTTCTACCTGCGCCCCAACAATTTTCCCAGTTCCCAGTTCCCATTTCCTAGCTCTCAGTTCGTTTTGATGTTTTGTTTTGACACATCGCATTATTTGCGCCTATTTTTAGCCGCATGTAAATTACTTAACACGAAGTGACGGCGAGCAGCGAGGGTGAGGGACGGGGTACTCCCAATTGGAATTTTTACAGCTTGTCAAAGATATTTGGGTGTTCATTATTTAAGCATCGGCGCATTTGACAGCCTCTCAACATGGATCAATTAATATCCATCGAATGTGTTGAGAGTGCTAAGAGTTAATGGATGTTTTCTAATTCTAATTAAGTCAATATCATTGGAAATGCTAACGGAAGTTTTGTTATTACTTCGGAAATAAATGGATAATTATACGGCCAACCTATAAATAAATTACGTCAATTTCCAAACTCATGTAAAATATTTTTGGGAACTAGGTATTAAAAAACACTATTTCTGAAAATAAATGTTTTATGAACACGGTAATTTACTGCGCAGTATTTGTGATATATTTATAATGTTATGCATATCAAATATAAAAACTTTTTCGAATTATGATATTTTGTCTATAACTTTTGAATAATTATAACATTTATAATTTTGTATGATCAGTAAGGGAGCCTTATAACCTGATATCAGATCTAGATCATTTATATTAGTAACGAATAACATCAGCCGAACTATAGAAATGAATCATAATTTATGTGAGCATGAGTACGCACTCAGATTAAATATAATAATATAAATAATAATAATTATATACAAGAGCGCTCTCGTCGGGAGCGCACGACATTTAAATAGCTATTTATGCTTCTTCCGTTTGCTCATTTTTGTAAATACTTTCAAATTCCTCGTTGCCCTGGCAAAATATTTATATATATATAGATGCCTCTTTGTTCAATACAACTTCATAACAAACTACTTATACATTTTTATTATACCAATTAGAATATTATTAATGCTAAAAGTGAAAGCTCAAAAGCGCAAAGCCACACAAAAATTAAGTGCTTGGGTTAGAGCTATTTCAGTAATATTAAAGTTTGTAATGAGTAATGAACTCTGGTACGCTTTGGCAAGCGAAAAATTCATACTCTTTCTTAACTTGTAAGTTTTCCAGGAATACTTTGCGAACTCATTACATGTACAAATCTTAGATTAACCAAATTTTATAGCGCATGACAACATTTAATTTTCGTATATTTTTGACACTAGTGTAATTGATTTATGCATGTTAAATTCAACGTATACATACTAGTAATATTTGCTCATCACATTCTCTTAAATTTTAAGTCAAATATAATTTTAAGATTAGTAATCATGTAAATCTCATGAAAATAAAGCATTAGACTTTATCCGTTTAGACTCACAACATGTAAAGCTTTCGCATATTCTGACGTTCTACCATCTTGTTCTACTGGCAATCGCTGTAAGCTCGCTGTGTCGATGTCTTAAAGTCCGAAATTTAACATGCCTGGCGCACATATTACGCATACGCAGCGTGGGACTTTGCATGCATAAAACAGCAGTCGTAAAAGGGCGTAGCAAACATTTTGTGCAATATTTGCCTAGCCCTCAGTCTTCGCCAACAAACCCAGTGGATGCGCAGGAACCACGTTGCGGAGCACAAGACATTACATTAATTATGCAGGCAACAGGCGCTGGAGCAGAGTAGCGCTTTCTGGGGTTTTTGAACGCTTTAAAATAATAATATTTTTTGAAAATTTGTTGTTCTTTAAGCTAAACCATACAATTTAATTAATTTAATTTAAAATATATGTTTGCAGATTGTCGAAGAGTTTAATGAACTTTTGAGAAACATAGAAAAAATTCAGAATCCGAAAAAAATACAATAATAGAAAATCAACAAAACGTGTCGCTAAATAAACTAGATATCAACGGCAGCGTGCCAAATGTGGTGCGCAATGTAAACAACAATAATAGCAACAACAACAACAATAACAGCAGCAACAACACATAATGCAAATAAATGGCAAACAGGGCGAAACAAATAAAAACAAAACAAAAATTGGCAGCCTTTCAATATCAGCAATTTTCTGTGCCGCGTTTTAGTTTTTCAATTTTACCAAATTGTTTTATTGTGCAGTTTTCAATTGATATTTTGTTTTTTATTTCCAAGTTGGGCTTGTGTGGTGGGGTAGTGGAGATGCGTGGTTAAAGCCTGCGCCCCAAATTGCATGCGCTGTGGTTTTTCTTTGTTGTGGTTGCGGTTTTGTCTTTTATGAAAACAGCTTGTTGCATATGAAACAAATCAAAGAGCAAGCCACCTTTGGAATACCGATGATATACCCAAAATCAAAGCTCATATAATATTATTATTACTAAGCTTGGAATTAATCAACCTGCCCAGTAACCGTAGAATCCCTAAAAATATACTTTATGAGGTTGGAAACAGCACGCAGGAAGCGTTACACATTTTGTGTGAAAATTGTGCTACCCTTTTGATTATGTGTGTGAGTAGATATTTAATAGTTTGTGATTTTTTCTATGTTTGATGTTTGATTGAAACATTTGCAAATGCACATTAAACTCAATTACAACTATAAAAGAAAGTTAATTAAATAAAATTAGCACGACTTATCCTTTCGAGTATGCGAGTGTGTAGCTAATGAAAAGTTTATTTAGAGCTCTAGCAACTTTGAACTAAATTAGAGGCAATTGCCAAGATAAATATTTGACTTTTACTATTCACAGCTGCCTCGGCTACCATATGCTCAGTGATGTTCGGCTGCAGCTGCTGCTGCTGGTGCTACAGTTGCTGTTGCTGCCGTTGCCGTTGCTGCCTTTTAAATATTTTATTCGGCTGCCTTTGTCCTGTTACATTTTTTGCCACACTGCGCCACATTGGGGCAAATTGTTTACATTTAAATTGTACATTATGGCAAACACACAGCGCACAACACACATACTAACACACACGGCTCGGCACGGCCACAAAGTGTTGCAAGTTGAGAGCGAAAGTGGTTGGCATTGCCACGACAAGTAACTGTAGCTGTAGCAGCAGCATCCATAGTATGCCATGCCCTGCTTTGCCACGCCCAGTGCCACGCCCTACTCGAGTGTAGTCCAAGTCGTCAGTGACCCTAATGTACTTTCTCACACTTTCCGCATGCATTACGAACTACCTAACAGGGCATCCTTTTGCCTGTGTTTGTACATAAAAAAAAAACTTTTTAAAGTGCTTACTCATACAAGCATATATGTACACACACAGTCTCACACACACACAGTGCCTGCTAATATGCATGTATGTATATGAGTATTTACTTATAATTAGAAACGCCGGAATGTTTTTTACTCCCAACTGCGGCGTTTGTGTAGTTTTGTGTGCATTTCCGGTTGCCATCACGTTATGCTGCAAATAAAGTTAACAACTTTTAACGGACAAGTACACAGAACTTTCTAAATCATCCAAACCTTCTAGCCCCTGCCTGAATTTTTGCATTGGCCAAAGCGTTACTTGCAGTTATGATGCATGTTATGTGCAAATATTTCTCAAAATTATTTCATAGTCAGATTCCTAAGCGGTGCGCAAAGTGCGCAGGCATTTGCCTAAATTGCTGTGTCAAAAATATGTATAAGCGAAAAATTGGCGCCAGTCACAGATACCAGCGCCGCTCGCCGAGCGCGCAACAAATTTTCCGCGCCAAGTCAATTAGGCAAAATATAGTATGTATCCAAGTATACATAAATATGCGAGTGTTTGGCAAGAGATTTGCCAAGCTGTTTATGACCGACCAAGTGCCTTGCGAACCAAAAAAAGAATATAACAAACACTGTTTAAAGATTTCTCTGTTTCATAAATCTTGCAAGTTGTTGCCGCTGTGTTCGTTTTTTATTTCTGCTGCTGGGGTCAGCCCCTGTCAGTGAAAGTTTTCAAATTAAATTCAGCGACGCCATTTTCAATTAGAAAACTTCGTTGCCAAAGTCATTCGCAGGAACCCGACAAATTCAATGGTAGCCGCAGGGCCTGATACAAAAGCAGTCGCAAGACCAGTAGCAGGAGCAGGAGCAGGAGCAGAAGCAGTTGTCTCATCTGTAGTCTGTAGCCTCATCATCGGACTTTCCAAGTTGTTATCAGTTGTTCAGCTTCCTTTAGGCGGGCGTTGTGTGCGCCTTCAATTAAAATGCGTTCGCTGTCATTTTGGACGCCGTATTGCACTCGCTACGTGATTTAATAATAAAATACGAAAAAATATTCCAGTCAGCGCTTTGTTGTCCTTCTTGTTGACGGCATTGTTGGCCGGCCATTACGTGGCTCTTTTAGCTTTTTTGTTCTCCTTCCTGCTGCTTTTGCAACTGTTGCTGTTGAGCTGCCGTTGAGCTGCTGTGGGCTCGAGGCCACACTGAGTCCTTGTATTTTGTTACTATAGGTCATTTCTGTAGCGAGCATTTAATATTAAATTCCGTATTAAAGTTAGTGAGTTTCGGCTTGGTAAGGAAGCACTTGAGGCTAAAGCAGGCAGATAAAGTATACGCACTGTAGCCCTTAGTTGCATGAAAAACTCTCAGTGTCAATAGCAACTGAATTAGGCTCATTACTAATGGGAATTTCAGTTACTGCTTTTAGCATTGGTTGAATTTTTGATTTATACCAAATGTAGATTTAAATATTTATAAAATATCAATTATAAATTATTGAAAACCACTTGGCGAGCATAAACATTTCAAACGACCGCAATTACTGTACACAAGCAGATGATAAAAGTTTATTTAATGTTAATTGCTGCGCTTTCGGGAATTCCAAAAGAGACGAGTGACCTATAGGCTGCCCTAATAGCGCTTAAATTACTTGATTTAAATTTTACAATCACACAAGAAGCCGGGTTTGGAACGGGTAGCGGATTGTGGAGAGGGGGGTTGGTCAGATATGGCTATGTTTGTGGTATGGTCTGCGAAAATAAGTAAAAACAGTTGCTGCTTGCACATGCGGCCATGATTTATAAATAAATATGTGAGTTTAATTTTGACCATATACGAACATAACATATTTGTGCGAAAAGCTGGATTACAGCGATAGGAGGACACTCTTTGAGCAGATTGTACTTTAATATATATATTTTTGAAATTTTCCAAATTCGTTTTTCTATATATGTTTCAACTGTACTCTTTTACATCTAGGAATGTATTAAATGTCCTTCATTCGCTGTAATGCTGTTTTTTGTGTTTTAACATGTGTTGAAATTTTTGCATTCAGTATTATAATACGTATTTCTGTAAATAAAAAAGTGCATTTCACATTTCACTTGTAATCTCCACTTTATTCATTTAAATTAAACAAATATTTATGAACTAATTATAAATATTTCAATGTACTACCAAAAAGAAAATTAAATACATTCCGATCGATACGAAGCGCTTTTGTTTTTAATTTACGTCTATAATGAATATTTTATTTAATAATTTGACTATCAAAACTCCATCAAAAATATGGCTGAATTGTTTAAAATCAAATAATAATAATATGTACGGACGAATGTTTAACATTTTGCATGCTTAATGGCAAAATAAGCAGCTCCGCTTGCCCTGAAAAGTGTATAAAAATACACCGCATTGAAAATAACGCACCGCAGATTTTGTGGTGTGGAGAGAGGGTGTAGAGGTTGGGCGGGTGCGAAGACAACTGCAACTGGAAATGGTGAAAATGAGCAAATAAATTAAAAAAGCAGCTAGCAAGGGCAGCGACGGCAACAGCATTTAAAAGTAAAATATGGCAATGGCATGCAGCAAAACATTTTTGCAAACGTAGCAGGCAACCACAGCAGCAGCAGCAACAGCAACAACAACAACAACATCAACGACAACGCCAGCAACAGCAGCAGCAACTGCGACAGCTACTGCAACATGCAACACATGCTGTGCAACATGGCTCGGGCTGTGTAGTTGCAGTGACAATTTTGGGCGCCAACTGGTAAGCGGCAGAGCAGGGCTGGTCAGGGCAGGGCAGGGCTTGGCAGGACTCGCTGCGCTTGAAACTAGGACAACGCTCTGGCTGCAGCTTCATTGTGTTTGGTTGCTGTTAGGTCTGCAGCAATATGGAACTGGCCGAGACATTGCGCATTATTTACACGCGTGTTTATTATTTTCAATTAAAATGGCCACTGGGCACTTATCATAGATAAACATAGCCGCTTGACACAGACTCTGTCCGCTTGTGACTCATGTCCCTGGCAACAAAAGCAGCAGCAGCAGCAACAGCAGCAGTGACCACAGGCAGGGCAAGTAACTCACAGATACGAGCTACAAATAGTTTAAAATGACGCCCGCTGGCACTAAGGGGCTTTTATTTATAGTTCATCTTCAAGTTGTTGTCGTAAAATTGCGTAAAAATCATTTTTGAATTTGTGCCAGTTTTTCGTTTTAGAAACAGAAACACGCAGCATTGCCCTGTGGCACGAAGATAGCATATATATATATAGTGAATATATATATTCAACCAAATATATATGTATCTACAAATATGTATATACCAGATTACAGAATTTCCCCGTGACACAAGCGAGCTGAACATTTATTTATGTGTTTTTAATACAATTTATTATAGACTTGTATTTTATTTATATGATTTAGGAACAAACCCACTATGCAAAAGTTACTTAACATCTGGCTATCGCTGTTTGCTACATTCCCCTGCAACAGCTTTGTCAAAACTTAACCGATTTTCAAAAGCAATGTCTGTTTGGTCCAAGCAGGGCATCTATATTAATATAGACAGCACATTTTTGGTAAAATGGCATTTTCGAATTCGAGTCACAAAAGTCATTTTGTGCAATATATGAGCTTGGTACAGGGCATCTCCCAGCTGAGCACTCTTGACTAGATCACTCTTGTTTAAGTATCGTCATTGTTTTTTAAACAATTGTAAATACTCTTTTATATGTGCAAATAAAATATTTAATAATGATTTGACTTTATGCGCCACAGAGTACATGAATAATTTAACTTGAATGCAAAAAGAAAAACGTTTTCTGAAAAGAAAATTAAAATTGATGTGGCGCCACTTTTGGCTGTGGAGGCAGCAACAGCAACAGCAGCAACAGCAGCAGCCGCCGTGGCTGTTACCGAAGTGAAAATCAATTTAATTGCAGCTGACAATTAAATTTACGCCGAATTAACAGCGACACTTCAGTTTCACTTTTTCCGCCAGTCGAATCACTTGAAACACTCCGTGTGCCCATCTCCGCCCAACTCCCCAACTCCCCAACTGCCTGGCTCTGGAGCCAGACAAACGTCGCGCTGATTTCTTGTCAAACAATTTTTTAATCAGTGTCGCTTCAGTAGAGCTGTCCTCAGCTGTTCTACAGTTCTATAGCTGTGCAGTTCTACAGTTCTACAGTTCTCGATTTTGTGATATTTAATTTCCTTTGAATGGTGGCGCCCCAGCAGCGCATGCCGTCCAAATTTTAATGTTTGGCGCTGTCCGAGCTGAGCCTGCATTTTCCGAATGCCAACTGGAATGGTGTCTGGTAATTGCCTGCACATTGCCGGAGCCTGTTTGTTTTGACACTGGTATTTCAAGTGGTAGCCAGGCAGCTGACTCATTGGGCGGGCAGCAGCGCCAGCTGCTTAATTTGACAAATTCGCATGACGATGAGAACAGTTAATTAGGCGCCGCGACTGCCGCCTTGGCATTGTTTTTATATGGTTGCTTGTTATTTCTTTTGTTTTTCGGACTTTTCCAAGAATTTCAAGTCGTTATACTTTATGAAGTTCCCAACCCATCAAACGCATATGCATAACGATAACAATAACAATAACAAATACAAAACAAGACAAGACAAGAGAAGTGCCGCCGGCAAGTTTGTTTGCGTTGCGTAAACAAATAATTAAAATAATGTGACGAGGCACTGCGGCAGCTTCAGCTCCAGTTGCAGTTGCAGCTGCACTGTGCAGCTGTGCAGCTGTGTTTGCCATCAAGCGAGTCCGTTGAAGTTCCAGCCGAGCGTTTAAACGATGGGAACTTGAAGTTTGTGCACATTGGCCCATTTTCGGGCCATTATTATTGGCCGTTGTGAGCGCTTGCAATGTGTTGTGCACATGCCGCCGGCAAAGCTTTTAATTGTTTCTTTCTTCATTTTTGTTTACCAATATATGCGTCAGCTGTCGCCAACCCCAACCCCAACCCTACTCCTACCCCTAGTGCGACCCATGCGACCCCAATGCTAACTAGAATCATTCAATGGATTGTTCTTTTTTGTTGCTCTTCCTTTTGCCGCTAATTGATTTATTTACTGTGTGTGTGTGTGTTGTGGGAGTGGGGTGAGGAGGGGTTAGGAGGGTTGCTGTGTATGCGTTTTGAAATAAGTAATTTTATGCTAATTTGACTGTTAATCGAGCTGCTCGCTGTGTGTGTGTGTGTGTGTGTGTGTGTGTGTGTGTGTGTGTGTGTGTCTGTGTGTGTGTGTGTTATTAGCGCCATTTTGCTTGTGCCTCACATTTAGCGCACAAATGAAGTGTGAAGTGTTGGCAGCCTTGTTGTTGTGGTTGTTGTTGTTCATTGATTGCTAATGAGCATGAACATTTAGATGATTTAATGCTGCGCCCTTTTGCCCATATTTAACGTCATGACAGCGTTTTTTGAAAGCAAAGCAATCAATGGAAAGAGCACAACAAGATTGAGAGACTGCTTGTTCTTCTTGTTTATATTCATATCTCTCTACTCTACCCTCTGTCTCTCTCTCTCTCACTCCGTCTCCCTCTCTGTCGCACACGCTTTTCAATAGGAAAGCAAAGTGGCGAAGGCAGCACAAACTCCGTTGACAATATATCAAGTATACGCTTGTTTATAGCCACGCCTAGACCTGAAATCCCAGCCCGGCCGGGAGTTTGGAGACTTGGTATCAGTTGCCCAGATGCTACATTGGCCAGACTGCTATAACTCAGGGGCGGCGCATTCAATTTGCCTGCAGGCGGGCCGAAGCAGGGCGTGGCGCGGTGCCGCTCAGACACACCTCAGCACCCCGCCGTTGTCGCAACACTTGCCGGGCAAACTATATGCTCTTTTGGCCATTTTGTAGCTATTTTATTTTATATTTATTTGGAGCTTCTTTTGCCGTTTTGTGCGCTTCGCTGTGACATTTCAACGCTAGCTGCTGCTTCGTTGGCGCTGCCGCCACGTCAGAGCGTCCAAATCCGTTTTTACGAGTTTATTTATATGCAAAATATGTAAATTTACGATGGCGGCAACACCAATACCAGCACCACGAACAACCAACACCAGCGACAACAACAAATAGGAGCTTGTCTTTATGTATATCCATATTTTATGCATAGTATTGCGTACTTTTGGGCGTGTGCGTTTAGATTTACAAGTGCGATCTCGTTGGAGCCGAGTTTAGTTTATGTGGCCGCTGTAACTGACTTGGCTAGCCAGCGATATACACGATTGCAAAGCATTTTGACGCAAAATGAAATGAATTAAGTATTTTTGCGTCTGGCAATAATTTAGATAATTTTTTTAATTAAAGCCACAGCTGACAAACTATTTGCAGCAGCAACGCTGTTGCAAATTTATGGGTCACTGACGATAAATAAATCGAAACAGCAATTGTAATTCACTCTAATTTATTTACTCTGACTGATGCTATTTATGGCATTTTATTACTGCACTTGTTGTCGTTGTTGCTATTGTTGCTGTTATTACTGCTACTGTTGCTGCTGTTGCATTTTCAATTTGCGACAATTTATGGCAACATATTATGCAAATCCAGTGCCTAATCACCCCGACACGGAGCTTGAAAAACAACAGCAACGCGGAAAAAAGCAACAAAATAAAATGTTAGCTAAATTAAAATTTAATAAATATGCAAGTTACGCAAATTACAGGCAGCCTGCATGCGACGCCCACTTCCGTTTTGCTAGCCACGCCCACCTCGGCTAATTTTCAATTAACGCTTGGACAAAAATGTTCAAGTCAAAGGGTCACACGAGCTGCCGGCTAAAGTGTGGCAAGAGCAACAGCAAGCAGCAGGCGCCACGAAGCGGAAAATGTTGCAAAACAAATGAGAAGCAGATCAAAATGAGAACAGGGGGCAGGTTGGCTTTCAAGTATGCACAAACGAGTTGATTACGTGTCTCAAATAGATTTGCCGACAAATTTCATGGAATTTTGTTGCGAATTAGCAGTGAAAAAAGCCAAAAGCTATTGCCGAGGGGCGAATGCCGTTTGCTTTGGCATGTTCAAGTGATAAATTCAATTTTCCACTTGAACGCTAAAACCGTTTCAGCCCCATGTATGCCACCCTACTCCACTTCGCAATGTGTGACTAATGGCGCTTGCCTGTTGGAGGCATCGGCGGCGGCAATCAAACAGAAATCATAAAGGCGTGTTGCCCAAACATAAACGTAAACAGGCGGCTTGGATCGCCACCTCGAACAAAAGGTCACACGACCCAGGACCGATGACCAAGGACCGAGCTCCGAGCTCTGAGCTCTGAGCCACAAAGCGCATGCCGGGGGACGGTAAAAATTACAAAGCTCATACCAAATCCGCAACAACAGCAACGACAACAACAGACTTGCTGACCGACTGGGTGCACTGAAGCGTGGGTGCTTCTGCTGCTGCTGCTGCACAGCTCAAGTATATATCGCTAGGCGTGTCTAAAGCCCGTCGACTGATTATGAATCACAACATCAACTAGCATATATGTATAGAAAAAAGATACAGACAGTATGAAAGTATGTTTAGCTTGAGTCATTGGAAAAAAAGAGCCCCGTCAAAAACACGTTTTGGTAATATCCTGTAAAAATGCTAGAGCGATGGTTGACTAGAGGACGGTAATAGAAAATACTCAAAAAACTTGTCGACGAGACAAACATACTTAACATATGTTACCAACTGTGTTTACTAAAAGAATAATCGTATTATTTATTTTGCGAGCAATTTCGTTTATGTTTTCTATATGTTTGCAATAAAATAAAATATTGTATTATTATTATATTATACAAAATATAAAATTTTAAAAATATATATCTTATTTTCACTTTTAATTGTCCTTTTCTTTAATTAATTTAATTTTACATGTGACTGCCTCTTGTCGACATTAAATAAATAAATCAAATAAATTAAAAAACACGAATCCACATACTTATATAGTTTAGGGTATACTCGTAGATGTTTCACAATAAGTTTGCGTGTCTTTTGATAGGACTATGATACCCCTAAAAAGCTATAATTACAAGCTAAAGAGTTGTAGTGACGTTTGCCCTCTGGCCACTCCCAGCTGACTGATCCGGTCTGATTCAGTTCTTTGACCAGTGGCGTTGTCGTTGTCGATGCCGTTTTTAATGCTACTTTCGCATGTGCAGACAGACGAAAAGTGGCCAAATAAAAGTGCTCATAAAATTGAATTTTTTATGAGTGCCTCATGCCCGAAAGGGTTAATTTCGGAAAATAACCCCCGTCAGCGAAGCGTAACCCAGAAAAGGTAAAGACCAAACGCTGTTGACAACACAAACGATGTTGGATATATATACTATATATATATATATATATATATATAGAATGGGTCGTCTCGCCATTTGTTGATTCACACCTTTTGGCATTGGATTTTAGCTGAATGGTAAACAAGCTGCCGGAGAGGCAGAGGTGTGAGGTGGATGGAGCTGGATATAAAACTGGGGGCCAAAAGCGTTGATTAACGGAAGCATTACTTACAACGAGGGGCGCTCAATCAAGTGCAAAATGCAAATGTTTCGAGCAGCTATATATAGCAACAGTAAAGGAAGTTGTAGACAATAAAAGCAACTGTAAGTGGCAGCATGTCCTCTCTTTCTCTCTCTCTCTTCTCATGAATATATCTCTCTCGCTGTCTAGTTGCCGCACCCACGATCCGCTGATGCGCTTTGGTCTTGCTGTTGCATTTATTGCGCTTGTTAAAGCCAGCAGCATCACTGGTAGTTGAAGGGGGGCGACGGCAACGCGGCAGAAGCAAGTTAAAAAGTCATAAAATGATATTTATTTCATTTCGCTGCCGCGTAATGCGCACTAACTGGGTGGTGGTCGGTGCTGCAACGTCTGCCTCGCGGGTGGCATAAGCAGCCACTAAGACGGAGCAGCCGCTGAAGCCATCTACAGTAGACGGAGACGCTGAGCAGAAGATGTGCCATAGATTTCCCTTTTATGTGAAATTTATATATCACTGCCCGAGCGGGCAGCAGTCGGCAAAATAACAAAGAACGGATCTGGTAAAAATGGGGTTGGTCGAGTCACTTGGGATGAAAAATGGGGGCGTGGCTGGCTAGTCGTTTGGTTGGGAGGGGGGCAGCATTTTCACACAACTATTTGCCGCTTTTATAGAGTTAAAGCTTTGACTTTTTGCAGGAAGAGCTGTGGAAATAGCAATGGAAATGTGCTTCATCCTTGTGGCTTTTTAATGTTTTCTTGTTAAAGTTTATTGAAAAACTTTGGACAGTCACGTTTGAGTAGTCAGCGGGTGTCCTAACTTATATCTGAGATATACACATTATATATTATATACATATACATATATATGTCGTATTGGTCCGTTCCTATCCAGAAATGAAACAGCTGCACGAGTGCACGCCCCAACGCCCATGAAAGTGGAGCAAAGCGATTTTTGCCGTTTCGCAAAAAAGAGGAAGAGAAGAAAAAACTTCCAAATAAAACATTTTTCATTGTATTTTGCTATGAGAGATGAACGTTGTCTGCGAAGGGGCGGTATATTCCGAATTGGCTCAAAGAGGGCGTGGCCGTGTTTGTTCATAATTGAAATTTCGCGCTAAACAGGAAGTAGCCGTTGTTTGCATTCATAGACACTTGTTGTTCCATAGTGAACTGTCTAAAAGCTTTGCTAACAGAGTCACCAGGGGCGGTGGTGTTCATAAATGCAAAAGTGCTTCAGTGTTTATGGAGGGAAAGTGCATTGGGGCAAATGAAGAGCACATGTTTTGAAAAAACAGCGAGAGAATAGCCATAGCCCCTTTGCTTTGCTTCAAGTTATTGCGCCGGGGCGAGCACTATTTCAGGAAAACAATACAAATGAAAAGAAGTGAAGTGAACAAAATAATGATTTCATAAAGAGAATTCTGCGTATTTCTGATTGAATCGATGTTCGTTTTTATAAAAGCATAAGCTTCTTTTGCAATTTACTTTCTTGTCTTTTCGTATTTTTAGTTGCCAGCAAGTATGTAAATATGTTTGTGAAAAGGCAGCTTAGGCAGCGTCTTAGATACGTATACCTTTCTAAATGATACCTCAACTTTTGTCAATACTGCGATTTATTCAGCTTTTCATTGGCTGTAATGATATACCATCCATATTTGCGCTTCTCCCACATTCTGAATGCTCTATACAATCTCTTTCCATTTGCTATTCTAGCCCATTTATTTTGCTCTTTCTGCTGCATGCCTGTCGCTGTCGTCTGTCAAGATGCATCGCCAGTTGTTCCCACTTTGTAAAGCGACTCCCCCCCCCCCCTCCCCTCCCTCATCACAATATCTCTGAATGCTCCAGCACCACCCCAACCCCAGCTCCCGGTCCCGCTCCCGGTCCAGCTCCATCCTTGCACGTACTCTCTCTCTCTCTCCACTGTGACATGTGCTTCCTCTGTTATATTTTTGTTCGCCTCAGCTCCCAACAATATTTTTGCTGTTATTTTCCACATGTGAAATTGAACTTTGCATCTTGGCGCAACGTGCCAGCTACAAACGCAATGCCACACGATTTTTTCTCCTCTTTTTTCTTCAGTTTTTTCTGGTTGCCAACCTCCTCGAAAAGGCTGCACTTGACTTGTGGCGCTTCTCAGTCACCATCCCCCCACCCAAACGTATCTCTCTCCTTCTACATATTGTACGCTTGTGACGTTGTTTTGACACTGTGAACGCGCGCGCGTGTTTATAAATAAATATATATAGTATATGTACACTGTACACATACATATGTAAATGCATATGTATGTTGTATGTATATGGAAATATGTTTGAGAAATATTTCCACGCTTCTTTTCCCTGTTGGGCTGGCAGCACACATGTGTCGCATTTGCTTGATGGGTAAGCAAGGGTGGTGTGGGGAGAGTGGGGGTATGCACCCTTCTTGTTTCTTGTTTTCCCTTTGAAGTTCATAAAAATTAACAAAAAATCAATTTACAACACAAATGACGCGCTGATGAGGCGCAAAGCGGACGGGCAGCGACTTTGAGAAGTGTTTACGTTGCAATTGAACTGTGCCTGTGCCGCCTGTGATCCGAGCTGCCACGCCCACAGTGAACTTAGTCGCCTTAGACACAGGGTTGTTGGCGTTATGAGTTGCTGTTGCGCGTGTTGATTGCCCATCAAAACAAAGCCTGGCGCGTAAGGCGCACAGCTTGAGACGCCCATTCCTACGTGAGGCAAATAAATCCATCGCTAATGCCAAGAGCTTCAATTCGATATTTATATATATAAATATGTGTATGTAAAGAAGTAGCAACTATGTGCAACAACGGGAGCGAAGAAAGAAAAAAGTTGTGAACATAAAAATAGCGACGATTATGATGAAAAAATTCATGCGACAAACGGAAGCCGTCGCCAAGTGCCATGGCAATGTACCAGGAGCCGCATAGTCGCAGCGTGACTCCCTCCTACCCCTCCCTAATAATATATATATATTTTATATATACACACATATATGTGTGTTCCACACTAAAGTTTTGCAATAGTGTGAGTTGTTTATGTGGCAACGTTAGGCAGCACATTCGAGTTCCACTTAAAGCGTCATCAGTGCTTGCTGTTTGCCAAATGCGGCACCACTATCGAGTGGGGCAAATACTTGAGATCCTCAAAAGTCGAGAGATGGAAATTACCAACGAAACGGTCGGCATTTTAAGCTCTCGAGTGCCAGCCCTGCTAATAAGTAAGCAAGAGGCAGAAGAAGAAGCAGCAGCACATATAATTAAATTTAATGCTCAACGCACAGAGACCAATCCCAATCCAGCAGACTGCAAGTAGAGGGGGGAGTGGGAAGAAGCGAGTCGGGTCTGCAAATGTCTATATCCAAGCATTGAAATTCAATTTACTACAAAATCCCGCACATCGGCGTGGCATTGCCAAACGAAATAGAAAATGCCAGAGATTGTGTCTCGTTTTGGCCAAATCCTGTCATAAATTGTAACCAGCCGAAAGCGGCAACAAAAGACAGACGGCCCAGACGCGCAACCAAAAGAAAATATGCTGATGTCGATGTCGAATTATGATTTGTTTTTTCGAGTGGATGGCATACCAAGAAAGGCCTGGCCAGGCCAGGAGTCAGGCGGTCGCCCGGGAAATGAGATATGACCGATGTGGCTGTTGTTGTTGCTGCCTCAAGGTTAGCTGCTCTACAATAATCTGAGCGTAAATTACAACAACCAGTTGATGGCATCGTAAAAAGCACTAGGCACCAGGCTCAGCCATCACACACACACACACACACGCACATTTACACTCACACACATGCTGACACTCAGACACACGCTCGACCTCGCAAATTATAAAGTTGTTTGGCCAAAACTGCTGTCTGGCAAGTTTACGTTTAAGTTTCCTCTTTCCACATATTTTTCTCCTTTTTTTTTGGTGTAAAAATTCTGCAGCACGTTTTATGTAACGCACATTGATAAGCATTTTGGCAGTCGGTGAATGATTTGCAAGTTTGCACAAAATGCTTGCACAGGCCATCATTTTGTGCAAACGTGTGCGATTATCCACCATCAACATGTGCTGCCCCTTTTGGCATAGTTTCCAGTCGGATTTGAGAGCAGGCAGATGGCAGCAGAAGGTTCAAGCTACAAATGTTTCATTCGTTGGTCAGACAACCGAAAAAGGGAAGTAAGCAGCTTGTCGCTGGCACAGCTTTACATATCTCAACTTTATATATCTTGAATTTTGTTTCTTTTTTCTTGGCAAAGCACAAACGAGCAAATATGATTTTAAGCAGTTGTGATTGCAACTAACCTAATTTAATAGCTTGTTTTGAATTCTGTTTTCTGTTGTATTATTTCTAATCTTTTTTATATCTTACTCACGATAGTGAAATAATCAATAACATTCTCTATAATTTCGTGTAAGTAGTTAATGTCTAAGTTTCCGACCTGGACGAGTGAATAAGAGTTGAAAGGAATTATATTGTACTTACTGTTCTTTTGAAAATCCTGTGACTCTTCTTCCGCTCGTGTCCCTTTCGGTTGCAGACATAGCAGCAAAAGCAACAACATTATCGAAACGACAATTGAAACCGTTTTCCCCGCGTCCTGCAGCGTCCGCGTTCGCGTTTTTCGATGTGTGTTGTGTTGCTGTTGTTCTTGTTGCTGTTGCTGTTGCTCTTGTTGCTGGTGTTGCCAATAGGTGAATGTACCTCTTCCTGTTGTTGATGTTTTGAATTGCATTTTTGTTGTTGCTGTCGCTGTTTCGTGTGCTGCTATTAAGAACTGCATTGTAGTCATTGCGTTTTGTTCTAACGCAAAAACGCCTCGTCATTTATGTGGCAAGCTTCAGTTTGGGCAAGGAGTCAAAGCAATGAAACCAAAACCAGGGATACCAACAAAAATGGCCGCAATACATGTGGTTGCTGTGACGTTAATAGACAGACAGACACCACTCTGATTGTTGAGTGTGTGTGTGTGTGTGTGTTTGCGTTTTGTTAGAGCTGCTGTTGGCTATTTCCGTTTCCGGTGCTGCTTCCGCTTTTGACTTTAATGAAGCGCCAACGCGCCTTTAGTTCGCTTTGACTTCGAGTTGGGGCCATAAAAAGCACATTTCAACTGGCAGTTATATATACGGCTCAGACGTTGCTTGCTTAGCTGCTTTTAAATCGATGGCATGTCCTGTTTTTGTGCTGCTGCTGCTGCCACGGGAATCTTAATGTCCTTTTACATGTTTATTTGCACTTTTATTGCCTTTTCGGCATGGCAGATTTGAGACATCCCTCGGCCGCACTGCAAATAGAAAAGTAAAAACAAAACATGAAACATGAGCAACTTCTAGGATTCTGTTATGCTGTATGCCCAAGAAAAACAACAGCAAGACAACAACAACATCTTTGATCCAGGCAATTGCTCTGCGTGTCGTTGTCGTTGCTGCTGTGCGAAATATGAAAAGTGCTAATAAAATCTTTTTACTGACTTGAGCCACACACATCAAGCAAATTGAACTCGTAAACTTGCCCGCTGCCAAAGGGTAAGAGTGAAACAGGGGTTGGGATGGGTATTGGTATTCAAGAAACTCGATCTGGCCTCGAACTCAAACTCAAAGTCAAACTCGCTGGCAAATTGGCTGTTTTATGTGCCCATCGCATCGATGAAGTGTGATTAATGGCGCATTTCAATGTGAGTCTTGTAATTAAGTCGGCGGTAGATTTATGTGTGCTGCTGCTGTTACTGTTGTTGCTGTTGTTGCTTTTGTTGCTGCCACAGCTGTGTCAGCAGCCTGCAACCGATACACCTTAACCCTGCCACTCACCCTGGGCAACGTCTGCTCTATTACCCAACCAAATGTTGCTGCTCTTGTGCCTTTTAATTGCGTGCTTAGCACGAGCGCTGGTCATTAAACAACGCATCAAAATTGATAAACCAACCCCCTAGCTATAGCAAGTATCAGCCAGTGGCAGCGTTGTCAGCGATGCGTTGCGGCCACGCATGTGTCATGGTTTGTTTGGCTTTGGCTTTTGGCCCAATGTGGCTGCATTTATGGAGTGAGGATGGTTGCAACAAGAGCGGTGACAGGCACGCAAATGATTTTGATGCTGCTGTTGCTGCTGCCGCTGCTGCTGTGGCTCACCTTAACCTAAAAAGGGAGCAGCGCTTGTAATTATGCAACATTTTGTGTTGCGTGTGCTACATAAGTGATTGTGCGTAGGGGTGCAGCGGGTGCGGCGGGTCAGAGAGGGTAGCCTCATTTTTTCGGCTATGCCGTTAATGAGGTGCACTCACACATATACTTCCAAAGAGCACATAAATAAAAGAATTCGCGAGCGAAAAGTTCATAAATTTTTATGAACTTTCATAAGGCCTTTTGATTAAATGATAGCTGAACGAAATGTGAGCTCTCTGTGTGGGTTTTTGTTTATTGATGCCATTTGCATTTAATTGCATATTTACTTGTACTTCTATGGAAAGTTGTTACCTTTTCGATTCTTGGTACCTGTGCATAAATGTACAAACAGTCAAACACGCTGTCGATAGCTCGGGCAAAACTTTGCTCATTAGTACATTTTCATGTTGGCGGCATATGGCCCAGCCGTACGCAAAAGTACATATAACATGAGTAGTTTCTGTCGCTTCTGTTGCTGTTGCTGCTGCTGCTCTTGGCAGTTAGTTGGCATATTTTATTACTGATTAATTAACTTGACGCACAGCGGCATAAGCTTGCCGCGCTGTGTCCGTCCTTTGCCCCGGGCGAGTCGTACAACTTGAACTTGCCCGGCATAAGGAGGATTTACTAATTAAAAAAGTTTGCCAGCCAATGAATATAGCGACGATATCAAGGTGTGCCTTCTCCATCTATATATCTCTCTTCTTTTTTTTGTTTCTTTTTATTTTTTTTTTTTATCCCTATTGTTTGTGTGTGCACAACTTTTGACATCTATTGACAGCAGCGAGCATACTCGTGGGCCTGGGCCTGCCAATCAGCCGGTGTCCAGCTGGAGGCTTCCTGTAGCCAGACTTGTATTTGCTCCTTTTCGTCGAGATTATGGTATTTTATAAATAGCTTGGCATATTCGCCAAAGATACAACATTGCGGCTAATCAGAGAGATGTTTACATCAAAGGGCAGCTAGAAACTTTGGCATCTCATCTATTTGTGTATTTTGTTTTGAGCCCTTGGGCAATTACATATTTGCTTATTTTGGACTATTTATTGATTGGCTTCTCTGCACAGGTGCTAGCTGTTGGCTTGTAACAACACTTGCCCACAGCTTTCACCTGTCTGAAACTTGGCCGAGTTTTGGGCAAAGCCTTGGGCCTTGAGCCATGTCAAATTACCGCAGCCACTCCATCATGTTTAATTCAAGTCCTGGCAGGTGCCACCCACCCATGACTCTATCTGTGTGTGTGTGTGTCTATGTGTGGCTGACATCAAGGCGCCCAAATTTATGAGCAAACGCTCAACTTTGCCATAAATGTTTATCGTAATGTGACACAATTTCCTCAAGATTTAACGCCGCATCAGCCATCGAATGGAGCACACGAGCTAGGAGCTGTGAGGGAATAAGGATGCCGAGGAGTGCATATGCGAATGCGTATGTGAATGCGAATTGCGAAAGTCATGGCCATTGTCATGCCTTGTGTGTGCAATTCGCATGCTTCATAAACTCGCAAGGCGCTTAACTCGTTTTACTTTCTGCTGCAGAACAGCGGCTGATGGCAGCTGACATAAATTTTAAAATAAAATAAAAAAATAATAATAATGTTATAAGAAATATAAATTTTAGCTGAAGTCAACGCGTTGACAACACACAAATGTGTGTATAGATAAACGTAGTGCGAGTCTTCGTCCTTATCATGTTGAGGGGGGCAGCTGGAGCTGAGTCCTGACGGGCAATCACAGTTCTTGGGCTGACTGGGCCTTGAGATGCCTCCAGCAACAACAACAGCAGCAACTGCAATTTCTGCGCCGCTATGTGTATGTGTGTGTGTGTGTGTGTGGATGTGTGATTTCATAAGGATGCGTCTGACAAGCATAAGCACCGTTGCTGTCACTCTCACAGCAGCAGAAGCGCCTCCCCATCCCACCCGAACAACCCCTGGCGACAATGCGTGTTATTACACCACGCGGCATACTTTTAGCGCCACTCAAAGCACATTTCACTTTCGCTATGCATGTGTGTGTGTGCAAATAAAAGTTGAATTATGACAAAAGGCATGCATCAGGCACCAGCAACAATAACAACAACAACAACAACAATAACAATAGCAACAATAACGGGAACTATGGCCTGATAATGCGCTCCTCACTGACTTGGCTCGACTTTAAGCGTGTGTTTACTTAACGCGTGTGCTTGAGTGTCTGTAAGTGTGTGTGTGTGTGCCGTTTAACATGTCGTATGCGCAATTTGTGAAATATGCGAGCGCTTTGCCTGCCAGCATGAGCAATAAGTTTGCTTTAATATATGTGTATGTAGTGTGTATGTCCCATGTGTGTGTGTGTGTGTGTGTGTGTGTGTCTGTGTGTGAGTGTAGTGTGTGTGTGTGGCAGTGTGTGAGTAAGCAATTAGTTGCCTTTTCAGCTGAAATAAAAGCAAATCGTGCAAGAGTTCAGTTGGAGCGCCCTATGGGGTAATTGGGAAATGGGGAGGGTTGAACAAACAGTAGCTCATTAATATCCTTTATGCGTTTATTACAGCACAGCACCCGGCAGCATCTTATGAAACACATTAATAAATGCGCAGCGGCAGCCATAACAACAACAACAACAACGACAGCAAAAACAACAGTAACAACAACAACTAATTGGATAAACAAATGGAAATCGCCTCACGCATGTAAATCCAAATCAATCAGACAATGCAATATTATTAATTGCTGTTATACGTTCACTTTGCCAAAAATTATTTATTTGCGAACGTTAATTTGCATAACTCCGAAATAAATACAATAAGATATCCTTTGTTCTTTTTTATAATACTATAATAAGCCAAAAGCAATGTTTTTAAAAGCTGACCTTTTGGCCTGGATCTTTTGCATTGTTTCAAGTTTGAAAGAATCACTTGTTCGTGATTTTTTATGACAAAAAAAAACTATATATCCTTTATGTATGGCCATACTCGCACTTTACCCCAAAGCTGACCCATTTTTGGGCACGCGTCCAATTCAAATACATATACGCATTCAAAAGCATTCACACACTATTCATACGTGAAACGTTTTATTTCGCCTGCACGTGGTCATTGCTTGCTTTTTTGATACCCTGTACTCAACATTGGATAGTAAACGGTTACTAATTTATCTCAGAAATTTAATGTATATTGCTTAAGTAATATTTTTACTTTTTAGATATTACATATATTAGATACTAGTAAACAAAAAAAAACGAATTCAAGCACTATATTAAAAGGCTGACAAATCTCAAATTTCAAAGTGAGCAATTTCATCTAAATTCACTTTAGTTGGCTTGACTTTTTATCTAGAAAATAAACCAATTAGTTTCGGTTTCAGCTGCATTTAGAATTGCTGGCTATTTGATTTGGTTTAACCAGTTAAAGTTTGTTGAATGAATTAAGCTGTGTGAATCTTTTGGTTTGACTTCTATAGTAAAATGCCCAACACAAACACACTTCTGCTGTAAAGAGATGGGATGAGGCTACTGCCAAAAACTGCGGCCTCTGCTGTCATTCACAGGCCACACACCAAATCCAGTGGCTTCCAGTCCCCCAACATCAGCACTCCAACACAATCCCCTCTCCGACCAGTGCGATGCTCTGACAGCTTCATATAAATAAACCGAGTGCACAAACACAGACACAGACACAGATACAGATACAGCAGCTGCTTGTCGTGGGTGTTGTGTATCCTGGCGCTGTGGTTGCGCAAAATCTACCTTAAATTTGACAACATGCGGCAGTCGCACAGGTGGCGCAGTTGTCGCTGATTTTCCATCAGCCCGTCACCCCATCCGGGTGTCAATCAGAGCGCCGCCAAATTATATATTTAAAGAGGCTGGAGGGTTAAAGTTTTCGCAGCGGCATTGTTGAACTTTGTTTGATATTAATGAGGCAGCATTTGTCGGCGATGAAATTTTTGCAATTTATATTAACACCAGCTGCAATTAAATTAAACGTTTTTAATTTCCAAAAATATTTGCACGTGGCATGACACGAACCAAGCATCGACCCCTCTTTTGATCGGCTGAACCCAAGTGAAGCCCAAATTTGAATTTAAATTGAAGTTTGTTCACCAGCAAGCCAAAGGAACGCCTTCTAATCCTTCAATTAATATTCTTCATCGCGCAACAGTGGCAGCAACAGCAACAACATCAACAATTGACCAAATGTGACCCAAAGTTGTGTGTTCTTCGAACCCTTTTCGTGGTTGGCATTTTTGCTCCAGCCCGCAAATTATTTAACACTCGCCCTTCTTTTTAATTCTCGCACATATTTTGTTTTCTATTAAATGCATCATTTGTCTTTAAAGTGACTCTGCTCGCTCACAACGGATGTGGGAGTGTTTGTGAAGGTGTGTGTGAGTGTGAGTGTGTGGGCAATTGTTTGCTTTAAGTTTCAGCTTGTCACCTGTTTAGCCAGCCAAACTGTAACCGCATTCAATGTAAACAAGGGAAAACAATGCCAAGAAGGCACATCACAAAAGCACTGGCCGGTGGGCGTGGCCACGCTTATTTCATTAAAACACACGAGAGAGCCTTCGCTCGGAGCTGTCTTTGGTCTCTGTGTTTGGTGTCAGCCACTGACAGACTTTGTTTGTCTTTCATTATTTATTCTCTTATCGCAGCGCAAGGATAACGTCTTCAACGAAAAGGCCAACTGACACAACAAAACAAACACAAACAAACAAGCCAACGAACAGCCTGGAAAAAATAATTAATTATGTCCCCTTTTAAAGCTACAACTATAACAGTTGCACACATGGCGTATGAGTATTTTTTGCTCAACATAAACTCTTGTTAAGCCACTTTTGACAGCTGGGAATTCGGTCGACAGTTGGCGCCCCTACCTGGCGCACCGCCAGCAAAAACTTGCAACTTGTTTTCGTATTAATTAGAAAAGTAAACAAAGCGCCAAGCGTTGAGGAATCAAATTAAAAGTAAATAGACGAACAAGCGGGTCAAAGACTGAAGCCCTCCAAGAGTACCTAACAAGTACCAAAACCAATTACAGGACATCGCGGGACTCTAGGGTGCGTGCTGGTCGGCTAATTAGCAGCAAGCTGCTTGGTTAGAGACTAGGGTCTAGTCCATATGTTTTACCGAAAAACTTGTGTTTTCAGTAGAATATCAATTTAATTATTAATCATAAATATGAAATGACTGAAATGCATTTGCATTTCACATTTTCGCATTTCCCCATTTCCAATTTTCGCATTTCTCAGTTCGCATTTCGCATTTGGTGATGCGAGCCAAAGCGAAAGTTGATTTTAATTAGCTGCGCTAAAAATAAATTGCACATACGTGTCTGGCATTTGGGAAAAAGCAACGCACAGCTCTCAGTGCAGATTCTTGACATATTGCCAACAGCTGCAAATGGTAGTGGGGAGGGGCACGTGGCTGGGCAGGGGAAATGTGAAATGGCTGAGGCGTAGCCACGCGTCGCTTCATGGAAATGCATTTGCATTTGCATTTGCCCCCGAGTCAAACATATGGGCGGTCAGCTGAGTCGGGTCTGGAATTTAAATTTGAGAGCCATGCACTTATATAACAACGAGTGGGCTGCTACTCCGACCGCGCTTAGTTATCGTTATCGGCCACTTAGGCGACTGTGCCAGCCAAAAAGTAAACAATTTAATGTGTAAAGTTTCTGGTCGCAACGCAAAACAGACACACCCCCTGCCCCAAATGTTGCTGGATAACAAGCCATAGCCAAAGTTTTTTAGGCCATCATTAAAATTCATTTCCTATCGACAGTCAGCAAAGACACACACACACACACACACACACACATGTTATAGATGACGCAATTTAGTTTGAATATCTATGGCAGCCACATCCTCCGCATACTATATATGTATGTATTTGTATACATGTATATGTGACTACAGCTACCCATTTCGACATACGTGTGTATGTGTTTGTGTGTGTTTTCACAAGTGCCTCGCAGCGATTTGAATGCGGCAATTCCTTTTGAATTGATCCCAAAAGTGACCTTTGATTTTCGATACGATTTCAGTCATTTTCACATGACTAGGGCCAAAAGTCTCTAGCGACTTTTACTAGCAGCACACACACACACACACACACATTATATATGTATATATATGTGCCGTAGGAACAAGGACCATTTTGTTTGTATAGTTTAAGTGCCCGCATTAGTGGCGCATATAAATTTTGTCGCTCAACTCGACAACAACAACAACAACAACATCAGCGAAAGGCAACGACAACGACACAAGCGACGAAACGAAGCGAAAATCAAACTAAAACTTCGCCACATGAAAATCATAATTCAAACGTTGAAATCAGCTCACAGATTGCCCCTGTCCCTGCTTATGTATGTGTGTGTGTGTGTGTGTGTCTTTGATTGTTTAGTGCTCACTGCTCACTATGTGAGTGTGTGTGTGTGTGTTTGAATACACAATGGAAACTATTGAAAATACGTAAAGCCTCTTTGGTTGCCTGCCTAGCGGCATGTCCTTGTACTGCTTCTGTGATTTCAGCGCCAACCAAAACCGACCTCCCTCCTTCGCAACTTCCCCCTCCCCTACAAAAAGGTCATCTTCTGTAGACCCGTTACCCCCTCAGCACTGAATGAAGCGGCCTCTGCGCGTGTACGTTTTGTTTTATTGCCTGGCTGACTCGTTGCCAGGCTCTCGTTTTTGCAAACACTTTCCCCGGTAGACATTGACAAAGGGGTGATTGGGGGGGGGGGGGGATATTCGCCTCCTTCGTTGCCCATTGTGTGGGGATAATCGAAGCCATAAATAACAGGCGCGAAAGCGTTTTTTTTGTTGGCTAACAGCAGAAACAACGACTACAACAAAAGCAACACCAATGCCAACAACAGCAACAACAACAACTGCAATAGCAACAGCAATAAGCTCCACGATAACAAAAGTGCCAAAAGTGACAAACACCGGGCAACTGTCAGCCGTCCACGTGTGTCCCGCTCACCCCGTATCCTCATATCAGTCTTCTTTCATGCCAACTCGTTAGCAAATCCAATTTGTGCGTGTATGTCAACAGTTTGGCTGCAGTCACAGTAACAGCAACATCAACATCAACAGTAACAGCAACAGCAATACTAACAGTAAGTGATGATGCTACTGCAAGCAGTAACCGATGTAACTGCTGCTAATAAACCTTGCGCTGCTGCAAAAACGCGAGCGGCAAAAATCGCGTGCGTCATTTTGTGACAGTTTCACAATTATGAACGTTGTTTTTTTTTATTTATAAACCAATTAAATATTTACATTTCATTCACACAATAAATAATTTACATAATAGCCACAAGCCACACGTACGCATTGGTATCAAAATCTTCCGACTGCGCGATACTCTGTTCACAATCATTTTTATAGTGTGTGAATAAGTATTTTCTTTTTCAGTTTTCTGATACATTATTTAAGAAATAGTGCATCAATTAATAGTAATTATCATCTTGGGTGACTTTAGTCTTAAACTGATGGAGAAATATAATTTTTGAATTGGCCGTTAAATTCATTCAGATGGACGGACCCGAAAGCAAACGACTATTTTTGCATTTTGAAAACAGAGAAAAATAAATGAGTTTTAAAAAAAACACAAACTGTAGCAAGCTGCACCTTCCATAAACAGTTTTTAATTAATTATACCGGCTGCTTAAATAAAAGTCTGTTTTTTTTTTTGCTGATGTCTGTTATGCTTTGCATTAACAATTTTCATTGCATATATTTTGGCGGAAAAAATGTGAATTTAATTTCACAGCTCTGAATTTTGAATTTTCTGACGTGCTTTAAAGCGCAGCCAATAAAATAAGGTGTAAATTAATTTATTCATTTCAGTGCGCAAAAAATCAATCCGAATAATTTAGCAGTTGCGCCACTGACACAGTAAAATACCGCATAAGCATATTTCAACATATTAAGCTGGCCAAACACTCTAGAGCGGCAAATAAACACACGTTTTTTGCTTCCTTATTTTATAGCAGTTATATAATTTTTTGTGTCAATTGGACTGTTCTGTTTTTTAATTTGTTGTTTTCTCTACAAAATGTATCAAAATGTTTTTTATTTTTAAGAAAATATTTTAATTACAAAATTAAATATTCTCATCTACTATGGTAAATAAAGCGATAATATTTTAAGGCGACATTTTATATTTAAATTTTTAGTGCTGAAAATAGTAAATTAAATATTCTTTTTGTTTAATGAATTTTTTATTTTTTGATTAAATATCCAGTAAATACAATGTATTTGCAAATAACCTTGCCACAAGACCACAAAAACATAAATCGACTCAGTCTGGTTTAATTTTAGACCTGGGGCAACAAGAAAATCCAGACAAGCATCTGGGCGGGGCAGCATTACTGGAAACTGCAAATGCGTTTCGCTAGAAGCAACTCATCAACGCCTAGAATTTTCGTAGAAGTTTTTGATGAAGATATTAAAAACGTAGACTGCTAAACATCTGTCGACTTAGCTGAGGATTATTTCAGTTTTTCTTTGTTAACTGACAAAACCCATCAGCAATTTGAAAGTAAATAACAATTTTCAAATAAGATAAAGTATTTCTATGGATATTTCCATGACAGAGAAATGCAAAAACTAATATTTAAATAAATCCAAATTAGCCGCAAACTATTGCCAGAGCTACAGTCTCAACATCTGATACAAATATAAATACACATATACACATTTGAAGATATAACCAGAGTATCTATGTAGTTAAATGTTTGTGTATCTAAACTATTTATTCTTTTCAGCATATTTTACAAAAGAATTTCCATTTAACCACAAATAAAATACATAACAGAGGCAGTCTTTAGATGTTTCTTGTATTTTCCATATTTGTGTAGACACTCACATATATGTACTTGCATGAACATATTTATTATGATGCGTCATTTGAAATATTAAATGTTTATGTTTTGAATTCATTTTGGTCAAGGGAACATCTTATTCGATTGTTTTTACTTCAGTTGCGGTTGCTATGCCACAGGCAAAGCTACTGCCCAAATTGACAGTGAGTTATGGCAGTATCTGGTCAGCATCAGCATCAGCAGCCGCATGAGCTTATGCTTTTGAAATCAGACATACTGTACATACTTTTATAACGCTGCCTCCGTTTAGGCATCTCTTGCGAAAATGTGGCTGACATTTCCCAAAAAATGATTTATGTATCTTTCGACTACCTACGCGTTGCTTTAATAAATTTATATCATAAAATCGAAAAAAAAAATGTGAGAAAGAGACCATACACTTGAACAAATTTAATTGTTGTCTGTCTTCTGGACAGTCGGAAAATGTTAATAAATGTCAAACGTGTTTCTACTCAACTGTCACATTGAGCAACGAGCTTAAATGTGACACTAGCCAACCAACAGAGCTGACATTCTGATTGTCGTGGCATAATTTCACATAATTTATGAGCTTTCAATTTATCACTTTTCCAATTTTTTCCTTTTCTGTCTCCCTGCTGCAGCAATGCGGCTGCAATTGCCTAAAGCTGCAGCAACGATTTGTAACGCAGCCAAAAATGTCAAATGTCAAATGTGAGTTTCTCATTGACTGCCCCTTAAGGAGGGTGGGTGTATTGCATGTGAGGCACACATGTTGAGCTGAGCTGAGCTGTGTGGGAAGCAAATGGAAGCGCCTGCTGGCTTAAGCTCTACTTAGTTCATCCAAATAAGTCACAAGCCCCCATAAAATATTGCCACTTGTCATCGATGAAGCTGTCGCCCCTTTTCCTGCCAGTTCGTTCCGTTCCATCTTATGTTGTGCTTGTCATTAAAGTCGTAAGCAATGTCATGTAGCTGTCAATTTCCAAAAATCGCATTAGCCCATGGAATTTGTGTCGAGTGCGTGAATATGTATGTGACAACTGTCGCCCGGCTTGAGAGAGAGAGAGAGAGAGAGAGAGAGTGAGAGTGCCCAGAGAGCTTATCGGGCCGTAAAACCAGCAACCCAACTACCTACCTACTTATACTTGTACTTGTACTTGAGCAACAGAAAGACACTTGTGCGGCTGCACATAATTAGCGTTAGCCCCTTAAGTTACCTGACGGAAATTCAGTGCTGCTATTTCAACGTAAATTTGCATTTTTAGGGCGCATAAAAAGGGCTCACGAGCTACGGAATGCGGCTACGGCTACGGCAGTTCGGCTTAGCGTAGCTCGAAAAACGTCCGCTTAACAAAATGTAAAACATGCGCAACAAGAATGAAGATAAAAGTCCGTAGGAATCGCCGCAAGGATTAAATGTTAACAATGAAGCCGAAACTATGCAGGAGACGGTTTGAAGGCGTAATTCGGAACTAGGCTGTGAAAGACTAAGAAATCAATTACGCAAACACTTGAATTTCAAGCTATTAGCCACGTGTTTCTTGCATTGATTGTCAGATATATATATTCTATTAAAAAGAAAATATGTTAGGTGAATATCTGGCTATCCCTCAGAAGTGACTTCAAACTGAATCTATGTTTCCCATAGAAGAATGCGAAAAAAATCTATATGCATTTCTAGATAAAAGAATATTGTTCGGAAAAAATATTTTTTCAAGTTCATATACTTATGTACACAATATATGCGATAAACTTATTTACATACATTAATTATGTATTTAAGAAGATCATTTCAAAGGCTGTATATTTTAATAGGAGTTCTTCACTTGCTAGGCGTTACTTCTCGAAGTACTTTTATGCAAAAGTCTTGTAACTTCATTAAAAGAGTTTCAATACTTTCGCACATTGTAGCGGCATGTGAAATTGGCAGTGCCAGATAAAACATTAGCATACTTTTGTGCGCCCGCAAAGTTTGTTGCTGAAACAAATTAACCTTGAATATGCGACTCACAGCAGCAGCAGAAAAGGAGAGAGTGCGAGAGAGTAAAGGAAAGCCTTGTCGTGAAAGACGCAGATTATTATGCAAATTTGTATCTACTGCCTGCTGAAATAGGACAATGACAGCCTTGAATCGCACAGCTCAACTGACTCATTTCCCTTCTGTGGATGTCGGGCTGTTACGAAATTTATTAATTTTAAGGCAATGCGTGACGTCAGCTGATAAGAACCATACTCGACGAAAATCAATAAGCCGCTGTAGATGCTATGGTGAGTATTTTGCATGATTAATGAATTCACGTAATTGATTACGCGACCACGCCTCACCACCGAATACCCCCACAAAAAAATCACCCACCCACCCAACAGCATTAAGGAAGACAAGAGCGTAGCCTTGTGCAGTTTTTACCAAACATCAAAGTCAGCGACAAACAGCTGATCGATGCGTCTGTGACTCTCACAATGGCTCTATAAAGCGACTGACGACTCACACACATAGTTAGATAAGCGGAGACGCACGTGCGTGTGTGGCACTCACACACACACACATACACGCGCAGGAGACCTATGGTACGCGCTGATGCTGCTGTCATTCGCTCGAGTCTGGGGCTGTCATCGACGATGATGCAGCCAGTTACAAAGCAGTTGGTTGCAAGTGCAGCAAAGTGCAGCCGACGGGCATGCGGTTGAGGCAGGTTTGACGTCTGGTTATTTATGCGTAATTTCTATGCACACACGTCCTGACTCATCAGCTGTAAAAGCAAATGCCAAAGCAAGCATAGGACAAGACAGCCTCTTCAGTCGAGAGTCGATGCGGATCAGGAGCAGCAGCCGAAGTGGGTGGGTGGGTCTGGCCGTGCTTTGTTGTCGTTGCTCATGCAGGCGCACAATCATCAATCAAAATCAAAAGCCAAAGCCAAAGCACTTCTGACATTAATTTATTCAAAAGGGATACAAGCAGTTTGCAAGGCAGCAAAAGGAAGTGGTGTATATACACACATGTATCTGTATCTATCGGTGTGTATGTGTGTGTGTGTGCTGTATCTGTATGGCTCTTCAATTATGAGCTCTTGTCGCACACACACTCGCACAAACAATAGTTGTTCAATTTAAAAACGACAGCATGCAAAATTCACATGAAATTTCAATAAATAATCGTTGCACACATTTTCGGTGCAAAGCGAACAGTTTTCTAATTAATATTTATAAACGATAACTGAGCGAGAACACGCTTTGCATCAATCACAAACATTTGAATAATAAATACGAATTATGCATTTAATTAAGATTTGCCTCAGCGCAACGTTGCCCAAGGAGAGCAGAACAGCAAACAATTCTCGATTATTCAGACAGCATTTTTTATTTTTCCCCTATTTGTACCATTTTTACCCATCGATATCAGCGCAACGCGATGGCTAAAATTTTGATTTCCTTGGCTTGCATCACTCAATGCGGCAGGAGAGGAAAAATAAAAAAGAATGAAGGAATACCCAAACGGCAGACGAATTCAATCTAAATGCAAATGTTCGCATTGTTCACGGCAGACCACATAGAGTCAGAGCTGCTGCTGCTCCTGCTGTGGATGTTACCGATGACTAACCAACTGGGCAATCAGTAGTAGCCGCAGTAGAAGCAGTGGAAGCAACAGAAGCAACAGAGGCAGCCACTGCAGGTGAATTCGCAACACAGAAAGTCAATTAGGCGAGCGGCGCTAATCGAAGCTGCTTGCAGATTTCGTGGCCAAGGGTGCGACTTGCGATTGTTTGCTTTTAAATGGCTAAAAGCTGAATGCAGCACAGATTTGTTCCAATGCACATTTGGCTAACAGACAGCAGTCAGCATGCAGCAGGGCGCATGTCCTTGTCATGGCCATCGGCCAATTGTCCTTAATGGCAACTGCTGCTTTTGCTGTAGCGGTAGCTTTAGCTGCAGCCTTGCTCATGTTCATACATATTTCCAATTCAATTGGAAATTTTGCAGCAGCTCGCTATCTTTTCATTGCCTCCTTCGATCCCCCCTCTGACATGGCCTGCTTGTGTTTCTATTGCTTTAAAGGCCAATAAAAATTTACTGGCATTGTGCGCCATGTTTGCTCCTACAAGAACCACTGTGCGCCTCGCTGCCTGCTCATGTATGTGTGTGTACATGTGTGTGCTTGAGTGCGTGTGTGTGTGTGTGTGTGTGCTTACGCTTAAGTATGTTTAACATGGGATAAGCTCGTTTTTCCATGCTCGCTTCATTTACTCCGACATCGTTGTTGCTGCTGCTGCTGCACAAATTGATAAATTATTGTTGCCGGGCGCATAACGAGGCGAATCGAGGCGACATTTAAGCAAACGCCCACTTCTGCCCACTACCGCCCACTGTAGCGGCGATTTGGCGCTGAAATTGCATGCAATTAGCCAGACAAAAACAATTACCGCAATGCGATAAGCGCGCATAATAATATTATTTATTGTAATAATTGAGTTACAAGACGCTCAACAGACGTTCAACTATTGCTGCTGCTGCTGCTGTTGTTGTTGATGTTGCTGTTGCTGCTGGACCCAAATGACAAACACTTAAATCGCACACACATTCTTGCATTCAGGTCACTGAATTGTAATTGAGACACTGCGATAATTGACAACTCATTAACATGAGCACACAGCTGGAATTGGGTGGGCGTGGCATGCCCACTTAAATCACAACTGCGCTAGCGACGAGTTCGCAGTTTGTTTTCCTTTGTATTTTCTATATATATATCTGGTATGTATATTTTCTTTAAATCCCGTCGAACACACACACACACACACACACACACACACACACAGACGCACAAATTGTATGCAAATACCGCATATCAGAAAAACACTTTGATGGCATTAGAATTACAAATATCGCTTGCCAGCATCTCTGCTAGCAATGCCAATGCCAATGGTAACGCTAGCAACAACACCACAACAACAACAGCAACTCGTGCCTGCTGACGATGCGAAGCCTACAAATCGCAGATTCTACAATAATATTCGAAAGACACCCCGCCACAAAACTCACATAGTAATAGATGCAAAATAAATATGCAAAATCTTTCGACTGGCGGCTGAGTCGAGCGAAATACATAAATCAGATGAGAAAAGTTAAAATTAAATGCAAACAGTGGCAAAACGACGACGTCTCCGACGGAATTGAACTTTCAGCTTGGCGTGGGTATTGGGATGGGTTTTGTCTAAAGGTGCTGAGTAATATGCAGACGCTTTCGGATGCTTCCTTTTTTCCATGCTCATTAAAGCAAGCAGCAAAACGAAAGCCGATAATTTGCAACAAATTTGCATGCTACGTGAGAATGCAGCCGTAGCGACGCGAAGTCTGTTGCAAGCAGCACTCGGAGCTGGGATTCGAGTTGGAGTTGGAGTTGGCCAACATTTGACTTGGCTAGGCTACGTGCTTGTCCTGGCTTTTAATTGCAAGTGGAAGGCAAACACGAGGCCATTTCGTAAATTACGTTAATTGCGAAATGTGCACAGATTTTCATTCACATTTTCATTTTCATTTCCATATTTCCATACATTGGCCAAATGCAGTTATAAATGCATTTCGACGACGCACGTGACCCATAACTGATTGCCAAATAATACTCTACCGTCGCACGCTACTATCACTCTTTAATGAGACTGGCAGCACGCGTACTAATGTCAAGGATAGGCATCTCAACTGAATGAATTAATGAAATTATTATTAGTGTGGTAAGAAGTAAATGTTGCTTGCTTCATAGTTACTTGGAGGTGCAACCCGGCTTTGCCCGTAGCAAATGTTGTTCCGCCATAACTTTGTCAAAACTGAAGCTATTTTCAAAAGCAATATCTTTTTGATTAGTGCTTAGCCTCTATATTAATACTACATTTAAATCTAATAACGGAATTTTCGCCCAATTGCATGTTCCAATTCTATTTAACAAAATCATATGAAGGCACGGGTCCAAATAATCCACTACCATATATGAGCCAATTCTGTTCGAATAACTTGTTTATTTTGATAATATTCTTAATATTTGACAAACTTCGAACCGATCGGATAATATATACAGAAGCTATTTAATAGCATTTCTCTGTATTTGAGAAAGCTGCTGTCGCTTGAAATTCAAGTCTTTCATCAGTGTGAATGTGTATTTGTTTGTATATTTATGCACATGGCCATGAGCATATAGTACATAAGCAAGAGGAGTCTGCGGATAGCGAGCTTTATACTTAGTATACACAGCGAACGTATATACAGCAGATATGCGTGCTTACCAGAAATCGGTAAATAAGACCTGGCTAGAGGATACGGCAGTGTTGTCCTAGAGCTTGTGTTAGCCTTTGCCTTTCTCACCTGGGTGGTGCTCTTTCCTCCGCATATTGCGATAATTGAATTCATTTAATAGGAAAATTCAAATTGTTTTCTTTTGCTTTTTGAGCAATTGAAAAAGTAACAGGGCCAAATATTTGTGTTAGCTTGAGCAACTTTATAATATTTTTAGCTCAGGCTTTGTTCTGACAATTGTTTATCAATATTGTTTCCGTTCTAATGAAATTTCAAAGTTTTTATTTTAGTTTTCAACTATACTTGTCACATGCTCTCTCTGTTTCATTATACATATTGATATATATATATAATATAGCTTTATATATATATATATATATATATCTGTATCTCTGCATTTGCTGCAGCTTAACTTGAAAATTTATTGTGCATGAAATGGCAAGAGACATTCTACTAAAATATATATTGAAAGTTTTATTGTTTAGCTGCACACACACACACACACACACACACACATGCACATAACTACAAGCAATATTTGCATTTTCACATAGCAAACATTTTATGTGTTGCTGCTGTTTTTGTTGTTGGCCTTCTTGTTTCTTTTGCTTCAAGCATTTTGTTTGGAAAATTGAATTTTTCTACCAGTTACCTAAATTTCAGATTTTGTTGTTTACTTTTTTTGTGGTAAGCCCCAACTTTATATACGCAAGTTTTTTGTGTTTTCTGTTTCAGAGCATTTAGCTTTGTTTTGTTCATATTTTTAGCGGTACGCCTGTATGCGTGGGTGTATATACATATGTGCGTGTCTGTGTGTAAGTGTGTGTGCGCTGCTGGTTTTTTCTATTTGTTTTAATAGACTACAGTGTGGACTTGCCGTCGCTGGCTTTGCAAATATCCTGCGGCAGTAGCATTCATATGAGTTTATCGCATGGGGGTGCAGTGGATTTTGTGATTTGCTCGTTTATATGTATATGTGCGACATATGTGTGTGCTAGATGAATATATGTGTATTATATAGCGGCAGCTAGTGGCTTCGTTTCTCATTCCTTCGCTTTGCACACGTGACATTATACGTTGAGAGGCGCTTAGGTGAACTTAGCCAAAGATTTGACTCTGTCTTGTGGTTGCTGGATTGTGGCTAGTGTCCAGCCAAAAGTGGTCTTAAGGCAATTGCCTGGACGCCGAGGATCTTGGACTCTTAACTGAACTGCGTCAGCAGAGTCTTATCTCTGATAGAAGCACAAACAAAAAACTGATGCAAAGTTAAGTTAAGGAAAAGCCAGAGGCGAAATTAAATCAATTCATGAATGTAAGACGGATAAGTCGCGCATAATCCTTTGTACGAATAATAACAAAATCAATTACATGGCATTTATTATTTATTCTTAAAGTCAGAATGTTTTATAATTGGGTCAATTAAAAACAAAAATGTATTATTCTTTTGAAATGAGTTTAATAAAATTTTCCTTTTTCTAAAAGGAAGAATGATTTATGAAAAGGTCACTTAAATAATAATTGTTTTTATTAGGACGAATAATGGTTCTTTCCAGAACCAATTTACTAAAACATCGTAAATAGCTAGCTTTGAGAAACTAACGAATTTCGCTTATCCTTAAAGGACTCTAGTGCATATGATGTGCAGTCAGTAGTTGCCTTTGAACTTTATTCGTACGTTTTCGCATAGAGCTACAAAATCCGAGGGAGAAACTCACCCAAAGTTTGTTCGCTTTGCTAATCCAAGTGCGGAGCAATTCTGTCTGGCAGCGCTTTATTTTTTATGTTTTTATTCTGCTTTTTATCAACAAAGAGGAGAAACAGACAAAAAAAGTATATGATGAAAATAACACAGGAACTTTGTTTGTCTTGTAGTTAAGTTATTATTGTTCTAACGCACTGCTCTGGGTACTACATATGTATATATATATATATATATATAGATATAGATATATATATATATATGCGAAGGTCTTCATAAACAATTTGTATCTTGTGGATGCACTTTCACTGGACTCTCCAGCTACAGCTTCAGCCAGACGATGACAATTGTGATAAATTATGACAGCACGCGACCGATTCGACTGGTGGTGGGGGGTGTTGCGAATGCTTGCTCTTCACACACACATACATTCACACTTAACCAATACAAATGAGCAGCACGATTGTCATTAATTGTTGCTGTTCTTTTGTTCTTTATTTTGTTTTTGTGCTCAGGTTTTTCTTTATAAGCGTTTTTACAGGCGCCTTTTTGGCTGCCGCTGCTTACGCCTAAAGTGCGAAAATATAATTGTTGTTGTTGCTGTTGTTGTTGCTCAATGGCAGCAATTTAATTGATGACCAGCACGCAACAAGGCCTTGCAACTGGCAGCTAATGAGCGCAAAAATGACACACTGAAATTTATACGTGAATCATTTCACTTCTGCCTCCACTGCCTCTTTTTTTTGGGCCAATCTTTTATAGATCTGCACGCTCCAGTTGTTGTTGTTGTTCTTATTTATTTACTTGCTTCTATTGTATTTTCTTGTAATTCTTTTCATGTGTTGTTTTTTTGCAATTCACTTTTATTTCACACACAATGCACAGACACACACGCACAAACAACAAAGTTGTTGCCTTTGTAAGGACGAAATCTTCCTTTTATGCCCAGCGGCTGTGATGTTGTTATTGCTGCTGTTGTTGTTGTTTGTTTTTTTAGCAGCAACAATTCTTGTAATCCGCTTTTGGCCTAAATTTCAATTCTTATTTTTTTGAGAGCACGTTGCTCTGTGAACAATTTTTGTTGTAAGTATTTTAAAGGTTTTTCTCTTTGCTTTTGCGTGTTTATTTTAACGCGAAATTACGACAACGTTGCCAAAGTTGCCCCTCCTTCTTAATACCATTTACGCAGTTCCCTTCTTGCCCCCAGTCCCTAGTTCTTAGTCCCTATTCCGATGGCCAGCCAACGCCGACTATTCATACGCACTGTAACCGGCCTGGGGTGCGGTTATATTTTGTTTGTTGGGGTGGCTGCTGGGGGTGGGGCACGCACCTTTCCCCTACTTGTCTACTGACTGTTGGCTGTTGGCTGTAATCGTTTTGGCTGCGCAGCATCCACGACGCCGACGACAACAATTTGTAGAGTGGGTCACGCACTTGCCTTTTACTTTGCCGATGCTTTTTGCCTAATTACCGCATCAATTGCTAGCCACTTGTCAAATTTGATGTTGAGTTTGCTTTCTTCTTTGATTTTTTTTTATTTTTGTTCGCTGATCACTCACTGAATAAAACACCAACTTGTGTTAATTTAAGTAATTTTTTTTTTTTCAAATACAAAAAGTATTTTTTTTGTACATATATTTTTAATTATATATTTTGCGACCAATTGGGCGATAAGCACACGGAATTTGTTTATCTGCACAAGCGAAACCGACAAAATTATTCAAAGCGCGCGCGTTGCGTTCGACAGCGAGGGCGAGAGGCGAATGAGAGACTGACTGACAAGGCAGTCGAGAGGCGCAGCCAACCAGATCGAGCGTCAAATCCGACTAAAATGTTCGATGCCCAACCGTGCCATGCCACACCATACCGAGTTGTAAGCCAATTTAAAGTTTATGCTGCCGATTGTCAAAAATTTCTAACGAAATAGTAATTGCACTTATACACCTAATGAAAATAAATTGCGAAAACTGGAGTAAATACATTTTCAATAAATGTTTACTCACGTGAAAGTGCTTACCTCTTTTTTCCATTAAATAGTTAATGAAATCCGATTAAAAATTGACATGGAAACCAATTGGGGGTATCAGAAGCCTCACAATTACATTTAACGAGCACCATTCAAAAACAATAAGTGATCTCCTAAACATACTATTGAAAATGCTACTGAAAATTTAATTTATAATAAATTCAATTTTACAATGTTTAAAATCATATAACAAGAATTCAACTTTCGTTCTAACATGGCTGAGCTATAATACAAATCTATAATATTAAAATCATAAGAGATTTAAAATTAAATATTAAAAATAAAACAATACAACAAATAAATTCTTAAATTATATGTAAATGACCACCTTTAATTTTGTGGTTACATTTACAACACTTCACATTTTCAATTAACCCACCACATCAATATTTTAATGCACGAATTCATTTCCTTAAATAGGATTAGTGCCATAGTAACTAATCCGATGCAGGATTTAAAATGGTTGCCCCCAATATGAATGTTATCAATGCTCTCTTAATGTTAACAGCATCGAACAAATATGTTGTATGCCCCAACCAGAGTATGTTCGACGTCACGCGAGACACAGTTCACAGTTCTCGTTGCCGCTTCGTTAGTGTGCCGTCGTACTTCCTCCCACCTCCCACCACCCATGATAAAGCTATGATTCTCTCGCAACTCTCGTGCTCGTCTGATTCGTGTGATTCGTGTGTCTGCTCGGCAATTGAGCTTGGCAGCATGTTGCTGCAACATGCATGCAGAAACTTGACCTTTGGCAACAGCCTTAACTGTTGTTTTATGCAACCAATTAATAGACAACTCAAATACACACACACACACACACACACACACACACATATGAGTTTGTGTATGTGTTCGTGTGTGATTTATTGCAAGTAGTCATAAATCTGCTCTTGCCTCTGCCTCGCAGCATAAACAAAAACATGCATAATTTCCATAAATCTTTTATGCCTCTGCGTGTAAAAAGTTTTGGCCAGGCCAATTATGCGCCCAAAACTAGGCACTAATTTGACATAAAGTGGCCATAACCCTCTTCGCTGGGTCACTCATCCCAACCCGGTGTGAGCCATAAGTAACCGCAAATTGAGTTACACACATATTTACTATATCCTATATCTGCTGGCCAACAGCATTAATGAGACACACACACACACACATACACCTACACACACAGTGAAAGTCATTGTTATGAGCTTAGATTATCAACGGCCAGCCAGGCGAATATAGCTGAATAGACACATGTGCTGGGCCTTAAGCTTTTAGCTGCTTGTAATGCCACAAATGTCAATGACCTTTGGCAACAGCTTAATTTCCATTACTGGAAATTCGCACACAGTGCACATTTAGTCACAGTATGCATATTAGAATTTGCCAAAGACTATTACAGTTACATAAGTGCAAGGTCGTCTTTCATCCACTTCGTGCCCTAAATTAAATACCATACTATTATGTTTATAATTGTAGCTATTCATTGAGACCAATACAATTTTACACTTGAATGGTATTATTGGTTTCAGGCTCATTTCATGGCTAAGTAACCTCAACATATCATATTAATTCTTGTTTGTTTTGTTTTTATATAGCAGAATATCAGATTGCAATTAAGTTCAAATCTAATTTAATATTTGTGTTTTTGACTAGTGACTTAATTAATTGTATTTCTAGTAGTAGTGTGATGCTAAATTAAATAAATGAAAAGCAAAATAAGGTCTGGTTGAACGATATCTCCTAATACCCTGTACTCATGTCTTTACCATATTACAAAACGTTCAAACTTTCTTTCGAAGCATTGAGTATGAATCTTCATACTCAATGTTTCTAACAATGCTTTAAGATATGATAAATCAAGGAGAAGTTGTACAAATTTCGGATATTTATATATTGCTTTCATCGTTCAGTTGATATATTCAATAAGTTTCAAGATAAATGTTTAACAAAAGCTGACAAGCACGTCATTAAAAACCCACAATTCAGTTGTCAACTTGACAGGAACAAAATTCTTGAATTCTGCCACATACAAATAATTTGCCAGCTGTTGTCAACGTTAACAGCAATGCTGCTAAGCCAATGTAGCTAATCAAATGTTGCCTTCGCTAAGTGTTGCTGGCAACATGTTTTGTACTAAAATGTGCCCAAGCGTGTTCAAAAGTTTCAATTGCAACATTTTGTGAATTTAAGATTGAAGTAAAGTAACTGAATATTTAGCTAGAATGTGAAATGGCCAACAGGCTGTTGCTTGCACCGACACATATGTGGCACCTCTGTTTAGTGGCAGTGGCTTGAGGCTGCCGTTGCATGTCGTGTGGCAAGCAGGCAGCCTTAAGTGGCAACAACTGGAAAAGAGTGCAAATAGGAGCAAGGATAACAAGCAAAGCTGGGCTATAAACACTTTATAGTGAAAATCTGATTGATTTGCAAGTTGGCAAACTTGAATTTGTTCACTTGCTAATTGTGGGCGTACTGCTGGTAGGCGTGGCATTTGTTGTCTGTTTGCCTGTTGCAGTTGATTTTACGGTTCAAATTGTTTGGCAGGCGAAAAAACTTTGCCTATTTCATTTTAATTGCTACGCAGGCGGGAAGTCAAGACATCAACACAAACACAAACACAAATTCACACACCCAGACACACACACACTCACACATAAACATATACATATATACGTATAACTCATTTGCATTGCCCTGTGCGCTCTGCGGGCTCTGCGGTTGTGTGCGTGCGTCTCTCTCTCTCTCACACACACACATACAGACACTCTCTCACTATCCCTTTCCTCTGTGTGCTCATTAAAAAAGCGACGCAGCTACGCAGAAAAGCGACATTTGCATAAATTGCGAGTGCGTATGTATGTGTATGAGTGTGAGTGTGTGTGTGTGTGAGCGCCTAAAAGCATGCAAAACGTGCCAGTGACACACAAATGTCAACAGCAGCAACAGCAACAATAACAACAACAGCAACAACAACAGTTGAGAGCAGGACAAAGCAAAGTCAAAACTGACAAATTTTAATGCATCACAAGATTTCAACAACTTCCTTTTTTGGCTTCAGTCCCAGCCTGAAAAGCTCATCATGCAGAGGCGCCCAGCTTGACGCTTCGACTGTCATGTGGCGTGACCAATCCGCCAACCCCCTGCCTACCCCTGGCCTGGCCTGCACAGTAACTTGACTGGGGGCTCATTAAAAGCCATAGCTCGTCTTTTAATGAAGTTGCCCGCTCCTGGAAGGAGTGTGGACCATAACCCGATTTGAGCTGTGATTCTCTCGTACCTATTTTTGATGTCTGTCGTTAAATGGTCGTTTCCTTTTTTACGCACTCAACTAAATGTGATTGACAGCTGGACAACCGCCAATGCCACCCGCCGACCCCTACTGACTTCTTAGTGCCACAAAGCGGCAATTTATGAGGGTGTCATTTACAGTTTTTGGCTCGCAATTAAAACTGTACAGAAACGGAGAGAGAGAAAGTCATACCTATATCAAGGCCCGAGATGAAAGTGAAAGCTGTTTGCCTAGACAACGGGCTCTTTCGATGGATTAACACATCTGTGCCATCGCAGGGATGGCAGCAACCCCCATGGGCAGCCCCTCTGGTTGTGACTGGCTTGTCATATAAATCAAACATAATCAACGCCAACTTCCAATAGAGGATATATAGTAGATGCTGCTGATGCCAGCTGATAGCGGGGCAGGGGCATATAAATCTAAATTACGAACATACTTAACTGCGAGCCAGAGCCAGACCGAGAAGCAGAGGAAGAGGCAGAGGCAGAGGCAGAGGAAGGGGAAGATAGGGAATCCGCGGAGTGTATTGACTCTCGCTCTCTGACCACAGGGGGATTCAATTGCGGCCAGCGGGCGACCATCGATTGAGGACTGGTGGATTTAAGATAACAATCTCTCCAGCGTTGAATAGTGTGAGAAATGTTGCAGCTCGTTTGTTTGCTGTTTGTTGTGTTTCTCGTTAAATGATGCCTAATGGCGTACGGCAGAGTCGACACCCAACCCACTGAAAGGAAGAGGAAGTGATAATGAGGGTGGGCCGGCGGCTATATTGCAAGTTTATAGATTACGCGTAGATCGGTTTAATATTTAATTTTGCAACACATTGCTATGAGTAGTACGTTCACTCTTTGTCAGCTGCCCTGGCAACCCTGACAAGCTGACAACCTGGCCAGCTCGAGGACATGTAGAGACCAACCGTAATGTGAAGTGTCAAAAGAATGAACCTTATGAAAAGTCATTGACAACAGCAACAGCAGCAAAAACAAAGAAATTCGAAATTGATCGATAGTCTACTCAAAAGTGAGCGACTAGCAGCTACCCTGTAGCCAGTTGTTAAATACATTAAATAATAATGTAACAAGGGAAATCGCAAAATATATATTTCGTATTATATCTACACTCTATCCTTGATCAGCAACAATAGCTGATTCCACATAGTCCTGCCCCTTTGACTCTATATGTTTCTATATAACTGATCTTCGGTGCCATAATCTCAGATAATCCGTTTTGAATTCCATTCCCTGTCTCATTTACTGCTTTGTAACCCAGTTGAATGGCACAGGGTATGAGAACTGAACAGGGAGTCGGCCTGTACACAGGACGTGCAAGGAAGTGCGTGTGGGCGTCAACAACAAAGCAGAAATGATGATACACACCTACAGATTGGGATCAAGGGAAAGTGGGCGTTAGGTAGACACTATCTCATTTGTGGTCGTGTTGGCGTGTCGAGAGGGCTTCAACTACACCAACAACAACAACACGAACAAGAGGAACAACATGAGCTCGACCATATGGCAACCATTTGCCTGAATATTATAAAAAAAAAAATGAGAGCAAACATGTGAGAATGCTCTAGTGAAAAGTATGCGACTTGTAGATACCATGTGATTACCTTTAAATGTGTTTCTATAACTGATAGCTGGCAGTATTGATTGCTTAAGTAGTTACAACAAATTGACGACTCATTGAAAATATCATATTAATTTTGAATAATTTCAACTACATTTGTTTACCTTTTATACTCAAATGAAGCATTTGTCTTTATCTTAATACAGTTACTATGCAATTTGTATAATAGATAAATACTATGCTATTGAAAATCGATAAATGTATGTACGAATATAAAGGTATATGCATTGGTATATGTTGTTCTTTTTGATCGGACCTATACGATTATATAAAATCCATATTTGAATCAAATCATATCTCAAATAAGTAAATACTTAAACAATTTATTAGATTGTTCATTTCTCATTGTGCTTACCACACAAAGTTTTTAAATTTGAAGACACCCCTGGTAAAATTGTGTTCTTTTACAGGGTATATACAATTCTGGCCGTGTCTCGTTAGTTGTTGTCTGTCTGTCAGCGCATTTTTTGCTCAACGCATATTGATTTTATAATTTTCAATGTGTTTATAATTAGCCACACCCACAGGCACACAGCATCCTGTGCTGTCACAAACATTTGACATTTGTGAGGGGGTTTTTTTTTGAGCCTGTGCCTTGCCGCCAGTGATTGCCTTGTCCTTGACGTCCCCATTCAAATGCCAATTGTCAAATGGAACTTGTCGAGGTTGTTGCTGCTGTTGCGGCTGATTTAATAGCTGGCACCAATTGCGTCTGAGTGGCCTGACTGGGTCCTTGTTGGACTACCTGCTGCGCTGCTGCTGTTGCTCCATGTCCTGACAGATTCACACCTTTCCAGTCTCCAGTTTCCATGCCATATGCCAGTGTGGCTAATTAAAAACGTGCCCATTTATCGATCATTGATAATCTGGCAACGAGCTGTGAAAAAAAGGGATGCAATTAGCTGACTAACGCAGCAAGCCAATTGTGTCATCGTCCTTGGCTGTGTCCATTGTCTATGTGTGTGTGTGTTAGCTGGCATCAAAAGTGACCGTTCCTCGTACGCAGGGTCCAGTGTCCAATGTCCAGTGTCCATAGTCCATGGCCCATTAGTGCCGCTCAGCGGCTGTCTGTCCGACTCTCGAACTAATTCCTACCCCTATTTCTACTGTCCGTGTCCGTGTCCGTGTCCCTGTCCTGTGCCAGCCTTGTGCCTTTATCAAACAAACAACAATGCTGTTGCTGTTGATGTTGCTGCTGTTGTTGTTGCTTTCGTTGTCGTTGTGGCACCTCTGACTGCGCTTCACTTCGTTCTCGCCAGTTGCCACACATTTCCAAGTGTTTATTTCAGTCCACTTCAGGACTCTTCACGCCACAATGTGAGGTGTAAAGTTTGTTTATGGTCAAGTGGTTTGTGTTTTATATATATATTATACAGTACCCACATATGTAGTATATGTTTATGTATGTGTGCTACGCTGTATAAAAAACAAGGCGTCTGGGCAGTCCACTCTGTTGACACGACACTAATGACCACTCGGATCTTATCTGGCCATGTGGATGGCGCTGACTGAAGTCGCTTGTTGCTGCTCTTTCTCTTCTCAGCTCCCTGCTCCCTGCCCCCGGCCCCTTCCTAGCCTCCTTCCCTTAGCAAAAGGCGCTCAAAGTGCTCAAATTGTTGCACACATTTAGTTTTGCATGCGCTTTTTCGACCCGCTTAGGTGTCTGTGTGTGTGTGTGTGTGTCGCTGTGTGGGTGTGTGGTAAAAAAGCAGAGCAGCTTAAGCGAAGCATATTTGTACATGCATTTCATTGTTGCGGTCCTCACATAATCCATACAAAGAATAAACTATAGTATCATCCAATGCAAACAATAGTGGTAAATAAGACTTGCAAACTCCTGAAAATGGAAACGGACCTTTCAAGTCCTTCTATCAACTACTGGTTACTTTCGGAACGTAAAGAATGCATTTCAAAAATTACAAACATTATTAAAGTGCCCAAAAAATGTAAAGTGCCTTGTAAATTTGTTCAAAACTGAACCCAATAAGGGTAAGAGTTTCCACTTATTATTCAATACAAAGATAAATTGTTGTGAGAAATAATTTAATTTACTGCTTAAGACGGGTTATGACAGCAATTTAAAGCTAAGCTCAATATTATATTCAACCGAGCTCTTTAAACATGTATATACATTTTTGTCAACTGTCATGGTACAATTATATTTATAAAACGTGACACTGACAGCCCTTAAAGAACATAGAAGATTATGGTTCCGGTAGTCAGCTGTTGCATTTGCAATGGCTCATTGAGGTAAACACACTAATATTTAATTTTGTACAGAATTTAATATTTTCGGTGATGGACAACTGAATACTTTGCTAGAGAGACTTACATTTTTCATGTATATATAATTGTGTCGAAAATTTGACAAGCGCAAAGCCCTAAGCCCGACGAAAGGCTTTGTTTATAAAGGGCATAATAAATGCAAATAAGTATATTGTGGATGTGTGTGTGTGTGTGTGTTTTTGGGTTTGTGTGTGTTTGTGTATGTATGTGTGTGTGTGTGTGTGTGTGCAACAATATTGGTATACTTGCAACTTTATAGTCAAAGCAGCATTGCAGTGGGATGTTGCTTCTGAAGGTCTGCCACATTTGCTAGCTCAGCGAAAATTCTCAAAATGAAATAACTCAAACAGTGGCAACAAGAACAACAACAACAACAACAACAACAACAACAACAGCAACAGCAGCCGCAACAACAACAAAGTAGTGGCTGCAAACGTGGTACGCACTTTATTATAGAGAAATGTTTCGAAATTTGAAGCAAGTGGACTTAATTCGTGTACACAACAAACACACACACACACACCATCTTGTTGGTGGTGCTGCTAGTGTTGGCTTGGCACTGGGCTCTCAGTTGCTCTCAGTCTATTTCACTCTATCAACTATGTATGAGCGAGTGGCACTACGCTTCCACACAGCTTCCATGCCACACAAACAAAGACCCCGAAAAATAAAAAGAACGGCAAATGCCCAGCATGGAATTTCGATTGCCAGCATTTTTGCGTATCTACCTTTCTGGCTGCCCGCCATGTGTGTGTTTCTGTGTGAGTGTGTGAGTGTGCTTGTGTGTGTTAGTGTGTGTGAGTGCGTTTCGCAATCTTCAATAAAACTGTTTGTGCGCTTTTATTTTTTTTTATTTGTTGGCTGCGCTTTTCATTTGTTTAAAACGCAAACTATTGTGCCGTGTAGGTTGGTGAGTGTAGTGCGGTGTAGGATGAGGGGGGGGGAGGCTCTCAATTTGGGGCTTCCCCGCAGTTCCCAACAACATTGTTGCTCTTTTTAACGCTTTTGCCACTGCGCATTGTATTTGTTGGCATTTTTTATGCCTTAACTGAATGTGGATTGTGGCAGGACCGGTGACATGATGGCTAAGGGGTAGGTGTGAGGGGGGCGGTTCACTCAACTTCAACTGCAAAATACGCGGCTGTGTTACGGGCTTTCATGGCGGCCACTTTATTTTCATAGCCGCCTTTTTCACAGCCGCATAAAATGCAACAACAGCAAATTGGAATGTGTAACCGCAGCTCGTAGTTAATTTTATTTATTCCCCAGTCCAGCCGTCGATATTTTTTTGTTGCCTTCTCTAGTAGTATTTTTTTGTTCGTGTCGGATTTTCTAATTGCTGCCTTAAAGCGAGGACTTTGGGTCGTACTGTCAATATGATTTAGGCGCAAGGGCAATAACATAAATTAGGCAAATGCTGTAGATAAATTAGCAAAGCCCGAAACAATTTTACGGCCTCCGTTACTGTCACAAAATGCAACGGCCCCGAACGCAGGACGCATTGTCCTTTTCAAATAACTCATAAATGCAGCCGGGCAGCAGCAGCAGCCCAGGGGAGGTAGCCAGTCAGCAGCTGGCCAGCGGAGCGACATCTGGTGCTGCGTGTATTTACGCCATAAAATGGAATGGAATGGCATACAAATGGATTGGGCAGCGCCCCCGGGTGGATCGTTTCGCTGCTGATGCTCAATATTAATTGTCATTTTTTTTCGGCTCTCGGTCTTGCTGGTGATAATGCACTGTTTGCCCATTGGATTTAAGGGGCATTTGTACAAATCATGCTGCTTGCTTATTGTCTAGCGTAATCACAGCCAAATCAATTACATAATGCGGCCCATGAATCGACAGAAACTCTCGAAACGGTGGCAAAAACAGCAGCCGCTGCAGCAGATTCGAAACATGGGAAATTGAAACAGGTGTGCCCTTTGCAATGGACAGGAGGGAGGGAATGGATGTGGAGGGGCGTGTTTGGCACACAGTTTCATTCAGCTGCATCCATTTGACCATATAGTGACGTTCAGTTTGGTTCAGCGTTATTTAAAAACATTTTCGCTGCAACAACTCCGTGGCTCGTGGCTCGTGGCTCGTGAAGGGTTTCCGTGCTCGGCTTATCCGTCCGCTCGCACGGCGGAAATGCAAACGTGGCAGTGGGCAGTGCGAAAAGCGCAAGGAAAATTTATTGACAGACAATGGGACCTTTAAAGACAGGCAATGCATATGACCCGCTTATATAGCTTCCCTAACGCCCCCCACCCCTCATACAAACATACAACCACGCACATCGGACGCATATTTATGCACACGCAAAAAATGCGCATAAAGGCATCTGAAGAATTTGTAATTAAAACATTCTCGTACTCGTTTCGGGCTTTGGCTGTTTTCTGTGTATGCGAAATAATATTCTATGTGGGGCGTGGCAGGACAACGGCATGGCCCTTGTTCTTTCTGGCTCTCCTTGTCGCCACTAACAACGAAGCAATCAATTTAAGCGGATTGGAATTGCAACGCCAGGCAACAAGCAGACATCTTAGAGAACTTCTGGAGAACTACTGGATACAAAAAGCTCGCCAACAGCCGATGGCAAAAGGAGCACTGGAAAATCCTGGGCTCCACATTAGCATTATTTGCTGTTCCTTTTCATTGCATACTCAATTCGGATTCTCTTTACTCTTTACACCGTTTGGATGCCCATCGGCGACCGCTTTTCAATTTTTAATCGATTTGTGCACAAAATAAAAGAAAGTCCTCCGTGTGGACAGCTTGGTGTCCCATTGGGGTCGGTTCCACAGCTGCGTCGCTTTATGCCCGAATTACGCTCGATTTATGTTTATCTTTGAATTTACGAACCAGTTAAGTTCAACTCCCTCTTTCTTTTTCGCCAATTGGATTGCGGTGAGTTACCCCAAATTTAATGTGCAAAAATGTTGATCAGCTGACTGACCTATTGACTGACTGACTGGTTATTGTTCACTGCTTTAAATTATCTTATTCGTCTTTCATCCGATCGCCTTAAACTTATTCCTCTATGAGCAAAATTTATTTTCGGAATTTTCCCACCTGGATACTAGGACGTCTGATCGATATATTTAATTAATATGTAATAAAATAATTTTTGCAGAAAGTGTGCATTGTAAATTTATATAGTGCTTGTGGCTTCCAAATTTGAAACAAGACTTATTAAGATAAAATTTGTCGAGCGCAGAAAAACTAGCAGGTAAATACCCTTCACTGGCGTAATTGGTCAGTCGCAGCTAAAAGATACCCTGTACTTTCTGTGAGCTGGTGCACTGGGGAGCAGGTATAAACCTAACTTGCTTAATTATAATATAATTAATGTGCTAAATATATATTAAAAAGTCACTTTACTTATTTTGAAATATATTTCTCGAGGGTATTTCCATTTCCTGGCATGCAATAAAAAATACATGTAAAATACATTTTTCTAAATCCGTGTTTGGTTTCATTCTGCTTGCTGCCGTTTGCGGACATTGATTTGGCTTGGCGGTTTGGTTTGGTTCGGTTCGGTTTGGTTCGGTTTGGATTGGTTCGGGCATTTGTTGGTTTTCTGTTGGTTGCGTTTTGTGACCTGTCGTTCTCTTTTTTGCATTTGCTTCGTTCGTTTGCACTGTGGGTGTAAAGTCCACTTTACTGTAAAAATTGAAATACAACAACCCCACGGCACTCCAGAATGCACCAGGATACGCTTGTCAATCCCAGCTGAGGTTTCACAATTTTCATTTTTTTTTTCGGTCTATGCCAGACAAGGGACTTTTTATTTATGAAATAATAAACGGTCCCAGCTGCTAATTGCAGATTAGTATGCATCACTGTTGCCTAGAATCGTTTGATTTCGATTTCTTAATTGGCTGACAACGGGCGTGTGATATTTGTTTTGTTTTCCATAAGTTACTTATAATTAAATTACCAACTGATAGTAGTTGCCTTGGGCATGCTACTAGCACACACACTCACCCTCACACACGCAAGTTGCAAAACAAACATGCAATATTCCAACAACACAGAAAGCAAACAACTTGTACACGGTAGATGCAACAAAAAGGCAACTTGTAAGTGTTTTCGTGCGGAAGTTAAAGAAAAATCAAGAAAGTGCAGTTGTCTTCGGTATGCGGAGTATTGAATACCCTTGCAGACATTTGTCAGGTATATATCGAACAGTTATATTATGCAAAACAGCTACCGATCGTTTATTGAGAGTTATATAACGAAGTTCTACACTTTAAAAGTGTTGATGGTAAGGTTGGTTAAGACATGTTAACATATTTTGTCATCCAATCTGAGATATGAAACCATAGAAACAGACCGACTCCGCTTACAGATTTCGTGACACAATTCGAATGCCCTCTGCAAGGGTATACAAATTGTTTATTTGCTGCACGTTCTGTTTTCCTCTGAAATGCATGTCTTTTTAGTGCACTCATCAGCACAGTGGGCCAAGGGGTCGGCGACGGCGACGGCAACGGAACAAAAGCGGAACCGGGGCCAAGTCGAGAGTTTGAGTGTACTCCACGGAGTGGCAAAGTCCGGGAAAGTTAAAAAGCGGCCAGTCTTTGGCCCTTGGACCATTTGCCAGCGTTTAAATGTAATTAATGAATTGTATTCTAGGCTGCAATTTCTTTTAGCTGCACTTTCTCCATTTCTCTCATTATGCGTGCCCCTCAATTGGATTTTTAATGCGCTCGATTCACGCACTAGTCAGCCCCGTATATAATATTAACATAGTTCGTTTCTATGAGATATTTATGGCTGCTTTACATGAGTGCCAACCGTTCTGGCTAATATCAATTTGTATCTCGAAAGTTGTTGACCAAACGGCTAGGTCCATGCGGGTCCCATTCGCATAATTAAGCTGTAAAAGTAATTGACGCTTAAGTGGACGACTTTTGAGCATAATTTACAGCGCACAGCTGAACCGCTTCCCGTTCCCATACCCGACCCCGTTCCGGATCCCATCAATAGTGGACACACATGGACTCGCATTTGGCACATCATTTTTGCCAATCATAACAATAAAATCAAATGTCAGTGTGGCAACCAGAAACTATCTAAGCTAAGCTCATGGCCCAAAAAACAGTCAGAAAAAGAAGAAGAAGAGAACTCGTATCACATAGAAAAGTTGCCAATGCATTTTATGGACTTTTTACGACTTAAAACTTATGTGGCGGGCGCGACGAGGGCGAAAAATTCGAGTCTAATAAAAAGCCAGCCAAAATAGATGTAGCCAATGAAGAGCATAACAAACGACATATAAATATGTATCTGTGTATCTACGAGTATGCTTCACTTGCCGATTTTATGAGCTCAACAAAAGGCAGACAAAAGGTTTGCGCATGGTGTGGAAAGTAGTGGGGAGGTGTGGTTGGTGTACCTTGTTATTGTTGTACCGTCCCAGTTGTTTGAGTTTTGCCAAAACTAATAAAATTAAATTGAATTGCTTAAAAATTGCCAAAAATGAGGCAAAGTGTCAAAGGGGCCAATGGGCCATCGGCGCCACAGCAGCCAAATGGTTATGAGCCCCAGCCCGAGCCACAGCCGGGGCTGACCGGGTGCCGGTGCAGGGCCAAGGAGGAGCCCAAGTGGCCTGTTTTCTTGGATGCCCGTCTCCAGCCGCTGGCAACGTGCGCGCATTAAGGCATTTTGCCTGGAATTGAATATTGAGTCCAGGGTCTTAGGGCAGAGTAAGAAAGAAATCCTCCACTTCTTTGGAATGCCGAAATATTCATACCCTTACACATTTCGGTTTCTTTTAAAAGTTCTTAAAGGTAAGTAAAAGAATATTGTAGTTACGTAATTGAGTATAAAAATTGAGAATAAAGTGTTTTCATTATTATCTTTATTATTATTGGCAACTAACTCAGTTGCTTATTCTGTCAATTGAAAAATAATTTTAATTTTGTAAATGATTATCCAAAATCAGTTTAAAAACTTAAGTATTATTTTTTTAATGAGAATAGTTAAGCTTCAAAAAATTTAATTAGCATATCAAACAAAATTCTGCACCTTTGAGATAATTATGCAGATTGGGTATAGTCTCGGCAAGAAAGTAGGGTACATGAAATGGATACATATTGAAAATTTCGGGGCCTGCCTGTCTGCCTCAATTGGGCTGAGCCTGGTGCCGACAAATTGAATTGCGTTGATTGCCAGGGAGGCAGCTGCGCAGGTTCTTGCTCCAGCCACAATATTAATGCAATTAAGTGCAAATCGAAGTCGACGTCGGCGTTGATGTATGTCCTTGTTGATCTCGTTGTTGCTAACGTGACGGTAAACGAATCAGCGAGCCCATAACGAATTTACAGCCAAATCCAATCAAATGCATGAAAACGATTTCATCAAAACACTTTGCTGCACACGCGGCGTATGATAGTTGCATATGTATGTATGTATGTATTTATGTATGTATGTAAATATGTATGTATGTATGTATGTATGTATGTAGTAAATGCAGCCGTGCACTGTCATGCATGCGAATGCAATTTGAGTGACATCCAATATGCAATATGCACTGCCGGAGAGTTGTCAAATGTAAATGTAAATGTAAATGGAAAATCTGTGACACATTTCCATAATTAGTTGGCTGACTGATACGATATTTTATGGTTTCACATCTGGCAGGCAATTCAATATTTGACCGCATCCGCATAATTCCGCGCTACTCAATAATATACAAAGCGCGATATTTAATTTTAATTCAGCTGGTAAAACAATTCCAAATATAAATTGAGCTAACAATAACCAGAAGTAGATAAAATGAAAATGAATTATTTCAGAAATTTATTGATAGTTTTTGTGCAAATCTATTTAAATAAATTTGTATTGAATGTTTTTTGTACTTTTCTATTTGATATTCAATCAATCAGCTAGTCAGTGTATCCGTGTGGGCGTGGCATATGCTTGAATGAGCACAATCAAGCGGCTTATTCATTTATTATTATGTCAGCTGTAAAATGTTTGTAATTTTCTAAATCAAATAACCGCAAAGCACAACTGAGAGTCGATTCGCCAACTGAACAGTGAAAACTGAAAACAGAAAAATTCAAGCATTTAAATTTTCAACATTGTTAACTTGAAGCATTACTTCTCCACTGGGCCATGCCACACTAGCTGCAAATTAGCATAGCCTAATTGAACACAAATGGCATCCAATTTCCAGCTCCAGCTTTAGCTCCAGCTCCAGCTCCAGCCACAGTCACTGGCCGTGAAACCGAAACCTATTGGACTCGAATCGACTCAACTCAACTCAACACTACTCGACGCGCTGTAGACTCAACTCGACTCGAACAGAAGCAGGAGCAGGACACAGGACGTAGTCGCTGTAGCTCGCTGTTGGGGAGACGGCGTCCGTTTGCAATTTATGGTGCCATAGACGACCCACAGTGCACGGGCGGTGGCGGATGCGGAGGCCATTGCTGACTTTTGAGTAATCAAATCGAAACCGAAACGTTCGCCAAACCCAAATGACTCTCTTTGGGGCGCTTATTATGATACATGGCCAATGGACACTGAACAGTACTCAGCTCAACTCTATTTAGTTGATAGTTAGGGTGGTACTCGCTGCTTGTCTGCTTGCAATTTGAAATCGACATCACCATATATGTGTGTGTATGTGTGTAGTCGTGTCGGGCTACTCCTTGTACTGATGATGCTTGTTACCAGCTTAGAAAATATGAAAATTTGATTTGGCACTAATTAAGATGTGACTCGGCAAGCACTCAGAAAGTGCCCCCAAGTATCCAGTACGCAATTCAATCTGACATCGAAATGTGGATTAGCCATTAGCCACTACAAACCGTATGCACACAAAACGATTTTAAAGCTACACACATACACATAAACATACATGTTATCACTCAAAAACTCACTATTTTAGCCAGCAGCAGCTTTTCCTCTCAGTTTACGTTCTTAACAAAAGGTAGGAAAGGAAAATAGAATGGGTCAAATAGTAAAAGTAGAAAGTGCTGAAAAAGTGCAACAACTAACAGCTTATTTTTTCGCATTTTGCGAAACATTTTTGATTGGAAATTTGTGTTTCTCTTGCTGCGTAAGAGTAATTCTTTTACAGTTTACCTTGCTACTCTGCTCTACACTACTATGCCAAGTGAAACACCCGCCTGCCAGCACGCATTACCATTGATTAACACACACGCATCCAATCTCTTGGCTGGCGCACTCAAACTTTTTTTGCACAGATTGAAATACAAAGTTTTTGCCGAGCTGCCGGCTTGTCTCTCATTGTTTCCACTTATTTTGGTTTTGCATTTGCACCCCACTCGAATATATTTTTGTTCTTTCTTTCTTCGTTTCTGGCATTGAAAGTCTTTTACATGAAAAATAGATTTGCCCCGTAGCTGAAGAAACTTGCGCTGTGAGCTGCTAAGATGATATTTTCATAAATCAGCCATAAATATTGAACATGTCTTTGCCAGTTGCCAGTTGCCAGAGCCATTTAACAGACTCTGTCAAAAAGAACTAAAAGTAAGGAAGGACATCTGATTTGTAGGGCCGAAGTGGCTGTTATGCTGAGTTATGCATAAATAGTTGGCAAATATGGATGTGATCTTGATACCATGTACCCATTAAAAACTCAAAATTTCCAAAATATGTCAAAATTTAGCCGATTTCTAATCCCGAAACCACAGATTGTCAATCCCGAGGCCATTTTGATCAATATTTGGCATCTAGTTTAATTCTACATATCAAATTTATGAATTTTTGAAAAAAATTAAATTATGGATTTTTTGGCGAAAAAAGCATAAGGGGGGACCCTTACCAACTTCGATTTTTCAAAATATAGAATCTTGAAATTTTACGTTGAATTGATTGTGGGTGTCTTAATTAGTATAAAGAACTATACGAAAAGTGATTTTGTGGTGTTTCATTTTTCTGTCAAAAATCACGCCAAAAGTGACAAAAAAATGGCTTGTAAAGTGCCCAAACAACAAAAAATTCCTTATAAATGACCTTCCCAGACTTGAAACTGCCATAACTTTGTCAAATCTGAATCGATTGTCAATCCCGAGGCCATTTTGATCAATATTTGGCATCAAGTTTAATTCAACATTTCAAATTTTTGAATTTTTAAAAAAAATTAAATTTTGGATTTTTTGCCGAAAAAAGCATAAGGGGGGACCCTTACAAATTTCGATTTTTCAAAATATACAATCTTGAAATTTTACGTTTAATTGATTGTGGGTGTCTTAATTAGTATAAAAAACTAAACGAAAAGTGATTTTGTGGTGTTTCATTTTTCTGTCAAAAATCACGCCAAAAGTGACAAAAAAATGGTCTTTTAAAGTGCCCAAACAACGAAAAGTTCCTTATAAATGACCTTCCCAGACTTCAAACTGTCACAACTTTGTCAAATATGAACCGATTGTCAATCCCGAGGCCATTTTGATCAATATTTGGCATCAAGTTTAAATCTACATTTCAAATTTATGAATTTTTAAAAAAAAATAAATTTTGGATTTTTTGGCGAAAAAAGCATAAGGGGGGACCCTTACAAATTTTGATTTTTCAAAATATAGAATCTTGAAATTTTACGTTTAATTGATTGCAGGTGTCTTAATTAGTATAAAAAACTAAACGAAAAGTGATTTTGTGGTGTTTCATTTTTCTGTCAAAAATCACGCCAAAAGTGACAAAAAAATTGTCTTGTAAAGTGCCCAAACAACGAAAAGTTCCTTATAAATGACCTTCCCAGACTTCAAACTGTCACAACTTTGTCAAATCTGAACCGATTGTCAATCCCGAGGCCATTTTGATCAATATTTGGCATCAAGTTTAAATCTACATTTCAAATTTATGAATTTTTAAAAAAAAAAAAATTTTGGATTTTTGGGCGAAAAAACCATAAGGGGGGACCCTTACAAATTTAGATTTTTCAAAATATAGAATCTTGAAATTTCACGTTTAATTGATTGTGGGTGTCTTAATTAGTATAAAAAACTAAACGAAAAGTGATTTTGTGGTGTTTCATTTTTCTGTCAAAAATCACGCCAAAAGTGACAAAAAAATTGTCTTGTAAAGTGCCCAAACAACGAAAAGTTCCTTATAAATGACCTTCCCAGACTTCAAACTGTCACAACTTTGTCAAATCTGAACCGATTGTCAATCAATCAAAAAAAATATTGGATTTTTTGGCGAAAAAAGCATAAGGGGGGACCCTTACCAATTTCGATTTTTCAAAAAATAGAATCTTGATATTTTACGTTTAATTGATTGTGGGTGTCTGAAGTAGTATAAAAAAACTATATGAATAGTGATTTTGTGGAGGTTAATTTTTATATCACCCAAAAAGTAAAAAAAAAATTGCTTGACCTCCTAAGCCTTCAAGCTGACATCACTTTGTCAAAACTGAGTCGATCTTCAATTCCGAGGGGATTTTGGTCATTGCTTGGGCTCGAGTTTAGCTACATTTCCATAATTCTAATACCCTTTGTTCATAAGCATGGAGATATTGTGCTTTAAGTCGAAGTTCATATATCAAATCAGATAAATGAAGCAGCAGCAAAGCGCGCGCCATTTTATCTTATTTATTGGTTTAACTTTTGGCGCGGCTGCGTTTGACAAACGCACTTGGATCCCGGTTCGGAAAGAGGGGCACATCGAGTACAAGTGGGCATGATGGCTAATTAATGCAAAATGTGGGCCAGCATAGCAGCCTCTGCGCAGTCGTCTAAAGTTGTTTTGTTTTGTTCTGTTCCGATTCGGTTCCTTTTTTTATATTTTTTTTGCTGCAGCTGCCAGTCAGAGGCTCAACTTCCGAGCTGAACTCCATGGAGTAAAATTTTTAATGGACCAAGCATTTTAATTACTTTGCCAGCACTGTGTTTGAATGTATGTGTGTGTACGTGTTTGTGTGTAAGTGTGTGTGTGTGTGTTGGGGTATGGGAGCACTATGCTTAAGCTAGTGGAACATAATTACTCGTCTCTAGCGCAACTCCCGGAAGTCAGCAGCAGCCGCAGCGGCAGCATCACCGGAAAGTATGCTGCATTTTAAGGCGGCAGTGGGTGAGAAACTTTCCATAAAACTATTATATGCCATGCAGAACATACCTATATATTATATGTACACACCCACAATTATATATACATAGATATATATGTATATATATACATATGTATACCACATAAACAACAAGAGTTGCTTGCGAAAAATCAACTCGCGGGATTAAAGTTTTTTTTTGTTGAGTTTGTTTGAAATTTCGTTGTTAATCAATTGCAAAAGTGTGCAAGCTTCGTGCATACCCTGCATCTAGATTTGTTTATTATAACTTGTTAGTGTGTTATATTACATAATTCAATCATCATGGAAATCAAAACGATATAATTTTTGTTGTTACCTAATGCTCGATAAGTGTGTCAAGAAACAAATTGTATGACAATTTTTAAAATTTGTTTGTAGACTTTAAAAACATTAAATACATAGCTCTCTAAAGCTTGACTGGCGAAAATCAGAAACCTTTTGTTTACTTGGTAAAGTTTGTATTTGCCGACCTTTTGGTGCTTTTTGCGGCTATAAGCCTCACTAGATATTAGCATCGGATTGGATTATTATAAGGGTGGTAGTGATTTACTATAGCCACTCGTATTTATCACTGTTTTATGAAGTTTTCTGAAACCACTTTATACTTATTTTATTTCGTAATCTCAAACAATACAAGTAAAAGTGCTCTAGTCGAGAGTGCCCGACTAGGATATACCCTGAACCCAGTTCTTACATTCAAAATTCTTTATCTGTTATTATACATAGAAACACATACACACACACACATACAAGCAAGGGCTGCTGCTTTGCTGCTTCTTCTTCCATTGGCCTCAAACTATGTTACATTTTAAAGAACTTCTTTGTTCTTCTAGTCTGATATCGCAATTTATCGATAATTTTATAACGGGACGAGATATCGAAAAATGATAAACCGGTCTTGTCCCGGCACTACGAGAACTTATATTTTAAATATGAAGTCTCTAGCTTTTGTAGTCTCTGAGAAACGCGCGTTCATACAGACGGACGGACAGACGGACAGGGATAAATCGACTCGGCTATTGATAGCGATAAAGAATATATACACTTTATGGGGTCGGAGATGCTTCATTATGCGTGTTACATACTTTTGCACAAAACCATTATACCCCTTTTCCGTTTTAATGGGTTTAGGGTATAAAAATGTTATGAGCTAAGCCGATTTTTTATATTTAAACCAAAGTGGACCATGTTGGCTTTTAAAAAAAGAAGCAGAGAGAAAAGTTACCTTCGTGGATCAAAGATTAATTACTCTTGGAAAGATAATGAAATCGCTATTGTTTGACTTATAATAAATCTGAAAAATAGAAAAATATCTATCTATTTATTACAGTTTGTATATATACATAGTTTTTATAGCATACATTATACTTATTTCGATGCGTTACACATTTCGTGAGCAAATCATAATATCGGTGTATAGGAGTGTACAAGTTATGCATTAAGCTTTGACCCCAAGGGAGCTACCTGTACAGACTGTGCCAACATATGTGTGTATGTGTGTTTGTAAGAGTGAATTCATATTACTTTCAGCTGATAGACGCTTGCACTGATTATATGTAGTTGGCACGAGCGTGAACTGCTCATAAAATATTTGTCAGCAGATAGGGCCACATTTGGCATAAGCTAGCAGTTAAATGACACGCCCATAATACGCCCAAGTCAAACAGCGCGGAGGGCAATTAAAGTCAAAATGTGTACACAAAAAGTCAGCCGTTGTTGCCTGCCGGTCATAATGATTCATGAAATCCATTTGCGGCTAAGCAAACATCTAAAGCAACAGACACACGAACAAGGCGGCTGACAGATGCCACGGACAGACAGACAGAAAGGCAGGCAGGCAGGAAGGCAGTCAGACAGACTGACAGACAGACAAGCAGACGTCAGACATCGAATGCCCCTCGGCAGGTTGTGCTATTGCCATTTTGTTTGCACAGACCGCTTTGACGCTTTTCATTTTGAAAAATTAAAGCGCAGCAACTTCTCATACGTGTGGGTGTGTGTGTGTGTACTTAGTGCTTTTTGGGTTGAACGATGCCTAAAAGTAGACAGCAGATTTTGTGCTTGCTGTTCACGAACTCACACAGTTTCACAGAATCACGTGCAAAGACCAAATGTCGAATACAAGCAGTTACTGGGCTAAGGTTATTCGGTTACTCGGATTTTGTTGGCCGTTTGTCCATCGGCACTCATAAAAGTCAAACTATTTTTCAATTTCAAATTTCTGTGCTGCAGCTACAAATCTTCCTCACAGTGCAGTGCTGGCTGCTGTGCCTTGTGTGTCATTGCATGTGTATTGTTGTTGGCGTTGTTGTCGTTGCCACTGACTGACCCACTGCCCATAAATATGTTGCGTGCCAGTCTAGGCCAGCAGTAGCTACGACCCACAGCATCATTTTGGAAGCCCTCCTTGTAGTAGATCAAATAGAGAGCAACTCCAACAAAAAAAGAAGCATGCAAAGCCAACCATAACAGCACCAAAGTAAAATAAAAGCAAGACAGAAACAGCTTCCGTCGAGTCTCCGAAATTGTAATACTCTTTTCCTATTAAGTAATCAGCCTTTTTAAACAGTAAGCAAATGACTATTCAAAAATCGCAACCTACCTAACCCAACGTAACCATTCTACCGATCAGATCTATTTAAAAGATGCAACTGGTCGATAGTTATTGAATTGTAAAAAAACAAATAGCTTCTAGTAATATTCAACATATCTTCCGAGATTCGCACGAACATACATAACTTGATTGGTGCAGCTGGCTAGCATCTTAAATATTTTAGTATCCCAAACACATTTGGCTAGAAAATTACAATACTCGCGGCAAAGGGTATAAAAAACTGCACAGCACGCATTGTTTTAGTCGCATGACCTCAAAGCCAAGTCAGCAGCACAGAGTATTCCGCCCATGCAGACAGCAAGGATTCGTTTGGCCCCATGAAGTTTTTGTGTTTGACGCAAAAATATTCATGACAAAGATCCAACAGTGAGCGGGTGGCAGCCAAAGCTAAGGCCAAACGTTTGTTGGCCATTTGCTGGTCGCACTACATTCACACTCAGAAACACACACACTCGCACACACTCTACATTCACACAAACACATTTCGATAGCGTAAATTTCGCTTTCGAGTGCTGTTTATTTTCAAAATTTTGATCACGTCCCCTGGCCAGCTGACTCCCGAGTAATAGAAGGCATTGCATTCGCTTGGATGAAAGCCACTTTGGTCTTTGTTCGCTCACCAAGCAGATGGCTAACAACTTTTCGGCTTCCATTGTTCCCCATGCATGACTTTGTGAATGCGAATTCGACCATGTTACCCAGTATAAACTTAACATCTGACCAATCTCCCACACAAAATAAGCGGCTAAAAGACAGCAAAACAAACAATAACAATACAAAAAAAAACAACAAAATATATTAAATCACGCATAAAAAAAGTTAAATGCAAAATTTTTATTTACAATGTCACCGATGCACTTTTAAACCTGCTGTCACTTAAATGGTCTACGAAGACTGACAGACAAACAGACTGACTGGTAGTCAAAGGGGCGTCCGTACTTAAAGCCCACGTGCGACCACATAGCCCCGCCCAGGTGGGAGGGCAGGCAGTACATAAATATTTACAGCTTTTTTAAAATGAATCGCGGCGGAGTTGAATTCATGCTGTTGCACTTGCAAAAAATACGTACTACAAAATGATTAAGGTAAAACTTGAGTCTAGATTGATATGGGAAAGTTTTTCAATTTTTACGAAATTATTTACAATTACAGCCTTCTTATTTAAATATTTGATACGATTATTAGTATGTCAGTCATCCTATTGCTTTCAGATATATAAATCGCAGCCAGTGTAAGCCTTTAATTTATGATTTTCAAATCGGTTTAACAATGTAAAAAAATTAAAAAACCGCTTTAAAAATTTGCTGTTTGATTAAATTGTTAAAAAATGCCACGTTAGGTATGACATGATAATGGAATATTTGTTCAGTGTGCATGCCCCAAATGCGGCACCTGGCGAATTTCACAGGAGTTTGTGGGGCGGCATGTGAAAATGCAATTAAGCTGTAAATATGGGTTTATATGTATGCTACTCAGATCGGATGGTTTGGAAACAGGACGATAGCTTTGCAAAAATGCCAAAAGACTTGTACAAAAAATATTTGCACTGTATATGAGTTAAAAAATTGGGATATCATAGTCAACGCACAGGCAAATAAAGTGCAAGTCACAAAAGAGAAGAACAAAACGATAAAAAAGAAAAGCAGGACACGGAATGCTGTGAAAATATGTGTACAGAATTTGAGTTGAAAAAAACGGTGTGGTAGAAAAACGCGAAAGCATTGCCACAATGCTCTTTAGTTCTGGTAGATGGGTAAATTATAGATATAAATTTATAAAGACTGAAACAAGTTGTCTAGAAAATCGACATCTAATTGCATTAAATTATAAGTTGAGATTGAAAGGTTTGATAAGCTACTTAGGTTATTATGACTATCTTAATACTTTCTAATAATAGCGAGTACGACTGTGTCCATAAATTTCTCAATCTGAAGCACCACTTAAGCACTTGAAATATTAATGTTATGTGCAAATATTTTCACTCTCCCTCTCTCTTTCTCTTTCCATGATGGATGTCAATGTCATGAAAATGTACTGCTAATCATTGGCAATGACGTGCCTTCTCCATTGGCTCTGTTGCAGCCGAAAGCTTACGCCTACCACATTCAAAGCTGTCAACATTTTGTTGTTGCTGCTGTTGTAGCCTTTCGCTGAAGTGACACGTATCTGCAGAGCAGCCATCAACTTGAGCTGATGCCTCATAAATGAATGTATCTTGGCAGCAAGATGACGCGGCTGGCGGACTCCTCACAGATCCAGCACGGACTACGGCTGACTTGGCAACTGTAAACGAGTCATAAATACAAGTACACGGCACAGCAGTATTTATATCTTTTTGTGTATCTTTCGTTCGTGTAGTAATTCATTAAATATTAAATACGCCTGGTGTTTGTGTTTGTGCAGGGACAGCACAGTAGCAGCGTAATGTTGAAATTAAATGATATCAAATAATGTGATTATTGCCCAACCGTAGCGGCATTGCCCTTGTCATCTTTTGCTGCGTCCTTGTCAGCTGAGCTGAGAGCCAGGAAAATGACTAGGCTGCACTTCAATCTTTTGACTGATGTTGCTGCTGGCTCCACTTGGGCACGCCTGGTTGAGCACACACATACACGAAACTGTGGCTTTGAGTATGTATGTGCTTACATTTTATGATTTTTACCGCTTTTGCTGCTCTGCTGTTTTTCCATTTTTTTGTTCCTTGTGGCAGCCATTATGTGGGACATATAGACATTAGCCAATGAGGAGGAAAATCAAAAGACAAATGACAAATGACAACAAGGACCTTTGAATCGGGATGCTTTCGCCAATTAGGTGCCCGGTCATGTGCATTGTGCATATTGCAATGCTACGGAATATCGGTATATCTTACATAATCAGGGCAAGCACTAATTAAACACGCACACCATCAGTGCATCCTGCACAAGTGATGTGTACAAGCACACACACACAAACGCACAGCAGCAGCGACAAGAGCTCAACGGGTCATTTCGCAATTAAGCTGCACTCGCAGCAGCAGCATCATTTGCAGCCATGTATCCGTATATATGGTATACTGTTACTCGAATCCGAATCCGAACCCGACCCGTCTCTCGCCTGATGATGATGAATGAGTTAAGCGGCCGTTGCCTTGTAGCTGCCCATCTAATGAGATATTTTTTCTCCGTAAATGTGGATGTTACTTTTCAGAGAGTTCGGGAAGGAGAAGTGAGAGACGCACAACTCAGCGGCAAATCATGCAATGTCTCGTCTCGTCTCATCTCATCTCATCTCATCTCAACTCGATTGCGCTCTAACTATGTAATCTATGGTATGTCAGCGTCAGTATGTACATATCTGGATCTGTATATGTATAGTTTGCTATCTGTGTATCTATCCATGTACATTGTACATATATACCACATGCGTGTCCGGGCACTAATTGCGTCTAATTGAATTGCAATTGACCGTGAGTTGGCGTATTTTTCACTCGTTTTTGCCGACCAACAGCGCCAACGCTGCCGCCAACGACGATGAGGACGCTTGATGAAGATTTACGTAGCTGCTTTGATTTGTGTCAACAAAGACGATGCTGGCAACGCCAACGGCAACAACAACAACAACCACATTCCAACAGATTCAAACACATTCATGCCTTAACCATGGCGCCAGTGAATTGCCAGTGAATTGCCAACAACAACAACCCCCACGAGGGTGTCAAAATCTGCAGATACAAACATATCAATTTGCTATCTAAGAACGAGTACGAGTATAAATAATTACCATTTCGAATAAGTAACAATAAAATGGTCGAGATCGAAAGATAATGCAAGCTTGGCTTCAATGTATTTTTCTACATATCTGAAAATCTTTTTGTGTTCTTCATGGTTTCTAAAATGTATGTATTACATAACCAAATCTGAATAATTTTGAAAATGCTTACATGAAGTACAAGATTATATATTTTGTATTTGTTTCTTTATAATATTTGTTTATTGCTTTGTTCATATCCAGATTGCAGTCGATACTACTCACGATCCATGTCATCCTGTGTGCCGCCCTCCGACCACCTCGTCCTCCCGTTCCTCCACTGCCTCCACCGCCACATCCCCCGCTGCCCTTGCCATCTTCACCATTGCCCTTTCATTTCTTGTCCTTCTCAGAGTCCCTTTTTTCATTATCGCCCTCCTTTTTCCCTCCACCATCACCACCTCGGCCACCACCAGGACCACCTCCACTTCCCCCCCGTCCTCCTTTTCCCGATCCATCTTCACCGTCTTCTCCGCGTTTGCCTTTTTCTTTTTTTTCCTTCTCTGAATCCCTTTTTTCATTATCGTCCTCCTTTTTCCCTCCACCATCACCACCTCGGCCACCACCATGACCACCTCCACTTCCCCCCCGTCCTCCTTTTCCCGATCCATCTTCACCGTCTTCCCCGCGTTTGCCTTTTCCTTTTTTTTCCTTCTCTGAATCCCTTTTTTCATCATCGTCCTCCTTTTTCCCTCCACGATCACCACCTCGGCCACCACCACGACCACCTCCACTCCCACCCCGTCCTCCTTTTCCCGATCCATCTTCACCGTCTTCTCCGCGTTTGTCATCTTCTTTCTTCTCGCGATCGTTTTCATTATTGGTCCCGCTGTCTCCGGACCTCCCACCTCCATCCCCTCCGCGGCCACCACGTCCGCCACCTCCACTTCCTCCCTCTCCACCCTTACTTCCACCACGCCCGCCATCGCCACCATGTCCCGTCCCTCCCCCGGTTAACCGTTTTTTGTTGCCATCTTTGAGTCTAGACATGGCAAATGTAATTTTTACAACATTAAAATTTGAATATTTTGGACATAAAAAACCAACTGACAAAATTAGTATATTTTATTTTACTTTTGTATGAAAACATAATTACAAAAAAAATTACTGCAAAATTAGGCTTGTATAAATAATTTTTTTTCTAATAAATTGTTTTTTTCCCATTTTCGTATTTATGCTGCTAGGAGACTGATATTTCATACAGACAATCAAAATTCGTCACCACAGCTAAACGCCTTTTCTTTTCGCAAATTAACAACTTATACGCCAAAAGTTTTGCCAACAAAGTTCGCCCGAAAGTTGCCAAGCACCTGGTCCCCCACCTTTTGGCTAACACAAAGTTGCTCGACGAGTGGCTGGGGTGCCTTAAAGAAAATATGAAAAATCGATTGGGGGAAAAAAACATCAAAAATAAACTTGCGAGCTTTTCAATTTTATGTAGCGCTGTTCTTTCTGCTGCATCGAAAATTTATGTTTACAGCTTGCACGCAAAAATAAAAATTGTATTTTTATGACGAGCGCGGAGAGAATGAACACTTTTTCATGCAATAAAATAAAATATTGCTGCAATGTTGTGCGGGCTAGAAAAGTGTCACTGATATGTCAAACTAACAAAACATAAAACGGACATAAACAAAAATCAGGCCAAACATATATTCACACAGCCCCAGCTCCAGCTCCAGAGCCAGCCCCAGAGCCAGTCCAAGCCCCTGGCTTGAGGACAACCATACTGAGACCAGGATAAATATTTAAACTTATCTGAGAAAACTTGGCAAGTGGTCTGTCGAGGGGGGACCGTAAGAGGGTGATTGCCAGCGGCGGCGTCACTGCTTCTCACTTGTTTGTCTTTGCTTAATCTTTTGATAGAAATTTGTATAGCAAAGTTGTGCTTTGGTCCTCCGTCCCGTGCCCCTCGCCATCTATGTTGGTTTTGCTCTGTAAAGTTTTGTGCATTATTTTTACAACGAACAGCAACAACAATTACTTGGCACAAGGTGTTTTTCTTACCATTGAACTTACAGGTGGAGGCACCTGGCCCAAGTTTGCAACAGATCAGGTCGACATCATCATCATTATCAACATCATCATCAAGTCATCGTCATCATCATTATCACAGTGTTCTGTCACAGTTTCTGCTTAGCTTGAGCTTCTCTTATAATTTACAATCATGTCCTGTGAACTTTGATCCTGATTTACACACTGCTGATGCTGATGTCGGCATTTGCTTTGTAACTGCGCCCACACGGACCTTGTCGCCCTTTGTGTCTGTTGTTATTTACAACGTTTCCGAGAACAGGCAGCATCACCACAGTTAATTTGGTGTCTCAATTGCTTTTATGCGACGCGAAAGGCGGTGAGGCGTATACGTAATAATTGGATGGTCAACCGAATATCTACATAATTATAGTCGCCACATGTGACATCTGACTCCTAAGGCAACACAATTCGCGCCTTAAGCACTCGACCCAAAAATGATGACAGATGCTATAGGCATTTCAGTTTAACTTAAAGTAGTCTGTAATTCTTCAAAATGGTTCCTTGTTACTTCAATATTGTTAATAGTTTATTTTGATTTACATATAAATTAATTTATTTTGTATATACTTTTTAATGTTTTATTATTATTCTCAAGTATTTTCTGCATCATTTTAATTATTATACACATTTTTGTTCAACATAGCTGAAATTATTTATTATGCGATAATCTGATAATGTTTGTTTTTAACCTTAAAGCATTCAATTAAATGTTCTACAATTAAAGAATTATTACAAAACAAAAAAGCTGTAAATGGAAGAAGCTAAGTTTTACAGTCAATCTTTTCTATTTAGATATGTGAAATGCATTTGTATCAAATAACCGAAATGAATAATGATTACGTTGTTACTTATTTTAGATACTTCTTCAGTTTAAAACATTAACATTGAACATAAACATTGAAAAGACCGGCCCTAAATTTGAGTGATTCTCTTAGCTAACTTAACCAATTGGCCAAGATCATATTACTATATCATATAATCAGTTGCTATAGTAACAATACCAATTCTGATATGGTATTCAATTCAAGATATGATATGTATACGATTCATAAACTTTAGTTGATAAGTTTCTGTCGCTACTAAATTCTTCAGAATTTTGGTTGGTTTTGTGGAAGTAATTTCATGTATTTTAATACCCATTTAATTCGCTTGAGTTAAAACCACTTCTGCTGTCAACTTTCACTAGCTAGTGGAAGTTTTTTTATTTGACATTAAAGTGTAAAATTAATTTTGGACAATTAATCATAGACGCCATCTCTCACATACACTGCTTCTTCAACTTAGCGTGGTGAAGAGCTGTCAAACCCTACAGCCCTGCACCCGTGGCCCCGAAGCAATTGTCAGTGAACTTTCACAAGTTGCCACTGCAAGTGGATGGAAATTTTCATTGCAATTAAATTTAGCACAAAAAGTTGGCCAAAAAAAATGTCGTGTAACTGTCAGTGGCAAAGAGTGAAGTGCTCGCCAAAATGTTGCCATTTGCATTGCCACTTAAATACACATAAAGGCAAGCGACGACTGTCGCTTGTCAGATGGGCGGCAGCACACACACACACACACACACGCACACACACACACACACGTGTAGCTGTCGGTCGCCGGCACGCAAATCGAGTCAAGTTGAATAGGCGGAAGTAGAGCAAGAAATGCGATTGCCAAATTGAGTTGAAGGTTTCGCTTGACTGTGTTTTGTTTGGCCAACTCCGTTAGCTCTCAGTTGCGCCCTTTGCCGTCTCACAGTTGCAGTCACAGACACAGAGGCAGTCGCAGTCGCAGTCGCAGTTGCAGTTACAGTTGCAGTTGCAGGCCGCAGTCGCTGTCGCTGTCGCTGCCGTTCACAGGCACTTGGCACTTTGCTGCAATTTTGTAGTTTTGATAAAATTTCGCAAGCATATTAAAAAGTTTTGCGCAACTTCGTTTTTACTTTTGCACATGCCATACGGCCACTAGAGGCGGGCGTGGCTCACCCCCACCCTACACCGTACAATCTTCCCTACCACTACCACTACCACTACACTACTACACTGCTACACTACACATGCCAGTGACAGGCAGAAGCGGAAGCTGTGCCAGCCACGGCTTGTTTGCTGCCAAAAAATAAAAAGCTGCTAGCTGCGCACTTTGCTTTTGCTATTTAATTTTGCAGCTCAAAGGCTTCACAAACTAAGTAGAAGGCACAAGGCACTAGGCACAAGGAGACATTTTGCATGATGAACAATTTTCAAGTTGTTTGTTTGTGTACAACTGAGACAACAAAATTGAGTTTCAACTAAAACTAAAACTATGCTAAAAACAACCGATACTTATAACTAATTAACGTGCTATGCTAAATAATTTTCTATTTTACACTCATAAATTTACTGATAATAGCCACAAAATGAACTTTAACTAAATTCAACTCTATACACAAATACTCGTGTATATTTTATTCATTTACAATATGGTTGGGGCTTATAAAGCATATAAATATGGTAGATATGAATAATGCCTAACTGCAGACTATGCCAAATACTGGCGTTATTATTGCGTTGCGGCTCGTTGTTTGCGGCAATTAAACTCAATTGAGTGTTGCATACTTTTGTGCGCAACCAGCGCCATTTTTAGTTAGCACTTCATGTAAATTGTATGCCGCTCTGCATGTGTGTGTGCGTGTGTGTGCAAACAAAAGCGAACCGAATTTTCCATGACAAAACAACCATATGTGCATTATTGAAATATCAGCGCCCACAACTCTGGTTTTTCCGAGATTTTTGTTTCGGCAACAGCCTTAAATTGTTCGATTGCAGCAGCTTTAAGGAAAGCGAAGCCTATGCAAATATGTCTGTAAGTGACAGGCACAAATGTGGTCGAATTGTTGACCTACTTGAGTGGCAGACTCTCTCAACTCTTTTTTGGCCTCGGCTGACTGAGCCATTATGTATGTAAGTATATAAACATTTGCGTATTCTCAGATTGTTGAAATAATGGCAAAATCTAAGGACATGCAAACACAATTTAATCATTGTTGCTTGATAGCATCACTTAGGCTTCAAAAACGTTTGCCAAGCATGAACTTCTGCTTTGATTACTTTCGGCGTTCCATTCAAATGTCACGCCCCAGACACTGACACTGCTCTGGCAGGGAGTTTTGCAAAGGCAACAGTAGTAATATATTGCAAATTCGATATGTAAACGTTTGTTTTGCTCGCCAAATTACAACAAAGAGGCAAACATCCTTTGCGACCGGAGCTTTGCATGACAAAAGCTAGCTGCTATTTAAAACTGCATTTTTTGGTCAGAGCCGTAAATTACGGTTGTATTGTGCTTATTCACTGGCTAAACCGTGCACCGCACAATTGAAACACACACACGAGCATTGTTAGAGTCTGAAGCTTGTCTGCATGGGGGGGCCAACAAAAAATAGAGTCCTTGCTTCATTGGTTTGCTGGTGTGGTTATGCGCTCTGTTTCACACACACTCACTAGCGCATACACACACATACACACACACAGCCACGCCCACACACACACATACGCATACACAATAAAAATGATTGCATTGGCAGACGCTGACAGGCTGAAGCGCGCGTAGCTGCCTGCATTTGATGGATGAGTTTGAAGCTATGAAGCAGATGTGACAATTCAAATACCAAAACTCAACTAACACACACACATATATATACGGGCGCAGAGTCAAAGTTTATACGCTAAAAAATTCATCGAACTGGGGAATGAGTTGAGTTACGGTTCGTCGAGGAGTCACGAGTTTTTATTGAAATTGAATTGTTGATAAGTTTCGTCAACAAAACGTTCGACCAACTACTACATTGGGGAGCATAAAAAATGCATGCAACAAAAAAAAATACTTTACCTTCACTTGCACAGCCCCAGTTGGCTATAATTGATTTGTATTGAGTGCTGGTTGAGAAGCGCAAAGCATTTGTTGAAGTCATGCTATGAATAAACATCGTAGAGCATAACATGTTGAAGCGAAAGCATCTGACAGCTTTCCCTATTGTTTTCTCCTATTCCATAATGAATAACTTGTTAATATTCTTTTAAATAACCATTTGTGCTAAGTGCTTCAATTAGTTGTTGTTTGAAAGTTTCCTATCAAAATGTGGCGTAAATGAGTTTTGAAAAAACCACAGGATCGTTTCAAACGACTATGCTAAGAAGTTCGGCATTAATTCATATCATGTTTTAAAATTCACATTAATTTACAATCTTACTATTTGATAATATGCATCTTTGCAAGTAACTTAAAAAATGTGATGAAACTGATGGTACTACTTTTGTTATAACTTTCCCGATACCTCCCAAGGTTAATAATTGCATATTTTGAATCAATTAATGTATGTTATAATTGCAATGTTAAATTAAAACATTAAAGATGCTATAGAGTCTAAAGTACAATAGAGTTTCATTAGACATTTAATCATTTTTGTAACTAACATGTGTAAAATTAATTTCTAGTTTTGAAATTAACTGTTACACAAGCGTTCCTCTGTTTTGAGAAAGGTTTAGCAATCAAATACCTACCGTTTTAGTACACCACACAGTCCTTTTAAGAGCCTGGGACCACAAACATTTGGCAATTCGTTCATTTACTTGAGCTGGGTTTAGGCAGCAACAAATGTTGCCAACACAGATCCACAATTCGTTTAATTTGCGGCTGCCGCACACAAACAGCGACAGAATCACACCAATTGATGACACACTCAACTGAACTTGCCGTAACCCACATTGGGCCAAGGCGAATCAACATGTTGCTGACCCACAGTGCCACATCCAAAATCCGAGCAGTCACGACTATGGCAGAAGAGCGCATCTGCGCAATGGACAACTGAGAGAGAGAGAAACAGAGAGATAGAGAGAGTGATAAAATGGGGAGATACATTCTCCGGCTGATGCTGATGCTGCGGCTGAGGCTGCGCTGCCCCATTACTCAATACAATTTCTCAATTGCTTCGAATACGGCAATGTTGACCATAAAACGCCTAATTCTTGTCTCTGCCAAATGAGCCAAATGCAAAAGGCAAAACATGGGCTTCAATTGCGCAGCGAGTTGTTGACTGCGCCCTGGCATTAGACGGCATTGGGATTACACCTGACTAGCGCTGACAGAAATGAAAGTCTCGTACCTTTGTTTTTTTAAGCGTTGCAGACTTTAACCCATTTGAGTTAAGTGCTCACGACTTGAAAAGCCATCATCATCTGGTAGCAAGCCAAATGGCTGCACATAAAAATTTGTCAGATTATGCCCGAGCTTGGAAATACCCGACTGCTCGTATATACTATATGCATTGGGAGCCCACCTGAAGAGCCAAATTGTCTGTCAGTCATTAATCAAGGCACGCAAAGCAAAAACACTGAGCAACAACTGTAAAGGTCCCGGCAATTTATGTGGCGCAATTAATTGTGGCGACTGTGAAATTGGCAACGGCTTTAAAGAGACGACTGGTGAATTTCATTTCAATTGCAGACGTTTCCATCAGGGTCACACTTGCAGCGGCAAAACCTTGACACCGCCACAGAGTTGTAACAGTCATAAAAAGTAGGGCCTGCCTCATTCCTATGCGCAATTATATATTCAGATATCCGATAGCGTTTTAAATGCTTGACAAGTTAATGATATTTTATCATAATCGTTGAACAATTCGCACGCACAATAATTAATTAAATGTATAAATGATTGAAAATGTAAGCTGCTTTTTTGTTGTTGTTGGCGCAGCTGCAATGCAATTTCTATAAATTTGGATTTTCGCTTTGGCATTTAACTGAGATTTTCGATAATGAAATACCATGGCCAAGTCTCAATCAGCTTACACACTTCGACAGTCCTGCCAAGTTTTGTATAATTTGTTCATAATTAGTTGGTATTTTGCCGTATTTCGTCAACTTCAGCGGTCTATTTCCCTTAGCCTTCACATATAAAGCCCTCTCAGCCTACAGCATCTACGTCTTTCGGTGTTACATAAACATTTTCATTATATTTATCCCAAGCTCTTCGATCGTTGCTACGTAACTGCCTGTCGATTGCCGCCTTTTTTTTTTGCTATGTGCCAAAAACGTTTTGCACCCTCTCCCATTTAATTTTCGCCATCCTTTTATTTATTTGATTTTTTCCCGAATTTTTTTGCTATTTGTTTATGCACTCTTTGGCCGTTTTGCCTTTGTCGCCAGTTATTTGCTCTTGCCTGCTTTGACAGCTCGTTGAGTTTATCCTGTCAATACAAACCCACGTTTACACCCCATACAGACACACATACAGACATACATCTGGGCAAGGATTGGTTGCCTTTGACTAGAGGATTTGGTTTGTAATGGTCGGCACTGGGTTTTCATTGACTTCATCGAAGTTGCCTGCTAGGATTGATCGATCGCCTGATTGATTAATTGACACTTTGCACATTAATTAGCCGGCTGGCTGGCCGCTATCCGAGTCAACTAAACAAATGCCATGGTCACATCACGCCAGTCATTTAAAGGCTTTAACATGGCCTTTCACTTAAAGCCTGACAATGACCAACTATCTCAGTTGTCATACCAACTGTAGCTTTTAGTCTGTAAGCATGTAAGCCATGTAACCATAATTGATAGACAGTCCAAAGCTGCTGCTTGTGGACCTTTCCTTATTAGAAGTTATGACAATTTGCTTTGCTCGCCGGGGTCCAAATTTATGTCTGATTAATAATAGACTCATTACAACTTTGCTTGTTTCAGTACTCAGTGTTGATTAATAAACAGATTCACACACTAAGAACTTTATGCTGACATTTAATTAAAAAAGTTGAGCGACTCCTTATTTACGTGTTGCGATTGACACAGTCTGTATGACTATTGCTATTGCTCAGGCCATAGTTAATGCATCATTTATATAAGACCCGAAACTTAATAATCACTACGAGTATATTAAAGAAATGAATTAGAATATTTGTTTTCCATTTTGTATATACATGCTGTGCTTCTTGTATTTTCTTACAATCACAATTGTATCGGTTTTCATTTAGTGCTTGTTTATTTAAAAACAATTCACTCAACACCTTGCAAAGGCTATACTTGATTGTAATACACTTACATACGTACGTGTTTAAATTGAGATTTTAAGATAAATTCTTCATATATTAAAAAAAAACCATATCCCAATCCGATCCGGTCATTGCAGGTTGAAAAAAGGTCAACATTTATGTGAGTTCAAATACAAATTACCGCGATTCAAGGGCAAATAAGTTATTTAAGCTATTGATGAGCAACGTTGAAGATTATATTACTAATTTATATGTGCATTTTAATCGAATATAATTCTTTTCCCAATTAAAAAAATGCATCTGAAGGGAAAATAAATTATTGCCTGCGCTTGTCATTATTTTAATTAATAAGTTATCACGGATTCATTCAAGCACATGTTGGTTCCAACCGACAGCTTTCATAGCCAACGAAATAAGTTTGTATACATTTTACGCGGTTGATTAAAATATTTTTAAATCGAACCAATTTATGTGCGAAATTAACTTGACTGTCAAAAATTATCAACAATAAAATTATATTATTTCATAAACGATATACATATTTGACTATAAAATAGCTTCATGGAATGTGCATATTTTGTTGTTTACCATATTTGCTTTCGCTGCCGTGTACGAGGAAAATTATGCTCAGCGTTCCGTAAATTAAATTTGCTTTTAAAATTCAACAAATTATTTGCACATTTTTTGAATATGTTAAAATACATATTAAGCTAAAACTTATTATATGCAATGTTCAAGTTATTTAAAAGCTTACGTGATAAAAAGAGCGAGAGAGAGAAAAGAACTTTCCAAAAACGTAGTAATAAAACTGCACATTGTTTGAATATTTCAATTTTACAGCGTAATAAGCCATTGAATTTTATAACGAGTATTTTAACAGATTATTACATGTAGAGTGTATTAGAAATACAAAAATGACAACCTGATTTCGCTTTATACTTTCAGGGACATGAATGCGGTGCATACTTAACAGTGCGGGGTATTTTAAAAACATACCACATGTTGTGTGTGCTAATGTGCTTACAAACGTAGAAAAGTACACAAAGCAAACCAATAAAATTGCCAAAATTTTTCGTAATTAATCTGAATAAAAATGGATATGACAGGTGCACATGCACACATTCGCATATACATACATTAATTAAATTAAATTGAACAAAGTATAAATTAGTTTCATGAGGTTTTTAAAGCTGGTACATTTTGTTCTTGTTTTTCTGCTTAAATGTCAGCACATATTTAAATATTTAAAAAGTCTTTTATGACTTAAATGCACGAATTTAAATATTGTAATAGTATTATAAATGCTGTTAATTATTCATGTATTGAAAATAAAAAAAAAATATAAAAGAAACAATCGAACAAATTTAATTAAATTTATCGAGTCACATACTATGTAACGAAAGATAGAAAGAGAAATGAAAAGAGTGACAAAATAAGGTACAGTTTTATAAATGTTCTAGAAATGTGACAAATATTACGTCTTATATAACTAGAGCGATATATATATATAGCAATATATATACAAAAAATATATTTATAAAAGTTATACAAATAACACCAAAAAAATAGTTATGATTATTATTGTAGGCAGGCTTTGACCTTCAAGCACCATTTCTTTTTTTGTCGTGCACATAAATAACAAAATGGCCGTCTGTTCTTTTTTACATGCACCGGAAACTTAGTTTCGACTGGCAACTGATGACATATTTCTTATTGGTGTTGTTGTTGCCATTGTTTTCTGTTAAACAATTGACGCTGTGAGTCTGTGTGCTCCAGCGGCTGCCTTGTCCTTGCTTTGTTTCGACTACACATATAAATTATATTTTAATAAGAAAACAAACGAAAAATTCAATGGCGCCATAAAGCATAAAAAGACGCTGAAAAATACTTAAGCACGTGCGTGTCTTTGTCTGTGTGGGTTGGAAAAACAATAAGCGTGTGTTTGACGCACACATCTATACACAAAAGAGAAAAGTAAACAATGAAACATTTTTGGGAACGAAACGGAAACAAGGCATAGAAAAACGCACGCCAACGACTCGATTAAGTAGCACAAAGTGATGATAAATGCGACATTGAGCAACAATAAATTTCGCTTTTGCTCCTGTTTGTCTCTGCATTCTTGTTGTTGTTGTTTGCTGCTATTTGCTGTTCACTGTTTGCTTTTCGATGTTCTTGTTGTTGTGTTATTGTTTTTTTTTTTTGGCAGTGCTTGCCATTGACGTGTTTGACTTATTGATGCTGCGTGCCGGGATTAGCGAAGGCCCACGCGGCGTATGAGCGTCATCGAAGGGAGCGAGCATAACGCTTGATTATTAGCGTTTTGATGTCGCCAACATGTGCGCTTGTGTGAGTGCAGACTTTCATATAAGTGTATACATATGAATATATATGTAGCTGTTTGTCTGAGTGAGTGTTTATGTTTATATTTTTCGCTGCTCACTCAATTGTATTGTTTATGGTAATTTGAAATTCATTGGCCAGAGCCAAAAACCGACAATCAGATCGGATTTATGGCATTGCAGCAGCATTAAAGCTTAAATTCAATTTAAATTTCAATTTCGATTTCAATTGAATTCCTCATAATCTCTTGGTCGTTATACATACATTTTGGCCAGCACCAGAGTACATCATTAGAATTGTAAACAATTCATGAATTCCGGCTTAAGGCCATAGCCGGGGCTCCAGCGGATGCTCGAGCCACTTTTCAGCTGCATTCGAGGCACTTTTTCAGCTTCAATGCAAGCAACGCATCCGCGCAATGGTAAAGGCAAAAGTTTTCCACTTAAAAAAACGCTGCAAAGTTGCCTTAACGCTTGCCAACAGCCCCGAAGTTGGCTATTGGAAGCATAGCAAATTTGTTGTTTGCTTTTATTTTTCTCGCATTGCTCCATTTGCCTTGCGGGCTGCCGCAAGTTGTGCCACTTGCCACCGCCACTGCCACTGCCACCGCCACCGCCGTTGCCACTGCAGCAGCCAAGTCGATGCGAAGCTGTTGCTGAGCTTTGCGATTACTTTGGCTTACATTGTGCAGCATTTGCGCTTTAAATATTGTATTGAGCTGTTGCCTGTGACTCGACTCAAAAGCGACGGCAAAAAAATGCATTGAAATCTATAAAGCTGAGTGCAGCGCCATGCCACACGTAGCTGCAATTGCATTTGCAATTGCGATTGCAGTTTCAGTTGCAGTTGCAGTTATGGCCAATGAGTGTGGAGAAGGTTTATTAAATAACACAGAATGGTTCCTATTAGTAACGGCAGACTAACTGGTTGCCCAATAGAACACGCTCGATGGCCAGGCAATTGCTTAATTGCAACTTAAGCTCAATTTTGCCACTGCTGTGCTCCAGCTCCCAGCCCGTCGCTCTTCACCTGAATGGCCGAGCGGTCAACTGGTGAACTGGTCAACTGGTCAACTGGTCAACTGGTCAACTGGTCAACTGGTCAACTGGCCAACTGGTTAACGGGATTGCTTGTTGTTGGCACACGAAATCTTTGCCAGTCTTCAGCCTGTAATGACTGGAATTTGTGGTTTACCTGATATGAGATGAGGAGGCCAGGACATGAGGCTGACTCCCCGACAGCCTAGCTGCCTGACTGCCTGCCTGCCTGTCTGCATAGATAAACGGCAGGCCTTCCACTAAAGCAAAGTCCTTGAGCGGAAGCTGAAGCTGGTACTAAAAACGAACAACTAGACAGCGACTTAAAATCTTTTATGTAGCCTGGCTTAGGTGCTGCTTAAAAGCAGTTTAACTGATGTTTCCTAGCTCTATTTGCCAGCCGCAAATACAGCTGCTTATAGTACAGACATTGTGTAAGCAACATTAACAATTAGTACAAATAGGCTTTGATTTTGATTTCTAGTATAGTAGTATAGTAGTTAAGTAGACAAGCTACATAAGTTAAATTCCAAGTCACAAAATGAGCGAACTGAATTCTGAGGTCGAGAATGAAAAGGACAACGCCTGCACGCTGAGTCCTGATGAGAAATTAGAGCCAGATAGACTGTAAGTATTCTTATAAGAAAAAAATCAATCGTCACTAGCAACAATTGTTGAATTGCAGAGATGAAGTCACTCTTAACACTGTGAGCGAGTGCTGTGCGGACTCAGCGAATGCTGTACTTGAAGCTTTTGAACCGGGTGAACTGCATAATATGGGGCTCGTATGTGATGAATCCATCAAATGTCACCTTGTATATGATCAAGACACTTTGAGGGCTGACATCGCCCATGTTGTGAAAAACAGCCTGAACACCGATATCGAGGTGATTGTTCACGGTCGTAAATTCAATTGCCATTTGGTCGTTCTGCACGTGACAACAGATTACTTCAAACAGTTCACCACAAGCGATCCTATAGTTATCAATGAGGCGGAGTTGTCGGCAGACGGCTTTGCAAAAGCCTACAAGTGGATTATCAATTCGGATGCTGCGCCCCAGCGCGATGGCATTATGCAACTTTATTTGGCCGCACGATTTCTGAATATGAAGGAACTGATGAATCAGCTGTGGTTTCTCTTTGAAAATGTCGAGTTCTTCCACGAGGGAGAGGCCTTTAGTCTATATCTAGAGGCAATACCCTATGAGACGAGCATGTTGCAGGATCTGCTCCTAACTCGAATCAGTCGCTTCTTTTTGACGGCTGTGGCGACGGAGGAGTTTCTGTATCTGGGCCCAAAGCATGTCGCTGACATGCTCCGGAGTAGCGTAATAAGCGTCAACTCTGAGATGGAGGTTTTCATGAGCGCCTTTCGCTGGTTGATGTTTGATTGGGACAAACGCAAGGAAAATATTGATCTGCTTATTAAGGCTGTCCGATTCCGTTTAATGCCCGCCTGGTATATACTCACCCTCATGTCGACAAAGCAGCTGCTGCCAGAGCTAAAAGAGCTGCTCAGGCATCCCTCAGTTCAGTCCACCATCGAACAGGGCCTATCGTTTACGGTGACACAGCACTTTGTGGATACCGAATCGCCTTTGCAGGAGCCGCTGCATATGAATATTCCGGAGGAGCGTGAATGGATCATCGACGAGTTTGCGCCCCATCATCATCTATACAAGTGCTCCAACTGGAAGTATTTGGACTTTGATCTATTCAATATATATCTGGAGCAGGTCATTCAGGGTGGGTCGCACTTTCACCAATCTTTAAAGTCTTTCAATCCCTCAAATCTGAGGGCCTGCTGTCAGGCAGTTTCTCTAAACGGTGAAAATATATAAAATATGTGATTTTCGTTATTATACTAGACATTTTGTCAAATCGCCATCTGTTAGGGGCTTGTGTGTGTAGGTGGGTGTCTGTTTGGTGTGTGGGCACAGCGGGTCAAAAACACACCCTGGGGTGCTATTTAATTGCTACAAATAATTTCATTAGCTCCAGCAGCCGTTTAGGCCGCCCTGCGAGCATTGGTTTTACATTCGCATTTAGCGTTTCCAATTAGCTCAATGGCAGCCATTTGCTGAATTAATTGTCAACGTTTATGAACTAACCGTTGCACCCTTTGTACGTGCATGCGTACATGTGTACACGTGCGTGTGTGTGAGAGTGTGTTTATGTGTGTGAGTGCACGTGTCATGTTTATGCTTGCCAAACAATGTAGAACAAACACAATGACACCAACATAATCACAACTCTTGTGTATGCAAATGGTAATCAAAAACACTAAAAAAATGGAAATCAACATCATAGTCATAACAATAATAACAGCAACAAGAAGAACTGATGTTTAAATATTTTGATATAAATAATACAATTAATATAAAAACACATGTAAAAAACAAAAATATTTATTTGAATTGACAATGACATATGTAAGTATATACTCTTCGGAAAAACAGAAAGCAGAATCATATTCTTATATGATAACGATGGTAAAGTATATGTTTGTTTGCATGTGAATGGACTCTATCAATTGACATTAGGATTTATAATTTGTTAAGATATATTGTTTTATGTTAATCTATAAAATTAAAAACTGTACAAAGTTGCATTGCACACAAATTCAACAGAGTCTAGAATATTTTTCGTTCGATGAAAATGAAATTTATCTCTTGCTTTAATGTATTCGGAATGAATGAAAACAATAATAATAAATGCCATGAAACTCATTTACAGTCGTATATACCACCACGAAAAAAAGAAACGATGAATGAAATTTGGGTTTATGTCATATTATTTAATTGTCTGCAGTTGAGCCGCTATCGATAAATCAATTACTGAACAGTCGCTTGCAGATTACCAAGGATTTTAATCTGCTCTCTTTTTTTTTCATTATATCACAATCAATTGCAGATATAGTTGCGAATAAAGTTGCGGATAGATGCGCCACTGGCTGTTGGAGCTGATAGGAATAATTGACGGTGCACATAATGATTGATGAATGCAATTAAAATTGGGCAACCGAAAGACAATTAATAAACGCAAATGAGGCGAGCGACTGCAAATAAGTCGAAAGCGCGAGACTCCTTTTATAATAAACGCTCGTTTAGTTGGTTTGAAACTAGAACTAAAAACTAAATGCCGAAATTTGATTTCAAATTAAAATCAATTCGAAAATAGCGACTTAAACACTTTCATTTCAAATTAAAGCCTTTAGCAACGCATTTATACAATTTTGTTGTTTGATATGAATTCTGACAAAAAATGAAGTATCAAGATTTTAAAATAGTATTCATATAGAGGTTAATCCTTCTAGCTTAAAATGAATGCTCCCAAACTGTAGAACATGTGTCCAGTACTCAGTGAGTTATTGGCTGTTTTTCAAGCAGTGGTTATCAATTGAGCCGTTAGCCTATACATGAGAGAAGATGCCCCCAAGGCCAAGTTGCGTGATGATCCTATCAACATGGCTACTCATTGTCGTTGCTTCTCTACCATATTTAATCCTATTCCCGAACCAGCTTACAAATATCTACTATGACAAAAGCAAAAAAAAAAAATTAAATTTTGCTGCTTATTGGCATTTATTACCAGCAGCAGCAGCAACAGCAAATGTGATAATCCCATTGTGGTTTTGTTGGTGCTCTTTAATTGGCATCACACTCTGTTCACACACACACACATGTATATACTCTCGGTAAGCGGCATGCGACAAACAAAAGCGGCTTTACTTTTCATGTTTTGTGGTGGCTGCGTTTTGAGGCGCCATTACTCACAATTGCGAGAATGGCGTAACGATGCCGCTGCAATGGGGATTGGTAGCGATATTTTTCGCTGGCACGCAAAGTTTTGGGGCTATTGTTTCAATTGTCAAATGAGCTGCCAAAGTTGCCAGAAAGTTTTTAGCTGCCTGGCCGCAATTTAAGTGCCACAACTTGGAGGCTGGATTTAAAGCCTGATTAGCTAATTAGACATTTGTAATTTAATTTTATAAATCAATTCTGGAAATGCAATTAAAATGGGCTCTGATAAGCGGCATCGAACTTTGAACTATTATGCAACCGATTGTATCACAAATCGATTAAGGTGTGGTTATGTTTAATTCAGCAGTAGAGAAGAAGTAAATGATAATAGGATTTCATAAAGTGGAAAAAAATAGAGAAACTAAGAGTAGCATTAAAGTATTGCGTATTAAAATAAAGGAATGAATTTACGATTAAAGTGCAAAGTCGCGTCCTGTTTTGCAGGCTTTTTACTAATGCCTTGAATGGCCACAACTACCAGTCTGAATAATTCGCTTATTGCAATTAAAAGCAATTAGCAAGTTGTCCTAAAAACCGCAAACTCATTAGCTCGGTGCACCAAAACCACAATGCAGCAAAACGCTTAGCCACAACAATAACGAATACCTGCAACAACAAAGTACCTACAGCTTATACATACACATACACATACACATACACATACACATATATACTATAAATGGACGAGTTTGTGGCCGGACTATTTACATATTTGGCATTGGCACCGAAACTCGATCGTCTTTCAAATGGCAAAACTTGAGCCACTTTTCATGCACAGCAATTCTCCTTTGGGCACATCGCTTTTGACATGTGTGTGAAGTGTTTTCTGCCCAGTGCGTAGCGGGGGGGTGGACGAGGCGTGTAGATGGAGGTAGCTGAAATGTTTGTTTAGAAGGTTTTATGCATACATATGTTGGACATGTGAGAAATTCCATTAGGAAGTTTTCTTTGTTTGCATAACATTTGCATCTCTAACAGAAAATACATTTATTTATTTGTGGCCAGCTTGGGTCAGTTTCTGTCTGCACAGATTTTTACTGAGTCCAGTGTGAGTGTCTCTGTGTGTGTGGTTTTATGTGACTGTATGGTCAGCCAGTCGAAGCATTTCATTATTATTATTATTATTATTTTGTAATGGTTTTTGAGAGTTTGCAAAGCCAAAGCATAGAAAAAATCATTTGCATAAAATCGATTAAAACATTTTCACCAAAATCAAATGCATATTGAATTCAAATGAAAATCTTGCAAAGTAAGCCAGCTTTGTATATGATATATATGTTCCTTTTTTCGTACTTTGAGTATGACAGCAGTTTTGTCATCTGCTACACATTAAATAATAATATATTCATTCCTGGAACACAAAAAATACATTCTTTTCAATTCAAAAATTATCAACAATAAAAATGGAAATAACGCTATTTTGATAATGTTAAAACTACAATATATACATATGCATGTAAAACAAAAATAAATAACATAATAAATACATGTAACAGATATTTAATTCGGAATATTTGAGCTCGACTAAATTCAAGACACCAAAATGCCAAATGTTCAAAACTGTGAATTACATTTTAATTGCTGTTTGTTGTTATCTGAGTGATTACTTAAACTTGATTTAATCGACTGGTCATGAACATTTATACTTTATCTATACAATCAGACCCTATTCTATTAATTGTATTGTTACGGGCAAATGCTCAATTAAATCTTAATTACAATTTGATAATTAAAATGTTACAATACAAATAATTTTAAGTGTCCTTGTGTTATGAGTAACTTTTCAAGATATTGCGGTTGTTGTTACCGCATGCCACAACCGTGTCAAATATGAGTTATATATATGTAATTAATTTACAACTGCATTGGGCGTTAAGTGGATCCGCCTACTCTGTAATAGCTAGATAGCAAGTACTTGGAGTCATCCAATCGTATAAGCCGTTGTGTATATTGCCATAAATATGACAAGCATGTGAATGTGTTATTCTATGTCAGACTAATAACGATTTGGCCAGGCGAATCACGATGCTGTGATGTGCAAGGTGAAGTGAGCTGTTGAGCATCGTTTATGGCAAAAATAGCTACGTAATTAGATTATGCAAACAAATGTCAAAGTTATTTGTATTTAATTTATTAAGCAAGCAAAGTTAATTAATTACTGCACAACTTTAAGCTGAGACACAGACACAAAGTGCTTCAGCTTGGCAGCGTGTTCAGCTTTCTTGCTGGCAGGAGTGGCATGAAATTACAATAATTTAAGAACTTTCGCTTCAGCTCACTTAAGAACACACTCAATGAGCAGCGGCTGCAGCATCCGAACATCTACTCGCAGGACTAGGTCTCTGCTAAGGACAAGCACGATGATGATGCTCGTAGAATGCACAGTGCGCTTGGCGGCATTAATAGCAACTTAAGCTGACTGCAAATTTAACAGCAGTAGCTGCAGCAGCAACAACAACAACAATAACAACAAAGAGCATATCAAATATAAATGCCAAAGGCAAATACTGCCACGCCCGTACAATGGAGCTGGGGGCTGTGCGGCCACAATGCTGCAACTCACTCGCCTGCCAAATGCAAATTCAAAAGACAAATTAAGATGAAAATTAACGCGCATTTGGTTTGAAATGCCAAGCCAAGCAAACAAAGCGCAACAGCATCAGATACAATTTGAAAAGGATTTGGTTTTCGTTACCATTTTGTTGGTATTGCTAATGAAGCATCCGTTCCATGGCACAATAGAGACCTTTTTAAGCAAATGTCAAACACTGAATGCCCAAATGCAGCTAGGTTGCTGTCGAATAGAGAAACTTTAGCAGCCACAACAAACTACAAGATACCAACTATGAGATACACAAGATATACAAGTCTGCATTCCAATTGCCTTTTGGCCACTTTAAATAATAGTCGCGGCTGCTGGAGATACTAAAGTTCGCAGCCAGCAGAAAGCAAATCGGTTGCAATAAATTTCAAATTAAATAGAAATTTGCAGCGCCAACTGCGAGCGTGGAAAAAATGCAAATCTCTGCTAATTCTTATAAATTATTAAATAAGAAAAAGTCAAATGATTCATTCTTAAGCTGCACCCTTCATCACTAAAGCTCAGCTGGCAGCACGAGAAAAAATGACCCAGGCCAGCAGCCAGAAAAGCTAGAGAAAAACTGCTGCAAAAAGAGAAAAATTCCGAACAAGGACAGCCACGCAAAAGGCAATGCTGCTGAACAAGCAAGCAGCTTCACAAGAGTACTGCTTTATGTACATATACATATATACGTACATATGTATGTGTGAATGCATGCGTGTCCGTTTGCAAGTGCAAGTGTGTGTACCATCGGTGTACATGCTTTCACATCAAACTGCGAATGAAACGGTTTTTATCAAAGGCCAACAAAGCAGAAGACAGTAGATGAACGCATCGCCCTTACGCCTATTCAAAGGATTTAAGCTAGATGCAACAGCTAATGCTCTTATCAGGGTAATGAGAGGATATAGCAGAGGAACATTTCTATCTAGGTTCCCCAAACAGATAGAGCACTCATCTTCACCTTGATTTTAGCATCCTTTCGATAACAAAGTCTGTCCACAAATTTATTCGCGTAACGTGTGTATGTATATTTCCAAGGTAGCACCAACAACCCACCCCCCTCATTGCCCTGAGCACGGCCGGAAACATATGGCAGACACAGGTGCAACTCATACACAGCCAGCTTGGTCAAATACAACTTTAGCTTTTTTTTCAATAGGGTAAACTTTTTAACCTCTGACCATTTATGTTATTCTCAGATTTACAAAGCTTATATAAATTATTATACTTTGTATTTTATAGTTTGAAATAAAATAATGTGCATTTTGGTTGAGCAACATAAAAGACAGGTTCCTTATAGGCTGTATGGTATAGGAACTTGGCCATCGATTATTCTGTACGCTTTGGCAAGTCACACGCAGTTAGGCGATGACGACAACCGTACAATGCACTCAATTGGAGAAAGCTAAAAAGTGAAATGCCCTGCCCCATGTGGTCCGCGACAAAGTCAAGTTCTACGCTGGATTTCTTGCATATAGAAGGAAGCGTTCAGCTTTCCTTTGCCATGGTGCATGGCGCATGGTGCACTTTGCGTTTGCGTTTGCGTTTGCCTGCAAGCGCCGCAGGCAGCATAGAAAAGCGGCCACAAGGAAGTTGCCACAAAGGCCGTTCAAACAAGCAAAGAAGAATGAAAGCAGCTCAAACAGCGCGCCGGGTAGAGGGGCGGCTTCAAAAGCCAGCAAATGTTGAATGCTGTGCACATGGCAGTTTATTCATGATTTCACATATTTCGTCACACCCCATCCACAAACCCCTTCCACCTACCGACGCAATTCTCGATCTCTGCTAGCCCAAGCCCTCGTCTGAGCACTGGATGGTCGCCATTGTTGTGCATTAGTCAACTGTTCGCCAGTTCGTTGCTTGCGCAAAAAATATTGCCTTAGAGTTTGTGCAAACGTGGCATGCACTATACACACACACACACTCAACCACACATGCACACGCACACACACACAGAGCACACACATGCATAGAAGCAATGGCGAATGCTTTCTACATGATTTCTCTGGCGCGTGTTTTTGTTGTTCCCTGCTGCTTCCTTGCAATATTTTTTACAGTCAACCTCCCCGCTGCCACCACCCGCTGCATGCTACACGCTGCGCTACTTTTGTGAAGTTGCGTTTTTTATGGTTTTAACATGTTTACTTTAATATTGTGTATTTGTCTTGTCGGCGTTACTGTGACATATGTAGCTGGCAAACCGAAAGAACAGCTCAGGTCCCTCGAAAGACAAAAAACAAAATGGCTTGAATTTTAGATACAGCTATTGAACTTACTTCCTTACTGACACCCCAAAAGAACATGTATCACAGTATCAGTATTACTCTTATGTAACTTTCAAAGATAAAATAATGATAATGCACTGTATATAACAGAAAAATCTGCGACTTCTTAAAGTCCATGCATGGAGTAAAATATTATACGTTGTTGTTTACATTTTGTACTAAATGAACCAGAAAGAAATTAACTATAATTTTTTAATAGGTAATTTGAATTTGTATAATGGGTATAACTTATTTAATAACTTAAGTTTAAATGCACAGTTTAATCTAACTAAACTACGGCAGGTCCTGCACCCCTAATTGAAAAATGTAACAAATCGCAGGCAATGGCTGTGGCTAATAGCATCAGATAAGTTGCTTTTGGCAAAGAAAAGTCCATAAACATTTTCTTATCGATAGAAACACTTGCCTAAATCCAAATATCAATAGTCATGGAGAATAAGACGATGGTTGTCTGCTCAGAATTCAGCCTGCTCGGTATCGATATGTAATCAATGCTTTCAAATAACTTTGCAATTGGTAACACGGCTTTTGTTTTGTACAAATCAAGTGCGGGTAATGGCGCAGCCCAATCCCTCCGAGAAGCAAGACAAAACAATGCTAGCTTAAGTGTTGTGTGTTGTAGTCGAGTGTGTCTGTGTAGGTATGTGCGTGTATCTGAGTGTGTGTGTGTGTGTGTGTAAGCTTGTGTGTGGTTGCTCTGTCTCTGTGTCTTGAGGCGCACAAAAGGGATTTCAATAATACGCGCACAATCTGTGCTGAAAGCTTAAACAATAAAAGTGAAAACTCTGCAAAACCCTGTAGATAGTATGTGGTTAAGCATATTATCAAAAGAAAGAAGAGCCTCTCAGACTGTCTGAAATTGGTTGGAAGTCAGCCCGAAGCTGTGCGTTCGGTGCATAAGTTACATTTGCGGTTGGCAGGCTCAAGACAATGCCGCATGTGTCTCTTCAAAGTTACAACCAGACAATGCAGATTAGCTGCCTTACATGGGGCAGGGACAGGACAGGACAGGACAGGACAATGCGCGCTCTTGAGAGCAGGACCACTGCAGTCAAAGGCAATTGCTTTTGATTTAAATGAATAACAACGCTCGCTTGGCTGGTCGACTGACTAGCTGGCTAGCTGGTAAGCTGGCTAGCCGAGACCCAGGCACCCACATCAACAGCCAGACTATTCGCAAGTATCATTGCCAGAGATAAGCACGTTCTGCATATGAATATGAAGTTTCCTGAAAGCTATACATATATATGTAAGTACATATCGATGAAAATGTAAATCAATTTCAATAGCATGTTAGAAGTGGAAGATGTAGATTTGTATACCCTATGAGGATATTATTTTCTTAAATGGGTATTTCGAAATTCGACTCTATAATAATGTACGAATGAGATGAGGAGAACAAAAACAATTAATTCTAGATATATATGCATTCAGACCTGAACAAAGGGTACCATCTAAGCGAGCATTCTCGCATGATGTGTTTTTGATATCCAAATATTCAACGAGAATTGAATAATATTTACAGGAATCCAGCTGCTCTGCCATATTCAGTCGTTTAACAAATTTCAATTTCTATCTGTGGCTCATTATAATAATTAGTTTGCCTGAATGCATATTGTATAATTATGGGCATTTTCCCTTATTCTCGTAAACGTCTGGATTTATGCTTGTGAAGGTTTAAAGCTGCAACTGATTTATGTTAATGGCATTACCAAATATTTGCGCCACTTCAAAACATTATGATGATTATAAGCCATGTTTGCCATCATTGTAAAAGAGCCATACGTGTCTGGCGTGCTGTTGGGAGCCAAACAATGAAATAAAAATAATAAAGAGTGTGCTAGTCGAATGTGCTCTTCGAAGAGATTCCCTGTACTTATTCGTGAATATAAACACATTTATATGAATGTTTAGAGAGCGCCAAAGCCTTGAATGTTGAAGAATGTATAATATTTATGTATTATAATACAACTTTGAAAATCAGCATGCCCAATTTCATTTCTTACATAAACATGCACATTGTGAGTATGATAACTATTTGGCTCATTTTTATGAGTGCAGGGTATAAAAACTGAACTGGACGTGTTTGCAACGAGCGAATGAGCGACGTGACCAACGTGATATTTACGACTGTGTGAATACAGAATTCGTCCACAGCATCAACAAAATTTGCACAGACAAAAGGCAAATGGACTAATAGCAAAACTAAGCAATGAGCTCCGGCGTTTAGCAAGCGATTGTCACCGACAGCAACTGTCACAACCAAAGCTGAGAGCTGTGACCTGTGAGCTGCGAGCTGCGAGCTATGGGCTGTGCGCTCAGAACCACTTTGACAATTATATGCATATCGCTGGTAGCAGGAGTAAAAGTCACCCGAGTACCCAGGCAACTACGTGACAATGCCAGGCCCAAAGAGTCTCGCAGAAAGTTTAGCGACTCGAACTTGTCGCGCATATGTTGCCTAGACAACACACGGCAATGGTGCAGGGCATTGGCGTTTACCTCCATTGTACCCCTCATTGCCATTCTGCCATTCGTAGTGTAAATATTTAAACAGTAATAAGTTGGCGGAAAAACGCAGGAAAACTCTTGTGTAGCCGCGCGGCAAAATAGCGAAAACTTTTGTTATCTTTTCACCATGAAAACGGCACGAAATGGGTTGGGCTGGTGCGGAGGGTGGGTGAGCACTGAGTGTGCACTAATCGTGTTTAGTGGTAAGACAGGTAAAATAAGTATACGACAAGTGTGACGCATACACTGTCTGATAAACCATGCGGCGATATATCGCATTTCATGTTTTCAATTAGTGTTAATGTCAGTGCGACAGTACGAGTTGGCACGAAAATTGAAATGGTATAAGAAACCACGAGCAAAATGGGCAGAAAGTAGCGACGAAGTGATGTCTAGCCACAATATATCCATAACGTTGTTGACCAAACAATAACATTTAACTGCATCAAATGTATAGCAAATAAATATATTATGTTACTGAATTGCAATGAGCTTCTTTGTGTTATCTGGTAAAATTTAACAGCCCTGCACAGTCGTATTATTGAACTAGAACTAGAATAATAATATTAAGAAGCTTTCACATTAAAAGTAAATGCCCAATAAAAATCGTCAGAGCTTAACAGAAATCCGTCCATTGCATTAATTGGGTAGTTGCTCTTGGCATCGAATCAATTCACTTCTGTGCGCTGTTCTCTTCCATGTGTCGTATGTAAATAAGTAATGAAATGTATAAAAAAAGGCTTTATTTATGCAGTAGCGGTTATATAAATATTGTCATAGTCGACACCCCCAAACTACGCGACCCCAATAGTCATTTGCATAAATGTCAATCATACGCCGCGTGTACCACAAATGTTGTTGCCTGTGCTGCCTAACTTGGCAACAAAAGTACACGAACATATTCGAGTTTGGCTTTTGTGTACGATGTACTGGAGCACATCTCACATCTCACACCTCGCCACTACCAGCCCTGCCCCCTTTTGTGCTAGCAAAGTGGCACGGCATTGAGAGTTTCGCTACTCGATTTGCGTTTTATTTCAAAATTGAATTTCTGCACTGATTATGTATATGTATTTTTTTCAGTTCTCTGTACCCGTGGGGTGTTCACCGTACGGTTAGCTTGCTGTTTGCACTTGTTCGCGCTTTCTCTGTCTATCTTTCATTTGCTTGCCTGGGGTGCATAAATAAGCAGCACTCAATTATTCGTGTTTGTGGCTGAGGCTATACTCGTAATCCTTTATACTTGTACCTGCGACGTGCAGATTTGATTTGCTTTGCAATTTATTGTTGAAACATGCCAGCAATCACACACACACACTCTCCCTCTCTCTCTCTCTCTCGCTCTTTTTTTCTATTACACACCTACATAGATGCGCATAAGTCTCACATTTAATATTGGCCCGATAAACGTTTTATAAGCTTTATGTTTATGCTAATGTTCGTCACAAATCAATTTAGATCTGCTGCAGCACTTGAGGCATTCGGATTAAACTTCAAAAAGCGTCTGTTGCGATACTTATTGCTGTGCATGTAAATTGAGCTCAAAATGAACTCACATTTTTTGCCGTTGTTGTCTTTGGGTCGAATTTCAAACCTTCGGCCCCCCTCCACCGGCTGGCACAAAACTTTGGGACCGATGAGCATTTTTCATTTGAAGTGAAACGATGCTGAGAATTTGTCTGCATTTTCGTTTGACTGAGGGCATTTAATTGTGGCCCATTTCATTTTTATTTGTAATTTGCCTTTGAGGTTTTTGGTGTAACATTTAATTGCAAATTTTGGTTTGAAAAGTTCCACTCAAACCTTCAAGCCGACAATCGATATACTTTTGGCTCGTTTCCTCTTTCGACCAGATTCGAATGTCCAGCTCATAACGATGTGAAATACCAGACTTTGTTTTACAGCAATTGGAAATCATAAGACAATTTAAGAATTAACTTCAAATACTTTAAAGCTGCTAATGTATATTTATTATATTTTATGATAATATTTTTCAAAAGTCTGCGAGAATTGATTGACGTTTAATTTCGGCTATGATATGTACATGCATGTGCGTTGATGTTATGGCTAATTACGTGCATTAATTATAATTACATTCATACAAAAAAGTTGCACTGAAATTAATATAAATTAGCAACTGGAGGATGAGTGTGTTTAAATTGCACTTCAAGTGTAATTAAAAACAAGTGTAAAAGCAACGTGAACCACTTTTTAAAAAAATAAACCACAAGCTCAACAGCCATGGAAAATTCAATGATGATGATAAAAAAACAACGTCAATTTTTCATCCACATTTAAATTGATGAGAAAAATGTCAACAACAGCTACCTGGCAATTTTCAGAGTTAATCGAAAAGTGAAAATAAAACGAATTTGATTGTATTGTTTGATGCCATTTTATCAATGAAATACCCTATATCCATAATTCAAATATATATTATATATTAAAATTTGGTAAAGCTTGAAACTATTTAAGTATTTGCTTATGTAGTTAATATTGACAATCTATCAATCAGATATAAAACTGATTAGATTATACAACATGTTAAGGTTAAGAAAAGATATCAAACAATTTTAAAATGAAGAATGAAAATAAGGTCTGATGGCTGGTGAAATAAACAAAATATGGAAACTTTGTTTGGATACAGTATCCATATGGCCTTGTCAGCTCTTTCTTGATGCGCAATTGTTTTGTAAAACTATAAGCTATTTTAAATTATGTTTCACTTAATTGCTAATTATTGTTCCTTATCAAGCCAATATATTTGTACACATTCATATATTTATTGCGTATACAACTACTCGTTCACTCACGCACATTTCTTATTGTTGTGTGTTTGAATAATGTCAATTAAGTGGGCCATACCTGCCAGCTGTAATGTCCCATGGCTATGGACACTATGTTGCCTAGCCAGCGTATCAGGAATCCTTATATGTACAAACACCCTGATGTCCTGGTTTTTGCCGATCGCCGCACTTAATTAGCATCATTTCCAGCGAGAAATGTTGCTCTACGAGTTGACTCTGTGACAGACAATCAACCCACTTCAGTGATAATTGCACTTTTGACAATTTACGGCCTGGCAGCTGTAAACCTTATTATTAAACCTGAAAATGCAATATTATAATGCAGGCATACAAATGTATCCATGCGGTCAGCTGTGAGAGTCAAGAATCGACAATAATGTACGTATATATACATATATTAACTTGTATATACATTTAATCGATGCTGAGCAAAGGGCAGCCACAGGCTGCAATATTAATATATTACTAAAGGTCTGTAACGTTTCTGGCTTAAACTTTAAGGTCATCGAATTTAAAGTCTGAACCACTCAGACAGTCGTTTTACTATTGCTCTCAATTTTAATAAATTCGTAAAGCCTAACCAAGAATTGTTAATATTTTTACCGAAGAAGACTCTATTGTTAATACAGAAGAACAAAAATATATTTACTTGTTAAATACATTTTCCCAACTACAGGACACTTTGTTTACCCATTTTTAATGGCTACTGAAAGCAACAGTTAATTAGAGTGTCGGCTTTTATTTTAAAAATTAATAATGTAACATGTAAATGTAATTAAATATATAGTTTTTAATAATTTCTTTGTTACTATATTTGTGAAGCTAATGACCCATTTTGCGTCTTAAATCTGAGCACATTTTTCGAAATTGTTTGCTTATAACCGTTTCCAAAGCTGCATATTTAATTTCCGTATTGTATATGGATTTTCTTCTAGCAAACGTCGAAGGGAAATGGCGCACAAGCAAAAAGTAGAGAATGGCTATAAATTGAATGCGGTCGCTTTGAAATGGTCGCTGGATTGCTTGTCCATTGGTTAACCCAAATGGCAGCAAATTAGAGCTGAAGTGTTTTGGCGCTTGTTCTAATTCTTCGCCTCGCTGCCCGTTGAAAAATCGAAGTCACTCTCGCTGCCGCCAACAGATGCGGCTGCCGCTGGCGCTGCTCCCGCGGGTGCTGCAGTACTAGGGGTGGTAGCTGGGGGGTGTGCTGGGGTAGCTGTGGGCGGCTCCTGGACTGGTTTCGCGCTTGAGCTATCATCCGTTTCGCTGCTGTCAACGAAATTAACGCGCTTCTTCTTCTTTTGGTGCGGCTGCTGCTGCTGATGCGCATCATTAGGCGCCGCTTGTTTGTCTGTCGACGCAAGTATCGATGTGGGCTTGACAGGTTTGGCGACATTGCCGGCCGGAGCTGGTGAGTGAGTACCATCGGTTTTTGCATCAGTAACATCGGGGAGCGGACTTTGCTCCACTTCCTGTGGCAAAATCAGCTCGGCTGCTGTGCTGTTGTTGTTGTCAGACATTTGATAGGCGGCTTCCTGTTGTTCCTGATGCTGTTCCTGTTGCTGCTGCTGTAGCTGTTCCTGTTGCTGCTGTTGGTCGCCGTAGTAGTCATAATTTGTTGCGCCGGCATCATACTCCTGTCCCGCGTAGCTGCCATCCGGGGCATACTGGGCTGCATTGGGATCGGCAATATACTGGCCAGTACTCTCGTCGTATATGTAGCCCGGATAGGCATTGGGATCATAGCCGGCTGCATATTGCGCCGCATCGTAGTTATTGTAATCCATATTGGAGTACTCCTGCTGTGCTGCGGCGACAGCAACAGCCTCCGCCTCCGCCTCGGCCTCGGTCTCAGCTGCTGCATTTGCATCCGCTGCATATTGCTGATAGTCTGTGGGATTTCCGATTTCACTGTAAAGTGGCTCGCCAGCGACGATTGCCGGCTGCGGCGACTGTTGCTGCTGGGTAGGCTCAATGCTGGCATAGCTGGGTTCGCCCGTGTCCACATAACTGTTGCCATCATATTGCCCGTAGTCGATCTGGGCCGCATCATGTGTTGCTCGCTGCTGCTGCTGCTGCTGTTGTTGTTCCGGCAAATGTTGTAACTCCATAGTGCTCACTGGCTCAGCCTCATGCTGCTCACCTTGATGCTGTTGCGGTTGCAATGAGTTCGTTGCCACATTCTCGAATAATCCCTGCGTTGGAGTTGCTGCCACTGCCACTGCTGCTGCTGTTGCTGCTGCTGCTACTCTGCCTGTTACGGCCGTGGTTGTTGCCGTCAAACGTTCGCCGTAAATGGCATTTTCAATATTCTCAATCGACACTCTGGGCTTAGCGGAAAACTCATTGGTTGCCGGCGGCGACAGTTGATTACTTCGTGCTAGCTGCTCATCAACCGCAGCCGCTGCCTTCTGTAGCGCAGCACGGCTGGCTTTGACTTCGTCTAACAATTCGTTGCTGATGCCACCAACGAGGTCACAGCCAATGGCACCACCAACACCACCACCACCGCCTCCAACTGATTTCATTTCGTCAGCACGCACGCTCTGCTCGATTTTGTCTTCGAACTGGTCTCCTGGTTGTGTCATTGTTCTTGTGGCTGTTGGATGCCAGGGCTCATCGATTTTCAGCTCGCCAAAGTATGCGTCGAAATTGTGTGGCCGCTGCTCCTGATATTGCTGCTGTTGCTGCTGTTGATGGTGTTGCTGGCGTTGCTGGTGTTGCTGCCGGCCTGGATCATTATACCCAGCGACACTCGGCGACTTTTCATGCTCATCTTTAGTCACGCGTGAATTTGGCCAAGCATCCTGCTCGAATCCTGACTGCTGGCTGCCTCTACGCAACTGTGCTGCGCTTTGCGGTCGCCCGCCGCCATCATCGATGCCAGCAACAGCAACAGCTGCATCCGGCAGCTCTGTCAGCTCCGTCAACGCTGCCGTCTTTGGCAATTTATCAAATGTCAACGAGGATGCTGCCAGCGTTGAGGATGTGCTGCTCAGTTCCCGTGCACTCTTGTCTTTCGTTGAGCAAGGTGTTGGCGTCATTGTTGTTGCCGGAGTTGGTGTTGGTGTTGGTGTTGGTGCTTGTGTTGGTGCTGGCATTGTCCTGTCAGCGCTTCCTTTTTGAGATTCACCTGCTGCCATGGCAGACGCATCAAAGTGCGTCATGCGCTCCGGCAAATCAGCATTTTCGCTGTCCAAGGCACGCAATGTGGCACGCAGGTCGAACAGATTGGAAGTACCAAGCGCCTGACTTATGCCACCAAGAGCCCCGCCATACAGATCAGGATATGGCATATAGACGGGTTGAGGTGTCATCTGTGAAGTTAATAACATGCCAGCTTGTGTTGGTGTGGCGTAGGCCCATTGCTGCGGTGTTGCCGATGGCATTGGTATTAGCAGCGGATGTTTTTGATTTGGATGTAGAGATGGATGTGGTACTGGGGCCGGAGCTGTAGCTGATGCCGAAGCTGGAGCTGGACCTGCTGTGGACATTAGATTCGCTTGTGGCTGTATGAGGACAGGAATTGAAGCTGTTGTCTGTTGTATACAGCGAATCGTTTGGTTCTGAACCAATTTCGCAAAGTACATTTGGTACTGCAGCTGCACATTGACACAGTGGGCAGTGGAGGGGGTGAAAGCAAAATCAAACGCATGTTTATTGATTAAATATGCCAGGAACTGGCTTATTGGATGCTCTAATAACTCACCTTCATCATTTTCAATCGCTCGCTGCGCTGTGACATGGCAGCCGTCTGCTCATCAATGCGCTCCAGCATCTGCACCAGCTTTTTGTTCCGCTCATTGCGCTGGGTCTGCTCCTCCAAAAATTCCTGGTACGCCTGTCGCGTTTTGTGGCGCACGGACTTCTCGCTAAAGCAAACCAGTGGGGGTTATATTGGCAAAAATCCTTTATCTACCTCTCTTGCAGGCAACAACAAAATCTACTTACAGCTCGCTGCGCTTTTGTGATACTTTGTCCAGCTTGTGCTCCAGCTGTTGGCGATTGTCCTCGCTGTGGAAAATGCAAGCAATGGAGACAGAATGTATGAAGCTTCCATAAAGCAAAGTATTTCTTATTGAAAAACTGAAGTATAACAAAGTGGACAAGAAAATGTCAAATATATTTTTTACTAAAATATTTTAATTTATTCATTCATTTATAAGGCCGCTGACAAGTATTTAATCAACTCTTATATTCACCGAGAATAGCTAGGACAATTAACTTTATATTGTTTATATACTTATAAAAAAAAGTCTCTCTATAAAGCGCTTTAAATGTTCATTAACGTCGTACGCAGAACGGTGTCAATTTGTTTTCTCATGAGTATTTAATTGAGAAGGACAGGGCAAAGCAACATAACTGCCTGTTTCTCAGGCGAATTACTTCAACCTCTAATACTTGTTCAGTGGGCTTCAAATGGTATATAAAGTTTGCCAGTAAATAAAATAAGTTATTGAATGAAGCATTTGTAACCCCACAAATATATATATATTAGTGACTATCTGCATTGAAATACATAGTCTGTCTATGATCTAAGTTTCGCAACTAGATTGTTACATCATATGAGTGAAAGAGAAATAATGTGCTCAAATATATCAACCGAACTCATAACCAATAGGTTGAATCGTATTTTGCAAAGATATAATTATAATTGTATACTTAGTTCATTACTATATATGTCAGCAAGAGTATTTAATCTTTGACACCCCGCAGATAACTCTTCTTCCATGCTTTAATATTAATGGCAAGCTAATTATAAAAATATTCCACAGACCTGCGTTGCAGTTTCTCCTGGAGCAACTCCACCTGCAATTTGTAATTCTCCAGCTCAGCCTGCGGAAACATCTCGATGCGATACTGAGAGACTTATCGTCGTCCTAGTGCTCGTCCTGGTTCTCGTCGTCCAACTGCCAGTGGTGAACTGCACTCTACCGCTGTTGACACAGTTTGCATGGCAGCCAGCGCAGAGCCACGGAATACAATAAATGCGGCATTGAGAGTTATTTTTAAAGCAACTTTATTTGAATAGCCGCAATAAGCGTGTGTGTGTGTGTGTGTGTGTGAGTCTGTCTTTCTGTATGTGTGTGGCATTTGTTTATTGAGTCGCGTTGTCATGACTACCTTATTTCTTAGCTCTGTTTTGCTATTATTTTGTGTTTTGGTGGTTGCTTGGCATTGGCCTGGGCGTCAAGCGACAGGACTGTGGAGTGACCTGCCCTTATTGATTTTACTTTGGCCCTTTTTGGCTTTTGCCACACAATGCTAAACAGTTGCAAGCATTGAGAGTGGCTACCTAACTTTCGATTTTGCGCTCCATGAATTACCCATGCTCCTTTCCCGGCACTCAAATATAGTGGGCATTAATTACACGCCTGGCAAGTAGGTCAGTTTTTTGTTAGTAGGCACCACTTTAAAACTTTCACTACGCTCGATAGCAAAAATGTGGAGAATCGTTGGGGCCGGCCAAAGCATTTGTCATTCAATGCAAGAGATTTGCCTGCACGAGCGACCGCAGCTTCTGCAGTACCATGAACCTTCGACCTTTTTTTTGGGGTGGGGGTGAAAACACATGTTGTTCTCACACACTCATACTCACACACACACACACACACAGTCGCACACAAATACTTTTAGACAGGAGCAAAGTTGGGCAGCCAAGCGTGCGGCACCTGAATGTGAATTAATGGTAGCGTCTATCACTCGCTGGCCGCAGACAACAGCAACAACAACAAAAACAACAACAACAAGAGGAACGACGCACTGCCATATTCACACAGTCACCATCATGACCAGAGCCGCGACAGCGTTAGCCTGTGGACACGGACACGGACACGGACAGGGACAGGGACACGGACGCAGACACCGCTGTCTACTCCTCCTAGCCCAACCCCCTACAGCTTGGCTTGGTTTTCGCTTGGCATATGCCGTTGTCGTCACGGTGTCGTGGTTGTGGCTCGCAATATAAAATTTTTGGTTATTTACAAACTAGCCAAACTGAAGCAGGCAACATAAGTGCGGCTGGTTATTTTCGGGTTTTCACAGTGTGGGGGTGTGTTTGCCTGTGTGTCACATGCATGAGTGTAATTTGTAGGCAACTGCTTTTAGGGGTAGTACTTAGGTACAGACTGATATTACATTTTAAATATTTAATTTCGTCTATAGTATTTTATTATTCACATAGATTGTAATGCTTTCATATTTGTATATAATTTGTATGTTCTTGATCAACATTATAAGTCATCAGCTGTGAAACCGTCAACTAAAAATCATCATTCAAACTATTTTAAAAAAAGTGACTCTTCCAATCAATTCAAGCTGTTGCCAAGCAACCAGAAGGAATATCCTGGCAACTCTGCCAGTATAGTAAAACAGCATATTTCATGGAAAAATGTTGCTGACATGCAACCGTTGCGACGACAGTCACGCCCAGGCGGACAGGCTGCGATAGAGATACAAACAAAAAGCGTATGGAGAGCAGATGACTAGTTGATTTGTAGTCGATAATAATATTTGGAATCAAATGTTTTTCGAATATCGTGGAATGTTTGTTTGTAATTTTGAACAGTAATTGGCGGCCGAAGTAGTCTTGATAAAATGATTTGAATAAACATGACCCTATTGCCAACTGAATTCAATGGTCATAGAGATTTCGCTGGCATATTTTACGAATTTGGCGCTTGTCGAAAATTTGCATGGAAAGTTGTGTGGAAATCTAAAAGAAAATTGAAAATTTAGCCAAAGCGAATTTATGTGTATGACTTTATGCTGCAAATGCCAGACTTTGTGAGGCTATAGTAGCTGTGTACGTGTATATATATGTGTGTGTGTGTGTGTGTGTGTGTGTGTGTGTATTCTGCTTATCAGTTGCTGCACAGCATACATTTTGGCGCATTTTATTTCAGAAGAAGAGTCGGCGGTCTCTGTGCCTTTTGCCGATTTGCAGTCAATGAAGTAGAAAACTGAAAACTTTTTCTTTGCAGTCTATTAAAAATAATGGCCGTTGACAGCGAAGCCACTCGCCAAGTGAGAAAGGCGCCACATGCAGTCCCCCATGTGTGTATGTGTGTGTGCGTCTCGGAGTGTGTGCGCGAGACAGTGGCGGGCATTAAATTAATATATATGTGTGTACGTCGGGTAATTTCTCATAGCGTTCCATTCATAGACTCTGCCGTCGCACTGCCCACTTGCGTTTGCCTTTATAACGCCGCTGTCTGAACTGTAGGTCAATTGCGGTACATTCGGGCAAAGCACTTAATATTTATTTCAATATTCAAATGTCAAATGCAAAAGTCCCCAAACTATTACAGGAGAACCATCAGATCACTGCTCGGAATTTGTAATCTCTTAAAACTTGAACATTTACCTTTTTAGTTGCAGAACATCCAATAGTCGCATATACTTCAATGGACGCCTATTCTGCACTCGTTTCTTGCACTCTCGCTGCGGGCGAAATATTGTGAAAAAATGACTGGCCAACGTGCCGCAGCGGTGGTTAATGCGATAATTTAATTGTAATGCGGGTCTGGCGTCTTGGGTGCCAATAATTTAACTTGCAATCAGCGCAGCATTTAATGGGTTAAACATACATATGTATGAAGCAGCAGATAGAGAGGGAGAGATGGATAGAGAGAGAGAGATGGAGATATTTTTGCAGAGACAGACTCACATGGCAGTTGCCAAGCCAAGAAGTGAATGAACCGAAAGGAAAAGCCGCAAAGGATGCAGAACAAGAGCTGACAAAGAAATTCAGTGACTGCTCCTGCTGTTGCTGCTCCTGCTTCTCCTGCTGCTGTCCTGTAAAAGGCGCCGGCACGAGTTTGGGATTTTTGCACGTAAACGAAGGGAAAGAGGTCACAGACAGCAAATGGGTAGCATACTTCTTACTGGCGCTTGGCCAACAGAAAAATACACTTACAGGGAGTAAAAGAGAGAGAGAGAGAGAGAGAGAGAGAGAGAGTGAATAGTTGCAAAGAACAGTTGCTGTGCCAACGTCAAACATTTCATATCGATAAAGTAGTCAAGTAGCAAGCAGCGTCTCTTACCTCGTAGCCAGTTGCAATGGAAGAGTCACTAGAGGCAGGATTAAATGAGGAAGAGCAGGCGGAATGGCAGCGCCTAATGCTGGCTGTCACCTACAAAGACACCATCGATAGGCTCGTCCTGCAGCAGCGCTCTCAGCGCCTAAATATGCAAAAGCCGCCGCCGAGGTTGCCCGCCTCGCTTCGCAGACTTCGCAGCTCCTCGATTGGCCAGAAGGCGGTGCCGGAACGAGTGCTGCTCACGGGTAAGAAGCTGCCGCGGCTGCAGTCGCTGCTGGGTGACACAGATCAGGATACGGACAAGCTGGATGAGGGTGTCCTTAATGCGCTGAAGTACGAGCGGGATTTAGATGCGCTGCGCGCCTTTTTTCAGACTGCTAACCAACAGCTCTACATGACCAAAGAGGAGCTGGAAGGTGAAGTTCCAAGCCGCCTGGAGCTAGCCATTGGCTCGCTGAGCGGCAACAACAGCGAGGAGTCCGTGGCTATCAATCAGCTGCAGCAGTCCAAGGATGAGCTGAAGCAGCTGGAGGTGCAATTAGAGCAACTGAAAATCGATGGTGTGGCCAAGCTGCAGGAGACGGAGGAGCGCATTGCCGATGCCAAGTACAATTTGAAGTGTGTCTCCCGCGTCAACGATCTCGAGTACAGCCTGGTGGAGCGTTGGGAGGCGTCTCGCGTCTCACAGGCACAGATCTGGGGCGAGAATGGCGAGCGCGCCTACCTGCGCGACATTCTCGACTACAAGCAGCGTCTGGCTCGCGAGGATCGCGTCAGCCAGGAGCTGGGCGCCTTTCGCAGACGAGAGCTTGCTGACCTGCAGCAGCGCATCTTGGACTGGCAGCAACGCTATGCCGCTGAGCTGCGTCGCGTCGATCGTGAAACTGAGGCCTGGGAGCTGCGCATCCTGGAGCAGACCAAGTCACTGGCGCATCATCGCGAGGTGAATGCTCAGCATGCGGAGTTTGTGCGTGAGTATCGCGCCAAGAAGGAGGAGGAGCAGCGACTGCATGATCTTCTGGCGCATCGCATGGAGTGCGCCATCAAGTTGCAGGCCTGGTGGCGCGGCACGATGGTGCGACGCGGCCTGGGACCCTTCAAGAAGAAGCCGAAGCGTGGCAAGCGGCCCAAAGCCAAGAAGTAGGCAAATATATTCAGCATGCTAGCAAAAATGCAACCAACTCATCTGTGCCTTATGGAAATCAACTTGTGACTTAAAACCAATTAAAAAGTTGGCCCGCTGCAGTTAACACGTCAGCGGTCGGCGGCTTACGTCAGCCTTAATGACATGCCGCCATTGTCAACAGCCTTGGCCATTGTTTGCGCGCAGCTAATGGGCTTTCAGCCAGCAGCCTCATCCTCCCACAAGCAGTAGCCTCAGCATCAGCAGTTGGAGCTGCAGCCGCTTGTGATATAGCTATATGCTCAAGTAACATTTAACAATTTTTTATCTTATTTTTTATTTTTGTATACTCTTTAGGTATTCAAAATGGGTAAATGGTTAAATGTCCTTTTTCAAATGTATGGAAGAGAGCTAGAGACTTTTAGCTTCGAAAACAAATTTAAATATGCAAAAGAGACTTTTGAATTCCTAAGTAAACATCTAATCATTGGGGCTTAACCAAAAAAGAGTAAAAATAATGTTAAATAGTTTGTAATCCTAATTTTCCAATTTAATTATTCATTTGAATCCAACCAGAATCAAAATACATTTACATTTATTTTAAAATTAATAACTGTACGATTAAAAATTCCTTCAAGTTTTATTTGTAAATAATATTGAAATTTAATTACATAATAAAATTGAAATATAAATATAATACTGTATATTTTATATACACTCGGAGATGGCTATAGGATATCTCCTAGTCCATTATCAACTGAGCATTTCAACTTGTTTTGTTCATATTGTTTGGCTGTATGGTGACATCCAAGTGGTTCCCACTGGCAACAATGGCCTGGTTGGCAGTCGGACAGTCATTTTGTTGTAGTTGTTGTTGCTCTTACTTCCGTTGTTGTCGCGCTGTTGGTGCATGGCGATAAACAGCGACAATTTGCCTGCTGAATGGATGCAACTTTCTCACTGTCAGGCGGGGCAAAAACACAAGTTGCCCATGTGTGTGTGCATTGTAATTTAAAATATAATTAATGGCCGTTGCCTTAATTTATTGAATTTGCATGGGCGCCGCGAACGTTGCCATTTCTTGTTTATTTCTCTCTCTCTCCCCCTCTTTCTGGCTGCCACTCTATCTCCGCCTGCGTGTTGGTTATTGTTTGGCTTAATGCTCACTTTTGTTTTATACTCTGGCTCTTTCAGCTGTGGCAACAACAGCAACAACAACCCAATAATGACTGCCGCAAGTCCATTTTATTGTGAGGCCTTTTGTTTATTCGCTGGCGAATGAATTTATGGAAGATGGCACCAGAAGAATACCCCACGAGACACCAAACAAGTATCGCTCACATACATATACAGTTTTCTGCGTAAAGTCTAAAGATATCCAGTAGACAAATGCATATTCGACCTTCAAAGGTATGCAAGTATATATTCTTCATCTGGAAGGACATCCAGGACCAATATGTAATGATATCCAGACAGATCTGTAGTGGGTTATTTTCTAAGGACTCATGCAAAGCCAACAAAAATATAGTTTCCTTAAAGAAAAGTACTGCAACTTTCAACTATTCTTGTAAGCCCTAGCTAATCCCTTTAACTATAGGGTATATGCATTTGGGAAAGACGAAATAAAAATAATTTAATTTACATAATCTCGAAACTTCTTTCATAACTAGTTTCGTACGGGTCCTCTCAACTAGTTTCACTTAAAGACAACTAACCGAGCTCTTATACCCGTGTTCCAGTTGACTGTCGTGTGCATTAGTTAAAACATACTAAAAGAAACGTTCGCTAAAATCCTTTAAAATTTGCAGGCGCTACGCTGGTTTCCCCAAGAGAAAAGGGGCGCCAGCTAGGGCTCCCTTAAATTTACATACAAATTAGGGTTAATGAGCAGTGAAATTGTTATTTAACTTCGGTTGGCCATTTGGCGCTTTAAAGTGCGCAACACTTGAGCAAGCCGTGTTTTAAATAACCACGCAGTTTGCGACACGTTTTAGAAATTTCGTAGTCTATGGCAGATCTTTTAAGTATCAAGGATTACGGAGGACACACCGACCCGACCAACTAGCACAATACTCGCACGCATAAGTTAATTGAAGAATGTGCATACGCCACGTGCTCACAAATTAATTTGACTTTCATTTTTTTAAACAACACTCGCCCCGTTTGAGTTGTATTTAAAATTTAATCAAACAGCGCACGTCTTTCAATATAAATTTATGGCCGCACGACGCATAATCAGAGACCAGCTCCTCCACTGACCAGCCATAAAAAAGGGTTAGCTACCTCACCGCACCCGCAATCCTCGAACTCTTTCAACTCGTCACAGCTTTCAACACTCCAACGCAGTCATTTGATATGCGTGCGTGACGTGCTGGCCGGTGGGGAAATGGTGTCGATGTTTTAACGTCTAATAGCAACACGTTCGTCTGATAAAATATTTTATTGGCATGTGTGGAACCCGTCCTGTCGGTCAATTTATTTTATAGATTTTTGAAATTCCCTTGCACTGCCATATGATAACTTGCGGGCAGTATTCGCTAGACTTAATCCATGAGAGTGACAAGTTAAAAAAAGTACTAATGTTTTTCAACAACTGAAATAAAGCTAAAGGGTGCTTAAGCAACGTATACTTGATGAAATTGTTTTTATAAGTAATACAAAATATAGGGTATCAAGGGAGGCATTCGAGCAAACTTTCTGTATTGTCGATGGGCTTATGCCGTTATTCCAAATTCATATTTCATGAAATTAGTGCAACATTTTTACTTTCTCGCATGTGAGACCATTTTGAGCACATAAATCATTTTAATATACAACCTACACTTTGGAGCTAAACAAACACCGGAGGCATTTTTATTTGCCTACGTGTCTTTTGTCCGGACCCCTGACTTTGACCTGTCCACTAAATATACATATATATAGCTATATATATATGATACTCCAAACATACATATCTCATATCTATCATGCAAATCTAAAATAAATCTTTAATATCTGTTTCACGGAAATCACGGGCAGGCGGTCAGCAGTTTTGACTCGTACTCGTTATAAATAAATGCCAAATGGCCCAATGGCCAAATGGTGAATGCCAAAATGCCAACTGCTGCTGCCGATTGTTGATTCACATCTTCGTGGGCAGGCAGCATTTGAATGGCTCCAACGGTCGCTGCGGGCGAATTTGTGTGCTTTTCCAAACTTTTGTGTTTTCATTGTTGTGCGCCGTGAAGCATACTTTTGCTTTTCATTTTTGTATTCCATTTTATTTTTTTATTTTTGGCATAATTCAGCAATTAGCTGCCATGCTAGGCACAACATTGGTGCGCATTAGCCAAGCGCCGGGGCCGTTCAATGAACCTGTCGCCGAGTTTCAAAAATCAAAGCGCGACCCACAAATAGAATTTTTCGCAGAATGAGAAAAGCAAACTTGAAAACGTAGCGCGAAAAGTTTTTTGCGAACGGCAATTCTCTGTTATTTAATTTGCGTACTGATTTTATTATTGCTGTTGTTGTTGCCGTTGTTGCTGTTGAGCGCCGTTTGGAATTTTAAATATGGCGTCTGTTTTGTTTGAAAACGGAAACGAGTGTCTCTCAGTTTATTTGTTTGTTTGTCTGTGTGTTTCTTTTGGCTCGTTTGTTGTTGATGTTGTCGTCGGCAACGACGACGACCCAAAATGAAGTCAAGCAACTTTTATGCCGCTCCTTTGGCAGAGGAAACGCCGTCTAATGTGTTAGTTTGTGCATCCGTCTTTGTGTGTGTGTGTGTGTGTTTGTGTGTGAGTGTATGTGTGTGTGTCTGTGTGTATTTGCAATTGCCATTGCCAGGGGCGTCGTCAGTGAACAGAGCACACAGGATTTTATATAATCACAGCTCCCTGAAGTTTTAAAGTTGCACTCGGTTGTGGAACACGGCAACTCAAATATTTATCTTCTTAAATTACATTTTTGTGAAATATCTGCATATAAATCTACATAAATAAAATTGAAACGAACTGTGTTTGGCGGCAGAATTGACATGATTTTATTTTGTATTTTATATTTATCCTGGAACATTTACATATATTTGACCAACGCCTCTGTTCATTGCCAACGTTCACTCTTTATGGAACCAGCTCACATAAACACTTACGGCAAAACTGTGCTTGTGTGCACTAATAAAGTTGGCTTTGCATTTTTAATAGTATACTTTTCGGCGCATTAATTTTAATGTTGCTATTTTTGCCACCAACGGAGACACAGTGAGTCTGTGGCACAGTCAGACCGGTGGCAAATGAGTTAAGCCCCATCAGAGTGTTATTTTGTCTACAGCACCGCGTTGGCACCTTGGCACCCATTATACGAGTACGAGCAGGAGATAATCATGTACGAGTACTAGCCATTTGATTTTATTGATGTCATGCAATTTGTGCTTTGCATTTCCCGAATCCAGTTGATAGGCACTGGGCAATTGAACATAAATTGGAAATGGATGTTGAGTGTTGATTAGTAAAACAAAGCTCGCTTATCGTGAATTTGCACTAGTTTTTGCATGACCTCCGAAAATGTACGGGTATACACACACAGGCACATTATCTCTACAATATTATTTATGTAGATTTTTGTTTTTATAATGAAGCAGCAGTATAGGCAGCAGCTGCAACAGATAAACGTGCCAATAAATTAATGTGCTTTGCATTTCATTATTTGCAGTCTGTCATACGATAGTGCAATTGCAAATACATATACAAATAATATGAATCACATATCCGAGTCCTCATATCCGCGCGGTATCACTCCATGTACTGCTTTCTGGGCTGCGTTTTTCAGCAAGTTTAGCATTACACACAATTTTAATTAATTACAACACAGCACTGCGCAATGCGCATATGTAAATACAAATGGCCCACAACTGTTGGGTTATAACGAAAAAAAAATACAAATGTATATGATGCCATATGCAACATAATACGCAAAGGAAAAAAATGTAATTAAATTAAATTGAGCACAATCTTACTTTCACTCTCTCTCTCTATCTCTCTCTCTCTCTCTCTCTCTCTCTCTCTCTCTCTCTCTCTCTCTCTCTCTCTCTCTCTCTCTCTTGATCGAACTATTTTGACGGTACTTTAAATACAGTTGCCATGTAATGATTTGTATAGGCATTTAAGTTATACCAATTGCAGTGCGTTTGAGTTTGTTACGCAAATTTGTAGAACAAGCCAAACAAGAACTGAAAAAAACTACAACTGAAACTCATACAAATTTGTACATGTTAAAAAATTGGGAGCTGCAGTGACAGATGGGTGGACATTTGGTTTGCTTTCTTCTTCTTTTTTTTGTCAGAGTGTATGAAGTGAAAAACAGTTACACACAAAACAAAAATAAGGCAAAAACAAAATGCCCGACGCCATACACAAACAATTTGCAATTCAACAGCTAAAGGGATCAGCAGTGACAAGCGCATTTGCAGCATTTCATTGAGGGTGTGGGGATGAGGGCGTGCAGATGTGGCACAGCTTTCGCCGCCCCAAAACGTCAACCATACACATGTTTCTGTTCTGTTGGATGCCGGATGCGAAATCAGCTACCATCCATACATATGTACGCTCCATTTTGTAATACTCTTGCGTAGAGTATACTACATCAATTATTAAATATGTACCCATTTCATTTCTCTGCTATATGTTTAACAAATATTAATTTTACATATTAAATAATATACTTGCATAAACTGTTTATTTGTCAACTTGAAGAAATCGACACATATACATATGTAGATATACAAGTTGTATTTGTATAAGAGCGTCATTCACAAAATTAAAATCGGAAAATTAAATAAATATATTATGTTATAAAAAAAACAATAACTTTTTAACACGATTAGAGAACAGAGAAATATTTATACTTTTAATTACAATATAGAATATAGAAAAGTGAAGGAAAGACTGGAAAAGACTTTCACTTTTTTCAAGAACAATTCATACATAAACATTTGAACTCACTATTTAAATACATTAAATAGGGTATTCATGCGCCTAAGTGTTAACAAAAATGTAATTCGATTTTTTGTATGCATTGTCATTTGCATTGCGTTCGTAAATGCATTTGTTTTTATGTCGTCACACCGATTTGTTGTTGCTGTTATTGTTCTGGACGTCCGCCTTGTTGAAATTAATGAATTTGTTCACATTGGATGATGAGTGTTCTTTATGTGTGTGCGTCGCTTTTTGAAGCATACTCAATATGATGTGGGCACAATGATAAAATAAATTAATTTCATATGTGTGGCAAACTAGCTTGAAAGCTTTTATACCCTGTCCCCATTAAAATTGTCAAAATGGTGCTCATAAAAAATAATGAAAGCATGTTTTTTTTGATTCTATAAAGTATCGTTATCAACTTGCCATGTCTTTAAGGCACTCCGAATTATCCTGTATTAAATTCAAGTGAATGTGGGATTTAAGCAACTGAGGTTGAAGTGTATCTACTTATTGATCGTTGATCCTTGAACATGTATTTAATTGAGTACTGATACTGGCAGCTGGCAAGTATCTTTATGTTTAAGTTAATTGATTACAACTTGAGATTGTTTCAGATTATTGTTTCTCAGCGCTTGCCGCCTTAGTTTTTCTTTTGTGCGTCCAATTAGTGTCTCGTATGCCAAACACCTGTTCAGTGTAAATGCGCTGCTAATTAATTGGTTATTAATTAATATTATTGCGTATATTGTGTGTGACTGTGTAATAACATATTGTGGCCAATCAGCAGACATTCAGCGATTTAAAGCCATTTAACATTTCATTCATAATTTAGAGCATCTGTTAGCTGGGGGCTTTGGGCTGACAAGTGCGGATAGAGAAGAACGTGGCCAAAATGTCTAAAATGAAAACACTTAATGAAAATACTTATTACGCAAGTGCGAGGGTAAATTGAAAGCGAAATGCATTTTAATGCCACATTTTCAACTTAAATGCAGCGTACACACACACACACACACACACACACACACAAACACATACAAACATCCGTTGGGCGGAAGCCACAATGCGCAATAAAGATGGCAAGGCGTGGGCAGTCTGACAGCCGGCCAGGGTTGCTGGAGTGGCGGCCAAAGCACGTAAAGATCGTTGCCATTGATTTATGCGCCGCGTGCCAGCTCCAGCGTGAAGCGTACAACAAGCCAAGGCAACGCGCAACTTACGTACAAAAAAAAACACAAAAAACAACACAAAATAAGTAGGATGCTGTAGAGTGCACTGTAGTGCCATGAAGAGAGCGCTGGAGCGCGAGCTGACGCTGACGCTGAAACTGGTTGTCCTGGCGACTGACGAGTGCGGGTCAGCTGTTAAATAAGTGTGTCAACACGTTGACTCCTTGCTCCGTGCTCCATGCTCCATGCCCACGACTTTCACGCCCGTTCCACTTAACTGCCAGCCAGTTTTCAGCTAAATGAAGCGTGCCCCCAAAAGTATGCAGCGAATCCGCTGTAAAACGTGCACCATCCATTTTAGCATCCTGTCATTCTGCTTCTAGCTTTAAAATTTGATTAAGTCCAAGCTGGCGATAAGTTCATCGTGCGTTTCAAGCGTTTCGACTTGCCATCGCACTTTTACATACATAATTTGACATGGTAGAGATGTGAATGGCTACGCGAAGGATGTGCGCCGTGTGACAGCTACGAGCACAGCAATTAACTGAGACACCCACACACGTGCAGGCAGCTGTTACGGCCTAACGCAATTACAACTGCAGACTCAAAATTGCGAATGTCGCCAACATTGGTGTTCGATTTTTGTCACTCTTGACATGCGAGTAGGGCGGCAATGCGGTGGGCATGGTTATAGCCATATCCGCTGCACCTACATATTGTCAAATGCCACAAATCGAACGCTGACGGCTGACGGCTGATGGCAGCGTTCAGTTTGTGGCTGCGTGCCGTAAAAATGGCTCGCATACCGTGTAATTACTTATACGACGCGTTGGTCGATTTGGTCGATGATTACTATGCAATTACCTTTATCAATCATTTGCATATTACCATAGTGCAAACTCTGAAAAAGCTACTCACAAATCAAATATCAGTAAATAAAATAGTAACGAGATATTTATTGTGATTTCAGCGAGCAAACAACTTCAAGTTCTATATAATGATAGATATGTACTAGACTAGTTAAAAGATTAAGAATTCTCAGAAGTTCGACAAATAGTTCAAGCCAAGGACAATCATATTCTCAACGTAGCTTAACATTAAAAAAACCTACAAGATATTTATTAATTGGATCACGGCACAAGTGATGTCAAGTCGACGCTTAAATAAATTAATTTTTTCAATTTGTTTTTTTTTAAATATTCAAATTGACACTGCAGGCTTATTTAATTTGTGCGCATCCATCTCGTTGGTTGCCTGTGGCGTTTTAATTATTCATATTGGCTACAGTGAACTGTTAATAATGTTATATAATGAGCACAAATAAATAATAAAGTATGCATGGGAATGCACAAAAAGTGCAGAGCCAACCGGGCGCCTGTCTTTGTGAGGCATGGTGGTGACAGAAGAGATGCCAGGGGCAAGCAATTTCCGTAACATTTGAACAGCAGCTTGCGACGTGATTTGCATTAGCCACGCCCCCAGCTCCGCCTGCGCCCTTGCGAGGTCGTCTGCTGCCGTCTCGATAGGTTGCTGACTGTAATTTTTTATGGGCGCCATCAGCAGGCAGTTTTTGTGCAATCTATCTGCATGTTGCACGTCATGTTTAGCTATGTTGCACTTATGGTTTTATTATATTGCGGCCACTGATTTATGGCCCAGCCGTTTATTTGCGAGCTGTGACCAAATCTTACAACCGGCTGCTGCTGCAAAATTTATGTGCTCCGAAAACAAACCACAAATGGCAACAGGCAAACTGGCAAACTGGGAAGACAATGTTCCACAAATAAACTGCTTTAACTAATAAACGCAGTCAGCTGCAAGTGCTGCCCCAGGCGAAAGTCAGTGGCTCAAGTGTCACAAAAAGGCCAAGCAGCACAGACACAAAACAAATGTTGCCACAGTTCAAAAAGTTTGCGGTTTCCTGGCAGGAGAACATAAATCGTTTTATTGAGCCCGTCATCCGCAAAACTTGCAACAACAACAGCAAGAAGGATAACTGTATCTCAGCCTGTGCCGCTGGACGGCGCACAGATGTAGGCAATATCCAATTCCACACACCACCGATTGGTAATGGCTAATTATGTGTGAGTAGCATTTGGTCAAATGGCTGCATTTCTTGACCGTCCAGACATTTCATTTTACACTTGCAGTTTGGGTAAGAAAAGTGCCCATAAATTGTAGTTAGCCAAGATTTTTACTGTGTCGCTTGTGTCGCCTTGAGATTTTTGGCCCGCCTGCCAAGCGAAATAAAGCAGAAGAATGCCAAACAAGTGCAAAGCGCGATAACAACAATAAGTTGCCAGTTGCTAGCTGCAAGTTGCAAGTTGCTCCAATGCACAATACAAGAGTCGATAGTTTTGAAATAGTTTTGGCATTGCTTGCCCCTTTGATAAACCATTCGAACAGTCAGCGCCGTTTACTGTCAGTCGTAGTCACAGTCGAACTGGAAGCAGCAGCAGCAGCGGTAGCAGAAGTGGATGTGGAAGTGAAACTCGGAGTCCAAGTCGAAGTCGAAATGCTTGGCTGTTTGTAATTTATGGCATTTTAACAAGCAGGCAACAAACAACCAAATGGGGAACGGCAAGTTCCGTTACAGTTTCTGGCTACAAATAGGCATAAATTTGCATTTAATGCAGCTGAGAATGAAAAGGGCAAAAATGAGGAGCGTAAATGCCAAAAATTATTTTGCTATTTAGTGAGTATATAATTTCCTGGTCTCGTCCAGCTAGCGCCTGAGAATGGACCTGGGCCTGGATCACAGGTCGCAGGTCGCAGTTCGCAGGTCTTAGTACGCTAGGTGCCATAAAAGCGGCATACATTTTTAAACTTTTACAAAAAATTTGCATTGCAAATGCCTTAAACACGCACACAAACATACATACACACACACACACACATACACATGTGAGACTCGCTGCTTGCTGTAGTATTTTTCGCGTTTTGCATGCGGTTTTAACAGCGTTTGGGTCAGTCTATTAAAATGCAAAATCCCTCCGCGCGTTGCCCCTTTTGTCCGGAAGTCCATTTTGTCTTGTCGTTCACGTCATAAATATGGCCGGCAAATGGCGTTGCTGTTTACGGCTTAGTCTGCCTCTGTGTGTGTGTGTGTGTGTGAGTTTGTTTATGTGTACCGCTTTTAATGACAATTTGCTGGGGGTTTGCATTAAATTGAAGCGAATTTCACTTGACACACATATGAACGTGAACGTATACGGTATACGGTATACGGTATACGGTATGCATGTGTGTGCGTGTGCATGGCACTTTACTCCATTCGTCGTTCATCGTTTCTTTTGGTTTTATTTTAAAAGCATAAATTTAAATAATTTCCACTCTTTCCATTCGCATTTACATCTTGCTTTTTGAAATGTGTCTGTCTAGAATCTAGATACTAATCTAAATATGTGTGGAAGTGTGTGTGTGCCTCTGTATCTGTGTTTGCTTGTGTTCACTGCAAGGTTTAGTTGGCACATGATGACAGGCTAGCTGCCCTCAGGTCATCAGAATTGTCAACCTACACAGGTCAGGTTTATTTTTGTCAGCTATCATTCAAGTCTTAAAGATTTCTTTCCTTTCTACACTGCCCTAAATGTAGCGACATGCCTGCCTCATATCTTTTTTTAAAGCAGTCTCTGCTAGATTTGCTCCCTACATGCGTTACATCACTTATTCCGCTTTCTTTACATTTCGTTTGCTTCATGTGCCATGCATGAGTTTTATGTCTCATTTCCGTGCCTGCGGATAGGCTATGACAAATTTATGAGCTACGAGGAGCTGCTAACTCGTTTGCTTATTTTTCTAGCATACATTTAATATGTTGAGTGTGTGCTACTACTTATTTATAAGCATAACATTTGCAAATCAAAGCATCATCCACAATCCTGATAAAGTGTGCTTCAAATTATGGATACTTAAAGTTTCAAGTGTCCGCAATATAATTGCACATATATACTATGTACATATAGATTTATGTGTCTTACTTTTTGGATATTATTTTCCACACGAATGCTTTAACATGACAAAATTTACTAGCCAAGATGAAGATGAAGTTCACTTACCCCGTACCCCGTACCCCTTGCCTTTGCCTTTGCCTTAGCTGCTTGTCACTTAACGTGAAAAACAATTTTTCTCTCAGCTATGAAGCTATGTTTGGCTATACTGTATATATGTGTGTGTGTGTGTGTGTGTGTGTGTGTGCAGCTATCAAAAAACCAATTTTCGCTGCTAAATTGATGTTTATAGCAATGTACGATGATGACAACGACAAGCAAGATGATGTTGCCGTCGATGGCAATGATGAGCTTGTTGTGACCACCATCTCACCGTACCACTATCCCACGTCCCACGTCCCACGTCTCTCGTCTTACACCCGCCCCTATGCGCTGATGAAGACAAAGTGCCAATGCGAAAAACTAAACGCCAAGCCGGCTGTCTAGGGCCTGACTTGCTACAATGCGCCAATGAAAATCCTTTTCGACTCAGCTCGAGTCAACTCGACTCGAGTCTCCTCTCAACGCGACTTGACAGCATTTTGATGCTTCCGCATGTAATTTATGTGACACTTGCAGCACCATGGATCAGCAGGAGCTGCGGGCCATGTCTCGACACTGTGCCGAGACTGTGGTTCTAGTTGCTGCTAGTTTAGTTTTTATTAGGTATTCGCAGTCAGTTTATGAGCCGTTGATTTTCTTGAGCAAATGCCATCAAAAGCAATCAGGCTCAATAAGCGTGCTCAATGCTACTGCCTAATCATTTAATTAATCGCCAAGTGTATAAAGTAAGCAGTACACTGGCAAGTATGCATGGAGACCAACACACACTTACACACACACATCAGTGTAGCATGTCAGCTTCCTTTTGTTTAAGATACGTGCTGCTGACTCGAGTATATGAGGAGCACAAATGCGGTTGCATATTAATTGAAACTCACTCAAACATGAACGCCAGTCACTTAGGGGTGCACATGATGCAGTTCACCCCCTCAAACGCCACCTCACACGTCCCTTGCCATCGTCTACAAGGCATCATACGCCCCGACAGGCGTCAGGCGTCAGTCGTCTGCCACTTGCCGCTTGTGAGTATATTAAAATGTTTGGATGCACGCTTGCATTAAATGAATATGAATGCATTTCAAATGATTTTCTCGTGATTACGATTCGATGCACTTGCGCCGCTGTCGGCAAACTCCAAAGCTTAAGCGCAATAGCATCTGACAAAGACACAGGCATTATTATCTCATATCTGTTTGAGTCAGATCAAAGCCATGTCTTAAGTGGCACAGAAGTGTTGCTGACAACTGCATTTGGGGCAATTAGAGAGAGAGCCTAATAAATTGACGGTAATTATGACAAGGTAAGTGCTAATACCTAATGCCTGTACCTGTACATATGTACAATGGTAATGATACAATAAAAGTAATTGAGCTGCCTCATTCGAATTATAAATAACCTCCAGATAAGGAGCATCCGTAAACGTAATTAAATAAATTGGTAAATTGGATATTTAATCTTCCTTGTGAGTTAAATTATACAAATTCTTTGCGTTAGAATCTTGCTTTAACTTTTGAATTCGTTTTCTTGGTGTATTTTTGTTCAGTAGACGTAAAAAGAAACAAAAAGAGGAGTTTCAACTTGGCAATTGTACAAAACATTTTTTAATCTAGAGTCACTCTTTGGTAGTTTTGATACTGTTCACTTTTCTTCCGATAAAAATTCATTTAATTTTGCTTAAGCATTACATACAAAGCATTTAACTTATCTTCTTCACTGATGTTCATGCTTGGTGAAACAAATCAATTATCTCTACAAAAGTATAAGAACTGAAATAGTAGTGATAAAAGTCTCGTTTCAAATGAGAGAATTCATTGTACCTGTATCCAATTGACTAAAAGTACTAATCACGCTGGCTTAGTATTAGATTTAACACTCAGCGACTGCAGAGCATTTGCTTTAGTTGCTGTTTTCTTTTTTTATATCTTTCACTGGAATATTCGTACTGCATTGTGTCTGTTTGGCTTCCCCAAATAATAGTGCCAATTAGTCTTCAACTCTGACACACATTTGCACAGCTGTTTTCAATTAGTGTCATTGTCATTATCTATTGACAACCGGAGCACGGCTTGAACAAAACTTCAGTGCGCTTGCCAGGTATTAGGCATTTGAGCCATACAACTTGTGGCTGGCTGGCTGGCTGGCGTACAAAATAGCAAATTAATATAAACATGAAACTGTTAATCTGGGTGTGTGCGCTGTGTTTCGCTGGCAACAAAGTCAGTGGCATGTTCTTTGAGCTGCCACACAAAACAGCAACAGAAACAGGAACAGAAACAGAAACATCGGCGGATGGCAGCACTAATGATGGCTTCATCGGCGAAGCAATAAGCGGGCTCAACGAGTATTTTGACGGCAGGAAAGTAACTTCTGGCATTGTGAAGCCTGTCAGCCAGCGGAAAGGCGACAGCAGGCCTGATGCAACGACAGCATCGGCATCGGCATCGTCGGGATTTTTCGATGAAATGGAAATGTCACTGGAACATGCAACAGATAAGCTCGACGGCTTATGGCAGCAATTTAGAAAGGTAACACAAGCAGCTCCGTTGTTGATGGAGGTGGCAAGCACAAGTTTGTTGAGCTCTATGTTGCATTTTAGGGACTGCTTAATTTGATGGGCAGCGATGACGTTGATGGACTTGATGCGACAACAACGGGCAACTTGCAGCAACTGAAGCCAGTTGCAGCAGTTGTGATGTTGGCCAAAACAACTTCAACAACTGTTATGCCAACAACAACAGCAACAACATTGGTAACAGCAACAACAACCATGCGACCAGCGACTGAATTGGTGACACCCACGAGTACGCCGCTTCCATGATGGCTTCTAGAATGAAGCATTATGACTTTAACAAGCAACGAAAGATCAGCTTTCATTAAAATACAGAAAAACACAAAAGCTAACAAACTCGTATTTATAAAAGAAGTCAACATTAAACAGATGGCTTAAGTATTTTCCCAGCTGGCAATACAAAATGCCCGAAATATTTAACAACTGCTGCTAAGATACAAAGCCCTTCATCAGTCTCGAAAGGCATGTTGAGGTGTTCTTATTGGGTCGATATGTTATCGCTAACATTGTACGCGTCTCTGGTGCAGGTATGTGCCGAATTATAGAGAAAGCGAATACTAATTAATAACAGCACAGACAGCACCATCGGAGATAGCTTTTATGGACATAAATCGCCTCGATCGCTTTGATATGCCCGCTGGCATTGTAAGCTTGGATTATGCACTAGCTGACAAACGGGAACTGGTTCCGGAGGTGGAACTACAGTTGCTACAACAACAGTTCGAACAGGAAGGTAAGCTACTGCTACAGTCAGAGGTATTTACAAAAATAAATATTGAGATATTTCTGTAGACATGACTGTGGTGCAAATGCATTTGTTGCAACTAAATCTGATGAAGATTTTGATTATTTTGGATGTGGTGATTTTAATATGTATATTCTATATAATGGAGAGCGACTAATTAAATACAATAAACATAATAAGTAACTATTTAACAATACATGTTGGACTAAAAGCTAAGCTACAAATATGAAATTGGATTATTAGTATACATTAATTTTGATTTCAGTCTGATAATCTAGCTAATGGTTAAGCTTTAAATAAATATTGCAATGAATACTGTGCTACTAGCCATTGTTGAAACAATTGAAACAACAGCAATAACAAACTTCGTTTAAATTGTTATTTTATTTACTTTATCGATATTGCGCATACGCCACATAAGCCGATAGCTGCAGCAGTAGGTTTGGCAACTTTGCGGTTGTGTTTGTTGCAGCTTCGCTTAATAAACGCACAACCATTCAATAATTATAAGTCACTTGCCGCCCGGTGAAACCCGAACACTTAGCACTGAATACCATGGCAAGCACCCTCGAAACCGAAATGCAATGCGCATAACATCATTAAATATTGGCAGCTGCTCATTGCGCCAACTGTGCGTGCCAATTGTGTTGGATTGGTGTGCAGCACTTGCTGCTGCTGCTGCTGTTGCTGTTATTCGTTTGTTTGTTTGTTGGCACTTCTCCATAGTTGGCTTCATAAATATTAACAGCTATTAAAACACTGAACTGGAGCGAGCGGCCATGCGAAAGCAGGCTAAAAATTAATTTTAAAGTTTTAAACCGACTGCCGCGCTGTTTACGCGCAATTTAGCAGACAATGTGAAAGCGAGGGAGCATTGGGGACAGGCGGGTGGTTGCTCTAACATGTACATGCTAAAATTCACATGTCTGTGTGTGAGTGTGAGACTGTGTGTATGCCGAAAAGCATGCAGTGCAATTGTGCAGCCTCAATCTAATGGCTCATTTAATTAAAAACGGAAATTGAGCAAGTGACCAAGAACGAGCCGTGGCCAAGTGGCCGGCAGAAACTTTTTACAAAGTTCAAGGAAATATTAAAAACGGAAAACACTTTGGGGCAACTAATTCGCTGGCACTGGCTTGCTTGCTTTTGCAGCTCTTCAGCATAGGAGCCTTTTATACCCTTACAGAGGATATACAAACTATGTCAGAAAGTGCGGTACGAATTGAGAGATACCCTTTTATATATATATATTCTATATCGAGATCGGTCTGTCTTCCAGCTGTTTTCATGTTTTTCCGTTCTCTTGACTTGCATGATATGTGCTAATTTTAGCAAGAGTATAAAATCGTCACCAGGGTCATACATTGGAATCCCTTCTTGTATTTCTTTTTTAGCATTTTGCTAGCTTTTGTGGGTTCAAGACTTGGCCGGTTGTCCACTTTACTGAATGGGCGCCACAGCGAGTCGAGCTGAGTGCCAAGAAAGGAAGCGAACGCGGCGCAATTAGCAAGTTTATTGCATGAAATTATGAAACGCTTAATAAAAAAGGCGCTGGAAAAAATATTCGGCTATGCATGGGTAATGGCGAATGTGTGCGTATATTAAAAAAAGTCGGCGTGCTTTGAGCCAAGCGAGTTAATTAAAAGGTTCACATATTTGAAAAGTTTGCATCGCACAGCAAGCGCAACGCAGTTTAATCATGTAAGTGCTGGCAAATTGTTGGCTAAAATTAGAGCCAGATAAATATTGCGCATACGCCTAGAATATGCGTTAAAAGGATGCTGCTGGCTGGTTTGGTTGTTCCTACTCCTACTGATGATGCCAAGTTTTATGCTAATGGCTTTCGTTTAAAGCCAAAAGTAATTTATTGTTGTCAGTGGGCACCATCAAAAATGTTGCTGCACATTCATTATGCCCAAATGTATGCGCCTCTGTGCTTATGGGTTTGCGTGTATGTGTGTGTCTTTATGTGTATATGGCTGTATTTGTGTCTACGAGGCTTTCTCTTTGTCTTTTTGTGTATGTGCATTAAAATGTTAGCCGAAAACATAAAGCCACCTCCCTGCGTCGCCTGCGAGCTAAAAACTTGCATAAAAATTAAGTTAGCCAAGAGGAAAAATGCTTGAAAATGAAATGAAATGTTTTGCCGCATGTCTCGCAGCTATTTGTCGTACAAACTATGATTATACTCTGTACACCTTCAAATTGTATAACAAAGCTATTATTAAGTTGGCGTACTGTGTATTTGAGGCAGAAAGTATATAAATATGCTCTTGATTAGCATCATCTGGATAACTGCATCGTCACTCACATTATCATTCTCCATAATACCTCACCGATTAAGCAAACTATCATTTTAAAATGCCATGCTTGCTACTTTTTATTTGTTTATAACTGCGACAACTCACCGAAGCACAGATCTCAAAGCGAGGGTATTTGCATGTGAATTGGATATGTTTGAATCAAAATAGTTTCATATATTTTTTCATATTTTCATATTTATTGGAACAGTTTTAAAATCAGCTTAATTTGCATTGCATATTATGTTTGTTTTTAATTAACTTTTATCAAAAATATATTATAAAAAAAAAAAAAAAAAAATAGAAAAAAATACTATCAATTTAAATTTATGTCCGCAATTTAAGTCGATCGTCGATAGTGAGACATTTAATCGCGTTTAATTCTGAAAACAGCTAACAGGGTATCGGCGAGCTGACCACTGTCGACTAATGCTGGGTATTCTTGTGCTTTTTTGTTTTTAACATTAAACAGGAACACGAAAGTTGCATGTTTTATGTGTTGCTCGAATAAATGTATGTTTGTTCGTTTGTTTAAGAACTAGATTTAAATATTTTAGCAAGCGGTTGCCGCTACCCACGCGACACGTCTTTGACGTTTTGGCCTGCTCGTTTTTTTGGCCGTTTGTCGTTGCGGAGCGCCCGGAAGTATGCAAAAGATAAAGCAGCCGCGAACTTTGAAACATGTTTACGGTAAAAACGTGATTTTCGGCCCAAAAACTGAGCCCGGCTGGCGCTGACCAAATGTGGCCAAGGCCGAAACGAACCCTTCACCAACCGCAAATAAGTAAAGTTGTGTGGAAACAAGAGACCCCCAGCATCCGCACCACCCCCAACAATCCACAACATGCACGGACCAAGCCACAGTTATAAAAATTAAACATTTGTAGCTTTGTCACGTTTGTGTTGACACTTTCTTATCACAGCCAGGCGAAATGAGTCTCCGGCTCACGCTCCAGCTCCGGCTCACGCTCAGCTGCCGCCCAGCACTCGACCCGGCCTAAATATGTGGATGTGCGTGATAGTATTGACTGCGACTCGGACTGGCTGTGTCGCAGGCCAACTCACCTGACCCAAGCTGACATAAAACTGCACGTGTTTGCGTTCGCATGGATGGGAATAGGCTGATATCACAGATATACACACACACATATGCTCCTCACTTTCATTATGGTTAAAATGTGTAAGTATGACGACAAGCTGTAGACTTGCTCAACAGACTGTTATCTATTTGACATATCTACTGCCAAACTGAATTTTACTCGAACATTATTTACAAATTTATAAATAATCAAAATTCATTTTAATTCACTTAAAAAAGCTTGAATACTTTTCGGGTTTTTGACTGTCAATTTGGCTTTCAGATTTTATTTATTGTCAAACGTCAATAAGATTTAATAATGGTTCTAATTGAATTTAAATAGAATATTTCGATTTGTGGAATTAAATTTCCAATTTAACCTGGCCATATCTTATATGACCAACCAGATGCATCTTCGGTACAATGGTGACCAACTATTGGATAATTCCTCTCCGCACAAGCATGGCTTTTGGGCTACCTGAGCTCTTAATTCATTGACATTGCTTTGGCTCAGTAATTTAATTTGCATATTTAATAAGTATGAAAATGTTGCTTGTGAAGCTGAGCTATGTTTTTGGGACAAATTTATGGCATGCCATTCGAGTTTGAGTTTCAAGTGTGTACGAGTAGGTGTATAAAAAAAGTAAAAGTTGTCGACAACTTTGTTGCCATGCAAATTTAATGAGTCGTCGCACGAGACCACAAAACTTGACAGCCAAAGGCTTCAAATTGAAAAAGTTGAATGAGCATGCGTACTTATTTGATTAAGCCACATCCACACACACGCTCATATATAAGTGATGTACACATATAAACGACACATGGGTAAGGGCAACACAATAAACATAGCGTTCATTTAGGGACCATCTTTGCCGTGGCTTTCGTGTTGTGCACCGTTTTATTTTACCTTTGAACGCGATTGCAATCATAAAAGTTGGCAAGAAAGAACGGCTCGATTTTATTAACAAGGCTGCGTTTGACAAGTGAACCGGTGTTCAGTGCTATATATTCGGCGATATGATGGAAATGCTAGAATTTCAGCTGGAATCGTATTCCATTGCCTTTTGCTTCTGACCGTGCTCAAATTTTTATACCGCCCGTTGTGCCCAAGCATTTTTAGAGTAGTGAAGAAACTGAGTGAAAGCAGAGCCCGTCCCATGGGCATTGACATTGCAATTCAATTAAACGCAGAGCTGCATGAAATACACTTTGCTCTACAGGCAAAAGATTTACCAGAGAGCAGCAAAAGGGGTGCGGTAACCAGAAAGAGAGCTGAATGCAGAGCGAGTGACGGTACATGTGTGCAGGTTTCTCAATTTGAATACCCTGTTACAACAGGCATAAAGGGTAAATTCGTTTCCTTTCCAATCATATTTGCCCAGATTCAAATCAACATAATAATTGTTATTTGCATGTCATGTCATATCATGAGTATATGCACATAAAGTGCAATTATTGTGTTATGTGGGACAATGGGTATTCCAAAGTCAAGCTGTTGACAGGTTTTTGTTTTTAGGTGCAGCCTGCTGTGAATAGGAAATCCATAAAATGCATCACAAAGCATCAAAGGCTCAAAGTTTTTGGCATAGGTGCCAAGACGTTTATTATTGTGCAGAGCTGTGACGCTATCGGGCCAAATTTCTAAAAATCCTTTGCAGGCCGTCTCGCACTCACATATAGGTATATATACTTTGGCATACTCAGTTTTATTTGTTTCAATGGCAATCAAAGTTGCAAGGTTTTTTGCAAGGAAAATGGCACAAAAGTTAAATTGACTTCAGCAGGAAATTAAGTTGATGGTTTCTTTTACTCTCCTTTGAGTGCAATTCTCTCTTTTGTGGGTGCAACCCACTTGAGTGCTTGTTTCCAGTACCCGAATCGTCATGATGGCAGCTAGCATGACCCGCTTTGAAGATATTTATTTTTAACTGAAAGCTCGTAAGTTTTGGAGGAAACTTCAAAAGCATATTAAAACGTCTTAGGAGTAAATAATATATGACTGTTGCAAACAGGATGCATGCTTTAATTGTAAAGGCTAAAGCGGATGTATGAAGTATATTGGATTTGCTCGTAACGTTAACCAAGTGCAGAATTGCGCAAATATAATTCGCTTGACTTAAAAGTCCTTTGAGACTATTTTTTTTTAAATGCGACGGACTTGTAATATAACAAGTTTTTTGTACACAACATTTTTGTATCAATTTGTTAGTTTAATTACCTTTGATTTGGTTTGACTGATAATTGAAACGGTTATTTCGAACAAACACGAACCCACTGTGCGTATGCACTATCAATTGTTTTGAAATCGACAATACATCAAAGTGTGATGAATTCAGGTTATTGTTGTTAATACCAATTCAACGCAAGCACACACACACATACACACTAAAACATCGCAACAGCACAGTTTGCTTAGTATATTTACCAGAATAGTTATTTGCATATCCCTTAACAGTTTGTTAAGCTTTGAACTTTTGCAAATAACACGAGACCTGCCACCGGATGCTGTTATGATGTTTACAGGACACTGTTGTAGCTTTCGCTGCTTGCAGCTGCCGTTGCTCTTGTGTGTGTGTGTGTGTGGGTGTGTATCTTAATGTTTGTATGTGCTAATGTGTTTTAATCTGCGTTGCTGCTGCAGTTCAACTCCTGATCTGAGCCCGGTCCGAGACCATGTCCTGTCAAGTAATGAAAATACATTTGCCGGCATTTGCAGTATCTTCAGGTTTGGCACTTTGAAATTGAATTTGTTATCAAATTAGTTGCATCTAACTACCATTAGAGCGTAAATTGATGATGTGACCTGTACTCAAGGATAATTTTCGATTATTCTCATCATTATTAATGCAGTAAATAACGGACACATTCTCAATGAGCTTATAATATCATAATTGCTCTACGTGCATATGCATGTTAGCCATTAGATATTTAAGCAAATGCGGAGTTGTATATGTGATTAATTCCTGCTTTTGGCTAAGGGTGTTTTGTGAATACAACCATTTTAAGCCGACTTTCATGGTAACAAAGTCTTTTTTGTGTAGAGCGAGAAACAAAAGTTGTAAGCACATAATGCTCTCAGCTTTGCTTTATTATGTTGTGGCTTTATTACAACAACAAAAGGGCATTCGTCAAAATGTTGTAGCAGCTGTGTACTTGTGTCAGTTAGGTGTGTGTGTGTGTGTGTGTGTGTGTGTGTGTGTGTGTGTGTGTGTGTGTGTGTGTGTGTGTGTGTGTGTGTGTGTGTGTGTGTGTGTGTGTGTGTGTGTGTGTGTGTACTAGATGTGTATGTCTGGAGGGCCCTTTAAAAAGAGAGCGCCTGGCAAGACAAGTGCATTTCAACATATTATGTTATTGATGCTCCATACATTTACATAAAGGACCAGCCGCTTATACGCCCGACAACGTATAAATGTCTGTGTGAATATATTTATATTTTAAAATATACAAGTAAGTAAGTACTTATATACATAAATATGCGTGATTGTGTTATTATACCCTGTTGCCAGCAAAAATGGGTAAAAGAGTATCATGAAGTTGTGCAACCTTTTTTCGATAACTCGTCTCGTCACACAAGTATTGATAAATATCGATATTCAATTCCCTTTCTATTATCATATCTCGGAGCTATTAAGATATACATATAAATAACTACGATATTGGTATTTAAGCTCTCAAGGACAGGGTTTTTTCTAGTCGGGTACTTGAATATATAGATCTTATACTTGGCGAGCATGCTAATAATGTTTGCAATTCAATCAAATGGAAGAAAATATGAAAGAAATATCACTTGTGTTGCCGGCAGGAACATTCGTTTATAGATCTCAGTGGTTTTGTCCTGTTCGTGCCAATCACCCAATACCAATTGGCTTGTTACTTGTTACTCGACAGGTTGGCAATGCTTTGCTTTAAGAACAAAAACGAAAAGAGTTATGAAAATGTTGTGCCAGAGTATTATTTGTAGTACATAAATTGCTAGTATTTGTTATCTTACGAAATGCTTCGATAAATAAGACTCGTCGTGTTCAGAGTCTTCGATTGTGAGCCATACATTTTTAACTGACATGTCATTGGTCAGATCAAGTAAATTCTTAAAATCCGTAAAATTTATAATATGATTGCTGCCACATTGCAATTTTTTCGTATATTTCCATGTGCCTTACCAATCATTATCTAGTGCTTATACTATTGCTCAACATTCGAAATCCATAATAGTATAATAGTATATATGTTGCTCACATACAAAGTTAAACATATTAAGAGAGGAATAATCTAAGTAGATGAAAAGTAAATTGGCAAAGGCAGAGTAGCTGATGCAATATTGTAGCACGCTCGTCGATGTTAAAGCTATGTAAATTAGTTCAATCATTTTAAAAATGAAAAGCTCGAAAAGCTTTTAGGTGCCATGTACGTGAATTATTGAGAAAATACTTATTACTCAAGTGCCGTAAGAAAAACGCCCTAAAGCAAATTTTACACATTCTCGTAACCTGGGCAATGTATTTGCACAATTTTCCCAAATGAGTTCAGTTTCGGCTAGCTTATGTTGCGGTTTTATTTCAAAAACCTTTTTCATTTACCCACTTTGACGAAAGTTGAAGGAATTGAGGTCAGTGAGACTTCAATCAACCTTAAACCGAAGCAACAACAAAAATATGAAACACTCTTTTCAAACGTATCAACAAGAACGTGCAACGGGCGTTTTTCATTGCATTTCTGCTACAATGTTGTTTAAATTGAAATATCCAGCACACTCGAAGGTAGCTTGTTGCAGTTTAGAAAATATACAGACTGAAAATATAACGAGAATCTTTCTTTGCCCTTTCAACTGACTGAGTAAAAATATTTTCAAATGCAAAGGTGGTACTGCAAATTAGCTCATGCTTCAGATATTAATTAGAACTAAAAAGCTGGTGTGCAATGTGCAAAAGGAGCCTGAGAACTTGATTAGTTTTCATCTCTGCCCAACGAAATTAAAACATTTAAAGCACAAAAGGCGTTGAACTGTAGCGGCAACTATGTAAGTCAGCAACACTTTTTGCTACTGCCCAAAATTCTTGGTAAATGCTTTCAAAGTGTTTGGCAGCGGGAGTCGTCTGGACCTGTGCCAAATTCTCTATTTAGCGCCGCTAATGCTAATGGCTCGTGGCTCCTTCTAGCATAAAGCTGTGCGTACAATCGAGTACATAGTAAAGCACTCATAATTTGAGCATATTATGGGACTTTAATGCACTGTAATGGAGTGGTCAGACTTCGAAAAGTTGAATGGTAATTTTAATACAATTACCAAGACACCATACTTATATCAGCTTGTTATTGCGGATGCTTTAGGTATATGTAGTAATAAAACTTTATGGTGGTTAAAAATATACCAAAAAAGTTCAAAAATGTTAAAAAAAAAAAAGTGTTGAATTGTTTCTAGAAAAAAGCATAAGGGACCCAATTTAAGTTTTCCAAAACAAAGAATCTTGAAATTTTATTTTTAATCGATTGTGGGTGTCACAATTAGTATGGAAAACTATATGAAAAGTGATTTTGGCGTAGTTCATTGTGTGCAAAATTTTAGAATTACAAGTACTTTATCATGCAATAAAAACACACTTCCTAGGTAAGTTAATAGTAGCGATGGATATGTTGCAGCAACATGTTGCACGCTCAAATGTCAATGCGAATGTGAATGTGGGTTGCATTACCATGCGGCATGCAACATGCTTACTATGTCTATGTGCACTGGCAACGGCAGCGCTATTTGTAGTCATTTTTAAGGACATTTAAGCAGAGAATTTAGCAAATATTTAGATTACAATTAAATGTGCTCCTGGTTTTGTTTTTATATATGTGGGCTTGACAAATACTCATTACAATATGTCAGTTGCGTGAGTTAGAATTTGCCTGTGGCGTAGCATCTTGCCAAATTGAAAGTCAGTCAATGACAGGATTTGTTTGGACTAAGGATCCATCAGCTTGCCAATATTGTCGCATTAAGAACTGTCCTTGCAGCAGTCCATGTGGCAGCCACAAGAGGCCGGCAAATGTGCGTTGTCAACTGTCGTAAATGTGAAAAATGTTCCACAAATAAACAAATCAGGTGCTGCTTGGCTTTGAGATCTGCTCGACCATTTTGTTTATAATTTATGACATAAACCGGAAGGGTAGCTAAGCCGGCGGCAGCTCGGCACAGCTAAGACGTCTCCGGCCGTAAAGCACAAAACTGAAATATTGCCGAACATTTTTATTATTTGCACACATTCCTTCTGCTGGCAGTCGACCAAAGTAGCTGTAGTGTAGTTGTTGACTGCTGTGGATTGAGAGCTGGCTGCTTGGGTTGGGTGCGTGGGCAGCGTTGTGAGCGTTGAGAGAGAGCAGGCAGCAAAAGGCGCACAAATAAAATCCTGGAAATGCTGACTGAGTTTGTGGCTCTGCTGTGGACATATAAACAACAGTAGTCGAAAACAACAACACCATCAAGAGCATGGAACAAGTGAAAGAAGAACAACAAGAATAGTGGATTTCATGTGCTGCTTATTGAGCATAAATCTATAAATATGCCAAGGCAATTGTTCTGCTTACACACCAAATGGACATTAAAGCGGGCTCATCTCCCAAATGACCTAGTTCTCGATACTATTCATTAGACTTTGTCCACAAAATTCCCTAATGGTATACTACTAAAACCATATAAATTATCCAGCTCATCTATAACTATTATAAAAGAAAAGCTTTTATTCCATTTGAAACCGCTTATACTATATATATATTATTAATCAGCCAAGACGATCTAGTCTAGTCTATCTCTCAATGGTCCTTATATTTATATACAAACTTGACTATTTGACAATTGTTGTCGCCGATGTAAAGTTAAAATTCTGTTAATTGTACTATTCCTTTTCCTAGTCATAGGACTAAGTGAAATCGAGTATACTACTGCAAATACTTAAATAGTTAATCTATCACATCATCAAGCATCTATACACTTTCTGAGAGTACGAACAACACACACACACAGACACAGACACAAGCACACTTACATCCAGAGGAGCAGTTAACTCGCGAGTTCCTTTGCTTCTCACTTAACTGTCACATAAATCCCGCAATTGTCGAGCAGTGGAGTCAAAAGGCATTGTTGTTGTTGCTGCTGTAGTAGCGCTCTTATTTGCCCTAAATTAGTTCATTTGGCGAGGGCAACCGGGCGGGTCCACGGCACACGCGGCACGCCATTGAAAAGCCATCTCAATATTATCTAGCGTTTATCGCTCATTCAGTGTGTGCACACACATGCAACATGGTATAGTTGTACGTGGGGCAAGTGTAGGGCATGTGCAGCCCTGATTGTGGGTTATTTGTCATTAATATGCAAACAGTTAACTACAACATGCACATGTTTCGAGGGCATCAGCGCATGTGTGCGTGTGTGTGTGGTTGTGTGTTCTGTGTGCTCGCTTGTTTATTGTGCATGCAACATTGCAAGTTGCTGCAACTCACGCTGGCTTCAATCAATGCCGGAAGCGGAAGTTAATTGTGCGCATGTTTCATACAGTTCGCCGACCGTTTAAGTATTTAGAGAACAACAATTAATGGGGATAGCAACAATTGGCTTGTTTTCCCATTAGCAATGCATGGCAAATCGGTAGACAGCCTTTTAAATGCAAAATACCAAAATTCAATAAACTGCTAAGGTCGCAGCATGAGCCATAAACTGAACTCAACACATACAAGCAAAGGGCAGGACGGGCAGGACGAGCAGGCAGGCAGGCAAAAAATGTAATTTGTCGCTAACCAAGTGTGTACTAACCTCATTTTACTAAAAGCATTAAAAATAAAATGTAATCACATGCTTCATAAAAGTAATAACTACACTCACAGAGATATAGATAGAGAGAGAGGATAAAAGAGGGACACGAGCTTCCTGCACTTCAGAGCGTCGCTACGTGTCGCTATAAAAGTGCTTGTGAATGTGCGTGCGAGTGTGTGTGTGTGTGTGTGTGTGTGTGTGTGTGTGTGAATAACTGTAAAAGCCTTGACGTCGCGACGTCAGGCGTCGCTGTCACTGCCAACTGCCATAGCCCATAGCACAGAGCGCATAGCACATAGCACATAGCCCAAAGCTCACAGACGACGCCATTGTCTATGTCAAAAGAAGAGAGAGAGAGAGAGGGGGACAGAGAGCGAGGGCTGCATTAGTGTGCGTGCGCGTCTGATTTTTACGAGACGATTATGGCATGCTTTTTATTATTTGTCATTGAGCTAAAGTGTTGTGGCATGAAAATGTGCATGACAACAGCTTCCCTCCACACGCAGTCCAATTTGCCTGCTTTGTGCAGCCGCTGTGTTGGCTTACTTTTTGTCTGGTAATTACGCAAGGCATCTACTTAAGCAGTAGTCGAACCTGACCACTCATTGCTTACTCTTTAGAAAACTGCAATTGTCAGTTGCAACTGCAGCTCGTTAGTGGCAAAAATCCAAAGTCTCAATTACAATAAACTGACGTTTTTCAGGCACTTGGGGACAGGTCTCTGTTAGTGGCATCGATACAGCAAGCAATCGGAAAAATGTTGATAAATGCAGTGTCAACGAAATGAAATATTAAGGCCAGTAATCCAAAGTATTTGGCTCTGAAATTGGCTTATTAGGAAAGTGTCACAAATTCAGATTTTATGCAAAAAAAAAAAAAAATGCCAACAGACCAGCCAACCAAAAGACTAAGAGTTTTATCATGTTGCATATGACAGGCAAACAGTTGGAGCATAATGCGAGTCACCAATTGACAGACCGACCCATAATCACGCAGATGGAGACTTTGCAACTATGTGAAGTGGAAAGTTTTAAGAAAATTAAGAGAGTTCACTGGAAACTACTTGTTGTTAATGAAGTTCCCCTCGAGTTTTATGATTTGCCACATTAGCCATGCCTCGATTCATCCGCAACAACTGGTCTAGGCCGGGCGAGTCAACTCGTGCGCACATACATATGAAGCGTTTCTGAGCCGGCTCAGTGTAGTGGCAGCATCTTGGCATTATGTACGCTCATGCACGAGAATCTGTGCGTGGCAACAATGGCTAGTGGAATGGGTAATATAAATACTCTCTATACTCTATGAGGGCCGGCCATGCGTGACAATCGAGGCCACAAAATGCCAAGGACTGTGGGGCAGTGTCAAAACTTTATAATGGAATTTGTTGGCATGAATAATTAGGTATACGAGACTCTGGGACTCTTGGTCTCTTGGCCAGCTGATGGTTGACCAGTTCTCTTAGCTGTCCTGCAGCTTCCATGAGCTAGCATAAAATTTGTCGAGAGTGACTAATTAACTTGATTGGCTTTGATTTAATAAGCGTATGCCTGGGTATAGCTGGGTATACATTACCAATTAGTTGGAGCCACATGGCGTATGAGTGTTGTTCGCTTTTTCAATCGATAGCCAGCTCGCGGCAAAACAAAAACAAAGCAATTTAGTAGCAAGTAAGGTAGAATCTAACACCAGTTCCGGTAAGTGCGCTTCCTTTCCATTTCTGTACTCATTAATTAAATATATTTCCCCGCCCGCGTCCAGTGCCAATTAAGAATACTCTAGTTATTTATTGCTGCTTCTCTTAGAAACTGCATAGCAACAAATCCGCAGCGAATCCACAATTCAAAGGAATTTAGCTTAGGGGAGCTGAGCATCAGTTACGAAATTATCGACAGTATCCTGTGGGCTTTTGTCTATTAAAGACAGACGAAATTGTATGCAAATAACTATATAGCTAATCATGCCAAAGATAAACTGCAATAAATAGATATATAAATAACAATAGCATTTGTATATATATAAATGAGTAAATCGATTCTCTCACCTTGCCCAGAGTCTCATTATTGATGGCCAGCAAGCCGCTCGCACTAAATTGACATCTCTCCTGACCCAGTTGCGCCGAGATGCGGTATAGGGCCGCATTAAGCTGTTCATTGTGACGATCTGTAGTCAGGCCATGAAATATCGATCGAAGCTGGCGCTGCATCAGTTCGCATTGAGTGCAAATCAAGCAGGGCAGAATAATACCCAAAAGCTTGCACAGCTCCTCTGCCGAACAATCTGGAAGCGTAATTGAGCTTAGATCAATAGATCAATTACTTATCATCATACCCACAGGATATAGTGGCGATGCCTGTATGATTATATACATTGACAAATATCCAATAGGGCAATACGGATGTATCCACAAAGTACTTTAACATCACTATTACCAGACTCAGCTCAAAGTTGCGTTCAATTGACCGCAATGTGTTCCAAAGTAGACCATGCAGCTGCTGCATAGTAAACAAACGCTCCAGCGATAAACGACGCACGGACCACACCTCAAACCGTGTCTTATCCAGCTCCAAGACGAGCCTGCAGCTGGCCTCACGCAACTCCACGTAAAAGTCCAAAATCAGTACTGTATACAAAGTAAACTCGCTTAAGCGTGTCAGTAGCACCATTTCCGAGTAGAAGGCATAGATAAGCAGAAGCGACGTATTTGTGACAAGATTGTTGTATATGGTCATCAATAAAAGGATTAGACAACACACAAACAACAAAATATAGATTATGTTGCAATAGCGACGAGTACGCAACAGGTTCACCTTATGCCCGAACTGCACTCGGAGCACGTAGCGCATCCTTTCCAGCTGCTGTTCAATCTGCTCGCTATAATTCCTCCAGATCAGTTCCATTGCGACTACCCAATGGCCGATGATCAGCGTCACAAAGTTCAACAAGTCGATGCGGCGTGAAAAGTGATCATTGCGAAAATCGTAGACAACTCCGTAATTAAAGCTAAATCGCCAATGTAATATAAACGCGAGATAACTCAATAAAACGAATGTGAAGAGCAGCTTCAAATGCAAATGTGGGCGTGGCGGCAGCAACAACAGAAATTGCATTAAGCGGCGCATTAAGCGCAGAGAGGCGTCGTGTAATTTGCCAGGCACATGCCACATGACTGAAGTGTTGCACAGACTGTCCTGTTGGATCCACAATCAATGACTAATTGGCTAATTGAGTGGTCAAGCGTTCTAACTGACAGCCTTTGTAACAACCGAGGGTGAAGCGAAACACTTCAGGGCATTTGTTACTCTTTAATCTTTCAAGAGCTGCATAAGCAATATTTGTATAAACTTGATACCTTTGAAGACGTTTAGACCCAGACTTGATCCCAACACACCCAAACAAAGCCACTCACACGAAGTGAAATTTAAGGGATTATGATTTAATTTGCTAAAGTTAGATTTCAAACATTTCAGTTTCAGTAAAATTGGGCGGTTGAATAGTTGAGGTTGAGTTATTAAGCCTGAGCGCAGCTTCATATGATACCTTTCCTATATAGGTAATACGAAATTGTATGCAAATGAAAATATAAGTGACCATGCCGAACAGAAACTACAAGAAATAAAGCTTAACCAGTTGTACAGTACAAATAATGACACGTAATTCTTACCTTGCCCAACATTTCATTGTTGATTGTTATTAAGCCGCCAATTCTAAACTGACTGCTTTCTTGTCCAAGCTGAGACGAGATTCTGAGGAGAGTGGTATTTAACCATTCATTACGACGATCCACCGATATTGCATGAAAAATCGATCGAAACTGACGCTGCAGCAGACTACAACGTGTACAGATCCAACAGGGAGTACAGATCTCTAACAGTTTACCCACCTCCTCAGCTGTACACCCTAGAATCAAAATGAAATGTAAATGTCAAGCTTAAAAACGTGTTTTAACCTACATAACTGCATTGCAATAGTATTTGAATACAATCTATTAAGATACGCCCAGTACGGAAGAACTGAGTTGTCCATAAAGTATTTTATCATCACCACGATGAGACTGCACTCAAAGTTGAGCTCAATGTCCCGTTGATTTTGCCAGAGCAGTAAATGTAATTGCCGTAGAGTTGCTATACGCTCTAGATACTGATTGCGTTTGGACCAGATCTTAAATCGCGTACTCTCTAGTTCCGAAATAAGATCAGAGCCAGCGTCACGCAGCTCCTGGTACATGGTCAGGATGAGCGCTGCATGTAGAGTGAATTCGCTGCATCTTATTACGAGCACCAGTTCGGAGTAGAAGCTACAGATGAGCAGAAGCGCAGTAGTTGTATCTATATAATTGTAAATTGTCATACCCAACAGCATAGTTACACGTAGTAATAGTAAAATAAAAATTGTATTGGTATAGTTTCGTATACGGCGGTGATTTACTTTGCGACCAATTCTTTCGCGCAGAACGTTGTGTATTTGTAAAAATTGCTTCTCAATTTGATCGCTGCGATTCCTCCAGAGCAACTCCATTGAGACAATACAATGGCCCATGATTAATGCCGCAAAGTTAACCAAATCGATGATGCGCGAAAAACTATCATGAAGATGATCATAGTTGGCCTTGTAATTAAAGGCAAATCTCCAGCGAGTTATTAGAACGAGATAGATCAGCAGAATTCCACTGTACAGCATCTTCAGCTGGACATTTGGCCGTGGTGGCAGAACTAATAGAAAGCACATTAGCCACTGTATTAAGCGCAGCGCAGTGTCGTGTAATTTGACTGGCACAGAACTCATGACTGTGATGTCCTGGGCAGTGTCCGTGCGTTGTCTTTGGCATCAACCCCAATCAATAACTAATTGGCTAATTACAAAGATATATTATTTGTCATCGTCATGCAATGTGACAAACTATTTATTGATACTTATATTATTTGTATTATTCTTAAGATATACAATATGACAACGGATTAACATTCGGATTAGAAAAGTTAAAAGAAGGCATTGTCGTTTGGTACAAGTTCAACTTTTTTTTCGATATCTCAACCCGTTCAAAAGTTATCGATAAATTTCGATTTCACACAAGTGTTTTTCGGGCATAACTTAAAAGTCATAAAAGCTAGAAACTTTATATTTTAGTTTAAGTTACTGTACTGCCGGCTCTAAACAAACTTATCATTTTTTTTTCGATATCTCAATCTTTTCCAATATCTCAATCCTTAGTCGATAAATTATGTTTCCAAAACAGTGTTTTTAAGGTATAGCTTAAAAGTAATAAGACGTAGAGTCACCAAATTAGGTACATGTATTCTCCAATAGCATACAGAGGTTAAATACATTTCACTTTTTAGATACCCCTCCCCGATCTCCCAGAAATAAAAAAATACGTATTATTAGGGGTATGACCTTCGGATTTTACATAGTTGTACATTTATATGCCATCTTTGTGTCCTACAAATTTCAGATCAGACAATAAACAAAGAAGTTATTAACGATTCAATGTACCATAGTTTAAAGCAAAGGAAGAAGAATTAATGCAAATGACGCGCGTAGCCAGCTTGTGTTTGTATATGTGTGTGTGTTTCTATGTATGTATGCAGATAAATAACTTCAATGAATGTCAGACCTTGGATCAGGGTATATCCTAGTCGGGCACTCTCGACTAGTTTATACTATATTTGACGCCCACGATCGATTAATAAAAGAATTTCAAGAATCTATTTTTTGAAAAATCAATTTTTGTAAGGGTCCCCCCTTATGCTTTTTTCGCAAAAATATTTGAAAAAATTTAACTTTCAATAATGAATAAATTTGAAATGTTGAATTGATATATAGGACAAACCATGAACAAAATGGCCTCAAGCTTGACAATCGGTTCAGTTTTGACCAAGTTATGGGAGTTCAAAGTCTAGGAAGGGCATTTATATGGACTTTTTGCGTTTACAAGTCAATTTTTTTTGTCATTTTGGCATGATTTTTGACAGAAAAATTAAACACCTCAGAATCTTTTTTCTTATAGTTTTTTATACTATATTTGACACCCACAATCGATTAATAAAAGAATTTCAAGAATCTATTTTTTGAAAAATCAATTTTTGTAAGGGTCCCCCCTTATGCTTTTTTCGCAAAAATATGTGAAAAAATGTAACTTTCAATAATGAATAAATTTGAAATGTTGAATTGATATATAGGACAAACCATGAACAAAATGGCCTCAAGCTTGACAATCGGTTCAGTTTTGACCAAGTTATGGGAGTTCAAAGTCTAGGAAGGGCATTTATATGGACTTTTTGCTTTTACAAGTCAATTTTTTTTGTCATTTTGGCATGATTTTTGACAGAAAAATGAAACACCTCAGAATCTTTTTTCTTATAGTTTTTATACTATATTTGACACCCACAATCGATTAATAAAAGAATTTCAAGAATCTATTTTTTGAAAAATCAATTTTTGTAAGGGTCCCCCCTTATGCTTTTTTCGCAAAAATATGTGAAAAAATTTAACTTTTAATAATGAATAAATTTGAAATGTTGAATTGATATATAGGACAAACCATGAACAAAATGGCCTCAAGCTTGACAATCGGTTCAGTTTTGACCAAGTTATGGGAGTTCAAAGTCTAGGAAGGGCATTTATATGGACTTTTTGCGTTTACAAGTCAATTTTTTTTGTCATTTTGGCATGATTTTTGACAGAAAAATGAAACACCTCAGAATCTTTTTTCTTATAGTTTTTTATACTATATTTGACACCCACAATCGATTAATAAAAGAATTTCAAGAATCTATTTTTTTAAAAATCAATTTTTGTAAGGGTCCCCCCTTATGCTTTTTTCGCAAAAATATGTGAAAAAATTTAACTTTCAATAATGAATAAATAAGAAATGTTGAATTGATATATAGGACAAACCATGAACAAAATGGCCTCAAGCTTGACAATCGGTTCAGTTTTGACCAAGTTATGGGAGTTCAAAGTCTAGGAAGGGCATTTATATGGACTTTTTGCGTTTAATGTCAATTTTTTTTGTCATTTTGGCATGATTTTTGACAGAAAAATGAAACACCTCAGAATCTTTTTTCTTATAGTTTTTTATACTATATTTGACACCCACAATCGATTAATAAAAGAATTTCAAGAATCTATTTTTTGAAAAATCAATTTTTGTAAGGGTCCCCCCTTATGCTTTTTTCGCAAAAATATGTGAAAAAATTTAACTTTCAATAATGAATAAATTTGAAATGTTGAATTGATATATAGGACAAACCATGAACAAAATGGCCTCAAGCTTGACAATCGGTTCAGTTTTGACCAAGTTATGGGAGTTCAAAGTCTAGGAAGGGCATTTATATGGACTTTTTGCGTTTACAAGTCAATTTTTTTTGTCATTTTGGCATGATTTTTGACAGAAAAATGAAACACCTCAGAATCTTTTTTCTTATAGTTTTTTATACTATATTTGACACCCACAATCGATTAATAAAAGAATTTCAAGAATCTATTTTTTGAAAAATCAATTTTTGTAAGGGTCTCCCCGTATGCTTTTTTCGCAAAAATATGTGAAACAATTTAACTTTCAATAATGAATAAATTTGAAATGTTGAATTGATATATAGGACAAACCATGAACAAAATGGCCTCAAGCTTGACAATCGGTTCAGTTTTGACCAAGTTATGGGAGTTCAAAGTCTAGGAAGGGCATTTATATGGACTTTTTGCGTTTACAAGTCAATTTTTTTTGTCATTTTGGCATGATTTTTGACAGAAAAATGAAACACCTCAGAATCTTTTTTCTTATAGTTTTTTATACTATATTTGACACCCACAATCGATTAATAAAAGAATTTCAAGAATCTATTTTTTGAAAAATCAATTTTTGTAAGGGTCCCCCCTTATGCTTTTTTTGCAAAAATATGTGAAAAAATTTAACTTTCAATAATGAATAAATTTGAAATGTTGAATTGATATATAGGACAAACCATGAACAAAATGGCCTCAAGCTTGACAATCGGTTCAGTTTTGACCAAGTTATGGGAGTTCAAAGTCTAGGAAGGGCATTTATATGGACTTTTTGCGTTTACATGTCAATTTTTTTTGTCATTTTGGCATGATTTTTGACAGAAAAATGAAACACCTCAGAATCTTTTTTCTTATAGTTTTTTATACTATATTTGACACCCACAATCGATTAATAAAAGAATTTCAAGAATCTATTTTTTGAAAAATCAATTTTTGTAAGGGTCCCCCCTTATGCTTTTTTCGCAAAAATATGTGAAAAAATTTAACTTTCAATAATGAATAAATTTGAAATGTTGAATTGATATATAGGACAAACCATGAACAAAATGGCCTCAAGCTTGACAATCGGTTCAGTTTTGACCAAGTTATGGGAGTTCAAAGTCTAGGAAGGGCATTTATATGGACTTTTTGCGTTTACATGTCAATTTTTTTTGTCATTTTGGCATGATTTTAGACAGAAAAATGAAACACCTCAGAATCTTTCTTCTTATAGTTTTTTATACTATATTTGACACCCACAATCGATTAATAAAAGAATTTCAAGAATCTATTTTTTGAAAAATCAATTTTTGTAAGGGTCCCCCCTTATGCTTTTTTCGCAAAAATATGTGAAAAAATTTAACTTTCAATAATGAATAAATTTGAAATGTTGAATTGATATATAGGACAAACCATGAACAAAATGGCCTCAAGCTTGACAATCGGTTCAGTTTTGACCAAGTTATGGGAGTTCAAAGTCTAGGAAGGGCATTTATATAGACTTTTTGCGTTTACAAGTCAATTTTTTTTGTCATTTTGGCATGATTTTTGACAGAAAAATGAAACACCTCAGAATCTTTTTTCTTATAGTTTTTTATACTATATTTGACACCCACAATCGATTAATAAAAGAATTTCAAGAATCTATTTTTTGAAAAATCAATTTTTGTAAGGGTCCCCCCTTATGCTTTTTTCGCAAAAATATGTGAAACAATTTAACTTTCAATAATGAATAAATTTGAAATGTTGAATTGATATATAGGACAAACCATGAACAAAATGGCCTCAAGCTTGACAATCGGTTCAGTTTTGACCAAGTTATGGGAGTTCAAAGTCTAGGAAGGGCATTTATATGGACTTTTTGCGTTTACAAGTCAATTTTTTTTGTCATTTTGGCATGATTTTTGACAGAAAAATGAAACACCTCAGAATCTTTTTTCTTATAGTTTTTTATACTATATTTGACACCCACAATCGATTAATAAAAGAATTTCAAGAATCTATTTTTTGAAAAATCAATTTTTGTAAGGGTCACCCCTTATGCTTTTTTTGCAAAAATATGTGAAAAAATTTAACTTTCAATAATGAATAAATTTGAAATGTTGAATTGATATATAGGACGAACCATGAACAAAATGGCCTCAAGCTTGACAATCGGTTCAATTTTGAACAAGTTATGGGAGTTCAAAGTCTAGGAAGGGCATTTATATGGACTTTTTGCGTTTACATGTCAATTTTTTTTGTCATTTTGGCATGATTTTTGACAGAAAAATGAAACACCTCAGAATCTTTTTTCTTATAGTTTTTTATACTATATTTGACACCCACAATCGATTAATAAAAGAATTTCAAGAATCTATTTTTTGAAAAATCAATTTTTGTAAGGGTCCCCCCTTATGCTTTTTTCGCAAAAATATGTGAAAAAATTTAACTTTCAATAATGAATAAATTTGAAATGTTGAATTGATATATAGGACAAACCATGAACAAAATGGCCTCAAGCTTGACAATCGGTTCAGTTTTGACCAAGTTATGGGAGTTCAAAGTCTAGGAAGGGCATTTATATAGACTTTTTGCGTTTACAAGTCAATTTTTTTTGTCATTTTGGCATGATTTTTGACAGAAAAATGAAACACCTCAGAATCTTTTTTCTTATAGTTTTTTATACTATATTTGACACCCACAATCGATTAATAAAAGAATTTCAAGAATCTATTTTTTGAAAAATCAATTTTTGTAAGGGTCCCCCCTTATGCTTTTTTCGCAAAAATATGTGAAAAAATTTAACTTTCAATAATGAATAAATTTGAAATGTTGAATTGATATATAGGACAAACCATGAACAAAATGGCCTCAAGCTTGACAATCGGTTCAGTTTTGACCAAGTTATGGGAGTTCAAAGTCTAGGAAGGGCATTTATATGGACTTTTTGCGTTTACAAGTCAATTTTTTTTGACATTTTGGCATGATTTTTGACAGAAAAATGAAACACCTCAGAATCTTTTTTCTTATAGTTTTTTATACTATATTTGACACCCACAATCGATTAATAAAAAAATTTCAAGAATCTATTTTTTGAAAAATCAATTTTTGTAAGGGTCCCCCCTTATGCTTTTTTCGCAAAAATATGTGAAAAAATTTAACTTTTAATAATGAATAAATTTGAAATGTTGAATTGATATATAGGACAAACCATGAACAAAATGGCCTCAAGCTTGACAATCGGTTCAGTTTTGACCAAGTTATGGGAGTTCAAAGTCTAGGAAGGGCATTTATATGGACTTTTTGCGTTTACAAGTCAATTTTTTTTGTCATTTTGGCATGATTTTTGACAGAAAAATGAAACACCTCAGAATCTTTTTTCTTATAGTTTTTTATACTATATTTGACACCCACAATCGATTAATAAAAGAATTTCAAGAATCTATTTTTTGAAAAATCAATTTTTGTAAGGGTCCCCCCTTATGCTTTTTTCGCAAAAATATGTGAAAAAATTTAACTTTTAATAATGAATAAATTTGAAATGTTGAATTGATATATAGGACAAACCATGAACAAAATGGCCTCAAGCTTGACAATCGGTTCAGTTTTGACCAAGTTATGGGAGTTCAAAGTCTAGGAAGGGCATTTATATGGACTTTTTGCGTTTACAAGTCAATTTTTTTTGTCATTTTGGCATGATTTTTGACAGAAAAATGAAACACCTCAGAATCTTTTTTCTTATAGTTTTTTATACTATATTTGACACCCACAATCGATTAATAAAAGAATTTCAAGAATCTATTTTTTGAAAAATCAATTTTTGTAAGGGTCCCCCCTTATGCTTTTTTCGCAAAAATATGTGAAAAAATTTAACTTTTAATAATGAATAAATTTGAAATGTTGAATTGATATATAGGACAAACCATGATCAAAATGGCCTCAAGCTTGACAATCGGTTTAGTTTTGACCAAGTTATGGGAGTTCAAAGTCTAGGAAGGGCATTTAAATGGACTTTTTGCGTTTACAAGTCAATTTTTTTTGTCATTTTGGCATGATTTTTGACAGAAAAATGAAACACCTCAGAATCTTTTTTCTTATAGTTTTTTATACTATATTTGACACCCACAATCGATTAATAAAAGAATTTCAAGAATCTATTTTTTGAAAAATCTATTTTTGTAAGGGTCCCCCCTTATGCTTTTTTCGCAAAAATATGTGAAAAAATTTAACTTTTAATTATGAATAAATTTGAAATGTTGAATTGATATATAGGACAAACCATGAACAAAATGGCCTCAAGCTTGACAATCGGTTCAGTTTTGACCAAGTTATGGGAGTTCAAAATCTAGGAAGGGCATTTATATGGACTTTTTGCGTTTACAAGTCAATTTTTTTTTGTCATTTTGTCATGATTTTTGACAGAAAAATGAAACACCTCAGAATCTTTTTTCTTATAGTTTTTTATACTATATTTGACACCCACAATCGATTAATAAAAGAATTTCAAGAATCTATTTTTTGAAAAATCAATTTTGGTAAGGGTCCCCCCTTATGCTTTTTTCGGAAAAATATTTGAAAAAATTTAACTTTCAATAATGAATAAATTTGAAATGTAGAATTAATATATATAACAAACCATGAACAAAATGGCATTAAGCTTGACAATCGGTTCAGTTTTGACCAAGTTATGGGAGTTCAAAGTCTAGGAAGGGCATTTATATGGACTTTTTGCGTCTACAAGTCAATTTTTTTTGTCATTTTGGCATGATTTTTGACAGAAAAATGAAACACCTCAGAATCTTTTAATACCCTGATCCCATTAAAAATGGGAAAAAGGGGTATTATGGTTTTGTGCAAAAGTATGTAACAGGCATAAGGAAACATCTCCGACCCCATAAAGTATTAATATTCTTGATCACTATCAATACCCGAGTCGATTTAGCCCTGTCCGTCTGTCCGTCTGTATGAACGCACGTTTCTCAGAGACTACAAAAGCTAGAGACTTCATATTTGAAATATAAGTTCTCGTGGTGCCGGGACAAGAACAGTTTATAATTTTTTTTGATATCCTAATCCTTTCAAAAGTTATCGATAAATTAAGATTCCAGCCAAGTGTTTTTCGGGTATAGCTTAAAAGTTATAAGATGTAGAGTCACCAAATTTGGTACATATATTCTCCTATAGCATACAAAGGTAAAATACATTTCACTTTTTGGATACCCCTCCCCAATCTCACAGAAATTGAAAAATACGTAATTTTAAAGGTATGACCTTCGGATTTTACATAGTTGCACATTTATATGCCATCTTTGTGTCCTACAAATTTCAGATCAGACAATAAACAAAGAAGTTATTAACGATTCAATGTACCATAGTTTAAACTTTAAAGCCAAAGGAAGAAGAATTAATGCAAATGTATGACGCGCGTAGCCAGCTTTTGTTTGTATATGTGTGTGTGTTTCTATGTATGAATGCAGATAAATAACTTCAATGAATGTAAGACCTTGGATCAGGGTATATCCTAGTCGGGCACTCTCGACTAGAGCACTCTTACTTGTTTTTATTGTGAATTTGTTAAATGTTAGTATTTTTCTGGCAAGCACAGGATTTGATGGCAAATGTGCAAATGATGTAAATTATTGTTGTCTCAAGTGATTCAATGCCTTTCATCTGGTTTGCCTGGACGAACTGATTAGAGTCTGTTGTTATCGCTTTAAATGCCATTTGGCCCATTCAAATTACCATCAAAGTGACGCCAACAACTTGGAATCAGCCCATGAGTGGAATTATTTGTTAATTTCATTACAGCAAAGCAGAGCAAAACTCACCCACACACACACACACACTCGCACACACACTCACACACTCGCAAAAAGGCAAACAACCACAAAGAGCGACGAAAATTGCTTATCAAAAATGTGGCCAGGGGTCGGGATCGGAGTCGGGAGTGACTGTCAAGCACATGCTACACACACAAACGCTGAACATTAATTTGCATGCCTTTATTGCAGCTCAAAAGAGAGACAAGCACAAAACCACACCCACACCTACATATACACTATATGCTGGCTGTATGCAGCCACTGAGGCACTTTGTTTGCACACTTGTAAAACACCTATAGAGACGGTGAAGCTCAACGCCTCCAGTTATTGAGGTAATGACTTAATTGCCACGCTGCCGCTGCTGCTGCTGCTGCCACGCCTCCAATTTTTGTCGTCACTCAAGCAACCACCCTCTTCACTTTTACCACCGCGTTATATCGCGGCTGCTTGTCTGCAATTGGGCTTCATAATTTGTGCAGGTGTCGAGAACGCTTTTGTCTTTGATTGCGCGTCTGGTGCGTCTCTAATCTCTGCCAGCCACAGCGCAATCATCAGGAGTAGCAGTGGCAGCAGTAGCAGCAGTTACAGCAGCATTATCCTTTGTGCTAATACTGGGCCACTTGAAGTACAGTAAGCAGCTGCCAAGCTATGGGGAATGGGGGGCCTCGGTTAAATTGAAGCAATTGTGTGGCGTTGATTTGTATAATTTTGTAATTTGTATACCAAAACGTAGCCACACATGTGTGTTTGCATTAGCCTGAAGTTGGCAATTTTACTTTCCCTAGGCCATGCCAAATATGTATAAATAAATTAAAGCACAAGTACACATACGTACGCATTTTGTGATTATATACTTACATTTGTACATAGGGATGCTACAAAAATTACAATAATTGCCAAGTATTTTTAAAGAAAAAGAAAATTAAAGCGATAATAATAAAGCATAAATGTATAAAGATTAAATATTACTTTAGTTAATTAATAAAGGAAATACCCGCCTTGGCCCATCAACTTGTTTCTAAAATAAGCTGTGGTGAGTCTTCCTCAATTTGTTATAATAAATGTTAAAAGGGAACGCTGAAACTGCAGAGCTATAACTCCATTTGCAAAACTTGTAGATGATTGAAGTCGCTAATATTTTTCAAAGATTTTTGAATATTTTTGTAGCCACCCTCGCATGAGTTGGCCTCCATTATTCGTAAGGCAAAGGAAACAATTTTTCCAAATGTAATTATCGGCATATTTGGCACAAGTATTCTATACACTCGTACTCGTCGTACTCACACTTCTGCACATACTATAATACATGTAGTATTATAAGTACGTAAGTATGTAAGTATATCCTGGTATGTGCTTGCACGTGCCTAAAGAAATGCCGACTTGCTGACTTTGGGGTCTTGCTTTGGTTTTGTAGTTCAAAGAGAGGCTGCTAACTGGCTTTTGTGGTTTTGGTTTGTATTGGCATTGGCATTGGCATTGGCAATGATGCTGTTGGCTAAATATGAGGCACAGATCTGTGGCACAGCTGCTTGTGATGACGACCCTTCATTCTTACAACTTGTACGTACGTATATGTGTGTGTGTAAGTAATTTCTTCTTATCTGATTTTAATTTGACGCAATTTGCCTTTTTGCACCTGTTGACCTATGTAACTTAAAAGCAACCGTCTACCGGTTCCCAGCCCCAAACGTACCCCATGGCTTTGTTACAAATATGCAAATATGGGTAAATGTGAATATGGTAATTTCAGTGAAAATTGATTTTGCAATTTAATTGAAAACGCCAGCGCTTTTTGTTGTTACACACATATCGTTGTCGCATTTATGATTGTTGTTTCAGTCGTTGTTGCTGTTGTTGCTGTGATTGTTCAAGCAGCTGCCACAAATTGCATAAATACTTGAACACTTCCACTTCCATCTTTCGCACATCGTTTGCGACTTTTTCGGAGATTGTTTTTAATGACATTAAAATTGCCAAAATTACAATAGCAACACACACCCACACCCACACACAGACTGGTTATACTAGAAATCAATAATCACAGAGTTCAATTGAAGTCGTTGGCAGATCCCTACAGTCTAAATGCCATTGGCACTGGCTGACAAATGCGCCTGATATATGGGCTCAGTCTGGCTCGATAAATTCTGTGCGTTGACTTGCTAAAATGGCAAGGGGCGGGCCTCCAATTTGATATATGTGCGGCATTTGGATAGCAATGCAAACATGGCACCTTCATCTACAATAAAAATTAATTGCATTTTTCAAACACATAATTGTGATGAGGAATGTGAGGAAAGCGACATGAAAAACGAGTCCAAAGTCACGCCAGTTCACAACAGCAGCACAGACAATTGCAAAAAGTCAGGTGATAACAATGACAGCACACACACACACACAACCACACATGCACGCCAATACACAGACATATTCGCATGGAGGTATAGCATTTGTAACAAACTTCGATAACATCATTTATCTTCACTGGCCACAGGCAGCCAACGGCGAGGCGTTGCCCATGTCAAAGACACGACGAGTCGTCAGAGAGGGAGGTAGTTGGTGGGAGATGGCTAAAAATATTCGCTCTCTTGCTATTTATTGGCAATTTCGCTGCTTTGCGATATTTCAAATGGCACCATGCTCAATGCTTAGCTCTATTTTTCACATTAATTGGCAAGGTTAAGCGAAGGGCTAACTGCACAAGTTTTGGCATGTGAAAAGTTGTCACTCGTTTGAAATCAACTTTAATTCACTTGATATTCGAGCGGACGCTTTATTATCTCTACTGTCAGTTGCCAAGGTCAGTGTAACAATAAAAATAAGACCATTGTTATATTGGCCCATAAAGACGACAAGGACAACGACAACAACAGCCATGATTTTAGGCGTTATGGTGGCTTTGTGTTTCGCTGCGTCTTGTTATACCCTTCCAGAGGGTATTATAATTTAGGCCAGACGTTTGAAACGCATAGAAGGAAAATTAATTTTAAAGGTAGCATTGTCATTCTCTTTTTGTATAAGCAAGACTGCTTCTTTATATTAAGCAACTGAAAGGGTATACTACCTTCGAGGCGCCGAAGGTAGCCTTTCTTTCTCGTTTTTCTTTCTTTTGGCTGACGGACGCCATAATTAGACCAGTCTAATGTGGCGCGAATTCAAACAGTCGGGCAAAGGGCGACGACTGTGAAATCCAAGAGCCTGACTTAGCTGAAGCAGCAGCACAAACAAGCTACCAACGACAGTCTCCGCAACTCTATATATTAACTGTACTTTAACTTTTACATCAAATCAAAATGTATACATTGATAATCCATTTAAATCGCAATAGCCCGCCACAGCCTTCGTTACTGACTGATATTACTCTGAAACTAATCACGTACGAATCAATTCAGTGAAAAAGTATTGCATACTTTTCAGGGCAGAATAAATTGAGAAACCCACAGCTGTGTTCAACTTTCATTTAATTTGTAAACGACATAAAAGGAATATCAAACACGTTCAGTGGAATGGTTTCAGAAATACGTTTAAGTAATTACAACCTTTTCCATGGAAATGCTTAAGACAATGGATAAGTTTCTGTTTTCTTAACTGTTATTGAACTGCGAACAGAGTATATTCCAGCAGGTAACTGCGGGCTACAAGTCACATTACTATTATGTCTGCTTTTCAGTTAATTCAAGGTGGCGCAAGCTGCCGCAACCAACCAAATGCAAACCTTGGCCAAGGCCTGGTCGTTGTCTTTGCTTGGGGTTAACTTATTATGCAGGACAAGTACAACAATTTACGACAGACAGGATTAGCCATACTAGTTCTTCACCTGTCACCTCTGTCTGAGCCTGTCATAAATGAGGCTGACAGAGGGAGAGACTTAGCTATCTTTCCCTGTGACTATTGCATTTAGTATGTAATGAAGAAATTATGAAAATCATATCGGGCTGCTGTTCAAATGAATCCTGGGATGCTGTCGCATTAGTCCAAAGTGAAACAGATTTTTCCATACACTCATACGTAGGTGCACATGTAGGATAAGTACTTAACCTACCTTCTGTTCGCATTTTCCATTTCCATTGGCATTGGCATTGGCATTGCCGTTGTCGTTGTCGTTGCTGCTTATTGCTGTTTACCATATTTCTGCTTATTTGTTTGCCTTCTATGGCAAATATTTGAATTTAAATTCAAACGTGCTTGACACATAATACACTGCCTGCAGCCTGTACTCTTCGTAGCCCATTTCGCTGTGCAAATATTTTATGAATTTCAATGAGCCTCTGGCGTCGTCCTGCGATGAGATGCAGGGAGGGACGTGGATGATGGGCGAAGGGTGATGGGCGACCGGAGAGACGGTGACACAAATGCGCCAAAGTGTAAAAGGTAACAAAATGTGAAATTAGTTTGACACGTGTAGAAAAGTAAAAGACAGAAAGCTGCTCAGCCCAACGCGTGCCAGTAAAGCAGACCGCAACCGACGCAGATTTTGCTCGAGAAGATTTCCAGGGATTTGCATCATACATTCTGTCTGGCTTTATAGATGTATGTATATTATTTTCCTTTGTCTCTAAGACTTGTCACTCAACTCAAAGGTTATGCTACTTTTAATTTAATTATATTTATAATTGAATATAATCCTAAATAATATAAATCTCGCATAGTTTTAAGCTCCTCTAAGGCCTTCACTTCCTGCTCAAGTCAAATAACATCCACTAATTGAATGCCGCTTCTTTTTTTGTCTATCTCCAAGGATTTGCTGTTTTGCAGTTTGTTCTTATAGTCATCCATGGGGATAGCTGCTGATGTGGAGTAGCTTTCGCTATTTGTTGGGAAATTGCGCTAAAAGAAAGTTTCATAGGCGACAGGCTCCGAGAATGCCATGTCGCCATCTGTACCATGTCTCACTGAGAACAATACACATGCAGGCGTTTTATAAGCAAATATGGGTGTATGCACATGTCACCGCAAATCTACTTAAAACGCAATTAAGTTGAATGCAAATACAGTCAACGACGTTGTCTGGCGATGCGGTAAAATGCAGGCCGACAACCGAGCTGCAAGTTAAACAATGGCACACAACGCGACTGTGGATGCAATTCAAATTGTGAACTGCCTCCACACCCCCCAGCATTTCTCACCCTTTTCCTGTTCTCTCTGGCAGTCAGCTTAACGAAATGTTCCTGATAATATTTTTTGATAAAATATATGTACATACTAGCACATAAGAAGCTATAGCAATGTATAAAAACAAGCAATTATGCTCTATCGAATAGAAGACACACTGCAAAGCATCGCAAGTATATCCAAATAAATATAAAAATATGTACATGCATAGCGTTTCCTCCTGAAAATGGGATTGTTACATTGTATACCAAATAGCATTACAATAATTTAAATTAAAAAAAACATTACAGACTTCATTTGGTAACCCTTGCAGTTATAATTTCTGAGATCAGACATATATGATGCTGATGAGGAATATTGTTAATATATTATTACTTACATACACAGGGCCAAGGATGTCGCATTCCTAGTCACAACTGAATGATACCCTTTACTCTACACAATTCTATGGGTACGGGGTGAAGAAAGTATCGTATGTCGCTGCAATTGCCGAGCATATGGAAGACTTGTGTTGTAATACAATTATACAGTGGCAGCTATCTGTGTGGATAGTGGGGTAGTGTGCTTGGCTGTTCGTTATAGCTGTCAAGGATCTTCACATATGGTGGAAATGTGCTGAAGTTGTTAAGCTACCTTCTGCTTGCTGCTGCTTTTCTTGCTGATGACTTAAAAGTTAAATTTGTTTTTGAATAAACTTTAATCAACTTTTCTGAAGTGGGGAAAATGAGACATGAAACAAGAGTCGTTGTTTTCTGTAAGAGCGTGGCGGGGGCGAGGGTGGCATTTCCATTCAACAGTCGAGAGGAAACACACAACTCAACGGAACTTGACGGAATTCTTCTCGGCTGTTTGGAAATTTGCGAAAAATAACCAGGTAATTGATGCTGCCAGCAAAAGTGAAGCCAGACAACAAATGTCTATTGCTGTTGATGTGCACATATGGCTCATAAGCCGGGAGATACATTTCTTCCTCGGCTTCTGAGTGAAGGATGTAGCCGTGAATACTACCCAAATTAATCGCGCATGCTTTTTGGAATCTTTCAAAGTTTTTGCATTCAATTAGGCAGGTCTTGTATCGGGTTGAGGATCATTGAGGAGCTAAGGCTGTTGGGTGGACGAGTGCATTACGTTGGCAGTTTATAAGGGAGCACAACGCATGCCGCGTGTGCAGGAAGTGGTCTTGGGCAAGACATAAACTAACGGCCACTGCGGGCCTTTGCAGTTGCAGTTCTAGTTGCAGTTACAGTTGGCTATGTTCGAGCAGAGGAAATTTCTTGCCATAAATTCACTAAAAGCTTTCGCAACGAAAATTTGTTGCTGCCTTCCGCTGACAACATGGCTCACCTGGCAGGAGCCACAGGAGTCACCACTTGCTCTCACCCAGACCAGCAGCCAGTTTCTCTTGCATGGCAGGCTGCAGCCAAAGCAAAATTTACGCCTCTGCCTTCATTATTATTGCACTTTGCTCCAAACAACGTTGCTGTTGTTGCTTTCTTGTGGCTGTCGATGTTTTTGTTGCTGCTGCGGCGGTTGCTGGCGGCTGTGGTTGGCTTTCGCTACCGCAGACAATTTGGCAAACGTGCAAACGAAGTTTCTAAATAAAAGTGCAAACTAAATGAGCATTTAGTGTGCGCGCATCGTAAATTCCTGTTGAAATATTTCTGTCGTCTTAAAATTTAGCTGGCAGCCCCACTGTTTGAGTTCCACTTCGAGATGCGCTCGTTTTAAAGACTAAAATGTGTGTGCTGTGCCACGAGGCGTATGCGTTATGTTTTCAGTTTACACAGTGTATGGTAGTGTTTGGTAGTGTGTATGGTAGTGTGTATGTGTGTGTGTGTTTGGGTGTAGAATGTGTATGTGTTTGGCAGTCTTTGACAAAGTTAAGGCCGCTTCATGACGTTAGGCATAATAAAATGGTTTAATGAGGCGTCGCTGCCAGCGCCTGCCATGCACCTTTTATGTGTCTGGCAGTTGTCGTTTGCCTGGACCTCGAAAAGAACGGCTGCTGCTGCCACTGCTGCCACCGCTGCCACCGCTGCTTCTACTGCTGATGGTCGAGCACACACAGATATACACACCTGCACCTAGACACTGCCACAGTCATGTAGTCACTGTCAGCACAGTCGCACATGACTTCATTAGTGTAATGAAAACAGGCAAAAAAATAAAATGTCAAGGTTGTTCTTGGGCTGCTTCGTGCGAATTGTCGCCGTCAATGTTTGTCCATTTGCGAGGGCTTAGCGATGACTGCCAAAAGGTTAACACTTGCAAAATGGCTGACGTGGACGTGCCGCATTTTCGTTTTGAATAACAAATTTAATTAGAATTAATACATATGAGGACCAGAGCCAAGCAAATCTAAACATTGCCCCTGCCGCCGTTGGCACAGTTAGTCCGATATTACAAGCACTTGTGCCATGTATGAAACTACCATATATACGAGTGTATTATACACATCAGGCAATTACTATTTCTTTGCCGCTTTTTGAGAGAATTCAAGCACACTGTTATGGGCAGTGCTGAAACTTAAGTATTAGGGTTCCAACACCAACAGCTCTATAGAAAATATTTAGTTTTTTTCTTTCTTTTTAGTTGTTATTCATTCATTAAGTAATTAGGGTGCAAAATATCCTTGCGTCCAGGCTTATGCTAATTAGCAAAGCACCAGCAATATATACATTTAAATTATTATTATTTTTTTAGATTGCAAAACGCAGCGGCATATTCAGTTGGTCAAAGTTAGTTTGTTAGTAAGCCTTTGAAAAGTCGACGTTAGGTCCGCTTATAAAAATACACCCAGGCAAAGGACAGGCTAACAGGGATTCATGTGAGTCTACAGTTGTTATACAAATTAGACATGGATAGTAATGAAGATAACCTTATGTGATGAGTATACATCAATTGTTATTGGAGAATGCAGTGTTAATAAAAAATATTGCAACTACAAAATATATAATTTAGTTCGATTTATAATAGTTAACTTATAATGTCATCTGGTACTGTCAGATTGAAATAAATAACAATTTTTAAAAATATGTGTATTGTGTTTACGAACCACATCTTCTTGCACAATTTTGTTCGCCTCAAGCCAGTAGTCTTGTTTGAATTGATTAAAAGCCAAAACACGTGTTAATGAGTTGTATTTAATTGAAACGCCAAAAACATGTGTAACGTAAATTTAATACAAAAAATATACACAAATTAAGTTGTTATAAAACATTTAATTTCGCACTTTTTTGGAAAATATTTGCAATGTTTTCAGTTGAAAGCTTTTAAACTATTTAGAATGGGACCGAAGGGCATTCCCCCTATCGTTGGTATATTATTATATTGTATATGTATATCATACGCAATATTTTCTCATCTACCTGTTCAATTGATTGCTGAAACTCTGCTGCAGAGTTGTAGCGGTACAGTGAACAGCACGCTGGAAAGTAGTGAAATTGAATTAAATGCCGCATAATTTGTATTAATTTGTGCGTTAATTTAATAACATGTGAGTGCTGCATTTCGCATGTAGGCAGAGAAGCGCATATTAAAGTTGTGTATATTTATATATATATAGATATAGAGTATATATATATATTTATATGTACCCACGTGGCGTGTGCCAGATCCTCTCCAGGGTCGGGGGTGTGGGGTCCATTGCAATTTAACGCGCAATGGCCACGGATATCCGTTAAATGGCCATGAATACATAAATAATAAAAATGTATTTGTTTATTACACACAGACAGCACAGACACTTGCATACACACGCACAGTGGGACATCCATGCAGAAGTCAGCTTACATGCCTTTATGTGAATTTATTTACCTTTGCAAATAAAATATATGGGCAGTTTTTTTTTGAACGGAAAGCAATTTAAACAATACCCAAGAGTATTTATAATAAGCGCAATAAAAGGCAATATAAAAAACTATCTGTGCAAGCTGTGAAGAGATTGGCTTTTGTGACAGCCACTCTGGCCTGTGTGTGTGTGTGTGTGTGTATAGGTATTGGTGTTTTCCGGTGGCTTGTTAAAAAATATTTAATTTTATTGTATTTCAATTATTGTTTGCTGCTTGAATGGAGGAAACAATAATCCAAAATCATTGTTGAATTTTAGCAGTAAATTTGCATTCGAAATGAGTCTATTGTGGACACAGGCCAACTGTGCACTTTAACACTGACAAATTCCGAGTCGAGTAGTAAATGAAAAATGCCATTGGCCAGTTGAGATGTACCTCTTACATGAGTCCAAAGAATATCTGCATGTGCTCCAGTTACACAAAGTGCTTAATCAAGCTGAAAAGAAGAGGACTTGAAAAAGAAATAACACATATGCACACATGCACACACACACACACACACACACACACACACACACATGGCTCACTCATTGAGTGGACAAAGTGAAGTGAAGTGCTTTGAAATTAAAAAGGACACCTAATCCTGTCAATGCATTGCCGCGCGGACGTTCGCTTAAGTGAAATTCTAACGAGCTGACAAGCGAGCATGGGGATTAGCAAGCGTATGCGAACTCCTGCAGGACTTTAGTCGAGTCAGAGGGTGTTTTCATTTGATTTGGCTGCTTCACGTCCACATTCATGTCACATATATATGCATATATGTACATGTGTACGTACGTATATGTGCAAAGTTGCATCTGCATCTACATCTGAATCTGGATCTGGATCTGGATATGGGACTGGTTCTGTTGAATGTTTGCACATCGCAGCGCACAAGAAGTGCAATTATGTGAACAAAATGGAAAATGAAGCAAGAAAATGGAACAATTGCTGCCAACGTATGTAAAAAATAGGAACAACGATGTGGATAGGAGGGAAAAGGCATTACTGATTGCTGGACATGCTTGGTTTTATGACAAAGGCAATTGTAACCCACATTGGCTTGCAATTGGCAAATGACATGCTTTATAATGTGGCAATTGGCAATACACATAGTTAAAGATACTAACATATATTCAGACAGTTTAAGATATGTACAATGATGCTTACACATATATTAACTTCTTTGCAACATTTTTGTAAGTTCAACAAATTGTACTTTGCATTATATTGCATATTACGATCTTGGGATTATTGGAATAAGGAGCCAATTTAATTATCAATATTAAATTTACATCTTAATGTAAACTTTCAATTATATTCATTGAAATATTCTAGGTCAAGGTACCTAACTGTATTGAATGTACCGAAACAATGGATGTTTATCTTTTGGAAGTGTTGCAGCTGTACTATTTATATAATTAATCAAGCAAAACGCTTCAATAAGCCAACGCGGCGTATGCTTAATATATTCAATTGAAAGCGACCTGCAGCTATGCGGTCAGCAAAGTGTCGTTGGTTTCTGCCATAAAGGGTCAACTGCTGGCAGCTGCGCGTCCTTATCTGCAGGTGTTCTCGCTGTTCACACTGATGCCACCGCCCAGCAGCTATGAGAGAGGATCTCGAGGTTGCCGGAGGAAGCTAAAGTTATTTGCCTTTGGCTGCTACACTTTTTGCGTCCTTCTGCTGGGCGTGTATGTTACCCAAGTGAACATAGCTAAGCTTGACATCGAAATACGCTTTTTAGAAGTCGAGGATTTCACAAGCAAGCTGGGCCTGGTGCAAAAACTCTTCTACACAATCCTGCTGGCCACAATACATATCTGTAAGTTGATACATTATAATAGACTGGGTCGCATTTATAAGGAAATATCAGCTCTGGAGCTGGACATAAGTACGCTTTCCCAGTTGTATGGTGGCCTGCGGCTGCGCTACAGCTTTCGTCATCGATTGGCAATCTCAATTGGATTGTGGCTGGTTCTTCTTTTCATTGCTTTTCCGCGCATAACGATTCCCGTACTGACGGACTATATGAATTGGCACAACAAGGCTCTAACCGAGTTCATAATGTTGATGCTGCAGCTTAAAAGTGTAGAGTATGTTTTGTTCGTAGTGCTAGTACAGGAACTGCTGCAACGCCTGCGCCGCTCCCTCATCCAGCTGCAGCAGGAGCTAACCACCTGCGAGCAGCAGGACAGGCTCCAAGCACTCTGTGCAGCAGTGCGACGCAATAAACAACTGCTGTCTCGTATTTGGTTGCTGGTGCGCGAACTGGAGACATACTTTATGCTGCCAATGATCATGTTGTTTCTGAACAACGGTATCGCCATGCTGCACATCGTCAATTGGGTGTACATACAGGCGCTCAATCCGAACGACTGTCGTTACTGTCGTTTTTGTAAGTCTGCGAGTTTATAACTACATGCTACTTGAATGCCTTATTTAATACAGGGCGCGGTTGCAACTTGATGTTTCTGCTAATCAATCTTTTGCTACCCTGCTGGTTTAGCCAAAACTGCATCAACACCGTAAGCAGCAAGTGGGAATGTTTTCCTATCAATTAATACAATAATACCTTTCAGTACAACAGCTTTAAGCGCATTATTCACAACATTTGTTGCGGTTTTGGTAGGGGTATGCCGCCATTGCTCAGCAATACTATCCGGGAATATGCTTTGCAGATGGAACACATGAAGGTGCGTTTCACTTGCGGCGAATTCTTCGAAATTAATATGAAAAGCTTCGGGGGTGTAAGTTAAATAGATAAATCCACCGAAATGATAATAATTGCTTAACCCATCAATTACCACCTATGTACATTTATCATTTGTCTTGCAGATGTTGGTCACTATAATCAGCTTTACCATTATTTTAATACAATTCAAGATGCAGGGCTTTGTATCACAACAGCAACGATAAAAGCACCACTTAAGCTTATAACTAAAAGCTCAGCGTAAGTTAACAGACTGTTAAGGGCTTGGCGCCAAATTTAGAAGAAATTAAATGCTTTGAATACTTACATATGAAATGATTTTATTTTAAACATTTAGACTATTATTGTTTCAGTAATTGCAATCGAGCAACAAATCAACGACCAATAATCATTAGACTTAGTGCTTATCCTAGGCTTCATATAATTAACATTTAATGTTTTTGCGGTTAGTTGTACTCATAATTAGTGTAGTGTAATTGCGACGATTTGCCTATGACTACTTACATGCTATATATTGCTTATCACCTACTGCTAAACATCTGCCTACCCATGACCCATCAGTGTTCAATTAAATTTAATGCTAGCTTACATCTTATAAATATATAAAACATGTTTTAGTTGGATTTGTAGATACTCGTGAAATGTTCAGTTACGTACTTTTGTTTGGATTTAGATTTTGACATATACTTCAATATTCAATAGATAATCACAGACTGAATAACTGGAATAACTTATGGAAGTTCCACATACACACAATATAAGTATACAATATTTAACTAGAGAAAAATTTGCTATTTTAAAATACGCCACCAACGAACAAGCCAACAAAGCGTATAAATAAATCGCAACCATTGGGATGTGTGAATATATGTATGTATGTATATGTACTTTGTTCTTGTACAATACTATAAGATACAATAATGCCGTTGGCAGTTAGATTTACAATTAGTTTAAGGTAAAGCTCAATACAATGATTAATATATGTAGATTATACAGCTATGTATGTATATATCCATATTGGTATAAAAGTAATAACATATTGGAAGGACACTGGTGGTCTTACATACATACATAGTACATACAAGGTCTTATATAAATAGATAATTGAGTATACAATTAATATATTACTTGGGCTAGCTAGTTAAAACAGGTCCAGGTTGTCGTTCATATAGCTTAGCAGATAATACAAATAAATAAATAAACACACTGTAGGCAGGAGATAATTCAGCAGTAGGTTAACTATTATCCCGTCCCATGCTTTCCGTTCTCGAACAGGCCTTTCTTGAAAAAAGACGACAGCTGAACGAGAGAGGCACGCGTGAGGCCCGTTCCCCCGGGTCCCTCATAAATTGGGCATTGTGGTATTTTCGAACAAACGACGAACAGGCGACGTAAATAGAGCTCCAGCAAACGGCGACGATGTTTGGCCACCGGCTCACTGTTCGAGGCGAAGAGCTCACGGCGTGGGAAAGGCAGCGCGGAGATCTGCAGAAAAGATGAAATAATTACAAAGTTTATATACATAAATTATAAAAATAGACTTACCTTTGCACCATAGCAGTGCTTCATGCACAAGTGCAGCTCCCGGAAGCGACTGTAGCGACGCAGAATATTAAGCTTGCCATCGGGCAACGCAATGCGCACATCGTACTCGTAGTGTGTCTGCTTGCCAGCTCCGCGCATTACGAAACTTGGTATGGTAATGAAGTGCTCGCCTTCGGCTGTGAGAATACAATGAGTCAGTTTTGGACGAGCATTTAAAGTGTAAGCAGATACTTACGAAACTCTCTCATGGATGGACACGATCTTGTCATGCTTGGCGAATAGATTTGCGAGGTGGACTCCTCCATGCTGGTGGGACTCATTACACTGGAACGCATAATAGAGCTGGCCAGCTCGTACTGCCTCTCCATCCCGGCACGTTCCTCCGCACAGCACTGGGCATGAGACTCCAGATCCTGCACCGTTTGCAGCATTTCCTGTTCCATTTGTATGTAGCTTCGCTGTTGATCCTGCAGAATGGCAATTTGCTCATCGAGCTGCGTCTTGTTTAAATCCGTTTCGAGGTTTTTCATAATTAACGCCTTCTGAGAGGCAATTTTGCGACGCTGCGCATGCAGTGGACAATGGGCACGAGTCATGCCCGAGTTGCGACCCAGTTCCCAAGAAGAACATGAGCCCGTCTCCTCGTCGCTGGTGCGCATAACGTGCCTATAGTTGCCACCAGCTCCGTTTTGGACCAGTGCCTGATTGCGACTGTCCAGGCATACACCGCTGTCGCTCATGATAGCCTGCGAGATGGGCGCAATTGAATTGCTGCCACTGCTGGGACCGGCCGTGCAGGTGCGCGAAGCATCCTCGCTGCTGCCTGAGAAGTCATCCTTGCGCGTGTCTTCGGCCTCGTCTTCTGCTTCGCACGAGCAATTGCTTAACGGCGACTGCTGACCCTCTGTGATGGTGGGCGATGACAAAAGCGAGAAATCTGAGTGCGCCGTATGGAAGGTATCACAAGTTTCGTATGTGTCCGACTTGGACACATCGTCCATATCATTTGAGCCTTGCACGTGCAGTTGCATACTTTGCTTTTTGGCTCTCATCGCCTGAGACTCCTTCTCACTTTCGGCGCGCTCCTGGCGCAAACGTTCCAGCTGTGCCTCTATTTCCAGCATGGTCTCATCAACTTTGGCTATTTTACTGGTGCTCGCATTGAGTATGCTCTCCTTTTCGGCTATCTGCTCGTCGAGCCTGCGTATCTCCTCATTCTGTAAGGGATTTTGAAGTTAATTAAGTAGATTTGAAAATTTAATATTGGAGCTTACGTTTCTCCGCACTGTATCCTTGATGAACTGAGCAGCAAACAGATCTAACGAATCGGAAACGTGCAGCAGCAGATCGTCATTTAACGGAGTGCCTTCCTCAATCTTTACACCCATCTGTAAATCAGCAAAACAATTATAGATTTCGGATAGCTAAACGTAAATACATCTTCTATAATAGTCTAAGCACGAAGCAAAATATATCGAAAAAGAAAACGAACAAACCTCGTCAAGTTTGCCAAAATCATGCAGCTCCTGCAATTCTTTCGCTACATACTCTGAGAAATCGCGTTTCTTTGAGTCGAGCTGCGTTTGAATCGCTGAAATTTGTCTACACACAATGTCGATCTAAAACGAAAATCAAATGAACGAAAAACCATAAAGAAACGAAAATAATAATGCAAGCCAGACGAAATCGCATAACAAGCACATGCGAAATAAAAGATTCATAGCCTTACGTGTCTTAAGTTATATCGGAAAGACTTACCTGAACTTTTTCGTTATTCTTTTCCCATAGAAGCATGTCCTTGCGGGCAAGAAGCTCATGTTCACGGCAAGTCAACACCTGCATGCCATCCATTTTCTCCAGTTCCAGACGCTTCAGCTCCTCCGTTAGCTTTCGCACCTTCGTCTTGTACTGATCGTGCATCTGAACGCGTTCCTGGTAATAATGAAATGTTAGTTGCACATACGTAAACCATTGGTAAAACATTATTCTGCCATATTAACTAACCACATTCAGCTGCTTTAACGCATTCTCAATGGTGTCAAGTATTTTGCGATTTTCATCCTGCAGCTCGGGATCATCGCGCGACGTTGGACGTTGTGGATAATACTGGCGTTCAGATCGCTTACACGACAAGGTGCTGCCCGTCATGGCATCGTCATCCAGGTAGGTGCTGCATGTGAGCAAATTTTCCCGCGACGAGGTTATTAATGACAGACGCGACATATCCAACTGCGAACGATTCAAATCCTTGCGCAGCTTCTCTGCCTCGGTGGGATTGTTGAAGCGAAAAATGTTGGTGCGCCCCAGCAATATGATATCGCCCTGCGAGATCTGCTTGGGCTCATCGATGAGATGCGCATTCACCCAACACTGAGCCTGCGGACAGGGATGTAGCGTAGCCACACCCCCCTTTAGCACAATGCTGCAGTGCTCCGCTCGAATGCCATCGCCAATTAGCTCAATGTGCTGCGCCAGCTCCGCATCCTCTGTGCCAATGCGCGTTTCGCCCTCCTTCAAGCTATACAGAGTGACGCCAGTCGTCACATCATTGTGTATGCCAATCAAATGAGGTATCTCCGAGTCCAGCACAACGCCCACGCCAGATTTGCGTAGTCCAAGACTCTTTTGCTCCTGCAATATGGACTGAGCCACCTTCCATTTCTCCGTCCACTCCTCCGTAAGAACTTTCTCCTGCGCCTCCTTCTTTTGCAGATCGGCCAGCACTTTGAGCGAGGGCTGCAGCGAGTCCTGATCAAATAAATAAAGTGATTAACATTGCATATGATAGCATATTGCACCGCTTACAATATCGCTCGTTAGCATTGACTTTAGCTTGTTGATTTCCTCTCGTAGCTCACGTATTAGCTTCACGTTCGCATCCTCATTCACCGTCGGCTTGTTGATGATGTTCTTGGCACGGTTCGCATATCGCAATGTGCTCAACGTCTCGCTGTAGTTGCAATCTGCCGGCGACAGCGCCGCTATCATTATTGTCTTGCTGTTGCCTCCCAAACTGTCCTTGAGCAGCCACGTGAGTATGGAGTCGCGATAGGGAATGTAGAGCACGCGCTTCGTACCACCGTTGGGTGTGGTGGCCAGCGAGGTGGAGTTATGCGCACTGACGGCGCTCGTTTGTTCTGCCAATGCTGAGATGACGCTGCCCAGCGTCACCAGAGATTTGTTGATGTGGGCGCCCTCTTTCAGCCGCTGCCCCGTTGCGCCCGTTGCGTTGGCGCGCTCACTGCACAATAGAGTTGGTAAGAAAAGGCATTAATTTGGCAAAGCACAACTTCATGCTCCACTAACGTAATAACGCATTAACGCACCTGCCAGCCAAGTCGACCAAGTGTATTTTGGAGACCGTCTCGCTTGGCATGTCATTCATGAAGACGGCCTGCACAAACGTAATCGTAAAGATCGCGTGACTGCGACTGCTCGTGTCATTCATGTTGGTGCTGGCCGTGGTGCGGTGCGCATTGCCGCGCGCAATGCACTCCTGCAGAATATCAAATCAGTTGAAGGTTTAGCTCAAGTCATAGTCCAACACTCACCTGTATCTCCTCAAAGTCGGAGACCGCATGCTGCGACAAATTCTCCACATAGGGGCCCAAGCTGCGATGTTCACGCACTCGCAGCGCATGTCCAGTGCTCTGTGCCGCCAGCAGATCCTTCACCCGCTCGTTGTATATCTCCAGATAGCTGGCGTGCGTCCGATAGCCCGTACCCGACTCCTGACCCACTCGCATGCGCGTGAAGAGCTCCTCGCAGATGCGCGGTATCAGACCCGGATTGCTCGGCGTGCCCATCATTGTGAACGTCTTCCCGGAGCCCGTCTGTCCGTAGGCAAAGACGCAGGCATTGTAACCTGTCAAAGAGCAGAGATCATGTGAATGCCAAGTCTTATTGCCAATTTCAAAGGTAAAACTCAATTGTTGCATGCAATAACACATGAGAAGTACTGTGAACCGTGACTGATGAGCGGCTGAATGGTTATAGCGGGAAACTAAGTATCGACTCATATGTGGGAAATTATCGTTGGTGGGAAAGTGGAATGAGAACGACTTGTTTAATATCAACCTTTATTCAACCTTAAGAAGAGTAGTAAACGACTAATTATATCTTATTTTCCATTTACAATAACTAACAATTTCCCTCAGCGGAACGAGCTACTGTCAATTTCCGGCGTTGCTTCCTTGCATGTCATAAGCACGTTCTTCTTGTTCCATATTTCTACTGTCATGTCAGAAGTGCATAGTGTTCCTGAAAAGTCCCCGTTTCCGCGCTTGCCCCTACGTTTTTTACTAACCTAGACAATGTACATATATATAAAACTGTCACAAGCAGATTGGCACCGCTTTTAAAAAATTTCACATAAATAGAAGACGAAAATTTTACAAGCAAGTAAAGCGGATTTATATTGTATGCCATAAAAAGTATTGAAAAAACATTGCTGATGGGTCTGTCTCAACTTATTAATTGAAAACAGATTGCAAATCTGCAGTTTTGTTATAAATATGAGTTAAACCTGGAACTTGGAAACGCAAATTACTTTCATTCAACCAATTATAGTTGCCACTCAATCGATAAATAGCTGTGGCTGGGGTTTCTAACGATTGTTCTATGCTTGTATGCTTGAGCTTTTTATCTCAATATTATGGTTTTAAGTATGATTTTATATATGAGTCAGCAAACGTAGAAATACATCAAATTGTAATGGTAAACTACATAGTAATAATCCATATATTAAACCGATGACTACCGAGCTACATAAGCCTGCACTGAATTGAGGGATAGGACTTCCTTATTCAATTGTATGCAAGTCTTTGGCCCTTGCACATCCGTAGTAGGGAAAAGCGAACACGACCGGGCTAAAACACTTTTACTATAGTAATTGCAGCTCAAGTGTCAGTCGGAGGAGGCGACAGATGAACTCATCCATTGGGCGGAGGCCTGCACAATGTTTTAATATCTGAATGGCTCGTTGGGCTGCTAGCTGTCTAGCCAAGAGATTGCTTGAATGGGCCCCTTTCGACGGCGTCATCTGAGACCGCACAAGTGGCGCAACAACAGCAAAAGTAACAATAGTAACAACAGTAACAGCAGAAACAACAACAATTGCACTGACAAGTCACTGCCTCATTTAGCCAGTCAGCCACACGTACAACGACTATTCAAAGTCATACTGAGTAAGCACTCCCCGCAAAACCCGCCGGGCAAGTGGACATCACTTGCAGTTTTTCGTATACCCTCAAAAAGGGTATTATGCATTTGTCAAGAGTAATGTTAAGCAGGATGTGATGGCTTGATATGAGGTACATATATATTATTAACTACCCGGCTGATTTTGGCCCCAAAAATGTTTTTAAATCTTCAAGTCGAGTGGAGTTGATTTAGATACCATAAGAGAGTTTATTCGTCTTTCGAAAGTAGGCCGGCAAGAGCATTTGGTATTCAGTGCAACGAATTAAACAATTCTAACTTGCATTTAGTTTATGTTTACGTATTTTGCTTTACTTTTCGCAGCACTTGGTTGACTCTTGCTCATGCAATTTTTGTCATTCGCACTCGGCCAATCTTGGCCGGGTAATTTGATATTGAAAGCGTGCCAGCAATAGCGAAAACAATAACAATGCGAGTAAAAACAGTTAAGTGCAGACAAACAGCTGTTCCATTCCGCTTGGCATTTTCTGCAGTTGTGGGCGAAAGTTAGTTTTCGGCTTTAGTTTTTTTTTGTGTTCGCTAACAACAAAAGAAATTAGACTTCTGTTGGAGTGAAAGCGCATAAAATATTACGCACTGGTGGAATCCATGGCCAGGCACGTGTTAGTCATGTCAACAATCAATCAGCACTAATCTAGTGCCATTGCCGTTGCCGTTGCCAGCGGGGCATCAAGTTGTGACGGGGGCAGGAAGAGGTTAAGGAAGTCAGAGCCTCTGCCGGGAATTTGCATGTTCATTGGGGCAGACGAAACGAATTAAGCAAATGCTTATTTTTAGACACGCATATTGTGTACACTGTGAAAAATTCGGGACATGTTGAAAAGAACATCAAAGACCGCAAAAATAAAATGTAAACAAAACAGCGCTATTGCCAACAAATCGAGAGCCAAAATTTGTGCGACTGTTTGTCGGACTGCCAAAATCAACCGCTTTTTGGGCCAGCAAAGTCACGGCCAATAGCTGAAATCTGAGCTATGAGCAATTAGTGCTGGGCTAATGTGTCATTTGCTGTTGGCGACCCCGACAAAGTCTGATGTCATCACAGCGATTGCTCTTTGCCCCTGCAGCTATGCAAATTAGAGATGGATGGAATCAGGACGCTCCCCTATCCATAACATGGATACATGAGACTATATGTATGAACTAGGAATATGAATAGAAATAAAAGAGATAAATCTCTAACGCATTTATAATTGAAACACTCACCTTCGTAGGCACAATCGACCACATCGTTGCCCAGATCGCTGTACACCTGCTCTTGGGTGGCGAAATGTGAGTCCTCAGCATCGAAGGACCAGTATGAATAGTCAAAGGTGAAATCATGATGGGACTCGCGACCTGCGTCACGTATGGACTGCAAGCGGGGCTTCAGCAGTCGTGTCTTCTTGCCCTCCATTTCCATAATCAGCTGGGCGTCCATATTGTTTTCACTGCAAAAAGAAGAGCAGAAGAGAAGGCATATTGAAATATGGCTGTTCAATATAAAATATAGAGCCCTGCAAATGACCTTGGCCCATTAACTCAATTAACTGACGTCGCATGATTTGTTATTGTTGTTAGTTTTCCCCTTTTGTTCCATTAAATAACCATTTTTATTTTGCTTTGTGTTGTTTGCGACTTCGTTAACAATTTGCGACGACCAGTCCATTAATATGGCTATTTTTATAAACACTTTGCATGATCTGAAAATGGTAAGGTGTATGACGCGAGAACTGCTAAATAATGCAGGTTGGAAATAGTCACATGATTTCTCAGGCGGCAATTTACAAATACGATTCCGGTTTGTTCGCAATCATTAAATGAAAACTTGAAAACTGAAAAACTAGTAAAGAAAAGCCGTTGACCACTCGAACACATAGAACAGTTGCTGGTGTAACCGGTTGACTTCAGCGACATCTCATGGGTTCATGCTACACCCACCGATGACGTTGGATGTGCCAACGGCAACAACAAACAAAATGCCACCCAATTCAAAAGCTTGCCACTATAACTATGACTCAGTCAATGGCCCCGCAGCTATACAGATACTTGCAAAGATTTCTGATACTTTGTCAGAGAATATGTCACATCAACAGCAGCTATCTGTATGTTTCAGTCTTGAAGATATCTACATAAAACTTGGCATAGATAAGCTGGGTTGGGTAACTGAACCATCTGCCATAAACTCTAATAATAAAATGTGCCCTGCTTTTAAATATATCTTAAACTAGCAAACTATTTACAAAATATTAATATAATTTCATCAAAAATATATCTACAACAGCCAAAATCATTGTCTGAACATAATATACGATAGTTGCGTCGTTCATCTGAGGGTATTAAATCTTCGGCAACCCACATATGAATTCATTTTCATTTTTCTTATTTCTTCTATTTTTTTTTTTTTGTATCTGCATGCGTCTTGTTCCCATTTAAAGCAACAATTTTAGGTCGTTCCTCTTTTCTTATGGGCTCATTCATTGCTCGTTGCTCGCTGCTCGCCGCTCATTGCTATGTGCCGCATTCATTGTTGGTGGCATGTTTACGCTCCACTTTCGGATGCAGGCAGCATTTGTAGCATTTGAGCGGCTGTGAGTGGTTCTCTTCTCATTGCTGTCGAGTGGTTTTAATTTTTTAATCTGCCGGTTCGTTGTCGAGTGTTTTGAGTCAGTTTATTGCGCATTCCCCGCGATTTATCTGAATCTGTGGCGCTGATTTGTTCCTCAATTCTCAACAAACGCAAAAACAAACACTAAAACAATGGCTGCAGTGCCGTCGATTATGACCGAATTTCTGAGTCATAAAATAACAAAAACAAGTAAGAGTGCTCTAGACGAGAGTTACCAACAAGCAGATACCCTGTTCCCAACAATTAAAACAGACCTTTGACCAAAAAACGTTTATCTGACTAAAAAAACATTGCCTTTGAAAATCGATTATGTTTTGACAAAGTTATGGCAGTGGAAATTTGAATTTTGTGTAGAATTTGCTCAACTTCATGAATATCCATGTTTTTTAATGTTAACAGGGTATATTAAATGAATAAATCGCTAACAAACTTTATAATGAATATGGAAGTTGTTTGATTTGCACTTGCGTGCAAAATGTATTCGTAATTTCATGCATAATACCTTTAAAAATTCCATCATGTGTGTGTGTGTGTGTGAAAACCTAACGAAATTTGGATACAATATAACAGATATATAAGTATACATGTACATATATGTATGTACATGTGTATATAATCGTAATTATATTTGGTTTGTTATTTGCTTGAGAGAACCGCTCTACCATGACTACAGTGAGAGAAATTAATTGGGTCAGACAATAAGTTAAAACCATTTTCAATTTACTGCGACTCACAACTTTTTACATTATACGTGGCTAATATTATATTTATGCTAAGGTTATCAATATATTGATAACAAATCACTGATTGCACAGCGGGAAAACTATATAATATACAATTTCTTCATTTCTATCGATCAAAATCTATTAATATAAAAGTAGCTGTAGGTATTCCGTTTATTAGCTATACTCCCTATTTTTTTTAGATTTAATGCATGAACCAAAAAACGGCTGATTAAATTTCTGGAAATTCTAATTTCCCCAAATAATTCTTTTTTTTGTCTTTTAATTACTTGTTGAAAATTATTGTTTTATGAATACACCAAGTTTCAGATTAGATAGCTAATGTTATAATCAAAAAGTTCTCAGCTGTTTGTTTTACAAATCAATTTAACTGTCATCCACATACTTATGTACATATGTACATATGTGGAACTATCCGGATATAGAATTAAACTATAAGAATCTTGAGTCTTTTCAAATGTATTATCTACTTGAGAAGATTTAAATAAAAGAACGAAAATGGGAATAACTGTTATTATTATTTGTAGTTCCTGCTCCTTAAATTATGAAATTGCATGCTATATTTTTCACAGTGCACCAGCATGTAAATATGAGCTACAACTTTATTTTCACTCTAAACAGAAAATCAAATATGCATATTCATATATAAATAAGTACATATGTTTTATTTGCTCTACAAAGAGCAGATGACGTCACAAATGTATATACTATTTATCTACCTATAATCAGATATTTAGCATGCACAATTAACACAATGAAAGTCATTAAAATGAAGGAAACTCATTTGAGTATGTTTTCTTTATACACTGTTTTTTCTTCTGTTTTGTTTTTTTTTTCTGTGTGAGATGAATGACATCATAACAGTTTCATCTTTTGCTTTGTTGCCAAAATCATGAGCGTTGCTTTGTTTGCTTCATGTACGTACGTTTAAGCCAAGTAACTGTGCCAGAAGCAACAACAAAGATAGACAAGATAAAAACGAGCGGCAACAAACACAAAAAATAACTAAATTTATGTTTAATGCGGTTTTAAGTAGCCGTTGGGCAAGTTTAGGCCAACGTACTTTGCCACCAGCTTGCTTCATCGTTTCTTGGCCAAAAGCAACAAAAAATTATCTTGACAACGTCAGCAGCGCAAATGTTTTTTTGAAAGGCCAACAGTTTTAGTTGGGATGCGCAACAGTTGAATCGAGGGGCGTTTACTTATATGAATTTATCAATTCTAAGTAGAATTTGTGTTCGAATTTTGAATTCCAATTCGAATGCACTGCTTGGGCACCACTTACCGTGTGTTAAAGGGGCGAACCCTGACGGCAACCTTGAGTGACGACATTTCGGTGGTTGTTTGTTGTTGTTCCTCTACTGCTTGTTGTCGTTGTTGTTGTTGTTGCTGCTACTCATTTGCTATGCACAGTTATTTGAAATATGAGGGTGCGAGGAGTGCGACGGCAATGTACAGTTGGTCTGTTTGGGCATTCGAATTCAGATTCCAATTAGAATCGCCTCGTAGTTTTCACAGTATATTTTGGTTACGATATTTGTCGTTTTCTTGTTGTTGTTTTTGCTTCTTGTATTTCTTTCACTTTATTATTATTTCTCTTTTTGTTGGCCTTGCTAGTAGTTTGTTTTTGTTTTCGTTGTCCTATCATCGTGCGCACCACAACAACAACAGCCGACACAAAATATAAATAATAATAATAATTGTGCACAATTTGATTCACTTGCACCTTTCATCATTGTTTACACCAACAACAACAACAGTCGTATGCATGTGTGCGTACTCTGTGTATGTGTGTGTATTAGTGTATTGGTGTCAATTTGGATATTTATTTAGTTGCGAATGGAAATGGAAATCGAGAGGAAAGCACTGAAGAAAAACAACACATAATTAACACAACATCGCGATAATACGATAAATTTAGTTTGATATTTATTTTCTAAAATTTTTTGTGTACTTGTGCGCGTTCCGATATTGTTGCTTATGGCGTCTTCTTCTTACTGCAGAATTTGCCACAGTGTTGCACAATGTAAGCGTTAGCAACATCAACTGTTATACTCGAAATGGTCATGTTATGCACTGGTCACGCCGAGTACGGTGTAACAGAAAAAATACTGCAAGCAATATGATAATGTGTAAAATATTTGATACCCGAGAATTTCAATTTCTGAAAACTTAGTTCCATACAGTTTTAATTAATTTGAATAAAATATTTATGGTACATTTTCTAGTAAATACATTTTCTTGGATGTTAGTTAATAGTTTCGTTAAATTTTAAACTAACATGAACGCAAAATGCGTCATTAAAGCGCATTAATGCGCAACGTAACAGCCTAATTGCACTGCTTGCTAACCAGTTCACTGCTTTGTGCGGCACAATATGCTTTTAGTTCCAATTTTTACCACATGAGCAAATAATGTCGCATGCAAATTTGAAATTACTCGGCGGGAACTAAAGTCAAAATTAGTTTATATAAATAAATCTCAAAGGAAATAAAGTAAAACACGTTTAGCTTTGCCATTGTTAGTAGATTTGCCTAAGAACTTTTACTAATAAAATATATTTTTTAAAATATATTTTTAATGTTTTATTAACTACGTTAGAAGCATTTCCACTCAGCTAATTAAGTAATCAATAAAAAGCCAATAAATTTCTTAAGTAGTAATTGCAGATAGATAATCAAATAATACGCTGAGTAAGCATTTCCCATAATCGACTTTAATTTCCAGTTAAATTTAGTTAGCAAAGTGCAATGCTAAGAAAAAAGTGTAATTCTAAATCAATTATACTTAGATACTTACTTATGTGTACTTCAACTGTTTTTACTTAAGTTGTCACTCTGTACGTTGACCGCACACACACAAGCACATATCACAAGAATATGTGTGTTTATTTATGTTACTGAATTTGTATGTGAATTGCAATGTGTACTTTAACAAAAGGCCGGAAATTTTCATTTATGTCGCATGCGTATCAAATTCTAAAAAAAGCAAAAACTCCAAGTGAGTCTACTCAACTTCAAAATACCCTGCATACAATATTTTATTCATTTATTTAATGTCGACTACAACTCACAAAAATTGTAAATATTAAAAAAAATCTTTAAAATAAAGTTATGAATTTAAGGATTTAGGCCAATTTAAATTGAAGAAAAAACTTTGAAGCTTTATTTCACATAAACGTTTAAGTTTCAGCGTAAATATAATAAAATCAAAAAAAAAAATTGGATAAAATATATTATTATTTTTTTTACAAACTCTTTCTGTATATTCTATTGAAATTGGAACTATACAGATATTAAAATTCGGATTTTTCAAAACGACTTATTATCTTTATTTTTTAAAAGCACTTGAAAAATATTAAAGAAATCAATAAATCTAAATTAAAAGAAGTCATTTTTATTTTTAAATTCTTAGTATTTTGTTTTAAGAATTTAAGACTAATTATAAACGTAAATAAATCACCTCTAAAATGAAAAACTTTCAATCTGTGAGCGATTGTTATGCTTATACACTATATAATACCCTTTTACCCATTTTGTGATGACAGGGTAGAATAACAACAACAACAACAACAACGACAACGACACAAATGTTGTGTAAAGTGTGTAAAACGGCGACAAAAACAACGCCGTTGAAAACCGGCTACGTTTTCATCAACAACAACAACAACAACTAAAACAGCAATAACAACAACAACAACGTGGAATAAAGAAGCGGCATAGTAAATTTATCATTCAGTCAGTTTGTCAAGCTCTCACTTAAAGCTGATGCAGTTTTCGCTTTCAGTTTTCAGCTTTTAGTTGCATCTCAAACTGTGATCGAAGCAGTCAAGTTTTCAGCCAAGTGAGTAACTTTAGAAATCTGAGCACTTTTTGTGTGTTTCAGTTCCAAGATCCAGATTAAAGCTAAGCTGACTTTCTAAATGCTAATACCGCTGATCGATCGCAGTCGATCGATGGATCAGCTGTTCAAGTCTACTCGTCTTTATAAGGTGTGTACGTCATCAACGTCACGCCCCAAAGTCGATAAAACTTCCTTACTATTTAAATGTAAAACTAAATGGCAAGTGCTGCATATTAATCGTGATGAGTTTAGCAAATTATTATAAATTGTGTCGATGTTTGCTTATTGTTGATATATTCCGATCTGAGTAGTGACAGCAGCAGAGTGATTTTAATTACATGTTTTTATTAATTTCCTAGTATTCATTTTAATTGCAATAGTAGGTTTACTGAAGTATTAATATTCAGCAGATGTAGTAAATAAATGGCTGCTATCTCTATAGAGTTTTCTAATCTGAACTATTAGTCACAATGATTAAGTTGAATATTGTATCTTTTGTATATATATATATTATAATAAAGCTCAATAATCTATTTTCCCATTAGAACTGTATTATTTAATACAAATATTTAATTCAATGTATTAATTTCCTGTTTTAAATGACTGAACATATTAAATGACATAGTAAGATTTCGAATACTCGAGACTCGAGGTTAAGATATCAGTAGAAACAAATATGATTGTTGGTCTAACAATTCAATCTTCGACAGCTGAAATAAGAATCGGTATATTTCTTAAGGCTAGCTTCAAGATTGAGAAACTAGAAAATAGGTTTTCCTTCTGATCAAACAAATGATAGGGTACAAGGGAACTTCCCGAGCCAACCATGAGCTCAGCTAGAATTGAAACTGTAGAGCGGCAGAACTGTATTCAAAAGATTGTTTACAAACGGTTTTGATATTTACAAACTTACAAGTAGAAACTTGTGCATATTTGTTTTGTTTCGAGTGTGTCAATTTGCATTTAAAGTGTACAAATAAATGATTTCCTTCTATAAGATACATATGAGGTATCTAGTATTTTAAAGGGTAGCGCTGGCTAACTGACAGTTTATATATCTAGTTTCTTATAGCATATATAAACTTATAATAACTTTTAGTTTCAATCAGCATTCACATGGGCTTGGCCATGGAAAGTGATTAACACTTCCCCGTAGTGCTCGGACCTTAATAGGCTTTAGGGAAGTACTTACTCAAGTCAACTTGCACTGTGTTGTTGACATATCGAGTCGTCGCTGTTGAGGCTAGTGCAAATTAACGCATCTAACAGATACACAAGAAGATACAAGTACCGACTACAGTGGACAGTCGCTGTGTGCAACCGTCAAATGGACGGCTGACAGATCTAACAATGAGTTAATTAAACTGCCACTAGAACGTCACGGATGCGCCCAATTGAAGACCACTCCAAGCACGCAAATCTCTCTGTACGTACGCCTAGCACAACAAGCGCTAAGCGATCAATTGCTCAAATTGCGTATACGAGCGGGTCTCCAGACTCGGATTCTATATATGCATGTACATACACAGATACAGATACAGATACATATAGTGCCACACGCATACCAAGCAGGCCAAAGAAATCGGACTACAGATCGCAAGATTAGTCAGCCAACAACAGTCAATCGATACGATCTGCCCGCTCGGGCTTTACACTTACGTATATATATATATATATATATATATAGTCTCTGTTCGCAGCGATATTCGCTCAGTTGCCGTTCATCAGTCGCCGCTCACAGTTTGAAATTCGAGTGTACTACGAATCAACTTTAAGCCACCGAAGCGAAACTTTGTTGTATTAAACAATTGTGCTGTAAGCGTGTTTTTAATGTGTTTAATAAACAACAAACTAGTTGCAGATACTTGATGAAAAGAGCGAACAAAAGATACTTGTATCTACATATAGTTACATATATCCCACAGCTTTATTGATGTTGAGCAAATGTGAATGTGAAGCTAGACTTGAGATCTACCTATAGCTAAGCCAGAACTTAAGCTCAATTTTTGAATAAAGTGAATGTGAAAATGTCAAAAGTCAGTAGACGGCTTTATATATATATAGATCAAGAATTTGAAAGATTTATACTGTAACATCATTTCAGTGTCTGAAAGATACTTTGAGCTTGCACAAGTTTTGCGCAATATTTAACAGCTTAAATACATAAACATTTTAAACTCAAGTGATGAAGTAGCTTAAATATCATAAAAGTATCTAAGAGATACTTGCTATTTTCACACCAGCTTTTCAGTTGTTATAATTCATTCACACTTTAGAATCTAGTAAACATCAGTATCTGTATCTTGAATAGTCATTAAAGTATCTGAAAGATAATTGCAGTTTTAATAATATATATACACACAGTTCAGAATCAAAAGTATCTTAAAGATTTTTGATATCCTTTTTCTAAATTTTAAATTGCACTAATTGAATAATTTCATAGTGTTTATAATACTTACACACACTTTAGTCATGTTTTAAAGTAGCTCTATCAATTTTACTACAGTATAATTGTAGTATCCGAAAGATACTTTTATTTTCGCCACAGCTTCGACTTATTGCTAACTGAATTGCACAGTTTTGAAGTCAAGGTCCATCTTTCGCTCGAAGCTCAAACATTGAACCGGTTTAACTTGCATTTGACTTATTTTGATGTGGCTGTTGCGTGAGCCAAGCTCTTAACCTGGCCAAAAGTAGTTGAAAAGCAATTAGCGGGCTAACTTAAGCACTTAATTTGCATGCACTGCGAGTATAATAATAATAATCATAATAATAACGCCTTGTTTTTAATATCTTACAGACTCCTCCCTCCGCTAAATACAAAAAAAAAAAAAGAAGAAAAACAAAATGAATCTGAATTGTGCGCTGCTTTTGATCGGCGCCGCGCTGCTCGGCCTTGCCACTGCCACTGATGTGAGGCCATGCCCCAAATGTAAGCAAGCCAGCTTTTCCTAACGTTTCTGTTACTGCAACTTCTCTTTCTTAGCCAAATCACGTGCGCTGGGCGCCGACGAGGTGACCATATCGAACTGTCCCAAGAACAAGTGCATATTGAAGCGCAACACGGAGGCCAGCATCATGATGAAGATTAGGCCGGAGCGTGACTTTGCTGATCTGACATCGGACATACAGGGTATTATATTGGATGTGCCGCTGCCCTTCCCCGGCTACTATGGCACCAGCGCCTGTCCGCACATCTACGACGCGTCCGGTGAGCACAAAGTGGGCTGTCCCCTCAAGGCGGGCGAGACGTATATCTACAAGAACAGCTTCAAGATACTGCCCGTCTATCCCACGGTCAGTCTGGAGATTCACTGGGGACTGGGGGATAAGCAGGGCGATGCTGCCTGCTTCCAGATACCCGCCAAAATCAAGGCTTAGATCATGATCAATGAGTCAGTCGATTGCTTTGCATTGTAGCTATAAGTTTTATTTGTTATCTTTAAAACGTATGTTATGCATAGGTTATAGTATAACGATCGGTTAAATACAGTTTAATTTCATATCGAATTTGAATTGGAAATTTGTAATTGAATTTGATTTTGAATTTGAATTTGATCTGGGCAATATTGCGGCATCCAGCCAATGACGCAATATTGGGCTTTCAAAAGGAAATAAAAAAGAAACATACAAATTATGCATATAGTGTGGTAATTTTGCACGATAATAATAATAATAATAGAATTGATAATAAAAGTATAAGTAATTGAAAACAACAAAAGCGAAATGTTTTTTTTTCTTGTTTTTTTTTCTTTTCATTTACATTTAATTTTGTTCAATAATACAATAGATTTATGCATGTATCTTGTATTTATTGCTTGCTGGCCAATGGGGCGTATGCGCAATTTGCGTGCAGATCACCAAGCGGCGATCTTTAGATTTTAATTTCTTTAATTTTGTTTTTAATTAGTGCCCAGCATGCAATGTAAGACGAGTTCAGATCACTCGAATGATGGAATAAATATCGTTTAATTGTAGTTGCTTTTCTTGCATCATTTCAGTTGTGTGCGTGTGTGTGTGTGTGTGTACTTATGTGTGTGCTTGTGTATATCATTTTCATTAATGGGTCAACGTTCACTTTTTGAGCTCAAAGAAGTCGCCAATGGGCAGCGGTTGCTCCTGCTGCTGCTCCTGCTCCTGCTGATGCTGCTGCTGCTGCTGCTCCTGTAGTCCTTGCCGCTGTTCTGCCTCGGCCATTGCCTGTTGCAACTTGCGCCAGCTCTCAGCTGCATCGCTGGCATCAAACTGGCGCTGCATTTGCCTCAGCTGATAGCGATGCTGCCGCAGCAGCTGCGTCCATTTCGCATCATTCACATCACGATTGCGTTCCGGCGCCTTTGCTGCCTCATTTTGTGGCAACAAAGCCGATGCAGCTTGTGGCAAATTGTAGTTTGTATTGCTGTTGTTGTTGCTATCGTCATCAATAGAATTCGCATTGTTGTTCATGTTGTTGTTGTTGTTGTTGTTGAAGAGTTGCTCAGCTAGTTTTTCGGCATAGGGTGTTGGCTTTGGGAAGATACATAAGAAAGTTATACAAAATATGTATTTAGCTAATTTAACAATGTTAATTATTATACATAATTGTATATTTATTAATTGTAACAATATTATAATATAACAAATAGAGTGCCTGACTGGGAGATACGCTGAACCCATCCCTTACGTTCATTCATAATTATTTATCTGCCTTCATACATAGAAACACACACATACAAATACACGCTGCGCGCTTGATGCAATTGCTGTGCTTCTTCTTCTTTCATGGGCCCCATACTATGTTATATTAAATATTAAATAACTTCTTTGCATATTGTCCGATCGTAAAGAAATTTTTAGGACTTTAAGATTTCATATAATTGTATGTCAAATCGAACGGTTTATCGGTTACCTCCACAAATTCGTACTTTACGATTTGTGGAAATGACCTTTAATGACTTGAGACACCCATAACTTTGTCAAAAGTGAACCGATTGTCAACCCCAAAGTCATTTTGGCCGCTATTTATACATTTTTTTTTTAATGTTTTTCTTGGAAAATATGAATTACTAAGTCCCCCCCCACCCCTTGTCAAAAATTGAAAGCAGGGGTATTATTATTTAGCTTAATTTTTTAATTTTTTACTATTTATATAAATAATATAAATCAGTAAAGTTCTAAATGTTTTTAATTGTAATATTGCTGTACATCAATATAATAATAGCAATTTTCTAAAAACAATTGTTTTTTAATGCTGCTATAGTAATACTTATAATCAGAATTTACACGCCACCTTATATATATATATATATATATAAAATATATATTATATAGTATATGTACGTATTGTAAGCTTAAATCGCGCAATTTCATCAAAATTGCTTAGACAGTTTTATGTGTGCATAGATATATAATAGGTACATATGTATGTATATGTTGTGGATAAGATTAGTTTGATAAAGCCCACTGCAATTGTAGTACTTTATGGCTAACGGCTTAGCTTTGTTATTTCATCAGAGTTGGCAATTAAATATGAATATGAACTCACCTGCTTAGCTGCAATTGTCGCCCTGTTTCCCGACCGTTTGCCATGTGCTATGCAATAGATACAGATACAGATACAGATACAAATAGAGATAGAGATAGAGACCTTTAACCATTTAGGAAAATGACTTTTAACTTACCGCCCCAACACGAGTGTCCATATTCCAAGCAGGAGCCTGCAAGTGAATATAAAATGATGTTAGCTATATAAATCATCATCATTGTGAAGAGTTAAGCTCTGCATGGGAATTTATGAGCAACAAACCACCCACCACCCACCACCCGCTGAGATGCACTGATCACAGGGGCCTACAAGGTCCAACAGTGCGGAGGGGCTTAACAAGTTAAAGGTTGCCAAGAAGTTGATGGGTATGCTGTACTGTACTTATTGTTATTGTTACGGTCGGGTTGGGTCGGTTCGGTTCGGTTTTATATTGTGTCGCGACCTATGATAAATAGAGTCCATTACAAAGTCGTATGTCGTGAGGGCAGGTAATAAGTGTGCACCTGAGTAATGCGTTGAAAGCAGCTCTCAGCTGGCCTGAAGTGCGTGGTTAACACGATGTGCTGAGTGCGGGGGTAGCGTGGCCATTATGCTATGTCCTTGACGCTGCAATTTCATTGTGTGGCCAAAAACTAATCGCACAAATGGATGGTGGAAACAGCACAAAGGACTTTTGCTTGGCTCACATGTCACACAACGAGGCGTCAAAAAGTCAACATAAGAGCAGCTGGGACACCGGGATAAGTTTACGCAACAGAAATAGCAGTAGCATCTCCTGGCAACAAGCTTCATGACTCAGCTGTGCTGCAGTTGTCCTTGCTCGTCCTTTGCATAAGCCCTTGCTGGCCGGGGACGGAAGCCCATTGATAAAAATAATGATAAACCGTTAGCTGGTGCGCATTGAGCCCACTGTCATGTGGCATGAATGAACGAATGAGTGACTCTATCACGCCCTGTTCAACTCTATCAACTGTTGCTGTGAGGCGCTACAGCCGCCATATGTCAAACATGTAATCATTTGTCAATTACTTAAACCATGGATTAATTGTTGCCGGCCGCAGACTTTGTTGACAGGCACCGACCATCAGCGATAGCCCGATAGCCCATGCCTAGGGATCTGCGGCGCCTCATCGAAGGGGCTGTCATTAAAAAAGAGATAGGGAGAGTGAACAGGGAGAGGGAAAGGACTTCTCCTAAGCGTCTAATTAACGTGCCCATCCAGTTTAATGACTCAACTCGTGGTCAGTTGGCGTTGGCGTTGACGTTGCTGTTGCCGTTTTGACCCTCTTGGTTTCCAAGTGCCGTGTAATGTCTTTTTTTTAATAGCGCACGTATAATTTAAAAGTGTTGCGCCATTGGGCAATAAAGCTATTTTTAATTGTCCATTCTCAAAATAAGACATCTCGAAATAAATGCTGACATTTATTGTTTTACGGTGGAATCACTGCATTTCTTTAATAAGGCAGCTATATATCTATTCTTAGCTGGTTCTTAATATCCACACGTTCTATTTAACCGGTTTTGGATGTAATGGCTTTAGGTAAGATAACTCATAAGATACATAAAGTGCTTGAAATAAATAATTCTATAATGCTTAGTTCAAATCGTAAATGTATATGAGTTATGTAAGCAATTTTGCTCGAAATTTACAAAATAATGGAATTTTTAACCGTTGATGATGAAGTTACCTTTAAAGTGGAACATAGGTTATTTAAATTATGCCATGTCAACTTATAATGTTATTAAAACATGTATGTATATTGTATTTAAAAAAAAATAAAAACAATTATTAAATTTCCAATTATTCATTTTCGGAAATCATATAAAATCGGTACTGCCCAAGTCTTGCTAGCTCACCTGTGGAGAAACTGGCTACTCTGTCAACTCCACGATATGGTTTCCAATCAGTCTGATCAAATCAATTAATATACCAACCGAATATTATCGCGTCTCTCCCCACCACATCTTCTATCTAGCTGATCTGAATAATCTAAATTGCCGACTACGAAATGCTTTTAGCCAGTGATTGACGCCTACCAATATTATCTTCTTAGTGATTAGCGTTTTTGTTTTCATCAAAAATTATCAATTGGTTTTTTCAAGCTGTAAACATAATTCAACCTGAACCTAGCCCAACCCAACGGATCCACTATCGGAGATTCAGTTCAAAGGCAACTGCCGCTGTAATCTAAACCGCTTGTCGCTTTCCTATGCCAATTGTGTATAGCGGGTAGCCGGCAAGGATGAGCATGGCCCGAACTAAGCCACAACCACCCACAAGTGCAGTGTGGTTACAAATTGCCGCCTGCAGGTGGAGGAGTGGTGCACAGCTTGAGTGGTTCACACGTTTTTTATTTTCGCAGTGTCACCCGGTGTTGCTGTCGTTGTTGTTGTTGCTGTTGGTTTTTGGCACGCAGTTTGGATTAATTTACGACTGCAATTAAAATCGTCGAGGCATTTGCAGGTATTTGGTGTCAGTTGGATGTTGTTGCTGGCCAACAGCCGTGGCAGTCGACTACGATACGTAACGAAAGTCATAGAAAAACAAGCGGGGGGCGACTAAATAACAAGGCGTGGCGAAAAACCGATCAAAGAGCAAACAGGAAAATGTGCATAAAGTAGATAATGCGCATTACAATTTGAAATGGCAATATGTGCTAATAAGGTAGTTGGTATTTTTATTGCCCTGTTGCCCTGTTGCCCTGTTGCTCTATTGATATGAATACGTTGCGCCGACAGCTCATCATGTTGAGATATGGTGGGGAATTCTAAGGAGGATTTGCAGTGACGCATTGTCAACAACAAGCGGAAAAAGCTACGTGCCAATGTATTCCAAATTATTATTGTATTTTCTAATATTCTTTTCTGCAATTTCAAATGGGTAAGGTAACAGTCAAGTTTGACTTATTGAAGCATACTTTCAGGCTAAGTTTTTTGAGGGAAATATTTAAATTTTAAGTTTTTTTAGGCTCTTTAAGTGGCCACTTAATTTGGGTGGCGATTACTTGCATATATATTATTTATTGTGTATATTGAAATATATTATTTATTGTGAATTATAGAATATTTTATTTTGAAATTTTAAAATTTTATTTAAAATTGCTTTTATATAGTTTAAAATATTATGTACCACATAAATCTTAAAGACAACTTAAAAACTTTCGAAATAGCGATTAAATTAGATAATAATTATGGAGCTATCAAAATACTTTGTTAATGGAGATAGAGATAAAATTGTTATTAAGTTGCATTTAATATAAAGAAATGTAAATTGATAGAATTGTTTGCATATTTTTAATTAATACTATATGTACATATATAAAAACTTTCCTTCCACTTTTTACAGAATGTGTATACAAATATATCAAGAAACTGTTGCATACTTTTAAGGGCCAATAGTAAGAAAACATCTTGAGCATTCTAAAGTTTCTCGAAGCATCTATTTACATGTATTTTGCTTGAAATATAACTTATTATAGCTAAAAATAATTGTTTACCTGTTACAACAGTGAAGAGCACCAGGAACACTAAAATAGTCCAACTGAATTTGATGTACCACATTTTGAAAAACAAGTTGTTTTTTTTTAGATCAAGTAAACACAATTTCGACTGTTAAAAAGAATTAATTTTGAAAATTTGTCACTTTCAATTTCACTTTTGGTGCACTTGCCACAAACTTGGTGCAACAGTTTTGCAGGTTTGCAGTTTGGCTGGTGCGAGTATCTGGAATGTGTGTGCTCAGAACACTTTTCGAATTGCCACCAAAATGCGGTAGACTGGCGGCTTTTATAGCTCGAACGGTCGGTCTGGTGCATTTACCGCTAGAACGCCAAAGATAACGACAGCCAATGCGATCACAATAGCCGAGCCGGACGGGCAAACGACGAACGGATCCGAGGACGCCAACGCACGACGAAGTGAAAGCCGCCGCCAATGAGCGTGGCGAGAGGGTCAGCAACAGGCTGACGTATGAATGGGATTGGGAAATACACAGAATGTGGTCTAGGGGGGTTGGGCGTCCAGTCTGCAGTCGTGGCCCCCACGTGTTGCAAGCTATTTTACGCTGGCCGCTAAACATTTAATTAAGACATGAAAAACGCAGTTTTTTTTATGCTCTTTAAAGAAAAAACGCAATCTGAACAATTGTTTATTGTAGTGTTCTTCCAGTGTATATGGCAAAGTGACATGTTATGTGTTTTCAGTGTTTAGCTACCAAATACAACATTTTATCAATCATTTAGTTTCGAACGCAACCGCAACTAAAGTGTTCTTAAGTGTTCTTAACTGTTCTTAAAGGGTTGTTGTGTGACGTGTTTGATTCAAGTGTGTTGTTTGGGCGTCTGGGCATCGTGTAGTGTCATCAAATTATTCCAGCTTGGCCAGAATGTCGCTCTCGCGGAAAAGCACATACTCGCGCTTGTCATCCATGTCCACCTTGGTGCCACCGTATTTGGGCAAGAGCACGCGGTCACCCTCCTTGACGGCCACCGGCAAGTATCCCGATCCCACAGGGTTGCGTGCACCGGGACCCACAGCCACCACAACGCCTTGCATTTCCTTGGGCACAGAGTCCTCCGGCAGCAAGATTCCTCCAGCAGTTGTCATCTTTACCTCAGCACGCTGAATCAGGATACGATCCAGCATGGGCAACACCTTCTTGATAATGGAAGCCATTCTTCTGTAAGAGCACAGAACAAAAAAAATAAATATTACACAAAATTAAAACGATGAAAAAATAATTTCTTTTAAACATTTACCAAAAAAAGTTATTCTTATAAAATTAAAAAGAACCAACTATTTATTTTATTTTGAAACTGTTCAGTTCGGTTGCCAGAAGCAGACTGAGGATTGTAGAACATATTAAAAGCTAGGTCCAGAAATTTGGGCTATTCGATTTGAAATTTCGGTTCGCCTACTTCGATATTGGTTCACCCTAAAAACGTTCAGGCGCGTTCATTTTTTGCTTCAGTGTATTTGTGTATCAACTGACTTTATAAACTCGGCCACGCAATATGTATAAAACTACCGTTATAAAAAGTATGTATGTGTGTGTGTGTGTGTGTGTATAACTTTTCGCTGTATTAGCGCGTTATTTTGATAAAATTCCCACGCTGCAACCATCAGCGCCACCTGTTGGCGCTGCTGCGCACTAAGCATGGAGCTTATGTTTGTGTGTGTGCGTGTGTGTGTCCTGTCGGTCTTCTTGCTTAAATGATTGGGTGTGAGGCGTTGCTTTCTACACTTTGTAGCAGTTAATGCTGGCTGGAATTTTTTGCTGGTATTTCATTTTTTTGTTTCCCGATTCGCTCGTAAATCAAATAATTTCACACTTTATACGTCATTTTGCGGGCGGCTCTGTGTCAGTGGGTGTGGCAGTTGCTTTTGTGTATGCATGTGTGTGCGTGTGTGTGTGGATCATTTCCTCTTGCAGCTGGTTTTTCTGTATTATTCTATTGGCTTGCTGGTTTTTGTGAGCTTTACGTGACGTACGAGAAAAGATTTATTTGTATAGCTTTCACAAAATAAGTAAAGTATATGTACTATCGGATAGAGTTTGTAGCGTACAAAGAGCAAAATAAACAAGGTTGCGCAAAGAAATCTCTTATAAAAATACATAAAATAAACAGATTTGAGAAAATTTAAAACGGTTTATAAACCAACCATAAATTCTAAATTCAGTTTTTTTTTACAGATGAGAAATAGTTTTATAAAAAATAAATAAATAATAAATAAGGTAAATGATTGCTTTAGAGTTCGATAAAAATAACAGCAACTTATTTTACTTTAGCCATAAGTGCATGCCAAATAACAGATCAAAATGTTTACTCTATTTGAGCTGGAATAATTTATTTGTGTAATCTTAAGATACATATTTATTATTTATTTAATATAATATCAAAAGACTTTAGTTAATTTTTTCGATTTAAGAATATATTTTAAAATTAAGTTAAATTCTGCTAGGGTATAAAAAACTTCGAACTAAAATAAATATTTCTAATTATATCGTTACCATCACTGACTTGTCCGACTTTCGCTTATTATTTGCAGCATTTTTGGTGTTTATGGTGTTTATGGCATGCTGCGCTTTGTATTTCCACGTACACATGATACAAATGACGCATTTACACAAAATTTATGGGCTTAGGACATGAATACGTAAGCGATTGTTATGCCAGGATGCAGTAGCCATAGCAACAGTTGCTCAAACCTGCAAATAGTGGAAAGTTTGCAATGTTGTCAGGCGAATATGCTTGGGGTTTGTTTTGTCCAGCACTTCAATTTGCCTGATTGCATTTGCATAGCAAATGCACCTTCAAATGCAACTGCTTGGGCCATATTACTCATACGCCGCGATGGCATTAGCTGGTATTTGCAGTCCCTGACCTTGGCGATTATCAGCGCATGGTGCAAGGGACATCATTATCATATTACTTATTTATGCAGACGGCATACGTTGTGCCATTCGCATTGGCTCCTTTTCCAAATCGATACCAGTTTTCTTATGCGCATTCAAATTACAATATTTGACTGAAATCACGGCGCCATCTCTAGCAGCTAAAAATAGTTATAACGACGAAACCCTAGAAATTGCCAACGAAATAATTGAATTACCCACCAAATATTTAGTGTGCTAGATAAGTTTTATTACGATTTGTATATATATATTTAGATTCCCATTAAATATAAAATCAATCCTCTCGGAAACTTTCGCATCTACTTTCCGCTTTTTCTTCGTCTTCTACTTACGCATAACTTATCTGGTTGCATTTGTACAGCGCCAATTTTGCGGTCAAATGGTCGTTTGATGTTTCAAAACATTTAAAAACTTTTTTCTACTGCTCAATCACTCGACAGCTGGTATTATTTGTTTTCGTCATTGCCTTTCATCAAATATATATGAAAACTTTAGCTGCTGTAAGTTTTAAATTGGAGAAACAATTTAATTTATATATTGACAGTTAACATTTTATTTCTTTTTATTTTGTACAAGTTAATACTTTGCTCGTTTCTAATATTTGTTTTGTTTACAATATTTGGCTATTACGATTATTTAAGTCGACAAACAAAAGCTGAGCTCATAGCATTGGTTTACAAATTGAAAATTGTATATCTTTAATTTTCTATAATTTATGCAGACAAATAAGTTTTCTTTGCATTTTGAGTTACGTAGCATTAATAGTTTATACAGATGTAATATGTTGGTTTGTAATATACATGCACATATACAATATGTACTAATATATGTTTCAATTAAAGATTTTAAGATACAATAGACTAGTTATGCAGCATTGTTTGAACGTTCCTAAATAATAAATGCATTGAGCTCGATTGCATTAATATAATTAGGTTTTAGTTACGTTAAAACTTGCTCAGCTAATATAAAATCATAAAAACTTGTACTTAACGCTTTGGTAGCCGTAGCAAAATAGCAAGAAATGTACTAAAAATCAAAACAAAAACAAACTTGCTAATGTGGGCAATTATAAATTAAAATAAGTTAACACTAGGAAGCAAAATACTGCACAAATACGACAAAGTGATAAATATCGATAGAAGAAAACTACAAAATGACTATAATTAGTTGCATTGTACTTTCGAAGCTTACGAAACTAGTTGCGACTTAGACTGCAGTAGTCGTTCATTAAGCGCCGTCTAAACATATCGAGAGCGAGAGCGAGATCGACAGAGAGAAAGAGAGAGAGAGAGAGGTGAGATTAGAGGAATGCATGTAAAGAATGTTAGTTAAGTAATACTACTCAACTACAAACGATCAATGAGACAAACCTGCATTAGCGTGTGCTTTGACTCAATGGACTCGCGTTGCGTTTGCTCCGATGAGTTGAGAGTTGTGGTGCGTCGCAAGCGACGGGATTCCAGCTGATGCCGCGAATTCAGCGAGCCCTTGGAGTACTTCTTGCCCAGCAGCACGGCCTGCAAGAGATCGAAAGGTTAAAAGCTAGTCGTATTTGATATCCGTATGAGCAGCTCACTTTGAAGGCCTCGCGAAACTTGTTGCTCATCAAGTTGTAGAGCAGTGGATTGATGCAGGTGGATAGATAGTAGAGTACGCCGGAGATGTATGTCATCACGGTGTAAAGGAACTCATGCTGATCGTGCAACTGGGCGCCCCTCGCTGGCGCATAAATTGCAATCAGACGCTGAGCGTGGAACGGTGCCCAGCACAGAAAGAAGCAGATGACGACGGCAACTGTGAAGCGAGCAGATAAACCAAACAGTTTTACATGTATACATATATATATAGATTTATATTTATATTCATACGCGACTAATGACAGGCACTAGCTTGTATCTCGATTTTGGGGCACAATAAACGCGAACGCGCTTCATAAATGTCAAGCATGACAAAATGACAGAGGCGATAAATTGGCCAGTGAATGGCTGATTAAACGTGCCCAATTCGCCAACCCCCGCTCCCTACCCCTACCTCTTGCTGACACAGACATATGGCTGGAAATTAGACATTTGCCGCACAGCCTGTGGGCCATCACATTTTGGCGACATTTAGCATAATTGGACTGCGTCGAAGTTACCACTCACCCAGCATCCTCAGCACTCGTCGCGTGCCAATGAGATTGAGGCGTCCACGCACCGAGCTCAGCTGCGGCCCAGCATTGTTGGCCGTAGCCGAGCTGCTGCCGGAATAGCGATAGAGAATCGTGTCGCTCTGCACCGTCTTCAGCGTCTGCCCGTGGCGCCGACCGCTGCCCTCGGGTGCAATGGGTGCTGGCGATCCGCCGCCAATGACACTCGAGCGGTACAGATGTATGCCAATGCACAGATACAGCACCAGAATGATGGACATGGGTGCAAAGAAGAAGATGAACGTGGACAGCTGGAACGAATGCTGCACTATGACGCGCACCACGACGCACTTGTCGACGCCCGCATAGCTATTGATGCCGAACTGTGCCGCCTGCGGTATGGCCGTGAGTACGGCCAGCAGCCAGATGAGCACGATGATGCGAATGGCGCGGCTCAGTTTGCTCATGGCCTGGCCCAGGAACGGATGGCAAATGGCCACATAGCGCTCGACCGTGAATGCCGTTATGGTTAGCACGGTGGCATTGGCGGATGTCTCGGCCAGTAGACCGCGTCCAATGCAGAAGGACTCACCAAATACATACGGATACTTGGACCAGATGAAGTACATCTCCGGCGGCACACCAGACAGCAGCAGCATAAAATCCGATATGGCCAGCGAGAACAGATAGTAATTGGTTGCCGTGTGCATTGAGCGATTCTTTTTGATCACAATACAGGTGCTGATGTTGCCAACGACGCCGGTGAGAAAGATCAGCCCATAGACCACTGTGACGGGTATTACAATGGCCAAGGAATCTCGCTGGGCGCCAAGCAATTGGCTAATTGTCGCCGTGGTCTGATTGGTGGCAGGTGGCTCCAGTGCTTCCTGTGACATGATTGCTTGAAATTTTCCTTTAACTTCACTTCGTCACTTTGTTTATATTCAATCAAAATTTCCACTTGCTAGACTTCTGACTGTCGCTTAACTGGCTATATCTCCCTCTATGCTAATTATTATAATTCGATGTCACGACCAAAGCAATCGCGACGACTTCAACTCAACTCGTTTCTTGACTCGCACGCAACATGCTACACACAAAAAACAAATCCAAAAAAAATACGACAAAAAAAATAATAACAAATTTCCAGCGAGGTCGCAACCGAATCCCGGACCCGGACCCGGTGCCAGACGCGCGCCCAGCGTTTGCTACGAGCACTGGGCGCTCACTTGATTACAGCTGGACAGCGGCATCTATTTGTCATTGTTTGTGGAATGCACTCAAGTTTATAATTGCGATTTGACCGAATCCGAACCGCACTCCAGCGCGTTCTGAACTTATCTGATAAGCAGCGGCGACATTTCCATTCAGATTTGTATCTACAAATGAACAGCGACGCGTCGTCTCTGTCTCTGTCGCCGTCGCAGTCGCTGCCTCGGTCGCTGCCTCTGCCAGTTGACATGTGCATACTGGGTAAGTGCCTTGTTCTGTGCACTGTGCGTTGTTTGTGTGCTTTTGGCCACAATTTATATTTCATAGTGGCAACAAAAAAGGCAGCCCCCAGCCAACAAAAACAAGCAGAGCAATGAGAAACCCCACGATGATGGCTGACAAAAATGTTTTGCTCTTTGCGTTTTGTCAGTGCCAGAGCTGCTCCTCAGTTCCACGTAGCTGACGAGTGACAGTTTCTCATATATTCATTCATTTATTTTATTTTATTTTATTTCGTTTAGCGCCAACACTAAGTAAACCCACTGCCCCCCCCTCGCTGCCGACCCACCCAGTGGTGTCAAAGTGCGTGAGCTGCTTTTGAAATAGTTGCACACAGAACAAACTAACATAGATACAGATTTACACACAGATACAAAATGGTGGTTGCCACGTGCCAAGCGTGTGCTTCCCCGTCTGTGTCTATGTATGTGTTTGTGTCCGTTGTAGAAAGCTGTAGCAAGTGCTTGCACGCGTGCTTTGAAAGCTCTGATCAAGTGCAACCGCGCTTTTCTATTAGTTTATAGATCGCTACTTAGAAGACATTGTTTAAAGTGCTCTACAGATTTGAGTGAGCGAAAGTAGCTACGCTTATGCAATGAAGCTGGCAAATTGTAAAAATAAAAAAAACATTTTCCTCATCTTTGAGTATATATATTTTTTAATAAATAATTTAACTTTTGATATCAACGTATATTTATGTATTCATTCATATTGGTTTTTTTCTTCCCGTTAAGTTAGCTGACCTGATCATTAATTATCCAATTGCCGAGTGCTTTAACTTATGTCGAATAAGAACTTTGTGTTTTCAAATCTTTACTCCTGCAACAGGTTCATATTTTTAGGGAATTTGCAAGAAACAAAATGGTATACTCAAAGTTGTATATATAGGCAACATCAATTTTATTGTAGTTGCTAAAACCATTCGTCAGAGTCTGGACAATTTAGAACAATTTAAATATGATTCTTTTACATTCAGAAACACATATAGATAAAGTGTATATATATGTATATACTGTATATAGATCTGTATAGGTTTGGTAAATTAAGTTAATAAATACCTCTTTAAAACACTGGACACTTATTCAACCAGCCTTTCCAGGGAATCTTACCCGGAACCCTTAAATTCATTATTTATTTTATAGACATTTACCAACAGCTCCAATTTATATGTACTTAGCTGTGTAGACGTGGCAAGAACCAATTTGATATAATATAATATATTATTTTCTTAAACACACACAGAGTATATATTTGGTTATGTATGACAATAGTTAAATAGTTATTGTAGTAATGCTGTAAATATTACTAATCCATTGAATACATTTTTTTTTATATGAATCATAAAGATAAATGTGACATTGAGAGTCATATAAAGAAAACTTTTCTAAATCGTTTCATTCTTTTCTTTTCCATATAACAGTACACCGATATTTGGCAGCCAGGAAACCCTGACCTATTCTTTCTCAATTATAGGAAAGCCCCCATCGAACTGTGTTAATCATTACAATCATTTTACATTTAGTTGGCATTGTATATCTTATATATTTTTTAGTTTTTGAGTAAACTCGTAGACACTGAACACTGACACAGCAGGTCCACAACGGGCGGCAAAATAGTACATATAGAATAAGTACATACATTTATGAACATAAAAATATGTATATATATAATATCTGTTATTTGTAAATATGTGACACATTCATTGACTGGAAACAATTATTGTTTTAAATATGTATGACATTCAATATATGTAGTATTATACATACATATAGTATAATACTTAATGGTGTTTACAACTCACAATGAAAGTCTTTTTCAAGCTCGTTTATTTTGTGTTTTTAAGTCTGGTGTCTTCTAATTTATGCATACACATATTGCCAGGGATCTCTTTATCACATAAGAGAAATTTTAGATCTAGTCGATATACTCATACAGTATTTTGTAATAGAAATTATGAGTTCGTTTCAAGTTGTTGAAATGTTTAGTTTCATTTATTAAGAGGTATGTTAGTATTATGACTTTTTGGCATGAGAACCTTACGAGTTGTGTAAGTATTATTTGTATCTTATTAAAGTTAAAGTGTATGTTATGTAAATAATAAATAAGTGTATACAAGATTTCACCTCAATTCTACAATAGTTTGTCTCACATTTCAACTTGATAGCCATAACTTAAATTTATTTTGTAACAAAGACAAACGTTTAAAATTGTTAGCAATGTTTTGTACGATTGATTAAGTATTGTTGTACAGTTAGACATAATATATATAATATACACATATAAAGTAAACAGTAAATAAACATAGAACATTCAGATATTGAACGATAAGTAGATTTTATCAAATTGCACTGATCCAGCTTATACAACAATTTCGATGATCTCGGGCTCATCCTCATCATCGGTCCCCCATCCGGCATGGGGATTGTTCTCATCTAGTCAGTGAACCAACCTCTCCTGCTATAGCATCGCCTGCTTCAGTTTCGGCAGCTGTCGCTGCAGAATCTTCTGGGCCGCCTCCTGATCGAGTCCATCAATGCTGCAAGCTACCAGATCCCTCAGGTAGTGTGCATTCCTAGCAATATGATGGAACGATTTCAGCGTCAGCATCGAGCAGTTGCTTATATTGAGACTGCGCAAACGCTTCAGATTGCTCACAATAAGACGCACTGCCTCATCGTTGAGCAATGAGCAGCTGGCTACGGATAGCGTCTCCAATGACGGACAGTTGACACTGAGGGCAGCAATGCCATTCATCTCCAAGCGATTACAATAGTCCAAGGTCAGGCTCAATAGCTCGGGCAGACGCAGCGCCCTCTTGAGCATACGATCTGTAAGATTGCGACAACCTCGCACATTCAGTTTGCGCAATCCGCGCAAACGGCTGATAGAATAGGGATGCTTGCCAAAGCCGATGAAGCCGCCATCCGTGATCTTGATGCAGTAGTCAATCTTGAGCACACGCAGCAGCGTCTGGTGTTGGAAAATTGTGGACAGGGTGCGGTCAGTGGTCGCCTGGCGGCAGTTGTCCAGGCTGAGCTCACGCAAGTTGGGCAGACGCATCAGCAGCGTGCACATTGAAGTCTCATCGATGAAGCACACATCCTCTAGGTACAGCTCCTGCAGCGTATAGTTGATCTTGGTAGTCAGTCCCTCCACCAGCCCTCGGCCGGTCAGCGCACGACAGTAAGCCATGGTTAAGGACTGCAGGCAGCCGCTCATCTGGCGCAGAGCCTGGACACAGCGCACATCCAGCTGTACGCAGAACATGAGATCGAGGGAGCGCAACGTGTTGTGCCACTTGCCAGCGATGAGGAGGAGCATTTCATTTGTCAGCGATAGCATGCCGGTGAGATCAAGTTGCTGCAGCTGTGCCGTAGCGGGGATCGAGTCCAGAATATCGTCGAGCAGCACCAGATGACAGTTGCCCGAGAGCTTCAAGGTGCGCAGCCTGTGCATCCGCTCGAAGGCTACACACCAGCGCTCCGTTTCGATGCCGGGTGAGCAGCTAAAGAAGATGTCGACGCACTCCAGTGTGGCAGCATGATCGTAAAGCACCTGCAACAGGGCCGTCTCATTGTTACGCCGATACTCGAACTGCAGATGACGCAATCGCACCTTGTTCTCCACGCGGCGTAGCTGCAATAGCATCAGCAGCTTTAGGGATGAGTCCAGACTGACGCCATCGCACTCGAAGCCATCCAGTTTTAGGAACTGCTTCATATTGATGCCATCGACGGTCATGTTGACCTCATCCAAGAAACTAGTCGTGGCTATTTTCAGCATTTTCAGATTGGGCAGCTTTCCATTCAAATTGCGAAAGACGGGCGAATGACGCACCTGCATGCACTTCACCTCCTTTCCTACCATTTTGAGGAACTGCTCCAGTTCAGCGCTCTGTGACAAATTGCGCAACTCCATGTCCTCAAAGTTCAGATACGACACACCACACTCAACATGATTCTTGATATCCTTCAGATTGTCCTTGGTAACAATCACCTTACCCTTTGTCACAAAGTAGCGTCGGTTGACCAAATCACGACAGCGCCAGGAAACGAGACGCAGCTGCTGCAGATCCAAGTACGACAAATATGACATAATCTCGATCCACAGATCATTGGGCAGCTGCTCGATGTGCATCATCGGAGTCTCTCCTTCCGACGTTTGCAGCTTGCTGCAAGCTAGTGCTGCCTCCATCTCTGGGTCCGCTTTAGTCGTCTGCAAGGATTGGGATATTTACGTTACAAGTTTTATCATGCATGGCCCAAAAAATAGGTGTCCTATAACTAGTGTACATATCTGATGTTTATTTGTTTCGATAACTAACGATTATTGCGGAAGATGTGCGATTATTTAATTGATTGACAAACAGTCGATATTCATTTATGTTAGTATCGAATCGTTAAAAGAAACATTGTACCCTTGCAGATAATTATATACTTAATTATATACATAATTTAATTGAAGACGGCAACTCCAAGCTCATAAAGTTGTTATGTGTATTCTTAATCAGGACGACGTGATGATTTTTTTTTTTTTATTTAAATTTATTTTAATTATGTTATTACTTTCAATTTTAAACTTAAATTCCAAATAATAGAAAGGAAAGTTCGATTTAAAAATTAAGTTCAGAAAATAATACACACATATAAATAGAGATATTTCGAAATTGATTTAATTATAAACAAAGCTGTCTGAGAGAAACGAATCAAACTAATAATTTCCGATGACTTAAGAGAAAACAAAGTTTTAGCATTTAAAAGTTTGGATTGGAATTTAATTCAGATAATAACAAAAAGATAAATATCACATTAACTGGTCATTGCAACAACCTACTTCGATATGTACAAATTTATGATTTCATTTGAGAGAAGTTTCTAGCACACCAGCTATACCAAAGCTTGGAACCCAGCCACAGCCAGAATATAACAGGTGAGCTGGTTGCCCGGGCAGCAGCCCTTGGGCGGTCCGTTGCAGTGCAACGCCAACGTACTGGCAGGTTTGGTTACCACTACATGCATGCATGCATATACACATAGATACATATGTATACACATAGATACAAAGTTTCAAAGATACATAGATACATTCGCATGTACATATGTACATGTATACGTGCATCTAATGCACTGTGACCCACAAAACACCCACGATCCAGACCCAGACGCAATGACGTAGATTTCCAGGCTAATATTTTTCACTTACCTGGGACTCGGTGGGCCTATCGAAGAATACAAATCTTCCTCGGTCAATCCTCACAATTCCACTTGTAGTCAAATTATTTCCCATGCAGATAATTAAAGTTTTGACATTAGGCAATCAAGAAATATTTTTCACTTATTGCGCATTTACAAATGCGTTTTAATGTTCCAGTTTTTGTACCTCCTATGTCACAATTTTTGTTGCGTTGATAAGTCGAATATGTCGCATATAATAGAGCTTATAATTCGTTTAAGTTTGATTCAATTTATTTTGTTGTTCCACTTATGATTTGAATTTTCTTATTCGGCAGCAACCTGCTCCCTGCTTGATTTACAAAATCCAAATACCAACTGCAGAGTTAAAAGGCAACCAACCACTCGCAGGTCACACAGCTGTGTATCTAATAATGAAAATCAAACTCCCAGATACTTTTCTGTGCGACATAATAGATAACTTTTCCGTAACAACGCATGCTCTTACGCTCAGCACGCTCTCTCAATGCGCTCTCCCGCACTGTAACCCGCCCTTTACCGTCTCTCTCTTTCTCTCTCCCTCTCACTTGGTCTCTCCCTCTCTATCTATGTGTGTCTAATGCTCTCGCTATGTTTTTGTTTGTTGTTTCTGACCTACTTCGAAAAAAATAACCAGATATTCAAAACTCTGTGCCGCCGGCAGTGACCTTAGAGGCGTTGCGTAGGAAGTGTTCACGGTAAATATTTTGAAGCCCTCAAGTGTGTAAAGGGCTTGCTTTTAATCTAACTGGAATTACTTACATGCTTACATATATGACGCTATCTACGGATTTTACGAATATTATATACCCTTTATAATCAAATTTGGTGTTTTAAGCTTGAAAAACTATGTTTTTAAGTAAATTATTTCCATAGCAACTATCGAATGTGCTATTTTTAAAAGCTAAGCAACTATATGATTGTACACTTAGTTATGCTATAAGAACTTATAATATCTTTAAGCATGTAAATATTATTGGAGATATCCAAATTTAATTATTTAAAACTTCAACAGTCTTGTATGTTATTTATTATTATTATTTATCAGTTTACATTTCGAATCCAAGAATATAAGTATTTCAAGCAAATTAACTTGTATGTCAGTTTATCGCGCATGCGTATTTCAAAGCCCGAAATCCGCAGCTAGCCTTAAGTATTAAATCCGTGCTGCCAGATTGTTGAAAAAAGCAGCCACCAATGTAACGGAAATTCAAATACCGATTTCATTCAATATGGCTTTACACTATTAATTTTATGAAAATGTATACAACTTGTATGTGAATGAACAAAATTCGTGTTTTAAACAAACAAATTTAGTTAGACCCGCATTAAGTACAACAACCATGTCATGCAGTTCCATTAGGCTATTTATTTAAGATATGTACTCGAAATAATAAATCATAGTCAATGCATTAAGCATATTTGAGCATTTTTTCAAATCATGCAGGCCGTCTAATCCTAACCTAAACCTTTACAACTATACCTGAGCAACTCGAGCAGAGTTGGTGCTGCCGGCTCTAAGGATGCGTCTGCTTGACCAGACGCAACGAGGGGCGGCGAATGCTGTTCGCTGGCACTGCCGTGGACAGACGGGGCAGACGCGGATTCACCGGCGGTCCCATTAGGCGATCTGGTCCTTCGGAAACGGCAATGTGCTCGCCATGACCCTCAATGGGCGGCAATGGCGAGGCGGGAGACCATTCAGAGCTGGAACTGGAACCAGGTGAATCGGAACTACAATAAAGTACGACGTTGTTGGTTGCTATGGTTGATTGTTATTGCCTCGTGAAAGATAGTCAGCCAACCTACCCAGCTGTGTATATAGGCGGCAGCTTCTTCTCGTAGTTGCTTGTGCTGGGTGTGACAACGCCGGCATGAATCTCCTGCTGGTAGAGTCCGTAGAGCTCACGCAACTCATCCGGCAGGTCAACGTTGCCCTCCTCGATGAGGCGACGCTGGGAACTGATAATGTCCTCGCACAGTCGCCGTTGCCGCTCGGCCCGCAACAGCTGCAGATCGCGACGCCGCAGCTCCGCCTGCCGTGCCAACCGCTCCGCCTGCAGGGAGACCTTGTCCGCTTCTAACTCGTGGACACGGCAGAGCAGGGCAAGCAGTTCCCGCTCCTCGTCACTAGTAATGCGTTCCGGAAGCTCCTACAAATGAAATGCATTTTTTTAGATAGTGTCGCTTAATCCAAGTATCTGACTCACATCCTCCAACTTGACACCCTTCTGGCGACACAGCTCCAACTCGTGTTCTGTGTGCTCTCGAATTTCCTTGTAGCGTCTCGTCTCCTTCTCAATGGCCGCCAGTTCACCCCAGGCGTTCTTCAATGCCACTGAGCCCTCAGATTCCTGGTCTACCTCAGAGAACGAGAAATAAATTAACAAATTTAAGTACATTTACATAATGTATGTATATGAATAGAGCAAAAATGCCTTTTCCTGACTATAAATCGCCATAACTTGGGCAAAACTTTACAGATTTTTAATCCCGAGGCCATTTTGGATATGGCTTTTCATATTTATTAATGCAGTTGCTTAATATAATGAAACACTCTTGCTTTTACAAAAAGGGAATGATATGATGGTTTGGTTTAAATAAATATTTCAGACCGATTGTTCATATGACAGCTATAAGATACAGCTGTCCGATTTTGACCAAATTCAACCAATCTATATAAAATATAATAAAACTGGCAGTTACTGAGTTTGGCTAAGAAAGTTTGAAAAACAAAAAAGTTGTTCATACAAGGACTCATTGTTCATTAGATTGTTCCTATGGCAGCTATAAGATATAGTAGTCCGATTTTAATGAAATTTTGTCAGCACGCTGACATAATGCTTAAACTTATAATTGGTAAGTTTGTTCGCGTTATTTCAAAAAACAAACATTTTCGACCGAACGTTCCTATGGCAGCTATAAGCTATAGTGATCCGGTCCGGCTGATTCCGACATATTATCTGCGTACAGCAGAAATAAGCATCTGTACCAAGTTTCATCAAGATAGTTTCAAAATTGAGAGACAAGTTTGCGTAGAAAAAGACGGACAGAGGGACAAAGGTATATCAACCCGTCTTGTCGTCTTGATCAAGAATATATATATTTTATGGGGTCGAAAATGTTTCCTTCCTCTGCAATTTCTATTTCTTGTAATTTTTAATAATAACAGTGTATAATACTGGCTCAAATCCCAATCATCCAGTATTTGAATATGTATTACTTAGTATATTAATAGTAATATATATTATCTATTACAGGACAGTAAAGTGGAATTAAAGTAGTATTCTAATTGTGTAAATTAATTTATGATACTGCATATATAAATATATGTAAGAGGCTTAATACCCACCATCATCTCCAGGTGCATCGTAAAGTTTCCCAATGCGTCCCTGCCAGTGTGATATGATCATATGCTGTCGCTCAGCATCCAGTTCCAGGCCCAGCAGATGACTCTCCGCCTCGAGGAGCTTGCGTCGCAGTTTCATCTGCTGCTTGAAGGTAAGCACAATCTGTTCCCGCAGATAGCGTAGCTCCGTTTTGCGCTGCTCGTTCGGCTCCTCGCTCGGAGGCTGCTGAGCTGTCATTGATGCCGTTGATGCTGACGTTGAGGTTAACGTTGCAGCAGCGGCAGCTCCGCTGCGGGGACGGTCCGTTAGCATCTTGGTGCGCAGCCGGGTGACCTCGTCGCGCAGCTCCGAGACCAGACTCTGATAGTGCTTGGTGGGAAAGTTTTTGAACTCATCGATGTACACAGAGCTCTGGAGTTTCGTGGTAATGCTATTGGCGCGATCCGCATACACCAAGGTGTTCTTTGTCTCATCCCGGTGCTTGCTCTCGGGTGCAACGTGGGCAATCATGACCGTCTTGCAGCGACCACTGAGCGCCTCCTTGAGCAGACGGGTTAGCTTCGAGTCGCGATAGTTGACGTATCGAGCACCACCCGACAAGGCATTGATGCAGTTGCCCAGAGCCAGGAGACTACGATTGATGTGGGCGCCCTCCTGTAGCCGCTTGCCCCGATTCTTAGTCTTCTTGGCCCGCTCCGAGCCAGCCAGATCAGTGAGAAAGAGCCGGCCCTGCTTTGTGCCCAGGGGTGTGCGCGTCTGCACAGTGATGCTGAGGAGGGCGTGGCTGCGCGAGGAGGTCTGGTTGGCTGCAGTGGGCTCCATTGTGCGGGCCTTGTTGCCCTTGATCAGCAGGTTGACGACCTCCTTGCGACTGGATGTCGTTATCTCAGAGAGACCGGCAACGGTGATGCGCTGGCCACGATGATCCTCGCGCAACTCCAGCGGCCCGCCCGGATTCAGCAGATCCCGTATGAGCTCGTTGTAAATTTCCAGATACGAAATGGATACTTTGCAGACACTCTCCGGCCCAGCAGCCTCAATGTACCCAAATATGTCCTCGATGGCACGCACCATCAATCCAATATCCTGACTGTTGACATCCGCCTCGTAGCCACCAGCTACCGATGGTCCGCGGTCAGCTGTGGAGGGCTTCTTGCGCGGCACGGGTCCAAGCATTGTGTGCGTTTTGCCGGATCCAGTGGCGCCATATGCAAACACCGCCGCATTGTATCCGTTGAGGACATCTCTCACCAGTGGCGCTGTGGTTGTTTTGTACACCTGCTCCTGGGTGTCGTGCTCCTTGAAGACATGATCGTAGGAGTATTTGCGTGGCCGACTCTTGCCGCCATCATCATACAGCAGGGAGCCGCCAGAGATGACCTCAATGCACCGCTCGCTGGCCTCCATGCTCGGACGCACACGCACCGCCACCTGTAAAAAGTAATATCCTTGAAGCGCAATTGTTGTATGTGTCAAGTGCTTGCCACTTACCACCAAACGCTCCTCCTGGGCGGGTTGGGCTGTAGCCAGTTGGCGTCCTTGAGAGGATGTGCTTCCTCCACTGCTGCCCGACCAGCTGCTGGCACCAGCGCTTGTCGCCATCTTTGATCAGTTGACCGTTCCTCGCTGGTCTGCCACGTGCCTGGATGAACCGATAACCTCCTACACAAAGTGACCACAACAACAAATGACTACAAATGGTGTCAATTTGTTGTCAACAATCGTAAAACTGTCATTAACTGGGTGTTTCCCAAACTCCCACCTAGTACGCCTTCAATTCAATGAACATCAAGTCTTAATGGATTGTAAACTTTCGCGTCAAGGTCTTCCTGCTGGCATGTACATGACTTGGCTTAATCGATGTTGTTGTTAAAGTTTCGCCGTTGAAAGTCCTGTGGGCTTTGTTTGCCAGTTGGCGTGTGCCATAAACTAAGCCGTGAACTTGAACACCTTCCATAACACTGCGTGTCTCCGCATACAAATCAATGAGAGTGTTAGCTCTTGAAGAGTTCGATGGCAGCTCAAAGAGTCAGACACCTTTCGGAGGACAAAGCCCAACAACTGATGACTAACCTAATAATTGGCTTAGCACATTCACCAAACCGAAAATGCTAACTAGATTCCTTTAGTTTTCCATTTATCCAACGAAAACGAGCTGCATCGAGAGGTCTTCTATTTATCAATAGGGATACGAAAAAGTTGAATACTGAAAATTATCCACAAATCCAAACAGGTTCAAATTATATACTGTAAACCTGGTAATGCGTCATCTAAGCTCTAACAAAGCATCATTAAGATGATGTTATTATAATTATTCTCCTACACTAAAAAACCTATAATCCCTATATCCCTAAAACAGACTCAAATCCGGTTAACTACTGCAGCTTAGATCCGGTTGAAAACATAGTTTGTCAAATTTAATGATTATTAGTTACTAAACGTATACAAATGGAAACAGCTTATTAAAAGCGAAAGTTCAAATTGTGAAATTTCCAAAGTAATTTCTCAATGTACTGATCTACAAGCAGATTATACTTAATTTTAATTATATGCACCATTAAGCTGACCAACTGAAATTAAATGTTTATCTATAACAACAATAGCCACATCGCTTTTGGACACACGTACTTAGCCACACCACCCCTCACCCTCCCACCATCCCACACACAAGGGCTGACACCTCTTTCCTATTTGTGTGACCAAAAGAAATGTCCTTCTAGACACATCGTTAATTTTCCAAAAAGCGCATTAATTATAAAGCGTGAACCAGCGAGGTAAACTTTTAGGCGCCAAGAATCATGAATCATTAAATTACTATCAGCCTGCAAATTGTAAATAAGTCAATAAGCCGACGCCCAAAATACAAATAAACAAAACAGTTGTGAGAAAATTGACATACAATTATACAAATTACAGGTTTTCAGAGTCACTAAAACAAATCGAATAGTGATGGGACACGCCCTATCGGAAAACCATGCCTTTGAATAGTGGACGAATAGGAATCTTCAATAGAAAGTCCTTGGCAAATTTGATACGAAAATCGATTCTCATGTTGTCGCCTAAAATGCCACTATACATTTTCTAGCTCTTTTTGCCGGCAACTTTTGCATTCGGTTGTTTATTTGTTGTTTTTTTTGTTTTTTTTTTGTTCCTTTTTTCGCTTATTGAATTTGTGTAAATTGCCCATAGACACGACAGCCAGCGGACAAATGGACTGGAGTTCGTTGGTATCTAAATGAGAGTGTGTGTGTGTATGTGTGTGTGTGTGTCAGTGGGTCCTGTGCTTTAATATTTTGGATTTTGGAATGCCGCATTTTGATTTGATTTCGGTCAGCAGAGTCCCCAACAAACATAGCCTAGATTATGTCCTGCGATAGCCACAACGAGCACTGCTTAGGCCGATGGGGCATTATGTGGTTAGGGCATGTCCTTATAGCGGTGCTCATTAGTGCCCAGGGTGTACGTACTGAACAAGTGTATGTATGCCACAAATGGGTTTCTCTATATAAAGAGACATTTTTCATTTTCATTTCTATGTGCACGGAACAATCTCATTCCAGACACCACAAGTTGACAAATATGTATTTAATTTACATTTGTTGGGGAAAATCAGTGACTCGTTGGAAAAGTTTAAGTAGTTGTACTTATTTGTAAGCAATTCTGATTATGTGACTGGGTGGATAGTTATTATAGTCGTATAGTATAGGAAAAAATAAAAATTTTGTACCTTAAAAGCAATTTGTTCATGAGATATCTGGGTTTGGGATACGATTTATTAATTATCAGATTCAGACATTTTGTAATTTAATTTCGTTATTTGAATCTGATTAATACTCAGATGATTAAGTATATATCTGATTGAATTAGATGAATGACTCCACAGATATACTATGTATATGTAAGTATTAATATCGAAGCTCTATCGAATTCTATCATAGTAAACTTTTCCCTGTATTACAGATTCTAAGGAATGTTTTCTATTCAGTTCCAAACGATTCAAATAATTTACTTTAAAAAGAGTAGTCTATATAAGGTAGTTTCTTATAGTTACTTGTTAAAAGATTGTATCCAGGAAAGTATGCTATATCAAATTGTTCGTATTATCGAAATGCATAACAGCCTTCTGGTTTCCTTCCAAATAAAACCCCTAAAGCCTTCAATACAAATGTGTATACATTAGTGTGCCAAAATGTAATGCGCTTAATTTCTTTTCTATTTTGGTTTCATTTGGGTAATTTGTTACACAAATTTAGACCAATAAAAGTGCCAAGGACTAATAGCATACATATTGGGTAAATCTTTCTCTTATTTAATGTGTATTTAAAATAATGAATATTTACCAATAAAATTGTAATTTTTAAAAGCTGTTGCACTTTGAACTTGGAGCTTCTTTTCTGTATGCAACTTTACGTCAGGTTTTATACAAATCTGCCAACTCATTCACACCCTTGCGTAGACCACGACTCCAACGGTTGTGATTAATGGCCAGCATTTGTGGCGAACAGTTAATTACCCAGGGTTAGTCGGAGGTGCGTCCTATGACTATTTATAGAATTCATCAAACGAAATGTGGCAGGCTAATCGTAGTATACTTCTTACCCGAGGTTTGGCTGCAGGATTTTCCCAATTATTTTGCTGTTTCTTATTCGTTTGTTAAAGAACAAACATTCAACCTTCAAGTTGGGCAATTAGCGCCAATCGCAATTAAAAACTCCGGACGTTGAGGAAAGGTGTACAAAAGAGGTGTGCGTGGCGCAATCTCAAGAACTTGATGAAACCCGTCCCAAAGTGGGCCAACAGCTCTGCAATGTTTACAGTACGTACAAAACTTTCTGCATATTTCGCACATTTGAAAACAAAATGGCGCTGCTGGCCCCAATCGCAACATGAAATAATGTAATATTTTACAGTTGAGCTGAAAGTAAATCCGATGCGGGCAGTGGGCAGCGGGCAGAGATGGCCGCGATAAGCGGGACAGCCAACCGCCTCCAAGTAGGTCAATTATATGCGCAAACAGCTAACCGTCAACCTCACAGCCTACTCATAACAATAGCCAAAAACTTATCATTGATTATGTGTAGTGGTAGTATAAAGCAACAAGAACTTTCAGGCTACTCGATAGCAAAGTTTCTCAGCACCTCTGCAAAGTGCCGCACTTACAAATGTTCTTTGTTCACGAAACTATTCCAAAAAGTTAGGCTTCGAAAAAAGGACACTCTTCGCTAGCAAATACAAATACTTGTAAAAATATACCGACTTGAGGACTCGCGAACCGTTCGCGTGGACTGACAAAACTCAACTGAACGGAACGGCGACCGGCCCCATTGGTCTCTGGCCTGGCCGATTCTGGTCAGAACGAACGAAATTATAGGCATAGTGTTGGGGGCGGGGCGTCGACTGCCGGCAACTGTTGTTCTTGTTGTTTTTGTTGTTGCTTTGTGTGCTGGCCGCATAGCTCAATCAATTTCTCGGTTGTAGTTGTAGTTGTTTCTGTTTTTTTTTTACTCCACTCGTTTTTTCGAATTGTTGAAATGCTAATGCGCCATTTTGCATACATTTCTTTGACGTTGGCCAGTTCGGGGCTGGGGCTGGGGCTGGGACTGGGATTCATGAATGTGAGGTGTATTTGTTGGGGTGCACTGGCATTATGGCAAGTGAGGGTTAGCCTTACAAGCCCATACAATGCCGCTAAAATATCAATATAGAGTAAATACAAATAAAAGGTCCTTGAATGTACTTAATTGAGTATGTAAATTACTGGTGTATCTATTGGTTGCTTACATAAACTTAATGACTTTCTTAAACTGCCCTTTGGGATAATAAAGCAGTTGTCGAGTTTTCTGATATTTGTTTTAGATATTAAATAAATTTAATTGAATAACACATAAATTGTAAATTATTATATTGAATATGTTGGTCTGACTATATAGTTCCCTTCTTTAACCACATTTTTATGCAAATCTCTTGGTGTTGAAGTTTTTGCTGCGCCACATTGCAACGTGCAATCAACTACCCGTCCAAAAGGAAAGTAGAAACATTTCCGGCACGCCGATCTCATACCATGCCACAATGCCACTTGACGCAATTTGAGCGGAATGGGTTTGATAATAAATGCTGCAAGTAAAAGCTGCCACATATCAACATGAAAGCGTTAATTTCCGTGTCTTTTTGGCAGCGTAGCACCCACTTTGTGGCACAATTCAATTTTCCGGGCGCGACATTGAAATGCATATTGTATATGTGTATGTGTATGCACTCGCAATTCGATTTTGATTGATTGATAGATTTGGGCGAGGGTGTTCGATGAGTGTTGGCATTTGTAAATATTTTATTTGGGGCACCCACGACACCATGCAAGTGTGCGTCACTCACAGTCAGTCTGTCGACTGGTGCATGCCAAGGACTCGCATTTGCATTTCTTCTGAACACTTTTACTTTAGTCCGCAATTTAATACAAGATTTTCTTGGCGTACGTGCATCCGGCACGAAAAGGTCAAACCATGGTGCGATGCCGGGCAATGCCAAATTACATGGTCAAACAACAAGGGCTTAGAAATTTGAAATTTTTATTAGCTATTCGACCATATAATGCATGTGTTATGTATGTGTATTTTATAAATTTAATTTGATTTATTTGTGATAATTTCATTTTAACTAAATCGTTAGTATGCATAGTCGCAAATAATAATTATATGCATGTTGTATTGTAAATAATTGTATGTGTGTGTATGTATATATATATAAAAACGCAATACCAACTGGCCAATACTTAAAAGCTAACGGCTAACTGAAATTCGTATAACCTACGACACTGCGCGAGTAGTGGGTGTATCTTGGGGCTGGAGAAGAGGGGCTTTTGAAAACCAAGCGCAATGTAAACAAAAAACCGCCTTTGAAAATTGTAGCTAACGCTAGCAAATATTTAACCACTTTATGACGGGGGGGCCGAATTCGTCTATATCAGTATATACTAAATAGGTCATATTTATATGTATTTAATTTTCATGCATTTTTCATTCCCTTGGGCTATTTTGGCTATTATATTATTTAATTAGTTTATAGTTTACGTTACGTTACAAACAAAACAGCGAGCGCTCACTTAAATGCTTTGACAATTGTTGCTGGAGTGTATACTCATAGGACTGCGTGTGTGTGTGTGTGTGGTGACAATTGCTTTATACATATTAAACTATATGCTGCCTGTTGCCATTGAGTTTATGCTAGTGGAATTACTTTCATGAGCGTGCACTGTGGCTGTAGTTGTATAATGATCATTATCAATATGCGTAAATGGTTATCGTCTTTGTCATAATGCATATTATTGTTATTGTTAATTCCTTTGAGAGTGCTTAGACACAAGGCTCCACATAATTGCCAGGGAACAGACCCGTAACACCATCCATAACGCCCTCCCACCAGCCGTCGTCGTTCTTTTTCAGCACATACAGCACTGAGCTCTCCTGGAAGCTTAGCTCATCATCCTTGTCGGCGTAGTAATCATAAATGGCCACCACTGAAACGATATGAACGGATTTAAGTATATAGAATAATATGATTTTGTTGGTTAAAATTTGAACATGTATTTTATAAGCACTCTAGTTGAAAGTTATTTACCCTTCTCGATGTAGTTTTTGGGCACCCAGCCGGGCAAGTTCTGATCCTCCGGTACAATGGGCGCCAATTGGGGGCCAGTTGAAGTGCGTGGACGTCCAAAATCCTGATGCTCATCCTCCGGCGGCGGTGGTGGCGGCAACGGCGGCGATTGGGAGCCAGGACGCGCAAAGTTCAAGCTGAAATGATTTCTATTCAATGGAAAGAGTTAGAAAGAAGCCACTCAATTGAAGATTAGAAGCATGCAATTTACCTATTGGGATTCCTGTGCGCAAGCAGATGGTATTAAAAGTACGATATGAGTTACATATATACAGGTTACATACATGAGGTTAACAGGTTAGTGCAATTGCTTACCTGTTGATATTGCGGCCCAGAGTGTGCATGCCAATGTGGCTCTGTTCGGTCATCTCGTGCTGCGAGACGGTCAGCGGCGAAGGTGGCGCTGCTAAAGGATCGTTAGGAGCATTGTTAGTTATGGGAAGATCTCTTATTGAAAAGTGCTCAACTTACGCGGCATGCTGCTCCTGTCATCGTAAGTGGTGGGCGGCGGTGGTGGCAGCGACTGCATCATGCCCGCCGACGGCAGATTCACATGCGTGGCAATTTGCTGGCTGGGCGGCATGGGCAGAGCGCTGTAGCCGGCAGCACGCTCATTGCCAGCTGCACCGCCGCCAGTGGTGGTTGTGGTGGACGAGGCCGTGGACATGCGCTTGGGATGTCCAATTGGATAGTTGGGCGCATAGTGCGAGGGCACCTGCGGCGGATTAACCACCGGCGGTGTGCGATACTCTCGCGAACTCTTGCCCAGCGTTCCGGTATTGCTGACAGATTTGCCCAGAGTGCCAGTGTTGCCGGCACGCGACATTTGCGGCGGCGTTGGCGGCTTGGTGGTGGGCGGCGGACCAACAGATAACGGCACCAGCGATTGCACAGATCCATGACTCGAGCCGCGATGCTTCTGTCGCACCACGTGCTGGGACGACGAGTTGATGCCATGCCCAATCTCATCCAGCATCGAATAGTCAATGGGCTTGCGCACATACTTGATGGGCTTCTCAGGATTAATGGGTGCCACTATCTTGAACTGGCGCGAGCTCACCTTGTTGGCCGTCAGCACGCCAATCTCGCTGCGGGTTTAAGTTAAAAGTAATTATTAATATTTGGGAAAGTATTTGCTCAGAAATTAGCTTTGAACATTTTGAAAATTACTATAGAATCTATATCTTTTTTTTTATTTATTGACCGAAAAGTAGTTTTTCATAAATTCAAATTATTTGCGAATTAGAAGTCTAAAGCCATGTTTTTGGGTTTACTTACCGCCTGGCGACCTTCTCCTTGTGTATGTGCACCGTTTGGGCAATGTGATTCATTTGGGACTCCATCTCGCCGAGCTGCTGTGCCTGCAGATCCAACAGCTGCATATAGCTATAGGCCAGGGTGTTGATCTGATAGGCGACACTGGCCAGAGATTGGGTCGTGTAGTTCTTGGTGGCCTCGAGGGCTGCCTTCTTATTGTCGGCGCGATAGTAGGTGTCCTCGCAGTAGTCGGCCACTCGCTCCAGATTCGTATAGCTGTCGCGGAGGCTCTGGCGGCCATCGGGAATTTCGGTGCGTATCAAAGATGCTAGTTCGTCCATTATGTTGTCACTGGCCATGGGAGCTTCGGTTAACATGGGTAATGAATGCTGAAAATAAATAATAATAATAAAAGTTAATAATAATAAATAAACAAATCAATTGGTGATAATTATTAATTTTGATTTTAATTTAAAAGTCAACACTTAATAATTACTTTTGAGTAAAACTAAAATATAATAGTTCTTCCGTGAGTTTACAAATAAAAGTTGTAAAAATTACGATCCCTAATATAAACAAATAGCGGAAGTAAACATTCCCAGCAGAGGGCGGGGACAAGCGCTGCTGACGTTGACGCTGACGTCGGCAGAGACAGAGAGATTAGTAATTAGACCATGTCGCCGTTTGTCGGTTTGCACGCTAGCTAGATGCAAACTTTCTAATGCACTCACTTGATTTTCACACGATTGCACTTGAAATAAGTTTTTTGGTTGGACTGGGTCGCTTTAAATGCAATTAAATGCAGTTTTTTTTGTTTTACATTTTACAGACGTGAAAAGAACGCAGAGCAAGTTGCAGTGCTGTAAAATACACAATTAATGCATACTCACTCTGGTCACACTATGCGCATGCAGGGCTGCCAGCCTGCAAACAGTTTGCATGCAAAATGTAAACAACAAGAGAGTGTTGCCAGACAGGGCATACAAATAGAAAGCACTGGCAGCACCGCTTTTTATTTTGTGAGTAATACATTTTTTTCGCGGATTAGAATTTAGCTTCCAGTTTTACAATGTCGCATCAAACGGGCATTAAAGGTGAGCTATCAACTGCTGAAATCTAATCTAAACATTGTTTAAATTTATTTTATTTATGCAGCCAATGAGCATTTAGCTAAAGTGCTGGGCAAGGCCAAAAATGGTAAATTGCGGGTGATAAAAGTGTCAATTGAGAACGGTGAGTAAAATACATACACACACACACTTGGTAGAATTATAATGGGCGTCGGATATTACTATGTCGGGTTCCTTCGATTCACTCTCTCAACCTGTCGTGCTCTTGCTCTCTTTGTTATGTATACGTTTGAGGTGCTGCAGTGTGGAATATTTATGCATGTTTGAGAGCGAGACGAAAAAGCAAGCACCCAAAAGAGAGAGAGAGAGAGAGAGCACTCGAGAAATATCCGCTATCTTGTATAATTCCTCTCTATAATCCGATCACAGTCGAACATATGCAAACTGATTAACGTCACTTCCGTTACCATATTATAGAGCAGCTGAGCTGCAGCGCCACAGCTGATGTGAAAAAGGATTGGGAAAAAGATTATGATAAGCTAATATCGCCGCAGCTGGAGGCGAGCGTTCCCTGCTATTTGTTGTACCGTCTGGATGTAAAGATACCGTTAGGCTACGGTTGGCTGCTCATCAGCTGGATACCGGATACGGCCAGCATACGTCAGAAAATGGTCTACGCTTCCACAAAGGCAACGCTGAAGACGGAATTCGGTTCGGCATACATCACAGAGGAGCTCCATGCGACGACTCTGGAGGAGATGACGCTAGAAGGCTATAAAAAGCATAAGCGGGAGTTTTCAGCGCCGGCACCGCTTACCACACGGGAGGAGGAGCTGAAGGAGCTGCAGAAATCCGAGGTGCGCACGGAGATATCCACGGAGACGCGTCACCAGACGCTGGGTGGCATCTCCTGTCCACTGACAGATGCCACCATTGCGGCTGTGCAGGACATGGTGCGTGGCAGCTACGATTATTTGCAGTTTCGCATTAGCTTGGAGGAGGAGCGCATCCATGTCTCCCACGCGGCTAATGTGGAATTGCAGGATCTGCCGCGGCAGGTGCCCGAGGATCATGCGCGCTACCATCTGTATCTATTTAAGCACACCCACGAGGGCGACTATTTGGAGTCCTATGTATTCATATACTCAATGCCGGGCTATGCTTGCTCCGTGCGTGAACGCATGATGTACTCCAGCTGCAAGGCGCCCTTCATTGAACAGCTGGCTGAGCTCGGCATAGTAGTGGATAAAAAGGTGGGAAACCATTTAAAATGGGAAAGATCTTTTAACTTATGTAGTTTTCTTTGGCAGTTGGAAATTGATGCTGGAAATGAACTCACCGAGGCGTACCTGCAGGACGAACTGCATCCCAAGAAGATATTGCATCGGCCAGCCTTTGCCAAGCCGAAAGGACCACCGAATCGTGGAGCCAAGCGCCTGACGCGTCCCTCCAGCGAAGACGAAGTCTAAAAACCCAACGAGTTGTAAATTCACATAATTCTTTACTCTTTCTTGTTTCCTAGCAAAAGCATTTAATTTATTGCATTTGAATTTGTGTGCTCCATTGTCATGTACTTCAAATGTATCCTGAGTCATATCTGTATCCTTAGTTGCACTAGGCATCAACTGAAACAACGCATAGCAGCAGCCAACTTGGGCTTCCTTAATTGTATTGTCTGTACTACTTTAAATCGACATTATTGCAATTTATTATTTAATTAAAAACAATCTAAATTAACATTTACATTTTGAGAACTCCATCACTTGACCGAATCCAATGTGACAGTATCACCCACTCGAGTATCATGCGCAGTGAACAATTCGGGCGCATCCTTTTGGGCCTGGTTCTTAAAGGCCTGCTGAATGGTATCATCCCGCTGCAGGCGCCATTTGTACTGCCAGTAGCGCACCTCCTCCATCGAGGTGCCAGATGCCTTCATCAGCAGCAGCGAGGCAACACCCGCAACTCCACCCAGGAAACCACCAATGATGCCTCCTGCCGCCATGCCCCGCAGACCCAAACTGAATTTGTAGATGGCGCCGGTGAGCGAACCAGCTGCCAAGTACTCGTAAATGGATGACTTGTCCCGGTAAACAGATATGCCGGTTATGATGCCACTGTTGGAAGAGATAACTTGTTAAGCAGACAACACTTGGGTGTTTTATGAAATCACACTTACAAGTAGGATGTTGTAAAGAGACCCACACGCCAGCCCCATTTGAAGCCGCCTTTTGCAAAGTTTACTGTAAACTGGTCCTGCATTTTTTTCTACAAAGGGAAAGGATTGATTAAAATTGTATATTCAATATGGATTCGACTTATATACATATGCATTATACATATAATCGTTAGAATATTTATGTATGCATTGTATGAATTACATTTTTGCTTTAAAAAATATTTTAAAAAAACTCGACAAACGGCGATAAATTAGAATTGGGAACATTTGAGTTAGAGAAGTTCGACTGTATTTATAATATTTGGAATTGTATTAGGTTTTTTTTTAAACTTTTCCAATATGATTGAGCTTCTATATTATTTTTTTCTGATATATTTGTTTACATATTTTTCATTCCTAGTCCTTAAATGTTTTGATGTGATCTTGTTCGTGTCAATTAAAATATCGGATTAAATTCATTATTTTTACCTTGGCTTCCAGGTGGGACTTAAAGGCCGTTGCCTGATTGTTCTCCATGAAGTTCATGTAGCTGATTCGGGATTGTGTAACACCTCCGTAAATGGCTCCCACAAGGAACCCAAAGAAGCCTGCTTGGTAAATGGAGTTCAGCTCTGAGGATATGCTACCAAATTCACTAGTAAAAAAGAATTGTTAATCAATCGTTCAATCAATCAATCGATAACTTACTCAATGGTAAACATTTGCTTCAATCGCTCCGCACCGGTTTCGTCAGGTCTTTTGCTTGCCAAGTAGGATTTGTAGGTTTTGCTTTCCTTGTCGACAATATCATCGGCACTGCGGTCAATGCCCGGCAGAATGCCGGCAATCACGAACCGACCACTTTTTCTTAAGAAACTCATGTGGAATCCGTTGAATAACAAACACAGAAAAACATGCTAAGTGACGAACAGCTGTTAACAGCTGCTAGTGATGTACCCATTATATCGAAAGTAGATCAGAAACTTATCGACATTTATCGATCACTAGGCAAGTTTTTCTTTCGTTTCGTTTTGTATATAGCTGCTCATACTTGTAATATAATTTAAGCCAAATGCACTTTTGCTGCGACTTTGTTTTGAGAACTACTTGTCTGTCATTAATATGATATTTATTTCTATATAACTGAATATTAATGTGCAAATAAAAGAAAATACATATTTGCGTGTAGGCTGCTCCATGAAAGTTTGAGCTGGCGATAGAAAATTACTAAGTCGTTATTCAACACCACAAAATATCGATTCATCGGCTGAGCTCACATAACTATTAGTCTTTCTCATCACTGTCACATCACCCAATAATAACGCCGCTGCTACCGCAGTTTGCCGACATTTATTTTTGTGTGTCAATTTCATCAGCTTATTAAACATTTAAAGCAGTGAATAAAGAAGTAGGCGTCCCCTTTCTTACGCGCACCAAGTGCACAAAAGCTTTTCGCTCAAAATGTTGTACGAAAACGAAGAAGGTAAGAAAATAAAGCCACGCTTGTTAAAAAAAGGAACATGGCGATTTAAGAGCTTTATATATACATATATACGCTCTATATATATGTATGTACATCGGATAATTGCAAATGCTATTTGATGTATTTTTCTTTTATGTGTTATAATACATATTTGATATTGCTATATAAGTATAACGAATTATTTTGCAGATGCATTCGATGACGAAAATGTGGAGGAAATCTCTCACGAGCTGTGGCAAGAGGCCTGCTGGATTGTGATCAACGCATACTTCGATGAGAAGGGTTTGGTGCGTCAGCAGCTGGACAGTTTCGATGAGTTTATCCAGATGTCTGTGCAGCGGATTGTGGAGGATTCGCCGGCAATTGAGCTGCAGGCGGAGGCTCAGCATACATCCGGTGAGGTGGAGACTCCGCCACGCTTCTCTTTAAAGTTTGAGCAGATTTATCTGTCGAAGCCGACGCATTGGGAGAAAGATGGCTCGCCTAGTCCCATGATGCCGAACGAGGCGCGTTTGCGCAATCTGACCTACTCGGCACCGCTGTATGTGGACATCACCAAGACTAAAAACGTGGAGGGCCAGGATCCCGTTGAGACGCAGCATCAGAAAACATTCATTGGAAAGATTCCCATTATGTTAAGATCGACATACTGTCTTCTCTCCCAGCTAACCGATCGTGATTTGACCGAGCTGAACGAGTGTCCACTCGATCCCGGTGGCTATTTTATCATCAACGGCTCGGAGAAGGTGCTCATTGCGCAGGAGAAGATGGCCACGAATACTGTCTACGTCTTCAGCATGAAGGACGGTAAATACGCTTTCAAAACGGAAATACGCTCCTGTTTGGAGCACAGCTCGCGTCCCACTTCAACGCTATGGGTGAACATGATGGCGCGTGGCTCGCAGAACATTAAAAAGTCTGCAATTGGTCAGCGGATCATTGCAATTCTGCCTTACATTAAGCAGGAGATACCCATTATGATTGTATTTCGCGCATTGGGTTTTGTTGCCGATCGCGACATCCTGGAGCACATCATATATGACTTTGACGACCCTGAGATGATGGAGATGGTGAAGCCCTCCCTCGACGAGGCCTTTGTCGTGCAGGAGCAGAATGTCGCTCTCAATTTTATAGGCGCTCGAGGCGCACGTCCCGGCGTCACCAAGGACAAGCGTATAAAGTACGCCAAGGAAATTTTGCAGAAGGAAATGCTGCCGCATGTGGGCGTCTCCGATTTCTGCGAGACCAAGAAGGCTTATTTCCTCGGCTATATGGTGCATCGTCTGCTGCTGGCCTCGCTTGGACGACGGGAGTTGGACGATCGTGATCACTATGGCAACAAGCGCTTGGATCTGGCGGGTCCACTGTTGGCCTTCCTGTTCCGTGGGCTCTTCAAAAACTTGATGAAGGAGGTGCGCATGTACACCCAGAAGTTCATTGATCGCGGCAAGGATTTCAATCTGGAGCTGGCCATCAAGACGAACATTATTACGGACGGTCTGCGCTACTCGCTGGCCACCGGCAACTGGGGCGATCAGAAGAAGGCGCATCAGGCCCGTGCCGGCGTCTCGCAGGTGTTGAATCGCCTCACCTTTGCCTCCACCTTGTCCCATTTGCGTCGCGTCAACTCGCCCATCGGACGCGACGGCAAGCTGGCTAAGCCGCGCCAACTGCACAACACCCTCTGGGGCATGTTGTGCCCCGCGGAGACGCCTGAGGGCGCTGCTGTGGGTCTGGTCAAGAATTTGGCACTCATGGCCTACATATCGGTGGGTTCGCAGCCGTCACCGATTCTTGAGTTCTTGGAAGAGTGGTCCATGGAGAATTTGGAGGAAATTGCGCCATCCGCGATTGCGGATGCAACCAAAATCTTTGTAAATGGCTGCTGGGTTGGCATACATCGTGATCCGGAGCAGCTTATGGCCACTTTGCGCAAACTGCGTCGCCAGATGGACATCATTGTGTCCGAGGTGTCCATGATTCGCGACATTCGCGATCGCGAGATCCGCATCTACACGGATGCGGGCCGCATTTGCAGGCCGCTGCTTATTGTGGAGAATGGAACGCTGCTGTTGAAGAAGACGCATGTGGAAATGTTAAAGGAGCGCGACTACAACAACTACAGCTGGCAGGTGCTGGTTGCCTCTGGTGTCGTTGAGTACATTGACACACTCGAGGAGGAGACGGTCATGATTGCCATGTCACCGTACGATCTCAAGCAGGACAAGGACTATGCCTACTGTACCACCTACACGCACTGTGAGATTCATCCAGCTATGATACTGGGCGTCTGCGCCTCCATCATACCTTTTCCCGATCACAATCAGAGTCCACGTAACACCTATCAAAGTGCTATGGGTAAGTAGACGCACGACAATTATTGGGCACCATTTATTACCACTTTTCCTTTTCACCTCATCCCTAGGTAAGCAAGCCATGGGCGTCTACATAACCAACTTCCATGTGCGCATGGACACACTGGCTCACGTGCTGTATTATCCGATGAAGCCGCTGGTTACAACACGCTCCATGGAGTACTTGCGTTTCCGTGAGCTGCCCGCTGGAATCAACTCGATTGTGGCTATTTTGTGTTACACTGGTTACAACCAGGAGGATTCTGTTATTCTGAATGCGTCGGCTGTGGAGCGTGGTTTCTTCCGTTCTGTGTTCTATCGGTCCTACAAGGATTCAGAGAACAAGCGTGTCGGCGATCAGGAGGAGAACTTTGAGAAACCGCATCGCGGCACCTGCCAGGGCATGAGGAACGCTCATTATGACAAACTAGACGACGATGGCATCATTGCACCGGGCATTCGTGTCTCTGGAGACGATGTCGTCATTGGCAAGACAATAACGCTGCCCGAGAACGACGATGAGCTTGACAGCAATACAAAGCGATTCGCTAAGCGGGATGCATCCACGTTTTTGCGTAACTCTGAAACTGGCATTGTGGATCAGGTTATGTTGACATTGAACAGCGAGGGCTACAAGTTCTGCAAGATTCGTGTGCGCTCCGTTCGCATACCACAGATTGGGGACAAGTTTGCCTCGCGTCACGGACAGAAGGGCACATGCGGCATACAGTATCGGCAGGAGGATATGGCCTTCACGTGCGAGGGCCTGGCTCCGGATATTATCATTAATCCTCATGCCATCCCCTCTCGTATGACAATTGGTCATTTGATTGAATGCCTGCAGGGCAAACTGGGTTCCAATAAGGGAGAAATTGGCGATGCCACGCCCTTCAACGATGCGGTGAATGTGCAAAAGATATCAACGTTCCTGCAGGAATACGGCTATCATCTGCGTGGCAATGAAGTCATGTACAACGGACACACAGGACGCAAAATCAACGCGCAGGTGAGTCGTATGCAAATCCTGGTTGTGTGTCCTCAGTTTATACAGTGTTGCTTTACTCTTTTAGGTGTTCCTGGGACCCACCTATTATCAGCGTCTCAAGCACATGGTCGACGACAAAATCCATTCACGTGCCCGCGGTCCCGTACAGATTCTTGTGCGCCAGCCTATGGAGGGCAGAGCGCGTGACGGCGGCCTGCGTTTCGGTGAGATGGAACGCGATTGTCAAATCTCTCACGGCGCCGCACAGTTCCTGCGCGAACGTTTGTTCGAGGTCTCCGATCCCTATCGTGTGCACATTTGCAACTTTTGCGGCCTGATCGCCATCGCCAATTTGCGCAACAATACGTTCGAGTGCAAGGGATGCAAGAACAAGACGCAAATCTCGCAGGTGCGACTGCCGTATGCGGCCAAGCTGCTCTTCCAGGAGCTCATGTCCATGAACATCGCACCACGCCTGATGGTCACCTAAGCTATTATATTGTTAGCATATAAGCATCATTTTAGAGCCGCCTGTGCTCATATTAGCAATTAATTAAATTGTCAAAAATCTGACGACTGATTCGCTATGTTCGATTGTATTTTGTCTAACTATTTGTCAGTGTCTTCTTAGTCCATCTCGCAAGTGGAGCATGAGCGTGTGCTGAATCGTTACGATGGAGACGTGCCTTGAACTCCCAAATAGTTGGGCGAAAGTTTGCACTAAGAGTTCACGTTCCGAAACGATTTGGAAATATTTATCAATTGGGTTTTATAGACTTCTTACCAAGTTTGTAACACATTGATGGACGTTTTGTTGGACTACCTCAATAATGCTGATGCGAGATGATGTATTTTTACACATTGTAACAGATGTTATTATTATTTTTTACCCTTTCAGAGGGTGTTATAATTTTACAACGAAATATGTCATCTCAGACCTCTGTTGCTGCTTCTTGATATAACTATCAACTTTTTGTATAGTGTATATATGCAGCGGCTTGAAGATAGCTTTTCATTCATGTTTCATGTTATTTTTGCTTTCTATAATTTTGACGTAATGTTTGGCCCGCGGTCTGTGACGCCCAATGACAAAAGGGATTAGTTCTTTGTTGTGAAGCTGGAGCTTTGAATCAGCTTTAGTTGTAGCCACCAATTGACTGACAGTTATTAATTGCCGCTTGACGTGAACCCGGTGTTAGGCGCGTGGAGTTGAAGTTGGGCGGGTAGCCGAGCGAGGAGACGAGACGCCCATCATCATCATTCAGCAACAAAACGGCTGCTGCTGCTTTGTTATGAATAATTGAAATGACATGTAAATTGTCGCTCGAGGTGTGTTTGATAAGAGCCTTTCAGCAACCCCAAAAACGAGTATAAACGTCAGCACTTAAACAACTTGTGAGATATTTATTTATAGCGGCTTATACATAACATAAAAACTTAAAAGCTTGGCTGCATCGTGGGTGCAGCATGAGCTACCCAACATCTCCCGTTTACTTCTCGTCATTACGGAACACGCTAATGGCATAGAACTCTGGCAGTCGATAGACCTTTAGACGCTCTTGACTAAATTGTCCGTTGGCTCGCGCCTTGACAAAGAAGATATCCTTCATATTCAGCTCCTTGCGTCGGGGCTCCTTCTCCACGAGTCGCTGCTGCTTGGGACGATAACCGGCCGACTTGTCCTGCAGCAGCTTGACAAAGATAATGTCCTGTTCTCCATCGCCATCCAGGGTGCGCGCCTGGTAGATGATCTCGCGCGACTCTGGGTAGATTAACAGCGGCTCAATGGGCAGCACCTCGTTCGGCTCAGATCGGTATGCATCGAGATTATCCCCAAAATGTGGAACAGGAGCTGCCAGTGTTAAACGGACGTTCAAATTGAAGCAGGTGCAGAGTAGCATCAATAAAAATGTGTGCAGCGCTGGATAAATGGGCTGCAAATAGAATTGTTATTGAATAATAATGAATCAAGAATTAGTATTGAAATTTTTAATCCAGTTTAATAGTAATCCAATTTGTAGGATGTTAGGTAGATGGAGTATTTATTTAAAGTCTAGAGGTTCAAGAAAGCGATCTGCATATTTAATTGATATAACAATCAGTTCATTAGTTTAAATATTTATTAGTTTTAGATAATATCTGGTCATGTCAAGTGATTGGTTTATATGCTCGTATTTTGACAATGTAGAAACAGTCACATTAATTTTAGATTTTGCACTGCCTAAATTGGATCCCGTTTCGAAATTACCGTTTTGAAATTGTACAGAGGCATTTTGGCTAATAAAAAAGCTGCACGCTTACTAAGCTTAAAACAAATTGGATTCTATAATTTAAGCCGCTTTGCTGTGCCAAAAATATAACAGACGACTGTCGAGTTTTCCAGTTTTCGAATTGCCGAATTGTCGAATTGTCGACTGGTGACTGAGGCGATCAAGATTGTGCGAGTAAGTAGTTGGAGGCAGCAGCAGATTCGACTGCCAAGCGCGGCGAGCAAATGTTAAGCGTAGACTGGCGCGCGACAAGGCCAGGTAACTTCCATTTACCAAGTCCAAGTCCAAGCCGGAGTCAAAGCCGGCGACGCCGACGTCTGCGTAAGCGTCGACGTTCTGCGAATGAATTGTAAATTGAAGGTAAATAAAATCAGCTAAGTAAATGCTAAATACTTACTTATGGGGATGGGATGGGCTTGCTAAAACTGCTGCCGGTATCATCAAAAAGTCTGGCTAATCATATTATTATTATTGCTATTAATTGATCACTAGGTCGTTTGCTAACCGGCCATGTCAAAAGGTTCAATGCTGTCGAGCATTTATCAATAAGCTACGCTGCGCTTTTTAGCCTGGCCAACTCGGCAGCTGCTCAGCCGCTTACATTTATAAACAACAAGGCTTGCCAGTTATTTTTATGCTTTTACGCGCAATGATGTCAAATTTATTATTATTGCCCATGTATATTAAAAAAAAACAGCAAAAAAGAAAAAAAAACTCACACGTAGAAATGTTTAATTAGCAAATATTTACGCTACGCTGAAAGATTCTTTGGGTCTGTTTGTCTATTGTCTTTACGTATATTATGATAACATTTCTATGTTCAGTGGTATTATTAGCCAAAACGAATGGCTACTGTGAATGACACTGATGAGTTTGGTTGATTGCAATTGAACATTGCTTACTGGACCTGACAAAGCACAAGCGTATGTTCAAATGTTCAAATTGGAAGGAGAATTTATGAATATAAATGATGTGCGAGCTCTTTAAGTTTTGAAGAAACTTTGGTACTATGCGATAATTAGCATATAATTGATCATTATTGTCAATGAATTATTATAATGGGATGCGACCCATTGTTCGTATTCTGTGTACTTTAACTATTTAAAACAAACTCAAAATTGGTCAGTAATATATCCATCGTCTTACTGTAATAAGTCAACAGTTCATTAATATCCTAACGACTGTAAAAAAAATTGTTATAATCGGTTCTAGAACTGACGGCCTACTACCCTATTTTTGTCAGCCGATTGTTTCGATTTTACACTCAAATCGGTAATTTTGTGCGATTATAATCCTTAAAACTTGCAGGTCAGCACGTTCCGTTGCCTATAAGCCGCTAGTATTTCTCAGCAGACAGTCTAAATTCTTTTAACTCATCAGCTGCCGTTATATCCATGCTTAACTTGGCTTACACCTCCCAAACTTGTTTGCACAGTGAACATCATACTTTAATCGCAATAAGTAATGGTTAAAATTGTTCAATTAATCATACGCACCATGGGTTACAGTGTTCGAATTGCTGTAAATTACTTTCCAGTAGCTAAAAAAACTTGTTTAACAACTATATAGACAGTATCTAATGATGTTTACCATGTTATAGGAGACCATTCATCAGCGAGCAAAGAGACGTGGTCCAAAGTAAAAATCAAATCAAAATAAACCCAAGTAATTGAAGTAGCAAGACAAAAGCAAACACAACACTTTGAGGGGCACTAGCAGACCAAGGCCATAAGCGAAATTTAATCGCTTTAAATGTGAAATTATTTTCAAATAAACAGCAAAACAGAAATGAGCCACAACTTCAATTCGAAGCACATCACATAATCAAAACAGTTGTCGCTTGATTTCATTTTTCAGCGCGCGTCGAGTATCAAATCGTGAGTTTTTAATTGCAACGCATCTCTCACCTGTTTTGCTTACGGTTTAGCTGGGGGTGCTCTTTTCGATACATACAAACTACAAAGTAGTACTCACTGGTATTTGATTTGTGCTTTCGTTTTGAACTCGTTTTCGTTCTATTCCCAGTCCCAGAAGCTACGCACTTAATGAGCTCATTCGTATGCAACCGGGGTGTCGTGTGAAAGGTGAATACATATCGCATATTGGTTTGCCTCTGCCTCTGCCTCTGCCTCTGGCTTCAGCTTTGACTGTATAGCGTTGCTACTGTTTTGCCAAATGGCACGAAAAGTGAAAGCCCATCGTTTTGGCGTCATCTGTGGCGCCAGCATTAGCAACATATTGTCGTTTATTTGTCTCGCAAAGCGATGAGCCGCTGGAGTCACTAATTTTCAACCTGTAAGCTACATTTGAACTGTAGAGACTAGTGACTTTTATTTGTATTGTTTACTAATATAAATACACCTGGTTGATTATACAACAAATTTATTAACTCAAAGTATTAAGGTAAGAAAATATATATAAATTGCATAATAAAAACCGTGTCAAAAACCATGCCAAATGCCAAAGTAACAAAATAATTGGCCCAAGGAATCTTCCTTTAAGTTTTCAAACTACCATACCTTGTGAAAACTGAACAGATTGTCAATCCCGAGGCCATTTTGATCATGATTTAGCATCAAGTTTAATTGTACATCTCAAGTTTATACATTTTTGAAGAAATTAAATTTTGTATTTTTTTGGCGAAAAAGCGTTACCAATTTTGATTTTTCAAAATATAGAATCTTCAAATTTTACGTTTAATTGATTGTGGGTGTCTCAATTAGTATAAAAAACTATACGAAAAGTGATTTTGTGGAAGTTCATTTTTCTGTCAAAAATCAGGCCAAAAGTGACAAAAAAATTGGCTTGTAAAGTGCCCAAACAACGAAAAGTTCCTTATAAATGACCTTCCCAGACTTCAAACTGCCACAACTTTGTCAAATCTGAACCGATTGTCAATCCCGAGGCCATTTTGATCATGATTCGGCATCAACTTTAATTGTACAGCTCAAAATTATGAATTTTTAAAAAAAAATTAAATTTCGGATTTTTTGGCGAAAAAGCATAAGGGGGGACCCTTACCAACTTTGATTTTTCAAAATATAGAATCTTGAAATTTTACGTTTAATTGATTGTGGGTGTCCCAATTAGTATAAAAAACTATACGAAAAGTGATTTTGTGGAAGTTCATTTTTCTGTCAAAAATCACGCCAAAAGTGACAAAAAAATTGGCTTGTAAAGTGCCCAAACAATGAAAAGTTCCTTATAAATGACCTTCCCAGACTTCAAACTGACACAACTTTGTCAAATCTAAACCGATTGTCAATCCCGAGGCCATTTTGATCATGATTCGGCATCAACTTTAATTGTACAGCTCAAAATTATGAATTTTAAAAAAAAAATTAAATTTCGGATTTTTTGGCGAAAAAGCATAAGGGGGGACCCTTACCAACTTTGATTTTTCAAAATATAGAATCTTGAAATTTTACGTTTAATTGATTGTGGGTGTCTCAATTAGTATAAAAAACTATACGAAAAGTGATTTTGTGGAAGTTCATTTTTCTGTCAAAAATCACGCCAAAAGTGACAAAAAAATTGGCTTGTAAGTGCCCAAACAACGAAAAGTTCCTTATAAATGACCTTCCCAGACTTCAAACTGACAGAACTTTGCCAAATCTGAACCGATTGTCAATCCAGAGGCCATTTTGATCATGATTCGGCATCAACTTTAATTGTACAGCTCAAAATTATGAATTTTTAAAAAAAAATTAAATTTCGGATTTTTTGGCGAAAAAGCATAAGGGGGGACCCTTACCAACTTTGATTTTTCAAAATATAGAATCTTGAAATTTTACGTTTAATTGATTGTGGGTGTCTCAATTAGTATAAAAAACTATACGAAAAGTGATTTTGTGGAAGTTCATTTTTCTGTCAAAAATCACGCCAAAAATGACAAAAAAATTGGCTTGTAAAGTGCCCAAACAACGAAAAGTTCCTTATAAATGACCTTCCCAGACTTCAAACTGCCACAACTTTGTCAAATCTGAACCGATTGTCAATCCCGAGGCCATTTTGATCATGATTCGGCATCAACTTTAATTGTACAGCTCAAAATTATGAATTTTAAAAAAAAAATTAAATTTCGGATTTTTTGGCGAAAAAGCATAAGGGGGGACCCTTACCAACTTTGATTTTTCAAAATATAGAATCTTGAAATTTTACGTTTAATTGATTGTGGGTGTCTCAATTAGTATAAAAAACTATACGAAAAGTGATTTTGTGGAAGTTCATTTTTCTGTCAAAAATCACGCCAAAAGTGACAAAAAAATTGGCTTGTAAGTGCCCAAACAACGAAAAGTTCCTTATAAATGACCTTCCCAGACTTCAAACTGACAGAACTTTGCCAAATCTGAACCGATTGTCAATCCAGAGGCTATTTTGATCTTGATTTGGCATCAACTTTAATTGTACAACTCAAAATTATGAATTTTAAAAAAAAAAAAAATTTCGGATTTTTTGGCGAAAAAGCATAAGGGGGGACCCTTACCAACTTTGATTTTTCAAAATATAGAATCTTGAAATTTTACGTTTAATTGATTGTGGGTGTCTCAATTAGTATTAAAAACTATACGAAAAGTGATTTTGTGGAAGTTCATTTTTCTGTCAAAAATCACGCCAAAAGTGACAAAAAAATTGGCTTGTAAAGTGCCCAAACAACGAAAAGTTCCTTATAAATGACCTTCCCAGACTTCAAACTGCCACAACTTTGTCAAATCTGAACCGATTGTCAATCCCGAGGCCATTTTGATCATTATTCGGGATCAACTTTAATTGTACAGCTCAAAATTATGAATTTTTAAAAAAAAATTAAATTTCGGATTTTTTGGCGAAAAAGCATAAGGGGGGACCCTTACCAACTTTGATTTTTCAAAATATAGAATCTTGAAATTTTACGTTTAATTGATTGTGGGTGTCTCAATTAGTATAAAAAACTATACGAAAAGTGATTTTGTGGAAGTTAATTTTTCTGTCAAAAATCACGCCAAAAGTGACAAAAAAATTGGCTTGTAAAGTGCCCAAACAACGAAAAGTTCCTTATAAATGACCTTCCCAGACTTCAAACTGCCACAACTTTGTCAAATCTGAACCGATTGTCAATTCCGAGGCCATTCTGATCATGATTTGGCATCAACTTTAATTGTACAACTCAAGTTTATAAATTAAAAAAAAAAATAAATTTCGGATTTTTTTGGCGAAAAAAGCATAAGGGGGGACCCTTACCAACTTTGATTTTTCAAAATATAGAATCTTGAAATTTTACGTTTAATTGATTGTGGGTGTCTCAATTAGTGTTAAAAACTATACGAAAAGTGATTTTGTGGAAGTTCATTTTTCTGTCAAAAATCACGCCAAAAGTGACAAAAAAATTGGCTTGTAAAGTGCCCAAACAACGAAAAGTTCCTTATAAATGACCTTCCCAGACTTCAAACTGCCACAACTTTGTCAAATCTGAACCGATTGTCAATTCCGAGGCCATTCTGATCATGATTTGGCATCAACTTTAATTGTACAACTCAAGTTTATAAATTAAAAAAAAAATAAATTTCGGATTTTTTTGGCGAAAAAAGCATAAGTGCCCAAACAACGAAAAGATCCATATAATTGACCTTCCCAGACTTCAAACTGGCACAACTTTGTCAAAACTATAACGATCCACAAAATGGAAAGCCTTCAAACTGTGGCTTATGTAAATTTAAAAATTTTTGTTTTAAAACTTATTTTTGAAAATATTAAAAGTGATAGTAATTTTGGGGTGGTATTGAATATACTATATCATGGAGATGTCGGTTCCTTCCAGCTTTTCTTTACATTAATGTGAAGATACTGCATACTATTAGCAGCATTCCACTATACGCGTATCTTGACGAATTATATCCCAACTTTGTACATTAATAAGCAATCAAATTGTTTTAAAAATATACGATAGCCACTGTTTCCTTCAGACGTATAGAGACATAATAATATTAATACACAAACTTTGTGGGGTTGAAAATGCCATCTTCAATGTGTTCCGCACTACTTGATAAAATTAAAATACCCCCTGCAAGAACATGAAAGACAAAAAAGGTGCTCAACTATAAAATATAAGACGAGAAAGACAAGTCAGTTGCTTTTTAATTACCATAATTACATAAATGCACACACGCACTCACACAATGATAATATTGAGGTTGCCTATAAGTATGCAGCATTTTCAGTCAGTGGGGGAGTCTGCTTGTTGGGGAAGAGTACGCAAAAATGAGGGAGGGGAATTGTGGAAGGCAAAGAAGAGCCACCCTGTTGCTGTGCTTTTATTGTTCTTATCGCATAAACTTAAATAGTTTTTACCAGCCACTTTGCGGCTTTTAAGTTATTTTGCGTGCAGCACTTTTAAGACGCTTACCCAAGGAGCAGGAGGGTTTTCTTTCACTTTGCTTTTGTCCCCGCTTGCTATTTTCATTGTTTGGTGCCTGTTGTCAGGGCAAATTAAAGCTGACTTTTGCAGTGCGGTTAATGTTGGGCAAGGGCTAAAAAGTGTCAGGCACTTACAGTTTGTGTGGGTAACAAAGTTCGAATATTAAACTAGTTATCTGCCTTATTAAATTGCAAGTCCAGTTTGATGTTTACCCGTCTGCATTCTCCTATCAGTTACCATTGCAGTTTATATAAAACTTTTAATTATTCCACATTAGATGGGGTCAGCTCAAGGTATATACACTCGGCCCGACTAGTCAACCTGTCTGCTGCATAATTTGCATACCAGCCAGCACGACTTTATGCTTCCTGTAGCACTTGCCATACCTTCCCACTTGCCACTTGCCACGTGGCCCTTGGTGCTGCAAAACTTGGGTTAAATGTTTTGCAATTAATTTTCATGCTACTCGGTTATTAACCTGCCATTGCGGGGCTAAGTTTGGAGGGTATATGTATATGTTGAACTCATTATTTTCTTTGCGATTGGTTCAGCTTAGAGGCGTGTGTTCGATGGGCGTGTTTCCCGTTCTAAATCAAAGCTACAAGCCATTTTTGTGCTGCTGCTTCTTATTACTGGTCTTGATCGAGTCTAAATTTATGGGTTATAAAGCTATTCTTATCAAGAAAGAAAACCGCATTTTTTTTTGTTAGTTTTAATTTGTTTAATTGTATAATTTTAGAAAGTGTATATAAAAAAGTCCTGATTGATGTGAACTTTAATTTTTAGCATACATACCGGTATTCAAAATGTTTATGAGTATTATATATTTAATGCCCACAGCTAAGACAACAATTTATTATAAATAATAACTAAAATTTGTTTAATTATTTAACTGCGCGCTGTCGGCTAAATAAAATCCAACTAAAGTTCTTTTTACCTTTTGCTGCAAGTTATATACATTTTTCAACTTTATAATGTTCTTTTTACTCATTTCTATCGACATACAATTTTAAATTGCTGCCATTCAGTCCGGCCTATTGGTTTTTATTTTTTTATAATTTTTTTGAGTAGGGTTCAGTGGTGAGACTATACAAAGAGAACAATTACTGTTAATATAGATTAACTGTTAATTTACAACGCATTTAATGCAAATTGATTCGTGATAAGAGCTTTGATTGTGTGCATGGATATGAATGTAAATCGAATAATTTATTTTAAATGCATTTATTGAGGTACTAGAAACTTACACGCAGTATTTATTTAGTAGAAAAATTGCAATATTCAGACTGGAATTTTAACTTTATTGACCTGACGCCCAATCGAGTTAAATGGCCAAGTTACACGTGCGTGCCTCTCAAATGGGCTTTGCTGGCAATTTCAATTTCATGTTGGCCACAAAGTCCATTGTCGAGCGGCCCAAATGCATTTGGCTTTCATAAATAAATAAGTATGTTAAATTGTCCACGGTCCACAGGCCTATCCTTGGCTTTGGCTTGCTTTCTGCTTGTTTGTCGCTTTCAGGCTTTGGATTTGAATATTACTTTTCATGCTCATCACGTGCCCCAGTCCGTGCCCCAATCCGTGCCACAGTCCGGGTCTCAGACCGTGCTATATTCAAGTCAAAACTGTCAGATGTTTGCCGCTGTTATCCCCGCGGCTCAAGCGGATATTTAAGCAGCTTACTGAAAATGAAATGCGATTGAAATTCTCCTGAATTTTATTTTCTTTATACATATAACATATATATAACATATTATCCACAATAAGGCACAGAGTTGAGATTTCTAGTGGCTGGTTTGCCACTGACAATTAGACACATTGTAAAGGTTCCAAAATGCTTTAAACTTGCTTCTAATTGATTTATGCAACAATTTTGATTTTGAGCTTAGCGGCGTAAAGGGAACAAGCAAAAGTTTCCGGCTATGGTTGAAAAAATAGCTCAACTTTGATTGCAAATTTGTTTGCCTCAACCAACGAAATTTTTTACTCTGAGTCCTGTTTGTTTATACTTTTTTCCTGTGGTGCATTGCAATTCCAGTGCTTTTGCTAGTTTTTATGTAGTTTTCGTTTTTGCATCCCCATACAACAATTTTAAGTCGCATTTTTTAGATTGACTATATTTCTATTTACTGGTGTTTTTCCATCTGTATCTTTGCTTGAAAAACAAACCCCGAAACAGGTAAACGAGTTTACAGTTGAGTTAGAGAGTAGATATTTTAAAACAATTTCATAGCAAAAACTACAGCCGAATATTGAGTTTTCTTTTTCCATTCGAATCGCTGAACAGCCAATTGAAATCGACATATTTGGTGCAGAAGTCGATTTTTCTATCGAGTTTCGGTTTAATTGGTTTGGGTAGTAGCCAGAAGTGTCTAAGGTATAATAATTTATCATTTTGCTTTGCACATTCGAAAAATTATATTCGAAGTTTGTTCTTCGATTTGCTTGGAATTTTTGTTGAAAAGTTTAAGGCCACATCTCTAATGATAAATTTAAAATATTACGTTTAAACTGCTGCTGCTCTATATTATATGTTTTTTAAATGGTTTGCTTTGAATATAAACAATCCTTAACAATCTATAAAATAGAAAGTCGTTACAATTAGTTAGCCCTCACAACTTCACCAACGAATTCGAGGCATATGCTAGTTTCCCGTTCCATATCCTGCTTGTCAAAGGCCTTAATGTTAATGACGATTTTATGTCTCCCTCTTACTGGGGCGCCGACAACATCAAATACCACATCAATTTCAAAAGGATGGTGCACAAATGTTGTCTGAAAACCACAAGTTAGTAGCTTTTAAATGGATATGTTAATGGAACTTACACCAGGTACATTTATGCAATTGCTCTTCACGTCTTCCGCATTGACTATGTGCCGAGTCCACATCTTGTACCAGTATTGACTTTCATCATACATGTTCTTACAGAAGTCCTTCATCACAATATTCATTATTGTTGGCATCCAGGTCCCACGGTCAAAGCGATAAACTTGAAATTTAACCTGAAATATATTAAGTGTATTATTTTGTAGAGTATTAGACATGGTTCAAATTATATGTTAATTGATACCTCAATACGATCATGGAGCTGGATATTCCAACTCATGGTTAAATTGCCCGACAAGGTACCCGATTCTCCTTCCAACTTATAGACTAGATTAGATAAGTCCACAGCTTCTGTGATAGAGAGAACGTTTCTAGGCTGATTAGGGCAATCGCTGAACAGGTTGTCATCTTCAATAACTAGTCGATATTTCGTAGCTTTTGATGCTTCTCCGAATAAAAACAGGATCATCACTTGCAACAGGAACCTTTGTTGTGACCTCATCGTGTGTGCTTTACGTTTTTTGCTTACATTTGGAGTGGACATGTTTTTATACACTTGAAAGCTAGTTTAATTTAATTATAGTCTGATTAATTATAGTCCAAAAATAATACTCTGGTTATAATTCGGTAGATGTTTCTCTGCATGCAATTACTAATTACAGTTATTTAAAAATTACGTATTAACCTCGTTAATTGATTAATCTGCATATAGAATTCATATTTATTGGCATGCAACTCATAGGAAATTCGCTTGTTAGATGACATTTAATGGCAATGGGGTAAAAGTAACGAGTTAGAAAGTGCCAGTCGGAAGTAGCCGACTTAATAATACTTTGATACCTTTATAAAAACAGCTGGAAATCGGTGGGCGGGGCACGAATGGGCGTGGGCGTTGCTCGATCTCTGACGAAGCTTATCAGTAATAATAATTACCAGTTCTAAAACTGTAGCAAAACACGTGCTAAAAACACATTGACAGAAAACATGTTGTCTTGATGTCACTCAAGCGATAGAGAAACTTTAACAAACAGAATATCTTCATAACGTTTGTTGTCGTTGCGGTGATAGATTGTTGTGGAAAACGGGAACGGTCACTGTTCCTAAAAGTTTGCAGGCCAGTGGTCAAACATTTGTCTTGGTCCTGTAGTGTAAGCAGATAAGATGCGCGTGTTTAAGTTTTATTGATGGTCAGCCAAAAAGTTGGCATATGTGGAAGGAGGGTGACATATACCATGTGTATAAATATATAAGCTTATCCAGTGCTGTGGCTGTGTCAACTGTCGACGACTGTCAATTGTTAATTAAATGTGTATGCCACAAGGCTGGCAACAAGCACGGGTAGCAGCTGTTTCTAAGCCCACTTGATTTGTATGATCCATCCTACTGGATGTCCTGTGGTTCCTTAGACTGTCACACAAATGACATATACACACCCAAGCTCAAACCCAAACCCAAACATATAGGAGTAATTCGTGTGGTCGCCTTATGTTAATAATGTAATTGCTTTGACATTTTTATTTCCACAACTTATAACTTAATTGGCATATTTGATAGCACGTGTGTGATTTATGTGCTTGAATGTGTGTGTGTGTGTGTGTGTGTCTGTGTGTGTGTATTGCTCAATTGCCCATTTAAGCACCACAATTAAATGCCTGTGTAGTGCGAAAACTAAATTTACATAATTAATCACTCTTTGCCCTTCTATCTGGTTGTGTAGTTGTCTACGCTCAATTTGAAAATATACCCCAACCAATTGCAAAAAAACGAAAGTTTAAAATATGTTGTCTGAGGTTGCTACTCTTGTGTGAGAACCTTGAGAATATCTATAAAGATGTTCAAAATGTCCAAGTAGAGATTAAGTGCTGCGAAAATGTATTCTTCGGGGCTTATTGAATATTTGTGCTCGCCACCCATCATCAACTGTGTATCGTAGATCAAATAGACGGAGAACAGCACGGCTCCAAGGGAAGCGTATATCAGGTTTATAATACGGCCATGCATAAAGATGGTCACGATACCAAAGATCAACAGAGCCATTAAACAGGCTACGAGAATGCCGCCCATCATTGTGAAATCATACTTGGTCTGCATGGCAAAGATCGTCAGGGCGAAGCAGATGACAGCCGTTATCCCTATGGCCAGGAGCACCTCATTGACAGCAAAGCGACTGGTCGAGACACCCAGCAGGAACGATTGGGCCGCTGTGAACAGGCCCAAGAATATGTAGTTGGTCGGCGTCTTTCGGCGGACTTTCTCGCAACAGACCAAGGACAACAGGGTCACCACCATGAGTCCCACAGCGACCCAGAAGAGCCACGGATTGATAGCTGCAAAGTCTTGAACGTCCTGGCTTAAAACGAACAAGGCGACTATCCCAAATGTGATCAATAGCTGTCCCATAAGTATCAAGTACACCTTGCGTATAAATCCATGTCGAATGCTTCGACTATCGAAGGCTAAGTTCTTAAGCTGCCCTTCAACATCGGGAGATTCAATTATAAAAGATTGTCTTGGATGCTGTCCTTCGCGATAGGCAGCATATTGATATTCGTGTTCAGGCTCCTTGGCTGCCATTCTGTTAATGTGCAGAAAGTATTAGCACAATTCACAAATATTCCAATATTTCACTGACGAAAATTAAGAATAGTCGAGTAAGTTGTGATAGAAAGTACGATTACTTCATCGTCTACTACTTTGGAGAATGAAATTTTATAATGTTTTAGCACGTATGATATTTTTATAAAAGGAAAACTGATAAAAATAATGTTGCTGTTACGTTTCATGCTGCTCCTGAGCGCCACCGCTCTGTGAAGGTGCATTCTTTCTATTATCCTTGTTAGTTTTTTTTCGGAATATGATTTATGCAGCCAACTGGCTGCCAACTTTCTAATAATAATATGTGTTATAAAAATAAGAATTAATTTAAGAATTTATTATGCATATAATAATATAATATTAGATGGTAAACCTAGCCGTATTATACCCTAGTTTAATTATAATTTAATTAGATGCATGATTATCCACAATTCGGAAAATTATTGCGTATAGTATTATGTGTTTTTAATTGGTAAATATAATGATAAGTATTAGCAATGCTTTCAACGCTCCTCCAACTTAGCTGGTTGCTTGGCATATCATTCGTGCCAACTGATAAGTAGCTAGAAAACAACAACAGGTGTGCCTGTTCCCATACAAGCGAATTTCAAATGATTTCCTCTCATTATCGTACTTCGTGTGTAACTCACCTCTCTCTCTCTCTCTCTCTCTCTCTCTCTCTCTATTCGCTTTTCTTTTCCTGCCTCTCTCGGTTCGATTCTGCGCCTCGCGTATATTCAGCAAAAGTTATGTTTTGGACTCAAAGCTTTTTTTTGTTGGTTTTACAAAATGATTTTCAGTATTTTCAGCACCTTTGTCGATTAAAGTGGCCAAAGGACTTGAAAATTGGACCAGGCAAGGACTGTATTTGGCATGTCCTGATTGCCTGGCCATACAAATTGGCGTATTTTTGTAATGGTACAGGAGCAAACCGTTAACTTAGCAAATTTTATTTTTTAAATATTTTGGCTGAAATTTACAATTATCCGACGACTTTTTGTCACATTATATTGCAAGCTTAATAAAAAGTGTTTTTATAAAAACAAAATGTTGACAGTTTGCAAGTATTATGAAAAGTTGGCAACCAGCACAGCCTTATAAAAAATGCAGTTAATATTCTACGGCTGAAAATGCTCAGCTTATTGAAACCCTGTACCGTGATGACACGGTAAATAAAGCTATACAAAATCGTTATTTAACTTCGTTCTTTTTTATCGCGTAGAGGGCCAGATTTATTTCAGAATATTAATGTAATTAAGAATCTGCCGTCTCTGTGTTTGATAGTCTCCGAGTTCGATACACTAAAACAGTCAGATAGATTGACAGATGTACCTGGCGAGGTCGACAAGAATATTGCTTCTAAGCTCAGTATTCTACATTCTCACATTTATTAACCCTATAGCTGGTTACAGGGTATACAAAACGTTGTGATAGACAACCGAATTCTCATATACATTCTGTCAATCGCCAGCCATTTGTTTTGTACCACACATCAATCAAAATGCCATTTAGGTTGGCATGCGACGCGACCCTACTTCCCAACTTTAATTCTGTTAGGATCAAACCAAACTTGTTCCGCTAGATGGCACGGCACGTGTTGCGTTTTAAAGTTGTCTTATAGACCAAAAACCCCCTCAGTCCCTCCCAGTGAACTATCAACAAGTTCTTTTCTGGTTGCTTTGCTTTTATTTTTGGCAAGTTATAAAAGGGTTGGTGAAAGTCAGCAGTAGTATTGCCTTGATACCCTGTGGAGAACTTATATAACGAGCAAAGTAAGAAATATATATTATTTTAGTTACTATAAGATTGGCTCGTCTGTAATCACTTACGGAGAAAGTTGGCTACAGTAGAGTAGATATGTTCTTCTAGGTGCGAATTAGATATATTGTATTAGCTATTCGACTACAGGGTAACTAACAACAACAAAAAAAGGAGCGTCACGTGTTGCCCTAATCCTCACGGTTGGCACAACAAACCCAATGAAACTGGCAGCAACAAAAGTTGTAAGGCTAAGTGCGCCCACAAGGCGTGGCTGCCAGCCAGCCAGCTAGCGGGCCAGTCAGTTAGGCATCTACCAACAAAAACTACACTTTAAAACTTTAAATGAGTTTTTCGGCGGCACAAAGTTTGTGCCGAAAATCACGGAAAACCAACGTTGAAGGCGGCGGCCACATAGAGAAGATAAGAGAAGATTACAGAAAAGAATGGGAAAGATGTGAAAGGCAGCCTCAACAAATCGTTGACATTTTATCGACCAAATCGAAGGCAAGGCGTTGACAGTCGGCCCGAAATTGAAAATGGTCTAAGCCAAGAGTTATCACGAGTCTTGACCAGAGCCAAGACAAATACAAATACTAAGTGCACACTTTACGAAGTATATGTACAACAGATTTGGTGAAAATAGGACGCGAAGCAGCTTAACAAGCACTGGGAACTAAGTCGCTGGAAACACAACAACAACAACAAAAGCCGCAACAACAATGACCACATCATTATGGCATTGCTGGCTGACCAAAAACAAAACTTCATTCCAGCTTAATCTATGCAAATCCAGATGAAAAACTCATTTTGCGGATTTCAACTTAATAAAACTGTGATGCAGCCTTTCAGACAGCGACAGCGAGCTGCAAACAAAAACTTGACAGTTGAGAGCGTCCAAATTTTGCAAGAATTCTGTGTATAAATTTGTAAACAAGTGCCCATATTATTCTGAACTGAGACTCGTACTCTTTTTTTATACATCATAGTAGTATAATTTTGTATCATAGAAAAAAACAAACTTTTGATTACAAATTTTTTGCTTTTTTCTCAGTAACAGTAATGTATCTTTGGCCTGGCAGAGATAGCTTTTATTTGCATATATACCTGCAATATGATTAATAAGGATTTTTTCATATAAATGATTTATTTTTTAAACTAAATACCGAAAAAACCTTGCTATGTATTCTAAAAAATTTTAAATTTGATGTAGTGTATTCCATTTTCGGCAGGCTGCAGATATCAGTTGTTTCTTGTTATTGTTATGTTTTATCGTGGCATGCATATTTTATCTGCCGTCGTTGGTGTGAGCGCCTTGGTTTTATTCTCTTCTCCTTTATGCCGCTTGTTGATTTTGGTGTTCATTGTTGTTTGGCAGGACTTGATGGCTGCTGCTGCTCCCAAGACTGCGAAGTCATTAAAATTTACAACACGGCGCGGGCAGAAAGTTCAATAGCAACATCAGCAACAACAGTTTTTCATTTGTTATTCACCCGCACTCATTAAATGTTTTTGCTTTAGTCATACTCCTATATAAATTGTTCTAGTTTTGGCTTCACTAATTAAGGATAAGCAGCCAATATTATTTACACAAGCATTATTATTGATTTATGATTGCCTTTGACCCTTGGGTACGTAATGGGCAGGGATCAAATAAGTATTTCGTAATTAGCTACATTAATTTTGTTGAATCAACTGCAAATATTTGTAACATATATATAATAGAGGCTAGAGACACAACGTCATAGTACTTATTTAAATGGTTTGAAGTTCATTCAATGCATCTTTCATCAGAAATATTAATAACATATTTTGTTTTACTTTTATGAAATGTTTTTAAGCAATTTGAGTAAAAGGCAGTACAATTTGCTTAATTGATATCAGTGTTTTATCAATATTTAATATATTACTTCAACACAAATAAATTTCAAATATTTGTGTATGATATGTGCAAATAATCGATGACAGCTCAAGCGATTACATTTGATTCATTCTAGGTATCACTTCTCAAGAAATACATTTGTTTCAAGCATTTTGTGTGCAAATCGCAAACTTAATGTCCTTTCGGTTCATTGACTCGAAGTATGCAAACGTTTACGGACATTCTGTTGTTAATGTGTTGCATTTTGCCCGACGCGTCGGCCCAGACATGTTGGCCAGCTTGACCTCAATATATATTTTGTTAAACAGTTGCTGCTTTTGCTGGAGCTGTGGCTGCTGTCGTGCAAATATTTTTAAAGCAAGCAAAAACATTTGCTAAGACATCAAAATACCATACCACAAGCAACGTCGCATTGGACATAGAGTGTCCATAAAGTTCTTAGCCACTGGCACATCAAATGGGAGTAGGAGTGTGATTTTTTGTGGGTGCTTTAGGTAGTTGGACGACTGAATTGCTGAATTGTGTGTATTTGGTATGAAATACTTATTAGCTTTTACGAGTTTCTTTCTTTTATGCGTAAAGACCTCATCAATACATTAGAGATATGACTTCTGAAACTATAATGTATGAATTTTGCACTACAAAAAGATACTTCTAATATTCAATGAACACATAATGGTTAAAATGTTGTGCTAAATGCAGTTCGGTGAATAAAATTCGTTTAATTGAATTCTGTGCTTTTTTGCGGATACTTTTACGTTTTCCAAGCACAGAGGAGAAAAACATACACACAAAATAAAATTAATTAATTAAAGTTTCTTTTTTCGTGAGAAAGTCAATAACAGGGCAAAATATACAAAACAAAATAAATAAATACAAATACCTATTTTTATTAACATTTTAATAAATTAAATAAATAGCATTTAAACTTAATCATTTTGACCTGTTAAGTATAAGTACAATTTTATACATTTTGCTACGATAAGCTCATTGTTTTTGCATTTAAACTTTAGTTTTTAAAATTTTTTTACAACAACTGTTGTTGGACAACAAAATGTGTTGTGAATTGTGTTAATCTGTGCACGCAACATTTCAGTCTGCAAATAAATAAAATGTATTTATGTCCTCTATATTTCCATCGACATCCCGACGGTCATTCGTTATGCTATACAACTTCTACGATTTGTTGAAATGTGAAAATGAAATTGAAGTGTTTAAGGTTTATTCTATTTTATGTAAATATGATAAAAATGCTTTGGTATAACATTTGGTGAGTATGTTTGCATGCATATTTTATTGCATACTTCCCAGCGCGGATTGTCAAACGACCTCGCCTTCTTTCGGACGACTGCTGGTTGGATAGATGTCACGACCACCCGTCGGTCTCTATGGGAATGCCTTTGCATTCAAAACGCATAATTAAAAAGTTTTATTTTAGCACTTTTTACGCCGGTGCGTAGCGCACAGTGGGTTCCACATATAGCCAACCCATAAACACACAGACGACACTCTCTTTTCTCTAGGTTTATAATGCTGGGCACATCTTTAAGCACCAGTGCAGTTTTGATCATTAAATGTGATTCTCTGCAACTGCATTAGTTTCCACCTGAATGTTAAAGTTGAATGTTTCAGTTTCGGGAACTAGTATCGGACCACATGAAGGAATTAGCTAGCCAATAAACGTGTTATTTCACTAGAACAAAAACAAAGCTTACTCCGCTAAAAACAGTCACGCGAAAAACTGGCGCTCGAATCGTCAAAACCGACCACTTTAATGCCTAAATCTCTTTTCTTTGTTTTCTTTTTTTCTAGCTCTTCCGGATACCGTGGACTGATGTTTTCCAAAAGGTTATGCTGATTATATAACAAGTTGAATTGTTTTAAATTTATGAGAAGTAAGTTCATCACTGTTTTATATATATTTTAATCGAATGATATCGCTCCAAAAGAAGATAGCAAAATTCGATTTAAAAAGAATATTGAATAACAAAAATGACAGCTCAACAATAGTTAAGTTACAATATCGACGGCATTCAAATATAGGTTTAGCAATTTGCAGCAGTTTTCATTTTCTGGTTTCGCCCATAGCTTTTAACCAAATCGTAAAGGTTTAGGTAACAACATGACGGGTTGTTCTTTTTCTAGCACATAATAGTTGCATAACACACATACATGCAAAGCATGCACGCATTCACATGCAGAGGAATTCTTTGGTTACGCCGCGAAACCATCGTTGATGTGGTTTTTTGCTCATACGCAGCGTTGTCGCCTCTAGCATTTCTGCATTAATTAGGCCAACGTTGGCGATAGAGTTGCATGCCAACATGCGAGGCTGTCACATCTTCGCCTGTCGCATGCCCTGGCTATTAAGCTGCTCCAATCGAATTTTCAATTAAAAGCAGGCTAATTTTAAACCGCAAGCGAACGATTTTTGGCCAAATAGCATTTGGCATTTTGTGCCAGCACAATTTTCTGTTTCGAGACTCGTAAAAGTGCTGGCTGACCAAAAAAATAACAATAAAATGAAAACGACTTTACAAAGCTCAAAGTTCTGAAGGGGGTTGAGCGCTTGGCCCGGCAGGTGTCGCCAAGTTTGCGACTCTGTTTCCTTTTGCTTGCTTTGTTGCAGTTATCGTATTGCATTAAACCCAGCGAGCTGACAAAGCTGAAACTGAAATCTGCGCTCAGCCAACTGCCAACAGGCAGCTGGTAAATGGCTACAGCGACACGCGCAGCTGCGTTCAAATTGCAAAAACTGCCAGCAGCGCAGAACAAAAGTTTTGTAAATGAGTTAGACAGGCACAAATATATACGAGAAGAAGGAATTTGAGGGGCCTCCCGCAAACAACTTGTGGAAAACTTGAAAATGATTGGGCAGCGCCAAGGTTTTTTAGGGCATTTACAAAACTACTGTCATAATTATAATGAATTATGAAACAATAAGTCTGCCCTCTAATGGATCCGGCCCCAGGCCACACACGCGTCTCCACACTTTTTGGCACTCACGCAACTAATTGCCAAATGATGATAAAGTGTCTTGGCCAGCACCCAAACGACTTTACTTCACTTTATAACATTTTCTTAACGCGCCTCGACATGCCGGTGTCGGTGCCCGGCTAACCAGAGTATAAAGTACTCCACGAATTCGTTGCCCGTGTTCCCGCACTTTACATGAAAATCTGATAAAAGCTTTGTTTGCGCCGACGGAAACGGATGTTAACTGCCAGACCGAATGGACACTGACACTGACTGGCATAAAATGCGCCAGAGAGTGGCATTACTGGCAGGTCCATCAGGCAGAGTAAAGCCGCAACTGGTAGCCTGTCTTTCAATGTTTGTGACACATGAAACTAAAATTAATTTAAGATTGAAATTATATAAACTTGTTTCTTAGGACCTACAAGGTAAAAAGTTGAATGTGAATCAGTGATTTGGTACTTGTGGCATTTAAAGTGTCCTACACATAAATATTTAAATAAATATCTCAAATAATATGTTTATTAAAGAGTATATAAGTTTCGGGTATATGTATACGTGTGTTGCTCATTCGTGTTGATTTATGAGGTGCCGAAAAACCTTTTCCTCCTTAGCTGTTTCATACTTGCTTTAAAGCGTAAATTAACAAGTCTTGTGCATGAAATATTCAATAAAATTAGCCCAGCGTCTGACCCTTTGCTTTATTAAGGATGGGGCTAAGGATGGGTCTAAGGATGGGGCTAAGGATGGGGCTAAGGATGGGGCTAAGAATGTCACATTTTTTATGCAGAGGTGTTACGGTCCATTGTTTAATAAAACTTGCGCCGGCATGTTCCCTATTATTTAATAATGCTTTTTATGGGTCAAAATATTTTAAAGTCAAATTTTATAGGCGTCATGCGCCAAGCATAAATATACATATATACATCCAAAGCTGATGTCTTCGGCGTAGTGCTAAAAATAAATGTTGTGCCGACACCTGTAAAGCCTGTTATGAAATATTTGTATGCAAAATAGCTATTGCAATCGGAGCTGTCTAGCATGAAAATGAAACAAGAAAAAACTGATTTATTCGTGACAGAGACTTGATACCCTTAAATAATGTGTATAATTAAAGTTTAGTACATTTCAAGATTTTAATAGTCGACAGCAGATTGCCATTGGTTTAATTTTATAACAATTTAATAACTACTTTCATTAAATTTGCGAATAAAGCATATCAAAAACACAAAAACATTTGAAAAATTGTTTTAAATGTCAATTTATTTTGATTTTTTTCGTTTTAATTCTAGAGTCTAGAGTATTTGACGCCATTGCCTTCCATTATTCGTCAATCTCTCAATACATCATTTTGCCTGTATTTTCTTGCCACTTGAATAATTTGCACAGTTTCGGCTTACAACAGGTCTGCCGCACGCTAATAAAAATGTCAGTTGTTGGCTCTTTTTTGCTTGCGTATTTTTGCATAATTTGCGTAATTTGTTTAATTAAAATTTTGCGTTTGTGTAACTTTGATACCTTTTTATGTCTCCCTTTTTTTTAAATTTCCTTTGCCGTATTAAATTGCAGCTCATTAAGGGGTTTTATTGCTAGGTGAGTTTAATTTACATAACTAAATTCATCCGAAGGACTTTAAAGGTTAGCCCCTTAATACTTCAAGTGTCTTACAGACTGGGCGAATTCAAGTTGCCATATTGAAACTGAATAACTTGTAATACACAGTAGCAGTACTCAAGCTACAAACAGCACACACATTTATGGTAACTAATTATGGATACTTATTAGTCATGTTTCAGTATACTGATATGCATAGCAGAACTGATTGACTGATTGTGAGCCGAGAATTAAGGGCACATTAAGCTGCTTAGCCAGCCTGCATAACTGTCTATGCTTTATTGATATGATTCTGTGTGCGACTGTGTACACATACATGTGCTGCTCTAAAGTGACATAAGTGCCTGGCATTAACCCACTTCATATCCAGACTTACTCTGTGCGTGTTTACCATTTAATTAACTGCACATTGCACAACATTTGCAATATACATTTGCACTGTTGTCGGCGACAATACACAAATGGGAGAAACACTTAAGACTTGGTTACTGCTTTCAGATTAAATACCTATCCTCAAAATAATCCTTGCTGAATCATTAAAACATACTACTTCCTTAAAACAACGGATTTTAATTAGCTTCCCAATTATACTTTCATCAAATAGATTTATTTACTTATTTTTCTTTTTAATTGTTAGCTCAAACCATCTGCTGTACTTTCAATTTAAGGCTGCTGTTTGTATTTCTAGGTGTCATATATAAATATAAATATAGATATAATGTTTGCATAATAATGCATATTCAAATATCACTGAAAATTTCAGAATTGATATAATTTTCTGTATATATAATTTACACAAAAAATAAGATCTGTAGACAGCTTGAATTTATACAAGAAAACTTTTATTCCATATTGTGAAAATTAAAAAAATTATCAAATGGTTGTCTGAGTATAAAATTGTAAAAAATTTCATATTGTCAATCATGAGCCAGCTATGCAAGATTATTATGGCGCTGCAAAATCCAGGGCTCCATTATCTAGAACTCTGAGTCTTTGATTGATAAGGACCTATCCGCAATAGCAATTTTGATAGCAACTTTGGGCGCCACAATAATCGTAGCATTGACTGTGATCGTATCCCTTGCCCAGCCGTGGCATGGTGTCAAGAGGTGGCATGGGCATCTGGAGGAGAGCACAACGCGTCCGCTGTAAATGTGTTAGTCCATCCACCCCTATCTCAGGGGCTTTCGTCTTAGGCGCTCCTTTCGGCAGAGGGTTATTGGGGTCCCAGAGTTTAGCAACGGTGCCTTTTTCCATCAGATACTTCATAGTGTCAACGCCCTTCTTCTTTCTTGCAATTTCATTCTTAATTGCATCTTTTTCGGCTTGAACAGCTTTCTTAATGCCTTCAATATGGCGTTTAGGCATTCTTACAGGAATGAGTGGACTAGGGCCTTTCTTTTCTTGCTTGGCCCCAGGGAACCACTTCCCGCCTGGATCGCCTCCTCGACCGCCGCCTGCACCTCCTCGTGAACCGCCCGCGATTCCACCTGGACCGCCAATACGTCCGCCGCCTCGCATAGGTCCACCAGGACTCGCGCCCCAAACTCCTGCGGGTTTGGCCTTACCTCTGGGTGCGGCTGAAGGTCCGTGCGGTCCGCCACCGCCATGACCAAAGACGCCATCCTCAAATACAGCTTCGCCGGGAGCACCGAAGGCTGTGCCTGTGTAACGATCTCCCGCAGCACAGTCATAGGCACGCCAGTAGGGATCGAGGATCACTGGATATTTGGGCGGTACTATTAGATCTTTATCGTCCGTCTGAGTACCATTGCTGAAGGTGTGGCGCTTTAGTGGACAAGGAGTCTTCGCCACGCCTGCTGGCGGTGTCACATCAAAGTCAAACTCCATTTCGCTCTCACTGGTGTCTGTGAGCACCAGATGCTCTCCGCAATTTTCAATGCCATGACGTTTGGACTCCTTCTGCACTGCATACTCGAGATGCTTCTTCTCCAAGACATTGCGGCAGACACACTTCATTAACGTCTGGTGGCAGGTGCACTTGCGGAAACCCTTGTCCTTGAGCTTCCTTTTGATCTCTCTGAGTGCTACAGCCAGATCGCTCTTAACTAGTTTGAACACAATGGGCTCCATCTGTACATGTGGATTGTCGAGAGCTCGCAGTGTTATAACGATTTCTCCATTTTTCTTGCACATGTTGAGAATGGGCATCTGGCGTTCCTTTTCCTTCTTAGCTTCTTCAGCTTTCTTGTATTTATTAAAAGTATTATTAGCTGGAGAGTATTGCAAGAAAAACTTCATAAGCTTTACGATGGGCCTACGAATGGCGCCGGGTCGCCAACCGTGCTTGCGTGCTTCTTGGCTGACGGACCAGTTCCACCCGTGACGATGCGAGACACGGCCTATCTGATCTGCGCAATGTTTGTGTCCTTTACCAGTAAGTCGTTCGTGTTCCGGGGCCATTTTCAAGCTATGATTGGTCGGATTTGGACGCCTTTCGACTGGGTTGGTTTTTTTCTTATCATCTTTATGCCCTAGTTTGGGTTTGAGGGGAATTTTCATCTTTTGATACGATTTTTGATTGCGTTCCCTTTCGAGATCGGCTGGTCGCCTTATGTCCTTAATGTTATTTAAATCGCAAAGTTCGGAGAACGTACGTGCGAGAAATATGCGAGAATCGTCTTCCTTTACGTACTGTTCACAATAAGTCTCGGCCGAATCTCCATTCTTCTTCGGTTTCTCATAGATCTGGCTATCATAATTCTGGTAAAATTCCGAACACTCTTTACGTACTCGACAGTAAGCACAGAGTTTTCCGTATTGGCAAGTGCAACGACATTCGCTTGGTTGATGCTTAATAGACTCTATCTCTTCCCCTGCATTGGGAGACTTACATAGATATTCTGAAAGTATTTGGTCTGCAGTTAGTTTCTTATTTTTCTTATGTTGATAACGAGGTTCCTCAATGACTGGCATTGGTTTGACTCCACAATTGGGACAGGCTGCCAATTTCGGTAGGTATGACATATTGGTCAGGCATACTGGACAGAAGGGTTTTGCCTTTTTCATGTCATGGATTGGCAGTGGCGACAAATCCGGGTTGCCGAAACCTTTGCTTTCACCATGTCGTGCTGGCAAGTATGAAAAGCAAGGAATCACAGGAGCGCTTTCTTGATATTCGCCCCGAGGAAATTGAAGGCGACCACTGCAGGGCCCACTATCTCCAGCTGGTCTCCGGCAAGGCGGCTTGAAACGAATCGGCTGGCCAGAGCGCTCGAAAATTGAGTCAATAACCTGCTCACACTCGTCTGCCATTTGCTGTGAATAGAAGTAGTAAACGTACTCAAGTCAATAATGATTTTGATGGATTAATGTAGGATAAATATAAAGGCCAAGCCATTATTTGAAAGACATTGATTTTGTAAATCGATTCAGATAAAGATATGGTGATAGACAGACGGACATGACCATATCGAATCGCCATTTGATAGTGATCAATAATATATTAACTAAAGGGGTAGGACACTTTCTTCCTGCTTATCAGGATGTAATTGATTCTAGATACCTTTATCTCACAGCAACACGAATCACCAGCTGGGTTATGTATTAATGTTTCCGCGAACTTTGGGGCAGCAACATTAGAGCTTTGCATACCGAATCTTATATAGCTATCGTCAATCTCTGGTTCCAATACATCGAGACAAGGATCGCAACGGATCGGGCATCTCTGGGACTCACTCATAATAAATAGGATATCCTGCTTGTTGATGCTTTTGTCCATGTCGCGACGACAACTGCTCTCTTCCGGCCTAGAAAACATTGTGAAACTAAAATCAAAAACACTCTGAACCTGTACTTACTTTTCCTGATTAACACATTTAATGAGCAGACGGAAGAACAATTTAAGTGTGCCAACATCTTCGCCGTCCCGCCCAAAACTACAGGTGTCAACATGCATCACAGTTGGCATATCTTCGGCAATGCTTGCAGTGATAGCCTCGGGGAGGCTTATCTGACCGGTGCCAAGAACAAGACCATTGTACTTAACCAATACAGGCATTCCACATGCCTCGAGTGACTGGCGCAGATATTTGGGGTCGACTGTGAGCTCAGTACCAGAGCCTGCTTTGAATTCAGATACATTGATGCGGCTAGCAGTTATTGGAACTGTTCTATCATCAATGGTGACGTCCACTTGCAGCTTTTTGGGATCTTCAATATTTATTATGGTTGACTCAATATGCGTAACAACAACGTCAAATACAAAGGTACAGCTAGTCATTTCAGCCATTATTCAAAGCTTCTAAAACTCTATTTATTTATTGAGAATTTTGCCAGCTATTAAAAATTCGAAATAAAAAAACTAAATACAAAATGCTTAGTAATGTTACTACAATTTCGTCTAGAATAAAATAGTGTAATGCAAATTTATCAAAACAAATGCTACTATGATGAACAAAACTTCATAAAAATCAATTTCGAATAGAATAATATTAGGAAGTGCTAATAAAACAAGTTAGTTTTACATTCTTCTGATTATCCTTATTATTATATTTCAGTAAGGTTTTAAACCATATTCGGGGTATTATTTATTTTATATGCTATCAATTTGAGTATTAGCAAGACTGGGAGACATATTCTGGACAGTTTACTAGAATTTATTGACTTGTAACTTGATTGCTACTCAGCAATAATAAGAGCAGTTGTTGCCCCATCCTGTGGTGCACTGATTGTAGCATTGAGCAGCGCATGGATTAAATCCCTTACCAAGTCGGGGCATGAATTCGATGGGGGGTGGAGGCATTTGGAACAGAGCACGACGCCTACGTTGTGCATCGGTTAATCCGTCAGGCCCCACCTCAGGCTTTTTCTTAGAAAAGGCCCCATGCTTCCGCAAATACATCATCATGTTCATACCCAGCTTCCTCTTTGCTATTTCGCTATCTATGGCGTCCTGTTTAGCTTTGGCTGCCATTTCGGCCATTCTTATAAATCGCTGGGGCATTCTTACTGGAATAGTCTTTTTACCGCCTCCCTTGCCATCAGGTTTGTGCTTAGCACCGGGGAAGGACTTTCCGCCAGGACTGCCTGCAGGACCAAAACGTCCACCACCGCGCATAGGCCCTCCACAGCTGGCACCCCAAATAGCTACATTTTTGGGCTTGCCGCTTGGAGTAGCACATGCACCGTGCGGACCGCCACCCCTATATCCAAACAGTCCATCCTCAAACACATCCTCTCCTGGTGCGCCGAAGGCTGCGCCCGTGTATCGATCACCGGCAGCACAGTCATAGGCGCGCCAGTAGGGGCTGTGTTTGATTGGATATTTGGACGGAACATTTTTATCCGCTTTAGTTGATTGGGTGGCATGGTTAACGGTGCGTGGATTTTGTCTCGGAGTTTTTGCCGTACCCGCTGGCGGGGTCACATCAAAATCGAATTCCATCTCGCTGTCACTGGTGTCGGTGAGCACCAGATGATTTACACAGTTCTCAATGCTGCGGCGCTTACACTCCTTCCGCAGAGCACACTCGAGATGCTTCTTCTCGCAGACGTTGCGACAGACGCACATCATAACAGAATTGTGGCAAGTGCACTTGCGGAAGCCCTTGTTCTTGAGCAATCTTTTGATATCTCTGAGTGTTACAGCCAGATCGCTTTTGACAATCTTGAACTTAATTGGTTTCATATCCGCATTGGAATTATTGACCGCCCGCAATGTTATGAAGATTTCGCCATTCTTTTTGCAGACGTTTAGAATAGGAGCCTGTCGTTCATTCTGCTTCTCTTCTTCTTTCGCTTTCACACAGTTGTTGAATGCCGTGCTCTCTGGCAGGTATTGCAAAAAAAACTTCATAATCTTTTTAATGGGTTTGCGGATAAAGCCTGGTCGCCAGCCGTGCATCCGTGTTTCTTTGCTAGAGGTCCACGCCCATCCATGGCGGCGAGACACCTCGCCGTGCTGATTGAAGCAGGACATATGTCTGGGGGTGATGGGTCGCCTAGGGTCGGCGATGGTTTTTAAAGTTTTCTCAGCGGGTGTTTTCTTGATAGCTTGTCCACGATTTGCGGCCGATTTTACTCTTGTCTTAGCTTTAGACACTTTGTTAGATATTCGTTGTTTATTTTTGTGTGACGAATTTCGATTACATAGCTTATCAAGGTCCGCTGTTAGCTTGGTTTTCTTAATGTTGTACAGATCTCGTAGCTCGGAGAATACCCGTGCCAGATGTGGACGACACTCCTGTAAGTTATTCTCTACCACGCAAAAGTCCTCGGATGATTGTGGCTTTACCTCAGGGCACACAACGGAATTCTCCTCGCATTGAAAGATGTCAGCACACAGTTGGCGTATTCGGCAGTGGGCACAGACTTTTCTGCTCTGACAGGTACACCGACATCCGGACGTTTGATCTTCACTAGTCTCTCTTTTAGCGCTCTTAGCACAAGGAGTCACACAAGTTTCCTCAATGGTTGCTGGCGGCTTACCCAGATAATCGGTAAGTATTTGATCTGCTGTCAGTTTCTTGTCCTTATGGCGTTCCTCAACGACAGGCATGGGCTTGATACCACAATTGGGACAGGTGGCGAATTTAGGCAGCCATGACATATTGGTCAGGCAGACAGGACAGAAGCGTATGGGCTTGATCTCTGGCTTTTTCAAATCACTAATTGGCACGGGTATTAGCTGCGGGCTGCAAAACTCATTCTCCTTGGGACGATACTGTGGAAAGTACGAAAAGCAGGGAAGAGTCGGTGCACTGGGTGGACTTTCCACCGTAATATCAATTTCACGACCACCACACGTACTGTTCAGGTCTTCAGCTGTTCGGCAGGGCGGTTTCAAAGGCTTAGGTTGGCCGGTGCTCTTGAATATTGAGTCAACCACTCGGTCACACTCCCGAGACATATTCTGCGAATAGAAACAAGACTTCAAATCAAACCTTTTGTGTAGTTACTTCATTGCTAGGAACCTTAAGTACACAAGTGGCTACATTGGAAGATGGGTTATGTATCAGATGTTCTGCAGGCCTGTGGCGAACGGCATTAGAGCTGCGATAGCGCTGCAAGTCTAATTTTAGACGCTCATCGTCCTCCTCTGGCTCTAAAGTGTCTGGACAAGGATCGCAAGGGTTAGGGCATTGTTGATTTTCGCCAAGAACAAACATGATGTCTTGCGGGTTGATACTTTTATCCATGCTTCGACGACATTCCCTCTCTTCCTTCCTGAAAAAAGCCAGTATATTTTATGCTAGTCTATAAGCACTATAACCAGTCGAATCTGCACTTACTCTGTTTTCTCTTCACATTTGACATAGAGACGACAGAGAATCTCAAGCGTGCCAACAACTTCACCATGCCGCTCAAATAGGCAGGAATCGGCGTGCATGAGATCACTCATACCTTCGCTAATACGATCAATGTAAGATTCTGGGAAACTTATCATTCCGGTGCCGATGACACTACTGTTGTATAAAACAGTCACGGGCATTCCACATTGCGAAACGGTGCTACGTAGCCTGCTTGCTGTCACTTTAAACTGGCGACCAAACCCGGTTTGGAAATCGGTTACATTGATGCGACTTTCTGTTATATGAACTGGCAGCTTATTAAAGTTGACATTTACTTCAAGTTTTTTTGGATCCTTAATTTGTATTTTATTGGTCCTGAAATGAGTTACAACCACATCAAAAATAAAGTTACAGGGTAGCCCCGTATCGGGAACTGGTTCCCCCAAGCCTTGATGCATTTGTATTTCTCTTATGTAGCTTTATTTTTAATTTTATACTTGTATATGACCTAAAAATTAAGAAAACAAGAAATTTGTTTATTGACAACTAGAGTTTGTACACAACTTATCTTTTATTATAATACACAAATTCACTGAAATCTAAATAAAGTAAATTGTCAAAATCATTATAAATCAAATGGTAGTATGATAAATAAAAAAAAATTAAATATATATAAATGTTTTATAAATGCACATTGTACAATATCTGCTCCTATGCATTTGCATTTGGATTCCATGGAGTAGCAATAACGCCGCTTTTCATCATATATTTCATCATGTCTGTACCCATGTTTTTTTGATTTTTCTTCATTTTCTCTGCCTTTGATGCCTCGGCCGCGTCTGCGAGAGCTTTATAATAACGCTTTGTCATTCTCACTGGAATTGGTTCACCGACTGTCCCAGGTTTCTTTTTAGCACCAGGAAAAGACTTCCCGCCAGGCCTGCCCATTGGAACAGTGCGTCCACCACCGCGCATAGGCCCACCACGTTTATCACCCCAAATATCCTTGGTCTTGACCTTACCACGTGGATTAGCAGACACACCGTGCGGACCACCACCCCTATATGCAAAGACGCCATCCTCAAACACTGTTTCACCGGGAATTCCAAAAGCTGTGCCTGTATAGCGATCACCCGCAGCACAGTCATAAGTTCGCCAGCTGGGACCGTACTGGATAGGATACGTTGCCGGCACATTGAGATCTTTTACGACTGTCTGAGTATTATTGTTGACGGTACATGGTTTTATGTGAAGCAGTGGCTGTGGAACGCCCGCTGGCGGTGTCACATCGAAGTCAAACTCCATTTCGCTCTCACTGGTGTCTGTGAGCACCAGATGATCCACACAGTTGTCCATCCCACGGCGTTTGCACTCCTTCTGCAGTGCATACTCGAGATGCTTCTTTTCCGCGTTGTTGCGGCAGACGCACATCATTAACGTCTGGTGGCAGGTGCACTTGCGGAAACCTTTGTCCTTGAACTTTCTTTTAATCTCGCTTAGAGCAACAGCCAGATCGCTCTTAACTAGTTTGAATACAATGGGCTTCATCGTTACATTTTTATTGTTGATCGCTCGCAGTGTTATTAAGATTTCACCATTTCTTCTGCATATATTTAGAATAGGAAGCTGACGTATCTGTTCCCATTCCACTTCGTTCTGCTTCCTGCACACATTGTATGCGTTATGGTCTGCAGAGCAGCACAAGAAAAATGTCATCAGCTTTTTCATGGGCATAAGAATTGCGCCAGGTCGCCAGCCATACATGCGTGCCTCTCGACTGGAGGACCAATCCCACCCGTGACGGCGCGAGACAGGACCCATCCGATTTACGCAGAACCTGTGCGCTCCACTGATGCGTCGCTTGTGTTCGGCGAGTTTTCTACGTTCTTCAATTGTGGTGGCCATGTTCCTTCGACTTTCCTGACTTGTCCTCTGCGCTGATTTTAGGTTGTTCTGTTTTTGAATATCGGCTTGCTTAATGTGCTTCAGATCGTACAGATCACGCAGTTCGGAAAAGACACGTGCTATAAATGGGCGAGACTGCCCTAGGGGTGTGTTGATCACACAATAATCCTCTGAGGATTCCGTTTTTTTTGCAGGGACCTCGGACGACTGTTTATTATCTTTGGGAAAAATGTCCAAGCACTGTTTGCGCACTCGACAGTAGGCACAGAGTTTTCCGTGCTTGCAGCAGCATCCACTTTGGTTCTTCTCAACAGTATTTACCTTATCGTTCTTTTTACAAGGATCCACACAGTTATCATCAATGGTCGCTGGCGGCTTACCCAGATGGTCGATCAGTATTTGTTCCGCTGACAGTTGCTTCTGCTGAGTCTCAACAACCGGGAAAGGTTTCACACCGCACTTAGGGCAGGAAGCGAGCTTGGGCAGCCATGACATATTCGTTAGGCAAACAGGACAGAAACGTATTGGCTTGAGTTGTGGCTGATCCTTATCACTGATTGGCACGGGTATCCGCTGGCTTGTAGGCAAGTGCGAAAGGGAGGCTCCAGTTGGCGGGCTAGGTCGATTTTCCGGCTTGGGATATTGAGAGGGTCCACCGCAGGGACTTTTCAACTCCTCGGCTGTAGGGCAAGATGGTTTTAATGGCTCAGGCTGACCAACTCGCTTGACAAGCGAGTCAATAATCTGCTCATACTCCTCTGCCAATTTCTTTAAATAGAGACGGACGGATGAAGGAAAAAGTTCTGAAAATGTATCGAGGAGGAATCTTACTGTACCTACCTTAATCTCACAACAGGCAGTATTGCCTGCTGGTTTATGAGTGAATGTATCCTCGGGCATGAGGGCAGCAGCATTGAATTTGCGATACCGTTCCAAGTCCAACTTTAGGCGTTCATCGCCCTCCTCTGGCTCCAATGCATCTAAGCAAGGATCACAAGGGCTGGGGCATTGCTGGGACTCGCTCATTACAAACATGATATCTTGCGGTTTAATGCTTTTATCCATATTGCCCTGACAATCGACCTCCCAGGGTCTGTAAAACATGGTGAAATTTAAATCATATGTTTGTATTAGCCGACACACTGAACCCTTACTTTGACTGATCATCGCATTTAATAAGCAGACGACAGAGCACGTCAATAGTCCCAGCAACATTACCGTCCCGCTCAAACTTGCAGGAGTCCACGTGAATCAGATCAGGCATTCCTTCGGCTATGATACTAATGAAATTCTCCGGGAAGTTTATCTGAGCCGTGCCGAGAATTCGACCTCTGTACTTGACTGTAACGGGCATTCCACATTCATTTAGATTTTGCCGCAGTGTTTTTGGGAAAACAGTGAACTCAATACTCGAGCCAAGTTTGAAGTCTGTAACATTAATGCGGCTCGCTGTAATATTTACTGCTTTCTTATTAAATTTGACCACTATTTCCAAATTTTTAAGGTCATCAATCTTCACGTATGGTGACTCAAATTTTGTCACTACAATATCAAATAGAAAGTTACAGGTTACCATTCTTAAGGAACCAAGTGTGGACCTTGATTTCATGGACCCTGGTTTCATTGTACCTGCCCTAATTAAACTTTTATACATTTTGTTAACTTTTATTACACCGGGCTTTGTCAATTTCTTTGTAATTTCGTCCTGATATTTAAAATCCGAGAGGAAAAACCAAGCACACGAAAATTTAAAATAACCGAACACAATTTCTGTTGTACAAATTTGGGAGTCACGTACACTAAAACATTGTACTTAAAACACTAACGATTTCTCATAAGTCTGTTTATCCCAAAACCAAAAGCCACTATGATGAAAATATTTCTATAATAATAATTTTTCAAGCACATGTTGGTATTTGTATGTTAATTTACTAATCATACTCCTCTGTGTTGTATGCTTAGTGATATAGCTGAGTCCTTAAACCATTTTCTACCTAAAGTAATGAATCTAAACGGTTGTAAACGGTTAAAATAGGGTTGAATATAAAATCAAATATATATATATTTATTTGCAGCCCTATTAAGGGACTATCTTTTTCTGCGTTATAGCTAAGTATAGCTTATCTTCCAGTCAACCTCTTCTGACATCTTAGATGCTTATATAATTATGTAGATCTTTTGTGGTGAATACGCCACGTTTATTTTTAAATAAATATGCTCATACAATACATGACAGAGCTTTACGATGGTTTTAACATCAATAAAATATCTTACAGTCTCTGAATTCTGAGAAACATACTCAACAAATACTCTTGAAATTTGTCCAAGCACCAATTCGAGAGTGCTGAAGTTCAGTACTCAGTGATTCAGTGAATCGACATCTTTGTACACAGTCTGAAGATTTTGATCGACAATGCAAATATCACTTGGTCGTTTGTGGCGAAATGTTTACCAATAATAACCACAGGGATTACACCTACACGAGTTGTAGCATTGGGCAGCACACGGATCATAGGCTTTGCCAAGCCGGGTGATTGTGTCGAAAGGGGGCATGGGAACTTGGAATAAAGCGATACGCCTGCGCTGAGCATCGGTGAGTCCATCCGGGCCTACTATGGAGCCAGGCTTAGGCTTCGGCCCTTTGGGATCATTAGGGTTCCATGGGGTTTCAATGTCGCCTTTTTCCATCATATATTTCATCATGTCGGTGCCCTTTTTCTTTTTAGCTAACGCCTTCTTCTCGGCTTTTTTAGCCGCTTTAGCAGCCTCTTCGGCAGCTTTCGCAAAACGTTTAGGCATTTTCACTGGAATGGGCTCACTGGCTCCTTTAGTTTTATTTTTATCAGAAGGGGGCACCTCTACAGAACAACTTTGTGGACGAACACGTCCGCGCATTGGCCCACCACGTCTATCACCCCAAATATCCTTGGTCTTCTTCTTACCACCGGGATCAGCAGACAATCCGTGAGGCCCACCGCCTCTAAAGTTAAAGACGCCATCCTCAAAAACGAGTTCACCGTTTACTCCGAATGCTGTGCTCGTATAACGATCGCCTGCTGCACAGTCATAGTCCCGCCAGTATAAGTTATGTTTTATTGGATACTTTGGCGGCACTTTCAAGTCAGTCTTGATTGTCTGTGTGGTATGATTGACCCTACACGGTTTAGGTAGTAACCAAGGCTTCGCCACGCCCGCTGGTGGTGTCACATCGAAGTCAAACTCCATATCACTGTCACTGGTGTCAGTGAGCACCAGATCATCCACGCAGGTTTCCATGCCCCGGCTATGACACTCCTCCTGCAATGCTTTTTCCAGATGCCGCTTTTCCATGAAGTTCCGGCAGATACACATCATTAACGTCTGGTGGCAGGTGCACTTCCGAAATCCCTTTGCCTTGAGCGTCCTCTTGATCTCGCTTAAGGTTACTGCGAGATCGCTTTTAACTACCTTAAACATAATAGGCTTCATCTGCACATGAGGACTATTGACCGCTCGTAGTGTTATGAAGATTTCTCCATTTTTCTTGCACATGTTGAGAATAGGCAGCTGGCGTTCTTTTTCCTTCTCAGCTTGTTTCCCTTTCTTGCAATTGTCGTATGCATTATCCTTTGCCGAATTATTCAAAAAAAACTTCATGAGCTTTTCCATGGGCTTAAGAATGGCGCCAGGTTGCCAGCCGTACTTGCGAGCTTCTTGGCTAGAGGACCAATCCCAACCGTGGCGACGCGAGACGAGACTGCGCCGATTCATGCAAGTCTTGTGTCCTGCACTGGGTTCTTTCGGTTTGATGGGCTTCTTTAAATCTTGGCCAGCAACGCTTCTTTTTGTGATTTTTTTCCTTTCATCTTTGAGGAATCGATTGGGCTTTTGCCGTGTTTTCTTTTGTGCGGAAATCTGATTACATTCTTGATCAAGCTCCGACGGTCGCTTCGCGTCGTCGACATTGTACAAATCGCGAAGCTCGGAGAACACACGTGCCAGAAATGGCCTAGATTCGTTTCGTTGTAGGAACTCCAGACAATGATCTTCAGATGTATTTTCGTCGATCACAGGCACCTTAGGCTCCTGCTTTTTGCCGGGTTTGATGAAATCTGCGCATAGTTTAAGTATGCGGCAGTGGGCACATAGTTTTCCGTACTTGCAGGTGCACCGACACTCGGTGTTTAGCTCTTGACTAGCAGTTTCCTTAACGGCCAGGGCACAGGGGTCTGCACAATAATCGTAAGCGGTTTCTGGTGGCTTACCCAGATATTCGAGCAGAATTTGATCTGCTGTTAGTTCCTTCTCCTTCTGAACTTCTTCACTGACTGGCATGGGTTTGACTCCGCACTTTGGACATGCGGCGAATTCGGGCAGCCATGACATACTATTCAAACATACAGGACAGAATCGTTCTGAATTGATCTGTGACTTCTCCCCATCACATGTTGCCACGGGCATCAGCTTCGGGCTGCAAAAATCATTCTGCTTAGCCTTGACTGGAGGCGAGTACAAAAAGCTGGGATCTGCTGGTGGAGTGGGTGGATTTTCCGGCTTGGGATGTTGACAGGGTGCACCGCAGGGACTTCTAAGCACGTCGGCTGTACGGCAAGGCGGCTTCGACGGCTGAGGCTGACCAGCGCGCATTGTAATGCTGTCAACAATCCGTTCATAATCCCTTACCATTTGCTGTTCATATAGACGGATACCAATGAGTTTCGTTAGAATTCGGAGGAACACAAGTACCGACCTTTAGCTCACAATTGATGGCATCGCCTTCTGGGTCATGTTTGAAAGTTACTAAATCCTTTGGGGCATCAGCGCTGCGGTATCGTCCCAAATCCAAGCTAAACTGCACATCGCCCTCTTCTGGTTCCCAAGTATCTAGACAAGGATCGCAATGGCTGGGACATCGCTGGGACTCGCTCATAACAAACATGATATCTTGCGGACTAATGCATTTGTCCACATATTGACGACAGTCATTATTCCCAGGCCTAAAACATGGTGAAAATTAAGGGCAATAAACACCGAGACGTTTACTTACTTTGGCTGTTCATCGCATTTTATAATCAGACGACAGAAAACTTCGAGCGTGCCAACAGCATTTCCGTCCCGCTCGAATTTGCAGGACTCGATTTGCATCAGATCACTCATTTTTTCATCGATACGATCAGTGAATTGTTGTGGAAAATTAATCTGACCTTGGCCGAGAATGCGGCCATTGTACTTAACTGTAACGGGCATCCCACATTCCCGTAGGTTTTGTCGGAGACTGTTTGGTGACACTTTAAGCTCAGTTCCGGATCCAGCTTTAAATTCGGTTACATTGATGCGGCTCGCTGTTATGGGTATTGCTTTACGATTAAAATTGGCCTCTACTTGCAATTTTCTTGGGTCTTCAATTTGTACGTTGGACGACTCAAATTTCGACACGACGATGTCAAAGACAAAGTTACAGCTTTCCATTTTATTAGTTACTACTTCAATACAAATTTGTTGCTTTGAATTTATATAGGAACGTTATTGGTAATTTATTTGGAGCTTCCTTGTTGCTTAAATCATTCAAAGGAAGGCCAAGCAAGTATAGTTAATAAACGTTATTATTGAAACCAAATTTTGTAAAGAAACTTCAATTTACACTTGTATATGTAAGTAAACGTGTAAAAGTTAATGCAGTTAATAATGAAAATATATTAACTATAATGAATACTAACACAAAAGCTACTATGTCGAACAGAATACAAACATTTTGTTCGTTTTTATCTTTGGGAGTACACAAGCCTTATTTATTTCTTGGCATTTTCTACGCACATTGCTTTTAAAACCAATCTGTCGGTCAATAAACTACTTCTAATAATAGTTATCTTTAAAAATTGTACATGTATATATATATATATTCCAAAGATATTGTAGTTCATACAAATATATTTTGCTAGTCACTTAACTGTTGCTTAGCAACAATACAAATATGGTCTGCAGCATTGGGTGCCATAAGGGTTGTAGCATTGAGCAGCACATGGATGAAATCCTTTACCAAGTCGGGGCATAAATTCGATGGAAGGTGGGGGCATCAGGAACAGAGCACGACGCCTACGTTGGGCATTGGTAAGTCCGTCCGGGCCCACCGCTGGCTTCCTCTTAGAAAAGGCACCGTGCTTTCTTAAATACATCATCATTTTTGTACCCAGCTTCCTCTTAGCTAATTCCTTTTCTATGGCCTCTCGCTTAAGCTTTGCTGCCAATTCGGCCATTTTTGCAAAGCGTTTGGGCATCCTTACAGGAATAGGCTGGCTCCTGCCTCCTTTGCCATCAGGTTTGTGCTTAGCACCGGGAAAGGACTTTCCGCCAGGACCGCCTGCAGGACCAAAACGTCCACCACCGCGCATAGGCCCTCCACAGCTGGCACCCCAAATAGCTGCATTTTTGGGATTGCCGCTTGGAGTAGCACATGCACCGTGCGGACCGCCACCCCTATATCCAAACAGTCCATCCTCAAACACATCCTCTCCTGGTGCGCCGAAGGCTGCGCCCGTGTATCGATCACCGGCAGCACAGTCATAGGCGCGCCAGTAGGGGCTGAGTTTGGTTGCAAATTTAGGCGTTATGCTAAGGTCCCTCATAATCGTTTGTGTGGCCTGGCTACTGCATATTGTCTTATATGGCATTTTTGCCTCTACCGCAGGAGGTGTCACATCGAAATCAAAATCCATTTCGCTGTCACTGGTGTCGGTGAGCACCAGATGATCCACGCAAGTTTCAATGCCACGGCGTTCGCACTCCTTCTCCAGAGCACACTCGAGCTGCTTCTTCTCGCAGATGTCGCGACAGACGCACATCATTACCGAATTGTGGCAGGTGCACTTTCGAAATCCCTTTTTCTTGAACTTTCTCTTAATCTCACTTAAGGTCACAGCGAGATCACTTTTAACTACCCTAAATACAATGGGCTTCATCTTCGCATGTGGATTATTGACCGCTCGCAGTGTTATGAAGAGTTCCCCATTCTTCTTGCACATGTTGAGAACTGGAAGCTGACTTTCCTTTTTCATTTCGACTTCGGTCTGTTTGCTGCACGTTTTGTATGCGTTGTCTATTGGCGGATTTAAAAAGAAATTCATGAGCCTTTTCATGGGCTTGAGAATGGCGCCAGGTCGCCAGCCATACAGACGTGCCTCTCGACTGCAGGACCAATTCCAGCCGTGACGCCGCGAGACGAGTCTCCGCCGTTTTATACAAGACTTATGTCTTGCACTAATTACTTGCTTTCGCTTGCAGGACGTTTTTAAAAGATTCTCATTAAGGCCTTGCCTGAACAGTGATTTATGTTCTTCGGTTGGGGTGTTAGTCACTGATACACCAGCATTTTTCGAAAGTATCTTGTGTGTTAATCTTTCATCGCAATGCTTCTTGAACTGTGAGAATGGCTTAGAGTTCTTGATATCGTATACATCGCATAATTCGGAGAACACACGAGCCAGATATGGGCGTGAGTCACTATCCTCGGTCAGACAATAGTCCTGGGAGGAGTTTCGCTCCATATCGGTAGCCTGCTTGTCTTCGGGCTGGAAGATATCCGCACACAGCTTACGAATTCGGCAATGGGCACAGAGCTTTTGCTTGCAAGTGCACCGGCACTTGGTTTGTCTCTCTACACTAGTCCTTGCTTTAGACCCACTGGAATTCGTGCAGTGCTCATCAGCGGTCTCTGGGGGCTTACCTAGATAATCAAGCAAGATTTGTTCTACAGTAAAGGTCGTCTCCGGTTCCTCAAAGACTGGTATGGGCTTGACTCCGCACTTGGGACAGGAGGCGAACTTGGGCAGCCATGACATATTGGTCAGGCAAACGGGACAGAAGCGTGTGGGTTTGATCTGAGTATTATCCCAATCACTGATTGGGCAGGGTTTCACTTTAGGGCTGCAGTAATCTTCACTTTCACGCTGTCGCTCTGAAAATTGCGAAGGACAGGAATCAGCTGTTGGCCTTGGTGAATTTTCCAGATGAGGATTGAAACAGAATCCACCGCAAGTATCTTGCAGATTCTCAGATTTCTGGCAAGGCGGTTCCAATGATTCCGGACGCCTAGAGCGCTTTGTAATGGAGTCAATAATCTGATTATAGTCCTTTACCATTTTCTGTGAATATAATCAGAATTAAGTCTTGGAAAGCTATGCAGAGGCATCTAGTACCTTTAGCTCACAGCAGGCAGCATTGCCAGCTGGGCTATGCATAAAAGTTTCCACAGGCCTGTGACCATCACCACTTAAGCTTTTATAGCGTTGCAAATCTAATTTTAGGCGTTCATCGCCTTCCTCTGGTTCCCAAGCATCTAGACAAGGATCGCAAGGGCTTTGGCATCGCTGGGACTCGCTCATAACAAATAGGATATCTTGCGAGTTAATGATTTGGCTCATTTTGACCCGAAAATTCTCCGGCCTGTAAGAAATTGTGAAACTTGAAGCTTGAGCTACGACTATGGCCATAATGGCTCTTAATGCTTAACTTACCTAAGCGGATCATCGCATTTGATAACCAGACGGCAGAGCACCTCAAGTGTGCCAATTATTTCCCCTTTACTCTGAAAGGTGCAACAGTCCGCATGCACCAGATCAGACATGCCTTCTTCAATGCTGTCAATAATATTTTGAGGAAAGTTTATCTGACCGGTGCCGAGGACGTTACTCCCGTACCGCACTACAATGGGCATACCGCACTCCTCGAGGGTCTGGCGCAGTTTTTGTGGTGGCTCATTGAACAGAGTCCCAGAACCGGCCTTGAAATCGGTTACATTGATACGGCTCGCTGTAACGTGTATATCTTTCCTATTAAATTTAACATCTACTTTCAATTTGCTTGAATCTTCAATTTGTACCTTAGGCGACTCAAATTTCGTCACAATAGTGTCAAAGATAAAGGTACAGATATCCATTTTATTGGTACGTAATTTAATTAATATTTTATGGTCTCAAAGTTTATTTAATTTTAGCGTTATATTAAAATTCGCAAAATAAAACAGAGCACAGGGATATTAAAAATTGATAAAAGAAATTGTGTTAGTTAAATATAACGGAGCCTGTGTATGACACAACTAAAAATAAATATACAATTTTAAACTGAAAAGTAAGTCATGGGGTGAAAATACATTATTAAGAATTTCGAGCTGCCTTCTCTACCTGTTTGTTTCAAAAACATTAAATAATGGCGTGTACAATAAGCAGCTTAACTTATTAGAATATAAACCTACTGATTCTTAGTTTTTCCAATTTAAACTAAAGCAGTAATATTTGAAAATAGCTGTAGCTGTAATTTATTTGGCAAAACTTTCTTTTTAGTTACAAATACAAAGTGTGTATGAAGAACATCGATCAGGATATATATATAATATAAAATATCTGTTGTGATTAAAGGCAGTTTATAAAAAAATTTGCAAAGAGTTTAGCTGCCATTAAAACTAACTGGCTTATCTACTGTCTAGCTCTATTTTCAAGTTGTTCATACTATGTATTTTAAGGCAATTTCACCAAAACAGTTAATTTACTTTAAACACCAATCAAAGAAGTGCATATCCTGTTGTTGTATAATTCGATCACTGTCTCGCCTAACATTTAAAGACTTCTTTAATTGATACTAAGAGACTGACAGGGACTTTTAGTCGTTTCAGCAATAGCAACATGGATAGCAACATTGGGCGCCACATGAATTGTAGCATTGACAGGGATCGTATCCCTTGCCCAGCCGCGGCATGCTGTCAAGAGGTGGTATGCACATCTGGTTGAGAGCTCGACGCTTGCGCTGTGCTTCGGTGAGCCCATCCGGCCCCACGACAGGACCAGTCTGAGTCTTCACCGCTGGCTTGGGCTCATTGGGGTTCCAGGGTGTAGCAACGGTGCCTTTTTGCATCAGATACTTCATAGTGTCAATGCCCTTCTTCTTTTTTTCAATCTCCTTCTTAATTGCATCTTTTTCGGCTTGAGCAGCCTGCTTGAGACCTTCAATGTAGCGTTTAGGCATTCTTACAGGGATGGGCACACTAGGGCCAGCAGGTTTCTTTTTAGCTCCAGGGAAAGACTTACCACCCGGCCCACCCCCTGCACCACCCCCCATACCCCCTACACCAACACGTCCACCGCCGCGCATAGGTCCACCCGGATGTGCGCCCCATATTCCTGCGGGTTTGGCTTTGAATCCGGGCGTAGCTGACGGTCCGTGGGGTCCACCACCGCTATGTCCAAAGACGCCATCCTCAAACACAGCTTCGCCGGGAGCACCGAAGGCTGTGCCTGTGTAACGATCTCCCACAGCACAGTCATAGGCACGCCAGTAGGGACCAAGGCTAACTGGATATTTCGGCGGTACTATTAGATCTTTCTTGACGTACTGTGTGCCGTTGTTAACAGTGCGCCGTTTTGGCGAACACGTAGGTATGGCCACACCCGCCGGAGGTGTCACATTGAAGTCAAACTCCATTTCGGTCTCACTGGTGTCCGTAAGGACCAGATGATCTACGCAATTTTCCATGCCACGGCGTTTGCACTCCTTCTCCAGAGCACACTCGAGCTGCTTCTTCTCCAAGAGATGGCGGCAGACGCACATCATAACCGTATTGTGGCAGGTGCACTTGGGAAAGCCCTTGTTTTTGAGCATCTTTTTGATCTCTCTAAGGGCTACAGCAAGATCGCTTTTGATTACCCGGAACACAATGGGCTTCATGTCCACATTTAAATTGTTGACAGCTCGGAGAGTAACAAGAATTTCGCCATCCTTCTTGGACACATTCAGAATGGGCAGCTGACTTTCCTTGTCCATCTCTGATTTTGCTTGTATCTTGCATTCATTGAAAGCATTGTTATCCTCCGAGTATTTTAAAAAGTAATTCATGATCTTTTTGACAGACTTACGAACGGATCCTGGTCGCCAGCCATTCTTACTAGCCTCTTCTCTCAAAGACCAGGCCCAGCCATGACGACGGGAAACGCTGGTATCCTTAGTCAGGCAGGTCTTGTGACCGGCACCAAAAACTGGACGTTTGCGATCAAGGGCCACGTGTGGCCTGTCATTATTTGCATGCTTTTCAACTGAGGCTCTTTTTGTTGTCTCAAGCGTGTGCTGATGGGATTTTTTTTTCGACAAGTTAAGAGCGCATTCTATATTTCCCTCCGGTTCTTTTTTGCCATCCATTACGTCGTACAAATCACGCAGCTCGGAGAACACACGTTGCAAATATGGCCGACACTCTTTTGTGCCGTCCTCCCTCACGCAAAAGTCCTCGGAGGATTTCGGCATCACCTTGGGGCATACTTCATTCGTAGCTGGAAAGATGTCTGCACACTGCTGTCGTATGCGGCAGTGGGCACAAAGTTTTCCGCATTTGCAGGTGCACCGACACTCGTCCTCATCGCTATCCTTTTTTTTTGTCTTGTCACAGGGATCGGCACAGTAATCGTAATTTAAATTCACAGATTTGCCCAGGAACTCATTAATTATTTCATTCGGTGTCAGTTTCTTCTCCTTGTGGCGTTCCTCAACGATCGGCATGGGTTTGACACCACAATTGGGACAGGCTGCAAATTTTGGTAGCCAAGACATATTGGCCAGGCAGACAGGGCAGAAGCGTATGGGCTTCACCTCTGGCTTTTGCTCGTCGGCTATTGGCACGGCTATCAGCGCCGGATCGCAGAATTCCGGTCTATTACCCTGCACTGCTGGCAGATACGAAAAGCAGGGAAGATATGCACCACTGGTCTGAATTTCCTCTTGATAAGCATAGCCAGGATCATTGCAAGGAGCGTCTAGATCATCTGGCCTCCGGCAAGGTGACTTCAATGGTTTCGGATGGCCAAAGCTTTTAGTAATGGAGTCAACGATATGTTCACACTCATGCGCCATTTTCTGTAAATAGACAAGGATCCCTAGAGGATTTGAAAATATGGAGAAAACACTGGCACTGCACCGACCGACCTTAAGCTGACAACATGCGGCATTGCCTGCTGGGCTATGAATGAGATTTTCTGCAGGTCTGAAGCCGCCAGCACTTGAGCTGCGGTAGCGTTCCAAATCCAGCTTAAGGCGTTCATCGCCTTCCTCTGGCTCCCAAGTATCTAGACAAGGATCGCAGGGGCTGGGACATCTCTGGGACTCGCTCATAACAAACATGATATCCTGCTGGTTAATGGTTTTGGCCAAATTGCGACAGCCAACGCCCTGCCCCGGCCTGTAAATCATATGTAATATGAGCTATGAGCTGTCCCCTAGATTAGACCCTGCGGAAGCTGCACTTACACTGGCGGTTCATCGCATTTGATAATCAGACGGCAGAGCACCTCAAGCTGGCCAATAGCTTCACCATCCTTCTCGAATTTGCAAGACTCCACAAACATCAGATCAGACATGCCTTCTACGATTTGATCTATCGTTCTCTCGGAGAAGAATATTGAACCGGTGCCGATAACGCGAGCGTTGTACGCGACCGACATCGGCATGCCACATTCCCCAATAGTCTTGCGTAACTTCTTTGGGGCCACATTTAATTCGACGCCGGCGCCAGATTTGAATTCGGTTACATTAATGCGGCTCGCTGTCAAGGGCACTTTTACGTTATTGAAGTTGGCGACTACTTGCAATTTGCTGGGATCAGTCAATTTTACGGTGGGAGACTCCAAATGCGTTACAATAATATCCAAGACAAATTTACAGGTTTCCATATTGATGGTCTTATTTCTTACAATTTATGTTTTTTGGGCTTTAAAGCTGATAAGAATATTTGTTTTCTATATTTTTAGTGCTGGTTATTAATGGGGACTTAAAACTTGTGAAAAATCTGTGCACCTCCTAAATGTACAAGAACTGGGAATTTAGACTTGATAACATAAAATGTTATAAATTTTGTAATAAAGTAAACCACGATACTTTAAAACTAACAATCATATTAAATCAAATGCTACTATGATGAGCAATATTCAAATGCAAAATTGCAGAGCCTGGTAGATAATTTGTCAGTGTGCAAGCTAAACTAATTTGAAAGGTTATCAGTAATCTCTCATATGAGAGATGTAGCTTATGTTCGAGAGTGGGTCGTTGGTCATGTGCGGGAATGATAAAATCAATTGTGCAATGCTAACTAAAATGCCAGATCAAAAAGAGTAACCTATATAATATATATAGGTCTCCTACCTCGCAGGGGTATATTTCTTCTTGATCAGCTTAACAGCCGATATATTCATCTCCATCTGTATGAACACATCCTGACTTTATTGTATTTTTATTTGGTTGCTGGTCATACAGTCTCGTAATGATTGAGTCATTATCATTATATTAATATTTTGCTTTAAAGCATAAGTTAAAATTTATTGATGATTGTCTATCTATAATTATTAAGCATTTTCCAAATTACTCTTCTCTTAATGTTCATATTTTGATTAATTTACAGGAAGAGTTTAATTCTTCACTGCTGGCTTGGGCTCATTGGGGTTCCATGGTGTAGCAACGGTCCCTTTTTGCATCAGATACTTCATCGTGTCAACGCCCTTCTTCTTTTTTTCAATATCATTCTTAATTGCATCTTTTTCGGCTTGAGCAGCCTGCTTGAGACCTTCAATGTAGCGTTTAGGCATTCTTACAGGGATGGGCACACTAGGGCCAGCAGGTTTCTTTTTAGCTCCAGGGAAAGACTTACCACCCGGGCCGCCCGCTGCACCGCCCCCTATACCCCCTACACCAACACGTCCACCGCCGCGCATAGGTCCACCAGGACGTGCGCCCCATATTCCCTTGGATTTAGCCTTGCCTCCGGGAGTGGCTGACGGTCCGTGTGGGCCGCCACCTCTATATCCAAAGAGTCCATCCTCAAAGACATCTTCACCGAGCGCGCCAAAAGCTGTACTAGTGTAGCGATCTCCCGCAGCACAGTCATAGGCTCGACAATAATAATCTAGTTTGATTGGATACTCATGCGGAACAGTTTGATCCTTTTTGATTGTCTGCGTACAAATGTTGACTGTGCGCGGCTTTAAAGCCAGCTGGGGCTTTATTGCGCCTGCTGGCGGTGTCACATCCAAGTTAAACTCCATCTCGCTTTCACTGGTGTCTGTGAGCACCAGATGTTCTACGCAACTTTCCATGCCACGGCGTTTGCACTCCTTCCGTAATGCATGCTCGAGATGTTTCTTATCCATATAGTTGCGGCAGACGCACATCATAACCGAGTTGTGGCAGGTGCACTTGCAAAAACCCCTTTCCTTGAGTTTCCTCTTGATGTCTCTTAGGGCAACAGCGAGATCGCTTTTGACTACTTTAAATACAATTGGCTCCATTCTCACGTGAGGATTGTTAACCGCCCGCAGTGTTATGAAGATATCGCCATTCTTTTTGCACACATTTAGAATCGGGAGCTGCTTTCGCATCTCTTTCTCTGCAACTCGCTGACAGGTGTTGAATGCATTGTTCTCGCGGGAGTAATTCAGGAAGAACCTCATAATGGTTCCAGCACAGCGACAAATTGCTCCTGGGCGCCAGCCGTATTTGCGTGCTTCTTTACTTGACGGCCACGCCCAACCGTGTCGTCGAGAGACAATGCCCTGTCGCTTAAGGCAGGTCTTATGGCCGAGCTTGGGGCCTTGCGGAACACGATTATAAAATGTGGGACTTCCAGTTGCTTTAAGTAGGCCGCCGCTAGATGAATTGTTAGCCAGCTTAAGCGAGTTCTCATCTGGTTTTTGTCCGAATCTCAATAGGGACTGGGAACATCGCTTTTGCAATTCAGCCATCTTGTTGGCCTCTCTTTTATCGTAGAGATCTTGCAACTCGAAAAATACTTGTTCTAAATAAGGACGACATTCATCTGGTTGCATAATGTTGGGCTCGGCTATGACACAGAAGTCTTCATTCGACTGAGGTGTAGGCTTAAAGCATGTCGAGCGGGAAACATTTGCTGGATTAAAAACATCCGAGCAGAGATTGCGAATGCGACAATGAGCGCACATTTTGTCGAATGTACAGGTACAGGTACGGGCTTTACCTTTACGTCCATTGATGCCTTTGCCACCATTGTTTCCTTTGCTTCCATTGGTTTCTATGTTGCCATTGGCATCCTCTTTTTTGAACTTATCACAGGGGTCTTCACAAAAATCTTCCACTGATTTTAGGGGCACTTTCAGAAACTCTTCTATGATTTGGTCGGCAGTGGGCATTTCTTCAGCTCTTTCCTCAGTTTGTGTCACGGCCTTGGCACAGCATTTTGGACAGGGAGCGTACTTAGGAAGCCAGGACATTGGATTAAGGCAAATGGGACAGAAGCGAATGGGCCTTATGCCTCCTTCATCCTCCATGTCCCCAACAGGAACAGGAATCGTGTCATCCATTACTTTATTTTTATAGGTTATCTGCTTGCCGCTCCAGTCCGTGAAAACAAAGTCATCATCTGGCATCGGTGAAGGTAACTGGGAAACCATTTTAATAACAGAGTCGATTAATCCTCCGTACTTCTCGGTCAGAGCCTTCAACTGACAGCACTCGTCCATTCCACATATCTCCTCAGGTGGTTCCATGACACGCTTGTTCATGCTGGGATAGCGAGCTAGATCCAATTTGAGGCGCTCATCGCCCTCTTCTGGCTCCAGTTCATCCAAACACGGTTCGCATGGCATTGGACAGGGCTGAGGAGTGCCCACTACAAACATAATGTCAGCCGGATTCATGGCGTTGGCCAATTTGGCACAGCTCTTGTTGCATGATCTGAGGGAATTAATTAACATACAACATAGTGCAATGCAGAATCTATTGGGACTGCAGCTTACTCTATCTCTATCTCCTGCTCATCGCACTTAATGAAAAGAATGCATAACAGCTCCACAGTGCCCACCTCTGCATCACGTCGAATAACAGCACATGTCTCTGCGTGCAGTAGATCGCTCATCCCAACCGCGATGCGATCGATAAAGCTCTGAGGAAACGTGATCAGTGCGTTTCCCAAAGTTACCCCATTGTAGCGCACAGTTAGGGGCATGCCATTTTTCTCGAGGTTCTCGCGCAGTATCTCTGGATCTTTTGTGAATTCAGTGCGGCGTCCTGCTTGAAATTCACTCACATTTATGCGGCTCGCTGTGATGTTAATACCTATTTTGTTAAACTTAACGTTCACCACGACATTATTTGGCTCAACGATTTTATCTTTGTACATATGTAAGCGAGTTACAATAATGTCGAAAAGAAAATTCACGTCCGGGCGGAGCTCAAATTTCGACATTATGGTTGCGCCACAAAAACAATTTTCTTTTCTATAAAGTAATTTGTGTTATAATAAAAAGGATTGAAAATGTACTAAAGCATACAAAAAGTAAATAATAATATATTCTGTGTGTCACAGAGCAACTATTTAAAATGACTTAAAATGCTGATCGATTTGGCTGGAACTATAACTAATATATAAATATATATTTATACCCTGAACCCATTAAAAATCTGAAAAAGGGTATAATGGTATGTAACAAGTTCTTGTAAGCAAGTTTCTTGGGCTGGGGTACAGATCTTTGATAACGTAAAATTTATTAAATCAATAAATAATAATTATGAGTTAATGGATTTTCAATGTTAATTGCAAGTAAGTGTTGCAAACATATAAATTATGCCCTAATAACCTCCATTTCGAAGGCAAGCACCGCGGGCTGAAATTGAAAAATCGAAATTTCGGCCACTGGCCGATTTGACGCCTCTTTGTGTTGTATGCTTAGTGGTATTACCCTTGTTGCTTTCCGCGGCTCGACTGCGTACGTTATTCTTGCGAATAATCTCGTCTGTGCTTGCGTATTCCCACGTCGTGACGCTCTTCTCTTGCGTAATTCCTCGACGTGACTGACTTGCCCGTTCTTTGTTCGCTGCCTGCGTACCCGAAATTCGCGCTACCGATGTCGCTGCGTGTGAGGATCGCGAGTCCCTTTGTTGCTTAGCCAGTGCGCAGGTCCGCTTTTCCTTTCCAGCAACTTATTTGGCAATTTTATTTATTTTTCAAGATGATTGTTTAATTTAATATCAAAACGGTGTCTGCTCAGCTAAAGCATCTTCATTGAGTGGTTTTGGTTGGCTCATTTAGTCGCCTGCCTGTTGCGCTCTCTACGATGTCACGAACTCAGAAGGCCAATGCACTTTTGGGGCTAGGCAAATCCCACAAGCCCAGCGATACCATTGCAATCAAACCCACAAACAATTTCAGCACGTTAAATTTATCGCAACAGCTGCCATTGGTTTGCTTTTAAGCAGCTTAGCACGCTATGCGCTGCCAAGCCATGCCCCTGCCAACATACGCCCACATATGTATGTTGGGGGCTATGCAGCCTGTAAGTATGCTACATTATTACACACCAGGCACTTATCTAAATTAAGTTCAATTTTAATTAAATTTCGCGCATTAATTTGACGCTTATCGGCACCGTCTGTTTACCTGCTGCAGTTGCCATCGACTAAACCAATAAAAATACGTATCCTTGAACAGGGCTGTGTTGGGTTTTTAGCATATATAAATTACGGCAACAAAGGTTTCAACATTTTAAGAGAATTGGTGACTAGCTAATATTTTGATATAGCCAGCAGACTTACACAACTTTGATATACCATTTTTATACACTTTTAATTTATATTCCTTGTCGATTCGATAAAATACATTTACATTTACATACATTAAAATCAAAACATCACAATAATGATTTAGAATGCAGTTTCGGTGAGACATGCCCTTTTAATAGAGGACGCTTGCAAAGTTTTTTCAATTTGGCCTTATTTTTTGAGCCCGAATTATCGTAGAGAAGCTGGAGTTCGGAAAATACCCGGTCTAAGTATGGACGAAGTTTTGAAGACGATATTCCTTCAGGCTTGACTATGATGCGATAGTCATTATCTGAAATAGACTTATTTATTTTATCAGAACGTGGTGACATGAAAATGTTTTTGCAAATGTTGCGAACGCGACAACGAGCACAAAATTTGCCCAACTCGCAGGAACAGCGGCTGGAGGTATTTGCCTCCCCATTTGCTTCCTTATCTGAAAATCTGTTCGAGGTATTCGGAATCTTTTGGGTATACTGTTCAACGATTTGGTCGGCAGTGAGCAGTGATTCTTCAGATTCATCATCAATCAGTGGCAAGGGCTTCGATGCGCACTTGGGACAGCAAGCATATTTGGGAAGCGAGGACATAGAGGTCAGGCAAAAAGGACAGAAGCGTATGGGCTTTATGCCCATCACATCCATGTCACCAACAGGAATCGGTATTGTGCGTTCCCATCCACCATAATGGTAGGTTTCGCGATCTGGCATCGATGTAGGTAACCGAGAAACCTTCTTAACCACCGAATCGATGAACTTTCCACATTGTTCTGTCATAGCCTTTAACTGGTAGCACGCGTCCATTCCACTAATCTGTTCAGGGTGTCCCATAATACGATGTTTCATGCTGGGATATCGATCTTGATCCAATTTGAGGCGCTCATCGCCCTCTTCTGGCTCCAGTTCGTACAAACACGGCTCACATGGTATGGGTATGATATGTGGGTCACCCATTAAAAACAAAATGTCAGCCGGATTCATGATCTTGTCCAGGTTGGCACATATCTTGTTACATTGTCTGTGGTGGTCATATAAATATCAGTGTTGTGCGATGGGCAATCATTAGTGATGAGAACTTACGCTAACTCTTCCTCTTGCTCTTGCCCTTGCTCTTCCAATCCTATTGCAAGCTCGCACTTGATAGTTAAATAGCATAGCAGCTCGACGGTGCCCACCTCCTCGTTGCTTCGAATTATGGAACATGTTTCTGTATGTATTAAGTCGGTCATGCCAATCTGAATTCGATCAGTGAAGCTTTGGGGAAACATGACCTGTGCGGATCCTAAGCTGATGCCACCGTACAGCACGGTTAAGGGCATGCCATTCTTTTCAAGAGAGAGTCGAAGAGTCTCGGGCTGAGTTTTGTCTTCCATGCAGCGTCCAGGTTCGAAGTCGGTCACATTTATGCGGCTGGCTGTGATTTTAACAAGATTATTGTTAAACTTTACTTGAACCGAGAGTTTCTCTGGATTATCGATTTTATTCTTGCTTAAATGTAAGCGGGTTACAATAATGTCGAACAGAAAGTTAACTTGACTCATTTTGGGTAAAATTGGCCGCAACTAAATTACGACTTTTCTCACGCTAAGCCCTTTAGTCAAAATTAAAATTATATCACAATATAATGCAAAACAAGTAAATTTTGGATTGTCAGTATTAAAATTGAAATGAAATGATTTGAGATTAGAAATGTGTGCTAAGAAAGTTGTCAGTTTTGGCTTTGTTTTCAATGTAACTGGTATTTGAGAAAATTTAAAATCTGTAGCTCACAATCAGCTTACAGACGGACGTGACTCAACTCTTTGTCTTGATCGTGAATATTATGTTAGAAATCTGCCCTTCCATAACAATTTCTAATAATATTAATTCCGATTTTTTTCCAATTTTGAGTAGGTATATCCTGTATGGTATATATATATATGGTTGTTTGCTTAGCTTGAGCTACATTAGTCAATTCATTTCACTTCAGGGTTACTGCAGTTAAGCTTAAATTGCCTTTGAGAATTGAAAAGCATCTTTTATCCGTAACCTCTTTGCTTGTATGATAACCAAATTGGTTAAATCATATTATTTTAGGGCATTGCTCGCTTAGACGCCTATTTATAAGGCCAGTGCACTTTGTTGGCTAGGCAAATCCCACAGGCCCAGCGTAGCCATTGCAATCAGACCCAAAAAAGAATTTCTGCACGTTAAATGTATCGCAACAGCTGCCTTTGATTCGCTTATAAGTAGCTTAGCACGCTATGCACTGGCAAGCCATGCCACCAGCAAACACACGCCCACATATGTATATCTAGCTTGGAAATATGATACATCATTTCACCTCATGCACTTATCTAAATTAAATTCAGTTTTAATTAAATTTCGCGCATTAACTTGACGCATATCGGCACCGTCTGTTTATCTGCTGCAGTTGCCACCGACTAAGCCAATAAAAATTCGGGTCCTTGAAAAGGGCTGCATCAGGTCTTTAGCAAACAGAAATTATGGGGCAAGTTAAAATTTATGAAAAATGAGCCTCCATTGAAAACTATTGCGGGGGCTCAAATAGCCGTCGGTATACATAAATTTGACGTTAGAGTGGATTTAATAAACAAACTTATGCTTTCTTAATTGCTCAGTGGCGTCAGATGGTGAATTAAGTTAGTAATTTCTCTAACAGCTTTAAGAAATCGTAAATTTCTAAAACTAGTTAAAGTGGTCAACACAATATTTGATTGAAGAAGCCTTCTTTCAACTAACTTGACACTGAAGCTTTATATAATCTGATTACAACATTGTCGAATGAATTTCAAATTTTGATCTTGTATTTGTGAAGCATTTACTCAACTTTATTTGTGCACATCTGAGCTTGTAAATACTTGCTAACTATTTAATTGCTTTGGCAAATTAATATCGCCCTATTAAAAAAAGTTCAAGAGCTTAGTTTACATACTCATAGCTTCGAGATATGCCAAATTGCAAGTAATTAAAAAACTTATATGTATCCTGTAAATATACTAATATCAATACATGTGCGTAGGTACGGTACATTTCGTACATGTATAATTGTAAGCAATGCTTGTGGGTGAATATAGCACAAGAATAAAAAATAAATAAAGGCAAAAACAAGTAAGACTAATCTTAGTCGGGAGTGAGAGTGCCCGAATAGGAGATACCCTCCATTCATTTATATTTTTGGCTAGAATTTGAACAAACATGAATAAAAAGAGTCTCTAGTTAGCTACATACATTTTTACCCAATCTTAATAGTTACAGTTGTATGTTCTTTCGACACACATACACATCCAAATAAACGAACAACTGTAAGACTTATTCAGAGTGAACATTTCAACTGAAATTCAATCATCACCGAAACTTTAAACACGTTGTAAGTGGACATTTAGCTAAACCGGTGCACAATGGAAAACCTTTACAATATTGTTTGGTGTAAAGTAATTTTTCTATAAAACTATAATTTTTTATCAAATTATGTATATAAATATGTAATTTAATGTTGATTTAATCTTAGGAATGGCGCTAGAAGAACATTTTTACGGTAATCAGCTCTTGATTTCCTTTGCCTCTCAATTTAAAGAATATGTATACATACAAATATATGAAATAGTTCTTAAACTATTAAAGAAAAGAAAGTCTAAAAAGTGAATATGTTACCATAGTACTGCGAGACTAATTTAAATACTTTAGTCAAACTGTAAGTGAAATGGGCACGTGCCATGTGGTTTTACACCACAAGTACAGGCTGCACAAATGTTTTACAATGTAGCCACCCGCATCTCCATTCAAGGCTCTTCACTGTGCACTTAACCGTCGATGTTGATAGAGTCCTGTGCGATTGGCGAAGTGCAAACCTTGGACTGCGACTGGGGCTGGGGCTGGTGTTTTTTGGCAAACCACAAATAGTTTCAGCTGCTGGTAGACAAATGAGCAATGCCATTAAATACGTTAGAAATATGCTGGCAAATCATTTACAACAGCCACAGTCTGGCCTGCTGTTGGTTTTCCAATAAATCCGAAAATGCTGAAACTGACGTGGCTTTGAGCTGTCAACTAAATGGCAGTTGAACCTGAACCGAGTTCGGGTAAGGGCTCTGATAGCCTGAAGGCAGCGACTCGCAATTTTGCGAATATATTTTGCCGTTGACCTTCTCGACGACTTTATATATGTATATATATATACAAATTTGTACATACAAGCATGCACATGCTGAGATTTTTAATATAGCTTGTACATTTGATTTGGTTTTGGTACAGAACCAGGCCGTTTTATATGCTATTCTCGCCTTACCAATGTTTTTCTAACATTTGCACGTTTTATTGATTTAATTTTCTTCCAGCAATTTGTCCCATATTTATATGATTTGTGCACTATTCTACAATTAAATATGCAATATTTCGGATAAGTTTTTAGTCGTATGCTATTTAGAGAATGCCTGGTTTTTCACTCATAAGGGTTATGTTTTTCATTAAAATTGTTAAGCTTAGTTTAATGTATTGCTCGCTTTCGCATTGCCATGAGGTTACTTGTGTGTTTTATTTAATTCCTGCTCCTGCCGTTGCCACAGTTGATTTGCAACCTTGGACACGAGATATATACGAATATACTTATGCAGCACATATGGTTGAGTTATGACACAGTGGGCCTCTAGCCGAAAAAATGAAAAAACATATACAGTTAAAGCATATTGAACATGCTCATTCCAGAACGGTGAGTTAAAAAGTCTCGAATTTACTAAAGAAAGACAACAAGAAATTGCAAATCAATGGATGAGTTTTTTTCATGAACCATATAAAAAATACAGGAAAAAGTAAAACTTGATATATTCAAAAGCTGTGAGTCTAACAAGTCCACCACAGCTGAAAAGATTGAGCAAAAAAAACATTCCTACTCCTTTCCGTACAATATATGTACATCTGAAAAGGCTTAGGCTCTGCTCATAGGATTCCGACTATCAAAGGATAAATGTAAAGTTCTGCGAACCTTTTGAATAACTCAAATGCTCGAAATCTACCAGTACATGTATGCACATTAAACTGGTTGTGCAAAAAGAGCAATTCCATCGAAAAAACTGGCCACTGTGCGATGGCACATAAAACGAAATACATTCATCTATTTTTTATTTTTATTTGCTTTTCCATATGCCTTAAAGGCACATATGCATATAGTATGTGAATATGTATGTGAGTACAAGACTGTACACCAATTCCATTACGGGTTTCAAAATTTGCTTTGACTTTTGTGCGTCTGCTTGGAATTTACGCATCATAAGGAGGACACTACTTTAAGGCAGCCAAATTCTATAAATTGAATATTTATTAGATTTTCCATTTTCATTATGTGCCGAGCCTGTTCTCATTGTTGAAGTCTTACCTGTTGACAAAAGAATCGACATAAAAGGCAACCAAAATTACCTACACATTGCAAATATATTCCCAATAACAACAACAACTGAGCAGAAGCTACAAATACGAGTGAAATTTCATTGCTTTCGACCTATTGCTGAAAACGGAAATTAAAACTTCAGCCCGTCAAAATTCAGCATGTGTATGCATATGTGTGTGTTGTTGTTGTCTCCATAGAATCCATAGATATTTGTTGTACATTTTGTGGTTTGTATTCTGTGTGCACTGAACATGCCGTGTATCTTTATTTGATATTGAATTTCCCCAAAATATTTTTAATGAAGTCTCCATTTTAGACACAATGTGGCGCATATTACTGATAAAAGTCGTAGACCAAGCATTATTTTCTTTTCAAAAGACAGTAAATAAGAAAAAAGTGTTAAACTTAATGTCATACATAAAAAAATGTATGTGCCATCACTTTTATAGAGGAGTGACATACCTCTGGCATACTTAACTAACTTTGGCAACAACAACAACACTCACCAAGACAGTGAATTCAATTTTGAGGAAGAACATGTACATTATACATTATATACTTTATGGGGTCGCAGATGTCTCCTTCCTAACTTCGTGACAAAATTATAAAGCCCTCTGTGTGATAAAATATTGAGATAATTTGAATTCTTGCTTACCGTCATGTATTTATAATTATTGGGAACTGGTATATATATATAAAATTGAAATAACAGATTACATTGCTTATTAATATATTCAGTATTTATTTAAGTAATTCTCAGTATGTCTTTAACTTAACAATATCTTGAAATGTACAATTTATAATTATGAATAATTTAATCCATTCAAGGAAGAGACAAGTTAAGGCATATGCCAGTAGGGTGATCCGATTACTAGGGTAAACTTAGAAAATAGCATGCGTGTACAGCAAGTGTTCGGGATCTAGACATATAGACATACAGACATTTACAACTAACTGCTATACCTATTTAAGTGTCTTGAACTATTTTTGTCGAATTTGACCGATTATACTGCATATTAATAGATGCATACAATGATTGAACGCACACATTTTACATATATGGTATATTAGACAGTTATAATCAACTACAACTTCTGACTACAGTTCTATATGCATATTCGAGTATTTATATTGAGTTTAACTATGATTTTGCGTGTCATTTAATTCAATTTAATTTAAACTCAATTTGTATTTAGTTAATACCATTATTACTATTTTCTTTTGTGGTATATTATACTATTAAATGCTTTTAGCATAATTGTTACTTATGATTAACCTGTGCATTGGTTTAAGCATTAAAAATCTTTGCTGTTATCAGACATTTTCTTTTATTTCATATAGTGTATAGTAGTTGTTAATGCTTAGTTATGTATATTTAAGTTATACTTAGCGCTTGTAGTTATAGGGTTCTTCAATAAATTCGAAAGTGGGGAGCAAGAGGTACAAAAGAGCTTTTATTTGACAAGTTGATTTATGCCTAGGCTTAATATTATACATACATACATTTAATGTAACGAAAATACATACATTAAAGTATTGGGTTTATTTTGTAATAGTTTTTAGCAAATCGCTTTTGCAATAAGTTGTAGTCAATATAATATTATATAATATATATTCATAACATAGTGTCTCTAGTATTTTCTTATAATTCTAATTGCATTTTTATTATTATTAACTATTTTCTTTGGTTTCCTAGCCAATTGTTGGGCTACAGTTTTTGCCTAAAATTGTCTTATTTACATTTTGCTATGAGTTTTGAGTTAACAGTTGCAACGCAATTGGATTAAGGTACCAAACAGTAAAGAAAGGTACACGTATTTTCCATAAAATAATTTGAGTATGTTTGTGCTTCATGATATGTGAAAACAGCATGATTTCATAATTATAATTTTAAAGTTTTCTGATATGTTTCCTGAGCACACGCGCAGAGACGTTTCTTCTCGTCTTTACGAGTTAATGCCAGTGATGTATGTATAAATATGCATGTGGGTATGTGTATGTGTATGTGTGGGTGTGGGTGTGGGTGCTGACAAATGTGAGCCGACACTATTCCGCATTGCCATTCCCGTATCCGGCATTCTTATTGACATTTGCACTAATGGCACAGACGGTTGGCTTGTGCCTGTGCTCGAGCCCGGGAATGACTGTTAAAAAAGTGTACCCAGAGTCTCTCTTTAATATAAAACGCAACGTTGCAATGTATACTCGTCTGTCTATCTGTCGGCTTGTCTGACTGTCTCTCTAATGGTCGATGAGTGTGTGCTTCTCAGACTGTCTGTCTGTTTGTCTGTCTTTCCCTGACTGCCAGCTTCGGTCTGCTTGAGTATATTGCGAATATTTCGTAAAATGAAGCTCAGCTCTGGGGGATATCCTGTAATACATTGACGCTTCGCTCGCATTGGTAGCAGCAAAAAATAGATAAATTCATAAAAAATATATGCTCTGCATAGAATGTGTCAACTTGTATGCCAATTGTATGTCCATTAAACTATTGCGCTTCAAATACAATGATGCAGCAGCCTGCAGTACACACTGCAAATCCGCCGTCAGCCCAAGGGGACGCCCGATGCTGATGTCAATGCCACTGTTTATATAACATTCGACATCTAGCAAGTTTCAGACAATTTTGACATTTAACCATTTAATGTTATCTTTCAATGCAGGCAGACGAATTCTTCCCAAAAACTGAATGCAAAAACGTGCCAACGGATGTTGGCCAAAGTTTTTGCTGACTTGCTGGTCTAGTTATCCCAGCTATCAAAATGACAGTTTGAGCTTCAAAATTGAGGTACAAAATTGTTTCAAATTGACAGTTTTTGCATTTTTGCTAACAGAGGCAAGTTCGAGAATGCATTAAAATCAATTTAAAACTTTTAAGGAATTAAGAAAGAATTAGAGTTGACCTAATTGTGGTTGATTATATGTATAAGTCCAATGGACGATTTCATCTTTAAGAATACGTTAATCAACTGTGTGCTTTACTATCATAATAAATAGACAGACAGACATCAAAATTAGATAACACTTTGAAATTAATTAATATTTTGCTTCCACACATATCTTTGTATGATTTTAAAAGGGTTAAGCTGTTGTTTTTTTTTGTGATGATTATACAAAAACAATGCCAAATTTTAAAGCACAAGAAACAACGGAGTCTTAAAGTTTGGTTTGAATAAGGTGCATGTCTCTTATTAGCATATATGCTATATGAGGCATACGCTTTTCTGAAAACAATTTTTCAACCAACTGATTGTTGCGCTATACAGCAGAAAAAAGTTTATAAAAAGAACACAGCAGTATTAATTTATGTACGTGAAAGTGTTAAAAATAAGAGGGCTTTCGCTGGTAGGACAAGGAAAACAAAAATCTGTCAGAGCATTGTTTGCGCTGCCCCGCTTTCATTTTTTACTGCAACAATTGCAACAGCAGAGCAAACAACTGCGAAATACAAAAAACGAACAGCGCTTATATTAAGAAAACAAAAGGAACAGTGTGGAAAATCGCTAGGCGTAGTGAGGTGTATAAGCAAACATTTCAGGAATCCTTTTTCCTTTTTTATTGCATGCCATCGTAAAATGAAAAGTAGTGCGAAATATTAAAGCGAAATCTATGTCAGCAGCTCACTGCCGACGCAGGTCATAAAGCCCGGCCAGTAGTCACGGTATTACCAGTATAAAATCGAAGCCAAGCTCGTAGAATTTTTATATGTGTGCACCAAAGTATGTAACAAACCCTCGAACTCGAATTGAATGCGGCAATGCGAATTGCTAAGTTGCATTTATCCTTAGCATTTTGCACAGCACATTTCAAGTCCCATTTTAAAGTGTATATCATTTCAATGGGTACTCCAAATTAATTATGAAATGAGAAATATAATTGATAGAGGTCTATAAAGAATACATATTTTAAATCTGACAGAAATAACTCTCAGTATTAACATGATCTTGACATAGATACTTTATTATACTCAATTCCTTTGCCTTTGCAAATCCGAATAAGTTAAATCTACAACAATTTTATAGGATTATCAACAAATTTGTTTTGGTTGTGAGTTTGAAAAGTTAAAGTCGAGGCCTAATTACAATATCAGATGAACAACTAATGCACAAAAAAAAAGAAATATTTAATTAAAATTCTGGTTACTTCATATGCCATTCAGCTGTCAATAAAGTAAATTAATGTATGTGTTTCCAGAGTACTATTTAATCTTCGAAATGCCACAACTTACACTTCTTAAATGCTTTTACTTCTTGCGTCTGTCAATTGAAAGTTGGGATGAACTTATTTATTTAATTTCGAGTGGAAAACTCTGATTGAAAAAGTACAAGTGAAAGTAGTGAGAAAACTTTTTAATGACGCTTATTGATTAGTTTATTGCTGAGCAAAAGAAACCAAATCAAAACCAATAAAACAAAGTTTCCTGAAATTGTTTTTTTTTTTAAATTGGATAGCAGACACACAGTTTGTGGACAATTATTTTGTTTTGCCATTATGGCTTTACTTGCGTTTAATTTTGCATAAAATCAGGTTAACTAGGCAAACAGTACTTGAGAAGTGGCAAGTAAAATATAGATAAGTATCTCAATAATAAGTATTTTGCACTTTACATGAGGCCAATAAAATATATGCCTAATGGCCAATGAATTGAGCAAATCAACTTAACGTTAATGCCTGGTCTCGGTCAAAGGTCAAGCGAAATGAGCGACTTGAAGCATTGCTGCTATTAGCCAACTTGATTAATGATTGTTGCTGCCGAAGCAACAGGAAAGAAATGGCACTGCCAAAACAGTCAGGACAACAGTTTCATGATTTATTTGAAGCAAACGATTCCAACCCCCCCCCCCCCCCCCACACACACACACACACACACACAGGACAGAGATAAAATTATGGCGATGCCATTGCATAGCTGACCAGCAGCGAGCGAGGAGGCATGAAACAATTATCGAAGCGTCAATTTACAGGACACGGCCAACTTCTAGGGCAGACGAACTAATGGGGAGCATTATAAGATATTTTCAAAAATCCTGCGGCCTAATAGGCAATTAGGCAACATAATAAAAGAGCACTGCGAGCGGTTTACATTTCAATAAAACTTAAATGGAAGTGCAGCGTGAACAGCGTCGAGGGATACTTCAGAGACTTCCCATTGAGAGGCAGCTTGACGGCGCGTATAAATTACAATTAAGTGTAATTAATCATCCGCGGGGCAAGGCGGAGCGAGGCGAGGCCAAGTGCCGTGCTCCACTTCAGTCAAAGTCTGCTTCTTGGCCCGGCGGCGTTAGTAATTTATTAGCACAGCCACGGTCAAGACGTCAGCATCAACATCAACATCAACATCGATGTCGACATCGTTGCACAAGACGCAACATGCGGTCCAGCCGCACCTTGCTGCCTTGCTGCCTTGTGTGGCGCGGCATGGCACTCGAGTGGTCAATCACACGGCCAATTAGCAACTTAGCAGAGCAACAGGAACAGGAACATAAATAGGAACAGGAGCAGCAACAACTGTCCGGCTATGCAGGTGACTTACAAGCGCTTTTAATAGCTGGACAAACGATTGCCTTTGCGTTGGGCAGCACGCTGTTCTGCGCTAGTTGGCCATGGCAAAGGCAAATCAATGAATGGATATCCATTCAGAATGACGCATAGCCAAAGGGTTGCACGGACGACTCCTGGGAACAATACCAGACACTGTGGACCACCATAACCACCGCAGCAGCAAAGCGACTCCATCAACAGCTCGTTCAGCTGGAAAACTTATTGCGCCAGAAGTAATTCTATAAAGAAAACCCCCTCATTTTCCCTCTCTTTCTCTATCGCTTGCTTTCTCTAACTCAATAGCTTATTTAGTTTTCCTGTTGAAAATGTTGTGTTTTGGTTGCTGCAAACGCCACGCTATTTTGGTTGCAAATTCTGTTTTGAAACATAGAATACGATAGCTGCATATACATATACACATGAGCTATCGATTTTTACGGAACACTTGGGCTATTTAGAGCTCGACCAGCGAGCCAGCCAGCCTGATGGCAAGAAATTGAACTTGGGGCAGTAGATTGACTAAAATATTCGATTACCAGCATCGAATTTTCGGTAATTTGCGTTGGCTGGCAACTGGCTTTGGTTGCAGCCTTGGTCTGGGTTTGTCGCTTAGCTGATTCAAAATTTGGACGGGTGAACGTTTTCTGTTTTTAAAAATAAACTTAATTTGATTAGTTGGGTTCATTCGCACGACACAAGCACACACAGTTTGGACACAACAACCCCTTGGCCTGATGATTTCGACGAAATTGATTTTCTTCTACAGTTTTATTCGACAACATAATTTAATAATAAACTTTGGCACTTTTAGCCATTACAAAGTCCGGACAACGGCATGCAACCAAAATTGCGAAGCCAGAAGTTGAGTTTGGGGCTCACTCAAGCCTGAAATTCACTCTCACGCCTGCATTGTTGGCCCACAGCCTGGCCGGCACTAACGTCCTAACCCTCGTCCAGCTGCCTGTCAGCGGCATACTCGCCTCCAATGGCGCACATTGGCGTTAGACTGTGGCTATAACTCTGCCTCTGCCTCTGGATGTGGCTGTGGCTTAACTTGTGTATTTATGGCTCGTTTGGCATTTGTTCGGAATTCAAATATTACTATATGAAGAAAAAAGAGCACATTCAAAATTGTATACTCATATTGCATTCAGATTATAAACGGTGGAAATGTTTTATGATGCGGTTGACGCAGCTGACGAGTTGTTATTGTTCAATTTGGAAACAACAACAACGTCTGTGGTGCTGTGCAAATAGTCAGAGGACAGTGAAAATATTTATCAATTAATGAAACAGTAATGTGATCTGAACATAAATAAATTTTAATAGGCACCAAAGAAAATTGTGCAAGCTGTTTAATCTAATTTATGCTCAATTTGGCACGCGCATAACATATACAAATTCATTTGTTGTTAGAAATTAGAAATTAATCGGCACATGTTATAATTATTGCTGGAAAGCCTTTAAATTATTCAGCCAAAATATTTATCGCTGCTCATGAATATTAAAATTTGGCTGTGATTTACATATTTTCAATGCATGAGGTATTTACGAGTGAGGACATTGCGAGTTGAATTTTCATTTGATAATTGTGATCAAAATTAAATGATTCAAAACGTGCTTAAGTTCAATTTAATCTCAGATTTAAAAGTGATTTATTGCTTGAGATACGATAATGATATTTTGACGGTTTGAAGCATGGTGTCAGCAACATTATTTCTTTAATATAATGCCGGAAAAAGTTAAATATAATTAAAAAAAATGTTCTACAAACTATTTATGAACTATAAATATTTTAATCTCAACATACCAACATACTGCTTTTATATTAGCGCATAACTTAAAGTGCAAGTGAGTAAGGCGTCATAAAATATGCTCAACGACAACTTTTACGCCAGACAACCAGTGAACCCCCAGAGGCACAAGGTTGCAACAAAAAACAATTAATTAACCATGTTCGACTAGCTGATACCCATTACGTAGATGCAAATAAGCTCATCACATAAACGTTTGTACTGCCATGTAACAGTATAAACAGTCGAGAGGGATAATCGTTTCAAAATATGAATGTACTGCTGCGGAATATACTCATTTACTTTAGTGGATCGCTTTTGTCTCTGTTTGCCTGTTACATAGTAATGCAAGACTTTATAAAGCCCTTGCACATTTGATGGGTGAAGGATATAAAAAGCTCCTCACACAACTTTGGCTTCGGGGGAGTAAGATAACGCGGTAATTCAATTTTGGTTTAAAATTGCAAACTATATGTCGCTGCTTGTTAAGGCGAAACGCTGCCTTACCAGAGGTCTGTACATACATATATTATATTTCCATATATAAGTATCTGTAGCCAGCGGAAAATGGAAAGCAGAGCAGTTGTGTTGCGGGCAGATATTCTCTCAGAATGTTCCTCTTTCTCCGCTCTGCTGTATTCCTGTCACGGCTTTTTAATTAAAATGCATGTCCTGCTAGTATATTGCATGTACTCGTAAATCGATTGAGTGCAGTTTAAGTTAAGCAAGCAGTGACAGTGTATGGAAGGAAGGAATGGCAGCCAAATGAAGGATTAATTAATCATTGTTATTTTTCAGCAAGGCACATTCAAAAAGAAGAAAGCGAACCGTAAGTAAAGTCCACTTGGCTTAAATTGCACTTTAGCTTCGTTCAGCAGAATTGAGTGCCATTTCTTGTCGCCTTTGCCGTTCTGCCAGTTAATTTTTGATTTGATGCGGCTCAGCAAAAGTTTCCTCCCACAGGACGATCCAGTCCGTGCCATTCATCAGTCACTCAATTGGAGCGAAGCGCCTAGAAAGCAACGAAAACTTTCCACCAAAAGTCTGATTTTAAATTGAATTTGTTTTTCAATTAAATTGCTATAACTGAAATGGTAAAAGCCAAACACAGCATGACAACTGCAAAAAGCATCGAGAGTCGAGAATCGAGACTCAACAGTCGAGCGCAGAGAATCCAGCCCAAATGTGCATTATGAAAATGTGCAGCAGCGTTAAAAACTTTTTGCCTTAGGCGGATGTTATGAGCATTTTGTTTGCCAGACAATACGAAAAGTAAAGTAAAGCCAGGCGTGGCCTGTTAGCCAGGTGGCTGTTGTGTGGACTGCAGTGGTGTTGTGTGGCGTCGCGTGGCGTGGTGCGGTGAGTTGAGGCGAGTTGTTGTCAAAACTTTTATTGTTGCAGTTCGAGAAACTTTTGCCGTCACAACTTTGCCACTGCAGCAAATGGTAAAAAAGACACACAGCGAAACTTTATGTGGCAAATAGAAACTGGCAGAAGCAGCTTTAAGCGCTTTAAGTTTTGCCAAATGTCAGAGATTGCACATACGCAGCGTTGCCCTTGTCAAAAGTCAAAGTCGCTACATTTGCCAGCTCAACGGGGCAGCTGCCCCGTCACTGGCCAACAAAACGCTGTGCACAAGGTCAGGGTGTAGGTCAAGAAGCCGTACACAATCTTTATCTAGTTTGGCCGTGTATGCAAAATTCCGGACATCAATCAAATGCTTTGCCAAAATCCATGCGCATAAGCAAAAATGGTGATTAAAAGTGTGTTTTTATGAAGCATTGAGTCGTGACCTAGGGCATTAAACGAGACCCAGAGCAACGTATAAATTAGCACGCCTCACAACAGCGGCAATAAAACGTTTTGAGCTACGTATACGTAATGCGGACCAAGCACCGTGATGCCTGGATGTAGGCGACCAAATGACACGCGCCGAGCGAATTTGTAGAAAGTCGTAAAACGAAATAAACACTTTAAGGCGCAAAGTCATAAAAACACCGAAATAAATTTAGCGCCCAGAGGGTGTAGCGGGTATTATTCGGGTACCATGAATGCGGACGGGTCTTCGCGCCACTAAAGTTTCTCTAAAAACAAACTAGAGCTGAGCGCGACATTTTGTGTGAGTTATTTAACACTGTTGACAACTGTTGCGCGTTTTGCCCGACATCCCTTATTTTTTAGCCGGGTTTTGTCACAGCTGCAAGGGTCTGATCTAAGTTGGTTTAGTTCACTCGCTTTGCAAATGAAATGTCAATTTGTGTAGCAGGGCAACCACTTAAAAACTCACGAAAAATCGTTTTAAATTCAACTGCCTGACAGCCAGTCAGCACGTCAGCCGTCAACCATTCATTCATCCATCAATCAATCAGTGCGATTTGCATGCCTAAGCCTGATGGCCGAGTCCGTTGGCGCCTTGGAAATCGACATGCAATTTATGCGAAACGTTGACATTTATCGCATGACATTTTGAACTCTTTGCACTTGTGATATTTGCTTTTTAGTTTTGCCCAAATGGAAAAAGGAGCGGCGTGAAGTGGAAATGTATTTAAATTGTATACAAACATTTAAAGGAGCTCAAAGGATTTAGCATATGCACATATACATATATATAAATATTGCACGTATTTGTCAAAGAGCTGCTGACTTGTTGGCTTTTCTGATTATGAGGGCGTTCTTAGATGCAGCATTTAATGATTGCCAACTTTAAATTCAGAAGCTCTGTACAGCTATTTTTTACTTTCACTGGATAAAAAAGATTTCATTTTGCTGAAATACTTAGACGAAACGAGTTGTTAAGTATCCAGAGCTGTAATAAACCAGAGCTATCTGAAAGGAAACAAACCCTATTACAAAGCCCTGCTCTTAAGGTATTCCCAATTGTGTAAAGCTATTAACAGCTTCTCATTAAATGCGGCTTTAATTTCAGGTAAATGTTTATTCAACAACCATTTGTGTTATTTTTATTTATATTGAACACGCGTTGAAACTGAATTGTATTTGTATTTGCATTTGCTTTTTTATTTGCATTGAAATTTTAATTGTTTGTTTTGGCTGTTGACACTGATGGCTGTAAATGTTGTTCTTTCTTTTTTTGGAGCTTTTCTTTGAGTCTTTGTGGCAAATAATTGAATTGCGAAAGCAATTACAAGAAATCTGTTTGTTTAAGCAGCGCGTGCAATGGTGCGTATGAGTAATGCAGCTCGAGTCGACAGACTCTTAAAGCACGACCAATTCTTTGTTCAGCGATTATGCTAATGAAAGGGCATCTTTGGTTTGTTTTACGCAACGCTGCGCTGATTTAGGTCTTGGATCGGCTCAGCTAAGCAGTGAGGGATTCATTCAATCGTTTGTTATCATTCACGGCACGTAACCGAGTAAGTATATAGTAGCATGAAACTGGCTAATATAATTAGAGGGCAGGCAAACAGCAATTGGCTGACTTCCTGGCCAAACACACGGAACGAAACGAGACGTAACGACAAATGTTTCAATTAAAACTCACAAAAAAGTAAATGCCCAAAATCCGTGACGCCAAAAACTAAGAACGAGCGAATTGTAATGCAACGAAAAAATGTTCAGCAATTGCAGAGGAAAAGCAACAGCGACAAAGCTTCAAACAAATTGAAGCGATTCGAACTGGCACAGCAAAAAGTGGCAGAAAGTGGCAGAAAGAGGCAGAATGAGGAGACAGATACCTTAAAGGTGCTTGACACGCCCTCGCGTCCCCAATGTCAAATACATAAATAAAGGAATTGGCAAAGACAAAAATCGAGCGAAAGCCAAAATTTGTCAGTATCGTGGAATATCCCATGGGTGCACGGGCCTTTGGATGCGAGCGCAATGCAACCTTGTATCGAATTGTGTAACCAGACATGAGCACGGCAATGCGGGGCTTCTAAATATAACCACATATAATAGTATCGGCGCGTGGCGTTTGCTTGGAATATTTAACATGCCATTTGGCGTTTGGCATTTGGGCGGGCTGCAAATACCAAAGTCAATTCCAATCGCAGTGGCAAATAGCATTGACAATGGTGTCGAGCGCAGCTCCTGCTGGTGCGTGCCGAGCAAATACGACTCTCGGCGCAATTCAAGCCTTTCAATGAATTACAGCCACAGCCCATAACTCCCACTCCCACTCCGACTCCGACTCCTACACCAACTCCGATGTCGGAAAAGTTGGCACGTGCGATCAGCATGCGCGGGGCAAACAAAAGTGGAATTGATTGCGTGCCAGATGCCAAAAGGAAATGAGCCAAAAAGCTTTGGCAAACCTTGGCATACGTACAATAGGCGGTGGGCGTGGCCAAATGTTGAATTCCTTTGCAGTAAGAGCCAGTATAAATAAGTATATTGTAATTAAAATGACGACAGCAGCTGCTTTTAATAAACTGCCAAAATAAATACAAAACAAAACAAAAAGTAATAATGCTTGAGCCAAAAGCAGTCGGCTTAAAAATACCATGTAGCTGTACCCACATACAAACACTTAATCCCTGGTTACAAAGTTTCACAATAATTTCAAAGATCAACAAAAATAAAAGCGTCATCTTTAAAATTCTGACTTCAATAACTTATTGAAATTATTATTCAATTACAAAATATTTATATTTTATATTTTTTATCACACCCGTTATACCCATTTGTAATGGCACTGGGTATAAAAAAGAATACATAAGCCTGATTGCGAATATTTGAGCGGATTGTCAGGGACTACACATAATTAACAGCGCAAAGAGTTGAGTTGAGAAACGAAGGCAGCTGAAGGCATCCACAAGGGATTTCAGCATACACAAATACTTAAGTGAAAATGTATCTGAAGCCTTAACCGAAAGCAAAACAAAAGAGAAATTTCGAGCTTAAGCAGCGTAATTTTTCATTATATGAGTACGAGTGGGAGCAGTCGGAGTTGTTTGGCATGAAAAGCAAACTGTTTACATTTGTTTTACTTCAGCTTGAGGGGACACATGTTTATTATCTTCTGGCTGACAGGCAGACGGTGGAGGAGTGAGTGAGACAGCCTAGGTGTTATCACCGCCGACAAAGCGAATCCGCTTTGGGGTGCTTCAGGTGCGGCTCATTAAATCATTCAGTAATCAGAGCGCAATGCCTTAGTTAACCTTTTGGCGACCACCTAATCAGCTTGGCTTTTATATTACGCCCGAAATTCGCACCATTGACACAGTTAATGCTAATTAAAGTTTAAGGATGACGTTGAGGTAAAAGGAGATTCGAGCTGGTTTTTTGTTCTGATATGTATGTACCAACTAATGTGCTCCAGCATCGATAGTTTATAATTTTAATTTTTCATGTGTTTTTATATCTTTATCAAAAATTTAAAAATGCAATTTATGTACTGAAAGGAACCCAACATAAAATATGATTGACAAAGCTTAAAAGTTAATTTTAAAGTTATTCAGTGAAACCAATATTAATATATTAGTATGAACATGTATTTGCATACAAATAAATCAGCTTGATACAAATAAAACCAATATCAGCTAAATAAAACACATTGAATTGTGTATTGTGTCAATATTAACATTTAAATTATAATGCTCGAAAATCATCATTATTTTTGAATAATTTATGACTGCAGTTGGCAGTTTTATGCCACGTTGATTGTTCGACTGCTTTGCATTGAAGTTGCTCAATGGCAAATAAATTCCCATCAATAATTCAAATCTATCGTATTGTTTGCCACTCAAAAGTACTGCCAATGCGAGGGAGCGCACAATTGTATGCTACGTTTTGTTGTCACTGTAGAATGGGACTGTGTCAATCCGTATGTGTGTATTGTTCAATTGAGAATTATGAATATGCGTGTATATATATATGACGTGTGCCATTATTTGGCTTAGCAATAATAATCATAACTTAGGATCCGTGTTATGGGAGAGACTCGACCGGTCTTTCTTTGGCCACATGCAACTTGTGTTATTTTGTGCTCTCAGCTTTCTTTGCTTGTTCTCATTGTTAACGGTAATTTATAGCTGTCATATCATTCATGTCTAAATCGTAACAAAAACACAACAGTTAAACTATTTAGAAGCTCTTTAGTGAGGGGATCTTAGACCTAATCACGACTTGGTTGTTTGTTAGTAAGTTGTTTCATACACACATTATACATTAATTTAAAGTTGACTTATAGCTATGATTAATTTTAAACACTCTCACACATTTCCGTTAGATAGTAGATTGCTTAGGACTCTAGGATGCGCTGATAATACTTACAGGTTTTGTATTTGCTTTAGGATTAGTGAATTGTGCCTGGTTTGGGATTGCTACGCATTGATTGATGCGTGTAGGAACCCAATTTCTGACTAATCTTAGACCAGCTCCGTTTCCATTTGTGCGGCCTCCACGGTCTCCACGATAGTTGTTGTGGCCGCCGCGACCGAATCTCATGGAACGTATCTTGTGGTCAATGTGCCATCGTCATCATCATCGACAGTTAGCCCTGAGCCTGGGCAGCAGCAGCTGCACAATAGCCAACTGGTTGCATTGCCGCAGCGTTTTGGTCAAATCGCAGAGACCTGCTCCAGCTCGGCGCTGGAGCGGCCCGAGTTCATGACCACCACATTTTTGGCAGCATAGTCCGTGATAAAGCGGTCGCTATTGCGCGGATGAATGTTGCCAACGTCCTGGGCACAGCACCACGGATTGCGCATTGTCAGTATGCGCTTGAAGGCGTCCCGGAACTCCTTGTTGAAAATCGAGTAAATGATCGGATTAAAAGCGGAGTTCGAGTAGCCCAACCAGGTGAGTATCTTGAAAGTCTGGCCGCCAATGCACGTCTTGCAGAAGGCTGCTGTAATGTTCACACAGAAGAACGGCACCCAGCATATAAGAAACACGCCCATTATGACGCCCACTGTGACCGCAGCCTTGTGATCGGATACGTGATATGGCGAGCTGTGGTGCAGATTGCGCACCTTGAACTTCTTTGGCGTGTTCTTGGGTCGACGTATGCTCTTATACCGTTGCTTCTCGGCCACCTCGCCGGGTCGTGTTACCGCCTTGATGGACTTGACATGCTTCTGGGCATAGCAGTAGAGCCTGTGTAGTCGAGTGGAGGAGAAAGTAATAAATATATAGCATAAATGACTTTAATTATTAATAAGAAATAATTGTTTGTAGTTCTCGATTCACTTGAAGATGTTATTTATCAATAAATTTGTTCATCTTAGAGAGCGGAAATCGTGTAATCTATTGTGCCCAATGAATAAATCGAGCCCGTTTGTCATCTGCTATTAATTATGCCCTGAACACATTGTAATTTGAATTCTCGTACTGCCGGCTCAATACAAGCTCACCATTTTTTTTTACCGATATCTCGACCCGTTTTAAAGTTATCGGAAAATTAAGATTCCAGACCATTTATTAGGTACATATAGCTTAAAAGCTATAAGAGGTATAGTCACCATTTGCTATGTATATTCTCCTTTAGCATACAGAAGTAAAAAATATTTTTATAAATCAAAATTGGTAAAAAAAATCATAAATTTTTTTTCAAAAATTCATTATCTTGTGATGTAGGTCTACTTGATGCTATATAATGATCAAAATGACCTCGGGATTGACAATCGGCTCAGATTTGACAAAGTTGTGGCAGTTTGAAGTCTGGGAAGGTCATTTATATGGAACTTTTCGTTGTTTGGGCACTTTACAAGCCAATTTTTGTCACTTTTGGCGTGATTTTTGACAGAAAAATGAATTACCACAAAATCACTTTTCGTTTAATTTTTATACTAATTGAGACACTCAAAATCAATTAAACGTAAAATTTCAAGATTCTATATTTTGAAAAATCAAAATTTGTAAGGGTCCCCCCTTATGCTTTTTTCGCCAAATAATCCGAAATTTAAAATTTTTTAAATATTTATAAACTTGAGATGTACAATTAAAGTTGATGCCAAGTTATAATCAAAATGGCCTTGGGATTGACAATCGGTTCAGATTTGACAAAGTTGTGGCAGTTTGAAGTCTGGGAAGGTCATTTATATGGAACTTTTCGTTGTTTGGGCACTTTACAAGCCAATTTTTTTGTCACTTTTTGCGTGATTTTTGACAGAAAAATGAACTACCAAAAAATCACTTTTCGTATAGTTTTTTATACTAATTGAGACACCCACAATCAATTAAACGTAAAATTTCAAGATTCTATATTTTGAAAAATCAAAATTTGTAAGGGTCCCCCCTTATGCTTTTTTCGCCAAAAAAATCCGAAATTTAATTTTTTTTAAAAATTTATAAACTTGAGATGTACAATCAAAGTTGATGCCAAGTTATAATCAAAATGGCCTTGGGATTGACAATCGGTTCAGATTTGACAAAGTTGTGGCAGTTTGAAGTCTGGGAAGGTCATTTATATGGAACTTTTCGTTGTTTGGGCACTTTACAAGCCAATTTTTTTTGTCACTTTTGGCGTGATTTTTGACAGAAAAATGAATTTCCACAAAATCACTTTTCGTATAGTTTTTTATACTAATTGAGACACCCACAATCAATTAAACGTAAAATTTCAAGATTCTATATTTTGAAAAATCAAAATTTGTAAGGGTCCCCCCTTATGCTTTTTTCGCCAAAAAATCCGAAATTTATTTTTTTTTAAATATTTATAAACTTGATATGTACAATTAAAGTTGATGCCAAGTAATAATCAAAATGGCCTTGGGATTGACAATCGGTTCAGATTTGACAAAGTTGTGGCAGTTTGAAGTCTGGGAAGGTCATTTATAAGGAACTTTTCGTTGTTTGGGCACTTTACAAGCCAATTTTTTTGTCACTTTTGGCGTGATTTTTGACAGAAAAATGAAACACTACAAAATCACTTTTCGTTTAATTTTTTATACTAATTGAGACACTCAAAATCAATAAAACGTAAAATTTCAAGATTCTATATTTTGAAAAATCAAAATTTGTAAGGGTCGCCCCTTATGCTTTTTTCGCCAAAAAAATCCAAAATTTAATTTTTTCAAAAATTCATAAACTTGTGATGTAGATTTAAACTTGATGCCAAATCATGATCAAAATGGCCTCGGGATTGACAATCGGCTCAGATTTGACAAAGTTGTGGCAGTTTGAAGTCTGGGAAGGTCATTTATATGGATCTTTTCGTTGTTTGGCCACTTTACAAGCCAATTTTTTTGTCACTTTTGGCGTGATTTTTGACAGAAAAATGAAACACCACAAAATCACTTTTCGTATAGTTTTTTATACTAATTGAGACACCCATAGTCAATTAAACGTAAAATTTCAAGATTCTATATTTTGAAAAATCAAAATTTGTAAGGGTCCCCCCTTATGCTTTTTTCGCCAAAAAATCCGAAATTTAAAATTTTTTAAATATTTATAAACTTGAGATGTACAATTAAAGTTGATGCCAAATCATGATCAAAATGGCCTCGGGATTGACAATCGGCTCAGATTTGACAAAGTTGTGGCAGTTTGAAGTCTGGGAACGTCATTTATATGGATCTTTTCGTTGTTTGGCCACTTTACAAGCCAATTTTTTTGTCACTTTTGGCGTGATTTTTGACAGAAAAATGAAACACCACAAAATCACTTTTCGTATAGTTTTTTATACTAATTGAGACACCCATAGTCAATTAAACGTAAAATTTCAAGATTCTATATTTTGAAAAATCAAAATTTGTAAGGGTCCCCCCTTATGCTTTTTTCGCCAAAAAATCCGAAATTTATTTTTTTTTAAATACTTATAAACTTGATATGTACAATTAAAGTTGATGCCAAGTAATGATCAAAATGGCCTTGGGATTGACAATCGGTTCAGATTTGACAAAGTTGTGGCAGTTTGAAGTCTGGGAAGGTCATTTATAAGGAACTTTTCGTTGTTTGGGCACTTTACAAGCCAATTTTTTTGTCACTTTTGGCGTGATTTTTGACAGAAAAATGAAACACTACAAAATCACTTTTCGTATAGATTTTTATACTAATTGAGACACCCACAGTCAATTAAACGTAAAATTTCCAAATTCTATATTTTGAAAAATCAAAATTTGTAAGGGTCCCCCCTTATGCTTTTTTCGCCAAAAAATCCGAAATATAATTTTTTTTAAAAATTTATAAACTTGAGATGTACAATCAAAGTTGATGCCAAGTAATAATCAAAATGGCCTCGGGATTGACAATCGGTTCAGATTTGACAAAGTTGTGGCAGTTTGAAGTCTGGGAAGGTCATTTATATGGAACTTTTCGTTGTTTGGGCACTTTACAAGCCAATTTTTGTCACTTTTGGCGTGATTTTTGACAGAAAAATGAATTACCACAAAATCACTTTTCGTTTAATTTTTTATACTAATTGAGACACTCAAAATCAATAAAACGTAAAATTTCAAGATTCTATATTTTGAAAAATCAAAATTTGTAAGGGTCCCCACTTATGCTTTTTTCGCCAAAAAAATCCAAAATTTAATTTTTTCAAAAATTCATAAACTTGTGATGTAGATTTAAACTTGATGCCAAATCATGATCAAAATGGCCTCGGGATTGACAATCGGCTCAGATTTGACAAAGTTGTGGCAGTTTGAAGTCTGGGAAGGTCATTTATATGGATCTTTTCGTTGTTTGGCCACTTTACAAGCCAATTTTTTTGTCACTTTTGGCGTGATTTTTGACAGAAAAATGAAACACCACAAAATCACTTTTCGTATAGTTTTTTATACTAATTGAGACACCCATAGTCAATTAAACGTAAAATTTCAAGATTCTATATTTTGAAAAATCAAAATTTGTAAGGGTCCCCCCTTATGCTTTTTTCGCCAAAAAATCCGAAATTTAAAATTTTTTAAATATTTATAAACTTGAGATGTACAATTAAAGTTGATGCCAAATCATGATCAAAATGGCCTCGGGATTGACAATCGGCTCAGATTTGACAAAGTTGTGGCAGTTTGAAGTCTGGGAAGGTCATTTATATGGATCTTTTCGTTGTTTGGCCACTTTACAAGCCAATTTTTTTGTCACTTTTGGCGTGATTTTTGACAGAAAAATGAAACACCACAAAATCACTTTTCGTATAGTTTTTTATACTAATTGAGACACCCATAGTCAATTAAACGTAAAATTTCAAGATTCTATATTTTGAAAAATCAAAATTTGTAAGGGTCCCCCCTTATGCTTTTTTCGCCAAAAAATCCGAAATTTAAAATTTTTTAAATATTTATAAACTTGAGATGTACAATTAAAGTTGATGCCAAGTAATGATCAAAATGGCCTTGGGATTGACAATCGGTTCAGATTTGACAAAGTTGTGGCAGTTTGAAGTCTGGGAAGGTCATTTATAAGGAACTTTTCGTTGTTTGGGCACTTTACAAGCCAATTTTTTTGTCACTTTTGGCGTGATTTTTGACAGAAAAATGAAACACCACAAAATCACTTTTCGTATAGTTTTTTATACTAATTGAGACACCCACAATCAATTAAACGTAAAATTTCAAGATTCTATATTTTGAAAAATCAAAATTTGTAAGGGTCCCCCTTATGCTTTTTTCGCCAAAAAATCCGAAATTTATTTTTTTTTAAATAGTTATAAACTTGATATGTACAATTAAAGTTGATGCCAAGTAATGATCAAAATGGCCTTGGGATTGACAATCGGTTCAGATTTGACAAAGTTGTGGCAGTTTGAAGTCTGGGAAGGTCATTTATAAGGAACTTTTCGTTGTTTGGGCACTTTACAAGCCAATTTTTTTGTCACTTTTGGCGTGATTTTTGACAGAAAAATGAAACACCACAAAATCACTTTTCGTTTAATTTTTTATACTAATTGAGACACTCAAAATCAATAAAACGTAAAATTTCAAGATTCTATATTTTGAAAAATCAAAATTTGTAAGGGTCCCCCCTTATGCTTTTTTCGCCAAAAAAATCCAAAATTTAATTTTTTCAAAAATTCATAAACTTGTGATGTAGATTTAAACTTGATGCCAAATCATGATCAAAATGGCCTCGGGATTGACAATCGGCTCAGATTTGACAAAGTTGTGGCAGTTTGAAGTCTGGGAAGGTCATTTATATGGATCTTTTCGTTGTTTGGCCACTTTACAAGCCAATTTTTTTGTCACTTTTGGCGTGATTTTTGACAGAAAAATGAAACACCACAAAATCACTTTTCGTATAGGTTTTTATACTAATTGAGACACCCACAGTCAATTAAACGTAAAATTTCAAGATTCTATATTTTGAAAAATCAAAATTTGTAAGGGTCCCCCCTTATGCTTTTTTCGCCAAAAAATCCGAAATTTAAAATTTTTTAAATATTTATAAACTTGAGATGTACAATTAAAGTTGATGCCAAGTAATGATCAAAATGGCCTTGGGATTGACAATCGGTTCATATTTGACAAAGTTGTGGCAGTTTGAAGTCTGGGAAGGTCATTTATATGGAACTTTTCGCTGTTTGGGCACTTTACAAGCCAATTTTTTTGTCACTTTTGGCGTGATTTTTGACAGAAAAATGAACTACCACAAAATCACTTTTCGTATAGTTTTTTATACTAATTGAGACACCCACAATCAATTAAACGTAAAATTTCAAGATTCTATATTTTGAAAAATCAAAATTTGTAAGGGTCCCCCCTTATGCTTTTTTCGCCAAAAAAATCCGAAATTTAATTTTTTTTAAAAATTTATAAACTTGAGATGTACAATCAAAGTTGATGCCAAGTTATAATCAAAATGGCCTTGGGATTGACAATCGGTTCAGATTTGACAAAGTTGTGGCAGTTTGAAGTCTGGGAAGGTCATTTATATGGAACTTTTCGTTGTTTGGGCACTTTACAAGCCAATTTTTGTCACTTTTGGCGTGATTTTTGACAGAAAAATGAATTACCACAAAATCACTTTTCGTTTAATTTTTTATACTAATTGAGACACTCAAAATCAATAAAACGTAAAATTTCAAGATTCTATATTTTGTAAAATCAAAATTTGTAAGGGTCCCCCCTTATGCTTTTTTCGCCAAAAAAATCCAAAATTTAATTTTTTCAAAAATTCATAAACTTGTGATGTAGATTTAAACTTGATGCCAAATCATGATCAAAATGGCCTCGGGATTGACAATCGGCTCAGATTTGACAAAGTTGTGGCAGTTTGAAGTCTGGGAAGGTCATTTATATGGATCTTTTCGTTGTTTGGCCACTTTACAAGCCAATTTTTTTGTCACTTTTGGCGTGATTTTTGACAGAAAAATGAAACACCACAAAATCACTTTTCGTATAGGTTTTTATACTAATTGAGACACCCACAGTCAATTAAACGTAAAATTTCAAGATTCTATATTTTGAAAAATCAAAATTTGTAAGGGTCCCCCCTTATGCTTTTTTCGCCAAAAAATCCGAAATTTAAAATTTTTTAAATATTTATAAACTTGAGATGTACAATTAAAGTTGATGCCAAGTAATGATCAAAATGGCCTTGGGATTGACAATCGGTTCATATTTGACAAAGTTGTGGCAGTTTGAAGTCTGGGAAGGTCATTTATATGGAACTTTTCGCTGTTTGGGCACTTTACAAGCCAATTTTTTTGTCACTTTTGGCGTGATTTTTGACAGAAAAATGAACTACCACAAAATCACTTTTCGTATAGTTTTTTATACTAATTGAGACACCCACAATCAATTAAACGTAAAATTTCAAGATTCTATATTTTGAAAAATCAAAATTTGTAAGGGTCCCCCTTATGCTTTTTTCGCCAAAAAAATCCAAAATTTAATTTTTTCAAAAATTCATAAACTTGTGATGTAGAACTAAACTTTATGCTATATAATGATCAAAATGGCCTCGGGATTGACAATCGATTCGGTTATGATTCTTTTGAATAAAGATATAACTTTTTTATTCCCTGAGCCCATTAAAAATGGGAAAAACTGTATAATTGTTCTGTGCAAATGTATGTAACAGGCCAAAGGAAGCATCTCCATTCCCATAAAGTAAATATGTTATTGATCACAATCAACAGCCGTCTGTCTGTCTGTCTGTCCTTTTGTGTGAACGCGCTGATTTCAGAGAATACAAGAGCTAGAGACTTCGTATTTAAAATATAAGTTCTCGTATTGCCTGGTCAGATCAAGTTGATGTTATTTATTATATCTCGTCCCGGTTTCGAAATATTTCGATTTAATTTGTAATTGTGAAATCAAAATTCGTCGATTTGTTGAACGTTGATTTTGATTATCTTTTAATCGCATGAATTAGTAAGCTATCGTCATTCAGATTTGACAGTGATTATATAAATCTGTAACCAAGATTGTCAGAAATTAATGCAGGGAATTCAATTTAGAGCCCTAATTGTAGGTAAACAGTGTGTTATCGTATGTTTGCTGTTGTTGTAACTGATATTATAATTATTTACTTGAGCTGGCTTGCCAATTAAACAGAATGCCCCAGGGAAGTGTTGCAATAGCTGCGTTTTTCGCCAAACAACGGATAGTTAGACTGCTAGGGATTATGGTGCGTATACTTAATATTTGACGTGGCTGTTCGCCTTGCACTCGCACACGCATGACACGTTCCCAGTCGCTCGTTTACCGACTATCAGTAACAAGGATATATCTGCTCATGCGTTTCATCAGACCATACATAAAAGGATAGCAAGGCCGCGCACAAATTATGACGATAAAAGTATATTTATTCTGCAATTTAACCGAAATTTGATAGAACATTCCAATGACAGCAACAAGACACTCTAGTCGATGCCCTCAGCCCTGGGTGCGATGAGTGATAGGCAGCAAAAGGGGTGGGCGGGCGGCGGTACATTGGGCGTGTAGAGAGCAGCTTGTGTCCATTTGTTGCTCTCGCCCATTGGCCGCAAATCTCGTTAAGCTAAAATGGCAACGTGCCACTCGCTGCCGGCTATAATGCTGATGAGCGGCTATATTGCTGTCCTGCTGCTCTGGCTTGTTGTTGTTATTGCTGTTAGTGTTGATGTTGTCGGCATCCTGTTGCCGCCCTTGGCCGCATTGTCTGGCCCTTTCTGCACACGCCCCAGTCGTTGGCTTCCAGTTCGCCTTTGGCTCTGCTAAGGGATTACTTAGCTGGACACTAATGCGTGTGCTTATTTGTTTGCCTTCTTATTTGATAGTCAGCGGCCCATGTCCCAAGCAACCAGTTCACAACACCCAACTCCAAGTTATCCCATCGCCATCGCTCTCGTGTCTAGGCGCCATCAACGCCACAGTCCTTGCGGCCTTTTAGCATTGCGACAGTAATTTCGAAAGTGTTCACTGCATTTTATTGTTTACGTTTTACTACTTTGCCAATCGCATGAAAATATTCAAATTCTTATTTTTGTTTGTTATTCTGGTAATCAGAAACACACAGGTAAAGCGAAGTGACCTTAATCTATAAGCTAGTTTCTAGTAGTAAGCTAGTTTAATAAGCTAGTTTCTAGTTCAGCTTATAACGCCTTTAAGCTAAATCATAGAATTTTGTGTGCCGATGACAAACAGATAAAAAAAACTAGAAAATGGATTAAAATATGTAATGGTACTTCCGGTTTTTACTTTGGCTCTTCCGGTTTCATTTGAAAATTTTGTCATGAACAAAATAAATTCAATTTTTAAACCTTTAGCATTCTTGAAATTGGCAGTAATTAAATTTTCATCGGCTGTTTTTCTTTTAACTCAGATAGATATTTTCATGACCATTGGTCAGTTGTAAATATTTGATGAGAAATTTTGTTCTATAAATATTTTAGGTTTGTAGAAATGTTGCCTTGCATTTGAAAAATTTGATGCAATGCATTTTATATCCTCTGATTTCCCGCCATACTCACCGACAGTAGATGCCAATCATAACCACACAGGGAAAGTAGAAACTGATACAGCTGGAGACAACAGCATATGTGGGCGTCAGATCCAGTGCGCATGTTGGATACTTCTTGCCATTATCCTCGAAAATCAGCGGCTGGTCGGGTCGATGGATGCCCAGCGAGATGGGCACAAACGAGACGAACGCGGCCAGCAGCCAAATAGCTGCAATGGTAATAACAGCCACCCGTCGTGTCACCCAGCGGCCATATCTGTAATGAGACCAAGAGAGAGAGAGAAAGAGAGAGAGAGAGGGAGAGAGAAGGAGCACATCAGTTTGGAGTAAGAGAAGTATGTTTGTCCCATGCGGTTTGCCAGCATAAAGGGGTATACAAAATTAACAAGAGTTGGGCATTGGTAACAGCAACAGCAACAGCTACAGCAACAGTAACAAGACAAGAAAATGTGTCATGTTGTGATTGCGGCTTTGCATGTTGGTGGCACCAATTTTGTGTGGTGTGCGCGCGACAAGTGCTGGAAAGCAACACAGTTGGCCCAAGTTGTGCATGGGGGCGTAGTAGCATTCATGTAATACGCACAGCTACACGGACGGCCTGGCTGCATGTCATTAATTACCCCGAGCACAGAACAGCAACAGAAGCAGCACAGAGCAGGCTGCGGCAAATCGACCTAAACCGAAAATCAGCCGCAGCACAAGCCATCGAACATTACGCATACCCAAACGCAATGTGGTGTGGCTGGTGACGTATGTATGCAAATCATCGTGTATGGATTTTCGTAGCACTTCGATTTTGACAGCGGACGCACAATTTGATTTTACAGCATCGGAAATGAGCAGGCAGCAGGAACCTAAGGCTGTTGGTATTTTAAGTGCCTCTGTGTGTGTGTGTCTGTGTGTGTGTGTGTGTGTATTGACATAGGAGGGGCTTGGCTGCAGCTTGTATGTATGTTGGCATATGACGCAGCATTTTGGCTCGTACAAATGTAACCGCTGGCTGTGCGGCAGACATGGGCAGGAAATCAAACAGAATAATTCAATTTCAATACAAAGACGCACTCAGCGAATGCGCCGACCGAAAATACTACAGATGACAAGAGCAACAACAACGACAATGACAACAACAACAGAACGGAAAAGGAAGTTTAGGTAATTGTATTCACAAACAAATTCGATTTCATGTGGCACCCAAATTGATTTCCATTCGAGCAGCAACAGCAGCGGCCGCCATTTAGTTGGCACCTACGCAGGCTATAGCCCCAAAAGTCTCTGCCATCTTTTGAGGCACCTCTGCGGGCGCTGTTGCCTGTAAGTACTAGCCCATCTAGCCAATATCACTCTAAACAATTCACTGTGCAATGCCAAGTGGCAAGTGGCGCCACACGCATCTATTGATAGAGCAACCAACCATGCCCCAAAGAGCTAATTGAAAACGTGTGTGTGCGTGAGTTCCTCAGCTCCACTCCACAGTCAACCTATGCCAGTGCCCATTTGCATTTAATGCGTGCGTGTGTTACTGTGTGTGTGTGTGTGTGTGTGTTGTGCCACAAGCAGTCAAGATATTATAGCCAGGCACGCACAATGGCAGTCGTCTATTGTGAGTGTGTGCATAGTTCGGTTAAGTCTGGCGTTTATTTTGTTTGCCATGTGTCGTGTGATGTTTTATGAGTTTTTATGAGCCCTTTTGCTCAGTGCTTAAATGTTGCAAACACTTGCTGTTCCTTCTGTTGTTTGTCAAGTGTTGCAGGCATATGACAGTGCGCTTAACCCAAAACCAAAACCAAACCACAATCCCCAAAACCCAGCCAACCCAAAAAACACAATTACAAACATTCCCCAAAGCGCCATTCTCGTTGGTTTTTGTCGCTTTACCGTTTTACCTCTCGCTCACGCATACACACTCCCTCTCCCAGCCTTCCCCTCTCTGTCTTTCTGTGTCTTTCTGTGCCCGCCGTAAAAGTTTGCGTCACTTTTTATTGCAGTTTAAAGTGAATTTTATGCATGATACGAGAGCATGCACTCACATGCTCGTTCTGTGCCTGACAGTTACGATGATGACAGACGCTGTCAGTTACAATTTTATCGCATAAAACATTTTTTTTCTCTTTAATTCCGCCATAATTTTAACTTTGTCAGCGGCTGCTTCTAATTAGATTTGAACGCGCGTTTCATTCATTCAAATCTCATTTTTCATCTTTTTCGCCAATTTTTGCTGGCTGTGCGCAAATCTTAGAAGGCGCAATTAAATTAAACGCTTGCAATTATTATAAGACGGTAAGAAAATACAACGAATTTCTCAGCGTCAGAGGTGGCCAACCTAATGAGACGCTGACGCTGGCAGTTCGCGAACTTTGACATGAAAAACTGAAGACCTCAGATGCTGTTCCCACTTTGAAATGCAAATAAATCAGATTTGCATAAGCAGCAACGCCAGTCTGCGCCGCCTGCCGCCATCGTCCTGTTGGGGCCAGCACTAATAACGCTAGACACGCAGCATTCAGAGCTAGACCCAGACCCAGACGCAGACCCACATCTTGGCAGTTAAAAAAAGTATCATTTAGACACTTGGTTAAGCCGACGATTAAATACTTTACCAATATAGATCATATTTTTGAAGTATTTAATATTAAGAACTTGGGTAGCCGAATTAAAAGTTTATCTACTATAAATAATTTTCCCAATCGGAAGTAAATATAAACTAATAATCTTCTTTCACAGCGTTACACATTTTGCGAGTAAGCTTAACTATATTATTCAAGGGTATATACAAATTATGTGCAGCGAAGAGATTTTGGCCTTGCGTGGGATTTTCACTGCCAGTGAGAATCTCTAGGGAGTGATAGGTGGCGTTTTGACGCTTTAAGTGCAGGCCGCAGACACACTCAGAAGTTAAGAAAAAATGACCTCGGCGCTTACAGTGGCCAAACTCAATTTAAAAGTGCTTAAATTGACCCACAGATTACATGCAAATTTAGCAAAAGGTAAGCAACGCAAATAGCTTTGGTGGGATGATGTAAAATCTTAAAGTACATCAAAATTATTATGTTAACACATCAAAAAATAGATTATAAAGTTAACTAGCTAGTTCGTCAACAACTTGTTTATTTTTTTGAAGCGCTTTTATCTCATATCAAATAGCTTAATTAATTTGCAGTTAATTTATAAACAACTTTTCATCGCTTCATTACAAACAGCCAACGTGGCTGTGAATCAGTGCAAATTAACAAACAGTTGCAAACTTTTCGCATTCAAATGCTTGACTAACAAAAAAAAAGTGACATCCGCATTTGCAGTTTATGACCAAGTAAACTTTGCCAAGTCGATGAAATGTCGATGGAATGTGTTATCGCGCCAACTCGTTAAGTTCTTAAAGAGCTTGCAAATAAAAACAAGTAAGAGTGCTCTATTCGAGAATGCCCGACTAGGATATACCCTGAACCCAAGTCTTACAATCATTCATAACTATTTATCAGCATTCATACATAGAAACACACACACACATTTGCTGCTAGCTGCGCACAATGTCTTTGGGGTCGGAGATGCTTCCTAATGCCTGTTACATATTTTTCCCATTTTTAATGGGTTCAGGGTATAAAAACCAGACTTAATTCACAAAGTACACACACACACACACCAATACACAGACTAACACCCACAAAGAGAGCGAATGACACTTCAATACATATGTCGTGTAACATTTTCCATAAACGAATAAGCTTTAGCTGGGGGCCAGCAGAGGTGGCAGGTGCAAGTGGCGCAACAAATGCCAGTAAGCTAGAAAGTGAGCGCATAAATAGAGAGACGGTGGACAGCGTGATAGGGGGGAGCTGGGGGAGCCGTGGTGCTGAAGAGAAAATACGTTTCTACTTTTGGCTTGTGCTCAAAATAGCATCAAAGGATTTATTATGGCTCTTTGCAGCAGGAGCAGAATCAGCCAGCGTGGCAGATACGGCCAGAAGTGTCTTGTTGTCATATGTGGACGGACAGCAGCTCTTTTTTTTTCAAGCACCACACCCTGTATAACACAATGCCCTCTACCCCCTCTACCAGTAACTTTAACAGCCGGTGGGCCACAGTAATTTCGCTTCTGTAGCTGTTGAGACTTTGTCTTTGGCTGTGAGCGACTTGGCCAGCACCATTTTAAACAATACACACTCACTCTCGCACACAAAACTGCTTGTGTGTGTGTGTGTGTGTGTGTGTGGCGAGCAGCCATTTTGTTGCGGTCTTTTTTGCCCACTGTTTGCCACTGACATGTCATAAATTCTCGTTTGACTTTTACCAGAATCGTAATATTTGGGCACTCAAATTGGTTGGTTTCTCGTTTTGCGGTTGCGGCATTGTTAAAAATTTAATTAACACACAATTGTTGTGCCACAATGAGATACTAACGAAACGCTGTTAATGTTATTACCTTCAAATGTGCTGCCCTTTGTCCGCGTTACTTGCTTTGGCAGTTAATTACGACTACTGCGAACAGAGTCTTGGCCACCACAAAGTCAACTGACACGCAACGTGCATATTGCTCGCAGTTGTTGGTTGGTCAACTGACAAAATGCAACACAAGCAATACAACAAGATATTGTGTCATACCCAGACATGGGACCATGGCAAAGCAATGCAAGAGTCCAGCTGTGTCGGCAGAATTCCATTGTGTTTGCCAAACAGACACACACAGGCACACACATACACACATATGCCAACACACAATCAAGCTTCCCCACACTCATGTATGTATTCAAGCTAGTAGGTCGAGCTTAAATTGCTGGCAGCAGGTGAAATTCGTGCGCCTTTAAGAAATTACCTAAATCAAGCAGCTCTAATAGACTGAATTGCTTATTGCTTATGATAGAGAAAGACATAAAAACTGAGTGCCAATTTTTCTGAAACATATAAGTCATACTGATATTTCAATCATCTAATTGAACAAACAGCATAATTGTGTGCCATAGGTGTTTTTTTTTAATTCTGGCAAAGTTTCACAGTCGAAAAGCTATTAGGATAGTCACTTGGTTCTTGGCAATGACTTCCTGTATATGTTGAAGTATATTTATCTATAAATCAGAGGCTGGTGATGCAGCAAAAGTGCTTAGTAAACTTTAACACACCGCGCATAAAAATGAAGTCACAGGCGTGATCTGCTCCTGGTGGCAAGAAAAAAAAAGATGAAGTCGTTAATGCCCAATAAATCTGTTACTAATGAAACAATTATGTGCTGCGATTAATGAGAGTCGGCGCCGTAAACAAGTCGAGTGCCTGTAGCGCCACAAAGTGAACGACCAAAAGGTGGCAATGAGAAACGTGACGTGCATGACAACGCGGCGGATGAGTAATATGCATGGGAGAGGATGCTGTTGAATAGGGGGAAGACTATATCACTTGCAAAGTCTGTTTTTAATAAATCGATATTTAATAGGGCTTTCATTGGAGCGTCAATGTCGCATCAATAATATTTTCCACTCACTTGCTGACAGACAACAAATGAGAGAAGCTTTGGGCTCTAAATACGTATTATTCATGGAGACTCGCTAAAATCAATAGGGGGCAAGCACATGAGTCTACTATACTAAAATCTACTGGCCGACACTCGATGCACAATTAATTTCGATAGATTCGTGTGAAGCACGCGATGACAGGCAGCTGTAGCTGAAGCTGTTGAAGCTATTGATAAATTGTATAATTCATGCATGTGACAGTATCATCAACGTCGCCATCGTCGTCGTCGTCGTCCTCATGTTTATTAGTTACGGCACTCACCTGAGCGGATCCTTGATGTGTATGTAACGGTCCATGGATATGGCGCACAGATTCAATATAGATGCCGTCGAGCACATGACATCAAAGGCCACCCAAGTATCACAAAACTCTGCACCAAAGATCCAATAACCTGCAACAGAAAGAGTAATAGTTGAGCTATTGATTGATTGATTGACCGAATGATTGACTAACAGCCCGACTGATTGCTTGTTAAAAATACTTAATAACTTCTCGCATACGAATGCCCTGCCTCTCAGTCTGGATATGAATGTGGATGCAATGTAAGTGGCTATGACGAGCAGCACAAACGGAAATTGCCATTTTGCGGCCGACAGGGGCCAGAGGAAAGTTCTTCATTTTCTCGACAGCACATCAGTAAATGTAACAACATCCAGTGCAACGAACGAAAATAGCTTCTCACTATACGAATTGTAATACTCCTTAGTCCTGCCATAATTCGAGTATGTTAAGTAAATGCAAACTGGCTTTCATCTTAGGGACATTTTAACATATCCAGCATGCAATTCAACATGACCTTCCTTTCGATTTATTTAGATTCTTTAATATTAGTACAATGAAACAGTTGAAGATGCGTGTGTTTTTAATTGGAATTTACTTGACACATAATAATTTTAAAGATGGAAAGTAAACGTCACATTTGTAAATGCAAAAATCATAAGAACTCGCTTTTTAGATAACGTAAACGGTATTTGGCTGTCGATCACGCTGTCCTATCTACAGGAATCTTACTAGCATGAGCATGTGTTGACTTATTCATAACGCAAATTGAATTTAAACGATTTCATAAATTAATTTCCGTTTCCTGTCCGCTACAGTCTCTGGATTTCAGTCTGTGCATGTATGGCTCATACGTTATTTACATTCGATTTGCGTTGGCAAAAATAAAGCGATCCCTTTGTGTGGCAATTTTATAAGTGCGTTTGCAATTATGGCAAAGGACAACCAGCCAGTCTGCAGGGTCCATTGAAGTTCTATGCGTGCCCGAAATCCGACGGATGTCCGATGCTGTGTCCATCTGAATCCGTGAAGGAAATCATCCTGGCACGGATATATACATAAATGTGGCGTCATGATTTATTTAATATCAGGTCTCAAAACCAAACGCATTTACTGTGAGTGGGTGGGTGAGCGCTGATTTTGTGATATCTGATGATGCGCATATATCATGGTTGTTTTGGCTTTTATGCCCGTTGTGCCTGGCTTGTCACAGGATATAGCTCTTTAGCACACAGGATGTGGCGCATCAGCAAAAGGCTTTGCCATCGTCACTGCCTGCTTCAAATGGTAATCTGCCACCGCACTTTGCAGTGAATGCAAGATATCGATTTCTGAATGGTTTCTTTATCTGATTGGGTCCAGTGCCAATCACTCTGACTACATCCATAAATCCATCTTGAGTGCGTCAGATCGAATCGACTATTAAATTCACTTACATGCATTTAAATCTGTTGGTGACATTTAAAATTGTATAACATCCGATTTTTTAACATAACAGCTAACAGTTGTATGCAGAGAATACTAATTTATTCTAAACTAGTATGCAGGCTCTAACTAGTAATTTAGTAGGTATATTCCTACATAAATCTTATCGTAAAATGGCAACAACAATGTATTGTACAATGCAATACGTACACTCTGCCAATTTCAAACTCATCACAAATATTGTGATATGGTCTTTCAGCCTCCTGTCTGCCAAAATGTATTAAACATTAAGTCAATGACGATTTGCAAATGTCTACATGTCATAGTATTTCAGTATGAAAGCAGAGAACACCTTTGGGCTACTGAGTTATATACTCGACAAAGCTGTTCTTAATACTTTTACAGTCTTCTGGTTTAAATCAGCAAATAATTCGAGTGGCTGTCATACAGAGGAATACATATTAACAAATATTGCTAGTACTTTTAAAGTCTTCTGGACTAAATCAGCAAATAATTTGACGTTGCTGCCATACAGAGGAATCCATATTCGCCTGTGCCCAATCTGCTGCTATATGAGTATATTGAATGGCTTGTGTATTTTGTGAGCTGGCACAGCTGCTGCCATCTCTCAGTCAGAGTCCCTGTGGCCTGTTGTTGCTCAAATTTGTATAAATATGCTGAAGCTTGTGCGTTTGTTTGCTGATTTGCCAGCCTTAGAGCGTGCCAAATGTTGTTCTACTGGCACCCATACAGGTTCATGTTTGCCGGCACTTTGTCGAAAATAATTTGGCTGAACAGCTCTCAATCCACATGTGTGTAGAGTACTATATACACTTATATATATGTGCTTATATTTTGGTCCTGAGGCACCTCAGCAGGCACTCCAGCTGCTGTTTGTCTTCAACACTCTGCAAGCAGAGAATTTTTATTTATTTTTTCACACTTTCTGCTTACGCAGCAGCAGCGTTGGTCCTGGTTCCATCCTGAAGTGGCAAAGTCGTTTATTATTTTCACGCACAGACAGACGAACAGAATTACAAACATACAGCTATAGCACACATGGATGAGAATGTATCTCTGTTCTGTTCTTTTCTGTTCTGTTCTGTTCTGTTGCTGAGGTAACGCATCACTACACTTCAGCACATTTCCTCATACAGTACATATGTGTGCCTGGCCTGCTGTTTTCTCTGTATTTGTTTGTGTTTTGCCCTCTCATTGGGCACTCGCTGAACACGCATTGATGTCGCCTACGTGTTGTCTCAGCCGGAACATGTCGTCGACAAAAGCAGGAACAGTAGCTCCCAGTAGCTGTCAGACAGTCTTCAAAGCGTTTCATCTTATTAAGGCGTAAATTCAGCGCCTAATTTGCCAGTTATTTGCTTAGCCCTCCATTCGCTCTTTCCCAGTTTAGGTATTTAGTTTATAGCACAAATTTTGCATTCTCTCAGAGCTGCGACTGTAGTGCTCAGATTTCGATGGTAATACTTTCGAGTTGACAGCTTTGTCAACGTCAAAGTTGAATTTAAAAGGCAAAGGATTTCAGGAAGTGCATGGCAGCAGCAGCTGCAGCTACAGCTGCCACTCACTTGAAGTTTTCTGTTATGCCTGAGTGAGGTCAAAGTTATACTATAATTCCTGAATATAAAGGATTTATGTATGGGCGGCTGCACGTCAATTCTGTATATTAGCTAGCAGCAGTGAAACTGCGGCTTTGCCAGACATGGCATAAAATGAAAACAGCTGTTGGCTAAGTAGTTTCACCTTTTGTATTGTGCACTCACTGAAGGACATGCAACTACTCAATGTGTTTTGCGACCACTCAACCGGCTCGACAGCGCAGCTGACACTTTAAAAGGCATTGCTACAAAGCCACACAAGATCCCCACTTTAAGCGCTGCCAGGCATATCAAATGGGCTCACATGGGCGCCCATCATCTGCTACCCGCGCCCCCTCTTACCCAACTGGTACCATTAGCCCCATGAAGCTCGTCTTTTTTGCATGTTGTCGAGTCGTTTGTTTGCGCGACAGCCTGCAGCATTTTACATAAATTTATTGCGCGACAATTTCAATTGCAAATTTCCATTACGCTGACAGCGAATGATATTCGTACTTACCGAGCAAATCGTTGACACCAGCGAATGTCATCACCAGAGCGGCCACAAACAGATCCGCAATCGCTAATGAGGCCAAAAACAGATTGCCAATGCGGCGCAGGCTCCGCTCCGTGTAGATGGCCAGGCAGACGAGAATGTTGCCAGCAACCGAAAGGAATATCAGCACCGATAAAAAGATGCCTGCGGCGGGGCAGAGAGCTCAAGATTAGACGGTGTGTGTGTGTGTGTGTGTTTATTATAAAAGAAACGTGAACATTCATAAACATAGCATACTTATGGGGGTCGAACCAATGACAAATACGTATATGCATGTGAGTGTGTGCGTGTGCGTGTGCTGGTGTCTGTGTGTGTCTGTATAACAAGGCACATGCGTTTGTGTGCGCTCTAATTGAACAACAAATAGGTTGTAGTTGTGTACTGTGAAAAGTGGACAGATGCTCGTGTTCTTGGTGTTGTTGGTGGTGCTGGTGGTGATGTTGGTGGTGTTGGTGGTGTCTGTTTCTCTGGTTAGACATTCAACGACATTTACTTTACCAACAACTACAATTGACACAAGTGAGAGCTGTTCCGGTTCCTCACCAACTATTGTATCCATTTCAGAGGCATTTGTCCAGCTCGTCTCATTGTAATACGATGTTAGCTGCAACGAGATGAGAAGATTGAAGAATAAAGTTTAAAGTGACTTTCACTCCAAAACACAACTAAGCTAACAAAACTCTTATGCTACGGGTATTGACTACTTTATTGCCAGCCCATGCCGGCATATTAGCCCTTGTCTCTATGAAAATGGTCTTAATTACATGGCATTTAAGTTGCCACATGGAAAACATAAGGCAACGCGGCTTTTAAGTTATAACGTGTGGGCGCGGGGGACAACAACAAGTTTTAATTAACATCAAAGGCTTTGACTTTGTCCTTACGCCAAACTAATTAAATATATAAATTGTGTATATGACACAAACTGCTGAAGAATGAAACATTTTACACTAATTAAACGGCAGGCATTAGTTTTCCGTTGTTGCTTCCAATGTTCAATTACGTTGTGTCTCCTTCAGTTTCAGCTCGCAGCTCGCAGCTGTCAGCTGGCAGCTGGCAGAGTTGGCATAGCTGGCTCCTCGACAACCCTGGCAACTTGTCTGTGGTTCACATGTCTTGCTGCGGTTGGGCTTGCTGGGCTCACAGAGCAACTATCAATCATTTGGCATATGCGGTTGCCCAGGAGCGACTTAGCACTTAGTCGGGACCACATTATTCATAATTAAAATCAACAAACTTCTGCCTCTGTTCTAGTATTGCGTTCAAAATAGTAAATATCTGGGCCATAATATAATTAATTTGTAAAACTAAGCGTGGATCATTCATGCCTGAGTCTTAGCTATATCTTCCGCTGTCAAAGCGAATTTGCCTTGTGGTTTTTGCCAGTCAGCTATTGTCTGAGTATGCGTTTGTATTCTTGTATCTGTGTATCTGTGTATCTGTGTAACTGTGTGCTTGGCATTTCGGTTATGTATTTCAATGTTGGCATTTCAGTGGTTGGCCCATCTTTGCCTTTGGGTAACTGGATAACTGACCAAAACTATGCATGCATGAATTTAATTCGATTGAAAACCACAACTGAGTGTTTCTCCTACAACCGTATACATGTGCATGCGACTGTGCGAATGAATTTATTGAGTGAGTGCTTCTACGACCAGACCAACCATTATATAAAGAAAAATTCAATTAAACGTTTAACATATTTGAAGGCCTGCCAGCTTCAAGGATAACGAATGCGTATGCTATCCGACACGGCGGCTATGACCACTCGGCGGCATTAATATGCAGGCCAGGCAGCCCTTGTGAATAATGATTTTCGCTCTTAATGCGCCACCTGAAAGTATAATAACTTTTGTTAGAAGCCTGCAACGCTTAAGCTGCTCGTATTACTACGTGCTAGTATATTCTTGTATTTTCACAGAGTCTCGCGCTTTTCTATTTCTATTTATGGTTATTTCATTTCGTTAATGATGTATTATTAACGAAAAAAGTGAAAGTAAAATTGAATTGGGTAATCTCAATTATATTTGGATTAAAAAAAAGTATGTTACATGTTAAAGAGTATTCAATCTTCTCTGCGCCTAAAAACGCAATCAGTTCATTCTATGTGCGATTCAGTGCGACCCACGCGGCGTATGTGAAACATTTATTTACCGCAGAAATATATGACCATATACGAAACATAAGCAACAAAAATGCAAATGAGAATGCTAAAAAGGAGCCTCAAAACCGCTGACACATGCTATTAATTAATTTAAACATAAAATTGCCGCTGCTGCAAAGTATATTCAACTTACTGCCGGGTGGGGCGGTTTGGAGGAAAGTATATATCTGTACCTGCACAGCTCTCTTTTCATTTTATTAAATGAATTCCGCAGAGCTCATTTTCTGGATACATTTTTGAAGCGGCTTAAAAGTTGCTAATTGCTTGATATACGCAGCTTTAATTATACAGACGGTGGGCTTACCCTATACAAATATTAAGCCAATAAATGTGGAGTGATGCGTAGCAGCTCCAGTAGACATCAAGTGGCCACATGGCCGCATTAATTAAGTTTAATAACTAACAAGACGTCAAAATATCAGACAAGTGTAACGGATATTCCAATTAAGCGTCATAAGTGACAGATTTTGGCAATTCTAAAGATGATGTATTAATTTAAATAAAGAGCAATTTGTAATAATTATTTATTAATTATTAAATTGGTTGAAATTTACTTTGTTGCTTTCCAAAGGAGTTCATTTGAATTTTAAATGGCTTTAATTTCAATTTCAATATTAACATAAGCTCCTTGAGTGAACATTTACCAGTATTCGCTTTCACAATCTTCGAGCCACTTGCAAATCTAATAATTACAATTAAGTAAGTAATTGACCAGCTCACAGTGGGCCCCAAGGCATTTTAACTTCGAATTTGTGTCGCTGCCTTGCATACAAACAGCGTAAATTATTTATTCAGAACTTGGCCAACCTCATTGATTGCCAGGCAATAAGCTCATTGCGCAACTAAGCCAGCTCCCTGTACAAGTAGATGTATTGTATACGAGTAAATGGCCAACGGTAATGACTTGGAAAGTTAAGGATTACGCATAATATACCATGAATTTACAATAACCATACTTAATTGGCGCACTGCGCTTCAGTTGTCCACTCCCTTGATCATTAATCCATCGTGTGAATAAAAAGAGGCACTTAAGATCATAAAAATAACATTAAATGCTTTTGCGAGTCACGGGACTGTTGTAAACATATTCATTTAATGAACCGATTTAAATGCTGTCACACATAACGACATCATGATATCCTGCACCCAGAAACGGGGTAAAAACGGGCATAATGCCATTTATCACAAAAGCACGTAACTTCTCTGACATTTTAAAGCGTTTGTGCGGCTTGTATTTGTGCTTAGTGGTACATAGTAACACAGATAAACCAAAATCTAACTCTAATCTTAATTGAATGTTGTTCTAACCCAAAATCCTCGCATGGGGAGCTAAAAACATATACGATGATAACGAGAAACTGTCACCGGGGTATCTGCTAGTCGTTCATTATTTTGATTATATAATTGTTATTGTGTGGCATTTTTCACGTAATTAAAAATCCGTTGACAATGCAACTAACTACAGTGGCTTTAGTAAATACCTACTTAAATTTATGTGGAGCTACATACGTACTGCGTATACTCAACACAAAATTCAATGTATATATTCAATTCCCATTTTTACTATTTAATTGCAACTCCACTTTACAATTGAAACAATCAGCAGAGACAGAGTGAAAGCAGTATCTGCTTCATATTCGACAGAGCATTCTGTGAGAGAGTGTGTAATGGAATTAAAAAAGTAAGATACGAGATACAGTTACTGCGATAGCAGCTGCTGCATTTAATTGGCAATAAAAGTGGACAACGAATGTCAAAAGACGGCTACAGAGGGTGGCTTAATATGTTTTTGTGTTTTGGCTACAAGGTAAATGCAATTGTGCTTAATAAAAGAGTTAACATGCGTAAAATGAAGTGTTGGATAATGAGTTTAGTCCGATTACTTTGAGCTTTGTTGAATGCATTAGTGAGTTCCAAGTTCCAAGGGATCTGTTCTTATATTTTTATAATTTGCCAATTGCGAATTCTTAGTAATTCACCGAAAAATATATACTATTTAAGTTAGTCACAATCATTTTTAAACGACACGTATCCTTTTCCTTATTTGAAAGCATGCAACTTTTAACCAGCTTCAATTTAAACAAAGAAAGCCCGCAATACATTTTGACTGCAATATAATGTTAGTTATCCTTCGGTGACCAATATGAATCGTCATACATTTTTAAGGAGTGCTTCAAAGTAATATTATGTACCGGGATTGTTATTAAACTGCTGCGCATGAGGCACTCATGTACATAATATACGGCTAAGGTAGAGATAGAGAGAAAAACAAGAGCACAAAACAACAGGCCTCAGGATTTAGCTTGGCGAGTGTGTGTGTGTCGGCGCTTAGGCTCTGTTTGTAAAGTTAAATGGCACAATGCGTTGATTAAACGTCAAAACACCAACACTTACACACACACAAGCAACAAGGACATGGACGCTTACACGCACAAATTGCCCGCTGGCGTCGGCCAAGTGAGCATCGCAACAAAGTCGACTACAATAATATTGCGCAAAAGGACAAAGTTACAAAACCTGTGCACAAACAACTACAATGACAACAACAGCAACAGCAACAACAACAACAACAGCAGCAATTGCAGAAAACTGTTGCCAACGGCAGTACGCCTCCTTTGTCTGTCTTCGCAATTGTCCGACTGTCCGCCTGTCAGACTGCCTGTCTGTGTGCTTCTGCGTTTACTTGTGGCTGTGTGTGTAGAAGTGTAAATATAAGCGCCTGCCGGATGTAGTGTGATTTACAAGCACAGCAACAACCCAACGCTCGCATAATAAGCAAAACCTATAGCAAAGGCAACACACACATCGAGAAGTCCTTTCATTTTCGTTTCATTCTCAAGCTTTACGGCCGAATGGAGCCTGTTTATTTTACTCGCTTTACAGTGTCATTTGAACAGTTCCGCCACTTGAACTGCTGTAATTCATTCTATCATTCGTTGTCAGCACACAGAGCAAAATGAACAAAAGACTAGTTGCTTTGGTTTCCATTTTATAAGTATTTCAATAAAATAAAGCTATTTCAGAAAGAAATTACTGAAAATTAGGCAGCAGCTCTTCAAAGAGAAAAATCTATATGTACGTACGTTAACGTTAACGGAAAAAATAATATAAATTTATATATATATATTTACTTATACATAATTGTGCATAATTGATGTATATGATGCTAGCCAATATCCGGTGTTCATTGATCATTGCCTCTCATACGAGCAATTTTCACAGTAGCAAATATCCAAGAACGTGACTGAAATGCTATGAATCTGTCGCGGTTAAAGTTCTGACAGCCGTGTGAATCCCCTGCTCCCAGTTGTGTGGCCGCACAGGAAATAACACGCCGCTTGCATGTGGCACATTCACATACACATACACACACAAATTTACACACAAGCACGCATATTCAGTCAACCAAACAAGTTTACAAGCATTATTATTACACTTACATGTATCCTGTACATTCTTCCGCGCTGCCTTGTGAATACCCTCGAGAGAGCATTAGAGTTTTTCAATTGTTTATGGGAAACATCCGATTACTTTTACTGGATTCATTCAGAATAGGAATTGACTTGGGACTCTACATATTTCTGAGATAGTCGATGATTAAAGTTTCCACATTTTGTATAATATTGTTTTTATATTTTAATGTAGTCTTGATCAAAAACACGATTTCCTAACTGTGAATTGAGTCTGAGAAAAATGGTCATTGGTAATTCAAGAATGTGCAGCATGCCATACTTAATATGTGTCTGACCTCATTTGATCCAGTAATCCACATTCAATATATCAAGACAGTTGCAGCTTTCCGTTGATTTTTATTTGATTTCCTTTCCCTTTCGCTTCATCTCACTGCAGCTAAGCTCGTTATTAAATTGACTGCTTTGAAACGACAGTTTTATTCACATTGGCTTCACTAACATTTCATTGGCACATTTTGTTGAGCTATTTCTACAGTGCATAAGAAATTTATTCAGATGAGTGACTGCACTGAGCTAAATAAAAATCAGCTAATAAAACTTTGCAGTTTTTGTCAGAGTAGTTTTTCGAAATCTTTAAGCTCAAAGCCCAACTTTGATGGCAACTGAATAATGCAGCTTCTATGTCAAAACTTTCTGCAATTTACAGATGTACATACTACAGCATACTAATATATGCTGAGAACAACAACAATATGTATTCATTCTTAAAGCCACAAGCCAGGGCAGCTAGTTATTTTGACTGGCTTTTGTAAATTGTGGAATGGTTAGCTTGCACTTTACGATCAGAGAAGCCACAGCAATGATTAGCATATATTTAAATTCGCATAATAAACAAGAAATTTCGTAGGCTTTTCCTGCTCAGCTCTTGGCTCTATATACACATACATACATACATACATGTTTAGTTTGCACTGGCAGGAAATTGGGCAGAAGGAAGTGGCTGTAAGTATAAGTATATGCTCAGCATGTTTTGGTCTGTTTTGCCTCGGCTTGGCTTGGTTGGCCCATAGATACGATAATAACAGTGCTAACATGCTGATTTATGCGCTGCGCAAATATTTGTTGAGGTTGCCCAAACTCTAAAGTCTAAAGTCAGCTTTTAAAGTTTCTTCCACAACTTAAAGTCATTCCTTTGGGATGGAATGGTACCTTTCTATGTTTGCATACATTTAAAGAAACAAAAAAAGCCGGGGCATAAAGTATTATTGACTATTAGATACTCTGTAATATTAATAGGCGCTTTCAAACGATTCCTTAACATTTCTTACTTGCCGAATGCATAAGCACATTAGGTTAAAAGTACCAATAAACATGTCGTCCAATTAGATAATATACATTTAGTATAAATATACCCATAACTGCATTATCCACTAGCGTGATCTTTCTTTTCCTGTCCCTATCCTTAAGTATAAGCTGAAAATACACTTTACACCTGCTCAACAGCTTTTATATGTATAAGCAGAGCAAATGTGTCAGTACGACGCCTAAGGTGTCTGCCACGCCCACTCATTCGAAGCAGATGTGTAAACTGTAATAACAATTGTCAAAGTGTTCCTCTGCCATTGTTGAAGCTGTCAATGCCTGTGTGCCAGTTGACAATTGCATAAAGTTGGCAGGCCATCTGCTTGTTTCATCCTGCAGTTTGCCGAGTCGTCCCTGTTTGCATGTGTCTACTACGATTGCCAAGTAACAAGTTGTGTGCACATATGTTTGTCTGACACAGTGTGTGTGTGTGTGTGTGTGTTTGCGCCTTGTTTGTGTTCATTGTTAGCATTTGGCATAATTAAACGCAGCTGAAAGTCATGTCAACATGCCCTCATACCCATACACACATACACTGACACAGACACAGTGCTAAAGCAGTCGTAATTACGCAAATAGACGCTGCGACACTTAGTCTCTCGAGCACGCCTAAAAGTATGCAGTATTCACACACATGTGTTGCCTGCCAAATTTAGCAAATCGTCATAATTGAAGCAAAGCATCTATGAATTTGTCAAAAGACTTTTGCACACGCTTTACGAGCATAAATGTGCATAAATGCAAATGAGCCTTTAATAAATACACAGAAATGTCAAAGTCCCGATAAGGTGTTTTTTAGGTTAGACTCTTAGAAAAGCAAACACACTGAGAGAAAAACATTTTAACTTGAATAAATGCAAATAGTATACTATAACGAGCATGTCAGATTTAGGAACGAGCTCTTTCAAATGGCGTTAAGTTTCTTAAACGTTTGATAAGTGTACCCTAAAAAACTATTTGTTTGCAATTTATATTTTAAACTGTGCGTTTTATATGTGTTTAAGTGTGGCAAAAAACGTTTATAAAAATGTTTGTGCTTTAATTTTTATTTTTTTTTTCTTGAGTGTAGGGCTAGAAAATTGCATGTGATGAATGCTTGGTAGCATTTTCAATTATTAAAGCATTAATTAGATTTCTACCCCCAGAAACTTGAGCACGCAAAACGAACATTTAATACCCCTGGGCTAGGATTCACACGTGCGGCATGCGTTAGGGTCTGATTTGATCTTGGACTGGCCCCAACATGCCAAGTGGCAAGCGCCACACCCATAGCAATTCCGGTGCCTTTTCATTTCTGCCACCTTGTGCGCACATATCAAATTGTGCACTAGATAAATAATTAAAAAACCTGTCAGCACTTGGCAGGAGTGTACCCCAAATGCTTGTTAATGCGAAAAAGTTATTAAAATTTCTCTTGCCTCAATGCTTTCCGTGCAGCTGAATGTGGCAGTTAACCACTGACCCAATTTGCAGATTATCTACTGAAAAGACAAACTGTAGAGTTAAGCAAAATATAAGCTGTATTGAATTGACTGCTACCCTCAGTTATGAGACGATAATTGTCTTTGTGTTGATAATTGAATTGAGAAACGAGCTCTGTGCAACTAAATTTCCATACATATGTATAGATGGATAAGTGCTGTACAATCGAACAACAATAACAACTACAGACGAGGAGCTATGCTAATTTAGCAATGTCCTGTGTTGTGGTTGCTGCGGCTGTGTATCTGACGGATGTGCACTTGTGCACTGTCAATTGCCTGCAGAATTGTGTGGCTTGTGAACATCACCTGTTCGCCCGTTCTCGGATTGAGATATCGATTCGCCCGCTGATATTCGGGCACAATAATTAGCTGGCTGCTGCTGCAGGAGTTGTCGTTGTTGCTCTTCAATTGAATGGGACCACTGCCAAAGCAGTTGACTTAAGCTGATTGCAAATTGTAGTCTATCAATCGACTCGTCGATTGTCGATTTCAATCTTCATCTCTTGCTGCTGCTCCAGCTGCTGCTGCAGCTTCATCACACTTTAACTAGGAGTGAAAGCCAATCGATTTTACGCCATGTGCCGTTCCTTTTTTTTTGCACTTGCCATGCAAACGAATTTGAGTGGAAAACTTGTAAAATGAGTGGCAAACGTTGTCGTTGCCTTACCCCGTTGTATGCTTGACAAACAGTCAGAAAACTTCTCACACTACTACAATTGCAGTCTGCAGATATACCAGTACTAGCATACACACATACATACATATATGTACACTTTTGCACAGCTGCACTTGTTTTGTGGCACTAGTAAGGCTGATTCTGCCATCCTTTGTGTTCGCCGATTGCTGAGGTCTTCATATTGTTGCACTCGAACAAATACACAAATACACAAACACACACACACAGACATAACGTTGCCCTTGGCGAGGTGCGCTGCGTTACAAAAGTGTTAGAATCGTTACGATGCACATCACTTGAGGCGACCAAGTAGTAAATCATAAATAGATATTGACTTATTTTCGAAATCAAGTGTGTACAAATTGTAAAAGCCATCAACCTGACAACCACTTTTATTGCATACTTTTGGGCCAAGTGGCTTGAGCAACAGACGGGATGATGTCTTCCTTAATGTAATCGCTCATTGTTGTATCGCAATTACATGCTCAACTTGCAAGGCTTGTGCTTACTTCCTGGCTGGCTGCAGTTATCGATCCTGGCATGAATAGAGCCATGGCTGGAAATCCGAGAGCGCACACAACCAACACGACAATAAAAAGTGTAATGAAAATAGCAAAAAACGGGCTCACGTTTTATGGTCAATAAAACGAGAGCCTTTTGGGTTTATTGAAACCCTTGGACTGCGCATTGAAAAATCTTTAGCTGCCATCTGAACCCTCGTCAAAAGGGAGCAACCTATCAGTGAAAACTGAAATGCAGACAACATAAAAATCACAAATTACCCGCGATTTTCATTTGCTACTTTTGCCACACACAACTTGACTAGATGCACACACATACACACAGCGGGATAACATATATTGAGCGCTTAAGGACATCATGTTCTAAGCAATTATATGGCAACTCCTATACAAACATATTGAGGTGACTGTGGTTCAGCATAATGGGTAAGTCGAGGTGTGAAAAGACCAGAGTCGCTTCCCCTAAGAGGTTAAATCGCTCATACACACACATATTCACAGAGAACTGCATCAGGCTAATAAGCTGTGTGTGTGTGTGTGTGTGTGTGTTGGAATGTGTTTTCGTCTGTTTGCATTCCCTTTTGCGGTTTATATATGTGACCCAATTTATGGTCAGGAAACCATGGGGTACTTTGCTTTCCAAGCGTGGCGCTCATTTGTTTTGCGGCTGTTCCCATAATAATGGCAGTCAAACTGACAAAAACACACACTGACATACGCACACACACACACGCACACAAATTGCTTCTGGTCGTATTTAATTCCAGATAATTAAATTCAATTGCTAGGATTTAGGTTTGATTTCATTAATAAAATAAATATATATATTTATTTAAGCTAAGTTAAGCTATGGATTTGGCATTTGGAAAATCTAAGATATGCAGGAATTTGTAACCAAAATTTATAAAATATAACATATTGAAAAATCTGCAAAGTAATTGAGATAATTTGGTTTGATCTTAACTTAATATAATAGATATATATTGTTATTATATTTATTGATAACGACAATTAGAGATTATTAATAGCAACTAATTACTTTTGACTGAAATCAATCAAATATTTTTATACTTTTCCTTAGAACTTGACAACTGAAAGCTACTTCCATAGAAATCTAGCATCAATTAAAGGCCTACCGAGACCACTCGACAAATAGGCCATAAATTGCTTGTCAGCAATAATATTGGTATAATCATAATGTTCTGCTCTTTTCGCATACACATTCCGATTGACCGAGTAATCGATATCCTTTGTAACGGCAACTGGCAGTGATGTAATCCTAACCGAATTCAACAAATTATTGGCGGATATGTTAGCACATTTCAATTGCTTCGATTGCTTTGTGTGTGTGTGTGCGTGTGTGATTGTGTGATTGTTTATATTATGTGTGGGCTACAGTGGTCACTGGTGGCTATGGGCATAGTAGAGGCAAATGTAGAGCAATCAGTGCGATGGTATGCGAAAAAATAACAATACTTAATGCTATTAATATTTTATTATTATTACTTGGCTGTGCAAAGATGCCGAACAATGGGAAATGCTCAATTTTTCATGCTGATGCTTCCGGGTAATAGAAAATATGGAATTAATTCCAAACGCAAACACAGTCAAATAATGGCAACAAAAGCCAGACATTTGTGTGCGAATGTGTCTGTGGGTGTTGGTTGGGTGTATATACACATATACCCAAGGCAATGGGAAAATGTCGGTCGTGTGGATTAATAATTCAATTGGATTGCACAATGCGATGCATGCGTTTTATGCTTAATATGCAAAGTGCCTGCCAGCCAGCGAGTTAAGATGGATAAATTTATACGAGCAGGAATATTATGTGAGCGGACTGTATTCTTTAGAAACTAAAGCATAGATAGACTGTGACAATTGTAAAGAGTTCCGATGCAGCACTTCCATCAACATTTTCACACATATTGTCACTAAAATGCACTCAACGTCCATTGATTTAATAAGTTTTGAAAATTGACACAATTAAGTTATAAATACTAATAACATTGTGGACAATGTTTAAAATGTTCGTATTTCCTTTGTATTCACATAAGAGCTGTTTATAAATTAGTTGAGAGTGTATTTATGCGGAAACTGTTTAATGACATTGTTGCCAGTTTCCTGTTGCCTGTTGCCTGTTTACAGTTACTCCGTTGCTCGTTCAGTCAGCTATGTGTGTATGCGTGTATAAGTGTGTGTCAGGAACAGTTGCAGGATACTCTAAGCGCTGCACGTCAACTTACGTGCTAGTCATTATTTACATTCGATTGAAAGTTAAACGTGCGAACAGCTCGGCACAGCACAAACCTTATCGTTGTGCCAGTGGATAGTGGCTTCGGATATGGCTGGTATATAGCGCGTGCTGAAGTCGTATATGTGTGCCAGGTATATCTGTATTTTTCACATCCGTTACGTAGCACGTACATTTTTCGTTTGCCAAATAAAGGATAAAGTTTGGCATACCTGAGCGACCCCCACCTCACAGCCAGAACTCTGTGAACCCTTTTCAAAAGTGGATTATGCTTCGATATATATATATACTATATATACTATATGTATGGGTGTCTGTGTGTTGCATGTTTTATGTCAGATTCTGGGAAAGTTTCACATGTGCATGCTCTACTAATGAGTCCCGCATTCATATTCATTTAGCACCTGGTTGCTGAGAAATGAAATAAGATATATATGTATAAAACGGATTAAAACCTTGGCGTCAGGTTTCATAATTATTTCGTTTAAATACATTGTGGGTAACTATCATAAATGAGTTTTTATGTGCACTGATTGTCTGCAAATGTCATGAATCTGGCTTAAGGCCATAAACATGATACGTTTTACACAGTTGATTCAAAAACACGTTGATGAACTTTTTCACTCTCTATTGTTATTTAACTTTAAGTAAATAGAAAAAAATTATAATTAATTTTGTACTTTACACAAATAAGTATCCGACAATCACAGAAATATATTATAAATGTATTAATAATCGGAAAATACTACGCAAGGTTTAACTTTCAAAAACCATTTGTACAATTCAAACTAATTATCAATGTATCATAAATTATTAAATTGAAATATCATCTTTTCCGCAGCGTCCATCAATTACTTGTCAAAGTTCTGATAAAGTAATGATAGGGGAGTTTTGAACAAAAAAAAATGACATCAAAATGTGAAAGCTAAATGTATGTATGTTCTATTGTTTGCAAAGTTATTGTCTTGACAACTCGTTAGGTATTTGGGGTTAAAAACTAGTGCAGATATTTATTACGTATACGCTCCGTAAACCGCAGGCTATCAACCTACAATGTTTGAGAAAATGCGCGCGTGTAATAAAAATAAAGTTCATAAAATCTGAAGGCTGACAAGGCTGTTGGCTGCCACAGTCAACGCAGCCGATCAAACAGTAAATTACAAGAGCATCTAAAGCAACAGCAATAACGGCAACTGATACCTGAATCGTTTTTGTGCTAAAAGATAATTTTACGAGCTCGCCATGAACATAAAGCTGGCAAGCAAAACCCTAAAGTCAACCCAATAGACCCAATGCAATATCGATGCCCAATGAAAGGACATAAATTCACATTGACAAACCCATCAGCCCCGCACCCAGCACTCACCGTTGTGCCGTCATAGCCATTTGTCAGCAGCTGAATGTCGATTTCAAACTCCAGATCCACCTTGGCGGTTGTCAGCTGCAGCGGCAGGTGATCGGCCGCCAATAGCAGCACGCTGTGGTTGCGACGGCTGACATTGTCACTGCTGCTGTTGCTGCTGATGCCAATGTTGCCACTGCTATTGCCGCTGCTGGGCAGTAGACTGCTATGGCTGATGCTCTTGTTGCTGCTGCCATGAGTTGTTGCTCCTGCTGCTGCTGCTGCCGCTGCTGCTGCCAGTGCGGCAATGGCCGTTGCGGCGCTCACGGCATTTGTCATTTCGGCTTTTGGCGCAAGGCAAGGGGGGCAGTTAGGTGAGATGGGAAGGGGAATTGGGAAACAAGTACTTGTCAGTTGCTGTCGCAGTCGCTGCCTGCGGTAACCGGTAACGTGCGCTCGAGCTTCAATCTCAGAATGCACAACAAATCGCCAGGCAACTGTGCCGTGGCATTTTGTCTTCGATTCCGGTTTTCAGATGATCCTTCTGTCCACTGGCTGCTTCTCTGTGTGTTTATTGTTTTAATGCATCTCCTGTCGATAAGCATTTGATGGGACTGCTGCTGCTGTGGGCGATTGGTCTATACATAAGCTGCATGCCTTCCACATACTGGCAGCTGCAACACACACACACACACAAACGCAGACACGCACACACTCACGTACACAGACTGAGTAGAATGAATGAGTAGACAGAATGCCAGTAAACATTCAATAGGCGTATCTTGGGCAGTGCCTAGTCATCGTCATGCCACATTTCCCAAACGGAAATTGCATATTTTCAACAGTTTGGCCGCGTGCTGTAGTCTACAGAGTCATTTATTATTGGCCAGGACTACAACATGGTCAAGACGTGCCCAGTGTTCAGTGGCAATCGTGTGTGTTTGTGTGTGTTAAAAGCCAACGAATAACCGTTCACTGGAAAACTGCATGCAGCATACCACGCCTTGCTGCAATCAAGCAAATTATCAAATTGTTGCCAATTGTAGTCTATTAGCTGTTAACTGTTAACTGCTAACTGTTTGCGTTGCAATCGGGAGCTCACAAAAACGTGCAATGAATTTAGATGTCTTCTACTTAGTTACTCGTATGTTGTATTGCATTCGATAATTCTGTAACAATGCAACCGCGCACGCGATCTATGCGATTAACGATTGATCGACAGCACTCACGCCCACAGACATACACACACACACACACACACACCCCCGCACACACGAAGTGAGAAGCTTAAATGTCTGCGTCGGTTACTACTGTGGTGTCGGCTGCTGGAGCTGCTGCCGCGCCGAACTGTGCGATTTGAAGGCTGAACGTTGACTGTCCGTTGACAGACAGGCACGCACGAACGAGCAACACGGTGAGCGAGTGGCGGACGGACGGTGAACGGCGAACGGCGGGCTGGGGCGGGACGCAGGCGAATGCCGTGCGTTCATTTGCCAGTGCCGCACGGTATGCAACAAATTTGAAGCGATTTCATACGCGACTAGCTGCGAAGACACCGTCGCGACGATTCAACAGGACCCGTGCCAAATGTTTCGTAGCACAGGCGAACAAACTGCGCAGCGCACGACTGAGCGAGCTTTGTCGCGCGGCAGAGAAAGTGAGAGAGAAAGTACATGGTATACAGAGAGCAATCGCTCTTACCGGATAAGCACCTGTTGTACCGTTAGAATATTTGGCGCGTTTCGTTTGCGTCCGCAATTTAGCCTCATTACCCACTGCAACTGCTTCTGCCGTAGACTACAGCCGTAGACCGTGTGACAGCATGAAGTGCATGAAGTGAAACTAAATTGCGAGCACTGACAAATTGCTCAGCACTTGGATAGCAATTTTTCAATTTCATCTAAGCTAAGGCTAGCATTTATTTTGGCACACAAGTTGAAAGCTCTCTTTTCCTATCACAAGTTCACTAATCTCTCTCTTAAACGAAACGATGCATCTCAGAACCAGATGTGCTGCCGCAGCCAGCTAATGTGCCTGGCCAGATCAGTGTAGATGACGGGCTGCGTCAAGTCGCAGCGATTGGTATAAACCTGACCGGCGGAGACTACACCGCGCAGCAGCCACACATTGTTCTCCTGCAGCATCAGACCGCCGCCGGAGTCGCCACTGCAGGGGCCGGCAGCCTGTTTGTTGCCGGCACAAATAGTATTCGGGGTGACGAGTCTGATGCCTTCCTGCGATCTTAGATTCCGCAGGCAGTCCGACTCGGTCACAATGTCCGTGTCCGTCATCTTGGCCACTCGCGTATTCACGTTGCCCCGCTCATCGGATCCCCAGCCAGCCACATAAGACTTGTAGCCCGACGGCAGCTGCAGCAGAAAGTTCTCGTTCCACAGACAAATGGGCTTAATGTATTCCCCAAAGCTGCAAGAAACAAATTTATTCGTATTTGTGAATAGTCCGAATAGTCAAGAATCTGGCAATGCTCACCTCACTGGAGACGCCAGCCTGAGTAAGGCAATGTCCGCATCCGTGTAGTTTTTGGGCGTGTACTCCTCATGTATGACCCGCTCTGAGACCTGCCGCAGCACACCCTCCGACACCAGATCTAAGGTGTTGCGCCCCAGCGAGACAGCTGCACCGCTGGCCGGCAGATCACGGTCCGTGTAGAGGAAACAGTGGGCCGCCGACAAGACCGTTGAGGCCGAGATGAGTGTGCCGCCACAGAAGAAGCGCAGACCGTCCTGTCCACGCTCGTACAGCGCCACCATCCAGGGCAGCTGGCCGCGGCCCACCTGTGTGCCATGATGGATAAGCGGTGACGTGATAGGCCCCTCCCGCCCACAGATACCGCCCAGCTGACCGAGTCCCGGATTCCCATTGCTGGACTCTGCTTGTGGCCTGGACCGTGCTGTGGGACGTTGAGTTGGTCTCGGCGTTGGCGCTGGTGCTGGTGCTGGTGTTGGTGTCGGGGCAGGTCTTGGGGCCGGTCTCGGAGCAGGCGCTTGCGGGACGCGAATAGAGGGCCTTTCGGCTTGCCAGAATTGGTCCTGCGGCCGTTGTTCTCGTCCTTGACCAGAATTAGCTTGTGGAACGAACTGCGGAGTGAATAACGGCACTGACGAGGAGCGCAGCATATGAGACAAGGAAAGCGTAACACTGCTGGGAGGATCTGTAAATGGAGAAGGACGATCGGGCTTAGCTACCGGCAACTGCAGTTGCGAATTTGTCCCACTTACATGGCGATGCTCTGCACAGGACAACATCGTTGATCATCATAAGCGTCAGCTTGGGCAGGACTCCGGGAGTGGGAAAGTCAACGCGATACTGAATGGGGAAGCCATTCCTCAGATTGTACTTGGTTGTTTCCTCGTCATCCCAAAGTGTAAGAGTGCCAACGTAGTTCTGAAAGAATACAGTGACATTATTGATTGTTCATTCATTATTGATCTTTCATCCAAGTCATTATTAAATGTTCTTCCAATTCATCCAAGATACACAAAAAATCCCTTTTCCGGCATTGCTCCAATTAGTCACCTCGCTCTGGGTTGCCAGAGGAGCCGCTAAAATTCCCAGAATACTCATTTTGATAATGCCTTTTTTATGTTATTCAAGTTTACTGGATGGTAAGAAAAAAAATAGATTTGAAATATGTCAAGTGATGCTGTCCATATATAAATAAATAAACTTGGTAAAACCAACACTGTTGTGGTTTGATTTATTATTAAAACAACAACAAATTAGATTTATAGCAGCAGTGTAAACTTAATAAGACAAACAGATGAGAAGAAACCGGTCACACAACTTCTAAAGACTAACGCTCAAAGCCGGAGAGCTGCGTAGAAACATCTACAAGTATTCATGTTATTTAATCTATAATAATAAAAAGACAACGCGTGGAATTGACAATGATACAAAAAACTTAGCATATTCTGATATTGACACAAAACTATAATAATAATTATAATAGCAATATAATATAATTGTTTATAAGACAAACCTTCGTCTAAAGCAAGGAAATGTTCATATTGATCAATGAAATGATATTTTTCAAATTGTATTTAGTAAATAAAAATCAATACTGAATTTTATAAATGATTTTTATAACAAAAACCCTAAATAATTATTAAAATTAGTTTTTAAAATAAAACCCATAAATAATAATTACAAATTATTTTTAAAAAAAAAAATTTCAAATTACGGATCATTTGAGAAGTCAATAAAAAAAAAATCATTTCCTACCCAATGATTTTTTTTAGTTGCAAATTTACCCCATAATCGTTATTTGCGGTCCCTGGTATTTACAAAGCCAATTGCCAGCGCAATGAAAATCTAATCAACTGTTGGGGTCAATTAATGATAAGAGCACAAAGCAAATGACTACGCATGTTGCTATAAGTAAGGGAAATCCATAAAATACAAATGGGAATATAGTTTACCCGATGACATTTGCAGTAATTTTTATATCTTGAAAATCAAGACTTGCAACTTACCGAACTGAGTAATGTGCGCTGCGAGAACTGAAGTCTGAGCGTATTCTCCTGGTACTGTGGATCGTGCCGTACTGAAACACGTCCAACGTACTCCTGATTGTATGACAGGTACTCAAAATACTCCGGACATGCCACGGGCGGCACTTGCTGAGCTGAACTGCACCAAGTTATCAGCAGCAGTGTCAAAAATATACCGGGCAGTATTAGTAGGTGTTCCATATTCTATATACACGAAGTTCTAATTTATAATACACTGAAGTGGGAAGCACGCGAAACCAATTAATATAAGCGCACTCACGATCCCGACCGCATTCGCAGAGCGCCAAGCGATGACTACTATGTGCGGGATTCCATTCCATTTAAACAGTCTGGTCGGGCGATTAGGCGATTGATGAGAATCGATGATCTGAGACAAAACCTGAGTCTCTCTTAACCAGCCAAGCTATTCATATGACCGCTCTTTTTACCAGAAAGACTCTCTGGCTTTGTTGTCCGTCGACTTCTTTGTTCAAATTCGTTTTATTTGTCTCTTGAGAGAGTCTCTCATATAGCTTATAAATATTAAACAATATTTATACACTGTTCTTAAATGAAAAATGCTCTATTGGCATTCTTCCAGACTCCCAATTTTAAAGGTTAAAGTCACCAAATTTGGGTAGACTACTGAGTAATTTTTGTAATCCTCTAGCATCTATCACTTAAGGGCATCGTTTTCAGTCATTACTATGGGGTTTTATAATCATGACGTCACTTTCCCACCTGTTTTGTACTTCACAGAGTATGTAGTAGTTGGGAGACTACTAAGGATTAACTTGTTTTTTGTCAATAGACGGAGTCTTGGCATATTGTTAATCGTGTGATATATCAAATAATTTGCATACAAATTACCCGCCAATGACGTATATAAGTACGACTCAAAGCCGTAAACCCGTGGATCTTCCTTGAGTTTATCAAATTAATGTGGATATTATTATTTGATTTATTTATAAATTATTTATATGAAGAATTTGCTTAGAGCTATGTAAATAACTAGATCCAAATTCTTTACTCTCTTTTGGCACAGTGTAGGAGGCGCAGTTAAGTTGAATTATTTATGGGTGTCTATTCCCACATGTTCTGACGCACCCAGGCAATATGCTTGGCCACATCGGTGTAGAGAGCCGGTTTGGAGAGATCGCAAGTATTATCCTTGTGCAGCCCAAGTGAGATGACACCACGCAACATCCAGACATTGTTCTCCCTAAGCATGAGGCCTCCGCCTCCATCACTGGCACAAGGACCGGCGTTCACTCGCTTGGCACAGATCGTCTTGGATTGCACCAGGCCCTTTGGCAGTGCCTCGCGGAGGCAGTCGGCCTCCGTCACAATGTTCGTGTCCGTAATTTTAGAGAACTTCGTATTGACATTGCCATTCTCATCGGCACCCCAGCCAGCGACATAGGTTTTATAGCCGGACGGCAGCTGCAGCGGAAAGTTCTCGCTCCACAGGCAAATAGGAACGATGAAATCGTTGAACCTGGCGGGGGAGATGGAACATAAAGTAAAGCAATATAAGGCTCGTAGCTTTTTGCCTACTTACGTGACTTGCTTGGCTATTCTTATGAGCACCAGATCTGCCTGCGCACTGAATGGCACGTAATCCTCATGGAAAACCAACTGAGATACGTCGCGCAACTCGCCATCCGACACAATATCGATGGTGTTGCGTCCCAAGGAGACGACTGTTCGGTTAGGTGGCAGATCACGGCCAGTGAAGCGGAAGCAGTGCGCCGCAGATAGGACTGTCCAAGACGAGAGAAGCGTGCCGCCGCAGAAGAAGATCAGGCCATTGTCCGTCGCCCGCTCGAAGAGACCGACCAGCCAGGGCAGCTGACCCCTTTGCAGCTGCTCCCCTTGAAAGATGAGCGGCGTCGTGAAGGCTCTTTCCCGCCCGCACTCGACACTGAAGGACTGTTCGATCAGCACTGGCCTTGGCTCCACTCTACTGCTGAAATTAGTTGACGGCTGTGTTTCCGGACGCCGTCTGGGAGTTGCCAACTCTGGTCCCAGTATTTCCTCAATATTGTAGACGGCCTGCGGTTCTTTCGGCTGAACTGACGGTGGCTGCCACTGTGTGTTAACTTCAGCCGGAAAACGCTCACCCAGGAAGTTGAGCGGTGATGCAGTGGAGGTCAACGAATGCGTCAAAGCAATGGCTGTTCGTGGTCTCGGATCTACAAAAGAATTTAAATGTGTTAATGAGCTGTTCATCTGGAATCCACTTATGGGCTACTCACATTGTGCACCACTGCAGAGCACCACATTGTTGAGCTTGATTTTTGTCAGTTTGGGCGGAAGGATGGCATTGGGAAAGTCAACGCGGTAGTTAATCGGGTTGCCTTCACGTAAATTGGATTTGGTTGTATCCTGATCGTCTAGCAGCGACAAGCTGCCCACATAGCTCTAAGTGAAGAGAAACAAACAGCAAAGTGAGTCACAAAAATAACGCATACTCGAACAATCCATACTGGGATACAATCCATTATCATAATCCTGCAGCTACTGTCCTAAGTCTATTGACAATCACTCTCATTCAATATACTATTGGCTCTACAGGGTATAAATACCCTTCACTTCGCTTTTAGTGAATATTTAAGATGCCGGGGATCTACAGTTGAGTTGGTAAAACCAATAAAAATCTTTCTTTAAACTGGTTGAGTTGTCTGTGTATCCAGTTAGCCATAAAATCCATACACACATTATTATAATGAACAAACAAACCAAAACAAACTACAAGTTGAAGAGTAAAATCACCACTTCAGTTTGTAGAATATGCTCTTAGCGGCTTTTAATTGTTTGCTGAGGTTCCTCAGTTGTTCTCATATAGACACAATCTATTATTATGCATCTCATTTATTGACATTGTGTACAACTGAAAATTAAATTTGCACATTTCTATGAATACGCCATTTTGCAAGGGGAAAAGGAGTATATTGGGTTTGTGCAATGTCCGTCTATTAAAGACGTTTAATATTTCCTACCGTTTTAAAACTAGAGTCGCCATTTTAAGTTCATAAGATAACTGTAATTCTGCTTTTACCCACGCCCTTGTAATCCTGAAGGGTATTTCCCAACTGTTTTGGAAAAGAACATCGTGCAGTCGGGAGAGACATTCTTACTATAAGTATCGCAAGCATTTGTGTTTGCAAAATCAAAACTCTGATTGTGGTGGGAAAAACACACCGAGCAAATACATTTGTTAGGGTCAATGTGTGATAAGAGACATTAAATGAACACAGATGTAAAAACAGCACAGCATGCAGTTGGGAAAACTACTCAGATGGATTACCCCTCATGCACACTCATGGAAAAGAGAGATCTGTAGTATATACGGAATTATGTACCTACCCATTCATAAGCTCCGCGCTGTGAAAACTCCACAACGAGCTGGTTATTTTCATATTGCGGATCATGGCGTACTGAAATGTGGCCTATATACTGCTGATTAAATATCAGATACTCAAAAAACTGAGGACAGGGGATGGGTGGTAAACGCTGTGCAGAATTCGGTGATATAAGCCAAAGTAATGACAACAAGAAGCCGGGCACAAGCATCACTTTATCCATATTAACAATCACGGCAAAAAATACTCGTAAACTACACTCAGAAAATCAGTGAATCCGAGTGTCTAATTTGAGCACAACCGAACCTCACGCGCTGAACAACGACAAACGAATGATTTGTGATCGCTTCTTGTTACTAAATCTAAATCTCAATTTGAGTCTAGTGAGTATTGATCTGATACACTCTGAGTTCTCGGGAGAAACCGGATAGCTTAACAAGCGAGCCCCGAGCAAGCAATGTATAGTTTTTTGCTGGGTCTCACAACTTGACGATGACGTTTGCAATTATAAATAATGCATTTACTACGCGTATATATGAATCTATATTGAAATATTTTATATTTTACCTATTGAATTTCACACATTGAATTAAAACTCAACAGAACTAAAATTTATTAAAAAATTCAACAAATATTTTTTGTATTCCGTATACGTTTTAAATTGTTCATTTTATATATATACCCTTTATCATTTAATCTATTACAGCTTGTTTTTTTCTTTTTAGTTATTTTATTTATTAATAATTATATTTTTCAAATTCATATTATTAATGTGAAAAATTTTACTCAATATCATAGAGATTATATAAAGAGCACATAAAAATCGTTGCATCGCATTCGATTTCATGCAAATATTACTTTGTTTTCGCAGCTATTGCATATCATTAAAATGTTGACATAATACTTCATTTACAAACAGATTAATACATGTCATATTGCATTATTTATGTTCATGTTGGGCTCTTTGCCATGAACATATCTTTGTGTTTGTAGGAGATATTAACTTTTGCATAGCCTCTCGTATTTAGTGGAATTTAATGTATTTATTTATTATTTATTGCCTAGAGACTAACTTATTTGCTGTCTAATCCAAGTCATATGCTTTGAAAGATCGCAGTACAGCACATATTGATTATTATTGCAGTACCCAACTGCGCTCCGTTCGCCCAGGGATACAATGCCCCTGAGCAGCCAGCGGTTGTTCCGTTTAATCATCAGACCACCGCCGGAATCGCCCAGACAGGGACCGGACCCATCCAGATTACCAGCGCAGAGCGTGCGGTCCAGAACCTTCTGCACCTTCCACTTGCGAGCGCACTCCGCCTCGGTGGCGATCTTCGCCTCGACAACACGCGGATACCGTGTCATTGAGTTGCCGTTCTCATCCGTGCCCCAGCCGGCAATGGTGCCAATGTCGGATTGAGTTTCGCTCTCAGCAGCCTCCCACAGGCAAATGGGACTGATGATGTCATTGAAGCTGCAAAGCAATTGAGAAGATTAACTGCCAGACATTAGATTACAATAAAAATCAAACAAAGGCTAAAAGGTATAACCCACGTGACTGGCCGCTCCAGTGTGATCAGGGCAATATCCGCATCGGGCTGTAGCTGTAGACGCGAGGTGTATTCTGGATGCATTCTGATGCGCATCACTTCGCGGTTCTCAGCTCCATCCTCGCTGTAATTATCCAGATCGTAGCGACCCACTGCTACCAGCACGCGATCCTCGTTTATTTTGTAGACGCAGTGGGCAGCAGTGATAACAAAGCTGGTCGAGATTAGCGAGCCACCGCACTTGAAGGCAAGCGAAAAGGACTCCTTGTGATAGACGGCTGTCAGCCAGGGATACCTGCCACGCGAAAACTCCTGACCCCTTTGTATAAAGGGAACCGTTGTGCCCTCCTGTCCACACACGAATAGCGATGGTACATTTGGTGATGACGGAAGCTCCGGGTTAATTAGCTTGATCATCGGAACAGGCGCAGGCGTAGCTGGCAGCCAAGGTACGGGGGCAGGTGTGGCTGTTGTTGGTGGCAGCCAGTTTTGCCAGGGCACATTAGGTGTGGTTGTGGTTGTCGCTGCCGGTGGCCAGTTTGGCCAAGAAGCAGCAGGAGTCGAGGGCAGCCCATTCAGTAGTTCGGATAAAGTATGGGAAATTGAAGCTTGGGGCCCATCAAAGATCACTGTTTGAATCTGTACATCGTATTGCCTTTCCGTAAAAGCGGGGACAACCGGTGTGGGGCCCAAACGTCGGGGCGACTGCTGTCCGTTAATTTGGAGCGCATAGAAGCGATTGAAGAAACTTTTTGGCGGATTATCTAGAAATGCTGAGTGAATGTAACTGTTGTGCTAAAACAGCTTGAGGACTACTCACATTCGAGGGCAGTGCAGAGAGTGATGCCATTGAATGCCAATCTTGTGAGCTTGGGCAGGACTCCCGACGCATCCGGCCAAAGGCTGAGCCGAAACTTGGCGGCGCGCAAGCTGGAACGGACTGTGGCCTCATCGGGATACGGCTGCAGAGGGCCAACGACATCTTGCTATGGAAAGTGGCTCAGAATCAGAATCACAAAAAGACGATTGCCCATGGAGTACATACATTGTGAACACCGCGCTGGGAGAATCTCACGTCGATGCGATTGCGGCCGATTTGCAAGCCAAATGTCAACTCGCCCTGAAAGATGCCAATGCCAGACTGCACATATTTGAAATACTGGGCACACGCGTTCTCCGGCAATCGCTGAGCATTGGAAATCTTGTGGAAATCTGGAAAAAACAGCAGCAACAGCAGCAGCAGCAGACGTAGTTGCTGGCTCATCGCTAGCTTCAAGGGAATTAGCAAAAATCAAAAGGAAAACACCAAGTTATAATTGTAACCTCGTCTAATTGTTTAATGCACTCGCGACCAGCGTCAATGGTCGAATATAACTGCAGTCGACATGAGCTGCTCAATTGCGCTCAGTCTCTCGGTTAGCCAGTATGCAAAGCAAACTGGAAATTCCGCATCGTGCTTCAGCTGATAAAGCGGCTAGCGTCTCAATCTCTGATAGCCAGTCTTGAGTGTTGAGGGAAAACTGAATATAGAGAACTGAAAGCGGAAAGCGGATAGAGGAAAGAGGGAACCCTCCCAGCGATACATACACGTGGCGTATAACTAGCTATACAGGCAGCGATTTGTTTATTTTAGCTAATTTGTAAGCGCTCATCTCACAATATTGCGCTCAATCCAGTTGAGATGTCTGGCAACGTCACTGTAGATGACGAAGCGCGACAAATCGCAGCCGAGGCCGGCACGTTGAGCCAGCGAGACGATGCCGCGCACGAACCAGCGATCATTGCGCAGCACCATCAATCCGCCTCCGGAGTCACCCAGGCAGGGACCATGTCCCTGGCTGTTGCCCGCACAGAGTGTGCGAGGGGTGAGAAAGTCCTTGGCGGTGACCATACCGCGCAGGCACTCCTCCCTGGACACTGGCCTCACGTTGACCGTGGTGGGAAAGCGCGTCGGCTTGAAGTTGCTATCGATGCCCCAGCCGGCGACGGATGTCTGTTCGCTGTCATCGATGCCCAACGAGGCGCTGCGGCTCCACAGGCAAATGGGACGCACATAGGTGGAGTATCGCACCTGTTCCGTTAGCACCAATAGGCCCACATCCGAATCTGGCACCAGATTGCCTATAAAGTCCGGATGCGTGCGCACATCCTCCACAGCCATTAAAGTGGCATCCCTCTCTGGGTTCATGGTTATGTCGTGACGTCCCACATATACCCTCAACTGAGCCGGCGTCAGCCCATAGATGCAATGCGCTGCCGTTATAACTGTGCGTGCAGAGATCAGCGTCGTCACGCATTTGTAGGACAGTTCAATTTTAGTGGGGTCTTGTTTGGTGTCGTAATAGAGCGCAGCCAGCCATGGGAAACGGCCTCTGGGCAGCGTTTCACCTCCGATCTGCAAGCCTACGAGACCCTCCACTCCGCACTCATCTGCTGCCGGATCGCGACGTCTATTCACTGTGACAACAGGCTTCCTGCTTGTCAGCGCCGTCAAAAACGGATTGCCACCAAACGATATGGTCGGATATCTCGTAAAATATTGCGGTGCCCATGTTGTGGGTGGAGCGGTTGGTGCGATGGGTGCTGCTGGTGCGGGTCGTGGTCGTGGTCGAGCTTCATTATGAGTAGTCGTCGACGACACAGACATGTGTAGACTTCGTGTTAATGTCGTTGAGGGCGCTCCATCTATAATTAAAGACAAAATAACCATTCAGGACGGGATGCCATAGATTCGAAGCTTCAAAATTTTGTTTAACTCAAATTTAGGCCGATCGTTCATATAGTAAACTGAATCAGCCGATTTCGATATATGTTCTAACAAGATGAAAACAATGGATCAAAAGATGGCTATACCAGTTGGATATTGTATTGTTAAATTTAAATTCGCTCTGCAAGTCAAACGTCTTAAGAGAGAATAAACAAGTAATATGAATTTGTGAAAAATAACATCTTGAAAATTAATATATTAGGTGAATCAGCAACAGAGTAACTCATCATTGACCCGATCACCCTATAGATGTAAATGTATAGCGATTATAAGAGTTGCATAAGCCGCATATCAACTTATAATGGTAAATACTATATGCTCAGCACTTGTGGCTAATAATACCAATTTGACTGCGTCATTCCAATCAATCAGCCCAAAACCCGATTACTTACATTCGCTGGCTGAGCACAGCACTTCACCATTTAGCTCGATGCCGACTATCTTTGGCAGCTCACCCTCGTAGCCATCGAAGCGTACAAAGCATTCAGCACGACCGCCGTCATGCATATGTTGTAGTGCGGTCTGCTTATCCGGATACGGTGCCAAGCTACCGACCTGGCCAGGCTGCAGTCCAGAAGGGAGCTTTAGAAATGATGTTTGTTGAAGTTACCTACGTTTAGTACATACCTGGTCTACGCCGTGAGAAACAAAGCGCAGCTTCCAGTTGACGCTCCTGAGGCCATCCTGTGTGGGCGTGACGTGACCAATCCAATGATCGCCCTGCCGCTGATAGTGGAAGATGCTGTTACAATTGTTGGGTGGCAGACGCTGCGTCAAAGCAATGTGCAAGCAAATGCTGAGCAGTGTCAGCTTTAGAGATGTGATTGCCATTGAATGCCGTGTTTAGAACTTCAGCTGATAGCAGCTGAGCGAGAACTGAGCTAGCTGATTGCCCATCAGCTTGGTATCATCAAATGACTGCCGTCACTGATGCTTGCTCTCTGTGTGCTGTGAAATCCCCGAGCGTAAGAGCAATCGAGTACTCACTTCAATGTGAGGACAGGTTTTCGGGCTTTGCCCAGCCCCCTGCGGTCTTGCTTAATTTGTGGGGATTACGCAAGCGGGACGAAGTTGCCGGTTCATGGGTCAGTATCAAAAAAAAGTATATAATAATATATGTGGTATTTGTTGAATTCCGATGTGATTGGTGCTTGAATGAGGCGTGCTTTCACATTAATCAGCTCGAAGGCGCTTTGTTTATGTTTTGATTTCGATTTAAAAATCTCTCTTTCTCTCTGTTGTCTCAAAACTGGTTTCAACTATAAACTAACCTCTCACTCTCTCTCTTCCTCTCTCTCTCTCTCTCTCTCTCTCTCTCTGTTGTGTGTGATGGGTCTTTAATGCGCTCTTAAGTACAGAATATATGAATATGCGAAACGAGTTTGACGACAGATTCAATCATTCTATATGCCCCATCCAGCATTGATTCAAACCTTTGACGGTGATTCCCACCTGTTACCTAATTTTCGGAACCAACCAAACTTTGCTTTGGATCCGCAACTCTCGCTTATTAGATGAAAAGTTCAAGTTAAAGATCCTATCTTTCGATAAGGTAACTTTTAATATTCTAACACAATGTTTGTATGCAATATTATATTGAAAATTATGGTACACGAGTGTGTCCGTATGTACTTGTTTAAGTAGCAAACGCGTTGGCAAAACTTTTAACAACAATAAACGCACCCAATCTCGATGCTTGTTGGGAGGGAGGCATAGCTCCTGCTACCTCGGATGGGTGGCATTGTTGTTCTGGCTTAGACGGTTTCCTTTTTTCACAGCAACTTTTATAATCAGCTCAAGTTTGTTAAGCTTTTGTGGTAATTTGTTGGGATTTCGCGTAAATTTCATTCGTTTTGCCAAATAAATGAAATGAAATATGCTCCTTGTTGGCCCGCAACTTGCTGCCAAGTTTCGGGGCTAATGGCCGACAAAGTTGGCGCTGCTGGCACTTGTGAAAGCTCCAGCCACAGCCACAGCCACATCCCCAGCCTGCCCGCCCGCATGCTCCTACGGCACATTGAGACATCTATATCCGACCAATTTGACTGCTCCTCAAGGTGAATTGCTTCCGCAACAAGCAGCCAAACAGTCAATGCCACCTGCCTATTACCAGCTGCAGGAAGTGCATGCCGGATTTAAATTGTACGCATTTGAAGGACTTTGATTTCCATTGGGGACGTTATGGCACACGTTAATTGGAGCATTAGGCAGCGCCTACATAAGCACTTCTACATAAGTCTAGGACGATAAGAATTCGCTAGGTTTCAACAATCTACGAACAATTCAAGCAGCTCACTGTGGGGCATTCAGAATTGTTAATTTCACAAACTTTTTATCGTTTCAAAGTTTCAAAAGCGGATATTAGTATTTTTATAATTATTCATAATATAATTTCTAGTGCTACAAGTGTAAAAGACTTACATTATTGCACCAGTCACAAATTTAGCTTAGAGAATCTTACATTTTCTTATGTATTTTAAATTTTTTTAACTATAATTAACATTTTACACTAGTTCAAATTCCTTTTCAATCGATCTATAAAATTTTGTTTTAAAACCTAAATTCTAATAGAATAGATAATTTTTAGAACACATTTTTTGTCAAATGCTAGTAGAAATGTTACCCTTCCCTACACTCGCATATTGGAGCATTTAATGTTTTTCGAGAAATGGACCTAATTTGCGGCAATTCTCCAATAAGTTGTGAAAACTGAAACTTAATATAACTAAAGTTGCATCTTGCGTTGCTAAAAATTAGGCGCGTCGCAAAATTTTGTAGGTATCACAGGTGCAAAGACCGCGATAGCGTGAGAAAATAAACACGAATGCATCGGCACAGTTGGTAAATAGCTCAAGCCTCCTCGCCTCCGTGAGGCCTGTGCGTAGAGAGCACTGCAGCTCCTGGTGCCAAGTATTCTGGGCGTTCTCCTCCACCAGCAGTGTGTGGAAGGCATTGAGGAGGTGCAAGTGTCGCTCAACACGTTGACAACGCACTAGGGCCAGCATTTGGACATATGGTCGGAATTTGATCCATCGCTTGAAGTCGTCAGCACAGACGTCGGTGCTGGCATCAATCACCATCAGCTTGCAGTTGTAGTGATATATGCCCTCCAGTAGCTTGCACTCCATGGGACACGGGAAACTGGAGCGCAGCTCAGGTGTGAGAGTAAAGCCCTCGTCGTGAGCGGTTGTTTGCATGGTCCACGGATACTTGCGATTAGCAAAGTCGTAGGCTAGTTTCTGGCGGCGCTCCTGATTTTTGCGAAGATGCTTGACTTCCTCATCCACACGCCTGATTGCCTGCGAGCCAGCTGCTTCATAATCGCCAAGTGCTGCAGCACTCTGGAGCTTAGCGGCTTCATTGGCCGCCTTTTCAGCCTCCTCTTCGGACTCTTCCTGACGTTTGGCAGCGTCGCAGCAGCGGATATCATGAGGCTTCTCATAGTCCGGGAAGCCCACCTTGGCCAGAAGTGTATGCCAATGCAGCTGATCAAATGTCTTACGCGGCACAAAATAATCAACGGATTCGCTCTGCAGATGACACTGATTATCGTCTAGTATCAGCGGCCACAGTGTCTCGAAAAAAGAACTATCCAGAGATTGGCCATCCTCGCGCTTATTGCTGTCTGCGTCTGTATCCATGCTGGAGCTTATTTTTCGTACTTGGAATTTCTATGATTGTAATTTGGTGTGTCGTAGAAAATAGTCGTACTCTCTATCTGACAGAGATTGCCAGTGTGCCTTAATCTAGTTTAGCATTCTGTACTAAATATACATATGTATGTTTCATTCCCGTTCAACGGGGCGTATGCGCAACAATTTCATTTTATTATCAGCGCATAAATCAGCTGCTGTCTCGCATACTCTGGACATTTGTTTATATTTGTCTCAAATTTATGCACGCTCATAGCAATAACAACATCCACAGCATCAACAACAACAACAACAACACAGCAACGATTTGAGTACAGTTTATGCCATTTTTGTCGTAGGTAGCCGCCGATCGCCGTCATTTTATGAGTTTGCCTGAGCTGTCCTTGATTTTATGACGCAATGTAAGCGCTGCAATATGCCCACGATTTTCATTATGTGATGGAGGCGGCGATGGGCGTGGTTGCTCCAACAACAGCCACGAATTCGTGTTTGTTTTTTTGGGCTCATTAGCTTTTATGACTCGGATTTTATGGCGCAACACACAGAGTGATGTTTGAGGCATGACGGCTGATGCGACATATCAAACATGCGATTTGAATTACAAGAAACAACAACATCTTCGGATGGTTGACAAACATGGCTATATCGGATTGTATTGTTGAATTGCTTGCCTCTCTATACATATACATATATGCAAGTTTTTTTTTGAACCGTTATTGACAACTGCTCATAGGTATGATAGACTTCTTATCAAAACATAGAAACCCGTATATACTCTATCGTTCGAGGCTTAGACCGAAAGCTGTTGGTGTTAATTATCCTGTTTTTGGGTGTAGCATATCGTGGTATGCATATTTATATCCTCCGCAAGGATATAACAACATGTGTTGCATGCCACAAGGCGTCAGCACTGACAGGCATTGCGTATACGCCACATGTACGCAATAAATTTTCATAAATCAATTGTGCGTGCCACTTTAAACGCGCCTGGCTGACTAACTGACACGCCCACTGTCCACCCACCTACTGCCCAGCAAATCGAATTCAAAATCAAATTCGATGCCTTTTGTGTTGTTTTTGTTTCTCTCCTTTTTCTTCGTCTTTTTTTTGGGCTTAAATTTATGTGCACACAATTATTTCAAGTTCGCCGCCGCAGCCAAATCTAAAGAATAAAATTTAGTGACGAATGCTTATTGTACGCTTCAGTGTTCGACAACTTATTGCAAATGTGATTTTCGTTGCCACATTCTGTTATTCGTTCTTTTTTCCTTTTTTACCGCCCCGGTGTGAAAATTTGATTTGTGACGTGAAGCAGAAGCTGCCGTTTTAATTTAATTCTGTTTGGATTCTTTTTGCCTTATACATGTGCAATGAAAGATTTATGGCAGACCGTTTACCAACGCCGGCTGCGCTCGAAGGTTGCTGGCGAGACAGGGAAGCAGAGAGGAAAATGTATGGTGAAAATCGAAATGTGTTTTTAATGTATAATCTGAATTTTAATGAAAAACATAAGCACAATATATCCTTATTTCGCAACCTCCTCCTCCATTTGTCATGGTGCATACAAAGAGTGACCAAGCTTAAAGTTTCAAGAAAATATGCCCCATTATAGCTGAATAACAGCGCCCTCCCCCGAACCAACATTTCTGAGCGCTATTAAAATGCGACAAGAATCTCGCGACGTTCGCCTTCAGGCGAAATGCGAGCAAAAAAGTATAAAAATGTATTTGTATATTTATTGTGTTTTATTGGGGCACTCAAAATTCAAACAGCAAGTGAATACCGAGCACAGCAAAAGGAAGAAAATAAGAAACACTGAAAAGAAAATAAAAAAGTGACGCCAAAACAAGAACAACAAAAAGCAAAGACAAGTAAGATCCATATTGACATAAAAGCCAATCATTTTAAAATAGCTTTAAGCAGAGACGGCTGACACTCAACGACCAGCAAGAAAAACATCAAAAGGTCGTTGATACAGTGGAAAAAAACAAGAGCACGTCATATTTAAGACCACCATGGCAAGCTGCGTAGCCGGCAAACTAGCTGACAGAGTGGCGGCAAACTTTATTCAGTTATGCCTTTGAGTACCAAAAACCACTGCAACACTGGCACTGGCACCACTGATACCACTGCATTCATTTCAGATGCAGTCAGCCACAGCATTATGCACTTGGACCCAACAAGAGTCCTTGGGAGTTGTTTTGCGCTTTTGCGGCGACCATTTTGCATTGCATATGAAATCACAAGACAATTTTTGAAACTTTAATTCACAACTACATTGGCAATGCATTTAGTACTTGTAACTAGTGCCCAAATTTATTGCTTCCCTCATACAAAATCAATCAAATTATCGCTGAAGCGTAAGCCTTGATGATTGATGTGCCCGACGCCCACATCAATCATCGAGAGACTCAAGTGCAGTGCTCTGTGGCGAGTTGATAAATCAAAATCAATGCGTTAGTCAAGTGAGCAACAATGTCACTTGATGCAGCCAGCAGCAAATACTTTTATCCAAATAGTTATTCATCTATAAATAAAATAAGAAAAAGACTGAATTTTATAAACAATATAGAATGCAATTTGTTAGCAGCTGATTCGGAGTTATTTTAGACAAAAGAGCAAAATAATGACTAAGTGGCCCTTCTTAAATTTCAATCTGCTAAAAACTTTGTCAAAACTGAACCGATATTTTTTGCAAAAAAATCATAAGTTATGTTTTTCAAAATATAGAATCCTCAAATTTTAGTTTTCATCGATTGTTGGTGTCACAGTCAGTATAAAAAACTATATGAATAGTGATTTTGGGGAAATTAATTTTTCTGTCAAAAATAACGCCAAAAACGCCAAAAAAATTGACTTGTAAACTTAACAATGGAAAGTTCCTTAACAATTAAAAAAATTCCCATTACTTTGCCGGAAGTGAAACTTGTTGAAATATTTCATTCCGACAAAAGGTTCGGTGTTTGCATTTCTCTGATGATCGTAACCGCAGCAGAAACGCAAAATATTAAAAGCACCTCAATCATTTTTCTGCCTTACTGTATGTAAATATATGAAATGACTTTGCAAGGTTAAATGGCTTCCGAAATCGTGCAATATTCAGACGTAAATATTTGATGCTTGCTTGCTGTCGCATACAAATTGCTGGGATTTTGCAGCATTAAATGCATTCAATTCAATCGGTAGCAACATATGAAAAGGTACTTTTTGAAGTAGCTGCTCTGGAAAGCTCTTAAGGATGTTTAGCTGGAATACTCATAAAAACCATTAAAAAAGCCAGAAATACAAGAGGCTTGCAGACTAAACTTGGTCAGAGGTAGACAAAATGGTTTTTTTTTTCATAATGTTGTAATGCCTGCTCTGTCACTAAACTTTATTTACTTTTTTACGAATTAAAGAATTTACAGCACTTTCGAGTTGAGTGTGCCACATACGACAAGTGCAGCAAGAGGCAAGCAGTTGGCGGCAGCTTGCATCAAATTTCGCACCAGTGAACTTTGGGGCATGGCAGCAACATTTTAACGCATGCTTTGCCACGGGCACGGGCACGGGAAACCATTTTGAGCATTTTGTCTGCATCATTGAAGACAGCCGCAACGCTTGACTGACTGACTATCCGGCAGCCGACTGTTTTGGTAGCTACAAAATGTGTTGCATACTTGCTGGCACTTTGTGGCTTAAGGTTTTATCGATTTTCCGCCCTGCACCTGACAATCAATTTTCGCCTTCTCTGCACTTTTTCAACATTTAAAATTGCAAATAATTCATCAACTGGTAAATTGCTTTTCGCCTTGCACCGATAATGACTTTCCCCACCCATGGGATTCCCAAGCTGCAATATACTGCGTCGATTGTCTTTAAAAGTTGCATTGCAATTGCGTTTGGCTTTTAAGTCGTTTGGCCTTTAAGCACAGCTCAGCTGCATTGGCCACATGCTCACGTTAAGACCAAGAAGTCAATGCCACTGGCATCTTGGCTCAGTGAGCCTCATTATCGTCTGTTTGGCTTTGGCTTGCAACCTCAGCCAGCCCAAAGCCACCATCAAGTGGGAGATGCTTGCACAAACAGTTTCCGGCCTTGTCGAGTACAGCCATTAAGGGAGTACAGCCCAAAGCAATGGGAGTTGTCACTTTGCTAAACGCTAAATTCAAAAGCTTTGCTTACCAACTTGCTGTGAGGAACTTATTGCTGTCCACAAATTGTTACCGTTAATAAGAAATAATAATAAAGTTAACTTTAATTTCGATTTCATTCAACCACCTTACATATAGTTATTTCGGCAATTATTTCATTGATTGCAAGCATGCATATGTTATTAAAAATGCATTTTTTTTTCTTTCATAAAATTGTCAATTTATTCAAAATTTCACGCCAGTCGATTATTCAATATGTCAAACCGTAATCGAGAGTACACCACTATGAGATACCCTGTACACTGTACATTTAACTATGTATTTATGTCTATACAAATACTTGACACAACTTTGAAGCTAAGAGGGGATACGATCCTTACCCCTTATGGACACAGGGTATAAAAACCAATTTCAATTGCCGGTTTTTTATTTGTATTTATTTTTTGTGACTTCCTTTTCTTTGCAGTTGCTTGTTGTCAATTTGTGTGGTCACCACCCAATGCTACTGCATTTGGATATTGCTCTGTGCATGCATGCATATGTACGTGTGTGTATGTGGGTGCGTGTGTGTGTGTTTGTGAGTGCGTGTTTGTCGCTGCTCGGAAATCAATATTTAAACAGCGTACGCTCGCTTAGTCCTGGCTGGGTTCGCTTCAGTCAGTGAGCGTTTAAAAATAAAATCCAAACTCATTCAACTCGTTCAACGACTCAATAAATGTTGCAAGTGTGCTCGTTGTCGCTGTGGTTGCTTATTGCTGTTCTTGTTGTTGTTGTTGTTGTTGTGCTCTACCATTTTATTTATATAGAGACAAAGAGAAAGAGAGCGACAGCGATAAGGAAAGATGGAGCGAACATGTCTGCACTCTGCGCTTCACTCGAGTGTGTAACAAATTTTGTTTCAGTTGAAAAGCAACAGCAACATTTCAAACGCTATTTATCTTGATTTCCCGGGCTCTGGCTAGCACTGATGTTTGTTATTTGCTAACCGAAATGATATATACGTTGCTGGCCACAGTCATCATTAATCATGCTTTGTTTCACATACACATATACACACACACACACATACACACACATCCATAGGGACGTTTTAGCCAGCGGTGCGCATACTTGATATAGTCTAGAAATTGCTAGTGCTTTGACTTTACTTCACTTATCGATTAGTTACAACTTTTGCATAAACTTTTTGCATAATTCAAATGTATTTTGAACTTTAGGCAATTTTCATGCCGCAGTCGATTAAAGTCCTGCGCTTTTGAGAACGCTGGCAGCAAACGTTTCCGTTAATTACCCGAAATTTGAGTTGTTCAACTGCTTCAGCTAATTTAGCAACAACTTTTCAAATATCGCCAGCACCAAAGTTTGCTACACAGGAGGTAGCCCAGCAGCATTAAGCGTTTTATTACCAAGAATCTGTTGATGGGAGGCAAGCGCAATTTTCGCTGTTAATGGCAACTCAGCATCCTTCAAACTGCACTCGACGTAAGCCCGACATTTTTGAAATTTTCCACCACACAAATGTCAAGCGACAGCAGCAGCCTGTCGGGCTATAATCACAATCCATTAACGTCGGCCCCACTCAACGGCATATTGACACAAATCGGCTCTGAGCGTGCATATTGACGCACCTAATCAATGTAGTCACAGGCAGCTAAGTGAGCCAACTGTTTTGTGCTCTCATTACCAAATATTGCAAGGTACAAGTCACTGATCAGAGATAATTAGGTGACTTAATTAAAAGTAAACCGCGCGATAGCCAAGTTATGGCGGCCAAAGGTTTATGGCTCGAAGCTTTTTGTTCAAGCTGTTGCCAATATTGACAGGGCTCTCGAAAGCTTGATGGACAGTTTGACAGCTCAACGAAGCTCAAAAATCTGCTGAGCTGCGCAGACAACAGAACACAATCAACAAATATAAACAAAGTCCAAACAAAAGCCATCAGTCAAGCGACGTTTATTTTAAATATTAAAAAATCCATTCAGGGTATTATTAGTTTTCATTCTGAATATCTGGTTTCCCTTATAAACTATAAACAGAACTAGAATTTTTGTTTTTCCTTAAGCGATTACAACATTTGAGAGACAGAAGCTATTGAAATGTTAAATCCATTGCGTATCAATTAAATTTAACGTTTTCAATTGATATTATACATTAAACATTTATCAGTGTATTGACGAGTGGTCATAGTTCCGAGTAGTTACAGCTTTTAAAACGTACAAACACCACACAACATAACAATTTAAAATGGTATTGAAAGGTTTACTAAATATTTTACACATGTAGTTTTATCGCACACAATATAATAAAAAAAAGGAGAGAAACAATGATTTTTATGAACACAATTGGCACTCGACGGCCTCTGATATTTAAATGGAAGAGCGAACAACAACAAAACATAACAAGCCCCAAAGCTGCCCAAATGCTCGTATAGCAGAATAAATATACAAGTTTAATGCACAATTTGGATGTTAAGCAACACAGTTTTTGCAATACGAGAATGGTTGTGGGCCAACCTGGGGCCGCTTTAACCGATTGTAACAATAAACTGAAATCACCCCAACAAAAAAGGGTCGAAAACTGAGAACAGAGCACTAGACGCTTTGAGTTTAGTTTAGTTGAGTTAAGTTGAGTTATCTGCTTTAAGTTGAGCCGATAACTTTATGCGCACAATTCCATTTGATTGATGAGATTTATGCTCGCTACGCCCGCTCAGATTTATATTTTATTTTTATTCTTATTTGTGTGTAGCTGTGCCCCAAAATGTTGCAGCAAGTTTCAGTCTGTTGCTTTTGTCTCTTATTGGATGGCACCCGAAACAAAGCAAACCAAACAAAAACATTTAAAGCGGCTCAGCGCCATCTGTTGAGGGGCAATTCCTTTATTCCTTCCTCGATTCACGTGAAAGTCGACAGTCTGTAGCGCCATATGAGAGGAAATCAAGTGGATTTATTGTCACAAGACGAATTTAAGCTTTGTCTTTGTCTTTGTGTCATTGTCATTTTTAATTGGCTCCATTGTGCGCTTTGAAATACAACTTTTTCTCGACCAGGTCGAGTGGCATTAATTAGTCGCTGCAGCAACATAGCATTCCGCCCCCGGCCTTGGCAATTTTTAACATAAGTGAAAGCATCTCAAAGTGCTGCCCCAATTGCACCCCATCTCAACCATTAACGAATATCAAATGCCATGACAACAGTCCAGCAAGTAAGTATTCTTCACTCATATGCAAATACGTACTCTGCTTTCCAAATCTCTCTTTATATGTGTCCAGTTCTGTCCAGTCCTACAGTTTAAATACTAAGCGCACAAAAGCCAACCTCTTTAGCTGGGAGTTTAGCACCTGTTCATTGGCTTGTTTGACCTTTTGATAGAAATGATGACTGTGCTGCTTGCAATTCCATGTTACCAAGTAACCAAGTAAAATAAGGCAAAGCCTTTGACAGGACACACGATATCATGAATCACTATCTCAGTGTGCTTTATTCAACAATTGTTGAGGGGCTCTTGATATCTTTCATAAATTTGCAATGTAAACCTAGCTTGTAAACTTCAACAAGAACAGTTGAAGAGCAGTGTGCTTAGCCTAATTAAACCTCATCTCAGATGACCATTGGGATACTGCTAGTTGTCAGTGGAGAAGACCAAAAACATTACAAGCAGTAACTATAAATACCTTCAACTGTTTTTGCTTATACTATGATCTATATAACTATTCATTTAAATGTTGATATAATTTAACAATCATAACTCTGGTCTCTTCGATGCTAATATTTTATGCTATGAAACTAATTGCTATGAAATATCTGCAGGTCAATCCTTCACATCTTGCATATATACCCACACTAACACAGGCACAGCTGCAGACAGAATATTGCAGTTGAAACTAATTTCCTTGCGCTCATTTGTCGACTGTCGCCGCCTTTGTCCTTGTCTTCCTGCCAGTCTTGAGCTCGAGTCCTTGTTTGCTCACGTTCAAGTTACTCTTTTGCATTTTGCACAAACATTTTAGCTTTTCCTCTGGCTGCTTTGCTCATATTTATTGCATTGTTAGCAAACAAGTACAAAAAATACAACCTGCAAAGGAGCTGCAAATTAATTCGCCTCACTTCATCATCCAGAGTACTACGATGCTTTTCATATTTGTACGTAGTAGTTGAAGTATGTAACAGATTCTGACGGCAATGAAAACTCAGCGCAGTACTTAAAAACTCGTTGAAAAATTTAATGACGAAACAAATTAGGAAATATGCAAGCTAAGGGCTTTCATCGCAAACACTGAGTGCCCATGTTTGTTCGATAGTTAAGCGTCTAAAGTGTGAATTAATTGCGTAAATAAGTAATAAGGCACTGACATGGCCAATATTACTTATCTGATCCCACATACAACAAGCTCTAACACTAAGCCGCATTTAATGTTTAGAGAAGCAACCGTAGCACCAATACTCGAATAACACATGCAAACAGACACCCTGCAGCATGAGGTTAATAAAAGTTCTACGACATTTTGACCTAAAAAAATATTATAAAATAAAATGGCTACCAGTCTGTTGCTTCCGCACTGTTGTTGTTGTTGCTCCTGTTGTCGAGTTTCCGGCAGCCGACAGCCGACAGCCTGAAAGTATGCTTCAAATAGTGGCATAGTAAAATATTTACTTTGGCAACGGCTGCAACGACACGGGGGCCAAAGTTGGGTAGCGGAATGGGAATGGGAATGGGTGTGGGCGTGGCAAACGCAAAGGCAAAGTAGGGTTGCCGCCGCTGCCAATGTTGCCGCAGAAAAGTGAAAAGTAAAAGCCGGGCAAGCAGAAAAAATTCATTAAAAGGGATAATGACTCACATAGTTTGTGTCGGTCGTTGCTGCTGATGTATCTGTATGGGTCTCTCTCTCCCTCTATCTGTGTGTGTGTGTGTGTGTGTGTGTCTATGTTAAAGGATTATGGATTTTGGTAACATTTTTTAGTGAAATTTAATTACAAATTATGTGAAGCGGCAAAGCAGTTAGACAGTGGACGCTTCGGCTTTATGTAGGCCACCAGCTCGGTCAAGTGCCCCCTCCAGTCAGACTAGTCCAAAAATGCAGCTTATCATGACATCGTGGCATCCTTGAAACTGCCCAAACTGTCGTTTGTTGCTCTGGTCACAAATTAAAGGATCATTACCCACAAAAGTGTGCGCTAATTAACGAGCTTTTCTAATTAAAAGCCATATATGCTTTATTTAATTTACATATTTTATTGGCTAATGTTTTAAATAAACAGCAAATTCCAGTGGCTTTTGACCCGATTTGCAACAAGCATTAATGGCACTTTAACCACACACAATGTGTTTGAATTTCACACTGAAATTACGAATTCATTGATTACATATTTGCATTAGAATCCAATTATAACACATTGGTGTTTATTCACTAAATATTTCATTTAAAGATTTTCCAGGGGGCATTACATACAAGTATTATTGTTTCTATAAAATGTTATTTATGTATCAAGGCTCAGAGATCGAATGATGCACACCAATCACTTAATTGAATTGAAGTGAATTATATTCGAAATATATTTATTTCTCGCACCTTGCACGTTTTCCATTTTGTGGAGCAATCACTTAAAGATTATGGCTTGGCTCTATTAGAATAATTTTCGAAATTAAATTCAGTTCATAACGAACACGCTTGATGGCATACTTAAGTCGTGACTTGCCACTTGCACCGCATTTGCAGCACATGCAGCTGTTCAACTTGCGGCATCACTCACTTGAAAATGCAGTCAGAGCATGCCCCAGCATGCTGACTAAGCAGACCACCAAGAGCACCACCGAGTACTACAAGGAGCCGGCAGAGCAGCAATGCCTCAACAACAGTGTTGCTCCAAATTGCTGGCAGCAGAGCCAAAATTAAAGCGCACGAGAAGCTGTAGGATTTTTAATCAGAGCGCAATATACTTTTGAATATTAAAGAAGGCCACTTGAAGGCAACGGACAACTTAAATCAAAGCAATCAACGCTGCACAAGTCAAGTGCCGCCTCCTGCATCCGCTGCTCCTTCTGCTGCCACTACTGCCGCTACTGCTGCTACTCCTGATTCCGCATCAGCAGCTACTCGATGAGATTGTTGTGTGCACAATATTCAAGTAGTGCACGTTAAATTTTTGGTATTTGCAAGCGGAAGCAGCGCACAATAGCTGAAGGATGCCGATGCCAGTTGGCTGCATCCTTGCTGGGCAAAGGAAATCAATTTGTGCCTTGATGCCTCATCCCAGCTCATGTCTGTCTGCGATTGCTCCAGGCCTTGCCTCTGCACAGCTGGCATGGCCAAACTAATTCATTTATAATATTGCGCATACGCCGAGGTATGCCAGCATGCAATCAAATTATGCGCGAAATCAACATATATCCCATACAGATACACGAATGCAATTAATCAAAGTGCAGCTTCAACAAGGCGCCCCTTAATGTTTGAGCTGAATTTTAAGCAGCATTAAAACTCAACTATTAACCGTATCCTGCGGCCATCTCTGACCGTCTGCTGGCTTGGCTACCTGCTTGCATAACTCAATTAATTATGCAAAGGTAACAAGACAATCATGTTGCTGTTGTTGCTGTTACTTTCGCAACGTGGCAGCCACTTTAAACTGTTCGCGCCTCCGCAACGCCTCATTAACTCATTGTCTTGCACATTATTAAAGGCCGAACGCGGCAATTTGCATTGTAAGCCTTTATCCATATAGTTCCTTCAGAATGCTCCCACATGCACCATCGTTTTTACTTAAATTGCCGTCGTAAATGATCAACTATTTTGGCCATCTGCAATTACAGTTTGACGTAATCTGCTGCATAAAGAACTTGAAAAACAAAGCAGAAATCAACAGCATGCGCGTCCGTATATATGTATACATGTATATGTGTGAGAGCGCGCATGTCCTTTGCCCGGCCTCGTATCTGACTATTCCGCTAATTAGACTCGCTTCAAATGTGTTTACGCAAATGTGCGGCAAGCTGTTGCCAGCACTTGAATGCAAACAAATGTGAAAGTTGCAAGAGCCCTCAAATTGTTGGCACACCATGCAGGTGGGCTACCACACGCAGGATCAACTCACAATCGCCTGCATGCCAGCGAATTGTTCACTCGTGTTGGCGCCAGGCCCTGCTAATTGGCAGGCGGTGCTTTTGGCCAGCACCGCTCTTGGCCACATGGGATGCTAGCTAGCAGCATTAACTCACATTACTGTTAACAAGCAACTAGCTAAATTTACACCATCACTTTAAGGTTGCCTACAGCTAGAGTGTTGCAGTCATACGCTGCGTATACGCAATGCTTGACTAGAGCTAATCTTCGTTGATAGCTTGTTATTGCTGCTGCAGTTGCTGTTCAGTAGTAACGTCTTGAGCAACTCTCTTTCTCTCTCTCTCTCTCTCTCTATCTCTCTCTTTCTTACATACATTCCCACTTACATTTTGATGATTCCCTGTACTTTCCCCATATTCTCATTTGACGCACAGTATTCTTTAGGATTTTTTAGTTTTCTTGACTACATTGGCAAATTAAAATAAATTATCATGCCACTTGGGCCAGTGTTAGCTACCAGCTTGCAATCCCAGTTGTTTGGGGACTAATTAAACCGTTTTCTATAGCTCCCATTATTAAATACTCTAAAGGCATCGCAGCTGTTTTGTCACTTGGCCAACGGCTCATAAATAACGCTTGGGCACCTGAACGAATCTCAATTATGTGTAATAAATAACAAAATATGCCCGCTGATATGCGGGCGGAATGCGAGTACGAGACAGATTCTAGTATCGGACTACAGAGTTCCGTTGCTTCCACATAATTAAGTGGATTTTAATGAGCGTCGGGCCAAGTGTAGGCCCCAGGCAAGAGCCAGCGAATATAATAGGGGCTCAGTTGTGTGCCGCTTGGATTTTGATTTGTGGCCACTTGGGTTGGCTATTTAGATTAAGCATACGCATCGTGCCACAAAACACAATTCATAAATGTCACATTGCGCAGCCAAATGAATATATATTCAGTGGACAGTTAAGAATTGAGTAGCAACTCGAGTTTGGGTACAGTTTATTACAACTACGTGCCGGGCCAGCTCAAGACACAGTCGCTGCTGTCTTCCGCTCCTTTTTGGTTTTGCTGCGTTTCACTTGCTGCTGAGGCTGCTCTGTTGATTTATCCGGCTGTTCCACAATGCGTTGAAATAACAGTGCACTGGTCTGCTCATCCAGCTGGTGATTGTTGTGAGACAGTGAGTCAGTGCTGCCGGTGGTGGCAAAGCTCTCGTTCAAATGCTGCCAGCTGCGCTTGGAGTTGGCCACGTTTAGCTTATCAAGCAGGCGGCAGGTCAGCTGTGGCATCATTGGCTGCAATGCAATGCCGCAGAGCCGCAACGCGTCCATTGTCATGGCGATTATTGTCTGCAGGCGTGGCGCGTTGGGTGTTTTGCCGCCATCCTTCAGCTCCCAGGGCTTGGCGCACTCAAAGAAATTGTTGGCCGCATGCAGCGTCGCAATGGCCGTGTCGGCCACCAAGTGGAAGTGATTGCACTCATAGTGCTGCTCACAGCGCCCTGTAAATGCGAATGGAAATTGAGAGCATTACTTTTCAGCTGCTTTCTCTGGCTGGCCGCTTTTGCAAGTGCACTTGCACTTGTGGCATAGTTATTGGACGGAAGTGTGCTTGCTAGCGACATCCAGGCAACAAACTCCACTCAGCAGCCAGCACTTCGGTGTGGCTGCTTAAATATTAAAATGACAAAATCGCTGACTCACCCGCTAGATGTTGTAGCGCCTCCTGCAGCCGCTTGGCTGCATCCAAGTCGTGCAGCAGCTGTGGCAAGTGCTCGGCATGCGGACCCGGATAAATCTGATGTGGATTCAGCGTTTTGGCACAGGCGCGCGACAACAAATTGCCCAAAGTGTCCGCCAGCTCCGAGTTAAGTATGCGCAGCGCCTTCACGTGACTGAAGTCTGCAACGACCAAAACATGTTAGCCAGGCTAGGTAACTTGAAAGCAACTAAAGGTAAAAAGGCTTCTCAACGCCAGCGGCTGGCAGATTTATGCTGCTGATTAGCGCGCATATTGCTTGGGGTGAAACCGGGCGTATGAGTGATGTTACTTTATAGTCAGCTAGCTTTTAACTGCTTGCAATATGGCCTACTGTTAAACTGGTTGTGCATTAAGTGGATTAGGACAACACAAATGTCTTGACAAGCTCTCGCAAAAGCAAATGCGACAACGGAAGCGAACACGAATCCGAATCAGAATCACTAAATGAAAGGATGGCCATTACGAACACACAAATGTACCGGAGAGCAGCAACGGGCTAACAACTATAAAAATAAATCGCATTTTAAAAATCTACAATGGACTTAGGTAGGGTCAATAATTTACACACCATTCTTTCTAAATGAAAGTGGGTATATATCCAGAAAGTACTTATTATTGAGTGAAACATGTTTCAAAGTTATAGACCATAATTGGATATATCTGCAGGAATTAGATCAGTATGCTATCGCTTATTTTTAATCACCATTAAAGCTTATTTATTAGTATTTTAAAACTATCACGTTTAGACTACTCTTCATTTCCTTATAGCCGTTAGCAAGAAGCGATGATAAAGCTAATAGTATCAGTAGGGTATCTGCATACCGGGCAACATAATCGCTTCTTGCCTCAATGCAGCTGATACGCTTTGCTCATTTAAAAGCACTCAAAGCAATTATATTAAACAAATAAACGGACAGCAATTAGCAATGTGGCTGCAATATTTACCTTTAATAAATGCAAAGCGCACACAGCAAAAGCGAGAACATTAGTAACGGATCATTGCTAATTGGCATAGGCCATAAATATATATCGGTGTCGTTATCTGGACAAATGCAACCAAATCGCCTATGCAGTGAGTTGTCATTTCATCTGGATTAAGACAAAGTTGCACACTGAGTTATTGGCAACATTTTCGATTTGGGTCAACTCACAAATTTCGATGTTGCATGCAACGGTAATTAAAATACATTCTATGAAATTTGATTTGCCTGCAACACAGACACAGGACACTATCCCGAACAATGGACGATAATCACGGTTGGCCGATGGACAATTTTGGACATTGTTGGTGCAACATTTGCGTTGCTGTCATTGTTGCTCGGCGGCGGCTGCTTCATTTTGGCAGCTGTTGTTGTAGGTAATTAACAATTTGCAGCATTGGCGGTAGGTGTTGCACAAATTGCACCTGACACGCAATCAATTTCATACCCATTTTAACACCTATTCGAAAATCATACCGACAATTTTCGCTAATTAGTTTTGGCCATTGAAAATCATCGCATCGATGCATTCAACTTGATAAATAAATGCATCCGCATGCACCGCACACTTTAAGGTGCCCCGAATTACAAACAACAATTGCACTTGTTATTCAAATATGCATAAAACTTGATGTCGATTCCGCAGCCCTGGGAATTGCATTTCCATGCTAAGAACTTGAGCGCAGCACCGGAAGGCGAGCAGATGTCGTGTGTTTCAAAAAACAAATGCATATGCATGCTCATTACACGTGTACATATGTAAATATATATGTGTGTGTGTATGCATGTGTGTGTGTGCGTGTCTTTTGTGTGTAACCTGAGGTTTGGCAACGACACGAGTTTTGGGCACGCAGCTGCCGTTGCAGCTGCAGCTGCAGCTACCAAATGTGTTGCCTACTTCCGTGCGCTCCACATCATTAATGCAATTGTATTGCGCCCGTTGCTTGTGCAACAACTTTTTGCAGCACAGCTCTGCTGCAAAGTCAAGTTGCCAACCTACTGAATTTGAATGCCAGCATACACACAACTAACTGTACATACACGTACATACACTTATATAAATACACACATGCAACAAGCTTCTAGTTGCGAAACAAATTAAGCAGCTGCAATTCGAATTGCTCGAATATAAAGGTACCCTGTAAAAAGTCATAAATATGAGAAAATTGTTAACTGGCTTAAAAAAAAGCATTAATTATAAGAAATAATAAAGATGTTTTTATGTTGTACACGTTCTCTCTTTGTTGTTTAATTCTTCTTTTGAATAATTCTGTCTTTTCTCTCATTTTGTATACAACATACACTCCATATCATCCTCTCTCGCTCCTGAGTTTATCCTCATTATAGCAAATTGATTTTCCAAGTCTTCTTTGCATATTGCATGAGTAAACACAGTGCTATGTCAGATATACCCTATACATGCAGAGTATTACAAAATTTATGCAATTTACTTCAACGACAGTTGAATTGCATTTCCAGCTGAGCTTCATTTGATTTTCAATGCATTGCATTTTGATTGCTTTGGCATTTCGGGTATGTAAGTTACATTCGGCTAAAATCAATTGCGATTTCAATTGTAAATGGGAACTGTGGAATGCACTTCAGCAGCAGTTTGGCTCACTTCGCTGCCGCGTTAGTTTTTAATGCAATCGGGGGATAAAAAAATGAGTCTCGCAACACGTGTCGCAATTGTAATCACAATCTGGCTAGGTCTGTTGCCTGGGCCAAGTTCCTCTTAGCTGCTTACGTGTGCAGCAACAAATTACCAAATCGGCAATGGTAATGGCAACGGGACTGGGACCGGCTCCGGCTTCGATCCTGGCTGCGACTTGCCGTACAACAAAATCCGCAGCTACAGCCGTAATTTCAACAAAGTTTTGCACATGTTGCACTCAGGTGCACGTGACTGCCACCGAAAATGTTGCTACATTTATTTGCCACACATAACATAAATAATATTTGTTATGTGGCCCATTCACTTAGTGGCCGACTCCTGCACCTTAAATTGCTTAAATGACTTGTCGCATGTTTTTTGGCGTCGCCCACAAAACTTCCGGCAAATAGCTTGTAACTGCGGGCGCCAAAATGCCTCCAATGTGTGGCACTGGGTCTGTCTCCCTTATAATTGATGTTGCTGGCAAAGTCGCAGCTATCGCTTCAAGGGCGCTGTAGGGGCGTGGCAGTGGCAGCCTGACAAGTGTCAGCGTCAAATATTTGAGCTGGCTTACAACCGCCCCTCGAATGCCAAGTTGGCCCCCCACGCAGTCAGGGACGCAATGGCTTTAAGCCAGGAGACTTGAAGAATTGTTGACTTGAATGTACTTCTATGAATGCTTGTCTTAGATATACTCTGTCTCTGTATCGTACTCACTCGTAAGATAATACCAGTCTTCTCTATCTCCCATCGCGCATATATAATATTCAAGCATTAGAAAGAAAGAAAGTTGCTTTTTACTCATTTAATGGGTACAGGGTATAATAAGACGACGATTAGCGATAGGCAAACAATTTAATGACCTGCCATTACTGCGAATGGCAGAACTTAAGGAAAGGCATTAAAATGGGGCACATATGATATTAATTTATAAGCTGCTGCAGAGAAAATTCAAAGTATTAATCCCCGACCACACACAGTGGTTCAAAATTTAAAGCTGTCAGGACATTTAGTGCTTATATTTAGTTAAGCAAGTGCCTCATATTTAAATTGACAGACGCCTCTGGGGAATTGTGTCAGCTGAGTTCTGTTGAGTTTCCTTCATTTGCGCTCATTCTTTTCGCATTTCCATAAAACTTTGTGCGCGCCAGGACACTTTCGCCAAATGCAGTTCCAGTGTCACATCAGCCGGACAGCTCTGCCAGCGCAGGGGCGGATGTGCGCCGCCGGCAACTGCAGCAACGACGACCGCCGTGGCAGAATTTCAAAATTAAATTTGTTGGTAATGAAAAGTTGCTCACTTAATGATGTTGCCCCTAATGCCGGTGATGGTGCGCTGCTCGTGACGGTTGCCGCTTGCCGCTTGCCGGTTGCCATCATAAAAACTCTCTCAAATGCTGTTAGCTGATGGAAGCGGATGTCGCCAATCAGCGCCGTCGGGAATAAGCGAGCGCAATGCACAATTTATTGAAATGTGGCGAAAATGTTTGCCTCATTGCCTGCAGGCAGCAGACACATCATCCACAACATATTATACGATTATAAACATGTTATGTATAGACGGAATCTTAAATCAAATCGAACACATTTTAAAAGCCCGCTCAAAAGTTGCGTAATTCAATATTCTACCCACTGCGCATTTTTCGCAAATTGCCTTGATTTTTGTTGTGTTTTTGTGTAATATGCACAATATTAACGAGACTCGCGCAAAATGCAATAAAAATGCAATTAAATTAGCCGCAAGGCAGCAGGACATAAAAAAATGAAAGATAAACAAGGCAGAGTAGCTGCTCCTTAATCAAAAACTGTAGTGCCAAATTGAATAAAGGTAAGGGGGCGCAAACGAAGGGGCAACGTCGGTAATAATTGAAAGTTGAAAATTAAATTTAAATTCCACACAAACAAAGCAGTCGAAAAGCCATTAAGATTGAGACGCAGCAGTGGCCGTTTATGCAAATTGAATGCCGAAAAGGTTATGGAATCAATCAAATCGCATCAAATGTGGGCGTGGCTAACAGCAGCAACAACAATGTTCTTGATGTTGATTTTGATGACTTCTGGCAGTGCGTCGAGGCGTGTTAATTGCTTTTGGCCAAAATGCTGCGAGTGTGTCTGACGGCTGAAGGCTTCTCTTCAGAACAAAAACCATTCGAATTAGTTTCTTGTTAATGGCCCGGGTGTGTAACGGTAAATGGCATGCATGAGTTGCTCACAAGCCGAGCAACTTCTTATTTAGTCGGTTGTTCCACACAATAGAACTGCTGTCAAATATCCTCCTGCAATTATGTGTGGCATAAGCAACAAAGCAGCTGAAGCCTCAACAACTCCTATCGTCCCCTCTTGAAAGCCAAACGACAAACTAATCATATCTGACAGAAACTTGCATAAGCTTTAAAACTTTGGCCGGACTAGTGTTGCCTCCTTGAGGCTCCTGCCCAGCTGGCGGCTCCCTTATGCAAATGTGCATATCTTAAACCAAGTTCAAGATACAAAAACTTGGCAAACCAAATAAACAAAAGTTGCTTTGGCAAACAGCAGCAGCTCCTGTTTTTGCTCCTGCCAGACGAAAAGTTTCTTGTTGCTCTGGCATAAAATTGAAATGCAAATTTAACTAAGGTACGAGCAAAACTAACGAAATCAACAAAGTGACGAAGGCAGTCCATTCATACAGATAAATTTGCATACAGTTGTACCCAGCTATATGTGACAGCCCAGTGGGAGGAGAATGGAGATGGCAGAGATGAAGTGCCTGGCTACATCAACAGCTGCAAGCCGCTGGCTATTTTTTGTCACTCCTCCTGACATATGGCCAAAAGCCGCAAAGATCAAAAAAGTGATTTTCCTCGAAACGGGATTACTTACTGCCATCGCTGTGTGCAACGCCCTCGCGGAGCAGAAAGTAACGCAGTCCCTCCATTGTATACTGTTCGGCTGCCTGCACGGGATCGACGACATTGTGTTTGCTCTTGGACATCTTCTGTCCATCCACCGTCCAGTGCGAGTGCACATGCAGCTGTTGCGGAGGAGCCAAGCCAGCGGCCAACAGAAATGCTGGCCAATAAATGCCATGAAATTTTAGTATGTCCTTGCCAATGATTTGCTGAGCGGGCGGCCATTGAGACAGATACTGCAAGGGAGAAAGAAGTGTAAGCCATGGACAGCAAAGATTCAATGACTACTTAATTGTTTACCTGATCATTGGGATAGCCCAAGGAGCTGAGGTAGTTGATTAGAGCATCCAGCCACACGTAAACCGTTTGGGTGTCATCATTCGGCACGGGTACGGCCCAATGCACACGATTCGCGGGACGAGAGACGGACACATCGGGCAGCGGTTCGCTTAGCGTGTCCAGCAGTATCTTCTCAAACTTGGCTGGCCGTATGCGCGCCTCCTGCTTAACCCAGTGGCGCACATCGTCTTGAAAGTGTGATAGACGAAACATGTAATTCGTTTCCTCGGTCCACTCCACGGGATGACCCGACTCCAAGGAGTAACGTGTGCCACTGCTCTCGTCCAGGCGCAGCTGTGATTCGGTTAGAAAGGTCTCATCCGAGACGCAATACCAGCCGCTGTAGGCCGCCGAATAGATATGGCCACGTGACTGCAACCTGTGCTGTAGATATATAGAGACTGTGCTTAGTGGAATGGAAATGGAGCAAATTAGTCCTAAGTTGTATGGTTGTTGTTCTAGTCTCTAGTGCTTTTACCAACTTAGATTGATAGTTTATAACTGCAATCCATACTATATATACCAACCCAAAAGTCTGCTACCGCCAGTTTGTGTCGCTCCTCCGTGGTGCGTATAAAGTCGTCATGTTCTATACTTGCTGCCTGAAACACATTGCGATAACGAGCCGATATCTGATCGCAGTATTGCTCCACGGGCACCTTGTGTCCAGCTGCCGCCTGTTGAATCTTCGTTCCATGTTCATCCGTCCCGGTGCAGAGACGCACTTTACGGTCCGGATACCGTAGTCTCTGATAACGGCAATGCGCATCCGCAATGACAGCCGAGTAGAGATGACCAATGTGAGGTGCTGTTCAAATAGTTAACAATAATAAGAATAGTTACATTAAATTAATTTATTAATCAAGATTTAACCCTTCGATTTTACCTGCATTTACGTAGAATATTGGTGTCGTCACGTAGTGGGAGCTTATGCAACGCGTTCCCAGTGCTTGTATATGCCTTATTTTATTAATTAACATTGTACAGAAACCGTTAGCTAATAGCTAGATAAACAATAACAATTGTTGCCGGTTGCTTCTGCAGCGCACAGCAGCTGTTTGTACAGTGCAACCCAATGCAAAATTATTCAGCTGTTGTTTACTTATGGGCAGCACTGTTTTCGGTGTATCAGCTGTCGGGGCATTGGTAGAGCTTTAAAAGTATCGTTTGCACAATCGATAGATTCTTTTTCACTCTCGCGATAGTTTCGAATTTTTTAAGTGCCTCCCATCACTAATGTTTGGCGCTAAAAGGCAATTCAAACTGAAACTGTGAATCACATTGACCTTTCATACCTTCCAGCCGTGGTATAACCAATTGTAGAAAAATTAATAAAAAGCATATCAACTACTTTTATTTTGACAGCTTTGGGCAAAAAATATTTCATCACTCTGGAAAGTTAGTTGTGGCCCTGAAAAGGGCCGATTTATTGAGAAGGTAGAGTCCTATCCCTCTGTTCCAGAATCCTTGAATCTCGGGGTCTGTGGACACTGGAAATTTTTAAAGAACTCCTGATATATCGAAAGCATCAGAGCAGAGTTACTTTCCAATAAGCAGCATTGAGATTGATAATGAAGTAATTAAAAAAAAAAAACAATTAAAAAAAAAGATTTAAAAAAAACATAAATACCATCCTAAGGAAAAAACTTTCCAATTCGCAACAGAACAATAAAGAAAATATTGAAAATAAATATAAATGCCGAAATCTCGAGCAACTCGGGACATTCGAGTAACACAACATTTGTGGCATAGTCATGTGGCATCTCACCAATTTCAAAATATTGAAATTTACATGCAGAAATATCATGACAAATTGTTTAGCAAATCAAAATACACTCTCCGCAATGTCCTCTAAAGGAATAAGACGCAAACTCCTTAATTAACTTGCACATTATAGAGATTGAAAATAGTTTATTGAAAAAAGTTTTTAAAAATAAACCGAAATGCCATCTAAAGAAACCATTGAATTACAATAGATCGCAGCAGAACACTAATAAACAACTCAATTGAGAATGATAATACAAATTTAGAAAAACAAAAAATAAATAGGGGGAAATATAAATTTACATCATTCCCGACGCTTCTATCGTATTCAATGTTTTTGTTTTTATAAAAAAAAAAGCAATAAAAAAATCAGAAAAAAAAAAGCTGCGAACCTTAGCACAGACTTACAACGAATACCTTAGATTCGAATAAAATAAAAAACGGCAGAGCAACTGGGAGCTCTGCCGACCTTACAAAGCTACAGCCAGTTATGTCGAGTGGCTGACACTGAAACCGTTTGGGAATTCTAGTCTTGCGGAGTTTTTATTTCACAAAGTAGGCCCATACAAAGTGAGTTTATGAATTGCATACTTTAACGTACTATTTAAATAAACTTCCTATGAGACGGATTTAAAAGATTATATATGCACATATCGAGCCCTACCGCGAAAATAACGTAAGCGACATTTTTCATAAATTTAGTTTTTAATGAATATATGAACATAAGTGCCAAACGCATCTACACCAAAAATTTTAAAAGTCAAAAATGCTATTAAAACATGTTGCAAATGTTAACTAAGTTATTAATGTAATCAAAAATATTTTTAATTCTGCAACAAAATTTGACTAGTTGGTTGTTCCAATAAAAATGATTAACAAAGTGCATTAACATTTCATTTTAGATCGACGGATGTCAGTGGCTGGATTTTAAAAAACAATCTTAACAAAAAGATGTACATCAATTCATTCGCTGAAAATAATTATAATTATTATTCAATAAATAATACAAACGCCTCAACTTAACAAAAATATAAGAAATTAAAAAAACACGAGTAAATTCCAGAGTATCACATTTTGGCGCCAAAAGCATATGTGGCCAATTTCTTGGGCTGATTGCAGTGCAGATGCGCCAGGCGACGCGTTCTGGCCGCCTTCTGTTTAGCCTCAACTGCTGCACATGCGGCCTTATAGGCGGCCTTCTTGGTTTTCTCAAAGTCCTGCTTGGCCTCAATGAGCTGCCGACTTAAGCCTTCCACGCGATTCTTGGCAGCCTCCAGCAGCTGCGTCTTCTCGGCCAACTCCTGCTGTGCACCATTAGCCACATTCTCAATGTTGCCCAGATTTGCGGTAGCAGCGGCCACCAGCCGTTTCAGCTGGCCGAGCTGCGCCTGCGACTCAACGGCAGCCTGTGTGGCGGCATTGGCATTGGCCTGGGTGTTCTGCAGGGATGCAGTAATGTCGGTGACAACAGCATCCGCTTCGCACATTTCTTGTTGCAGCTGCTCCACAATTTGCTGTTTGCCCGCCAGCGCTGCCTCGGCGGCCCGAGCGGACTGCGCCGCCTTCTCGGCCAACTCTGTTTTGACCTGTGTGGCGGCGGCCTCTGCGGCGGCCATTTGTGCATCGCTAGCTGCTCTCGCCTCCTGCGCCGCCTTCTGTGCAATGTTAGAAGCTTTTGTCTTGGGGTCGCTTCTGTCCAATATATTGGATTGCTGTGAGCAGCCATCTTCGCCACAGCCACCCCCATCCGAGTACAAGCTGGACATGCTTTGTCTGCCAATGCCCCTACCTCCAGATTCGCCATGGCTGTAGCTATCCAACCGACAAATTGCCTGCAGCAATATGAGTAACAGTACCAGCACAGTCCGATAAATCATATTCCAAGCAATCTACTTTTCACTTTATTCCAATTCATTTAGAAACTTGTTGCAACGTTTACTATACTCTCATACTCAGTTTGGAAAATTTGTGTCATATTAATATGTTCATCTATCTAACAGCCATAACTTTGTCAAACATGATCATTTTGGTCAAATTTTGGCATCTAGTTTGACTTGACATTAAAAGATTACAAACTTTTAAAAAAAATTTTTTTTATATATTTTGCAAATAAGTATAAGGGGTGACACTTTCAAAAATAAAAATTTGTATATTGAAATTTTTCGTTTAATTGATTGTGGGTGTCTCAACTAGTATAAAAAACTATACGAAAACTGATTTTGTGGTAGTTCATTTTTCTGTCAAAAATCACGCCAAAAAAGACAAAAAAATTGGCTTGTAAAGTGCCCAAACAACGAAAACATCCATATTAATGACCTTCCCAGACGTCAAACTGCCACAACTTTGTCAAATCTGAACCGATTGTCAATCCCAAGGCCATTTTGATCATTATTTGGCATCAAGTTTAATTCTACATCACAAGTTTATGAATTTTTGAAAAAATAAAATTTTGAATTTTTTTGGCGAAAAAAGAGTAAGGGGGGGCCCTTACAAATTTCGATTTTTCAAAAAATAGAATCTTGAAATTTTATGTTTAATTGATTGTTGTTGTCTCAACTAGTATAAAAAACTATAAGAAAAGTGATTTTGTGGTAGTTCATTTTTCTGTCAGAAATCACGCCAAAAGTGACAAAAAAATTGGCTTGTAAAGTGCCCAAACAACGAAAAGATCCATATTAATGACCTTCCCAGACTTCAAACTGCCACAACTTTGTCAAATCTGAACCGATTGTCAATCCCGAGGCCATTTTGATCATTACTTGGCATCAAGTTCAGTTCTACATCACAAGTCTATGAATTTTTGAAAAAATAAAATTTTGATTTTTTTTGGCAAAAAAAGAGTAAGGGGGGACCCTTACCAATTTCGATTTTTCAAAATATAGAATCTTGAAATTTTACGTTTAATTGATTGTTGGTGTCTCAACTAGTATAAAAAACTATACGAAAACTGATTTTGTGGTAGTTCATTTTTCTGTCAAAAATAACGCCAAAAGTGACAAAAAAATTGGCTTGTAAAGTGCCCAAACAACGAAAAGATCCATATTAATGACCTTCCCAGACTTCAAACTGCCACAACTTTGTCAAATCTGAACCGATTGTCGATCCCAAGGCCATTTTGATCATTATTTGGCATCAAGTTTAATTCTACATCACAAGTTTATGAATTTTTGAAAAAATAAAATTTTGAATTTTTTTGGCGAAAAAAGAGTAAGGGGGGACCCTTACCAATTTCGATTTTTCAAAAAATAGAATCTTGAAATTTTACGTTTAATTGATTGTTGGTGTCTCAACTAGTATAAAAAACTATACGAAAACTGATTTTGTGGTAGTTCATTTTTCTGTCAAAAATCACGCCAAAAGTGACAAAAAAATTGGCTTGTAAAGTGCCCAAACAACGAAAAGATCCATATTAATGACCTTCCCAGACTTCAAACTGCCACAACTTTGTCAAATCTGAACCGATTGTCAATCCCGAGGCCATTTTGATCATTACTTGGCATCAAGTTCAGTTCTACATCACAAGTTTATGAATTTTTGAAAAAATAAAATTTTGAATTTTTTTGGCGAAAAAAGAGTAAGGGGGGACCCTTACCAATTTCGATTTTTCAAAAAATAGAATCTTGAAATTTTACGTTTAATTGATTGTTGGTGTCTCAACTAGTATAAAAAACTATACGAAAACTGATTTTGTGGTAGTTCATTTTTCTGTCAAAAATCACGCCAAAAAAGACAAAAAAATTGGCTTGTAAAGTGCCCAAACAACGAAAAGATCCATATTAATGACCTTCCCAGACTTCAAACTGCCACAACTTTGTCAAATCTGAACCGATTGTCAATCCCGAGACCATTTTGATCATTATTTGGCATCAAGTTCAGTTCTACATCACAAGTTTATGAATTTTTGAAAAAATTCATTTTTGGATTTTTTTGGCGAAAAAAGAGTAAGGGGGGACCCTTACGAATTTCGATTTTTCAAAAAATAGAATCTTGAAATTTTACGTTTAATTGATTGTTGGTGTCTCAACTAGTATAAAAAACTATACGAAAACTGATTTTGTGGTAGTTCATTTTTCTGTCAAAAATAACGCCAAAAGTGACAAAAAAATTGGCTTGTAAAGTGCCCAAACAACGAAAAGATCCATATTAATGACCTTCCCAGACTTCAAACTGCCACAACTTTGTCAAATCTGAACCGATTGTCGATCCCAAGGCCATTTTGATCATTATTTGGCATCAAGTTTAATTCTACATCACAAGTTTATGAATTTTTGAAAAAATAAAATTTTGAATTTTTTTGGCGAAAAAAGAGTAAGGGGGGACCCTTACCAATTTCGATTTTTCAAAAAATAGAATCTTGAAATTTTACGTTTAATTGATTGTTGGTGTCTCAACTAGTATAAAAAACTATACGAAAACTGATTTTGTGGTAGTTCATTTTTCTGTCAAAAATCACGCCAAAAAAGACAAAAAAATTGGCTTGTAAAGTGCCCAAACAACGAAAACATCCATATTAATGACCTTCCCAGACTTCAAACTGCCACAACTTTGTCAAATCTGAACCGATTGTCCATCCCGAGACCATTTTGATCATTATTTGGCATCAAGTTCAGTTTTACATCACAAGTTTATGAATTTTTGAAAAAATTCATTTTTGGATTTTTTTGGCGAAAAAAGAGTAAGGGGGGACCCTTACCAATTTCGATTTTTCAAAATATAGAATCTTGAAATTTTACGTTTAATTGATTGTTGGTGTCTCAACTAGTATAAAAAACTATACGAAAACTGATTTTGTGGTAGTTCATTTTTCTGTCAAAAATAACGCCAAAAGTGACAAAAAAATTGCCTTGTAAAGTGCCCAAACAACGAAAAGATCCATATTAATGACCTTCCCAGACTTCAAACTGCCACAACTTTGTCAAATCTGAACCGATTGTCAATCCCAAGGCCATTTTGATCATTATTTGGCATCAAGTTTAATTCTACATCACAAGTTTATGAATTTTTAAGAAAAAATAAAATTTTGAATTTTTTTGGCGAAAAAAGAGTAAGGGGGGACCCTTACCAATTTCGATTTTTCAAAAAATAGAATCTTGAAATTTTACGTTTAATTGATTGTTGGTGTCTCAACTAGTATAAAAAACTATACGAAAACTGATTTTGTGGTAGTTCATTTTTCTGTCAAAAATCACGCCAAAAAAGACAAAAAATTGGCTTGTAAAGTGCCCAAACAACGAAAAGATCCATATTAATGACCTTCCCAGACTTCAAACTGCCACAACTTTGTCAAATCTGAACCGATTGTCGATCCCAAGGCCATTTTGATCATTATTTGGCATCAAGTTTAATTCTACATCACAAGTTTATGAATTTTTGAAAAAATAAAATTTTGAATTTTTTTGGCGAAAAAAGAGTAAGGGGGGACCCTTACCAATTTCGATTTTTCAAAAAATAGAATCTTGAAATTTTACGTTTAATTGATTGTTGGTGTCTCAACTAGTATAAAAAACTATACGAAAACTGATTTTGTGGTAGTTCATTTTTCTGTCAAAAATAACGCCAAAAGTGACAAAAAATTGCCTTGTAAAGTGCCCAAACAACGAAAACATCCATATTAATGACCTTCCCAGACTTCAAACTGCCACAACTTTGTCAAATCTGAACCGATTGTCAATCCCAAGGCCATTTTGATCATTATTTGGCATCAAGTTTAATTCTACATCATAAGTTTATGAATTTTTGAAAAAATAAAATTTTGAATTTATTTGGCGAAAAAAGAGTAAGAGGACCCTTACAAATTTCGATTTTTACAAATATAGAATCTTAAAATTTTACGATTAACTGATTGTGGGTATTTTAAGTAGTATAAAAACCTATACGACAAGTGATTTTGTGGAAGTTCATTTTTCTGTCTAAAATCACGACAAAAGTGACAAAAAATTTGGCTTGTAAAGTGCCTAAACAACGAAAAGATCCATATAAACTTTGTCAAATCTGAGCCGATTGTCAATGCCGAGGTCATTTTGCTCAAATCTTGGGATCTAGTTTGATTCTACTTCATAAATTTAAAAACTTAAAAAAAAAATGTTGAGCTATTAAAAATATACAAATAACTGCATCTTTATTGTAGAAAATAATTAACGAGAACCCCCTAGTTCGTTTGGAGCTGTTTGTCGTCGATTCCTTTGAGCTTTCTGCTTGGCCTCGACTGCTGAACAAGCTGCTTTGTAGGCGGCCTTTTTGGTCTTCTCAAAGTCCTGTTTGGCCAATAAGAGCTGGTGACCCAAGTTCTCCACGCGATTCTTGGCCGCCTCCAGCAGCTGCGTTTTCTCAGCCAACTCCTGCTGAGCTCCATTTGAGACATTCTCGATATTAGCCAGATTCGCGATGGATGCCTGCATCAGTTGCTTGAGTTTGCCAAGTTGAGTCCTTGCCTCAGTGGCTGCATCGTTGGCCGCTGCTGCGTTAGACTGTGTATTCTGTAAGGAGTTACTTACATCCTGAACGACAGCCTCCGCTTCGCGGTGCTCCGTCTCCAATTGCTCCATGATCTGTTGCTTGCCCGCCAGAGCTGCCTCGGCCGCACGGGCGGACTGAAGGGCCTTCTCCGCCAGCTGTATTTTGACCTGCGACGCGGCTGCCTCAGCAGCTGCCATTTGTGCATCATTCGCCGCTTTCGCCTCCTGTGCCGCTTTCTGCGCTATATTCGAGGCTTTGGTTTTGGGATCGCTCATTCCCCCTTGACTGCCACCGCTTTGTCCACAGCTCTTGGATCCACAATTTTGTCCGCCTCCACCTTCTGTCCTGCCGCCTTCCTCGTCCAGCGGAACCAGATTGGGATACATATTGAGGTCACGTTTGCTGTAAGCCTGTCAGTCATCGTTAGATTAAACCCTACACAAATTAGAGAGTTCTACTGACCTTTTCGCGCGGCCTTATTATATAGCTTTGAGATAAACAGCCAATGTTGAGGATTAGAAAAATTGAAATATAGAGCATTGTGCTAACCGTTCTAAGTACATTGTTTAAGTTGGCATATGTCAAGAGATCTGAAAGCTAAAACTTTTTGTTTAATTCCATATTTTACGTATTAGATCGAAACAAATACTTATCGAGAGGTTGCTGCCCAAAGAGAATAGACGCAATCTATAGAAGGATGGACAACGATAAGAATACCGATTAAATAATCGAATTATTTTCCTAATTTTTAAATCCCTTCCTTGATTTTTTGCCAATCTTTGAAAGAGGTTAACAGAAATCTACCTAACAAATTTGCTGACTTTAGTCTTAAGAATGTGGGCTATGTCAATTATAGCTTCGTAGTGCATACAAAGAGGTATAATCCATTATTATCTTATTCCAGTACTTTATCTGACTCGAATATGAGTATACATATGTATATTTCAAGTTTTAAGTCTATAACAAGGGTGGTCACGTAGTAGCTCACTGAGGTCACTCCGTTATTCGTGTGCAATATAGAAAATACAGACGAAAAAGGACACTCGAATATAACGTCGCTATGCTCATAGTGAATTTAGAAATGAGGACAGAACTATACTGGTCTATACTATAGAGCTATAGACTCTATAGCAACAAAAGACGTGGCTTGGTATACTATATTCAAAATATGTATATATATATATATGCATCATAAATGTTATAAATATATCATAATACAAAATAAATAAACAATGCAGTTTCCTGCCAGTCGGCGGCTTAATGGACGGTGCGTCGATTCCTTTGTGCTTTCTGCTTAGCCTCAACTGCGGCACAGGCTGCTTTGTAGGCGGCCTTCTTGGTCTTGTCAAAGTCCTGCTTGGCCACTAAGAGTTGGTGACCCAGGTTCTCTACTCGATTCTTGGCCGCCTCCAGCAGTTGCGTCTTCTCGGCCAGCTCCTGTTGCGCACCATTTGAGACATTCTCGATGTTGGCCAGATTAGAGATGCATGCCTGCACCACGTGCTTGAGGTGATTAAGCTGGTTTCTCGCCTCAACCGCTGCATCGTTGGCCGCTACTGCATTCGCCTGCGTGTTCTGTAGAGAACTATTTACCTCCTGAACGACAGCCTCCGCTTCGCGGTGCTCCATCTCCAATTGCTCCACAATCTGCTGCTTGCCGGCCAGGGCTGCCTCCGCTGCACGGGCGGACTGAAGCGCCTTATCAGCGAGCTCTATTTTCACCTGTGAGGCGGCTGCGTCTGCGGCAGCCATTTGTGCGTCATTGGCCGCCTTCGCCTCGAGCGCTGCTTTCTGTGCAATGTTGGAGGCTTTGGCCTTAGGATTTTCTCTGCTTAACGGATTGCCGCAGGTCTGTTTGGTTTCACAGCCCTGTCCGTCTGCACCTTCTTTCCTGGCACCTTCCTCGTCCAGTCGCACCAGATCTGGATATCTCTCGAGGCTGCGTTTGCTGTAAACCTGACAGTATGAATGTTATTCAAGTATGATTACATCTACAAGCTCTACTGACCTGCTCACGGGGCCTCATGATAAAGCTTTGCGATATAGAGACGATGCTGAGCAGCAGAAATATGGAAATATAGAGCATTGTGCTGATCCTTTCGAAATCATTGTTATAATCCGCAGCTGTCAAGTGTTCATATGTTACAGTCTGAAAGTTAAAACTTTATGTGAATACGGAAAATGAGACTGTACTTTCAAATCATGTGTTGCATCATAATATTATCTGTTACACAAAAAGCATTCGCCTCGGGTTACTCATCCCGCCGAGATCTGAAAAGAGCGGCGCGGCAGACACGCGTCAAGCGTCTGCTGTCCCAAGACTGCGACGATGATGTAGATAGGAGTCAGTCTTGTTCTGGGCAGGATGACGGGGGAGCACCGCAGCGATCCAACAACATAAGGATGAACTCAAAATCACGCAGCACTGGCATCGCGATGAAAGCGGCCCAGGAGGCCAGACAGGCCAACGATGACATGGCTAGTGCGGTGAAGGTGGCATCGGATCGCATTAAGTTGGAGTACGCGGAAAAGGCGTCATCTGCTGCCAAGGCGGCTGAGGCGGTGCTCTCAGGTAAGCAGCAGGTGCTGGAACAGCTGGAGATGGAGGTGCAAGAGGCTGAAATCATCGTACAGGAGGAGACACAAGAGCTGGGCTCTGCTGAAGCCAATAGCCAGCTGGCACTTAAGTCACACCAACAGGCTCAGGAAGAGCTGAAGCTGCTCATCAGTGGCCTAAAGCTGGCCAGGGAGAATTTCGCCAGCGCCGAACAGGTGTCAGCCGCCTGCCAGCAGTCCATGTCGGTTAAGACCAGCCTCCTGGATGCGGCCCAGAAGCGCGTTGGCGTCCTGCTGCGGCAACTGAGCGAAGCCCGCAGCGACTTCACCAAGACTAAGAAGGCGGCCTACAGAGCACTGTCTGCGGCCAATGAAGCCAAGCAGCGGATTAATCGCCCCCAGGGCTGATGGAAAGGGCAATGTTGAAAACTATTCTAAAATGTTGTTAATATCTTAATGCACTTTCAACATATGTATATTTTTTAATAATATCTTTGAATAAGAAACAAGATTATCTCCAAATATGGAATTTTAATCAGCTAACGGAACAAATGACCATTTACTATCGGAGTTACTATCATTAGATAATTCCACCGCCAAGTGTGGAAAATAGGCCGTTACATTTTCGCACTCCATCCAATATATTTTTTGTTTTTAATCCGTTAATACGAGCAAATTGATTATAATTAATAAAAACAACAACGATTAAAATAATTTATTCTGTAGTTTATTAAACTTTTTTCTTTAGGGAATAAAAATATAAAATTCCTTGACATCGGGCAAAAAGTGCCCGCGTCTGAATGGCTGCCAAAAATGCTGTGGAACTTTGCCTGTACATTCGTATGCTTGCTAGCTTTTCGTATGATTCCGAACCGAACTATGAAGTATATAGATATAGATAATGGTTGATTTCTCTAACCAATTTTGACAAATACAAATACAAAACGAGCTAACCTTAGGCTTAACTGAATCAAGTTATAGTAAAACTAATAGAATACAAGGGAGCTTCTTAATAAACAAGGATTACTTTAAAAAGCCGGCAATAAAAAGGCTGACGTTACGAAAAAAAAAAGCAATTGTACACATTTAAATTAATCATAAATTTAGAACACAATGTTTAAGCAATTATAAACGAATTATACAATTTACATGGACACATTTCAAAGCATTACAAATTATTAAAAATATAATTAGTGTGCACGAATACGTGCATTATTAAAAACTAAAAATATGCATTTGTTTTTTGCTTCTTTACAATTAAATTGGTGTTTTCTGTTCACAAAATAATTTCAAATGTGATGCTTAGTTACTTGTTGGTTACCCAATACTTACATACATATGTATGCTTGTGTATGTGTTCGTGTGTGTGTATGTTTCTATACGTGTATATGTATGTATATGTTTGAATATATTAGGTTAGGCCCGTGGATTATTATTTGTAATAGTTAGTTAGTTCAATTGCAACAAACGTAAATACTCAATTTGCATGTGTGCATAATTCTACATAAAATAGTTTCATCTGTTCTGTTAATATATATTTAGAGATTTGTTGCGCCTTACGAATTATTAATTAATTACCTAACGCTTTTATTGTGAAGCATTCTAAATATTTACAATCTAACACAAGCCCCTGTAAATAATCATTAAATGGATGCCCATCGATTTGGCCATAAATGGGTTGATAAACTGACCAAACCGCTAACGCTATTAGTTACATTCAATAAATATATATATATTTATATATATTGTTGATCGTGATCATGTGATTTGCAACATACTCATGCCTAGATTAATTATGTTAATATAGAATCTGTCAAGCCTTAATATACTGAATTTCATATATGGTAGCTAATACATATGTATATAATGCATAATTTAAGCATATTTCATATACAGTTAAACCATCTACGCCGAATACTGAAATCATCGAGTGTTCCCATGTTTTTGTGTAAGTGTAAGTGTGTGTGTGTGTGTGTGTCTGTATAAGAGTGTGTGAGTGTATATATGCATGTTAATATATATCGTACAGGTTATATCAATGGGTTTGCCATATATGGGAATCCTATATGAGCACGTTGCGTAATATTGTAATGAATGTATACATATATAAATGTGTATTTATGTATAGGTTATATAGTTTGTAATATCAACGTTTTAACTCTTACATTTACAACTGTTGTATCTAGCGTCTACTTAAAATGTATGCTATCAAATCAAAATGTATCACGATTGACCAAAAAATAGATCGAAATAACCGTTAACTACACATGTTTCTTTTAGCTGTATCCGTTGTTTCCGCCTGTGTTTTCACATTGAGTATGTTCTGGGACAGCGCACTGCGCCATCCAATATTTAATGGACTATTTTATAGATGTATGTTTAAAGTTCCGTCTAGTTTAAGTACTTGCGGCAACGCTTCGAGCCGCAGGAACAGGGTATTTTCTCATCCTCGAATGGGAACTTGTAGTCATAGGTCAGCTCCTCGCCCTGCACGATGCGCCGCAGGGCAAAGATGATGATGTGCTTGTGGCCAAGTATATCAACGACCTTGGAGTAGCAATTCGGCTAAAAAAAGATATTCATATCATTATTCAGAGATTCTCAGCTAAACTTGAATGTCCTTTACTCACCTCACAGGAGTGATTGATAAAACGCGCCGCATTGCCACGCATGGTGGCGTCCACCACCAGATTGTCGTCGATCTTGAACATGTAGCAGCCAATTCCGCGGCCGTCGTAATAGCGCTCCCGCTTGTCTGTCAGCGTAGAGCGTATCAGTTCGCCGGCGTACTCAATAACCATTTCACCTGTGACAAAAATTAAGTTCATTAAACTTTGCTTGAAAAGCGGAAATTTTCTATAAGTTGTATGGTGTCGAAGATGTCTGCTTCAACTCAAACCCACTGCAACGGCATACAAACAGGAGGGAAACACATACCCGCTTCAATGTCCTTAGTGCAGTAGAGACCGCGCCCATGGATGTGGGAGCGAAAGACGCCAACGTAATCCTTGTAGGTCTCCTTCAGCGTACGATACTTCATTGCCATGGGCAAATTGCTGCCAGTTCCGCGTCTGCAAATCAAAAGTACAGCATGTGTTAGTAAATCTAGTAGAGCAGTCAACAGGAAGTTGTGACTCACCTGGGCACCAGTTCGTTATCCGAGGGCTGGACAAACACTTGAATGGGCTGCTTGCGATGCCTGGATGCCAGCCAGCTGAACATATCGTATTCAGAGCGAGTGGTGTACGGTTCGCAGCGTGCGCATTCATATGCGTTCTCCTGCAGCTCCTCCTGATCCGAGCCATAGTCCATAAGCGCCTGTGCATCAACTCCTGCACCGAGTATTGCCGCATTGCTGCCAGCACCGCTGACCGCGTGACCAGCACCAGCAGCTGTGTAGACGTTGCCATTGCGTTTGTGATATTTGGGAGTGTATTTGGCACACTTCTCCACGCCGGGCAGCTGCTCGATGAGGTACTTGAGTGCGTTCGTTTTCAGGCCAATCATTTGCACGCCACTCATATCAGCTAGGGGTCCTTCGGGCAGGGGAGTGAGGCCATGAGCGCGTCGTGCCACCTGCACCGCCTCGAAAACCTTCTCCCAGATCTCCGCAATTGAGCTGGACTTGTAGGTGAAGCCATCCTCGCTTTGTATCTCGTACAGCAGATGTGGGCCGCTTATCTTCTTTGGATCGCGCATCGGCGGCGGCTGGAGTGGAGCAGCTGCTGTGGGCACCACATTAACCGCAACTACCTCCGGCTGCTGTGCCACATCCAGCTTGGGTTTCTTCAGCTCCAGATCAACGCCCGCCTGCAGCTGCTTCAGCTGCAACTCATGTGCCTCGGCCATTTCATTAATGAAGCTGGCGGCCGCCTCCACGGCAGCCGTCTCCTCGGCGGTGGCTGCAAAGGCTTCATCGTCCGAAGGCACTGCACTAGCTCCCGTTGTGGACAGCACATCCTCCACCATCTGCTGATAGCCGGCACTGGCCTCGACTGTTGTCGCCGTGGCTATGGAGTCCGCACAGTCATCGTTTGTGAGGTTGTCCAGAATTTTGCTTATCTTCTCCTTGACCTCCGGCTCCTCGCTGTCGGACATTTCGTGATCGTTGCAAGCGGATGTGGCCATTTTCAGGCTGAAATCGTCGTCGTCATCTTCATCCTCCTCGGCATCATCGGCTTCATTACCGTCATTTTTGAGACTGGCATAGTGATCCTCGGTGTCCATGGCCACTGCTTCCACATGAAAGGCGTGTTTATCTAGCAGACAGTTCCCATTAGAGCTTAGCTGAAAGCCATTCTCCACCAGCTCCATATGGGACTGCTGCTGCTGTTGTTGTTGTTGTTGTTGTTGTTGTTGTTGTTGTTGTTGTTGTTGCTGCTGCTGCTGGTGGCATGTGCTGGCCTCGATGAGCATTAGATCGTTGCTTTTGGATTTCCCCTGTAGCTCCAGCTGTGGTTCCGAGTGTTTCTCATAGAGATTCTCGCCGTAGATGGGCTCATGTTGAACCTGTTGCACTTGCAACTCAGTCATTGCGTTTGCCTGCACCAGATTATCCAGCTTCAACTCCGTCTCGTAGACAGGTGACTTTTGCTCCAGCTGCGCATAGCATTTGACGACAGGCTTTTGTGTGGAGGCGCCTGCGGCTACCGGCTCCTCAATGGGCTTTGGCGGCGTTGGCGATTGCACGACAACATCGCTGTCCAGAGGCGCCGGCTCCTGACGCTGCTGCATCGGCAGCACACGATTTGTCGGCCGACTGTTGATTGTTATGCTATTCGGCGGCGGAACAGTGGTGCTGGTGTTGGCGCCAACCACCAGCGGCTGCTGCTGCAACGGATTAACCACATTTGTGGGCAGCGAGTTGCTGGCGTAGTGCTGCAATCGATTTGCGTTGCCATTGAGAAGCAGCTCTGCCGATTGCTGCTGTTGTTGTTGCGACTGTTGCTCCATCAGCTGCACGGCTTGCGCCTGCACCGCTGGCGTCATTACAAATTGAGTGGCTGCCGGCGGCTCTGCCGCATTCACAATGCTAATAATTGGCTGCTGTGCAGCAACTGGAAGCAGCTGAGGCACTGGCAACTGTGTTTGTTGCTGCAGTTGTTGCAGCTGTTGTGTCTGCAACTGTTGCTGCTGTTGGTGTTGCTGCTGTTGGAGCTGCTGCTGTTGGAGTTGCTGCTGTTGGAGTTGCTGCTGTTGGAGTTGCTGCTGTTGGAGTTGCTGTTGTTGGATTTGCTGCTGTTGGAGTTGCTGCATCTGCTGTTGCTGTGCTGCAGGCAAACGCTGTTGTAGCAACGCTACCTTGGGCACCTGGCTAACCACAGTTGGTTGCTGTTGTTGCTGCTGTTGTAGTTGCTGCTGCTGCTGTTGAAGTTGCTGCTGCTGCTGTTGTAGATGCTGCTGCTGCTGTTGTAGCTGCTGCTGCTGCTGCTGCTGTTGTTGTGTTGGCAACTTAGGCGCCGGCTTCATCAGCTTTGGCTTCACCTCCACTTTGTGTATGGGCCGTATGAGATTGGTTTTCTTCTGCAACGGCTTGGAGGCAATGCTGGGTGGTGCACCACATGTTGTGCCCGTTTGCTGGACATGAGATTGTGCTGCCTGTTTGTTTTTCAGCTCGCTTGCTTGCTGCTGGCGCTGGAACTGTGATGTCAGCTTCATATTGTTTAGCTGTTGCTTTGAATGCAACTGTTGTTGTTGTTGCTGCTGCTGCTGTTGTTGTTGTTGCTGTTGCTGCTGCTGTTGTTGTTGATGAGTGGGAAGCACCTTGTTGACCACCTGCGAGTGTTGTTGCTGCGGCTGCACCTTGCTCAGCGCAGATATGGGCGCCTTTGCGTTATTCGCATTACGCTTCATCTGAGCCACCGGCGGTATTTTGGCTGTAACTACCAGTGGTGCACCATAATCCGACATGGTTTGCTGCGTCGACGATACTGGCGTCGTTTGAAACTGAAAGCCAGCATTCTGCAGCAGCTGCGTGGTGGCATCATCCGTTGCCTGCGATTGACTCTGCTGCAATACGCTGGCAGCGTTCATAAAGGTGCCTGTATTTCCGCTCGCATCCACCGTATTGTTGAGCACCACATAGCCAGCGGGCAGGTCGACAATCGGTTCGATTTTGCTGGCCTGGAACACTTGCGTTGTGGTCGCCGAGAAGCTGGCGTTCTGACTGAGCACACCAGGCATGGCCGACGATACAAATTGCTGCGAGGACATGACCGTGTTCTGGACTATCGTCTCCAATCCATAATACATGGGCTGTGTGGCGAGAATGACCTGCGGCGTGCCGGAGCTAAAATCCAGGCCAGTTGCACCACCGCCATTTGCACTGCCCAAAATGAGCGGTTGCTGCCCTGTGGCGCTTTGCGTGCCATCGGCTCCTGTGGTCAACTGCAGCGTCTGCGGCTGGATGAGCGTGCCAATGACCTGGGGTTGCGTTTGTAGCGATCCCGTCAGCATCTGCAGGCCAGAATTGTTGGGCGCAGTGGTTAACACGAGATTGCCACTGGCATCCGTTTGCAGGAATGTTGCACCACCGCCGGGCGTCGTAAGGAACGTGGGCGTTGTCGTCTGCTGCTGCGGCTTATAATCGTTTGTCGTTGGAATCGATATGTACTGCAGCGGCTGATTCTGGCTGCCGTCGCCGGTGACAAACGAGATGATGTTCTGCGCTTGCGCCTGCGGCAACAGCAGCTGCTGCGTCTGCGGCTGTGCATTACTCTGGAAGAGCAGCTGTGGCTGCAGCAGATTCTGGCCAAGCAGCTGCGTGGTGCCATTGGTGGAAACCGTAATAGGCGTGTGTTGCTGATGTTGATGATGCTGTTGGTGATGTTGTTGGTGATGTTGCTGTTGTTGGTGGTGGTGATGTTGTTGGTGATGTTGGTGGTGCTGTTGCTGGTGATGCTGCGGCTGTGGCTGCAACTTGGCCTGAATGGGTTTAACTCCATGCCCCGATTTCAGCTGCTTCTGTTTTGCCGCTGCAGATGCCTGCTGCGCTGCCTTGGTGGCCACCGTCTTGAGCGGCTTACCCGTGCCCCGCAGCGGTAGTACAATCTTCTTATCGCTATTGGTAGCCTGCAGCGTCTGATAAGTGGTCGTTGTCATTGTTGGCGCCGCTGACTGTAGCAGCTGTGTGGCTCCTGCGTTGCTCTGTGGCAATTGGATAAACTGCTGTGTTCCATCGGGATTTGTGGACAGAGCAATCAGCTGTGGCTGCGCTTGTGAAGGTTGCGTCAGAGTGAAGCCACCGCCCAGATTGGCCGCCAGGCTCTGCAGTGAGTTGGCATACAGCTGTAGTTCGTCGTTGCCATTGCTGGTCTGTTGACCGGCATTTGGCTGTGACAGGAAAAAGCCATTGCCCAAGGATTGCGGCTGCAGTTGCAGCGTCTGCAAGCCCTGCAGACCCTGCACACCAAACTGACCCAGTGTGGCCAGATTCTGCACCTGTGGAAACGACGTCTGCAGATAGTTGAGTCCGCCCGTGTTGTTCATCGTTGCGGCGGCCAGTGCCTGTTTCTGCAGCTCGTTGAGGCTCTCGGCGCTGAGTTGAGTGGTGCCCGTTGTTGTGTCCGAGTCCGATTCACTGGTGGACATGGGCTCGCAGCTAGGCACATGACGCTGGAAGGAATCGTAGTTGCGATATGTGCACTGGCAACGCTCGCACTTCACCTGACCGGTGAACTGTGCCGTGGACAAGTTGCCATCGCCGCCAATGATGCGATATTCGGTTATCGAGTCGTCCACGCCATCCATTTGCATGATCTTCAGTTTGGCGGGCTCGTCGCGCGTTTCGCTCTTCTCAAAGTAGCGCTTCGCTGCACTCCACGTAAAGCTCTTGGTGCGCATGCCGGCGCTGCCCTCCGTTGCCATCTCGTTGCTGCTGCAGACGGACTGACGTCGTGTGATTCCGGCAACAGTGGCCATTTCCTTTTTGCTGCGTTGATTGAGGCTGAGGAGGACGCCCTCGGCTAGATTCTTGGATAGCTTGCGTCGTTTAAAGGCCGCCACGCTGGTGCCATCCAGTTTGGGCCAGGAGCGCGTCTGAGCTGTGGCTTTATTCTTGAGCACCTCACCGCGCTGCTTCGATTGAGTGGAGCTGCGCGCAGCGGAGAGCATGGCGTCCTCGACAGGATTGCTGGCGGGCCAGCCGTTGCTCAGCTCCAGCTGCTTGCTCAGGCTGTTGGAATTGCGCGTATCCTCGTCACAGATGCTGACTGAGCCGCCTGCGGCTTGGGTTGTGGGTATTGTGCCGTCTTTGGACTGCTCGCTCATGGCAAAGAGTTCGGTTTTGTCGCCCAGGTCCTCGTACATGAATATGTCCAGCATGGAGATGCCGTCGATCAGCTCATGCGGTAAATCCTCGAATATGGCATCCGTAATCTCTGGCGGCAAAAGATCCGCATTCTGTTGCGGCTCCTCCTCGGTATTCTCGTCGGGCGGCACATACGAATTGGGAAACTCTGCCCAATCCGTATCCAGCAGATCGCTGCGTGCCAGACTGGTGTGCCACTTGGTTATCTGTGCCAGACCCAGCTGCACCAGTGAGCAATTGGGATTGGTGTGATCCACGGTGAAATTCCGACCGGCATCCAGTGTCAGCGTGGTTGAGTAACTATTCTGTATGGTGGTGCGCACCGTGTACTCCACGATCTTCCAGGGCTCCTTCGATGACCAATAGAGGCGACTGCACAGAAAGTTAATGGGCACAATAGCCTCAAAGGAGTCGGAGAAGCGTGGCACTATCGAACCCAATTGTCGCACCTCCAGCGAACCAATGTGAAACTGCACCTTGGCCGGCTCTATCAGCTTCTTGCGCTTGCGATCGAGCTCCACGTAAACGGGACGTGACACCTCAAAGTTCGATTCATATGTGACGCTGGGTGAGCCATTGGCTTTGAGTGCGTTGCGGGCATGAGCCGGACAATACATGGATTTGTCAGTGAGGAATGCGCAATCGATGCTGCGCGCACAGGGATAATGATAGTGTTCGCCGCAGGATTTGACATTGCAGCCAACGGTGGCGCCACGATTTCCGCAAACGGTGCACTTAATCATGCGACCACGCGCCACAGCACTGTGCACATTCTGCAGCGAGCCGTCGATCTCCTCAAAGACCTCGGCGGACCACATGGCACAGTTAGTGTGCACCCAGCAGTCGTGGCCGCAGTACAGCAGACGCGCCTCGTCGCTGGATAGGCCCTCGCCGCTCTTGCGGCAGAAGAGGCACACGCGTGAATCGAGACGTGTCTTTAGAGCACAGCCGCTGCCCAGATCATCCACATCGTCCAGCGGTATGTCGAGAAGGCCAGCACGCGGCGGCTGTAATGCGGCATGATGTTCGGCGTATGTGGAGGGCGACTCCTCCAGCTCCTCGTAGCCGCACGACTCGAACATGTCCTCTTCGAGTGCATCGGTGCAGGCCTTGGTCTCGTTCTGGAACCAGGGAAACTGCTCGCACAGAAGCTCCTTGTAGGCAATGTCCAGCTCATCACAGTTGCTCTGCTGTATCACCAGACTCATGTCGTAGTTGAACTCCGCCAGCGAAACGTACGCATTGCCAGCAATCTTCTGCTTAATGTCCACCAAGCTAAACGATTGTGACTGACTTAAGGGCTGCAGGCAGCTACAAGGCACTGGCGTCAATGGCTTTGGATTGGAACTGTGCTGCTCCTTGAATTCGTAGACATCGTCACTGTTCTGCGACTCGCCATCGCTGCCCAGGCCATTGTAGCTGAACAGCAAAGCTTTTGGCTGCAGCTTACCCTGGCTGTGAGACTTGCCAGCGGCTGCCCCAGCGGCGCAACTGCAGCGCATTTTCTTGCGGGGACTGAGCTTGAGTAGGGCGCATGCCTGTCGCGACTTGCTGAGCAATTTGAGTACACTATACAGACTCGACTTGAACTCCTCCATGACAGCCTGACGCCACTCGTCCGCCTTGTTGCGCGAAACATCGCAGCGTCGCGCGCACTTTTTGCATATGAACTCGATGGACTCGGGCAGGGTGCTTAGGAGATTGTACTGCTCATCGCTGAGACCTTCGCATTTGGAGTGCACCCACTGTTTGCAGTCGCCGCATTCCATCATCTTCAGATCGAAATCGTTGTCGTCGTAACACTTTTGGCAGATGGGACAAAAGTTGCCCTTTTTGCGCAGCTTGAAGCAGGCGGTGCACATGGGCAGATTGCCAACGAACTTAGACACCTTGGTGGTGGCACAAGACTTGCACTTGAGACAGTTGACACAGATGAGCGGACGATCAGCGCCAAGCAATCGCTTGCTGGTGCCCAGACAGGTGCTGTGATAGTTCTTCTGGCATTTTTGGCACTTCACCTTCGATCCGGATGACATGTTGCACGTGTAGCAGACGGTGCAGCGTGGACAGAGCCAGTTGAGTCGCTGCGTCAGCTGATTCAGGGCCGAATTCGTTGCCACCGAAATAGCGCAGGCATTGGTAGACGTATCCAAAAGACTGTTCATCAGTGTGTCATCAAACGAGCTGTGCTTCAGATTATACTCGTCCAGCACACAATACTGATGGTAGGGCTCGCAACAGCAGGCACAAAATATAAGCGGATCCAAGCCCGTTGAGCCGCACAGAAAGCAGAGCGCACGTTGCGCCACTGTCTCAGTGACAATCAGGCCAAAGCCCGTTTGGCACACCTCAGCAGGATCGTAGTTCTCCCAGAAGTCAGTCGAAATCAGCGCCTTCAGTCGGTTCACCTCCTTGGCCAGAGCACGACGACTTTGTGCAGCAGTCGGCTGACTGCTAGCAATGCTGCTGACTTCGATGTTGCGCTGCTTTTTGCTGGCCACCAATCCGTTGCCACCTGACGTCACTGTTGCCGTCGCATTGCGTGTGGTAACCTTGCCCTTCGATGAGCCGTTAGCTGCCGCCTTTTTAGCCTCTGTTTGGGTATTTGATTTGTTGCTTCTCGGCTCCAACACGCTCTTAACCACTGGCTGCACTTCAGCTGCGACTTCAGTTGGCGCCGTTTTGCAAGTCGCGCAATTGTCGTTCTCATCGGTAATCATTAACGGCGATTTGGGCTTCTTAATGTTGGCCTCGGGTGAAGCATTAGCCGGTGGTACCAACTCATCCGCCTCTACCAGCTCTTCTTCCTCGTCACCAAACGTGGCCAGCGGTTGACCCAGCACTATGGATGCACTACGGCAGACATGCTTCACACGCGGACCCTTTAAATCAATGCGTTGCCGCTTCAAGTTATCGGGCGCCGCCGATGTAGAAGCCACCTCAGCGGCTTCCCCGTTGGCGACCGCAGTTGAGCTCGTCTGTGGCGCAGGCACTGCAGTTGCCGTGGATTGTTCATCCTTTTGAGTCTCTTGCGGAGTCGCTTCAATTGCTTTCTTGGCACTGGGACTGAGCAGCTTTTCACTTTCCTGCTCCTTCGCTGCCTTCTCCTTGTCCTGCTTGGCCTTGCGCGTGATTTTAGCAGGCGCAGCAGCAGCTTCACTGGTGCTGGGCACGGGGCTAAGGCCAACGGCCTCCACTTTTGACTCTTTGGCTTTTTTCGTATCGCCGGCATTGCTGATCTTCAAGAACAACGGCTTTTCGAGTATTGCTGGCCGCAGTAGCGGGGTGCTGCCAAATGTAACATTGTTCTCAGCCAGAGGATTCGATTTAATGGAGTTCACTGTTGTCTCCGCACTGGACTTCCACTTGATGGTCGTGCTTAAGCCTACCGAGGATGCAGTGACTGTTGGTGCTGCAAAACGCATGCTAGCCGTTGGCGACAGCAGCTCCGGGCATCCTTTGTCATCCTTGGGTGTGGCCTCATCGCGCATGTTGGCGGGTAGTATGGCACTCATGCGGCTTCTGTGCCCAGTGGGCAGCTGGAATGCGGCTAGGCATTTCTTCAGCCAACACGCTGTGCAGCGCTCCTTGTAAAGTTTCTTGAAATTCTTCAGCTGACTCTTGAGCGATTGTATATTACAGCTGCCACCTGAGCGATTAAAAAAGGATTACTTAATGGATCTCCAATAAATATTACAAGCTACATACCATCTGTGCCTTTGCATTGTACCTGCTGGCTGGATTGCGCAGCATTGGAGTTGGAGTTGGAGCTGGAGCTAGAGCTCGAATGCATGGGCGTTGATAATTTCGATATTTTTGTCATTCTGGAGATGAACTTGCGACAAACTTCACAGGCAACGACGCCGTACTTGCGCGCTAATGGAGCATCCTTGTTGTTAACAGGCGTAGCGCAAACGGCGCAGGACATAGCCACAACTAAAAGTTAAAAACAAAGATGAGAAGGCTATTCAATTGAGATATTAATTCGACAATTAACATACCTGAATTGGCATTGTTGAGCGAGCCAAAGGATATGACATTTCCTTGCGCAATGGCAATTGAGGCTGTGAGCAGGGGCGCAGCAGCGGGCAACAACGGCTTGGCGCCTGCAAACGAGCTACTCTTGTCCGTTTGGAATTGCAGACGCGGCTGGCGCAGCACAAAGCTGCTGTTGAGCTTACCGGTGCCAAAGCTGGGAAACGTTTCTTTGCCCATCTTTGGGCTCAAAGCAGACGCCGAGGCGGCGACTGTTTCGCCAGCAAAGTCACCCAGCCCAAAGTAGTTCTTGGGTTTCGCTTTGGCACTAGCATCGCTGGAATTGTTCCTGCTTGTTATGCTGCCTAACTCCATGAGCCGTTTATTGGGCTTTATGATGCGCATTGAGCGCGTACTGCGTTTCGGGAGCACAAAGTGTTTATCCATTACTAGTTGCCTGTCGTCGATGTCCTTTTCATCAACGCTTGCAGCAGGCTCAGCACTTTTTTCGGACACTGCCTCTTCGTTGTCATCCAAATCTTCATCATCAATATCCTCATCGTCCTCAATTTCATCACTGCTTGTCGAGCTGAAATTTAATTAACATTAATATTTTCCAGATTACTAGAAAAAGGCGGATTCATCTGGAATTCGTTGTATTTTATTTTCCAACTTATTTTTACTTTTAGTTTTAAACTGTTCTACGATTTTTTACGACTTTTATTGTTTGTAAAGAATTTTTCTAAAATGATTTAAAATCGTTAAAAACCGTTTTAACCGTTTTTTTTTGATAATAATGGCCAATTTTCGAATTTCGGATTTTAAAAGATTTTTTTTTATTTCTGATAATCAATCGCTAAATATCTAAATAAATATGAATATTTAATAATTAATTAGGGCTTACCCATCATCATCGTTGTCTTCAGGTGCTTTGAGCTGAGGCTCATGCTTGCGAAATGTGACACCGCCAGAAACAGCGTCCTCATCGTCCAATGGTGCACCAAAAGCGCGCGACAGGCCAGAAGCAAAGATGCTTGTGGAGCTGGAGTCCTGTATGGACGATGCTGGCGCAGGCACCGTACGAAACTTTAGCGAGTTTAGTTTGTCGATGTTAGAGTTCTTGTTGAGTATCTTGGACAGTATGGAGGGACGCACGATAAACTCGCTGCCCCTGCAGTAGTTGAGCGATCGATTCAAGCTGTCCTTCTTCATGATGGAGACGATCGGTACTCGGTTGTCCGGGTTGTAGAAACGCTTGACCACCGATTTGTCATCACTGGTTTCGAGTATGTTCTTGAAGGTGACCGTTTTCTTTTGCTTGGTCGTCGCCGCTGGCAGCCCCACAGCAGCAACACCATTCGTAGTGGGCACAGCATTTGGATTGGGACTGGAGCCACTAGATTTGACTACAGTAGCATCAGCGGCGGCGGGTGCTTCCGTTGCGGCCTCATTGGCCATTTCGATCGAAGACTTTAGCTGTAAAAACGTAAACATGACATGGTTAGTCATAAAAGTTCGACTTCGCGCCGTGTCTTGTGGCCCAATCAATAATGCATGCCAAGAAGTAACTACATACATGCTCGTAAAAATAAATAAAACTAAGAAGCATGCAAAGTAAATTAAAGCAAAACAAAGCAGGGCATGGGATACAGTCAAATGGGTAAAGGGAGCATTAGCAGCAGCAGGAGCAGGAGCAAGTGCAAGTTTTGGGGGAAGAAACAACAAAAAAACGAGTTATAGTGCAGGTAAAAAGGCAGGTAAACAAGGGGTAAAGCGCGAAAACGTCATAAGAGCCAATTAAGCAGGTAAGCAAGCAGGGAAGCAATAGGCAGACAGGCAGGCTAGGGTAACTACCAACCATCGGGTTAGTTAGTTGGGCAAGCAAAGTCAGGCCGCATAATTTAGCGCCCGACTTGACGGGGTTCTTATTTACATTGGCTAAAACATACACACATATTAAAAAGCAAAAAAAAAAAAAAGAAATCGGAAATGGGGCAGAGAGTAAGCAAATAACACGCAACACAAAAGCCCGAGAAGGAGACACACAAAAATCACTGAGGAAAATCGGCTTTAACTTATTTATATATATAAACCATACATATGTATTTTATTTTGTAAAGCGTTTGCGAAGCGTGTGTACAGTAGAGAACATGAGCTAAAGAAATCCACTTACCATTGCTGCGTCTTCGCCAGCGCCTGCTGCCTCCTCGCCAGCTTTTGGCTCGACGTTGGCAAAGGGGTTCGTCAACAGGCCAGCAGCTGCGCCGCCTCCCCCGCCCCCAGCTGCAGCAGAAGCGGCAGCAGCAGCAGCAGCAGTTGCTGACGACACTGGAGTCGACAACGATAATAACGACGACGACGACGACGTCGCTGTCAGCTTGGCACTCGCACTCGTACTCGTACTCGCTGTTGTTGTGGTTGTTGTTGCTGCCGTTGTTGTCGTAGGAGCAGATGAAGATGATGATGATGAAGGGCAATTAAGTTGCAATTGTTGTTGCTGTTGCTTGAGTTTCGACGTCGAGGGCAACATCACCTCCGCTCTGGCCAGATTCAAGTTTTTGAATTTTTTATTGCCTCCTTTGCGTGCACGCTGCAACGCATTGAGACCCGGCACAAAGGCGACAGCAGCAGCGGCAGTTGTTGTTGTTGTTGCTGCTTTCTTGTCATTGCTGCTGCTGTCATCGTCGTCATCGTTGTTTGTGTCCTCGGCATCATCGGCCCCGGCGGCACCATTGCAGTTGTTAAGCTCGATATTGTTGCCTTGATTTTTGCATTCCTTGACCTCCGTTGGGGCGCTCTTATGATGCCTGCCACCATTTACACTGCCGCCATTTGTTGTACTGCCGCCACCGCCACCCGCTCCACCGTTGCCGGCGCCACTGTTGCCGTCACTTGCAACGTTGCTGGTTGCACCACTGTTGCCAGTGGTCGCCGCGCCACTTGGCGCATTATCATCGTCATCGTTATCACAATTGTTGCCCTTCTCCCGCGACGCTGAACCGGCGCTCTGTTCACCCGGCTGGTGTTGCTCCGTTGCCGCTGTGGCCGCCGCCGCTGCCGCATCATCCTCTAATTGTAGGACACTTATCCGCTTACGATTAATCGACTTGGATGGTTTCCCGGGGAACTTGGAGCGGCCCATAATATACGCACTTGCTGATCTTTAATTTTTTGCATTTGCATTTGCATTGGCAAAATCGTTTGCTGTTCGCTCTGTTCGTTGCAACTTTCCTTGCAACGCCTGCTGCTGGTGGCACAAAAACAAATACCAAAAATGTAAAAAAAAAGAGAAGCAACAACAACGTTCACGTGAGCCCAAAAGACCGGTATTAGCGCTAACGCGAGACGACACAATAGCAACAAAAGCGGCAGCAGCAACAACAAGCCTGTAACCGAACCGCGTTTGGAATGCGTCAATTTCCCCCCTTGAATGTTGCTGTTGTAGTTGTTGTTGTTCTTGTTGTTGCTGTGGTTACCAATTCCACTCCACTCTACCCGAATCCAGTCAACGCTTCGCGACTCGTTTCGTTTCGTTTAGTTCGTTCCTTACTTTTTTTTTTGTTTTTTCGTTTAGCTCGTTTTTGCGCGCGTTCCTCGCTCCTTGCTTTGCAAATTACAACTACTAAAGCCGAATGGCCGAAGGTGACGTCGCAACCCGCGTTCGTTAGCTTCGTTGTTTTTGCTTACGCTCTCGCGCTCTCACTCTCTCGACACACATACACAGCGACGGTTTGCTCTCTGACGCTCCTGTCGCTGCTCGCTACTAAAGGTGCAATTGCAGCTGCCTTTGTCTCGCTGTTATTATTGGTTCGGCTCCTGCAGACGATTGCCACGTCTTGCGTGACCACCAGCACACACACACACCACCTTTTTCACGCAGCTACCACTAAATAGACATACACTGAGAACAAAAAATGCATTCTAAAAACTAAATTGCCAATCTTGATTTAAGTATTTTTCATTCAGGAAGGGACAATCATAAAATTTGCTTTCGTTCTTTTTTTGAGATGGTAAACAACTCAAAGTGATTCATTTTAGAATAAATGAAGAATATTCGTTTTACGTTTGTTTTTATTTTTATCAGTGTATAGTTTTTAAAAAAAAACCTCGCAATGAGGCAAATATAACAACTGCTGCTCCTTGGCTCCTTAGCACGCGCTCGTATTCATTCGCAGACTCCTGTCGCGCCTTTCCACCCCTCTCTCACACTCTCTCTCACCAACTATCGCCTATTATTTTCACTCTCTCTACCTCTACCTCAACCTCACGCTCTCGTTCTCTCTGGCGCTAATCGCACCGTCAACGTTTCATCGACATTTTAAGTGGTTTTTCTACTTCAGACTTGAACTTTTTATGCCTCGCAGGATTTTCTTGTAATTCATTGTTGTTGCAAACGCTGCTGCTGCTTTTGTTGTTGTTGCCGTTGTTTTTTTTTTTTTGCTAGAAATTGAAAATCTTACTGTTATTGCTGTTGTTGTTGTAGCCCACTACCCTGTTAAGTGGTGGGTTTTCCTTTATGACGACTGCCTTTTTTTACGACAGCTTTTCTTTATGATGGGGGTTTATGGTGACGCGAGTTTGAAAATTCTTCTTTTTGCGCGTTTAGTTTTTCTGCGTTTTGAGTTTTTGCTCGTCGTATTTACAATTTTCCACATTGCTGTACGTAATTTTTAGCGAAACGTTGTGTTGGTTGCTGTGTAGCTCAACTATGGTTGCAGTTTTGCTGCGGCTGCCTCATCAACAACATCATCATCATTATTATCGTTATTATCGTTATCATCATTATCATCGTTGTGATCAGCTACATCATCATTACATATCACTACACTCACAGTCACCGCACTTATACTAGCACACTTTTTGCGCATTGGCTTTCTGTGTATGTGTGTGCGAATTTTTTGTCTTAGCGCGATTTCTTGAATCTGGAAAAATTATTGAAAAGGGGGAAAACAAAGTAGAAATTTATTAGTTCGCTTCGTCGCAGTTGGCAAACAAGTTGAGATTTTTTTACTGTGTGGGTGTGTGCAATGACTGTATATATGCATGTGTGTGTACGTGTGTGTGTGTGTGTGTGCGATGAGTGTATGTATTTTATATGCTGTGCTTGTTGTTGTTGTTGCTCTTGTTGGCTTTGAGTTTTTGCAGGAGCTGCCTGTGACGGTTAACCATGTTTGTGAACTACTTAATGGCTCTGATGGAATGGGAGTGGGAAGGAGAATGAGGTGAAAAACGTTCGACTGCGTGTGTGCTCGTAACCCCCTCCCCTCTTGACTGATGACTTGTTATTGCCGTTTCTTTTTTGTGTTTTCTTTTTTTTGTATTTTGTACTGCCCCGTAACCATTGAAAATAGTTTAAAAGGGTATAATTGAGTGGTGTTAAAGAAGGCAAAAGGAAGCATTTCAGATAAGGATATTTATTCGTGATCAGCATAAACAGCTGAGTCTCATAGACTATAAGAGACTTCAAATTAAGAACGTAGGTTCTCGATTAATATACATATATTAATAAATATAGATTTCTAACTTGAATGTATATCTAAGAGGTTATTTTAGCAAAATATTTCACACTTCTTTTAAAGGTTCATATCAAGTATATTTTACTGATATCTATAAATTTATTTTCAAAAATGTACAACAGAGAAAGGAAACATCAGAACCCATTGCTACTATAGATTTCATATATTTCGGTCCTTTGTTGAGTTGAGGCCCAGTTGAGGATATCTCCTAGTCGGTCACTCTCGAGTAGAGCAGTCTTGCTTGTTTCTGTTTCTGTTGCTTTAGCTAGCTACTGCAATTGAGTTGGCTTAAGCTTTTGGCTGCATGCATGAGTCAGTTAGCCAGTTCGTCAGTTCGTCATTTCGTCATTTCGTCATTTTGTGCATAGTTGATTGTTTTTGTGCAAAAGGTGTTTGTATTTGCCTAGAGACACACGACACGACACGAAACGACTCAAAGCGACCCGGTAGCGGCACCAATTACCACAACAGTTACTACTGCTGTTTCTGGCACCACTGACTGACCAGTCAGCCTGGCCAGAGCTGGTTAGTTAGTAGCTGTTGTTGTAGTTAGTTATGCAGCTAGTCAATCTTGTCAACTGTACTCTAAAGTGCAGTTTTGCTTTGTACTTTGTTTTTGTGCCTGGCCAGTCAATAATATAGTTTTCCATATACATACATATATATCGTATATATCGTAGGCAACTGTGCCTGAGATTGCAATTACATTTGAAGCTTGACGATTGCTCGTTGGTTTTTCGATTTTCTTTTATCTTTGCACCATAAGCTGGCGTGATGTAAGCGTTAAGTTCAGCTTGATTGAATAACACTCAAATGCATATTAACTTTCTATAATTGTGCATGCGTATAGCGATTACACTAATTACGAATTGAACCTTGATATTGACGTGATGAATTTATCGCAATAAAATACATGATTCGATATATTAAAATGATTCGTAATACTTGAAGATCACACTAAACAAAGTAACAGTTTAAGTTAATTTCTATTATGTTCCTATAGGAACTAATTAATTAATCCATTTTCGGTTGCGTTCATTTCAAATCTTTCATCGATAATTAATTAATTAATTTTCTGTTGCGTTCTTTTGTATTCTGTCATCGATATTATGGTCGTTACTATGCCCCTGTGATAGATATTAATATCCCCGAATGCAGTCTCTATTGATCGTATCCATATAGCGTGAAGGATCACTGTTTTTATTAGCAACTGCCTGTAACAGTAAGGGATGTATTTCGAGTGCTTTGTGTGGTGTACAAAAGGTAAGGAGAGGGGGTAAAGGGTCGACGAAAGGTGATATCATGATAAATGTATGTAGATTAGTGTAGTTGTGAAATAAAATATATATTAATTAAATACAAATACGAATATATTAAATGTGTGCGTGTGAAATTGGCATCATGATGCACAAATTCAACTGTCAAGCAAATAACATGACAGATGACATAATAAACTAAAGGTTAATTCGCTCAAGCTCAAAACAATTGTCAACAATTTAATACTACTATACTCGAGTCGCTCTCGCACACAAACTACGCTTGAAATTTGCAAAATTGTAAATTGCAAAACACAGTGACACACAAAACTGGCAAACTAGAATTAATAACAGCGTTGCTTTGACATCAATTAAGTAAATCGCTGCTATTATACATGAATATATATGTACATATGTATGTATCTCACATGGCTGACAAAGATGCTCGAGGACAGGGGAATATTTAACTAATCAATAAAATCTCGCTAAAGATGACAAAATCCGATTGGACGGCCATTAAAATGCGCACAAAGCAAAACACGAATACAAATTACAATGTTGCTATTACAGTAGCTACCCACTTTGCGATACCCTGTTCTCTTTTTATCAACAATATTTTTGGTACATTTCTGAAAAAGTTGTCAGTAAATAAATATATCAAATTTAGGGCCCTAATTCGATAATATTTCTAAAAAATAAATTTCAGATCGCAGATTTAGTTTCTAAGTTCTAAAACTTTTCAAAAACTTTAGTTTTCACGAATTTGTATCATTAGTTCATTTTATATTGACTGTCCATTTGAGTATATTAAAAAAAAGATACAGATAGTTTCAAAAGGATTTCAAAAATTATATATTAAAAATGTTCAATTACAGCAAGCTATAATTTGAGAGCAAGCACTGCATGTTAGGTTTACCCCATTTAAAACAGGGTGCTGGGTATTAAAAGAGCAATTGATGTGAATATTTTGAATGCTACAAATAAATAAGAGTCACGCGAGGTGCGTGGCGCAAGGTGGAGATGAGGGTGGTGGTGCTGCTGGTGGTGATGGTGATGGTGTAGGTAACAATGGAGGTGGCAGACAACAAACTTTATACAACAATCTCCATTCGTCGTCAAACAACAAACGAATGAACGAACGAACGAGCAAAGCCGAATTGAAACGACGCTGGTTGCCGAGTAAAAACGACGTCAAGGCGCGAGGCCGCACACACACACACACCTTTAATTTAATTGCCATCAATTATGGTAAAAAGATTAAGAAATCAAAACAAGCGCAAAACGTACAAAACATGAATAAGGCGAATGAGAGAAGCAAAACGTAACGAAACGCGAAACATATACAGACAGGCAGACAGACATAGTGTGACACACACACACATACACACACGTAGGCAGGTAAGCAACGACATAGACAGAGACAGGCATACATTAAGACTTGCAAATTGCGAGTAATTGAGCAGATTAAAGTCAAGCAGCGGCAGCAAAAGAGGAGGGAGCAGACCAGACAGACAGGCGAGCAGGTAACAACAACAACAACAACGACAACAAAAGCAGCGAGATGCCAGCAAGATGTCGATTGAAAACCGAATCAACTGACGAATGATTAAAAACGTGAGCACGACAATCACAACAACAACAACATAACACGAATAGACGTCACACATACACAAATGCAGAATGAGCACGACACACACACACACACACACACACACAAACACATTTGGTATGTAAATTTAAATTAAATTATGCAAAAATGCCCAAATTATATATGTATGTTTGTACAAACCAAGCAAGAAAAAAAAATGAGACCAAAGACCAGTGTAAATAAGAGCGCAATGGAGCTGAACAAGAGAAAGCCAAGCAGCAGCTGAAGAAGTTGACTTAAGGCAGCAAAACAGACAACAAGCAACAAATGTGTCCCGTCGCGAGATAAAAAGAGAGCGCGGGAGAGCGGGAGAGAGTAAACAGTGCCGAGGCCAAAGTCGAAGCGAAGGTGGGGGCCAACTATCATGAGAGCACATTTGCGTGGGTGTGTGTGTGTGTCTGTGGGTGTGTGCTTGTATTTGTGTGTGAATGAGGTGCCCCAAAGACGTTCAAATCAAAACACACGCAGCAAAGGTGAAAGAAAAATGTGCGCGCCAATATGTGACGGAGCGCAGCGTACTAGAGTACACCAATGGTCAAAATAATATGTATAATAGCTTTAATTTTACTGTGGCGATATAATTATGCCAAAAACTATCCCGCAGTTTTCCCGAAAATATTTAATTTTATATTTGTGTTATCAATTATTTATGAACAATATAAAAATAAATTAAAAACGTTTGCACTCTGCTAGAATATGACCAAAATCTCTGCTCTATTTGCTTTGTAGCATTATTTTTATGGTTTGCAATAAAGTGAAAATTATAAATCCAGGTGATGCTAGTGTGCTTCTTATTTTGGACATAATTGTAATTGTGTCTGTTTGTGTGTGTGTGTATATGAATGAGCATTAAAAGCTGAGCGTGAAACGCAGTTTGATGCTCAATTGCCACGAACACGAAAGCAGCAACAACAACAACAACAACAGCAGCGGCAACCAATGTTAGCTGTTGCTGCTCTGCTACTGTTGTTGTTTGATTTGCTTTTGTTAGCGGTGGCGTAGGTAAATATGTACATACATATGTATGAACGTGCGTGTATGTGTGATGGCGGTGGTGGTGGTGGGTTCTTTCAAGTGGCAGCTGCTGCTGCACGCAGTGTCAAATTCTGCAGCAAAATAATACTAATGAAAACTAATATTTTGGCTAGCGAATGCCAAATGGCAATATAAATAGCTTTAGCGCATTGAGCGAGGGTTGCTCAATTAGTTGTCGAGTTGTTCAGCAGAGCGTGAAAATAACAGAAAAACAACACAACTAAAGAGTACAAATTTATTGAATTTTGAAAGGCAAATTTCAAATGCGCACATATATTAACATATGTATGTACATATATGCAAATACATTTATATATATGAGCAATTACTCACTCTGCGCCTTAATGCTTTTATTTAGCGCATAGTTTCTCACGCTCGGAATTTGCCTTTTTGATCGACAAATATGCCAAAAGCAATGATGGTGTCAAGAGAGCGAGCCAGCGAAAGAGAGGGAGACACACACACACACACACACATAGAGCATATGCAAATATACATATATACAAAACACATATTTCGTAATTATTCATCAAAAATTATCAACAAAACTGAGAGACAGCAACAACAACAATGACAATGACAACAACTCTTGCTCCAATCGATTTAGCTGCTTGGCAGTTTTTCTTTTGCTATTGCTCAAGTGTGTGGTTGTGTGCATGTGCGTACATAATTTATTAAAAGTTGAAAAGCAACGCAAACGATCAGCGTAATTTTTGGTTATAAATACAAATAGTGCGAGAGCGGGAAAGAGAGCGAGCATTTGATTTAAATTTAAAAAATGAGCCGACAACAAAAACAATTAACTGTAGGTACTCACTAGACACATTAAGTGTTATTTATTGATGCTCCCGCTCTCCCAATCTTCCACTCTCTCAATATGTGTGTTTGTGTAAGCTGACTACCGTTGGATTTGTTTTCCAACTTGCTTTCTATAGTAATTATTTTTATGTGTGTGTGTGTGTTTTTTTTTAACGAAACGGCGTAGATAAAAAATCAAATGAATTTAGATACATTTTAACTGTACCATTTGTATACTTCACTTTAGACTAAAAAATAACAACTACAATAACAACAAACTAACTATGTATATGTATTTATGAATGTAAATGTACTGTTAGTTTTTAAGTGTCAAAATGCATTTGTTAGACTACATACAAGAAAATATCAAAAACAAAATAAACTGACTCATCTGCTAAAAAAAAACAAATGTGCCGACGACGCCTAAGTGTAAAATATGCACTTATATTTTGTAATTACCTTTTGTATATACACAATATATATTTTTATATATCCAATGACAATGTTAAAACATCACAACAACAACAATAATATTGACTTGTTCGATATTCTCGGTATTTTTGGTGTTTTTTATTTTTGTTCACTTATTTGTTGGTTTTTGCTTTGCTCTCGCATTCGCCTGCTTGGCGCGCTGGCTCTCTCTCTCACTCTCGCACCGAAAGAAACACTCACAAAAACAATGCGCAACGAAACACTCACGCATACAAGCACACATACGACACTAGTTCACGCTCTTTCTCTCTTTCGCGCCCGCGCGTTATTTATACATATATACATCAGCGTGTGTGTGTGAGAATGTCTGTATGTATTTTACGACGATGAAAAAAAGCCTGCCTCTTCACAAATCAGGTTTGCAGCTTTTTATTTCACATTTCAAAGCCATTTGCAATGCAACTTTGATTACTATACACTGTATGGAGCACTTATTAACACTTTTCACACTAAATTTTCAATTATTTGCGACATTTTGCCCGATTTTTCACGAAATTTCTCGAGCAGCTTCTGAATGCTTGCTGTTGCCAGATATTATCGCATATCGATATGAACAATGAGACCATGCGAAATTGCCACATTATCGATACTATCGCTTTTGATATATTCACAGCAGCTACAATTATGTTAAACTCAAAATGGTCATGTAAACCGAGTGTGGTAATGTTAAGTATGAGGCCACCTAGCGAAATGTTATGAAAACGCATAAAACGGTTGAGTATTTGAACTGAAATTTGAATTGAATTTGAATAACTACAAAATATATTTGAAGTCCTAATTAATTTTTATTAATTCTTATTTCATATAATTTATATATATTAGTACATAAATTTTATTAAAATAAATATAAATTTAACTTAGCAGAAATACAATAAATTTTTTTTGTCTCTGTTTTTTTGCCGCTTATTTTTCACATTTTCTCTTTGTCACTCGCTCTCTCTCGTCCGCTCTCTCTCTCCCTCTATCTCATTCTCTCTATTTTCCCTCTTTGTATACCCTTGTAGAGAGTATTATATTTTTGGCCAGAAGTTTACAACGCATAAAAGGAAACATTTCCGACCCCATTAAGTATATATATTCTTGATCAGGACGACAAGACGAGTCGATATATCTTTGTTCGTCTGTCCGTCTGTCTGTTTGTCCAGCTATTTTGATGAAACTTGGTACAGATGCTTATTTCTGCTGCACGCAGATAATATGTCGGAATTAGCCAGATCAGATCACTATAGCATATAGCTGCCATAGGAATGATCGGTCGAAAATGTTTGTTTTTTGAGAAAACTCAACTAAACTTACCAAATATGACTTTTACCATTATCTTAGCATGTTAAAAAAATTTCAATAAAATCGGACCACTATATCTTATAGCTGCCATAGGAACAATCAGTTGAAAAATTAGTCGTTGTATGAACAACTTTTTTGTTTTACAAGCTATCTTAACCAAACTCAGTAATTGTAAGTTTTATTTCACTTTATATAGATTGATTGAATTTCGTCTAAATCAGACGACTATATCTTATAGCTGTCATAGGAACGATCGGTCGACTATTTTTGTTTTTTGAGATAGCTCAACCAAACTTACCAGTTATGAGTTTTAGCATAATCAAAGCACGCTGAGAAAATTTCAACAAAATCAGACTACTATATCTTATAGCTGCCATAGGAACAATCAGTTGAAAAATTAGTCGTTGTATGAACAACTTTTTTGTTTCTCAAAGTATCTTTACCAAACTCAGTAATTGTAAGTTTTATTTTACATTATATAGATTTATTAAATTTCGTCTAAATCAGACGACTATATCTTATAGCTGTCATAGGAACGATCGGTCGACTATTTTTGTTTTTTGAGATAGCTCGACCAAACTTACCAGCTATGAGTTTTAGCATATTTAAAGCATGTCAAGAAAATTTCAACAAAATCGGACTACTATATCTTATAGCTGCCATAGGAACAATCAGTTGAAAAATTAGTCGTTGTATGAACAACTTTTTTGTTTTTTAAGCTATCTTACAGGGTATTAAAAAGCAGCGTTACATTTAAATATCTTATGTTATTCTAAATAAAATACAATTGTTGCTAATTTGTGACAAATCAATTGGTCAAGGAATATTTGATGATAATACCAGTTGTTAGTAGTTTAAAGTTGAAACTCATTTCAGTTATTAGTTTGTATCTGGAATGTTGCTTTTCTACTTGTGGCTCTTCCTTCTAGAGGTGGTTAAGGGTGGTGACTATGTTGCCACGTCGACTCATGACATGTCACGGGTGCTCCAGGGTGAGAATGATCTGCTCAAGGACTTGCGGCTTTACGTGGCAGCATTGGAGCAGAAGGTGAAAATAACGCGATTGTAAGTTGCATTGATTGTATTGAGAATTGGGAACTTAATCTAAAGATCGATTTTATATAGGTTGGTAAATGATGCTGTGGGGCGACAGCAGCAGGCGAGGATTGATCCTGTAGCTTATATAGCCAATCCTTTGAATAGTCTTCCGATGCTGCGACGCATGCGAATGGAAGCTGCCAGGATATTGCAATTTCTGCAGTTGGAGGCGGGTGCAGGTGGGTAAATATATACTGGAGATCTGTCCATACTCAAGGCATCTGCTCCACAGATCTGCAGCAGATCTCGGATTATCGCCTGGAAGTGATTACCGGATCGGATCTGGAGGAGGCGGCCAAGGGGCTGCTGCGGATACAGCAGATCTATGACCTGAAAGAGCAGCACATGGCACAGGGTCTGCTTACCCAAAAGCAGTTCAAGTGGGTATCACCAAAATATATATATATCCAGATGTATTACTCCATCTTCCCGTTGCAGCGCCCGGTTGAGTTCGTTGGACTGCCTGGCTCTGGCGAGGCATCTGCGCAAGAAGGGGGAGGAGGAGCTGGCCATCAAGTGGCTGGAGGTGGCTCTCAGCCAGTACGAAGCAACACCCCAACGGGTGCATCAGCTAATGCAAATAGATCGGATTTCCATTTTGCAGGAGCTGGGCAGGATTGAGGTAGACAGGGGTTAGTTGCTTGTATTGAATAAAGTCACGAATCCTTGGGTAACTCAGAGTCCTTCTGCTTGCAGAGAATTGGCTGGGCGTTAGGGCCATCTATGAACAGGTCTTGGAGCATGCAACTAGGCAGCAGGATAAACTGGAGGCACAGGGTTTAATAACGGTAGTGCAAGCCCATCTCAGGCATATTGAGATTTGCCGGGGTAGGAGCCGTAAGCTGGTCAGCTCCTCGCTGCGCTGTCGCTATGATACACAGACCACGCCCTTTCTCCGCCTCGCGCCCCTCAAGCTGGAGCAGCTGAGCCTGCAGCCCCATGTGCTCATCTTCCACGATGTCATCTATGCCCAGGAGCAGGCAGAGCTCATTAACCAGTCCAGACCTTATCTACGCCGCTCTCTGGTGGGTGATGCCAGGCTGTCCCACAATAGGTTGGCCATGAATGCCATCCTTAATCTCACAGCCTCGGAACTGGGACAGCGCCTGAGTCGGCGGATCGCGGACATGACCGGGTTCGATCTGAGGCACAGCCATAGATTATCGGTGCAGAACTATGGCATTGCTGGTCACTACTATATGCACCTGGACTGCTGGCTTAAGGAAAGAGAGGTGAGTTTTCTTACCTGTACCTGAGCGAAAGTTTTCCCACAAAGCTGTTGCATATAACTTTATATGCCCTATATTTTAATTGAATAATACTCTATATACTATAATACTCTTTCAATAGTCTCTCGGCTTTAAAGTTCTCTTTTTTTTTGCTGATATATATATAATATAGCTGCCATAGTCATCAAAGTTACTGTATTTTCCAGGATATACCAGATTTGCCAGTCACGATTGATTTCTATGTATCTTACCAGCTTTTACCAGAATCCGAAAATAATAGTATTAAATGTATAAATATTATTTGTATACATAGAAATTGTTGAGTTTGAATTCGTTGCAGGGCAGCCGTGTTCGGCTACTTTCGCACACCCTTAATTGTTCATTAAAGCCTTATAATTATGTATGTAAATCTTGCTTTTTGGCAGAGTGTCCTTAAGGCTTACATCGGCAATAATCGCATTGCCACCGTTTTGCTCTACGTAAGTTGACGGCTTAATTCCCATTTTGCGGCAACCCCAACTCTCTCTCTCTCTCTCTCTCTCTCTTGGTCTCTGTCTCTGTCTTTTGTAGTTGACTGATGTGCCAGTTGGCGGAATTACCTCCTTCCCAGCATTGGAGCTGGGTGTGCAGCCAAGGAAAGGTGCCGCCCTGATCTGGCATAATATGAACAATGCCGCCGAATGCGATGAGAGAACTTTGCATGGCGCCTGTCCAGTTCTGCTGGGCAATCGTTGGGGTAAGCACATACACATATTATTAATATATATATATATATATATATATATCTGCTTTTTAGTGGCCACAATGTGGATTGATAGGAATGGCCAGTGGCGCACAAAGCGATGCCAGCAAATTGAGTAAAAACATTTTGCTGCATAAGTTTTGCGATAATTTATTCAATAATTTTTCGTTAATTATATTTATGCACTATTTTATAGTATTCGTGTTTATTATTATGTATCCAATGCGACATATTTTGTGGGGTTTTTATGGATTTTCCTTTGTTTTTTTTTTTTGTTTATTTGTTTCCATTCCTATCGCTTATTTCCATTTTGATATTTTGGCCATATTTGCAATGGGTAGGGAGGGGGTAGTTACAACGATTTTCGTGATACGTATCTAATGATATATGCGGGGTGGGGGGTTCGGAGTGTTGCCCACAGCGCTTTGGCAAATATGTAGCAATATGTTGCTTTTTTATCGATACCACAAAATCAAAACATAAACAGAAAAAACCAAACACAAAATACAGGCGCTAGCGGAGGGGGTGGGGTTTGGGGGAGCGCAAGCGGAAACATTTGGGGAGGTCGGCTCAAGGGGCTGGGGTAACACCTGTAGGAATACTTGAGTGCCGGCTCACGCTCAGTTTGGATATCACGCGTTCCACGACCCAAGCATCTGTGGCATCATTGGCATCATTGGCATCAGTGGCAGCAGCAGCAACAGCAACAGACGCAGCCACAGCCACAGCCACAGGCATGTGGCATTCCTGCAGGTTGCCACATTGCGTGCCGCCTCCTCGAGACCTGCGGGCAGAAATCAGTGTCAGTTAATGTCCTTGAGAATTGGACAGCAGCAGCAGCAGCAGCAAAAATCGTAGCTTACCGCCAATGAAATTGAGATGCTCATCGTTTATGGACGCCGCGCCCGGATGTAGCTTGATTTCTGCAAAGAGCAAAGGTCACGGGTCAACGGCGTGTCACATGGGAATGGTCAACAGACAGGCTAACTGATTACGCATACGCACCGTATAGACGCAGCGTGCCCTCGGCACGGCCCAGCGAGTTTGTGCTGACGCAGTGATAGGTGCCCACATCGGAGGCGGAAAAGGAACGCACCACAAGCAGCATGACGCCCCGATAGCCATCGCGCTTCTCCGTAATCCCATATTTCGGCCTAGTACAGCATGGATTTTTGTGTGCTCAAATTGCGGGCGAAACAATGGCTTTAAGCTGAACTCACCCATCCAGTAGCATTTCGGGTCCAGGTGAGCCTGACTCCAGACTGGATGTGGATACGCCTCCATAGCCATTGGACGTGCGCGCTCCCTTCAGCCAGTAGGAAACAGGGGACGGCGATGCCTCCACCTGACACTCCAGCTGCACGTCGGATCCAAGCGGAGTTCCCAGCAGCTGGCTAGGAGCACGCACCATGGGCGCAACTGTAAAGGAAGGATACCAAAATTGCGATTCTAGATTTAAGAGTTTTTCTTCTAGAAGTAAACATCTTAAAATATAACTGTACGCTCTTTAATTAAGACTACGAAATCTACAATCTCAAATCAAGAATGTTTTCCCAAAAATTATAATTGAATAATAATAAAATCGAAATAGGATTTAAAATAAATAATATTAAAAATTTAATTTAATTTCAGAATAAAAGAGCTTAATCTAAGAATATATTCTTGATTCAAGAAACTTCTTATAATCAAGTATTAGTAAAAATAAAGATGGCATAATAAAGTGATATTATGTCAAATCCGAAAATACATATTTTTTGATTTCTAAAGGATTGGTGTGAAGTATCCCAAAAGTATTATTTATTTCTGTTTGCTATACGAGAATATACATACCAAATTTGGTGCCTCTAGCTCTTATAACTTTCAAGTTATGCTTTAACAAGGCTGGTCTGGTTTTATCGATTTATCGATAACATTGGAACAGAACTAGATATCGAAAAAATATGACAAACTTGTATCTAGCTCTTGTAGTGTCTGAGAAGGACGGACAGACGTTCAGACGGACGGACGGACAGACAGACAGACGGACTATATCGACTCGGCTGTTGATAGTGATCAAGAATATATATACATATGTCTGTTACATACTTTTGCACAAATCCATTATACCCTAATGGGTTCAGGGTATACAAAATAATTTAATTTGGAAAGATTATAATGAATGACTGAAGACATTACAAATTTAATGTGAAAGTTGAAGTCAGGAATATATGCCTGATTTTTATTTATTTTTTGTTCTCTGTGTGTAAAAGAGAAATTATGCATTCCCCCAGGGAGAAAGAAAAGAAAAGGGGGAGCAGGCTTACTTACATTGGACACTGAGAGAGACGCGTTTGCTGACAGCCGGCGGCACATCATTGGATGCGATGCAGAGGTAGGCGCCCATCTGGCGCCGCTCCAGACGCAGCAGTCGGAGGGAGGAGCCATTATACGTTTCCACTGTAAAATGAGATTGTGACTGTGCTGTGAGTGAGCTTGCGGCTTTGGTTGCTTTGTGACACTCACCTTTCATAAGCTCACGGCTGCCCGCTTTGCGTATGAGAATCATCTCGCCATCCTCCCGCCGCCAAATGACACGAGGCTGCGGATTGCCGGTGGCTTTACAGGTCAGCGTCGCATCCTCGCTCTCCTGCACGGCCAGATCGGCGGACGAGTCCTCGTTGCTGATGTCCGGCGGCACTGCAAGCAAGCATGCAATACATGTATTAATCTTCCACCCATCTCTCACATTAATTGTCTAATTTGAATGCGGCACCTTGCACATCGATGCAGCCCACTTGCTTCTTCATGGGACTCGTGTTTATCTGGCACATGTAGCAGCCCCGATCGCTTTCCCGCAGCTTGCTGATCTTCAGTTTCCAGCTGATGGCCAAGTAATTACAATTGAAGCAAGTGAGTATTGCAATATAGAAAAGTTAACAAGAATCTCTTAAACCAACTTTATTATTTTATATTATTAAATTTGTTATATTTTATTATTATCAAAAACATAAGGGAGCGGTTCCAGATATGCTTATAATTTGCATTCAATTTCCGGAGTATGAAATTTTCTTTCAAAAATCTAAAAATATTATTGGTTAATTATAAACCAGATTTTTTTTATATACAAATGGTGAATTCTGGATTTCTTCAAAAATGATATCAAATTACTGTCTATAAAATAATAATATATATGGAGTGGATTTGAATCTCGAAGACCTTTTGTAATGAAAATCTATAAATAGGAAATATGGTATAATATCTTCATAGGAATTCCATATTTTAAGGAAGAAAAAATCTTGAAAAATGTATATATAGAATCCATGATACAATGTTAGTTTCTCTGTACTCACGTGTGCAAATCCTGATGCATGACACTTATCCTGGCATTGTGCGTAACGACGCGTCCTTGGAGTGCGAGCACCGTCTGATCGGAGGCACGCAGCCAACCCACCTGACACAGCGAAAGAGAGAGATAGAGAGAGAGCAGAATATGCGATCAATTAGAATTATATGAGCGACACCTGGTCGAACTATTTGATTGGTGACCTACTTTGTTCTTGCCCAGATTGCGCACCGAGCAGGCCAAAACTGCCTCACGACCAGCCGGATACGTGACATTGTTGATGAAGCCAATAAACTCCGGATCGGGATCCAGCTGTGAGTTTGACTCTGTGCACAGCACATGGCATTAGACTGAATTAGAATTTGATGGCAGGCCAATGGGGCTATTCGATGCATGCTTATGCCTACTTACCATGATGCTGATTCTGTGGATGGCCATTGGCGCATTTGGTGGCCATTATCAAAATGACAAAGAGCGCTCCTAAATGGCTCGTCATTTTGTTATTGCTGTTGTCCTCGTTGTTGCTGTCGGTGTTGCTGCTGCTGCTGTTGTTGCTGCGGCTTGTTTTTGCTCTCTGCAGCTGACGTTTGTTGTTTGCAGCAGCTGTTGCTCGATTCGCTGCTGCTGCTGTTGTTGTTGCTTTTGTTACTTTATGGGTATTTTTTGTAGCGACCGCCACAATTTCTATTTGCAGTTGAATTTCTATTTCTATTGCTATTTGCCGCATGCGTTGTTTGTGCAAATTGCGCAAGGGGCTGTGATTTCACTGCATCTGCATCATTCCCAAGTGCTGTTGACATCTGCAAATAGTACAAAAAAAATAACAGGAGAATATCAACCAAACAAAACATCAAAAATTGCTTCCAAAATGTATTTTACACACACACACACACACACACAAACACAACAAGGGCAAATAGAGTAGAGCTTAAGTGCTGCAGCAGCGGCGCTGCAACAATAGCAATCAACAATAGGGGGCAGCAACAGGGTGTGTTGTTGGGGCTGGGGTTGGGATTGGGGTTGCTGCTAAGTTGATTATGTGCGGCGCACAGTTGTACAATTTTACGCTGCCTGCTTTTAGGCGCGGCCAATATGGCGCCCTTCTTCCTAGCCCTGCTCCTGCTCCTGCATCAGCTGCTGGTTTCCGCTATCTCTATCTTCTTCAGCCGCCGCTCAAAGTAAAGGCAAATGCAATTTTGCAACACAAACACGAATTTATGGCTTGAAAACCGTCTCGCCGCCCCCCCTTTTTTTTGCATCCTTGCCTTGGCAGGCAGCAGCAATAAAAAAGAAGCCAAGAACAAAAAACAAAATAGAAAAAAAGAAAGTAAAAATGAACGAGTTTTGAGCGTCGGCACAGCCAAAGGTGCAAAATATGAATGTAAATATTAAAAAAGTTTCAAGACGCAAAAACTAACGAGCTGTTCGCTCATTTGTTTACCTACAACCTCACCGTGCCACCTCTTAGTACTCACCTCTCTGTGCCACAATCCACTGCAACACGGCTGCACTTTGACGCATCTGTAATTTAATTTCTGTGTGAAATTGAGCGCTCGGCTAATACTAAATTTTCACTAAACCAGTTAGTAAGCTCTGGCAAAGTGCAGCAGGGCTGAAGGCGTGGCAGGCACAAGGGCAGGGCCTTGCAAACTTTTGACGAGGTGTCAATGCGATGCCACTGGGCTAAAATGAGCGAAATGACGTCAGTGGATGCCAGTCGCGGAGAAAGCCAACTTTCAGCGGCGGAAATGCGATTTGCTTATTGAATTACCTTTGCTGCACGACGCGGTGGCGACAGCGATGCAGCTGCCACAGCAGACACAGGGACAAGTGATGCCACGTAACTAGGAGACGGAGCATAGCACGATTGATTTATTATATTGTTCACTTGCTTATAGAAATAATTGAATTGTAGAACAAAATATTGCAGAGTTTCGTACATTTATGAAGACAAATGGAGAAGTATTCAATTGACTTGGCTGCTGGTCGAGAAATGCATATATTAACCTTCCGACACCTTCTATTGAGTAGAGGGTATAGAAACTTCTAAAAGCTAAGGACTGCAAAAAATGGCTAATCGTTGAACATACAAAATTGTAGCGTTCAAAAGTAAATGAATGAAAAGCGGCTTAGCGATAAAAAGCGCTTAAAGAGTGCTGGCAAATTGGTAAAGTGTTTTAAAGTGTCATTTTTTTATGATCTGTACAATAGTAGAAAAGTTAATACCCAGCGGGAATTACGCTGGACATACATTGTATGGTGCTTAAGTGCATAAGCACATAACTTTGGTAGACAATAAAGAAATAAAGTAGAATAAAATTATGATTGCAGTTCAAGTGGAAAGTTTGAATCGCAGCGGCATTAAATTGTATGTTGCAACAACGGTTGGGAATTGCTGGAAACAAATCGAATGTGAAGAGCGTTTCGGGTGAATCTTTAGCTGAAATTAAACTTTAAATGCAATTTCAACTCATCAACTCGAAACTCTTCTGGTTTGCGAAACTCGCGCTGCAGCCTTGCAGCTGTCAGAGAAAACAAATTTGCATGCGGCACTTAAGAAAGGGAATATTTAAGAATGGCCGCCCCAAAAATGTGCCACAGCGCGAACATAAATAAATTTGCCGTGTAAACAAAAAACTGCGCCAAACAAATGAAAAGAAGAAACTGCAAATCAGCGCAGTTGCTGCAAGGTAAACCCAACAGCTGGCACCACCACTGTCACTGCAACAGAGCGAGACAGAATCACACACACACAGAGAGAGAGAGAGAGAGAAAGCGTCGTTGCAAAGTGGCAGCTCAGCCGGCGGCAACAGCGAAAAGAGCAAAGGCGAACTAACACAGCACCAAATCCTTTTGAAGTTGCCGAGCTGGCAAGAACAACACGCCAGCGAACAACGCCAACAACAGGGCAAGCAGGGCAAACACTTGAGCTACAGCCGTCAGCAGGAGTCGCTGGCTGACAGCTGTGCCAGGACCTGCTTCTGCTTCTGGTTCTGCTCCTGCTTCTGCTCCTGCTCCTGCTCCAAGTGCCAACGCCAACGTCAATGTCTCAAATGCCGACGTCGTGTGCTGTAAAGGCGCAAGGACGAGCACCCGCAGCAGGACGAGGCGCAGGACGAGGCGCAGGAGCAGGCCGTAGTCCCTGAAAACTGGCCCTACTGAAATGGCGGGTCAGCAGACGGTAAACTGTAAACGGCAAACGGTAAATGACCGTCGCTTCTAAGCGACAAAGCAATTTGACTTAAAAGTGCTGAGCACCGAGTGCCGATTCTGGCGCGGCACCAGAATGATGACGTCGTGGGCGTGTCAGCCAAATGACTAAGGTCCTCGCAGGCGGCAACAACAATGCCCGGCAAATAAGCAGCGGCACAGGCCTTAAAGGATCAAGCTTGAGCTCATTTATTTAAATTAAAACAAACACTGCAGGCTAAAAAGGCAAAACCCCCCAAAGGAAGGGGGTGGGGAGGGGGGCGGAGGGGGATGACTGGAGTGTACCTCTCATACAAAATCCAACGGAGCGTCACGACTGAGTGCATACAACTACATACGTACATACATTGTGTTCATGAGTGTGTTTTGTATGCGTATGTGTGTTGTGTGTGTGTGTGTGTGTTTGTTTGTTTATGCCTGCAAGGCGTCGCAGCGGCAAGACTGCGTGTTTGTGTGTGTGTGTGTATATGTGTGTGTGTGTGTGTGTGCGTGTGTGTGTATGACTGGCATAGAACTTTGGCAACATTTCCGATTGCCAACGCTGGCTGTAGCCGCCATTCTGCCATTGTCCTCTGTCCTTTGGCTGTTGGCTGCCTGCCCTCTCCGCCCACTCCGCCCACCTGCCTGCCGCCTGCCGCCTGCCGCCTGCCTGCCTGTCATTTGTCCACTACACAAACAGGGCAAATTGTTTGCAATAATGCGCGTGCCAAGTGAGTTGCTTTCCCCTTGCCTCTACCCCTTGCTATCCCATTCTCCATTCCCCGCCCCAACTGGCACGCCCCATTATCACATACACCAGCAATGAGATGACAACAGACGTTCGCTGCAGGTGCCCAACTCGTCCTGTTTGCCGCTGGCGCTAATGAATTTCACTGGCAATTGCATAGAGAGCAACATCAGTAACAGCAACAATACAACAACAACAACAACAACGGCAGCAGCAACAACAACAATGGTGCCAACAACACTGACAAGTGCAATAAATAGCGTTGCAAAGTTTAAGCAGAAAATCACAAAATGAAAATGTTAATTGTTTGCATTCCTTTTTGTATTACTTTGTGTGTGTGTGTGTGTGTGTGTGCGAGTGTTTAGCTCCTTTTTTTGTATACCCTATACCAATAAAAAATGCGTAAGAAAAGGGTATAATAAAGTGTTGAAAATATATCTTCCATACAGTGGCAGACATTCGATGCCCGAAAGCAAAAAATGGATTACAAATTTAAGTATTAAACTGAATATTCAAATTGAAATTTTTCATGCAGAAAAGAAAATATACATGTTTTATTTTTCATACAAGTATATTTTGGCATACTGGAAAAACCAAAATAAATAACAGTTTTTAAATTGATAATTTGTTTAATGACAATATTTAATTTATGTTGTTTTTGTGAGATTATTGGCTAACTTTGATTGAAATGGGGTAGCAGCCTGTGTGTACATTTACAGGGTATAAAGGAGTGACGCTAAGTTTGAACTTCAAAGTTGTTTTGTTTTATTTGTGTATTGAAAAGTTTTTGCAGAATTGCTCAATGAGATTTTTTATTGCAGCCGGCGAAAGTTTTTATGTGGCGCCATTAGTAGCCAATTATTGGCGACTTTTTACGCTCGAAGGCTCCAAGCTGAGCATGTTGGATGACTGGACGGCTGGACAGCTGGACAGCTGGCAGAGCTGGCAAAGTGGCTAAAATGGCAGCCTGCAAGCCAATTTATATTCGATGTCAGCGGCAACAAACTATTTGACTGACTGCATTAAAAAGTTCAATAATGAGCTACTAATAACTCAATTTCTACAATGCTACCAAAAAGCGAAGCGCTAATTAAAACCGCTGTCAGAGTGTAGAGTGTCTTGAGTGCGGTGGGGGGGTGGGGGGGGGGGGGAGGGGGGCAGGGGTTAGGTCTGAGTGGCAAGAGTGCGACGTTGCATTTTAGCTTAATTAAACATTGGCGCCTCACTTTTAATTGATTGTGAACAAACTGAAAGCAGACATTCTTGAAGGTAGCGAGTGAAACAGCAGATAGAGAGGCGGGGAGAGAGAGAGGGAAAGATGTAAATAAACAATTTAACTAAATGCGCCGCAAAGTAGGCAACGCGTATTCAAAGTCGCGGCAGTGCGGCAGGCTTGCTGCCTGCCTCAAAAGCCTTGAGCATTAGACGTGGCTTGGAAATGATGCTTGCAAAGTGTAAATGTAAACACAGATCCAGCAACAAAAGGCCGGCAAGGCGTCGAGCACGAACAATGCGTAGAGCCGTATGAATGGGAGGATGAAAATGGAAATGGAAATGGAAATGGTGCACAACTGAATGAATGAATAGCAATGGCAATGATTGTAGGTTAGGCTTTCAATGTGCGGCGCGGGGGGATGGTGGTTGGCAGCTGTCCCTCAACAACAACGACAACATCTGTGCTCTGTGTGTGTGGGGCCAGAGTGCATGCAGCAGGCACAATTGTGATAATTGCCGTTGTCTCACACCGTTCGCCGTCGCGACGGCAGCGGGTCCTGAAATGATGACAAGCAAAAGCTCTTCCGCTGCCTGTTTGCCTGACACTCGTAGGCATATATGTAGCATTTAAATGCGTGCCACAGCCACTGCCACTGCCCCTGCCTCTGCCTCTGCCGCCGTCTCGCTGTTTATTTTACAATTTCATTGTGTACATTTACGTTCTGGCTCAAAGGAACAGGAACACACACTCACACACACATACACACACACACACACAGATACCATGTGTGTGCCGCAACTTTCTTACCTATATGCGGTCTGTTTTCCCCTTGCCTTTCTAGCTGCAATTTTCTTTCATTTTGGCGCTTTCTCAACTTTTTTCGCGCACAATTTGCATCCGAATTTGCCGCTGTCTGTTCGCCCAAAACTTTGTCCCGTCCTGCTGTCCCGGCTCTCTTCCTTCTGCTTTCGCCTCGTCCGTCTCTCCGTTTGTCCGACCATTTGCTGTCCTCCGGCTTCATGCGCGTGCCTTTTACTGCACGACTGCCACTTGGCAGTTGGCTGGCTGCCGCATCCCGCCCCCCCCCCCCTTTGTCTCCTCACTCGATGCCCGCTCCTCTTTCTTGGCGCTGGCATCGTTCTGGCCTCGTGCAGTTTTTCTTTCATTTTTTATGCGCCGTTAACAACTTTTGCTCGGTTTACTTTTTCCGTGTCGGGCGGCGTCGCCGGCGCTGCTTCTTTCAAACTTTAATTGTTGTTGCATGTCCTTTTGCGCACTCCTCGACGGCATCCTCGACGCCGTCGTAGTCCTCCTCATCATCATCGTTGTTCTCATAGCTGTTACTTTTCTTGTTGTTGTTTTTACTGGCGTAAATTGTACGCCTCACGTTTTTACGCCTGCAGCAACAGGAAACACCCATCTGCATATGTGTGTATCTGTGTCTGTGTGTCTCTGTGTGTCTGTGTTTGTGTGGCGACGGAAGTGTGAAACTGAAATTGAGCAACTAAAGGACTAAAAGACTCTGCCAACTGCCTACTTGCCAGTGCTGCACACTGCTTAAAAATTAAAAAAATATACGTAAATAAACAATTATTAAATAAAGAAAATTAAAAGTAAAGTTTTTTTAACTTTAATAGGTTAAATGATGCAATTTTAAAAGAAATATTTGTAGTTATTACAAACTTAAAAAAAAGGAAGAAGTTTTAACAATATACATGAGTATTTATGTTTTACATTTTCGAAAAATGTATTCTATTCTAAATGTAAAATACAAATTTTCTAATTTATTAAAAATATACAATTTGTAAATAAAATATTGAAAGAGATTTGAAATAATAGTTTTTAAACTTAAAAACTGTAAAAATAAAATGAATGTTGAAAATAATTTTGGTTACAGTTTCGCGTGTATTTGGCACAGTGTGCATGGCCTGTGCATTCGTGTTCATTGCCAACGTCTGTTACTGTTAAATGTGCGTGCGTGTAAGTATCTGTGTGAGTGCGGGGGTGAGTGTGTGTGTGTGTGTGTGTGTGTATGCTTCTGTGCTTGTGTGCATGTGCTCGACTTTATTTGGTTTTGCGTAGCACTTGGCATTTATTTGCCCACACCGAGACATGAGGCTGCTCTCTGCACCCGCAGATCTCCCCACCGAACGGAACGGGCAAAAAACTTCGTTTTGTATTTTTCCCCCAGAATAAAAGTTGGTTTCGAAATAGCTTTAGGGAGTTTGTAAAACGCATTGTGCTGAACGCTTTCAGCAATAGCTTCATTGAACTGGGCACGCGTGTCTTTCCCATCCCCTACTTTTGTAATATATGTATGTTTATACATACATACATACATATGTGGACGAGAGTTTCGATAAGATAACCCATATGGTTTTATATAGAGGGCTTCATTTGTTTGACATGTGTTATCTAATAGTCGTGATTGCTGCATCATTTTGCAAATTTCATGATAATTGAAAGCTGCTCGTAAAGGATTGTGCGATACGACGCAATCGTATAATTTTGCTGACATGGAGAGCCGATATGAACTCAACTCTGCTATTAAATTTGAAGTAAATAATATAAGTATAAAACCTGATATTTATTATGCGCTTGCTTTAAATGAAAAACAGTAAAATGCCCTTTTGTCTGGTTGGCAGATTGTTCTTGGCTTGAATGCTTTAAAAATGCTTAACAATTGCTGGATTGTAATTGCCGCTGCTTGCTGCATTCGTTACCATAATTGCTGTTGGCTTAATTTCAACTGCCGACTTCCGGACCGGCAACTTCAACATCTTCTGCTCCTGCAGGCAGTCCCAGACAAACCAACGACGACGACGACGACGACAACAAGAAAATCCATTTGACTTACAATCTTGCCATGTGAATGTTGCATGTCTTTGTGTGTGTGTGTGTGTGTGTGTGTGTGTGTGTGTATTTGTGTTGCTCATTTGGTTGGCTTTCTTTGACTACTACCTCCTGCCTGGCTGCTTGGCCAAACGGACTGAAAGACTGAGCCGACTCGTTTTCAGCTGTGGCTGCTTTTGTTATTTTTATTGTTGGCTTCTGGTCGACTCCACGTCTGGGTCTGCTGAGTACCCTGTGTGGATCTGACTCTGGCTCAGGCACTGGCACTGGCACTGGCATCGGCGTCGTGTGTGGATTTGGCTCTTTGTCCGTTGTCCGTTGTCCATCGTCTTAAAACTGCGGGCTTCTTCTTCCATCTGCACCTTGCTTTCCAGGAGCGTTGAATGCTCATCAACGCCACATTTGCGTGCTCCGCTTATCCGTGCCATTGCTGCCCGTCCCAGCCAGGCCAATATCCTGGGTCCTGTCCATATCCGTCTCTCTGTCTCTCAGTCCACATGCATTTCAACTGCGCATTTGCCTGCTCGCTTGAGCATCAATTCAGCTGTGCATTGCCCTCCCGTAGGCGCCTTTCTGCCGGCCTGCTTCATGTTACCATATCCCAGCCAGTGTGTGTATGTGTGTGTGTGTGTGTGTGTGCTGTCTCCTCAATCCAGCTCCCCCTCGTGGCCTCCTGGCCTCCTGACTCCTGGTGCCTGTTTGCATAAATGACTGCGCTTGTGTATTTGGCATGACTCTTGAATTAATTTTGCAACATTTTAAATTGAGCGCAATTAATTGCAAAAATGTTTTATTTTTACCCACTTGCACTCGTTTTACCACTCACACACATATACATACTTCCATGCATTTGAATGCATTTTGTGTGTGTGTGTGTGTGTGTGAGTGTGTGTTTGGGGTTTTTGAATGGGTTGCTGTGCATTTTGTAGTCGCATTCGCTGTGTTGCTGTTGTTGCTGTTGCTTTTTGTGTGCAAGTGCGAACACGCGCATTCAAGCATATGCACGTTGGCCGAGCCAAACACTGTATGCATACTCACACATACCCACACACATAAAAATATGGATGTGTGTGTGTGTGTGTGCCGCTTTTTGTGGCCCCATCGTTTGGACGTGTTGCCTTTTTACATTCCTTGCCCCTTTTATGCATTGCTTTTATCGCGATTTCCACGCGACTCACACACATTCACATGCACGTTCACTTACCAGCACACACACGCAGACACATGCATCACGCATTGCCTAAAAGTATGCAGCATGCATTGAAAGGCTTTTTACATGACACTCTCTACACTTCTTCTCTTTTTTTTGTTGTCATTTTTTTGGCCATTCTGTCGCCATTTCTGTTGTATTTATTGTTGCTGTTGTAGCTGTTGCTATTGCTGTTAATTTTTGGGGCGCTTCTGTTGCATTTTTGCCATTTTGCTGCCTAGCGTTTCAGGCAACGCATTTCATTTCGGTCTCACTTTGCATCTGCCTCTGTGTGCGTGTGCTAGTGTGTGTGTGTGTGTGTGCGTGAGTGTGTATGTCGTAGTTGTGTGCCGTGGTGTATGTATGTTGTGTGTGTGCTGGTGTGCAGCGTCGCTTATTTATATCCAATTGTTCATTTGTCTTTGGTTTATGTTACGCATACGTCATGTTTGCCCATATTTTATATTTTTATATGTATGTATGTATGCATGCATTATAGTCGCACGCTTCGCTTGAACGGCAACTGGACGTGAATGTGTTTGTGGGTCTTACAATCAGAGTGGTGGACCACAAATGTAAAATATTTTCGTGATATTTATGCGTATTTTCAGTTTTCCTTTATAAATTAAATGTGTCAGCTCTTTGCAAGAAATTCCATATCGCTCAGTCGTGCGTTGAAAATTCATTTCAGTTTTCGGAATGTTTGTGCAAATACATGTTTAATATGCAGTTGTAAATTCCAATGATTTTATATAGTATATGTAAAATTACAAATGCATATTTTTGGCATTAAACTTGCAACTTTCGCGGTTCTGAGAATTATTTATGTTTAAGTCTCAATTAGCAACAATTTGAAGCACCACCAAGCAACTTTAATCAATTAAATTTTTTTACGTGTTTTTTTTGTGCATTCCCAAAATCTCCATAACAAATTCAACATATCTGCATATACAAATATACATACATGAATTTACATGTTAACTTAGTTCGACTGTCAGACATTTGTCAAAAGCTCTGACATTTGTACGTATCTATCGCATCCGTCAATCCATTCAGTCAGCCATCTATATTCTGTAGGGTATATTCGCTTCGCTTCGTAAATCTCGTTACAATTTTGCACTTTCGCTTCAGTCTGGGACTCAGGAAAAAAAATGTAATTTTTCTTTTCTGCATGAAATTTTATCATTTTAGTTCAATTGGTTTTATATTTCGTTTCGCAATTTTTTTTTAGTTATTTTTTCTCCTTTTATTCTTCTTCCATTTTTTTTGTGTCTGTATGCCGGTCTCTTATTTTGTTGTATATATTCTGTTGCTTGTGTTGCTTATTGCTGCAAAGTATTTTGAATTTTTTATGGAACTTATACTCAGGCAATGGCTACAGAAATAACAATAACAACAGCAACAGCAACAGTAACGACAACAAATTTGTCTTGCAAAAAGTTTATTTTGCTTGTCACATTTTCTTATTGTAGTTGATAAACTTCCCGTTTCGTGCCCCAATCTACAGCAAAGGCCGTGTCCAAGTGTCTATGGCTGTATATGGCCCGTCAGTCAGTCAGTCTGTCTGTCTGTCAGTCAGTCTGTCTGCATGTGTGTGTCTACATGTTTTCGTTTTTTATTATTCAGTAAATCAAATCAGTTGCCTAACAACTCAATCCAAACACTTTCAGCACGCTCCATGGACATGGTCCGAACACCTCTCCTCCTCTGCGCTCCGCACTCCTCCTCCACTCCACACTCTCGCAGGACTCGACTCCACTTGCTCGCAGGATAGTTCGCCGGATCCCGCTGCTCTAGGCATTGCCTCATATTTTGCCTCTCACTCAACTGCAGCATGTATCTGCGATATCTTCCGGTCCGCCTGCCTCTGACCTGTCATTGCCATCGTCGTAATTGTTGTTTTTGTTGTTGTAGCTGCTGTTGCTGTTGTTATTTTTTCAGTTAAGTCAATATGCAGCCGTCAAAAGCAACACTTGATACTTTTGTGCGCTGCTTGCGTTGGCCAAGTACGATTGCTTGGCCCTCTCTCTTTATCTCCTCTTCATCTCCATTTCCATTCCCCTCTCGCTCTCTCTTTGCATTTCAGTCATTTGATGACTGTCACAGTTATTGCGACTTTTCTTTCATTTTGTTTGCAAAGTTCTGCTCACAGACATGAACTTGGCAACATAACAAATTTATGGTCAAATGAGCAAAAAAAGTTGCAAGCAACTACACACACATAGATACACACACACACACACTCGCACACACACAGAAAGACACTGGTTAAGCAAAGGGTGACCATAATCGACTTATGTGCATAAGCCGTTGCCCAAAAAGCTTGAACTATCAACCTAAAAAGCCAGTGGACTCCTAGCTCATAAGCGGCAGCCAGATGCCGTTTCAGACAGGATTGTCAGTCGGTTAGTCAGTCAGTTGTCTAGGCAACCAGTCAGTCATTCATTCATTCAGTCAGTCAGTCAGTCAGATAGATGGCCCATTATATGTGGACTTTCTTTTTTTTGTTTTTTGCTGTAAATGTCATCAATGAGATTCTTGTAAAAGAGGATTGTTATCAATCAAACGTGAGTCATAAAAGAGCAGAAGCAGAACAAAAGTATCTGAAATAATCTGAAATAAAAGTACCGTTTCGCTATTTTCATGCCTGTTACATACTTTTGCACAACTTTATGATACCCTTTTCCCCATTTTCCATGGGTTCAGGGTATAAAAAAAGTTGATTTTTTTACTGAACAATATTCACATTCATTATGCAAAACTTTTAATGGCGTACACAGAAAAAAAATATGTGTGCACTTTTAATGGCTAGCCAAAGCGCGATTGATTTTTAAAAAATAGCTTAAATATAGTCTCGACCGAGAGACATAAGCTTGCCAACACATAATTCAACAAGGTTTTTACATTTTATACATCATCCAAATGAAACAAAAGATGATGGATATTTATCGATTTATCTGCTGAAAACTTTTTTGTATACGTTCAATACAAATTAGAGAACCCAGCGTGAGCTTATCCTTAATTGCTCATATATATGTATTTACATGTTTATTTATATATGTCTGTATAAAACCGAGCAAAAATGTTTTATTTATGTTTGTTTGTATTTAATAACTAAATTATTGCAATAATTTCATCTATATAAATATAGAAAAAACAAAATAAAAAAAATTTATTTTAAGTTTATAAAGTTTTCTGCTTTACCTTATATCTTTTATTTGATTCAATTATTATAACTATTAATTTCTACTCCCTATAATTTTAGCAAACAAAAAAAACTACAATGCTTGTAGATATTTTGCAATGATACATAGAAAGATGGATCACAACACAATAAATCTGCATCTTTCGACATCGAGATTGATTTAGAAAACTCCAGTGAGAAGACGTTAATGACTATCCAGCATATGGCTGTTTTCAAAACACTTTTAGCCAGGCTGTGCTCCGCCGATCCACACACACACAAACACACAAAAAAAAGTGGCACGTAGTCACCGTCCGGCTCATGGCTCTCGCCCCGTCCTGGGTATTGTTCTGGTGGAAACCTTTTTTACGATTTACGTGCCGTTTCCCCAGGCAGTGACTGTGCCACTCTCAGATGTCCGTGCCTCATGCATGGCTTTTAATAATGCTCATATTTTTATGGCTCGCCCAAACGATGGGTGGGACATGAGGAAGGGGCCGTCATCACATTTCATGTGATTTTTTTTCCCACTTTTTTTGTTGTTTGTTGTTTGCAACTTTTGTTGCTTAAATTAACAAGTCCGTCCAGGCAAAGGGACGGGCACACAGGCACGTCGTATAAGCATATAACCAACATTGATGTTTGCTCTGTGCAACCTAAATCCACTTTAATTGGACACGCCAAAGCCGCGAGACATTTTCAGTTCATAATGCAATGAAATTTTAATTATCAAATACGCATTTAAATTTGAATTTAAAACCAAATCGCTGATATGCAGGCGATTGGCAATACAAAAGAAAAATAAACTAAACAAAAACAAGCAAACAAATGGAAAGAATTTGCATTACAAATGGCAAGCAGTGTCGCAATTGCTGCTGTTTTAATACCCTGCCTTGCAAGGGGATAATAAACTTAGTCACAAAGTGTGTATATGTTCTTAAGAAATATTTGATTAACATATATAAATATAAATTTTGCAGACTTGCCAATAATTTCGCATGTATTGTATGCTTTAAATATTCTGCTCAGCCACACAGCTTATGAAGAAGTCATGCGAATATATATAATATCAAGAAGGGTATTTCAGCATCGGTATCCCAAAGAGAGCTGTTCTTGCTAGTTATTGTTGTCATTGTTATTCATGCTTTTGTGCTGTAATCCTGTGTGCTTGTGCACAGGCCTGTGGCATGTTTGTTGCAATTCAATTTGATTAAACAAACTTTGTGTTGATCAGCTCAGTTGAGCCGAGTTCAGTTGATTATTTGGGCATCAGCGCATTACCTGCCAGGCTCATTTGCTTGTGTGCTGCATATTTAATGCAACAAATTTGTATGATCCTTTAGCGCTGCATGTGGGTGTGGGTGTGAATGTGTGTGTGTGCGTGTAAGCGTGTTGTAAGGCAAAAACAAAGAACAAGAAAGTTTAAATAAACTTTTAACTTGAAGGCATCAACGCAAGTTCGGTTCGGATGTCAGGCATCAGGCATCAGGCAGCAGGCAACCGGAGCAGCGGCGTCAGCATCGGAGGAGTAGCATCCATCTGGGGAGTTGTCAGTGTCGCTCCTCTTCCGTCCTGTGCTCTACTGCTGCTAAGCGCTGACTTGCCCTGTGTCGTCCTGCAGCGCCATACCAGTGTCCTGTGGCCCATTTGCCACTTGCTGCCGCAACAGGGGCGTCATCATCATGCCCCCGCCCTGCCATTGTCGTTGCTGTTCTTGTTGTGGTTGTTGTTGTTGTTGTTACGGAGGGTTTTTCGGTTGGCAAAAATGAAGTTTTTCTTTTGCCATGAATTGATAATGTACACATGTTCATATGTGGGGAGGTGCTGATACGATGCTGCTATTTGCATAACCATATACAGGCTACCATCTACATACATATGTATGCTACTCCGAGCGTATGTGTGTGTGTGTGTGTGTGCGTATTGGTGTGTATTTGCAGATTATTTAGCCAAAAGTTGAAAGGTATTCGAAATGCTGCAGCCAAACTAAAACCAAAACAAACAAAAAAACCCTCAAAACTTTTATTAAGTTGAAGATATTTTGTTGAAATTTATACACATTTGCCATTTGCCTTTCTTCATTCCCTCTGTATCTCTCTATTCCTCTCTGTTTCTGACTGTTCGCATTGTCTTTGCCATTGTTGTTGGTTCTTGTGACAGTTTTTGCACTTGGCCGTTAAAAACTACAACCAAATGGCTTGGTAAAATATTTGCCATTTCTTTTCCGTGCATTTCCCTTCATGGGGATTTATATTTTTAAATGGAAAGTTAAGCATATAATAAACTGCAAAGAAAAAGGAACTGCTTATGTTTTTTCTCGGCTTTTTTCTTCTTATAAGATTCCATTGGATGTTTGTTTCCTTTGTGTAAGTTAAACCAAAATATTGGCCTGTCCAGTTGGCCCCAAAAACTGTCAATTTTTTTTTTTGCTTGAAACTTTGAACAATTTTTTTTGTTTGCAACTGAGTTGATATTAAGGATTTGATATCATTCCCTTGAGACAGTAATCAAATTGAAAAAGATTTCAGCAACTTGGAATTACTATTTTGCATATCCCATACAATAATACATACGATTGCACAAGCTTATCATGCACCTGAGAACAAATTGAAACTGCATTTTAATTTCTACTCTCTGACCAACGTTTCAAAAATTCAATCAAAATGCGCATATTATTCACAAATGACACAAAACAATTAAGTTGTCGATTTACATACGAATTGAATATTAAAAAAAAAAAAATACATTCACTGTCAATTTTAAAGCAACGAAAATATCGCTGGCTTTAGCTACAGAAACAACTACAACAACAACAATAACAAGTAAGAGTGCTCTAGTTGAGAGTGCCCGACTAGGAGATACACTTATTCATAGTTATTTATCTGCATTCATACACAGAAACAAACACACGCACTTGATGCAATTGCTGTGCTTCCTCTTCTTCCATTGTCCCCATACTATATTACATTGATTCTTAAATAGCTTCTTTGTTTATTGTCTGATCATAATGAAATTTTTAGGACATAAAGATTTAATATCAACACAAACTCCACAAAACAGTATTTTTCCAATTCATATTTTTTTTTTCTGGGAAAAAATCCTGTACCTTATAAAGCATAAAGCGGCAGAGATAGTCCATTAAACTAAATATATATCAAAACAATAAATTTTAAATTAAAATACTAATGCAAGAAAATAGTACACATACATATTTGTATACATATTTACATAAGTACGTATATAAATTGGCTTAATCTGAAACTATTTTATTTGCTTATGCATACCCAACTTACCCACTATATAAATACAGAGTATGAAAACAACAGACGAAACATCTAAATCAGATGCACAACACTCATTAGGAGAAATCTGCATGATATTTGCGCCGAAACGAAAATCGATAATGAAAAGCAGGCAATAAATTACCAAATTATTATAAAACACAAAACACAATGTCGCAAATTCGAGATGAGAGATGCGAATTTTATGGAATGGGGCATAGTGCCATTTGGAAAACATATTTATAAATAATTTCCATGCTAATATGCATTTTATGTAATTAGCGGTTAAAATAATAAATACACTACATAATTATCACCCATTGGCTGACCACACAGCACAGCAGCGACAAAAATGAACTCGACAGAGAAAAGAGCGGGAGTAAACATATAGAGATAGAGGCACAAATATGTAGATACGTAGTATATATAATGTGCATATTATATCTGTAGTCCTGCACTTATCGCTGCATGTGCAGCTATTGCTATTTATAGGTACGTATGTGTGTGTGTGTGTGTGTGTCTATATTTTCTATGGGCTTGGGCATTAAGGCATTAGCACCGCAAAAACATCAACTAATTGTGCATTTTAGCGATAATAAACACAGGCAACAAGAGTTTATTATTTCAGGCTTGGTCGCATTGCGTATACGCCACGTGTACTGCCGAAAGCTGAGAGCTCATCCAAGTGACAAAAGTTTGACATCACACACACACACACACACACATACACATGCACTCACACATGCACATGCCTAGGGCCAAATTAATAAGCATCGCATTTATTAGCAGTCAAATAAAGAGATAAGTGTCACTCATACGCAGCGTATGATGTGCCCAGCAGCAGCAGCTGCTGCGAGACCCAGTAAAATATTAAAATATTTAATTTGAATGGCATGCCAGTCAAGCAGCCAAACAGACAAACAGACAAACAGCCAGCCATACCATACCATACGGCAAATATTTCAAGTAGTTAAGCGCATTAGCGGCACTTTTGGTTGGCTTTGTCACGACGAGCCACATGCTGAATGGGCGCGGCAAGTGTGGGCCTTTTTTGCATATGCCAGTTATCGCACATCGGGCATACGCAGCGTGTGCCGCAGCCAATTAAAGTTCTTAAGCCCCTGGGTGGGTCATACATACATACGTATATGCAAACCATCTCCCATACTACTTTCACACACACATAGCACAGTTGGCAACTTGTGCATTATCCATTGCAATTGTTTAATGAACTTTTGCACGCTCTAATGACTTCATTAACAAGAATCAAAAACGACAAACTTTCACATCGTCTCATTGGAATTTCGTTTGCATGTTGCAAAATGTTTTCCATTCATTTTTAATTTGCACATGTTGTAGCATTCGCATGACAACAAATTGAAGTCAGCCATCGAAATGCACTAAATGCCTGCATACATTTAGCATTTTAATAAATCATTTTGTGTTTTAGTAATGAGCCCACAACTCTCCAACGGCGAAACGCAGCTCAAATATTAATATCATGTCAAACAGCAATTACAACATGTTACAACATCAACAACAACAATAACAACCAACAGAACACAACAGCTAACAAATGTGGCCTTTCATTATTTGGACTTCGCACACTTGAGCAATTTGCCAAATAAATCATTATTATTTCATCAAATTTGTCATTGATAATGTTCAAATGTTAAGAATGTCTGTGTATGTGTGTGCGGTGAGTCGAAACGAATTCATAGACAGTTGCAAGTTGTTCTGAGGAGCAACAATGATAGATAACTAAGAAGCTAAGGGACTTAAATATGACAAAAATGTTTGAAATTTGCATATTTAATGCATTTTATAATCCATTCCAAAGGTCCTTATCGAGCCAGGCGACAGTGTTAAATCTCAGCACCCACTAAATATGCACAATAAACAACAACAACAGCAATTGCAGATGGAAATGCATGTTAACAAAATTGCTGACAATTATCTATACACACACACACACACAACCGCACACATGTATACATGCATACACATCCGCATAGATAGGGCATACAAATTGCGATTTAATAGTAATATTATTCTATCGGCTGTGGCCGGGGAGGACTTCAATTGAATTAGGCATAGGCAAGCGCCCCGGCACATGTTTATTAAATTAATGTGGATCTATCTTTTCAGCTGACTTTCATTAGCTGATTTCATTTTGGTTAATGCGCATCGCAAATTTGCAGTTGCCATTGCCACATTCATTACTCAAATTGTCAACTTGTTTATTGCATATGACATGGCTTCAAATATTGCATCTCTCCACCCTAACTCTCTCTAACGCCTGGGCGCATAGTTGAGATGATTTAAAGCAAATTTCAAACACTAAATCAAATTAAATTAAATTACCAAATTGCGCAGTGCATACGTAAAATAACATAGAGTGTGCATTACCAAAGAATTTCTGATTTAACTGGGCAAATATTTAATATTTACAAATGCAGTCCAAAATATGAATGGTAAATTGATTTTAAAGTATCTAAATTACGTTTATTTAGTGCATTGGGTATCTCTATATTTTCATCATCAATCACCTGTCATCTGTGACCACAGGGCTACTTTGGCATCTAATTGATTGGGCTACACTCTCGAAGCATGTTATGTCATAGTAATCCGAGTCTACTTAGTAGTTATACTGTCTTAATTGCTTAATGTTTCCATCTTTCAATTGACTTGATTTATATAAGATGCTAACTAGTGAGCTTAGGTTATCATTTACATTTGATTAGATACGGGAATTGGTATGTCAATTTGAGATTATTAACCAAATTCTGTGGCATTTAGGCACTTAAATAACTACATAGATTAATAGATTTTAAATACAAATATTTGCACAGTTTAATCAAATAAGGTACGCTAAATACCTCTATGAAGCATAACAAAAGTACAGTAGAATAAACATAATAAACATAACCATGTAAAACAATTTAAAGGAAGTAGAAAGCAATAATTTATTAGCTTTTGCAGTGCCTATCAAAATTTATAACCTATCAATTTATGCGTATTATAATGATTTTTTATTAATAAAATTAACAATGTGACTGGCACAGGTGAGCGAAAGTGCTCACCGCAAGCGTCTCATTATGCAACGTCGCAAATAATTATACATACACATACATACATATATGCATACACAAATAAGTATCTTATTTGCATAATTCATGTGTGTTCCATTAGTGCGCTTGTATTGGTGATGGCAATGGCGATAAAGTATTGAGCCATAGACAGCACTGAAAAACAAATCCTTTTCACTTACCCACTCCACGGAGGCTCTGCACAAGCGGATTTCCGTCAATGCCAAGCACTTGAGAATTAATATCAATTTGTATTCATTTGTGAATATTACAAAAGGATTATACAAAATTAATTAAAATTTGCACAATTTACGTTCGAAGGGACCAAACCGACACCAACACAAACACCAAAATCGACAGCAACATCGGCATCGGCTTTGGCATCGTCTGCGGCATCGGCTTCGGCTATAGCATCAACAGCGACAGCGACAGCGACGAAGACGCTGGCGTTAGCATCGAAAGTATCGTTGGTGCTTTTGCTTGTCGTGGGGGATCTGTGGGAAAAGTTTTGGACAGCTGGCGAGGCGCGAGTGTTGGCGCTTAATGGAGTTTAATCGCATTGATGAGCATCAATTAATCATGCCGCAAATGCAAACGCAAATGACAACGCACCCAGACCAAAGCGCGCACTCAATTGTTCTAATCCTAATCGACGGCCACTAAGCCCGCATATTACGCATACGACACGAACGCCAAGCAAAAAATCGAATTGCCAATTAAAAACTGCGCAAGCCGAGCCGAGCCGAGAGTTGGCAATTACAACATAATCGAAAGCAAACACTCCCCTTCGAAGCAACTTCAACCCGCCTTCCCCCCTCCACCCAACGCAGTAACCCATGGTAGAGAAACCGCACACTTAAAGCACTCAATAAACGGCATCATTTGTGCTGGCTGTCAAGCAACAACTGTGAACTGAGCTGAGCACTGCGCGCAAAGGACTTAAAGCCCGGCACACCTGTCGCCAGGGCAGGCAATTGCCAGCGATTGTGACTATATACAAACAAACAAGCCATTATCATAATGCGCCACAAGGATGCCGAAGGAGTGTGACAGCCAAAGTCGACATCGATGACGATGCAGACAGGCACACAGGCAAACGAGAACACCTTTTGGCATTCTGGTTGAGTGAAGCAAGCGATATGACAGCAACGGCAACGGCAACAGTTCGTGTTCGCATAACTGAGCATAATCGACGCCTTTCGGTTATAATTAACTCATTAAAGTGAAACGTCAGCCGCAGGATGTGGCAGCAATGCTGACAGAAGGCAAGCCATCAAAGCGCACATGTAATCCGATACTGAGAAGAAGACGGCAAAGCGTCGACTTTGGCTTCGTCTTCGTCTTCGACTTCGACTGAGCAACAGCTGCTAATAGTCGCAGAAGGCGGGAGCAGCTAACCAAGCGTATCCCACACATACTCGTAAATAAGAAATGAAATCAAAGTTAACATTTTGTAAATCTGGTTTTTATAACTTTTGCCTAACGCCCTACACATTGACGCCAACGCCAAAGCACACTCATACACACACACACATTCCTAAGGCATACGCGATGTGAAATTGCAATTAAATTAATGTCACGCATACGCCGCGTACAACACGCGTGCCACTCTCTTTCCCTCTCTCTCTCTCTTTCTCTCCTCTCGGTATCGCCCATGTGTAATGGAACAGGAAAAGCGGAAAAGCGGGCCACATAGCTCAGGTTTTATTGCTGAGCCACAAACAACAGCAGCAACAACAGCATCAACAATTAGTGCGTGTTGGCAACCAGCAGCAGCTGCTATTCACGCTTGTTATATATTAAAGAGGGGGCGGCGGGAATATGACTGGATCCGGGTGCGGTGCATGTGGGGGGCTTGTGTGCTGCATATAAATCGATGCTGATGTTGTGAAAATTTGCCAAAATAACTGCAGACATACACTTGCCAAAAGCAATTAAACTGCTAAAACCACATTTTGTGCGAGAAATAATTGCAAAAATGCCAAAACATAAGGCCACAGCCAAACAACAAGCATGCTATTGGTAAAAACAGCCCAAATACATACAACAAAAAGAAGAAAGCAACAACAACAACAACAACAAAAAACAGTCGCCAGCCGCGTTGCCAATTACAATAAAGTCCTACGATTTGGGGGCGGTGCGTGGCAGTGATCGACATAACCCACAAAAAGTCACAGTCAAGCCGAATAAATAGGCCGACCAAAGAGTACAAAAAAAAAAGAAAAAAAAATCTAAAAGAGTAAACAAAAACGGCAAATTCCAACAACAAATCAAATATATTATAGCGCAAAAACAAACCAAAGTCAACGCCACTTCCAATAACAATAACACCGCCCATGTGATGCGGGTGGGTGTGGTATGGTGGTTACTGCCAAAATAGCAGCATTGGTTGGCACAATTCAGTTGCGGTGGCTTTGTTTACACTTTACAATAGGATTTTGTGGGGCTTTTTCAAAATGTTGTTGTTGACGCTTCATTTTTTTTTTGTCTAGTGTAAAACTAATGCGATCATATGCAGCTGGAAAATTGCGAAATTCATATGCATTTCAACAGAAATTATTTCGTATAAATAAAATATTAAATTGACTGTTAAGCCATGTTAATTGTTCAGTATTTCTATTTGAATTATATCAAAAAATGCCTAGAGGTATGCCAATTTGTACAATTATAGTATTCTTTTAATTTTCGCATTAACCCATATAATTACCGCTACTGAGCTCACTTTTTTGCTATTGATAAATGAATATAATTCATTTAATTTCTGCATATAATCTGTCTTTCGTCTAAAGTATTGCCAAACTATCTGGGAATAGGAAAAACTTCAAATTGTTTTAAGGGTTAACATACCTGTAAAAGAAAATGGAACGCAAAACACAAACGAAAGAGGAGAAGATTCATTACAGTTTGACAACGCACAAAAGTAGGCAACAATTTATCAGGTGCTCAGTTGCTTATTGGACAAACAGACAGATAGACAGGAGATATAGCCTGAAGATGTCTCAGCTGACTGAGAAATTCCAATCGACTCGCTTGGTAGCGCACCAAAAAAAATCACAACAGGAGCAAAGACAACGACGGCAGCAACAGCAACAACAACAACAACGGCAACAATGGCGAAAATGAAAATGAAAACGACAAAACAAAATGAATGGCAATCGCGGTTCAGTCGTCGCCAGTCGCGCGAGTGAAAGACAAATTAAGATTATAAAAAAAAATAATAAAAATACACAACCGAAAAAAAATGCGAATTGATTGATTGATCTATCAAAAGTATATACATATTTATATATATATATATATATATATATGTACACATATATTTGTGCGGAGTTATGCGTGAGGCAGAAGGTGCGTGCAGGCGAATCCTGTGGATGACTGTGGCATCCCTCAGCGCGTATCTGTATCTGTGGCAGTGGCAGCAACAGCGGCGCCTTTGTGATTTGACAGACAAACTGACAGGAAGACGCGGGCTAAGGGCACAGCCGCGGGCAGTGGCAGACAACAGGCACAGACAAGTAGCGACCTGTGACTGCCTGTCGCCGTTTATGTATGCGCGCAATTCGCTGCCATTCCACTCCATCCGCTCCACTCCAACCCAAATCCAACCCAACCCAACCCAAACCTGCCTTCATTCCGCACAGTCAGCCTACGCAATGTGCGTGGGTTAGGGGCAGCGTACTGCTTTTTGGGGCCAGTGCGAAGGTATGTGCCTATGATGCTCTGTGTTTGTATTTGTGTTTGTGATTGTATTTGTATGTGTGTGTGTGTGTGTGTGTGTGCGACACGTAGCACATTTTATTTTCCAAGTAATAAATCAATTTTCCGCACCACTAAAAATGAAAACGAAAAACGAAGTGAAGCTGAAGCTGAAGCTGACGCTTCCTATCGACTGAAGTGTGTGCTTGGAGGCGTGGGTAGGCTGAGTTGGGCAATGGGGTATATGGGCTCGGATTGCGTTGGCTGCCAGCCGGTCACAGCTGCTTGGGCTGTGTGGGTGCGGAGGTGGGGGCAACAGTCGGTGCACCTGAGAAGAGCGTAAATTAAAGTCACTAAATCAAAAAATTCCCAAAAACACAACACAAAATGAAACGAAGCAAACGGTAAAGTTAACATTTGTTTACGTGGTTCTTGGCCGGCCGCGCCTGAAACTAAGATTAGCAGCAGCATAAAGGGGGGGCGGGGGGTGCAAAACGTGGCACGGCTTGGCTTGGTCTATGGCCGTCCAGCTACAGTCATTTATTGGCCAAAGTTGGCCAAGAAACGCATAAACGAACGGGCTTCAGGAGCAAATGAGCAACTTGGCTGGGGCACAACAAAAAGTAAGCAAAACAATTTGCTGTTTGTTATTTTTTTTTTCTTCTTTTTTTCTACCTTGACTGCTACTACTTCTTTCACTTGTGCTACTGCCTGCCTGCCTGCCACTCTGTGCGGCCAGTGCGGCAATTTGTTTTGAGTGGGGTCGCTAGGCGCTAAGGGGAGGTCGGCTAGCTGGAGTAGTAAGCCGAAATTGGGGGCGCTGCGGAGTCAAAGGCAGCAAAACAAATCAAGTCAACAATCAGCAGAGCAACACACATACACGCACAGACACAGGCACACACAGAAAAAAACAAACACATATAGACATTGAGGCAGACACTCTGTAAAAGTTAATGTAACGGCGCATTTAATTGCACGCACGGCACGAATCCTACGCTCCAGACGACCCAACAATGCCAGTCAACCCACCGCCTCTCATGTCCCCTGCCACAAAAGTGGACAAGCGTAACTTTTTGCCCAGGGCACTTACTTGGCTTTTTGGCTCCGCCGTTCAGGTGAGACTTGCTCTCTCGTTCAAGTAAGTAAAAATGGCTATTAGCCAAAGCATTTTATGTGGCCCCTTTTTACTTGGGCACCCCCATTGCCCATTGGGCAGACAGTGGCCGTTCAGGGTTTCCTATACGGCAGCCACAGTGCCTCTGTTAGTGGCAGCTTTTGTTGCCTAATGCGCTCTGCTATTTTTTTTTTCTAATTATAACGCAAGTTACCTGCGAATGAAAAGTAAAAGGGCTACTAAGATGACGACGGCACAACGGCAACGGCAGAGGCAACGACAGCGACAAAGACGACGACAACTACGGGAAAGACAGGGCCGCATCCTCATCCGCATCCTGGCCCAGGAAGTGGCATCAGCCAAGACACGAAAGCGCTGTAACAGACACACTTAAATGCCTTTTAGCTGCAGCAACAGCGAAAAAATCGCTGGCAACAATTTTAATTGCGTAAAGTGTGCAGTTTCCCTTCGCACACACCTCCTCTTCCTCCTGTCTCCATCACCATCACCATCAGCATCAGCATCTCTATCTCTATCATTCCTACCATTTTCTTCGTCTGTGCTTTGTCTGCGACACCAAAGGCCAAGCTGCAACAAAATTAAATTACTCATTCGCTCAGTTGGTCAGCGGTGGCAGCGACGCCAGCAGAGCCTGCACTCGAGACTGCAGCGGATTTATTGTTAATTGGAAATGAGGCATGCCTGGACTATTTGATGCGCAAAATATTTCCGCCACTCAACGAGAGACCAAAACGGCTTCTCATTTCTCCCAAAGCAAAAACCAGCAAAATTACAAAGAAAAAAAAAATGGTGGGAAAAACCCAGAAAAAATGCTGACAAATAGCACGCGTAATTAGAAATTAAGTTGCCGTTGCTGTGACCGTGTTTTAGATGATTAAGAGGAATGACAATCGAAATGGGAAACCAGAGACTGCAGAAGCTCAATTCGTTGGTATTCGCTAGCCTTAATATTTAATCAATAAGTACGTTATATGAACTTAAATACGAGTACAAGCCTAAGTAAATATATTATATATAGGACTACAACTGATACATTTGTGGCATGCTTTACTGAAATAAATCATTAGTTCTCTATTATAATATACCGTCTTTAAATTGTCATTATTAATTCAGCACTATTATTACCTTATTAAAATAGTTGCACTCGCTTAACAGATTCTTGTATTAAAGCAACACTGGCGAATTTCTGTTATTAAACAGCTTAATTAAGTTATTGCTGTTCATCAATGACACATTTTCTGATATTTGGCAATCATCTGTTAACTGTCAATTGATATACATATGCATTTATATTTATTTTAACTGATATTGTAATAGTGCGTCATGGAAAACTGCGTTCCTTTTGAATTAATGATATAGTTAAAAAAGGATTCATTTAAAATTAATGTGAAAAGAATTTTCTCAGAATAAAAGAAATGATAATGGAATTAAGTTTCCATATTAAAATTAACACAGAAATTAATATGATTAAATTAAATAATTCATATAATAACATAATATAATATTTTCCACATCGCCTGCAGTGAAATTAATTTACAACAGCAACCCAGATCAAAAACTTATGTATATGTATGTATATAATTAATTTGAACTGAAATATTTCATACAATGCGCATCCTGTGACATAATTATACGTATTCTTGTCAGCAAGGGTATAATCAACGTATGGATTTAAAGTGGACAATTTAAATGGTCAAGGACAGCTGAAACTATTACATACGTGTACATAAAGTTTCTCTTCTGCTCCATCTGCTTCAGCATTTTTGCCCAATTGGCTCGACGGCAGAATGGCTAATTGCTGACTCCTCACATTTTGCTTTGTTAAGTTGAGGGAAAAAAAATGCTTGCCGATGGCAACTGGAACTTTCGAATCTGTAGAATGTCCTTGCTGGCAATAGTGGCAAGCAGTTAAATTACTTCTCGTTTATTTTAAATTGTGAAAAATATGTGAGAACGTTCAGCCAACAGCCATTACAAGATGATGCCGGCTGAATGAGCATACGAATACGAGTGAGTGCGAGTGTGATTGTGAGTGTGATTGTAAGTGCGAGTGTGAGTGTGAGTACACGTGTGAATACCAGTACGAATTTAAATGCTTGCAGCAGTGAGCGAAAGCCAATGCACAAACACGATGAAAGTGTTCTACAATTTGCTGCGAAATTCGCGCGCTGTATTTTCAAATAATGCGAAAACTTTTCGCCTATGCTTGTGGATGCGGCGGGGTAGCGGCGGCGGGAATGCAATAGCTAGCTACCAACCAGCAGCTTTCAATATACTATACTTTTGTTTCTTTGCCTCTATTGTCCTGCGTTTGGGTGCTTTGGCTGCGTGAAATGCAATTGCTCATATTTGCATAACTGCAGACAGCAGATAGCTCAAAATAAAGTTGAAAATTTTGCAGTGCAGCCGCTGTGGTTGCATCACAGCCACAACAGCAGCAGCAACGAGAGTAATAACAACAACTTTAATATCGCCAGGCTGCTGCGCGCTGCGTAATTGCCCGCCGTCAGCAGAACGATGCAACCCGCAACCCCCAGCAGCGCACGCCAGCGCAACCAGTCCACCCGTCCAACAGCAGTCGGGGGCAATCCTTCCGCTTTGCTCGTGAACGCAGCGCGACTCTTTCCGGCAGCAGTTCCAACAATACGGCACGGCCGACGAACTGCAGCGGTATGGCAACCAAATTCAAATCAACGGAGTTACGCGCACACACAATGCCGGCCTCAACACACACAATACACACACACACACACACATATGCTTGCATGTGAGAGTACGTGTAAGACAAAGCATACTTTCGAGCGCAAATAACAGGCGGAACAACGAAACAAGCGAGAAAGCTAACAACTGAGCGCCCCCGCCGGACATCGAGCTCGAAACTGCGGCTATTCTATTAGGACACACACGCAAACACACACATACACACACACACACACACGCACACATACATATATACACACATAGATGGACACACAAATTATAGCGGCAGCTAGCATTCCAAATTATACGCACAAAAGCAAACAAGTGGGCTAAGCGTTGCCGTCGTGTGTCCTGCGAGAGCTGCGAGTGCTGCGTTCTGCGTCCTGCGTCCACTGCCAACATCATCGATGGCCAAAGCAAACATAATTGATATCGTAATCAATTCAAAAATCCAGCAAAACTAAAAACAGCAAATGCTGTGAAAACAACGTCGTCGCTGGGATGCCAGACAGCCAGACAGAAAGCCAGCCAGCCAGCCAGCCAACCAGGCAGCATGTTGAGCACATGGCCACGAACATGGCAGCGTATGGCCACAGGCATGTCAGCAATGCGCACGTAGCCCTCGACACTTTACCACTCCGCACCACCCACCTCTATCTTCCCGCACGCCCCTTTTCTATATAAATATGTTTATGTATGGGACGCTACTGTGCTTCTGTGTATGTGTATGTGTGTGTGTGTGATGTGTGGCAGTGCGTGCCACTCAATCAACTCTGAAAAAGTCTACAAATATTAGCCCCTAATGCCATTGAGACCAGGACCACGACCAAGACGTAGCCAAAGACGAGAGCTCCTGCTGCACACACGCCCAAGTCCATGTCCATAAAAAACTGGAATTGTGTATAAAAATGAAGCAGCAAAAAAATAAACCGAAAAAAAAGTGGCAGCTTCAAATAAAATTGTTGCGACAAAGGCTCCAACAACAACAGCAACAAAAGCAGTCGCAGCCGAAACAAGAACAACAACGGCATCAGGCGAAGGCAGTTGAAGGAGCAGCCAAAGGAGCTGCATCGGGCACGACGATAACATTAAGACGAAGTATCGAAAAAATGTGTAGTGGCACACAAAAAGAAGCTGAGGCAACGACAACGACAACGGCAACGACAACGACGTCGACGTCGGCGACAAGGACACAAAAGCGAAATAACAACACAATCAAGCGAGGCGCGCGCCCAGGATGAGAGCGGGAAGCGTGTCTGGGCATAGGCGGCACTGCATAACTTGGCAGCGCCAGCGAAAGCGGCACGTAATAACATTTTTCTAAAGAAAGCAAAAAAGAGCGTTACACTCCGCCTGCCAGCATGGCGACACAGATGAAGACGCAGACGTCAAGCGAGTCCAAAGCTGTAGCTGTGGCTGTGGCTGTGGCTGAATCCGAAGCCGTGCCACGCCGAACCTAAAGTCGTGGCAAAAACGTGCGTGGTGTGTCCTGGCGCTTGTGGAATGCTGTCAGGAGACAAGTTATTGTTTTTGATTTCATTTTTCTTGGGTTTTTTCTTTCATTTTTTGGAGGCTTCTGCCCACTTTACGGCCAAGCCAACGTTTTGGGGCATAACTGTGGATGAGGATGTGGATATAGAATGCGAATGTGGATATGTGAATATGTGAATATGTGCAACTGCTTATTTCCATATGGGAATGTATATGCTCGCCCCCAAATTGGCTAGTTTGGCTAATCGAGGCATTTGCCAGCGGCATAAGCTGGATTTTTTTGGATTTATATTTTTATGACTAGATGGAAAATTTCCTCCGGCTGCGTTATTATTATTATTATTTTTATTTTTATTAAAAGTGCGCATAATCCAAATGGACGCATATTTTCAGAGTCAGCAGCTTGGAAATAATTGCAAATGGGCAGGTGTAGAAATGAAATTGACCCAACTTAAGCTGTAGCAGGAAAAGATTATTATATTAGAATTTCCAAACTTAAAGCTCATACCGAACACGCAAATCTTTATATAGATAGCCAACTGTACATATATTTTGTATATTTTCAGCTTAAAGCTTACAGTGGAAAATTTATCAAGTATTAAAATAAGCATAAGCAGGGAGTTTTCATGAAATTGCTTAAATGTTTTCGAGACTCATTAATATTGAGCAAGCAATAAAAATAACAATGGCCTTAGAATTAACTTGAAACTGCCATTACTTTCTCAAAACTGAACCGATCTTCAATCCCAAGGCCATTTTGGAAAATTCTTAGCATCTTATTTAATTCTACATATAAAGCTTACAGACTTTCAACAAATACAAATTTTGAACTTTTTTTCTGAAAAAAGCCTTACAAATTTTGATTTTTCAAAATATATAATTTTGAAATTTTACGTTAAATTGATTATGGGTATCTTAATTAGTATAAAAAACTATACGAAAAGTGATTTTGTGGTGTTTCATTTTTCTGTCAAAAATCACGCCAAAAGTGACAAAAAAATTGACTTGTAAAGTACCCAAACAACGAAAAGTTCCTTATAAACGACCTTCCCAGACTTCAAACTGCCACAACTTTGTCAAATCTGAACCGATTGTCAATCCCGAGGCCATATTGATCATTATTTGGCATCACGTTTAATTCTACATCTCAAATTTATGAATTTTTAAAAAAATAAAATTTAGGATTTTTTTTCCGAAAAAAACATAAGGGGGGACCCTTACGAATTTTGATTTTTCAAAATATAGAATTTTGAAATTTTACGTTTAATTGATTATGGTTGTCTTAATTAGTATAAAAAACTATACGAAAAGTGATTTTGTGGTGTTTCATTTTTCTGTCAAAAATCACGCCAAAAGTGACAAAAAAATTGACTTGTTAAGTGCCCAAGCAACGAAAAGTTCCTTATAAACGACCTTCCCAGACTTCAAACTACCACAACTTTGTCAAATCTGAACCGATTGTCAATCCCGAGGCCATTTTGATCATTATTTGGCATCACGTTTAATTCTACATCTCAAATTTATGAATTTTTTAAAAAATATAATTTAGGATTTTTTTTCCGAAAAAAGCATAAGGGGGGACCCTTACCAATTATGATTTTTTAAAATATAGAATTTTGAAATTTTACGTTAAATTGATTATGGGTGTCTTAATTAGTATAAAAAACTATACGAAAAGTGATTTTGTGGTGTTTCATTTTGCTGTCAAAAATCACGCCAAAAGTGACAAAAAAATTTACTTGTTAAGTGCCCAAGCAACGAAAAGTTCCTTATAAACGACCTTCCCAGACTTCAAACTGCCACAACTTTGTCAAATCTGAACCGATTGTCAATCCCAAGCCCATTTTGATCATTATTTGGCATCACGTTTAATTCTACATCTCAAATTTATGAATTTTTGAAAAAATAAAATTTAGGATTTTTTTTCCGAAAAAAGCATAAGGGGGGACCCTTACCAATAATGATTTTTTAAAATATAGAATTTTGAAATTTTACGTTAAATTGATTATGGGTGTCTTAATTAGTATAAAAAACTATACGAAAAGTGATTTTGTGGTGTTTCATTTTTCTGTCAAAAATCACGCCAAAAGTGACAAAAAAATTGACTTGTTAAGTGCCCAAGCAACGAAATTCCTTATAAACGACCTTCCCAGACTTCAAACTGCCACAACTTTGTCAAATCTGAACCGATTGTCAATCCCGAGGCCATTTTGATCATTATTTGGCATCACGTTTAATTCTACATCTCAAATTTATGAATTTTTGAAAAAATAAAATTTAGGATTTTTTTTCCGAAAAAAGCATAAGGGGGGACCCTTACCAATAATGATTTTTTAAAATATAGAATTTTGAAATTTTACGTTAAATTGATTATGGGTGTCTTAATTAGTATAAAAAACTATACGAAAAGTGATTTTGTGGTGTTTCATTTTTCTGTCAAAAATCACGCCAAAAGTGACAAAAAAATTGACTTGTTAAGTGCCCAAGCAACGAAAAGTTCCTTATAAACGACCTTCCCAGACTTCAAACTGCCACAACTTTGTCAAATCTGAACCGATTGTCAATCCCGAGGCCATTTTGATCATTATTTGGCATCACGTTTAATTCTACATCTCAAATTTATGAATTTTTGAAAAAATAAAATTTAGGATTTTTTTTCCGAAAAAAGCATAAGGGGGGACCCTTCCCAATTATGATTTTTCAAAATATAGAATTTTGAAATTTTACGTTAAATTGATTATGGGTGTCTTAATTAGTATAAAAAACTATGCGAAAAGTGATTTTGTGGTGTTTCATTTTTTTGTCAAAAATCACGCTAAAAGTGACAAAAAAATTGACTTGTAAAGTACCCAAACAACGAAAAGTTCCTTATAAACGACCTTCCCAGACTTCAAACTACCACAACTTTGTCAAATCTGAACCGATTGTCAATCCCGAGGCCATTTTGATCATTATTTGGCATCACGTTTAATTCTACATCTCAAATTTATGAATTTTTGAAAAAATTAAATTTAGGATTTTTTTTCCGAAAAAAGCATAAGGGGGGACCCTTACCAATTATGATTTTTTAAAATATAGAATTTTGAAATTTTACGTTAAATTGATTATGGGTGTCTTAATTAGTATAAAAAACTATACGAAAAGTGATTTTGTGGTGTTTCATTTTTCTGTCAAAAATCACGCCAAAACTGACAAAAAAAATTGACTTGTAAAGTACCCAAACAACGAAAAGTTCCTTATAAACGACCTTCCCAGACTTCAAACTGCCACAACTTTGTCAAATCTGAACCGATTGTCAATCCCGAGGCCATTTTGATCATTATTTGGCATCACGTTTAATTCTACATCTCAAATTTATGAATTTTTGAAAAAATAAAATTTAGGATTTTTTTTCCGAAAAAAGCATAAGGGGGGACCCTTACCAATAATGATTTTTTAAAATATAGAATTTTGAAATTTTACGTTAAATTGATTATGGGTGTCTTAATTAGTATAAAAAACTATACGAAAAGTGATTTTGTGGTGTTTCATTTTTCTGTCAAAAATCACGCCAAAAGTGACAAAAAAATTGACTTGTTAAGTGCCCAAGCAACGAAAAGTTCCTTATAAACGACCTTCCCAGACTTCAAACTGCCACAACTTTGTCAAATCTGAACCGATTGTCAATCCCGAGGCCATTTTGATCATTATTTGGCATCACGTTTAATTCTACATCTCAAATTTATGAATTTTTGAAAAAATAAAATTTAGGATTTTTTTTCCGAAAAAAGCATAAGGGGGGACCCTTCCCAATTATGATTTTTCAAAATATAGAATTTTGAAATTTTACGTTAAATTGATTATGGGTGTCTTAATTAGTATAAAAAACTATGCGAAAAGTGATTTTGTGGTGTTTCATTTTTTTGTCAAAAATCACGCTAAAAGTGACAAAAAAATTGACTTGTAAAGTACCCAAACAACGAAAAGTTCCTTATAAACGACCTTCCCAGACTTCAAACTACCACAACTTTGTCAAATCTGAACCGATTGTCAATCCCGAGGCCATTTTGATCATTATTTGGCATCACGTTTAATTCTACATCTCAAATTTATGAATTTTTGAAAAAATTAAATTTAGGATTTTTTTTCCGAAAAAAGCATAAGGGGGGACCCTTACCAATTATGATTTTTTAAAATATAGAATTTTGAAATTTTACGTTAAATTGATTATGGGTGTCTTAATTAGTATAAAAAACTATACGAAAAGTGATTTTGTGGTGTTTCATTTTTCTGTCAAAAATCACGCCAAAACTGACAAAAAAATTGACTTGTAAAGTACCCAAAGAACGAAAAGTTCCTTATAAACGACCTTCCCAGACTTCAAACTGCCACAACTTTGTCAAATCTGAACCGATTGTCAATCCCGAGGCCATTTTGATCATTATTTGGCATCACGTTTAATTCTACATCGCAAGTTTATGAATTTTTGAAAAAATAAAATTTAGGAATATTTTGGCGAAAAAAGCATAAATCATTTTTTCAAAATTTAGAATCTTTAAATTTTATTTCTAAACGATTGTAGGTGTCTCAATTAGTATAAAAAACTATATGGTAAGAGATTTTTGGGAAATTAATTTGCCTGCCAAAAATCACGCCAAAAGTAACAAAAAATATTGGCTGTAAAGTGCCCAAACTCAGGACTGTGCCTTAATAATTGACCTTCCCAAATTTCCAACTGACATAACTTTAACAAAACTTAGTCACTATTTGTTACCTCTTTTAATTCTACATCTTAGGTTTATGCACATTTGAATTTTTTTTTCGACTTATTATTTGGAGTAAATGTTTTGATAATAAATATATTGTATACTAACAATTAGCCATACATTTATTATGATAGTTTAAGGTTTTATAAGAGAATGATGCCCTTAATTTGTTGTTAATTGTTTCGAAACTAGTTTAGTCGAGTCCCTACATATTGACTCACTTATTTCTGGCAAAACACAAATTTTCAGAGATTGCTAAGCTAATCAAACTTCGAAGGCAATGGAACTCTTAAGCTATGGTAGAATAATATACATTGTAATATACGCCCATCTATATCAATCAATCATTCCGACGGCAATATAACTTGCGCTATTTCTCTTGTCTGTTGTCAGACACAGCGGCATCATTAGGCTTGCAGCATTTCAGAATCTCACCCGCAACACTGGTTTGCAGCACTCGCAAACTAACTTTGAAACTTTCTAATAAAATAGCCCTAGACCGTTACAAGGCTACTAGATGCCGAAAGGTCCAATGTGGCAAGACCAGGACCACGATGACGACTCAGCAACGGCCTCTGCAGCTAATGTCGTTGCTGGCGGCAGTGGAAACAACCATAACCGCAACAGCAGCAGCATCAGCAGCACTCCTTCGAGCGCAACAGACAATGATGCCGCATTAAACTCTCAGCCCAAACTGAAACTCAAACCCTTGCCTAAAACTCATTGTCGTATCTCTTTTTTATTCCTTTTTTAACCCCCCTCACACCGCACACCTCACTGCAACGCACAGTTCGCAAGTTGTTTTCGAACTTACACACGCAACAGACACAATGCAGTTTCAAGTTACAAGAGAGCGAAAACCGAGTTAAAAGCTTTTTTTTCAACTCTGCTCTCTTTACTCTCTTGCTTAACGCTGTACGCTCAAATGGCGCTCAGAGTTGTTCGTTTCCACTTGTTTCAGTCGGTGTGATGTGAGTAGGTATGCGTGTGTGAGTGAGTACTGTGAGTACAGCACACATACATGGCCGCAACATCCGTTACAATTTTTTACGACTACGACTCCGTCTGGTGCTGGTGCTGACGTTGATGTTGATGCTTTTGGCGGCAGCAGCAGCAGCCACTGAGATGCTTTGTGGTTGCGCTATAACTGCTCCAAGTATGCGTGAGTGTGTCTGTGTCTATGAGTGTGGGTATGTGTGTGTGTGTGCATGTGTGCATGGGGCATGTCGCATTCGAGGATTGAGTAAATTTTTGTGGGTTGCTTCAGTAATGATATGGAATGTGTTGGAATTTCAAGAAGTTACTCCAGATTTCTTTATTTATTTAAATGAGCAGCCACCGAGAGATGCCACTGTGTGTCTGTCTGCCCCACCAACGTCTGTATTTGACTTCATATTTGTGTCTGTGGTTGTGACTGTGGCAATGCCGGCTCTTGTGGCTGGGCAGCCAGCCAACTAACCAGCCAACCAGCCAGCCAGCCAGCCAGCCAGCATCTTCAATTGACTGACTCGACTCGCTGACTGTGACGGACTAACTGACTGTCTGACTGTCTGACTGTCAGACGACTGAGCAGCATACAACTAAATGAGCGTTGTTATCAGTCTCTGCACTGCTCCCCATGCATCTATCTCTCTGTTTCGGAGTGTAAATGTGTGTGTGTGTGTGTTTGACTGTGCGTGTAATTGTAATGGCAAGGAGCGCTGAGCCAGCAGCTAACAGCAATCGGCTAACAGTAACCAGCAACGTCATTGAAATTTATGCACGTTGTACATTCGTGTAGTGATATTTGTATTGGGAATTAAAACTATGCCCTCGGGATTATAAGCTAATTTTGGCGTTGTGCGTTTTGGCTCTTCATTTCTGCCACGCTCCTTGCTCCTTGCTTGTGCCTCCTGCCTGCCTGCCTGCCTGGCTGTCAGTCTGCCCTTCTGTTTTTACTTTTCATTGCTCTTGTTTCCGTGTAATTAAAATAAAGGCGTGGAGTAATTGCTGAGGTCAGTGAGCAGCACTCGTCGAGTACTTTGGCTACGTACTCCTACGTAATGCTAACTAAGCGCACAGCGCAACGCTGAAATTAACACTTTTTTTCTACTATTCATTTTTTTTTTTTTTTTGGCCCAGCAACTCGATGCTTTCTTTTTTGCGCTTCTGCTTTTTTGGCCTGGTCAGTGTATTCCTTGGAGCTGGCTCTGAATTACCGAATTGCAGATAAAATTCTCAGTTTAACACTTTGTTAAAATGCTGCCCCAAAATGCCATGTGGTGCGGCCCTTCCGCCCATAAAATCTGCCAGCTGCCCATTAACTGGGCTGAGTCCAGGCTGGGGCCCCCAAACTAGCTGGCCATTTGGCATGACTTGGACTCGGACTTGGGACTTGAACTACGTTTTGCTCTCGTTGTTGTTCTTCTGGGCTTGCGGTAAATTTCGTTAACAGCCCATCAATAGGGCATGGCATTTAGACCCCAAAATTTCCATGCTAATTGGTTTCCCAATGTCTACAAGACTTGGAAATTGTAAAGCTAGCGCTTAACATGCATTAATTGGGCAACAGAATATCGAGTTGTCTGCTCCTCAAAAAAGCTTTCTGTCGTACATGATTTATGAAAAGTGGCTTGGACAATAGATCATTGTTTTTCTGACTGCAATTGCAATTGCACTCTTGTCTGATTTAAGTTGCCACAAATGTTTAATTGCCTAATACATTCTATCTTTATTAATTTTGATAATTTTTATGGTAGATTATAAGTTATTACAAAATTTACATTTTAGAACTGATAAAATGAACTTTAAATAATTGTATACATATTTATAAAAGACTTCATTTAAGACGGTTGATTAAATAAACTGCAAGTCATTAGGGAGTTCTAGAACACGTCGATCGGGCTTTAATGCTTAGTTTGCACATAAACTAAAATACAAACAATTCAACACTTGGGTAAACAATTTGAACAAACTTTCGAGCGACGAACTCACATTTAATTATTCATTCACTTATAACACCAAACTAAATTAGCAAGTTTGTGTTGCAAAACTTTACTCTGCCAACAATGAGCAATGGTTAACAAATAAGCTCATATAACTATAAATAAGTATATAGCTCATAAATAGAATTTGATTGTTTTAATATAGAAACTAATCAGAAATCATAGGAAATCGTAAACTTTAAATAAACTATTAGACTAATGGGATTACTTGTAAGCAAAGTTTGATTTACAAAGGGCCATCAAATTGCTTAAATACCCATTGCAATCATGTGGTTACGTTTAAGTGGAAACTGTATTATTCTCTAGCCAAGCGAATGCCTCATAATCTTCGCATTGAGCATGGGAAATATGGGATAATTCAACATGCTTGACAAGCAAAAACTATGCAATTAATTAGCTTCATCATCATTTATGAGCATGCAAGCAGCTCAAAATGCAAGTTGCCAAACAATTCCCAGTGGATACACGATGGGGCAAGCAGCATCCAGAGTCCACAATGCGACTGCGGACTCTGGCTGTAGTGTTAGTGTTAGTGATAGAGGTAAGGGTAAGGGTAAGGCATGGTACCAATTTAAGCGCCCAACTACTAACTAAGCTAAATTGTACGCTCAAGTGCCATAAAGCCATAAAGTAATCAAAGTTGATATCAAAGTACCAAACTGCTAACTTATGCTCTCATGTATTCAATTAGGACAGATTTCGAAATGGGGCAGTCCTCGTTCATTTTGAAAGAATTAAGCACTTTTGTGGAGCACAGCTGTTAAGAAATTACCGCAGCTCCCAGTTCCCAGTTTCCAGTTCCAGCTCCAGCTGCAGCTCCTGTTCTGCAGGTTGCCTTCAAGAACTTTCAACAACTTCCTATGCCCAAAGTTTCCACAAATTAGTTATGCAAATTATGTGAGTCGCCTCTACCTCAACGGCAGCAGTCAACCGCCAACTACAACAACAATAGCAACAACAACAACAACGTCTTTGACGCTGCCAGTTAGAAGTCCGTATTTAAAACAATGGCGACTCAGTCCATCTTGCATCCACTTAGAGCCACCCGAATGTGGGACAACCCCAAACTCAAAACTCAATCCTCTGTCCGATTAGGGCGCATAACAAAGCAGAATTTGTGTAAGTTCCTATTTAACATGCTTTATGCATTCCTCAATTATAAATAGATTAAAGTCCAAAATAGACTAAAGTTAAATGTTAACTTTCCGGCCGAGGCGGACACCATTCGCAAAGCAATTAACGCGCCCCAAGGAAGCAGCGCCAACGGCAAGGACTTCGTCAAGGATGGGGCTAGATGGGGCTGGATGGGGCTGGATGGATGCCGAGAGCGATGCCCGAGCAGAACTCAATTTAACTGACTGCCAACTTTCACAATCACTGCCCATCATCAATTTCAGATTTTGCTGTATGTTTTATGTAGCAGCCGAAAGTACGGGAAGACCACACCCCCCATCCCCACCACCATGCTTTCGTCCCTCTATATGCCACTACAGTCAGTCAGTCAGTCAGTCAGTCAGTAAGTCAGTCGGATAGGGAAAAAAGTGAAAACAATGCTGAAGCGACCAACTCGCAAATGGTTGGCAATGGTTGCCCAGGGATGCGACTGTCAGTGAAGTGTGTGTGTGTGTGTGTGCTGGTGTGTGTCTTGGTGTGTGTTTACTTAAGCGTAAGCCTCGGCCTCGCACCGCCCCTAGCACCACCTCGCACTAAGCTTTAACCACACAACAATGGCAACCAGATAAAATGGCGAATGGGAAAAAAAGGGTTTTCTTTACCGCCCCTCCGTCTGCCTGGCTGCGTCTTAAAGGATTGCTCAAGTTTTCGGTAACCAATATGTAAATGTGCGTGCTGTGATTAAGCACAATAGACCTGATCAAACCTTGCCAGCAAGACACACAGACAGACAAGGATTTGCTTTGCTTAACCTAAACCTAAACCTAAACCCAAACCGAAATCTAACCACAATTTGAAGCGAACAAAATGTGAAACCAAAACAAACCGAAAAACGCAGGCAAGTCAATGGCTGGACAAGGCCAACTTTACACACCTCAAGTGTTTGTTTAGGTTGCCAAAAGTCGGACAGACAGGCGGACAGGCGAACAGGCGGACAGGCGGAGGGAGGTACGTAGGGATGGGACGCGGCCATTTGCTGTCTTGTTGTTTTTGGCCAGCGGCAACATAAATCTTGTCTTGCCAAACAAAGGCCCGCACCAGAGTTAGCGATACGCCACCTCCAAGCATTTCCCCCCAGTAGATGGCGCTAAAGACAATACCTGGCTCCGCCTGCAACGCCCGAAACTATTAGCAAAGAGCCTTCACCATCGCCTTCACCATCGCCTTCACATCGCCTTGCAAGATGTGTGCGAATTTTTAAGGGGCACGCACATAAATTGCAACCGCCTGGTGAGCAATGTTACCGCAAGGTGGAGGCTGTGCCTGCGCCTTCAGCCGTCCTTCCCCCTCCCGCTGCCGTTGGGTCGCCTTGATGTATCACACAAACAGACACAAATGTATTTATGCTGCTGCTCAGTTTTCGGGGGCTGCAAGACTTGCTTCTTATGGGCATCAGGCGCGTTCCGGCCATAATAAAAACTAAAATCCGCACAACAATATGTGCGAGGATAATGCCATTTCCGTTTTATGTGAAATCCTCTCAGTAGTCCGTGTCCGCAAATCCGCATATCCGTTGTCATCCCTCGCACCCCCATCGCCCATTTCATATGTGCCACCACTCCAAGGTGTGCTATAGCCCCCAACATAACGTGTGGGGCTACACAGTGCCAAAAAAGGAGTGCGGTCGAAAAGTTTTTTCGTTATGGCACTTTTGGAATGCGGATAAGCAAAATGGATGGGGTGGCTTTTTATGGATTGGCACGCCTGTTCGAGTTAGGCTTTTGAAAACACCTTTCAAATAAACTAGAGTGCATGCAGATGAACACGAACTTTTAATACCGGTCGTCAATAAAGTAGAATATGAAGGCCGCTGAATTGTACAGATTATGTGCAAAATCTAGACTATACTATGGATATAAATTGAGGAAAATGTATAGATAGAAAATATGAATAAAAAAACCAAAAAGGAATTCATGATATATGCTATGGGATGTGTCATAAGACCCAGCTACCTCGAGTATAATCATTTTTTTAAAGATGTTCAAATTTCGTTAATATAAAATATTTGAATTCTCAATAGATTACTTAATAATAGCATTTTTTTTTAAATAAAACTATTATTTTTATTAAGTTAGAGTTTAAAAAATACACCTATTGAAATTACTATTTAAATATTTTCAAGCTTATAGACTAGCTAATACATTATTGTTATAATATTTTAATAACAACAATATGTATTTTTTAATAAATAAATGCGTGCGCTATTGAAATACAGCAAAATTAAATAAATAATAAAATGTTCAACTTACAATGCATAATAATTAAAATATATGTATGCACGATTATATTAATAGCATTCCTAAAATAGCAGCCCATATGCTAATTAAGGATTCAAACATGACAAACTTGACATAATTCAATTATAATTATACACGCAATACTTTAATTAATACTTTTTAATACTTTTACACATATTGTTAGATTGTTTTTCATTGTTAAACTTCAGAGTCAACTGTTTTATATGGATTAAGTAACAGCTTTTGGCTCTGGCTGCAAAAGGCCATTCATTAGCTGCATTTGCAGCTTATGCTGCAATCAACAAAATGCTTGTGCCATGTGAATAGCTGTAGTCTTGAATTACAGTTACACAGTTGCTCTGCTCTGCTGTGGCATAACCGAATGTAAATGTAAATGTGGCATAGTTTTTGCTCAGTGTGCGAGCGGCAAGATGAAACAAACGTGCAACGTTCAGGCAAGGCGTTTGCGAGTGGTAAAAAGCGCAGTCAGAGAAAGACGACACAAATGTAGAAAAACAGAAACGGAAGAAAAAGCATAACTAAATCCATTGCCATAGCCAAATCCAAAGCAAAGTCTGCGATGCAAATAGTAGAGATTATGGGGCTGCCGCTGCTCCAGATGAATAAGAACAAGGCAGTGGCATTGCTGGTGTCGGATAAGCTCCAAGGCGCTGCTCTGCCAACGTTTGAGGTGCAGTAGGTGTTTACTACAACAGTGTACGTGTGTGTGTGTGGGTGTGTGTGTGTGGATGCGTGGCTATATATGTGGTAGGTACGTCTGTATGTTTGTATGTGGCACAATAAATCTTACAAGGGTGCCGAATAGCCGGGCAAGGCACAGTGTCGAAGCCATTGGATCTGGCGCAACCCAAACGGTGGAATGGGTTTGAGTCCCGGGTGCCGCCAGTGAAAACCAAAACCAAATAAAACTGACATTATGCGAAAAGCGAAAGCCATAACTAAAAGTTGGGCTAACGTGGCATGATGGAGCGGCAGTAAAGTTGATACCGGGCGCAAAAGGAAAAATAGCAAAATAGAAATGATAGCTGAGATATCCAAGGGCTGAGTTGCGGATTGCGGTATGGTTGGCGGGGCGGGGCGGGTGGAGAGGGTTCGGTTTGCAAAAGTGGAGCAAAAGGCGCTATGCGGGCGAGCCTGAAACGGAAATCGACTTTGGCTCTTACCTGTATGTGCACGATGAACTTGCTGCAAGTTATGCAAATGTCCTGAGTCGCCTCCGATCCTGCGCGCCAGTTGATGCGGTTTGCTTCTGCTGCTGCTTCTAGTGCTGCTGCGGCTATCAATCGAAAGCAACAACGTTGACGTTGTGGCGTGTGCTAATGACATTTGCTTTGATTGCGACCAGAACTCGAAACTGTCATTTTCACAAACTGAGAGGGTTCTTTTTTATTTTTTTATTTATTTTTTTCTATATGTGTTGTTGTGGTTGCAAGTGTCGTGCCAGTTGTTGATATTATCGTTGTTGCTGTTGTTGTTGTCGGTCTATTTATTTAATTTGCATGCTATTTTCAATTTTTATGCGAAATACTTTTGAATTGACAGCAAACGACTCACACACTCACACACACACACACAGGCAGACACACTTGGCCCTTGCACAATAGAAATTGAATTGCAAAATTTGTTTGCCAGTCAATCGCTGGAGTCGACGGCGAAGCTGATAGAGTTTGTGTGCTTGAAGGAGGGAGAGGAGCGTCACAGACAGCAGCAAAGTGCGCCACGTTTATGGCAATGTCACAGCCAATGCCTGAAGAAATCGCACAATTTGGCGGCGAAAATGTCAAGTATTCTGAATGCCACGACCGCGTCGAGAACGACGCCGGCGACAACGGCAACGACGACTGTCACTACAATGGGCGGCAGCAACAACAATGATGCCGGTAAATATGCACACACACAAACAGGCACACTGTTAGTCAGTCGAAACACACAGGTTGGGTGTGAGTGAGTCAGTCAGGCAAGCAAGGCTTGGGGTTGCCGCAAGTTGCACATAAAGTCAGTCAAAAATAGAGGCGCCAAATCGCGACACAAAACTCGCCACGTTGCCGCTGTGTTTGATGTTCGATGATAACAATAGGGCCGCTTGCTTGTACTATCAATGCGACCGACTGCAACGACGAACGCTCCGAAACTGAAACACAACTCAATTGCAAAGCCACAAGGATGCTTGACAAAGCGCACAGATGCGATGCTGATGCCGACAACAAGAACGACGACGACGACGACGATAATAATGCCGATGCTGTTGCCGAGGCGGTCCTTGCTGCTGTGGCACATAAGAGAGTGATGGAGCAACATAAGAGAGCGAGAGCGTGAGAGCTTGAAAGCTGCTGTTCTGATGCTGCTGTTGGGATGCTGCTACTGAGCGAGGGAGAGCGAGAGAGAGAGAGAGAGAGAGAGACGCGGCAGCAACAACAAAGTTGGCGACGGCAGCGTCTAACGTGTGACTTCGTTAAATTTCTGCGGCGACAGCACACAAAACGGATTCGGAAGCGGAAGTAGCAAGTAAGCGAGCGAGCGAACGAGCGAGCGCTGTGTGGAGTGAGGAGAGGGTAGGGGCATACCGGCTAGGGGGGGGGGGGGATTGAGCTGAAGCTGTAGATGGCATTAGAAGTAGAAGTAGAAGTAGGCGAAGTAACGCGAAGTGGCTGCTTCAAGTCGAGTACGCGAACCAATATTTTTTGGGGCTGGGGAGTTTCGGCTGCCAACTACTCGTACGTACAGTTGCGCTTCTGAGCTGGGGGTGGTGTGGGAGGTCTGCATCAATATTCACATTCGCACTTGTGCGAGTATTTTCTGATTTGCTGCAATCGCATTGCCAACAATCTTCTTTACAATAGCAACAACAACAACAACAACAGCAGCAACAACAGGAACAACAACGACAACACACTTAGAGCAAATTTTCTAACGGATGTTTAGCAAATCTTTTTGCGCCGGATACTAACGGTGTCTTCGGCACAGCGATACACGGGCTACCAACGTAGATATACGTGGCGTATACGTGTTTTTCAGGGCACTGCTCACATCCAGAGGTTGGCTTGTGTGTTTGTGTGTGTGTGTGTGTGTGTGTGTGTGTGTATCGATAACTAATAATGGCATTACATTTATGTTGCCCACCTCCTGCCCCACCTCCTCAACATACACCTGTGTGTGTTTGGCTCGTTAGTCGTTTGGCTCCAGCGTCGCACAATATTTCAGTTTTCAGTTTTTAGATTTTCATTTCTCTATTTTCTCAGTCTGTTCGCTTAGTCGTAGTTGTAGTTGTAGTTGTAGTTGTATGGTACTTTTGTTGTTTTGTCCGTTTTGGTTAGTTTCTCCAATTGCAGTTGTCCCTTACCCACACAGACAACAGCAACTAATTAGAAACACTTGCCATACGGCTGCAGTCGTTGGTGTTGCCGACTGTTTTTGTGCCACTCGGAGTGTGTATGTGTGTGTGTCTGTGTGTGTGTGTGTGTGTGAGTAGCTTGAACTAAGGGTCGGTGGTGGTATTGACAATTGCTTAGTTGATTTTCATTGACTGCCCTTTGGCTATGTGGACATATATTGTAGTTGTTCGCTGTCATTAATTGGCTGTTGGTTGTTGTTGTCATTTCCTTTCACTGACAGCTCCAAACGATCTCACTATGGATAAATGATGTCCATGTCCGATAGAGGTGCTTTTAGGCTAATGGATCCGAAGTGCATCAAATGTGCTACTATCCTATCCATCCTATTATCCTATCCATCCTATGCATATTCTCCGCGAATTTTATAATGACTGTATCAATTCCCACTGGCAACTGAGAGAGATTTCATTTGCTGCCACAAAAACACTCTCTGTTTGTAACATTTTTTAATTAGCGCACTGACAAGGTAATTTGCTCACTAGCATTTATTATGTTTCATTCAATTATTTTGTACTGTCTTGATGCTAACGGGTTAATTTTCATGATTTTTGCCGGATATTGCATTTTGTAGCTGTTATCAAATTAGCTCTAAGCTTTTAGTTGCAGCTGCGTCAATCAGTTTAGCTTTCTGTTTGAAATTATGCCGCTACTTCATTTCCTCGCTTCACTGGCAACTCATAATCAGCTTCCGACTCGGCAATGTCAAAGCCTTTCGCCGACTCAACTGTGTCCGGTTTGTGGTGCTGCCAGGCTGCTTTTCTATTCACAAATACTTAAGTTCTTCAATCGAGAATACGTCCGGTTTTCAACCGCATATTGCAGTTCTTGCCCATTGTGCACTATCGTGCTACCCGAGTCGAGTGGGCCAAAACAAGCAGAAGCACGCACACAGACACAGAGACACACAGACATTACCACAGCCACAGCCACATACACAAGCACAGACAAACAGGACATTGAATTTGTTTTGGGTTTTGATTTTTCGATTTAAAATTGTCCGTTTCAGTGGCCTGGCCAGCTGGCAACTGGTCCAATGGTCGCCTGGCGTGCCGATGGGTCGGTCTGTTGCCCGGTTATTCAGCTGGTCTCAAGTTGAGGTGTTGCTATCACATTTATTTAGAAGCTGCATTGCCAGTTGCACACGTATTTTCAATTTTTCAATTGACATCATCTTTCAGGGGAAAGCTTTCCGAATTATATAGGCCACTCAATAAAGTAATTAAGTGTTATTGCTACACAGACAAACACCCACACATACAATTTGGTTGATAAAACTGCAATCTATGAATTCAAGTTTGCAGCCAATATTTGCTGTTATGCTTCATTATTCAATGATACTTGACACTACGTGTCAATAAAGCAAAGATTCTTCTTTTAATTTGCATATTTAGCATCGGAATTAATTTAATTGTAGCCTTCTTAATAAGCAAACTTAATTGAGCAAAACAAAGCAATTTTTGGAGAGAGAAAGTAAAAAGTTTGACACAATATTTGTCAGTAATTTGCTTTTCATATTTCTAGGCATTTCAAGCTAATTTCAACTGGTGAAAAATTCAATTATTTCACATAATTAACATTTTGAGAATCAGTTTGGTAGCTAGCAACCATGAAACTAATTAGAAACATATAAACTAATTACAAATTTTGATTGGAAACTTAGTTTTTTCAGGAAAATGTAGGGGGAAGACATACAGCACCTATTAAGGCAAACAGTTATACAAAAATGAGTGCCGAAAATTATATTAATAAGTAAACAGAGAAGGTGATACTTGCCTGGATTTAAATGTATGCTAAATCAGAAGGTTATACCTCCACAAATACGAATTTGTCGATTTTATATTGTCCAAAAATAAAATTAAATTGGCCTCTTAAGTGCCCAAACCCTGGCCTTTTTAAGACTTCAAAGAACCGTAACTATGTCTAAACTGAACTGATTGTCAACCGCAAATTTACAAAATGCGTGTTTTTTCACTCAACCTATTAAAGGCGTTTAATTTAATAACTGCAGAGAAGAATATGAAAATGATGATAATTTTAACCAAGAGTGTAAGCCCAAATGTCAGCTACAGCGAACAATTCATAGTATTTAACAAAGTAACTAAAGAGATTACTGAGAATCAGGCTGAAGGACATGTTGCTGCGTTTATATTTACCTGTGGTTTATACAACCATTAAATATTTCGGATGACGTAAATGGTGTGAAGACCATAATTTATAAATAAACAAAAAAAAATATGTCAAAAACAGAAAAACATGACCTATAAACTACGAGATACAGTGTTGACCCAAGCCTTTGTCCTACCATTAAGTTTACACATATGTTTATTTGCAAGCGCAAAGCTGAAAAAGTTCTGAAGAAATCGTAGAAAAACTCATGCTTTCAATTGCGGATAAATTGTTTGGTCAATATGAATTTATGTTTTCTTTCACAACTAATGATTTTAAAGCGACAAACAGAGAGTCAAGTATGGCAAGTTTGACTTGGCTGTTGATGTTGATCAAAAATAGGTTTGGTATTCTTTACATCCACCATTTTTTTCAATGTTGACAGAGCAAAACCAAGGTAACAGAGATCTATTCACTGATATTTGTTTGCAATGCTATTTACGATATAAATTAGCAGCGTGCACTGCCTTTGAGTTCTTCCGGCGTATTGGCAAGTTCTAGGAAAAGAAAACTGTAATGAGATGAGCTTCTGCGATTGCATTGCATTGGCAGGTCCCATAATTGACATTGCCATTGCGTCCGGTTGCTGGCAACGCGGAATGTTGATGTTGTTGTTGCTGTTGCTGCTGTTGCTGCTGTTGCTGCTGTTGCTGCTGTAGTCTTTGACACTAAGCGTTGTCAGAATTGGAAGAGAAATACTTCAAGTTTGCTGTTGTTGTTGGAGTACAGTTGCAGCTGTTGTTGTTGTCGTTGTTGTTGTCGCTGCTGTGTTGCCCCGTGTTTGTTGATTACGCTGGTTGCACTCGTCATTGCTGGCGTTATCGGCATCCTTTGAGCAGACGCTTTGACTGCCACTAACAACTCTTCATTGTCGTGGGAGTTGCTGTTGTTGCTAATGTTATTTATGTTGTTCTTGTTATTGTTGTTGTTGTGGTTGGTGCCATAGCTGGTCGCGCTCCTTTGCGCTGTACCGTGCGGTAAAAAAAAAATATAAAAACAAAGATGAAAACTTGTTTACCAGTTTCTATTGCAGGCTGCCTCTGGCTTTTGCTTTTGCTTTAGTTGGTGTTATTGTTTGTTGTTGCTGCATATCCGGGACCATTTGCAGCATTATGGGTATAATGCACACGCACACCCTCACCCTCGCTATCACAGCCAGCCTCACCCTCCATCCTCATCGTCACTCACACCGACAACCACACCGAAAACTAATACATATAGAGGCGCACAATGCGACTGTAATACATTTAAAGTTCTTAGGGCTCACTCAGCCTGAGGGCAGGCAGGCAGCAGCCGCATCCCTGCCAAAGTTTCGAGCTTGCAAGCTTAGCAGTTGGGCTTATTTGGGGCCAAGCGCTCTCAGCCACATCCACATCCACATCCTCATGCACAGCCAAAGCCGCAGCGAGCAGCAGTGGACGCAAGTGAGCGGCTTTGGAGCCAAAGGATAAATACGGATTGAAGCGAGCTGCATCGACTTCTGCTGCCACTGCCACTGCCACTGTTGCTGCCGCTGCCGCTGCCACGGCAACTTTTGTTGGCTCTGCTTTCGCCTGCTGCTGTTGTTTACCAAGTTTTTCCTTTGCCTTTGCCACTTTGGTGCTCTCTAGACTAGAGACGACGCGCAACGCCTCAGTTCGCCTGGCTTGGATTCGGGTTCGGGGCTCGCTTGTTTGTTTGTTTGTTTGCTTGCTGCCCGGCGATTGGGCGTTATGGGCGCCCACCACCCACCGCCCACCGCCTTGCGCCACAATCTGCGTTATCGAGTTGATTGATATTTTTAAATTATGTGCCGCAGTCGGCATAAATTTAAATTTTCGTCTGCTGATGCCGTTAATCCAGAGCGGCTCAAGGCACCGTTCGCCTACTGTCCACACTGCCGTGTCAAAATGCCAATCGAGCGTCGAGCCCTGATGATGATAATGATTATGATTGGTATGATGATGATGATCCAGTTGATGTTGATTGGTATTGGGCAGCGTTGTAGTCGCTGCGGTGGCTGCTGTGGCATTTTCTTCGTTACATTTTCCCGTTGTCGATTTTAGCATAAAATTAACATTAATTTACTTGCGGTCTTTGAAGTTATTGTCGGTGGCGGTGGCGGCGGCGGCGGCGGCAGCTCCTTGTTGCTGCCACAGCCGCTACAGCCTTGCTTGCTTTGTTCTTGTTTTTGAATTATGGAGCGTTTTTGATATTGCCCCAAGATTCAGAGCCGGCCAAACAATGCGCTGCCAGCCATTACGCACCATGCATTTTGGATTTCAACAGCAACAACGTGGACGGTGGCGACGCTTATCGAAGCGTGGCACAAACGTTATCGGCCATTTCCATTAAGAGCCGGCCGTTTAATGAATTCTAAAGTGACGCCAGCGAAAACGACAACGAAGCCGACAGCGACGGCGACGGCGACGCCGTTGAAGGATGTGCGTCCGGCTTTGAAAAGATTCGATTTTGGCTTTTCAATTGTTCGCACGGCAGCAACGGCAACGCGGACCAAAACTAATTTGCGGGTAACGTTTTTGGGGCGCCGGAAATGGCTGAAGCCATTAGGCTCGGTCTCTGTTTAGGCTAAGGCCACAGTCTCCAACTAGAGTGCTGCCTGGCATCGAATGGCTTATGTGGAATGGATGCCATTGCTATTGCCGTGCACATGACGATTTTGGCTTTTTGATAAGCCAGCGGAACAAATTTAACGCTTCGGGCCAACAGCCGTCTGGCATTGATTAACTATTTCACCGTGGCCACAAATTGTAGGCAATGTTTTTAGCAAACTGATTACGTGATGGATTCGAGTCATTATGGCATCAAGTTGATTTGCATTGTTTTTGTTTAGCTTCTAGTTACACACACACACACACAAACAAACACATATAGCTCCAGCTACGTGGCGTATGCGTAATGTGATTACGTGAAGAAGCTGTAAATTTCAATTTCAGCAACTTGACATTCTATAAATAGGAGCACATACTAGTTCTCATATACGCAACGTTTAGCAACGAATATTTGACACACCCAAAGAGCCTGGTTGCAGCCAGGCCGCACGTCAAAAACAGGGCGTATGCGTTATATTTGCACACCAAAATTTAGTTAGTCATATTTGTGAAATTCGACATGCAACATATAATAACGCCACATGTAGCCACATAATGCATGCTAATGCGCATATTAAATTTGTTTCATATCCTGATACATAACGCACCCATACACACACAGACACGCACAAATACACACAAGCTGCCACTTACTTATTCAGATCCACATAACAAGCCAGAACAATTAAATCAAGTGCCTCATACGAGAGGGCTGCTCACATATTAGGCAAATTAAAATGTGCTTGGAATTATTGAATCGTATATTTGAATATGAGCAAAACTATTTAGAAGTAGCCATGAATCAAATACTCAGGCACATTATTGAAATAGTTTGTATAACTTATTAGTAACTGTTAGGTGCGCTCGCTGGCAATGCGGGGAGTGCGGAGAGTGCGAGGAGGGCGGAGAGTGCGGCATGCTTCACAAACAATGCCAAATGAACAGTTCAAAGTTTGCCAAGCAATAGGCCAAAGGGCATTGCGGAGTGCAGTCAAACAAATGGCAGTTGAAAAGCGATTTGAAAATAATGCCAAAGACAAATAACATTACCTGTTACACACGTACATCTACAGCAACACCTACACACCTATACACACATACACCAGAAATACACAGAGCCGTCGGCGATGTCGGCTTATTTATTTAATCAACACTCCACAGTTGGCTTAGTCAGGTTTTTTGGTATGCCTTTAAGCCAAATAAAGTGCGGCGCTTAATCTTTGCCACATTTTATCAATTTAATTATTTCAATTTGAGCGTAAGCAGCAACAGCAACGACAGCCACCGACAATTTCAGTTCCAGATGCGGCACACACACACATATATAGACAGGATGCGGCAAGGAGGCATCCACTAGCATCCTGTCTGTCCTGCCCGGCCCTGGCCTGCCCTGCCCCTCCAGTATTCCTCCTGGCTAAAATGCGCGCAATCTGCGCATCAATAAACGCTTTAATCTCTGCTTGCCTGCCATGTTGCTGTCGCTGTTGTTGCTGTTGTTGCTTTTGTTGCTGTTACTGCTGTGGCTGTTGCTGACTTGTTATGTGTTGTTGTTGTTGCTGGCTGACTGCCTGGGTGGCTGGCTGGCTGGCTGGTGGAGCTGACTGCTGTTGAGCTTTGACCTAAAGCGATTCAATAATCAACTGCCAACAATTTTACCGTACTTTACTTTATTTTCACGCTAAACTATCTCAAAGATGCGAGCTCAAAGATACGCTACAGCGATTTTTTGTGCGGATTGCGAGCACACACACACTGGCTCAGCTCACCCACAGAGGGAGGGTGAAACATATACACACATACACAGACAAGCAAGCATTTTGCCTGTGTGCAGCCTTAGGCCAAAAGTTACCATACTAACTTGTTTTTAGTTTCGAGTTCGTACGACATCATTTTACTTTAAGCACTTAAATATACTTTGTACCCACACCCCAAACCAAGCCAGGGCGCGAGGCGAGACGAGGCGAGGTGAGGCGAGGCGTGGCGTTACAGGCAGCCAGTCTGGCTAAGCTATAACGTTCTATTCTATTCTGCTCTGTTCTATTTTATTCTCCATGTCTGTGAGGCGGCCACTCGAGCAGTCCACACTTTTTATATCGGCAAACTTTTGTTGCTCTGCGAGTTGTTTGTGTTTTTCTTTTGCAGCTTTCAGTTTGTTTTTCTGTCTCTCTCTCTCTCTCTCTCTCTCTTAACCTATTACACACGTTCTCTCTCTCCCTCTTCCACTATATATCTGTATATATAAATATATATATCTCGCTCGTCGCCGTGTTTGCCTTTGGTTGATCTAGAGATTTTTTGTGCAGCTACCTAGGACCGATGACCTCCCTCTCTTCTCCTTCTCCTCTGCCACAGCTGCTTATGGGATCTAAGGATATGGAAGCTGTCCCCATTCCTGTTCCACGCCAAAGGAAGGCGTATTGAAAATGGCATAAAAATCGCATTTGAATGTAGCCGCTTTCTCGTCCTGCCATTGTTGCTGTTCTTGTTGTTACTGTTGCTGTTGTTGTTGCGTATGCTGTCCACTGGTCCTTGGGGGTAGGTTCTGCCTGAACGCGCCACTTTGGGCAGCGCGTTAAGTCAACGACGCGGCCGGACGACCCTTTTAGAATCTGCAGCGCATATAAATTTTTTGTTGGCGGGCAGCCCACATGATGTTGTTGTTGTCGCTGTGATTGTTGTAACTGTTGTTGCTGCTGTTGCTGCTGTTGCTGTTGTTGATGTTGGCGACATCGGCAGAGCCAACGCCATCGCCAGCGTCGTTTTCGGCCTTGTGGGGCATTAAGGCAAATCGGGTTTAATTGAAAATAAAAATTCTTAATGGTCTTTAACCCAAGATTATGGTGCTGTATTGCCTGCGCCTTTTAGTGGCCTCTTTTATTAAATGGATGTATGTAAGTGTGAGCGTGTGTGTGTGTGTTTGTGCTTGGGGTGCATGGGGCCAACCCTTTGCGCCCCATCGGCCAGGATGTCGCTACATCTTCGTGGCTGCCTCGACTCCGTCGCTGGTCAGCGGCGCCCTGCGCCATTTTTATGTCGCCGGAAGTGGCGTGTAATCGTTTTTATTTTGTAATTGTTTTAGTGGCACTTCCTTTCGTGTTTTTTATGTGTCGCCTGCTTTCCTTTTCGGCTTGGTCCTTTTTTATTCGTGGCTGCTGTTGTTGTCCATGGTTATATTTTTGTTGTTGCGCACTTTTGGGGCAAATAGGTGGCCTCATAAATCAAATATGTCACAGCAATTTAGGTGTCAGAATTTTTATTTTTTTATTTTTATAACGTTTTCTGGCCAAGACGCAGCCACCACTCCCAAAAAGGGGCCAAGCCGAAAGGGCAACGAAATGCGTAAAACCCACAAAAAAATTTATATTTACCCCAAACGGAAAGAAGTGGGTTAGAGCAATGGGAGTGGGGCGCTGGCAAAAATATTTCCAAGGGTTCGAAACGGTGCCCATGAAAAACGCTAAATTTAATGAAAAAAGTTTCATAAATATGGCAATGAATTTAATTAAAATACAAAAAATAGAAAAATAGAAAAAGCTCAAAATGCCAGACAAAATAAAAAGAGCCATTGAAAAGCGCGCAGCATGAAAAATAAGCCCAAAAATGTCGGCGCACTAATTACGCGAATTAAACGTCAATTTGCAAAAACAATTCGTTTACCAACCATTCAGCAAACAAGCCAAATCAGTTGGCAATATATAAATATTGGTGCCGCCCATTAAATACTCTTTTCTACTTAAATATTAACAAAGGCCAACAATTTAAACAACATGTATTTATTATCATTCAAAATTATATGTAATTGAATACGTTTTCATAAATATTAATTACCCAATGCAAATAATACATATTAAATAAAATACCAGCGGCGAACTCTTTTGACAAGAGTATTATTAAATGTGTTTTGTTTTGTATAAACATTTGAACCAATCAAAATGTGCTCGAATGATATTTGATGAGTCATTATTTTAGCTTAATTAAGGTATATTTGCTGTGGTAGCCCATCCATATTTCGATCATTTATAAATTTGATCAACCACATGATAAAAACTGAAACTAAATTCTTAAAAATTGAATACTTATTTCATCAAATTTCATGACAAATGACCAAGACTGGAAACTCCCATAAATTTGTCAAAACTGAACAGATTTTCAATCCCAATGACATTTTGGTCATGGCTTATGCTCTGTATCATTGCCACATTTAATTTTTCTGACAGATATCATGACAACTTTAACATGTGAGACGTCTAAGTCCCTTCAAATTACCTTACAAGACTTCAAACTGCCATAACTTGGTCAAAACTAAACCGATGTAGAATGACGACGCCATTTTAGTTAATGAACAACATTTTTTTCAGATTTTCAAGCAAATTTCATTGCAAAAATGTTGACCTGTTGTCAACTTTATGACAATGACCACCTACATATGATTTTTGTGAAAAGAATTGGATATAATTACAAAATCTGGACTAACGATTAACGTGGATAGTGCATTAAACTCTTTAGATAACTTGAACAATTAACCAAAATACTCTACGCAACGTGCAGCACTTGAAAGTTAAAGTTGATATTATTTCTGCTCAAATGACGGTCGTGCCAGGATCAAATGTCAGTGAATTAAGTCGAATTATCTCTGAATATCTTGCCGTTAATGTTTTGGCAGACGCCACAAACACACGACCCGGACGTGAACAACTTTAAGCGGCAGCAAAAATCAGCCGCTTGGATAGAGATTCATTAACTGAATGCCATCACCGCCACGTACTGTTGGCGAAGTTTCGAGTTCTGGCCATGGCAAAATGTTAATGAACACAACGCCAGACCGACACAGACAGGCCGGCAGGCAGGCAGCTGGACTGGGAAGTCTGACAGTCCGACTGTCTGACATGTCCGACTGTCTGACTGTCTGACTTGCTGGCAGTACATCATTGTAATTGAGTGTTCATTAGCGGGCGAGTCGAATGAATTTTGGCATATTGGTTGCGGCCAGAAAATCGGCGGTACAACGTCATTAACTTACAACCCAATTCTGTTATGCCCGAGCCACGCCCCCGCAGCCTCATTATCGTCATCAAATCATCATCTTTATTCGCTAATATTTGTGATGTACGCGCCAACTTTGGCCAATTTTATTGTGCATTAAAGTCAGCAGGGTCTCAGCCAGGACGGCGGGGCATGGGCAAGGGGTATCAGGGCAGGGCAGGAGAGCAAGCACGAGTCGTGGCGGGTGCGAGAAGTTTACAAATATAATTTTGTAAATGTGCGTTATGGCAATGAAAAGGACGCCAACTCTTTGGCTAAAATCAGGGAGCAGGGAGACGGCCAAGTGGACGAGTGGCTCGAGGCAGTCGGGGGTTGGGGCTGGGGTTGGGACTTCAGTTCCGTGCTGGGATTGTTGAGGAGTGACTGCCAAGAATAACAACAAATTGCTGTCGGTGTTGTTGTGCTCAAGTTTTTTGGCAGCGCGCAACATCTGACTTGGATTTGATTAATTCTGAAGTCGGTTTAACGGCTAAGCACCAAGCGAGTGTGCGGCCAGAATGGGCGGAGGGAGGTGGTGCGGATGGAGCGTGGGTATGGTTGCTCATTCATTTCAATGTGGCTGCTCCACTGTCTGTTGGGGTAAACTTTGATGAGCAACAAGAGGACGCCAGCAGACGTTAAGGCAAAAGTAGCAAGAATAACAACTTTGATTATAAAATGCAACAACTGTAAATGTTATCACGGTGGAAATGTGCGTGCAATGCGAATTGCGAAATGCGAGAGCGGTAAGCAGGCTAAACTGACAGGAGTCTCATACTCATTTCGCAGCATTGTTTTACTATTAGTTCCAGATTCACTTGCTCAACTGTCAGGTCAAATTAGCGCCATTGTGGTGCTCGAAAAGTTGGATTACATTTTATGAAATCTATACCAGTTACTTAATGATTCATTTCGTATTTGTTAGGCTCAATTGGAGCAGCATACCTAAAGAGTGTTACAGGTGCTACAGCACTGAAACAGCTTTCAAATCGAAAATCCTTAAAAAGAAAGCTACAAATTAATTTAAAAGTACAAAACAGTTATGAAAGTTCACAAGAATAAAAAATAATAATTCAGTACATTTACTTGGATTCTTTTAGCGCTATCGGCTGAAGGGCTGTTTAGATAGCAATTACATTTAATAAATTCTCATCCATTAAATCGCTTATAAGTATTAAAAGTTAACTTGTTGTACTCACAAAAAAAAAAAAAATGTTCTACAATTCAAATGCAAATTGCTAAATCTCTTCTGACACCGACTTTTGCCACAAGAAGTTTAGTGATAAATCCACTTTGCGAGTCACATAATCAAAAACTAATTTTAAACTTGCTAAAACCCTAATGCACTATACGAATAAAGAATGGTATTGCTAAGCTCGACATAAGACAGACCCTTGTGATGCTGCTGTTGATGATGTTGCTGCTGTTACTTCAACTGTTGTTGTTGTTGCTGTTGCTGTTGCTTTTACTGTTGCTATTGCTAGTGCTTCCGTTTTGTATGGCTGTCAATCTACAGCAGCTAACAGTCAAGTGGGAGAAGCTGAAGTGGCACCAGTACCAGTACCAGTACCAGTAACAGACCACTCCTACTGATAGTTAATTTCAGTCATTCACATAGAACTGTGTGCATTTGTTGCTGCTACAAACTTGAATTATGTGCATGTCATTGTGTAACTACACTCGCATAAAACTCATTTGCCATTGCCACCATCATCTCGACGGCCCAAAGTCCAGTCAACAGTACAGTGTCCAGCGCACTGAGACTAAAACTCTCACTCCAAGTAGCAGTTGAAGTCGGAGTCGGAGTTTGAGTTGAAGTTGGAGTCGGGGCGTCCTAGCATCCTCTTTGTGCTCATCGTTGTCCTGGTCATCGTCATTATCATTCAACTATCTAACTGCGACAACGATCAAAAAATACCAGAATATTTCCCTTTTGCAAACAAAATAAATTAGAATTGAAATAATTCGTAGCAAACTTTGCGTTTTTCCTAGTTTTTAATAAAGCAAACGGCGCGCTGTGCAAACTTTTACCCAGCGGCAACGCTGCGTATGGGCAATATGCAAAATGCCAGCAGACCCAGTCCCCGCTCCCTCTCCCGCTCTCTCTTTCTATCTCTATGTCTATATCTCTGTCTCGCTCCACACTGCCGTCTCGTCAGCGCTGCCTTACTGGTCGGGGCCGGGTAGATTTTGCGGTTGGACTCGTAGCTAACAAACAAACAAGCATTACAAAATGAAGGAACAGTACGGAAAGGAAGCGGCAACAGCAGTGGGAACGGCAAAAACCGGAGCTGTGAGTCGGGACTAGCGGGCAGCTGGCGGGCTATAAATAAATAAAATTTCAAGGATGCGTGCGCTTTTATCTTCGCAACTTGCTTTGCCTTTAGTATTTTTTAATTACATTTTGCTGTGTGCACTTTTTCATATGTTGTAAATAGCTGCGCTCAAAAAATTCGCTCAAAAACTTTTTGTGGCAATTCAAACTAATGATTAAACATTTTCAGTTTGCGCTTTGTGTTTGTGCTATGACATTTCAGCATGCGACCGTCTCATTCATACCGACTCGTCCTTTCGCCAGGACCTGCAAGGTTTGGGCGTCAGTTCATTCATGGCGCTTGTCCTGTTTGGTCGGTCAGCAACCGCAATTTGAATATATAAATACATTTTAATGATGTCGCCGCTCATTAATCATAATCTATTCATTAATTTTTGAACCCACCTCCTACTCCACCCACACAAATTCCCCGCAGTAGCTGACATGTCAGAAAATCTTGAACAAAAAGTAAAATGTGTATAAATGTTTGGACCTTTGTTTTACATGAAATTTAGATAGGATCTTGGCCAAAAGGAAAGCAGCGGCAAACACAAATAGAACACGACATGGCAGCTAATTAACGAACATTTTTCGCCAAGCACCGACCAACACCTGCCCAATTAGTGAAAAACGAGCATTGCGCTTTTCTTAATGGCAATGACAAATTTTTGTATAAATTATGTATTAGCTGGAGACGCTAAACGCTTTCGAAGACAGCCGGCAAAGCAGCTCAGCGCCAAACACTGTTAAATATTTTAAAGATAAGTAGGATCCCAGTAAGCCCGCCACAGAGCCCAAATACCACAGCATTTTGGCATTGCCAGTGCCGTCTTTGGCATTACAGTTGGCCACTGGGCGCGCTGCTACACAGAATGTGACCCATTAGCCGTTTTTTTTTATTAAATTCAAGCACAGTTGTCCGCTTAGTGCTCTTTTTTGTGTGTGGAATCTGATGGGTCTCGAGAAATCGAAGCGGGATAATTTGTCACCAGAGAGAAAATGGTGAAACATTAAATTTGGCAAATAAATGGACACTTGTTTGTCATAACGCTGCAAATGCGTCCAAACACGAGTAAAATAAAAATGAAGAACCAAAAAAAGGACGACGCCGGCAATGGCAACGGCGACAGCTACGATGTTATCCGAACAGAAAATTTTTTTATAAAAAATGAAAAACAAGACCATTTTCATTTGTGCAATAAAATAGAAAACAACAAGAGTGACACCATGGATTGCAAGTTTATATGGCATAGCTAACCAGCTTAATACCCTGTCGAATTTTATTGATAAATCTTGCACTTAAATGTATGGAATAATCGTCGATATGAGTGAGTCCTAATTATGTTCAAGTTTTACATGAGTAAAAATCTTTTCTGATTTAAAAAATCATAAAAAAGATGAGAGATCAATAAATATGTTTGAAATCGCACTATAGTTATCGTCATATTTGCTTTAAATACTCATTTTATAAGTAATTTTCTTAGTTTTAATTTTAGACATTTTTTAATAGTATATGTATGATCTTTAAATTTAAAGTTAATTCCAAAATAATTAAATACGAACATCTTATAAATTGTATTAGTCGTTTAAAAAAGATAGCTATCGACTATAGCTTTTTGAAATGTCTTTTGGAAAATTCCGATTAGAATTGCTTTTAATGTCCATATGCCAGAATATGTTGCTGCAGAGCATTTGCCAAAAATACAACGAGAGGGGCAGGCAACATCGGTTGGGAGTCGGCAATGGCAAATGGCAATGGCAATGGTAAAAAGTAAATAAATCGCTTCAAATTTTCGCATGGGTTGCGAGTCAGGGGAACGTAGCAAAACTGCTGAGCACAACGCTCAACTGAGCTGAGGCGTAGTCGCAATCGGTGGCAGGAGGAGGGCAGAGGGGAGGGGCAGAGGTAGCCTGGAAGCGTGGAGCCGTAAGCTGAAGAAAAAGCCGGCGTAACTGCAGCGAAACAGGCAGAGGGAACTCACAGCAAAACCTATTCGCCTTGGTCCTTTATTGTTTTTGTTGAATGTTGTTGCTGTTGTTGTTGTTGTTGCTTGTTGGTTTTGTTGGTGTCGTAGGTTGTAGAGGTTTCTGGTTCTGCTTCTGGTTTGGGACATTTCTCCGTAGTAGTACGTACCAGGTGCAATCTATCGATTCACTGCCTGCCCCCGCAACGCCATCCTTGTTATCCTCCTGCTCCATCTCCAGCTTCTCAGTTGCTGCTGGTGCTCGTTATTGCTGCTGCTGCTGTCCGTGCTGCCTTTGTTGTTGCTGCTGTTGCTTTTCCCTAGTTGTTGCAGTTGAAATATTTACGATGTACGTTGGGCTATTTCACTATTTGTAACACCCCAACCCGCAGTCAAAGTCGCAGTCGGAGTTGGAGATGGAGATGGAGACACACGCACAAGTGTTGCCATTTGTTGTTGTTGTTGATATTGTTGTTGTTGTTATTATTGCTCTTGTTGTTGGCTGTGCGTCACCTTTTTTATTGTTTTCTGGCTTGTAACGACGAAAACGAAAACAGTTGCACCGAAATGTATAAAATTATCAAATAAAAACAAACCAACAACAAGAAATAAAGTGTTTAACAAAAATGTAAAGCACACAACGACTATACCATACACTGTACACTTGCAAATTATATAATTTAATATTATAATATAACATAGTTTTAAATATTATAATTAGTTTTAAAATAAAAATACCATGTGACTTGAAATGATTCAATAATGCAGTACCCAACTAACAATTACACCACAAAAAGTTACAAATCAAGTAACTAAAGATATACAAGCATACGTAAATGGCAAAAGCAAAAACAAAATTTTAATGACAATGAAAATCCTATCTAAGCAACCAGTTTTCATTATAATTGTAAAAAAATGGCATATTGATAAGTTAGAGTACTCCGATGAACGAGTATCGCATTAAAAAAATTGATATTGATTGTTCGCATCATAACAAAAGTAAAAACCTACCACCATGAAATCAATTTTTTCCATATACAAACATTTTGTGCACTGCCGATGATATGAACGCTTTATATACAATTAGTTTAGTTGCTTAACAGCATAAATGGAAAAATGTTTCAGTGCAATAAGAGTAGCAAAAAAGCCAATTTTTTATAGCGGAAAACGAGGTGCAAAATGTGTCATTACTATTCAATAGTTACTGTTTTTTTTAAAAATGGTTGGGGCTGTATTCAGTTACAAATTGGGAGTTACTAAATATACTACGGCAGCAGGTAAAAGTAGAGCCTTAAGAGGGGATTTTAATTGTTCGGTTAGAACCGATTTCAAAGATGTATAACAAAGTAATTTGACACTCAAACAAACCTATTTGTTTGAACCTAAGTACAAAATTAGAAAATTAATGTTATAATTTCTTTTTTTTCGAATATGCACAAAGCTTTGCTGATTTACAGGGTGTAACCAAACGCTGCCGGCGTTGTTTTCATTTATAATTGTATTTATTTTCTCAATGCATTTTTCGCAAATAAAGAAATGAAATGCGCGCAAAATAAAAAATATATATATAATAATTTGTGCAAATTTTATTTGCCGACGCTTTTCATTATTTTTATTTGCAGCAACAAACGACGAAGAAAAGCGGAAAGCAGCCACAGCCGCAGCCGAGCAGACAAGAGGAAGGAGTCAGAGTATTTTAATAAAACCACACATACGCACAGACTCTGACACACACACACAGACACACAGAGACACACACATACTTTGTTAAGGGCAAAGAAAGCAATTGAGTTGCGTTGAAGTGGCATAAAGTAGTAGCAAGTGGCGGCTGGGTTGTAGTAGTTGTTGGGCTGGTTTGCTTTTTAACCATTTTGTTTGGTCTTTGCGTTTTCCCTTTAGGCGCGCACGCGGTGCCCAGGTGAAAACGCAGCGAACGCTCGAGAGTTGGTGGCAATGAATGCTGGATATCCTGCAGCTGTGGGATGCGTTGAGCTGGTCTGGGGCAAATGTAATGGGAAATGAAATGAATGAATGAGCATAAGCACTTCTTTGTCTGTGTGCTTGTCTCTCTGCCCGGCTTGCGTGCTTGTTTGTTTGTCTGTTTGTTCGTTTGTGGTCGCAGACGCGTACGGCAGGGTCGGTGCAAGGGGCAGGGAAAGGGGAAGGGGAAGGAGAAGGGGAAGGGGAAGGGCAACTGAGATGATGCACTTCAAATTAAAATGCGAATGCAAGCGAAAACTTCAAAAGAATCACTAGAACAGAAAACTGAAGCGCAAACGAGATACTAATAGACAATGGCAAAGCCAAGTGGGGTGCGCGGGGTAAAGGAGTGATGCGGGGGCGTGGCAGCTGCAACGTATGCGCTGCAATTGAAAAGCACATAAACACACTAACACACTGCGATAGCGAAAGTGTCTCTGTGTGTGTTAGTGTGTATGTGTCTCTATGTGTGTGTGTGTGCGTGTGTGCAATGCCAGCCAGCCAAGGATAAAGTTAGTGACGACGACAGCAACAGCAGTAGAAGCAGCAGCAGCAGCAGCAGCAGTGCAGGACATACAAATGCACTTTGGACGTGGACGATGCGCGCTAAATTCGCTTTAATTCACTTTTCATACAAAACAGGCAGCAGCAGCAGCAGCAGTAGTAAGCAGCAACAGCAGCAGCAATAACAGCAACAGCAACAGCAGCACAAAAGCACGCGCTACACACAGACACTAACACTAGCACACAGGCACACAGGCACACAAACTCATGTTTGTTGTAATTAATTTAAAATATTATTATATGCGCGCGCGAGCGCTAAACTAAGGCAAGGAAACAAGCAAAGGAGTAAACAGCAGCAGCAGCCGCAGCAGCAACAGCAGAGAGACAGGACACGGACACGCAGCAGCCACAGCCAAGGCTAGAGAGGGAGAGAGAGAGGGAGAGAGAGGGAGAGAGAGAGAGAGGGAAGAGGCAGCAGTGACAAGGCAGGGCTAAATAATTATAACCCACGCGAACTGCACACGAAAGCGCCAGACAAACAAACCAAACAAACAACAACCAAAGCCGAGTATGGAATTACAAGCAGACAGCCAAGCAGATTGGACATGTGTGTGTGTGTGTGTGTGTGTGTGTGTGTGTGTGTGTGTATCTGTCGAGCTTAAACTTGTACCCTTGCATGTACGAAAAACAAAATGTCCTAGTCAAGTTTTTTAATTGACGTGCAAAACGCGACCAGGGCAACAAAGACATGCACTTACAACCAACAACCAACAACCAACAACAAATCAGTAATGCACAAACACAAACAATAAATTGGACTACACACACACACACACACATACAGACAGACAAACCTGCACATTCGACACGCCAGACAGTGCGCCAAATGCCAAAAATACCGAAGACGACGAAATTGAAAAAAGTAATAAACGTAAAGCTATTACAAAATCTGATAATGGTCCACCGCTGGCAATAGAGCGCAAATGCCGGCACACACACACAGATACACACATAGAAACAGACAGGCAGAGGATACGAAAACAAACAAGCAGCCAAAAATAAAAGAGCATGGCGGCAAAGACGCAAAAAGCATTAAAGAGAAAGAGAGTGCTGTGGAACGAGCTGGAATTGAAACACAACAAGCTGGCGGAGGGCAACGCAAGTGTAACCGAATGCAAGCAAGGAGCTGCACTGGTGCCAGAGCAGCCAGCAGGAGCCAGCAGCAGTGTTGGGGCACATAAAAAACCGTTACAATATGCGGCTGCAGTGCCAGCGCTACAGCAACAGCAACAACAAGAGACGTCAAACATAAACATTGTGGCGCGTGCTGCCGTTGCTGCCGCTGCTGCTGCTGCCCCAAATCGTAGCTGGCGCAATATTAATTTCACGAATGAACAACCCTTGAATAACCATACACTTCATGTGCCGTTATTATGGCTTTGCTACGTGAACGCGAGCATAACGGCGAGAGCAGCGAAAGCAACGCGAGAGCAGCGCTCGGCAAAGCTTTCGATTTGCCGAACGGACGAGATAAACAAACGACAAACGACAAAGTGGCTTCGTTTCCACAGCCGATAGCCGATTGCTGATAGCCGACAGCCGGCAGCCGACAACCGACTGTATCAGTTTTGGTGTCTGTATGTACATATGTATGTTTGTGTGCGTGTATTTTGTGCGTGTGTGTGTGTGTGCAGTGCTTTTTCATTGTGCATTTCCCAGAGGTGCATTTTTCTGAAAATCTAATTTGAGAGATTGAGATTGTTTGGTCTTTCAATGTTCTGCTGCTCGCTCGTTCGTGTTGCGACGCTTGCAATTTTAGCCCCACAGCCCACAAAAACAACAACACCAACAACAACAACAGCAAGCATTCTTATATTTATGTGTAAACATACATACATATGTATATATACATACATACATATATGTACACACACTTGCAACATATTGGGGAGTTATTACTCAACTGCCTGTCTGTCTGTTTGTCTGTCTGTCTGTTTGTCTGTCTGTGCACACATGCCCCGTTCACCGCTTACTTTAATTGGACGCGCGGGCGTTACGCTGTCGTTATTTTTTGAAAAATCTACATACTTGGCCAATGCCACTGAGCAACACAATCCGCATCAGCATCCGCATTCGCATCATCATCCGCATCCGCATTCGCATCTCAATGTTAACGATGCGACGCGTCGCAATGGCTTCAATCATTGCGCGCAGCGCTCACTGCGGTTTGACAAACATTTTTCACTGGCTGTGCAACGGCAGCATCGCGACGTCCTTCCACAACATATCTGCCACACTCACACACACTCACACACGCACACACACCCCATCAGAGATGCGTCGTGTATGTTTGATGAGTGTGCGAGAGTTTTATGGCTGTATTGGGAATGAGCCATTCAGGCCGAAGCCAGCGAATAGCTCCAAGGAAGCTGGGGGTATCACTGGTACCGGTAGTGCAGGGGGTTGGGGGTTGAGGGTTGGCTGCCTGTGTGCTGTGGATGGGGGTAGATGCCTCGTTGGCTGGGTGATTGGGTTATGCTCTGATTTTAATTTTGAAATCATACAAGTGCAGCACTGCAAAGTGATACATGCGGATTTATTTATTTATGTACGTACGTATGTGCATATGTGTATTCCTATACGTGTATGTATGTAATGCGTGTCTGTATGTGTATGTGAGTGTGTATTTCTCTCGTTCTCTATGCATGTGTGCGCGCAATGCGATAAAGCGCCTTACAGGATTTGGATGATGGCTGAAGGCAATGCCGCTTCTGTTTGCAATTTGATAAGCTCTCTCTGGCATTATTTTTACGACATTTCTTTTTGACATGCCAGTCGCCTGAAAGTGTGCAATAAAAATATCAATGCTAAGCCAATGTGTAAATCAGTGAATCTTATTGTTTTACATTTTATTTATTTTCTTTTTTTTTCTTTTTCTTTTTCTTTCTTTCTGCTTTGCGTTTTACAAACGCTGACTACTACTTCTCCCACTCCTTTATGTTATCCAGTGACCGTTGAATACATTTCATATTCAGTTTATCAATTGATTACTTTGCATTTCACTTGATAAACAGATTCAAACGAGCGAGTGGATAAAAAATCGCGATTTACCTTGCAATCTTTGCAGTGAAAACAAAAGCATTATATTTGTATAATGCTTGTTAAATAAACACAAGTATATGCTCTTTGACAAGTAATTTATGTAATTCTCAAAGAAATATAGTATGTTGGGTAATGATTTTTGTGTCTGCTTTTTTGAATAAAATAATTGTGAAGCGTAGTGAAAGCATATCCTCTATGCCCTCAGTTCTTCATATTGTTTTTTCATATTATTTCACATAATAAATAAAAAAAGACAACTTAACATGTCCCAAAAATGTGAAGCGATTTTTATTGCGATTCGATTAGCTTCGTACATAAATATATACACAGTATGTGTTGCATAATCAACTTTACACATTTTACAAACTAGACTTTACAAATATCGGATAGAGCGCTGTAACCGTAGGACTATACATAATCATGAGTGGATACGCACTAAAACTAGAACTAAGCTACTCCAAAACTCAAATGCTACAGTGACAATACAAAAAGACAGGAATTACCTCGGTTTTTATACAATAACAAATACATATATATAGTTCAGAAATCCTAAAGGCATTAATAGAAAACGAGCTTCACCAGTCCGTAAAGCGCCCAAATTGTTAACGAATAGACGATGCCCAGCGTAGTATAATGTAGAATCATCATGCTGCTCGGAAAAAGCACAAAAATTAGTAACAATATGCATCTGATTTAAGGATTTTCGATTTACCGTTTGATGCGCTTTATGGATTCGGGTAAACTGCTGAGATCGTCCTTGACAACGTACAAGCGCAGCCCATACAAGCTGACTCGAAACAGATTTGTCCAGTCCAGATCACGCATATCAAAAGCAAACAGACGCTTGTCTCTGCCATCCAGCTTATCAATTAGATGCCGCACATTGTCGTTATCAAAGCGGAACTCATTGGAGCTGAAGAACTTTAGAACATTGCTAAACTTGTGTATTTTACGGTAGATTTTCATCATTCTGCAAATGATTAATGTTTAATTAGACATTACAAATATACAACATGAATTTAAGTTAGACATGCCTGGGTTTCTTGCCCATCAGAACCATTATCAAGTCCATGAACATGGCGGGCAACGTGTGATACAAGAAGCAGAGTATGTGATACTGCCACATGTGCGGCACAATGGTGAAGCACGGATACCAGATGGACTTGCGCATGGGTATATCATTGACGTATTTAAAGCCCGTTTCCATATAATTTCGCCAGGTGACCATATTGTCCGTATCCGGCACATAGTTGTATATAGGTGGCGTTTCATACCTACACAGAAAATAACAAGAATTTATTCAAATTTTATAATAGAATTTTTCAGCAAAAAAGTATTATTGACTAAAACTAATATTTTATACTATAATCAAAAAATCGAATTAAGTCAAAACTTTAGTTGATTTCAGCTTTAAGGAAGAAGTGCGTAAATCAAGAGAGAAGAGAGAGTATTTAAATTGACGTAAGGGAATATAAGTCGTAAAATATGGCATTCCAAGCATTATTAACCAACACATCAAAACTATGTGCAACACTGCCACTGGCCAAAGGACAATTCTTTATCCCGTAATATGCTTACAAATTTGGCATATTCTACTAAAGTCCAGCCGACTTGGGCTTAAAAGAAGCTGAAACATTTGTTGTGCTTCACTTACGTATTTCGTGCCACATCCCAGGCGCTGGCCAGCAAAGCATTGACGCACATGTCCACAGGCACAATGTGTGCTTTGTTGTCCATGTTACCGGTAAAAACGCGCAGGACACCGGAGCCAATGCCCACAATGACGCCGCAAGGTCCATACATGTTGTCTATCCAGCCAGTCACCGGCTCCCGATAGCTGGTAATTACTACAATGAGCCCAAAATGAAGCATTACAGCGATAATGATGGTTTACCCTAAATATCTTACCAATGCCTGGACGAAATATGGTAACGGGTAATTTCTGTGCATGCTCCTGCACCACATTCTCGGCCAGCACTTTGGTGTAGGTATATGTGTTCGGGTAGCCTTTAATGATCGTCGGCGTCAGCGTATTCAGTGTGTGCTCGTCCAGGCACTCAGTCAGCTTGCAGGCATTGTCGCCGGTCATCATGCCGCTGTAGAACTTCTCCTGTATGTACCGCATGTTGCAATGCGCAAATGCGGTTGAGACATGCACAAGAGCCTGCCCCAAAAGTAACAATTAAAAAACATTGATGAAATGGTTGGTAGAAAAGCTATATAAGATTATAATTCAATTTGAATTACATAGTGCTGAATATTATAAATTTTTTGATTAGATACATTTCAGAATATTAAGATTACTGTTAAGGTTAAACACAGAAATAAGATAGTACATAATAATAATTTGTTATATATATATATATATATATATAGGAGATATATTATATTTATAATTATTCTTAATCAGCATTGAAATGTTTTTTTTTTGTAACCATATCAGAGTGTAATGAACTGAATGCCACGAGTGCGTTGTATGAAGTCAAATTACGTATTCTTAATGAGCTTTTATCATCATGAGTTTAATTGGGCTTGCATTGATTATAATTATGCTTAATGAACTTTCATTATATTTATTTAACCACATCAGAGAGTGGTGATAATGAGCAACAATACACACTTAAAAATGTGAAGGAAATAATTTAAATCTATACAGATATTATTTTTAAACCATAGAAAGTTGTGAGTATTCCACTCAACATTAGTCAATAGTTAATTATAAAATGGTAATTCAATTTTACATTTCTAGCTAGTGTTTCTTTAGATTTGAGCTCACCTTTAGGTTGACAATCTCTTTGGCCAGCTTGACTATCTCCCTTGTGCCATGCACATTGATGGCAATGGCCATTTTGAGCTTCTCATCGAATCGCACTGTGGCCGCACTATGGAGCACAATGTTGACATTCTCCTTGATCGTCTCGCGTTCAGCCGGTGAGATGCCCAGGCCAGGAAGCGAGCAATCGCCGCTGATGATTGCGATCTGGCAGCGATACTTTGGATTGATCTGTTTCATTTTGGCAAAGACCTAAACAACAGAAGAAGTCAATAGAACAGTAGCACAGGTAATTAGTAAGCAGGCAGGCAGTGTGGCTAGGGGATTGAACAAATTGGACAAATCATTTACCGGATCGGTGAACAAATCCTCAATGCGTGCATGGGCATCCTTGCCCTTTTTGGTGCGTATCAGCAAATATATTTGAGCCACCTCCGTGACGCGCAACAGTTTCTCAATAATAACTGTGTACAAATCAATTCGTAAGTATTCAATTATTCAAGTCACGTTCGCAACAGCGAGTTTGCCAACTTACTTTTGCCAAAGAAGCCGGTGCCACCAGTGAGAAAGACGCCCTTATCCTTGTAAAACATTTGCATGGGCGACTCATCTGCAAAGATCAATGCAAACAGCCATTAAACAATTAGCCAATTTGATGCGCATCATTGTGCCACTCAAGCTCCTTCTCCCTCTCCGCCACACCGGCACCCCGCACAGCGCAACACGCAACACCACTATAGCAGTGTGGCACTGTGGCACTTCCCAGCCGCCATGCTGAACGCTTGTTTGCCACCCACTTGACGCGCGTCACGAATTTAAATGCGCGCCCCAAAAGCCACTTCAATTGCGCATAATTCACGCTGTCACACACACACACACGCACACACAGCACGTACACACGCACACTCGCACTCACACTCACACAGAGACAGAGACAGAGACAGGGAGTCACAGGCAGTCGCACGTAAAGAGCGTTTGGCATGTGGCTGCATTTTGGCCATATGTCAAAATGGCAACAACAACACGCAAAGTTAACGCCAATGCTGACATTGTTGTCGGCTGCTGCTGCAGACGCTGCTGCCGGCTGCCACTTGTGGACCACTCATAAATATTTGCAAGTTAGCAGCTCGTCGAGCTATTCATCTATCGTACAAAAGCACACACACACGCACACATATATATATGTATAAACACACACGAACGTGTAGAACATGTAGGCACATTCCTGTGTCTTCAAGGTGGCGCTGTTGGGTCCGACTGCTGCTGCTGCTGCTGTTGCTGTTGCTGTGGCCTAATTGCCAATCGACGACGTAAATCACTGTCACTGCACGGGTTATACAGGCTAAGCACACACACACACACACTTAAACACTTTGGCCACTCGATAATTGCATAATAAATGAAACATTGTTAAGGACTTACCCACTGGGGTCCAGTGGCTTGCTTTGCCTGCCTGCCTGCCGGCCTGCCTGCCACCCGTCGTTTTGCTGGCAACCAGCGGCGGCACGGCGGCAACGTTGGCTGCGGCGTCAAGCATAACAAACTCACACATTCATATTCATACAAATACTGGCTGACACCTAGAGCCGACACTCGTCGTACATCTTATATCCACCCAACCGCCTAACGGTGGCACCCTGGGGTCACCACTCAACCCAAAAGCACTTGGCGTGCTCACTCAAATGTTTTGTTTACCTATGCTAATTGGCTTAAATGCAACTCAAGCGCACTTCTCATCGCGCCAAGCCGAAACTGAGCCGACGCTACCAAACCTACAGTCCCCTCCCTAACGCAACCGTCCCCCTCCCACCACACTCCCGCCTATGCCACCCTACCGCCACCATTGTTTATGAGCGCTTCGGAATTGAGCTCCAGCCCCCAACGTGTGGCCTCACTTGGAGTGCGGCATGCGGCGTGCGCATTTAAAGCTTTTGAGCGCTTTGGGGCATTTGTTCAGCGACAACGCCAGCAACAACAACACGAACAGCAACAGCAACATCGCCACTTTGAGTGAATTGTCAACAATTGTGTTGGCTCTTTGGATTTGCGCGCCGCCGTTGTTGGCGTTGTTGCCGTTGTTTCTGTTGTTGTCGTTGTTGTCGTTGTCTCTGGCAGACAAAAAGTCTGTCACATAATTTGTCAATTTCAACAATTTTGTTTCCCAAACCCCGCCCCAGAAGACAAATGTAATTCTTCGTGAATGCTTATTGTTTTGAAGAAACACCAAACTGGTTCCTTATTTGCCTGAGGTTTGTACATATTTTGTATTTGCTGGCATGCCTGAACTTGAGCTCTGGGCACAAACTTGACCCTGGCCGTGGCAGTGCCCTCAGCCAACCAGTGTCCTGGTCACTCACCTTGTGTGCCAGTGATAAGCTGGCAGTGATCGTCCAACGATTTCGTGTATCCATTTCGTATGTTCATTAATTTCGCATCGTCCATGGTGGCCAGAAAGTTATTATGCCGCGCTGTAAACAGAACATGACATTTTTATTATTGTATACATTAAATAAATTATTTTTAAAGTATGTCCTGGCAAGACTCAACTCTTCTACAAAGTATACCAATGCAAATCTAAAAACTGTAGCTTGCAAATTGTGCCAGATAGATATAATAAATATATAATAAACTTGCATTAATATTAACAATCTAACGGACGATCAAACAGACAGCACAAAAAACATTATAATTTGCCAGCTTTGGATATAAAAAAGATATCAACAGGTGGCTTAAGCAAAAACTTTTTTCATAACATAGAATAATATATGGTAAAGGAGAAACTTAATAAAAACTTAAAAATGTCATTTAAAAAATGTTGCATTTTAGGTGTTTTAATATGTATTAGCATTACCAGGATACCACTTTACACATACATTTTTTGAGCGAAACAAACTCCGACTTCTTATAGTGCTGCAGTTGAACAATGTGATGTTGTGGCATTATGAGTTTAAAACTCACAGCCTGTTCACTGATTGAAGTTATTAGGTGTCTAACTAATTAGGAAATGTTTCAATTGAATTGGTTAAATGTGCTCTGGCAATTACAAGACCGGTGGCGGTCTCCATGCGACTGTTTCGTGGCTACGAAAAATCAAATATAAGTAAATTTCATTACGAAATTTAATTAAAACTTTACTCTGGCTTTGTGTGCCACGAGACCCACTGGGTGCTCAGAATTGAACAAGGAAAACGCGGCACTAACATTTCTAATGAAGTGCCAGACGCACCTGTTGACAATGAGCGACAAAAAACCAATTGAAAATTCAACTCAAATACAATTTTAATAAAATTCACATTATGGGGCAAAGTGAAAGCACAAACTGAAAGTGAACCTGCTAAGTACAATACCAATCAAAAGTCGTAAGCGTTGCTGTACGGTTCTTTTAATTAATGCTGTCTTAAAAACAAATATATCGGTCATTTCACAAAAGCTATTGAACGCTTTAGATATGCAAGTAAAGTATATTCATTTGAAGAAAGCATGGGAAAAAGAATTGAAAGACGACCCATTAGCTTTATGACTGGACTGTTGATACTTGACGTAATTATTTTAAATCTACAATATTATTTTCGAAACTTTCGATTTTTTAAATGTATCCCTTTTTATTTGCTTAAAGCTATTCAAATTTTATTTATTGCGCAATGAGAGATATGAAATAAATTAGATACCATTCGTAATGTTTTTGGCAATATATAAATAAATAATAAATATCATATATTTTTATATTTATGTTTGAATATACAAATGAAAAGCTTTCTTCGGTCTAAGGCACCTTCGACATTTCTCAAATAAATGCCAACTCCTGACTATCTTATCTTTTATTTGGATAAATATTAATCTGAATAAGCAAAACAACAAAGAGTACCGAATATCAACCCCGTATCTTTAGTTATGGGTTAAATTTGGCTTGGCCAGTATGAGGGGAATATTCAAAAATAAAAGCAAAATTTACTTATTCATACAGAAAACCAAACGGACATGGCTATATCCGTTGTTAATGCTGATAAAAAATATGTACGTATATATGTGTTTTATAAGTTTATACATTTATTTATATTTGCACAACTTTATTAAACTCATTTAAATCAACTTTGAGTAATATTCAATATACAAAATATTTATTTTGCTCAACGAGTTTTTAAATTGTGAAATTCAATGAAAACCAATTCAATCAACAAATTAAAAATTTTTTAATTCATTTTACAATATTCAGGTGATACTGTAGCGCACGTTAGTTGTTTATATAATATTGATTTTCAGTGTGATATTAAGTATGCATCACTTTCTTGAAGGACTGACGGACAGACGGATCCCTTAGGGGTCGTTAATGTCTGTGCAGTCAATTTAGTTTATATTAGTTCTATTGTCACGGCATAATACCACTAAAACGTCAATAAAGCAATGATTAAATTCTGCTACAGTTTATTATGTAAATGATTTAACAAATCGTTGCCATGGCAACTATTTTACATTGTAATTCGATCCCGTTCGAAAACAGGAAACTAGTTTGCGTATATCAGAATTATAATACAAGCGATTAAAAACCAGAAATTCAATTTATTATTATACGTAAGAAGTATCAGATTGTGGTGCAGAGATTCTTAGATCCAATTAAATGCTTCCGTTTCTAAAAAAAAAGTGTTTTTAATGCAATTTTAGTCGCCTGATGATAGTCGGAGCTTGTGAATTATTAGGGAATCAAATTGCAAAATCAGCCAAATAGAAACACAATACTCGTGCAATAAACAGCTGGACTTGAATAAAATTTAATTGAAGTGCTTGTGTCGATGACATTGTGGAATTTTAATTGCGCACAAATTGAAAGCCAAAATGTCAAAGCGAAGAAAAAAAGCACCAACAAATAGAAGAAAGAAAAAAAAAACAATTACTAATAATGAGAATTACACATTCGATGACAACTAAATGAATTAATTACTTGATTATCACCGACTGGTAGCAAGTTCAATGAAAGTTTACTATGTAAATGGTAGGCACGGAGCGCAGCCAGCGTTGCCAGACAGACACAAACAATAATTGTAAAGAAAACGATCCGAAACGAATTCATGCTGAGACAACAACAAACAATGGGGCTCGATGCGTGGCAGGGCAAAGAAGACGAAACGAAGCTGAAACATTAAATAATTTGAGTGTCGAAGTCTCGCACAATTAACCCATATTTGCAATGGAAGCCAGACAACTAGCCAGCCAGCAAGTCGGCCAGCCAGCCAGCTAGCCAGCCAGCCAGTCAGTCAGTCAGTCAGTCAGTTAGTCAGTCAGCTGGCCAACTGCATTCAGCATGTTGCATTTCACACCATTTGAGGGGGGATTTCCCCGCTTGGCTCGGCGCGCACTCAGTCGTATGAATGACGAAAGCTATGAGAGAGAGAGAGAGAGAGAGGTAAGAGGCGGCAGGTGGATATTGTACGGTCGGGTAGCTGGGCAGCTTGCCAAGCTGGCTGGCTGACTGACTGACTGAGTGGCTGCCTGGCTGCCTGGCTGGCAGTGTCGGCCAAAAAGCCACAGCAACTGATTGCACCACACCGGCGACCACAACGCCTCCAACGCCAACATCAAAACTGTAGAACGCACTGCACGAATTCCCGGCTACTTCAGCTATCATACTGATTTGGGGTTGAGACTGAGGGTTGATTTTGTATGCGAATTTATACATTGTTTAAGTATAGACCACAGCTGCAGGCACTGCCTTCGCCTTGTTGTTGTTGTTATTGCTGTTGTCTGCTGCTGTTGCTGTTGCTGTTGCTACTGCCTGTTGTCGACACCAACTTCCATCGGCTATGCACATCGAAGCGCAGCTAATTGAAACATTTTGCACAGTGTGCCAAAAACGTAGCAAAGAGATCGGCAGTCATAAATATTCATCATAAGAAAGCAACTCTTTGAACTATATTTAGATGCATCGGTAACCAATTGCATAATACTTGTTGAGAGCTAAATGGTTTGGAATTTCAAATTTAAATGCTGAGTAAAACTTGTGCTTCTTAAATTTTGTTATTATGGTACATTACCAGTTAACAGAAATACAACGCAAATATTACAAAGTGTGTAAGCCAACTAAATTGTTTATTACCGTATAACCTTTAAATATTGTGTTGTAAATAAGCTTTTCAAAAATATTATAAATTAAAAAAAATATATTAAAAGTGCACGGACTTGAATAAGTTAATCAGTTACATCAAATTTACAATCGTTACAAACAGTTATAATTAAAATTAAGTTATTAATATAGCTATCAATTGCATCTACATGAGTGATGTTAATGTCAAAGTGTAATTACCACAAAGGCTAATTTAAATAAATTGATACAAATTATTACAATGTAAATGCAAGCAAACCATCGAATGAATTTGCAAATGCATGAATTAACTTTAAGAATTATTGAATGAGATATACAAATTAAATTAATATCAAAATCATAAATGCAGGCTCGCAGATTTATTTCAGTTTTGAAATGAATCAGTTAAGCGCTCGAGGAGATCTATTCATTCGCTTTCATATTTAAATAAGCTATAATATAGGTAGTGATTTCATCATTGGGTAATAATATTTGAATATTCCATATTGCACGTAAATGATACTTTTAACGTTCCCACAAACTAAGTGCCACTGTTGGAACCTCTCATTCCAATGTCAAACTGCCATTGGCACTTTTGATACTACTTGGTGCTGCTTCTCGTACTTTGCTTGTTTGCTGCCAATGCTGCTGCTGCTCCGAAGCCCGAAACAATGGGCCAAAACACAAAAGTATGAACCGCAACAATAGCAACAACAATTGCCCTGAAAACTGAAAGCAATGCAACAACATTGCACCGCGCATATTTCAATGAACCCAAATGCGAATCGAAGAGCCAGCACCAACTACAACGCCTTGCCCCATCTGCAGCTCCAGCACCAGCCCCCGTTTACAGCTTGCCCGCATTTGCGAGGCTCATTCGCTTTGAATTTTATTTAATGCTTTTGTAATAAAGTGTAAAATGGTGAAAAAGTGCAAACAACAGCAATGGGAGCAGGCGGTCGCGACGTGGGGCAGGCAGGCAGCAGCGCCCAGGGAAGCCCCACTGCATAATATCAACAACATCATCATCAACGGTAACAACAAGAGCAAGGCAACAGCAGGAATAAGAACTACGGCAGCAGCAGTGGCCACATTAAAAGAAGAAGAAATAATTAACAGCAACAGTTTGAAAGTCCATAAAGCGAAAATGGTTGTCGTTGCCGTTGCTGATGTTGTTGTTGATGTTGCTGTTGCTGTTGCTGTTGCCATCAACCGGCAGTGTAAAGCTTTCCCCTCCCTCCTGCATACTTCATCCTTCACTGGGCCCCACCGCATGTGCCATACAACTTCCGACTTCCGACTGGCTGACCGGCCAGCTGTATGACTGGACTACGGTGGTCTGTTTGTTGTTGCCTCTCTGTCCGTCTCCGTGTCTGTGTCGGCGCCTGGGAGAGGCATTGGTATTGGGAGTGCTATTGGTATTGGGGCACTGCCCACTGCCGCCCACAAAACAGAGACGACACAGGCAAAGTCAGTGCGAAAAATGTACGTTAAATCTATTAAAAGATAATTACGTGAAGACAAATGAAACGGTGGGTTGGGAGCAACCTCTCTGTGGTTGTCTGCACTGCACACATACATATGTATGCTGTTATATTATTATTCGAGTTCGTTGATACGATAACGCTAATGGATATGGATATTGATTATAGTTTTTATGCTGCTGCTGCTGCTGCTGCTGAAACTGCTGCTGAAGCTGCCACTCGGATAATGATCATTTTGATTATATTGATGCGTCATTTTATGAGCCGCAATGGTATTGAAATTGAGTGGTTTGTGACAGCGTCTAGTTTATGGCGGCATGATAATGGTCCGCACTGGAAACAAGATATTCATGATGGCTTTCACACAAGGGAATCTCAATTATTAGCTGCTTCAATGAGTCGATGTGCTTGTGTGTACTTACGTTTAATTAATATAGCCAAATGCGTATACGTAATTATTTGTGCGATGGTATAATATTGACTTTGGTCATTTAGGTGTCGAGCTTAGCGAACGTATAGATTACAATTAGGAAGCTCATAATAGCTGTTAATATGCAGTGAGAAAACTATCGGTAAATCTCTAAGAAAAAAACCCAATGCAGTTTAGATAAACTGCATTGAGTAAACAATACGGTTGCACCCTCAAGTGTTGCCGAAAGTGATAATGCTTACCACTAATTACGTGAAACAACTTTGACTTTGCTGACTTTGTTAGCACCGTGGTGTGAAGTGCAGGGGTCACCTAATTACAACTGTGGGATCTTCCAGCGTCAGTCAATACAATACACGAGAATTGAAATTGAAAAATAAAAGTCCTTAGCATGCTAATTAACTCTGTCAAGTGTCTAACACTTAACGCTCTGTGTGTGTATCTGTTTGTCTGTCTGTCTGTTTATCTATGAGGCACGTGTGAAAGCTTGTGTATGCTTTTATTATCTAATTAAGAGCTTCATGCAAAAAGACAAACATTTGCAATTACATCGTTGCTACGTGCGTTAGATACATACACAATGCACAGCTATTGCGTTGGTCTACGGGTTTTTACCCAATGTCAACTTGAAGCCGTTATCAGCTTGGCATCTTTCGGGGCTAAGCCAAATTGCTGCGCATGCGTAAAGTGGCGCTGTTGTTTAGGTATGGATAGCTTTGGGGCAAGCTAATGAGCTCTGGCGTCGACGTCACATTGTTGATATGCCTCATTGATGCCATTGCGGTTGCGGTGACTGCCTGACTGCCTGACTGCTTGTCTGCCCGTCTGCCTGCCTACCTGCCACGCCCCTCTGTCTGCACACAAGTACATGAAGATAGTACATCTGTTGTGCGCACCTGAGTGTAACCGAATTGTTGTTGCCATTGTTGTTGCTGCCTGCTTGCATGTTCGCGTTTCAATTGTTGGTAATGGGCCTGGCCATAACGTTTATGTATGAGTTAGGCAAATATTAATAAGCTATTGCCTCGCTTTCGCATTACCACATGGCCAATAACAATCACATCAACTCAAATAAGCCAAAATGTTCAAGTACTGTGCAGCTGGCATATTAAACGATTCGAATTTCTGCGGCAATTCACCTGACTGAGTGAAATCTGACACGTTTTTGAATGTAATACTTAATTATGAGATAGTTGAATAATATCTAAACAACAATTGAAACAAGACATTGAGTATACGCAGCGTTGTGCAATTATTTTGTATTCATGTACATATGTACTTACGGATAACATTTAATTCAATTTCATTCAATTTACTTACAATCGACATTATTGTTGTCTTTTTTGTCAGATTAATTCCAAGCAGCGGTAAACGCAACTTAATTATTGTTCATTATATCATTTGTATTATGTGTTTGCTCATTTTGCACTGAAATCAATTTCACATAATTTAATTTTATTTTAATCAATTCTGCAGCGCCTCACCAATGCATCGTTTGAGCTGATTAAATTTTTATTTAATTTGTGCGAGCATTTTCTAAATCAAATTCAATTGTTTGTTGTGCCATTATTACACCGATTTATTTATAGCTAATATTTCAACATTTAAAATGCGAAAAAGACAACAAAAAAACCCACAGAAGTCGCGTATTAAAATTGTAATTACATAATTCGTGCATTATCAATGACAGCGCCAAAAAAAATAATATACATATTATAACAACAACAAAAACAGCAAATGAGACATTACAAAATCTATATGCAAAATGACCCGTTTTACTCGTAATTTATATTAATTAATTGGTTTTTTAGCGCGAAAATCGTGTGGATTCCCGGTCAAAAATCAAAGCTCCAACAATTGACGGTCCTAGCGATGCCCAGCAATAGAATAAACGCAAATAAAAACCAATAAATAAATAATAAATAAATACATTTCCAAGCGCTGTAACCTGAAGCCATTTCAATTGCAACGTTTGTATTATTGCCGTTTTTTTATACCCTGATTTTGTTTCTTTTTTTGTTGTGCTTGCTGTTAATGTTTGTTTTGTTTATATTTATTTATGTGTACATAATTTAATAACATCGCTAGGTGTTGCATGGGCTATAATTCGGTCTGTAGTTGTTGCTATTTTTTCTCCATTACTACATATTATTAATGCTTATGCGATGTGTGCTGATTTGTGTAGCGGCTGCCACTGTTTTTCCGGAGTTAACTATTCGGTTTTTATTTGCACACACGTGAGTTATTGGTAAACAGCGATGGTGGTCACTTAACAATCAAATTAAAAGCGTTGCAAACCAATTTTTTTTTTTTTAAAATTAACCTCTTAAAATTTTCTTTTTTTTTAAGTTAAATAAAAAAAATATTTATTTTCAATAATGTTAAACTTGAAACTTACAATTGGTAAAAAGTGCGAACTATGTACAAAATGGACTCAAACTTTCCAATCGGTTTAGTTTTGGCAAAGTTATAGGAGTTTGAAGTCTCGGAAGGGTAATTGTGGGAACTTTTCTTGTCTACATTGAGGCATTCACGACAAACAGTTTTATTTATATGTATATTATTATTTTTATGATTGGTATTTAAATATATCGTATTTATATATATATATATATCTTTCAAATCGATTCCAATACGCGTTAAATCATTTCATTTCCTTCAGTGTCCCAAAGCTGACAAGATAAGTTAACTGATTTGCTGACAAAACTCAATGGGAAGATATTCAAGCTTAAAGCATGTGAACACATGTGAATAATTTCGCTTTAATAATTAACCAAAATTGATTACTTTATAGCTTTAATTATGATTAATACATTTAAATATAATGACGTAATTAATTTAATCATGTAGCTGTCATAGAAGCAATTGGATTAACCGGTATGCAATAATATTTAATGGAAGTCATCATTTTTTTAACTATTTTGATTTAAATACAATTAATGCAAACAAAAAAAGTATAAAAAAAATGGCATCCCAATGGAATAAACCATATCAATTGATTTACTGCTAAGCCACTTATATAAAATTTGTTTGCCATAGATGCACACTACGAATTCCTATTAGGTACTCCAAATAGAAACAAACAACCTAAAATGCAGCATGTATTCAGTCTTCAAATTCTGTTGTAATATGAAAAGCGACACGAAAGCGACAGCTACAATATACTCACATATAAACAAGTATACATATATATACATATATATATACATATATATATATATATGTATGTACATAATTGCGGGGGGTGGTATGAGTGGCTGAAGAAATCACGTCATAAACGTGGCAAGCACGAATTATTTACAAAGCAAGCGAAAGCCCAAAAGAGGTCCCAATAAAATAACAATAAACTATGTCACACTTTGCTGTATAGCCAGGAGGTGTATGTGTATGCGTGTGTGTGTGTGTGTGTGTGTTAGTGTGTGTGCGGCAAACCATAAAAACAAAGCAACAACAGACCGCAAAAGCAAAAGCATAAACAATTGTATTACAAATACGACTACAAATGCATAAAGCAGCGCCTACAACAACGAATGTTGCTGCTGTTGCTCTTCTAGACGATTATTTATTGTTAACGATTTATATTTGTTGCTGTTGTTATTATTATTTTTGTTGTTGTTGCGGTTTGCTGCTCAAGTCGCTCAGATTTCAAAGCTGCCAGGCATACGTACGATGCGACTGTATAGGGTATTTTGTATGCGTGTGTGTGCGTGTGGGTGTGTGTGTGTGTGTGTGTGCGTGTGTGTGTGTACGTGCAAATGTTTGAGTGCGAGTGCCAGATTGCTAGCTGCGGGTGGAGTTGCCTTCACATCGATTGAGCCTGATTGCCGGCTCAAGTGTCGGCAGCGTCACACGGATGAAAAGGCTGGCCTGGGCGTGGCCGGTGTGTGTGGGTAGGAGCGGGGCAGGCGAGGCAGTTGCGTGCCGAGCTAGCGCCTGGATAAATAGATGAGCTACCTCTGCAACTAGACAAGCTGGCCGACTTGATTTCGCCTGCTCCGACCCGGCTCCGGCTCTGGCTCTGGTCGTGGCATGAACTGGCCGTAAGGCGCAAGTGTTACAGATTGTTTTCCCACACGTTGCCGCATTGCTTTTCGTCATCGTCAACTGTGCGGCATGTTTGACAGCAATGAGTGCTTGACACGTACAAAGGCTTTTGTTTGGCCTAAGTGTTCTCGTTGTTGTTGCTGTTGTTGTTGTTCCTCTTGCTGTTGCTGTTGCTGGTGCTGTTGCTCATCTGGCCGTTTATCTTGCCATTGTGCATGTTATTTAGTGTTCGCTGTGGCTGCTCTTTTTGGTAATCAATGTGCGCTTTTCTTGTGCCTTCTCCATACTGACTGTATCTGTGCATGTCAGCCATTTATGTGTGTCTGCGAGTGTTAACAATTTGGTACGCTCGCTCAAACGACAATTTGTTGCTCGGCCACTGTTATGTTGCTGTTACGCCCAATTCATTGACTGGCCCGCCCAGTTGGCGAGCTGCCCATCGCCGCTGCCCTCGATCTGCTCGTCAAGAACAAGCCAGCAACCAATCTGGCAACAACCCCATCCGAACGACCAACTGACCCAGACAAAGTAGCACAAAGATGTTTTACTACCAGACGTTGTTGTTACAATTTGCTCATTACTTTTTATCACTTGTACATCAACGCACAGCCCCCCGCCCCCCGCCGCTCCCGTCTCAGAAGATAGCCCCTCAATGCTAGCCAGGCATTGGCCTTTGGCCCCAAAGTAAATTGTTGCCCCTTTTTATTTTGTTGACTGTTTGTTGCCGCTGCTCTCTCATCTATTGTGTTTTTATAGCATTTTCACTGATTTTTCCTTTGTTAATTCCTATGATTGCTGCTGCTGGTGCTGCACCCTCAAAGCCAGCAACGAACTGCAAATAGACCATGGCTTAGTCAACAAACAACAACAACAAACATAACTACAGCTATAGCGCAGCAATGTTCGAATTGTGTGCATGGTCCTATATTTTGTGGCCACGAGCATTTTGCTCCCAACATATAATTATGCATTTGTGGATACGAATGCTTCATACGAAATATGAACAGGCTGGCTGATCCCTGGACCTGTGTCCACATGCACTTGGCCAGCTGGCCGGCAACAGCATTTATTTCGCTCATTTTTATGCGGCCCACAAATTGCATGCAATTTATTTTGCTTGTTGCAAATCAAAAATTTCCATAAAATCAAATGTTTGGCACAATGTTTGCGCGGCGCATAAAAATATATATTTAATGCGGCATAAAAGTTATTACTTCATTCATTTTAAAATGCAAATAAATCTGTTTGTGGCCTTTTGATGCCACATTTTGCTACGAGCGTTTTGTTTATGGATTTTAAAGTAAGCAGCATAGTAAATAAATTAGAATGTTTCGCTCCGAAAATTATTTATTTACAGTTGCCTCACTTCTGGTATCTGGTTTTATTCGTGTCGCAATTTATTATTATTCAAAAAATGACTAAGTCATTGTAGTTATGAATTAAACACTTAAGAATAAATAAAATGATTTTGTGAAATTTAATTCAATATCTATACTTTCAATCAAACTGAAAGCAAACATCTATCTATACACTTTTATCAAATTTTAGATAGCTATGCCAGATTATGATAAATAAATACACAACGGACTTATTTGACTACGTGTAGAATAATCGAATATCAATTGGTAATAGCAACAGTAATAATAATAATACAAAAAAATGAAGAAACAATTGAAAGTCAAGTCATTTTACCATTATTTTTCTATTCTCCCATTTTATCTATTTTTTTAATAAATACCAAAATAATATCCTTATCCCCAGCCAGTAGCTTTAACTCAAACAATACTCAGACAAACTCACACACAAATTCACGAGACGATGTCAGAATGGAAAATGCTGCGTATTTGCATAAGAAAACTAAGTTGAACCGAAATCAATGATTGCTCGAGCATTACTTGTGAGAACTACAAATGCCACGCCCCCCCTTTCCCATGTACTGCCGCAAGCTAGACGTACATATATGTATGTATATATTGAAACATTGGTAGAAGCTGGGATTGGGTTGGGCTTGTGGTGCCTTGGCGCTTTCATGTTATTACTTTATGGTTGCCTCCAGTTATGCATACTATAACCATAAATATGCTGCAGTGTTGGGCATATCAGACATCTTGCTGGCCCAGTGGGCGTCCAGCAACAGAGGCAGCAGCAGCAGCAGCAATAGAAGCAACAAAAGCATGTGAATAATATTTTGTGCTTGTATTAATGCATCCCCATATTTATACTATAGTTCAAAACAATAAATAGTAAAAGCTGGATTATGATTAAATCGATTTCATGGAGCGCTTGCGATACTTTCATATTTGCCGGATGGCCCAAACGTTCGTCTTGCCAGTAATCCATATATATATATATATATATATATATATATATAAATATGTGTGTGTGCTTGTGTGCGTGTTTGTGTGTGTGTAGCTATTCGCTACTTCCCTTTGACTGCAATGCGCCCAAAGATAGGCACCGCCCACGCACGTTTATCGATTGCACTTGTATGCTTTAACCCAACGACAACAAAATCAAGATTGCTCTACTCGAGGCCCGACTAGAAGATACCCTCTAACCAGTCCCCACATTAATTAATGCTAATCTGTATAAATACAAAGAAACACACAGAAACCAGCCCACAAGCGAAAACTTTCGTCTAAAAATGTTGTTTCTAGATATAAATATATTATAATTATAGACAACGAACCATGATCAAAAAGACATTCCCTTTGAATATTGGTTTAGTTTTGACAAAGTTATGGCAGTGAGAAATTTGGACCAGTTCCTACGATTCTTCGATTTTTTTGGACCTACCGCGTATACATACGAAATTGTTAGACAGAATTTGAACAGGAATTTTAATCGAGATTGCAAATGCTTCCTTTGTCTGTTAAATACATTTGATCAACTTCATGATACCCTTCTTACCCATTTTTAATATGTGTATGTACGGGGTATAAAAAAACAACAAAACGGCGCAAGAAGCCATAAAAAATAACGGAATCGTTTTGGGGGGAAAGTGGGTGGGGTGCAATGGGTGGGCGTTCTGCTGCATAAACGCACCAAGCAACATTTATTCATAAATGCAAACATAAATGTATGTATTACTTACATACAAAACACTTTGTGCGCAAAATAAATACAAGAACGCAGCATTCGGGCGGGGGCTTCATAACTGAATTGCTCGCCCGTCCGCTCCCAATTGAATGAGGGCCTCAGTAAATTGAATGAATCAATCCAATCGCATGCAAATGCGATTGAATGGCAGGACCAACTGACACAGACAATTTCTCTCCTCTCCAGGGATTTTGCTGGAGATGTCCGGTTGGCTTTTGACTGCTTTTTTTTGCTGTGATTTTTCATGTAAAACTCAACGGCTTTAGTAATGTTCAATGATGTTATGGCCGCTGGCTTTTCGCACCCACACAACTTCCGCTTGTGATTCGGCAAAAACTTTCGTTTAACAAGTCTCAACTTGAGGCGAGACAAGTTGAGAACGCCAATTAGCATTAATCTTGCGGACACAATTGTTTGCTCAAATCATCCGAAAATCAAGTATACTTGTAGTATATTCGGCTATAGTTCTTCTGACCATGTATTTCTATTAATTTTACTTATTTGCCCAACCCGTTAAGCACTGAACGTTCAAGTTCAATCAGCCAACAACCCAACACACAAAACATCTCACCAATCTCGCGGTGTGAACACCTCACGTGGCCACTGACCATATTCCATGTGGTTGTGGTGCATGCAATAAACTTCCTCATGCCGAGCTTCACTTCTGCATTCCAATATGCACTCTCCCTCTTCCACTGCGCGCTCTTTGATTTTATGATTTAGCATCGAGCGGAATATGTATGTAATGCTTTCGGTTTTTTTTTTTTCATTTTTCTTTTGATTTGATTTTTTTTATTTTGTAAATTCCAGCCCAGAGCACTTTGCATGGCGATATGATCATCGTGTTATCCGCTTTCGCGGTTTCCATTTGTATTCACTTCCATAAACGGCGCAAAGTCATATTATTATAAGCTTTGCAGCGCTTATTTGTAAGTGAAATCCAGTTTATATAAATGTATTTTCTGTAAATTCATTCATTTCAGATACTTAAAGAAAATATTTTAATTATAATGTGTATCTGTAATTTTGTAATAAAATAATTGTTCAATTTAAAATATATATTTTATTCGAAGAATTATTAAGCTGCGTAATGTAAAAATGTATTTAAGTTTCGGTGTACGGTGTGGTTTTTCTTTTTGATTTGACAGCATTTGTTGGATATAATAACTTAATCGGTAGTACACATGCTTTGCACTTTGATACACTATATTTAAAAAAAAACTAGTACTTCCAACTAAATAATTACACAGAGTACTCAATAGTAGTTAGAATTTCATATTATAAATACTTGGTATTCTATGTGCTTACTTATAACAATGTATTTATATTATCACTGTGCACAGACTGTCGACCGTTTAAGGCATCATTCCACCTTTGACTCTGACCAGACAGTATGTAAATCTAAAATGTAATTACAGTGAGGGTAAGCTTTATGAGTGTCACAGCTGTTCTATTTACAGGTCACAGGCAGTATAGATAACTATTAACTACTATGAAAAAAGCTGTATTTAAATTTGCATGTACTATAGACTTGAGCAATTATTCAATAATTAATTTATACGCCCAGCTGCTAGACAACTTCGAAAGTCGCCCACAAATTAAATCACGTATGGCGACGAAAATGTCAAATGAGAGATTTCGAAACTGGGACTGGGCCGCGATTGGTAACCAAAGCACAGGAAGAAAACTCGCGCACACGTTTCAACATCACAAAGCTGCGTAATGCATAACAATACGTGTATCTATCTATCCATGGAAAGCCCGATCACAGCACGTTTACGGAACCGTTAAGAATGACCTATGTACATTGTACACACATACTCACATACAAAGTATTGATACCTCATTCTGGACAACGATTTTGGTTTTGGAAAGTATTTATGTATGAGGAGGGCTTAAGATTTAGTGGGAAGCTAGTTATACTATGCGGTGATTTGTTTTGTATGAGAACCCCGTTGAAGCACCACTCCTAGCACCACACTGCAAACAACTTTTATTTTCACATATATCTGTTAGATACCACGTACAAATGTGTACGTGTGTTGTCGTGCGTTTTGATATTTTAAACAAATATTTAAAACAAATTACCAAAGCACAGAAGAAGCACGCAAATGTAGAAAAAGCTAAAGGAGTTAAACTGACAGCCAATGTACAGTGTGTAAAAATCTATTTAAAATTGCAGCGAGAAGCGAAACGATTAGTTATACTATGAGAGAAGTGCAAGGTTAAGGATAAAAATAAGAAAAGGGTTAGGGGCTCAAGTAGCATTCGCTTAGAAGTTTTTAATGGAGCCCGGTATATGAGTTAATTTTTTTAAAAACAAATAAAAGGCTAAATATGGATTACATTACTTAAATCATTGTATACTATAAGCTTCAGCTGTTTTCAGTATTTGTCCCTAATTTAAGAGAAATTAACATTTGAAATTCACTTCTTTAATATTCATCTATTTACTATTTGTGTGACTTTAACCCACAGTGGCTGGCATTGCTTTGATTTATTTACGAGCTGAAAGTTGGTAGCCACTATGGTGTTGGCTTTTAGTTAGTATCACTGCCTCCACCAATGTATGTGTATACATACATTCACATAGTTTTGGCTGTGGTTACTGTGGCTAATATGTGCACACACAAGCACGCACGCTTGAAAATTCGAAAAAAGATACAAACTTTTTGGCTAGCCAGTAGACAGTGGCCAGTGGACACTGGATAGCGGTGCGTGCGGTACTTGGTGGCAAGGCGGGCTGCGGGTTGCTGTGTGCTCTGTGCGGGCCCGGGCAATGTCTATGGCTACAGTTACGGATATGGCTATGGCTATGAACCCGACAGCACTGGCGACTGTTGCGCATAAATTGTGCAAACAAACCGAAACCGAAAAACCGAAATGGTAGTGGGCCAAAGATGTAGCAAAGCCAAACGCACAAATGTGAAATGCTACACAGCAACGTATCCATGAGATACAAATAAGCAAGTGAGATTCAAGTAAGCTCACTTACTTAATAAAACGTCTGTGCGCCGCCGCCGCCGCTTCGATGCGTGAACGGTTTGTCATCGGCTAGGAACCTGTCGGTCGGCAAGCGCGCCTCTGTCAGTCAGCCGGACAGGCAGCTAGGCAGCTAGGCAGCTAGGCGGCTTGGTTGCCCAGCTGGCTGTCAGAGTTTGGCCACTTTTCGTGTCTGCAAAATTGTGTCAAACCAGTTTAAGTGTAGAGGCTGCAATTGGCTCGCAATTTGATTGAAACTCGAAAATAAAAAATTAGAAAAAAAAAAAACATTGTCTGTAAATTGTTTTGGTCGTGGTATTTATTATGTTGCAACCGCATGATCTAACGTAACCACCACCGCCAGCCAGCTGTTTGCACTAATTATGTGCAATCTTTCCAACTGCACTCGTAAATAATCCGCAATGGAAACTTTTGTTTGCGGAAGTTGTCGCTCGATTCGTATAGTACAATGCGAATGCGATTTTCAGGTTCTGCGCTAAACGGCCAACTTTAGCCGCAGCTAAAACCGGCTCAATTGATGGCTCATGCATCCAATTAGCGTAGAACAATGCGATTAACTTAATCGTATTCATGCCAAATTGAAAGTACACTGTTATTAAATTTCCATTATTAAAATCATTTCGTTCATCAACGGATCCTCTGCTCTATCTTTGTGTCGTTCACACAAACCAAACATAAAAACCGACAAAGTTGGCGACATAATGAAAAACAAAATGCAAAAAAAAAAAAAAATATATATGCAAACTGCATAAATGTTTCCTGAATCGAATTTAATTGTATTTGTATCTCCATGCCATATGCAACTGTATCTTTATCTGTAACTGAATCTGCAACTGTAATTGTAGCTGTACGTATATATGTATCTGTATCTGTATCTGTATCTGTAACAGCGCGCTTGTCCATCTATCTGTCAGGCTGTCTGGTGTTTGCATCCGACGTTGCGGCTTTCAGGTTTAATTGGCTGCGGAAATATTCCATGTGATTGCTTAATGAGATCCAACTCATTTTTATTACGCGCGGGTTCAACGCGGTTCCCTGCTGAAGTGTACAAAAGTTAAAAGGTTAACGAATTAAACAAGCAACAGCGACAACAACAACTCCAACAATCCACATACCTACAAACACATATGTTCATACACGTATAAATAGGTATTCCACTCGTGGGGGAGGCGTGTGCACGAAGTTTATTATTCAATTATGCGTTCATTAAGGTACATAATTATTAATTTAATTAAAGGTAACAATATTGCATCAATTTGATTTTCTTTCTACTCGTTTAAATTGTTGAATTTGTTCTTTTTGTTAAATGCTTCGTTCGCTATGAGTAGATTGTAAGTTGTATGGGTGGGTTCTATATCTACACATACCCAATCTACCGTTATGCTAACTCTATCTATTCCTATACTTCTGCCAATTGCCAAATGGTGCAAATCTTTGTTCAATGTTGCATAGTGAACACAGTTGGTCACGTGTTTAAAGTCTTAAATAGCCTTGACCATATGACTAAACAAATTTCCTTCCGGTTTGAAAATATACTTCAAAATAGTTTGCCAAAAAGCCAAAACTATAACTTTTAAAATGCTACACATATTCGTTGGTTTGTTTGCTATGTTATTAAAAACTATGGAACCAGATGCACATAGAAACTAAATTAGATTCGTAGTACAACAATTAAAAATGCCTAACACCAATTCAAGCAAACTTTACATTCAGTCGCACCCTTAGAAATAAATTCTTGATTTTATATATAAATCAAAATGTTCCATGTCATTTCTTTTAGCCTGAACACTTTTGAACAAGCGAATAATAAACATCAAAGTTATTTATGTTATTTGAACTATTTGTCAGCAGAGAAAAAGCAACCCGCCAGTGCATAAAGTTTCTCCCAGTCGAGCACTCTGCAAAACACTCGTATATAAATTGTTATATTAAATTAAAATTGTTGTCTTGCAATACTTGTTATATAACATACTACTTTAAAGCTTTCGTTTGGTTAATAAACATAAATATGTTTAGTATTTGTCAAATATGTACATGAATATTAATATAGAAAAACATTTAAATTGTGATATTCATTTTTTCAATAATAATATGTCAATTATTTTGATACATATTTGCTGTGTGATACACATTCTTATAATTTTTTGTTTGGATTCACCTTGAAATATTGTGGATAATATCATAATTAAGCACGACTCCTTGACTGCATATATACAGCACGTAAACTTTAGCAGTGCACAGTGCCTCTACACACTTGATGACCTGTAAATCTCTGTTTTATGTACACGTTTAGTCAAGGTCTCCAGCAGCATTAGCCAACCACAAGATATGGTCGGCCCACGATAGACCGACTGGTAATGACCCATTTGCTTATGCTGGCAGACGCTTTTTGGAGCTGGCCAAAATGTTTATGGGCAAATGCATAATTAAGATGCTATTGCAGGTAGTAAGTGCTCGTCTTTGGCTTATTAAATAGCAGATAAATACGGAACGAAACGCGCCACTCGAGTTGACAATAAAAAATAAAACTATGAGAAAACCGCTCGCAATTTAACGTGTACCGGAGCAGAATGTATGAATAAATTTAACGAATTTAACCTTTCATAAGCCACAGCAAAAGGCATAAATAATTTAATTGTGAGTGTGCTCCTTGGCCAACAAGTGGCCACAAAGATAGCTGGCAAATTGTGGCTGCCATCCATCGATGTGTTTGTGCAAGTGTTTGTGTGCTTGTGCATGTTTATGGCCAAAAGCTTAGTTCTCAGAACTCTTCAGAGATTGGTCGATTGCCATGCTCAAGCTCAAGCTCAGGCATAAGCATAGTCAAGGTATTCCGGTGCATTTATTGCAATTAAACACTTGTTAATGCCAAAGCTGTTGGCCACAGAAACTCAACAAAAACAACACTACATGTAACAAGAAGCTGCCTGCAACTATGTGTGTGTGTGTGTGTGTGTATTTTGCAGCAAGATTAATGCTGAGTATTCTACTATGAATCGACGATTCGTTTCGAATTCAATGGCGACCACCAGAGGCCCCAAATAAAACGCTGACCTTGTCAATGGCAGCCAGCCGCTACTTGCAACTGCAGCGACATCGACTTCGACTTCGACTGCGACTTCGACTGCGACTGCGGCTGCTGTGGCTCGAGTGGTTTTCCTTGTATTTGATTTTTCAATTTTTCAGCACACAAACGTTGGCCTGCAGGCGGAATGCATAAGTGCACGGCACACACACGTATAAAACATAATTAAAGTGCCAAGAACTGGCGGATCAGAATTGTCTACTCGCCAGATACAATTGTATCTGTTGTTGTGTGCATGCAAAGCGGCAAATGGCAAAAATGGCCAAATAACCAAATGGCAAATTCTGTTTGGCTGGTTGATTTAAACGTTAGCGTAAAATTCGCACATTTATCGATTACAAATCAATTTCATACAATTGCGCATCTCACGTACATAGTTGGGGCTGCTTGGCGGCGACCTCGACTTGGACTCCACTCCGTTGGCGTTGCCCAAGCAGTTGTTGGAACTGGAGGGGGTTGCCAACTGTGTGCAACGCATTGCTGCCGGATTACACGATTAACGCCACTTGCATACAAATTGGCGCATTTCAGTTGCTGCGCTGCTCTGCGGTGCGGTGTGGTGTGTGTGTTTGTGTGTGTGCTATCCGTAAGATACAGATACGCGCCTGCACTCGTTAGCGTTGTTAGTGCCTGAGTGTGTGTGTGTGTGTGTGTGTGTGTGTATGTTTTCTGTTGCTGCTGCTGAATCTGAATCTGAGTCTGGGCATTGTGCGCCATTTGCTTTCCTTTGGTGTACGCCTTAGCTCGCAAATTGCATAAACAACAGCAGCGGCTACAAACGAGCCAAACGAATTGAAAACTGCAAAGGTGCACAAGGTGCGATATATAAATTACACCTCGATAAAATTGCATGCAAATTTTTGTTTTTCGATTTTTTACACCCGACCCAATGCCAACTGTAAATAAATGCATACATATGCATATGTCTGCCGCTTAGTTCGAATTCAAGCGCCAGCGAGACTGGCAGCTTTTCGCTGTCGCTGTCAGCCGCAGCTTCCTGCAAAGCCTCATCAGTATGACTGGCCGGCTACCCATCGAATCCCGACGTGACGACAGCATAAGTAAGCAGCGCATTCGCGGGATTTGTCAAATATTTGCGCTACGCTGCGCTCATTCATAAAACCTTAGACTAAAGCCTTGACTGCAACTCCAGACTCCAAGCGTCTCAGACTTAACCCCAGCGACAACCTTAGCATGTCAGTCTCTCTCTCTCCCTCGCTCTCTCTCTCTCTCTCCCTCTCTCTCTCTCTTCGTCTGTGTCGTCGCTTATGCAGTTTTTACGCCTCTCGCAAGAAAAACAAACTTTTTCAGACACTGGGTAAAGTTCGGCAAGTTTAATGCTGTTTGACTTTGATTCAATATTTGCATCGATTAAGTTTGTCAAGGTTTTACTTAGCTGAAAATCAAAATGGTACGCACATACATACATGCATACATACATACTTACAAAGAATATTTGTATGATAGTTACACGTGCGACAGCGCAAAATATTAGCATGGTTGAGTTAATCGCAAGTGAACGGAGACAGCACAAATACTAGTACTTGTAAATATAAGCACACATATTGGTTTTTGGAATGCAGTCTTAAATATCTACGCTGGACTCAGTCATATAAATTCAGTTTTCGGTTGCAGCGACAACTTGATTTTAGATTTGTACGTTTACGTACTCAAAAAACAAGATTTTACAACTGAAATATGTCATGCATGTGAAGTAAAAAGAATTCAAAATTAATGCAGCTAACTTTCAAAACTGCAAACTTTTTATGCGTCGTTTTTAAAACGTAGTTTTTATAAAATAGATAACATAAAAACAACAATTTATGCAATTATTTACAACTTCATTCCATGTTAAAACGAGCATAGTACAACATGGCGTATGCGTGATTTGTAACAGCATAGCAAGCTTTATTTGTTAATACCTTTAAAACATTTGTGTTGCAAAAACTAAAAACTGCACTTTGAGCCAGTCACTAATAATTTTCATTGCATATAAAAAATAAACGCACGTTTTTTAAATAAACTTTTTTAAATTTAATTAAACACAGCAATTATGCACACTCTATTTTCCATTTTATTTTCCGAAAATTGGTAGTTAGTTTTGTTTGTACCCTTGACCATATTAATTACAGAAAACTTTTAACAATTATATATGCATTAATGTCAACAAGTTCAATTTTACATTGTACTTAAGCAAATTTAATTATCAACGCTAAAATGCAATTGTTAGCGTTATTTTCTCGTTATCCAATTTGCATATAAACATAAACAGTATTTACATTATTCTAGTACTCAGGAAAATAATAAAAAATTGTTGATAGGTAATATTTAATTTAATTCAATTTCCTGTGCTGACGTCTGTAGTCGACATTAAATAAATAAATAAACAGAGATCAACCTATTTTTATTTTTTTTTCCTACTTTGTATTATTACCCTATACGTAATATTGTGTTTCATACAATAATCTAAAAGTGGCTTACTCTGTGGCATGAATCCAATCCTATCAATTTTGATCTTGCCAAGTAAGTTGTTTTGAAAACAAATTTCGGCTATCAAGATTTCCTGTATGTGGTGTGTATCCAAATTGTGTTCGCTGCAATTGGCTGCGCACTTTCGAAACTTTAACGCTTTTCACGCAGCACACCGACGTTGCACAATTGAGCTGGCCAGCGGTAAAATCCAAAAAATTCCCGAACCAAGCCAACGCCAGCTCGAAAAATGTATTTCAGGAAAAACGACTTGACTGTTTTTCGCGATTAGCGCGAACCACCAAAACACCAAACCACCAAAAACGACCGAAACCGAGCTTAGTTTCCAGCAAATTGAACGCGTTCCAGAACCGCGCTGCCAGGCAGACGAAAACAGACTCAGAGCGAGTGCGGCTTGCAAAAACGACAACACCTGACAGCGGGTCCAACAAACAGAGGCCTGAACGCGGCTTTGGCTTTGGCTATTAACGCGGTCGCAGTCGCCGTCGCAGTTGCGGTCGCGGTTGCCGCGCCTGCCTATGACGTTTGATGTCGACGGCGCTGCCACCTGCGACTGCGGCGGCGACGGCGACAACAACGGCGCCATTGTAGGCGGCAGTTAAAGCCAAAGCCAAGCCAAGCCAAGCTTTTGGGGTAGCAAACAAGCGTTGTAGTCAACGCCGCAGTCAGCAGCGCAGTCAGCGTTACAGGCAAAAGCCAAATTGAGTGGCACAGCCGATAGCCCAAACGAAACGGTTAATTAATTACCTGAGCAACCTGCGGCTGTAAGTCGGCAGTTGACTTGCTTGCTGCTGGCTGAAGCGTGCATTCGCTCTGTGTGTATATTTTTTTGTTGTTGTTTGCTTACAAGCGGCTAAAAGTTCAGTTCGCTAAGTTTGTAAGGGGAATGCCACTTTCAGCCTGTGTGCGCGATTGAATCATCCCTCCATCCACTGTTCAGTTCACATCCGTCAGTTGATCCTAATTGGTATGCCTGCACTGTGCGCCCGAGACGTCGTTTGGCATTGTTCGCTCATAAATTTATCAACTCGGTAATTTTCCTTTTATTTTTATTCTCGCGTATCTCTAGACAGCAAGTAAATATTCTACAGTACACTCACTCTCAAAGCTTTAATCGCGACGCAGCAATCAATCACGTAATTGCCAGCGTGTTTGTTTCGCCGTTTGCATCTACATATACATATCTTACTTTTGCATCTTTTCGCAGCAACAAAAGGCACAAATCTATTAACTGAAATACATATGTATATATATACATACATATGTAAGTACAATGAATATTTAAACAAACAAAAGACACATTAATTCAATTTGCACATACTTATGTTTCTGTTTCTGTTTTAATGATGTCATTAAAACACAAATTAAAGTACATTGATTCTTTATATGAGATACTCGTAGACAGTAGTAATATTACATTGTACTCTAAGTAAATATATGTTTCTAGATCAAATTGCTCATACGTCATGTGCTCGCTCGATGAATTCATAATCGCTTTATACCAAGTGCAAGGGAAAAATGTAGCCATCATCCATTCGATGGAACCCACATAACAAGAGGAAATTTGAGTGATGGCAGCTCTAGAATTCAAACATGAATTTGGAATTTTGAGCTAACTTTATGCTCGGTAGGTTTAAATTGAAATTACAACATTATTAATAATAATACATAAATTATTAATCCCATAGGCACTTTGAAAGATTAGACAGAAAGCCCAAGAATTCGATTACAAGTGGAAAACACAGAAAGCCACCAAGAAGGCATTTAACAATGAACCACATTTGACGATATATATAAAATAAATACGAAGCAAGATGTTAGGCAAGCATAAGCAATACGCAAAGGATTAATATTGGATTAGGAATTTCGACAAGACAGTAAGACGAAATAGCATTAGCTGCAATTCAGACCGCATAACTATGCATACATAATTTGCAGGTTTTTGTATTTGATTGACTATTTAATGTGAAGTCAAGTATCCCTAAATTGATATGAAAATAACATCTTGGCTATGCGGTCTAGCTTATGTATTAGTATTATATCAGTGTTAATCGCAAAACCGAATCATATTTTGTGCTCTGCATTCAACTAGCTTCAATTTGGATTCAAATTACCACCCAAGTTGGTATTAAATCTGCGTACACAGACTTATTACCTGCAATTATGATGAATAACAATATATTTTGGCCAGTCATGGTGTCTTTGGAATAGCAAACTCAGCCCAACCCAGGCGGCCGAATGTGTAAAACGTAAACAAACAAATAGAGAATCATATAAAAGTCAAAGTCGGAATTAGCAACATTTCACAGAGGTAATTGCTATTGCGGATTTCGTGGCAATATATATAAATACGTATATGTATGGATAGTCTGCTTGTCACTGCATAATTATCACCGCCTCTTAACGATGGGGGGGTGGGATGGGTCAATGGCGCAGAACCCCTCTATATATGCCATTGGCGTGATTTAACATCGACGCTTGTGTCAAGCTGCCTGATTTATTTTATGACTCAACACATGAGCCATGCGGCGGCATTCGACTTAATTCCCGCCCCACCATAGAAAAATACCTGTCATGATAGAACGCAAAAATTACCCGCACTTGGCCAAAGTGTGCACACACAAAAATCCATTGAAATTCGAAGCGAGTTCAGCATCGGGCAACAGCTACAAATCGCGTAAACAACTCGACTGCATTTCGTGGCATCGCCATCTTTCACCAGGCGCTCAGAGACAGGCTAAGCTGTGTGTGTGTGTGTGTGTAAGCTTGTATGTGTTTGTGTGTTTGTGTGTGTGTGTGTGGGACGCCCAGTCACCAATAAAGTCCCAAATGCGATTTTTCTAAATGCATTCGAGTGTTTTATTTATTGAGCAGCTTTATGTATGCGTATGTGCACAATCCACATTCACATACACACACACACACACACACACACACACACAAAGAGTCGTGTGTGTTTGCGCACAAGAGGCCGGGGGCAGGTGTAAATATCACGATAACTATTCATTTTAACGGGTAAACAAATGTGTTTCAAGTGCAATTAGGCGCTTGCAAGACGGTTACCTAACAATCAATGGATCAAATTAAAGGTAAATACATGTATAAGAACGTCAGTATTTGTATTTACATACACTTGCAGGCTAATCGACCAATGCGCATGTATCCTTAAACTACACAATTAAAAACAAATACAGTTAATATTATTTTAGATAAACCAAGTCCCAAAATCATATGTGCTGCAGCAAATTTTCAATTTAAACTTAGCTATTAAATCTTTTTTATACATAAGTTTGTGCGAATCTGGCATATTTAAATATATATAGATAGGTTTACATAGGTTTATATTTTTGCTTTACTATATTTTTAAATAACGGCAGCGTATTTGCTTTAAATTAAAAGAGGCAAACACTGAGCCCATACTAGCTTAAGCTACCAAATTAAATATTTACTTTGCTAGTTGAGAAAACAAATATTTTAATATTTACTCTTAGATAGCTTTCAAATAAACGAAGCAATTTCCAAGGAAATATGGAAATGTTTTCTGAATAAAAACAAACTAATGAAAAAATTCACATAATTTATTAGAGCAATATGTTGAAGACGTCAAAATTATCTAGGCATTTCCCATATGTACATTACATTTATTGTAAAATTTTAGTTTCCGCAGTGATAATTTGATAGATTTAATTATGCATTACTTATATTAAATCTTCAACATATGAAAAGTAAAACTCTAAGCCAAAAGCTCGTTGCTTGTGGAATCTAAAGCTAGCAATTATTAAGTACTCTCCTGTTGGAAACGGATTGAGCAACTTTTCGGGTCTAGGATAAAAATTCTTTAATGCTACGTAGCCCTAAAAGTTTAAAAAATAGTAAATAATTGTCATGGCTGGTGTATTGCATACTCACTTCATAGGGACAAGTATGATTAATATTCGTAAAATCCCTGAAGAGGTCCCAAATCATTTTAACGACAGGATTGTAGTTCTTTCGTAGAAACTTGCAGCCATCAACTGTGACATCAAAAAGCCAAGGCTTGTACCCATTACCCTTTTTTAGAACTTGCATTCTCACATGGATTTCCTTAGCCGGATGTAAAACAATCAGATCAATGTTTAGTATAGTCTTGTTTCGTTGCACCGCCTTCAATCGGCATTGGCCCATTGATATCCAGGATTTGTTATGGGTTTCACAAACCATATTTGTCATCTTAAAAATAACAGCACTCTGCAAAAAAAATAAAAAAAATTAACATATATGTATCCTGCATATATTTTTCACCTTCCTTTTTTTATTTTGTATTACATTAAAGTTAAAAGTCAACAGCAGCAGGCTCGACAGGAGCAGGTAATTCCAAGGAATTATACTTTGTCTCATATTAAAACCATCGATGTTTATTGATCGAATTATAATACAGCTTTAGGTTCGCTGAACGTCAAATAAAATGAGTAGCCATTCTTAATAAGTTATTATCAAGCTAAAAACATTAGTTTCGCTACAATAAATAATGATTTAAATGGGATAATACACCTAATTAAAATATGCATATCCAGCAATCCATATCCTCTATATCCTATATCAAAAAAAATGCACATTGGCGTTATTTTACTTTTAATAGCATTAATTATAAATATGAAATGACGACTAATTTAAAAAACATTAGCTATTTTAAGTGGCTTAGATATAATTGACTTAATGCTGATGTCTACTAAACTAATTGACTAGCATTTAAAAATCGTTTAATCATTTTAATACTCTCTTATATAAGCAAATAACTTATAACTAATATTCATTCAAATGTATATTTAGGTTTGAGCCTTATTAGCAAACCAATGTACCTAATAGTCACCTGAGTGTGTTGCGGTAGGTAGGCATTCATACATTAATTAATAACTTAATTTTTTCTAAAAAGCTTTTACCTCAAGTTTTCATTAATAAGGCACATGAATGCTTTTTGATTAAATATTCATTAAAGTTTCTCCATAGAAATTTGATAATAGGATTAAGACTTCTACGAATAAATACACTGGCATCAAATTATACACTGCAGAGGCAAGCTGAAGAGACTTTATTTTTGACTTTTAAAACACTTGACACACGGGGCCACTGCCTTCCAAGGATTTGTTACAGCATTTGATAAGTTAAAGATATCCGCATTCTGCAAATAATCCAACATGCAACCATTATTATGAATAATATATATGTATATGGAGCGCACCGAAAAGAAATGAAGAACCTAAAAATATTCTATGCTTATTATTATTACAAGTGCTGAAATGTAGAGTAAATTTATCAATATGTAGCTAATGAGTCTATAATGATTGAATAAAAATGACCGCATATAATTATAAGTAGTATTTAATTCAATATGCAGCTAAACAGAAAATATATCAAAAATGCTCTAGTCAAGAGTTCTCAACTATCAGCATTCATACAGAGAAACACACACGCATACAAACACAGGCTGCGCGCTTTATGCAATTTCTGTACTTCTTATTCCATTGGTCGCATACTATATTCGGGATTGAAAATCGGTTTAGATTTGACAAAGTTGGGGCAGTTTGAAGTCTGGGAAGGTCATTTATAAGGAACTTTTTGTTGTTTGGGCACTTTACAAGTCAATTTTTTTGTCACTTTTGGCGTGATTTTTGACAGAAAAATGAAACACCACAAAATCACTTTTCGTATAGTTTTTTATACTAGTTGAGACACCCACAATCAATTAAACGTAAAATTTCAAGATTCTATTTTTTGAAGAATCAAAATTTGTAAGGGTCCCCCCTTATCCTTTTTTCGTCAAAAAAAAATTAAATTAAATTTTTTCAAATATGCATAAACTTGAGATGTAGAATAAAACTAGATACCGAATTATGATCAAAATGGCCTCGGGATTGACAATCGGTTCAGATTTGACAAAGTTGTGGCAGTTTGAAGTCTGGGAAGGTCATTCATAAGGAACTTTTCGTTGTTTGGGCACTTTACAAGTCAATTTTTTTGTCACTTTTGGCGTGATTTTTGACAGAAAAATGAAACACCACAAAATCACTTTTCGTATAGTTTTTTATACTAGTTGAGACACCCACAATCAATTAAACGTAAAATTTCAAGATTCTATTTTTTGAAGAATCAAAATTTGTAAGGGTCCCCCCTTATCCTTTTTTCGTCAAAAAAAAATTAAATTAAATTTTTTCAAATATGCATAAACTTGAGATGTAGAATAAAACTAGATACCGAATTATGATCAAAATGGCCTCGGGATTGACAATCGGTTCAGATTTGACAAAGTTGTGGCAGTTTGAAGTCTGGGAAGGTCATTCATAAGGAACTTTTCGTTGTTTGGGCACTTTACAAGTCAATTTTTTTGTCACTTTTGGCGTGATTTTTGACAGAAAAATGAAACACCACAAAATCACTTTTCGTATAGTTTTTTATACTAGTTGAGACACCCACAATCAATTAAACGTAAAATTTCAAGATTCCATTTTTTTAAAAATCAAAATTGGTAAGGGTCCCCCCTTATGCTTTTTTCGTCAAAAAAATATGAAATTTAATTTTTTAAAAAATCCATAAACTTGAGATGTAGAATAAAACTAGATACCGAATTATGATCAAAATGGCCTCGGGATTGACAATCGGTTCAGATTTGACAAAGTTGTGGCAGTTTGAAGTCTGGGAAGGTCATTCATAAGGAACTTTTCGTTGTTTGGGCACTTTACAAGTCAATTTTTTTGTCACTTTTGGCGTGATTTTTGACAGAAAAATGAAACACCACAAAATCACTTTTCGTATAGTTTTTTATACTAGTTGAGACACCCACAATCAATTAAACGTAAAATTTCAAGATTCCATTTTTTTAAAAATCAAAATTTGTAAGGGTCCCCCCTTATGCTTTTTTCGTCAAAAAAATATGAAATTTAATTTTTTAAAAAATCCATAAACTTGAGATGTAGAATAAAACTAGATACCGAATTATGATCAAAATGGCCTCGGGATTGACAATCGGTTCAGATTTGACAAAGTTGTGGCAGTTTGAAGTCTGGGAAGGTCATTCATAAGGAACTTTTCGTTGTTTGGGCACTTTACAAGTCAATTTTTTTGTCACTTTTGGCGTGATTTTTGACAGAAAAATGAAACACCACAAAATCACTTTTCGTATAGTTTTTTATACTAGTTGAGACACCCACAATCAATTAAACGTAAAATTTCAAGATTCTATTTTTTGAAAAATCAAAATTTGTAAGGGTCCCCCCTTATGCTTTTTTTGTCAAAAAAATATGAAATTTAATTTTTTAAAAAATCCACAAATTTGAGATGTAGAATAAAACTAGATACCGAATTATGATCAAAATGGCCTCGGGATTGACAATCGGTTCAGATTTGACAAAGTTGTGGCAGTTTGAAGTCTGGGAAGGTCATTCATAAGGAACTTTTCGTTGTTTGGGCACTTTACAAGTCAATTTTTTTGTCACTTTTGGCGTGATTTTTGACAGAAAAATGAAACACCACAAAATCACTTTTCGTATAGTTTTTTATACTAGTTGAGACACCCACAATCAATTAAACGTAAAATTTCAAGATTCTATTTTTTGAAAAATCAAAATTTGTAAGGGTCCCCCCTTATGCTTTTTTTGTCAAAAAAATATGAAATTTAATTTTTTAAAAAATCCACAAATTTGAGATGTAGAATAATACTAGATACCGAATTATGATCAAAATGGCCTCGGGATTGACAATCGGTTCAGATTTGACAAAGTTGTGGCAGTTTGAAGTCTGGGAAGGTCATTCATAAGGAACTTTTCGTTGTTTGGGCACTTTACAAGTCAATTTTTTTGTCACTTTTGGCGTGATTTTTGACAGAAAAATGAAACACCACAAAATCACTTTTCGTATAGTTTTTTATACTAGTTGAGACACCCACAATCAATTAAACGTAAAATTTCAAGATTCCATTTTTTTAAAAATCAAAATTGGTAAGGGTCCCCCCTTATGCTTTTTTCGTCAAAAAAATATGAAATTTAATTTTTTAAAAAATCCATAAACTTGAGATGTAGAATAAAACTAGATACCGAATTATGATCAAAATGGCCTCGGGATTGACAATCGGTTCAGATTTGACAAAGTTGTGGCAGTTTGAAGTCTGGGAAGGTCATTCATAAGGAACTTTTCGTTGTTTGGGCACTTTACAAGTCAATTTTTTTGTCACTTTTGGCGTGATTTTTGACAGAAAAATGAAACACCACAAAATCACTTTTCGTATAGTTTTTTATACTAGTTGAGACACCCACAATCAATTAAACGTAAAATTTCAAGATTCTATTTTTTGAAAAATCAAAATTTGTAAGGGTCCCCCCTTATGCTTTTTTCGTCAAAAAAATATGAAATTTAATTTTTTAAAAAATCCATAAACTTGAGATGTAGAATAATACTAAGTGCCAAAATATGATTAAAATGGCCTCGGGATTGCCAATCGGTTCATATTTGACAAAGTTGTGGCAGTTTGAAGTCTGCGAAGTCCGAAAATTTATTAAAGATGTTCTAAATTTACAGGCAAAATTACCAAATTACACAGCAGAACGAGACGATTTTTAGTTTTTTAATGTCACAATTGAATATTAAAAATGTTTGCAATATAATATAAAAAAAATTTTATAAAAATGAATTATGAATATTTTAAATTTAAACTTACATTTAAGTTATTTGAAAAGCGCGCACGATGTCTAGTTCTTTTTTGAGCAGTAGCTCGATAAGTCAGGGTGAATAATCGATAACATTAATAATTGAATCGATGAGTATAATAGAACTGGTTCTAAGCCGAACTAACTCTATTGATTACTAAAACAAAAAGAATTTGGCAAAAACATTTTGGGATTATTGCAAAGCTGATAGTAATCATTAAAAGCAGCCAGCATGGATGTGATTAACAAGTTCTACTCATCAGCCGTGCAAACAGTCTCGCAGCTATCCGGCGTGCTTCCTGGCAATAATGTAACACGGGAATATGAAGTCTTGGACCAGATTTGCACAGCGGGTGTGGGTAAGAAGAAAATAGACATATGAGAAGCCAGGGAATCACTATTTGTAATTTAGGACTCATGTGGAAGGTGTACAATGGGCACAAGAAGAGCACCAAGCAGGAAGTCTCCGTTTTTGTGTTTGAGAAAAAGGTGCTGGAACGCTGGTCCAAGGAGGATCGTGAGACGATGCTGGAGACGCTGCGTCGGGGGGTGCAGCAGCTGACAAAGATCAGGCATCCCCACGTTCTTACCGTACAACATCCCCTTGAGGAGAGTCGCGATTCACTAGCATTCGCAACAGAGCCGGTATTTGCTTCTCTGGCCAACGTTGTGGGAGATGCCGTCCGATCGGACAAGAAGCTTTATGATGTGGAGATACGGCATGGGTTGCTGCAACTCTTTGATGGCCTACAGTTTCTGCACAACGATGCAAAGATAGTGCATCGCAACATTAGCGCCGAAACGATTGTGATTAATAAGAACCGCAGCTGGAAACTATTTGGATTCGATTTCTGCATAGCCAATAAGCCAGCGACAAATGGCACCGCTCATTGGCCATGTCGGGAGTATAGCACATCGTTGCATGTTCTGGCCCAGCCCAGTTTGGAGTACACAGCGCCGGAGCTGGCTTTAAACAGCGTCAACACACCGGACAGTGATCTCTTCTCACTGGGTAAGCCTTCTATTCTATCAATTATTACCAAAAGCTAATGAATTTCATTCTAGGTGTGCTCATCTTTACAATTTACTCAGGCAAGCCGCTGAAAATGTTTGGCAGCGATTACAGCAGCTTTCGGCGTTATGCCAACGAATTGAATCAGCGCAAGTATCCAGCTATGAATACAGTTCCAAATGAGCTGACTGAAAGTCTGAAGGCTTTGCTACATCCCAGCGCTACTTTGCGGCCCAAGCTGCATGAGCTGAAACAGATTGCTTACTTTCAGGATGTGGGCGTCAAGACGCTTAGCTATTTGGATTCACTTTATCAGTGGGACAATCTACAGAAATCCAAGTTCTACAAGGGTCTACCTCAGATTATACCCACGCTGCCGCATCGCGTTAATCTGCACTCCATATTGCCCTATCTGATCAAGGAGTTTGTCAACTCGCCCATGATTCCATTCGTGCTACCAAATGTGCTACTAATTGCCGAAATGAGCAACCAGCGCGAATACTGCGACCACATACTGCCACATTTGAAGCCCATTTTCAAGCTTACAGATCCAATACAGATTCTGCTGATATTTATGCAGAAAATGGATTTGCTGCTGAAGCAAACGCCAGCGGAGGAAGTAAAGCAGAGCGTGCTGCCGCTACTTTACCGTTCGCTAGAGTGCGACATGCCGCAAATACAGGAGTTGTGCCTTGGCGTGCTTCCTACTTTTTCCACTCTCATCGATTACAATGCCATGAAGAATTCAGTCATACCGCGCATTAAGAAACTATGTCTGCTCAGCAATAATGTTTCCGTTAAGGTCAACTGTCTCATATCGATTGGCAAGCTGCTGGAGAACCTGGACAAGTGGCTTGTGTTGGATGAAATCCTTCCCTTTTTGCAGCAAATACAAAGCCGCGAGCCTGCAATTGTAATGGCCATAATAGGTGGGCTTGTTAATACTTAGTAATCTATTTCTCTAATTTATTTCCATAATCGCTTTTTAGGCATTTACAAAATTGCCATGACAAACACCAAGTTGGGCATTACTAAGGATGTAATGGCGCACAAATGTATACCGTTTTTGGTGCCGCTGAGTGTGGAAAATGGACTGACCATAGCGCAATTCAATACAATCGTAGCATTAATCAAGGAGATGCTGGGACGAGTCGAGCAGGAGCAGCGTGAAAAACTGCAGCAATTGTCGACTATACAGCGGGACAACAAGTAAGAAATACTTGTAACACAAAATTAAATGCTAAACATGTCTATTTTCACTCAATAGACCCAAGGATGCTTCCGAAATTTTGGCCAATGAGATGGACAACGCAACGCTCTCGACTTCAGGCAGCTATGGTGGCAGTAATGGCAACAAGAGTGATGATGATATGTTCTCCGGTTTCAGCGTAGGACAGCCCACGAGCGCTGTGACGCAAAAGCCTACAGTTCCAACACTGGCGCCTATCAATACCAAGGAGCAACTCAAGTAGAAGACCCATTCTAAGCTGAATACCATGCAGATTAAGTCAAGACCTTATTATTTCAGAATAATGCACAATACAACGATAGATGCAACATCGAAGCCGGACATGTTTTCCCTTATGCAAAGCAATCTGAGCAGCATTGCACAGAGCACACCAGCAGCAGTAGCAGCAATAGCTCCTCCTCCGGCCGCCTTGACCTACAATGCGAGCAGTAACAATAGCAGCAACTGGCATAGCGCAAATCCGCTGGTTATGAATCATCAGCTTCCCTCGCCGCAGGGCAACAGCAACAACAATTTCTCCTCGCTGGATGACTTGGATCCATTTGGCCCGGCTGGTGCCGCCAATCAGGTGGCCAAACCCAATAATGCAAACGGGGCCAATATGTACACGCTGCAGCAACCCACAGTTAACTATGTTTATCCTACGGGCTACAATTCGATAAACAGCATGAACAGCATGCAACAGCAGATCGCTCTGAGTAAGCCAATAGGCATGGGCGGAGCTGCCTCGCCCACTGCCCCGCTGATGCCACAAACACAGTTGACGCAGTCGACGGATAGCAAGAATCTGAATTTGCTGTCTCAGCAGGATATACTTAACTTCTTGAACTAGACACATCATTCCCACTGCATGCTTTCAGAGCATGTGCTCCAAATAGCCAATGTTTTAAAATTTAAATTATATTCCGTACTATATAAATTGTGCAATTGTGTGTATGAATGTTCGTATTTTAAGGTGTTTGAACTTTTGCTCGTTGCATCGTTCTACAAATATCAATTTATAATGTGAATGTGTATAATTTATTCTTAGTCTAGGCAAACAGTCAACCAACCTATTATATATATTGTGTATTGTGCAATTTGCTCCTTAGTGTATCTCGAAAGTACACGTTAGTTAAAATATATACTTAATCAATTTAAAAACGCTGCATCACTCATTTGTTGTAATTTATTTATTCTTGCTGAGGCTTTAATTTCATGCTTTACTAATTTTGCACTTCAAATCTACAACAACTTTAAATATATTGTACAGTAGTCGCTGGAAAATTTAAAAATGAAGTATTTAAGTACTTTTCTAATGCTTTAAATCTTAAATTAATAATTTTGAGATAAAGTTTGTTTAATAAACACTGAGATATATTGAAGTTCATTTTAAATTTAAACAAGTTATATTTTAATCAATAGACTTAAAAAATAAAATATAACTTTGCACAATTTAAAATTACCTCTGGAAAGGAAGCATTTAAAATCTCAAGCGACTACTGTACAGTGTACATAATAACGATGTTCATTTCATTCCTTACATCATAGATACATTTATTTATTCATTAGCCATACTGGGCTCGCAGAGATTCCTAAAAGCTAAATAACAATTTGCGCTTGGCAAAGCTGAAGCCGAGTATTTGGTGCCAACGTAATTCTAAGTTTCGACCAGGATGTGCGTGAAGAGACTGTGCATGCGGCGCTCCACCTCCTTGTAGACGAGCGAATTGAGGCCGTCGGAGTGCATGCGCAGTGAGGCAGATCGTAGCAATGCCATGCGATTTTCATTTGGAATGGCATGTTTGTGCTTCAGCATGGTGTACTCACTGAACGCGGGATCAAAGCGACAGATCTCCACGTCAACCACCTTCAAGCGCTCATACAGGTCATCATCCTCGCCACCCCAGCCATGGTACAAATTCGACATGCCGTTGATCATCTTAAAGTGCGAGATGCTAATCGCCACCACGCCACCAAACAGCGTGCGATATGGCAGATGGAAGCGCCAGCTGTCCAGCGCCGAGCTCATGTGCCTGGGCAGAGCGGAGCAGGCGTAGATCTGTCCCGAGTTGAGGGGCATCAAATCCACGTCGTGAAGAATCAGACATGGGTAACCATAAGTGTCCGCCACCTTGGCACCAATATTAAAGAGCATGGCCCGATTGAATGGTTTCCGATCGCTCTGCTCCACCACAAAGATTCTATAATGGATTAGCTGCAATCGCAGATAGTTGTGCATATAGTTGAGGAATGCGGCCAGCTGCTCCTGTCGATCCCGATACGGCACAATGATGGCCGTACTGTAGCGGGCACGACAATCCTCCGGCTGATATTCACCTCCAATCCGGATTTCCTCGCCGCGCAGAATCCGCTCCCGATGGAATGCATCATAAACAAAATGGCTTTCAGCAAGCACCTCCTTGTAGCTGCACTCAATGAGATTAGATGAGATATTCGGTGTTGTTACCGGAAGCAGTGCATCTTCAATGTGCCCATTATCGATATAATCGTAGCGTAAGGCAAATCGATGCGGGAGCAGCAGGTAGATGAAGAGGGTGAGGCAGCCGCTAAATGTAAGCAAGTCGTATATGTGAAAACTGTGCTGCCACAGCCGTATTAACATTATTCAATATTCGAGTTTTAACGTGAGATGAATGCTACGACTCATTGCTGTAGTTTATACAACATATTTTTGTCGTCAGGAAACGGAAGAATATCGCACAGCAAACACGGCAATGTAAACAAAACAAAAAAATACTGCATTAGCATTTCGCAAAAATGTTAATAGCAGAGGAAAATAGCAGTTGGCTGTTGTTGCATTTCAAACAATATTTTTTTTTCATAAATTTGTTTATTCTTATGCTCTTATGACAATAATTTGTATAGCCATTGACTATCTAGGAAATAAAAATGCGAATAAATTTCAAATTAGCGCAAAAACCTTCCAAACGAATTTGAACATTACTTTAACAGAGCACAGCTGATTTTTTACATTATCGATTGTTAATTTCTGATAACAGATTTCGTCTTCCATCACTTATAATCGTAATTTAAAAATGTATTACATTTTAGGATGTATTCAATTGAATTAAAAAAAAACACTATCTATGGTCTTGTACGTAAATCTTAACTGTTTGTGCAAGTCGTTTTGGAAATTATTGTTTCAAAAATAAAATATTTAGTAAAAGTTTTTCATTGACTCCAAAGTTCGGTTAGCATTAAAGTTAGATATCAAGTCCAGGTCGACTCTGTAGAAATTTTCAGCCATGAAAGTCTATATTTATATATACATATGTATAGACATTTAAACATATGAAACAATTAAACAAATATTAATTTACTAACTGACCTAGAAATACTGTCGCCAAAATATATCTAAGCATAAATGTACATATGTATATACTTATTACAGTTGATAACGCAATGGTCGATAAGATATAGAAGGCTCACTAACTGCTTACTGCTCGTGGCAGTTGCTCGCCGGACGGAAAGCTGTTCACACGGACTTATGTCTATTTGATCAACCGAAATGTGCAACGCATTTAAATGTGCTGTTTACCTAGCTGTATGCTGTAGTTGCTTTATTGGATTGCGAGCTGACGAAGAACAACCACTTCAACGTCAGTAAGAAATAAGTTAGCGAATCTTTTAGAAATATTATTAAATGATCCCTGTAATAGTTAAAAACTGCACGTCGCAGGGAGAATGTCCGGATCACTCCATATGCACAAAGGTTGGCGCCAACTTGAATTGCATCTGCTGGCAAGGCTACCATCAGAATCCTGACTGGGCTCCTGAGGTTTTCGATAGAGATGACTCCGACTATTGCGGCCGGGAACCATCAAATAAAACTATTGTCATTCACAATCGTCTGCCTGTCAATAGGGAGAGCCTGGCAGTTGCTATTGTGCTAGTTTTGACGGGAGTGATTGTCGTCACTCTGGTGCTTTATTGTGCTGTTGTACTTCGTCCAATAAATCGCACCCAGGCTGCTTATCGTCGCTTGCAGCTGAGGCGTTCCAATCATCGTCGGCTAGAGGAATTTAACGATATTGACATGACTTTTCCCAATACACGTACAGTGGAATAACTTTTTCTAATATAAGTATCGATATCTAAATTGCTTTTTCACATGAATATTTGTACTTATACTTAAACATACTAAACGCTATCTCAATATTATCAGAATCAGTTAAATGTACTTCCGTTCTGTTTAAGAATTTCTTTTAATGGTGAACGGCTCTACGCTGCATACATTTATTTAATTATGATTGAAAAGAAATTTAAATCCAAGTTAATACATATCAAATGATAATGAAAAAAAACAGATGTATTTTAATGCGATAAAGGTTTCTATATTTATCAAAATGTGTCTACTTCTCTAAAACTGATTGTTGTAGCAGTAAATTTGTAATCTTGTACTAGCAGTAGCTGTATAAACTACACATATTTTTAATCAACTGCTGCTACTAATGTTGACAATTCAAATTTAAATCTTACTAATTCTGTCAATTTTAGTGCCAACTGTATATTTGGTCACCCTGAAAATACCGATATCAATACATCTATCGTACATGCGGTATTAATTATCGAAACGAGCTAGACCGGCTGAGCTACAAATCTTTGTTATTTACATTTAACAAATGCATTAGTTTTTAAATATCAATAATTGCAATATGACGTCAATTATTAAGCTGCACACCATTTCTGGTGCCATGGATGAATCGCCGCCCTGCTACATTCTACAAATAGACGATGTGCGAATATTGCTGGATTGCGGCTGGGATGAGAAGTTTGATCCAAATTTTATAAAGGAATTGAAAAGGTGAGAAGAGATAGAGTCGGCTTTTGCTTATCAATCCTCCGTCACTAATTAGCCGCAGGATTACCCTTAGATTTGTCTTCCCACACAAATTAATCATCAGCAACAGGTCGTCCCAACTTTTCAGTTAATAAGAGACCTACTAGAAACTTTGTCCTCTTCCTGTTTCGCTTACATTTAGTTGAATTCTATCTCTAGCCGGGTATAATTTTTTTCTTTTTTCTTTCTTTAACTTTCGACTCTTCTAATTTTTACTCTAAAAATGATTATTTTTCACTTGTTTTTTTTTTATTTTTAATTAATATTCCCATGTAGACATTAAATAAATAAATTTAAAATATCGCATCGTTTTAGACAAGTACACACTCTGGACGCCGTGCTGCTCTCCCATCCGGATGCATATCATCTGGGAGCGTTGCCATATCTCGTTGGGAAGTTGGGACTCAACTGTCCGATTTATGCGACGAATCCGGTCTTCAAAATGGGTCAAATGTTTATGTACGATTTGTACATGTCGCATTTTAATATGTATGAATTTGATCTGTTCTCGCTGGACGATGTGGACACTGCCTTTGAGAAGATCACACAGCTTAAGTACAATCAAACGGTTTCCTTGAAGGGTAAAGGATACGGGATATCCATAACGCCATTGAGCGCTGGTCACATGATTGGCGGGACCATTTGGAAGATTGTCAAAGTTGGCGAGGAGGATATAATATATGCCATCGATTTCAATCACAAAAAGGAACGGCATCTCAGCGGCTGTGAGCTAGACAGATTGCAGCGACCATCCCTCCTGATCACCGATGCCTACAATGCACAATATCAACAGGCGCGACGACGTGCCCGCGATGAGAAGCTGATGACCAACATTCTGCAGACGGTGCGCAACAATGGCAATGTGCTCATCGCTGTCGATACGGCAGGTCGTGTCCTGGAGCTGGCGCACATGCTCGATCAGCTGTGGAAGAACAAGGAGTCGGGTTTGATGGCCTATTCCCTGGCGCTTCTCAACAACGTTAGCTACAATGTCATTGAGTTTGCCAAGTCACAAATCGAATGGATGAGCGACAAGCTGACCAAGGCCTTTGAGGGCGCACGCAATAATCCCTTTCAGTTCAAGCACATAAATCTGTGTCACTCTCTCGCCGATGTCTACAAGCTACCTGCTGGGCCCAAGGTAGTGCTGGCCAGCACACCGGACATGGAGAGCGGCTTCACCCGCGATCTGTTCGTGCAATGGGCCGGTAATCCAAATAATAGCATAATCTTCACAACACGCACGGGTCCGGGTACGCTGAGCATGGAGCTGGTGGAGAATTCAGCGCCGGGTCGACAGCTGGAGTTGGATGTGCGGCGACGCGTTGAGCTCGAAGGCCCCGAACTAGAGGAATATCTGCGCACACAGGGCGAAAAGCTAAATCCGCTGATTATCAAGCCTGAACTTGAAGAGGAGAGCAGCTCCGAGTCTGAGGATGATATTGAAATGAGCGTCATCACTGGCAAACATGATATCGTTGTGCGTGCCGAGGGCCGTCATCATTCCGGCTTCTTCAAGTCAAACAAACGGCATCATGTCATGTTTCCCTTCCATGAGGAAAAGATCAAGTATGATGATTATGGTGAGGTTATCAATTTGGATGACTATCGCATTGTGGACGCTAGCAACGACACGACGGACGAGCAGAACAAGGAAAATGTCAAAAAGGAGGAGCCACACGTAGAGCAGCAGACCAACGGCAACATGGACAGCGATGACGAGCTGCTGGAGAAACCCACCAAGTTGATAAGCCAACGCAAGATCATCGAGATTAATGCCCAGATCCAACGCATCGATTTCGAGGGACGCTCCGATGGCGAATCGATGCTTAAGATCCTTTCCCAGCTACGACCGCGACGCGTCATTGTTGTCCATGGCACTGCCGAGGGCACCCAGGTGGTGGCCAAGCACTGCGAGCAAAATGTGGGCGCTCGCGTCTTTGCGCCACAGAAAGGCGAAATAATCGATGTGACGACTGAGATTCACATCTATCAGGTGCGTCTCACCGAGGGTCTCGTCTCCCAGCTGCAGTTCCAAAAGGGCAAAGACGCCGAGGTGGCCTGGATCGATGGCCGCCTGGGCATGCGCTTGCAGGCCATCGATGCACCAAATCAATCGGAAGTCACCGCCGAACAGGATGCTGCCGCGCAAGAGGGCAAAACTCTCACATTGGAGACACTCGAAGTAGACGAAATTCCCGTGCACAATTCGGTCCTAATCAACGAACTGAAGCTGTCCGACTTCAAGCAGGTCCTCATGCGCAACAGCATCAACTCGGAATTCTCCGGTGGCGTCCTCTGGTGCTGCAATGGCACCCTGGCGCTGCGGCGTGTCGATGTCGGCAAAGTGGCCATGGAGGGCTGCTTGTCGGAGGAGTACTACAAGATACGCGAACTGCTCTATGAGCAGTATGCTATTGTGTGAAAAATAAATAATAGATGTAACAGATATAGCTGATAGCTGATCCACTAAAAGGGAACTATACTACTTTGTCCGGAGTCAAACACGAGCGACTTTTCCAGATGTTTTGCTTTTTAATAGATGGAGAGAAAAGACAGATCGAAACTTCGGATACGTCACGTATTTACTAATATCTTAAAACTACAGGACATATATTATATGTTCTATATATACGTATTCATGTATATAATTTAGTTTATAGAAATTGCAGCATGGGATCATCGGTGCGGGAGCGTTTCTTCTTCCATTCCTCGATTTCCTCCTCGGTGGGTGCTTTAACATCGTACATGCTGTTGTATGGCCGCTTTCGATCGTCGATTTCTTCGGGGAGCTGCTTGGATCGGGGTAGCAATGTCTCCTTTTCCTTGCGTTCCTTGTCTTTCTTTTTGTTTTTTCGCTGCTCCTTGGCCTTCCTCTTCTTTTCACGCTTCTTGGACTTTTTCTTTGATTTTTTGCTCTCGTGCACGGTCTCTTCGGCCTCGGATGAGTCTTCCGAACTAGGCGCCGAGTCCACCTCGGATGCAGATGCCGGTTTCTCGTCATCTTCTCCCATTTGTATCCTGGGCAAAGCATCGACGATTGCTCCGGCTGCTGGAACACTCGATGTTGCCGGATGCTGCTGCTGCTCCGCATAGCCTTCCGGCTCCTGCATACCCACACAATATGAGTTCTTAATGAAGGACTTGCAGCATTTGTAACCCCAGCGGCCGGCATTCCAATAGCTGCCCCAGATCGTCGTGTGATTATTAATGTACACATCCTCCTCGTAAATGCTGCGCGCCTTGGGCTTCTCAATGCCTTTTATGACCTTGCCACTGCGCGAGTATTCCACATATTCCTCGGTCTGGGCGAGCAGCAACGATTTCGGCGGCACCTGCAGATGCTCCTCGCCTCCATATTTTTCCACAATGTCCGTTTTGGTCTGCAAGGGAAATAATGTTATACATTGATTGATTGAAGGAAAGTATAAGTACTCTTGATCGGTTAGCTTAATCTCGATCCCCATGAAAGGTATTTTTTTTTTATTTTTTCACTTACACTTGACTTGAACTGTTCTTTTTTCTGTTCGTACTCCTTCTGCAGCAGTTCCAGCTTTGTGGGCTCGGCTAGCAAATGGACATCGACGCCTTTACCGTGCGCCTCCCAGGCAAATAGTTGGGCCGTTGCTTGGGCTGTGGTGTCGCCAGAGAAGCGCACAAAGTTCTCACCCGCGAACTCCGCTCTAGAAATATTAAGCAAAATGAATATAGAACATGTACAAGTATAATAGCGCTGCACTTACTCCTCCTCTGGTACCGCTGGATTGGGATTATCACGCATGGAGCGCGTCTTGGGATCATAGTAAGCGGAATTTGGATCTAAATTGCGTAAGTATTTAGCAGTATCCTCGCGAATGCGCAAATTACGGACTGTAATCCGCTGCTTGGAATCGACTTTTGTGCCGGGCATGTCCACCTCATCCACGTATTTGTCCTCGTTGCCCTCCTCATCGGAGATTTCAGCATCGGGATCTGTGTAAGAGAAGTGTTGAGAACTTGCAGGTAGGGTAGAAGGCATATTTCTTACCATTCTTTAACTTATCCGTTTTTAGTTGGCGCTTTGCTTCCTCCACTTTTTCAAACTCCTCGATGATCTCGCGATGGTTGGCTGGATCATATGAGCTCCAGCGATCCCGCTTCTCATCGTAGTTGATCGACGCATCCGTCACAATGTGTTCATCATGAACCACAATGGACTCCGCGTATCTGGCTTGAACCTTTCGCGGACGCTCCAGGCAATCCTTCCTCTTGTGCGACATGGCGCCACAATTCTCGCAGGCACCTTTGCGAAACTTTGTGACCAGTTTGGTCGTGTCCAGCCCCTTAGGTGCCTTGTTATCCAGTTGGCCGCGTTCATCCTCGTGCTGTGGCCGCTGATGCTTCAGTGTGGGACCCTGGGAGCCATAATACCAAGGCGCATTGGATATGTATTGTGGGATGTGGGGGTTTATGTCGCGACCCTCCTCGTCAACGGCAGCGGGAGCAGTTCCTGCTTTACGGGCCTCCTCCAGTTCTTTGGCTTTCCGCCAATCCTCTCGAGATTTCTTCTTGGGTTCATCGTCCACATCCTGATCATCCTTGGTGTGAATGATCTGCGAGACAGATGTGCGAACAGCGTTCGAACTCATGGCGCCTCGAACTCTTTAACGTTTAATAATAAAAATAAATAAACCAAAATGTTGTTACCAGGGCTGCAAACTAACTGATGACCATACTGGTTCAATTGATTATTTCTATCGACTTAGTGCGATAACAAGCCCTTCTGGATCAGCGTTGGTTAATATTATTTGCGAGACAGACGGGCGAACAGAACTTGAACTCATGGGACATGGAACTCCTTAACGTTGTTAAGCGTTGCCTAGACATCAAAATAAATAAAAGAAGCTTCTTTTATTTTAGTAGCAGGGCTGCAATGTAGTGGTGAACAATATAGCTTGGTACAATTGAATAACATTTCTATCGATTAGTACGATAACATGCCATTCGCACAAAAGCGTGCACATGCAAATAATAAGTGTGACTGGCAACTCTGACGGCGTCTCATTCGTGTAAAAATTATACTACAGTGCAGACGCGTCTTAAAAATTATAGATTACTAAACGTCGATTTAGTTATTACAAATCATTCCACACGCATATATATCAATAAATAACGTGCCTCGTGCATTTTAACACGCAACTAAACCACTAAGGAAAAATCGATTAACTAAAAAAATGGTAATGTTGTTTAACAAAGAAAAAAAGCAATTTTGACATAGTGTAAACGTAGTTTATTGCGCGTGCTTTAACCACGTAGCTCCGCGAACATCTCCAATTGCGCTAATGATGCGCGCTGCTTTTTGAAGGCACTGTTATTATTGTGGCGGGGCGGCAAAAAGAACCGTTCGTGTTTAACCTCAAACTTTGGTTGCCGCCACCATTTTGTGTGGTGTATATGTGTATGTGTTTGTTTTTTGGTGTTTTACTAATACAATTCTCTTTCTGCAGGCTGGCGGCAAAGCGGGCAAAGACTCTGGCAAAGCCAAGGCGAAAGCGGTTTCACGCTCAGCGCGCGCGGGACTTCAGGTGAGTTACTGTTAATGTTACAGTTCTGTTACAATTGTTGTTGTCGTCTGTACCAAATACAGTTTGGCGCCTTTTTTACCGCTCACACACATTGTAAACAGGGTGCGTTTTGATGCATGCATATTTGTATATATACGCTTGTGTGTGTGTTCTGGGAAATAAATAGCTTGTTGTGTGCTACTTTTGGGGGTAGCAAAACATAAACAAGAGTCGCATATTTTTTGAATGCCAATTTGAATTATCTTTACACAATTATATTATTTTTTATATAAACTTTAAAATAATTTTATTTTATCTAAAAATTATAATTTTGATTTTTAATAAAATTTTAATAATTTGTTTTTTGTTTTAATTTAATGTTCTATGTGAACTAAATAAATATATGCTTTTTTTTCTGCAGTTTCCCGTTGGTCGTATTCATCGCCACTTAAAAAGCCGCACAACATCGCATGGACGTGTTGGTGCCACTGCCGCCGTTTACTCTGCAGCCATTTTGGAATATTTAACTGCTGAGGTATGTTTGTTTCCCGCCTAATATCCGTTTTTGTAACGGTTAACTAATAATGTATGCGCAGGCATTAATAACGGCATTTGTTTACATGCTCTTCATATAACATAACAGCGCACTGTTAGCTAACATATTCCAATTGGAATGTACGATTAATTGTTTTGATGTTGTTTTGCAGGTATTGGAGTTGGCAGGCAACGCATCGAAAGATCTAAAAGTAAAGCGTATTACGCCGCGTCATTTGCAGTTGGCCATTCGCGGTGACGAGGAGTTGGACAGCCTGATCAAAGCAACCATTGCCGGTGGTGGCGTCATTCCGCACATACACAAGTCGCTTATTGGCAAGAAAGAGGACACTGTACAGGATCCGCAGCGAAAGGGAAATGTTATTCTGTCGCAGGCTTATTAATACAATTCTCGCTTTTGACCATTTTCGGAATACAAATTTTACAATCTATGTTTAAAAATGAAAAAACTATATTAAAAACAAAAAAACGACGCGTTGTAACACAATTCTGCGTTAAGCATAATTCTAGGTAACGGCTGGTTAGGTTAACCTAGCCTAGCCTAATTCTAACTTACAACAATTTCTGTCCCCCTATCTCCACTCCCATGGCCCTACCCTACATCAACACATACGCACTTACACACACACACACACACACATACAAAATGTAAACTTAACTGTCAAGTAAAGAGAACGAGGATATGCAAACTTAATTTAGAGCAAAGTAAATTACACAAATAAATTTAATAAAACTTTAAATAAAAAAATAATTAATAAAATGCCCAAAACTGTTATTGGAAAATTTATTAGACAATTAGTTGTTGAAATAAAGTTTGTGAGCGCAAAGTAAAATTACATTATTCAAAATAACTGGGATTCCTTTTTCAAGAATTCAGTTTAACCCAGCAAATGGGGCACCGCCTTCTGCACATCGTCGCAACGCTCCTTGAGGTCCTCGGCATCCAGTTCCAGGCAGCCACCCCACTCGATCAACGTGATGCGATGATCCTTATTGGAATCACACGACTCCAGGAACGGAGCAATACAATGCTCCAAGCTGACCAACGGTGCGCGAATGGGGAACAGTTCGTGCCGTGACACGGAGCGATCGGTGTCGCCATCGAGATCGCACCATTTCCACACCGCCGCATTGGCCCAGCGACGGGAGTTGTTCGTCTCAGCCTCCAGTTCCATTTGCATGTAGTGCTCGGTGAGCTCATCGCGCTCGGCCAGATCCCGCATCACGTTGAACAACCAGTCGCGCATGCGACGCGGGAAGTCCTTCAGGTCCTCGCCATCGCAAACGCGCGACTCGTGACAGGCGCCATAGTAGTCAATATGCAGATGAGCATTGTCCGGATGACGGCAGCCGGGCGCCTTGATGTCGCACCAGCAACGCTGCTGGTAAACGGCACAGTCCGAGGGCCAAGTCTCGTTCTTGTTGGTGCACACATGACGACGTGTATCCGACTCCTCGGGACACTCGGGAATGCAGATGCACTCGGGCTTGTTCTTGCTAAGCTGGCAAATGCGACCGGCGCCACAGTGCATTGTCTCGCAGGGATCGACCTCGACGACCGGATTCAGTATATTATGCTGCACATCCGCCAATTTCTGGGCCAGCTCGTTCTCACGCTCCACATCTTTATTCTAAAGGAGTGTCAAAATAATGTTATTATTATATATATTAAAGAATATAGTTATTAACTATCAACCTAACTTGGAAAGCGCACTGGTTACTAAGGCCCTCGGGATTCGGATCCGGATCCTCGTTAGGCCACAATATTAAATAATATAAACAGTTGAAAAACACACACCTTATTCTTCTCCTCCAGCAATTGGAGAAACTCCTCATCGTTGTCATCGAACTCGGCAATGTCCTCCAAGTCGAGATCAGTGAGCGACTGCTCCGCATTCTCCTCGGAGCGCACTTGCGACAGTGCCAGCAGCCCCAAACAGAGCAGCAGCCAAATCGAACGCATCTTGTCAGTAGTTAACTACAAAACTGAAAGTACTCTTTATGTATACATATATATTTGTGAGCCACTGTCTAATCTCCCTCAAGTGTGGGAGGTCAAACAAGTGGAGCGATTAAATTTGGCCTTCAAACGCAACCAACATTTTTTTTGGAAATTTCGCGCTAAACTAATTATTGGAATATTCTTCAAGGCTCGTGACTGTACTGCAAGAGTAACGGTTCTGGCTGTCACTGTCAGCAACCCCCTTTTTGGGGTGACTTACACAGTGACGTCTCAGCCAGCCAGTTGAAGAAGCCAAATTTCTGTGCATGTAAACGATTCGAAAAGGTCATTTACCAGAAAAGTGGCGGAATTCAATGGAAACAATGCACACTTATTGTTGGTGGTGAGAAATCTGTATGGGGAGAACGGCGTTGCAACTTTGTAGAGGCGACTGGGGTGGACCAGCTAATGAGCTAGATACACATTGAGTTTCTTTCAGAATAGACGGTAATTGAAGCAACATTCTCTTTAGATATTGCTTTTGATATGTGATTTAGAAAAAAGTACTTAGGAAACGGGATTTTCTGATCTGTGGAATAGTGGGATAGTATTTAAAGAAATATTTTTGATGTAGAAATATAACTAAACATACATCGTATTCATAAGTCCCTATTTGATACATAACTTAATAGTGAATACAAATTGGAATGCAATCGGAGTTACAAAAAATAAATACTTATTTATTTCCGTATATCATAATAAGAATTAAAAGCCAAATAGTGTTATAAAACCGAAAGATAGTATGAAAAAGTTGAGAATTTTAGTTTTAAGGCATCTAATGCACGAAAAATACGATTTTATTTTCAGAAAGTTGCAATTCTCGAGTGTCCACTGTACTTTGCAAAAGACTGAATAGAAATTGCAATGCATTTTGGTCCACACCAAAAACAAGCAAAGATTTTGACAGCATATTGAACACATGTGTTTTCCAGTTCAAAGCATTTGAAAATTGTTTACGATGCCAGCGTTGGCATAAAATCCGCATTTCTGAATTCAATTCTACATATGTATATAAATACACATATGTACATTAAATTGTATATGGAACATACTGCTGATTAAAGCTGCTGACCTTAATGCTGGGGTAACATGAAAACTATGGGCTAATATTTTAATCAACCTCATTTTAATAAGCACAAGTATATAATTTATAGATTTACATATGTATGTACATACTATATAGTTAGACATACATGAAGTTGAACAACGACAGTAGCAGACTTATCGCATTAGCTTGGCCCGTGCTTATCTCTAGCCTGAGCTTCCGTTTTGGGACTCGAGATTTGCTTAATCGCCGCTTTTTGAGTAGCCGCAACAAATGCGCAATGTTTCTGTGAATGTGGCACATCAATTCCTATATACACACAGCTCACATGTACATATGTATGTATCTATATCTTGGCAATTTCCAGGAATTTTTAAGTTGATGCTGCATTCTCGTGAGCGCAATTCGTTGTAGCTGCAGTTTAATTATAACAAAAAACGACAAAGAATGACGTGATGCAACCAGCGCATATAGCCGCAGATATTATTAGTATGTTTGTGTGGCAGCCGCAATGCACCAGAATAATCATTGTAATCATAAGCTACACTGGGCAAAAACTAGTTCTGCATTGTGAACTAAATTATGAAAAAATTGTAGAAACATTTTAAATATTTAAGATTTAAGCGCATAGTCTGAATTACTTTTATTTTTACTATTAAATCATATTGAATGCAACTGTTTTTTTTTTGAGTGTAGCAATTGAAATGAATTTGCGGAACTGCACTTTGATGATGATGACACTTATGTGTCCAGATCTAACGATTTATAGTATAAAACAGTGACACCAGTCTGTCAGTTTTAGTAATTTAATCAAATTAATTGGCAATATGCGAGGGAATTGAGTTCAATTAACTTTAATTTCGATTCCTTTACGCAGATTATTGAACTTGAATATCAGAATACAATTACAAGCTGAGCACGCAGAATGCGATGTCACTCGTATTTCAAAATTTTGGACATAATACTATAAAGCGGGACAGGCACGAACGAGTAATCCATAATTGTTTCGCAGCTGTTTGTAATACTTACTTAAAATTTTGAATTTATTCCTGTACGATTGTAAACTAGAATGTCCAATCGCGTCGGCGGCAGACGAGTGACTGTTGGCCAGTCGGAGAGCTAACCAGCGATTATAGATCGTCGCCACATATCGCTAAACTGGAGCACAGGCATACAACATAACATTGGGGCCGCACAACTTGTTGGCTTCCAACATGTTCGTTGCAATAAAAACACCGATTTTTAGTTTTTACTTAAATACGATTTGATTTTATTGCGTGTATTTTTATATAGGAATCATGTACTATAGAAACTAAATACTTAGTTGATCCATCATATAGACTTACCTCTGATTTTAGATCTGGAATTTAGTTGGCATTTGTTGGCTCTGTTCATCCAGCAGTGCTCAAGGGCTTAGTTTTATTGGAATAGAAATAGTGATGCGGTACTTTAAGAATTGCTGGATTATTGTTGTATCTATGCTAAATACATATAAATAGCGATAGCTAAGCAGTCGTAGAAACTATATATATGTTAAAAATTCGCGTATCTGAATTTGTACCCACTAACTTACCTTAAGGCTTGATGCAAAGACATTAAAAAAAGACTTTACACATATATTGTAAAAGCTTATATAGATTAGATTTAGAAAATAATTGGTAGCACTTGTTTCTAGCGCTGCATATGTATACGATTAACTAAATTTGTAACTGTTAATTTAAGTAGTTGGTTAAGTATTGCTCTAAGTACTTAGTTTGCTTCCGTTGTTAAACGAGACTTACTTAAAATTGCAGCTATTTTGGGGCAGCTCAAATAAATATTTAGATACATAGTGTGGGTTTCAGGGATTTATTTATTTAAAAATAAATATATATATTTTTGTTGTTTCTCATAAATTTATATTATATATTCAATAGTTTTATTGTAAATGTAAGTATGCTTGTAGTTTGTATGTAGTACTAAGTAGTAGAGCTAAATTAAACTGGCAAACTAGGGACTTCTCTTATTTAGGTACCCCATACATAATGAAATACATATCGTATATAGTATATAAGTAAAATTTAGAAAACTCGAGTAAATGAAATTGTTCAAGGCCTTTGGCGTGCGCTACAAAACTTAAGCATATCAATACATATCAGGATATATAGTAGCAACATCTATAGCTGTCAAGTTATGCTAAACTTAGAGTTCATGTCGTGGTTGATCTTTCGTTAATACATAAATTAATTAGTTAAATTTCAAAAATGTTGCAACTAAATTCATATTTGTCACACAAAAAACAAATCAGCTCTCCATTATTATTATTATTCTTTTTTGTTTAGATTGTTTCAGTTGCTGATGATCGAGAAAGCATTATAAAGGGGTTTGCTCTACAAATATTAACATCTGATTGTCCAAGATCAGAAAATTGTAGGCCTCTAGCGCTTTCCAGCAACAGCAAAATGAGTTTCAGTGAGAGGAAACCTTTAATAACTTAACATAAAGATAAGTAGAGTGTATATCAGACAGTCATATACGTATATATTTATATACATTTATGTTTATAAAAATTGACAATAATTTTGATATCAACTCGTTTATAATTATACATATTTCTATAGTATATAACTTTGTTTCATATATATAATATAATATGCGCATCCGTGCGTTGCTCACCAGCTTTCCGATTTGATTTGACGTTATATTACTGGACGTATCTTTTTTGGATTTTATGCTCGACAGCCAACATGGTTTGTATACGAGTATTAAGGCGTCTAACAACTAAAAGTACTTTACTTGCTCTATAAGCTCTGGCTAAGACGGTGAAACGAGTCCTTCAACTGCTAATAGTTTTATTGGTTTAATTCGATTAGAAAACTACAATTACGATTTGAGGTTGGTGAGCTACGCATGGGCGCTGGGTTCTTCTTCTTTTTTTTTTTTAATATAGACTGAGTTACAGTTTAATTATAATATATATCTATATATCTATGGAGAGATAAAGTGAGAGAGCGCTAGTTGGGATAATTAATATTAAAGTTTACAAAAATATGTTTTGAAAATAAAGCATGGCAAGTTAACACTAAATGAAATGAAACGCATGTGGCTACAACTTTCAGTTGTACCTAACAAGATCTTAAAATAATTTCTTCATATATTTGTGTTATTTTATATACATAGATGCCTATCAATCATTCAATAAATAACATTAGAGCTTATGTAAGAGTTAAAAAACTGTAGTTAGTTGCCGTTTGCTCAGTTAGATATATATTGATATACATACATATATATGTAAATATATACATATTTTGAAAGAGAGACAACGTAGTTAATATGTATCCTGTTTTAAGTTACTAAGCGAGTGTGTCCTAGCTTATAACAAGCCTATTTATCTGTATCTGTATTTGTATCTTGTTTTCTGAGCTTTTGTGCTGCACCAAAGGCACACACACAAAAAGGCATCTAAATTAAAGAGAATTATAAAGATTAGTACTTTGACATACTTATAAAGAGGGACACAATTGGAGTCAGTATTTGGTACCTTAAACTTAGCTTTGCTTTGCTTTTTAAATGTAAACGTACCACAACAATGACAACGCAATGGCGCAGGGACAGATTGCCTTACTTTACTCACCCGCACTAACGACGATATTTGCTGTTGGCGCTGGCGCCAGTAGCCACCGAACCATTGGATACACTTTTAGGCACTGGACCCGACGAGGGGCCATTGCCACTGGGCGGCGGTGCTGCGGCATTGTAGGGCGCATAGCCAGGTGCGGGTGGCTGGGCGTTGTCTATATGGGCAACAATATGAAAATATAAATTTAACTAATTATAACAATAAGTCCAATCACTTACGATAGCTGCTGGGTGGTGCGGCCGCATAGGGATTCATGCGGTTGCCATTCATGTTGTGCTTGGTGGGGCCACCACCATAGTTTTGCTGATAGCCACTGCCAAAGTTTGGCGGTGCCGCCTGCTGCTGCGGTGGTGGCGGCTGATGAGGCGGTGGACACTGTGTCAGCGGCATAGAACCAGGAATGGGCGGAGCCGCAGACGATGGCATATTCCAACCGCCCACCGCTGGCGGCGGCGGACCATTGCGGTGATGACCGCCGGGCGGCATGCCAGGTGCGGGCGGCTGCACTGCAGGCGGACCTCCCCATTGATTGGGATGCCACTGCTGGGCACCTGGTGGTGGCGGCGGTGGTGCATTCCAGCCATTCTGAGCGGGTGGATAACCGTTCCAAGCATTCATTTGCGGCGGCGGCGGCTGCTGATAATACTGCTGCATTGGTGGCGGTGGTCCCCAATAGTTGTAGTTTGGTGGCGGCGCCGACATTGGCGGTGGCGGCGGCTGATGCTGATACGGCGCCATTTGCTGCGGCGGAGGCACTGGGGGACGGTAGCCGGTTGGGGGCATGTTGGTCTTAGGCGGCGGTTGCTGCTGCTGCTGCATCATCTTATTGCCATTGGCAGCAGCGCCCTGTGCCATGCGGTCTTTCTTTTCCAAATTGTAAATAGACTTCTTGACATCGACGAGCACGTATTTAATAGAGTGCTGCCGTTGAACTGTTGTTGGTGTAATAAATGGGTTATTTTTGAATTGAGTATTGAGTAAATTAATACAGTGGTCTTTCGGAAGTCAAAGTTGAAGACTTCGAAGAAACCACTGTATTATTTAAATATTGTTAGCTTACGTATAGCTTTGTCTACGGCATCGTAATCATCAAACTCGATGAACGCAAAGCCACGGCGCTTTCCCGTAGTTTTGTCTGTTAGCAATTTGACGGAGACCACATTGCCGAATTGGAGGAAATACTCGCGTAGGCAATCCTCGTCGTGATTGTCCTTCAGACCGCCGACAAATAGCTTCTTAACCGAAATATTTGTCTCGCGTGTCTCGCGCTCCGGACGGGGCAATGCGCGTTTAGCTTCCACCGTTCTAGACGCGACCGAGAAAGATAAAAGATATGAGTTTCAAGTTTAATTACATGTCATTTACAGACAAGACAGCAAATTATACGACACATACTTGCCGTCGATGATATGGGGCCGGTTCTCTTGCGCAGTATCTACCATAGCGGACTTTGTATAAGTAATAAAGCCAAAGCCACGTGAGCGCTTAGTGGCCGCATCCCGCATCACAACAACATCAACCACTTTGCCCCACTGTGAATAGAATACCTTGAGGCCCTCCTCTGTGGTGTAGGGTGCCAAGCCGCCAATGAACAGTTTGCGCAAATGCTCCAACTCGCAAATGTCCTGCTGCATTAATTAGATATAATTATATACATGTATTAATAACTTTTTTTTTTAGTTATTTGATGTTGTCTAAAGACAGTCAACATAAGAAATTTAATAAAATATTAATAAAATTAAAAGAAATATTGTTAAACAATATATATTTGCAATTAAAATAATGAAAATTGACACTCCTTTATTGTTTGCAGCCTTAAAAGTACTTAAAGTAAATAAACGTAAAAACAAAAACAATTTTGTTAAAAACAGTGATTTTGTTGTGTACCACATTGCATTGTGGAATGAGTGCAGTGGAGCAGAAAGCCGAAAATGTATTGATACTTACGTCATCATCTTTAATTTCAAATATATCGGTTACAGTATCATCGGGGGAATCCTCCAACTTAATTACTTGAGGTGAGTTTGCCATATTTGGCGCACGTTTTATTCAATTTACAAAATCAACCTGCAAAACTGCAACTATTTAGACACGCACGCCAAGAAAAAGATAGAGATGTGCAAGATATATCGATGTATTGAATTATCGACAAAGACTTGTCCGATAGTTTAAATGGGCATACACTTTTTCGACAGCCCTGGCTTGTTATTGTTGCGCAAATCATGTACGTTTTCTAGTCGGTTATTGTTATTATTTTTTTGGTAAATTAAACAGCGGCTATTTCAACTGCTGCAACATCAAATGCAGTTTACCTAGGGTAAGTACGTCATTGTGCTGGCAGAGTGCAATCACTCCAAAAAATCTGCTTTCCAAGCAGATCATATAAAATAGTGTTGCGAACTTAGCTTTTTAAAAGCTGAAAGCCAAGAACTAGTTGAATCTAATCAATGTTAATTGTACTCGGTATCAAAAACTTATAAACAGTATGTCAGGTGCCCAATTCCCTACAAAAGAGGCTTTTTTAAGACTTAATATTTAAACTCCCATAACTTTGCCAAAACTGAACGGATTATCTATCCAGAGGTCATTTAGGTCATTGCCTAGTTACCTTATCATTTTATTTTTTTTTTTTCATTTTTTAAAGATTCTTGAAGTGAAAGTATATATATTCTTGATCACTATCAATAGATGAGTCGATTAAGCTATGTCCGTCTGTGCGTCCGTCTGTCCGTTTCTCAGAGACTACAAAAGCTAGAGTCTTCATATTTGAAATATAATTTCTCTTAGTGCCGGGACCAGACCAGTTTATAAGTTATCGATAAATTTCGATTCCAGACCAGTGTTTTTTAAGCATAACTTGAAAGTCATAAGAGACTTCATATTTGGAATATAAGTTCTCGAATTGCCGACTCAATACAAGTTCATCATATATTTTTCGATATCTTGACACGTTTAAAAGTTATCGATAAATTAAGATTCCAGACCAATGTTTTTTAGGTATAACTTGAAAGTTATAAGAGGTAGAGACACCAAATTTTGTATGTATATTCTCCTATGGCATACAGAAGTACAAAATTCAGATTATTTTATTATTTATTATTGTCATAATTTTTGACAAGAAATCCGAATTTTTGTAGTGTCTTAACTTTGAGATCAGAACTATTTAGGATGATAAACCATGCATAAAATGGCCTCGGGATTGAAGATCGGATCAGTTTTGGCAAAGTTATGGCAATTTGAAGCACAGGAAGGCCATTTTTAGGGACTTTTAACTTGGCATGTGACCATTGTTGTCATGATTTTTGACAAGAAATCCGAATTTCCGAAGTTTCTCAACTTTGAATGTAGTTTTATTAAGAATGACAGTCCGTGCATAAAATGGCCTCGGGATTGAAGATCGGATCAGTTTTGGCAAAGTGATGGCAATTTGAAGTACAGGAAGGCCATTTTTAGGGACTTTTAACTTGGCATGTGACCATTGTTGTCATGATTTTTGACAAGAAATCCGAATTTCCGAAGTTTCTCAACTTTGAATGTAGTTTTATTAAGAATGACAGTCCGTGCATAAAATGGCCTCGGGATTAAAAATCGGCTCAGTTTTAGCAAAGTTATGTCAATTTGAAGTCTGGGAAGGACATTTTTAGGGACGTGACAAGAAATCCGACTTTGTGTTGTTCCTCAATTTTGAATGCAGAACTATTAAGGATGACAAACCATGCAAAAAATGGGCTCGGGGTTGAAGATCGGTTTATTTTTAACGAAGCTAGGCAGTTTGAAGTCTAGGAAGGCGCTTGCTTGGGACTTAGAATCTTCAGACAACACTATTGTTGTCATGATTTTTGACAAGAAATCTGAATTTTTGTAGTTTCTCAACTTTGAATGCAGAACTATTAAGGATGGCAAACCATCGGGATTGAAGATCGGTTCAGTTTTGGCTATTTGAAGTCGTAGAAGGTCATTTCAACGTAAAGTATGTAAATAATATTTGTGTATGTGTGTGTTTCTATGTACGAATGCAGATAAATAATTATGAATGAACATAAGGGGTGGGTTCAAAGTCCTAGTCGGGCACTCTTGGCTAGAGTACTCTCACTTGGAAACAGATTATCAACAGATAGGAGATGTCAATCTTACACTTTCTTATTTGATTTATGCTTAGTTTATTCAATGCACCATTATTTTGTGATGACATGTCTGACAACTTAAAATAGAGATTCGCTTAATATAGCAACTTAAGTGTTAAATGATTTAAAGCTCCGTTAAATTAGCCAACATTTGGTTAAAGCTAACACGAATTAATAAGCGTTGGCGGAGGCACAAAACGGCTGCTTCGCTGCTGCGGTTGCTGCTGCTGCTGATCGGGATGCACTTCATGATGATGTTGATGGTGTGGGTGTGGGTGTGGGTGTTGGTGCTCAATGTCAATATAATTAACATCGGAACGACGAGCGTTATTTATGAGTGGTGAACGGTCCTTGGGCAGCGGCGCTGGCAGCAGGGGCTGCAATCCCGCTGGTGTTCCATAGTAGCCGCCGGCGCTGCCAAGGATTGCGGTTGCTGCGCTGTTGGCTGGCGCAGCCGTCGCATAACTCCCTTGGCCCATGATAGAGCTCATAAAACCATTGGCCACGACAAAGTTCCTGCAAATTGATTGTATCGTGCATTACATAAAATGAGCCAACTTTGAATGACCCAGTCCAGACCTTAGGCCTGGACAGGAGAGCCCGACCCCGAACCCTGTTATTGTCTAATTGGGCCTGTGTGCGCGTAAATGTCGTAAAATTAATTTCGTGTTAATTTTATGGGAGTACATCAATTAAACTTGTGACATTTCTTTGAATTACTTCCGTTGCAAAATTGTGTCCCCTTTTAGCTGTTAGCCATTAAAAATGAATAAAATACTTATCATAATGAAGAAGACACTCTATGTTATTTACGTTAATTTTAATTTGGATAAATAGTTGACTTGATTTAATTTTAATAAGCTTTGATATATTTGAATGCAAAGGATTTTTAATAGGCTTTTCATTTAAAGGTTAATTACGCAGATCTCTGAGACTACAAGAACTAGGAACATCAAATTTTGTGCAATAATCTTGATTTTTGTGAACCACAAATTTGAAAAAGATCGAACAATAAACACAGAAGAAACTATGTATACACATAAGAACGGTGCAGGGTATCTCCTGGTCGGGCACTCTCAACTGGATAACTTTAATATATATATATTTTGTTTTCGAATGACACTCACCTGTAGTGCTGATCGATTTGGGCTTTCTCAATGCGTTTATCCTTTGCGCGTCGATTCTGGAACCATATTTTGATTTGTGTCTCCGTGAGGCGCAGCGTCTCCGCCAACTCAAAGCGTCGACTTCTCGATATGTACTCGTTGCGATGGAACTCCACCTCCAAACGCAGCGTTTGCTCCGTGCTGAAGGTGGTGCGCTGTCGTCTCTGGCGTCCCTCCTTGCGGCGACGTCGAGCCACTGCCCAAATAGACAAGAGATAATCAAATTGTTAGCCAGGATATCATAATCCACAACAATAGCCTAATTGCTGCACGCACAAGGAAGATAGATGCTAGAGCGAACTAATCTTACATTAATAAACCATCAAATTGCGTTCAGCGCCAGCTACAATAAATGTCCTTGCGTGTGAACAAGTTAAACAAATAATTAACCAACCTCCTCACTGATCGCGTTTACAGCGCACATTAAAATGCATTTTACACGTGTTCCTCCAGGACTGTCCATTACAAACAGCACCACCAGCACCACTAACACCACCCATTCCGCCCACTCCGCCCATTCCGCCCATCCGCCTCTGGCACCATCACATCAATTCATACTTTGGACAATCTGAGCCGGGAAACTTTCAACAATGCGAACAGCTGTCTCCCATCATTCCATTGTTATGTTTGTTGTAGTCCTAACAGTCATCATAATTATACACTTGCTTGAAGAGTATAACAAATTTGACATGCGATTTGCAACGCTTATGAAGTTTGGATAACTTGAGATTGCAAACTAAAAACGTTTAGCAAAAATATTAAAAATTAAACAAAAAAATGTAAAAAGTGAAATTTTTTGTGCCTATTAAATTTAAATTTAAAAAAAAAATAAGTACAGGTTGAATAGTTTGGGAATGAAGTGACTGGGATAAGAGTAAATAAGTTAAGATTCATAGATGTAGGAAAGGGTAATCTTATCTTTGAAAATACATCTTTGATTGTAAGAAGAAATATAAATAAATGTATATAGAAGTATTTAATTATATAGTGGTTCCAGAAATCTTTTTTAAATGTGTGCCGTGGCTCGGAAACTACTTGATCTACTTGAAATGTGCATTATAAGGGTATTGGCACTTCGGTATGCAGCAAATCAGATTCTGTTTTGTTTGCACTGTGCTATGACGTAAACGTCATCCAAGCGCACATTATTCTCTTCTAGCCACACCCAATTCACAAACATCGTGTTCACTTTCATTGTCTGTTGCAAGTACGCTGATTACCGCCTAATTGTTGTTTCCGCCCTAAACCCCCTCCGGCCCACATTTTCGCCTTTGCAAATGCGAAGCTGTAAAGTTTTCATATACCTCATACTTACATATATACGTATATATATATTTAAGGCGGGCTAATCTCTAGTTCTCGCCTGATTACCCTTTGCCTGACTAACTGCAAAGCTCCCAACTGCCTTAAGCTCTGCTTGCGGCTTATGTATGTGCGAACAGATATATATATGTATATGTATATATTTTTTTTAAATCACGTGTGAAATTCGATATGACAAGTGTCCTTTGAGCTGGCGCAAGTGTCTGCTGTGTGTGTGTGTGTTTTTTTAGGTTTCCTGTTGAGCTCAATTACAATGCTAATTTTTTACCAATCCGTTTATTTTTTCAGCTAGCTCTTCAAGTGAGATATACTTATTTGGGGTGCCACACAATAATTATGTGCCTGGCAATATCATCTCTCTCTTATCAACCCACTGTGCATTCTTAATTTCAACATCAATTTCCATACCACAAGTCCTTTTTAAGAGCGACCTTTAAGCGAGATTACCGCAAGTAAATGGGAATTTTTCCAGCTCAATGCTTTTTAATATTTTGTTATTTTTTTTGTACTATTCTTCTTTCTTTATTCATTCTTTTTTCAGCTTGTGCGTTATTGTTTCCTCTGCTTCGGCTTTATTTTTGCATATTTTTTCTTCAATGATTTACCGACAAGTGCAAGGATATTTAATAGCCATTGCTGGCCAAGCAATTTTTTGTAGTTCCTGCGGAACTAATTTTTTTGGCCACCAAACTTTTGCACCTGCATGCATCAACGTGTGAATATTTCAACGCTTTCTCTTTGACATTACAGAACTCCAACTGATCTCAATGCCTGCTCCACTGCGTTTGAGAAGTCCGCTCTGCCTGCTAGGACGCGCCGGAACTCAACTAACCGCCGTCCTCCAGGCCAGACATCTGTCGGACAAAGATGCCTCGGACATAGAGGTAAGTGCTCATTGAAATTTGCTACTTATAACACTATACACATATATATCTATGGCAGCTACCCCCGGAACCCACCACCTGCTGCATGTCCGGATGCGCCAACTGCGTCTGGATTGCGTATGCCCAGGATGTGGCCAAATTACTGGGTGCCAATGACGAGCGTGTCCGTGAGATTGTCTTGGCCAAGATCAAAGATCCCAACTTGCGTATGTTTTTGGACCTGGAGCTGCGCAACATAAAACTGTTGCAAGAGAGCAGCGCAAAGGAGCCGCCGAAGGATCCCAAAAAGTCTTAGATTTTCAATAGCACAAATTAATCAAGTAGCCTAAATTAGTTTGTTAAAATACATAAATTAAAAACTGAATATGACTAGTTTGAAGATCATTATTTAAATATTTATCTGCCTTAGGAAGCTTACTTAATTTCGAGGAAATTCAATTCGAGAATAATGCTGATTTCAGGAAGTCCTACTTTTATATGCAAAAAATATATATCTCGTCGAGTAGATCTCGGAGATTATAAGAGCTAGAGACTTCATATTTCGATTATAACTTTTCATATACTCTTGACCGACCAGCCAGAAAAGTAATACCCAGTACTCATTAAAAATGGATAAAAATGATATCATGGATAAGTACAATAAACCGAGGTTGCTTAAGATTAAAGATTTATGTGGGATTTCATGGCTCTTAGTACTAAAAATAGTGAATCTTTCATGGAAAACACGAAATTGAATTTTGTAAACTTACGAAATGCGGAAAATCCAGCGCTGATGTGGGGATCCCCGGAAAAAGCAGAAAATGGCAAAACCGTCGGTGAAGCTCCGCTCGCAATTGCTCTGTACGTATTGTAATCCGCCGGAGGTGCATGCAGCTCATAGCCGGCAGGAAAACTGACTAACGAGACGCGGTCATCACTGATCGATATATCCGGTGAGGAAACGCTACCCCCATCGCTCTGATAGGGCGTCTCGATGTGTGTGCCCACATCGATGTCTCCGTTCTCACTATTGTGGGTTCGCGTCTCGAGATGTCCGTAAAGACGCTCAAAGAACTGACGTGGAGATGACGGACGCTGCGGCGCGGCGATTACGGTTTGTGTGCATGTGGGTGTTGGTGTCGGTGTCGGTGTGGAATTTGAAGATTTTATAGCTTCGTTCACTTGGAGCGGTGATTTGGGATTTTGTTGCAACATTTTCAATCCGCCGAAATCGAGCCGGGAGGTATTAATGAACAGCGGCTGAACTAATCACTTGAGAAATCGACGAGTGACTGAAACTGCCGTTACTTCCGACGTCGACGCTGACCAGGGGTTCGTTTTTGGTCAAGCAGTTTTGCTTATCCTGTTCGTCAGCAATTATGTGCCACATTAAAATCAACAGGAATGTGCTTAAAATTGTGGTTAATAAAAAAATATTGGCGCCACACCTGAAGCCAAAACATCGTTATCCTGATTGGTCGCAGCACCTTTGCAACCCCTTGTCAACTTCCGCTTTAGAGTGACCGTTAAGGGTAGCAAACAGGATAAGCGCCGCCCATTTTGTGTCAATGCCATAGCATGTTGCTTTTTTGTAATATACATAACATAGCTTGAAGCTCGTTGATATATTACTCTGCATGAGCTTATCGTTTTATGTGCCATCTCTAACACAATACATGATGACGCCAGTAAATGTATATACAAAATATTAAATAAAATATAATTTCAAAAAAAGTACAAGGAATTGATCATGTTTATATTATTAATATTAAATTTGATTATACTTTATTTAGTTCAAATTACATCGCATAAATTTCAATATATCGAACCAGTTTTGAATAAAATATATCGTTTTCATGTCAAGCTTGACACGGCTACTATCGATATGATATGTGAGTATTGCCATTTTCTGTCATCGCTACATTAATTTCTGGCTGCCAAAGAAAATAACATTTTAATTGTAGGAATTTCACGACGCAAATCATGTCGTATCAATTGTATCGCAATACCACTCTTGGTAATACTTTACAGGAGAGCCTTGACGAATTGATTCAGGTAAGCAACAAACAGGTGGTTAATGGCGTTGTAAATGAAAATTGTTGCACCTTTGCAAAATTGCAGCTGTCAATTTATAATTAATAAAAACGCTTTATCGATAAGCATGCTGCATTTAATGCGTTAAGTCTTTCTGCAAGTTGTAAGTTGCTAAGAATCCTATTTACTAGATGCTTTCTTACCCAGTACTTTTTTAATATTGCAAGCGATCATAAACAGCAACAATTTTCTTTCTTTTTATATCTACGGAAGATCTCCGACCAAGTCTAAAGTGAATATTTCCCTGCCGGGTCAAAAATGTACCACTATCTTTTTCTTTTCTCGCTGTTTCTGTTTCTCCTTTTCATTTTCGCCTCTTCAAGTTTTTAAAGCACTTTATCCTCTCCCGCGCTTTTTGTATTTGTTATCTTCTCATCTACTTACTTAATATATGTATATTGACTAGTCTTTTACATTTGGGTATAAAATACATACATTATTTTTAATCAAACTTAAATTTATCCATATTTTCAGTATGGTCAAATCACACCGGCTTTGGCCTTTAAGGTTCTGCTGCAGTTCGACAAGAGCATTAACAATGCTTTAAATCAGCGGGTTAAGGCACGCGTTACGTTTAAGGCTGGAAAATTGAATACCTATCGCTTCTGTGACAACGTCTGGACCCTGATGCTAAACGATGTGGAGTTTCGTGAGGTGCACGAATTTGTTAAGGTCGACAAGGTTAAGATTGTGGCCTGTGATGGCAAAAGCGGCGATTTTACCTAACTAAACCAACTATAATGAAATCAACGCGCTTATTGCAACGCATTCTACCTTTTAAGTGTCTAATTGATAAGTTTGAGTTGGCTGATGAAAAAATGGGGGAAATAAACTGTTAACTCATAATCTGAATTGTTTTAATGCTTGTTTTAATTTGTTCAAGATCGATCTACATCAATCACTAGAAAAGGTGAAAAACATATTCCACCACAGACAGCAAGTGTTATCTATATTTTTAGCAACAAAGAAGGAAAATGCAATTGCAGTGAAATTAAAATTCAACTGCTTGTACTTTAATCGATTTTATAAAGTCTTCGATTATTGACATCGAAAATTAACATAAGCGCACTTATGTTAAGTTAAAGGACCATTTGAGTAATTCTGAGAGGATAACAGAAGACATCCATAAGAGAGTTTAATCATGTTAATAGACAACAAATATTTAAGTTAAATGAAAAATTTGCTTGCATTTTATTAAAAATGGTCTAGACATTAATACGACAAATGGTACTATGTTGCTTTCTCAGAAACTGTTAAAAATTTATATCGATATCGCAAGTATCGCGCAGAGCAACTATCAGGTAAAAGTATCGTATGTAATTTGCTGTTTGAAATATCGATATACCATCAACATGCCCAGTTTCAGTGTACAAAACGCAACAAAAGCGCGTCGTGTTTGCACGGAGACCGCTTTGATTACAAATTTCAGATTATTTGAAACGGGCTAAAGTTGTTTTAATTGAACGCTGAAATTGCATTTTCCATTTGTTGTTATTTAAACAGAAACAGCAGTCAGGCGCGAATGCATATCAATCGAAAACTCGCGAAATGCAGCAAAAGTGAATTGAAGTGTGAAAAACCTATGAAAATATACGTAGCAAACAATTTTGCTAACTAAATTGTTTTTTTTTAACAAAGAGGTAAAATTAGAAATACTTTAAAAAAATAAAAATGCACTAAATAAAGTCAAATCCACTCTGTCTTTGTGGATGTATGTATGTATGTGTGAGTGCTTGCATGTTAAAATGCATATGCATGCGTGTGTATGTGTGTGGGTGTTGTGTATGGAATTATTAGTTTAGGCAAGGAAAGAAAATACGCAAAAAAAAGCAACCGCGACAGTGCATTAATGTTAAAATTTGTTTGATTTCGAGTCAAAAAGCAAAAAATTCAATATAACGGTGAATCAATAAAGTGACCATTGTTGTTGTTGCCGCAAAGCCCTTGAAGTGTTGCAGAAAATAACAGAAAAAAACAAAACTTACGAAAACGGAAAACAAAGCTCAAGACGCAAAAAACGACTTTGTTATTGTTGTTGTTTTTGGTGGCTTAAAGTGCACGATTAAGCCGTAAATAAAAGTGATATGAACAGTTTAATTATTGTTCAGAGTAAAGCTAAATTAATATGCCAAATTATACCATTAAAAAGTTAGCTAAATAAAAAATATAAAAGAAAACCATATTTATTTATATATATTTCAACATAGGAAATTGAATGAATCATTAACAAATCAAAAAGAAACATTTTTGAAAATAAATATAAATATTTTAAAGTAAAAAAAATTAAAATTTTGTTATAACATAATTCAAATTTAAAGTTTATACATATACAAAAGCCGTGAAAAATAAACAACAAATAAATTAAATGTAGAAATTGGTTCTTCTCAATTTTTTGTTTACACTACTTTTTATTGTTTTGTTATAAATTGTATGGCATTCGCTTTCTTTTGTGTTTTTCGCTTTGTTTTTGCGTTATTGTTTAGTCTTATACGGCCCAATAGAACTCCCGCAATGCGTCTGTTTCCTAAACAAAAATAAAACTAAATTGAATAAAATAAATCGATTATTTCTAAATACAACAACTTTATTAAAATCTAAAAGGTATAAGAAGACATCGCCAAAATTGATTTCCGTCGCATCAAAATCTTTACCTCAAAACTGGATTATAATAAATCCGTTGATATTGGAACGCAGCAGGAAAACAACTCTGGCGTAACTAACAAAATGGTCAAACGGTAAGTAATTGTACATAACTTTAATATATATATTTATCTATTTTCGTTGACCACAAGAATTTCTTTTTCTAAATTAATATAATATGAAATAATAATAGTAATAAACATAAAAGACAATCTTACATACAGTTTAACAAAATAATCCTAACAATTGAGACCAAAAAATCCATAAAGAAGAGACATTGTATTATATTGCTTAATATTAATTTATTCATTTATTTTACTTTTGTTGAAATTCATTATTGATGATATATGAACCTATTTCTTATCAACGGATGCAGTTCATTAACCCATTTGCCAATCTCAATTGCCAAAGAAATTAGCGCCTATCCGCCCATGCGCATATCTGTCGTAGATTTTTATATATGTACATATGTATATATACATATATTTTATGGCTATTTTTGGAATTACCCACAGTGGTCGCTCGAAAATTACATCTTTTCGAAATTTGAAATGTCTCGTTTTGCTTTTAATTTTTTAACGTAATTTTATTTTATCAACCATTAAATTTAGTATATTAATACATATGTTTAAGCAATATATAAAATAGGACTTGTCGAAATTTAAATTATTCGCAGTGTATATAATTTTTTTATTTTTATGATTTAAATCTACAAAGATTAATTTTTGCCATATACTATCCACTGTATTTGGATTCATTGACCAGAGGGTCTATTGAACTTTTAGCGAACTGATAAACAAATTATAACGCAATTTATTGTTGTTAATTGTTAAATGGGTGGGGGGGGGGCGATGGGGGGTGCATGTTGTTGTTGGTATAGGGTTGCTTTTAGCTACGTCGCAGTCTGCATTTCACTTTGTTAGAATCGACTCTTTTTCCTCATGTCTTCTTTGCTTTATGTGAGCAAATTTAACTGCTCCAACAACAACCCCCAAGAAGAAACACAAAAAAAGAAAACACACCCCTCTGCAGTGCAGCCACCCCCAGAGAAACACATCCAACAGACCCAACGATAACAACAACAACAAACAGTGTTAACAAGCGGCGTCGCATAAATTTTGTTGTGTGCGTTTTCCGAAAAATCAAAATGTAAAAGCACAACAAAAGCAACAACAGCAAGACGCGAAGAAAAGCCCAACGCATGCGCCTTAAAAATCATAAAAACAGCAACAACGACAATAACATCAGCTTTGTTTTCTTGTTTTTTGTCTGCAATTTGATTTTCTCAAAAATAGCAGTAGAACGGCGGCAATACTGGCAGAGGAGCATAAATAAATGCATACGTTGCACTCTATCTCTCTCTCGCTTGGTCGTGTATCTCTCACAAAGTAATTTTAGACGTTTTGCCTTTGCCTCTAATAATATTTACCATTACTTTGTCGCGCTGTTGTTGTTGTCATCCACTCTCAGCTCAGTTCTGGTAGTTGCATTTTTACAGTTGCTTGTCGTCGCGCCCTCACATAGTCAGCATCAACAACAGCAACAACAACAACAACATCAACTGATTTTACCTGCTGTGTTCGTCTTTTGTTTTGACTAGTTTCGTAGTAGTTTTGTTTCCTGCCTTGCCTGCCCTGCTGCTCATTTATCGATATGTTTATCAGACTGCAGTCTTATCGTTGACGCTGTCCCGTTCTCGCACACACTTCCTGCTGCTGCTGTTAATGTTGTTGTTGCATGTTAACCTGATGCCGACCTGTTCGCCGGGTTGTTGTTGCTGCTGTTGTGCTTGTTCTTGCTTGCCGATCGATCTCCAGCCTTGCATGCATGCATGTATATGTACTATGTATATGTATGTATACGTACATATGTATTTATATGCCTGCTGTGGTTGCTGTCTCTACAGATCTTGCTTTGTATTTTGTGTTTATTAAATTTTCTTTATATGCATGCATGTTTGTATGTTTGTTTGTGTGCGTGTATCGTATGCATGCAGTTGCCTGCTTGAAAATTTATTTGTCTGCACGCCATTATCCATTATATATGTATGTATGCATGCATATGCATGTGTTTATTGCATGCTTGTATTGGTGACTGTGTCTGCGTAGTCAATGCATAGAGCTTGCCCCTTGTCTACCCCCCTTGCACTCTCTCTCACTCGCTCTGTCGCTGTTTGTTCTTTTTGTTCATTTTGGCGATTAAAATTAAATTTTAATTCCGTTGTGGTTGTTGTTGTCTGGCTGCTGCTGCTGCCTCTCTTTTATTATTGAGCATTGCTTTGTTTCACGACTTCCTTGTTGCCTGGCAGCCAATCTACTCCGCTCCCGCATACAGTGAGTCAAAATAGTATTAACACACCTCCCTTTGAAAAGTTTGTTTGTTTTATCACGACCTTTCCCATCAACGAAACAAATAAATAAAATTACAATTATATATGTATGTATATAAGATAATTTTTCATATTTACATTTAAAATAATTTTAAAAATATGCTAATAGGTACCTCAGCACATTTCTTTAAAAAAAAGTATGCCAATACTTTTTTGGCTCACTGTACGAATACATCATTCCGCTTGTTGCTAGCCTGTTGCGCTTAGCAACATTCTCTTCATTTGTTAAGTGCTAATTTATTTATGAAAAATCCCTCACACGCACACACTCCAATTCACATAATTAACTGTTATTATTCATGTTCATGATTCATGATTCATGAATCCATTTGTCACTGTTTGGGCGCCCAAGCTTGCACTTTTGTCACAGCGTGGGAGAAACATTGAACAAACTTATACACAACTATGTGTAACTACATTTTCACACTATAGTTTCCATGTGTTGATACTAACTGTGAGTCAAAAAAGTTTTAGTACACAGCTAAATGTGTTTTAAAATGCCAATTATAAAGTATTTCGACAGAAAATCAGCGAAAATCAAAAAGTTTAGTTGCACTCAATTGACAGAAGCTTTAACTAATCCTAAGATATACAAGTACATAAATATGTATGTATGTTAATATATATACATACATACATCTGTCGGTTCTTATTGAAGACTGACTAATTTACAATTAGAGGCAATTATAAACGCCTCACAGTAAAGAAACATGAATCCCACTTTGGTACTTGATCTGCAGTACAAAATAATTAACGACGCAAGAGACATTCAAAACTTCTAAAAACGAGTAATTAAATATATAAGGACTATGAAAACTAAGCAGGTTTGCCCCGAGTGGTACAAATGTATAAAAGTTCGTAACTTACAATTATACTTTTAACTTGCATTTTATGCATTTCAAATTACAAAATAACTACTTTTAAATAGAATGCGGTCATTTTAGGCATTTTTTTTTAGGTGGTAATACTTTTTTAACTCATTGTTCTATGTATATATCTCACATGCAATGCTGTTGGAAAGCTTAAGCTTAACTTTTAACAATTATCTTCCATTTCAATCTCCAACCACCCTAAAAGGCTTAACTAGTTAAGTCTGTCGAGCTGATGCTGACTTTATTTTTTTGCGTCATTTTATTTGTTACATTTTCCTAAGGCAAACTGACAAACACACAGACAGCACTGCGTCAGCAAATTTGGCCCTTAACGTTTTAAACTTTTTTGCGTGGCAGACAAAATGAGCTTCAAATGCTGATAAGAGGCAGCAGCAGCCAGAGCAAAAAAAAATATAAACGTTGAGTTTAAAAGCAAAAGCAACAACGCAACTTAATCATTCAAGTTAAAAGACACGTGACCTGATTTTGAAGCTGCATGCGAACAGTGCAGTGTATGTGTGTGTGATAAGAAATGTGCTTAGAAACGTCAACAGCAGGCAGCTGTCGCACCAAAAGACTCAAATGCAAAGCAAACGTAAAACTAAGAGAGGCATCTACCAAAAATAAACAGAGTTCTTGTTAATTAATCAACAGTCGTTGTCTCGTTCCCAACATCCTACCCCAACCCCAATGGGATGCCCGGCCAACTTTGCTGTCAAAGTTCATTGTCAAATTTACGCCTGGACAACTGTAATATTTGATGCTGGCCCCCAGCTAGAGTTCAAAGTTCACGCAGTGCATCTTTTATCAGCGCACATCTCAGTCAAAGATTGTTGTTGTTATTGTTGTTGTTGCTGCTATGATTGCTATAGCCAATTGGCTTTGCGTGCATTGGCATTTGAACTCAACTCAACTCGATTCGAAACACAGCTCAAAGTTTTCAGATAAGCCAATAAGATTTTTCGCAGCTGCTTTTTGACCCACATAAGGCAGGAGATGCTGATTTTGTGCCTTTTTTTGTTCGTCCAGTGAAAGTTTTGGTCAGATTTGTTGTTGCTGTTGCTGTTTTTGTTAATTTTGTTGGCTGGCATTTTGAGCCACTTACAACAATTTACGACAAATTTGCATCGATCGTGTCGAGTTAGTAATTTGTGCGAGTGTGTGAAAAACGAAAGTGAAAATGTAAATGAAAAATGATTTTAATGCCTGATTGGGCTGTTAAAATTAAAGTTTTATGCCGCCAGATAAGCCCAAAGAAATAATGGCAAGGCATTCATTAAATTAGGGAGTGAAGAATATGAATGTGAGTTGCAAGTGAATACAACCCAAGTCTAGTTTTAACTTGATAAAATCTAATTCAATAAAAACGCGAAATCACAAGATTAAATTTAAGGGGAAGTCACAGAATCACTGGACAACAAATAAATAATAATAATAAGTATCTAAATTAATCTAATTGTATAATAAAATCATTCAAAGAAAAGATTAAGATTTGCCGTATATTTTGTGAAAGTAAGGCCTTCTGAGTAAAGTTTAGATTTTAGCTCTCTAAACTTAAATTGATAAAATAACATGTTTTACTGTTGTGCATTGATTTATTACTAATCCCCAAGCTTTTAAAATACACATTTTGGGGACACAACTAAAAAATAGATGTACCTAGTAACTATAGTAACTACAGACATATATCAAAATGAAACATTTCCTTCGGGAGAGGAGTCACAAAAAACTTCCTGCAGGACTGTGCAGGATATGCGCGTCGCTGAGTTTGCAGCTGCAATGAAAAACTTGCATACATCCTGCACAAGTTGCATACAGCTAAAAATAAAAAAGAGTGCCAACGTTGTCGCAACAAAAAACTTGATGTCATGTCGTTGTCATTAATATGGGTAGCAACGCCAGGCCACAGGCACCAGGACTCACAGACGGACGGACTAGCTAACCAGACGACGCGTCATGTCTGGGGATCGGGTTGGGGCAGGAGGAGCTGAGAATGAGGAGCTGAGAAGTTCGTCTCTGATCTTAGGTTTTGTGCATGATTTGACCTTAATTCGCTGGTGGCACATTGCACTTTGAATGCACACGCGTGTCCTTTAAGAACTTTGAACTTTTGTTGCGAGCGTTTCCGGTTGCCGCATGCAACAGCCCCCGCCTTTCGGTCCGAGCGTCTCACATCCTTGTGGCCACTTGCAGCGAGCAGCCAGCGCCAAGCGTCTTTTGTCCTTTATGCATGTTGTTTGGTTCCAGCTCTTTGGTTACACAAAGCGCCCGCAGGAAAGTGAAAGAGGAATAGGATGCAGTTTGCAGGATGTGCAATGTGACTGTGTGTGTGTGTGTTACTGTGTGTCTGTTAACTTAGGTCATTGTCCTCTTCTTCTATTTGTTATTGCCTCAAATGGTTCTCTATAAATTTTCTAAATTTGTTTCCTTTCTCTTTGTTTTTGCAGGTAAGTTCCACAAGAAAACTTCTGGTAGCTATTGGAAACTTAAAATGGTCTCAAACCATTTGATGCTGAACTTTGGAATCGCCCACGCAAAACTCTTGAAGTTAAAACTTGGTTTGAAGTTGGCTTTAATTTGGGTTTTTTTAGCATTTTTTTTGTTGCGGCTTTGGAAACTCATTTGAAATAATTACATGGCAACGCTCAATGTCTTGCTCGGGTCTTGTTTTATTTTTTGTTTTCTTAGCTAGTTTGCAAAATTTGCAACAATTAATTTCCCACACACATCCACTCCGACAAACATTTGCAGAGATGACAAAGCAACCGAAATGGGGAAATTCCTAGCCCAGAAATAAAGACTGAGATAGTCATTGTTTTCTATGTCGGTTATAAATATGTATGCTCAAATGTTAAATACGTTGGTAGTTCGCAATGTTGTGGGTTGCTAGTTATATTTGGATTCAACGCGACTATCTGTACTTTGTACCGGCAATGCATGCGTGTGTGTGTGTATCTATGTGTGCCAATGTGTGGGGTGCTCAGGCAAGAGCTCTTTGAGCACCTCAAATAACTGAAATTGGCCTTGTGCACATTAATGGTATTCGGGTCTCCTTGTACAGTTAACTGGCCGAATTTCAGCATTAATACATGGGAAAACTTCAGATGCTGTCATCTTAGGTAATAACTGGGTCTTATAAGATACAGGAAAAGAGAATTCCAAAGTATATCCAAAAGAATTTTAAATTAATTAAAGCTCATACATGATAATTCAAGATATATCTAAGCTGTAAGTCTGAACCACTTAATAGTCAGTAGCTCGCAGTATTTATTTTATAGTCTCATTTCCGCTCTTGTGATTGAAAGACTGTAAGATTATAAGACACAAATGTTTATAGATATAATATTATCACATTTATAAATATGAATATGTGATAGAGTGATAGGGGGTGTTAGATTAAATCCCCAGACGCTCGCGTATTATGTGCTTTCATATTCCACAAGCTTAGAAACTTGTATTCATATAACCATTGCTTGCAGAGCAATAGCTATACGGCTATAAATTTAATTTGTAAATTCATTCTGACACATTCAATTGAGAAATTGTAACCAGCAGCACTTTCAAAACATTTTCACACGCCATTTAAAATCCAACCACAATGTTTCAATAGCGGTTTTGCGATTTGAATGTTGGTTCGTTGCGGCTACTTTGAAACGTTTAAAAGCCTATCGCTTTGAAAATATGTAGTTAGCATACCTGCATTAAAATATTAATCCATCAGTACTCTAGTCACTGAGCGGATATAGTATTCAATTGCGAAAGTTGTCTAACGGATGTTGTCAGCTATATGTATACCTGTTTTCTTTATTTTGCTGAACTTATCTGTTGTTGTTATAAGATGTTGATAATAATTATTATCAACTGAGGAAGCTGAGAGAAAAAAGCTTGTTTCTGCAGTTTTCCGCCAATTTTGTTCTGGTTATTTTCACCAACTTGTTCAGCGGCCCACTTAATGACCCAATTAATCTGTTTACTTGCATAAGTTCCACGTTAGTTAGTGCGTAATTGCATTTGTGTGTGCCTGTTAACATATTTGCAATGTATATGTGTGTGTGTGTGTGTGTATCTGTGTGTGTGTAATGCGCGTTACTTTTCGCGCAATTTCCGAATTGCAAACAAAGTTGATGAACCAACAGCCGACGATGGGCAACAAAGGCGCGCCTTGGTTTTTGGCTGGGTTTGGGCTCCAGGGGGGTTTGATGTGTAACTGCAGACAGGCGCACTCACACACACCATTCACACACACACACATGTGCTTGATAACTATTATTGTGGCGTTTATTGGGCGTTATTGTTGCGGTTGCTGTTGACCCACATTTTTGCCAATATGTTGCGCTGTTTGCGCCGCTATACAAGTCATCCAGTGTAAGGGAGAGGACAGGGGTAGAGGAAGCGTGTTTAGACATAAAGGTACACACTTCAAAGTTTTTAGTTATTTATTTATATTCATACTATTGTGAATTATGCTGTTGTCGTTGTGGTCTTTGTGGTGACACAAAAGTGGAGCAACTACAAAGGATGTCATTACTTACTTTATTGAAATTATATCTGGATAAGTGTATTTAAATTGATGAGAAAACGCGTAAAAAGAGAAAACTTAATGCAAAAAGTTAGCTATGTAATGTCTTTTATTCAAAATTCGAATAAACTCATAAATTCAGGGTATAAAATGGACTACGGTCCTGTTCACAGCTATTTTTAGCAATAAGCAACATTGAAAATCACTTTGACTCAATAAAATATGCATAAATAATATATTGAGAATCTTTTTATGTGCGTAGCATAATCTGTTTTCCATGTTCAACTGAAATGAAAATTCGTATTGTTTTAGAAATTATCATTACACTGCTATCTAAAAAGCTAAGCTGCTAAAAAGTTGAAACCACAAGCTAAAAAATGTTAATGCTGATAAGCATAGTGAGAATATTAAATAAACTATGTGTGGTCGTGACTTTGAACTCGTACATCTAAAAAACAATTTATCTAATTTGCATATTTTTGTGGTAGGTTTTGTCAGCTTTATCTAAATATGTATATCTCAACAATGGTTGCTATATAACAAGGGCTAAAAGTAAATTAAGTTGTCAGAGCACCGATTGCTATATTGGCCTCGTGTTTAAGAGTACTTTATTATATGAGCATGTACATATGTATGTATATCGATTAACCGACAAATCCAACCACCTGCATGCTAACCTTGGCTAATGTGACGCATATTCTAATAGCTGTTGCATTGGAGCTCAATCCTCAGCTTGGATGCAACATTCCATTGCATCCATTAAATTGCAGCAATTAACTAACAAATTGTTAAGGCAGATCAGTGATTCAAACATGAAAATGCTTTTATGTATGTTTTGTTAGCGAAACAAAAGCAAAAAAGCCAACAATTTTAAGCGTTAAACCTAATTACATATTCCAATTAAAACACAGCAACAACAATGTGTATGAGTAAAAGTTTTTATTATGTATACAAAAACGAGCAGAGCACCATTAATTTATGCCATGTGTGTATTATGCAGAAGACAATATTTCCGATTCCATAATGTACATATTTATGCATGTTCTACTATTTAATAAAGTGAAGCTTGTTTAAAGCTTACACATTTTTTCGCAGCTCTCGCAAATCGATGAAAATATATAAAACTATTTTATTTCATTTACTGTTTATTTTGTGACAGTTACAATACTAACATGAACCGCAAATGACAAATATACACGCAATGCGACACGATTAGGACGACATTTCCAAAGCGACAATATAGTTTAAATAAATATATTCTTTTTTTTTTATTTATTATTTGATTTTCTTTCAACATGAATTTTATCGAAGATATTGTTTGCTAGATTTAAATGTATGATTATTATAGATGCAAGCCATACCCAAAGACATTTCTTTTGAAAATCGGTTTAATTTTGACAAAGTTATGTCCCAAAGATCCTACGGATTGGTGTGCTCTCTTGTGCCACACCGGATCGAGGATCGCGGATCGCGGGTTCCCTTAGATCAGACTATAAAATAAGTATAACATAAATCAATGTTTTTTAACTGCATTACAATTGTCTACAAATAAACCGAATCTAAGAGCGAGGATCACTCTTGGATCAAACTCCATTAGTCGTTACCTAGGAAGGGTTAAACGATAGATCAGCATTGCTGCAGTCTTTCATTAGTGTTTTATGTGCAGCACGATTAAATCATAGAAATGAAAGAAAAAGAAAGATGTAGTGAAAATAAAATAAAAAAAACCGGCAGCACAGCTTCATATGCGTCATAGGTGGAAAGAAACTGGTTTCTTGCCGTGTCGATGAGGCAACTTTGCTGTGTTAAGCTTTCAGGTGTGCCCAGTCTTTACAGAGTTTCTCACAACTATACACAGTGTCGAGAGTGTGGCTGCTCTCACTTGCTCTCGCTTGCTCTCTTGCTAGCTGCTGCATGAAAGTGATGCCGCCGTAATCGTCGCTTGGCCTTTGTCTTTGTCGCCGTTGCCGTTGCCGTCGCCGTCGCACTGATTATGGCAATTGGCGCTGCAAACAATGCGAAAATGAAAAGCTCAACGCAATAGGCAAAGCCAAACAAAAGTAATGAAAAGAAATGCAACTTGTCGCTCGGTTTGCTTGCCGCTATTGTTGTTGCTGTCGCCTTGAGACTGTCTGCCACTGCTGTGAGTTCAGCGTCTGATTATTGACGTCGCCAAAGTGTTGTTGACATGAACTCCGCCGCGTCCGCCAGTTGTTGTATCCATAAATCCATGCCGCCAAGGTGCAGTCGCCGTCGCTGCCGCCTCAGTTGCTGTCTCAGTCGCTGCCTCTGCCTGCTGTGTGCACTGCACTTGTCAACTGAGCTCTGCGGTCGGTTTGAAAGCCGACTGGCTACTTGTCATGGATGCTGTGCTGCTGCGTGTGGCAACTGACCAAGCACACCACACACCATATGCGGAGATCTACAACATTTGCATTACAAATCCATACATGAACGTGAACGTATGTAATTTATTTTCTTTCTTTTTTGTTTGCTTTTTTTTTGCAATGCCCCGTGGCAATTAGATATGAATTATCTGCACGCTTTGGCGATTTGCGAACTCATTGAACAATGAAGATACGAACGGATAGTTATGTTTGATTATGGGGCGTAGACAGGCGGAATGCGGCTTTGAAATGTTTATATCTGGCAGTGTTGTCATTGCGATTTAATTAGATGTTGTTCTATTGGCTTGATATGATATGAGTCGGCGGAGTAGGAGGAGAAGTGTAACCTCTGAAAATCAACAGAAAACAGCTCAGTTTACTTGACTTGATTTGTATTTGTGTGACACACTTCAAGTTGTGGCTGTTTTTTTTTTTCATTAGATTGACAATTCGTGGAAAACTGCATTTATTGAAATTTTCGCACATATAAAGAACTCTCATACGTCATTGACTTTGATCAAAATGTGATTCAAAAGATGTTTCTTAAAAAATATTGATTTTTGAAAATGAAAAAAATTATACAATGAAAGCTGATATTTTTGAATCGTTAATTATGGCTTACATTTACCTGCATCTATTAATATGCTAAACAATTGGCATTATGCGCATATCGATTACAATCACACATAAGCCTCTTATAGAATTTGTATACCATTCCACAGCGCATTATAATTTTGTTACGCAATATGTGACGCATTGAAGGAGAAATCTTCGCACCTATAGGTTTTTTTGTTTTGCGTATCTGCCTGGTAATTTAAATATTTTATAAGCTAAAAGTTAGGTACTCTCACACATGTCATATATAAAATATTGGTTACGCCAAGTTTGCTTACTTGATATATTTGTAGCTATACGAGGTTTAGTTATATGTTAAGAAAGGTCGCGATTCTTATCATTTGGGTATTTCCCTTTGATAAGAATGGCATAACGGAAACACGCTCTAAAACTTTATTTTGCTTTTGCGGAAATAACAAAATTAATTGAAATGAGTCGATATAAACACCTTCCGCTATACTTATTTGTGAGCAAAGTTGTTGTTAAAAACATGCCATAGAAAATACTTGCAGTTCGTGTGTGTGTACTTGAAGCAAACAAAACTTTTTGAAGCTTTGCGTCAATATCCGTTCCGAATTCGGTGCCGGGCAACAAAAGAAAACAAAAACAAGAAAGTGCGCTATGGTAAATTTTACTAATGGTTTTCTAACAGCGTCGTTAACTACACGAAAGGCACACCCGAAAACTAAATAAATAGAAAAACATAAACTTGCACACACTCACGATAACCTTTGGCACTCGCTCAAACGTAATCGCATCGACAATTTCTTGGCATTTCCTAAGTCAGTCAGCCTTGGGTACTACGAATGCGCCCTGTAGAAACTGGAACGGAACTAAAGCTTTGGAAAATGTAAAATGTTGCTTGCATTAGCAAAATTGAAACGGCGTGTGCGACGAGCACAGCAATAACAACAAGTGTATTAATATATATCTATGTCAAAGTCGGGCAGTCGCTGGCTCTGGTCACCAGGGGGCGTAACTTCAAAGTACCGTTTGGCAACAATTAAATTTATGGCTCTGTCCCAACTGTCGGCCGTTTTAGTAAGCGCCGCCTTTTGACTTTTGCACTTGAGTGTTTGGGAGGCGTTGGATTTGGCGTATGAGTGGGAAGTGTCAACTATTTTGGATATTACTAGGGCACTTTACGGATTTGGGGCCGTCACTTTGACAGCTCTCAAATATTTTCTCACATGTCACTTGTCGCATTCTGCAGCTCATTCAACGTGAGTTTCATTTTCTTGCCGTGGTTTTCGTTGAGAAATGCTTTAGTAAATTGCGACATCGCTGGCTGGAAACCTCTTAGACCTTAAGACCCTCCAGCTTGGCCCCCAAACTCAACCCATATCTGTCAAGATGCAGGCGACGCAAATGCCACAAAACACGTAATGATAATAATATGCAGCAGAAGCAGAAGCAGGCATGCGGGCATGCGGGGGAACCCGGCCTGGGGGAGGTTCTTATGGACTGCGCATGGAGACGGGTTTGTAACCCGTGCAGCTCAGTGACATAATCGGCACAGTTGGCCTGGCAACAACTGTTTTGCAATTTAGCCTCGACGGCGACGCTGTCGCTGAAGTGGCCTAGGAAAAGAACTCGAGAGTTGTTGCTACAGCTCGGAACATTTTACCTTTTCATATTTCCAATTTAATATCAAACAAACTTGGCTTAAAGCATAATGATGTAACTTTTATTTAACCCCAAACTGTCCAATTTGTTAGCCACCGAATTTCACAGATTATTATTGCTTCGAAGATTGGGAATGTTTTCACAGAAATTACTTTTTCAATCTTTGATTAAAGATTAAATTTCGAAATGACAAAAGCCTCGTCTTAGACTTCAAACTCCCATAACTATGTCAATCCCGAGGACATTTTGGTCATACCTTGGTCTCTGCTTAAATTCCACATTTAAACTTTAATTAAATAATGGTAAAATTATATGTTACAATAAATATTTGATAACATTTTTACATGCAATTCTAGATGCATGTTATTAGTTGCATTTTTCTCGAGGTCCCATAACTGTTGCAACATAAGTTTCCCATAAAACGCTTAGCTCTCCTGAATATTTTAGCTTTTTACAAAATTGCGGGTCAGTCCGTGGCTGAACCATGGTTCCATTTGCAGCGTTGCGACCTTTGACATTTGCTTGGCCTGGTTTGATTTGATTGACACACTCGCATTAAAGACAATCATTTGTCTATATGCGATTGTATTTGTGCTTGACTATGTCTATGACTATGACTATGATTTTGATGTGCTGTACTTCAGCCAAATGTCACTGAAAGCATTAAATGTCAATGAACTGAATAGATATGATGACTTTAAGATGCGGGTGTCTAAGGGTTTGGTTTGGATTGGGTATACGGAATGACAGCGGGCATATCCATGTTTTATGGCTTTATTTCAATTTGGCATTAATTGGCGCACAAATATGTCGTTGTTGTTTTTGGCTTTGCTGGTTGTTGTAGGCATAAAATGTATTTCATATTTTGTTGCCTTTTTGCATATTTATGGCTTTTGCTGGCCCGCGGGCGTAATCAGCAACAGCAGCGGCAGCTGGAGCTGGAGCTAGAGCTAGAGCAGCTGGCTCGGATTGGAAGTCGCAGGAGTTGTTGTTGTTGCTGCAGATGTGGATGTGGTTGTAGATGTTGCTGGAGAGCCATGCTTGAGTGACGAACACCGCGGCTGGCTGGCTGACTGGCTGGGTGACTGGCTGCCTTGGTTGTTTTGTTGTTTGGCCTATGCAGATTGCCGGCTGCAATTTTCAATGCATAATCAGCAACAACAACATTTTGGTACGTGACGAATTACGTGCAAAATTGCTGGCTAACAAAAGCAACGGCAACATCAGCAACAACATCAATGGGCCGGAATACTGTTGTCAAGTGTACTCAGCTGTACCTTCTGTATCTGTTCAAGATTGTTGACTAAAGTCTGGAAAATAAAAAGGAAAGCCTAAATAAAAAACAACAAATTAATAACATTTCTTTTGTGTTCACCCACAATCAACCAAACTTAAATATCAAGATTCTATATTTTGAAAAATCAAAACTGGAACCGGTCCCCCCTTATGCTTTTTTCGTCAAAAAATATTAAATTTAATTTTTTCAAAATTGCATAAACTTGAGATGTAGAATTAAACAAGATGTCAAATATTGATCAAAATGGCCTTGGGATTGACAATCGGTTCAGATTTGACAAAGTTGTGGCAATTTGAAGTCTGGGAAGGTCATTTATAAGGATTTTTTCGTTGTTTGGGCACTTTACATGTCAATTATTTTGTGACTTTTGGCGTGATTTTTGACAGAAAAATGAAACACCACAAAATCACTTTTCGTATAGTTTTTTATACTAGTTGAGACACCCACAATCAATTAAACGTAAAATTTCAAGATTCTATTTTTTGAAAAATCAAAATTGGTAAGGGTCCCCCCTTATGCTTTTTTCGCCAAAAAAATCCAAAATTAAATTTTTTCAAAAATGTATAAACTTGAGATGTAGAATTAAAGAAGATGTCAAATATTGATCAAAATGGCCTCGGGATTGACAATCGGTTGAGATTTGACAAAGTTGTGGCAGTTTGAAGTCTGGGAAGGTCATTTATAAGGAACTTTTCGTTGTTTGGGCACATTACAAGTCATTTTTTTTGTCATTTTTTCGTGATTTTTGACAGAAAAATGAACTTCCACAAAATCACTTTTCGTATAGTTTTTTATACTAATTGAGACACCCACAATCAGTTAAACGTAAAATTTCAAGATTCTATATTTTGAAAAATCAAAATTTGTAAGGGTCCCCCCTTATGCTTTTTTCGCCAAAAAATCTAAAATTAAATTTTTTTAAAAATGTATAAACTTGAGATGTAGAATTAAAGACGATGTCAAATATTGATCAAAATGGCCTTGGGATTGACAATCGGTTGAGATTTGACAAAGTTGTGGCAGTTTGAAGTCTGGGAAGGTCATTTATAAGGAACTTTTCGTTGTTTGGGCACTTTACAAGTCAATTTTTTTGTCACTTTTTTCATGATTTTTGACAGAAAAATGAACTACCACAAAATCACCTTTCGTATAGTTTTTTATACTAGTTGAGACACCCACAATCAATTAAACGTAAAATTAGAAGATTCTATTTTTTGAAAAATCAAAATTTGTAAGGGTCCCCCCTTATGCTTTTTTCGCCAAAAAAATCCGAAAATTAATTTTTACAAAAATTCATAAACTTGTGATGTAGAATTAAAGACGATGTCAAATATTGATCAAAATGGCCTTGGGATTGACAATCGGTTGAGATTTGACAAAGTTGTGGCAGTTTGAAGTCTGGGAAGGTCATTTATAAGGAACTTTTCGTTGTTTGGGCACTTTACAAGTCATTTTTTTTGTCATTTTTTCGTGATTTTTGACAGAAAAATGAACTTCCACAAAATCACTTTTCGTATAGTTTTTTATACTAATTGAGACACCCACAATCAGTTAAACGTAAAATTTCAAGATTCTATATTTTGAAAAATCAAAATTTGTAAGGGTCCCCCCTTATGCTTTTTTCGCCAAAAAAAATCCAAAAATTAATTTTTACAAAAATTCATAAACTTGTGATGTAGAATTAAAAACGATGTCAAATATTGATCAAAATGGCCTTGGGATTGACAATCGGTTGAGATTTGACAAAGTTGTGGCAGTTTGAAGTCTGGGAAGGTCATTTATAAGGAACTTTTCGTTGTTTGGGCACTTTACAAGTCAATTTTTTGTCACTTTTTTCGTGATTTTTGACAGAAAAATGAACTTCCACAAAATCACTTTTCGTATAGTTTTTTATACTAGTTGAGACACCCACAATCAATTAAACGTAAAATTAGAAGATTCTATTTTTTGAAAAATCAAAATTTGTAAGGGTCCTTCCTTATGCTTTTTCCGCCAAAAAAATCCGAAAATTAATTTTTACAAAAATTCATAAACTTGTGATGTAGAATTAAAGACAATGTCAAATATTGATCAATATGGCCTTGGGATTGACAATCGGTTGAGATTTGACAAAGTTGTGGCAGTTTGAAGTCTGGGAAGGTCATTTATAAGGAACTTTACGTTGTTTGGGCACTTTACAAGTCATTTTTTTTGTCATTTTTTCGTGATTTTTGACAGAAAAATGAACTTCCACAAAATCACTTTTCGTATAGTTTTTTATACTAATTGAGACACCCACAATCAGTTAAACGTAAAATTTCAAGATTCTATATTTTGAAAAATCAAAATTTGTAAGGGTCCCCCCTTATGCTTTTTTCGCCAAAAAAATCCAAAAATTAATTTTTACAAAAATTCATAAACTTGTGATGTAGAATTAAAGACGATGTCAAATATTGATCAAAATGGCCTTGGGATTGACAATCGGTTGAGATTTGACAAAGTTGTGGCAGTTTGAAGTCTGGGAAGGTCATTTATAAGGAACTTTTCGTTGTTTGGGCACTTTACAAGTCAATTTTTTTGTCACTTTTTTCGTGATTTTTGACAGAAAAATGAACTTCCACAAAATCACTTTTCGTATAGTTTTTTATACTAGTTGAGACACCCACAATCAATTAAACGTAAAATTAGAAGATTCTATTTTTTGAAAAATCAAAATTTGTAAGGGTCCCCCCTTATGCTTTTTTCGCCAAAAAAATCCGAAAATTAATTTTTACAAAAATTCATAAACTTGTGATGTAGAATTAAAGACGATGTCAAATATTGATCAAAATGGCCTTGGGATTGACAATCGGTTGAGATTTGACAAAGTTGTGGCAGTTTGAAGTCTGGGAAGGTCATTTATAAGGAACTTTTCGTTGTTTGGGCACTTTACAAGTCAATTTTTTTGTCACTTTTTTCATGATTTTTGACAGAAAAATGAACTACCACAAAATCACCTTTCGTATAGTTTTTTATACTAGTTGAGACACCCACAATCAATTAAACGTAAAATTAGAAGATTCTATTTTTTGAAAAATCAAAATTTGTAAGGGTCCCCCCCTTATGCTTTTTTCGCCAAAAAAATCCAAAAATTAATTTTTACAAAAATTCATAAACTTGTGATGTAGAATTAAAAACGATGTCAAATATTGATCAAAATGGCCTTGGGATTGACAATCGGTTGAGATTTGACAAAGTTGTGGCAGTTTGAAGTCTGGGAAGGTCATTTATAAGGAACTTTTCGTTGTTTGGGCACTTTACAAGTCAATTTTTTGTCACTTTTTTCGTGATTTTTGACAGAAAAATGAACTTCCACAAAATCACTTTTCGTATAGTTTTTTATACTAGTTGAGACACCCACAATCAATTAAACGTAAAATTAGAAGATTCTATTTTTTGAAAAATCAAAATTTGTAAGGGTCCTTCCTTATGCTTTTTCCGCCAAAAAAATCCGAAAATTAATTTTTACAAAAATTCATAAACTTGTGATGTAGAATTAAAGACAATGTCAAATATTGATCAATATGGCCTTGGGATTGACAATCGGTTGAGATTTGACAAAGTTGTGGCAGTTTGAAGTCTGGGAAGGTCATTTATAAGGAACTTTACGTTGTTTGGGCACTTTACAAGTCATTTTTTTTTGTCATTTTTTCGTGATTTTTGACAGAAAAATGAACTTCCACAAAATCACTTTTCGTATAGTTTTTTATACTAATTGAGACACCCACAATCAGTTAAACGTAAAATTTCAAGATTCTATATTTTGAAAAATCAAAATTTGTAAGGGTCCCCCCTTATGCTTTTTTCGCCAAAAAAATCCAAAAATTAATTTTTACAAAAATTCATAAACTTGTGATGTAGAATTAAAGACGATGTCAAATATTGATCAAAATGGCCTTGGGATTGACAATCGGTTGAGATTTGACAAAGTTGTGGCAGTTTGAAGTCTGGGAAGGTCATTTATAAGGAACTTTTCGTTGTTTGGGCACTTTACAAGTCAATTTTTTTGTCACTTTTTTCGTGATTTTTGACAGAAAAATGAACTTCCACAAAATCACTTTTCGTATAGTTTTTTATACTAGTTGAGACACCCACAATCAATTAAACGTAAAATTAGAAGATTCTATTTTTTGAAAAATCAAAATTTGTAAGGGTCCCCCCTTATGCTTTTTTCGCCAAAAAAATCCGAAAATTAATTTTTACAAAAATTCATAAACTTGTGATGTAGAATTAAAGACGATGTCAAATATTGATCAAAATGGCCTTGGGATTGACAATCGGTTGAGATTTGACAAAGTTGTGGCAGTTTGAAGTCTGGGAAGGTCATTTATAAGGAACTTTTCGTTGTTTGGGCACTTTACAAGTCATTTTTTTTGTCATTTTTTCGTGATTTTTGACAGAAAAATGAACTTCCACAAAATCACTTTTCGTATAGTTTTTTATACTAGTTGAGACACCCACAATCAGTTAAACGTAAAAATTCAAGATTCTATATTTTGAAAAATCAAAATTTGTAAGGGTCCCCCCTTATGCTTTTTTCGCCAAAAAAATCCGAAAATTAATTTTTACAAAAATTCATAAACTTGTGATGTAGAATTAAAGACGATGTCAAATATTGATCAAAATGGCCTTGGGATTGACAATCGGTTGAGATTTGACAAAGTTGTGGCAGTTTGAAGTCTGGGAAGGTCATTTATAAGGATTTTTTCGTTGTTTGGGCACTTTACATGTCAATTATTTTGTGACTTTTGGCGTGATTTTTGACAGAAAAATGAAACACCACAAAATCACTTTTCGTATAGTTTTTTATACTAGTTGAGACACCCACAATCAATTAAACGTAAAATTTCAAGATTCTATTTTTTGAAAAATCAAAATTGGTAAGGGTCCCCCCTTATGCTTTTTTCGCCAAAAAAATCCAAAATTAAATTTTTTCAAAAATGTATAAACTTGAGATGTAGAATTAAAGAAGATGTCAAATATTGATCAAAATGGCCTCGGGATTGACAATCGGTTGAGATTTGACAAAGTTGTGGCAGTTTGAAGTCTGGGAAGGTCATTTATAAGGAACTTTTCGTTGTTTGGGCACATTACAAGTCATTTTTTTTGTCATTTTTTCGTGATTTTTGACAGAAAAATGAACTTCCACAAAATCACTTTTCGTATAGTTTTTTATACTAATTGAGACACCCACAATCAGTTAAACGTAAAATTTCAAGATTCTATATTTTGAAAAATCAAAATTTGTAAGGGTCCCCCCTTATGCTTTTTTCGCCAAAAAATCTAAAATTAAATTTTTTTAAAAATGTATAAACTTGAGATGTAGAATTAAAGACGATGTCAAATATTGATCAAAATGGCCTTGGGATTGACAATCGGTTGAGATTTGACAAAGTTGTGGCAGTTTGAAGTCTGGGAAGGTCATTTATAAGGAACTTTTCGTTGTTTGGGCACTTTACAAGTCAATTTTTTTGTCACTTTTTTCATGATTTTTGACAGAAAAATGAACTACCACAAAATCACCTTTCGTATAGTTTTTTATACTAGTTGAGACACCCACAATCAATTAAACGTAAAATTAGAAGATTCTATTTTTTGAAAAATCAAAATTTGTAAGGGTCCCCCCTTATGCTTTTTTCGCCAAAAAAATCCGAAAATTAATTTTTACAAAAATTCATAAACTTGTGATGTAGAATTAAAGACGATGTCAAATATTGATCAAAATGGCCTTGGGATTGACAATCGGTTGAGATTTGACAAAGTTGTGGCAGTTTGAAGTCTGGGAAGGTCATTTATAAGGAACTTTTCGTTGTTTGGGCACTTTACAAGTCATTTTTTTTGTCATTTTTTCGTGATTTTTGACAGAAAAATGAACTTCCACAAAATCACTTTTCGTATAGTTTTTTATACTAATTGAGACACCCACAATCAGTTAAACGTAAAATTTCAAGATTCTATATTTTGAAAAATCAAAATTTGTAAGGGTCCCCCCTTATGCTTTTTTCGCCAAAAAAATCCAAAAATTAATTTTTACAAAAATTCATAAACTTGTGATGTAGAATTAAAAACGATGTCAAATATTGATCAAAATGGCCTTGGGATTGACAATCGGTTGAGATTTGACAAAGTTGTGGCAGTTTGAAGTCTGGGAAGGTCATTTATAAGGAACTTTTCGTTGTTTGGGCACTTTACAAGTCAATTTTTTGTCACTTTTTTCGTGATTTTTGACAGAAAAATGAACTTCCACAAAATCACTTTTCGTATAGTTTTTTATACTAGTTGAGACACCCACAATCAATTAAACGTAAAATTAGAAGATTCTATTTTTTGAAAAATCAAAATTTGTAAGGGTCCTTCCTTATGCTTTTTCCGCCAAAAAAATCCGAAAATTAATTTTTACAAAAATTCATAAACTTGTGATGTAGAATTAAAGACAATGTCAAATATTGATCAATATGGCCTTGGGATTGACAATCGGTTGAGATTTGACAAAGTTGTGGCAGTTTGAAGTCTGGGAAGGTCATTTATAAGGAACTTTACGTTGTTTGGGCACTTTACAAGTCATTTTTTTTGTCATTTTTTCGTGATTTTTGACAGAAAAATGAACTTCCACAAAATCACTTTTCGTATAGTTTTTTATACTAATTGAGACACCCACAATCAGTTAAACGTAAAATTTCAAGATTCTATATTTTGAAAAATCAAAATTTGTAAGGGTCCCCCCCTTATGCTTTTTTCGCCAAAAAAATCCAAAAATTAATTTTTACAAAAATTCATAAACTTGTGATGTAGAATTAAAGACGATGTCAAATATTGATCAAAATGGCCTTGGGATTGACAATCGGTTGAGATTTGACAAAGTTGTGGCAGTTTGAAGTCTGGGAAGGTCATTTATAAGGAACTTTTCGTTGTTTGGGCACTTTACAAGTCAATTTTTTTGTCACTTTTTTCGTGATTTTTGACAGAAAAATGAACTTCCACAAAATCACTTTTCGTATAGTTTTTTATACTAGTTGAGACACCCACAATCAATTAAACGTAAAATTAGAAGATTCTATTTTTTGAAAAATCAAAATTTGTAAGGGTCCCCCCTTATGCTTTTTTCGCCAAAAAAATCCGAAAATTAATTTTTACAAAAATTCATAAACTTGTGATGTAGAATTAAAGACGATGTCAAATATTGATCAAAATGGCCTTGGGATTGACAATCGGTTGAGATTTGACAAAGTTGTGGCAGTTTGAAGTCTGGGAAGGTCATTTATAAGGAACTTTTCGTTGTTTGGGCACTTTACAAGTCATTTTTTTTGTCATTTTTTTTGTCATTTTTTCGTGATTTTTGACAGAAAAATGAACTTCCACAAAATCACTTTTCGTATAGTTTTTTATACTAGTTGAGACACCCACAATCAGTTAAACGTAAAAATTCAAGATTCTATATTTTGAAAAATCAAAATTTGTAAGGGTCCCCCCTTATGCTTTTTTCGCCAAAAAAATCCGAAAATTAATTTTTACAAAAATTCATAAACTTGTGATGTAGAATTAAAGACGATGTCAAATATTGATCAAAATGGCCTTGGGATTGACAATCGGTTGAGATTTGACAAAGTTGTGGCAGTTTGAAGTCTGGGAAGGTCATTTATAAGGATTTTTTCGTTGTTTGGGCACTTTACATGTCAATTATTTTGTGACTTTTGGCGTGATTTTTGACAGAAAAATGAAACACCACAAAATCACTTTTCGTATAGTTTTTTATACTAGTTGAGACACCCACAATCAATTAAACGTAAAATTTCAAGATTCTATTTTTTGAAAAATCAAAATTGGTAAGGGTCCCCCCTTATGCTTTTTTCGCCAAAAAAATCCAAAATTAAATTTTTTCAAAAATGTATAAACTTGAGATGTAGAATTAAAGAAGATGTCAAATATTGATCAAAATGGCCTCGGGATTGACAATCGGTTGAGATTTGACAAAGTTGTGGCAGTTTGAAGTCTGGGAAGGTCATTTATAAGGAACTTTTCGTTGTTTGGGCACTGTACAAGTCAATTTTTTTGTCACTTTTTTCGTGATTTTTGACAGAAAAATGAACTACTACAAAATCACCTTTCGTATAGTTTTTTATACTAGTTGAGACACCCACAATCAATTAAACGTAAAATTAGAAGATTCTATTTTTTGAAAAATCAAAATTTGTAAGGGTCCCCCCTTATGCTTTTTTCGCCAAAAAAATCCGAAAATTAATTTTTACAAAAATTCATAAACTTGTGATGTAGAATTAAAGACGATGTCAAATATTGATCAAAATGGCCTTGGGATTGACAATCGGTTGAGATTTGACAAAGTTGTGGCAGTTTGAAGTCTGGGAAGGTCATTTATAAGGAACTTTTCGTTGTTTGGGCACTTTACAAGTCATTTTTTTTGTCATTTTTTCGTGATTTTTGACAGAAAAATGAACTTCCACAAAATCACTTTTCGTATAGTTTTTTATACTAATTGAGACACCCACAATCAGTTAAACGTAAAATTTCAAGATTCTATATTTTGAAAAATCAAAATTTGTAAGGGTCCCCCCTTATGCTTTTTTCGCCAAAAAAATCCAAAAATTAATTTTTACAAAAATTCATAAACTTGTGATGTAGAATTAAAAACGATGTCAAATATTGATCAAAATGGCCTTGGGATTGACAATCGGTTGAGATTTGACTAAGTTGTGGCAGTTTGAAGTCTGGGAAGGTCATTTATAAGGAACTTTTCGTTGTTTGGGCACTTTACAAGTCAATTTTTTGTCACTTTTTTCGTGATTTTTGACAGAAAAATGAACTTCCACAAAATCACCTTTCGTATAGTTTTTTATACTAGTTGAGACACCCACAATCAATTAAACGTAAAATTAGAAGATTCTATTTTTTGAAAAATCAAAATTTGTAAGGGTCCCCCCTTATGCTTTTTTCGCCAAAAAAATCCGAAAATTAATTTTTACAAAAATTCATAAACTTGTGATGTAGAATTAAAGACAATGTCAAATATTGATCAATATGGCCTTGGGATTGACAATCGGTTGAGATTTGACAAAGTTGTGGCAGTTTGAAGTCTGGGAAGGTCATTTATAAGGAACTTTACGTTGTTTGGGCACTTTACAAGTCATTTTTTTTGTCATTTTTTCGTGATTTTTGACAGAAAAATGAACTTCCACAAAATCACTTTTCGTATAGTTTTTTATACTAATTGAGACACCCACAATCAGTTAAACGTAAAATTTCAAGATTCTATATTTTGAAAAATCAAAATTTGTAAGGGTCCCCCCTTATGCTTTTTTCGCCAAAAAAATCCAAAAATTAATTTTTACAAAAATTCATAAACTTGTGATGTAGAATTAAAGACGATGTCAAATATTGATCAAAATGGCCTTGGGATTGACAATCGGTTGAGATTTGACAAAGTTGTGGCAGTTTGAAGTCTGGGAAGGTCATTTATAAGGAACTTTTCGTTGTTTGGGCACTTTACAAGTCAATTTTTTTGTCACTTTTTTCGTGATTTTTGACAGAAAAATGAACTTCCACAAAATCACTTTTCGTATAGTTTTTTATACTATCAGTTAAACGTAAAAATTCAAGATTCTATATTTTGAAAAATCAAAATTTGTAAGGGTCCCCCCTTATGCTTTTTTCGCCACAAAAATCCGAAAATTAATTTTTACAAAAATTCATAAACTTGTGATGTAGAATTAAACTTGATGCTAAATTGTTTGAAGTCTCTGAAGGTGATTTTTATTTTGTAGTTTTAGGTTATTTTTTAGAAGATTAACTTTTTTTGTGATATTAATAACATATTTGTTGTTGTCTAATTGATCGCTTTTTAATGATCAGTACTAGTTTCATGTGATGATGAGGTTTCCGTTTTTCTTTATATACAACCTAAAGATACTCACCCATTCAGCCCTTTTATGGATTGACTGTCGAGTTCTAGACCTGAGAGTTAAAGACTCTTCTAATGCGCATATTCTGAAAGCTGTCTATCCAGTTGTTTGTTGTCTCCAGGCTGCGTTGAATGTCACGTACGCCAGACGACCGTTTCGATTTAGCGTTGTGCCAAATGTTATTGTCCCCGCTTTGTCTCCCTCTGCCTCTTTGTCTGTCCCTTTCTAATTTATTGGCACGCATGCGCAGCGCATACACAAGAGCATAATTTTTAATCAAATCGCAATTTTGGCCAGAAGATCAACGGTATGGTTCCAACGGACCTGCTCCTTGCCAAGGAGCATGGCTGTGACTGCTTGTGGTTCGTCTACGTTGGCTGTCCGGCTTGCAGGTGAAATTGTTTGCAGCGTAACATATTATTAAATTGGCTTGATTATGGCCATGAACAGAGCAACGGCAACGGCAACAGCAACAGCGCCTAGCAGCAGCGTCAGCCAAGACAGTGGGCGTGTGCTTTGCGCACGAAAAACAGAAAAAACAGAGAAAATACCAATTTTCAGGCTGGCAGTCAGAGCATTTCCTGTCGTGCCACACTGCCGCTGCTGCTGCTGCTGCTGCTGGTGCTGGTGCTGGTGCTGTTACTATCCACTCTGGGCAATTAAAGTGTGTAAACATGGCTGAGTAAGCTGAATGGACTGTCGGAGTGGCAGACGTTTGGCCATAAATCTTCCAGCGCAACCCAAAAATAGAGCCGACACAGCTTTTTGGGGGATCTTGCACGAAAGTGCAGCACCGGCGATAAAGAAACTAAAATAGTCGATACAAGCATAAGAACAGCGGGCAACGGCAAGCAATCAATAAAAATAAAAAGGTCTTGAACACATTTGTGATTGATCTATGCGTCGCCAGGGAGAGGCAGCGTCACAGACATTTCCCCCAGCAAAACAAATTGTGCCCCGACGGGTCTTATTTGGGTCAATACTTGGGACTTTACGCCTCGTCGATTCAACTCAACTCTATATAGCGATAATGGCTGATACAGTCCCCATGCCCGTTCTACTTTCGACTGCCCGCATAATACTTACTCGTACAGCTAAGGTCTATTCATATTTTCGTTTGAAAAAGCAGCCTTTATTTATAAATTCTAGCGATTTTTATCTAGATTCTTGTCATTTCCTCTAAGCCTAAAGTTGCCTAACTGCTAGGTATACGAGTCTTATTTATTGTTATAACATGTGCGGCTTGTTGTTTCTTTCTTTTTCGCATTATATCATAATGATTTCAGTCACGCATTTGAGTCGACAATTTTATAACTTTTAACAGCGTTGACTTTTCTTTTCTTTCTGTATATTTCTCCTTTCTCTTGCAACTTGTGCACCCATTAATTATGGATGCTTACTTTTCTTTTATATAGCTGTAACTATTGCATTTTCATTTCATTTTGCAGAAATTATGTCACCTGCTTTGATTAAATATTTATTTAAAAACTTTTAAAACATTAAAAGTTTCAATTTCCGTTCGCTCATTAAGGCGTACACAGGGAGAGGGGGGAGGGGTGTAGGGGGCTACTTAATTAAGTGAGTTTTACTATGGCCACAACGCAAGTAACCAACACCCACATAATAAATTACCAAATGGCTCATGAAACCAAACAGAGCTGGCCAAATTGTTGTTTTTTTTATTTTGTTTGCCTTTATTTTCCTCATTTTGTTCTATGCGAGTTTTTTTTTCGTGTTGCTATTTCTGGGGGTAATGAGTTTAACAACCTGTCGCCATTTATTTTATAATATTTCATGCAATATTGTACTAGTGAAATAATGGCTTATTATTAATGCCGTTCATTAGAATGGCTAAACTCGACACCAGGTTGATTAACTTAACCTTAATACTTTCATATAATGGTATTCTTATTATCCGACAAATCTGTGTAATGATTGCAATCAGTAAGGGAAAGATACATACAAAAAGCATTACTAAATTTATCTTAGGCTTTGTTATTTTGACCTTTTCCATTTAACACTTTATTTGCAAGTACAGAGTCCAAAAACATGCAACTAATTTCATTATCACTTTATTTTTAAACGCTATCGACAAATTATCTTTTTGCTAATGGTGTTTCAACAAAATTAAACAGTTCGATACGTAGCCACTGACTTAATGAATTGATGCAGGTTTTATTCAATGAAAAAATAGCAAAAACAAAAAGTAAAGCTATTTTCAACGGCATTGTCTATGACGTTAATTCAGCCAGCAAAAGCCAGAAATATCTATACATACATACGACTTATATGCTGGGTGGTCTTATCTGAGCTGAGTTGTTAATTAAAATGCCATCGATTTTCATGGACTTACAAAATAGCACATGTCCATTAGATGACAGCGTATGTTAATTAATGAGATAAACGATTCTAACGCAAAAACATATGGCATAACTATTGCAATTGTTCGTAGATGTATGTATGGTTCTTACACCCTTGAGGAGGATATGAAAATGATGTCATGAAATGTGTAGTTTATTGAAGGAGATACACCTTTTACATCAACGTCAGAATCCACGTCGAGATAACGATTTTCATCTGTTTCTATGCAAATATATAAATAGATCATATTCCTGCCAAAGGTATACTCACTAAACATTGTGTTCGTGTATAAAGATTTCTTCATTTATAGATAGTTTAAAGAAGATTATAGAACTATAAGTAGCATGCATTGTATATGCCTGTTAGGGTATTCACTTTTCGCTTCTTTCTTCTCATTATATAATGTAGTAAGCCAGCAAGTACGCATTACTGCACGTCCTTTTGCAAGTTAATCACCATATTTCCACTTTATTTCAGTAAATTAATTGCAGTCTCTGATGCGGGCAAAGGATTTAAAAAGTCAACCAGTATCAAATACCACATTGTCATTTCTCATTTCTCATTTGCCCTATTCTTCATTAGGAGGGTCCATTGCGTAAGGCTAAGCTCGTCATTAGTTTCGTAATCACGCAGCTCATTTCTCGACTGTTCTATGGCCCAGCCCAGTTCTAGAGTTCAGACCCCAGCCCCAGACGGAACCTATCACTTGGCATTTGTTTATTAAAATTGCTCAGCGCAATAATGCGACGCTGTTGCTCATAAAAAATAAGAAATTTGCATATTCATGTTTTCATAGAAATGATAAACTGCAGTCGGCTCTACAGCGTCGAACATTTAAAGCTCAGTCAGTTGCCCATTAGTTCGATTCGGTATGGCTTTAACTCCTCTTCCGTATTACGACAGCCAAAGTACAGACACAGTCGGAAAATGTGACAGTCATTGGCCCAAAAATGCTCAGCCAGACAATGGCAAAGCGTTTACAAAGGAAAATTCAAGCAGCTTGGAAAATGGCAACGATCCACAATGAAAAGCGAAACTATTAGCACAGAAAATGCTTGGCTGCAAGCTCTACTGGCTGTGGTTCCATTCGATTGGCGCTTTGTGGCATTATTTTTAGCCAAAAAGCAGCCGCATCAGCAAGGCAGCGAAAATTGTCAGCCAGCAAAAGAAAATGCTTAAACAAAGACCAAAATCTAGGTAAGCTAGAGGAAAACAAAAAATAAAAAGAAAGATAAAAGCAATTACTTAATGCGACGAAGATTAAATGCACTTGCAAACTTATCAATTATATTTTCAAAAAAATCAAATACTTTAAGATATTTGTCAGTAGTATATATATATTTATTAATTCACAGAACTGTTTGATGGGTCATGCAAAATACTTAGTGAGCATTTAAATTGTTCAAAAAAAGGAGTAGACCTTTTTTAAAATTATTCCCAGTTAGTTTATTAAAAATGTATAACATTTAACTTGTCCTTTCTGAATTGGTTTATAAACGACATTTTGTGTTCATTATGCCTTATGCTTGGAAGGGTATTATAGTTAAAATAGCAGCAGCCAGAGCGTGCACAAGAGCAGTCCTCAGCGAGTCATGCTCGGCTAGCTGTTGTTGTTTGTTGTTTTTTTTTATTATAATTTTAGCCTTAAATTTTGTTGTTGCTGCCGTTGCCACCTAGCGGAGTACTTGTAAAGTTGTTGTTTGCCCAAAACGGTGGAGAAAATAGTTCGAAACGTGCTGCTGCATAGCCAAACAAAAAACAAACAAACAAACAATCGAGACCAAAAGAGCTTCTGAAGAGCAAACCGGCAAAATGAGTCGCTTGTTGCCAATGTCGCTGCTCGCTTAGCGCAAACAAATGTTATGCAAAAAACTATAAAAAAAAGAAAGAAACAAGCCAAAACCAACTTATGTAATAACAAAACTAAAATAACTAATAAACAAACAATGTTATTGTTGCCCAGCGAATGAAAAGTTGTTTAGAAATTGACAAGGAGATTTGCATAAATGAAATTAGTGAGATGTTGCTAACAAGCCTAAAAGACCTAAGGGCATAGGGCGTGGCAAATGGGCGTGAGACAGCTGCTAACTGACTGACTGATTGACCAGACACAGAATTCGTATCTGTATCTGTATCTATATATTTGTATTTTAATCGGTATCTTTCTGTTAGCCTGCAAAGTTCTCTGAATAAAATAAATCTTTTGGCTTGTGAATTGTTGGGAGTATTTTTGCTTTTCAGCTGCGCATATTTTATGCTCTGCAATTTGTTACTTACTCCACGCTTTATGCTCGAATTTCGCTGGAAGAACGAGTTTTGCTGTTCTCGTCTGTCTTGTCTGTCTATTCGCTTTGTATCTGTATCTGCACGTTGAGCATTTCATTCTTGAAATGCAAACAGCTGTGCCAAAGGCCGTCAGATACATATATGTACATACATATACACCATGCTACCTACACCTTTGGAATATGAATGAAGCATAGTGAAGTGCCATCAGCAAACGAAGCAGAGCCACAAATTTGGCCATAAAATATGGTAACGAAACACCTGCCATGCATCAGGGCATCATCATTGGGCACCTGCGGAAAGTGTCGTCTATCTGTGTGTGTGTGTGTACATGTGTATGTGTGGTTTGTATGTGTGTCTCTTTGCATTTTGCGGACGCCCTTTGCCATTGTTCCCTTGTTTATTGTTTAATCTTTCATTTGCACTTTTGCTGCGCTCGACGTTTACTTGCTGTGACAACTGGCAAAGTTGCAGGTTGCATATTTCAGTTATTCAGCAGACATTCAACATATACTCACCAAATTCAGCTCAAATTTCAGCTGCCTAAGCAAACATGGAAAACTTTTGTATAGCATTTAGCTATATTTATTTGAAATGTGTGCTCAGTTGATACACAAAGAGATCGCTTAAAACTTTATATTTATTCTCGCATTTACTTATGTAAATAGTCAACAGATAATGCAGCTGTTGTGTTTGCATTTTTGCTTGATTATATAGATAACACAATTTCTGCGCTTTGTGCTATTTCTTCGTCTTAGTCCATTCGAGTGTAAGCACACATTTGTATTTCTTGAAATGATGAGTTTACATCAATTTTGTAACAAAAGTCCATTAGACTGTATCGATAATAATACTTTCCCGCAAGGACAATAAAATTAATGTCTTAGATGAATGAGCTTTTAAAATGCTACCCTTACATAAGTGTTGGCCAGATGTAATTAGCATGTCCAAGTGCATATCGCTCATTTAAACTGACCTTTATGGGCTGTCGCTGGACTTGGCCTTTCTACCGTGCGAATGCTGAACTAAATTAGCTAAAAGCCTTTTGAAAGGCCAATTAAACCTAGCTGTGTGAGTAATCAAATTACTGCATTTCATTTATACATATATGTATGTCGGAATAATAATTAGATTGATTTACATATAGTGCATATAATACACAGCACTCTCTCGCTCTGTCTCTCTCTATCTGCCTCTCTCGCTCGTGACATTTAAAAGCTGGTTAAGTGAACAACAAACGCGGTCCTGTGTACTGCACTACAATCTGGCCTGATTTTGTGGCGCGCCCTGTTCCTGACATTAGTTCTGGGGCCCTACTGCACTTGTTAACATGCAATGGTCGTTTTTTTCTTCTTCTTCTTGTTTTGCCGGAGAACGGAGAATTTATTGTAATGCGATTGCCGGGCCATTTGGGTTGCATGTGGCAAACACGGCAAAAACTGCTAACAAGAGAAAAATATCGATTCCAGTATGTTGTCAGGCAATGGCTAGCCGTGTGTGTGTGTGCGCATGCTTGTGTGCGTTAGTCTAAGGTAAATAATAATATACATTTCTACGCCTTTCACACACACACACACACACACACACAAAAACACACAGACGTGGTTAAAAATTGATTTCCCCCAAATGACGCTGGCAACCAAACAGTTACAGAAACATATACAGATACAGATAAAGATACACAGATACGAATACAGGAACGAATTCGACGGGTCCGCGTCGCGTTGGTATCTAACAGTGCGCCCGCCTCGTATCTCGTAAATACATTCGTTTATGTGTGTCCATAACTCTAGTTGTTACACGACTCTAGTTGCTCGCCTCTCTCTCTGATATCGCAATATTGTTTACTTAGTTTCGAAATTGAAATGCATGCAAATGCCACCACTTTTTCATGCTTGTGGTGTAGCTTGAAAATCGATAAGCTCAAACAGCTGATTCGACGAGAGACAAGAAAGGCAAATAGTTTTTATTTTTATTCTATTTTTGTAACTGGAAAATTTATTTTAGCTTTTAAGAATTAAGATTTATGTCTGCGGCCCTTTTGGGAACGTTCCCCTTTTCAATTGACAGTTGCGCCATTTTGGTGAGCAGCTGTTATAAAGCTCACATTATGCTACACGCATATTTGTGGCAATTGTTTTGTGCTCTTGTCCAAATATTTACTCAAATTTAAGTAGACTCTACACATACACATATGAGTGTTTGGCTGTTTGAGCTTTGCCCTTGTGACATATTCATTTACTGGGCTCGACAAAAGACATTTTTGTTTGCTGGCATTATTGCAGCTTGTTTGTTAATTAAATTAAATGTATATGTAGTACGCAAGATAGAGGCACTTGGAGCGTCACAAGTTAAAATACGACATGCCTAATCAATTTAACCTAGTTTATATTAGCTGCATTGTTTACAAGTTGCATATGTTTGCTTGTTTCTTAATTAGAGATTACAAATAGTAAGTTTTAACTTAAATTTCAATCTAAGCTCCAATTTGTTGAATTCCCGCTTCCCTTTTATTTTTCCAAGTGTAGCTTGATATAGATATTGTACCACTGAGAAGGCTTTACAAAATGAGTAAACAAATATCCATAGACCCAGCTCCAGTTGCTCATGATCACACATAATTTCCATCTTTGCCAAAGGGTATTATAAAGTTGTAATTAGCATAACTGTTATGTAATAAGCTAACGTTGGCTTTATAACAACATTGTTAGTTAGCAACTAAGACAATCAGATGCAAATTGTGTGCTCAATTGCATTTTGGCCAAACAGCTTGGAGTGAAAGATGCACAGATGTTAACTTCCCAGCACTCGCTATGTTAACTAACAGCACGTAGCAGTCAAATGCTAACAGAGCCTGCTGCGCTGTTAATAAGTTTTCCATTTGATTTGTGGCCGCTGGCTTCTTTGCTGACTGACTGAGTGAGTCAGCGTCCCTCCTTTTTGGCTGCAGCAGTAGATCAGACTGTACAGAGACGAGATATATGTATATACATATGTACATATATGAATTCGTGTGAATCTAAACAAGGCAGCAGCGCTAATTTGATGCGCCTACCGACAGCCCGACTGATGGACAGACATTCAACATTCCTATTTACCTTGCACGCGCCCACAGTGTGTGCCACCATCTCCATCCCCCTCTCCACCCCCTCTCCATCCCCTGCTCAATGCTTTTTATGCGCACAATTTCTGTCTGCGCTGCACAATTTCAAGTGCCTTTTCCGCACTCTTCACTTCGCAGCCAGCTGGCAGCCCAGAAAGGGGAGCAAGTTTAAATGCAACGAACAAAAATCAATGCAACCCCAAAGCAGCACGTCCGTCAGCCCCTGGCTCCTACCTACCCATAGCCGGGCTAAAATCCAGCTGCTATGTGTGATGTGGGTTTGGGTGTAGGTGGGTGGGTCGGTGGGTGGCCTGCTCCCCATCCATTGCTTGTGTGGGCGTCAACCGGCGCCATGCTGCTTTATTAAATTGCTGTAAATAAGTTTATGACGTGCCCCAAAAAACAGCATCTACCGCATGCAACTAGAGAGTGGCCGCTGTTAGGCTAATGAGCTAACACGTTAACTATATGATCGCCAGCTCATTAACGACAACATTTTTGTAGAAAAAGTTGGGAGCTTGTAGCCAGGTAACTTGAGGTGTTTATGTGCTGGAATTTCTATGACTTCATCTGGCAAAGTCAGTGTCAAATTTGCATGCCAATGACTCGAACAAAAGACGAGCTGCAAAAGTGTAAAATGGCAAAACTGGAATTGTAATGCACTCTGCACATTGCCAGACGACGAGGAGTCGAGTCGCCTTAGATATTTCCTCATTTGAAATTCTACGACTGGCAGCGAGGAAAAAGTGCTTGGAAATGAGCAATTTCTTTGGCATTTTGTGTACTTTGAAATAGTTTTGCCTTCGTTTTTGCTTCACAAAGCAAAAAAAAAAGTTCCTCTATTATTCTTATTTTTACTGCCTTACCATTCCTTGCATAACAATAAAAGCAGCGCCACTGCTGCGTATTTTGTTATGTCATAAACGTTTGAAGCCAACCACGACGGTTGCTTCAGTAATTTATACACTACCTTTTTTTTTATTTATTTTAAAAACGATCTAATTTTTTATTCTATTACAGCACCGACGGCACCGAATCTCCCATACTGGCTGAAGACGGTGGCGATGGACACGATAAGCCGCGTTTGCGATATGGTGAATTAGTTATACTTGGGTAAGTGCCATGTTTAAATTCTTTATTAAATTCTTGTTAAAACTGGATTAGTTTTTAAATCCGTGGCTTGTATTTAAAAATGTGGTGTCAGCTCAATTCTATTCAATATGGTTTCTATACTCTATTCAATTCATGCCAGCTTACATTTTCCATAGCATCGCACACTGGTTCAATCAATATACAAATGTTTAGTAACTAAAACAAAAATGGATAATAAATTTGCTCATAACAGATATAAGTTAATGTCAGTGTTTTTCGCATTTTATTCTGGCCAATAGTTTTTGCATTGAACAACATTAAAAAATGTTGATGTAATTTTAACTTCTACTAACTTTGTAAGCAAAACTAACTACATTTATTAAATGTTTTTTAACAAACATTTTTTTGATTAATAATATTTAATGAATTCATTTCGCATGAGTCCACGTTAAATTTGTCACTTTGTCAACTTTTGTTTCATTTTAACGTGCTTTCGCACCAGTGTGCATTGGCGTGACGTCAGGCAGGCGTAGCGTGTTACCTGACCTGCACAGGCCGGCAATTCTACCGCGACTAGGGAACAAAAGGCTTAAAACATTAAACGCTTGCTGCTGCGCTGTAAGCCGCAAGCAGATAAGCAACCAACCAACCAACCAACCAACCAGTCAGCCAGTCAGCCAGTTAGCCACATAAATTAGATTCACGCTGCAGCCGCCAGCGGGCCAAGATTGATGATTTTGGCCGGCAGCTGCGACGGATGCTTGTAAATCTTGATGGCAGTCCAAGCTGGCTCGCTGGCTGGCCGCCTGTCTGGCCAAAAACGCTTGACATTGCGCTGATTACCCGGCGCGCCAGTTGACTCACATTTGAATCAAAGTCATAAGCGGCGGCGGCGTCGTCGTCGTCGTTTACTTGTGCTTGAGTCATTGTCATTAGCTTAACGTTCCTGTAAATGGTGAGCAGAGCACAGTATATCTTCTTCCTCTTCTCGTTATCTTAACACTTTTTAATTGCCTACAAGCCGAAGCTCGTCAGAGGCAGAGGCGTCGCTCTGTAGTTTATTGTATGGCTGTGTCAGCAAATCAATTTTTCATTTTGCTCGCTCAATGCGTGTTTTGTTTGCATTTGTGACTAGGCCAGAAGCGACAAGGCGCTGTGGTTCAATCAACAGGCCAACAGCTCTCTAAATGGGTTACCCACAATTTACCGCCCACTTTAATGGCTTCTTCCCGCTGCACAGAGCATGCTCCAGTGATATGCGTTATATACATATCTATCATACATCTATATGTACATATGCGAAGACTTCCCAAAACCAGTATTATTATTGTTGTCAGTTCGAGCCAACTCTTAATTGCTTTCGTCAAATTGAACAGCAATCTTTTATTTTTGTTTTGTTTGTTGTTTTTCTTTTATTTTTTTTTTGCCTCACTGTCAGTTCGCTGCTAATGCGTTAAATATCATTTCCAACGTCTTAAATGTGTTCATTAATATCTCAAAATAGCAAGAACATTAGAGTCCAAATAATTACAGACCTAAATGTCAACAGACCATAGCATTATTTTTGGACTTGGTCTATGTTTTTATTCCAATCATTTTGTTGTGTTTCACTTTGATATTCCAAGAACTCTATGCGAGAATGGTATTTATTTTTCTCTTGCTGGATAGTTCCATAGAAATTGTTTCACAATCAAAATATTTATATAGTTTCTGGTGTGCTGTAAGTTTGGGTTTCTCGGCACGTTTCTAAATGTTTGTTAATAAAATCGTATACATTATTATTGATATTTTATGTGGGCTGTCAGCTCATTAAATTGTCAAATCTTAGGTAGAAACGAAGCTGTGGGGCTAATACGAGATGTGTAGGTATACTTATGATGTACTCGGTTAATCCAAAAATAAAAAAACTTGAGTTTATATGCTATAATAAAGAAAGAGTAAGCTTTACTATCACTATTTTTAAATTTTATGTTGTTGTTATTAACTATCTGTGTAAGACTAAACATATATAACCATTTTATGTTATAGTCATGTTGCTTTGATCATTAGCGCATATTAATGAACGCATTTATCCAATTAAAGAGGACCATAATTTATTTTCTGAAGTGGAAAACTAGGATTATTAGTACAAAATGTTTTTATACATTAATAATTACTTACTTTGTTGATCAGATGGAATACTAAAGGGCAGTTGACGACTTTTTATGTTATCGGTTTTTAAGATTATTACTTTAAAGGCTTTTGCAGTTCATTCCATCGATTCTTCACTATATTCTCAAAGTCTTTGAGCGACCCAAGTAGTTAAAACGATTTGATGGCTGCGCTGCGTGCCGTTTCCGTAATCAAACAACGATCTTAGTGCGATTGACAGTCGCACATGCTATTAAGAGATCTTTTATAGCGTAATCCATTAGATAAGTTAAATAGTGCTTATGCAGGTAGAATCCGATAGAATCGCACTAATGATATGGCAATTAACTTATTGACTCGCCAATGTAGTCAAAAAAAATAAATAAAAAGATGCTTTTAAGTTATTGTTACTCATTATCCGTAGCTAAGGGTGCGGCATGACTAATTATGTAAACACATTGCCCGCGCAGAACTTGACCTATAAACTGAATGAATTACAGCATTATATGTGTGTACAAAAGATACAAATTGTTGTATTCGTTTCGTAATAATATTGCTGCCCCCAATGGGTCATAGTCATTGGGGCATCTAAACATCGCAGCATGCTGCATGTGCCGCCTTATCATAAATAAGCCGTAGAACGTCAAAAAGTCATAAACTACAATATGGTTTCATTTCTGTCTTGTTGCAGCTACAATGGCTACTTGCCGCAGGGCGATCGCGGTCGTCGACGCTCCAAATTCGTGATGCACAAGCGAACGGAGCCGAGCGGCGTCAGACGCTCCAAGCATTATATCGTACAATCACCACAGACATCGAAGGCCATACTGGATGCCAACCAGCACTCGATATCGTATACACTGTCACGCAGCCAGGCCGTCATTGTGGAATACAAGGAGGACACAGAAACAGATATGTTTCAGGTGAGTTGGCAACTGAGCAAATCAATTAGCGACACAAAACAAAAACAATTTTAAACACAAATGTTCAAATCAATCGTTCTCTATTTATAAACAAAATACTAGTTAGATTGCTCAAGGTCGACTAGGACTTACCCTAGAGCATAGGAAATTACCAAACTTTTAGATTTATTTCAAAACGGTTTAAAGTAATTTAAATACGAGTTTTTTTTTTGCCTATTTTTATATCTATATATTCGATAGTATTTTCAAAAAGGTCAATTGTCAGATAATTTGTGTTGGCTTTGACGCACATTGGGTATATATTGATTACGTTTTGTGTCTGGCCTGGCAACGAGTCCAATTCCATTTGCACTTCCTTATTGGATTGAAGTGTAATACCAATATCGCATGATTTGGCATTTGCTTGAACATTGATAGATTGCTCCAACGACAACGGGAGCGAGCTGCATTAGATATGTATCATGCGTGTCAATGTGAATTTGAATGTGTATGTGTATGTGTATGTGTATTTAGAGATATTTTTGGGTCAATCGATTAGGGCTTAATCAGCATGGGCTCTCTGACTAATCGCACGATTGCTCAACCATTTCAGGTGGGACGCTCATCAGAATCGCCCATCGATTTTGTTGTAATGGACACGCTGCCCGGTGATAAGAAGGATGCGAAGGTAATGCAGAGCACGATTTCACGTTTCGCCTGCCGTATATTGGTGAATCGCTGCGAGCCCGCCAAGGCGAAAATCTTTGCCGCCGGCTTCGATTCGAGCAGAAACATATTCTTGGGCGTAAGTACAGTAAATATTAATGATGTCAACAACTGGCATACTTATAAGCGGCTTAATTGCAGGAAAAAGCAACCAAGTGGCAGGACAATGTGGAAATCGATGGCCTGACCACAAATGGCGTTTTAATAATGCATCCCAAAGGCTCATTCTGTGGCGGCAACGCCAAGTGCGGCCTCTGGCGTGAGTGCTCCGTGGGTGGCGACGTATTCAGCCTGCGCGAGTCGCGCTCGGCACAACAAAAGGGTCAGCCCGTAAGTGCTCGCATATGCAAAGACTACAAACCAAAACGTAACTAATATATATACTCTTATTCACACACAGATCTACGAAGAATCCAACATATTGCAGGATGGCACACTCATTGATCTCTGCGGCGCAACCCTGCTCTGGCGTTCCGCCGAGGGCTTGCAACATTCACCGGTAGGCACTTGGTTTATAGCAAAACCGTTTGTGGGTTTGGCTTTAACTGTCTTTCGTTTATTTGCAGACCAAACACGATTTGGAAAAGCTTATCGATGCCATCAACGCTGGTCGTCCACAATGCCCGGTGGGCCTCAATACACTGGTTATACCACGCAAAGTGAATATCTGTGAGCAGGTTAATCAGCCTTATGTGTACTTAAACTGCGGCCATGTGCAGGGTAAGCTATTAACCGAGCTAAAATATAAACTTATAGTAATCAATTATTTTATTTCGCAATAGGTCATCATGACTGGGGTCAGGATGAGAATACTGGTGCACGCCGTTGTCCCATGTGCCTAGAACTGGGGCCTGTTGTTACCTTGTGCATGGGCCTGGAGCCGGCCTTCTATGTGGATGTGGGCGCACCCACGTTTGCATTCAATCCATGTGGACACATGGCGACTGAGAAAACTGTCAAGTAAGTCTAATATCAACAAACTGAAACTTATCCTTGTAAATTCTAATGCCTTATGTTTTTTTTATTCTCCAGGTACTGGGCAAATGTGGAAATACCGCACGGAACCAACGGCTTTCAGGCCGTTTGTCCATTCTGTGCGACACCGCTGGATGGTGCGACTGGCTACATTAAATTAATTTTCCAGGATAATTTAGATTAAATATGTATTTGTAGTAATTGAATAATGTCGAAGTTTGAAGCAGGCATTAAAACTAGGCTTTATTTATTATAACTAATTAATTAATTATTATACACAAATTACGAATGAAATACAACAAAACAAAATATTATTTAATACGAAAGTAAATTATAATACATATGTATGTATGTATTTTGTAAAAGTTAATTGCTATATTACAAGTGTTTAGTAATTATTTAAACGCAATCATTTACAATATCAATTACATGCAACAGACCCCAAATTGCATGTCATACGTACTTTGATGTTATTTTGTTTCCTATAAATTTGTCTGTTGTATAAATGATTTCCAACGAGCAACAAAAGCGAACATGAAAATTGTATAACAAAGTTGATGAGCATTCAAATGAGCGCAGCAATAATTGAATGATTAATGAATGATTTAATCGCACTGATTTAAGCTGCCAGCTGGCTGCATAAACTGTGTATACATATGTAATTCTGTAAAAACATAAGATTGAAACTTAATTTTAATATTATCTATGTATCTGCAACAGCAACAAAAATAGCGACAACAGCAGCAATTATGATTTCCAATAAGCGCAGGCAATTAACCAATCAACAAAACAAACAAACAAACACATTTACATTTGTATGTATTTTTTACCAAATCTAGAGCTTACATAATAATAGAAAACAAACACAATTAAAATTACAATTACAATTTCACACAAAAATTCTAAACATATGAACAATTTGTCTAGATTTGAATTATTTGTAAAAATTTAACGCATTTATTCAAAATTACATGCAATACATGTGGGACTTCCACTGATTGTCTCAGCCTTTCATACATATATAATTTCTGCCTGTACGCATTATGGATTATTATGTTAATTACTATTACTTTACATCATAACATTATTTGTATTATTATTTTGTATCCAAAAAAAAAGAAGCATAAAACGTTCAACAGAAATGTTGCGACTCGACATGTTAACAATTACAACATTGCAAAAAAAAGTAAATAAATATTAACTGTAAAATATAAATCTCTAGCGATACACATACAAATATACATACGCGAGTATATTTTCATTAAAGCGTGCATTGCATAAAAACTAATTTTCTTGTGGTTTGAATTTAAATCAAGGCGGATCAACATACATATGTATGAGACCCAGGGCTGCCAATTACAGTGTTGGTAAATGCTTTTCATATCGCTACTACGATACATTTGCTTGTTTATCGAAATGCGTGGTGGTTATAGATGCAACCCTACAGCCGCTTATTTTGAAAAGTAGTAAAGGCCTCATCATATCAATTTTTGTATATGATTGCTTCTTAATTGTAAATTTATTATATATGTCGGGACGGCGCGAACGCCATTCCCGGCTACCAAAAATTACACGCACGAGTTATTCACATTAGGAATAATCGCAGAGGTCAACTCAGCCGAATGTGCAATGGCCAAGCCTCACTCCGGAGGAACCGCCTTAGTGATCACGGTTAACCTCTACGCCAGGTAAGTATGCTTTTCTGTGCTCTTGGGCTCGGTTACCACCGCTGAAATGCTAGAACCGCTTGTGAATCATAAGTTTGATGAAATGAAAATTGCAGGCAAAAGTATGCAACACAATTTTTTCATCGTCAATGGTGGTGAGTACTCGATAAGAGAGACACATACATACATACATGCATATGAATATGTATGTATGTATCAAAAAATAAAAATGAACATATGAAGGCTTGAAGCTATTTTTATATTTTATATTTTTCTACATTTATAATTTTCTAAAACCCAACAACATATGCTAATATGGAAATGTTTTTGCAAATATATTTTTTTTTAGGAATTTATTACTCTTAGTTTTGACAACTAATTGCAATTATTATTTTTCTTATTTGTTGATAATACATAAAATATATATGTACAATGTTTATCAACCAGATAGCACTGAAAATGTTTGTGTGGAAATAAAAGTATGTAAGAGAATCCCAAATGTTTGTACTAAAAATCAATTGCTTGTGTTTTTCGAAAGTTTATTTCACTTTTTGCTCAACTTACAATCTAAAATGTTGGAAGAAACTTAATAAATTCGTACGGTGTTCGTCATCAGATGTGCCTGGATATTCGTTCCATATCGTTCCGTTTAGAACTTGAAGTACTTGGTGTAGTAGTCACGGAAGAAAGTGTAGTCGAATTGACCGTAGCTGGTGTATCCCTTGTACTTGTAGTAGGGCTCCATGGTGTCAACGTGGTAGATGGAGACATCCTTGAAGTACATGTTGGGCACGAAGAATTCGTACTCATCGATCTCGCGATCGAATGGATAACCGAATGGCATATCATCGATGTAGCGGGCGCCGGAGCCAATGCCGCAAGAGTAGGTGTAGTCAAAGGTGGAGTACTGCTCGTGGAGGGTGGGTGCGGTGTATGGCATCACCATGAAGAACATTTGCATCGGCATGCCCTTCTGCCAGCCCATGGGCAGGAGCAGGCGATCGGGGAAGCCGCAGTGTGCCTCACTGATGTCCAGAGGGAAATCGTACTTGCCGTCGAAGGCCATCATCACGTAGTAGTAGAGTTCGCTGTAGCTGGTGCGGTCCTTGACTGTCCAGAAGAAGTCGTTGGACTTGCGGGTGATCATGTTGCTGCCAGCCTTCAGTTCGTAGTAGAACTCATCGACTTCCATGAAGTTCATGCGGTTCTCCATCAGGGAAATGACGCGACCGAACTCGTCGAATTTGGGTCCAATGAATGAGCGGACGACAACCTTTTCGGGCTTGTCGGAGTCAACAGTGTAGGTGTAGGTGAAGGGCTTGTGGTTGAGACGCATCTGGCGAGCGTATAGAGACTTGTCCCACACGAACTTGCCCTCGTGGAAGATCATCTTGTCGTTCATCAGATTGCTCACATCGAAGTCAACCAGATCGAAGTAGGTGACCAGCTCGCTGACATCCACATGCTTCAGAGTGACGCCGGGCATCAACAGTTGCTCCTTGTTGTATTTGGGCAGATAGTGCATGAACTTGAAGTAGACCTGGACGATCTTCTTGTAGAACATGTAGAACATGGGATCGCGCATCATTGTCTCGAAGTTGACCATCACGTTGGGGTAGACCTCCATCTGGTAAAAGTCGGTATCGGCCATGTACATATGGGCGAACATGTACCAGAACTGGTAGAACATCTTGTCCAAGCTGTCAATGTTGCCCTGGAGCATGCTGCCAATGTACTCAATGGATTCGGGTTTGCGCAGATCGATCATGTGTCCGTCGACGGTCTTGTAGTAGCCCAAGTCAATAATGTTGTGGATGCGCTTCATGAAGCCGGTGATCTTGTCCAGCATCTCGAAGTTGCCATAGGTCTCCAGTTCGTAGTAGTTCTTGCGGTAGCTGAAGCCAACGCCGTTGTAGTAGATCATCTGGGGATCGTATCCCATCTCGATCTGGTGCTGCCACGAGAACTCGGGAATCTCGCCGAAGCCATGAGACAGACGCTCCATGTAGTAGCGGGAGAGCAGCTGGTGGACGGTGTACAGCCAGAGTTCACCACGACGATCGTTCTTCAGGCCGAAGGTGTTGCCATCGAGGAAGAAGGAGTAGTCCAAGTTGAGGTAGTACCAGTATGAGTTCCAGCCCAAATCCTCGGTGAAGTAGGACAGTTTGGATTCCTCGTTGTAGATATCGAGATCGCGAGTGTAGTCGACGGGCATCCAATAGACCTTCAGGTCCTTCATCATCTGCTGCCACTTGGTGTCCTGGTTGAATTCGTAGATGTTCTCGCGCAGAATGAACTTGTCCTCACCGTACCAGTGCTCGCCAAGACCCATCAGTTTCCACCACTGCCACATCTTCCAGTCCTTCATGTACATGTAGTCGCTGTACTGGTACATGTTGTTGTGCTCGTGTCCTTTGAAGTAAACATCCATATACTCCTTCTCGTACATGTTCATCTTGGTCCACATCTCAAAGTCGAATTTCTCGGCCTCAAAAACGAACTTGCTGTTGAAGAAGAACTGTGGGAAGATCTCATAGATGGTGGGCAGCATCAGACCATGGAAGTCCGGACGGTGGATGACGGCCAGAGTCAAAGCATAGACAAACATGCCCTCGTTGACATGCATGCGGGCCCAGCAGACGTTGTGGAAGAACGTCTCGAAATCCTTGGCATAGTAGAAGAAGTTGAACAGACCGCGTGCCTGCTTGGCGTGAGGCTTGACCAGCTGGCCAAAGAACTCGCCCTTGGGCAGCAGAGAGTGCGCCTTGTAGGCCTCGAAGAACTTCTTCATGTAGATGTCATAGTGCTATTTGTGGGATTTGGATGTGGTTATGGTTGAGTCGGTCACCTAGGTCAGCTATGTTGTGTAAAACTTACAGTATAGTGGGACTCATCGACGTAGAGTTTCTCGCCCTTCTTGATGTACTCCTCGAACATCAAAGGATCCTCCACGCGGTAGACAATCTCAAACAGAAACTTCTGTTTGGCCAGGAAGGCTTTGTCGGCGATCTTCACCTCGTGAGTTTGATGGAAACTGGCTGCGGCAGCCAGGCCCAAGCAGGCCAGCAATGCGATGGCGATTTTCATGTTGAAGAGTCCTGTTACTCCTGCACCCTCAGCTAATTCAACTGCTCCGGATTAGACACACAACTGGAATCCAATGCCTAAAGACTGTTGCTTTAATGCCATCCAACGCGATGCTTATATACCCCACAGCTCAAATCGAACGCTGACGTTGAGAACCCAATATCTGGCTCAGTTGGCGTCAAGGTGTAGCTAGGTTGATGGTTCACGGTGTCACCTGAGTTTATCTCCCAGGTACTCGGCACATCTGTTGTCAAATTCTGGCTGCGCATCTGTCATCCAAACCCAGCGCGAAGCGCGGCTTATCAAAATCAACTAGTTGCTAAGTTGATAATTGCAATTCTAGAAATATTTGAAGAAATTCAAAAGGCACAACAACAATAAAAAGGCAAGTCCGGGGTCTGTTGAGATTGGAATAATTGAATGCACATGTGTTTTTCGAGTTTATTTCTAGAATATGTTTTATAGCAGTTTTATAGAATTTACTTTCTTGAAGCTGCTTATTGACATCAATGTTTCAATTATCTACCACTTAAGTTTTAAGGGCTTGCCTCTCAAGAAGAAGCAGGTTGAGTTTTTGTTTTATTTTGATTTCAATTTTGATTTCCACTTCATGGATTTACAATATGTCATTTTCTGTGAGATTCTTATTAACGTTTTAAAATGGAGTAGTTCTTGCATGCATATACTTATGGTTTTAAGTGCTTACTTAATTAATTAAGTTTTGGAGATTTTGAATGTAAGTTAATGAAAGTTGATTGCTTTTGTATTTTGGTTTTCTTTATGTTTTTTTTTTTAACTTTGCAGAAAATGTTTGCTATCTAATTTTACTTAAGTATAGAAATGCTGCATAAGTTATAATCGACATGAAAATTCTTTTATATATATGGATATATAAATGTATGTATGTATTTATGTATTTGGATTATTCATTGCAAGTCATAAGTATGTATCGTATATTGTATTATATTCATGTAGATTAATTTCAATACTATACGCAAATGTATTTATAAACTGAGTTTTTTTGTTTTTTTTAATTTTGCCTCTTTGTGTTGGACTCTTGTGCGCTTAGCTGCAAAATAATCTATACAAATATTCAATTGCCTTACAAACTCAATCGAGCCCCAGGTCGTAAGCCTATACCTCTGTATATACGTAAATCTCAAATGTCGTTATCAAAAACTCTAATAATTTGATGGCTCTAAGTTTGCCTATTCGCTTTCTTTCGCTTTCTTTTCCTGGTCATTTCAATGCCATGCAAATAGTTGAAATCGTTAATAGTTTAATAGCGTTACAAAAAAAATCAGTATAAGGAAAGTCACACAACATAAACTTAACAAATTCATTAGTACTTAAGAGTGTACTAAGTATTTTCCAAGAACTAGAAAATTTATTTTTATTATGATTTCAAATGTGTACGTCTTTATATTAAGTATATACAATTAATATTTATATATTGTATGTTTATCTTAATTTTTTTTTGTATCTTTTTTTTATATGTTTATATCAAACCCATGCCCAAATTGTACGTACATTTACCAAAAGGTATAGAGTACAAACTTTACTTAACTTCAATCTTGTCTAATATTCCATTTTGATACACGTATTTAACAATTCGCAAGTGACTTGTTAATAAGCATTGTTAATTGTATTATTTGACATTTAATTATTGTCTCAAAATGTAGGTGTATTTTTATTGTCTTTACACAATGCATATTATAAACGGCAAAGAACTAAAGTTATGTATACATTTATTTATAAAAAACATCAATTATGCAAAGAGTTCAAAAGTTACAAGAAAAACATTTGATAACAAAAAGTGGAAAACGCCGCACATATACATACAAAATGTATGGCGTACTTGTTTAATTATCTTTTTAATTACACTTTGACGCTCTCAATAATATTGTTGCAAGAAGCACCACAGTAGTCAGTAGCAATAAAAAAAACTTCATTCCATATCGAAGTAATTATATGTAGGTGTTTACTTTTTTATAGTTTTGTAGTACATTTAAAATGTGTAAATTTATTTATTGTATTGTTTGCTCAATTTGATCAATTTCATCAGATTTACAGATTTATATGCCTTTTATTGTCATATCTCGTTACCAAACTCTTAACCTTAATAATTCTTATTGTACAATAATAATATTTGAGCTAAAGTTTCCGCTCAACAAGTTCTCCTCTTGCGCACATTTATGTATATTTATTGTCATCATGTCGCGTATTTATTGTCGGCTTGCATTTACATAGAACCGCATTTAATATATATATATATATATATATATATATATATATATAGATATACATCTCTATATATTGTTTGTGTATAAGTAGTAGTTGTTTCTAGAAAAATTACAATTTTACTGTAAATGTAAATGTAAATGTAAAGGTAAGTTTCGTATGTTCTGCATACACGTAAAAAAGTAGAATTCCATACACGTAAATATACAAAGAGTTCTTGCTGCACATTCCTAATTCTTACCACAATCAGCTGGCCTTACTGTATCTACGCTTTGTCTTTCTCTTTGTATCTGTATCTAAAGTAATCGTGCGCCATCTACAGATACAGTAAGTACAGTACACACACAGCATGCACACAATAGTTTAAACAGTTGTACACCTTACAAATTATTATGAAGATATGTTTTTCAGATGATATTAGCCTGGTTGTTGTTGTTGTTTTTGTTGTAATATGAATGTATCTAATGCTCCAAAATCTCCAACACAGATTGCAATATTGGTGCAAACTGTACGATATGAATGTAATGATGTATTATGAAATTATAAATTCGTTTAGAAAACTTGTTAAAAAAGACTTCAATATGGGTTAGGATATGTTGAGTGCTTGCAAGATATGCTTTGCTGGAGATCTTGGAACACGTCTAAATGTCAATTTAACAAAGATCCGACTGTCAGGCGAGGAAATTGCCAGCCAGTCTAGACCGTGTTACAACCAGGCTAAACACTGTCAACATCATGTAGCAGAGCAGATGGTAGCCTCCCAGGTTTCCAGGTGTACGGCCAGGTGCGCCGCTTGCTCCCGCATCCACAATTTTGATTCTCCAGCCCAGATTGTTGTGGGTGAAGCACTGCAACGGAGAAGGCAACATTAGCAACTGGTGTTACTGGTTGGCTTGAGTTGTGCCACTCACCTGATAATAGAGCATTGCGGGTGCTTCCATGGGCACCGTCCAGTTCATGTAGCCCGGTTCGCCATCCTCGCATTTGAACACCAGCGTACCCTTAAACTCCTCAAAGCTCTCGATTTCCGACGAACGATCCACCGTGCGATGCTCCCATTCGCAATAGCGGCCAACTGGGTAAACGAAAGAAGAGTTATGATTAAAATCTTTTTGCAGTTATTATTCATTCATTGTTCATACAACTTTTGCCTAGAAAACTTTCAGCTATTCTCCGGTAAGGTAAAGGTAATTTATATTTATTTATTTCTAACTCACCGCCCGTGGGTATTGCATTGCCATCCTCATCATATTCAACGCCCGCATAGGCAACCTGCTTGCGCGCCTCCAGGCCAGTCTTTTGGCCCAGACCGCCCTCCGGCGAGTCCGTGATGTACATTGGATGATATCTATTGGATAAGTTGAATAAATAGCTTGTACGAAAAGAGCAGAGTTAGCTTACCTGGCTGGCTGTGCAGGATCGTTGCCGCCTTCGATAATGAACTCATAGGTCGAGCCGCGCTCCACAGTTATTTCCGGTATGAGCAGATCGTTGATGTACCAAGCAATGCCCCACGAGGGTACGCCCGTAATCGCCGTATAGCCGCGTTTGCCGCCCGTGGGTCCAATGCTGGCCCGGAACTTTCTTTCACCTGTGATTTGACGCGTAGGCCATGGCTTGGGACCGCTATCGTCCTTGACATCATACAGCGAGCTCTTGCAGGAATGATCATTCTGCAAAATAGCTCGGAGTGAGATTAGCTGGTTGAGGTTCATTTCGTTGTTAGGACTTACGCGCTTTGAGAAGTTGATGCGTATGTCATCGGGATTGTGATCGCTGGAGGTGTGCGAGTGTGCGTTAGCCTCCTTGCGTCCATTGAGTGGTCCCACGGCAGCAATGATGGATACCTCGCGATCGATTGGTATGGCCATATCGTAAACAGCCTCATTCGTTTGCAGCAGACGCTTGTAGCGAATGTTAGTGACGCCACTTTTGCGATCACCGCTTACTGCAGGGGAAGTCATATACATATATATATATATATCAAAGGATATATTGATGAATCAAATCGATATACCCACCCACAATCACATCGTTGCGTGCTCCAATGCGCTCATCGGGACACACACCACGCTGGCCATCGCATTGAGATAAATCGGAGATGAAGTAATCCTCAGCACGAAAGACGCGAGCGTTTGTATCGTAGAAAGCAACGACAACGTCGGACTGGGCCATTTGGGGGCGTCCGTTGGCGCCGGATAGGCCAAAGGCCATGTACTGATCCTCAGTGATGCGTCCAAAGAGCTCCACCTGCAGATACTCGCCTTGTAGCTCCCATTTGATCTGCAGCTTGTTGGGCAGAATCTCACGGCAATTGGAGTAAACGGGTCGCGGTGTTGTTGTCGTCTGAAATGAACAGAGATCGGATATAAGATGGCAGGATTCCAGATTGTAATTACAGCATGCATGAAGCTAGGGCTAGTACTTACGGGTGTATACCACCATGAAGGCTAATGCGGCGCGTATCGGTTAAAGAGATATACAATTATGAGTTATGTGGGAATGAGCATATGGTTAAGTACACATGTGTGTGTGTGTGTGTGTTTGTTAGTATGCGAATGTGTGAGTATTAAGTATGTGTGCGTGTGTGCGTGTGTGTGTTCTCTTTAATGCTACAAATTGATTTGGAACCATTGCCACTTACCGTGATTTTCGTCTGTCCCAATGCTGGCGGCACATCCAAGTCCTTGGGTATGTAAACGTGTCCAAAGTTGTGCCTATATTCCACACACCACACGGACAACCAGTCAATATCGTAAACAGTTAAGCTACCAGGAAGCTGAATCTCAATATCCTCGCCCTGATAGCCACGCAGCGGCTCCAACGATCCAATCTCATTGGGCACCTAATATTAATTATTTTAAGAATTAATTACTCAATTTAAGAGTTATTTAACAATTACTGATTCACAATGTTTCAACTTCTTTTTAATGTAACTGAAATCTAGTTTTCATTTATATTTTAATACTTTCTTTAAAAATAAACTACAGAGTTTAAAAATGATTTAAGGATTACTGATTCAAAATGCTTAGTTTTCATTTATATTTAAATTCATTTGACATAATACTACTATTTTCATACAAATAAACTCAACAAAAAGAATATATAAATACTCGAAACTAACCTTAACACCCATGATATTTGGCTCGCTGCCATTGCCCACCCAGAAATAGGCATCGGGTCCAGCGCCATCGTAATGCAGGTTGGGACTGTAAAACAAATGACATAGAGATAGGACCAATATTGCTAGATTTCAATAATGCTCGTACATGTAGAATGTCTTTGCGTCCAACACGCTAATGTTACTGGAGCGGAGTCCGTGGGCGAGACGCCTGAATTCCGGCAGCACACGGGGCTTGGGCACATCTATGGTAGGTGGTATAAAAACCTCGCCAAAATCGACCTGTAATTAGTGAAACGTAAATTTTTATTGAATATTACAAAAAAGTTGACTTGTAAAGGGCCCAAATGGCATTAAAAATGCTCTTCTTAGACTTCAAACATCCATAACTTTGTCAAAACTGAACCGATTGTGAATCCCAAAGTTATTTTGGTCATTATTTATTCTCTTTATGTGGTTGTCAAAATTAGTATAGTCAAAATAAAGATAATGGAGATGGCATATAAATGTGTGTGTATGTTAGTCCGAAGGTCATACCTCCAAAAATACGTGTTTTTAGATTTCTGGCTATTCTATACTTCTGTATGCTAGCATACGAGAATATAGCTCTTATAAAAACACTGGTCTGGAAACTTCTATTCATCCTGCACTACGAGAACTTATATTTCAAAGTCTCTAGCTCTTGTGGTTTCTGAGATACGCGCGTTCATACCGACGGACAGACGGACCGACGGACAAAGAGACAGATCAATAATATATACTTTATAGGGTCGGAGATACTTCCTTATGCCTGTTACATACTTTTGCACGAAACCATTATACCCTTTTTCCCATTTTTTATGGGTTCAGGGTATAAAAAGAAAGATATATTTGTTATTTTTGTATGCAGTTTATTGCAAGTTTGAGGCTAGTATACAACACATAGTATAAAAAATAAATTATATATATTTTTTTTTTTAATTTAATAGTGTATTTGGCATGTCGAAATCCCTTACTGCATTCATTTTGCTGTTGTTTCATACCAAAACATTTGTATATAGAGGTGCCTTATATACATGCATGTTAACGGGTCTGTGAGGGCCCCCCAAAAAATAGGTATGCGCGCGCAGAACTCCATAAAACAACACACACAAACATACCCCCAATCTGGACGGCGTGTGCTTGTGTCAATGTGTGTGTGTGTGTGTGTCAGCCCCCAAGAACTTTTTTGGCTGTCAGTCAATGGAAGCGGAGAAACAGAGAGCGTGCGTAACACAGACATAGACATAGACACAGACACACCCACACTGACAAATGTAACCGTATACGTATTTATAACAGTAACAGCTCGACACCCTGTATAATTCAACACAGTGTGTGTGTGTGTGTCGGTGTGTGCTTGTGTGTGGGAGAGTGCGTGTTTGTGCTTGTGTATATATATGCAACCACTTGAGTTAATCAAAAATGTCTGCTGTAATTTATTTTACTATGGCGGCCATCTTTAGCAGCCACAGCTCCACTCAAACAACCCCAACACCCACCCACCCCCACCCCCCACTGTAACATAATGTTGCTGAAAGAGTTGTGATAACATTTGCAGTTGTATTTTAAAATTTAAATGCATTCTTATTTGCTAAAGCTAAGCAAAAATCATTTTCAGCTCAGCCGGGGGGGAGGAGCTCTTTTCTGTGTATGTACCCCTACGTGGCGAGTGGGAGAGTCGACTTAAAATGGGGTGCGGTCTGGGTGTCAGAGTGTCAGATTGCCAGAGTGTGTGGAGCCGGCTCTTGGCTTTCGGATGCGCATTTGTCTATGCAGGAATGTAATTAAAAATCTAAAAAGTCTAATGAAAACAAACTTTCCACTTGGCTGACAAAACTGACCCACATCCACTGCAGCTAACAAAAAAAGAAGGAAAAATCAATGCTTTCAACTTTTCCATAAAAAAACGTAATGCAAAAATCAAAAAAAAATAAAACGAAAAACCTTGGTTCCCAACTGCAGTTAAATTAAAAAAATGTAATTACAAAATGGTTTTGGTCCTCACTAAATACACACATAAATCTGATCCAACGGCGCGTGCCGTTCGAAGCGACCAAGAAAAGCAGCAGCAGGAAAATGGAAAGAAAGACTTACCGTGAAGCGTCTGCACCACACCGACAGCCATCGAATGTCCTTAATCCTTTTGCCCATGGGTAAACGCAGTATGATGTCCGTATTGTTGTGCGACTGCAGAATGGGCGGATCACTGCGGGAGACATGAAAAGAGAAAACCGTAGATATAGTATAGTACAGTATAGTATACTTGTACAGCATAGTGTGTGTGCCCAGTGCTGCATTAAAATCCTTTAAAACCCAAGCATCCATCACTCATCTCTCATCTCTCTGCCCATCTGCCCCTTATCATCGTATATGTAACCATATCTATTCAGTGTAAACTGCTTATTAAAAGTCCGGTGCTGGCAGCCAACACAATGCTCTGGCGTCCAACAGAATGCAGTCGTCCTTTGGCCTCTGGGCTCAACTTCGACCATATCACTGGTCAACAGAGCACGCCTCCAATTTGCACTGTCAATATTGACGAGAGCTTGTAGTTGCAGTGTCATTAAAATTAAAGCGAGACCAACCAGAAAATGCGACAATGTCAACCTTGGATAATGCTTTATGTTCTCTTGCCTTTCAGCCCTTCAGCGCTTCAGCCCACCTGGCTATCTGATACCGCCCTATCCAATAATTCCCATGCGGTCTCAACAGTATCCAAAGCCAATTAGCACTTGCAACATTAAACGGCAACATTTTTGTGGCAAATACGTTCATACTTAAATTAAAGCCAAACAGCCACAAACATTTAAATTTCAAGCCATTGTTTTTTTGTACCACTCATCCAACTAAATGGGCAAAAAAGGGTATAATAACAATGTGCAAAAGTATGTAACATTTGTTCGTCATTGTCATTGATCGTATCTATCTCTCTAACATTAACTATACGGGTGTCATTTTTAATTCAACTAATAAAAGAAAAAACATACTAGAGGGTATCTTTAAGTCGTGCTCGACTATCCCATTCCTACCGGTTTTTTATGCGCTTGCACAATTTTTGCCAGCTGTGATGAAGATTTATGGCTAATGCAACGATGCGAGGCATGTCACATGTCCCACACTCTGCATCCGAATAAGCGAATATGTAATGGGTGTTTTCTACATGGTACCATAATACACATGTGAGTACATACATATCTACATGCATTTTTGTGTGCAGCGATTCTATTCAGCATTTTGATCTGCGACAATAGCGGAATATCTGTATGTGAGGCCAATTAATGGGAATGCAATGCATTTTAATTATCCGCAAGCCTTTGAAAAATAGTGTGTATTGATAGTGACTTCAAACTCCCATAACTTTGTCACAACTGAACCGATTTTCAATTGATCATGATTTGTCCTGCTTATTTATGCTACATTCAAAGTTGACAAAATAGTTTTTTTACGATTTTATGTCAGAAATCATGACAACAATTGTGGCATGTGATGTGCCGAGTTCCTTAGAAGTGCCCTTCCTAGACTTTAAACCCCCTTAACTTTTCGAAACTTAACCGATTTTCAATACCGATGCCATTATTTGTCCTCTATATTGATTCTTCATTTACTAAAAGTGACTGAATTCTTATCTATTGCTATTCTTGAGATTGTAACGCCCAATGAGTGACCTTAACGGTCTGAGATACTAAAAGAAATTTCTTTCAGATGCTTACAATAGCTATATAAAGTTCGGTATGCTGTTGACAGGATTTTTTTTTTATATTTTTGAGCTGTGCACTTAACTAAAGGCAACGAACGCAAAGCAAAGGAGAGAAAATATTATTTTCAATTCTGAATCCATCTTTCTTTTCCACCAACTGACGCCAAACTAAAAGTCAGTCTGCATTTTTGGTTTACTTTGTTGCACAAAAGCATTCCTTATTGAGAATTTGTAGTATTCATTGCAGTATTCCGGTTGAATATTTGTAAATGACACACAAAAGCAGCGTTGTAACAATGGAAAGCTGAAAGCTCTTTACTCTTTCAGCATTGGCAATAATCATAATCAACTTGAAGCTGAAGTACGCGCATATCAATCCCAGGAGAGCTGTCGCATTGCAGACGTTGGGCTCTGAGTTCTCCGATGATAATCAGTTGGCAATATAAGTAATCAGCATCCGCCAACTCCATGTGTGATGAGTTTATCACGAGTCAGTGGGAAAAACTTGAGGGTGTGTTTGGTTGGTTATGTTCTTTGTGCATGGATGATGCATGTCTATGTGGCACAAATGTCAGTCAGTCAGACAGTGAGTTAGTGAGTAAGTGAGTTAGTCTGACTGACTGTTGTGTAACAAGTGTCAGGGCAGGCCACAATCGACATTAGACATTGGACACGGCTAAGCACTTAATTTACACCCTCGATGGGACGTCCGAGTTGCAGGTTTAGCGCTGCGTTGACCTTTAATGAGCCCAAAATAAATTGAATGGTACTGTGTCAACAGCGTAGTGAATCTGTAAATGTATATCTATCTGTCAGTGTATCTGTATCTGTGAGATACATTCATTTTGATTTCGTCAGGCTGTCAGTACATCCAGCAGGCATCTTCAAATTTGTGGCTCAGCTATCTTTCCCTCTGGTGGCTGTTTGCCTTTGACTTTGGTTATCACATTGCAAATATATGTATGTATGCTTGTATGCTTGTATGTTTCCTGCTTTATTTGATTTGCTGAGCTACAACTGCTGCTGCTGCTGCTTCAGCTGCTTCTGCTGTTGTGTGCGGGCTCGAGAATCAGATACATTGATGCACTGAGCACACAGATTCATAAGCATCTATAGATTTTCTTATTGTTGTTTGTTTTCCTTGTTGCTACTACTACAGACACCCACACACAGGCACTCAGGCACACAGCCACACAGCCACACACACACATATAGACATTCCCCCAATTAGTTTGAAAGCCTGGCGAACGTCCTGTCCTGCTGGCAGGCAGCCTTGTTTATTTGACCACCGGCCAGCAGCAAATACTGAAACCAAAATCAGCAATCAGCAATCAGCAACCAGTCTCAGCAGAACTGAGCACAGCCAAAGTTCAGTGTGTCAATCACTAGTTATTGACTTGGCTGCGTTCACAATTTCCGCACAATGTTGCAACACAGAGCTCAAACAACTTGTTGCGTTTCTATATGCTTTTTCTTTTTTGCTCTCTCCGTTCTGGTGCCTTTTGCTAGCTGACTGGCATTTCACATTTGCTTGTCTCGCAAAAACGCACAACAAATGCGCCTGGCCCAGTATCTAGGCAATGAATCGAGCCAAGTCAGCACACAAATTTCAAATGGAAAACGGCAAACGGCAAACAGCACCCCAGCCAGCAAAGCTCAATCACCCCCAAATTCTTGTTACTCATATTTGTATATGTGTACCCCGTGTACTTCAAAAATGATTATGAATGTTTAATTTTTTGGACGATTCGTCAGAGGCAGCACCAGCAACAGCGCCAGATGAGTCCCGGACAGCGACCACTCAATTAAATTTATATGAAAATATAAAATATGTTATAAGGGCGGGCTTTTGAGGCAAGTTTCATTAGTCATGCGGCAGGGGCATCGCATTAATCGAAATATTATAGACTAAGGGTTACCCTGTTTCGAGTTTCTTAATAATTCAAATATTATTCTGATTGTCATTATATTATAACTCTCGTTTATATTTTTATCAAAACTACTTGATTTTATTATTCGATGCACACCAAAATTTATGTATTTTTAAATGATAATTTCTGTCATCTTGCATAATGGAATTTTATTCTTCCATTTAATCGAGCTAGCTTATAATGTGCTTTAGTTATTTGTAATTATTTCAAACTAAAGAAATTGCAATTTTATAAAAACGTTTTATTCTTGAATTCCAGTTTGTAAAAACAAAAAGTTCAGATACTTTTTATCTGAGCATAGGCCAGTCTTAACTTACGAATGCAGGATATGAAAAATTGTTTCTACGTTTGGGGGCACAAAGTGAAAAAGTGCCAGCAACAGGCGCAACTACTTGAGGCATCTGCCCCTTTTGGCAGCATCGTGTTGCTGTCGGAGCTCAACAACTTTTTGTCGCTTAATTAAGTTAAAGGCATTAAAGGCGCTGGCAGAAACAGCAAAAAGCATTTTTGTGTGTTGCGGCTGCGTTGTCAACGTTGATTAACATGAACACAATGAATGATGGGCCACGGGGAAAGGGGAGGTGAGGCTGTGCGATTAGATAGCACTCTCTCACTCGCTCTGTCTCTCTCGCATTCTCGCTCATTTACTACGATGACAATGGGCATATAACTAAAAAACTTCGTTTTGCCACTTTGCATGCAACACATTTTAATGAGATCAGCATAAATCAGTATCAGCATCAGCATCGGCATCATCATCGGCATCAGCAACAGCAACAGCATTGGGGGCACTGAGAGGTGGTAGGTGGGGCGGGTGGACTTTGGTGCATTATACAAGTTGTTGGAAATGCAAATGAGCAACAGCCAACGGGCGTCATCGTCATGGCAATGGGGCGTTAATCAGCACAGCGTCGCTGCCGCTTTCATGCTTCTCAAAAAATTCTAATTTAATTACTTATGCTCGATGCATCCATTGTGACACACAGTGCGCGCACACACACACACACACAGAGACACAAAGCGAGCGTGAACATAAAAAGAAGTGAGCAGCGACGTCAGCAGCCCTTCAGCTAAACGCTGTGTTATATAATTAAAGCTGATTGGCGGGCGTCCAAGTGAGCGTCACAGCCGAAGTAGTAGCTCCAGTTTCCCGGCTAAGAAGACAACTAACGACTAACGCTGTCAGCAGCCATTAGCAAAGGCTGTCATTCTGCTGCTGTCATTCTGCAGAAAAGCGTTCGGTTTCCCAGGTTGCCAATCAATTGCATTTATCAATTGTCAGTGTACACTCACATGCATATCATCTACACATACATATGTACATATGTATATGAATAATATAATATAAGCATCTAAATCATTACACACAATAAACGCGCGCAATTAGTTCGCCCAAATGTATGCTATAGTTAGCACTTAGTAACGGCGCCACATAATACAGCAATCACTTGCGCCCACCTGCCACCCCGCAACGAACGAGCACACAGCAGAGCAGTTGCACACGGCTGTATGCATGTGGCATGCGGCATGTGGCATGGGTAATGTGGCATGGGTAATGTGTGTGTCTGAAAGCGTAAAAGCGTGCAATCGCTAGCGCGACGCTTCTCGTTCCGGCCAGGGACTCTACTCTACTCTACTCTACTCTACTCTGCCACCCCATATTTATACCAAGGCACACACAGACACACAGGCACAGGGACACACATACATAAACACTATATGCTCTTTGAGGCGGTGTCATGAGGATGAGGCATGCCAATGTTATACATTGAACTAATAAAGCTCGGCACGTGGCATCAACAATGAAACGCATTAAAGTCGATTACAATATGAAGCTGGCGACGGGTGTGGGTGCGGTGTTTTCATTTTGAGCTGGCATGGGTCGCATATATACTCTTACTCCTACTCCTACTCCTACTCCTACTTGTACTCTTACCCGTACACGTCATCAGGCAACAACGGCAACATCAACACCAACAGCAAAAGCAACAACTTTGGCAAAGGCTTTTCAAGCGAAAAACCGCATGGCAAAAGAAGAGGCAGAGGGGAAAGGCATAAAAAGTATGGGAAAAGCATTTCAAAGACTGCGAAAAAAGTTTGTCAAAGAACATTTTAAGCCACAAATTGAACTTGAGAGAGCAGCGAAAAAAGGATTCGATATTTTTCTGATTTGTTGGAAATTAAATGAACTTCACTTGGCTTAAGGAATAACTATTTTTTGTGCTGGTACATTTTTGGAATTTTTTTCTATTTGTATCTGAATTTTGAAAACTTACATATGCATTAGAGAAACTCGACTTGGCCAGCGATAGTTTGCAGTTTGATATTATAATCAAAATATGATAATCGATAATCATAAGTTGTCTAAATGATTCAGACTATATATGTAGTTTAAAATATTTTTATTTTAAATATATGTTCGAAAGAAATGTTTTTGTATTATTAGTACGCTTGGAAAACCGAATTTTTGGACAAAGAATTTTTCACATACGTTTGTTGTTCACACACGATTTGATGTTATATTTACATAGTTAAACGTGACTTTTGTGCACTGAGTTGGTTTACAATGGGATGCGATGGAGTGCCACAAATCTTGGCAGTTTCTTAAATATATTCCAGGGGCATGACAAAATGTCAACGACAAGTGGATGAATGCGGCACTTTACCTTAACCTTGGCATGGGATTAAAGGCACACATGCAACATTGTTAAATAGCAATGATCATGAAAATGATAGTGCTAGTGGTAGTGATTAAAATGCGTTGCAGCTGAATGCCTAATGCCTAAGCAGTTAAATGACGTCAAATTGTGTGCGCTGGATGCACTGGATGATAAGCAACCGGGGCATGCAACGACATATGCGACGTTAGCAGTGGCTCAGCGCGGCTTAGTGTGTTCAAGTGGCCGCGAGTTGTGAAAGTGGCCAAGGACGGAGGGGGCAAACAGGAGCAGGTGAAGGAGCAAGAAAACAGCTGAGAAGAAAGCAAGGTAAATAAAATTCACAGTTGTGCGGCTTAACCTTGTGCTTTTGACGACTTAAAGTAAATACAACTAGAATGTGGCTAGCAGCTACCTCTCTCTTTATCTTTCCCTCTCTCGCTCTCTCTCTCACTCTGTCGCACACTTGCGAATGTGGCTTTCATTGTTTGCTGTTGTTGTGGGCTCTTGCCACCAACATCGCCACACATACTATACATACTTACATATATCCTCTCACACATAGTATATACATACATATGACCGCAGATCTAACGTAAGAAATAAATGAGTTTTTCGCATTAGGAGGCAACGAAGCGACAACAGCAGCAACAACAACAGCAACAACAACAATAAAGCATTAAACGAATGGAACGAAGGCGACTTCGCAAATGGCAGCCAAGATGAAAAATGTTTTTTAATTTTTAAAAGTGGTTTCATTGTCAAGCGTGCGTAACGTAAAATCTGCAAGGATACATGGCACGCACACACACACACCAACACTTATAGCCTTACAACGTTCATCACACACACACACATGCACGCTCTGAGTGTTAGGAAATGGCCCGTTGCGCTCGAGTAGCCGGCATCCAAAATGCCGCCAATAGTAGACCCAAAAAAAAAAAAAAAAAAAAAAAATGCTTGCAAGTTCAATGCATTAATAATGCGTCAGCATACATACGGGCCGGTGTATTCCTCCGGATAGGGTATAATGTAGCCCTCTGGCGATGGACGCGCCGTTTTGCCCACCCAGAAGAAGGCATCCGGTCCGGTGCCGTCGTAGGCAAAGGATTTAACAAACAGCGTAGACTCGTCCACGGCATAGATGGAGCCCTAGGAATACAAATGTTAACAGTTTGTGGCCAAAACGAAGCCTTTGAGTTTCACTACCTTGATGCCATGCGCAAAGTTCGTAAACTGTCCAATATAGCGGCCATAGTAGGGCTCCGGCGGTGCACGCCCCGCACCTAAAATGAAGAAGTTGAACAAGATGTTGTTAGTAAATGAGAATTTCAAATAGTTAGTAAGCATGTCGGCAAATCACTTTGATGTGTCCAAAACTTTGCCAACAAATAAAGTAGTTTTCATGCTGCAGTTTTGTATATCAGTTACTCAGTTACAGTTACAGATACAGATACACATAAATATTGTCAAAGGGATGCAGCTTCAGTTGCCGTACTCATAATCCTAAGACTCTAGAAATACGCTGGGCAAAAACAAAGAGCGTCAGCTGCTTTACAAATTAATCTGCTCCCCCAAAAACTTTGCCACACAAAAAGTGCACGTTGCAAAAAGTTTGAGTTTCAGTCAGCAATACAATTCGGCTGGATCCCAGTGCTCCACGAATCTTACCTCCACTGGCTATCATTTGCTTTGAATAATGATGAGCTGCTGATATTGCGACTGCTTTTGAGAATGGCTATGAAAATGATGCTGACGTTGATGATACTGATGATACCGATGATGATGATGATACCGATGATGATGATGATGTTGGCTGATGATGGACTTGCCAGCTTTCAACTCTGTTTGCAATACTCTTGACAGGTCCTTGGGGAGTTCTTGCTACCCCGCGGTGACTTTGCCATGAAATTGATTGAAAACCATGAAATATATTGAAATTCAATGCTAAGTGGAAGGGAGCAAGTATGTATATGCCCGGGGACTCTAACTTAACATGGGAGATGCATGCAAACTGACTTTCCAAATTAATAATTTGTGAAAAGCGGAAGGCAGAGCTAATTTATAGTTGACTTCTGAATGTGTGCCTAAGAGCCACAAGAATTTTACTAAACGACTTCACAACTTTATCCAGAAATGAAGTAACTATAAAGTAGCTATGTATACAAATGTATATATGTAACTGGCAAACGAAGACATCTCCGGCAGAAAACGAGTCAATATACTAGCAAGTCTAGCCAGTCAATATAGATCGTCTAGAGTCTAGACTCTAGAGGATAGAAGGTTCCACTCGGCTTTGCCAGGAGCAAAGGTTTCTTTTTAAGTTTTTACTATAATTGATTACCATTTTTACGATCGTATGAAAAAGTAAAACACTGCAAAGGGTAGTCAGTAGTCGTTATGTTAAATTCCAAATTATGTATCGTTAGTAAGTTGTAGCTCCTGTGCCTCTCCATGCTTGGCACAGGGGGTAGATCAACAAATGATGCCAGAGTGTTCCACAGAATGTCTCAATTGTATCGATGACAATGACGATGATGGCAGCCAAGGCGACGGGAGTCGGGAGACGGACGGTCGGCAACGCCAATAGCAACACCGATACCAATACATGTATGGCAAGGACGACAAGGACGTGCGCTCAACGTAATATGCATTAAATCTACTAATGCGTGCATTAATCTCTGAAGATTTTTTGGACCGGCCCGCAAACATGCAGCACGTGTCTCCATGAAATATACGTGCCCGAGGATATTTGTACAATGTGATGACGAGCACGTTGACGTTGATGTTGGGCCCGATGAAATGCTGGCTCATAAAGGGCTGGCGACTGAACCTCAGAATGTTGCCGCACGGTTGCTGATGTTGCCCTTGTTGTTGTTAATAATGTTTGGTAGCAGTGGAGAACGGATGTGCATTGACAGTGGCAGGAGGCTGGAGGCAGGAGGCAGCATGCCAAGCAAATAAAAGTCCAATGGCCATGTCTATCTTTCTGCCTGACTGGCCGAGTGTTTGACTGCTGCTGCGGCTGCTGTCTGCTGATATTTCGCTTCATTGAAAGTGATAAGATTTTTCGCAGCAGATAAAGTCGATTGCTGAAGTCGTTGCCGGGCAAAGAGAATGGCTCTATATTTGGCTGCTTGATTGAAGCGACGAGCAGCGGCGACAACACTGTGACCCACATTTCAAATGAAACTTAAAGGGAATACACAACATTTACCATTTAGCAGGGGATGTTCTGTTTACACATTGCCCGGCGCCGTGAAACACTCAAGCAGCAATAAAATGCTCAAGTTGCTAATCACATTTAAGTCCTCGATATTGTCGGAGCTGCAGCCTGCAACCGTAACTGTAGCCATATCCTTGAACATTTGCATTTGTGCAGACAGCATAAGCCCCATAAATTAACTGGTAACCATGGGTATCACACTAATGTAAGAAAGGGGATAATATCTGCCTAGAACAATAATAAAAGCGGCACAAAGGGTTGCTAGCCGCTTTCACAAATCTAGGCACATCCCTCTACTGCCTGGGCAGCTGCAGCAAGTGCGTCATCGCAGTAATCATCTAAAAGGACGAGTCCGGGAGCATGTAACTACATAGAGAGACGAGACAGACCGACCCAAAAGCCGTAACCACAGGCAACCAGCAAAAATTTCATGAAAATTAAGCCGATTTGTAGCCTTAACACAAACGTCAGCATTTGTTCGGAGGGGGGATGTACAAAGTCGGGCGAACAGTTGTCTGCCATCTCAAAGAGATGCGATGGAGAAACACATATGAGTGTCTAGTATTTTAGTTAGTGTCAGATGTATTAATATATGTCGGGACGGCGCGAACGCCATTCCCGGCTACCAAAAATTACACGCACGAGTTATTCACATTAGGAATAATCGCAGAGGTCAACTCAGCCGAATGTGCAATGGCCAAGCCTCACTCCGGAGGAACCGCCTTAGTGATCACGGTTAACCTCTACGCCAGGTAAGTATGCTTTCCTCAGCTCTTGGGCTGGATTACCATCGCAGTAATGCTAGAACCACTTGGGAATTATAAGCATGCACAAGACTGCAAGAGGAGACGAGACGAGCTCGAAAGTAGGCAACGCTTTGTGCAGTCACCACTTAGGGAGTATTTGCTACCTGAGAAATATTTACTGCAATTAGCTCGCTGCCAGGCAAGGAGCAAGATAATAAGGTTATAAATGCCACAGCGCGGCTGCTGCTGTTTATAATCTCTCTGTTCGGTATTTATTCTATTTATTTACTCGCAGCTACATCAAAGGAACAAATGATAATTAAATTCGCACTAATCTGCCCGTAATTTATTTTATCACATGCCCATCTTCGACTTTGACGTCGTCATCAACATTATCGTCAACAGGGGTTCTGGTTCTGGTTGTGGATCTGGTTTTGGTTCCGCATGCACAACGCACGACGCACACAACGCACGAAATTCCAAATCAAATTTTCATTTACTTCCCAAATAGACTCCCGGCAAGCAGGTTATCCGTCCCACCCGGCACGTTGCACCCCGCTCCGTGGCGGCAGCACAAATGCCTGGCATCCCGGCGGGTTCATTGGTTGGTCGCCCAACATCATTAAAGCTCGAAAATATTCCTCCCCCAGGAATGTTGTTGTCTATGCTGTACTCCCTTCTGTCACAGGGGATGCGTGCTGGTGTTTTTTCAGCTGTGTATGTGTGTGTGTGTGTGTGGATGGCAAATCGAATAAAATTTAGCTGACTCAATAAAAATCAAAAAGCGTTAATGCTAACGATATGACTTTAACCTGAAACCGAGTAAATTGTTGCTTGTGTCAAAGCCAAAAAGGGGGACGACAAGCGCACGAATTTGGGCGGAAAGGCAGCAGGATACGGCAACTGGAAGCAATATTGCACCGTAATCTGACAGCGACAATTTTCGGACTTCTTTTCCTTTTCCTTTGGCACGGGCTTTAAGACGTAGAAGTGAGAGCGCTTAAATAAATGATGATAAATAAATAGGAAAACGCGGAAAAGAAGGCTGGACCCGCGTACACAAACAAGGGAAAAGGAAAGCGGCTAATGAATACAATCAAATGAAATCGGATGGGTTGGATTAGGGACTGCATCTTTTAGGTGCCATTGATCGATGAATGGGGTATCTCAACTGTCCTTGGTGGCGGTTATTGAAAGGCGTCAGAGCATTTATTTAAATTTCTATTCCTTGCGTACAACAGCAATCATTTACTGTGTCACGTCTCTTTTGATACCCTTGCAGAGGGTATTATAATTTTGGCCAGAAGTTTGCCACGCATAGAAGGCAACATTTCCGACCCCATAAAGTATATATATTCTTGATCAGGAAGACTAGTCGAGGCGCTATACCGTCTGTCCGACCGTCCGGCTGTTTCTGCTTCTCAATTTTGAAGCAATCTTTATGAAATTTAATACAGATGCTTATTTTTGCTGCACGCAGATAATATGTCAGAATCAGCCAGATCAGACAATTATAGCATATAGCTGTCATAGGAACGATCGGTCGCAATTTTTTGTTTTTTAAGATAACTCGATCAAAGTTATCAAGTTTTAGTTTCAGCACTATTTAAGCATGCTCACAAAATTTCATCAAAATCGGACGACTATATCTTATTGCTGTCATATGAACAATCGGTCTGAAATATATATTAATATAAGAAAATTAATTTTAAAGGCAGCATTGTCATTAATTTTGTATAAGCAAGAGTGTTTCATTATATTAAGCAACTGCAAGCGTATACCACCTACTTGTGCCGAAGGTAGCATTTCTTTCTCTATACTTTGAAAAATCAAAATTGGTATGCATGCGCCAAAAAAATCCAAAAATGTATAAACTTGAGATCTAGAATTAAACTAGATGTCTAATATTGATCAAAATGGCCTCGGGATTCACAATCGGTTTAGATTTGAGAAAGTTGTGGCATTTTGAAGTCTGGGAATTTCATTTATAAGGAACTTTTCGTTGTTTGGGCACTTTACATGTCAATTTTTTTGTCACTTTTAGCGTGATTTTTGACAGAAAAATGAAACACCACAAAATCACTTTTCGTATAGTTTTTTATACTAGTTGAGACACCCACAATCAATTAAACGTAAAATTTCAAGATTCTATTTTTTGAAAAATCAAAATTGGTAAGGGTCCCCCCTTATTCTTTTTTCGTCAAAAAAAAACCAAAATTTTATTTTTTCAAAAATGCATAAACTTGAGATGTAGAATAAAGCTAGATACCGAATTATGATCAAAATGCCCTCGGGATTGACAATCGGTTCAGATTTGACAAAGTTGTGGCAATTTGAAGTCTGGTAATTTCATTTATAAGGAACTTTTCGTTGTTTGGGCACTTTACATGTCAATTTTTTTGTCACTTTTAGCGTGATTTTTGACAGAAAAATGAAACACCACAAAATCACTTTTCGTATAGTTTTTTATACTAGTTGAGACACCCACAATCAATTAAACGTAAAATTTCAAGATTCTATTTTTTGAAAAATCAAAATTGGTAAGGGTCCCCCCTTATGCTTTTTTCGCCAAAAAATCCAAAATTTATTTTTTTTAAAAAATGCATAATCTTGAGATGTAGAAATAAACTTGATGCCAAATAGTGTTCAAAATGACCTCGGGATTGACAATCGGCTCAGATTTGACAAAGTTGTGTCAATTTGAAATCTGGGAAGGTCATTTATAAGGAACTTTTCGTTGCTTGGGCACTTATCAAGCCAATTTTTTTGTCACTTTTGGCGTGATTTTTGACAGAAAAATGAACTTACCTAAAATCACCTTTCTTATAGTTTTTATACCCGGAACTCCGCATTAAAGTCGAAAGCCTAGTTGGATTATTGCCACTCAGCAGTATCAGTACTTATTTCTAAAAACATAAACCTAACTAAAATATTATAAACCACAAATGTTGTTATGATTTCTCACATTAAATCCGAAAACAATGAGTTTGTCAACTTGAAACGCAGATTTAATAAGGAGGACATCGATGCTAAACAAGAGTGTCTGCTAGCAGCTACCCTCGACCTACTAATCGTCAAGCTTGCCAAAAATGCGTACACAACAACTTTTTATTGTTTATAGTGAAAATGTATTAATATATGTCGGGACGGCGCGAACGCCATTCCCGGCTACCAAAAATTACACGCACGAGTTATTCACATTAGGAATAATCGCAGAGGTCAACTCAGCCGAATGTGCAATGGCCAAGCCTCACTCCGGAGGAACCGCCTTATTGATCACGGTTAACCTCTACGCCAGGTAAGTATGCTTTCCTCAGCTCTTGGGCTGGATTACCATCGCAGCAATGCTAGAACCACTTGGGAATTATAAAGGAGATTCTATGAAAATGTTAGCTCTTTCAACTATGCAATATTTTTTTTTTTCAATTGCATGGTTACATGAAACTGTCCACAGGTAGAGCATTTGGAACAAGTAAGAGTGCTCTAGTCGAGAGTGCCCGACTAGGAGATACCCTGATCCAAGGTCTTACATTCATTGAAGTTATTTATCTGCATTCATACATATACATACAAAAGCTGCTTGCTACGCGCGTCATACATTTGCTTTGATTCATCTTCTTCCTTTGGCTTTAAACTATGGTACATTGAATCGTTAATAACTTCTTTGTTTATTGTCTGATCACTTTGAGTTTTGAATTTATTATTTTGTTCAGTGCACACATTTGTTGTGTTCATTTTGCTAATCAGGCAAATGATTTATGAATGATTTTCAGGTCTAAAGTTTAGACGATGCAGTCGATGTCGCCACGTTGTTTTCGAATTATCTATGTTAAATTGAACATCTGCTTTAGGAAATTTTAAATTTACAAAAGAACGGTATTTAATCTTCGGCACTCCCAATAGATAACTTTCCATTTTTTTTGGTTTTTATCCTCAATTGTTCTTTGGTAAGCCAACACTCATGGGAGATTTGTAAGCGACACGCAACTCTCCCGCCCCCCCCCCCCCCTTTGTGTCGGTGAAGGGGGCGTAACCGCTCAGTGGGAAGTGAGCGCAACTCGCATTTATATTTATTTCAATTTTATGACTTCATGTTGCCCAAAAACCAAACCACAAACGAAATGAAACTCAAATATGTACACAAAGTTTCAATGTGGTCGACGGGGAGTCGGCTTGGGGTCGGCTTGGGGTGCAGTAGTTGCCAGTTGGCAGCTGGGGAGATGGAAGCTGTACAATTCCTAAATCCTAAAGCGTACAGCGTACAGATTAGAAATTTAGCGCGGCAACATCACAGAGTGAAAGAGAGAGAAAGGTGGGCAATTGGGCGCAATGGGCGTAGCGAGCACAGCTGAGCCGGGCTCTGGTGAGATGAGGGCAGGGGCGTGGCACATTAACTAACACCCACACACACACACACACACACACGCACACAAGTTGCGCAGACATCGCTGTCTCAGTTCCGCACGCCATGCCAGCTTTGGTGGTTGTTTTCGAATGCAACCACAGCTACCGGCATGGAGCCTTGACGGCCAGCAGAAGCAACACTCGTAGCAAGAACAACGCGAATAAAACGGCAGGGATTGCTTCCTGCTTGGGAGCGCATGCTTCAGCTAATTTAATCTCTGCAAATTGCTCGACAATCTGCGCGGCATTAGAACTACACACGTGAAAAGTGATACATATGACCCACAACATCACCCCCGCTTGGCAACCCACTGAGTGACTGGTGCGAATTAGATTACATTGGAAACTGGAAGTTTGTGCGCTTAGTTTTATGGCCATCGTTTGTTAAATGCTGTTGACTGCAAATACGCGATAAGCTTGTCACCACAATTGCCACTATCCTAAGTCCCAATCTCCAATTGCAAATCGAACCGTTGCCGTAGCCCAAAATTACAAATCATCTAAGCCATATTGTAATAATCACATGAGTTTCTAATTTAATTACTTGGCCTTGCAGTTTCGCTGCCCATCGCCGACAATTGAAACGCATTGAGGCAGGACATCGACATCGAGTTCGCCTCAATATCCGCAGTTGTGCTACCAAAATGATAAGCCCGGATAATTGCAAGCGGCAGGCGTAACTAATACGAAATTGGGTTCCTTAAGCTTGCGAATGATTACCAGCAATGAATATATACTCAGCTATAGCGTAACTTGCCTATATATATATACATACACACTTAAAAAATGAGTTAACAGTTTACAGACAGACAAAAAAAAACAAAGATAAAGTGAATTATTCTCAGCCTAAAGTTATGCTTTGAAAATATGAAATTATCTTTTGCGAAAAAAGAGTGTGAAAAAAAAAATCTTTTAAAATTCGAAATTTCAAAATTGGCCTTATTATCGAAAAAACTTTTTAAAAATCTCTAAAGTATAACGCAACCGAAACCGCACTTTTTTCCAATTCTCGAACCAGCATGTCCTTACTAAATTAAATTAAATTAAAAATAATCCATACATACCAATCGTACCCAAACCACACATAACTGACTAACTGACGGTTCAATATTGTCTGTCACTCAGCAAACAGAGCACGCATTCTGAGGCTTTAGGACAGCTTTTGGTGTGAGCCAAACTGGGCCCGAATGCGTAACACACTTGCTACGCACTTTTGAGCCTAACCAGACATACTTTCAATTTTTTTGCAATACTTGCTGCTTGTATGTATGTGTGCCATGTTAATTAGCCGCCAAGACGAGCGACTGCCTGCCAATGGAATTGAGTTCAACGACGACAACAATAACAAGCAAACAAAAACAACAACGACTGCAGCGACTGCGCTTGTGCATTTCGTTTTTAATAGTTTTGGGTTATTTTTTACATATACATACATATATATTTTTGCTCTCAAAAGTCTTGTGTTACGTAACCGGCTGCCGAGTCGAGTCACTTCTGTTTGCTCCATTCGCCACGGCGCAGCCCCAGCTCTTGATGTGTTACTTTTGGGCCAAGTCTGCTGTGTGTGTGTGTGTGTGTGTGGGAACTGTTGGCCAAGTATGAGAAGGCATAGCCACAGCCGTTGTCCGGCAGTCGTCAACCGGTTTCCACATTACACCATTCATTCGCTTTTTGGCAGTACTCGCATTTTGTTGTCTCTGACAAAGAAAAAAAAACGCTCCATAATTCCATCATTTACACTCCCAGCACGTCATGGGGAACTGAGATATGAATGATTTAGTTTTTCTGCGGTTCGTTGGCCTTTCTAATGTCTTATCGCAATGTTTAGCATAATGCGAGAATGCGAAGAGTAATTCTTGGCCATAAATAATGGTCAAACTATATGGCCAAAATGTGACATCGAAAGTTGTATCGATTAAATGCGGCTCATTAGCTAAATTTATTAAATTTAAAATAAGGGAAAAACCGTAATTAATACGAATTTAAAGTTCGGGTTCATCTTGCCAATGAAACTTAAGAACTATGAGACAGAGGTGCCTGAGACAATAGATACTCCAAGGTGAGGAAATATTTGCATACTTGTATCTGCAAATACAGAAAGTGAGATGGAAATGATGCGTTACCAAATTGATGAGAAAGTTACAATACCCTTATGGCCGGCAGTCTGTGTGAATCTGTGGTTTTATTATCATTTTGTATTTCCTTTTGTTTGCTGCTGACCAATTGCGTGACCAGCGCGTCGGTGTCAACGGTTGGTTCATTGAACCAAAAGCCAAAAGCCAAAGCCACTCAGACTGCCTCTGTTGGCCGGGCTTATTATGATAATTAAGCAGGCAAAGCCGTGTATTATTTGTAAGCCTCAATAGTATGCAAAACAATGGCTAGTCAATCATTTCAAAATTCACATTTACAAAATCTACTCATTTATACTAAATGGTCATAAAGAGCTTTTGACACAAAAAGGCGAAACAGCAATCAATCCAACTATACATTTAGAAAATAATGTTGATAGATGGTAAGAGGTATACACATATAGTAAATTATATTTGGCTGCTTGTCGTACGAAGTAGTGTTAATTATCTGCCTGAGATCAGTGAGCGTGCAATATGTCTTGGTTGTGCCAGATGAATTTCCCTCATTAAGCCAAATTACAAGCAATTTGAAATTGCTGTAAATTGTTTAAAATAACTAGCGGCATCTTTTTGCGCACTTAACTAAATTCATTGTTAGTCGTAAGTAGCAATTTTTAATTGCTTCTCTGATCTTTCATATATTTATTAATAGTTACTAGTTAAGGTAGCTAATTTTAGCACATGATCTTCATATGTATAATATTAATGGGCATTCCAATCATTTGTAATTTTTGTATACTTGTACCAATCATTTTACTATTTATTCCGTAGTTTAGTCGGTTAAATTTCATTTGCACTATAACTATAACTTACTATACCTATAACTAAAATAATCAAGAAGGTAAACAATATTATAAAATGTAGTCGTGATCTGTCCTTCACAATATTCGCACCCAAGTAACAATGCACGATTTAAATTTAATTTTTTATAATCATGTATTTTGGTTGGCTTTGTTAAAAGACAGATTTTCCGAATATATAGTACCTTCGTTTTCAAAATGTATGAAACCAATTATATTGCTAATAAGGTCAAATTTTGTGAACACTTTGTGCAATCATTCGCCTATTTATACAGATTTAAGCCTGGCAGCCATGATATATAATTTTAATATAAACTTTTCAACTTTCCAACGTGATGGTAAACTACTAGCTGAACATCTATTTATTAACTACCAAATGAGTTGCGATTTATTAATGATTGGTAGGTGGCAATATTTGAAAAAAATAGAATTATAGCTACAAAATCTAAAATACATGTCTTTGGAAATGACGCATCAGTTTTGAGAAGTGCAAATTATTATTAAGACTACACCAGAGTTGAGATACATTTGGTGCTCGTCATCTTGTTGAGCTCGCACTCGGCGGGCTTTAATTGTGCTTGGCAACTTTGAAGTGGCTTAGACCTTGAAATGAGCCAAGTTGAGTTTTAGGTAATTGTTTTTTGAATATTGCGCCTTACCTCAAGTGTCGAAGTCATGTCTAAATTATAGTCATCAATAAATGTAAGACTTTGCAAAAGTCGCAAACCGATCTCAGAAAAAGATATGAACTTGAATTTAACAGATCCCTATACTTGAATTCCAGAAACAACGGATTTTCTTGTTTTCTAAATTCCAGAGGTATCATTTTGGAATTTTTAAATGAAAAAAATGTAAAATATTTGTGTTATGTAGAAATAAGTCAAATATGTTTGGGAACTTTGGGCTTTTAAAAATTTATTCGCAAATTTAGAAATTATTACTAGGAAACAAAAATTATTTTTCTAATTTTCCGGTCGATTTTGTACATTTGAATGGATATTTCTTATTGAGTGTATTGTGACAATTATTTTCAGGCTCACTTTTATTTGGTCTCAATCTCAGTCAGTTGAGAGTAAAAGTGTTGATTCAGCTATTAAAAAGCACACACACACATGCGAACACACACACACACACACACACGCATGTATTGCTGCTACTCACCTTGACAGACGAGGCAATTTAGCAGAATTGCAACAGCAACAGCAACAACAAAATGCGACCATGTGCTGATTAATCCTTGTGCTGTTGTCGTTGTCATTGTAGCCAGTGTTGTTATCCATGCTCTCCTCCTGGTTGCAGTTGCCATTGTTGCCATTGTTGCCATTGTTGCTGTTGTTGCTGTTGTTGCTTGTGTTTGTCCCTGACGACGCGTTTTTCTCCTCACTGACGGCGTTTCCATGCCACGAAATTTGGCGCTTTTTTTCCAAGCAACAATCAAAAATCAAAGTGAAATTATTTCGAGGAATTTCTGTCTACTAATGTTGGTTGTTATTGTTGCTGTTGCTGTTGTTGTTGTTTGTTGTCGCTCGACTTGCGCTTGCGTGGGTGTCCGTTGGATACAAATCTATTAGCAGGTGCTGCGGTATCGAATTTCAGGTGGGCTGCTTTCCTTGCATTTGCATATTTCTCTCTCTTTTTTATTGGTGGGTGTCTTCTAGTTGAGATGTTGAGTAGTCGACAAGTTGGCGGCAAATTGTAGTTTGCTTGTTTTCCTTTTGAATTCAAGGTCTCACATTATATTATGCAGACTCCATTATACACACACACACACAGAAGCACACGCACACACACACACGCCCTGTGCTGCCTTTGTGTTTGTTTCAGCCTCGTGCTGTGATTCTATTGTATTGGTATTTGTAAGTTGTTGTACAAAATGGCGTAGGCTTTTTTGTTTCCGCTTTAACCGCAGCGATTGTATAAGTATTTGTTTTGAATAATTTTATTTTACTATCTACATAGATTATAATTGATATTTGTTTTTACTTTTCTTTCTTTTTGTATTTGCCTATTTATTTCTTATAGAAATTATCTAAATTATTGCACAAATTTCACTTTGTGGTTATTGTCGTTGTTAAATTGCAAATTTAACTTTAATTTATTGGTGATTTCATTTATTTTTTGGTTTAATATTTTAAATTATATAAAAATAAAAGAAAGGGTTGTTATTTGGGCTTCGCCCATTAATAAAGGTTCGTTTTAAACGTACCCAATTTTATTTGAATATTATCATTGCACAATTTATTGTAAACTTGTTATTAAATAAATCAAAGTTTGTTTTAAAATTGTAACTTAACTAATTTTATTTTATTGTAATTTCTTTTAATTTTCTTCATTTGATATTGCATTTATTTTTCAACGCCAAATGTGTGTGGAGGAGAATTAAACGGAAAAAAGCGTTTTAAACGCCGCGGCTCGTAAAACGCGCGTCAGGAACAAGCTTCGGCCTCAGACTGAGTGCCGCGCAAATTCCAATAGGAAGCGCTCGCGGTGGTATGTTTAGCTGCAGCGTGCGGTATTTTTATGGCCTTTTATGCGTCTAGTATTAATTTACACTTGACAAAATTGGAGCATGTTTACTGAGAACATTGGGATGCAGCTTGATTTCTATGTTTCATTGTGTAGATCACCAACTGTTGTTAATAATTATTTTAATGTTTTCCTAAAATGAGCAGAAATCAGTTACAATTAATATAGTAAAGCTAAAGTAGTAGCTTCTGGTCACACTTAAAGCTAAATAGTTGCACGTTGTTGTGGACAGATGGCGCCACAACAGTTGCGGTCAAATTCGAAATGTTGCGTGTGATTTAAGATTTTGGTGCATATAGAATATTTACTTTGCTGCTTCGGCAACACCAATGGCTGAAGAATTGTTATAGTATATACAAAGACCTGCAGCAAGATGTGTGTGTGTGTGTGTGTGTGTGTGTCTGTGTGCGTATGCGGTTTTTGTTTTTGTTGGCTCTTTCCCAACTTTAAACATTTGCCTTTGCATTTGCGGTCACTTCCCTCTTCCTGTGTCAATGGTCACAAAATAAGCCTTTCATTTTCACATTTGTCCACTTTTGTTGATTGTTAAATTCGCAGTGTCAAAGCTAAAATCAGACCTGGGCTTTGTGCAATGGAATGCAAATTTGATTGATCAAAAATTTAAGAAAACTTATTCTTCTTTATTTATTGAGTGTGCAAATCTATAAAAATTTTCTTGATTCATGCATGTATTTTAAGTTGTATAATTTATGAAAACTAATTAAACACTAATTTTGAAATTAATAAAAAAGTGTGTTTTCCAAAAATAAATAGTTTAGATTCATAAGAAAATGGTAATTGCTGTTAATTTTTATTTTTGAGCAACCAATGTATTTATATATATATACATGCATATGTACATATAACAAATGTTACCAATCAACTAATCTGAATCTATCAATTTCATTGTGCAAAAACAATAATAACCATAAGATATAAACTTTAAATTTTTTATAAATACAAATAACTAAAATGAGTCTGGCACTTAAAAAGCATTGAAGGAATTGACGGCCACGCGATAACAGTACTCAGAGTTGGAGGAAGACCAGTTCAATGTAATTCAACCGATAAAAACCTTCAACGAGATGAAGAGCAGCAAGAAATGCGCATCCACAGCCTTCTATATACATATGAATATACTTATATATATATATATATATATATATATATACATATATATGTGTATACAAAATGGTGGCACAGCCGCAGCAATGGCGCCTCTGACAGCAGCATATCCGGCAAAATGGGGAGAAAAACAACTTTTACTATGTCGTGAAGAATTTGGGCGCGTAAATACTGCAAGCTTTCCAGCGCTAAGACCATACAGGGTGCCTCTCTCAGTTCACAATGGAAGCAGTTTCAAAACGCGCATGTGCGAATAATATAAATGAGCATATAAACAATATTATATACGCACACATATGTCAAATTGTATATAGTTGACTTTTACATGCCGGCTCATCAACTGAGCAGCTAATCGAATATGAAAGCAAATAATCTTATCTTAGTTTTCTTGAAATGGAAACGGAAATAAAATGGCTGAAATTAGCTTGTGCTGCCAACGATACTAATTGCCAACGACAAATAAATTCAAATACCTTGCGCCATCTATTAACCTGCACGCAAACTAAATGTACTTTTGTCTGCTGTAGCAGACAGCTTTCAATCGCCCACTTAATATAGAGTGCAAGGGAGACAGCCACTGTCAGCCAGCAAAGTATGACCGTGTGTTAAATAAAATTCGAAAATGTTGATATGTTTAGTCAATTTTTGCGCACATGCAAAAAAATGTAATGCAAATAACAATGTATTCCCATTATTGCCATATTCAAATAACTTAATAGCTTTTAGTGCAGTGTCAAATTTCAGAATACTAACATTTTTGCTTTATAATAATCGATAACTGGACTCTGTTATGGCTCTGTTATCAACTGTTTGCAACTGTAAAATTGTAGAAAATTCGACGATTTTTATATACATGCCTTTAGCTAGAGCAACTATTTATAATTAAACTGATATCTACATTATTTTAAAACACACTAAATAAACAAATCAAACTGACTATTTAAAAGCGATGAACAGCGTTATATGTCAGGTGAATCGTTTGCTCGCTGTTAATAACAGTTGGGAAAAGTGTTAGCTTTTGGCTGCTAAAAACATATGTCAAACGAACTACAATCGACTTAGTCGATAACATTCTGTTAGTGAAGTTGTCAAGAGCGGACGTGTTTCTGCAGCGCTTATACATTTACAAAATTATTTGTAATAGGAAAAATATACAGATTATAGAAAAACTGTAAACAAAAGCGAACAAAAAAAAACGAAAACAATGAACTAATGTGAAGACACAACGCGACAACTTAATAAGCGTGTTCCCCACGTGGAGGAACACCAACAATTTTCGTTTCATTTCTTCATTTTTATGATGTGTGCCTGTGCCTGTGCCTGTGTGTAAAAGCAGCCAGCAAGCAGCTTTGGGCGGCGAGTAAGTACCACCGACCAATGACAGAGACAGAAGACAGACGAACAAAACACACACCAAAAAACAACAACAACAACGCCAACGCCTCAACTACAGCTAGAGCGAGAGCGAGAAAGAGTGAGAAATAAACAGAGAAATTGAAAACAATCAAAGCAAGCTTTGCCTAACAATTCCTTGGAATTGACCAAATTGTACATGTAAAATTAAAGCAAACGTTTATCTTTTTCTTTTAATTATAGAGAAAATTACCGTGAAATTTTAGCAGTACTTATTTCTATATTTTGAGCGTATTATATATATATATATATGTATATGTGCGTGCTCGTTTTGTTTTTGTCTGTGTGCGTTAACATTTCCATTCGTTAATTATATATTGCGAACAAATTTTCAATTGAACAAAAACGGCAAAAAGGGAGAAGAGAATCGGATAAATTTTGACTGATCGCAAAATTTATATAAACAAAGCGAAGCTAAATCAACAACAACGTTAAAATATAATTTGAGTTTGCGTACTACGACAAATTCGAAGTCACTACTGAGCAAATTGTTCATTAAGAAGAAGAAAGAAACGCGCGTCGCTTTGTTTTTGCAACCCCCTCTCCGTGGGGCAACAAGAACAGCAACAACAGCAGCAACAACGCGCCAGCAAGAACAGAAAAAATAATAATAAATAATAATAGAAGAGGCAACATCAGCAGCAACAACAACTGGGACAGGTGGAAGAGCGGAACAGGAACAACATCAGAAGCGCAGGCAGCGGTATGTTAATACACCCCCTACTCCCACACACACACATATACTCTGCATATAACAATTAAAATATAATTAATATTTTCATGCCGCTTATATTAATAGTTTTTACATGCTATCCTGCTTTTATGTTTATCCTTTCGCTATTCCTAACTGTTGAACTGTTGTTTTACTTTTGATTATTGAGAAATTTATCGATCTATCGTTATTTTAGATCAAAATGCTCCCACACAAATACCAACACAACTGGTTTTGTTTACAAACTACGGCAAGTGCATTGTCGAGTTATACTGGATGGCGGATATTATTCTTTCGGGTTCCTTCTTTTAACTCTCGCATACCAACGTTCTCAAACGACGTTCAGAGAGATACTGAAAATGAAGCACCCAACAAAGAGGCGAAGACGCGAATTATCTCCGCCACCTCTTACAATTCCACGATGATCAAGTGCGAAAATTTGTTCCAAAACGGGTTTTCGTTACAGCTTTTCTTTTGCTGGCAGACTCACAGAGAAAAAGCTTTGGGAAACAAGTTTTCCCACACAACAAATACTGAGCCGCCTGCAAAGCCACTTGTGCCAGTTGTTTGCCCCAAACTCTCTGTGCTGAAGAGATGCTTGCATCTCACTTTAAATGTGTGCCGAGAGTTTTACAGCGGCAGCCGTCGCTTCTCCCACGCTAAGCTGCTTTCGGCTTTTGCTTTTGGTGGCATCATTTTTTTATGGCGCTGACTAAGAGCGCCACCTGTTGTTGTGTGTCATCACAACGGTTTTGCTCTTTTATTTAATATTCTTTTGTTCTCACTCACTGCGAGTACTCACTACACATATATTTTTCAATAGTATGTGAGTTTTTGATAAAACTGCCGATAAGTGGGCTGTCTCCCAATATTTGTATTTCACACGCCCAATACGTGACATCATGCCAATTTAAGAGCTCAATTGACTACAAAACTGACCGAGAGAGTCAGAGTAACCCCCCTCTCTCACTCTCCTTACCTCAATTTTCCCTCTGGTTGCCATAGCATAGTGATTATGCACCGAGTATACAAGTGCATTTTGCACTGATTCAAATATTGATTTTAATAGAAATTATAATTTATTGGCACTACTTTTTAAAATACACAAAAGTAATTTACAAATTGTGCTGATATAGTTCTATCACTTATTAATTGATTAAACCTATAAAAGCGAATGATAAGACAGTCTTTCTAAAATTAGAACGTTTGAGATCGTCTAATTTCCATAATTCATTGTAACGTATTATATTTTCAATTTATCGATTTCTATACAACAGTTTCATATACTTTAAAGAATACTTATTATTGAGAATGATTAAAAATAGAAGCGCAATATTCAATACTGAAAAATTTTATAAATCAAAAATGATTTTTAATATATTACTTTCGGTTGCTTGATATAAAGAACTAATTTGCGACCAGAATCTTCTCATGAAACAATGCTTTTAATTTTGGAGCAGCCAGTATATCTAATTTCTTTAATACTTAATTAAATGTATTCGAAATTCGTGACCATATTTGCTTTGCTTATAATAAGTAGCTCTCTGATAGTTGTAAATAGTTTATCCATATAAATATTTGCATGTGCTTTTCGCTCATTTTTGCACGATCATTCACCGCATTCAATGACCCATGGCTTTTACTTTAATGCATTTCATTTTCCCCATTTTCATCTTACTAACAATACAATTTTTGTACATTTTGTTCTGTTCCACGACGCCAACGATATTTGTGGCTGGCTCCAACACATGCTCGTGTTGCTCTCTCTCCCCAATTTTATTTGTGATTGTGTGTGTGTGTGTGTGTGTGTGTGTGTGTGTATGTGCGTGTGTGTTTAGATCCAACGAAGGTCCTCCTATGTTCATGGCATCGGGAGGGGGTGGGAAGGGAAACAGGCAACAGTCAACACACCAGCAGAACCACAACTACCAGACCCAGCAGCATCATCACTCGCAACACCATCACCCCAGCCAGCAGCAGCAACAGTCGCGCATCGCACATCTGCAGCAGCAACAGGAACAGCAGCAGCAGCAGCAACAACAACAGCCGCTGCCTGCGCAAGCGGTGTTTTTGCCGCATCCGAGCAACGTCTCGAATCTCGGTAATATACATCATCCCCACCACCCCCTACCGCAACAGCAGCAGCTTCAGCAACAACATCATCAGCAGCAGCAGCAGCTACATCAGCAACAACAGCAGCTGCATCAGCAACAACAGCAGCAGCATTTGCAGCAGCAGCATCACATACAACAGCAGCCAATCATCTTCTATCCCAACCAACCGCCGCCGACATTGACTTATGCGAATCACGCGCCACATTCGTCCACCAGCAGCAGTAATGGCAGCAGCGGTGGCGCCGCTCTACAACTGAGTGGCGCCGCCAGCAACAGCTCGCTGGGACATGCTCATGGCCATAACCATCTCGGCCATGGACATGGTCTCGCGCATGCCAATGGTGTCCTCACGCCAACCAGCAGCAACACAAGTTTGGCGCGCGCCATTAGCAATTCGGCGCTGCCGTCGCACTTTACGCAATCAGCTGGCCTGATTGCGCAACCGCCTTGTGGCAATGCTGGTGGTGGGGCCGGTACTACCACATACATTTCGAGAACCTATATGCCGTTAAATCATCCCGGACAGCTGATCGGCGCACAGCCCGTGGCGTTTGCACCGAACGGCGCCCAACCAACGCCCGCTGGCGGCTTCTATGCGACTGGGCCGCAGCCAAAGCAGCCGCAACTAACGTCTGGACAGCAGCATGGAGTTGCAGTTGGCGCTGGACCCGCACCAAGTGCTGCACAGCCACAGACCATTGCCTATTATCCGTTGCCGCCTACGCCGCACAATAACAACAGCAACAACAACCCGGGTGGCAGCAACAGTGGCGGCCATCGTGGCAACATGCGTGGCGGGCATCGCTCAACGCCACCGCAACAGTCGAGCTTCTATGCCACATATGCGGTGCCGACAGCAGCGCCGTCACAGCGAGCCACATTGGTCAACAATGCAACGGCGGCAGCTGTGCCGCCCAATATAAATGCGCGTAACTCGCCCCTAAATGGAACTGCAGCCTATCATATGTCGGCAACGTACTGTCCCAGCATACCGATCGCACCGCCGCAAAACTTGAACACGGCGCCCATGGCAGCGCCTGCACCACCGCCGACTGCCCCGACGGGACTGCACACATACGCGCCGCATTTGCAGAGCAGCAGTGCCACAGCTGTGGGAGCAGTGTCTGGTGTTACTGCAGCCTTTTCGGCCACATCGCTGAATGCGGTACAGCAGCTGGCCGGGGGTGATAAGGTAAAAGAGCGTCGACATGCTATACCCATCATACATCCGGACACCAAGGAGAATGTCCTGGATCCCAAATCGTCGGTGTTTATCAAAAAGGACTCGAACTGCACTCTCACCTCGAGCACAAGCAGCGAGTGTAGCCTGCCCCGATACCAGTCGATCCCCGAATCAGATTCAAGCTCGGGAACGGCCCTGTTGCTGGCCGCTAGCATGGTGGATCATCAAATGCAAACGGAGAAAGCGTCGCAGCCGTTTGACGCCAGTCAGGTGAACGCATTTGCAATGGCCTCGCCGCCGTTAACCGATGAAGACAAAGTAAGCGTCATTGTCAAGGACATACTTGCCAACTCGAGCAATCCTGAGGAACACCTCAGCTTTTGGCAGTATAATGACGGTAAGTTTAATTAGCTACACGTTACTTGCACTACAAATGCTACATGTTCTAAGAGACTAATGTAGCTTTAAAACTTCTATACCCATCTTTAGTGGACAATTCCTCGGAGAGTTCATCCGAGTTAATTTGTGGCAACATGGATGCCCCGTTCGACGAGCTGCCGCCCACAGTTGGCAGCACGGGCGCTCCAGTGATTTTCAAGGATTCGCAGACGGGCAAGTTACCGCGCCCCAAGTCGGCTAACAAGCAAAGTGAGTACATGAAACTTTCAACTATTGCCGTCCTTATATTGTCAAAATGTTAACAGGCACCGCTACGCCCATATCAATAGCAAATGCTGTTGCCGAGGCAGCCACCAGCAGCAGTAAGACGTCTATTAGCATTGTAACCAGTGTCAAGCAGCCATCAGCGCCACAACAGCAGAAGCATCAGCAGCCACTCTTGCCGAATCCCACAACTCCTATGAGCATTAGCTTGGCATCTGATTCGAACACTGTGAGTCCCACAAGAGTGCACAAGTCAAAACCAACTGGTCAGCAGCAGCAGCAGAAACAGCAGCAGCAACAACAGCAGCAAGTCAAATGTGAGCTGCCTTCGACCTCTTCTTCTTCATCGGCCTCGACGCCCACACATCAGCAGAAGACGCAGCAGGCAAAGCAAACTGGAGTCGCCAAAGTGACAGCTACAAGTCTAGGCACCGGCGCAGCTCAGCCAGCGGCGATTTCAAGTCCAATCATTTCTGCGGCGGCTGTGCCACCCAACAATATGAGCAGAAAAACCCAGCGCAAAGCTCAGAAGCGCAAGGATCTGGAAAAGAAGAAGCAGAAATCGGCGTCTAACATCACAGCCACAACGGCCAGCAGCAGCAGCAGTAATGTGAATCACAACAATAATATGAGCAGCAGCAGCAGTAGCAGCAAGAGCGGCGTCACAAGCAGCTCAAAGACCAGCAACAATAGTGGAACAAGTGGCGCTGAGACCATCATCACATACGTGACAACAACTAAAACGACAGCCGCTGTCGCATCCGCAACGCTGGACAAAGCGGCGCCCACGACGACTGATAAGCTTAGTGAAACTAGTAATAATTCTAGCTTAAGTTCTAACCTAAGAGACAAGCCACCCAAAGAATCGCAGCAGCCACTGGTAAGCAACAACAATGAGGTTGCGGCTACCAGTGAACTCAGATGTAAGTAACGACAACTGACAACAGCAACATTTGTATAGATTGTGACCAATTCGCTTTTATTTCGAATCTTTCAGATGACCACAAGGATGAGGATATGTGTGATATGAAACAGCAACTGCACAAGCATGTAGCCAATGAGGATATTGTGTCCAAGTTTCTGCACGACGACCCGCCCAGCCAATCGGAGACACAACTGGAATTCCTCAATAGCAGCAGCTCCGTGTGTGGGGATGATGAATTGTTAAGTGGCGCTGGCGTTGTCGTAAAGTTCGTTGATAGCAACGTGGACAACGAACTAGTCGCTGACAATGCCACCAAACCCAATGAGGCCAATTTGGACGAGCTGAAATTTGGTGACTTTAATGAGGAAGCGCCGTCACATAAGAGTTTTATATGCAGCTCAACCTGGTCAAGCTCACAGCCAGCAGAAGTGGCTAGCTCGCCGACCAACATGTCCGAGGATAATGTCGACTGTGTACCAATGAGCAGCACACAGAAGATTGAGCTACCCAGCAACAAGGTGTCACCTATGCCTGAGCCCAACAAGGAAGCCGTGTCAAATCTGGTGGCAACAACGTCCAAGAGTTCCATCAAGTTCATAAGATACAACATCGAGAAGTTGCGAGAGCTGTCAAAGCTCAGCGATTCCCGCAAGCCGCCGCTGGTGCCCTGCCAGAAAGGCGATTGCATTTCACAGTTGTTCGTTTCGCGACAGACGCAGCCGCAACAGCAGCAGCCGCAGCAGCACCATCACGGCCATAATCAACACGGGCAACAGTATCAACATACGCACGAACCGATGGACTATGGAGCTGGAAAGCGCGGGCGTGGTCATGGCCATGGGCAGAATAAGAAACATCACGACGGACATCAGCAAATGGGCGGTAACTCTAGTGGCATTAGCTCCGGGCCCGGCGGCATGAGTAACGCCAATCAGCGGCACATGGACATAATCCGTGTGCAGCTATCGCTCAAAGAGGAGATTAAACTGTCGGAATGCGAGAATGCTTGGCACCCGGAGACACTGCGTCGCATGTCCACGCTCAGCACTACAGCAGAAGCAGATCCGGATGATGATATGGAAGTAGTGCTTAAGAAAGTACGTGGCATACTCAACAAGCTGACCCCGGACAATTTTGAGGTGCTACTGAAAGAAATGTCCAGTATCAAGATGGACACGCAAGGAAAAATGACAAACGTAAGTCTTGGATTCCTCTAAGCTATCTGTTTTACAGTACTAATTGCATCTATCGGTTCCAACAGGTTATGCTGCTCATATTTGAGAAGACCATCAGTGAGCCAAACTTTGCACCAACCTATGCGCGCTTCTGCAAGGTGCTGTTCCACGAGATCAAGGCGGAGAACAAGTCGCTGTTCACCAGTTCGTTAATTACGCGCATTCAAGTCGAGTTCGAGTCGAATGTAAATGATGCCAATGCCAAGGCCAAGAAGCTGCAGCCCACCCAGGAGCGCATCAATGCTTGCACTGAAGCGGCTAAAAAGACCGAACTGCGCGCCGAAATGGAGGATCTGGAATATCAGTTCAGGCGTCGTGCCTGGGGCACCGTGCGCTTCATTGGCGAGCTATTCAAGCTGCAATCGCTGACCAGCGATCGTGTGCTGCACTGCGTCGAATCGTTGCTGGAACATGGCTGCGAGGAGAAGCTTGAGTATATGTGCAAGCTGCTGACCACTGTCGGACATCTCTTGGAGGCCGGGCCGCCTGAGCAGTACCAGAGCAGTGTGCGCATCGAGAAGATCTTTCGCCGCATTCAGGATATTGTGCAGCGCACCCGGGGTAACGCCAATACGGGTCGCCATCAGTATAACATCAAGCTCAGCAGCCGTGTGCGCTTTATGATGCAGGATGTGCTTGATCTACGCTCGCGTAATTGGGATCAGCCCGCCACAACGACGCACTCAACCTCTGCCAGTCGGCAGCGTCACAAGCAGCATGATGAGCCTAAGGCGCAGCAGCAACAGCACGGCGGCCGTGGTAGCCACCAGTCACAGCAGCAACAGTCGAACTACCAGTATCAACAACAGAAGCAACACCATCATAGCTATGATGGCGGCAATTACTTTATGCAAAAGATGCCCAAGTCGCAGCAACAGGATAACCAGTCCCTGAGCATAGATCTCAATAAGCTGCGCTTCAGCAGCAGCAACAATGATGACACAACGAGCGCCAAACTGGGCAACTCGTCGCACTATCAGTGGCGCAATGCGAGCAATCGTCCGGTCAGTGCAGCGCCAACAACACAGCCAACTTTGCTCAAGCGCCTGCCTGCAACGAGCTCGTTTAACTATCCGCCCTATCAGCAGCAACAGCCGGCGGCGATGGTTGGATTACCACTACTTGCCACCAGAAATAACAACTTGGAGACTACTACAGCGCAGGTCGATTTGGAGGGAAAAAAGTGCCAAGCGCTGCTCACCAAACTCGTGGAGGAGGTGCTTAGCACGCGAAACTGGCAATCTGAGGTGCTGGCCATTTGGCAGAATTCAAATGCTAAGAAACCAGCAGCAGCGGCAGCTGTCATTCATTATGTCCTGATGGAATATGTGCATCGGGCAGAAGTCAAGCGGCAACAGCGTTTGGCATGCGCCAATGTCTTTACGTATTTAATGCAGCAGGAGGCATTCGGCAGTGGAATCTTTGCCCTGGCATATGGTCGATTCGGCGAGGAGTTTCCCGATCTGCTGGTGGATGTGCCCAATGGTTGGACCTATGTCTTTGAGTTTCTTGGACCTATTATGCATGAGGGATGTCTGGACTTCAAGGATGTATGGCTGCATCGCTGGCTGGAGGATTTGCAGTTCACCGAACGCTTTGTGCGCGCCTTTGTCAGCTATTTTGTGCAAGAATTTGGCGCCGGCTACACACACAAGCTATGGCACATAGACAACAAGCTGGATCGAGGCCAGCTGTTCTGGAGCGATGCTCGCAAGTATCGTGACTTTTTACAGTCGAATAGCTTTCAATTTCTGGAGCCAAACAGCACACCATCGGCTGGCATGCAGCGACCCAAGGTCACTCGCACTCCTGTCGAGCATGTCGAGCGCATTAGCTATCTGCTGCGGCTGTCCAGTGACACCGCCATTGACTACATCAACACCAATGTGCATATAAATGCTACATTTGTGCGCCAACTTACCAAATTCCTTTGCTGTGATTTCGCACTCAATGTGAACACAAATCCATCAACTAAAAGCAACAACAATAACCATAACAGTAATAAGAACAAGCCACAGTTGCAGCTAAACGTCGATACCTTCAGGAACAACTGTACTCCGCTGCTGCGGTTGTGCATCGATGCGAAGGAGTCGCACGAATTTGCTTGCATCGAAGAGACAGTTGTCTCGCTACAGAAACACTTTACGATCGAAGACGAGGACGAGATGGCCGCTGGCGAGACCATCTGCAGCATATGGAGTGTGCTGTACGACTGTGAGGTAATATCGCGCGACTCGTTTCACAAATGGTTCAAGCAGGAGTTCAAGCAATTATCCATCTATCCCGGACCACTAATGTTCAAAATGCGTGCATTTATCGAGGAAATGTGAAACAGTCGCACAGCAAGCTGGCACAACAAAAACCACAACAACGAAGCAAATCTCAAGCAAACAAAAAACCAAAACATATAATGTATTTGACAATTGAAACAGCGGCATTTGGCCTTTAAATTAGAATTATACACCACGCGCGGTCGTATATAGATACATACATAACTTACATACAAACTAAACAATTTTCAAAATTCGATTGACTTGAACATCTTATACATGAGCATAAAAACTATAGTTAAACAAACGACAAACAACAACCAATATTATAAACTTCAACAATAAACAAAATACAAAGGCAACAATAAATAATACAAAAAAAAAAAAATCGAATCTCGGCATCAAAAAGTATTCTCGAAAATGGAACGCAAGCAAAAGAACGTAATATATAAGACAGGGTACATATATAATACTTACATATAGAATCTACGAATTTTACTTTTATTCGAAAACTCTACAGTATTGCATTTCATTCTATTTCCTTCAAAATTAAAAAGAGGTCAGTAATCCCGCTAGTCTATCTGAAGAGCTTTGCACTCTTTTGTTTATAATTGAGAAAGAACCATTTATTTAACCTTTCAGTACAAAAATTATAAATTTGCATTGTTTCACTTCTTATATTATATTTAATTATAACAACTACTTATTACGAAATTTGATTTATGTGATTTCTATGCATAAGGCTCAAAAGAAAAGCAGACTTTTATTTCCTTACACAGAATCGATGACTATTTAAATCTTTCTCGAGGCTTAGACTCAAAATAATACATGTATACAAAATTACAAATTAATTCTATATATGTAACACTTTAAAGTTTAAACAATGTAAATTATAGCAAGAAAAGACATGTAAAGTATGTATCTATTTAGTATACAATGCATGACATAAATAATCCAAAGATACAATATAAAATTAGCTGTAAAAAGAAAGGAAAAAATACATAAACTTTAATTTAAAGCATAACAAAACAAAATTATAGCAATTTAAACCAAATTGAAAACTATATTTATATATATTCACAGCAAGCATAAACATAAAAAAAACTAAAAAAAAAAAACTATGGCAAAAAAAAACAATGAAAAGCAAAAACCAAGAGCTCTAAGCCGCCTTGAATTAGTTATTTTTATAAGTATACAAAAAGAAAAAAATTAATTTCAAAAATTAATATTTCAATAGTAAAAGATTTTCACAACGCGATAAGTTTCCTTAAGTTATTTTTTTTTTTTATGTATACACTGAAAGTGGAAAAGAAAAAAAATAATGAAAATGGCTTGCAGTAAAATGCAAAAACAAAAAAAAAAGTAATTATTGACTCGTAAGAATAAATTATTTAGCATGAAATACAAGAAGAATGTAAACAAAAAATATTACTTAAGAAATTGTCTTCTGCACTGACAAGATAATAGTTTAAAGCCAAGCTATGTAAATTCTGAAAACTTCTAGCATTCTTTGCAAGCATTTGAAATGTGTAGTTCAATTCTGGTATTCAAGTGAAACAAAATAAACAAACGAACAAGGAAACCAACTAAGAAACTGTGAGAATTTTCAGCAAGGAAGCAAAATATTAACACAAAATACCATTAACATATAAAAACGTTAACAAAATTTAATTAAATTGCAAATTACATGTAAAGGACATTAGGAGAGAGGCAAAAGCAGGCGCATAAAAAACTACAAGATGCTGAATAATGGGGCGGTCTAAAAAATAATACAATTATAAACAGCAAGTAATAATAATAATAATAATAAACGAAGAAAACAGAACAAGCAAACAAATATAACCGCAAGGCGTTTCAATGTGGGGCCAGTCAAAGGACAACCAGTTCATGCACACATACAAAACACACTTTATGCATTCACACATAAAATATCCCCCCGCACCCAACCCCACACACACACACCCACACACTCAAATCAATTCATGGTGATGGCAGCATTTAAGTTTCATATCGCATATAGCATTAAAGGTTTAGGATAATGCTTTTAAGGCTTGCAGCACGCACAAACGTAAGCAGAGCTTGTTTATTATTGCCTAGAAACTGATCTAATCCACAATCTCTTCCCTTTCTTGATCCATTTAGAACCCTAGAGCATCATGGAGCGACGCGGACGCATTCCGGTTGCCAAGTTTCGGACGCAGGAGGCCAAAACACGCAGTCGCAGTCGTGTGAGCGAGCCGGACTACAATAACCAGGATCCGGAGCATGATATGTTTACGCTGCTCGAGGACAACATTGCGCTAAAGGAGGAGAACAAAGCGCTCAAGCTGCAGATTGAATCGCGTAAGTTTTAGCTTTATCCCAAAATATTCATCTGCTCTAAAGCGACTTCATCTTTCTGCAGACAAAACGACGCAGGAGGAGCAACAGGCGCAGCACGAGAAGCTGTGCGCTCAGCTGGAGCTACTGCGGCAGCAGCAGGGTAAATTTGAGTCAGACATCAAGGACCTCACCGTTAAGTTTAATAAAACACTCAACGAACGCAACGCGCTCGACAAGCTGCACAAAATGAAGGTCGACCAAATTCACAAGTACGCTAAGTCATTCAAGCTAATTGAACCGACTACAGCAAATCTCTTTCCCTTGCAGTCTCACCAGCGAACTGGAGCACATGCGCGAAAAGCAGCAGGATGACTCAAGTGGTCGCGTTGCGGCAACGCTAATTGGCTCCGTGGAGCTGAAGCGCAATCTGCTCAAGATTTTACAACAGGATAGCGGCGACAGCGGCGATGTTTCCAGTGGCAACGATATGGATAGTCTCGTTGATGTCGATGGCAATCTGGATGTGCCCATTACCAACCACCTGGTGGAACGTCTAGTTACTGAGTTTCTAACGCTCAGACATGCCACCAACGCCGTAGAGCTGCAGCTGTATGAGGCCAATGAGAAAATCTCTGAGCTAGTGGAGCATGTAAGTAGAGCTGAAAACTGCAAACTGGAGCTATCACTAGCTAAAGCTAACGCCTGATTGCCTACCTAGCAACATCTACTGGAAGAGGAGAATGAAACGCTGCGCAGCGAGAATGGCAATTTGACAAAGGTGGCCAAGCTGCTGACGGACAACATGAAGGAGAGCGTGGAGACCAGTCAGAAGTACGAGCGTGCTTCATCTTAATTTTCAATTTGATATACTCATTATATTATATTTCATTGCAGAATGGAGGCAGCCTTGATCAGACTCAAGCAGCGCAACGATGAGCTAACTGCCAGGACACGCGATCTGCCCGACGGACAGCCACAGCCATCGCCATCACCGACAACACTGGAAACTCAGGCCGAGTTCGCGGAGATCAAAGATCAGGTGCAACACCAGGCGCGCGAGCACAACGAGCGCATTGTGGAAATGGTGAGCGGACAGCTAATGAATAATAGCTGCATTTTATTTGGTGAAAGTTTATCCACTATCTTTCTATCTATCTATCTATCTAAAAGCAAGCACGTAGCGTGTTTGATATTTTCAAGCCGTTCTCGAGTATCTTTAAGAGCAACTGAACACCACAACAAATGCGGCACAACTAAAGGCAACTTCCTTAAAAGCACACACACACACACACACACAGTTAATTTACTGATATGCACACAATACTAAATCATTTAAAAGTTGTCTATGACACATGCATGGAATGTGTCCAGCTGGGTTTTTGTTCTTCCCTTTCAAATTTCTGGTGCTGGATTCCAAACAAATATCAAAAAACGTAAGCGCAACTCGCTTGCCTTATGCTTCAGCCGTTTTACTATATATCTACTTATATATATATATATATGTATTTATCTTGCTATCTGCACTAACACGCATCGAAGGCGTTTTAACTAATGTTTGTTCTACTAATTTTCGATACCTTTGACCCCGCTCCGCTCCCCCGCTCTCCCCCGCTCTTATTTCCGTAGCAAAGTCTTTTGGATGCGGCTATTGCAAAAACTACTAACGATGAACTAAAAAAATTACAACTTAAGTTGGAAATACTCGAGGAGCAGCTGCGTCTGGCGCAAACACGCGCCGATCTCGCCGAGGAGCAATTGGTGCGCTATCAGCAAGCAGAGGAGCATGCGACGCCAACAGCAGCAGCTGCTGCACCTCCACCACCGCCACCACCGCCGCCACCACCGCCACCACCACCCATGCCGGCCAAAATGCTTTATACAGCTGCAACGGCACTGGGTGGAACTGGGGGAGCGGCTGGTGAGGATGACGGCGCTGGCAGCTTTAGTCAGCATATTGCCGCGCATAATTTGCACAAAGGCATCGGCGATAAGATTATCGATAATGTCAAGCAACAGGTACAGGCACAGGCGGCAACAGGTATGTCATTCAGTTCAACATCAACATTCCCATAATCCATTGGCCTAGTTTATCGAGTTGGATATGCGGGCTTGGCTGCCTCTGTGTATGTGTGGGTGTGCGTGCGCGTGTGCGTGTGTGTGTTTGGCTGTCATATTCTACTCAATGTCAGCGCCTGAACAATGGACAGGACATGCTCCATGGAGCACTTTCACTGCTGCCATTTTGTGCCCGGAATTTTAAGTGCCATAAGCCCTTGCCGATTTTCACGCTGCGTGCTTTTTCTTTATTCATTTGCACCATTTTTTAAGGCTGCCTACCGGACGTATGCGCAATCTGCCAACCATGATACGTATACGTATTTATATGGATGTGTGTGTTTTTAGGTATGCTGAATCCTCATATTGGCAATTTCATAACTAGACTGATTTTTAATGAAATTTCTACGCTGCTCGCGGCACAGTTTTACTTATGACTCAACTTGAGTGATTGGAGAAACTATTTTCAATCTTAATACAGCATAGAAAACGCAAATCAATATAGAAAATAATCTGTGGAAAAGACATTGCATCATTTTTAATACCCATTGCCTCGGTATGAACATAATTTTGATGCGTCTCATATTTTTTGGTGGCATGAAGGCATTCCTTATTGTTTCTTAAGTTTATATACACTTAATTAAATGCACATATATCATTAATTAAAACATGATCAATTTCTTCCATATATGTTGAAAATACTTTCGACAAAGAATGCCTTAAGTTCTCATACAAAAAAAACTGACAGTTTACGTAGTCTTCGCATCAGACAAAAACTGGGAAATAGGAACTATGCAAATTATTATTTGCGCTGTGGAAATCGACAGTTGCTCGCAGAGGCTGCGGTTAATCCTTAGGCGGTGCCTGTATTGTTGTTGCCTTCCCGGTGGCTGTGGCAGCCTTCTACTTGTTGCTGTCAATTGTTCTTTTTTTTTTTGCTTTACGCAATCTAACGTCCCCTCGCCCCTGCCTGATCCAACAGACCACTTGCGATTATAATTGATTTTGTGCGTTTTTTGCTGCTGTTGTTGTGGCTGTTGTTGTTGTTTACCTAAACGTTGCCACTCTGCCACGGCTACGGTGCAAGTAACCATGCCATGCCCACAGCGCCCCTTTTGGCTGCTGGGGGCTTGCTGCAACAGCGGCAACTTCTTAATTAAGTTTGCCACGAGCTTTTTGACGCAAAACATACTGGCTGCTGTGGCATCAGCTACACACACACACACACACACACACACATATATACATATATATATATATGTATTTGTATGTATGTATATAGAGCCGTAGTACGGCACTGAAAATCTAATTAGCGTCGGCCTTACGCCCCGCAGAAAGGTAGTGGGGAAAGTGGAAGCTACATTTCTTTTTAGCCTTCATACTTTTTGCAATCCATGTGAAACCGCCATACTTGATTATGCGTGTGTATATGAGTTTATATCTATATGAGTGTATATAGTTGTATACGGTTGTTGTTGTTGTTGCTGTTGCTATTGTTGCACTTGTGGGACATCTTTGGCGTTTAATTTCCGCTTTATTGCGCTTTATTGTTTGATATTGATTTGGATTTCAATTTAAAGTCCTGCCTCAGATTGACTCTGACAGCTGTGCTCCCATGGATTCAGTTGAAGATGAGCATGAGAACTGCTCAATTTACCTGCATCAGCATAATAAGCTTAGTGAAACTGCTAGGCTACCTTCACATTATTGCGGCATTCACATTATTAGCAAGAAATGTTAGTGCGAAAGCAATTTAAAAAACGTAATTGTAACATAGCTAATTTAATATGGTATAACTAGCAGAAACTGTGTCCAAAATCATGTATCACGTGATGACGCGCATCAACCACAATATCAACATGCAAAATGTACCATGTACCATGTAAACAGAATGAAATTAAATCAACTGGTTGTAGAATGGGCTTTAATACACACACATACATACATACAGCTGCATATGGAAAATATAGTGCAGACATGCAGCATCCATGTCTGTCTGCCTGTTTGTGTGTGTGTGTGTGTGCTGGCAGACAGAACATGGTTGCATGTATTATATTGAAAATACTTTTAGCAAATATGCATTTATCAATATAAACTATCGACCCGTAATAAATGATTAAATTTAAGTTACAGTTGCCTTTGAGGCAAGCAACTACATAGATACATATGTATGAATGTATATGTTGACTGCCTCTGCCTAAATTTATAATGCAGTGGTTGTCAATAAATTATAATCCTCATTTGCAATGCCTTAAGGCTGGAATTCTTATTATTGAAAACATCTCTTTTGCATTATCTTTTATTTAGACTATAAAAAATGAAAATTGAAATTGTTTAATATAATCAAAAAATTATTTTAAATTATTGAAAATTTTTGCTCTGTGCGAGCGACTACTGTACTTTGACCCTGTTACAAACTTTGCCATTTTGTTGTATGTAAAAGCGTTGATTTACTTAAATTCCAGAGCAGTGACGAATATTATTCACGTTTACATCAGTTTATTTAGTATGTGCAATTTACGCCATGCAATCAATGCTAGCCAATGATAACAATAACAACCTGCCATATTTCCCACTTGGCAGTTGCAGCAGACTTACACACAAGCACACATACGCACACCAGCACACATCTCTATATGTGTGTGTGTACATATGTATATATCGACACCCACTGACTGAGTCAGTGACTGACTGACTGACTTACGCGCTCACTCAATTACAAGAGCCACTCGCACTGTCACTGTCGCACTAAGCACATCCGTTTCCGGTTGTTGTCGGTTACTTTTTGGCGCGCGCACAACGCGTCGTATGCGTAACGAGTGCACATTCAAATCAATCAAGGCGCATATTGTGCGAGACGCGAGCTATTAACAGACGTCGCTATAGCTATATATATGTTATGGTCTAGGTCCAGGTGTTGCAATAGCTACAGCTTTCGAAATCTATATGGATATGTTATAACCTGTCCGATAAATGCCGTGCAGCGGGAGCGAAGCGCGCGCGCGTCGCTTGAAGCACATGAAGCGTTTGAGCTATCAGCAAAGCGAGCAGCAAGTTTACAGCTAGGCAGCGTGCTGCCATTCGTGTCCTGGCGCTCGTCCTCGTCAATAGCAGGCAGCTGTACTAGCAGCAGCAGCAGCAGCGTCGCGACGCGTCGTCTTACGTCGGCCCAAAAACAAATGAAGCGAACTGAACGAATAAATTTCTGACAATATTGTTGTCGCTGGCTGGCGAAGCCAACCTGTAGTTGTGTGTTTATGTGTATGCACAGCTGTGTGTGTGTGTTTGTGTGTGTGTGTGTGTGTGTGTGTACAGCATCTTTCTGCAGATTGCCATGGCAATGTTTATATGCTTGAAGCATCAGCAAATGGCGTTTGGCTTTTGTCAGCCACTTGTCTTTTGTTCTGACCATTATTGCAGGACCGACCACTGTAGGACCGGACACCCCGCCTAGCTACAAGCTGCCACATTTAGACCAATTTCCGCTAGTGTAAATTAATTGACTTTGAAAAAGGCCCAGACCAAAACTGTAGGGCACCATTTCCGCAGCATATCCGGCTGCGCACGATACAGAAAACAGCATAGCACGCACACACACACACACACACACACACACACACACACACACACACACACACACACACACACACACACACACACACACACACACACACATCACCATAATCATCATCCTCATGTGTGTGTGTGTGTGTTACGCTGAGAACTTGAATTGATTTAAGTTTGTCCTGGTGAAGCCAGGAGTAGCTAGCTAGCTAGAGCTGTGCACGCTATTAGCTGGCTTCCTGGGCCGAGGCTACTGCCCTGGCAACACACACAAAGAGCGAGGGGGAGTGGGGTTGAGTTAGCGGGAGCAGGAGCAGGAGCGGGTGCCATTGTGGCTGTCGTCTATGCAACAGCTTCGGCTTTAAACAGCCATCAGGCGTTTACATGTTTCACTCGCAGCTTACTGAGCTTTATGTTACCCAACGCCCGACGTATCAAATTCGATGAAGGCAAGGCATACGCCATTTATTATTTTTACGAGTCGACCGAACAACAGAGCAAATGACGATGGCGATGCCGCATTCCACACCCAGTCAAGCTAAGACAGACCCTGCCACTTCAGGCGCCACCTTCCAAGCCACATTGTTGTTTCCGCTGTCGCTGTTTTTTTTGTTCTTGTTGTTGTTGTCGTCGGGCTATGGCTTATTATTATTATTTGTGCGTTTTATATTTCCGTGTTTTATTGCGCCACTTTTCTTATAAACAGACGCACACACACACACACACGTAGCTTACCTAGAGACCGTACATTTCCATTGACTTCGTTTGGGTACAACAAGTCGTATACGCAACGTCAGCAACTTCATTTGTTGCCGCTGACAGTTGTTGAATGCGTGGGCTTAGTTCACACCCCTTTTTGTGTTGTCGTTGCTGTTGTGGCTGGCATTCGTGATTTATTTGCCACGTACCCAAAATCCTCAATTTAAAATCCTTAGCTTCCTTGAGTATGTCGCGTGATTGCTGTTTTAAAGGTAGGTGCTGACTTATCACTTGGGCAAAGGTTATTATCAAGTTTTATAAGCTAACCGCATGTTAGTTGAACTCTCTAGTTGCGTAGCTTAACATAACCTAATCAAACTCACTTGACAATTGACTAATTTGCATTTAATATACTTTTTCAGGTCTTGACGCTATAGTGCGCGAATTTAAATCTGGACGCGTAACTCTGCGTCGTAATAATCGTCGCAAGACCGGCACCAGCGAAGCTCTTAAGGAGATGTTCCAAGTACTCGAGATAAGTCAGAAGCAGAATCGCAACTCCAAGATATGCGTCGATCTGAACACAACTATCTAAGTGGAAACTCTGACTGTAGTTTATCCTCTATTATCTATCTTACTTTGGTCTCAAATCTAAAGCTTACGCTGTGCTTCAACAACGAACATTCCATGCATTTTACTATTTATTCTAATATTTATTCACAAATTATGCTTTCGTGTGTGCCTTACCTTTGGAAGAAATCCAGCCATTTTATGAGCTATCAAATCTACTACTCTTATTAATATTTACCCCTTTTACCTATTATGTATTTGATGATTGCTTTTTCTAATGTGTTCATGTACTAATTAATACTATTATTTATGCATTTTTTACAATAAAAACCCAACGAAATATTCCGAATAAAACTTAACCAAATATGAACATTAAATTCTCATTGTTTAATATACAGTACTGACTGCATCACACAGTTAATTTATTAATAAAGCTGACCAACTGTTTCCCTGGGAGCTAAATTACATGATAGCCTGATAATCTTTTGCCAAATTGTTCGGGGCATATAAACAAATTAATATATACTTTTATCAAGCTTAATTTTACTTTATTATTGCTTAATCTTTGGCCAATGCACAGATCGCAAATTACATAAAATTACACAAAGTTTGCTTACATATAGGTATACATTTAGACATATGTATATTGTATAACAAAATTTAAAAAGTTATTTGTTCATTTTAAAAGTACATGAGTTATTATTACGTATTAAAAGTTGATACGAGTTATGGCTAATTGGCGTACAATAAAATACGTGTGTAAATAGTTTAGCACATTACTTTAAAAAATTTGCCTAATTGATAACGAATTGATTAATAGATTTCGTATTGCATGCACTGTAATTGACGTCTTATTGAGTGTGTGCGTTAACTTGACATGCTTGATTGCATTTCTTACTTTTTGCTATAAATTGTGGCACTTGTTTGCATAAAAAACTTACAAAATTGTATAGATTGTGTTAAAACTTAAACTAAATAGATACGTTTTGCATATATCGTATAGCGAAATACAAACTTGTGATAGACAAGAAGCTAGTGTGCGTATTATGTTTTGTTCGAAAACAAATTAAATGAGGATATCGATACAGAAACATGTTTATAGGTCTGATATAAATAAACTATCAACTTAAACGAAAATGACGACATGTTCAACATAATATCATTTCAACATAATTAAACATTTAACATATATCATTAAACATACTTAAATGTTCGTTAAAAGCTTTCATCTTAAATCTACTGCGATCGTTTGTTAAGACACTGATGCCGTTTGCTATTTGGTAGTCGGTCATGTGAGGCGAATGTTGTTGCTTTGTGTTTTGTGTGTTGATCTTGTTGCTCGTTTCTCTCGCGATTAGTGATATATATGTAAATATATTTATGTAGTAACAGGAATATTTGGCACTCGGGGCTTGCACGTTGACAACGCTTTGTTTGTTTTATGGCGCAGCACTGGAAACAGCAGTTGCGTCTGCTGTTCGGTCTTTCATGGAATGTGTTTACTGTGGCGCGATGGCTTTGGCGGCGGAGTTGGGGGACGCGGCTTGCTGGCATCAATTATGCCCGGCAGGCAAAAATTAGTGGCCTCCAAATACTCGTACGTGCTGTTTGTAATACTGGTCTTTGTCATCGTTGTGGTGCTGATGCTGCTGCTGGTGGTGGTGTTGCTGCTCAGCACGTTGAGCATGCTATAGCCATTCGGATTCCAATCCAGACTGTGCGTCAGACTGCTAAAATCGGTGGAGTCGCGCGTCTTGGCGGGCAAAGGCGGTGGTCGTATATCCTCCTCCGAAGTGGAATCGGTTGTTTCTATACATATCAAAGGAAATTGTTAATATTTTGAAAGAGTTGTAGTTGTTACTAAATGCTTACCAACTGAATTACGATTGCTGCTCTCGGAGAGGGAGCGTGTGTCCGCAAAGTTCTTAACGCTGGCCGTTGGCGTCGCAATGCTAGCTGGACGCGAGAGGCGGCGTTCTTTATCCTTTTCTGAGCGCAGTGGCCGTTTGGGTGTTAACTATTTGAATAAATCAATGGTTTTAAAAAAGGTTCAAAAGTGGGCGGCATATGTTTGTGACTTACCTCTTCAGTCAGCACACGTGGATCGGGCGTTTTTGGTCCACTTAAAGAGCTATTGGAAGCACTGGCCAGCGAATTGACAGATATGTTGGTTTCCTTTTCTGGCGTCGACGTAATGGTGGTCAGTGGAGGCGTATACCACTGGCAGTTGGCCACCGGCAAGCTCAATGTGTCGCGATCCTGCAGGGACAAGCTGTTAATTAAATTGTAAATTACATTAAACACCACTTTGCTTACCTTTTTCATGGAGCGCCGCTTGGCGGGCGTTTTGTCCTTGTTTTTTGTGGCCTTGGTGCTGGGCGTGTGTCCCAGGCTGGGTCTAAGTGAGCGTAAACAGTAAGCAACAAAGGTAAAGTAATCAAATAAAACAAAATAATAAAAATAAACATGCATAAAAAAACAAAGTTGGAAAAAAATCAACTTAAAGTCTCAAACTTAAAATGACAAGCAGCAATAAAGTGTTAAAAGAAATGTTGGGCTTTGGATTAGTTAAAGGAGAATAAGGTTTACTAAAGAGGAATCGTAGCTCACCTGGTGTTGAAGCTTAAGCTGGCCAGCGTTGACTTGATGGAATTGGTTGGCGGACGCGGCAGGAAAGTTGATTTTGACAGTCCGCTGCTGCAATTGCAACAATGTTTAGCATTGATAGCATTGTATAACAAAATGTAGTTAGCAATGTGGACTTACTCAGAGGAGCCCATGCTGGTCTCGGACAGTCGATTGTTGCTGCTGTCAAAGAGGGCGGGCAGAAAGGAGTTGGTGCGTCGCATAATCACCGAATCCCGCTCGATTTTCAAATCACAGGATTTGCGGCCATAGCGCGACTCCACGTGATGCTGCATATCCGCAAAGCAACCCTCCAGATGATCCTGCAGCGCCTTAAGGCTGTCTGGTGCCTTCTGGCGATGCAGTCGAATGGCTAAACAATAAAGAGCAATTTTTAATTATTTAAATATATATTTTACTAACATTCAGTCAAACTTACCTATATTGAGTAGAGGTATTTGCATGGCAATCAATTCCTTAAGCTCTTCAACGAGATCTTTGTCATCCGGATGCTGCTCCAGATACTCATCCGTGAGGAAGGCCTCCTCATATTTGGCAAATCCACCCATAACGGCGGGATCGACAATGCCATTGAGCTTCATGCTGAGCGGATTAATGTGCAGACTCTCGTCGCTCTGATGCACTATGACCAGCTGTCGGATATCCTTGTTGGTATCCTTCATAATCTCAACGGCACGCTCCAGTGGTGAAATCTTGAACGTGTGCGTATCGACAACGGGGAACCAGCGCAAAATACCCGGCAGGGGAAATTGGGTGATGAGTTCGGTGCGCTCCAGCCAGAGATTACGCACATCGTCCATGCAGTTGCCGCCAGTGCTGTCGCGGAAGGGACGCGAGAATTGAAACTTTTGCACATTGTTGGTGGTGAAATACTTGACAATCTCATTAGAGATGATCTTCTCATTGAACTTGGCAAAGGCAATGTCCATAATGGGCTCCACCTTATTGACCTGTATGTACTGGCCATCGCTGTTTGTTATATCCTCGCCCGGCGCCTCCAGTGTTTGCATTAGCTCTGCCTGCGGATGCTGGACCAGCATGCGCGAGCAAAAGTCGCTGTGGCGCTCGTACTCCTTGCCCCGAAAGATGTACACCCTGTTCTGCAGTAGGCGTGGAAAGCCGAGTCCATAGAAGCAGACACGAAAGTACTCGGATGTGTGGCGCATTTCCTTGAGTATCTTCTCAAAGAACTGGGCCATGCGCTTCAGCAGCTCGGCCAGCTTGATATAGTCATAGATCTCCTCCTCGTACTGCTGCGCCAGCACCTTGCACATATCAATCGCACACTCCCACTGCTTGCCCTTGTCGAAGTAGTCCATGATCTCAAAGTAGAGCGCCTCCTTCAGCTCGCGATGGGTGCGACAGCTGCCGTGCCGATAACTGCGCAGCTGTGGCGACAATTCCGTATCGTTCCAGCGCAAAAGTTCTGTGTGCAGCTTCAGAGTAAACGCCGCCTCCGTAAAATTCTCAAACTCCATGTGAAGAGCGCACAGTTTGTATACATAGCGTATGTACATCTCCTTGAGATCCACCTCCGAATAGAACTGCAATAGCGAAAACGTGCACGCCATGCGATTCTCCTTGCTCTCATCCTGTATGATGAAGCGATACTCTAGCAGTTTGTCCATCAGCTTTGTCACCATGCTCACAAAGGCTTTGCCGTCCACATTGAGTGTATTATGAGCGGCACAATATTCCAGCATGATCTGCTTGAACAGCTCCTTATACTCCGTGTCGCCCTTGCCTGGAGTTGAGAACATTATAATTTCTTATGGTACTAAACTTAAACTTCAGCACTTACCGGCTCCAATCAGGATGTCCAGCTTCTCGATCATCGCTGTCTTGAACTCGGAGAAGTTGCCCTTGTGATGGGCATTATTGTGTTTGGTGTCGCCATAGCTTTCCAGCTCCAGACGTGAGCTATAATACTCGCACTGCATCATATCGAAGAAGATAGGTATCGTTTCACGTCGCAGCTCCGTTTCGGGTATCATGCTCATCTCCAGTATGGGCTCCACCAGTTGGGGCACAAACTTTGGCTTGTGCTTGCCCAGCTGGAACCACATCTTGCGTATCTCCTTGGCCGTATCCTTGCGTATATCCCGATATCGTGCAAAGACTATTTGCCGTTTGTTATCATTGAAGTCGTTCAGCTGCAGCGGCGATTGCACCAGAAACGCAATCGAACACTGAAAGAAATTTGACCAGATCTGCTTGTCGAACACCGGACACAAAAAGTAGTCCGTTATGACCATGCTCAATTGCTGGAGGGCGCCGAGTATGACCGTATTCTGGTGCATAATCATGTCCATCCAGTCGCGCGGAAAGACCGCCTTCTGGTGCGGCGACACGAGCTCCTCGAAGACGAGCAAAATCTCAATGACAAAATCCTTGAGCTCGCCATGCTGATGCAGATCGTTGACAAAGTACTTGTAATGCTGGGCATCCATGCGCTGCAATATGCCCAGCATGATGGCAAAGAACTGGCCGACCACGCCCGTATCCCGATCCAATGAATGCGCCGCCTTCATAACCGATCGCAACAGTATAATCATAATGTCGCGCACATCATTGTGTGTGGGTCCAACATCCGGACGATAGAGCAGCTTTAGTATGTTGTTCATTATGTTGATGCATTCGGCGATCTAGCGACAAAAGTTGACAGATTAGTTGGAATTTCAATATGGGGGGAAGTGAGATATATCCTAGAAATATTCAATTTAATTATAACGCGTCCTCGGCGGGTAGCCTGGCTAAGCTTCACATAAGAAATGAAGTTAAAATTAATTTAAATTAGTGCATAAAAATAAGAAAAACACAAAAAACGTTGTAAATAAAGGGAAACATTGATCATTGTAAAGGCTGCAATAACATAAACAAACGTGGCGTACACCAAAAGCGAACAATGCACACTGCATTAGTATAAGTGAGCTTTGAAAGCTCCAGATCTGCAGCAATGCAACGATCACCGCATGAGCTGTGTACATGTGTGAAAGCTTTGTGCACTGCTCGCACAATGGCATAAAAAAAGCTTACAAATTAGAAACCATTGAGCGTAAAGTGCACAAATCACCGGCAGTGCAAAATGGCCAAAAGCTAAACATAACTTAAACTAGAATTTTAATAATAATTAAACAATTTAAAATTATATATGTATGTATATTTTATAGATAGGTACAACGCAAAAGGCAGCTGATGCTCTGATTTGGACGTGCGTTACTTTGGCCTGATTTCAATCTGAGATTTGATGTGCAATTTGGTGGTAGTATTTCTGTTTTTCGTATTTGTTTTTTTTTGTGTTTTGTTACCTTTTTATTGGCTGTCGTTTCACGTGTGTGCAGGTGGGATTTTTTTTGTCCGAGCACTTTAGCGGCTTTCGAAAGATTCTTTTCTTGCTGCCAGATATCGGTTTTCGAGTCACCCTATTTTGTATAACACAATTATGATAGTGTAACCAACAAGCAACAACAAAAACAAAGCACCCAACATTGAGTTGGTCAATTTTTGTTTCGATACACATATGGTAGGTACATAAGAGAAACATTGGGAAACATTTAGTTGATCATGATTTTAAGGCGTTTAAGGAATAATATAATAAAACGATTATGTGCTAATCATAAAGCCAAAGAGGTATTACAGACAAATGAAGTGTGACAGAAGGAGCGAGATAAATATTAAAAACAAAAAATGAGTCGGGCGTTCTAGATGTGCATACATACATACATTCGCATTATATACTGTGCGTGTAGGTGGGTGTGTGTCTGTGTGTGTGTGCGGTGCTTGAAGTTTTTATATACTGGTGTATGTATGCATATTGTATGTAAAACAAGAACCATTTGGTCAGATACGGTGAGTGATCAGGTGGATATGTGGGTGGGATGTGTGGTATGATTGGTGCTTTAATGAACTGCCATACGTAATTGCCGGTGGAGCATTTATTACAGATATGACGCCAGATGCGTGAGAGGATTTTAAACGAGCGCTCAACTAACGGCTAACCCAGACAAATATTTGCACGATCATGATTTATGTATGTATAAACACTTGTACGAAAGAAATAAAGCTAAACAAAACAAAACAAAACTAAACGACGACGATGATCGAGAGATCTTCTCGCTAAGCACACAGATCGATCGCTAACTAAACAATATTACACAGATATTTACATATGTATGTGGCACATATGCATTATATAATACTTACACACTTAGAGATAAGATAAGACATATAAGTACATATAGTTCATATGGATTGCTGTGCGGCTACTTTACAAAGTGCTTAAGACTAGGACACGTCACAATAAATTAAAAACACAAGACAAACACATAACAACAAACTCAAACAAATGCAGATATTTTTTTAAAATGTTTAAATATATTAAAATTAACGAAATAACACAGTTATCTTCGGATTGCCGAAGATTAAATGCCCTTGCAGACAAATGGGCGAAAAAATAATATAATCTTAACCATAACCGGAGTTTTGGACATGTAAATATGGCAATGAAAAATTTAGACCCATACTATTTTTTGTGGGCAGAATGTGACCATGAGAGATCCGCGTCCATACAGACGGACAGACGTACACGGCCAGATTCGTTTCGGCTGTTAATAATAATCTAGAATATATATACTTTCTACCCATTTTAATTGGGTGAAGGGCATAATTCAAATTTGCTCTGCATGGGTATAAAAACAAATATGGATGCAGCATGCTTAACACTAACTAACAAGTCATCTCAAAAGTCTACAAAATACATATATTCACATATATATATTCTTAAATATGTATAGCTAGCTCATATTGAAACTGAGCAAAATTAAGACAGCTCACATGTCCAGTCGATAAACGAATGATCTGATTTATTTAATGATATTTAATGTCAAGCGCTTTGATTTACAGTTCTCAAAAATTTGCAAAGCGGATCGCTATAGTTTTTATATATTTAAGCAATATGGCAATGGCAAGTAAGTTTCATAGGTGTGTTTGATTAATGTTAAAATATCAGTTGATTTGCATATTTGAAACAAAACAGCGCTGAGCATTTGCAGTTAATTTAAATTAGTTACTTTTGATCATTTTGAACATGTGCTTGGTTATGTTTTAATTTTGCGTCTTGTTGTTGCATTCACAAGACCGTATATAGAACACAAATTGAAACGATGCATTAGATTATAAACAGTATGCAAATTCCGATGGATAATTAGTGAGCACAAGCAACGTATAAACTGGCATAAAACATACCTCCTCCTTGCTCTCAAGATGATCTTTAATGTGCTTGCAGAACACCGGCAACAATATCGCACGGCATTTGGGTGAGCTGAAGAGCTTCGTTTCCACAAAGTCCTTGATGCAGCCCATTTTGGACTGAGTAAGGCGACGTGGCGGAAACTTTTCCAAGATCTCCACTATCGAAATGCTGTAAGTTTTTCAAAAATTATAGTTTCAAATATTCTTTTAGCAAATTTACTAATAGTTAACGCACCTGAGATGCACTTGATCAAACACCTCCATCAAATCGGTGGCTATGATATGCAGATTCTTTAGCAGCGCCCCCTCCGACTTCAGCAGATTGCTAGGGCATCCGATCATGTCGATAAACATTTTGAGCAACTCCTGCAGACGCGTGGCAAAGTCCACATAGTCGTTGTTACAGTTCATTTCCGCATACAAAACGCGTGATCTTATGACAAACTTCATCACATAGTGCAAATAGCGCGTCGTCTTATAGAGCCGACGCACGGCATGGCTTTCCTCATGCTCAATGCCATCGGCTGACTTTTCGCTCGGTGTGATGGCATCGCTTATGTTTCGCTGCAGCACATCCATAAGTTTCCTTTTGAATAGAAAATAAAATGAATATATGACAAATACAATAATCTGTTTATCAAAATCGGTAAATACTTACGTATAGGCCAAAGTGGCGGAGAAGCTCTCATTTATGTACACATCGAGAACGGTAAGAAAGTGTTGATACTTCAAATCGGACACCGTTTCAATCAGATGTATGATGCTCATAAAGACTAGTTGATCGTACTTCTCGGGATGATCGTTCTCCACGAGGATGTTAAACAGTGCATCGAGTATGTCCTGCAGAAACTTGACCACCTCCTCACCGGGCACCAAGGATAATGCATTGAGCGATTGCTCCAACGTCTCCTTATGCGCCGACCAGTGCAGCAATCCCAAGAGGCTTACTGGAGAACAGAGTTTAGAGTTTGAAAATAATTAAATAAATTTAAATTTTAAAATTGATCAGCTATGTAAAAATTAATTAAAGTATCGTATCTTTCGAATTAGAAATCTAAGAATCTTACCGCTCTGCGTTAGCTTTGTGCTGCAAAGGTTGACATCGATGGTTAGCTGATCTTTGGGCAGGAGACTTAGGCCGCTAATCGATGGCTTTGTGCCCAGCAGCTCGGCTGTGGTGGCCGGCAGCTCCATGTAACTATTGGCCACCGTTTTGTCGTACTTCTTGTGATCCATCTTATAGACGGCGAGGATATGCTGACCCTGTGGTATGGTTGTGCCATTCGCCTGCATGAGACGCACATACGACAGGCCGAATGGTTTCTCGGATCGGTCCTTCTGCTCGTTGCTGCTGCGGTGCTTGAGGGTGAAGCGCAAATGACACAGCTTGAACTCCTCGATAGGCACATGAATCTTGAAGGTCTCCTGCCACTTGGGCTTGTCATCGTGGTAATACACCACCGATTTGTACTCATCGATGGGAGGATTGCCGGCACCAATGCTCATTACGCCCGGCACCAGCTGGCCATGTTCGTTGGCCACGCATACGGTCACCTCGACGTTCTTCTCCGATGTTTTCGCAATGCGCGCGAATTCGCCACTGCAGATGGTCAGATAGAGATCGTTGCGCACGTCACCGGGCAATATAACCTCGGGGAAGCCCATTTTGCGTGCCACGGGCACATTGGAGTGTCCTCTGGTGTCCTCTTTGATTTGTTTGATGTCGCCGCGCAGCACCTCAAAGGTAACGGCCATTTTGGATTCGATTTTGCCAATATCCTTGTTGGCAATCAGTTTGCGCAGCGTGCTATCCAGTGTATCCTTCTCGCACATGATGAACGGCAAATCGAGATTGTTTCGAAAGTCTTCCGGCTTGCTTATAATGGGTGTCAGATCCTTGCAGGCGACACCAAAGGGTCGACGCATCATATACTCACTGGCGCTGCCCGAGGAGCCATTGGAATTAACAGACAGCTGCGAATGTTTTCGACTGGCCGCCGTGAGGACACTGTTCGCAATGCTCATGCTGGTGCGCTTCGAGTCTGTAGAGTCCTTAACCTCCATGGATCCAATGCGTATAGCATAGCAGACCAGATACATTTTCGAGATGCTTAAATCGTTGCGGCTGAGATCGGTGAATAGCACGCGATTGTTATCAAACTGATCAATATCCCGCGCAATGCCGGTGCGCGACCACTTCACCACATAGTTCTCACTGATGGGCTTGTGGGTGTCGCCATTGAAGAGCGTAAACAGCAGATCAGAATCCTCCTGGAACTTGCACACAAACGCATTCACATGCAGCAGTATGTTGTGCGAGTATTTGTTGAGGCCACGCGTCGTCTCACGATCACTGGACAAACGCTGTAAGGAAAAGAGATCAATTTTAGAGACGCAAAAATTATCGTTAAACAAAATTGATCTGTCGAGATTGTCCACCCAGCTTGGAATTGCTGAAAAGACCCCAATTTGGCTTGTATCGGCACACTAAATGTTCTGCTAAGCCTTCAAACTGCGATAAATTTGCCCAAAACTGAATCGATCTTCAATACAGAGGCCATTTTATGCGTGGCTTATCATCCTTAAGAGTTCTACATTCAAAGTTGAGAAACTACAAAAATTCGGATTTCTTGTCAAAAATACAACAATAGTGAAGATGTCAAGTCCCAAGAAATGGCCCTCCCAGACTTCAAACTGCCACAACTTTGTCAAATCTGAACCGATTGTCAACCTTGAGGCCATTTTGATCACTATTTGACATATAGTTTAATTCTACATCTCAAGATTATGAAATTTTGAAAAAATAAAATTTTGGATTTTTTCGGCGAAAAAAGCATAAGGGGGGACCCTTACCAATTTCGATTTTTCAAAATATAGAATCTTGAAATTTTACGTTTAATTGGTTATGGGTGTCTCAATTAGTATAAAAAACTATACGAAAAGTGATTTTGTGGTAGTTCATTTTTCTGTCAAAAATCACGCCAAAAGTGACAAAAAAATTGACTTGTTAAGTGCCCAAACAACGAAAAGTTCCTTATAAATGACCTTCCCAGACTTTAAACTGACACAACTTTGTCAAATCTGAACCGATTGTCAATCCCGAGGCCATTTTGATCATTATTTGGCATCTTGTTTAATTCTACATCTCAAGTTTATAAAATTTTGAAAAAATAAAATTTTGGATTTTTTCGGCGAAAAAAGCATAAGGGGGGACCCTTACCAATTTCGATTTTTCAAAATATAGAATCTTGAAATTTTTCGTTTAATTGGTTGGGGGTGTCTCAATTAGTATAAAAAACTATACGAAAAGTGATTTTGCGGTAGTTCATTTTTCTGTCAAAAATCACGCCAAAAGTGACAAAAAAATTGACTTGTTAAGTGCCCAAACAACGAAAAGTTCCTTATAAATGACCTTCCCAGACTTTAAACTGACACAACTTTGTCAAATCTGAACCGATTGTCAATCCCGAGGCCATTTTGATCATTATTTGGCATCTAGTTTAATTCTACATCTCAAGTTTATAAAATTTTGAGAAAATAAAATTTTGGATTTTTTCGGCGAAAAAAGCATAAGGGGGGACCCTTACCAATTTCGATTTTTCAAAATATAGAATCTTGAAATTTTTCGTTTAATTGGTTGGGGGTGTCTCAATTAGTATAAAAAACTATACGAAAAGTGATTTTGCGGTAGTTCATTTTTCTGTCAAAAATCACGCCAAAAGTGACAAAAAAATTGACTTGTTAAGTGCCCAAACAACGAAAAGTTCCTTATAAATGACCTTCCCAGACTTTAAACTGACACAACTTTGTCAAATCTGAACCGATTGTCAACCCCGAGGCCATTTTGATCACTATTTGATATCTAGTTTAATTCTACATCTCAAGTTTATGAAATTTTGAAAAAATAAAATTTTGGATTTTTTCGGCGAAAAAAGCATAAGGGGGGACCCTTACCAATTTCGATTTTTCAAAATATAGAATCTTGAAATTTTACGTTTAATTGGTTATGGGTGTCTCAATTAGTATAAAAAACTATACGAAAAGTGATTTTGTGGTAGTTCATTTTTCTGTCAAAAATCACGCCAAAAGTGACAAAAAAATTGACTTGTTAAGTGCCCAAACAACGAAAAGTTCCTTATAAATGACCTTCCCAGACTTTAAACTGACACAACTTTGTCAAATCTGAACCGATTGTCAATCCCGAGGCCATTTTGATCATTATTTGGCATCTAGTTTAATTCTACATCTCAAGTTTATAAAATTTTGAAAAAATAAAATTTTGGATTTTTTCGGCGAAAAAAGCATAAGGGGGGACCCTTACCAATTTCGATTTTTCAAAATATAGAATCTTGAAATTTTTCGTTTAATTGGTTGGGGGTGTCTCAATTAGTATAAAAAACTATACGAAAAGTGATTTTGCGGTAGTTCATTTTTCTGTCAAAAATCACGCCAAAAGTGACAAAAAAATTGACTTGTTAAGTGCCCAAACAACGAAAAGTTCCTTATAAATGACCTTCCCAGACTTCAAACTGACACAACTTTGTCAAATCTGAGCCGATTGTCAATCCCGAGGCCATTTTGATCACTATTTGGCATCTAGTTTAATTCTACATCTCAAGTTTATGAATTTTTGAAAAAATAAAATTTTGTTTTTTTTTAGCGAAAAAAGCATAAGGGGGGACCCTTACGCATTTCGATTTTTCAAAATATGAAATCTTGAAATTTTTCGTTTAATTGGTTGTGGGTGTCTCAATTAGTATAAAAAACTATACGAAAAGTGATTTTGCGGTAGTTCATTTTTCTGTCAAAAATCAAGCCAAAAGTGACAAAAAAATTGACTTGTTAAGTGCCCAAACAACGAAAAGTTCCTTGTAAATGACCTTCCCAGACTTTAAACTGACACAACTTTGTCAAATCTGAACCGATTGTCAACCCCGAGGCCATTTTGATCACTATTTGGCATCTAGTTTAATTCTACATCTCAAGTTTATAAAATTTTGAAAAAATAAAATTTTGGATTTTTTCGGCGAAAAAAGCATAAGGGGGGACCCTTACCAATTTCGATTTTTCAAAATATAGAATCTTGAAATTTTTCGTTTAATTGGTTGGGGGTGTCTCAATTAGTATAAAAAACTATACGAAAAGTGATTTTGCGGTAGTTCATTTTTCTGTCAAAAATCACGCCAAAAGTGACAAAAAAAATTGACTTGTTAAGTGCCCAAACAACGAAAAGTTCCTTATAAATGACCTTCCCAGACTTTAAACTGACACAACTTTGTCAAATCTGAACCGATTGTCAACCCCGAGGCCATTTTGATCACTATTTGACATCTAGTTTAATTCTACATCTCAAGTTTATGAATTTTTGAAAAAATAAAATTTAGGATTTTTTTGGCGAAAAATTTTGGGTGTCGAGAGTGCCCGACTAGGTAATACTCTGAACCTTATGCTTCCTCATGCCTGTTACATACTTTATACCCTTTTTCCCAATTTTAATGGGTTCAGGGTATAAAAAGCATATAACACTGACCTCATAAGCCTTCAAACTCTATTTTACAATTATTTGTTGTCCTGATCAGGAATATATGCATAATTTATATAGACAGAGATGTCTCCTTCTGTCTGTTGCATACAATTTTCGTTTACATTGACACATTTTTAATAAGTACAGCGTATCTAATTTAAGTTTTCAGACTCACATTGGCTTTTTCTATGCGCGTCACTGCGTGCACGTGATTCTCGTAGAGCTCTGTGGTGCAGATGGCATTGGTGTCCAGTATGTCGCCACTCTCGTCACGCACGACCATGTCCAGACCCAGCAGCTTGTTGCCGGTATCGATCTGTGCCGTGGCCTGCAGCTTCACCTTGCGCATCTCGTCGAGCGGCAGATTGCCGGATATCAAGGCGGCTCGATTATTATTCAGCTCATTAATTTTTCGCCGTATCTTCTGAAAGTTGGGATTTGTGCTCTGCAAGCAATATACAATTGTTATTCAGCTGTTAATTAAGTCTAATAGTATTCATATGCTTACCAAAAAGTAACTTTTGGCAATGCCACCCCACTCCAGCAGTACTTTGGTGATCTCCTCAACGATATCGGTGCGCTGAATCCAGCGCTCGCCATTGACGATGATGAACTCACACAGATGCACATAGCTCTTGGGGAAGATGCCGCGTATTTGCTTTTCCCTGCCGCGGAAAGAGAACCAAAAGGAAGTTAATATTAAAATGTGGTCTCCATATGGCTGCTAAGCCAACAAAAAGATACATATGTATATATTGATAATTATGTACGAATATATAAATATATGTAAGTATAAGATATATTTACATACATATGTATATACAAATATATCTAAATGCAGGGGGTGACTGCTAACGTTGTGACTGAAAACATCTTAAATTTTAAGTTTGATATACTACAAAGCTACCTAGAAACGATTGCTCGAAAATGAAGTTCATGCATAAAATAGTTTTAAAATGCCGTATTGTGACTTTTATCAGAATTTTTTAAAGAAAGATTAGTTATCTTCGGAAACGTATTTTTCTTTATTTTTAAACCAAAGTGCAGCATATTATAGACAATATACAAAAAATGTATCCCTACATCCGTGGCATTGCCTTTTTCTTGCACACTCATTTCACAAGAAATCAATTCCAGAAACTTTTGGGCTTGCCCTCGCATACATATGCATATGTTTGTATGTATTAATATTTCTATAGAATATGTATGCATGTCGTCATATACATATAACTTATGCACGATATGCTTATAACTGCAGCATGACACAATTCATCGTCGCCGCTGATGAATTACCCAACCCAAGTCCAGTGCTCAACTGGAGCTGTGTCTGCGTTGGTTGGGGTGCTTGCTGTCCATTGTTTGGGATGCCCTCGGGGCAGAGGAAGTGCGCGCAAAGTGTGACACTCGCAAATGAAATGGAATGCTTTAATTTGGCTCAATTCAGCATTTGACATGCGGGGTGGCCGCCTTAATTGCCTGAGGCAGCATTCAGAACAGAAAACAGAACAGAACAGATCCGAAGCGAACCGAACTCCAGAGCCATCAATCAGTTGGACTCCCAGCATACATATTTAACTGATAGTTAGACGACTCCTCTTCGATGTGGCGACTGTGACAAATTGTTGCGTTGAACTTCAGGTACTTGGTACTTGGGAGAGAGTAGAGTGACCTTCGTTATTGATTTTGGAATAAACAAGCGGCTCAGAATTCCTTCGTTTTCCAATTGCTTATCGTTTGGAAATCGTGAGAAAATGCACAATTAAAATTGATATTTCACTATAAATAAACAGAGGCAGTCGCACAAAAACAAATACGCATACGAATACGAATTTCGGACCAAAGAGGTTATCACAACGCATTGAATTTCTTTTTAAATGCCTCACACACTCACAACACCATTTTTATCGCTTCAACAGCAATAAATACTTAAGTGTATCATCTACAGTGAAAACCTGATATGAGCATTGGAAGATCGAAGCAAAACGAATGCTCTTATCAATATTTAAGCATTATATGACTTAATGATCTAAGTTTAACAATATCAGAGTTTAAATATTGAAATTTATGTTTTTTAATTTCACTGTACTTTAAGCATTGTTTATTTTCATGTCTTGTACTTTACACTCGCCATGTCTGGGTCTGGGTTATGGGTCAGCAGAAATATGAAAAAGGTCAGCTAGCCAATCGTGATGTATCTTTTTGTTGTTGCTTCTTTGTAGCTACTGTATCTCAACAGTTGAGGTTGTTGTTTTCATTGCTGGGTTTCATCGATAAGGGAAACCATAACCGCCCCAAGTATGTGTCCAAGCGCTGACAAGTCGCAAGACACCATAGATAAATAACAAAACAAAATAAAAAGCAAACCTCTTCTCTGCCCTCCCAAAAAAAAAGGCAGTAATACCAATATGTGAAAAACCAGCATAGCAAAAGGGTCAATCGTATCGGGGCACATATTTTTATCTCGTGTGCATTGAATTTCCAATGGAAGTTTTTGCCACATGGCCGCATCTGTTTTGCCAGAGATAGGATTAGGCAAGGCGAGAATGCATTTCGTGTTAGGCATCTTGGCATAGATTCTAACAAACTGATTAAGTAAACAACATGGCCAAATGGGCAGCATCTTGGCCGCCAGCTGGTTACCTGATTTATGTATCTCAACAATTCTGGAGCATTTCCGTTGTATGCTCCAGAAATTATGATGGCTGTTGTTATTGTTATTTGTGTTGTTTGTTGCTCTCTTGAAAACAAACCAAGCTGTCGGAGGGAGAGGAAATGTGCTGCATCAAAAACAAAGCTAAATAAATATATTTGCCTCAATACAGAATCTGAACTGTCAGCCCCGTAAAAAAAAAGCAAATTGTACACGTGTCAAATCCAGTTCGTAGCTCCTTACTGCGTTAAAAAATAATGATTGTAATGCTAAAAGCTCTTATCGTTTCATTCGCAATCTAAAATCATTTGATTATATATTTTAGTATTCAAACCAAGTATTCCACTTAAGATAAGACACTTGTAATTGCTTAAGTAATGTTACCGTAATTTATACACTTAGATTTTTACACTTTTTCTCAGTGTACTCAAAAGTGCCAGACTGTAGAATCTAGACTAGGGTCTAACACAACAATAACTTCACAAATTGCGTTTTCAATTGCATGTAAACTAAAAACTGAACATACACATGCAAAAACTGTGAGAGTACAGATGCCAACTTAAGATGAGTATAGATTATAAGCGATTTACATAATCCGTAGACTTACTTTTGCTTGTAGCCGTAGTACCAATGTGTGGTCGCCTTGAGAATTATGACAGCATCGCCCACATCCAAATTCAAGCGGTGTGGCTTCGTATCCTGATCAAAGTTGCATTTGGCTGCAAAACGAAATAAAGGAAAACAAATCATTATAATACATACAAAATTTTGTGTTCATTTTTTTTTTTGTGTGTGTTGTCAAATCACCTGTTGCGGCTCAGCAGCAAAGCGAAACTGAGCTGAGCTGGCAAATTAAAGCTCATGCAAAAGCACAGAGAGCTAGTCTCTCAACTGTCATTTTGGGGTGAGGGTTATCAATTACTTAGTTAGCACAAATATAAATATATATGTATATGCTGTCAGATTGGGATCGGAAACTAGGGTGGTCGCCTCCCAGCGGATGAGGGTTACGAGCTACGATTCGCATTGGCGCTGATAACGATGCCCCGGTTCTACGTGAGATTTATCTAACTGCACACTTCCTATAGCGTATAGCATAAAACTGATAAAGTTCTAGTTAAATGACGCATTAAGCATAAGAGAAATGAAGAAATGCAACAAGACGCAGCAATCAGTGAAACGCTTGCGGGGCAAGCAACAGATGAGGATCGAGACAAAGCCACAGCCTCAACCACAACCACAACCACAGGCACAGGCACAGTCACAGTCATAGCCGGCAGTCAGACAGACGACCAAGTGACGGCTGGCGACATCGTCATCACTTCCTCGGCCGATAAAGAAAGCTGCACACAAACATAAAAATATACATGAATATATGTACATATATGCATGTAGATACAAATATGCCATACAGCTGCAGGCAGCGCCAAAAGCAGACGCAACAAGCAGCAATCAAGCAACAACAACAACAACAAACAACAACACGAACGAAGCCGCCTTCGCGTAATACGCCCCGGGTGGTGCTGGTGGTGGTGCTGGTGGTGGTGGTGTTGGTGGTGGTGCCACCGTCCCGGTCCAATGACCGATGTGCGGTCTCTGATGAACGAGCATAACCAGCGAGAACGACCTCCACAGTACATAAACTAACAAAAGCAACAACTGCAACAACAGCAACATCAACAACAACAATAAGTGGCAGCAATTTGCAAAGGTAGTTTTTTTTATTCGCTTCATTCTGTATATTTTTACTCGCATTTGTTAGAGAGTGAGAGATTTTTGTGATCTGCCCAATTGCATGGAAAGTTAAGCCCGGAGTGGGTCAATTACGAAAAACCAGTCGAGCATAGCGAGTTTTATGTACAATTTATTCGCAGATTTTGTCTATTCGCAAATGTTGGTTGCCAGTGCAAAATGCGCAGTATTTCAAGCAAATTTATGGAATGCAATAATAATAATGAGGAAACCAGCTGATGGTGGTAGACATCAAAAGCAACATTAAACACCAGCAATTAGAAGTGCTCGACTAGCAGATACCCTGTTTTTGTAACCAATTACTTTAGTTTCTCACTCAGTAAGCATATTAATTGGGTACAGGGTATCTCTGAGTCAAGCATGCTGAACTAGTGCACTTGCTAGTTCATATAAATATTTTATTATTGTATTGTTATTTATTAATATCACATTTCATTGAATTGTGCGATTATACACAAGTTCAACGTGAAGTATTCTTATGCAAAATTATAAAACGCCAACACTCGATTTCTGCGAAATGACGAATGATTCATGATGGTGATAATGACGATAGTGATGATGATGATGATGATGATGACGACGACGCCGCCGCTGCCGGTCAAGCAATCAGTCATCGAGTGCTGAGAACACACCTTGCTCGGAGACATTGGCTATGAAAGGGTCATAAAATTGAACTCATTTCCTCTCTGATATACGTGATAAGGCAGGAGCGATTGAAACTGAAAGGCTAGGCTTGATATATCCCAGCATAGCTATCTAGAAGTTGTGGGATAACGGAAACAATCGTGAATAATGAAATGCAAGCGCTTGGCTATAAATAAACGAGGGAGCAGGCCAAGTTACGGCTGAATGGTGTGAGAAGAAAGGGTAGGGTAGCCTGGAAAGCCAGGTAAAAGCCAGCTAAAAGCCAGGTAGAAAGAAACGAAAGAAACAAAGCGCACTTTATGGCCAGCCAGCGGACAGTGGACAAATTGTGCAGCAACAACAAAGAGCACATTGTGGAGGAGGCGACTTTGTTTGGCTGCGGATGCAGCTGAATGTGCTCACCTGCCCCAACTATGCCCCTACGTCCCCCTCAATGGGGGCACGTGCACAAAGTGTGTGCATTTAAAAGGTAGCTGTGGAAATGCAAACAAAACTTTGTTTGAGCTGCTGCCAATGTTGCCTGGCAAATGAAGTAAAGCAATCACAATAATAATAATAATAATAACAACAAATTGCCAACAAGTAAAAACTACGACGCTTCGTCATCTTCTCGCTGCCAACTCATATACATAAATACAAACAAACAATACATATATACCTATGCATATACTAATAACAACAATCGTGACTGGACGCCCCAACGTCGCGACTTTGCTTGGTTCATTTGGAACTTTCAGGTTTAAATAGCACGCGGCTTTATACTTTTTTGAGTACAGATACATATGAATATGTGTGAGTGTCAAGTATATAAGTATAGATACAATAGCACACGTAAATCACGAGTGATACGAGTGAGATACCAACTCAAAGTCCCAACCACAACTACGATTGTTCAATTAGAATGCATTATGCAGCAGGAAATATTTTAGGTAATGCTTCAAATCTCAAACTAAGCCTTTTAAAAATGTTATGTCTTAAAAAACTCAATATACACACTTTATATTTAATAAAGTACATTTTTTTTCAAAGAAAATTCAAATTATTTATTTCCATTTATATATCACTCAGAGCACTTAATTAACCTACCGCCATTTATATATAGTCTATGAGAGACTCATTTATGTTCTAGAAATATAACCTAATTGTGATTTCGCTATGGTAATCGCATTGAAGCAATAAAAATAAATGAATACGTTAAAAAAATATATATTGCTTTGATATACGGTACTCAAAAATGGTTTTATTTTGATATTTGTTGTGCATTTAATAGAAATTGCAATTGAATCATTAATGAATATCTTTCTTTTCAGATTCAAATATTCCCTCACTGCGACTGCTGCTCATCTCTAATTGATGTTGTTTTTGTTGTCGCCCATTAAGTTAGCGTGTTTTCTAAGCCAGTTTATTCTTGGTGCTCGGTTCTCTGAGCTATGAGCTAAGCTATGGGTAAAAAGTGTATATGGATATAGTATGTACATACATACATACATATGTATGTATGTGTAAATTCGTATACATAAACGAGTTAATTTTTGAGGGTCAATTATAATGATTCTCAACGGTTAAGAGGCTACTAATAACAGCTTCTCATATATGTACATATGTACATACATATATACCATATATGTAAGTATGTACATAAGTATTTTTCAGGGAGCTCTCTGAGTTTAGCGTAACGCTTTTTATGGGCGTGTTGAAACAGAAATTCCATTGTATTCTTTTTTTTTGTTGGTATTTTGCAAAAGTTATTAAACAAACAAAATATTCTGACAGGTAAGAAAAACAAAACAACGCAAAGAACGAACCCTATTTGTAGATAAGATTTTATGGACAGTTGACAGTTACAGTTAATGGCGCCGCGCTCGTAAAACCCACAAGAGTTAACCGAAAACTTAAGACGCTGTACAAAAGAAATGTTGATAGTAGTAGTTATTATTATGGAGCGAGCCATAAAAAGTGCGCAGCGAGACAAATGTGGATATGTAAACAAAAACTTGACCTATTTAGGTCAGCAACGAAAAAGCAAGAGACAGATTATTTATAGGAAGGATACTAGTTTTTATTACTTGTAGCAACTTCCGACTAATGCACTGATTGTAGTACAGTTTTATAGAGTTTTGGGTAACAACGAATCATAAGTACAAGTGATTGCATTCATTGAAAAGATAAAATGCGTCGGTTTCTAGATTGTACTATGTTTAAATTATATAGATATAGATTTCAATATTCAAAAGCAATTGAAAACCGAAGAACAAAATAATGTGCATAAATATTGATTTTAAAATGAAGTGATATGAAATATATAGAAAATAACGATTTTAATTTCAGGAAGATTACACTTTTGTATATTATATGTTTTGTATGGAATTATTAAACTCTATTAATTATTCAATGAAAATACTATAGGAAACTGAAACTCTATATAGGAATTCAATGAGATGTTTACATATGTTTCAAGACTATACTTTGATACCCTATTAATGTAACCTTAGAAGTTCGATCAACTGAAACTGATTCCAGCGCACTTTCAACGAGACATTCAACATTCAATGAGACTTTTATGATACATGACTCATTGGATACCAATGTCGATGTCGATGTCGATGCCGATCCAATTGCCGCCCACAAGTAAAGCGCCGTTACTTTCTACTTACGATTCAGTTCTACACAATTTATGCTTAATTATAGACAATTTCAGTATCGAACTTTTGCCAGCCAATTTAGTAGAATAAAATGTGCGACAATCTTTTGACATTGGCTATCTATAAAGCAATAAAATACAAGCTCAATGGCTACGATTAAATTTCAATTTGGATTGCAAAATGGAAAGCGCAGATTGCGTTGCAGAGAGAGAGAGGGAGAGGGGGTGGGGAGAGGAAGTGGAAGTGAAACTGGAAGTAGATATGAAAATGTAAGTGGATGTTGCTTTGAGTGTAGTTTGCACAATTGCTTGGGGATGTGCCTAGAAATGTAGATGGTGACATATGCAAAGGGTGGGGGGGGGGAGATGCTGACAATGTTTGTTGTTGTTATTGTTATGGTTTGAAGACAGCAAACAAAGGGGAAATTAACAAAATAGTTGAACAAGTGTTTAATCTGGAAATAGCGCTCATATATAAAAATGCTGCGGTTTCAAGAATAATTATAATTTTGTAATATAATAAATAAAAAAAAAGTTATTTTAAGTAGTAATGAAAAAATCCAAAATCAGTATTCAAAAGTAATTAAAATATAAAGTAAATAAGTAATATTCATAGATATTAATATTAATATCAATCAATATATACATATGTATGTATGTGTACAATTTTAAATTTTGGGGTCATTGAAGTTTGCTTTGTCATGGTAGAAAATTTTGCTGCTTGCTTCAAAATGGGAAAGCACTTTCAATTATGCAAATGAAAAGGCATTTCATGCGCTACAAAAATTAACGAGCAAGAAAATTTTAATTAAATAGAAAAAAGCCAAACTACAGCCAGACCAACTCATCATCAATTCGACTCAACTCGACTCAACTCCACTCGTCTCTTCTCTTCTCTCGCCTCGTCTCACTTTTCAATGCAGAGACTCATTAAGTTTTTAGGTTTGCTTTGCTCTTGATGTTGTTGTTGTTGTTGCTATTCAAATTTAGAAGTAGAATGCAGGGCTGGCTATCTCCCTCTCCCTCCCTTGCTGAAGAAAGTAGCGCACAAAGCGGTGAGTCAAGTGTAAACAGCAAAGGAGTAAAACAAAATGTGTGTGTGGGAGAGAGTCAGAGTGAGAAGTGAGAGGAGCCAGTGTTGCAGGTGCAGCAGACGCTCATCTAATGCCAATGAACAGTAGAGTAGCACGGCAAATGCCTGAAAGCGACGACATGTCACAAATCATTGCAAATAGACAGAAGGAGAAAAGAGAGTGAGAGCCGCTGAGTGTGTACGATTGAGTGCGGCAGTGTGAGTGTGTCAGCGTGCGTATTGTGTGTATGGGGTATAAGGAAGGAGGAGGGGGTCAAGTGGAAATGAACGCTCCACTCACTTTGCATTCAAATCGAGCCTTTTTCAAGCATCAAATGACAAATAAAAAAAGAAACAAAAGCTTAAGAAATTGTTTCTATTATTTGCTCAAATGTGGGACAGCGAATCGCATTTTTATCGCATTTCGAAATGCGTTGCATTGTTGTTGTTGCACACACACACACACACACACACACTTGCGTATTTGCTTAGTGTTTTAAACTATAAGACGCAGGCGTTAAAATAAAAATAAAATAAAAACGGGCGATAAGACAACATCAAACTATTGTTGATAAGCAAAAAGCGCGTGTGTATGTAGTGTGTGTTTGTGTGTGTATTTGGGCACAATTTCACGGCTAGCGAATGCAGCGAGGATAAGTTAAGACAGAGGTAGAGAAAAAGAGAGAGAAATAGTGGAAGCATCGTAACTCTTTGATCTCCTTTATTCACATGAGTTCTTCTTCTTGTACATGCAACTATCTGTGCATGAATGTGTGTGTGTGTGTGTGTGTGTGTGTATGTGCCACACATCAATCTCTTATGTATTACAAGAGCGACAAATGAAACTGAGCTCAATGCCGTTTGTAATCCAACATCATATCTTTTTAATATTATACGTATAAATTGCCGCAAATTTGATTAGGTTTATGACAGCCACCCCCCTTCACCACATACAGATACTAAAATTATTTCGACAGTGATGAGCAGACAGATAGTGGCGAAGAGGGTGTGGGGGCAGAGGAAAACACGTGTAAATATTGAGTGCAAACAGTTAACTCGATTGCGAGACTGTAAATTGCGCGACTACTACATATGTATGTATATGTATATTCATATATACATGTACATATATGTTTGTAAATACCTATCTATCTATTGAACAGCGAAAAGGTCAACAAACAAAAGAGCCGACAATAAAAATAATTCACACGTACTCTCGTTCGGCTTGATGACGGAGAGAGAGCATTTGAAAAATGTTACACTAGCCATTTCATGGTCATTGCCAATGAATAGAATGGGATTTGTTCTTGTTGTTGTACATAGTGCATGGAAAATGTATGTTTGTTCTCCCACAGCTACATACACCTATACATATGAATGTAAGTACATATGTATGTATGTGTGTGTGCAGCCAGGCGATAGAAAACAGGTTCCAAAGTATTTATACCCGTGTTGAAAAGTAACGCAAAGATGCGGAGGCTGGGAACAAAAACAAAATAGGATGCGTTTGAAAGAAAAACGAAATTAATGTGAAGAGGAAAGTGTGCGTGTGTGTGACCACATGGCCGGCGAATGCAAGAGAGAGAGATGCAGCAAATTACCGTAGCAAACGCAGCAGGGGGGGAAATCAGAAACCAAGATCCAAAGTCACCAAAGGCGAGGTAAAAAGAGCGAGCAAAGAGCGCAAAGCTTGCTGTTGTTGTTGATGTCTTTGTTTTTGTTGAGTTTTTTGGAAATGAGCACCACGCAGCGCTACAACAACAACATAAGTTCTGGCTGTATGTTGTTCTAGGAAAAGGTAGCCGTAAATTAAGCACTTTGTTTAAACAATTTTAAAAATAATGTACTAAGAAACATTCTTTCGACATTATAAAAGTTAGCTTTTCTTTGCTTTAAGTTTTATATCTTAATTATCTTAAATCGATTATTTTAAATTTGGTACTTTTAAAAATGTATATTTTTATTATAACTTTACTTATTTTTTATATGTTTTAACTCAGTTTCGACAACAAATATTTAAATAAAATTTTTGTTTTTTGCTAAATTTCAGACTTACCAATGCCAAATGACTGCTTAGCACTGCAATCGCTCCACACAGTCATTGTGAATAGTTGTTGTTGATTTTGTTAACTTGTACCACACACACTATCACACACACATACGCATGCATAAGTTTGTATACAAAAAGCAAGAAAATGAAACGCGAAATTCGCAAATAATAAAAATATTAACAATAAAAACCGACTTGTGAATTTAAGCAACAATTGAGTTGAACTTAAATTGTAGTATTATTTATACTTGTTGCATTTCAACTTGTTGCTTATATTTAATAACATTTATTGCACAATTCCCACTTTATTTTGCCGTTGTTCTCAATTTGGGAGTTGGCCGCCACTTAATCTCTGCTTACGCTCCCGCACGCACACACACACACAAACACATTCGAGCGGGCATATTTTCCACTTTGGCTGTTTCGTTCACAATTAATTAATTAACCGGAATGAACTCCGCGCGCAGCCACACATTTCAACTGTTGATCGGCTTCTACTGTGCAGTGTGACCAGACGATGCAAAGCCCAAAACACCCACAAAACACTTGAAATAGTACCAAAAATATTGAATGCCAAAACACAATAATTTTAATTGAATTATACTTTTTTGTTTATATTTTATAAATGTTATACATATTTAAAGCAAAATTGAATTGAATGTCATGTATAAAAAATGCTGGTATTTTTGCGAACCAGGGATGCATATTTTTTTATATTTATTTATATTATTATTCATTTATTCTTTAATACTATATTTGTAGCATGCTTATTTAATTTTACTGTCAATATTACATAACTTTTATTTCTAATTACAAGATTCAGTTTTAGCATATTTTCATTCGCGCGGTGTAAGTATTTTAATGGTACCGCGAAACGGTCGCATTCTTTTACACCAGACAAGACATCGTGAAAAATATTCGGCGCGCCATTTCTGTGCTTGTGTTTCGGAGCAATTAAACAGACGAGCAACAAAAATATCTGTTTTTATTATTGTGATACAGGCAGACACCACAAATATATATACAAATATATATACATATATATTGTATTGCATACATTTGTGAAATCGTGTTGCGAAATAAATAAGCATTTTGATTTGTTTATTGATAAGTTTATGTTTATTGTCAAATAAAAATGTTTGGCGGCGCTAAACCCACATTCGGCACGGGAGCGGGCGGGGCCACAGGATTCGGCAATTTCAGCAACACAGCTGCAGCAACACCTTTTGGCCAATCCGCATTCGGGAAACCAGCAGCGCCCTCCTTCGGCGGAACGCCTGCCTTTGGGGGCCAACCAACGCAGCCCTCGATGTTTGGCACCGCGGCGACTGTGACTCAACCAACTGGTGGAATGTTTGGTGGTGCGGGCTCATCGGGTGCATTTGGCGGCACAACAACAACAGCGCAAACTTCATTTGGAGGTTAGAAACGAACCAGGTTTTTCTTTATTTGTATTCTCTTTCTTTTAGTGGAGTGCTTTGATTTTATCATTAAGTGTGTAACGCATGTCTGAGTTGCACAGAAAGTTTATATATATATATGTATAAACTATATTATACAAATATATAATGTGAATATGAGATATTAATATTAAAATTAATTATTTAATTTCGAAAAGTCCAATGGTATTTAAATTTCGTAGAATATAACTCTTCCTCTTTGTATGATCTCTTTAATACATTGTTTTTCTTTCTTGTCTTGTGTTTTGTAGCATTTTCCCAGCCCCCGCAGACATCAAGCATATTCGGCTCGGCGCAGGCAGCTCCAAACACGTCACTTTTTGGCCAGGCAGCGACGAGCACCTTTGGTGCCGCCAAGCCCGCACCTCTGGGAATGAGCAGCTTTGGCCAGACACCGGCAGCGCAGCCGCTCTTTGGCCAGCAGGCACCAGTGTCAAGTGCCTCCGGTTTCGGTCAGGGATTTGGACAGGCGGCGCCAACGACAACAAATGTGTTTGGCAGCGGAACTGCATCGGCTTTTGGGCAGCCGCAAGCGGTGGCCGTGGGTGCTGCTGGTGGCGTCAATCCCGGCACCTCGCTGGCCAAATATCAGCCAACAATTGGCACGGATACGCTTATGAAGGGCGGGCAGCCAAATAATGTAAGCACCATGCAGCATTGCATTACAGCGATGAAGGAGTACGATATGAAATCTTTGGAGGAGCTGCGCATGGAGGATTACCTCAGTTCGCGCAAGGGACAACAGGCGGGCCAGGCTCCGGGCGCTTTTGGAGTTGGCGGTCAAGCAGCCGCCACCCAGCCAGCAGCTGGTGGACTCTTTGGTTCGCCGGCACAGCAACAGCCCAGCACTGGACTATTTGGACAGGCGGGCACGGAGAATAAGAGTCTGTTTGGCACGTCAGCCTTTGGACAGCCGGCAGCAAGCAGCGTCTTTGGTGCACCCGCCCAACAGAATAACTTTATGCAAAAGCCATTTGGTGCACCGCCATCGAGCGCCTTTGGGACAACGACAACGGATGCGGCCAATCCGTTTGGGCCCAAGCCCGTCGGATTTGGTCAGGCCGGCGGCAGCATGTTTAGCCAGGCAGCAGCCACGAATGCCGCACCCGCTTTTGGACAAACTAACACTGGCTTTGGTGGCTTTGGCAGTAACGCAGGTGCACCTGCTCAGCAGGCGCCGATGTTTGGCACCACAAATGCGTCGGATCCCAACAAGCAGGCGTTTGGAATGGGCACCGCTGTCTCTCAAGCGAATACGGGCTTCGGTGGGTTTGGTGCACCCGCAACCAGCACCGCTGGCGGCGGTCTCTTTGGCTCCAAGCCGGCAACAAGCTTTGCGGCACCTGCATTTGGCGCCACCTCGACGGCAAATACAGGCTTTGGCAACTTCTCGCTGAGCAATACCAGTGCACCAGGCACCGGCGGCGGTCTGTTCAACTCCAACCTCAATAAACCGGCTACATCGGCGTTTGGCGGCTTTGGCGCCACTTCATCAGCACCGCTGAACTTTAATGCTGGTAATACGGGCGGCTCGATCTTCAGCAATGCGGCCAAGCCGGGCGGTGGTCTATTTGGCGGCAATACCAGTATCGGCACGGGCACAGGAGCTGCTCCCACTGGCGGCGGACTTTTTGGCACGGGTGGCGCCACTGGTGGTTTTGGCGCCTCATTGGTCGGTGGCTTTGGTAACATGGGCGGCGGCAATATGGCATTATCTGGCCTTGGACTGGGTCAGTCACCAGGTCAGGGCGTTGTCATGGTGCCCATACATCAGCAGATACTATCAAAGGTGACGTCGCCATACGGCGACACGCCAATTTTCAGGGATCTGAAGCGCAGCGACGATGCGGATGCCACGCGTGCCACAAATCCGGCCGCACAGCAGGCGGTGCTAGACATGAACAGTAATCAGTATAAGATTACCAGCAAGGAGATTCCGACCAGCTTGCGGGTAAAGGCGCTGGGCAAATCCAAGAATTATAAGTCCCTGTTTGATGGCCTGGAGGAGTTTGATGCCAGCGTTGAGGGCTTTAATCTCAAGCCAAATCCCAAGAGGCTGGTGATAAAGCCCCATGTCAAGCCATCCACCAGCGAGCCGAGCAGCATCTATATCACCAGGAGTAGTCCTCCACTGGGTGCAGTGCACCCGCAACGTGAATCATTCAGCGGCATCATACCCAACGAGCCAATGGCCAACGGCAACAGCTCGTCGTCGGCAAACAAAGCTGACCAGGATGGCAGCCGTCGCGAGTCCTGGCTGCACCCCAATAATTTGGCTAAGGTGCGTCAGCACAATCTGCAATCGGGCATGGATCAGTCGCCCCTGAACAGCACCCTCAACGAGCTTGTGCCGCGCAAGCCCCTCGACACCTATAAGAATGCGCCGCCCACCCGTCTCTCGGTTTCCACCATACCGGAGAATCCCTTCGAGGATCAAACCAGCAGCATTGCCCGCCGCGACACTTTCGTCTCGGAGCATGGCAACGAGAGCACCCTTTCGATACGCTCCCAGGACTCGGAGCAGCGTGTGGCCATTGAACCGTCCGCCGATGCGAATCCAAATGCTGATACTGACGCTGAGCCACATCCCACGGGCATTGTGCTGCGTCGCGTGGGCTACTACACCATACCACAAATTGACGATCTCAAGTCCTATCTGGCCGAGGATGGCTCCTGTGTGGTGCCCAACTTTACAGTCGGACGCGAGGGCTATGGCAACGTTTACTTTGGCAAAGAGCTGGACGTAGCCAGTCTCAATTTGGATGAAATCGGTAATTAAACAAAGGGAGTGCCTGCTCCAGTAAAGGAGTGCTTTTGAAAGAGTCACAAAATAGCGAGTCTTATTAAAACGGCTCTCTATTAATCATCCATAATCCATTCCTAACTTATTTTTTTTAACCGGTCTTTGCCCGCAGTACATTTTCGCAACAAGGAGGTCATCGTATATCCGGACGATGACAATAAGCCTCCCGTTGGCAGCGGCTTGAATAGGGATGCTCAGGTTACATTGGATCAGGTGTGGCCAGTGGATAAGACCAAGCATGAGGCGATTAAAGATCCGCAGCGTCTAATCGAAATTGACTGGGAGGGCAAATTGCGTCGCGTGTGCGATAAGAATGCAACACGTTTCATTGAGTACCGCCCGGAGACGGGCAGCTGGGTGTTCCGCGTCAAGCATTTCTCCAAGTACGGCCTCAACGATAGCGACGAGGAAGACGAGGAGATGCCCACCGATGCCAAGAAGGCCAAAATGATCGTAGCTGAGGCTCAGCGTATTGCGGCCAATTGTTCCGATAAAATGACATTAACATCGCTACGTAAAGCCCAGAAGATCTCCGAGGAGGCAGCACGCAGCATGGATCCCAAGTCATTGGCCGCGGGCGTCGCCAACGGATTTCGTCCCATGGATACTTCCGCTGAGTTCCTCATGATGGATAAGACACGTGAGTAATGAGATGACAGTTTCCATAAAGATCACAAATTTATTTATTTTTCATTCCAGAATTCTTTCAAGCTGGCGGTGGCACCGATTTCTCCATGTTCGATGCGCCACGTCCTGTGACCAGTCCCTCGGCTGCCCTGGTCCAGGAAGTTGTTGGCAATGAGCCACACAAAGTACAGCTGATGAAATCATCCCTTTTTATGGAAGACAATGGCAGCGACGATGAAATGGGTACACCTCTAAATATTTTTTCTGTAACCTAACACTATATCACAACTTATCAGCGAGAAATAACAGTTGCGTCGTTTATTTACACTTTGATTCGAGATGTGTTTACAATATAATCAGATATTAGATACCATAAATTTTCCATCAACTATGGAAGCTTATTGTTATAGTAGTCTTATGTACACGAGTTTCTTGTTTCTTGTCTCAAAACTTTGGACACGATATCTTTCAAAACAAAAAAGGTTGTTTATACAAAAACTGTAGTCGGCCGACTACTATATATGTACAGACTGCAAAAAAATAAAGATGTATACCAAGCTTATTAAATATATGTAGATTCAAGACTAGTTGCATGTCTATGTTGACTTTTCTTTTGATCGATAATAGCAAAACGAAAAGATTGAATTTTTTGTAATTTATTCAAACTGGTTGCTCAACTTGGTCCTTTGTTTAATCTCAATTCTTTTTTATTCCGACAGATTCACATCCAATGTTTGGGCGACACCCACAACTGCAACGCAATCGAAACATTTTCTCCCAGGATACACATTTGTGGAAAGACGCTGGCGGCTCAGATTCATCCAGTGAATACGGACGTCAATCGCCCTTGTTGCCAGTGTCCTCTTCGGCTTCCGTAAACAGTATAATCCGCGAACTGCAGTCCGAGGAGGTAGCTTAAGCTTTATAATCAGTTGTGTTCCTGTAACTCATTTGTTATATTTGCAGACTTCATCGGTAGCAGCTGAAAGCATTGTTCCAGTTGAAAAGCCGGCTCAAACAACTGTTTTGGGATCCCTAAAGCCCTTTAACTTCGTTATAAAACCGCGAGTGGCACCTGTAAAAGTATTCGCCTCCACGGTGCCGTTGACTCGTTCCATTGCATATTGTCTCTACGACCAGTGGATAGCGGATCTGGGATTTTATAAGGGGCGCGGCTTTAAGCTCAGCTTTGGACCAAAAAACACACTGATGGTGCCTAACACGTACAACAATCTGCGCAGTTTGCGAGAGGGTAAATTCACAAACTCCCCTCAATTTCCAGAAGGGTTTTGCTTTAATGCTGTTTCCCCATTTGTTTTTATAGCCGGTGGCAGTGTGTTGCCCGCTGCGCTCGCCCTTGAGCCACGCGCTTCAAACGATTACTCGCCCAATCTGCTGCAGCGCATCAAGTTTAATTCGGTGGATAGATACGAACAATTTGGCGATAGCATTGTGCCACATCTGGAAGTGCAGCTGCAGGCTTGCATCTCTAATGAAGTGGAAGGCAGCAATTGTCCCTGGCTGCAGTCGGTCAATGGAACCCAGCTGATTGCCAAGCACCTCGGCGAGGCCCTCAGGCTGAACCACATAAGCAGCATCGCTGCTTATGGCGTGTCCGTATGGTCGCTACTATTTGCGTTGTGGGGCGATCACGAGGAGCTTGCTGGGCAGGAAAGTAGCTCGCATTTTGTGATAATGTGTCGGCGCAATTTGCTATCGGAGTGGCTGGAAAATACGCTGGTCAGCAAGGATCTGCTCTCGAGGAAGGTCAGCACCAATAGCTATCTGGAGCATATGCTAGAGTTGTTGTCCTGCCATCGTGTGACCGAAGCCTGCGAATTGGCCTTTAAATACGACGATGCCAATCTGGCATTGCTATTGGCCCAGCTCAGCTCTGGTGCTGTAGTGCGTATGCTCATGGAGGAGCAACTCTTTGCCTGGCAGCAAAGCAAATCGGATAAGCACATAAGCGTGGAGCGCATAAAAATGTTCATGCTGGTTGCCGGCGTTCCAATGATGCAGTCCTCTCATGGCGCCATCAATCTAATGGAGGACAGCAGCTGGCTAACCGTATTGGCACTGCAGCTGTGGTACTTTACAGCCCCTACATCGACCATAACCGATGCAATTATACAATATGACAATGCTTATCAGGCGGATGAGTGCTACGCGGATGCACCAAAGCCCAGCTACAAAAGTATACCCTACATCAGCCAGAATCCCGTCTATGATCTGCGTTACAATCTCCTGCAGCTCTACTCAAAGCGTGTGCATTCTCTTGAACAAACATTGAATCCAATTACACACACCTCGGATCCCATGGACTTTCGCCTAAGGTGAGTAAGGTAAAATCTTTTAAAATATGAGCTAAAATATAGTTTTATTGCATTTTACAGCTGGATGCTACTGCAAACCTTAGAGGCGCTGGGCTATAATCATTGCTCTCCGTTGGCTGACGCGCAACTGCACGTGGACTTTGCCAGCCAGTTGGTGAACGAGGGTCTGTGGCAGTGGGCCGTATTTGTGCAGCTGCATATTAAGGATCGGAATCAGCGTGAACGCGCTGTGCAGTACACACTGCAGCAACATGTCAGTGTGTCCGATGTGGAGCTGAATGCAGATGAACAGTTTGTCATACAGCAGTTGGGCGTACCCGAGTCTTGGGTGGACTATGCCAAGGCGATAAAAGCGGGCGCCATGGAGCAGCGCCACTTGCAGGCAAAGTATCTCCTGAAAGCCAAGCATTGGGTACTAGCGCATGACATAATCTATCAGTATATCGCACCAGACGCCATCATTAACAGTTAGTATTGAAACACATTATGTAATAACTAAATTTATTTGAATACTTAATTTTACATTTGTTATAGACAAACTGGATTATTTGTACAATATGCTCAGTCAGTTTGAGTGCACGGACGACAGCAGCGTGAAGGTGCCAAATTGGACAAATCAGGGCCAGATATTTCTGGATTTCATCGACATTAATGCCAAATTCAAGCAAATTCACAACGTCAATAGCTTGGCGGATATACATGCTCGCTGGGAAAACCTAAAGCCGCAGCTTAGCGAGATCTGCTCACGCATCAATCTGCTGCCGTGTCCCACCTACAAGCATCGCCTGTGCCAGAGCGAGATATCAAAGAGCTTAAGCTGTCTGGTGCAGGGCATGTACATAGTCTGTGCGGATTTTGAGCCGTGTGTCGTACTGAAAATGTCCTTGGAGCGACTGCCCATGCCGCAGGAGTTCTGCACCGAAGAGCTATGCAATCTGGTTAGCGAGCTTGTAAACAAGATTCTGAATCAGTCGCCATTCACGGAGTCAGTAGCGCCAATGCGCCCCACCGAGGGCATGATTATGCAAAATTAAATAATCTAAGCTACAAAAAAATCCATAGAAAACTAAGCAGGGAAAAAGTGTAAGAGCTCTAGTTTAGATAAAAATGTAATTTAGATTTATGATTATATATGTGTATGCAATTAACTGTTAGGACCTCTCGCACTCAAGCAAGCATTAAATTATGATAAAAGATCTATAAAGTAGTTGTAAAATATACAATGTTTTGTTAAAAAGACAAACTTTCAATTTCATACATTTACATTTTTGTTTTGTTTACAATTTTGATGGCTCAAATGTTTATAATTATTATCTAACCTATTCTTTGATAAACAATAAAATTGATATTTGTTTTATGACTTTCAAAAAGCACACATTTTAGAATTTAAATTAAAGCGCCCAGCTAAAAGCTCACTGCTTATCGATAGCTGCTTGAAAGCTTGAGTTAGATGCGGATCGCACCTGCTGCTGGCGATAAGGCGAAATTCTAATTGCTTGATTACTCGACACCTGCCTCTTAATAGGAGCAGAGCATAAATGGTTAACAGTAGAGCATTAAAAGTGATAAACTGGTTGTAATACACATTACGCTGGTAGAATTTCAAATATAATTGCATTTAGCTGCGTAGTAATCATGTCAGATTCCAAGCCAAATTCCTGGTGTGGACGTGGAGACAAGCCCCGAGAGTTCGCCAAGCACAAGCCCATTATTTGCTATGACAAGCCGGAGGCATCTGTTGTTTCCAAGGATGAATACGATGTAAGTAGGTCAAATGATAAACATTATGAAAGTTGCTGGGATGTGTGCGTCTAGGGAGTCATTTAGGTATTGGCTCTCTATACCGTGGAGAGCTCGTTAGCCTCTCTTCAAACTTTGCAGAGCGGACCACCACTTGGTCAGGTACCATCTTATAGCGGTAGAGCTGCATTCGTCCCCATAGGGAGCATTGGAGCACAAAAGATTCATCAGTTCATAGTGCTTCAGACCTTCTCTGCTGAAAAACCCCTTTAAACATAATAATAATGATAGTTGATCTCCTTAACCAGGATAAGCGTTACATGGCACTGACTGGCGAGCTAGTGGAGACACTGGTGGTTCCCAAGCGTCAGGCACGCACCTGGACGATGCAGAAGGGTGAACTGTGTCGGATTACTGTGCACGACGGTTCCCAGGTGGGCGACGTCAACTTCTGGAATCTGGAAAACCGGCAGGAGCGTTTTTACTCCGGCAAAACGCGTCAACTTCACGCCGCCCACCTGAAGGTGTACGATAGACTGTGGAGCTGCCTGCCCTATCTGCGTCCCATGGCCACCTTCGTGTTCGATACCCTATCCAACTATGGCATCGATGAGGATGGCGGCGCTTTGCATGATGTCATCGGCACCCGCTGTGATGATTACACCTACAAGCTTATCACCGGACAGCAGCGAGTGGGCAGCTGCCACAGCTCGCTAGTGAAGGCGGTGGTCGAGGAGCGCGGCATGTGCGAACAGGATGTCCATGATGTATGGAATATATTCATGTGCACTGGGTTCACAACAGATACCCAGCAATACTTCTGCAAGCCAAGTCCGGCGCAAAAGGGCGACTTTATTGAGTTTATAGCTGATATGAATCTTTTAGTAGCCCTTAGTGCTTGTCCCCAAGGTGATGTCTCCATGCCAGTTGGTGCCGTTGTTCCTGACGACAAGTGTCACCCACTAAAGGTTGAAGTATTTCGCAAGAAATAATAAAATACATATGTACATAAATATACATATATATTTATACTATTAATGAATCTAGAAATGTACACACCAAAATCATCTGTAGGCAATCAAATCGCTTTAGGGCTTGGGCCCAATTTAAAATTGACATAACTTTTTCAAAACTTAACCGATTTTCAAAATTATTATTATTATTACTACATTTTAATCTATAGCCCAATTTTCAGTCAGAATTCATGTCCAGATTTTACCCATTAAAGTCGTACTTGTTAATAGATATGTATGTATTTCTATGCAGTTACTCATTTTGAAACTTCATATTTATATTTTTTCTTAATTGTTATTAAGGAATAAAATGCATATTTTTTGTATATTATAATCAAAGTAGTGTTCTTATTCTGATCTTGAGCCTAGTTTATAGAAAATAATATCTCTCTTGGAATTGTGTTTTCACCACGACGTTCCCCATACGCCAATGTCAGAATAGCATATATTGCATATTTTTGCTATTTTGGTATAAAAGTATTTTTCCATTGCATGGTCCCACTGGCAACATACCGAATGTATTTTGCTTTATTTATCGCATTGTGTTTAATATTTTATTCAGCTAGCTTTAAGCTGATGCACAATGAACAACATTCGCGGAGACGACAATCATGAGAAACTACGCAATTATATATTGAATCCAAATATATCGATTCATGATCCGTTGCCCGATGTGCTGCCGCGCAAGTTTAATGAGTTGCGCCTGTTGCATATTCCAATATGCGCCGGGAGCACAAAACTGGTGCCACGGAGGGATCTGGTGACGGGTGAGATTCAAGAGTTTGTGGAGGTGGATGTACAGGATGTGGGCGCCAATGCCAACAACTCAATGTCCATGCAGCGGGAGCCGGGTCTGTTGGAGGAGATAACCCGGGGATCCGCCTTGAACTATCCATTTTGGCCGGGTGGCTTCGATGCTTTGATCGACCAGCCGCCGGAGATTGCCCAACTAAATGTGGACAACTTTGAGCTGGGCGAGAAACTACTTACAATCCCGCCGGGCTTTGCCAGCGGTTACGACTTTTCAGTGACCCACAAGATGCTGGAGAAGACAGCTCCCACCAATAGCAATGTGAATCTGCTCGAGAATCTGGAGGAGGATATCGATGTGCAGCATTGGCTGCAGATGACGCGCAGCGAGAGCGATCCCAGCAGCACCACAAACCCATCACAGCGCGATCTGCAGTTTCCGGCGGAATTTCAAGATGTGGATGATGAGATTATGAACGAGGATTTAAAGCCCGTGCTGAATATATCGACGACAGTGAAAAAGTTTAGCAGCGACTGGGCAGAGATGGTGGACATCAGTCAGCCGATAAACAACTTCAAGGAGCAGATCCCCTGTCCCGCCATGGAGTTTCCCTTCGAGCTGGATGTATTCCAGAAGCAGGCTATACTCAAGCTGGAGCAGCGTCAGTATGTCTTCGTGGCGGCTCATACGTCCGCCGGCAAGACTGTGGTGGCGGAGTACGCCATTGCTTTGTCCAAGCGGGATTTGACCCGCACCATTTACACGTCGCCTATCAAGGCGCTGTCCAATCAAAAGTATCGCGACTTTCGCAAAACCTTTAAGGATGTGGGCTTGATTACGGGTGATTTGCAGATTGAGCCAACCGCCTCGTGTCTTATCATGACCACGGAGATCCTGCGCTCCATGCTCTACTGCGGCAGCGATATAACCCGTGATCTGGAGTACGTCATATTCGATGAGGTGCACTATATTAACAATCCGGAGCGCGGTCATGTCTGGGAGGAGGTCATCATCTTACTGCCCGATCATGTCAACATTATCATGCTGAGCGCCACGGTGCCCAACACAATGGAACTGGCCGACTGGGTGGGCAGTACCAAGAAGCGCAAGGTGTATGTGATTAGCACGCTGAAGCGTCCAGTGCCTCTGATGCACTACCTCTATACTGGAGCGGGCGGCAAGAGTCGCGATGATATATTCCTGCTCGTTGATGCCCAGGGAAAATATCTGCAGGGCAACTTTGAGAAGGCCGTGGAGCGTAAGAACGAGATGCATAGCAAATCGAAGGCGGGCGGTCCCAAAAACTATGTTGGCAGCAAACAGGATCAGTGCACCTGGATTGGCCTGATTGATTTTCTCAAGCGCAACAACAAGATGCCTGTGGTGGCCTTCACCCTGTCCCGCAATCGTTGCGATGCCAACGTGGCTGCCCTGCAATCCGTTGATCTCAATACGGCCGTGGAGAAGGGTGCCGTACAGAAGTTCTTCTTGCAGTGTTTGGCGAAACTAAAACCGCCTGATCGCACCATTCCCCAGGTGCTGGCTCTGAAGGATTCACTAGAGCGTGGCATTGGTGTGCATCATAGCGGCATTCTGCCCATACTCAAGGAGATTGTCGAGATGCTCTTCCAGAACGGTCTCGTCAAGCTGCTATTTGCCACCGAAACCTTTGCCATGGGCGTCAATATGCCCGCCAGGACAGTTATCTTTGACTCGCACAAAAAGTTCGATGGCATCGAGATGCGCAACCTGAAGCCGGGCGAGTACATACAGATGGCGGGGCGAGCGGGCAGACGTGGTCACGATGAGAACGGCACGGTTATACTCATGTGCAAGTCTACCGTGCCGCCGTCCATGGAACTGCGTCCCATGATCCTTGGCCTGCCCGAGAAGTTGCAGTCTCAGTTTATACTTCGCTATGCCGTTATTCTAACCTGCCTACGCATCGAGAGCATCAAGGTGGAGGACATTATGCAGTACAGCTTTAAGGAATTCAATCAGAAATTGCAGCTACCCACGCAGCAGAAACTGCTCCAGCTGGCCGAGGACAAGTTCGCCACGCTGCCCACTCTGGGTGAGCATCTGAATCCGCTAATCTACTTCTACGACATGTCCGTCGACTACTGGAAGGAAAAGCATCGAATTATGGTTAGTGAGAGTTTGCCAACTAGATTTACTGAATCTATATTATATAATCAATATAGCCTGTAATTTAAAAAAGGACTAATTGGGAAATACCTAAAAAGCACATTTCCCAAGACCTATAAACTAACTACTTCAATATTCTAGTACCCACATTCAATTGAAACTTAATTCCTTACAGAAATTCATTGTGACCCAGGCAAAGATCCAAAAGGAATTGAAAGTTGGACGCATCATTATCATCACGAATGACAAACATTATAACAAGCTGGCCATATTACTCAATGTCAAGTCGGTGCTGGGCAAGGACACCGTCTACAAGGTGCTGGTGCTGGACCATCAATTCAAGGGCAACGATAGCGACAATGTTGACCGCGGCGAGCTCTACTATAAAATACTATCGCTGACGCCACAGCACAAGTTCTTCCATCCGGAAGGCATAGGCGGTCATACAGTGTTGGATGTCAAAGCCGTCGATATAATCAATATAACCAAGTCGACAATTAAGGTGGATGCGGATGTCATCATACGCAACTGGGAACAGAGGCAGTTGGAACGCTTTAAGGATGCGCCTCCCGGCGCCACAGTAGTCAAGGCCGTCACGGAGCTGCATCAGCTTAATGAGGCATACAATGCCAATCCGGATAGCATTAAATATATCAACCTGTGCAAGGAGATCAATGTGAATGCAGACACCGAAGTGGCCATGCTTTATCATGTGGATCACCTTCAGCGCAAGGTGGAAGATGTCCTGCCGCACACAAATATCGCCGGCTTTGAGCAGGAGTTCACCAAGGTCTATGAGCGCCGTGTGCTAGAGATTCGTATAGAGGAGCTGAAATTCAAGAACTCGGCAAAGAATTTAACTCTATATCCGGATTACTGCAACAAGCTGCAGGTGCTGCGTGCCTTGAACTACATCGATGACCTCAACGAAGTGACTCTGAAAGGGAAGGTCGCCTGTGAGATGGGCCAGAATGAGCTGCTGATCACCGAGCTGATACTCTGCAACATGTTCAATGATCTGGAACCGGCGGAAATAGCGGCGCTATTGTCGGGTCTGGTCTTTCAGGCCAAAATTCAAGGTGAGCCCTACATTCCAGAGCCGCTAAAGAAATGTGTGGCCGCCTTCGAGGAAATCAATGATACCATCTTGGCCGAGGAGCAGCGTTGCCAAGCGTCGGTTCAGTCAGAGAATAACCTTAACTTTGGACTGTTGGAAGTCGTCTATGAGTGGGCCAAAAACAAGGTTAGTTCCAGCTGAATCTACTCTTGAAGCTCAATTTATAACTTGCTCAATTTGCAGCCTTTTGCCGAGATCATGAAACTGACTGAGGTGCAGGAGGGCATCATAGTGCGCTGCATTCAACAGTTGGATGAAACCCTGCGCGACGTTAAAACTGCGGCCATACGAATTGGTAATCCTGGCCTGCAGTCCAAAATGGAAGAGGCCTCCGCGGCCATAAAGCGTGATATCGTATTCACTGCCAGTTTGTATACAGAAATGTGATTGGAATAAATAATGAAAACAGGTTTGGTTTTCCTAAAACTACAAATTATGCATCATGTCAATTACAATTCCAAAGGATACTTATAAAAATGTAAAAATATATATATATGTATATGTGTAGAAGAACAACGCAACGGCACAACGGAAGGTTTTAGCCGATTTCATCGTGTCTCCGGCTTAAACTTTGGCGGAACCATCATGCCAGTCATGTGCTTCTGTTTTTTAGTCTTCTTCGATTTGCCAGCGCCGGATTGAAAGTCATGCCAACTGTTGACGCGACTCTGGCGAGATTCCTCAAAGTTTTGTTGCCATTCTCGATCCGCTTTGACCTTCTCCTCCTCCTCGATTTCAGTTTCCCGCTTTCGCTTGCGTTCCTCCTGGTCGCGCTGATCAAGCTTTTGCCGTCGCCGTTCCATGTCGGCAAACAGTTTCATGACCATCACATAAATGGCATGTTTATATTTTGTGGGGTCATCTTCTGGTATGGGCTCAAAGGATCTGCCTTCCTTTTTAAGCTTTTTGCGCTTCTCAGCAATCTGAAATCATACGTTGATTATTAGACATTAATACATAATACATAATTATTTAAGAAAGATGTCTAACCCCGTCTAAGTGAATACTATCTCTCTGCCGGGTCAAAGATTTTCCACTATCTTTTTCTTTTCTTTCTGTTTTCGTTTCTTTACAATCACCTCTTTTAGCGTCATAAATGACCTTTAAGACTTCAAACTCCCAAAACTGAACCAATTTGCAGTCAAGATGTAATTTTGAGCATGTCTTAATCTCTTAATTTAATTAATAATTAATTGTACATTCAAAGTTTATGCACTTCTGAACAATTTTTTTCCAAATTTAAAAAAAAATCGGGTTTTACCATATGATCTGTGCGTCCTTTGGCTTCCTCGTAGACCTCCAAGCACTTTTTGCGTGTGAGGTCGTTTTCCAATATTTTCCAGGATCGTGCGACGATGTCGAAGGCCATTTGCGCGCGCTCCTGGTTATCGTGATTCTTGTCGGGATGCACTAGGATGGAGAGGGTGCGATATCTTTTTTTAATGTCGGCCACCTCGACATCTGGATCGATTTGCAGCACCTCAAAAGGATTAAGATTGAAGTATGTGGAACCTGGACGAAGTAAACGATCAATTTGTTGAGTAGGAGTTAGTACTGAATCGCGTTTTTCAATTTCTTTCACCTGCGAAAATAGTCACAAATAGCGTTTATTTATGTGTATTAACATAATGTAATGATTTCTTTTGGCTTTGGCGCTGTTACGGCTCTGTTACCAATTCACTTAACTTACTTCTGTGTAAAAGTCCTCGAATGATTCTTTTGATGTGCCGGGCTCATCTCTTAACGTCGTGGAGGACATTTTGTGTGTTCCGTTTCAGATACGTTATGTTTTCTATTTTTCCCCCAATTTTCGTTTGCTTTTTGTTGAAAAACGCACAAGGTACAGCCAATATTGTCAAATTATCCACTGTTGCCCAGTGTTGTGCAGCGTTTCAAAAAATGTTATGTGTAAATCGTGACAGTGATACATATATATGGTTTTCAAAAGTCTAAAACTTATCGTTGACTCCAATATGACATTATTATTCAATTAAATTGATTTATGTGCGATAATGGGCTTGGAGACTACTCAATAATAAATCTACTCCCCACTTAACAGTGGTAGCTTCGCTGTTAAAATATCCCTGGAAATAATTGGTCACTCTAATAATTATAGGTACTTAAATTTCATGCATATTATTATATCTTTTGAATTGCTTGCTTTTAATTTATATTTTAATATTTATTAATGATTTTAGAATTAAATCAGCTGTGTTTTTCATACATTATATACAAGTTTGCACTACTGCGCTTGGCGAGGAACTATCTAATAACAGAATTACTCCTCACTGAACAGATGTTGTTTCACTGTTAAAATATCCATAAAATAGAGCACATTGGAAATATTGAATTACATTTCTTGGATTTAGTAACACATTTATATTTATTAATGATTTTAGAATTAAATCGGTGTTTTTTATATAGTAGCCTTATTCGATCCAAAATAAGGAGCAGTTTTCTATTAAAAAAAATGAGCACGTGTAAAAATTTAGATGTTAACCAATCGGATATTGTTTGGATGGATTTGGAAATGACCGGATTGGATATAGACAGAGATAAAATACTCGAAGTCGCTTGTATTATAACCGACAAGCAACTCAATGTCAAGACGGAGGGACCCTGTTTTGCAATAAGTCATCCGAAAGAAGTTTATGATAACATGAATGAATGGTGCCAGAAGCATCATAACGAATCCGGGCTGATTGCTAGGTGTAAGGAGTCAAAGGTAACTCCAGAGCTGGCGGAGAACATTGTGCTGTCATACCTCAAGGAGCACTTACCGGAGCACAAGTGCCCTTTAGCTGGTAACTCTGTGTACATGGATCGTTTATTTCTGCGCAAGTTTATGCCATCAGTTGATGATTATTTACACTATCGGATTATAGATGTTTCCACTATCAAAGAGCTGGCCACCCGGTGGTATCCGGAGGTAATAAATGCAGCGCCGCGGAAAGTGTTCGCTCACCGTAGCCTTGATGATATTAAGGAGAGCATATTAGAATTAAAATACTATAAGGAACATTTATTTAAATGAATTTTAATATAAGATCGATTTAAAAACAAATAAAACTGTTTTAATTAGTGCGAATATGAAAGCAAAAGCAAAACTCTATGATTAGAAACAAAAATACGACTGCAATAAAAAACTCAATTTCTCAATAGACCCCATTTATATTATTATGAGCGGGCGAGAAATTGTTTGCATCCTGTCGTCTTCTCGAGGATCGGTTGACGGCATTGCTCTCGCTAACCGTCACCTTTTCTGCTTCAATGCGTCCGGAAAGAAAGCTAGCAACGCGCTCCTGTAAGTATATCACGTTAAGCAAGGTGAAGATAGTTAAATAACTTGTTTAATTTTACCAGATAGCCATTGGTGAGGACCTGCAGACTGCCATAGAAGGCGATCATGCGTTTGAACAGAGATTCAGCTTCCTCCTTGGACATATTCTTGACCTTGTCCAACCGAGTGATGGTTATTATGCGATTGTTTATGTATATTATATGATGAACGACCTCGGTGGTAGTGTGCGCCAAGTTTCTGTTATATAAATCAAATAGATTAAGCTGAAATACATTGACACTATGAACCTAACTTACTTGGGTAAATTGGACGCAACGTTGGCACTGTAGTTAACCAAGTGGACAACTCGTCTGGCTGATTCGCGTGTCAGCAGGACAATTAACTGTTCCAGGGTTACGGGTCTGGCTTGATTCTCCGGCTCATCAGCGCTGAGGTAGCCCCACAGCTCCTTGGCCTTTTCAATCGCCTGCTTTGGATCTGTGGCAATCTATAGATAATTGCATTTAAAATTACTTTGATATATTTCCAACCGATGTCTACTCACCAATTCGGCAGCATAGATGAGCACATGGATCGCCTCTGTGCTTTGTTTCTTGAGCGCCCGCGCCTCCGCGAAAGTTCGTTGTGTCAGTCGCCGCTTGAGCTTGCGGGAGAAGCGTTGACCGTGATGAATTGCCTTAATGGCGCCCTTCTCGTCCGCTGCTGCGCCCGCTGGCTCGTTATCATCATCTTGCGGCGCTGCAAAGCGGTAATATACAAATTTATATTTTAGGTTTTTACTTTTTCTTGATGTCAAGTAGTCGATTTCGAACTTTTTCTTTTCTTCTTTTGTTTTGTAATAGCGCTGAGGCTTATCTCCCGTCTTGCTTGTGGCCGATTAGGCAAGCGAAATAAGAAAAATCAAATAGATTCAAAAATTCATGTGGAGCACAGCTTGATAACCTTCGACGCCGGCAGGCTGACGACGGAATTTATAAATAAACCATGAGACGTGCATTACAAAAAGTATGCATCCGATTCTAGAAAATGTATAAAGATCATATGAAAAATGTGCTTCCAAGCCGGAACGGGAATTTCGACGAAAGAAAATGCGATTGATCAATAAAAATATTTGAAAACGAACAAAATTGTCTGCAAGTTAATAAATGTCCAGAATTTAAATTATATAATTAAAATATTTTCTAAAATTGTAAGTTTTAAGTGCTTTACTTAATTCAAGCTAAATAAATCACACAAAAACGAGAAAATTCTATCTATAAGCACATCTAACTATCACATCTATCATATGCATTTATTCATGTCTCATTATTCACTCACCGTCTGTCTGATCTGTAGGAATGGGCACCAGATATTTGTCCACGAATTTGTCGCCTGCTGTGAAGGCTCCATCAATTCGATCCGCTGCGTAAGTTGTGAGGGAACTCTCGAGAACTGCATTGCCAATTTGTTTAACGGAATCCGCACGCTTGAGCACCGGCCGCACGAGATGATCCGACATGTATTCCTTGGTATTCCAATACATCTTTAAGCACAAAATGATGGCCTACGTAAGTAAATCTCAAGCCACGTTGGCGCATATTGGGCCACGGCTCAACTTACCATTTCCGGCGGCAGATAGACCAGCGGTATGCGCTGCTCCAATATATCCAGGCTCTTGCACATCACATTGTCCAGCCGCTTGATGGGCAGCTCGAAGAGCTTAACAGCCGGCTGAACCGTTTCGTAGGCAGCACATATGGTTGCCTCCGCCGTCTCAAAGTACCAGCTGAAGAGGCGATTGTTGTTCTTGACTTTTTCGTATATGTTCTCCACACGCTTAACGCTCGACTCTACCAGGGGAATCGATGTTATCCGATCTATGGCCTCCATGTGCAGTCCACTGCCCATTGTTGCAGTTGCTATAAGGGATTAAACACACTTTAGACTCTTCCCTCTGTTAGGGATGACCGCTTAGTACTAACCCATTTGATTGCAATTTAAAACAATATAAATTCGCTTATCAGATTCTATAGGTAATAAAAAACTCTTAAGTCACGGTATTTTTTTCACTGGGAGAGCACGTCCCTTTTAAGCGGGCTGGAAATTGAGACTGCGCCAAATTTGCTGTGAACACTCTATAGACTTTGTGGATGTCGGGGCTCGTCATGCACAGAGTGACCTTTACCGCCCATTGATAAGCACGGCGCGATCCGCACTCAAAAGTGTGTACCTAGACTACACTTATCAACAACATGCCATTTGTATTAAGTTAAATAAGTTCCAAAGTGCATTCCGAAACAGATTCCAATAATCCCAATAAAACTAAAAACGTGAATCATTTGATAAGGCAAATCTTACAATATCTTAATTGCTTGGCGTTTAAAATAAAATTTTAAAATTCAACTAGGTGATGAAAACCGTGAAGCTTAAAGTGGATTTTAAAAAAAGATTCGTACGGATTCTTACTCATTATTGGCGGGGGCGTTGAGGTCGTTAGACGTGAGACAATTGGACTATGGCAGATAGCTGTCTGAGTTGGGGGTGTTCACATTAGAAGCACCAGACGGCGGTCATTTTAGCGCAATGGACTCGTTTTCTCAACCGCTTGAGTTAAAGTTGTTGCTAAGTTGTGATTTCTGTAATCAGCCAGACATTTTTATTATAACATAAAGCGGTTAAGAGTAATTACAATCAGAGAATTTGTCTGCAGCTTGCCTGTTGTCTGCTGCTGATGAAATCGAATTTTGAACTCTGGTCCCGGTTGCTATTTGAATTTCAACGGAAACAACGCAACTAATCGAACTAGTTGAAAATGGGACAGTGCTGCAAAATACAGTGTCGCGAGTTTAGTGCTGAAAAACGCGAGCTTAGTATTTCGTAAATTTGTTTGTTGCGTGTTTTCTGACCTAAAGTTGTGACTTGGATATAATTGTTAAACGTTTGTGTTGCATTGAAATTATGTTTACCTAATAGTGTAAATGTATTGCAATTATAAAATGAATATATATTTAAGATTAATTTGCCTCTTCAGTGCAGCAAGCGTCGGTTAGTACAGCGACTTTAATTTCAGCCACACCCAAGCCTCAAAAGCGAGGCTTCAAATGTGATTCATTGAGAATTTTACAATATTTAAATTTCTATTACAGCGCTTGGGCAATTTAATGAGCTGGAGCAGCGCAACTGCATTATTCCGAAAATCCTGCAGGGCTCCTGGTTCTCCTGGGAGGTGGGCTTACCCACTCAAACGGTCATCGATGCCACTTCCATGTCGAGGCGTGGCTACTGTATCAATTACCAGCGACATCACGGCGACGAATACTCCTTTGTCTTTAAGGAACGCTCTGTTAACTGTTATCACTGCGTTCGTACCGTAATCAGGACATTGAATATCTTTGAGAAATTTGAAGGACCTTGCGTGGGCTTACCACCCGGTCAGGAACCGACTGTGGAGAACGTCTGCAAGGGCATTAAGGATGATCAGCAGCTAATTACATTGTTCAATGAGAATTTTGTACCCATCAATTGTCGATCGTCCCTCGAGGGAGTTTGGCATTTTACATATCAGGCAAGTTTGAATTTAATTAAAAATGTCGTGATCAGAGACAGTGTCGGTTATGGGTTTTTATCACTTTAATTTGTAACATTATTTTAAAAAGAATACCAGAATTTTTTAATTTAAATTTTCTAATTTTGAATAACCATTATTAAAGATTTACTATAAAAGTCTTCAGAATCTAAAATAAATGTCCATCGTAAATCTTAAACACTATAAAAGCAGCACATTTAGATTGGATGTTCTCCTTACAGCCCAGCTTTGACCCACGCAGCATATTTCTTAATTTTGATCAATACAATTTGTTTCGTAATAATTTAATTGTTATTAACTCTTCCTCATATAGAATCGTTTCCGGTTTACGGGAGTGTGCAATAAGCCAGATGCACGCATTCAATCTTGCCAAACGGCGGGCACCCAGTTTCTTATACAGAATCAAAAGTTTAACATCACTTATCAGAAATGCGAGGGCATGGAGGGCACCTTCAGTGGCACCGTGGAGTTCAGCTGCCTGGGCGATTGGTTTGTGGGCAAGAATCATTATTTTGCCGTTGCCAATACAAAGGAGTCGCGTAAGGATGAGAAATATCGCTGCTTCCTCAAGAATCGTGACGACGATCTCTATGTGGGCGTCTCCATCACTGCCGAGTGTAATACACTTAAAACACCCGAAAACTCACCGGAGCGTCTCAAGATGACACCGGTTAAGGCTGAATTTGTGGAACCCGGTTGTACTCTGCCTCAGAATTTCTCCGGCGAATGGGTAAACACGGCCAACATTGATGCGGATGTGTCGATTAGTGAAACGCACATCAATGAGACATATTATCCCGATAAGGCTCGTTATCGTAAGACGATTTACGTGTGCCGCGAGCGTCGCGGGGATCGTGTCATGATGGCCCGTCTCACCGTCGATGGTTGTCAGAAGGATTACGTTTGCTTTGACTTTATGCCCAGGCATCACAATATCATACGCTATCGCAAAGGGCTGGCTGTTATAAAGGATGATTTCAGCACTGTCTGCTCTTGGGTACAGTTTCCAAATAAAGAGGCATGGAAATACGATTTGTTCTTAGCTAGAAATCCGGTTTCCGTTCGTTGTCCAGTGGCTGGCAAGTTTAATTTCACACAAAGAGGCGAACATCCGTTTAGAACAAGGTAAGATCTTAATATTACTATACAAATCGAATGCTAATTAAATACATATTTCAGAATCCTGGGTGGTGTCACACTGAGTCCGCGTCCCGATATCCACTGCAAGCAAAACATATCCGATTTATCAGTTTGCGATACGGACCAAAAGGAACTGGCTGTCGATGAGAACTATTGCTTGTCTGTGGATCATTTGGGACGACCTGTTGATATATACAGTGATCCAGATTACCGCATGAAATGCATAGGCTTTTGGAAGGAGAATCTCAAATCCTATTTAATTACCTACGATGATTTGGATCCGCTCTCAAAATACCGTTGTTGGGTATATCAACGTGCCGACCTAAACCGCGTCCTCATGTCCCAAGCAGTAGGCGCATTCTGCAAGCTAAATCAAGACGTGACTTCATGGAATCATTCCGAGGGTGCCGCAGTCGCCATCGATGCCGTTGAGTACGAACGTGAGCGTGACGATTGTCCAATGTACTTTGACGACGGCTTGAACCCATGGAGACCATCAGATGCCTCGAATATTGTCTTTGACTGGGACTTTTACAAAGCCGGCGCGGATCGTTTGGCTTCCGTCATTAGTGTACAAATAGCTTGTGCCATTGGCGCTGTTTATATGCTAGCCAGGTATTTAGTCGCTTAATGTTATGATAAGTTTTACTGTTTCGTCCATCATATTCGATCCGTAAAGTGTCTTTTTAAAAATATGGAATTATGTGCCTTTAGATTACAACGAAATTTTTAAACAAATTTGCAACATTCATACATATCTTTGTAGTTTATAAGTACGCATAAAAAGAGGTTTTACAACTCTTGATTGGGCATGTCTAAGGAACTCTATACCAACTTTATACATTCCGTCCACAAACGAATCTCAAATGTATTGTACAAATAATAAAAGCTGCTAATAAATTTAAAAATAAATACAATAGAGGTAATTTTATATGTTGGTGTTAAATCTGGTTCTTGAAATCTGTATATCATAAATATATATATATATATATATAAACAAATGCTCTTAAGTATGAAATATACGATTTACATTTTTGAATGAGGCGGAACCGATAGTAGCTTAAGCGATAGTTCTCTCCACATCGATAAAAGTAGGCATCGTTGCTTTCAGTGCTGTAAAATTTTTTAAAAGTTGGTAGTTGATTATTCAAGGCAATAACAAGTGTTATATTTTCGTGCTCAAAATTTCTGATTTTATAAAGCACTAATTATGCTGTCTTCTGTGGTACTCCGTGGCGCAGCTCGCGGCAATGGTGCGTACAAATTTTAAAATACTTATTAATATGCAATATAGTCGAAAGCCGTTATTATTATATAACCTCATCGCCAACAGCTGCAAATCTGCTGAAATCTGTGCGTCTTACCCCACTAAAGACATACGCCACAATTGTAGCCAACACGCAACGCCAGGCTTTGGTTAAGCCTCTGGCACTGGCCAAGAGAGTATCGGTATGTAATATTTCCCAGTATTTGCATGTAATATTTCCCAGCAGATTATAGCTAATCGGGTAATCACACATTTTAGCCCATTGTGATGCGTGAGATTTCAGTCAGCGCTCCTAGAATGGCTTCCGATACTAGTAACCACACTGGATTGTGGACTATTGAACGCGTTGTGTCTGCTGGCCTTCTGGCCGTTATTCCTGCGGCTTTCGCAGCACCTTCGCAGGTAATGGACGCTCTTTTGGCCGTATCTGTAGTTATTCACACGCATTGGTAAGTTGGACAATATATGCCAAATCCTCATGATCCTCACTTTTGTAACTTAATCTTGCAGGGGCGTTGAAGCTATGGTTGTGGACTACCTACGCCCAGCAGTTGTTGGCAATATTCTGCCAAAGGCTGCACACATTGGTCTCATCATAATATCGGTGGCTTCATTGGGCGGCCTGTTTTACTACATCAAAAACGACGTTGGCCTAGCAAATGGCATCAAGCGCTTCTGGGCCATCAAGGGCAAGGAAGCCGAAAATAAAGCCTAAATGCCGCAGGCCAGAGAATACGCGCAGTTACTAAATATGTATTCAGTCTATTAATCGAAGGACTATTGCTTGTTAGTCAGTAGCAGTAAATAATAAAAATAAATTGTAAAGAGAACAGGTGCACGTATTTAAAAAAATGTATTGAAAACTTGGATAAATACAAAACAGCACTAATTAGTTTTGGTAACGGTAACAAAAACAGAAACTGGCACCATTCGTTACGTACGCAATAAACATTTAATTATTGCTATTGTCAAGGTTGGGTCATGACTTCGCCTCCACGTTATTTGCATAGAATATTCTCAGAGCGTCCCATTGTTTTGTGTGCAGTAAAATATGCGGACGACACTGACGCATGTGCTCCACAGCCATATCTGGGGTCCAGCCGTTTTTCTAAAAATAATGCTCACAATTAACAAAACGATTTTATGTATTAGGTGAGTTTTAAAAACCTACCAGCATTAAATAGCAGCCCACCAATGTGGCGCTCCGTGTTCTCCCAGCCTTACAGTGCACATAAACCGAACCAACATTCTCGGCAACATGCGCCGAATTTAATCCAGATATGCGCTTAGATAATGGTAAAAAGCGATTTATAAACTCGACGCCACGGTAAAGTTTCTCTTGGTTAGGTGACTCAAAGATGTCTGTTGTGGCCAGTTGTAGGAACTCGATGCCAAGAGTCTTCCATTTGGGTGAGTCATTTGAAAACGCGGTTAGCTCGTAATCCTCGTTCATTGAAACGACAGCTTTCATGTTTTCATTTTTAATTAACTGTTGGCAAACAATTTAGTGAGTTAATTTCTATTATTTTGATTTGATGGCAAATATAATTCACGCAAAAATAGAGAAACAAGTGCGCTCGACTAGGAGATACCCTGTATCCAGCTCACAATTCCGCATAATACGATTTTGTTGTATAAAATCTGGACATGAATTCGGACCGAAAATTTTGATTCTATACTTAAATGTATTATTAATATAGAGGCGAAGCCATGATTTAAAAGATATTGCTTTTGAAAATCGGTTCAGTCTTGACAAATTAATTGTAGTGGAAAATTTGGTCATGCCTTTTACAAAAATTAGCACTATTTAATAATACCCTTGCTAAGCATTGCTTCTGGGTGGGTACAGGGTGTATATATGTATGTATATGTTTTGGTGTCTAATAGCATCACTTACGTCATTCGCCTGGCTTCGAAAGGGCAGCGCTCCCAGTATAACATTCTCATCGATGCGATCGTACCAATTCCTGGCTGTTGCCTTTTCCATAAGCACATTGTAGAGGAGTGTGGGATAGAAGGAGACACGTGCAAACATAGCCGCCTTTGTGGGTGGGTGGGAGAGAGATGTAGAATTAGTAAATCACGCTCTACGTAGTCAGGCCTGCAACAGCTGGTAACTTTCACCAGCTTACGAATTTGAGCATGAACTTTTTAATGCGTGACTGTCTGAACCGTTTGAAGCGCGGCTTCGAACTGGTTTCATTTATGTTGATGTTGTTGTTTTTGTTGATGTTGATGGTAATTTCTGCTGCTGGCTTGCAGCTGTTATCGTAACTTACACTCATTTCCATGCCTTTTTTTGTAATTCTGCGGTTCAAAAGAGCAATGAGTCACGCTTTAACAATGCTTCCTTGTATATTAATTAGTATATTCACAAATTATCACTCTAATTTTTGCGCTTGCATTATGAAATGGAATAACAACAAAAACACACAAGCTTTATTTTGCAAACATTTCAAACACTGGTTACGCGTTAGAGGTGTGCATAGCGGTACATCAGGCGATGTTAAAGTTAACATAGCACTTATCGCGCCATCAAAAAATACTGTCATAAACTGAATAAGTTTTTTCAATTCAATTAAAACTTAATATTACCAAAAATATTGCTGTAAGCCAGCAGTTTTGAGGTGATTAGTCAGTGATTAGATCGATATCGTTACATTTGAAACATTTTGAGCTTTCTTGCTACAGTTATATTCTCTCTCTCTCGTTCTCTCTCTTTCTATATCAGTCTCTCTCAGTAGAAAACTTTGAAACTGATGAATAACTTTACATCATGTAAGCAAGGAAGCACAACTCGTGTGAATGTTAAGTGTACTGTTAAATAGCTTTCTTAAAGTGGCAAGGCTATGCAGCTTACATCGATTCGTATGTAGGGCTATTAAGTTAACAAATGGCAATTTATAGCTGATAGCAACATCTAAATTTAAGTATATGCATACATCATCAACGGAGTGGTTTTTACATTAAATAAATATCATGTAAGTTTAAAAAAAAAAAATGGTGACTGTTCACAATTCTGAAAAATCACATTGTAGCTCATCTCTGGCATTGTGTCGTTTGACAACACTGGACAGTAATTATCGTTGCAACAAATAAAAGGGTTCTTTAAACTTACGTGTGAAAATTGTTCAAGTTGTCAAAAGTTGCATTAAAGGCAACTAAATTCCCCAATTAATTAAACCGGTATAAAATGCGCCAGGGATAAACTGGATAACAAATAAATAAATCAGTGTGTGCACAAAATAAAAAGTAAATAATACAACACGTCAGCCCCTAAGAGCGACAGAGAAAAGAAGAGTTAGCAACATTTGAAATATATATATGTATATATATATTTAACATACTTTTGCAGCAAAACGTTCCATACGATGAGACTGCCCAGCTTGTTGTGCATTTCGATGCTGCTGTTGCTGCTGGACAGCCAGCTTTTGCGGGCAGAGCTACAGGGGCCAATCTCGGAAAGCGCCAGCGCGACAGGAATCGCTGAGCCCGAGGCTGGAGCCGAGCCACACAATCCGAGTAAGCCCGATCCCGAAGAGATTAAGACAGTGGAGAAGGATGCTTCAACCCCCCCAGCAGTGGATTCATTACCAGGCAGCAATGATCGCAAGGCGGGCAAACCGAAGGAATCCGACTTCGCCACACGTCCCAAGATAATGCCAGCTGCCTTGTTTGAGCGCTTGTGGAACGATAGCCTAATGAAACAGCAGGAATTGAAAGCCCAGATCAAAGCAATTGAGGCAAAGCAAAAGCCCGCTGTAGCTGCCGAACTGACAGCCGAGCAGGTGGAAGGTAAGTAATGGGCTACAATTACTTTCCATATGTTGCAATGATTTGTCTTGCAGCTCAGAGCCTGTACGAGAATGCCATGGATATGTTTGACAAGCCACGCACTGATAAGCGCGTTGCATTCACATTACTGCGCAAGGCGGCCGCATTTCAGCATTACAAGGCACGCGGGGAACTGGCCTGGGCGATGCTTTTGGGGCACTGGAGGTCATTTAATATGTATCATGCTGTCATGGAGTTTGAGCGCCTGGCTAATGGTGGCATCCCAGAAGCGCACTTGGGTCTAGCCTTTCTGTACTCGGTGGGCGTGCAAGGTAGGAATGTTAGCCAGCCGTTGGCGCTGTTGCATTACACGCTTGCCGCACTGGGCGACAACACGCTTGCCCAAATGGCATTGGGATATCGCTATTTGTACGGCATTAACGTGCCCATCAGCTGTGAGAAGGCCTTGATTCAATACAAGCGGGTAGCCAAGAAGGTGGCCTCCAAGGTTACCTTTTCCAATGGACCGATTGTGCATAGAGTCCGGCTGCTGGATGAGCTTGAGAATCCGGGCAGTCACGAGACTGAAGTTGTCGACTACTATCAGCTGTTGGCTGACAAGGGCGATGTCCAGTCCCAGGTTGGCCTTGGCCAGTTGTACTATCAGGGCGGCAAGGCTATTCAGCAGGATCATCAAAAGGCATTGGAATACTTTACGCTTGCTGCGAACGCCGGTAATGCCATTGGCTATGCCTTTTTGGGCAAACTCTATCTGGAGGGCAGTGAGCAAATCAAGGCGGACAACGAGACGGCATTCAAGGTGAGTCACGAAACTGACACCATTTTCACCAAATAAACGTCATTTGTTTTCCTCAATCAATAGTACTTCTCGAAGGCCTCCGAAATGGGAGATCCCGTGGGTCAGAGTGGCCTAGGCCTTATGTACCTCAAGGGTCTTGGAGTACCCAAGGATGCTATCAAGGCTTTGTCGTATTTCACACAAGCTGCCGATCAGGGCTGGGTCGATGGACAACTGCAGCTGGGCACCATGTACTTTAGTAAGTTATATATAATACTATGCAACATCAGTTGCATTCCAGATCAAACCGTATACTTTTCTTAATTCGTAATTCGACATCTTGCGTCAGAAAATGTGGAAACAAAAGTTGTGAATGGTTGCGATTTTGTTAAAGAATTTTTAAAATGATAAATGATAATTCTAGCTGGCAATGGCGTCAAGACGGACTACAAACTGGCGCTTAAGTATTTCAACTTGGCCACACAATCGGGACATGTTTTGGCCTACTACAATCTGGGTGTTATGCATGCTTACGGTATGGGCATGCTGCGTTCCTGTCCAGCAGCTGTTGAGGTAGGTTTTATATAGGTTATCAAAATGCAGCAGAAAACAGGTCAATATACTTTATATACTGTTAATTTGTTATTATAGTTCTTTAAAAATGTGGCGGAACGTGGTCGCTGGAGCAATAGATTAATGCACGCCTACAGTGACTACAAGCAGAATCGCATTGATGAATCCTTCATGCAGTATGCCCTCATGGCTGAGGTTGGCTATGAGGTAGCCCAGAGCAATGCAGCTTTTCTGTTAGATCGCGAGGAGGTGCATCTATTTCAAAATCGGCATGAGGACTTGATTCGAGCATTTTATTATTGGAAACGGGCCGCCGGCCAGGGCTATTCGGCGGCTCAAGTCAAGTTAGGCGACTACTACTACTATGGCTGGGGCACAAAAACAGATTTTGAAACGGCTGCAGCTCTCTACAGGTGCGTGGTTGTTTTATTATTAGGTGAAATCAAATCTAATTTGTATTTCAATCTAATTTCAACTATAGAAAAGCTTCGGAGCAGCAGTACAATGCTCAGGCCATGTATAATTTGGGCTACATGCACGAGCAGGGACTGGGCATGAAAAAGGATTGGCACCTGGCCAAGAGATTATATGATTTGGCGGCTGAAACAAATTCGGATGCCAAAGTACCTGTGGCAATAGCGCTATTTAAGCTGCAGATGCTAGCCAAAATTGAGTCTATAAAAGAGGTAAGACATTTGATTATCAACTAGTACTATGAGCAACTCTTATTGATTTTTCTTGCCGCAGTCACCGTACAGATTCATCTTTTATATGGATGAAAACATTGCTGCCAACTGGGATTTATATATGATAACAGTACTGACCCTACTACTGGGTATTATAATGTATACTAGGCGACCATTTCAACAGCCAGATCAGCCGGCGCAGCCACAGCCGCCAGTCAACGAAGTAGCCGCTGTGCCGGCTGATGCAGCCCCAGCCGCTACGCCAGCGGCCTTTGAAGATGCGGCTGAAGCAATGGCACCTGTTGCCGCTGCACCAGAGGCTCCATCAACATCCACTACCGAAGCGGCTACAACAGCGTCTAGTGGCGACTCGTCCAGCCCGACAGGTAGCTCACCCGCAGGGACAAGCAGCAGCATCAGCAGCAATACACTCGATCCCACTGATTAGTCTTAATGAATTGGTTAATCATCCCTAGTTTAATTAGTGACCATGTAAATATTTATCATCTATTTTTTATGATTTCTGAATGGAATTTTTAGATATTTAAAAATCAGAAATATCTTACTCAAAAAAATATATGTGTGTTGTACTGATAAAATGGCTTATCCTAACGATAAATTCGAGAAACCAATGTGTTATTATTGTTTAATATATGTTTGTTTTATTTTTGAAGCGTTTGCAAGATTACAAGTAAATTTTTTTTTGCGATTTCTCAGCCTAAGCATAGTAGTTAAGATTAGCTTTCTTCTTGGACTGCACCTCCATTATAGCGTCCATGAAGTCCTCGTGCGTCACCGATGTGGCTGAGCGACGCAGGGCAATCATGCCCGCCTCTACACAGACCGCCTTGCACTGGGCACCATTGAAATCGTCTGTGGAACGAGATAGCTCCTCAAAGTTCACATCGTTGCTGACGTTCATTTTGCGTGAATGGATTTGCATAATGCGCGCACGCGCTTCTTCATTAGGATGTGGAAACTCGATTTTACGATCTAGTCGACCGGAACGCAGAAGGGCGGGATCGAGAATATCGACGCGATTCGTAGCTGCAATGACCTTAATATCAGCAGTCGAGCTAAAGCCGTCCAGCTGATTCAGCAGCTCCAACATGGTGCGCTGCACCTCACGATCTCCAGCCTTCTCTGAATCAAAGCGCTTGGTGCCAATGGCATCCAGTTCATCAATGAAAATGATTGCGGGCGCCTTCTCCTTGGCCAGCGCAAAGGCATCGCGCACCAATTTGGCGCCATCGCCAATAAACATTTGAACCAGTTGAGGTCCAGCTAGCTTAAGGAAAGTTGACTTTGTTTGGGCAGCGCAAGCACGGGCGAGCAGTGTTTTGCCGGTTCCAGGTGGGCCGTACAATAGAACACCTGTAACATATCAGAAAGTTGTAGCTTTTGCTTTTATTTTCGAGATTAGTTGTACTAACCCTTTGGAGGATGAATTCCCAAATTCTTGAACTTTTCCTTGTGGGTCATGGGCAATACAACGGCTTCAATCAGCTCCTGGATCTGTTTATCCAGGCCACCAATATCGGAATACTGCTCTGTGGGTCGCTCATCAACTTCCATGGCCTTAACACGCGCATCGTACTCAGCGGGCAAGGTTTCCAAAATCAGATACGAGTCCTTGTTGACGCCAACCAAGTCACCGGGCTTAAGCTTCTCCGCATCAACCAGGCCAATGACTGGCAAGAAATATGCCTGACGCGTTGATGTTTTAATAACGGCACATTTGCCCTTGCGCTGATTGTCCAGCACAGTCACAGAGCCATCGTCCTCTTCCTCCTGCGGATCCACATCCAGCAGCTCGATGACATTGGAGACCAGATACGGCAATGTTTTATTAACCTAAAACAATTCAGTTAAATAAGTAGGACACCACAATTTATAACAACAAAGGAAATCTTTGATCTAATTTTTTTGTATTTTGGGTCCTCGAAGCAACTAACTGCGTCGTCAAAAATCATGCCAAATATGACAAAAAATTGCTTTTAAGAATTCAAACTCATATAAGTTTGCCAAAAGTTTTCAAAGTTAAGGCATTTCATCATGCGGCGCCTATAAATAATTGAAAATCTATATCCCTATTGTACTGTTTGAAGTTTCGGTGGCCACCGACAGACCCCAATATGCATAAAACATATTATAGTGACGGAATAGTTATAAACAATCAACCAATCTTGGCAAAAAACACTAGCAACTATAAGGCCTTCGGTTGAGACATTGACAACAACCATTAGTGTATTGGGATTCGAGCCCTAAATCGGACTGGGTTACTTGGACAACTCATCTACCGAGGACTGTAAGGAGTATACAGGATAATTCTTCTACTTGCCTATATAAATTAATTATAAATTAACAGACATATACATATACATACAAACATACATACATATATCCAAAGCAAGCAAACGTACCTTGATCTTTTCTGTATTGTCTTTGATTTTCTCGTTTTGGGCTTGAATTTCGTGTGTAATTCGCATAACTTCACTTTTCATGATTTTTATTTCGTTGTCCATTAAACGAGTCCTGCTCACAATTTCATCGGTGGACATGCGGAGCACCTCTTCGCCCAGCGACTCCTCGCCATCCTCCCATATCGACTTATCCTCCAGAGTTTGGGCCATTTTTAGTTAACGAGCTTTAACAATAAATGCTTTCAAATAAATCTTTTGCTCTGCTTTTTTAGTCGATGACTTGTAAATTTCGTGTTTTGCCAGCCTTTGCCGAGTTTGACAGCTAGTCCAAGTGTTGTAAAGTCATCAAAAAATTTTGGTGCTGCCAGCTATCGATTACTATATCAAGCCAGATCGACCAGCAAAAATGGCCAAGGGATAAAAAATTTGTAAAAAGAATGAAATTCAAGTTTAAATGATCTGATAGGAATGATTTAAGCATTTTATTGTAATATTTGCCAAAATTGTAATCATTTAAGTGCAGCTTGCTAATGAACATTTTAAACTGTGTTTAAACTGAAAAATAGCAATCTTAATATAAAAAAAGTTACATAGATAAAAAAGATAAATTTACTCATAGAGCCTTTTTGCTATCACTTTCTGCTAATTTAAATTAAAAAATTTAAAGATCTGAAAAAGGCTCAAATGGCAGCACTGTAATACTTAAGTATTGTAATCTTATTTATCGATAGTCGGCTGGCTCACAGCACTGTTCTTGGCTTGAAGGGAACGCTTTTTTTTCCTGTAAAAATTATTTTATAAACTACACTTCATAAACAGAAATTATCATTGCCATGTCCGAAAATAATGGTAAGTGCACTAAGAAAATCAATAGAATATATATAGTATTGGGCATGGATATCGGATGTGGATAACCATGGCAGGCATGTAGTCAATGTGAGGTGAAGTTGAAGTTAAATTTGTTCTTGTATTTTCCATTGCAGAAGCTTCAGTTGAAGCCAACTGTTTCAGAGGCGGGTTTACCTTGAAGGCCTCGCGGTTAGGTGGCGCAGTGCTGCGTCCAGCTGTGCTCGTGGATAGCTCTGTGTTGGGCTCAACTCATGCCAACAATAGCAACAACAATAGCTCCAGTGCCCAAGCAGGCAACGAGAAGACTGAAGAAGATGGCTTTGTGGGCAATCCGTTTTTGCGCGAACAGCGGGAAGAGGAAGATGCGAACGCCCAAGTGGAGTCCACAGAGAACATTGAAAAGGATAAGGATAACGACGATGACGATGAGATCGATGAGCGGCCGGATCCGCTGGCCATGTTGCGCAACAATGGCATCGACCGTTCCAATATATTTACCGTGGCCAAAACCACTTTGCCGCGTGTCCAAACCAGTGGATTCATCTTCGGCCAGAATGTACATGAGCGCGTCACTGGGGTAAGTTACGGCCCCAAATTGCACTGGTTGTAATCTAGAAATATTAAATCCACCGTTGGGATGTTGGCTCTCTAGCTCGGGCTTCTTTGCCCCTCCCTAAATAAATCATCCTCCATACTTTGCAGAGTGGACCTTAGATTCCTGGTTGGCTATCTCACGGGCCAATCATGGTCAGGTACCATCTCTGCAAAATAGGATAGGAGAATGTGTCTGGGCGTTCGGATTAGGACTACCTCGGCAAGAGGTTTCGTCTTTAGTCGTAGTACCTACACCCTTCTCTGTCATGAGACTTCCTTATAATAATAATATAGAAATATTCTAATAAAATGAATTTAATTTGCAGGAGAATGTTAGCACAGAATCAAATGCAGAAGCTGCCACATCGGGCACAGCGGAAGCCACCTCATCGCAGCTGCTATTTTCCAGCGTTATTCAGAAGGCTACCCAATCAACAGATAATAATAAGTCCGAGGCAAAGAGCCTCACTGATGTCGCCCGGGAGTACGAGGAGAGCCGTGCACAGAAACGTAAATACGAAGAGGTTGAGACCTTTACCGGGGAGGAGAACGAAATCAATATAGCCGATGTCAGCTGCAAGCTATTTGCGTTCGTGAACAGCAACTGGGAGGAGCGTGGACGCGGCAGCCTCCGTCTCAACGATGCCAAGGATGAACGAGATTGCTCACGTGTCGTCTTCCGCACATCGGGCAACTTGCGCCTGCTGGTGAACACGAAAGTCTGGGCTGCAATGGTGGCCGAGCGGGCCAGCCAGAAATCGCTGCGTCTGACTGCCATGGACAATACGGGCACCGTTAAGATCTTCTTGGCCATGGGTCGACCTGCAGATATTGCTCAGGTGCACAAGGCGTTGAGTGAGCGCATCATTAAGCGCAAGCTGACACATCCCGATGAGTGTGCCGTGGTGGAAGCTAAAAATGGCATTTCATCAGATCCGTGTGCCGTCATCGTGCAGCCCGAATCAACTACCCATGATGATGATGATGATGAAGCTGTTGCTGCTGGTGCTATTGTTGATCCATTGCCAGTTGCAACCTCAACTGCAGCCATTGTCGAGGCGGATAGCAATGAGCCCAGCCCTAAGAAGGGGCTGATGCAGGCGGATAGCAGTGTGGATGTTGTGGTGGCGTCTGCGGAAGACAGCGATGGCGATGCCGAGGCCGAGCCCAAGCAGACAGCTTAAGATTAGCTGGCGTGTGTTTCGTTTATCTTCCTTTGATTTTCAATTTTTTTTTGTTTGAAAAAAAAAAACAAATGAAAAAGCCACATCTACTAATTAAATAAAACACATTGTGAATTATTATAAATTAATTATAATAATTTATTAATAATTATTATTATTAAAGTAAAATAAATGAAGTTCCGATTTTGTAAGCCCGGGCGCAGCGTCTACAAAGAGACATACATATGTATGGTTATTTTTTTTTCGGTTCTTTTGTTTATTTTTGCATCCGCAATTCGCTTTGCAAATCCCTATGTCGGTTCTATTAAACAATTGTTTTATACTTTACGTCACTATAACTAATTCTCTTAAGGAATACTTTTTACAAGTTTTGCGCTTGCACTAAAAATATGTTTGTAGAAAAAATAGGCTCATTACTTTATCGTACACACACACATCGATTAATATATATATACATCTGTATATATATGTATATATCTATAAATATTATTCGTATCAACTATATGGAAATTGCAACAACAATGAATCCCAGGCTGCGGTTTACTTGATACTAGAGTTTTAACAAATTACAAACAAATACATCGCATACGCACACAAAAGGCTTTGGCTTTGAACAATTTGCTTAATGCTGCTGCTTGGCCTTGCCAATTGATTAATTACAATTGTAAGTTTACATAATTAATTCATTAAGCATTCATTTGAACAAAAGAATTTGTTGAAATGTGTAACGTCCTCAACGCGACAAGCGCCTATATATACAGGAGGAGGAGGTAACGTCAGTTCTAGCTGATTGTGCTGCAACTGGAGACTGTCACGTTGAGTGGATTGTTGACGCTGCTCACGGCAATGGATGACCTATAAGCGAAAATCAAAAATTGATGAGAGCAGGTAAAACGAGATATGCTTTGCTTGCACTTACCGATTGTGGCGCATGTGACTCTTGACTAGATCGCTGTTGACCAGCGCCGCCATTAGGCTGAGTTCGCCGGCCATGACGGTGGCGCAGACAATTTGTGCCAGCTTCTTGGAATTGTCGCCGGGCTGAGCGAAATTGGCGCCACGTACGCCCAGCATATCGAGACAGGCACCCTGGCCGGGCAGCCCGGTGCCGCCGCCAACTGTGCCCACCTCCAGTGAGGGCATCGTGCAGGTCATATACAAATCCTCGCTGTTGTCCGACCAGCACTCCATTGCCGTGGAGCAATTACTGGATGTGACATTCTGTGCGGGATCCTGGCCGGTGGCCAAAAACACAGCAGTCACCATATTGGCCGCATGCGCATTATTACCACCAATGCTGCCCGCCATGGCACTGCCGCCCATGTTCTTCAGCTTATTGCACTCGACCAGCGTCTTAGCGTCCGTTTTGAGGACCGTGCGCAGTGTCGACGCCGATATGGTGCATTCGGCGACCACACGTTTGCCCCGCCCCTTGATCCAATTGATGGCCGCAGGCTTCTTGTCGCAGCAGAAGTTGCCACTCAGCGAAATGATTTGCATGTCGGAAAACTGTCGCTTAATGCAGCGCAATGCCATCTCCGCACCCTTGGACACCATGTTCATGCCCATAGCATCGCCAGTGAGCGCCACGAAGCGAATGTACAGCTGTGGACCATCCATGGCGATGTGGCATTCCTTGAGGCGGCCAAAGCGCGAAGTGGAATCGAACTCAGTCTTGACCAGCTTGTAGTTCACCTCGCTCTCTATCCATTTCTTGGCCTCGGAGGCGCGGGCGACGCTGGGGAAACGCACACAGGGTGCACGTGTCATGCCCACATCCTCGACAACGGAGCGCACACCGCGGACGGAGAGCGCCTTGCAGCCGCGATTCGTGGACGCCACCAGAGCGCCCTCTGTGGTGGCCATGGGCACGTAGTATTGCTCGCCATCTAGCAGCAGTGGACCAGCATAGCCGACGGGTATTGGCACATAGCCCAGGACGTTCTCGCAGCAGGCGTTCATCACTCTGCGATAGTCAAAGTGCTGATAGGGCAGCACCTCCAGACGCTGCATAGGCATCTTTGCACGTGCGGCAATAATCTGGCGACGAAGCCGTATACCACGCTCCGCATCATCCAACACCGACTCTATTTTGTAGAGCGGACAGTGCGTTCCGCCGGCATTCACAATGGCAATGATTTCCTCATCACTCAATGCGTTGGGGCCGCCAGCGCCGTCGGCTTCGTCAGTGGCATTCAGCAGCTGCAGGCATTCCTGCAGCGGACGTGGCGGCCGTGTAGGTGGCGGCGCCAGGCGCTGTCGCACTGACACCACCTCCGTCTGCGTGGCTGCGTTTGCCGAGGTGTGCTCCTCGATGCTAAACAGCGGAGTGCGAGCTGCTATCGGTAGCGTTTTGGTCTCCCTCGGCTCTTCCTCCAGTGGCGTGGTCTGTGAGGCCTTTGCAATGGTGGACTGATGCAGCTGGCCCTGCAGAGGATCCCGATTGTCAAAGCAGATGAACTTCACGACAAGGGCCATCAAGACAATGGTTATGACTATGTGATCCGCGGTCATTGTCAGCCATCTGCAAGAGGCAAAGTTTATAAATTTAAATAAATGTTTTAAATTAAATTAGTTGATTGGAATTGTCCACAAATTGTTTAAAAAATAAAATTTACTCTGGAACCGAAGATGTATAATGTTCTTAATAAGTTAGAAAGCGCTAATGTGGATTACGTACTTGATTATGATATCGGTAATTTCGACAGAATCCGTTCGATTGTTGTTGATATTTAGGTTCAGCGTTGGGGAGAGCGTTTTGTCGACGGCATCATAGTCGCTGCTGGTGAAGACGACACGACTGTAGATGTGAACAATCATCAGACCTGTCGTCATGATCAGCTTGACGCGCTGCAGCACAGGATTGGCCTTCTGCTCCTCTTCGGTGAGCGATTTGAGCAGCAGAGATCCCTTCGCACGCTCCCGCACCACAGACATATCGACGCCATTGCGGGATAGATCGAATATGAGTGAGAGGCAGGCGGGATAGAAGGTCATAAAGACTACATAGTTGACCAGCAAGGAGAGCACAACAAACATGCAGAGCACCTCCAGGCGCTGTACGCCGGAGAGCGTGCCCACGCCGACGAGCAAGGCTTCAACAATGGTGTCCAGCGATATGGTGGGACCCAACAGCTCCAGGCCACGTGCTATGTTCTGTGTGACCTCCGCCTGGCTGCTGCCCGAGCGTGCCAGCTGCGCCAGACGTCCCGAATTGGACAAATCAATGACCAGCAGCAGAAAGAAAAGCGCATCTCTATAAATGGTAATCGATTGTGGTGTTAGTTAATACAGTGGGTTTATCTTACTTGACATTTACTCACTTTAAGTCGGATATATCGCTGCCGAGAAACTTGATTATCGCCGTGGTGAATATGAAGCTGGTGAAGACCGTAAACATGCCAGCAATGCCTGGAAAAGAGAAGCACACAAATAAGCAAAAACAAACAAACAAACAATTAAGAGAGCGCACTTGAAATACACTTGAATTCGGAATTGGGTTCGCCAAGTGGAATTAGCAACAGAGGTCGTTTCATTTAGAGACCGCGTGAGAAATGCCACGGAGCAGACCGCCAAAAAAGGCAGCTAAATGTTGGCCAAACACGGCGCACATGTTAGCCGCAACGCAACATTGACGGCTGCTCAAAATAGTTGTAGTCAGTGGGTAAACAAAGCATATTCTTCAGCCAGAAGCTAATCGCTTAAGTCAACACACGCGCCTCAAAAGTCTTACAGGGCATGACGCAATCCGATCCCGGCTCGGGTCGGCTACCCGGCTACACACTTACCTAGCACATATGTGGAGCCGAGTCTATGGAGACTACAGAACTGATAGTAGCTGTAGAGCACGGCGGTGCAGCGTATGACGGTCATTAGGATGACGTCGGCGGCATTGTATTCGGCCTCGAGGCCATCGCAGGATTGACTCCAGCCGTGGCAGGGACGATGCCGGCTCGAGGTGGCCGATGGCGTTGCGCTGGCCATAATGGGTGGCGGTGCCGCGCCGGTGGGCGTGGCAGAGGCGGCTGCGGCCGTTGCTGTGGCACTGCTAAGACCATTGGCTACGTCCAGTGTGCTGCTCTTGTCCAGGGTCAGCATGCAGGCGGTGATGGTGAGCATGGCGACAATCACCTCCCAGGGATGGGAGGCACAGAATTCGCCATGGGCGCGAAACAAACGTCCAAGCATCTTTGCTGCGGCTGCGTTCAGTAAGCTCGTCCAGTGCTCCTCTTTGCTTAATTTGCCCAGCACGCTGCTCAATGGCCCAAACTCACCGGCTGGCAGCTAGCACTAACTGCTCTGTGCTCCTTCCAAGTGCTGCAATGAAAAGGGATGTGTCGCACGGGTTAGTTGGGATTGCAATATGCTCAAGGACCCTAGGCCAGTCAACTTGCCTGCGCCACATAATCGTTGCGCATTAAGTTGCCTTTCAGCCAGGCATCAACAGTAGAAACACAATTGAACAACTAAAACAACAAATTTTATCGATTGCTGTTGACACATTTGGGCGACTGTTTTGTTCTTGACGCGATAACGACGACCCCAAAAGCCGATTGGGGCCAGCGAATGCAAAAACATATGAGAAGCTACTTGCCAGTTGCAGGACTATTGGATACCCTGTACAGCCTGAGCGTAAAAGGTGGGAAATGCTGACAACATTTGACTTTATAATTCCAGCTAAAGTTGTTTGGAAAAGCATCAAAAGTTGCATGTAAACTTTTACGTACAAAAATAAATAATAAGGAGCAGCTAGGATACTTTGCAATTCATGTCAGTAAAAAATAGTGGACATATTAATATAAATAAATACAATCATTTTAATTCGGGAATGAAAGGTTTAAAGGTCAAGAAACTCTTGAAAAGTATGGGAAATATATTAACAACGGTAAGTTAACAGTCTCAATAAAATAAAAATATTGGAAATTGTCTTGTATTTTCACGCGTTTAAGTGTTTAATTATTCGCAATTATAATTTGTTCAAGACTTTTGCCATTAATATTAATGAAATGTCTTAAAACTGCGAGTGAATATTCAGTTATTTATTTAATGTCGACTTTTAAGAGTTTACACCGAAAAATCAATTAAAATTATAAATTACGAAAATAATAATAAAATACATTTAAAAACTAAACATTAAAAAAAAGCTTTATGACGATTTAAAGTAAATATAAGCTGCTGTTTACAGTAATAGTGTAAATTTTGTATTGAAATAAATGTATAATTTTTGAAAATTTGTTTCGAAATTTTGAAAAAAAAAAGTTAAAATTTTGTTGAAGTGCAACTGTAGACAAACTTAACGTAAACAAAGTTTATTTACATAAGGCAGTTAAAGCTAATATGCCCGTTGCCTGCTATGGAGCAGGGTATGCGAAATAACTTGCTGCTCTGGTTATTACACTAAGCGGATTTGATCGCGTCCTTGAGCAGGCATTGTGCGTATGCTTTCCTTATTCGCTTCTGCTGTTGCCGTTGCCTTTGCGTTTACCTTTCGCCTGCGCAGCTTTGCCAGCTGTTTGCCCACTGATTGATGGGATAAGCCAGGGCGGCGCCTACAGTGGTCAGCATAGCACATCACATCCGCATGCCTACGCCGCGAGCTGAATCTGGAGCTGGGCGCAGTCAAGCGTCTGGTAAGTGTCCGGGCAGCAGCTGGCCGGCTTAATTAAGCCACTTGGCAGTTGGCACTTGGCACAAATCTCAGTGAACGATCGCCTGCAACGTGCCCAGCATAGACAAGCATCCTGGGCAGGCGCCATAAATATTCAAAGTCTGTCTGCGTCTGCGTCTGGGTTTCGCGTTTGAGTTATGCGCTGCTTCAAGTGCCGTTGCTTATCGCGCCAACCATAAAAGATGTTTTCTACTTTCAATAAAATACAACGCCCAAGGAGCAAGCCATGTTTTGGATTGTGTAATCCGAAGCCTTTGGCCATAAAGCACGACAAGAGCAGCCGGCAGCTGGGTCGATCCATATGTTTATAAATTATATATGTGCATATGCATAAGTAATAAATATACATATATATAGTAGACATTGCATTTTGGGTAGCGTGGGCGAGGGCGTTGCTGCACTATCACATAGGGGGGCTGAGCTGGAGCGATCGTTAAAAATGCTGGGTATAAACAATGAGCTCATTCTCAGGGGCGCAGTGAAACTGTTTTTTATTATCCATTTGTTATGGCTAAAACTAAAATCAGTGTAATTGTCGGATGCTATTTCCAGCTGCATAGATGGATACAAATTTTTATGGCCAAAAGTCAAGCACACAGAACGCCTCAAAGGCCAGGGATGAACGAGTAGATCAAGATCACGAACTACTCAATGCAACATGCATAACAAAATGTACATGTATATCTACATACATATATAAGTATTCGGAATATTGAAACCAACTGCAATAATTATTAAGAAGCGATGTAGATTAGTTATCTAAGAAGGCAACTGAACAACAAGGATCAAGCTTCAAATCCTTGGCTAGAGTATGAATGTTAGATTGTAAGAATTCAGTAGTTAATCCTATTGTCAGATTTAGGGATACATTCAATGTAATTCGTTGGGCTGCTAATTTGGGATTAGAATCGATAAGTAGAGAAGTGCTGACGAAAAATCTGGAGATAAAAAATAAAAATAACATACCATTTTAAAACCATCCTATCTTCACATTTAGCTATCTTGCATCTTATTATATTCTTGAATTATCTAAAGAACCTGTCGACAGCATATTAAAATACATAATGCCCGTGGAGGTAATTAATAGACTTTGTGTATTAAGCAATGTATAGAAAGACATCGTTTCACGTTTTGCAGGAGAATTTTAAAGTTAAAAGTTAAAAGGAACGAACAGGTTTGGAGGTAATCGTTGGGGCTTCATTTTAAAAGCATGTTCTAAAAACTGTTGCCTTGATTATATTTTACTACTTTTAGCTAACTATTTTCAAGTTACTTAAAGCATTTTTTTTACCTGTCAATTTATTTACTGTCAATATGTTAGCATTATAAAAATCGGTTGTTGGTATTTCACAAGAAAGTAAATACCAAAGCTTATTTGCAAGTACGTTCTATAATCGGATATCTTCCGTCTAAGTCATATTGGTAACGTCCTTCACTTAAAAATCGTTAGGGGGGGGGGGGGGGTTTCGAGAAATCAACACTTTAAAGAGAATTCGCAAAGCTTACACAAATAGGCTGTGAAAACATCACGTACGTCAAACAGATCAAATATTTACATACCGCCAAGCGATTGGAATCTTTTGCTTTGTATTCAATGTCGATAGTCATCCGTTTGAGACACTACATATGGATATATTTAATGTCAAACCTCACAAGTCAATACCAGATACATAAGTTGTGTGATGTCAACAATAAATGGAGTTTATATATTATCCCAGTAAATGTCTCTCGATAAAATAATCAATCACCTTTCCTTATTGCAAAATAGCTTTGGAAAATGCATTTTAATTCAGAAAAGTGAGTTCGCTGACTGGCAACAAAAAGCACTTCAATTCTTATTAAAAAACACTAACTTGACCAAACAGATAACAGCATAAATACATATATCTTGACCCTATGACCTCAACTGGAAGCTTTATTTTCTATGCATATTTGACTTTTTTCTGGTCTTCCTTTTACAATGCTCAGTCAATAAGAGGTACAACAAAATTAAATCGTCTAATTTCAACTTCCTGCTCGAAACTCATTGTAGATAATTTAGCTGATGATGATGATGCTCAGGACGGTGAAATTTGCAACAATACAGCGAAGCAAAAGAAAAGAAAAATTTTAATTTGTTGTTTCGAGCTGTTTATACCCCGAACCCATTAAAAATGGGAAAAGGGTAAATTGGTTTTGTGCAAAAGTATGTAACAGGCAAAAGGAATCATCTCCGACCCCATAAAGTATATATAATATTGATCAACATCCGAGTCGATCTAACCAAGTCCGTCTGTCTATCTGTCCGATTAAAAGAGCTAGAGACTTCATAATTAAAATATAAGTTCTCGTATTGCCGTATACTGGGTTAAGGGTATCTCCTAGTCGGGCACTCTCGAAAAATTTGAAGATTCTATATTTTGAAAAATCAAAATTGGTAAGGGTTCCTTCCCCCTTACGCTTTTTTGCCAAAAATTCATAAACTTGAGATGTAGAATTAAACGGGATGCCAAATAATGATCAAAATGGCCTTGGGATTAACAATCGGTTCAGATTTGACAAAGTTGTGTCAGTTTGAAGTCTGGGAAGGTCATTTATAAGGAACTTTTCGTTGTTTGGGCACTTTACAAGCCAATTTTTTTGTCACTTTTGGCGTAATTTTTGACAGAAAAATGAACCACCACAAAATCACTTTTCGTATAGTTTTTTATACTAGTTGAGACACCCACAATCAATTAAACGTAAAATTTCAAGATTCTATATTTTGAAAAATCAAAATTGGTAAGGGTCCCCCCTTATGCTTTTTTCGCCAAAAAAATCATCAATTTTATTTTTTCAAAAATTCATAAACTTGAGATGTAGAATTCAACGGGATGCCAAATAATGATCAAAATGGCCTCGGGATTAACAATCGGTTCAGATTTGACAAAGTTGTGTCAGTTTGAAGTCTGGGAAGGTCATTTATAAGGAACTTTTCGTTGTTTGGGCACTTTACAAGCCAATTTTTTTGTCACTTTTGGCGTGATTTTTGACAGAAAAATGAACCACCACAAAATCACTTTTCGTATAGTTTTTTATACTAATTGAGACACCCACTATCAATTAAACGTAAAATTTCAAGATTCTATATTTTGAAAAATCAAAATTGGTAAGGGCTTTTTTGCCAAAAAAAAAAATAAATTTTATTTTTTCAAAAATTCATAAACTTGAGATGTAGAATTAAACTTGACGCCCAATAATTATCAAATGGCCTCGGGATTGACAATCGGTTTTTGAAAAAAAAGATTTAACCCTGATCCCATTAAAAATGGGGAAAAGGGTATAATGGTTTTGTGCAAAAGTATGTAACAGGCAAAAGGAATCATCTCCGACCCCATAAAGTATAAATATTATTGATCACTATCAACATCCGAGTCGATCTAGCCATGTCCGTCCGTCTATCTGTCCGTCTGTATGAACGCGCTGATCTCAGAGAATAAAAGAGCCAGAGATATCATAATTAAAATATAAGTTCTTTTTTTTCGACATCTCGTCCCGGTTTCGATTCCAGACCAGTGTTTTTTGGGCAACAGACTACAGACTTTATATTTGTAATTTAAGTTTTCGTATACAATACAAGCTCATCATTTTATATTTACCTGTTCAAAAGTTATTGATAAATTTAGATTCCAGGTTAGTGTTTTTTAGGTATAGCTTAAAAGTTATAAGAGGCAGAGGCACCAAATTTGGTATGTATATTCTCCTGTAGCATAGAAAAGTAAAAAACTTTTTAGATACCTTCCCCCTATCTCCTAGAAATACGTATGTTTAGAGGTAGGACCTTCGGATTATACACAGTCTCACATTTACGTGCCATCTTTATGTCCTACAAATTTCATTACGATCGAGCAATAAACAAAAAAGCAACATAGTTTGAGGCCAATGGAAGAAGAAGAAGCAAGTATGAATACAGATAAATAATTATGAATGAATGTGAGACCTTGGATCAGGGTATATCCTAGTCGGGCACTCTCGACTTGAGTCCTCTTTCTTGTTTTATTTAGTTTTTTTTGTTATTAAAAGTTGATCAAACTGGTGCTAAGTTCTTGACAAGATGTGGGATGAGCATTACAAAATACTCTGAAAAAATAATTCCCATTTTCATCGGAATGTTTATTTTTGTAATACATATGAGAAGATGAACAGACCCATAGCAATAACAACAATTCGACGAAGGCGCCGCTGGGCTGCTGCTGAAAGCAAACTACAAAAAAAGAGAAACTATTGAATGGCGAAATGTTTAAAATTAGCATTGGAAAATTGGAAATGCTGGAGATTCAGAATACTGCTCTAGTGTCCGACTTGGAGATACCCAGGTTATAATTGCATTCATTTATACATTTGTAAAAACAGAAATATCGGATGAACTGATTTTCCCTACGTTTCACACCAGGGAAAGTAGTTTGTTAAATAACTTCTGTATTTATTTTCCGATCGCTAAGGATATTACGTGGGCATTGAGTTCTGTTGAGTGGAATCACAATTGATCTTAAAACCTTCGAGACATACATACTTTATAAATGCGTATTTATACAAATGCGTTCCCACCTTAAGTTCTTATTTCGGTAATAAAAATAGGAATACTTTTATTCAAGAACAATTTCAGGAACCAGTGTTCTTCTTTTAAGAACCAGCATTCTTCTTTTGCGAACTTCAAAATAAGAACTTTCACTTTCTCTCAGTGTAGATGTTAAAATCTTCTGGATTGTTGATTTGCGAATGATCAAGTACATATGTATGTACACACATATGTATAACTTGTGGGACAGTACGGCCTCCTTCTGCCTGTTTACTGTAGACTCTGTGTAAATTTTAAATGGAAACAGGGTATAAATATATTGTGCTGACGTTCTCACTGCGTGCGTCTGTGTGCTTTGCATTGTTTTGCATGCTTTTTCGTTTACATTTGAAAAGCACTCGCCAAACGGATGTTGGTCTCGACCTCAACCTTACGAAAGCAGCCCGCAGCAAGCAAGTGGGAGTGGGGGAGGTGGGGAGTGTGAAGAGCAAGAGAGGTGGAGAAATAGATGTTAACCTATAAGTAGGGAAACTCGCCATACAACAAGTTAAACAAAAGCAGGCAGAAACAAAGCGCCGCAAGCACCCAAAAAGAACAACGCAGCAGACCAGATACTAATTTGGCCATTGTTATATGTATTGTATTGTGAAATACAACCACAATTTGGTTGCTGAAAAATTCTGAGAAAATTTCGAGCGATTCATGTAGCATTTGTAGGCTTTCCCCGCGCCAATTACTGCATGCCACCCAATTAACATGCAACAAGTGCCCAGCATTGGTCATAAATTGCAGTTGTCAGGCTACCAGGAAAGCGGCAGATGATTCATCAGTGGACGTGGGTGAGTTTTATGATCAATGTATTCACTTTTGTCAAAATTTTCCACACTTCTTGGTCATGTTTTGATGATTTTATATTGTTTTCGTCAAAAATATGTTATTAACACTGGGCTGTTAATTGCGGTCGATCGTCAGTTGCCAAAATATTTTGATACGTAAAATATTCGTACTCAAAAATATTTCCCTTCAAATTCTTTTGGAGCCATTTTTCCGATATTTGCACGCGCTACCCTAAAAATAGTTTGACTGCATTTTGTTTAAATTTGTTTGTCCGACATTTTCCTATCAATTCCAATTTCAGTCCAAAGGCCAATGCAAATTTTGTAGCAATTAACGCCTATGATGATTTGTTATTGTTTTGATTTGATTTAAATTTGCTCTTGTATGAAATTGACTGGAATTCCCCCCACTGACTAAATTATGGCTGCTAATTATTAAATCTGCGCTCCTGGGCTTTTGCCAAAAAATATTGGAGCCGTTTTTTTCTGAATTTTCGATTTGCTTATTGCATGGAACATATCTTAGCCGCCTAATTATCCAGAAATACAAACAATAATTATCTAACCAATACTTTTAAACATACAAACAAAAATATCGAATCAGAAAAACAATAACAATAACAAAAGAAAACGAGAACAAATGCTATAATCAAACCCTCGACCCCCGTCCTACTAAGGGATACCCAGAATACCCAGTCTTTACATTCTTAGACATCAAACTCATATGAATTACCTTCTAAGCCTTCAAACTGCCATTAATTTGTCAAAACTGAACCGCTCTTCAGTCACGAGGCCATTTTGTTCAATATTTGGCATTTAGTTTAGTTCTACACTTAAAGTTTATAAGCTATTGTTAAACAAAAAATTTGAAATTTTATTGATAAAAAGCATTAGGTTGGACCCTTACCAATTTAATTTTTTTCAAAATATAGAATTCTAAAATATTGTTTTTAATCGATCGAAACTTTGCCAAAACTTTACCGATCCCGATGCCATTTTGTTTATTGTAAGTTCTTTCAATTTATTCTACATTTCAAGTTTATCCATTTTTTTTTTAAAAAGTTAATTGTTTTAAATTTTGTTTTTTAAATATTTTATTTACTTTAAATTTGAAAACTTTAAATCTTCAAATTTGATTTGAAAGCGATTGTGGGAGGAGTGAGTGATTCATTCAGATAAATGTCCTCTTTAGACACAGTTGCAAATTAAACACACTTTTAATTCTAAATATACATTCATGTAACGCCTTAAATACAGTGGGCGGGGCCTGGCATGTACGCGCATTAATTGAACCAATCAGGCTCATATTTTTGTGTGCCTTGGCATTTGGAAGACTTTATAAGTATTAGGAGGCACTTGAAAATTCAAATTTCTTTTGAGATGCCTTTGACAAAAACTGTTAAAATGTTCTTGTGTATAAGCGACAAATACAGTGTATGGAACATATTAAAAATGTGCTTCAAGAAGTTCTATTATAAGTAGAAGTTCTATTACCAACTAGTTTACTATTATTTACTAAAAAGACATCATTTCTTTTAGCTGGTGCTAAAGTTCGAATCGATTACGAGGACACCGAGAAATTAGTCATGCTGGCGATTCGGCGTCGCTTGATTTGTGTTCTTGTTGCTAGCTGATAAGGCAACAATATTGATTTCCACATAACATCGAGCAGTGTACAATCAATTCGGAGTATGCATATATAATACACACATACATGCATAGAATCAAACGCATATAACATCAATTATAATGGGTGGCGATTTAGCGCCACGACGGATGACTGTCATTGATAGACATTGGGGACTGGGAACTGAAAGTGTTGCAACGTTGATGATGGGCACAGAATTGTGTATACAGAAATAAATATGTATGTACAGTTATGACGATATGTGGTAGTTGAATAGTGAAATCGGTGCGATAGGAAAGTTGTTCTATTTACAGGTGCGTGTGCTCTACTTTTCTAGATGAATGAAAAAAGAAACGTAGCTAACTGCATTTTGTTAGATAATGAACAATGTCAATGCCACAATATATGTATATACAAACGTGACTAAATGTGAATTAGACAGCAGGTTTTAAAGATAAGCCCCCATTTATGCGGCAGCCAACTGTATTAACTGGATTGTCGAGCAGTGCTAAAAATCTGCTTCCCAGCTTTCCCCAACTAAGTAAGCAGTTACGCACTCTGGCAATTGACACTCGGTATAGCTTATCAAGCACTTTACCAGATAAAATATCTATCTAGCTTTTATTACACAGATAAAATGTTTTAGCAACTGGTTAAGATCGGGGCGCATTAAATATGATGGAAAAGAAGATTAATGCATACAATAAACAAAAACTAATAACCAAAAGAAACTAATTTGCTCTGCTCTGTAGTAATTAAATGCGTAAAGTGGTTATATTAAAGTACTGCATGTGTATGTAACAGTATAAATTATAGAGATCCGCTTCAGCAGTTTTAATGGACTCATATTCAATTTGTTAACATTTAAGTACACATTTTTTAAAGTGTTTCTTTTTTGTTTAAGGAAGGAAAGAATCTTATTATTTTATTTTCCGATACATCAAGTTTGCAGAGTATTAAGTATATAACAGGGTAATTCATAGTCAAGCAGTCTTTTATAGATCATTATTACTTGTTTTTTTTCGGTGCTTTTCTTCTTCTTCTGCCGCGAGTGCCTGTGTAATTTACAAGTTTCTGAAAAAAGTAAAAGTTGTCGCTTAATGGCAACAGACGGGGCAGCGGCAACAGCGGGCAAATAAATAAATTCAATAAAAACAGTTTTACTTTCTACCAAAAATGCGAATACCGCTAATTTGTATGCAATCAAAGCGGCACGCCAGGAAAAACTTTGAGCGCCACAAACTTTAAAGCCAAACAAAAAGCGTCAAGACCAAAATCAAAGCCCACACACACATATACACATACACATTTCTATAAATATGTACATATATACGCATTTGCATTTAGATATATGTATGTGTATGTACATACTTTATGTATATGCAAATTTTTACATATGGTATATACTTTATATGCTACATCACATCAAAAGATTTGAGCGGCTCTGTTGCTTGGTCCAAAAGTTTTACAAGGCTAACATTTCCAATTAAAACACATCAAGTTGTAAAACTCTTTCATGCTGGCTAACAGAACAATAAGCCAAAAGCTGCTCATCGTGGCCGACACGTGTCTGCAAAGCATCGAAATGCAGATAATAAATATTGAAAGCCAAAGTTAAAGAGGTCTAGTTTGGGCGTAGATGGATATGTCGACATCGTGATCATCATCATCATCGTCATCTTCATGGCTATGATTCAAGTTTGAAGTTGGAGCGACCAAGCGCTTTTGACATTGACCCAAATGCGGTGACCATTTATTGATTTGATTTTATTTGTTCCGATTCAGATCGTTGAGGCCCAAACAACAAACGCTTTAAGATGCGCGGCCATTAACAAGTATCTAAAACCGGAACCAATCGCAATGAAATAGAAAGTTGTTGTTTTTCGATACCCTTGCCAAAAAAAAACCAAAAAAAAAAAACACTAAAAATAGGCCAATACGTTGTTGACAGCTTCGAGCGAGACAGTATTAAATGAATTTTAACATCTTCGAGAAATGCCAAAGTTTTAGTCACATATAAATTTCTCTTAAGAAAAATGTGCTTATATGGAGTTTTCTAAAATAATACTATGCTACAATAAATACAATAATTACAATAATATTATGCATTCAGTTTGAGGGTTTCCTTTAGTTTTCCATGCAAATAACATAAGCCTCTGAAAAATGTATTTTGTATGCATTTTTCGACAACATTTTTTTTATTTTTTTGTTGAGTGACTTTAGAAGTTTAAAATATTCTACAAACAAAATAAGAAATACTCTGGAATAATCATACAACAAATAAGCTTCAATACCCTTCCAGGAATATTAACATGTTTTTGCGATATTCTGGCCTAAACCAAACTATCTCAAAGAAATAAATAGCGATATTCGTCTTTAAAAACATTATGTATATGTTGTTCAGAGTATATTGACTGATTACGATTATATATTATTATAGCAATATGCATCCTTGGTGAGTTTCACATTTTGTGATTGTTCCAGTTGTTGCCTGCAAGTTTGAGGAAATCAATCAGGTAGAGTATTGGTAAAAGTGCTTGAAAATTCGATTGGCTATCGTGTGGTTGAACAAATTGTGGTTTTGGCGCGTGCACCGAACTATGAGTAAAAAATGTTGTAAAATAGTTGCATACAATTCACAAGCATGCGAATTCGTATGCATAATAATACATGCATTTCCAAAACTTATTTAGCTTCCGATTTTTGTGTCTGCTATGTAGCCTGAACCGGTCTACGGCTAATTGGCTGCCAACGCCGCTTAATTGCCCATTAACACGACTATGACAGACATATGGTCGGTCGGCTGTAAGTGTATGTATGTACAAATATTAAAGTCTTTGTTAACAATTTAAGCAATCTGAGGCTATAATTAACAAAAGCATAATTGAAATGCGCTTTCCCAAGGTTTATGCCAGTCAGTGCCGGCACGCGTGGCCAACTGATCCAAGGCACGCCTTGGGATTTTTGCCAGCATGCGATGCGATGCCGATTTGCAATCACGCTAAGTAAAGCTTAAGCTGCCTTCATGCTCGGTTAGCTCGGTTGGGTTTGGTTAGGCTCAAATGCCCGCTAAAAGCGCAGTCTGAACACAAATTGCCAAACAATTTAAATATCCTTCTAATCGCACACGGTTAACTACAGACAGCCCATCAAAAACTACCCACACACATACTTATAGGTAACACACCATCATTGCCCTATCATCGTAATCATCATTATTGTTGCCATCGCCATCGACTCGTAAAATCAGCGATTTGTTTTGCCTGCTTGTCAGCTTCAGTTTCGTAAATTTGAATTTTAATTCTGACTATAAAAAGTCGCAACAAGAAACAAGTAAAAAGAGCTCTAGTCGAGAGTGCTCGACTGGAATTTGGATATGACTTTGGTTCGCAAATTGTGATTCTAGATTTGAATATAGTATTCATATAGAGGCTATATCATGACCAAAAAGACATTGCCTTTGAAAATCGATACCTGAGTCCTCGTATATCTTTTTGGGTAGAACTTCTATTATATAACTTATAATCGAAATTGGTGTAGAGATTGTTTAAGATCAAAGTGGCTTCATTGAGAATAAACATTATTCATTACAAGACACCCAATAATATTTTTTCATAAAGCAATATTTTTCACATGAACAATTTGAGCAAACATCAAGCAAACAATCAATATTTATAGCTTCTCATTGCATTTTTTTTTTTTTTTTGATAAATATGGAAAACAAATTGTTTTAATTGTATACATTTGTATAATTTATTATAATACTGAACGGCTGTGACCACATTGAATTTCCCACGCTGATCTCATTTCAATCGTTACGCTTCAGATACCTTTTATATGTATGCTGCAGGGTATTTAAAGAGGCATTGAATCTCTGATGTTTGCCGGATGCAATTTCAATTTCAATCACATTCATATTACACGGCTGCATGGCTGCGTCAGGATTACAGGGGCTACCCTTCCCCCCCGCCACTCCCACTACTCACTACCCCAACCCAATCCCTAGCCCACTCGTGCTTCCACATCCACTTCTGCCAATTCAGGCTTAACACAAATTGATTCCTGTGTGCGCCACATGTGGGCGAGTTGAAAAGTTGCCAGGATTAGGTTATGACAGAGACAGCTATAAAAATGTTAACCGAAAGGAGCATGTTCAATAAAAACAATTTCAATAGAAATGGGTAAATTTTTAAAAAATGCAAATCATGAAATAAGTTTTCCTCAAGCAGAAAACTACAAACAGAGGGCGCATGCAATATTAAATAAATGATTCATGCTTTTGCGAAATATAGAGATACAAAATCGTTCCTAGAATCAAGAACCGTTCCATTAAATTGCCATCGACGCTTTGAGATACAAATCACATACATACGTACCACGTTTTGGCACGAAAACAAATGCTATAATATACACATATTATACATATACTATATTGTTTCTGGCTAAAGAACCGTTCCTTTAATACTGCCCGTCAGTAATTGTAAAACAGATAGATACTTTTGTATCTGTTACAGATTTATCTGTGCAATATCCGTTGGCACCTAAACGTATGCCGGAAAATGTTGCTCATTAGGAAATTAATCAAATCAAAATCGATGAATTTAATAGATTGCTAAATATTTTTGTTAATTTTTTTTTAGCCACGCATTTGTTGGCTTATTGGCATTATTATGACAAGGCCTAACAATAATTGTTTGACTTTGAAGTTTGATTATAAAGCCTGTGTGAGGGTCAACTAAATACTAGTACTGATTTATATATGCATACATACATATGTATATTTATATAGTATACTAGTGCACGCGCGTTTGTCTTCGCTTCCCGACCAACATCAGCAGAAGCAGCAACAACAACAACAACAACAACATCATCTACAACAAATCCCACATCGAGTGTAGCTCAAACATTATGCGTTTGTGCAATATTTGCGAGACCTTTTGGGAAAAGGCCGCCCGTTGAGAGCTGGGCAAACAAATATACATACGTATACATATGTATAAACATACAATCTGAACATGCATAGAACAAGACACGATAGAATTATGCATAGCATTTTACAAGAGAGCAGAAGATAATTATATGGAGAGACAATCTCAGCAGCACCCTTTTCTGCTTCTGTGTGTATTTCAATATTTGTGCCGCTCATTGCGTTAACTTGGCAGACAGCAACGACACTGCCTCATAATTATATTTATTTGGAGCAAAATTTTCAAGATATCTATTGAAAATGAGAGTGAATCGGGGGTCATTTTTAAACTATAATAATCTTTAATGCTGTAGAACTAGTATGTGGTGAATTTTAAAATACACAATATTCATGGTCCATAAAGAAGATTATTTAATTTCAATGCCTAGGAGAAAAGCTTGCATTTTAGTAATATGACATATGTTACTATTTTATGTTACATAATAAAAGATTTCCCATAAGAATTTCACAATACGTAATAACTTTTATGGCCTGTTTTATGCCAAACATAAGTCTAGAACAAAACAGCTTTTCAATCAATTTGTATTTGCTCTTTTAACTTTGACAGATTGGTCCCACTGTGCATTGTCGACGCTGACGCCGACTGCTGTTTGGCCAATGCAAATAACAACATGAAGCGATGGTGGCAGCGACATTAAACGGCAAACGGCAAACGGCAATAAAACATAAAGCAAACGCATGTGACATAGACAACTTGGCAGCCACTAGACACTGCTGTGGGGCAGAGGTGACCAGGGGTAGGGGAGGGACAGAGAGGCAACAACGTTGACTGCTCCTCAGTGGTCCGTTGCAATTGCAACGCGTTGTGCGTGGCCCAGTCTAGCGGTTGGCTAACAGCGGCGGGGCAGGGGAAGTAAGCCACTTGAGTTGAAAACTTGATTATGCCATATGCCAATACGAAAATCAAAATGCGCTCGTTTTCAGTTGCATTTCAGCTGCTGTTGTTGCTGTTGTTGTTTTTGGGCGCGGAATGTTGCGTCGTCGTCGACGTCGTCGTCGCTGTCCGTGTGGTAGTTGGAAGCTTACCTAAAACCATTAAGAGTCATCAGCATTCATGGCGGTCAACAGCAATTTGGAGTGCCAATTGCAACGCGTTGAGGTTGAGGCAATAGCAATAGCAACGGCTAAGACAACGACAACCACAACGACAACATAAGCGACAACTTAAGCGACAACTGCCACTAAGTGAACCCTGAACATGAAATCATTCATGCGACTGGTTTTTGTCAATGCGTGTTCGACCTCTTTTACAAGAGGAAAAGCTGTCAACGCCAACAACGTTGCGCTTATCTCACTGGATGTGGCTTAAATCAGTGATTTGGATTTGGATTTGCATAAGCAAAGAAGGAGTCGTCAAAGTTGTCGTTGTTGCGGCTCTAATAACCATAAACTTTAATATGTTTATGGCTAAAACGTGTATCTGTATATGTGTGTGTGTGTGTGTGTGTGTACTGTTTAGGCCAGGCATACTCGTGTTTATATTTGCATTACAAAGGCAATTTAAGTGCTGCTGTCTGTTGTCTCTTGAGCACTGGCTTGCCATTGAACTGATTTGATCGAACATCAATTTAATTGCAATATTTTTTATGGGCCCTCATGGACGAAGGAAGATACACCCTAAACAATTTTCGCTTGATTTCGGTATTGGTAGTTTAATTGAAACAATTTTTATTGATTTTATTAATTGAAATATTAATCTAATCTAAAAAGTTTGACTTAACAATCGTAAGGTTTAAAAACACCCAATCTGAATAAACTATATACCCAGGAAGTTTAGCTTAAATAAATTTATTAAATTTCCTCTGGATCATTTAATTTCTCGGTGTTCGTCCAAGTGTGAGTAGTCCAAGTATTTTTCGGTATAGTATTTATTTCAAATGAGTGTAAAATAAACTAAGGTTAACCGAAATCTAAAAATATTTTAAACTTATTTGGACTAAAAGCTAAACCGGTATTCATTTGATTTCCAATTGGGTAACTGAGCTGACATATATTTTGTATAAACAGCAAAATGGTTTGAGAAAAGTATACCAAAATTGTGTACAGTGTATGCATGTGCATGGGCATGTTCTGAGACTTTGTTTAATTGACTTGGCTATCGCCACTGGACTGGCCTTCGCCTTGGTCTAAGTTAGTGGCTGCTCTCGGAAGTTGCATTGTTGAAGGTGTTCGATTTGAAACTTGCCGTCTTGTTGGGGATTTGTTCAATTAGCACATACCGTTTGACTGAGCTGGCAGCAAAAATGTTGTTGTTGATGACGATTGAAGATTATGAAATTGCAGCTTGGTTTGAAATTCGCGCGCACGCGTTTTGAATGCGCGCTTTGCTAATCGCGCAATCAACTGCTGAGCATAGCGCGCATATCAAGCATACAACATGACAAATGGATACAGACACCCATTCACACACACACACACACGCAGTCACACAGGTGTTGTTGTTGCTGCGTGAGCTGTGCGCTCTGCGGTTTTGGCAGGTGGTTGAGGAGAAAGTTACCAACATTGAAACAACTTTTTGTGTGTTGCCATTGTTGTTGTTGTTGCTCAAGCCCCGAAAAAAATCAAAAGCTAAACACTCACATACAAAAATGCCAAGCCATAAAAAAAAAACCGAGTCGAAGAAGCACAAAAAAATTAAGTTAAACAGGGGGAAGCAGCGCAAGCGATTATGAAATCGCCGCCGCCAATGGAATTCGAATCAATGTAAATACATACACACGTGTACACATATACTGTACATATGTATATAGTTTAGCTTGACTTTGGCCAACTCTCTGGCTGAAAAAAGCTCTTTCGCAACATGGCAGCGAGCATCGAATTGAGGCCTGGGCCCGGCTGACAACTCCTCAGCCAGCAGCAATGCGGCAACTTGGACTGGATTGGCTTGTAATTGAATCACACTAACACACACCCATACTCATATTTATGTATATTACACACTTATGTATATATGTATGTATTCAGTTGGTTGGCCACATAACGCACCCAAAGAGTAGGAAGCGACAAACGCACTTGACAGAGTTGCTGGAGTAGCTGTTGCTGTTGCTATTGCAGTTGCAGTTGTTGCCGCCAGCGGCTGTGTGGCATTTTTCACTTTTGCTTTTAATAGCCAGAGAAGTACAGAAAACACGAGCAGGCAACAGACAACAGACAACGGGCAACACACAGTAATGCAAGTTGCATTTTTGAAATATTTTTATATACCCTGTATTGAGCTTTAGGGGAAGTCAATAAAATCTACAAAATTTGGTATGAGTGTTCTCATCTAAACAAACTGCACTCTTGTGGGCAGATCAATAAAAAGGAATTACTTTCAAAGTGCTTAGCATAAAAAAAGAGATGTATACATATACAAAATGTACTGTAAACAAATTAAAAGCAAATATTTAAACCGGTTCAATATTTGGAAATGGCTTTAATTTTTTTAAGCTATGCAGCCAAAGTGCCCAAATATTATCGTACCCTTACAGGGGATATTTTAATTCATACATCATATCATATCATATCGTAGAATGCATTTTAGAGAGTACTGCAGGGTATTTTATAGTTCGACCCATTCGTAGGCGCCATTTATGCTTGTATAATTTTGTTGTTGTTGAATTTTTGAAATTGCCGCTCTTCATATAACTGTAACTTGAATGCGGTGCAGGCAGTCATTCCGTCCGTCCGACAGTCTGTGCGTCTGTCTGCGCCAGATGTCGCTCATTTCATTTGGTGAACGTAGCATCACCGTTAAGGCCCGGGCCAGGCCGAGTCAGGTCGGGGCCAAGGAAATCAACGGCTGACATTGATTTTGAAACGGAGAGGAGAGGCGACTTTTGAGAGGACGCATCGACAGTTGCAGGAAATGGGAAAAGTTAACAGCGCAACAGGATGCGAAATGCTAGTCCGGTATTCCGCCAGTCGCTTAGTCCCGGCACTCATTTCGAAACACTTTTTGTTTATGGCACAATGGAAATCGGATCTCGAGTGTTTCAAGTGTGATTTAGGAAATGCACTTAGAATGGGCAAGAAAGGGACGCGTAGAAAGTTGTTGGCAACATGCGTTGCACATGTTGCAATTGAATTTCGACTAGGATACGATTGTCAAAGCAGAAAGCATATTGCATAACTCGTAAAACTACCCAAATGATGGTAATCTGTAGCCTTAAGATTAGGCAATATATGATATAAATGTATGTGTGATGTGTGCATTATAAATCAAGAGTTCAGGCAATTCAAACTCCTTTGCTTAGATATATTTTATTATATTACGTTGTAAATTCATAAAAACTATGAACTATTTATTATTTTGATTTCATAAACATATATATAAAATGATTGAGAAGTGATCCTATAACTAAACATAAATATAGAACTAACCTCGCTTTTAGCTATTTTCGATGATCGATATTCGATTTGGTTGTTGTTGCTGGGTGGCTGACGCTTTGACGTCGTCTGCCTGTCTCTCAGTCAGTCTGTCGGTCTATCGGCGAGTATTTGACGGTTGATGCAAATGAAGCCGTTAGTTTCGCTCTATTGGATATGAGGTGAGCCCCAACTAGTTTCCAATTGGGAGTTTGTCGTATTTGTGTTTGTTTTTGTATTTAAAGCACAAAATGTGTAGAATTTTGTGTGTTAGTTTTGATTATTTGGCCACTGTGCAAAGAAATCAACATAATTGTTACTAAATTTATAACATTTATATAACGATCACACAATCATTAACTTTTCGTTTTCTATTTTGTTTAAGCAATTAAAAGTGTTACTATTTTGGGGACTCTTTTGTTGTTGTTTTTAGTTACACTTGCTGTTGTTTGTAGTCGTTATTATTTGCACGTTTGGGCACTGGCTGCGGTTTGAAGAACATGTAACTTTAACGTGCTTATATCCTTTTCCCGTTCACGTTTATTAAATTTGTTTCGTAAAGCCAATCGACGAATATCTCGATTTTTCCGTGCACCACGACTTTCACGCTCAGCTGTTCCTGTTGAACTGAACTCCCCACGCTCAACTGAACAGCTGTTCGGCACTGTTAACAGCTTACAGAACAGCGGTACTAAACTTAACAGCTGTCGTTAACAGCATGGGAGATGGCGAGTTATTTAAATTATTAAATCGTTACTAATATTAGGATTAATATAAAAAATACAAAATAATTAAATTAAGCAATTGTAGCATCGAATTATACTTAAACTGAGCTTTGCTTTTTATTATTTACAAATTGATAGACTAGTGATAACATAATTAATCGATGTAAGGTTAAGCATTACCATTCAATGCACAACAGCTGCGTTGCCGTTGCCACTTGGTGAACTGGTTTGTGTCTTTGCTAGGCGTGTCTCTCTGTTCGATACATCGTTATATTTGTCAAATGTTTAAAAACAATAGAATACCCAATCTAGTATGCATGAAAATTCACAAAATAAAATAACTTAAAACAATTGAAGGTTGTCAGATTGAAGCACATGTGGAACATTTTCGATACCAAGTCGATATATTACGCTGCATTCAGTGATCGATAGTGACATCATATCGATACTTCTGGCGTCCCTAATTGTGATTTGCAATTTCATTCTACCGACTTCATTGGAGCATATTTTTTTATACAAAAATTAAATTACGATAATAATCAGCATACGAATATAGGCAACAATGTCGAATACACAAGCGACAGTCACTGCTTATTTGGCAACACAAAAGAAGACAACAAACAAAGATCTCGCTTCCGAATGGACTCTAATCGAAGAACTCCACAATGAAAAGTGAGATATTTTATGATGTTTTTACTTGAAATAATCTTTTATTTCTTGGTAGATTGTGGAACGAGTTGACCATCAAGCTGGTTGTATTTGTGCGCCATGAATCACTGCAGGACGAAAGTGCTTTATTGCAACTTTACAAAAATTTTATCTCCACCTTTGAAACAAAGTAAGTTTTCAATATTTAAAGCATCTTTAAAGTTAAATTTTTTTTTCCATTTTTAATAATAATATATATTTACAGAATAAATCCGTATGGTCTGATCCAAATAATTGAAGTGGTCGTCGATAATATTAGCGACAAAAAGGAGGCCATCGATTTTCTTGAGAAAATTAAGGAAAAAGTTAAAATTTGCGATGAAGCTGTTTGGTATCTGCAAGTCATGCAGGGCAATCTATATCTTAGCAATCTGAACGATCTGAATGAAACCAAGAAGATAATCGAAGAGCTGCGCGACGTCCTCGAGGAGGCAGGCAACGTAACTCCTGTCCATGGCAAATACTATATGCTGGCCTCGCAGTATTATCGCCGTGTGGGCAAACATAGTGAATATTATCGCTGTGGTCTGCAGTTTCTGGGCTGTTCGCTGGATGACTATCCGCGGGATCAGTGGGCGCAGCAGGCGTTCTTTTTGGGATTGGCCGCATTGCTGGGCGATGGCGTCTACAATATTGGTGAGCTGTTGGCTCATCCCATCCTGGAATCGCTGCAGAATACGGAAAATGAGTGGCTGGTGGAGTTACTCAAGGCATTTAACATGGGCGACATCAACAAGTGAGTGCTGAACTCATTTTAGTTATATTACAAATTACAAATGTTGTCTTTTGTCAGATTTAATGACATGAAAAAGATTTGGTCGAAAATACCCGATTTGGCTGCCCAGGAGGTTAAGCTGCGCCAGAAGATTTCACTGCTCTGCCTCATGGAGATGACCTTTAAGCGTTCGGCCATCGAGCGTGCAATTTCCTTTGCTGATATTGCCAACGAGACCAAGCTGCCGGCCAAAGAAGTAGAGTTTCTGATCATGAAGGCTCTGGCTCTCGATCTGGTGCGCGGCGAGATTGATCAGGTGGCCAGCGTTGTCAACATGTCCTGGGTGCAGCCACGTGTTCTGAATCGTACGCAAATCGTTGGAATGGCCAGCACACTGGACACTTGGATGGGTGCGATCACCAACATGGAAAAGCTTATGGAGAATCGTGCTGCAGAAATTCTCACAAATTGATTATAAGTTTCCTCTTTAATTTCCATTTGCATATATGCTTTTTGTATTAAACAACACATGTGCATAGTGCAAACTATATCTTTTTGTTTCAATTTTCGAGTTCTTTAAACATAGATAATGTTTTGATTGCAACATCTAAACAGTTTATTTATCCCTAGATTTTTCGAATACTCGTTAAAATATCCTACAGCCGCTGAAAAAAGATTTATTTTTGAACTGTTTGTATAACTATTTTTTTTTTATTCTTAAAGTTAGATTCATGCGCACTAAGAAGTCTTTATAATTTGAATGAATGATGAAATTTGACTTTATTCTTATAATGAGCTTAGTTGACGCCAACGGCTTCTACATAGCAAACGCAGGTTTCTGGATTAAATATAGACAAATTTCGATGAGGAGTTTCCAGTTTGGTGACCACTTTGATAATCTCCTGTGCCACAACGCCGCCCACGATAGCCACCGCTGGGGAAATCTGTGCGAATAGGAAGCCAAGTGTATCGTTGCTTAGAGTAGAGTTTGGCGCCAAATCATTACGGATTTTCTCTAACATCGCAATATCATCCTCTCTGGTCTTGTAGCTGGGGTCCCGCTTATATGCGCTGCGGAAGATTTGGAGTACGCGCAGCAGTATAATACCAGGTCCATCTCGCTTCAGCTTGCGCTGATAACTGGGTGCATTCACATCAAATTCAGGCCACTTCGAGTACGGCGGATACTCCAATTCCCTTTGCACTGGTATGGGAACAGCTACATGTTTAACTTTTTCATTTGGTTTTGAAACCGCCTTGTACTTGAAAATGTTTCTAAAAAAAGAATGAAATACATTTAGATCTGATTGACCATAACAGACTAGATAGCTGCAACTACTCACTCCACAAAGCTATGTTTCTGCAAGCTGGCATAATGGTATCCAAACATGCCCCAGACATCAGTGGCAAACAACTTGATGCCCTCTTCCCGGCAAATTGTATCGATCCTCAGCAGTTCCTCGTTGCTTTCCCCGCTGATAACCACAACGTTAAATTGCTTAAAGAACTCAGCTGTCTTCTCTTTCAGGGGCTGCGAGTCGGCGGATATATCCACCATGGGATTCAATGCGCGGGCGCGGATCAAGGACGCCTCCGCCCGGTTGCTTCCCAAGGATTCCCGAGCCGCCAAAAACTGTGAGCAGAAATCTTCTTCGGTGACCAATTTGTCATCGTGCAGTTTCACCAAATTTACACCCGACAAAATTATATTTTTCGTGATTTCCGCACCCAGTCCACTTAAACCGGATATTAGTATATTTGCTGTTCGTAGTCTAAAAAAATATGAATTAAAATTGGATCTCTTCTTCTTTTCCCACCGGTTAGCCGGCTTATTTACCGTTTCTGCGATTCCAAGCCCCAAAGTCGTATCTGCCTATCGTATAGTTCATTTTCCGCTTCGGTGAGCTCAACATCAGTTTCGTTTTTATTGTTATCCACGTCCATTTTTATATTTCGGAAATAATCTCACAATTTGTTGCAAAAAAAATGAACGCCAATAATGCTAGGGATGCATAGCCACTGCTAAGCTATCGATATGTTGCCTCGCTTATACCAGTGTCGCATTACTAGTCAACGATGATTTTAACTTTCGATAACCGAATTGCAGCTTTCAATATTGCCGCCAATTTCAATCAGATAAAATTCGATTCAGCCAATTATTTCAATCAAGGGTTTTATTAATATGTTAACAATATAATTAGGCATGGTTGGTGGTTTTTTGTTTTTATCTTTTTTTTAACAAATCGCTTGTGGCATGCATTTAATTTTGAGAGTTTTATTTATATATTGACATTATAATTAGGCTTGTATTGTGGAATTTCCCTCATTGTATATACTATGCAGCGAGGATCGTATAAATTCATCACTTTTCTCCACAAATCCATCCAAATGCGTCCACAAGAACCAAAACGACAGAGTAAAGAACAAAATCTTACTGGTCCAGTCGAGAATATATAAGCGACGTAGAACCTTTTTAGCATAGGGTAACGTGGCATCACTTTCACCCAGAATATAGGTACGCATGCCACGTATATAGTTGCTGATGTAAGTCTCCCAGTTGACTTGGCTAACCGAGGTGTCGAAAAGTTCTTGATCCGTTAAATTCAACTTGTTGCTCATCTCCTGAAATCGCTCATTTCTAAAGTCCCAGTCTTTTGTTGTGTAGTACTGCAGCAGCTTTAATCCGGTGGATATCTTACGCTGCACATTTACCAAGCTGAAATAAAGCCCAATTGTAATTAAATATAAGTCGAGTGCTTTAAATCCACTTACAAGGGCTTCCGGCCGAAGAGCAGCAGCCAAAAGTCAATAAAATAGGCAGGCAGATAGTGAAAGAATATGACGCAAAATAGATGATGGTAGTAGTTTCTCTTGATGGAGCCACCCGGATACCAAAGCGCAAAGCTCAGCGGTGTCTCGTAAAAAAACCTGCGACCCGTCTCAATGCACTCGCCCCACGACATCAAAGCCTTGCTGGAGATGCACAGATTGCAAAACTCCACTTGGCTCTGTTTGCTGCTGGTCTTCGATTCGGCAACGACCTTGCCACGCTGATAGCCGCAGAGTATCATGCCGTTGATGGCCTTGTCGACGGGTATCACCGTGGAGGCATAGTCTGGATTGCAGTGCATGGAACGGATGACGCCGCGTGCGGCGCCAATCATCAGACCGGTTGGTCCATTAACGCCCTCAATCCATCCTGGCAGCGGCTCGTGTATCGCTGCCGTCACTAAAAAAAAAGGGTGTAACCAGTAAATGAAGTAAGTACTCAGCTGCCACAACCAGTTTTCTTGGGGGACCTACATACCAATAGAAGGCCTTGTGACGATAACAGGTAGCTTTTTGTTATATCTACAAATTAGATCTTCCGACAGTGCCTTGCTGTAAGCGTACGTGTTGGGCAAGCCATTGAGCAATCTGCAAATGGAAACATGAGTAGGTGACTCTCATTGAATGTGAGAACTGCAGCATGCAGCAATCGCACATACTTGGGTGTTATTTCCGCCAGTGCAGCATCATCCATGGTCTCGACCATTTCGATGATGTCAAAGGGATTCTGTGGCGCCGAGTAGGCGCGCTCCTCCAGCACGGTCTCATTGCACTGACAGTAGGAGGTGGACACATGCACCAGCACCTGCAAGTTGGACATTTTCTCAGCCAGCTGGAGTACCTTTAATGTGCCGATGACATTCATGTTGACCATCGGACGCAGTGGTTGATCGAAGCGCACATTGGCCGCACAGTGGAACACAATCTGCACATTGGTGGCGAGTGTCTTGATGTCATTGGAGCTCAGGCCAAGGTCCGGCTCCAGCACATCGCCCTTTACAACGCGCACCTTATTTACGATGTCGGGATTCTGCTCCAACAGCTTGCTGAAAATCTGCAAAGATTTAACAGTTAAGCCACAGTTGGTCATTAATTAAGACCTGCTCAAGTGAGCCAAGCACACATACACATATATATAATCAAGTTGCTTAAGTCGGAGTTGGAGTTGGAGTATGTAGCTTTAGAATCGCCTAATGGGCCATGTACTGAGCTCAGTGCTCCGGCATCATGACAAATATTAATAGTCATTGTAATTTTGGATTTTTTCGACACCGATAATGATTACCTTGACTTATAAGCACTGTACATATGTATGTATGTGTGTGTGTGTGTGTGTGTGTGTGTCAGTCTTTGTTGTGGAGTACTATTTTATGGCTTGCATTCATTTTGGGGCTATTTTATGTAACGGTAATTTTGGTAATTTACGCTTAAAGTGTTACATTTGGAGTTTCAAATGGAGGACAGCTTGAAAATATCACTGTGATTAGCAGAACTTTATATACCTTAAATTACTATAAGGTTACGTTTTAATGGCACACATTAAATAATAACATTTATTTTGTTACCATTCGGATGCGGATTATGTAATGTGGCTACGGAAATAGAGTCGCTTCTTCTCGTGGGCTGTATTTCGTCATGGTTCTTAGGAATAGCCCAACAGCGTGTACTTTTGATTAATACCTATTAAACCATCTAATTATATTATATTTAAGACGAGCCGGAAGACGGCTGCATATAAAAGTTAGTCATTTGTGACGCATACGTAGATATAATAATATAATATACCATCAAACCGCAGACTCAATTACAATTGAACTTCTGTCGAATAACAGTTAACACACAGAAGGGCAAACGGTGATGTAATTGTGGCTAATAGAAGTATTACACTCACGTGCAACAAGTTAGGAACAATTGGAAAACTAATATCTGATTGAAATTGTTGCTATTTGTTAATTATATTCAAATGCAAGCAATTAATTAAGTATTTTTAAAAATACACTTTACAAACTCAATTAAAATATAGTTTTTCCTAAGTGCTACTAATATTTTTGATTTGACTTTATGCACCTGCGGAAAGTTGCATAAACGGGAACAGATCATTGGCATTTAATTGGCATTTTAATTAAAGCGATTGCATTATGTATGTAATAGATGGATAATCAATCAGATATTGACTGGCATTGTGAATTGATGGATTGGTGATTGAACTTACGACACACTTGAAGTACTGCTCCTTCCGCACAGTGGGCTCGACACCTTTCTTTGTGCGAATCAACAGGTAGATGGCATTTAGATCAGCACAGCTACGTAATAGTTTCTCGACCAGAACTTTGCCCATGAAGCCAGTGGCGCCCGTAATAAGTATCGTTTTGCCGGCATAATAATTTGCTATTTCAGATACGCCAGAATCGGCGTAGCTTTTCAGTATCTCCATGCTGATGCTGTGTGAGTGTGTGCTGCAAAAGAAATATTCTATTAGATCATGCCCCATACTAGCTAGACACACATTAATGTTATTGCAAATTAAGATCGAATATGAGGCCCACTTGTCGAGTGTTTGCCTAACCCACTTACTTGGCAAATATTCTATTTCAATGTCAGTTTTAACGAAATATTCAAACCAAACAAATTGTGGTTGTGGTTGTGGTTGTTGTTTAGTCAACCAGGCGTAATTGGCGTGACGGGATTTTGTGGACTTTGTTTACTCTTTTGTTTCCCATCATCACCAGCATCGCCGCCGCACTTTATTTGTGGTTGGTAAGTAAACAACGTTAAGTTTAAAGACCCGCGTTAACATGCGGCTCATTTGTTTGTCTAATGTCTTCTTTTTGTTTTTTTGCATCTCATTCAGTGAGTCAGTGGATTAAGGCATTCAAATGTATTTTAAAAGAAAGTAAACTCATTTTTAGATTTAAGTAATAAAGTTCTCTGGAATAGTTATGACTAACCAACTACCAATTTACAGCATATGTTGAAATTAACATAATTGCGCTATAAACCCATTTTCTTAGCATATACGAAAGAGATAGTAGCGCATAAAATAATATGAATGCATAATTGCGTATACGACGGGGAGTCGCTTTTGCAATTACAGCTAAAAAGATGTTACTGTGTGCTCTCTTTTAGTTGATTTACTTCAACCGTGTTGTGAGCTAATAGGAAAGTGTTATTGAAACGAATTCGCTGAAATTCATACGCCATGTGGGCCAGGCCCCTTTATCGCTGAATTGAGCTCTTCGCTGATGCAATATCAAAATGACTACAAAATGGCATTTGCTTTCCTGCAAAACAAAAGACTTTGAGCACAAACCTGATTGCCTTAAGCCTTAAGCCTGTGCCATATGCATCATTTGCAATATTTGCCATTAATATTATTACTTGGTGTCTGAGATTTTTCCCCCTGCAGATGAACGCACACACACACACACACATGGGCAGCTAAAATGGGCTTTTGGGCATGGGCAACAAAGCTTCTCACGCCACTGGCTGTGGGTCAGATCAACAATACAAATGGCTATTCACATAATATACACAAATTCCAAACAGCCGCCAGTCGGACACGCAAATTGAGACACTTGCACAGTTTTTGTAGTTTTTCTTTGTGAGTTTTTCATGTATGCTTTGCAATTGTTTTTGGTTTTTTGTTTTTTGTTTCGTTGTTGCTCTAGACGCTAAGGCGTTGTAAATTGTTAAGTTCAACAGAAGCGCCCAAGTATTTAATGCAATAAACAGTCACAATGACACAGATCACTGTAGTTGCGCGCTACATTTGTTTAAGGACTTAAATCAGTGGCCATTTAGCGTTTGATTAGCGCATGCTTAACAAATACAGGAGCTTTTTGCTTATTGTTTGCTTAAGTAATTAACACAGACGGCTAAACAAATCGATTTTTTTTTGTAATTTTAACTTGAATATGGAACTGAAACTGAAGCTTAAACTCACTTTTAAAGTTTGTCTGATTTGTCGTTGTTTTGTTGTTGTTGTTGTTTTTGGCTCGATGCTGCTAAAAAGTTTTTCGAATTGAATCAGTTGAATACTCAGCAGCGACTGAATTCAAAGCGGGCAATTGGCTTGAAGTTATACTCGTCGTAAAGGAAATTCAACGTCGTCACTACACACACACACACACACACACACATACATATGCACACATACTTAACACACACATGCACACCTGAGTAGACATGATTTGCGGCTCATGCACAGAGCGTACGTGTGCTGCAGCAGATCTGTGTGTGTGTGTGTGTGTAACTGCTTTTATGTGTGGGTTTGTCTAGCTTTTATCAACTGGACTCTGCTTTCCGGGTAGCCCCAAAAACGCTATAAGATCTGAAAGCACTGCACGCATTTAAAAGAAAAAACTCAGCTGTAATTGCAGTTTATTTTAATGAAATCAATTATAAGCCACTTGAGAATGTCTACATAAGTGCAAGGGCAGCATTTTGTGTCAAGCCACTGAGGCACTCAAAAGAAAACAACATAATAAAAAACCAAAAAAACCAAAATCCCAGAAAAAGGACAGGCGGCACTCAGCTGCAGCAGCAGTTGCCAAGGCCAACAAGTCAGCAAGTTGGCTTGATGCGACCCTAAAAGTGCATGTCATCCAGCATCAGCATGAAGACTCTAGACCACATAAATATATATATATATATATATGTACCTATATATATGTATATATAAATATGCATATATGCACATAATAACGCACTCAGTTGTAAAATATGCATTTAGGAAAACACTTTTTTGGAACCTGCTTCGAAATAAAGAAAAAAGTTGTGCGACTGGTTAGTTAGCCTGTCTGTTATAGCAGATACCCAAGTCTTTGGGTTGCGGGGGGGGCAGAAACCGCAATCAGGCACAGGCACACATTTGGTTGGCTTGACAGGATGGCTCTTGGGTTTCGCAACAAAACCAGAAATCAGTAGTGCTGACAACGATGACGACCTTGACAAGTAAATATTTAGATGATATCCGTTACGTTTTCATTTTCGCTGGTTATTGGCCCGTGGGCTAATAATATATATAAACATATAGTATATGACATAATTTGTTTTGGCACCTCAATGTGAAGCTAAATCACAGCAAAAACTCATCCGCTCTAATTGGTTCTGTAAATTTAGGAAGTCGTACAGTATCTATATATATGTAACTTCTCACCAGCCTGCAAATTGTTGAGTTCTATTTCGATATGGAAGAGAAGACACTATTTTCCGTTTTTGTAATCAAATAATACGGAAAAATGATTGCATATTATGACTGACTATTTGCAAAGGTAAATCACACGCTTTAGCAATAAAATATTGAACAGTGCTTAATTTTCCATTTTTTCTTAATAATGTAGCAATAAATTTGTGCTTTGCAATCAATGATGATTATAATAACCCCACAATTTAAAGTATTCAAATACAGCTCATATACATTTTTTAGAAATATTTATTTACAAAATTAATAATACGCCTGCCTGTCTTTTAAATTAATAGTTTTTTTTTTTTTTTTTTTTTTGATTGTTTTTTTAAGCTGGCAGCTAAAAGTGTGCTAATTTAAGACAGGCTCGGGTGGATTCGAGTTGCATAAATGTGTTGAAATCTATTCAGCTATTATAACCAATTATTGAACTAATAGCCAACTATTCAGAAAGATTTCATATTTGACCCAAAGTCAAGCGGCTGATACAAGTATTTACTTTATGATTGCTAAACACAAAACTTGCATCTTATATAAATATCGATTTGGTCATTGACTTTTTGATATTGTCAATATTTTGTCAGTTCTGATTTATAGTTTATAGTAGGCAAGTCTATGCATGCTAATAGGGGTGTGTGGGTCTTTGGTAACTTTTATAAAATAATATTTCCACTCAACTCAAGCTAGAATGTTGTGGATCTGTGACAAATATGTGCCTTTGAATGCCTTACCGCTTTCCTGGTATTTTACTAGACACTTTACCCACTTACGCACATGTAAACAACTTTTTAATTAGGTGTGGGCTTCACATGGCGTTGTTTTCCACAGTTTTCCACTCACAACAAGTACATTTCTTGTGTGAATAAAATTAACACGAATTGAAATTGCATACTTAATTGAAACGAGTTTTCTACACACATCAATAGAATCATTACATAATTGCATTGCTAATCAAACATCGTCACCAGCCGCATATATTCAATATAAAGTTGTATCTTACCTTGTTTTTAACATGCATGGAAAGTACATTTTATAATACTCTTATCTGATTTATCATTTGTTAGTATATTAAATATATACTTTATAGATAAAGAGTATCTTCTAATCGAGCAATACCAGATAGAGAACTCATACTTTTAATACCCTCGTCATGAAATGTGTAACGCACTGAAACTGGAATTTTCCAACAGGATGACGATCTCAGTCGAACTATGACTAAGAGATTTGCCTTTAAAAACTTTTATCGCTTAATTCATAAGCTTCATTCAATTGTTTCCTACATACACAATTAAAATAATGTTTTTACTTCGGTGTAAGGCCGGTAATCTCAAACGCGTCTTTGGATACCTATTAAAAATTCCTAGTCCTAGCTTTTAATTGTAGCCAAAGGCGGAAGAACGAGCTGAAAACATTGTTTCATTTGTCTTTTTATTATTTTTGTAAAAAATTTTCAAAATACCAACAATTTATTTGTTTTGGTGCGACAGATATCTAAGCAAACAAGAGTACTGTAGTCGAAAGTGCCCGACTGTCAAATACCCTGTACCCAGCCAATACATTCAATTATTATTTTCTGTCAAAATATTACAAAAAATTGGCTTGTAAAGTGCCTAAACCCTGGAAAGTGCCTTATAAATGACATTCCCAGACTTCAAACAGCCATAACTTTGTCAAAACTGAACCGATCTTCAATCCCGAGGCCATTCTGATCATTATTTGGCATCACGTGTAATTCGACAACTTAAGTTCATAAAAATTTGAAAAAAAATTTTGGATTTTTTTGACAAAAAAAGCATAAGGGGGGACCCTTACAAATTTTGATTTTTCAAAAAATAGAATCTTGAAATTTTACGTTTAATTGATTGTGGGTGTCTCAACTAGTATAAAAAACTATACGAAAAGTGATTTTGTGGTGTTTCATTTTTCTGTCAAAAATCACGCCAAAAGTGACAAAAAAATTGACTTGTAAAGTGCCCAAACAACGAAAAGTTCCTTATAAATGACATTTCCAGACTTCAAACAGCCATAACTTTGTCAAAACTGAACCGATCTTCAATCCCGAGGCCATTCTGATCATTATTTGGCATCACGTGTAATTCGACATCTTAAGTTCATAAAAATTTGAAAAAAAAAAATTTTGGATTTTTTTGACAAAAAAATCATAAGGGGGGACCCTTACAAATTTTGATTTTTCAAAAAATAGAATCTTGAAATTTTACGTTTAATTGATTGTGGGTGTCTCAACTAGTATAAAAAACTATACGAAAAGTGATTTTGTGGTGTTTCATTTTTCTGTCAAAAATCACGCCAAAAGTGACAAAAAAATGGACTTGTAAAGTGCCCAAACAACGAAAAGTTCCTTATAAATGACATTTCCAGACTTCAAACAGCCATAACTTTATCAAAACTGAACCGATCTTCAATCCCGAGGCCATTCTGATCATTATTTGGCATCACGTGTAATTCGACATCTTAAGTTCATAAAAATTTGAAAAAAAAAATTTTTGGATTTTTTTGACAAAAAAAGCATAAGGGGGGACCCTTACAAATTTTGATTTTTCAAAAAATAGAATCTTGAAATTTTACGTTTAATTGATTGTGGGTGTCTCAACTAGTATAAAAAACTATACGAAAAGTGATTTTGTGGTGTTTCATTTTTCTGTCAAAAATCACGCCAAAAGTGACAAAAAAATTGACTTGTAAAGTGCCCAAACAACGAAAAGTTCCTTATAAATGACATTTCCAGACTTCAAACAGCCATAACTTTGTCAAAACTGAACCGATCTTCAATCCCGAGGCCATTCTGATTATTATTTGGCATCACGTGTAATTCGACATCTTAAGTTCATAAAAATTTGAAAAAAAAAAATTTTGGATTTTTTTGACAAAAAAATCATAAGGGGGGACCCTTACAAATTTTGATTTTTCAAAAAATAGAATCTTGAAATTTTACGTTTAATTGATTGTGGGTGTCTCAACTAGTATAAAAAACTATACGAAAAGTGATTTTGTGGTGTTTCATTTTTATGTCAAAAATCACGCCAAAAGTGACAAAAAAATTGACTTGTAAAGTGCCCAAACAACGAAAAGTTCCTTATAAATGACATTTCCAGACTTCAAACAGCCATAACTTTGTCAAAACTAAACCGATCTTCAATCCCGAGGCCATTCTGATCATTATTTGGCATCACGTGTAATTCGACATCTTAAGTTCATAAAAATTTGAAAAAAAAATTTTTGGAATTTTTTGACAAAAAAAGCATAAGGGGGGACCCTTACAAATTTTGATTTTTCAAAAAATAGAATCTTGAAATTTTACGTTTAATTGATTGTGGGTGTCTCAACTAGTATAAAAAACTATACGAAAAGTGATTTTGTGGTGTTTCATTTTTCTGTCAAAAATCACGCCAAAAGTGACAAAAAAATTGACTTGTAAAGTGCCCAAACAACGAAAAGTTCCTTATAAATGACATTTCCAGACTTCAAACAGCCATAACTTTGTCAAAACTAAACCGATCTTCAATCCCGAGGCCATTCTGATCATTATTTGGCATCACGTGTAATTCGACATCTTAAGTTCTTAAAAATTTGGGAAAAATTTTTTTTGGATTTTTTTGACAAAAAAATCATAAGGGGGGACCCTTACAAATTTTGATTTTTCAAAAAATAGAATCTTGAAATTTTACGTTTAATTGATTGTGGGTGTCTCAACTAGTATAAAAAACTATACGAAAAGTGATTTTGTGGTGTTTCATTTTTCTGTCAAAAATCACGCCAAAAGTGACAAAAAAAATGACTTGTAAAGTGCCCAAACAACGAAAAGTTCCTTATAAATGACATTTCCAGACTTCAAACAGCCATAACTTTGTCAAAACTAAACCGATCTTCAATCCCGAGGCCATTCTGATCATTATTTGGCATCACGTGTAATTCGACATCTTAAGTTCATAAAAATTTGAAAAAAAAAATGTAGGATTTTTTTGACAAAAAAAGCATAAGGGGAGACCCTTACAAATTTTGATTTTTCAAAAAATAGAATCTTGAAATTTTACGTTTAATTGATTGTGGGTGTCTCAACTAGTATAAAAAACTATACGAAAAGTGATTTTGTGGTGTTTCATTTTTCTGTCAAAAATCACGCCAAAAGTGACAAAAAAATTGACTTGTAAAGTGCCCAAACAACGAAAAGTTCCTTATAAATGACATTTCCAGACTTCAAACAGCCATAACTTTGTCAAAACTGAACCGATCTTCAATCCCGAGGCCATTCTGATCATTATTTGGCATCACGTGTAATTCGACATCTTAAGTTCAAAAAAAATTTGAAAAAAAATTTTTTTGGATTTTTTTGACAAAAAAAGCATAAGGGGGGACCCTTACAAATTTTGATTTTTCAAAAAATAGAATCTTGAAATTTTACGTTTAATTGATTGTGGGTGTCTCAACTAGTATAAAAAACTATACGAAAAGTGATTTTGTGGTGTTTCATTTTTCTGTCAAAAATCACGCCAAAAGTGACAAAAAAATTGACTTGTAAAGTGCCCAAACAACGAAAAGTTCCTTATAAATGACATTTCCAGACTTCAAACAGCCATAACTTTGTCAAAACTGAACCGATCTTCAATCCCGAGGCCATTCTGATCATTATTTGGCATCACGTGTAATTCGACATCTTAAGTTCAAAAAAAATTTGAAAAAAAAAATTTTTGGATTTTTTTGACAAAAAAAGCATAAGGGGGGACCCTTACAAATTTTGATTTTTCAAAAAATAGAATCTTGAAATTTTACGTTTAATTGATTGTGGGTGTCTCAACTAGTATAAAAAACTATACGAAAAGTGATTTTGTGGTGTTTCATTTTTCTGTCAAAAATCACGCCAAAAGTGACAAAAAAATTGACTTGTAAAGTGCCCAAACAACGAAAAGTTCCTTATAAATGACATTTCCAGACTTCAAACAGCCATAACTTTGTCAAAACTGAACCGATCTTCAATCCCGAGGCCATTCTGATCATTATTTGGCATCACGTGTAATTCGACATCTTAAGTTTATAAAAATTTGAAAAAAAAAATTTTGGATTTTATTGACAAAAAAAGCATAAGGGTGGACCCTTACAAATTTTGATTTTTCAAAAAATAGAATCTTGAAATTTTACGTTTAATTGATTGTGGGTGTCTCAACTAGTATAAAAAACTATACGAAAAGTGATTTTGTGGTGTTTCATTTTTCTGTCAAAAATCACGCCAAAAGTGACAAAAAAATTGACTTGTAAAGTGCCCAAACAACGAAAAGTTCCTTGTAAATGACCTTCCCAGACTTCAAACAGCCACAACTTTGTCAAATCTGAACCGATTGTTAATCTCGAGGCCATTTTGATCATTATTTGGCATCCCGTTTAATTCTACATCTCAAGTTTATAAATTTTTGAAAAAATAAAATTGATGATTTTTTTGGCGAAAAAAGCATAAGGGGGGACCCTTACAAATTTTGATTTTTCAAAAAATAGAATCTTGAAATTTTACGTTTAATTGATTGTGGGTGTCTCAACTAGTATAAAAAACTATACGAAAAGTGATTTTGTGGTGTTTCATTTTTTGTCAAAAATCACGCCAAAAGTGACAAAAAAATGGACTTGTAAAGTGCCCAAACAACGAAAAGTTCCTTATAAATGACATTTCCAGACTTTAAACAGCCATAACTTTGTCAAAACTGAACCGATCTTCAATCCCGAGGCCATTCTGATCATTATATGGCATCTTGGTTTATTCAACATCTTAAGTTTATGCACTTTAAAGAAAACAAAAATGTTGAATTTTTTTCCGAAATACATAAGGGAAGTTTCAATCCCAAGGACATGTTTTCTATATACTTTTCTACATAAATGACAAGGTTGTTAATTATGTATTTAAAACAAAATAAAAATTCGTAACCGATTACATTAGAGCATTTATGTCAAATCAAAATTGATGTAATTTAAGTTTTTTTCAAAAACAATAATTCTAAGGGTCTTGGATTGGCGAATAAGAGGGTATTACAAATTTTGTGATCGCTTAGTAGCTGCGTCCGAACAGCGTGTAGAACTTGGGCTTGATTGTGCAGCTGGGATTGATGCATTTGTCGTTGTCTGCTATCTGCGCCGGCTGTTTGAAGGGTATGCACAGAGATTTGGCGCCCATGGCCGGTGCACCGTCCTCTGCCTCCTCTCCGCGTGCGCTGTCCGCTTTGATTTTGTCCTCGCAAGCGATGTCGCCGCAGAAGGGCGAGAGGAGCATGTTCTTCTGCTCGAGCAAGCTGCAGAATTCGGGCCAGCTCTTGACGATCTTCGTGTGCGAGCTGAGATCCTTCTGCGCCTTGGCGAGCATGCTCTCGTGAATGGTCTCGAGCAGCGACCTAATCTTCTTTTCCACATCGACCAGGGCAATGGTAATTTTCTCACCGGTATCACGACGCACGGCGACAATCTGCTTTGCTTTCATATCCTTGGGACCCAGCTCGATGCGGATTGGGACGCCCTTCAGTTCCCAGTGATTAAACTTCCAGCCCGGGGAGTAGTTGTCACGGTAGTCGCCTTCACAGCGCACACCGGCGCCGCTCAATAACCTCTCCAGCTGTTTGCAGGCACCCAACAGCTGTGCGCGCTCCTCATCCTTGGTACTAACAGTGATGCCGCAGGGCACAACGATAGCTTGCGTGCAGGCCACATGCGGCGGCAGCACTAATCCCTGATTGTCCGCGTGCATCATGACCATGACACCAATGGTGCGTGTGGTCATACCCCACGAGTTCTGGTAGACATACTGCTTCTGCTGCGTCTCCGGATCCTCGTAGACAATCTCGAACATCTTGGAGAAATTCTGACCCAAATGATGACTGGTCGCACCCTGTATGGCACGGCCGGAGGCTGAAATGAAGGCCTCCACTGTGGTGGTATAGTCACCGCCAGCAAACTTCTCCTTCTCGGTCTTGCGGCCCTTGACCACGGGTATGGCGAGCATATCCGTGTAGACCTGAGCGTACAGATCTAAGATCTCACTTACTTCCTTGTCGGCCTCATCTTTAGTGGCGAATGCCGAGTGACCCTCCTGCCAGAGGAACTCACGGGTGCGCAGAAAAGGCTGCGGATGCTTGAATTCCCAGCGCTATACAAAATAAACAAAAATTTAAATTATAAGGGTTTTTCTTAGGGATCAGCGCATTGGAAATGCGGTGATTGCGTTTTCTTAACTCACCACAACATTGCTCCACTGATTTAGACGGATTGGCAGATCTCTGTAGGATTGTATCCACTTGGCGTAGGCGGGATACATGACCGTTTCGGAGGTAGGACGCACGGCAATTGGTTCGGCTAAATCCGATTCGCCCGATTTGGTTACCCACGCGACTTCCGGCGCAAAGTCCGCAATGTGCGTTTTCTCACGCTCCAGAGCCGCCTTCGATACGAAGATGGGAAAGTAGCACTCCTTGACGCCCATGCGCGTGATTTGGTCATCGAACCAGTGCTTGATGGTCTTCCAAATTGCAAAGGACCAGGGACGCAGTATATAGCAGCCGGAAACGTCGTAGTATTCAATCAGTTCACCCTTGGTTATCACCTGAGAGTACCAGTCCGGCAGATTGTCCTCCTTGGTGGCCTCCAGACCCAATCTCGTTTGTTTCTTCACACCAGCAGCGGCATCCGGCTTAGCAACAGCTGCTGATTCTTTCTTGGCCGGCTTAGCCGCCTTCTGCTGGGGCTCCTTGGGCGCCTTCTTGACAGCACCTCCTCCGCCACCGCCGCCGCGACCAGCTACGGGAAAATCTGTGCCCGTTTCCTCCTTGTATTTGGCCTTCAGAGCCAACAGCTTGCGGACCTCTTCGTCGACAACGTCCTTGGCAGCATTGCTACTCTTCGCGGCGCGCACCTTTTCACCCTGCGCATTAATGTCCAGCGTCAGCTGCTCCTTGCCCGACGGCGAATCCATCTCCGTTTTTACCGAGACGCTAGACTCGTCAGCAGTTAGATCAATGGTAGCGAGTGTGGACGCTACTGTGCCCGGTTTCCACTCCTGACCAGTGAGACTCTTGTAGTCCGTTTTAAGAGCCAAGAGCAGCTTAACCTCGGCCTCGACCAGCGATTTCTCCGATTTAGCCGACTTCAGCTGTCTGATCTTCTCGCCCTGTCGCGTAATCTTATCTAGCAATGCGACTACGGCACTGTCTGCTGCAGGCTCCGGTGACTTTTCCTGTTTCACTTTGATGGCAGCAGGTGTTGTGGTGCCTGGCTTCCAGTCACTGCCCGTTAGCTTTTTGTAATCGGCTTTTAAGCTGAGTAGCGTCTTAACGGCAGCATCAATGGTGGCCTTATCCGCCTTGGCTGTTTTTAGCTCACGCACCTTGTCACCCTGGGCGGCTATTTGAGAGAGCACGCCAGCAACGTCTGTGGAAGCTGTAGCAGGAGCAGGAGCTGGAACAGGAGCAGGAGCAGGAGCTGGAGCTGGAGCAGCGCCTGGTTTCCAGTCACTACCCGTTAGCTTTTTGTAATCGGCTTTTAAGCTGAGTAGCGTCTTTACGGCAGCATCAATGGTGGCCTTATCCGCCTTGGCTGTCTTTAGCTCCCGCACCTTGTCACCCTGGGCGGCTATTTGAGAGAGCACACCAGCAACGTCTGTGGAAGCTGTAGCAGGAGCTGGAACTGGAGCTGCAGCAGGAGCTGGAGCAGCACCTGGTTTCCAGTCACTGCCCGTGAGCTGTTTGTAGTCGGTCTTTAAGCTGAGTAGCGTCTTTACGGCAGCATCAATGGTGGCCTTATCCGCCTTGGCTGTCTTTAGCTCACGCACCTTGTCACCCTGGGCGGCTATTTGAGAGAGCACACCAGCAACGTCTGTGGAAGCTGTAGCAGGAGCTGGAACTGGAGCTGCAGCAGGAGCTGGAGCAGCACCTGGTTTCCAGTCACTGCCCGTGAGCTGTTTGTAGTCGGTCTTTAAGCTGAGCAGCGTTTTTACGGCAGCATCAATGGTGGCCTTATCCGCCTTGGCTGTCTTCAGCTCACGCACCTTGTCACCTTGGGCAGCTATTTTGGAAAGCACGCCAGCAACGTCTGTGGAAGCAGCAGCGGCAACAGAAGCTGATGCAGCAGCAGGAGCTGGAGCAGTGCCTGGTTTCCAGTCCTGTCCAGTTAAGGATTTGTACTGAGCCTTCAGTTCGAGCAGTTGCTTTACAGCTGCGTCGATTTCAGGTTTGGCTGCCTTCTTGTTCTTCAGCTCGCGCACCAAATCTCCCTGCTTGGCAATGCTGGCATTGACACCAGCTGCGTCGTTGGTGGAAGTTGTTACTGGAACAGGTGTTGCAGTTGCAGCTGCTGGTGTTTGGCCTGGCTTCCAATCCTGACCACTGGCCGCTTTGTATTCGGCCTTTAGACTGAGCAGTTTCTTGACTGCAACGTCAATGTGGTCCTTAGCTGCTTTTTTGGCTTTCAGCTCACGCACTAATTCGCCATGCTGTCCAATTTGTTTGTCCAATTCGGCAGTCTTATTCGTTGCAGCGTTGGCAGTTTTATTGTTGGCAGTCTGAAAATAGAGTTAAAAATTAGTCAGTCAGTTAAAATATATGCAAATGAAGCGCACTCGAAAGTTTTCAACGGCTTTTGAATACGTGTCAGCGAGCATCAAATTGCTTTTTATCAAGAAACCAAAGTCTTCTTCTTCTATCGAAAAATACAAACAAACTGATCGCAAGCAAAGTCTGCACACAACTGGTTTTTGCCCTTGTCACTAAACGTTAGAGATGCGCAACGTCGACCAAACTGTGACAGCGATCATTGTGACTGTCAAAATAATACTGTTACTGAATATTATTAGGGGATACCTTGCGGGGTTTCTCTCAATAATACTGAACTATTTATAACTCATCTCTTATATGGCTAGAGGAAATGAGGGCATAGTTATATCCTCGACAACATATCTACGTCAAAAAAAAAAATCGACAAATCTCCTTTTGAAACAATATATAAATAACAGTTATATTACTCTTGTACTCGCTCTTTCTTTGAATATGCCAAGTACAGGGTATCTATTTCTTTCGGCTAGAGCACTCTTCTTTCTTTGTAACGGCAATAAAAAGTATATGTTACTTACATTTGTTTTAGCAACCGGCGCTGAGGCGGCATTGATCTTGAGGCCTGAGGAAGGCACATCTTTGGTGTGGCCATCGGGTATGGAGAAGAGTATGATGGGCGAGGTTACATTTGTGTAGGGACTGGGCGGTGCATATGCGTTGTCCACCTTGAAGAAGCCGCGACGCTGCAGCTGAATGACATCGCCCTTTTTGCATTTCTTGAGCTCCGGATCGCCGAGCATTTGCACCTCATCGCGCGTCTTGTGGCCAATGTACTGCTTGAAGTCCTCTTCCTTGCCGAGAACCGCTTTGCTGATGATGTTATCAAAGTAGACACAGAAGGTGGGCGGATAGGCGCTAGCATCGTCTTCTACGGCGAGCCAGGTAAGCTTCAGTGTTTTCTTGAAGTCCTTGTTGTCCAAATTGAGCGCTGCATCCACAGAGGTGATTGTGCCCTGGGCATCCTTAAGCACCTTCTTGATGAGCAGATTGCCCCAGTTGATAAAGGTGGCGTTCTCGCCCTCCTTAAGCGCCTCAGCATCGACATAGTCAATGTAGATGCGCGGACCCATTGTGACCGTCTTGGTGCCCAGTTTCTCATCCTTGGGATGCACTGGCACCTGCACTTTTTCCACCTTGGCACCCGCCACATTCACAATCACGCGCTTCTCGTGCTCCAAAGCTGTGTATCGCGGTGCAATGGGATCAATGACCTTTTTGTTAAAGGCCCAAATCTTGTCCCAGTTCATGAAGACTACAGATTTACTGCTGCCCTGCGCAATGATGAACTCCCTGAGACCCTCGACGGTCATGCCGCGCCTTATGATGCCGCGAACAGTGGGGAAACGTGGATCATCCCAGCCATCGACCAGTCCGGAGTCCACGAACCACGTAAGCTTGCGCTTCGAAAGCACCGTATTTGTCATATTTAGGCGACTGTATTCCCATATGTAAGGCTTGCGTAGCTTCAATGCATCAATAAACCAATAGAACTGATCGTCACGATCGTGATACTCCATGGTGCGCAACGTGTGCGTCACATCCTCAATTGCATCCACAATAGGACAGGCAAAGTCGTAAGTGGGATACACCCTGAGGATTAGAGAAAGTGGATTAGCTTTGGTAATCATGTTTAATTGGGACTCACTTGTATTTGGTGCCAGTGCGCGGATGTGGTTCGTTTTTGCAACGATAGATGGTAGGATCACGCAAGCAGCCATTAGGCGAGGACATGTCAATCTTAGCGCGCACGCAGCACTTTTGGCCAGCGGCAGAACCCTGCAGCATCTGCTGCCAAAGGGACAAGTTCTTGTCAACAGCTAAGGAAAATGATATGATATATTAAGGATTCTAGGATGTTGATAATGAGTGTGCACTTACAGTTGGAACGATTTGCGGATTCGACGCGCTGTTCGCGTTCCAGCTTCATCTGCTCTGGCGGCGTATCGTCCACATAGGCCTTGCCCTCTTTCAACATTTGGACGCAATAGTCGAGCATGAGATCAAAGTAGTTGGAGGTGTGTGTGAAGACATCCGGCTTGATCTGCAACAGCTCCAAGTCGCCGAGAATCACATTTTCGAATTCAACAGTTTCTTTGGCGGGATTGGTGTCGTCGAAGCGCATAATCAATTTGCCTTGAAAGGCTAGTGCATAGTACTGATTGAGCAGCGCAGCCTTGGCGTGTCCAATGTGCAGATAACCAGAAGCCTCTGGCGGGAAACGCACCACAACTTTGCCCATCTCGGCGCCCGGGAGTTCCACAAATTTGCCCTCCTGCTTGCGTTCGCCGCTCTTTGCCGCAGACTCATTGCTGCTACGCTTAACCCGGGCTTCCTCCGGCAGTGACTGCAACACCTTTTGGATCAAGGGCTGGGCATTGATAAGATCATACCAACGCTGGACATGCTGAGGAATGCCCTTGGCGGAGAGGAACTCATACCGGGAGTGCATCTCATTAAACAATGCAAAGTCGGCAATGGTCAGTTTATTGGCCACCAGATAGGTGACCGGCGCAATGGATTTGTCCAGGAACGACATTGCCCAGGAGATGTCATCCTCGCAGGTGAGCGAGAAAGACAACCAATGATCGATCTGTGTGCGCTCAATCGCCGTCTCTCCATACAGCTTATAATCGGGAGCAGCACGTGCTAGAGCCCGCAGGACATCGTTGTTGGAGTGACAAACCAGGATACGATTATCCGGAAACTGCAGCGAAGTCTCCTTGCTCCACACTATTTCCACCGGCACCGATGGGTTAATCAAATGTGCCGTCGCCAAGCCGCCTGTGAAGTGTATTTTAATTGATTAAAACTGATGCAATAGCTGAACATATGTTGTTCAATATACATATGTATAAAAACGCATCTCGAAACATAACCCCAAAATATTGATAGCACTTTATTTTAGTTAATAAGTTTTTAACGCTACTTACTTATGGGTGGATTGTTAACGTTCGCCTTTAACTTAATGGACATTTTGTTAAATGTAATATATTCGTTTGCAAATGTAAAGTCAAATTGTGAAATTGCACGACTTATACAGTTATATTCGGCAGGCTGCCACAACGTCGCTTCTATTTTTATGAAAGAAGAGTTAAATGAACGAACGTTTCATTTGTTTGGCAAAAAAAATGAACTACTAAATTGCTCCAGAGATATTCCCTCCATTGCAATTTATAAGCCCGCCTAAAACAACACACAAAAAATGTTATAGTTAACTTCATACGCTGCTGGAAATAATATTTAAGATATGCGACCCTAATTTTTATATTTATTATTAATTTTCATTGCTATCAAAATTTATATCGATAGCACACAAGACATGTTTGCCATTCCCAGCGCACTGGTTCACAGCTGATTGCATGCGACCGCAGTGAACGTTTATTTACGTTGAAGCAGCATTTTCTTTATGTACTGAGTGAAAAAGTAAGGTTTTACTAATATTTCGGATTTTTAAGCCGCAAAAAAAAGCAAAACACATAACTGCAACAGCTATTATGGTAAGTAAGCTTAAATGGCAGCTAAGCTTACGTTTTTTAATATGATAACTGACATTTAAACGTGTTTTTCAATTGCCTCGCTGGCCTTCACTGAGTCACCGTTTTAACTGTATGTAACTGTAAATAGCAGACGTTTTAAATTGAAATTATATCTATTGTAGATGTTGTTCATGCTGCTGTTCAGTCGTCAGGGCAAATTAAGGCTGCAAAAATGGTATATGGCCTATCCGGACAAGACCAAAAAGAAGATTACCCGTGAATTGGTCACTACGATTCTAGCCCGCAAACCGAAAATGTGCTCTTTTCTTGAGTGGAAAGACTGCAAAATTGTCTACAAGCGGTAAAATATAAAATCAATAATTCATAATATATATTTTTATTTATTTATTTAATGTCGACTATAGACAGTCAAAATAGGAAATCGAATTAATAAATTCAAGAATTCAAAGTATATAAAAAATATATTTAAAAGTTACTATATTTACATATATTGCTCTGCCTCTTGTCAACTGTTGTGGTTTGTATAATTTATATATAATTTGTTGTATTTTACAGCTATGCCAGCTTATATTTCTGTTGTGCCATCGAGCAGAACGACAACGAGCTGCTGACACTGGAGATAATTCATCGTTATGTTGAGCTCTTGGATAAGTATTTTGGCAGCGTAAGTTATTTACTATTATGTTAACTATGTTTGTTTATGAGAATATGTATTTGCAGGTCTGCGAATTGGATATTATATTCAATTTTGAGAAAGCGTATTTCATATTGGACGAGCTGCTGATTGGTGGCGAGATCCAGGAGACATCGAAGAAAAATGTCCTTAAGGCGATTGCCTCACAGGATCTGCTACAAGAGGTCAGTACACCCGAGACATATGATCTATAAATGCATAGCGTTGTGTATATAAGTATATATATATCTATATATGCCGGAGATATTGTTAATTGTTCTACATATTTATTCAAATCGCTGGTTTTTCAATTATTATTTTTATTTCGTTAGTGTTTGTTTCCATACAACTCATGCATATCACTCGGTACATATACGTTTCAAGTTCTCTCTACCTAATTTTTGTTTGACTTTCTTTACTTTCTCTAATTTGTGCAAACGAAACTAATCGACTCTATATATATATATATTCCAATATAAATCTAATCTTACTGAATATTCAACACCAAAAACAGCAAGAAGAGTTCTTTTACTCACTGCAATAACTTTTTATTTACGAAATTATGTGTGTAGTATATATTCGTATATTCAGTGAAACTGTTATTAATCTTAAGTTTGATTCAAATTAGATTGATTAAGATTGAATTTGATTATTTTTTGCGTTTACTTGTCATTGCATGCCTCATGCGCGTCTCAATTTATGTTCCAAAACTACTTGCCAACAAATCAAACAAATAAACAAACATACAACAAAAAACAAAAAAAAAAAAAAATATACAATAATAACCGCAACTAAATGTGAGAATTAAATGAATACGTTTTTTGCCACAGTATTGAGCTTGCCATAATTGTAAATCCTATAGAAATGAAACCAACGTAGTTCCGTCCATCAAACATATAGAATATATATACGTATATATGCCATTAATATGTAGTCAAATGTGTAGTATAATTTTTGTGTATTGTTTCATAGACTAAAAAAAAACCAATATAATAGAGGAGGTATCAAGTTATTTGGTTTGCATGAGCTTTGTAGTTGTTTTGTGATTACATACATATATATTTATCATACCGTTATTTGTAGCAATGTGCTGTAGTAACTAGTACTAACTAAAAACTAAAACAATATATTGCAAGATACATACCAATACTTATTTACATACTCATACATATCTAAATGTGTAACCATAATACCCTCTCTCTTGTTATTATTAACGCTTACCCTACCCGCCACTGCATATATCGATGTTAATACAACCATCAACAGGACTTCAATGAGTATCTGAACTAATCAGAATTGAAAGAAAAAAAACAAGAAAAAACAAACAAAAAAGTGTAAAAAGATAAAACGATACGCGCATATATTAAAACATAGATACTTTGCCAATTGCAATACCTAAACAATTACTAGCACTACAGTTTATAGGTATACTAAAGAGCGTTAATTGGCGCTGGGAATTGGTTTTCTTTTTTTCAATTATATTTTGATAAATTCAAACGAATACCGTAATTTGTGTACATGCCAAAACGTATTAGAAATGTCGAAACTTACAAAAGTCTTTTTGATAAAAACAAATCAAGGCTGTAAATAATGCAAAGCTTTTCCCGTTTTGGACGGCCGCACACAAAAAAAAAAAAAAAGAGAAAAATAATAAATTGTAGTTTGTGATCTGTACCGCCCTGCCCGCCACGCCCCCAGCGCGCTTGTATTACATACGCATACATGCATACTATGTACAAATAACTGTTCAAACTCTCACACACACACACACACATACAGTTAAACCGATTTACATACAAAAAGCTGTGCCGTTTTTCTTCTTTTAACAAAAATGAAATGAAATTAAAATTTAATTTCGACACACACACATATGTACGTACACACACACACACTCACGCAACAACTTCTTCTAGTCTTTTTATCTACGTATCTACTCTTCTTGTTCTTATTGTTCTTATTCTCTGTACTCCAGGACGAAGCTGTTGAGGGCACTTTAAGAGACATTGGACTACTCTAAAAGAAAGCCAAATTCGTAGAATGTAGTTGATATTACACATACGCCAATATGCACGCACGCCTCTAAATAAACATAAATACACACTCACACACAGACACACACACTTACATAAGTACTTAGCTGCACTGAAAAAAAAACTAGACACCTCACAATAGTGTATTAAACAAATTTTGTGTGTGTGCTGATAAAGCGTTAAAGCTAAACTTTATAGTAATTGAATTTTCACAATTTAAACAAAAGAAAAAAAAACCAAGTGCGATTAGTATTTTCAAACTCATGTAGCGCATCTGCTAGTCGGTGTGCATAAAACAAGCATTTATGGCGCGGTTATTTTCCCTCCTCCTTTCGTCTTGAGAAAAGTTCATGCAAAAACGCTAATACCCAACATTTTACTTAATCTCCTCATAAGCGTTTTAAAATAATTTATTTAGAAAATCATTCCAAGACCATCAAGTAAGAAGCAATAATGTTTTCTTTGGGCAATAACAGTTGAAACTAGGAAAAGAAATGCAATACGTAGAAAATGTAAGCTTTAAATTTTGAAAAAAAAAAAAATACTTTGAAAACAAGCGGCAAATATGTAAATGAAAAATGAAATGTAAAACTTTTAGTAGTAAATAATAATATATAAAATCCAATAGTTTATATACAATATATTTAATAACTCTATATATACATATGTGTGTTGTACATTTTAGCCAAATTCCTGTGTTTTGTATTCAATAATAAACAAACGAAATATTTTTCAAAAACAAAAAACACCATAATTGTATGTATGTATTTGTATGTAAAAATTATGTACTTAATATGCTTAGAGGTAAGGTTGAACGGTGATCTTGTTATAATTTTATTTGATCGATCCCTTTTAGTTTATTACTTTAATTATATACCTTGTGATTGTTGTTATTGGTAATATAATAATTGTTTGAGACTGGCTCGATTCACTGTGCTGACTTTTAACTGTGCCTCTTTTATCTTTCTCCCACTTTCTCGCTCTTTCTCTCTCTGTCTGTCTCGCGTTTCTCTTCGAAAAAATTATAAATAATCGGCAGTTTGTTCCTCATTGTCCACCTGCCGATTCTGTCCAATTTGGTGTCCATTAGCTTAGCTTTACTGTTAGTTTATTTTGCGAAACAAACATTTAATTATTTTTGTAGCACATGTATCAAATTTATTATCTTTTTGTTGGACCTTCATCGAAATGAAATACCGAGTATACATAATGAAGAAAGCATTTCCATTTTACAGGATGAAACACCGCAAAGTTTCTTTGACGATCATGGCCTTGGCTAGAATGCAACAAATGCGATCCCTTAACCAAAAAAGTCGCCTTAATTATTGCGTGTATTTGTATTCAACATAACCGAAAAAGTATATACATATATCGTATTTGTCATATTTTAATGATTACACACAATTAACAGCTACAAATTTTTATATATACATAAATGCTGTTACACATATATATTTATTCAAATGTACTCGTAGCTTATTCCATTCACAAACTGCATGGCAAATTTAATTTGCCCACTTTAAAATACACAAAAACATACTAATTACTTATTAAACAAACTAACCCACATTTAACAATGACATTGTTGTACCTCTGAGATGAAACGTTGTGCCGTCTATAAGCCCCATGGCGCTGGATATTTAATATATCGTTAAACATCAAACATATATACATTCATATTGATAGACGTTAATAGTTTGAACTAAACAATTTAGTTACAAAATAAGCGATTTAAAAAACCTGCGTGCTCAACTATATGAATTAATATATATATCATTGCTAACCACATATTAAATATATCTTCACACATCATCTTTAAAATATGGCGCTGCATTTGTTACACATAAAAATATATGCTAATAAAAATAAAATTCATTTTGAAAACATTTGGCATTTTCATTTGGTCACACTTTTAGTCTAAGTAGTTTGTGTCTTGGCTTAAAAGTGTTGCTGTCTCGACTCGATTACAAAAGCAACTCCAACTTGACGAAGGAGTATTCGCCGTTACCTAGCATTAATTGTTGTTTTTAGCAATTCTGACATGTATGTGCGTATGTGTGTGTGTAGGGGGGAACAATGCCCAGCTAATTAATAATTGTGTAGGTTTACGTTTTGCTAGCACTCAACTGTTGTGTACGCAGAACGCACTTAGCTCAGTCTCGCACCTAGTGGTGTGTCACAGCCAGCACTCACCATGCGTGGTGAGTGGCTCGAGAATTTGGAATAATAATACTAATTAGATAATTCCGGTTCGAGAATTAGAATCACAAAATTATAATTTTGAAAAAAGTCTTAAAAAATGTAGAAAATCTGTTCAAACCGCCCTCAAAAATTTTAAACATTTTTTGATAATAATGGACAAATTTAGAATTTTTTTTTATTTTTATTTTTTTTTTGGTAAAAAACTTTTAAAAACTTGTAAACGATGGCGTCCTAGCAAAGGGACATTAATTTGTTACAATATATCTGATAGCGAACGAGATATTTAATTTGTCCGTCCTTGTGCATATATTTATTATTTAGTTACAGCTCTGTAGCTGTTTTTGTGAAATTTGCTTCATGGCATTGCAGGTATGTATGTATCTATTAGTTATAGTTTTCAAATCGGAAAACTTTAAAACATTAGTATACCTGTCGTATGAGTAATGTGTTAAATAAATATAAATATTAAATAAAATGGAAAAGATAATTGAATCTTATTTAATAATATTTTATTTCATATTTTTTTAGCGCTCAATTATTAAATGTCTAAAAATTGACTTCTCATTAACGATTTTTAAATATTTGTATTTTGTTTGAGTTGTTTTATTTCATTACGATACATTGTATGTCATTTGTATGATGCTGATAGCTTTTTAAATAAGCAACTTCTCGATTATTAAATCTATCGATGTATTGCTCAACATTCAAATTTTCATCACTATGTTGCCAAAAAAAAAATACAAAAACATCACGGAAAAAGAAGAACGAGCGCCTGACAGTCTGAGAGGGAGTATAATTTGAAGACAAAGAGCCAGAGAGAGAGTGAATAATGAGAGAGTAGATCCGAACGAGAGCGAGATGAGCGAATGAATGGTGGGCAACGCTCCCGCTATTTTCCCAGTGTTGTTGGTGGGAATTTCCGCTGCGGCCGCCAAAAAAAAATTCAACACGCCGAATTTGCCGAGTGTCGAAGCTACTCGAGCTAGCTGGCGAGCATTGAAACAGTTTTCGGCCCAGTCAGAGCGCACCATCGTCTTCAGCGAAGCACAAGCACAAGGCACACACAACCCACTAGGTGGGTGCTCATTGTACGTTACGACGGGGGCACTGCCACAGAGACACCACAGAGAACAATTTTCATTTGCACATACCACACATCAAAAAGGCAAAAAGTGGGCAACAATGTACAAGAAACGCAGAAAAAACTTGAAAACTTGTACATTAAAATTGTGAAAAATTTTCCATAAACAATCCGAGTTGTGCTACTCGCAACGCGAAGCGTAACGCGAAATTTCCAAAAAAAAAAACCAGTGCAAAAAAAAAAGCAAAAGTAAAAGTCCAAACGCCTGGCCGAAAAGGGCGAAAAGAAAATTCAGCAGCAGCAGTGAAAATTCTCAAGATGTGTAAACGCTAATGAAAATGGAAAATTATTGTGCAAATTATGTGCAGCAGCTTCTTAGTTATGCGAATTTTGTCCAGCTAAAGTATATGGTACATAAAATGTTGTATCTGTGTGTCTGCGTATCTGTGTGTGTTTGTCTGTGTATGAGTGTGTGCGTGAAAATTACGTTGTCATATGTGCAAAGTTCGTCAGCAGTTGTTTTGCAGCCATGGAAAATTAAACTTTTCCCATGCAATTATTAATTTGAACACAAAAATGTTCCATGCTTTTTTTTTTGTATTTGTGGCAACAACAAATATGTATATAATAAAAGCCACGCATTCAAGGACTTTGGCTGTTATATGTGTAGGTGTGTATGTGTGTGTGTGTGTGTGTGTGTGTGTCTGTGTGTTGCAAAGGAATCACAGGAGCAGTCGAGGCAGCAAGAAAAAAATTCTCTATCTATTGCGATTTGCTCATGCGGCTCGAAAAGAGCGAAGCGCGAGTGAGTGATAGAGAGAGAGAGAGAGAGAGAGAGAGAGATAGAGAGTGGAAGTGTGGGGAAGTGAGGTGTTGGGGCAGTGTTGGGGAACGGTTGTGAGTGCTAAGTGTTGCGGCTGCTGCTGCTCACTATACATGTGTATGTATATTTGTATATGTATGCCCACACACACACACACACACACACTGACACATTTGAGTATCTGTGTGAGCAGCCTCCCAAGTTTCTCGCCTCAGCATCATGAATGATTTCATTTAATTGCCACAACAATTAAAAAAGAAAAAATATGTAGCCGCAATTGTTGCGGCTTGCAAGTTTTTCATTCTGTTAGCTTTTGTCGCAAAAAATTCGTTGCTTTCTTTTGTGATTTATCCTTAAACTTGGCCAATTTTGCCCATTAATTTTGGCTTCTGTTTCGCGTGTGGTGAATTGGATAGTGCGCATGCCACCTGGCGACCAGGACATGAACATAAACCTCCCACGTCGACAGCGACAGGCCTTTGTGGCATACTTGACTTCTATAGTTAATAGTTGAATACAAATATACAAATACAAATACAAATACTAATACATATATAAAGCTTGTGGTCCTTTTTATATTGTCATAAAGTTGAAAATTTCAAGTGTGACGTCTATTATTAGAATTCGTATGAGTTAATGGTCAAGCTTCTGGCAACTGTCCTTGACTGAACGCAGGCTTTGTAGCTGTGCGTGGGCGTCATAGAGTCACCCATACACACACACACACACACACACACACACACACACACATACACGAGACAGGCATAGAGGTCTAAAAGTTTCAGACCGTTCCCGAGCAAAAAGTTGACTATGCGGTCATCATCATTATAATTGCTGGTTGCTCCTGAATTATTATGCTCTTTTAGCTATTCTATTTAGGATTCTGTGCTGCATACTTATCGGGGCGGGGGCCAAGGGAAATTGCAATTTCATTCAATACTTCAACGTTTGGGGAAAATAGAAAACTTTAAATGCAATTTCATTGGAGCGTAAACTCTCTTTCTCTCTCTCGCGCTTGCTCGCTCACTTGCACTTGCTGGCTCTCTTGACACGCTGTTGATATCATATTTTTGCCAGTTTTATTATTATATGATGCCTACTATTGGGAGCGTGGGGGTTTCTGTTCGCTTAAATAACGGGTATTGCTGCTCACCCAAAAACTCACCACGCATCGCCTTCTGAATTGTTCTCTTGCGCACGCTCTCTCTGTCTCTATCTCTCTTTGAAACTCCCGCTCGTGTATAATGTGTTATCTCGAAACTTTTATTGCCTGACGTTTTTTTTGGGGGTGCGGCGCCCACGTAGCGAACAGGAGGCAGAGCGCCATGAGTGAAAAACATGCTTCTACTGCGGGTCTCGAATCTAACGAACATTCCAACATTTTCACTGCTGTTGTTCACATCAAATCTACCGAATTAATTTGACACGCAACGTGCAAATATAAATATTAAAAAGAAATATCAAACAAATTAATATATAATTGAAACATTAAAAGGATTTTCCGATTCTGTGTTATTTAAAGTGTGTTTTTTTTTTTTTTTGGTTTTTAGTGCAGCGCTTGAAGCAAAAGTCACCGTTAATTGTAAATAAGTAACAAAGTATAAGAAACAAACACTCCACCAAACTTGAAACGCATAGTAAACAGAATAATTCTAAATATATACAAGTACCACTACAAAGAAACAAAAATGATATACATAACTATTATTAAATGTAAATGACAACGTAGCCTTCAAACTCAACTAGGAAACCTACAAATCTAAAAACAAGAATAAGTAAACTTAAATTAATTAAATTAATAGTTATTGCTGCCATCAAATTGAAAAAAGTGGGCGCAGAGGCGCTGAATTCCGGCAATCAAATGTCTGGATAAAAAAGCAACAACCAGTTGACCAATGGATGAAAATGCAGCCGTCGTCGTCATTTTTGTCGTCGTCGTCGTTGTCCATTTGTCATCGCTTTTGTCAGCAGCAGCAGCAGCAGCAGCAGCCGAAGTCGGAGCGGAAGCTGCCACAAGAACAGCAGCAACAGCAGCAGCAACAACAGCAACAACAACCTCAACAGCAACCAAAACACCAAAGGGCCGCAGCAGCATTAGTAGCAGTAGCAGCAGCAACAGCAGCAGCAGCAGCAGTTGCCGCCACAGTCCAGCAGCAATTGGCGACATTAGCAGATCACGCCTACTTTTGTACGCCCAAATCGCTGGAGGCGCCGCCACCGAAGCTGCAGCTGCACAGCACCAGCTCAAGCTCAAGCCCAAGCTCTCTGCCACTGCCTCAGCTGGCTGCGGCTTAGTTCGCACCAGCTGCTTCAGTTAGTTGGCCATTGGCCAAAAACCATTGTTAAGGAGCGCAGGCAGGCGCATATCGCAGCACAGCCTATCTACAACAGCAACAACAACACCAATCCAATAAAGCAACAAACGCTTCAACAACAACAACAACAATAGTAGTAGTAACAATAGATAGCACATAAAGTCTCGTGCCAACCACAACCACAACAACAACAACAGCAACAGTCCCCACAAAGCACCAACTACAAACTACAACTACAACAACTACAACAACAACAACGCCAACATCACTTAACAGTCCCACGCGATTTTTAGAACGGAGCCGCCCCGGAAACTGTAGCTCTAGCAGTAGCTGACAAACAAAATGGCGGATGGTGGACATTCATTTGTGAAGAAGACATTTCATAAGCCAACTTACTGTCACCACTGCTCAGATCTACTGTGGGGCCTTATACAGCAGGGCTACATCTGCGAGGGTAAGTAACAATATTAAACAACAGTTAACAGAGTAGTGGGCAGTGCAGTTTTCATTATTATCTCAACCAAAGTATATTTGTATCTCTTAGTAAAAAAACAAATGTGATCTATAACACTGGTTTAATGTGAGTAATTATAATACCTCTACTGAAATCTGTTTATTTCGGTGAAATCAATTTTAGGCGTTTCTAAAAAGTATATGTTTTGGATGGAAATTAATTGATATCGCTGCTCTTTCAAATACTAGTGATCAATATTTGCATATACCTAATCTGGAAACTGGTTTTTTTTCGACTCCAGTAATCTCGAATATAACAATTATAACATTTTTGTATAACGGCTAACAAGGCTTCCGTTAATTCTGTTTTGACAACTGAATCGATGCATCATCATCCGTATTGTCTACCAATGGAAATCTTGTGGAATTATTAATTTCGCTCAGCGCTTGTGGCTTTTAGGCAGCAGCGAGTGCCAAGTTGAAATTAATGGGCACTAAACGGCTAAAACGGGCAAATCCAAAACGCAAATCATTGCAAAGTGGGCCCCAAAATGTAAAAATACATTTGTCTAGTTTCGAAAATACTTTTGAAATTTGCCATAAACTTGTGGACCGACAGCAACAGAAAGCAATCGTGTGATTTTTACAAGCTGCATCCGCACGTTCCCCACATGACCAAAACAATATACGAAATGCACGCCACTGATGACGATCATCATCATCATCATTATCATCTTCATCGGTATGATTATCATCGCTGAAGCTAATGCTATTTGTGGCCAAAAGTGTGCGCATTTGAACTTTAACAAACTGTGTGCGGCCAGCGGCTGGCAGTACCGTGACGTTAGCCCGGCCAACAGCAATGGCAACAACGTCACAGACACAGACAGTATCGACCATTGGTGGGGCAACTATTGGCAACTGATGCTGGGCCTGCTGCTGCTGCTGCTGCTGCTGCTGCTGCTGCTGGTGGGCACGAGCAACCATATAGAATCTATCAAACTGGGTGCCGCCTCTCCCAATTGGAAGCGTGTTAAGCGCCGCGCACCAATTTGTTTATTTAAGCTGCTTTTGGCTATTATTATAATTATTGCATAGAGCGTTTTACATATATACAGCTACATACAGCTATGGCCATACAAATAGCACAAAAGCAAAATAATATTTTGTTTGTCAAGTGTTTATTGCTTAGTTGCACTTAATTTTCAGCTATGCATTAAACACAAAAATTAATCCTTTATCTATGAATATCTTTTGTAATATTTATATGACCATAGCTGTATATGCCAACGCAATTGTTTATAAATCAAGGAATTGACCAAACAAGTCACATGCTCCCATCTTCTCCAGTTAGCAAATTCATTTAGATTATATAAGTATTGACCAAATAGGAAGCCACAAACTATTTCCAATCTACACACACACACACACACACACGCACACACACGCATACAACAAGCCTTTTGCAATTTGACAGTGTCAGCTAAAAATAAGTGCTCATCGCTGGCATATTTTTGAAATGCAATTATCTACGCTGTTGTTGCAATGACATTTTCAGCGTATTAATTGCATACTAAAAGCTAGCGATGTATGTGCACACACAAATGTCATATACATATTATATATATATAAATGTATATGTATATGTATGTGTAAATCTGCTGTGTATCTCTATTTCTGGCTGGTTCAGTTGCAATATGTTTTAGTGCTAAATTTTCATTGCATAGTTGGAGGCGTTGCTCTCATTGGGAAACAAGACGCATACTCAAAAGGCATTGGACGTTGCACTAATTGAGTTGCACCATCTAATTGCGAGTGGCACAAATTTCAGGCTGCACTCGGCTGGAAAGTGTAAATGAAAGTTTGGATTGGAATTGAGATAGCTGCGATTGCAGCTGCAGCTGTAATTGCGGAGGTGTGTATGGAAGTCAAGCCCACAATGCTACTCAAAACTCAAACACACAGTGACAAAATCAAAGAAAGCGAGACAGATAGAGAGAGAGAGAGAGAGAGTCGCCCACACAGTTGCCAGGCAGCAGTTGGCAGCTCTCTTGCTCTCGCTTGAAACTAGGTCGAGATGCACTCTCAATCGCACACACACACCCACACACACCCACACACACACATACACAAACAGGATGCGCACAGCTGCAGGCAACGTTTCAATTGGTTTTCAAGGGTTGCGGGGGCGCTGGCAATGCAATTGTTGCCACAGCCACAGCAGCAGCAGGTGAGCATAAGAACTAAATTGAATGTGGAAAAGTGTGTGGGCTTGTTGCAAGCCGGCATGTATGGGCCTGTCCAAACACCTACACTAGTATAGCCCTACACACCCACACACACACACACACACAGCTAGCTATATGTAGCCACAGCACAGTAGCTGTCATTGCTGCCGCTGCTGCCAATGCTGCCGCTGCTGCCGTCCTAGCCGATAGCGACGAAGGGCTAAAAGTGCGTCATCAATGGCCGCCATGAATGTGGCAGCGTTGGTAGCGGAACTAAAAACCCGACTGCCATATGCCGAGGTGCGGAGGCGGTACCGTTTAATTACCTTCTCCACATCAACGTCGACATCGTCTGCTGCTGTTCCATTCATAAAGAACTGAAAGCAAGACAGCAACCACAGCAACAGCAGCGCATATATACAGAATTTTTTGAATAGGAGGGTCGTCAGTGTGGCTGGCATTACTATCAGAGACAGAGAGGGACAGAGAATGGGAGCGGTAGCGGGTGGTCTTCAAGTGGAATTTCTGACGTTGCATGCCACGCAAACTTTGATCCAACACATTTGGCTTTGGGGATCGATTGGTCCATGAAACAAACAAAACATACTACTGCTCGACAGATAAATACTCTGCCTACATAAACTATAACGCAACTATGACTAAGTAAATCGATCAAGTATAATTTCCAGTAGTTAAGCACTTGTTGCGATTTTTTTTATTTTAAGAGCATTATTTAAGTTGTTTCCAATATGTTGTTATATTTGTATTATTTTTTTTGAATTATTATTATTGTTTTTGAGTATACAATGCATACACTACATTTCATTTCTATAACTATTGCAGAGTGGGATTGTACATAGGAGCGTATACGTAATAACTGATATTAGCTTTTATAAAGAGGAATTTCTGTAGTTGATATATGTACAGAGGAGTTATGCATGTCCAATTTTCTATATATTTCCAATACATGTAGAAATATCCTAGAAGTCTGTGACTCTTTAAAAATATCTTTAATAATTCATCTCAAGTAGTATAAACTAGTCGCAGGGCATGCAAATTCAATCTCTATCAAGTAGCGCAGCTGGCCGCAATGTCGACGTCAACATGGCACGTTGATAGCCATCCATACAGCCACGACGCACGCGATATCCTTGACTGTTGCCTTGTGTGTGCTTACGTACTTGCGAGCGCGCTCCAAAGTGCTGTGCGTGTGTGTGTGTGTGTGTGTGTGTGTGTGTGTCTCACATATATACACATATACAGACAAGTTTTGTAGATGCGCGCATTTGCTTCAATCAAATTGAATTGAGCAGAATTCATTTGCAGTTTTGCAAATTGTATTTATGCGAAACCAAAATCATATTATGCTATTTCGAGGCATTGCCTGTATATAAATAAAGACGACTGCAATTTGATGCACTGATAAATTTGAATTGAGTTTGCTGGCTATGATTTGATTTGCAGCCAAGGCCAACGTAGATTGGCAAAACATTTGATTCCAAAAACGCGTTAGTTGACATTTCCACTGGAATTGAATTTGAATGTTGGCGCTGCGAACGTTGCGCATACGTCATGTTGGACGTGGTCAAGTTCAAGTGCGCACAAAACAAAAACAAAAAATAAATCGAATCGAATCGAATCGAGGGCTATGTAGTATTATTCATGCGTCACATTGATCCAATCATTTCTATATTTACTTATGGTTTCATCTATTTTTGAGTGAGTTGGCTGTCAGGAAGTTTGATTCTAAATTGATTTCCTGCCCGAACCAAAATTCCATAACTCACAGCTGAGCATGCAAAACGAGCTTTCGCTCCATCTCTCTCTCTCTCTCTCTCTCTCTGTCTCTGTCTCTCTCTCTGTCTCTCACTCTTATTGTATACATGTGCTTGTGTGTAAGTGTCGCTGGGGAGTGGGTTCTATGCAAATATCAATTTTAATTGTTGCTATTGTACTACGCATGTCAACTTGTGCCCATTCAATTGCCACAGCGCACACACACACACACACCCGCACGCACTCACACTTTTTTGTATACATACATATATAAATATATTTAGTTTGATATATATATAAATGTGTGTGTGTGTGTGTGTGTGTTTAGCTTGGCAAACATTTTTCGCCACCTTACACACATATTTTTCGGCTTTGGTTTTGACTTTAACTCGCTGAATACTTCTTTGATGTTTCCATTGTTATTGTTGTTATAAGAGCAACACACACACATACACACACACACACACAGGCACAGCGATAACGCGCCCTTGCCAAGCAAAAGAAAGATATAAAAGTAAAAGTGTGTTGAGTTTCGTCAATTTCCCCACTAGTGCAAAGAAAAACATTTGAAAATTTCCCATGCGTCCTCGTCGCGCTTATCTGCTCGGTTGCTACACACACACACACACACACATATATATACATGTTATATATATGTATATATACGTATATGCGTACGCTTACAATTTGGTATACATAATGCCAATGAAAATGCAAACATTTCTGGATTTGAACTTAAATATTAAAAAATAGTCAACTTGCACTCGAATTTTGCTCAGATTGATTTCATTATAAATGTAGCTGATAAAATAATACATGCTGTTATTCAAAATATAATATGTACATATGTATGTATATAGAACGATTGAGAGGCTGCAGTTGAATCCGTGCCAACGTCACGTTTGGCCAAAAAAATGATGATCCACTTTGGAGCATGCAACATGCGCCGTAAACGTTTCGAGTACTCGTTTATTTATATACATAGCTGAACAACAAAACCAACAAATTCATGAGTTCATTCATGACGTCAGAGCGTCAGCGTCAGGTCAGCGGCCTAGTTCTCTCAAATATACATACATATATGTATGAATGTACATACATATGTATGTATATATGTATAACAATATGCATGCTTATGTACATTTGTATACAGATCATTATAAATGTATTCAGCTACATTTACATAAGTCTCAGATATGCATATAAATATATACATGCATATGTATGTACATGCGTGCATATATACATACACGCAAAGTGTGTACAACTTTCACGCATTGCTAAAAATAAAATTCTAATTTCTATGTTGGGCTAAGCACACTCTCAACTAAACATATAGATACACACATACATACGTAGCTGTACACATATCTAGTTGGTGCACTCAATGCTCAGAGTTTCCTTTCTATGTAGTTGTGCAGCTTGCTGCTTCCATTCACATACAGAGCGGGAGCGTAAGGGAGAGCGAGAGCGAAGGTCTTTGTTTGCCCTGCATTATTGCTGCGTTTGCTTTTGCTTTTGTGCGTGCGGCTCTCTGCAGCTTTTGCTTCTCTTTTACGGTGAGCCACTTAGTGTGTGTGTGTGTGTGTGTGCTTGAATGCAAGTGCTTATGTGTGTGTGTGCAAACCTTCAATGAAAATGCTGCCCATGAACTCAAGAACTAACTTGGCCCATGCTATTGGCTATGGCTATGAATGGCGCTAAATGAATGGCTGACGATGACGTGAGATGGTCCTCAGGCTCAGGCATGAAATGTCACATTTACATACTCACATACATATGTATGTACATAGGTACAAAGATACTTGTCTATATACATATGTAGCTACTTAGGTACTGAAATCAGTTTGTGGCATTATGCAGCCATATTTGCCTGTTTCATTTAGATAAGCACTGACATTATATGTACTATATATACATATGTACATGCATTTATGAAAGACTGTCTCTATTCTCTATTGAATGACACTTACATGCTTCCTCCTCTCTTGCAGTTTGCAACTTTATCATACACGAGCGATGTGTCACCAGCGTGGTAACGCCCTGTTCCGGCGTTGCGCCATGCATTATAAAGGTGCGTACACAATCATATAGTATGCAGATATGTACATACATATGTATGTATGTATATACCATAACTTATTATATCGCATACTCATATCCTTGTCACATTGAATAACTTGGCATCTGTCATGTCGTTGGACAGAATCCCGTCGCCCATTGTTGGTCGGAGCCAACTCATCACAAGAGAAAATTCTGCACTGTTTGCCGCAAGCGATTGGATGAAACGCCAGCGGTGCATTGTTTAGGTAAGCCAACATTCACCCATCACCCATCCCACCTACTCCCACTTATCATCAGTTTCATGACTGTCAGTTCATTTTAAATGCATTTCATAACCAATTCCTGTAACAGTCAAGTGCAGTGTCAATTTATTGTTACGATTTGAGTAGATTATATTTATAACTTTGTATCATATTTCCAATACATGTATTACATTAATTATTAATTTTAATTTTTTTTTTTTTATATAAAACACATTAAGTAGATTAATTTCCAATATTGAGAGCATTATAGAATGTATTTTATCCCTAAAACAGTTCTATAGGATAAGCATCTAATTAATTTTTTACCAATTTCCCAGTTTGCGAATATTTCGCGCATACTGAGTGCCAAGATTTTGCCGTGCCCGATTGCACGGAGAATGCAACATACGTGCCCGGCAAGGAATTGCTTAACGTGAGGCATCAAGTGAGTATAACACGAACTTCAACATGATCCATTCGACAATTTACATACATATATTGATGTTAATGATACTTGATGATTCACAGCATCATTGGCGAGAGGGTAATCTTCCATCAACGTCCAAATGCGCTTACTGCAAGAAAACCTGTTGGTCTTCGGAATGCCTCACAGGTGGGTCTCTGAGTATATATGTATATATAAGTATGTACCATATGTAATAGCAAACTATCCAAAGAATTTGCATAAAGATTTCAAAGCAATGAACCTATTCAACCTTGGCTCGTCATTTTGTATCTCGGAAAAAAGTGTAAAAAAGCAGTTCTAGTCCTTAAGTTAAATTATAAGTGTAAAGGAATGACTACTCTAAAACTACATACATATATATTTATATATCTCGTATCTATTTTCTAGGCTATCGCTGCGAGTGGTGTGGCATGACCACACACGCTGGATGTCGCATGTACCTGCCAACCGAATGTAATTTTGGTATACTACAACCTATCTACTTACCTCCGCATTCAGTGTCGATACCACGTACTGAGGTGCCAATTGAGGCGATTATTGGCGTCCAAGTCAAATCGAAGACGTCGCTCGTACGCGACTATTCGTGTCGTAAGTACCAACTGGCCCCATCCCACACAGATCCCCTTTCAAAAAATGCAGATCACAGTCGCGATCCATACGACCCTAGCCCAACTGATTGGCAGCTGCCAATGGGTTAAGGTCTTGTACTCAGCCATTCAGCTCACTCAGCTCACTCACCCAAAACTCACCCAACTCAGCTGCATCAGCTAACGATGTTGTGCACACTTGTATGTATCCTATATATTTATGTATGTCATGGACCAACTCATCTCAAGCTCTATCTCTCTCACACACACACTCTTTGTGTGTCTCGACAAGCCTCATCTTACTCCTCATTCGTACAAAAACACAAACAGTATTCGTCATGTTTTCCAAATTCGTTTCCAGCTGCGGTTTTTCTCATTTTCTCTGTGCGACTGTTTTTTTTTTTTGTATTTTCCTCTTCCTTTTCCTTTTCGTCTTCCTCTTTTGATTTTGATTTCGATTTGATTTATTTATTAAGTTATTCTTGTGTTATTTTAAACGTTTCTTTTTTGGTTTTGGTTGTGCCGCTAACGCCCCGGCAGCCAGCCCGGAACTCGGTGCAGAGGCCGCGGCTGGTGATGTTGGTGCGTCCGGTTTGTGTCTCAAGGAGCTGCTCGAGCTTCACAGACAGCGACTTGAGCAATCGAAACAACATTTTTTACTTTCAACGCCGCCCACGCCCACCTCCTGTGGCTCCATCTCGCTCTGTGTCTCACCCACGCCCTCGCTGACAGTGGGCGAGACGAGCAACTCGCTAGCCGGTGGCTACCGGGGACCGGATGAGCCGGATGCCGAGGAGGATGACTACGAGCAGCAGTGCAATACCACGGAGCACGACAGTGCAGTGCAGCTGACCAACACCACCACCACCACCTCCACCAGCAATGTGCAGCTTGGACCACTGCAAAAGTCACCCTCCGCCAACTCGTCGCTGCATCTGCTCTATACGAGTCTCTTTCGCAAGCTGGCCCATGGTCAGGGGCGGCGACGTCGACGGCGTGGCGCCTCCCACAGCGATGTTGATGATGAGGACGATGATGTGGATGGCGGTGTCTGTGATATAAGCGGTGGCGATCTCAGCGACGACTACGATCACTGTGATGTGTCGCTGCGCAAACGATGCACGCGTCGATCGCCGCGCGATGTCAGCGAGACGGATTACCATGGCGATGTGGAGCTGGAGACGGCGCCGCGGGAGAGCTGCTACGAGACGTCCGATACGGGTGGCGAGCTGACCAACACCGACGATCTCGACTCCAGCATGAATCTGATCAGCAACCTTAGCTATAATAGTAGTAATAGTAACACCTCTAACACCTCCGAGCAGCGCAAAACCCAAGCGCGTTCCACTGCCACTGCCACTGACACTGCCCCAGCTGCAACAGCTGCAACGACTGCAACAGCAGCCAAGGGCAAAGCCCCCGCCCCTAGGCCGCCCACAGCTGGTGCTGCACATGCCTTAAGCGTGCTCGCTGGCCGCAACCCAAAGACTGCTGCACCCTCGAAAGCCAAGACCAAGACCATACTCAGTGCGCCCAAGCACAAGGGCGGCTCAGTGAGCTCACCCAATTCCAGCGACTGCTCCTCGGCATCGCCAGCGCCCCCTGCTGCGGTCCTGCAGCCGGTGCCTGTGGGACGCAGCAAGTCGTTTCAGGAGCCGGGCGTTGCCCGCTATAAGAAATACGGACGTGGTCTGTTCCAGCGTCGTCGCTCCAAGCGCTCACCCAAAGGCGGCGTCAAGAGCAACTACAGCCTGGACAGACTGTCGCAGAACATTGAGATTACCATACAGGACGAGGATGGCAACTATCAGCCATACGATGATAACTATCACACGCTCTCCTCGGCTCGCCTGCCCCTCGATGGCTACGACGATGTGGAGTACGAGGATCTGTATCTGGATGATCGGCCGCGCAGCGCTGGGGGCCTGAGTGGCGATGACATTGCCGGCGATATAAGCGACGGCGCCGCCAGCAGTCGCTCCCGTGCCAGCGATATCGATGGCCAGGGACAGGGTCACGTCTTTGGACGACTGCTGCAACGCGTGCGCGGCCTGTCCGCCGGTTGGCGCAAGCCACGTTACCAGAAGCGCAGAGGTGATTAGCGTTATCCGGTATCCGGTATCCGGTATCCAGTATCTTTGTACTCGTTTTGTAAACTCTCTCTAACAGCAACTGCCACCGACTGCCGTCTACTCTCAGTACTCAGTGGGTCGATTGGCTTAAGTTTGGTTTTGTTTTGGTTCTTGGATTTGTTTCTAGTTATTGAGCTAACCACCTGCTTTAGTTTCTTCTTATTGTTTAACTTGCTAACTAAATACTAACACTATACTAATCACGTACATGCCATCGCATTATATCGCCACGATCACGATCACAATCAGACAGAACTAACCCCCAGCCTGCCATAATACAGATACAATACATAGCATGCTCGACACCCTACTAACACCCTATCCACCCTACCCAACCAGCAAGTAATCGCTAATAACGGTATCTGTATCTCTAGCACGCAGTATATCGGAGGAATTTAGCAGCGGGGATGCGCCTCGCTTCAAGGATGATGAGTCCCTGGGCAAGGGCGAGTCCTCGCATGGCATGAGCGGAGCTGGCGGCGGCAGCAGCAGCGGTGGTGGTGGAGGCACAGGTGCCGCCAGCGGTGGCGGCAGTGGTGCTAGTGGTTCCGCCACACAATATCGCGCCGACGCGGCGACGGGCCACAAGTCGGAGAAGGACAGAGAGAAGAAGGAAAAGGAACGAGAAGAGAAAGATATAGGTAAGTGTCCGTCAATATCCAAGCTCAAGCTCAAGGCTAACACGATCCCTCACACAGAGATGATCAAGGTCTTTGACGGCAACAACTCATTCCGGCGCCAGCAGTACCGTGCGATCATCGTGCAGCGTACCTATACGCTGGAGCAATTACTGACCACCGCCTTGCGCGCCTTTCACATTACGCGCGATCCGAAGGCCTTCTATTTGACGGATCTGTATGCGGCCGCCGGCATGGAAGATGCACCCATGCAGGATCCGACGCCTGTGTTGAATCTAACACACTTGGAGGGCAAGCGACCGGCCATGTATCTCAGGTTTCACGACAGGGACAAGGGTCACGTGCGCGTGTATCCTGGCAAATTGCAATGCTCACTGGAGGATCCTTATGTCAATGTTCCGGTTGATAACACAACCGTTATTAAGGACTTGATACGCGATGCACTCGATAAATTCGGTCTACAAGATAACCAGATACAGGATTATAGGTAAGCTACTTCTAAAGCCAAAGTAATCCATCAGTCGGATTCAATTTTAAACGCTCGACAGATGCTCGGAAGTGCTACTCGATCGTGGAGTTACCGAGCGCATTCTCTCATGGAACGAGCGTCCGTGGGATATTATGAAGCAGCTGGGCAAGGACACCATTCGTCAAATGGAATTGATGCGATTTTATATGCAGCACAAACAGGATCCCCATGGTCCAAATATTGCGCTCTTCGTGGGCAATCTGCCCACAGGACTCTCCCAGCGCAACTACGAGCAGATTTTGAACAAATACGTGACCGATGAGAACAAGTTCATTAGCATTGGACCCATCTACTATGAGTACGGCTCAGTGGTGCTTACCTTTGAGGATGCCCAAAAGGCGGTAAGTCTGAAACCCTTCAAAATCCCTTCAATTTGTGGACGATTTTAGGATCAATTCAAAATATGTCTGATCGCCTGCAGGTTCGTGCTTTCTACAACCTACGCGAGACGATCATCGAGGACAAGAAGCTGTTGGTACTGCTGTTGCCAAATATTGAACCCAGCATGGTGCCCTCGGATGTGAGGCCGCTGCTTGTCTTTGTGAATGTCAAGTCTGGCGGCTGCCAGGGCCTGGAACTAATATCGAGCTTTAGGAAACTTCTGAACCCGTATCAGGTCTTTGACTTGGACAACGGAGGTCCTCTACCAGGGTAATTGGCAATGAAAATCTATACAATGAACTTCAATGTGCTCACTTGTTGAATGCCTTTAGACTCTACGTATTCCGGCAAATTACCAACTACAAGATTCTGGTCTGTGGCGGCGATGGCACCATTGGGTGGGTGCTGCAGTGTCTGGACAATGTTGGTCAGGATTCGGAATGTTCTAGCCCACCGTGCGCGATTGTGCCGTTAGGTACAGGTAAGTAGACAAGCCCTTGGCTTTCCCACCCTGTTTCCTGTTACATAAGGATGACTCTTGTCAGGCAACGACTTGGCGCGCGTTTTATGCTGGGGCTCCGGCTACACCGGTGGCGAGGATCCCCTGAATATGCTGCGCGACGTCATCGAAGCCGAGGAGATACGATTGGATCGATGGACTGTCGTTTTCCATCCGGAAGACAAGCCCGAGGAGCCGGCCATGAAGGCGCCCTCACAAACAACCGGTAAGAAGAAGAAGGCTCACCAAGCACATCTATCGCAACAAACAAATCAGCATCATCAATTACCGGCTCTGACATCGAGTGATATATCAGGTCATTTGATGTTTCAAAATTCTTTATTCTTTTATACGTTTCACTGTCTAATTTATCTAACGACCCCACCCAAAAATCCCAAAGGCCAACCTCCCTGTAAAGAAAGAGCACACTAGTTGTTCTCTTCTTCTCGTTGTAATTTGATGTGTGCTCTTAAGTATTTGCTGTAATATAATTGATCAAAACGCTGATATTTAATTTTAAGCAACTTTCAAGCAACTGATTTTTGTATATAGCGACTAGTATATAATCAATTGCAGGAGTATCACTTATGTATAATTTAGTTCAAATCTTAAAAAAAAAAATACTTGCTACAAGGACAAACCCCAAGACCAAACTGATGAAATGATGTTCAAATATTTATCTTAAAGCATATATTAAGTAGTTGAAAATAAATTCGGATCCCCACCTAAACTCCAAATATTGAATCCCGAGTACTTTTGAAGCCCATTTTGGTAGCTGATGATCAATGCTGTTCATTTTGATGTGTATACGATGTATTTATTTATTTATAAGAGCTGCATGCATCAGTCCCTAGTTGTAGTTTGTTATGGCTCCCAGTTCCAAGGAGTTACAGGTAGTGTATCTAATTCTGTCCAGTCAAGTTGAAGCGAAGTCTTATCACATCGGTAAAACTGACCCATATGTCTATCTCGATGTTTTGTAAATTCAATGTTTGGTGTCATGTGTCTATGTGTGCGTTACCTCCCGAATCTTCCAGCAATTGAAACTCAATTAATCCACTCAATCGATAGGTGGCGCCCAAAATGAGGACAACTCACAGATCTTTGTGATGAACAACTATTTTGGCATTGGCATCGATGCCGATCTCTGTCTGGACTTCCACAATGCTCGCGAGGAGAATCCCAATCAGTTCAATTCACGGCTCCGCAACAAGGGCTACTATGTGAAGATGGGGCTGCGTAAAATTGTGGGGCGCAAGACGGTCAAGGATTTGCAGAAGGAGCTGCGGCTGGAGGTCGACGGCAAGGTGGTGGATCTGCCACCCGTCGATGGCATCATCATATTGAATATATTAAGGTAACTGCAAATTTCAAATGCATTAAATATATCCATCGACTTACTCCGTTTTCTGTTTACAGCTGGGGCAGCGGCGCCAATCCCTGGGGTCCGGATAAGGATGATCAGTTCAGCACGCCCAATCACTACGATGGCATGCTAGAGGTTGTGGGCGTCACAGGTGTCGTTCACCTGGGCCAGATACAGTCAGGCATACGCACAGCCATGCGCATTGCACAGGTGCGTAACTCATACGCCCCGTATACCTGAATCTTACTAAAAGCTGATTTACTCAAACCCACAGGGCGGCCACATCAAAATACATTTGAACACCGATATGCCGGTGCAAGTGGATGGCGAACCTTGGATCCAAAGCCCTGGCGATGTCGTGGTCCTCAAGTCCGCGCTCAAGGTAAGTGCTATCCTTTATATCCGCTCTGTCCCCCTTGTGTATAAGTTAGGTCTGCATGCTAAAGACGTTCAGTTGTTATTATTGCATGACAGCTTTCTGTTATTTATAAACAGTTTTTCGTTTGTATATACATACATATATCATATGGGCCTGCTCATAGGCATGAGCACCATGCACAGAACTCTTTCGTTTCCATGCGCTTTTCAATTCTTTTTTCGTTTTCGTTTCCCCTTCAATTTCTGCATACGTTACTTACTGATTGTACACCTGTTACACCTGTTAAGTCAGAACCCACAGATCACCCACTTGACAAACCACAATTATGTACAGCCCAATGAGAACAAAAACAATATTATAAATTGTGCTGCAACATATTATTACTTTATGTTAGCATAGTCAAGAAAATAATTATATCAGCTATTTTGGAAAGGCCATATAAAATTCTTTTAAATTATGAAGATCGGAAAAAAACATAACAGAATTAGAGCACTGCATTATTTCCCTATTTATTGAGATGATAACCGTTTGACTTTTAAGCATTATCGAAGTATTTTTTAAGTTGAAAAAAACTATTTTATTTGGCACAAAATTCGACGCTCCCAGAACTCTACCCAAATGGTGTATATGGAACCCATCCCTTGTAAAACACCAAAACAATACCCAAAATACCTACGTGCAAAGTGTGATAAAAATTTGTTTGAGAAATTGTTTGTTGTATGCAGTAGTAGATCGATCATTGTGAGAAATAATTTCATAGCTTTCAATAAGTAACTGAAAATGTGTGTTTGTTCTTGTAAAAACTGTGCATGCAACCTGCCAACTGCCACGTCCTAAGTCCTATGTCCTATGTACCAAATATGCAAATATTACAAACTTACTGAATATTTGTGCTACATGTGTTTTGTATAATTTGTTTATCAAGTTGTTGACAGATGTTGATAGCAAACACAATTAAGTACCAATCAACATTGTCACTGTTAGTGCGTGTGTATGTTAGATAATAAATTTCTGTATTTTTAATTAATGGAGCACATGCTATCCCAAATGCCCCACCAGAACCACCAGAATCCATGTACATACATATATAATACAGTAATATTTTGTCCTTTTTTGTGTATTATATTCTAAGTATGCTTGCAGAGGGTATTGGTACATTGTCCCATGCTCTATATATGTATATAGATAATATATATTTATATTAAACAGGAAAGTTTGTCCGTCCAACAGTAAATCAATCAATAAAATATATATACTATACTGTATAAGTTGGAAAGTTGTAGTATATTTTATAGCAAACATTTATTGATGAACATTTCTATAACGTATACGTAATTTCTGCAAGGATAAAAGCTTCGGCCATTTCGAAGATACAAACAATTTCCTGTTCGTTTGAACGACGAAGCTCTAAAATCAAAATATTTGAAAAATGGCAAGATTAAAATGAAATCGAAGAGTGAAAGCCATTTTTAAACTTGGCATCTGAGTTGAGCAACCAAATTCGTTGCTGTATGTGTTATGGGTGTACACGTTTGATGTGTTGAGCCGTTGAGATATGTCGCCTTTGAACATTTGTGTTTTATGCTACATTCAGGCCACCATGCTGAAGAAAACGAAGAGTAAACGACGACTAACGGAGCCGCATATCTCACCGGCGGCGATAAGCCTCTCGGTTGGAGGCAGTGCCTCGGCATTGCAAAATATGCCGCAGCAGCAGCAGTCGCAGCAACAACAGCAGCAGCAGCTGCAACTGCAACAGCAACAGCAGCAACAGCAACAACAACAACTGCAGCAGCAACAGCCATCAGAGAATGGTGACAAGGATATTTTGGTGCCGCCGTCACAACAACACTTTGGCAGCACATAGAGTATGGCCTCAGAATATGCGACCGGTCTGCGATATTGGTTCTCCTGTTTTTACCCATAGGTCGCATTTAAAGTAAACTATACAGAAGCAGTAACGGGAAATAATATGAATTTAATGAAAGTAGTCAGCCGCGTGTCTAAGCAAAAATCCATAGGAATAGTTAATACTTAAAACTAATACTTTAAGAACAAATTACAAATCCAATAACTATCCATGCAATGCAAAAATCGAAATATATAATTGTGAAAACCGAATTCGATAAAGTTAACAGAATATTGTGAATAAACTGGTGCAAAATTAGAGTAACTTAGATAAAAACCACACAAACTTTTTATAGAACACTTACACTCCGTACCACCACCCTTTGCCCAAGAGCAACAGCAACAACAACAACGTTAAGAACTGTGACCACCGCTTAATTAACTTGAACTAGCTGTAAAACGTTAACACACACAAAAGCGCACTCACACACACACACACACACACACTCAATAAGCATACCACCAAATACGCCTTTAAACTGTCTATGATTTGAGTACTATATTATATATTATTTAAATTGCTTTTGCTCATTTTTAATGCGCCTAGAGTGTGCAGATTTGAACTTTTTACAACAAACCCATAGTCATCACAGAAACAGTAACAAATGTACATTATTTTGTTTTTAGCAAATTATTATAATATGAAATTTAGTTCTAATCCACCTCTATGCATTTTGCTTGTTTAATCAAACGTATTCTTTCGATTTAATGCCCATATTCTACAATTAATACTTTAATTTTAAAAAAAAAATTATATAACATGCTAAATGAAAACAAACAAACCTAATTTAAATTATGTTAACTCTCTTTTTCTTGCTCTCTCTTTCTATATATTTATCTCAATAAATTATTTAACATACAAATATATATACAAAATATATATATATATATAAAAACAAACTATGTATATAACTCTTGTGCCACACAACAATTACAACAACATCAACATACATCTTATCTGATCTTAACTAAATAATGCTCCGGACGCTTAATTTCAAATTTCAAATATCAAATATCAAACATAACATATGATGCATTCGAATGCAACAAATTGATTAATGAAACACATCACTTACCATAGGCCACCATGCTAAAAAAGAACAAACTTAAAATGAAACGTCGCAACACGGAACCGACAATGATCGTCGCTGGCTCGGCAACTCCACAACTGTCGCTGGCGCTGCCCCCCAGCGTTGGGGAGGTGGGCGACGCCGCCGAGGCGGATGCCGGGCCGAATAATACGGACTTCTGAATATGGTATAGCGAGCGTCTGATTTAACGTGCTAATTACAGCGATCGCCACAGCCAGAGCAGTCACCAAATCCACAAAAGCCATACTACCCGCTTAGTCAATTGCTATAGCCAAGATTGAACTCAAATCAAAATCTTAATCAAAATTAACTATTTTACCATGTATATGTATGTATGTGTTTAACTATTCGTATGTATGTATGTATAGTGATGATGTCTATGTCATTTTCATGTCATGTCTGAAATAAGTACGTTAAACTCAAACAGCTCGAAACTAACTGTAACTCTGCCTAAACTGAACAGCAGCAACAATTGAAATTACATAACGTGTATTTCAATGACAACAATTACAACAGCAACAACAACAACAACAACAACATGACGATGAACAACTATTAATACTATTTAATACTACAACTACTACTATACTATATACTATTACTGCAGCTGTGCGCAACTGTATCACTTTAAATTTACGCATTAACTATATAGTATTGTATGTATGTATTGTATAACTCCAAAATGTGGTGCGAAATCGATGTACTTTCGATACTGATATCCAAAGTTTAATTCCATACTCAACAATAGTCTGGCAAATGTTGTATAAAATTCAAAGTTCAATTATGTTCCTTACCGTTTTGTTCCTATGTATGTTAAAACAGCAACAGATTAGTGATACCGTTAACAAGAGAGAGTTCTAATGCAAAATCCAAACAAAAACCAGCGCAAGAGCAAAAATAACACAAAATAGTACAAAATTGAATTGTTAATAATTGTTTGTTGAAACCAAATGAAACCAAAAAAAAAAAAAACATAACGCCACAAAAACCCAACCAAAAACAAAAACTTCAAATCCCCAATTAGGTAACTGCCGTGTTGTTGTATCCTCTCGCCGCCAGATGGCGCAACAGTACGGCTCAGCGCTTCGGCGCTAAAGAAAGTATACACGGCTAGGTAACAAGAAGAAAAACTAAATTTGTACAACAGATGCGAGAAAATTTGTACGAAGCTTTCGTAACAAAATAGCTGCAAATTGCATAGTTTGTATAACTAAACTAATTGGGACGCAACAATTCGCATATTCAAAAAGCCGTTAGGCCAAGCAGAGCTAGCGATAGAAATTGGAACTACAAATTTGAAAAATAGTACGCCTAGCATACTCGTATGACGAATGAAGGAAATGAAAACAAAAAGAATGAATGAAATCAATTTGGATCGTGCAATTGGTATGAATTTTCTCCGCTGTTGTCAAATATAAAATGTTAACGAATGCATTTTCATACGAAAGAAAACCATGTGCCTGAACGCTGCTTCTACTTCTGTCAGACTGTCCTCTCAGTCAGTCTGACAGTCAGTCAGTCAGTCAGTCCGTTTGGGGCGCGTAAGTATTTCACACGCATTTGAACATTTTTGGATGTTGAATCCACAAAAAAAAACACAAAAAACAATACAAAAAAAGAGAAGAGAAGAGAAGAAATGAGGAAAGGAGGAAAGGATAGAAAAGAAAAGAAAAGAAGAGAAGAAAACAACCCGAAAAACTACAATTTCAACTTCAAAACGCTTATAAAGAAAACAATTTTTGAACATTTTATAACTAATTTTACATTACGTCTTTTGTTAGACACAAGACAAACACACAAAGCCACACACACACAAAACTTGTTGTAATACCGTTAATACCGCTGCTTTGGGATGGGACGAATGCGCATGGTCTGCGCATGCGGATGTTCGCATGCGCAAGCGTTTCATCCCTATTACACAGTGTGAGGGCGATTGTGGATGAGAACATCCATTTCCGGTCTAACCCACCTGGAATATATCGCAGAACATTCGCAGTCGCCCTCACAGACACACACACACACACACACACACACATACACATTCACTTGCTTACACAAACACAATACACAGGCATGCTCTGTAAGTCACACACACACAGATACAAAATCAGACAGTTTTTCCCGCATTTCCATCATACTGTTATGTCATCACGGAAATCGCATAACAGTGCCAAAATAATTTCGGAATCCAACTCACACACACACACACACACACATTTTATTTACGAGAAACTTTTAAAAGAGACACTTAGAGCTTAACACATTTTGCGTTCAGCTAATCACCTCGACCAGCTGCGATTAAGGGGCTCAGTACCGGGGGTTAATCAGACCACATCCGATTTCCGTGACTGCTAGCGATCTCGCACGTCTAACGCTGATCCGGTTGGCTATGCAATGGATACCAAAAAATACATTAAAAAAATGCGCGTCAAACAAAAAACAAAAAAAAACAAAACAAAATTGAAAGAGTTGGAAGAGTCATTTTTTAAATTAATAAGTTTCATTTCTTTGGCTATGTTAAGTAAATTTGGACATACCTATCCCATATTGCATAGCCCTCTGCGTTGCGTGGCGTGTGTCGTATTGCGAACTATTCGAATTTTAAAAGGATTCGAATCGATTAGCCACCGGCACATAAATTGCAGCTTGCAGGTGATTTGAGTTATTGGCTTATTTAAAACAAGAATACACTGCGACAAAAACAACACATGGTTTATTCCAAAGATTTTGTTATGTTTTTTAAATGTATTAAAAAAAAAAAATTAGTATAAGAAAAAAAAACAAAAAATTAATATAATATGATATTCAAAGAAATCCAAAACATAATTACCAAAGCAAAAAGAAAATGAAAAATCACAAAAAAACAAACTAAAAATACTAATTATAGTACATACATTGATGTAGTGTTAATTATAAGTAAAAACCAACATTATAAAACCAACAACATTTGATCGCCAACTACAAATTAGTTTCATAAACGCAAGAGAACCGTTGAGAATTCATTCATAAATGTACAAGTAACTATTTTTCTCTAAACCAAAGTAAAAGGCCACCATTTTTGCTCCACATTAAATTAAACTTATGCAGCAAGAGAATGAGTGAAAGAAATGAGTATGTTATGTATATTAAAAGCAAAGTTTGTCAAGCAAAATTAAAAGAAATCCTTGTGGAAATTGTTAAACAGACTACGCATGCAAATACGGAATTTATAATGTACAATGGGAGTCGCTTTAAAGTCTTTAGTGAACATTTTGTTGAAATGCAAATACAATTGCGAAAATCCAAGCCCAAATCCGTTTGACAGAACGACAAATTCTTGCTACAACAAAAAAAAAAAAACAGATTTGAAACGGAAATAACTGCAAAATAAATGTAACTGACATAACAGAATTTAAAACTTTGCATTTTTATTTACAATATGCCGATTTTTACTATCACTTTTCAGGTTAATACAGATTTTTGAACATTTTGATGCCGATCGAGTGAAAAACAAAAAAAAAAGGTTTGTTCAATAGTTTCTTACACAAATCCGTCTTTGTTTTCACTTACGTTATTCTATTCTGAATGCTTGACAATCATGATTTATTATTTTAGTTTATTTATACGCATTTTGCTGTTTTGAACCATTTACTTATCTGCGTGCTATGGTCATTATAAAATTTATTGAGTAACTTGAAATACAAGATTAAATATATATCACTTAAAGAACTTATAATACAATACATGATGCATACATATATAGATACAATAACAGTACATAATTATAAATTGCACTACATTATGGATGTGTGCTGCCGGGTTTCCATTGCAATTATGAGAACGAACATTAAATGGCAAATTATAATGATTATGCACATCATGAGAAAAACATAAAGAACAACAAATTGACCACTCGACGCTATCATCAACTATTTATTCTGATCAGAGTCAGAAGTAGCGCCCGATGCGAGCGGCGGCGTTGAACGTCCATCGAACTGCTGCTGATTAACCAAGCGTTGCCGTTCTAGATACATGGATACCTTGATGTTGCGCACCTGGTGGTTGTGAATAAGTTTCAACAACGCAATGACTCCAATGCCCACTGAAATGGCAAATGCTCCCCAGGCGCCGAACTAAAATTAATTGAGAATCATTAAACTGATTAACATGCTGTAGAGTAAGTAGCACTTACCTGAGTTGTGCCCATTTCAATGTAGAATCCAGAGGTATTAATCTTCTCCATATCGCCTCTAATAATGTTCTGTCCAGCCGAAGTCTCACATGATGGAAAACGTTCGGTCATTCCATCGCACCAAACAATGAATCCCAATGTTATGAAAATTGCCGACAAAATTGACATTGCCAGCATCCAAATGCCGAGCACAACATCAATGAAGAGTGCAATAAAAGACTCTTCCTCCCTCTTCCGAGCATACCTAGAGTGAACAGTAGATTAATATGTATGTATATATAAAAGGTCAAGAATACATATAATTTATGCGGTCAGACTACAGGGTACACATTACATTTTTTATTTCAAAATTTAGAATCTTTAAATTGTATTTTTAATGGCTATAATAAACATATAATAATACGGCTTCAAAATGCCCTAAAAGCCTATACAAACTACGATAACTTTTTCAGAGCTGTTATTTTGTCATTTTGTTTTTAAATTCACCTCTACTTAAATTGTACACTTCTTCAACATTTTTTTTCCGATCATGTTTACGAAAATAGTTTACTAATTTCATTTTTTCATTCCATTTTGGTCAATATTTAACATCTATTTTCATTCCACAGCCAAAGTTTAAACATTTTAATTGCAAAAAATAACAAAAAAATTGAAAGTTCCTAAGTCCGAAGCCATTTTGGTCACATCTTGACCTCTACTTAAATTCTTACTAATTTTATTTTTTCAAAATATAGAATCTTCAAATTTTATTTTTAATCTATTGTGGATGTCACAATTAGTATAAAAAACTATAAGAAAAGTAGTTTTTGGGTAATTCATTTTTCTGTCAAAAATCACGCCAAAATTGACAAAAAAATTAGCATGCAAAGTGCCCAAACAATAGAAAGTTCCTTATAAATGACCACCTAAGAATTCAAACTGTCATAACTCTGTCAAACCTGAACCGATCTTCAATCCCGAGGGCATTTTGGTCTATTCTCGAACTCTACTTTAATTCTACATTTGAAGTTTATGCACTTTTGATATTTTTTTGTGAAAAAACCATGTTTTTATCTCATTTTGATCAATATTTGGCATCTAATTTAATTCTGCAACCAAAGTTTAAAGAATTTATAATATATATAATTGTAATTTTAGGGTGCTTAATTTTTCTGTTAAAAATCATGCCAACAATGACAAAAATGTTGGCTTGTTAAGTGCTCAAATCCGTAAAATTAGTCTTATAGACTTTTGGAAACTCCATGCTGCCATAACTTTACTTTAAGTGTACGTTTAAAGCTTATGCACTTTTGAAAAAACATTTTGTTGCGAAACATCAGAAGTTAAAGCCAAAGAAGTTTTCTAGTTACCAGTTACTTATTTCGGGGACCTTATTTCTTATGCATATGTAGATTAGGTTCTTACCGGTAAATTTGCACTATTGAGATGATAAAGAGAAAGATGCCCGTTATCAAAGGAAAATTGCAAAATCCGTTCGAGGCCCAATGTACATCGAACATTCCGTCCTCCTCCCGCCATTTGCCCGTTGTAAAGAGTAAGCAGTGACCACTGTGTTCATTGGATTCATTAGGTTCATTAGTCATTTCGTGCTGAATACTACGCCGTTGCATACATACCAAAACTGATTGAGATTGATTGATAGCGGCAGCACAATGCATAGCGATAATATGAATAGTAAAACGTGTCCTGCTATTTGGCTAAGCAAAAGGACATTTGCCAAAGCCATTTCTGCACATAAAATTCACAAACCCTTTTTATATATGTATATGTATATATTATTGTTTGGCTCTGTTAATCTGCAACAGGGTTGTCAACACGCAGCATTAAAGTTTTACTAAATATTACACTTAAAATATACCAAAAATATATATTTAATCTATGTGCGTCAAGTTAGCGTCGGAACCTTTTTTCAAAATGCAGCTATTTTAAAATAATTGAATTCAATCAATAAAATGTGTTAAAATTGTAGGGCTGAAAATTAAAATAAAATTGAGTTTTCACGATTTTCATTACATCTTCACTCACAAGCCCAGACCTCGTTAGTCTGGTATATATAGAATTAAAGCCCATAGTTTGTACAAAAATTGGTTAAATTTTCAAAAAATTCCCATCTTCGTAGAAAGCCCCGTACAAAATAGACTCGAAAATCAGCCAAGGGCATTGGATGCATTTCTGTATATTGAACTAGTAGTTCGCTCTAGAACTGAACCATTGGTGATTCAGTGTTGGATAAAAGTTGGCGGGAAGCGCTATTTTTGAATTTAACATGTGTATAATAGAAAGAACACATTAAAATATCATGAATAAACACTTTAATTTATTGTGGTGTGCTGCTTTTTATATCAATTAAATTTAATTAAACTAAAAATAATTTCAATATAAAAAAAGGAACCGATTTGTCAGAGCGGATTATGTATAGCTCAAATAATTCATATTTAAAGATAAATATTTTATTTTTTGTTTATTTTTTACAAGTGGATAACCATACTTTCTTATTGTTATAACAAAACATGTATACTATATACCAATACAAATAAAAATACGTGGTTAAGCAAAGTTCAATTAATACAAAGTGTGAAAAACAAAACAACAGATTTTGGCGCCATTAATTGCTAAATTTAAAAGTGTTTTTCAATAAACCGCGAAGATCACTCACAGGCGGTAGACCATTAGGACGCTGACATTATCCGAGCGATTTGTAATATTATAACGACTACCTGCAGATCAAAGATACATGTATTATTTTTAATGCAGTTTTAATAGTTAAACTGGATGCTAACCTTGTTTAACTTCTATTGTGTCGCCAGTGTATAAAATATCTTGATAGCTCTCGTTTGCGTCCTGGTCGGTTATTTCAAAAGCAAATTGGCCATGGAGCGCAACAAAACGCTGTATAAGAACATTTTAGGCGTAATGAAAATAATGTTGTTTATATTCAGTATGTATATTATAACGTACCAATGAATTACTTTTGGCGCGCTTTTGGCCACGTATTTGAAGCGGTTGAAAGCGCATATACCCCATGGAGTAGAGATCCGCAGTTTTATAGAAAGCGTATTCAATGCCGTCAATGTTCGAAAACTGCAAGTTGGCCGCTCGTGCTAAAGCAAAAATATTTAATTAATTAAATCAAGGTATGATCTCGAAGGAAGAATGAGTTTGTATGTTTTGTTCAATGTCCGTCTGGCTGCCTTTCTACGATATTCAAATATATATAAATCAGCGTCACAGTCAAATAAAATCAATAAAACCAATTGATTTCCCGCAAATGTAAAGCTAGTCACTAAATTCTAAAGGTATGCTTCGAGGATGGGTTTCCAGGTCAAGCCCACCTCGCCAACGAGCTATAATCACTAATGTGGTTGCTTTAGCAGAGTGAAATAGGAAAATCTAGCTTAAAACCGGCTTAGGCTCGTTTTCGAATTTTTCAATCTATGAAAACACAGCTTAATAATCAATTGCATCTATAAAAGTGATTTCTTAGGGACGTTCCACTCATGTTTGACCCTATTGAGTTAAATTTTACGAACGTCAGCTTATCTGAAAAATAAAGTATTCTACACTTTTAGCTGTGCCCTGATCCTCATATGTCTCTCAGTCAGTCTCCACAGGTGAAAATATAATATATTCAGATAGATAACCTACAGATGACCATGGAATCAGTCATGGTATCGCTAGGCGTGACATCAATATCATACGGCGCTTCACTGGCGCCGCATAGCCAGGACATCAGCGTTTCTGATGATAATTGTTCATGAGATTGACTAATCTGTGAAGGCGCAGGCTCCAAATCTAACGCCTGTTCCACAGCTGCTTCCACTTGTGTTTCTTTTTTCTTCTTTCCTCCTTTTTTAGTTTCTGTGGAAGATTCAGATTGCTCTGCAGTAGGCTCTACGGACTCAATTTTCTTTTTGCGACCACGTTTTTTGGGCTTAGCTGGCGTCGGCGCTGCAGGTTCCTCTTGCTGCGCCGGATCCAGCTCCTCCGCTTCCACCAGGTTTGATATCGTTGAATCGCTTGGCTGAGCGTTGCGTTGCTCCCTTTGCTGTACCGTGCGTGGTGTGCTACTGAACATCGGTGGTCTGTCCATAATGTTGCTGTTGCTTGCTGCACCCGAAGATAATGCTGATCGTTTCTTGAAATTGCTCGGAGCTGCTGGCTTCTTAAGCGGATCACTTGTTTTGCGCATAAAATTGAACGGATCGTTGATAGTGTGCACCCACGTGTTGCATAGCTGCACTTGACCGCGCTTTGAACGACGTACGCCGGCTAAGGGATGCAGAGGAAGATTATTAAATAGAGGTTTTTCTTATGAATACAATTCTCACTAGCAAATTGAAACGAACTTCAGAGTTGTTTCTAATTAAAAAACTCGAAATACCCAGAACCAATTCAAATAAGGTAAAAAAGGGAATCATAAGTTTGTGCAAATGAATGGGTACAGGGTTTCTCCTAGTCAGGCACTCGCAGTTTTAGACTAATTTCAAAGAATAAATGTTCTTAAAATTTATGTATTTCTCGATTCAATGCATTAAAATCTTCAATTTGAATTTCTGAAGTTTCAAATTCCGAGAGTTTCTAATTTTCAAGCGATTTCTATATTTATGTTATGCTTACTCGTGTCCGTGCACGCTTCTTGCTCATCCGGCGGCAGCGTCTCGTTCTGGAGATTAATATGCAGCATTGCCAGTTGTGAATCCAATTTGCTCTTTGGTTTACGTTTGGAACGAGGCGCTGGCGCTTTTGGTTTTTTGAAGACATGTTCTAAAGGAGGCATCGGTGGTAGCATTTCCTCCTGCTCATGATCGGTCTCTTCAAGCTTCTGTTCTTCCTGCTGTTGCTGCTCCAGCTCTTCCTCTTCCCGCTGCTGTTTCTTCTGTTGCTCCTTCTGTTGTTGCTCCTTCAGCTGCTGCTTTTCCTTCTGCTTCTGCTTCTTTTTCAGCTTATTTTGCTCCTGCTCCTTCAGCTGCTTCTCCTTGTTTTGTTGTTGCTGCTCCTCCTCATGCTGCTTTTGCTCCTCCTGCTGCTGCTTCTCCATCTGCTCCTTTTGTTGTTGCTCCTGTTGCTGCTGCTTCTTTAAGTGCTCCTGCTGTTCTTTCTGTTGTTGCTCTTCTTTCCGTTGTTGCTCTTCTTTCTGCAGTTTCTCCTCTTTCTGCTGCTGTTCCTTCAGCTCCTGGTCCTTTTGCTGTTGCTCTTTCAGTTGCTTGCCTTTAAGCTGCTGCTTTTCTTTATGCTGCTTCTTCTCCTGCTGATTCGCCTTCTTGCTCTTCTGCCTACTGCTTGTGCTCAGCCGCATGGACACTTCTGAGGAACTGCTGCTACTTAGCTGCTCCATGACAGTCTGCTCCTTGGTGGAGAGGGGCGGTGGTGTGGGTGTACTCCAGCGCAAATCTTCCATATACGAACTGACCGCCGCAGTGTTCTGGTCTTGTTGGATGCCTTGCTGTTGTAGTTCCTCCTCTGCATCCGTTTCGGGCACATCGTTAAACTCCAACGGCGGTGCTGCTAGTGTTGCCTCCGCTGTGTCCAACAGCTGTGACCGCTGCCTGGTCCTGGACCGACGAAACTGTGCGGGCGGCGTGCACACTGCCAGCAGCTCATCCTCCTCGCTCTGTTTGGTTGAATTATTGTAATTAGAGATTGTGGTTTCTTTAATTTCTTTATTATACTTACCATTGGTGGCTCACGATGTCTGGAGCGTGGACGACGCTGCCTCGGCGTCTTCTTCGGGCGCAGCGACTGAATAAAACTATCCTGGAAGTCAGCCGGCGGCGGCGCTTCTGTCGACATTGTTTCCAACTCGGCCCATTGCTAAAATTTATAAAGTAAAATGTACAAAATAAAACATCTATATTTTTCGATTATAGGAAGATGACAATTACCAGTGAAGAAGGACATGACTCAAGAATATATATACTTAATGAATATATTACACATTATACATTTGCACAACTTATAATGGGTATAAAAGTGCTTTAAAACAATCACTTACCATTGAAGTTCCACGATATCTCGTGCGTGAGCTTCGCTGAATCTGATTGGAGGTTTCTTGTTGCCGTTCCAGGACAGAGCTGTCCCTAAAGCACGCGGGGGGTGCCGCTGGGGAGAGCGCAGAAGTTGCAGCAGATCGGAATACACTGTCAGTCGCCGCAGTTGAGATTTTGCGTGAACTTGTGGACACATCCGTTACGCTGGACATGTTCAAACTACGTTTCAATAACTCCATCTCGATATCCTGATCCAGCGCCATTTGCATATCCCGATGCCCGTTCAGCGGATGCTGTTTGCCCAAAGAGTTCCGCTTGCGCAGATCGAGTATCTCGTAGTTGCTCATCCGTGCCAGTTCGTGGGCAAACTGTTCCCCGTTGATGGCCGGCCACAAAGGTTTGTTGAGCACTGGCATCTGTGTCCTGCGATTGCTACGATTACGCGATCCCTTGGAGCGTGAGCGATGCAAGTCGAGCAGCTGTGCTGAGCTCTCCAAGTGCCGCATTTGCTTGCGCTGGCGACGCTCCCGTTTGGTGTTGCCTCCAGTTGGAGCTAGATTTAAAGGTGCTCCACTCACCTGCTGCTCCTCGCCGCTTTCGTCTTCTGTCATAATCTCATTAATTTCTTGAACGGCACGCGACCTACAGCTAGTTTGAATGCTCCGATTGGCCTTCGCTGCCGCGGTCTGAACTGGAGCAGCTGCTGCCACTGGCTGGGTACTCAGATATGCCATGGGTAGGACTACAAAAGGTGCCACTACCGGGCCGCCGCTTACATTCTGAATTACTTGTTGCAAATTCTGCGCCTGTGTTTCGGGCACAATGTACTCCGGCTCTGGTTGCGTTTGCGACACCATACGTGCCGGCGTATTCGGCGCTAGAAGCGACACTCTAGCTGCTGATGTTTCCAGCAGGTCTTTTGTTTGTCTCAAACGCAATCGCGGCTGTCGAAGTGAAGCATTGTAAATGGAGTTCGATGGCGGAACTTGCGTGAGGGGCGGTCTTAAATTATTTTCTCTTTTATGGGAAGGCGAGAGAAGCAGCTGGCCCGGTTCTGGTCCCGCTTCTATTGTATAGGTGCGTTGTTGGCCTCCTCCTGCTGGTGTTGTTGAACGCTGTGAAGTGGTCGACATAGAAGGCTCTGAGATTGAGATGTGAGATCGTGAATGCGGCTGCAAGTCACGTTGTCTCAGGTGCATTTGGCTGGACTCGAATGGCTCGCTCAGCGGTGCCGGCTGAGCAGCAGCTGCTGTAGCTGTTGGTGCTGCTGCTTCAGCGGAAAACTGTTGGTTGGTGAGCTTCTTTTCCGATGCAGGAGTGCTGCTCATTGTTGGCAGCTGAAATGGCATAAATTAATTTTATTATTGAAATCCATAAAGAACAAGAGTGCTCTAGTCGAGAGTGCGAGGATATAAAGATGGCATATAAATGTGAGACTATGAGAAAGGCGCATTCATACAGATGGACATGGCTAAATCGACTCGGCTATTGATAGTATATATATATACTTTATGGGGTCGGAGATGCTTTCTTATGCCTGTTACATACTTTTGCACAAAATAATTATACCCTTTTCCATTTTTAATGGGATCAGGGTATAAAAAGTACTATACGATTATATAACCTGGTATATATCTTTGTGCCTTATGTATCAGCACTAAGCATACAACATGCATGTTGTATGCTTAGTGGTATCAGGCATATTCACAGCCTATCTTAAGTCGGTAAAGTGTATTGTAAAAAACGTACGAAATCCACAGAGTTCTTCGAAGCATTGTTGAATTCCTCGAGCAGATCACGACGTCCACAGCTGCGCGATCGCCGCTGGATGGCCACGCGACGCAAACGATCCGCGCCAGGCACGCTGCGTCGCATGGATCGACGTGGCGAGCTGACCGATCGCACCTGGGCAGACGACGTGCGTGAGGTGGATAGACCTCCTATTTGCGGTGCCAGCGATTTCTTGTCGGCAGCTGCTTCATTGGCTAATTCTGCATCCTTGGCTGATCCAGCATCCCTGGCTGGTCCTGCGTCCTTGGCTGATCCAGCATCCCTGGCTGGTCCTGCATCCTTGGCGGATCCTGCATCCTTGGCGGATCCTGCATCCTTGGCGGATCCTGCATCCTTGGCAGATCCTGCATCCGTTGGCTTTGCCGGCAGCTTAACCAAATCAACATCCAAGTCAAGGGAGAAGTCCAAGGCACCCATCATAAAGGGTACATAGACTTCCGGCTGCGGTGCCGTCTTCTTCTTCAAAAAGGCTGTCAACCGATCCGCGTAAGTTTCGCTCCCATTTAAAATGTCATCCAGTTCGCGCATTGTGGCATTGCTTCTTTTCGGCCTGAAATCAACAAAGTAAATATTGTTTCTTTATTATTTTTAAGTGATTCACTTACATTTTGCAGGCAGTATTTAATTTATTTGCGGTTTATTTTCTTTGCTTTTCAAACATTTCATTTCAACAATTACAACAAAAATGATGCGCGCAGCTCTCAAATGACGTTGTGCAACACTTGAAAGCGGCCAGACAAATTTTATTTCGATATGATGCTAATATTTCGATAACAGTTGCTTGACAGTGGCAACGCTGCTGCTGGTAGCTGTTACTATAATGAAGCGTTACTGTTACTGTTACTGTTATGAAGCGAAAATGCAGTTAATGATCTTAATTAATGCACTTATATTTCGGGGATAAGTTAAAAGTCAAAGAGTACAAATTGTACTCAATAGTCTGACAGCATTAAACAAATTTACAATCGTTCAGTATGCTCAACAGTTCACCAACAGCTGAGTGTTTTTGAATTCAATGTAGCATTGATAACAAAATATATAATTTTATTAATAGCTAACAGTTTACAAAATGACTTTATATACTAATCATTGCAGTTGGTTGTTCTATTACTATTGTTCATGGTAATAGCAGAAGAAGAAATGCTCAGCTCTACGTCTTTTTTTGTATAATCTTAAAAGTATTGCGTCTATTAATGACATAGCTGAGCGCAGCAGCAACTGTTGTAACGCCTGTTAAATACCAAAGTCCATGCAGCGCCGGGTGATCTGTGGGTAGATTGGTGAATATAAGATTCGTATCTAGACTCGTATGTATACCCACCGATATAGTTCCATATGGGCGCGCCTAGACTAATGCCAATCGTGGCCAACTGCACGCCTGTATTCACCTTGCTGATAAATGTCGGTTCCAATTGGGCAGTTACATGGGTGGCATCAAAGTAGCGTGAAAATGTTTTCTACAACAAAATGTAACAAGTATTATTAATGCAATGGTATTTATAAGATAGACATATCTCTTTTTTAAATATATAATAATAATAAATATTCTATATAATATACTGTGTATCGTTAGCTAAGTGATCGGCCAAGGGTCATTTTGTTGCTGAATAAAATTAGACACAACATTTTATAATATAAATGTCAAGCAAACCATTCAGATAAATAAGCACGTATGTGATCGTATTTCACGTCACGTAACCGTTTTATGGATTGCTTGAAAGGTGTAAGCAAATATTACAACAGAATTATGAATTTTAAGCTATATTACTCCAGATAATATTTAAATTAAATGCAGCATTCAAATTAGTTATAGTTTTGCGTAGTCTTTTTTGTTATATATATGCAGACAAAAACTAATATAATATTAGAATGCTATCTAAAAATTAAGAAAAGAAACAAATTTAGATTTAACGAAAATATTTTAGAGAAACGCAACCAAAACCTTTTCTCGCATTGAAAACTAAGATAATATATCAATATTATATATATTTTCTGGGGAAATGCCCAAAGTATAGTATACATGTATTAAAAATGAACTTACTGGATGTGGCAGACTGATGTAGCGTATGACGAATCCAGCGGCAATTAGGAACACATCTCGGAAGACAACAATACCTGCTAGCCACATGGGCAGCATGTCGCTGTAGCACAACGAAATAACTAGGGATCCCATCAGCAGCTTATCAGCCATGGGATCCAGAAAAGAGCCGGCTTTACTCGCCTGCGATGGCCAACGACGCGCAATCTGACCATCCAACTGGAAGCACCATCAATTAAAATATATAAGCAATTGAAATATGTAGAGGTATACACACCAGATCCGTAATGCCAGCGACGACAAGCAAACTCATGCCCAGCGTAAAGTCGCCCTGGACAATAACATAACCAATATATGGTGAAAGGATGGCACGACTTATGGTCAGCATATTCGGTATGGTCATGATATTCTCACGCTCCTCCCGTATCTCGACAATTTTCTCGCGCACCCGCTCCTGCACCTTATGGCGCGCCTCGCGTATATCATCTACCAGAAAGTTCTTCCGCTCAATGAACTCCGCACGCTGTTTATGAATGACACCTTGGAGCAGATCTCTTCTCTGCTGTAGCGACTGCTTCTTGGCATCCGCATACAGCCGCAGCCTGGCAACATCCCAATTCCGGCGCTGATTGATGTCCAAAAAGGAGATGCGAATGAAGCCCGTTGCGGCTGCGTATCGATTCAGGCAGTTGACAAAACTACTTCCACCCACTCCAAGAACATGCTTTAGGGTTGTTGCCGCGTGTCCATGGTGCAGGCCACCGGTGGTGAGGGGGCGTGGCATTTGTCGGAAAATTATGGCAGGCAGCATCTCTCACAATTCGCTTACAAACTTAACGATATGGCAATGTTGATTTACGCACTGCAAGTGAAAAGAAAAAATAATTGATATTGAAGTTATTTTTGTTTGCCTTGAACGGTTGTTAAATATATACCATTTGTTGTCAGCGGGATGCGTATGTAGTTAGTTGGCGGGGGGCAGTACAAACACAGCTTGTGTGTGCGTACTTCTGATCAAAAATTACATCAATTACAATTTATACCAATAATTTAAAGTCGAATATTGTTTTTATTACACAAGTCGGCCGCGGTAGGTTGCCACCTAATTTCTGAAAATGCTGCCACCTGGTTTACATTGCACTCTGCTAGGCAGCACTCTGCTGATAACTTTCAAATGAGCAAAATTAATTAAATTGACAATATTTTAGTTAATTTATAAATCAACAGTGTCTAATTTTATACCGCTTTTCCAATCATAATGTATCAATTTAGACAACTCTTCAAATGCTGCCAGCTGGTTTTTGCATGATAAGTGGCAGCACTAGACTGATAAAATTGTCTGACAATTGGCGCGCAGTTTTGAACTGAAAATCTAGTATTCATATAACGGCTTTGATTTTTAAGCGTTATTTTCACTTCTTATGATGTTTTTAAAAGTTGCCAGTTGGCTTTCGCATTATATAGTGGCAGCAGTACTCTGATATCATCTGTATACAATTAGTAATGTGAACTTCTAGTGTATTTCACTGTATTTTCTTTATTTATGCTACTTTTCAAGTCTCGCTCTTTTATTGATAAAGCAGTTATTTAACAGGCATGCATATTTAAATAGATTTTCATTAAAAAGCCCAACAGCACGACCGGCCGCAAGTTGACTGTACTCGCCAGTCATTTAATTGGCTTAAATTTAATTATGCGCTCACTTGCCAAAAGAAGGCGCAGACAGGCGCCTTGAATATGCAAATGGATTCGCGGTAAACGTTTATTACTTGATATAAACTTTAGCAGCTGCCCGACTATGGCCATGGGCCCCATGGCCTTATCTTCAGCCTTATCAGCGGCAGCCACAGCTAATGAATTAAGTGAAAGTGGCGCAAGGAATCTGTGCTGTCATTAATGCGTGCAAATAAGGATCAGGCAGAGCAGAGAGCAGCTGCTCATTTATTTAAATGCCATCCAATGTTGATTTTAATTAACCAATGCATTTGCTGGAAAATAATAACCAAGAGCAACATGTTTGTTGCATGTAGTGTGAAAAAACAAACACAGTTCAGCAAAAATAACTGCACGCTTTTACATTTGCTCAATTAAAAATCTGAGCTCGTCGGCTGGTATGACGTCCATTAAATATTAATACAATATGGCATTGCCGTTGCGTTGACGCCGCTGCTTCCGCTTGCGGCACGCCTGGGGCTGCCTGTAAAGTTCATAATTACGACAAGGACAAGGCGACATAAGTAGAATGAAAAGAAATTGAGGGCCTTGAGCCCTTACCAGACAGATGAGAGTAGCTTACGCCCACTCCCAATCCCAATCCGAAGCCCATTTGCTCTTCCACTAACGCTTTCTTCACCATCAGCATTAAAAATAAAGTGCAGCAGCAACAACAACAACAGTAACAATACCAATAAAAAACCCTGTCATGGCATGTCAGCCATTATTTTTTGTATGTACAAAAGCATGTTAATTTTTGACGTCCTTTGTGTCCTGCCACTGAGCAGCTACTTGCAATCAGTTTCTTTTTTATATCACTGATAGTGTAAGTGGAAAAGGGCAATGAAATTAAAGAGCAGGTCAAGCATAAATTTCATAAAGCTAGCAGCATGGTATCTCAAAATATTGAAAGTTTGAGTAGTAATGATAATAAAGAGTCATAATGTTTTTAGTTTTTGCATTAATTTATTTTTTAGCACTAGCTACTTTTTAATACTAACTATTTAATAAGTCATTTACGTTTGGAGATTTCAAAAAATACTTGCTCCAAAAATCGTCAGTTGTTTTTCCATATGATAATTGCTATTTATTTTTTAAGCTAGAACTTTGCGGTTTACAAATCGCTGAGCTTCAAGACAAAGTCTCAAAAATTTTTAGATTTCGGAAATGGGAGCAGGCGTTTGAAATTGTTATTATAATTTATTTATTCTAATTGATTTTGATTGTTTCTTTTCAAAGTTATGTTGTATAGTTTTTTTAATGCATGAATATATAACGGTTCTGTTTTCTGATTGCCTTTTTTTTACATTTTTCTGTATGCCTCACTGCGCTTCATTAATCAAAAGTAATTTGCTGCCTCTTCACAAGGCCGCCGGCCACCTGCCAGCTAAGATGGCGGAAAATGTCAGCGGCAGTAAAAATGGTGGCCATTTTGCATGGCGAGCGGAAATGCGATGCGGCTCTCTCGCTCACACACTGTAAATGTGTGTGTGTGTGTGTATGTGTTGCTAATTAACTGTTTTACATTAAGTGGTCATAAAGGCAGAGGCTGCTGCGCATTTTGGTCTATTTTAATGTGGCCACCCAAATGGCGGGCGTGATCGGCTTGGACAATGAGCAGGAGCAGGAGCAGGAACAGCATCATCGGAAGGAGCAGCATTAACTATTGGCCATTAGCTGGTTGGTCATTTCGGGTCTGTTCGCGAACTTAAATGATTTACGTACACTTTAAAGGCCGGCCATAAAAGCCCCAGAACCAGTCGGCCAGACTCTCTTTTATGTATAATTTAATTAAATTATTTACTTGGTCTTTGGCAGTGGTGAATGGAATGGTTAATGCGGTCTCTGCTATGCATAAATTGTGGCAAACTCATTTGCTGTAAATTATTTGCGGCTGGCATTTCTTGCTACTGGGTCAAAGGACTGGAACATACCTAAACTACAAATTGGTCAAGTGGTCAAGTCGAGCAACTGACCAGAATACTATTAACCCTTTATATTTATATTTATGTGGCTGTGCTTTGTCCTTTGCTGCTCTAAAGTAAATCAAACTCTACAGCAAATTACTAGCTGGCATTTTGTGTCGCATTTGGCCAGAAAGTTTGTGCTCAATTTTCAGCAGGTGTTTCATGGCGCACGCCCACAAATCACAAACCAATGACGGCTAATTAGAGTGAAAAATAACAGCAGCGCCGCAAAAGTGTAACAATGACTTTTCCACAAAGAATTCTAAACTATTTCCAGCTCCTCCTCCTGATCCTGCTGCTCCTGCTGCTCTAGCTGCTCCTGCTGCTCTAGCTGCTCCTGCTGCTCGAATTTAGCTCGCTTTTGTTCTAACTTATCAAGCGCAAGTGGCGGCAAACTTTTGGCATACACAGTAACCAATTTCGGTTTACATTTTCGTGTTTTTTTTTTTATTACAAATTCAGAAAGCCAATTAAATTGTAACAAAAATTGTAGTTTAACAAAATTCTGTGAATTTGAGTTTTTGGACATAATTGAATTTATTTTTCGTATCATATTACTTGCTTAAAAAACTTTTGATATTTGTGAGAATTGTTGGTAAATGGATATTGGGAATCTTCTTGGCACGCATTAACATTTACTATTAATTAAAGCAACTGTGAGATAAAAATTTGAATTGCAAATTTAGTGTTATTTTTTAACTAAAAAGAATACAACTGACTGAATGCTTTAAAGCTATTTGGCTTCAGCATAATAGCTGTATAAAATACAATTAATTGCACAAAGTATTAAATTTAATTACCTTGCAATTAACTCCAAAAATGCTTTTAAATTAATATCACATAGAATCTGAATAAAACTAAAACATTAAAAGCTTTTTTTTTTGATTTTAAAATATAGCGTGCATGAAAATTAATTCCATGAAGTTTTGTAACTTAAATTCATTTGATATTATTATCACATCGAAATAAATTATAACTTATATTTTTTAGGGTGCATGCTGTTCTATAGCTTCTCTCGACCGGGTGGTACAATTTAAAAGAAGATTAAACCGCAAGCTGCCTTTCTTGCCATGTGCGCTTCTGTGGCGCTTCAGCCCGGCAACATCAAAAGACGCCAGAGCCAAAAACTTTGCAGCCGCTAGGGGGGCACGTAGCACCCACCACCTTTGTTCGGGGACGCTGGCGATTTCTCTGGCGACACTTGTCGAAAGTTACGCGTAATTACGACTATGTGCGGCAGCTCGCAGCGTGCTAGTGTTGGGAGAGTTACAGTTTTACAGGGGGGGGCTTTAGGGGCGTGGTAGTCAGTCAAAGTGGCACCATGCTGCGGGCCTTGCTTTAGTTTATGGGTCTCGATGCCCTACACTCAACTTTCGTAGTTTGGGTTTCTATGGTACTTATGAATATAAATCTTAGCTTTGCATCTATTTAATCATATTATGTCAATATGTTGCTTTTTGGCTTATTGGCTTAGGTGCTGGTTAAATGTTTATTAAATAAAAAACACTCATTTCAAGACTTTTTCGAAACATTTTACTCAATATTCCAAATATATATTATTGACTGAGCCTTTAATACAAAAAAGGCATGTAAAATGTACGTCATATCCGTCAAAAGCTTGACCTGAAAAATATTTGTATTATTTTTTCAGATTTTTGGCTAACATTTTTTGAACATAAATGCTGTATTTATTATTAACTGTGTATAGCCATTTTTGTTGTTGTTGTTTATCAATCATCATTTACCTGAGACCTGCACTTTAATTGAAACTGAACGCTGAAAGCCTAATTGACAGGATAACATGCTGGGCAAAAATAACTGTTTTCGATTTGACCTTTACTTTTATTTTGTAAACTTTTTTGAGCACTCTATATTTAGTTATAGGGAAATACCCAAGCAGTCGCTGAACATATGTATATGGAACAATGAAACATTCTTGTAGTCCTGATCAAGAATATATATACTTTATGGGGTTGAATATGCTTCCTTCTATGCGTTGCAAACTTGTGGCCAAAACTATATTAATAATATCGAGCTTCTATATATTGGTTTGCATCTCTTTTTGACATCATCTCTACTTACCCCACACTTTTAATTTAAAATTGTTTGCTACTGCAGCGCATTAAATTGTCCCCACAGCCTGCTAGATTTTCAAATAACCCAAGACAATGGCAAAGTGTCGCCACAGAAAACTTTGCTGGGGCTGCGCTGATTTTTAGTCTCAAATTGTTTGGCCGTTGTTTGACGTTACGGCTTTTTGGTCTATGGCCATTGTTAGAGTCGCACTCTAAAACGAGGGGCAGTTTATTGCAAATTTAAAGAATTTCCATTTATTAGGCGGCAGCTGGAGCAACAACACTAGGCACCATTAATGTGCTTTTAATATAATGAAGCAACACTTAAGTGACGACTCACTCGAATAGATAATGAATGAATGAATGCATGAGACAATGAATCGACCTGCAAAACCGCAGACCATCAATCAAAGTGGATGAATGTGTGCGTGTGGGTATGAAAACTATAATAAAATCATTAGACTGGTAATCCCCAAACGTTTTGCAACCGAAATCAAAATAAAATCATCAGGCCAGAAATGATGATGAATGGTTCGGAACGGGCATCTCTGTTTGGTCATGACAAAATCTTTTTTTGAGCTCGCCAATCTCTTTTTAATAAACAAAATACACACACACGCACTATGGAAACTGATATGATATGAGGCAAATGATTGTGTTGGGCATGGTCCAGTGGCCAACACTCAACAGCCACTGGGAGCAGAAACAACAGCTACAACAACATCAACAACAGTAGGTGGAGAGCCCCACGGCATCATTATCAGACAAAGCAACTTGCATTGCGAGGCTAAAATGGTTTTTATACCCTTTTAGAGGGTATTATTAATTGGTCGTGTAAAACGTTTTTGTTTATTCAAATATCTCTATGTATTTTGTATTTAAATATGTAATCTCACCAGTTACGAAGTTTATTATGCTTTTAATATTTCAGCAAAATATTATCAAATGGGACTTATATATATCATATAAATAGCTACTACTTATACAATGCGTAGAAAAACGAGCAATTGGTTTTTTTTTTGTTTTCCAAGATATATTTATTTGAATAATTAAATTTAGATGTGAGCAGGTGGACAGCGGTCTACAAGGATATAGAATCTTCGGCGCGAAGCTAACTGCTCTTTGTTGTTTCTTTTCTTTTTTGGCTGGCAAGAAAAATGAAAATGTTTAACGGGAAAAAATAAAATACTCACGTTTCTCTCCCAGGCGAACGTGATTCAATTTGTTTTGTTGGTTAGAAAACTAAAATAGCAAAAAGAATATATAACTAAAGCCAGCAAAGCAAAGCAAAGCGAAGCAAAGTAAGGCCCAACAAGCCAAAGCGTAAGCATGGCGAAAAAAGAAAAATTATAGCAATGGAATAGCAGCATTAAATGTGGGTGGGGACCTAAATGTAAAAGGGCACCCAACCACCCTAGACCCAAGGCTACACACAACCCCTCCACAAGAAGCAGGACAGGCGGTCAGCCTAAGATCAAGGCGCTGCTGGGTGGAGGGGGTTGGGGGTGATTCAATGAGGTGTGCATGGCGGCTGTCTAAACTATGAATGGAAACAACTGCAGCGGCAGAAATGCGGCTCAAAAGTAGGCAATGCAATTGCTGGTCATTGGAAGTGGGTGGCATAAGAAGTTGGCGAAGTTGGTGAGAAATTAATGGTAAAATAATGTAAATAAAACTAAATATTATATTTTCATATATTAAATATAGAAAGCGAAAAATATAACAATTTTTTTTTATGAGAATTAAAATGTTTTAACACTATTAGGTGAAGTCCTTAAATTTAAATAACAAAATTCAAGCTTTTAGGCAATTAATAAAATAATTGATTTTAAAATATGATTAAAAAGTATAATAAAAGAGGTTATAAAGTTAATAAAATATTAAAAGCTTTTATTAAATTAGTTATTGAAATCAAAATTACTGTGTTAAAAGGTAAAAAGATTATAAAAGTAAACACAAAATATAAAATTGAAGAACAATTTTACTTCAAACGCCCTAAGCGACAGCTATGACTACTGAACTTCTCGAGCCACCCTCGCATTTACAAATAAAGCTAAGTAGCTGTGGTCAGTCAAAGACACCGAAAAGCGCACATGTTATGTGGTCTGTCTATTGTGCAGACCATAAGGTCATTTTAAATTAGTTTTCAGTTTTCTTTTTTGTTTCTTGGCAATTTTTTTCGTTGTCTTTTTTTTTTGCCTTTTTTTCCTGGTTTGTCTTCTGCCTGCTGTGGCTTTTGGGTTTTTGGGATTTGGTCAATCGTTAGCAATATGTTTGTTCAGGGAATTGCGTATACGTCGAGTGTGGCCGTTATGACAATTACGTAACACATTTGTGTGACGTGAGTGAAGAGCATAGGAAAAAGGAAACTCAACTCATGCAGCTCCGAGTTGGCCATACTTAAGAATGCCCACAATGCTTACTCATCCTCCACAGCCTCGAAACACTTTCAATGACATGCCAATCTACAAGTCTATTTTGTTTGTGGGGCGGGGCAAGCGTGCAAAGGGCGCGTGTTCGAGTGTCCGACAATATCAACAGCTTCATTTTGGGCCAAAAGGCAAAGTCAATGTCAAAATTAATGGATGTCGAGCTGAGTCTCATCCAATTGTTGACAATTGTTGTGCCATGTCACAAAAAGTAATAATAAAATAACATTAGCCAAGTGCGTCATACATTTTCGGCACCTGTCATTCCAAGCTCAAGTGCAGTGTGACCAAGTGATATACATAAGTTTTTACATTATTTGATTAATAATTTAAAAAAAAAAAAAATGAATCACACAAAATAAATTCTACAAATAAATAAAATTAATATATACATAAATATTATATACATTTTTATTTAATGTTGTTGATTCTCAAAATGTTGCATGTTATATTATTTTATATTCAATTGAATAGTGAGGTTCCGCAGTAATGTGAAGTGGACTAAAACAATATCATATAGAAATACTAAATATGTATGTTGTGCTACTATATATGTATGCTGAAATAAACACCATTTTGGCTTTAATATATAGAGGTATAATATTATAAAAAAACAATTTAGTATAGTAAGATTGAATTTTACATTTTAATTTAATTTAAGAATTTTATTGACCGTAGCTGGCGGTCTCACTATTTTCACGCACAACTTGCAACAATAGAGAAATCATTCAATAATTTGTACAAAAGTCGTTTTGTCATTTTTAGGACACGCGCTCCCATGCACTGTCAGTGGCAGGCCGGCATATCGTCTGGGTTGTAACTTTATTGGAATTGTCGTAAAAGTCGATAACATCAGAAGCAGCAGCTGGAGCAAAATCGCTGTTGGGCGTAGGTCACAAGCAATTTAATGTCAATTTTGGTATTAAACGTGCTGTCCGGGCAATTCACCTGCTGTTCCGCCTGTCACCCACATGCCACACCAAGAGCCAAGCTGCCCAGCTGCCACTTACACACACTCATACAGTCTACACTCAGCTTTATTGTTATAAGTTTCCGATTTTGGTCCACATAACTTTTGCAAATAAATGTTGACACTCACCGCTGGCACTTGATTAAATGTAATTAATTTCTCTCGCTCTCTGTTTGATACACACGTGTTGATTTATATGGTAGTTATGTGTATTTATTTGTTTAGCTGTTAGCCTTACAGCATTTAATTAGTTTTCAGTGCAATTTCCGCACCCCTCAAAGTATGCAACAATATTTTATCAAGTGGCTGCAAATGGCACAAAGCTGTGGCTGTTGCTGTTGCTGTTGTTGCTGGCCTTAGCTACTGTAAATCGTGTCACGCACACATGTTAATATGTTAACAAAATGGTGACACACACTTACACACACATACATACACACACATACGGCGGTTATAACTGCAAGCTGCTGCCAAACGCAGCAAAGTTTTTGCTTCGGTTTTTTTTTAACCAAGAAATGGCTACAAAAAAAAAAATACTCACGCTGCGTTTGGTTCTCGGTCTGGCGTTGGCATTTCAAGTTGAAAATTTGCAAACAAGCCAAAGACGCAACGAAATAATATATACATATATATGGCTGTGAGGTTAAGTTAAGGCCAGCAGAGTGTAGATGAGGACAAAGCTCAAGGAAATATGCATCGCATGGTGAATACTCTCTCAGATAGTACTTAACTAAATATATAAATATATATTATTTGTGTGCCTTTAATTTGCAAATTGTTTTAACTCACAGCAGTAGCTGCTTTAGTAGTTTGCTGCATCTTATTAAACTGCTCTTCCAAGACGTTGAGCTGTTAAACTTTGGTCAGAATTTATATTCAAATTCTACCCATAAAAATTCCAAAAGAAGGTTGATTTTTTTGTACATTTCCAGAACCCAAATCATTAGTAGAATTAAAATTATTATTGCACAAAAAAGATTAAAAAAATAGTGAATGAACATAATTTTCTTTAGTTTTCGTCACATTTCTCCATTTACGAAAATTTTAGTTTAACACTTATAAATCCAAATTTATGTCATAATTTCGTACTGCTCGCTTGTAAAAATGCTGCAAAGCTCATAAAATATTTATGATAGCCTTGGGCAGAGTATAAAAAATTGCAAACTTTTTAACACAGCATGTAAAAAGTAGAATTAAAGTCACATACACGGAGCAACAGAGAAAGTGAGCGTGAGTCAGAGAGAGAGAGAGAGAGTGAGTGAGGGGGATGAAATAAGAGAACGCGCTAGAGACAGGCGACAGTTTGCATCAAGGCCGAGACGCTGCGTGTGTCCAACACAAGCAAGCTCACACACACACACATACACATACACACACACACACACACACACACAGATACACATACAGCTACTCGACTGCATGTTTGTTTGTTGAGTCAGCTGTCGCCATTTTGTAACCATTTTTCCATGTCACACAAAGAGCACAAAATGTTCGCCCTTAAACCCCCCGCCCCCTTCACCCCATTTTTTTTACACTTCCCACTCAGTTGACTTCATTCAGTTGCCTTTGGGCTGATGAATTTTCCGCACGCTCTGCTTTGCTGTGTGCAAAGTTATTTTATACTGTGTCAAAATGAAGAAAAACTCGTCGCTCGATTAGAAAATTTCCATGCATTTATCTCTACCTCTCTCTCTCTCTCTCGCTCTGTGTCTCTTTGTATGTGCTCCTTTTGCTTGCACTGAATTAGGCGGGGTCCAAACAGCAATTAGGCAAATTGCCAAGCTGGCAAGCCAAACTCTCCAATGACTCTGCAAATTCGTTTTAAACTCAGACAAACAAAGACACACATGCACACACATGCACACACACAGACACACGCACGCTTATCGACTTGACTTGATTAACCTGGTTATTCACGTAAGTTGGCGGCCCATCTGGTACAGTTTGCTTGTGAAGGCTTTCAGGCGTAATTACATTAACAATTCCGAAAACATTTGCAAGCATGCGGGCGCCGCCCAAAACTCGTATAATGTCACTTCTGCCGCCGTGGCCACGGATACGTATCCATTATTCAGAACGTGGTGCAAACAACTTGACCAACAACAACAACAACTGATGTTACGTGTAAGACGCAGCGGGCTGTCCAAAATCTCTCTCTGCCACATAGCTGGCCATCATGTGGCCTCAGCATATTTGGTGTATGAACTTGCTGCCTAACCTTGTGTGTGTTGTGTGTGTGCAAGTGGCATGCAACTAGCTTGGGGGCTTCCAAACGACGACGACAACGTCAACTCGCATTGAAAGGCTGCACAAACATGCTGCTGCTGCATGCAACAGCATGGGGCAAATCGGGAAGCTGACCATCAGCCGCTATTATGGCTTGCGGCCTTCATGCCTGCATGGCTGGCGGTCAGTGATTCTGTGATTCTGGGCACTTAGAATTCGGAAAAAAACTGTCGGTGGCCCATTCTGTAATTAGAACTCGCTGGGTACAGTCCACACAAAAGCTGCGATAACAATGCAAACATCTGGCCAACAAACATGCTCATTGCCCTGGAGTTTTACGAGGACGTATTGCCACCGGTAGTACCCCAGTCCATAATGGATTTAGCTAAAGCCAGCCAGCTTGCGCTGTCCATTATTGTTTATAACGATAAGCCGATTATCAGCTGTTTAAACTTTAAAGTAAACAAATCAGCAACGCTTCTAGGCCAAAATCAATAAAAGTCTAAGTAACGATTGCGAAGAGCGTAATCCAAAAATAACCCATATAAGTGCCTCAAAATGTCTACTACCAATCTCTGACATTTGATAAAATGCTTTGACACGCGATTCGCCTCTCAGCTGGCAGTCAACTTGTTATTGCTGACTGCCCATCACTAAAAGTGAATCTGTACAGTTGCCCCTGGAGGGGCATCATCAACATAAGTCTCACAGAGTTGCATGCATGGCTCACAAATACACAAAACTCGACCACGTTTGCCGCTATGCCACATTCTTTGCCACAGTCACAGCACCAGATGTTGCGCCTCAATGGATTTCGAGGGGGATAAAGAGAGGGGCGCACTGTGTATTTTGCTTTTGCAATAGCTTCTGTACTGCGCCCGCGGCAACAAATCGACCAAAATGTATGCTGTTCCGGCTGAGTTGCGGATTTGGCCAGTTGGAGTTTCAGCTTGATATTTCACTGCAGTTTAGCATCGGTTGCATGCCCCATACGCTTGCATATGTACAACGAACACCTGAAACGGTTAAGAACCCTATGAAATTATCACAGCTTTGTCCGGGGTAGTCCCCCCCATCGATATACTCGTAATTGCAGACCGAATTGCCATAGGCGGCTTACGCTTACGCATGTTCGTTGACAGTTGCCTGTCGCCTGTCGCTCGGCGAACAATAAACAAAAATAATGTTGCCTGTTTTCGGGCGCCGCATATAAATTATAACTGTAAAGACACCAGAAGGCATTAAATAAATAATGGAAACAATGTGATAGTAGTGAGCAATCGACTTGAAGATAACCTGTAGTCAGACTATTTAATTACTTCTGCAGTTATTAGTCGATTGTTATGAAATTATTAGATTATTTATATATTATTTGAAATTTTATTGTGCTTAGTATCTATTATTATTAATTAAGCGTTAAACATGATTAAACAGCATGACTAAATATATGTATAATATGTTTTTGAAATTATGACTATAATGGACTTATTTAAATATACATAATATGCATTTACGTTTATTTCGCTTTTTATCTTGAACAAATATTAGGATATACATATATTATTGAAAATAAAAAGACCAAAACTTTGCAAATGTAGCTGTAATAGGCATTAATATTAAGCTGTAGAAATATAAATAAAAAAAATATAAGTTTACCAAATGTAATAAATATATCTTTTAAATTATGTTTTTATCAAGATTTTATAAATTTTCGTTGCTGCGCGATTAAATAACTTAGTCTGAGTGTGGTGTATAAGAATCTACTTATTTTATTATTCCAAAAAATATATTTTGTATGCTTTGTATACCCTTCTTCAAGCACTTTTTCTGTGCAAAAGGTATAACCAACGAGAAGAACGGCTATTTTTGGCGAGTCGAAGATTATACACCCTTATATACGGCTGCTCTTATTTAAATTTAAATATAAATATAAATAACACTCGTAAGCGGTAAGTTTTGTCAGAATATCTTGGAATACAATAAAGTTGTTTAAACTAGAACTCATCTTTTGACCGATAGTTCCCATGACAGCTATATGAGTGGTCCGATCCGGCTTACCCCGAAATATGTATAGATGAAAGATTTAATTGCGACTAGTTTGCATAGAAACAGACAGACGGACATTGCAATATCCAATTGTCTATTGAAACTGATCAAGAATATTTATACTTTATGAGGTCGGAAATGTCTCCTTCAATGCATAACTCACTTTACGACAAAATTATAGTACCTTTTGCAAGGGTATATCAATCGCATTTATATGGCATTTGGGCACAAAAATCGCTGCGTTTGACTTTGCCCTGAGGCTTCGCTGATAATTTGCGCACATAAATTAACCAAAGTTTTGGCTGCTCCCTCCACTTATCACACACACGCACACATACCAGAACTGAGGTCAAATATGGCCAGCATATTGGCTTCCGATTGGTTGGCCGTTTGGGCCATACGGGAAAATTAAAAATACTGCTGAATGGTTTTCAGGCCGTCCAAAATTGCTTTGTGTGTGTGTGTGTTATGGCCATTAGTGAATGCGACTGGGTTCACTTTCAGCTCACATGGTATGCAATCTGTTAATTTTGGCCAACTTTGCTCTGCCTATTGATATCTGCTCCAGTCTGAAGGCCCCCTCCCTCTCGTTGACCAGCTGCGAGGTTCATCTTCATTCCGTATTGATGCGCCCTCATGTGAAATAATTGGCACTGTTGTCCAATGGCGTTTAATAATTCATGTGTGTGTGTGTGTCATGGAGCCAAAGCCAAGAGTCGTGCTGCTGTTGCTATTGAGGCTATTAAGTTGTGAACGCAATTGCCAGACGACTTAATTTGCTGGCTATTGCCAGAATCAGAGCAAAAGCGGGGAGGCTCTCTTTAATATCCCTGGACTATTTTCTACTCTAATGCGAGTTTTGCGCGGTCACCTCGATATAATTTTATTTATATGCATTTGCTCGATAAAGTCAAATAAATCATATGCTAGACAAGCTTGAAGATTTTTGTCTATATTTAATACATTAACAGTCGTAAGTTTTTTTTAGATATAATTTGTATTCTACCCCCAAGTTGCCAGCTCAGTTTATTTGCCCTATCATTTACTATCTATATAAAAATCTTACTATACAATTTGAGGGGCTGCAATTAGTAAAATTTTCAATAAAACACCTTTTAATTATTGTAAAATTCACTTTATTTTTGAATAAACATTACTTTACAATATTTTCATTATTTATTTATTTTATTTATATTACGTTTAATTAGTTTTTGACATGTACCAGTTTTTTTTTATTTGTTAGCTAATAATTTAATAAGCCATTACACATACTTGAAATTATTTAAATATATTTTTCTGTTACCAAATTTTGCTTTATTTTATGTTTGGGAAACAATAGCTACTTTTTTTTTAATAAATAAAATGAATAATTTTCAAACATGCTACATACTAAATAAATGAGAAGCGCATTAAAATGGTCTAAATAATTAAATTAAAAATTAATTGCGAAATAATATTTTAATATGTTTAAACTGATCACAGCAAATTGTTCAAAATACCCAAAGAGAACGAGCAAAATATAAACAACAACAAACGTGTCGTGAAATTTTGAAATATTTTTTTTCTTTTTATATAATTAGTGTACATTTTTTGACCATTCATAAAATGTTTGTATTGTTTTCCAAAAATGTATTTACATCAAAAGTTTGTCTTAAAAATTTTGCTAAATATGAATCTTGTGCTAAATAAATTTTAGTTTGTTCTTTAATTCCTTTTTATTTTATTGTTTTTAACAAAATTTATTTTCCTAAATTGTATAATATTTATTATTATGTGTGTAACTTCATTTATGTTTTTGTTTTTCAATTTTGTACAATTTATTTCATGGACTTAAAACGAAAGTTTGAGTTTCAGGCTGTGTGCTTGTGGCTCACTCCCGTGTGTGTGTGTGTGCTTGTCTGTGTATGAGTGTGTGTGTGTGTGTGTTTATGTGTCTCTCGACGCTGTTAGTTGATCTCAAAACGTTGCGCCTAGAAAAAGTTGTGTATTAGTTATGGGCGTGTTAATGTGGGCGTGTCTTATGTGCATTATGTTAAATTTAAAATTAAATTTTAAACTAGGCAACAAATTGAATTTGTTGAGTATTTTCTTTTCCCCAAGATAATATATATATAGCTGTTGTGGTTCTACTTGTAGTTTTTGTAATTGAAATTTCATGTGCTATTGTGGGTTTGCTTTATGTTGTGGTCTTTTTTTGGCATGCTTCTTTCTACTTGCTAAACAAAAGTTTTGCCCTTTGTTTCTTTGAGTGAGTTGCCTTAAACTTAAAGGACTTGATAATAGGAGTTTTCTTGATGTTGTTGTTGTTTCTGTTTCTGTTTGAGCTGCTGCTGTTGATAAACGCAGTCTGCTTAGATATGTGTCATTATATATATGGCTTACTTATGGTGTCTTTCAGACACATTCTGTGCCCTGAACGCGAAGTGGTGCCTGTTGTTTAAAAAAGAAGCAGAGAGAAAATTGTAAGAACAAATTTACAAGTATTTACAAGACAGAAAAAATATTTAAAAAAATAATCATTTAAACATAAGCATAATGTAGATAAATAATTAAAATAAACTGAAAGAACTCTCCCTTAAAAAATATTCAATTCATAGAGAATTTATAATGATGTTCTAATGAAACAAGATAATTAAATAATATTCTACATACATATTTAGAAAATTTGAATATAAATAAAATAATTGCGAAAATAACGTTAAAACATAACAATAATATTAGCTAACTGATTATTGAATTACCTAAATTATAACTGATAATCATGTTAATTATTAATTATTATGCAATATATTACAAAAACTAGTCAACTTAATAAAAAAAATAAATATTTACTACATTTTGCCATAAAGCAAAATAGCTTCGATTTTGATGTAAATTTCTTCGGTATTCAACCGCAATAAAAAATCTCGCTTAATGATATTTTGTTTAATTCGACATAATTATTTTCTTGCTGTTCTCTGCTAACAGCAAAATTAAGCGCGCTAATTAAAATTGGCAGAAGGCAGGCACGCAGCAGACGAGCTGCGAAATGCAAAATTCAATTTAATTTAAATATTTTAGTGAATTGTCAGAAAATTCTTCGCAATGCGTTTAGTTGTTGGCAGCTGCACAACGAATGCAGAGATATTTTGACGCTCCATTGACGCATTTTAATTGGCCTGTTTTGGTTAATTGGCCAATTGATATGCGCATTTTGATTGCATGGCATTACAGCGGCCGTTCAATTAGCAAGGCGTGGCACAAAAAAAATAAAGGCGACCAAAATGCTGTGTCAGTTAGTTTTCAACAAAGAATTTGCCACGCAGGTATGTGTATATTGCGGCTTCTGGCCGATTTATAAATTGGTAATAAATTAAATCAAAAAACAATAAAACCGCAATTAAATTAAATACACGTTATAAAAATAAAAGCAATTTCAAAATTGGGCATTTTGTTTATGCCATAGCCACAGCTTACCTTCTATTTGCTAAATGGATAACTAGCTTTCATTTTGGGATTTGCATTTTGTTTTTGGCTTTGTTCGCTCGCAGCGTGAAAAATGCATAAATAAATATGGATATAATACTGGCAAGTCATGTATGTCAATGGCATTGTGCATATTCTATATATATGTATATGCATAATTGTATATTTTGAATGTGAATAGCTTGTTATTGGTTGAGAGCATAGCAGGATGCAAAATGCATCTTCGGGATTCCGAAGAATAAATATTCTTGCAGATCTACTTTGCTGTTCCTTATCGCAATATTTAAATAAAAAATATGTTTCTATACACAATTAGTTTTCTTCACTAAAAAATCAGTTTTGGCCTATTTTTCCTAAAATATGCTTTGAATATGTTATGTTAATAAAATTGTGTAAATTATATATAATAGTCTAAAACTTGTTACTATAAAATTTTATAAAGTTATGTGTAGAAACAAAAACTTGAATCTTTGCCTTTTATTCCTATAGCAGCTATATGATATAGTATCCTGATTACAATTATATATTTGATGATATGATGAACTAATATTCAAAAATTCAGTTTTTGAGAATTATATACGTCAGTTTAAAACATAATGAACCCATTTGCTCAATTTTGTTAAATGTAGTAGCAAATGTTTAAATGTACATGAAAAGTATTATCTGCAAGGCTATAAAACATATCTTAAGAGCACCAACCTCAATTAATTTTACAAAGTAAACTAGCTACAAATGCCAAACTTAATCCTAAGCTTAAGCATAAATCTAATAATTATTATACTTTTGGGTCATGGAATTTGAATGTAAACAAAAGAAATTATTGTAGCTAAAAATGTCTGCTTTGGAACAGCTGAAAAAGGTGTCGACCATAGTCGCCGATACGGGTGACTTTGAGGCCATAAATATATATAAGCCCACAGATGCTACAACCAATCCATCGCTTATATTAAGCGCCTCCACAATGGAACGGTATCAACATCTAGTACGAGATGCAGTTAGATATGGTAAGAGTAAGGAAGGGTCGCTGGCGAATCAAGTTCAGGAAGCCATGGATTATTTGTGCGTATTGTTTGGCTCTGAAATCTTGAAAATTGTGCCTGGTAGGGTATCAACGGAAATAGACGCTCGACTGTCATTCGATACGTCTCAGAGCGTGGAGAAGGCATTGAAATTGATTGACTTATATAAATCGTTTGGCATAAGAAAAGAACGTATCCTTATTAAACTGGCCGCAACCTGGGAAGGCATCAAAGCGGCCGAAATTTTGGAGAAGGAGCATTACGTACATTGTAATCTGACGCTTCTGTTCTCATTGGCTCAGGCTGTGGCCTGTGCAGAGGTTGGAGTTACATTAATCTCGCCATTTGTGGGGCGCATTTTGGACTGGTATGTGGCTAATACGGATACCAAAAAGTTTGAGCCACATAATGATCCGGGCGTTTTGTCGGTTACGAGCATTTATAACTACTATAAGAAGTATGATTATAGAACCTCGATAATGGGCGCTTCATTCCGGAATACAGGCGAGATCAAAGCTATAGCTGGCTGTGATCTGCTTACCATTAGCCCAGCTCTATTAAAGGAATTAGAGACTGATCGAAGCGAGGTTCAAACCCAATTATCAGTCTCTAATGCCAAACAGCAGAATATTAAGAAAGTATGCCTTTATGAGAACAAATTCAGATGGCTAATGAATGAAGATGCAATGGCCAGTGATAAGTTAGCTGAGGGCATACGGAAATTTACTTTGGATACGGTGAAATTGGAAAATTTGATTAAATCATTATTTTAGCTTGGTTTAAATACAACTTAAAATGAATAAAAATTTACTTAATTTCCTCAACAACTGAATTGTTTGAATTTAAATAAATTTCAAAATATAAATTAAGTTTCTGATTTCGATATCTATGTTATTAATCATATTTTGTATAATCAAAAAATTATAAACAATAATTCTGCAATTTTTTTTTAATATCTATTTACTTTGAAAATCTTAAGTTTGGTCTTTGTAGCTGTTTTACTAAGTGATTAAGTAATACTTATAAAAAACTGTCACAACTTGTTGAGGATTTGTTTTGTTTCAAAAAAAAACATCCTCTTGAATTTCGGTAGGTTCTTTGGCTCAGTAAATACCTAAGCACACATATTATATATTTGTAATAAAACATTTATATGATAATACTATTTAGAAATATGATAAATTTATGGTTCAATATATGTAGCTGTTAAGTCTAAACACTCAGATATTTGTGGTTGCCGTAACAACGCAAGGGGCAGGTTCCTAACTCTTCCGACTCTCTTCAAACTTGTAATTCAATAACTTATGCATAGTTTATACTTAGCCCTAAACAATTAAATTAAATAGTTGCCACTCTCTGTCGGGTCTCAAGTAGTTGTAGCTTTAATTCTATTGACTACTTATTCATCTATGTACAACATTTAGTTCTAGCTTAAGTTTAACTCTTTCTCGGCTGTCGGGCAGCTTAAAATCTCACATAGCTAAAATCATTTGGATTTGGCGCTGACGTCACTATTGACCCGCTTACCTCTTCCTCGATGGCCGAAGCGTATCTATTAATCGGCGCATTCTTCTCCAAACTGAACGTATCCTCAGTGGTCTTGTTGTACGTGGGATTCACAAAATTCATTGTATTTCCTCGCTTCGGATATCTCTTGATGAGGCAGAAGAAGGCCTGCCGGGAAATGAATTACAAATTAGTTGCTTAGTTGCCAGATTTACAAGTGGGCATCCTATTTCGGTACTTACGCCAATAACGGCAGCTGCGGCAATAAGCGCCGCTATGACGACCAAGGCTATCTCCCCCGAGTCATGGCCCGTCTTTTGCGTCGCATCCGCGTTGCTGCTGCTGCTGCTGTCATCCGTGTGTGTCGCGTTGCCAGTGTTGCCAGTGTCTACAAAGCCAAAAGAAAGTATAAATAAAAGGTGGGCGTGAGTGTTCGTAATTGCTAATTGAAGTATTTTAGGTAACGCTGAATACCAGAACCAAAGCCAAAACAACAACCATAATACAAAACAATTAATACATTTTTATAATTATATTAAAATGTTTTTTGTTTTATTTAAGACTATTTACCATGTAAGTTTGGTGAAATTTAACAGTATCTATGACTTTTATCATTATATAACATTGTTAACTGTATGATTTCAATATAATTCTAAATAAAATATGTAGACAGGTTAAGTTGGTCTCAAAAAACGTTTAGAATATATAAATGATTTCAATATAATTCTAAATAAAATATGTAGACAGGTTAAGTGGGTCTCAAAAAACGTTTAGAATATATAGCTTAGCGTTGGATATCAAAACACCGATTCATTTTTAAATTGCATGTGAAATAGTTTATAATTACCGTAATTTATTGAATAACAAAATGTTCCTCAATAAAAAAATTACTCACTTGGCTCGTCTCAATTTCAATATTGTAATTAAGTTAAGCATTGGTAAAGCCTCCAGAATTATTACCGCTAAGTTGTTTAAATCAGGCTCATAATTTGTATGCAAATAAATATATTACTACTTGACTGCTTTTACCCAGCTGTATGTTTATACATAGTCCAAAAAAAGTAATCATATTACTTATTAGATAAGTATATACCTTTAAGCATTAGTTAGTTTGATCTTAATTTCCCATATAAATTCTTAAATACCTTTTAATATGCATTAATCAAAGTAAAATTCCATAAATGTATAATTTAGACATATTTCAATTGGATAAGGGTCCCCACTTGATTTGTCTCTGTTTCTTGTTTCTTTTTTGGTCAGCCTGTCCAACCCGAATATAATTAAAATATCTCTTTATTTTTAGAGCTGCACAGAGAAAAATGTTGACGACATCCCGTGGCGAATGTTTCCGCCGCGTTCCTAACCCCGCACCCCATCTCCTATCCGTTTCAGTTGACAACTTTTTGTGTCACGCTTTTTGCCTTTTGTGAGGTTGTTGTCTGTGCGGCAGGAAGTTGTAGGATTTTTCCGCTGTCAACATAATTCGTTTTCATATTTTCCGTTTAGAATTTGTTCAAAAGTTAAGGACAGGACGAAGGACGCAGAACGCGTTCGCCTGGCAAAGGATGTGCCGCATTTAACGGAATTGCACGAACTGTCGCCTCTTCATCTGCGACTTATTATTGTTCTTGTGCTTTTTGTTGTTGTTTTCATTAATTTTTTTTTCGTCTATAGCATGTCGGTATTTCCATGAACTGAAAACTGGCCGCCTGCTGAAGCGGATCAGCATGAGAATGTGACGCATATGGCCATGCCACTAGCGGGAATTATCATTAAAAGTTGGCAGTGGCAACAGCTGCACAGCATCGATTGTCAGTGGCAAGGGACGGGGTAGCACAAATATGGGGGGAGTTTAAGGTTGTGGTAAGCGTAGGTGCTGGCAATTTATTTGCGGCATTAACAGACAGTCAAGTGGCAAAAGAAAAGCAGTTGAAAAGCTCTGCGAATATTTGGCACATTAATTGCACGTTGTGTGGGTGGGGTGTGTGTGTGTGTGAGTGGGGGTATTCTATAATATAAGCTTCTTTCAAAATGTCTTAGTGGCAGGGGGCAGTCATATTTTCTGTAATTTAGATTCTGCTTTCTAGGCAGCTTAAAAGGTTACACAGCTGTGTTCCATTTAAAGTTTGATGAGCATAGAGGTTATTAAAAATGTTTTCTGCGATATAACAAAATTTCATAATATTTCTAGTCTGCTGTTTGTTTGTAAAAAGCAAAAGATAAATTAATTAAGGTAAACTCCAGGGCGAAACTTGTTTGAATTCATTTGTTAAATAAAATCACAAGAATATTTTATTTTTGGGGAGTAAATTAAACAATGATGTTTTTTAAATAAATTCAAAAACTGTCTTTCTGACATATATATACCGATAACTACTAAAACTTTACAGAAAAATGTGCTTTTGTGATAAAAGTTATTTATCCAATACAAATCTCTTGTCACTCTCTGTAAAATCTCAACTTTAAAGTTGAAATAAACTCCAAATTCAGAAAAAACATTTGTAGAACACATTGTGACTGCCATTTAAACATTTCCCCTTGCTGTTTGCCATATTTTATGTACTTCCATAAATGTCATATATTATTGCGCCACCCTAATCTATAGCAAATGCAATTTGCCTGCTCCGCAGCAGAAAACAAAGTAATATTATTTTAACGCTCATTTTTTTCTTTATAATCCCGCACATGTGTTTTATATGTATTTTTAAAGAGCTCGTGAGAGTCTCAGACACCGAATGTGGCTGCTACCAGGTGGGTTTTCTTTTTGCAGGCGCATCCCCCTAACATAAAAGCCATAAAAATTCGCGACAAAAGTCCCCTCAAATTCTCCGCTAAACAAATGAAATAAAAACGCATAAAATACGTAGCCGATGGGGAAGTCACCTATATTTTTTGCTGCCTTTTGTGTGTGACCAGATTAGATAAACAAAGTTGCAAAACTTTTGTCAGATACATGTAGATAAAGAAATCGTGTGGTATTCGTTAGGTATTTAAAGTCAGTTGAGTTCCGTTGGAAAAACTGGCAAACTGGCTGCTGACCAAATGCAGTCAACGGAAAGTCATAAAATTTGCAAACAGCTGCTGACCCACACAGCATCCACCAATTCTCACCAGGGGAGGCGACTCCCCAACTTTATGTGTTGGCTATTAAAAACGCAGTCGTTACTTTCGACGGCTGCCTAGTTTATGGCGGTTCGTGGCACTGTCTATCTTTCATTTTGTCTGCCGTATTTGCAGAACTTGCCTCTGCTTAATTAAGCAATTTGAAGTGGGGTGGTGGGCTGTTGGATATTAGAGATGTGCTGTTACGTTGTTACTTTTTACGGACGTTTATATGTCAATTAACTTCTCGTTTTCATGCTTAAGCATAGGTCTTAGATTTGTATACATAAATTTAGTTATTTGCATTTAAAAATTTATTATTTCGGAACTTTTATTATTTTATTTTAGCTCAGTCGCCCTCTTTAATAATATAAATTATATGTATTACATTTAAATTCAATGTTACATATAAAATATTTTTTGTCGGTAAATAATTGGGTTTGTTTCCAATCTGTAGTATTTTGACTACAGGTTTACGTGAATACACCCTTAATTAAATTTATCAAATAAAGCCGATGATTAAAATAAAATCTAGTAGTTACGCTCAATATTCAGTCACGATATTTGTTCATTCACAGTGAATCAGTCACAGTTATGCGGTTATTGCTCAACTCTAGTGCCTATAGAAAAAGTGGCGCAAACCGCTAATTGAAATTGCAGTTATGGCCGTATGACCGGCTTGCCTTGGCTTGGTCATCTAATTGAAATAAGTCCTTAACTAGTTTATAGTTATATACTTGAACCCTCCCTACACCTTGATCCCTCTTCAAGCTCAGTAAACTTTTGCCAGGGCACTCCAGCGCTGAGTCCTGGAGTCTTTAACTGCTCTCGTCGTTTTCTTGGAATTGTATTGCAGTTCGTGGGGCTGCTTGGCTCAGTGGGGCAGGCTTGTGGCGATGTAACGGTATTCGCTAGAGCCGCTTAACGTTTTATTCAGCTATATGTATTTTATTTTATTTTTTTATTTTTTCTTATTCTTTTGCTTTCAAATTGAAGTAATTAGGCGCATTTGTATGGGAAGTCCTCTGCTAAGCTCGACAACAAGTTGATTTAGTTAGGCATAGCAACCAACAAAGTTGGGTCCACAGCCAGCGTCTATGCTGGCCATGTTTAGACAGCCAATGTGGTCGAAAGGAGACTCAATGGGGGCAGTTGAAAATTGCAAATTAAAAGAAATTTTGAAATTTACATCGAATGTGTAAAGGGGGAGATGGGCATTGGAGAATGGAAGGAAAATGCTTAAGTCTACGAGGGAATACATATGGGTACAGAAAGATGACTTTAAATAATCACAATGATATACACTGTATATTATACAGTGAATCTAGAGAAATATTAAAAGCGCTTATGAAGCCAAATAATGTTCAGAAAATTGTATTTAATTATTTAATCCACTCTAATTGGGATGATCATCACGTACATATGATTTAATAGTATTTGGGCATTTACTGTCACGTTTGTTGTGTAGTGTCTCATTTGATCAACAACTTACATATTGTTAAAATGTCGTTAAAATTTTACTTTCAGTTAAATTTAACTTCTTGTCAACTAGAATGAACGATAATATAGGCCGTAATATAACAATTGAGTACATATAAGTAAGCTTATATTTAAATCAATTTGTCAGGTTAATTCCATTTGATACAGCTACAGATAAATGTGATACGAAATATAATAATGTACATTTTCTTTTATGTACTTTTGTATGCATAGATATGTCAACAAAATGGGAATGTCTGACAATTTTTGGTGTTGCCTTTTAGCAGCCATGTTTGTTAACAGAAAACGCCCCTTATTTTATTTTGCTACATCGTTTGCATTTGTTCGTGTGCCTATTATGCTTATTGTGTTTATTGTATATTTACTTCTCAGAACTGTTGCTCATTTACAAACATTTTGCCTTTTATGTTACATTTTGAATTGATCAAAGCACGGCTTTACTCAGAATAATGAGCAAAGGAAACTGCTTTGACAAATGCGCTGATTAGCTTGGTTGGGCAACAATCAAATGACTGTGAACCTGTGATAGATATATCAATGCTTGCACATTTTGACGGCATACGTTGCATATTTTTGTCAGACACTGTGGTAATCTATGCACAACTTTCTGCTGCTCTTTGCCACGCTCTACTCATGGCAATATTGCTCAGCTGTAGGTGTTGACAGTGCCAATTTTCGTGCTGATGAATGTGGGGTTGTATGTTGTTGTGCGGCTCATGTGGACGATGAATTTCGGGATAAACTATTTGCTACCCCCCATCCACATCCCCATCCCCATATTGCTCTTGCTGTTGACCATGTCGTTTCGGTGTACAATTTAATTTCATGGCGATTTGTTGAGCGACGATGACAACGCTTGCCGCTTGTTAGTGACAACGACGGCGACGATGACTCCAGTCAGCTGTCTCTGCGGCTGTCAGCCGTTCATCATCCGCACCCACATCCACATCCAGATCCGCATCCGTATTCGCATCCGCATTGTCATCGCTTTTGACAGAGTTGCGCAAAATTGCATGCAGAAATTCGTGGGTGTAAGTATCATAGGGTTGTCGCTTAAGCTTGCCCTTGAGCTGGTGGATAGGGACGGATAGGGGGTGAGGGATCGGGTCGTGCTGCCTGGCTGTTGGAAGGCAACCATTGTTGCCATTAAACATGTCACTAGCGCTTCCTTTTTGGTGGTTTTGCCCCCAACCAATATTTATGTAGGTTTAACGTGGCAGCAACACAAATTTGTGCCTGTGTGTGCGTGTGCTTGTGTGTGTGTATGTGTGTGCATTTTGAGTGATTATGTCGATATCATTGATGTTGATTTATGATGATGACATGTGAGCGTTGGCGTCGTTGGATGCATGTGTAAGAAATTGGCGTGACAAATGGCATACAAAATTAAAAGAGAGAACGTTCAGCATTTACATACGTGTAAGAGTATGTGTGCATGTGTGTGTGTGTGTGTGAATAATTTGTGGACATCACAATATGACATTAAGTTATGAGTGGATAAGGTAAGACAAAGAACGCAATCAAACATAAAACATAAACATAAATAATGGTATACATATATTATGAAGACAATCAGTAAACAAAGCAAAGATAATGGGTTATAATTAATTTAATCAAGGGAGAGTTAAGACAGAATACAATTACCAACACCTGAGCATGGTCCGTGAAAATAATATAATACAATTTTTGTTCAATTTCAAATCAAATGTAGTACTAGGTATTTTTGAAATATTTTGAGTTCTCGAAATTAATTGATTCAAAATTAAAAACTCAACTAATATTATTTGTGGAAATTTTTATGGATGGAAAACTAAAATAATGATATAATTGTAGCATATATAATATTATTATTATTTTTTGCAATTTTCTGACCAACACACATTGCAAATCTTATTCATGTTGTATACTATATAATCAATTCCAACACCTCGGACACAACTAATTGAAATCGAAAATAAAATGCATACCGGGCGCTAAACTGGGCGCATCTTGAGGTACTTTCGCGGGTTTTGGCGATGGTGATGCCATCGCTGGTATCGTGGCTTTCACGCGTGTTGCAGTTGAATTTAAACGCCTCGTGGGTTGCACGGGTCGTATGCGTACTATGGAACCAGAAGCAAATGGGGCAAAATTAAATTTATATAAAATAAAAATAAATCCAAATAAAATGCAATTCACAATGGAAATAACAATAACAATAAGAGTAGATGTAAAAGGCCTTAATAAGGCTCAACGGCAACATCGTGGTTGCTGCAACCACAACAAGGACACTTCGGCACCCAACCGCGAACGCAGGCAGCCATGCTAGCAATTACAGCTGCTGCTGTTGGATGCGTCGAATGCATTTACAAAGTCCATTTAAAGCACCCCACCCCCCCCCCCCACCCATCTGAAAAACAGTGTATGGCAAAGCTACTCACGATCTTCGATGCACATGAGACCATCCGACATCAGTTTGAGACCCGTGGGACAGGCGCAGGATATGCGCGGACTCCGCTCATTGATACGTGGTGCCGGCAGACAGAGATGTGAGCAGTGGCCATTAACCGACTGGCAGTGATTAATGCCATCTGGCTGGCGATAGGGATGATACACATGGATGACCATGGGATGTTGGAGCTGTGAGGCATAGGAGAAAAGAGATGATCAAAAGAGATCTCTACCGAGAGATATTCCATGCTTACCATATGCACAGCTGTAATGGGTTCCACATTCTCGCCAGTAAACTTGTTGGCCTTGAAGACTGTCTGCTTGTCCCAGTCGGTCCAGTAGATGTAATCCTCAAAGGTGCTTATGGAGAAGGGGTGTCGCAGATATTCCGTGGAGTAGAGGATCTGTCTGCGCTGCGAGCCATCGTAGTTGGCCGAGGAGATGACATTCAGTTTGCCATCCACCCAGTAGATGCGCTTCCTCACCAGATCTAGAGTGATGCCATTGGGCCACTTGACATCATAGCTGATAATTGTGGTGCGATGGGAGCCATCCATGCCGGCGCGTTCAATGCGTGGGGAGGCGCCCCAGTCGGACCAGTACATCCACCCCTCAATGGGATCGAGGGCAATGGAGCGTGGTATGTCGAGTGCATCCTCGATGAGCACTTTGCCCATGTTGCCATCGAAGTTGGTCAGCTCGATGGTGCACTTTTGCGTGTCCGTGTAGTACACATGATTGTAGATCCAGTCGACCGCAAGGCCATCCGACGTAACGGAGGATTGCTTCAGCACCACCGTCTTCTCGTTGCCCTCATCGATGGGCGCTTTGTAGATGCTCTGCGTGGTCACATCGCTCCAGAAGATCATGCCCGTGCGGAAGACAAAGTCCAGCGCTGTCGCTGACTTTGTATTATTCACAATCGAAGTCATCTCCATGTGATCCAGCGCTATCTTGCGTATATCGTGACGACGCGCAAGGAGTAAGGAGGCATGTCCTTCGGTTGCCTTGCAGCGTGTATGATTGCGAGGATCTCGCCTGTAGCCCGCCTCGCACTCGCACTTGAAAGTACCAACTTCATTCACACAGATCTGGGAGCAGACACCTGGCTGATCGCACTCATTGACATCCACACAGGTGTGCTCATCCCCGGATAGCTTATAGCCCTCGTGGCACTCGCAGCTATAACCCACCAGATGGTTCACGCATCTATGCATACAGCCACCATTCTTCGAGGCGCATTCATTCACTTCACACTTGCCCGCCGGTTCATCCTCGCCATCGGGGCAATCCTTGCGCTTGTCGCAGACCTTCGACAGTGCAATGCACTGTCCGCCTCCACAGTCAAATTGGCTGGTGGCGTTGCAACTCTTCTGCTGTGCTGCTAAACGGCAATCCTTTTCATCGCTGCCATCCGCACAGTCCGCCTGCCCGTTGCAGGAGAGGTGTCCTGCAATGCAACTGCGATCGCCGCACTGGAATTGATCCGGTCGGCAGGTGATATTCTTGCAGTTTGCCGGCAGCTCATCATCGCCATCTGGACAATCGCGATCGCCGTCGCAGAGCCAGCTGTGGTGCAGGCAGGTGATGCGATCCTTGCACTGAAACTCATGCGGCAGGCAGGGCGTTAAGGTCAGCGGGGAATTGGCGCACTCCTGTGATAATAAGCAAGATAGAGAGAGAGATACAGAGAGTGAAAGAATGAGAGAGGACGTGGGGATGTATGTTTCTAATTTGCAATGTCTATTTATATGCATATAGTAATATTTTGTTTTATTAAAAATAAAAATGTGTTTACTAAAAAAATATTTGTAAGTGCTTAAGAAAGGATATAAGTTATAAAACTACTTCTATATATTTTGGTAGAAGTTTCCATCTCCCTTTTATGTATCATTTGGTTCGTCAAAAAAAAATCAAAGGAAAAGAGATAAGAAATGAAAATATATTTTAATATACCAATTTTTTGGGGCATGTTTATCAATCCTTAAAATACTGTATTAAGTGTAAAATTTATTTTCAAATGCAAAACGTTGAATGAAAATAAATATTAATACTTAAGCATCTTTATATTTTCAAAATAAAAGCCAAATTATTTACAAATATAAAAGAATACAACACCTCTGTTTTGTGTAGTCAATTAAATTGGCTGTCTGTTGTGTTGCGTAGTTGATTTTAAAAATGCATTTTCCACAGCGCCTGTCTAAACGAAGCTAACTTGAAATATGCCATAAAATAGTAGCTACTCTGCTGTCAGCCAAAAGCACACACACTCACACATATATATATATATATATGTATACATATACTAAAAATATACTCTATGCATAAAGACAGTCGCTAGTCGATGGCCTCCGCTATTGCTTGCATATCTTTTGTTGCATACTTTTTGGGGTCTGCTCGCCCAAAATTTTTCACATTTCTTTCTCATATTTTATTTTTGCCAAGCTATTTTAGACAGTGTTTTGCTTTTTACTGCTTGCTAGTGCTGCTGCCACCGTTTCAGACTGACAACAAAAGCTGCGCATCATACACTTAAATGTATATGGCACAGTTGCCGGATTCAAACGCTAACGTCGACATCGACGTCGCCAGTGTTGAGTTATGCACGCGCGTTGCATAATTTATGCTTCCTAGTGAGCACATAAAAATATATTTTTCGACGAGGGTTGCTGCTAAGCTTTGCCACAGTGGCATATGACTCTGACTAGCACACTTGAAATTCAATTTAAAACATTTGCTTATTATTTTTGACATGTACGACATTATTCTTTTTATAAAATTATTGAATTCAAATTTTTACTTTAATATCTAAGAATATCTCATTTATTTTCCAATATTACCAACAACGTAACTGCAGTTGCTCTGGTTAAGTTTTGTTTGCCAACCCACGAATATGTGGTTTTGTGCGAACTGCAGCTAAGTTCATTTTAAACTAGTGCGATAAACTGTCAAAACTTACGAGCTCATCGCTGCCATCCTGGCAATCTGGTTCGCCATCACAGACCCAACTCTTGGCGATGCAGGCGCCATTGCCACAGGTAAAGGAGCTGTTCCTGGGGCACTCAATTCTGGGACAGTTGCGCTCATCGCTGGCATCACCGCAGTCGTCATCGTGATCGCATACCCAACGCTTCTGAATGCAGCGGCCATTGCCGCAGGTGAACTCATCGGAGCGGCAGGTGGTATCTGCGTAATAATAATCATTTTAGACGATTTTTGTAGAGTGTGTGTGTGTGTGTGTGTGTGTGTGTGTGAGTGGGTGGGTGAAAAAGGAGGATTTGCTAGGTGTACTGATGACAATGACGGTTTATGTACTTATGAGCTGTGGTTAACTATTGTGGAGAGTTAGGTAAACAGTAAACATATAGTAAAGATAAAGCCAAAAACTCAAAAGCAGCAAAAACATCAACTGAAATATGGGAGACATAACTCAACAAAACCAACACCATTATAAAAATTGCCAAAGCAACGCGCCAGGGGGGATAAAAACCAAAGAGATTTGTTGCCACAACAACAAAAACTACAATAACAAAATATGTAACAAAAGCATTGCAAACTAAAGTATGTGAGTATGTGTGTGTGTGTGTAAATATTTGTGCTTTATTGCATGTGTATTGTTTAGGTAAGTATTACACAGTTCCTGCAGCAATGTGTAGCATACTTATGGCCAACAAGATGAAGTGTGTACACACACACTCATACTAGCACAAACACACACACACACTCACACAGCAAAACTAAACTAAGCGCATACAGGAATTACAGCAGTACTACAACTAAAGCTTTAGTTACAGTTACAGTTACAGTTAAGATTAGAATTTGATGGCTTACTGCACGTGGCCTCATCGGAGCCATCGCTGCAATCTTTGCTCTGATCACACATCCAGGCTAACGGTATACAACCGCCATCGCCGCTCTTGCAGGCGAACTCATCTGCCGAGCATGCTTTGCTCTCTGCAATATACAAATAGATGATGGAAACAAATGTGTTAGTCTTAGATTATGATACTTAATGAAATGGAACATATAGGTTTATATAGTTTTTAGCCTAGAAATTGAGAAAAGGATTTGCACTTGCGCGGGCTACGTAATATGCAAATTTCAAATGTTTAATTTTAGTATACAAATAGTGTCGCCCTTAAATATTACAAATGTATTGCCTTAAGAAATGTAAATTTTTTTTTTAATTTTTTATTAAATTCTGAATGCTGCCATATTAGTAAATAGATTTATCAAAAATTTTTAAATGACATAAGTAAAAATTGTTGAAGAAATAAAAATGTGGCCTGTAAAAATTCAAATTTCTAAAAATATTTGTTTTCATGTTTTTAGTTGGTGTCTAGTCTTAAGACAAATATACAAATTGCCTAAAGACAAGCCCAGTAAAATTTTGACTCATCCGAAAATAGGTCTTAAAAATCAAATGCCTGATAAACTATGTTACAGCTTTTATATAGAACTTTTTATATATATTTGTACATATATGTAAATGCTAAGTGGCTTCTAACTGTCTGCCTAATGGCACTGCTTAAGTTAAGTCTTTGATTACTGCAGCACTGGCACATTTAAGGGCGTGTTTTTGGTGGGAGTGGAAGTGGGAGGCGACGCCTTAAAGCATGCAACATACTTTAGTCATGACGATGTTGTCTTCGGGCTTCTTCTTGTGTTGCTTGGCATTGTAATTAAGTTTATAAGAAGCAGCAATGAATTGAAGTCGAAGTCCAATTGTGGCTGGCACATGCCAAGCAAGTAATAAACATAGTTGTCGTGCCAACACACACAAAGGCACAAACACACACTCATTTAGAAATATAGGGCAACCCGAACTGGTTCTAAACGGGGCGGCATTTTATCTACGTAGTAATTAAGACATTATCAGCCAACACTCCATAAAGTTAAAACGCACACATGCGTATACATTAAAGCAATTATCACACACAGCCAAACACAAACACATTCATACGCATGCCAATAGACGCCGCCTTGCTGCCTGAAACTTTCATTGAAGTTTTGCCAGGCGGACATTAAACAAAGCTGACAACACACATCCACACACACGTATACACACGCACACATACACTCATAAAAACGCTTGCGTTTAACCCTAAATGCGTATTATTTTTTTTCGCCTGCTTTTTGCTTTTGTGTTGCCCATCGCTAGGCGCGTGAACTTAATGTCCTTTATTTTGTGCTCGCTGCTCCCTCGCTACGGCAGCGGCTTCGCTTGATTTTCTTGATAGGATTATGTAATTCCTGCTGTGTGTGCGAGTGCGCCATAGGCAATAAAAGCTCATAACACCATATCACATACACACACTCACACACGCTCCTGTATAAATATGATTTTTGACGCTGTTGTGTTTGCTTTGTTTACCGTTATTTGCCGCACTACCTATGCGCACAATTTTTTTTTGGCATTTTTTTTCTGGCTGGCAGCGTCAACATCGTTGCAAATAAATTAATTTATTATTATTTTTACGCTTTGCTGCTTGGTATTTTGCATGCATACCGTGTCGTATGCGTGATATGACTTAAATTTGAATTTATTGCAGCTAGCAAGAGAGCGAGCGTGTATATTTCGGAAATAGAATTCAACAGGAATTGCAGCGCATACATGAACTTGAGAGTTGAAAATATATTTTGTGATAAAAAAGTTAATAGTACGAAATTTAATAGAGTTGGTGAGTGGAACATATTATATCCAATGGAAAAACAGAAGTTATATGGCTTTACAAGTTGTAAATTACAACACATCTAATTTTGCCAGAAAATTAAAAACAAATAAAAAAGGAAACAAGGTACATTGTGCTTGGTAAATGTATAGCTCAGGGCCTTCTGCAGTATAAAATTTCATTGCTTGATTTAAAATAAAATAAATAAAAATATCTAGAGATCTAGGCGAAACTTGTGAAAATTTGTATATTTTGATTGCTTTAAGCTTTTGGCAAAACTTTTTTTTTTTTTTTTTTTTTTTTTTTTTTTTGTTTTAGTTTATTAAGGCATACGGGGTAGGCTTAACACCCCTTTGTGACCTTGGTTTCTATTGATTCAGCCCAGTTGGGCGCGCCGGCTAGCCTTCCGGCTTAGCTTAAACAATTAACAATAACAAAGTATTTACAGAACAAATTTACAGTAACAATCACAATTTTCGGAGCTATCTTCTGCTAGTTCTAGCCCTGGGAGATCGAAGCATTAGGTCCCTCGGTAGGCGCCTGTTTAATCTTCTTCTTGGACAGCATGCTCTAGTCAGGCCCTTTGCAAGACGATTTCGATGACGCTCAAGCCTATCGTTGTACCGGCTGGAGTGCTTATTAATCTCATCAAAGACCGTGGCCAGTTTCAGGTCTCTATGTAGAGTGGTGTTCCTGATGTACCACTCGCATCCGGTAATTAGTCTTGCGATCCTGTTTTGGGCCGCCTGGACTCTCCTGATCTGACTATCACAAGTCAGGCCCCAGATTTGGCACCCATATTTCCAGATCGGCGCGATAACCTGCTTGTAGACTGTCACCTTGTTGTTGAGTGGTAGTTTACTGCGTGGGCTTAGTAACCAAAAATGTTTGGTCACCGCAGCTCGGATGCGAGTCCTCATTGCCGTCACCTGCTTGGAGAAGGTAAGCCTGCGATCCAAGATTACCCCAAGGTAATTAGCCGAGTTGGCCTGTAGGACAGGAGCCCCCTCAATAAGAACGGCCGGCGGCGTTTTGTGTCGCAGGGTGTAGCAGACATTGGCAGACTTGTCGCTGTTTATACCGATGTTCCAGCGACTCGCCCATCGCGAGAACGTTGTGGCGTACTCTTGGATCCCGTCGGCTGCATCGTGTTCACAGCTTGACCTGTAAGTGACACAGACGTCATCTGCAAACGTGGCGAGCATTGTTGGCAGGCTATCATCTGGCTGCGGCATGTCGCAGCTGTACAGGCAGTACAGCAGGGGGCCCAAGACACTTCCCTGTGGAACACCAGCTCCCACATCATACTTGGAAGAGGCTGCCGAATGGAAGCGGACCGCAAACTGCCTTCCCTCCAGGTATGACCGCAGTAGTCCAAAGTATGGAGCAGGCAACGTGTCCTTTATTTTAACCAGTAGACCTGTGTGCCAGACACGGTCAAACGCTTCCCTGATATCCAGGAAGAGGGCGTTGCAGTACTCTTTTCTGTCGAATGCATCCAATATTTGCTCAACAACACGGTGAAGTTGTTCGACAGTGCAGTGTCCAGCTCGGAACCCGAACTGGTGCTCAGGAATGATCCCCTGGGAATCCATGATCTTGACCATCCGGGCGGCAAGCAGTCTCTCGAACACCTTTGAGATCGAAGGAAGAAGACTGATAGGCCGGTATGACGCAGGGTTCCTTTCCGGCTTGCCAGGTTTGTGGATCATCGAAATTATCCCGAGCTTCCACTGGGTTGGGAAGCATTGCAGCCTTACGATAGCGTTGAACAGCAGCGCTATGTAGAGGATCGCGTGACTGGGCAATGCCTTTAATGTGGCGTTGCAGATGGCATCATGACCTGGTGCTCTGTTGACGCTCTGGCGACCGATGACATCAGCTATCTCCCTAGGGGTGAACGGTCTGATAGGCAGGTCCATTTGGAGCGCTTGACATATTTTATTTTTCATTAATGTGCTTAACTTTATTTTCCACAATTTCAACAAACCAAATTTATGTCAGTATAAAATAAGTTAATTACGGGCAATTTTGCAAATATTGCGTATACGCAACGTTTTTACGATTTCATTAAATTAGCCACATTTTGCTAGAGCTGACTCTGTGGCTAGGACTTCTTCTATTTATTATTATTTTTTTTTTCAATTTTAATGCCACTATTTTGCTAGAGTCATAAATGTGAACAGCCAGGCAGCAGAAGGATACGTCGCCTGACCTCAGAGCTTGGTTCCAGTTGCCTGAGCCTGTTTCAGACTTGGTTTGGCTTCAGCTTGTGCAAGCCACGGCAAAATCAATTTACTGGCTACAATGAATGGCTCAGAGCAGCTTCAATAGCGCACGCACGCACACACACACACTCACACACACACATACACACAAAGAGTAGCACATAACTTTTGTATTGTATTCAATAGCATTTTCTTGTTATCTGCCGTCTGCTGTTGGGCGCTGAAACACAGAGGGGGCGTGGCTCAAAAGTGAGTATAGTTGCAATTTGATTTTAATTTTATTTAAAATGCTTTTAGTTTATGTGTCAGATGTGTAGTTGGCATAGTCGGCGCCCAAGTGCCAACTTGGAACTAAGAAAATGCCCTTCCCTACACATCACCCTACGTCAAGACATCAAAGCCAATGAAGTTTAATGCCTTTGTGCAGCTGCTTGCGTTTTATTTACTATGTAGTTTCGTCAAGACCCTCCTTGCTACCTTCTTTTTATCTATTGATTTAGGAGTTCGGGATGATAAAATTCATTTATAAAAAGTTAGCCTTTGCCTGATATATATTTAGGAATAGCCTGGAGAGAAGAATTGTTTCGATATGTTAGGAAAGTAAGGAAGAGGACCAATTATTTCCTGACTGAAAATTTGTAATTTTCGGAATATATCCCAAATACTCCTTGTAAAATTGCTTTCAATTCATACAAATTCTAGTAAGTATGTATATTATTTAGACTATGGGAAACTTAAGAAGATTAGAGTTTATTTTAAAAGTTCATGGGAATTCTATATTTGTATTAAAGTACTGTGTTTAATAAAAATTAGAGGCAATATCAAAAAATGTATGAACAAATTAAAACATAATATATACAAAATTCACTGAAAAAAGTCACTCCATTATATTTTGCTTCGTTAAACACAAAATTCTTGGTATTTCTATTTATAAATATTTTGTATGTTTAAGTATGCATTAAACGAAAACCTGTCCTGCCTAGAAAAATTGGCAACTGTCTGTCAAGCAAGTTTTTTTGTTGGGCCACGTTAAACTTCAATTAACATTCACAACGTTGTCAACGATATAAAACGTCAAAAAGTAGCGTTGAAAATACTTTCTTTTTGCGAAGCGCATAAAAGCCATAAAATGACACACGTGTTCAATGGCAGGAGTGGGAGCAGGGAGCAGGGAGCAGGACGCAGCACGATAGCGAGTATCCTGTGATTCCTGTGCACGTACAATTTGTTGAGCCTTGTTCTGCCAGTCGTTTGGCACAAAATAAACCACAGGCTCAATTTGAGCTCGCTTTTCTTTTATATTTTTTGATAACCAGTTTCTATTTCAGTGGCCCCAATGATGAGTTACGAGTGGATAACATCATAAAAATATCATAATTTGTATAACCTTGCAGAGGGTATTATAATTTTGGAAAGAAGTTTGCAACGCATAGAAGGAAACATTTCCGACCCCATAAAGTAATTATGTTCTTGATAAGGACGACAAGTCGATTCGATTTACCATTGTCCGTCAGTCCGTCTCTCCGTCCGTCCGTCTGTTTCTAAAGTAAAGCAATTGCATGACGCGCGTAGCCAGCAGCTTGTGTTTGCATATGTCTGTGTGTGTTTCTATGTATGAATGCAGATAAAGAATTATGAATGTAAGAACTGGGTTGGGCACCCTCGACTAGAGCACTCTTATTTGTTTTTTTTTAAAAGTGCATAAACTGTTGATGTTTAACTAAGTAAAAAAAAATAATGACCAAAATGGCCTCGGGAATGATAATCGGTTTAGTTTTGACAAAGTTATGGCAGTTTGAAGTCTGTGAAGGTCATTTATAAGGAACTTTTCGTTGTTTGGGCACTTTACAAGCCAATTTTTTTGTCACTTTTGACGTGATTTTTGACAGAAAAATGAAACATCCCAAAATCACTTTTCTTATAGTTTTTTATATTTATTGTGACACCCACAATCGATTTAATATAAAATTTCAAGATTCTATTTTTTGAAAAAACCAAATTGGTAAGGGTCCCCCCTTATGCTTTTTTAGGAAAAAAAATCCAAAATTTTGTATTCTCAAAAGTGCATAAACAAATGATGTAGAACTAAGTAAAATGCCAAATAATGACCAAAATGGCCTCGGGAATGATAATCGGTTCAGTTTTGACAAAGTTATGGCAGTTTGAAGTCTGTGAAGGTCATTTATAAGGAACTTTTCGTTGTTTGGGCACTTTACAAGCCAATTTTTTTGTCACTTTTGACGTGATTTTTGAAAGAAAAATGAAACATCCCAAAATCACTTTTCTTATAGTTTTTTATACTTATTGTGACACCCACAATCGATTTAATATAAAATTTCAAGATTCTATTTTTGAAAAAACCAAATTGGTAAGGGTCCCCCCTTATGCTTTTTTAGAAAAAAAAATCCAAAATTTTGTATTCTCAAAAGTGCATAAACAAATGATGTAGAACTAAAGAAAATGCTAAATAATGACCAAAATGGCCTCGGGAATGATAATCGGTTTAGTTTTGACAAAGTCATGGCAGTTTGAAGTCTGTGAAGGTCATTTATAAGGAACTTTTCGTTGTTTTGGCACTTTACAAGCCAATTTTTTTGTCACTTTTGACGTGATTTTTGACAGAAAAATGAAACATCCCAAAATCACTTTTCTTATAGTTTTTTATACTTATTGTGACACCCACAATCGATTTAATATAAAATTTCAAGATTCTATTTTTTGAAAAAACCAAATTGGTAAGGGTCCCCCCTTATGCTTTTTTAGGAAAAAAAAGCCAAAATTTTGTATTCTCAAAAGTGCATAAACAAATGATGTAGAACTAAAGAAAATGCTAAATAATGACCAAAATGGCCTCGGGAATGATAATCGGTTCAGTTTTGACAAAGTTATGGCAGTTTGAAGTCTGTGAAGGTCATTTATAAGGAACTTTTCGTTGTTTGGGCACTTTACAAGCCAATTTTTTTGTCACTTTTGACGTGATTTTTGACAGAAAAATGAAACATCCCAAAATCACTTTTCTTATAGTTTTTTATACTTATTGTGACACCCACAATCGATTTAATATAAAATTTCAAGATTCTATTTTTTGAAAAAACCAAATTGGTAAGGGTCCCCCCTTATGCTTTTTTAGGAAAAAAAATCCAAAATTTTGTATTCTCAAAAGTGCATAAACAAATGATGTAGAACTAAAGAAAATGCTAAATAATGACCAAAATGGCCTCGGGAATGATAATCGGTTCAGTTTTGACAAAGTTATGGCAGTTTGAAGTCTGTGAAGGTCATTTATAAGGAACTTTTCGTTGTTTGGGCACTTTACAAGCCAATTTTTTTGTCACTTTTGACGTGATTTTTGACAGAAAAATGAAACATCCCAAAATCACTTTTCTTATAGTTTTTTATACTTATTGTGACACCCACAATCGATTTAATATAAAATTTCAAGATTCTATTTTTTGAAAAAACCAAATTGGTAAGGGTCCCCCCTTATGCTTTTTTAGGAAAAAAAATCCAAAATTTTGTATTCTCAAAAGTGCATAAACAAATGATGTAGAACTAAAGAAAATGCTAAATAATGACCAAAATGGCCTCGGGAATGATAATCGGTTCAGTTTTGACAAAGTTATGGCAGTTTGAAGTCTGTGAAGGTCATTTATAAGGAACTTTTCGTTGTTTGGGCACTTTACAAGCCAATTTTTTTGTCACTTTTGACGTGATTTTTGACAGAAAAATGAAACATCCCAAAATCACTTTTCTTATAGTTTTTTATACTTATTGTGACACCCACAATCGATTTAATATAAAATTTCAAGATTCTATTTTTTGAAAAAACCAAATTGGTAAGGGTCCCCCCTTATGCTTTTTTAGGAAAAAAAATCCAAAATTTTGTATTCTCAAAAGTGCATAAACAAATGATGTAGAACTAAAGAAAATGCTAAATAATGACCAAAATGGCCTCGGGAATGATAATCGGTTCAGTTTTGACAAAGTTATGGCAGTTTGAAGTCTGTGAAGGTCATTTATAAGGAACTTTTCGTTGTTTGGGCACTTTACAAGCCAATTTTTTTGTCACTTTTGACGTGATTTTTGAAAGAAAAATGAAACATCCCAAAATCACTTTTCTTATAGTTTTTTATACTTATTGTGACACCCACAATCGATTTAATATAAAATTTCAAGATTCTATTTTTTGAAAAAACCAAATTGGTAAGGGTCCCCCCTTATGCTTTTTTAGGAAAAAAAAGCCAAAATTTTGTATTCTCAAAAGTGCATAAACAAATGATGTAGAACTAAAGAAAATGCTTAATAATGACCAAAATGGCCTCGGGAATGATAATCGGTTCAGTTTTGACAAAGTTATGGCAGTTTGAAGTCTGTGAAGGTCATTTATAAGGAACTTTTCGTTGTTTGGGCACTTTACAAGCCAATTTTTTTGTCACTTTTGACGTGATTTTTGACAGAAAAATGAAACATCCCAAAATCACTTTTCTTATAGTTTTTTATACTTATTGTGACACCCACAATCGATTTAATATAAAATTTCAAGATTCTATTTTTTGAAAAAACCAAATTGGTAAGGGTCCCCCCTTATGCTTTTTAGGAAAAAAAGCCAAAATTTTGTATTCTCAAAAGTGCATAAACAAATGATGTAGAACTAAAGAAAATGCTAAATAATGACCAAAATGGCCTCGGGAATGATAAACGGTTCAGTTTTGACAAAGTTATGGCAGTTTGAAGTCTGTGAAGGTCATTTATAAGGAACTTTTCGTTGTTTGGGCACTTTACAAGCCAATTTTTTTGTCACTTTTGACGTGATTTTTGACAGAAAAATGAAACATCCCAAAATCACTTTTCTTATAGTTTTTTATACTTATTGTGACACCCACAATCGATTTAATATAAAATTTCAAGATTCTATTTTTTGAAAAAACCAAATTGGTAAGGGTCCCCCCTTATGCTTTTTTAGGAAAAAAAATCCAAAATTTTGTATTCTCAAAAGCCATAAAAAAATGATGTAAAACTAAAGAAAATGCTAAATAATGACCAAAATGGCCTCGGGAATGATAATCGGTTGAGTTTTGACAAAGTTATGGCAGTTGGAAGTCTGTGAAGGTTATCAAAATTGGTAATCAGCGTGGCAATTTTAATATATTAAGCAACTGCAAGGGTATACTGCCTTCGGAGTGCCGTAGGTAGCCTTGCCATCTCGTTATTTTTTCAATTACAGCTCGAACAAAAAAAAAGTTTAATAAAAATAATAAAAAGCCGGAATTTGATGTGGCATATAGTTAGCCGAATACGACACAGACTATAAACTGCTAGGCATAAATAAAAGGCATTATTTGAGTATAGTTGACTTGAAAATACTCTGAAAATACTCCGAAAGTAATACATACTACATTCTTATATAATTAATTTCGGCTGCTCTTCAGTAAAAGGAAACAGTTTTGATATTTTGTGTATGTAAATTGTTGCTGAATGGTTATATATTGATTATACATAATTAATGTAAATATAGAGTATATAATATCGAAATGTTTACACGAAACCCTCAAAACATTACGACTGAGATCCATAAAAAAATACATAATACATATACATAATAGCTGTACATATATTAAATATATATTCTTTATCATACATTTTTTTGTTTTCTTTATCAAACATTTGCATAAGTTTCTTATACACATTGCAACCATTTTCCCGAGTACAGGGTAAAAAAGATAAAGGGAGCAACAGAGATAGAGGGGTGGTGAAAAAGCTGGCGGGGTTTGAAGAGTGGCTTGCTAATGCATAAATACAAATTATTTCCGGTGCTGGCAGCATTTTTGATGCGCACGTCGCGATGCTGTGCGGAGTCCTTTGACGTTAATTTATGGGCAAGTGGTGGCAAGTTTTAGGCTCGCCCAAGTCGTAAAGCTTGAGATACATGGGGTATATGAATGGGGGATATACATGGCATGCATTGAAACGAATATCATGCTTTAAATGCGACCTTTATGAGCCTTTAAGCTATGAATCCCTTTTGTGGGCAAGTGTACGAGGGTATCTTGCTTGATTTTTTTAGTGGGCAGCGTAAATCCTCCGAGTTAGTAAATATATATGTATGTATATATGCAAATGTAGCTATAACATTTAGCTTACAACAGTCCAATTCGTCGGAACCATCGCGACAGTCGGGCTCGCCATCGCAGATCCAATTGCGTGGCACGCACCCCTCCCCATTGTTGCACTTGAAACCGAAATTGCTGCACACATTCACTGCACAATTCAAGCTGAAATATTAGCAACCAATATCGTCTATATGTGTATATGTGGCTAATACTTACTGCACAAGCCGGGTGCCTCATCGGAGCCGTCGGAACAGTCGTTCTCATGATCGCAACGCCATTTGTTGGGTATGCAGTTGCCGTTATTACAGCGGAACTGTTCAATGCCGCAAGTCGACTCTGTGTTAAAGAAATGGTAGAAAAAAAGGCACAACATAAATATGGAAAATCTTTGCTGCGATTTGAAATTCAATTTTGGCTAGCTTGCGGGGGCGCAAAATGTATGAAATATGTAAAAATAAAAAGTATTGAGTGTGCTTGAGTTGAGAGTATTGGGACTTGTATATACCCTGCTAAACAGCAAAAATATTGTGGAATATGTGAGACAAGTATGAAAAATTGGGTAAGAAGAATATTAGCTCTAACAAATATTTAATTGAGTTGAATAAAACTTTTATTGGTATTTTACTTGTTATGGAATTTGCTGTGTATTTAAATAACGAATTTAAGTTGATGTGCACCAAGAATTAAAGTTTCAGATTAATATATTCAAATTAAAAATAAAGCTGAGCAGTTTTTGCATATGAAATTTAATATCTTCAGCTCATACATAAAAGCCACTGATGCCGATTAAAAACATAATAGTTCTGAGTTGCCTCCTTACTATCTATTAATATTCATTTGCCAAACATTATGACACTCTACATCATGAGCTCTTAATAGCTACAGGGTATCAAACCACTGATAATGGCTGCTACTAAAAAATATGGGTAATATGAGCGATGAAAATATACTTTTAATGCTTCAATAGTTTTCTGTGTCAAAAATAAATGTGATTTTTATGTTGCGGGCTGTGTTGATGCCACAGGCAACAAAAACTTGCCACTTGCTGTGTGGGCTGCTCGTTCCAGACCCACCCATCTTTAGCTCTCTTGGTTATGGCAGGGCTTTTGTTTTATGCCACAACCATAGTAAAAATAGTTTAGTTATGCTCTTTTCTGGTCATTTTATTTTATGACTTTGCTCGTTTTGTAAACCAAATTTGCTACTCAGTTTAAAGCTTTTGAATGGCCCAAAGCCAAAAAGAAGCTGCATTTCTGCATTGATGCACAGACCAACTAAATGGTAATTTGATGGGCAAAATGTCTGGACGTTATACAAATGCAATTAAAAAATCAAAGCAAATGGCATGTTCAGGATATTCAATATGCTCGAGTCATTGAAACTGTGATAAGTTGTGCTCAAGATTACTTGTTCAAGTGGAATTGCATAAATGTAAAGTAAATCAGTTCAAAAATGATTCATGGAACGTTCAAAGTAGTTTGAATAAGCTTTAAAATTGATTATAAATACAGAAATCCTAGACACTGTGCAAAACAAATTAAGGACAACGTTGAATTGATGCATTATTAAAACAAAGTTTTAAAGTTATATAAGTATTTTTATGTTTTGAGTCAAAAGAATTGCACACAACAATTTTTTTTCTTTAACTAGAAAAGCTAATGTTTATAATAAAATATTTGTAGTCACAACTTTAAATCTATTTTAAATTTATTTTATTTTGAATGCTCTCAAAATATTCAACTATTCTATATAATTCTGCAATAATGCAATTACACTAAATAAATCGATTAGCATGACTACAAATCGACCAAGAACTTTCCTAAAACTGCAACAAAGTTTCTATTCTCCCAGAAAATTTATTAAGAGCCCTACTGAATAATTTAGTCAACTGCCCCCTTAGAATACTGCAAACAAATTGCTCGACGACTAAACTTCTTTTCAGCGTTTCTTTTTTCTTTTGCCAACAACTTAATGGACATTTCTCTTGGGGTGGGGGTAAAGGCAGCTATATCTCATCTGCATTTGGCTGGCTAAAATGTTGCACCTTTTAACTGAAACTGCACTCAATTTAACGCCGTAACTCAAATGAATGTGCGCTCGACAGAAAATTTTGGTTGGGCTTTAAGCCGACTACAGCTGGGAGTCAGTCAACTTGCAGCGGCGGCTGCTGCTACTGCTGCTGTGCGGCAAGTTGCTGCGTGTTACCAGCCCCCATGCCCCCCTTCCCACAGGGCTGCCGCCATAAACTTTGAAGCAACTTTTGTGTGTATTTCTCTAACTCCTGTTCCCACAGCAGCCGCACTGCGAAAAATGCGCATCACGTTCTCCGTTTGGGGACTCGCAACGTTCCAAACGTATTTACCTAGCAGCGGCATTTAGCGCCGACATTAAACAAGGATTGAGTCTGAAGTCAGCAGCCAGCAGCCAGCAGCCAGTAGCAATGGAAACCAACTCTAAGTTTAATGACCAGGCCCGTAGCACAGGACTTCAAGTTGCTAAACATTTTTCAAATTAATGCAATTCTCATAATCAAGTTTTTGTCATGAAACTTTTATTACACTATGCTACGCATTTTTCGGTACATAGATGAGCTATAAAAGTCTGACTCATGACAGTATTTAAATGTTTTCATATAAAGTTTTTTTATTTTTTAATATTTTTAATGTATATTTAAGTTGGCCACTCTTAGATTTCAATAGCAGCATTTGTTTTTAAATAAATTAAACTGGTTTTTGTTTTATTTACCAAACGTTAGATATTAAAAGAGGAAATTAAATTCTCAACGCACATTCAGGCTAAAAATAGTATTATGATTCTGATAGAAACTTATTTAGAAAATTTTTTTGCTCTTTAAAATGTATGTACAAGAATTGTGATTAACAAACAAAACTATTGTTGCCTAGTGTTGTACTTATATTGAGTTTGGTGGCTGAAAAATTAAATTGCAGATTAACTAAGGCTGTAGACTGTTTGCCATCTCTATCACAAACTCTGTCTTTCTCTCTCTCTCTCTTTCTCTCTGTCTGTCTTGCTGTCAGCTAGCCATAAAATTGTGATTGCGTTTGCCAAAGTCGCTGCTGCTCAATTTTTGTTTTCTCTTCTTGTTTTTTCCCGCATATATATGCATAATTATTTATTTATGACTTAATAGGCTGACAGCTGAGGCCACAAAATGTCACATATATGTATATATATAGCAAAAATGACATTCTGTGTGATGTTCAATGCATAAACAAACAGTTAGCTGTCTATCTCTATTGGCAACTGCCCCTGTCCCCTTGCCCCTGTTGCCCTCACTTGCTATTTACATTTGTGACGCCGCTTTCACTTTAAGGAAATCTCATAAATTTGTTCTTGTTGTCTGTGCAGCATTTTTATTACGCATATTTATATGCTCTTTGCTGTACTGAGGTTAAAAGCATGCTACACATTTTTGTCCGCCCCCTTTGCCACGCCCACACGCGAATCAGTGCCACTGCGGCGCCCGGGTGCAAACTTCATTATTTACAGTCTGACGCGTCGCGTCGACGACAACGCGGATTATGTGGCACTTGAGGGGCGACATGCGGAGGAGGAAGTGGAGGGGTATGAGGCAGTGTCAGGGCGGCAACCTTTTAATACTGGCACAGGTGAGATAGCTTGCAACAACAGCAATAACAATTGCTGTGCATTCTCATGCATTTTATGCAATTCTCTTAATGCGCTCGACGCTGGCATTTGGCTGCCAGCTATTTTGCATGATAATGAATTGCACTTTGGCAGCGAGTTTAGAGGTGTTTCTGTGTCCGCTTATCATTTGGCTTTGGCTTTTGCGAGTGCATTGCACGGGGCGGGGCTATCAGTGCAACGGCAGCAGCTGCCTCAAGGTTGGCAAAACTTGTCGCCGGGCTCTGGGTGACAAACTCAGCAGACACAAAACCAAAAAAAAAAAGGGAAAAGTTGTCAAACACACACTTTTACACATACGGCCAAAGCATTGGCAAAAGTTTCATCACAATGCAACTTAACTTCATGGCCCCCTTCTCTTCCTATCTCCCTATCTCTCACCCCGCCACACTCCCACAATCTTCTACCCCCTTCTCTAGGCGCTCATTTACAGCGTTTGGTTGTGGAACAAAAAAAGTTATCTGGTCGCACAAGTGTCCACAAGGCGGCAGCAAAACTTTTTTTTGCGGTCATCCATCGATTTAGCGCATTAAAACTTTTCCTGATGTTTGCCATTTTCTATTTCCTATTTTCCATCTACCATTTGTAACGTTTTGTGGCGTCTTTGCCGCTTAAAGCTGATAACAATTGTATTTAAAGAAATGTATATATATATATACATATATATATATCCACAATGACTGTTCAAAAGGCAAATCAATATAATTATCAAGTTGTTCGACTTCCTTATACACTGCAGATAAGCTTAGTTTCTATTTAAATCTTTAACAATTACTTGAACTTTTTTCATATTAATAAACACTGATTAAATTCATTTACTGTTGGCTTCGTAATTTTTTTTTACGACTTTGTTATTTTTTTACATATTAGTTTAGATCGATCAAATATTGCAAATATGCTGAAATAATTCCATGAGTAATATTGATAAAATAACGAATTCATGAGTAATTATTATTATTTTAAATACAAAGCAAATTGTTAATCCTATTTATTGGCAATAAAGTGTATTTTCTGATACTGCATGTTTGATTTTTGTTAGGGTATTTAATTGAGAAATGTTTGTCCATTTAATGAAGCCTGTTGGTTGTTGTTGCTCGGGCGACGGACAAACATAAATTGAATTGTCCGTTTCATTTAAAAAGCGGAAAAAGGAAGCAAACGTGCACAAATTTCACTTTTTCCTTTTCGCACTTTATCAACTTTTGCTTTCTGAATCGCCTTTTCGTCTCAATAAATAAATGAAAAATTTGTGCCACAGTTAGGAAGATTTTCCTTTTCATTGTTTACAATTGTTGCCGTTGCTGCTCCTGCGCCTGCTGATGTTGTTGCTCTTGTTGTTGTATTTTATGTTTTTGTTTTCTGCTTTATTTTTATGTTCTGTAGGTAGCATCTTACTCACAGCGTGCTGGCCCCTTGGCAAATATATACGACAAAAGCAAGAAAAAAAGGCTCGTTCTAACATTCCCGGTTGTTGTTTATGGCACCTTTTTCACTTTATTGGAGCTGTGCGCTGCGCTTTGTCTTCTGCTTCAAGTATTACAATAAAAAAAAAATACCAAGGGATTTTTGTAGGCTTTTTTTTGTTAGGGTAACTGCGGGTTAAGGCACGCCATCCGCCGCATCATAAATCATTTGAAGAGCCGCTTGGCGTACGCTTTGAGAGGCTGCCTCTAATGAGACAAACTTTTTACATATGCCTGACTTAATTTTTTTTTTTTTTGGTACTTGAGGGGAGGAGTTGGGGGCAACTGTTGAATAGATGGAACAAATGGGCAGCCATTGGCAACACAAGTCCGTTAAAATTGCATTTTAAATGCCCGGCAATTTATATGTTAAACAAAGCTGCGTCGGAAGTGGAAAGCTAAAGCAAATTGAATTGAGCCCTAGAAAATGTGAAATTTTGTCGTTCCTGCTGTTGTTGGTATTGCTGCTTAGCTATTTTTTGCACAGATAAATGTGCTTTCCACAAATCAGTTTCGCCAACATTTCGACACAAAATATGAATTTATACGAAATATATGTATTTTTGAAATATTTGTAATTAAATTCCAAAAGCATTTAATCATTTTAATTTTATTGAAAATTATTTTCGGTAAAACTTTGAAAAAGATATTCTAATAATTATAAAAAAGTGTACTACTAAGTATACAAAATTGTAACATATACATTTTTTTAAATTATGAAATAATTTTTTTAGCAGTTTTCTTTTTTTTACAAATATAAAGCATTAATCAATCACATAAACAAAAAAAAAGATAAGTTACTCGACCATTTTCTAGCGATATTAAATACTGGAATGTTTTAAAATGCCAGACATATAGTAGAATCCCTTAAATGCTCTGATATCTCTTTATTAAAAAGTAGAGAAGGAAAGACGATTTGAAATAAAAATAGAATGGAATTTGCCACATTTTCTGACGTTCAACCTTTCGCACAAAAATTCGGTGGCCGTCACTGTTGCGGCGGCCGCTTAAAAGTGAGCCATGCATAATTTATGGCTTATAAGGCAGGAGCTCCAGCCAAGGATATGTGACTGAATTTATCTAAGGTTTGCAGTCAACGCACAGACATACGGACATGAATTTTTTAGATTTTATTCCATGTTTTTTTTCTACACACATGAAGCTAGCTTTGAACGCTGTGGGGCTTATCAGCTGTCGGTTATTTTATTCTTTTTTTTTGCAAATGTGCTGCATGAATATTTATGCGCTCGATATTGGTAGCGCAACTATACATATATGTTTAGTATATATATATATATGTATTTATATTGGCCACTTATGTATGTTTGTAAGCTGCTTGAAAGTCGAGCATCGTATCTTTTCGTTGCCGTCGCCGTTGCCTTTGTCGCTGTTTACGCGTCGTATGCGCAATATGGCAGGCGACTTAACGCTGCTGGAAAGTTACTGCTATTGCTCACTGTGCGCTGCTCTTAATGGCCACCCGGCCCACCCTCACCCCCCGCTTAGTTGTCTATATGTTATTTATTTATAAACAGACTCTAGCTTTGGCAGTTGACATTATTTTTTGCTGCTGCTACAGCTGCCACGCCCAGCCATAAAAGATAAAAGGCAAAACAACAACAGCGCATTGAGACAGACAATAACAGTAAATCGAACTACACTTGAAGGCAGTTCATGTATTACTTTCTTTCTGCTCAGGCATTGAAATCTTATCTAAATAGCTTTAATGTTGTTCCAGCTGAATGAAATTGGAAATGAAGAAATCAGCCAAGTCTTGGTCAGTTAAGGTACAACTAAACTTTATTCCATTCAGGTAGTTATATTCTATTTACAATTATTTCACGTTTCAGCTAAGATAATCAAATAAACTCCAAACAAACATTAAACTTCACATGTTATTCTAATGCTAACAAGTTGAAACTAACATAAAAGTTTCGGAATTATTTCAACGGCAAAAACACGACAAAGCTTTTGGCCTCAAAATAAAGCGCTCCCACAGCAGCTTTTTGGGTTTGGTGTTTAGCATAAGATTATGGTTAGGGAAATATAAACTCATACCCGTATCAATGGACGCTGCATATGTCTTGAGTGCTGCTTGTTGTTGTACGTGCTGTAATAATCCGCTGATGAGCAGCAGCTGGCAAACCAGGAAGTTGCGTATGACTCCCATGTTGCTAACTTGCCAGCAATTTTTTCAGACCGCTCGTTCGCGTTCAGGCTTAACGTTAAATTGTATTAGATTATAATGTGGCCTGAGTGCGTGTTTGAATTATTAAATTATATTGTTGTTGTTGTTCTTGTGGTTTTTGTAACACAAATATTTTTTTGGTAATTATATTAAATGGGTTTTTCGGATGCAAAATTGCCTGGCAAAAGTGTTTTGTTTATTTGGCGCTGAAAAGTAGGCAATATTTATTTAGAATCAACTAGTGCTATAAATGCGTTATACATAAATTGTATGTTTTAATCTTTTTTGTTTTTTTATTTTTAAATTAAACTAAATTTTTTTTTTAAGTTTTATATGATTTGATTTATGGTTTATATGTTGAAATTGTTTTAAATGGTTGGAAACACGTCCTTGCAGATTGACGCTAAAAAGTAGTCAACATTTTATGCAACCAATTAAGCCGAAATTTATAGGAGAGATCATTTTATTGATAATTGTTTTGATTATTTATTATGCAATCGGCTCTGTTTTAATTAAGAATAAAGTAAACTATACATATAATTATTGTATATGTTGTCAAGGATAATAGTTTTTGTGGTGCTTATTAAAATTGTACTTTATGCCATGAGCTGTAAAATCGAACTATTTCTTTTGTAGTCATATTTGATTATGATTTGCACTATTATTTTCGTTTGTGAGCTTAGTTTGTTTTGCATTGTAAACAGCATGCTAGACAATTTACTGATTACATTATGAATAATTCATTTCGCGCTTTCTAACATTTTTTGTTTTTCCATTATATATATAATTAATTTATTCGGTCATTATTTTGTGTTTATTTAAGTAAATACTCAGTTTAGCATATTTGTGGTTTATTATAATGCACATTTTCACATTTGCAAATGCTGCTGTCTGTTTATTTTTTTATTGAAAGGGTATTCGTATTATATTCAGATATTGGCATAATTTTATTTATTGCACTTTTTTGTTTGCACCAGCAAATAAAAATATCGCTTCATTGCTTGCTTTTGTTTTGAAATATATTTTTTCTTGCTGTTGCATAAATAAAACGTTTTAATTAAGCGGCAGCTCGTTGTGCACATTTAGCTTTTGTCCGAGTTTTTTTTATATAATTGTTAAATAATTATTTATTGTTTTTAATGTGTGTGTTAAGCAAATAATCCGCATATTGAATTGCTGTGCGTGTGTGTGTGTCTACTTGTTATTGCCATTATTTTAAGTCAAATTGTATGCTCACACATACAGCGATACATTCCATAATGTTTTTATGCGCAAAAGTGCATTATAAAATGCAATTGTTAATTATGACAACTTAATGCGCCGTTTGACAATTTACGGTAGGTGTAAAACTTAAGTGCCACAGACTGAAATACGAAACGGAACTCGAGTATGTCAATGGCAAATGGCCAGGCAGGAACAGATAGCATTTGTGTCAAGTTCATGTGTTTGTAATTCAAGCCGAAAAAACAACAATGCAAAACAAAAGCCAATAAGTGAGGCTCAAATCATATATAATATTTATGCGCTGCATTTGCTGTATGTTTGTATATCTGTCTAAGAGCAGTGGGTAAGAGAAAAACAACTCAAAGCCCAAAGGAAAAACAACAAAGCGACGCGCAGAAGCGTAAACAGCAAACGGAAAAATGAAAAAGAAAAATCAGCCGCTGTAAAAGCTTCCGCCAGCGTGCTAACATTTTTAGGATTTACTTGGCGCCAATCTGACGCCAGGCACAACATCACACACACACACACGCACACATACAAAGCAATACAGTTGGTAATTATTGTAATTTTTAATTTAATATTTATGTATTCTTTTTATATTTGTATTATTTGAAATTTGTATATTTTTTAAATTTTTAGCACTGGATGTTTTGGTTACTTTTAGCTTTAGCTAATTTTTATAAGCTTCGCCTTTTTAATAATATTCTCAATTTTTGTCGCCTGTTCACTTTGTTTAGTCCTGTTGCACACGCACACGTCCGTTTAAATTAAAAGTTCGATGCTTACTGAGTTTTGAGCGCGTCGCGGCGTATCTTAAAAATACGAAACGCCTGGCCAACAGCATCCCAAGCATCATGAGCATTTTTTGAGCGCATTCCGAGCTTGCGCTCAACCACTGATAAGAGATTTTCGCTCAAGAGCTGCGCAGCTCAATGTTGAGTGACACTGTGTGAGTGAGTGAGTTTTGCTTCATTTTGTGAGTTAACTCGGTGGCTTCAGGAAATGTTTAGTTTGTGTGCTTATCAGACGGTAGACAAAAAATGCTTATACGACTGTCTGCTTCTAATCAGCTGGTCTATTTGTCAACACACAAACATGTACCCATAATGACCCCAAATGCTGCATAACTAAATGAACAAAAATCATAATAATTACAGCCTGGTGTTGATGTTTTTATTTTGCTGCTGCCCAATTAGCCTGAGACGCATTTTACCCATTCAGCCAAACTGATAACAAACAAAGGCCCGATGACGCAGTCAGACGTTTTGACCCACTAGTGCGAACATCGAATGGGGAATTCCATTTAACCACATATATTTGAATACATATATAATATGTATATATATCGTCTATCAGCATTTTCTGTTGAAATGGGTCAAGTTTGAACCGCTTTATGTCTGCATTGCATTGCAATTCTTATGAATTAAATGCATCTCATTCGCTCTGCTCATATGAAACTGCAAATTAAATAGCAAATTCTTAAGTCGCAATTGCTTAGTGCGAGATAAGTCAGTGACTTATTAGAATTGTCTGCTGTTCAGTATCAGTAAAACAATAAATGACCTCAAGACTTCCTTTTGTGTAAGTTACAGTTTACAGACTGCGATTCAATTGAATTGAATGCGATAAGATTGAGGGAAATTATATTGAATTTGCAGTTTAAAATGTATAGGTGCAATCGTCCACTTACCAACACTTTAGAGCTAAAGACTAAAGTTGATGCGGAATGGGCTCAGCTTGATATCAACCTATTGAAAAGCCATTCGATACAATTAACAAATATTTATTTTTGTTGCGAAAGTCAATTGAGTTTCTATTGATTAAATTTAATCGACTATGAATAGTGTTTTACCATAATAAATTAGCCAAAAATATGTTTTTTTAAACATTTTAGTTTGAATTGAGTTATCAACGATGTTGATATTAAATGTTGTTTATTTTGTTGATTAAATATTCTATTGAAACTTAGCTACTTAGCTGATACATATATTTTCAACAATATGTTCCCAAATTTTGGTGTCTTAAGATTCTGAAACGCACCTTAGCTTTAATTCATGTAAAATAAAATATATATGTTATTTAAATTTGTCTGTTAAAAGCTTTTTTTTTTTAGATCTTAATATTGGGCATATATATATATTGAGATTTAACGGATAAATTAAGTTAACAAACTTCCTCTAGCGATGAATTCGATTATTTGTATTAAATTGTGTTTTGATAATATTCCTAACCCTATTAAAAAAAAAACTATATTAAATGCTGATAACCAGAATAGTACGTTCATCCGATTTGTGCTCAAAGGTGGACTTATATTAATTTATATGTGTTTATGTGCGATAAGTGTGGAACTGTATAATTAACTACTCTAAGCTTTAGCTATACACAGCATATGCGAATATTTAATAGCATTCTGGACTTAAGCTACACTCAAAGATGTTGAGCTTTTGCTTGCTGCTCTTTTCTATGTTTGAGCGCTTTAGAAGTGTCTGTGCTTTAATCATGATGCAATGGCTTAGTTAGATTGCACTTGACTTGCATTAAACACTCGCCAAATAAGACTCAACTCGTGCTTAGCTGCTGTTGCAAGTGCTCTGTGCCGCATACATTCGCTAAGCTCTTGCTGTGACTCTAGCTCACTGCAGCCGCGGCTCAAGGTTGTTGTTTCTGTACAAAAATTGCAATTACAGTTCAGTTGGATGAACTGTGCTAACAGTTTAAGCCATAAGATATTATATAAAAAGTAAGCATTGCTATTTCATACACAATTGAAAATGAAAGAAATAGAATTTTCAAATTGAAATTTTTTTTTTGAATGTTGCTAAGATATTTTAAATTTTGACTAAGAGTAAATTAAACTGATGGCAAGCCTAATATATTAGCCCGCACTGTATTCAGACTATTTTTGGTGTTAGCTTTAAAAGTAGGCAACACTGAGCTTCAAAGTTACAAATTTAAAAACTAAATTAAAATTAATTATTTATTTGTATATCATAACAAATGAATATATTGATTTTTTTAAATGAAGGTAAAATATTTTCAAAAAGTTTTTTTTTTATTTGTAGAGTAATTTAAGCATTTGTTGAACTTGAGCAAGCCGCACAGTTTACGGACTATTTTAAGTGTGAGCCCTAAAAGTATGCACCACATTTTTTTTTGGCATGGATTTTTCGATTTGCTGCTGATTTCAGTTGCTCAGTCAGCTCAGTTGCTGCAAATGAAACGCATGGGGCTAATAAAATACACATGCATACCAACGTACACACACACATACAATTACAGAAAAAGAAGCACACACATTTATATCTGCAGCAGACTAAAAATTAAATGAAAACAAATTCGGCCGGGGCAGTTAAGGGCTGCCTAACATGACACTAAATAAACAGCCCGTTGTTACTTACTCAACAACGAAGCCAAACAAATAGCAAAACACCAAAAACCAATACAAAGGCAAACACACAACAGCACACACTTAAACACACACCAATACACAATATACAGGATACATGCATGCAACTAAGTAAATGGTTAGTTCTGTGACATTTTCTAAATTGAAAAACTACAAAATGAGTGACAGCAGTTTTGAATGAGACAGGGAGAGAGAGAGAGAGAGAGAGAGTGACAGAAGAAATAGGGAGTTTGGGGGCGGATGAGAGAGCATTGCACGTAGCACTGACAACAGCTGTGCGCACTCAAATATTTGAATTTAAATTCAATTGTTTTTTTAAAATTGTGAACATTTTATAATTTTACTCATACTTTTTTACTTTTAATATTGAATTAACTATAGGCAAAATTTTAAAATGTCTACATTTCAAAGATTTTAATTACTCGCATTTTTTTCAAGTGTTGCTACATTGCCAATTAATTCAATCTTCGAAGTTCAATACAATGAGTTTTCAAGTTGTGTTTATTTTTCAATTTTGGATTTAAATTAATTTAATTTTTAATGCAAACCTAAATTGTTTACTGTGTAGCAAGAGTTGTTGTTGTTGGGTGCCAACAAAACTCATTTGTAGCAGGGTGCAAGGGGTAAGATGTAAGTACTTGCTGTGGCAGCTGGCATAAAACCTCAAAAGTGCCAAAACTTGCAGCTTAAGGTTTTTAGGCAATTGTTTACCCAGTAGCAGTTCGAGAATACACACATTAAGTATGCTGGGATGATAGTCGAGACTCACCTGTAAATTTGCATTGCTCCAGACGCTCATCGCTATGATCCTTGCAATCCGATTCGCCATCGCAGACAAAGCGTATGGGAATGCATTCACCGCTAGTGCAACGGAACTGTTTCTCCTCGCAGTAATGCGGTAGGCTGTGAGCTGATGAGAAATCAAAAACATATATGCATTATTTAATTGAGTGCAAATACTGCGGTCTAGACTATAATTAATACGCAACAAAAAGACACAGCAAAACAGAGGCCTAATAAAATTCATAACTAACATTTAAGTTGAAAACTTTTGCTCGTTAACGGCCAACCAAACCGCAAAATGGCGTATTAAATTTGGGGCTCAGGCGTTTCGGTTTGCAGCGCTGTTGCGTTGACAAGCTTTAAGACCCTTTTAATGCCGGGGCCAAAAACTGACAATAAACAAAAACTTGTAAATAATAAAGTGTATGGTATTTTCTGTAGAAGTTCTGCTGAGTGTGTGTGTGTCTGTGTGGGTGTGAAAGGGTAAGCCGCAAAATATGCCGCCATAAACAAAAGGGCACACCATTTTTGAAATTAATAAGCGCAAATACGAAAGCTGGCGTACAGGCTGTAAATGTTTCTGTGTGTGTGTGTTGCCAACAACTGCCAACGGGGACTCATCAATCGTTTATGGCATCTGCCTGTGAGCTTAGTGACAAACTCACTTGTAAACAAAATGACGGCAGACGCATTTCCGTATATAATAGCCATAAAGTAGCTGACGATTGAGCGGATTTGGCGAAAGTTTCAGCTATATTTATAAGTTTGCGCGTGTGTGTGTGTGTGAGCTGACTGCTCAATTAGCTGCATGTGTGTGTTTGTTCTTGTGTTTGTTGCATACCAAAATAACATGTGCTAATATGCTGCGATTAGGCCAAAAGTGTTTCGAGAGTGGTTCAAATCCATGTGCCATGTGACATTTAATTGTGCGCATTTAACACAAATTGACAATTGCTTAGGCAGCACTCAAGACACGCACGAGTTCATCTCACACACACACACACACACACGCACACACACACACACACATTTACTTACAATTGCAGACATGTCAAGCATTTACCTAACACACACACACACACACAAATATATCAACACACACATCACCGCACTTCATTATCGTGAGAAATTCTTGGAATGCAAGACAAGAATTCATTTTATTTAAATTTTGGGCTTTTGTTTCTTTTATTTTGTTTATTGTATGTGTGCTAAATATACAGTTTTTGAATGGTCAAAAATACAATTATATAAAATTGGCTTAAAGAACCCAACTCAACATTACGCGAAGAAAATTCTTTTAAATTAAAAATAAAACTTTAAAGTTTTGATTTTTAGTTGTGAAAAAGGCAAAAATCCATCATGTTTGTATTTTCCATTGATTTACTTATCATATATTCAGCAACATATTGCGCAGCACAAAGTCGCGCTACGAACTGCTCAATTATTAAAAAGATGATCAAACGAAAATTAGATAAAAAAATTGTATTTTATTTTTGATTTTTTTTTTGATGCGCTTTAATTTGATATGAAAAGAATCTTGTTCGTTTTTTATGTGAATTAGACTTTATGCGCATCTATGTTGCATCTGTTGTGGCAGCACAATGCTCTCTCTGTAAATATGCCTCAATTTGCATTTTAAGTAAGTCGTTTAGATGCCTAATTGAAATTGCGCTACATAATCGAGATGAATAACTTTGATATACAAATTTGTGGCAATTCTAAGCGCAATCGTTTCTCAAAAGATGCATTTAAAGCAGCAGAAAATGGGGTTAATATAGATATTTGTCGAGATGTGGAAAAGTGTGTCATATGTAATTTATAGGGTCTTTCGACATTATCAAATAAGTGCAAATTTGATTTTCGCTTCAAGCTGAAAGGCCAAATGCAATTACTGAAAATATTCAATGTAAACTGTGTGAATATTTGATTTTTTAATGGCTTTCAATTATTATATTATTATTTAATTCAACAAATAAAAAATGCAATCAAAATCAACAGAAAAGAAATTATTCTGACAGTTGTTATAATAACATTATATTTTTAATTGAATTAGAAAATGTTAAAAATGGCAAAACTTTCAATATATACAATTAATTATAAAATTAAATTGTTTGATGATTTTCATTTCAGATTTTAGGGACGATTTTAATGGTTGGAGGTGGGGACGGAAAATAACTGTAATTTTAGGCCGACAAAAAATACATCAAACTCGAACAAATTTCGGCTTAATAATTTTGCTTTAATGAAAACCCTTTCAGTTAAGAATTCCTAGCATAAATGTTGAATACATTTTATAAAATAAAACTTTTTGAGCAATAAATTTAGATTGATGGCTGCAGATTGAAAAATGCAATTTAATTGCCAATTTCCAGGCCTTCAAATCAGAATAGTTTTCATTTATCGTCTCAATGGATAACATGGTGTTTGCCACAACCCCCATGCGCTCTCACAGTTGAATAAATTAAATTACTTGGGCAACGAAACTTACAGAAAACCGCACAAGAAAAACAATGAAGAGAAGTAAAAGGTTGAGGCAAACCAATTTGATTGACAGAATTTGTGATGCAGACCATCAGATTGAGACGGCAATTAAATGCGTGTTGCCAGGTTCATTGAACAGTTTTGCCGCCTCGCAAAGCCCAAACATCAATGATTTGCCTCCTCCCTTATGGGGAATGTTGCCACAATTCTCATATAAATTCGCACCGTTAATTTAATAAGAGTGCGGAGGTGAAGAGTGGGCTGGGACGGGTCAGGGGGTTAGGCCAATAACTTGGCTGGTTAGCTGCATGGAAAAAGGGCGTAATAATAAAAAGAAATCAGCGTAAAAGTCAATCAATGGTCAAATCAATATAAATGTCTTATTAATAGACATCCTCTGGCAAATTCGTATATTACAAATAAATATCACATGTTATAGCAATTATGGGCAACAATTTTAGCAATTACTGCGTTCTTCGATTACGTATAATATCGATAAAAAAAAATACTGTGAACTTTGTACCAGTCATCCGTTCAAAAATATTATAAGCTGTCATTAATACTTAATAATTTTGTTTACTCATAAGGCATTATCATTTTTTATGTGACAAAACTGTTCTTGATTCTTATGATACTAGCTTGCAATATGTTGGGGAAATAGAATATAATAAAATAGAAAGATAGCTACAATTATCAGTAATATGTGAGCTGATGATATGTATGTACATATGTCTATTCTGACCGAGGTAAACTTGATAATTCTTATCGAATTCGCATTAGTTTTGATAAGTTTTGCTTTGCCAGTTGTCGGACAAATGAACTGGTGGGTAACAAATCTGATTTAAGGATGAAAATACAACATAATATTTATTCCAAGAGAATATTTTTTGATAGTAAGCATTCAGTAAATGTGAAAATATTTAGACATTAGAGAATTTATTAAAAAATTATCTCTCAACATTATAGAAATTCAACAAGGTTGCTTGTCAGTCAATCAAAAATAATCTAATTTCTAAATGCTCTTCAATGTTAATTAATTATCTAGTAATTGTATCAAGAGGATGCAAGTCCAAGTCCTAAATTAGTAATCGATATTTGTTTAGCTGATGATACGTTAATGAGTGGAAACATTAAACTAATGATATTTGCACAATTTCCAGCTAAGACTCATAGAACATTGCAGCTTTTTCAGCAAGCATTTTCAATGGTTTTTTTTCACGTTTTATCATTATCATTTATCAGTTAATTGCTTAAATTTTGTGTGTGTTTTTTGTGATAATTCGTATACTGATAAAACTTTGTACGCAATTACGATAAACTTTTTTTTTATTGTATAATCGTGTGAAAAGACAAATTCGGAGACGCGGTTTGTGAATTGGCTATACTGCAATTACGCCCGGTTAATTATTAGGTGGCTTGAATTTTTTAAGAGAGTTGTTTTTCTTCGAGCTTTAAAGCCGCTCTTGGGCTGTCTCTCTCTCTGTTTCTCTCTTTAGTATTAAAAAAGGTGGCCTGATCATTGACGTCATACTAACAACAATTAAAAAAACAAACACAACAATAATAGTTGGCCAACATGCTTGTGCCCGATTTGGCCACGTAAATGAATGAATCACTTTGGCACTCACATTATTCATTTATCCCATTATGAATGATGATCAAATACTTGTTTTTCAAATCAATTGAATCGTTTGGAATGAGCCACGTCACAGGCGAACGGCTCTCCTCTCTATAGAGAAATTCGTTTGCATTCTAATTAAACCACAATATATATATATTTGTATTATGTAGCGTGTTGTTGTTGTTGTATTTTAGAAGCAATGTTGCTCAGTCATGCGCATGTTTAAAAACACTTGCCAAAAAATCACGCCACTTTTTTTGCGTTCAACCCATTTGTGTTGCAAACGTGGCGTATGCGTAATGTTTATGTGAAAACGTATTTATAAACGACTAGTACATGCCGTAAATGAGTACAAATTTAGATTTCTTATTAAGCTAAATATTGAATTTCTATTGCAAATTTTTTTCATTGCTTATTCTCCTTATATTTGAATTAACTACGATTGCAAAAGGTCCCATAGTATATTTCGTCATTATGAAGATTTAAGATGTTTTCCACGTAGCTTTAGATTAGATAAGAACTAGTTTGTTGTTAGTTTGTGTTACTATACAAGTATCTCCAACCCACAATATAAAACTTTTGAGAGACTAACACAATCCAAAACTATTCAAACTAAATGAGAAAAATAATTTAATTACGCCAACTATAATTATGTATTAACAACATTTTGAATTAATGGAAAAAGCTTAAATTATTATTACTATAAAAAAAAGAATATAAAAAAAAGTTATAATCATAATCAAGAGAGCTTTTCTATTTCTATACATTTAAGGATAATAATTGAACAAAAGTAAATTTGATGTTTACTTTTAATTTTGGATTGTTATTGTTGGCTTGAGATTAACAAATTTTCAACTGGAACAAACAAATTATTCAGTTAAACTTTAAGCTAAGAGCTGACAGGCCTGTCGAGACCTCCTATCCTTTCTCCCATATTCATAATTAATGCTAATTAGGCGTATATCACAAGTTGCAGTTTAGTTTCAAAAACTTTGTAACGAGGTGTTTAGCATTGAAATCTTTGACTAGAGTCATTATTACGTCTGATTGTTTTGTTGCTGTTTTGGTTATGCTGTCAGTTATGAAAGACTGAGTTGTTAAGAGATATGGGTAAGTATTAGTACTCGTACTCGTACTCGTACATCATTAAGAGATATGGGTACTCGTACTCGTGAATGACTGCGATTGTAATATACAAAGAAACAATTGCAAGTTGTTGTTACACTTTTTTGGCTTCATCATCTGAAAGTTGTTTTTAGGTTGTAACCAGTTTATTTGCTGATAATTATATACATAAGGTAAAATGCGTTTTGTAATTAAGCCAAAACGGAAATGAATGCAGCCGTTGACGCTATGCGCCGGGAGTACAGTCTGTTATCCCCGTCAGTTGAAATCAGTGTGCCACAGCACGTGCACATTTTTGAGCATAATTAGCCAAGTTAATTACAAAAGTCTGGACGAGGACGTCGAGTTTCTACACCGGGCCCAGTACACAGTTCTGTTCCAGTTGCTGCTGCCATGACAGTTTTTATGATGACCGGCCCAAAACTTGTTTAATTTCGATTTTAAAATAAATCAAGGCAACCTTAAAAGCTACCCCCCGGGCTCGTCCTGCCCCTTCTGGCAAGTTGGTTGCAGTTTCGTTTTAGTTCAGAATCTGAATCTGACATTCATTAGGCTGTCATGAACGTGCCGAGAACTTCGATTGCGTTTGCGGTCCCAACTTAAGAGCTACCAAAATAGCAGTTGACAATTTTCATTTGGCAATTACTAGTTGGATGACAGTTTCAGCTGATGCTGCTGCTGCTGCGGCTGCCATAGCTAAAAATGTTGGCCAACTAATGGAATGTCGAAGAAATGGCAAAATAATTTGCCTCGAACTGACATTATGGTTAAAATAATTAACAACCAGAAAAGAAAATCTATGGTGTGTAGAAGCTTAAATACTCTTGCAGGCTGATTAAATAAAGATTTATGATGATATCTGTACTATATAAAGATGTTCTTAATCTTTAAAAAATAATTTATATAATTTATTCAATTATAAAACTTAATGTTGATTTTTATTTTTTGATTCAAAAATGAATAATAAAAGTCACTTAATGATTTCGAAAACTATGTTAACTGTTTTATAAATATTTAATACATTATACTCAATTTATAAAAAAAAAATTATTTATAACATAAAAATTAATTTTTGATGAGCTATGTTAAATATCAGTCCAATACAGAAAAAAAACACAAATTTTGAGAAAATACAATAATTTTGATATTAAAAATAAAGACTTTTGAATCGAAAAATCATTTTAAGCGATTGTTTGATGACGTATACGACATATTATTATTATATCATATATTCAGGGTTGATCGATATATTTGTAAGAAAGTTGCTCACACAAAAACAAGTTTTTAGATTGATTTTTTCTAATTGTATATATATATATATATATATATATATATATATATATATAACGTGATCCAATCGGTCTAATTAACAAGTTTCCACCGCTTAGCTATTATACTTTATGGGTTCAGCAGAGTCAAGTTTAACGTTTTACACTTTTCATGGTTCATTTTGAATACCCTTGGCAAGGTTGTACTAACAATTGAGATGACACTGTGACCTATTACCTGCTTCACAAGCTGCCAATTGGCTTAAATGACATTTGGCTTGGCCTTAAACACACTTAGCCCGTTAACCATTTAGCTGACTATTTTTAGGCTTAACATTTTGCTTTTATTAATGTCAGCTTTCGATGTAAAATTGCAATTTCATTTCGATTGCATTTAAGTGTGTAAATATTCAGTATGTGTTGACACGTGGCACAATCCAGTGATACCCAGTATTTCTAGGCTGTTAGACCACAAATTTGAACTACTAGTTTCAACTTAACCTTTTGCACTGCTATTACCAAACAAAATTCAAATTTCTCAAGCTTGTTGGCATTTATTTTTTTTTTTTTATGTTTTAGTTTTTGACGTGTTGAAGGTTATGATTTTTTGTGGGGTTTTGCGAATATCAATAATAATATGATATCGCACAAAGTCAGTTTTTGACTGTATTAAGGCCAAATTGTTCATTAGCCTTAACGGTTTTCAATAACAGCTGTCAGTTGAAATAATTATTTGAAGTTTTTTTGTGTTAAAGTTGTTTAAAACAAAACTCTAAATTGGCTACCTGAAGTGGTTTTTTAAGAGTTTGTGGGACATGACAAATTCAAATTAGTGTTTAAATTAAATACTGTGTATAATACATATTTTGTATATAAGATAGATTCTACACCCGTATAAAATCTAACAAAATTATGAGCAATATGAAAACCCAAATATAGATTGGCTGACTGCTAAAATTTCTGATACGAGGACTGAAAAAAAATAAGACATACATTAATTGTACATTTTTTAAAAAAAACGGGTAATGTTATTTAAATATTTTACACTTGCTTTCTAATCATTTTTTTTTTAAATCTTATATCAAATTGAATATACTTTATGGGTTTTCAAATATATTTTGTAACTTTAAGTAAAAATTATTTCGTTACCTAGTGATTCAAAATAAAATCTACGATTTCTGCTCCTATTTGGAGTTACAACAAATATTTATGGTCTTAAACTGGTTCGAATTTTGTTGGCATGTCTTCTATGCATAACTTCGTCTTGTGTTTGCTCCACGTGGAGTGCATTTCAAGCTATTCTGCCGCTCACACACACACCACTTTGCACGAATACGAGAAACGACTCCACACACAAAAAACAAAAAAGAAGGCAAACCAAGCTGAAAAAAGAAACCGAAACACTTGTTGTCAGAGAGCTGGAGAAGATGAAGCCGCCGAGGTCTACGCTCTCTGGAGCAGAAGCCGGCCGGCGGAAGAAGCAGAAGAAGTGTTAAACGAAGAAACAGAAAGAGATGCAATTGGGAGAGCAACTTAGGAAAGTAAAAGGTATACAAAAAGTCTTGTCGCGGAATGTATGTAACTAATATTTATGTACAATGGAACTGATGACGATGTTTGCAGTCAGTCGAACAAATTGTTATTTGGAAAAACGATAAAAATAAATAAACAAATAAATATTGAAAACTGAGGCTTGAGGCTCGAGGCTTGGTGGCCTGATCAATCGGTAATGCGAAACTCACAAGCAAATGCTGACACGACACACATACGCCACACACAGACGGCGCAGAGCAGATAAGCTAACAGCTTAGCTTAAGCAGAAAGTAGTGCTAGAGCTTTAAGCTCACTAATACCAACACACTAGCTAAAGCCAGAGCTTTTTAAACTATTACTATGCTCGAACAATTTAAAAATTCATTTCATAAATGCCACTCAAAATATTTATCATTAAATGTATTGAGCATTGAATACATGATTAAAATAACGCTTTATTTTAAGTATTTAAGTTCTTTTGGTAAATGTATACTGTATATGTGACGCAGTTAAATATATAGCTCATATAATATATAATACGGGTGCTCTAGGCATTACTCACATATATCCAACGGCGTATTTATTTTGCCCGACACATTCTGGAACATAAAGTCCATGCTCAGATTGATGGTTTTGGTATTAAAGAATGACGAGCTGAAGGAATTGCTACTACTGGGACTTATGCTATTAGCTGGAGCGGGTGCAGCACTTTTCAGCTTATCCAGCTGCGGTGCCAGTGTTGTATTCCTCATGATCTTCTCCAGCAGCGCCGATCCGCTCAGATTTGAGATGATCAAACTGGGACTGGGAGCCGCTGCGGTCACCTGAGCCGCATTCAAAGCGGCAGCATTACAAAATTTACTTATGCTCAATATGCATGTGATAAAGATCAGATGGAACGACGATGTGAAACTGAAGCTGATCAGCTGCTGGACGCGACTCTGATAGTTGGAGCTGCTGCTGAAGAAGGCGCTCACTTTTGGCAACTGCGGCGGCGATTCCTGAACGCAGTTGTTGGTATTGTTGTTGTTGTTGTTATTATTGGTTGTGTCTATTGTTGTTGCTGTATATGAGTTGCTATTGCAATTGGCTAGCGGCTCATCCATTTTATTATCGTTTGTACACTATTGTGATTTATGATATGACTATAAATTTTATTTAATTTTACACTGTAAGAAAAGGGAAATTCACATTTATTTGTTTTGCTTAATTGGGAAACACTTTTCACGCAATTTTCTCTGGCCTTTTCATATAGTATTCATTATTAAATAATAGCGCGACGTCAGCTGCTTAAGCGAGAGACGAAATCTTCATCTTTGCCAAAAATAAAAACTGTTGCCAAAAAAACAAAGAGAGAGCCCCATGAAATATTTCGGTGATCTTAACTGAGAAAAAACAAAGAGTCTTTAAGAGCGTAAGAAACTTGCGGAGCAGTTAAAGAAGAAACATGAAGAAATATATGATAAAACGAAGAAAAAATATCATACGATGTTGCAGAAAGCCGAAATAAAGAAAACATGCAAGAATTCAACAGCGGAGCATGCTGTACCCGTAGAAACCCTATATTATATGCTTTTTTAGCTAAGAATTGGCATTATTTTAACCCGCTACCTAAGTGGTACAGGCTTCAAATGTTTTGTACGATGTCTGGACAAGTTATATGATTTTTGTAGGTTCAAAAGCTCAACACCATTGTAAATGCGAGCAGTACCTATTTACATATTTATCATATGCACATGTAAATTTCGAACTATAAACTACGATTTGGCACAAGAGGGTATATTCCAAAACAAGGTATACACATAAAAAGCCTCACAGTGGTTGCAAAATGTAAGGGCGTCGACTTATTCAAATGTCCGGCGGCGGTCAGCTTGAACGGTAAGTGTACTGTTTACAAGGTAAACCTTATATAGCAAGCTGAAAGCATACAAATTTGGGCTTGTCACGCTGATTGGCTTACTTCGCACTTGTAAATACTCTGAAAAGTGAATCACTATTATTATAACTTTATTTACTGTTATCTATTTGTTATCAAAGCCAGCCATAAGGTCTTGAGGTGGCGCTACCACTACTTGAGCTGGAGTACCTCTATTCTTCTTATTTGTATTATGAGTTTATGAGTAACCAGATTTTAATTTTTCGATAATTCTAAATTTAGTGTAAAAAAAAATAATTTTTAAAAAACTTGCGACGTTGACACTTTTTTTTTTTTTTTTTTTTTGGCAAATTCTTTGGCCTCGAACTACACGTGTTTTGTATAAATAAAATATGTATAAATCGGATATGCCGTACTGTTATATAGCAAAGCAATGGGGATTCTCGCAACTCTGCTAAATAATTTCATACGTTTGAAATTAACACTTGTTTTTTTTTGTTGATGCTTTAATAACGATATAATATTAGCCTCTTTCTATCTCTACCTCTTTCACTCGTTTACGCGCTGTTTTTTTTTTTTTTGGTTACCGAAAACTTGGGTGTTGTGGAACTTTTGCTTTTCTATTTGTATTCAAGCTCGGCTGCGTAACGGTGCCGTCAAAATGTCAGTAACAACAACACGACTGCGTCCAACGCACGACGTTTCACGACTGATCCACCAATGCCAGGGCACAAAAGAACGAAGCGTTTGCAACCGATCGCCACGCGTGCACACAGTTGTCATTAAAGTTGTTTCGTATCCACTGAGAAAATTAACTGTATACAAAAGCATATCGAGAGAGAAAGGCAGAGAGAGAGAGAGAGAGAAAGAGAGTTTGACAGCGAGAGTGCGAGAGAAATCATTAAGAGCTGTCAGGTGGTTGTAAAATGTTAAAAAGCTCTTTGCTAGACTCTTAAGCTTTATGTATACAATCCCATTAGTATCTCAGTTTTGGAGGTGTGTACTTGTATTGCATGTGACCAACCAGTTGTTGTTGGGTCTGCGTCTGGCAATTACCGATGCCAGCCAATTTTTTGTATAGCTGTTTGCTTAAATTGGTTCTTGGCATAGGTCAGAGACCATGACATGCATATGGTAATTGAATGGCTGAATAAAAGTATACAAATAAATAAAACTATGGGCATGCTCTATCTGAACTGTTCATATATCAGCTTCAGAAATTGGTTCTATGAAAAGTATGTTTATATTTTTAAACAATCAATTTCCTATTTATTTATTGCATTTATTTCCTTACTTAAGTAAATGACAATGATATTTTATTTGTCGCTAGATATAAAGGATCTTTAAATTACTTAAATAGTTTTTTTCTGCATTGTTCAACACATGTAAGAAAAAAGAATGTCTTTGCTATTGTACAAAACTAATTTTAAAATGTTTCAAAAACAACATATATAACCAAATTTGTTTTTGATAAATTCTCAGGGCTAATTCATTTTTAAAGAAAATCACTTTCAAGTTTTTATATTTTTATCATAATTTATTCTATTTCTTTTCAAATACCCATAATATAATATTCTAATACAGAATTTAACATTTTGATTTCAGGTGTATTTGGATTTCTAACTTCTGATTAGCTTGTCTAGTTTATTTTCGTGATTTGCATGTGGTATAAATTTTCGCTGATATATGTAGCGCAGTTTTTCGAAATGCTAAACAACTGTTCACATATTTACAAATGCAAAAGGGTGTTTGGGAACACGCTCCAATTGCGTGTTTTTCCAGCTGTAATATTGCTAACAATTTACATAATATAGTTTGGGTATTGTATATGGCAGATAAGAAGCTACTACTGTGCTGTAATACTTACTGATATGTGTAATTGGCAACAATAAAATTTATAGCTATCGGATATGTGTGGCTATGATAAAGAGAAGCGTCTGCATTTTATCTATCCGATTAAACCGATGTAGAAATCCATGTGAATAATTCAATTTTGGAACTGTTTGGAACTGTTTGCATTTTAATAGAATTCACTGGAACACGCAAAAGTTTTGACAATTCTAATAGGTTTTAATCCATACAGAACTCGAGTATTACAAATTCTAGAGTGGAAAGTCGAAAGAGTTAAAATCCCATCTGCACCCAATTGAGAGCCTGTTAAGAAATCAAGATGTTGATATTTCCTCAAAATGTTATTTAAGAGTTAAACAATTTGGATACTACACATAAATATGTATATCTGTATTTATTCAAACGTCTTGACTGGGAAACATATGTACACTTAACAATAGTATATAATTATATTGATAATAATAATAAACGATCTGCACTTTTTGAGCAGAAATAAAGTTTCAACGCTTTTTTCTAATTATTAAGGATAATATTATAATTTCTTTGTGTTTTAAAAATTAAGTAATGCACACTTACAGCTATATACAGTTTGGAACTATTTGAATTATCTTTAGAGTTTCTTTTAGTTAGTTTAGTTTTTTTTTTATTTTAATTTAGTTTTAAGTTAGAACTCTGTGACGTATTTTGTACAGCATCCTTCAAGGATTCTTTCTCTTTCTCATTTTTTTTTCGAAATTACCCGCTGTTAAAATAATGTTAAAATAATTTACACATACGAGTTGCTCAGTCTTTAGGCGTGTCTGCTGCGGGTTTTCTTTTGCTTCCATTCATAGACCAGATACAACAACCCAATAGCTCTAATACGACGATATGCCTATGACGGGTGAGTACTAAAAAAGATAGAAAAAAAAGAATTGGGGATAGAGTAGTAGATAGTATATTGAGATGGAGTTATAGTTTGAGGTAGTTACCTCCTCATCCATAACGCTGGTGTGATCGTAGATGCGTGCGGGTAGATTCTTGCGCAAACTGAAATGATCTTCAGTTGTTGTCTTGCGATAAATGGGATTCTCAAAGTTCATGGAATTGATGCGTCGCTTGCTGCAGTAGCGATAGCCAATGAGCAGGAGCTATAAAACAGATATTACCCTTTAAGTAAATGATATTTTAACTGGAGTTTGGATCTATCCCATCAAATGTATATATATTCTTGATCAGCATCAACCGCCGAGTCTATATAGTAGAGTCTGTCGGTTTCTACGCAAAGTAGATTCTCAGTTTGTTATACTTGGAAATTATGAATTTGTTTTTTTTTGGATCGGACAACATCATATATATGACAAAGGTACATAGGTACTATCAGTCGCCAGTTGAATTTTTTATGTTATATACGACTGTTATTATCTTCCCAAAATTTTGACAAAAAATAATCATAGTACTATATCATATAGCTCTTATAGGATTCAAGTATAAAAAATGTTTCACATAAATTTTAAAAATATTTTCAATTCATAATTAATATTAGATGTGAGCAGAATGAAAAATAATTATTCCTGATTTTCAAATTCACAATAGTAATTAAAATTTTTGAAAATCGATATTAGTTTCTATAAAATTTTCTTGGCATCAGTAATATACAATTTCAAAAGATCTTGATAATTTTTGAATGTTGCTCTGATTCGACCCATACCGAGTTACCAAGGGGTTTACTCTCATATCCTCTCTGAAATTCCAATAATCTTTTGGGAGTTCAGTACTTACCACCGATAGAAGCACCGCACAACCGCTGAGACTGGCAATCACCACGAGCGCTATGAAGCCCGAGTCCGGCTGCGGGCTAGGTGCCGTGGTTTGATCGATGTGCGTTTGGTTCTTAACGGGACGCCGTTCGGCAACTGTAAATTGGAGTGCAGGCGGATGAAATTAAGTAGAATTCATGTAAATCACATAGGAAAACAGAAGACAAAAAAGAAAACACACCAAATGCGACAGACATAAAAAGCACAACAATAAAATGCGCACAAATGAAATAAGAAAACGAATGCAAAAAGAAAATATAAAAACTGTGTAATATACGATGCCTTTTTGGGACACTTGAGCCATTTGGGCAATACGCGGCTGCCAACAGCCCCCGCCCCCCATCCCCACCGATTTCCCCATTCCGCTGCAAAAGTATTTTCAATCAAATCGTTCAAAGTGCGCATTTAAGCGCAAATAAACACTTAAACGCGCTCGCGCCTTTGATGGCTAAACTTTTATGCCAGCCAGGGATGAAGATCTCTGAAAGGAAACGCAAGGGGGTTGGGGGCATTGAAGTGACACAGCGGGGTAACTTAAATGGCATAGGATGCGTAATGACATCGTTAACGCGCGCCGCTTAATGGGTTCGGCTTCTGATACGGACGCGGATGCGGATGCGGATTCCGATTGTGATTCAAGTGAAGTTTTCCCAGCAAATCTTAAATCAAGTCAAAACAGCAAAAGCTATCAGCATTACTTTGAATTTGGCTTTAAAGAGCGCCTGCAACAGGGCCAAGTAAAATCAGTCGACACGGCGCAATATTAACCTCATACTTTGTGGTTCGGGTGGTTGACTGGGTGGTTGAGTCGGGTATCTGTTGCAATGTTCGCCCATTTGTGCTGCCTACTTGCGGTTGGCTGTGTTGCAAGTGGCTCTCGATGGCGTTTATGAAACTGTCAAGCCTGGCTGGGGCTGAGGTTGCCTTTTGATGATGATTAATGTGAGCCATGACAAAGCAAATGTTATGCCAGTGAGCCAAATGAAGTGCTTGGCTGGAAAATACCAAACCAGTACCACTACGCCACCCACCACCCATCAACCCCCCAAAGGAAACGCAGAGCAGCAGAGCTGTCGAGCTGTGGCAACAGCTCAGTGCATTGGCTTAAAACTCGTGTGATTAATTTGGTTTGCTTTAAGTCTTAGCTTTAACTTTTAATACCAACTAATGGTAGATGCATAGATACTTGTGGCAAAATGCAACAATGAAAAAGCATGAATAGAGAGGAAATTAATTAAACAGCAACTTCTGATTAAAAGTAAAGCTGGGCAACAAGATACATAGGAGAGTCACTCAACAATTTGTTACATCAAAGGCTTCTAGTAAAAATTATGATTATAAATGTTAACTTTTGTTTTTTTTTTTATTTACTTTCAAATATTAATATTCATAATCATATTCAGTCAAATATTGAACAGGTAGATGAATGAAGTGAAATTGAAGCTTTGAGAAACTGGACTTTGAAATACATTTAATACAAAAATAATGAAGCTGAGCCAAACTCTTTTCAACAAGACATTTTCACAAAGAGAGCAAAAAAACACAAAAAGAACGAAACACAAAATTGTTCGTCATACCAAAGGCTTCATGCGTCTGTGGCAATTTGGGTCGTGATGGGATTGCCTGATTGGTTTCGGTTAGTATATGGATAGGCTTATCATGAAACTTCGTCACTCTCTGCAGCGATTTAGTTTTGGTCTTAAATCTGTGCACTTGTGGCGGTTTGGTTGAAACTATAAAACGTGCTGCATGCAAAATCAATTATCATGCAATGTTAATAAAGGTTAATAAGGAAGGCATGCAAAAGAAATAAATATATTGAATCTTAGCTAAGAAATCGGCTGTACTTACGATCTTCGACGCACATGAGACCATCCGACATCAGTTTGAGACCCGTGGGACAGGCGCAGGATATGCGCGGACTCCGCTCATTGATACGTGGTGCCGGCAGACAGAGATGTGAGCAGTGGCCATTAACCGACTGGCAGTGATTAATGCCATCTGGCTGGCGATAGGGATGATACACATGGATGACCATGGGATGTTGGAGCTGTGAGGCATAGGAGAAAAGAGATGATCAAAAGAGATCTCTACAGAGAGATATTCCATGCTTACCATATGCACAGCTGTAATGGGTTCCACATTCTCGCCAGTAAACTTGTTGGCCTTGAAGACTGTCTGCTTGTCCCAGTCGGTCCAGTAGATGTAATCCTCAAAGGTGCTTATGGAGAAAGGATGTCGCAGATATTCCGTGGAGTAGAGGATCTGTCTGCGCTGCGAGCCATCGTAGTTGGCTGAGGAGATGACATTCAGTTTGCCATCCACCCAGTAGATGCGCTTCCTCACCAGATCTAGAGTGATGCCATTGGGCCACTTGACATCATAGCTGATAATTGTGGTGCGATGGGAGCCATCCATGCCGGCGCGTTCAATTCGTGGGGAGGCGCCCCAGTCGGACCAGTACATCCACCCCTCAATGGGATCGAGGGCAATGGAGCGTGGTATGTCGAGTGCATCCTCGATGAGCACTTTGCCCATGTTGCCATCGAAGTTGGTCAGCTCGATGGTGCACTTGTGCGTGTCCGTGTAGTACACATGATTGTAGATCCAGTCGACCGCAAGGCCATCCGACGTAACGGAGGATTGCTTCAGCACCACCGTCTTCTCGTTGCCCTCATCGATGGGCGCTTTGTAGATGCTCTGCGTGGTCACATCGCTCCAGAAGATCATGCCCGTGCGGAAGACAAAGTCCAGCGCTGTCGCTGACTTTGTATTATTCACAATCGAAGTCATCTCCATGTGATCCAGCGCTATCTTGCGTATATCGTGACGACGCGCAAGAAGCAAAGAGGCATGTCCTTCGGTTGCCTTGCAGCGTGTATGATTGCGAGGATCTCTCATATAGCCTGCCTCGCACTCGCACTTGAAACCTCCAACTTCATTCACACAGATCTGGGAGCAGACACCTGGCTGATCGCATTCATTGACATCCACACAGGTGTGTTTATCCCCGGATAATTTATAGCCCTCGTGGCAGTCGCAGAGGTAGCCCACCATATGGTCCACGCAGCGATGCATGCAGTTCCCATTTTTGGTGGCACATTCGTTCTGTCCACATTTTCCCGCCGGCTCATCCTCGCCGTCGGGGCAATCCTTGCGCTTGTCGCAGACCTTCGAGAGTGGAATGCACTGTCCGCCTCCACAATCGAATTGACTGGTGGCGTTGCAGCTCTTGGGCTGAGCAGCGAGTCTGCAGGTACGTTCATCGCTGCCATCCGCACAGTCTGCCTGTCCGTTACAGGTGAGGTGTCCTGCAATGCAGCTGCGGTCGCCGCACTGGAACTGATCCGGTCGGCAGGTGATGTTCTTGCAGCTGGAGGCATGCTCGTCATCGCCGTCAGGACAGTCTCGATCTCCGTCGCAGAGCCAGCTGTGGTGCAGGCAGGTGATGCGATCCTTGCACTGATACTCATGCGGCAGGCAGGGGGTAACCAGTTTTGGTCCATTCGCACAGGCCTGCAGGAGAGGTGGTTAGTTGGATGGAGGAATAAAGTCGGGTTAAAAGTTTGTCGACGTAGCTTGCTAGAAGTTTCTGTTCAAACTTTTCGTTGCATACTTTTAGTTGCTTACACAGAAAATTATATGCACCCCCCCCCACCAACCGCTACCCAATACCCGTTACACACCCTCAAGTCCCTCTCGTCTTCCAAAATGCAATTTTATGCGTACTATGCGTTGACAACAAAAGCTGCCAAAGCTGGCAGCGCTGAGTTATGCCCAACTTGGCTGTAATTTATACGCCACTCGCTTTTTTGACTAGCACACACACACACACATATAATAAGTGAGAGTGCTCGAATTTACAGTACCCGACTAGCCTATACCCTGCAATTAGCTCTGTATTTCCCTTATAATGCCCCTAATTTGAAGGAAGTGGAAACATGCAAATGGAAACCTTTTTCGGACACTTAAAAAAACATTACTGTCATGAATATCTACATCGCAAGTTTTGGTTTTTTAGCTCTTATAGTTCCAAAGATGACATCAAAGGTGTCTCCTAATTACATACTAAATGACTACAGAGTATAAAAAAGTTAGTGTGCTAGCTGCAGCTACTACAAACAATTTCAAGCACTCACACACACACACATACACACAAAATTAAAATTTATGAGACAAGCATTCAGGTGCTTGCTACCTCTGCCTACGCCACTTACCCGCTCGTCGGATGCATCCGGACAATCCGGATCGCCGTCACAGACCCAGCGCTTGGCAATGCAGGCGCCATTGGTGCAAGTGTGCTCGGCAACGGCGTCACAGGGAACGATGGGGCAGTCGCGTTCATCGCTGCCATCGCCGCAGTCGTTGTCGTGATCGCAGACCCAGCGCTTCTGGATGCAGCGGCTGTTGGCGCAGGTGTACTCATCGGAGCGGCACGTCTGGTCTGCGAAACAGAATGCAGGACAAAGGATTAGCGACTGCCAGCCCATAATAACAAAAACTGATGACAATAGCCCAGCCCCAAGAGGGCGACATCAACCAATAAGGAAATGAAGTATGAAGCGGGGGAAACTTGATGAATGTGATGGGGCTAGTGAGTAAGCAAAAAGAAATAATGTGTATATTGGTTGGAATGGGGCACAGCATGATAAAATGCAAATGGAATGAATGTTTGAGCAATGAAATTAAAAGATTTAAGCATTTAATAAAAAAAAATCTAGCACCGAGACAGAAAAAAAGCAAAACACAGAAAAAAGGCTAAAAAACAATTATAAATTTAATGGTGTAATTAAAACGGTCGTTTGGCCTTACAATATTAAGTATACACTTTATATTAAGTATACACATAAAATGTATGTACTCAAAGTAATCAAAATTTCTGTTAAAAATCCACACAAAATTTTTGTGACATGCGTTTTCCATATTTTTGCAATTTATAATCCTGCTCCTTTTGTGCTTAATTAAAGATAAATGTTTTTAATTTGATTCCTACAAATGCATGTTATTAAAATAATTTCATACTAAAATAATGTATACTCTATTTAGCATTTAGCAATTAAGCTCTCGGTATTGTTGCATATTTCTTGTTGATTTTACAGTTAAGCAAGCACTGAATATTTTGTTTGCTTTGCTCAAATTCAGCGTTAATAAAACATCGCCTAGAGTCAAATTTATTTATGATGTTTACTTTGGTGTTGAAGGCAAAAACAAAAGTTGATAAAGCGTTTTATAGTTCAAATAGCAATTTATTACATTTTGGTATAGAGTATTTGCAATATCAATAAGAAAGAGTACTGTACACAAAAGTTATTCAAAAACACTGTTTCGATAAAATTGAATTGAATAAAAATCTAATTTTTACTACAACTGAAAAGTATTGGAAACTATATTTAGAAAGAGTTTACTCAAGCAAATTTATCAAATTAAATCAAGCGTTCACTACAACTGAAAAGTATACACGTTTTAGTATATATATGTATATAAATAAGGTACAAAAAATTAATGAAAAGTTGACAAAAACTCTCAAATATCTAAATAAAACTAATTCGATGTCAACTGTATTAATTTAAATCAAATTTAATAGCATTCACTACTACTAAAAAGCAATAGAAAATCTATATAGATTGTCGGGCAGTTAGCTTACTGCAGTTATGCTCATCGGAGCCATCGCTGCAGTCCTTGCTCTGATCGCACATCCAGGCTAAGGGAACACACTCGCCCCCGCCGCTCTTGCAGCTGTACTCATCCGGAGAACAGGTGCGCGCCTCTAAGATTTAGATGAACGACATACAAAAGAGACATGGCGAGACGAAAGAGAATTAAGGCTTTAAGTGAGGGATTTGTAACTGCAGGTAATAAATTTCCAAAGGGGCTGGCATATTAAATACATTTATTTGCAACTGCTTGCAAAAAAAGCTTCAAGAACAGCTGGCCCTTTTTGCCTTTCATTGTGTGGCCAGCAAACCATTACATAATGCCAAGGAGAAAGGCAAGGCCAAGGGTTGGTATTAGTCTGTGTGTGTGAAGTGGGCGTGTAAATGCGTGTGTGAGTGCGTATGTTATGGGCTAAGCACTTTCTGCCCTGTTGCCAGGCGTTGCCAACGCCGCGTATGCGTGTTATTTTTGTGGCTGTGTTACGGAGTGTGTGTGGGGGTCATGTGTTTATGAAAACACTCGAATGCAACGATGCTCAAACGACTTGATTAAACTGCAGATGGGGATGTGGACTTTATTAAAAAGCGACAGACAGAGAGAGAGAGAGAGAGAAAGCTGTGAGTTATGAGCCACAGGGTATGCGCTGTTGTTGTTGTTGTTGTTGTGGTTGTTCTTACTGCATTGCGCCTCATCGGACTTGTCGCGGCAGTCGTTGCTGCCATCACAGAGCCAATTGCGGGGTATACACTGATCAACGGTCTTGCATTTGAACTCATTGTTGGGACAGGCATTCACTATATCAATATGGCATATATAATAAATATAGTATACATATGTATATAAATATTGTCGAATTTCTTTAACTGCAACTTTTCTCAGATGATTCGATCCATATTGTTTGCAATTTGAATTTCCATTCCAATTTTAAATTCATCTTTTAAATGTTGAAACTTTTTTTTTTTTTGACTAGATTGTTTGACTCAACATTTTGATTGACCTTAAGTAGCGTTTAGATTTGAATTAGATCATTTTGGTGTATTTGGTTCAGATATTTAATATATACGTTTTTTGCTCCAGAACTTATTTGTTGATAAAAATATATCAATAAAGTATAATGTCAATCAATGTTAGGAAGTCTTTATAATACGAATTTTGTAGAGTTATAGAAGTTCGACAGTATATAAATATTAGGGTATTTGCTGATTCGACTTACTGCACAGTGGGCTGGCCTCATCGGAGCCATCGGCACAGTCATTCTCCTGATCGCAGCGCCATTTGTTTGGAATGCAGTTGCCGTTGGTGCATCGAAAATGGTCCGTTGAGCAAGTGGCCTCTGAAAAGCGATAAAGAGGTAGAGTAAGAGTGGTAAACCACACAAAAGCAATGTTAAATCAAGTGTACTTTCAGCTATGTACAAGCATATTTTGTGTGTGCTTGTGGTTGCCTTTGATTCGTGCCCTCTCTACCCGTATCAAAAACAAAAGCTAACAAATGCTGCCAGCAAAAGGTTTTTTCTTTTCTTTTTTTATGCTCAGTTGTACTTAAAAGTGTGTGTCTGAGTATATGTGCTTACTTACACGCACTTGAGCACGTGCTGTGCAAAGAAAATACTATGCAACACAAGCAACAGAAAATATATAAACATAAATAAATCGTTGCATACGCGGCGGGCGCTGAATTTTCAATGGCTGTTCAATGTCCGCTCGGAGGGTCAGGTCAAGAAATGTTTTCTTTTAACCACTTGTTTTTCTATGTTTGTTATGTTTAGACACATGTTGCCCGGGCTTAAAGATGAAAAATAATAAGTTTATAAACTGATGTGTTCAATTGATTTCCAATTTTAAAGAGAGTTTGAGCGCTGTGAAGGCAGTTTTGTGTAGATTATCTAAATAACTAGTTGATGCTTGTCTATATAAATAGAGTCAATTTGGAATATTTTCAATGAAAGTGGTGACAAAGAGTGAGAAAGAAAGAAAGAGAGAGGGAAAGGGAGAATATGTTGGAAAGAGTCTTAAAATAATAATTGATTTCAGTTCGATTTTGAAGTGGTTTTACAATTTCAACAAAATAAGTAAGACAGAAAACTTTGCCGAAAAAAAAAGTAATTGCTAAATTTAATACATTTAAGATTTCAATATTATGAAAAAAGGCTGTTAGAAAATTATATTCCTAAAATGGCTTATCCAATGCAAACAGCTTTTTCCTTCAGAAAAAATAGGACATTAATTTTAATCAATTCTAATGCGGCATAGAACAAGGGCTGGCACGTTATGCGGCAGTCGCAAGTTGCCATATCAATAACATTTTATATGATTACTTTTGTAAAGTTTTTATGGGCACAACTCTCTGGTCCGATGCCTCAGTGCGCAGTCAAATGAAATGTAGCATGAAAAAACAGAAAAGCACAAAAACTTGTGTTCAATATGAATCTATTTCGGAAAATAAAGGAAATAAGAAAATGAAATGAAACAAAGTAAAAAAACAATGTACGCCAATATTTGTTCAAAAAAAATAATAAAAAGCAAATATAAATACGAGCTTGCAGCCGTAGAAAAATATAAAATTGGTCACATGTGCAACCCAGCAAACACTTTAAAACGCTCACATTTAGAATCATGTTGAGGGTATCATAATTCGGACATGAAATATGTAACGTATTTATAAGTATACTTAAAGTATATTAGGCCAGTTATAACACTCAACATTTAAGTTTAATTTAAGGCATCCTAGGAATAACTTGTTTAAGTAGAAATATTTTATATTATTATTCCTTCTTTTTTTCAATGTATTGACTTATCATGTTAATGCCTAATTACTACAGTGTTTACCCGAGGCTTCGCTCCCTCTGCAGAGTTCTACAGCCAGCAAAATATGGTTCAAATGAAAAAAAACATTGCACCCGCAAGTAAGATTCTAAGATCTCAGCTTATCGCCTAATGTTTGTTTTATATAGATTGCTAAACAAGTATTATATTTAAAGTTTCTGATAGGGTATTAAAGCTGCCGCAAGATCCAGATGTATTTTCCTTCCTGGTTTTATTTAATATATTTTTGGTCATTTCTGGTTGAATACATTGAACGTTTGCCAATACCCGCTGTTTGTTTCGATTCTTTTTTGTAGCTTGTAAGCGCACATATGAGTATTTGACATTTTGTTGTTGCTAATATGTGGCACAAGTATATATTGTTATTGTATATGTGTATATTTGCATACACGAAATGTATGTAAACTGTGCTCCGTGGACAAATTACCGCGCATTTCTCTTTTTTTTTTTAGTGGTGGGGGCGTGTGGGGTATACATTAAATTTGATGTCACATTCGGAAGCAATTGAAAATTAAATGAAGTTTATTGTTTCTCAAAAAAGAGGCACTAAAAAGACGTAAAAAGTGTTTGCCATTGATTGCATTTACGCATGTTGCAATTGATGAAAGTGAGCGGCAAATTGCCAGCTGCCTTTCAGCATAATTTGTACATTTTTCACAGTTTTTCTATATTTTTTGTTGTTGTTACTTTGTTTTTTTTTTAAGCTAAGTTTAAACGGCTTTTCAGTTGATTAAAAAACTTTGGCCTTTGGCAGCAGAACCAGGGCAATTTGTATGCAAATGTCAACCGGAGTGTGCATAATATTCTGTTGCATGCAACGACGCCGTGTCGTCGTGTGGCAGGATCAGAAGCAGACGCAAACTGACTGCATGCAGGCAGAGTGTGAGTTACGTGTTGTGTTTAACTATATCGTGATTGGGATTTTTGGCATGTTGAATTCAAGTTTAAAGGTGCTGGCGAAGGATGAAAGGCAGCAAAAACAAGTCGAGCTGTGCATTGTTTGCAACTTGTTGACAGGAAAAAACTGTGTGATGATGTAAGTTGTTAAGTTAAAGTGTTGTTGAGTTTGATTTTCAGAAAAAATTAACACCACAGACAATAATAAAGTCCAATAAAGGAATCGAAATTGTCCATGATTAAATCTGATTAAAACTTAAGGAACACTCAAGGTAAGCTTAAGTGAAGAATACTAAAAGTATATTGATTCAAACGAATTGAAAAAAATAATACAATAAATTCAAAAACCCATTTTATTCTTATTTCAAACAGGGATTTATGATTGACTCAACAAATAAATATTAAAGTAATGAAGTAAATATCGAGTCAGTATTGTATGTTGGATACACAAGAAATATGGTTTCTTCATAAAACCTTTCACAAAAGATAACTGAAATTAAATAATTTAAGCTGCTGAACATAATTAAGGAAACTACTAAAACATGTATGTATAAAAAGTTTCACTTGTAGGTCAACTTTGTATATATAAACTTAATTTTTTTTTAGTTGTGTATAGTTTGATAGTTAAGGGGTCCGTTTTGATCCTGTAATTTATATAGGTCAGGTAAATGAGGTAGATTGAATGTTTATTGTTGTCCTTTTTTTAATATAAGTAAATTAACTGCAATCTTAAATATATATTTAGATGGTTGCTTTGCTGGTTTTTTTTTCTGGGTTATCCGCCATTCTTGCAGCAAATGTTTGTCATTTTGAAATTGCATTCTGTAAGCCTTAAAAATGTGTATTATATTTTATTAATCAATTTTATTTTGAACTCTTGTAACATAAAATTAAATTTTCTTTTCGACTATAACTAGTCCACCTTAAATAAATACATTAAATATGTCATTTTAATGCTCGCACTTAATCTAATGCTTTGTATATCTATTCTTATTGTTATTATTAATTAAAATAAGTTATATATATTATATATCATACCGTGTTCAGTGACCAAAGCGCCCAGGCTGTGGCTTTGAGTTTGCAGCAAACTGGACACAAATAATAAACACCAAATGTGTACCATTGTGAGTTAAATTGTCTCTGAGCTTCAAATTGTTTTAAAAGAGAACAAACTATTAACCTTTATTATTATTATTTGATTTTGTTTTTATTTTTGTATGGATCACTTGTCATTTTAATATGTCCTGGAAATGTGCGCGAAGTCTATTTACATGTTGTCAGCTCAATTTCGAGGTGCTTTGTGGCATATTTGAACGGAGCAGCCAAGTTGCACAAATTGATTGCATAATTTCCGCTGTGGCAACACGGCCAAAAGAGCCAGGCATAATTTTCAAGTTCGTTATGTTCAACAGCAATAAGGAGAGCAGCAGCAACAACAACAATAATCGTAACAAACAACTGTCAAAAGTCAACGAAATGAATATATCTATAGGGGCTGACAGGGGGAGGGCGTGGGTACGGGAGGGAGGGATAGATAAATGACTGGCAGGCAGACGCCGCCGACAACATTTAGCAACTCTGTGGGAAATTGAGGAAACACATTTAATGTGGGCAAAACTAAATGATAAATGATAAGTGCAAAACGGCAAAATCGGACAGAAAGTCTGAATTCTAAACAGCCTGGCCCACAAAATGACACAGATGGACATTGCCGATTAGCCTCTGACGACGGCGACTGTGCAAAAACCTGCTCAAAAAAGGAGCTCGAAAAAAAATAGAAATTCACAGAACGCACAAAACACACAAATTTATAAAGCATATCCTTTGGCTTAGGTTTTGGGGTTCCTTGGCCTGGCGTTGGCATTTTGTCAAAAACACTTTGCATAACTTCAAAGGACTGCCAGGACTAGCAGTTGTTTGTTCGCTTCCGCACAGAATTTCGAGGACATATTAATATAATTTTCTCCGGCAATTTATTTATGTGCATTTTTTATTTTCTCAGTTAGAAAAACTCTTTCACTTGGCACACTTTTCGCGTTCAATTTACCGCTTACTTGTGCACACTGCTACTGTTATGTTTCTAGCTGAAGGCGAGCTTCAATTTTCTATATGTATTATTCGATTGAACACAAAACGCGTTTTTATTTGGGGTTCAGCTCGCACCGTCCGTTTGCTTGAAAAGTTCGCCGCCAACTGAGTGGACAGCTGCAGAGCGTCAATCCTTAAAAACAAGCGCCAAGAGTTGCTTTGCAGCATCTCTGAAATCGCAGAGTAAGCTTTGACTCAAGTCCCCAGCAGCTGGCGGGCGCAAAATGAGCTCAAATTTGAGTGAGTTTTTATCTTTCATTGAGTTTTGTTGTGAGTGTCAACGCTGTAGAGCCGAGAGAGGGGATTAGGGGTTTTCTTAGCATCTATGATAATATTTAAGAGTTTGTGTAGAACCGAGTTCTGATTTGGTAATGATATGAAAACGATTGAGCTATAAAAGCTTAAGGACTTAAGGACTTAAGGCTCATTATAAATACAGGAGCATTACCTTTTAGGCACAATTTGAATAAAATATTAATAATTGTAAATTGTCATTAAATGTTAAAGGTCATTTTACTGTGCATGAAATTATAATATAAGTAAGCTTCGATGAAACTACATATTTTAAAACTATAATTATAATACTTTTTAAATGTTTTAAATGTATCATTTAAGTACTTTTTTCGCCAAGGGATGTTAATTTCATGCAATTACTAATTTATCTTATTGCAATGTTTTTATTGCCATTTCTGGCATTTCCTTTTACCGTGATTTTTTGCAAACCTTTTTGCTTTCACATTGCCCATTATTATTATTATGTTGCAGCAGAAATTCTTTTAGCAAAAGTTGAGCTGCTGGTTTTTTGTTACCTCGCGGCCTCATTATCAATTTCTCTGCTTGAAATGTGCCCTTCAGCAAAGATTGCATAAATATTAAGTTATGCACAGCAGCAGAGGAGAACAACAATACATACAAAAAGCAAGTGCACTGTGCGCATTTTCACGCAGAGATTCGCTCTTTTTTTTCATTCCCCGTTTTCCCTTCCCTGTTTTATTTGTGTAGTTGTATGTTTTTTTTTGTGGCTGGCACAAATATTGTGAGATAAAATAAAGCAGACGACCTCACATAGTTTCCTTTTATGTCGAACGGCGACGCAAAAAGAGTCTCGTGCGACGAATTTGCGCGTTGATAAATTTTTAGCTGATGCAACAACGTTGCATGCCCCAGTCAGCAAAACTGCGTTGCAATTACTGTTTAGCGCCAATGTGTAGCGACTTAATGAGCACACTGCCCTGGCACAGTTTTGGTCAGCATAAGCGCACCCCCCCCCCCCTAACCCCCCACCACCCCTATCTCCCCCCTTTGGCCGCGTAAAAGTGGCAAACTCGTTTCGCATTTTGATTGATACCGAACAAAAAGCGTGCATCACTCACTCTGATGGACGCGAGTGTAGTGTGCACTTTATTGTGGCGCCTAAAAGTACGCAGCACGCCGCATGCAGCTGACTTACCGCGAAATTTGCACTCCTCGACCTGCTCGTCACTGTGATCCTTGCAGTCCGCGTCGCCATCGCAAACAAAGCGTACGGGGATACAGTCCCCGTTCTGGCATTGAAATTGCTTCTCATCGCACTTTGCATAGAGGGATTGAGCTGAAATGAAAATGTCAGGGAAAGTGAGCACAGTGTACACAAATGATTAAAGCTAATTATGTTTTTGTGCTGTTTAGTGAATTTACAGCTTAGGCTACAAAAAGTTTTCTCATTAAAAAAAAAGGAGCCGAAATAACAAGACATACAATGGGGCCTTTTGGAGGTGGCACAAAAGCCCAAATTGATTAGGGCTTAAAACTTCAAAACAATCAAGAGCAGACACACGAGCTTGTTCAAATCATTTGCATACACACACACACATGCGCACACACACACACACATACATAAAGACAATATGTGTTTGTCAACTCACTCAGTCATGGGCTTTTTAATCAACAAAATGGCGCAAAACTTTGCAGCTTGATAATTTTCCATCTTCGGCAACAACTTGCGGTTGCTGCTGGAGAACACACACACACACGCACGCACAGACACACACAAAGACAAACACACAAATTATAATAGAAATGAAACAGCAGCCAGAAAATGTCAACAGCTTCTGATGTATAATAGAAAATGTGACAAGCGAAAAAAAGTTATGGATTGGCAATGTCCTGTGTAAGCAGCAACACACAAACAAACTCACACACACACATACACACACAAATAGCCCTTGCATTGACTTTGATAAGGGTTTTTTTGGTCAGCGCTGTCACTGCACTTGACAGCTGTTGCCCAGCACACCCGAACCCACAATGATAATTCGTTTTAATCAAAACTTATGCATACATAATTTAACAAGCGCATTTTGCTGCAATTTCATTTACAACAATGACAACTGTCATGGCGTGCGGGACAACAGAAACATTTCAGCAAATGCCATCAATCAATAAGGTCAAATCAATTGCTGCCTGAGAATTGTTTTCAATTATGAATGATGATAAATAAACAAAACAGATATCATAATTGTATATATGCTATAAATGCGAATATGCTAAATTTTCATACTTTCGGAAAGGGAACAAAAGTGATTTGACGAAAGGGTTAAGTTAACTATTATTTGGCCTGTATATAACATATTTGAAATGTTTGACACGGATAAGCTTTTAATTAATTTTAGAATAATTTATGCTGAAGTCGAAAATGCATAACTAATTATATTTATTATCAATAGATTACTTATAATGTAAATGATGAAGATGAAAGTTACATAAAATATACAATATACAATATTTTATACAGTTAACTTAAAATATGTACAAATATAATTTTCATTTTAAAACTTTAAAATATACCAGTTGTGTTGTTAAGTGGTTTTTCTCAGCAAGTTCCAAGCCAAATAAAAGCTTACCAATGTTAGCAAACTCAAAGTTAGTTCAGTGTCAGCAAATAAAGTTGAAATTCATTGAAACAAACTATTTTGCATATCGAATCTTATCGAAATGTGCAAAATTAAAACGTGTTTAAAGCTTAAACTGGTTGACTTAATCGAAATAATTATGCGCTCAGCTTTACTGGTGACACAAAAAAGTTTCAAATAAAATTCAATTTATCTGCATATATATATACATTTTATTGATAATACGATTTTGCAGTTTTAGACAATAGAAACAGGCTCATCTGCTGTCGTACGACCAAGCCAGACGCCTCAAGATAAGAACTGTCCCATGGCCGATCAGCAAAATCACTAAAGTACTTATATGCAAACAATAATAACTGAATAGGGAACTCGTAAGTGCGTAGCATAAAATAAGTGATAAGCGAATGATATCGATAACATGAGCATGTCTGCAAGCGATTAGCGGACGATAGGCTCTGCTGTGAAAATTTATTTTAATCAGTGACACTGCTTGAGGTGCTAATTAATATTAATTAATTATAATGCGCTGCCTATCGCTGCCGCGAGCTACACTCCAAGTTCAATGTCAATTAAATTATAGCGATTTTCGGTTTTATAAGCTTTGTTTGCAATTGTGGCGCTAAGAGCGGTGAGGGTGATTTATGAGTCACGTGTACTTATTATTGAAAGCAATCAAATGAGATTAATTGAGAATTGTTGTTTTTGTTGCTGTTTTCTAGATGTTGCACTCAACAACAAAACAATTAAAGGCGACAGCAGCGGGTTCTTTCTTTATATAAGTCAATAATAACTAGAGGGCACGCCCACCATTTATATGTACATATATACATATATTGTTGTTGTTGTTGACATTAAACTAGTTGAATATACTACTAGAAAAATCTGTTGGCACTGTGTATAAATTAAAACTGAAATGAAAAAGCATGAACAACAAATGAGCCAACAAATTAAAAAAAAAATAGTTGTGTGTGTATATTGAAGAAGAGAAAAAATAAAAAAATGTTTGCTATGGCGACCTTGCATATGTTAATTTATGTGACAGCGATCTAACAGATTGTTAACATGCCGTAGTATATTCGAATAATCAAATATTACAAAGAAATGGCCACAAAACGAATAAGCAATAAATCAGAATTTAAAGCGTGTAATGCTAAATATGATACGCAATAAAAAAGAATTTGTATAGGTAAAGTAAAATGCTATACAACTAAATATAGGGGCTCGTCTGCTCTTAAGTCACGTAGCTATTCAACATTGCATACACTGCAACAATTGGGTATATAGTTCAAAGACATTGCACGACCTATTTAGATACGTCTATATTTATAGCATTCACCTACGTATATCTGGCGCCGAGAGTAGGTAAAAATCTCTGAAATGCGCCATTTGGATATATGTCAAGAATTGTATTTGCGAGTTTCGAATCGTTTGAACAAAGTCAAAAATACAAGAAGCAAAGTACAAAATTTAAATCTTGTTTTTTAGGCTAAAAATACATTTTGTTATCCTTTTTTTCTGATTTAAAAATGAAATTTGCATAAATAAATAAATATTTATAAATTTGTATACCTTAAAGCTAGAAAATCTCCGTAGCATAAAACTTAAATTTGTTAAAATTTATTTGTTTGGTGAAAATGTAAGAAGTGATCTGAGACCATTCATGGTATCCACAAAATCATTTCCTATAAATCTTAATTTAACTTCTCCATTCCTGCGCCCTTCTACAATATCAAATCAAACTGATTGAATACAAATATTCAATTGCCAAATCCCTGCGAAAAATGTAATAAAAACAAGTCATAAAATTTGCGACGTCGATAAGATAATCTTAATACAGCAAATCCCCTCACGAGCAGGTGGTTTGATTTAAAGAAATTTACGACCCGGAATACCCCCAACGTAATAGCCAATGCCATAAAGACGTGAAGCAACTTGGCGACGCCAAGTTCTCTAAATAACTTTCTTATCAATCACAGACAGATAGGCAGTCTATAGACTAGCCAAATGAAATGCAAATTCCGGAAGTCACAATAAATAAGTTTGAACAAACAAAAGTTTTCAATTAAATTTGGATGGGATTAAGTTGAAACTAAGGCTGTGCACGTTTCTACTTTTGAAGCTACTTATTTTTTCAGTATTTTTATTTGAGAAGAGTATTTGTTAAATTTTAACTACAACTAGTTCAAGCAAATAATGTTTTATTGTTTTCATAACGAACGTTTTTATTATTTTCTGTGAAAATGTTGTTGTTACTTGAATATTAAAAGTAAACTTTCATTGGATAATAGAAAGATTAAGATTTATTTAGGAATTTTTTAATATTTTGAATTTTAAACGTTTTCTTTGCTTTAAGCTCATAAAAGTATATGCTTATGTTTCATTACTATTTTAAAAAATTTGTTTACATTTTTTAAATACTAAGCTTAAGTTATTGAAGTTTTTGGAAAAATTGTGTTTTAAATTTGTATTGTTTTTTGAATACATATAAATACAAGTATACGAACTAAAAATTGGAATTATGAGTACCATACATGTTCTTTGAATTTTTTTTGTATATATTATGTGATGTTTAAGTTGTTGAAAGTTGATTTAAACTCCTAATTTGCATTATTTTTTTCTAAATATATTTAATACCATACTTTTTTTTTCATTATTTTTATTATTTTAAAGAGTAGCGCATTAGTTAGTCAGTTCAGCTTGGCTTACTGCAGAGACATGAATGCTGTCTAAAATTAGCACAGTCTGTCTAAAATTAAACTTCACATCCAACCCCCCCCCCACTAACCAACCTATCCCCCTGCAACCTAATGTGGTTGGTTTGGTTTTTCTCACCTATGCCCAGCGGAGTGCCGATCTTTCCAGATACATTGAGGAACTTGAAGCCCATGCTTAGGATGCCTTTGCCATCGATTTGTTTGGCCAATGTGGCGCCACCTGTCGCCAGCAGCTGATGTTCACTGTGCGTTAAGCTGGGCGCTATTGTGGGCGTGGCCGTGCAACATTTGCTCAGTGTTAGCATCAATGTGATTAGCAGCAGATTCGCATTCGCGCAGATGCAACTAAACAGCTGATGGGCGTTTTTGCACCCACTTGTTGTTGTTGTTATATTTGTTGTTGTTTTTAGATTTGATGTTGTTGTTTTAGTATCACTTGAAGTGCTCGTAGAGCGTAACTCTATGGCCATGGTATGAACTTTGTCTAATTATGCACTTTAATTGTTCTTCACTCTCTCTTTGTGTCTATCTTTTACACTCACTTTCTTAGTTTCTTTAACAGTTTAACAATTTCTCAAATTTGTCTTCGATTGAATTTCAATGGATTCTCAACATGCCCTGTAGGGAATAGAAAGTCAATTGAATTGTTACCAAGCAGGAAATAAGCGGATCTGCTGTCATTATCTAATCAGTCGGACGATTTTAAAATTAAGCTACGAAAAACCGCGACGACAACATTGAAAATTGTTGCCAAAATAAAAACGAATGTATACGAATAGCGAGCAAATCAAAATGCGTTGAAAAAAGCCGAAAAAAAATTGTCTAAAATGCCACAAAAATCAATGAGTAAAACTGGTTAAAAAAATCGTACGATCCAGTCGCCCAGTCGCCAAGCTGAAACTGAAACAACGACCGGAGAAAGAGAGGGGGGCACAAACAAAAACATACAAAATATATCTGTTGACGTAGCAAATTATTCAAATCAGTTTAGGGAACGAAGTGAATTTCTTATAGTATTTATCGCGCTTTAATTAATTAACAAAACTGTATACTATTTTTGCGACGATTTACTAACTGACAACTGATAAAACCGTTAAAAAAAAGTGTCATTTCGCTTATCAAAAAAATAAAATAAATAAATAACAAAAACTTTGCGCGCGTCGCACAATTTTCTTGGCACGTGCTGTAGTTGTTATTGTTGTTATTGCTATATTTACACTTTAATATATGCAAAAGTACTATTTGTATATAGTGTCTGTAGCTTTCGGTTTGGGTCGCAAAAACGCTGCCGCCTCGTACAACGCGCGTTTTTCAACTGAATGCGTCTTAAGAATTCGCCAACACATATAAGCGAATTGCCATCCCCAACAGCCCCCCGCCCCACCCATCTCTTCGCGATCAGTTTCTACCTGATTGCGAGCGCGCTCAATAGTTGCTCAATTTTCATACATACAACTTGTGTATTTATTTGCGCTACCTTCAAAACTGCTTATCACAGCGTCAAGAATCGAACCTGAAATGTACGAATGTTTTTTTTTTAATCTGAAGCATATTTCAAATAGTTGTCTGTGTATCTCTCTCATTCTCTCTTTGGCGATGCTTTCGTTCGCTCTTTCTGCATATCACTTTTATCTGCAGCTCTTAAGAGCGGTGAGTTTTGCGATCGAGGTGAATTTAAAAGTGCACACAAGTTGTTGTTTAATCAAAAATGCTGTGAGGCTGCCTTATAAATTAATCGCAGCAAGTGCTGATAGCCTATTGGGAGAGATATTACGAGCGTGGGAAAATTTAAATGGGAGATCAATTAGAAAATAATATTAAGCCATCAACACACCATCTCTTTTAAGAAATACATAGATTCAACTTAAGTTCATTAAGAGTGTTCCCATAATAATGATCTATTTCTGTCACAAAATGTCTGATTGATGAAAATTATTTATAAACGCGGCTGGTCGCACTTTTCGAGCTTATCAACTTATGAATGAATGGCTGATAATAGATTGCAAATGGTTGAATGAATCAAATTATAAATATACATGGAAAATATACATAATATATTTAATATAATAAGTTAATATAAGAAGTTTCTCTGAGGTTTAATTATTAAGGGAGAGATTTACATGACTGTTACTCGAAGGATATTTGAGTTAAATCCTTTAAAATCATAAGGTAGCTAAAATATAGTTAAATGTAGTGTTAAATGTATAAAAACAAATTCTGGTATGTAAGTAAACAAAAATTATATTTCTATTTTTGTGAGTAATTAATTTAAGGTGATTGAGATATGGACATGTTCTGGGGAATATCAACCAGATACACAACGAATCACGTTCTTAGATTAAGAGATCTTTGATTTCGAATTGAGTAATATATATTTATGAATAACACTTAACATAAAAAAAGTAAAATTCTTAACCATATTTAGGAAATATGATATCAAACAATATGTATTAAATCGGACTTGTAATTGAGCTATAAATAACATGAAAATATAATGTGTATCTATAAGTATATTTTCAGTTACACAACCCTCTTGGGCTGCCTGAAGACCTAAAAGTCAATAACCTGAACGATCGTGCGATTAATTCTCTTCATACCAACCTTGAGAACGCCACGGGAAAAAACAAAGCACTACAAAAACTAATTTCAGCACATGAAAATCACTTAAATGCATTGTTAACGATAAGCTTAAATGTTCTAAGACCGTCGCTACTATACACTTTATATAGACAATTTATCAAAAGCGTTTATCCGCGACTTTTTATCGCATTTGCAAAACAATATTTTAATTAAATGACAAACGGAAAGACGTCAGTATGATAAGTTAAGAGAGTTAAGATATAGCCAGCTATATAGAAACAATGAATTCCCGAATAGATTCATGCAGGTGCGATGCCCAGCAATGACCGAAGCGAACTGAAAGCTATACTCGCAAATTATTAGCATTCAGCAATTGAAACAATTGAGGGAAAATGTGAAAGCTCTGAAAACTAAAAACTGAAATGTGAAGCAGGCTGATAAGAGTGATAAGTGATAAGTGCCTCAAAAATAGGCAGGTGGGGATAAAATGCAGCTTAAAGCAGACACAAAACGACTGTCAACGATTTTTATGACGATTATCGTCATCGTTTTCGGCACATTGTCATCGTCATCGTCATCGCCATCATCATCTGCATTTGTCATCCACTTGAAGTGCATAATTTATGATTTAGGTGTGTAAATCATTTTGTGAAGCACCCGCAAACGGAGTTTCGTATTTGCCGTTGACAGATGCCCCTCCCCTTCTCCTCTTCTCCGTTCCCACATCCCCCAGCCACCCCTCCTCCTCTGTCACTGTTTAGTTTTCAATTTGCTGGCGTTTCTAATTGCAGGCGTTAAAAATCTGCTGGCAAATCGGGCTCAACAATATTAATGAGCTCTCCCAGTTAACTGCAGTTTATCGCTGCGGGCTGTGTTCAAGTTGTCATTCCCCACCCACATTCGTTGCCGTTACCGTTACCCTTACCGTTACCGTTACGTCGAGTGGTCGCTGCTTTTGAATGAGGTTTGTCTTTGACAGCCATTGAGGTTTATCGCTGCTAGTAAATGACATCTATCTATGCCCACATTGATAACTATAGATAGAGATAGAGATAGGGATAGCCAATTATTGAAGCCGCAAATTGCCTGTTTAATACACTCGACCATCATTATATTCAGTAAAAGCATGAAATAACGGAAGTGAGCCAAAAGTGGTTTTTACAGTGACTGATATCATTAGTTAAGTACCTCGGAGATATGGTGTCTAATGTTTTTTTTTTTATTAAAATGTTTCTTTTAAACTATTTGAAATGCACCTGATTAAGATTTACAGTCTTATATTTTATTTTTTGTAATATATTCATAATTTCCTTAGTCCTCAGCTAATAAGTGGGATTTTTCTTCAATTATTCTAGACTTTAAGGCCTCTATTCTGTTCAGAATAATGTTCGGAATTTATTCATAGTTTTCGCAAAGTACAATATTCAGCTTAAGGTTTTCCAATGTCTTAAACAACTACATTTTAAGTCTGAAATATTAGAGTTTATGTTAAAGAGACTATATTTCAATCCGATCCATCAATTTGGACGATCTTTTTAATTATAATATTTATTTCGGTAGATTTATTTATTGAAAAATCCATTTTCTCATTTCGCATAGTTACACATAATGCTTTTTTTAAAGTTTGTTAAGTTCATGACCACAAAATATTTATAACGGTTTTGATCAAATGCGAAAAAATAGAAAGGGGTATAGTATGCTTCATTATTACACAAATTGAATCGTTTCATTTAGTAGCATTCATTTAATGTCATTCACTTTATTGTTTAGAATACTTTTTTAAACAGATCTTTGTAATAAAAAAAATACAAATCGATCGATAAATGCGATTAACTATATTCGGTACAAGCATAATCCCGATTCTTTTTTGACTTCATGGTCACAACGATAGTTAAATATTTATTACACAAAATGTATTATTTAGTAGCCTTCATAGAAGTTTTCTACATATTTCCTACTAATGATCGTGAATGTTTAAAAAAATTGTGATTGCTTGCTTTTAATTTGGCTTTTTTCACATTTAATTACAGTAAGCACACACATGTTTAATTAATTTATTTCCTTGGTAAAATGATACATGTTATTTAACATATTCCATTTGAACGCCATTTTAACTTCTTCCTCTTCTTTAACAGCAACAACAAGAACGACAATAACAACAATACAATGTGATGCCATTATAAACTAATTCCAATTAAAAATGCAGTGGGTACATTGAATAACCGTTAGACCCACACAAAACTGTGCACGGGCACAAAGCGGAATGTAAACAGCGAATGAATGAATGGAAGCGCCGGCCAAGAAGTAACGGTAAATTTTCACATGTGCCAAAATGACAATAGAAGACCCCAGACGAAACGCAGCCGACGCCGGCGTCGCAGCGGCAGCCGCAGCACATTAACAGAGTTGTGGATGCTGCCCGTTAACAGCGCTGTTAATGGCCATAGCAGCGCATGTTGCGCATCAAAGCCAACGTCAGCGTCGACTGCGACGGCGACGGCGACGTCAGCGTTAGCGATATCGCTCATAAACGTCATTCAATGGCTCTATCTGAAACTACAGCAATAAGGCGACTGCCTTTGTGTGTGTGTGTGTGTGTATGTGTGTGTTTACTGAAGCGTTGCTAAATATGAAAACATAAAAATTAATGTTATATTTATAGTGTGGCAGCCAAAAAAGAAACTGTAGCAGGAGGCGTTGCTGCTGCGGTCGCTGCAGGCCAACAAAGCCAGGGGAGTGGGGTGTTGAGTGGGGGATGGGGGGCTGGTTTGCAAGATGCTGCTGCTTCAAGTGCTGGTATTTGTTCAGCCCAGCAGCGTTGACTGCTGCTACTCATGTTTGCTATTGTTGTTGGTTGTTGTTGGTGGGGGGTGGGGTTGCCCTAAGGGGTTTGCGGTCTTTGCCTTGCCTGCATTTCAATAAGCAGCACACCAAATATTTTCTACAATAAATCGCCCAAAATGTAACGCCAATTGTGCACAAAAAGGCAGCAGCAACAACAACAATCCAAGCCAGAGTGCTCGAGTGGAGAATTTACGACTAGCTGATACCCTGTACTCAGGTCTTAAATACAATCCTATGAGGAACACTGCCATTTTTTTGGAAACTGATTCTTAAATAATTTCCTTTTATATTTTGTAATTAATATTTAAGCTCAAATGCGTTTATGTGTCAAAAATCTATTATAATTCAATTTTAATTTAATTCACTGATTGTAAAATCTACAAAAAATTTATAAATAGCTAAGAATTTTAAAAAAATATATTTATGGTTTTTGGATCAGTTTCTTGATGTCTTTTATAATATGTTTAATAAATTTATTATAAACAATTTACTTGTATTTTTACAATAGGGTAATTATGAATAATTTATTGCAAATTTAAGAAGATAGCCAAGCTTCCTTGTTGCTTATTGCATTCAGCTGCTCAACTTTATTATAGCCTTTATACACATTTTTAATAGGTACGGGGTATAGCAACAACTACAACAAACACTGTAACTCAACTGTCGTCTGTGGCATGCACACAGCATGCCCCCAAGTGCTCCACATACCACAGCCACATGCCACGCATGCCGCGCCGACAGAGCCCGCCATTGGGCAGCGCCGCCAACTCTGGCCAATGCGGCGTATGATGAATTTTAGCCAAAAGGTTTGCTTGTAGTTCAACTGTTTCCAACTGAGATTTCGCTACTGGCTGTGTGTCTACTCTCTGTGTGTGTGTATGTGTGTGCTTGTGTGTGTGCGAGTTCATTTAGCTGAATTGATTTGCTTAGTTGTTGCTTTATGTAACTGCATATTGAATAATAGATAGATGAGTTAAAGTTTTAGAATACAAAGTTGTGCTTTAGGTTTAAATATAAATATGTAATTAATAATCGAATGTAAAAAGCATTACTAATTTTAACATGTTGAACAAATTAATTTAAATTAAATGAATCCAATTTTAAGGATTAAAGAAAGTAATCCCATATTAATGCCTAACTGAAACGATTTTAATGAGGAATACAAATTGAGTCATTACAATATGTCCTCTAGTTAAGTTGGATGATTTATTTTTTTGGGACTAACGATTTCATACAAATGCATGCCAAATCAAAAGATACATCTACAAATACGTATTTTCCGATTTTAATTTTAGAAAAATTACAAAAAAAATAGCTTGTAAAGTGCCCAGCAACGAAAAGTTCCTTATAAATGACCTTCCCAGACTTCAAACTGCCACAACTTTGTCAAATCTGAACCGATTTTCAATCCCGAGGCCATTTTGATCATTACTTGGCATTAAGTTTAATTCTACATCTCAGGTTTATAAATTTTTGAAAAAATAAAATTTTGGATTTTTTTGGCGAAAAAAGCATAAGGGGGGACCCTTACAAATTTTGATTTTTCAAAATAAAGAATTTTGAAATTTTACGTTTAATTGATTGTGGGTGTCTTAATTAGTTTAAAAAACTATACGAAAAGTGATATTGTGGTATTTCATTTTGCTGTCAAAAATCACGCCAAAAGTGACAAAAAAATTGACTTGTAAAGTGCCCAAACAACGAAAAGTTCCTTATAAATGACCTTCCCAGACTTCAAACTGCCACAACTTTGTCAAATCTGAACCGATTTTCAATCCCGATGCCATTTTGATCATTACTTGGCATTAAATTTAATTCTACATCTCAAGTTTATAAATTTTTGAAAAAATAAAATTTTTGATTTTTTTGGCGAAAAAAGCATAAGGGGGGACCCTTACAAATTTTGATTTTTCAAAATATAGAATCTTGAAATTTTACGTTTAATTGATTGTAGGTGTCTCAATTAGTATAAAAAACTATACGAAAAGTGATTTTGTGGCATTTCATTTTTCTGTCAAAAATCACGCCAAAAGTGACAAAAAATTGACTTGTAAAGTGCCCAAACAACGAAAAGTTCCTTATAAATGACCTTCCCAGACTTCAAACTGCCACAACTTTGTCAAATCTGAACCGATTTTCAATCCCGATGCCATTTCGATCATTACTTGGCATTAACTTTAATTCTACATCTCAAGTTTATAAATTTTTGAAGAAATAAAATTTTGGATTTTTTTGGCGAAAAAAGCATAAGGGGGGACCCTTACAAATTTTGATTTTTCAAAATATAGAATCTTGAAATTTTACGTTTAATTGATTGTAGGTGTCTCAATTAGTATAAAAAACTATACGAAAAGTGATTTTGTGGCATTTCATTTTTCGGTCAAAAATCACGCTAAAAGTAACAAAAAAATTGACTTGTAAAGTACCCAAACAACGAAAAGTTCCTTATAAATGACCTTCCCAGACTTCAAACTGCCACAACTTTGTCAAATCTGATCCGATTTTCAATCCCGAGGCCATTTTGATCAGTACTTCGCATTAAGTTTAATTCTACATCTCAGGTTTATAAAATTTTGAAAAAATAAAATTTTGGATTTTTTTGGCGAAAAAAGCATAAGGGGGGACCCTTACAAATTTTGATTTTTCAAAATATAGAATCTTGAAATTTTACGTTTAATTGATTGTAGGTGTCTCAATTAGTATAAAAAACTATACTAAAAGTGATTTTGTGGTATTTAATTTTTCTGTCAAAAATCACGCCAAAAGTGACAAAAAAATTGACTTGTAAAGTGCCCAAACAACGAAAAGTTCCTTATAAATGACCTTCCCAGACTTCAAACTGCCACAACTTTGTCAAATCTGATCCGATTTTCAATCCCGAGGCCATTTTGATCATTACTTGGCATTAAGTTTAATTCTACATCTCAGGTTTATAAATTTTTGAAAAAATAAAATTTTGGATTTTTTTGGCGAAAAAAGCATAAGGGGGGACCCTTACAAATTTTGATTTTTCAAAATATAGAATCTTGAAATTTTACGTTTAATTGATTGTAGGTGTCTCAATTAGTATAAAAAACTATACTAAAAGTGATTTTGTGGTACTTAATTTGCTGTCAAAAATCACGCCAAAAGTGATAAAAAAATTGACTTGTAAAGTGCCCAAACAACGAAAAGTTCCTTATAAATGACCTTCCCAGACTTCAAACTGCCACAACTTTGTCAAATCTGAACCGATTTTCAATCCCGAGGCCATTTTGATCATTACTTGGCATTAAGTTTAATTCTACATCTCAAGTTTATAAATTTTTGAAAAAATAAAATTTTGGATTTTTTTTGGCGAAAAAAGCATAAGGGGGACCCTTACAAATTTTGATTTTTCAAAATATAGAATCTTGAAATTTTACGTTTAATTGATTGTAGGTGTCTCAATTAGTATAAAAAACTATACGAAAAGTGATTTTGTGGTATTTTATTTTTCTGTCAAAAATCACGCCAAAAGTGACAAAAAAATTGACTTGTAGAGTGCCCAAACAACGAAAAGTTCCTTATAAATGACCTTCCCAGACTTCAAACTGCTACAACTTTGTCAAATCTGAACCGATTTTCAATCCCGAGGCCATTTTGATCATTACTTGGCATTAAGTTTAATTCTACATCTCAAGTTTATAAATTTTTGAAAAAATAAAATTTTGGATTTTTTTGGCGAAAAAAGCATAAGGGGGGACCCTTACAAATTTTGATTTTTCAAAATATAGAATCTTGAAATTTTACGTTTAATTGATTGTAGGTGTCTCAATTAGTATAAAAAACTATACTAAAAGTGATTTTGTGGTATTTAATTTTTCTGTCAAAAATCACGCCAAAAGTGACAAAAAAATTGACTTGTAAAGTGCCCAAACAACGAAAAGTTCCTTATAAATGACCTTCCCAGACTTCAAACTGCCACATCTTTGTCAAATCTGAACCGATTTTCCATCCCGAGGCCATTTTGATCATTACTTGGCATTAAGTTTAATTCTACATCTCAAGTTTATACATTTTTGAAGAAATAAAATTTTGGATTTTTTTGGCGAAAAAAGCATAAGGGGGGACCCTTACAAATTTTGATTTTTCAAAATATAGAATTTTGAAATTTTACGTTTAATTGATTGTGGGTGTCTTAATTAGTTTAAAAAACTATACGAAAAGTGATTTTGTGGTATTTCATTTTTCTGTCAAAAATCACGCCAAAAGTGACAAAAAAATTGACTTGTAGAGTGCCCAAACAACGAAAAGTTCCTTATAAATGACCTTCCCAGACTTCAAACTGCCACAACTTTGTCAAATCTGAACCGATTTTCAATCCCGAGGCCATTTTGATCATTACTTGGCATTAAGTTTAATTCTACATCTCAAGTTTATAAATTTTTGAAAAAATAAAATTTTGGATTTTTTTTGGCGAAAAAAGCATAAGGGGGGACCCTTACAAATTTTGATTTTTCAAAATATAGAATTTTGAAATTTTACGTTTAATTGATTGTGGGTGTCTTAATTAGTTTAAAAAACTATACGAAAAGTGATTTTGTGGTATTTCATTTTTCTGTCAAAAATCACGCCAAAAGTGACAAAAAAATTGACTTGTAAAGTGCCCAAACAACGAAAAGTTCCTTATAAATGACATTTCCAGACTTCAAACAGCCATAACTTTGTCAAAACTGAATCGATCTTCAATCCCGAGGCCATTCTGATCATTATTTGGCATCACGTGTAATTCAACATCTTAAGTTCATAAAAATTTGAAAAAAAAAATTTTTGGATTTTTTTGACGAAAAAAGCATAAGGGGGGACCCTTACAAATTTTGATTTTTCAAAATATAGAATTTTGAAATTTTACGTTTAATTGATTGTGGGTGTCTTAATTAGTTTAAAAACTATACGAAAAGTGATTTTGTGGTATTTCATTTTTCTGTCAAAAATCACGCCAAAAGTGACAAAAAAATTGACTTGTAAAGTGCCCAAACAACGAAAAGTTCCTTATAAATGACCTTCCCAGACTTCAAACTGCCACAACTTTGTCAAATCTGAACCGATTTTCAATCCCGAGGCCATTTTGATCATTACTTGGCATTAAGTTTAATTCTATATCTCAAGTTTATAACTTTTGAAAAAATAAAATTTTGGATTTTTTTGGCGAAAAAAGCACAAATTTATTTTACCTTTTTCCTATTTTAAATGGGTTTACTAGTGATAATAGTGGCAGTTTTTATAATAATTTTTTTAAATTTAAAATGCATTTATTTGAAACAAATTTTTAGCATCTATCATATTTTAATGAATTTCCTGTAAGTGCATGAAGGGTATATATTGCAGGGTATTTGCAAGTCACGTTCTTCTTATGCTTTTTTGTTGAAATAAAACAAAGCTGTGTTTTATAATAAATGGTAAATTAGCCGGTGTCATCACACAATAAACCAAACCCGCCGACGGCTTACGGACGGTCCATTAATCAACGCATTCTGAATGCGCCCCGAGGCTACGGCATGAAATATTGAAACAGTGGAACATGGAACAGCTGCCGCACAACGCCCATTTATGTATCTGTCCCCCCGCTATTGCTTTCCCCCCTCTGATAAATGCGATGTCAACACTCTTAAGCCAATCAGCAGATCCCAGCCGGGATTGGCAGCCACCAATCTCCTCCTCCCACTTGGCATCGTTTAACTTTCATTACCTTAGCTTAGACTCGCACACCTAATCCACCTACTCCTCCAGCTGATGGACTCCCCAAAAACGAGTGCTGATTGCAGCGTTCTCAATTGTCAATTCTCAATTGTCAACTTCCGCTCGCTGTTCAATGGCGTCACTTCCGCTTTTGCTTTGTTGGCGTCTGCTACGTGTGCCTGGACAGCATTTTTCCTAGCAAACATTAAAGTGAAAACAAGCTAAAGAAGCAGCAGAAGTAGCAGAAGTAGCAGAAGGGTTGACTGGTGGAGAGAACTAACCACAAACCGACTGAGAACTGCCCTCACATTAGCACCCAAAATAATCATACGCCGCATTGTTCCAGGCCTGCTAGAATCCAGGAAGAGAAGTGGGGTGCGGGGATCTGTTGTGTATATTTGAATGTGCCGTCAACATTGTCCACGTTCAAAGAGGGAAAACGTTGCATATCACAAATGGAAATAGAAATGGGAAATGGTTGCAGGGATGCGAACTTTAAACTGCGGGCCTCTTGCCGCTGGCCCCACAGTGGAGCACAGTGGAGCGCAGTGGAGCCGAGTGCGTCCCAGTGACAGTTCCTCCCCGGAGCAGATAGCAGGCCTGGTTGGCTGGGTTGCCTGCCTCAGCTTCTGACTATACTTCTGCCTTTCGTTTCGTTTCGTTTGCACTGCTAAATTTACCGCTAAGCATTTGGCAACAGCGGCAGCAGCAAGGACTGCACAAAGGACAATGACAAACAGACGGCGACTGCGATGCTGGCCGGGATCATGGGGGTCATTGTAATCATAACGGTAATGTTGACGTTGCCTGGCGCGTACTTCATGTGTATCTTTTATCTGAGTGTGTGTGTGTGTGTGTGTGTGTGTGTGTGTGTGTGTGTGTGTGTGTGTGTGTGTGTGTGAGAGGCAACGCATTTCAAAAACCGGGAACTAAATGCTACAAAAAAACTGCTGAAAGGTCGCCAAATCGTCAAATCGTGGTAATGGCATATATAGGGTGCCTCTGCTGCTGTTTGGCATATTCAAAGGATATTGTTTCGTACATAATGTCTTTGATTTTCCTCTAGCTTCAGTTCTGCCCAGCAATTTTGGCAGCCAAACAAAAGCAATTGACTGAAGCTGCTGCCGTTTGCTGCCTTTTGTTATTGTTGCTGTTGTTATTGTTGCTCTTATTGTTGCTGTTGTTGGTACATCTAAGAAACTGCGACGTCAGCTGCGCTGTCTGCCTCGCTGCTGGCGTCGCTGCCTCTGCTGCGCTGTTGGACAAATGGGAATCCTGCGGAAAAGTGAGCAACTAAGCAGCTCGCGACAGTTTTTATGATATTTCGCTTGTGTTTTGCTTTTTGTTTGCTTTGCAATTATTTCCCCTGTGGACTTTAACAGGGGCTGTCTGCTGTTGCTGTTGCCATTTTGAGGGTTGCTGTTAAGTGTGTGTGGCATAGCTGTTGTCACCCCCGCCTCTTGCCATCGAACTGCTGTCTGCTACCTACTGCCTCTTGCCACCAGATTGCACGCTCCGCTGAGTCGCATTAGTTACGAGCATTATCATCCACAGTTCCGAACGGCTTCCACAGCGCGTGGAGTGTGCGCATCGTTACTGCTGCTGTAATACCCCCGCAACCCCCATCCCCTGCCCCAGTCCTTTGCCAGCTAATCCCACAGCTGTTTTGACAAGTCGCAAGTTAGACAAACAACTGACAGTCCCAGGCGGCAACTTATCACTTTCCACCTAATTGATATCAGTTTCAGTTTCAGTTGCAAAAACTTTCGCAAGCCAACCGCCCCGCCCCCTCCCTTCTAGTGCTGCTGAAGTGCAGGCCATGTAAATCCGCTTAAAGCAAAGTAAACTCATAAATTATTGATTTGATTATGTCACACCGTGTGACCAGCACTCGGGCTTTTGGCAGGCAGCAGCAGCTGCTGCTGCTGCTGCTGTCGGCCCGAAAAGAATTTCAGACTTTGCCTTTCGCTCTCAAGCATTTATAAAGGATCAACAAGCGATTACGTCCTGCTGCCTGGCACTCAATTGTCCTGCTGAAGTGGGCCACAGGAGCAAAGTGCTGACGGATTAGCTGCCATATCAACAGCCGTATAGCTGTTTCTATACCTGTATCTGTGTCTATAGAGAGTAGCTGTAGCTCGAATTGGATTTTGTACCTGCGGCTTTTGAATGCATTATAAATGATGACAGGCAAAAACTGGCCGCCATTTGCTTTATTGGCCATTTGCATACATACCTGAGCTCAGCTATTTATAGACATGGTCAAACACGGGACTCCAAAAAATACGTTTATATATGTATATATATTTTCGGTGCAAAACTTATATTTTGTTCAAAATTGTACAAAAAATAATAAATATCTGAAAACAAAAAAAATTCACTTCCATTAACATTTTTTTTTGCAGTTGTTTTTATTTTAGTTGCAGTTTTCTTGCTTAATTTAAACAATTAAAATATTGTTAGTAAGAATGTGCACATTTTATACAATTTTGTGAAATTTCAAATGTCTGAAAATATTTTAATTTTTTTTTTTAACTATTTACACATTTTATTTTTAATTTTGTTTAAATAAAATACAAATATTTTTTGTATAGCATTTTTTGTACATTGTATAAATTTTCTGAATGTCATTGTTAAGCCATGCATTATATTGTTTTATTCACGTCATGGCAATATATATATTATTCACATTAATTGCATGCATAGGTAGTTTCACCCTGAATGTTGACTTTTGGCTACAACACACTTTTTTTTTTGAGTGCATCGAAATGAGCGACCTTCACGGCCCCCAACTGGTAAGCTGCTTAACCAATTTCATGTGGTTTTGCGTTACCTTTTTAACAGTTGTTTTTTTGTCATTTTTCTTGGCAACATTGTGGGCCATTTGTGTGCCTGCCACGTCAACGTCATCGTCATCGTCATCGTCAAAGTCATCTTCATCAGCATCAGCATTGTGTGGCGCGTTCCTTCACTTGGATATTTCTATTGGATTTGCTGACTCCTCGTAGCCATAGCAAACTATGATAATGAAAGCGCCACCTTCGATCCATGCATATTTTCAAGTTATCCTGAGTTGAGCTTAGAAGCAGCTAGCAAACGAACGTGTTAATCATTTGGTCGTGACGCACGTTTCGTCCTGGTTGCTATGGGTCATTTGATGGGCGAAACTGCAGCCACACACCCACCCACATATACACACACACACACACACACACATAGTATCACATTTGCAGACACACACAAATGCTATTGGCTTTTATTTATTTGTTTGCCTTTTGTTGACAGCAATTTAAACGCTTCAATGGACTAGCAGCCTGACGGAGCGCAAAAGGGTTTCACCTCGTAAATTAATTTCACTCGCCCAAAAACACAACACAAGATACAAATTACAAGGGGAAGGACACTGTCTGTTTGTCTATCTGTCTTTGCCCAAGAGACAAAAAGGTGGTTGAGCCACCCACGTCTGCAACCACTTCTAAGGTTCAAGGGTCAGCTTTAAAGGTGCTTCTTGCTTTTGGAATTTCGTTGGGGGTTTTGAATTAATTACGACAATTGCATAGCGACAACTGAAAATGGCAACTGACAATGACTACAAATTAAAATTCAAGCCAGAATTAATTTGTATTTCAAATTGTTTATTTAATTTTGAATTAGCTACTTTCTATAAGTTTGGCATACTTTTCGCTTATGCTCTGCCACGCATAAATAATATTTATTTTGCCAAACTAATTTTCATTTGAGCACTGCAAAAAAGTGCCATAATTTAATATAATTACATTTATATCGAGAGGTGGAGTTTTACAGCAGTTGATTTTGTGACGTTAATCCTATTGATTTATGTTTCATTATATTACAATCTTTATTCATATTTATGGACTGTTTAACACTATGAATATTACAGCTGGGCTCAAGCGGAAAATCAACTAAATTTATTACCAGTCTGCTTTCAAAATGTTTGTTTATAAAAGCAATATATTTGTAAAAACTTGTGGCTTATTATTAATTTTGGAATGCCTTAAGCGTATTAAAATAGCATAGTTTTTTTATTTAGTAAAAATTTTATTCATACAGAAGGATTAAAAGAGCTTTCAAAAAATATTTATTAAATTCAAATATTGAAAAGTAATAAAAATAATTTAAAATTTTTTAAAGCAGTTTTGAGCTCATGTTAGGTTGAATATATTGTGAATAAGTAAGTATGTGCACATATGTATATGTGTGTGTTTGGATTACGGAAATCGTTTATCTTTTCAATTTGCGTGGTTTCTTAGCCAACTTGAGTCCTTTTAGGCAGCCACTTTGCCAAAAGTTGATTTATGCCTGACTGGCTGCCTGATTTTCATATGCTATTTTGCCACGCACACAGACATCACAGCCTTTTCCGGATGACATCCTGCTGCTAAAGTTACTCCAGCTGCTGCTGTTACTCCTGTTGTCATTGTTTGTTGCTACCCATTGCGACGTATCGCGTCAAAAGGACATGTGATTCAATTTGCTTCGATTAGAAATTCCAATTGCAAGTGTGCGCAAGAGGGAGTGTGTGGGGCATCGGAGTGGGAGACTGTGTCATGCTTGACAGATTTATAGAAGTCAACTGAAGAGGAGCCGAAAAATTAAAATGGCTGCCGCTCATCAAGTTCCGCCTCAGACAGCAGCTGCTGCGGCATGTGGCAAGCTCACATTTGTATTTGTATTTGTATTTGTATTTGTATATTAGTCGCTGCCTACAGCTTGATATCCGGTGCGACGCCGGTGCCAAGTCTGTCGACTAGACAACGACAACGTTGCGATATGTGCTCTCTCTCTGTCAGAGTCGCAACTCAGAGCCCAGTTCCAGACACGCAACTGTCACGTTCGCCTGTTGGAATGCTGTCAACTTTATTGGCCCAGCTGCTGTTGCGGCTCTTGCTTCAGCTCCGGCTCCGGCTCCAGCTCCAGCCCCGTCTCCAGCTCCGTCTCCGGCTCTTGTCCGTTAGCCTGTCAATTGTTGCCACGTATAGCTTCCAAAAATGTTCGACACAACGTATTTTAAATACCCTGGCTCAGGGTATTGCAAGTTTTGTCACGAAATGTGTTCCATAGTTACCAGTTTTCAATAATTCTATTCACTTGCGTCATGGTTCCTGGAAAATAGCACTCAGTTTGTCAAATATTTTGGGTTCTTTGTTTATATAAAAATATTTTGTTTGGCTAATTAATTTACATTTTTATGCATGTAACAATGCTCCTTATATTTTATAGCTCTCAAAACAATCGGTCTAAATACATGTACCATTTTAACAAACATTTTGAACAATATTGCGTTGCCGAATTTAAATGCAGAAATAATTTATAGGCGAAAAAGGTATTTTGACCGATACCATAAGCAATACTTTAGAAACAATTCCTCAAAAATTCCAAAATCTTCTGTCTGTTCAGGATCAACAAGTTTTTTTAGTTTTATTAAATAACATAACAAATCTATGTACATGCAAGGGTATTTCATTTTCGTCATGTCAAAGTCAACTGTTTTTTCCCTCATTTTTTGCTTTTTGCTCTTGTTCGGCATATGGAGTACGTGCATCCATTTCCCGATCCGCTGTCAATCAATTTCGCATGCGGCGTTAACGCGATTCTCGTTGACCATGCCCACCCCGTCTACCCGCCAACCCGCCAACCCGCCACACTGCCAACCCGCTGCACGTAGTTCTCAGGGCATGCGGCAAGGGCGTTAAATGCTCAGCGGACAATTGAAAAATTAACAGTATTTATTTATGATGAACAATGGGGTAGGCCCTACCCACAAACACAAACACACACACACACACACCCCTCGAGGGCAGATGTGTGCGTGCCGAGCATGCAAATTGCTCTCAATCCAGCACATTTTTTAATTGGCGCGGAAATTGCGAATGGAATTGACGTCATGGCAGCCAACAGGCAAATTTCGGGGGCGTGAAGAGCCAATTGCTCCGAATATAAATAAAAGAAGGTAGAACAAAAAACGGAGCGAAAATCAATGCCAAAATTATAGCGCATTAAGGGCATAAATGAAAAGTGGCAAGCAAAAAGCCAAACGATATAAAGAAGAGGAAAATATATAAAAAATCAAATGGCAAATGGAAAATGCGGAAAAGCGGAGCAAGGAAGAGTAAACGAGAGCATTGAGCCGGTCATTTATTTAATTTTTCGCACGATTTCAACATTTGTCGGCGGCGCCATCTCAGGGAGACACACACAAACGCACACCTACACACACACACACATAAAGAAGCTGGACGCAGGACCTCGCCTAGATAGAAACATCAGTTAAATGACCGCAAAGAAAAAAAAAAGGGGAGATGGCTAAGTGCGGTGGGGTGTGAAGTACCATGCAAATAAAACTGATGCCACTGGCAGGCACTTAAGAGGTGTTACACACACATACACTTACTACACACACACTACAGTCCTATGCAAATAAGTACATGAGTACATTTATTTTGTTGCTTTTGATATGCCCCTTAAAGGTGCAATATGTGGGCCCAAATGAAATTATGCCAAAACCCCAGCAAACTCTGCTTGCTAAGCAAAGATCTAAGTAACTCACACATATCACACTCACACACACAAACACAAACAAAATTGTATGCAAATGTGCAGAAAATGTATCCAATTTCAAAGGCAGAATTGCAAAAGAATTTGGCAAAGAAAAAGGTATATTAAAATGAAACAAAACAAAAGTGACAACTGAGCGAATGCGAAATGAATGCAAAGTGCTTTTAGGCTTCTGGGTTTCAGTTAACAGCAGCAGACAAAACACAGCAACAACGAACAGCTCAAACTGTTACTGTTAACATTACAATCCACACAGCAGCAGGGGAAATAATTGCAAAGCAAACAAAAAGCAAAATATCATAAAAACTGTCGCGAGCTGCTTAGTTGCTCACTTTTCCGCAGGATTCCCATTTGTCCAACATCGCAGCAGAGGCAGCAACGCAAGCAGCGCAGCAGGCGGCGCAGCTGACGTCGCAGTTTCTTAGATGTACCAACAACAGCAACAGCAACAGTAACAATAACAGGAGCAACGGCAACAATAACAAAAGACAGCAAATGGCAGCAACTTCAGTCAATTGCTTTGGCTTGGCTGCCAAAACTGCTCGGCAGAACTGAAGCAAGAGGAAAATCAAAGACTTTAGATAAGAAACAATATCCTTTGAATATGCCAAACAGCAGCACAGGCACCCTCTATATATGCCCATAACACGATTTGACTAATTTGGCGACCTTTCAGCAGTTTTTTTGTAGCATTTAGTTCCCGGTTTTTGAAATGCGTTGCCTCTCACACACACACACACACACACACAAACGCGCACACACACACTCAGATAAAAGATACACATGAAGTACGCGCAAGGCAACGTCAACATTACCGTTATGATTACAATGACCCCCATGATCCCGGCCAGCATCGCAGTCGCCGTCTGTTTGTCATTGTCCTTTGTGCAGTCCTTGCTGCTGCCGCTGTTGCCAAATGCTTAGCGGTAAATTTAGCAGTGCAAACGAAACGAAACGAAAGGCAGAAGTATAGTCAGAAGCTGAGGCAGGCAACCCAGCCAACCAGGCCTGCTATCTGCTCCGGGGAGGAACTGTCACTGGGACGCGCTCGGCTCCACTGCGGTCTACTGTGCTGCACTGTGGGGCCAGCAGCAAGAGGCCCGCAGTTTAAAGTTCGCATCCCTGCAACCATTTCCCATTTCCATTTCCATTTGTGATATGCAACGTTTTCCCTTTTTGAACGTGGACAATGTTGACGGCACATTCAAATATACACAACAGATCCCCGCACCCCACTTCTCTTCCTGGATTCTAGCAGGCCTGGAACAATGCGGCGTATGATTATTTTGGGTGCTAATGTGAGGGCAGTTCTCAGTCGGTTTGTGGTTAGTTCTCTCCACCAGTCAACCCTTCTGCTACTTCTGCTGCTTCTTTAGCTTGGTTTCACTTTAATGTTTGCTAGGAAAAATGCTGTCCAGGCACACGTAGCAGACGCCAGCAGAGCAAAAGCGGAAGTGACGCCATTGAACAGCGAGCGGAAGTTGACAATTGAGAATTGACAATTGAGAAGGCTGCAATCAGCGCTGGCCATTTCGGGAGTCCATCTGCTGGAGGAGTAGGAGGAGTCTAAGGCGGTAATGAACGTTAAACGCTGCTTAGAAATGATTCAACCAATCCGCGGGCGGGTGGAATGGGAAGAAGCGTTCTGCTGATTGGCCCAAAAGTGTTGACGTCGCATTTCTCAGCGCACTTTGTCGGAAAGTTGGAGCTGTTGGAGTCCAGTCTATTTGCTGCTGTTGTTTTTCACATTTTTTTCCGGCTACATTTCCCGCTGGCAGTTGACCGCAATTTTGATTAATGGTCAAGCTTAAGGGCGGCGTCGACTTTTTTGTTCGGCAATTATGTTGTTTAGAGCTTCGCACGGATTTCACACCTCGAACATTTTTCATGCAATTTTTCTCCCCCCTTAAAAGAGGACTTTGATTTCATGTTTCAAGGCTTGTCAGTGACATGCAGTATCATTAATTCTGGCCAATACCCTACCCCTGCCCCTGCCACCACCACTGCTGTAAACTCTCAACTGACTTTGTCATTTTTCAACCGTTTTTGGGATTTTTTGACATTTGACAAGTGTTTCTGACTGCGTCAGAAAAGGTGGCAAAAGGTGCACTCAGCTCTGGCGCTGTGGCAACAATATCTGGCAAAATGTCCTTCACCAATCTGTCTTCTTCCTTCCGCCTTCACTGCGGCAAATTTATGCAGATGCCAGCATTTAAGATGCTTTAATCTTTCAAAAGCAAGTCGAAGTTAAAATACTCTGTTCTCTGTAGGTTATTGAAAGCGTTTCTGTGAGCCTTATTTTAGGCTAAACTCACTTCATTTTATTTATCATACGTGGAAATTAATTTTAATAATTTACTGGTTCACACATTCGCAAATAATAAGTATAACTAAATATAATACTTACTTACTTAAAAGCCACAAAAATAAAAAATAAATGTATCCCATTTTAAACTCAAACTCGTTTTTTTGATAAAGTGACCGGTAACTATTATTATAATTTGATAGATTTGTAAATATGTATTCCAATATACAAGGAAATAAATACATAAGGCATCGATTTATACTGGGAATTTTCTCAAAAGCACATAGCTGAGGTACTTGAAAGACTCTCTGTCTAAGATAGAGCATCTAAAACAGTTAATTCCAGACAGTTGCCAGATAAAATGGTGTCGCGTGGCTGCACCCCGTGCCTTATCAGCGCAACCAACTATACCCAAGCAAGCAACCACCCAACCACTGAAACGATGCTTGGTAATTAGCAGAGGCAATGTGAACACGATTTGCCTGATTAAATGAGGCGTTAAACTCGATTTTGGTCAATGCATAAAATATAAGTGGGGTATACATTGTGTGAATACTGGAGTGGGTTGGGATAATCTATTCATGCTGGCTTCTTGACCTCGTGGTCCAGAGGCTGCTGCCACTGGGTGCCATCGTGGGGCAGTTTGCTGTGCACCAGCGGCGATAGCAGTGTCCAGAACATTCGCTTGCCCAGCACCTGCTGCACATTCAGCCAGAAGCCTAAATCGTAGCTGTGATTCCTTATTGAATACATGCAGCTGCCTCGACTAATCATCAGCAGCTGCAGGATCAGATGTGTGCCGATAATCAGTATGATAAATGCATTGAATTTGATGACGCAGATATCGATAATCAGCCAGGTTAAATCGAACTCGAACTCACTGATCTTGATCAACAAGCTTAGGTTAAAGGTGAGAAATGCATAAAGACTTCTATCTATGTTGAGTCGCTCCCACCACAGATGCAGCATGTTGTGCATCAAGGCAATGACGCTGCCGACCGTTAGGTGCACGAGCAGGGCAACGAAATACCGTTGATTGGCATGACCGATACAGTTGGCTGTGACGTTGCAGTGGTGATCGCGCTTGAGGATGCAACAGTTGCAGAGGCGACAGTGCCACGTCCGTGGCGGCACCAGCATCTGACAGTGGGTGCACAAGTGCCACAGATGCGCATCCGTCGGCAGTGGATGATGCCGATCTTTGTGCAATGCCAGGAAGCTCGTATCCGTGCGACCACAATAAAACAAATTGCCCAGGACATTAAACAGCAGGAACACAGCCAGCAACCAGTTCAGCCAGTAGAACCAACCAGTTGTACCATAAGTCTCGGGCAGTATATAAAACAGCTCGTATATGAAAAAGAATCCAACTGTGATGAGCAATGCGGCTACGGATAAGGGATGCAGTATCTGAACAATACTCGCACGATGTTCCTTGACGCAGCGCAAAATGAACGTCTCCAGTAGGATTATGGCTCGACGCACCATCCGCTGGAGTCTGACGAGAAATTTAACCATTGATTCGAAACGGAATAATTTTCAACTCTATAAAATGTTTTGTCAAATTGATTCAAATAATGTGCTCGGTTTGCTGTGTTTGGACTGAGTTTCGTTGGGATTGCTCGAAATCATTTGATAATCGCATCAATCACTTAAATTGGGAACTAATGCAAATGAAGTTTATGTTCTTTCTATTGGAAATGATAAGTATTAAAAAGGATTATATATTATAATTGGGGGAGTTCTTCAAAAAGCAATTATGTAAATATTTACAATTTGTATTTTTTTTTTGCATTTTAAATTTGTACATTTTTAACTTTATTCCTTTTAAATTACTTGAGAACTTCATTTCGGCTTAACTTATTAAAAGGTTTTTCTACGTACTCAACTATAAAGGGAATTTTATAATATACTTATATAGAATACATAATGAATTAAATGCTTTAAACAGCTTATATAATTAGCTTTTCAAAAATGAAGTCCAACTATTTATAGTCATTACTTCCGCTTAGCTGAAAGGGAGCATCAAAAGTGCTGTCACTTTGCTAAAAGTATTTCAAAAAACAATTCTCACATCAAAATGCATAATGACAAAAATATCTGAAAGCCGCTTATGAAAAGAATAGACCACGTTATATACATATTTGAATTGTTAAATGGATATGGCAGCTGCATGTTACTTGTACGAATATTTTACACTATTTTTCATTTTCCTAAAAAAAAAAAAAACTATTTAAAATGTAATGGATTGAGCACTCTGACTAAATGATGCCCTGTAAAAAGTTCTAAAGCTGAAATTTAATGAATGCAAGAAAAATGTTAGAAATCTAAGCAGACAAATTGACATACTTTTTATTGCATTTGACTAACAAATATTTTATTTAATATTTATATCTTTGAATTCAACTTTAAGAATATATATAGTACACCCAAAAGAATAATAAAAATACCAAATTCAGTGAATTCTTTTCAATGTACACAATTTGAAATAAGCTAGCTTTTTACGGCCTCTGAAAGTGAAGCCTTCATCCTGATGGACAGACAGCCAATCTGATTAAATATATACCCATACATGTATACAAATACTTTATATCGAATAGTTCCTATACCCTTTCTATTACCCATTTCGTGGTTACAGGGTATGCTAAAATATGCAGCCTGACGTTTGCTTTCCAACACAAACAGAAACAGCTGCCGCGACAGACAATATGAATGCTGCAATAAAAAGGGGCTGACGGGAGCAGCTGCAGGGGGGGTAGGGGTTAAACAGACTCCGGAAAAGCGACAAGAACACAAATACCGACACAGAAAAACGAAACCGAAACAGAAACAGATACAGATACAGTTACAGACACCGACACCAATGTTGTCTATTTCGCATAAATTTTTTATGAATTATTAAGATGAACTAAGCATTCGGAATGCGTAGCACTCGTTGAGGAAGAGGTTTGCCATTTGACTTTGTGGTGCTTCCCGCTCCGCCACTCACCTGCTCTCCTTCCCCTTACCCGACAGACTTTTAACCTGCTGCCAAACGCAGCTGCGCTGTTGCCTTTTGCATAAAGTATACATTTGCTAGGGGACTGCGGGGTAGAAGGTATTTATGAGAGCTGGAGAGGGGGAGAGGGGCGGAGGGGGCTTGTGAGTGTTGCCCACTTGATGCGTAATGTGTTTGCGTTGTTTGCACACACCGGAAGCAAGCAAACAGCCATTTTAGCTGGCGCCAGTCGCACTGTTACGCCATTTCCGGTAGTTGAAGGAAAAGCATGAGGCGTACACTGAAAACAGTTTTTAATTATTAATGAATTATTCTTACTTAAATTGTTCTCTATCGGTGACATAAATATGATATAAGTATCGAATATGTTTAAGCATTGTTGATTCGAGTGGGTTTTCGAATCCAGAGTTCTTAGTTCTAGCATCTTTTAAGTTTACTTGAAGCATATCACGGGAGCAAGTAACAAAAAAAAAATTTTTTATCAACAGCTTTGAATTATTATTTTAAGCTATTAATTAATTATGTTAAGCTATTATTCAATTATTGTTTTCAAATATTTTATAATAGATATAACAAGTTTAGTAAACATAATAAACAATAATTTTAATATACAAATTTTTTTTTGTTTAATTAAATGCTCCCTTTTAAATCAATCTTGTCAGTATATTTTAAAAAAATCTTTGCTGAATTTATTATTTTTTTTTTCTGTGTAGTTGCCATTCTAACTTGAGTTGAAAGTCGTGAACTGGAAGCCTTGCTTGTCAACCTGTGGCATTCCTTGGAAGGCATTCTTTGAGTAGACTTTGTGCGCCACTTCATGTCATTAACATTCACTCAAACTCGACTTGGTTACTGTCGTTTTTGGCCAAAACTTCTCGCATAATTGTAGCTTTTCGTTGCTAATTTCAGGCGACTCCTGCAAGTCCTTTCTGGCGTTATCTCTGTTTGATTTCATTATTCTGCTGTAATGTGAGACGCAAGCATGCCAAAACTGAAAGTTTTTACTTTAACAAACAATTCTACGACAAACTCCCCCCCCACCCACCGACTTTGTCTCTTTAATTTTTCAGGCAATTACCTGTCTTATACTGCTTTCGCGGTGCCACAATTCTCCCCATGTAATTGAGTTTTACGAAAAAAAAAAATTTTTAAAATTAGATATTACCACAAAAAAAAAAAAAAATTGTGTAACAGGCGCCTTCGGTGCGTGTGCCGCATATAAATGAATACAAAGCAAGCAAGATGATGACGTCGAGCGTGTTCAACTATAGAATGCCCTGTACCGTACTTTAAAGCTGTCTTACTTATAAAATAAACAAATAAACAAATTTAGTAATAAAGTCATGCATTCTCAGTTTTCAGCCCTTAGAATTCTATGCAACAGAATTAAGAACACATATGTACAAACATGTTTATCGCCAAAATTACCCAATAGCTGCACTTAGAGCTCTATCATATTCATGGAATAAGTATAAGGGCAATAATTTTACCTGTAACAAAAAAATATATATAAATGTTCTTAGTCGAGAGACATTGAGCCAGCTGAAATAAAATAATAATCCCTTTTAATATAAGGAATAATATTAAGTTACTCATTTGTGCTTAAATGAATATGTCATGATGCTTTTGACGATACCCTTCATACTCTATACCTCTGTGCTACAGAAAACTTCTGTGCTTACTATTCGATGGTATTGAATATTAATAGACTAAATAATTATATTTAATTATCAAAACTTTAATATAGTGTTTGTATTGATATTCGGAAGTAAAGAAACTAGCAGCTAAATTTAATATAGTTTATAATAACAAAATATTAACCTTTTCTTCTGCCTGTAACATAAATTTGCACAATTTAATAATACCCACTTTAGCTTTTGTCATGTTTACAAGGAATGCGACTTGCAGGATACTCAAAACACGTGTCCTCGTCTGGCTGTCCTTTGCTGTTATTGCTGTTAATATTTGGGCTTAAGCCACTCGACATTTTGCCAATTAAAGTGCATGAAAAGCTGCAGCTTAAAACCTATTATAGCTAAATTTATATTGTCATTTATCTAAGCCTGCGGCAGACATTAATTTGCCTAAGGCCACGCCCCCAAAAAAGACCTTCGACCGAACAACAGCTGGCAGCAAACATTTATTTCAATGCGTCGGCACCTCTGCTCGATTTATAGAGTTCGGTCTGGACCGATTGGCCGACTGAGGAGAGATTTTAATGAACCATCAAAACGGCAATTGGAGCAGCGGCAACGTTGCGTATGGGCGATTTTCCAACTTGAGCAGCTGCTGTTGGTCCATAACCAGCTTCTGTGCCAACCAAATATGTTAGGCATGTTAAATATTTGGCACTTGGCACACAAATTGCACATCGTTTGCGCAAAATGAGTTGGAACTTTTGCCTGTCTGCACACCTTTTTTTTCCTTTTTCCTTCTTTGTCTTCTTTTGCTTTGTATTCTGTTCTGGGCCTGCGACATATTTTACTTGTTTCGCGGCATACTTCCGCTTTTATTTTTATTTGTATTTTCATTTTTGTTTTTCATAAAATTTTGCATTTTGTTTGGCAATGTTTGGCGCCTTTCGACATGTGTTTGACATTTGCACAACCGACGGAAGTGTTTGCAAATGGGACGGGGGCGAAGAGCATAGGCGCGGAAGGGCTGACTGGAATTGATTGATACTCTAAAATGTGAAGTGTATTCGATGTTTACAGGTGGGCTTATTGGTTTTTTAATTGAGATTGAGCGAATGCTGTGAGTGGATAGACAGATAAATAATATATATTCTGCTTCGATAAGTAATTAAACCTTTTCAATTTGTAATGTGAATCAATTAACATCGAATCTATATATTATTTAAAAATTTAAATTATCTATAAATAAATAATAAATATTTAATGTATACAGTTTTGCTATAAATTGATAAAATCTATATCTATATCATATCAATGCAATAGTGTATTTATATTTTATATGCAAAAAAAACTATTTGGCTACTGTTTTTTTTATGATTTCCATTTTCAGTTGGTTGCCCCATCCCCCAATTACATTTAAAGGTCGCACTATTTCATATTTTTGTGTATACGCTTCTTTTTTGTGTATATGCAAAATTGAAATTGTTACGGGCCGTTGTGGGCTTTTACGGGGCGTGGCACACTTACAGGGCCGTCACTTCGTTATGGTTTTTCATTATATGTATTCATAGATTTATTGCAAAAGTTTTCTGATTACTTTTTGTGGCAATGGGCCCGGTCATATTTAATATGCCGCTGACGGTGCCTGGGCCCAATTGCTGATTGACTTGGATACACGTCACAGATGCGGTGCTCAGTCCACAAAAAAATAAAAATCAAAATATATGAAAACCAAAAAAAGCCAAAAAGTTGGAATGTCAAATGGAAAGTGGCAAGTGGACAGCACACAAAGGCGTCACTACTATATACAGGACGCGGCTGACATAGTTGCCAACTGAGAAGCAATTAAAAACTAATTACAGTATCCTGCTCATAAGCAGTGTGAGAGGAGGGGCGCAGAAATGCGCAAAGCATTTAATAAAAATTTAAAACTTAATTCAGTAAATACCCAGCGAGGACAACAGCAATGCCAGCAGGTGGCTGACAACGCGGATAATTAGAGCAAAAGCAAAAGCCAAGAATACTTGACAGCGAGAGGGTGGGTTGGCTGGTAGAGGGGTAGAGGAGTTGCGGGTTACGTCGGTATGCCCACCTGACTTTGGTCTAGTGTCGCGCAGCCAACGTCGCGTATGAGCAATTAGTAGTTAATTGTGAAGTTACCTGAGGCGGTGCCAGGAAATGGAACTTGCCACACTGCAGCACTTGTGACATTGACGATGCGATGAGCAAGAAAATGCCAATGGGTTGAGAAATAAAGGGACAACTTGAGGGGGTGGCAAAGAGAGAGGGAGTGCAAGGATGCCAGAGCCGTGTAATTAAGTAGCAATTTTTGCTACTTCTGCAGAATTTTTAGTAGCTGCCGACACGTGTGTGCGTGTGTATGTGTGTCATTGTGTGTAGGTGTGCGCGCGCTTTTGATTAATTATCGCTACTAATTAGCGTATCAATAGCGTTAAAACAATGACGCACACAGCTGTGCTGGGGGCAGATGGATGTGATGAATTATATAGATTAGTTGCACAAATATTTAGAGAAGCACTTAAGATGCAAGCGTGTAGAATAACCCAGATTTGCTGTTAATGATTTAAAGAGAAAGCGACAATGAATGAACCAATTTGCAAATACGTGAGAAAAGCTCGCTGCAGTTGAATGACAACTACTATTAAATTGTTTATCTATAATGGAAATGCCACTCAGACACACATTGGCAGGTATTATGGATAAGTTCTATAAAAAATGCATATTAAAAGCACAACTTTGTTTGTTGTATATACAAAGCGAGGCTCATTTTAGAAAATGTAATTCAAATATAGCATACTTCTGAGGATTAAGTAGAGTTAAGCTCTTAACATGAAAATTTACAAGTTAAGATTACATGTAGTCAAGTTTCTCGTTTCCTGTTAACTTTATTACACTAAAATAATATATTTATTTGTTCAATAGGTTGATATTTTCTTTTTTATTGAATTAGGCATAAATGACTAACATAGATTAATTGCAATATACACATGTATTTAAAAAAAAAACGGCCGAAGAAGTATGAAATTATACGGATTAGCTAAAACAAGTGACAAGTAAATAAAAATGTAAAAGAAAAAATTTTCAAAAAGGCGATTAGAAAATGGAATCAGTGTTCAAAGAGTTAAAACTAAAGGTGAAGTTTATTTAAAGTGGTTCACACTCTGTTTTCTTGTTCCTTTTCTTATGTGAAGGAGACAAAGTTAATGAGAGCTTCATACTTCTTATTGTGAGAAGGACATTAAGTTGCCTCTAATCAACAACAGTTACACATTAGCTACAAGCAAGCTTAAAGAGCAGTGCAAAGAAGTTGCGCAGGCTTCGAAGGATGGCGATTGCAAAATGTCAATTAAATGGGTATCCGATAGATCAGTAAGTACGAGTACAAAGCACTTAAGTACCACTTAAACAATGTTCAAACTAATTGAAAGTGAGCGCCAAGTCAAAGCTGAAAAACCAAAGAAGCAGAAGCAGCAGCAGCAGCAACAACAACAGCCAGAATAGCGAGGATATCAACAAAAATCATGAGAAAGTCGAGACAAATAAGCAAAAGGCGATTAAAAGACCAACTAACTGAAAAATGAACAATGCCAAATAAAAATCAAACACGCAAAATGGTGAAACAAATGCCGGAGCTTTCGCCCCTCATCCCTCTCTCATGCCATCTAAGCCACTTATGTAAGTAAAAGATGAAGCGACCAGCTAAACAAAGAACAACAAAGCACTAGACACAAATAGAGAAAAAAAACGAGAGTGAGAGGGTTAGGAAATCAACGGAAGAAACGTTGACAAAAATCAAACAATGAAAATGCTGTTCAATAAAAAAGAAAACCAAGAAAAAGGCGCGCAGATAAGCAAAAGAAGTGCGAAAGCCCAAATGATAAAAACAAAGCAAAAATTGAAAGTGTGTGGGCAAAATAAGTGCCAAAATATACAACACAAGAAAAAGACGAACGAACCTAAAAGAAAATGTGCGAGCTAATATTATGGACATGGGGCCTCCGGTTGCACAGGAAACCAGAATAACAAGAAGAGGAGAAATATACTAACAAGAAGCTGGCAAAGGGAAAGGCAAAAGCAAGTGCGAAAACTTGACTCAATGGCCACTCAATGCGACAAACTTTGCTGCAGCTCAAACTCACAATGCTGAGAGAGAGAGAGAGATGAGTTCTCCAAACGAAGCAAAGCATCCCTTCATTGAGTGAAAAAGGGTACGTTAACTCACGGGCATCCCTTTTGAGCGCTGAGAGCAAAAGCTCAAGTCAAAAAGCTTTCTGTGCAGCTGCTCAGAGCGCAGCAGCCTGCAGAGAGTTAAACAGAGCGAGAGAAAGAGCGGCAGAGACTAAGAAAGCGAGCGCTGCTTGTACTCTTTTATTGAAGTTGCTCTCTTATCTGCTTGCTGCTGCATTTGAGTCCTTTGTTTAATCAAGTAAGTAATTGCTCTTGAATTTTGGCAATACGCTGAAAGTTAAACACAAGTACTGGGTTAATTTGTTTTCTAATTCCAAACATTCATATACATTCACATACATTCAGATATGATCGCTAGCAGTGCCGAGAGTTTCGAAACAGATGACATTCGGGCGCAGTTTGTCCTTAATGTCGTAAGCTTTAAAAATATGTACGAACTTAATAATTCCTTCAATGAAATCGGGATTATCAAACTGAGGCTTAAGCTCAAATGCTTTATGCTCAAATTTGGTCTGCAAAAAAGAATACAATTGAATATTATATGAATATCATATATATATATATATATATATATATATATATATATATATATAGAAACTTTGGGACTTACACCTGGCGTATTTATACATTTTCTTTCCACATCCCCTCGATTGCTTATATACTGTGTCCAATATGTGTACCAGGGCTGCTTACTATCGTACATAACTCTACAGAAGTTATCTATTTTGAGAAAATATTTAGTCAGATGCCATTCCGATTGCTTGCGCTCAAACATATAAAACTCCGCCTGTAAATTATATTTTTGTGTATATTTTTACAAATGTAAGTTGTAATAATATATGTATGCAGTAATAATATCTCACCCGTATGCGATCGCTGCGCTTAACATCCCAAATTAATGTTGCATTGCCCGAAACCCTTATTTCCAATTCAAGTTGTTTAGTCTGCAACTCGCTTAAGTCAAACATGGCGCTTATGTCGAGCACTTTCCTTGGCATATTAGTTAGGCTTGATATATTTCGGCAAGTGCTAAATAAGTCATCCTTCCATACATCGAAATCGTATGTCCAGCCCTTAATGGGGTCTAACAAGTTCAATAGTAGTAGGAGCGCGTAGAGGAAGTAAACCGATATTGGCCACATGTTTACATTAACCTACTAATACTTTGCTGTAGCGCCAGTTAAGTATATGAGAAACAATCAGCTGGGAAAGGTTAAAATAAATCACTTATTTAAAACAGTTTATTTACCGTAACCGTTACTTAATGAAACTGATAGGGTTAACTTGTAAGCGTATCATTTTGTGTTATAGCAAAGCAGAGAATATTAATATTTGTACTGTTGGGAAACATATATCGCATCGTCAATCTCTTAAGATTATCTTTACCACGTTGGCCAATCTTATTCCTTTTCTTAAATTTAATAAATTAAGTCTATATTGACCAACAAACTAATTAAAGGTGTTTTAAGCAATCTTGTACTTCAACCAATGTTGATGTCGATATTTATAATTATGTAACTATTTATGTTATAAACTAATTGTAGTTACGCTTGATGTTTGCATATACCATTTTGATTAGGTTTATGATATGTGCTGTCGGCGTGCCTTCCGATTTTGTTAAATTTTATGTTTTTTAGCGACCTTTTTAATTATAATGTTCTTGTTTAGCCGGCTCGAGGTCAATAAAACAAACAATTTGTTATGTTTTTAGATTTTTTCTCCGATATATTTCGGCTGCAACAGCGGCAACCGTCTTCAGGGAAATTTTTTACACGTCTTCACTGTTTGGCGTGGAGTTGTCAACTAAACAAGAACATTATAATTAAAAAGGTCGCTAAAAAACATAAAATTTATAAACTAATTCTAAAACAGTTTACAAACATTAATAGCTTCATTAATAGTCCTAGCTTATAGTAACAGCGTTCATCTTTAATTTCTGATTTAATAAATATGTGAACTAGGTTGTCACAACCACTAAGTCAAGAAAGTATTTAATAACTAAATCTAGCTAACATTTTATTAGACCAGTTCCTCTGTTTATTCTTATATATATATTTAGTTTGCAGTTTGGAAGCGTCTCCAACTGACCAAGACCACTTATCACTTTGATACCATTGAAATGCAATTGATTGCAACTTGAGTTAGTTATTAAGTTTCAATTTATTGTTAAAGTGTCTGTTGATTAAGAATACACACACATGCACACAAGCACTTATACATTTACACTTATGTGTATTTATTTTGTAATTTAATAGCTGTCATAAGTGTGCAATAAATGGTTTTTATCTATGACTCATTTCATGCCAGGCTGCCCCCCGCAGAGCTACACCCTTCAGGCAATCAATGTCTCTAATACTCTTTTTATTTTCCCTAGACTAATCTCTTTTAATTTTGTGCCGCGTTCTTTGAACTTTGCAGCTGTTGCACGTATGTTCACACACACACACACACGCCCACACACACACACACACACACTTCGATGTCAGCAGCTTATCAGACACACACACTCAAACACACACACACACACACATACACACACTCAAGGAGCAACACATACTCAGACATCTGAGCAGCTATATAAAAAATGCTTTGTTTGTTTTTCATTAGTTGTCAGCGCGCAGATGACTTGGCCTCCCCCGCCCTACCTACCACCCTACCACCCCACCGCCCACTTGAGTCGTTGCTTAATTTTGCTTTGCTTTCTGTTGTGTTTAGTCGTTTCAGTTGCTTTGTTTGCCACTGCATACTTACAGCTATATATACACAGTAAATATTTATATATATGATATAACTCAAACTGAGAGAGTTAATACCAAATTTAGTTAATATTTAAATTTATTAGATGTTAGCTTGCATTTTATTTTTGTTGTTAAAAAAGAACAATTCTAAAAATTCTTGAGTTGAATTTGAGAAACCCATTTTGGCTTAAAATTAGTAGCAGTATATAATTTCATGAGTTCTTTGTCAAATTAAATGTAATGAATTGCAAAACTATAATGTTTTAAAAATATTTAATTTTAAAGTCATATTTTGTACTGTGTATATCTTATAGTAAATATCATGCAGCAGCAGCTGCTGTCAGCGCTTTCTGTAAGGCTTGCTACGGCTTGTGGCATTAATTAAAATGCAAATATATGTTTTCAATTCGATTCAAATACGCAAATTATGGGCGCCAAGGGCTAATTATGTGTGTTTATATGTGTATGTGTGAGTGTGTGGGTGTGGGCGTGGCATGATTGAAAAGTTGCTCTATAAGTTTATCGATTGTTGAGCTTGCTCTACGCGCGCACACTTAATGAAATCATTGGGCAAACTTGGAGGCAAGCACGCAACACGCTTAGCCAGCATCAAGTATACGCCATGTGGCAAAACTCATTGACTTCTGGCCACACACACAGTGACACACACAGGCGCGCACACACAGAGGCACACACTTAACCGAAATGAAAATGTTTAGTCAACTGTAGCTGACCTCGGCTAGTGCCAAAGGCAGCTCCCTTGCCACCACTCAGCTGCGCAGTTGAGCAGCTAGCGAAATAGCAACAGCAATACCACCAACAACAACAAGGAAGACAAAAATGAAAACTCTTATGACTGCTATTTTCAGAGCACTGCGATGGCATCAGGCCACTATGCTCATGGAAATTTCATGGACGTACTGGGACCTCCTGCCCGAGCTTTCAGGTTTCCAGCTGTCTAACTGCCTGCAATTACTCACACTTGACCGAGGCCTCTACTGGCCTCTGACCTGCCAGAACTGTTGCGATGTTCGAATTGGCGAATTCAGCTACTTGGCTGCCAATCGAGCGCATAAGCTCAAACTACACTTGAGCTATCAACTGCGCCCACACAAGTGTGCAACGAAAAAAGTTAGATGTAATCAATCTGTCACACAATAATATTGCGTGCTTTTAGGCGCACAGTTTGAATATTGAGTAAAAAGACCGTTATAAATTTAAAATTATATATATATAAAGTCAAAGAAATTAAAAATAAAGAATTTTACTAATATATATTGGTATTCTAAAGCATCAGTATATGCTTTGAATTTATATGCACCCTTGCTGAAGCAATTCAAGTTTGTTTTAAACTTATTTTCGAGCTTCATGAACTACAAAAATGTAATCTTTGAACATCATTGATTTATTTTTACGTATGAATATTGAAACGAACTTTCACACAACTTGGCTTCGTATTTTTAAATTAATTTCGTTTCAGAAATGTGCCAGTATACTAAAGCCAGCTAAACCAGTTATGTCCATAGCTAAAGATATTTATTTTTAACAGATACCTTTTAAATGTTAGCAATAGATTTTACAGATGCTGTGCTGTAAAATGCAACGTAAAATTTTTAAAGAAATTCTCTGACCGCACTTTAAAAGCATCTATCAAATTTGTTGTGCAATAGATTTGAATACAAAGTCAATTTTCATGTTTTTTATCTGTGTGACAGAAATATAGATAAATAAATAGATCGCCTATATATCTATAAGTTATCTGCTTGTTGACTTCCTGAGCCAGTTGTTTCTTTAAGTTTTCTCAAAAGACATAAATATTGGAAAATTATTTTACACAATTGCAAACAAGTTGGGAACTTCTCAATATAATTCCTAATTAGTTTTTGTTCGTGTGCAATGTTATTTCCGGTGTCGAGCTGAGTATAGTGGCTAAACCAAGTCTATAAATAATTTGAGGACAGTTTTACGAGTATTGTAGCCCATTGATAAAGTGTTGCTCAGAGTACGCCAGGCGTAGTTCGAACTCGGACAATAATCGTAATGTCATTTGTTTGGTTTCCCCTCTCGCACCCACCGCTGTGGGCAGCCTGCTGCTGGCTGACCTATAAAAAGAACAACTTTGATACAGGTTATTAAGTAAATGTAACTGGCACACAGCTTGCCAGCCCACATATCCACACAATGACACACAAACATGCATGCACACATAAACAATACTTTATTTACACTGTAATGGCATATGAAATGGCTGCCGCTGCTACATTTTGTATCTGTGTGTGAGTGTGTGTGTGTATACTCGGTTTATTTGTGTGTTTGTGGCCAGTTGTTTAATTTCTACGCTTTTATTTTGCCACATTTTTGTGCTGCATTTTTGGGGGTGTGGCTGTACGCCATGTGCTGCCCTGGATGCTTATTTATTTTCGTAATAACAATAAATAACGTTTTTCTTCGGTTTGCGCTCATTTGCTAAGCTGTTTTATGCGCCTGTCGCTTGTTTTGTGGCTTTTTGACATTATTTGGATTAAGAAAATAAATCTTGATCATGAGTCGGCGCGCACACAGAACTTTTTTAATATTTTTTCTTTTGTTTTTACCTCGATGCTATTACAATATCACAAAATTCCCATCAAACTGTATGCCTTTGGGTTTTATTAAGGTGCAGTTCTGCGTTTGCAATCTACAAGTTTAATTGAAAACAAGCAAACGAAATGTGTCTAGCAAACAAATAAGAACTGTCACAATAACGAAAATAATACTTTTGAAAAATACAATTTCTATGTATCTTTCATAATTAAAAGATGCTCAATCCGGTCCAGCAAAATTCTTTTATGTATTTATCTTTTTGATGCAAGAAAAATTGCATACAAAGCTGTTTGCATTTGCGTTAGTTGGAAATTTGTATTTATATCTCTGATTCATGAAATTGGGGGCAAAATGGGTATGACTAACTTCTGGTAATACATGCAACAAGCAGATGGAGACATCTTCAAACTTTTCGAATATATATATGTATATCAACAGTCAAGTCTTTCTATATTATGTTTTTAAAATATTTGGTTTGTAGACCCTTCTTCAGTAATGCGGAACAAATATTTAAAAAATTTTACTTATCTTGTTTCTCTTCAGCCACATATATACATAAATGAAGCCTGATTATAGGTTACACTCTCTTTATTTTAAACAATTTTTTTGACATAAATGTCTATGAATGCATGGGAAAATGGAAGCAAAAAATGCAATGTGCAGGTATGTGTCTAAATGTCGCACACATTTTACAAATAAATCTAAAGCTACATTTACACATTCTATATAGAACTCTCTTTAAATCGTGTGTGCAATAAAAATATATTTTTGTGTGCTCTACTTCAAAGCCAAGGCTTAAGTATACAATAACAAAAAAAATGAAATGCGAAATATTTCAGCGCTGCCCAAAAATACCAAAGAAAGGATATTCAACGCTTAGCCAAGAAAAGTATGCTGCAATTCCAGCTGAAGTGTGTGTTGGATTCCATATTGAGGCATTTCTTTAATGGACATACAAAATACGATGAGTAGACTTAATTATGCTTAAAAGTGGGGCCAGCCCAAATGAGCTTCTAATGGAGTGAGTTTTTTTTTGGCAGCAGCTTTTCAAAGGGCCCCACACACATAATGTGCATATTTCAATTAGACTAGGCTAATAAAACATAAAAGATGCTCAGTGTCTGTCCAGGCAGCCAGTCAGCCAGACAGCCAGACAGCCAGGCCGCCAGCCATTTAAACTCGCAGCTAACCGCGTCAAGCTTCAGCATTAGCAGCAGCCGCAAAGCTCGCAGTTGCCCTTTTTGAATTATGAGGAGCGAGAGCGCAAAGAGCGTTGTGCAAAATAATGCCGCAACACATTCAGCGGGGCAACCAAACAAAAGCGCAACACATTTAGCCAACATGCCTTTTGAGCCAGCTAACAGCGTGCGAAAGAGACGGGGCGCGCGAGAGAGAGCGAGATGGAGCACAGACCAAATAGTAACACATTTTTTGAATTGTGTTTGGCATTTTGAATGAATGAAAAGCGAACTGGGGGCAAGGCATGAATAGCAAAAATTGCTGACGTGTTGCTGTGCTTGTGTGAGTGTATGTGTGCATGTGTGTGTGTGTGTGTGTGCTGTGCACACACTCTAACGGTCCTTTAGCTTTAGCTTAATTAAAACTATGGGCGTGCGCGAAATGCGCGGAAAGCAGTTGGAAAATTAACAAAATTGCTAAACTGGGAGTTGCTGGTTGCCTTCCATTGAAATTACAGCTAAAAAGTCGTAACGTCATTAGCCTAAGCTGTGCAACCATTTTCCAATTGCCTAGGTGCAGCACCTGTAAGTAGGCAGCACAGAGCGAGACGAAATGAGAGGGGGGGAAAATACTGCAGCCATAACATTTCGCAAATTCGCACTAAGCCTAATGCATGGCAATGAATGACAGCTAGTTGATGTGTGTGTGTGTGTGTGTGTGTGTGTGTGTGTGCCCTGTAATGCTCGTGTATGCGTGTGTTTGTGTGTGTGTGTAAGCAGCTGTCACTTCCAGACCCCCTCCTCACTACCTGGCCCCTTAGTGAGACCAAATTGCCTCGCGTTGAAAATAGCGAATGGCACATTTTATTGTCTGTCAGTTTTGTTTATGCTTCGCTCTATCCTTTTGCCTGTGTGTGTGTGTTTCTATGTTGTGCTCACATCACGCAGCATATAACACATACATATGTACGTACGCATTGCAGATAATAAATATCAGTCAGTAAATATATATACCAATAGAATTCTACATTTTGTATGTTGTCAAGTAAATTAGTTTCTTTATTTTTAGAATGTCCTTGTATCTTGTTCAAATACCAAATACCAATATATCTTATTATTCATAGTAAATAAATATTTAACAATTTATTTTGATTTATTCTTGAATAACATATAATATAGCTATCATAAAAACAACTGAAAAAATTAAACAGCAAAAGGAAATATTTTTAATTTCAACTATTACAAATTTGATGGATGGTGATTTATAAATTAAGTCACAAGTGCCCTTAAATAAAAATTGTTAGAATTGAAATACATTTTATAAATAAATATCCCTAGAAATCAATCAAACTTAGCGATCAATAATAGGTATACTCTCTGAGGACGAATACGTTTTCTGCAAAGCGTTTTATATTTTGTGACACAATCAAAAAACCGTTAACAAGCGTAAAAATTCCATTTAGAAATGCAGAAATTGGATGAAATCTTCTAAATACTTAAGCTGTAGTTAACTTAAACCGTTTATGTTTAAGTCTATCCAGATATAAACAACAAAGCTTATAAAGAGTTTACAATAAAATTCTATTAAAATATAGTTGCATAAGCAAATCTGAACTTGTTGCAATTGCGTTTGCTTAAGTCCTGGCCCCAGTTTCGTCCTACTGCAGGACAGTTGCTGGCAGGGTCAACTGTTGCTGTTGCTTCATCCCCAGCTGTTGCGTTTTGCTTGTGGCCAAATCAGTCGATAGACTTGGCTCACGCTCGGCGGAGCATTGATAGACATAATTGGCCAGGCTAGCAGCGGGTGATGAGGCGGAGTCGTCTGCTGCCTGGACTGTTGCCACATGGCTGTCAGTTGAGGGACGCAAAGTTGTTGGCCCAATGCAGCTGGCAGTGGCTTGCCGCGTTGCCTGCCACATGTGTCGTGCTGCCTCCGCTGATGTTCCGCCTGCTTCTTCCACTTTTGCTACGGTTTGTTGCTGCTCCCTGAGGCAATGTCCGCCTATTTGCAACACGGCTGCGTGGCAGGCAATACATTGAGCTGACTTCGACATCACTTGCCGCACAATTACACCACTTACCCAAACAGTTGATCAAGCACCAAATGCAAAACAGGACCTTCATCGTGAGATACAATTTTCCAGTTTCGTTTTCTTTGGAATTTCCAGCTCAGTTTTTGAATGCTCCTAAATGTTGGATGTTTTTTCTCAAGGACTACTTTCTTATTTTAGTCAAATTTCAGTAATTCTTTTCCCCAGAAACTTTTGAAGCATATTCTAGATTTTGTTTGCTTCTTGTTGGCGCTTTGTGAACTAAATGCATTTAAATTGACGCATTGACAATTGCCTTAGCAATTTAACAGCTCTTTGTCACTTGTTTGCTGTTGTTGCGACACAAGTGCCACAAGTTTTTCAATGATGGCTCTATGTTGATTATACCCTTCCATTCAGAATATACTTATTTTGTTATTCGATGCTTGACGCAATGAACTGTGTTATTTATAGCCGAAGTCGCTTTTATTTTTTTTATATGTATAAATCTTTTAATATCAATTTTTATATAATAATCTAAAAGTCATTACATACAAGTTGAATTGTATATCATAAAAAATTAGTCTTATAGCTGCTAAGGAAAAAGTGATATTTTAATTTATTTATGTAATAAAAACAATTTTGAGCATCTAGCTTTGAATGTTGAATTAATAATATAATTTCGTTCTTTTCTCACATCTTACAATAGTAGGAAAAAGTGCACTTTCAAATATCACAATAGTTTATACATACATAAATATTTAAAAACAAATGAATGGTTATATTATAATTTCAATTCATATCATCATTTATGGCGTAACATTAAATGATTAAATAAATTAAAATACTATATGAAATATGTAAGGTTAACCAGGGGTCATATATATAAAATATATTGGCTCGCAGAGTTGATTACATTAATATTTATGTATTTTGACCACTCTATTATATGACATATTATTATTTAAGATACGATTTTTTGCCGTTCAGGGTAAGGGTATTACATTTTCTACAACGCTTGGATAAACATTTTTCTCTATTTTTAGTTTAACTATTTTTTTGTGTGCTTGTTACTCAACTATTTTGACAACTGCTCGTTGCAAATGTTGCTTTATTGTTGCTTTTGTTGCAGCTCAGTGGCATTTGGCTTAAAGTTCGCCTTGGGTTTACTTTACTTTTAGTTTATTTTTAACTTATTTTTTACAGTAGCTGCTGCTTTGCATAACCAGCTAGTTTATCAAAACATTTTCAAGTTGAAGTGCGGCTGCAAAAACAATGTGCTCAAGGCATCGATTTTCTCAAGTGTATATAGCAGGACAGGGGGTGGGTAGAGGGTGAAGCTAAGAGTGGGTGCTGGGAAAACAACTCAATGCATGGCACTTAAGCAGCTCAAACAACAAATGCAGCAAGCATTCAAGCAACAACAACAACAACAACAATGTAGCACTTGGCTGGCATTTGGTTTGGAAGGTGCAGAAACTTCCATGACAGTAGAATGCAATTTGTGTGTGCGCCAAAGTTTATGCAGCATTTCCTTGCCACCGTCTGCCGTTGCCACCGATTGTGCCAGTCTAGGAGTATTTGTGCAATCAGTCAAATACAGTGGCAAGGCGGTCACAAAGCGGAGGCACTCTGCCAAGCAGCTTAAGATCCACTATTTGAGCAGAGTACTTATATGAATAATATCTATCCACTATTCATGGCCATAACTAAAGATACCCGCCTGCATATTGCTCTTTCCCTAATTCGTCGAAATACAAACGCTAGACATAAACTTAGCTCACTCTAATTATGCAGCAGCAGCAAATGCAACTGCAAATATAATACTAGGACACCATTGGAAAATGTATATATATTATGAATGTGCTTATGCGAGGGCCTTAAGAGAACAGATCGCCAAAAAAATATATAAATTCTGTAGACTATATAAAGTAGAAGTTAAAATATATAATTGGTAAGCAACTGAGAAAATATAATGAACCAAGAATATATACATAAATTATAAAAATTGGTTGTCTAAATTTAAATAAATATATTAAAAATAGCCAACTTAATATAAATTATTAATTGAAAATGCTGTTAAATAATTCATTTTTTAAACATAATTAATATATACCAGTAAACTTAACTATATAAATTTGTTTGTGTTGTGCAACTTATAATCAGCGTACATCTTAAACGTATGAGAGCTAAGAAATAAAATATTGTAAAGTAGTTTTCGTTTATAACATATGACGTAGTTATAGTTCTGCTTTGCTTAATGTTTTTCATCAACTCGACTCCAGGCTGATCTGTAGAGATCTATATAAAATAGCCAAAAGAGGCTGACAATGAGGGAGAAACTAATTTAATAAATATTATTTACAGGTGGTCACATATTTATCATTATTAATTCAAATCCATATTAATTTAAGCTGATGCAATCATAATTTTGTTACCTAATACAAAGCTCAGAGACTACCCTCGCATTATGTATATAAGTATAGTATAGTAACACTCCTCTGACTGGCTGACTTATCGAGCAACTAGCTCATGCCGGCACGGAAGCAGAGCTGGCAAACGCTTGGCACGTGCATTTCACATGATAAATGTTGTCGGTGTCGTTGCTGATGGTGTTTGTGTTGTTGGTGTTGGTGTTGGTGTCGTTGTCGCCTTTGCCGCTGTCGCGTCGCTCATTATGCAGCGCTGCTCGCTGCCACAGTCAGTTATGCCACGGATGCCAAAAACTTGCCTCGACTTCCTCCTTTCGCCTACGTATATCTTTTTATTGCACTCGCGCGCAAAAGTGAACCACAAAATGAGCTGGACGTGAGCTAGAGAGAGAGAGAGCCGAGAGCGAGAGCGCTAAATATTATTAGCTATCTCTATCTAGTACTGTTGTCTCCTGCACGCCGCTAGTTTGTATGCGGCATCAGGTTTCGTTGTGTGTTAAATTTACGCTGACATGCACCAACTAGCTGTGTGTGTGTGTGGGTGTGGGGGTGTGTGAGTGCCTCACGTTGCCGTTGTAAGTTGCAACTTAAATGCGCACGTGACGCTGCCTGCGTTGCTTTATTGCGTGCACAGGCGAAAATTAACAAAGTTCTCTCATTCTTTCCAACCTACCACACATATTTTGCTGTGACACAGTTCGTGGCTGTCAAATATTCATTGAGACATTTTATTTTGTTCATAAGTTGCACCCTCACCTCACCGCTACCGTTGCATTATTATGCATGTTGAGATCTGTTTGAGAAGTTGAGTTGCTAAAGGCAAAATTAATAACTTATACCTCCCTTCCAGCATACTTTGTGTCTTTATTCCCCAATGGAACTGCTTTTGTAATCAGTTGCCCTTCTCTCTGCTCAAGGTAACATTGATAAGTTGCACTCGAAGGGATCTTAAAATATATGCATAAGTTGCAATTGTGTCTATTAAAAGAGTTGCACTTCTCTTAAGTTTCGACTAAGCATTAATAAATTTCACTTCAATCTTTTTGATGTTATATTATTTATAGTCAATAAGCAATATATATGTGATTATTTTAAAATTTATTATAGATTAGAGTTTTGCAACACTGTTGTAGCATATACAAGGGCTATACAGAAATCACTTCCCATAAATTCTAGCCCAATTGCAAATCGTTGGTGAAATTTAAATCTATTTGACTCGATTTCAAATCTCTAGTATTTTGACTAAAGTAAAACATATTTAAATACATTTTGAATAATAAAATCAATGAATGAAACCATACTTCATAATGAAGCATACTTCTTTGTAAACTTTCTGTTTTATTAAGTCAAAAATTTGCAAAATATCGAGTAAAATATTGCAGTTTAGTCCGAAAACTGAAACATATATATTGCCAACAATGTTGTCTAGAGATTTACAAGCCAACCGCAAAATCTGTTTAGATTTTTGTGTCACTCCTGATAATTTTTGCTTTAATTTATATTTTATCCTTTTAGCTTAACGGCTGCTTATATTTTCTGTGCAATTAGTATCAGCATTAAGATGCTTCTATATACGGCGCAATAAGATATGTTGCACTTCTTGCTGCTCTAGTTCACATTACGCATACGCTTTCTAAATAATTTGCGTGTCTTTCATCAACATTATGCATACGCCGCATTGGTCGTCGTCGCAATCAGCTAAACGCAAAGCAGGCGCCTCTCACTGACAGCAATCAGGCAGAATGCTGACGGCTTTCAAGGACACACGGAAAATTGAAAGCAATGCCTCAATTCCTGACAACTTCGAATCGAAATTGTGCATGGCGATAAATGCAAAAATAAAATTGCAGCGACAAATGTTCGTTGGCGCCAATAACACCAACAACAGTCGCGTCGTCGACATTGGAATTATAATCAGAAAACAGCGCGCAAACAGAAATTGAAAGTCAACAGTCGAGGTGGAAGCGCGGTGCAAGGATATTGAAATCAAATCACAGCATCGTCAAATGCATTTAAAGCTATTTGCATTGCATTCCAACTCCTGTGCGTCTTCTGCTCCTGCTACTCCTGCTGCTCCTCCTCCTGTCATGTCTCTGTCGTAGCTCTCGCCTCGCTGCACTCTGCGTGCGCCTTGGCATGTGTCTCTTAATTTTTCAGTACCCCCTCTCCCAACTCGCCTTGACTCTTTGTCGCTGTTGTCATTGCTGCTGTTTGCATGTCTGTAAAGGGAAATTGATTTTTATCGCCTTGGGAGATACGTTTGACTGACGTGTGCTGTTTTTCATTTTATTCAACAACTATTATACATTTTTCTTCAACAGTATTATACATTTTAGTGGGCTACTACAAAAATGTTTATGTACATCGAAAATGTTTCAAAAACAGATTTAAGAACTGGTCTAAAAAACCTTAATCAGATTTTAATTTACGTCCTTGGAGGAACAGTTAAATATAGTTTAATTTCAATCAGGATTTTTTACTTAATTCTTTTTCACTAAGTGGATACTTGCCTCTTAAACTTCTTTATTCAGTAACTTACTAATTTTTTTGAAATACGTTTTATATTGCAGAAACATATGTGCATTTAATTTAAAATTAAAGGAATTTAACGCACAGCAAATATATGAAATATTTGTGATTCCTTTGCAGCTCAATGATACTTTTTATAATTATTTCCACAATAATTGCACAACAATTTGCATGCATTCAACTGGCACATTATATGCAATTTGCCCACAAATTTCATTATTTGATATGTATTTATTTTTGCACTTTTTGTGTGTGTTTAAATTCGATTGTCGAGGGCCTCATTTACACCAATCTGTTAACAATTCATGAGCACTTTGTACGGCCCGTGGGTTTTTATGACATTGGAAATTAATAAAGTGCATATCCTGTTCAGTGTTTGAGTTAACGCGCTTGTTAATAAATAAATAACATTTATATTTATACTTCACACTTTTTGCCATTTAATAAACACAAAAGAGAAAAACAAAAGACACAAAATAAAAAAAATGGAAAATAATAAAATTGCCGATAATTTTCTGCAGCTGGTTAACACTCACAAATTAATAATGAACATGTTGCATGCATTTATTTCAATTGTTGCACTCATGTGCTGTTTATAAGCACTTAAAAGATTACAAATAAATAAATAACTAGCAAAAGTTCATGTCATGTGGAGTGCGCTCGATAAACTAATGCCCTGTAGATAGGCCTAAAGTAGTTTATAGTTTCTAGCTTTCTTCTTGTCATCAGAACGTTATACGATTTTAGAGATACTTATATGGAAAATAATGTTTTTCTATACAACAATTGGCTGTCGATGCTAATAAAGAATATACTTATGTTAATTTTAAAGGATCCTGTGGAATTTGGTTACATTTGTAAATTCGCGCGGCTTTCTGATACCCTTTTTTTAGTATTATTTATATTGATAGCTGTTGCATGTAAAAAACAAAACAATGGCAAGCTTAAGCGCATCGCTTGGTTTTATTTCAACATCATTGCATTAATTATTTGTTAGAATGACTATTCATTATTATGCTTCAAATACATTAAAAATTACAAGAGCATTTGTACACATCGCTGCAGCTGTTTTTAATATATTACACTTTAAGCCAACATCTATTAATAATTAAGTCTCAATTTTCGCTAGGAATTTGATATGTGCTGTAAAAGTTTACCCTTATAGAAATATTGCATAAAGACGCATTTCTCGTTTCTATAAGTTTTTTTATATTACTCATACACTATGTGCGCTATACCAAATATTTTATTTTATGCTGTTTATTTTTTTATTTGGCGCTGTCGATATGCTTAATTAAAAATGTTATGTTATACAGAAAACAACAACACAAAATTGAGCTACAAAAAAAGAAAAATAATTTGAAGTGTTCCATTCCCTAATATTTAGCCCTGGTGAGCGCAGCAGCCCTTTTAATTGAACATTTTTAATTTATGCATAATAAAAACTGATTTACCGCCAGCAACGAAATGAAAAAAAGGTAAAACTTTTAACTTTGATGCTTTTTATGACTGACCCAAAAAAAATTATTAGCAACAAAAAGCGCACAAGGTGTTTTATGTATGTGTGTGTGTGTGTGTGTGTGTGTGTGTGTGTGTGTGTGTGTGTGTGTGAGCCTGTAAAAGACAACTGAAACAACGAGAGCTTGCAAAAGCTAGGGTAAAGTTTTGGAGCATGGCGCAACTTTTGGATTTTAGTGCCGAGCGTTTGGTCTATTTTATAGTATTTAAGTGGCCATGAATTTGCCAGCCAGTGAATAGGCGAGGAGCAGCTTCAATTGAACTAGTAGCCAAAGGGCACAGGCTGCCAGAAACATGTGCACGTGGCTACAAGAGGTTCTATTCTCCTACCACCCCCACCCACCAAGGCCACCCTCCTCACCCAGCCCCAAAAACTTGTTGTTAAGGAGCCACGTGCTGCACATTTGTTGTTGCTGTTTTTGTGCCAACAGTGGCGGTGTTGGCGGCGGTTGCTGCGGTCAGTTTTGCTTTGGGTCTGCAATTGTTTGGTTTTGGTTACCACCTGCAGGTTAGAACTGAAATTGGAGCAGCACACATGCATAAGAGTAGTACGCATTACAAATTGCTTTAGTTTGAACATTGCAAGCTTTAAATTGATTTAAGCACACAGCACAAACTGATACATTCATCATTTCATCATTTTTGATAGTTTCGAATGTGAGCTCAAGTGATTTTACTACATAACTTTAAGTCTTGTTTTAGTAACTACATGGAACAAAAATAAAAGATTTTAGTCTATATAATATTCACAATGAATATATAAAACTTCAAATTGATATTGCAATACCCTTATTAGCTATTTTATGTTTTTTTCAGCAACTTTTCTTTGATTTTATTATTTGATTTCAAGGGTTTTGCCCCTGAATAAGATATTAGCTGTAAATTTGCATTCAAATGAATGCCTGTTAAGTGTCCATTCGCATTAATGCTGCTGCTGTTAGCTGCTAGCTGTCCACAGAAAACAAAACACGTGCTGCGGCATGCCTCATGCTACGCGTGTGCCTGTAACGGCATTTTTATTATGCGCAACGAAATTAAAAATTATAATTTGCTGTTTGCCTATGGGAACTGCTGATGCTGATGCTGATCTGTTAGCACATTTGCGCGAGCCTGACGCTTAACTACAGCAAGAAACCAACAAGAGCAGCAGCAACAATAAAAATACAAAACAACAACAACAACAATAGCAACATAAGAGGTTGTGGCATCCCCTTGAGCTCTGCGCAATTTGCGAGCCACAAAATGCCTAAGGTAATCACTTGCCACAAATTGTTGTAGCTGTTGTCGTTGCCCCCTGAATTCAAGTTCAACTCGTGAGCCGCTGGTTCTTTAACGTTTTCGTATTATTATTGTGCATTATACGGGAAATTGACAAAGAAACTTTTTGGCTGCAAAATAGCAGAGACAAAATAGGAAACCGACGGAAAAAAGGGCAGCGCACAGTAGAAATGCCACTTGAGAATTTAATAAAAATACAAAAATAAAATAAATAAAAATAAAACAACAAAAACAAAAGAAAATAGAAAACAGAAAACAAAAAAGAGAAAAGAGAAGAGAGAAAAGAGGCAGATACAGAGAACGACAATGAATGGCAACTGGAATTGTTGTACACAAGTGCCGGTTAAATATTTTAGGCAAATGCCAGTCCCCCATCCTCCTGTCACCTCCCCTCCCCTCTCTTCTGCCACTACACAGCAGTAACGAACGACTTGGCAGAGCAAAAATAAATCAGCTGGGGCGTAGGCACTTGAGTTGATTTATGGACCAAGGGTATGGTAAAGGCAACAGCAGCAACGGCAGCGATGGCAACGTTAGGCAGGTAAGACCAATCCAGTGACAGTATATCCTTTGCATAATACAAAACCAAATTGCTCGAGCCGAGCGCTTCTCAGGAGACGCCGCTTGGGGCGGCAGCAATTGACAGCAGCCACAATGCGTGGCGTGGGGTGGGGGCGTGGAGGGGGAAACCTTCAAGTTGTTTTGAAGTTTGAAACTTGACGAGTGCAAAACGAATCCTTAGCACTCTCTCTCTCTCTCTCTCTCTCTGACAGTTTCAGTTCATCAGTCAGTTTGCCAGTCAGTTAGACAGTCCGTGTGACACTTAGTCAATAGAAGCTCGTGCAAATACTTCAAGTCAAATTGTGACTAAATCTTCAAAGTACTGAATTGCAACGTAACGTGGCAGCCTAGCCTACCCTCCCCTAACGCAACCACCTTATGCCTCTTACCTTTGGCCCCATGCGCTGTCCGCATTTTAATTACAAAAGCCATTCAAAAACAAAATTAATTCTCAACGGAGCGCAATAGGTGGCCAGCTAAGCTCACAAGCTGCTGTCGGCACGTGGCTGCCAACTGGAGCTATACATAAATGAAAAAAATGAAGAAAACATTTTTCTAACATTGAAAAGCAAATACTCTATCAGCAGAACAAAACTCAAAGCGAAGTGCTTACTCTAGCTGTTTCAGTATTTTAATCAAATCATGCAAGAAAATAATACATTTTTCAACAATATATCTAGTAATAAAATGTAGATATTACATACAAAATTAAATTAAAAATCAAATAATAAAAAAACAATTTTAATATTTAGATTTTTATAATTTGACACAAACCAATAAGTCCATATAAAAATGAAATACTCTTTTAAAAAAAAACAATAAATAACTTTAATTATATAACGTACCATGTCAAGTTAGATTAAAAAATTTAAAGTATTTATTTAGTTTAGTTAGGGTATTCAAAATATTTATGGCTACAATTAAAGTTGAATGTTTGCTTGGGACACCAAAAAGTAGGCAACACATTTTCGGGAGCCGTGCGGTAGACAAGACAAATATAATTAAAACAGGTGAGATAATGGTTAGATCATAAAATGTCTATTAAATTGATAAAATTAGCTTAAGAAAGGTGTTTGCCACACACACACACACATACACGAAGGAGTTGACAGCGGAATAACCACAATGATTGGCAGGGCAAAATAGTGGAAAAAAGAAATTTCATTAGACTAATGTGTTGCATGTAACATCAACGTCAGGCGCTGTGTAACAAGCACATGTGAAAATCCCCAACAAGCAGCTGCATCTGCCCAGAATGCAAGGATACGAGGACATAGCAGCCGCTCTGGTATTCAGGATGAGCTGTGAGATCGTATATTTGTTATTGTATGTGTGTGTTTTTGTGTTTTTGACTGTGTTTCAGCTCCAGCTCACGCCGGCTTGTTGTCACTGCTGCAACACGCCTCTGTCTCCATCTCTTTTGCAGCCATGTTGCCAGCCATGCATCTTCGTCATTTCACAGCACTTGTCAGCTTGGCAATGCAATGCGAAATGACCGCCCAGCTCCCATCTGGCAATCTCTGAAAGCCATACCCCATCCAGATCCCAGATCCCTAAAGGAAGGCATTGTTGCGCTACTTTTGCATCATTTGTAATCGAATGAAAGATTAGTCGCTTGAATGAATACCTTTCGATGTCAATCTAATTAAATAATTATCTCTATATATCAGTTCAATTTAATAATTTGATATTGTATCAGGGAATTCGATTTGAGTGCAATAGGGATTAAAATGAATTTATGGAAACTAGTTTAATTTTATATATTATTTGAAAAGTGGATGGTCCAAAATATACTATACACCACTAATCTTATTTAAATATAATATATTTATAACAATTTAATTACCATTGCAACAGTATTATACTTAAAACTCAGTTTTTGTATGTTCTCAAACTATTTTTATTTGAAATTGATTTTAGGTTTAACAAAATTAAACAATTGAAATTAGAGCACATACTTCATGACCAGTTTTGGACACGGCAACAGCCAACAACAAAAATATTAGCAACAGCTAATACAACAATAAACAAAACACTACTTTCAACACATTAATAGCAGCAAAACTGAGAACAAAGTGCGAGTAAATGAATATGAAATTCTATTCAATAGCCAACTAACGAGGCGGTTTTAACTGCAGTACCTGTAATTAGACGCGAAATTACATGCGTGTTAGGCGCTCTTTGTGTGTGTTTAGGTGTGTATCTGTGTGTGTTTCAGTTTGTGTGTTTGCTTAAACAATAACAATACAGGTGAACTAATTACAAAATTGTATTTGCGGCGTAACTGTTCGCCTGCGCCTTTGGCTACATAAATACACAGCCGAATGGAAAAGGATACCGTGAAAAACACACACACAAGCACACACACACATGTATACATGCGGACAAATGCATGCAGCTAATGAGATTTTGATAGAAATTGTTGTTGAAAGCTGCGGTGACTGATGAGAGCTTCAAATTGTTGACAGCTCCCTGATTATAAGTCGATTCTTTTGCCAGACTGCGCGTGCCATTGTCTGAACGAGAAAGAGTAGGGTATACACCACGTGTGTGAGGGAGATAGCGAGCAAGTGCATGTCAGCTGACAAAGAGCATAATTTATAAAATAATGCAAAAAAGCGCTAAGCCAGAGCACATTGCATGCACTTAGGGAAAAAGTGCGTCATTCACCCATCATTGTACAAGCTGAATAAACTTTTTAAATGTCATATACATTTTTTTTTTAAAACAAATATTCTGTTATTTTGACAATTAAATACATTTTACATAAAAAAAAACTAATTGAAATAGTATTGCAAATACAATTTAAACACACAATTTCGAAAGGTTTTTGTATGTAAATATTAAATGAAATTTGCAAATCATCAATATTCTAAATTTCTCCAGTTTTGTAGTCAATTTTATGTTACGCTGAGCTCTCTACACTTTCGGTTGTAAACTTTTACTTTTTGAGTGTAGCAGATTGAATACTATGTGGGGCAGGCACAGACAAACATGCAACAACAGCAAGGAGTCTTAAGTTAATTTTTTGACTAAATAAATAAACTTTATGTTTTTTTTTGTTTCTTTTTTTTACTACATAGTACTACATTGCGAAATATTTGCAAACGCTTTGGCAAAATAGCTGAAATTTCTGCTTTACTTTAAGCATGTTTCTCTGCTGCAACTGACTGACATAGTCTTGTGTTGTTGTTGTCGTTGTTGTTGTAGTTGCTGGTGTTTTATCTTGACTCAAAGTCTTGGCTGTTGCAATGCACCGACGGCGCACTCGGTGCATTGAAATAAATCTGAGAGAGTTTGTTGGCGCAAACTTTGCCAAGCGGCTGTAGTCGCTGGAATGTGGCATGGCAGCATGGCAGCATGGGGCATGCAGCGTCTCGCCTGCAGGTACCAAAGCGCAGACGACTGGCCAAAGTGTTATTTACCTTTTCTCTTTGTTGCAACGGCAGCGCCCCAGAGCCTTGGGACATGCACCATGAAAGTTGAAGCTAAAGTTACCCATCCCTTTGTTTCTCACTCTGTGTGCAATTCTCGCATAGAGTATATTCTCAGTGGCAACAGTTGCTCAATGTTTGTGCTGCATAATTAAACAATTGTCTGGAAAATTGTGTTGCAACTTTGACAGCAGCACCACACTGGCCCAAATGCAAACACATCCGTCAAGTGGCAAAGTGATGAATGCATCCTGATTTATATGCTTAGACAGGCTAGCAATCCTAAGAAGCATGGGAATTGATTTAAGCATGATTTAAAATGTGCAAAAATAAACTCTGTCTTACAGAAAAGTTATAGCAAACTAAAAATTAATATAAACAAGTTGAAGTTTAAGTTGCTGGTAACCTCCTTTAAAAATCAATTTTTGTTTTTCTCTTCACCTGCTCGTATAACGCAGTCGACTACGTCCAACAGCAACGTTCGTAAATGTTTTTTTAATGAGTCTACGAAAACTGAATTGTGGTTTGAAAAACTTATTTAACATTTTATATGTCAAATATAAAAATATGGATTTTTTAATTAAGAACAATACGCTATCTTAAAAGTCAAACTGGAAAGTATAAATTTCTTTCCTCGCAAAACTAAGACCTAAAATTTCAAAATTGGTTTGTAAAGTTAAATACTACATACAAATATTTCTTACATGTTTTGAAATGTATTTTGACAAAACTGAACCATATACCACTTTGATTGAGGTTTTACCCTTTCCTTAATTTTGCAATTAGGTAAGGGCTTCTATCATATATATGACATCATATAATTCAAAATTGATTGATTAGCTGCTATTAATTTACATTTTCCAATACACAAGTATGTTTTCCATCTTAAGCTTTAATCAAGCTAATAGCACCCATTGGTAGCAACACAATAGCCATCGAACTTCAATATCATTAACAATACCAACAACATCAGCAGCTATAATTAATCTAGCGGCAATGTAATAACCGCCATTAAGCTAAGCAAACAGAATATAGTGTTCGACATTTGCCAGTTGTTGTTGCGCATTAATTTCAATATGATGAGCAACGAAACGAGCAACACAGGCAACACCTTCTCCCCTTTCTCACCTGTATGTGAGTGCTTGTGTGTGTGTGTGTGTGTGTGTGCTTGTGCGTGGTTGTGCTTCCAATTAAATGTCTGCCCGATAGCGAAACGTTGCAATCCGCAGCAGCCGTGGGAATTGTATTTGCAAATAATATAGACGGGCCAAATGTTTAATGACGTGAAATTAATGCGCAAACATCATCGACAATGGCGTTATGTTGGGGCGTGGTCCCAGCTCCCAGCTCACAGTTCCCAGTGACACCTGTTCGCAGCAAAAGGTTAAATGTTAATGACATAAGTCCCACTGTGAGTTCATTTATGACTACGGTGCGTATACTTAATGTCCATATTTGCATTTACTATCCCTTCAGCATATAGAGGCGTATACTTAATATCAATATGTGTATCCTTTGAATGCTGTTGGCATAGTGAGTTGCGCTTAAAACGCGATGAAAATTTATGAGCTTTTTGTATCTATATCGTACAAGAGATGAGAGAGTGGCACAATTTTATATATATATTTAAAAATGTAAAATTAGAATCCATATTTATCCCAACAGCATAATTATCTTATACCATTGTAAGAACATCTAAAAACAGAAGGAAACGAGCGCTTTTATGATCATTGAACGAGGTTATCATATTACTAATGGTCTTTTTTCAAAATTATGTGTCTTGCCTCTTGATTGTATATAATATCCAACAGAAATGCATGCACTTAAAATTATATTTTGTATAAAAAGTTAACAACAAACTGATTACAGATAAAAAATCTGTTGAAATATATATATAACTGATCTAGTTCACAAAGAAAAGCAGCGAAAAATCCGTTTATTTTGTACGCCTACACTTCATGTTTGGTGTATGCGGATTCATGTCACATTTCGGATCTATTTGCCTGTAGGCGGCCAAAAATGTGATTCTTTTCCTCGAATTTTATGAGCTGGCTGTCACGCACACAAGGTTCAAACAATGGGCGCCAGTTTGCTTGAATTTCTAGCTGGCAAACTCGTAAATATGTATGTATTTAGCTTTTTGCCACAATTTGAGTCAACAAGAACAGCAGCAAGAACAACAATAATAGAGTTTTAGTTACGGTTTTGGGTTTCATTTTTGGGGTACCAACATTTTTATTGTCCAGCAAAAGGCGAGGAAATACGCATGAAATTAGATTTGCTTCATCGAATTGATTTCATTTGTTTTGATTTGTTTCCGAAAATACGCAAATTGGATACGAAACCAAACACCCACACAGACACACCCAAACACACACACACACACACACACTGTGAGTGTTGCCAGGGCTGAAATGAATACATTTTGGTCAAATGGTTGAGATTCGAGCATTGTCGTTGAGTAGGGGCGTTGACAAGAGGGCGGTCGCGGTTTAAGTTGACGAAACAAGGAGGCAGCCAACCTAACAGAATCCCAAAACCCCCCTAACCATTTTAGCAAACTCTGACTTTTAGTAGTATTCGCTGCTGCTGTTGGCAATTGAGCGATCAACACTTGGCAGCTTGTGTTGGCATTAAAGTATGTTTAATTTTTGGGCCAGAATGCTGCTGATTTAGGCCGCATGCGGCTTAATGTCCCAAGCGTTAAGACACCAAAACGAGACCAAAACAAAACTTGCCGCTCAATCAAATGGCCAAATCCGAACAACCCTTTTTCGCTTTGGCCATGTCTGCCGGGGATTAACAGATCAGCGGCTCCAGTGACCCAGCGCCAAGCAACGCTTTGCCTTTAAGTGCTGCTCCAGAACTTTTGGGACAGCAACTTCTTCAAGACTTTGCACTTGATGACCCAATTAATGGCACTCTAAAAATTTATTTATTTTCAACTTTTGTATAATACTTACATATATATTTTCCTGACTTATTTCCCAGCGCTCATTATAAATAAAAAATAACACAGCAATTCCGAACCGAACCGGAAAACCCATCGAAAACTAATCATTATTGAAAAGTGGCCAAAAAACCAACTTTTGTGCCACGCCCAGTTGCTCAGTTGCCCAATCGCATTACCAGCAAACAAGGGCCGTAAGCTGACAAAAAGTCAGTCAAAACTTATAACGAAATAGCTTTGGTCAAATTGTTTTATTGTCCTTTTGTGTCCCTTCGCCCACATCCTGCTCCTGGCACATTGCTTGACGCTAAAAACTCTCAAAGGATTTCTGCCCGGGGTTCAGCTTGCCAAAGCACAGTTCTATTCCGTTTGTACAGGATAACAAAAGAAGAAGCACATTTTGTATTGAATTACCGTATTGTGGGCTACAAAAATGTATATTTTCAGGGTGACCATATACCATTTACATATGGGCACAAATAATGTGACCATAGAGGCCATCGAAAGGACAGTAATTTGAGTAAGTGTCTTTGAGCTATGTGCATAATATAAGAATAGACTTCGTTTAACACTATTTACATATATTCAGTACTTAAAGTACTTACTTCATATATTCAAAACAAACTGATTATGGATAGAATGCGTTTGTGAGTAGAGGACAAGCAACATTTTCTAAGAATATGTATTTAATGCCAATGCATATCATTTAATAAAATACAGAACCGGATTTGTTTGCAATGCTCAAACTTGTTATATATTGTGAGTGGATACAATACCTAAAAAGGACAACAACTTGTAGCCATTACCATATTAGATTATTCCCTTTGAGTATTTAAATTCCTTTCCATTTACTGTATTTCCAACAAGTGCGTCCCTTAAATTACATCTGGAATTTATTTCAAAAACGCTTGTTAGTGTAGTTGATAAAATTCTGAGCTCAGGGTATCACATGGCGCTTACTCGCAGCGCAAAAAACCAAAAATACAAAGTTGAGAGCTTCAGTTGCTCTTGAAAACATTGCGTCAAATTGCGTGGAAAAGTTATGCGTTGTGCCTGCGTAATACTCTTTACCCCCTCTTTACCCCCCCCCCCCCTAACTCTTCAACCATCCCTTCCCTTGTTCACTCACTTGTGCGCCCGCCTACTTTTACTGGGTATATTCTATTTATATTTTAAACTCTGTAAGTTGACTTAGCAAACTACTTGAAATGTAAAAATGTTTGTGTGGCAACTGAAAAGTCAAACTTGCAGCAACTTTGAAGGCTCACGTAAATATGCGCATGGCACAGCTGACCCAGGAACTCATCCCGTTCCTACTGGCACTTCTAGTACTGCAGCACCTAGCAACAGCAATGCCGTACCAGGAGAGCCGACTACACACGCAGCAGAAACGCTTGAGCGGCAATGGCATGGACCACATGGATGACATGGATGATTCGGGTGGAGGGGGCAGTAGCTCCGGTGATGCGGGTGGCGATTTTAATAGCTGCAAAAGGAACAACCAATTGAGACACAGTAGTTCCAAGCAGACAGCCACTAACATTGCCCAGAAGGCCGCCCACGAGGCGGAGCAGGCATACAGCTCACAGCAGTCCGCCGCCGCGGAAGTGTCTCAAATGGTTAAGAAACAGCTGGCGGATCGGGCATATGCCGCTGCCAGGGCGGCGGAAGCGGCGCTCTCCGGCAAGCAGCAAATGCTGGAGCAGCTGGAGTCGGAGATTAGCCAGGCGGAGTCGACTGTGCAGCAGCAGGCGGACTCTGTTTTGGGCACGCAAAACAATCTCAATGCCGCCAGCATGTCGGCCAAGGATGCACAGCAGCTGTTGCTCACCCTGCAGAAGGCCATTGCGGTTGCCCAGGAGAATTTCAACCATGCCAAAATGACGGCTAGTGGCGTGCAGCATGAGCTCGAGGAGAAGACACAAATCTTGGAGTTGTCGCAAAATCGCATCGATGTGCTCAAGAAGCGGCTCACCGAAATCCACAAAGAGCTGCAGAATATCAAAAAGTCCGCCTATAAAGCGGTCTGTGCGGCTGCCGAAGCACGCAAGAAGTCCAGGGATCGACGCTCAGCAATTGGAAAGGTGCGTTTAAAACTGCTTATAAAACGGCGTATCAAAGAGCTACAACAGCAACAACAACAACCACAAGGACAACAGCAGCAGCAGGAGCAGGATCAGTTAAATAGCTCTGGCCTCTTATATTAATATCGGTTGCACTTGTTTATATTTTTTAATATATTAAATAAATTACATTTTTTTTTTAATTGTCAGCTGTCTATTGACCTTTTTAGCTTATTTATTCATTACATAAAAATTATAAAAATTTACTGCATGGGGTCGTTAAAATCCCTTAAGACGAACTCCGACAAAGTTTCAAATTTATTAGCTCAAGGTATTTATATTAAAGTTTCTTTCGAAATGACTGGTTATAATTAGGCTCCATTAATTACAAATATAGCATTAAAGATTCACTCCATAGCTTCGCAGAATTCTAATTTTGTATATATTTACAAAATTTGGAATGTGAAGAGTTGTCGCAATCATTGAAATGTTAAATTTGTAATTAAATACGTTTTCCTGAAATAGTTGGTGTTTTCGTGTAGTTAAATTAATTGGGTCATCAAGGCAACTGTGGCTCTGGCTGCCATCGACTTTTATTCGAGTCCTTTGGTCCCTGATAAGCCTTATTGAAATGGCCAAGTTGTTGTCCCCAGACGATATTCTTTGGGTCCCTTTGTGCGTTGATCTGTTAATCCAAAAAGGGTAACCGCCGCGCTGGACGAAAATTTGTATTTGCCAAATGATTGAACGACAGCTCTTCTGGCTTTTACTGCTAATAAAAAAGCTCAAGGTTTACGTTTATGGTGGATGTTATGGTTGCTTATGGGCAGGACTTTAAGGACACTATGGGCGTTGCATTAGGTCGATTTAAAGCAAACAGATTTTACTACCAATTAACAGAGCTTCGTGAATAGTTGGATATATTTAAGTGGAGTTAAGTTAATGCAAATGGACACTCGACAATCGCAGCTGGCAGGACTCAACTGCTCTGTTTCCGTATTTGTCCTTGCGCCCAAAACTCATTTGATTACTTTACTTCATCATGCTGTTGCTGCTGTTGCTGCTGTTGCTGCTGCTGTATCATTTGCACATTTGTCGAGCATTTCGGCTCGTCCTTGTTCTCGTCCTCGTACTCGTATTCGTCCTCCTCCATGTCACTTGCATGCGCCTTTTTGCGTGGCCAAGTACATGTGCAGAAGTGCCCCAAATGACACTCTGTGTGGGCTTACTAGATGTGTGTGTGTGTGTGTGAGTGTGTGTGCTCTGGGTGTGGTAAAAAAACCTCAAAAAAACATATATGAAATCGATGCGCTTGAAAACTTCTGTCGAATGCACCTAAAGACCATAAAAACGAATAGAGACGAACTCGGAATGCTGTGTAGAAATCTTGAAATAACTAAATTTCAATTCCTGTAAGAGGCGTTATCCTCTTACACTTATAAATACTATTAATTCAGGCACTGTAGATGTGCTTAAATTATTATATTGATGAGCGAGCAATATTTAGATTAATTGTTTTATTTATTTTAAATTTTTTTTTTTGCTAAAACCCAAACGAAAATCTGAGTTTGGATGTGTTAACTAAAAATGATGTTATTTTTTTGATTTTACATTGTTTAATTTTACAGTTCTCGGTAGATAAGTTGTCTTAGTGTCCAGTCATTCGGGAAACTAAATAACGTGAATCAGGGTTCAAATCCCAGGCTAGTGTGCTTTTTCCAAATTATGTTGATAGTTTATAGCATTATCCTGTACTATACAATAATAATACTAATAATATTTTATATTATGACATTTTTGAAGATTGATTGGATTATTATTCAATGAAGTGTGTGTTTTGTTGATTCTAGTTTCAACTATCAACCTGTTTACATAATGGGAAAATATTAAATTCTTGAATTACATTTATGCTTCAGCTCATTTCCTTTGCTTCTCATTAATGTCAAAATATAATGACCCATTGCTAGAGTTCTCACCCTTTATCATAGCAATGCAATGCCAAAAGCAGCAACAGCAGTATCAACAACAACAGCAACAAAGCCTCAGCCACACAAACTTACACATACACATACAAACTCACACACACATAGACACACAAATTCAATTTCCTTTTGCAGTCGTTGGACCCACAAATGGCATCTGTCGTCATGCTGAGCCCCAGAGCCTGTGTCTGCCGGGATATAGTCCACATGTACTAACTGCTGCTTCTATGATCTACCCCACTCCCACACCCAATTTCACTGTATCTGTATGTGTGTGCATATTATATTTATGCCCTTGCAAAAGTGCTTATTGATGTTGCATCTGAAATTGAAATCTGAAGTTTTTTTTATTATTATACCCGTCTAGAGAGTACTATAATGTTGTCGTAAAGTTTGCTACGCATTGATGAAAAAATCGCCGACGCCATTTTATGTATTAATCCTTTTATGACCAACATTTTTGTTCTCCAAGATATACGCACAAAACTCACTACTTACGAGTATTATGGATACAATTAATTAAATGAAGATGTGACCAGGTGAGCAACAGTCTACAAGGGTATGTAATATTCGACCAGCCGAAGATAGCTGTTTTTCAGATTTTTACTTTGGTTTGAGCCCTCTTGAATCGTTTACAGTTGAAGTGCATCGATTCGGTTTTCAATGTTTTGTGAACTTTCAATTAGGCAAAGCTGGCACTTTTGTAAAGTAATATGCAAAAATCCAGTCGGCCAGAGGGGTCAAACTAGGATGAGCCCCAACACAGCAACTGGAGTCGGGGGCAGGAGTAAAATTTAATTTTAATGCATAAGCAAATTGAATTTGAGCAACAGGAAAATTATTCGCAAGCCACAAAGCGTACCTGGCTACATGCCACGCCCACACACATGCAACCACACCTGCAGCATATGAAGCAAAGGAGCAGAGTTTTTGAATGTATGCAAAAGTCTCCCAAGCGACCACAAAAGCCGAAACATGCAATTTAAGCAAATATGAGACAGAAGTTGTACTTCTGAGATGCCAAGTTGGATGACATCGCTGATGAACATTCCCTGTAAGCTGATGCTGATGATGAGCTTGTGGCTAAAACTTTCAGCTTTGAATACCCCAAACGTAAAGGAAGCCAGACAAATGAGCAACATTTAGTTGGTTACAGCTTTAATTTGAACTATTGCATAAATTGGTTGAAAATTGTCAGATAATGGTTACTTTTGGGTTATCATATAGACAAACTCGTCATAGTTGATTTTGCCATCGCCATCAAAGTCAGCCTCACGGATCATATCGTCGATTTCCTCGTCGGTCAGCTTCTCCCCCAGATTGGTCATAACGAAGCGCAGCTCGGCTGGGGATATGAAACCATCCTCGTCCTTGTCGAATATCTTGAAGGCCTCGCGGAGCTCCTCGTCGGCGTCGTTCTCATGCGATTGCTTGGACATCAGAGCACAGAATTCGGAGAAATCAATCTCGCCATCGCCACTGGTATCGACCTCATTGATCAGATCCCTTAGCTCCGCTTCGGTGGGATTATGGCCCAGCGAACGCATCAGATTGCCCAGCTCGCGGGTGCTCATCATGCCCGAGCTGCTCTTATCGAATAGGGCAAAGGCCTCCTTGTATTCGGCCAGTTGCTCTTCGGTTAGCTCTAGTGGTTGAGTCATTGTCGGATCCTAATTGTAATTTCGGGTTTTTCTAGTTGAACTCGTTCTAACCGAATGCTTTTGAGTATTGATTGAACTGCTGCCGATTATTCCTAGATTTCAAAACAGTTTGTCGCCGCCTGCTTTCTAACGCTGGCTCATCATGGCCACAAAGTCTCTGTAGACGATATTTCCCTCGGTATTTGAATCGCCATCTAGCAAAATCTGATCGACATCATCATCCTCCATCGGATCACCATAGCTGGCCATTATATGGCGAAACTCCGTCTCGTGTATCCAGCCATTGTCGTCCTTGTCGAAGACCCTGAACGCCAATATAACCTCATCCTCGGGCGTTTGCTCCTTGTAGCGCATGCACATGATGTGCAGAAAGTCGCTGAGATATAGCTCATCCGTACTCTCGGGATCGTATTCATTATAATATTCCTGTAGCTCATGTTCGGGCGGAGTGTGTGCAACGGCTTTCAAAATATCCCTGAGCTGTTTCATCGGAATAACTCCCTCATTTTTAGTGTCAAACAATGAAAACGCCTCCAATAGATCTTTTTCCTGCTCCGCGTTCAGAGTGTGCGGACGTATTAGGCGCTCCTCCGGCGGCGGTGTAGCATAATCATAATCCACATCCATTTTGCATATGATGTTCGAAAATGCTCTCTGAAAGATTAACTATTTGAATTTGGTAAACAAATTTACTCCAAGAATTTTTTCTGGGCTTTAATTTGAGTAGACAGAATAATAAATGGAAACTGAGAGACTTTAAACTCCCATTTCTTTGCCAAAGCTGAACCAATTTCTAAGCTCGAGACAATTTTGTTTGTGGTTTGTCCTCAATACAATTTCATCAATTTTGGGTTTGATCTACTGTGAAATGTGATTCTGGAGTGGGTTATTTTTTGGCTGGTACTTTTGATTAATTATATATGTAAACAAAAGATGATAGTATTAGGTTTACTTACAGAAAATGCTCGCTATCGAGCGTTAACATTTTTAAATAATTAATGGATAAAGGGTGAAAAGATAAATACAATTGAATTTCGTAAAACTACTTTTTATACCATAAACCTATTTAAAATGAGAAAATGGGGAAAAAGTATAATGGTTTTGTGCAAAAGTATGTAACAGGCATAAGAAAGCATCACCGACCCGAGCCGAGTCCATATAGCCATGGCCATCTGTCTGTCTGTCTCTCTGTCTGACTGTCTGTCCATCTGTATGAAAGCGCTGATCTCAGATACTACAAAAGCTAGAGACCTCATATTTAAAATATAAATTTACGTAGTACCGAGACAATACAAGTTAATCATTTTTTTTCGATATCTCGTCCCGTTTAAAAGTGATTGATAAATTTCGATTCCAATCCAGTGTTTTTTGGGAATAGCTTGAAAGTTATAATAACTTTAAACTTTATAATTGTAACTTAAGTTCTCGTACTGCCGGTTCAATACAAGAATATCATTATATTTTCGATATCTCGACCCCTATAGAAGTCATCGGAAAAGTAAGATTCCAGACCAGTACTTTTTAGGTATAACTTCGGATTATACATAGTCTCACATTTATGTCCTACAAAATTTCCTTACGATCGTATCGAAGTTATTTACGATTCAATGTAATATAGTTTGGGGCCAATGGAAGAAGAAGAAGCAAAGTAATTGCATCTATGTATGAATGCAGATAAAGAATTATGAATATAAGAACTGGGTTCACGGTATCTCGTAGTCGGGCACTCTCGACTAGAGCAAACTTACCTGTTTATACTAATTGACACACCCATAAAATGCAAAAAATTGAGATGTAGAATAAAACTAGATGCCGAAATATGATCAAAATGATGATGATGAAATTTAATTTTTTCAAAAATTCATAAACTTGAGATGTAGAATAAAACTAGATGCCGAAATATGATCAAAATGGCCTCGGGATTGACAATCGGTTCAGATTTGACAAAGTTGTGGCAGTTTGAAGTCTGGGAATGTCGTTTATAAGGAACTTTTCGTTGCTTGGGCACTTTACAAGTCAATTTTTTTGTCACTTTTGGCGTGATTTTTGACAGAAAAATGAAACACCACAACATCACTTTTCGTATAGTTTTTTATACTAGTTGAGACACCTACAATCAATTAAACGTAAAATTTCAAGATTCTATTTTTTGAAAAATCAAAATTTGTAAGGGTCCCCCCTTATGCTTTTTCCGCCAAAAAAAGATGAAATTTAATTTTTTCAAAAATTCAAAAACTTGAGATGTAGAATAAAACGAAATGCCGAAATATGATCAAAATGGCCTCGGGATTGACAATCGGTTCAGATTTGACAAAGTTGTGGCAGTTTGAAGTCTGGGAAGGTCGTTTTTAAGGAACTTTTCGTTGCTTGGGCACTTTACAAGTCAATTTTTTTTGTCACTTTTGGCGTGATTTTTGACAGAAAAATGAAACACCACAAAATCACTTTTCGTATAGTTTTTTATACTAGTTGAGACACCCACAATCAATTAAACGTAAAATTTCAAGATTCTATTTTTTGAAAAATCAAAATTTGTAAGGGTCCCCCCTTATGCTTTTTTCGCCAAAAAAATATGAAAATTAATTTTTTCAAAAATGAATAAACTTGGGATGTAGATTAAAACTAGATGCCGAAATATGATCAAAATGGCCTCGGGATTGACAATCGGTTCAGATTTGACAAAGTTGTGGCAGTTTGAAGTCTGGGAAGGTCGTTTTTAAGGAACTTTTCGTTGCTTGGGCACTTTACAAGTCAATTTTTTTGTCACTTTTGGCGTGATTTTTGACAGAAAAATGAAACACCACAAAATCACTTTTCGTATAGTTTTTTATACTAGTTGAGACACCTACAATCAATTAAACGTAAAATTTCAAGATTCTATTTTTTGAAAAATCAAAATTTGTAAGGGTCCCCCCTTATGCTTTTTTCGCCAAAAAAATATGAAAATTAATTTTTTCAAAAATTAATAAACTTGGGATGTAGATTAAAACTAGATGCCGAAATATGATCAAAATGGCCTCGGGATTGACAATCGGTTCAGATTTGACAAAGTTGTGGCAGTTTGAAGTCTGGGAAGGTCGTTTTTAAGGAACTTTTCGTTGCTTGGGCACTTTACAAGTCAATTTTTTTGTCACTTTTGGCGTGATTTTTGACAGAAAAATGAAACACCACAAAATCACTTTTCGTATAGTTTTTTATACTAGTTGAGACACCCACAATCAATTAAACGTAAAATTTCAAGATTCTATTTTTTGAAAAATCAAAATTTGTAAGGGTCCCCCCTTATGCTTTTTTCGCCAAAAAAAATATGAAAATTAATTTTTTCAAAAATGAATAAACTTGGGATGTAGAATAAAACTAGATACCGAAATATGATCAAAATAACCTCGGGATTGACAATCGGTTCAGATTTGACAAAGTTGTGGCAGTTTGAAGTCTGGGAAGGTCGTTTATAAGGAACTTTTCGTTGCTTGGGCACTTTACAAGTCAATTTTTTTGTCACTTTTGGCGTGATTTTTAACAGAAAAATGAAACACCACAAAATCACTTTTCGTATAGTTTTTTATACTAGTTGAGACACCTACAATCAATTAAACGTAAAATTTCAAGATTCTATTTTTTGAAAAATCAAAATTTGTAAGGGTCCCCCCTTATGCTTTTTTCGCCAAAAAAATATGAAAATTAATTTTTTCAAAAATGAATAAACTTGGGATGTAGATTAAAACTAGATGCCGAAATATGATCAAAATGGCCTCGGGATTGACAATCGGTTCAGATTTGACAAAGTTGTGGCAGTTTGAAGTCTGGGAAGGTCGTTTTTAAGGAACTTTTCGTTGCTTGGGCACTTTACAAGTCAATTTTTTTGTCACTTTTGGCGTGATTTTTGACAGAAAAATGAAACACCACAAAATCACTTTTCGTATAGTTTTTTATACTAGTTGAGACACCCACAATCAATTAAACGTAAAATTTCAAGATTATATTTTTTGAAAAATCAAAATTTGTAAGGGTCCCCCCTTATGCTTTTTTCGCCAAAAAAATATGAAAATTAATTTTTTCAAAAATGAATAAACTTGGGATGTAGAATAAAACTAGATGCCGAAATATGATCAAAATGGCCTCGGGATTGACAATCGGTTCAGATTTGACAAAGTTGTGGCAGTTTGAAGAGTGGGAATGTCATTTATAAGGAACTTTTCGTTGCTTGGGCACTTTACAAGTCAATTTTTTTGTCACTTTTGGCGTGATTTTTGACAGAAAAATGAAACACCACAAAATCACTTTTCGTATAGTTTTTTATACTAGTTGAGACACCCACAATCAATTAAACGTAAAATTTCAAGATTCTATTTTTTGAAAAATCAAAATTCATAAGGGTCCCCCCTTATGCTTTTTTCGCCAAAAAAATATGAAAATTAATTTTTTCAAAAATGAATAAACTTGGGATGTAGAATAAAACTAGATGCCGAAATATGATCAAAATGGCCTCGGGATTGACAATCGGTTCAGATTTGACAAAGTTGTGGCAGTTTGAAATCTGGGAAGGTCATTTATAAGGAACTTTTCGTTGTTTGGGCACTTTACAGCCAGAAAAATGAACCGGCTATGATTTTTTTGAAAAAAAGAGATTAAACCGTGTTTTTATCCTAATCCCATTCAAAACAGGAAAAAAGGGTATTATGGTTTTGAGCAAAAGTATGTAACAGTCAAAATGAAGCATCTCCGATCCCATAAAGGCTATATATTATGGATCACTATCAACAGCCGAGTGGATCTTGCCATGTCCGTCTGTCTGTCCGTCTGTATGAACGCCCTGATCTCTGAAAATACATGAGCTAGAGACTTTATTTTTAAAGTATAAGTTCTCGTATTGCCGGATCAGATCAAGTTTATGTTTTTTTTTCGATATCTCGTCCCGGTTTCGATTCCAGACCAGTGTTTTTTGGGCATAGTTTGAAAGTCATAAAAGCTACAGACTTTATATGTGTGTTTTCGTTTTGCCGGCTTATCATTTTTTGTTATTGATAAATTTAGATTCCAGATTAGTGTTTTTTAGGTAAAGCTTAAAAGTTATAAGAGGTTGAGGCCACTTTATTTGCTATGTATACTCTCCTATTGCATACAAAAGTAAAAAATATTTCACTTTTTAGATACCTCCCCTCGATCTCCCAGAAATACGTATTTTTAGAGGTATGACCTTCGGATTATAAGAAGAAACAAAGCAATTGCATGTTGCGCAGTGAGCAGCTTGTGTTTGTATGTGTGTTTCTATGTATGAATGCAGATAAAGAATTACGAATGAATGTAAGACCTTGGATCAGGGTATATCCTAGTAGGGCACTCTCGACTTGAGCACTCTTACTTGTTTTTGTCTTAAATATTTCAATTATTTTTTTTCACATGTATAAGTAGTAAGACAAGGCCAGAAATGTGAGCTAATAACTAGTACATAGTATATAGTATATAGTATATGGTATATATGTATATGTATTACTGCTTACTTATGTCCAGTTTTCGATAGAGAGCACTTATTATGTCTCAATGCCGCCCCCAAAAAATACAAATGCAAATTAGTGGTCGAGTCCCATTAGAGCTGTTTGTTGTTGTTGTGCGTGATGCCGTGTTGCCTGATTATGCCCCGATTATGGCCAAGTGTGGGCTCAACAAGCTGTTGCCCCCAGCATATGCAATCTCAGAGTGATCACATAACTCTGCACCCAGACCCAAAACTCATTTATAGGCTATGCAGAGAGTTGTTGACAATGCGTTTGGCAAGCTAAGGTAAGGTGATTGGGGGGCAGGTGGCAAGGGGACTGAGTAAGTGCACATGCAGTTGGCTTCTCATTAGCAGCAGTTAGAATTTTGGTCTGTTGTTGTAGTTGTGGAAATTGCATGTCAGCCAAATCTGAAATTATGTAAATTGTGCAATTTGGCTAGTCCGCATTTAATTCAATGGCAACACTACCAACAAAAACAAAAATTACCATTGCATGCCACAAAAGGCGTCACGTAATGGGCAAACAACCAAATACCTGCAAGAACAACCAAAAAATGTCCAATAAGCAAACGTTTTTAATTAAATTTGTAATTACCAAGGCAGCTGAACTTCGGCTGCTTTTTCAAATAAATACAAAAAGAACAAAATAAAAATTCAATTAAAACAAGAGTGGGCTAGTCGAGATAGTTTGCAGATACCCAGTACTTACCTCTAGCTTTAAATCTATATACATAGTATTATATTCTTATGTATTAAGCAAAAATCCAAACAATTAGTGTCTGGCCAATGTCAAAAAAAAAAGTCGGGTATCCGAAAAAATTGCAATTGATATTTGTTTATGTATGCAATGTCTCTTAGAATAACTTGTCTTAAATAATCTTCAGTGCATATTTACAAATTAATCAGTATAAAGCAAATATAGTTTCTTGCTTTTTACTAGATATTTTGAAAATTGTATTTCATGTCGTGAGCGATAATATTAAGCCAACCGTTTCTGGCCATAAATCTATCATTTGAATACCAAAACTGTTGCAACCAATATAAAAATGAGTAGACTTTTTTTTAAAGCTGACAGTTTCATTTGAATAAGCCATAGTTTATGACTACTGCAACCCTACAAATATATCTAATTTTATAAAGTTGGTTTATCGATTGCCAGCACGAAGTGAGCTGATGAATATTTTTGCTAACTCCTATTTGATGTTTATAAAAATGCTTTGAATAATCGTTAGTTTAATGGGAATTTACACAAGAAATGTATTTGCTTCGAAATCTCCATTCCTTACAATTTCAAGTGAGTCATAAAAACCCCCCAATTCCTATCCAGTATTTCCAGAGCCTTCTAAGCAAGAATAGAATAGAGCGCTTAAGCACTTCCACGATTGATGAACAGACAATCTGCTTAACAGCCAGAAGCAGTTCCAATAAATGGATTGTGGCCACGTCAGCAGTTTTTCATTTGTAATATTCGAACTGCTCCCGCTTTGTACTGCTGCACTGGTGTAAAGCGCTGCTCGACTGCATTCAGTGGCGATTTCAATTAAGCATATGAAAGCAGCGTTTGCCACACAATGCGGCACTCGGCAACAATTGAGTGGGCAGTGCCACATAGCTGTCTGTTGGCAATTGGCTGCTATCAGTCCGGGTCACTCATTGTCAGTTGTCGCTTAGTGGCTGCCCGGCTGGCTGCCCGGCTGGCTGGCTGGCTGGCCAACTGCAAAGGCAAAGTAATGCCAGCCAGCACTGGAGTTGCAAAGCGTTTTGCGATATGCGTTTTTGTGTCTGTGATCATCTGTGTGCAACCGGAAATGATATATAGAGCCAAGTCTCCAGCTCCCAACTAAAGGGTGTGTTGGTGAGAAAGAAAGTTGGTGGACGGACTGCCTTTGGTATGGAAATTGTAAGGCATGCATTGTTCTGAGGCATGTGCATGCCTTTGCCAAGTAACGAATGCTCATGCCTCTGTTGCCATATTTGGCTTGTTAATCTGCTGTTTGCCACGACTGCTGCCAATTTTCATTAAAGGCAACGCGGCGCTACAAGTCAAGCTAACATGAGCAGCCCTCAGATTTCTTTTGTATGCCCTAGCTGAGGGTATTTTCATTTGGTTACGCATCAGCGAAGGCATCTCCGGTCTTAAAGTGTAAATTGTTATTGTTTAACTTTACCATATGAAGTCGATCTGCTTTGAAGCTTGATGAAACTGAAACATATTATTACCAAAAATTATACTATCGTACTAATAGCTAATAGCTCCCACAGATCCCATCGGTCGAAAATATCTAAGATATTTAAATATATATTTGAATTGGATTGGAGCTATAGGAACTATTAGTCAGCACCGAGTTCTTATAAAAACAACTTTTTATTGATATTTGGTGAATTACAATTTCTAAGAAATTTTGCAATTCAGAATTAAATTTAAATGTTAGCAAGAGTATGTAATCAAAAAGCTGTTCTTTTTTTATTTTTCTGTTGCTGTATAGTAAACACACACTCAAGCAAGCCCCCACACACACACACACACACACACAGTCCCTGGCTCGTTGGCAACCTGTAGACACAGTCCCCAAGCAAACATTCAGCTTACTCAAAAGCCACAGCAAAGGTAAAAGGTAAAGGCAAAAAGGCGTACCACACCCATCAATAGTTTCAATCTCAATGGCATTCAACTCTTTGAGGACAGGCGGCTGGCATTTTGAAAGAAAACCGTACTAGGATATAGAATGCTTAGAGCCCTTGCGCTCGTTGGGTGAAGTGCCAAGGCAACTACGTAGGATGTTGCTAAGTTTATGCCTGGAGTCGGGATACAAATAAAAGTTAATAGAATATATCTTTACTTTTATTTACAGGCATAATTCTCAGCTGAACTAGTCAACCATTTGCATAGCTTTAGCGACTATGTAAGTTCAAGATGTTAGGCAAATGTTGCGACTTCTTAGCTGTTGACTCAGTAACTGGATCAATCAATTTAACAATTTTTCGTAGGTCAGTCATGAACACATCGGCTGTTCTCAGCCATTGATCCAATTGTTCCATTAATGTTTTTTCTATAGTTATATATTTGAATTAGTTGATCATTAAAGGCACAGCTTGTGTCCTGACTTACCAGTTGACTTAATTAGCTGGGAGTTCAAGAGCAGAATCAGCAAAATCGAACCGCAGTTGTCACTTAACATGTTTAAAATTAGTTCAATATTATATTTAGTTATATGTGAAATAATATGTATTGAAATGCTGTGACCAATCGATTGTTGCAAATTAAATAGTGTATAGATACAGTAAATATTGTATAAGTATGTTAAAATATAGCTATTAACATTAAACAATATACCACCAATTGTAATTCGAATTCCCTTATTAATTAGATAGTTCGTCCATAACAAACATGTCAATTTGTAAGTTCAATTTCTGTTCAGCTGAGTTAATTCTTAAAACCAGTCATTGAACACACACACACACACAACCTGCGAACTTTTGTTGACTTTGTGTAGCAGTGCTTTTGAGTTTGTAAGTTTCTTGATTGCTTATGACACAAATTGCATTTGTGGATGACAACAAAAGCTTTGGTCATGCCAACAAGATGATTAAATTACTCATACGCCCCATGAGCACGCGAAGAGCGGCCAGTGGGCGACAACACTGTGTACAACTTTCTGTAGAGTTATTGTTATTGTCTTAGTTTTTATGTTGCCTGGAATTTAGTTAATTAAGTTTTACAGCAGCCCAACAAGCGCCAGTAAACACGTCCCTCTTGGCCCACAGTCTGGCATTTAATTAGTTTTTAATTATATTGCAGTATATTTTTTTCCTAAACGCTTTACAAACTGGACAACGAGCTCGAGAGTTTGGTATTTGTTTTGAGTTTAGTTCATTTTATTTGTATTTGCCGGAAAACGCCCACAGCTCAACGCCTTCTACTTCAGCGCATGGATTATTTAGCACATTATTTCTACACGCTTTGTTTTGCTGCAGTTTGTTTTTTTCTGCCAGCCTCAGCTTGTGTTGTGTAATTAAGTTCATTTTATTTATTTTTTTTTTTTTTTTAATTAATAAAATTTTAGTGCTGATTGACGCTGGCAGTCAAAAATATTCAGCCATCAAGGACAACAAGGACAACATCATCATCATCAGCAACAGCGCTGATTGAAATAGCCAAGCAAATATGCCACTTTTCTGCAATTTTAAACGCATCTGTGAGAATGCGCCCGCAGTCATAGAGGAGCTGTAGCTGTGCAAATATTTACACACCACGTTGGCAGTGCCATCAGCCACCGCAAAACAATAAAATTCGCAATAAACCAAATGGAAAGCGCCACCAGAAATGGAAATGAGGAATTGCTGCTGGCGCATGTGAAATGCATGCGATGCCAAACAAAGCAACAACAACAACAGCTGAAAGGAAGTAACGGCAAAGCAACTACAAAACCAAATTTCAAGGAAAAGGGCAAAGTTTGCAATTGCCAAAGTGTTTAATACCCTACAATGAATTGTATATTTCTAGATGTCAATCCAATGATCATTAAAAAATGGTTCCATAAAATTTATTGTAATAATTTTCTCTTTCTTTTCTTTAATTATTGTTAATTATTAAGATTATGAGGCTTATATTTATTTTTTTATGTCAGAGATGTTTTGCTTACACTTTTTACTTGACTTTATTATTTAGTTAGTTTTTATTTCACTGACCAGTCAGACCCGCTTAGACCCATTGCAAAGTGAACATTAGATTCGTTGTATCCATATTAGCAAAGGGTTAAACACAGCGGAACGGAATGGAACAAAACGAAACGTTTTTCATAACTTAAATTGCACAAGGCACAAATGTGCGACTGACTGGAAAATCAACACAAAAGCCAACACAACAATCACCACCACAACAACCAGAACAGCAAACTGCAGTTAACTTTGGTTTCGTTCCGACAAATACAATGATACTGGGTCAAGACAAAGCAATTAGCAACACTGCTTCAAGGCACTGTTTGCTGTTGTGGGAATATGCAGCTGCATCATGTTAAAACTCTGACTTCTTTAATATTTTATTTACTAAAAAAAAACTGCAACAGTATAAATAGCCATTTAAGGAACGTCTTTGTTGCCGATTCTGCCATGTCCGTCTTCTCTTCTATCTCTTCGGAATCATCGGGCTCCTCCGAATCGACCTTATAATGAGGACATGTGCCAGTGAACTCTTCAGGGTTGTCATCTGTCATGCATATAAAATCCGCTCTTATAATGTATACATGGATTTAAGATATTTACCAGTCGTCTCCTCAATTAGCTGGGTGGGTGCTGGCACCCTCTGGCTTAGTCGGGAACATGAGCCGCCCTCTGATATGCATATGGAATCAGTTCTTATAGTATTATTAAATAAACTATACTTACCAGCATCCACTTGGCTGCAAACCCACAGCGCAATCAGCAGAATCAATGCAAATGAATAGTGACGCATGACGATCCCCAAGAAACTACTTGCTGCACTTTATTTACAGGCTCCTATTATGGGGCTACTTGATTTAACAGACTTCTTATTAATTGGTTCCAGCTATGCTAGATTTTGTTGATTTAACAACTAATTCTTTCCTGTTTAGCAGTAGACTATTCTACGCTTTTCTTTAGTTTTTGTCTAAAAATCTTTTCATGTAATGAAGTAATTGTAAATGTAATAACTGATAATAATTGAACACTTACAATTACTTGAAATGAAATAATAATTATCTATTGATGATTCTTGTTAAAAAAGTAATCACTGCATTGAAATTAATCATGTAATTATAATAATATATTTATTTTTATATACATACATTATTTAATTATAAACTCATTTATTAACACATACTCAGGTCAATTAATAATAATTGTTATAATTATTTTAAATTTTATATAAATTCTCAAGCAAGTCCGACACATTTTAATATTTTAATCACATTGCGGTTAAATTTTTTTGCTTTCTTCTTTTATATTGATAATCCTTCGTGCATAATTATAAGCACATCAATTAATTAGTACCCTTACACAATATACTAAATCTTAAACTTATATTTTTTACTCACTCCCGGCACAACTTTATTTTGAATGCCTCATCAGAAGTTTATCCTATTTGATGCTCTCACTTTGTGCAGCTTGTCGCTGAGTCACTTTAATATCCTGTTAACAAAGTTCGCTTCGGATGAAGTTTGCCAGTTTGCTTCGATCATCATCATCATCATCATTAAGTGTCTTATAAGGCGTCTTTCGCTTTGGCCTTAGCTTTGATTGACCTTTTTTCTTGGTAGCTGCTTTCGATAAGCTATGGCTACGTATAGTATTTAGCAGATTTACTGGCCTCCAAGCTTCACCTTTGAAGGCGGCTTTAGCCACAATTTCTATTCGTGTATTGTGAATCAACGTTTTTCTACCCTATTCGCAGCACCATTCTGGCATTTTCTTTTATTGCCTGTCCAAGCCAATTGCTTTGCTACAAGGGGCGCGGTCAGCGGTCAGTTCTACTGATAAACGGCTTATGGCATTGGTCGCTTAAAGTCCTTGAGTTTTTCTGCTGGATTTAATTTCACTTGCTTTGGCCATTTACTGCACCAAAATTAAAGCCATAAAATGGAATTTTTAGTCGAGAAGTGCAGGAAGTTGTTAGTTGGAAAATTTCAGAACGGCAGCAACATTCAGTTGCAATTGAAGTGATGCACTTGTTGTCACAGTTGTAGTTGCTGTTTTTGTTGTGTGCTCGACGCCGTGTGCAATTATCACCTGAAGCTATATGTACAGAAGCAGCACAAGCAAAAGCAACACTACCAACAACAACAACAGCATTATGTGCTCAAAATGTAAATGTCATTTGTGTACCAAGCAGCAACATGGCGACAGCAACAACAACAAGTGCAATAGCAATGGCAACGGCAAGTGTTGCACATTTGAAAAATGTGCTACAAGTGAAGTGCCAGCAGCAAAAAATGGAGGTACCGAAAGCAACCAGAAAACCCAGTGGAACCCATTGGAACCAAGCTGGTTATGCTGCTGCTGCTGTCCTTGGCTCTGCGTATGAATAAATGTTAAAACACAATCGAGAGCTGTAAATTCCGAGCAGTCAGCAGGTAAAATAGGTGTGAAAACAAAAAGAAATAACCCATAGAGAACAAAGAGCAGACCGGAGAAGAGAATGAGGACAATGCCGGGCCCAAGGCGCCCCTAATTGGTATAATAAAATGTCATAAAGGGAAAGAGCATTGCGACTGGCCAGTCAAGTTATGCGGGAAATGTGCGACAGCATGGCGAAGTGTCAGGAGTAAGAGATGGCGGTATGCAGAGAGAGGGGCCAAGTGTGTGCAGGTTAGCTGATTGGTTTCAGGTGTGCTAGGGAGAAATGCTGGCAAAAGTTTTGCAACGATTTAAAGTTTCAAGCACTAATGGCATAGATATATGGTACACTTAAGAAAGGCACTGAATAATGTCCAGAGAAAATATGAATAAGAAACTAAATCTATTCCTTAGAAATGTTCATAAGTAAATAATATAAAAGCACAGCTAATAACTAACAGCTAACGTACAATTGTAGTTTAAGGATTTAAGCCTATCTATATTATAATCTTTGTATCAATCTGCAATTCTAGATTTATCTGTTAATATAATCTGCTTTTATTCATCCGATGAACTCCTGAGTGGAGCACTTACTTATTACCTTACTTTCTATATTTTATTCCAATTCAATTCGTTTTTATTGATATTTTCTCAGTGTATATCGAATTTATCGACTGTTTTGTTTTTTATTGGGTATTTTTCAAGCGCCTTCAACTGTAAGGAAGCAATTGTCGAGTGACATACAGAGATATAAAGCCCCAATATATGTGCCCATATATCAACTGTCGATGCTTGTGCAATGCTTTACCGCCACAATCAACAAAATTAGTTTCATTTCCAGCAAATGGCATGACAGTCGTCCAAAAACACCCACCCCCAGCCAACCAGTCGACCCACATAGCAAACTGCGCTTTAAGCTCAGTTATCTGCCTTTATTCCCCTCTCTCTCTCTCTCTCTCTCTTTCCTCTATCTGCCTGCTCTTCTTCTATTCAATTTCCCCTCCTTCTTTCCTCGCACTGGTTTTGATGGTTTGCTGGCGCTGCTTTTGATCTTTTGCGAAGGTCTGATAAATGATAAGGTGCCTGGTGGAAGCCAGACAGACAACGAAAAAAAAATAACAAATTCTCCAAAGTGTAGAAAATTGCGCCGCAGGTGTGTGGCTATCAGCCCGCATCACCTGCCACGAGAGAGAAATGGCTGCTACTGGGCAAGTATCCGCATTCCCTTTTTAAAGTAATAAATGCGCGCAATGAAGCAAATCTTTGCTGCAATTTGTGTTGCAAAATAATTCAATTTTTAATAAACATACAGTTAAATGACGCATTTGCCAACAAGCAGCAACATTTTGCATTAACTGACAAGCCCTCCCCTTCCCCTTCCTCTTCCTCTTCAGCCACAGCTATAGCTGTCGGTCAAGGTTGTGCTATGAATAATGCTTGTCTGCTGCATTTAATTAAACTCAAAAGAATATTGGATAAGTTTGTAATTTATGCAAATGGGGAGATTCCCTTTCATCTCTTTATCGCTTTTGCCTATAATAAGCCTTCAGTTGCAGTTCACCGTTTACAGCATTCACATTTATGCAAAGGGTGCTGCCTCAGCGTATGTCTTCATTCGCTTCTCTCCCGCACACAAAATATCACTCATACGCAACGTGTTTGCGGCCGCTTGGGCCATGTTTACGCAACTCTCCGCGCACCACTTGCTGTCCGTCAATATTTTATTGGCTGCTCTTGCCTTTCACATTGTGAGCAGTCAGATACAGATATACATATACACCTATGTGTACACAGTAGCACACAGATTCGCAAGTGCACAATTTAATTTGTGCCGAACCATTACAAAAGAAATACGAATGTTTAAGAGGAGAGTGCCAAACTTATAGATATCTTGCAGTCTTCAGTCTGTAGTCAATAGTTTAACACACATTCATACTTTATAAATATGGACACAGACAAGCATTTTATTTTATTTTTACTTTACTACTACATAAAATACCAATTGTTTGTCTTTTCAAATGATGGAGATATTAATATTTTAATACAAAATTTCTACTTATGGTAAATGAGAATATATTTATCCTGAAAATATAAAGATACAAACGTATTTTCATTATACCCTTTTTCAAATATGTATAATACAGCTATAGGGTATACAAGTATATAACATAGTCGCCTATTGGGTTATTGGGAATCCGCGCTGCTCGGTGATGCTCAAGGACAGTGGAAATATGATAAGAGTCCATTGGTTGATCCATTTAAAAAACTTGTAGTAATTGTAAGTACAAACAAACATTGGATTTTATTATATGTTTTTATAATATGTTAATGATTGAGTGGAAAATAACAAATTTATATTTTATATTCTATTACAGAAACTTAATCCGGTTTATTTATTTATGTATTCAAGTATTTGACAAATTTCTAATAGCATTACATACCTTTAATTTCATTATAATTAAACCATTACATATTATATAAAATTACGTTGGCTATGCTGTGCTCATCCATATTATCCTTTACAATCCATTTTCATTTGTCAGCATTTGTCGTCAGCTTCTTCTTCTTTTTTTATGACATTATATATATATATATTTCTGGGCTGCCAGAGCTGCAGAGCATTGCCACTTCGCTCTGTCCCAGCTCCACCTTTTTTTTGTGGTGTTTTTCTTTTTTTGTCGTGTCGTCCACTAACCCCGTTACACCCTCTTACGCTCTTCACCCTGGTCTATTTTCTTTTTTTCATTTACTTATTTGTTGTGCCATTTTATTGTCTTCATCCAGTGGAGCACACGAAACAGGATGATGATGAGTTTGGATGCTGGGCTCCAGCTTCTGTTTTACACTGGCATACACTCGAGTATTTGCATTTTTTTTCGGTTTTCCGGTTTTTTCAACTATAGGAACGCCCCCCGCCACCACAACAGATTCAAGTCCCGTAGCTTGTTTTAATTTCGTTCTCTTTTTTTTAGCATTTCGTTTTTATTTTTGTGTTGGTTTGGCAAAGGGTACAGGAGGGTGAGTGGTGGGGGGGGGAGAGATTTTCGATGACAACGCTGCAAAATTGCAGCTCACAATTTTTTTGCTAGGCCCCATTGCTGCATTTCAATTGAATTGTCAGCGTTTTGCTGTGAAAATGTGTCATAAAATGTTGGCTCGTTAAGATGTCACGCATTCATTTAAAGTCCTCCCGTTAAAATCGATGAAAAATATAATTAATTTCGGTTTTTTTCTTTTGTTGCATTGCTACCAAGGAACTCGAAAGCTTTTAGCTGCAACTTAAACTCATTAATTATTGTCAGCACAAAACGAGTGGCATTCAGATCTTTAATCCGTCCTGAGCCGCTTTGTGGCTTTCACAGAATGGTTTTACTTAGCAAATGCGGGAAAAGGGAAATAAAACAAAATCAAATGGATTTCTCAATAAAACATATTGGAATACATGACAGCATCCAAAATTAAGGAACAAATTGTTTCGCAACGATTTCGAATTATTCTCACATCGTCATGTAGCCTAATTAATCATATTAAAAGTCTCTCAGGTAAAATAGGAAAATTTAAATAAATAACCAGTTAAATCGTTATATTACTGATGTTTAATGCGTGCAATGTTATTAAGTTCTTGCATTCGTAAAAATACTAATTTACCCGTAATATTGCGCATAATTGAAGTATATATTATATGCGAAATGTTGTGACATAATTCAGCACTGAAGCCCATTGAGTGCCAATTAAATATTGTCACTTAAACCAAAATAATTAATGTATATTTGTACAATGCACTGCTGTCAGTTGTCAGCTAGCATAAGCAATTTTTCACACAACTTTCAAGCGATTGAGCAACCGCAAAAACATATCAAATAAAATGTTGAGTGATATTCGCCCTTTTCAATAATTCCCATGTCGATGGGCAACTGCAGCTGTCAAATTGTATAAACTCAAAATCGACAAGAAAAAACGCTCCATTTTCAACTAAAAATAAAAATAAATAAAAAAAAAACTTGACAAATCAGACAGCCAAAATAAAGAGAGAGAGAGAGCTAGCATTGGAGTAACATAAATTTCAGATGAGGACAGCATAAGCCAAAGAAGCGCAAGTTTGCCACACTACGACATAATTTCCCATTATAAAGATAAGGGCAACACATGCGTGGCGGTTGAGAATGTGTGAAATAGAGTCGGACTTGAGAAGCTGTCTGTTTGCTTTGGACTTTGGCTATAAATAAGTTAGTAAGCACTGGCTAGAGAATGACCAGCTACAGCTTTGACTCTCTTGGACAACTTACAGCCAAGCTAGACCCAAGTGGCAGTCACAGGCACCGCAACTAATCAGCCACAGTGCAAAGGCGACGCCTCGCCCAGCAAATTGCAATTTGTGCACAGCAAATTGGACAGTGTATCCAGTCGAATACCTAAGCGGTATCTGTCTGTCTGTGTGTGTGTGTGTGTGTGTGTGCGGTGTCAATTAAGTTTGTTTGTATGAAAATTGCTTTGGTTACTCGTAAATGCTGAGCTGCTAGTTGCAACGGTCAACGCGACGTATACGCAATGTTTGCTTTGCTGCACGGCTCGAGCACAAACATCTTTGCTAGTCAGAAATCAATCAAAATTGTTATAAAAGAACTATTCAAATGAAGCTTAGTGACTAGATATCAGTATATCTTGGCGAAGTTCGCCAAATTTTAATGCGATTAATTTTTAAAAATATTAAATAATTGTGCTAAAATAAACAACATACATAATCTACAAGCAGTTGAGTTTCCCCAGGATGACTTTTTATGGAACGTGTTATTCATTCAATTAAATAATTGTAATTTGTACAGCTATAAAATGGTATTGGACCATTAAATATCAATACAGGACAATTCTATGCCGAATTGAAAGCCGCAACAGTTTTTGCAAAGTTCTGGGAGTTACAGTTTACAAAGCATTCCCAAGCCATTCTAATTAAGGATTTAATTATCTTAAAATAATAATAAAAAATATAAATAAAATTTAAATTGATGAATATTTGCTTGTCTGCACTGCCGAGGAGCAAGAGGAATCTCAATTTATTTGGCCAGACAAAAATTGGAGAAGCAACTAAAAGTAGCTAGCCAAATGAAGCTAATTAGATTGCGTCAGGCAATTTGCAGGCATCAAGACATTGACTAGCAGCCTTGGCAGGCAGACGGACAGACTGAAAGACTGAAAGACAGAATTTAGGTTGATGTGGCCAACTTTTGTGATTCGTGGTGTGAGAGAAGTGCTTTGAGGCAACACACATCAATGGCAGGCGGCAAGTTGTAGTTGCAAATTTGATTAGCTGCTAATTAATCTCATTAATTGAGACGACTCAAAGTTTAGTTTGCGAAAACTGGCGACAGCTGTGTGCGGAAATTGTCAGAAATTGACATCTTAATGCTACACCGGCAGCCAACAAGAACATCCTGTCGCTATATCCTGCACGTAATTGCTATTGTTTATAACCCCTCTATAGCTCTAGAGCTATCTGCATTTATTTGATTATAATTTTCTTTTTTTGCCACATGGCATAAACCCCAAAACTAACACAAAACGCTGATGCCAACAATTTTTTACTGTCGAGCTGACGCTGCGCTAATGTCTGCGGTTTGGTTTTTGTGGCAACCAATCGATGAATGGGAAAAATAGGTAGAAAAAAAAGAGGATACAAATTTGAGCTACAAATTGCACAGCCAAAATTGTTATCCAGAGAGCGCACAAATTGCGGTAAAAGACGGTGAGGTAAAAACGAATTGAAGGAAACACATGGACAGAAAATTGTGCTTCAAATTCACAAAAATAGAAAACCACAACTATTTCTACGTGTGAATGTATGTCTGTTTGTATGTGTGTGTGTGTGTATTTGTTTAAAGAAGAGCTGCACAGGTAGCTGTAAGCAAATATGCAAAAACTGTGAATTTGTATTCAATTTTGCAAAGGGCCACAAAACGTAGCCAAGTGGATGAGCGGGCGACAGGTCGATTACAGCTCTGACCCCTATTTCTGCTCCTCCTACTCCTACTTCTCCCTTTTTGCTGGACAGCAAAAGCGCTTCCAAACCGAAGAACAGAGTAGTTGACCAGCCAGTGAACTGACACAGCGTATTTCAAAATTGATCACCGGAACATCCGTGCGCTGACCGGAAATGCGCAAATGCAATTGCAACTGCACTTCATGACGCGCCCTCTCTCTCCCTCTCGCTCCCTCTCTATCTCGTTCTCTCTCTGATAGTGTCTGTGATTTATATGTATGTGCGTGCATTAGTGCGTCGCATATGAATAACTATTTTGCATCTAGCGATTGTTTGAAATATCTCAGGCTTCATTGCGTTTGAATTCAGTTTGCAATATCGAGCGCTCTTTGAAGTAGAAGTTCAAATTGTAATTTTTGTATTTAAAAAAAATAGATTTTTAAATATCAATATAAAAAAAATTGTACATGAAAATCTAATAGTTTAAGTGTATCACTTAATATAATAGCTTAAATCAGCTTCAGCTTCAGCTTTAAGCCCATTTTAACCGTTTCCAATGGGAAATTGGAGCATCCGTCGCCTCAGCTTTTATGTTTCCCGTGTAGTATGAGCTTTGTTGTACTAAATTGCAACTATGTCTGGTTGTAAATTTTAATAAAATCAGCCAACATAAAATGCCAAAAGTTTGGTGCTCCAAAAGCGCCCTTGCGGCGAGTTTATAAACAAGAGACAAAAAAAGAATTAATTTACACGCGGAATGAGAAAAAGGAGGAAGTTGGTGCGGAAAGAGAAACGAAATGAAGGGGCGACGGGTTGCAGCTGGTTTGGGCCAAATGGCGCCAAACTATGAAAACTAATTTAAGTACTTAAAGGACGTGCGAGGTGGAGAGCGCGAGAGAACAAAAGAAAAACACATTGCAAAATGCAAAACTTGTGTTGACACGACATCTAGGCGCCCATACACCCCTCTCCCATACCCCTCCTTCGCCACCTAGCACACCTGGCTGACTGTGGATTACAGGGCGAATGCATTACACTGACACAGAGTTAACATTTCTTTGACAGAGTGACAAACTTCGCACGTTGCACAAAAGACGGCGGCAAAACTTGTGCAGATTGCTACAACCCTTCAAACCTCCAACCCCCAACCCTTAACCCCCTCCACGTCCTAAGCCCTCGATTGGGTTGGGTTGGCAACCCTGGACTGCGGCTGCGTTTTTCTGTGTTACACAAACCTGGTACTTAGTGAAAAGTGAAAAACCAGTGTTACAATGTTGAGCTTTTAACGGTAAATTGTTGCGCCAGAGACAAAACTTTGCTTATTTCTTTCTTTTTGCAAATGAACAACAACAAAAAAGTTGGCCAAGGGTTGCGAGTAAAACGGTTGGAGGGTGTTTGCACTCAAGGGGGAGACGCGGCCATCGTCAGGCAGCCAAACAAAATGTGTCAAGCAAGTGCAGTGCTTCAAGCTCAAATTTATGCAGAGTGCGCCAGTTTTGGAGAGCAGGATGAAGAAACCAGTTGGGAAAACAGACCTCTAAGCGCTCCAAGTGTACTGTAATTTGAATGGAGCTGCGCAAATTCTCGAGCACTAACTGAAATTATATAACAAACTTTAAGCAACAAAAAATTATATAAAAAAAAGAAAAATACTTTGGCATAACGAATATAAGATGCCCTATAAAGATTAAAGTTTGTGTAAAGAAATATTAATAAAATCATTATAATATATTAGATAATATTAGGCACAACATATTTGTATGTGGTAAATGTTTACTAATCGTATATTGATTTGCACAATTTGTATATATTCTTATATATTTATAAAAATGTATACATATATTTTGTAATGCTTTTTGAATATGAATATGAATAAAACCTAAAATTATACTCAGTCTGCAATCCTTTTTATATGGAATACATATTGATAAGATCCAATACATTTTGTGTAATAACGATATTAGTTTACCATTGTTTTTATATATTAAAAATAAAGCTATTTAGCTAACAAGTGAATAACAGCAGAAATTCTATTTTAAATCCAATATAACCTTTAACAAAGGGCAAAAGCACAGCAAATTGCAACGCTTGTAGTTTGCCAAAGTTAATCAGCATTTTTTTTTGTGCGAAAAACTTTTAATGGGGTGTAGGGTTTAGTGGTTCGTAGCTGGGGGTGCATAGGAGAATGTACCGTTACTCCACAAATAATAGCAGCTGCAACTAAACGAATTTTCAGTTTATGAATAAACTGAAATTTTTGTTAACGAAATTCAACAACCAATTTTTGTAAATCAAAAAGTTAAGTTCAGTGTGATTGACTAAAATATACCCAGTACTAGAGCTGAAGTACTTTTATAAGGCATATATGCTTAATTTTAATACTAGAATATACCTGCTCCTTATATGATTTTAAAATAAAATGTTCGCCATGTTACATATACCCAATTGGTTAAACTATCCTTCTTGCTCATTCTTATGGCTACAGGGTATACAAATTGAAGAAAATGGAGCTCGCTGTTGGACAGCAACTCAACAACTGAAACACCGTGTAGCTGACATATTTACTGAAGGCTCAAGCGGTGGTGCGGTGGTGCGGCTCGTGGTTCAGTTTGCCAGCTGTTGGTGATGTAGGCTTGGACCACATCATAGACTGACAGCGACAACATAAACGACGGCTTGAATGACATACGAGCGGTGGCCAAACGTTTGGTGGATATAATCATAGCCGATAGTAGCGCAAAAGCAAAATGAAAATGGCGAAGGCATCGGAAAATGAAAAGCTCCCACCAAGCTGACAGGCAAGAGCACCACTCAAGCAACAACATCAATTGGATGGCGGCTGCTGTTGCTCCTGTCGAGTGGTGCCGGGGTTTTGTAACGTTGTCACTTAAGAGAGAGAGAGAAAGAGAGAGAGAGAGAGTGAACGAGAGATAAAGAGGGAGGAGGGCTGAGGTTGGGGGTCAATTGACTGTAAGTAGCCTGGAGCACTGACTGAACCAACTGTGCTGCAGTCTGTTGGGCATTAGGATTAGAAGTGTTTATGCAAATGCGGACAACTTTGAGTGATTGCCTCGGCAAAGAGATTCAGGATACAGGACAGGAAGTTGAGGCGACAGCAACCTGAGCTCAACTCCAAGTATGCAGCCATTTAAATCTGTTAGAAAATTGCTTCTAAATCGTTTACATAAACAGTTTTTGAAATGTTTAGCGATTCGCTTACAACCAGCACGCAATTGAAGCTGGGGGCAGTACTTTCGTGTAGGGTTGCTGTAGTATCTATATTAAATAGAGACAAATTTATTGAAGGGCAAGCGCTGAAAAATGTATTGGCTCATGCAATGTTTTTAACTTTAGCAGTATGTTTAGTATATAAAATTAAATAATAAAGATCTTAAAAATCAAAATAGTCTCATGCAAAAGTTTTTCACCTATTTTGCGACCATGTGGATTTCACCAAAAAACATATATTTAATAACTCTTTATGTTGATCTTTGAAAATAAGTTTTTACTTCTACTGTACAATCTTGAGCCTGCATTTTAAACCCAGAGGTGTTGATTAAAAAAAATAGCTTAAAATCTCTCTAATGAGTTTTCGCATAGCTCATAAAAAATAAATATAAAACCGATCGGATGAGATAAGAACAGCGTCTACAATTTTCGCCATTTGGTTCAAACTGTTCCATAGTACATACATACGTCCAAGGTTCAGTTTCATAGCCTGTACCGTTAAGGCAGGGATTAAGTCCTTAATCATCAATCTGGCAGTCTTAATAAAGTTCAATCTACTGTTTTATTCATTCAGATTAATAAATTTATATCTGAACGGAATATTTGTTTTCTTTTTTGTTTCTTCAAAACTCATAAGAATTGGCCAGGTTTCATTTATATATATATTTTTTTTCTACCCAATCTGCTTTCATAAAATCCCTTTTTCCCAGTTTTCCCCATACCTCCCTTCATTATCTTCCTCAATGTGTTCTGCTTTTCTCACTCCATCCCTTTCCCTTTCCATTCCCCTTCTCTTCCTCTTTCACATTACCTGCCGCCCTTCCATTCGCAAATTGTTGTGCATGTCACGTAAGCAACGCGTTTAAAAACGCCTACGAAAATCGTCCGCGTTTCCTGTTTTTTATTCCTCTTGCAACAATAAAATGTCCGCCATTACGCGAATTTATTTGCGGTTATCCAATTTGGTCGCAATTGCAATTAATTTCTCACACATTTTTAAGTGACTTTTGTTGTCGTTGCCAATGCCGGCTGACTGGCGGCTATTTGTCCTTTGTTGCATTCCACTTAAAAATAACAACAAAAAAATGTGTATATGTAAGCTTGCAGCTCAATTTAATGAGTTACATTTGTCTAATAATTTAATTAAAAATGTGCGATAAAGGAAACGAAAGGAAACCATATCACGTTGAAACGTTTTCAATTTGTGCACCATTAAAAACTCAAATCAAAATGCTGGTGAAATGCTTGACACAATTCCATTCGCTTTTTGCCCTGCTGTCCTTTGCAATCTTTTGCGCCAGCAAGCAATTGCAAAGGGTCGGCAGGGAAAGGGGGGCAGAGCCCGAACCGCAACAATGAAAGTCCTTGGAAAAAGTATTTCACTTTCACGCCGCAGCTGCAGCCGCAAGAGTCGAGACTTTGCTAAGTCTCTCAGCCCAGGCCAACAGATTTCGAGTAAGTAATTGCTGCAGTTCTCATTGCAATTCTCACTGCCACTTGCCACTTGCTACACTGCCTCTGTGCCACACAGCTCCAGTCCCCCAACCTTTAGCTCTAGACTCGGTGCTCTGCCTGCTACGTTTGCTTAATTGTCTGCAGTTTCCTTTTCAGCTGCTCGGCTCTAGTATTTTTTTGCCAGCTTTGCTTGGCCATTGCGTCAAGTTCGGTTGAGCCTTAAAGCAAATCAATTAAACTGAACCCACAAGTAAACGCAAGAGAGCAAAGGCCAGCAGCAACAACTCATCCAGCAGCTGTGGCTTTTAGCCAGCAATGCGCTTAAAGTGCTCTTCCTCTTCAGTTTGTTTGTCTTATACAGAAGGAATTGCTGGGTGTGCTTTGTAACGCCTCCAATTGTATATTTGTTTATTTATGTGGAACGGAGCTTTCGTTATAACAATTATTTTATGACCAATCATTGTCAAATAAGTATTTTAGCCATAGCATATCCTAGCAGTCTCCTTTTATATTAAAATTAACACGCTGAACAATGAAACACTCTTGCTTATACAAAGAGAGAAAGAGAATGTTCCTATTAAAAATTTATTTTCTTATTTAAATCAATATTTCAGACCGATTATTCCTATAACACCTATAAGATATAGATAACTGATAGGTTTGGTCAAGCTATCTAAAAAAAACACAAAATTTCGACCCATTGCTCGTATAGCAGATATATGCTAGTTTGACTAGTTTGCGTAGGAATAGGTGGACAGGAGGACAGACGGACAAAGCTATTTCAACTCTTCTTGTCGTCCTGATCATGAATTTATATACTTTATGGGGTCGGATATGTTTTCTTCTATGCGTTGCAAGCTTGATCATATATGAGTTTTGCAATAAATACAAAGAGTTTTAAGTTAATAAAGTGTATGAAAGTTAGTTAGCAAGTGAATTGATTATAAAAATCCAACTACAGTTAGTCAACTCAGAAAATCTGCATGTAAATCAATAATTTAAATTAGTTTAAATCAAATCCAACTAACTGCCCGACAGCCTCTGTATTTGCTTTATTCAATTAATGTCGCGCTGGTTGACAATTTCTTATATGCATAGGTATACGGATAGAACTTGCTCAGCTGCAACACAGACCCACACACAGATACAGGCCGCAGGGTGTCAGTGAGTCAATTGAATGGTTGGGCCAATCTGGGCCAATCAGGGACAGCTGGTGCTGCAGCAGCTACTAGTTGATTAATTTATGCCAATATGCAATTTTCACACCAACGGGCAACGGGCAATGACAGCTCAAGCGCATAATTGCATGGAGGCCATGCTTATTTATGATGCCAGCTGCCAGTGCATTGTGAGCGGGGGTGAGTTGAATGTGGTTAAATATAAAAGGAAAGTGCTGCGGCAATGCTATGGAAACGCCTTTGAGTGCAGTCTGAGCTCATAAATTGAGCCGTCAGCTGGCAAATAAGTTGCATAAATTCATTAAAAGTCAAACGAGAGAAAATTCATATGCAGTGGAAAGTGCCTTAAGAGGTTTTCCATTAATTGCAGATCTAGCAAAAATGTGTTGCGAACACAATTTCCATAGCGCAAAGAGCAGAGGAGTAAAAGAATATGGGAATAGAGGGGAATTTGGGGATTGGCATAGCTACAAATTTATGCAAATTGCTAGAAAATGCTAAACACTGTGAAGTTGATTTCAAGTTGACTGCGCTCTCCATTCTATCCATCTATCCTTCTCTTTCTTTTCTTATCTCTCTTGCCAACTCACTTGCACTTAGTCTATGCACGTGTGCGCTTTATGTCCACCGAAAAACCAAAATAAAATCCAAGCCACGTGTGGCAGCTGGCATTTTGATTAAGTCAACACCTCCCCCCAAAAAAATACAGAAAATAAAAATCATAGCATATATTTGTGGGCAGCCAGATTACGTATACGACGACGGAGCTGAGTCGACTGTCAAATGAAAATCAAAAAAACTCGGACAATGAAAGCGACGAAACAGCAACAAGAAGCAGACACCAAACGCTAAACTGTCAACGGCAAAGACAACAAGAAGAAGAATAGCCCATTTCTGTTTGTCGAATTCTAAATGCCCTTGATATATAATTATATTATGTAAAGTGAATGTGAAATTAATATTTATTTATATTTATTAAACTTAGCTATATTTTAAGAAAAACAGATGACTTTGGGCTATTACATCAATAAAAAATTTAGTCTTTCGTTCAACTGATCACAATACAGAAAAATATTTGAATAAAATATGTCAAGAATAAGAAGTGTTACAAAAACGAAATATATATCTAAGATATATTTTAAAAAAATGTTTTCCATTCAAAAAACCCGAAAAAAAATTATAAATTTTGAAGCTTCTGATTCGAATATATTATATAGCTATAAATGTGTTTGATTTGCTTGGTAAAATCTCTATTAAAATGTTACGCATTTCATTCACAAATCATAATACTGTATCTAGAAAAGTTATGAGAATCAGTGGACAATTTGCCAAGCACAAAGCACGCTAGCTGAAGCAGGAATTGGCTTGGACTGCTCTTTGCCATGGCCATGAAGCAATCAATGTCAGTCGGCGTCAGTCGACAGTTTGCTTGATGTGATGCCTGATGGATATGCCAGGGCTGCATATGTGCTAAAAAATACGGTAATAAGCAAAACCTCAACGTGGTCCGCTTTTGACAGGCGGCGGTTAGAGCCAGCAACACTTGAGAGCTGGATTCAGTTTGGTTTCGGTGTAAAGAGCCATGAAATTTACGCTCTGACAAATGATGCTTAAAGGGCAAGTTAAACAGGCCGTTTGTGGTTTTTGTTGATTTTTTTCACATTTTTGTATCTTTGTTGTTGACTACAAGCGAAATGTATAAATTTATTTGAATTATTACCAGGGGCGGCTGCTTGTTTACGTTTTAAACCTTTTTCTTGGTCGGGTGACAAGCTCCCAACGCGAAACGCGAAACTCGTGACATAATGAATAATTGTGGATACTTTTGTGGCATAATTTATGCAGGCTGAAAGGTAAGAAATGGGTCTAAAATTTCATAAAAACGATCATAACTGAAAGTGCAGCTCGAAAAGTACTCAAAAATAGCTATAAAACAGCTCAAACTTTTTTAAGACTGTTGCGCTGTTGTCCTTGAATCCCTCCTTGCACTTGACCATTGGCCCCTGATTGTCCTGTCTCATGTGCCAGCCATAAATTGTGTGCAACATCTACATAATCCCTACTATGCATATACATATACACATACATATACATATATGTGTAGGGTTGTGTTGGTGGGGTTGGTCGGTTTGTCGCTCATTGCCATGCATATTATCGCAGTTTAACGCATATTTATAACACCTACCGGAGGCTAATGATCAAAACGTGCCACACACACGCACACATGTACGCACTGAGGCTCCAGCTCTGATTTTTGGTCGTGGCCGAAGAAATGCTGGTAACATGAATATGCGAAAACACGAAGGAAACGCATTAATTAAATTTCGGTTTCAAAAGGCAAACCGAAAATACGTAACTCTTATTTACGGGCACCCCAAGAAGAAAGGCGAAAAAAGGGAGGCATAAAGAAAATCATGTTTCGTGCCCGCACATTACAAGCGCTTTCCAGTTCCAGCCACAGGATATGTGTGCATGTGTATGCGTGTATGCGTGTGTAGTCCCGACATCTGATTGAGAATTATGTATGCTGAGCGGGGGGAACAAAAGCGAACAACTGGAGGAATCTCTGTCCGTTAAAGACGAGCGTGAAAATGAAACCAAAGGCGATGCTTGCATTATTTATCAGGGCCGATTCCCCAGTTGCCCAATCCCCGCACCCCCCTTTGGCCCAAAAAGACAAAAGGAGCTGAAAACCAAATAATAAAGCCTCATAAAAATTGTCTGGCAAAATGTCGGCAGCTTAACCATATTGCGGATATTGCAAAACAAAAGATAATCATATAATGAGCAAAATGGCGAAGAAACTGAATTCAATTATGTGCGATAAACAGCAGTCATTAAATATTAAAGTGCTAATGGAAATGAAATACACAATACAAACGAGTGAATGGATAAGCTCACGGACAAGTCAAAAGCAGAGGGACGTCACAAAATGAAAAGAAAGAGAGAGATTGAGCGTGAGCGTGAGAGTGATAGTGAGGGGGAGAGAAGGAGTTGACTGTAAATTAACCACATTGTTCTGAATTAATGAGAAACATTTTCGTGTTCTGAAATTGCCATACGACTTTTGACGAACTAATGGATTATGGTTGCAACCTTTAAATTTATTAAAAACAGCAAAATGATTGATATTTTCAATGCTCCGTACATATAGTGGCAATTTCTGCCAAGTTTCGCCAAAGTGGCATTGAGAACAGGGCTGGTGAGCAAATTGTGAGGATGAATACTTTAACCACAGTCGAAAAGAATAGCGAGCAAAACAACAACAGCAGCGGAAGCAGCGGAAGCAGCGGAAGCAGCAGCATGAAGAGAACCCAGCGAGTGTCTTTGTTTGCTTACATTTATAAAAAGAAAATAAAATGGAACTACTTGCCACTTGTTTACTGTTAGCCTGCGCTTATGACATACACATGGCGCCGTCTTCATCAGCCATATGTGCTTTATATGCATATCTAAGTGTGGCCAGGTGTCTCTGAGAGGATGTGTTGGATGGTGAGCGTGGCACTAACACAAGTAAGCAGGCATACTCAACACACACTCACATATTCTGAAAGTTCGCTCTTGGCCATATTTTGAGCTCAAAATGGCGCTCAGTTTTATCACGTATTTCGACTCTAGGGAAGTTGAACAGAATTTTTCATATTTGTATTGCGCTGTTTAATTTTAATTTATTTTATTATTTGTCGCTAAGGTTAACACTGCCCTCTGGTGCATAAAATTACGACAGTCCCCAGGCTGGGCAGGGCAAACAGAGAGGGGAAGGGGGGCAACAGGCTCGGGGGAGCTGTTTTGTGGCCGTTACTCGAATGTCGGCAAAATATTTGGGACTAATTTAACACATTTCTAATTCAATATTATGCGGCATTCCTTAATATTTTGAGGTTAAATCCCCAAAACTTTGAGGTAAGGTCTATATATAATTTGAGGTTAAGCACGGCATTAATTATGCGTATAATAAAGTTATGAATATTTAATTTAAGTTCAAATAGTTTGATTAGTTGAGGTTACAGTGAAATTTAATTCGTTTTTGATTTGTGGCTAGAATATACAGTGCAGTGGTTAGTTAAATAAAGCGAGCAAAAGAAAGGAGCTTATATAAAATATATTAAAAGTCTCCTTTAATAATGACAAACAAGATGTCAAATTTCTCTAACTTTCAAATATTTTTAAAATATTTCTTTATTTGCTATTATTTTTAATATGTATTATTGCATCAAAAATATTGTCTTTCTTATAATTCAGACTGCAATATTTCTCTCATGAGTTTTTACCATTATTTGTCAAATGTAGAGCTATGGCAACTCTTTTTAATAATTTCTCGCCTTTATTTTAGTCATATCTTATATCTGACATTTTTTCCACACTATATGGACATTAATTATGTATTTGGCTGGTAATCAAAAATGCATTGCGTTTATTACACATTCTGTATTTTGCATTTGCGCGATGCATGCAAATCTGTAATGAAACCACAGCCAAAACCACTCAACATTCAAATCAGCTGACGTTTGGCATAAATACAGGACCGTTACCGCAAACAGCTGACAGAGTTGCGTATAGCTAAACCAGATGTTAGATACAACATGTAATTGTGCGAGCTTTTGGTAAACAATATTTGTGGCAGGTGCTGAGCGGGGCAAATAATTTACAAATGAAATGCATCAAGCGAAATTAAAACTGGCTAAATTTGAAACGCCAATATGCCTCCCCCCACAGCAAAGGCTCAGGCTAAAGCACAACAGGCTGTACTCTGGAGGGGGACTGTAGTTGAGCTTTTATTTTTTTTGTTGTTTCCTTTTTTTATTTTTGGTGGGACAGCGAATTTCACTCTATGCTTTATTTATGGCCTGAATAAATGCAAATTTACCCACACCGTCGCAGATTTTGCAACAGGATAAAGGCAAGAGTCGCAGGCAACGCGTGTCCTTTGCATAATAATAACTTGTAAAATGTCATGTAGTATACGTGTGTGTGGACCCCGTCCTTCGCTTGGCTTCGCTTTGCCTTACTTCTGCTTGGCCTGGCTTTAAACAGTTGGCCGTGTACCATGCGCCGTATGCGAAATTAGCATTTAATACGAGCGAGAGAGAGAGAGAGAGTGTCAGAGAGAGTCAGAGCATGTGCCATAAGGCCAAGTGCATTAAAATTGCTAATACGCCCAGTGTTACACTCATTTATATAGCAGCGCAGGAAATATCTGAAATGTAAAAATATCATCACAAGGATTTCATATGTAAGGATTTTATAAAGCTCAGCATTAGCACACAAATTAAATTGCGATGCCTGGCAAATAAATGGGGCTGCAGCAAATATGGAGGGAGAGGAATTGGCTGGCAGACGGTGTGAGTACCACACATTAAAGTAATGAGAAAATAAGAATAAACAGCTGACTGTATAATGCCGAAGATTGAATAGTCTTACAAATATATTGCATTACCAAAATGTCTGTTGTATTAAATGGTTCACTGATCTTCACTTATATTTATCCAATGTACTCAGTTTATTCACATTTCGGTGAATACATTTTAAACCAATCATTAAATATTAATTTATTCGTTTTCTACATTCTGATAATTTGCTGGTAATACTGTAAAGCTTTGTTTTTTATGCAAATACCATTCAAAGTAAAAAAAATATTGTTTTGTCCGTTTTATATATTTGAACCAAATACAATACCCGTTGAAAGAGTATACTAGTTACAAGCAGTGACTTTTATCTTTCCGTTTTCCAAGGAATTTTTTACTTTGCGTTCTTCTGTTGCAGAGTAATTGTCGCCCCTCTCGCCCACTTTGTCACGCTGATTAGTTGCGTGTATTTTTTATATCGCTAATTGACCGGAAACACAAATGCAAGAGAATAAAATTGATTAGTTTATCGAGTTTAATGCTGCAGCATCAATTTGTAGTGGACAGGACAAGGACAGTGACACAGTTCAGGAGTCGCTGTAATAAATCTATTTTCATGGCTTACAGCTTGATTGGCATTTGCCATAGAAAATGTGCAGAGCTTAGCATCGAACTGAAGGCCAAATCTATTTAGAGGCAAAGATGTCAAAACAGTCAGCACATTAATCCAAATTAAATCTGCTTAATTTACGCAGACGCGATAAAGGACAATGTCAAAGCTGGGCAACACTTGGCATCATCATTTCTGATTACGCATACGTCACGTTGCCGCGTTAGCAATTAACATTACGTATACGCAATGGGCATGCAACAATTAAGCGCAAGTTTCACAGGAATACTGAGTTCTTAGTGAGTGCATTCCTGTTCACTGGCTAGTGGAATGATTTCATCCTAGTTACTTTTGCTACAATTAAGTTGCGAGCATTTTATAACATTTACAAATTACTATCCAAACGGCTGCACCTAAAACTCAACTAAAAAGTGCGTCAAACATTCCACACTAAGCAGCAAATAATTTGAGGACATCTACACACAGTACAAATTAATTCAAATTTAAATAACAAAAATTTTAATGAAAATTGTGTCATTAAGTCAAATTATTATTAATATATATAAACAGAATAAAGAGATATTAAGTCTACTATATTTAATAATAAAATCGATTAATAAACTGACATTTTCATTTGTATTGCTTGAATTTTCATTTGAATGCTGTTTGATAGTGTAATTGACACCTGGCTGACTGCAGTGGTGCTGCCTTTGAGCAGCTAAGACTGAAGAGATACTAGGGAGAAATGCCATGAATGCATTCATTGCTTCAGCGCATCTTCCAAAACTCTTGCTGAATGCTGGATGCGCGTATTCTTTCTGGTTTGTTCCACAAATTGCATATAGTGGCAATTTGTTGCTCCCCAAGTTGATACATTTATGTGCAGTGGCAAGCGGTTTCAGATGGGAGGGAGCGAGGAAGGACACTTGTGTATGCGATAGCACACGCAAAACGAGAGATGGAGCTAGATAAAAGCCATTTGAAAACTATTACGCCCATGAGAATCATTCAAGTAGTGCGGCATTTATTACTCAAATGCCTAAAAAAAAAAAAAACATTTAGTATAACTGCGAAACTGCAAACGGATCAGTGTTGGCAATGTTCCAAAGCAAAATAACATGTAACAGTGACTAGCAATATATGATGGAGCATACATATTAAATTAAATGTTCATTTCAGTGACTTTCGCAACAGTTTTACAAGCACTTTGCATCACTGGCAGGAAGTAGCACAAAAATGGCAACACAAAATGGCGTTCTCAATGCTTCCTTTTTATTAGAATGTGTCCATAGAGACATGGTGCGCCATTTCCATTGTCTGGCTCTGGCTCTAACTGTGGTTCTGTAGTTGTATCTGTATCTGTATCCGTATTAGTGTTAGTATCTGTATCTTTCTTCGTGCCTGTATCGTAGTGTGTGTAGTTTGTTACACATTTCTTAGCACGTAGTTATCTGTAGACCAGCAACAACAATAATAGCAGCCACTTGAAACAACAATAAAAAGCTTGAGTAACTACGGCAACAAAAACGACAAGCAAAAAGTTGCCAGCTCCCGAAGCTGGCATAAAACTTCAAACCCAGCGGGATAGGAAGTCATTGCATGGACCGCCAAAAGAGCTATGCCCACATTTGGGAAACATCTGCAAGTAGGCAAAGATTCACAGATATACGAGTTATATATACTAAGCTAAAATATTTGCTGAGGGGATTTTAGCTGAGTGGAAAAACTGCGTCTCGAATTAAGGAGCAAATCGGAAAATGTCATTGCTGTTTATTTATATGATTATTAAGAATATATATCAAAAAATTAATAACTAATTTATTATACCCATTTTGGTATTTGTACATTTCTTTAAATATTTTGTATAAAATGTATATATGCAAATATAGTTTGTTTTAAAAAGAAAAGTGCTGAAAATGTATTCATATTAAAGAGCTGAACAAAATAAAATCAATTTAAAGTAATAACTTTTTTGCTGTTTCTATTTGCTTAAAAATTTCTGCAAGTTTGCTTTTGCACTCGTTTAATTAAATTCCGAAATGCTGTTTAAGACCCAAATTGAACCAGACCCGGCTTTATTTGTTTGATATTTCTGCAGCAGCTGCACAAGGCTTTCTTTTTTGTGGTTTACTGCGTACACAGGAAGTGCAAATTAAGAACTAATTAATTTTCTTATTAAGATAAACTAAATAACCGGCGGCAAATTTGGGTGTGCTCGCTGTTTAAAGAGCTGTCCGTTATTGGCGAAAAGGTTTTTGGTTGCCTTCAATTGTGCACACATTGTTTTATTTCCACAATTCTTTATTTATTTATTCATGATATTATTTTTTCAGTATTTTTGAAACGGAGAGCTCAGAAGAGTCCTTCTCACCCAGCTGCGCTGCGAACTAATGCAAAAATTTATTGTGACTTTTGGCACTGGCGGCACACAGCTGCTGCACATTATGTGTGACTACCCGAAACTATTTCCCAGTCCCCGAAACCTAAGCCCAACCCCAAACCCAAAACCAAACCCAAAAGTCAGCCTGGCAACGCCAACACTCGAGAGACTGCCGAAAAGAAACACACAAAAAAAAAACACATGTGTCTCCTGCTTCAGTTTTATCTGCTGCGCTGCACGCGGTGAATTTGCATAGTTCGTGCAACAGCAGCAGCAGCAGCTCAGTTTTTTTTTTTCGTATTATTTTTTTTATTAATGTTGAAAATGTAATTTCCAGCACTAGCAACTGCCGTAGCTGCGCCTGCAGGTCTGCCCCTTGGGGCAGGCAAGAAGCAGGCGCCCCAAAAAATTGGCATGTGGAAAATTGCACCAGCCTCGTGAGTTTGCCTAGCTGCAAAAATAATTTGCGGCCTGGCACAAAAGTTCAATAGGGGCAGGGGCCATATGAGGCAAGAGGGTACAGACCCCAACACCAAATAAAATATGTCATGTTAGGGACTTCTGAAAATTGCGAGTAACCACTTTCATTATGGAAAAATTGTAGCCAGTCTACATATAAAATATAATTTAAATATTTATTTATAAATGCAGCTTCATAGCACAAATAAATTAGATTTGAGTATTTAGTTTTTCAGCGATTCGGAGGCACGAGTTACTTTTGTATAAGTATTAAGAATTCCGCCTAGAAATTGTAAACTAGTAATTTGGATCGTTACAAAAGTTGTTGAAATAGAAAAAAATTTCAAGTGGCGTGTAATCAGCTACTTCTTAGAGGAGATTAAAATATCTAAGACTTAAAGTGACTTAGGGTGCTAGCAAAAGGTTGTCTGAAAACAGGAAGAACCACAGGACATTCTCACAGCTGAATTAAACTGCTTTCTGTCTTTTCCTCTAACGCACAGCTATCATAAAAGTTATGTTGGGATTATGCATCCTATGAGACATTTATCCTTTGTAACACCACTCAGCATCCACAGTTCGCTTGTCCGTTTGTGATTGAAACTCATGCAACAATTTAAAGGCTTATATAAATGTTAAATGAATGCACCATTTGCGAAAGCTTTTTACTGTACATTGATTTATAGCATATTGATTACAAATTGATGTTTATTGCATTTGTCTGAAAGGACAGCCAACTAAAATAGAGACTTTGAAGGCAGCTGCAAGCGCTTGAGCTGGCTGCCAGGGTTGACTTCATTTGCATTTGTCATGCTCGTTAGAGTTTCTTAATTCCCATTAGTCGAACGTAATGCGTAATTCGATATGTTATGGCATTCACGTGACTTCAAACTTTTCCGACTCGACTTATGCCACCTACAGCAATTTGTAGATGGGGCAGAGGCAACCCTCTCCCCATCCCTCCGTAGAACAGTTGAAAGTTCGAGTTGAAGTTGAAATGGATGCTTACGAGCTTACAACGAGCAAACTTTGCCACTTGGAAAATTGTATATATATTCTTTAAACTAATGCACACAGCAGCTGAAGAACACAGGCGCAGTGCGTATAAATTGAATATATATACTAAAGAAAGAGCTGTGCCAGCTTTTAGTCTTACTTGGCAGATTGCAAGAAAAATACTTGCCCTAAGAATAAGTAATTTAAGCAGAATCCCTTAGAATCTAAAGTTTAGATCATCTTCAAAAGTAGTTGTACTGCTTAGGATGAGTAGAGTCCTTGGGCTTCAAATATGCATGTATTATATAAAAATATTGTTTTTAAGCATTTGAATTACTTTATTGCTGGTCCCTCTGTCCGTCCGTCTGTCCGTCTGACCTCAGAGACTACAAGAGCTAGAGACTCCATTCGAAAAAAAAAATATTTTGAAAAGTGCATAAACCTTAAATGCACAATTAAAGTAGAGGACAATGATATAAATGGCAATAATGGCTTTGGGGTTGACAATCGGGACTGGGTTCAGGGTGTCTCCTAGGGCACTCCTACTTGTTTGTTTCTGTACATACATTCAAACAGAAACGGCAAGTACTTTAAGACTGTAACATGTCTTGGATATATTAATAAATATCTTTCAGCGCTTTGTAATGAAATTTTTTGTTTTTTTATTATCTGTATTTTCAGATTTTGTAATGTAAATATTGTAAATATAATAACAATAAATACAAAATTAAAGCAATATAACAATATATTATATCCAATGTCCATTTATATATCCAATGTCCAATATGTTGAAAGTTTGATAGAGTTTCATGCAAACTGCATACCCTGACCTGAAATTCGAGCCCGTATCCTCGCTATTCACTTGCCTGAAGCTGGATTATTTCGACAACTCTTTTTTCCAACTTACATTGTGCTATGAGCTGCTGGAAAGTGTTTACTTACAGCACGAATTGTATTCGAGCATTCTTTGCCAGAATGAGGTTCATATAGCATGGTGCTCGCTGCAGTGTTATTATTGTTATTGTGCGGCACAACTTTGTATGTATGTATGCATGTATTTGTAAGGATGCATGCTAAGGAAGTGGCTGTGGCTGTGGCCTGTGGCAGCCACACAGAAGCGGCACTTTTCATAATCTTTTGCATTTTATGGTCGGTGCTGCGGTGGCAAACAACACAAAAGTCGGCAGCCGAAATTCAAATGAATAGTAAATTGCCGAGGCGCCAGCTGGCAGCGGGTAGAGTGGCGGGGCGTGCGGTGTGCGGAGGAGTTAGGGGTACTTGCTGCGGAAACAGCTGTTTCCGTTACAGCAACTTTTAACCGAAAAAAACCCCACTGAAAACGCGTTGTGCGAAATTATTATTACATTTTATGCGAATTCGACGAGTTTTGTGTGTGAAGCGCCAAACAAATGAGCGGTTAGCGGGGGTGTAAGGAGCAGGGATCAGGAGTAACAGTTAACGGGAGGTAACAGCAAATTTGCATGCCTCGTCTGTCTTTGGCCTCAGCTACTTGGTTAGGTAATTTCCGCTGTGCCGTTTGCTTAATTAAAACCGCCAACACCAAAAAAAACCGCGCATATATTCAAAAGCGCTAAAGTGGTCGGTACGAACGCAAAGCAAATGACCTATACCCTGTAAATATATAAAAATGGTTCAAAGTGTGTATGTAACAGGACAAAAATATTCAAGCAGCCATTTGCTTAAAGATGGTATTTGTCTCAATTTAAAAGCTTGATCCGTAATATTTGTGCCAAATATATATATATATATATATTTAGTATATTTATCATTTATATTATTTTTTTAAATATTGTTTTTGTATGTTAATATTTAGATTAATACTTTACAATAATTTATTACTTATTGAGGATACTAAAACGCTATTATAGGTAAACCCATTCGAAAAGTTTTCTTACGATATAATTTTCTAACATATATTGTGAAAACGTTTCTTTGACTGCTGTTTTTCAAAATATTATCCGAATTTACAGTGACACTTTACACCTAATTATGTTTCATTTAATATCATGTTTATATTAAAATGAATACATGTGAATATTTGATGGCGACTAGAAGCAGTCGACACAAGAAAATTAGTTTTAAAAACAATAATTACAAAGATACAATTATAGATATTTATTTAAATTTGTGTAAATTATATATATAATATTATTAATGAATTAGAGCAAATCAAATTGTCTTAGAGGATGTCTTGCAGTCAGGCTCGCTCCTCCTTCGCCTCTGTTTTTTTTTCCCACGCCTGCGCCGGAAGTTAATATTTTTACAATTCGCGTTTGGGCTTTAATTAAAAACAAACTCTATAACGACGAGACGAAACGAGATGCGACGCGACTCTGGCCGTTGTGATGGTCCTGTGCAAAATTAATGAGCGTCAACGCAACATACAAAAAACTGTTACAGTCTGGCAACGCCGGACGCTCGGCCTCTCTAATTTCGTATGCGGCACACACAAATCTTGTCATTATTAACCCAAAACCAGTCTACCAAAGTGGAAATGGAAATGTAGCTGGAGTTGGAGATGGAGTTGGAATTGCAGCTGAAACTGGGGCTACGTCTGCTTTTGAGTTTTGTGCTCGTTTGATTTGCTCCATTAATTTCGCAGGGTTTTGGTGGGTCCTTTGGCGATCCTGGTGCTGCTGCTCTGCTCGTTAAACTTCTGTGACTAGCGCTTTGGCGGCGCGTTGTTTGCTTGTTGATTTGTGTGCCGCTTTTCTGGGTGATTAAGTCATCCATCAGAGACAGCCACAGCAGCAGCCGCAACAACTGTAAAAACTGTGCGACTTTTTCTCTGCTTCTTCTTAATTTTAATGATGCGCAGCGTTGCGGGCGGCCGCATTTATAAAATAATTAGAGGCCTGTGCCGTTAATGCCCTTAGGGATAGTACTGGCTATTTGGAACATCAGCACCCCGACACCCCACCCACTGCCCCCGAACTGTACGAACATTTCACAATTAAAACGTTTTATTTTCTTTCTGTTATAAAGAAAATGTCGTTGTCATCATTAAGCAATTTCGGAAGCTATGCGACACGCAGCGTATGCGTAATATGCCCACAATGATTGGCCATTTTACCTGAAATGCGATTTTTTAGATAGGGTGGGCAAAAGGAACCTATCGATTACATTTCGCATGCTTAAAAAGATTTTAAAACTTTAAAAAATGTTAGTCTGAAGCCAAGATTTAACTTTACATATATCAGTCAATCAATTTGCCGAATTTCAAATCAATGTTGATCAACTTTTATTTGAAGTAATTAACATTTTGTATATATAAAATATATTAAAAGCAAGTAAGAGTGCCCGACTAGGAGATTAACGTTCAGCATGATACATTTCTTATATATGTATAACATATTTCTATATATTTAAGAATAATAACATCAGAAAAATTTCATCAGTTGTAATTAACTATTGACTTAATCACTGCAAGGCTCTATTCATAGCTGATTTCGGAGAATCCTTGAAATTAATACCTAAATGCTTGTTCATCCAGTTTTGCAGTCCAGCCAATCAGAAGCAGCTCAAGACCTAAGCTCTATTCATTAGGAATAATGATGAACGACGAACATACACAATGGCAGCTGTTGCTAAGCAACTTCGTGGTGCACTTCGCGCAAAGTGGCGGGGGGGTTGAGGGGTGTGCAATTTGGTTGTTGCTCCGGCTGTATTAAATGCCTGTCTTGAATAGTTCGCTTTTGACTTTGATGGGTTGAAGTTTAAATAACCAATATTTATGCTAATTTAAAAGTAGCTGCAAAGACTTTTTGATTATACCCTAAATATATACAAATAATAATATTTATAGCAAATTAGTAACAATAACTTTTGAAGCTTTAATAACATAAATATTTAAAGTACTTTTAAGGAATTCTTACAATTCAATGTAATTTAATAAGCTGATTCCAATCGAAAATGTCATATTTTATTATTTTTATTATATTTAATATTGACTAGTGGCAGTCACATACATAATTTAATTTAATTATTACATATTTAAAAGTCAATATTTTTACAGTTAAGTTTTAAAGTTACAGTTTAATTTTGAGAAATAATGACCGAAGGTATTTACATTTTAGCACAATATATTAATCAGTTTCCACTACTTAAGTAATTTTCATTTATCCGGTAAAACGTTGTTCAGCCAGTAATTCTCGATAAGTGTTAAATATTAAAAGTAACAGCTCTTGGGTAAATTGTTTTTTTTTTATTAACGCAAACTCAAAAATGAAACTTTATAACATAATAATAAATGTTTTACAAAGATATCCTTTCACGAAAACTTGGCAATTGTGTAATCTGTAAAAATTGAGGAAATTCGTGCCTACAGCGCGACTCTCAGTTAAAAATAAAAGAAGAAAGTTGCACGGCAAAAGGATTATGACACGTGCACGTAGCACACATACGGCTGCCGGCGTTGCACGTAACTGACGGGCGTTTTTTTACGGAGGCGTGGCACCATATATATGACTCAGTGTGTGTGTGTGTGTGTGTGCTTTGGTATTAATTTCTAGCTGCTTGTTGATTTCTCGGCACATTTCTGTTGCCTTGTTGCTGTCCTGAACGTGTTTGTGGCAGTTTGTTTTGTTGCTTGTTCATTTCTATCTGTGCTAGCTGCCCTGTTTATATACACTCATACATACATGCACACATACATATGTGTGTATATGGATGAGTGCCTGTCGCTGTCCTGTTTTCATTATTAATATGCTGCCTGCTTTTGTTTACGACACTTTGCCACTTTTTGTTTTGTCATCTTAGCCAAGTTTTTCGTTGTCGTTTTTCGTTTTCGTGACACAAATTATTCTTGTTGACACATAAAAATTGTTAACCCTTTTTTTCTCCATCGCTGTTTGTTATTGTTGTTGCAGCATGAAAAATGACAATAGATGATAAAATGCGTTTAGTTTTTGTTGCTCTTGTGCGCGTGTGCGTGTGTGTGTGTGTGTGTGTGTGTGTCAGACATTGATGTATTTTGGGTCAAATTGTGCTGCAATTTGCTCAACAGCTGACAACAAATATGTATAATAAATAAATAAACTTTGTTCACAGTTGTGTGTGAATAGTTGTTGTTTGGCCACGCCCCCCCAGACTTTGTGAGTTATGCATTTTAATTGCATTTTAATTGTTGTTTTGTAATGGCCAATAAATTGTTAGACCATTATTTAGGCGCTGCACGTTTTTCAAACGCTTTTCGGTGAAAAGTTTTTCCCGTTTTTTTCCCGCCAACTCATTTGGCTAATAGAGTTTTCAGCGGGCGCTAATGAAGCGTAGTTTAGAGTTTGGCACCAATTAGCCCAGCGGCGCCTTTTGGGCTGCTGCTGCCCCCTCCCTTTCCCACGTTACTCAACACCCCCCTGCGGTCATTAAAACTAATGGCAGTTGAGCGTTTGGCCTGCAGCAAATGCCCAGCTTCCGGATATATCATTCGAGCAACAAGCCAAACTGGCCAAATAGCCAAACGGCCAAAAAGCCATGTATATCAAACACAAAAAAAAAAAATATAAAATAAACCAACCAAAAGTTTTTGGCTCGCATGTTGGCAAAACCTGCGGTCACAAAAGAGCTGTAAATTAAAATTTACTCGACATGAAATTGAAGCGCTGCTGCGTTGCTCCGTACTGAGCTCTCCGCCCAGCTCTCCGCCCAGCTCAGCTCTGCTTCCAACCATTTTCATTTTTCCCTTCTCTTTTTTATTTTTTGGTTACTTTTTTGTTGCAGTTGCTTTGCCATTTCCGGCGGGGCCATTGGGCATTGGGGTTTGTTCGCCTTCTCTCACATTTTTGCTGCTCCACTCAAAGGCGCTGCGCTGCATATTGAGCTGCATATCGAGTAAATTGCAAACGAAATTTATGGTGCAATTAGCCAATTATTAATTTGCAATATAAGAGAAAAATGTGTAGATTAATTGAAGTAGCTTTGAAATTATTAAAAGCCTAATTTATTTTAAATATTAAAGATCTATTCATATTTTAATAAAATCAAAAAACCAAAATACATAATAATATGTATGAAATTTGCTTGCTATCGAAAGATGCATAGAAAGATTAAACAAATATTTTTCCGATGAACTGAATTCAATTCGAATAAAATTCCTACTTTAAACAATATAGTTTTTTTAATGTATTTTTTTTTTATTAGTTATTATGATTTGTGTTATTTGAATAAATATGCAATACCTTTATAAAGAAACCTTTTCAAACTACAAAATTTACAATATTTAATCAAAATTGAAATTTTAGTAGAATTATACGCATTTTTAAAGTAAGTTTAACATATATGCTAAAGTGTAGGCCAAATTTGTAGCAAACTCATTAAAAGCCACGCCACGCATAGCTCATCTGGAATTCGTGTCAGTCTGGCAACACCAGGACGATGGGGCTGCAGCCGTTGCTTTTATATGCATTTCGACTGCCTTTCGTTTGCAGCTTGTTCATTTTGTAGGGTTTTGCTCTGCCATTTTCCATTTGTTCATTTTTTTGGTAGCTATTTTTTGAATTTTTTCGGTTGGTTGTGTCGGGGCTGCTGCCCAGCGGGCTCGTATTTTACGTGGTTAAAGTTGTACGCTTCGCCAGACTGACAGTCAGCACGGACAGCAGACAGCAGACAGCAGCCAACAGCCAGCAGCAAAGCAGATTTTGCGACGCGCACAGATTAAGCGCCCGAAAGTAGGCTGCAGTTTGTGTGCCGAGCTTAGGGGAAGTACAATAAAACAAATGAGGAGAATTCCGGAAAAATCAAGTAATTTGTAAACCAATGCGACTGCATTTTGTTTCAATCAATTATCGTTGTTGTTGCCGTTGCTGCTTAGCCACAAAAATGCCGTTAAAGGGCAATTTGCGCAGCGATTATTCAAAGTCAAAAAAACAACAAGCAAAATAATATCACAAAATTCAAACGAACGCAATTAAAAAAAAACAGCCGCTACAGTTGACCAACTGCCACGCCCCTTGGCTATTTATTTAAGAGCACACACACACACATTTTTACGTTTTTATTTTTATTTCATATATTTATGCATGTCAACTCGAGCGCCCCCGCCGTTACGCCCCACAGGGGCTTAGATGGATTTATCGCGCACTGACATATAAATTGTGTAAGCCTTTTTCGCATGCATATAAGTTGCAGTTAAGCTCCATTATTATGTGTAAAATATACCAAAAATATTTGTGAACAGAAACGCATAAAAAATATTTTGTGTGCATATTTATATAAATATTTGATGAAATATCAATATAGTTAGGTGTCAAATGTTTGTGCATAAAATTGCCAATACATGTATGACTAATTAAGCGTAAGTTATAATACTTTGAAAGGATTTTGATAATTTATTTATGCAAATTATTCAAATGGCAATTACAAAAATTAATAAAATAATTTTATAGAAATTAGTTTAACAAATAATACAAATAATACATGTGCTCTTAAACTCATTTCGGAAACAATGCCGTTACGCTACCCACCCCCCTCCCTCGCGTGACCCACATAATGTTTGCAATTGAAGGGTTTTGTAAATGAAATTCTCACTTGGCTAAAACAGCAGCGGAAACTAACGGGTTGTTGACATACAAACTAGATGACATGTTTCGAGTTAATTGAATTGATGTTTTGTTTTGTTTTGACAACAACAACAACTGTGGAAATGATGCTTGTTATTGGCTTAGTGCATCCTATAAGCGTATCATATCACAAGCTTTATATGTACATATGTATGTAGAGAGGTCACTGGGAAATTACATCTTCAACTCCAAATTCGATTGCGATTCTTAAACAAATTTTAAAAAATTTGCTCAGATTTGATAAAGTTGTGGCATTTTGAAGTCTGGGAAAGTCATTTATTTATACGTAAAATTTCAAGATTCTATATTTTCAAAAATCAAAGTTTGTAAGGGTCCTCTTATGCTTTTTTAGCCAACAAAATCATACATTTTATTTCTTCAAAAATTCATAAACTTGAGATGTAGAACTAAACTAGATGTCAAACAATGATCAAAATGGCCTCGGGATTGAAAATCGGTTCAGATTTGACAAAGTTGTGGCAGTTTGAAGTCTGGGAAGGTTCTTTATAAGGAACTTTTCGTTGTTTGGGCACTTTACAAGTCAATTTTTTTGTCACTTTTGGCGTGATTTTTGACAGAAAAATGAAATGCCACAAAATCACTTTTCGTATAGTTTTTTATACTAATTGAGACACCCAAAATCAATTAAACGTAAAATTTCAAGATTCTATATTTTGAAAAATCAAAATTACGCGTTTCAGGTTTACCTAATATTTCCCGTTCTAGGGTGGGTTTTTTTAGAGGTTTCCATAATCTGCATAATCTGTTGCCTTTTTTTATATTTTTAAGGGTTGCATTTTAATTAATTAACGAAATATGTGTAAATGTTCAGGTTTACTTAATATTCTCCGTTTAGCGTGGGCTTTTATTTTTGTATATAGTGGATTTTGAACAGGTATATCTGTTGACTTTATTAATATTTGTTTATGGTTTTTAAAATGCATTCATTTAACAAAATATGTGTAAAACATCAATATGTGCAGGTTTACATAATATTCCCCGTTCTAGCGTGGGCTTTTTTCTTGTATATTTAATGGATTTCATTTAGGTTTACATAATATTGAACGATCTGTTGAATCTATTTAATTTAGCTTATGGTTTTTAAAATGCATTCATTAAAGAAAATATGCAAAGAATCTTAATTTGCTTAGGTTTACATAATATATTATATTGTGGATTTTATATAGGTTGACATAATCTGCAACGATCTGTTGACTTTATTTATACTTTATAATGGTTTTAAAAAAGCATTTATTAAACAAAATATGAGTATAACTTGAATATGTTTAGGTTTACATAATATTCCCCGTACTAGCGTGGGCTTTTTTGCTTATATACTGGATTTTATATAGGGTTACATTATCTGCAAAGATATGTTGACTTTATTTATACTTTATGTTTTTTAAAATGCATTCAATTAACAAAATATGTGAAGAACTTTAAACTGTTCAGGCTTACATAATATTCCCCGTTCTAGCGTGGGCTTTTTTATATAATTGATTTCATATAGGTTGACATAATGTGCATATATAATTTTTACATATATTATATATGTATATTTGATGCATTTGTTTAATAAAATGTGAGTAATGTAAATTGTAAATTGCTCTCTCTCTCTCTCTTCTGGGGATGCATGACACATATAGTATACAGTTAAATAGTTAGATATATTTCATCGATACATAAATATCTGCTTTACTCAGTGACTGCAGCTGGGCTGCTCCTCCTGATAGGATTGGGGCTCCTCCTCCTCATTTTGGATGTCAATCGATGCTTGCATATTATTCTCGATATCGATTGGCGGCGGGGATATAGTGAGAAGGGAACGATGGGAGGAGTAGATGGGTGCTGCTCCCATTTCCCCAACTAACCCCACATATTCATTCTCATCCGTATCGCTGTCGTAGAGATCCTTCTCCCCGCCCATATCGATCAGCATGCGTCGCAGGTAACGGAGCTCCTCCTGGGCACGTGTCACCTTCCGTTCCAGCGTCTTCATCTGTGCCTGCGGGATGAGGGGGCAGCCGAGGGCGTGTAGAATTTCCATTAGAGGATCAGCGGGCAGTGGTTCAATTTCCACCAACTGTTTTAATATCTCATGCAGGCGCGTCAATATGCCGTGCTCATTGAGATATGCCGTGTAGCTTTTCCCTTGTTCCGACATTATTTCACAATTTGTTAAATAAGACGTGCAGCGAATTTTCGAGGAATCGATCACATGATTGCCAAAATAACTGTAGATCTAGCCGAGTTTAGTGGCGCCCCTAGCGGTAAATTATCTTAGTACTACAATCGGTGGCGGGCCTTGCTGACAGAGTAGTGTTGAAAAGTGCCAAATTGGCTAGTTTGCATGATCACCTCATTCCTAGCTCGATTATAATATGACGACCTAAGCTATTAATTAAAATTTATTTTAAACATTAGTAAAAATAAAAAATAATGGTGCCCATAAATAAAAGTATAAATAATAATGCTGTAAATTCTCAACGAATCTCATGATTTATCTAACCAAGTATAGTGGCGCCCCTAGCGTAAACGTATATCTGTATACAATTGGTTGTGGCATTTGCTAACTGAATGGAGCTGAAAAGTACCAGATTACCTGTATATGTTCTGCAGAACTAGCTCATTTGCAAGTTCATCGCTGCTCTTGTTCGATAATTAAATGAACGTTTGGGACTTATATTATATGAACTAGTTCACGGCATGGAACTGACGAACATTAATAACAATCGATATATCAATTATTTTCTGTACGTTTCTAGTTGTGGAATTTTAGTGCATATTTAATTTACACATCCAAACGACGCATCCCGCTGCAATAATCAAAATTACAGTTCATAAAAGTTAGTAACGGGATAAACGATGTCCTTTTCGTTCGGCACACCAACAACAAATGCCGCTGCGCAGGCAACAGGCGCTTTTAGTTTTGGCGCGCGAACCTCAACAAGTGCCCCACCTCCCGCCTTTGGGGCTGCAACTGCAACATCCACTCTGGCCGGAGCAGCGGGCGCTATGATGGGAGGGGCAGCGCCAAACTTTAGTTTTGCACCCGGTGCCGTCAGTTCCACCCCAACGCTCAGTTTTGGCTCCCCGGCTTCAGTTGCTCCAACTGGGGGTGGTTTGTCCCTGCCTGCCTTTGGAATGGCCACAGCAGCACCTGGTTTTGGTGCGCCGGCATCAGCACCTGGTTTCGGTGCGCCGTCAGCAGCACCTGGTTTTGGTGCGCCGGCATCAGCACCTGGTTTTGGAGCACCGGCAGCAGCACCTGGTTTTGGTGCGCCGGCAGCAGCACCTGGTTTTGGTGCGCCGGCAGCAGCACCTGGTTTTGGTGCGCCGGCAGCAGCACCTGGTTTTGGTGCGCCGTCAGCAGCTCCTGGTTTTGGTGCAACCTCAGCAGCTCCCGGTTTTGCTACTCCCGGCTTTGGCGCTCCGCTAGGGGGTGCTCCGGCGTTCGGCGCCGTAACTGCCAGCGTGGCACCCTCCTTCAGTTTCTCCACGCCCACGACGAGTGCATCGACGACAGCGCCGCCTGCGTTTGGCTCCACAGCGATGCCAGCAACACTGGGCGCTGGAGTGGGCGCCTTTTCGTTCAATAAACCGCAGGCCACGGCCGCCAGCTTAAACTTTAATACTACTACAACGACGGCCACCGCGCAGCCATTCAATGCAAATCTGCGCTTGGGCGGAGTTAATCCTTTGGCATCCGCACCGATAGGAGGCGGCGTCAGCGGCGGCATCTTTGGCAAGCCCTTGACAACGGGCGCACAGCCAGCCGCAGCGCCTCCCGTTTTTGTGGGCCTGGGCGGCATCGACGTGAGTGGCACGCAGCCCAAGCTGGGCGACAATAAGCAGGATGGCATTAAGGTGAGTAAATGCAGCTCTAATCCCAAACAGCAACTGAATATCATTCAATTGCAGATCAAGGAAACGCAGGTCCCGGATGAGATAGTCAAAACAGTGGATGCCCTCAAGGCCTACATTAAGCAGCAAAAGACAATCTCCTCGGACATTGGACGCACCTCAACATCCAAGCTAAGCAATGTTACCCATGAGATCACAAATCTGCGCTGGATGCTCCAGAACATGGCCAATTCGGTGGATGCCAACAATCGGCATATTAAGCAGCTGCGCAGCGAAACGGCCAAAGCCATCCAATCCCTAGAGATGGCGCAGCGCACACAGGACACGCCAGCAGGATTGCAGTTTGAGAACAGTGCACCATTTCAGTACTTTCAGTGCCTGGTGGCCAAGTATGAGGAGGATCTGATTGCGTTCCGTCAGCAAATCATGCTAACGGAGAGCCACATGCAGGCGCTGTCCAATCCGCAAGGCATATCGCCGGAGGATCTGAAACGCGGCTTTCGCCAGCTCAACGAATCGTTCGTCTCGCTGGCTGGGCGTCTGCACGAGCTGCATCAGCGCGTGGAGGAGCAAAAGGAGCACTATTTAAATCTACGACGCTATCGTCTGCGCGATGCCACCAATGTGTTTGCCAACATCGATAATCCGCCCAAGCAGCTGGTGGAACCGCAGCGCATCAGCAGCGGTCCGACGCCCTTCTCCAACATCTCGGCGATGAGCACGCTGAACAAGAGCTATGCAGCCGCGGCCTCAGCCAGCAATGCAGCTGCATCCAAGTGATACCGACAGTTGCCAATCGCATGAGCATAATCATTTTTAGATTTTAGTTGTTATGTCGAAATTCTAACAATCAATAAAGATATTTTACAAGACACCAAATCGGCTGAGATCTCAATCTTTATGGGAAGATGTCTTCAATCCTAATCTACTTGTCCTTGAGTCATGAAATCAGACTACTGGGAGAAAATCAACTACCTAGAAGTCAGACTAAACAGTTTTATAGATGTAGACGACATATAATCCTATCACGATGATGAATCAATCAATTGTTTTATGTAGAATAGAATATATATTTCAACTCAATGGATGCCAAGCAGCAAACAGATGAACAAATACATCTGCGTGGCGACTCACTTCTTGACCACCTGGATGACATCCTCATCGGCCATGACATGGGCTATGCCCACACGCTGTGGCGAGTATTTCGTCGAGGTGCCCCAGACCAGCGCATATTTGAATTGTGCGGCCAGCGTTCGATGAATCGCATGGCACACATGCTCCACACTGACGCCCTGTGGAACAGATAGACAAGGTTTAAAATCAATAATTGAATCAATCTAATGCTTGGGACTACTTGCCTTTCTCAGAATCAAACCATCATCGAAATCTGGCGGCGCACCGGGCTTCTTGGTGTACACCCGGATGAGCTGTAGCGACTCCCAGAGCGCTTCCAGCATGTAGTCCAGATTGAGCTTCATGTTGCAGCTGACCACAATGGAGTTCGGCTCTCGCGCTAGTCGATCCACCTCCTCGATGGAGATCTGATCAATCTTATTATACACATACATACAAGGCAGATAGACGCGATTGGCGGTGACCACGTCAATGAACTCATCCTCGGTGCAGTCCTCGCGGAACAGCACCTCCGCATTGAAGATCTTGAACGAGTGCAGAATCAATTGCACCATTTTCTCGCTGCACCTCGTCAGGGAGCAGGTCGAATTAAAGCTGAGGCCGCCGCCCTTTTTTTGTTTAAAGTAAATATTCGGCTTGCGCTTGTTCAGCCGTATGCCCACCGATTCCAGCTCCCGCTCCAGCAGCTCGCGATGCACATTCGGCTTGGTCGCATCCAGCATCATCAGCACCAGATCCGCGGTGCGCGCCACGGCAATCACCTGGCGACCACGTCCCTTGCCCTGGGCGGCACCCTCAATAATACCCGGCAAATCGAGCAACTGTATATTGGCACCCTGGTACTCAATCACGCCGGGAATACACGTCAGCGTGGTGAACTCGTAGTTGGCTACGAAAATTATATAATTTAATTAAGACTCAATTCAACTGTGTAACACCATTTTCTATTCGGATCAGCAAACTGTACTATGGCCTAGAAAAAGGAGGATCCATAATGTTTAAAAATTTGTAAACGAACTTTGAAGTATAAAATAGTAAATAGTGGATAATAAAATAAATAAAAAGAGATAAATACTATCAGTACTATAACTTGTATATATTTTGCAAAGCCTCAGTTTTTAGCAAAATAATATTATAGAATATTTGTATTGATTGACAATATAAGTACAAGGACACAGAAATTTAAGTTATTTGTTTGAGAATTTGAAAAAAACGAGTATCCCGGTTCGAATCCCAAGCTATTGCATGCGTTTACTAAAACTGTCTTGTTAACTACATATATAATAATAATTAATAATAAAATATATGAAAAACTCGTTGATTTTAGTTAACGGCGTCACTAACAACATTGGAATATTGCAATAAGTGTCTGATCAGAGCAAAAAACAGTGCTACATTATTTGGAATCAATTATCTGGCAACTCACCTGCTTCGGATTCGGTTTTGGTGAGTGTGGACAACATTGTGGATTTACCCACACTGGGAAATCCAATAAGAGCAACACGCGCATCGCCGCTCTTTAGCACATCGAACCCTTCGCCCTTCTCGCCCTTCTTCGACGGCTCCAACAGCTGCGAACGGTACTTGGCTAGCTTGGCCTTCAGCAAACCCAAATGGTACTCGGTAGCTGCAAAAGGGAAATTCAAATGTTAAGTGAATTCTAACCCTAAATTCCGATAGTTTTTTTTTGCCAGCGATGCGAATTTCGACGCCGCGTTGTCTGCGCCGGTTTTTATAGCTGCTTCCGCTTACCTTTGTTCTTTTGGGTGCGTGCAATTTCGCGCTCGATCTCCGCAATCTTCTCTAGAATGCCCATGTTGATGTTTTTGTGTGCGTTGGGCGCAGCATTAAATTAATAACAATATTAAGGCAGCTGCTGCGTTCTTGTTGTTGTTTTAAAGTTGGACTTTTAAGTGCCGAACTAGGGATGAACAAATATATCGGTTAAGTGTATCGATATACTTTGAGAAGGTAAAGTAAGCTGAGCTGCGCTGACTTAATGTTGTATTATGCACTCATTAAATGTATATTAATTTAAACGAGTTTATCTTTTTTAACATGAAAAGTGTACACTCTAATTGAAAATTAAATTCTAGAAAAAATTATGAATATAGGATGTAACGATATTTTAATGCGATACTTGTCATTTACAGCGTTGCCACCTAGTGCGTATTATTTCAAATTTAAATTGTGAATCGTGATAGGAAAACGACTTGATTGCCGATATTAGCAAATTATCCCTTGTGAAAAGCACTCGGTAATTTTAAATAGTTAATTTTAATTAAAAACACATAAAATATACACAAATACACATGTAAATACTGTTACAATTACAATAAACAGCCACACACATAAAATTACGATCGGTTAATTACAATAGTTGAGTAGAGAGAGAGAAATTTCGTGGATAGACTTAGTCTTTTAATTGGCATAAAAGCCATTGCCATCGTTGCCCATAAACTCGGTCCAGCGTTGTGCTTCAATCGGATCCAGTTCAGAGCACACCTCGCCCGGCTGCAACGAGCGGCAGGTGCATGTAATCCCAATCCTGGTAACTATCAGCTGGGATTCGTATTTGGGCAACGCGGGTTCCGCGTCCACTAGACGTTCGGTCAGGCACTCCTTGAGGAATTGCTTGCGCAGCACGCGCAAGTTGTCGGCGGTGTAGCCTGCAAAAGAGAAGTTTCAGATAATCAATGAAAAATGCTACCCATTATCAAACAAATTCTTCACCCACTTTTATAGGCGCTTATTTTCTCCTCGACGCAGTTGAGATCCTGCGGCGAGAACAACGGTGGATACGCCTCCGATTCACGTATATTAAGCACAAAGGCAAAGTCCAGCGAGGAGCTGGCATTTCCCAGCGCCTTGAGCAGCACGCCCGTGGACGAAATGGATGCCAAGTACCAATCCTCTGGTGCTGCATTCTCCGGTGCCGCTGTCGCATCCTCGCCAGCACTGTTGCTGTATGTTGTGGAAGCACTGCTGCTGGAGGTGTCTCCCTCACTGCGCCGCTGACGCTTGCGTCTGCGATACTGCGACTCTCTATTGGAACTGGTTACTGTTGCCGCAGCAGCTGCAGCAGCAGCTGCATCCACTGCCTGCTCGACGGCTTCATTGTCCAGCTCCAGATCCCACAGACTCAGCGGTGACTGTGCGGACAACGGCTCACTTGTGGTGCTCGTGGTGCTCGTGGTGGTGGTGGTGCTGCTAGTCGTGGACTCCAGAATACCGCTGCGCACATCACGATTGTTGTCACTGGGATATTTGCTGCGCAGATGTATGGGACGCTCATTCTGATCCGTCAGCTGTGGCAGCTCATCATTGTAGACCATCTCATATTCCTCCGGCACGCGCATGGCATTGGGATTCTCTGCAGGCAGCTGCACCGGATCATAGTCCTTCTATTGAACGTGAAATGAGTAAAAATATTAATTATAATAGGTGAGATTCTATATCAAAAATAATTATGATTTATAAAAATATGTATAAATAATTAAAATATGTAAACAATCAAAATAATAAAACTCACAAATTCCTTGTAGGGCTCCTTGATGTAACCGCCACCAAAGCCGGACAGCTCGTTGTTCCCATCCGGTTCCGATAGCAGTTCCGGCTGCGGATGCTTGCGATGCTTTGGGTGCTTGACTGGCACCTGCACCGGCTGCTCCTCACCTGGATTGTTGGCAGTTGCAGCCGCCTGTCTGAGCAGCTGTTCCCGATTGGCCAGCAGCTTCTTGAGCAGTTTGGGATGCTTAAGAGGCGACTGTTTGCCCGACGGAGCAGGTCGCTGAGTACGATTCAGCTGCACCTCGAGATCATCTGTGCTGAAGAGCACCGCTCCCGGTGGCTCAATGTGGCGGGCAATGGCATAGAGCTTCAGCACCGTGGATTCATTATAGCGGAGGCGGCAGGTGTCCGCACGTGCCTGTAAAATAATATCGCTGTCCGGGACAAACTCGTAGGCATCCCGGGCATTTGGCTTGTTGCGGCACTGGAGCTGCCAGTGGAGGAAGAAGTCGCCGCCGAAACTTTGCGAGACGGAAACGCCACCCAGGAGACTACTGGCACCACCAGCATCCGTCATCATGGCATTCAGCAGCGGCTGACCGGTGCGTCCGTCCAGGATCGTTGTCTGCGAATAGTAGTAGACGGGAAAACCCGGTCCAGTATTATATTTGACCATGAAATCGGTGACATTATCGCGATTAAAGTGACCCGGCACAATGGCGCTGACGCACTCGCTGGCTGGGAATGTATAGTTCCACAGCATGCTATAGTTGTGTCCATCAAATGCATAGACGCTGCTATTGAACGCAGCCACGACCACATCCGAGATGCCGTCGCCATTGAGATCGCTGAGCAGCGCAGGCACCATCAATCCGGAGCCCGTCTGCTGATGCAGCGGCGTAAAGTTCTTCTCGCTGGTGTGCGCCATAAGGGACAGCAAACGCAGACTATAAATACCCCCCGGGGTGTTCTGTCCACCAGTCAGCATCAGGAGCAGCTCAGTGCCGTCGGTGCGGGTGAGCAGCTGTATGGGCACAAACATCTCCTCGCGATGAGGCGTCGGAATACTTCGCAGCACCTTGCCCGTCTTGCCCGAGATGAGCTTGACGTGACCCGCCTTGGACTCCTCGCGCTCCTCGAGTTGGGCGGCTATCAGTTCGGGCACCTCATCGCCATCCAAGTCACGGATCACATTGATCGTGTACAGATCCATCACAATGGGTGAGTTAGTCTCCACCTCCAGCTCGCGAAAAGTCCAGATCACCTGACCAGTGCGTCCACTGATGGCAAAGATCATCTGCAAGATTTAAGCAGGCAATTTATTTTATTTATTTATTAAATGTCGACTAATTGCAGGAAAATTAAAAAAAAAATTGAATTATAGAAAACCATTGTAAGAATTAAATGTACATTTTGAACTTTTGTACTTGACCTACATTTGTTGCAAGGAGTGGGGAAAACCCAGAAAAACCCAATCAGACCAAAGTATAAAAAGTATTTAAATAACAAGTTTAAACAAGAAGAGTTATCTTTAAGATATTTAAAAATTTGAAGTGTTATACGGCATATATATTCTAAAGTTTAGCCAAGATAGTTTTAAATCTGAGATACTATTTGCATATAAAGTTTTCTGTGATTTTTCACATTGATATTCGAAATGATCGAATGAAAAACTAAAATTCTTTCTTTGTGCTCAATTTCAGCATTTGAAGAAACTACTGTACAAATTACGACCCCATTGGTCAACAGTAAGGTCAAATTCTATTATATATAGATTATATAATTTGCTGATTAGTTGACTTACGCCCAGTCGTCCGGCGGCCAAGCAGTCGATGCTGCCATCCCGATCGATGTCCGCGTTGCAGTGCAGCGAGAATACATTGGCCACGCTCCACGTTTGCCAGAGGATGGAGCCATCGCGTCCATTGAGCGCCACGACGCCTCCCTCGCAGGGGACATCGTCGCCCTGTTGGGCAGACTTACAGCGGGGCAGGGGAATGCCCTCGTAGTGTATATTATCATCGACGCCATAGCCAAAGATGATTTCCTTGATGCCATCCCCATTGAGATCGGCGGCACGCAGCGGACTCTCGCTGTTCATCCGGGCCATGCTGCGTGTCCACAGACGCTGTACGCTGATCTGTGTGCAGGGCACAAACTCGCTGCCCATACTGCTGCCATAGCTGCCACCCGAGACTGACATGGCCGCCAGCTGTGCATCCTCGCCCCACCAGTGATGAATCCGCTTCATCGGCATCGGGAACAGTGTCAACATCAGCGCCGCCAAGCTGAGCAGCGCACAGAGCACGGTGAGCACAGCCAGAGCATAGCAGAAGGGTTCACAGCAGCGATAGCAGCGACGACGCTTGTGCTGCTTCATGATGGGCGTGGAGCTGCCGCCCGATCCTGAGCTGTGCTTGCGACGCGGCGCCATCAGTGGACGCTTCAGGCCCTGCTCTTCACTGCGCTGTTATTGGATATATAATTTTGTAGGTGAGTATTTTTTTATTTGCGAAATTCGATTTTGTTTATATATTATATAGCGAAATTAAGGCGAAAGTCATTTAGAAATACTTTCGGATTGATGACTTAATGAAACTTTAAGTATAAACTTAATTAAATACAATTTTTGCAATTTATAGATTTGAAAGTTATAATTATGCTAATTTGAATTAATTATTATGGTTCTATTAGAACTTTCAAAAGCAAAGCAAGAAAGATTTTGCGATTTAAATGTAGGAGCAAGAAATATTTGTATATTATAACAGGGGAAATTGTATAAGGTATAGTCGAAAAAACTATTTGTTAGCATAACATAAATTATGTCCGCCCTAACTTCAACTGAAATACTTCATCTAAATAAATGCGAAATAAATTTAAAGCTTTTGTTATTTGCTTTAACTTTTCGCTTTAATGTATTTAATGTATAAAAATATTTGCAAATTAAGTATGCATTATTGCTCTTTCGACTTAATTTCATTTTAAATACCAAAAGAGGCAGGCAAAGTAAATTTGAGCAGATATGTACATTTCAACCCCAAACTTGTCGAGTTCTCCATTAATTAAATTGCAATGATTTTTTGATGACTTTTATATGCGTATACTTAATTTGAAGTAGCTGCAATCTGTGACTTACCTTGGCAGAGCGGGCGTCCTTGATGAACACCTCATCGTCGACATCGTCGCTGATGTCCTCATCAATCGATGAGTCCCGTACGGCGATGCGCTTCGAGGGCACATATGGTCGCAGTTTGATCATCTTGGGCCACGCTGCCACGTTGCCAGCGCCCGGCGCCTGTTCCTGCTGCTGCTGGTTGAGCGCCGCCTGCAAATTATTATTATTATATTCGTTTTCACTTTTCTTGTGTTTATCAACAGTCCACGGCAATTGCTAATGCATTTTCTTTTTTCAGTGCGTGTGTGCGTGTGTGTGCGTGTCTTGCAGAACGATATATGCAGTTCAGCGATGCGCGTCCTCTGGCCGTGTACAAATCAATAGCGACGTCACGGCGCAGCGCTCAGCTGGCACATGGAACGGCGCATGCGCCCTTAACGGTAGACCCACCCCCTTCAATCAACAGTAGAAAACCGCACACGTGTTGGGTTCGGCCACAGGTTTGTTTATCAACAATGGCGACAGTGACGCACTCGTTGTCTCCACCTGTGCAACTGTTGCGTCGCATGCTACCAACCCTAAGGATGGGCCCTGCAACCCCCAACCACCAACCTGCAACACCCAAACCCCAGCGCACAACTCCCTTATTAACCATTTCGAAGGCGGTTCAATGGCCTCGCTTTCATGAATGAAGCGTCTACTTGGAAGTCGCATTTGCTTTTGCGGTTGTGAGTTGGGGGTTGGCGGTTGGCGGTTGGAGTTTAGGGGCTGCATAGTTCCATTCAACAAACTTCCGCATGTGGCGGAAATGTGGGTCACAATCACTATAGGCAGGGCAATGCATGTTTTATTTTGCACATGACTTATTAATTTTTGAATAGATCTTCGCAGTTTGCTGGACTTGGTACAGGACTCCAACGAGTCAAGGAACCGCTTACGCAGAACTTACCTGAAATAGCACCACATAATCCATTTCGTAAAGTTGACTCTCTTGCTCGACCTTCGCTCTGTCAAAGACATAACTAGAATGTAATTCTTGAGCCTCAAATCATAATAATTTGTTTTACAAATTTTCAATGACGTAACGCTTGTCAAAAGCCCAACAAAAACAGATGTACAAAAATACGAAATTATTACGACTATTCAAGTTAAGAACGCGCCAAAAAACCTTTACACCCCGCCACGCTCCACTCGCACCGCTCCGCCTGCTGCCATCAGCAGAAACTTAAGAGCACCACTTAGGCACTGCTCCGGTGGTGCGGGTGGGATTCAGTTGAAAGGCGTGCTCTGCATCTCTCTCTACAGCCAGCCAGGCAGCCAGCCAGCCAGCCAGCCAAGTACTTAGGTCAGGTCCAAAAGCAGCGTCAAGCTCAGCTGCATTCGAATAAACTATAGAAAAATCAGCGGCTTTTTATAGCACACAGCTGGGGGGTTGCGGTTAGGGCAGGGGAGGGGAGGGGAGCTGGGACGGCAAGTAACTTAAGTGTGTTATTATCGCATCAGAGATAATTTAATAACGACGCTGATGACGAGTTGCTGTTGCTGTTGCTGTTGCGGCAACGGAAGGCCAAAAGGATGTGTTGCTCAAGTGTCTGCGGCAAGGCGTTGAGTGCTTGGCCTGTGGGCGTGGCCAAATGCAAAGGATGAGAAATCGAATACAAGTACATGTATACATATGTACATATATATAATGTGTGAAGCTGGCGACACCAGCTGCTTCAAGGTTACGTTTAGCCCATGGTTTTAATTATGACTTGTAAGAGACACCTGAATTACGATTTTACCACGGCTCATATTTTGGCCATTTCAATTTATCAGTTTACTCCTATGTAACTTGATCTATATGGAGTATTATAAAAATGGAGGAAAGCGGTTTAATGCAGTTGGGCAGTATGGAACAGGCATAAGGGGCATCTCTGACCCAACCAAGTACTTACATATATATTTATACTTGCTCAGCATCAGACTATAGCAGCTACAGAAACCATATCTATCTATTCGATTTAACCTTACTTAACATTTCTCTCTATCTCGCTTTTTAATTTATTCATCTAATTTTAATTTCATTTAATAAATTAATATTTACTAACCTCCAACATAAATTGTTTGTTTTGATTAGGATTTATTTATTGGACCAATTGTGAACCAATTTACAAACATTTAAAATACTCCCTTACACTAAAAATTTATATTTTAAGTATCTTAAATATTTTGTTTTAATGTATATAAATAACTCTGTATAAAATACAATTAAATGCAAATTATAATCACATCTAAAACCACATATTTTGGCAATTATTATGACCTTGAAGTAGAAAATGTTAAGAAGAAGAGCAATTAATTAATTAAAGTTAAGATTCATTTACCCAATATTGAAATATTGTCATACCATAATTATCGAGTAGAATCAAATTAATGAAATAATAGCGACATATGAACATTTAAAAAAGTACAAAATCTCAGTAACCTTTGTAGTTACTTTCATCTCATGAATTTCGGAAGCCTACATACAGTAAGATGTAGCAAATTTTTCATTCATTTCAATTTCATCACTAGACCTATACCTCCAAAATTGTTAAAATTAATTTTTTTTTTTTTTTTTTATGGCGTTATTCGATGTGCTCAAATTGTGCATAAATTGCGGTGCTAATCGAAGTGTATACGCCACGAGGCTGACTTGGTATCCAAATCGTGGATGAGATGATTGCAAATTATGCAAGAATTGTGGTGCAAAACATGCGTATACCGCCTCAACAGGCTTCTGCGGCTTTACGATCGAATCGGACTACTTTCGGAAGCGGGATATATGGCCAAGTATGGGGATGTTGGCGACGACTGACAGATGCTGCGGGATTTTGTATAAGCGTCGTGTTCCTGTAATGTTTCCAGCGTTTGCTGATTTATCCAGAACAGCTACCATACATTTTATTTGTATAATCTGGCATAGAGTGCGAAAATAAATATTATAAAGTTATGTTTGAAATAACCTATTAACCATATTTTAGTTTATAGTATTCGATTTCAGAGATATTATTATATGCAATTTTTTAAAATTTTTCTTATTAAAAAAAGACAGATTTAAAGCGGGATTTTCGCCTAAAACGAAACATTTTAAAATTCGCAATGAGTTAATCGGAAAGGAGCAAATTTAAGAGCTAAGTTAAATCTGAAAATCAAGACAAAAGCAGGAATGTGACACCGTTCTTAAATTAATCCAAAAATATAGTTTTTTCAATGCAATATTAAAGTTTACTATCAAAATTTGAGAACATCTCTTGATTCAATTTCTTGAGTTTAAACTTTAAAGAAATGGTATTTTAATAAAAAAAATATATAATAAATGCTATCAATCACCTTCTAAATCAGAGTAAAATAAAATATTTCATGAAACTTTTCAATTTGCAACCAAAAATTTGTTTCTATGGAAATTTTTTAGGTAATTACTCTCGATCTTGATGTTTATTTTGTTTAACTTTATTTTACTTAAATTATCATTTATTTATTAATTATTTTAAACATTTCCCTGAATATATTTAGATTTTCGTAAACTTTGCTGGATTTCTTTCGCATTCTTTGCATTAAATACTTAATTCGCTTTGACGTCAGCGGGTTCATTGGATTATCATGATATTGCATACCATTAGCAGCCATTTGGAAACTGCGCTTAACCTTCTCCCATGAAGAAAGCAGATGCAACAAAACAAAAAAATAAGGAAAAATCAAATTTGTCATTGTTGTTGCTGCTGCGACAAAAAACGGCACTTGGGAGCCACTTGAGAAGTTGTTGGCGTGTTTCGTGCCGACTAACAAGCCAATTGATTGGAAAACTAAAGAAACATTTTCACATAATGCTGGGGGACAGTTTTTCACGCTTTTCTTTTTATATTTGCCCGCAACGAATTTCGTTCACTTGGCAATCTAAGGCAATCAATAGGCAGCAGTGCAGCTAAACGCACTGAAATCTGGCTAGAAGGAAATCGGATGGTGCAGGAGGTGAGCGGAGGGACCCTGGCTCATCATTACAATGACGATGACGACAGAGGCCCGAGCAGATTATGTGGAAAGGCAATGCCAAAGTACTTGTCGAAATTATGTTAAGTGACTATGGCAAAGACAAACACACAGACGACGCCTGCTCATACTATATATAGTATATAGTCATATATATATATATATATCACACAAATACATTCATCATCATATACTTGCTCTAGAACCGTCTGTATTAAAGACTTTTCATAGTTTGTCAGGGCTTTCACTTTTCTGGCGCGCAAAGGTTTTCAACGACTCAACCACATAGTCTCAATAGCACACATACACACACACACACACATATACACACACACATAGACTGCTGTCAGTGCATCTTGTATCCTGCATCCTGCGCCTTCGTTGGTGAACATTTTACTTTGCTCGCCTGGCAACGTTTTAAATTCAAATTGCTCGCAACCGTCAGTTGTCAGCGACAGTTCGAACTGGAAAGACGTTCAAATCGGCAAAAGATACACCAAGCAAAACAATATATTACTCAAAATTAAAGTGTTGCAATATTTAAAATTAAAAAACATTAAATCACAATTACATATATGTAAATAGTTTAATTATATTTCTGTGCAACAAAACAAATAAAAAATAATTTTTTAAATGATCTGCAAAATGTTAAGCACAGCGTTTAGCTGATGTTATATAATCGCTAAAAAATATTTAAAAATCTCTGAATCGCATCAATTGCTTGGCAGTTCAAATTTTTAACCACTCCAAAAAGTAAACGAATTAAAGCTATAAATAATTTAGTTTTTTATTGTAATTAATAATGTATTAACATACAAATCAAACAAATAAATAATTTTTTTATTTTAATTTTATCCATTATCTATTCATTTATATTTCCTCTTCTAAACTTAATCCATAATTAATCGAAAGTATTATTTGGATAATATTAATAAATATTTTTCATAAAGAAAATCATTTCTGCGTGTAACAATTTTTAACAATGAATTATTATTTTTCTAATTTTTGTTACCTTTTAATACTTTTGCAGAGAGTATTATAATTTTGGCCAGAAGTTTGCAACGCATAGAAGGAAACATGACCGACCCCATAAATATAAATTCTTGATCAGGACGACAAGACGAGTTGATATAGCTTTGTCCGTCTGTCTCTCAATTTTAAATCTTAATGAAACTTAGTAAATATGCTTACTTTTGCAGCAAGCAGATAATATGTCGGAACCAGCCGGATCAGACTCTTATAGCATACAGCTGCCGTAGGAACGATCAATCGAAAATTTTTATTACCAATTATAAGTTTTAGCATTATCTAGGCACACTTACAAAATTGCATCAAAATTGGACTACTATATCTTATAGCTGCCATAGGAACAATTTATTGAAAAATGAGTCGTTGTATGAACAACTTTTTTTTTCAAGCTATCTTTACCAAAGTAATTACAAGTTATATTATATTTTAGGATAAGTAAATAAAATAACTTCGTCACTTATGATTCGCTAGCTTGAAATTTATCAACTTAACATTTTTGTGTTGAACAAAACATTTGAATTCAATATTTCAATTACCACCAAATCCATAAATTAATCATGAACTTTATTCAGCGTACGCTCCATAATGAAGAATTGAATTAATTCGAGCATGTTGGCCCAATTACGCATTAGGAATACCTGCTCCAGCTGACGTCTTGTAGACGTGAATTACCTACGTACGTACGTACATTTATCCATCCATGCATCTACCATGTGAATTGTCCTTGTCTAATGCGTCCGTTGCATTTGCCACCGCCTTCAATCCGTCCGTGTCGTGGCTCATTGGGGCTCATTTTGTGCGGCATCGGCATCGACTTCGGCAGGGCACAAAAGGCGCATGGGCCACTTAAAGCTGCAGAGCCCCTTTGCCCTTGTCCTGCCCCCCAATTCATATCCTCCCACGCGGCCGCTTCGAGTGGTTTTAATTGTGAATTAAGTCGGTATTGTGGCCTCCACGTGTAGACAAACTGAGAAAAAGAGAGAGAGAGAAGGAGAGAGAGAGAATGAGACAGGTAGTAGGGACTGGCAGGGTTGCCAATGCCGAGGCTATTGTGCAGGAAGTGAGCTAACTGTCCCCGCTATTGTTCGTTCCTGCACATTTTATTTACACCGTTAAGCAGCATAATGGTTGCTATTTTTGTCAAAAACTGACAAAACTCTCGATGCATTGTCAATGCCAGTGACACTGTTCGAGAGTTTTGCTTTGATCCCCAAGCAAGGTTGTGTCACGGTCGTAAATCAACCTAGACAACTAATTAAATACTCAACGTATCCTTTGTTACCTTTCCAGCGTGTAAGAAAGAGAGAGGCATATTCCAAGTTACAGTCATGGTCGCGCAAATAATTCTGCTGGTCATATGCTGTATTTGCCTCAAACACTATGCTAAGGGTGAATTTCAGTAAGTATAGCACACCACTCATCTAATTATCCAGCATTAAATTAACTTAACTCAATCCTAAAGACAAAGTCTGGCCATAACTGATATTTTGCCTGAGGACATCAAGCGCTATGATAAGATGCGTCCACCCAAGAAGGAGGGACAGCCCACAATTGTTTATTTCCATGTAACCGTTATGGGTCTGGACTCCATCGATGAGAACTCCATGACGTATGTGGCCGATGTATTCTTTGCTCAGACCTGGAAGGATCATCGCTTGCGTCTGCCCGAGAACATGACACAGGAGTATCGACTGCTCGAGGTGGATTGGCTCAAAAACATGTGGCGACCCGACTCCTTCTTCAAGAATGCCAAATCGGTTACCTTTCAAACGATGACCATACCCAATCACTATATGTGGCTCTACAAAGATAAAACCATTCTCTATATGGTCAAGCTAACGCTAAAGCTCTCCTGCATTATGAACTTTGCCATCTATCCACACGATACACAGGAGTGCAAGCTGCAAATGGAGAGCTGTAAGTTTAAAGCAAATTCTTTTAGCAATTTTTATTAATCTCACATGCAGCTTATCTATTGAAACACAAAATTTATAGTTATTGAATTATGTTAAAAGCATTGCTGATTTAAATAGAATTTTATTTTCAATTTAAAGGATAATTCACATTAAAATTAATATAAGTAATACGGATATGGGAATCTATCTTAACCTAAGAAGGGGATAAAATATTTTAGAGAATTTTAGGGGTATAGTATTATATAGATAAAAAAATTAATTGACAACAGTTCAAGTCTTAACCTACTTAAATATAAATTAAAAAACACTTTAGGGCTTTATGTTCAGAGAAAAAGAGTTCCCCAAATAAAGTTAAACTTTATATTTATATTTTTAAAAATATACATTATTCTTATAATTTTCTTTTGATTATTTAATAACTTAATTAAACGTTATATGTGACTGCCTCTAGTCGACATTAAATAAATTTATTGAAAAATTAATAATAATAAACAATTTTCATATATTATCGGTTTAAATTAAAATACCCTTTCTGAAACTAAAGCTCCTAATAACTACCTTCAACTTTTCTTAGTATCGCACACCACAGATGATCTGATCTTTCAATGGGATCCCACCACGCCGCTGGTGGTGGATGAAAACATTGAGTTGCCCCAAGTGTCGCTGATACGCAACGTAACTGCTGACTGTACCCAGGTCTATTCGACCGGGAACTTCACCTGTTTGGAGGTGGTTTTTACGCTGAAACGTCGCTTGGTCTACTATGTATTCAATACTTATATACCCACCTGCATGATTGTAATCATGTCGTGGGTTTCCTTCTGGATCAAGCCGGAGGCGGCACCAGCACGTGTCACTCTCGGCGTGACGTCACTGCTGACGCTCTCCACGCAGCATGCCAAGTCGCAGTCATCCTTGCCACCCGTCTCCTATCTAAAAGCAGTGGATGCATTCATGTCCGTCTGCACGGTGTTCGTCTTTATGGCCCTGATGGAGTACTGCCTGATAAACATTGTGCTCAGTGATACGCCCATACCCAAACCTATTGCATATCCACCCAAACCTGTGGCTGGAGAGGGGGGCAATAAGGATGCGGAGGCAACACCAGCAGGTGGCAGCAATGCAGCGGCAAATAAGCAGCCCACGATGATACCCCTGGCGGATGAGAAAATTGAAAAAATTGAAAAGATTTTCGATGAGATGACCAAAAATAAACGAGTGAGTCTAAACATAAACAGAATATAAGTCTTGTGTATATAATTCTCAATCACTGAGAACGATGCGGCTGCTAAGATTACAACAGTTCAGAAAATCTTGAAGAAAAGTTATTTTTTAAAATAAGGGCTTTAGCATTGAAAATGATGAAAACTAATTCTGAAAAATTCGTATTTCTAAAAAGCCTTAGACGTAGTCTTATTAAGTTTAAAGACAATTGAATTTACATAAAATATTCTTAATCTTTCATTAAATTCCGTCAGATTGTAACAACAACAAGACGCGTAGTGCGTCCGCCGTTAGATGCCGATGGACCCTGGATACCGCGTCAGGAGTCGCATATAATACTGACCCCGACCATACGGCCACCTCTACCGCCGCCGCCAGCACCGGAACCGGAGATGCCCAAGCCGAGACTAACACTCGCCCAGGAGCGTCTCAAGCGCGCCATCTATATCGATCGCTCATCGCGTGTTCTCTTTCCCGCGCTCTTCGCCAGCCTCAACTGCATCTATTGGATTGTGTTCTACGAGTATTTGTAAGATATGTGAGCCCGGTGCCGGCTCTCTTGTAAATATAGCTCTCTTCCGCTCACTCCTGGACTCAATCTTTCTCTTCCTCTGCAAGTCGTACAACTTTATTAAATGTTAATTGTTCACAAAATAATCTATATATATATATATATAAAGTATGTAATCTTAAGCTTTCACACAAAAGCTTTAAGTCAACGAATTTTAAACTAAAACAGCAAATAATTGTACCAATTTATTGCTAATACTCTCTCTCTCTATATATATATATATATATATATATATATATATAAATATATGTATATATATATATATCACTTATGGATAAAGTATAATACATATATAATTGATATAGTATACGAACTCAATTCCTAAATGCTTAATGTTAAACAATTTCAATGACGTTGTAGTTGATAGTTTAATTCTTAATGCAAATTTAATATCTTAAAAAATGCTTTTAATTGTACATAAATGAAGTATATTAATAAAAATAAAATTATAAATATTCGAAAGTAAATATTAATTAGTTTGAAAACCAATGACGTTTGAAAGCTTTATATGTAGCAGCTGTTATTGAGCTTTTTCAGGTATACAAACCGCTTGCCCAGAGCTAATAGCTTTAAGCTCATTTCGAGGCGCGTAATTCAAATTGAAACTTAAACGCTTGAACAACAACAACAATGGCACTCTGTATACCTTCCTATATCTTACACTTACATATACAATTTTTTTGATTTTAATAATTTTCTATAGCTATAACACATACCTTTATAAACACTACTATTTTTATGTAAAGCAAACTTTTTGTTACATGTTGTTATTATAGTTTTATCGCTATTGTTGCTCTTTCTTTTAAAGGTGTCAACAGCTAGCTGGCGAACAATAGTGTGCACAAAAGAAAAAAAGTTTTCTAACTTTTGCAGTTGTCAAACAACTTGGGGCGCAGGTTCGCATGAATACCCAATTAATAATGTTGGTCACACGCTCCACACTTTTGCTTTTCACGGTCGTTAGTGACGCGGGCAGGTCCCCCAAATGAGACGCAGATGAGCTAGAAAATAGAGCCAGGGGCTAGATAATATGCCTTAGTCGTTCAAGAGCCCAGTGTCTGGCACCATAAAAGAAAGGCAAATAAAATTGTTTGGTTCATAATAAACTAGTACTTGTTCTCGGTCATTTGTGTGTAGTGATCTAGATTTGGATAATAGCTTTTATGTGCAATAAGTTCTAAAGATCAGATTTCAACATTTCCAGGAAAGGTAATAATATGAAGCGAGTTTGTGTTCTCAATCTTTTGATTTAAGATATAAAGAAGTGCTTGTATTTCTTTCAAGTTTTATCTTACCTTGATTTTAATAGCTCTTAGTTTGAAATCCGTCAAGGATTTCTGTAGAAAACTCCAACTCAAAACTATAACATTTGGTTTTTCCACATCTTAATATGCTTGCAACTCTATTGAACTCTTTTCAATAATAGTTTAAAAACGTTAGTGTTGAGGCCTTTCGTTAATTTGTTGTGCTTAAAAAACCATCTTCATAATCAATGCGCATTTTAAGTAGGCCAAACTATTGAGGGGGAAACCACGTCAAAACGCATGAATCATTTATAACAACATTGAGCGGGTACTCTCAATAGGCTATTGCAATACAGCAATTTCAAGTAACAACAAAAGGTAAACAAAAATAAAAACAAACGAAGGTTGCGCAAAATTTTGACTAAATATGCTGGGGATTACCTGAGTGCGCTGATGCCCAGGTGGGCGTTTTAACACGGCCTAAACAAGGCGCGGGTTCATTGGGGTTTGTTGTGAAGGTGCACAGAATGAGAAATAGTAGAAACAGTTGGAGACTTTTTTTTGCTTTGGTTGAAAACCTATGCAGTTAATTACAGAATTTAAAGCTCAGCAAGCTCGACGAAGCGATCCATCAATACAATAAGCGCAACGCTGAAAGAAAGTAAAAACCCAGTACGTCTCTTTGCTACCTTCGTGGTCTTAAAAGTCCACAGACTTTGCACAAAAGCAAAACGAAGAAAGATCCCCTCAAACGTCGCCCGCCCGCAACTCAAAGCCCAAAGCTGTCTTCGACTTCAAGCGGTTTTATTGTGTTGCAGTTGTTGTATTTGTATTTGTAGTTGTAGTTGTAGTTGTTGTCGTGTCGTGTCGTGTCTGCTGTATCGTTTTGTCTTTTGCAGTTTCAGTTTCAATTTCAGTCGAACTCGGGCAGCAACGGCATACGGAAGCAGCCGCGGCGCAGGCGCAACAGCAACAGTAGTAACAAACCGATTTTAAATTTAAGTGAATTTAAGTGCAAAATCAACAGCAATTTTTTCGAATTTTAAAGTGAAACTTTGTCGATAACAAATTATTAAGTCAATAAATATTACAACATTTAATCAATAACACAAGACATTTAACAGCTCATAATCGTAAAAAATAATAATATTAAAAGTGCATAAATTTCTTAACACAAAAATATTTGTATAACGCGGCGCTTAACACTTTCATTTTCATTCAACGCTCGCTCGCCATCGTTTCGTTAAGTTCGTCAGCGCTGTCGGTTTCGTTGAGTCGTGTTAAATAACAATAAACAGAAAAGTCAACGAAATTCCAAGTCAAAAAAAACCCACAACAGCCAAATTTAATATATAAAAAATTGATTTTTTATTGCAAATGAAATAAAAGTTTTCGGATATTGTGTTATAGAAATAAAAAAATGCATTTGACTGCATATTTGTTGTGTCTAGGTTGGTATACGAAAATACACAAATTTTATTAACATATATTTTGTAATATTTATCAGACGTGCGTGAGTCTTTTCATGTGCTTGTGTGTGGTGGTTGATCCCAATAAGTTTTTGTGATTTTTAACTATGCCTAAAAACAAAAGACTTAGGCAACGAACTTGAATTGGTAATGGGTGTGAATTGGTCGGCAAATTGAGTTCAGGCACCACTATGAATAAGCGCAATGCGGCTAAAACATATTTCAACACTTGAATCGAGCTACATATCGTCATGGGGAAAGAAAAAAGAGATCAAGTTTTTAGTTAGTTTTATTTATATTTCATCTCTTATCTTTATATTGTAAAAGTGAAACCCTAAGCTCAAGTTCAAGCTGAATTGCTTTGTTGCCTCGCTTTAAAATTAATGAGCCAAAAAAAAAAAACCATAATGCGCATCCGAATTAAACAAAAAGAGGAAAAAACGTGACTAAGTCTGCAACTTTCTTTGGCAGCGGCCGCTGCCAAATCTTCCGCCAAGTGACGTCACAGCCAAAAAAAACCAGTTGCCCGCAATGCAAATTGCACACACGTCCAAGGCCAATCGAATTGTTGCTAGCAGCTGTCCAGCTACTGCACAAAACTCGTAGATACAAAACACATTTATCAGATACAGATACTGCTACAGCAGTACAGCTACACGTTTTGTGCCGCCAGTAAATGTCTTTTGGTATTACCGCAACATGTCGGCCTATCCATACACATTATGCAACCACTTACTTATAATAAAAAAACAAATGTTGCTGCCGCTGTCATCGCTCGCTGCACAAACTTTAGCGATTTGTTGCTGTTGCTATTCGCGATGTCTACAATTTAATGTTATATTTATCTGTCGCTTCGGAAGTTATTGCAGCTTTATTGTCCGCGTCGCAGCGCGGACGTTGCTCAATTGCAAATATTTTTCCAGCTATGCTGACACTTCAGTTTCCCCAGCCGGTTAGCCGGGATTTTCTCTTTAATTGGCATTAGCGTAAAGTAATCACTGAAACAGCTGCTTGATAATTACTTGTGTTGGTTTGCATTTAGTTTGTTTTGCATTTTTAGAGCTGCATACAATTTGTGAATGAACCAAAACTTAGTTCGGATTGCTATATATTTGATTTGTTTTATTTTTATTCGGCTTACAAATTCTATTTCTAAATATTTTTTTTTTTACATAATTTCATAAGTTTAAATTTTCCGACAGCTCAATTTGATTATTTGGATATGTTTTTTTTTTAAATTATCACGTAGTATTTTAAATGCAAATAGTTTTATTGTAAAAAAATGTAAAATATTTATAATTTTATATTTTTTACACTGAATTTATTAAAAACAAATCGAAAGCTTAGTTTTATTAGTATCAAATACCTATTTAACTTAATTAAATAATACATTTTACAATGTGCTGTACCTAACTGACCTAAGTCAAATTCAAATCGAAGCCTCTTCATTTTTTTAACTTATGCAAAGCTCTTTTGGGTTGGGTAAGGCCACAAATTGGCATTACGCATCTGAAGTACAACAAAAATGAGAAAGTATGTCGCTTGTGCGTCCCGCGCTCTATCTCACTCTTTCGCTCAACCGATCTCCCATGCATATCCGCATGTAGCTCTTCAACTGAAGCGTTTAATGTTTATTTAGTTTGTTGTGACATAATCGTAGTTCGCATTGGTTACGCGCCCGCTAAATGACTGGCGATTTTTTGTTTTTGTGTCTTTAATACCCCCAGAGAGTTTTGGAGGAGTAAACATTCCAGCTTATTCTGCATGCACAGTGAGAAGCTCAAGGTCGCATTAAGATTTCTCCTCGCACTAAAAATTGATTATATCTCTGATATCTCTGATCTTTTCCATGACGTTTCGGGTTAAGCTGTTACAGTTTGACTTGAGATTTTGTTTTTATTATTATTTATTTTATTTTTTTGTGCTCCACTCGGTGGCTCATTAACATTTTTCGAGGTGTGCACTGCAACTTTGTCACTTTCACTTGGGAATAAAATTGCTCATACCAATGGCAAAATGCTTTTTGTAGTGCTTTTTTTGTAGTTTTTTTTTTTTTTGCCGCTGCGCCACACAATGAAATATTGGCCAATTATACGAAAAGGTTTTTGTCTCGCACATAGAAATGATTTCTTATGAAAAGTGAATGCCCCCATTGGCAACAGGCAGTGCTCAGCACATTTCGCATAGGCCAACAATTGGACCATTGTATAAAATATAAATGCAATTAATATATTATTTAAGATTTAGGTTACTATCATCAGACAGCAAATAATAGCTTTGAAATATGGCTGGTCTCTTCGATCAAAGAACTTGAACTTGTTCCTATTTTATTTAAGCAAACAGTTAACAAAGCCCAATTAAATTAAACATTTAATTTAAAGATTACTTCTGATGTTTAAAATATATATTAATAAAAAACCATTTATCTTTCAAATCTTATTTAATGTATTCCTAATTTTACGGGCAGACAGATTCATTCTGTTGAGGATTAATTATGTTTATTTCGGCAATATAATTCATAATAATTGTATTACATTTATTTCTGCTTTTAATTTTACCAACATTAAAAACTCTAGTGCTCAAACCTTTTCCACTTAGACATTATTTATACAGAGTTATACTAAATGGCAATTATTATTAAACAGGATATTTGGGAATAGTTAAAGACAAACAAAATGGAAATTAAAAACCTTAGTCAGCAACTTATTTTGGTCTGACTGCAATTTTATAAAAGTAACATTTCGATATTGAAATTTTGAAGAATTCAATAAAATTATATTTATTTTGATTGCAGCGCTTGGAGCTGGCATATTGGTGAGGGGGCAAGGAGCCACCGAGGACGAGGATCAGCCAATGCATTTGACGAACGATGGTAAGTGTTTGACTCTGAAAATTGGTTTACCCGGGCATTCATAACTTTAACTATTAAGGCAGCGTCTTTTTTTCAGCCGCATCTGCACGATGTGCGCCTTGGACGCCAGCTTGCCGAGGATTTGGAGTACAACTCAAACTCGGCTAGCAGCGGGATCGGCAGCAGCAGCAGCGCGAGCAGCAATGCCAGCGAGGACGATGATCAGGATGAGCAGGATGACACCGAGTACTATGACAGCGATGAGGAGCAAAGTGAGAGTGAGAGCGACAGCAGTGATAGCAATGATTCCTTGCCACGCCTGCTTTCACCCTCGACTTTCCATCGCATCTCGGAGACGCTGGGCGCACTGAATACAGTAGGTCACATGCTGGTGGACATGACGCGTGGTGGCCAGGAGAGCAAGTCAGAGAATGCGAGCAGCACTAGCAGTGAAGACATCTCAACCAGCAGCACCACCACAACCACCACATCAACCACAGAACTGAGCGACTCTGCGACAACTGCGAGTCCTCTGCTCAAATCGTTTCCTGGCATTTCAGGCAAAATACTGGACACCACAACGACACTGTCCGCCAACAGTTTACTGCCAGCTGGCAAGCCAGCAAATTTGAGCGCCATTCAGGTGGCCACCAGAAGGGAGGGGCAGGCGCCGGGCAAGCCAATGTTTGTGGAGAACAAAGATGCTAAGCAAAAGAAGAAGCGCAAGAAGAACAAGAACAAGCAGAAAGTGAAGAAACCCAATGATGAACTGTCGTCACAGGCAGCGCCGCAGTCTCAGCAGAAAATCAAGATACCCACCACACCGCGCACCACCACCAGCAGCAGCACCACTATCATCAGCAGCACCACTAGCAGCAGCACCACTCTGAGGCCACTCGATCAGCTGGCTTTGGCCAGCGAGGATGCGGGCACCGCCAAGGATGTGGAGAACTACTGCAAGACACCCAGCGGTCGTGCGGGACGCTGCGAGGATCTCAGCAGCTGTCCTGCTCTGCTCTTGAATCTGAGCAGCCTGCGAGAGTCGCTCTGCTTCAAGAGTCTCTTTGTGCCTGGCGTCTGTTGTCCTTTGTCCGCTGGTGCCTCCGAGAGCTCCACTGTGCTGACCACACAGCGCCCACTGAAGCTGACCGCCAGGCCACCCACCAGCACCACCACGCTGGCAACCACGAAACGCACCACATTGCGACCCACGCCCAAACCCAGCGTCAGACCCACTTCGGGATTGGTGCTCATACCACAAAAGAAACCACCGACGACAACAACGACAACCACCACAGAGGTGCCACTGGAGCCGGAGGATCTGGATGAGATTGCCAATAACATTGTGGATCCGGATGAGTGCGGACAGCAGGAGTACTCAACGGGTCGCATTGTCGGCGGCGTCGAGGCGCCCAATGGCCAGTGGCCCTGGATGGCCGCCATCTTTCTGCACGGCCCAAAGCGCACGGAATTCTGGTGCGGTGGCTCCCTAATTGGCTCCAAGTATATCCTCACTGCGGCGCATTGCACCAGAGATTCCAGACAAAAGCCGTAAGTGGAAAAGTAATAATATGACTGTAGACTAACATAAAATAGGTTAGGGCACATTTAAATAAAGTTAATTAAATTTGAATTACCCAAGTCAAATTTAGTAAGGTTAAAGATCCCTGTTACTTAAATTGAAAGAGAAAAAACCTGAAAACGTGAAGTGAGCTTAAGTTCAATTAAGTAAAATATATTCTGCTCTATAAAATTGAAAACTTTAATTTAAACTCTTCCAGCTGGAATAGGAATATTAGTATTAAGAGTATTATTATCGGACCACTATAGCATATAGTTGACACAGGAACGATAGGTTTTTTAAGATGACTAAACAAAACTTTCCAAATATATTTATATTTTTTCACAAAACCCCGCTTATGCTTTTTTAGGAAAAAAAGTCAAAAAAATTGTATTCTCAAAAGTGCATAAACTTTGGATGTAGAACTTAAGAACATGCCAAATAATGACCAAAATGGCCTCGGGATCGACAATCGGTTCAGTTTTGACAAAGTTATGGCAGTTTGAAGTCTGGGAATGTCATTTATAAGGAACTTTTTGTTGTTTGGGCACTTTACAAGCCATTTTTTTTGTCACTTTTGACGTGATTTTTGACACAAAAATTATTTACACCGAAATCACTTTTCCCATAGTTTTTTATACTAATAGTGACACCCACAATCGATTTAAAATAAAATTTCAAATTTCTATTTTTTGAAAAAACCAAATTGGTAAGGGTTCCCCCTTATGCTTTTTTAGGAAAAAAAGTCAAAAAAATTGTATTCTCAAAAGTGCATAAACTTTGTATGTAGAACTTAAGAACATGCCAAATAATGACCAAAATGGCCTCGGGATCGACAATCGGTTCAGTTTTGACAAAGTTATGGCACTTTGAAGTCTGGGAATGCCATTTATAAGGAATTTTTTGTTGTTTGGGCACTTTACAAGCCATTTTTTTTGTCACTTTTGACGTGATTTTTGACAGAAAAATTATTTACACCGAAATCACTTTTCCCATAGTTTTTTATACTAATAGTGACACCCACAATCGATTTAAAATAAAATTTCAAATTTCTATTTTTTGAAAAAACCAAATTGGTAAGGGTCCCCCCTTATGCTTTTTTAGGAAAAAAAGTCAAAAAAATTGTATTCTCAAAAGTGCATAAACTTTGGATGTAAAACTTAAGAACATGCCAAATAATGACCGAAATGGCCTCGGGATCGACAATCGGTTCAGTTTTGACAAAGTTATGGCAGTTTGAAGTCTGGGAATGCCATTTATAAGGAATTTTTTGTTGTTTGGGCTCGTTACAAGCCATTTTTTTTGTCACTTTTGACGTGATTTTTGACAGAAAAATTATTTACACCGAAATCACTTTTCCCATAGTTTTTTATACTAATAGTGACACCCACAATCGATTTAAAATAAAATTTCAAATTTCTATTTTTTTAAAAAACCAAATTGGTAAGGGTCCCCCCTTATGCTTTTTTAGGAAAAAAAGTCAAAAAAATTTTATTCTCAAAAGTGCATAAAATTTGTATATAGAACTTAAGAACATGCCAAATAATGACCAAAATGGCCTCGGGATCGACAATCGGTTCAGTTTTGACAAAGTTATGGTAGTTTGAAGTCTGGGAATGCCATTTATAAGGAACTTTTTGTTGATTGGGCACTTTACAAGCCATTTTTTTTGTCACTTTTGACGTGATTTTTGACAGAAAAATTATTTACACCGAAATCACTTTTCCCATTGTTTTTTATACTAATAGTGAAACCCACAATCGATTTAAAATAAAATTTCAAATTTCTATTTTTTGAAAAAACCAAATTGGTAAGGGTCCCCCCTTATGCTTTTTTAGGAAAAAAAGTCAAAAAAATTGTATTCTCAAAAGTGCATAAAGTTTGTATGTAGAACTTAAGAACATGCCAAATAATGACCAAAATGGCCTCGGGATCGACAATCGGTTCAGTTTTGACAAAGTTATGGCACTTTGAAGTCTGGGAATGCCATTTATAAGGAACTTTTTGATGTTTGGGCACTTTACAAGCCATTTTTTTTGTCACTTTTGACGTGATTTTTGACAGAAAAATTATTTACATTGAAATCACTTTTCCCATAGTTTTTTATACTAATAGTGACACCCACAATCAATTTAAAATAAAATTTCAAGATTCTATTTTTTGAAAAAATCAAATTGGTAAGGGTCCCCCCTTATGCTTTTTTAGGAAAAAAAGTCAAAAAAATTTTATTCTCAAAAGTGCATAAAATTTGTAAGTAGAACTTAAGAACATGCCAAATAATGACCAAAATGGCCTCGGGATCGACAATCGGTTCAGTTTTGACAAAGTTATGGCAGTTTGAAGTCTGGGAATGCCATTTATAAGGAACTTTTTGTTGTTTGGGCACTTTACAAGCCATTTTTTTGTCACTTTTGACGTGATTTTTGACAGAAAAATTATTTACACCGAAATCACTTTTCCCATAGTTTTTTATACTAATAGTGACACCCACAATCGATTTAAAATAAAATTTCAAATTTTTATTTTTTGAAAAAACCAAATTGGTAAGGGTCCCCCCTTATGCTTTTTTAGGAAAAAAAGTCAAAAAAATTGTATTCTCAAAAGTGCATAAAATTTGTATATAGAACTTAAGAACATGCCAAATAATGACCAAAATGGCCTCGGGATCGACAATCGGTTCAGTTTTGACAAAGTTATGGTAGTTTGAAGTCTGGGAATGCCATTTATAAGGAACTTTTTGTTGATTGGGCACTTTACAAGCCATTTTTTTTGTCACTTTTGACGTGATTTTTGACAGAAAAATTATTTACACCGAAATCACTTTTGCCATAGTTTTTTATACTAATAGTGACACCCACAATCGATTTAAAATAAAATTTCAAATTTCTATTTTTTGAAAAAACCAAATTGGTAAGGGTCCCCCCTTATGCTTTTTTAGGAAAAAAAGTCAAAAAAATTGTATTCTCAAAAGTGCATAAACTTTGGATGTAGAACTTAAGAACATGCCAAATAATGACCGAAATGGCCTCGGGATCGACAATCGGTTCAGTTTTGACAAAGTTATGGCAGTTTGAAGTCTGGGAATGCCATTTATAAGGAATTTTTTGTTGTTTGGGCTCGTTACAAGCCATTTTTTTTGTCACTTTTGACGTGATTTTTGACAGAAAAATTATTTACACCGAAATCACTTTTCCCATAGTTTTTTATACTAATAGTGACACCCACAATCAATTTAAAATAAAATTTCAAGATTCTATTTTTTGAAAAAACCAAATTTGTAAGGGTCCCCCCTTATGCTTTTTTAAGAAAAAAAGTCAAAAAAATTTTATTCTAAAAAGTGCATAAAATTTGTAAGTAGAACTTAAGAACATGCCAAATAATGACCAAAATGGCCTCGGGATCGACAATCGGTTCAGTTTTGACAAAGTTATGGCAGTTTGAAGTCTGGGAATGCCATTTATAAGGAATTTTTTGTTGTTTGGGCTCGTTACAAGCCATTTTTTTTGTCACTTTTGACGTGATTTTTGACAGAAAAATTATTTACACCGAAATCACTTTTCCCATTGTTTTTTATACTAATAGTGAAACCCACAATCGATTTAAAATAAAATTTCAAATTTCTATTTTTTGAAAAAACCAAATTGGTAAGGGTCCCCCCTTATGCTTTTTTAGGAAAAAAAGTCAAAAAAATTGTATTCTCAAAAGTGCATAAACTTTTGATGTAGAACTTCAGAACATGCCAAATAGTGACCAACTTTAAAGTTATGTTACTGAAACTTGGTATAGATGCTTATTTCTGCTCACTCAAATAATTTGTCGGAATCAGACGGATCGGACCACTATAGCATATAGTTGCCACAGAAACGATCGGTCAAAAATGTTTGTTTTCTGAGATATCTGGACCACACTTAACAATTATGAGCTCCGAAGGTAGCCTTTCCTTCTCGGTTTTTAGATATTATTATTTTTTGCATGAAATATCATTGCAATGCTCAAGTTTTATTTTGATCCTGTGTCTTTACCAATATTAAATTTTGTTACCCTTTCTAGATTTGCAGCACGTCAGTTTACGGTGCGTCTGGGGGATATAGATCTTTCCACGGATGCCGAACCCTCCGATCCGGTCACCTTTGCCGTCAAGGAGGTACGCACACACGAACGGTATGTGCAGCAAACTCATTAACAATTCAATATACTATAATAATAATAATAATGTATGTAATTATTACACAGGTTCTCTCGCATTGGTTTCTATAACGACATTGCAATCTTGGTGCTGGATAAACCCGTGCGTAAGTCCAAATACGTGATACCTGTTTGCCTGCCTCGAGCGGGTCGCATGCCGCCCAAGGAGCGTTTGCCCGGACGTCGTGCCACAGTGGTTGGCTGGGGCACTACCTATTATGGTGGCAAGGAGTCCACCAGTCAGCGGCAGGCGGAGCTGCCCATCTGGCGGAATGAGGACTGCGATCGCAGCTATTTCCAGCCCATCAACGAGAACTTCCTTTGCGCCGGCTACTCCGATGGAGGCGTCGATGCGTGTCAGGTGAGTTCTGCTCTCATCTCTTAAGATTGCATCGTCGAACAAGTTGTTATCTGCATTACAGGGTGACTCGGGTGGTCCGTTGATGATGCGTTATGACTCCCACTGGGTGCAATTGGGCGTGGTGTCCTTTGGCAACAAGTGCGGCGAGCCTGGCTATCCTGGCGTCTACACTCGCGTCACGGAGTACCTGGACTGGATACGCGATCACACAAAGGATTAGGATTAGGCGGCCAGACTGAAGGCGTCTTAGTTGTAACTGTAGCTAGGTTTATGTACGCGCTAGTCTATGTACGTTTAATGCTCTCTCCTTTCTTCTCTTTTAATAATACGATATTTATGAATTCACACGCTGTTTGTTGCTTAACATATTACGCGTAGTTGTGTATAGCAATTGTTATTTAAATTATTTAATCTTAAACGATAAACAATAAAAACCTGTGTAAAACTTAGAAATGCATTTAAAATTGGGTTTAATGAACTTCTATTGTCGCGATCAAATATATATAATTATATATATATTATATTGATTAACAATGACATTACTTTGAGATACTAATATTTTGTTGTTTTATTTATTCTGAATAGGTTAAACATTCTTTATTAATTTGCACTTACTAAGAAACTTACATGACAACCTTATTTGGCTCACAAATAAAATTCACAGAAAAAAGCCAATGCCTTAAAACTGAATTTTAGCTATTATTTAATCCATTCCGCATCGAATAAAGTTTATTAGCGTGAAAATGCCGATGAAACAGCCAGGTTTGTGTGCATTCCTGCCAAGTTTGGATACTGTGATATTTAGTATTGCTAAAGGAAAACGAACAAAATCTATGATATAAGCTATTCGTTATAAACTTAAATTATAATATTTATAATTATAATTCAAATATGGTCAAGAAGCCTGATCAAAAGTAATGGTTATTAATTAGAAACAGAAACTCGATTTAAGTACACGAGTAAGAAACCAATTTCGCGATAATTAAATATTCCGAATTTTAATTGACTTGAACTTTGCCTTTCGATTTTGATTTACTTTTAGATCACCTGAGTGTGGATATTTCAAAGTCGAATTTAAAAGTTTCGATTTAGCTATTAATATAGTACTATTTCTCTTAAGCTTTTTATCTTACGCTCTCACTATGTGGTATTTACTTGGGTCCGTTTTCGCACTTTGTTGGTAAATTTCTTGGCAGTTCCCAAGAGAATAATTTTAACAAACCTTTCCAACATCAGTTTCATCGGAGTGACTAATGAGTAAGCCACCTAAGTACATAGAAGTACTCGTTAAATTCTCGTTAAATTTAAATATAGAAAAGTATTTATGCATATGAAGATGACCAATTTTAAATACATACATATAATAAATCTAAGTTATATTATGGGCTGTGTGCGTTGTGCTGAGCGTAGAATTCTCACTCAGCTCACCACAAACATTAAGTGTAAATGAATGAAATCAATCTGCTTATTATTCTGCCCGCCTGATACTTTGAGCAGAAAATCAATCGAAATTTAATCTACTTAGGAGTCAGAATTGCCAGCTGGATTCACTTAAATATTTGACTCAGCTTAGCAATTGAGTGTAAAATAAGAGTGAATCGTTTAGCAACCGATTTTGTTAGCCTGGTACTTTGAGCACAAAATCAACCGAAATTTGATCTTTATTGCAAAATGAATTGCTAATTTTAGCAAGTGTTGGGTAAATGGGCAGTTATGATGACGGGGATAGGAAAACATGCAGGTATGAATCAATGCAGGTATGTGCACCTGTCAAAATAGTTTATGTTAATGTTTCACATTTATAACAATTAAATTTATATAAAAATGTACAATAATCAATTTATAAATGTTAGTTCATCTTATGCATAAAATATATTCTTATGTTCTTTTTAGCATTGTTAAACGATTTCGCAATATGTGTTTCTTTTTATATGTATGCCTTTTTATAGAATAAAAAATAATCATTAAAAGTATATGTATAGAAAATAAAAATACTATATCAATAATATTTGTAATCAACTTTAAGAACTCTGAAATACTTCGTATTCGTAAAATAAATAAACATTGACAGCAAGAGCTAGTTGCACAAGGAAGGGGAACAGGGAAGGTTTGTCATTTTCACTTTTAGGTCTCGTCATTGAGTATACTCTTCATCATACTCAATGAGTTTTCGTAAAGGTCTCACAGCTGACGGACGCTTTAGTTTGTTTGTGCTTTTGCCGGCAACGCGCGCGTTTTCTTTTGGCTCTCTCCTAACCGAACTCAGTGAATAGTAAATCAATCTATTTGTTTATTTAGTATTCAAATTAAGATTAACAGTCAACGGAAGCTAGCAAAATTTGATAATAAACGTATTACGGTGATAAGCATTCTCGTGTTGTTGTTGGCCGGCGGTGCGTAAGGCAAAAGCTTTGCCCGATTTGTTTATAGAAAGCTTTTTGTGCATAAATCGCGTGGTAAGTGCAAGCGCTTTTTTTTACCGAAAGCTTTCTCTTGTGAGTGAGTAGAACAAACAGACGCTTACTCAGCTATCGAGCGCTGTGAATCAGTATATGTATATGTATGCATGAGTAAGTGCAATGTAACGAAATAGATATTGGGGAATCGAATTTGATTCTTATTACACACAGAAGTAATTCTGAAAAGGTATCGATAATGTAAATCGATGTTTTTATTTAACAGTAACTGTAATTCATAAAATGTAAACACGACTTTTAGCTTGCTTAGCTTTGAGCAAAAAGCTTTTATGTTTTCAAGTAAAATGTTATGTTAAAAAAAGCCCATTAAAGCTTTGTTATACTGTTAAAATGCTGTTAGCCGTTTGGGGCGTTTTGAATGCGTCACGCGTTTTTGTAGCGATTCAAAGTATTCAATATTCTAAATAGTTTATAGGTAACATAATTTATTGATTTATGACAACACTTAACGTAAGTACCAGTTAATTTATAGCGAGCAATCCCCAATTTATTGTACTCAATTTTATGAGTTGTTTTATTTTGACGTTTTTTTTTGATTTCGCAACATGCTGAAAACATTTATGCTAAATATAGTAAAACTAAAAAAAACCCATATGTTTAAGCTAACCAAAAAACAAAAAATATAAAAAGTCATGTTCCCGCCCGGGTTCGAACCGGGGACCTTGTGCGTGTGAAGCACACGTGATAACCGCTACACTACGGAAACTGTTGGGACGTGATCGGTTTAAAGCTATACAAGATCAAAAGCTTGAACAATGTGTGACTTTTTGTTAAATATATGAACTTTTACAACAAATTAATATTTCTGAGAATTGTGTGGAAACATTTCTAACTTTTTCTAATTATTCGAACTATACGAACAAACTCTAAACACCTATAAATTAAATAATTAGATAAATTGGATGGTAGAACACTAGTAAAATGGATAGATTTTCTTTAATAAATATAAATGAATCTTATTTCGATTGCATACTATTGAGCTGAAATATTTGTAGACTTGTGACGACAAGCTTTTTTAATATTTCACAAGTATTCGTGCCTTTATTAAAATACATTAATTAGTATAAGTATTAGCAGAATATAAAAAAATAATGAAAGCTCGTTGCTAAAAAAAAATGTTTTTCTTTATTTTAAATACAATTGAGATAAAAAATCTGTCGACTTGTTCCCGCCCGGGTTCGAACCGGGGACCTTGTGCGTGTGAAGCACACGTGATAACCGCTACACTACGGAAACAACTGTAAATCGATCGGCCCAATGTGGCCCATAGTGGGTCAGTCCCTGCCAGCGAGCCAATTACTATCTTGGTCGACAGCGGAATCTATGAATTGCGCTGGCGAGTTTGTCCAACTCTTGCCACGCCCACTGTTAATTGGCGTCTTGCCAGGCCAACCGACCCATCTTTCAATGGCCACCCAATTGGCCCATAGAGGAGGGCAAGGGGCACAAAAGGCATTCAAAGCATTCAAAGCATTCGCATTTGTATTCGGATTCGGATTCGTAATCGCTGGAGTTGAGAAATGCCTGAAACATGCACACAGATTACCAAGTCAAGTTTCCACCCACTACCCACCACCCCACCATCCTCGGTTACCTTTAAATAAATTTGCCCACGCTGATCCTTAATTAAAATTCCTATTGTCTGTGCAGGCCTGCATAGATTTTGGCCCCCTTCTCTTGCCGCACCCTGAAGTGCCCCTGCCCCTGCCACAAAATTAATATGCAGGCCAAGAACATTTTCTAACTGCTCGCACTCGTTATAATTACGCATTTAAATTGGCACAAAGGTTGAGAGACCAGGGATATAGCCAGCTTTGGATGTGAATGTGTTGAGTTAGCTCTCTGCCGTCAAGTATACCCTTGCTATGGCTATTATGGCTTTGTCAGCTATTATGGAGTAGCGACTTGAAGGAGATTTCTTTGTCACCATTAAGTATACACATAATTATATTTATAATATATTTATATTCCTATTATATTTATATTCTTGCTGTACACAGCTCTTGTCTTGTCTTCTAAAAAAAAGGTTTCTTTATTAAAAATACCTAATTAAATAATATGAACAAATGTTTGCTAAGTAGTTTCTCTAAATGTATTAGAAGGTTTTGTTGATAAAGAAAATTAAAAGAGTGTTAAAAAAATTAAAATTACTAATTATATTAAACAAAAATAGACAAAATATATAATTATTTCTGTGGGATTCGATATAATGTAGTGTTTTTTTTTGGTCCCGTGCGTATTAACTAAAGTTAGACTGCATTAAATAAATTCAAATTTGAATTATTAAATTGAATAAAAGTTTGAAATTCATGTTTGCAATTCATTTAATTGATAAATTAAATCGATTGAACTAATGTTTGAATACATTAATTTGGAATGTTTAAGTATTATAAATATTTATTGCATGTTACATAGCTTCCATTAGAACAATCGATTTAAAATCAATGAGGTAAGGAATAAGTCCGAAATATTTAATACACATGCCACAAAGCGTATTTGATCTTCGGCTGATACTTGTTTTGTTGTTGTAGTTGTTGTTGCTGCTTTTGTGGCTGTCTGTGTGGTGTAGCCCCATAAATTTGGGGCAATGGGAAAAACGTCAGAATTGAGTAATTACAACATAATTTTCAATTTTGCAGTTTACGTTGTAAATTAATTTGCGGTCGAAATTTGCAAAGCGGCCCGCGCGCATTGTGTGTGAGCTCTGGTCTTTCTGGGCAACGCCCCCTCCCCATCCATGCCATCCCCCTGCAACCCCCTCGGCAGCACACTCGACTTGAGTCTATGCTGATGAAGCGCACCATCGGCTCTCTATGGAGGGGGAGGGGTCACAACAATTATAGCAACAATTAAGGGGCAGCTGGGCAGTTCATTGTTGGATTTGTGTGAGGGTGGGGCTTAGGGTGGGGCTTAGGGGCAGGGGCTGGTTGGCGACGCCGTTTGTTGTGCATAATTAATTTGCAGTTATTTTGCACGTTTGCGTATTCTTTTTTTTTCTGATTTGCTCTTACGCACAGCAGGGCGGGGGGTTGGCGTTGTGGCTGGGGGTTTGGGGAGTTGTTTGAGGTCTGGCAAAAAGTGTTTACGATTTTACAGTTGAGTGGATTTTAATTGAAAAAAACTAAAAGACAAGCCAGTGTCAACGACACATGCGAAGACGACGAGAGGGTGTGGGAAAGGGAGTGTGGCAGGGGCAGGGGCAGGGCCGGGGATCTGTTGCGAACAGCTGCGAGCACGAAATCATGCGGGGGTGGCTTATGTAGGATGCAATAAAAAATTGACCCGAAAATGTGTAACAAATGCTGTGACATATTTTCACCAAACGTTACACCCTCCCTCCTACACCCTCCCTGCACACGCACCCTACCGCCCGCAGCCTCTGCCAATATGCCGTTACTTTACCCGCTGCCAATGATCCTGAAAGGGAAACAAAAGGGTGTTTCAAACGGAGGCCTGTATGGTTTCTGGGGCGCAACGGGGGTGCGGGGGATGCGTAACGGAGCGCTCGTGTGTGTATGTGTGTGTGTGTGTGTGTGTATAGTGAAAATCGGTTGCGGGCAACATTTGTTTTGGGCTACAGCACAGCAAATGTGCAAAAATGAATATGGCAAAAAACAAAACGAAATACATAAGAAAAAAACAAAAAATAAGTAAGGCAAAATGGCAAAAATCTGTAACTGTAACTGCAACATGGCATGAACTTAATCTGCTGCCGATTGTTTTCATCGCTGTTGTTCTTGTTGTTGATGTTGTTATTGTTGTTGCCAAGGGTTTGTTGCTCAATTTGTAGCCTGTGCAGCTACTTGTGAAGCAGGAGGGCGGGGGTTTAGTAGGGAGTAGGAGGAGCAGTAGGCCAATCCAAACCAAATACCGCCGCATTTTCAATATTGCGGCAACAATTTTCATTGTTGTTTGTATTTGCCAGAGTTGTAATAATGAAAGCAACGATTGGGGCGTGTAACAACCTACCCATCAACCCCTCTCCCCCCTCCCCACACCCCTCTCTTATACGAGTTTCGGCGGGTTATGGCTTGTGGTGGGGGGAGGGGGGAGGGTCAGCTCTCAACTCGGAGTGTTCATTTAATTGAAAACAGGGCGGTGGCACTTAAAGTGAAACCGAAAACAGATGGAAACGAAAAACTTGCAATAATTGCTGCGAAAGGCGCTTAAATCGACTTGAGAGACCCCAGTTCCAAGTTGCTCCTAGCTTCGAAAAGAGGCAATAAACAGCAGCTAAAGTTCAACCCAAGCCCAAGTGTGCAGCTAATGAATTCTTTATAGAGTTTAATATCAAACCTATTGAGCAATTCTCTTAATTAACAGAACATTAAAGGACGCCATCTTATGAACTGATGGAAGCAGCAAATTTACAGAAAGTTACTTGCATACATTGAATATTATTGAAGCCAACAGACAATTAAAGTTTTAGCATATAATGTCAATGTATTAACGTATGACGTACATTTAACTTTTAAAAAAATTAATGAGATGTAAATCATAAAGAATACTAAATTTTAAAAATGTAGGTGCCTTTTTAAACGACAAAAACCAGATATGAATATATTTATGAAATATTAAATACAAGTTCAAGGGAATACTAAATATAAATATTATGAAAATTAAGCTAAAGACTTGAGCTAAAAATAAAACAAAATGTTGTCGTTAATATCGCTTTTATTTATTTACAATTATTACGTGTTTTTACATTTCTTTACAATTATCAAAATGTTACCTTTTTTTCAAGCTTAGTTTAATTTTAGCTTAAGCTTTTAAAGGGCTGCTCCTAACCAGTCCATCGTAGAAAATCTTGAAGATGTAATCAACTGTTAAATGTCTCGAGCTGTCAGAGAAACGTGAAGAAATCCGATCCCGTAACTAAAATGTTTCTATATTTATATCAATTTAAATGTGATACGAGTTGCCGAGTGCGTACTTAGGAGCCGTCATTGATGTTTGTAACTGTAACTTGATATTTTTGCTTGTTGCAATCGGCGGCGCCATTACTTTGTGCAACAGACGCCTACACAGCGACCTCAGCGCTGCCCCTCTGTTGCACAGTGGCTATCTTTGGCCCCATGTGTGTTGTATGTGTATACTGAGAATATGTGTATATGTAGAGTCCGTTTGTAAACAAACAGCACAGAAGGATACAAGGCCAGGCCAAGCGAGTGGACATGCCAAACAGACGCCCACACACCCACCCACCACGTGGGTTGTTTGGGTTTGGACTGGACAAACAGGACGACCAGCGGCGATTGCAACTGAGCTCGTTTAAACGCATGCCATCCGTTGTTGCGTTATGGCCACCCGGTAAGAGGAAATAATCGAGTTGGAGCTCTTTACCTCCCCGACACCACCCACCACCACCCAGCACCCACACTTCTGCCCTTTTTCCCTTTATGCTATGGGAGCAGCACAAAACCAATAAGTCAAAAGACCAAAAAGGCTTAACGGACTATAAAAAGCCAAAAGCAACACGAAAGAAACTCAGCACAAAATTACAACGGTTGCAAAAAAAGAAAGAAAGAATGCGTTGAAGAAATAAACAGATTGGCAACATTTTCACAGAAATTGACGACGCACAAATGCTCTTAAGTAAGTCAGAAAAGACTGCTACGAAAATTGTATACTAGACGTATACTTAATATTGGATGATACGCAGCGCAGGCCTTATTAGTTCGACATTCATTTAAAATCAAACAAACTTTGGTCTATGGTCTAAAATAAAAATAAGTCAAATAATAATTTGCAATATTCAAATAAATAAAATAAAAGAATTTTGACCAAGTTTGTACCATATTCTTACCTTGCAGTAGCATTGCACCGCTTTTACTGTTCCTTATATGTGGTGAGAATATCTATCTCTTTTGGAGCATTGACTTACTTTATTAGGATGCCATAAAACTCGGGGAAAGGGTATCAATGGCAATAATAACAACACGTGCTGTTGTTGGCTATTTTCTGCTGTGATTGCCGTATAGCAGTCGAGATCTATGAGCTGCTGCCACTGCTCTCGGCTGCTGCTGCTGCTGCTGGTAATGCTGGCCGAGTCGAGCCGGTCGGTCCAGCGACCCATTTGTGCCAAGTGTGTGACAATAAAATGTTTACTGATAGGCAACAACAACAAGTAAGCCGGAGAAACCCGGTCGAGCAATTGAATGTGGCACAAACTGCTTGCCGGATGCCTGGCAATGTCTCACTGTGTTTGTATTTGTCTGTGTATGTGTGTGTGTGTGTGTACATGGTGTGGGTGGGTCTGTCATCTATTAAAAAAGGTTGCCAAAGCAAACTAAATGGCAGGCAAAAAGCAAAGCCCGGCGACTATTATAAATAATAAATGCTGACTGGCCAAGCCGGAGTGTCGGAGTCTACAGTTGAGTCGCACCCCCCTACACCCCCACAACACACACACTAACCCACACTGCAGCACACTACTTGCCCCACACTCCAAGCCAATGCCAAAGCCCAAGCCCAAGGCGCAACTTTCGGCGCCGGCTAAGCAAAAACAATTTGCTATGTGGACTGTTGTTTTGTTTTCTCTCTCTCTTTTTTCCTGGCTAACGCGCCCTTGGCTCATAAATCTCAACCAAGAGTGAAATAAAGCTAAACGTACCGGAGCAGATACGAGAGCTCTAGGGTCTTGGGGTTTGGGTTTGCTAGACACCTGGCAAATTGATTTGTTGGTTTATTTGGCTACCTCTACCCCCTCTCTGCACCCTACCACTCTCCCACGCTTGCCTTGTGAGGACGAGGCCTGTTTGTGTCATAAAATACGACGACGGGATGTTATATGAAGTGTCCTGGCCCGAAATGATATTACGATGAAGTGTAGGCAGCTGCAGGCAGCGCTATAAAGCAATTTACAATTGCTACCAAATCCAAACCCAAACACAAACCCAATCCACCCCACCCCACCCCACCTATCAGCCCCCTAGTGTTGTCCTTGATCGATTCAATTAGACGGCCAGCCGCCTAATGCCTTTAATTTAAATCAATCAATCAATCAAACAATCTAGCCAGCTCTCAATCCCCCCACCTTATTGGTATTTTAGTTTGGGGACTTCTATTTTTTTAAGGCGGCAGCTTATCTAGCCTTCATTTTTATTTGGCTGCTTTCAGCTTTGTCCTGGCTTAGCTTGAATTGATTGGGCCTTAAGATTTGGCCCTGACCCACAGCAGTTTTCACTGCTTGTGCTGCTCCTAAGTTTTAGGCAGCAGTTTACGCATTTTGGACCTTTTGTCTTTCTGGCTAAGCTACTTAATTTATTTGAACCCTATTCATGTGTCTTGTGTCTGTTCTGTGCAAATTTTAAAACGGTTCCTGAATGGATATCAAATTGCCAGCAACTTCACTCGCAACGCCTCCCACGCCCTTACGCCCCCAGCAAAAGGTAAAACAGCGCATGACCTGCATTTACTGTTGACCTTTAGTCGTGTGCGTGTGTGTGTGTGCCTAAGTGTGTAAAGTTTGGAGTAGATTTCTTTGAAATTTGTCGGTTACATTGTACAGTTTTTTGATTACATTTGCATTAGGCTGCAAATTTCTGTGAACTCATCTACATTGCTTAAATACGTCTTGCCTGCACTTTTTATTTATAGATTGTTCTTGAAGTAGATTTCGCTAACATTTCATCTATATTTATTTGAGTATCTCAATGGTTTATGAAGAAAACCTCTTGAATAACTATATACCAATAAATAACTTGAATTAAGTTGAATTCGATTATTGGAACAGGTATTGCATGACTTGCATCTGTGTAGTTTTATTTGCTCATTTTCCCATTCTGTGAGTGTATTTTTGTGTGTGCTCAGCAGGTTTTTCTTTAATTTCAGTTACCTCTCCCATTTCATTTGTATTTACTTTGAACCAGCATTTCTAAGTATTTTCAACTGTATTAAATACATCTTACGTGAACTTTTTGCTGGCTTATTGTTCCCCAAATGTTTTTAACACCTCAAAATCCATAAATATTAAATAATATAATCGATATAGCTTTGTCCGTCTGTTTCTTCTTCTTGAATATATTTTTATTATTATTAATTTGTTGTCGAAAAAGAGGAGTTTGACTTTTGTGGAATACTTTTATGATTACATGACCTGCATCTATGCAACGTCGCCTCGTTTGCTGCCATTTACTTGCAACCTTTCAATAATTCATGATGCAATCAATAACGTAAACTAACAACACGTGTCCCTAACAACATGCGAGGGGATGCGCGGTAAGGAAGATGTTGCAGGTAGGATTGAGCTAGGAGTTGGGGATAGTTGCCATTCTTAACCGTATGCTGACTGGCATTTCGTTTACATTTAGCTACGATTCGTTTCACCTGCATATTTTGCCAATAAATTGTGCCGTGTGCCTGCTCGTGTCCTGCCAGCCTTATCCTAACATCCATTGATGTGTTCGATATGTGTGTGCGTGTGTGTGTGTGTGTTTGTTTGCCTGTTCCGCAGCGCTATCAAAATGTCAAAGTTCAATGTGCAATTTAAATGCAACACTGTGCAATTGGCTCTGCTACTGCTGCTGCTCGTTCCTTCGTTGCAGGTGCACAGGAAAAAAAATGCAAACAATTTGTATTTAAATGCGCTGCAATTTGCCGCAGCTGCTCCTTGGTGGTACGAGTCAGGGGCGGGGGCTAAGGAGCATTGACTGCGGCTATTTTTAATTGGCAAATAAAAATGTGCAGCGAACGTAAAATTTATGCATATGAATGGCACAAAATGCGCGCGCCAGCAAGTTTCGAATTGAAAATTTATTGTTAAAAATCAACGCAGCCCCAAAAAGTATGCTATGCAAACGCAAATTGACTGCAGCGCACTCACACACACACAGAGTGCAGGAAGCATCGATTATTCAAAACATCCGCAATTGCAAGCGCTTATCAACAATAGCGCCATCTAGCGCCAGCCAGGCGCAGTTTGTCAATATCATTTCGAGCTTCGTTGACGATTTTTTGTGTGTGTTTTCCCTTTTTGATGCTGCTGCACAGTGTGTTAAGGCTTAGTGTCTATTGTCACACACACACAGGCACTCTAATACACTCGCACACACACACACACACACATGCCCTCTTCATTCATATGCATGACGATGTGTCCATTTTTGTGGCTTGTCATTAATGCATAAAAAATGCTAATGGGGCCAACGTTTATAGCGTCGCTTTTGGCCAAAAGGAAAAAGGTGCAAACTGTTGTTGGGCTGTGGTGGCCGTTGTTGTTGTTATTGTTGTTGCTATTGGGGTAAATGTGTTGTCGTAATGCCTTTTAAATGAAGTTGTGCGCCATTTGCCATTTGAAGTAATTTTTTTTTTTTTGACTCTTTTGCACCGTTTGCAATGATGGCCAAAACACACACAACCAAATTGACTTGCAGGGTGGGATTATCTGCAATGGCAGATTAGTAAGTAAGCATCTTGCTCCCGACTCTTGTAATGCTAAAGGATTTTTATAGCGTAATTCCATGTGAATTGGCACTTTGACGCTTTGCTTCGGCCATACAACTAAGTAGTATCTGGAATAATGCCAGCGCATGACCGACTGTTAAGCAAAATGTCTTTAATATTGTAACTGCTTCGGAAAGTCAAGTAGAGAAAGTTGCACAAACAGATAGAGAGGCAGACGGTGATAAATAGTGCATAGTCCAAAAGAGGCCTATAAAATATTTGTGAAATTAATTCAATATAATTTTTAGAAAGAGTTAATTATAACTTTAATTGTATTTAAATGAATTGGTTAATTACTTATTACTTATTACAAAATCTTAATTAGATGGGCAAATAAGAACCTATTCTCCTAAAAATGTATGCTACTTTCTAATAGCTTTCTGATAACTCTAGAAATAAAGTAAAGTACAAAATGGGAAGAACTCTCTTAACAAAGAAAATATATTACTTACTCCACATTCATTTCAGTCCATCTTTTTGTATGAGATAAGTATTAGGTAATCAAGCTTTATAACTTAAAAAAATATATTTAATGCCACACATTGTTGCATTTAAAAGCGATTAATTTTATTACGTTTTTTTTGCTTTTAATACACATTTTATGCGACACCATTTAAATGTCATGTTGATGTGTACTTTTATTTGCAATTAATAAATGATGAGTATTAGATAATCATGCTTTATAATTTAAGGTTTCTTTAATGTAACACATTGTTTCATTTTAATACACATTTTATGCGACACCATTATAATGTCATGTCGACGCGTACGCAAACAAAATTCCCAATGGGATACTAAATAAAAAGGTTGCTCCTGAATGGGCGATATTCAATTTACCTTTTTGAAGGTACTGACCCAAGTCAAGTGCTGTGGCTGTATCTTTATCTGTTTATTTTTTATAACCATCTCTAACTGTATCTGCACCACTGTAATTGCGCCTCAGAAACCCAGCAAAGCGCATCACACACAAAAAAAAAAGATCACCATAAACCAACAATAACAAGAAAAAAGCAAACAAAAGCTTTTGCTGCATGTGCATGCGTGTGTTTATTCTGCATAGGTGTGTCGGTGTGTATGTGTGTGTGTATGTGTGTTAGTGAGTGTTTGTTTTAGTGTTATCTGTGCGTCAGCATCAGCGGCGCGTAACGCGAACATTTTTCAAAGCAACGCAGCAATAACCAACAATAACGCAGAGCACAGACACATACACAGATACAGACACAAATACAGGCCACAGGACACGGGTACAGGCGATGGCAATGGCCATAGAACTGGTGCCATCTAACCCGTTACTTGTTTTGAACGCGTGACACGAGCATGTGCGAAAGTCGATAGTTAACTACTCAATTCTTAATGGTAGTTTTAAAATAATCAATTCATTTAATAAGTTTAAGCTTTAAAAAACCAATAACAAATAAAATCAAATATATAAAATGAAATATGTAATATAATTAAAATATTATGAAGTTAGATAGTAAGGGTAGAAAGTCATAGCTATAAACATAAATAATGTAAGAAATAATAATCATTACAAATGGTTTTGTTTGATTAATGTTTACCTTACCCTTAAATTGGCTGATGGTCTTATAAGACACATTAAAAACAAGGTAAATCTGTTAAAACCAATAAAAAAAGTTTTCAGTTCAGATTTGCTAAGAGCACCACGGTTTTATCATCAGCAGACTTTGCGAAATGTTTGAAGCTTAAACTTGTTGGGAATTTCAACGTCAAGCAATAAAAAACAGCAAAGCGTTGAGGAAAACAAAAGAAAGCGAAATAATCTGAAAGCACAAGTAAAAATTTGTATAACAACAAATGTTACTTTAAGGTAAAAGGAGTAGTCACAACTATTAAGCAGCAAAATTATATTTCTGATACAGTCAACACGCGTCCGACTCTAAAACCTAGTCCCTGCATCTCAATTGGTCCAAAGCGCGCCCATTGCGTGTGCAGCCTTGAGTTCATTTTCATGAAGTTTTTTGGTTTTTTTTGCTGCTGCGCTGAGCACGAGGTCATGGGGTTGAAGAGTAAAGAGTCGGGTAGGTGTCAAGCGGATAGCAGATACGAGGAGGAGGAGGCGGACGAGGATGAGAAGGATTCGCAGGTGGGTGGCAATTCCAGTCAAAATGGCAATTTATCATTTTGTGCTTAAGCGGGCGGCAGGTAAAGAAATGAAACGAAACGAAATGAAACCAAATGAAATGAAAGGCGGCATGTGCGCCACGTATTTTTAGATACTAACAAGTGATAAAAGGCCAGCACGCAGCTGGCTAACACACACAAACACACACACACATACATGACTGACTGACTGACAAACTGAGGTACTGCTCTGACACCTACTGCAAGGCAGGGCATCGCAGGGAGGCAGAGAAAGGGAGCGGGACCGAACTGTTAATGGCCAGACCACAAGCCAAGTGTGTGGAACGTAGGAAAAGCCAAAGGCAGAGCTGCTGACGTGGCATTCCACGCTGCGTATCCATCAATGTCTGCCCCATGTCGTCCTCGTCCTCCTCGCCTTTCTCGTCTGCTCTGCGCTGCTCTCCTGTCTGCTGCTGACGTGCCTGCATTAAGCAAGCTCCACAGAACACGGCTCCAAAAATTACAAAAAGAAGGTTAGCAAAAAAAAGCGAGGAAAGAGCGAAAAAATTGAAAGCCTTTTATAGGCGCCGGGGTTTCGGATTCGGGTGTTTTGGCCCAGCCCTAACAGAAGCTGCTAAATTTTTTGGCAATTCAATTGATGGCTGGCTTCGTTACCAGTAAACCCAACCCCAGTCTCCATACCAATCCCAGCCCCAGCTCCAGTTCAACCCCAACAAAACTGTGCACGACCTCGAGGCGTTTGCTTTTAAATGCGCCGCGCCACTTAGCGCCTGTTTCCTGCCTCTCCGCCTGCCCCACCTGGCCATGGCTCTGCTCCGCCCATCAGACCGCTTGCATTGCGTGGTTTATTAGCTGATCCCACCGGCTTGACAAGCCACTTTTGATGCCAGCAGCACCGTCAGCTACCACCCTCCCCACCAAAAAACAGGAAGTCTTAGGCGGTAATTTACTTTTCAGTGCCCCAACTGGCAAATTATGCAAGACTTTGCCTTCATCTTCTCACGTTTCACGTCTCACGTCTCTCGTCTCTCGTCCCCCGCCTCGCTGCCTATTGCAGCCTTTGTTGAGTTATGTTGGCAGCTTACAGTTTTTGCGACAGCCCTGATGAGGAAGCACTAAAATTCTTCAAAAGATTCAGCGCCCTGATTTTTGTTTATCGACTGTTTACATAAATGAAATAATCGAATTTTGGTTAAGTTTTTGGAAGCCATTTTAATAAAATATGTAAATGTAAATTTTCTATGATTACCATATGTTGCCTGCATAATAGAATTTTTGACTCAATGTCAGATGTCGAAAACTTGTTAATCTTTCGCAAATATATTGTCATTAAAATTGTACATTTGACGTCTTGCTAAAAAATACCCGTACATCATTTCCGCTGAAAAACAATTGCAAATTCTTTGTGATAGAAAAAATCATAAATAATTTGTATTATTATTATACTAATCAAAACTTCTATTTGAATCAAAATTTCAAAATTGTAAATTTATGTACCAAGTATAAACTGTTCCATATTAATCATATTAAAGATTTAAGACCATTTTATATAACGTTATTTTTGTTTGTAGAACAAATCTTGCATATAGTTTTGTTGGGTGCTTATGGGCTAGTTTACAGGTTTGTATCAAGCTTTATTTCTAGGCTATATGTCCAGTATGTCGCCAAAAATCAATTAAAAATAATGATTCATGATTTGCATATGTATTTATCTCAAATTGCTCTCTGAATTACGTTTAAGTAAACCATTTAATATTATATTTTATAAATTTTTTGTTTGTTTAATCGAAAAGATAGATGTTTTTATTTTCCAACATATTTCGGTTTTAGCCGCCTTCAAGGTAAGCTTTTAAGCAAGTCATCTTCGTATGAAGTTCATTTTGCAACCAAAATTAAAATATTTATTCTTTTTTCACATGTGCTTCAACTTTTTAAATTTTAAATGTTCTAGTGCCTCGCATTTCATTCCAATTTATCTTAGAAGTATGTACTTAAACTTATATTTATTTTTTGAGTACATGAATAACTTAAGCACACTTTAAAGTTTCATAAATGAAATTCCTTCTATGAGCTCTTTGGTATGAAGACGAGCTTTAAGTGTATTCCGGCTTTCAGGTTCCGCCTCAGCTTCAGTTTCGGTTTCGGTTTCAGTTACGGTTACGGTTTCAGTCACAGTCAAGCAGTCAAGATTAAGTTCTTTCTGGGTGCCAACTTTGGCTCTCACCTTTCGACTGTCTCACCTGACGCAAACAGTTTCGACACGTGCGGGCTTCATTATTTGCTAAAATTGTCAAAGTTTTTTGCCGTTTGATGCGGGCAGGTGAGGAAGACAGTGGCAGGGGGTGTTGGTAGCGAAGGGGAGGCGGGGTAACTGCTTTCACTTTTATGATGCTTTTTATTTAGTCAATGACTTTGACGTCGACAACTTTAATCGAAAACAATTGGAGCCCGCAGTCCAGGACTCCCCCTGTGGAAATAAAAACCCGGAAGGAACAAAAGCAAAGCTTAAGCACAGTGGAGCAAGGACTGTGTCAAGGATTGCTGAGGTGTGCGCTTGCGTTTTGCTTAATGCTGCGTAAATTGTTTCGCAGCAAAAGTTTTGCGCATTTCGCGTTATTCTCCATTTACATATTAACCCAAATGGCCCCTGGGAATAGGGGCTGTTTCCAAAAATAGTTTTCAATTAGTGTTTGTGGCGCCTGGAAGCCCAACTCGAACTCCAAATCCAATCCCCGCCACCCCTTACCTTAGGGAGTTGTACTTAAGTTTATTTGGCCGAAAACTTTTGTCGAGCTCAGCGCAAATTATGCGCATTTTTATTGTACAGCAGGCAGCATGAAGACCACACGTATATTTTGCACTCCCCTCTCTCGGCAATTTTGGAATTGTTTGTTGTTTGCTATTTGTTATTTTGTTTATCTGCGGCCAAGTTTCTAGTGAATTAAAGTACAAGTGTTTCGCCAATGAAACTAATTTAAAAAGCAAAAACTCTTAACTGCCAGCCTGTGATCATTTATGGTTTTTATGTGCCGCCTGCCCTTTTGTGATTTTTACTGCTGATGCTCATGTTGCTTGGGTTTTAGTCGGAGGGGGTTTTGGTGTCGTAGACCAAGGATTGGTTTCTATGCCAGACATAAATTATGAGCAGGAACCCCAGCTTGGCACATTTGTTGTGGCATATTTATATTTTTCTAGACCTGCTTCTACCTATGTGAGCTTCTGTGAGGATAGCCGCTGCAGTTGCTCCGATCTGCCGCCTGCTGCCACATATTGTGCATAAATCTTTAATATTAAGTAAACATACATATAAATTTAAATTTATCGCTCACTGCGCATTAGTTCTTATATGTGGCAAAGAGCAGCAAAAGCAACGGCTGTGTTAGCAAGACTTTAAGTTAAATGGAAATCTATGGCTTTGTGGCTTATATTATTTTATACCGCTGCTGACAGCCAGATGAGTTCTTAGCGGGTACTGAAAATGAAGGATTAGGCGACTCTCGGATTATGCTCAGTTTCGAGGTAAAAGTGAAACATGCTGACATTTGTGAGTTTATTTAATAATGAATCCTCACCATACATACCAACACTAAGCATTTATGTAAATGTACCTCAGTAGCTCCATCTAACTCACTATCTAACCTAATATTAATGCTTAGTTACAAACACTAATTATTATGGTTTTATCATTGTACAATTACTAAAGTAAAAAAAAACAAATTTGTGATGGGCTTGAATTATATTTAAATCGAACCTAATTATGTCTTCACTTATAAGGATCGATCTACAAAATTAACACATTGTTTTAAAACTCCAGGTAGAAACATTGAAATGCACATTAGTTATGTGAAAGTAAGTCAAGGCATGACTATATATGTATATGGTTAAGTAAGCCGGCAGTTGATTGTCAGCAAAGTAGTCGTAGCTGGCAAAATTCGCATTGTCACTTTGTGAAGACCAATCAAAAGTTGCGGGTAATATGAAGAAATAGCTGAAAGCCTGTCAACATGCCAACAATTGGCCTTGTTAGTCAGCGTCAGCTCAAGAACTTGATTTCAACTCGAAGTGTAGGGGGTGGGACCGGGAGGAAGGACCCACTCCAGATCCACCATCAAGAAAACCTATGCCAATAACAAACCAGACCAAAACTTGGCGAATGTGTGCGCAACTGTACTTTTGACGCGTTCAAAAACCGCCTTTATTCACATATCCGACGAATCAGCTTCGTAGCAATTGCAGTAAATTTGCCCGCAGTTTTTTATTTTTGTTTTTATGTGATTTTTGTTGTAGATGGTTACGAGCTTGAAACTTTGCTGCAGCTTTTGGCATTTCGTTTTGCCAACCAACTGCTGCAAAGGCATTTTCACATTTCACATTTCACATTTAGAGCCGTCAACAAAAGCAAGAACTACAAAGGGCTTACACAATGCGCACTTTTTGATTAGGAAAAATGCCGCCAGGTAATCGTTGCTGCGGGCGCAGCCACAAAAGCTGCTCTCTCGCTTCGGTGGCTACCGAAAATGGGTGGGGCGTGAAATCAAATAAATAAAATAAACCACAAGATGACGTCGTATCCATGACAATGGTGTGGTGCGGTGCGGGTGCGGGTGGTGCGGATGGTGCGGGCGTTGCTTTGTTTATTCGATAAATCTATTGCAAGGCAGGCGACCATCGAAACGGGCGAGCGAAATTGGCTCAGTAACTGGCGGACGTTCAAGCTTAGCGGGTAAGCCGGTAGAGAATTTCCAAATAGTTCCAGGGTATGGCAGGGTGTTTGCTTGTGTGTGTGTGTGTGTGTGTGGAATTACAGTTGTTATTGATGGCTTCACTTTAACTTGCAGTTGGCTTCGGCTCCGGGCTTCATTAAGTGGCAGACTCGTAGCGCTCCGGCTGTTTGTTGTTTGGAACACGTTGGCAACGTTGTCACAGTTATGGATTCACCAACACCGCCAATTGTCATCGACGATTCGAACGGTTCAGCAATGGACGCCTGCTTCACGGCATTCGACAAGGATGGGTGCGTATTAAAGTGACAGCAGACAGCGATATAAAAACAATTCAAGAAATATTCAGTAACAACAAATATGAATAATATAATAAAGCCTTAAACGCTATATGACATAATCATTTAAATGTATATATAACAAAAATAAATTGCATTCAAACTATAAAATGAACAATCCAGATTGCAAAATAAAAAAAACCAAACGTTTGTTGAAACTTTGCCAAATCAACCAATTTTATAAAAACTTAATTTCAATTTAATACAATTAATGACATAAATTAAATTAAATCCACAAAAATTTAATGAATATAACTTTTAACAGAATACAAAATATAATAATAAAAAGTAAAATGAATATTAAAATATAAATGTGTGTCTATTGAATCACGAATATATTAAAATACTCTAATATGTGATTGCCTTATGCATCATATACTAAAAGTTGAATATAATACATACAAGTTTTTAACTAAATATCAAATAATCACTAAATTCATAAGCCCAATAATATAAATACACAAGTACACATAAGTATGTAAACATTTATTAAATAAAGCTATTAAATATCGTCGCGAGCAATTGAATAAAATAAATAAATTGAAAATCAACTAGGCACAATTTGAATTTGAATACCCGATACTTGAATTACAAATACAATACTATAGACAAATTATAAAGAAATACAGCAAAATGAAAAAAAGCTTACACTTCATGAGGTTTGTTTTGCTTTAAGCCCACAAGGCATATCAGGTACAAAAAAAAATAATATTTTTTGCAAATTATAAATGTGCGAAAGTTGTTAGAATAAATAAATAAATCGTTTGAATAAATAAACAGAATTAAGTGAATTAACAGCGTCAATGGGCTGCAAAGCAAATATTGCGGCAAATGCCTGTATTCATTATATAAAAAAGAGTAAATAAATAAAAAAGTGACATAAAAAAGGCTGCTTTAAAAATCTAAGTTAATTTATGAATGCCGTGCATAAAAGTTGAAAATATAACAAAATAAAACAGAAATAAAATGTTACATAAATTAATTCTAATTGACATTTCCAACAGTTTTATGGTGCCATCCATTTAAACGCAAATCAATAAACGTAATCGCATTAATTTTACCTTAATTAAACGAAAACGAATTGAAAGCAGCTGCTGCGGGGCAGACTGGCAGTCCCCGTCGAAAAGTATGCTATAAATAAGTGAAATTTAATTTGATCTTAAAGCAGAGCTACCGAAATGGCAGCCGGCTACAATGACAAACAACCCCAAAGGGCAACTACAGCAACTTTATTCCAAACCCCTCCACCAGTCATTTTCCATCCCTACTCAATTCACCTGCTCTTATGCCACTCTCATCTGATTCGGTATTAGAAACTAACTTTATTTTCCTGCCTGTCTGTCGTTTATTTTCATGCCTGATTCACCTTTGTCGCCGTCGCCGTTGCTGTTGCTGTTGCTGTTGCCGTTGCCTGGTTGCCTGGTTGCCTGGACTACCTACCAATCTCTTCATCTCACACTGCAGTGATGACCGCCTGAATCTGGATGAGTTTACGCTAATCTGCCGTGCTCTGTTCCGCAACGACAAGGGCCACATCTACGATGTGCCACACGAACGCCTCGAGCAAATATTCGCTGTCTTTGATACAAACGGCGATGGCTTCATCGATAGGGAGGAGTTTAAATTTTGCTGGAATCAATGGATAAAAACGGTAAGTAGCTTGCTGCTCTCCTATATGTGTGTGTCTGTGAGTGTGTGCTGTTTGGGTTAAACTTTACCCCATCATCTACTATTATGAAGCGGTGTGCTTGTGTGTGTGTGTGTGTGTGTTTGGCAATGTTCTCGTCACTCAGTGATTCATATCCGGGGACTCATAAAATCATAAAATGTGATAATAAAATATTTGTCAACGTTTTGCCAACGCGGAAGCTGCGTCATAAGTCCCCAGCACACGCACACACACACACACATATTCGCAGTCATACGCAGCGTTTGCAATCAAAGTGGCCGAGTCCCGGATTGTGTGTGTAATTCAATCCTGATCAGTCCTCGTTGGACGGTAAAATGTCGCTTACAGCAAATGTCACACGTCAGAGCCGGTCTGGGTCTGGGTCTGGGCCTCGGTCGGGGTCTGGGCCTGTCTGTCTGCATATGGGGATTGCTTTCATCAACGTTGCCCTGCACACATAGTATATATACCCCAAACTCCATCAACAACTCCCTCACATATGACATCCCTTGCTATCGTCATCGTCATCATCATCGCACTGGCCTGTCACGAAGCGTCGGCAGCGACAGCGACAGCGGCGTATGCAAATGTGATAATCTGGTGCTGGGACTGTGACACACACACTCACACACTCACACACACATATACACTGCCAATACTCGGCTCGGTGGCTCTCCGCACGTAAAGTGATAAAAACGCGTGACAAATAAAATGCCACAGCAAAGAGAAACGGAGCTGCTGCATTCATTTTGGTTAGCTCCTCGCTGTGTCTTCGCCATCCGCATTGCCAGCATATTAAAATATCAAAAATATTTCGAATAATTTTATTGTAGTCTATGGCTTGCTGACTTCATCTACTGTCTGTTTTCGTCCCTGCTTGCGCCCTGAGCATTTCTTTTACATTTTTGTGCCAGCGCCACATTGTTGCCCACAGCCCACAGTCGCTGTCATAAAATTGCGTACGTGATGTGAACAATTTTGCTGTTGCGTGCCTTTAAAGCTACTTGAAACTTTTTGACTGCTCTCCAATTGACATGGTCTGCAAGTAAATCAAAGAATTACCAAAAAGGTCACAATTCACAACTTGGCACGCTGAAGCCAATACATAGGCACACACTGTTTGCATAGAGTGTAGACATTTTACGCTTTAAGTCGCATTTACACCAAACAAAAGTTTCTTTTTGTGGTGGCAATTTTTGTGGGTTAATGTCAATTTAATATAAATTACAAATTAATTTGAATTTAAACTCAATGCCAAGCAAAGAGACATTAAAAAGTTTCGTTAAAATATGTAGAAAGTCCGAATTTAATTTTATAGCCATACTTTATTTGTTCATATAATATTTTTAATAACAAAAATTGGCAAATTGTTGGAATTACCTTTTTGGATCCTCCGAAATTAAAGACCATAATATGTATTATAAAAAAATGTCAAAATACGTAAAAAACTGTTTTAAAATACACAGAAATGCTGAATAAACATTTAATTCACATATAATAAATCGAGAAATGCGTAGAAATTGCCAAAGAAATCAAGCGTAGTATATTTACAAATGTGCTTGCATGCTTCAAGTTTTGCTTAATTTTATAAAGAAAACTTTTAAACTTTTGAAATTTTTCTTTAATGTATGCGCAAAAGTTTTCTACAAAATTCCTCAGCTTAAATCTCAAGTTAAAGTTCGCACAGAGGCATGCAAGCATGAATGTTCATAAAAGCTTGATTTTCTTAAAGGTGCGGCCTCTGTTCTGGAGTGCCCAAGCATGTTACGTATACGCATGGTGGGTCGCTCGTTTTGTCTGGCTGCCTGTTGCAGCCTGCTCAATAGCAGGCCCCTCGTTTGTCACGCGACAAATTATTTCACAAAAATAATTTCATTTTTGATATGCTATTTAAGCGATAATGATTCTCGCACAACAAACCGGCCTGCCATTGCCCTACGACACCCCCATCCCCTACCAGCCCCACCCACCGTGCAGCACTGAGCGCATGCCAAATTGTGTAATATTGCATAAAAATTTATTAACGAATAAAAAAATCTTCCGGCAGCTGATATCATAATAAAGGGAACACTTAAAAATGACATACCCTCTCCCCGCTCCTCGCAGCCCATGCACCCACAGTTTTTTTACGTTTGCTTGCCAAAAATATAACAGCAAGCGCAAAAAAATTGAGCCCCATAAAATTGACTTTTGTTTGTATTTCCGCATGAATTGCATAAATGGTAATTTTGCAGTTTAATGTTTGCGTGAAGCGCGCACGAGCAAAAAAAAAAAAAAATCAACATCAAAACAAAACAAAATAAAAATAATAATAACAAAAACAGGCAAACCAAATTTGCATAATAAACAAATCAAATGATGGACGAGTGGCGCGGGAAGCGAACTTAGAAGACCGAAACTTTCGCCACATTCAAATTAAATAAACGCATAAATAGAACATTTAACGCCCGTAAATCATTTGCACTGGGCGCTAAATATTTTTCGTGGTTCTGCGATGTCTAGGTGTGTATGTGTGTATGTGTGTTGGAGTGTTAGTGTGTGGTTGTTGCTGGTTTTGAAGTTTGAACCGATTGAAGTGGCGGAAGCGGAAATGGACGTAAATTTATGGAAATAATGTGACTGCCATTCATGTCCGCGATGTAAAAACAATCAATACAAAGGTAGGCAAAAAGGGGTGGACGGAGTTGAGCGGTAAATGGTATTACGCCCAATTTTATATCCATAATTCAATACGAACGTATTTACATTTGGATGCTTTTATTGTGCGTTTGCATTTCTGTGTCATTTTGAAAAATGTAATATGCGTAATTTATGTGCTTAAATGTGCAGAAAATGCTTTTTAACCAACTGCACAAATGGTGTTCATAGAAATGTATGTATGTGTGTGTGTATGGGTGTGGATGTGGATGTAGATTTAGAGTCCTGCTGTTCTCCGAAGCGTATAATGCTGCGGTCTCTGTCAAAGGCGGCCACAAGACGCAGCCAAGCAGCACTTTTGATGAGGGACCAAGTGCACGAAAATTACCTTTATAAATGAAGTTTAAGTGCTGGAATTGAAGGCACCAACTGATGACTGAAGGTTGAAGCATTTCAGTGGACTGCCTTTGTTGAAATACTGTATGTACGTTTGTTAATTGGCAAGAAAAGGTAGAAGTAAATTAATTTTCTATTGTGAGCTTTAAATTTCTGTAAGAACTTTGCTTTCAAAAATATATGGAAAAAAATATAATTATTATTGGGAACCGGTATTTATTTAAAGCTTTGGATTGGATTTTATTCGAGTTTCTATTGTAATGAAAAACCGAGCAAAGTTGGACATTGGAAATTCTGGAAAGTACAACAATCGGGATATGAATATGGGAATATCTGTTCTTTTTTGCGAGATTACCTTCTTATACTTATAAATATTATATACACATGTTTATTAATATAATTATAAGTATAAGAAAATAATATAATTTTATAGCATATATAAATTCAAAGCAGGCATCCAAAATATACCTGTTGCATTTAAGCATGTATTTGTTTTCTCATTTGCGGGCTATAAATGTTTTAAGAGGTTAAAGCAACAGCTAAAATTGCTGAGAATCGCATAGAACAGCAGCTGCCGTTGGCAGTTTCAGTTTATTTTATGTATGTGTTTTGCCTGTGAGTTTCCATATCCTTAAACAGTTTTATCTTCATATAATACATTTATTGCCGCTTGGCACCTGCTCGGCATCCGTGGCATAGTCGTAAATTGCCAGCGTATATATGTATATATAAGTATGTATGTCTAGGTTGGAACATTTTGAGAGCCGTAATATATCATAGAAGCCGCGTCATCATATAGTTCATTGAACCCCCAGCCACAAAGCTTCTCAAAAATCTTCAACAGCTTTAAGTGTCTTACAATGTCTGCCGTTAATCTTGGGCGCACTTACTTATACACACACGTACACACATTTATACAGAAAGGTGGCTTTGGGTGGTTGAGGTGGGTCGCGCTGCAGCATCGTTTATAATGTCTTCATTTATGGCACTGTTTTTTGTGCTCAGTTACGCACCGACACCGAAATACACGGCCACAGGTTCTGGAGCAGCGATGAAGAGGAGGGGGCGGGGAGAAAAGAAAACACCGCCGCACAGTGAGTGCCAAAAGTCGCCCTACGACTTGTCTGCTCATCGAGCGGAAAATAATATCTTGCTATAAATTTGCTCCGTTTTTCTGACGCTGTCGCGTGTCCAGAGCGCTTAATTTTTTTTTCTTCTCTTTCTTTTGGTTTTTGTTGGGATTCCCAATCCGGAATTCTAGAGCTCACCGTTGCGTCCTTAGCTGATGAAAGTTTAACGACCAAAGTTGACACGCTGCGGCGATTATTTAGAAAGTTAATGACTTATAACATACAAAAAGCACCAGCTATGAAAGCGAGTGCGAGAGAGAGAGAAAGATAGGCAGACAGAGAGGAGAGAGTAAGAAAAATCAGTTGATTTAGAGGCGCGAGAGTGAGAAAACTGTTGGCAGTTGGGCAGTTTTTGTTTAATTGGATTGGCCAGTTGGCTGACATGAAAAATGTTTTTCCAATAGAAAAAGCTTTCCGGTATTAGGCTACATGAAATTAGGAAAGAAGAGGCTGTGTTAGAGAAAAAGAGAAATGCTACATAACTGGCATAAAAGAAGCATACATTTATGGGTTTGAAATTTGGTTGCGGTATGTTAATTATCTAGAATAAAATAAGGGAAATACTTAAAAATATTTATGAAATAGTTAGATATAAAATGCTAAAAATATATTTGTAATAATATTCATACATGACTAGCAAATAATATTAATCAGAATGCGGCTTAGGTTCAGGATCGCAGATATTGCGATTTATCAAATCTCTCAGAGCTTAATTCTCAAGAAATAACATATAGAATATTCTAAAAGTAATCAGAAAAATAAATAATTACCAGTAGAAAAATAAAATTATATATCTATTTATTCTATTCGCAAAGTGCTTTCATTTTTAATCATCATTTTTAAAGCTTCAATATCTGTATGATTTTCAAGTATGTTTTTCTATATCAGCACCGTCAGCTAAGATGATACATCAATAACAAAATATTTGATAGGTCTGCAGATTATCGGAATAATTTGTACAAAAGTTTTCGCCTAAGCCGCTTATTGTCACATGAGCTCGGTGAGCTCGGAGTGTTCGTGCCAGAGATATGTGAAAGTTTCTCTACATATATATGTACATATAAATTGTAGTAGTAATGCCAGCTGAAATAAACTCTGGAATGCACAAAGCATATTTATAGTTAGTTTTCGCTAGACGCTCGTCAGGGAGTTGGCCAACAATTTCTGGTCCCAGTCAGCCGCATAAATTGTATAATGTAATTTCGCTGCGCGTCCGCAAACCCACAAACTGTCAGCGACAATGTTTCGCTTGCTGTCTGGCCTATGTAAGTAGTATGCCAAAAAATATACACTTATATAGCATACGTGTGTGTGTGTGTGTGTGTGTGCGAGGGAGGGAGAGAGAGAGAGCGAGTGGAGTGTCTGCCAAAAAGGCAGACACCGAACTGCCAGAACCGCCAACTTATGCAACAATTTCAAAACGGAAATTGCTTTAGCACCTGCCTCACACATAGGCCTGACTATCTGTATGCGTGTGTGTGTGTGTGTATGGGTGTATTTGTGGGTGTGCCCGGGCACGTTTCCCTTTTGGCACATACTTCAATATCACGTTGAATTTCATTCGATTCGTGCGCCTTCTCCTCGGTTTTGGGTACTTGGGTCCTTGGTCCTTGTCGACGTCACCATTTGCCGTACTCATTCGCTTAGCTTGGCAACTTTTTTGGCACTCACACACACACACACAGACACAGGGCGCACACTTTGACAGTTTGTCTGCGGCTCACAGAATCGATGCACAGTAAAAATTTAAATTCGGTTCTTTTGTAATCAAATATAAATGATGAATGAAACAGGAAATTTATAAATCGAAAGCAACAATTTTTTTTCACTGGCCATAAAAGAAAACTTTAATGAATGCCCAAGTTTTTAATGAATTTACTTTTTAGTTGTTAAATGACAAACGAATAAATCAAAAATTTCATCACAATTTTTTCCCATTTTAATTTTGGCTTTCATGCATTTTAGAAATTGCTATCTCTTCCAGAGTTAATTAATTTAGAATACAATTTTGTACTGTGTGCGGGATGAGCAGGAGCAGGAGCAGCAGCAGAAGCAGCAGCAGCAGCAGAGGCAGCAGCAGTAGTGAAAGCGGCTACCAACTAACGGCAACCCCAAATACGTCGGCGCTTTTGGGTTTTACGGATTTTGAAATTTATTCAGCACTGAAATTGACTCGAAATGTTGTATGGCGGCAGCAGCCAAAAGACTTAAACTTTCTACCGTACACACATGCAATCCACACAGATAGATTGAGATGAAGAGAGAGAGACAGAGAAGGGTATAGAGAGAGAGAGAGGGACAGAGATAGAGCGTTTTGGTAGGTGTAGCAAAGCTATTTCTATAACTTGTTCCTTTTGTTGGTCCTGACAGAATCGGGTTGAAGTGTACTTTGAATTTAAGATTTGCTGTGGTTACCAAAAGGTGCCTTGCCTTGTCTTCTACCCCGCCCCATCTCTATAGCAAAGGGGGGCGGGCGTGTCACATCCACAACGTGTCTGTGGGCTCCGTTCCCGACGCTCAATAATTAATTTAGCCGTAACATATTTGCAAGCTAAATGAATGAACAGGATTTTGGGCCGTTCTTCCTGTTGCTCCTGCACACTTAAAGCTGCAAGCATTTCTCGGAATTGCCCAGCACTTTAATCAAGCATTCATAGTTTCAACTTTAAATTAAACTGTGGCGACACTGAGGAGGAACCAAGGGGCTTGGGGAGTTGGACAGTTGGGCTGTTGGGCTGATGGGCTTTTGGGCAGTGGGGGCTATAACAATAAGTGCTTGGGCCAAGGGTCAGTTGTTTGCATTAGCCAACAGCAAGGAGCGAGAAGTCTGTGTTAATTTGCCAACTTTACTCCAGCTTCAGATAGAGGGATGGAAGGGCATCAGGTTTGAGGGGGAAGGCTCATCATCAACATCAGCAGCAGCTGCGTCAAATGGTTCATAATTGGATGCTGCTGCTGTGATTTCTTGTGGTGAAGCAGCCTCTTGAGGTGAGCGAATTTCATGTGAAAATTGTGGTCTTAATTGATGGATGGGGATATTTGAGGTCAGCTCTGCAAGTTTTTCAAGTTGAGCAGTAAAACGATGTAAATTTAATTGATCAAATTGGCTGCAAAGCGAGAGGGGCATAAGAGTGGCCAGAATACATATGAAGTATCCAACAAATATATACAAAATATATATATTTGAGTAATACAGCTCAAAATCATATTCAAGACAAACTTTGACATAGAAAAATTAAAATGAAATGAACAATTTTGAACGATAGAGAGTTAATGTTTCGAATATTAATAAAATGTATACTGACCCTTTTAAAATTCACCGATATGAATAATTCTCGATAAAATATCAAAAACTTAAACTGCTTAACAATGAAGTAAAGAAGTGAAATTAAAAATAAAAACAATTATGTTTTCTTAATTACTAGAGAATAATATAAATTAAATGTAGAATATTTCAAAATACTATTACATGTAGCTTTGGAACTGAAGAACTATCTTTGCCTGTATCATTCAGATAGACAGACTAAGAATGTAAATACTTAATGGAATCAGAGATGTGCCCTTTATATTTATATGTAGTATTTGAACTGAACTGTAGCAGAAATCAAATCAATTTAATGTGAGCATATAATCGAGACATTTACATGCATACATCCATCATTTATCTGGTCCAGTTATTACCTGCAATGTAGTTGAACTCTGATCCTCTTATGGTCTGCTATGCCATTTGGATCACATATAATCCCATGGGTGATAAATGTGTAGACCATGAGCAACTCACACACATTCGCAAATTGATACATTAACTACCTTTATCCGGCCATTATCTCTAAGTATGCTAACCCAAAACTATGCTCAAAATGCAAATGTAAATCACTTCCGCAACTATGCGGCGCCACTGCACCGCTGCACCACGACGTGGTAGAGGCACGCTGATGCTAACCACTGCCACTGCCAACGGGTGATAAATCATCAACTGCTTAAGCGATGTCTGCCCCACAACAGTAGCAACAACAACAACAACAGCTTACCTTTCAGCACAGCTCCTCCTCCTCCCCGCCCCATAGCTTCATTTGCTTGCCACCTGCTGCTGCCGCCGCTGCTGCAAGCTCACGTTGGCCGCTTTAAAGCATTTAGCTGGATGACATATTTTAAACGCTCTGCCAACAGTTGCAACAGCAACACAAATCAAAGCTGGCAACAACAAGCGGCAAACAACTGATTTCTAGAGATGGTAAATTCTTTTTCTCGTTCTAAAATGTAATAAGTAATATAGCGAATGCAAAATTATCAGCACTTCACATAGCTAAAAATCATTTATTGATTTTTTTGACCTAAATAAAATAGTTAAATAAATAATTATATAGATATACAACAATTGAAAAGAGATATATCCTTTTGATACTCTACTGCAAAAGTATTTGACTTACAAAATTAAATATTGGTTATTAGCCACTATAGAATTTTCTTAGGTTTAAATAAAGTAATCCCACAATTTAACTCTTATATTTCTTTGAATTTCAATAATTAATTATATAATTAATTATATATATATATATATATATATATATATATGACTTTGTGAAGAACTTTTTATATACATATACTGATAAAATATAAATATTTAAAAAGTCATATCATAATTGTAATAGTGAACTCAAAGCTATTAAAATACAAAAATGAATATTTCAAATAAGTTTTTCTCTAATACATAATATTTATTTGACATTTCAAGTTCAAAAAATCCGTTAGGCTTTATTATAATGATAATTCATATCTCAAGTTTAAGCAAGTTTCGTGATACAAGACTCGTGCGTGTCATCTGCAGCAGTCTGCTGCCTGCAACGTGCCGTCGCTAATGTGCTGTTGCTGCTGTTCCTGCTGCTGTTTCTATTTTTGCTCCAGTTCCAGCCGGCGCTTGTGTTTGTATGTGTCTGTGTATCTCCTACGAATGTACGTCTGTGTTTGCGCATAGATCATAATCATTCATAATCAGCGTGCACATAAATAACAAATTAAAAGCGCTTCACTAATTTTAAATATGCTCGAACATAATCAGCTTAGACGACGAACACTGTCGAGGCTGTTGTCGTTGTTGTTGTTGCTGTTGTTGCTGTTGTTGCTGTCGCTGATGTTGATGCCGCCATCCTGCATAGAGTGGGTACTGTATACTGGGTACTGGGTACTGGGTACTCTATACAGCTCTCGGCTGCCAGTCAAGATAGCAATGGCAAAACCTAACGAGCTCTTTTCTCTCATGTGTGCGGAGGGTTTTTCGAGATGTTTTTTGACTGGCTTTTACTTCATTTAAAACGCATTTATAATGGGCGGCGACAAAAAATAAAAATGAATAAAATGAAGAAACTCATCAGCACACACACACAAATTTTGTGCACACACTCGCACACTCACACACCGACACATACACACAAGCGAACACCCACTTATGCACATGTATACAAATTTCTTTGTAGCTTTTCATGTTTGTGCTTATGTACTTTTCGCCCGACGTCTTTTGTGGCGTCTGCTTCACTTACTTTGCCCATACAATTTTTCTTACAATTTTTCGTGGCTGCTCATGTTACCATCCATATGCCCTAGCATTAGTGCATTACTATTTTGGCATTCAGTCTATAAAAGAAGGCAGCTCCAGCGTCAATTTGTATGTAATCTTAATCATAGTTTGAAGTTTTGTTGTCGTTTTCATGTTCATAAATGTAGTATAAATTCGGAATTTTTTTGCTTTGAAAACTATATAAAATGGAAACGGTTGGATGGTTACTAATTTAGTTCTTATATGAAATCCTTTAATATTTAATTTTAATATGTCTTATCAAGACTGAAATTAATTTATTTTAATCGAATTTTAGCCGCAAATGGCTGTCAAGCTATGACTATACCATACAAGATATTAATTAAATAATAATATATATTTATTATACATATTGTCTGACAAATGCAAAAAATACATATACATAAATATGTATATATATAAGATAAATATATTTATATGTAGAGCATTGAGACATCGGCGAGTTGAATTTTAGCATTACTTTCTTGTATTTTGTGTGCTCTTTCTAATTCTATATATCATTATCTCGCTCTCGCTTCTACTCACACTCATTCACTCTCTCTCTCTTTCTCTTTCTCTTTCTCACTTTCTTGGCAGATTGTGCGACCGGTGAACGCGTTTCTCATTGTTGATGTACAAAATGATTTTATAAGTGGTTCCCTGGATATAAGTAATTGCAGTGCACAGCAGCAAGGACATGAGGTGAGCCCCGGAGTCGCTGACGACGGCGAAAAAAACAGAAAAAAAAGTGGACCTGGCAGCTGCGAGTCGTGAGTTGTGGCCACAGACAGGGCAGCAGCTTAGCTGGTGGAGCCACAGACAGGGAGCAAGGGGGTGGGAGCAAGGGGGCGGTGCTGGCAGGTATGCGGCGACGGAAAGACATAAAACGTAACAAGAAATGAAAATGAAGGCAGCGAAGCGGTGCGCAGGATGAGCCAAAGTCATTGCCGCCATAAGGACGAAGAAAATGAGGCTTGCTCCTGGATTGCTCTGCATGTCAGCTCAGCTCGGCTCGGCTCGCCCCCGAAAGATACTTTATCTATAGCTATAGCTGTAGCTGTATCTGTGTGCGTGTGCATAGTCGGAAGCGGATATGCTTTACTTAAGTCGCATCCGCGCTGCGACATACGCCGGATGTCATCGTCAGCGGCAGCGGCAGCCGCTCGGCGAGCCAACCAGAGAGCACCAGCATCAGCATCGACATCAGCTCTTGGCATTGCCATCTGCCGCAATTGCCTCTGGGCTCCCATCGCCCCCTCAACCTCAACCTCCCCCTCCCCAAATCCACTACTCTTCTCTACGCCACAGCGTCGTCCTTGTCGGCTGTGGTGCACTTGTTGGCCGGCACTTCACTTGCTTCACTCGAACATGAAAATTTGTCAAAATTAATAACACACACTTCCGTCGTCGCTTTATGGACTCCACTCTGAGACGTGACACTACCCGTACACTACCCCCGGCTTCCCTCCTCCCTCTTCCCTACTTTCCACTACTGTCGTTATCTTTTGGGAATTTATCCAATGACCGCGCGCCTTCCGCTTCTCTTGCAGATACTTGAGCCCATTAACAAGCTGTTGGATACGGTGGACTTTGATGCCGTATTCTATTCGCTCGACTGGCATCCCAGCGATCATGTTTCATTTATTGATAATGTCAAAATGCGAGCCATGGATGAGTCATCTTCGGTGAGTACGGAGCAAGATGACGCAGACTAAACTACAAATGCATACACTAAAAATTGCATTTGTTTTTAATTACAATTAATTTTTAACTAGCGAATTAGAAGGTTGCCCTTAAACTATTTTTTAGTCCTCGTTAAATAAGTTGTCTAAGTGAGCCCCTCAGTAATATGTTCAGTAGGTTCTCAATGTCTTTGGAGGTTTCAAAAGTTAAAATAATAAGATTCGTTAGTGTTTTTTTTTGTATTAAGAGGTGTACAATTTCGATTCCTGATATCCTTTAAAAATGTTCCTCACAGCTGGATGCCGATTCGGCCAAGGTGTTCGATACGGTCATCTTTGCCGGACCGCCGCCGATGAAGCAGCGTCTTTGGCCACGTCATTGTGTGCAGGACTCGTGGGGCGCTGAGCTGCACAAGGATCTAAAAGTGGTGGATCATGGCATCAAGGTGTACAAGGGCACCAATCCCGAAGTGGACTCGTATTCCGTGTTCTGGGACAACAAAAAGCTGTCGGATACCACACTGAATGCGCAGCTAAAAATGAAGGGCACCACGGATATCTATGTGTGCGGATTGGCCTATGATGTGTGTGTGGGCGCCACGGCTGTGGATGCTCTATCCGCTGGCTATCGCACCGTTTTAATAGACGACTGCTGCCGCGGCACCGATTTCCATGATATTGAGCATACCAAGGAGAAGGTGGTGACCAGCGATGGCGTGATTGTGCATACCAATGAGGTGAGATAACGGCTTATTTAAATTCCATAATAAATTCTTATGCAGGATACATGCTTTCCACTTTTGACAGGTAAAGGCCATGGCTGAGGGCAGGGATCGTCGTCCCGAGCTGGGCTATAAGCTGGCCATGGAGCTCAAGAGTCCCGATTCTGTGCTATCACAACGCAATGTCTTCAGACCCAGCTACTAAGGATTAAAGACATCACTAAGCAAACAAAAATCTACACAAGCTAAGCAATCACATAAGGAGCATGATCTCCAGAAGTTTCAAAATGACAACTAGTTTATATACTTAGTTAAACTGTAGTGCGTTTTAGTTAAAGCACATACTAAGTGCCTTGTATCAAGTTGTTCAGCTAGCTTTTGCTAAAGTTTGAAAATTAAACCAAATTTTGAAGGGCTTAGAAAAAGAATTTATTAACGTTTTTAACAGATTTTTGATATACTTAATACAAATTGAATATCATAAGTTAACTTACATTTTTTTGTCTATTGACAGGTGAATTGAAAGCCAGCTTAAGTATTACAGATATCAATAAATTCTCTTATCTCTCGCACCTCAAAGGCAAATGTTGTATACGGCACCTGTTTCAAGAAATACAAAAACAATCGCTTCCCAGTTCCCAGCTATTATTGTGCAGCAAACTATGGATTGTCTCAAGCCACAAAGACATGGCGTGAGCTTCAATTGTAAACGTACTTAAAGAAATGCCTATGAAAATAAATAAAGTAAAAGGAAAACAAATTATCTTCAAATTTCTGTTACATTTTTTGTATAGATTTTATAAAAATTAAACATACATTGAAATCGAAGAAAATTCTTTATATTTAAGTTCTGTCACATTTCAAGTTACCAAAGTATGGGATAAAACATTTCATTTCATATATTAAAATTTGTTCATTCTAAAATTTATTTCTTATTTTTTTTGTTTATTTATACCTTTATTCAATTCAATGCTGCTGTGATAAATGTCTAATGAAATTTTCTACAATGCGTTCAATTTTCATCTCTCTTCATATTCAATGGTCCAACACAAATAATGCCATATATCGTCGTATATCTCCAAATTCAAAAGCAAAAACTTCAAAACAAAGCAAATAAATGTCCTGCCAGACACAGATAAACACACACACACACACACACACACACACATAGACATAGACACGTACGTATACTTCGTGCACAGACTTTTAAACGTTTTTTTAGCGACTCGACTTGAATGCTGGACAACAGCTGCAAGAACAACAAGTAAGAGTGCTATAGTCGAGAGTGCCTGCATAGTAGATACCCTGTATCCAGCCCTGACATTGATAAAAAAAACGGAATTTGAAATTCATCCATATTTTTTGGATGGTACGCACTGACGGACTGACGGACTGACAGACAGACGAACATGGATTTATCGACTCGCCAATCAATGCTGATCATGCTGATGATTTATGCATTAAGGGGAGAGAGTTGCTTTCTTCTGCCTGTTGCATACTGTTGCACAGCCTTATGATACCCTTTCTCTGTCATTTTCAATGGGTACGTGGTATAAAAACAACAAGGGTAACAACAAGAGGAACAATTCGTGCAACGTTTAAAAAAACTTTATACTTTCTGTTTTATGTATGCACACACACACACACACACACATACATACTTACATATATATATATATGGATGTCTGCTACTGCCACAGTTTTCCACTTAATTTTTGTTCGTGCTTTTTTCAAAGCTTCCTTTGCCAAGCGACAAAAACAAACTTTAAATTTATTAACAGCCGGAGAAAGTAACCAAAGCGTCTGACCAGTGGGCGTACTGTTTAAATGGGCGTGGACCGTCTGCATCTGAATTGTGGCAAGTGTAAACTGTAAACTGTAAACTGAAAACTGCTATATTTCACATTTCAGCATATTTTCTTCTATTTTTTTGTCTAACGAAGAAAAGGGGTATATGGGGCTGGAATTTGTTTTTTTTTAAAAGAAGTGCTCATAAATTTGGTTTGTATAATCGCTTTAAAGCAATTGCTTAAATACCAAAACAACTTTTTCTAGTTTAAAAATTATAAAAAAACGACATATTTTTAAAGATTTTAAAGTCATTCATTTAGTTAAAAGAACTACGAGAAGATAACTTGCATGGGCGTTAAAGTGATACAATTGTATCAAAATTGGTAATTTATTTATTTATTTTTATTTTGATATATTTATTTAGCGTACCAAGTACATATACATTTGTAGTATTTATGGTGCAAAAATTGAACTAACTAAAAGCTTGCATATTTAACATTCTTATCAATGAATATGCAACTGAAATGTACTTGCCTAAAAATTAACGAGAGCGTACTTCCAATGCATATTTTGTAAAAAACCAAACGTATTTACTAGCCACGCCCATTTACACCCATTCCATTGTGAGCTGTTATTAACCTAAAAACAGAGTATCTTTTTGTTGGGGCTTTCCAACTGAATTGTTTTCTATTCACCATTTGGCATATGTGGGAGAACTGCAAGTTTGCAGCTCTAAACCCAAAGCTCTCAATCCTTGAATCTGGCTGCAGTTTTATGGTAAGCACTGTTCGCCTGTGCTGAAAATGGACTGCTAGCCTAGGACTATAACTGGTTGCGGTTGCACTGGCTTTTGGGTTCTTATCGAGCTGGACTCGAATCGTTTACCTTTTGAGGCGTAGACAATGAAGTTTTCGCCCCGGATCCGGATCCGGACATGGGCACACTGCAGCCCAATGCCTAATGCGTTTGCCCAGAGATTTGTGCTGGACTTTGTTGTCCTGTCAGAGGGTGGGAGGCGAGAGTTGCGGTCAGGCACTAAGCAAAATGTTCGTCGAGGCTGTCAACGGCAGCTGTGGCAAAAAATAGAAAAAACATGGAAGAACGGCTATTTTCGGCGCACCGAAGAGTATATACCCTTGTAGACTGCAGTCTACCGACTCACATCTATAGAGCTGTTGATTTTGGTTGGGATATTTTGATAAACAAAAAAGTTGTCAATATAAGCTTTTTCATGCTAAGAGAGACTAGTTAAAAACAGACAAACTATTGTTACTGATCAATAAATGTATATATTAAAAGTTCGTAGACGTAGCCTTCAATACCTTTTAGTATGACGACCAAAGTGTAATACCCTTTACAAGGGTATACAAATCGCTGATGAAAATTGCTTGCAAGTGGTTTCTGTTTCAGCCCGCCCGCCCATGTAATGCTTGCTCGTTTTGCTTGTAAAACTTTTGGATTATTGTCAGTCCAACACATACACATACCCACACACACACACACACACACACACGCACACATACATATGGGCTGGCCATGTGCCAGCAGGGAAACTTTGTCCCGGACATTTGGACATGGCAAAGTCGCGTTTGCTCCGGCTCTTAACTGCAAATTTTCGCATATTTTTCTCGGCTGTTGCGAAGGCGTCGCCACGTTGTCCCTGGCCTGCAGCTGAATTCGACGGACTGCACTTGGAGTTGTGCACACAAACACATACACACACACAGCCACACTCACACACATGCAGCTACATAAACAATGTGTGTGTGTGTGGGTCGTGGCAACATCTGCTGCTGCCCGGTGGCTGCTTGACTTGCAGCTTGTAACTGCGCGCTAAGCCCCATTGTTTGCGGCATGTTATTGCTCGATGGGCGGGGGGTGGAGGTGGGTGCGGGCAGGTTGCACCTTTAGTGAACTGCCCATGGGTAGGTTTTACTAAACTGATAACCTTGCGTCACTGAGTTTGCACTGTAAATACCAAAGTAAGCAGCCGCAAAGCAATTAGGTGTTAATACTGTGAGCTGATCAAACTTAGATGATAACGCCCCAAGCGTTAATTATGTGATGAAACGGAGCAATTTGAGTAAATATCAACAATTATGTCAATGTATTTCCATGAATATCTGTTTTATGAATAGTCAAGTCTGATTGGCGAAAATATAATTAGAGGTCAAGTGTAAAATGAAAATTATACTTTTGTCCAGGAGACATGTTTGTAAAACTAAATTGTAACAAAAAATATATCATATAAATTTGTATATTCTTGATATTCTTTTGTAATTCTACTCACTACATTTCAGTTGATTTATAGCTCAAAGGACTAGCAACATAATTATTTATAAAAAAAATGGCCTGTGATATTTTTCAAGTTTAAAATTATATAAATATTTGTTAGATGAAATTTGCTTTTAATTTGTATTTAATGCAGATATTAAGCTGAGCTTAATTTTGTTTTGTCTCGCTTTGCCTTTCACGCCGCTGATAAATTTATTTGTTTACTTGAGAAAATTGTTGTTGACTTTGCAACTGCAGCTGCAGCTACAGCTGCCACTACAGCAACAACAACAACACCAACAACAATAACAGCAAAATAAACAGGCAACAATCTGAGTGCTGCGAGGAGAACGGGGTGCGCGTCTGAAATTAGTTTTCTGTGCGACAAGCTTATTGAAATTATAATTTGTATATTAGCAGCAGACACGGATGGGCGTGGCAGCAGCTTAGCAAAATGTCAGAGCACATTTGTAAAGCGAAATTTTCGCAGCTGATTAGATCGCTGTCATGGCCAAAAGTTTTTAATTATGTATATGAGAAAAACGTTGAAATATAATTCAATTTCGTTTCGGGCATGGCAGGTAGCAGAAGCAGCAGCCATGACTTCAACAAGCTGACGTTGATTGCATTTTTTGTTTTTGATGTTGTTGTTGTTGTTGTTACGGTTGTTGTTGTTGTTAAGCATATAACTGATTTAGCAACCAACGTGCAAAAGCTTTAGATGTACCACGCGGCGTATGTGTAATATTTGTCCGCATATAATCGATCTGAATATACATATACAAAGAGTTTGACATGATTGGCAATCAACGCGCAAACAAATTTATTGAATACGTTATTTACAACAAAACCGGGAAACTGTTGCATTAAACTTTTTGTTTTTAACCCAATTAGCTTCAAAATCATTTTCGATATTTATTCACAATATTTGTTTTTATTGGTTATTTACCACCCTGGTAAATGTTATATGGCCAATAGCTTATTTAGACTTAATTTCCAAGCTCTACGTAATTGGCTGCCTTTTAAAACTGTGCGTCATTGGCGAAACATCATTGGTCCCGCGCGAAGCCGGTGAAATACCTTGTTGTTCATACATATAATTTTTGCATGTTTTGCGTTTGCTGTTGCGGCTGCTGCGGAAATGCAGCAGGAAGTTGTCGTGCCCCATGCCACAAGCAATGCCAACAACAACTCGCTCTGTCCCTGTCTCTTTCCAACTCCAACTCTCACTCTCTCACTCTGCCGCCCTGTGCTAATTTTAATGCAGTCAAATGAGTTTGTCCTGGCTGCACGCAAGATATGAAGTTTTTTGGCTTGTCGCTACCATCCTCGCCCCCTTAACCTCTGCATCCTCCTCCTCCTCCTGGCCTATGTAGCTGCCCCCCGCTGTGATATGAGCATTTTGTGCAGCATGTGATTATGAGGTTTTCATATATCATATGTGTGTCATCTAACTGTACTTTGATGTGTGTGTGTGTGTGTGTGTGCGTGTGTGCGTGTGTGTATGTGTGTGCGTGTGGCAATAAAATGTTTTACTGATTTGCAAAGTTTTGTCATTAAGCACACTTGCCGCTTAACCAAGCATTCACATGACCCCAAAACTCCACTCTCTCCTCTCCACACTTGCTTTGATTATACATAGCTTAGAATTACATACATATTTGAGTTGCGCTTTGTTGTTTCAGCACTGACAGCTCGAATTTCCCGACAGCTTTATGGCAAATTCAATAAAAACATTTCGCAAACATTTATGACATATCCTAATGCATCCTATCTAAATTAAATTTATCTCTGCGAGAGCATTCGATTCTAATGCTCAATTTTCACATGCGTTTTTAGTGCCATAAGAAATTTAAATGATATAACCAGATGTCGTCTAGGTTGTGGTGTGTGATGAAATTTGAGAGTCATTCATAAAAATAATTAAAATACATTTTGTGAATTGAAGAAAACAGAAATATATATATACACATTTTTGCATTTTAGTTATTTATTTCCAGTGTTTAGAAATTGAATAATTCAGAGCACGATATAAAATCTTTGAAATATCAAATTAATCAAATAAGTATTAATTTAAAGGAATTAATAAGTTTTGGGTGAGGAATTAATGTAAGGATCAAACCATACCTTTTAAAAGATTTAGCTTGACAAACATAACATTTAGAATTATGTCTTATCGCAGTGCATTTATAATAAAAGAAGTCACGTGTCCATAAAGAATCTGGCGCCTTAAGAAAAACTCGAATATTGTTGGCATAATGAAGCAAGCAAATATGCTTAAGACTCAGCTGCGTCCACACCCCCAGAATATCATTATTCAATGGCGCTTTATGCTCCCAGCTACTCCAACGCCACATCATGAGCCATAAAATGGGGCATAAATAGCGTAGAGAGTGCGTGGTGTGTTTCAATCGTCTAAATAAGTTGGGAGCCCGCTCAAAAATGGGACCATAAATAGGCAACAAATCGCACCCCAGGGCCACATGCGTCGTATACGTGATATTTTTTAATTACATTGTGTGCGTGTTAAATATGTCGTTTTAATTGCCGAAGCAGATTTCAAAGACAAAACTAATACAAAGAAAATTTGTTCAAAATCGGAGAACGAAAATGAGAATTTAATTAATGTGAACTCCAACCAAAAGCCAAAAACCGAACCCGAAACCCGAACCAGAACCCAAACCCAACTGAACCGCAACGCAGTAAAAGCTGCCAAAAATATGAGAAAATTCACAACGAATATGGCAAATATTTTGTAGTTGCAGCAAAAGTTTACCCAATGAGTATTGAAGGGGAGGGCAGTTCAGCAAGGGGATGGCGATTTGCTGACTGCATATATGTATGTACGTATGTATGTATGTATGTGTGCATGTATAGAGTTGTGTATATGCTGGCGCTTAAGTGTCGCTATGGAATCATTAGCCAAAGCGCTAAAAGATGTTACCAAGACTTTTTGGGGGCAAAGTTTTTGTGTTGGCGCTAATCAAAGACAAATATGCAAAATGGTGAATGGCAAAGTTGCAAAAGGGGCAGTGGTTGGGGGTTAAAGGTCAAACGACAACACTTTTCAATTTAATGTCAAGTGAAATTTTGTGGCACTTAAGCGCAAATGGAATAAAATTAGCGAAGCTGCGGCAGCTGTTCAGAGAATCAGAGAAAGGGACAGACAAATGAAAAGGCATTTAAAATGTCAACACGACCGCAAAACATCGTGTGCGAAATGGTCAAAAAAGGTGTACAATGTGTGTATGCGAGTGCGAGTGTGTGTGTGTGTGTGTGTGTGTTGCCAGTACAGAGGTGACTTTTGCGGTTGCACAAAAGCAGCACAAGCCAAGCGGGTCGGCAGAGCGAAGAGATAGCGAGAGAGAGACAGGTTGAGGTTATGGGCCAGGGTTGAAGCTTAAATGCTTGACCACGAAAAGGCCATTAGAAAATGGCCAACGTGTGTGTATGTGTCTGCGTGTATGTGTAAACTTAACGTTAAGTCGCAAAGGCAGCTACTACGACAGTTAAAATTAAGCAAAACAAATCCCACAAAAAAAAAAACAGAGAAAACGAAGTTTTTTGACTCGACCTTTGCCAAATGTAACCGCAAAACGTTTGCCAACACGTGTAAACTTTTTAAAGTTTTGCCGGTTCGTATGTGTGTGTGTGCCTGTGTGTGTGCATGTGTGCTGTAACGGTAAATGAGTGCAAATGTGTGCGAATCTGTCACAGGGTTGAACAACTTCTCAGGCACTGTAATTATCGTTTATCCAAAGAGATTTAGGCACGAATTACTTTGACAAAAATTTTATAATCTCATTAACTTTGAAACAGATTTGAAATCACTTTATAAAACAAATAAAGCTGAGTGTAAATGAACTCAATTGTAAATGGAATTAATGTTGGTTAGCTTACGGAATGTTGTTGTAGGCGAGAGATTTCCAATTCAATTGAATATTTAAGAGTTTGTAATCTTTAAACAGTAAGTAGTAGAGGCTAGACGGTACAAAATTCAGGATAAATGTTGAATTATTGAAATCAAATTTTATGACTGCTAGCACGAGGGAAGATGAATTATATAAGGCGTATACAAAAAACTGGCTAACCAGATAGAGCTATTTCTGAGAGTCTCAATTTTAGCTCTCAGTGGCCTTTGCTAGAATTCGTTTATTAAGCAGTACATGAATGCTGGTTCTTCACCTTAGTTTAATTTAACATTCTCACAACCTGGTTATATATTTAAACCTAGTTCAAAATCATTTCCAAACCACTCCAGTATTAAGTATATTAAATCAAATGAATGCATTAGTAGTAATGGTACTGGTGATTAACATGCAATACTTGGCATTTCTGGTATAAATAAGCTATTTTGATTAATTTTTGTTTTATTTTCACAAACATAAGTGCTTAATTTAATTGGTAAACATATACAAGTTGATTGAAAACAAGATATCATTATAATTAGTATAATGATTATGGTGTAGTAACACGAATAAACATATATTAACTTAAAGAGCTCATAGCTTTAGCCATGAATTTAAAATGAATTTCCATTTGTGATTGTGATCCTTCACGGCAAAAACAAGTCACGCCTCTTTGTCCAGCCCTAGCTGCACACTCATGTAAGAGGTTCTGTATGTGTGTTTGTATTTGTGTGCAATCTTGTCGCATTGCCGTGAAATGTGCAATAAAGTCGCATGACTTTGTCATCCGGCTTTTACGCTGCGTGTTAAAAGTTGGCCGCACACCTAAAACCCACATCAAAGCCCAAACAAAACATACTGATGATGATGATGATGATGATGGTGGTGATGATAATGATGATGGTGGTGGTCAGCAAAAGTAAGCAATAACAGCAACAATGTGCGGCAATTAAATGTCAAACAGGCGCTTTTGATGGACGCTTAAAATCAGTGCAACTGTCAGCTGTTGCAGCAGCTCCTCCTCCTGCTCCTCCTCCAGCTCCTGCTGGCCAAAGTACACAAGCAGCGGCTATCTGGCAGCGGCTATCAGGCAGCAGCTAGCAGTTAGCTGTCACGAAACGGTCACACACACACACATACATGCACTCGCATGTCACCTGGCGTTTAAAATGTACACCCATAAACAAAAGTGCAAACAAAGCCATAAACAAGCAGCGCCAGCTTCACTCCCCCACGTCCTGGCCGTCTGCAGGACACGCTGATGTTGCTGCTGTCGTTTGTTAGTTTTGCCTGCTGCAACCAAACACAAAACGCTAACAATAACAACAACAACAAGCTCGACCATTCAATGGGGTTGACGCTTCATTCCGGTCGCCGGTCGCCTCAGTTTGTTAGCTTTGCTTTGTGTCCTGGCTTTTATAGGGTAGTCGGTCGCTGTTGTGTGTTGTGTGTTGCTGCTGTTGTTGCTGCTGCGGCCTCCAGTTGGCTGTCAGCGTTTTTCTGCGCTTTGTTTTTAATACATGTACGTGGCGCATCATTTATTATATTTTGCCACAGCAGCAGCGTCTACGCTAGGTATACGCAATATGACGCATACGCAGCATAGGCCACGACTACACTGAGAAAATATTGGACTTGCAAATTTAAGCAGCATTGACCGCAGTCTGCTCATATCTAAATTTAATTATTAATTTTAATAGAATTGGGAAAACAGTAATGTTTTTCTTACAAAAACTGGTCTTTTGACCGATTGTTCCTGGAGCTATATGATGAGTATTCATTGCCCAGTTTCATCAATAGTTATATCGACACGACTCTTGATACTGACTTAAAATATATAAACTTTATGAGCGTTACACATTTCACGACATTCCTTTACAAAGGAATACAAAAACTAGGCTCGAATAAACTTTTTTCACATTCTACAGCCTAAGGGCTACAGAATCGTTGCAGGGTCTTAAACAATTTGTACACTTTTGAATATGATTGTTTTTGAATCTAACCACGTTTTAAAATCACTTTTGAAAGTGCAACGATTTGAAAACTAAAAGAAACGTTTTTGTGGCTAAATCTTGGTGTACACGTGTTGAAAGTTAGTTTGGAAAATGTTGTTTTCTCAGTGTAGGGCTATGGCTTGGCAACTGGCTCCTGGGTCCATGTCACGCACACATTAGGAGGTAAGCACGCGTCTGCCTCACACACGTTGCCTAAACATTTGGACATCCGAAAACCCGGATGTGTTAAGGGGGAGGGGGACGGGATGCGTAGTTATGCGTGTGTGCCTCGGATTAGGAACTAAATTAAATTTTTACATCAACATTTGCGCTTCATTAGAGGTAAGGGGCCGAGGCGCTACAATGCCAAGTGTTGCTCCAATGTTGAGAGGCCACTCGACTGGTCGCCTCTGGGACACACACACATACACCGAAACAGATAAGCAGGCCGTCCAGATAAATGAGTTGAGTGTTATGGTGGGAAATGGCAGGCGGGAGGCCAGTAAATTAGCCCAAGTCGAGGTGTTGGATGGAGTAAACTCCTGCTCATATTATAGTCACAAGTATGTAGTTCGGTATATAGTAGATAATAAATTTATTCAGAGAACAATAACAGAATACAAGTAGTAGAAATAGTTGGGAAGATGGGCAGCCAAACGGATAATTAGATATTGTGGAAAGAGAGCAGTAAAAGCGAGCTGAATACAAAAGGGAAGCTAGTCCATTGCATATTTAAAGCATCCAGTCAAGGTATGCATTAAATATAAGAAGCAAAAGTAAGTAGAGTAAAAGAATGATTTCCATCAAAATAAAAAATGGAAAGAATATTTTAAAAAGTATAAAAGAAAGTTGACTAAAAAAACTTAAATGTAAATATTGTTTAAAATTAATTCTTAAAGCTTGTTCTTGTGGTTTCAGCGTAAGGCAGTATTACAAATATTTCCAGGCTTTGATTGAGCTTTTAGATTTAAGGCTTTCAAGCAGATAATTAATAATTAATATTAATTTTAGTATTGCTTGGCGAAAGTCAAACTTTACTTGACCAGTTTTGTCGTAAGAGGCTTATCAACGAATATTCTATTCAATTAAAAATTAATTCATTGAATTTATATTTATACTTAAGCCAAGCGTACTTTCAAAACTAAAACAATTACCGTTGATGACAAAGTTTTTAACTATATGCTTCGAACATATAAATCAAATCAAATTACTCATGAACGAATTTTAATCACTCTCTCGTTTTATAAATATTTTAACAGGTAACGAATTAAAACAACCTTAATTGATTTGCAGACATTGTAAGATTAGTCATTCCGTTGGGTAAGTGGCTCTAGTTATGCGTGTTATACGGTGGCATACCACATAAAAACTCACAGTTAGCGGCTGTAGTCGTCCAGTCTCATTAAAATATCGGCACATTGACAAGTTGCCAAGTAGTTCGTGAAAGCGGAATTTTTAAATTTGTATTTCAGCTCGGTATAGCCTGAGGGAAACAGTTATACTTATATAAGATTATAAATTAAAGGTCGTAAGAGTGCGTGAGTGATTATTTTGAAAAACATTTTATGAAATCGCATTTTGATTCTAACTTAATCTTGAGAATTAAGTTCATCAGTTACGTCATTTGATGCATTTAATTCCACTACCACAAATCAAAGTTCAGCTCGATAATTAAATTGATTTACGGGTTTCAGATTAGTATAGTCAAAGATTGGTATGGCTTTTAATACAAAAAACATATACAAGCACCTTGCTTATATATGCGACCTAATTGTTTAAGATAAAGCTTGCGTCATTAAATCGATACACTTTTGGATTGCAGCCACTTGCAGCCAGTCAAATATTTAATATGCTGCAAGAGTCTCAAGAAAAAATGGGAGAAAGTTTAACTGAAGCATCAAGTTGGCAGCATAGACAACGGGCTAATACGAACTTTTGGCTTTTATTGGCCATGTACTACCAATAACTGATGGCCAGCGTTTGCAGCTGCAGCCATTCAATTTTCGACCAAAAACAAAACCAAACTCTGAAAAAACAAGAAGAATAAGAGAAGCGAGAAGTGAGAAGCGGTAGAAGTAGCAAAACCGCTGCAATTTTGAAGCAGCGCACAGAGCAACTGACAGCTGGCACCAACTGACAACTCAGGGAGGGGTGGGGTAGGTAGGGGAGTTTCGCCCAACTGGAGCTCTGTCTGTGCCCTAAGGGCAGCTGCTTTACCAAGAAAAATACACACACACACACACACACATACATATATAAGGCACAGCCCAAAAGATACAAAACTTGCAAAAACGAGAAACAACAAAAATATAAGTAAAAACAAAAAGAAGCACAAAAAAAGTTTCAGTTACGTGCTGTAGCTTTTAATTGAATTTTTTTTGCCAGTACTGCTGCTGCTAACTGGTCGCTGCGGTGAACCAATGCTCAGGCCAGCACATCCGCATCCGTCTGGCGCTTCCGCCGCGGCGTCTCATTCACCGCCGGCAGACAGCGACACCAAGAGAGCAGCAAAAGCAGCAAAAGCAGCAGCAGCAACAGTGGCAGCCGCGGACTCGGACTCGGGCTCGTGTCCAAGTGCTACCACTGACTGGAGGCAGTTTTCTTGTTATTTTGAAAGCGCCAAGTCGCAAGTCCTTAAGCGGTTTATTTTCCTTCACACTGATTTGCAGCATGAAAGGTGTCCGCACGTCCTGGCGTCCTGCTCTTTTCATACCCTGCTCCTCTGCTAAAATAATTCACGGGGTATACTTAGACTTTGGGAATGTCTAGTCTTTGAAAGTCAAGTTCACGCTGCCATTAAATCTATAAAAAGCATTAATGAATTCTTAAAGATAATGCCCTGACTTACTCTTTTTGTCACAAAATTTGGAAATAAAAATCTGAAAACTCATTTATTTAGTTTTTACCATGGCTATATCGATGATATTAACTATAACAATTATTCATGACACATATAATAATTAATAATATACCGATGTTGACAGCTATCAACTATCAAACGTATCGATTACTGATTCGTGAACAGGGCATCTCTTAGTCGATCACTGCCGAATTGAGTCATCTTGCATGCTTTCTTTTTATGCTGCAAGCTTTTAATTAAGAAGTTTCAATTTAATGTTGCCTATAGACGGCTCTTTCCGCCAGGCACTGCTATCATAATAATTTTATTTACTCTCTCACTCAGCGGCTCAGTCGGTTCCTAGTTAGTTGTGTTCATTAGCTTTTCAATGACTTGGTTTTCTTTTTTTTTTTTATGTACAGCTTCAGTTCTTATTTGCTACATACTAACTAACTACAAAAGGTGCAAACTAATGTCTATGGTTAGAACAACAATAATGCTGTTCCTTTACTTGCTGCTTATCAGTGAATGCCTTAGCTGTCGACCCAAACATAAGCCACGTAAGTTGCTACACACGCCCATAATAACATACGCAATATAATTCTTTCTTTGCTTTGCAGCCCTGGTATCCTGCACTAGAAAAGGCGGCAAGTGTCGTGAATTGTATGCCTGTCCGCCTAAACGACAGGCGACTGTGAAAACTATTTGCATTTTGCGACGAAAAGTTTGCTGCATGGAAACTGACCAGCAGTGACGAATCTTTGGATTGGATACATTGCATAGAAACTGGCAGTCTGGATACATTTTTCCAGTTGTTCTGTGTTTGAGATAAATGATTTATATTATGTACATTAATATATTAATAATAAAAAATCAAAGCCGCAAGGAAATGCATTCGTTTTTTGAATATTATATTTTTACTTTACAAAAGATTTATCGATAGTTTTTGCATTGAAAATAAATAAGCAATAAACTGTCATGAACAAAACTCAATGCAATCTATATAAATATAAATATTTTTTAAAACTATGCGTCAATCATATATTTGAAAATAAATGTTCTAGTTTTTATACTTTTTAAACTATTAATCAGATTTCGATTTTAAAATCTTTTATACTTTTTGCAATTTTAAATTTCAGAATTAGTATTTTAATTGGTCGCTGATATATCCACGTTATATGTATTTTTGAGGTATTTAATTTTTGGTTAAAAAACCATGCAAAATTAAAGTTGCTGAATTTGTTCTTTCAGCACTATGCTAACACTGAACATATTTTCAGGCACACCCCATTTTTGACATACTTAAGTCTCTTGATTAATTTATACATCTAAACTCAATTTTCTTTTCCAATTAAATATTTTTTTTTGCCATTTTCAGAAACCAAATCTGTGACTGTCGCGTGGAATATTATTGGATTAAACACTTAATTTATATGAATGGACCAAGTTGAGGAACAGCGGGTGTTCAACATCTAAGCACAAGTGCTGAGCATCGACCCATTTACAGCAGTGCACTTGTATAAGTATATTTATATAAATACATATATATGTGTATATGTAGATATTCGACTAAGCAAGTACGCAGCAGCCGCAGCAGCAGGTTGTAGGCCAAATGACGTCACTAAAATCAGGTCAACACCAGGCGCTGGCTGAGCACAGTCCGTGTGCGTTTTGGGGCAGCAAAAACGGCAACTCACCGTGTTACACTTGTATATATGTATGTATACATATATATATACTATTATATTTTATTTTTTGGGTGTAGGCGCAGCCTTGCTTAGTCTAGGTGCCCTCTCTCTCTCTATCTCGATCTCTCTCGCTGGCTCACTCACCTTGTCTTGGGGTCTTGGTCATTAATAGTCGAGAGTTGGTTTTATTTTCTTTCATTTTTTTTTTTTTTTTTTTTGGAATGTTTGCTGCTGGCAGGCTTCATTTTTGTTTTGCTAGGCGTTTTTGACATTTTTTCAATTTTTGCTGCGCTTGGATAAATTACTTGTAAATTCAGATTATGCAGCCCAGCAAGAAATAGAGAGAGTGAGAGAGAGCGTGGGTGCAAGTGCGAGCGAGAGAGAGCTCTTAACTAGATTGGCATGGCGAGGAAGGCGGAGAGGTCAAAAGTGACTGGCATTTGTTTTCCATATATTGATTGCTTTTTAATGGATTTTTCGTGGACTCTGGACCATAAGGTGTCCTTTTATATAGCGTACCCCTCTCTCTCTCTCTCTCTCTCTCTCTTTCACTTTTACAGCTGTATTCTTTGCTCGTATTAATTTTATTTACATAGTTAAATGGTTCAATTGTTTGACTGTTGATTTACTGCTGGAATTTCAGACAGCAAAATTAATTGTTTGATTTGTGGCCAGCTCTCTACACTCTATACTCTATACTATATCTAGGTCAGCTGCGTAGACGCTGGTATTAATGCTTGGCTGATTTACGGATTTTATTTGCACAGTTTATAAATAAAAACTGACTGGCGTTGTGTGCGTTTTTGCCACTGACAGCTGCCACTCTCATGGAGTTTTTCCCAGAGGTTTTCCGACATTATTTTTTGTATAAGTTCTCATGCATTTTAGTCAGTCAGTCATTCAGTCAGTCAGTCAGCCAATCAGTTGTTGTGTATGTCAATCAGGCAGATAACTGACTGCAACTAAATGTAAGACTGTGTCGCACAAGAAAACAATAACAAAATAACAAATAAACACACATCCAAGTACAAATATTCACCACGCTTTTGCTCTTTGGGGCAGTAACTCTTTGCTTGCTCGCTTGTTATTGTTGCTGCTGCCGCTGCTGCTGCTGACACTCTGCCTCTCTTTCAGCTGCCGGCTAGAGAGCGTGCCACAGACTCTCACGCATTGCATAGACATGGCAACAGCAACAGCCACGGCAACGTCAGCCTTTCATCTTTTTTTAGCACACGCGCCTGACTTGCTGCTGCTGCCACCATTTCTTTCACACACCACCCAACACCACCCCCCTGTCGCCTGTCGACTGTCAAATCAATTTGTCAGAAATCACTGACAGCTGCTTACAGCCAAAACACACAAACATGGCCCAGGCCAACCACAGCATCGAGCCCGGCTCAGCAGCCCACACACAGTCTCTCTCAAGAGTTGTCATGACAAAAAAAAAAAAAAAATACAACAAAAAGGAAAACAAAAAAATATACATATATAGCATACAAAACAGCAGCAGCAGTTGCCTGGAGTGTAAATTATAGCGCATATTTCCATTTCTTTTTGCTTTCTTCAAATTGCTTTGCAGATTGCTGCCATTTGAAAATTGTCTATGGCATATCAAGCACTTTCGACATTTACAACTCATTTCTGTAAAATCTCTACGCACAAAGTTTTTTTTTTCAAGTTCGAAACTGACAGACAAGCGCCTTTTGTTTGCATGCTCCCCACACACACGCACACACACACATACAAGCACAAATAGGGCATGCTGCTGTGCGCTGCCAGGCGTATACGCAATTTCGCAGACAATGGCAGCCCAAGACAAAACCCCAATGCGAGAAAAAAAGGGGAGAAAAAATGAACAAGAATAGGTCTTTGACTGAGCAGCTTAGATGCTCTAGCCGAAAGGGCAACATTCTATTTTTGACAATCTGTTTGTGACTCTATAGGGTTAATTATAAGCAGCATCGGAAATGTGAAATATTTTCATGGAGAAATTAGCGAAAAAGGTTTTGTACATTAATGATAATAGCTATTGATGAAGAGCGAAGGTTGTCATCTTTCAAAATATACTTGGTTAATTATAACTACATTATTTAAATAAATAATTTTCATTGAAATATCTTTTTAGTTGAAGTTGAATTGCATGTGGTACGAACATTAGAATCTGCATGGAAATTTAAGGACCTTTATATATATATATATATATATATATATATATACTATATATATATTGTATATTTAGCTCAAATATTCATATTCTCTGACTCTATTCTAAAACAGTTTTTAATATTTTCATTTTGTCAGAATATTTATACATTTTAATATTATACTTTCATAGCAAAGCATTTTATATGTATAATAATAGTTATAATACAGAAAATGACAATAGTTCTTATTAGCTGTATTGAAATGTTCGTTTAGAAGAGCATCTCATATTCGAGCATGCCTCGTATTATAGTCAAAGTGTTTCTTTATATTTTGGCCACGCCAAGAGCAGCAACAGCAAAAGCAGCAGCAACAATAAGAAACAACAAAAATCAGTAGCATGTTTGCTGCTGTTGCTTTTTATTTATTTTTTCGTTTGTATTCTCTACCCCTTTTGCCGTTGTATTGCTGTTGCTGTTGGTGTTGATGTTGTTGTTGTTGTTGTTGTTGCTGCGACGTTTTTTGTTTGACCAACTACCAACATACAAGCTCATAAATAAGTAGGCAAAGGCTTGGGCCCTGTTTTGACAGCGTAGCCCTAATGCCCCCCTCCTCCGAATCCCTACTCACTGCTGCCGCTTGCTGTTAGTCCGAGACTGGTTGCCACGCCCAGAGGCAGCCGCCTCTTTGCTTATGGCTGAAAATGAAAAATGGATTTCTGTGTCAGTTGGTTGCCATAATTTCAGCTCGTTTCAGGCTTTGGCTTCGGCTTCGGCCTCAGTCGTCCGCTTTGATGCGCATTCATCATTTGGCATTCAGTTTCCGCTTCTTCATTTACTTTTATTTATTTTATTTTTTATGCTTATCAGCTTTTGCTTTTGTTGTTTTTGTGCTTTGCTATTTGTTTGCCATGTCGCCCCGTTTATTTAATTAATTATTTTAAAGATTCGCCGCCCTTTTTAGCTTTTAATTAATTTATCAAAAGTGCAAATACAAATTGTACGCCCAGGGTTCTCGAGTGTCCCTTTGTGAGGACTTTCCACTTTGCCTTTTTTTTGTTTTAATATTTTATTTTTAAATAAAACAAACTTTAAATTAGCCCCGCGTGCATAAGTGGGGTTAAACTGCGCGGCGGGTTAAGCCAAGGCCAAAGTTCTGACAGCAGTGATTTTGCAGATTTCTGTTTGACACTAGGGAAAAGAGATAAACTCGTATAATCGTTAAGATCTATTTAATCTTTTTCCAACCAAAAAATCAAAAAAGTTATCTGATTAATTTTATTTGTATCCCCTTAAAAATGGGAAAAGAGAGTATATTGGTTTTGTGCAAAAGTATGTAACAGGCATAAGGAAGCATCTCCGACCCCATAAAGTATATTTTCTTTGAAATATAATTCTCGTATGCCGGATCAGATTAAATTTATGTGTTTTTTTTCGATATCTTGTCCTGTTCAAAAGTTATCGATAAATTTCGATTCCAGACCAGTGTTTTTTGGGCATAGCGTGAAAGTCATCAGAACTACAGACTTCATTATTGTAATTTAAGTTTCGTATTTTCTCAATATCTCGACCCGTTTCCCTTTTTATATACCTTCTCCCGATCTTCCAGAAAATCGTATTTTTAGAGGTATGACCTTCGGATTATAGATAGTCTCACATTTACGTGCCTTCTTTATATCCTTCAATTTCATAACGATCGGGCAATAAACAAAGAAGTTATTTAAGATTTAATACAAAATTGTTTGGGGCCAATGGAAGAAGAAGCAAAGCAATTGAAGGACGCGCGCTGCGTGTGTTTGCATGCGTGTGTGTGTTTCCATGTATGAATACAGATAAATAATTATGAACGAAAGTAATACCTTGGATCAGGGTATATCCTAGTCGAGCACTCTCGACTATATCACTCTTACTTGATTTTGCATAGATTATTAAGCTATTATTCACCTGTTTTTAGTTGCCATTGTTCTGAGTTTAGAGTATTAAACAGTCGGATACGTGCGTTTGCAACATTTTTGTTTTTTAATATATTTTTTTTATATTTCATATATATATATATATATATGATTTGTTGTTGTACCTTGCTCCTGATAGGTCTAATAACTCCCCGGGTTGCTGTAATCCTTTGGGCCACATTGCCGACCCCGTTTGCTTGTTTGGCTCCTCCTGTTGTTGGCCGGCCTAATGGACATGGCAAGTCACGTAAATGACGCTGATGATAATGTTGATGCCGCTGATGATGATGTTTATGCCGGCTACGTGTTCTATGCTGTCACAGCGGGCTCTAACTTTTTGCCCCCATCCTCTCCAATTACATTTTTTTTGTGTGCTCTGTCTCCAATGTCCAGCGCTGCGTATGCGTAATATTCAATGGCAACAGCAGTCGAGAACTGTGTGTCTGGTTGCATTAAATATTAATTTGTGCAACGTTTGCGGGCACTGCTGTATTCCCTATGGCAGCAGACCTTGTCAAAACCCCACTCCCCCCACCCCTCCCCTTCCACCACCACCAACTCTCTTGTTTTCGGCCTGGCCTTTGCATACATACATGGGCACATCCGTTTGCCAAATTTGCAAAAACGGAAATTAGTTACAGAAGTTATAATTAAATTCCTTCGAGTAACAGACAAACAGGACCTGCATGCGATTGTGTGTGTATGTGTGTGCAACAAACTGTGCATGTAAACAGGCTATGAAGCACGGTCGCCGTCGCCATAGACAACACTTGACTGCGCAGGAGGCGAGAGCCCATTTTGAAGAGGCCACCCAAAACAAGAGCAGAGTCTTAATTAGAAACAATTTGAGGCTGACTGATTGCCGGTGGTAAGCACATGTATGTGTATGTGTGTGTCTGTGTGAGAGAGTGTGTCTCTGTTTGTGTGGATGGCACTTTGCATAGAAGGTTGTCTATGTCTACATCTATGTGAGGGCGAGCGCCACGCGCTGTTGACTTTCAGTCATTAGTAGAAACATTTTATGCTCGACGAATGCTTTAAAGTTCTACTGTCGCCCGTCCCATCATCACAACCCCCTCTCTGTCACAATGTCTACAAATATTTGCATATGTTTTTGTGGAAACTATACGAACAAAAAAAAAAAATGGTTTTCACTTTACAGATTCTATAATTAGGCAAACTGACTTAAGCGAAGTCTGTTCTAGTTCTAAATTTACATACAGGCAAAACAAATACAAATAAAAAATGTATTTTAGTCCTTGCATATTTTGTGTGCTCGGATTTTCTCTATCGTATTATTTGCCAACCGTTGAAGTATGTACGTAAGCATTGAGTTTTATATATTGCTTTTAAATCTGGTCAAAAAATGTTTAATTGGTTTTTATTTCAGTAGAAATTCACCCACTTTCCATTCTTAGTAATATCCACTTATATTATTCAAAAGCAAGTAAGAGTACTCTAGTCGAGAGTGCCCGACTAGGAGATACAAAAATGTAATAAACTTGTATTATTACAACCATGAAATCTCTAGCTTTTGTAGTATCTGAGAAACGTGCGTTCATAAGGCTATATCGGCTCGGCTATTGATAGTGATCAAGAATATATATACTCTATAGGGTCGGAGAAGCTTCCTTATGCCTGTAACATACTTTTGCACAAAACTATTGTACACTTTTTCCCATTTTTAATGGGTTTAGGGTAAAATTAGCATTCTAGTTATTAGTGGTTGACCTTTGCCAGACATTAAATAAGTCAGTTAGTCGGTAAAAACAATTGTATTTATATATTATACTTTATTATGTGTGCGTTTTAATATTTCTTGCTGTTCCTTCATTTTATTTGTCATTAACCTTTTTGCTTTGTATATATTTTCTTCTATTTCAGTTGCATATTATTTATTTCTTACTATTTTGATTCTTTTCTACAATATTATCTCTTTCCTCATTATTATTTCTTGTTGTGAATTAATTTTTAACTTAATATTTTCAAAACTCATAACGTTCATTGAATATATTTTTATAAACCCATGCCTTAATCGATTTTCTGATGCTTCAAGAATAATTACAATTATTTGTTTTTCCAACACTAAATATCACTCACAAAATTGATCTAGACGGTTCAACGCCCCTCTTCAAGTTGCGAACGTCGCTTATTGTAATTGATTTGCACAATTGAATGGCAGGCGAGGACGCGCATAAATCACACACACACGCACACGCACAACATATGTACATCAATTATTGAAGTCTGTCGACAGTGCGGCTGTGCATCCAAAAAAAAAACCAAAACAAAAAACAATAAGAACATATATATAAGTAAATGTAGGAAGCTCCCCCATCTTGAATGCAGGCAGTGATATGAGGGCTGTCACGCACTGAAGTTTTATTGTTTAGCAAATGCTCAAATCGAATGCCTGTCAGCCGATTACGACGTACAATTCCCGTTTCTGCGATTCGCGCATCGTTGCCGATCAATTATGCAAATGGGCACGGCGACATATTCAATAATAAAGTGGCGTCGACGTCAACATCAACGGCAACGTCGGCATAGACGATGTCGCACGCATGTCACAGCATTTATTAAAAGCACTCACATTTCGCATATTACGTATACGCATTGTGCGTGCCACCACCAGCAACCGCAGCACAAATGATACAAAATAAAAGACAAAAAGCGAAGCAAAGCGTATGTGCATATACACACATACACACACAGGCACTCGAATAAACACACACACATATGCGCACAGCTGGTCGAATGGCGCAATATGAGCTGCGGCAATATGAAGAGATAACTGCCACTGTGACTCTTCCAAATTATGCCATCACATTGGCAAAATTGTCGCCGAAACTAACCAGAATCGGAGTGGGAGAGGTCATAATGTGTATACGAAGTGTTGATCCGGCCACCCTTTAGGGAATTTGAGACTGTTTCCAATTAAATTTTGTATACAGACTACAGTTTTTGAGTCATAAATGAATTCAAGATTCATTCAGCAATTCATTTCATTACCAAAAAATAGTTTATTTCGGATATCTGCCAAAATGTGTATACGACTTGTTGACCAGTGAGAAATGAGCAATTAAATGTTTGAGCCAATAAATTAATACCAGAACAAGGCGAATATTACAAAATGTATTATATAAGATATAAATGTATTATATATATACATTTAATTCCTTGCACAAGCTAAACAAAAGACAAACAAATGGCAAATCATTGTAAATTGTTCAAATTAAAGGTCCAAAATTTGAAATTAAATAAACTAATACGAAAAGAAAAGCCAAACTACTTTAAATGTGTATTCAAAATTATATTATCGCAGATTGTGGATTTTATTAATTGAAATATTTCCTATGTAGTGGAAAAAGGAGAAAAGCACCCTTCAAAAAATAAATAGCACAATTCCAAGAATACCAATTATTGCTTAGGGCGTAGAGGTTTGCCTGAAATTTCCTTTAATTCCAAGACGAGCACTTCAATTTGCATTAAAAATCTTTGTTCTGTATTCTAACATGTATTGATGTCAATAAACATTAGAGAGCACTTGCTCAAATGCTGTATTCATTGTATCTTTATCTGATGTCCATTACTCACTCTCTCCATCAATAAATAGTATTTATTTACCTATTTGGTTGTCGTTTAGCCGCAATTACCAAGGCATCCAATTGTAATCAGCGCCCCCCCAGTTCCCTATTGGAGCTGCCACGCCTCTCCCTAGAGAAAAGCGCGTCAATTACTCGAAGTTTTTGTGTTTATTACCCATGGTTTGGAGAAGTAGAATGCCTGCAGCTGCTACAAGTCAAATAAAACATATTACAAATGCTCCTTCTCCTTCCCACTCGACACTCCGTAGTTTCCACACCGAGTCTTTTCAGCATCTGGGCGCTATTACTCAGACTTAAGCGCCTCGAGATGTGCCAGCAATCTGACAAATTTCGCACAAATTATGCGGCCAACGCCACAAAATGATGACGACTATGACGACAGGACAGGGCAGGACAGGACGAAGCTCCGTTGGTCGAGAGATCCCTGTTTTGAACAACAAAAGGCGACGAAATTATTATTGCATTAAGTGGAATTATTAAATTTCATCGGCATCCGAGGCAGCCGGAACGGAAACGTAACGACGGCTCAGCACAAATAAAAATAAATAAATCTAATCAAAAATAAGCACACAAATAAAATCCACAAATGATAAAAATAAAAAAAAATAAAATCAAATAAAAATGCGAAAATGCGGCAGGCAGAAAAATAAATCAATAAAAAGAGACAATGAGACAAAAATGCGCTCGAGAACTCGCAACTCGATACCCAGAGCAAAAGCAGTTCCAGCAGTGGCCCGTTTCAGTTTCACAAAGTTTGGCGGGGCCACTCAAATCAACATAAAGTTTGATATATTGTGCCGCATTGGCAGCGCCACGTCCTGCCATGTCCTGCGTTGATTTAATGGCCGACGAACCCTAAGGCAGCATTAGCCAAGGGGTAGCAGTGCTACGCAGAGGGGGGGCAGCAGCACTACCACACTACTTATTACAGCCGCTGTTTGTCGCCATTGTTGTCAATTTGGTCGTGTCTTTGACAGCGTAGAGGGTGGTCGAAGTGGTGGGGGGAGGTGGGACTTGTGGCATGGCATTCAAATTGTAGTCGCATCATCATCTTTATGGCTATTGTGATTTCGGAATTAATTGCTGCCGCTGCGACACACAATCGGCGCCCGCTAGGTGGCGCCACAGTGCTTAAAAGGATTTGTAAATATTTGGGCAGAGCCCCGCCTCCACCCGCCTCCTCACAGCTTTGACCGGTTTCGCTCGTTTGTGTGGCACTTATGTGTGGGTCTGTGAGTCTTCTTCGGTTACTCGATTGCCCTCAAAAGTATGCAATGCTAATAAATTCAGTTTAATGCGTGGGGTCGCTCAATTTTGGGCAACTGCTTTTGGGTTTTGCTGCTGTTGCTGTTGCTATTGCTGTCTCAGCTCCACTTTTATGACAGATCATTAAAATTTCTTCGCTTTTTTTACGTTTAAGTAGCCTGTTTTGTCTTACATTTATGGCGCCCGATTTGGGGCTGTTGCTTCGCCCTCTCGCTCTCTGGGTGGTGTCAAAGGGTGCATTAATATTGAACTTTATTGTCTCTGTGGGTCAGTTCCAGTTCCAGTTCCGGTACCGCGGTTCAGTTCGCTCGACTGCCGCATCTAGAGTGTTAATAGCCCATCTGGCCCAAAGTACTTACTGAGGTCAGCCAAATCTGCTTAATCTGAATACTAAAACAGACAGAAACAGAAAGAGAGACAGAGACAAAGAGAGAGCAGAATATTGCTTTCGCATATTATGGGACATCACCTAACAGAATTTCTGATTTATTTATTTTCGGAATTATAATACGGGTACTTTAAACCGATAAATAGGATATATTACAAAAAGGGATAACTTGTCTATTTTTTGAATACGTTTATGAATTTTGTATCATTATGTTATGAAAAAATCTTAGAATGCTATAAGAACCAATATATAAGAGTTTATTGTCCAGTTTTCAAGACTTATCAAGTAAAATTTACCCTGACCTAATAATCGTTTCAAAATATGTATAAAAAGTATTACCACAGTATGTGAAAGATTATGCTATTATGAAAATATTAACGTGGATGTGGATATAAAAAAATATTTTCAAAACTGCATTAGTCTAAAAAGTGGAATAAAATTATATAAGAGTTTGATGTTTTAGAAGGGCATTAATTGGCCATTTATATAATAATACTATTAAATTTGTATATTTATCTATTTATTAATAACATAAATCAATATTAAAATTATTGTTCTTCAGCCTCTTTAAATTACCAAAAACATCAAGCATTAATTTTTAAACTTAAGTTTATTTAAACCAGTTTTGAAATCAGCTCAAAACGTTCACCATTTACAATTGCGCCCCCTAAATGCATATAATTTGAATATTGGAAACGTGCTGGCACACAAATTTGTAGTCAATTGATGTTATCTATTAGTTACAGATGTAAACGTCAGAAGTACTTAGGAAAGTGTCTCAATTTCTCCCGCTCATAGTCGGAAGATGTGACATTTATTTTTATCTTTTTTAGCATTCCAATAGCAATTTGGCTTTTTTTGTGTGACAAGGACGAAACAGCGGCGCTTAACTTTCTAGACAGACTACCTAACGCACCTGACAAACTTACTTTAATGTATGTCAAACCTCAGCAACAAGGACAAGAACAACAACTACAATAACAACAGAAAGGGAGATGCAGAGAAACCACACGAAACAGCGGCCTCTTTTCGACATTTGAGTGACATTATTTGTGTCAACAATAAAACACTCAAAAAACATTCACCCAGCGCACAGAAAGAGAGCGACAGAGATAGAGAGAAAGAGAGAAAGAGAGGGAGACAGAGTAAGAGCGGGAGAGTGTGATAAGTTCAAGCAATAGAAACAGCAGTTTTAGTAAGACAAACGGATCTAGAAGCCGAAGATGATGCTGAAGCTGAAGCGGAAACAGAAGGGGACAGTACAATTTAAAATTCAATAAAACTTCAATCAGCGTTTTTAAATGTGTGTATTGGAGTGTGCTGGGTGCTGGGTGCGTCTGTGTGTGTGCCTAGCTGTACGTGTGTACACATTGGCACACCCAGCAACGACAGCGCCCAGCAATTTAAACAAATTGAAAGCAAGCGCAAATAAAAAACAGTTTGTTGCCACTTTTCACATCAATTACGCACTTCAGCCAAAATAGACGACGACGACGGCGTTGGCAACGACGACGACGACGACGACGAAGACGTAGCAAAAACGAAGCAGCAGCCGCTGCTGCCGTCCATAAGGACGAGACGACGAAGACGATGTGGACGACGACGAGGAGATGTCCTCGTTGGCGGCTGCTTCTAGCACAAAAATAACACTTGAAACTAAACGCGCATTCAGGCGACGAAGACGACGTCGTCGCTGTCGGCAGCGCTGTGTTGCTGGGCGTGCCACATGCCACATGCCACCCTCCCCACCCCGTCAAACACCCAACAACAACAATTTTCGCCTGCGTACACGGCGTTTTTTATGCACCAAGTGGTAGCAGAAACCTCTGGTTTCTACCTACCAACAACCCAGCAACCCCTACCACCACAGCCACCGCTCCCCGCACCTAAACCAAACCTTAACAATTTGAATACGTGTGCATTGGTGTGTGTGTGTTTGCCTGCGAGTGTGTATGTGTGTGTGTTTGTTTGTCTATGTTTTCGTTTGCGAAAAGCGAAAGTAAATGTTTGAAAATCGTAAGGAAGGAAAAATCAAGTAAGCATCAGCGCAGGCCAACAAAAAAAAAAATGCGATAAAAAAGGATATTTATCTTTGGCGAAGATTATATGCCCTTGAAGGCGAGAGTCTATTAACATGATTGAGCATTTACCGAATGCTCGATACAAATTTATGACTTGTTATTAACCAAAGCTAACATTTTTGCATAAGAAAAGTATTTATCATCTTCGTTTTCGGCTTTTAAAATATATCATTGATAAGCGTCCATTTGGAATACTTTTTCAAGGTAACTGAATTTGATAAACTTTTAAATTATAGATTGGGCAGGTAATAAAGTACAGGAGTTAGGATTTTGATCACAGATAATTGATTTCAACTATTTATCTTTTGATAAAAATATTGGAAAATAAGTAGCGCTTAGGAAAGTATGAGTGTTACAGCAAAACAAATTGTGTAAAAAGTAGACACTAACAATATTTAATATATTTATAGAATTAAAAATTTATTGCTGAAAAAAATACTTTTTTTTGGATTCCAAGCTAACAAAATATGAGCAAACAATCAATTTTAATAGAACATTTAAAAAAATGCATAATCGATTTAAAAATCATTTCACATAACTTGTATTAATGCACATTAAATAAAAGAATACTTTTTCAGACATCACAAAAAATAGACGTTTAAGAGCTGTCGAAATTCCTCGTTTCATAGCCACTTCTGTTGACACATTGCCAACTTCATGTCAAATTCAGTGTATCCTTTAGCAGAGTATAGAGAAGGCAAAGAAACAAAACACAAGAAAAAATCCAACTTGGTTTTTATTGCGCGTGATAACAAGCGGGGAGTTGCGTGGAATGGGAATAGGAATGGGTATGATTCCCGTACTTCTACTGGTACTATAGTACTAGAACTGAACTGAACTGAACTAAAGACGTGGGCACTGGGTTTGCTGGCTGGCGGACTGGCGGACTGGTGGACTAGGGGACGGGCGGACGGGCGGACTGGCTGACTGACTGGGCTGCTGGTCTGGACAGCGCTGTTTGATGTTATTATAGATGACGATGATGGCGATGACGACAGCGTGTGGCACACAGCAGTCAATGATGATTTTTGCCTTCTTTTCGACGGCTGCTGCTGCTTCTACTTCTACTGCTACTTCTACTTCTACTTTGACTGCTTCTGAGAGCTGCCAATCAGAGGCGATGCGGCAAATGTCTTCTTGTTCTTTCGCATGTTTCAGGTTGTCAAGACTGCTTCGAGCACAAGCAGCAGAAACATATACATGTATATATATATACATACATGTTTGTGTGTTGGCCATTACTTTGTTGCCTAGGCATTGCTATTGACAATAATTCAAGGTAACTTAACTTGACGCTGTCTGTTTCAGCTCTTAGGTCTCAACAAGTCTGCAGCAAAAGCTGCTGCCTTTCATAATTTAACTTTGACAGAAATTCACAATTTTGTCCGCCAACATATTTTATGATAGTTTAAAGAAATTCAAAAGCAAAGAAAAAAGCGCTAGTATGTCTCTTTGCTGAAATGTAAAAATATTAAATAGTATTTGCTGAGATAGGTCTATAAATAAATTTTTTTATTTTTATTCAATTACAAATGCAAATATGCTAAAGCTCTTATTTTACAACTATTGCTTGTGTGAAATGAAAACATTTTTTTTTTTTATTTCCAAGTTGGAAAGCATAAACGAAATCGTACCAACTAAGTTATTGCCTGTAGTGAATTCTTAAATAAAGTCTCAAAACCGAAACAAAATATAACTCCAGCCTACAAATAAAATAATTAAAGCATTTATGTTGAATTTGCATTAATTAACATGAATTCAGTTAGGCCTGAAATTTATTTAAATAAACCTAAACTGCGTCGAATAAACATTAATTCAAATAGAGCTAAATTCCCATAACGATGCGCTATGCTTAAGTAATTATTAGAAAAAGTCGAGTACATTTCCACAGCGAGGGATATATTTTAGTGATTGCCGCTGAAACTTTTTACCTGCTTCTGTTTTTGCTGCTTTGTTTAGGCCACACGCCAAACAGCTCACCGTTGACAGAGGCAGAGGCGCGGCAGAGGCGCGGCAGAGGCGGAGCTAGAGGCTGAGGCTGCTGTGGCACTGCTGATGCTGGCGCTGAACAATATGCAATAATAACAATTTACATATTCATGAGCCGCTTACGCACACAAACACACTGAAAAACAGGCAACAAGAGCAACAACAACAGCAACAAAGACAGCAAGTAGTAGAGGGGACAGAGGAAGTTTGCATAAAGAGCAGCCACCGCTTAAAAGAAAAAACAGAACCAACTCCCTTTAGACCCCCCCCCCCCACCCCGCCCCACCCCAACACCCAACCCCTGGGCAGCAGCCCTTTTGTTAAGCCCGAATAGCGAGCGGTAACTGTAGCTGACCAAATATTTATATATGGCCGCCTCATTTATTTATTTTGATATTTTTTTATGATATTTATTTAAGGCTGGTCTTTTGTTAGCGATTGAAAATTATATATATGTACATATAAATATATACATAAAGTATATTTATATTATACTATACAGAATGCAGCTCAGCGCCCAATCATTTGATGTGAGATTTCGATTTCGAAGCAGAGAAGCTACAAGTACCGAAAATTGCGCCTTGCGACTCTGGGGCTTGTTTTATTTATAGTTGTCAACATGAGTTAGCAGGCACTGTCTCTCTGTCTCTTGTATGTGTGTGTGTGTGTGTGTGTGTCTGTTCCTTGAGGAGTTTCTGGGTCAGCGCCGATGGCTATGAATTGCAAATGAAAAGCAATTCTCAAAATAGCCGTAGTTATGTGAAATTTTCGAGGCTGCTGCTGCTGCTGCTGTTGCTGTTGCTGCTGGTTGCTCTTAGCTTTTGCTCTTTGCCAATCTCAGCAGAACCTACCACAAAAAAATAAATCAAAACCAGAGCTGCGACGGCGACGCCAGCTGCGACTGAGGCGTGGACCAGGCCGACCGACACAAAACGAAGAGCAAACGAAGTGCGGACGAAGATGCTGTCGTTGCTGTTATTGTTGTTGTTCTCGCTTTGCAGCATCCACATTCCGATGGCGTCGGCGCTGCCATCGATTTTGCTCGCGTGCTCACGCTCTCTCTCTCTCTCTCTCACTGTCATCCTCTCTCAATCGCAGCAGCAGCAGCAGCAGCAGCGACCGTTGTTCTTTGCTGGCTCCGTCAGTCAGGTGCAGACAGTTGACGTGTACGGTTTGTGCAACGGCAGCGCGCAACAAAAAAACAGCAACGTTTCGAGAAAGACCAAACAGCAAAAATTTAAGAGTTTGCCTGCAAAAAAAAAAAAAAAAACACACACATAACGGAACAACAACAGGCAGAGCAATGCAAGCAAATACAACTAAATAGTGTGTGCACAAAAGTAAATGTTAAAATGTGAATTACAAACAACAGCAGCAAACAAAAACTAACAAGCAGCAGTAGCAGCAGCAGCAGCAACAGCAATAACAACAACAACACGTCCAAAGTCTCGCGCGCGTGTGAGTGTAAAAGTGTGTGTGTGTGTGCTTCTGTGTGTGTGTGTCTGCGCTGCTAGTGTGTGTGTGAGAGTGTGTGTGTTTGAGAGCGCTGCGTGTCACATATCAGCTAAAAGAAGAAAAGAAAAAAGTTCAGTGGAAAGCGCGCAGAGCAGCAACAGCAGCAGCAGCAGCAGGAAAATTTGTTCAACAGCAGCAGCAACAGAAGGCAGCGACGACGGCAGCGACGCCAGCAGCAGGTAGGGCGCAGCTTTTGAATGTACAGCCAGAGCATAACTAAACACCAGCAGCATACTCACCACACCCTGATCCTGCAGAAGCCATCGCAGCAGCATCGACAACAACAGCGGCAACAGCAACAACAACAGGCAGCAGCTGCGCAAAGAGCAGCGAGGCTCTCTTATTTTTAGCACTCTCTAATTCTCTCTCTGTCTTTCTCTCAGCTGCTGCACGTGGAGTCTGTGCAAAGCAGTTGGCATCCAAGTTGAGTCAAAGCTGTTGGTCCAGTTGCCTTTTGTAATTTTTCGTAGCATACTTTTTTGCTGCTGACGCTGCTGCCGCTGCCTCAGCAATTTCTTGGCTGCTGCTGCCGCTGTTTATTGTCACTGTGTGCGTGTGTGTGTGTGTGTGTGCTAATTGTGTTGGCCAATTTTTGAGCGTTTGGCTGCTGCGGGGCTGCGTACGAAAATTGATACAATGTGTAAACAAAACTAAACAATTACGTGAAATGAAATTGAATTTTGATTTTTTTTTTCTTCTTGTCGTCGAACGCTGACCTTGTGGCGATAGATAATAATAACAGCAGGAAATCCAGGCACAATTACCACCAATGGGGGCGGCTGCTTCAAATGAAAGCCAATAAAAATGTAGGATAGTGTGTCAGCAACACACACACACACACGCAAAGATTGGCATGCCATGTGCGGCTTGTGTACGTGTAAATGACCGGAAACTGTGCTCAAGTGCTAGAGGCAGGCCCCCCCTAGTGCCCCCTCCTGGTGGCTGAGGCTACTTGTCAGTTGTCCCGGCTCAGTTCTCAGTTCTCAGTTCTTTTTCTTCTCGATTTTTTGTTGCTGTTGCTGTCTTGGGGAAGCACTTCAATTGTCAAATTGTTCTTGTTTATTGTTGCAATAGTTTTGTTGATGGACAGGTTTGTTGCTCAGCCTCTTTCAGTCCTTGCTCCGTGCCCCTCTATCTCTCCCTCTCTCACTCTCTCTGCCTTCTTTCACTTGTTTTTAAAGTGATTTTCGCAGACGTAGTCGGTTTTTATGACGTTTTTGTCGTTGACGTCGTCGTCTCCCGTTTCGCACAAGCAAAACAAAACAATCAACACGGAAGTCTTTTTTCGTTGTTTGCTTGTTGTTATTCTCATTCTTTCATTTCTTTCTTTCCTTTTTTATTGTTGTTATTGCGCTCAGCGTGTGTGTGACTCACTATCCACGTGCATCTGTGCGTGCGTGTGTGTGTGTGTGTGTGTGTGTGTGTGTGAGTAAATCAACGTGGCCTAGTGCGCTGCTTGAGGTTGACGTGCGCGGGCTTTTGTGTATGTATGTGTGTGTTTGTGTGTGTGTCTTCCACCGCTGCGAGTTTTATGCACAAGTTGATTGTGAAGTGTTTTAGCTTTAGCTGGTTGACATTTCAGTTTTTATTCTTTATACTCCAACCCCCCCTTGCATCCCACTATCACTCCTTCAGTGCTTCACAAGAAGTCAGCAGCTAACCAACTGACAGTCCACAAAAAAAACTTTTGCGGCAACATTTTATTGCTGACTTTGCAACTGCATTTCTAGCTTAGGTGCTTTAAAAATATAACAAAATTTATGTGGCAAAATAAGACATGACGTTTCAAGCAAACCAGCTATTATCTAAAATACAAACTACTGAGTTGTCTTTTGGTTTCTGAAATAAGAATAATGCTTCAAGGAGTTAAGTGAGATGAAAGCAAAATACAACTTGAAAAAGGCGTCTATAATTATTCCAAAAAATGTATTACTTGTTAATTGTGGAAATGTAATTCAGGACTGGTTGAAAAGTGTTCAAGTTCAAGTTCAAGTTATATTGGTAATAATTCTCGCAAAAATGATTTAAGGTTGCCAGGAAGGAAACAAAAAAATTGTAAATCTACGAGCAAATTCAACAAGGAAAATCTCTAAACATATTAGAAATTTAATAATGGTAATTATATAAATTTGTATATCTTTTCTTGAAATTAAGACTCAACTTTCAACTATTTGTTTAATTTTAGCATATATTGTTTTAAATTGATTGAATATTCCAGAAACATTTCTACCACCCCAAGGAAAGAAAGGGGTTTATTAAAGTTTTTCTTAAACAAATATATAAATTAAAATTGCATTCAAAATGTTCCATACAGAGTTAGGGATTAACAGGTAAAATCACAGCTGCCTTAGGTCGTTTGAATCATGAATATAAAATACATGCTAAATTTACACCGTTATTTTGGCTAATTATTCTGCCCTAATAAATAAACCAATAACGAAAAGTGCAAAATATACTATTCGAGTTGCATATACAGACAGTAATTAAGTTTGCCACCTTTTTCTAATAATCACAGTATTGATTTATTGTTAATAATTGTAATATGACCATAAACTGTGCATTGCTGTGGAAGTTGTGTTTCCTAGGAACACGAACCATAGCAACCACTTAAAAGAAACTGTGACAGCACATAATTCTTGCAACTGTGATTCAATATTAAATGAGTTAATTATATTGCTCATACGGCATGAGGCCTGATTGGGCTTTTCGTAATAAATGGAATTCAATTTGAAATGCAGTCCAAGTCAGCGAAGTGGCATCAATAGAATTCGACAGGACAAAGTAAAAAAAAAGCAGCCACTGAATAGAGAAAGCAAATGGCAACAACAAATAAAGTGAACTCGGTAGAACTATCAAAAATTCCAAAAAAAAAAAAGTCTGCTAAATATGTTGAGATACTTGAGCCAGTTTCAGCTACAGATACAGATGCTTGGCGCTCGCTGCTGGCTGCTGGCAGACAAAAGCAAAGGGCAATTATATAAATACACACATACATACAGACACAGAGAGCAGTATCAGCAGCAGCAGTGGCAGCAACAAATAATAAAAGCAAGTTGCCATAGACAATCACAACAACAACGATAATGTTGTCGGCGGCGACTCCGACGACAAGTAGCTGCAAAAGTTCTGCAACGTTTTTCGCATATTAAACAAACTTCAAGTTGTGCCGACGAGACGTCAGCGCCGACAGCGACAGCGACAGCGACAGCGACAGAGACGCAGCCTCACAGCCTCATTATTTATTTGATTGCCCGCACAGCCAATGCTCAAATTACCCTCAGGGAGAGAGCGCGCGAAGCACAATAAAATAAAAAAAAATGACAGAAAGAAATAATAGTCGGAGTCGGCAATGGGTATAAATGTAATTAATAAGGCAAATTAATGCAAACAATAATACAAATTCATTTTCATGCACAAATGAAACTAAATTACAACAAGCGGCCACCACGCAACAACAGCTACAACTTGAACAAATAACAAACTAAATAGATATGTTCATATTGTAAATTAGAAGACCGAATCTTAAATAGGCTTACATATCAAGAAAGCTTTGAGCAATCTCTAAATCAACTCTTCAGCACACTCCTAAATGGGCTAAATAACTATAACTATAGTAAACATATATTTTTCCAGAGTCGCAAATGTAAGGCACCAGATGTTTGCCGTATTGGTAAAGCTAATTCATATTAGATGGCTGTCCCATAACGCAAAAATTAAAAATACATGTGTTGAAATATATAATAGGTATCAGAATAAATACAATGCTAGTGAAAAAATTAAAAATACATGTGTTGAATAATGTAATCGGTTTCAAAATAAATACAGTATTTGTTTAAATTCTACAAATAAATATTTGTAAATATGTTTGTTGATGAACTGATTTCATATATGATAACAACAAAAATAATAAATTATTTTAGCGTTTATATAGCAAGGTTTGACCTTTACAAAATTGTTAATTAGCGTAGTATAGTATATTACGAACAGATCGTATAGCTGATAAGCAGTCAGAGAGATCTCAACGGCAGGTGAAAATTCCTCACCAAAAGTCTTGATGATAGAAAACCATGTCTAGTGTATAAAGATATATAGTTGACTGTGGGACACTAAGGCACTTTGAGCGCATAATAAATTGAATAATTTTAGATGCTATCCTTTTATCTACGAGAGTCGGCATTCTCCCATAATATTTGATTTGGTTACGTTTTGCTATGTTCCAAACTAGTTGATCAAATGTGCCATACCCTGCGTCGTGTAAGTGCTTAATAAATGTTCACTAATAAGCACAGGGCAAGCACACATACACACACAAAAGAAAAACACATCGACAACTAAACAGTTCGTTGAGCAGAAAAACGAGGAAATCTACTTAATCACGTTTAATTAAGGTGAGTTTATAAGTAGCTGCGAGTGTATTAGTACGGCATATACATTTATGTGTATGCATGTGTGTCTGTGACTATAATTTCTTTTTTTTTGCGAATTGCTGTTATTGCTTTTATGCAGAGCTAAAGATACAAAAGAGCTCGTCAGGTAATCGCAGGGACTGGGCCGGGTTCTGGGCCCCTCCATAAACCAAACCGCCTTCCATGTGCACATAAATGCAAATTAGGGTTAAATGTTGATGTTGACTGTGTGTGTGTGTGTGTGTGTAGTGTAGTGTAGTGTAGTGTGTGCAACACAGCGGATTATAATAATAAGCAAGTGCTTAGCATAAATGGATTTATTGGCTGCACATTCATCAAGAGTCAAATGTTAGCACTTTGTTTGCATTAGTCGCTTAGTTGGGCATTTCACTCGGTTTGGCAAGTTGTTGTTATTATAACTGTTGTTGTTGTTGTTGTTGTTGCTGGTCAGCCATGGCTTATTGCCTTCGCCAATCAAAGGGCAAAGGTCCCGCTCCCTCTCCCATTCTGTTCATTTTTAATTAATCGCTTCCATTTGCTTTGGGCAGCAAATATTGCCTCTTGCTATTTGGCTCCCATACGTCCTTTAACTTTTCCAGGCATTCGTATGCAAAATAAAGTTTCCGTCTCTTGAGATTTTTTTTAGCCTCCTCCAGTTTATCTTCCAGCACCAATTCGCGCAGCGCATCACCTTCGATGCGATGTATATCTTTTAGATCGGTCTCCGGAAAGATAATGATTGATTCATGGGACATGGCGATATTGTTATGTATCTAAATAAATATATACATATATGCATATTTTGTGAAATATTCTTAGTTATACATTATTATATATATATATTACTTACAGCAAGTGCTAGTTAAATCCTTGGTATATCACTCAATGACTTTATTGCTATGAGATTACAGAATTGTTATAATACTTTTGACTACAGTCTTTTGACAATTCTCGGTAGTGTAACTTAATAAAGACTTGTTTTGTTTTGACATTTGCCATATAATTGGTTGATTTGAAAGTGTTGGTAAATACCAAAAAGTTCACAAGTATATTCAGGATTTTTTATTTGGTATTTTTCCAGTTTTGCTTATACTACGAGTATATTAACCACATCTAATGATGGGGATATAAAAAATGTGAAGATTTCGAAAGGTTAACGTACCAATAATATAAATATGTCTCACAATCTCGGATATTCTGAGTACACCCATTCTGCAGTCTCTACTATGAGCGCAATCAGAACAGAATTTTTGACTACGATACACAAAACTGGTAATCTGCATCACAAGAAATGTAGCAGACAAATAAATAATATGAGATTTACTTATAAAAATAACGTCACTGAACTCTTGCTTGAGATGGTGTTAACCACTCTAATTTTTTTTTTTTATATATTTAGGACAATTTTTAAATGATCGATTAAGTTGTCAGTTAACTAATTATACGCTTGCTTTATCAATCAACCAAATCAGCTTTCTCAATGTTGGGTTAAATGTCTGAATGGCAAATTCCTTTTTATATTTAAGCACTTTAAATCATACCTCGGCACATTAATGTTAAAGTAATATTTTTCTGCAATGTTCTCTCGCTGTCTCTCTCTCTCTCTCTCTATTTTCCGTTCGTCTTTTTCATTTTCCTTTGCTCATTAATTGTGTGTCATTTCTGTGATTGTCACACATGTGCCATCTCTCAACCCAATTGAGTTTGGGAACTGTACAGAAACCTTCATCGCATTTGGTTAATTGAAAAATCATGATGGTCCTCATCATTAGCAAAAGCTTCGTGACTTATGTCGTTCCACAGTTTGTTGTACCCCCGACCGATCGCCCGCTTCCTGCTGTGTTTCCCATTTATGTAATCGATGCATGTCAAACAGCAAACACAACAACTGAACAGCGTGTGTGTATCTATATCTGTGTGTGTGTCTGTGTGTGTGTGTGTGTCACATGTGCTGAAAAACGAAACGAACAGCGCAGCGAAACGAAACGTTGTGAATCGAGAAGAGGAGAGTGGGAAAAAGGAGGTTGGCATGAAAACTAAAGCAGGACACAAAAACCTATCAAGTTGTAAGCTCGTTGATTTCAATTTCTGAATTGTGAAATGCAGTCGCATTTGCATATTGCACATACGCCATGTGGCACAAGCCTCAGCACGTACTTACCAAAAGAAACATAGAACAAAAATGCTTTCTAATTAAACGACAGAAAAAATTAAAAAGCATAAAATGGCTGACACATGGGTGTGCAGTTTTTTATCATATTTTTTTGTTTCTATTTTATCCTTCTCTCTCTCGTATTATATTCTATAAATTGCTGGCTTTGTGGGCGACGCTTTGTTTTTTATTGTATAAACAAAATGCAAGGGTTTTAGTTTGTCGCTGGCTAAAAAGTATATAAATCTCAAACAAGTCACGTTTCCGGCATTGTAGCAACCCCCACCCATACACATGCCGCCCAAAAATGTGCTTTGTTGTGGCGTTTGCGGGCAGCGAAAAAAATATATATTTATACTTGTGTATGTATACATACATAGTATGTATATATAAAAATAATCAAACGCCAGCCACGGACTATACAAAACAAAATGCCAAAATGAATGTTAAATAAAAGCGGGCAAAATAAGAATGCACAAGGAGTTGGGGGCGTTGGGACTGTATTCAAAAAGTTTTTGATTTGTAAAGTTGTACGGTTCAAGTTGTTTGTGGAACTGTGATATTTTCAGCGTACCTTTTAAGCTGATTTGCAGATTATTATCAGCATCAGCAGCAGCCGCGGCAACAACAATGAAAACAGCAAAACTGAGTCCAGTCGTTAAAAATAATGTGCTACATAAATACTCTTTCTCGTTTTCTCAGTCGCTATCTTTATCTCTCGAGGCAAGAGTAAAATGGCGTATTTCAAGTGACGCCATCTGTTTTTGAAGCTTTACATTGGGCCAGAAATTACAGTTTAATTAAGTTTCATAAATTTAACAACACTGTAAATAAAATAACTCAAAACAATGCATAAATACTTTGAAAGGGAGCAGAGATTATTTAACTACAATATGATTTTGTTAAATTCCATAACATTGCAGTATTTACTAAATATGTATCCACAATTATAATATCTCTAATTTAATTCGAAGCGCCATATAATTGTGACTCATTTTATTCATATAAAATAATTTTGTCTCATTTTATTCATATTAGATACAATTCTATCAGATTTCTTTCATAACAACAAACTTATTGTTGATATATCAATTCTTATAAGAACAATAAATCTTTTGCTGAACATATCTTACCCATTGGCTCATTTTCAGGCCATTTATCTTTGAGCTTGCGTACCCCATATACTCTATAGATTGTACTCATCTCTACACCTGGCCATTCACCCACCATCAGCAACAGCAACTACAACAACAACAGCAACAACAACAACAGCATACAACTGACAGCTTATTTTTATTCACCGCATTTTTATTCTCCTATTTCACAGAGGTTATTGTGCTGCATACACTCACTGCCCAACCCTCTGTCCAGTACCTCCCCTTTCCTGGACGTTGTCCGCATTTGTTATGCACGCTTTATGCGCATATTTGTATATGCTCTGCAGGAGGGTATTATAATTTAGTCACGAAGCGTGTAGCGCATTGAAACGAGGCAGCTTCGGATCCATAAAATATATTTCTTTTGTGTTTATAATTACGTATACATGTGTATAAATGTCTGCCCTGCTGTGTCTGCTCTTCTGTTCCACTGATGATAATTTCAGCTTAACATAGTAAATCAATCGAAACCAGCTGGATATAATTAATATAAAGTAATAATCGTCTCACAAACAACTATATAGTATAGCGACCCAAAATTCATTTTACATAGAAAGCTTGTTGTTTTTCTACAACCAAAAAAAATGCAAGTCCATTTTTAGAAATTTGATTAAAATGCTGAATTTAACACTGGATTTTATTAATAAAGTTTACTCTGTTTGGTTCTTAAGAGCTTAAGTTTCTTATCCTGAAAAGTGCATTCAAAATGCGGCTAACTCTTAGTTAGTACTTGATTCTTGCTATAGTAAAAAGTATGCTCGTAACTATATTTGCTTGCATTTGCTGTTCGCCATTTGCTTTGCATTTTTACGACTCGAATTTGTCGTTCGTTTGTTGCTATTGCTCCGCCTGAAATTTAATTGAATAAGTTTTAAGCGGATTTTGCAGCAAGCCGCGCTGCTGGCAGCTGTTGCTGTGCCACACGGCGTATGTGTAATTTTTAATTGAAATATGCAAACAGCAGCCAGCGTCCAGTGATTTTTCAATCACAAATGCCTCCCAAACTGGCAGCCGGTGTTACACAAACAGGAAGTGTTGCAATTTGATTGCATCTCTAAGCGAGATTTGCATTCATAATGCACATTCATAAAAGGGTTATGAGTCGAGAACGGCGAGCTTAGCATGATTGGCGTCAGGCTATTGGATTAGCAAATAGCCCACATACATATTTCAGTTTAATTTGAATTGTGCACAATTTTTCTGGTTACACAGATTAGAATTCAGCAATGATATGAACAATGCAAATAAAAGGAAATTCCATAAAACAATAATACTAATTTTGTAACGCTTCTGATATTTTGATGAATTTTGTATATTGTGGAATTTGTGATATATCGCAGGTAGTGCGACCACTACATTAAGACAAACGAAAATAATAGAACAAATTAAAATAAATAAGTTTATAACGTGTTATCGTAGCTTATAGCAAACGTAAGTTTTTTTTTAAATAAACTAGAAAATCAAATTAAAATGATGAATGTCCTTAAGAGCATTATGAAAAGAAAGCTGTGAAATCTCTCAGATTTCTCATGTCCTCTGTTTCGTTTAATTTAAGAAAAACTTATATATTCCTAATGAATCTTTGTACTTTCTTCGTTAACTCGAAATTGTAAATTACAATGTATATATATTAAAAAAAAGACTTGTAGTTTGCGCACATTTTTTGCCCATTCGCTGCTCAATGGAGTGACCATTTCCTGGGCACTTCCCTGTCAGTGGAGCCTCAAGTAGATCGTGATAACTGCAATGTGCACAACGCCAATTGCAATGATGATGTGCAGGAAGACGGCCATTTCCATATCCTGTACTTGGACGAGTTCTCTTGCTGCTCTTATTTTTCTGAAATAAAAAAATAAAGAATCAAGTTGCATTTGCCTTTGTGCGTTGCCTACCTTTGGGCGCTGCACGTGCTGCTGCGGCTGCTGCTGGCACTCTCAAGCACACACACACACACACACACACAGAGTTACACGCACGTCGAAATGTAATTTCATGGCACACAAGTTTTTAATTAAATTTCATGGCAGACGATGCAGCCGAAGCAGCACCAGTGGCAGTGGCAGCGGCAGCCTTTTAACATGCAATCAACAAACCACTCTGGCATGCATATAGGGCAGCTACACAAGTGCATATGTATTGCTATAAGTTTATGTATGTATATTATATACATACAAATGGCACACAAAACTGCAGCCTTAATGCGTTTTTCAAGAGGCAGCCAAGCAGCAGCAGCAGCAGCAGCATCAGCAGCGGAAGCAGCTGGCGAAGCGGCCATTTTGCAAGCAGGCAACGATCCACATCCGCAACCGGACAAGTCATTGGGGCTCCGAGTGAAGCTACCTCTGCAGCAAAGCTACCCCCAATGCCTTCCTTCTTCTCTTTCGGCATACTCCAGCAGCAATCATCGTCACATAATTTTATTAAGCTCTTAGCCAGACAGCGGCCATAAACCGAGCAGGTCTTGACTTGCATCTGCTGCCGCTTCTCGCTCCCTCTGCTTCTTTCTGTTTGCGGTTCACTGCCTGCTACATGTTGTTGGTGCCTGACACCATTGCAAGTGGTCCCAAGCACTTTAGCACTGTGTTTGTGACATGCATCTGATAGCTTTTATAGATTGTATATAGATGCATTATATAGCTTCTTTAATGATCAATCCCAGCGCTGATTGCCGGAACAACAATTTTCTGAAAAATAGAGACATTGATATAACAAGAGAAATATCTTTCATATAATAATATCAAGGTCAGAAACCTAAGGTTCCATATTCTAAATTTTTGTAAATTTATAAATTATTAATTGTTTGTTCTTTTTTGAACGTTTACACAAATTTTGTAAAACTATTTTTCGCAGAAAACTCATTACATATCTTATTATTTATTTATAAAACAAGTATTCTGCATCGCACAAAATGTACAGGAAAATATGATGTTAAAAAATTCTTGAACAAAACAATAAATAACAAGTAACCAAAACCGACATTTATTATAAAAGAAAAATGCTTTTTTCGAGACAAAACTATAAATAAATAAATGAGCTCTAATAAATTTATTTTCGTTTGTTTTAATATTAATGTGTCTAAAATTTATGTCACATTATTTGGCAAAATGTTGTCCATTTAGCCAAGAGATGCACTTTAATTGTTCAAAACTCTTTCCGAAATATTCTAGTAAATATTTGCTTTCGAAAACAATACCAAAGCTCATATTTACCGCAAGCAAAGTCGACTAACTAAATTTTCATAGGGTAACAGAACTGTAGTAATATGATAAATTATATTTTCTCAATTTAATTATGCACTTGGATGACTGGCAGTTGACTTTCAGCTTTCAAGCTTACTGCCGGTCAGCTAAATTGCATTAAAACCAGCCACTAGATCATCTCATGGCTGGTGGGTGGCTGGTATGGGGTAGGGGGAGGTTTGCGGGATGAGGGTAAATCTCTGATATTTATTTCATTAGCCGCTGATGCCGCTGTCGCTGTGGCTTGTATTTGCTGGCAAATCAAACAAAAATGCCTGTCAAGCTGCCTGCCAAAGACACTTTGACTTTGTTTATGGTAAACAGACAACAAGCGATGTGGCCTTCGGGGCCTGCTCTGTGGGGTGTGGGCGTGGCATACACACACACACACACACGCACACATTGATATATATATATATACTATATAATATAGCTAATGCAATTCGCTTCTGGCCTTGTGTTTTTGTAACTGCTATTGTTGTTGGCTGTAGTTCTTAGACAGGCGACAGCCGCTGTTTGTAGCTCTGTCCCACGGTCTGTCTGCGGCATACAGAACACACAAGCACAGAAGCACACGCATACACATACACATAAACACACGCACACATATGTGTTGGCATTTCTGAGGGCTGTGGCGGGGCGTTAGCGGTGCGGTTTGCTGAAGCGCAACAAGTTATGCAGCCGCAATTAGTTGGCTCGTCCCTCCACAAAATTTCTTGGCACTAATGCCAAAACCCAAGCCACACAGGCGACGACAACAACAACAACAGCAACGGTTGAAATCGGCAACGCTGTGGGCAGATTTTGTGTGCGGTGTACGCGGCGTATGCGTTATGCAGTTTGATGGGCGCCCCCAGGCAAACACACTCGATTTAATGATATTTATGTATAATACACATTGAATACCCATTGAATGTCGACAATGGGTATTGTGAAATTGTCACTCAGCTTGATCAGTTTGATAAAGTTGTACAAAATATTCAAATTAAACAATCTTGGGAAGCAATTTAAACGTCTTTAAGCATTGATCAATGATAAATGATTTATGAGTTAATTATTGCAAAGCAAATTACATTTATTCTAATTTTGAATCGGCAAAATTGAAGCTACTTGCACCAAATTTAAAAACATTTCATAGCCTTTTCACATATATAATTAAATTTATATATATAAATTATAATTTATGGAAACTTATCTATATACAAATATATTCATATATATTTATTTATATAATGAGTATTTTACTATAAAAAGAAGACAATAATAATATATACATAAAAAAATACAAAACTATGTTTGCATTAATCTAAATTGATTTGGTTTCTGTGAATTATTTTATGAATGGCAAAGTGGTCATTATTTAAATGCTAATTTTTATAGCAGTATGCTCTTGGGCAACGTCATTATTACTTGTACATAAAAATGAGTCTAATTTACAGGCATCATATATGTACTTCTAAATTTACCTCTATTAAATAAACAACTATCCAGGCCATGTCACTTATATTGCTCATGTTCTGTTAAATATTTATGCCCATTATAGATGACCTTTAAAAGTGGGTATAAAAACAACAGCAATGGTAACAACAACAACATGAGCTTGTGTGCAAAAACTTTGATTGCATTCATTATGCAAATATATATAAATATTAAGCAAATTGTGCGGACAGAACTATATATATATTTTTGCTGGCATCTCTTCTCTTTTTTGCTAGTGTTGTGTGTGCGTTGGTGTGTCCAGCTAAATTTATGTGGCAATTAACAACACTCTCTGGACGCAAAAGCTTCGACCCCAAAAAATATTCATTAAAATTTCCATTGTTTGGCCGAGCAGATTTTTGTGGCTTATCGCAAGTGCAATGTGTCTTCAGTTTTGTAAGGTCTCTTGTGTAAATTTAGAAATTTATAGTTATTTAAAAATTCAGAGACACACACACACATACACACACACACACACGTTCATAGTGTGGCACTTTTGTAGCCAAATATGAATAAATTATCGGTCCATTGTTTGCTGCTTGAAACGTAACCAAATTGCCCAGTGCCCAGTGCCAAGCCAGCAGAGAAGTTAGTGCCAAGACTCTGGCCATAAGCCACACGGATGCGAAAGCACAAACACATCACACACACACACTCACTCACACAAAGGGCAGAAGCACATACTAGGAGTAGTAGAAGTAGTGGTAGTAACCGGCAGGGCATTGTCTTAGCCAAACCCCCCCCCCCCCCAAAGCCTCCTCCGCGCAGAAATGTGCCAACCCTTACAGATGCTGTTGACATGGCTTTTGTCATTTTCTGGTTACGGGCAAGCGAACAAAGCCAAAACTCTAAAACAAGCGCCCTTGGGAGAGGAGTGGGGGAGGGAAATGGAATGTAGAAGGGGGATGCGAGGCGACTGTATGTGGACATGGGACGTGAGCAAACCTTGACTACAGTTGGCACCGTGTTGTTTATGTTGTATCAAATTTAGAGCACGTATACAGATAGAAAGAGAAGCGACATAGAGTGAGAGTGAGAGGGATGGCAACCTGTGCTTATTTAGCTCATCTAATTGCATAGCCAAAAAATATTTAAAATATTTAAAATGTATAATTAATTGAGTTTTACCACTTTTAGACAAAGACATTTAAACAATGATTTCATTTTGATTTTATGCAGCATAAAATAAATTGGGCTCAATTACAAAAATAAATGTGTAGTAGAAAAGCGTGTAAATAGATTTTAAAATTTCTATTGCAATTTTAAATTGATATTTGATTTTCTGTATATTAAGGTAATCATAGTTTGCGTGTTTAGATTTCAAATTAAATACAATTTCAAATTAATTGAAATATAATGCAATTTATTGAAAATTAACTTAAACTCGGAACTAGCTTTTATTAAAAATAATCAATATTTGAACTAAATACAATTATTTGCCAGAGGCAAACCGGTTCAGTTTCGACAAGGTTATGGGAAATGGATGTCATTTAGAAAGATAGTTCCAGAGACTCAGTCACTTATCATTTACAAATTAAATACTTATCATAACTAAACATATTCATAACAGGCTGGCTGTTTTCAATATAAATCCACATAGTTTTGCAAAAACAGAAAATGGACCTTAATGCATTCAATTATTTGGTATATACAATTTTATTCACAAATTGTATGCATACTTATATATACATATGTATATATTAATAATTATTTTAATGATTTCACTTTGTTGCTGGATTAATTTGTATTTAATAAATGCATACATTAATTGAATGACTATATTCATATTGCGTCATTAGCTCCACCTGCTCACGTTGTGAGCACAATCAATTCAATGGCTACTACGAATTATATTGAATATATACATATATGTATATAAAATCAACTTTAAGTACAGCTAAAGCCAAGTTCGGTACTTCACTTTGGCCAAACACTGCTATCGTTGTTGTTATTGCTGCCACTGTTGATGTACTTTGGAAAGTTGTCCAAAACAAATGCAGCATTTCAATTAAGTTGCCCAGCTGAAGATGGAACGCTCCATCGGGAGCTGAGGCGAAAAAGTTCTCACAGCTAAATTGCACTGCAAATGGATGAGGCAAGCGGAATAGCATCGTCGACGTTTCGGGGCCAAGTTGCTCAACAAAGTTGAACAGCTAGCCAAATGGGCTAGCATACCTCATATGCCCCAGCACCCTACACACACACACACATACACCACCCATCCCCGTCCCCGTTGGTGTAGCAAAAGGTGGCGCAGGAAAGTGCTCAAGCAAGTGGGCAAATCGTTAACATAGAGCCAACTCACTCAATGGACGGATTTTATGGCTGGCTGTTGGACCTGGCCAAGCGAGCAACTGACTGACTAGCAGACTGGCTGACTGACTGACTGACTGACTTGGCCCAGGCCGACGGTCTGTGGGGGGGTCGCATCGCATTTCGGTTTCATTGTCAATTGACACTTTTGCAGCTGCACTCAGCACACGGCAACAGTATCAGCATCAGCAGCGGCTCTAGTGGCATTCGTGGGGCGCGTTTGTTTTATGGCCCAGTGGCAGCTGCTTATTGCTTTCGCTTTGCTTCAATGTGGCAACGTGTACCGTTACCGATGCGCTTACCACTTTGTTTACTGGCCAACTTTCGAGCGCTGCTGCAAATTGAAATTGTTGCAACTTTGAATTGTATGTGTCTGTGTGTGTGTGTGTATGACTGTGTTGTTGTTGCCCCTGACACAACGAGTAGTTACACTCAAGGAAAAAGAATAGTATCATGCTTTTTTCAAAACGATAGGTAAAAGAGAAACCGTTTAGGGTTCAGTCTTGGAATGGTAGTTGCAAGGTAATTCATAAAACACTTTACAGTGTAACATGGAAGCAAACGAAATGTTTCTTCACTGTTTCCAACTATATATAATGACTCCATCAGTTCATAAAAAAAGAAGTTCATTTACGTATGTTTTTTGAAAGTCTTGTTGATAAATTTGATGTTGTATTATTATTATATAAATAAAATCTTGACTATATTACATTTTAAAATTCATGTTCCTAAAAATAACACGTGTATTTTAGTATGACCTGTTGTGCTTTTCACAATGTAGCTACAGCTACAACAACATACAATTTGGGTTGGGTAAAGTGCTGAGTGGAGGCGTGGTCTATTGCTTGCACTTCCGCTAATTAATTGGCAGAGGAAATTAATATCAACTTTAATGTATTTAGCCTTGATTAATGAATAATTGATGGACAGCTGCACTAAATGACAGACTGGCTGAAGAACTGACTGACGGACAGACTCACTGGTTGACTGGCAGGTGCGTTGGCTTAAAAGCAAACTAAACTTCACTCCAGCTTTTGCAAATGGGCAAAAAAGTTGACATTTTTAGCTTCATTAATCATTAAAGAGGGGCGCACAGGTTGACACGGCACAAACAAACGGGTCAACAGAGCGGGCCACGGCAGGCGGGGGGGTAAGGGCAAACGGCGCCAAAACTTTCGTGGCCATGTTATTAATTACACAAATGGCATGGAGACCCAACAAAAGTTCAAATATGCAAGTCAATATTCAAGTGAAAAAACAGCAACATAAATAAATAAAATGAAACTGGGTAAAATCAAATAAGTAAATTACAACGAAATTACTTTAATAGCTTAAAGAGAATGCAGCATGTGTAAACTTATTGCAGTCACTGCAAATACGAATTTTTCAAACGAATTTCCCCAATCGAATTTCGTGCTATTTGCCTTTATCAAGTAGTCTCTGTTTTCAATAAATACGTTTTTTCTTTGGTAAGCATATGAATTTCAATTGCGTTTGCACCGAACAAGCTCAAAGCGTTTTAATAAAGTATTTTGCAGGAAATGAATGAAATATTTGATGCCAGCAGCTTACATAAGAGTTTTTCATGTCTCTTAAATTGTTTACCAATGATGAAATACGGAATTTAGGGAAAAAATTCAACTTTTTTAATACAAAAGTAAATCTTTTATTATAAATACATTTTCGGCAAATTGCAAAATATGTAGTCTGTCTGAACACATAAATTTCTATCAAACAAAAAAAGTTTAGTCAAAATTTGTTTGTATTTTTGATTACATTTTTATGTTATTAACAAAAAGATAATTTGCCGACAAAAATTTTACGAACTCTAAAAAATTCATCACTCACATTTAACATATAGACAACAATAGACTACAACAACTTATATTATCGTTATAAATTGAGGTGTTTGGGTTTGATTTGGTATCGTTATCTTCAACCAAGTTGGGACTATCTAAAAATATACGCTTTTAGCAATTACATGAATAACATGTTGTGTCACTTAAATGGAATATCTAAAGTAAAGTAATGATATTACGTGTACAAGATAACCAATAATAAAATAATAGATAACCATATTTCCAGATATTACAACCACATGGTTTTCTGCTCTTTACAACAAAATGCACTTTCGCAGCACCGTTGGAACCGTTAGTCCAATATAACCCAGGCATTAGCCAACACGACTAATACACAGTTTTAGGCAATTATTTATTTTGCTCGTAGCCGAGGCACAAGCTTATCGTGACAGCCATTAAATGGCCGCAGAGCGTTAGGAATGTGTGATATATGTGTGTGTATGTGCGTGCGTGTGTGCATTTCTAACACGCACTGTGTGCGGCCAATAAGCGTGAAGCGTGACCAGGTCCTATATACAGGACTTGCTAGCAACATGCAAGCAACCGCTTATCGCGCTTATCACGCGACTCCCTTTTACTCTTTGCCGGGGCAAATGTGTATAATTTGTATCGCCTGCTGCTGCTGCTTTTGGGCTAGTTTAGTTTATTGACCCAGACGACAACTAACTAGGTAACGTAACAGGCTGGCAATTTGTTAGCGGCATCTATGGGCCATAAATTCAGCAGCCCAGCGAGTCTATTTTTAGGGTCTACAGCTAATTTTGAGTTGAGGTTGAGATTCGCTTGGGTTGCGATTGGCAATTGACTCTAAAAATAGCAGGAACACACTCACACTCACACACACACACACACACACACCCACACAAACACAAACACACACGCACACACACACATGCCCACACGGTCTTTGACACGCGCCATGATAGATGACTTTGCTCTTTGGGGCTAATAATAGCGCTGGGAGTCTGCAACCGGGCGCTTCTTCTCTGCTCGCTGGGGTCGTCCCTTTTGCCACGGCGCTTTCATTAAAATTTGCGACTGGACGCAAACAATGTATTGACATTTCAATTAATTAAGGGTCTGAAAACATCGCCCGATGCAGGCTTTGACCTTTGGCTGACTGATGTTTCAGCTATCGCTGACATTGGCGAGATGTGGTCAGAACGTTGCCAACAACACCAACTACACCAAGACAAGTTCTTCCAATATTTAGTATACACATTTGTTTACCCCGAATTTCCCTAAATGTGAAACATTGTGTTTTAAGAGTGGTCACGACCCAAACATAATTGATTAATTAAAAGGATATTGTCTGAATTTGTGAAGTTTTGTAATTAATGCTCTTTCAAATGTCATTACTTTGTCAACATTAGACCGGATTACTGTTTTGACGTTTTGGTGGATTCTCCTTTCTAAATGTTGTCTTCTAAATGTATTTAATTTTAATTAAAACTCTGGTTTAACTATTTAATTGATTGTTTCAGAAATAATTTGTTACCGGTTGAACTTTATTTTGTAAAAATATCCCTCACTTATTCTAAAAATGTGAAACATTTATTTTTTTATTTTGGACAGTAAATCTCTATAAGAAAATACTTTTAAACTCCGAACACATTTTAAAATGCCTAAAAATATACTTTGAAGTTGCGTAAATAACTTGATCCAACTTTTAGGCCGCACCTCGCTAAAGCACGCTGCACTTTGACCTTTGCCTTCGAGCGAACTCTTCCTCAGGGCCTGTCACTTCCTGCAATACACACACACACACACACACACACGCCCTGACTTATATGTCACACGCCAAAATTCAATTGTTGTTGCTGGTTTATGGTTTGCTGCACGGCAGCAAATGTTCAAATCTTAATCAAATGGTTGCAAGAATAAATGTTAAAGTTAAGTCGCCGGCTGAGGTGGTGGCTTTATACAAATCCCTGCGCCACAAAACGTCACACACACACACACACATACATACGCAACACACACGCATAACGGCAAAATGCTACTAAGCCCACTTACTTACAATTTAGCGAAAAACAAAAAATAATAAAAATAAAAAAACACAAACTGTGAAAACGAGAGTATACAACATTTTTGCATACATAAAACGACGAGTGAAACGGGCGAAACAAAATGAATCCAGCTTTATGGCACGCACACAGACACACAACACAGTTGCATACGCACGCACACAGATACAGTCACACAACACTTGACTTTATTTCGTTGCCAGCAGCGCAAGTGCCTTAATAGTGTGCGTGAGCGCGAGTGTGTTTATGTGTGTGTGTGTGTGGACTACTTTCTCGCCGTTATACAAGCGGGCGGCACAAAATCCAATCAACATAACGAGCTACAAGCGCCGCTGAGCGGCATAAAATGAAAATAATATATATACATATACAGACAAATAAATATATGAACAGATATGATGTGTATGTGTGTGTTTAAATGTGTGCGTTGAGATTGCACACAGCATGCTCAACATGCTCAACACGCTATTTGGTAGTGCTGTGAAGCACACTGCGCGAAATCAAGTTGCTTGGGGTGGCTACCGCTGACGCCTTAAGCCAAGTGGAAGCGCACCATAAGCCCAAGAAACCGGAAACGGAAAAGGGGTAGGCTAAAAACAGAATGCTATGGCAATTTAGCATTTGCAAAATCATTGCCGGAATGATGCCTTAAGCCAAATGCAAACTCTCTTTCTCTCCCGCTCGCTCTTTAGCTTTAATAAAGTCAGTCTGTTGCTTTAATCAAGTTATTTATTTTATGCGTCAAATGCCGTTCGGACAATCAAATCTGAGACCCAAAAACGCATGACAAACTTATAAGAAACTGCGTGCCTTGAACCCTGTGCCTTGCTGAATAAATACACTGAGTCACTCGGCATGACTTTAAATATTTATTACATTAACTCTTAGGAACTAAAAACTATCATGAGTGCTTGGAATTATTCATAGTATATTTATGTGGTGAGGTAATCAGGGTATGCGTGCGGTATCAGGGTATATGAACTCAAACTGTATTCAATTGTGTAAGATGTTAATATTATTAATTTTTTTACTTTATTAATATTCCAACTTTTAGTTCAGATCACTAAGAAAATAAGCGGCATTCTCAGGAGCTATGACCTTGCCTTATAAAATAATTGCCAAGAACAGACAGCAAGATTCACAACAATCCACTTACATTTAGAAGCAATATTATTTTTATAAATAGATAATGCCCCAACTGACATCCAGCTGAGAACTCACTGTCTGTCCACCCGTGTAAGACCCAACTCCATATATCTTTTTGCTGCCCATTAATTTTGTCCACACAGAGCCTTTAGTACCGGCCGTTCATTCAACTTATAGCCAAGAGCAGGAGCAACAACAACAACAACATAAAGCGTTGTGACAAGCGACATGCAAAATAAAAATACAAAAACCAAGCGGCCTGTAACTGAGACGCAGAACTCTGGCCAAGAGAGGCAGCGGGAGTCGGGGTGGGTGGGGTGGCCGAATGAGAGGTAGACAAAAGTGTAGTAAAAACTGTGCGCAAAAGTGTGTCGACTTGGCAACAGCAACAGCAGCAACAGCAGCAACAAACAAATGAAATAAAAGTAAACCCATTTACACCACAGTCAGAAGAAGGATGAGCATCAAGCTGGTCGGGGATAGGTGGGAAGCTTTATGCTGTGGGGGTAACGGGTGTGAGATGCTGCGGTGGCGCCAGCTGCTTGGCAAGAGGCAAATGTGGGGCATTTGGCAGTCACAGTCGCTGTTGCAGTTGCAGTTGGTCCCGTCGCATTGTTAACTTTCTTTGACAGCGGGCCAAAAACGTAGACCGCCCATGGATTGCTATTGCTATTGGCGATGACAGCTTTCATTTGAATTCAAATCGAACACGAGCACGAAAATAAACAAATAACGCGACTTTATCAAATTGCAATTATTTTAAAGACATTAATTCATTAATTATATTCCAATTATGTTTAAATGGGTTTAGTGGGTGACAGTACAATGCGATCATGGTTTTTGGAAAATATCAACCACTTGCATAAAATGGATAGAAAACTAAAACAGATTGGCCTGGTGTTAAATATATTCGTATTATATGAAATATTGCTTGAGATTCACAGCTTCCACAAAAATATAATAATAATCTTCTTACTACATATGCGTATAAGCATATATTTTGAGTGATTTAATTTTATCAACATCTTCACATCAAGTCGACTTTGGCTATTCATTATTTGCATACGAATATTGAATATTTTCTTATTGGTGATGGCATCGTGTCAAGCTGTATTAAATTTATTTCGTATTTATTAATGTTAAGTATGAAAAAGTATTACAAATTTGAAGAGTCGTGTCACGCAAGAAAGCACGACCTGCGCCTAGCTGTAGTTTGGATATTTCTGCGTGTGTTAGTCGCTGTTGCTGTAGCTGTTTCAGTATCAGCTGCACAACAGTCAACAAGGCTGGCATGGCCAGGCCAGGGTGTGCACTCAACACAATGCACAGCAACAACAGCAACAACAACAAAAGCAACAACAACTTTGTGTATTTATGGCACGAAATTGCGAGCACAGTTGCAAATTAACACAGCACGAATCCTGGCCAGCCTGTTGCCATTCTCCTGCCCATTCCGTTAAATTGATTATTTTGTTGCACAGCACCCGCATAGCCACACACACACGCACACACTCGCACACACATGCAATTCAGGACGACTTGGTCATGGCTAACACCATTAAAATTGTTGTGCTGACTGCTGCTGCTGCCATGCAACTGATATGCATAAGAGGGGCATTTAAAAATAGGCGTGGCAGCCGCACACGCACTTATCAGCATTCACAGCACGTCGACGCTGACGTCGTCCAGTGAAGTGCACGAAATTGCTTATAAAAGGATTAATTTGATTGCAATATTCACATTGGCATGCACCTCGCTCTCTTTCTCGCCCTGGTTCTGGTTCTGGTTCTGTGTCTGCTCCTGTTTCGGCTGCTGCTTTAGTTTTTGCCCAGTGTCCATGCTGAAAGCCGCTTCTGATTGTCCGTCAACGCCCATTGTTTTAATTGTCCGGGTCGTAATGATTTTTTATGGGTTTTACGACCAGTTTTACTGCATATATAGCTTTTTAATCTAGTTTACTAGGTAGCACTGCTGCGGAAACCAATAAGTACTCATATGAACTGTAAACTCTGGCATTATTCTGTTTTCATGCATTTAATTGTGCATTGGTTTCAAAAATATTTATTCTTTAATTGCAATATAATTGTGATTTTTGCTGCATATGAGAAATGTTCCCGTTTATAGAATATCAATAATGATAGGTTAATATATATCTCTCAGAAATATTAAGTAGATGTAACAAGCATATAGAAATAAATTTATATTCATTTAAAGTACAAATTTCAACATAATAATACATATTTTTACAATAAATTTCATTCACAAATTACCTAAATATTTTCATTAATTTAAAGCAAGAAAAAGTATTTGAGGTTAACATAAACACAGTCTCTGTTTTACTAAACTCTAATATATGTTGTACCGCAGGGCATATCGACTACTATATATTACATAAATTTCTATTGTATTTGATTTATTGCCTGGTTGCTGTCATTTTTTGCCAGCGTGCCACAAGGACATTAGCTATGAAAGCTCCTTAGACGCAGCTTGAGGCATTAGGATGCTCAGGACAGTGTCTCACACCTTCATGCAAATGCTCAAGTGGCAGCTGGCCACTTAAATGGGCAAATATCGAATTTTAATTGAATTTATGGCTGTGAAGTGAGACAAACATATACTATAAACGGATTCAACTGGGTTGTACAGATTCCTCCAAATGGCATATTAATTGGCCCAATTTGATTTTAAATTTAATTTCAAACTAAACGACCAGTGGAAAGGACATCAGACATGCGTATGTGTGAAATCATTTCAGAAGTTTAAAATTAAGCAGTTTATTTTCAATTCACAAATTAAAGCAATAGAACTTTGATGATTCGAGACTTAAATAATTTTTTTAAAGGAGAGCATAAAATACTTGAGATATTTTATAATAAATAATTAAAATAATAACGGTTTTTCTTACGCAATTTAAGATTTTAATAGAACGACACTGCAAGCGTAATTAAAATATTAAGAAAATCAAGTAATAGTCATAATATAATATATATATTCAATATAAATAATATTATTATAATTGTACATTTTTATTCCAGTAAATCAACTCACACTTGGACCACTTAGCAGCTGCGCGGACTAGAACTAATCTAGAGCTTCAGCAACAGCAAAGTTTCTACAGCTATTCAGATAGATTGCGATTGAGCCATGGGCACCGGACACTACTTCTGGGCGATCTTCTACTTTACCAGCCTGTGCAGCGCCTCACTGTAAGTACTCAACTACTCATTCATATCACACACACAGTAGTTGCAAAAAGTATGCCACTTTATTTATGTTGTCGTCCATTTTGATTTTGACTTCACACGTGCACTCGAGTCTTTGAGTGCCGCTTCAGCTTGCGATTTGCATACGATTGCCATTAATTTGCCGGATGGCTACGCCCCTCTCAGAGGCATATCACATCTACCACATATATACATATATATGTATGTATATTTATATATTTATATATATATATATATATAGTGTGCCTACATATATTTATATATTTCAAGTAGTGCTGTAGTCAGCTGTAGTTCGCTTTTTGCGTTTGTTGTTTTTTCAGCCACGCCTTCCTCTCGCCTCGACCCGCCCCACTCACTTGAACTTGTACTCATTACCATAACATGTTTTTATGCATTTTAACAGTTTCACTTCACAACATCATTAAAATGTAATTAATTTTCATGTAATTTTTGTCGGAGCATAAATTTTGGAATTATTTACGCTCAAGCCGAGGACAGAGCCAGCAACATTTGTGGCTTGGCTTTGCCTGGGCTTCTGATAAGTGCGGCAGTGTATAATCAAGAGGCCTTCAGAGTCCACAAAAAATTCACCACACCCAAAAACACTCCACTCAATTTGTATATAAAGCAAAATCAATACAGAGCAATTCAAATTTATCTAAATAAAAGCTCAAAAACAAAACCTTGCTGTACATTTTTAAGCAAATTTATTCTTTTATTGCAATTCTCGCTAAAAAAAAAAAAACAAAATAATAAACGAACAAAACTTGTTCTGCATACTATTTTCCAAACTACTTCCAAATTTGTCTTAAATACTCGTACACAAACAAAATCCAAAAAACAAAAAAAAAACTTGAAAGAAAAAACTCAGAAATTAAAATTATACGTGCGTACCTATCCATATCCTGATTTCAGAGCAAATAATGCCAAAATAAATTTCCGAGAAAAGGAGAAAAAAGTCTTAGATCAAATTTTAGGTGCAGGCAAATACGATGCCAGAATACGACCATCAGGAATAAATGGCACAGGTGAGCATATACTTATATCACATACTATAATTATGTTTATAAAAATAATATACCTCTATAAAATCAGCTATGCCTACAAAAATAAACTTTATCAAACTTGAACTTAATTTATTATCAATTTGAATTATTTTAACTAATTTGTAAAATATGTTTTATTTTTACAAAATACAAAGTACTAAGAAAAGTTAATTCTTTAACAACAATTGGTCATATATTAAATAAATTTATATATGTAAGTCTCTTAATAAGTACAAGCAGCTAAACTAGCTTAGTGTGGACACAAAAGATTTCATTAGCTTAGTTAGATCAGTAAATAAGTTATATAATTGCAAACAAACAAACTCGAAGTTAACTCACAATTTAAAACCAAACTCTATGCCAGATGGTCCCGCCATAGTCAGAATCAATCTATTCGTACGCAGTATTATGACGATTAGTGATATTAAAATGGTAAGTTCCATATTAGAGTGAGCCAATAAACTTTATGAAAACCAAGCCTTGGCCAACAAATACCGAATTCGATAGACCCGCTCTCTCGCTCTCCTTTTCCTTCTTTCTCTCTCTCTCTCTCTCTCACTCTTTCTAAAAACTACAGCTATCTCATCTAACAGCACCCCATAAGACATGCAGTACACTAAAAAGAAACCCAATCCCAAGATCCAAATCAAGTTTTTTGTTAGCGTGCAGTTATAGCCATAAAACTACATAATAACTACTAGAACTACTAACAATATGCTCTATGCTCACAGATATAGATACTACATAGACACAATACCTACCAATACATACAAATATACTACTATACTATGCAATAACTCCAAAAAAAAAAAAAACTTTTTACACTTTGTTTTTGCGTTGAAGTTGGTTTTCCTAACGTTCCATCTCTTTCTCTTAGCCACACACCTACATAACTGCCCCCCTTTACCCATTTACCCTGTCTTCCCATCTTTCTCGCTCTGGTTAACCCCATATCTAACTTTGAGGCTGTTCTATGGCTATTGAAATTTGCGTTCCTTGTGTTTGTTTTGTGTTCTTTTATCTGTTTTTTTATTTTTGAAAGCAATGCCACTTTTTTGGCATATGTATTTGTATACTTTGTGTGCATATACACATTTATATATATTATCTTTCAGTTATGGGTTTACGCAAATTTTTAGAGACAGCGTTTCTTGCATTTGCCAATTTCGTTTCTTGTTTTTGTTTGTTCCTGTTTACTTTGTTTTTGCTTTGGATACAGTAACTTCAAGCAAACATTGTTATTTCTGCTATATAGAGAAAACAGTTATATTTATATGCTTACTTACTTATATACTCATATATCTACTACTAATACTACAACTACAACAACTACTACCCGCAGTTATAGCTAGCAGTATTTGTGTTTTGAGTTCTCTCCTTTTATGCTGAATTTTCCATGCAAAAGCATTAACTCTTACCCCAACACACACACAAATACACACATACACGCAGACACATACAAACACACACATAGACACATGAGCATACACCCGCAAATACACTAAGTGCTGGAAAAACTACTGATGCTTAAGCAGCTGTGCCAGCAAATCGATAAGTCATCAATTCCAACCAAATTCCACACATAAAACCGTTGCCTACTTTTAGGCTAAACACATACAACATATTTGCGTTTTGCTAACTTTACTCACTCACACACACACACACAACTAAACGCACACTATTGAAAGTACCCTGCAAACATTTTGAAGAGCTTCTCAGCTCCGCGAAGCTAGTGTAGCGATTCCTTATACAAAGACTTAACAAAAAACAGAAGGATTTCTCTTTTTTTACCCTACCAAGCGATAAGTGGACGATAACACAGTATTCATTGAACATAAGCAAATAATGTTTATTCTCCTTAAGCTAGTAGTAGTAGTGTCAAAAGAAAGAGGAATGTAAATAATTGTGTTTACTATCGTAAATGTATTGTAACCTGCCTGGGGAAACGCTTTATTTTCCCGCCCGCAAAACGCTTTCCTTTCAGTCCAAAGTGTCGTAAAAATAGATAATATTTCCAAAAGCAATAGTTAAGCGATATCGCTGACAAAACGTTAAACGGAGTTACTTCTTCTAAATAAAAGACAAGAAAACAATGATAAAACGATATCGCTGAGAATCTGATAACGCTTACAATACGAAATATCCACAAAAAGAATCGCATTATTGCTTTTCGAGTTCTGAAAAATGTTTGCAGTGTAACAGCTATTTTAATTAAGACAGTTTAAAATGACAACTACAAAATCTAGAGCACATATTAAAATGAGAGTACTTAACAACAATGTTTAATGTGTATTTCAAGTTTTGCTCTTTCTCTCACACTTTTCGGCCATCAATTTGAATGCGTATTTTAACTGTGTTGTGGGGCTTATTAAAAAATAAATATCCCTCCTTAATGTGTGCGTTTGAAGGCCCACCCACTTATCTACGTAGGGCCAACATAATTTTATTTCCATTTTGATTACAATCAAGTTTGAATTTTATTTTCAGTTAATTTCTCTTAGTGTGTGTGAGTGTGTTTTTTGTGTCATGTTAACTTTTGCCGCAGCATAAAATACATATAAAACAACGGCCACACAGAATAGTCATTTATAACAGTCAATAGTGTTGGCAAAATGTAAACAATAAATATACATATGCCCATCAATGAGCACAAATAATCAGGATAACTATGCCAGCTTTTATTTAACATGCTCTTCAATTATTATTATTATTTTGTTTTGCCCCATTATTTTAAAGCCACATATGAACTCATACAAAACTCATGCATTTAAATTAAACTCTAGATTAACTTAGGATTTATTATCTATTGTACAATATATAACCGAAAACCTCGACAAACCTAAGCTTAACTTTTTAAGAAATACGAAGTGGAATCAACGTAACGCCATAATTTATTGTAAGCAGGCCATAGACATAAAAATAAAACTTTATTACAGTAAAAAAACAAAAAAAAACAACAAAAAACACATAAAGCATAAGGCGAAATGGACAGAGGACACCAGGGGGGTACCGAAGTGGATACCGAAAGTTCAATGGTCATTTTAAATATTTTATATGCTAAGTTTTTAATGCAAACTCAGCAGTAGCGGCGAGCTGCCCGGTTGTTAGTGTAACCAGTTGTTAAATTTTTGTTATTACCATTGTACAAAACGGTCTCTCTATATGTATCATCCCTTCAGATGGTCCCGCTGTTGTGCGCGTCAACATATTCGTTAGAAGTATATCAAAAATCGATGATGTAACCATGGTAAGTGCGCGATAGAGAACTAAAAAAAAAAATCAAAAACAAAATACCAAAAAAAAAATATCAATAGAAAAAACCGCAGACTCTCAGACCTTGTCCATTAAAGTTTCTAGTGTACATATGTGCATGTATGGGTATTGCTTGGACAGCAATTCATGCCACTTGCGTTTCAATGAGTTACCAAAGAGACATAACCCGCCCCTCACCATGTCTTGTCCTCTCTCTCTCTCTCTCTCTCAGTTTTACGTATATATAATATATAATTATTATATATTTAGTGCACTCATCTTAACAGCAGTTAGTTTTATGTCTTATATATGACCAGGCGTTGACCAAACAGAAAAACACAACTACCATATTTGAATAAAAATGATAACTATGCTATTTATACATATCAAACTAACTACATATATCGGATATTGGTATTTAATACAAATGTTTAATTATCGATGTTTTATTGTTTTTCTATATACTTTTTAAAATCACATAATTTGGTTTTATTTCTAACAAAATTATTACAAATTTCGAAAAGTTTTGTAAGAACTTGTTGTTCGTCGTAATCTTTGAACAATAATTTCTTAGTAAGTATGTAATTGACTGAGCATACTAACAATTTATAAATATGATTAGACTTGGCGTTTTTTAATTAATATTTTATTTTTAGTATTTGCATTGGTAATTGTTATTTATATATTTTTATACGTTTGCCTAACAAAAATGTAAAATAATAAATATGTTTTTAGTACAAAATGAACAAAAATATATAAAAAAAATGTCTTTTTGGATCTCTCTTTCCTATATATGCAACACTCTGTCGAACTCACTCACTCTATCTCTCTCTCGCTCTGTCTAAAGCTCATTATTTTGCCAAAAATAAACATAAATCTAGTTTAATTTTCAATTCGTTCTCTCTCTCTCTCTCTCTCTCTATCTCTCTCGAACTCTCTCGAGCGCTCTGTAACTATCAACCTATTTCTCTAACTCTGTCTATCTCTCTATTATATCTAATTCGCTCTAATCAATTATCAATTATGAATTTCTCTCAATGTTAATTATGGCTACATAAATTAACTTATTATCTCATATCAAATTATTACTAATTGTGATGATGACCGCCGGACGACAATTATATTGTGCTGGTCCTTCACGCTGTCGTGTGTATTTCCAGTAAAACAATACATTAATATGCAAACCTCAATTGATAACGTATTATAAATATAATTATATAATTTCAAAAACATTTTTCATTTTTAATTACTCATTTGATAATTGATAATCTATATACTTACTTAGTATCAAAACCTTATTGTCTACAACATTTCAGCAATGTGAACCAAATGTGTTACTTAATTTTCGTGTGCTTTGTACGTGTGTTGGTTGGTTATGTACACCCTCAAACCTCAACCCTCTCACCCCCAACCCCTAACTTCTCTGGCCTTTTTAGTTTCAGTAATCATCGAATAGCTTATTGTTTGTTATATGTTTAGTTGTATGCCGCGAAGCAATAGATATTATCTTTTTTTAGATTTTTTAAATAACAGCAATCAAAATATACATTGATAAAAGCTTTCAAAGTGCTAACTATTAAACAATGTGTGGCATGCATTTAAAAAAAAAATGAAAGTTTTATTTATAAAAACAATTACATATTTAAAATAAAACAGGAAAGAGCATTTAACTTCGGATTGTCGAAGATATAATGCTCTTGCAGACATACAAATGTAATTGCGCCCATAGTAGCAGTATACAGTATTCTCCTTTGATTTGAATTAAATCTCAAATTTTATTTAAAATTACTGTACAATAATTCAAATAAATAGATGACCAAGACGTGCCAATATCATATAATTTCATTTCATAAGGGTATCAAAAAAGGTTTTTATTTGTTTTTAATTTTGTAAGGCAAATATAATCACCAAGTTTCGTCCGTGCCAAAATCAGAACATTAACGTTATAGCTTATGGGCTTGAAGACATATTTTTCAATGCGTTAAAGATTACTACACTCAATTGTTGTACACTCTGCAAGAGAATAAATTAAATATGTTTAAAATCAGTAGAGTAATTTACGCGTTAATTGAATACAATATTTGATTGATCCTTTTGAAAAAAAACCATATGCGTATATTTCATGCTTCAATGAGATCCATGCAGACATTTTTCCGTATCAATTTAAAAATTCTTTTTATAATTGAATTTTATTGTTTTCAATTTAGTTTGTAATTAATTTCATTTCTGACATACATTTCGCGCACATATAAATTCATCAAATTAAAACTAAAATAAAACTCAAATTAAGCTAATGTTAAGATTAGGTTAAGCTTTAAATATATAAATATAGGTATATATTTTTATCGATCTCCATAAACTGAAAATGATAACTCATAAAGCAAATGCTGCTCGAATTTGATATGATAATTTTTTAGCGAATTTGGCTACATTAGTCCAGGTCAACATGTTTCTGCGCTCCATATCGAAAATCGATGATTACAAAATGGTGAGTCCAGGCTCCTAGGCAGTAAACAAATATGTGAATACGAATAAACATATACATTTATGTATATGAAATACAACAAGTACAATCCCAAGCGCTTTAAAACTTTGCTCTTAATATTACAAAACACTCATATTGCTATTTTAGTATTTGTGTATGTGTATTATGTGTGTGTGTGTGTGTGTGTGTGTATGTGTGTGTGTGTGTGTGTGTGTGTGTGTGTGTGTGTGTGTGTGTGTGTGTATATGTGATTCGGTGTGTAAATAAAAATAACCACAAAAGTTTTGCTTTTCAATGATATACAAAATTAATAAAACTATGTGAAATGTATGTATATTGTATAACAAATATGTATATGTATGTAAAAAAATATTAAATCAATCAAAGAAAAAAATTAAATAAATGGATAAAATTATTTTCATTAACATAATTGGCTGTATAAAATATATATTTCTTTTCTACAATACTTTTCCAACTCTCTTGCAAGTGCTTTAAAAAAAACAAGTTTTTTTTCAGAAATCTCTGCACCCAAAATGATAAAAAAAAATAATTTTAAAGCTATTGGTACAACACTTTTAAGAGATTTCTGTTAACAGATATATTTTTATTTTTGCTCCTTATGCAAGATATCTATGTATATTTCCCCAGTGTACCCATATCAAATAAAATAATTTTGTATACTTTCATTCACTTACTGTTGTGTAAAATCTTTTTATGAACTAATTTCATGTTTCTTTTTATCACAAAATTGAAGCCAGTTTCTGCAGGCGTGCGTCTACACAAGTTTAATTAATTATATACGTATAATCTAAGCTAGTTTTAAGTATAGAAATAATTTTGTAAGTAAGTTCTTATAGTTAACAACACTTTGTAACCAGCTTATACTATGTTAGCTTAAGTCTAAGGAAACAACCAACCACAAATTCATTCATTCATTTCACCTGCATCTGCTCATTGACAAAAACCTAAAAACTTCACCGATTTTAAATGCTATTCATTTTGTATAGTATACCCTCTACTTATCAAGCCTACAATCATTTATTTGACATACACAAAATTGATCAATTATATTTTTTAAAATCAATAACGAAAAAACCACACATGCTACAAAAACCCAGATATTTATTAACAAAAGCCATGCTTAACTGTAAGTAAAATATAAAAAGAAAACAAAGAATTAGCATCAGATAAACTCAATGAATGCGACTGTTCAAGGGCTTTAAATTTGTCAGTCCAGTTCCCGTTAAACAATAGATTTATAAAAACAAATTACAGTCGCTAAAAAAACGCACAGCTTTGACAGCTGTGTAAAAGAATTAAATCATAAAAAACGGGCTGCAATTTATTAAGTGAAGCCACACATGCTATTAAACAAATACGTGTACATGCCGTTAAAACAAAACAATTATTTGTTATAATTATTCAAATTTATTTTGTCACTTTTTGCTTGAAATGTCAACAAATACCATTTGTCATTTTTTGTTGGCATATGCAAAAAAAAAGCTTAAAGCAAGTTTAAAAAGATAAAAAAAAAAAAAAAAAATCAATGCCGCCATAAATAAAATGCAAATAGTTGCCGACTTCATTATGAAAATTTATAATGATTTTATTAATCAATTCAAGTTAATTTCTCCTATTTGATTTATTCCTTCCGTTGAATGGTTCAGTACAAAGCCCAGATTATATTTTGATCTGTATGGAATATATAGCACGAAAATGTATTATAGTTTTTAAGCATGCATATTATGGGGTTTTTGAAGAAACTTGAATTTTTATTCTTTCCTTCTATAGAAGCTCACAATTTTACTTATGATAAGAAAAGAGATGAGATATTAAAAAATTAAAATTGGTTGAAAGGGAAGGTTTACGGATCATGAAAAGGTCGCAGTAATGATCTAAGCGAAACTCATAATTTAGCTATACTAATTAAATATTTTTAAAGGAATCTTAAGTAAAATACAAAAACTTTAATTTTGAATTGGTTCAAAAATAAGTATTTGTTTTTAATTATTACTATTTTTGTATTTTATTAAGAAATATGCAGTATTTCAACTTTTAATATCATGGTAGGGTTTGTCGGCAGTTATGCATACATTTGTTATGCATCATCCCTTTAAGGAATAATAAATAAATTAAATATCATTTTGGAGCTTACCTTATTATTGTTCCACATGATCTGCATGCAATGAATTCTTAGGTATATAGGATATTTCTATGATATATGTCTAAGTATGATCCTAGTTACGATTTAAGCCTGCTCTTTAATAAAAGGACTTTGCCTTGCTTTCTCTGCTTGCTTTCTGTTGCCTTTTGACTTTTGACTTTTGCCTTTTGCCCTTTGCCTTTTGCCTGTGTCGCTCGCTGTTCAATAGTTTTCTGTCTACGTCATACTCTCAATTCGCTTTTTTATGAATTTTTAGCACGTTGCAAACTGATTTTGTATTTTGTTTTCGCTTATTGCCTGCTTTTGTATTTTGTATGCAACACGTTGCAATGTTGAACAATGCATTGGATAATGATGGTCATGTTGAATGTAGTTGATGTTGCATGCCCAACATCGCATCGTATATTGTATTTCATTTTGTTTCGAATATAATGAGATATATACTTATCTTTGTAAATGCCATGACATGAATACTACTTACATACTTATACCAACTTATACCAAAACCATGCCGAATACTTGCAAATAGCAGAAACACATACGTATAAAGCAAAAGCGCTTCTAACTAAACGACAAATATCCAACAGTTTCAATTACTATATAGCCACCATTTTATGCCTACTTACTAACTAACAAATATAAACGCCTTGCTCGCTCTCTCATACAATTTACAAGCAACAAAAATTTGAAAATAATACAAATTGTCTAAAAGTAAAGCTAAAGACCCCTCGCAAACGCAATTTGCAAGCCAACTAAATTGAAAAGCCCTTCCACCCACCACCAAACACTAAAAAAACACTCAAGAAATTCCCTGAAAATTTTGAACAAAAGCGAAATTTGCATTGCAGTTCAAATTGAATTGCATTGAAATTAAAAATGAACAATAAGCAAACGGTTTAAATTCGCTTACTAACAAAGTTCTTCTTTATCCTAAACCATCATCATCAATATCGCAATATAGGAGTACAGCGTACAGTTGACCTTCCGAGAACAGTGGACGGATGAGCGTCTCAAATTCGACGATATACAGGGTGAGTAATCGATCGAGCTACAGGAATTAATTCTTTTAAATATCTTATGCATCTATTGTTAAAGGTCGCTTGAAATATCTTACACTGACGGAGGCAAATCGTGTGTGGATGCCGGATTTATTCTTCTCTAATGAGAAGGAGGGACATTTTCACAACATCATTATGCCCAATGTGTATATACGCATCTTTCCCAATGGATCCGTGCTCTATAGTATACGTATCTCATTAACATTGGCCTGTCCAATGAATCTCAAACTGTATCCATTGGATAGACAAATTTGCTCACTACGAATGGCTAGCTGTAAGTTGAATCTTTATATATATATCTTAGCATATAAGTATCTATGTTTAAATCTGTATTTTTATCTTTCAATAATAGTTAAACATATATGGGCATTTTTAGAAGTACGTCTTCAATATAAAGAAAACGACAGAAAACTTTTAGTTTATTTCCATTTGGTTGCAATTAAATGAGGTTGAGAAAAGACTTTGGGATATAAGAAATCATATGATAACTTTTAACAGTGAATATGTTTAAAAGTAATAATATTTTTTTTTAAGTTTGCATGCATTTTTCTCTCTTTTATATTCACAATTAAACTATGAAAAATTATTAACAAATTTTTGTGTTCAATTTCTTTTATAATATAAGAGAAGCTTATCTTCATATTTCGTATTATAAAAAGTCTGTTTAAATATATACATATTTCTGTCCCTCTACTTAAATTTATCTTTATCTATCCATAAATATTTAAATTTTAAAAAAAAGGAATTGTTATGCTTTTTTAGTTCAAAATTTATATTTGTCGAAAGTCTTTAAACTTTAGATGTATAATTAAAGAAGACGCTAAGAAGTTTCTAAAATGGCCTTGGGATTGAATCAGTTTTGACAAAGTTATGCCAGTTTGAAGTCTGGGAAGGTCGTTTATAAGGAACTTTTCGTTGTTTGGGCACTTTACAAGTCAATTTTTTCGTCACTTTTGGCGTGATTTTTGACAGAAAAATGAAACACCACAAAATCACTTTTCTTATAGTTTCTTATACTAAATGTGACTCCCGCAATCAATCAAACGTAAAATTTCAAGATTCTATTTTTTGAAAAATCAAAATTTGTAAGGGTCCCCCCTTATGCTTTTTTCGCCAAAAAAATATGAAATTTAATTTTTTCAAAAATGCATAAACTTGAGATGTAGAATAAAATTATATGCCGAAATATGACCAAAATGTGCTCGGGAATGAAAATCGGTTCAGTTTTGACAAAGTTATGGCAGTTTGAAGTCTGGGAAGGTCGTTTATAAGGAACTTTTCGTTGTTTGGGCACTTTACAAGTCAATTTTTTCGTCACTTTTGGCGTGATTTTTGACAGAAAAATGAAACACCACAAAATCACTTTTCTTATAGTTTTTTATACTAAATGTGACTCCCGCAATCAATTAAACGTAAAAATTCAAGATTTTTTTTTTTGAAAAATCAAAATTTGTAAGGGTCCCCCCTTATGCTTTTTTCGCCAAAAAAATATGAAATTTAATTTTTTCAAAAATGCATAAACTTGATATGTAGAATAATACTATATGCCGAAATATGACCAAAATGTCCTCGGGAATGAAAATCGGTTCAGTTTTGACAAAGTTATGGCAGTTTGAAGTCTGGGAAGGTCGTTTATAAGGAACTTTTCGTTGTTTGGGCACTTTACAAGTCAATTTTTTCGTCACTTTTGGCGTGATTTTTGACAGAAAAATGAAACACCACAAAATCACTTTTCTTATAGTTTTTTATACTAATTGTGACTCCCGCAATCAATTAAACGTAAAATTTCAAGATTCTATTTTTTGAAAAATCAAAATTCGTAAGGGTCCCCCCTTATGCTTTTTTCGCCAAAAAAATATGAAATTAAATTTTTCAAAAATGCATAAACTCGAGATGTAGAATAAAACTATATGCCTAAATATGACCAAAATGTCCTCGGGAATGAAAATCGGTTCAGTTTTGACAAAGTTATGGCAGTTTGAAGTCTGGGAAGGTCGTTTATAAGGAACTTTTCGTTGTTTGGGCACTTTACAAGTCAATTTTTTCGTCACTTTTGGCGTGATTTTTGACAGAAAAATGAAACACCACAAAATCACTTTTCTTATAGTTTTTTATACTAATTGTGACTCCCGCAATCAATTAAACGTAAAATTTCAAGATTCTATTTTTTGAAAAATCAAAATTTGTAAGGGTCCCCCCTTATGCTTTTTTCGCCAAAAAAATATTAAATTTAATTTTTTCAAAAATTTATAAACTTGAGATGTAGAATAAAACTATATGCCGAAATATGACCAAAATGTCCTCGGGAATGAAAATCGGTTCAGTTTTGACAAAGTTATGGCAGTTTGAAGTCTGGGAAGGTCGTTTATAAGGAACATTTCGTTGTTTGGGCACTTTACAAGTCAATTTTTTCGTCACTTTTGGCGTGATTTTTGACAGAAAAATGAAACACCACAAAATCACTTTTCTTATAGTTTTTTATACTAAATGTGACTCCCGCAATCAATCAAACGTAAAATTTCAAGATTCTATTTTTTGAAAAATCAAAATTTGTAAGGGTCCCCCCTTATGCTTTTTTCGCCAAAAAAATATGAAAATTAATTTTTTCAAAAATGCATAAACTTGAGATGTAGAATAAAACTATATGCCGAAATATGACCAAAATGTCCTCGGGAATGAAAATCGGTTCAGTTTTGACAAAGTTGTGGCAGTTTGCAGTCTGGGAAGGTCGTTTATAAGGAACTTTTCGTTGTTTGGGCACTTTACAAGTCAAATTTTTCGTCACTTTTGGCGTGATTTTTGACAGAAAAATGAAACACCTCAAAATCACTTTTCTTATAGTTTTTTATACTAATTGTGACTCCCGCAATCAATTAAACGTAAAATTTCAAGATTCTATTTTTTGAAAAATCAAAATTTGTAAGGGTCCCCCCTTATGCTTTTTTCGCCAAAAAAATATGAAATTTAATTTTTTCAAAAATTTATAAACTTGAGATGTAGAATAAAACTATATGCCGAAATATGACCAAAATGTCCTCGGGAATGAAAATCGGTTCAGTTTTGACAAAGTTATGGCAGTTTGAAGTCTGAAAAGGTCGTTTATAAGGAACATTTCGTTGTTTGGGCACTTTACAAGTCAATTTTTTCGTCACTTTTGGCGTGATTTTTGACAGAAAAATGAAACACCACAAAATCACTTTTCTTATAGTTTTTTATACTAAATGTGACTCCCGCAATCAATCAAACGTAAAATTTCAAGATTCTATTTTTTGAAAAATCAAAATTTGTAAGGGTCCCCCCTTATGCTTTTTTCGCCAAAAAAATATGAAATTTAATTTTTTCAAAAATGCATAAACTTGAGATGTAGAATAAAACTATATGCCGAAATATGACCAAAATGTCCTCGGGAATGAAAATCGGTTCAGTTTTGACAAAGTTATGGCAGTTTGAAGTCTGGGAAGGTCGTTTATAAGGAACTTTTCGAAGTTTGGGCACTTTACAAGTCAATTTTTTCGTCACTTTTGGCGTGATTTTTGACAGAAAAATGAAACACCACAAAATCACTTTTCTTATAGTTTTTTATACTAGTTGAGACACCCACAATCAATTAAACGTAAAATTTCAAGATTCTATTTTTTGAAAAATCAAAATTCGTAAGGGTCCCCCCTTATGCTTTTTTCGCCAAAAAAATATGAAATTTAATTTTTTCAAAAATGCATAAACTTGAGATGTAGAATAAAACTATATGCCGAAATATGACCAAAATGTCCTCGGGAATGAAAATCGGTTCAGTTTTGACAAAGTTATGGCAGTTTGAAGTCTGGGAAGGTCGTTTATAAGGAACTTTTCGTTGTTTGGGCACTTTACAAGTCAATTTTTTCGTCACTTTTGGCGTGATTTTTGACAGAAAAATGAAACACCACAAAATCACTTTTCTTATAGTTTTTTATACTAATTGTGACTCCCGCAATCAATTAAACGTAAAATTTCAAGATTCTATTTTTTGAAAAATCAAAATTTGTAAGGGTCCCCCCTTATGCTTTTTTCGCCAAAAAAATATGAAATTTAATTTTTTCAAAAATTTATAAACTTGAGATGTAGAATAAAACTATATGCCGAAATATGACCAAAATGTCCTCGGGAATGAAAATCGGTTCAGTTTTGACAAAGTTATGGCAGTTTGAAGTCTGGGAAGGTCGTTTATAAGGAACTTTTCGTTGTTTGGGCACTTTACAAGTCAATTTTTTCGTCACTTTTGGCGTGATTTTTGACAGAAAAATCAAACACCACAAAATCACTTTTCTTATAGTTTTTTATACTAATTGTGACTCCCGCAATCAATTAAACGTAAAATTTCAAGATTCTATTTTTTGAAAAATCAAAATTTGTAAGGGTCCCCCCTTATGCTTTTTTCGCCAAAAAAATATTAAATTTAATTTTTTCAAAAATGCATAAACTTGAGATGTAGAATAAAACTATATGCCGAAATATGACCAAAATGTCCTCGGGAATGAAAATCGGTTCAGTTTTGACAAAGTTATGGCAGTTTGAAGTCTGGGAAGGTCGTTTATAAGGAACATTTCGTTGTTTGGGCACTTTACAATTCAATTTTTTCGTCACTTTTGGCGTGATTTTTGACAGAAAAATTAAACACCACAAAAATCACTTTTCTTATAGTTTTTTATACTAAATGTGACTCCCGCAATCAATCAAACGTAAAATTTCAAGATTCTATTTTTTGAAAAATCAAAATTTGTAAGGGTCCCCCCTTATGCTTTTTTCGCCAAAAAATATGAAAATTAATTTTTTCAAAAATGCATAAACTTGAGATGTAGAATAAAACTATATGCCGAAATATGACCAAAATGTCCTCGGGAATGAAAATCGGTTCAGTTTTGACAAAGTTGTGGCAGTTTGCAGTCTGGGAAGGTCGTTTATAAGGAACTTTTCGTTGTTTGGGCACTTTACAAGTCAAATTTTTCGTCACTTTTGGCGTGATTTTTGACAGAAAAATGAAACACCACAAAATCACTTTTCTTATAGTTTTTTATACTAATTGTGACTCCCGCAATCAATTAAACGTAAAATTTCAAGATTCTATTTTTTGAAAAATCAAAATTTGTAAGGGTCCCCCCTTATGCTTTTTTCGCCAAAAAAATATGAAATTTAATTTTTTCAAAAATTTATAAACTTGAGATGTAGAATGAAACTATATGCCGAAATATGACCAAAATGTCCTCGGGAATGAAAATCGGTTCAGTTTTGACAAAGTTATGGCAGTTTGAAGTCTGGGAAGGTCGTTTATAAGGAACTTTTCGTTGTTTGGGCACTTTACAAGTCAATTTTTTCGTCACTTTTGGCGTGATTTTTGACAGAAAAATGAAACACCACAAAATCACTTTTCTTATAGTTTTTTATACTAGTTGAGACACCCACAATCAATTAAACGTAAAATTTCAAGATTCTATTTTTTTGAAAAATCAAAATTCGTAAGGGTCCCCCCTTATGCTTTTTTCGCCAAAAAAATATGAAATTTAATTTTTTCAAAAATGCATAAACTTGAGATGTAGAATGAAACTATATGCCGAAATATGACCAAAATGTCCTCGGGAATGAAAATCGGTTCAGTTTTGACAAAGTTATGGCAGTTTGAAGTCTGGGAAGGTCGTTTATAAGGAACTTTTCGTTGTTTGGGCACTTTACAAGTCAATTTTTTCGTCACTTTTGGCGTGATTTTTGACAGAAAAATGAAACACCACAAAATCACTTTTCTTATAGTTTTTTATACTAATTGTGACTCCCGCAATCAATTAAACGTAAAATTTCAAGATTCTATTTTTTGAAAAATTAAAATTCGTAAGGGTCCCCCCCTTATGCTTTTTTCGCCAAAAAAATATGAAATTTAATTTTTTCAAAAATTTATAAACTTGAGATGTAGAATAAAACTATATGCCGAAATATGACCAAAATGTCCTCGGGAATGAAAATCGGTTCAGTTTTGACAAAGTTATGGCAGTTTGAAGTCTGGGAAGGTCGTTTATAAGGAACTTTTCGTTGTTTGGGCACTTTACAAGTCAATTTTTTCGTCACTTTTGGCGTGATTTTTGACAGAAAAATGAAACACCACAAAATCACTTTTCTTATAGTTTTTTATACTAGTTGAGACACCCACAATCAATTAAACGTAAAATTTCAAGATTCTATTTTTTGAAAAATCAAAATTCGTAAGGGTCCCCCCTTATGCTTTTTTCGCCAAAAAAATATGAAATTTAATTTTTTCAAAAATGCATAAACTTGAGATGTAGAATAAAACTATATGCCGAAATATGACCAAAATGTCCTCGGGAATGAAAATCGGTTCAGTTTTGACAAAGTTATGGCAGTTTGAAGTCTGGGAAGGTCGTTTATAAGGAACTTTTCGTTGTTTGGGCACTTTACAAGTCAATTTTTTCGTCACTTTTGGCGTGATTTTTGACAGAAAAATGAAACACCACAAAATCACTTTTCTTATAGTTTTTTATACTAATTGTGACTCCCGCAATCAATTAAACGTAAAATTTCAAGATTCTATTTTTTGAAAAATTAAAATTCGTAAGGGTCCCCCCTTATGCTTTTTTCGCCAAAAAAATATGAAATTTAATTTTTGCAAAAATTTATAAACTTGAGATGTAGAATAAAACTATATGCCGAAATATGACCAAAATGTCCTCGGGAATGAAAATCGGTTCAGTTTTGACAAAGTTATGGCAGTTTGAAGTCTGGGAAGGTCGTTTATAAGGAACTTTTCGTTGTTTGGGCACTTTACAAGTCAATTTTTTCGTCACTTTTGGCGTGATTTTTGACAGAAAAATGAATTTGCCAAAATCACATTTCATCAGGGACAGTAACGGATATTAGCAGTAATTATAAACACATGGATTTTTAAAAATTGAATAATAAAAATCAATTTTAATAGTTATTATAAAAGTCAAAACATATTCATATAATTCTTCACAATTATTATTTTTGTAAGAGTCCGTTATTTTTGGTCCAACAAGTGCCTCATAAATATAATTCTCAATTAACATTTTAATTTATATCTGACTTATATATTTACTATTACTAGACGGCTGGACCACCAATGATTTGGTATTCCTTTGGAAGGAGGGTGATCCAGTGCAAGTGGTTAAAAACTTACACCTACCACGCTTCACATTGGAGAAGTTTTTGACTGATTACTGTAACAGTAAAACCAACACGGGTACGTTTTTTGTGTGTGTTCTACAGTTGTGTTGATTGTGTTTGAGAACTATATAATTCATCTTGAACTTTCCTATTTTCTATAGCTATATTATGTATAATAAATGTAGCAAACTTTAGTTAATATTTTTTTCTAATTCCGCTGTTGCGTGCTTTCGTTTAGAATCAATTTGTTGCTGGCTTAAAGTTTGTGCATTTTTTTTTTCATTTTTTAACTGGTTTAATCTCTAGGCACTGCATCCAACAAAAATGTTTTTATATATATTTATAGTATTTATTTTCAATATAGTTGTTTGGCTGGAATGTATATTATAAACGGCAACATAAGCACTTCATAGCACACACACACACACACACACACACACACACTCTCACACCAACACCATCAAACACACACACACACACAAGCATACACTTGTAATGATGCCGTTTACACATGAGCATCTCGTTGGGCCGTTATCAATGCACGAATCGCATAAAAAACAACTTTTTACGATGTAATTCACACACACTCACAACACACATACACATCCAGAAGCAGGCACGCCCACTCGCCCACACGCCCATGCAGTTTTTCGGCATCTCTTGTGTCGCTTACCTTAGCCGGGTTTTTATGAGCACTTTGAAATCAGTTCGCGCTTTAAGCAAATGTTTACCTTGGCTAGCAAGAAAACTACTATCGTATCTCCGACAGGCAAATGCGAAACGGAAAATGAAAATGAAAGAAAATGGCAAAAGGCACGAGCACGGGCACGGAAAGTAAATTAATCAAGGAAATTGTTTGCGACGCTTAAACTTGCACAAAGAGCATATTCCTCCACTTCCCCACCATTGATGATGATCTATGTGTGTATTTCTATGTGGGGGGATGTATCTAAGAAGTGAAGCAGGCGCCCAAGATGTGGCAAGCAAATACGCAAGAGTTTCTCAACTCAAACTTGGCAAATTGTTTGTCAGCATCTTTAGGTGGATAATTTATAGCTAGAAGATGCAACCGATTCGTGCCTTGGCATTTAGATCTTTGAGCAGCACGTCATGGGAATTACGCCGGCTGCACTTAAGCCAGTGATTAATGCAAATAACTAATGATACCCGCTTGAAACGTAGATAAACCTTAGAGACATTCTTAAATGCATTTGGGTAAAACTCGACCTTTAAAGAACAAATCTGCTCAAAAATAAATACTTACACTCTCCCCATTATGAATTAATTTTAAGCACACAGCTTTTTTCGTTGTACTTTTTGTGTATTTTGATCTCCCTGTTACGAATTTCTGTGCAGTGAATTTGCCGCAACAACAAACAATTGCAAATTATGCAGCTGAAAATTTAACTCTCATGCGCTTTTGTGTCCTTGTAACGAATTTTTAAAAAAGTAAAACAATATTATTGAATCCGCAAAAGTTGAAAGTCACTGACAAAATTGTCAGCAGTTTCCGTTTTTTTCAGTGAACAAATAAGAGTGTAATGCAAACTAAAATTACTGATTATTTTAAATAAGAGGTGATTATAACTTTGCTGTTACTTAACACAATTTGAAAGCTGCATATTGTTAAAGATATTAATCAATAGTTATAAATGAAGTCTTAGACTTATTCTTAGTGCATCCCTCACCAAGCCACCATCAAACCATCAAAATCATGCTCAATGCTAGTTCTTTTTTTAATGAATCCCATTTTGAGGTTTTAGATACCATTCATTTCACCCATTTGCTTTTGCTCATATTCGCATTTAAGAGTCGCATGAGCCTGAAACTCGTATGGTACCATCAAATAATCTATAAAAAAATATATATATACATTTTTCTATATTCATTATTTTCCCAAATCCCTTATAGTCGTTGCGTAGTTGTTGCATTTAGTATAGCTTGAACTTAGTTGCTCACATAAAGTTTATTAATTTTATATCTCTTTGAGCGTTTAAATGGAAAAAAAACTGGGCAGAGTAAATACAAAATGTACAGAAAACAAAAGTGAAATGCAAAACTCATCGCTTTGATTGATGGCAAACCGAGCAAATACGTCTAAGCCATATGCCAGATGCGAATGCAATATTGCTAGTACCCAATGTACCCAGAGTAACCAGAGTAACCAGAGTAACCAGTAACCAGTCCCAGAGAGCCAGGCAAATAAACCACACATACGCAGCACTCGAGAATGCAAACATGAGAAAAGCGCAGAGCCAATTTTAATGAGCGAAATGAATGAAAAAATACTTATGAAAATGAAAATGAAAATGAAAATATGAGAATGTAATATAATAAACAGCTTTGTCTTGAAGAGTATGGAACGCACTGCCAACAAATTAACGGAAATGAAGCGGGGCAGCAAGCAGCGGGGGGCTTGGGCAATCATGTGGGGGCGTTTTTACAGCGGAAGCCAACAGCAGGAGCAACAACAACAAAAAAAACAATGACAACAACAAAGACAACAACAACAGCAAGCCCTGAGTCTACGCGCCCTACGAACTTCATTTCCGTTAAGAATTTTGTTGCAACAAACTCAGAAAATTGAATTGATGTCATTTTATAATTTCACAACTCTCCTCTTTCTCTCTGTCTCTGTCTATATCTCTATCTCTGTCTATCATTCTAAGTGTGTCTTCTTCTTGTTTTCGATTTGTGTTTTGTAAATACAATTTGTCTACCCACCGCGCCCCGCCCTGTGCATAATATTATTTATTTTTTTAAGGCTACCTCTTTCCTGTACATAAACACAAAAACACAAAAATAAAACAACGCAAAATTCAAAATAAATGTTTTTTCCTTTTCCTGATTTTGTGGCAAAATTTTGTAAAAGCAATTCAAATTTAATTTTGATCTCTTGTTTATTGGATGACAAATTATTTTTTTTCTATAAATATATTATAATATTGGAAATGTGTGTCTCTGTGTGTATTTTTCTGTGTCTAAACTCATTTGTTTTTATCAAACAATTCTATGTATATACATGTGTGTGTGTGAGTGAAAAAAAAATGAAATTGAAAAATAAAAAATAAAAGAACGCCTCTTTCGTGTACATTTTATGGCTCCCGTTCATTTTGAGTTTGACACAATTTATATACCTTGTATACTCATAGGTGAATACAGTTGCCTCAAAGTCGATCTACTATTCAAGCGAGAATTCTCATATTACTTAATACAAATTTATATACCATGCTGTATGTTGGTCATTGTCTCATGGGTATCATTCTGGCTGGATCAAGGCGCAGTGCCAGCGCGTGTTTCATTAGGTAAGTGCCCCGAACTGAAACTAACAACCAGCTAAACCTAAAAACCAACTCTAGACTGCTGGTAACTTATCTCTCTCTGTATACTAAATATATATATATATATATATATATATAACATCTAACATATTATATATTTTATATTACATTTCATTTGACAAATATATTTTATATATTTGTTTGTATTATTATAAACTGACTCAAGGATTGCCAATATTTGAATAACTCAATTATTGTATTAACTGGCTGTTTTTTAGGTGTTACCACACTGCTAACAATGGCCACACAAACATCGGGCATTAATGCCTCACTGCCGCCCGTTTCCTATACGAAGGCCATTGATGTTTGGACCGGCGTCTGCTTGACGTTCGTCTTTGGGGCTCTTCTCGAATTTGCGCTGGTGAACTATGCCTCCCGCTCAGGTTCGAACAAAGCTAGTAATTGAAATTTGATATGCTTCTTAACAAACTTATATTAATGTATTAATCGATGGTGTTTATCTATTTTCACTGTTGTTTTTTTAAACGTTATTTTTGTCGATAACAACGAAATATACACAAGTACTATACATATGTGACGTATATTGTGTATATAACAACGACAAACATCACTCGCATTTATCTTAGATACTAACTTAAATGGACTGTCACACTGTCACACACACATACACACCAACACACACACACACACACACACGTATCTACACATAGACACACTGCTTCAGTTGGGCCTCACATCTACACGTCGCCGTGGCACACAATTTTGGGCTCGAAACAAACTGATTTTTGGTCAACAACTACAACAACAACAAACCAATTTTTGTAATACCAAATAAACGATAAAAGCCAACGATTTTTAGCTTTAGTTAGCATTTATTTTTCATTCGATCTATGTAAAAAAAAAAATATAATCTATAAATTTTACTTTTAATTTTTACATTTTCCTTCCCATAAATATTGTGACTACGAAATGATTTCTGCGTATATATATACTAATCCAATTGTTTTGATTTACTCTCTTACTTCATTGTGCGCTCACACACACATTATCGCACACTCATCAACCTCACACTCACACTCATACTCAAACTCATACAACACATACTCAAACACAACCAAACGCGTTTGTAAAAAACTAAAACAAATTGGACAACATTTTACTTTGAATATTCGACACAACCGCAATTTAAAACGCATTAATCTTTATTTTTATTTTTTTGCTGTTGTCATTGTACATATAAAAAAATATACTAAACTGAAACTAAAAATGAAAATTCAAATATTCTATGCTATTAACATACATATTTTTTTATTTTAATATCATTTTTTTAAACAACTTCCCAACTTGCACTCGACTATTCATTTTTTTTTTTGATTTGACAACATTTCAAATTGTTTAATGTTTCTGTAAATGTGACTTTCTATCTCTGTCTGTCTCTCTTTCTTTCTCTCACTCGCTGTCTCTGTCGCTATCTAACTGTATATCTGTATAAATGTGTGCAATGCATCTACACTTAAATCTGAAACGAACCAAAAATATACATATATATTTAAAACTCAACTGTAAATTACGCCAAAAAACAAAACAAAAAAAAACAAAAAAACAAAAAAAATTCTAAATGTCTATTGAACAATTCGAACCATCCAACTTTTGTGGAACATATAAATTCTTGTCGAACATCTTCTACCACATGCCAACAATATACGGATCGGGCCGCAGACATGCATAAGGAGAATATGAAAAAGAAACGTCGCGATTTGGAGCAGGCCAGTTTAGATGCCGCTTCAGATCTGCTTGATACAGATAGCAATGCAACATTCGCAATGGTATTTACCTTTAAAATTATCTAACTTTTTAATTAACCCACAACCAAATTTAGTACTTAAGGGGGTAAAAAGATATGAAAAGAAACAAATTGTAAACATAGAAAAAATTATTTAAAATATTTATTATAAAAACTATAGAGAGAAACTAGAATGAACCTAAACGTTTTGAACTGATTTACATTTTATTGAAGAAAACAAAAGAACAGCCTTTAAAGTAACTATAAATTTGTATGTCCTCACGTTGGGCGCCACAAATTTGCCATAGGTCGTCTGAGTCTAACCTAATCAATTTTCTGACTAAATATATGCACATAAATCTAATTAGGGGAGATTAAGGGATGTATAATCTCATACAATAAGAACTGGGATCTCTGTAGTTGAATAGGAATTAAAGTAATACGTTTTTTTTGTTTTTTTATTGCAAGAAGTGCTTTAAATTAGTTTCCTATATTTAGAAATGTTGATTAAATCATAATTTAAAAAGGGTAGACAATTTTTAGGACCCATTGCCAAGTTTAATCCATATCAAACCATTTAACGAAAAACAAAACGCTACTATCAGTTCTCTTTTCAAAATAAAAACCAAGTCAAATTGGCTATTTGCAAAATGTTTATGATAAACTATTAAAACAACTATTTCCATTTATATTTGCCTCTTTTATTAAAAACCACACACTCTTACGGACACCACATACTAAAAAAAAACAACAAAAACACACACACCCCAAACAAAAACAAACGCAAAATTTAACAACATTTTTCAAACGTGCTCATACGAAAACAACCACACAAAAACACACGAACCAAAATCAAACCACTACACATATATAAACGAACTCAATCTCAAAACTGAAACACATTCAACATTCAACTTAACCTCATGCTCGAAAAACAAAAACAAAAACAAAACATACCAAAATAAACCTCATCAACCAAACATCGCTGCGTGGCATTCAATCGAACCCCAAACCGACTGAACCGGAATTAAATGAAAAATTGCAACGAAAATTAAATGAAATTACGCACATGCCATTCATTATTCGCCAATCGACATTCGCAATTCGCCGTTCGACATTCGCCATTTCGTAATCGTCATCGTATCATTGCATCCATCCATCCACAATCAAAATTGCATGTCAAACGGCATCGCAATATTCGCGCGGTGGTGGCCAGCAGAAGCCGCTGGTGCGTCATCCAGGCGATCCGCTAGCGCTGGAGAAGCTGCGGCAATGCGAGGTGCACATGCAGGCACCGAAGCGTCCCAGCTGCTGTAAGACTTGGCTATCCAAATTCCCTACAAGGTAACGCTCGTCAGCCTAATTCTGCTATATACTATAGTTGAATTTGTTAAATATTGTAGTAGTTGATGGATTTCCTTTTTGATGTTGTGAATATGTATCTACATCTCTGTCTCTCTATCTCTTTCAAATTTTATTGACTTTTTATGCCACTAATTAAACATTAATTGAATTGAATCCTGAAATTGAATCTCGTACTTACATTAAAGACAATCCGATTCAGTTGACACTGTTCGTACTTCTGCTTTGCTGCTTGCCATCGTTTTTGCTCGCTGTCTTTTGTTTCGAATGCTTGCTGCCAAATGACTTCCAACTGGCCCCAGAGTCAAGAGTCAAGAGTCAAGTAAACGTGAAAATATAATTTGATTAATGCTTCATGCTAATTACACTGTACAAAAATTGCTTCAATTGAACTCAAATATTCTTATTATTTTCTAAATTTGGTACTGATAAATGGACATTATCAGTGCGTGTAAATTCATTAATAAATATTATAGTTTCATTTATAGCAATTTTCTTTTTATTATTATTTTTTGTAATTATTTTTTATTTCAAGCTATTTAGAACCTATTTCATTTTTTAGAAATTTTCTTTTCTTTTTTAAAATGCCCAAACGAAATTATATATTTGAAATTTCTGTTATTTACATTAAATTTTTTAAGCAGTGTCATTTTGCTAAATTTTCAAATAAAAGGTTTTTTTATGCTTTGCTTTCAATTGATTTGTTTGTTTTAAACCAAAATTTATGTTGTAGACTTTGAAAAATTATCATTTTTTTTGTACCGAACCGCATCCCGAGTCCATATCATGTGTCAGCTTACCACAAGCCTAAGTTTATCGTTTTTTGTAGATCTTAACTCCAAAAATGTCACAATTTTAAGTTTCACGCACGTAGCTGACATTTTGATTTGTATATTTAAAACAAACAAATTATTGTGCTATAAAAACGAAATTTGAAATGTTAAAAGACCACACAGTAAATTGAAATGAAAACAATGAACAAAATTAAAGCAATCACAAATCAAAAAGCCAATCTCTAGATGATCAATTAATGTGTTTTGTACTTGTTGAATATTTATCCAAGACAATGTTCTAGATCGAAGAGAATCGATGTTATATCGCGCATTACATTCCCACTGGTCTTTGCGCTCTTCAATCTGGTCTACTGGAGCACATATCTCTTCAGGGAGGAGGAGGATGAGTAAATGCCGTTAACTATTTACATAAATTTAATTAACATTGAAGCATTGAATGGCAACAACAATACCAAAGATTGTACTAACCTATTCTCTCTCTTAATTTCTACTTTCATTTACTACTTTACGTTCCAAATTCTGTTGCGTATGGCTTAATTTTTGCATCTATGATTTTGGTTCGATTCATTTTGATTACGTCTACAAAAAGGACCTTCTAAAGAGCGTACGCGTCTCTGATAACCAAAGGCTATGTAGAATCCAACATGCAATTAACAATATATATATATGCATACAGTAATCCATGCAGTAATGCATGTATATGTATTTGTGTGTATATGCTTTGCTTGATCAAATGGGGCGAGACAAGGCGTCAAGGCATTTCCACTATAAGAAATTCGATATTAACTAACTATAAGTTAAATTGATCAAGTATGACTGCATAGTAGTTAAAAGCAAAAAACAAATTCCAAAATGTTGTATTTTAAAAATGACAAAGTTACCACGGCGGTTTGAAAACCGCTTGAAGCTCGTTTGTTTGAAATGCTCCAAATTGTTATTAATTAAATAAAATATTTTGGGCTTGAATCAAGATACGTTTTGTTCATACTTATGCTAGTTTAGTTCCAAACAAATTACTATTAATTTGTACTTAAAATGCGCTAAGTTAGCTGTAAAAAGTCGCAATTTCACACGACGTTTGTAAATATTGTCATACTGTCAATAAGTTTTAAGCAAACTAGCGTATACAATTCGAATTCTAAAAAACAAAAACCAAAAAAAAAAAACATAATAAAAACAAAATTGGGTGTAGATAGATTTAAGTTTAGTCATAACAAAGCAACAAGAACAACAACTAACAGATCCTAGCAAATTCAATTATTATGTTCACAATCGAATTAAAAGAAAAGAAAATAAAACTCAATGCAAAACATAATCCAATGTTTTGTTTATTGAATTGATATTTCGAGCACACACAGATAGCAAAGTGAGTTCTCGCTTTTATTTATTTAAAATGCCCTTGCGGAAAGTAAACTAATATTGTTGGCAACTAGTATATAACCAAATCATTTCCATTTCTGAATTGATGTTGATGTTGATGAAATTCGGTACATATACGAATTTTGTATGTATCAAAACCAATCCGATCGAATACACGTTTTAGTCAAACTGATTTAACATGCTGTTTGTTAAATTAAAACTACCATTTCATAAAATTTCAATAGTCGTCTAAAAATTAATTTTTGTATTAAAACATATCTGCAAGGGTATTTTAACTTCGGCGCTCCGAAGCTAATAGTTCTCTTTTATATTTTCCTTTAACAAATATTCAATTGGCACAAATAAAAAATAAATAAAAAATTTAACTGGAACTGGTGGGTACTGCAAGTTTTTATTCCTATTGATATGCTTAAACTAATAGAACAGTTCCCATAATTTTATTGCTTGTTTTCGAATTCAATAAATTAAATTAGTGCCGAATTTGTTCATGTAGCTATTAGGTGCATTTTTACATGGATTTAGTGCGCTAAATCCCTCATATATGCTACTAATAATAACTCCTTATCATTTTACATATACTTAGTGTTATAAGTAGAATTACATTTTGATTCAATTACTTATGGGGCAGCGCATGAGAACACAAGTAAAACTATGGACAACAAAATACAGAAATTAAAAGTTTGTGCTTCTGATGCTAAGTTCCGTTAGTTAGTTATTTTTTTAAGTAGTTTAAAAATTATTAATTATGATTAATAGTTAACCATAAACCAATTAAAAGACAATACAATAATAGTTTATCACGTAGACCAACAAAAAATAGCCCTTTAAAAAATAAACCAGTTACAAAATCAACTGCTTAATAAATAGAAACGTATTTAGTTGATTTTCCCAGTTTTTTTTATTAAGTGCCTTTTGTATAAGGAGTGAGTCCTGCAGTTAACAGGAGTTGGCTATATGCCCTGCCTCCCCCGTTGCTACAGTCAACTAACTAATTTCAACAGTTTTAACCCCAACTAACTTAACAAAATAACTATGCACAAACATTACGGAACACCAAAACTAAAGATCTTATGTTTCGGTCTAGCTCAAAACTGAATTCTACATAGCAAAACAACAACCAAAAAAAAACTTAAAAAAATATATATCTTACTAAAAGCAACCAATATTTTGTAGTTCTATAATATTTTAATTCCGCTTGTTTATTGCCTTTTTAAATTTTTACAATATTTTCTAATGTTATGCTTTAAATCATACTTTCGCTTTTGTTAAAAAAAACTTACACTATACTTAATATAAAGAAGAAGGTAAGATGATAAAAAAAAATCAAAAAATCAATGATAACACGCACACATATATAATTATATTGTCACTAAGCAAACCTCAAGAGGAAAAGAAATAAATGTTGTAAAATTCGTGCCAAGCAAGAAAGAAATAAGTTCACCAAACGAAATTAACTAAATAGCTAATAAATATACAAGATATATGGTCGAATAAAAAAGAAAGAAACAGAAACTAGTTGTATTGTATATGAAGCTATAGCTATTGAACATACAGGGTTTTAAATGTGAGCAAATAAGTAGTGGATGTTGGGCGATCAGATGAAGGCCTCGTAGCAGCCAAATGTTGGGTATGTTGTTTCATATGTGTGTTGATTAATGTTGATGTAAACGTATCTACAAACAAACACTGAAAAAAACAAAAAAAAAAAAAACTTAAATTTAAGCAAACAAAATTAAAAGTAAAGTAAAAATAACAGCTTAGACATAGGACATAACATCATAACTATCCGAGGGCTCGATATCGATCGAAGTAAGTGTCCCAGATATTCGAGTTTTGTATTAAAGTATCTTAGGCCTAGATCAATACGTTTCGGCTCTAGAAGCTTGGCATAGGTTGTGTGCTGCCTTCAGTTGTCGTTCATCAATTTGGTCAATTATCATTTACATAGGTGAGGCAAAAAAAATAAAAATAACAAAAAACAATTCTAAAACCAAAAAACATTCCTTACCATGCGGCAGTCCAATTTTTTTGATGTAAATAGTTTGAAAAATTATATATATAATATATATATGTAAATGTCATACGGTTAGGTTTAACAAAGTGCACAACTTCTAGACGCGTTCTAAAAATGCAAAGACTTACAAGTTTTGAAGTGACAAGAAATTTAACATTAAACGATGAAAATGTAGGACATAAGTTAACATATGTATGTCTAGTTAAGTTAAGCCAAAACAACAACAACAACAAGAGCAAGAACAACAACCAAAACCAGTGTTGCATAGCGCATGCACTTAGACTAGTCCAAAACATTAATAACTAATTACTAGCTAACACTACTAAAACGCCAAAGCCCATTTGCATTCTCTCTCACACACACTCCCCCACTCACACTCAATTCGCTCACACACTTTCCAACACTGTTCGTATTCAGCCACAATACATGCTCTCTCTCTCTGTCTCTCTCACTCTCTCTCTCGTTCACTTTATATTCTAAAGTAATTTAGCTCGCACAAATTGAAATTAAATAAAGAACAAATTTATAAAATCATAACACATATCTTCAAGCAACACGGTGGCCGTAATGCAAACCGCATTTCTAACAATCAAAAAAAAAACCAATTATGATTTGTAAGAAGAGAACAAACGCACATATTCTAAATGTAAATACCAAACATTTAAAAATCGAAAAATCAGCAAAACAGCGCAAATCCCCTTACTTTATAGAGCTAAGTGGACACTCAAACACACAGAATTAACAAATTATCAAAGTGGAGGAAACTAGATCACCCATACATTCTAAACTTAAGATCATGCGTTTAAAGTAAACTTGTAACCACAATTTGCCGTAGTGCAACCCAATGAATGAAAAATGAAACATACCCAAAAGAAACGCCAACTAACAACACCCCATAAATAACAAAAAGAGAAAGGCAAATAAAGTGAAGAAGATGACATTTTAATGCATAAGTAAAAAATTAGTCAAATAATTATACAAAATAGTTAAAATAATTGTTGTATTGCCATCACCCGAAACAAAAATCAAATGTGTAAAACCCCAGAATAAAGAAATGTTTGTGAAATGTTTATAAATGAAAACAAAACCAAAAAATAAAAAATAAAACAAAAGAAAATACACACAATGGCATGTTTAAATAAAAACCCAAATTTAAAATGTATATTTACTAACACGGTTTTCTCATTCAATATTTAACTTAATCCTTCGCCTCGGCTTTACCAGCTTAAATATTAAATCAATTATTCATTGATTATGTTATTTATTTTATTTGATTTTCCATTTTTTTTTAGAGTTGTACTGGGATTCGTTTGACATATTTTCTAGCGGCGTAAGCGGTGTACGAAAAATCCTATGTTGGGCATAATAAAAGAGTGTACGCCCAAAAAATTTATTTTGAATTTCTTGTTTTTTTGTTTAAATAATACAGAGCGGACTTATTAAAATATGTGTAAAATGCTCCCCGATTTGCATTTATACTTTTTATAGAAGTGAGTGCTTAAAATAACCGTAAAGTCACAAATTTAACAGCTGCAAACTAGCAGAATCAAGCAACAGAGAATGTGAACTAATTTAAAAAATTAACAGTCTAGAACTGCTTCTTTAGTTCTTGTTACCGCTAACATTAACAGAAAACAGATACCACTGCTTGACAAGAAGCACCTTCTTGCGGAGATGTTAGCTACAAGCAGTCCATGTAGCAATCAGCTATTAAGAGCAAGCAAGAACCACTTGTTTCTTGAAAATCAGATAGAAAAAAATAATTCAATTACTGCAAGCAGTTCTTGTAGCAATCAGCTATTAGATGCGCCTTTTTAGCCTGCTTTTTTTTAGATTTTTTTAAAAAATTATTGTTAAAAACCGTTTTAAAAATATTTAAAAGTTTTTTTGATTAAAATAGCCAATTTTCAAATTTAATTTTTTTATTTCATATTTTTTTCATAATTTTTTTCCGCGTTTGCTGCTGTTTTTTGAAAATTAGATAGAAAAAGAAAAAATTCAACAACTGTAGATTAATTTTCTATTGTTAAACTAAGTGTTAGGGACTAAATTCTTAAGCATTTGCTACGATTAATGCCTATTCGGAAGCAATATTTTAGATGATATGGATATCCGTTAGATTCTCAAATTAATCTATAAAACAAACTCCTCCCTGTACAAAATGATAATGCCGTGACATGCAATGGCAAATAAAGATAGTTTAAGGGAAGGGGTACGGGTGGGTACAGGTAGGGTAGGGTAGCTATACTACAGACACTTTAAGCGCTAAATTGCCGACTAATTTGGGGTCGATTGTGGCAACAATCATAGGGAAGATCGCGTGTCTCCTATCCGATTGCATGTTAAGCTGCTTGGGAAGTGGATATGCTGACCTTTAAATACGAGCAACCATCTGGCCAGTTGCAACAGTTGCATCAGAATGCTGGATCTTAACGGTAACCCAACCACTAGCTATGATGCTAAGTTGAAAATCTGGTCGGGCGCTTCTATGCAGGCCTATTACAATGACGAACTGACCATAGGTCAGATTATATTCAGGCAGCTGCAGAGTGAACCGCAGCGCATCTTTCAGATTTCGCATAGTGAGAACACTCGACTCACCCGGATGCAGATGCTTCAAGAAGCTGCCAAGGTTAGTGTTTATCTGAGGCAGCGGGGATTCAGTGAGGATACGCATATTGTGGGCATCCTGGCCAGAAATACCACCCATTTGGCTGCCTTGGCTTATGGCTGTCTGTTCAATGGAACGCCCTTTCATGCCATCAATCCCAATCTGGAGGAGCACACCATACGAAATCTCTATAACATAACGAAGCCAAAACTTATCTGCTGCGATGCTCAGGATTATGAGAAACTAAAAAACATCGCTGCAAATCTGGGCGTCAAAATAATGACTGTGCATGGACGCATAGATGGGGTCGTGAGCATCCAGGAGCTGCTGCAAACGCCCCTGCCAGAGGATTACGAGCCTGCCAAGTTTCAACGCGGCATCGATCGGACTATGGCCATACTCTGCTCCTCGGGAACTACAGGCACACCCAAGGCGGTTACCATTTCAAATAGCCGCAAGATATTCGAGAGCCACAGGTAAGTTTGTATACATCCTGCCCAACCCTTATTATTAGGCAGACATATACCCTATACTTGATTCTTAATATCATATAACAATCATAGAATATATATATAATTATATTTTTTATAGATTCGATAAGAACCGTCAACTTGTGTTTTAATAATACATTTATCAATCTCACAAATTTATCAGTTATCGGAATACAAGTATGTTATATAAGTAGCTTATAGGAACAATCTGAGTTGTATGAAAACATTGCTGTGGCTTATAAATTTAACTTTGATTTGAATACCCTATTATCTTATTTTCAACCATTTTTGGAGGTTTCCAAAAATTCTGCTCAACTAAACACAATAAAATTAGTGACAAATTAAAAGAATAAAAGTTCAATTCCTTAAATTCTTGAAAACCCCATGCCACTCAAAGAGTCTGAGCTATTTTCAATATTATTCCACATGTCTAACAAATCTCAAATCTCTCAGAGGCTGCAATTGATATAAATATAATTAGTAACAGTTGAATTCCCTTTAAATATCTGCAAAGTTATTTAGGAAGCTGTCATCTATTGAATCACTATAGTCACATACTACTTATATTTCAATTACAGCTATATAAATCCCAATGACATACAGTATGCGCCCAGTACTCTAGACTGGCTGACGGGTTTGATAACGCTGATAACGGCAGGAGTTTACGGTACTTTGAGGCTGATTTCCCAGGAGGTCTTCAGTCCGGTTCACTTTCTGAGCATGTGCGAGCAGCAGAGTATCAGCTGGGCGGTGTTGGCCGCCTCGCATATTGCCATGCTGGCAAATAGTCCGGATGTCAGCGCCAAGAAGCTGCGTAGTTTGAGGCATCTCTTATTTGCTGGCGGTCACACGCTGGTTGCGACACTGCACAAAATGCAGTCTTATTTACGGGAGGAGGGCATCCTGAGGAATGCGTATGGGATGACGGAGCTGGGCACCTGTGTCTCCTGTAACCACTGCACCCGCACAAAGCCCACCTCGGTGGGTCGTCTGATGGCCAACATTCGCATGCGTGTGGTGAACGAGAAGGGAGTGGATGTGGGTCCCAAGGAGATGGGTGAACTCTATTGCCACAATGGACAGCACTGGAGTGGCTACTATCAGAATAGCTCGGCCACAGCTGAGATGCAGGACTCGGAGGGCTGGTTTCACACCGGCGATTTGGGCTACTTCGATGCGGATAACTATTTGCATATTGTGGAGCGCAAAAAGGATATGCTCAAGTATCTGGGCATGATGTACTATCCGCACGAGATCGAGGAGGTCATCGCCCAAATGCCCCAAGTGGCTGAGGTTTGCGTCTTTGGCATTTGGAACGAAACCGAAGGCGATGCTGCCGCCGCTTCGGTGGTGCCGAAGCCAGGGAATCAACTAGCTCCCAATCAGGTGGTGCAGTTTGTGGCTCAGCACGTTGGCGTCAACTATAAACAGCTGAATGGCGGTGCCCAGATCCTGCCACAGCTGGCCAAAAGCGCCAATGGCAAAGTGAATCGTCAGGCCGTAAGAGCCGCCTATCTGAAGGCGGCACAGAATAAAGCAACTGATTCATAGGCTCATAGCAAAGATAATAAATATAACACTTTCGTTGCTCGGCGTCTCACACAGCCATAACTTCGGCTTGTGTCTGTGTCTGTGTGAAAGGACGATTGCCAAAAGCCGAAAGGCCCTCCTCTTATTATTCTACGCTCTTCGTTCATAGGGTGTCTCCGGATATGTTGATTAAGGGGAATACATAAGTTAAGTGGGGAATACATAATCATAATACCCATACAAATTGATTGCAAATTATACTATTGTTATTTAAATATCACAACTAAAGTTAATCAGCTGAGTATATAAGCTAAGTTCCCCGAGACATAAGTAAACATACAATTACTTACAGCAGGCGTTCAATTTCTTGGCACTCTGATATATATATCAAGGATTTACATCCATACATCTAAAATCAACAAATAATTTAGTTTTTCAAATAATGTCTTCTACGCGTCGTTTATGTTGTAGTCGATGTCGCTTAACTGAAGTTAGGCCGCTGATTGAATATAGTAGTATAGCTACTGACAACAACAACAATGAAGATGAATTTATGGCGCTTACTGATGAAGAAATCGTAAGTATTTCAATTGAAAAATTACAGCTGCACATCACCTAATTTAATTCAAATTATAGGCGCTAATGAGACAGTTGATTGAAGATGAGCTTCGAGTACTGCGAGCTAGACATCATCAAAGGGTTAAATCCAACTTTATAGAGACTTTTAAACCTGTTGCACTGATTGCTTTTGTATATTTTTTGTACGAAACTATTTTGGTTCCCTTAATATAAAAGCTGTGCCAAATTTGTTGTGACCTGCATTAAGTTTAATCAAATATCTTTATCTAAGCGAAGATTAAATGTGTTGTTGAAATTTGGAAAGTAAATCAAAATATAATTTAAATGTTGTAGCAGAAATACGTCACACAACCCGTGAAACTTTTGATAAGCTTTTACATACTACATACATATATGAGAGCAATAAAAATAATGACACGGCATAAACTTGGTTATTTACTTTCTTGGGTTACATTTGCAGATCAGGACTCGGAGGGCTGGTTTCACACCGGCGATTTGGGCTACTTCGATGCGGATAACTATTTGCATATTGTGGAGCGCAAAAAGGATATGCTCAAGTATCTGGGCATGATGTACTATCCGCACGAGATCGAGGAGGTCATCGCCCAAATGCCCCAAGTGGCTGAGGTTTGCGTCTTTGGCATTTGGAACGAAACCGAAGGCGATGCTGCCGCCGCTTCGGTGGTGCCGAAGCCAGGGAATCAACTAGCTCCCAATCAGGTGGTGCAGTTTGTGGCTCAGCACGTTGGCGTCAACTATAAACAGCTGAATGGCGGTGCCCAGATCCTGCCACAGCTGGCCAAAAGCGCCAATGGCAAAGTGAATCGTCAGGCCGTAAGAGCCGCCTATCTGAAGGCGGCACAGAATAAAGCAACTGATTCATAGGCTCATAGCAAAGATAATAAATATAACACTTTCGTTGCTCGGCGTCTCACACAGCCATAACTTCGGCTTGTGTCTGTGTCTGTGTGAAAGGACGATTGCCAAAAGCCGAAAGGCCCTCCTCTTATTATTCTACGCTCTTCGTTCATAGGGTGTCTCCGGATATGTTGATTAAGGGGAATACATAAGTTAAGTGGGGAATACATAATCATAATACCCATACAAATTGATTGCAAATTATACTATTGTTATTTAAATATCACAACTAAAGTTAATCAGCTGAGTATATAAGCTAAGTTCCCCGAGACATAAGTAAACATACAATTACTTACAGCAGGCGTTCAATTTCTTGGCACTCTGATATATATATCAAGGATTTACATCCATACATCTAAAATCAACAAATAATTTAGTTTTTCAAATAATGTCTTCTACGCGTCGTTTATGTTGTAGTCGATGTCGCTTAACTGAAGTTAGGCCGCTGATTGAATATAGTAGTATAGCTACTGACAACAACAACAATGAAGATGAATTTATGGCGCTTACTGATGAAGAAATCGTAAGTATTTCAATTGAAAAATTACAGCTGCACATCACCTAATTTAATTCAAATTATAGGCGCTAATGAGACAGTTGATTGAAGATGAGCTTCGAGTACTGCGAGCTAGACATCATCAAAGGGTTAAATCCAACTTTATAGAGACTTTTAAACCTGTTGCACTGATTGCTTTTGTATATTTTTTTTGTACGAAACTATTTTGGTTCCCTTAATATAAAAGCTGTGCCAAATTTGTTGTGACCTGCATTAAGTTTAATCAAATATCTTTATCTAAGCGAAGATTAAATGTGTTGTTGAAATTTGGAAAGTAAATCAAAATATAATTTAAATGTTGTAGCAGAAATACGTCACACAACCCGTGAAACTTTTGATAAGCTTTTACATACTACATACATATATGAGAGCAATAAAAATAATGACACGGCATAAACTTGGTTATTTACTTTCTTGGGTTACATTTGCAGATCATTGTTTTTGCAGATTGCGTTACACTTCTTGTCATTTCAACTTATCTTCAAGTAAGTACGGAAAGTTTGCAGTTAACGAAATTGTAACATAATGATAAAGCGCTTCTGTGAAAACAATTATATGGAACCACGAACATGTTCTTAACTATCTTCAAGGCCAGATCTGCTTGCATTATCATACTTTAAATGTAATTATATATATGAAAAGTTGTTGGCTTGGACTTTAGAATGATCACTTTGGAAATAAGGGCAAGATACAAATTACAAGCTCACTGTTATAGCTATATAGCTACAAGTTTCATATGTAATTGGCAAAAACACACTTAAACATTTGAATCATAATAAACACACAAATTAATATATGTGTACAAATCCATGCCAACTCTGAGCACTTTTAAACATTTCATGATAAGATCAACAGGTTCAATTACACAACTTGAAATAATATTAGCAGTCGAGTGATAACTAGCGTATAAATAGTACAAACTAACTACTAATATACTTCGATGTCTTGATAGACAGTGTGCTTTATTTGTACTCCACTCAGCAAACACAAAACAAAAAGCACTGATTGCACTTTCACGTATAAAATGCATCTAGTATCGGGCTCGCATGAGCATTTACCAGAGTTAACTCGCTGCGTTCAGAATGCAGTTCAGACCGGAGAGCAGCTACGATGCGGACCGTAGAATCTGGAGAGGAACACCCGAAAGAGTGTACTTTTCATCTGATCAATCGATTGGTGAAATTATATTTCATGAGATGCGACGTCATCCGCAGCTGATAACTCAAGTTAGTACACAGTTACCTATTCCTAATAAATGACATAATCATTAACGGTATATTCCCGAACAGATATCGGTGTCTGAAGACACTATATTAACCAGGGAGGAGCTTCATTTCAATTCGATGCGTGTAGCTAGCTATATGAGATCCTTGGGATTGTTGCAATCGGATATTGTGGGAATTATAGCGGGAACTACTACACACATCAGTGCCGTTGCCTATGGATGCTTCTTTAACGGAACTGCCTTCCACTCACTGAATACAGCCTATGAGCAATCTACAATTGAAAAGCTCTATGGTATTACGAAACCACGGCTGATTTTCTGTGATGGTGACGACTATGAGAAAGTGAAATTGGCTACGGAGAAATTGAATGTGAAGATTATTACAATGCGAAACCATCAGAAGGGTTCCATTAGCATTGAGGAGGTTCTATCCGCACCGGTAGCAGCGGATTTTGAACCTGCTCGGCTGAAGCAGGGAAATGATCAAACGTTGGCCATTCTCTGCTCCTCTGGAACAACGGGTATACCGAAAGCAGTCACAATCACAAACAGTCACAAGATTTTAAACTGCAGCACGTATGTAATGTCAACAATGGTAAATGACATTTTCTGAATCATATTTCTTTAACATTCTCAGTTATCTGACTACCGCTGATGTTCAGCTCAATGTGAGTTCCTTGGACTGGGTGTCAGGACTTGTGACGACGGTTACTTCTGGCGTGTACAGCACCAAGCGCATTATAAGCGACCAACCCTTCGATCCTGTGAGTTTCCTGCGTATCATTGAGGAGCATAAAGTCACTTGGATACTTCAGGCGTCTTCCCACTTGGCGATGATGACTAACTGTTCGGAATTTGAAAAAGCTAATCTTCACCGTATTCGTTATTACCTGTACGGAGGTAGTAGTTGCTCCTTGGAGGTACAACAACGTATGAGGAATCGCCTGAGGAACGATTGCCTGCATTTGGCGTACGGATTCACGGAGGTGGGCAGCATGGTGGCCATGAACTATAACTTTGATGAGAAACCCAATTCGGTTGGCCGCTTGGGGGACGGCTTCAAGCTGAAGATAATCGATGAGCAAGGCGAGTCTCTTCTACCCAATGAAGTGGGTGAGATATGTGTCAATAATGGTCAGTATTGGGCCGGATATTACGGCAATCCTGAGGAGACAAGCAATGTGCTTGACTCGGAACTATGGATTCACAGTGGCGACTTGGGCTACATGGATGACGATTGCTTTCTCTATATAGTGGATCGGAAAAAGGATATGCTCAAGTACCAGAGCTTTATGTATTACCCGCACGAAATCGAGGATGTTATTTCTCAGATGCCAGGAGTGGCTGAGGTTTGTGTATTCGGCATTTGGGATGAGATTAATGGCGACGAGGCTGCTGCTGCGGTAGTAAGAAAGATCGGCTCACAAATAGAGGCACAGCATGTGGTGGACTATGTGCGGAAGCAAATTAATGCCAATTATAAACAGTTACATAGAGGTGTCATCATTGTGGACGATCTGAAGCGATTGCCCAACGGCAAAACAAATCGCAAGGCCACAAAGGTCCATTTTCAAGAGGCTAACTTAAGAAATGGCGTTTGATTCATCTGATAAATAAACTAATAAAATTTTACTGTAATCTAAAAAATTGATTAATTAATAAAATATTACAAATAATATTTAAAGCAAGTAAGACTGCTCTAGTCGAGAGTGCCCAACTAGGAGATACCCTGAACCCAGCCCTAAATTACATTCATAATTATTAATCTTAATTCACACAAACTCACAACATTCAGTATGTCCACCAAACCTAATAAATAAAGATTTTGATAATTGTGTTATTTTGTTGATCGCAGCAATCTCAAAGCAATAAGCTACCTTAATGGTTTGCTGAAAACAAATTTGAAATGCTGTTGTGTTGTGTCACGATTAACAAGCTAAACATTTTAAACTACAACCGCGCTGCAATTAAATACGACTACATACTATATTGATATATATATATATATACACATACATACATATGAATTAAAAAGATACGACGAAAGCATAAATTAGCGAGCACTTCTGTTATCTAAGATATTCCCACACGCAATCTATCTATCTACAAGTACAAGTATATATAAGGCCAAAAAATTTGCGTTTCTATCGTCAGTTACAAAAGTAAAGTCAACTAGTTGCATTCACCATGCCTTACAAGCCGGAGACCACTTACGATGCGGACAACAAAATCTGGAGTGGCAATGATAATCGTGATTACTTTGCACCTGATTTATCGATAGGCGAGATTATTTTCCAGGAGATGCGACGTCATCCGAAGCTGATTGCTCAAGTAAGCACATCTTGTCCTGTCTGTATACATTATTCAATTAACAGCATTTTATATCCCAATCAGATTTCGGATACCGAAAAGACAATATTAACACGGGAGGAGCTTCAATTAAATTCGATTCGTATAGCTAGCTATATGAGATCCTTGGGATTGGTGCAATCGGATATTGTGGGAATTATTGCAAGAAATACTACACACATTTCTGCCGCTGCCTATGGATGCTTCTTTACCGGAATTGCCTTCCACTCACTGAATACAACCTATGACCAATCGACTATTGAACAACTCTATGATATAACTAAACCTCGTCTGATTTTCTGTGATGGTGACGACTATGAGAAAGTGAAATTGGCTACGGAGAAATTGAATGTGAAGATTATTACAATGCGAAACCACCAGAAGGGTTCCATTAGCATTGAGGAGGTCCTATCCACGCCGGTAGAAGCGGATTTTGAACCTGCTCGTCTGGAACAGGGAAATGATCAAACGTTGGCAATTCTGTGCTCCTCTGGGACTACGGGTATACCCAAAGCAGTGACTATAACTAACAGTCACAAAATATTAAACTCCAGCTTGTAAGTTAATTCAGTGATAATGTACTGTATAATATGCTAATTCCTGATTATCTCAGTAATCTGACCATCGATGACGTTCAGTACAGTCACAATACTCTTGACTGGGTATCAGCACTCGTGACACTGGTTACTTCGGGTATTTACAGCACGAAACGCATTATAGTCAGCTCTCCTTTCGATCCTGCGCGTGTTCTCCGCATCATTGAGGAACACAAAGTCACGTGGCTGATGCAGCCGCCTTCTCATACGGCTTTAATAACCAATTGCCCGGAATTCGAGCAAGCTAATCTGCTAAGCATGCGACACTACCTTTACGGAGGTGGTCGCTGCTCCCTGGAGGTGCAACATCGCATTAGGAGTCGTCTACGGGGCGATTACCTGAATGCGGCGTACGGCTTCACAGAGCTGGGCACAATGGTGGCCATGAACAATAACTTTGATGAGAAACCCAATTCGGTTGGCCGTCTGGCGGAAGACTTTAAGATGAAGATAATCGATGAGAATGGCGAGGTCCTAGGACCGAACGAAGTGGGAGAGATATGTGTCTATAGTGGCCAGTATTGGGCCGGATATTATGGCAATCCGGAGGAGACGCAGAAAATACTGGACTCGAGTCTCTGGTTTCACAGTGGCGACTTGGGCTACATGGATGACGATAGCTTCCTCTACATAGTAGATCGGAAGAAGGACATGCTCAAATACCAGGGCATCATGTATTACCCAAACGATATCGAACAGATCGTTTCTAAGATGCCCGGTGTCGCAGAGGTCTGTGTCTTTGGCGTTTGGAACCAGTTTAACGGCGACGAGGCTGCCGCTGCTGTTGTTAAAAATACTGGATCCGAGATACACGCACAGGATGTTGTGGACTATGTGAAGCAGCATTCCAGTGCCGGGTATAAACAATTACATGGAGGTGTCATCATTCTCGACGATCTGAAGCGAAGTGCCAATGGCAAAACCAATCGCCATGCAACCAAAGCCCATTTTCTAGAGGTTAAGGATAGAAACTAGTTCGGCTCAGCTAAAAGAGCTTGCATTTTAGAACTTACATAGTGTTAAGTTCATGTTCTCTATCTCAGAGTAACCTCAATAAAAATAATATTATTCTATATCTATTGAAGCAAGAAAGCACAGCTATACCCTTGTAAACCGCATACGTACACAGTCGGATTTGGTTCTTCTTCCCTGATCCCCACACTGTGGGATATTAAATTTTAGATAGCTTTTGTACTTATTGTCCGATCGTCAGGGCATAAAATTGGAATCCCAATATACAAGTTTTCCAAATTCTGTGAAGTTTAAACTATACAAAAATTTAAATACACACATCGATGTTGGTGTCTCTAGCTCTTATTACATTCAAGACATGTACATTTTATAAATAAGGTGTATCTAGCTCTCATAGTCTAACGACGCACAGTGGCGCCATTTGAGTTTTTTCGTTGCAAAAATCATAACTTTTGAACCAAATAAGATAATCGATCAATTTAAAAAGCATAAGATAGATAATTAATCGTCGCGACGTCTAATTTACTTTGCGATAACATTTTATCGCACTCTAATGTGGGCGAAATTTTTAAATTGTTAATATTATAAAGGCATCTGTACCAAGTTTCATCAAGACAGCTTCAAAATTGAGAGACTAGTTTGCGTAGAAAAAGACAGACACACGGACAGACGGACGGACGGACAAAGCTATATCGACTCGTCTTATCGACCTGATCAAAAATATGTATACTTTATGAGGTCGAAAATGTTACTTTCTATGCGTTGCAAACTTCTATACAAAATTATAATACCCTCTGCAAGGGTATAAAAACTATAGGAAAAGTGATTTTGGTGTATTTCATTTTTCTGTCAAAAATCACGTCAAAAGTGACAAAAAAATTGTCTTGTAAAGTGTCCAAACAACAAAAAGTTCCTTATAAATGACATTCCCAGACTTCAAACTGCCATAACTTTGTCAAAACTGAACCGATTGTCATTCCCAATGCAATTTTGGTAATTTTTTGGCATCTTCTTCAGTTCTACATCAAACACTTATGCACTTTTGAAAATAAAATTTTTGAGACTTTTTTGTCTAAAAAAGCATAAGGGGGGACCCTTACCAATTTGGTTTTTTCAAAAAATAGAATCTTGAAATTGTATTTTAAATCGATTGTGGGTGTCACTATTAGTATAAAAAACTATGGGAAAAGTGATTTTGGTGTATTTCATTTTTCTGTCAAAAATCACGCTAAAAGGGACAAAAAAATTGGCTTGTAAAGTGCCCAAACAACAAAAAGTTCCTTATAAATGACATTCCCAGACTTCAAACTGCCATAACTTTGTCAAAACTGAACCGATTGTCATTCCCAAGGCCACTTTGGTCATTTTTTGGCAAGTTCTTCAGTTCTACATCAAACATTTATGCAATTTTGAGAATAACTTTTTTTTGACTTTTTTGTCTAAAAAAGCATAAGGGGGGACCTTAACCAATTTGGTTTTTTCAAAAAATAGAATCTTTATAGTGTTTGGGCACTTTAAAGGCAAATAATTGTGTAATTTTTGAAAATATGAAATCGAAAAATACGTGTTTGTGGAGGTCTGACCTAGGATTAGAATTCTTTGGGTTTGAAGTAAAGAATTCAATAAAAGTGCAAATAGAGTAGGACGAATTTTCACTGTCACAGATAACAGATATATTAATGAGTTTTAGAAATATTCTAAATTCAAAAGAATAATGATAATGAATAATAAATCATTATTTTACAGCTCTGATCTGCTCATCCAGATAATTCAGACAAAATAGAAGTCAAGGCCAAAACATATCATACAACTAGTGGGTCTTGCTATCAGCTGCACAATCTGCAGCTTTTTTCTTGGCTAGTATAGCTTATCGGCAGAGCTTTTCATTTGGGTGGGCTGTACGCGTATAGATGATAAGTGACGTTTATTAACCGTTTGATAGGGCCAGCGGTTAGCTGATAAACTGATAAGCTGATAAGCGGAAAGCTTGGACGAGCTGTGGCCCGCCCAGGTGGGTTTGCCACGCATTTGTCGTCAGTTGGTGAATGACTTTCAAGCGGCGCTGGAGGACCGCACATCAGTCGACGGCTCTTATCAGTTATCAGGCATCAGTTATCGAAAATGGAAGGCGGCCCCAGCACACAGTTCGATAAATATACAAAAATATGGAGTGGACCAAGGCCGGCGCACTTCTTTGACGCCGACTGTTCCATTGGCAAAATTCTGTTTGCCTTTATGCGCAATCATCCGGCGAATTTGTGCCAGGTGCGTTTCAAGTGAAAACTAATTGAATTCTCAAAATGTTGATTAATGATTTATATTAAATGACAGATCTCGGATACGGAGGGCACTGCCTTGACTAATGGCGAGGCCATTAGCTTTGCCATACGCATTGCCCAGCAGCTGAAGGCGATGAATCTGCGGCAGGACGATGTGGTTGGCATTGCGGGCACCAACACCACATATCTGATGCCGGTGGTGCTCGGCTGTCTCCTCAACGGCACTCCCTTCCATGCCGTCAGCCCCTGGCACGACGAGGCCACCTTTAAGCATCTGTTCTGCATCACCCGACCTCGGATCATATTCTGCGATGGATTCGCCTACGAGCGACTTGGTGCCATTGCCAAAATGCTTAAGGCTCCGGTCTATACGCTCAAGGATCATCGACTGCAGCTGCCGCGTATTGAGGATCTGCTCGAGCCCACCAAAGAGGAGCTGCATTATGTGTAAGTCATTGCGACAGACACTCGACTACCAGTTACCCTGTACCCAGAACCAGAAAGTTAACACGCCGAACATTTCATACCCTTGCCTACAAGCAGTCCACCAGATCAGATCCGATCAGATCAGATCTACATTGAATTAAAAGTACCTATTAATATTACCCAATCTTTTACAGCCCTGAACCACTGATGCTGGGCGGCGATCAAACTGTGGCCATACTCTGCACCTCCGGCACTACGGGTCCGCCCAAAGCGGTTTGCATATCAAACTCCGCTTGCCTCTTTGATTTTGGGTGAAGACCAAATGAATAACTAATAAAAAGTGATGTACAACAACTAATTTGATACTCTTTCTTTAGCTTTGTCACCGGTCAGGATGTGCTGCTGTCATTTAGCACGATTGACTGGGCGCCCGGATTGTTCAACATGCTGTTCAGTTGCTGCCACGGATCGACGCGCTGCATCACGGATCGTGCCTATACGCCGGAGTATATGCTGCAGGTGATCGAGAAATATAAGGTGACGCTGCTCACATTGGCGCCACAGCAGGTGGCTTCACTTTTGAAAGCTCCCACGCTCAGCAAGCATCGATTGGGCAGCGTGAGATTCATCAGCATTGGAGGCGGCAATTGCTATGTGGCTAATCTGCTCAAGTTGCAGGATTATCTGCTGCATGGTCAAATCTCGTATGGCTATGCTCTAACCGAGTGCGGCGGCGTCTCGGCCAATATGGGCGTGGCCAAGCCCTCATCGGTGGGCAGAATAGTGCCGGGTGTGAAGCTTAAAATATTGGATGATGCCGGTCGCAGTTTGGGACATGGTGAAACTGGTGAGATTCTGGTGCACAATGGCAAAGTATGGAATGGCTACTACGGCAATCCGAATGAATCGAAGCGCATGCAGGACTATCAGGGCTGGTTCCACACCGGCGACATGGGCTACTTTGACAACGAGAACTTTCTGCACATTGTCGAACGCAAGCGGGACATGCTGCGCTTCCATGGAGCCCAGTACTGTCCCTACGAGCTGGAGCAGGTCATCGCCGAGCTGCCCGATGTGATTGAGGCCTGCGTCTTTGGCCTGTGGAATGACGTCGATGGCGATCCGGCTGCTGCTGCTGTGGTCAAGATCCCAGGCAGTCGCCTCACCGAAATGGATATTGTGGAATATGTGGCAAAGCGTCTGGTGGTCACCCACAAGCAGCTTCACTGTGGCGTCTTCTTTCTCAACGAGCTGCCCAAAACGGGCAGCGGCAAAGTGCTCCGGCAGCAGGCTCGAGATCAGGCACTGGGCAAAGAGTGGAACGATTGTCGCAATGGCCATTAACTATTTAATTTGTTAGCATTATAAGGCATTTTATTTATTAAATGATTCACACATTCCAGTATTCAATCATTGTTGTTGCTGTTGCTGTTTGTGTTACATTTTCAGTTATTGATTGTGGGTCTATTCAGTTAAACTACCCAAAAAAGTGGAAAATCATCGGAATTACAAACTGGGCGCTAACTAAAATTGCTTTTAGATAGCCGAAAGTATTCATTTTGGCCTTTGTTTTTGGCATTATCACGTGCTTATCTGCAATTGATTAGTTGCCAGTTTGCCAGCTATGTTAGCACATAAATACGCATGCCAGCGAGGGTTGATTGAGATTCTCCTAAATAGAGCAGCAGCTTATCAGACGGTTACAGCTCATCTTAACAGAGCAATGTTATAAACTCTGCAGATTTGGAGAGTGCCCAGTTAAACAAGTCTGATAAGCAGTTTAACTATTCCAGTTTAACAGACTGTTACAGCTCATCTTAACAGAGCAATGTTATAAACTCTGCAGATTTGGAGAGTGCCCAGTTAAACAAGTCTGATTAGCAGTTTAACTATTCCAGTTTAACAGACTGTTACAGCTCATCTTAACAGAGCAATGTTATAAACTCTGCAGATTTGGAGAGTTCCCAGTTAAACAAGTCTGATTAGCAGTTTAACTATTCCAGTTTAACAGACTGTTACAGCTCATCTTAACAGAGCAATGTTATAAACTCTGCAGATTTGGAGAGTGCCCAGTTAAACAAGTCTGATTAGCAGTTTAACTATTCCAGTTTAACAGACTGTTACAGCTCATCTTAACAGAGCAATGTTATAAACTCTGCAGATTTGGAGAGTTCCCAGTTAAACAAGTCTGATTAGCAGTTTAACTATTCCAGTTTAACAGACTGTTACAGCTCATCTTAACAGAGCAATGTTATAAACTCTGCAGATTTGTAGAGTTCCCAGTTAAACAAGTCTGATTAGCAGTTTAACTATTCCAGTTTAACAGACTGTTACAGCTCATCTTAACAGAGCAATGTTATAAACTCTGCAGCTTTGGAGAGTTCCCAGTTAAACCAGTCTGATTAGCAGTTTAACTATTCCAGTTTAACAGACCGTTACAGCTCATCTTAACAGAGCAATGTTATAAACTCTGCAGATTTGGAGAGTGCCCAGTTAAATAAGTCTGATTAGCAGTTTAACTATTCCAGTTTAACAGACTGTTACAGCTCATCTTAACAGAGCAATGTTATAAACTCTGCAGATTTGGAGAGTTCCCAGTTAAACAAGTCTGATTAGCAGTTTAACTATTCCAGTTTAACAGACTGTTAGAGCTCATCTTAACAGAGCAATGTTATAAACTCTGCAGATTTGGAGAGTTCCCAGTTAAACAAGTCTGATTAGCAGTTTAACTATTCCAGTTTAACAGACTGTTACAGCTCATCTTAACAGAGCAATGTTATAAACTCTGCAGATTTGGAGAGTTCCCAGTTAAACAAGTCTGATTAGCAGTTTAACTATTCCAGTTTAACAGACTGTTACAGCTCATCTTAACAGAGCAATGTTATAAACTCTGAAGATGTGGAGAGTTAGACGAGTCTGATAAGAAGTTCAACAGACTGTAATAGCTCATCTGTTATGAACTCTGGAGAGTTTCCAATTAACCCAATTTGATTAGCAATTCAACAGGCTGTTAACGATTATCGTAACAGTACAATGTTGTGAACTCTCTGTGAGATATTGCTAAAGATCTCAGTAGTTCCCAACTAATCGAGTTCTGATAAGCAATTCAGCATACTGATATACATATATTTCTTTTAAAACTGAAATAAAGCTAAAGAATGATCGAGTACTTTTTAACAAACCTCGTCGGTTTACAGTTAAGCAGACTGTTAATGTTCTTAACAGCACTACATAATGTTAAACATATGCAAAATTACCAACTACTTCAATTTATAACTTAACAGATTTTTATAATGGCATTAACAGACTTAAGTATACAAACTTTGTTCACACTATGCAATCTTATCAGAGCTTGATAAATAGTTGCTTAAGATATCAAAACATAACTATTTTTGGTATAGTACAAAAAAATACTAAGAATCGTCAATATAAACAAATTTAAATTACATTTATGCCACATTCATGTTAAGGTCGTGCAAATGGAAATAATATATAAATAATGACAGTTTTAACTGAGTTATGGATGTTTGAAATCCTGGTTTTAAGAAAGTTATGGGAGTTTGAAGCCAAATCTTAAGGAACTTTGAGAAAGTAATGATGTAGACATAATCTAAAGAAAAACTATGACTAATGTTATTTGACAAGTTTATTGACATTTTTAAAGTCTTAGAAAATCGTTTCTAGGTTTTGATTTATACTTGTCAAGACCCACAAACGATTAACAGAGACCCAGAGTCGTAGTTCAAGTTTTTGAGTGATACTTTCAGAATATTTAAGATAATAGTTGTATCTAGTGAATTGGCCCCCTTAGACATCTAAATTCAATAGCTATACTTATTAGTCGCATTCCAGTTCAACAACCCTTTAACCCCTGAATGGGTGAGGGGAGAAGCGAGCTCTCCTCAAACTGATCGTATGTAACCATCTGATTGACAGCTAAGCCAAATTGCACTTTGTACGTGATCTTGTCAGCATTGCAATTGGATACTTTTGCCCCTGCTCCTGTCCCTGCCCCTGCCCCTGCCCCACCCTCTCTCTGCCTATATGCCGAATCAGGGGCAATGCTTGGGTGCAAGTCCTAAAAATAAACTCCATGTTTGCTGCAGCAACAGCAACAGCAGCAAACAATTAAACCGGCACTTAAGACCAAATATTGAATTCATTTTCGGATCGCGAAGGATCGTTGATAATGATCTTTCGCTCTTAAGCTGATTGACAGACATTGAATACTTTTTGTTGTTGTTGTTCTTTTTGCTGTTTTCAATGTCAAGTTCATGAAATACGATCGTTGCACATCTTTTTTGGGGCATTAAGATACACATATTTGTCATTGATCATGCCCACGATCATGCTTTCCTGGTTGTTGTTGTTGGTTGTTGGTTGTTGTTGTTGGTTGTTGATGATCGCGGTATGCGGCCTGCTTGCTCAGGCATATCAAATATGCAGGAAGTGCAAGGCGTAGCCAATTGCATTAGTCTCGCTCTTGTATAGCTGCAGCAACCGCATTTCAAAGCCGAATGGCGCCTGCTGCTTAGCCTGGCTAACTGGGCTCTAAGCTTGATTGATCTTGGCCAGAGTGCGCCGGCGCGATTCTAATTGTCATGCAAATACCAATTATCATTTGTCAGTAACGCCACTTAAAATATTATGTATATGTATAATTAAATGACTGCGAATGATTTCTGATCGCCACAATTCGCAATTCGCAATCTGCAAGCTACGATCAGTGATCAGATCACAGCTCAGATTTCTCTCTGCTGCTGTTTTCTGATTAACTCATTAGCAACTGTCGACCAGCTTGTTGTCAGTCACACAGTTACACACAAACAACGGCTGCTGGTTCAGTTTTTACTATATATAGTCGTATATTATAGTATAGGGGCTAACCATAATTAACGCTTTTAATTGTATAGAAAATTGTTATGCCAATAATTTATTTATGCCTGTCGTCTGTGCTGTTTGAAGGATTGTTTAATTAGTTTTACCATTTGCATATGTCAAAGCAAAGAACCCCGCAGTGATCTAACCCCAACCCCCTGCTTCTGATCAAGCAGCCACTTAAAAGTCGACACAGCTCAACTCACTGGGAAAAATCCTATTAAAGCATCTAATGCAGCGTCTCATTATTGAAAGTGCAGGGCAACCACTCAATTGGAGAAAGAGTGGTAGAATGCAGTAAATTTACACAGCAAAGATAGAACGACTAGAAAATACCCTTCACACATTTAAATCATGCCTGTCTTTTTCATTTTTTGAAATAAAATGATGTAAGGTAAAAGTGAATTTACTGGCTTAACATAAACAAAAAAAATGTGGATGAAAATAATAATAAATAAATGGATCAGCTCATGAAATTAATGGCCAACAATAAATTAACCATTAACTATTTATAATAAATAAAAAAAATAATCTAGAAAAAAAATCACCAGATGACATCGGTCTCTTAATAAATAAATATGCATAACTTTAACTTTAATTTTTAATTATCTTAAATCTAACATTTTTAATAATTTATTTTATTTTTGGCATATTTCATTAAATGTCTCGATTCGACTATCTTTAGTCGACATTATATGAATAAATAAAATAATTTGTGAATGAATAGTTCTCGATTCAAAAAGAAAATAAATCTAGCAATATATGCCCTATATTTGAATACCCTATAAATGTTCACATATCGAATAGCAGAACAACAACTTTGACACATTGCCAACGACATGGAAGATCGTTTGGGAACACACAATTTATGGCGCTTAAATTGCAGTCATGCGCATGAGCGGCAACGGCTGACAAGATCAGCGTAGCCCTTCTGCTACTATAACCCCAGCCCCCCCCCCCCCCCCATTACTATTACACCACCTCCCGACCCCACCTTGTTCCTTGTACAGCCCCTATGCAAGGAACTGAATGCGAGTGCGGCTTTAGGCGGATGTTTGGTGTCAAAACATGCAGCTCATTTTCCCTGGAATTTCAGAGTTAACCGCGGTCTGCGGATCCTTATGCCACCCGTTACCCGTCCGTCTCCGGCTCCGACTCCGGCGAGTTGGTTAATTTATGTTAGCGACGTGTTTGCTAGTGAAAACAAACGATCTTCGATCGTGCTGGGCTATAAAAATAGAGTTCGAAACTCGTTGCTGATGTTGCCTGTTGATGTTCCCTGTTGCCTGTTGCTTTTATCAATTTGTGTTCATTTCTAAGCACGAATCGGCCAGCATAGATCATAAAATGGTTACCCCCAGCCATGGCCATGGCCATGGTCAATGTAAGGAAACAACAACATCAACATCAACAACAACTACGAAATTAACATAATTACCGCTGGGGCATTGCTTTTATGAGAGCCGCCCCGAACGTGTCAAAATGAAAAGTGTTGCATGATTAGCGCGTAAATAACACGGCCACGGCATAAATCTCAGCGGAGAAGCCGACTTTAGAGTTCCAGCAAGGAGTTCTTGCTCCGGCAAGATAATCAAATAAATGTAGCGATTAATAACGATGAAGATGCTAGCCAAGGAGGCCGGAGACAAGACCAAACCGACATCAGGGGGACAGAGAGGGGAAAGAATCCAGCGTGCTCTACTCTATAATGCCCGACTAGTGAATACCCTGTGCGAATTTAATTCTTAAATTGAATATTTAGTTTTTTAAAATGCTTTCCCTTCATACATACTATATGCATATAGAATGGAAAAATCTGTTTAAGATTTTGTGTTTTAATAAAAAGTTTATATATATATATTCATATTTATAATAACAGAAACGGGAACGAATAGCTTTAAAATTTAACTCAAATGTTAACTCAAAAAATGGTTGAAAGAAATATTAAATTAAAAAAATATATTTGAAATTAGCTTGAAATGTTTCCCTATCGATACGAAAAGTTTGATAATAAACCGAATATATTTATATAATATATACATGCATAATATTTGAAACGAATTTCCAGAAATTAAGCCACCCTGCAGCATTCAAGAAATACTGATTATTAATATGGTGCTTAATTTTAATTTAATAACAATTTATTCCCGCGCCTATACCGTATGGAATTGGAGAGGCCTGTAGGCTAATAAATATACCCCATTTATCCATTTGTCATAGGGTATAAAGAGAAAGAGAGAGGTAGACTGAATGAAGATCGATGTGGCTGCTGATGTGGCCAACTGGCGGTTTTGTGGCCAGCTGTTTTGATTCGCCTGGCGCCTGAAGCTGCCTCTCGCCTCCCGTTGTGGGAGGTGTGAAATCTGTGTGAAGAGCGAGAGAGAGAGAGAGGGCGGTGAGGGAGGGGGAGGGGGGGACAGCTGGCAACATATTGCCAAGTTGAAGTTGCCAGCGGGCCAACATGACACATTGCTGTAGCATAACTTGGTCAGTAATAAGCGGCAACAGCAACTGATATGGCTTATGTCCCATGGCTGGCCCAGGATGAAACCGGCCAACTTGTTGCTCATATCGCAGATGCTGCGATAGACACCAATTCCTTAACACGTTCCAAGCCCGCAGGCCAGCAAAAATAAAACAAAAAAATATGTAAAAAAAATAAAAATAAGAACTTGTTAAGAGCAAAATGTTGTTAGCAGCGTAGCTGCAATCACTTCTTGCCTCTTATAAAGTACAATTTCTTAGCGGTTTCATATTACCGTTGCTCAGCATTAGCATCAGCATTCAGTATCAGTATCAGAATCCGATTCCGAATCAGAATCAGACGCGGTCAAGGTCTTCACAGGTGTCGCTGTAACTTTCATTGAGACATTGACACTGCATACCGATTCTGTACATACATATGTATATATATATATAAATTTATATATATATAGAAGATATATTGTGCTGTTTACCAGCTGCATGCAACTTCCTGTCGCCTTGCGCCACACACATAAATTAGTTTTCCATGTTCACTTGTCACTTCTATCTGAGGCAGCAACCCGTTTGGCTTGCGGGTGTCCAAAGCCGCATTCAGAATTCCAAATTCCAAATTCCACATTCCGAGTTCCCAATTGCAATGACCAATGTGATTAAGCTTATCCACCAAACTGCCTTGGCCAATTGAATTTGCAAGCCATTTTGGCCAGCAGCCCTAACTAATTGACAATTGATATACCCTGTTTAAGAAGAGCATACTAAAGTTGTGCAAATGTAACAAACTGAAGACGACAGCTAAAACTTTATCAATTTATTTAGTAAATAAATGTTTGAAGCAAAAATAGAGATTTTATTTCGTACATAGAATTCAAATGGAATATTAATTTCAAAATACTAAAAAAATCAAAATATTTAATTTTCAGTGCTAGCTGATTTGTTTAGCTAAAACTAATGACAAATGCTTTAAAGCTATTTAATCATTTATGTATGCATTTATAAAGATTACGGATATTTATAGCCCCAGTTTGATGAAGATAGCTTACAGACTAAAACACTAAGTTTGCATATAAACAGACCGATAGTTAGTCGGACATATGTATCTATATCTACTCGGCTATTAATGCTGACTAAGAGTAAGTAAAAGTAAATGTCAATTGAAAAATATGTGTGGGAAATTCGAAACTGTGTACAGGGTATCTGCTGGTCAGGCACTCTCTTGACTTGACTCTTGTTGCATTTTAGCCCAACAAACCTTGATAAAAACTTACCTTTTTTGGTAGGTAAGCGGCTTAGTGCCCTTGAATTTTGGGTGGGCCTTCGCGGCGGCTTTGATAAGTGACTGCAAAATGCAGCCTGCTATCAAAGAGTGTCTGGCAATGCACAAAGTAATTGAATTTAACACAATTTACAATTTTAAGGTCGAATGTAAAAAGCAGAAGAGAAAAACTGGCAAATATGCTATAAACAACCAACAACAAGTTTTAATCATTGACAAGTTTTAACTGTCAATTTCATGTTTAATTCACAGCTATTGGACAAAGCTAAATGTGAAAATAAATCATGGCTAATTTTTATCAAAATCTCGTAACCCGTATGAAGACCTGTCTGAATTCTACACTTTTTCATGGGACTCTTCTTATTGGATTTTATGTTTACAACTACGTCGACTAGCCAAAATACTTGGGAGCAGTGGAAAAACGTTTATATGGTAAGAAACAGAACTAACATGAGTGGAATTGAATAAGGTGATTTTACATTTTCAGGTAATTCATCTACAGATAAAAAAAGTGCATTTAAGAGAAGATAGTAGTTAAAGGAAAATATAATATTAAAAGAAAAATGTTTAGAAAGTAGCTAAAAAATTACTAACAATAATTGTACTTACAGATATAAATTAATATTAAATTGAGTGTTTAACTAAAAACCAATTATAAATGGATAGCACAGGATATTACGGGAGTTCTGCAAATACTCAACTAGCCTATATATACATACATACATACTATATAGTACTATATAAGTTCAGGTTCAAAGACCCTACAAGAAAAACAAGACCTAAAACTAATGGTCCAAGCTGCCGGCCTGTCTGCCAGGCAAACACTTTTACTCCGCTTATCGCAACAGCCATAAATAAAGCTCACGTCTATTAGCGTTGTCATTAATTTTCCTATTTGGAAAATATGCAAATTAAATGCTGATTAATTGCTGGCAGGAAAAAGTGAATCGTTCGTTCGTTTTCCCTATCTAATGCAATGTCGGTTTGTCTTACGAGTTACGAGAGTTGAGTTTCAGTTTCAGTTTATTTGTTAGGCCGCACGATCTTCAGGTGTTTCCGTAGTGTAGCGGTTATCACGTGTGCTTCACACGCACAAGGTCCCCGGTTCGAACCCGGGCGGGAACAAGTCTACTTTTTTTATGCATTTTATTTTATTTTTTTGCACGCTATTTTATAGTTATATTTAGGTACTTACATGTGTAACTATATTGCCTGGCCAAGAATCAAGTTCATGCGTGTAGAGGCCAGGTTTCACGCAATATTAACATATATGTATATATATATATGTATATACTGCACCTAAAGCTAGTTTTATACGTTTTTAATGAGCCGCATTTTACGATCATTTAGGTGTGTGTGTGTGTGTGTGTTATATTTATAAACATACAACCCTCGGCACGCACCAATTTTGAACTGTTTAACGACCCGCCAATGTCAGCCCCTGCTGCCTGATTCCCAATCCTGACACTTTTATGGTTTCCATTTATTGACCCTGTGTGTCTTTTATTGGATTGCCTGCCTGCCTTCTCATCGCATGCCACCCAACGCGGAAGCGGAATGTTCTATTCAATTGTTGTTAACTTCAAGAAAGTAGCCTTTAAAATTTTATAGATTTTGCTGACGGATGCTGCATTCAAATTAAAATAAAAATTAACAATATAAAGTACTTGCATAGCTATATTTAAAACTGCAGTATATATATATATAAACTAGTAGGGTTCTGTGTACTAGTGTTTTATTTTCAGCCTTATAAAACATTAAAACATGTTTTCTACTTTATAGAAATTCCCTTTCAGTGGCATTGCCACTCACTGTACCAACTAAATGTCATTTGGTTGTCCTGCCCTCGCAGGTTTCCGTAGTGTAGTGGTTATCACGTGTGCTTCACACGCACAAGGTCCCCGGTTCGAACCCGGGCGGGAACAGTTATTTTGTTTTTAGACTTATTTTACTATTTTTAGTTGTCAACTTTTTAAATATATTTTTGATAATTATTTTTTAGGTACAAACTTAATTTATATATAATTATATTAAAAAAGTAATATGTAGTCAGTTGCTTACATAAAGCTTTACCAGCAAAAGCTTTACTAACAAAAGCTTTTGCTGCGTCAATAGAGGGCTCGTCCACTGCTGGTCGTTTAAACCGTTTGCATATAGTGGAAAATTATTTAGGTAGCACCTCAACTCACCAACATACACAAGGGGATGTAGCTCAGATGGTAGAGCGCTCGCTTAGCATGTGAGAGGTACGGGGATCGATGCCCCGCATCTCCAATCAACTTTTTCTACAATATATATTTTTTTTAAATATAGTTGAAACATATTTTTAAGTTTAAATTGATAAGCTATTTAAAAGACAGCGACATTTCTGTAAAAGTACTCAACCATTATTTAGTTTCGAATTTCTACTGTCTAAATCTAGATTCGAGACTCACTTAAATGCTTCACAACTGCGACTTTCACACAGTTCCCACCCGAAACCAGAACTGACATGTTATGTAATCGGGTTCTGAGCTTCAGTTTTTGCTCGTTTCCCGGCTGTGCACCCATTGCTCCGAGCAGGAAGAGTAAAATATGCTGGGGCAGAAGTCGCGGCCACTAATCCAATTAAGCATATTCATCATATTCCCACAAATGCAGGCCATGAACTAGATATACAACCAAAACAGTCTACCATCGAGGAGGGAGGGGCTTTAGGAATATTGTGAAAAATGCTGACATTTCCGTCATGTTGCGTGGATTAAAACCTATTTAATTGAATTTAACTGGAGTGCTGTCAAGTTAACTCTCAATTTTCAACACATTTCATAATATTTTACAAGACGTGTTGTCAAAATAATGACTCAAATGAATAAGTAAATGTATCGTAGTCCAGGACACCGTTGAGAATCTGATTCGGCGCTGAAATAAAATTAATTGACATGTCAAAAGGCTTATAATAATTAAAAAAATACAAAATTAAAAAAAAAAAATAATATGAAACAAAATTATTAATTAAAATTACACAGCATATAAAATATCGAAATTCCTCACAGATTTATCTTTATTATTGCATCTTTTCTAGAAGTTTTTATTGTTTTCATTAATTATTTCACAGTTGCAGCTAATCGAGTATTGAATTTTTAAAACAAACTTAACATAGCTATCTATCTAAATGGTCTTAATATGTAAATATATCTTTATATCGCATGGATATTTGAAAAATGCGTAAAATCGAAAGTTATTTGCTGGAATCACTCAGCGAATGAAAACAGGTTAAAGAAACATTTTGTGTCCCAAACTCCGTTGTTCAATCAAAATGTGCATATTGAACCGTAAATTAACAAATTGCCCCCGTGTAATTCCAATATTTGCTATCTAATCTCTGGTATCCACTTCAGATTTGCGTCCTGCATGCCGTCAATCAACGGCATTGGCTTTCAATAATTGCAATGGGACGGGTAAACCCGCTACCCACGTAGGGGGGAATGGGGGGGCTTGTGATTCAGTCAGAACGGTGTATTCTCCATACGTCACGTAGACAGTCGAAACAGCACCCATGCATAAACTGGAAATCAAAAACTGCAAGCCAACTCGAATGGCTATAAACTTGTGCAAAACGAAAAAAAAAACACTGCAGAAAACAAAATAAACTATCGATTGCAGACGTCGACTAAAATTATTTTAGACAAGTCGGCAAAAACAAGAAAGAAAAACTTTCAATATAAGTAATATCTGAAATAATGTACAAGTATATTTAATATTACACAAAAAATTTATTGGCCATAAATAAAAGATATATCAAAAGTTTGTTCAAATATTTTTGCGAAATCCATATAAAATAGGCTAAATTCCCAAAAAGTTGAAAATGGAACATGTTTTTTATTATTCTTCCACTTCAGATTTCCAACAAGCAAAGTTCAGAAAAAAAATATTTTTGTTGGACATGCTATACGAGAAAAAATAATTTTTTTATTTTATTTATATATTTGTTAAAATATATGACCTTGAAGATTTTCCTTTCACGTCTCTTTCAGCTCTAGTTAGTGTGCAATATTTATCTAATCAGAAATTAAGACAGTTCCTATATGAATACAATCGACACGCGACTAAAAGTAAGTGCACCTAATGTCAATTATAGCGGTAACGTTACCAAACACCATATTCAAAGCTTACGTATCGAGCTCTTTACACTTACACATACGCACAAAATTGCTGCTCAGCAATATTGCAATTATCAATTATAGCAATGGCAACAATAAACGAGAACGCTGACGATCAGCTGACGCGATTAACGCAAAAGTGAAAGGTAAACAAAAACAACGACGACAGAAGCGCCAGCCAGCGATTCTTATTTGGACTTCCATAGACTGGCTTCTAATCAGCCAGCGCAATTAAAGCTGACGGCTCTTATAGCAGCGCGCAATGCGTCGGAGAGCGTGTAAACGGAGAGCGCGAAAGAGAGAGAGAGAGAGAGAGAGCGAGAGAGAGGAAGCACCTTCGCTGTGTCATAATGATCTTCAGATTCCCGCTGATAAGCAGCGTCAAATTTGTTGAAAAGTTCGTTGAAGTGCGCGTGCCGCCAACTGCTGCGTCATCAACCCTTATGCTTTGTGCTTTATGCTTTATGGTTTTATGTTTGTCGCTTTTTGTCGTGGAAGTCTAGATATGGAAACGAACACGAAGAATAATTTGCACGAAAAATAATTCGATTGGAGCATACATTTTTCCAAAAATATTCATTTCTTTATTGGAATGAATAAATACACACAGTTGAACTTCCCTAACTCAAATTGAGTGGCAATAGAGTTTAGAGGCAACATTGCATGCAATTAAATGTATACAGCTATAATTATAAACTGTTGTACAAATTTAATATAACTTAATATCTCTTAATGAATCCTAATTTTATGACTTTGGTTTGGATATTTTGCAACAACTATATTTTCTACCGATTCGAAATAAACCTTTTTTATATCCAGCATAAAAGGAGGTTTTGTTAATACTTATGAAATATCTGTCTTAAAGCTGATAACTGCTTTGAATTTAATTTTTTGCAGCAAACATCAATTAGATAATGAATTAGGCATAAGGGAATCTTCCAGTCCTGCCCGTAAGTTCGTGTCACGTGAGCTCGTGTCATATAAGTGTGTGTCACGTGACCAGCTCTGGCAGCAAGCAGTTGTCGCACCATCGGAAAGTACGAAATTGCATTGTGCTTGGGGTTTGTTGCCAAGTGCTGAAGATGAGCTTTTGTGTCGGCTGCTGCGTTCGCTGTTGCCATTTGCCTCGGTTTTTTGTTGTTTTTTTTTTGTGTTTCGCCTATTCGTGCGAAAAATGTTCAGCAGCGTCGAATGAATGAATGAATTCGAATGTGGGAACTTGAGCGATCAGCAGCAGCAACAGTAAAAGCAACAACAGCAACAACAGCAACAATAGCAACAATAGCAAAAGCAGCAACGACAGTCGCGTCATAATTTCGCCATTTCAAGGCCTACGTGACTTGTCTCACACACATGGAAATGGAACTGGGTCTGTGTCTGGGTCTGGGTCTGGGGTGCAGAGTCTCCGAGTTCTCCGCGCTCTCTGCGTTCTCCGCTCGCTCGCTCGCGTGACACTTTTTGTTGTGATGTTTGTCGTAATTTGAACGCAATTTGTTGTTATATTCTCCACAGCTATTTATTCAATTATAGCACACGCTACGTATGCGTAACATTTTTGCACCACATGATCTTGACGGTTGCCACACGTGCTAGCCGAGCCGTTAGGTCTTTGACTGTCGAGCGAGATAGACAGATAGTGCTCTCAGCTGATAATACTCAGGGGGCGAGCCAAATTATCTGTTGTATCTGTGCCACAACGCGGATAAATCGCATAAAGATGGCCCACAAAAACAATAAACAGTGCCTAAAAAACTGCAGCACGGCTACAACTTAAGAACTTAGGATCAGATAGAACAACAAACAGAAAGGCCACCGTCTACCACCCGCTGATTGTTTATAGAATCACTGAACGTCGCGCTTTGGGCGTCGAGCGATTTACTAATTCCAACAAAAACCAATCGCATTAATTTTTTTTAGCAAATTAAGTGGTCCCGGCCTAAAATATCTATAGATCGTTTTAAAAACCATCGAAAAAGAGCAAACCCAAAAAAAAGATGATTAATATTTTTAGAATGTTTTAAGCATAGTATAATTTATTGCATGCAATTTCATTTTGTTTTTTTTTTTTTTTGTATGTAGTCTTCAGTCTTAAATTATAGAAATTTGTTTAATCTAAACAAAATAGGGACTACATATATCTAAGTGCTATCATTAAGGTATAGGCTATGTACAATTATGTATTAAATATACTATGCTATACTATAAGATCAGGAACTATAGCTTGTGCGTTTCGGTTCGGTTCGGTTCGGTTCGGTTCAGTGGTGGTACATCCATTGGGTGGGTGTTGGTGGGTGGGTGCTCAGAGGGCGGCACTATACTTCAGCCAGAGAATAGTCAGCAGTTGTAGCAACAATAAATGATGGCTGTAAATGTGCATAGAACAGAATTAGGTAACATTTGGGATAGGGTGATATTAAAGTGAGAGAACATGCCAAAAAATACAACCAAATTTATTATGAAATTTGTAATTTTGCTTTTAAATATCATTATAATTTTTTTGTGTTTTGTTACATGCCAAATGCGAAATGAATAAAATGTTTATAAATTTAAAAAACCATGCAAATAAAAAATTACCCAACTAAAGAAAAATATTGTTCATATTTGTCAAACTACTACGCCACGCTTACCATTAGGAGTACATTTTTTTAATTTCAATCCACTTGCAAAAACGCACTTTTTATACATATTTTTTATAATTTAGATTTTATTTCTTTTTTTTTTAAGTTTTAATATTTTGTATTTTTCATGCTGTTTTCGTCGCTTTGCAGCGCTTAACTTCAGTGCACAAAACTTAAGTATAATTAAAATTTGTTAGTCTACAATGTTTAGGCAAATTTTTAAAATATAATAAATAAATATCCTAATAAATATATATTTTAAGTAAATTAAATTTATATCAAATAATTTCACACACATTTTTCGATTTCGTATTAAATAAATATATAATTACAAGTTAGTCTAAATTATTAATTGAAATACAATTTTTTGATTTGTGAGTTTATTTTTTTGGGTTTTTTTTTTTCTTTGTTTGTTTTATATTTTCGTTTGTCGTTGGCTTTATTGTTTCGTTTATGGCTTTTTAATATTATTTAAGTAATTATTTTAGCCACATTTCAGATTGGCCTGCAGCTTAAACTACACACTGAGAGGCAGCGAGGTTCGACTTCGACAATACCACAAAAAATCGATGTGGGTATATATGTATGTATGTATATAATAATCAGCTGACGAATCTTAATAGTAAATCTATTTACAAAACAAGTTTCGCATGCGAACTATTCGAATTGTCACATTTTACACATACATTTCGACTCCTGTTCTTTTAAATTATACTCGAATAATATTATAATATATACTATGGGGTATATATATTACAATATTATGTCATAAGGAAAACATATTTCATACTTTTGCAAGCTTGCATTGTTTTGTTGTAGAGTTTTTGAGTGGTCGTATTTTTGAGTATTATTATTCATGTTATCGGTTGAAAAGTTTTAGCAGAGACTCAAGTATTTCAAATAGCCTGAATACAACTATCAATAGTTAATGCATAGCTAAAACATATTTGGCTTATTAAGCTATTTGTTTTTTTAAACTAAAAAAAATAATTATAATTATGAGCGTGCAATTTGCTTTGTATTTTAATTTCTGTATACATTTGCGTGATGGATGGTTCGGTGCCGATTGGAAAAATCTTAAAAAATACTCGAGACTCCGTTGTAATACATTGTTGTTTGATATTCTTCTTCTTTTTTATAGTTTGCATTGATTTAGGCAGCCACAACATAGTTATCGATAACTATCGACATCAAATGTGCGCTGCATCAAAAATACTTTTTTGAACCACAGTCGTTGGGTAGATAATATATGGATATACATAAGTATAGAGTGATGTGGTGTAAATATGTGCTATGCAGTGTAATGCGGGTGTGTGTATATATGTATATGTTATGTGTGTTGGTGTATGTGTATGTGTGTGTTTCAAACTTGCAAATTACAATATCGCATACTCAAGCCAAACTTTTTACAAGATCTTGCTCGATTTCTTAGTTATATAGTGGGTTTCCACATGGGCCCAATACATACAGATGTACATATTATTGCAATTACATTTAAATGCTTTCAAAAAATAAAAATATTCATCAATTAAACAACTTGCCACACTTTGTACGTTTTTGAATACCAATAAAATAAACTATGTTACTAAAAACCAAATAAAAATGTTTAAGAAATTTTGAAAAAATTATAAATGTTAAAAAAACACAACAACCAAAAAAAAGAAAGATATTAAGTGTCAAAATAATTTTGCAACAGTACAAAATGTGAGAAATGTAAATGTCAATAAGTTAATGCCAATAAAAATTAAACAAGTTTAGATATTGTTTAGGTAAATTTTGAAAAAGTTAGAATAGTTTGTTTAGGATTTTAAATGTTGTTTTGTTTTTTTTTTTTGGGCAAACTCACAAATCAGTCTGATCGTAGTAGAGCGAATCATCGCCAGCGGTGCCACGCCCATGCGCCTCCTGTGTTGCATCCTCGTAGCTGCCCTCCTCTCGCGAATCCAACTCTGGTTCGTCTTCCTCCTCGTCGTCCTCCTCCTCCTGCTGCTCCTCGCTAGTCACGGGCATCATTCGTACGTTGCGCTCCACACGATCGCTGGTCTCGCTGAGCGCCAAGGCGGGCATTGGCGAGCTGCTTTCCCAGCTGCTGCTCTCGCCAGGCGTTGCCAGACTGCTGGCCATTGTCGTCGTCGTCGTTGTTGTTGTGCTGCTGAACTCGAGCAGTCGCTGCTGTCGTCTTGCATTTGCCGCCGCATTGCGTTTGCCAGCGTTGCCAGATCGCTGATTTTTCCCGCCTGCATTTTGCCGTTGCCTGCCGCCTCTGGGTGCCTTTTTTTTGCTGGCACGCGGCTTCTGCTGCGCACCTTTGGCGTTGCCACCCTGACGCTTGGCAGCAGCTGCTCCAACACCCGCGCCGTGCTTCTTGCCACATTTGGGCGGCGGTAGGCCATTTGTGGCTGCCGCAACGCGCAAATTTTTGCAACGCTGCGCTTTGGGACCGCGCCGGCGTAGATCACCTGCACCCGCTGCCGCTGCCGCTGCCACTCCCGCTCCCGCTCCCTCTCCCGGTCCCGCTCGGTGTCCACCTCGCCTCTGGCAATTGTGATCATGGGGCCGGCACTTGCGCAGCTTCTCTTTCCTCTTTTGCTGGCTACTGCTAATGTTACTGTTACTGTTACTGTAACTGCTACTGCTACTGTTATTGCTACTGCTAATGCTACTGCTAATGTTACTGCTAGTGTTAATGCTACTGCTAGTATGGCCGCTGTCGCTTTGACTACTGTTACTAATACTAATCTTCAGGCTGCTGGCGCTGTCCGCAGGCACAGGAACGTTACTGCTACTATTACTACTACTACTACTTTTGCTGCTGCTGCTGCTGCCGCTGATGCTGCCACATGTCGGGCGCGCCTTAAAGTGGGCCGCTTCGATAAGCTCGATCAGCGGCTTGCCGGTATCACAGAGTTGGCGCACGCCATGCTTGACGCGATTGGCGCCAAAATTCTTGGCTATTAGCTGCTCCACCCGCAGCTGCGGCACCGTCTCAGTGAGCGCATTCGTGTACGTCGATAGCTTGCCCAATGTCCGGCTGGCCGGAATTTGCAAGTGCCGCGGAGCGCCAAAGCGATTCAATGCCAAATAGAAGACCCGCCTCGCATTCGAGTTGTAGGTGGAGGAATATGTGTTGTAGTTATGCAGCTCCATGTTCTCATTGAACACACAGTCGTCGGTGAAGTCTTTCTGTAACAGTTTGAAACTAGAATTAAATTATTTGGCTATAAAATAGTCAACATTAAATACCTTAAAGCTACATAAAACTATCAAAAATGCATGAAATACAATTCAAAATATATGTGACGATCTTATGTTAAGAGAAATGCTAGAGTATAGCGCACAAATCAAACTAACATTTGTCCTTTAGATAGCTGCAAGCTAACAGCGCGCTAACATTAGCATGTTTGGCTAACAGCTGTGTTTAAATAGAAGCGCTGTTAACATAACATTAACATTTACTATTTGTTTTAATCTCTAAGTACTTTTAATAATTGAGTAGAAATTTAAAAAAAAAAAACTAAAAGTAGCTAATCTTAAAACGTTAATAATTTGAATTTTAAATATCTATAATTCAAGGTGGGATTAAGAGGGATGGGAAATTAATAATCAGATAAGTCAATTTTACTTACAAGCGTAAGTATTAACTAAATTCTGAATAAAGATCACACGCTGCTTTTTAGTATTTTATAAATAAGTTAGATGCTTATATAAAGAGTAATCTAGCCAACTCATAGAGAGCAACAAGTATCTTATGACCGCGTTGATGGTTTCTCATATGCATAACAAACAACTGGACCAACTCACGGGAATACTATTGTCGAGTTGAGTTAACAAGAAGAGAATACAAACTGTTTGGGGCTACCTACAGTTGAGAATGGATGTCGTCGGTTGCCCTTTGTATCTCATAGAATGCGTATCTGTTAGATAAATGTGCTCATTATCACAGGATGTGCTCGCTATCGGCGTTTGCGATCGATAGACGCCTCCGGCACCCTACCCAGATCCTAGCACCGACCACTGCCACTGACCCTCACCCTGACCCTGATGCGAGACCCGGTCATAAAGTTGCCTAGTTTATGAATGCCACATGACAGCCGCACAAAAGGACAACAAACAAGTCGCAGACTTTAAGTATTTTGGTTTTCTTGGTTTTTAGGTAGAAATGTAAATCAGCCACAAAGGATTTGCCGTCACTTGCGGCTGCCTTTAGTCTGGCCTTTAGATGCACCGGCACCGCGCTTTGCTTGCCCCATCGGGCAGATCAAATTCAATTAACAACATTGAATTAATTCGCTTGTCAGGCAATTAAAATTGTTGTTTGGCTAAAGCGAAAACAACGGAAAACTCGTGGAAATGTCGCCGCTTAAATTTAGAAATTAATCAGCCAAATGTCGCGCCAACTTTCAACTGGCAACCGGCTACACCAATTTGATATGAAATGAGCCATCAAATGGGGAGTTGCCTGCGGAATATGGTAAAAATGTTGACGCCATTTCAAAGGGCAGACATATTTTTGACATATGTGGCAACACAATGTGGCGGGGAGCAGGGAGCAGGGAGCGAATCTCAATGTCTCGACGTCTGCAATCTCTTTTATGATTTTTCCTAGCATTTTGCCGCTATTTTTAGTTGAAATTAAGTGAAAATTGCAGAACGAAAGCAAATGAAATGAAGTTGTATACACAGTTAGCGGTAACTGCTATCAAGGCCATTAGCTGAGGTATCTCCGCTGCCCGGCTGCTCGGCTGTGATCAGGCTGGCGCCAGGTGGATAGGGTCACGGCTCAAGGGTTATCGCAATGGAACACACACGCCTACAACAAACCCAAAACGACACCACTTAGAAAACAAATTACGGCTCAGCATCAACATTCTTTCGGGGCGCCTTATCAGCCCGAACAGGACCATAACAATGATAATGCTTGCTGCAACATATTCATTGGCCTTCGAGGCATGACTGCGCCTTAATTGATCACCGCGGGCGGTCACCTTTTCCTTGCCTTGGTTGTTTGTAGACTTATAGACTTGGAAATTATGCAAATTAATAATCACAAATCACATTTGTATACTCATACTCATATATGGCTATAACATTTTAATTGGCCAACAGCGCTGACTCAGTCACACAGTCAGGCACATTGGACCTAATTCAATTTATGAATTGGCAAACGTTTCGGGATCTCATTTAGCTGCCCCATTAGGCAGCTAATCAAGTCAGCTGCCACACAGTCACAAGATCGCAAGATCATTGCTTGCCAGCAGGACTGTAAAAGCAAAAGCAAAAGTAAACAAAACAAATTCAAATAATTCACAAGTGCAAGCAAATCTATTTTAAAGCTGCTGAGAAAACTGCACTAATGGAAATACATATATACATATTTAAATGAGCTATTTCAATGAAATGGTGGGGACTTTTCTTTTTTGGTTTCGCTTATCACGTGCACAACGACAATCATGCAAATAGTATAAATAAATCTATAAACAATTTTGTTTGTGAAATATGTACTAATTACAAATATTATTATAGCAAACGGAAAAATACCGTTTAAGATTGTAAAAACAATTGTTGGAATTTTTTAAACATATTGAAGTTTTTTCTACCTATATTAAAATCTATTGTATATTCAAGAATTCAAAAATAAGGCTTTACTTTAAAGATATTAAAAATAATATTTGTATAACGGAATTTGATTAAATATTGATATATTCTGAAGTTAACATGTGGTCAAGCTAGCCATAGACAAACCAAAGAAAGCAAGCTCATTTTAAAATTTAATTTGAACAAACGGATATTGAAATGTCAGCCATAACAAATTGTTGCCACTTCCGTTGGCCAACAAAAACTAAACTAAAACTATTTCCATAATGCGAAAACTATGTAGAAAGCATCAAATTTAGATACGAGCGACCACTTGAATTTCAGCTAGAGAGTCCGTCCAACTTGTGGGTTCTGCTTTTCAAATGCACGGACGGTCGCCAAAATAAACAAAAGCCGCCCCAAAAGAGAACCGCCCACTTGACCAACTTAGTGAAATGAAATGCTTGCAATGTGGCTCTGTGGCGGCGCCTTCAAAGGGCCCGTCGCGCCAGGCTACAAAGCTTTCCGCTGCTGAAGCGCATCAATCAACACCAAGAGCCAAACGGCCTAGCTGTATCTCAGGCTGTAAATGTATCTGTCAGATACAAAACGCAAACGCCGCAGCGCCTGACAGAATTGGCACAGATGCATCTATTTTGGCGGTGCATGCGAAAAGGTCAAAGTGCGGCGACAACTTGAAACTGAAAACAATTCCCAACTCTAACGGCAGTCGCTTGGCGCCAGTTTAAATGTGTCGTGTGTTTGTGTGAAGGCCAGAAAGTGTCACATTAATTATCGACAGGACACGCCAGGACCCTCCTCACTTGCCACTTGACGACGCAGCCAAAAAAGCAACGCAAACTGTAAGGAAACCCGATAAAGGACAAGGGTTGCCCCTTGGGTTTTTCTTGTTGTTGCTGTTGCTGTTGTTTCTTGTTGCGCTTTGTTTTTGTTCACTTCACTCGACGCACTTAATTTTGTTATTTATCGCATTGCGTTTCGGGACTCGGCGGGCCCTTTGTTTGTTTTGCTTTTGTTGTTGCACAACAATCGAAAATTTGCCGCTCCAGTTTTAGATAACGGCCACATAATTGTAATTGAAATAACAATTTGAAATACAATGAAAACAATCGATCAACATTTTGTTACTAAAAAACTACGAGCCAGATGCAAAAAATAGATATTGTTTCCAGTTTATAGAACATATGGTAAGTAAAAGAAGTAAATCAAATATTAAATGATTAAATTAAATATAACTCGTACTGGGTTGTATTAGAATTAAAAAAAAGATATATATTTAGTCTATATTAATATCTAGTCTTGACTCTAGTTTCTAGCCGTAAATTGTTAGTTTTCAATAAAACGTGCAGGATTTAAATGAAATAGTCTTAAGTTTAGTCACTAGATTGGCTAGATCTTAGGGTTGTTTACTTACCGAGGCATAGACTGAACCACAGGCATCCATACAGAGATACAAGCAGGTTGCCACACTTTGCACCTTAATGCGACCCACATCCACAGTTGAGCGCTGCAGTATGGCTAAAAGAGAGAAAAAGAAAGCAGCGCATAAGTATTAATTAATTATCAATCAATTGCCAGCTGCGAGAGCTGCACAAAAGCCGCTTGATTAGCCGACCCAGAACCAGTGTGTCAGGATGTCAGTCGAGTGCCCAAAACCCAAAACCCAAAACCCAAAGCCGACCAAGCCAAGACCCAAGCAAAGCTGTTAATTAAATGTCTGACACCTTTGAATGCTGTCGGAAAAAATAAAATTGGCCAACAAAAATAAATGCAGCTTACGATTAAAGTTACAAAAACAAAAAAAAAAGATAATCTAAAAGCTATTACGAGCCCATAAAAAACCACATTTAATCGGACAAGACAAATACGCCCTCTCTCCATCCAGCTGGGATATCGAATCGAATTCTCATTTAATCATAGAAAATGCTGTGCGAATATTTGTCAACTGTACTGTTGGGCGTTGCAACATGCAACATGAGGTTATAAATGGCTCATTTTGAAGGTTAATTGAAATTGCCACACTTGTAAAATTTCAAGTTCAGGCCGCTTTGGCTAAGGTCAAACCACTTGTGTGGCCGCAGGGACCACCCGCCCCGCCAGCCCTGCACCCGCCTGTCAATTCCCCAGCTTGTTGCGTGGCCAAAGTGTGTCAGCACTTTGTTGCCACACACACACACACACACACACACACAGAGAATACACACACACGTTCAATGAACCTTCTGCACTTTGTTCATAATAAACAAGATTTTTATACAAATACTTGAACTGCAGCTTGTTATGAACCAATTGAATACTTGCCAGCTGCCGCGGAGATCATCAAAGCAGCCCCAAAACCACAACTCCTTCAATTTACAACAAAAAAATGAAAAAGAATATCAGATTATCAGATTTTTAATGCCGGAACACACTTCGAATTTGTAGAGTTTTGGCTGCTGCCAAAAAACCATTGAGTGGCCACTTGAGTGATGGAAAAATTGATTTTGACGCCAATAAAAGAGGGTAAAAAGTGTGTGTGTTTTCTTTTAAGAGTTAGTTGTTTACATTACGGTAATGATCAACTATGAATTCCACGCATAAAGGGGCAGCTGATTTCACTGGCAGCCAGCAGATGGCGCTAGCAAAAAATGAAAATAGAATTTTCCTTTATGTGAGCATTTTATGAGCTATGGCAAATGGAAATTGGAAAAAGTTGCAATGAGCGTGCCTAAGCACAAAATGTTACAGGAAAAGTAATTGAAAATGTGACTGGCAACCAACAGAGGGCGCCAGTAAAAATGAAGACTCAAGACTTTCTTTTTATGATACAAATTTTTGTTTGGCATTTTATGAGCTTGGCAAATGGTAAATTGGAAAAAGTTGACACTGTATCAATATTTCGAAAAAGTCATTGAACATTTCAGTAGGCGTAAACTTTAGCCATTCGCAAAGTGCATAAAAAATGTCGGCTATGACAATCGCTTTTCAGTGAACAGAACTTTTGCAGAAAAGTGTGTCAAAGATAAGCAGACGCCACTGCGGCTCAAAAAATAAATATAATAAAAGAGAATGCTGTCAATAGCTCTCTGCGATTTACGGCCATGCGTATCCGTAGCTATAGCTGTAGTTCGTATCTGTATCTGTATCTGTATCTATGTATCCGTATCTGTATTTGCAGCTAAGCTAAACAAACGGCAACAATAATAAAAACAACAAAGTTGAGGCATGTTTGAAATGCATTTTGTGGCTTGCTTACAACACGGAAACTACAAAGTTGCAGCCGGATAAAAGAAAAATGTGCCATTTACCTGATTTATAATTTCCACCAATTCCAAAAAATACAAATCCATAAAAAAATGCTACAATTTCTATGCAATTGTTTTAGCCCCTTAAAAAATAAATCATGAATGAACAGCACGCAGAATATTACATACTCTGCCAGTCATTATTAAATTAAAATGTATAAATAAGAATTTTATTTGTTTAAATTTTAATCATTTTTGATTAAATATTATAAAACTCTATGTTAGGGTACACAAAATAACTCATGAGTAATTGCTATAGTTTTAAAGCAATTATTTTGGACTCTTCAAGAAAGAAAAACTAAATAAATGACATGCTAAGCGCTTCAGTTCATTTGTTAAAAGTCTTTAGTGATGTGTGGTGGGGGAGGGGGGAGATACTAGAGTGGTGTGGCACAGTTGCTAGTAGCAAGTGACAGCCTTTCACTTTGTGTGTGTGTGTCCAAATGGCGCTTTTGGTGTTGCATTTCACTTCGATGCGCCCCGTTCAAAAAACGATTTGTTTAGCTCGAGTTAACATAAGTAATTTTTCTTCTTTTTTGGATATTGGGACACTTTTAGTACAATGTGTGTTTGTGTATGTGTCGCATAACGAATTGCCTAAAATTAATATTTCCAAGCATTTATGCTCTACTTTTTGTTGTTGTTGCTCAGCATTTATTTTCTTAGTTTCGCTGTTGCTAAATTTAACCCTCAAAGCCAACAACAACAACAACGGAACAGCCCAATTTCATGTGACAGTCAGAAAGGTGAGAGGGAGAGCGCGCCAAACATACACACTCAGTAAAGTTGGGCGCTCTCACCGTTGCTTGTATTTGAACTTTGTGCGCACTGCTTGCAAGCGGCGCCGTGGCTTAGTTGGTTAAAGCGCCTGTCTAGTAAACAGGAGATCGTGAGTTCGAATCTCGCCGGGGCCTAGCGATACGAAAGTTTGCGTGAAAATTCTTTTTGTATTTTTTTGGATTATTTTTAAGCGTTATAAATATTATTCTATTAAATGGGAAGTTACAATTTAAAGCAAAAAATATTATTTTTGTACGCTATTATTAAAAATGTTAGCGAAATAATAAAAACTTATTTGTAACACATTTTATAATAACACTTAATAATTTTATAAATATGGTTTAATTTTTATTAAGTAAGACAAGTTAAGGCAATGCGGAAAAATACAATAAACTTACAATGCTTTCCACTCTATAGAGGTGTGAAATAAACACACAATAACAATTTCCAATGATCATTTATTGAACAATAAATGAGCTGGCAGCACACAAATTGCTCAGCAGTTCATTGAACCAACTGTAAAAGTTTTATACATATGTATATGTTTTCTTGGGAACAGGAAGCGTACGCAGAATCAAAAATTGAAACCGTAAAGCGTAACCAAATTCAAAATATAAGATTCCAAATTCGAAATTCAAGGCACGCAGATGAGCTGCTTTAAATTGGCCACATTATTGAACACGTAGAAAAGGCAGAAAAGGCACGCACTCCCAATAATTAAAATGTCAAAATATGACTGTCAAAATGCGGAGTTCTTGAAGGTGTACGATTGACTTATGTGACAAACTCAAGTATTTTCTCTCTTGTGGTAAAAACTCCACGGTTAATCACCGTTGAAGGCGCACAGTTTATGCTAATGAGGCCTTAAATTCGGAGACTTTGTCGCCGACTCGACAGTCGGTAATGATGAAATTTACGATCGGCTCTTTAATAAAAGTTGACAAAAAAATGTTGAAAATCTTTTTAAAATATGTTTATAAAAGTCAAGCACATAAAAAAGGTATGCATAAATACCGAAATGTATTTTTAATTTTTTTTTTATATTTTTAATTATACGTACAATGAAAATAATGTGTGACATATAATAAAATTTATGAACCGCTTTGTGGTTATTTAACATAATTTGACAGACAGCTCATAGTTTATATCACAATGGATTTCCACTACTGTGCCACGCCGTTTTTATGATCGAGTTGTATTCCTTTTTTTTATGATTTTATTATAATTTATGTATGTGGACAGCGTGTTTTGACAATTTAATATCATTTACTGAGTCGGTGCATATCAATCAAGAAAATTGTATCTCTTAGATACATCTGCCGCGCAGCTGAACTGAGAGATACAAAGCTGCAGCTATCAAATACTAATTAGTGGCAACTTATTGAGTCGTCTGCTCAGAGGCAATAAATCTTACGAGTTAAGAGCTCAGTTAACAGCACAGCAGAGTTTTGCAGAACATGCAACTGTGGGCGTTTAGATAAGCGCCTTAGACGCATTTCTATGAGGCATTTCGAGAGTTGTAAAATGTCGATAGGGGGCACTTTTATGAAAGTGAAAACTGCTTATGTAAATGTGGCTGTGGGAAAGCTGACAACGCTGCACTCACCCTTAAAAAGAAGATTGCAAATCACATAAGTATTCGTAACTGTGCACTCATATTAACACCCATTCAATATAATCGTTTGAGTGCAAAACACAGTTGGCTACCTTTTTATTTAGTATTTTTTTGTAACCCCTCGTGTCGCTCCGCAAATTATTATTATCATGTTTGTGTGTTTTCATCTATTGTTCAGTTAGCCAATAATCGAATTGGGTTCTTCTATTTTTCGGGGGTTGACAAACGGATTTCCTGCAAATTTGCCCAATATCCGATAAGGCAAATGCGCATAAATATAAATTACAAAACACAGTTTGACAGCTGACACTTAGGGGTTGGTATATACATATATATTTATATATATAGGTATATTGGCATAGTTGTTGTCAACGCAGTAACGCCCACAACAACAACAACAATATCAACAAAATATATGAAAATGCATGCATATGTGCAAGTTTAACAAGTTCCAAAAGTTTCAGATCTATTGTGATGATAAAATGTATGCATTGATGAGATTTGTCAGGCTGAGACAATCACATGGGACATTCCTAAGAGCCCCAGCTGAGCTGAGTTCTATTTAACTATTTATCTGAAACCCTCTTAAGAGCTTTCACTATTTCCAAATAAATTTATGGGCTGTAATGCCTGAAGCGCTACCGTTTTAAAAGAACAAAAACAAAATCTTGTCACTGAAATCCCCAAAAAAAAACATCTTAAACAAAAACCTCAGACTGTAGCCCAATTCATTAATGAAAAATGAACTTAGATATTGAGAGTGCCTTGATTTGATTAAATCAGACTAATAATGTGTAAAGTATGGGGCCCACCAAAGGAGCTGCTTTAAGCCGCTTTTGGGTAAAAGTCTCCAGTGAAAGTTCGTGAAATGTTTATTTAAATACGCATATACCAGAAATGTGTTCTTACAAATTAATACAAGCGAAACAAACAAATATGAAAATGTAAAAATATAACAACAATTTGTAGCTGTTGTAAAAATGTTCAAAACATCGAAAAACATGTTCAAAAAATGTCAAGAAAAAACTCTTAAAGAAGTTGTTAAAAAAAAAAGAAGAGTTTGTAAACGTATTTTGAAATACATGCCACGCCCTTTTAACGCTGCCGCCCAGCATGCCACAATGACAGGCCAATTTGAAGGCGCCCGCTGCGCGCCGCCGCTGCCAGCGTCGCTGCCGACGCGACGTCGCCGTCGCTGTCGGCGTTGTCAACGTTTGCGGTCAACGCCAAGTTTTGGTTTTCCGCATTTTCTTGTACGTGTATCGGCGGGGCAACCAGTTGAAGTGGAAATGAAATATGTAGATGAGTCTTTAATTAATTTGAGACACGACAAGACAAGTGGCGTCGTCTGTGGCAGCGTCTGTGGCAGCAACGGCGACTGCCTCCTGCCGCTTTTGGCCGCCAGCTTTTTAGGCCAAGAATGAATCGAGCGAGGCAGCTTTAGGTCCAGCTCGACAACTGTGCCGGGCAGGTGTTGACTCATTTGGTTGACTGGCCATTAGAATCTTCAATCGGTTTTAAATGCGCCCATTGATCATTGATCAGCTCATACACAATTGCCGGCTGCTCAGTGTGTCAGCTATTAAAGTCATGTTTAATTCAATTATAAGTATTATCGCGCGATCAATTTTGATAAGTTGCAGTAATCAACAGGTGATCGAAAGCGAACTTCTCATGATGCCAGCTGCAAGTTTTACTGAGGCAATAGATTAATCCCATGCTGATATTAATCGAGAGGTGATTAGTTTAAAGCTATGCTGGTTAGTATAGCCTTTAGTTTCAAAAGAGCTTTAATTGTCGCTCCCCAAGCTTTAATGTGCTTTAAATGTTCTAAGTGGTGAATAAACAGACAAACAGATTATACTAGAAATTCGCATTCACGAATTTATGTACATTTGAATTAATCTCATCAGCAGATCGTAAATCACATGTTGTTCAAAATCATTCGCCAAGGCGCTGATCAACAGTTGATCAGTAGTTAAATGCAACTGAACATAGGATTAGCTTAATCCGTATCTTAAAAAAATTCCCCTCCTTTAGTTTATTATCAATATGTTAATTAATAATTGTGACTTACTAATTTTGATATGCATATATGTATATGTCATTCGTCGAAAAATCGAATTTGCAGCAAGGTTAAAAAGATATAAATTAAGCTATGATCTTACAAATTGAAGAATTTTTAATAGCATCATGATCTATGATACAAAGCTAAACAGCAATAGAATTATAGTTTCGAATTTGTAAAAGATTTCCCCCATTAAATGCTAATCTTTGCAGCCAATAATTCTTAGTCATTTTGTCAGTTTTGTTGATCTTTTTGCAGCTACTGATCTTGTATGCTTCCTGATCTGTCAAGCAAGACGGCAAAAACCACAAGAGGCAAGTGGCAAGTGGCAAGTGACAAGAGGCAAGAGGCAAGAGGCATTGATCATTCGCCTAACCCATATATAACAGGCAAACTTCGATCAGTTGACACCAGAAGTGCGCAAGATCGGAGACTTCCACTCGATGACAGTTTTCTTCTGCCCGCATACAACAACTGTATCTGTAACCCAGACAAAATAAAAAAAAAATGAACAAAAAATTTTAAAAGCTGCACGTCTGCAAATGCTAAAAATGTTTTATGGATTCTATGTAGCGACTATTTTGGTGTGACGTTTTCGATACTCTAGCAGAGGGTAATCAAATATTTTTATGAAATTTGTAACGCCTGCAAGGAGATATACAAGTATATTTCATTAATCAGGACTACTACTATGCTTAATTTTAAGGGAGGAAGTCCATACATCCATACCATATGGGAACTATAAGTCAAAAGATGAGACAAATTTATTATATTTACAATCCGAGATCTTAATCGGGTTCTTCTCCTAACAACTTTTATATAATATCTTTTTCACAGAAACAAACGTGCAAATTTCATGTTCTTGTATATTTCAAGATATTTTTAAATGAATGATTTAATTTAAATGTAGTAGTTTGTAATCCAAACTGCAAGGGTAGGTAGTATTCGGGGTGCCAAAGATAGCTGTACTTTCTTGTTTCTTTTTTCGCTTTGGGGCATAAAAAATGCCGTCTAACCAGACATTGGAGCAGCGCAATGCTGACAGGCACTAGGCCCAGCGGGATCGAGGGGGCTGGGGCTGCTGGGGGGGAGGAGGACGAACTGGTCCACCAAATGGCCATTGACAGCTTATGGCTTTGACAACGGTGCGTGCAAAACATGCGGCTTATAACAGTTCATTTTGGCCGCTGTCCGCATGTCGAACATGTAATTAAAAGTTGTAACTACATATATATATGCATATATATACCATTTATCTTGGATATTTTTAAGGCATAAATCATATAGGTGACAAATTGCTAATTGATTTGTGGGAAATTAAATGATGGTCTATTAGGCCGCTTGGCCAGCCTCCGCAGTTAGCCAAGTCACGTCGACTGGTAGTTAGACAAACTTGTTGCAGGGTAAAGGCCTCGGGCCAAGTGGGGAGTATAATAAGGGACACGCCCACAACTAGAACGCTTTGGAACGGAATCTCTTCTCACTCTTATCGCTTTGTTGACTGCTTTTCATACATTGTAGTAAATTTAATAACAGCATTAATGTGTCACATAACGATAACGACATAGTATAGCGATAGTAAACACATCTCTCTCCCTCTCTCTCTCTCTCTCTCTCTCTCTCTCTCTCACCCTGTATCTTTCCATCTCCCTCTAACTCTATCACTCGGAGCGATCAGCTTAATGCCATATGCAAATATTGCTGCGATTCTAGAGAAGATGCAACTAGATGAACTCTCATGCAGCGAATTCTAAAGTCTGCACAAACTTGTGAACGACCCTGAGAAGGTCGAATTTTAAGATGATTAAAGGCGTAACTAAACTTTGACCGGTAAAATATCTTTATAACAATGAAATACAAATAAAACAAGTAAGAGGGCTCTAGTCCATAGTGCCCTGAACCCAGTTCTTGCATTAATAATTTTTTATCTTTATTTATAAATTTGTAAGGGTCCCCCCTTAGGCTTTTTTCGCCAAAAAAATTCTAAATTTTATTTTTTCAAAAATTCATAAACTTGAGATCTAGAATTAAACTAGGTGCCAAGTATTGATCAAAATGGCCTCGGGATTGCCAATCGGTTCAGATTTGACAAAGTTGTGGAACTTTTCGTGGTTTGGGCACTTTACAAGTCAATTTTTTTTGTCACTTTTGGCGTGATTTTTGACAGAAAAATGAAACACCACAAAATCACTTTTCGTATAGTTTTTTATACTAGTTGAGACACCAACAATCAATTAAACGTAAAATTTCAAAATTCTATTTTTTGAAAAATCAAAATTGGTAAGGGTCCCCCCTTATGCTTTTTTCGCCAAAAAAATTCTAAATTTTATTTTTTCAAAAAATCATAAACTTGAGATGTAGAATTAAACTAGGTGCCAAGTATTGATCAAAATGGCCTCGGGATTGACAATCGGTTCAGATTTGACAAAGTTGTGGCCGTTTGAAGTCTGGGAAGGTAAAAATGGAAAAATGAACTTTCGAAATTATTAAAAAGTTAATTATGGAGAAATAAGCTGGCAATAAATGGAACAACAACACTAAAATTCAAACATTGTACAAAAATATAAAAAGATTATCCAGCAATGGTCAACTATCAGCCTACAAATATAATCTCTAAGTAATCTTAAACTCTCTTCAAAAGTCTCCCACAGCTGAAACTCACAACCCAACTTGCTATGGGAACAATATCTCCCACTCTTGAGCATAATCAACTGGCCGTGCAGCCCCCAGAAAATAGTTGCTCAGACAGCTGCTAATAGCTCCCCAAACAGCAGCACCCCATTGATTTGTATCTGTGCGCTTTTGGCCCCATATACTCAAATTCGAGCTGCAGTCAGAGTTCAAAGCGTTTCCATTTGTATTGCAGCATTTGGCGGCTCATTTGCGTCAGTTTGACATGATTTAGCCATGTCATGGGATTGGGTTGCTTGTGGTTCAGTTTGGTTGGGTCTTTTTCTATACACATAGAATATAGAATTGGCATTGGTGCTGCCTGCTTTGCAGTGCTGACACACATATTACACGCTTCGGGCAACATATATACATATATGTATAAAGATGTCAAATTTTAAAAGATTCAAATACTCGGAATCTGGAGCGCAACAAATTTGAGTTGTTATTGTTGTTTTTGTTGTTGTTGTGCGTGCAGCCAAATTGTCGCCTGTCAACGTCAAGAGGCATATATGTACATATATATTTGGCTGTCAACCCGCCACACATTTGACATGTTCCCCCCCTCTTCGAAATAAGCGCACACATTTCGATTAGTTAAAGTTGAATTGTTGCGGCCAAAGTTTGTTAATGTCAGCTAATGCTTCCTCAAATGTTGACAACAAAAAACAATAGCGATATATCTACAGATACAAGAAACTTGCACATACAGATACATTGGTCAATTGCAATGCGCTCTATTTGCCGGTCGTGGCTGCTAGCACGTGTAATCCAACAAGTATCTAACAGATACATTTCGTAGCTGCAGCGCGTAAATAGCGTAAATAGCGCAAAGCGCGCTTAGTTACATTCGCAATTAATTCACAGCAAATAGCAAATGTTGCAAATAAATTAGCAGGCCAACAACAACAACAACTGTATTTTGTGTGTGTAATTGTAACAAAAAACAAAAAAGTATCTGTAAAACGAGCTGCGCGCTGCAATCGACGCCGGGCGAAAAATAAATGAAAAGTGCGACGTTGTCGCTTATCGAGTGGCCAACAACAACAACAACAACAACAACAAAAATAGCAATAGCAACAGCAACAGCAACAGCAAGCACTGCAACGTCAGCAATTTTAAATTGTTGCTGTTGTGGTTGTTGTTGTTGTTATTGCGCGCACACGTCATAATTATCGGCGCAAATGAACGCCGCGTCACGCAGCACACACTACTGCAGATACATTTACAGATACAGATACAGATACAGATACAAATACAGATACAGCACAATGCAAAATGTATTGACTTAGGTCAGTGGCTCATTGAACGCAAATGCAAATTGTTGTTGTTGGTAATTCGCACTTCACACTACAGCAAAAATACGAGCAGTGAACGTGAGCGTGTGTGTTTGTGTGTGTGTGTGTGTGTGTGTATCTGCAAGATACAAACTGCAAGTAGCTGACACAATGTGATAAACAAACTTGACGCCCGCCTTGGCTAGCAGTTAAAATTTGAAAACAAATACAAAAGCAGCAAAACTTTTGAAGTGTTACCTCATCAGTTGAAGAAACAGTTGCAGATACATTTACAGATGCAGATACAAATACAATATCTATATACTATTATGCTCTCTCGCTGCTCATCATTTAGTTTTCATTTCTTTCACATAGACAACGTCCCATTGCAGCTAAGGTTACAAACGCCCCTATAAGAAAACTATCGTATTTCAAACCCAAAACTGCAGTTGAAAGTGTTTATAGTTAAAAGACCCATTTATATTATTATTATTTTCTAGTTTATTAGCTGACCGCTGTCAGTCTTTATAAAGCCTGAGACTCATAAATATTGCTGGAAATTCCTAGATTCTTTGGTAATTGATCATTAATTAAGTTGGCATAAAACAGAAAATAAAGTTGAAAATGACATCAAAATAAAAATTGGGAAATAAACTTAAAATACCGTAAAAAATGTACATAAAACATAAAAATCCATAACAGAGCCATACGAAACCTGTCAATGACTATGTATGACAGGGCTCATTAAAAACACGCAGCCGATAATAAATAGAGATATATATAAATATACATATGTATATATGTATGCGCTATCAAAAGACTTTAGCCAATATCGATAAGCGTGGAATGAAGAGTGAAAGTGTTTGCTCCATTTACAAAAATGCACATAAAAATTGTCAAACACAAAAAACATAATAAACAAATACGAAAATTAAGATAAGGCCCCTCACCCCAAATACGTATATATATATACTTGTATCTATGTATCTTTTGCCTTTATTGTTGCCGCCATGCATCATAAATGAGAAACATTTTAGCTTTCATCGCGACCATCTGTAAAATTTCTACGTTATATTGAAGGTGCACTAAGCAGTGAAAAAATAATTATTTTTATTTATTTACTATTTATTTATTAAATCTGGTTAAATAGACTATTTTTGATCGATTCTAATTCTAATATCAATAATGTGTCATCTAGAGGAAAGAGAAAACAACCCACGCCAAATCCGGTGAGCTAAATATAAAGCAACTCTAGAAGTGCATCCCCTCTGAATCCCCTTAGAAATGTTCCCCTGACTATGTGAACATCGAATACTAATATAGGCATCCCTAAATGGAGCATTACAATATGGTATTGTATGCACAGACATTATTTTATTGGGCTGAGAAAATATTTACGATGTGTTAAGCTTTTATAAAATTGTATTCTTTAATTTGGTTTTTCTATTTATTCAGAGTTGTTAGGGGAGATTTGCGCTATTTTGGTTATGCCTCAGGCTTAATTATTATTTAAATGCTTACTTTAATTGACCTCATAATGCGGCATGAAATTGTATTATACACTTGAGTCCATAAACAGAACGTTTTGCACGCTTGATTAAATGAGTGCTTGACTAAATGAATACTTTTTGGAGTGCTTGGGATCTAGAACAAGACGAGAGTGCCAGCTGGGAAATTGTGGGAAAATAATAGGGCGAGGGAAGGAACTGGAGATGTGAAGATGCAGTTGGAGATAAAATTGAAAATATTTGTAAAATTTATATATAGTACCCTCAAGCATTTTTGCACTTGTTTCTAATGGCATCAGAGTATTACGGATCAAAGTTCTTACTTTTAAAGTGTGCAATCACTTTAATAATAGTTTGTTATTCTGGCAAACCTATTGCTTGTTAACCAGTTGTCAATTGAATTGTCGTCAGCTAATGTCTGGACCACCTTGTAGGCAAATTTGCAACTAGACACGCGACAACGACAACAGCAATAAAAACAACAACAATTTCGCCTACTGTGCAATCAGTCGCAGTTGCCGTCTTTTGTTCGGGCCACAATAAAAGCCGCCCATTTGGAAAACGTTTAACAATGCTTCAGGTCTGGCGCAATGCCAGCTAAAAGCCCACCTTCCCTCTCTCTCTCTCTCGCTCTCTCTCTCTCTCTCTCTCTCTCTCTTTGCTAGAGGCACACGTTGTCCAGTGCAACATTGAACATTTGTCATGAGTTGTGGGCAACTTTCAGCACATGCCACCAACTTGTAGTTGTTGCAGTTGTTATGGCTATAACTGCACTTTTGTATTGGCCACGTTATGTTCACACTTTTGCGGCGCGCGCGTGTTGAGATCGTTTATCGATTGACAGGTAATTGTGATTTATGCAAATTACAGCTCGACACCTTTGCAACGAGGCAAGGCAAAAAAAAAATACAAATGAATGTGAAAATCTGTGGCATGAATGAAAATCTTTTTTTGCGACTTTAACTTTCTTCTGTTTCTGTTATTTGGGCTGTGTATTTTGCTTGGCTCTGTTTATTGACTTGGGCGGTGGCAAGCAAATAAAGTCGAGACATTTGGCGTATGTGGTTTGGTAAATTAATTCACTCCATCCCACCCCATCCCATCTCATCCCAAGCGAACACACAAAACACACACGAACTTAGCCTAACAATTCGATTGTTTTCATTTCTATTAATATTTTCATTGGAAAATTATTCTTCTTGCACCCCATAAAATTTCGCACACTATCTTTGGGTGTGTGTGTGTGTATGTGTGTGTAGCATCAACAACTGAGTAGCACGGACAGGCATTAATCACATGCAAAAATTCGCATTGCTTTGCCAGCGATCTGAAGTAGTTTCTGTTATGTTCTGTTCTGATTTCTAACAAAACTTTTTTCATTCTTTTATTGTTATTTATAGGCCTGCGAGCAGACGCCAAAATGAAAACAACAGCTAACACTAAATAAAAACTAGCCAAACACGCCGAGAGGCCAAAACATGCGTCAATAACCCCATTTTCCATAGACGACGCAAGAAATCCTTTTTGCCAAATCATTTATGATGATATTCGCACTCATAATTTAGTCAGCAATAAATTGAAATTAACTAAGAGTGTCTGCTCTCTCATCTGATAGCGACTCTGAATGTAACTCAAGACGAGCTTGAAGCTTATCTCTGCGCTGCTATCGAACCACTTTCCTGGTCACTTTAGCTCCTCTCCTCTCCTCTCCTCTCCTCTCAAGACGTTGCCATTATTTGATAGTATGTGTTCAAATGTTTATGCGTCTCGAGATTTTGTGATAGCTAATGGAAAACGTTTGCATACCAAAGTCGGTTTTCAATACACAAGTACTTTGTTTGTTTATAGCTCTCGGAATTATTTTTATAACAAAAATAAAGTCATTCAATAACTTATCAGACTGTAATCTAAAGGCTGACAAAAGGATTTGTATCAAATATCAAATGGTATTTAAAATGAATATATTGTGGATATCTGATCAATTGTTTTTCTAAATATAACAATCTAGGCTACATATAACAAATTTAACTTGCTATATATTAATTAGTTATAAAAAAAATTAAATATGAATCTTCCAAATATTTTATTCCGCTAAAGCTAATACTATTTATATAATCAATCAATTAATAGAGCTCGCTCAACTTGTATATTATTTAATTAGATTATTTATAAGAGTTTTCCGTGCACAAAGATTTTCTTTTGTGTGAGAAATTAAAATCCAAATTAATGTGTTTTAAGGTGTAAAAAAGTCTAATCAGATTCCCACAGATTTTGTGACAACAATCATTAGATAGGCTGAGCAATTCGTGTTTGCACGACTTTGCCCCACCCAATAAAAAGAGATGAGGATGATGATGAGTTGATGAGGATTAGAGGGAGGTGAAAGGCAAGCAGAGGGAACAGCATAATTGATTTGTCTAATGCACATGGCAAACCGAAACTCCGCATGTGCTTTGGCTTGGCAATTACACATGAGGGGCCGCCGCTGGGTTGTTTGTTTTTCTTTTTCATAGATGCAGTTGGCAGATAAAAAGATACAAAGATACATTTCTGCTCGTTTAATTGCGGACTACACGCTGTGCTCTACACCGCTTCACTCCCCCCTCTCGTCACAACGCAGTTGAGTGCGCTGATTAGCTGTTGAGTTATTAGCAAACATAGACATATATATATGTATCTGCAAGATCTGTGAGTTCTGTGCGAGATCCAAGATCCGAGATCTGATAGATACTGATGGCTTTGTTGGCGGCAGCCGTCGGCAATCAGTCATTTGTTCATTCATTGGCCAATGTTTGGCAATCAGCAGCAGTCAGCGTTGTGCAAACAAAGGTGCCACACGGAGCGTGGAAAGCCGACCCAGGATTGACAGTCCGACAGAGAGACAGCGGAGACATTCAGCCAGCCCACTTGACAAAGCCAAACAAAGCTCAAAGGTTTCATTGCTTAATGTCAGGGGCTCCACAAGCGACTTAAACTGATTTATAATTGCGATACGATACATTCTTTTCTCACTCTCTCTCTCTCTCTCTCTCTCTCTCTCTGTTTCTCTCTCTCTCTTTCTCTTTGGCAAATAAATAAGCGCCTTAGCCAAGGCGATGACAACGCCTGGCCATTTTCAGTCCTCTCAACTGGGCAAATACACACACACACACACACACACACATACTATGTGGGCAAGTGTGTAAATTGAAACCCATTTGACTGCATCTTCGACTTGGTCGTGGACTTGGTCCATCTGACTGGGCCTGACTGGGTGTTAAAAACAAGCCAGCCACTAGATCGACACCGAGCGGACCACCAACTGAGTCTGTGGCCATTTAACAGCTACTAAAAACCCAACGATGGCCACTCACATGTAAGAAATTGAACTTTAAGCACTTTTCTGAGCGGTTTACTTTATAACACGCCGAAGTATTTTTGCTCTTGAATCTACTTTGCACTCAAATAATTTCTATAAATTCTTTTCCTGATGTGCCACATTCCTTAAAAGTATCTTTTTTATTATATTCAAAGACAACTTGTTCGTAAACTTAAGTGCAGCATTTTTGTTCATTAATGAAAGTTTTAAAATGTTTACATTGCATTTTTCAAGAGCAGATCCACATTTTAGAAACTTAAAAAATATTTCAAATTCTTTAATATGCCAGAAAATGTTTATTTTCTTAAAGTAATAATATAACTTAGCAGTAGTAATAATTTTAATCATTACTATTATTTGTCTTGCTTCAAGCATTACTATTATTTTCCGAACCGTAAGGTTTTTTTCAATTCAGTTCAATTATTTCAATTTACATATGATATCTTAAATAAACTGGATAAACTATTATTTTCTTGCATCTTTATCAAATGCGCGAAAGTAAATTGTCTTATTCTCGGCGAATTGTCTGACAAGTTTATAATACCCTCTGGGTGTGAGGGCATAAAAAATTGAATAAAAATAAAGAGCGCCATCAAAACAGGCAACAAAATATGCGTAATTATCGGCTAGCCACTGCCAGCATTGGCAGTATCTGAATGCAGTTCCGTTTCAGGCTAAAAAGATACAAATTCAGTCAGTCGGGCTGCCGATCGGGCTGCCGTTCGAGCCAGACTCGAGTCGAAGTCGAAGTCGGAGTCGGAGTCTGGGCCTTTGTGTCTGAGCCGTCACGGGCTGTCTGTCTGTCGGTTTGGCATCCTGGCGCTAAACGAAACCTGCGAGCGGCAACAATGCGATAAATAACCCGGCAGCTAATTTAAATGGCGTGGCCAATGCGGGATGGCAAAGCGGCCATAAAAACCCAATCGAAACTAGATCTGATTAACTTTGATTTATCGTAGGCGGCGGCAGCGTTGCCGCTAAATTTAGCTCAGCTGCAGCAGCAACAGCAGCAGCATCCCAAAGATACAGCCGAGTATCTGCAGTTTCAGCTTCAGCTTCAGCTTCATTAGGCTGCGGTTAAAAGGGCAACGCAGACCTTTTTGAATTGAATTGTAGATCGCGTCTCTGGGCGTGAGTTTGAGTAATGTGTGGAGGCGTCGCCCTGCGGCAGGCAGGTCACATATTTGCACTTTGACTTCCAGACTGCCAGACTGACAGACTGCCAGAGTTGCCACCCGAGTGGGTGCCTGGTCCTGGTGCTGGTGCTGGTGCTGGCCAAGTTTATTGGCCTTTACGGCCTTGTTAGCGCAACTTCCTCAACACAGCAACAGCTTTCCTGCAATTTGCATGCAAATCGTTGACATTATTTTTGGCTCTCATCAAGCGGCTCTTTCACTGTTATGTGCCACTCACGACTCTGACATCCTACACTAGAAAACAGTCTCTTTCTCTTCTCTTGCAGCCATTTCATTTGCATAACAAAAAGGTGGGGCCTACATGAATGCGATTTCCTGACTCAGATGAAGATGAAGTTCAAGATGGAGCCTGCTGTCAGCGTACTTAACTCTTGGAGGCGCCTCTGAGATTAGATTTCATAAATATAGTATATGCAACAGTCTTAAATATGCCGAAAGCAGTAAAAGCCCAAAAGTTCAATGCCATTTTGTCGCATAATAAACGACAACAATCGAAATTCGCATGTCGCGCATAAATCGCATGCAAAACGCGCATAATTCGCTGGCAGGCAGGCAGTGGGAGAGGAGGAGGGGGTGATGCAATTTGTCAGTAAATATTTTTAAAAACGCAATTAAGCCGCAAACAAGTCAGATATAAATGTGGCATAAATTAATTTTCAGTAGCGCAGCTACAAAACTTTTGCATTCGCTAAAGTATCTGTCAGATACACGCGCGCGGGAACCGATGGGATCGCTTTGAATCGACTCGGCGCCATCGACATTGATCTTGGCACATGTTCACTTTAATTAGGCTGACAGCCCCAACCGGAGTATCGTCCATTAAAACTGACAAAAATCGAAACGATAAACCGTTCGATGGGTTTTAAAAAATTCTTCAGTTTGTCGGTTTTCGCTTTTCGATGTTTTCCGTTTCATTTGCGTATGCATTTACAACTTGTTTCTCAACACTTTTTAATCAGTCTGACAACACACTGTTAAGGTCACCACGGATCACATTAATTACAGAAATCCGCAACACGTACTGCCCATTAAAGATCGCTTATGGGTGCGCCCCACCAATAAATGCTAATGAAAGCTACAAAAACTGCGACGACACCAACAAAAAAAAAACGCACATCCAATTAGCTGATTGTGTGATACGTGTTTTGGCAAGGATTTGCCAACGGACTATCGCTTTAGTACGGCGAGTGGGAGGTACAGGAGGAGGAGGACGAGGTAGCCACTCCGTTACACTAAATTATGCGATCGGTGCACGAGCTCTAAACTATACAGATACATACATATATGTCGGTCACTGGAGCAAGTGCGTAAATTCCAAAAAGTACTTAAACTGAGTATTCAAATGATAAGCATTGAGTGCATCGAATTCAAATTAGCGAATATTTTATACACTTGTCAGCGCAGTAAAGCAATATATAGAATTTTTTATTGTAAGTTTGCCTGAATCAGGAAATAAATAAGCGGACTTAAAGTATGTTGTAGTTATAGAACCTAGGCCAAGCATTCTTCTTCCCATTTTATTTTTCCATTTTACCAATCAGCCCGAAGTCCTATTTGTTTTTTTAGTTTTCGCAGCTTAACTTAGTATGTTTATTTAGCCAATCTCTTTCTTTGCCATTTCTAGTTTTCTTTTTGTGTTACTTTCTGATGAAATTATAGACAAGCTACACAAAAAATAGATGTCAAAATAGGAGGTGAGAATTTTTGAATCTTTATTTTAATTTGTAATTACTAATTGTTAATGAGACCACGCATATAATTTATAAAAAACTTAACGTGAATAAATTGAATTATTCAAATTTATTCTTTCACACACTTCCTCCCACAGGCTCTTAAGAGAAGAAAGTTTTGACCATCCATTTATAGCCTATGCAACAATGTAACTAAAATACACAAGCTGCGTTTTTCACACGATTTCTTCGGCCTTAAGCCAGCTACATACATATACATATATACAGTGTGTCTTAAATGTCTGAAAAAGTTATCAAACTCGCTGCACATAAATCGCTGTGGCACAGAAAAAATGTGCAACATACCAATATCAATCATTTTATGTGTCTAACTAACAAGCTGCAAGTACTTGAGCCCAAGTGATGTGAATGTGTGTATGTGTGTGTGTGTGTGTGCTGTGTGTGTGGGATTGAGATTTGGATTTTGTATTGAGATGGGGGCTTATCAACAGCAGCACGCACAAAGGCCGACAAATTAAAAGCCATAAATTTAATGAGCGATCATAAAAATGCACTTGAATGGGAATCCGAATCAGAATCAGAAACAGAAACAGCCGCAAAAGCAGCGACGTTGACGACAATTACGTTGACAGTGGCTGCAAAACGAGGGACTACTGTAAGGCTGTATAATGTATACAATATAATGACTACAACTTATAGATACTTTTGTATCTGGGTGATAATTAAGTGGCGCACTTGGATTACCACTCATATTGTACAGAGGCACATAAAAGCCAACTGCAACGATCTCAAGTGCCACATTTATTATGCCGCCTTCCGGTTTTTTTTTTTTTAGCCTTTTACTGTTGCTTTTGTTTATGCCAAAAACTCTCTCTGTATGTGTGTGAGTGTGTGTGTGTGTGTGTGTGTGTGTGCGTGCTGCACACATGTGGCTCGACTGCATTCCTTACATTATTTATGTTTTATTTGTCTATGAAATTTTATTGCCATTAGAGCTGCAATTATCATTTCCCAGACCATTCATGCAAATCACGTATACGTATATATCGTAAGAATGAAATATTTGAGAGAATTTGCTACTACCTTTAAATGTAAAAAGAATTGCTGATTAAAACAACTACAATATCAATGAATTTACAATTCCGTCTACTACTAGAGGTATATTATACATATTCAGTATTTCATACCTAGAGCAGAGCCTATAGTTTATTCCAAATCCGTTTCCTATATTTAAAAATATATACAAAATACATTTTGTATAAACGTATACGTTATATATATATATATATATATAACATTTTGTATATGCATGTAAATACCTCTCTCTATTCTGACGTTTGGTGATATATGTTTGTTCATCTCAGTTCTTCTCTGTGGGGCAATTGAAGAGCAACAGTTATTGATCTTGTCGCTGCTGTCACAGACTGTGGGTCAGTTTGTCAATCTTTAGAGCAATCAACGAGGAGTTGAGTTCGGCACGCATTGCATTTGTGTGTTAGGAGTGTCTGCAATCAATGCTGTATTGGCATCCAGTTTGGAGTACGAGACATTCAGTTGGAGTTGATATATACTTTTGCCTTACTAACTTAGTGCCCATTTGATGGGCAATCAGCGAATCAGCCAATCAGCGAATCAGCGCCAAGTGATCGGCAATTGTGTGTGGGGTTCGTAGTGCTCCATAAATTCAGTGATCATTATGCAAAATTCCGTGGCACAGGGTCATTAACTGGCCGCAGCGCGTTGACTTCAACGGTCAAATTCATAAATCAGCTGCCCTCCAACTATGTACCTCTGCATCCCCCCCCTCCCCCCACACAAAAAACACACACATACCCCTGCCAATTGAACAGGAATGCACTCGCAGCTTTTAAGATAGATCGCTGCGGCAGTCGCAGATAAATTGATGATATGGGCGGGTGCAGCTGGTCGACTTCAAGAACGCGATCCATTGACTAATAGTGTTAGATTCGCGCACTGCCGATAAGCGTTTTGTTTCCCAGTCGACAAACTAGCTCGCCAATTGTCATCAATTATATTGATTAATAGTCTTTCAATCTCTAGTTACGCAGCTCTCCCCCAAAAATTAGTTGTATTACGTACATATGTATTTCGCAAGTTGCGTACAAACGCGATGCGTTCACTTTTATAATGGCCATAAAAAATATAAAAAACTAGCCTAGCGAAATATGTCAACGCTTATCGGTTATTGGCCCGGCGCCTTTGATAAGAATTCGTACGAATCGCACGGTCAGCAGAAGCTAATGATGTGTCGAATTTGAAATTGTCAGCTGACTGACTATTCACAACTTCCGTTGACTTATATGTACATTGTACATATTAGCTGTAGGGCAGGTCATGTGAAAATCGAAAGGGATTTAACACTTCAGTAATATGAGTACTTAAGCTTAACTGTTATCTTGAGAACCGCTACCGGTCTAAAGGTTTAGTTATGAACATTATAACGCTGTCCTACTCTTAATATAAATTGGACAAAATATAAAATGTACTTCAAAACAAAGGTAACGTGTTATAAAATTCTATTATTGGTATTTTTAGTTTAACATAGTTTAGTTTTTTAAAGTGGCAAATTCTATCAAATTCTAGTATATCATCTAAAATTTGATGTTACTGATTGTTGACAAAAATTCGTCTTACTTGCCAATTAATCAATTTCAACATAAAAGCCTAATTTATTGAAGAATAAGATAAGACATTTCAATAAAACAAAATTGACTCAAGAGCTGAGAAAAACGCACGCGTTTTAAAACGCTTGAAAATGTGCCAGCAGCCTATGTTTTTAATGTGTGCTGTTGTTGTAAGTGTGTGCGAATTGTTTGGTTGCCACTTGTGTCAATTTGTATAGAGCATAACTACACACACACAAATACAAACAAAAAAGAAGATACTTAGAAACGCAGATACATAAGCTTCTCCAAAGGCGGTTTTTTGTGTACTGCTGCCGTTTCGGCGTGTTTATTCAATTAGCATTTTGTTGTTGTTGTTGTTGTATTCGGTGGTTGTTGTTTGCCGGCAGTGCTGCCTTTGAACCGAACAACAGCAACAACATCAATGGCTGTAGATATGGACGCAGCAGACATAATTGTAGGCCATTTATCATGGGGGCAGTTGGCAAGGCGGAGACAACGCACTGACAACTCAATGAGCAGCTCGAATTAACACACCTACGGCACGTAGAAGAGCGGCTAGGAATCTGAATCTGACTCAGAATCAGGATTGGAGCCAGACCTAGACCAAGACACCTGCCGCTGGGCCAAGTTCAGGTCTTGGCCCTGTTTTTTTTGCCATTTAAATGCAGACAAAGTAATTTCTTGCGCAGCGCGCTCGCTGATTAAAATGGATTTTATAAATTATGCAGTCGCGACGACGGCGCGATTAAAATCGCCTCGCTGCAGTCGCGTTGGCGGCGGCGCTAACAAAGCTGCTGCTGCTGCTGTTGCTTCTACTGCTGCAGCAGTTATTGGCCAAGTCTACGTGCGCACTTTGGCTAATAGATAGATTTATCACTTGACTTGGCCGATCGCCTTTTTATTTTTATTTTTCTTTTGCCATTTCAATTTTCATTTCATTTCATTTGCACGCCGCGTCAATTTGGCTAGAAACGCGCATTATTTATACTCTCGATTGCCCATTCCTGATACCCGATTCCTGTTAGCCAATTCAATTCGCGCTTTGTCTTTGCCTCTTCCAATTTAATTTATTGCATTTAAATTGCATTTTCTTGTTTGGCAGCTGCAAACGTTTAAGACATCTTCATCTTCTACTGGCATCTCTCTCTGCTCTTTCCGGCCTTTTTTTCACACCTAAACTGTAACGCTTTTTTGGGCTCACAAAGTGCTTTTCTATTAGCATGTGGCAGCCAACATATACATACATACATATATGAGAGAGGAGTCCAGTTTTCTTTTTGATTTGTGTTCAACGTGATTCAGAGATCACATGAGCAACCAAGTAGATAACAGTTAGTTCTCACAGCGATTCCCCGCTGATTTCTGGCAAATAAGACAATTATTATTGATATATTGCCAAGCTTAAAATGCTTCAAGTACGAGTTAAACTGGCTAGAAAAAATATTATAGGATATTGTAGGAGCTTAAAGGTACCACGCTAAGGCTAAGATATTAACAACAGCCATACACTAGCCTAAACTCGAACCCGGATCCTCGAAACCGAAAAACATCTCATCTACCAAGAACTGCAGTCCAACAAAATATATTTGGTAATATTGTAACCATTTTTGCTTAAAGCATTAGTCCATAAAAGCATTAAGTGCCTTGAGTCACTTGAATAAATCTAAATAAAAAATTAATAAATTTGTAATTAAGAGCTTTACAAAAAAGTGAAAGACATTTCAGTCATCAAGACATCAAAGTGATAGGAAATGTTAAGGTTAAGATATAAAATAATAAATAAAGGCATTTTTAAGGCCTTTCGAAATGTATAGAAAATATGTTTTTACATATACATTTTTATACCCTGAACCACTAAGCATACAACATATCGAATCGACTAAAAAGTAGCTGCACTTGCGACACGATGGATTGGATCAAAGCGCAGAAGGCTGGCAGAGAAAATATATTTGCCATCAGCGCGCAATACGCCAAACATCAGTGCTTGGCTGTTGAGCTGGGAAAATAAAATGGTGCGCACCAAGCTAGCAGCTCGCAAAATCGACAGGTGGCAAGCCGCCTCGCAAGCAATGGAGCCTTGGTTGCACGGGTGGACTCATGAAGCCCCAACGCTATCGCCCCTGTACCGTGGCTTTGGGTGACATTCGTCGTTACCAGAACTCCACGGATCTGATGATCCGCAAGCTGCCGTTCCAGCGTTTGGTGCATGAAATTGCTGCCTTAAGATGTATTATACTTCAAATGTATAAGTAATTCGTTTAAACAATTTTGTCATCAATGTTATCAAAAATAAAAAAGCCGTTCAGCTGTGTGTAAAACACTTGCATCAAAAAAGAGATAAGCAATTGTGTCAAATCAAAGTTTGTATTTAATAAAATTAATCAAATAAATTTCGACGCTAAATACACCTTAAATGTCTGAAATAATTCACCGCAATGACGCAAAAGCTGAACCAATACGATTACAAATTGCGTATACGCCGCGTGCTTCAAAAGGGGTGAGCAGAAAAAAGTAAGCTATACGCACTTCTGACAACTGCCAAATGGGAGACAGCTAAGAAAACTATAAACATGCCAGGAGAGCGCTGAGGCCAAAAGAAAGCTCTGCACGATTGCTCATTGATTTAACAAAATGTTCATTTAATGGAATTAATTTTGAGGCTATGCGCCCGCCCGCTTTACATATCAATTAAGCAGCGCGAGAGCCAAAGACCGCCCAGACGCTGCAGACATTTGTCTTCATTAGGCCTGGCCAAGATACAAATCAATCTGCCAAATCAAAATGCAGCAGCAACCGCTCGAGAGTATTTCGAGTTGGGCAGAGACAAATGTAAATATCGAATCGATGTAATGCCACAGATAGGCATTGGTTTCGTTTGCCAACTGTGTGGCAATGGCATCGAGAGCCAGCCCAAAGCAACAACAGCAACACATTAATGACATCGACAAGTGCTGATAGGCAAATCAACAGGTTCAACAGGCGCCGCTGGAAAAACTGGTAGCTAGGCGCTCAGAGACTCAATCAAAACAAAATCGTAACGAATTCAATTGAATCGATGGCATGGCTAAAAGGGGGGGAAGTTTATCCCATTGAAACGCATTGAATTGAATTTAATCAAAACACCGTTAGACACACAGGTGAGCCACCACTTGGAGATCAGTATCAAATGCTTGTCAGCTTGTCGAAGAATTTCAAAGCAATTAAAACTTGCATACTTTACGAGCCAAACTCGAGAGTTTGGTATGTAAATACAGCCTGATGGAGTTGATTGATGTTCAGTTTTCAGCGCCTGTTTGAGCGAAAATCCTTCCAGATTTCCGATGCTACAAATGTTCTCAGTCATCGATTATAGCCAGTCAAGAGACCGACAGACTGCAGTGTCGTCTGGAAACATCTAAAAAATGGGCAGCTGCCCAAGCAGCCTCTGTGAACTGTGCCGTTAATACTTTAATGGCGCATAATTGAGGCGGGCCTCTAAGTACATCACTTTAGATATATCCCGAAAAAAGAGAAACAGCAGCTGGCACTTCCGAGGAACACCCACGGTTGAAAATCTACGCTAGATAAAAATAAAATGCAAGTTGAGCATGTAAATGACTCGAGTTAAGCACTCGCTGATTATCGCAGCAATGAAAACCGAATTTCCCTCCTTTTTTTTTAGATTCTTATGCGATTAACCCTTAGGTATGCCCTCAATTTAATGGGATATGCGGGTGCTTGTCGCAGCGCGTGCCAGTGTCAAACAGCGTTGATGGGTGATTAGTGTGGGCTGAAACAGTGTTGAAGATTACAAACAGCAGAAGCCTCGGTGCGCTTAAATGATCATTCCAAACATCAACAATTTGAATGCACTTTATCTTTGGCATCTGAATGGCTTTTCAAAAAAAAAAAACGGATTTAGTTTTGACATAGTCATGAAAGTTTGATATCTGAGCAGAGCAATTAAAATGTATGTTTTGGATATTGTATGATATTACTTAAAATCTGATCAAATGGAAAACAAAATAAAAAAAAATTGGAACAGTTTTTTGCTCCAAAATTAGAAAATCGTGTATTTAAAACTTTTGAATGTCGAGCTTTCGAAATTAATTGATGAAAATCACACGAAAATTAAACTTTCGTCCATGCAACCTTGAAATCCTTTTATGGATCTTTAAAAACGAGTTTGAGCTCATGCGTGAATTGCCAATCGCCAATCAGGTTAAACTCTTTTTTATGTGTTTTTAGATTTATTAAGTTCTAATTCTTCATCTAAAATTTATTCACTATAAAATATTAAATATACTCTAACCTTTGAAACTAATCTCATTACATTTTTTCATTTGACTTGATTTGAATTAAATGTGTAGATATATTAATTAGGCTTCAGCACCTCACAATGTTAAGCGAAATAATAAGTTACTGATGTTATCAAGAGGGTGCGTTACAGTGACAGTTAGATAAGTTTTTTCACGTTCACTTCTGAAAAGTCATGATAAATAATGACTATATGCATATGCTAAGTAGAATATTTGATAAATTTGCGTATGTTCAAGGCCTAAATAAAAAACGCAGAGATATATTTGAATGTGATATTTGTGACGTATCAACTGGCAACTGCCGTGTAGTTGTTGTTGTGGTTGAATTATCTCGGAGCACCCATAGATCACGGCGTGGTCTGTCGTCTGTCGTCTGGTTGTGTGGGCGCTTGCAGTAGTCGAACAAACTGTCAGAGAGCTGTCAGAGTTGTTGCAATGGTAATTAGCATAGCACCCCACGTTTGAGGACGGGACACAATGCGAACTCCCGGTGACATTTGTCAACAATCTGTCCAAACGAAATGCGCAACTCGAAGTCTCGGCTCTCGCAGCCTGGTCATAAATTTTGATGTCTATGGGGGCCACAATACAATGGTAGTTGCCGTGTGGCTAATATTAAATGGTCATATTTACAATGGTTTATGGAACGCAGCTATAGTAGTGATATCTGATATGAGATATCAAAGCGCAACCATTCTGCACCACTCGGTGGAGTGGTCAATTAGTGGCACACGATTTCAGTGGGCATTTCGTCTGGTATAATATATTTGTAAAAACTTTATTACTTCTTTTGTGCAATAACAAAGTGTGGCCTTTGCAGCTGGCTGCAAACTGGGTCACACGCTTCAGAGAGAACACAGTTTGGCTCGTAAAGCCAAATGAAGTAATCGAAACAAGTTGCAAAATTGTTGGCATACAACCAAAAAAAAAAAAGATAAAGAAAAAGAAAAAAGGAAAGAAAGGCAGCAAGTACATACAAGTTAACAAGTTGTACGGCCCCAGGGCCCCACTTTCAATTGTCGCACAGCGGGACAGGACAGTTCATCCAGACAGAGTCTGAAGTAGTCAGCAATTTTTGATGCGACCAAATTGGACGTTTTTTGTTTTGTAAATTGATTGTCCTCTGTCCAGGTGGGTGGGCGACTTTTCCCTTGACTGTTCCACAAAACTGCAGCTGGGCCGCATTTTTTTTGAAAGTTTGTTGACTTGTCTTACATAAATACCCTTTACAAATTTACGACAATTTTGTAAAAACATATGTAACGCATTTAAATTGAGCTGATGTGAAATTAATATATGAGCAATATTGTATATTATGAAGAGATTTTTAGATTTTATGTAGCACCAGGAACCATAAATAAATTAATAAAAAAAATAGTAAAAACTTGAGAATTTTAATCCATTTGACATATTTTGCAATTTTTTGTAAAAAATCTGATATTTCATTTATAATTTATTTATTTTCCCTTCAGCTACCAGTAAAATTCAATATGTTTACTTATGATTTTCTACTGTGAAAGAATTAATTGTTATTATTTGAATTGAAGTGTAAATTACTAATAAGTATTGCTTAATTCTGAAATGTATTTTTAAATATGAAAAACTCATTGGATCATCCAGCTTAGAACATTGACCACAGTTCTCAGCAAGGGTATTTAAAATTCGCCAATTCTCGGTTAACTGTTCTTGGTCATTTGTGCTGTTCGCTTACTGGGTCAGTGGTTTTGCCTGGGTTCATCAAGCAGCTCATTATGCAATTGCTCCACTCAACTCATCACATAAAAGCTGGCCATTAAAATCGAACTGGTGTGCAGCTCGAGCAGTTTATCTGCTCTTCAATTAAAGATGTTTGCCCTGGCAATTGACTGGCTAGACAACCATGGCAAGATCGCCTACACACTCTTGACCATGTGTGTGTGTGTGTGTGAGAGTGTGAGTGTGTGTTTAGCCCGTGTAAATAATAAAAGACCGCTTTTGGTGTTTGGCAAATTAGCGAGCTCGTTAAAAGCCATAGCATGGTCATATCCATTGGGCGGGTATGTCCGTCCGTCCGTCCGTCGGTCGGTTCGTACATCTGTCTGTCTGTCGGTCTTTTAGCCCCGCAGTTTTTCCAATGACCAAAAGATGCCATTGAAAATAAACAAGTTGCGAGCGTTGCACGTTGAAGCTGCAATCAAGTGCCAGTCAGCCAGCCTCCTTCTGGGGCAGGGCGTCTTCTAGCTCATAAAATGCCATTTTGCCACATAGCTCCACGGAAGCATTTTGCCGCTGTCTGGCGAAAGTGTTTGATCTTAATGGACGGAATCATATGTATATATATGTACCAGTATGAAGAGAGTACTCGGCTCATAAAGCCTTTGAGTTAGAATTGTGCTGAAAATTAGTCAGGCATTTAAAAGTCTCACTTTTGGTTAGTCCGTAAAATGTGCTAATTAATTTGCGATTTATGAATGAGCTAGCAAAAACAAATGTTAATTAAATCCGGTATTTTGGCAATGCGGAAATTTGCCCAATGAAAATTGTCAGGAATTTCAAACACTTATTATATATTTCTCAATGTCCGGTTAACATTAATAGGCCTGTTAACCTGTTAAGTACTTGACCGACTGTTAAAATCAAAACAGCTGATGTTGTAATTAAATATAATTGCAAAACTATTGATATTAGTGTATTCTTTACTCATTTAAATACAATTATATTAAATTGTATATCTTTTAATCGAAGCGTTGGTATTTAATAAAATTTAATAAACTAAACTCATTCTCATCATTTATTTACTATCTTTTAAAAAAGGTATACGCGATAATTTATACTTTAACTCAAACTATGTTAGTAGTCACAATATTATGATTTATTGTGTGATCAGTGTGCAAAGAACTAACGATTTTGTGTGCAAACATTTGTGCAAATTAATAAATCAAGTTCAGTATGTGCTGAGGCCTATTTAGCTGGAAACACACACATACACACACTGTTATCATGCGTTATGTGTGTAAATATGCCGTTGCAAGTTCAAGCACCTAGAGTTGCCACTGTAGCTCCTCCCTTTCGGGGGCTAACCCATTCAGCTCAATCAGCAAACCATTCAGACTTCCTCATTGCAAACATAGCATATCACAAATGTCCATTTGGGAGAATCCAACGTGGCAACTAATTGAAACTCATTGTTCATTTTGACGCGCATCAATTGCCCAGTTACCATGCCCTCCCCCCCGATAGAACTCTAGTTTCTAGAGAGCCCCAAGCAATTGACACTTTTCCAATTGCACCTCTATATTGAGCAGTGGAAAGGAGGCATATATATATGGAGAGGGAGAGAGAAAAGGAACCCGCACACACCTTTCATATGGTTTGCGTTATGCGGAGGGCGTCAATTAGTTTAAATAAAGCGGCTACAACCGCGAGTCAATGGCCCAGCCATATAGAGATAGTACGACTATACACTGTACAAAAATCCTATTTCAGATATTTAGCAAAATTGGAAACAAAAACTGATAAATATTCAATTTATCGATTTGATTTGTTTTCGATAGCTTGATTTATTTATTTGTAAGCTATCAATTTTAAATATTGAAGAAATAGATTTAACAATGCATTTTTTTTAATTTAGATTTACTGCGTAGAATTTTTAAAATGTATTTCATATAAAAACAAATACCTGTATACAATTAAACTTAAAACAAAATAATCTAATTCAATAAAAAGAATGATGAAAAATATATATAACAAGAAATTGTATTCAAACACCAAATTGTTCACTGTGTAATATGTGGATAGGATACCCAGTGCCAGACCCGATACCAGACGCACGTCTCGTCGTGTCTCGTGGCACGCATGCCATTAGAATTTTTGTATACACTGCAAACACACACTCACAGACACAGACACACAGAGAGGAGCGACGACACTGTGTGTGTCATCACCTCAATTGGGTACACTTCCTACTTGTAAGATACAAATGTATCTGCAAGATACAGCAGCAGTGCAGTGCCATTAGGCAAGCGCTTGAAACTTTTTTCTTCTCTCTCTCCCTCTCTCTCTCTCGTTTTCTTGTATTTTGTCGATTGCGCGACTTTTCACTTTTCCAACGGAAGTCATTTGGCCGCTTCAGTTAATTTAGCGGCACCCCGGTCTCCCGTTTTCAAGCCGAAGTTTTTATCAGCGCAAATTGCACGCACTTAACCCGCTTCCAGTAACAGTAGCGTCGTCGTATGTGGAGCGGGTTTTCCAGCCTATACAACAAATGCCGCCTGACGTTCGCCTCTCGGGGCCTCGAGCGATGTTTATTGCCAGCGGCATGTAGTGCGACGCATATTAAGAGCCGCCTGTGTCCTACGCCTCATGCATCACAAATACCTCAAACCTCTAAAATAAACTAAAAAAAAAGTAAAAAACTAAATATATGTATCTTTTTTCGCACAGCATAGATTAACGCGCCAATTTGTCGATTGCCGTAAACTTGAGCTATTAAGTGCGAACATATCTATGCGTAAGCTGCACTTGCCAAGAGGCGTTTTGGATGCCTAGGTGGGTATACGAGAGAGCTCCGCTTGAGTACTGTTTGCCTGGGTGGCTGTTGGTGTCTCCGGCCCCGGCTTTCATTTTAAAACCGGATTCATACATAGTACTCGCTGTAATTGAAATTTGTTATTTTGTGCGCGTGTGCGGCTTGCAACTCGTATTGTTGTTGTTGCTGCTGTTGTTGTCGTGAAACGGTCATTAATATATCATTTACAAGCCGGCGAATTGTCGCTAATAAATCGTTTCGACTTGCAAAAAATTCGAGAGATATGTATGCAATTTATTCCCAATAGGCGGCAGCCTGCCTCTGTGTGGGTTGCGTTTGGGAAATGCATAGGAAAACTCAAGGTAGGCACATTAGAAGGAAACTTTGGTGGGGAGGCTTTTAAGTTGAAAGAATGTCTTTGGGAAACTACTTATTAATAAATAATACAAACACCATAATCATTCGGAAGTAAACTTCCCTTAACTTTTCGGCCAGTTTCACTTTGGCTATATTTGGGCGAATTTGTGAATATTTTACACTTGACTTAGGGAAAAGTTCACAAAAATAAGGTTGCGAGTAAATTCAGATAGATTTTCACATTTAATTTAATACGAAAATTGTGAGGAATTTTATCTGCAATACTAAAATAAAGAAATTCAATAAAAAATTTTAGAGAATTTTTTTAAATTTATCCCAAATTGTAATTTTAATTAAAAAATGCCACAAATATCTATGCGTTAAAAATAAGTATTTGTTATAAATTAAATTTAAAGTTTCAAGGCAGCATAAGCTCACAAATAGTTTTCGTAAAATATATACAGACCCATTCAACTCAAACTCAAAAGTTCACCTATTCCCGGAAGAAGCATTCAATTTGAGTCTCACATTTGCTCACGACCCACCCAAACACAAAGCAGAGAGTCATATAGCCTAGCTCCCTACACCTTTCTAACGTCTTTCCAAACAATTCACTAAGCAAACACTTTCTATACACACTCACACACACACACACACACACAACAACAGCATTGAGATACTTTACACACACCATTTACTTCATTTTTCTCTCAGTTTTCGTTTCGTTTCATTTGGTTCGCATACCAACGCGATAATTTTTACCATACGATTGAGTGTAGTGCCCACAACATATATCTGCATATATGTATATGGATATGTACGTACTCCCCATACCAGCACGTTCATGGTCATTCGAGTCGTAAATCTCAGCGGCCGAGACACGCGTCTCGTTCCAGCCAAAATAAAAGAAAACCGAAACTGAAGCTCGGGAAAATTTGGGTTAGCCACAGAGAGGGGGGGATAGCTCACGAAACTCGAGTAGGAAATCGGCCAACATCAGAGAGCAACAAGTGGTAAAACAGCCAAAACATGGCCACCTACAAGTCTTGGACCGCATAGTAACATATATATATATATATATAGATATGTTGGTGCATTACACACAGAAATAACTGGATCAATTTATTAAGCCAATTTGCATTGGCCAGCTAAAAGTCGCTCACGTTTATTTTTTCGCTTCTTTCATTTTGGTAATTGAGAGGCCGCACTGCAGTGCAACGTGTTTTGAAATTCGTGCAAATGATGTGATTAATTTGCATGTCGATTGGACCAGAGTGGCCGTCGCTAAAATGCCAAAATTAATCAAAATGCAAGTGTTTCGGCTAATTTGCTCAATCGATAAGACGCCACTATCTTACAACCAAAAATTACTCACCTGTTTGTTATACAAGACTAATTTATGACTCATTGCCCAACACTTTTAAGCTCAAGCCATAGAACTTTCATTGCATTCACTGGCGCCTGGTATTTCCCCATATAGCTATTGTATATATATATTTATATATATATGAGTACTGCCCTATCATAAATATCATATCGAGCGTAGGGGGAGGCAATCACATTATCGTTCATGTTGCCACACAAACTACAATACATTGTATTCGAAACTGTGTCAAACGATCGTATGTGGGGCTCCACGTAGTGCTGGGGATTATAAATTAATTGCACTCTAATTGGCAATCGTGTGCGCTATCGTAAATCTAATAAGAAACGAGAACGAAATGCTCTCCCTTCTAAATAGGAGAGTAAAGTTTCACGAATTTTTATAAATTGCTGATGTTATATAATGTAATTTTTATTCAAATATTACATCATTAATAATAATACAAAATCTGGAATTATTATTAGAATTTCTTAAGAATATACTTTAACAACAAATTTAAAAAATAATAAGAAAACAAAGATTATTTCATTTATTTTTTTTAAATAATAAACATTTAATACTTCTAGCTTAACATTTTTGAAAATTTATTTTTTGAAGGCTATAACCATACTGATAAGATGTCAGCTGGTCTAGAAATTCTAGCCAAGTTGAACTGTGTCAATAATTTTCTATCAATTTACGAAATCTAAGAAATAAACTCCAACTATATATAACTAACTCGTTGTTACTACTATATATGTAGATCTTTAAAGATAGTACATAGATTATAAATTACGCATACGTCTCATGAGCCAATCAGCCTTCGTTTTAGCTTAGTAAATCCAAAAACTTATTTTGCATGTTGTTAAACACTTTTAATGCTTATACAATAAATTTTCGATTTCAGTAGTTGTTGTTGCTGTTCGATTTTCTTGTAGTTTCGGTTTCTGTGTCAATGTTTTTCGCCACTGGGCAGTGGTCAATATGTGACTGGCTGCTGGTTTTTTGGGCTGGGGTGAAAATGAATTGCCCGTAAAAATGCTTGTAAAACAACGGCAATAACAACGGCAACAACGGCAACAACAATAACAATATCAAGAGCGACAGCAACCAGCAGCTTGGCAACAACTGCGTGCAAAATATCATTAATCATGATAATTTATATAGGCTGGTCAGCTTCATAAATATTACGATCGAAGCTGGTAGGCTTACAAATTTGTACGAACTTTACGCATAACTTAACATTCTTGTCAATGCTGTGTCTGGTTTCTTGCTTATTTTGTGAAGCAAACCACTGGGCCATAAAATCAGCCACTGACCAACAAATTGTGGGTGACTGCATGAGTTGGCTCTTACCAGATCGGTTTAATGGCCTAGACCTTTTACATAATCGAATAGCAACAGCACTTGAGCAATTTCAAAGCGTACAGTTCATTGCCATCAGTACTAAAAATAGCGTTTGCCGGAAAACTTTTGCAGAGCGCCGGGCACCACAGCCAAACGCAGAGCCACCGAACGCCAACGCCAACTATAAATCCATGTGACATATTGCGTTGTCCGTTTGCCGTTTCAGTCTTCTACACTACATAATCTTATCTAAAACAAAACACTTTCACGGCGTTTCCATGTTGCCCATACGCCGCATAAATCACCCACTTTTGTGTACGTTGTGATGAGCTGACTCGCTGACAATGGCACATCAAGTGGTGCAGCCTCAGCACCACCCACGTAAAACTGCCAGTGGCAACCGGCTCATTAGACTATCCACATAGGTGGGAACTATCTAAAAAAAATGTTTCATTTTCAGATAATTTCTTTAGAAATTTCAACGCTGGTTCAAATGTATCTGGAGACATGTGTATATATATATAACATAGCATCTGGAAATGTTGTTGTACAAATATAATTTATTGTGTTATTTGCGGAAAATGATATAATAGCCCACTAAACTGTCAACAAAAAGTTTCATTTTAAAAACTTTTAAGATTTATTTACTCTGTTCAATTGAATGTATTTAAATCTTAAAGTTGTACAAAAGTTGTCGTACAAACTTATTTGAATCCAATTATAATCGCTAACTAGACGTCTTTATATTATTCATTATGTAGGCTATGAAAATGTTTCTGAATAAATACATTAGATTAATAAACTATAGAAATAGTTTCAATTTTAATGTTATACAAATATGATCAAATTTATTTAGAATATTTCATTATTTTAGCAGAGCAGCTAAAGTGTGGTAAATATTATTTTTGGAAATTATATAAGAGCTAGCTGAACTATCTTCAAACGATTTAATTTATCATTCTTAGGCTGTAAATATAGATATAATGCTTGTGATGTAAAAGCTCGAAAGTTGTTGTAATAATTAAGTAATTTTATGATATAGTGAAAATATATAACAAGTAGTCTTTCCTAATTTAATCAGATGTATCTACCCAGCAATGTATCTTATAAAGCAGCAGCTCACAGGCCTTTGTAACAAATAATTTATTGTATTATGTGCTGAAAATGATATAATAGCCAGCTCTTTTGGACATGCTACGTTGCGTTCTTTTTCGGTGTGTGATGTGGTGTTGAAATTGCCTTGAATAGCCCTTAAGCATATGATTACATTAGTAATCATGATAATGCTCTCCGGTGGGGATTTACGCAGTTTATGCAATTTGTCTGCTCTGGAATGTGTATATTTTTGAAGTCCAGCAGGTTTGTAAAGTTCTTTGTGCTATAACTTAAATTCTTAATGTTTTGGGGGACTATAAAAATAGAAATAAATTATAATCGAATGAGAACAAAGCAAACAGTTGTTGCTCTCTGGTATTTGACATTTATAGACCAAACATTTTGTGTGCAGTGCGTGAAAGCAGTGCCTTTGATAAGTCTAAAAAGAAAAAAAATTATTTCAAAAATTTGGACTTATGCTAAAAGCAATTAACACAGCAGCCAAAAAGGCGAATGACAGTGAAAGTAACTCAGCTCCACAACTCAAATCGATGCAAGTGTCGGCCAGCAAACAACTTCATCAACTCGCTGAAGACGTGCCGTAAATTAAGTTATCAAAAAATCTGTCGGAAGCTTTTAGCATATACGCTGCACAAAAGAAAACAGCCTCAACTCACATCCATAGTCATATATATAGTCATATAGTCGAGAGCCCACTTCAGTTAACTTCACACCTCGCTCGCACCACGCACTAAATCAGTCGCATAATTGCCCCCAGACTCAGGCTGGCCAACAAAAAACCGTACGAAAAAAACCCGCCAAGTACTGGTACTCTCATATATCATTATGAAAATATGCACGCCCCAGCAGATTGTAAAGGGTTTTCAGGATCCGGTCTGTGGTCGCCTCACCGTTAGCTGCTACAGCAATTTGCAACTGCCAACTTGAGTCAAGCTTAACTGTTGACTTTTAGAGGTCAACTGCTTGATGAACTTGTGGAAAATGCGCGAAAATTTCAACGGTTTTCTTCTATTTAGACAGCTTTTATTTGACTGACTTTCCAAAATGTGTTTTTGTGACAGCCTTATCAAGGCGCGAGAACAGTTATAATTGCTGATAAACTAGCTACACAGAAGTGTTAAAGTGTCCGACAAGTGCGTGATTTCTGTTTGAAAGCTCATAAAAAACTAAGCAACTTCACGCAATAAATGTTTTTGGGAAAGTGGTTGAGTGGTGCTGGCTGCCATCTAAATATTGGGCAATTGCACTGCTATAAAAATCATTTTCTTGACGCCATATAAAAGCTATCCCAAAAATAATCGAAATACTCTTGAGTCAAATTCTTATCGCAGCATTAACACCCGAAACTGCAGGCAGGTAAGCAACAACAACATAAATTTTGTATCAGCACAGCAACAACAACAACAACAACAGCATACATATATGTATCTACACTATCTATGCGGCATCGCTGGGGCTGATGTCTCAATGACAATGCCTGCGCGCGATTAAAAACGCGCGGTGAGAAAACGCGCGCAATGCTTGTTGCCGGTTTGTACAACAAGTTTGCTTTTCGGCTGCCACTTTTGTTATCAGCCTTGCAAATTGGTGCGAAAAAAGGAACCCAAAAAAAGAGTAGCTCAATGAACATAAAGCTGTAAATTAATTTGGCCAACAGGTTGCGATTGGCTGCTTATCGCTGATTGTTGTTGGCCAAACAAGAAAAAAAAAAAAAACTGCTCGGCAGGTTATGCAAGTGGCCAGCTGATGGGCTTTGGGCTCTGACTCATGGGCAGGCAGCTAATCAGGTCGCTCAGTTCATTAAAACAAGATTTATGCCATCCATTGAGCCTTAGCACACACACACACACAGATACACACACAACATAAATTTATATGGCAAATAATACAATAGAATTTTCTTCTGGGCAGCAGCAGATTGCCAAATCAAGTATCTGACTTAATGATGCTCAACATAAACAGCTCAGCTACAAATATTTTTGTTAAAAATTTTTTCGTTAGGTTTTTCACATTTTGTGTGTGTGTGTGTGTTTTTTTTTTGTTGGCGGCACCCCATCTATACAAAACTAACGCAGCTTTTTAGTGTGGAACAGAAAAAAACATAATTTTTTTATGAGAACTTTCAACTTGTGGGCGCTGCTGAGTGAGTGGGCGTGTGCGTATATAAAGTGATCTATATATACTACATACGCTATATGTTTGCTACATATTGCCGCTGATATTTCAAATATTATGTATGGTGTATGCGCATTAGTTTATTTGCTTGTTTATGTCGGACAAAAAACTAAACAACATTTTGAAATAGTTGATTGAAGGGATATTTGAGCAACGGGGCTTCAGCTTTGAAGTTCATCTAGACAGCCTGTTGTTACACATAAGGTCAAAGTTACAATCTTAAATATTAAACAAATTTAGCTTAAGAGATTCAACTAAATGTAGAGCAACATAACCTACATAAGATATATTTATAAAGAATATTTCAGTTTCTATTTTAGCATTATCGAATAGACGAAATTATGAAATATCAAATAGGAAATATTATTTTTTATTATTATTGTTGTTATAAACTATCAACCTAACTTGTAAATGGAAGTGGAATTAGAATAATATTGCCCAATATTAATCAGACTTAGCGATTATATTTCATATTAAAAGGATAGATATGATTCTCTACATTTAATATTATTTTTATTTATTATATATTATATATATTATTGCCATTCAAGATCGGTCCTACAAATGCTTTTATAATTTTGAATTATTATAGAGATGTATACGTATTTCTTAAAAATGGTTTCTGAATTGATATGCCTTCAATTATGTGGTTCTCTGGCATGAGACTTCTCCTTCTCTCTCTTTCTCTCTCTGTCAGTCTTTATCAACCCTTACCTAGCTGCCCAATCACAGACCTTCCATTTGAACTCACCCTCACATTTAACCCAAACTTGTATTGAATAATATTGGTAGTAAATGAATAGTACTCACTGTATTCACTCTTCTCGTCCTGTGTGCCATTTACGGTGCCATCTGGCAGCAGCTGTAGTATATGATTCTTGATATATATCTGTATCTTGCGCGATGGACCCGCCAGGTGGGAGATGGTTGAGCGTTCGTTACGATCCAAATTGCTGGGATTATTGTTGTTGCTGTTGATGTTGCTGTTGTTGTTACTGCTACTATTTATGTGTAGATTATTTCTAGAGTTATTCAGTCTTTTCGATTTCGAACCAATGAAATTGCTGTTGCTGTTGATTTTGATGTTGCTGTTGCTATTGCTATTGCCAGCAGCAGCAGCAGCACTCGCTTGTTGCTGTTGTTGCTTTTCATGCAGTTGCTGATGTTGCAGATGCTGATGCTGATGTCTTATGCTGCGCTCGGTGCGTGACAGTATTGCTAAATGTTCACGTGGCGCCAACGAAAAGACAAAGCCCAGTGGATCCGACTGCTCAAGTGCATCAGCAACTGTTGCTGCTGTTGTGCTGCTGCTGTTGTCGCTGGTTGTTGCTGCTGTTGTTGTTCTAGTTGTGGTATTTGTGTTTATGGCAGTCGGTTGAATTGTTGTGTTTAACGTTCGCATGTTAAATTCAGCACTAATACTTTGATTTTGATCTAAACTATGTTCACTCTTCAGCACTAGGAGAGGACTATTACGACTATGATCACTTTGTATAGAACTATTACTACTATATTGATTATTGCTATAGTTGATGTTGCTGTTGCTATTGCTATTGCTAGTGCTATTGCTATTGCTATTGCTATTGATATTGATATTAATGTTTATATAGTTTGTGGATTGGTTCGACATCGTCGTTAGCACTGGCATGGCAAACACCAGACCCGGCCAGGCTATGATAAACGAAAGGAGGGCGCCCAGCAGCGCCAGGGCCCTCCAATCTAAGCGCAGGTTTCTTCGCATGAAAGATTACAACTGCAGTTTCACAAGAGACTTTTTTCTTTACTTTTCTTGTTGTTTTCAAGTACGCGTTTTTGTTGCTGTTGTTTATACCAGTGTTGCTGTTGCACGGTTGCTGTTGTTGTTGCTGTTGGGCACTGCCCCCTCAGTTTGTCAGTTGTTGCTGGGCGTGCGACACGCCCTTAAATATCGTTGAAACAAATGAATGCCCCGTTTCAATAATACAAAAAAAAATCTCTTTACTTTCGTTTCGTTCAGGGTTTTTTTTTTGGTTTTTTTGTTTGTTTTTTTGTATTCGTTTTTTAAAGTTCTCTATTCCAGTAGAAAATTCGCCGCTTGCTGGCAGGAAATTAGGTTATCATATCGTTGACTTGTTTAACACTTTTCAATTTCATAGCTTGTTGCCCTTCCTTCTGTTTATGTTGCTGTTGCGGATCTTCATCTTCGTCTTCCCCGCTGATAGTGCATTTTATCAACTCCAACGACTTCCGTGTCATGTCAAGGAAGTTAACAGAAGTCTTTCAGGCCTGCAAATCAAACAAATCAAACTGATTTCTTGCCGTTGTTGTTGCTGCTGTCGATATTGTTGCTACTGTTGCTGGGTGCTTAAGTTTGTGCTTGCAAAGCCAACATGTTGCAGTTGCAACGCTGCAGAATGAGAAAAACAGAGAGAATGTTATTGTAAGCAAAAGTGTTAAAGTAATTGATTTAAAGCAGATTATTTATGAAAAAAATACTGAAACTTAAATGATAAAGTTTATTGCAATCATACAAATTTTGAAAAACCATTATATAATAATAACTAATAATAATCTTGCAGATATCGTAAATTTATCATTGATCTATCTTCCAGGTTTCTTTATCTTCCATCTTTCTCCCATCTAGCTAAGTTATCTTTTGCCTATCTTTTATTTATTTTATATTCATCTTCTATCTTAAATCCATCTACCATTTACTTAGCATCTTCTATTAATCTTCCATTAATCTTCTCTTATTATTATCACCTGTAAAATCACCTGCTACTGCTATATACATATATAAATATATGTAGCCCAACTGTCAGTCAGGTGGCATATTGAATGTTTTTGGTAGACCGCTTAACACTGAGTATTTATTGCATTTTCGAATTGGCTTTGAAAATTCCAACGCTAGCATTTAAGATTATTCGAATTGTATATAAATTCTTCATTCTAAGCGATTTTATGCGCAATTTTGACATTTAATTAGTGTGTGGCTATATTAAGCCATTGCCTGACGACGGCGACAAACTGGCACAGTTTATTTTTGGCAGCGCCTATCAGCGAACACACCGCAGACGCAGCCAGCGATACCACACACAAAAAAAAGAAAGATACAATTGTATCTATGGGCGCGTCAAGTGGTCAGCGTGTTACATAAATACCACCCAAAGGGAGCCCGAGCGGCTCTCAGGCAGTTATGCAAAAAACTCGGTGAAAACATCGAAAATGACTTTCCCCTACCAGTAACAAACAATAAAAATAAAAGTGCACAAATTGGCCAACTTAGGAAAAGAGAGTGAGAGTAACAGAGAGAGAGAGAGAAAACAACTCGCCAAATGAAGCCAAGCAAGGGAAAAACTCAAAAGGCATCGGGCGACTGGCAAATTGTATAAAAATAAATGTGGCAACAAAAACAATTCGCGCATAAAACTGTGTCGAATTTGAAAATAATCGCACACTAACTGCGGCGGCAGCAGCAGCGGCGACAAGTGTATCTATGAGATACACGATCAGGAAGTGGCACGCAGGGCGTGCAACGGGGCGTCTGAGTGACGTTGTCGTTGCACTTAGTCTCTGGCGGCTGTAGGCTGACTTCTTGGCACGTGTTCAGATGCCTACGCAGCAACAACAGCAACAACAGCAGCAGCAACAAACAGTAGCTGCATTTTTTATGCAACACTTAAGTGCACCCCGTTTTAATTACTATAAACAACGGCAATTCAAGTAAAAATAAATAACAGACAAACTCATAAGTTGCACGTTGATCCTCCGTCCGTCTGCCCGTCTAATTTGTCTGACTGTCTGACTGTCGACTGTCTGCTGTGGGCCAAATCTCAGGCATCAAAACGTTAATTGCTTTCTGCTGCGGCGTCATTGTACTGCAGATAATCAGCACACTTACACACAACACACACTCAAACTTACACACACACACACACACACCCCCTCCACACCACCCTCGACGCTTATGCAATGCCAAAGGCGTTGAAATTCAAATTTGTCGTTGTTGCCACGCGCGCGCGTTTTAAATCGCACATAAAACGCACACAGTTACAAGACCTCAAACAGTTGGCAAAAGCAAACAAAAAAGTTAAGCACAGATGCCAAGGCTAGGGCTGAAGAGCCAGTTCTGATGTATGCTAATAAAACTCATTATGTGCATAACAAATTTATTGCCAATATCTTGTTCTTATGTCCAACTATAAAAACCTCTTCGAAATAACTGAAATTACCAAAGCAAATATATCAATGTCGAGATGTTTGAATAAGTTTTGATGTTGTTTTATATTATATAGTATTTTTAGTTGAATTATAACAGTAAATTGATTGATATATAACTAATATATAAAATGTTAAAATTTAATAATAAGCTTGTATAATAAATTAAAATGTAAAAGGCTTCTGTTGCAGCATCATGATAAGTATTATATCAATGCTGATTAATCTAGAATTGCTTAAAGCATATTTTAAAATGAATTTAGATAAACAGAAATATGCGCCAGCCTCTCACTTGACAATCTAGAATTATTTTGTAATCAATTAAAAAGCTGCGCTTCACACCAAGCCAAAAATGCGATTTTGCTTTCCTCCGAGGAGAGCTTGTAAATGAAAACCTTATGAGCATTTAAATTATGCATAACCCTTTGGCATCTTGCCTTGACTTTTTTATGCCTTTCACCCAAGAAACACAAAAAATAAAAAACCAAAAAAAAAACAGCTGCCAAAACGCAGGCCCAGCAGCAGGCCAAAATGTATGCCAAGCTAAAAGCCAAAAGTTTCATTCTTGTTGCTGCTGTTGTTGTTGTTGTTGTTGCTTATGCCGCCAGTTGGTAGAATTTATGTTAAATATTCAGTAAGGGCATCAAAAGGCCCCAGCCGCAGCGGACACAGCCACAACTGCAACAACAATAAAGGTACAACATAATAAAAACAAATAACACACACAAAATAAAGCCCAAATGAAAACTATTTAGGGACAGGCGACACATGTGCCAAGTTATAAAAAAGCAAATAACCAAAAATAGCTAAAATTATGTAGATTGTATATAAAGTAACACCTAGACGACGGCACAACAGACAAATGAAATGTATCTTTTAATGATCCGCGTTCCATTTCAGTTCGGCTGTCTGCCTGTTATTCATAAGTTCATAAGCCTAGAGGCTCATAATCAACAAATTATGAAGAACATAAAAAATAATACGCCATATAAGTATGTTATATGATGGTCAGGCAATATCATGTGATATCGATGCCAAGGAGCTGCCAACTTGTGTGGCAACTTAATAACAGTTATTGTTCAAGCCACAAAATTACCCACAGCGAGTTCCCCACCACCACCCCGCCCCAATACAAAAGTTGCCCAATTGAGAAAGCGAAAGTTTTCAGTTGTTTTTGTTTCTTGGTAGTTTTTAGTTTTGATAAGCAACGGCAAATCTTATCACATTTATTGCCACCCTCCTCCGCCCCTCAAAAAACCAAAGACGAGACTTCCCTTAACAGTTCACATAACCCAAATACTGAGCGCTAGCTTTGCGGCAGCTTTTATCAAATTAATGTTCAAATAAAAGCCAATTTAAATTAGAATTGAATATAAAATTCAGATGCCTCTTCAAAACGCTGACAGTCTAAAATTTGAATAACAAGAAAAGTGTGGCAGCGGCATTCAATTCGCAAACACAAAAAAAAAAACAAATTGTATTTTATTGGCATTCAAGTAGCTATAAATACTTGAAATTCCTAGTTTTCATAATTTTATTCAAGTTATAGCATGCAATTTTGCTAGTTTTCGTTCACTGTGCGGCATATAAACTTTATGTTTTAGTTTAATAAATTAAGCAAATTCATCTTGTCGCTTGCTTGACGACAAGTCGCTTTAGTCAAATACAAAAAGTACACAAAATGACCGACTAGCGCATACCCCATGTATAGTTCCTCAAAATAAATATAGTCAAGTGAATTTTAAAGCCAAGCAATTGTCTTGCTCTGGCTATTAATATTTAAATACTGCTAAAGAGTAGATCAATAAAGTGTTAAGGTTTAAAATATCTATAAGTTTTATACAATTTAATACAAAAAAAGAATATTATAAATAATACTTTCTGCTGTAGGTAGTTTTCAGAAATCCACATGAAATATATACCCCCTTCTGGGCTTTTAAACATACAAATACAGGATATTAAGAGGTTTTGTATTTGATTACTGAAAGCTCGCACATTTGAGTTTTTTTGCCAAACTGTGGATAGACCTAGTCATTGAACTGTGCGTCGGGGCTCGCCAAACCGATTATCACGCGTTATTCGTAGAGCCCGAAAATTTATGCGTCTCAAGTTGATTTGACATTTGGTTTTGTTTAGCTATGCCATTTTTTCATAGGGTTTTGCGCTGACAGATGGGTCTAGGTCTGGCAGTTTTGGGAAAGTATCGGTCGGCAGTAAATCTGATCAAACTGCGCAACTTAATTAGTTCACGTCAAGCGCTTGGCTCGACTTGGGCAACAGCACTGGCCATCCATTGGCAGATCGAGCCCCCCTCTTTAACATTTATCACCTAAACAACATTTGAAATTTAAATGCGACTGTTTGGCTTTTGTTTTTGTTTTTGTTTTGAATGTTTGTTTGTGCTTTTTATATGCAAATTAGTATATACCTACTTAGTTTAGATGTCGCTTGAAAAACTGTGATATTAAATTAATATAACTGCTGTATATATATGTAAATAAATATTTATTATAGTCTATTAATATAAATATGCATAGATATTAGCATTAAGATAAAAAAACGAACGGAAAGCCTGTTTTGAAAGTTGCGCTTTTGTGTTTAATAATATTTATTATTTGTATATTTGTTGTTCAAATGCGTATAAGTTTGTGTTTTTATTTTATTTTCATCTCATTTGGTATCATTAATTTAATTTATTTTATATTTATTTTTAATGATATTTTTTAATGCACATAATAAAAAACCAGTTTGTCCCACAACAATTCCTGTACTATAAAAATCAAAATAACAGCTACATTATGTTTATATGAAACTCAATTTATTTTTAGTCAATGATACATATTTTATAGATTCCTTTTGGTAGTATCAAGTATATGCAAATACCAATACTTAACTTCTTTAGAATTTAAAAACATGATTTGACAAAATGGTTTTCATATTCTCACAAAACCCTCCCACCTAATATCCTTTTCATTTTTAATTTAGTTTTGCCTCCTTAAGCGAAATGATTAATTTTAAGATTTCTAAACACATATATTACCACAAATTCCACGTCCATATATGTACATCCATTCATTGCCTTCAGTCACCACAATTTCAATTTGGTAATGCAAGTCGTTCAAAACACAAGAAACCACAGAACCCACTTACATTATGCTTTATGTGCAAATTATTCATTTTTCTTGCGCTTCTCCTTATTATTGTGGTAACACATTTTGCTCAACACTTGGTTGGTGTGCTTGGATACTTGGCTACTTGGATTGTTTTTTTCGTATTTAGACTAGTATGCGAAGGCAATAAAAATAAATTGCCCAAACAAAACTCGAAGAACAAACAAACAAAGTCATGTTAATAGCGTGTTGTAAGAATTTTTCGGGGCAATATTTATTTAAAACCCTTTCCATATTAGCCAATTCAATGCCAAAGATGATGCGGGAGATTAATACCCTGTGGTTAAGAGACGTGGTTTGGGAAAAGTATAATAATTGTGTTCAGAAAATATTTCATGTGGGCTTCGATATTTTAATATGTTTATTTATAATGTATTATTAAAAATTATTATTTTATTTTGTTAAAAATCCATTTTTAAAATATTCTTTAAAAATAAAAGAGAGAACGAAAAACAAATATTAAAGTTGTTTACTTTTAGAACTGGGTATTTCGCAGTCGGGCACTTTTATTTTTGTATTAAATTGATTACTTAAATAAAAGCGAAAGCCATTTTTCACAATATATAATAAATATCTCAAGTGAAATTAGAATAATTTATGCATTGCATTTAGCTAGCTTGTGATTTTGTCTCTTCGTCACGAAAGTCACAAGACTGAGTGTGAAATATATTTGTAGTTGCAGGTATATATTTATATAAGGTATAAAGTGCTCAGAGTGTGATTGATGTGCCGTGGTATTGGCTGACAGCAACTGCCTATAGATATATGTATGTCTACTTGAATGCAAACAACAAGATATTAAGATGCATTTGCCTATGGATATTGTCGTTACCAAGTGAAATATATTTATACTAATGCACGATATATATCTGTTTATATATGTATATGTATATGTATATGTATATGTATATGTATATGTATATATGTGTGTATATAAGAAGCTCTGTTTCTGTTCAGTCTCACGGCAATTGTCGATTTCAATGCAATGCGTTTGTCAAAAACTCACGTGTTTACAAAACAATTAATTTTCTTTAGAAAAACACGAAACGTTTCTAGATGGGGGAAAGGAGGAGCTAGAGGAAAAAAATGAAAAAGATACCGAAACATAACTCAAACAAAGGCAGCAGCCGTACAAAACAGCACTAATCGATGTGCACTTCATTTGTATAGAAAGAAAAGCAACAACAAGAGCAACTACAAGAGCATCAGATACTTGAGCGCATACTGTTAGATACTACTGAGTATTTTCGAAAGCATCGGATCCAGACTGAAAACAGAGAAGATCACAGAGATGAAGAAAAAAAGTGCAGCGCGCTTTTGTGTAATCGATTTGAGCCGGAAGCAATTGGGCCGACGCATCGCTGCCGACGCTGCCGACGCTGCAATCCTCTCAAGATTCAACTATTTTAAATATTTAGTGCACGAGACAAGCGAGGGCAAAGCCACAGCCACATCGACATCCACATCCACATCCACATCCATAGCAGCAGTCAGAAGTGAACAGATCACATACGTCGGTCGCTGCTCTAACTACAAAGCAATTATCAGTAGCTGACAAGTGTATCTGTAAGATACTTTTTTAATTGCACACGTGCAGTTCGATCTTATGCGTTAAAAGTAAGAAGTATTAATGTGCAATTCAAGCTAAAAGTATCTAAAAGCTCCCGAGCTACCAAAAAAAATGTATCTACAGTTATATAAAGTATTTAGAAAAGTATCTGATGCTCACAAGTTCTTCAAAAATTACCTGAGGCCCTCTTGTTGCAAACAAAAGTGTCTGACACTCTATGAAAATCTTTATAAATGTTTCTCTCAGCAGTACTCAAACTCAATAAAGCATTCAAAAACATACATATGCAATAATTGTCTGCATTTTTTCAAAATTTATTCTGTGCTCTGACGCCAAATTTGTGCGACTTTATTAAGCTATATCAAACAGCAATTAATGTAAAATTACACTAGAAATGTTGCGACTCCCCCACATTTTCGCACATTTATTGTAGTCTAATTAAAAACAACGCACTTTAGGCGCAAAATTAAAAAAAAAAAAAGTAAAGCACACAAAAAAAATCAAAGACAACGCGACGTATTAGTAATGTGAAAAGAGACAGCAACAACAACAACAACAACAATTACGTCTAGGATATTTTTAAAATGCGTCAAACAACCAAACAAAAAAACTAAAAAATGTGAAGAAAATGCGCGACAATTTTCACAGCTTTCTGTTGTCTTATTTTATTTCAACATTTGTTTTTAGGGGCTACAAAGCGTACCTAAAGTTTTGCAAATGCCTGTGTGTGTGTGTGTGTGTGTGTGTGTGTGTGTGTGTGTGTGTGTTGGTGATTATGTGCTGGTGCTGCCAAATGTGTGCCGCACATTATGTGGTATACTGTTCACGCTTCGTTAATAAAAAACACTGCACTTTTTGTTGTTGCAATGTTTTGTGGCAGTTGCCCCACTCTTCTCTCTCGGCTGTTGCTGCTGCTGCTGCTGCTTCTTTCTTCAACCAAGGGGCGACAGTTTTTGCGCCACTTTTAGCTAAGCACCTTACACTATTTACTCATGGCCATAAAAACTTTGCGTGCGATAAGCATTATCTACAACACCTCCGTCCCACCTCCCCTGGCTTGTTGGTATATGTATATGATGGTTGTAGCGGCAGGCCAATCAATCAAGCATAAAGCGAACACGAAATGTGTCAAAGTGCAGATGAGAACATTGCCTAACCGAATAATTAAAATTAACAACATTATAGAAACATAGAAATTTGAAAAGTCGTATAAATAGTTCGGCTTGATAATCGTGCAACTTTTATGACAAAAACATGCCACTCTCTGGGGTCCAATGAATGGGTTTTTATAACCAACTAAATGGAATTCGGATTATTTAATGGCAGCGACTATCAACATTAAAAGTCAAATACAATTTATTAAATATTTGTTACAGCTACAACAACTATTTACGGCTTCAGTTTTATTATTTGCCCCTTTGGCTCAGTTGCCTTGCATTGACGTAACACAGATACTTTTTTATTTGGACGAAAAATATAGCATTCGAAATGTAGCTGGCAACAAAGTTTTTGCATAATTTACTGAGAGCTAGAATTATCTATTTGGAAATAAATTACCTAAAATGTAATTTTTCCATTACATAATTTCATTAGAAAAAACACGAAAATGCATCAGTTGTTGATTATTTTAAATATCGCGATCGCTATCGGTATGTTTCTAATGCCTGCGCACGTCATGTGATTAGCAAATTGTTGAACCCAACGCACACAGTCGCAGCTCACTTGACGTAACAGATACGCAAATTCGCATGTAGACGCAGATACAGATACAGATACATATACAAATACAGCGGCAGTTGAGCTTAGATAACTAGCACCATGCTGAACTGTTAGATAACAGCAGCCGGCATTTTTAGGGCAGCAGAATGAAAAAAAAGTGGAAAAGAAAAGGTTTGAAATCATTTGAGATAAGAAATGCGTACCAAGAAATACGCATGCTGGCACACAGATACAGATGCGCATACAGCTGCAGATACAGTGAGATTTGCGATGCGAAAAAAAACTATAAATACGGTGAGTGAGATCTGCGCAAAACACATAAAATATAATTAAATAAAAATTTCACTTTCATGGATGCCACTATCTTTTCAGAAGGTTGTTGAATTCGCAAAAAAAAAGATGTTTATCTGAATAAACAGAAACTTACTGCGAAAAGCTGTTGACTTTTGATAATGCAAAAACAATATGAAAGCAATTAGAATAATTATAAGCGGCTGCACTAAGAATTAGAATTAGACAAACGGTAAAAACAAACGGATTTGTTGTTGTTTGTTTTTCTATATAAATATTTGATGTTTTTGTTTTTTTGTAGGCTGGCGTTGAAATCTAATCAAAGTATGAAATGAAATTTATTGCAATTAGCAACTAGCTAATTGAATGTGTGCCTTTGCCAATTTCGAACAATATTATTATTAGTTGTATATCGGTAGCGAGAGTTTTCAGTGGTAACCTAAAAAGCCATTGACTTGGCTAATATTTGTTTGGCTATGAGCGATGAAATTTGAAATTATAATTAATGCCAACCAATCAAATTTTTATTAGATTTTAAAACATATTTTTTTTTTTTTTAATATTAATATATATTTTTTAAAAAAAGTTTAGTCTGCTTTCGGCTGGCTGCCAAGTTCAAAGTATTTCAATTTGTTAAAATGCCAAATTTTTTGAGCATATATAAATACAGACATAAATATATATGTTTATTTAAAGTGCATTGCAGCGATCAACTAAATCCAGTCAATTTTGGTTAAATCCATTTAACCACTAATTAGGGTCATAAAATTAAGTCAAGCGTCAGCAACAATCGAAAAATTCCATTTTTTTTAATATCTTAGCAGAGGCAAACTTATTTAATAATAATTTAGACAAAATAGCAGATAACAATATTTTGAAATTCTCAAACAAAATTTAAAGAGGAAAAACTAACATAAAACTTATGTAACGACAATTTTTTGTGAGTTGTTTAGCATTGAACCGAAATTTACGCACCTTTTTTCGTAATTTTTTATATTTTCCTGTAGACGTTTTACGTTGCTTTTTCAGCCGTGTTTTAAATCTTTTGTTTCGACTGCACTTATGCACACTTTAAAAAATTTGCACAAATTTATTGCAGCAACAATTCAACATTTTCTTTTTTGCACTTCAACACAACACATATTATTATTATTTTTGTAATTCATTATTTTTTTTCTTTAGGTATTTCAAAATATTGGTGGCAATTCTTTTTAATGGTTTGACACGTTTCTTGCCAATTTAATTTGTAACGACTTTTTTACATCACACAAAAATTTGTTTGGCAAATTCGAAAATGTGTAGAACTGCGTGTGCAGAGACGATAACGCTGCCGATTTCGAAACTTATGCCGAGCATTGACCGGCGACTATCGCTCTTAAGATGCTGTATAGATAATATTTAGTTGTTGCTTAATGTTAGCACCATTTGCACATTTCTTTTTTTTTTGCTTCTTTCTTTATTTTCACAAGGTTTTGTGAGTGAAAACTATATGAAATAAACCGGAACAACGATTTCAGAAAAACACGATCGACGCGACGCGACTTTTTCAGCTAGTACCAAAAAGACTAACCAAAAAGAAAAACTGTTCGATTTCGAAAAAATGAAAATGCTGCCGTCGGCGCAGTCAGCGGACCCTCCGCTCAGCGTGTGTTGTCAAATCGTTTGCCAGCGAGTGACTAACATAAAATTTCATTCAAATGTACGCGGAACCAACCACTCGGCTCTGCTTCGTGCTTCGGCTTCGTGCCGCACTTCGTCGGATTTCATTTTGATGCAGTTGTAGATAGATGGTTGTTTTTTGTTTGCCTTGCCTTTGCCACTAGGGCCGTAGAGTGTATCCGTATCCAGGCGTTAGTTAGCAAACATATCTTAAGAATCATATAACTACTATTCATGACGTACATTAGATTATTGTTGTATTTATATACTGCTCATTTCATTTCATTTAGCTCATTTCTATACTGTGATTGGCGCAAAATGTACAAATTCGGAGGATTTTATATGTGTGCATTTCTTTAGAATAAGCTTAGTAATATAAAGTCTTAGTTTATTTTTTGTATTATTTGTCAAATTATCTGATAAACATTATTTAAATCCGGCTTATACACCAGTTGCAGAAAGAATTTATTATTATTTGGTACAGTGTTTTATTTTCTTATTTTTGACAAAATATTAATGATGCAGTTCGACATCCTGTTAAGTTTCATTCAGTTGACCAGTTTAAGTGCTGGTTAGTAAAGTAAAGTTTTTGGATTGAGAAGCCTTTCTGTAAGCCCTTGTTTTTATATATTATTTAAATTATAGTAACTTTTTTGTATCTCTCAAAAAAAAACGCAATGTACTTGAATATATAATTTTTGAAATAAATCATTTTGTGTAATATATTTAAATTCAAAACTAAAATTTTTCTAATACTACAATAGATTTATAAAAAAAAATATGCACACTAACAAATATTTTACTAAGTTGCAGTAATACCCGTGAAGAATAGCATTTAATCTACGGCAATTGCGGCATTTGCTTCATACTTTGGCTTGAACGACAGTGTAAAAAGCGCGACGCGCGTTTTGCCCGCGTTTTAATAGCGTTTTCAGCGATTACAGCGTTTGGGCCTGGCGTTTGTGCCTTTTGGCGCGTAGGCAAGTTTTTGCCGATTTCACAAGTGAACGAACACTAATTAACATTTGCCAAAAGTGCAGCTGACTTGAAAATAAAATCTTCAATGACGTAGAGTTCACTTTAGGGATGCAGTGGAAAAGGGGATAACTACTCTGTATTATCTATGATAAGCAAATGAGTGCGTGGGCGTTTCCACTCGACATACTGTGACGTGTGTGGGCCATATAGATATTTAACTATACCATTACGTATTTGCTCCACACTGGAAACTAAACGATAAACCATTAAATGTATTTTTGGCAATCGGAATGCAGCCTAATTATAAATTGTTGGCCAATTTACGTTTAGGCCAGCAGCAGCTGCTTGGACGTAATGCCAAACTGCCAGCTGTTAATGCAGCTTAAGTCAGATAGTTAAGCGAAATCATAAGTTTTCAACCAAACACATGTATTATCTTATCTTTTTGAGTGCGGGCGACTTAAGAACAACCACATGCCCCACATAAACGCTATGTACATTGAACTTGACTATTTGACCGTTTGGCCAAATATGGCAAGCAATTTTCTTCGGGGTATACGTCTGCGTCATAGCTCCTGATAAGAACTATGCGTATCTTTAACGATAACTGAACACAAAACAATGGAAAGGAATTTAGAATGACAAGCTAGCGCTTACCGCAGGTGAATTAATTCGCTTGTCTTTGTTATAGAACTCCTGCAATGTCAACAGAATAATTTACATATGTAGTTTTTATAAGTTATACAATATGAACTTTATCTTTAACTCGTTAAATTTTAATATAATATTCATAATAATAACATAAAAATAAAACTAAAAATAAATAATATTTAAAATTTAGTTTATTAAATAATATTTGAGATTTGGTAACCAGTTATGACTAGTGTCACAAATATAACCATATAATAAGAACTGTGAATTCTAAATAAAAGAAATCTCTTTCTTCATATGATTGTTTCTGCTGCTAACAAACTATAATCGATCTTATTTATTTTGTTACGATGATAAGACTTGCATTCTAGCATAACACTATTTATCCAAGGAATCGATCTAGCAAACATTATTTATCCATAACCGAACCTTTGCGACCATTTCTATAATACTTGCATACCATAAGCAACAAATTCCTGTTCTAAGTGAATCGTTCCACTATTTATCCCCAGGGAACATCTTAGCTTAGCTCAGCGCTGTTCTGTAAACATAGTTTTAACAAACCCACATTCCACTCTCTGGTATTCTAAGTGCAGCCCCTTTAAAACCACAATTTATAATATTTTCATCGCAGTTCTAGTTCCAGTTCCCGTTCCCGTTTGCGCTCCCGTTCCAGCACATGCCAAATTCAAGAACTCTGCCCTAGGGTTGACCTATAAATAACCATAGACAAAATGCGCACCCCCGCAGTTTATATTTTTTTTTTTTTAATTTTTGGGTAGAGCAGCGACTGTTGCTCGTCTATTGTCCTTGACTTTAGCTCACACACGCACACAATTAAAATGATTAATTAAGGCGCAGAGCAGCAGGACATTTTAGAGCTAATGACTTAATTAAGACTCGGTGCGCCGCTGAGTGTTTTTCGGCTTAATGTGCTCGCCTCAACAGCCGCCAGCCGCCAGCCGACCTTTGACCCTTTTTCCGTGTAACTGCAGTCCGCTAGATGTCTAGATGTTAGATTAATTAAAGCGTAGCCCGAGCAAGTGGCAAACACATTCTTCCCCCGATCCCGATCCCGATCCCAATCCTGCCTCGGCTTCTGCTTTCTTATGCTAAGGTGTTCGCCAGGCAGCTGCTACGGTACGCCTCCCCCTTCCCCTCCACTGTCACATCATTAAACGCTTCGCTGGCTGATCCTGACAAACGCGACTGCCCATTTTACACCTTGTTTTAGAGAGCGCGCGTTTCGTGCGCGTTTTAAAACGCGCGCGCTCATAGCACTCCCAAGGTTATGTTTCCTACTTGTAAGCTGTCGATTTGTCGATTGCTGTGCAGCTTGCCTGCTACCCAGATTGCAATCCGCATCTTTCTGATTGTCCCAGATTAAATTACAAAATATATTGTCATGTACATTGTCATGATATGATACCCTGTAAAACTGAATGAAAAAGGTAACATTGACGTCTGTGTATGCATCAGCTCAGCTTATATCAATATAAATATCATTGAAATTTCATAACGATCGTACCATAAACCCAGAAGTTATTCAAGAAACTATATTATATAGTTAATATATATGTATGAGATTCATTAACTACTGCATTTCAAGTTGTAGCCAATTGATAACTTTGTTGTCATTCGCTGTTATAATCAAATGTACATTCCGGCAATTAACTGTTTTCGATTAAACCATTTCACCACAGTGCATTATCGGACATTAATTTTTCATCAGCAGTATTATATATCATGGCTAGGTATAATTTATGTTAATAAAATTGCAACCGCCGCCTGTCAGCGAATGGCGACAAAGACAGCAAACATTTAAACAGCAGGCAGGCATTTCAAATCGAATCGAATCGAATCAATTACAACTTGTCCCGCTAATGTAATGTCCAAAGCTGTCTTTTGTTCTTAGCCAACTATATATCCGACTGATTAATACGAACAGCTTGCAAGAAAAATAGCTTTGCGTCAGGCAAAATAGGCTTTAACCCGCTGTTTTCGATCTATCTAGTTTAACTATAAAATTTTAAAACTAATAAAAATAACAAAATCTTTTCGTAATCCAAATAATATTATGAACATAATCCATGGATAAATCTGTTTTTATAATGTATCGTAATTCATAAAATTATTAAGTATTTATATATACATGGTTTTTTTATCAGTCTAAAATTCCGATTTCCTTAAGATTTCTGCATCAAACTATATTCCCTGTCTATTTAATGAGTCAATAAATTGCCAGAAAATTTGTAAAGGAATAATTCTTAAAAATGCATAAAATAAATATTTTCTTGATTTTTTCAAAATACTTCCTTGCCATAATATAGGCAAACTCAAGGAAAATGCGTCAACGGCAACTGTGGGATAAACATTTATTTGATTCTTGCTACCTGCGAACAATATGCAAATTTCAATGGACTCTTTTGATCTGTCGTCGAGTCGCGTTGGTCGCCAGTTGGTCGCCGTGGTGGTGCCCCAGCTGGGTGATCGATTATGCTGGAAGTGATTGCGGCATTTGCTAATCATAATAATAATAATGGATTTGTAAATATTTTGATTTAGACTGCAATGCTTAACAATTAAAATGCATCACAGCCATAAATAATATGGCCACAAGATCAAGGCGGTCAGCAGCTTAGTTTTCCGATAGATTATATATATGCATAAATCAGAAAAAAATACAACTTTTCAGATGAAAAGAACTCAACATGCTGCGTATGCTATGCCTAATTCAATTCGAATCAAATCCATCTCATTTGTTTAACTAAATGAATAACCTTTGACTGAAATATCGCGAATATAAATGAAATAATTCACAATGCGATTTCTTTTAAAGTTTTGCACTCATCTCTGCCTACTCAGATAAATAGATTGAACCGTAAAATTATAAGTCACATTAGTTTTAAACCTAATCGAAATCCAAAATTACTCCTCGAAATGTCGCTAACCCTTGAGCAACTTTGCCAGCAATTGCGACAGCTTCAGAGAAGTCGGTAAATACTATACAGTTTTCAATATATATAGGCTGTCTGATTAGGAAAATCGTATAGCCCCAGCCACGATAATTCTCGGAGACGTCGCCATCGCTGGCATTGCGAACGCAGTCCTGGAGGTCAGGATCCGCCACAGAACAGTCGCTACTCACAGGCGGAGGCCCACAGCAGACGGGCTGGCCTCCCGGTGGGCAGCAACTGTATTGTCCCCCTGCTCCACATTTGGCTGCGACTCAATGCCATCACTCCCATCTCAACTCCCATCAGTAGGCAGCGTTATCTGCAACGCCTTCGACTGGAGCAGCGTCCGCTGCGGCAGAATCTGCGTCAGGTCCTTGAAGTGAACTGGAGCAACTTCCGTCGCAGCTTGCGCCTCACACCAATAGTTGCTGAGGCTGCAACTGAAACGGTGAAGGGTGATCAGACTACGGTTGTTGTCAACAGGCCTTCAAATTGGATAAATCACTTGATCATGAACTTTTTGTGGGTATGAAGTCTAATTAAATTATTTACAGTAGCCTACTTGCTATACTGTTAATAATTGCTATTTGAGAATGCTATGTGTTATAATGATAATAATATACTAATAATAATAATTCTCAACTGGTGTAAGCATATGTATATGGCATATAAACGCCTAATATTACAATCAATTGCAACACAATTAGCTTATCAATATATCTTATACTATATATAATAATAATATACTAATATATATATATAATTATAATATATATTTTTTCTTATGGTTATCCTTCGATCAATCGAACATTTTTGTCATTAAGATAACTCGACTTAACCTACCAATTATAAGTAATTGGCATTATCTTAGCACGTTCACAAAATTTCGATATACTTAGGTTATAATGCTCTAAAATGTAAGACTACATCAGATATACTATATTTATACATACATATTACTTAACTTTTCAACTAAAATAATAATTACTTAAACCTTTTTCTACATTTACCTTTAAGATCTCGAAAAATCTGGAATCGGCGCTCATCCATGTGGGTCCTACGCCCAGCTATACGAACACATCGGGGGCAATGGAGGTAATGAACTTAAGTTATATATCCGAACAATTGAACTCTGTTCTCATTGAATATTTGGTCAACAATGATGATTATAGTATTATGCCGACACAGTCCCTAACACTACTTGGCATATATGAATGAAAAATAATCTCGTTCTCTTTATCTCTATTTGTAGTGCTGTAGAACTCTTGCAATAAAACAAAATTGAGCAGCTTCAACTCGTCTTTTTTTTTTTTTGTTGCACTCGTCTCTAATTCTAATTTAGTGGCATTTTCACGCCCCTGGGCGTTTGTCAGCCCATAAACTGTGCATAAAATAGTTAGTTGGCTAAAATCAAGATTGCCAAGTTGAAGTCGCAGCCAAATTGATCGATGGAATCACCGCCTGAAAGTGGTTCCAGCCCGTTCCAGCACAAAGTTGCCTTGGCTCCTTCTGTGTGTGAATATTTATACTAGCATGAAAACCATATTTCTATGAGCGCAACAGGTGCCATAGAATTGAAGCTGCCATCGAGCAAACTTGATACGATTTTGACCCATTTCAGCTAAGCAGCGATTGTGCCGTGATTTATTTATTATGTTGGGGCAAACTGGCGCCTGTCGCCAGCTCCACTCGGCCACATGAATGTCATCATCAACTGGCCAGAATCAAAATTATGCGTTCGACACATGCAACATGGCCACAAAAAAATAAAGCTGAATTCAAACCCATTCGCTGCATTCCATGGCGCGGGTGCTTCCCACATGACAACCACGACGACGACGACGACAGACAAATGAATCTCATTTAATTTGCCAAAATATTTATGCATTCCACATTGGCATTGATTTCTTTAACTTTTGGGCCACCAATTTCTACTGCGGCTGCAACTGCGGCACGCCCAAAATGTGCCCTCTAATTTATTAGCCTTATGAATCAAAGAAATCTGTCACACAACTTTATGACACTTTGTTTTTTGTTAGCTTGTTGCTGTTTCTTTACTTTTTGATTTTTTTTTGTTGTTGTCCATGCTGCTGACATTTTAATTTGGCAGTCATCGATGACAATTTAATAAATTAAGCGTTTGATTTTAATGGTATCGCCAGTGTTGAGCAATTGATGGGCGTCATTTGAAGGGCACCTTCACATATATGTAAATGGGAACCTTGAACCATGGATACCCTAAAAATGTAAACACGATTGAGTAAAGTCAAAATTGAAATTAATTGAAATTGTTTTCGATCATTAACTGAACATTCACATATTTTACATTTTTAAATATTGATTTGCTGACAGTTCTTATTATTAAATACATTTTTATTATATTTAATGCAATTATTCAGCTAATGAACAATTGGGTATATTTATGATACATATTTCAAAGACATATTTCGCAATATTTCGTATATCTTGCTTTCAGTTTTCAAAATAAAACTATCAGTATTTTTAAATTCATTTAATGTGAATTTGTCATAAATCTATCAAGAATGCATTTTTGAGTTTTGACAAATATATGACAGTGGAATAATTGAAAATGAGATTGAGTTTTTTGGGACACAATTTTAATACGAATTGTGCAACCAAATTAAAATTAATCTACAGAAATGGCAACATTTTTTGTTACATTTTCCTCTCATGCTCTACTTCAATATTTCTTACTTTTCCAATTATTATATTTATAATAATTCTACAATTTTATTTGAGACTCTGAACATTCTTTTGACTTTTGATTAATAATTCAAGTTTCAGATTCAAGCAATTGTATTAAACTTTATTTCCTAAAATGCCTATGGAAATTTAAAAAAATGTCTTACAAATGTAGGAATGTATATGTTGCATTTTATTTTGTTGACATATTGAAACTAATTAATAACTTGATGCTCTTAAATTCATTTTACCACAAGATTTCTAACCAGAACTTTCGTTAGCCATCAGCTTATCTGAGGTAGCTTCTTGTCTTCCAGTCGATACCCATGGGAATGCACCTGTCCATTATGCATGCATGTTGCACGTTGCAGAGAACGAGAGTGAGAGAGTGAGAGAGAGAATCGGAGAATCTCTGACGCTCCTCTCGAAGCTTTAATGTGAGCAATTTTTATTGTGGCTGGCAACGAAATCGATATCAATATTGCGGCTATTAACCAAATCAGTGGAACGGCCTATCGCGCGATAGACAACAATTTATGGAACTTGCTGGCAATAACAATTAATAAAATTAGAGGAAGAAAACAACAACAACAGCAGCTCTGGTGGCCAATGGGGCAATGGTGCAATGGTGGCTCGGGTTACGGCCATATCAAAACTTAATCAAAAGAGAGGCATTGAGAATTAGGAATTGAGAATTGGGAATAAATATGTTTTCTTGTGTTGTTGGCTGCGTCTAGCGCCAGTCGTAAAGCGCTGCAAACCGGCCAGGCAGAACCGTTAACACAGGAGGAGAGTGTTGTCTGGGGTCTGGGAGTCTGGGAGTCTAGACTCTAATCCTTTCGAGATCTCGCTGGTGCGATAAACTTGGATCTGCGTCTGATTAGTGCGGCCTAATGTGACAGCCAAGCGACGTTCTTGCAGATGTTTGGTCGCTTTTAACTGTAGTTTTGACTGATGTAATTGGAGCGACCACAGCGCATTGTTGACCAGCCCGGTCCAGCCCGGCATATAAATCAATGTTGCAACAACATGTTAGATGCCGACTGCCGACTGCCGACTGCTCACTGCAACTTGCTGTTGAGCAGGCCAACAACAAACCGGCTACACAGCAACAACAGCAACAAAATCTCACTCGTCCTTAGGTAATGCGATAGTCCGCTTGACACCCTTTTTTCTCGTTTTTTCTTCTTTGAGTGCATTATGATGCATCCCCGCATATATGCATATACATATACATATATACATGGTATGTATGCCGTTAAGATTTACGAGGCTGTGTGACAGAGGGCAGGGCCAACGCCTTGGTTTTTGAAAGAGGTGCGTGTGGTCCTCATTTTTAATTACAACTCAATGAGTTCGACTGAACTCGCCCAACAGGTGGTTCCCCCAAATATTCCCCAATGCCCACCCAAAAGAGATGAAAAAAGATGCATCAAATCACTTGACACAAAATGCTCTTTAACTGATTGAGCATTGACATTGAACTTTACTTCTTTTTTCATCTTTTTCTCATTCAAGTGTTATCAGAAACGATCGAAGTAAATTCTGATCAGCATCGCAGTTCCAGTTCGTGAGAATATACTCCAAACTTTGACATATCTCAATAATCTGATTAATACAAAAAAAAGGTTGGCGCATAACTGTCCGAAATACTTACAGCATCGGCTCATATATCAATCTCATAAGTTTACCGCTAGATGATGCGTTAATCGCTTGCATTTTCAGACAAATATTACCTAATAAATGGAATTAGGAGAGTTGATTTTTTGTTGTTTATTTTTTCTTTGGTTTTTTGTAACTCTTAAAAGCCAAACTAATTAACTTTCGAACAGGCAGGGTTAACCAAAAAAAAGAGAAGAAGAATAACAAGCAAGTGCTCTTTTTGTGTGTATCCGACTAGGAAACACCCTGTATACAACTCATTATCACGCTTAGACACTACAATATAAATAGTTCAATATATTTACCAAAGAGAAATACTTATTTAAAATTAAATTTTAAAATTCATAAGGGGCTTTTTAAAAAGAAATTAAAAAATTCTTACTATTTGATCAGGAACGAACAAAAAAATATTTAAATTATATTTTCAATATATTTATGTGTATAACTCTAAAGGTACATTTATTTAATATATTATTTGTTGGTTGTTAATATATATCAGCTGATGTACCTTTTCCTGGGTCTTTTCCTGCCTGTTACATAAATATACACATTTTGATACTACCCTATTGACCCGTTTTGAATGAGAACAGGGTATGCAGAGCAAAAAATACATGTGTTTGCCCTCAAGGCTGGCGCTAAGTTTAGGGCCAAGTTAAAACAATATGTTCACGTTATAATTTTTTTGGGGTTTGTTTTGTTTTTGGTGCATTGCAATAAAAATAAAAATTGAAGCGGCTGCAAGTCAAAAGCTAATTGAAACGACTTTATTACTACCAAAAATTGAACGTTTATCTGGCCTTTTGTTGTTGTATCTGTTGTTGTATATTGACTGTATATAGCCGCAGGATATTTACAGCGTCGACTGTGGCGAAGGCGTCAACAGAAGTTGGTTTTGGTTTTTTAAGTGCCAATGGATATTAATACGCTTGAATTGAGTTTACCAAAGTTTACCCAGTTGCAGACGGAAGACGAGGACTGGCGCTTTGAGTTTTTAGTTTTACAACTTTCGCAGGAAATGCAGGCAACACAATTCTTAACGTAAATACGAGACACGAACAGAAACAAACAACAACAGTCCAAAGTGATTAAAATAAAACAGAATTCAATAATTTACGAGCTCATAACTGGCCCAGAGCGAAATGAAACCGCAGCAAATGGAATTTCGAGATTGAAACAATGCCCGGCGTTTCATAGAGCTGCATTTGGATACCAGTTTAAGATCATGTGGTGCATGTGGCTTTAAGTGTCAACTGATCTTCTTGCAACACAGCAAACCTCACCTGTACCTCTAGTCTTCCCCTCGCTTCCCTTGACAACAAGTGCCGGCCACAGAACAAATCTGTTGAAATCGATATTTTCTGGTTTTCGTTTTTTTTTTTTTTTTGCTAGAGAACATTTCTATTGAATTTGATGGGTCGAACCGGTTTTAATTTGAATCGGATTGCATTGGGGGTACATTTGTTTTTCCTTTAAAATATGTATTTCGACATTTTTATTGATATCTCTAATCGCATTTTCGTCATTGCCTGTGAGTCATTTGAGCTTTGGACTTGAAAATTGACGCAGCAACGTTTTTAAGGTGCAGGCGCGTCATCAGCCAAAATATTGTTATTATACTTGGACATGCCTAATAAAAATTCAAAATTAGCAAAAATGCGTCAAATGTTTGCCAGGTTGTGTGTGTTCCGGTGAAAAACCACAACGATTTACGTTGGCAGGATTTGGAAATAGTTTTTGGAATTGCGTAAATGGGAATGTTGTGTGAATTTTGGCACGTAGTCCCTCAGGTCAATATGAAATGATGACTTTTTGCTGTCAACAACAAAAAAAAAAAACATTACAAAAAAAGTTATTCACAAAAGTTACCAAGAATACAAAATGCTTCGGGGAATTTTTCACCCAAGGGATTACTGACTATAAACTGATGATACGAATATATAAAAATAATTTTATACTGAATTTCAAATATATTTTTATGTGATGAATACGAATAAGAAGAACATAACAGCTCCAAAAATGATAACAATTTTCTTTTATTTTTGACAATAACTTGTAGGTTTTTTTAAACCATTAATTTAATTTATATGTATATTACCATCAACATTCCTTAATTTTGTTATAGAATATAAGAACTTGTAGGAATTAAAATTGAAGCCACAGTTAATGTGTTCCTGTAATAATATTAATAATATAAAAATAAAAACAAAACTGACTTGTCATTTTTGTCTAATTTATTAGAATATTATATTTCTTTTCAATTTCAAATGCGCGCCATTTGTCCACATGACGCATACAACACTGCACACTACTTTGCCTAGGTGGCAACGCTATGTGACTCTTACGTGACAAGCTGTCGCCCTTACGTATTTTCTATTTGTCACTTTTCTTAGTTTCTTCTTTCGATCATCGCGCAGAGGCCTTCGCAATGGCAAACGTAGTAGCGCGTCTAACAGTGAAAACAAGTGCAATTCTCTTCCCAGGACAGAGTGCGCTCGTCTATAAATCAGTTTGCAGAAGTGCCAGCAATGGGTTTGCCAACAAATTGCCACCAAAGAACACACGTCGTCTGCTGGCGCTGCTCGGCGGCTCTGCTATTTCTTTAGCGGCACTTGCTGCGTTCATCCGACTGCGAAGTTCCGAAAGCACAGTTCACAATGCAATGCGAAAGAAGAGCCTGGTAAAGATAAATAACAATTATATTGTGATAAGAGTAGTGCATTTGTATGTGTGTAGTGGAAAAGTCAATAAATGACCGTAAAAGACTCGCGCAGTTATTTTTAGCTTGGGGTAGCTTACGTTACGCGTTACGTTACGTTGCCAGCTGTTGCGTTTGCCAAACGGCTGATTGTGTTTTGCCTTTTGTTTTGCTCAGCATATTCGTAGCGCTTTTCAGTTGCATTGCTTAGATCGGCTTTTAATAAAGCAAACACCAAACCCCCCCCATTCCCGACTACTACCTGTCTAGCTTGAAAAGTGGTTCACGGTCGTTATCGGCTTTTGGGGGCGCCGTTTATAATTTGTTGTTGTAGTTGGCGTTGCTCAAGTTCATTGGACAACAATTATAACAACAGCAACAAGTTGTATTTAAGCCTGTTGACATTCTCACATTTTGTTATATCAAAATTGTTGACGTGCGTTCTGATAAGCATTCTGTTTTTCTGGGGTGTGAAGAACTAATATTGACACTAAGTGTTTTGGAATTAGTTAACAAAGCGAGATATTTTCACTCGCATACCAAACGCATAACTTTTTTTTTTAATTTGATCGATAACCCGTGCCGTTAAAAAATATCGATAGATTGCTGTTCCAGGCCAGTGGCCTTTGAGCATGTTTTTAAAGTTAAGGCTAGCCCTTATTTTCAACATTAGTATGAAAACAGAAGTAAAGAATATATGACAATAAATATTTTGTACACTGAAAGTCATGACGCTGTTTATTTTCAAGATCAAACATATTCGATAATATATACATATATATATATATTATATTATTCATGTATGGCGCCAACCAAAGTGTAGAAAATGCAAGTTAATGTCATATTGTCGCATCAGTGGATATCCTTTGTGTTGCGATAGAACCGGCTGCAGATTATATGGAAATGAAGGCAGGTGTGTGATCCACCCGCCGATATTTAACGAAATTTGACATCGCCCTGTCTATCCTTGGAATAATGTCATCCTGTTTGCCCTGTGATTGTAGTGTTCGTACTTTTTGTGGCCCACAAAAAGATTCATCCTCGTCCTTATGTTTAACTCCGTTTTAATGAATTAAGTTTTGTAAATTGAGCAGCAGCAGCACCAGCACGCACCAGTTCAAACAAAAATACCAAAACGTATGTAGAATTTTAAAAATTGTTTTTTTTTTTATAAGAGTTGTAAAATGTATTTAATAAACTTAACAAAACAAATTTTTTTTGTTCCACCTCGTACGGCGGAAAATATTGAAATGAGTTTGCCGTTCAGTGTTGGTGATAAGCTGCCTTTGAAGTAGAGTTTGTTTTCCTAGCTTACTTTGATATTGAAGAGGATATAAAAGTATTTTATTGTTGATTTTGAAATGGATAACGAATTGAAATAGTAATTATTATATGTATGTACATATGTGCATATCGAATTCGAAATCTTAACTGCCGAGTCGATATAGTTATGACCGTCTTTTTGATCGCAAAGATTTTAACAGTTGGGAACATTAAATTTGATACTGGCTTATTTTCCATAACTCGATAAAAGTCGGTGAATCTTAGAAATTATAAGACCGATATATTTAGCTTCTTTGATAAAACTAACAGTTTCTCCCAAATTAATAAAAATCGATTACCAAACCTCCCCTTTCAGTATTGGAAGACCAGGGTAAATTAAGTTTTCTTTATGGTCGGTCTTTCTTACATGTTTTTAAGCCTGGCTACAGGGTATCTTCCAGCTAATCAATCCCCTAGACCACTCTTGTTTTCAATGACAATTTGAGGCAATTAAAAACCATAATTTACATGCTGATATCACACAATCTATATGCGGCTGCATATGAATATGATAATCATACTATGATTGGCTTTGCCTTAAACTCAACATAAATGCAGCAGAAAAATTCTTTATGAATTTGTTGCTTGCCACACACCTTGAAAAGTGAAACAGCAACATCAAGAATGAAAAGTGGATTTGGTTAGATGACAAAGTGGCCAAATAGTAGCTGCGAACTCCGCCCACGCACCTGACAAAATTTGTAAGCTGCTGCTGACACGAGAGTGCCAGTTGCCACCACAGCAATTTATCTATCAATCGATCTGGCTAGTGTGGAGTTGAGTTTTGGATACACCCACCAATGCCCCAATGCCAGACGCAGGCGTGGTCTCTCTTTTGGGCCACAGTGTCCCTGACATGTGCCAAGTCCCTGAGCCAAGTTATGACAGCAAAACGGCAACGGCGACGACGACGACGACTACATCTGATGATGATGAATGAGTTTTAATTGTTGCCTATAAAGAGCCAGCGCCTGTGGCTGTTCTGCTGCTGCTCCTGCCTGGTCTGGATGATGTCAGCCCAGTTATGAAGAATTAACACACGATACAATTGAGACGCGTGGGCGTGAAGTTGCCGCTGCTGCTGCAACTGTTGCTGCTGTTGCACATGTCTAACATTCAAATTGCGCACTGGCCTTTGTCTTATTATTTTACCCTGTTCCCAAATAGTTAAAGAGCATATATAATATTTTTTCTAATTCCCCTCTATTGAATCTAAGGACTTAAATCTTGCAGTATATATTCGTAAATATTATTATAAATAATTCTACATATTTCACGACAATCTTTATAATTTTTGCAGTTTTAAAACTAGACACCATATTTTCAAATAAGATTGCAATCCAATCTCCCTTAACAATAAGTCACATAGATTCCCAAAAATCGCGAAATACTATAGATCTCTCAGTTTAACTAAATGTTGTCGTCAAATTGGGATAGTACTATTTTTCCCACTACTTCCACGTCCCAATTCGGCCCAGCCCGAACCTTATAATAAAGTAAATCAAATTTTTACAATAATTGTTCGAGTTCGGTTGTTGTCATTGTCTTAGCATCTCTGTTTAAGAGCCACTTACCTTTTTGTTTTATGCTGTAAATAGTGTATTATACAGTCGTTGAAGTTTGAGTGCAACGTTTTTTATTTTGATTGTTTTTTATTTTTTTGAAATATGTGGCCCAGACTGAAAATTGAGTCATTCCTTTTGGGGGCGGCCACTGCCTACATTTCGTGTGTGTGGCATTAAATGTCAGATTTATGTAGCTTAAGCCAATTTATTATATGTGCGCCGCCCCCCAAAAATATCTTGTGACCATATCAATTTGGCACTTTATTGGCTCCGTCTGATTAGCCATGCTTAACGTGGGAATCCTGTCCCGGCTGCGTTCCGCTCATCAATATCACAGTTTAAAGCCACACACAGCAGACTGCAAATGCGCATATATATATATATATGCATATAGTAATATCGCGTACAGTTCAAGTCGCGTTTAAACATTAATCAAAACGTCACCAGACGCTCAGTCAGTGTTCCGATATCGATCGGTTATTGCCGTTTCGGCCTTTGTGCGCAAGCGGCGGAAATTAAGGCGATCCGATCTCTCGCTGATTTATGCCAATTATTTATTCTTACCATATATGTGCCCAAGCATATCAAATTACCCAACGCGATTCATCTTCTGTTGTCTATCAATGCAGCACCGCGACGAGATCGATTTGGAAAATATCAAACTAACGGCACGGGAGAGGCGCTTCATTAAATTCGCCTCCGTGGAGTACGATGATCAGCTGTACATGACGCCACAGGATTTTCTGGAATCTGTAGTGGAACAGGAGCCCAGACGTAAGTAGTTATCACCATATATCTATATAATAATTAAACGAGTTGATTGATTTTCTTGCAGCTCGCTTAAAGCGACGAGTGCTCAGCGGCGATGAGGTTGATAAATACAGGGATAATACGCCACCTGTCAAAAAGGGCTCCTCTCGCCTCTTTCGCAATCTCAGAGATAAAGGTGTGTACCCTAAACTTTGATTGGTTTTTGTTAAAAGCTCATTAATTCCTCTTTATATATTTATGACAGGCATTGTTTCCTACACGGAGTACTTGTTTTTACTCTCCATCTTGACAAGTAAGTAGCGGACTAATTTTAATTTACATAGTAAGGCACCTTTGACTTTAGATCCCTGTACAGCTGCAACATAATAATACTGATTTTTCCGACCATAGATATTTTAATAAAGCTTCATTAGAATCTCTATTTTCTATTTAGGAGTATTCTTGATAAAACTATTTCTGAGCATTAACATTTGAGGCGAATATAAAAATCTACCTTCTGCGTATTTGTATTAGTGAAAGCACTTATATTTCTTAAATATTAAATCACATTTTTACAGAACCCAAATCGGGATTTCGCATTGCCTTCAACATGTTCGACACGGATGGCAATCAACGCGTGGATAAAGACGAATTTCTAGTCGTAAGTGGAGTGGTTTATATGACCAGAAAGTGCTTGTTTTATGTGTACCCTTAATAATTTGTACTATTATATTATAATTTATTCATATTATTATTTTTATTTAAATGTGATTAAATAGATTATTTCCATTTTGGCCGGCGCCTTCAAATCCATACAAGATGTGGAACCAAAAACTAAGGAAATTGTAAGCTTTATTTCTTTTTTTTTCGTTTACTTTATTTATTTAATGATAACTACAAATTCTGTTCAAACTTAAATAGCCAGCGTTAGAGGCAGGAAGTAAGCCTTTTTCAAGCATAGCATTAAAATAAATAATTTCTTATTTTTTGTACTTTTTATTTATAATATAATTTATTTAATAATATACAGCTGCGACGTTTAGTACCGTATGAAGAGAAGGCACAGGTTAAAACCCTACCAGTTATACGACCCAAGGGTCTTGTAAGTCAACAAGAAATCGAAAAAATAAAAAATTACAGCTTTGCTTTTAGCAAAAAACTGCGCTCAACGTTGTAAAATATGCGTAAAACGCATACGTAAAAGCTTAGCTAAGTTACGTTAAGTTTTACGTTACGTTATGTTTCGTTAACTTTTGTTATATCATGTATTATGTTATGTACATAGTAGCTGTACATCTGCCTTGTATATTTTCTAGCCACTACTTTATTTTAGTTACAAATTTTGTTAAGTTTTGTATGCTTTTTTAAATTTTGTTACATTATGCATTGATTTTACGTTTCGTTTTTTACGTTCTTTACAAAAATCCTATAATCAAAACCGCCAAATACTGTGACCCTTACTAAACCTAACCTAACTTCTCTTCTCTCCCAATCTAACTACCACCCTACCTACCCTACAATACCCCATCCTTATGTATTGTATATAAACAAAAAACAACTCCCAGATGGAGCGCATATTCAGCGGCGCTTGGAGAGAGAAGCATGGCGACCAAATGCCTGAAAATGCAGAAGAAGCAGCTGAAACTCCACTCGAGGTAAGGTTGCGCATGCGCATGCACCTGTGACTTATGGTGTGACTAACTTGCAAATGTAATATCTTAAAGATCGATTTTTAAATATATGTATGCCATCCCAATTTGCAGCGTGATTATGTGAACGTTGGTGAGGGCTTGCAGCGGCGTCATGTGGTCTCCACCACCCTGCAGCTGCATCTGTTTGGCAAACGCGGCACAGGTGTCATCAACTATGACAACTTTTATCGCTTCATGGACAATCTGCAGACGGAGGTGCTCGAACTGGAGTTCAATGAGTTCTCCAAGGGTCAAAACTTTATAACAGAGCTGGACTTTGCCAAGATTCTGTTACGCTACACTTATCTGGCCACGGATGAGTATGATGTCTTCCTGGAGCGTTTGCTGCTGCGCGTCAAGGATGAGAAGGGCATCTCTTTCAATGATTTTCGTGACTTTTGCCATTTTCTGAATAATCTGGATGACTTCACTATAGCCATGCGCATGTACACGCTGGCCGATCGGGCTATATCCAAGGGTGAGTGGGTGAAACTTAAATCTAAAATCATTAGTTTACAGATTATCCTTTTTTATACCCTGATCCCATTAAAAATGGGAACAAAGGGTATAATGGTTTTGTGCAAAAGTATGTAACAGGCATAAGGAAGCATCTTCGACCCCCTAAAGTATATATATTCTTGATCACTATCCATAGCCCAGTCGATCTAGCCATGTCCGTCTGTCTGTCCGTCCGTCTGTATGAACGCGCGTTTCTCTATAAGTTCTCGTAGTGCCGGGTCAATACAAGTTTATCTTTTTTTTCGATATCTCATCCCGTTCAATAGTTATCGATAAATTTCGATTCCAGACAAGTGTTTTTCGGGCATCACTTTTCGTATAGTTTTTTATATTGATTGACAATCGGTTCAGATTTGACAAAGTTGTGGCAGTTTGAAGTCTGGGAAGGTCATTTATAAGAAACTTTTCGATGTTTGGGCACTTACAAGACAATTTTTTTGTCACTTTTGGCGTGATTTTTGACAGAAAAATGAAACACCACAAAATCACTTTTCGTATAGTTTTTTATACTAGTTGAGACACCCACAATCAATTAAACGTAAAATTTCAAGATTCTATTTTTTGAAAAATCAAAATTGGTAAGGGTCCCCCCTTATGCTTTTTTTTTGCCAAAAAAAACCTAAATTTTTTTTTTCAAAAATGCATAAATTTGAGATGTAGAATAAAACTAGATGCCGAAATATGATCAAAATGGCCTCGGGATTGATAATCGGTTCAGATTTGACAAAGTTGTGGCAGTTTGAAGTCTGGGAAGGTCATTTATAAGGAACTTTTCGATGTTTGGGCACTTACAAGACAATTTTTTTGTCACTTTTGGCGTGATTTTTGACAGAAAAATGAAACACCACAAAATCACTTTTCGTATAGTTTTTTATACTAGTTGAGACACCCACAATCAATTAAACGTAAAATTTCAAGATTCTATTTTTTGAAAAATCAAAATTGGTAAGGGTCCCCCCTTATGCTTTTTTTTGCCAAAAAAAACCTAAATTTTTTTTTTCAAAAATGCATAAATTTGAGATGTAGAATAAAACTAGATGCCGAAATATGATCAAAATGGCCTCGGGATTGATAATCGGTTCAGATTTGACAAAGTTGTGGCAGTTTGAAGTCTGGGAAGGTCATTTATAAGGAACTTTTCGATGTTTGGGCACTTACAAGACAATTTTTTTGTCACTTTTGGCGTGATTTTTGACAGAAAAATGAAACACCACAAAATCACTTTTCGTATAGTTTTTTATACTAGTTGAGACACCCACAATCAATTAAACGTAAAATTTCAAGATTCTATTTTTTGAAAAATCAAAATTGGTAAGGGTCCCCCCTTATGCTTTTTTTTGACAAAAAAAACCTAAATTTTTTTTTTTCAAAAATGCATAAACTTGAGATGTAGAATAAAACTAGATGCCGAAATATGATCAAAATGGCCTCGGGATTGATAATCGGTTCAGATTTGACAAAGATGTGGCAGTTTGAAGTCTGGGAAGGTCATTTATAAGGAACTTTTCGATGTTTGGGCACTTACAAGACAATTTTTTTGTCACTTTTGGCGTGATTTTTGACAGAAAAATGAAACACCACAAAATCACTTTTCGTATAGTTTTTTATACTAGTTGAGACACCCACAATCAATTAAACGTAAAATTTCAAGATTCTATTTTTTGAAAAATTAAAATTTGTAAGGGTCCCCCCTTATGCTTTTTTTTGCCAAAAAAAACCAAAATTTTTTTTTCAAAAATGCATTAACTTGAGATGTAGAATAAAACTAGATGCCGAAATATGATCAAAATGGCCTCGGGATTGATAATCGGTTCAGATTTGACAAAGTTGTGTCAGTTTGAAGTCTGGGAAGGTCATTTATAAGGAACTTTTCGATGTTTGGGCACTTACAAGACAATTTTTTTGTCACTTTTGGCGTGATTTTTGACAGAAAAATGAAACACCACAAAATCACTTTTCGTATAGTTTTTTATACTAGTTGAGACACCCACAATCAATTAAACGTAAAATTTCAAGATTCTATTTTTTGAAAAATTAAAATTTGTAAGGGTCCCCCCTTATGCTTTTTTTTGCCAAAAAAAACCTAAATTTTTTTTTTTCAAAAATGCATTAACTTGAGATGTAGAATAAAACTAGATGCCGAAATATGATCAAAATGGCCTCGGGATTGATAATCGGTTCAGATTTGACAAAGTTGTGTCAGTTTGAAGTCTGGGAAGGTCATTTATAAGGAACTTTTCGATGTTTGGGCACTTACAAGACAATTTTTTTGTCACTTTTGGCGTGATTTTTGACAGAAAAATGAAACACCACAAAATCACTTTTCGTATAGTTTTTTATACTAGTTGAGACACCCACAATCAATTAAACGTAAAATTTCAAGATTCTATTTTTTGAAAAATCAAAATTGGTAAGGGTCCCCCCTTATGCTTTTTTTTGACAAAAAAAACCTAAATTTTTTTTTTTCAAAAATGCATAAACTTGAGATGTAGAATAAAACTAGATGCCGAAATATGATCAAAATGGCCTCGGGATTGATAATCGGTTCAGATTTGACAAAGATGTGGCAGTTTGAAGTCTGGGAAGGTCATTTATAAGGAACTTTTCGATGTTTGGGCACTTACAAGACAATTTTTTTGTCACTTTTGGCGTGATTTTTGACAGAAAAATGAAACACCACAAAATCACTTTTCGTATAGTTTTTTATACTAGTTGAGACACCCACAATCAATTAAACGTAAAATTTCAAGATTCTATTTTTTGAAAAATTAAAATTTGTAAGGGTCCCCCCTTATGCTTTTTTTTGCCAAAAAAAACCAAAATTTTTTTTTTCAAAAATGCATTAACTTGAGATGTAGAATAAAACTAGATGCCGAAATATGATCAAAATGGCCTCGGGATTGATAATCGGTTCAGATTTGACAAAGTTGTGTCAGTTTGAAGTCTGGGAAGGTCATTTATAAGGAACTTTTCGATGTTTGGGCACTTACAAGACAATTTTTTTGTCACTTTTGGCGTGATTTTTGACAGAAAAATGAAACACCACAAAATCACTTTTCGTATAGTTTTTTATACTAGTTGAGACACCCACAATCAATTAAACGTAAAATTTCAAGATTCTATTTTTTGAAAAATTAAAATTTGTAAGGGTCCCCCCTTATGTTTTTTTTTGCCAAAAAAAACCAAAATTTTTTTTTTTCAAAAATGCATTAACTTGAGATGTAGAATAAAACTAGATGCCGAAATATGATCAAAATGGCCTCGGGATTGATAATCGGTTCAGATTTGACAAAGTTGTGGCAGTTTGAAGTCTGGGAAGGTCATTTATAAGGAACTTTTCGATGTTTGGGCACTTACAAGACAATTTTTTTGTCACTTTTGGCGTGATTTTTGACAGAAAAATGAAACACCACAAAATCACTTTTCGTATAGTTTTTTATACTAGTTGAGACACCCACAATCAATTAAACGTAAAATTTCAAGATTCTTTTTTTTGAAAAATCAAAATTGTTAAGGGTTTCCCCTTATGCTTTTTTTGCCAAAAAAATATGAAATTTTTTTTTTTCAAAAAAGCATAAACTTGAGTTGTAGAATAAAACTAAATGCCGAAATATGATCAAAATGGCCTCGGGATTGATAATCGGTTCACATTTGACAAAGTTGTCCCTTTATAAAATCCTGCATTGAAATAATAACCTTTTGTGAAAACTCATTTTTAGCGACAATATCATGAAGCCCCCCTACTCATATATGAATACAGATTAATAATTATGAATGAATGTAAGACCTTGGATCAGGGTATATCCTAGACAGGCACATTCGACTTGTTTTATTATATTCTAATTGTAAACAGTGTTTAAGAATAAATGTATGAAAATTAAAAGTTTTATAATGCAAAATATGAATTTAAAACATCACATTTATTCACGAAATAAAATCTTGGTTATTTAATTTTATAACGGCCAAAAGTTAATCAGATTCATCATTAATATGTTTTCCCTTTACAGATGAATTTGCGCGCGCTGCAAAAATTTGCACTGGATATAGCCTCAGTCAGCATATGATTGATACAGTGTTTGCCATATTCGATGCGGATGGCGATGGTCTGTTGCACTATAAGGAGTTCATAGCCATTATGAAGGATCGCTTGCATCGTGGGTTCAGAGTAAGTGGTCTTTTCCTTGATTACAATGAGGAACTGGATTCATACGATGAGCCCGAGTATCCCATGTTCCAACACTGGCAACAAAGCGTCTGTCGCCATTTGGATTTCTACATTGACAGCGATGCGCTGTGGCATTAACTAAATCAAAAAAAAAAGCTTTTGTTTTTGTTGCTATCGCTTGTGTGCCTCATTTGTGTGTTTATGCGTTTTGTTTATAACTCATAATCTATGTTTGCGCTTAAGCTTTATCATTTTATTTATTTACACATACACGTACTTTATTTTGTATTATGACCAGTTGTTTAACTGCTCAATTGGTTAAAAACACTCATTTCATAAATGTATTAGTATTATTATTGATATATATTATATTATATTAGTTCTAAATTGGCCATAAACACATTAAAAATCCTACATACACAATAAATTAGCTTTTTATTTTATGTTGATCATTCATCAATTTCTCTTGCATTGTTATATATTAGAGATATTCCTGCAATTAATCTTATTTTATTACTGTACAAAATGCTTATCACCACTTATAAATTACATGTGTTTTCTATACAAAATCAGTTTAATTAGTGCACCCATTTGCAGGAATACCTCCATTTATTTCAGAGCTGGTTTTTTCACACCTGACATCTTAAAAGTCATCGCCCTCATTTGCTAATTAGCTCGTTCTTGTTGATCAACGTATCATATATTTTTGTTATTGCTTTTGACAAGTGTGATTCATATGCCCATAACGATAGACGCAAGTCTAAAGTTGCAATTTAGTCATTGTGGCATGTTTAGCAAAACACCTCTGCTTTTTGTTATTCCTTAGCACGATGATGATATCATAGAGATGCGCTACAAGAAAGTAAAAGACACCGATGCCCAAGATAAGGTTGGTTTGGATCAGGTGCAACCCCAAACAATTTCGCTCTGTCTTATAAACTTGTCGTATCTCCCAATATTTCGCACTATAACTATAAACTATGCTTGCCTAGCCTTAGCATTAACTAATAAACAAAACTATTGCCTTACAGTCCATAGCCAAGTCGGAGGGCTGGGATGCTTTCAAGCATTGCCTGCATCATGAAATGATAGCGCTAAAGAAGCCATCCTATTAGACAACGGATTTAACCAGTCACACTCTGTTGATATGAAGAATTAAACTACGCCAAAGTGAAACAAAAAAAAATTATATAAACAAATTTTAGTTACAAAAAATTATTTTCTTCTAAAGAAACAAAATCTCTTGTGTTAGCTCAAAGTTATTAAAAAGAATGTATTTATGATTGTTAAATTATAAACAAAAATCTATTTATGAATCTGTTAAGCTAAGCTCGCAATGCCAAATTTTGTTAATAATTTCACATTTTTATAAGCATTTCAAACTAAAAATGCAGTTGTTAATTTTTATGAAAGAAATAAACACTAACAATTTTTTGTTATAATTATATTTCGTTTTTTTATTTAATTTATCAAATGCAAAATGAGGCTGTTGAAAAGGATAAAATTATGCATAGGTCAGAAGTTTTGATTTGCAGTTACGAAATGTTTAATACTAAGTGAATTATTTGAGTAATAATTAAAACTAAACTTTAAATTACGCTCCAAAGTATACTCTGTCGCGCTTTCTTCATTCTTGGGTCACTTAACTTATGCATACAATAGGTATATAAAACTTGCACTATTTCCTATATAAATTTGCACTTGGCCATTAAACAGAACTACATCAAATTATCACAGTTAAATTGCGTGCATTCGACAGACACACTTTTTATATCTTTTCACATGCCTAGACTTTTTTATACATATATATTTATATGAAAATATGTTTAGCTTTTCTTTTGCATGAATTTCGATCAGTACGTTTTTTCATAGAATTAGCTAAGAACATGCAAATTGAATGGGAATTGTTTTGGAATAGTTGCATAAAATAATTGCACAAAGGAAACTATTATAAATATACTAATTACAATAAAAATAATATTATTAATTATAATAAACGATTTACAACTATTAAAGTGCTGTTCTTTTTGTTGGGCTTTACGGCTAATCCATCGTGGCCGACGGAAGCGTCCAGCTGACAAACTTCTCCTTCTCTTGCTCCTTAGCGCCAGCTGTGTAATTGCGATTACTAGCTTTAGGACGCCGAAATTTGAAATTTGCAAAGACATCGCGTTTGCCTGTATCAGAGTCTAAAATCTGTGCATCCAGCTCCAGATTCCGTTGCAGTCCCACACCGGGCATCAGATCCTCGCTGATGGGTTTTCGAAAGTTGTAGGCACCCTTGCGCTGCTTCAGCTGCTGCTGCTGCGCCAGCGTCAATGACGACTGCGGCGGGGGAGGCGTTTTCTTAGGACTTCCCAATTTGGGCAACGGCTTGGGATCACGCATCAGCATGGGAAATATTGCATCGTCTGCATCAAAATACCAAGGACGCGAAAAATGATAGCCGGAACTGTAGTACGGCTTGAAGATGGGCTCATTGGAGCAAATACTGAACGCATGATACGCATGCGAGATGAGCTGCGGAAACCGATCCACCCAGTAGTTGGTGAACTCATGCGGTATGCAGCCGAGAAGCTCCTGTGCCTCTGGAGTTAGCTCATGATAGTGATGCTTCTTGTTGCGCAGCGCACGCAGTAGATCCCGCACACTGGCACCCATGTAGCCACGATATTTTCTCAGATCATCCGTAATCAATGGATCCAAATGCATGTTCCAATCGTCGAGGACCACAATACGTCCATTCTTCTCCAGCGATTTTAGTGGCTCTGCATGAAATTGCAACTTCTCTACACGATCGCTGACATCCTGCAGAAAACTGAGCATTTTGGGCTCTTCCCAAAACAGAGGATGATTGCCAATGCAGCGCGCCGGTGGACGCGACTGCGGATCCCTGTGTATCATGTCGGATATGAGCTGCTCCGCGAGTACCTAAGGGATAATATATATAGATATAGTAATTTATATATTATATAATAATATGTTATGCATACAATTTTGTTATGTTCGTTGTCATCCTCGGCGCGCAGCTTTGACAGATTGTATTCATGCGAGAGTATGTTCGCCTGGCGCTTGAGAGTGTCGCCAAAAGCATGATGACCACCACTCAGCACATAGTAGTAGACACAGCCGAGTGAAAATATGTCCACAGCTGTCGTCTGCAAAGGAAACAAGAATTAGCCACCATTTTAAATACTCTTTATGCCCAATGTACTTACGGTTCTTTGGGCACGCATCATTTCAGGCGCTATCCATCCATCGGTGCCCGTAACGCCGGACCGACGCGAGAAACTGGTACGTCCAAAGTTGAGTTTCTTGCACAGGCCAAAGTCTGATATCATCACACGCACAGTGCCCTTGGGATCGGGCAGGGAGAGTAGCACATTCTGTGGCTTTATGTCGCGATGAACTGCAGCAGAAAAGGTTCATTTTATTTCCTCCACATTTAAAATTTTAAACTTTTGAAAAATTATCAATTTATAACTTTTTTTTTGCCAAACATATATGCACTGCACCCTTATCATTTTTGACAAAAATTTGTTTGTAGACACCCTAATTGGTTTCTTAAGTCCATACAAATGCCCTTCCTAGACTTCAAACTACCATAACTATTAGTATAAAAAACTATAGTAAAAGTGATTTTGGAGTAGTTCATTTTTTTTGTAAATATTAATTAGCTTTATCAAAACTGAACCGATTGTCATTCCCGAGGCAACTTTGCTCATTATTTGGCATCTAGTTTGATTTTACATCTAAGGTTTATGCACTTTTGAGAAAGAAAAAAAATTGATTTTTTTCCGAAAAATCATAAGGGGGGACCCTTAGAAATTTCGTTTTTTCAAAAAATAAAATCTTGAAATTTTGTTTTTAATTGATTGTGGGTGTTACTATTAGTATAAAAAATTATAGGAAAAGTGATTTTGGTGTATTTCATTTTTCTGTCTAAAATCACGTCAAAAGTCACTAAAAAATTGACTTGTAAAGTGCCCAATCAACAAAAAGTTCCATATAAATGACATTCCCAGACTTCAAACAGCCATAACTTTGTCAAAACTAAACCGATTGTCATTCCCGAGGCTATTTTGGTCATTGTTTGGCATCTAGTTTGATTCTACATCTTAGGTTTATTAACTTTTGAGAAAACAAAAAGTTTGAAATTTTTCTACATCTAAGGTTTTTTTTGCCACCGTACCGATTTTTTAAGATTTTTTAAATAGCTTAAAAACTGAGAGACTAGTTTGCAAAGAAACATTTTAAGAAATGCATATCAGTTATATATATGTTTTGGGTGACAAGGGTACATAAAGATAATATAATCATTTTAGATTAACTCACCAATATCCAGTGAATGCAGATGACTGAGTCCAGCAGCTGACTGGACGAGCACCTGCCAAATATCAATGTTCTGGCGCAGATCGAACGAGCGATCGCCTTCAGTGTAATCCTGCAGCGTAGCCGCGCACAGTTCCACGGCTATGTAGCGAAACTGTCGATCCTGTTCGGTGCAAAAATATCGCACCACATTCTCATGAGCATCGGATTCGCGCAGCAGGGCCACCTCACGATCGGCAAAGGTGAAACATTCCGGCAGCAGTCGCTTCACGGCCACAAAACGCTCCTCAAAGTTGCCCTTGAAGACAAAGGTGCCCTCGCAGCCCTTGCCGATAACTTCATTCGAGTTAAAGCTAATCTTGCCCACACGCACATGTCCATTGCCCAGATCCAGTAGATCCTCAGCGCTGATGTTGCTGCCATTGCTGCCAGTGCTGCCGTTGCCACTGCCACCCGTTGCTGCCGCCTGCTGTGCCATTGTCTTGGAGCCGTTCTCGCTCTGCTTCTGCAACTCACGCATGGTGCTGCATGTGTACCAGAACAAGGCAATCATACCCATGACGATAACAATGAGTATTTGATGCACCTTGCCGCTGGGATGATCCATGAACCACTCATTAATAAATGCCTGCACCTTATTGCTGTTGGCCAGAATGATTGTCTTTGTGCGATTGATCGTGTTGGAGCGATGGGGATCTAAGGTAATCTCCACCACCTCTGGATCCGTTTGCACGCCAATGTCGGCGGCATTCTTCTCATTATTAGCCAACAAGCCGTAGCCATCGTTATAGTTGTGTATTGTGGCCAAGCTGTGCACATCCTTGTTGGCCGACGGCGTTGGCGACAAATGCAAATTGCCCTGTTTAGCGTCATTGGGCATATTGTAGTGACCCAGCATAATTCCTGGATTTTTTTGTAGGACATCATTGATATAAACGGTGCGAGGATCGCTTTCTTTGTTGTTGTTTTGCTCAGCAGTGGGACCATCCAACAGCTTGATGGGCGGCATTGTGGAAATGCGGGGCGTATTCTTATCCACAAGAGAAGGCAGTGCATAGAGACCACGCTGATGCTCACCCACATAAAGGGATTGACTGTGGGATTGAGAATTAAGGTATAAGGTTTTATTTAATACAGATTAATATAATGCTTACAATAGTTTCACAGTGTTCACATTGCCAGTCTTCGACTCCTCCAGTATGGCCTGATAGGCCTCATCGGAGACTGTCGTAAAGGGCACACTGAGCAGCCCGTCTGGACCCAGCAAAAAGGCCGCCACCACGGGACTGTTAAGATCGCGTTGCCACAAAAACTTGCCCTGCTTGCGATCAAGTGTAACTATCTGGCCATTGCTGGTAGTGGTCAAGTGAATATACTCTGCAATAAACGAAATATATTAGTTAACTATAATACAGTGGTTGCTCGCAAATTAGAACTTCTATAGAATTTATTCTTCAATTCATATTAGGAATTCAGAATAAGAATCAAATTAACCTACAAAAATAATTAAACTTAATATATTGAATACTTTGAAAAGAATAGCACTACTTTAAAAAGTTAAAATTAATCGCAGGAGATAAACAAATTCAAATTCTACGGCTTCCATTTTCCCTTACCATATTCCTTAGCCAATTCTGGCGGTGCGCTGAGAGCATTGTAATCGTAAAAGGTAATATTCCAGGGCTTAACGTTCTTATCCTTGGCCTGGCTGTCATACATCATGACCGTGTACTGTGTGCGTCCCAAGTAAATGGCACGTGAGGTGGCCCAGCCAATTTGCTCGCCATCCTTGCCATCCATATTGGCATCACCAAAGCCCATCACCTTTTCACGTCGACCCGTCTTCGGATCGACCATGTACCAGGTGTCGCTCTTCTTGCCAGAGTACAGAATGCCATCAGAGGAGCGACAGGGCGCATTGGCCACCAATTGGGGTATCGTATATGGCAGCTTTTTCAGGCTGCCCATTTGACCGAGCTGATAAATGCTGCCGTCCCTAGGATCAGGCAGATAGTGTGGAACCTGCACATTTTGCTGTGGTTCAGCGACAATTGGCGGATCTGAAATGGAAGACATTTTTAATTAATTTAATTATAATATATTTTTAATACAAATTTTAATAAATGAAACAGCAAACGCATAATCAAAAGTAAATTGAGATATAAAAGATACGAGTACTTTATTGATACAAGGAGTTTCAAAACACTTGAGCACATATTTGTTAAAGACAGTGCATGTGCGTGTGTCATTTGTACAATCATTTGCTTGTGCCATTATCTATATCATTAAGATTCCAAATGCGCTCTACAGTCATATACTCAAGCAAAAGATAGCACTATGTACTCATATTAATACCAATTAATTTTAATTAGAGTAAAAAGTTCAGATTAATAGTTTTACAAATTTTTACAGCTTACAAAATAAATATTGGAAAAACTTAAAATTTTAAAAATGCATGCCGTCAGACAAGAGGTCACACCATGGAAAAAATGGTATTATGCAGAAAATCGGTACAGTTGTTTGCAAAGTTATAGGATTTTCAAGTCTAGAAAGTGTCTTTACTTTAAAGTTGAAAAATATGCATGTTAAAAACAAATTTAGTTTAGCTCTTTAAACTTATTTCAATTATTGTTTTATAAACTGTAGATTCAAAATGTTTCATCACAGTTTTAATATAGTTATGTTGAAAAGAAGTCTAGGAAAGAAGTTTTTAAGTACTCTTAAAAGGTTAATGAACATTAAATGTAATACAACAACTATAGCAAATGCATGTCGAAAGTGTGAAATATTGCCAAACATTATTTACGATCTAATACCATTTGTCACTGCCAGCACCAAAATGGCTGTCACTTCGTTTTAACTCTCAGTAATCATAAAATGCAGGCGGCAACACTAACAGCCAAATAGGTTATTATAGTGTCGTTGTATTTGTTGTAGTAAGCTGAATTCTACTATTTGCGGGTAGTCGGCAACAAGAACAAAATGAACAAGAATTTCACGTTGACTTTATCAACACATGGCTGCGCGCGCATTTCTCGCGCTGAGCCTTATCACATAATTAACCGACAACAGCCCGATGTTAATTATATAGAGAGGCAGAAAGAGAGAGAGAGAATGACAAAGAGAGAAAAAGGCAAATACATAGAGTGCTTTGGGGCAAGCCATTTCTCCAAGCCAGGTCATTTAACTCTTCTCGCCGGCCACTTTAATTAGCATCAAGATTCTAAACGAATAGCGACAGAGAGGGCTCCATTTGAACATGTGATGAGGTAATACCAATTGACCATATCTAGACTGACAAATCAATATAAATAATATTATATACATACATATATAAAAATGTGTTATGGCTGGCTGAGTAAAGTAATGCAAGACTAATAATATTAAAGCGCTTATAATTTCTAGCAAAATACTAGTGTAACCCTGTGTTATATAGCTTGTTTTTAATGTATGCAGTTCCATTTATAATCAACCATAAACATATTTACATACTTGCAATTGCTTAGTAAATCAAGCTCAGATGTTCTACACATGTGTGTTTTTCCATTAAAATTATGCATTTATTTCAGGAAATATGAAAAACCACACACAAAAAAAAAACAGCGTCAAATTTTATATTTGTCATACATAGTATATACCCCTATATACCATATGTTTGTATGTTCATGTACGTCTATCGCAACCAGCCATATTTTTGGGGGGCGTATCATTTTTTGCTGTACCGGATGATGATTATAGAGCAAATACTTATAATATATAATTGTCACGATTTTCAAGATAGTAACCGCCTCACTTGTACAGTTGATAATGCAAATTCTAGCACGCAATCAATAGAAAAACAACCAAATAAATAAAACAAAACACTATTAATAGCAACAGTTAAGCGAATGCAAACATTTTAAAACAAAACTCAACTACAAAGATATGTATTTTTCCTTTGACAATGTCAAGCCATAAATTAATCGTGGGCCATGAATATACCCTGTTATTATTGTCAAAAGGTTTATTTGGCTCTATTATAGGCGCAGTCATCTGGCCGAATACCAGCCACTTGAAGCCATTTCAAATGAAATGTTTTATTATTATGTTAGCAATTTAATATACTCGTATTTATTGTCATATAGCAAATTGTAATTGTTGGTTATTGATTTATTAACAATGACCTTAAGCCAACTAGCTTGAAAACTTAGTTCAACATTCATTTGTTATTATAAATTTACCTATTCTATATTTTTCATTTTAATTAAATTTAATTTTAATTTTAGGTTCAAGATTGTTTTAAAATTCTGGGCAAAAATAATTTCTAAATAATATTATAATTCAACACATTTGAAATCTTTAGAAATGTATTATTAGTGATAATTTATAGTTTATAACTATGTCCTTTAATACATATATATATATATTATAATATAATAATAATAAAAGAAAGTCTGATATCTTCATTACTATAATTCAGAATGACTCATGTCGCTTTTGGAAAATAAATATGTACATATATACACATGTATGTAAAACAACAATCAGACTGATAATAATATATATGCTACATAATTTCAATTTAATCGCTTCGAATAGACATCTGATATACCCTTTACCACCTGTCGACAAGCCATAAAAAACACAAACAAATTGGAAAATTAATAACAACAACAACGTTGTGTTAGCAATTCAATTGAGAGCACAACTATACTTCTATTGTATGTTGCGAGCGTGGCGTGGTAAGATTACGCATGTATACAAATACATGTGTATACATACACAGATACAAATGCATATACATATGTGAGCCCTGTTATCAGTAGAACACAATATCAGAACTGTTGATGCAAGTACCGAGAGTAAAGCAACAGCATCTTTGCAGGTCGCTGCTGCTCTATTATACATACATATATATGTATATACTTTCTATATTGCATACATATACACACATGTTATGTTTTTGTTGTTTCGTGTGATGAGCTCATCACTTTTTATGCTGCACTTTTTAGCAATTACGGCGAAATGCTCTTTGATGCAACAGATTTTATTTGTTGTGGGTTGCCGGTCCAGCGGGAGCGAGAGTGGGGAATTGGGCAGAGTTGCCATATGTTTAGTAACTCACACTCTCTCACAGCAAAAGAGAGTGTAAAATGGGGTTACCTTACATTGATTGCATTACAAGCAACAACTACAACTAAAACGACTGTATGTATGTTTTTTAATATGTGTGTGAGTAATTACCATCTGCTATTGTCCAGCGTATTTCACTTGTAATCGGATCGATTGCCGTTAGGCCGCCGCCCAGCGTGGAGAACACCATTAACGGCTCCTCATCGCGGGCAAGGTCCGTACAATCCTATACAAAAAATACCGAAAAAAAAAAACAAATTGTCATCAATTATTTATGTATTTTACCACCGCCGCACTACCTACCTCTCTCTTCTCTTCATCGTTGCTCACAACTTCTGCTGAGTCGGCACTATTAGCACCAGCCGTTTGTTTTGTTGCTGATGCAATAACGGTGCCACTCAACAATAACAAAATTATCGCGAAATATTTCATTTTGCAAATTCTTAAACGGCGAGAAAAAAAAACGTGATTTGCGTTTGATTATTATTTGCACTTGCAATTAATTGCTGTTTGTCGAATTTATCATATTTTCACTATTTTTTTTTTACACTTCACACACTTTTGCATTGGTTTATAATTTAATGCGTATTTCTTTCATTCGGCCATTGCTGCGTAGTGTTGTACGGTTCGCGAGCGTATGAACAAAAAAGGCATTGCTCTACTGAACTGAACTTGTTCACAGCCAGCAAATCATATGAACATTCAGTGTGAGAAAATGATCCACTCAACTATTGCAGCAATAGAAAAATAAAATTTGTATTAATGATATGTTATTGATCAACACGCAACATTAATATTATTAGTTCAACAAGCAGGCATTTTTGGTTTGTTTATACTTTCATTCCATCGGTCATAGAACTAGTTCTGCTAAAAATACCAAAATAATATAAATGCATTAAAAATGGTCAATAACTGATGTGTGCCCAGCTCACTTTAACAGCTGTTATGTTTATAGTTGCACAATGCGTAATTTTATATTTAAACGATTTCTGCAAACACAAAATACAGTGCAACATGCCAAACAAAAGCCGCACAGCCTTAAGGGCAGAAGCAAAAGCTCACAGGAGTGGCTCACCCGACAGCTGGCGGATCCGTATGTGGAAAAGGCGCGAATGTTAAATTATCGCTGCCGAAGTGCTTTTAAATTACTAGAAATGGATGATAAATATAAAATACTGAAACCAGGCGATGTGGTGCTGGATTGTGGTGCAGCACCAGGCAGTTGGACCCAAGTGGCTGTGGAGCGGACCAATGCAAATGGGAAAAAGGAGCGGACACCTCTGGGATCAGTTTACAGCATAGATTTACTTCATTTTCATGCAGTTCCCGGTGCGACTATCTTTGGCGGCATGGATTTCACCACGTCACGTGCACAGCAGCGTCTGCGAGAGTCCCTGGGGGAGCGGAAGGTGAACTGCGTCCTTTCCGACATGGCGCCAAATGCAACTGGAGTTCGGATGCTCGACCAGGAGAGCATCACAAATCTGTGCTACGAGGTGTTGAGGTTCGCTTTGGCGATGTCTGCACCGCAGGCCAATCTGGTGGTCAAAATCTGGGACAACGGGGATGTACCCAAATTAGAACGAGACATGTTGAGCTACTACGAGAAAATAAAACGTGTAAAGCCACGCGCCAGTCGTGGCGACTCCGCGGAACATTTCTTGTTGGCGCGCGGCTTTAAAGGCTCAATACCTACATAATTATAATTAGCTTTAATTGAATGCAATAAAAAAACATTTATTTAAAACCATTGTCACCCATTTGAAATTAACAGTTGAGCGCCGATAGTATTGAATCAGAACCTGGTCACACTGAGCAAATACTTGTCGAAAATATCTTTCCATTCTGGCTTAAGCTATTGCATTTTCAACTAATGTTGTACACTTTCACCTACAAATACATACTTATAAATGTATTTATAAAAATGATCAGCACAACACTGGAATTAATAATCAAACTTACACTTTCGGATTCGGCAATCGAATATCGATAACAAGTTTTTCGCACATAACACTCTGGCAACGCTGTGGCACTTCTCAAGTCTGAGCATCTAAATTATACACCAGCTGGAATCCAGCGTCAATAGATTGCACATATTTCATTTACAGTCTTCACACGCACCACACAAGGAAACATGTCGATCGCCGATACTTTGGAATACATCACCCTGGGAAATCCCCTCAGTCGGGCTCTCATCAGCTCATCCTCTTCGATTATGCGTTCGATAGTAAGTAACTGTATTTTTTTTTTGTTGTCATTTTAACAGTGTTGCCTTGTTGCTTTTGTAGGGATTGCGTCCCAAGAAAGTGCCTATGAATGATATGCCAATGGCGGGAATGCAGTTTCAACCATCAAACATCTCAATGCGCTGCATTGTCGGCTCTCATTATAATTTTGTACGCATTGCCGGCTTGGGCGGCGCTTCGGCAATTTTTATGGGTGCCTATTGCAAATACTTTCTGAAGGATGTTCGTGATCCCAAGGAGCAACTGGAGTCTCAGGCATTTGCTGATGTTGCCAATCGCATACATTTCCTACACTCGTTCGCACTTATGTGCATGCCTCTCGCTCACTATCCCATCTTTGTAAGTATGCGTATATAATATTGTTATTTTTATACCCTGATCCCATTAAAAATGGGAAAAAGGGGTATTATGGTTTTGTGCAAAAGTATGTAATAGGCATAAGGACGCATCTCCGACCCCATAAAGTATATATATTCTCGATCAGTATCAATAGCCGAGTCGATACCTCCTCCCGATCTCCCAGAAATCGAAAAATACGTATTTTTAGAGGTATGACCTTCGGATTTTACATAGTCAATGGAAGAAGAAGCAAAGCAATTGCATGACGCGCGTAGCCAGCAGCTTGTGTTTGTATGTGCGTGTGTGTTTCCATGTTTGAATACAGATAAATAACTTGAATGAATGTCAGACCTTGGATATATCCTAGTCGGGCACTCTCGACTAGAGGACTCTTGTTTTTTTTAGCTGTCAGTCCCCAGAAAAGCCAGAAAATTCTTATTTTGAATATGACTTCTGGTATTCCCTCTCAAAACAAGTTTATTTCATTTTATCGAAAGCTCGCCCCGTTCAAAAGTCTTCGATATATATCGATTCCGGAACAGTGTTTTTTGGGCATAACCTGAAAATTATAAGAGCTAGAGTCATTAAATTTGGTATGTATATTCTCGTACACCATACAAAAATACAAAATACAAATGTATGTGACAGACAGAGGACAGCATCTCTGACACGGGTTGGGTACAGGGTATCTTTAAGTAGAGCAACCAGGACTAGAGCACTCTTGTTTTTAAAAGGACTGACCGTCTTTCGTATTGATAAAATAGCTGTGTCAGCAATAAATTCGTAGAATTCGGTTTATTTATCATTTTTTGAGCATCATAAAGCTTTTACAGTTATTCCTCACTTGTAAAGTTAAATCTCTGAACGGAATTTACAACAACTCGCGTTACTTTTTGAATGATTTGATTTATGCACAATTCGCATTTGATATTCAACATTAATAGATATATGTATATGTATATGTATATGTATATAAATATGTATTTATGTATATGTAATTGACACACTCGCTTAGTTAAATTCCAAAAGAAAAGAGAACAAAGTAATTGAGCCATGAGAGTACTTTTGATATTTTTGCTAAGCGTTTCTCAATTTACGTTCTATAAGATGTGCAGATTGTATATGACAGTGTTTTTTTTTGTTTTGTTTTCCAAAGCTAAAGCTAAATGTTCAACAACCACTAATTGCAGCTTAAAAGTAATTTCAATACCACATTACGAAACTTGTATACGATAATTGCTAACATGTAACATTACTTGTTTTTTTTTGGTTTTGTGGTGATATGAGAGGTTCAGAGCTGATATGGTATAGGATTGTTTTGGGGTACAGGAAATATGAATTTGTCTTGCTTACTACTAAATTCTTTTTTCTTTTCCTTTCTTTTTTTTTTTGTTAAAAAACGTACCAAAAGACAGCTTCAATAACGCTGCCTAAATTTGATTCCTTTTGTTTTCAATAATTTGGTTTTCAGCCTTATTCGATAAGTAAATCGTAGAGCTTTCTATCGTTTTTAATTTTTGTTTTTTCAAAGCCAACAACTAAAGCTAACATCAAAATATGCAGGCCATACATTATTGTCTAACACTTAAATGCAGCGCTTCAGATAAACTAATCAATTTTCAGTTGCACATATGCTTAATAATATTATATTCTTTTATTTTTTTTTTTAGACTGGCGTATTAATGACCATGGGCACCGTTCTCTTCTCGGGCTGCATGTATTATCGTGCCCTGACCGGCGAGAAGCGCCTCCAGCATTATGCCACCATTGGAGGCTTCTGTTTGATTGGTGCCTGGCTATCGCTGGTGGTTTAGATTTAAGCTTCATATGATATGATAGATCATAACAAGTGCACACAATACAAAAAAAAAAACAGATCAAGCTAAAGCATAGATGAAGTTACGTGTGTACAGCAGCTGCTATATAAATATAAATATAAATATAAATACAAATATATAATATATATCTTAAAGCGCTTTTAAAAAGCGTTCTTGGTTTTAAATGTGAGTTCTCTAGCACTTTTTGTTTTTTTGTTTTTAACATGCTATCAGCTTACGGTTTTGCAGCAAATGGAAGATACTTTTTTTGTTCTTAAATGCATTAAATCTCTCTTTTTTGTAGATGATTTAAATGCAGTTCTACTAGTTAGGATTACAAGCTAAATATGTAGTATGTTCAAGGATAAAGTGAAAAACCAAAAATAGAAAATATATTAAAAACGAAAAATCAAATAAAAAGTTAATAAATTGTTACATTTATTATGTATATCTGTACATTAATAAATTACTATAAAAAACACACATACATTAATACTAGACGTAACAGTTTATAGCATTATATAATCGTTATTGTCGTTACGGAACACATTTAATACATTTGCAATGCAACCTTCTAAAGGCATCTTTTGCGCCTGTTGAGCTAGAATTTTTATCATTTGATTTACGCGCTCAAAACCTGAGCTTATTGTCATTCATCTCATAATCTAGTTCTATTATCAATTCAACTAACATTTAGTTATGTACTTATAAATGATTTGTACATCTTTGTTTGTGTTGTGTGTGTGTGTGTGTGTTGTAAAAATTCTTTGCTGTTTGTTTCATTTTTTGTTTCTGTAGTTGCATTAGTGTTTCTGCTACCCTAATAATTTCTGCTTGGAGGCCTCCGCAAATAGAAAGGTCTTTTGGATGCGCGCATTGGCAGCCGGGTGGTTCGTAATTGGTTCCAGTATCTTAAGTATGTAGTCTTTAAAAGCTTTCGGCACAGCGAAATGTCAAGAGTCCTTCTTCAAGCGCAAATTGTCATCATGTGCCTGTAGAGATCAAGTATTTATTATTGATACTCCCATAAATAATGTTTTGCATTTCATTTATTACTGACCTTTTGTGCAACCTTGAGCAGGGCATCGAATGTCGCGTCGCCCGTCTGCTTGACCATGCTGTGGAACACCTTCTTTTCGCTGATCGTTAGCAGCTCGAAGGGCGATGCAAATTCAACAGCGCGCCCGGCATCCATAACCAAAACCTTGTCCGAATCCATAACCGTGTGCAGACGATGAGCAATGGTGAGCACTGTACATTCCCTGAACTTATTCCTAATCGTATTCTGGATGAGGGCATCTGTTTGTGGATCCACATTGGCCGTCGCCTCATCCATGACCAGAATGCGATTCTCGCGGAGAATGGCGCGTGCCAGGCAAACCAGCTGACGCTGACCCACGCTGAAGTTGGTGCCACCCTCGGAGATTTTACTTGACAGGCCGCCGGCCAGTTCGGCGACAACCTCCTTGAGCTTGACCTCCTCCAGTGACTCCCACAGCTTTGCATCGGAGTACTCATCGAAAGGATCCAGATTGTAGCGCATGGTGCCCGAGAAGAGTACCGGCTCCTGTGGTATAATCGATATCTGGCTGCGCAAATCGTGCAGTCCCAGGTCGTTAGTATCGCGGCGATCGATGATGATGGAACCCTCGTTGTAGGATAGTCGGAACAGTGCGTTGATCAGCGAGGATTTGCCGGCGCCAGTGCGTCCAACGATGCCAACCTTTTCACAGGCCTTGATGTCAATATTCAATCCGCGCAGCACATAATCCGCTTCCTTTTCGGGGAAGTAACGCAGGCTCAGATTGTCGAACACAATCTTGCCCTCATCGGGCCATTCCTTGGGTGGTTTCTTATTCGGCTTGGACTCAAATTCGCCCTCCGGCTCCAGATCCTCGTACTCAACGACACGTTCCACAGAAGTCATGTTATTCTCCAGCTCGGCAGACTGACGCATACCCCACTGAACCATGCCCGTCATGCCCATCGCCTAAAAAATATATCAAGTTAAGGATTAGTCTTGTCACGCTTAACGTTCGTCATCGTCAGACGCACCTGTGTTATGGCCAGGCCAACCTCACCACCATTCTCAGGTGAGAACAGGAAAAAGCTCAGCGTAACAATGGCAATATAAAGCACACAGACCAAATCCAGCCAGTAGCCAAAGGCACGACTGGTCGACAGGAACATGTAAAAGCCAGAGCTATGCATATCCTGGAAGTTGTCAAACTCCGCAATCAGCTCCTTCTGTGCGCCAAAAGCACGTATCGTTGGCAATCCGTTCAAGGAGGCGCTCAAATGCGAGTAGATGGGCGAACGAGCTGAAAAGGATCAGGGAAAAAGGCTAATGAGTAAAAGTTTATCAAAGATGAAAAGTATTTTGTAATCTTTGGGATAAAGAATTTTCCAAAAATAAATAAATAAATCAACAAATTTAAAATATATACCATAATTATAAATTTGTTAATATTTTGTAACCGAAAAATTGGAACTCCAATATAATAATTTTGTATGAGTTAGAATAAACTCTTAATGCTAATTTTAATTGTCAATTTTGCAATTGTACAATTTCATGTTACTTTTAATTTTAAAACATATTTAAATAATTTCAATTTTAATTTTTGTAAATTGTAATCAAAATTCCTGTGGCGACTGTTAATAGTCGACACTAAATAAATAGATAAATACACTTAGATAAACAAGAGTGAGAGATAAAAAGAACTTACTTATAGCCTCCAATCTCTTGACATCACGTGAGGTAGTCAAATAGAAGCCGCGCAGCAGATAGAAGATAACGACCAGGATAAACGTGACCAACAGATACCAGATATTCACAATGCACAGCACAACAATAATGCCCAAAATGCAGAGGAATATTTGCATGACATCCATCATAACGGTGGGCAGGATCTCATCAACCTGACCCAGATCTTTGGAGAAGCGATTCAGAATACGACCCGAAGGATTCGTGTTGAAGAAATGCATCGCCGCACGCGTAACACCCTGGAACATGCGATTATGCAGCGTCGTCGAACTCTTGGAGGCCAGATAGAAGAACAGCACACTGCGCACCAGGGAGAAGAGAATCACCAAGACGTTGATGCCCGTAAAGTAGTAAATATCGATGGGATCAGTGTCGCTGTTAATTCTGGGCATAAACGACCGGCGCAGTCGCGACATTAACGTATCCGTATTCGTTTCGCCGTTCTTGTTGACCCTGAGGAAACAGATTTAAACGCATTAGAAAATATTTGATTTAAGAACAATCCATTTTTGATTCCTTGAATAAATATTTCGAAATTTATACCACTAATTTGCCCCACTGTAAACAGAAACAAATCTATACATATTGCTTAACATTTGCAGCTCTGTTCGCCTGCCTATGTTAACATTGCATTAACATATGTATGTTTAACTTTGAATAAGTAAGGTTAAACAGATTTGTATTTAGCTGATTCCTGATTACTGGAAGTTTGATAAGCCAGCTGTGAACTACTCACCAGTATGATAAGAACATGTCGCCGCCAGAACCCAGCACCTGGGCGCCAATGCAGAAGAAGGCAAACACAATAAACAGGAAGTAACCGTTGGCTGCAAAGTATTTCTTGTAGAGTCCCATGCCGATGCGACCCTCCGTGCGGGTCTCCTGCGCCTGCATAGGTGACTCCATGGCCACTGATTCGGCAGCCGATCCCATAGAGGAGACACTGTTCTGCCGGCTGCGTTTGCTGACTTGGGAGAGTTTTCGCTTGTCCGGCGCATCGCCGGCTCCCTCATCCTTCTTGCTGGGATCGGTCAACATTTTGGCAAAGTCCAGGCCGCTCTTGCACATGGACTCGTAGGTGCCCTTGGCACTGATCTTGCCCTTGTCCAGAATGACAATCATATCGGCCTGCTCCAAGAACTGCAGCTGATGCGTCACCAGCAGCACAATATCATCCCGCAGATAGCCACGCATGCACTGATCGAACAGATGACGACCCACATGGGTGTCCACAGCGCTGAGCGGATCATCCAGCAGGTAAATGTCGGCCTTGCGGTACACAGCACGCGCCAGACTGATGCGCGCCTTCTGTCCACCCGACAGGGACGCTCCACGCTCACCCACAATTGTCTTGTCCCCATAGGGCAGCAGCTCAAAGTCCCGTTCCAGTGCACACTTCTTCACCACCTGGCGATAGCGACTCCTGTCCAAGGGCAGCCCGAACAAAATATTCTGACGCACTGTGCCGGTGAAGAGCCAGGGTTCCTGCGAGGCATACGACATGGTGCCATTCACACGGACCGTTCCCGATTCAGCGGGCAGTTCGCCGAGAATGGTTTGAATCAGACTGGATTTGCCGGCACCGACGGGTCCAATGACAGCAACCAGTTGTCGCGGCTTGAACTTCAGGCTTACATTGTCCAGCGTATATTCATTGGACTTTGAATCCCACTTGCACTTCAGCTTGCTGATGTTCACGCTCGGTTCCGCCTCGCTAGAACGGCGGCTGTTTGGCTTGAGCACACCAGTGGACGTAGCGGAGGACTCCTCCACCAGACTGGCAACCGGCTTGATTCCCAGCTTCTGGTTATCCACGTCGTTGGATATGTCGCGTACTTTTGTCTCCTCGTGCATCATGAACTTTTGTATGCGGCGTATGGAGACGAGCAGCTCAGCAAACTGTGAATTAATATTACAAAAAAAGATTGCCATTAATAAATCATTTGTGTGAACACACTTTAAAACCAGCAAACAAATTATTTTTTCAAATATTAACATTTCGCGCTTTTGCCGACATTTGTATGTTATGTTAAGCTAGGCGCTGTTGAAAATATTGCTATTAACATAACGAACAGGTCGGCAAACAGACAAATTGTTTTAAACACAAACATCAGTTAGCAAAGGGTACAAAATAGGTTTACTACATTAATATTAACCACAAAAATATGTATGTCTTTAAACTTGGAACATAAATGTAAAACAATGTTATTTATAACAATATGTTAAGCGTCAGCTTCGTTGCAACATAAATATAGAAGCCCATTATTTTAACAGCGGCTCTCTAACATTTCCGCGTCCGTTAAGAATATTTGAAAATAATATTTAAAGCAAAAAACATCAACTTTTATTTACCTGCGAGATACCCATAGGAAAATAGATGGTCATTGTGTTGCGCAGAATATTATAGTAAGCAGTAATCGCAAAGGCCTTCTCGGCAGTCAGAACTTGGCCCAGCAGCACAAAGCCCACCAGGCTGACAAACACCGAAATCCGAGTGACATACATGATGAAACTTTGAAGTGTGCCGCGAATGTAGTTCACTTTTCGTATGGCATTCATTTCCTTGCCACGCACATAGTTGATCATCTTGCTGAATGGTATCTCCCAGGCGTACATTTTGATCACCTGAATGCCCGATATGATCTCATTCATCATTCGCACACGCTCATCCGTACGCAAGGCGGTCTTCAACCGAAGCACCGATGTCTTCTTGCCCAGATATGCTTGGAGCGGAATAAACAGCAGCATCACAGCGACGCCAAAGAAAGCCGAGACGCCAATCTATAATTCGGGAGAGTTAAGTGTGTGTTTAGCATTTATTATGTAAGTCATTGGAAAATAAAAATGACTAAGAGCCTGAGAAATTGTTAAACAAAGTTGGGAAAGAATTTCTACAATATAGATTGGGTTTTTACTAGGTTTTCCCCAATCTTTGCATCAACTTCAGAAACTTCAACTACCTTAAATTTGAAATTTATAATTTTAATTTTTAAAAGGAATATTTTTTAATTTTTTGTATTTATTTAATTTTTTAATTATTTAATTTTCTGTGTCGACTGTCACTAGTCAACATTAAATAAATAAATAAATTAAAATAATATGGTTGTTAAATCAAAGAACATTTCTGGTATCAGAATAAAATGTTATACAATTGAAGACAGTTTCGCAATTTATGTAAATATGTAATTAATGTCAAAAAGAAAGTTTTTTGATGAACAAATTTATATGAAGTTAAGAAAATTTCTCTACAATAGTAAACTTTATATATTTTTGCATTTTCTCATTTTTACTTTGTATTTTTATTACTATACAAAAGATTTATTATTTTATCAATTTTTTTTTTAGCTGATTAGCTTTATTTACAATTGGCAAGAGTATGTTAAAGTTTCACTCACCTCTCTGTACATGAGCCAAGTGACCACAGCAATTTCGACGGGTCCGAGCCATAAATAATGCATGTGTATAACTGAAACATCGAGACGGCCGACATCGTTCGATATGAGATTAACCACCTGACCGGTTGTCGTGTCGCCCAGCGCTGTCCGACTGAGGCGCAACGCCTTGCGATAAATCATGCTGCACATTCCAACGCGCACCTTCATGCCCGTGTGGAACATGCCGAGCATGTAGGGATGCATGAACAGAACATTGAATGCGCTGCACAAGATCACGCCGACGGCATATAGATATGCCGTGGTCTGGTCCTCGCTCGTCTGATTATCGGGGTCCGCATAGAAGGCCACCAAGCCGCCCAAGCACAGAGGCTGTGTTACGCTGTAAAATACACATAATTGCAGATCATAAATTGCGAGTTGTGTGGGCGTGTTTTTTTGGCTCTTACCGGAAGCCCATTTCCAATATAAACAAAACGAAGCCGAGGATGCCAAAGTTCCAGCCAAAGACGTTCATTGTAGCCTTAAACAGACTGGGCTGCTTCTTCTTCTTGCGCTTCTCCTCCACCTCCTTCTCCCAGGCATCGCTGAGCTTCTTGCCAAGTTTATCTGTGAGTACAAAATTGATACGATTATGTCACGCGGGATTCTTAGCAAGATTAATCTTTATTCTGTGAAATGAATTATGATTATAATGATATGATTGGGCTTCTTGCGAGTAAATCAGTAAACACACATTTTGATATAAAATTGCAACTAAAGAATTCATTTAGAGAACTATTTTGATTTTATCTTGATCTGTATTATATGAAAAATTCAATAAACTTGCAGCATATATAATTGATGTAAATTTTGTTTGTCTGACATAATATTGAAATATTAACAGTCTTTTAAAAGTAATAAAAATGAGCGTTATAAAAAAACTGTTTAAAAAAAATGAAATTCAGCTATTTAATTGCCAGTATGTATTAAAACAAAGTAAGAAAATAAGTATTATCTTGCCAGCTCTCCAAAACAAAAAGAAATCAATGTCTGATTATTATTTTCAGATTTCTAGCAGCTATGAGCTTTGGACTAAATGAATTCAAGGTCCTTTATGACATAATCGCTCGATTGAACTCATTTTGTAGAATGAAAATCGATCAAATTGTGTTCACAAGCCATATAAAAATTCTTTTATTGGAATTGTTGACTAACATTGCAAATAAATCGCATTGAACGCTTCATGGGAATCTTATAAAAGTTGTTAGTAATGATTTGTTTTGCTTTTATTTGCCATTCTCTTTGGCTTAGCTGAGTGAGTTATGGCCCCCTCCGGTGGATCGTAAAAGACGCCAAGTATCAGTCAGCTGTCTATTGCAATGTCTTATCAGTTATCAGTTGCACAGCTAATCTCAGCTGGTGTTCAGGCCAGTTGCATGCGAAGCTCAGGCCCCTTACTAATCGAACTAATCGAACTAAGCGATCTGAGTATAATGTGGCTATAGTCATGGACACTTCCGCGACGCTCGACCAGAAGTGTTGGCCAATCTTAAGTGACTTGATATTCATATACTATATTATGCAACAAAAATGAGCTATTTGCAATTGTTTACCTTAATAAATATTTACTCAAGACGTATGCCAGATAAGATTGGCCGCATGCCACTTAATGTCCTCTCAGTCTGTCTGTATAGGCTCATTTATTATAAGTAAATAAGCGCCTGATATTTAACGATATAACTCATATATCAATTGTGGTCAGAAGGAAATTCATTAATTGCGGCTATGCGCATTGTCAAAGTAATCAAAGTTTATCAGCTAACATTTTGGCAACTGATTTTTATTATTTTTATTAATCGTTCTATAAAACTCAAAGTTCAATTTGGGTTTTTTTTTGTTGTTGTTGCTTTTTTTCAGCTATGAATGTCTAAATCCCGCAGATAAGCGCTTTAAATAAAATTGAAAGTCATTAGATATCATATAATAAAGATATTAAAAGGCATTGAAGCGTCTATAATTTAAATGATTGGCACAAATCTTATCAAGGGATGAGTTGAAGAACTATGAAAAAAGATAAGTTGACTTGAATAAAAATATATGTACTTATTTGTAACCAACCTAGCAATAGGAAGGGCTTTGCAAATGTCTGCAAGGTTGCAAGAAGTTATAAAATTAAATGCTTATCCATCGGACAAAAAGAACTAAAACCAAAAGCCTGTGCACATGACATGTTCTATTCTATCTAATCATTTTAAACCTGTACCGTTAAGTGCTGTCCCAGTACCGTCGCTTTGCGTTAGCCACTTGAAAGCACACGTCAAAAAAAGTCTGAAGATATTTCCATTGATAATACGTATAGTAAATGTTGCCTTTATTTCTTTTTATATAAAGCCCACTGACAATTGTTTGCCATAGCGTAAGGAAGTGAAGCTATATAACAGATATATAACTGATTGAATGAGGTAAACCACCGTAGCTTAAAAAGGATGAGCAAAGTGCAGAGCTTTTTCAAAATGAAACTTGTTGAACATTGTACCCATGGTAACTGTGCTTTATAGACAATCAATGCTAAACTGACAGTATTATTATTATGAGTCATTTGGAAAATCTGGGAATTTTTTAATAATTACCTAAATCTTTTCATATTGCTGAATATCAATTAATTTCAATTCAATTGACTTTGAATGATGCACTCTGAAATTTGATGAGTATTTTCGGCTCTTGTAAAAATCTTTTATAATATTTAACTACCTAAGGTAGACACATTTGGTATGCAGAGCACAATTGTTGTGGGCTACGTTAATTAATCCGAATTTATGGGACCAATGAATGAATAATTTCATATAGGTATTTAGCGTGATTCATTTATGGATTCACTTACCGGACTTGTGTTCGTTTAGAGCCTTATAAAGATCATTTTCGTCTAGAGTCTTTTTGCGTCCCTTGAAAAATGTGGGCATGGTATAGCTGCACAAATTAAAAAGATGACACCATATTACATAATATAATCGTTACATCATTTTTGATGAACCTACCAAAACATCAGCGACGACAATGGATTCGATGTCTCGCGCGGATTCGGCGGCAGCTCATCTGCGTTCGTCGACTGCATTTTGGCCAATTTGTGTCAATCCGGTTCGTTTTAATATCTCAATAGCTTGTCATTTGTTGAGTGGTGTTATCGGGCAACAGCAAGTGCCACTATAATATTGATGAGAAAAACGTAAATATTATTCAGATAGATGCTTCATTCATTTCCCTCATAGTGGCTATTAGCTATTAGCTATCACAATAAAATTAGTTTGCTGATAAGCTTTTTTATGTTTAGCCCCATTGGGCCATTATTTCTTAATGGTTGTTCCACAGTTGTCAACGTCATCGAATAACTCTTATCTTCATACTGGAGGCTGAACCACACCATATTACCGGACGAACAGTTACATACGGCTAGGAAATGTCTGACTGCTGATGGCTGATAATCATAATAATCATAATCATGGTGACTTGACGGAATTCAAACGGTTTATGATTTGTTTTGGGTTAATAAATCACTTTTTCAATTGTGTGCAAAATATTTATAGTCTTTTTATTGTGGGAAATCATTTTTTCACTTAGGCTTAGTTCGATTTGCAGTTTTTATTCACTTGATTAATATATTTTATCGCTGGATTATTTCATTTTTAGGTGACACATTTTTTATCACACACTCAACACACTATCAAGTTGATTAGGTGACTTGACACTTCTCAAGACAAGGACGAAACGCGATTAACTCACAAAAATATTTGGAACCGGCCAGCAGCAGCAGCGCGTAGCGTCCAGATCAGTTTACAAGCAGCAACTTAGCTCTTGGCCAGCTGTGACGCGCACTTTTATAGGCCAGCGAGAGAATACTGTTATCAGCTTACGACTACGACTGCGACTTTGACTTCGTATTGGCATTGAGATCGGGGGAGAGAAGTGCAAGATAAAAACCCGAACTAATTCTGAATGAAACGATGTTGCGATTTAGCATCGTTAAATACGAGCAGCAGCAAATGTTGCACCTGCCACAGCTGCAGGCTGTTATCAGTGGCTTTCCCCACAAAAGCTCAAGTTTCTCTCATTGTATATTTTTATTGAATTTTCATATCAAGCATAAACAAACTGCGGCTTATTTGTAAACATTTGCAATATTACCTGTTAGCTCAGCACACGCTGTATTATGTGACAATTTGTGGAGTCGCAAATAAATCAGCAAAACATAAATACGAGAAATCAAGAAAACAGAGATGGGTAAAGGAAATCAAACAAACTTGACTGCAAATCAATAAACAATTATTGTGCCAATTGAAACACGTGCAATTCACTTTATAAACACTAGTTCTTATTGTTGCTTCAAATTAAATGGTGCCCTATGTGCGAGTTTTTATCGAATTAAATGTAATTGTGCAATAAAAAAAACGTTAAACAAGTTTGTGCGAGCTCAAATCTTGGTCTTCTTCTTCTCCTTCTGTGATTTTGGCAGCGCATGCGCAGTTCCATCGATAGCATGGCATAGTCCTTAAAAACTGCAGTTGAAACCAAACAATTCGCTTGGAATTACTAAATAAAATAAAATACTTTAAGCTAACAGTTTCAAGTTTTTAAAGATAAAAAAACAATAATAATGAAATTACATTTGAAAATTTGCCATATCGCGCGCTTTTTAGCACTTTACAGTTTAACATTCTGTTAACGCAATGTTTGGCTCCTTTTGTCTTGCATAAAAATCGATAGCAAAACGATTAATATCAAATACAGTCGCATTATCAGGCGGTTTAATTTTACAGACAATAATTGATAATACACGACAATTAAATAATAACATTGAGAGTAAATAGATTTTAATTTTATAGTCTCGAAGTTAGGTAAACAAAAAAATGCAGAGTGTTATAAGTAGAGGTTTCAACATTGGTAAGTTAACTTTTAACATGGACTTTGACTTGTTGATATGTTTTTTAACATTTCTCATTCTTATGTATAATAACATTTCCCATCCTTATCTCCTTATCAGTCCGTCATCAAACGGTGCATTTACGGCAGATTGCGTCGATTGCGGCGCTGCCGGATACTCACCAGATGCTGCAGAAAACCTGCCGTGATTTTGCCAACTCTGAACTGGCTGGCCAAAATGCAGCGAAATTCGATCGGGAACATCTTTATCCGGCTAAACAGATTAAACAAATGGGCGAACTGGGTCTTATGGGCATGGCCATTCCGGAGGAGCTGGGTGGCACAGGGTTGGATTATCTGGCCTATGCGATAGCCATGGAGGAAATCTCTAGAGGTTGCGCCTCAGCTGGCGTTATCATGTCCGTCAATAATTCTTTGTACCTGGGTCCATTGTTGAGCTTTGCAAACGATGCCCAAAAAGCAGCGTATATTACTCCGTATACGACTGGGGAGCGTGTTGGCTGCTTTGCGCTGTCCGAGCCGGGAAATGGCTCGGATGCGGGCGCCGCCTCCACTGTGGCCATAGAAAAGTCGGATCACTTTGTGCTGAACGGTACCAAGTCGTGGATAACCAATGGCTTTGAGGCGGAGGCAGCTGTGGTGTTTGCCACCACCAACAAGGAGCTCAAGCACAAAGGGATCTCCGCCTTCATAGTGCCCAAGGGCCTCAAGGGCTTCTCGCTGGGCAAAAAGGAGGACAAGCTGGGTATACGCGGCTCCTCCACGTGCCAGCTCATCTTCGAGGACTGCGAAATACCCAAGGAGAGTCTGCTGGGCAAGACGGGCTTTGGCTTTAAGATAGCCATGCAAACGCTGGACGGCGGACGCATTGGCATCGCTGGCCAGGCGCTGGGCATTGCCCAAGCCTCGCTGGAACTGGCTGTGGACTATGCACAGAAGCGTCAGGCTTTTGGCAAATCCATATCAAAGCTGCAGGCCATACAGCAGAAGATCGCTGATATGTCCATGGCTGTGGAGGCGGCTAGGCTGCTGACGTGGCGCGCCGCCTGGCTAAAGGATCAGAAGCTATCGTATACCAAAGAGGCGGCAATGGCCAAACTGGCTGCCTCCGAGGCGGCTACGCTCTGTGCCCATCAATGCATCCAAGTCTTGGGCGGCATGGGCTATGTCACCGATATGGCAGCCGAGCGACATTATCGAGATGCGCGCATCACCGAAATCTATGAGGGCACCTCAGAGATTCAACGCCTGGTCATTGCGGGCTCAATACTCAAGGAATACGCTAGTTAATCCAACTGCGTTTCTTTTTTTATTTTTAATATTAAGCACAAAGTCTAAATGCAATAAATGTTTGATTTTTTTATTAATGATTACATGAAAATCACGTAGATTAAATTTACAGAAATTATATTTGTACAAAATTTAAATGCCTTGAATCTATACATATATATATGTAGTTTCTCTAATTAGGAACATATATTTTTTATAATTAGCTGTTTTGAAATATTTTTGAAGAACCCAATAAAGTTAAAACAAAGTGAATTATTGTGACTCTTGTTTATATTTAGTGTATCACTAGTTGTTTCTTTTTACCGAGCAATCACTGTACTCTATTTAAAGTATCATCCAGGTCTTAAAATAAAATATACAAAAATTATATTTGTTCAAAATTAAGACGCCTTGAATCTATACATATACATAGTTATTGGGAATTTATTTTTTATAAATATCTGTTTTAAAACATTTTTGAATGTATAAAACCCTATAAAATGAATATTAAGTATTTTATTATCATCCGTTTTATTATTTTTGCATAGAAAAGGAGGACTTTCCGAATTGATAATTATATCCAATAAGTCTGTTCTTTTTTTCGATCACTGTAATCTATTTTAAATACTTTTCACATACACCTACACACATACATGCATATGTATGTGTTAAGGCATGCAACAGGTGTAGGCTACATAAAACAAGGAAAAACTGTATAAATCAGCCAAACGCAAATGACTTTTAATCTAGAATATATACCGATTATTCAATGCAAATTAAGTTAGTTACTTGTTTTTGTTAATATCTGATTTTTTTCAAATCATATTCGTCTGATTTACATATATGGTTAAATAATTGAGCGCGAAAAATATTCTGTTAGAAATTTCTGTTATTATAACAGAGCGTTAAATAAATGTTAAGCATTTGGACGCCAGCTCTAGCTGGTCACACTGGTGCCTAATTTACAGCGGCGTCAACATCAGATCTGCGCACATTTCGACAAAGTGGCGTATTTATTGATATTCGTACGTTATAAAACATTTAGCGCTTTGCAATTGCAACAAGTGAGTGGTAATGAGGCTGTGTACGCTTAGCATAAACGCGCCAAACAAACCAAAAGCACGCTAGCTGCCAAACACCCCATACGAACTTTGCTTCGTTTCCGTCCCCCAGGCTTTTGTACAGTGCCAGGAATAGCCCTAATACGTTAACAGCAGCAGTAACGTTAACAGCAGCAGCTATGGATGTTGTTTGTGTAATTGATACTGTTGTGGGCGATCATCTGGAGGATCGCCTCTGCGCCCTCGAGGAGGTCAAACAGGCCGTCCAATCAGCGGGTGCCAATTTTCAGCGTGTCCAGGTGCGATAAATGCAAACAAAATGTTATACAATATTTAAAAAAAAATTATCAATTGATTTTTACAGTTTGAGAGATTGGATTTTGGTGAAACGAATGTGCTGGAAACATTCTATAATGCCGATGTTGCCGTCATAGATTTAAGCATATTAACACAACAGCGTCCCCTGTCCTATCATTATGGGGTTCGCGAAAGTTTCGGCATGAAGGAAAACATTTTAATCTACAACGATCTGGAATCCAAACAGACGCTCAGCCTTAAGGTGCGTATACTTAATCCACACACACACACACACATACACACTTAGCGCCTTAAGGTGCGTATACTTAATCCACATACACTTAATATAACAGTTGTGTACCTTGATTAACCAAGATGTTGGCAATAAAATAAAACAAAAACAGCAACTGCAGGGCAACAAAAAAGAAAACAGCATAATCGACTCTGTTGTGCCGATAAGATAAAGTATTTGCTTTAAGTTTTTTTTTTTTTTTTTTTTTTTTTTTTTTTTTAAAACAGCTTCAGACGCAGCAGCCACTTGTGTCTGTTGTTTTTGTTGTTTTTGCTTCTGTTGTTAGTTTTTGTTGTGCTTCCGTTCTGTGAAAGCAACAAAACAATGTTATTTTTTTGTTTTGGTTGCCGCAGCACGAAAAGCTAAGAAAAATAATAAAAACAACATCAAATGCACGGACGCCAACGCAAAACACAAAACAACACGCACGCCGCACACACACACACACACACGCGTATGCAAATACACGTTATAAACAATCGAAGCGCCTGCTTGCAATTACAGCGGCGTCCATGTTAACATGTACAGCTTTAAATTATTTGTCGTAGGTCGAGAAAAACGAATCTATCTCAAGTTATTCAAATATGTGCTTTTTGTAGCTGCAATCGCATTTGCTTGGATTTACAGTGCCGTCGCTTAAGCGTACCTACCTCGCATTCTCTTTGATTTCCCTCGAGCGAACACTTATGTTTATCTCATATCATGTGTTTACAGTAGCGACAATAAAATTGTATCTAGCTCAACTCATGAACCATTTTTGTATGTTAGCAGTGCCGTTCATAATAATATACATACCCGGCTCAAGCCATTTGCTTACATTTACAGTGCCGTCCATAAAAGCTAGTCCAGATCTCTAATGTTTCTCGTATGCTTTGCAGCTCTCTTGTGCCAACTACTTGTTTCTCAGCTATAAGCGGAATGCGGAGAGCAACACCTGCAATCTAACAAGCAAGGAGACGAGCAACAAGGAGACCACCACACTACAGTCGCGTCTCAAGCGCAAGTTGCAAGATGTTGAAATACAATCAAAGTGAGTGTCTTGCCCCACTCTCGTCGTATTTAAATTGCAATTGTTATTTACATGCTCTCCATTTTAAACACAAAGGGCACACATGCGCGAAAAATTTATCAGTGATTTGCGAGCGGCTCGCGACGCCTACGCGCCCAGTGATGAAAAGTTGAAAAGCATTCTACATGGGGTAAGATTATGCATTTATCTTGTACATATATTACGTGCATATTCATATGTCGCCATATTATTTTTATTGCCAGGCCAAACATAAAGCAATGATTAATATTTATTTAATAGTTGAGCAGTAGTGGCGTAGCATGGTTTATGAAATTCTGATAACTGAAGTCGAAGTATAAGAATTCAAATCTGAGACGTAAAGTTTCCATTTTATAGTTAAAGTGTATATAATTGATTTTAATCAATGTTCCGAAACTAATTTAAACGTTTTGGTTTCACATGTGACTCGCTTAACTATTTCTTACAACAAATGCAAAATTAATGATTATAACAATATAGTACATTTAATTTAATGTTATTCTAATTATTGGCGACCACTATATAAATTTATAGCTTAAGATATATAGATACATACATATATACCATAACTAATTGAATGATATCCTTAATTTTTTAGATGCGCAAGCGGCTGGATGATCCGCACGTTCTGTCCGGCGAGGTGTTGCACAGTTTTATGTGCTCGCTGAGGGATGTGCAAGATTATGATGCGATGGTGCGTCTGGTCAACGATTTAAAGAACATACCAAATACGCGCAAATTTGTGGACACAGGCAACATGAGTTTTTTATACGCCTTTGCGCTGAATCGACGCAATCGGCCAGGAGATCGGGAGAAGGCGTTAGAGTCCTCTCTCAAGGCGCTCGACAAGAAGGAGAATCACTTTCCCGACATGTTGTGCCTGTGCGGACGCATCTACAAGGACATGTTCGTGGAGTCGGATTGTACGGATACAAAGAGCCTGGAGAATGCCATCAAATGGTATCGCCAAAGCTTCGAGGTCCAGCCAAATGAATATGCAGGCATCAATTTGGCCACACTGCTCGTCATCGAGGGCAAGGAGTTTAGCAACACAGTGGAGCTGCAGCATATTGGCATGACGCTCAACAATCTAATAGGGAAAAAGGGCAGCTTGTCTACACTCAGCGGCTACTGGGATGTGGCCACATTCTTTGAGATTTCCGTTCTGGCCGAGGACTATGCCAAGGCCATACAGGCAGCTGAGTGCATGTTCAAGCTAAAGCCACCGATTTGGTCTCTGAAATCGACCATTGGCAATATATCACTGATACATCGCTTTCGGCGCAAGCCCGACGATCGCCAGCTGCCCATCGAGGAGCAGGCGTTCCAATTTTGGATGGACTTTTTTCTAGAGGCCATTAATGTCCAAGAGATTAATAGCATACGTTTTCCCATATTGGTAAGGCAGCTGTCGGGATATAATAACGAGCTTCATAATCTCTGACTGCTTTTGCTTTGCAGATACTCGAACCCAACAAGATTTATATGCCCAGCTATGTGACCATGAATATGGATGCCGATGAGAAGTCCATACAAATTGTGAACATCTGTTTGGCGCACTCGAAGAATACTTGCAAGAAGCTGCACGATTTTCTATTTGTTGCATCCAAAATCAAATCCGTCAGTCTGTACAAGCGCGACGATCTATGTGCCTACCTTTATGTACATCACAACTCGGACGATTTTCAAATCTATTTTCCGTCCACCGAGTGCCGACAAAACTTTTACGATCGCATACTGGAAATGACAGCGGATCAGGAGGTATTTGTCAATCTGGAGACTGACGAGGCACAAATCGAGGTGAGTTTCATTTGTGCTGTTTGAACCGAAACAGTCTTGATAACTTATCGTCCTTGCTTGCAGTATGAGTACGACTACAACGATCAGAATCGCAAGATTACGCTGGGCAAAGGTACATATGGCACTGTGTATGCGGCGCGGGATAAGCAGACACAGGTGCGCATTGCCATTAAGGAGGTGCCGGAGAAGAATTCACAGGATGTGCAGCCATTGCACGAGGAGATCAAGCTGCACTCGCAGCTGCGCCATCGCAATATTGTACAGTATTTGGGCTCACGTTCGGAGGATGGATTCTTCAAGATCTTCATGGAGCAGGTGCCCGGTGGCTCGCTATCCGATCTGCTAAAGACTAAATGGGGTCCGTTGAAGGATAACGAGTCCACTATGGCCTTCTACTCCAAGCAGATACTGCAGGGTCTTAAATATCTACACGAACAGGACATCGTCCATCGCGACATTAAGGGCGACAATGTCCTGGTCAACACGTACAGCGGCGTCGTTAAAATCTCCGATTTCGGCACCTCAAAGCGCCTGGCGCGCATCAATCCCATGACAGACACCTTTGCCGGCACGCTGCAATATATGGCGCCGGAAGTGATAGATCAGGGCGTGCGAGGATATGGACCGCCTGCGGATATTTGGTCATTTGGCTGCACAAATGTCGAAATGGCCACGGGAAGTCCGCCGTTTAGTGAACTGGGCAATCCACAGGCAGCTATGTTCAAGGTCGGTTTCTACAAGAAGCATCCCACCATACCCGAGGAGATGTCGACAAATGCCAGGAACTTTATCCTCCGATGCTTTGCCATCAGCGTACAGGACAGACCTTCTGCCCTGCAGCTGCTCGCCGATCCTTTTCTCACTGAGTGAGTGTGTCCCAGCTTGTATTAATTTAGTGTCCTTATTCTTTTGTTTCCTTTTACAGCAAACCGCGCAAGCTGCGACCCGCTTTGCCCATCAACACATCGGAATTTGGACGCAGCATATCAGTACCCGCTGATCGGTTTGTGCACAAGACGACGCCACCTTTGACCTACAATACCACATCGAATACGCCCACCACGCCGGAACTGGAGTAAGTTCTAGCGGTGTACAAAGTGTGTGCCAAGCAGAAGAAGCTAATTGCGACATAATAGCTAATCTGAGCCGATCACTTTGTCTTCCCTTTTGCCATTAGTATGACTTATTTTAAATCCTTTGTTATTTCCAGCGTCTCGTTAGGCACATCGTCGGTGGACATGAATGAGCTGACTAGCACTCAAAGTTTCATAATCGAACGACGCAATTCGTCTGGATATCTGCTATCGCCGGAGATTGAACCACAGACGCCGTCTCTGCGCACCAGCATCAGCGACACGAGCGAAACGGATGGGTTTTATCGGTTAAAGAAGGACTCGCAGCGTCGCACAACGCTGTCCAAGGTGCTGGCTTTGGACGAGTCGAAGATCTGTGAGATTTGGGAGAAGAAGATCAATGCGGATCAGAACTCCATAGCCATACGCAGGAGTGATCTGGAGATGCTGATACGCGGTCTTCGCGACTACATAATGAACGAGAATGAGAAGCATCTGGAAGCGACCATCAATGAACTGAAACAGAAACTCGATAACGATGCCGTCGCGCTGGATCATTTGCATTTGGCTTTATACTCATTTCAGGATGCGGTCGTCTTTGCCCTGCGGCTGCACTGCATCAAGCCACATTGGATGTTTGCGCTGGACAATCTGGTAAAGCGCGCTGTGCAGGCAGCTGTTACCATTTTCTCACCCGAACTGGGTGCCAATCTAGCCGATAAGGATCTGTCCGGCAACGATGATGAGAGCATCCACATCGCCGTTCCGCAAGCATCGACGGATAGCCAGAAAAAGCAACAGCAACAGCACCCGCTGGATAAGCTACTGCCAGGCAGCACAGCCACTCCCGACCAATGCGATGGCGTTAGCAGCTCCGTGGAAAGCGTGCGCATACTGCGTGACATACTCGACAATCAGAAGCAGCTGCGCCTGCAGATTATGGAGCAGAGCCGCCAGAGCCTGCGCGCACTGCACAACATCAGTCAGGAGCTGGCCCATATTTATATGGGCGGCCGCAAGCGCTTAAGGTGAGTAGCACTGTATGAGAACTGCCCTAATGAGACTCTAAAACTTTGCGAATTTTGAACCGATAATCACTACCATCTGACCATTAATGGTCTGGTTTATCCTCTAGAAAAATTACTCATCTCAGCCATAAAAAACCAAAAAAAACTCCCAAGTTATTTTTAATTAGTTTACTAAAATTATTAAACTTAAAACAAACCATTAAAAAAATGGGGTCGGAGATGCTTCCTTATGCCTGTTACATACTTTTGCACAAAACCATTATATCCTTTTTGTTTCATTATGTTTCATTAAATAATGGAGTTACACAATTCGTGAACAACTTTAGCAGAGTTTTACAAAAGGTTACTTTTTAGTTTTACTCATCTCGTTCAGTTTCCATTGCAGACGCACCTGTAACGGCTTCAACAAGAAGTGCCATAGAATGAGTCCGAGCGGTGCTGGCAATGTTGTCGCACGCCAGACGCAGAATGCCAATCCCCGCCGCCAACTAGCCAAGCACAATTTTGGTCTGCACGAGATAGACGAGCAATTGGAGCAGTGGCTAGCCCAGCATGATATTGATGAGTTCTCAAAGACGCTCATACTGAATGAAGGTTTCACATTTGAGGACTTCATCTACAACATGGAGAAGCTAGACTTAATGCGGCTGGGCTTACGGTATTTAAATAAATAAATAAATGATATATCATTTATACATTACTAAACCAATCTTATCGGTTATCTTACAGCGTTGGCATCGAGGTGCGCATATGGAAGCTCATCATTCAGGAACGTGCCTGCACCTCGGTGTGCGTGGACAGTTCGCCGGAGGACACGTACCACAAGCCCGACAACTATAATACCATCACAACAAATGAGACTGATGGTGATATTATTAGCCTGGCCAAGGGCAAAATGAAAAAGAGCGAAAGCGAATACGCTTCGTGCAGCGAATGACTAAGCCGCCCCGTGAACCTAGTGGATTTAGAGTAGAGAAGAGAGAGATTGTTGTTGTTTTAACTGATTATGTTTAATTGTAAATGTTGTCTTTTTTTGTGCTACTACTAACAGTTGAAAAGCCTAGACTTAAGCTGAAACTTTTTTCAAATGAGCGCCTTTAAATGAATTTTGCACAGGTGCATAAATTATATATATGCCCCTGTGTGCATTGTTTCACCTATAACCTGCATGTTAATTTATAAAATGGAATTTAAGTGCCTTTAGATTAAAACCTGAATACAATTGTGAAAAGTTTTGCATACATTTTAAAAGTGTTTAATGCGCAATGAAGTAAGCTAACTAAATTATTGGTTGTTTAATTTGAAAGAGAGTTTTTCTACATGCAAACAAATGTTAAATGCCATTGCTTAGGCCTTAGCAAGTTAGCAGTTCATTTACTTTCTACAGTTATAGAATTTTTTACAGGTGCAGCCTAATTTGAACAACAAGAAACTATTTTGTAACATTTCTAGTTCGTTTGCCTTTATTTTTTTATAGATTTTTTAGTCTTTATTGACATTGCAGAAGTTTGACTTTGATACATTTTAGTTGACATTGTTCTCTGTTATGTAACAAATTACTGTTATTATTGTTATTGTTATTCGAAAGCGTTTCGTTCTGTTGCTGCAGTTGTTCTTGCTGTTGTTGTTATTGATGTTCTATTTGTTGCTGTTGCTGTTGTATTAAGCTGTTGTTGTGGTTGTTATTGCTGTTGTTTTGGTCTCTTATGCCTTGGACTCAGCCTCGCTACCTGTCACTGTAGACTGAGCATCGCTGGACTTGCCATCATCGACCTTGCCAAAGACACAGCATGGGCACTTCTCCTTCAGAGCCAAGCGGTACTTGGGATGACTGATGAGCAGAAATATTATATATTGATTAGTTATACTTTAATTATGTAGCAGATCCTACCTGATGCCATATACAATTGGATTGTAGCAGGCAGCCGACTTGGCGAAGCAAGCGCCCCAAATGGTGTTCAATGGCGTGAGGCCCTCGAATTTGAACAGACCCATGCAGTTGATGACCAGGTAGGGTGTCCACGCCATGAACCACAGAGAGATGGTGACCAAAGCGACCTTGGCCAGTTTGCCCTCAGCGCTCTTATCGGCATCCTCGGACGAACGCAGAGATTTGACATTCATCTTCTTGGCCTGCTCACGCATGGCGTTCTCGTGGGCAGAGACGGCCTGTGTGTTGGAATTGTTGAATAGGAATCTATAGATAATATGCGAACAACTTACAGCAATGATGAACCAGTAAGAGTAGCAGATCAAGAATAGCGGGATATAGTAGACAAAGATAGAGTAGAGGATCAGATATGAGCGTGGATTCCAATCGCGTTCCAAGTAGTCAATACCGCACGATGTCAGATTGCCCTCGGGCACATATCTGAAAAAAAGTCAAATAATGTCATATTAATTAATTAAAATCAAAAAGTTTTCTACCCTGGGATAGATTTTTTAAGATGGGGATATAATTATAGATTTATATTTCCAATAAGAGGTAATTTATTAAATTAAATATTTATTGATTTGTGTTTTATTGATTTTGTGTTTTTATGAATGATTTTTAATAATTTTTGAATATATTTTCTCGATATACAATCGGATTATCATTTTACTGATGAGTGTGTTAATCAATATTCAATCATTTTTCACAAGTTCCCATCCGTGTAGATGGAATTTTTTAACGGTTTTATATTTAAATATCAGTTATAATATTAACGGCATACCTGCTCCAGCCGAAGACAGGCGCCAGGCACCAAATGCTGGACATGAACCATATGTAGGCAATCTTGCCCAATGCCAGTGGTATTGTCATTGGACGGCCGGCCATTCCCTTGACAATCACTTGATAACGATCCAGCGATATCATGCACATGGACCAAATGGAGCTGCAGCCGAAGGCGGAGCCCAGACCGGCATAAACATCGCACATCATGGGGCCCAGCACCCAGGTCTCAAAGTATAGATTGATGCCCATCATTGGCGTATTGGTGATCATGATGCCAAAATCGGAAATGGCCAAATTGATGACCAGCAGGTTAGCAGGCGTACGCAATGATTTTGTGGTGGCAAATATGTAAATCACCACGCCATTTCCGCACCAAGAAATCATGCCGATCATGATCATGTAGGCGGTCAGAATCTTAGCCCAGATGGGATCCATGGCAGGAAACTGATTCCAGTATGGGCTAATTAGGTGCGCCATATCGGGTGTGACCTGTCAAATAGTTGCATTTAAAGCTTAGATTCTCCTACTCCTCCTTGCGCTCCATCTCTGTCTCACCTTGTCTACTACGGATCCATTGGACAGGGCGGCAAAGTGCGGCCCCAGCTGTGTGGCTACTGCTCCAAAGCTGCATTAAAACGAGACATATATAAGAAGTGTATCCTCCACACATTATCAACTCTATAGCCTACCTCTCCATTTTACAATTTCTAGATTTATGTTTAGGCTTAGCACTATATCCCGGCTTTAGCTATCACTAACTTCTGCGTTTTACATAAAAAGCAGCAAATAAACTTGTTTTTTAAGTTTCTAACACTTTTTACATAAAATATTGCTTTGGATTCTATTTTCTATTTTCCCTGAATATTTCACTGGAGCGGACTGGACTATTCGCGGCGATTGGTCGTTGGAAACCTGCGTCTGTGCCTGGCTCTAACACCGCTTATATAGTTTTCCTAACGTTTAACGTACAAATTCAATTAGTTGCTGCACTGAAAGGCCTAAATATAAAGGCGCTAACAGCTTTGGGCTTATAACATAAACGTTAAGCAAAACCAAATGTATAAGCAAATATAAAATATTATTATTGTGCACTTGCAGCGATGACAATACCAATGTCAATAGTTATAGTTCTTGTACTTAAAAGGTTTCCAAGCTCCTCATTTTACTAGCGGGCAACTGGCCAAGCAGCCTGCCACAGTTGAGTTGACATTGTGCCACAAATTGGGCGTGGAAAGTCAGCGATGTAATGTGTCAATGCAATGTTCAAATATGAAGACCACAAGCAATCGATAAATGCACTAAAGCGAAAAGAAAACGCTAAAGAATGCCAAAAGATAAACAAATAATAAACAACTCGAGAGCACATTGACTTTACGCTGCGTATGCGTAATCTGTATCTGAGATGTTGTTTAATTGCGTATACGCACTGTGGCGGTTTTCTTAGACTTGGGCAGTAGATAGTCAAATGAGTCTCATTAGAAATGTAGGCTTCTAGTTTGATCCTGATTGAATTTAATATATACTTTGTTTAATTTAAATAAAAAAAAAACAAAAAATACTGTGGTTAAATAATTATATTACACATTTACTATACATAACAAAAATCTCAATCTTTGAGGATTAATGATTAACATTAACTATAATACCAATTGTTTATTAGTAACAATATACAAATAATAGTTAATGTTCATTACTATATTATTATATAATAAAATTATTATATAAAAAAGTACAACTAATAATATATCAGCTTCGCATCTCATATAAATTAAAGATAATATCATATATATTTATTAATATGTAATATAATTTGTTCTTAAATTACTAAAGTGCAACTATGCTCAATTGATAAATATTTAATGCAGACTGAAATGTTTTATTATTTTTTTTAAATCATTTTTTGGTAATTTTTTGGTAGTAATCTCTTGTGAATAATTTTTTAGCTATTTATTTTCAATTATAATATTATTATTATTTACGTTAGGTTTTGTTTAACTTTGATTGCTGTATAGTAAATCTCATTTATTTAGTATTAATTGAGCTTGTTTACAAATTTTGATTTGATGAGCAAAGTTTCACACAGTTAATTGTATCTTATTTAAATGACAGCTGATGCCCCTGACTTTGATCAACCATTTGTAGTGTATACATATATTTAGAGATCAAGTCTGCTGCATTAAATGAAATTTGTTTATTCAGACAATGTGCCATCAATAGAACTGTTCACACTTCAATTGTGACGCTCGTGTTGCATTGTTTATGTGTCGTCTCACATGTCGAATATATATGTACATATGTATAGGATCATCGTGGGGGTGGGGGTGTGGGTGTTGCTAGTTTTTTGTCAAATCTTTTGTGGAGCATAAAGATCTCTTTGTTTGTTTATTGCGCAGACAGTAAAGCTCAACACATTCGCATAAATGGGGTCAGAGCTCTAGACTCTAGAGCTAATCCGAATTCCGAGGCGATCTTCAGCTTTTGGTGGCACGGGGGGGGGGGCGGCATCCCTTATATGGCAGTGGAGCGCTGGCTGGCAGCTAAACAAAATAACTGTCAATTTATGAGACAATCAACATGTGTAAAGGTTGAGATCTTTTGGTTAAAATCAATTACCGCAAAACAGCGCGAGAAACAGCAAGATGCAATAAAGATAGAAATGAGCAGCAGATCAAACAAAAACTAAACCGGAAGCTGCGCTCCGCTGCCTGATGATCATCATCATGATAATGATCGCGATCGTGAACGTCATCACAGTAGCTACAACACTTGTTTGCGGTTAAACCCTACCTGCCACCCACCCACCTGTCCCACCTGTCCCACCTGTCCCACCTGTGTGCTTTAGTGTTTTTGTGTGCATATGTGAAATTGAACAACAAACGTGTAAATAGCAAAGATGCCTCATCTCAGGCTATTTTATATGACAGACTATTGGCGCAGAATGCGAACATCGTTTCGAGTTGCTTTAAAATAAACAAAGGCGCCCACCTGCAAAATTAATATAAACAAAATAATATAGACACAAACACCAAAAAAAATGTGAGTGAAAAAACTAACAAAAAACTGACTGCAACAAACATCGTGAAAAAAAGGCACGACAGAAATAAGTTATTTAGCATTAGCAAAGCGAATTAAATGTTTCAGGTTTTATTCTTCTTCGTGTGTCAGAGTCAGTCAGACACACAAAAAATATCAAGTGGACACCCAAAAAGCATTGCTAATGCTTAACTTCTCTACCCTATCAAGCAAATTAGCATATTTTTAAAACGCATGTCTTTTAAATTGGCATTAAAATTTGCTGCATTTGTACAAAAAATATATGTACAATTTTTATAATTTTTAGCTATAAATGTTATTTTCTTTTCAATGTTTTTTTGTTTGTACTTTCTCAGTTTCAAATGTTTTTATTTTTTGTTTAGAAAAGCTGATATAAAAAATTATAAAAATTTAAATTTTAATTTATCCTGACCTAATAATGCATTTATTTATCTGCAAAAGATCATGGCAAAAACCAAAACTAAAGAGATTTTTGTGATCCAGGCTTGACTTGTAAAATAAGCTGACAGAAACATTTTTGAAAGTTTTTATAATAGAAAGTATTCACAAGCTGCAAGCAGGTTGACATAGTACATATACCCCATGTTAATGCATAGCGTATAAATAACAAACACCTTTGCTTTGATTTGTGCTGTTTGCTTTTGTTGTTGTATATATTTTTTTTGTTCGACAGCGTGTGGTGTGTGTGGGTACGGCAAGTGTTCTGCGTCTGCGTCTGAGTATGCGTGCTGTGTGGGGGTAAGTGAGAGAGCAATGAGAGAGAGGCTGCGGCTGTGACTGCGACGGCGACTGTGGCTGCTGCTACTGCTCAAATAACGCCAAAGTAATGTGAACGTTAAAGCTCTCTCGTTCGCAGCGAATGGGCGAGCGAAAGACTAAGTGAGAGAATGAGTATATGTGTGTGGGAGCGCCCTAATCGTGTGTTCTCAGTGTCATTAGCTGCTGCAACAGCTGAGATCACTTCCACTTCGCACTCGCCAACTGCGATGGCGATGGCGATGGCGAGGCGACAGTGGCAGCGACAGCAACAGCGACGTCGACTGCGACTGATGTTATTTTGAGCTGCGAGCAGAGCGGCCAAAGATTTACAGTAACAACACGAAGCTAATCAGCAGCGCTCGCGTCCGCGTGCAGTGTGCGCTCGGTAAAAATTGTGTTGTGTTGAACACGGCAGCGATATTCTGTTAAATTTAGCGCCCCGGTCAAAGATTCCAAAAGCAAAGCACCGTTTTTTCCGCCAACTTTGCCAGATGCGTATTTCTATGTGTAAATTCTGTTACATATGTGCTGTAATGTTTTTATTTGTCTGATCTTTGAACGGTGTTAACTTGTTTTGTGTTCGGGCATAAATGAAATGTCAAATTGCAAATTTCGTTTAACCTATCGCTTGGTTTATTAATTAATGACGAAATCCAACCAACGCGCGTCATCGCCGTCGACTGTCGACTGTCGTCAGCGTCAGCGCACGCCTTTGGGGCATAAATGCAATTAAATCATTAATAAAGCCAGACAAACATCACGAATATACTCGATACACTCACACACACACACATATATATATACATATATGAATATTCACGTATGTTAAGTGCAATAGAAAAGTGTGTGGCAAGCAGCACGGAAGCAGCAACAGCAGCCGCAGCAGCAGCGGCGGCAACTACTTCGAAATTTATTTTCGAATAAATAGTACAAAGTTGAAGAAGCAGCAGCCTCGGCAGCCTCAGCAGCCGCTAAACGTAAAAACAAGGCAAAAATGCCGCAACGGGCAACGGGGCGGATTCTTATTTATTTATTTTTTGTATTTCTTACGCGTGCACAGTGCACTGCACTTCATTTTCACTGCCTCAATTGCAGAATATGTGAATTCACTAGATTAATTAATTGCTCAACAGCAGCAGCAACCATAAAGCATTTGCTTTGCGGTGTGCGTCAAGTGATTAGATGCCAAATATTTCACACTCATGTGTGAAAATGAATTTATTACTTAGTTTCAATGATATGTTAAGTGATTAACGCACCCTTCCATTCGCATAACTACAAAGTCTGTAAACAAATAATTTTGGAAAACAAAGTTAAGACGGTCTAACAGTCAAGAAATATACTCATTAAAAACCTAACTACATTATATTAAAAGTATTGGAATTAAACAGCAACAAAAATACATAAATTATTATAAATATATTAGAAAATATTATAAATATATTATGACACAAATAATTATTATAACATTTTATATAACTTAAAAATAAAACTGAAGTAACAAATTTAATATTAATAAAAACAACTAAATTAAACACCAATTTATAAAACCACTGTTTTATTCATTAAAACTGTAAATTAACCAAAAATATATAAATTAATTGTGGTGAGCAGTATACTTAAATGCACATATGTATATTTGAAATTAAAAACAATACAAAAATATACAAAGGGATTTTCTAATATGCGTCAAACTTTAATATAATTATGTAATACTTGTCGAAATATTTGTAGTTTACTTTTCAATTCACACAACTTTTGAATATGATTTAACTCTTGTTAAATATTCATAAAAATATAAAGAATTAATTACATGAAAATACATGCATATTTATACAAAAGTACACATAATTAAAGAGTTGTGAAAAAGTGTTTGGTTAATTCCAATCGTGCTGCGCCCACTGTGCACAGTGTGCGCGTTTTTCGTATTGAGATGATGCCCCGATCCCGATGCTAATGCCGCCGTTATATTTCTGTGTGTGCGTCTCCGTCCGTCTACGTAGCGGGCTGTGTGTTTTTTTCGACGGCGGCGGCGTCTGAAATCAACGAAATAGGAAATTTTGGTATTTCTTTATATAAATAGATTTTGCCATAAGGAGAAAAGTTAAAGCGAGGAAAATGTGAAAAGTGAATGAAACGCACGAGAAATTTGTAAAATCACACACAGAATTACAGGCCACACAGCGGCCAATGAATAGTGAAATGTGCGACTAAACGACACAAAAAGAAACGTTGATGAAAGAACGTCAAAATGCAATAAAAAAAATACCACATTTTTTTCAAGTGTACAACAAAATACATATTTCAAACCGAAAAATTGAAATGCGAAATGCGAAAACATACAAATTGTGCGTTTTGAACAAAAAGAAAATAAAGTGACGAGGAAAACTCAAATTAAAAAGCCAACTAAGTCGAAAGATTTGTCAAAATGCAGGCGTCATCGACAACAACCACAACAACCACAAAAACGAAAAAGCTCAGCAACAACGCCGGCAGCTCAACGGCAATGAGTGCCAGCAAAACAACGACAACAACAACAACAACATCGACACGCAAACCAGCAACGGCTGCCGCTGCTGCTGCCGCTGCCGGTGCCGCGGGACCCAAGTCACCGAAAGCAACAATCAGCAGCGATGCGCACGCTGAGATTGCGGAGCTGTCCAAGAAGATCAACGAGCACGCCGATGCCATCTATCACACGTGGAAGAGTCGCGGCCTGCCGCCCGCCCAGCTGCTCGAGATGTACACAAATGCGGCGGCCACCGGCGATTTTGACGATGTTGCTGTGGCCGCGGCAACAACAACAGCAGCAGCTGCCGATCTGAGCAGCACCGAGGGCCTGCAAAAGATGGTCACCAGCTTTGTGAACAAAGACAAAGAACAGCGAGGCAAAAGTGGCATCAAAAAGTCGGAAGTGGGCGCAGCAGCGCAATCAAACGGCAACAGCAAGCTGAAGAAAACAACAACAACAGCAGCAGCAGCAACGGGTGCAACAATTGCAACAGTAACAACAGCTAACAAAGCGAGTAGTCAAGTGGAGACGCCGCAACTGCAATCGCCGAAAAAAGTTGCTGCCGTTTCGGCTAAAACGCTGCCCGATGTGAATCTCAACTATGACATTAATTTGCATCTGGATGTGAATAATTTATCACAGCAACAGACGCAGCATTTGCTCAAAATCACCGAGTTGCTGCAAAAGGAAGCAGCAGCAACAACAACAACAACAACAACACCTGCCAAAAAGCGTCAGAGCAACGCCAGCAGCAGCAGCAGTAAAACAGGCAGCAGCAACAGTTTAAGCAACAGCAGCAATAAGCTAACAGCAACAGCATCAGAGCAGTCCACAAAGAAGCTGAGCAAAGCCAGCAGCAGCATCAACAGCAGCAGCAGCGATGTTGTTGATGCGCCTCGTGTGGGCGTGGCCGTGTTGGACAGTGTGATAGCTAAAGAGCCGTCAATAGCCACGCGCAAACCCAGCAAAACCAAAGAGAACAACAGAGATCAACAGAAGCCGGCAACGGCAACAGCAACAGCAACAACAGCAGCAACAACAATAACCAAAGAAAAGCCAACAATTACGCGCAAAATAGCCAACAGCAGCAGCAGCAGCACCAGCAGCAGCAGCAGCAGCAACACTGATAACAGCAATGCCAGCAACATTGTTGCCAATGCAACAGCCGCTGAGTCGCCAGCAACATTGACGGACACAACGATGCCAACGTTGAATAAAACCAAACCGACAAGCGGCAGCCGGGCAGCGCTTACCAATGGCCAGGATAAGAATTGTAATATAAACAAAAATGACCTACATACGCAATTACAACATTATTATCGTAAACATATTTAATTCCAGTGGGCAGGCCGATCCTGACACGTGGCTCCGTTGCCGAGCGTGTAATGCTTTTTGAGAAGCGTCCGGATGGCTGCTTTCTCGATATCAAACGGCCAGTGGATGCGCCGCCCAAAAGTCTACTCAAGGTAGGAGAACTAGCCACCGATTTCCCCAAATCCCCCAATTTGCCAAACCCTCTCCAAATTTATGAAAATTGCCGCAGTATAGATTTCAATTGTTATCTAACAATTGCAAATAGCATGTGAAAAATCACCACAGCCGCACGGCAGCAACAATAGCAACATAGTTGGCCCCCTCCTCCTCCTCCTCCCTCTCTTCGATCCCCCTTCACCTGCCTACTCTTGCAATTGCTAAATATCGTGGCTGTTTAGCTGTTGCTGTTATCGGGCCGCTTTAGCATCATTGATTGATTTAAGGTTACCCCAAGACGCCATCGCCATGTTGCTGTTGCTGTTGCTGTTGCTATCGCTTGCCAAGAGAGATGCGACGATAGATATGTAAATAGACGAACATAGAACAATACAATTGCCAATAAGCCATTAGGGCTATTCATACAGGCTATAGGCTCGGTTTTTGAAAAGATGGTTGCTAGAATCAAGTTGCAAGATCTGATCTTCAAAAATAGTGAAGATTGAGTTCACTAGTCAAAGATCGTCAAGAGTATCTATACCTTCTATCATATCGTATTTACACACCATATTAAATAATTTCGATATTATTTAATTTTATAATTTTAAAAGTGATGAGCTATAAAATCCAATTACCAACTTTAGAACTCAGCACTAAACTAGTTTCAAAATGGGAACATTTATTTTTTTTTTCTTTTTTAAATCAAATGCTGACTACCCTTATTGCGCATGCATATTCTCGTATACAAACAATCAAATCAAACATTTACGATCAGCACGAGCGTGCATAGGCAAAAAAAAAAAAAATGAGAAAAAACGATTATACATATACTATAGCATATAAGCAGCGCAGTGGATAGTAGAATAGTACGAGCAAAATACAATACCAACACATGATGATTTAAGCAACGCGAATTGCATACAATTTTTTTCATGTTTTTTTTGTTGTTGTTGTTTTTTTGGGGCTATTTTTTAGAGATCTATTTGCTTTTGTTTTGTTTAATTATTTAATTACAATGTGTGCTGCAAATGAGCATGAATGAGCGGGTTTCTGACTTCATAAAATCGAATTTACTCAGTGATTTCACATCCCACCCCTTACTACGCTTCATTTTGAAATACCAGCCTTTTGTTGATGTTGATGTTGTTGTAGCTGTTTTTTTTTTATTTTTCAAAGTAAATAATTGCTATAAATAATTCACAACTCTTGACTGCAATTATTTGTGCTATTTGCTCTTAGCAGACGCAATTGAATTCTTCCTCTTCTATATCTTTCCGTCTTATTTGTTTAACAACTGTGCGTATGCGTAATATTTTGCTTAGCTATCGAGCGTATCCATGCGTATACGTAATATAGCGTCAATAGCTGCATATATGTGTGTGTGTGTGTGTGTGTTCTTTTCTCAGTTGCGAGTAGAGTTAAGATTAATGTTAATGCTGCCGTTGACAGTTTGAAAATCATGCGTGGTTTATGCCAGTTCACTTCTAGCTTCCCATTCTGTACGAAAATCAAGAATTATGGCTAAAAACAAATGATGCTGCTTATATGGGTGGCATCAGTATAAAAACAAAGGCAGCGCACAAAAGAAGACGCACAACAAAAGCGTACATTTTAGAATAAGGAATAAGTTAATTTCGTGTGGGGGCAACGAAATCTAATTGTGTTTTAGCACGTGGGTGGTTCTATGGGTAACCCATCCTATTTATATAACAACAACTCATTTCTGATAAATTACTATAATCGTTCGATGTTGCATGATAATAGTTAATATACAGCTTAAGTTTTGTTAGTCAACAATTTCCACGAGCAAGACATGTATAAGAAATCTTTAGAAACTGTACTTATGTTTATATAAAAACATTTTATAGATACAATATGAAGTTAATATAATATAAAACTGAAAAATTATCTTTAAATTTGATTCAATAAAATGTATATGTATTTATGAGTAATTGGTTCGTAATGTTAAACTTCTGTTTAAAATAAAGTAAAGATCTCCAACCAGAGTTTTAGTAGGTAGATATTTTGCATAGCTAGAGAACCAAGTAATAAGATGAAGATATTTTTATTTACAACTCTTATATGATTTCTAACCAAACAATCCGTGTAAATCTATTTTAAGAACACAAATGATTTTCCAGTAATGCTTAAGTAATAAATAATTGATTTATAATTATTCGTTGCTAACCTTTAACATTGACTGCTCCAATCGCGTCTAATTTAATTAAATTAAGCACTTTTTAAGAGCCCCAAAGGCAACCACATATAAACACTCGAACATACATAGAAAATCCACCTAAGCAAAACGTATTTCAATTCTATAGATTTCGTTCTATAGATTATTTTCATTGGCGCCAATTAAGATATTGTAAATTTAGCCACAATTTGCTGCTGAATTTAGCAAAATAACAACAACAGCAACAGCAGCAGTAAATTTGTGTGTATTTGTGTGAATTGATCTCCTCTTGTTCATTACTTTTCTGATTTTCTCTGAGTTTAATGTAATTTCCACGAAATTTAAGTATTTATTGAGCTATGTTCGCAACAGAAACACACACAAAATATTATTATAATGTTTTAAGCAAAACAAACGCGATTTGTTTACTGAAATGCATTAACATATTTTATACTAATTTAAAAGGGCCAAGTGCTGGTGCAAATTAGTTTGTGTTTCCCCTAGCGAAAAATGTGCGCGTATGTAAACAAAAGAAACTTTGCACAAATTTGGAAAATTTATTTAGTTGTGCAAAAAAGTGAACAAAATTAATTTGTTTAGCCAGCATTTGGGGTGTACATAAAAATTGGCAAATGAGCTATGAAGATATTATTAACCAACTATAAAATATAGTAACTATATCTGGTATTTTTTCAAGGTGAAGCTTCACGCAACGCCGCCGGCGCCACAGTCACAGGATCTGTTGCAAAGGGAGATACGCAGCACAAAGAGCGTCTATATACCCAGGTGAGCACGTGCTTAGACAATATTCAAGAATCGAGTTCTATATCTATATTCGGTTGGAACAGATTCTACTTTCCACATGGCAAGCCACAGCCAACGATTGCCATGGAGCGCGTTGTACGCGGCATATTGTCCGCCTTCGACAGCTTTCCCAACAACCAGGTCACCAAGGACGAGCTGCCGCGCATCCTGAAACTATGCGGCCTGCCCTTCTACTGGCGCATGCCGGTCATGATCTTCTGCCAGGCGGGCACCAACGGTCTGGTCGAGCGTCAGCGTTTCGTCGAATTCTGGAAGCAGTAAGTATACAGAAGAGAATCAATTCTGGCATAATTAATGTTATTTAGACTACACAGTTCAAAGTAGTTTTTTAAGTAATGTAAGATAAAACCAATTCTTAACATAGGACAAATTCCTCAACTCGAGCAATTAATTATTTTTTAGGCATCAATCTTTAATAAAATCAAGTGTAAGACAAAAAATAAATCTAGTATTGCTTAAACTAAGTAATGAGTTCTAAGAGCTAATCAAAATATCACAATTAGAAGAAGTAGCTCTGTGGAAAAACTCACGTCCAGCTAAAGAAAATTCCCATTTTAAAATGCAATTGCAGTCAAAGCACATTTTATTGAAGGTTTTTAATCCTAACTTGAATCAAGACGAATTAGGCCTAAAGAAAGACAAAATCACGAATTCCGGAAATTATTAAACACTTTGTAACAATTGAATTATCTATAGATTATAGTTAAGAGAGAAAAATGTACTTGAGTTAATTATTCTGTACTGGATTTAAGAATATACAAATTAAGTGAAATTAACAATTTTATTTTTGTTTTCTTTCCGTACAGAATGAATGTATATTGTCATGAGGCGGCCTCGCGATTTGTTTATATACTGTCACGCGGACAACGCTTTCGTTCCTATATTGTGCCGGAGGATTTGGTGCCGATGGTGCAGGACGTGGTCGATACGCATCCGGGTCTGGCGTTTCTCAAAGAAGCCACCGAGTTCCATTCCAGATACGTGCACACAGTCATCGCACGCATCTTCTATTCGGTGAATCGCAGTTGGAGCGGCAAAATAACCATATCGGAGCTGAAGCGCTCCGATCTGATGGAGGTGAGTCGAACTGATATATCCGAAAGGATTGGTTATGGCCAACAACTGTAGCATTTGTTGTGCAGATGATTAGCCTGCTGGAGGAGGAGGATGATATCAATCAGATAATGGCCTTCTTTAGCTACGAGCACTTCTATGTGATCTACTGCAAATTCTGGGAATTGGATAAAGATCACGATCTGCTCATCAGCCAGGACGATCTGGCCAAGCACAGCGATAATGCGCTCTCCACGCGCATCGTCGAACGCATCTTCTCCGGCTGTGTGACGCGCACCGATAACAAAAAATCACCGGACGATGAGCCTAAAATGTCCTACACTGATTTCGTGTGGTTCATTCTCTCCGAGGAGGATAAACGCACACCCACCGCGATTGAGTACTGGTTCCGCTGCATGGACATCGATGGCGATGGCGCCCTGTCCATGTATGAGTTGGAGTACTTCTATGAGGAGCAGCAGCAGCGCATGGAGGGCATTGGCATCGAGTGTCTGCCCTTCGAGGACTGCCTGTGTCAGGTGACTAATCCCACCCGCAAACCCATCCACCCAATCTTCGTATTAATAATTAATATTCCCTGCCAACACAGATGCTGGACATGATAAAGCCTGCGAACCGTGATTCCATTACTTTGGGTGACTTGAAGCGCTGCAAAATGACGCACGTATTCTTTGATACCTTTTTCAATCTGGAGAAATATCTGGATCACGAACAGCGTGATCCTTTCGCCTCACAGCGGGACGAGTCCGTAAGTATTTGAGAATTTCGAAACTGTTGAAATTCCCAATTTGTAATATTCTCTAATTATTTTTATAGAACTCCGATTGGGATCGCTTTGCGGCACAGGAATACGAGCTGCTTATATCTGAGGAGAATGATTGAAGCTCGTTACCAACTTCGGGTTTTAGCAACTTATTTATATACATACAAACACTCACCCACACACACAAATACAACAAACACAACCCTGCAGTTCTGCAGACTAGCCCAGCCTTGTGTCCCTTGCAGTGTATTTCTTTGCAACAGCTTCGCCTAGCCTGGTGACTAGACCAGTGTGGCTAGGCAGTAGTCAAGCCCGTATTTCACACTGCTCCGCATCAGAACTGCAGGGAACCAACACACACACACACATGAACGCAACAAAGATATTTATTTACTTACAAATTTTTATACAAATTTTACACCACTTGAAAAAAAAAACTATGGCAAAAAAACCCAAAAAGAAAACCAATATTTTAGTGCTGATGTGCAATAAATTTTAAAACTATTTATTAATGCCATTTCGTTATTCAGTTTAAATTTTAATTATAAAACAAAAACTTGTAACTGAATAGCGAAACACGCCCGAATGAATTTCGAATATGAAAGTTGCATGAGTCAATTTTTTTGAGTAGTTAACCTTAGTCAATTTAATTTGTGCAAATTTTGTTTAGTTGAATATAATTAAATAAAAATAATCATAAAATTCTGCACTACTGTTTTCTATTGTGCTAATGTGGGTGGTTTATTCAGCTGTAGGAGAATATTAATAATTATGTATAACTATTTTCAAAATAAAATGGTTCAGAAACGAAGAATATAATTTATTTATTTCGTAAATCCCTTAAGTATTTTAGTTTTGAGTTAAGTAAAAAAATATTCATGTTTCATTTGTAACACTTTTTACATCTTTCAAATAATTTTAATGTGTTCATTTCAAAATTTTAGGTTTATAAATTTTGAAAATCACAAAACCGTTTTAAATTTTAAGAAGTGAAAAATGGTTAGTTTTTAATTTCATACAAAACTGCACTTCTTACAAATATATTCAAGAGTTTGAGCATTTCATAAAAGTGTACAAAAATTGGAAGAAAATCAAATTTTTTATTTTGTGAATCAATAACCTCTATAATTGATTGATATACCTATTCTTAATCTATTTGCTAAGAGAATTAGTTACTTAGAAAAATATATTAGAACACAACATTTTTGAAATTTATATATTTTTTTATTAAATTACTTTGAATTTTTTTTATTTCTTCTTGTACAGCTTAAATTAGTTTAAAATATAATTTGCTTCTCATCTCATTAATTATTCTACTAAAAAATTTTAGCTCACTTTTTTAACTATGCAATTTGCTGTTGCCTAGTTATATATTATATATTTTTACAGTTACAATTGAAATATATATATATATATAAATATATAGAAATTTGTTTATTCAAAAATAAGGAAAACTAACGCAGCGCCAACAGGCCAAATATGTTGTTGGTGTTGTTTTCTTTTTCTCCAATTAGTCGAACTTACTTTGTTTTTTAAATTTTTTTTTTTATTATTATTTTTTCTTTACAATTTAAGTGAACATTTTATTCTGTTGTTTGTTTTTTTGTACAGTTTCATCGAAATTGGGATGTAGCAAACGATTTTTGAACGGCTGTGTGCAGAAACAATTTACGCTGCTTGTCAGTTATGAATCACAGGTGCATATTGGGAGGATATAAGTTATATGTTAAGAAATTGCGCAAGAGCCATTCAAAAATTGTCCTGCAACCGAGGGGCTACGTGCCGACCAAAGTATCATTTAAACGTGACTAAAAATAATATAACACATTAACGATTATGCATACAGAGATATAGAGCTAAGTTTAAATAGAGTTCGCTTTGAAGTCAATAGTTAAAGCATTGCGAGCAAAAATGTATATAAAACAAAAGTTGAAACTCTAAAAGTCTAAGAGTGGATGAAAGCGCTTGCGAAATTTTGGTGCAGTTGCAAAAACAAATGAAAAAGCGTTGCGGTGTTGTTGCTGCTATTGTTGATGTTGTAGTTGTAGTTGTTGCTGTTGTGTTTGCATTTGCATTTATGTTGGCGGCGCTTTAACTTTTTGTTTTAGTGTATTTTGTTAACTAGGTTTTACTGTTTAAGCCGTACTTTTTCACTATCCTCAAAGTTCTTATCATTATCGTTGGTGGGCTCCGAGTCTGTGCTTTCCGCTGTGGCGTTGCTGCTGGCCTCATCGTCAGTGCGATTGTAAACAGGCTGCGCATTGCCCCGCACATATTCCCCGGTGATATGCACGCCCCTAATGTCCGAGCCAGGCACTATGAACATGGGATCCAGCAGCAGTTGCTCCTGTAAGCAGAAACTATCGTTAAATACACAAAGTCAAACAATTTGCCAAAGCTAACCATTATGGAGCGCAGACCGCGCGCACCCGTGTGCCTTTCCATGGCTAGTGCGGCAATTGATTCCACTGCATCCTCGGTAAAAGATAGATCCACCTCGTCCAGACCCAACAGCGCCTTATATTGCGGCACCAGCGCATTGCGCGGCTCGGTTAATATGCGTACCAGCATGTCCACATTCAAACTGTGGAACGGCACAATGACCGGAAAGCGACCAACGAATTCCTGCATAAAAACAACAAAATCAATTAATAATATGAAAAGCCAGACAAATATCTTTGGTTTGCCAAAGATTAAATCCACTTGCAGAGATATAGCAGATGTACTATAAATTTCAAATACCAGCCAATTCCAATTGAGGGAGATATAAGAGACATTAAAGTTTACTGCATAGTGATCCACTTTGGATGTGATATATAACTAGTCCCATATAGATGGCTTTAAAACTATGAGATTTGTTTTTATAACAACACACAGAAAGACGCACATGACTATAACTACTCGGATGTTGATCAGCAGATCCAGAATATGTAAACTTTTTGGCATTGTAAAATATGACTACTACTTATATCCATAATATTGTATATCTATATGAATATTTCAAAATTCAGTTACTAACGGGTATCATGCCAAACTCGACGAGATCACGCGCCTGCACTTTGGTCAGGCATCTATCACGCTCCTCCTGATCGTTGTCCATGGGACTGGCAGTCGATTGAGCAGCTCGACGGCCCGAGCCGCTTGTCGAAGGCATGCCAAAGCCCAAATACTGCAAATAAGAGACATACACATTAAGTATGATATAAATATTAGGTTAATTTGGGATACGCACCTTCTCGTTGAGGCGACGGGCAATGAGGCGATCGAGGCCCGTGTAGGCGCCAGAGGCGACAAACAGTATGTTGGTTGTGTCCACCTGCACCGTTTCGCCGCGCAGCTTGCGTGGTGAGTTGCGCTCGGGCACATTGACGACGGTGCCTTCGAGCATCTTCAGCATGCCCTGTTGCACACCCTCGCCGCCAACGTCGCGCAGCTGATGAATGCCGGGCACAGCGCCAATTTTGTCTACTTCATCCAGAAACACAATGCCAGTTTGAGCCCGTTCCACACTGCAATACAGACAGAGGCAGAAATATAAATTAGTGTATAAGTAATGGTTATATCTATCTATATAGTATATATACATATATAATTAAATACATTTATCGCTCGCAATTCGGAACGCATTCGTCACGGGTGTAATTCTAATTTCTGCAAGTGCTTTTTACCTATTGAAAAGATTAAATATTTATAACTGCAATAAATGTAATAACTGCAATAATTAAAGAGACTAATGAGAACAATGGGAATGATGATATATGAAAAGTCTGTTTGGAAATTATGCGGAAAACTGTAAAAGCAAACTTTTTCGTCCGCAGTCAGAAAATTCGTGGATAAATTGGCGCCGAGGAAAGCTACAAAGGATTGACTGATTTATCTGAAAGGCAACTCACTTGTAGTTGGCATCCTGGAGCAGCTTTGAGATAACGCTCTCGATGTCCTCGCCCACATAGCCGGCCTGGGTTAGCGTTGTGCAATCGCAGATGGCAAAGGGCACATCCAGGCAGCGAGCAATCGTCTGGGCGATTAGGGTCTTGCCTGAGCCCGTGGGCCCCAGCATGATGATGTTGCTCTTCTCTAGCTTGACATCATTGCTTTGCTTGTCAAGGATGTCGGAGCCGGGACGGTGCTCGTTGCGGGAGGTGGCGCCGATGCTGGAACTGCTGTGTATACCGCTGCCTAATCCGGAGGACAGTCCACCGCCCATGCCCATTTGCGCTGGCTTTGGAGGCAGCTCGTTGCCTGGCGTGGTGTTTAGTGTGTGCCCAATGCCGGTGATGTGCAGCAGATCCGTACGCGGTATGCCATCCAATCCGCTCGACCCAGAGCTGGAGATCTGGCCGGACTGTTGCTGCAGCTGCGGCAGATTGTGATGGATGCGCTTGTAGTGATTATAAACGGCAACGGCGAGCACCTTCTTGGCAAACTCCTGACCCACCACATGCTTGTCCAGATACTCCATTATCTTTTGCGGGGGCGGCGGAGGTTTGCGCTGATTCTTTGGCTCCTCCTTGATGCGCTGCTTCGTCTCAACGTCGGAGAGTACCACAAAGAAATAGTTACATTTGGCGCACTTCACAAAGCGCGTCGAGCTGACGAACGTTTCCACCTGGGTGCAGGCGCTTCCACATTTCGGGCAGGACAGAAACTTATCACCACCACTGCCGCCGGTTGTGTTTGCCCCACTGCCTCCAGCGCCGGTGCTGGGTGTTTTAGCGGCGCCACCACCACCACCGCTTGCACCACTGCCTGCGCTGCTGCTGCTGCTCGAATCGGACATGCTGGGTACGCCATTAGTGATGTCAATGTAGGTGGGTATTGCCACCAGTGGTTCCAGCAGGAGATGACCATTGGCCGTGCAGTGCTGTGTGGCTAAGTGAAATTGTCGAGGAGAAACCCCTCTGCTCCCTGCTCCTGCGCCTGCTCCTCCTGTGCTCAGTAATATACATTTTGGTGTGTTCTGTACGTGGCTGCTGCCTGCAAATACAAAACGTAAGAATTAATAAGTATATACATATGTATGTACATATATGCTATATATTTTATAAATGTTGCTGCTAATTCATTTTGCAATCAGTTCCTTGAACCCATCTTCAAATCGACAACAGCTTTTTTATGCCTCAACGATTTTTGAGATTACAGGCTGCTTTATAAGGCAGTTGGGTGTACATATGTATCTATAATCGATGCTTGCATGCACATGATTTATCTAAGAGAGTTGGCTTTTATTATAGGCTGAAAAATATTGACTTTCAAAAATGTAAACTGACTTAAAATAAGAATTGTAATTATACTCTGTTCGTATGAAAGACTTAGGAGTAAGTAGTGTGTACTCGAGTATATTCGTATCAAAGAGAAAAAAAGTCTAAAGTCACTTAAGTTAGATTACTGATGGCCTTCTTAAAAGGCCGAACCAAATGTATAATAAAAAAATGAGTATAAAAAATCCTCATTAAAAATCTTGTATCTAAAAATTGAGTAAATTATGTTAAAGTACATCAAAAATTTAGATTGATTTTATAATTCCCTAAGAGTTTAATTAAGGGCTTATGATCTTTATACCCTGACTAAATTGCAGTTTTGACACGAAGAGACGTCTACGATAGCCAAAAATGTAAGTTAGGACTACTAAATCATATGGTATATAGCTATGATTATATAATATACTTAATGGACATTTCTCTTATATGTATTCTGTATTGAGTGGCTTTTATATTTTAAGATCTCCAAGGCCAATTAGCAGATATATAAGATGACTCAATTCAATTAGAGCCCAGAAACTGAGAAGTTCGTGTAAAAAATTGACAGTCATAACGTAAACAAATGCAACAAAGTATTAAATTAAATAGTGCGCTATTTATTATTGAAAGCTCAAATTAAATTTTATTTAAAGTTGACTACACAACATGGTAAATTGTATAAAAAATTACAGAAATTAAACAAAAATCTAAAAATATTTAAAACTTAAAATAAATGAAATGTTCTATTTAAGATACTAACAATTTAAAATTGAGCTTTGTAACAATAGAAAGTGAAAGAAATAATACCCTGAAAATTGCACTTATATAATTAAATAATTTCCCCTTGTACATTTCCGATTAAAATACAAAACTACTTCCTCAGAGATATTACGTTACGTTTTTCCATATAAGCCATTAAAAAAAGAAATAACTTTTGCCATTTGTACATAAATAATAATAAAAAAAACAACAAAAAACTTCAACCGGCTGATTATTGCGTCAAAGCAGCAGTCACCGCAATAATTAAGCCTCGACCACATTTTGAGACAATTCAAGTTCAGTTCAAAAGCGCGCTCTAAACAATAACAACAAATCAGCGCTCATACGATACATGCTACATTGTCTGATTGGAACAACGTAACGACTATGCGGCCTAACGTTGAGTGACCTTCGGCTCAGCTTGTTTGACATGCATATAAATCATATTATGAATTCAAGTTAGGTTGATGGATTAACCTTCACATTAGCCAAAAGAGGCAGAGAGGAGACAATGAGAGGGCGGCTAAACTTTAAATGCAGCCAGAGAAATTCTGATAAGCACTCTACCAATTGGACTAGCTGTTGTTGTTATTGTTATTTGATCATTCTACGTGACGCCCGCTCTACGTAAATGACGCAGTTACGTATGCGATTTGGCACAGCAAGCATAATATATGTATGTACATATGTAGTATGTTAACGTGTGTGAGTGTGAATTGCAGTTTATTCTTCGTTACTCTCTTTTTGCTTACCCTTTGTCCATATTTTGTATTTGGGAGCCAGCAAAATGATGCGTCGTACCATGCTCATTATGAAGTGTTGTTGATTCCTGCTGGCTGCTTCTCTATAACGGAAATCTCAGCTGGTGCACACACACGCACATGCACACACACACACACACTAGCACGCACTCTCTTCTTCTACTACACGGGAACTGTTGTTGTTGGGTATGTTCTGGATTATTTGCTGGTCATTCGAATTGCAACAACAAATGTCTTATTTCTTGCACTTGGATAATTCAATTTGCCAACGTTTTTCCTTCTGGCTTCAGTTTCTTATGCGACGCAATTGTTAAATTTTTTTTCGCTGTGTGTTGGAAAATGTGAATAAAATAGATTGCGCTCTGATTGGCGCTTTTGTGTTTGTGTGTATATGTGTATATGTGTTTCGGTTTTTTCTGATTTCTTCTCACACGTCGTTTCTTTCGTTCGTGCTGGCCACACTCGCAGTCGTCTCATTCACAGACTCGTGCTTCTTCTTGCTCTTTATGGTATTCACAGGGAGTTATGCTTTTTGAAGCCGTTTATGTTGGCGTTCCATGACACAGTTTAAATGAATAACTTGAGCACCTATTGAAAACCCCCCCGCTTTTGTATGTCCTCTTATGCAAAACTAACTGTGAATTTGTTCGCAAAATGCAACACTTCTGAAAGCGAGCAGCTGTTGCTCTTTGAGTACAGCTGTTTGCGCGTGGCTCTTCCTCTTCTATTCGCGCACCGTGGTACATTCAATGACATAAAGCGACCAAAATAAATGAAGGGGTGTCTAAAATCATACACTAAGAATTTTGACTGTTGTACGGCCAGAATAGAGAAAATTTCAATACAAGTGAATTTTAAAAACAAACACTTTGAATTTCGTGCTGTCAATTTTTTATTTTTGAGTAAGCCAGTAAGTAAATCAGATCATTTATTAGTAGCCAGGTATAATTCGTCCCTTTTTGCTAGCCTTCTTCAGTTTCGTTTTCTTATTATCCTGGCTGCGCTTGTCAAGATTCTCTTGTCGTTTCTTTTGACGCTTTCCTATATCGTGCTCCACCTTTTGCTTCCGTTCCGTCCACTTCTTCTTTGACGTCCGTTTTTCCACCTTCTTCTTTTTGATAGCCTTCTGCAGCAGCTTCGTATCATCCTTCACCTTCTTGCCCTCTATTTTATCGAATGCTTTTTTCCAGGCTATCTCAGTTTGCATTTCCGCCGCTTTATCGGTTTCTCCTTGTTCCTTTAATTCGTTGATATGCTGACGAGTGTCTTTCAACTTTTTCAATATTTCCTTTGGATTCTGATGCGATTTCTTAGCTCTAGAGCCGGGATTCGCAGCAAAATCGATTTTGGAATAAACGATTTTTGCTTCCTCGTTAAAAACGGGTTCCGTTTTGGTCGTCTCTACTCTCTTCTCATCAAAATCTCTACTCAATTCCGTTTTGACAAAACCCTTCTTTAGTTTGTTTTGCTTTATGTTCTCATTCTTCAGTGTTTTCGCTGAGCTTTGCAGCAGTTTTTGGACTCCTTTGCTGCCCTTTAGTTTCTTAGCCTCCCGCCTTTTTTGTTGCCTTTCCGTTGTTGGCTTCTTCTTCTGTCGCAGCTTATTCTTTATCGATGCAATTCGCTCGTCAACGTCATCTTTATCCAGCTTATCTTTTTGCTTTTGCTTTTTGCCTTTTGTTTTGCTCGCATTTTTATCATCGGGCAGCAGATAGTCCTCGTAGGTGTCTTCATCTGCAAATGCAGTTTTGTAATAATTATAAATAAATGACATACACTATTTATTGCGCTGAATTTACCTTCTTTATTGGAATATGGCACTTTGTGTATTGTCAACAGGTAGCGAACTTTTTTCTGGAACCGTATTAGCTCTTCCCCCAAGGTCGCATTCTTTGAAGACTCTTGTTTTAGTCCATGGCGACGGTTGTAGTACTCATGCATACTTTTAACGGGATCATCATCATAAAAAACATTCATTTCGGGAACTAATCCTCTTACTAAACCCATGGAAAATATGTATTGGGCGCACACGTGCAGTGGATGCTCCTAGTGATGGAAAATCTATGCAGAGTTGCAATAGTCGAACGATGTACAAAATAATCGAATAATTAATTATTTGTTAATGTTATCAATGTAATTAGGAAAAAAGCCGAATTTAGCTAAATTATTAACTGATGGATAGAGAGGGAGGTACAAGAAAATAAATGAAAACAAATTTTTCTATTAATTTCGTGCGATAGGCAGAGACAATATGTAAAAATCGAGTGACCTGCATACATCGATATCTGCATGGCAACTATCGATGTTCAATCTATATCATACCTCAATTTTACATCATTTTTCCGTAATTCGTCGTCCGAGAATGACTAATTTTTGCCAGTGTTTCAAAATATTTTTAATGCCGAGCTAATTTAATACAACCAAAAAAAAAACCACAACAAAGTGCATTTGTTAAAACGTAAAAACGGCGGTCAGAAGTGAGCGAGTGTGTGTGTGTGTGTGCGTATATGTTGTAAAGCGGCAACAAAATGAAGAAACAATTTGCAAAAATTAAAATTGCTGCTGAAAATTTAAGGTAAGTTCAAAGGCCATGGCAAAGAGGCAGTGGCACTGGGGGAGGGAACAGTAATGAGTAAAGAGAGGTGACGATATCAAATAGGTAAACTCCAAACGCAGGTGTTGCCTCATCATAACAACAACAAATCAATGCCAAAATAAAGCGCAGCGTTTACGTTTCTTATACGTGTTTCTCTTACGTCGCTGACAGCGACTGGCTGATGACCTAACGGCATTTATGTGTAATGGCATTTACATATATAACATATATATTCATATATATGTATATGTATTTATTTATTCTTTGAATGAGACAGTCAACACTGGATATTGAATAAGTTATTACAAAATAGCAAACATTATAGAACTTAAAAAAATTAAATTATATATTAAATATAATTAAAATGTAAAGTTAAAGTTTCTGGGAGTATTTAAAGTGAACATTGATACAACAAATAAGATAAAGGAAACTTTCACCGTAAAGTGGTCATAAATATCCCGTAGATATAAAAAAATAGAAAATGTGATTATAGGGAGAGAGAGAACTCCTCCGAGAATACATTGAAATAATGTATTACATGATTATATTATACAACTATATTTGTGTATTTATATTGATTTCTTTTGTGACAGATCCACGAAATCGGACTGCAAAGATTCGGAGCTAGAGACGATCGAGAAACAGGTGGACCGATATCGGGATACCATTGAGAAAATTGTACGCAAATTGCCAGCTTTGAGCAGTGGGGGAAATAGCAGCAATGGAATCGTCAGCAGCGAGGATTATGATAAGCGGATCAAGAAGAACAGCCACTATAAGATCGCCCAGGCACTCGATGAGTCCGCCAAGGAGTTGCCCAAGGATATGCCCCTCCAAAAGGTTCTCGCCAATTGTGGTAAGCTTAACAAACCCCCCCTCTCCCACATTCCTGGTGTGTATTTGTGTGTGTGTGTGTGTGTGTGTGTATTGGTGTGTAAGTGTGTGCTTAATAATTTGATAAGAGCGCCAACATAAATAAAAAAATAAAAAAGAGCGCTGTAGTTGCAATCTCACGATTGCTGAATACTCTGTACCACAAAATAAAACTTACAGAAATTTTTATATTTTCCATAAATTATACATTTTTGTTGTGAATAGTAGTAAAATATATGTATATATAGTCATATATATTTTCTGGCTTTTGCATTTGCTTTTTCTTTCCAAGTTCAAGTAACATTTAATAGCATTTATTTTCAAACATTCCTTAGTATCTCTTTACAAAATCAAAATCTCTTACAAAATACAACTTAACTTTAAAAATTTTAAATATTTTGGAAAAATATATACATAGGTGCTAGGTTTGTAGTGGCGGAAAATATATTATCATTATATTTGCTTCAATTGGTTTTTAAGCTTAAAGTTTAATCTCATTTTCCTAGTTCTATATAAACTAAGTTGGAAAGTAAAAATAATAATTCGACTAAAATGTAAGGAAATCCATTTGCTTCTGTTAAAGTCGGGACAGTAAATTACAATGAATAATTTTTAAAATATGTTAAAGAGCATTCGAAAAATTTGGATACTTATGTTTATTCGATAAATAACCAGTGTACTCTTTTCACCCTTCTGGAAATAAGAAATATAAGAAATCAAATTTAAATATGAAAACGCATGAAAAGCGCAAGGTGTGCACAGTTATGTGTGTGTGTGTGTGTGTATATGTAAATAGGCATAAATGCTATGTGTCACGGGCTTGCGTGCGCTTTTTGTGTGTTGTGTGTGTTTGTTTGTGTGGCCTCGCCTTGTCTGTCTCTCTCTGCGCTTGGCCTTGTGGCATTTACATTTCTCAACATCGACGTCGATTTGTTGTTGTTGTTGTTGTTGGTGTTTTGGCTGCTTAGCGCGTTTTTTAATCATTATAATAATTTTTATGACGAATTTTTTTTTTTTGCCTCGCTTTCTTTTCAACAGACATTCGCTGACGCTTTTGTTGCGGTTTGCCGCTCTTATTTTTATTTGCCTATCTATTTATACAGTTTTTTTTTGTTTTCGTTTTTTTGTTTTGATCATTATTGTGTTTATGTGTATTTATTATCCCTTGTCCCCCTCAAGCAGCGCCCAAACTTTTTTGCCCTGGTTTTTATATCGGATAAAACTCCATTGTGCATTTATTAAAAGATCATCAAAAAACCCAAGTAAAAGTTAGCTGCAATAATTATGAAAAAAAGTAAGAGTTGCGCCAAAAAATCATTCAGATATTATTCACAAAAACTCCTACATATACATATATATAAAAAAAAGTATTTAACGCAATCCCCACACCTTGTTATTTTTAGTTTTTTGCTCTCCCCACTCTTCATTGTATTACTCATTATTGGCTCCACTTACACTTTTAGCATACCACACACACACACACACACACACATACGCATTTACAGTTACACAGTACAAGCGTGCACCAATTGCAATTCAGTTACCAGCCTTGCCAGCGTTGACAGCAGCAGCACCAGCAGCCTTTGCAGCTGTAGCTTACCTTGGTTCAAGTTTTATTTGATTACAACATAACCCAAAACTAAAGCCTTTGTTTGGAATAAATGCAAAAGTAGGTGAACTTTTCATGCATAATGCTCTCCACTTATCTCAGTAGTCGTTTTGAACGTGTATTGATTGTATATGTTTTGACTTGTCAGGTTTAAATTTAAATTTATACAAAGTTCACGTACACAAAAGCCCTGTTAAAGCTTAGGAGCGCTGCAGTGAATAAATATTCACTAATATTCATAGAGTTTAGTTTCGCAATTTACTTTTATTTAGTTGCATTGTGAGCTAACTTTAGTTTTGCGAATTCCTATTTCTTATTGCAAGGCATACATACATACATATGTATATAAACATTCCAAGAAAGAAAAGGTTTTAAGATGACACATATCATTTCATATTTTTGTTTTGAATTTTAGTCATTTAAAAAATAAAAGTGATTTTGATTTAGACTTTCAGTCTACAATCACAGCGTTCTAATTTTCGAGCGACCACTGTTTGCATACTATAACAGTGGAAAGCATATTATTTCTGTGGTCTCTCGAAAATTATAGCGCTTTGGTTTTTGAAACAACAATGAAATCTTAACATTCGTTTAGTTTTACATACATTATTTTATTTTTGATAATATTTTTCGACAATAAAAATAAATAAAAATAGAAAATTGTTCGATTCAATTTTAAACTTTAAATTCGTTAACAAGTTTGCCCCACTGTGGCACTAGTTTGCCCTTTGCAACTTATTATATAGCCACGATGCGCTTCAATTCAACTACTCCCTATCGTCGCATCTTCTTTTCTTGCCAGAGAAAAAAAAACAACAACTTGCATATCTTCAATATTATACTCCAGCGGCGTTGTCGCCTCCCCGCCCCTTCTCTCTTCTCTGCGCCCTTATTTTGAATAGGCTCAGCTGCTGCTGCTGCTGCTGCTCTGCCGGCGTCGCACTCAACACAATTATCACAATTTTTGCTTACTCAGCTTCGTCAGAGAGTAGGATAGTGACGCCCCCGCGTCGCACCCCCCTATTACAATGCACAGCCCACTGCTTTGAACCGGCACAACAACAACATCGACAACAACAACATCGACAACAACAATAGTTGTTACCGTCCGTTTGTCTTCAAGATAAGGTCTTAAATAAGCATTAACTTCCTCACTTTAGTCACACACACACATAAACACACACAATTACAGACACACACACTCTCGAACTTTACATCATCAAGTAAAGGTCTTGTATTTATATTTATATAAAAATCTTTCGCAATTTGCAGGCGAACTGGAGAAGACAATCGCCGAGTGCAGCATCGAGAGCGAACTGGAAACGGAGAGCAAAGTTGTGCGGCGTTTAAAAAACATCTTAGATAAAGAAATACAAGAGATCTCAACACTAAAGCGTAATGTGTCGCGCACACTACAGGAATACAGCTCACTGAAACGCAGTCATGAGGTAAAATCCAAACCAACATCACATTAATCTCTGTCTGAATATAATGTTTTAATGTTGTACTATAGCTGTGAGCAAATCTCCTCTTACTTCACCAGTTGTCTCTTTTTTTTAAGTTTTTGCTTATACTAGCTAAACTGAAACTTGGTTAATTGCAGAGTTTAGTAGATTATGAGGCAGCTGTGGTGGTCAAATGTTACTTTTGTGATAACAAACGAAGCACTTATCCAAATTGAGGAATTCGCATTGATTATGATGAACGACAAACAGCAATATAAGAGAAGCGGAAAACAACAATAACAATAACAGAAAAACAATAACAATGTCAATAATATGTATGTATGTATTTATACAATTTCTCAGTTGTTGCCGTGCGTGTGCGCCTTTTGATGCCAGGGCAACCACAGTGCACAGTGGTTTGAAACCATACTTAATCCCATAATAGTCATACCACGTACATATATAGATCTCATGTTTGTGGCTTAATTCCTAGAATATTGCTATTGTGGTACCTATTATTAATTATTGTTAATATAAAGAAAATACAAGTCGATAAATTATGGGAAAAGGTATTTTCTAGAAAATAGCACAATATCCGATTGTATAAATTTGTCATTAAGAAAACTTCAAATGTAAAACGATATTTTTACTTGGAAGTTCATTTAATTAAGAGTTTTCGTTAAATGTAAATTTATTCATTTCTCATATACTTTTTACAAAATAGCAGTGATTTTATTCGAATTAATGTTACCTAATTTGATTCAACATAATATGAATAGGTTAGTCATTTACAGCAGTTTAACATACGAATATTTATTCTGCTCTTGTTTCTTGCCAACTTTCTTACTGATAAAAGATAATAATCATCTCTCACACATTTTGCATACATTTCCAATTGACTTTTAAGCACTGTTCTTTATGTTTTGCGGCAACCGGATGACAAGCGCCAGGCAAGAAAGCAATCAATTCTTTTTTCTTCTTTCTTTTTCGTTTTTCGTTTTATGTTTTATTTCTTTTTTATCATCTCACAATAGATTTGTTGCCATTGTTGTTGTGCGGCAGTTGTTGTTGTTGTATATTGTTTGGCCAAGCTGTTCGACTTATTTGTCACTTGGCGTCACTTGTCTTAATGATTTGGCCACAGGATTGGGTGACTTTTACTCTGGCTGTTGTCCCAATTTCTCTGTATAGTAAACTGACAGAGCTTTGGATGTATTTTATTTATGTCTGCTTTGCCGTTAACTTTTGACGATTACTTGACAAATTTTGTGACGATGTAGTCAAGTTTTATTTTTTTTCATACTACCTTTATTTTTTTTTTGTGTTTTGGCATTGCTTTTCGTTTAACAAGCCAAGACAACTTGACGACACGCTTTATGCCTTATATGTGTGTATGTATGTGTGTGTGTGTGTGTGTGTAGAGTCAACAAAATCAAGCTCAATTGGTTGTTGTTGTTGTTGCTGCTGTTGCTGTTACTGTTTAAGGTGTCGGAAGAGACGTTCATTGACTTGCCGGACGGGACACCCAGTGACATCATAATTGAAAATTGAGCGAGTCTGCTGAATTAATTGTCCCACTCGTATGTCATATCAAATTTAGTACAATTACTGACGCGTATATAAGCTTGGTCAACAGTTATTATTTGCACTATAATCTTATCGCCCGTTTTTGAGTTGGCTATATAAAATACTGATGCGATTCGAGGCGCTATGCTGCTAATCAACGTCTCGGCTTTTGTATTGGCGGTGCTCTAATTGAGCTATATATGCCATATATATACATACATATGTATATATATATATATATATATGACATACTTACTTACATTTCGACTATGTACCTTGCAAGTGCCAACTTTGCTCGCAGCTTTGGAATGCCTGCAACGTCTCGTATACCCGCTTCCAACTCTAATGTAGGTCATTAAAGGTTACACATGGAAATTACAAACTATATATGTACATACATATACGTACGTCTAATATATTTCTATATGATGTGATCTGTTGTGAGTCACACGCTGACTGCCATTGAAAGATGTTGGTTGGGTTTAATTTGGTCTTGGTTGGGTTTATTGCTTCGTACAGCGGTTTAGTTTATAATTAGATGCCATTGTTTGCTCATTGACTGTTGGAAAATTGATAAAAGAGATAGAAACAGAGTGCGAGAGAGTCAGCGACTTGAATTTGTCACGATTTTATTTATTTTTAGCAATCTTACGACGTTTGGCTATTGATGAAAATGAACAAATGCAATGCACGATAAGAAATATAATAAAGGCAGCATTGATGATTGCGATTGATGAAATACTCTTTCTTGTATACAATGAAATACAAATTGACTTAACCCAATATTAGTAAGAACCACAAGTATACATAGAGAACTTAACATATAATCACTTATGGATATTAATAATCCAATTTCAAGCAAACTTCTTGACAAACCAAAATGCTGCTCTAACAAATATTGCATTAATCACTTTACCTACCAGATAAACTTCCCACACGTAATAACAAAGATACGAGTCACACAAAACTCTTTTGTATCAAACACCCCATCCCCAAATTAACAAGCTTCTCCTGTAACACCACTTAACACTTTTCAATCCCACTTTTTCGAAATATCGCTAAAATAAATATACGCTACTATAAAAATTTGACAATAAAAAAATATGCAAAATAATTGCGGAATGTGTTGCTGATAATTTTTGTAAATAAGCCCTTTGTGTGCAATTTAGCTCCTATATTTTATATATTAATTGAGAACAGAATCTTGCAACATGATATTTAATATAAATATGATATTAATTGGAACACAGCTTTTGAATGTATTTAATTTTATTTGCTTGACCTGTTTCTACAATTCACAATTTTCTTATCAATAATATGTCGTAGATTTAGGAACATTTCAATGAACAGAGGTATGAGTCAAAGCTGCATCGCATAGCTGAAACTCGAGTACCAGGCCGCATATAAATTACCCCGCTAAAATATATCGGTCAGACTGCGCACACGCCCATAAATGTACCATATTTACCTTGTAAAATGTTTTCATTTACGGAGAAAAACAATGAAATTGATTGGCACAGCTGGTCAGAGACTCTATTTTGTGGGCAGTAGGCAGAGTGCAGTAGGCAGAGTGCAAACAACAATCACAGACGCTTGTCAAACTTCTCTTAGTCGCGCAACTGATTGCACTTGTGGGTGGGCAGAGATAACGCCAAGAGGGGAGGCGCTGGCTGTGAAGAAGCGTCAACTACAGCGTGTGAAAATGACGCCAGCGGCAAAGTGCGGATGCAAACAAATGAAAGCAAAGTGAGAGATTTCTTATCTTGAATGTTTGACTAAACTGATGAACGCCTTTTCCTAAACATTTTATTTTATAATTTTTCCATGAGGTTTAGGCTATACTAAAGTATATTTTCAATTCAGGCATCGTTTTGAGTCGCTATATATATTTATATATTTGGTATACATAGGTGTTTCTTTTACATATGTATGTCGGAATCGGTAGCATCGGATCATAATATCATACAGCTACTATTGGATCAATCGGTCGAATATGTTGTTATTATATGAAATGTTTTTTGGCTAGACTACAATTTTGGACATAACCTATCCATATCAGTTAACTATATCATTCTTCAGATATAGACATAGAAACAATAGTTTTATATTTATCATATACATTTTTGCAAGAGTATTAAATTTTCGACATCTTTATTTCAGGCCGCCATACGGTTGGAGGAGCCGGCGTCGAAGGTGAATCACATCAAGGGACAGCAGGAGGAGTGTGAACTGAAGCTGGAGAAGGAGCGGGATGCGTGGGCGGCACAAATGCTGGAGCTGATAGCCAAAGAGGACGATATTGTCAACTGCATTCGGGACTATGTGCTCAACCAAAGAAACTATCATGAACGTGCGCTGCAGCACGTGAATGCGTCGCTGGCGCGCATCCAGGACACCATACAGAGCACGGAGAAGTCGCGCTTTGGCACCTCGCTCAAGGAGCATCTAACGTCAACGCATCGCGACATCTCCTACATTGTGGAGCTCTGCTGCTGCTGCCTGCTGGAGCATGGCCTCGAGGAGGAGGGTCTGCTGCGTGTCGGTTGTGCCAGCACCAAGCTGCGACGCATGAAGCATGCGCTGGAGGCGCAGCATGTGAAGACGCCACTGCCGGTTGAGTATCAGGATCCGCACGTCATTGGCTCCATTTTGAAGCTATATCTGCGCGAGTTGCCCGAGCCGCTGCTGACGTATGCCCTGTACAAGGACTTTATACGCATTGCGGAGCGTCACAGCGAGGCAGAGCGTAAGACGGAGATTAAAGCTATATTGGGCAAGCTGCCCAAGGAGAACTATGCCAATCTGCGCTACCTCACACGATTCCTGGCCCTGCTGCAGCAGCGTGCCGTGCACAACAAGATGAGCTCCCAGAACCTGGCCATTGTCATGTCACCCAACATGCTCTGGCCTCGCGTTGACAAGACCAGCAATGCCCCAGCCGATTACATTGGCCAGGTAAACAGCTCCTCGGCCGCGAACATCATTGTGGAGCTGCTGATCAGCCAGTGGGATTACTTTTTCGATGGCGATGTCGAGTTCTATCTGACGCTGCAGCGGCAGAAACTCTTTGTCGAAAGCAAAAGCAAATCGAATTCCTCAAATGAACATTTGGATAAGCATGATGGTGGTGAGTTCCGTAAGGATACAGTGGTTGCTCCAATATTAGGTCGTTACAGATTAGAATTGTTTGTAGAGTTTGCATCTTCCGTTTCAATGCCTACCCATTGCCATTACCCAGTGAAAATGTATAAACAGATCGATGAAGGCATCTCCAAGCATATAAATATAATTATTAGTGTTTGAGAAATATCGCTAGAGCCAACGCATTCTAGTCCTTGAGCGACCACTGTATTACCAATTGTGCAGATAATTAATTATTTTCCTCCCTCTTCTCAGAAGTCATGGAGAGTCCGCGCTATGGCACGCTGCGCCGCCAGAAGCCCAATGCGCCCTCGCCGCCTACCACTAATGGCGGTGGCTCGAATCATTCAGGCTCGCATCGCCCGCATGCCAAGGAGCTGTTCCCGCAGCAGCAACAGCAGCAGCAGTTGCCGCCGGATGATAAGCATGACAAGCTGGAAAAGCAGGAGAAGCCAGTAAAGCCGCCGCTGCCGAATTTGGCGCAATTCCAGCCGCCTGTCACGCACACGCAGCTGGAGGCGTTGTCGCCGCCACCAGTGACGCCCGCCAAGCCGGTGCCCATGACGCGCACCCAATTCTTTGGGTTGGATAGTCTGCCCTCGCCGACAGCGGATCGCAAGAGCATCGATAGCATTGGCAGCTTCCGATTGAAGCCCGATGTGCCGCAAAAGCCGCAGCTGCCCAAGCGTCCCATAGTGCTGGCCATTGGCAGCGGGGGCGTTGGTGGTGCAGGACCCAAGGGCGATAGCAAGAGCGATGATGAAGCCATAACGCCCACGCAGGCGCACATCGACAATGGCACTGGCAATGTGCGTTTCACAACCGAAAAGTTTATTGAGAAGCTGCGGCAGGAAAATTGTGATACAAATGGCACGCGGGAGGAGGCGACAACGGGTGCAGCAACAACAACCAGTACTACAACTACAACTACAACTGGAACGACAACAGCTGGCAGGGAGCACAATCATAACCATGAACAGCAGCAGCAGCAGCTGCAGCCGCCTTTGGCGGTAGCAGAACAGCCGACGCCTACAACGCCCATATCGCCAAGCTCATTTCAAACGCCCAAAAGGCCAACGGTGCCAGCGCCGCCGCCGCCCACAATACGCAAGCAGGCGGATTAGTAGATTAGGTTTAGTAGTGTGAATCCTTAGTCCGGTGGCGCTTTCTATATATGTTACTCGTAAGACTTGAACGCACAGTAATTTAGTTAAACGAAGCCTTTCAATAAGTTGCATATATATGTATATATATAAATGTAACTTTATATATATAATAGCTAAAGCAACTTAATTCTGTATTCAGCATTTGTATTCTTTGCAATTTAAACTGTATGTGTTTTTTATAGCCATATACGATATACACATATTATATACATACATATACATATATAGTCTGAAGTAGGCATTCATGAATCAATTCAATTCGTCGAAATTTCATTTCGTTTTTTGATTATTGTTATCCTTATTTAAAAGGTTGTGATACACAGAAAGAAAAAAAAACAAGGTTTGTGTTTCCTTAATTTTGCGTTACTCTGTTCCCATTTCTGAAAGACAATTTCAAGTGTGATTTTTAGTAAAAACAAATCGTTGAAATAATTTTGAAATTTGTTTCCTTATTTTTTAAAAATTGTTGGGCCTTGTACTTCCTTTTGGGCTATAAACAATAACTATAACCAATCTATTATTTTATTTTTTAAATTTCGAGAAGAAAAAGCAACGCTCGAGCGTTTTTTTATGTACATATTTTTTATTGAAGTCTTATCAATTTAAATTTGATGTACTCTGTATTTTTGCTTTATTAATTTGTAATGCAATTATTATTTTTATTTTTATCTATAATAAAATGATGTATGAAGATTTGTTGTGTATATCAAATATACATTAAAAAGTCGTTTATGATTTGCTAAACTAATTTATTACAATTTTTAAATATTTGCATTTAAAATTAGAATTCTTGATAAAGGAATTTAAATCATTTTGTTGTGAGTTGCAATCGTGAATAACAAATATAGTTGAACGGTAAATTGGGGCATATATAATATTTATATATCTGAAAAATATAAAACAAAATCAAAATTAGCATTTTTGTAATAGCGCTATATTGCTCTATATAATGCTAGTGGTGAATTTATAACTTTATGGTAAACTTTCAAAAGTCTTATTCCATCTGAAATCTATTTTTTAACTTAACTTTTTTACGAGCTTTTTTTATAAACGGCATTTCTAGCTGAACAAGTTAAAAACAAGGCACATTTTTTATAAGATATAATCTCATAATTAAACATAACAAATTTCCAAGTAACCTCAAAAGATCATGCGTAAAATCTGAAAATTTGTGCCATAATTGAATTGAATACCTGAGCAAAAATGTTAAAGAAAAGTATAGGTTTATCCATCACGTAACGAATTTGCACCTTAATACCTTAAACTATCTATCATATCTATAAACATTATATTTTCACATATAACAATAATCAAAGTATATAGATGCTCTATCTAAAAGAAAGAAAGTAAGCAATATCTATAAAACGTATATAGAAAGTGCAGTTATTTGCGATTTCTGAAAACAGACCAAGAAAATGAAACAATATAGATTTCTAAAGCAACAGTTAAAGGCAATTGTGCACACTTATAGCATTTATAGAAGAGCTGGAAAGTTGAGATAATGTTAATAAATTTGAAATATATATTCTGCTACAATTTGAATAAAAACGCTCGTAATATTCGGAGCACATATGATTGATGCATTTTTGATGAAAGTCATATAAATTATCAATAAGCATACAATATATACTATAATTATATATGTATTACATATACTATCCTTCTAGTTATAAGCTAGCTTATGGAGCTATCTGCAGCACTGCGTCGTAAGCTACAAAAATCCAGAGCTTTATTGCATCCTGTGATATGCAGGAAATGCAAAAGCATATTGCAGTTTCCCGTTAAGGATCTTATAGAGCTGTCTGTAACGGTATTAAGGGCTGACGTCTCTGGCTGTTCTTTTGTGTCTAGTTCGCGCACATAATCCATAAAGTTATCCACATTTAACGGGGTCTCTCCGGCGCTCTTTGACTCGTCTGTCGATTGCAATTTGCGTTGAAATTCACTGCGATAATAATCATTAATCATGGACATCATGCTCTTGGAATACCTGGTAGGTTTGGAATTCATAAGAAATATATTTATGGATATTATTTATAGCTTATTTATACCAATAGATTATGCCTATGAGCAACATGCCCTGCATAAATGGGCCCACCATTTTGATTTAAAGCTTTTACTCAGATATTCCTATGGATCTATTGTTTTGGTTCGTGATAGCTCTCCCACCATTGATTTATCATTAAGAACTGTTCCTTAATATGCGGCCAAGCCATCGTTAGTATAAGCATTATAGTATTGGCAAAGACAAACAGTTTCATCATCTCAAATGCTGTGGGGAGAAAGGATACCAGAACATAAAAACTCTAAAGATTCTTAGGGTTAATAGTTTTAAGGCATTTACAGACCCTCCGGCGTGCGCAGGTAATCCCCAAAGCCGGAGTTCAAGTCTTTTTCCTGCTCATCCTTCTGCTCATGCAACAGCTGATCCTTGCCTTCCTTTCCTTTACTCTTGCTGCCCTCCGCTTTGTCCTTGTGTCCGTGTCCTTTGCCGTGTCCGCTGTGCTTCTGCCTGCCGTAGCCTGTTGAAGTATTGGCAAAGGCAGCTTTCTTGGATTTCATGGCATCCAAATGAAGCACACGCAGCAGCTCGTCCTGTTTCACCTGTCTTGCCTCCTGGGCACGTCCTCACGACGCCAACGCTGCTCCAACAGTGACTGACAAGAGGCCACACATTTAGTGGCGACTCTTGGCAATTTTATGGTTTCGTTTTTATTGATTTGCCATTCCTACTAGTCGGGGATTGTGGAAAGAGAGAAGGTGAAATTACGGCCACAAATAAACAGTCAGTAGAGCAATGCGCTTAAAATATCTATGCCTATTATATTTATGTGTCAGAGACTAGGACAGATGACAGAGGGGGTCGTACTAGAAACGATATGGTAATGAGTGATTTATGCCTAGGTGTGTTGACAAAGTTCTTGGATCAAATTATGTTTGTTCTTCAAACATTCTGTATCAAGATATTTCTCAATTATTTATTTTATATTTTCTTCAAATATCCACGTTAAAATCCCAGCATTTTATATTTCTATAGATATTTACAAAAATAATATATATACTATTTAAAAAGTCTCTATAGATAACATAATTTATGTTAAATTTTCATATTCACATTACTGCCAAATAATTAATTAAATTAAGTATTAGATATTGAAACAAAGTTGTGAGTTTCGGATGAAAGCATTCATTAATTTTGATACACTTATTGAGGGTGTCTTAATTTAGTCATTAAGGGTGTAAATAATCTTTTAGTTTTGAAAGTGTCTTGATGAAGCTGGAATGGATTCGTCATTTAATAATTATAATTATTAATAATTAAATTTAGATGTGAGCAGGTATACTGTGATCTACAAGGGTAGGTAATTTCATTGCATAGCTTAAATATGTGATTAACAACTCATCCTAATATATGTATATATTTTAGAAATTTGCTAACTAGTCTTAAATATATCTAGATTATAATATCTAATTACTATTAAGTACAATTTACTAATGTATCACATATTTCAGCTGTAGATCTCTGCTTCCTTCTCCCGCGGCTGATGCTCCTCCCTCGTCTTTTTTCCGGGAGTGCGGAGACAGCAGGTGCAAATGCCGCCCAAAATGACGAGTACACAAAATGCGGACAAGGATAGGGCAATGTTGAGCTGCTTGAGCACTGTGAGAAATGAGGCGGAGAGCAGCCAGACACGCGCCCAGGTGACCACAGAGAAGGCGAACGGGTCACGTTTCTCGGCCGGCAGAGATTCGCCCATGCAGGCGAGAAGCATGGCCTGAGCGCAGGACACCGCAGCCTTGGGCAGAGCGGCAAAGAACATCCACAGGATACTCTCATAGACTTCGGGCACTGTGAGATGAGCAGGCATTAGCTGGGTGTGAGATGAGATGAACTGTATACCTACTCTCCACATCATTGAAGAACCAACAGAGGCAGCCAACGGCACCGCCCAGAATGCAGAATCCACCTGCCCACTGCCACTTGGATGAGTCGTGCTTGAGGGCCAAGTATAAGGCCAGGAGACAGCCCATGATCTCGGCCAGGCCTATGGCCATGGTATTCGTCACCAGATGATCGCGCCCAAAGGAGCGTATATTGAGCAGCAGACCCATGTGGCTGATGAAAAATGTGGCCAGAGCCATGTGCGTGGCCAGCATGTGAACCTTGGCGTACCTATGGCCACGCCACAGCTCCAGCCAGCGTGCTGGAGGCGACTGTTCACGCAGTCGCTCGCCGAGCAGCTCCAGCTGCGTGTAGAGATCACTGGGCAACCTGAAGCCGCGTTCATTGACGCGGGCCGCCTGCACCACAAGATCCATAGCCTGCTCCACGGCAACTCTAGGACTAGCGTGCTGCAGCAGCCAGCGAGGAGAGTCCGGCAGCCAGGGCAGCAACAGGACTATGACAAACGGTAGCGCTGTAATTCCCACATAGATCTGACGCCAGCTCTGAGCAAAGGCAGCGATGGCGGGGAGGAGAATCACCCCAACTGACCAGAAGGTCTCATATAGCAGGATCACACCCTTACGATATTTGCCCGCTGTGATGTCACAAACTGCAATGGATACATATAATTAAAGTATATTTTGTATATAATATTTTTCATAAATATATTTTTAGGCCCCTTTAATTTAAGATCAAATATATAAATCTAAGTATATTTCGTACAAGAAAATACTTTAAATTTAACACTACTGAATTCGTAAATAAAATCAGATCAAAATATTTTAAATCTCAGTTGACTATCTAGTTTGGAATCAGCTCAGTGCACATATATATCTATAATGCCTATGCTGCAGGTGTAAATACAATATATTATATAAAAATTAAAAAATAGGATGACTTTTTCAAATATTCAAATATTTATTATACTTGTACTATCTTATAGTACCCATAGAAAAATCAAAAAATCGAGCTCTTGTATAAAAATATGTTCATATATTTCAAATAGATATCCTGATCGCCAGTGCTATTATTCTCCTTGCATTTTTATATCATATACTATTTAAATGGAATTAGAAATATGACAAACTTTTTTGTTTTCCAAGTTATCTTAACCAAACTTACCAAATCTAAAAAAACTATTTGAAATTATCAACATCGGACAAGCATATAATTATGCTCCCATAGGAATAATCCATCAGCTTTGTAATTTAATAGCTAAGTTTAAAGTATGTTATTCTCGGCGTGCCGAAGCTAACTGTTCTATCTTGGGTTACTTACATATTGCTTGACCGGAAGTCATCATGAAGCAGCAACAGACGGCGGAGAGGCAGCGGAACGAGCAATGCAAACTGAAATCGTTGACCAGACCCGTAGCCGTCCCACATCCGAGCAGACCCCAAATTCCGAGCATATAGATCCTACGTGGACTCAGCAGACGCATGAGCCGGGTAGCAACGACACCGCCGAGGAACAAGCCAAAAAGATGCCAATACTGCGACCAGGCCACAAATATATCGCACAGGCAAACCAAATCGAACTCCATGATGAGGGAGTAAAAGCTGTGATCGTAGTTGAACTGCTGGCACTGGCGCATCGCATAGCTGCCATCGCCATAGGGGACCAGCACATAGCACTGATCCTCGGAAACGCTGCTGTTGTCAGCCCCGCCATAGACACTCGTATCGCACCAGTACTCCTCATTGGGATACAGCTCGGGGGCGGTGAAGATGATGAGGGCCATGAACCAAGCGGCGGGTATCTTGCACAGAAAGATGATCAGCACGGAGCGCAGCTGCCAGATGCCAAAGTTGCCCAGCACCCGGCTGATCACATCTTGCTCAATTTCACTTTCACTTTCCGCTTGCAGCTGCTCCGCATCCTGGCAGCAACTGCTTACTATAAAGGATATTTGAGGCTGCGTTTCGGGAGTGGGCGTCGGACGACGGGATTTCGTATTATAGCCTGTATGGGCGACCATCTTTCAGCGGCTTACATATATAATCTAGTAGCCACGTCTTGAGGGTTTCATGCCTCCAGCATAACTGCGACTTCGCTAAGGCTTTGCGTAGCCAGCTGAACAACTGGAGAATTGCGGTGCTGGGCAACGATATCGTCGCTAATCAAATTGTCAAATTGTTAAATTGTGACTCGAACTTAATCAGATATTTCAATTGTTTGCCAGACGTCGCCATTGCAAATATCGAATGTTCCTAAACAATTATGTCAATAGGCGAGTGGATTAAATTATTTTCAGATTTTCCATTTGAGAAACGGTTGCAGCGTATGAATACTTCTATCAACTACTGTGTCTGACAAAGCTTTTGGGTTTGGTTGGATTATTTCTTGTGTTTAAGAATTTTGTAAAAAATATGTGATGAGTATTTTCTAGACTTGAACTATCCTTAATTTATATTATTTTTAAACTGCCAGCTTATGTTTTAATATTGGCCTCTTTTTAACAATCTATTCTTTAACTTATTTGAATTGAAATAATTTCAAGAGTTTCTTATCAGATTGTTGGCAAATTTAAGTGTTTTCTTACCAAAAAAAAAATATTCTTACTATCAAAATCCCATTTTTTTTAAATTAATTTTTTACAATTTTTAAAACTTTTTCAAAATTATATCGGAGTATTTTTGTTGTGATTCCAATTCTTGGACCAACTCAGAACAATGAATGGTAGTTTCCCAGTGAGATTGCAGCTTAGTCAACGGGTGTTCAAAGACTAAAACCAAATGAAACATCTTAAAGTTAGCGTAAAGAAATAAATTATCTTAATGTTGTATTAGCCGATACTTCAACCAAATATTATACCTCAGTGCGCCATCTACCGGCCTAATGCCAATCGAACTGGCAGCAGCAGCCAGTGCTGCGACATGTGGTACAAATGTACCATAAACAAGTAATTTTTTTTTTGGATATACACAACCATCAAGTGAAATTTAGCAAGGACACACACTCAACATGCTGCTGGTTCGAGAATTGGAAGAAAGTCCGGTAGCAGTTTTTCGGATCCGTTATAATTTTGAAAAAATTCTTTAAAAACGATAAAAAACCGTAAAAAACTGTTTTAAAAACTTTTAACAACTTTTTTTGATAATAGTGGACAATTTTCGAACTTCGGATTTTAAATAATTTTTTTTTTGTTTTTTAAGTTTAAATTTGTAATATTTTTTAAGCTTTTAGGTTGTTTTTTGTGATGCATGATTTTTACGCATTAAATGAATATTAGAAGTTTTCAAAATCTTACGATGGGTATCTTTGCAAAAGTGTAAAGCCAGTTTTGTAAAAAATGCTTTAGTGTTTAAAGTGAATAAAATTACACTGCTGGGAGACAAGTTTGCGTAGAAACAGACGGACAGACGTCTTGTCGTCCTGATCAAGAATATATACACTTTATGAGGTCGGATATGTAAAGCGTTTTGGCCAAAATTATAATACCCTCTGCAAGGGTATAAAAATTGTAATCTCAAATTTTGAAATAATACTTTTTAATCAGAATTAAAATTTTTGCTGTCCAAAAAAATATTTTGCAAATTAAATAAAAATTTTTTGCTAAAATTACTGGGGGAAAAGGCTTGGAATATATAATGTTGTACAACTTTATGTTGATTGTTGTCTTTATCGAAGACTCTTTCGATTAAACGCGTTTATCAATGGAGATTGTGGGCAAGGCTTTGGCTATGTTGAGTTAGTTAAGAACTAGTTAGGCTTAACCTAACCAATTGTACGATATGGGTCGAGGCCTTTTGTTCCATTTTGGTGAGCTTATGTAAGCTCCGGCAAAATTGTTACGAGACTGTTGTTTACGTCGCGAAATTTGCGCTAGTGGCGAAAAACTTGTTTTTGTAGGATTTTCAATCATCGGTTGTTGTTAGTTGCTTGTTGATAACTAACGCCTTTGAATGGAGCTTTTCACTTTCATTGCAACAACAATTAGCAGAGTTGGTCTTCAGCGCCGTTGCAGTTGCAAGCTGAGAGAAACGCAATCGCAAACAGTTGCATTCATGCCACCAAAGTGGCCACAACGTGAAATGGAGCCACAGTTGGATATCTATAGAGATGCAGTCGTCTTCATAACGGGTGAGTCTGAAATATTTAGTTTTTGTTGATCATTTTTTTTATGGCTGGCTGGCTTTTACTCGACAGGCGCCACTGGTTTCGTGGGCAAAGCGCTGCTAGAGAAGCTGCTCTGGAGTTTTCCACAAATCAAACGCATCTATATGCTCATCAGACCAAAAGCTGGCGTTTCACCCGAGCAGCGTTTCCAGAATTTCCTACAAAATGGCATTTTCCTGCGTTTGCGTACCTCTCATCCCGAGCGCCTCAAGAAAATCGCATATTTTGCTGGCAACATCGAGGATGATAACTTTGGTAAGAGTCAACTCTCTGAGTGAAAATATTGAAAAACCACTTTGAAACTGTTTTTTTTTTTTTTATTTTATCGAATATCAACAGGTTTGAATGAACCAGACAGATGCAAACTGTGCGACGAGGCTAATATTATTTTTCACAGCGCTGCAACGGTAAGTTTCTGATTTCTATATGGTCAGACTCTATACTATAGGTAATTATTGATTTACACAGGTGCGATTCAATGAGTGCCTCAATGTGGCAGCACGCGTCAACTCAGTGGCTACCTACAATCTGCTGGAAATGTGCAGAGAAATGCGCCAGCTAAAGGTATTTATCTACTTATTAAGTAAAGCAAAGTTGCATTCAAGCTTAAGATTAATTATTTCGAAAGTTATACTCTCGCATAATTTTGTAAAATATAGCTAGTAAGTGAGAGCAGCATTTTATTATAAATAGTGCTTTGAAGCTTAAGTGAAACTTATTAAACATCAACTGAGGCTTTGATGTAATTTTAAATGTCTTTTAAGATGCACATTTCAGTTTTCACAATATTAATCCAAAGAGTTTGAAGTGAAACCTATTAAATTTGTAAAAGTATTGGAAAACATACATATCAAAGTTTTGTTTTTATTTAAGCAGATGATCTATAACTTTTTTTTAATTGTTTTGTATGCAACATTAATTTACTTAAATGAAATGATTAAATTACAACGAAAATCTTGAAAAATCTTTTGACCAATATTACAAAAATACATTTATATTATATAATAAGTGTATAATGTGTAATTAAGACTAAACTATCTATTCCGCAGCAGTAAATTTCAGGCACGGAATCGGAATTGGAAACAGTTCTGATTATATTATGAATATAAAAAAATATTTTTAATGTTTTTTTTAAATACGCTTCTATTGTACAGAGATTCCTCTACGTCTCCACTGCGTACTGCAATCCTGGTCGTAAATATGTTGATGAGCGGATTTATCCAACGTTGCCGCCCGTGGATTGGCAACAGTTTCTCACCTGCACCAAGAAAATACCCGAGGACTATCTGAATCGCCTGGCCGACTATATAAAGGGGCCGCATGTGAACACCTATACGTTTACCAAATCGATAGCCGAACAGATTGTCAACTCTTATAAGCACGTAATACCCATTGTCATAGTGCGTCCCTCGATTGTGACTGCTGCCTATCGAGAACCGTATCCGGGCTGGATCGATAATATACAGGCAATCAGCGGAATTATGATGGAAATCGGCAAGGGCGGCATTAGCAGCATATTGGGCGATAAGAATCTCATCTGTGACATTATACCAGTCGATTTTGTGGTCAATGCGATGATCATGATGGTGCACAAGGCCCAGCTGGGCAGGTGAGTGTTATCCTTAAGAATATTTGAAATATTTGAAAAATTTTAAAATCAGTTTACTTTGTAAAATGGTTTTGGTTAAAATCAACTTTTAGTTATTTTTTCATATAAATTGAAAATTAGACAAAAATAATGTTTTTTTTGCTTGCAACTTTTTAGTTTCTTTCCAGTATTTGAGATAAAAGCCATACACAATTCGGGTTTTCCGAATATTTGGAGGTAAAATTTACGTGTAAGCTCCTTTTATTAATTTATCTCATATCTCTTTTGCAGCATCAGCATTTGCAATGCCACATCGGGCGTTACGAATCCCATTAGCTGGCAGAGATTGGGTGAACTAACCATGAAATGGTCGCGCATATATCCCACAAAGCGAATGATTATGTTCCCCAACTTCCAGTATCGGCGTGGCGCCTTGAGGCATGAGTTGGCCGTGTGGATGCTGCATTTTGTGCCAGCTTTATTCATGGATCTGCGCACCTTGGTGCTGGGCTCGAAGCAGCGCTTTGTCACGCCCATAGCCAAAAAGTTTAGACAGGCCTGTCTGGCAGGTGGGTATTGAGATTCCAGATGAGGGTTTAAAATAAAACAAGATTACGCTTTTTCAGGCAGTTTCTTTTCGCTCAATGAGTGGATCTTTAAGAATAGCAGTCGTTTTTACTTCAAGGACTTAATTGAGAACGGCACATATTCCATGCTCTACTGGAATCTGGATGAGCTCAACTATGATGACTATGTCAGATGTCATATGATAGGCATAAATAAATATTTGCATCGCGAACAGTTTACAGTGGATGCTAACAAAATGCAGGTGACCAGGTAAGCTCTAAATGTAATAGATAAATACATACTACATATCTTGTATCTTGTATCTTCTCTGCATATTGAAAGAATCTATTGGTTCTGGATATTTGCGCATCTGTGCTTCTACATGCTGTTGGCTTATGTGCTGTTATAATAAAACAAGAGCTAGTCAATTTATCGACAGAGTTGGCTTTAACTAATCACAGAGAATTGAGTTTTATTAGCTAAATATCTATAATATCTGGAATTAAGTAAGTAAGTAATTAAGCTAGCTCCTACAATCGCGTATTATGCACATCCGATTCGATAGTCCAAACGGCCGCATTCAGTGGCGATTGCTCCTTCTTGTCCTGCTGCGGCTCCGGCGGAGGCACCACAGGAGCTACGCTGGTGCGGGGCGTCAGCAGCAGACAGGTGCAGATGCCGCCCAGTATGCTGAAGACACAGTACGAGGTCAGCGATAGTGCAGTATCGATCTTCTTGAGTACATTGAAAAAGGGTGCCGAGAGGAGCCAAACGCGTGCCCATGTGACCACAGAGAAGACAAAGAGCTGCTTTTTGTTTGGCGGCACCAGCTCATTCATGCAGGCCAGGAGCATGGACTGAGCACAGGATACACCTGCCTTGGGTATCGTCGCAATGATCATCCACAGCGATACCTTCAAATCGTCATCCACTGTGAGGAGAGTGGTTGAAAGATTAGCTTTGGGAATATACCTATATTAGAAGACTAGCGGTTTTCATTTCATCAGTCACCAGTTAGTCAGATTTATATACAGGATTGGGAAACTCACTGGAGTCGGCACCCGTGAAAATCCAGCCCATGCAGCCCAGCATTCCAGCGAGTATATTGAAGATACCGGCACATTGCCACTTCCATTTGTTGTGCTTGAGAGTAAAATGTAGCGCCAGAAAGCAGCCAATAATCTCAGAGAAACCTGAAAAATAAATATGAGAATTAAGTTAAATCTAGTAAAGCGAGCATTAAACTAGCCACTATTTGAATCTCACCCATTGCTATGGTATTCGGCACCAGATAGTCTCTGCCAAAGGATCTGATATTCAGCAGCATGCCCATAAAGTTGATGACAAAGAATGCCAACGCCAGGTGGGCAGCGATCATGTGCGTCTTGGCCCGCTTTCCCTGCCACAGCTGCGTCCAGGGAGCCGGTGCTGGTGCTGCCTTTAGCCTCCCGCTGAGCTGCTCCAGCTGCTGGCGAAAGTCTGGCGGTATTTTGAAGCAGCGATCATTAATCTCAGCGCCCTCACGCACTATCTGCTCCACATTATCGATGGAGTGACGATCTGCGGCGTGTCGCAGGAGCCATCGTGGTGAATCCGGTGTCCAGTAGAGCAGCACAATGAGCATCACAGTGGGAAATGTGATGCCCACATAAATGAGTGACCAGCTATTGAAGAAGGCGGATAGTGTGGGCAGCATGATGACGCCAATGGACCAGAACGTATCGTAGAGTATAATCGCACCAATGCGATGCCTTCCAGCCGTTATGTCCGTAACTGCACATAAATAGATTAAAGTTATTTACTAATTCGGAATTTAAAACTCTAAATTTTAAAAATATTTCTCGAAAGCAAGCAATCAAGTTTAATGCTAGATGCCAATCAATGATCAATTTGGCCTCGGGATTGATAATCGGTTCACATTTGACAAAGTTGTGTCAGTTTGAAGTCTGGAAATGTCATTTATAAGGAACTTTTCGATGTTTGGGCACTTACAAGACAATTTTTTTGTCACTTTTGGCGTGATTTTTGACAGAAAAATGAAACACCACAAAATCACTTTTCGTATAGATTTTTATATTATTTGAGACACCCACAATCAATTAAACGTAAAATTTCAAGATTCTATTTTTTGAAAAATCAAAATTTGTAAGGGTCCCCCCTTATGCTTTTTTTGCCAAAAAATACCTACATTTTTTTTTTTTCAAAAATGCATAAACATGAGATGTAGAATAAAACTAGATGTCGAAATATGATCAAAATGGCCTCGGGATTGATAATCGGTTCAGATTTGACAAAGTTGTGGCAGTTTGAATTCTGGAAATGTCATTTATAAGGAACTTTTCGATGTTTGGGCACTTACAAGTCAATTTTTTTGTCACTTTTGGCGTGATTTTTGACAGAAAAATTAAACACCACAAAATCACTTTTCATATAGTTTTTTATACTAATTGTGACTCCCGCAATCAATTAAACGTAAAATTTCAAGATTCTATTTTTTGAAAAATCAAAGTTCATAAGGGTCCCCCCTTATGCTTTTTTCGCCAAAAAAATATGAAATTTAATTTTTTCAAAAATGCATAAATTTGAGATGTAGAATGAAACTAGATGTCGAAATATGATCAAAATGGCCTCGGGATTGATAATCGGTTCAGATTTGACAAAGTTGTGGCAGTTTGAATTCTGGAAATGTCATTTATAAGGAACTTTTCGATGTTTGGGCACTTACAAGTCAATTTTTTTGTCACTTTTGGCGTGATTTTTGACAGAAAAATTAAACACCACAAAATCACTTTTCATATAGTTTTTTATACTAATTGTGACTCCCGCAATCAATTAAACGTAAAATTTCAAGATTCTATTTTTTGAAAAATCAAAATTCATAAGGGTCCCCCCTTATGCTTTTTCCGCCAAAAAAATATGAAATTTAATTTTTTCAAAAATGCATAAATTTGAGATGTAGAATGAAACTAGATGCCGAAATATGATCAAAATGGCCTCGGGATTGATAATCAGTTCAGATTTGACAAAGTTGTGGCAATTTGAAGTCTGGCAATGTCATTTATAAGGAACTTTTCGTTGTTTGGGCACTTTACAAGTCAATTTTTTTGTCACTTTTGGCGTGATTTTTAACAGAAAAATGAAACACCACAAAATCACTTTTCGTATAGTTTTTTATACCACTTGAGACACCCACAATCAATTAAACGTAAAATTTCAAGATTCTATTTTTTGAAAAATCAAAATTGGTAAGGGTCCCCCCTTATGCTTTTTTCGCCAAAAAAATATGAAATTTAATTTTTTCAAAAATGCATAAATTTGAGATGTCGAATGAAACTAGATGCCGAAATATGATCAAAATGGCAACGGGATTGATAATCGGTTCAGATTTGACAAAGTTGTGGCAGTTTGAAGTCTTGGAAGGTCATAAATATGCATGAAGTTAGAATGGAAATAAATTGAGGGTAACCCGGATTAATTGGCCAAACAGAAGATGACTCCCTGACATGATTAGTTAGATAGACTTGACTTACATATGGCCTGACCAGCGGTAAACATAATGGCGCAGCATACAGCCGAGAGGCAACGGAAGCCGCAGTGCAGGCTGAAGTCCCTCGCATAGCCTGTGACGACGCCGCAAAGGATCTGGGCAACGGCGCCCACACAGTAGGTGATGCGCGGACTGATGCCGAGCATCATCTTGGTACCGAGGACGCCACCAACGAGAACGCCAAACAGATGCCAGTACTGTGTCCAGGCGATGAAGATGTCCCGCAGGCAAACCAAGTTGAACTGCATGATGAGCGAATCGAAGCTGGAGACATAGTTGAACTGCTCGCACTCGCTCCGACTGCCGGAGATCTCGTCCAGCACAAAACACTGGTTATCGGAGACGCTGTAATTGGAGCTGCTGTTCAGGTAGCTGGTGTCGCAGCTGAACTCCGTGCTGGGATACAACTCCGGGCCGGTGAAGATGATGCAGGCCATGAACCAAGCGGCGGGTATCTTGCACAGAAAGATGATGAGAATGGTGCGCAGCTGCCAGATGCCAAAGTTGCCCACGACATCGCCAATGATGTCGCTGCCAGGAGCTGCTGCCGTTGCAACGTCAACTCTTGTGCCCGCATCCTTTGGTCTGGCATTTGAGATATTCCTATGTGACAGTTTGGGACTGGACACGGGCGAAGGACCTCCGACGCCTCCCTGAATTGTTGATTCTTGATTGACCATTTCCAGTGGCTTCCTAGTGGCACATTTTACAGCTATCCGGTCGGTAACTCTGTGAATAGCAACAATTTTCATCAGTAGATGTGCGTGATACATTTGGTCATTTATTCATTTTATTTACGGATAAATACTAACATACGATAAACTTCTATAAAAACATTTGTCTACCCCCCCCACGTCCACGCCCCACGCCCCACCACCAAGGGCGGGGCTCAATTGAAATCAATTGAAAGCGGTTACAGCTAAAAATCAGTTGACTTTCCACAACTGAATCGACTGACTCGACTGCCTGAAATGACGACTGACGGCATTGGATATCATGCAAAATTCATCAAATGCCTGTGGTTCGAAATTTGATCCAATTTTGATGCGAGGGATTTGCCTTTTAAGCAATTCGAGTGAACAATTTGTGAATTCGCTGGCTATGAAAAAAAAGGCTGTGATATAATAAAGGGGCGCCAAAGGCAACATTGAATTCAATAATAAAAAATCTATATAACATATATATGTATACATGTCTGAAATTTTAGAGCTATTAACATTAATTTGTAAAGTTTTTTTTAATTAACACTATTAGTTTAACTATTTCACATTTTTTAAACAAGTATTTATACCCTTAAAGAGGGTATTTGAATTTTATTTCAAAGTGGCGATTGAATGAAATTTCTATAAAGTAGAAGAAATTACGATTAAATAATAATTTAATAATGAATTTTAAGTAATAATTGGCATTAAGATATGTTGATAAAACTCAATAGGGGATTATCTGCAAAAATTCGTAATAAAAATGTTATATATATATAAGAGTATTTAATGTTCGATAACAAAATAAAAACTGATCTTTTATGTTCATTTCTGAATCTACCACAATCCAAAAAAAAACTTGGCAAATTCGTTTTCTTTGATCGCTTTATCGCTTTATCAATTTAGAGTAAATGTAAGTCACAGGCATTTAAAAAATGATATCACACATATAATAACTTTATCGCAGTTTTTATAATCTATTATCAGGCAGCTATACTATTGTTATTATCTGGGTTAAGTATTTGTCAAACACAAACAATATATGTTACCACCCCCCCGATATGAAATGATAGCTATAATTTATCTACTGGGTTACATGAAATCATATTTACATAAGTTATTTGTCAGACAATATTGACCCCTTCTTAAAGCCTAGCAATTTAGCAACTTAATACCGTCGATATTGCGCCAGGTGCTAATTTTGATTCAGCCAACAACATGAGCTGCCAATTTTCATGTGGAGCGTACCACAATAGAATAATGCCAAAGACTAGACCAGACATCTGTCATCTGTCAGTTGTCAGTTGTCATTTGTCGTATTGGGCGTGCAAATATTTTAATTTCGAATTTATGCGGCAGTGCTAATTGCAGTGTAGAGCGCCGTGTGTAGAACACCAAACTGGTTTCCCAATATTTCATATGTGATTTTCCACGTGAATTCCAATCGACACTTTTCTATTTGTTGACCATGCTGCGGAAGGGGCAGAAGTAGCAGCGGTGCTGGCTTTTAATAATTAGTTGAATTTCTTGTTGTGCAAATGTAAATTAATAATACATTCAAAAGGGGACAAGTGCAATATAAAGAGGGCGTAATTTATTTATGAATTGTATGAATTTATAATGTTAGATTAATTAACTTAGCAAATGCAAGTGTTTAATTTCTGTAAATAGATCATTGCGTATTACGCAGTATAGCTAGAATATGATAAAATCGTTCTATTGTAATAGGAAGCTAGAAACAATCTTGAAATTGCAATTAAATATTTGTAATAATAATACCATTATATAATAATTTACAATATTAGCTTTTGGAAAATAAATCCACATATTCAAACTACTTAGGATATAAAACTGATATATATATATTAGTTGAGGATTTTCATTATGTGAACGCTTTTTTTTTATATTATATAATTTTAAGTCACAGAGTGGCAAATTTACTTTAAGGAGAAATGAAATTAGGTATTTTCGAGATATTTGTCAATGTTTACAAGATCTTAATTGTGCAATTTAATTTTAGTTTCATATACTGTGACATAATTCATTATATTATAAACACGATTTTAGCCCATAGAAAACTACTTTTCAATCCATCTAGAGTCTATCATCAACGTACAAATTCAGCCTGACTTTTGAATTATTTATTCATTTGAATTTGTAGTGTATTTATTTATACAATTTACATATTTCACAATCATAGCTCACTTTATATACACTTTTTTGGGGTGATTCAATTAACACCCGATCTTTGGAAACTGTAGTCGTTTTATTTCTATTGGTTAGTTGCTCGTTCTTTTTCTCTTAATTTTCAGCACCTTCTGTTTATGGCACAGCCTCTTTTGTTTATTTATTTGACAGCATACAAATTAATATCAACCTATTAAGCGACAATAAACATTTCTGTATCTCAGCTATATGTTCAATCGTATCGTATCGTATATTTATTAGCGGTATTCGATATGCACGTTGCGCGTCTGTTTTTTGTATTTATTATTTATTATTTTTGTTGCTGTCTTTTTATCGAGCTGCGGCTCCAAACAGCGCGCGAGCGTCTCAATCGGCCGAGGAACGGAACCCAACTGAAGCTAGTGGCACTCGAGCCGACATATCGAAGACGCAGACGAAGTCCGGCCGGCAATAGTCGTCTAGTTCCCCAGTTGGAGCGATAACTTTACTTAATGAATTTGTGCAAATAATTAAAGATTATTGCGAGCGTTTTGAAGAATGTTAACCGAAAGGTTTCCGTTAAAACTGGTCGCTTCCTCAATTTCTTAGCTTAGCCTTGCTTCCTCCTGTTTTAACAGGATATTGTTACCAAGTCAGCTTAGCTTATGGCGTCTCTATAACATCCGTACTGTCTGCCCACTTAATCAATAAAGTTCTTTATTTTATTAATGCACTTGAAATGGTATTCGTGTTTGTATCAGCTGTGAGATATCTTGTCTAGATTATACGAGTAGATAGCTTTACTTGTTGGGTCAATAGACAATTGTCATTACTATAATCGCAATCAAGAAAATTCCACGTATGTCATCTGGGTGCTCAGACATTATACATACTATTGTGGCTGATAAAAACACTATTCTAATTGCTCTGCCTTCTGTATGTTTTATTTTTAAATCTTTATTGTACCTGCCGCGTTTGTTCTTAATTTTGTCGAGTGACTCATCGTCATTTATTTTCGATTTGCTGACACAGTTAATCTTTTATAAATAGGCCCTACTTGTGTATAAGTAAAGTGCAGAAAAGAATCTGCTCAAAAAAGCACTAATTTAGCAGAATTTATTTTGGTTTTTTAAATTTAAAGCAAGAGCTACAATAAATTTGACCTATTTTTGTAGGTGCAAATAATAAAATATATCAAAATGCATAAAATAACAATATAAATATATATTAATTTGCTGTTTACTTTTTTATTTATTGATTTCTGCTTTGAATTTATTTTGCAGTATTTGCATTTTTTTTAAAACCACGACGTGATAATAAACACAAAATATATTTATGAAACTATTTTCAGGCATAGGATATTCATCTATTTAATATTTCTACAGTTTTTACCACATTTTTATCTCGTGTATCCAATTATGAATGGTGGATAATCGTAGGGCTAATGAACTCACGTAAATCATTGTTCGACTACCTTTTTATTTTTATAAGTTCAGCTATGTTACTAAAATTAAATTGTATTTATTTATGTTTTCCAATGCGAATAATAAATGCATGTAATATTTATACCAAATGTCGAAATAATTTATGCCTTAAATTTCGCTTTCACATTTGAGCATCACGAGCTTTAATTACTTTATAATACTAATTGAACTCATACATCACACATTAGTTAAATAATTACAAATATTGGCAATAATTTCATTTTATTTAATTAGCAATGCGTTGTCAAAATCACAAAATTTCTTAATCCACTGACCCGATAAGATAAGATTTTAATTCTTTTATTACTATGTATCTTCGTACAGCCATAGATTTTAAAAAATTGTATTATAAAATATTATTAGTTTCATAGACATATTTTATAAATAACTTATAAGTTATACGCTTATAAATATTTTCATAACATTTTATGGCTGACACATTTAGGCATAAAATTCTGTTTTTAAAAAAGTGTTGCATACTTTTTGGCAATATACAAAATTCAAATGCTGTGCATACTCTGCGATTTCAGGGCTCCCTCATTGGTATCCGTTATGCTCTCACATTCATGGATCGGATTGAAATTAATGTGCCACAGATCGGCAATGCTGACGGCGACATTCTGCTCAAAGTTCCTCAGCAGCTCATTGCTATAGCCGCTCACATCGGAGCTGGCGGTGCTGCAGCGGCGCATTATAACAGCCGAGTTGCGGCGATAGGTGTTCGGCGTGGGCACCTGCCCCACCTGCAGCTGCTCCGTGTTCCAGTAGTAGCGATTGAGGAAGCGCATGGCCACTCCATACATCCAGCCCACAGTGGCAATAATGGTGATGGGCAGCAGGCGATGCACCACAGTCAGTGTGCTCAGCAGTGGTGAGAATACCAAACAGAGGCGTCCAAAACTAACCACTGAGAGCATGAGCAGGACGCGTTTCTCCGGCGAAACCATTTCACCCGTGCAGGTGGTGAGCACAGCTATTGAAGCGGAATTGGCAAACTTCAATAGCATCCAAAAGATTAGCTCCAAGCCCACGCGTCGTGAATTGCGATCTGTGGGTGAGCAAAATAAATCAAATTACATAATCTATATAAATTAAACAGTTGATCCTGACAGGTGATTGTTGACCAACTGACTGACAGACTAAGTGACTTTGAACTGTCTTATAATTTTACTATATAGATGATTACTAAGTCGGGCTTTGCAAAAACTCTATCTCAAATTGGCTCTAAATTAATTATTTAACTTTTTCGGGTGAATTCCAAATTCAAATATGTGTATTGTCAAACCGCTGTTAAAAATGCTAAAATGAGTAGGTGGAAAGCTGTTGTAAAAATTGATTGCTATCACAGATTTAAAAAAATGCCAGAAAATTATAGAAAATATAAAAACGCGAAAGAAAGGTCACCTTCGGAGGTCCGCAGTCGCTTGCCCCATGCAAAGCCGGCTAGTATCTTCTGGTATCGTATATAATTAAAGCTTACCACTTTCCGGCAGCAGCCAAACGAAATAGGTGCTGAGTCCGGCAATGATCATCAGGTTGCCAGCCCAGCGCCAATAGCGACGCGTGTAGAGTATAAAATAGAGTCCTACAAAAACGCCAACCATTTCGGCAAAGCCCAGTGCAGCGGTATTCACATGCACCTGTGCCTCGCCCAGGCTGCGTATCATGAGCAGAATAATGTTATACAGGACCTGAGCACAGCCCCAGATCAGATGTATATAGAGCAGCTGTCGCCGCTTTGTTTCCTTGTCCCAAATCTGGCAATAGAACTGACGCTGCTGGGCGCCCAATTGGCCCGCATAGATAGTCAACTTTACGTCCAGAGTGAGTGGCACCATCCGATTGTTGTGCGTGGCAGATTCGAGCAGCAGACGCAAAGCGGGCTCCACACGCTGATGGCGCAGCAGCCAACGGGGCGCATCCGTAATCCAGCGATGGAGCCAGACGAGCACTATTAGGGATGAGGATATGGCCACATACAGATGACTCCAGTTGTCAAAGTATATGGATATGGCAGGCAGCAGCACCAAGCCAATGGACCAGAACAGCTCCGAGAGTGTGACAACCAAAATGCGCGCTTTCCCAGATGTGATATCCATTACTGCAGTTGAACTATGTGAGCTGATCAGGTTTGTGTCTTTAGTCTTTCGTTTTGCTTACAGATAAAATGTCCGGCGGTATACATGAGCGTGCAGCAAACGGAGGTGAGGCAACGGAAATAGATGTGCAGCTGATAGGTGTCCACCAGCCCAGTGAGATTGCCACAAAAGATCTGACCCAACATGCCCAGCAGCATCAAACGACGCGGACTAATGCTATATGTGAAATTATATATATATTTATATATGAAATGATGCATTTATATATATATATATATAAGAGGCAGACTAACTGTCGCAGGGCCTGATGTGCTAGGACTCCACCCAGCAATGCGCCTAGTGCATGAAAGGATTGGGTGACCGCCACCAGCACGCGGCGCGAACAAATCAAATCGAACTCCACGATCAGCGATTTGTATTCCGCATGATGCTCCACTCGGTCGCAGGGCAACGCTTTCCGTGAGTCGTTCCAGCTCTGGCCATAGCGTTGCACAAAGCTCTGGGACAAGCTCTGTGCATAGGCATTGCACACCTGCACACTGAAAAGTCGATCCGTGTTGCGGCTCTCGGTGCCGAGCACCGGCTGGCTTTCATTCCGGCTGGCAGGACGACAGACCAGCTCGCCACGCTGCGGATACGGTGCTGTATAGATGATGCAGGCCATGAACCAGGCGGTGGGTATCTTGCAGAGAAAGATCAGTAGAATGGTGCGCAGCTGCCAGCGACCAAAGTCGCCATTGATATGTTGCACAATATCAACGCCGGGCGGCGGAGCAGATGATCTGCGACGATGGCAGATCGCATCCGCTGTTGCCGTCATGATCTTCGGCTGAAATTTACACGCGTACTGAGCTTTGCCAAAATTTTCATCGACGATATTATGCGGCACAGCGGGAATGAGGAACAAATTTGGAGTTTGTTTTTTTTGTTAGCTCCACAGGCCTCAAATTGGGTGTAAATTAGTTGCCGATACGTCCGATCCATCGGATAACCACTTTTTTGTTGCTTTCATTGTTTTGTTTTGTTATGACGGCAACTACGTAAACCACATGCAAATAATATAAGCTAAAAAAAGAATTTACATAAATAATAAAAGTAATTTTTGTTTCTATTTGCAAGATAATGCTGGAAAAGTGTAGCAATGGAAAAGTCATAAAAAAACATTCAGGTGATTAATAAAAACTTATTTACTCAAGTTATTAGTATTTGTTAACTTGTGTGTAGTGCTGATTAGTCGTGAGATTTGAGCTGATTTTAATTAATCACATCAGATAACTGAAATGTGTTGAGGATCACTTTCCACCGGACCCTTAAGTAGCTGGAACTTCAACTTCAAGATTGGATAATAGTTGTTTTTGAAAAAGAAAACACAATGTTAAATTATTATTTATTGAATTTATTCATTTTGACCTGCATTTATTGTTGTTATATCTTTTTTCTCATTCCCAAATTCTGTTCTCTCACTATTTGTTTGTCTTGTTTAGAAAATCGTGAAACTTGAAATCATAATTGAAATAATCATTTGCTTATACTTTGTGCCAAGTCATGTTGTTTACTTATTTATTTATTTCGATACTTTTTTTTTTAGTTTTTTGTATTGCTATAAAATGGCACACTGCAGTTGCCGTCTTACTAAATTTTCAATTTATCGCTGATTTATATATTTGCATGTTAAATACTCATTTATTTTGAATCTCAATGTAATTTGTTGTAATCGTAATTCGTTGGATTTTTGTTAAACAAAGTTTATTAAATTTGTTGCAAATTCAATATATTTTGTTTTTTGTTTTATTTTTCCAATTAATTATTGTCTTAAACAATTATGCCAGCTAACAATATTAACGCATACATACAATTATGTGTTTGTAAATAAAAAATGCTTGTATAAATTTAAAAAAATCGAAAATATAATAACATTTTATTTGCTTTTTCTTTTCTACATTGCTTTAGAGTTGAGAGTGAGTGAGTTTTTTTGTATGGTATTTACATGTTATACTAAATAGTTAAATAAAATAAATGCGTTTTTGAATCGAAAACAAATTTCTTCAGAGCTATGCACTAAATATAGATTTGGCTTTTGCAAAGACTTTACATAACAAATATAATATTAATAATAATAAAAATAATAACTAATTATTATGGCGTGTAGTCTATGCGCTGGGTGTTTCTTTAAATAATAAAATTATTATGTATAATTTATAATGTACGTAGCATATATGTTGAACTTTATTTACAATACGAGTGTTTTCTGGAGTGCGACTTATCAGCAAGGAGTGTTGTTAGTTTATAAGTAGGATATCATCTACCAGCATTAATCCTACAATCTTAAATATTTTATATGCGCACAGAGATTTTTGTTACATTTATGAGAGCAGATAGTTCCATATTGTGGCTGTTTTATGCATTATATTGTAGCTTTCTTTTTCATTTGATTGAGTTATATATGGTAATTCGATTTTTATCAGTTTATAATAATTGTTAACATTATGCTTATATGCTAGTTTAAAGTCCTTTGTTTTGTTTTTCTACTGCATCATTTATGCTTTTCTTTCACGTTTCGCTGCTTCGATTTTGTTACGATTTTGTTGAGGGGCTTCTCTTAAAAACTAAATGCTACACATTAATATTTGGTTTCCAAGTTCCGTTCAATGATCCGTGCTAAGCGCATCCTCGATGTTGCTATCCCAATTGAATTCCGTAACACCCTGCTTATAGAAGATGTTGCCCAGATTCGCAAAGCGCTGCACGAAATTAGCATCCTTTGCTTTCAGATGCTCAAAACTGTGAAACAGAGAAAGAAAACAAATATCTGATTTTAGTTGTGTTCTTTTACTAAGAAATTAAAGCTATATATTTATATATTTTCTATGCTTAAAAATGGTTAGATTTGAGAAAATCTAAATTAAAATATATTAAGATATAATATAATATATATATTTTTATAAATTTTTTGGTTGTTTGCAAAGAAAGAAAGCTTGTCAAAATATTTGTAATTTTTGCATAATTTTCAACAACAAAAATTAAGTTGTTGATTTACATACTTTTATGGACAGACATGTATCACTTTCAAGGTTTTTTCTCAACAGCACTTATCGTAAACAAAAGAGGCTCATAAAAGTTCCATATTACTCATAAGGTGCTTAACTTTTCTTTAGCTATTGCAAATTCCAATTTATGGAATAGAGAGTCTACCTGAATAAGCAGAAATACCCAGCGAATACCTGCATTATGCCTGCTCTGAGGTGATTAACAGTTCACCTTTTAGACAATCAACTAAATTTCTTTGGAACCTTTACGGAATAATTTCGAAAATCCCTCTTTAGAATACTTAAACTAAACTATGTGGACCTTGATTTTATTTTGACTACTAGAAACTAGAAACTTCTTGAAAGGTAGGTGAACATTTGCATCTAACTTATGCTGTACTTTACATACTGTACCACATTTTGAAATCTCTTCGATGTAAAGCTGTAACAATATGTTTTTGTAGAACTTCACAAGTTACGCTTGAGTTACAAAAAGTTGAAGGGAGGATACTGAACTTTCTTATCCATTGCAACCCTCTTGCTGTAAAGCTGCGCAGTAAATCCAAATTACCTTTGCAGCAAAGTAAAATTCAATTGTTGCTGCAGCTGCGCTCATTGCAGCTGTAAGATGATGCGGTGCCTTAGCTCCGACCCCGGGCATTGTTAGCGCAAAATGTCAAAGGTCATAAGCAGCGATTGAACAAAGAAACCCGAAAGAGGACAAAAAAAAACCCAAGACAGAAGGGAGCGACAGGCAGCCGATTTACAACAGTACCTTCAAGGAAAATCCCCTCGAATTTCAACTACGAACTTGAGTCATTGCAACAGAAGATACACTTTTTATAGAGCTTGTTGTTAATGATTGCTGTTGTTGTTGTTGTTGCTGTTAGCCCACCCTTAAGCAGCGCGCATGCGCAGCTGCACATCCGTTACGCCTGAGGAAGTGACAGAAAGGAAGTCACAAGTCTGGAAAGTTCCCATTGAGTGCGTCTCAGCAATCAAGCAATCAGCGTTGCTCTAAGGTGGGGTGGGGAAAACTGAAAAAGCGGGGCAGGAAATCAAAACGAGTTTTCTATGCAACAAAGCACATCATGTATTTCATATATGTTTCTGGTGGTGATTCTTAACTAATTTATAATAAGTGTCTGCAAAATACTATAGCCTAAAGAATGTATAATTTTCTTGTGAATTTCCTCAGCCTGCGCTCGCTGCCTACATATTTCGCGTCTTGAGCACCTGCTTCTGCGGCGGACTGGGCACATTCTCCTTGCCGCTGGCAAAGATCAGCGATTTCTTGGGCGTACTCGCTGCCGATTTGGGGGTGCGCGGTGTGCGTGGACTGTGCGGAGTGCGGGGGGTGCGCGCTTTGGGGGATTTGCAGGCGAGCAGTTCGTTGAGCTCGGCATTGTTATCCTGACGCACGCTCTTCTCGGAGGAGTTGAGCAGCCAGGAGGTGATTTTGTCACACTCCGCACGCAACTCGGTATCGATGAGCAGATCCTCAATCTTCTCCAGATCGGTGGTATTCAGTTTGTTGGCCTTGCTGGGCGTTAGAAGAGCCACCGATGGCTGTTGCTTCGATTTGAGTGCAATGTTCTCCAGCTTGAGCTGTTCGCACTCCTCGCGCACCTTCAGCAGCAGCTGATCCTTGTTGTCCAGCTCGAGTTGGGCAAACTGCAGGACATTGGCGAATTCATCGAGAGCCTTCTTCATGTCGGCCATGTAAAGTTCACGTGTCTCGTCCTTGCGCTTCAGATCGCCGTACATGTCACAGTAGTGGGCCAGCTGGGCATCGCCATCGATGCGCTCCTGGAACGAGTTAGCAATCTTATTGAATTTGGCCAGCGTATCCGATTCGCTGGCAAGCAACTCATGCAGCATGGACTCTTTCAACGATACCTCCTGCTGCAGCGTCTGCGATGAGTTGCGCAGCGTTCCAAGCGCCGTCTGGGATTCGCTGAGCTGATGCTTCAGCTGCTCCGCATCCGATTGCAGCGTCAAGTAGCTCTGCTCGAGGGCACCCTTTGCCAGCTGCACGGACTCCAGCTCGGATTTGAATTGCTCCACATCGGCATCGGACTTCTTGAGGCGCTCCATCAGTATGTTGACCGTGGAACGTGTGTTGTTCAGGGTCAACTGATAGTTGTACTTTTCGGTAATGATCTTGGCCATGTCCTGCTTCAGCTGCACCAGCTGCTGTTGGAGCTGATCGCTCTGTTGGATATAGTAATCGATGCCATTGCGCAGCTGCTCTTCGCACTTCTGTAGCTTCTCATCGCGCTGACGCAGCATATCATTGGTGGTCTCCAGCAGCTCCATGACATCCTGTTTCTCCAGCTCGATCTTGATGAGCTCATTCTCCGCCAGCTTCTGCCGCTTGTCCAGCTCGGCACGCCAGTAGGATTTCTCGCGTTCCACCGCGCTCTCCAGATCATTCTCGACCTGCTGCTGCACTTGCTGCTGTTCCGTGTGCTTGGCCTGCTGCTGGCACAGCTGGCGGATGTTGTCGCAGTGGGCATCAATCTCACAGCTCTTGTCCAGCAGCTCGTCCTGCAGGGATCGGATGAGCGTGCATTTGTTGGCCAAGTCATTCTTCAGGGTATTACGCTCCACACGCAGGCATTCCAGCTCCGTTTGGCTGAACTTTGTCTCCTGGGCATAGGACAACGCATCCTGTTCGATCTGCTGCTGCAGCTGCAGGACATCCAACTGCAGTGTTGCGTTCTTCGACTGCAAGTTCTCGAGCAGCTCCAGATGCTGCTGCGACTTAAGATCAGACTGCTCTCGCTGCTCTTGCAGATTCAGTTGCAGGGCATTCAGCTGCTCCTGGAGTTGCTGCTCCGCCGATTGCTGCTGTTCGCATGCCTGCTGCAGCTGCTCATTGGCCAGCTTGTAGGCCTCGTTCTCTGCCAGCAGCTGTTCCACTTGCTGCTCGTGATGATCGCGCTGCTGCTGCAGCTGCTGCTCCAGTTTGGCATAGCGTTCGAGGAGCTGCGTCTGTTCCACGGTCAGCTGCTCGTTGCGATCCTTGTGCTGGAGATTCTCGCTGCTGAGCGCCTGCAGCAGCTGATCTGTCTTGGCCACCGTCTGTTCGTGCTCCTCGCGCATTTTCACCTCCGCATCCTTTAGCTGCTCCACATGGCGACGCACCACATCCAGCTGACTGAAATAGCTCTCAATGATTTCGTTCTTGTTGCGTATCTCCTGCTGCAGCGCTTCCTTGCCCTTCAGACGGTTCGCCGACTTGGCCTCCTTCACGGGCGTCGTTGTTGCCGAATGGAGCGGCGTTGATGCCGCCGTTGAGGCGCCACTAGCCACAGTTGTTTCCGCCGTGTGACTGGCCGCCGGACGGAAGCGCAAGCGTTGCGGCAGCGAGGGTGTGCGAAAGAGACGCAATCCCTTCGACTTTTTATCTTCCTTGGGTATGGCAAACTCTTTGGCCTCCTTCGAGCTGGACGCAAAGCGCACAGCGTCCTTGAAGAACTTTTCAATCTGCTCCTTGCGCTCGGGCGGCGGCGGCGCCAGCGCAGCAGAGCTGCCAGCTGCTGTGGGCGTGGCACTGCCTGTGGAGCCAGCGGAGCTGTTGGAGTTCGAGTTGGAGGCGCAGCCAGCTGGTGAGCCGCACACCACATCCACATCGTTGAAACGCTTCAATTTGGCTTTGGAAAAAGACATGTTTGCTTTTTTTTGTTGGTTGCCTTTTTAATTACGTTTATTTCTCTCTTTCTTCGATCCTTTATTATATATTTGTTTTTTTTTTTTAACAATTTATTGTGCAATAACAAAAACTCAATAAAACAAATTTTAAGTTACAAAACACAACATTAACTATTTTTTTTTTAGTTTATAAAACTTGTATAACAAATGTGTCCGTTGAATTTTGTGGCTGTACTGTTTAGTCCGTTGTTTTTTGTTGTTATTTTTATAAAATGTTCCCACAGTAACCCGCTTCCCCTCTTAGCTGTAACTACTGTACTAGAGAGCACTCTGTGTTCCTACGCGTTCCGTTGTCAAAACCTAACTGAAGCCTCAGCGAGCTGCGACGCCGCAAATGCAGGCAGCGAAGCGATCCCGACAACAACACCAAAAAAAAACCACCCCTAATTCGGGTAGGGGCAGCTCAAAGGTAAGGCAGCGGTTGCCTTATGTTGTGTCTTGCTGCTTGCTGCTTGCTTTTCTGGTGGTGGTTCGTGCCACATAAAAATACACAAAAACACACACAGACAGAAACACACACTTTCTTATCGCTATCTTATGTGCAGTATAGAAATTCTAGTTTTGGCGCGCGCAAATGTTGCAATTGTCAAAGACAACATCGGAATCCCTTAAAGGAATATGTAATATACTGTTTGCGTATGTATAGGTGTGTGTGTGTGTGTGCGTGTGTGTGTGTGTGTCTAGACAGCTGTCTAAGAATCACATAGAGCTGGCCTGCAGTCGAATAACCGTTAGCCGTGCAGCCGCCCCACTCCATTAGAATAGTTGCAGCCACAGCTGGCAGCCAGCATAAAGTTGACACTCGACCCGCATAATTAAGAGGAAAAGTTGTGGAAAACGATGGAAAACTGTGGCAGCGTTGCGCCTGCGCTGTCAAATTTAATTGAATTGCATGGAAAATGTTTATAGGTAAGTTGAATTGCGCCTGCAACACATATAAATCGCATAATGTGTAACTATATTTATAAATCGATTCAGGCACCCAGCGGGAAATGCCACACAACTGACAAAACTGACAAAAGTGCTTCTTAGGGTAGCACAGTCGAAAATGCCAAAGGTAAGTACATAAGAATATTGTACATACACATATGTATGTACTTATGATCTTATGTATAAGACTAGGGTAAGTCTTACTATTTACCTTGATAAGGAGGTGACAGCCAGTTTGGCCTGTTCGAAGTAAATTGTTTACTTTTAACTTTTGTGCAACAGACTTAAAGGAATCAGAGACAGAGCTGGCAGCTGGTTTCTTATATATGTTAAGTGCAACAGTTTGTGTCACTTCCTCCTCAAAAGGTAACAAGGTATAAATTAAAGTTGTATATATAAAAAATAAATGATAAGATCACTTGGTGCTTTCTGCAACTCAGTACAGAACTTTATACCGATTTCCGAAAGAGCAACAAAGTTTGTCCAATATGCGATTAATCTTTTGAGTATTTTGTAGCTATTGACTTGAGTCTTGGCATAATTACTTTAACCCTTCCAAAGTATAATTTGAATAGAGCTAAAATCACGATCCACCAATGCTCTCCTCCTATTAGTTATACAATCTATACCTTTTGTTTTCCAAATAGGACATCTTTGTGTACTTATTCTTTTCTCTAAATATATTTTCCTCAGTCTGTCTACTGTTCTATGATCATTTTCGAAATTTCACATCATTAATAAACTGCCAGTCCCTCAAACCTATGAGCAAAATAAAGAAAGTTCTTAACACATTTCAACAGCACCGACAATTTCCCATGCGTGATGAGGCATAACCAAATTTAATTAGGTTTCAATGTGCCAAATACAACGCCAAGAGAGAAAAGATCGAATAGGTAACAACATGGGATCCATTAAAAAGTAAGACGCCATTATTTAACCATGTTTTGGTCGCTCTCCGTCTGTCGGTCTGTCCGTGTGACAGGAGTATCCTTTAAGGCAACCCGATGTCAATACAAAGTGATCGTTACAAAAGGAAGGAAGGTCGCTGAAAGGGTTTTCGCACCCTCAACGCATACAAAAGCATAAAATGACGCACAATGAGTCATCGACCTCAGTAGGAGAGAGAGAGAGAGAGAGGTTGTGAGAATGGGGCCCATTGATGAGATACGCAATATGCGTGGCAGACAAAACGGCCCAAAGGATCAGGTTTTTCCGTCCGGACAAACTTGTTGTTAAGAGTAGGAATAGTAGGGGTTTAAGATTTATATGCAAGCCATCACTGTATCTGCACATAAGCGAATTATGTAGAAATTAAGAATGGATATGTATAAGCCTTACATCTTGCAATCACCATGGACTCAAAAGGAAGTGTTGTGAAATTTGAGAAAGAGAATTCGCACATTGAAATTTATATATTGTACTATTTGTTCATGCTTAATGGGATGTGTGTATTTTGTGATATTTGATGCATGATAATGATATCTTCGGTCTGTAGTGCTCCATTGTAATTTAATTTGTAGTACACACATTAATAAACAATATTTTTATATAATTTCAACACTTTTATAAGTCATCCTTATTCCTGCTAAAAGACTTTCTCTATATGCAATATTTGTAAATTTGGAAGGTACATAGACGTTACTGTTACTGTTGCATCAAGTACTTCTACTCAATGATCAATTTCTCCATATCTGTATTAATAGTAATAGTAGTTTTTGGTATACAACTTATGACACATAAATTGTTTCATTTATAAAATAATTCAAAATATATTAACTTGGTTATTTTGACTCATATTTAGTATATTGGCCAGATCCCTAGAGGAGTACTCACCGTTGGAATAGCAAATTTTTGGCAAATGTATAGAGCTCAATGTCGAGGCCATTGAGCTTCTCGATGCGTCGCCGCTGATCGGGACGCAGATTTGTGACCGCAGCTACCGAGATGGTTGCGTTGTGCTGCTCGAAGGGTATGGCGAAGCGCAGGTTGAAGGTCTCCTCGAAGATATATTGGGACATCTGCAGGAGAAGTATTTTATGCTTAAGTCATAAGCACATCATACAAATGGTATTTTAGCACTTACCTTCTGATATTCCGTCAGTCCAAAGTATGCCATGGCGGCCAGATTGCGCTTGGCGCTGGCCAACATGACCCGATCCCGTTCGTGTGCCGGCATCGATGACTTGTTGTAGCAGCCAACGAGAGCGAGATCGGCGAGCATGCGAGTTTGCCTATTGGCCGCGAGATTGGACTCACAGCCGGCAAACTGGTCGAGATCGACGTCCAGCCAATCCTTGCCCTTGTAGCAGGGCGGCAGTTCGCTGGCGGTGGCCTGACGACCCAAACACCAGTGCCTCGAACCCTTCCAGGTGGCGCCGCGTCGCACATGCCGATACTCGGACATGTACCGTGAGATCGGCTCGCGCAGCAGTGCGATGTAAAAGTATCGACGCTTCGCTGTCTCGCCCTCGTTCTTGTCCAGCTCGACGTCCACGCAGCTGGTCAGCTCGGTCCAATCGGCGTGCAGGCCGCACTTCCAGCCCGTGGAGTATCTGGAGAAGAGCCAGTTCTCGTTGCGATGCGGACGGAAGCAGTAGCAACGCTTGCGCTGTCTTTGGCACTCACAAGGACGCTGCAAAAGGATTCATTTGATAAAAATAAAGTAAAACAAATTTGGAATTACTATTGGTATTTATCACAATACCAAAAGAAACCAAAGTTTAAATGTATGGCTAAAAATTAATTAAGAAATCAATTTTAAATATTACTTAAAAATAATACCTCATCTTTTAGTATTGTTATTTATTTACAAGCTATTTTCATCAATTCCTTGACTTACGATAATACTTTAACTTCATTAAATGTATTCCAAAAACATCATAAAATTAATATTGCATTTAAACTCAAATGATTTACCGTGCATTTAAATATATAAAGAATTTATGGAGCTTACCTTCAGGTCCAAGTCGCGCACCAGATGCCTGCCGAAGGATGTGCCGCCTGTTTTCTGTATGTGCAAAAATACCATCACATCGTGTCCATCCATATCGAACTGGAAGTCATCGTTCAGGACATCCTCATAGCTCAGTCCTGCGTTGGCTATAATATTCTGTGGCGCCGATGCTTTCGACGCAATCGCCGTGCTGCCGCCGACCACATTGTTATTGTTGTTATTGTTGCTGGCCTGATGCAGCGCCACAGGCTGCAGTTCATTGTAGCCCATCATGTCCGACGATTGGAGTATTACGGCGCGTTTGGAGAGCGCGCATACCTGCGGTTCGCGGCAAAAGAGCAATAGTACAAACATTAAAAATGCGTACAACGAAAACTGTTAAATGTAATTGTATTACTTAATATACCCTGTATATATTGAAAAATTACGGCGAGTGTAATAAAATGGAGACATCCATGATAAAGCATTTAAAGCATATAAATTCTGGACCTTAGGGACTATAAGAAGTTTTTTTTTTTTATTCCGAACCCTTTCAAGTCGATAAAAACGATAAGGAGCTATATTTTTGCAATATCTGATATTGTTCATTAGATCGGATAGTCCTTGGATATTATATAGAAGAACATAAAAATTGAAACTAAATAAATTTCAATTCATATATCCCCGAAGTCTCTCGATTAAAACGATTAGCTGCAGTATTTTTGTTTTGCGGTCAAGTCTCAATTTAGTATATATAAATATTTGTATCATCCTTGTAGAGTTAGTCAATTTCACAAAGATCGGATAATAAACCAAGAAGTTATTATAAATATTCATATTATTTATGGTGCAGATCGACCGATATTTATATAAGTAGGATAGAGGTATCTACAGGTAATCATTTAGTCGATCACTCATGTCTGGATAATTTTTGCTTTATTTTTATTGCCGTCATGGGGCTTAAAATTCAATTTATTGCCGGCGAAAATTACAAAAAGTACCTGTATGCATATGTATGTATATGTGTGTTTGGTTTGGTGTTTATTTGCTTTCAACATTAATTAAATGAACAGCGGGATTAATTTCATATTTTGTGGTACGAGCAGCAGCCTTTCGGCCTGCAATATCTTCAGGCGTGTCAACGCTGAATAATGTGGCTTGGCCTGACTGTTCTGAATGTCCTGACAGTCCTGTCAGTCCTGTCAGTCCTCACCACAACTGTGAAACTCTGCGTTTATTATTTGCTCAGTGCAATGTGCATTTGCTTTTTACATTGCACTCACTCAACAGTTATTAAGTATGCAATTGAGTTGCACTTGAGCTATTGGACGCATTTATTTACTTTTATACTTATACAACATATTAATATATATTATATTATTATTAATATAAATATTAAAAATATCGTTTATAATCCGAAATTCGAAAATTACCCATTATCAAAAATTAATATCGAGTTTAAAGCAATTGGCGAGGAAATTTCCATTGCATACTTTCGAGCGGGTTTCTTAATTCATGAGTGCTTGATAATGACTTTCTTATGTGAATCCAATTGGACTCACAAATTGGGAAAAGGTGTGAAATTTCTCATAACGAGTCTTCATATATTCTTATTTCATAAAATATTCATAAAACCGTTATTTAAACAATAATAAAACTTTCCTTAATTTTTAATTTTTTAATTTTTTTTTTTTTTTTAATTTATTTTAATATTTAATAAAAATATGTACAATATTAATATTACTTTCTACGCATTTCTTGTTATAAGTAATATTTAATACATTTTTCGAAGCAACTGTTTAATTATGAGAAACTAGTTTCTGATTTCTTATTTTGTTTATTGCACAGATTCGTTATTTTGTAATTCAAGAAATATCTCAAGAAAGCCAATTAAAATGAGCAAGTTGAACAAGTTTACCAAATGGGTAAATTCCACATGATTTTGTGGTTGGTTTTTGTCATATCTGCATAGAAGTGGTGGACCAAGTGTTCGTTAAAGATAAAATAAGACAAGAGACTAAGAGGCAATGCATTCAAGTCATCAAAAGCTGAAGAAAAGTTTCTCGATTAAAATGAGCAACTTTTTGTGAAATTTTCTCTCTTATCTAACCATTTCCGCCGCTTATGGCCAGAAGCCGAGCGTGAGGAGCTCACACAACAAGCCAAAATGAAAGCCGGAACAACTAACAAGCAACAACAATTGGGGCAACTGAGCAGCTCATTAAACAATTGGCAGTTGGTTGGGCGGCTTGTGGGAGGGGGGTGGGTGGTTGCTGCTGGTGGTTTCATAACAAATTAAGAAGCATTCGGGGGTTTGTGTGTGTGTGTGGCCATAGGCCTTATCTTAAGGTTCTGCACGCAGCTCGTTATAAGCGCATGAATGCGTGTTAGCTTGGTCAAAAAAACAAAAGGAAATGTGTAGAAATAAGCACGAGCTTTACATTTGCAGCTGCATGTGGTAAAGGTTTAACGCTTGGACAGGTGCAAAAGTTTGGAATTTATTGTGCAACAACAACAATGGCAATCGAATTCGATTATCAGGCAGACAACTGCTAACTTTGAAGTTGGGGCCCTTGGGCATTTTCGGTTTTTGTCCAACTGTTCAGAGCTTTGTTCTTATACAACACCCAAGGTCCTGTCCCTACCGCATTCTGACTACGATTTATTTGTGACTGTTGAGTGGCTAAGACTCTTAAATTTCTGTGATTTTTGCCTGGAAATGCAAACAATTTACGCCTATGCATTTATTAGGAGTGCTCTAGTGTGAAAGACCGAATAGGAAAAAAAGAAGTTGTTTCTTTAATAACTTTTGTGTTTATTGCACTCTAGATATAAATTATTCTGTGCACAAAGAGTGTATCAAGATCTGTGCATATACAAAATATAACCTCATAAGGTATCAGTATTCAGTATAGTTTAAAATCAATATTGATCGATTTTTGATTTAACATTGAGCTTGCTAGCTTTAGTCTCTGATATCAACAATTTCATACCATCGACTATATTTTATAGGGTCTGATATGTTGCGTTCTGTCTGCTACATACATACTACTCTTGCTGTACATTTTCAATGAGCACTGGGTATATACATACATATAGTAGATATAAACGAATTTATGTTCAGCTCATAAAATGCAATTTGGCCGAAATTGAGTCGAAAATCTACCACTAATGAGTAATTTAATTTTATTTCCGCGCAACGCAACTAAAATGGCCTTAAGCGCAACAGCAACAGCAAATACAATAAAACTAATAACATTACCGCATGTGTGTGTATTAGACGCAGCACTTTGCTGGCCATTTAATTGCATTTTATAGGCATACATAAAAAAAATTACATGGACTATGGTCGCTGCCGAGAACCACGAACCACCAACCGCCAAAAAGATCCACCAACATTGTAGATAATGGCCGCAGCGGCCCGTAATAATATAATAATAGTAATCATTTAGTGGGCAAATTTGTTGGCTGTTCACGAGCCCAAAAACTTTAATGCACACACACACACAAACACACAGATTCACACAATAGCATTGTGTAAGTTTATTAAATGTGTAAGCGCTTTTGCAGTGTTGTTAAATGTTTAGCACACACCTACACAAATGCACGCAACGACAATTGAATAAGTTAGAGATGTGTACGTGTCACGAGCTGTGACCATCGAATACTCGTGCTTTTTGAGTGTTGCTTGTGCCACACTTCAACAATAATTACAATGAAATTTGTAGAAAATTAAAATTTTTTTAAATATATAACTTTATCTAGCAGAACGTTTATATTAAAGTCTTTACTAATTTATTTAAATACTGATTTTTATTTACATCTCTAATAAAGTTGTTTTTTGTATTACTTATTGGGTAATATCAGGAAATATTTTAATCAGCTAATGGCTCTTGTTGTTTCCAGTTCTCTTCACAGTTATTGTGATTGTTTTAAAAAAGGAATTAACTGATTCAATTTTCTGCGATACTTACTGAATTCATTCAAAAGTGCAAAGAATTGTGAAACCTACGATTATATTAATTTAAATAATTATTAACCAAAAATTGTTGACAGAAATTCAAATAATCGGTTCTTTAATACTATTTTGCACCTGTGCAGGAATTTATTGCGTTCAAATTGATTGGTTGCACTAAATACATTTTACAGCCTTATACACAAGATACCAAAGTTATTGTTTTTTTTCGAGATTAATAGAGGACATAATACAATACCCATAGTAATTATGTTATTAGCCAACTTTTCATTACATAATATTTAATAGTAATTGTAAAATAAAATCGAAGCAGTCTATTATAAATACATATTTTTACACTCACACGTTCACCCCTTGGATAATAGCTTTATACGCCTGAATAAAATGACTTTGCCTGAAATTATTATTATTTACGGTGTTATTAAAATAAAATGACTTTGCCTGAAATTATTATTATTTACGGTGTTATTAGTTTTCACAACTACTAAAACAGAAACCGCATTCTAGTCGTCCTTTTCAGTTTCTGACACTGCTAATTAATTTAAGTGCAAAATTTGCTGGCAATCCGAGCAAACGCGGCTGCTGGCAAGGCAATAAAATCAGGTAGAATGGAGCAAACAGGCAGCTAGGAAATAGAGATAAACCATTTGGTTTATGCGTATGACAGCCATAATTTTGGTATCTACGTGCATAAAACCGCAAGAAACTGTCAGAAAACAAAAGCCAAAAAATAAAACGCTCGACAAAAGCAAGTAAAGCAAGTTTAAGCAGAGTAAATTAATATTTACGAATGTGTGCGGCAGAGATTTAAGATCGTACGCTTTATGAAGCAGGCATACAAGCACACATATACATATATGCATAGTCTTCCAACTGTGCCTGCCAGTATGCACAACACACATAAAAGCACACATCCACACAAATGCTCGTAAATTTCAAGACAAAATAAAATTTTCCTCAAGACACAATTGGATGTGGAGCGGCCATAAAAAAACGTAGTGAAATAGAATAGCAAATGGAAACTGAAACTGAAATAGGTACCAGAGTTACCAGAGCCATAAAATTGTACGCAAATGTAAATTGAAGAATCTACTAAATTGTGGACGTATTCCGAGTTTGGTTTATTGCTTATTTGAGACAAGCAATGATTTTTATTTTTTGTAACACGTAGTCATATCTCCAGTAATATCGCGCAGACAAACTGTTGAAAGTAAAACACAAATTTTAATTAACTGCAATTACTTGACGTATACGTTATTTGTAAACTCACGAGTCTTGGGCTTCAATTCGCCCATCTCTCCGCTTAGAGTCTCCAAGACATTCTGCGCCCACAGCCCCCAGCAAATGCATAAAATGAGCAGCAATAATAACTGTAACTGAGCTGGGTACATGGCAAAAACGTATGGCTAAAAACTGCAGCACAGTAGCTTACCATAAAACTACAAAATTATTTCACGCCTAATGCTTAAATGTCATTAAGGCATTTGATGAATTTTCCATTTCGCTCGGCTCTTCGTCACACTCGTACATGGAGACACACCTCAAGGACTTGTCGTGGCGTACATAGCCAAATTTGCAGCCACATCCCAGTCTGCAAGTTTTCGCACAGCTGGTAAAGTAATTTGGCACCGAGCAGCTCGACTCAAAGCAGGGCAAGCAGGCAGGCACCTCATTCTCGCCACAAGCTGTGCGAGGGGTACAAAAAAAAAGAACACTCTGTGAAATAGTCCGCCGTTTGGCTATTTCGCTTACGCATACGTTTATGATAGGGCGCTGCTGTGGCAGCTGCCACCAAGCAGCTGAGCAACGTAAAAGCTCGACGCGATGCAAATGCAAACAGCAACATGACGCAACAACAAGCTCCAACAAGCGCCAACAACCTGCCCGAGGCAACGGAAAACGCTGGCTCTTTACGCTCTTTAAGCAATTCGAGGTGTGCGCTATGGCAATTAGCCAAGTTTGCCAGGCAGTCAACAGCCAAAGCTAGCTGCAGCTTAATAGGTGTGAATATACCTTGGCAATCAAGTATGCACTCATACATAGATACAGGGCAAATCTTTAGCAAAGCCAATTAGACAGAAACATTATATAGAATATCGTATACACTGAGTATATTCAAATAATTATCAATATTCAGTAGTCCTGATAGACTCACAATTAATAAATTATAATGACAAATTTTTATATTTATATAAAATTGTCTAGAAAAAGTGGATTTCTGCTTTGCTCGTATTGCTGTTTTTTGATTTTAAGTTTTTAAGACTTACAATTAATACACAACTTTGTCTGCTTCTTGAGGAAACTTTACAACTTTCGATAAAATTAACTTCGAGCTAATTTATTGGCGATGGAACTGAAATTTATTTGCTTGCATTCAAAAAATATAACTGAATGATTTGCTCATTTTAAGATCGAAGTGCAGTTACTTTAAAAGTGAGTCGTTATTTTTTGTTGACTCGAAAATATTTTGCTTTATTTTGAAAACACCAAATAAAAATGATCGATCTTTTTAAATTTCAGAAAATCCAAAATGACTTTTAAACTGTTGTATACAAATTGTTTGTGTTTCATTCGATTCGTATACAATTTATATATACATACACAAATTTTAAAAACACTAAGCGTTATATTGATTATATAAAACTTAGAATTCTAGTCACCTCATAAAGATGTATTACCAACAGTTATCGGATTTCAGTAAAGTAAAGTAAACTGAAGTGCAGACATTTGTTGGTTTAAGCTATATGGCCATAGCAGTATAAGCTACCATACCATCAGTCAAGTTAAGAGTGTTATGGGCAGCCATTTTGATGCTGTCATATGCCATTTTAGTGGCTAACAATTCAATGGGCAACTTGAAGCTCACAAAATCCATACACAATCAGGCGCACAAAATGGCCAGCCAAAAGGGACAACAAGACTATACAAATGCCACGCCCACACACACACAGGCAGGTAAACAATAAACCGGGAGCGTGGGCGAGCAATACAATAAAACTCAATGCCCCCATGTGGCTGACATGAAAACGGAAATATAAAAATTATACAACACTGGCTACACAAAACTGCACACACAGCTGCACACACACACAAACACACACACGCTCTGTCCCGGAGTGATAAATTACATTATAGTGCTGCATTTTATTATCATTTAAACAAATACATGAAAATGCACAAAACACACAAACGATTCGGGATAAGTTTGGGGTATTTGGGGGAGGGGGGTACTGAGCTCATTTAGCTGTGAAATTTACAGCGAAAATTGTGTAAATATTGTGCATAAAATGGCCGGTTATGCGATTTAAACATGCCAATGCGATTATTACAAGGCAAATGTGAATTATTTTTCGGCGTTCTCGCATTTGCAAAAATCCCAAAGTCACGCCATTAGCAGGCGGCGTATGAATATTTTATAGTCTGCTTTTTGGGGTTGCGTATATTGGTTGCGAATTTTGTATGTGTATTGTAATCGTGAATTCTTAGATAAATCTATTTTTACTTATGCACTTAAGTATATATGAATGTTTAGTTATTCATAAGCTGAAGGCAGTTTATAAGTTAGGGATGAGGTATATTTAACGGACTATACTAAAATTACGTTAGACAAATATTATTACTAAATATTCATATCTATAATTTTAATAGTTATTATGCTCAATTACATGCAACAAATTGTTCCATTAATAAATTATTCAGTTTTTCCGTACTCATATTTTCATAATCTTAAAGCATCATATTCTCTATGACTGGAAGCAACTAAAATTTGCATAAATAAACCATTTTTTGTTTCGTGTGGCGCCTGCCTTGTTCACTTGAGCGATTGCATGGCTGGTTTTTTGCATCCTTTTTATCTCCCGTGGTTCTAAAAATGTTCAAAATGGGTAAAGCAAAGATGTGAAAATGTATATAGCAGGCAAAATCTGTCATCCTATCAACTATCAAAAGGCCAGTCAACATTTATATGTCTGTCTTTCTGACCTCAGGAGCTACAAGAGCTAGAGTTATTCAATTTTCTATGTTAGTATTTATTATTTAATTTCTATATTTTCAAATTTGGCGTTTTGCGTATAATAATTTTATTGAATACTTACTTTCTAAGAATACATTTTAAACAAATACATTATACTTTCTTTTTTGTTAACTTGCAGACAGGGTGTCAACTAGTCGGGCCTTTTTTTGCAAGATTATTATTGTTTTATATTTTAAGTAGTACTTTTTTTAAGCACTATTTTGGATAGCACAAGACTATTTGACAATGGACAAACAACAATATAAATTTGGCATAACTAATTCAGGGATACAACATGTTTGCCAAGTCTTAAGTATTTTATGCTCCTTTTATGAAATCTATTTGCATAGATAAAAGTAAGTAAACTTGAGATGGATACCAAATATTCTAAGCTAAAGCAAATCTAAAACAATCAAGAGAATTAAATTATGATAGTTGAGTACACTGTGTGTCATGTGTCAAACATAATAAATTTTGTCAGCCCAAAACGTGTTGTGTGGTGTTTGTCATTTTATCATTTATCAAATGGAACTTTAGGCACTGTGGATTGGGTTGTGATTTCAGGCATTAAATCATTGACAGTTGCTCATGTTCTCAATGGATTTTCTATTATTTGCAGCAGCAGAACTTGAAACAGCTACCCAAAATAATAAATGAGAAGCAAAATAAAAGAACAACAAGGAATTATGGGGTAGTAATTTATTATTTTTTTTAAAGCACAACGTTGAAAGCTAATCTATTTTAAGTGGCTGTAAAGCATTCAAGGCAAACTCGCCGCCATGGACCGGATATGTTTTTTATGTGTATATGTGTGTGTCTGCGTGCGAGTGTGCGTGTGTGTATGATTGTGTGCTAATAAAATGTAGCATAATATTTTCAGTTTAGACATTGGCTAGTCTCAGAGTGGCTGTGTGTGTTTGTGTGATAAGCGTTGTGTAAATCCCCAGAATAAGCAAAGACATAACGTACAACACACACACACACACCCACACACAGACAAATCCCCTTAGCCAGCACATATATATAAGAGCTGAATAGCTTAGGATAGTCCTGAGCTGAGCTGTCCGCTCTCTTTTGGTCACTGACCATAAATTCAACTAAAATATATTTTGACATTTTGCACGCAAAGCGGTTGATGAGCGTGGTCCAAGGTGGTGGGGCGGGGAAGGAGTAGGCTAACTAAGCGTATTGCCCTTTGAGATCTCGGGGTGCAAATGGGCCAAAGGGAGCTCACACAGTTATACAAAGGTCATTGCAAGGACCAGGCCGGCCGCATTTCCTATGAAGTGTTAACATGCGATAACAGCAACAGCAGCAGAGCCAGCATCATTCCACAAACAACAAATACAATAAATGATACCAAATGCTGATGATGGGCCCAAAGATGTGCTATATGCTTTAAGCGTTGAACTAGAGATGGAAGTGTGTCCAATTTTAGTTGAGAATACTCGTGTAAACAAGAAATTTCAACAAAGGCAAGCAGCATGCACGTATTTAGTATTAAAAATTTATTTTTTCGAATAAATATATAAATTATTTATAACTTTGTTTAGTGTTAAGCTGACTGGCTTTAGGTCAATGTTGGTTATTTATTTATTTAACCAACCATCATGAAAACAACGTACAAGCAAACAAAATTTGTGCAGGTTTGCAATCAGCTTGTCAGTTACACAAAGCTATAGCTCGTTGGAAATTCCAACGCGAAAAGAGGGGAACAATAAATGCAAGCAAAGTAAGGCCACTTTATGTCTGCGTGCAAGGTTTTTAAATTAATACAAAAAATATATCAAATAAAAAATGACTTCAATAAACAAATAATACCAAAATCTGATTGCTAGACAAACTGTATCATCATCATTCTATATGTTAATACTAGCATTTAGCGTGTTCGTGTCACATGAAAACCACGAGATATGCTCCACTCTATACTGGACATTCTAGACTCCCAAACTCCTGAACTTTAGAACTCTATGTATTTATCATTTATTGCGCTGTCATTTGGCATTGTTTCGGTTTTGCAGTGAGTTGCTAAGGCAGTTAATGAAGTGAAATGGCTTGAAAATGATGATAAAGCAAATCAATGGTTGAACATTTATCAGCTTCATCTTTAACTTCATCTATTTTGTTGCTTAGTTGGTTGCAACATCAGAGTTAAGCAAATGTTGCATCATTTAAGGATTTTGCTTAGTTTCTGTGGCATTTTTATGCATCTCTATTTTTTGCCAAAGCGCTCACCAAAGTATTTTAATTGCTCTTTTTAGCAGCAAAAAATTCCTTTCCATGCTCGTAAACTGGTGTAAGAAATTGTTGTGGCAGACTGTTTGGCGGAGGGCGTGGAGGTGGGAGGCGTGTGACATAATTGGCGACCGCTGTGCTGAGCTGTTGGGTTGGGTTTCGCTGTCAGAGCTATAAAAATGTGCAAAGTATTCCATTTCCCGAGTATACTATACATTATAAGACACAGCAGCCTTGGCTTGCTATAACTTTAAGACCTTGGGAGGCAGCAACCTGGCGCTGGTTTTTTAAGATTTTTAATTCCGCGCAACAATTTTGTCAACTTTTTTTGACATTTTATTTTGTTGATTTTTTCTTGAAACTTTTCATATTTTCTTTTATTGCACTCAACTTGGCGCGTAAATTTAAATGAAATGTGATTTCTTTTTCGTCCTTGGGCAACTAAAAGTTGCAAAAATTACTTTTGGTTTTTGTAACTTTAGTGTAGTAAATCATAGTAAAGTAATCCCCACTTTAGATGAGTCACTTAGTTCAGATGAAGCCCAGGCAATTGTATTTGTTTGCCCCAACTGTCATAACACACAATGTCAAGGGTATTTAGAAGAGCTTTAAAAACAATATTAAAGCAAGGATGCAGTGGTCGAGTGTGTTTTACTAAGCATGTCTTTTACTCAAGCTCTACAATAATTGAATGCCAAATCAGCCTGCAGTGAGTACAGAAAAGAATATGTTTTTCAAATAAAGTAAGTAAGCCTTTCAAAAACGATGTCAAATTTATCCCTTAAACTTGAGAGGTTTTTTTGATTGCACGGAATAATGCCGAAAAGTTTAATCTTTCAAAATTGGCAAACAATTTTTCGCTTTAATTTTACTTTGTATCTTTTTTTTTGGGGATACAATTTAATTTTGTGTGACATGGCCAGGAAAAATGGTCAAATGATTTTCAACAATGTCATTTTCTTGATGTTTTCTTTTATGTTGTTTTTATAATTTATACCCACCAAAAATGGGTAAAAGGGGTTTAATAAAGTTTTGATAGACAGAAGGCAGCATCTCCGACCACATAAGGTATATAAAATCTTGATCAGTATTATCGGTCAAATCGATGTGGCCACACCTGTTAAAAAAATATCGACATATTTAAATGTCTGACCAGTGTATCTGTAAAGCTATAAAAGCTGGACTTTTTCAAATTGATTTGGTCAATTGTGTTTGACTTTTTGTACACCTTCCCTGATTCACCAAAAATTAAAAACTAAGTATTTTATTAACATTAACATTGCGATTTTGAATAAAAGGGCTGATTACAGGGTATCTACTCTCGACTAGAGCATTCTAGCTTGTTTTTTTGGTGCCTTAGCTGAAAAATGCTGATTGAAATGGAAGAAAAACAGACTGTGGCTAGGCGACAGGCCTGCTTTTTAGCTTTGCCTTTGTTTGCTTTAGTTTATTTATTTTCTTGTTTTGTTTTCTTCTTTTTTTTTCTTGGCTGATTTGATTTCGTGGCGCTGCCATTGTCCTTGGCAGGTTTTTTGTAAATGTTCGCACTTTAATCAAATGCCAGCTAATCTTTTGGGCAGCATCGTTGCTGTTGTTGCCCCGTTGGGATTTGTTTTCTTAGGCTTTTGGGGACAGCAGCTAGACGAAAGTCGTTTAACGCATTACGTATACGCCATGTTGTTGTTACTGTTGTGCTATGTGGCAGCTTCACAACAAGCTGCAACACTTGAAATAAATGCCGAAAATATTTCGGCTTTTGTATACGACGGCATATCAGTAAGTGGCCAGTTAGAGGTGACTTAATTGAGCTTTAATGGAAAATAGCAAGTGGAAACTGTGAACTGCAGTAAATGGTCAGCATCCAGTGCACAAAGTGCTCAAATTATAATTTAATTAAATTGTGAAACACTATGCATATTTATTGTTGCCAGAGACAGGATTCTTGAACCCAAAGACACGCAGACACACACACACACACACACATACTCACAAGCTTACACGAAGCTCTGCTGCAATGTTAGTTGCATGCCAGACACGTTCTCAGTTGGCAACTGTATTTGTTGTAGCTACCGCTTTACATGTGCAACAATATGCCACAACACAATGGGGCGAGTCGTGCAGCAAGTCCGTGCAACGAGGCGTATGAGTGTTGACTACCGCCACTCTAGAGAGTGACTGGGAGGTGCTAAGGGGGGTGATAGTCTTTGTGTCAATGTGTTCGCTTGGCTTATTATGCTATTGCATGCAAGGCCGCAGCAAATCATGACAAATGAAAGCATAAAGAAAGACACAAAATGTTAAATGTAGATGTGTTATTATGCTAACGTGTAGGCGTGGCAGCGCCAAGAACAAATATACACAGTTCAAAATTAGTTTTCTTTGTAATAAACCGATTGATTTTAATATTATTTCCATTAAAGAACTCAAGAAATTTAGTTGTTTAATTTTATTTCAATTTCAAAAACTAAATTTTTTATAAATTTCAAGTTTTAGTTGACTAAGAAAATTAGGAAAATGCTTGGTTTCCCATCAGACGAAGCTTAGTTAGTGCTTACCCCAAAAATGTTTCTGAGTTCGATTTCCAATTCCATTTAACAAAAAATTATACAAAATATTATTTATATAGTTTTAAGCTTTGATTTTTTTTTATAGCTAAATCATTGATTTAAAAAAATGTTTACTTTTGGAATACATTATAAGGTATTTAATTTAAAGCAAAATATTTTACTGTGTACATATATACATATTTTTAGCCCACAAAAAATCTAGAAAACATGCAAGCAATTGTCTTTACACGTCCTTTGTTGTTGTTATTTTTGTTGTTGTTGTTGGTATGCTAACAATTGGTAAACACACACACACTGTCGCACACACGCACGTGTTCTTTGTTTGTCTTGCCTCGTTTTGTGTTTATTTATTTACTCAACTATATGTCGCCTTGCTGTGTTGGATCATAATGTGTTTATGCCAAGTGTTTATCCAATAACTTTTTTTCATTCTGGCCGCAGTTGTGTGGCCCACAGGCTCACCTCAGGCATTATACTTGACAAATTACGCATACGCCGTGTGGGCTGCGGCCAATTGATGTGAAATGTCATGACATAAATAAATGCACCCGCATCTCGAAAGCTTTAAGTGTAATTTATCTGGTACTATTGTTAAATTTTATTTGTGCAGCTTTTATCGGCATTGCACACGACATTGACGCAATGGCCCTGTGCAAGCCTGAAATCAAAAACAACAACATTAACAATGTTGCCATGAAACAGCAACAAGGTTTAAGTAAATAAATTTCAAGTATTCAATAAATTTGCGCATTACACTTATCACATATTAAAACCTTTTTTTTCAATAAACCAATATTAAAATAGCCATTGAAAAGCCAATAAATAAAAAACCCATGATAGTCAAAGGCTAATACACTCATTAAATTGTTTTTTTTTTTGTTTTTTACATCGAATCTCAAATAACTTCTTTGCTTATTGTCCGATCGTTATGAAATTTGTAGGACATAAAGATAGCATATAAATGTGTGAGTGTGTCTCAAATCCGAACGTCAAACCTCCAAAAAGTTGTATTTGTAGGGGATTGTATTCATATATACTAATATTCATACCAAATTTGGTGCATCTAGCTCTAAATTCTTTCAAGTTATGCCCAAAAAACGCTGGTCTGGAATCTAAATTTATCGATAACTTATACTTTATACAAACTGAAGACGGACAGACAGACGGACATGGCTAGATCGACTCGGCTGTTGATAGTGATCAATAATATATGTACTTTATGCGGTCGGAGATGCTTTCTTATGCCTGTATAAAAAGCAATCACGTTTGTCATTATTTTATAAAAGTTATATATTAAAAATCAATTTGAACTTTATAATATTCGCTCTGAAATACAAACTTCTGCATGAAATCATAACAATTTATGGACAATAAATATGTGGTTAAATCATACATACACTATATTAAGAGTATAAATATTTGTTTTACAAGTCTCATATAGATTTCAGTTATGTTCAAGTGTATAATACGATTACTCATTATACAGTAGGATTGAGCTAAAATTACTTTTGCCACAAAAAGGCAATCATGTCAAGTAAACTCCACTTGATATAAAATAACAATTAATTTATTTCAAGTATAATTTAATTTCTGATGTGCATAATGTAGAAAACGTATTTAAAACTAAAAGGCTAGCAATCACTTGCAAAGGATTTACGGCAAACTATAATAATTGGTCAAAAGCTTGGCCAAAACCGCAGGGCGTTAACAGCAATAACCACAGAAGGGATCACAATTCCGCAAAGCTCGGTGGGTGGCACAAATATGTTTATGCTTAGATGAAATCGTTATTAACACAGCAATTACATTAACAATTTGTTGTTGTAGATTTTAAAGGCAAGCTTATATATTTTAATTACTTTAGGCAATTTATAGAAATCACTTATTGCAAATGCAATTAAAATATAAAGAAATATTTTGTTATTAATATGTAGGCTAAGATTCGATACGTTTAAGCTACATGGGCAAGAGCATTATTATAATTGCGATATACTTTAGGCAATTTATAGAAATCACTTATTGCAAATGCAATTAAAATATAAAGAAATATTTTGTTATTAATATGTAGGCTAAGATTCGATACGTTTAAGCTACATGGGCAAGAGTATTATTATAATTGCGATATCCCCTACAGACTTATCTTAGTAAATGTAACAAGCTAAATTGAGTCAAAATAAAAAGTTAAAAGCATTTTACATGACACTTGTTATTTCCGCTGCGGCCTCCATTCGGCCTTATATACCAGGCAGCAGCTCCATAAATTGGCAGTTGCGAAACGTGAGACGAACAGGTAACAAGTAACAGTTAACCGTTAACATGACTCGTATAATTATCGCAATTGGTATGTTTGTTCTGTTAACAACAGTTGCAGCTAAACAAGAGTGAGTGAGAAATTGGGAAAGCAAAGTGTGAATTCAATTAACAGTTTGAGATTCTTTTTTCTGTTTTAGTAATGATCCAGCTGAAGTACTGAGACTGGGTTATAATCCCACCTATGATCTTTGGTTCTTTCTACCTAAAGGTCGACCAGAACATGTTCCCGACTCAGTCAAGGATGCCTATGAAGAGAAGAGAACTGGAGGCGTTTGCTACAAAGCCCAAGACGATTGGTTTTACTGCGCCACAGGAGAGAAGATAATTTCGAAATAATGTGCTTAATGCTTAAAATATTACTCACTGCTGTCGGACTTAAATTCGTTAAATGAATGACAATATTTTATGAAATATACCTGTAAAGACAAAAAATAAATAAAATTACTCTCATGATCACATAAAAAATATACGAGTAGATTTTAAAAAAATGGGAAAAAGGGTATAATGGTTTTGTGCAAAAGTATGTAACATGCATAAGAAAGCCTCTCCGACCCCATAAAGTATATATATTCTTCATCACTATCAATAGCCGAGTCGATTTAGCCATGTCCGTCTGTCCGTCTGTATGAACGAGGGTTTCTCAGAGACTTCAAAAGCTAGAGACTTCATATTTGAAATATAAGTTCAAGACAATACAAACTTATCATTTTTTTTTCAATATCTCAACCCGTTCAAAAGTTATCGATAAATTAAGATTCCAGAACAGTGCTTTAAATGTATAGCTTCAAAGTTATAAGAGGTGCAAGCACCAAATTTTGTATGTATATTTTCCTATTGAATACTGAATTAAAAAATACTTCACTTTTTCGATACCACTCCCCTATCTCCAAGAAATCGAAAAATACGTATTTTTAGATGTATGACCTTAAATTGTTTACATAGTCTCACATTTATATGCCATCTTTATGTACTACAAATTTCATTACGATCAGACAATAAACAAATAAGTTATTTACGATTCAATGTAACATAGTTTTGGGGCCAAAGGATGAAGAAGAAGCAAAGCAACGGCATCAAGCGCGCAGCCAGCTGCTAAAGAATTATGAATGTTAGAACTGGGTTTAGGGTATCTCCTAGTCGGGCACTCTCGACTAGAGCACTCTTACGTGTTTTGTTTTAAACAACAATAACAAGTAGATAGAATCATTGACTATAGAGCAAACGTTTTACAAGTTAAATGCATTATGCAGTGTCACGAAAAAAAATAAAAACAATTTTCAATTTGTTAAAAACCATTTGAAATAAACAAAACATAACAAACGACAAAACGTACAAAACGCTTTTTTAAAATTACAAAAGTGTAACTTTCAAAACAAAATAGAGGACAAAATAACGCGTGGAAATCAGTTGCTATCCAAATAAAGGTAGTTGAGAAAAATGTGGAAACAATATAGTTATGAGGCCAACCAGTTTCAGCGTAATAATTAATACTTTTTGCATTTCGTATCACATGGCAAGCTGAGAAAGAAATTGAAGTTGCAGTTAGTAATATTGTATTTACTTTCGCAGCGGAAAGCAGCAAAAAAAAAAATTGAGAAATTGTATTGCTACGCTGCGGGGCTAGCAGACAGCTCGTATACATTTGACTGCGACTCCGACACATTTCTTTCAATGTTTATTTAGTGTATATTTTGGTTTTTTTTTTGTGGCACTGCAGCACGCAAAGGAAATGAAATATGAAATAATTTATGAAAAGAGATGGCTACAGCTGAGGCGTTAGGGTTGTGCAGTCAAAATTTATGATTGCTATACCAGATAGAAGTACATCAGGCAGCAGTGAAAGCGGCTTTTTGATGGCTTACTTATTGTTATTGTTATTGTGAGCGTTAAGTTTTCTGGCTTTATTAAAGTCAGACCAAATGTTGCGCGTTGACAGGCAACCAGCGGCAAGAAAATAACAGCCAGACAAGAGAAAATACCAGTTCACTCATAAGAGTATGCGACGAGGAGATACTCTGTAATAATATATATAATTTATTCAGTCTGATATACAGTTTATTATCCGGTTGTTATGAAAAGTGCAGAATATATAAATGAGATCCAAAAATATGCCGTCAAAAAGCAAGGCTTTAGGTTATATAAATAAAATAACAACTAGTTTTCATTAATTTGCGGATAGGTTGGCGTAAGTATAGAATGCTGATTACAATATATCTTTCTACCTATTACATACTTGTTGTATGCCAACCCTTTAACCCCTTAAAGCGCATAAAATGGTAGAGGGCATACAAATCCTAGAATATGCAGTCACATGTGCAACAAAAACTGGCAACAGACAGCTGCAAAATGAAGTGCGTGTAAAAGAGTCGATTCGTTATTGTTGTTGCTCTTTGATGTTCGTGTGCAGAAAAATAATAAACAAGCCAAGTTTCCGACAACTGTTCTGTTCATCTGTACCGAATTCGCTCGGAAACGCTGCCTTAAAAAACAAGCCAACAAAAAGTGGATAATAATAAACACTGTGAAATTTCAAGAGCCAGGCTAAATGGCACATGTGTTGTCTCATATTTCGCAAAGAATTCACGCCCCAAATGTATGCAACTTTTTGTGGTTGTGGACATAACGCATACGTAATTAGTGAAACTTTAACTTAAATTTGTATGGGATAGAACGGCTATCTTACAAATATATACGAGACGAGAATATTGTAAAACTCTCTTAAATGTTTTTAAAGAGTTACATGCAAGCAACTTAAGGCACACATAGCAATAAGGGAAAGTTTATAACTATTTTTGAGTCAACTAATTATGTTATGCTTTAGTTTTGCATTTTATTTAAGCATGTGCAGCATCATAAGTATTCAATGGTATATTTTCTGAGGAAAGTTAGCAACTCTGGCATTAAAAGTATTTTTTAATATGATAACTTCGAAATTTTGACAAAATGCACAAAGTTTTCGTGGCAGGCCGCAAAAACTATTTGCAACCAATCAAATTGGCATTCTGGCTGTCGAACTTTTTTCTGTGGCACAGAGACAAGCACACACACACACACACACAGACACGCACACAAAGTCATTCAATATCAAACAGTTATTTCATCAGCTACGCAAAAAAAAGATAAAATTTTTGGTTTTTACCATATTTATATTGCAACAAAATGCCAAATAAACGTTTTTGCTCTAGTTGTGGCTTTTCACACACACACACACGCACTCACACACGCACAAACGCACTCACACACATGCACATGCACATGCATTTGAGCACACAGTTTCACAGAGTGAAATTGAAATTGTTTTGAGAGTTGCATTACCGACGAGAACATTTCTGCGCAGGCAATTTTTGAATATGTTTGTATTGAAGTTCGAGATGAGCGCGTGAGGAAGTTATTAATTTCGAAACTCATGCGATAGTTACCCATTAAGCTAAATACAGAGTTATGTTTTACGTGTGCCTATTAAAAATTGCAATAGTTTTAACAATCATTATAAATCAAATTAACAGGAACATGAGAAAGTTGGTGCTTAAGTGTGAATTATATAATAAAGAAATGTTATGAATATACATATATATTCTAACTTATATTAACTCGTGCAAATAACATTTCTTAAGTACAAATTCTAGAAAATAGTGAACAAACATATTTAGGGATTTTCTATTTTATATTTTGCACACCTTCTTCTACCCATCTCTAGTCTGAAGTGGATTTTAGCACATGAATCTTATTGTGTTTTCCTGAATTTTGCTGCACATGAATTTTGTATTCACCTAAACGTTTTAGATTGTTTCCTGAACCGATTGGTTCATATGCACTTTGACAGATTAAATTTGCCATTAGGGTTGTTCGGGGCTAGCATGTTTTGGCTTTAAAGCTGTTGCCAACGATGCAATAGATCAGAAGTCGCTCTTTGTTTTGGACAGCTTGCTGCTGCATCATAAATATTTATGAATTTTCCGAGTATGATGCAGCATCATAATAAAAAAGATTCAGAAAAAAAAGAATAAAAATAAAAGAAATGCCAACCAAAGCGCAGAGCAATCAGATCAGTCACAAGAGAAGCAGATGCAAATGAATGAGTGTAAAGAAAAGAGGTGTAGGGATGGGAGGGTGGGAGGTGAGAGAGCGAGAATAAGGAAAGCAAATCGCTGGAAGCCAAAAGTTGCAGCAGTGTGAAAATTATACTCGTTGACAATAAGCAGCCGCAGCAACCGTGGGGATTGTCACAAAAGATTCCAATTCACATTTTCTATAGAGAGTCACGTCAGGGATTTATATATGGGAGCATACGGCAGCAGACATGTTTACCTTGCATACTTTCTCATTTTACCTGGTCAACCAGCACATGACAAATATGCAAATGGAATATAATGATGCGGCTGATGGGTTTTAGAATACTGCAGATAATGGGATTTGTGAGAAGGTTTGTTGTTATATAAACAGTAAAGAGTGAGATATTAGGCGAGAGATAGCGAGAGTGAGAGAAAGAGAGATTATGCAACTTCAGCAACTTGACTAAGCATTAAATGAAATTTATTGCATATACTTCATGCAACTTATATAGCGGACAACTTTTGTGTGCAGTAGTGAAAGTTGCGGCTTTAAGTGAAATGTATTGCATAATACAACTAAGATTGCAGAAGTCTGATACGTTATTTGATAAAACCAGCCAGAGCAAAAAGGTTTAAATTGTAAATCTACTTTACGGCTTTACAAAATATATATTTCATTTACTTAATACCATTAGTCTTTACTCGGCTTTAAAAATGAATACTCAAAGATTTTATGTGCTTTTTAAGTACAAACAGTAAATAGCCTTCTGTATGCTCAAGTGTTGACTAATTGCTCTTTTAAGCCCCGGCTTCATCCAATCTACATGTGCAATTTTCAGCTAGTGGAATTGTGGTGTGTGTCCTGACCTCTTGAGGTGGTATTTATGTTTAAGTGAATCCGTTACCGCTCGCAATTGCCGCATAAAATTTGCATTTCTTCTGTTGACACAATTGCGAGAATGCACCATAAAGTTGGCACCGCAATGATATAGCTGCATACGGACGTAACACCACACAAACATATGTGTGTGTGTGTGTGTGTGTGTGTGTACATACATATGTGTACAGGGTTGCCGCACATTGTTCACAAATGCCCAAGAGGAGGCTCGGTTTTTGCCAGTACTGCCTGACTCTTACCACACAGCTTTCAGATCGTTTTGTGCCGGATATTTACGATTTACAACACGTATACGAAATGCAACGGCATCGGCATCGGCAACTAGGACTCGACTGCACCATCGACGGCTGCTGCTGACTTGGGCGCTGTTGGCGGGCGTTAATGGTTTCGTGTTGTTGCATGACAACAATAGCAATAACACGGCGAGATAAAATAAGAGCAGTGGCAAATGGGTTGACAAGCCTGTATACCCTGTGGCTATGGCTTTAGATTGTTTTTTTAATTTATAGCTATGTTTATTTTATATGTTTCAAATATTCAAAGATTATATTTTATGATAACACAGTCTTCGGTTTTAGATTGTACATATTTTGAATTGATGAGACTAACAATATAAGTTCAACTTGCTAGACATGTTTAATCTGAAAATCATTATTAAATGTTGTTTGCCTTATTTTCTTAGCACAGCTATGGGGTAATATGTAGGATTTTAAAAATTGTTAAGACTTCATCTCAGTGGCTGTATATTTACCCAGTAAGTATACCCCAATGCAGCTTTAAGTACAGGGTATTACAACAACAATGGCGTACCAAAAGTACCTATACAAACGATTCCTGGCAAATAGTGTGCAATGTGTTGGCTGGCGCCTTGAAGTATGCAACACAAGTTGGCTTGACAATTATTGTGACGATGCCATTGAAATTCAATTTTGTATGCGGCGTGTTGTGTGGCACAGCCCAGGTCCTGATGAAAAGTGACCGCCATTTTTAGCTTGGGGGTGGATGAGTTGGGATTTTACTTCTTTTATGCTTCTCACTTTTGTTTACAGAATGTGCAATTTTATGCACCATACACAATGCTTTTCACACAGCGCGTGATTGTGCGTAAATTTCCGAGGAGCACTTGTTCCATGTGCTCTGCAATTGCAATTGCAGCAGATTTTTGATTTATTGTATCACACGTTTTGCTTGGATGCCAGTTGAATGTGGCATGCCACACATTTCTGCTGGAATGAAGCCAGTCTTCAAAATGCAATTAGCTGCAGGTTTGCCGAGCACTCAAATGGAAAAAACATAGCTGTTGGCAAAATACTTGCGGCGTATGAGTGAAATCGGAAATAGGGTTGTCATGGTATATAGGATGATAAATAGAGATTTACTTTAGCGTTTACACATGGTAGTTGGTTGACCTTAAAATTTGTTTTAAAAAAATGGAGTTCAATTTGTTTGATTTTTTTCAACAATGTAAATATGCCTAAAAAAACTGAATTATATATAAATTTGTAAATGTTTACTGAAAATTGCTTGTAAAATATATATTTTGCAAACATTTTTTTCAGTTACTAATATTTACATTCGTATTAACTTAATATGTTTGCCTGTTGCCGCAGGGTTTATTTGGCTGCAGAGTGCTTCGAATTAAAGAATATCTCAACATAATTTCAATTTCCATGAAAAACAGAGACTACACAGAGGAGATTATGCTTAAACCTACTTAGGCCTGCAAATTTCCTGTGTGGAAAATATAAATCCTGAAAATGCTAAGGATACCTTAAACTCAATATTGGTATATGAAGCGGTCCAGCTATGGTTTTGTCAGTTTTCATTTGTGGCCTAGTCTTGATTTGCTTACAAATGGCACATGTATGTGTGAGTCATTAACCAAAGCCAAAGGTCCTTTTCAGCATTATCAACTTGAGCGTCAGGAGGCCAAAGATACCAGAAAAACCACGAGACAAGTAAAAAGCTCAAGCCGAAACACAAGATATGCAAATTTTGTTGCTGTTGCTGTTTGCTTTTGTCTGCTTTTTTGCTTAGATTTGCCATTTGCTCGAGCACACACACACATGCGCACATATTCTGCAGTACGCTTATTTCTCGTGTATTTCTTGACAATTTGCGCTTTGGTTGTTTTGCGCTGGTTGGGGCATTTTGATGCCTTGGGGCTGCGGCTGTTGCTGCCCCTGTTGCTATGTGAACTACTTGGCTGGTATTTGCCTGCTGATGCGTATCATGGTTCCGGCAGACAGACTGACACACACACATACACACACACACATGCTAAGCTTCAGAATGGACCATAGAATCAATAAGCATTTGAATAAAGATATGTTAAGGGGCTCGGGGAGATATGAGGTAGTTTTTCCAGGCACGTTTCTGGATATATTTTCGGCACAGCTGTTTGGGCCAAGCCACATTTGCATAAGCAGGCAAAGGGCAGGTGTCATAATAGTCCTGCTTGGTATATGCCACACACACACATATGCATTTATATATAAACCTATATATATATATATATAATATATGTTTATCAAGTGGCACAAACCTAATTATATACGTGGTGCTGTTGTTGAACTGAAATTGAGAGAGATACCAAATAAATCCCAGTGCTGCATCAGCGCAAAGTCCCAAATCCAATAAGTAAATCCGTAAGCCAAAGCAAAGGCACAACACAAACACACAAAACGACCAAAAAAGGAAAATAAGAAGAATAAAAAAGGTGGTAGCAAATAATCTGCCACGGCGTCAATTTCCAGCACAACACAACACAACAAAGCACACACACACACCCACACACACAGTCAGCTCCCAATGAACATCATAATAATAAGCCTTGGGAATACATATAAAGTGTGAAAAAATATGTATGAGTGCATCTGGGTATGCTATTCGATTAGGGTATACCCTGTGCAGAGTAGTAAAAGTACGGAAATTTGGTTTTCGAAATGCTGCCATAAATGTACTAAATCTTTTTTTTTTTAATTTTTTATAGTTTTTTTTAATAATGTTTCTAATGTCTTTTTTTGTAGTTGTCATTTTTGCAAAAAACATGAGAATTTTCCCTTTACTTAGAGCTGGTATAGTAAGTAGGTTATGTAAGAAAATTCTACGATCTCACATATTATTTCGTTCAAAGACTACCTCTGCACATATGTATAATGGTAGTTTTGAAAAACACTCATGTACACCTCGCAGCTTTGCTACAGGGTATAAAAGGACAATATGTGCTACGCAATATGGTACAAAAAAAAAAAAAACAAAAGCACTTGGCGCCTGATGTGATTAAAAGTAATTAAAATACAGCGTACTTTTGATGAATTACTGTAAGCCGATGACAAAGTCGACGCCTTATCAAATGTGATTAATTAATGATGTGGCGGACGACATGTTTGTTTGTGTATGTGTGTGTGTGTCTGAGCGTTTCTTTTGTTTAATATTAAGTGCGAATTCGTATGTAATGCAGTAAGGACATAAATCATGCCAAAAGGCTGATAAGCTGACAACCTTAAAGACTTTGGCTTTAATACACTTTCTGATTTTTTGTAATATAACTACATAATTACGTCTGCTCGTATAATTGCGAATATTAATTAATACTTATGTATGCATGTATTCAACGTGTGAATTGCTTGCCCCGTCGCATACAATATTCAATTCCATGTAATAAATTGACTTCATTGATGCAATGTAAGGAATATTATACATAGAAATCTTGTTACAATTCAAACGTTGTAGCTCAAAGACATTGACTAGGACTTACCCTGTAAACTGGTAAAAAATTTGCTAAAATATATTTGTATTCTACAAACTTATAAGGCAGGATATAAAGAGGATGAAATGCAATGCGTGTATTAAATTCCAGACCAATAAATAAATGTCACATCTAGAAAAAAATATAGTTTATGGGAAATGTCTGCTTAATCTCTTAGATGTTTTTAATGGGTATATGTCTAACAGCAAATAAGTATATAGTGACAGAATTTATCAATATTTCACTCAGTATATTTTATATGCTAAGCTGCTTTAATGCAACTAATAGAATCAAGGAGAAAATATTACTGAAGCTATTTTGCTATTCAATAACTCAATTGGTAACTTCTTTTGTTAATAGTTTGCATACCTTAAGCTTATTTTATTTAATTGACTTGCCTGAGAATAATATACTTTCAGTCCATTAAAATTAAAGTCAATATGCGTCAAAGCACTCCAATAACAACAACAACAACAACAACAGCAATAACCACAACAACAAATTTGCATAGCTGTTGTATAAACTTTTGCACAAGTCTCATTCATGTTATATTCTTGACGTGCTTTTGTTGCTATTGTTGTAAAAGGGCAAAAACTGTGCAAAAACTTTTGGCGAGTGGCTCTGCATTTGACGGACTTCGAAATTTGATAGCAGTAGCGTTCTGCAGCCGACTTCATCTCACCAAAAATAAAAACCAAAAACAAAAAAATGGGAAGAACGGAGCGTTAATATTCAAAAGCGCACAAAACTTTTGGGCCTCAACTGTTGCCCGAGTACATAACGGAAATGTGAAGCATCCGCAGTTGAGAAAACTTTTTGCGCACTTCACGTTCCCAAATTTGCATAGAACATAAATAATAGTTCAAACCCATGAACTTTTTAAAAAAAAAAGTGCACACATTTTTTTTGTTTGGTTATTAGGCAAGTGGTAGGTGGGTGTTTTTTTTTTTGGCCAGGAACTGTGCTGCGTCTGGGATCTAAATTAAAAGTTTTTCGCGAAATTTTAATAAACTGCGCTCCACTAAATGCCACAATGCCAGGCGGTAGAGCACTAAACGTTTTGTGGCCACAAACACGTTACGCATACGACGTGTGAGCCCGCAGCAAATTTTAATTGGCTTTCTCGCGGCTTTTAGTTGATTTTTTAGTTTATTTTTAACTCTTTTATTTTTTTTATTTGGGGTTAATCAATTTTTGAAGTTCGCAACAGAGTCGCATGTATGAGGAGCAAAGTTCCAGGAATTTTGATTTGCCGTTGGTTTGATTAAAAACTTTAGATGGTTTCGGTTTTAAGGAGTTTGTGGGTTTTTGTTTATATTTACTTTTTAGGTTAGTTGTTGACTGCGATTATTGTACAACTTTGTTGTACAACTTGCAGCGCTCAAAATTGCCCTTTCAACAATTACAATGTCTGTAAAGTTCGCCCTTGGGGGCGTTGAAACTTTGGGACGGGCGGGATTTCGTTCTCGCGTATTTTCTATTAGAATAGTTTTTTTCCAGGTTCGCAGGTAAAAGTTTAGGTTTTTAATTAGTTTTAGTCGCTTAGCGCCAGGGCAATTTGTTATATAGGGTTTCAGTTTAATACATAAATCTTTACAGCTCTGATGTCTACTCTGCGGTTGATGTGGGACTTGACTTTGTTGTTGTTGTTCTTCGCCTTTTCTTGTTCGCTTTCTCGGTTGCGACTAATTGGCTGAAACTTGTGCCGAACGCTTTGTAACAATTTGTAAAGTGGAAAAATTCGACGTCTACTGTGTGTCAAAATTGTGTTCTTGCTACGCAAATAAAAGCAACAACAATTTTACTGAAATGGGCCTAGAATTTATGTAATTGAAACCTTTAAGAGTTGAGCCTTAAGAAAAATGTATCAAGAAGTGCATTATAAAAATATTTTGTGAGCTATTATGGACTTGCCTTCAATCAACTGGCAGTCAAAAAGGAAATATTGTTACTTATTAAAAGTTTGTATTTTATATCAATCAAAAATGTAAGAGTTTAATTCTACTCTTGAAAAGCTTCAAAGCTTATTATGTTTAATTTTCAATCTATAAGGGGTTTTCTTAAATACATATAATATCGGAAAAAATAGTGATATACAGTATTAAATAGGTGTTTATACGATCAATACCTTTAGTTAAACAAAAATGAAACGAAAAAAATCCTAAATGTTAGCACACGAAGAAAAATGCTTGAGCATGAGCTGACAAATGCTAGAATGTCTATCGAGTGCTTGACAAGACACTTGCCTGCGAGTACATTTAATGAAAACGAGTAGGTTTCTGTGCATGTGTGTGTGTGTGTGTGTGTGTGTATGTGTTCCAAGGCAAACATAGAATAATATCAAATAATGCACATTTCCGCAACCGCTGTGAAAATATCGGCGGCATTTCGAGCTGAAGCTCTATGTACAACAAATATTAGCTCTTTGCCAATGACTCTGCCTTTGCCTCTGTCTGAGTGACATCCTGCCAGCCTGCCTGCGCCTGTCTTGGTATGTATGGTGCAGCTAGATGTCCTGGCAAGTGTTTCAAAATAAACAGCTACCAGTGTAAATTGCCTTGGGCAAGTTTGGTGCCAATGCTCGCGCGTCCTTTTTGCCTTTGAATGGAAGTTTGAGACTTGACTTTACACGCATGTGAGATGAGCTGTTATATATCTGTGTGTGTGTGTGCGTGTGTGGGTGTGTGGGTGTGCGTACTGACTGCTGCTGCCATTTTGTTGTGGCAAGACAAACAGCAGCAGTTGCTGGCTAAACATTAAGAAATCAACTTTAGACGCCAAACGCGCGCGTCTTTTGTTATCCTACAAATATGTATGTGTGTAAGTGCGTGTGTGTGTGTGTGTGGGTGTGTGTGTGGGTGTGTTTGCACTACTCAACGGATGCTGCCACTGCTGCTGTTGCTGGTTGCTGGTTGCTGGTTGCTTGCCCAACAACTGGCGCAAGTCTTTCGCATGTTGATGTTGTTGCTGTTGTTGCTATTGCAAAATGTTCCAAAAGCTACAACATAAACATAAAGTTATTATATAAATATGAAGTGGCTGTTGTTCGTCCAGAACTCGAGTGGGTGGGCGGCAATTCAAAGTGGGCGTAACGCCTTGAATTCCTTTGGCAGAAAAAGCGCTACAGGACTAGTAGACAGAAACGAGAGCTTTATGCCAAAGGAGTTGCTGAGCAAAAGTTGTTTGCCTGCGAATATTTGGCATTGGGGTTTTTCGCGCGTTTTTTTGGCTTTGGCATAGGGTTTTGGGGTTTACTAACTTTTGGTTTTGTTGTCTGTGTTGCCTTTTGTCATGCAGCGGGTTTGAATTATGCGGCAGATTAAGTCACAGCGCATGCCTTTGGGTTATTTACAGGTCAATTTTTTGTCTGAGTTTTTTGGTCAAAAAAAGATGAAAGCTAAATTTGTGACTTAAGGCAAAATGCTTTTGAGAGGCTGGCCAAAAAAGAGGTGGACAAAGTTGAGCAGCTAAAGCTATTAACAAGTAATAATGTAATAAATTGTAAAGCATATTTCAATTATAAATCATTTATCAATAGTTCCCTTAAGATCTTATGAGCTGCACGCTCATATTTTAATTATACCCTGATATGTGCAAAATTATGTAAAAAGCATGAGGAAGCATCTTCTCGTAGTGTCGGGACAATACAAGTTTATCATTTTTTCGTTACTAGTCCCGTTCAAAAGTCATCGATAAACTTCGATTTCAAACCAGTGTTTTTTGGGCATTGCTTGATAGTTGCATGAGCACTTTACAAGTCAATTTTGTCACTTTTGGCGTGATTTTTGACAGAAAAATGAAACACCACAAAATCACTTTTCGTATAGTTTTTTATATTAGTTGAGACACCCACAATCAATTAAACGTAAAATTTCAAGATTCTATTTTTTGAAAAATCAAAATTTGTAAGGGTCCCCCCTTATGCTTTTTTTGACAAAAAAAACCTAAATTTTTTTTTTTCAAAAATGCATAAACTTGAGATGTACATTAAAACTAGATGCCGGAATATGATCAAAATGGCCTCGGGATTGATAATCGGTTCAGATTTGACAAAGTTGTGGCAGTTGGAAGTCTGGGAAGGAAGGAACTTTTCGATGTTTGGGCACTTACAAGACAATTTTTTTGTCACTTTTGGCGTGATTTTTGACAGAAAAATGAAACACCACAAAATCACTTTTCGTATAGTTTTTTATACTAGTTGAGACACCCACAATCAATTAAACGTAAAATTTCAAGATTCTATTTTTTGAAAAATCAAAATTTGTAAGGGTCCCCCCTTATGCTTTTTTTGCCAAAAAAAATCTAAATTTTTTTTTTTCAAAAATGCATAAACTTGAGATGTAGAATAAAACTAGATGCCGAAATATGATCAAAATGGCCTCGGGATTGATAATCGGTTCAGATTTGACAAAGTTGTGGCAGTTTGAAGTCTGGGAAGGTCATTTATAAGGAACTTTTCGATGTTTGGGCACTTACAAGACAATTTTTAGTCACTTTTGGCGTGATTTTTGACAGAAAAATGAAACACCACAAAATCACTTTTCGTATAGTTTTTTATACTAGTTGAGACACCCACAATCAATTAAACCTAAAATTTCAAGATTCTATTTTTTGAAAAATCAGAATTTGTAAGGGTCCCCCCTTATGCTTTTTTTGACAAAAAAAACCTAAATTTTTTTTTTTCAAAAATGCATAAACTTGAGATGTACATTAAAACTAGATGCCGGAATATGATCAAAATGGCCTCGGGATTGATAATCGGTTCAGATTTGACAAAGTTGTGGCAGTTTGAAGTCTGGGAAGGTCATTTATAAGGAACTTTTCGATGTTTGGGCACTTACAAGACAATTTTTTTGTCACTTTTGGCGTGATTTTTGACAGAAAAATGAAACACCACAAAATCACTTTTCGTATAGTTTTTTATACTAGTTGAGACACCCACAATCAATTAAACGTAAAATTTCAAGATTCTATTTTTTGAAAAATCAAAATTTGTAAGGGTCCCCCCTTATGCTTTTTTTGACAAAAAAAACCTAAATTTTTTTTTTTCAAAAATGCATAAACTTGAGATGTACATTAAAACTAGATGCCGAAATATGATCAAAATGGCCTCGGGATTGATAATCGGTTCAGATTTGACAAAGTTGTGGCAGTTTGAAGTCTGGGAAGGAAGGAACTTTTCGATGTTTGGGTACTTACAAGACAATTTTTTTGTCACTTTTGGCGTGATTTTTGACAGAAAAATGAAACACCACAAAATCACTTTTCGTATAGTTTTTTATACTAGTTGAGACACCCACAATCAATTAAACGTAAAATTTCAAGATACTATTTTTTGAAAAATCAAAATTTGTAAGGGTCCCCCCTTATGCTTTTTTTGCCAAAAAAAACCAAAATTTTTTTTTCCAAAATGCATAAACTTGAGATGTACATTAAAACTAGATGCCGAAATATGATCAAAATGGCCTCGGGATTGATAATCGGTTCAGATTTGACAAAGTTGTGGCAGTTTGAAGTCTGGGAAGGAAGGAACTTTTCGATGTTTGGGCACTTACAAGACAATTTTTAGTCACTTTTGGCGTGATTTTTGACAGAAAAATGAAACACCACAAAATCACTTTTCGTATAGTTTTTTATACTAGTTGAGACACCCACAATCAATTAAACGTAAAATTTCAAGATTCTATTTTTTGAAAATTCAAAATTTGTAAGGGTCCCCCCTTATGCTTTTTTTGCCAAAAAAAACCTAAATTTTTTTTTTCAAAAATGCATAAACTTGAGATGTAGAATAAAACTAGATGCCGAAATATGATCAAAATGGCCTCGGGATTGATAATCGGTTCAGATTTGACAAAGTTGTGGCAGTTTGAAGTCTGGGAAGGTCATTTATAAGGAACTTTTCGATGTTTGGGCACTTACAAGACAATTTTTTTGTCACTTTTGGCGTGATTTTTGACAGAAAAATGAAACACCACAAAATCACTTTTCGTATAGTTTTTTATACTAGTTGAGACACCCACAATCAATTAAACGTAAAATTTCAAGATTCTATTTTTTGAAAAATCAAAATTTGTAAGGGTCCCCCCTTATGCTTTTTTTGCCAAAAAAACCTAAATTTTTTTTTTCAAAAATGCATAAACTTGAGATGTACATTAAAACTAGATGCCGAAATATGATCAAAATGGCCTCGGGATTGATAATCGGTTCAGATTTGACAAAGTTGTGGCAGTTTGAAGTCTGGGAAGGAAGGAACTTTTCGATGTTTGGGCACTTACAAGACAATTTTTTTGTCACTTTTGGCGTGATTTTTGACAGAAAAATGAAACACCACAAAATCACTTTTCGTATAGTTTTTTATACTAGTTGAGACACCCACAATCAATTAAACGTAAAATTTCAAGATTCTATTTTTTGAAAAATCAAAATTTGTAAGGGTCCCCCCTTATGCTTTTTTTGCCAAAAAAAACCTAAATTTTTTTTTTCAAAAATGCATAAACTTGAGATGTAGAATAAAACTAGATGCCGAAATATGATCAAAATGGCCTCGGGATTGATAATCGGTTCAGATTTGACAAAGTTGTGGCAGTTTGAAGTCTGGGAAGGTCATTTATAAGGAACTTTTCGATGTTTGGGCACTTACAAGACAATTTTTAGTCACTTTTGGCGTGATTTTTGACAGAAAAATGAAACACCACAAAATCACTTTTCGTATAGTTTTTTATACTAGTTGAGACACCCACAATCAATTAAACGTAAAATTTCAAGATTCTATTTTTTGAAAAATCAAAATTTGTAAGGGTCCCCCCTTATGCTTTTTTTGACAAAAAAAACCTAAATTTTTTTTTTTCAAAAATGCATAAACTTGAGATGTAGAATAAAACTAGATGCCGGAATATGATCAAAATGGCCTCGCGATTGATAATCGGTTCAGATTTGACAAAGTTGTGGCAGTTTGAAGTCTGGGAAGGAAGGAACTTTTCGATGTTTGGGCACTTACAAGACAATTTTGTTGTCACTTTTGGCGTGATTTTTGACAGAAAAATGAAACACCACAAAATCACTTTTCGTATAGTTTTTTATACTAGTTGAGACACCCACAATCAATTAAACGTAAAATTTCAAGATTCTATTTTTTGAAAAATCAAAATTTGTAAGGGTCCCCCCTTATGCTTTTTTTGACAAAAAAAACCTAAATTTTTTTTTTCAAAAATGCATAAACTTGAGATGTACATTAAAACTAGATGCCGGAATATGATCAAAATGGCCTCGGGATTGATAATCGGTTCAGATTTGACAAAGTTGTGGCAGTTGGAAGTCTGGGAAGGAAGGAACTTTTCGATGTTTGGGCACTTACAAGACAATTTTTTTGTCACTTTTGGCGTGATTTTTGACAGAAAAATGAAACACCACAAAATCACTTTTCGTATAGTTTTTTATACTAGTTGAGACACCCACAATCAATTAAACGTAAAATTTCAAGATTCTATTTTTTGAAAAATCAAAATTTGTAAGGGTCCCCCCTTATGCTTTTTTTGCCAAAAAAAATCTAAATTTTTTTTTTTTCAAAAATGCATAAACTTGAGATGTAGAATAAAACTAGATGCCGAAATATGATCAAAATGGCCTCGGGATTGATAATCGGTTCAGATTTGACAAAGTTGTGGCAGTTTGAAGTCTGGGAAGGTCATTTATAAGGAACTTTTCGATGTTTGGGCACTTACAAGACAATTTTTAGTCACTTTTGGCGTGATTTTTGACAGAAAAATGAAACACCACAAAATCACTTTTCGTATAGTTTTTTATACTAGTTGAGACACCCACAATCAATTAAACGTAAAATTTCAAGATTCTATTTTTTGAAAAATCAAAATTTGTAAGGGTCCCCCCTTATGCTTTTTTTGACAAAAAAAACCTAAATTTTTTTTTTTCAAAAATGCATAAACTTGAGATGTACATTAAAACTAGATGCCGGAATATGATCAAAATGGCCTCGGGATTGATAATCGGTTCAGATTTGACAAAGTTGTGGCAGTTTGAAGTCTGGGAAGGAAGGAACTTTTCGATGTTTGGGCACTTACAAGACAATTTTTTTGTCACTTTTGGCGTGATTTTTGACAGAAAAATGAAACACCACAAAATCACTTTTCGTATAGTTTTTTATACTAGTTGAGACACCCACAATCAATTAAACGTAAAATTTCAAGATTCTATTTTTTGAAAAATCAAAATTTGTAAGGGTCCCCCCTTATGCTTTTTTTGCCAAAAAAACCTAAATTTTTTTTTCAAAAATGCATAAACTTGAGATGTACATTAAAACTAGATGCCGAAATATGATCAAAATGGCCTCGGGATTGATAATCGGTTCAGATTTGACAAAGTTGTGGCAGTTTGAAGTCTGGGAAGGAAGGAACTTTTCGATGTTTGGGTACTTACAAGACAATTTTTTTGTCACTTTTGGCGTGATTTTTGACAGAAAAATGAAACACCACAAAATCACTTTTCGTATAGTTTTTTATACTAGTTGAGACACCCACAATCAATTAAACGTAAAATTTCAAGATACTATTTTTTGAAAAATCAAAATTTGTAAGGGTCCCCCCTTATGCTTTTTTTGCCAAAAAAAACCAAAATTTTTTTTTTCCAAAATGCATAAACTTGAGATGTACATTAAAACTAGATGCCGAAATATGATCAAAATGGCCTCGGGATTGATAATCGGTTCAGATTTGACAAAGTTGTGGCAGTTTGAAGTCTGGGAAGGAAGGAACTTTTCGATGTTTGGGCACTTACAAGACAATTTTTAGTCACTTTTGGCGTGATTTTTGACAGAAAAATGAAACACCACAAAATCACTTTTCGTATAGTTTTTTATACTAGTTGAGACACCCACAATCAATTAAACGTAAAATTTCAAGATTCTATTTTTTGAAAATTCAAAATTTGTAAGGGTCCCCCCTTATGCTTTTTTTGCCAAAAAAAACCTAAATTTTTTTTTCAAAAATGCATAAACTTGAGATGTAGAATAAAACTAGATGCCGAAATATGATCAAAATGGCCTCGGGATTGATAATCGGTTCAGATTTGACAAAGTTGTGGCAGTTTGAAGTCTGGGAAGGTCATTTATAAGGAACTTTTCGATGTTTGGGCACTTACAAGACAATTTTTTTGTCACTTTTGGCGTGATTTTTGACAGAAAAATGAAACACCACAAAATCACTTTTCGTATAGTTTTTTATACTAGTTGAGACACCCACAATCAATTAAACGTAAAATTTCAAGATTCTATTTTTTGAAAAATCAAAATTTGTAAGGGTCCCCCCTTATGCTTTTTTTGCCAAAAAAAACCTAAATTTTTTTTTCAAAAATGCATAAACTTGAGATGTACATTAAAACTAGATGCCGAAATATGATCAAAATGGCCTCGGGATTGATAATCGGTTCAGATTTGACAAAGTTGTGGCAGTTTGAAGTCTGGGAAGGAAGGAACTTTTCGATGTTTGGGCACTTACAAGACAATTTTTTTGTCACTTTTGGCGTGATTTTTGACAGAAAAATGAAACACCACAAAATCACTTTTCGTATAGTTTTTTATACTAGTTGAGACACCCACAATCAATTAAACGTAAAATTTCAAGATTCTATTTTTTGAAAAATCAAAATTTGTAAGGGTCCCCCCTTATGCTTTTTTTGCCAAAAAAAACCTAAATTTTTTTTTTTCAAAAATGCATAAACTTGAGATGTAGAATAAAACTAGATGCCGAAATATGATCAAAATGGCCTCGGGATTGATAATCGGTTCAGATTTGACAAAGTTGTGGCAGTTTGAAGTCTGGGAAGGTCATTTATAAGGAACTTTTCGATGTTTGGGCACTTACAAGACAATTTTTAGTCACTTTTGGCGTGATTTTTGACAGAAAAATGAAACACCACAAAATCACTTTTCGTATAGTTTTTTATACTAGTTGAGACACCCACAATCAATTAAACGTAAAATTTCAAGATTCTATTTTTTGAAAAATCAAAATTTGTAAGGGTCCCCCCTTATGCTTTTTTTGACAAAAAAAACCTAAATTTTTTTTTTTCTAAAATGCATAAACTTGAGATGTACATTAAAACTAGATGCCGGAATATGATCAAAATGGCCTCGGGATTGATAATCGGTTCAGATTTGACAAAGTTGTGGCAGTTTGAAGTCTGGGAAGGTCATTTATAAGGAACTTTTCGATGTTTGGGCACTTACAAGACAATTTTTTTGTCACTTTTGGCGTGATTTTTGACAGAAAAATGAAACACCACAAAATCACTTTTCGTATAGTTTTTTATACTAGTTGAGACACCCACAATCAATTAAACGTAAAATTTCAAGATTCTATTTTTTGAAAAATCAAAATTTGTAAGGGTCCCCCCTTATGCTTTTTTTGCCAAAAAAAACCTAAATTTTTTTTTTCAAAAATGCATAAACTTGAGATGTACATTAAAACTAGATGCCGAAATATGATCAAAATGGCCTCGGGATTGATAATCGGTTCAGATTTGACAAAGTTGTGGCAGTTTGAAGTCTGGGAAGGAAGGAACTTTTCGATGTTTGGGCACTTACAAGACAATTTTTTTGTCACTTTTGGCGTGATTTTTGACAGAAAAATGAAACACCACAAAATCACTTTTCGTATAGTTTTTTATACTAGTTGAGACACCTACAATCAATTAAACGTAAAATTTCAAGATTCTATTTTTTGAAAAATCAAAATTTGTAAGGGTCCCCCCTTATGCTTTTTTTGCCAAAAAAAATCTAAATTTTTTTTTTTTCAAAAATGCATAAACTTGAGATGTACATTAAAACTAGATGCCGAAATATGATCAAAATGGCCTCGGGATTGATAATCGGTTCAGATTTGACAAAGTTGTGGCAGTTTGAAGTCTGGGAAGGTCATTTATAAGGAACTTTTCGATGTTTGGGCACTTACAAGACAATTTTTAGTCACTTTTGGCGTGATTTTTGACAGAAAAATGAAACACCACAAAATCACTTTTCGTATAGTTTTTTATACTAGTTGAGACACCCACAATCAATTAAACGTAAAATTTCAAGATTCTATTTTTTGAAAAATCAAAATTTGTAAGGGTCCCCCCTTATGCTTTTTTTGAAAAAAAAACCTAAATTTTTTTTTTTCAAAAATGCATAAACTTGAGATGTAGAATAAAACTAGATGCCGGAATATGATCAAAATGGCCTCGGGATTGATAATCGGTTCAGATTTGACAAAGTTGTGGCAGTTTGAAGTCTGGGAAGGTCATTTATAAGGAACTTTTCGATGTTTGGGCACTTACAAGACAATTTTTTTGTCACTTTTGGCGTGATTTTTGACAGAAAAATGAAACACCACAAAATCACTTTTCGTATAGTTTTTTATACTAGTTGAGACACCCACAATCAATTAAACGTAAAATTTCAAGATTCTATTTTTTGAAAAATCAAAATTTGTAAGGGTCCCCCCTTATGCTTTTTTTGCCAAAAAAAATCTAAATTTTTTTTTTTCAAAAATGCATAAACTTGAGATGTACATTAAAACTAGATGCCGAAATATGATCAAAATGGCCTCGGGATTGATAATCGGTTCAGATTTGACAAAGTTGTGGCAGTTTGAAGTCTGGGAAGGAAGGAACTTTTCGATGTTTGGGCACTTACAAGACAATTTTTTTGTCACTTTTGGCGTGATTTTTGACAGAAAAATGAAACACCACAAAATCACTTTTCGTATAGTTTTTTATACTAGTTGAGACACCCACAATCAATTAAACGTAAAATTTCAAGATTCTATTTTTTGAAAAATCAAAATTTGTAAGGGTCCCCCCTTATGCTTTTTTTGAAAAAAAAACCTAAATTTTTTTTTTTCAAAAATGCATAAACTTGAGATGTAGAATAAAACTAGATGCCGGAATATGATCAAAATGGCCTCGGGATTGATAATCGGTTCAGATTTGACAAAGTTGTGGCAGTTTGAAGTCTGGGAAGGTCATTTATAAGGAACTTTTCGATGTTTGGGCACTTACAAGACAATTTTTTTGTCACTTTTGGCGTGATTTTTGACAGAAAAATGAAACACCTCAAAATCACTTTTCGTATAGTTTTTTATACTAGTTGAGACACCCACAATCAATTAAACGTAAAATTTCAAGATTCTATTTTTTGAAAAATCAAAATTTGTAAGGGTCCCCCCTTATGCTTTATTTGCCAAAAAAAACCTAAATTTTTTTTTTCAATAATGCATAAACTTGAGTTGTACAATAAAACTAGATGCCGAAATATGATCAAAATGGCCTCGAGATTGATAATCGGTTCAGATTTGACAAAGTTGTGGCAGTTTGAAGTCTGGGAAGGTCATTTATAAGGAACTTTTCGATGTTTGGGCACTTTACAAGCCAATCACCTTTCGTATAGTTTTTTATACTATTTGAGACACCTACAATTAATTTAACGTAAAATTTCAAGATATTTTGAAAAATGTAAACTTCAATGCAACAAAGTTTGAGGCTTATGGAAGAAGAAGCAAAGCAATTGCATGACGGGCGCAGCATGTGTTTGCATGTATGAATACAGATAAATAATTATGAATGAATATAAGACCTTGGATCAGGGAATATCCTAGTCGGGCACTCTCGACTAGAGCTTTCTTACTTGTTTTAGGCTAGACTTAATAAATAATAAATATTCAAGTATACCTGTTAACAATTATTTCAATTATAGTTCAATCTATATTAAATTAACCTTCTTTGGACTTATCATATTTGACATCTTTCGTTGCAAAAATCTAATTTTTGTGGGGAAAGATTCGTAAAATGATCAAAGCTCATTTATGGGTAAGCTAGTGTTATCTGTCATAAATCGTGCTTAATTTAAATTATCTTTATTCCAAAAACCATCCATCTATAGCTCAACTGCCTTCAAATAAACCAATTTAACATATTTTTTAGCACAAAATATTTATATCGCATATTCAATTTAAACAAACCAATTTGGCATACCAAAAACTCTCAACACACACACACACACTCGCTCGCTCACACTTGAACACTCACATGGTTGTTGAAAGCAATGCAACCGCAAAATAAACAACAACAAAAGAGCGAAAGCGGACGCGCTGAGGCCAAAGCCATTACTCATACGTCATGTGGTACAGCCAAAGGGAATACAAATACAGAATGCATGGCAAAAAAAAAACTAAAAGAAAAAGAAACAAAACAAAAAGAGGAAAACAAGCAAATCGCTTGAGCGCCAAAAATAACAACGACAATTGCACGCAGGGATTCGGATTGGGTTTTGGTTTGCCAAGTGGATCAGAATGCGTCGCTGGCTGCACTTTTTATTTAAGTGGCAGGCAGGGGAAGGGGAAGCTTTTGAGGCTTCGCTTCTATGCTTGGCACACACATACGCACACACAAGCACACACACTTGACTTGTTTTACTATTTTTAGTTCGGCTTCGTTTCCTTTTGGGTAGAAACTTGCGTTTATTTCTATGCCACAATTACACACGTTGCCAGGACGACTTGCACTCATATCTCACTCCTTTGGTTCATTATTCAAGTTGTGTGCGTAACCAACGGTTTGCTGTTGCTGCTACTTGCTTACGACTAACTGGAGTTTAACCACAAATTGAATTACCCAACAGTTTACCAGCTGCGTGATGTGCACCACTAACAATTTGCCCTTAACTCTCAATTCCTCCCGATGCTGCTCCCTGCTCCCACCTCTCATCGCAGCATCATCATCAACTGCTTCTGCTGCTGTTGTGGCACGCGCTTGGGAGCATTCAAATCTACTAATGTACAGGGGCCACACGTAGGGGTTACGTGATGCGTTGCTCCCCGCCTCTGTCTTAATCCTTTAGCTAGCATACCCCAACCACCTCACAAGCCAACATTTTGTGAAGTGGCAAATATGTGCCTTGTGGATTTTAGTCAATGCTCCCTCTCAATTGTTTGCCCTGCACTCGTATTGGAATGAGCAAGTGTGATAGCAAAGTGCGACTGTAACTCGTACATACCTGTAAGAAAAAGAAATAATTTAGATATTAATATATAAAGATATTTTATACTATATATTTTAATTACTCAAATTTATTAACTATTATCTCTTTGTGTATTATTATATACTTTTATAAAAGGTTTATTGTTACACAAAAAATAAATAAGAGAAATAATTGGATGATTGTATTTTAGTTTCATGCTTATCTTAAATGTATTAATTTAAAAAAAATTGTTAAAATTCCCTTTTTTAATTTTTTATCATAACGATGAAGTTTTGTTTACCAGTGAATAAGAGCTTACATATTTAAAAATAGAGATTTAAAAAATTATTAAATTTTCGTAAATAAGTTTAATGTATAGCTAAATAGAATCTTTTTCATTATATTATTTCTAATATTAGCACAATACCAACAAAAACTCTCACATAGTCCTCAATCACTGATGTTCCACATATGTCAGCTAGTTTTGCACAAAATTACACAAATTGCCTAGCATTTACAGCTGTTTTGTTTTTTTTTGTCTACAACATGTCAACTTAAAACTGTTCAATCAATTGAATATTGTGCGCACGTAACAGCTAGAAAAAAACATACATACATACAGAGGAATTACCAAAATCAGCAAAGCAAATAAATAAAATATTTATGCGAGCAATGCTCTCTCTTTATTTCTCTCTTTTTCTAACTATATTCTAACCCATCGCTATTAGAATGTGTAATCTAGGAATAGCCGGAATTGACGCCAACGTTGTCCTAACTGATTTCATCCTGTTGGCTGTGTTGTGTCAACATGAAAGAAACGACAACCAACAACCAACCGGGCAAAGAGTCAGCCTCTAATTGCCAAGTATTCATCACACGCGCGCCCATGCGAGAAAACGTGACAGATGCGACTCGTATTCGTGTTAGTTGCATATATTGGCATATATATAAATACATATATTTCTATATACGTAACATACTTAATCAAAATGCGCTGCATGTTGCAAGCAACCAAAAGGAACAATGCTAAATGATCAGTACTCGACTGCGAAATTGCCTGTATTTATAGTCTGATTATTATGAAGACACAAGCAGGCGAATAAAAATATGTGCCAAAAATCAAGTCTTTGTCTTGGAAATTTAGGGTGTATATATTGTGTATATAAATAGTTTTTATTGATTTTCCCGGCAGCGGTTAGATTTAAATCACGAGAGTCGAAACACAATTTTAAATTTGCTATATTTTAAAATTGCTGTGGTCGAGAAGAACAGATTTCAAATATTATTTCCATACCCATTTAAAAATTAAGCTGGCTATAAAAATCAATGTAAAGCTACATATTTTTGTCTGTTTAAATTTGTTTAAAATGAAAGACTGACTTAAAAATTTGCTGGCAGTGATATAGGCGCCCCAATGGAGCGCATTCAGCTTATCTAATACGTTTCCAGTGTTCAATGTAAAATGTGGCAAGTAAAGTAGAAAAAATCTTGGCAAGCACAAAATGTGAAAATGTAGCAGAGAAAAAAAAGGTTTGCCTGGTCCCTGATATCATTCACATAACTAAGCTGGCTCTGCCAGTTGGGAGCAGTCAAATGTTGAATTATGGTCTTGACTTAACTTGATGTGCTTGTAAATTGCGAAAGGTAAAAGTGCTAAGCGTAGACAGTATTTTCTTGTTGTACCTAGTTTAAAGCTTCTTAAAATGCAGTGTGTGTATTTTAGTTTGAGCAAGGAAAGTTGGATTTAGACGATTATTATACTAAAGTAGTATTTTAAATCGAATTGCTGTACGCCAAGAATAGTTTTAAATTGCGGCCAATTAGACGAGTTTCGTATTTGTAACTCTTACGAAGCTTTTTATATTATGTTTGCAGAGTTCGTCCTTCAAAAATATTAAGACTTGCATGCAATTAGATTTGAAGTGATTTCAAACCTGAGCTGGAGTTGTAGATATTGAATTTTATTCCATTCGAAAGTGGTATTCATTTATTAATAATTCATCTTCTTTACTTTTGTCTTGTCTAATGATCACCTGATGAATGAAAAGCTTAAGGCTTATATGTGTTTGAAAAGCTGCGCTTTACCATTTATACTTGAGTGCTGCTTGACTAATTGATTGGTACTTGGAATAAAGCTTGACTGTGATTTCAAAGCAAAGTTCGAGCATTTTGAAATGAATCCAGCTTCAAGCTGTATTGGACTACATAAGATTGCAATGCCACTTCTAAGCCCGTCTAATTGATACAGGGGAGTCATAAAGGGCTAGAAAATCACACAAGTGTATTGATATCCAATGATTTGTAGCACTTCAGCGTCAAATGACTACCTACTGTCAAATGCTATTTTGTGTGATGAAGTGCATTTCATGTCCTGCAGCTGAACAAATTTTAGGTTTATATCATTGCAATGCAGTACATTTGAGGTGGCAATCGCTTAGCCAAGACTAGGTAAAATCAGCTTATGTCACACAAGCACACACACACACACACAGGCAGCCAGACACACCACAAAAACAGATTTGCAACGTTGTTTACGTGGCGTATGAGCAACAAATCAAATGCCGAGCGGCACGAAGGCCGACCACAAGCAAAATGCCTGATTGGCAACATAAATCAAGCAGCCGGTAGTAACTCCAATCACAAACACACATGCGCGCGCACACACACACACAAACACACACACGCACATAGATATATCTGACATGCAGTTGCAGCACACAGTGCAAACATAGTGAAATCGCAGCTTCGAAACGCGTGCTTTGTTGCAGTTGCAACCGAATTTGGCTGCCTGATTCTTTGCTTTGAGTCTGTCACGTTGCAGCTGAAACGCTGAATGACTTCGTTAGCAGCCGTGGCTGCGTACTAACTTACCAGCATGCGGCACACACTGCAGCCAGCACAAACTGTCAAAACTTATGCAAAACAGGCAAGACAGACAGACAGACAGATAGTCAGACAGTCAGTCAGATAGCTGCCGGCAGAGTCGTGAGCATTTGTTGGCGCTAAGTTCAATTGAGCAGCAAATTGCCAAGGAAACAAAAAAAAAAATAAATCAAAAACAAAAAAAACCGTTAGCTAAAAAAGAGTTTGGCGTGGCGCTCCAAAATTGTTAGAACAAATAAAAACGAGAAGAGCGTCGCCTGCAAAAAAATGCACCTGCAACGTGAAAACGTTTCAAATTTATTGCCGACATTTGCATGCCACCCCCCCACCCCCTCCCCAGTCTCACCCATCCAACACACCTCAGAATACTTGAATTTTTGCAGTGCAAACGAATCGTAAAGTCAGTTATGTGCAAAAGCTAACTGAGTCCCAGCAGTGCTGCCAATTTGTGTGAAACACAACTTAATGCGGAGCTGTCAACTTGAACTGTTCTTAACGGCGTTTCAGCTACGTGGCGAGCCATAACCTGCGAATTGAATGGCCACATAAATCATAAAGTGTGTGGTATAAAAAGTCAAGTAGTGCTGCCAACTTGATAAGAAAACGAGAAGTGCTTTTTCGAGTGTTTAATAGTTGAGTAAACACGTTGTCAACTCGACCATAAGAGAAAGCAGAGCTGACAGCTTGTGTAAAAGTGAACTTTAAGAAATATAAGCCAATAAAACTAGCTTTGGTGTCTATAACATATTTTTACTGCACTTAAATGTTTTCTAATATTTTCAATACTGATCATTTTTTTCAGACCAACCCTTTTTGGAGTATATAACATTTAAATAATTTAATTAGGGCTACAAACTTGATGGATGTCAAGTAACTATTAATTGGTTTGAATTATAGCTGCCAACTTGTGTAAAAGTAAGCTTATATGAATGTATCTAAAAGATATAAAGCTAGCACTTCCTAAACTCGAAAACACACAAATGCAAACATAAATTTTACATTGATAGGGGCGCATTTAAAATGTAAACTGCATTGCAAATGAGCTTTTATCAAATGTTTTTGCCTACAAATTTCAAATACCCATTAAAACCCCCAATGAAATAGGGAAAGAACAAAAACTGAAACAATAGAAAACAATTGACGTTGCACAATGCGACAGCAGGACGAGCACAGATTTCGTGCAGATTCACACGTACCCCAGGGGTAAATACCGGCAAACACTCACACACACACACACACACACACACACACACGCAGACAGACAGCCGGGCGGGGAGGGGGCACGTTTCCCCAAATGCATCGTTTTAATTGTTGAACCACAGGAGTGCTTACATTTAGCTCGAGGACGCCAGCTGCACGAGGAACTTGCCATGTTGCATGAAAACATAGATAGAAATATGTATAAATAGAGAGGGTAGTCCAAAGGGAAGGCGGCCACATTTCTATTCTGTCTGCAGTTTGTTTGCCTAACCCACATATACACACAGCAAGCACTGCAGTCGAATTCAACTTGAGCTGCATTCTAATTCAGACACCCATTTTCCATCTACAAGCGGCCAAAAGACATAAATAAATACGGTCCAAATTAAAAACGAAAGCAAACACTAAATCCAAACTACAATTTGGCCAGGCCAGGCCAGGCCAGGCCCGGCCCGGCCAGCTCAGCTCTCGCAATTTGTATTTGCCACAGTTGCATCATCGATTCGAGGAGCGCTGCTAAATCACCGGAAAAAACAACACATCGCACACGGACAGCATTCAAATCAGATCCCAAGTCCCAGGTCCCAAGTTCCAATGCGCAAAAGGTGTAACCGGCACCAAAGAGAAATTCCCAATCGAATTTCGGGGTAGCCCGCCTCGCAAAAGCTGCGACAGATAAATAAAGTTTTCGCCTGGTTTGTTTCGGCTGGAGTTGGTCGCGTGACGTGAGCGTGAATGCTTTAAGAAACTTATGCACAATGTATTTGATAGTATCCATATTGATGCCTTGCTTATCGATATAAGTATTGTTGCAAACAGTTCAGCGAACCTGTAGGAAACTATATACTTTATGTGCACGGAGATGCCTATTAAATTATCACTTTTTCATGATACGCTTTTTAGCACGTTTTCAACGAGTACAGGGTATTGAAGTATACTTTTTATATCAAGTACAATTAAGTAAAAAAACTAGGTGGTGAAATCGCGTGACGTGACAGAAAATGTAGCTCGCAAATGCGAATTGTGTACAAAAAATTAGTCACGCGACCATCTCTAATTTGTGCCAAAGAAGTCGCAAATGCAATAGAAGATGCTCCCTCAGCTAACAAGTTAAGGTCCGCATAAATTTTGTCTTTCGATTTAGCACATTTATCTTATTTCGTGGAAGTTGCCGGTTTCTTAAAGTGCACTTTTTGCTAAAGCTTTTAAAAATCTTATGATTTGTTGTGTGAAACTTAAACTTTGCAAGTGCCAACAACTTTTTGAAAAATCACCGAAAATTCTTATTTATTTCTATCAACTTTCATTTCAATTGCAATTAGTAAATAAATCCCCAAAATAGATAAATTATTTATAATAAATGTACACTGTGCAACTTTCTTACAAACTAAAGTTTTCATTTAATTTACTCAGACTCTCATTTGATAATCAGCCTAAGATAGTAAATCTAATATTAATAAAAATCATATTACATATTTAAATGTGTTGAAATTTATTTAAAACGCATCTTAAAGTTGATAATAATTTCTTTCAATTAGTATATTAGGTAAAAAGTACCTAGTCATAATTGATTCCTCTCTCTTTCTTCCTTTATAATAATTTATTAAACAGTCTTAAACAGTCACACTCACCTGAGTAGTATTTACAACCCCTATCATATTAACTATCTTCCTGCTATAACCCTTACTAACTTACCCATTTAAAGCCAAAACTCAATTACAAGAAACACCCCATTTATGTTATAGCCCAGCCCAGGGCAAATACATATGCTTGATAAAAAAAAAGCTCAGTTCTGGGGAAATATCCATTTAAGTTTACAAGCAAACTCCATATGCAAGTAAGGAAAATAATGGAATACTATAAATGCCTGATAATCCAATAAAGTCAACGACAGACACACACACACACACAAAAGAAGAGGAAGAAGAAGACAGGAAGAGGCACTCGACTAACAACTTCATTGATACGCAGCAGGCCAAGAAAACCTCGAGCCACACCACATAAATGGAGCTCTTGGCACCACATGCTTACCAACAAGCCAATGGAAGTTAAACCACATTTATAAGTCGAACTTGGCATACATATGCAGTACAAAGTCATTGCCTATCTTTCTCTCTCTCTCGCTCTCTCTCTCTCTCTCTCTCTCTCTCTCTCTCTCTGTCTCAATCTCTTTTGGTCTATCAGCCTTGTTGACATTACATTGTGTTTAAAGTACACACACACACACACACACACACCCACACACATGCGAGTGATGGCTTGGCATATATAATGCCTCTAAAATTGTCTACTTATATATTTATGCAAGTGCCTGAGCCTGTCGGGATCATATGCCACATTGTCGCACTTCCGACTCGAGTGTCATATGTGTGTGAGTCTGTGTGAGTTACAGTATATGTATGTGCGTGTTTGACAATTGTTTGTTAATGCTTTTGCGCCAAGCGGTAGCGGAAACGGATGTCGATATGACATTCACTCAATTTGCGCACAATTTACTCCCCCTTTTCCTCTTATTTTTTACAAAAATAAAATTATATAATAAAATAACATAAATACGTGACTTTTGGCTTCAAAATATACAAAATAACAAATATATATGCATACATTTTAAGTAAGCAGCCAAAAAATTGTAAATATTTAAATGAGAGTATAAACTATGCAACACCCTGCGAAAAGTTGTGTGATATTTTAATGGAAAACGATAATGCAAGCTTAAAACTGCAGCTTGTTCTGAATTTCGTTCATTAAGGACTTAGAGTTTAGGGAGCTTTACATATAGTAAATAATAAAGCCGTGTTAACATTATGTTTAGGGTATATAAATGAAAAAAGGCACTGAGCGCCATTTGCGCCACATTCTCCCCCACTCGGAAATCCACAAGAGGCGCCTGCTTTTTATTAACTCCAAAAGCAGCTTTCCCATAAAGTGCTCCGTTTTTTCTATGCCTTTTTCCTCTATCCACATCCACAGGGGCCACAAAGCCGCAATGTGTGTGCGTTTAAGAGTGTGTGTGTGTGTGTGTGTCTGTGTGTGTGTGTGTGTTTATAGGGGAGTCCGGTTGATTGTATTCGATATAATCGCACATTATTGACATATTATTCTAGTGGTACTTTAAACACTTTCTAAAGGAGTCCTCGGAGTCAGCGTTTACTATGAGTTGGAAGTTTTCTTGCACTTATAACCATTATTTATTACTTAATTATGGGAATATTTATTTATAAAAGTGCAGTACACTCAGCTGTTGCATAAATGAGTGCAATTATAATTAATGTGCCAATTTTAAGCATATGTATTATACATTTGCTCATCAATTATTATTATGCAGAATGCATATGTTACATTTTTTGCTTCACATTTATAATTAATTATATTAAATACGCATTTTATCAAGTCTGAATGTGCAATTTATAAATGTTGTTGTGTAATTAACGCGACATAAATCAATTGTGCAAAGTGGTCTTTTTTCACGTCCTCCATAAGTTTATATGTATGTAGTATATGTATATATATATCACATTACTATTCTGTACTGAAGGCAACGTGTTAATTAACGTGACATATTTCAATTTAAATAAATACCGTTACATGTTTAATTGATGATGATAAATGATTTTCACAATTGTTGTCGCTTTAATTGTGCTGAATCTGTATTTGTTAACCTTGATGAATGAGTACAACGAACGGGGACTGAAAGACTTAAAATTTGATTTTTAGTTTTTGCACGGAATCGTTTTTGTTTTTGGAGGATGAGTACGTCAAACTGCTTTATATTATGTTAATAAGCCTTTCGAAAAAATAAATTAAACATCAATTTTATATGAAACAATTTTTATTTTTATATATATCTTATCCAACCTGAATATATATTTTAAGTTACCTTAAGAATTTGACAACTATATTTGGAATTTCGTCAATATTAGGAGCTGTTCATTTGATTACAATTTTTATTAACATAGGATCTTCTGCTATTACACTGGACCGAATATAATTATTTGTTTGAGGAGATAATAATAAATTAAAATACTATTTTAATGCATGTAAAACTTTTTTTTATTGCACATTTCTCATTGAAACACATCAATTGTTCTTGATATGATTACATCCAGTTTGACCTTTTCAAATAGTTGTCATCTGATGAGTCAATAATTCTGTTTTTTACTCAGAGACTCACATCACCACTAAATTTCAGTTAGTGCTCTTCTGTTTCACAACCTTTCATTACAAATCTGATTAGTATATCAGCCAAATGATACAGGAACAATTTGGTTAATATGCCCGCTATGTCACCTTAAAAGAAATAGCTATTTCTTTTATTTGGAGAGCGGGTAAATACAGCAACTATAAATCAGCTGCGACTTTGGTTGCACGCAGGACAAATAGTGGGGCGGAATGAGACTAATGTGTGGCACGAATGACAAGATGCATTCGATAAATGTAGCACTCAGTGTTGCGTATTTGCTTATAAACAAAATTGAATTTTTATCGCAACAACATCGCGTGGAAAAAAGGCGAATTGAAATGAAAAAAAATAAAAAAAAATGGAAAAGAAAATGTAAACATGCCCAGGCAAAGCGCATGAGAAACGTTCGAATCAATGAACAAGAAAAACGTAGCCAGAAACACACACACACCAACAAATACTCAGACACATAGCAGCCAAAAAGTATGCAACACAACTTGAAGAGCTGTGCAGTTTGAAGGTGGAATGAGGAGAGCTCCTGAGCGGGATGACATGACCCAGTTGACGGGCATTGCCATAGAAGCAGACACTCCAAGCTCAAGCAGAAGAATTGATACCAAGAGCAAGTAGACACAGTTTGGGAGTGGTGTTTTATAGCCTGGCAGGATGCCGACTTGAACAGTACTCGTATTTATATTTATGTATGCAAACTAGCAATAACTGCATAAATGCTGCCAACCAGAGAGTGGAAAGAGGGCAGCAAATCATAGATAAATTTGTTATACACAAGCAGCAAATGAAATAGAAAATGAAAAGAAATTGCTTTATGGCTAAAAGCTGACCCTATGAGCGGGCTATAATTTGTTATGCAGGACACGGGGTACTTTAACTTTATGCGAACTAATCCGATCGCTGGAGCCATAAAAACTGTATGTGTCAAATGTCATAATCCGAAATCACTTTGCAGCTGGCGGCGGTCAAAGCTCATAAATTGCTGACCCTTGTGAACCATGCCCCTTTTTGGGGGTCGTGCGCTACCATTTAATGGTATTTGGCATTTTTATTATTATTTATGTTTCACTTTAGTTTTGTTAAACGAAGCACGCGCATAATATGCTGATAAAAGTTCAATTCCCAAAAACAATAAAATAAACCCACTTCGTATACGTAATATTTGCTATGCTTCTGCACTCCATTGCGCTCTTTATGGCGCACACACTAAACGCTTCATAATTCTAGAACCTAGAGCGCTTCCAACCATCAGAACCTCAGTACTGCTTCTCTAATATGCAAATCTCAGCTTTTACAGGCTTTTTACAGCCACACTCCTATTGAAAATATGAATATTTAAATTTTGATTGTCTGTGCACGTAAATTCTTTTAGTTTAATTGCCTCTTGTGTCTTGGGCCAGTCATTTAGCAGGAATTATTTTCAACCAAATTTGGCAGAGTAGTGTATGTGTAAGCGTATTTCCATAAACTTTTAGATGGATTATGTGTGCTTGGGTGACACCATATTGAATGAAATTTGTGCTATCAAAAGTACTTAAAATAATGGTTTTATTAACAATTTTTAGCCATTAGTTGTTATGGCAAATGGAAGATGAAAAATTATTTGAATTATGTTTACACTAAAGCTATTATCGATAAAAAACTTATTGTAAATGTAAAATCTGCTGCAATGGTATGTGACACCTCAAGGCCCCAAACCTACACGCGTATAATTGTCATTTATTGTCATACTTTTCCTGCCACTTAACAAAACATGCCCAAAAAAGAGGACATAAGCAACTCTCAAGTAAACCAAGCAAAGTCCTCAAATATTCCACCAAAATCCGCCACTTTTTCTTTATATTAAATGCCTTTTTTGCCTTGCAACAATGTCGCCATAAATCACGCTAAACATTAAATTATGCACATAAAATGGCAGCCAAATCCGCTGCCAAGAGACATGAGCCGCCAGCCCCGTCTGGAGTTAACAACAACAACAACAGCAACAACAATAAAAAAAAGGTACAGCTGTATACAAAGGCAAAATGAAAATCTGTTACAATTATGTGTTTTATGCATAAATCAAAAACTCATTTAAAATTAAATCACAGCATTCAACAAATCACAAAACAAAGTTGTTGGAAAAAAACACTGCGATATGAAAGCAATTATTATGTACAAAGGTTTGTATGTATGTGTGTGTTTGAGTATGAATTATTCTCGCTTTCTACATGCATATAAAAAATTCAAAAGCCAGCCAGTAACAGCAACAACAGTAACAACAGTAACAAACAGTCGCCGTCAATGAGTATATAAAATGTTTATGCAGAAATAAATTGAATGCCGCGGAAAGAGACGAGCGCTGGAAAGTCAGAAAACAACAAAATTTATACTAGCAATGTCGAATACCAAATGCTCTACAACATTTATTTCACAAATTTAGATTAATTCGAATATATTGTTTAGATGTGTGATGATCTATAAGTGATCTAAAAGATTTAGTATAAGAAGATATAAATTCTGATATTCGAGGTAAAATAATCTCTTAAAGTAATTGTGATAAGGATAATGCGTTCCTATGAAACAGATAGTATATATACACTAGAATGCTAGAACGTGTGCTTGATAGGAACCACACCTACATAAATTATTTAAATGATGTAAGATTTTCATTAGAAACTTTTTCAACTTTTGTTGTACTAGTTACAAGCCCGCTGATATCAATAACATAACCCAACGCGAGTGTATAATAAATGTAACTGAATTTTCTGCCAGGACACCTACGCACGTGGCGCAATAATTTAAAGGAGCCAACGCCATTACAGAATGCGGTAAGGGGGAGAAGAGAGGGATGAGTGACATTGTGGGTGTGGTTATGGGGCATGAATAACAACGACAAGCCGGTTTGTTGCAGGACGATGTCTGAGCGCCGCATGTCAACTGTCGGCAGCTGCGCACATGCAAGTCAGACACTTCATGACACTCGCACTCACACACACATAGGCACACACACACACTTGCGAGCAGGAAGTGAACGAAACACTCGACAATGCCGGGCCAGGCTGGGCAACAACTTCAGTGAAGACTTGAGTACGTGTCGCGCTGCAGTTGCACAGTTGCTGCGGGGCACCGTTTCGGTAATGTGGGTACAGAGGGTACACTCAGAAAAGAATTCAGGAAAATGTAAATCGTTCTACAATTTGTTTTAGACATTTACACAGGACTAAACGCCATATGGTATATGCATATAAATTACTCTGAAGCTTAGAAATTGCGATTCTATATTTTTGAAAAATATTCATTGTAATTTAGAAATTCTGAAACTGATTTTGGAGAGCGAAAGGTAGGCTTTATATCCACTTTCTTTCTCAAAGTGTACGATTGGATACATGGGGTTACGACAAACCGCACAATTCCTACAGTAAAATACTGTGCAGCCAGTTATGTTGCTTCCCTCGGCCTCTCTTACTCCCTCTCAGTCCATCTTTAATATGCGCTGATCTGTGCACGAAAATGTGCTTTGCATGCTGTCAGAGCTGTCAGATGACACAGCGGCAGCTGCTTCATCAGCGTATTGGCCCGTCAGTCAGTCTAATGCGAGCATCTACTTTTGCCTTTACCCCACATATCATTTACAGCGACGACATGCGTGTCGACCTTCCCTTTGGCGCACAATTGTACTGGTTATGGTCGGGACTATAAGTCCATTATGTAAAGCCAATGACGCTGGCGACAACGCAGTGTGAGACCATGTCAAGTTGCTGTACCAAGGATTCAGCATCAAATGACAACAGCAGCAGCAGCAGCAGCAGCACTTGCTGCACTCTAGGGTGAAAGCAGAGCCCTTTTGGCACATGGCCCTTTTGCTGCTCATATCTAGTGGTGCTGATGCTGCTGCTGCTGCTGCTGCTGCAAAGCTGTTGGCTTCATTTCAAAGATGCTGAACTAAAAACAGCTAAGAGTGCCAGCTGTGAGTGCCCTCTCGATGGAAACAATAAGGTATCAAGTGGGTGTGCAGGCTACCAAATCCTTTGGTACCCAAAATTAAAGAGTACTCTTAAAAGAGGTTATGGCAGCTATGTACGAGTAGTTTGTTTTTGTACAAATAACAACATATGCCTTTGAGTATGGTATACAAATTATCTTAGCAACAGAAGACATGCTATGCAAACAGCAGGGGGTTTGTAGAGGCTCATCAGACCAGCAAACTTATAACATATAACAAACATAAACTAATAAAGCAACATATGCACAAAAGTATGCAACACAAATTTATTTGATTGTAATCATAATTGTACGAGCTACGAGGAAAACAGCAAGGGGCATTATTGAATTATATACAGATCAACTAACTAAATTAATCTGAGAAATAAAGCATCAAAAATATCGTAATATGAATTTTGAGTAAATGAAGATAATTGAATTCATGACAAGAATAAAGATATTTGTTAGACAAGAAGTTCACAGAAATTTGAGTCTTCTTTTGTCAAGTGCACAGCTGTATGCATCAGATATTAAAAAACATCTTCTTAGCATCCAAATAACAATAGTATTTAAATAATTCAAGGGATGTCAATTTGTCAACCATAATCAATAATTTTTTTGCAGAACGGCTTAAAAGTTTACTTCAATTGCTGTTGCTTTTCAATTTATTTTCAGTCATTTAACCAAATGATGCATCGACATAATCAAAAAACTTTCCTTTTCCCAAATGCAATTTAAAAGCATAAAAGAATTGCAAAATTTTTTAGCAGACACAATTTTCAACAGCACATACAAACTGCATTTTGTCATAAATGTATTGTATTCCAGCTGTGTTTGTGTGTAAAAAACCCATTCTAAATCATTTGTGGCAAGCAACAATATTATTTGAATAGTATTTTTATAGTCCCAGTGTAAGGAAATTTCTCGCTGCATTCAAAAAAAAAAAACAACATTATTTAAATTATTAAAAAGTTTTTATACCAGCCAAAGTGCAGATAAAGTTTCGGCTTATTGTAAGAACTCTTGTAAGCACCTCGGATTCATATATATAACATATTTTATATTGATTTTATGCAATTGACTTGTTACTTTTGTTTGTTGTTCAAAATCCTTTTTTATCCGACGCTTTTATGTAAGATAATCGCTGGCAATAATTCATAACCATAAAATATCAATTTTTGTCTACAGTTTCGGGATGGGTGTCTGTTATCAACGCGCATAAATTTCAATCTACCCACACGCCCCTTTAGTATGTGTGTATGCAGTAGCAGCAGCAACAGCAACAGCAGCAGTTGCCATAACAAACAACAGGAACTATGCACAAAACATTGACAATGACGCTTCAAGCACTGGCTAAAGGGAGTGGAGCGGAGCGGAGACGAGTTGAGTCGAGTGACATGGCAGACAGACATGTGTATCGAAAATAGCAGCAGCCGCAGGAGCAATGACAACGACAACGACAGTAACAACAACAAGGACAAGCACAAGGACTATATCATAAGCATTCAGCGGCCATATCATAAATATATGTGTGGTGGGGGGGGGGCGTGTTGCTGCTGCCAGCATATGTTTTAATGCCTGGCAATAAAAATATATGCATGATTGAAGTTTTTGAAGATTGGCGAAGTCAACGAACAAATTGTGAAATTATTTGAAACCGCTGCCAGTTGAGCGTTATGCTTTGAATTATGCATAAAATAAACGGCGTTAAGGATTTATTTTTATTTTCCAAATCCGTGCGAAAGAATTGAGGCGAGTCTAAGTCAGATAAAAAGATACAAAATTTAAATTGATTTAGAAAATGTTAAGAACCTACAAATAAATTATATAATTGAATTTATGAAATTCAATAGTCAGTAAAATAGCAGAGTAAATCAAATACTTTCACAAATGGGGAGAAGGAATAAGCTCTAGAGCGTGCCAAACGTTAATGAAAACGTAATGTTTACTAGAGAAATGAAAAGCTGACACAGAAAGAAAGATTCCTTGACGAAGAAAGATTATAAATTGCAAAAGAGTGACTGCTTTTTAATATAGTTGCTATTACTTATAGCTATCTGACACACCTTAGTGAGTCCAATTAAAATGCATTGCATAAATATTAGACTCTAGCACAACTGAATACCAAAAATAACAAATGAAGCAATTACCCATACAGTCGTGTCGCAACTAAAATACGTAGGGATGGTAGTCAGCTTACGAATTACAAATCCCTTAAGTGGCGCACATAAAACTGAGGCGATAAATAAATAAATGCGGCAGTCAATGAAATTTATGCGCCAAATTAAAATCTTAGCTTTAAGCTGAGCGGATGCGCATTAGGACAAACCATTTCAGTGGTGCCAATGAACAAGGCAATATTATTTTGATAAAAAAATAAGGAAGAAATGCCAAGAGTGAAAATGCCATTAAAACGGAACTCAGCCGCAACATAATCTAATTGGCTGGAGTCGGCAAGGCAAACAGAGAGAAGAAGCCACATTTTGTTTTTGGCTCGTTTTGCTGACCATTTGAAATGTATTAAATTGAACTGTTTAAATTTAATTCTTAGATGTTGTACAAAATCGTGTTTCAGGCGTTCTTTTTTCAATTGACGTGACGTATACGTAATATGGCTATGCGTATGCTTGATGTCTGCCTCGTTTTGTTGTTTATAATTCAATTGAAGCAAGCCATTTATCATGTTCTACTTTTCGATTTCGTGTTTGCAATTTTCTGGATGTGTGTGTGTGCGCGGTGAAAATATAATTTATCACATTGACGCTGATGAATTGTTTGTTTCACACTATGACAACTTTATCGCACTGGCGAGAAGCAAGCTACGACCGTGGTGCTCCTGCCTCTGCTCCAGCTGCTCCTTCATCACGTCTTGCTGTCATTTTACTTACCCCCACCTTGACAACAGAATTTTGCTGCATCATTTGCTCTGCTGCTTGTCTCTTGTGTTGAATTGCTTGTAAAATGTTTTGTAGCTGTCGTACAAACTGGTTGTAGCTTATTGCTGTTTGTTGTTGTTGCTGCTGCTGTTTCTGCTGCTGCTGCTGCTATAGCTGATAATGATTTAATATCGGTGCCTCTTGCTGCATAATTTATGAAATTTCCACAACGCTTTCGCCGCAATGCAGTGAAGCAGGAACAGGAACAGGAGCAGGAGCACATAAATGTGATTCCGCAATGAGCAAATTATTTTGCTTTTGTCTGCGATTTATACAAATTATGTCGCATTCTGTTAACATTTTGCATGTTTATAATTTGACTGCATACACTTAACTGGGCAGCGTTTATTATGTTAGCGTCATTATAATACATATTTTATGGAATATTTGTAAACATTTTTGAAAAAGGTAATCAAAATATATGTTTTCCCTATTGACATCATTTAACAAATTCTAATGAATATTTTAGTTTACAATAAATATTTTTGACTAAAAATATTCAAAATTCTGTAAAGCTAATAAAATGTTTTTGCTCTTGATATATTTTAATTAATTATAATGAACATTTTAGTTTATGTTAAATGCTTCAAGCTAAACATATTTAGAATGCAACAAATTATTCCAAAAATATTTTTCTTCTTATTGGTGAATGGAAATTATTTCAAACAATTTGTAACACAATAATTTGTAAATAAATAAACTCCGAATACTTGAGTGCATTTCTTGTTAACTCATCGTTGTTTCGTATTTGTAAATTTATATTAAATTGCAATACAAAAATGAAGGCTAACATTTAAAATACCTACTGGCAGTAATTTGATGATGATAAATTAACTCAGACATATCTCCTTGCCCATGTTACATCAATTTAAATAATTAGATTTAAAATAATTAAATAATTTCAAATTTCACATTTGGTAATTACATTTTCCATTTTGTCCATACTTTCATAAGCTAAATTTAAATGCAGAAATGGGAAACTTAGGCCTGTCATCAGGTGCTGTGAGTTTTTCCCTAAGCCCCAGTCAAACAACAATTAAATTCAACTTCAACTGCAGCCTTTTTTGTACACGTTTCTATGTCTGTGGGCTTTGGGCAATGTCTGAGTCGTTTAGCCGATGGCTTTGTGGCAAGTCCAACTAACTAACTAACTAAGCAGCTCCAAACCTGCCTGTCTGCCTGCCTGCCGTGCTGCCTACCTCAAACTGTCTGCCTCGTTGTCGACGCTTCGTCTGACTGACAGTTTGACGCGCATCTAAGGCCACAGCTGAGCCACAGAGGATGGGCCAAAACGCGCCTACTTTGACTGGCAGCTGTTGACTGTGTCTATCATAGCTGCCAGCGAGCACCGCCCCAAAAGACGGGTGGGGAGGAGCTGTCGCCCCCTAATGCAAATGTTAGGTGGCGATTGCAGGAGGCTTTTCCAACGACGCTTTTGACATATTGAATTAAAAAGCTGCTGCACAGACGACAAACACTTGTAGCTATAAGCAAATTACTGTCAGTCAATTAATTAGTTGTGCTTCATTCACAACCAATTCAATTACAGGCATTAAACGCGCCACTAAAATCAAAACAACTCAGTAACCAAACACTGAATATGAAAAAATAGCAAGTTTTGAAGTGACAGAAACTTTAACAACGAAGTTATATTATTTAAGTAGCGGTAATTTAATAGAAGCATTTTAGCTTTACTACTGACCTGACCAATAAAATAATAATCAGATTATTACAAAAAAATCTACTAAACTTAATTTATTGCACATATTGAATTATTTACTTTAATATCATAGGTTTTTTAATGAAATATTAACTATGTAAGTACAAATTTATGCAAAAATATTTTTCATTATTGCTATTGTTGTCTATATTGTAAGGAATTTCTATATGTTTAACTAGAAATAATAGATATAGTAGACCGATTCCAGAACTATAAGCAGTTTCCAATTAGCACGCTATTCATTTAGCTCGCTGTCTAATTTTTCTACGTCAATTTAACGAACTTAGTTGCGGTACTAAATACGTATACATCGCATTGGTCCCTGGCCATTTTGTTAACTTAAATGAGTATCAAATGAAGTGGCAGCAGAATGTGCATTGTTTCCCGTTGTTGTTGTTGCTGTTACAATGTGCAATTTCAAATGAACTTCAAACTGTCAGGCTGCATTGTGGAGGGACGTGGGCTAGTTTATAATTAAAACAAAATATTTTAGTTTGCAGCAGATTCAACCACATTTAATTGCAATTGCAAGCAAAAAGTCAGAGAGAAAAGCGACCAAAATTGCTAAACACACTCTCACACACACACACAGACCCCACACACAAACACATGCGCAAGCAGACAAAGATAGAGGGGGCGGAAGGGCAGATGCGAGTCTGCCTCCGCCGCAGACACCTTTTGCGTCGGTATTTTTTATGCGTCTTCAGCGAGCAGGTGGCTGAGTGCACCCCCCTCGCTTGGCCACCCCTTTCCACAATGTGCGACTGTGTCGGCGGGGCAATTTTGTTTTTAAATTTATTACTTGCCAGGCGGGTGAGCTCAACCTGCAATTGCTTAGCCACAAAAAGAGCACAGAAAAAACAAAAACTTATAAAGAACATTTTAAATTAGACTAGCAGATACCTTGTAGCTTAATACTTTTGTGGATGCCAGTGTCTTTAAAAATATTTTTTTTAATATTGAATACAACATTCTAATATATTGATAAGTTCCAATTAATCTTTTTTCTTATCGATCATTTTGCATTACATATTGTGAAGTAAAGAAATTAAGTAAATTTTACGACCTACTTATAATTTTAAAGCAAACAGTAAGTTTTTTTTTATAAGTAATTATTTTTTTTTTAAAAAAAGAAGACTAATGTTGTACATTTATTTAAATTAATTATATACCAGATATTTAATGTTGCCATATACATCAATACATACACAAACACTACAACTTACAGATTTAGACTAAAAAAAAAACTAAATAAACCTTTAAAGATGATTAAGTAGAATGCAACAGATATTAATACTATAAATGCATGTTTGGGCTAATGACAGTTAACAATGTTAATACAATTTTGTATAATTTTTGTTTACTACAAATGATTTCAGATATATAAAATCACGAGCTCGCATTTAAGTCTTAAATGTTTGATCAAAAAGACCTTAAATATATATACACTATATACTGTTTGTACCTGTTACATACTTTTTTATAACTTATTCATACCCATTTATCTTCATTTTATGCTCATGGTGCATAAAAATAGCTCATGATCTGTTAAAGAATTTAATGCCCAGTGAACATTGCTATATAGACATGTATGTGTTTGTGTATCTTGACCCAATAAACCCAACTTGGATGGTCTTTTGCCTTTAAATTGAAGCCCCAGCTGTACGGCTTGGGCCTGCCCTCAACAGCGCATTATAAGATATAGAATTTTGCATTTTAATGCATTTGCGTTATCTATGAGCGGCTGATTGTGACTGATTTTTATTTATTCCCTGTATATTTGCAATATTTCATTTGCATTTAAATTTGCTTTTGCCTTTGCTTTTTTGATGGCTGTTCTCTTTTTGTTATGCTCGTGACATGTTTATGATCTAAGCAGCTATAAATATGAACCAAATTTGCATAAAATGCTGTCTATGTGCAAATATTAACTGCTGTAGAAAGTAATAGCCTTTTTAAACGGATGTTTAGTGGGTGTGTTAAGTGAAAAGTGAAAATGACCGAGAAGCAATAGTATTTCTAGAGATAACCGCATGTTAAGCTACAATATTCAAAGTGAGATGCAATAAATCGTTGTAAGCCACCAAATAAGTTTTTCAAGCGAGCGAAAACTTTTTGGAGGGTAGCGAAGAAAGAAGCTATGCGAGAAGCTAAGATTTTTGCAATATTGTGAAACTATTTTGGAGTGCAAGAAAGGCTTAAACTATTGTGCTAATGACTTCAGGTTAATCTTTTCCCATTGCATTGTGATTTTTGTTAAATTTAGCTTGCAATTTGCAAAATATTAAACCATCACATTTTGAATGAGAATACATAAATCACAAATTGCATTTTAAATATTTTTCAATATTCTAAACAAACATAAAATAATTATAAATTTGTAGCTGATTGATGTCCCTGGCATACCACTGGATTATCTTAAAATAAAGCAGCTTACTTTAGCGGTATAAAAACATTCTAGCAGGAATCTCGAATTATGTTTTTTATTCAGCTAAGCTGCCAAAATACATTTAAATCTCATTTTTTATTAAAACTGAATAAAAATACCACAGAAATACGATTTGCACCTCATTTCATTTATTTCGCAACGTAAAAGATGAAAAACAAAAAATTCAGTTGCAATTTGCATTTTGCAGGCAGTTTATGCAGCATACAAAATTGATGAGCGGCTCAAAGCGAAAGAAAAGATGACAAATAAAACCCCCAAGGATACGAAAAAGAAAAGAAACAAAAAACGTTGTCAATAAACAAGTAAAGGACAAACAAGAGCTGTGACCTGATGCCACAAAGCGAGCTAATTTATTATTATGGCAAAATAAGTGTGTCGATTTATGTAAGAGTGTGATTGTGTGTGTAATAAAAACTATAATACAAACAGCCGCACAAAAGGACATAAAAATAAAGCAACGCGTTAATTGCAATTCCCAATTGACCACAAACAGAAAATTTGAAAACATAAACCGAGGGTCGTGCAGTAGCCCACAGGCTGTCTCTGTGTATGTGTGTGTATATGACTGTCACATAAAGTAGCTAATTACTGTTAGTTATGTTCATGCCCACAAAATGCCGCAATTTATGCGTCTGTGTGTGGTGCGTTGTATGTGGTATGTGTGTGTGGCTTATTCGTTTACGTGTGTGTGTGTGTGTGTGTGTGTGTGTGTGTGTGTGTGTGTGTGTGTGTGTGTGTGTAGATGCTGTCCACAGTAACCATGGCTACAGCACCACAAAATGTCTGCTATGTGCATGCACTTCATGTGTGTGTGTGCTTGCGGCTAAATGCTGTCAAATTATCATTTTGCATGTGTCACGAAGCGTAAAAAAAAAATCTGAGCGGAAATTTGTGTAGCGATCAAAGTTTTTGTGTGCCTTTTCATTAACCCCATCGGCAGTAAATGGCTAAAGCAGGCAGTGCTATCAAAAACGTGAGCTAGTGCATAACCTCAAACTGTTGTTGCTCAAACGGATGTCATTAAGTTAACATTTCAAATGAGCCCACAGCCCTGGCAAAAGGCAGGGACACCAATTACTGCACGGCCCAAGGGCCAAAAATTTGGTAGCTTACATAAGCGACTGACTTTCCAATTCCACAACCAATTTACCGCTCATTTGCCCTGACAAAGAGAACATCGCAGCAGGATAAATCGCTGACAGGAAGTTGACGAAGTTTGAATACACTTGCAAATATTTTGTTCATTTCAATTGATATTAATAAAACTCCAAGTTATAGTTATCTAATTAAGCTTAATAAAAATGGACATTGCTGAATTTGATCAAGAATCTCTAAAAATAAAACTATTTCTTTTAACAATAACATGACAGATAGTTACAATAGCAACTTATGTGATTTGGCCATCTTCGACTTATGTTTTGTTTGAATCCAAAAAAAAAGGGTTTTAAGAGCGTTTTATCAACATAATTTATTCAATAATTCAAGAAAAATAATCCCGGTTGTATCACATAATTTCGATGTCTTTATCTAAGATTTATATTTAGGTCAATGGCTTCTAATGAATTCATTATATATTAATTGACAAATGTGATATACTCTGGAAGGGTATAAATAGCTAGTTGCATAACAAAGTTAGCAGCACTAAGCGTAAAACTATTTAATTAGGCTAATCTATTTGCATTGCCAGCAGCTGTCCAATAATTGACACAGACAAGCGATGGTAAGCACTTAAACACACACACACCGAAACACACACACACCGAAACACACACACATACGGACTCTCACTCATTCTTTTACACAGCGCCTAAAACCATGCAATGCATTGCAGCACAATAAAAACTGGCCCCAACTGCGTGCCACTTGCGAGACTAGAGACTCACATTGCACCATTTACACAGCGACTCTGTCAATTCGAAATTTGGGACAGCGTCATGCGAGTTAAATGGAAAGGCTACAATTGGGGTACAGAGTAATGGTAATGGCTCCGTTGTATTTCAGGCTTTTATTGAATTTGCTCAAAGTGCTTGTTTGTCTGGCGTCTAAGTGGCTTAGCGATTGACTGTGTCTGAGTGTCTTCTATGTCTGTGTGTGTGAGTGTGTGTGTGTGTGTTGGCAATTGCGCTCATTGTGCTACTTTATTGTCGTAACATACTTGAAAAGTCTATATTGCCTGCTAATTGGTGTGCACTTAACAGCCATAGAAACTAAAGACAGCATTGGCATAGGACTCAGCTAACTTTAAATGTAATTTTATATACAAATTACAATTAAAAAATTACACATGAATACTGAATATAACATGGAGGATAAGGTAATTTATAGCAATCGACAATCGCTGCTTAAACAACAACACTACAATAGTAATAACCAAAATATTAACTTTATTTTTATTATTACAAATAACTGATATCAATATATATAGAATATACGGACAGATTTTAAATAAAGAAGAATATTCATAAAAAAGTACAAAAATTATGCTAAAATGTTTTTAAAAGTTCATCATTTCTTGTATGAACATAAAAAGCTAGTAACAAAAGACATGAAATATAGAAAACCATAGATCTAATAAAACAATCTTCAAAATGCTTTATGACTTGCAATTAAAACCAGCATACACAAATTTTAAATTTTAAAATACAAATTTACTTATTTTAATTTATTTGAAATATATATAAAGGAGTTTTTCAAATACACACTTAAAAAACTGACAATGAAGGACATAAAACAGTAAGCAACAAGTAATTGACTTCTTAGAGAAACTAAAAACTTATACCAATAAAAACTGATTAAGAAAGAGTATTATGAAGTTGTGCAAATGTATTTTTATTAGAGCTTTTTAATTAACATTTAATTTCATTTTTATATAATTTTTTTAGCGTTATTAATCAAGCTTAATAACGCCACTAATTGCTTATTAATTAGTTTTGGCCATTACTGCTCTTTGTTATTCTTGCTGTTTTTAACGAACGCATAAAATTATTGAGGTGCGTTAAATGTGTGTTAAATTGATTTAAAGGCGAGCGCATTGAGCAAATACAACGTTTCTGAACCAAAAAAAAGTGAGTAGCTTATGCAATTGCCAATTGTAAATGCAAATGCAAATGCAGCCGCAATTATTGCAAATAGTGCACCGAGCTATTTGATTGGCATTTGACCAGGCATTACGCATACGCCATGTGGCTCGGCACAGGTGAAAACATGGCGATTCCATATTTTATTTGATTAGCTCGACTTTGGTAGGCCAACTAGTTGGCCAGTTGCCGGTGGTCACGTCCGTGGTTTGCCATACGGCATTCGGGCCACTAATACTTAAATACTTGTGTAAGTGTGCCCAGTTGTCATGTGTGTGTATGGTCATGTGTGTGTATTTGTATTGACCTGGCTGAGGGCAGAACACAAATGGCTGACTTTAATTGTTGCCTCTTCATTGTAGTGGTTATTGCCAGCCATTTATGCTTATATTTGAATTTGGTTACCCTGTAGCATAGTAAAGTATTGGGTATATTGCGACTGTGGGGTGTAACAATATTAAAATTATTACTAGTAATCAGTTTAAGTGTAGTGTATGAATGCAGATAAAGAATAATGAATGTAAGAGGGTATCTCCTAGTCGCACACTCTCGACTAGAGCACTCTTATTTGTTTTTTTTTTTGTTTTAGCCAAATATGTGCGTAATTAATCATTCTGCGGTGTGTTTGCTTAGTTAGGGGTGTGTAGTTGTGGCTTATATGCAGAACGATCAATATTGCATGTCTGTATGTGTGAATATTTGTTTGCATGCTTGTTGGGAGAAATGTTTTGACTAAGCTGCGGGCAAAACGGGTCAATTAATAAAATTATTTAAGCATTCAATTAATTGTATAATTAGATTGCATTACTACAATTAGCTTAGAATTGCAATAAAATATTTCTAATTTATGCAGGAAATTAATTATGGATTTGTGGTGCACAAAAATTAAATAAATCATGGATATATTGAATAATATTAAAAATATTTTAAAAATCAATGCAATTAAATGTTTGTACATAACTAAATGTACTTAAGGTTTCTATATTTTTCACACATTTTATGAAACGCTAGATTATGGTGTTTCTAACAGTTCCTCCATTATCAGTTTCACTTCAGTGAAATTTATACATAAATCCATGTGTGCATGTCCGAAGCAATGATGGGTGCTCATATTTTGTGTCGACGCGAAACAAACTGTGGCCGAGTTGGCCAAGTTAGCAAGAAAACGAAGTTAAGGATACAGCAGCCATTGCCAGGGCACAAAATGTCAAGTGTCGGGCCGCAAATGTCAGCAAGTGACAAGTCAAGCAGCAAGCGGGCGGGCAACCAGCCAAAACCTGTCACATGTCGCCACGTGATTTATGTGCAGAAGCCTGAGCCAGCCAGGAATAACAGGAGCCACAGGAGTAACAGGCGTATCATCGCTGACGGTGACCATAACGACCGCGACATTTACCGTTGAGTGACAAACATTTCTAAACTGAAAGCAAGTTGGCAGGGCCAAGGCGAGACGGCTCAACTGGCAAATACCCTGTTATACATACTTTAATATATTATATATATACTCTGTTTTTCCATATGCAATTTTCAGAATGTAGGGATAACTATTTAATTAAATTTAAATGTGGGTCGTCTTTGAAATTTGAGAAATTATGCTATTCACAACAATATACCCTATTATTAAATTGTATACAGCGTATAGGCCAATTTTAAAGGATTGAAAATGAACACTATAACAATACGTTGACAGATGCGTGCCTCTGCTTGTTAAAAACTTTTATAACCCTTTTAATCTTTTCTATGAATACAAGGTATATAAAGTTGAGTGGCATTGCAAGGACATTAAACCCATTTTATAATGTTAAAACTACAGGGTGTATACAAATTTGTAAAGTTTTTTTATGTTGCCTGCAACTTCTGGCTCATGTGGTTAGCAGTGGACGTTAACGATATTACGTATACGCACCGCCAGCCACTGAGTGATGGAGAGAGAGAAAAAGAGAGAGTTAAAAAAGTGCTGCATACGCACAGGCGGCGCATTTTGATGTGCTTTTAATTAGAGCGCAGCGAATTTAATGCTGGAACAATAACTGTCACTTATCCGCTTGGAGCAGTTGCTGCACAAAATTTGTGCATCTAAGTGACAGAAATGCGATTGCACATAATTCGTAATTAAATTTTCATATCGCTAATTGAATGCACAACAGACATTTCCAGCGCCCTAATTCGCAAACGCATGGCAAACATTTGTGTTGTTTAAACAAAATCAATAAAAAAAGATGAGCAAAAATAGAAATGTGTACTTAAAACTAAAAGCTATTGTCATTCTTGGCCTTGGCTCAATGTCTCAATGTTCATGGCCAAATCACTTGAAATATGTATCGGGTACTTTTGCCTTTAGCTGGCCTTATGGACACATTACAATTTGGACTCGACAAAGGCAGTGTCAGCACTTAAGTTCGATGACTTGGCCATATAGCCAAAGACATTCGCCAATGCCAATACGGTCAAGGACAGCGATAAACTGTATTTAGGGCCAATGAAAAATGTATGTAGCAACACTTTTTTGAACGCAGTTTTTGCATTTCGATAACTGCCAGCTGAAATTTTGTTGAATTTATTAGAGTCAACAGTCATTAAGCGCTACTTCGAAATGCACTTTGAATATTCATTTAACATTCGCGTTTGAGAAGTCACTGAAGCAACAATTTCCCTTGAAGTTACTATTTGGCAAGCACTTAAAGTAATTAGTTTCGATTACCTGCCAATCGGAGAATGGCTCAAAGTGACAGTCGGGATGCTTTAAATTAATTTATCAACTTTTAAAAGGGAAATTAATTTTTCATCACTACGGCACTGACTTGAAGACTTAACTTGGTGTTGAACAAAATGATAATTATGGGAATTAAAATTAAAACCTTTATTGCTTTTCTTCATTTCAATAAATTTATTTCTTATTTCGATTTAAAATATCAAAATTGATTTAAGTATAGCCTGAGCTCATTTAAGAAGTGGTTCAGCAACCAATTTTATAAAGCTTTTTAGATATACATAGTACACTAATTTTTAAAAATGGAATATTTAATAAAGTTTTAAGACACGATAATATAATTGAGTACGTAGTCAGTTTATCTTATGACTGTATTACCAGTCATCGAAAAATCTAAAACAATTTCCACAGTAGGTAAGTTAATAAAAAAGCTAATGTATAAATAAAAATATGTCTCGGATATAAAGTGCATAAAAGAGTATTTTAAACAATGAATATTTTCATGAATACTGGTTATATGTTAATAATATGCATTCTAGTTCTAAAAAAGAGCAGCTAAGCATTTAGAACTCATAACTCCTAACTTTATGCAAGTATTCTGGATAACAAGAAAAGTTGAACTCTTGGCAGCTCTTGAGAGATACAATTTATATGTTAAACAACAAAATTGCATTAGAAATTACCATAAAATAAAATGCAACGGCGAAAACTCCAAATTTCAACGTTGACCGCATCGAATCGCCGGAGAAGTTCGGACTGCCGCCAAAAGAGGAGCAATCCCCAGTACTTCAGATGGGTGAATCTGTCATCTATCTCTCTTTCCCTCTCTCCATCTCTCTTTCTCTATATCTTCCTGTCTATCTCTCTATATCTCGCTCGCTCGCTCGCTCGCTCTCTCTCTCTCTTGGCATCAAACAGCAGCCAAGCGCATTTGTATTCATTAAGGAATTTCCGCAAGTTTTTCAAGTTTTTTCCTGTTGTCTGTCGCGCCGCTTCCTCTTACGCTGGCTGCCACCTCCTTTGCTCCTTATTCACCGTCTCTTCTTCTATTTCCCAGCGTCGTCTCTGCGCGCCTCTTTAAACATTTTGCCTCTTGCACTTTTGCTTAACATTTGTTGCTTTGCGCCTCGCCTTCGCTTCTGGTTCTGGTTCCGTTTCCAAACTTCTTTCCTCCTAACAACTTGGCCCGCTCAGCTGGCATGGTTGATTAAAATGTCAAATGCCGCGCATATTTTAAATGCCGTCGCGCACCAACGAGCATAAAGCACAGAAAATAAAGAAGACACGGACCTAAAAAAATCGAGCAGAATGGCCAAAAGCAACAGCGCAAACGGGGCAATTAAGACATAAAAAAACAGAAGAAGAAAAACAGTTATAAATGCTGCACAGAGCTGGTGGCAAGTGGCAAGTGGCATGTGGCATGCGTGCCAAGCCGCATGGACAACCGTTTGAAATAAAATATCCCACATTTTTACTTAGGTTTGCAAGTTTTCTTTAGCGGCTTTGTTTTTAAATATTCATGCGGTTAATTTGCACTTGAAACAATATTTTGTATCTCAGAAGCTTTTTAATTTTGAAAAAAAAATGTTTTTGTTGTTATTTATGCAGGACAACACCAAAGGATTTAATTAATTACAAACCTCACAGCGTTTAGGCTAATGGCGTTAAAGGCAGTGTCCCCAGGGACATGTCTATGGAAAACAAACACAAGTGCCGCTGACAGCACTCAAAAACATACACACACACACACACACACACACACACACACACACTGCCTGTCATCGGTTTTATCAGCAGCATCATGAACAGCATTTTTGTCAGTAACAAACGCTCACATGGCTTCAAGCCATTATTTAATTTTTTTTGTACTTTTAACCATTTGATTTCTTTATTTTTGTATTTTTATTTTTTTTTAAATAAGAGTTCTAAAATTACGCGCAAACTTTTAATTAGAGCAGCCATTGTGTTCCGCTCTCATTGTGTGTCAAACTTTGGCTTTAATCATTACCAATTGCATGCAATTAGTTGAGAGCTATTTATTTTGAATCGCAGCAAATACTGAAGAACGTCGAGCTAACGAATTTCGCGTGTAACGCGCTTAACTTTAGCCAGAAAATACTTAAATTCACTCGCTTTCTATAGAAATTCTCTGATATTCGATTTCAACTTACCCACCTAGTGTCGTGCTGAAATCAGTAGAAGCAGCAAGCAGCAGACAAAAGCAACAAAAAAAAATGTTAAAAAAAAAACAGTTAAACAATGAGCTAGAAAAATGCAGCGAAGAAAATCGACTTTGGCTGCTGCGCTTCGCAGCTGACTACATTATTGCATTGCGGCCACGTGATTTATTAATGATATACAGCTACGAGTTACGAGTTCTTCAGAATGGCGCATATTGCTTGATCTGAGCTTTAAGGTGTGCTTAAAAATAATTGCAAAAGTACTTAGATAAATTGTATACAAATATTTTAGCAATAAATTTTCCTGGCACAAAATCAAAGCTTTTGAAATAAATTGTATTAATATACTTGACTTAAGCGCAGCTTACTTGTAGCTTTAAGACTAAAAAAAAAGGTAACTCAAAAAGAAAAAAGAAACATAAGGAGCTATATGTAAGTCTTTTAAAAAGTCTTTTGGTTGCTGCATCTTTCTGCACGAATAATTTACCATATCATAAATATTCTTAACTGCTTCTCAAAAAGTTTTGCCAATTTGTTGTTTGCATACCTGAAAAGATACAGAAAAACATATAAAATTAGTAACAGTGAAATCTGAGCACGCAATACAATTAACTTAAATATTTTTGGAAAGCTTAAAAGTAAAACTACAAAACAAACTGAAATAAAACTAACAACTTTAACCAGCGACTTTGGCAAACTAGACGTTGAAAAATGGCAACCAATGGGAAAGTTTTCTTATCAAATGTAAAGCGTTGCCCAGGCGAGAAAGCAAATTGTTGTTGGCATTTGCTGCCTGAAGCTGCGCACCAAATGGAGTTGTAGATAGACCAAGCAATGTGGCAACCCAGGACGACAAATACTAATTTTACAAGGAAGCGCAGTCACGAGAATAAAAACTTGGCAAAAAACTTTGAGCTTAAAAAAAAATATCAACAAAAACAAATATAGAAACTGCTAAAGCGAAGGCTGAATTTTGTTAAGCGGAAAATCAAGGCGCTGACTTTGACTTGTGGTCGCTTAGTTGATATATATTAAGTTGTTCCGGATCGCTCAAATTAATTGCCGAACAAAGTAATTACGCAGCACAATGAGAAAAGCGACAAAAACAACATCAGCAGCAAAGAGAAGTGGCGAATATCTAGCTGAAGACTTTTAGCTTAGCCGCAGTCATAACTCATACGCCACGTTGACAGGCAGCGCTAAAGTTTGTGCTTTTAGGCAATTTAATGCAAGAATGCGTCACAAAAGTTATTTTTCAAACAAAAAAGGCAAGCCTGAAAATTAAGAAATAAAGCTAAAACGTTTCTCGACTACGAGATGCTCTGCTACCATAGCTCGAAAATAATATTTTGGGTAATAATATCAAAGAGCTCATCATTAAGTCTTTTATGGAAGATATAAATAATTTGATGATTTTTGGGAGCTTCAGAAACGTAGAAGAATTATTTTTTGTCATTTTGGATCTTCAGCAATATATTAATTATTAATAAATGTAATATTTGGAATTTTCAACGTTCGATTGTACTTACAAAATATATCGATTAAAACAATCAACAATTGACAACCAGAGAACGCTCCTTATATTTAATCGAATGTGGCATCCTTAAGTTGCAATCAATAACATAAGTCCAATATACCCAATTTCTCGCCGTTTTGCAACCAGTGTATAGGGAAAAGGTAAAACGTGCTAGATCATAAATCACTTGAAATATATGCGAACGTTGATGTTGCGTGTGCCGGAAACACGTCAGCATGTTATGCACCGGAAGCTGATATACGTCAAGAGCTGTGCAGCAGCTGCCAAGGCAACCAACCAGCTGTCCAAGTGGAGCAAGTCAAGGAAGCCTGTGTTTATGTGTGTGTGTGTGTAATGAGGCACTGATTGGTGCATGAGAAACTGCCATATACTCGTATAAAGTGAGTCTCTCGTTAAATTGCACGTTTCTTATGCTGAATATTTTAGCCAAGCTAAGTAAATCAAACAAGTTGACACTTTGCAGGCCACTTGGACTACATTTTGACTGCATGTAACTTGCAGCAACATGCAACATGCAACATGCAGCATGCGCTTATAACTTTGCCACTTTATGTGGCACTGGCGTCAAGAACTTAACCTGCATCCTGTTGCAGATGCCATTACACGATGCCACTTTACCTTCTCGTCGGCAACGCTTCTTAACCCATTACAATGTGCGACATTTTTCATCACCCTCCCTTCTCACCCTTTCCACACGCCCTGCAGCAAAGCAAAACAACCACCCTTTAAAAATTTGCTGCATTTTTCAAGTGGCAAGCGCTTTGCTTTCTGCTTGTCTGCTTTGCAGTTCTTGCACTTTGCATAACTTTGTTGCATACTTTTGTGCGTTTTCTTCACTCTTCTTTTGCTCTAGCCATCTCGCTTGCACTTTGCCACATTATGCATTATAAATGCATAAACATTGTGCCTGGCGTTTACTTAATGCTGCCATAACTTGAACAACGCCGAGGGGAAAATACAAAAATAAAATAAAATGTGCTTAAAATAAAAACTTTTCAATCATTTTTTTTAGAAAACTTGAGTTAAGTGTAGACGTTGGTTGAGTTCGAGTATTTTGCTGAAAACTGAGCAAATATTTATTAGGAGCTGTTCAACAGTTGATGACATTAAAAGTACGTTGCTCTTAAGGTAAACAAGATATATAGAGCTTTCTAAACCTTTATTATTATTAAGGGGATTGTGTATGGCGACCTATGATTAAGATTTATTTTAAAACTATTTCTTTATTAGCTACTATATCTGAATCTAGGAACATATTTACAGCAAAATATATATATTCCTTAATCTACAAGGGATACAAATATATTTACTAGTTTACAAAACTTTCTTTTGTTTTAACAGCATTTTTTTATCTTAAGAAGCGAATAAAGTTACAGTTTGCAAAACTAAATCTACAAATGCATTTGTATATTATATATGTTTATCACTGTGGCTCTTTTCATCGGCATCTTTTACACTTAAGGAACACTGAAACTTGCTTGAAAATTGTATTAAACGTCAAGTGCAGGCAGACTGACTGTCTGGAAGTGTCTGAAAGCATACAAAACTAAGTGACACTTGAGCAATAAATTGTATTCTCTTCACTGAGCCTACACAGGTTTTATTCTTGACAAAATATAAATCAATTAAGAAATTTCCTAAGAAACGACAGGCTGGCAAAAAGCTAGTGAATTCAATTTACGTCAAATTGCATGCGCTCGTAATCTGACAGCTAATAATAATCACGCATACGCCGTGAGTGACTGAGATAAAAATCAATATTTGTTGCCATCGCACCACACGCAGCTTGAGGAATTATTATATATGCAATTTCATGCATCAATTAGCCAGCTAAGCTGGTAACAAAAAAAAAAAGGATAAAGAAAAAGAAAAACCATTGCCTACTTTTGCAAGCCGTCAACTTTTTCTGCTCACCCTCCGCCCGCATCCATAAAAGAGTTGATAGGCCAAGGCACCCTAGACCCAATTGCTGCACTAATTGTTCAGTTTTGTTGGCGCCTAGTACCTCTGACTGGTGGCTCAATGTAGGTCGCCAATTGGATTTTCAAGCAATTAAAATCGGATTAAAGCTGCTGCGCGTGGCGAAACTTTTCTTTTGCATTGCATTTTCCTCTTACACTTTCCCGTTGCGTAATCTGATTGTGTTGCGTTGCTGGGTGATTTAGAGGGGGTAGCGGATTTATTAACGAGAATGCCATGACTCAGTTGTCTCACTTGTTACACCATTTGATGCGCATTAACTGGGTTGATTGTAGCAGCTTTGTACGGTTTGCAACACAGCTAGTCGCTTGTTAAAAAAAAAAACTGTTGGCAGCTGCCTTGACTAAGTAATTTCCTAATCCCCCTGAGTATTTTTCCATTGCAAAACCATTGCGGATTTAGCATTTAATTAAATTAGGTTCAAATGGTTTCAACGCAAAGTTGTTTTATAAGTTTTTTTTAAGGATAATAAATAAAAATTGGAAATTATAAAAAAAAAAAACATTAACTTCCTGGCAATGAGAGAGATACAGAAAAACACAGGTTTGTTTTTAATTAATTAATAATTCAACTTCTTCTTTATATTATACTTATACTTAAATCTTAATTGAATAGCTTGAAATTCCCTTTTTCTTTAGCATTTCTCGCACTGGTTTTAGCAATTAATTCCCTGTAATCATGCTTAATGCCAAAGTTTTGCTGCTTAAATAGAACCGAAACAAATCCCAATTTGACAGGAACCGAAAGTTGCATCAATTATAAGACATGCCATTGTGCAACTGGGTTGTCAGCTCAATGTGCAACAAGAAGTGCCTGTACAGGTGCTCAGCCCAGACGCTAGTCAGTTCTCATTAGTGCCCCCGAAACTAAACGTGGCTGGAACAATTTGTGAACAACATGTGGGCCAAAAGCGCATAATCGCATGTCAAACGGATCTACAAGCACGCACTGAGAATGAGGCTAACAATGTGCCAATGTATATGTGTATATGTGTATATGTGTGGGTGTGTCACAAGTGTAATTAATTACTAAATACGTGTTTGCAATGCACACACAGAACTACATTTATATGCAACAGCAAGCTGGTTAAACTATGCGTCAACTAACATTCGCACTTCAGAAAGCAAATCCTTAGAGAACCTCGAGTAGTTCCCAGACGCTGTCTCAAGTGCGCCCTTAGTGTGTGTGTGTTTGTGTGTGTGTATGTGTGAGTGTGCTAGTGAGAGAGTGAGAGAGTGTGTGCCTATGTGTGAAAATGTGTTACTTTCAATGATTATGTTGCAAGGCAGTTGCCACGCCCAACGCACTTTGACTTTTTCGCCCCTACCCAAAAGAAAAATGTGTTAAATAATAAGTTTAAGTCAAGTATGAAAAAACCGTTGAAGTAGTCGGACTTATAAATGACTGCGGGGCTTGTTAGTTATGATATGCGCTCTCTCTCTATCTCTCTCACTCTCACACTCACACACACACACTCTCGCTTTTTCTTTTCATTTCTTTATACCAGCTTGTGCTCTTAAGATAAATGTCATAGGACATTCGAAATATGCTGGTAATTATTTTGTTGAATGTCTCAGAGGAGGGTTTGTCGAGTGCGAAAATTTATTATATGGCTTCTGGCTGCCCGGACAGTTATTAATGTGCAGGTTAGTTGGCAACGGGAAGGCGTTTAATATAAATGACATCAAACCAGCCACGCCTTTGTCTGTCGATCTGCAGAGCAAAAACGAATGGCCCAAAGGCTTTTAAAATATTTCAGCATATTTGTATTCATTTTTTGGAATTGCCATAATTAACATAAATGATGTGCATCAATTTGAATCAAATTTGAGGTTTAAATAAAAGCGTTTTATGAGCGCAAATTAAAATAAATTTGATGAATACATTCAAAAAAAAAGTAAAATGTATGAAATAATTTGCTATTTTTAAAATTTAATTCTCGAATGGATAAATTTGTAGTATTTTCTGTACTATTTGAAACCATTTCATTATTTTATATATTTTTATTTCTTTTATGGTTTTATTTCTTTATTTTATGTAAAAGACTTTCAAGTGTTTGGCGGTGGATATTGACAATCAACTCAGGTCGATAAGAGCTAGAAAGCTGAAATTTGCATAGTAATTCTTAATAAGTTAATGGAATAAAACCATTTTTTACAACTTTTTTATCCAACCAAAAATCATTTTTAAGAAACTACGTGAAAGAACATTGAAGACTGCATACCAAAAATTAGTCTTTTTTTATATATATTTTTGTAGAACATATACATATTTATATGTCTATCTATCTTTGGCAGTTGTGTAACTTGCCAATTTAAAGCACTTTTTGTTATTCTTTTAAGGAAAAAAACTTTTTTAATTTTATTGAAACATATGTTGACAGATATCAGTTTTTCCTTTTGCATTATTATTTATAGCTTTATTGTATTTTACATAACTTCAAATAGCTGTCATTTGTTGTTCGCAGAAAAGACGTGCACCCACAAAGTATGCAACAGAATTTGAAAGTCGAAAAAACTTGGCTTAATGTCAACAAGGGCCCAAAAACTTTTTCTAGTTCGCACAAACTTTAAACGCGAAAAATACACCTAACGCCTTTTTTCACTTTTTTCCCCCTTCTGCCCAACTTTTGCTCCGTCTCTCTCACTCTTGTTCTTTGTATGCTGCCCTTGCCAGACGCAAACTTGCTAGCCATTTTTTCTAGAGCCTGTCCCCACAAAACACGTTAGCAAAGTATAAAAAGTGAAAAAGAGAAGCGGACAATTTTTGCTCAAAGCGTTTGCACATGATTTAGCGCGAGTTTTGAGTTCTGTGTGTGCTTTTTGGCTGCTGTCGCCTTTATACCCTGGTATATTGTGTACTGAGTAATAATGGGTATTATATGTTTGCAACCTGACAGAGACAGTTGTAAAGTATAAAGCTATTCATAAACTTATCATTATTTTTCTTTCCTATTTTTAAGATAAAGCACCAAGTTTTAGTAAACTTTTTTGTATTACATCATTTCCATTAGCTAAATCTTTCTTAATCATCGTTTATATTGATTGCTATGTAAGACACATACCAAATTAATTTATTTTGCAGATTTGTATGGCAACAAGTCGAAAAATATAGATTGTTTTCAGTCAATCCATACATGAAACTTGAAGAGTTCAGACAAAATGATTTATTCACAGCTCAAGACTTTCTTGCTGGTCTGTCTTTTATTTGTGCTAATAGGCCAAAATGAAGTTCATATTCAGAGTAAGCTAATATCTTGAATTGCCTAACATGTGGTTTTTCTAAACAGAATCCAATGATAATTTCATCACGACAGAGGAGAGACTGATGCAGGAAGCACAAGATCTACGGAACAAACAAAATAAGTCTAGTCCGCCAATAATTAAAAAAAAAAGTGTAAAAAGAAATTTTATATTATTTCATGTTCGTCAAAGTTAGTAAATGATTTCAAAGAAGACTACAGCGTATGTACTAGTCGACTACTTTTCACAACCAATTGTTTACTTGTTTTTTTTTTTCATTTGTGTTATTTTTGACTTGTTTTGCTGCTGTTGTTGTTGTTGTTGCTTTGCACTTCCATACAGCTGTCAGCCACACACCTGTACCTATTTAACCCCCCCCCCCCCCATGTGTATGTGTGTGTGTGTGTGTGTGTGAGTGAGTGAGTGTGTGTGCTTGTTATTCTTTGGTGCCACAAAATGCGTTTGAAATATGAAATTAATGAAACTTTGTATTGTCGCTGCGTCGTTTTCAAATAATTGCCTCTCATTGCAAGTTTGTTGCAGGCAAAGTTAATTAAAATGTATCATGCTATATATTTGATAGTGGTTTTATGATATTATGTTGCGCTTAAATGTTTGCTTAAAAACCATTTCAACATGTGCAATTGAAAAGCCAAAGTAAACATTTAATTAATTGAAATTGTTGAATAAATCAACACTCGTCTGTGGCTCATTTATTTCAGAATGCTTGGCATGAAAGGCCCACAAGTTGAGGCCCATGTTTCAAAATGTGGTAGGCTGAAAAGTTGTTCAATTAGTTTGATTGAAAATGTTATGGCGTTAACATACAAGTTGATTCGCGACTCGCTTTGTTGTGTTATCACAAAGTGTTTTGTTGCCGCTTAAGGGTTTATTATAATGGACAAGCTGACGATTATTATGATGACACGACATGCTGTCAATCACAATTTTGCTTTCAGAAACCTTTCAAGTTCGCACTAGAAAACACCAACAACAAAGCTTTCAAGACAAAGATAATTATTCAAATTTTACTTGTCCCATTAGGTCTTAAGTAACCAGTCAACAGCAGAATTATGTTAATGTAAGCTGATAACTTAACAGCATCTGTTGTTACAGCTAAACTCGTTCTGTTTAGCAAGGTGAAAACTTTAGAATTTGTCAATCTAATTTTTAACAGCAACATTATCACACTCTAAATGAATTTATGTTAATGCGAGTTCGGTTTACTACAGACATACTATTCGGTTGCACTTTACAGTTCTGCTATACAAAAGTTTTGACTATAAAGTTTACAACATAATGTTGTTGCATTTCTTGCAGCTAGTGACATCTACTTTTAAATGCACGTAGCACAAGCATCCATTACAATATGGACTTTAGTTAATATTCCAGTAACAGCCTGCAGATGTGACTAGAGCAAAACTTTGAGAAAACTTGAACACACTCGTAAAATTCGAGACGTGCTGGCATTTCACTTTGTTATCGACAGGTCCAAACTCCCCATACTACCCCCCATTAATAAGGTGTGGTGAGGGACTGTGCTGTCAAAAGCTTCGACATTTGATACAAAGCGCTGTGCAGTCTGTTGGGGCGGTTTTAGACGTAGGTTATCAAGGAGTGGAGAAGGAGTAAAAGGCCTTCAAATAGAAAGGCGCATGTGCCCATAAATGCGTCATTGGCTCATTAGTAAATGAACTGTTAATGGATTTCAAAGCCTGTCTAAAGATACAAGCCCTTACTCTTGCTATATTCAAACGTATATATACATATATATGTGGTTTGAGTGGCAGCTGACTCTATGCTGTGAAAGTATATGCCCATTCAATTATCCCCTTGAGCAGCAAATTTCAATGAATTTTGAGCTTGGCATTTGAAAATTAATCTGCTGAAACGGGCTTATTAAACTAGGGAACTGTGAGTGATTGCTAAAAGGAATGTCAGAGTACGACAGGATGTTATTTAGTGGTTTCCAGGATGTTGGCTTTCAGCAAACACAATTAGTCAAAATAATTGATGACATTCAGAATTATACGCAAATTCATAAACAATTTATGGTTGATATTTTAAGACATCTATGAAATATATATAATTTATTAACTCGTTAATTTCACCCCACTTATGGGAAATATATTGAAAAAGTTTATTATATATAAAAAAAAAATTTAAAAATATTGTGAGTTACTGGGTGAAATAATATTTAGTTATTTCCATCTTAAATGAATGCTATCCTTAAAAGTCAAATATTCTTGACCTCTGATATACGAGAACATTCATATCAAATTTAACTTTATCTCTTATTATACCCTCCTTCACCTACTTTTAATGGCCACAAGAATTTAATAATCGATGGTAAATATATCTAAGCATTTATTTCGAATTATCCAAGAACTATTAATAATCACATTCCAGCCCTGAACTTGTTGAAATCTAATTACATATGGAAATTGCAGTTGCTGCCAGTTAGTTGACAAGTTTTCTCTTGGCTGCGTGGTCAATCAAATTACCAAGTAATGTCCAGGAAAATTCACAAGCAAACATAACTCAAATACCTTTTGTGCCTGAACTAAAATTAAATACAATACTGTTATATGACACGCAGCACACAACAAGAACGCAGCAGGTGAGGCACCCACCCATTAAACACTTAGCATACATGCCACTTACTTAGCCGTACGTAGATGCCACAGTTGGGGCAGCAAACCAGGACCCGGTCAGCTCAGTCCTTGTCTCAGGACTTTACAAATTTACGTCATTGAAACTCGGAAATCGCACACATAAACTATTATTAATTATAATCACAGTAATCGCATTAAGAGCAACGCAGACGCCGCTGCCTAATTACGCACAATTGTGGGCGTGGCCGGCGGGCGTTCAAAGTGTATGTAGTATGTCTTATGTGTAGTTTGCTCTTAGATAAGTGGACACAATGTGTATTAATTAACAGAGCACACACAAACACAAACACACATACACGCACAACAACACAAAGTAAAATCAAAAGAAGCAATAGAGACAGATATGTATACAAAAGACAGGACTGGATAATTAAATCACTGTTTCTTAGAACTTGTAATTAGAATGTATACTGTAGTTAAGTAAGTCCTGATTATTTTAAAACAAAAGACTCAGTAATACATTGAAATACAATAAGAACTAATTAATGTAAAAAGACTCTAATCTGAACACTCCAACTATTATTGTTTCACATTCTTAACAATGTATTAATCAATCAAGTACAAAATTCTAGAAATTAAATAATAATAATTCTTGATTTAAGCATGCAAGTCTTATATTAAATTTACTTTAACATTGGATATTTACTTTAATCAAGTACAAATATCTATAAGTCTAAAATTATTAATAATAAGTATGAATTATATGAAGCGAAATAGTTACAGAAGTTGAGTAAAATGTTCTTTCTCGGCTGCTATGTAAGAGTTTAGTTAACGATTAAATGAATAAACCAATTTAGATTGACGTCTAGTTTTTATTATACGTATCTCATTTCCTATAGCAGCGTTTTTTTGCACTATTAGAACAATGACTATGCCGAATAAATTGCCATATTGGACACATCAAAACCAGAGTGCAATAAAAGCCGCTAACAAACACGCTCTTATCTGTTGTGAACTCATGCATAGAAGCACCCACAGCAACCACCCATTTAATTACCTTTAATGGCAAAAAATTGACTGCGAACTTTCGTCTGGCACACATGTCATGTCCGTAACTGCAGCGGGGCTAGTGAAGGCACACAATCAAAGAACATAAAAAAAAAACTTATTTTTTTTATTTTTGGCTGGCGCTTCAGATAAAGCGCGAGAAAAAAATAAAAGAGCAACATAAAACGTGGCTTATTTTAAGTGCAGCGCGACGTTGTCGTGGTCTGGTTTTTGGGGCTTGTTCCGGGGCACGAAACCTAACCTGATGCCTGCTGCCGTTATTAACGCGGACGACACATTGTGCTGTGTGCGTGTGTGTGTGTGTGTGTGTGTGTGTGTGTGTTCACATTATGGCCAACATTTCGCTAGCAACGCTTTTGGCCATGGCCAAGCTTAATATTTGCCGCTACGTGTTGAACATGGAATTTAATTTCTTTGGTAATTAATTGCAATCGTGTTGGCATTAGGTTTAATGTTCTAATTGGGCAAATAAGTGGGGTGTGCACCAGTGTGTATATGTGTGTGTGTGTGTGTGAATTTATCAATTTATCCAACTTTGTTTTTGGCGTTTTATTTAACAAGTCAACGAATTACAATGCGCTATGAAATGATTTTATGATTTGCCTAATTGTTACAGTCGTGTGATGCTGTCTATTTACTAAGTGCTGCTTATTTGTCATCAGCTCATTGTGTAAATGATTCGGGTATCAAATTGGTTAGGCCATTCGATTAATTAAGTTTGCCGATAAGCTGTCATTGAATTAAATTAAATTCACAGCTACATAGTTGACTGGAAACCTTATCCATTCAAATGTTTGTTGACAAATGGCATTATTGCACAAAATTTCATATCAATTTACTTTCAGAATTTTTCATGCCGAACCAATCTAGAGAACATATGTATGTTTCATGTACAAACTGGTGTCGCTTGCAAAAATCACTTAAGTTTTGCCAAAGTTATGCAAGTTTTAAAGTCTGGAAAAGACATTTTTTTTGTAAGTCCTTATTTTCGATGTTCATGCTACTCACTTTTGTTAGAATTACCGCTTCCGTGGCAACTGTAATAACAAGGACTCGCTTGTCCTGGCAAAATGTTTGCACGCAAAGCAAAAAGAAACACAAGGAAAACCCCACTTCAATTTTTACAAACGCTTGCGCTTACCTGCAACGAGAACGAAATATAGATAAAAGAGCTTTGTTAGAAAATATTTTGTTTGTATAAGCAAAAAATATGATACGAGAAAATAAAAAGGAAAGAGCAGAAACTGCAAACAGGACAACAGTCCTGTCCAGTTTAGGGAGACAAGTAAAATGAGAGCCGCGCCAAAGCCTATTAAAAACACAAGAGGATACAACGAACGGATAGGTCCTTTAAAACTCGGTCGCAGGACAACACTCAATATTTGTGTGGGCGCAAAAAAGCTTGGCACGTTTACGGCACACAAACACCAGGGGGCGCCACTCATTACGCCGTAAACTAAGTAAATTTACGTGTTAGCCGGCTCAAATTAAAATGTAATTTCAAAACACGATAAAGTGGAAACTTCAACGCCGTAATAATATTAAAATGAAAAAATTTCAAAGAAATTGCGTCTTGAGTGTTGGCGTTTTGGGCTCCTGGGATGTGTCAGTCAAATCATTTGACTGAATATTTTAGGGTTCATGAGAATATTATAAATATACCATGATATGTGTAACAAAACTTTATGGATTCTTAATTTTCTGTATTTCGAGGTCGGCAAGATTGACTAGTATACCATATAGCTGCCTTTGTAACAATAACTTGCACAAAACAGTGCTAGTATCAAAAAAAGTTTTTTGAGCCCAAGATTTTATGTTACGCTTACAGCTTGGATAACAATGATTAAAATCGGCCTAAAATAAATTCTTTTAAATCCTACGAATTTAAACAAATTCGTAACATAATAAATATATTTAAATGCTAGCCATTTAACTGTGTTTTGCAAGGGTATTAAATCTAAATATAAACTCTCTTTATTTAATATAAATTTTGTAATTATTCTAAGACTACGCCAGGCACAAAATTAGCTACCTCTTACAGCGCTGAGGTAGGAAGAAGAAAAAGTTGCAGAAGTGGCAACGAGAGCAGCTACTTTATGTTTCCTGGCCTGCTTTTTAAGCTGTGGCATGTTGGTTGACCGCAAATTAAATTAGAAGAAAAGCGAAACGCAAAACGTAACAAAAATAACGAGTTGTATACTAAACAGCAACAACAACAACAACGACAACAACATGAACTGAAATAACAAGTGGAACAACAGGAACAAGCGGAAAAACCTCAGGACCCAATTGCCTGGCATTACGGAAGCCTTACGACAACCGTCGAGTTCCTAAAGTGGAGCAGGCCAAGCGAGCATCAGAACAATAGCCAAAAGACAGAGAAAGAGAGAGAGAGACAAAGAGAGAGAGAGAGAGAGAGAGAGAGAGAACTGGGAAACTGGTGAAAAGAAGTTGGCAAGGCTGCCATCCTCGAGCTTAACAGGATAATTACGTATCTGTAGCTGCGTAAGCCGCTCTTACGTCGAACAGACTCTCATTACACATACACCAGGTAACCCCTTTTGGACCGGAACGTTCTAATGCTCGATTAGCAATTAGTTTTATTTTCAATGTTGTTTATTTTGAGTGCCCAACCAGCTGACCCGGCCAACAACTTTTCCAAGTGCTTAAAAACTTAAGGTAAGAAACTTTTATTATTTTCGCTTTTGGGTCTTTCCATCCTGTTTTTTTTGTTTTTTTTTTTTTTGTTATTCAGTCCGCTCATGTCTGGAGCATTCGTTGTTTTTGTCTAATGGCCTGAAAGTTTTGTGCGGAACGGCATGAAAAGGATTTATGCAACTTTTTTGGGTTTCTAAGAGGCTTACAAGAAAACCAAACACTATTTTCTGCCTATAATATACTTCATAAGAAATAAATATAATATGAAACTTAGGGGTAGGTTTGTACTTGGACTTATTGATATTTAATGACATCCATGACTTAATGACTCATTAAGTTAATTGTAATCAGAAGCCATATGTATAAAAGAAGATGAAAACAATTTTAAGGTAAAGTAATTTGTCAAGTTTTAACAAATTATACAGCTTTTTTATCTTGTCTAAGAATGTTTTGTTTTAAATTGAGTTATTTCAATTCAATTATAAACTTTAATTTTATTTCTCATTTTCTAAAATGTCTAATTTTTGTTTAAAATATATTTAAAAAATTCGCATACTATTCTTAAAGTGTACCGTACAAGTAAACAACTTTATATTTGCATTTAAAGATAGTAATTGGAATATAAGCAAAAAATTCGAAATAAAATGGAGACAAGCCTGCACTTTATCTAGCCTTTATGATGCCTGCAAAAATAGATAATTGTCGTTGCCACTGCCAAGCTGCCAGATGATAAAAGCAAAAATATTTCATGCATAAAACACACACAACACAATACAATCACACACAAATTCAAACACAGCAATTCCACACAACACACACATCAAATGCCAAAAACAATGACAGACAAAAACTAAACATTGAAATAATTTATGCTGGCGCCAAATCTGTGTCTCCATCTGTGTCTGTCGCAGCTTCATTTTGTTTTGGGGGGGAATTCATTAAAATCAAATAAAAAGCTGCTAGAAAATGTGAAACCATCAGTCAGCAGCAAACAACAACCAAGCGCCATAATCAGCCAATTGTGAAAAATGTGTTAAACATATGCAAAAAAAAAAATAAATAAATAATACTAAAAAGAAACTAACAATAAAAACGTCACTGAATTTCTCTCACTCTGTCTGACGTTTTTAATCACAACAAAAACAAACATCTAGAGACAAAACAGCTGCCTCAGAATGTTGCGACAATGTCATTAATTTTATTGCTATTATTTATTATTTATTTATGTTGTTGTTGCTGTATTTCATGTCAGCGCTTGATGACAGAGCGAAATGTGTTTGCAGCGTTAATAAGTAATACTGATTGCAAATGATAATTTATCTCACGAATGCGATGATATGCATTGATACCACCTCGATATAAAGACTTGCGTGTAGGATTTCAGCAGATCGTATCGACTTTGCCTTCCTCTTCAGCTTGTCGAGCTGTTAATAAATCATTTCATTTATGGCTGCCACACAGTCGCTGAATTATTATTGGCGACAATGTGGCAGCATTGCTGCTGCCTCTGTTGGCGCCGCAACTGACGTCGGCACCAAATGCAAAGCAAACAAAAAGATAAAATTGTGGCAATATATGACCATGGAATTGCAACATATGTCTCGTTGGTTAGCTTGACATTCGTATGCACTTTTGTGTGAATACAATTTGGCAATAGCAATAATTCTCTAATTCCACATTTATGAATCATGCACTTTTCAAAATTCATCTACTCCCCGTTATCAATTTTTGACATAGATATAATCTAAAGCTATTTGAAATATAATTAAAATTTAAATCAGTTTAATACATTTGCGAATTTTCCATATTTTTTTTTTTGACTCATAGTTGTATTCTAACGATCATTAACATTTTATTTGCTACAAATACAACACTTTGAAATACAAATGGAAAGGGAATGGCTATTTCTAAAGTTATATAGTATATTTTTTCCGAGTGTAGTTTCACCCTTATAAATAAAAGCATTATTCAGCAATGATCTGCAACTTCTCATGTATATTTCACTTTATGCCATTTTTCTAAATTGTTATTATTGGTCTTTCAATCCAACTTCAGCTTGTGGCTGGATAATTAACTCAACCACAAGTTCAAGTTATGCAAAAAAAATCAGCATGCATAAGAACTGCAATTAGCAGCCAGAACTGCTGCAACACATGTTCTGGGCCCAGTTTGTCGAGCAATTTGAATATGTCAAGAAGTTGCAACTTTTGTGTTGCCCACTAAAAGACAAAAGCAGCAAATCTGCATACAAACAACAGTACATGCAACATATGCATGTATTCATGTAATTGTATATGTGGGTCTGGTCATTATTACAATTTCAGCACTTGCACTCAACTTTGTACCCAAAATAATCCCCATGACCGTTATGCCAAAAAAAAAGCGAGAACTTTGCAAAGCCCAAAAAAAAGTTGAAAAAACTAAATTAACAAAAAAAAAAAGCTGAATAAACCAAACCATGTATGTATGTGTGTGTGTGTGTTTATGTGTGCTGGCAAGGCGTTAACAACAAACCACACTTTGTGTAATGGTCTTTGGGTGGGGCTAAAGAAACGTATAATCGGGCACATGCGGCGTATGTGTAATATCGTGTGTTGACTTTGCCAGCAAGCACCCACATACCTTCTTTTTTTTTAACTTTCGCATGCAACTGAATATGTGCATTGTTTGTTCACACACACACACACACACATTGTGACCTACATGTCAGCACATGTACGCACTCCGTCTAGTTGGCAGGCTTGATTTTCATTTGAGCCGCATTTCCTTATGGGCCAAAGCGATGAATTTCTTTTTCAGTTGAACAAAATGGAGGTCATGGCTTCCGGTTATTACTATCGCATATATTTTCATTCGGTATTTTATTTTCTTTTTTAATTTGCTGCGCAACAAAAACAGGCTAGCATCGCTGTGCAACGACTGAGCGCGTATTTAGTTAATGGAAATTATTCAAAATGAAACATTGTGGTACATGCAGCAGGACGGACGGTGGGGTGCGGGATGGGGGGGAGGCTGCAAAATGCACTGGCTTGGAAAAAAAACGGAATTTCATGTGCGCCCTTTGGGTATGCACACAAAAAATCTTCTTGAATTGCAGCGGATGTAAGCGAAAATGTTTGCGTGCTTTATGGCAATGCAAATTGGGAAATAAGAAAAAATTAAGAAATAAATAAATGAAAGCGTATTTAATATGATGCATTTTCCGGCACGTTCCTGTAGATTCTATATTCACTTATTTTAAGTGAGAAGAGATAAAGACTACAAGCAACAACAAAAAAATCATAAAAATATTCTACAAATACAGTTATTTGTGAATACTAGAAATTCTTTTCAAGTTTGGGAGTTTAAGTTTCATTTATTCTGACTTCATCCTAGTCAGATCTGCTTTTCTAGCAAACTTGGCAAGCTTAATATGCTTCCTTGATTATATAGAATTACATTTTCAAAGTAATCAAAACATTTTCGAGTTTTATGTGAGTATAAAACAATCTCAGCTAACCCAATTGTCGGTCATAAGAGCAGCAGCTTAATTCAGTTGTGATTAAAACTCGAAAATGTTACCAAACGTTTTGACGCCTCACCTTTATTATGAACGCCACGTGGCAGGTAATACAATTAACCCATACGATGCCATAATTTGCCAGGACAAGACCTTTACCTGCTGATAAGGTTGCTGCCTAGCCTCAGCTTTAGTCGCTGCCTTTTGGCAGTCTCTGACTGAGCATTAAACTAATTTTCTACGACTGCACATTAAACCGAATTTCGGGTATGGTGATAAACCCCCTCGGCCCCCTTGATGTGTAGATTGCGCCTGAGGCAAAGGCAATTATGTATGTAGTTTTATATGTATGCGTGAATATGCTATATAGGGGGCGTGTGTAATCCCAAATGACGTCAAAGTCAATCTTGGCGTGGGCCCTTTATTAGAACGTCGACACAAAAGCATCGCAAATTATGCAACAGCCCTATCAATATTCATAACTTCATAAGTTTGTTAGGGCGAATGTATAACAAGCTCGCGGCCAACGATTTATGCTTAAAGTTGAGCAGATTTTAAGTTTTGAGCCGAAATTTCGCTAGCATATTGATAAGAAAATAGGCACACATTACGCACATTTAATCACCACTTGTAATGGACCCTTTGGGAATGGCTGGAGGGAATTGTTAGCTGTGTGTGTGGGGGGGGGGAGGGGTTGTTAATTTAACGCACCGCTTCAACTTCAATCTGTGGCAGCATCGAGTACGAAACATTGAATCAGCATAAAATCCACATTATGAAAAGCCAGGCCAAAGTACTACGTAGAATTTTATTAAAATCACCCACCTTGGCTCAGCGCCAATATAGAGTTTTACCTGCCCCCGCACCCTGCTTACAGTCTTTGTGTCAGTCTGTCCATTTCGTAGCCCCATAAAATTAATAGCCTACGGCTGGTTTACTACCCAGCTAGAGAGCAGAACAAAAAAATTACGCCAAAAATTTGCCTACACATTTTTTTCACGTAAAGCTTAGGATAATTTTATAGTCCTCGGCTCAGGCGCACCATTCTGATAGGCATCATAGAAAGTTTCGTTTCAGCAAATTCCAAGCGCAAAAACATTTTTCGCGTGATTTCAGCTAAAATATGGCCCAATACTACTGCGGCATATCGCTAATTTAGTCAGCTGCCTCAACAGATTCAGAATGTGGCAGCATGTCACACAGATTTTATCAGGTTGTTCGCCAAGGACACAAATTATGGAGCTGTCAGAAGACGAAAGGACCTTGAAATCTTCACAAAACAGGCACCTTGTAATAGATATGCAAAACGTCAGAGAACAAATTAATTTGTCGAGATGTATGAATTGTATTAAAATCATGAGATTTGTATTAAGATTATGAAATTATCATTTTCTAAATGTATGTCAAATTTGCGCATAGAAAGATAATCTTAACATTTTGAATGCTATTCTATTTCTCTTATTTATTTAAATGTATGCAGCTTTTGGCAAAATCTAGATGCAAAATTAACAATATTTTGTTTATAAAATGATATTATACTGCTCTAACGCCATCGGTCGGCAGCGGCTACTTTGCACTCACTTCCAGTCCAGCACTTAAAGTCACTTGAAGCAGCTGCAGCTGCAGCACTTCAACACTTCTGGGGCATTTAGCAAAGGCCGAGGAAAAAGAGAAAAGTAAATAAATAGGGGAACAATTACAATGCTTATCGGCAATTAAAGACACGCCTCGCCAAACGGAAGCCCCTAGCAGAATGCAAAATTGCAGAAATGCAAACACTTCAAGACTTGATGGTAATAAAGAACAAATTTAATGCGCGCCACTCGCCATGCCAAAGTTCTAATCACCCACTGAAAGGGGCAACATGCAACAGCAAACAAAAAAAAAAAAAACCCAGGAAAATAAAGAAAGTAAACAGAAAAAAAAACTAGGAAGCAAACTTGTCGTTAATTGCAACATAAAATGCTGCAAAGGGCGCACATTGCAATTGCCTGCCTGTAATTGTTGCACTTTATGCAGTTTAACGCACAGCCAACTTTTCAATTGTTGCGACATTTTTATTGCGTAATATATGCAGCACCATAGTAAATAGAATAATGAATGTGCTCGACTTGAAGATAGCCTGTATAAGTTCGAAAGTATTAGATGTATGTAAAAAACAGACTCATTGCGGATGATAAGAGCTTTAATGCAAAAACATATATTTAAAAGTTTTATACATAATAAATAAATTAATTGGTTTATGTCAGCACTTTAATTAAATTTAATCATAATATAATAGCTAGAAAAAACATACCAAATAGCTTTTAAATCAGCTGAGATCAATAAGGTCAGAGAAACAGATTGACAGCGCAGATATGATATTTGGGATCAGGATATTACATAACTTAACATACAACCAAGATACCCTTTTGAAACATTTCCATGTCTACAGGGTACACGACGGCAGGGAAAGAGAACGTGGGAGCGATCGCTCCGGGACTGGACGTGCACTGAACTGGCGACAAAAAAGTTTTGCAACTGGGAATAATGTACAGAACAAACACACACACACACACACACACAAGAGGCATGTATGTGTGTGTGTGTGCTGACATTTTGAATTAAGTGTAGTTAATGTTGACAAACGTCAACATTATGAGGCTTGCCTGCCACAACAAAAACAGCAGTAGCACACAATAAAAGTAGAAGGAGACGAACAATGCTCCACAATGGTCCACAATTTCTAACCCACTCGGATGCCTAACCCAGACAATGTGTGGAGGCTGTGTGGGTCTCTGGGGGCCGCATTGAAGTGGCATTAGGCGCTTGATTGATGAATGTTTAAGTGTTAGATTAAGATAATCGACATTTCAATAATACAATATTCGAAATGGAAATGGAAATGGCGCTCGTTTAATACAACCGGGGCGACATCCATTTAAGTTTGAGTGACGTGTGAAGTTGATTTAACGCATTAAGCAGTCGTTAAATTGAATTTAATGTGTACAAAATATGACATTGTGACTTGTCTTAGAATTGGATCAAATAAAGCCTAAAGAGATTTTATATATACTTAATAATCGGTGAGTTAATCAAGATAAGTTGATAACTCTTTATAGGACCCAATTGGAATCAATTTCGGGCTGGACTTGAAACTGGTGTAAATTGAAAAAACATAATGCTCTTTTGAACTTACATAACAAATGAAAATTATTATGATAGACTGAGCTTAAGTTTTAAACTGATATATTTGCATCTAATTTACCTGCATAACAAATTTCAGATTAATTTATCAAATAGTTCTCCAAAAGAATCTCAATTATGATAGGTTTGTAACTTGTCCAGCTTTGAATGCTGCTTAATTAAATGCAACTATGTCAGCAATTTGGCTTCTCTGACACTTTAGTTCCTCGTTGCTTTGCACAACTGCTCTGCAATTCAAATGGCAACATAAATTACAAAAAATTGCAATAAAAAGCAACTGAAACCTAGAAACATTATAAACCCATTGTAGCGCATGTGCAATTTAAATGCAATAACAAAGCAATTGTCAGGTTAAAATTAACGTTGCTGTTGTGCATTTTATGCGCTTAGTTTTGAATGCGATTCGCAGCTGAAGCCGGAGCTGGAAGCCACTGGGTGCGAGAACTGGACAAATGTGCGACCAACGAGGCGTCGAGGCCCCGCAGGAGACATGCAAATTATGCTGTGAATACATGTACATATGTATTTACATTTACGAAAAAGGGAAAAAATTAAAACATTTCTATGCGTCACGCGGCATTTGAGGCAGTTAGTAGAACGCCGGCCCGTCTCTGGCCCTACTTGGCCCTGGCTGAGTTTGGCATTTAACATACAGACATTTGTCCTCACTTGCGGCAGCTAAGCGAATGCGGGTTGCAACAAAAATTAGTTGGCAAACTGTGAGATACCCTGTGCATACTTAGTTTTAATTACATTTAATATTATACTAATAATAATTGTTTGTTATTTAGTGAAAAAATCAATGATGAATCGAATTTATGTTTCTGTTGGTAATTTTAATTTTTAAAAAATCTACTCATATGTAAAACTGATCTCCTATTGATATTAAGCAGCAAGGAAATAATTTATATACTAAATAAAATATAAGCACATGTATAGGCCTTTAAGTTTATTATGTTAACAAACTTAATCTTCTTTAAATAATATTTTTTTTCAAGTATAAATTTAAAATACAAAGAGAATATACTCATTGTATAATATCGATTTTATTTCTGTTACCAGTTCTAATTTCTTCAAAAAAATTCATGAATGTTAAAAAGTGAATAGAAAATGGTCACAGGGTATTAAACCCCACGACAGATAGAAGAAAACAAAAAATAAAATTAAAAAAAAAAGTATTAAAATTGGTTGCCAATGAATTTTGCGATGGGGCAATGTCAATGCACTTTCGTCGCGTACAAAAATAGACAAAGGGGCAAAGGGGCTGGGGGAGGCGGTAGCAGTCGGTAGATGTATTCAATCTGCCGCCTAACTCCAAGTGGGAGCACTTAAAAACTGAATGGGCAAATTGTGTGGAAATGCTTGTTGAGAAATGGCAACTCAATTAGCTAGAAACGAAACGTTTCGTAACTTTGAAAAAAGAAAAAGAAAAATGCTACAAGTCGTATATTTAGAAAATGAAACTCAGCTGGCGCCTGTTTAAATATGCGCCGCTCAGCAGACAAATTAACTGATTCACCTGAAGCTCACGTAACAACACAGGTACCGTTCTTTACTGACCAAAGAGGAAAAACCAAACTTTATGTGCTTTAAATAAAAGTTTCGTATGCTCAAGACCGCTGCGCAATTAGATGGCTTCAATGAAATTAACAATATTGAAATAAAGACTTCTATTAAAGTATAGAGTCTAGTTGACATAAAATCTAAGCGGAAAATGTTGTGGCTAGGGTGTGTGTGTGTGAGTGTAAAAAGCATTTATAAATTTCAGTCACGCTTTGATTTCCTGTTTTCAAAGTATTGAGCTGCCAACAAAAATAACAGCAAGCGACAATAACAATAACAACAACAACAACAACAACCAACAACAACAATGTCAATTTCTATTAACACATTTCGGGTTTTTGAGGCGCTGTCAAAACATTGCCAACCTTCTCAGAGCTGAATTGTGGCCGGGTTTGATGGCATTGATAAGAGTTTGCTAGCCACTGCCACATCACCTTCCTGGCTTCGTACGTGGCCATTGTTTGGGCCTTTGTCGCATCTGGGCCTGGTTTATAATCCGCACGTATCCTGGCGCGGCTTAGACCGCTTTGTTTCATTGATTTTTGTTGGCCTCGCCGTCCCGCAACATCTTCGCTGCTGCCTTGCTCTGTGCGGGTGTGTGTGCTGAGTTTGTGTGCATTTTTAGAGGCGACACTTTGACTGAGATTTACCTGCGCTAGCACAGGCGTCAAGGTGGTAAGTATCGACTTTACATTCCATTGTTTCTTAATTCTTCAGCAAGAATTTATATGCCTCTCATGTTATTCACATCAGAATCGATGTGCAAGATTCATATCATTTGATGCAGCTGTGCTGTTGCATATTTAATATGTATGGAATATCAAATGCAATTCCAAACTCAAAGCATTTGATTACAAAATACCCATATTCAAGCAATCATTAAATTGTTTTAGAAATTAAAATCATCTTTGTATACTATTACCTACAAGTCTCTTACTGATCTACAATAGAATAGTATTTTATTTACCCCAAACAAAATAAAATCTGTATTCAAATTTGATTAATTAATATAAGTGGAGATACCCTATCAACCTAACTTGCCAAAAGCACTGACTCAAGCTGTTTACAGATAAAACGGGTAATTATAATTACAATGAATAACACCTCAAGCTAGTTTATATTTAACATGTATTGTCATGCTGCACTATTACATTAATTCGTTAGACAAGGAAGACATTTTATCAATTTGCGCTCTTCCTCGTGCTATTCGCGTAGCAACAACAATGTTCTCCTTAATCGTGCTGCATTTTGATATCGAACAGCAATCTTTCTTTTTGACACATCGGCCAAGTTGACGTACATATCCAAGCGCACAGTTGCAGTACATAATACAAATCTCTGGACATTGTTCGCCATCATAAAGAAATTGATTGCACGACGGCTCAAAGCAGAGTCTGCAGCCAAAAATCTCATTCTTGTAGCACACTGGAAGAACGTAGAATGAATTGCCAGATATGGAACAGATGAAAACGACCAAAGTGCTTACCATTTTTACAAAATATTTCATTGGGCGCTAGTGCCACAAATAGTAGACATATATTCAGCAACGCCCCGAGCATCGAATATGGCATCCTTCTGTTAAGGTTTGATTACGAATTTGAAACTTAAAATAACATCGTATGCTCTGAGCTGAGCTGAATGCATAAATGCGACTAATTACCATGCATAATGATTATATATACATTAATCAATTTGTTATGCAATCAGATTATTCGGAATTGATGGACAAAGTTGAACAGTTTGAGAACTCGTTGGAAGCTGTCAGGGTTCATTGTAATATTCAAATCACCTTTTCTAATCTCTTGTGACAGTATGCATCAAAAAAATAACATACTAAAAAAACATCCGTAAACATTTTAAGTTGGGATCTATATTTTCACATAGTTTTATTTAGCAAGCAGCAAAAATTTAAATGTACCTTTATTATTTCTTTATTTTTCTTTATCTTTATAACTCAAAGACAGTCAAAGATCTGAGTCGAGCCTCCTGGCCAGCTTTTGGCTCAATCATCTGATTTCGTACATTTCGGATGAGTTGCTCCTTTTTCGATATGCAAACGCTACCCGAACAACATTTCTCCTTTCTCACACACATACCCCGATCGCGAACATATCCTATTTTGCAGAGGCAGATCACCCTGCAGGAAGGACATTTCTCACCATCATATAGTAACTGATAGCAGGAGCTCTCGAAGCATTTGCAACGCAGCTCCTCGTTTCTGGTACACTCTAAAGGAACGGAATATATACTATCAAATATTTGATCTCAAGTAGATGATGTATTGCTTACTTGTATGTGAAAGAACATCGTGAGGCATTTGAACCATCATTATCAGGCCCAAAAACAGCAGCGCATTGGCTCTTAAATATATCATCATACGACTTCAGTTCAGAATAGAACTCTGGTGTCAGCCAAGTGCGGGGCAACTGAAAATGCACCTCGTATGCTCCAAATTAAAAGCCTGACTAATCGACCCTTATGACTAATTTGCTTGAATAATCAATTAACTACATCAATTTGTTATGCGATTTTTCATGTTTCGCAGTCAATATACATAGTTGAAACATCGTCGATACCTTGTGTCCAGTTCTATGCATTTTTAGATGATTACAAAACATTCGTGTTTTCTGTTTAATTATAATGAAATTTTCCAACATTGTAACCAATCAATAATAAAACTCTATTAATACGAATATGTGTTTAGATTTGGGAGAGAGGTGAATCTTTGTAAAAACTTGTTTTTTACTTATTTAAAAGTATATTAATAAATATAAATATAGAACATGAAGAATGCTTTTTCTAAAATTAAGTTATGAGGTTAAAGCTAGAAGTAAACTTTAAATGTTTTTGAAATGTAATACCATGACTATCTATTATTAAATCGGTTGCTATACTAACCACAAACAGCAACTAACAATGACGACCCCGCAGACAACCCCAAGCGGCTGCTGGGATGTGGCTCATTAAGAATCTTGCTGCTGGCCTTCAAGAGAAACCACTGATACTAATAATAATAATAATTATGTAAAAGCTTCCATAGAAAAACATATTGTAAACTGAATGAAATGTCTTTGTGCTCTGAACAGCCAAGGGCTGTTGTTGTTCTCGTTCTGATTCTGATTCTGGTTCTGGTTGTTGTGGATTGTTTACTGTGTACTTTAAAAGTGCTGGAAAATGTGTTTGCATCAATTATGAGAATATCTATAAAGTTTCAGAGGCTAGATTGTATTCATAATGGATTTGAACTTTGGTAACTGATGGAATGTATTTTAAATGTATATATGAACTTAAATTATATTGCAGCAAATTGCTCTTTGGAATAATTGCAAATATTTTAAAAATATTTAACAGCTTTGCTCTATGTAAAATACAGAAAATTTGATATTGCTTAAAAATCAATAAAATACATCAAAAATTTAAAACTTGATATTTAATTTGGTTTTCTAAAGATTTTGGGAACCGTACAAGACGATTTTTATTAAGCTTTTTTTAAATTTGTTGTAATAATTTGTCTATTGACTAGAAAGTTTTATAACAATTTTGATATTACTAAGCATACATTTTACAAAACTCTCAACATATTTTCAAACATCATTTGCAGCCTGTTTTCTTTAATTTTTATCTTTAGTTCTTCAGAATTTGTCTTTTAGCTCAAGTATATTCTCGAGATACTTTCGAAGTTAAGTGCAAGAGCCGAGTAACAAAGAATCGCTTCCGTTCGGTTTCAGTTGCACTTGGATGTGGCTGCTGTGGATAATGTGGCTGTGGATGCCACTGACAGACCGTGTGGCAGCTCTGAATTTGCTCACAGTTTGTCAACATGTGTTCAACATGATCACAAACAAGCCGGCTATTACTAGACATCAACATAAACATTAGCAATTCCAAAATCCCGAAATCCCGAACTCAGAACTAAACCGAAACTAGCAGCACATGTAAAATGCAATTTATGTTGGTCGTAGCAGAAGAAATTGGGAGAGTTGGGGAAATTGCATTTGTTGTTGACTTTTGGGCATGGCCACTTGAGAGGCACATGCTAAATATGCAAACACATTTTTCTAACATATTCAACAGTTTATTTTTTCTTTGGGATCTGTTTCTGCTTTATGTGTGGCATTTCTCGGCACTCTAAGTGATATATAATAGGGCGTTGAAATTCAGTTTGAGTAGTTTCTAAACTATTGCTCTAATGATGAATTGCTGGGCACTGACGGAGAAGGCTGCCAGTTTGATGGCTGCCCCTTGGCAGCTGCTTGCGGCGCGTCGGTCAAGATGAAAGACGAGCAGCTATTGAACCAGAACAGAAGCTCTTTCTTTCTCTCACCCTCTCACTCCCTCTCTCTCTCTCACACACAATGTGTAATGGGTTAGTGCTATAAATATGCATATATGTATATACATATAGATATGTGCATAGTCCGTACTTGCATCGGTTCACACTATGACATTTGCCTGGCCTGTCTGCACGCCCGTCCGGGACGTCTGTCCGGGACGTCTGTCCATTAAACATGTCTGGGAGCATTATTTACGACTTCCGTGATGAATTTTCAGTGGCCACTTCTGCAATTGCGTTCTCACCCCTCCTTTCTCTTCTCTTCATTCCCGAAACTACATACGCATGCAATCGGCATTCATAAAGTGCCTCGATTTTAAATATAAACCTCAGAGCGCGTATTTCCCATGCAGTTCACGACTCTGTTGTCTGCACTCCTGATGGACACTGCTGGCAATGTGAGGTTAAAGGGAAGAACATATGTACATATATATAAATATATATATACACAGCAGGCGACAGCAGTGCGGGCGGTCTGAGATGTGCAGTAATATAAGGTGGAACTGCAGAATATGATTAGAGTGGGAACAAATCTTAAGGTTGTGCCCACAGCAAAGGCAGAGAAGAGGGTATTGTGTGGCATACAAAATATGTAATATGAAAAAGAATAAAAATTGTTGACAGTATGACATACTCTCAAGACTTATACAGGATATACATTTAATAAATTAAATCAGTTCTATTAGGTACAAATATGACTTAGTAAAATGAATTATAGAAATTTTCAAATTTTAAGTTTACATAAATATTTCTGATTGAAACCAATTTTTTTTAATAGATAGTTGTTTGTTTAAGAAAATTAGAAACTATATAAAAATGAATTTACATACATATACATAAGGGATTAAATTAGATTATAAGCACAGAAGAATTTGTTAAGCTATTTTAATACTGTAAATAAAATAAATGATATATAAATATATATACATATATTGGGTCAAACAAAAAAACCAAACCAATCATAAAGCACATAATAATCCAAAAATACAAAAAAAAAAATAACGTTCAAGGATAATATGATGCAAGTGACGGCCAAAGCGTTTTGTTAATATTATCATAATTTTTAGTCGACTGACCAAAACAGAAAATAAAGAAAAGAAAAGAGCAGAGATGATAAAAAGTAGAAAACATCAAAAACAAAACATGTTTCGGTCGATAGCTTTACTTTTTTCTTCTCTCCATATTATTATTTTCTTTTTTGTAACTGCTGCTGCTGCTGCTGCTGTCGTCGTTTCCACTCGAGCAATTAATACGTGAGCAAACTGGAAAATACTTCAAGCAGCGAACTGTCAGCCAAGTGCAAAACAATGTTAGGCCCTGATGTATTGTACATCTAAGGGGGCGCAACGAATAGCGTGTGAGGGCGGACGGGGTGGCGGTGGCTATAACCATGGTGGTGGGGTCGGTTGAGATTTTAAGCGCAGACATGAGCCATAAGCCATAAGACATTCATTCAATGTCGCCTCGTCGTAAGTCGATATCCCGAAAAAAGAAACTTTCGACAGTGTGCTAACTTCTGTGTCTCGCCTTCTTCTTCTTCTCCTCCTTCGGCTGGCTCCACCACTTAAGAGTAGCGAGAGCAAAAACCATAACCATAAAATCGTATTATGTGTAGTTAGCAGTCGTATTGCAATTGCGAAATCCAAACACGCCTCTCACATTGTCACATCGGCTTTGGCTATATTTAGAAGAAGTACCCCAACCCCCTCCCCCATGTAATTATGATGCGTGCCGGCTGATGATAATGCTGTTGATGATGATAATCACTAAAGAAGAAATATAACACATTTTCCACTGCATAATAAATTGTGAGACGGTTTTTCCTCAACATCATTGTCGAAATCTGCTCATATTTCAAGCAACCAAGCGGAAATCCTTTATCCGCCACCATACTTATGAACATACATACATACATACATATGCATATGTATATGGATGTGTACTCCTATATCATATAATACGCTTCACATTTTTGCAGCTCGTTAGATAGGCGACAGTATAAAGTTATTCATAGAATTGTTGCTGCTGTCATTGCCATTGTTGTTGGCCGCTTTGGTCTATTCGGCCACAAAACTAAATCATTGTTAGACCGACTTTTTGTCTGGCTGGTTTGCTGTTGGCCTGGCTGACTGGCTGGCTTGCAATTGTGTGGAAAAGTTTTAATTGGATGCTTATTGCACAATTTGCTACATTTTTAAATAGCGCGCGGAGGCAATGCAAAACTTTTTGGATGATGTTAGAGTTCATTAGGCTTATAAAACTCAATTAATATGCTGCCAAATAAAAATGTACCAAACAGTTAGCCTCAGATTAATATGATTAGATAATATTAATATTAATATTTATGGCGCCGATTTTGCATCAGCCAATTCATAAAAACAAAAAACAAATGTTTATATAAAAATTTTGTTTATTTTTGTATAGTTTTCCGACTATCCTCTTTATAATTTTTGTGTTTTTAATCATTTGTGTAAAACATTAGCTCATCTAATCCTCTCATATCTTACAATCTTTTATTCTTATAAATCTAAATCCAGGTATTTTTAGTATTTGCTCTTTGTAAAATATACAAAATCTTCAATTCTACACTTTTTTGGTTTCATTTATGTTTATTTTCTAATTCTGATCATCAATTTTAAATACAAACTTTTTTTATATAAATTTAATATTTTTCAGATTATTTTATTGACCTAACACATTTTTAAACAGTTTCTGTAAGCAAACAGAAATAAACTCATATATTTATAAATGTATTAGACATTTCCAAGAACTTTTCCATTAGCCATAAGGCGAAAATGCTTTCAAAATTGTTGTACTTGAATTAGCCATGGCTTAAATGCACATGATGCAGCAAGAGCAGAATTGCAAACAGCTGAATAAAACGCTTACAATTAGAATTACAAAACGCTAATTGCAATTTATAAAACATTTGGAATTGAATTTGTAATTGCCATAAAATTAATGGAATACGAGGAAAAACCGGCACAGCTGCCGCATTTACAGCAATGGAAATTTTTGGCAACATATATTATTAGTTATTAATGCGGAAAGACAAATTGCAAATTGATGCCGAACAATTTAAATACGAATTACAATAATACATATACATGTGCATTTTTAAGAGGTTTTTGCCAAAAAGAAGATATCAAATGGCAAATTGCTTAAATTGGATATATAATACCACCCAATTAGACATATCCATTAGGCTGCTCCAAAGCTTGCCCTTTACTTTTCTCGTAGCCCAGGTATTATTTGACCAGCCTGCTTGCCATTTAGTCAACCTAAACTGTTATGTAGACGATGCCGCTGCCAAACGTTTGATCCTCTTTGATGAACTACCCCCAAGGCATACAAAATAAAGGCATCTACCTGCATTGCCATTTAAGCTCATAAACGGCTATCAGCTTACATTGCTTTCAAAACATGAGACCGTCAGACATTCAATAATAAAAAACAATAAACCAACTCGAAATTGGTTGCCAGCGAATACCCTGACAGAACAAGATACAAGACACAGTTTTAATATGAGTTGAAAAGAAATTCTAGATATAATAAAAGGGAAACTGAGAATCCAAGCTTAAAGAATCTGTAGCGCTTATTAGGCTCACCATTCGCAGCTTAAGTTTAATTTCTAGTATACAAAATACGTTTCGAAGAATTTTACTAGATATTCCTAAGAGTTCAAAAAGATTCATTCTAATAACATATTCAAGCTAGCCTTATTCATTTTTTATAAATAAAGAATGTATTTCTTTGATGTTACAAACTTTGTTTTATAATGATTATAATAACTCAAAATAAAAATATAAAAAAAACACTCAATATCCATACGAAAATTTAAAAACCAGATTTATAACTTTTTAGACGATTGCAAAAAATGTTGCTTAAAATATCATATCGGAATATTACTTGTGTGATTTCTAAATCTTGGCCATTTCAAACTTCATATCGTAGTGATTAAAATCGATATGTGCAGTGTATTTGAGACACACTTGCACATATACATAATTATAACCTGACAGATAAACGAAAACCGGTTTTTGTACATGCACCAGACGCTGGCCCAGCCTTAAAAGCAACAACAACAACAACAACAAAACTCTGCAAGGCTATCAGAAAAGTTTTTATCAAAAAAAAGAGTTTAACAAAAAAATGATGCTTAGGTCTGTGGAGAGAGGGTCGGGCTGTCGGGTTGTCGGGTAGTCGGGTAGTCGGGACGCTTTGGCCAGTTGGCTAATTTGTGTCAGACGGATATTAAGAATTAACATCAAAGTCAGAGCGAAATAGCACAACGCTGTGCATCTCCCTCGCACTCAGCTGGCGTTCATATCAACGATCTTTTTCGTGCACGAATTAACTTCAAATAGGCGTGAATAATGCGCGTTGATCTTTTTCAAAATCATTTATGCCCCCCCATTGTCTTTGGGATTTGGATCTCAGAAAAAAAAAGACAGAGGCAAAAACCGCAGCACTAATCTGAAATTCATGTGGACCATTGTTAGAGGAGCGGATGGCATCACATTAAAGTGCCGCTGACACGCGTCTTCTGGCTTATGGCTAATGACATGTGCGGTTTTCTCTTTACCCCCTTCCACCCTCCTCTACTTCCTTAGCCACACTTGTTGTCGGCTTCCTTTGCTTCTGCACATTTTCTGGCCATGTGCGCTGTTTTGCCCATACATTATACACATTTATATTTCAGATTCGCTGATAGTTTAATTGGTTTCGACTTGATATAGTTCTCATTTGTTGTTGTTGTTGTTTTTGAGCCACTGGTTTTACGTTACGAGTCGTTAGGATGATAATAAAGATATCACATGAGCCGAATATTGATGGTAATTGCATGGGCAGTTGAGTTTTGCGAACGTAGCTCTATAATTGACATAGTGTTAATTACTGCAAATCTGGAATTCCAAACAATTATTCTACAACATGCTACAGTCATAACATAATTGAAGCTGCTTCAACTAGTTGCGAATTACAAGGCCAGATACACTGTTCAGCGTTAAGTATGCATAAATTAAGTTTGGGAATCAATAATTAAATATCATTTACAAATGATCAACGATGAGCAGGTGATAAATCAAAGAAAGTTGTTAATATTTCATTAGAATCTCTGTTTAAATTGATGCATTGACAATTTTAACTATGTTTAGGGGAAATTTTGAGCGGGGTTTTCGGTTTCACAAAAGAATTGTCAGCTAAAACCATTTAAAAATTTCAAAACAAATAAATATTTAAAAAAAATTGGATAAAAAGAGAAAAAGAAAACCAAGGAATTTTTATATTTTATTATTATATTGTATTATATTATATTAAATTTACTTTATTAAATGTATTGTAGCTATCTATTGACACATTATAAAAATTATATAAAATAACTAACATACATTTTAAGTAATGAATGGGTTTTCATCATTTTTTGAAGATTCCCATAATTAAAGTTACAGATTTCTTAACGACTCTGTTAACAGTGTTTACATATGTATATCTCGCAGATGTGTGAGTCCGGCACACCATTAAATTGATTAAAGTGCGTCGCACCTTCGGTAAAACGTTGAAAAAAAAACCAACCAACAATAAAAAAAACAGCTGTAGAAGACAAATCTAACATGGTCATAAAGTGGCATGATCATAAACCAAATCTATGCTAATAAAATACTTCGAGACAGATAAAGAAACCGAAATATTATGTTCATTGGCTGCCGTTGTTGTAAGAAGTTGATTTAATGATCAAACTAAATCCAGTTGCGTGTTTTTAGGACCATACAGGACAAGTGTTTGCAGTGCTCTAATAGAGCAATAAATTCGCCATAAATATCGGAACCCGCGCGTACATTAAACACTCACACACACAGAAAGTTCAACATCTCTATGTATGTAAGTATGTTAAAGCCATAAAAAGAAAAACTTTGTTTGTAGACAAAAAGTTGTAAAAAAAAATAGAAAGGGGCAGCGAAAAACAAAGCATTTGCATTATGGAAACATGGGTAGGCATAAATATCTGGAGAGCAACACACCCAATATTTTATTATAGGCCCCAAACGAACTACAAACAACAAAGTCATTAATACTCGTAGTTTAACATTTCGTTCGGCTTTGCGCCCAGGAAATTTGGTCAAAAATTACAAAACCGTTGCCATAAAATACATAGAGCTGGCACAGTTCACAAAAAGAGCATCAACAAACCACAAGCAATAAATAAATAAATAAATACATTATTTATAATGACGTGCATAGAGAATTCAGATACATTTGCATTCATGTACCTCAACCTTTGGATTATTGCGAGCCTCTCGCATCTCGAATTTACAATGAAAACAACAGCAAAATTACCAATAACAACAACAGTCGCATTTAATTAATGAGTTTTTATCAAGACAAAAATAAATAAAAATATTCAAAGCGCTGAGTTCAGTTTCTTTCGTTTTCATTATCATTTTTATTTGCTTGGTTGACGTTTACTTCGTAGAAATTTGAATAAATGGAAATAAGTGAATAAAAGAGCTGCTAATGTTGTGGCATGGACCTAATGAATATTCAGAGTAAAAGTGTTCAATTATGTTTGTTGGTTCAGTCTCCGATAAGTTTTTAACACATTTTTGCTGCGCTACAAAATGAGCTCAGGATGGGCATTCCGATATCTATGAGCTGTCAAAGGTACTTGTAAATATAATTTAAAAGAAAAATAAAGAAAATAATCAAAGCGCCTGCGATCTTGAGTTAAAAGTTAATATGCAGTTACAAAGTTATAAGAAAATATAATAATGAATACTTTCGAAAATTATGCTAAATATAATTTAGTTGCTATATGTTCCGGTTAACATGAGGGTTACATAACCGACTGCGATGATCATATATTGATTGATAGGATTTCTATACTTCTAGCAGAAAGTAGTGTAAACAAAATAGAAATCTTTTATTTTAGCATAATGCTATAAATGGTTTTTTAAGCTTATTTCTACCGCAACAACAACCCGCCCTTCAAAATAAATATAGCATTTAATATATAAACAACACAAAAACCAGATACATACACCCAGCATAATTCATCGCTAAACTTTTAACACATTTGTTGCCCCTCAAAAGAAATCTGCATAATGTTGAAAATGCGTCGCATCAAAATACTCGTAATGGAAATTTGTGTCGCTGTTGTTGGTCACGCAACGTGCCCACGCAAATGCATAATTTTCATTTATTTCGCTACAGTTTTCATTTAGTCGTAACGCGTCACTAATTAAGCTATTTTTGAAAACATATACACATATATCTCTCGGGCAGCACAACAGCTGGGCGTGGCTCGTGTCTGCCATGTTGTCTCGCTGGGAGGAATCAAAAAAAAAAACAAAAAAACACCACATGAGAGTATTCTCAAGATCGCGTGTTGCCCCAAACTGGCAGCTGTGCCCAATTAATGTCACTTTGCTCACCATTTCAATGTGCTATGAGTACTATGAGTACTGCCTATGAGTATAACTAAATATGTGTGTATTTTGTTGGCGGGGGCGTCAGCAACATGACTGAAAATTAGCTAAATGAAAAACTCTAGAGCTTAATATATTTTTGCAAATTGCAGAAAACGAAAATAGATCGCGCTGATAAGCATTGAGTGTCGGCTAATTGATATGTCGCACAAAATCAATTTTTCATATAAATTTTCCATTTTATTTGACACTGAACTCATTTTCCAAAAAGAAAACACCCACACGACCACTGCTTGGCTATTTTTATAAAAATAGTTTGTTTATTCAGATAAATAGCATTATTGGCTAGACAGACGCTTGATGTTAGAAACATGTGATTCTTTGTTCGGCTTTGAGGCATGTATTCTACCTGAATGTAGACAGATTCCACATGCCTTGGCTAAGAAGGAACGCTATGGGTTTAAGTAAAGTACAAAAATGGTGGCATAGCGTCATATCTCCGACATATCTCCGCGCGGAGGATATAATAATAATGCCCGACTAGAATATAATAATTATTTAGCTGTATTCATACATGAGTAAGGGTAAGAGTATTTTCGCAAAAAATTAGTTTTCACAAGAGGTTATGGCAGCTCAAAGGGAACCCTTAACAATTTTGATTTTTCAAAAAATAGAATCTTGAAATTTGACGTTTAATTGATTGTGGGTGTCTCAACTAGTATAAAAAACTATACGAAAAGTGATTTTGTGGTGTTTCATTTCTCTGTCAAAAATCACGCCAAAAGTGACAAAAAAATTGACTTGTAAAGTGCCCAAGCACCGAAAAGTTCCTTATAAATGACATTTCCAGACTTCAAACTGCCTCAACTTTGTCAAATCTGAACCGATTGTCAATCCCGATGCCATTTTGATCATTAATTGGCATCTAGTTTTATTCTACATCTCAAGTTTATGCATTTTTGAAAAAAAAAAAATTTCATATTTTTTTGGCGAAAAAAGCATAAGGGGGGACCCTTACAAATTATGATTTTTTAAAAAAAAAAATTTTGAAATTTGACGTTTAATTGATTGTGGGTGTCTCAACTAGTATAAAAAACTATACGAAAAGTGATTTTGTAGTGTTTCATTTTTCTGTCAAAAATCACGCCAAAAGTGACAAAAAAATTGACTTGTAAAGTGCCCAAGCAACGAAAAGTTCCTTATAAATGACATTTCCAGACTTCAAACTGCCACAACTTTGTCAAATAAGAACCGATTGTCAATCCCGAGGCCATTTTGATCATTATTTGGCATTGGCATAATAGGAAAAGTGATTGTGAGGTTGTTCAGTGTTGAAAAAGTGTGAAATTAAATGGATTAATTTGTGTGCGAGTGCGTCGCGCTCGGCACTGTGTCACAGATACAAAATTCTCAACTGGTGGGCGATTTGCTCCGCAGTGCGATAATGTTGAAGAGCCTCTGTCCAAACGAGGGGAAGTTGCTGCTGACTCAGCTCGATGGCCAAGTGGCGATTTTTATGAAATTTTATGCTAGATAAACATATTATCACATATTATCATATATTCACATATAACTCATTTAGAAATGCAAAAAATGAATAGGTTACGAAATGCCTTGCGAGAGAAAAGTTTTGAACCAAATAGCAATGATTAACATTCGGGGCGTACTATGGGCAAAGGAGATGAGCACCCAGTCTCTGGGGTCATCGATAATTAATTAATAGCGTTACCTAGATCATGGGTAAGAGGCTTTACAAATGTGATATATATATTACAGACAAAATTTGTATATTTGCAGGGTAACTACTGGAAGTCAACCTTAAACATTGTCGAAGTAAATTCTGCAAAATGCAGATGTGATTTTCGAACATATTTTAGTTCTTAATAACATACAAATATTATTATACTCAAGTGAAAATAAATAAATACACATTATTATGATAATTGATAGTAGTTTACATTCTTTGTTACAGATGTACCGTCTTTACGATACTTTTGCTTATTGCTATTATTGAAATTTAGACTTTCACCACTGTGTTATTAAATTGTAAAATATTGCTTACTGAAAAAGAAAAGCAAAAATGAAACTATCTATTGAAAACTGTTCCAAATATTGTTCCAAATAAATAACAAACCGGTACGAATGTATTTCATTCAATACCTATTTTTATTCACTACCCAGCATGTAAATATATTCTACATATTTTAAAATGAGAGGTTCGTCAATTTTAATGAAATTACAGTGCATAAAACGCGCACGCATTTCGAAATTTATGAGCTCGTCTAATGAATTTATAGACGCTAATATTAGAGATAACCTGACATGACCATTAATTGATCATTTACATATATGTATATTTGGGAAGCTGTAAACTGAATGATAGCCTGGTGAGTTCAGAATTTATGCGTCCCCGGTGAGCTGTTTTGGGATGCTCCGGATACGGTTTTTATGAGCAGGCCCCGTGAACTGTGCGCTCTACTCATGAAATCAGTATATTTTCAATGGTCTTGACATATTCAATGCTTATCAATTTACGTTGTCTTGTCAACAGTTCATTACGGAATTACTTTATTGTATAATACAAAATGTACGAATATGGTAGACAGATAAGCTGTGAATTTGATTAATTCAAAAACACATCAATTTCCACACTTTCTTCTACAAAAATGTAACACGTGTTGTATATAATTTTTGTTCCAAAAATATTACAAAATCTATAGTTGCTCATGGCACAAGAGCACAATAAAAATAGCTGGCAGTAAGTCAAGTATTCGAATATTTAGGCCAGTTTCTGGCACGTATTTGGGCTTTTGTATATGTATATATATAGAAAACAATTGAAAGTTTACGGCGCCAATATTTCCTCAAACAAATTCAATGTAAACAACAACAAAAAATGTTTTTGTTTTGTTTAATACAAATAAAAGCTCTCACAAATGGGAGAATGGTTTTTGGTGATTTGTGTAATCCGCTGGCGAAACACAGACTAATAAATTGCTGGTTTGGCCAAAAACGAGTTTTTGGCGACACACAGCGAAAATAAAATACCCAAGAATGGATTATGGGACAAAAATAAAATTTTTAATTAAATGCAAACAGCAATATAAATTATGAAATTTAACAGTTGCTACCCGATTTGCATTGGCGCCATAAAGAAAAAAAAAAAAAACCAAGATATTTATGGGATGTGCGTCAAAGGAATTCGATGAGATGTTTATCGATAGGCGATTATAACACTTACCTGATCTTGACAGAAGTAGCCGAATCCAATGATGCCCGCAATGGCTAAAAATAGGCAAAATACAATAATTGTTCGTATTTTGGAGCGTGGTTCCATTTTCTTGATCTCATAAACACCGCTCGGTAGTAATAAAGCAAAATCACTATCAACTTGTACGGAGACGTTCTTATGCATATCCACGGGCATGTTCCATAGGCCTCAATTTTAGTTTACACCTTATTTCTTGGGTGTAATCTCAAATTCACTAACGCGCCACATTAAGAAACGGCATCGAAACCGGACCGTACAGTATTCACGTAACGCCAACAAATGCCTCGTAGTCATTGTCCGATAGTAGCTAGAAGCGCCGCCTATCGGTCACTTGCGGCAACCCATTACACGGCGTGTATCAAAAGTTTAACTGTAAGTACAAAAAAAACATATATCTATCTAATTAGTTTTTTATTTAAGTTTTATTAATTCCAGTTTAAGTATAAACAAAATCAAACAATACATATTTATACATCGTAAAACATGTGAATTTTAATTTATGACCGACTTAGATTATGCATGTTGCACATAACAATTTGTCTATTCTTATCTTGAAAAACACTCGGGTTTCCCACTAATAACAACAGCAACAACAAACACATAATCAATTAAATAAACGAGTCTTACAAGTTCAGGAATAAGTGAACTCAATGGAAATTGTAAATTGATTTAAGAACAAAAAGTTACATTTCCAGTTTTAATGGATTAGACAATTAATCAATGCCAATTTTAGGCTATATAATTTAATTCTGGCTGTGACATTTGCATTAATAGTTTAATGGTTTCAAATTAGATATTGCTTTAATTTATACAATTCTGTTTATGAATTTAAATATAAATCAGATCAATTTACTTTTAGCAGTCTCTCTCTCTCCGACACTCTCTCTCTCTCTCGCTCTCTCTCTCTCTCTTTCTGTCATTCTCACTTGCCAGACAGTAGCTGATAAGATATTAATAATGTAAAAAATCATTTTTATTCAGCTGACTGATAAGAAGATTGAGACTTTTAATTATGTGAGTTGATTTATTGCACTTCAAAGCATTAAAAAAAAAAACAAAAACAGAACTATAAACAATTTAATTTATAATATTATAACATAATAATTTACATTGAACTGAAAGCAACAACAAAAAAAATAATAATAATAATAAGCACTATACAAATTGTTAACATAACAAACTGAATTTAGAATACAAATAATAAACACGTTTTAGGCAGATAAACAAAACAAGAAATCATATTTAGACATATGTGTGTATGGATGTACATATGTGTAGGCACAATCTGAGCAGAGATAATGAACATAAATCAAAAATATTGGCAATATACAAGTGATCGGATAAAACAAGTAAGAGTGCTCTAGTTGAGAGTAGTCGACAAGCAAATACCCTGCACTCAGTCCTTACATATATTTATTTAACAAATAACACTCCATTAACAACGATTAATTAAGGTTTTTTTTTTTGTGTACTCAAAAATAATAATTATCGCCCAAGTTTTATTTCAAACTCAGTAAATAAATTGTACTTCATTATTAACAATAAAAACTCAACAGCTCTTATATCTGATTTATGTACATATGTGTTAAAATTGAAGTATTAAGTGATGAAAAACGTGAAACTCAAAAGTTCAAAAATTCAGGATGGATATGCGTAAATTATGCTTTAGGGATAGTTTTATCATGCATAAAATTGTTTCAAGTAAATGATTATTTCGATCAAAACAATAATAATAATCATTATTTAAGGTCCCTGCTTATTTCATTATTTAAAAAAAAACTCAAAAGGAATCATTATTTTTGATTTAAAATAACTATAGTTCAAGTTTAAGATCCTAGGGGTATTTTAAATTTAAAAAACGAATAGTTTTAATTGACAAAAACTCAAAAGTAAGAATATTATACGTAGATAATGTAAGGATAACATAGATGGTTGAAAAAAATATACATTATTTTGTACAGATGCCGTTTTTTTAATTTTATCAACCTTTTGCACCAATTTTGAATAAGTACAGGGTATGAACATTGAACAGTAGCAGCAAAAAAAAAGAGGCTGCCAACTGCTTTGAGTTTTGGGGCAGTCTGTTTGACGCCCAGGCGACGTCAGCGACGCTGCTGCTGCTGTGGGCTGCTCTCAATATCCGCAAATGTAAAATATGTGTGCGTATTGCATGTGATATATTTACGAGCTGTTGTTGTTGTTGTTGTTGCGGTGGCTGTTGTGCCAATAAACAGAAAGTAAATAAAATGAGTTGGCAGTTTCTAGTATCTCTCTCTATAATTTGTAGCCTGTGTTGTTGTTAACTGTAAACAGCGGAGCAACATTTTTGCAGCAATATTTACATTTGAATGTGGCAACATTCTTGTTGAAAATCAAAAAAATTCCAATTGGGATAACTGTATTAGGTGACTGGTGCAAATGTTGCAAGGGTTAAATTGGTAAATATATGTTAAGCATCTGTAAATATGTATTATAAACTGTATATCATAATTTAAATTAAACAATTACAATATATGTAAATATTAAAAACACAATTATCTTTTAATTTATTTTAAATTAAATAATTCCAGTTATTCACTCATAAAATAAATATAAATGTTTTTAAAAATGTAATATGTACATATTTTAAAAATGAATATTTCAATTTCGAATAATCTTATTTAAATTTCCCTAACCGCAAAAACAGGCGCAACATTTTATAATCTCCAATTGGACAAAGTCTAACTGTAAAATGTGCCTAACGTTAATGTTGCTGAAAAATTAGCAACATTTAAATTACAGCTGCTGCAGTCGACGTCGGCGTCGGTGTCTGCTGTGTGCTGACGTCACAAGTGGCGCACGCTGCGTTCATTGATAAACAAAGCGCAAGGCAATTATTAATGGGAAATCTACGCAACTTTAGAAATTATAAACAATTTGCAACACAAATACAAACAAAAAGGAGCGCAGCAGTTAAAAACAAACACAACAAGAACAGCAACAAAAGCAAAACACAAATAAGAAGCAGATAAAGCAGAGAGAGAGACAGAGAGCGCGAGCAAAAACAGCTGTTCGCATTTTGTGTTGCAACATCGCTTTTTTGGCCAATTTGTCAGTTTGCTGCCCAAAAACAATCACAAAACCCATAACCAAAGTCAACTTTAACATTACTAACAATTATGTGTTTATTTATTTACATTTTGTGTACATTATCTCATTTATCGCAGCTTCTGCTTTGTGCCAAACATTCGTAGGAACAGCGAAAAAACGCGCGCGTAAATTTTGCACTTTAAACACACTACGTAATAATTTCCAGTACGCGCAACGCCAAACAACCGCAATTATTATGCTATTTGTTTAAATATTTAGCGATTTCCGTGTAAAAGTTTAAATATTTGATTAGAACAGCTAGCGCAAGTCCGCTTAACACATCCGTTTTCAACAGCAGCGGCGGATAAACTGACCAAAAGGAAAACAAATAAGCGCGTGTGGGGGCTGTCAACCTGCTAGTATTCTACACAGCTGTTAATGTTAACTTAGAGCGTGCATAACAGTTTATGTTATGTGCAGCACGACGCTAACTATCGATAGCATTAAACAGCTGTAAGCAATGCTACCACTTGCTAAAATTAATTTGTATCAGTAACTATTATACAAGTAATTTTTTTTTTAAATATTTTATTCAAAATCGTAGCACACAAATGTGACCTTACAAAAATGGTACAGACATCACCTCATAAATTGAGTGCTCATTTTGGTGCATTTCTATTACATATGGCTGTTACATTTATATACACATAACATATCACTTAACAGTTGTTTATTAATTCAACCAGGTGGCATCGCCATGCTGTGAGTTTAAAATCGAAAACATACGTTATTATTTGGATTTGAAATGCGTATTTATTTGCTGTTTAGCGTTTTATTTGCGACGTTTTGCCACGCCAGCTACGATTATTATCGCTTGCCACGCTCCGTTAAGCCGCGAAGCTATAACCTGCGCATTATGACACACCTAGAGGACGCCAGTCGATTATCCTTTACCGGCGATGTCGAAATTCAGCTGCGAATCCTGCAAACCACTGGAAATATAACTTTGCACGCAGGCTCACGTCTGAATATTGCCAAAACTGGCACACGCTTGCAGAGAATCACGCATCATTGCAATGAGCTCATTGGCATCAAAAGCGTGGAGCGTAATTTGAAGTATAATTTCTATATCCTGCACTTGGAGTCCTCGCTGCGGCAAGGACAACGCTTCAAGCTACGTCTGCAGTTCTGGGGAAGATTGGGGCGCAGCATGTCAGGCTATTACGCCAGCTCTTATAAGGATAACGAATGCAACAGCAGTGAAAAGTGAGTAAGCAATTTAAGTAACGTATGTCTACATAAATGAATTTTCTCCTTATACCTTCAGATTCATTTCGGTTACGCAATTTGAGCCTGCGGATGCACGCTCCGCTTTTCCCTGCTTCGATGAGCCCGATTTCAAGGCCACCTTCAATATAACACTAGGTCATCATTGCCAATACAATGCGCTAAGCAATATGCCCATCATAGAGAAGATACCCATGTAAGTACAGTAGAGATTGCCTAAAGCCACTAAATTTAAAGTGTTAACATATTCAAATTATATATGACATATATTTTTGATTTAATGCCTGTGCTAATTGGAATGAACCACTATATCTTAAATGAATGAGAAACTGTTTTCCTATAAAAATATTTTTTTCAATTTTTTTTTTTTCTTAGAAGTTATCCAAAAAGTAACTATCTCCGATTTTTAGTTGATTTCGAGATATGTGTTTTTATAACATATTTTTAAGATTTACAGATGCGAACGCGAGAATTGGGTGTGGAGCATATTCCATCAAACGGAGGTGATGTCCACCTACCTGGTGGCCTACAGCATCAACGACTTCAAGGGCTATGTGTCGCGTACTGAGAAATGTGGCCTGGTATTCACCACCTGGGCGCGCTCATCGGCCATTGAGCAGTGCAAGTATGCGGCATCGATTGGGCCAAATATAATGTCGCACTATGAGGATATGTTTGATATACAGTATCCGCTGCCGAAAATGGATCAGCTGGCTGTGCCTGATTTCAATGCGGGCGCCATGGAAAACTGGGGATTGATCACATATCGCGAGACGGCGCTGTTTTATGCCGAGGATGCCTCATCGGACATAGATAAGCAGCATGTGGCGAATATTGTGGCACACGAGCTGGCACATCAGTGGTTTGGTAATCTGGTCACGATGGAGTGGTGGAACGATCTCTGGCTAAACGAAGGATTTGCCACCTATGTGGCCACGCTGGGTGTGGAGAAGCTATGCCGCAAATGGCATGCATATGAGGAGGAGTCCTTGGACAATGTCCTGGCCGTGCTCAATACGGATGCCTACTGCAATACACGACCCATCCATCAGGCTGTTTCTCAAGCCAGTCAAATATCGGAGCTCTTTGATGCCATCACATATCGCAAGGGGGCGGTGATCATACGCATGATGCACATGTTCATTGGGGATGTGGCATTCCGGCGGGGCATCAACTGTTATCTGGTGAAACACTCCTATGGCAATGCCAAGCAGGAGGATTTGTGGCTGGCCTTGACGGAGGCAGCGCATCAGTGCGGCAGCATTCCCTTGGATCTGGATGTACAGATCGTCATGGATACGTGGACACTCCAGAAGGGAATACCCCTTATAAGCGTGGTGCGACATTATACACTCAAAACGGCGACGGTTACCCAGCGGAGATTTCTCATTCGAGATGAGATCCATGCGTACAATAAGCTTGATTCACCTTTGGAGGATGAGTCCTGTTGGTTTGTGCCCATTAGCTATGCCACAGATTGTCTATCCAATTTCATTTCAACCGAGCCGCATTCCTGGCTGCGTTGCACGGAAGAGCACGAAGCCTTGCCACTTGAGCTGCTGGAGCTGCCTGGAGAGGATGAGTGGCTGATCCTCAATGTGCAACTGGCCACTCCTTATCGCGTCAACTACGACGTCTGCAACTGGGAGCTGATCATCAAGACGCTCCTCAGCGGCGAATTCAAGCGCATTCATGTCATGAATCGCGCCCAGCTGTTAGATGATTCCCTGGCCTTCGGCTGGAGTGGTCTTATGCACTATGAAATGGCCCTGGAGCTGTTGGGTTATCTGAAGCACGAGCGCGAATATATGCCCTGGCGTGCGGCATTGGATCAATTGAATGCCATTTATCGCATCGTGCGACGAACCAAAGATTTCAAGGAATTTCAGGTGAGGATTCAATGTGCTTTTTACCTGTTCCAAGCGAAACAACTGTAAGTGTAATTAATTAGAAACTGAAGATTAATCTTTGTGATCGGTTTTTCCCAATCCTTGCAATAAATGTTGAAACAATTTTCATTTAAATATCGCCAGAAACTTTCACTTCAAATTTTACTTAACTTAAATCAATTTTACTTTTTAGTTTAAAAAAACGTAACAATTTAATTTCCTGTCTCAAGACGACGAAATAAATATATAGATATATATTTTGATTAAAATTGTTTAATAAAACGAAATCGAATAAAATATGCCTTTAAAACACATGTTAAATTTACCAAGAAAACCCTAAATTTTATACATGATATTAAACTTTACACAACTGCACTTGTATATACTAAAATCCGGTTTAATACAGCACTTTATGCACCATCTGCTGGAGCCCATCTACCGCCAGCTGGAAGGCATGCATGAGGATTGCGCGGGTCATCACCATGTGGCCCACAAGACCTTGATTAACAAGTGGGCGTGCCGCCTATCGCTGGAGGATTGTGTGGATCACGCCTTGAAGTACTATCATCAGTGGTTCATCTGCAACGAGCCGGATGACACAAATCCTGTGCCACAGAATCTGCGCTCAGTCGTTTACTGCACGGCCATGCGGCATGGCGATGACGAGGATTGGAGTTTCCTCTGGCAGCGATATCGCAACACAAGGGTGGCAAGTGAGCAGCGACTGATACTCCTGGCACTTGGCTGCAGTCACAAGGTGTGCCTGCTGCAACGTTACTTAAAGTTGATCTACCATGAGAAGTCCTTCATACGCAAACAGGATGCTTCGCAGATCTTTGGAGCCATTGTGCGCAACAAAGTTGGCATTCACATAGCCAAGGATTTCTTCCTGCACAGTTTCAAGTTGCTCAAGGACTAGTAAGTGCATGAAAAAAATACCAAAATGGGAAAAACGTTCCAATTGCCGAGCAGGCACTTTACTTCATAACCAACTAATCCTTTCCTTACAGCTATCATTCCAACACACGGGAATTGGCCGGAATGCTCAGCCAAATAGCTCAGCAAATCAGCTGCGCTGAGGGCTATCACCAGCTGAGGCTGTTCATCAATGCCCACCCGGAGCTGCAGCAGAGCTCGGGGCGCAGTTTGCGACGCGCCTTGGAGCAGGTGCAGCTGAATCTAAGCTGGCGCCAGCGACAGCTCAAGGAGTTTACCAGCGTTCTTAGGAAGCGCAATTGTAACTGAATTTGTTTAATGTCGTTTTCTTTTTTTGTTTCGTATATTTCATTAGTATTTAGAAAATAAAACATTGAAAACCCAGAGCTAAGCGCTAATATTAATCACAGAACACAAGATCAGACCCCAGTCCCAGCAGCTTTATACAGCTTCCAATTAATTTACAACTACAGCAGGAGCAGGAGTAGCAGCAGGAGTAGCAGCAGGAGCAGGGGCAGCACCACCGCCGCCACCACCGCCACCACCACCGCCTGAGAAGGAGGTGCTGGCATTTCCCGCACTTGCCACAAACACTTTGCGCAGATTCTGGAGTATGCCCCACAGAACGGTGCCGGCGCTGCCCAGAGTTTCGAGCAGATTGAAACCGGTGCTGTCAAATGCCTCCTCGCGATCCTCTTCCGTCTCTATCGCCGGCGATGAGTTGTTGCTGTGCGGATGCGGCGCATGATGAACCCCACTATGTCCAACGAAGCGATGCGAATTCATGTGCACATGCGTATCATTTACCCCACCGCCGCCCACAGCATTGATGAGATGCCTGAGCGGCTCCAGTACGGGAATTGCCAGCTTAACGCGATGCCAGGCATCTGGTGTTTCAGTCGCGCTCTCGTGCTGCTCGCTGACCGCCTCCTCCAATCCGAGATCATCGTCTAGCGTAATGCGCTCACTCACAGGCGAATCGTCCGTGTCCAGGCTATTGTTGCCGGGTCCCTGCAGCTGCAGCAGGCTGCCAAAGAGCTGCTGCACATGCACCGAATCGATGGCCTCTGCCTCGTTCCGCTCAAAATCGAATTCCACATGTGGTCGGCCTCCACGCTTGGCGCTCACAAAGCTCACAATATGCGTATTCCCATTGGAGGCGGACTGAACTGCGGTGGGCAGCGTTGGCTTAGCTGTGGCTCCAGGTAATGTCGTCAGCCACGCCAACTGCATAAGAATCAACAATGGCAATTATTACTTTCAGCTTAATTACTGACCATAAAGCATATTCTCAAATTATAATTAGCTAATCCATATGCAAACAGCAGCTGCGCTCGAAAACACGCGAGTAGCCTTAATGAGATGGCGTTGAGCCGCTTAGGAACATTCAAATGGTTCTATTATGCGCCACAAGCAACATTCAAGGTCTCTAAAATGCTCCGAATTAGGCTAAGTGCTTACAAATATTAAGTATACGCAACTATTATATGAGATGCAAATTGTTACTTAAAACGAAGTTGCAAACTTTGTTGTGGTTTATAAGATAAGATTATGTAAGAAAACGGCATTACATAATAATATAGGCTAATCTCAGAAATTTGCTTAATATTTCAAATATTAAGTATACGCAACTATTGACTATGAAGGAAACACTACTGTGCAAAAGTGGAAAGATTCAACATTTTTAATTTCGTATGGCTTCTATATAAAAATAAGATACATATATATAAATAAATATTGGCACTGAATTTCAAATATCAAGTATACGCATTATTGACCAAACATCAAGTTGTTAATCAATAGAGGAAAGATTGATTAAAGCTGGGATTCGGATACCTATTTTTTGTTTGAGTGCAACACATTTTGTAGTCTGTAAAAATATTTTCTGCTGAAATTCATGAATTTCATCAAAACCTAACCACTATATCTTTTTTGTTTCTCTAGTTTTATTATATTTTAAAGATTGGTTGAATTTGTTCAAAATTGGACGACTATATCTTAAAGCTGTTTTAGGAACAATCGGTCTGAAATATTTATTTAAATAAGAAAATTAATTTTAAAGGTAGCATTGTCATTCTTTTTTGTATACGCAAGAGTTTTTCATTATATAAAGCAACTGCAAGGATATACTACCTTCGGAACGCCGAAGGTAGCCTTTCTTTCTCGTTTTTATTTTATAATCTGAAGCTATATCTGAAATTAATTGAAATTAATAATCTATGAATAACGTGATTTTGGTACTTAAGACATTGTCCAATAAAAAGATTTATTTTGAAAACCATTAATAAAAAGTATCCTCGATTTTCGCAAATCATGGATATTATATGCTGGACATTAATTTTACTGATTAACGCGATTTAAATATAATATATTATATAATTTACACTACAGAAAGTAATATGTTGCCACAACAAATATCATCAAATGCTGGGCCAAGGATTGTGATCATCCAGAGCCGGTTTGACCCTTTACTAATAATTTCAGACTAGTGGGTATAAGGAGTGGGGGATAGTGAGATCTTTACATATTAATTTACTATAAGCTGCTGGACACCCACACTGATTTATGTTTTCTTTTCAATCGCATTACAAATTGAGAGCTTGCATTGGTTGTATTATTTAACTGATGTACTATCAAAAATCATATCCTAACTATATTTATTTAAAATATTTCTATATTTCTAGTTTTATATTGTACCCAAACATATGCTTAAATTGTTTGCACATAAGTAATTAAAATATATATTCAATACAAATTAAAGCCAAAAGCAAATTGCAGCAACTACACATTAAAAATTCCCAACTAGTTTTAGTTTGGTGAGCTGAATGTCAAAACAATCAATGATGACGTTTTTTTCAAAAAACCCCTCGAAGTAAGATGGCATTATTGTAATAATTTTGACAATATGGTGGAATATGTTTTTGTAATTGAACACAAACTTTGATATTATGTATTTAATAATAATTTAACTAATGCCGTACCGCGCTTACATGCAGTAACAGCAAAACACTTATGGAACTATATGTGGAACTAGGTAATCGCGACATTGTCAATGTTATATACTATATAACTATATAAATCGGATTTCAATTGAAAACGCAGCCGAAGCGTTTACAATGACAACTGAGCACTGACTGACTGGCTGACTGAGTGGCCAATGGGCAGCCAAATAAAATCACACAAAATTTGAATCTGAAGGTAGCCAGTGAACAATTAATTAATATGCAGCAAGTGTGCCGACAATTGTTGTACCTCAAATATATTTAACTTGCAGCCAAAACAAAATCCATATAATTCGAGAACCCATATTATTATTATTATTGTTAAATAGTATTCGATATAGCTATAAACTATTGACTTAACAGTTAATATAACTGGCTACTATGGTATAATATATACTACTATCGGAGAAGACAAGACAAGATTCATACATTAGACTGGGCCTCAAATCAGGATCCTGGTTGTTCACTTAGACAACGCATCTTCCAAGGACTGCAAGAACCGATACTAATCTTTCAGTTGCTTAAAGTTTTGGGTGGTTGGGAAAACTCACAGAAAATGAATATAAAGTCAAATCCAAAATTGTATACTTCTACTTGGTTTTCTCAACATCGTAGTTCACCTTGAAATTTTGTTAAGCAACTAGTTACAACATTTTTATTTAGTCAGTCTTCATACACATCTCTACGAGAGCTCATACAGAATATACAAAAATAAATATTAGATAAAATCGAAATTCCAAATTTAAAGTGTAATGTTCTAATAAAATACAAAATCATTTCAAGTTTTTCAGACAATTAAAAATATTTCCACAGTTTTGGTAAATGTTTTCTCGCGAATATTGTTAACACACACACCGTCAAGCTGAGTTGTTAATCAAAAATTTGACCAAATTATGCGTATTTATGGAAAAATGACGCATTTATTACAGGTAAGTACTAAAATATACATAGAAGGTTATATAAATTTAGTTGATATCGCAAGTCCTTCATTAAAAAATATTGCACTTTGGGGATATATATTTTATTTAGAGCATATTTCCGAAACGTTTATTTTTTTTTTCTCAGAATTAATATAGTCCATATAACCAAGTCCGTTCTTTTTTTCATCTCTGTGCTGCACAATGTCATATAGCTACCAAGTTTTATTATACTTTATAGAATTTGGTCATAATCGGACATAACGTTGATTTAAATAAGAAAAGAATATAATTTCAATACATCAAGCAAGTAAAACAAATCGAATCCAAGTAGGATTTGAAATACAGCTCGTTAGTATTGGGACTAGGTTCTCTAGAAATAAATACATTTCAGTCCGCTTCTATACGGCAACCGACACACATACGACAAAATTAAAAGTAAAATAGTTATTTAGCCAATTTCTAAATTTCAAATTTTTTCAATAAATTTTTTTTCAATTGCAATTGTATGGCGACATATCTATCACAGATCTCCCGATGCCTAAGTTATCATGCACCGATCTGTAGACCACACCGCTTGCTCCATGGCAGCTGCAAGCAATGGAAGAATATCTGCTCGAACTGCGTGTGCTGGCAGCCACCGCAGTTGATGGAGCTACTGCCGTCTGTGCCAACGATGATACACGTGCAGCTCTATTCGCAGCGGGCGTCTGGCGTCTTCAATGTGAATACCAATGTGGATATGCTGCGCAAGCGGATCAGCTTTAGTGGGACACCCAACGACGCCGTCGATGGCGCCTCGAATGTGGTGCCCGTTGGCATTATAATGCCAGAGAGCAAGGATGGCGCGCAGCTGAAGATTGTGATTGTACCCCTGGATCTGGCCAATCAGGATGTCGAGAGCCTGAAGCATACGCTCGAGGCGCTCCAACAGTTGCGCAGGCACTCCAAAGAGATAGATGCCTTCACCAACAACATGCTCGAGGACTTCAAAAACGAGAGCAATACAGGCGAAACGCCCACCGTTGATGATCAAGAAGCCCAAGTGGAGAGAGTGAATTTCTTGGAAGGCTATGTGCAAGGCATCGATGCTGTGGGCACCAATACAGCCTCAGCCAATGCGGGATCGGGCAAGCAGCAGCAGCAACGGCAGCAGTCAAAGGCGGCGGTTGCAGCATTGACTAACGCTGAGGTGGCACCCATGACTCCCGCACCATTTACACCCCATCTGCCGCATGTGCCAAGCCAGAGTCCCAATACTGCGCCCAGCACGATGCCAAATCCGATGCCTGGCTCCATGCCGATGGGTGATCCCAAGGAGGTGCAAATCAGCGCCGAAGCCAAGCCTGAGGTGGAGGAATCGTTCACAAGCATGGAGCCGAATGTGGATCAAATCAGCATTGAGGTGCCAAATAGTCTGGGTCAGCAACTGGACGACATGGCCATCGCCTCAATGCATCTGTCCTTTGAGATGGACATGACCAATGTTCGCGATGCTATCCTGTATGGCGAGCCAGCTGCGCGTCTGGAACCGACCTTGGGCGAGGATGCAATGGTCTTCCTAGAGACCCTCGTCGAGGCTGATCCCAAGAATGCACCAGCGCACACAGTGCCGCTGCGTTTCAATGCCCTCATCAAGGGCACCGTTGAGATCGATGCCGATAAGCTCAATCTGGATCATCTGTCCGATGAACAGCTGCCCGAATATAATGATACGGTTACCTCCATTGCCGCCAGCATTTGCAGCACCGCATTGCAACGTGGAGTCAGTAGCCAGATGCTGGAGGAACTGCAGCCCACCATGGCCAAATGCTCTGGCTCCAAAATATCACCACATGCGCGCATGGCAATGAAGCGTCACCAGGCCGAGAAGCGCATAAAAAGTCAACACAAACCGCCTCAAATGAGCACGGTGGCCATGCCACAGAGAACGGAGGAGGAGGAGCCCATCCAGAGTCCTTCTTTGAAGGATGGCTGCAAGTATCCCATTATCAAGCCGAAAAAGAAGTGCCCTAAGAAGTGTCCGCTGATTGACGATCCCTGCAAGGATGATCCCTGCAAGCGTCCTAAACCAAGACAAAAACCTAACAAAAATGAATCTGAAACCACGAAAATAACTGCCTCTTCCGGTAAGGGACAAAAGAAAGATCCTTGTAAGAAGGACGGCGATAAAAAGAAGGATCCCTGCGCTAAGGATAAGAAAAAGGATCCCTGTGCAAAGGGCGACGACAAGAAGGGCGGCGACAAGAAGGATCCCTGTGCCAAGTTCAAGAAGGATGGCGATAAAAAGAAGGATCCCTGCGCTAAGGATAAGAAGGACGGCGATAAAAAGAAGAAGGATCCCTGTGCAAAGGGCGATGATAAAAAGAAAGATCCCTGTGCCAAGTTCAAGAAGGACGGCGATAAAAAGAAGAAGGATCCCTGTGCTAAGGATAAGAAGGATCCTTGTGCAAAGGGCGATGATAAAAAGAAGGATCCCTGTGCCAAGTTCAAGAAGGACGGCGATAAAAAGAAGAAGGATCCCTGTGCTAAGGATAAGAAGAAGGATCCTTGTGCAAAGGGCGATGATAAAAAGAAGGATCCCTGTGCCAAGTTCAAGAAGGACGGCGATAAAAAGAAGAAGGATCCCTGTGCTAAGGATAAAAAGAAGGATCCTTGTGCAAAGGGCGATGATAAAAAGAAGGATCCCTGTGCCAAGTTTAAGAAGGACGGTGACAAAAAGAAAGATCCCTGCGCTAAGGATAAGAAGAAGGATCCTTGTGCAAAGGGCGATGATAAAAAGAAGGATCCCTGTGCCAAGTTCAAGAAGGACGGCGATAAAAAGAAGAAGGATCCCTGCGCTAAGGATAAGAAGAAGGATCCTTGTGCAAAGGGCGACGATAAAAAGAAGAAGGATCCCTGCGCTAAGGATAAGAAGGATCCCTGTGCCAAGAGTGGTGACGATAAGAAAAAGAAGGATCCCTGTGCCAAGTTCAAGAAGGGCGGCGATAAAAAGGACCCTTGCAAGAAAAAGTATTCTACGTTCGCCAGTCCCGTGTCCAGCTACCAGTTGATCTCCCATCCCATTGACAACCATGTCCCGAAGGTGCTCTCTGAGACGAAAAGTTTCAGCCCATCACCCGCAAGATTCACGATCTACTCGACCCTCGTGCGGAGACATTACGGCGGCAAGCCCTCGACCACACAGATGGGTGCGTGGGGCATCAAGTCCCTGAATGTGCGTAATCAGCTTCAACGCGGCTACAGCAAGAAGTCCAAGAAGAAGAAGAAGAAGGAGAACAGCAAATGTGCTGCGATCCAAGACAAGAAAAGCCCAATCCCACGTAAGCACACAAAGGCTCGAACGGGACTGCGTACAGATTGTTATGGTGACAATACAGAAGATTGCCCCAAGGTCTTTTGCGGCGGTACATGCAGCGAGGTGAAATTCCCAAGGAAGAAATGCGACAGAGGTAAGAAGAAGCCCAAAACCAAGATGTTCAAGAAGCCCGAGAAGAAGCTGCCATCCATCTGCATGATGGGCAAGAAAGGCAAGAAGGGCAAGAAGGGCAAGGGTGCGTATGGCGAAAGCCCCTTTCATTAAATATGCAACTAACTTTGCTTCCTACTTATGTCCTAAGGTAGAAAGAAATGATCTTCTAGCCACGGGCCCGTTAACTCTAAACCAAGTGCGCCAGCATAGCGATTCGGCATCAAACCGTAAATGCTACAGCTCCCACGTTTGTAAGGCGGCGACGCTGGAGGAAGAGTCTATTCCCAAGGAAACTCAGTGCTTCACATCGGAGATCGTACGCATACCGGCATCCTACCGGATATGTAAAGAATATATGCCGCAGCCGATACTCAAGCCATTCGGTAATTTAAATTAAATTTCAAATTCAGTTCATTAAATTAAGTAAAAAAATTGGTAAACCAATTGAAAAAAAATTAAATCATTTATGCTAATTTGAAGAATTATGTTAGATGTGCTTATAAGAACTGCCGCTGTTGCGCTCACTGGCTCCGATATACATGTGTATGAGAACTCCAATGGTCATATGCAAGGCATGACGCTAGGCCACGACGCCACTGGTTTTGTGGAGAAAACTGGAACCTGTGTCAATCATTTGCATGTGGGTGATCGTGTTGTCATGGAATCGGCGCTGTCCTGTGGCATTTGTGAATATTGCAAACGGGGCTTATATAACATATGCGCGGATTTGGTCTATAACGGTTTCTTGGCTACACATCAGTCGCACCCGGCAGACCTGTGTCATCGTCTACCCGACTCAATTACCATGGAGGAGGGCACTCTCACCCAAACTCTGGCATTGGGTTGTCAGGCCTGCTTCAAGGCGGACATCACGCCTACGAGCAATGTGTTAATAGTTGGCTCCAGCCCAACTGCCGTTTCGGCGGCAATGTGCGCGACGGCAATTGGCGCTAAACAGGTGGCTATTGCCGGCAACATGGACTCCTCGCTTGAAATGATCCGCAAGGATTTCGGCTTCAATACCATACAGTTCGACAATAATGCGCTATTCGGCGAGGTGCTTGAATCGGTGTACAGCAACTTTCAGGACTGGCCGAACTGTGCCATCAACTGTGCCATCACGCCGATGACCATGAATCTATCTGTGATGGCATTACAGCCATGTAGTGTCTGTGTGCTGGCCGAGTGCGAGTCGGAGTGCGCCAGTTTCAATGCATTGGACGTACTCATGAAGAACATACGCCTTATACCAAGTTTTCGATCTGCCAATATGTAAGTAAATATTACGCCCTATAGATTAATTCAAAATTGGTAATCTTCACTTTGTAGGTATCCAACGGCATTACAACTAATGAAATCTGGCCGCGCACCCATGCACAAGTTCATTGAGAGAACATATTCATGGAACATGTTAGACGCTGCATTCAAGAGTGCGCAGCACGAATCAAACGTTGGCATGCGCAAAATAATCATCAATAACAACAAGGAAGTTAACATTGAGGGACTGTTCAAAAATCATCAATTTCAATAATACAGATTTTTTTTGTTTACTTGAGTAGCCTTATGCTGTATAAAAGACCAAAATGGCATTGTAAAATAAAAAAAAAAATTCATTTCGCATTTTACTAGGTTTTGCATTTGCCCAGAAACATTTTTAATTGAAAAGTGCGTTTTTTAAATTATGCAAGTTAAAAAATAACATTTTTTTAACATTTTGTTTACTCAGCATCTATGAATCTCTCTCATTATAGACTATTTAACGACCTGTTATACATATATAAAAATTATTGTACTTCGCTGCTTACAACAAACTATTTTACAAAATTTACATACGCAAAAACTAAGCTGAGTTGTAAGCTAAGGAAGGAAAAACACATAAATTAATCATAAGAATCAAAACATAACATAAACATAATTACATAGCCTCATAATGTAGATTGTTTCACAACTTACACATTCGACTACAAGCTTTTTTTGGAACATTGCTCGCTTTTGGATATTGAGTATAAATAATAAAGGATTTAGAGCTAACTAATCAATATTCAAAGATATGTATGTAGGTATGTACGAGTGCATGTTTGAGTGTGTGTGTGTGTTTGTGACTAATTACTGGACTGCTTTTGGTTTCTATGTCTGTTTAATATGTAGTACTTGTTCCCTGGTTTTTTTTCGCATTTCATGTTCAACTGCTTTTTGCGTGTGTACCGAAAAGCAGTTGAATTTGGCTAGATCAAAGCGCTTTCGCTATAAAGTAAGTAATGGTAAGTAACATTTATGATATATAATTATAGTAGAACCGTCAGTGTCAACAAAAAAATAATATAAATAAGGTACGCTCGACGCTTCGGTCCAGCGTTCATTTATGAAGGTAGTTTGTCTTTTTTTTGGTGTTTTCTTCACAATACATTAATTTAACACTTCCTTTTCTTTACAATTTCGTTATATACTCTGCCCATTTCTAATGATCATGTATTTGCATTTCAAGTTCGATATCCGACAGGTTTATTTCGCGCATCGAATTGATAAACATGTAGCGCGATGTGTAGATATACAGCCAGCGGAACCATTTCATTTGCGATTGATGCTCCAACATGGCTCCTCTGACAACAGACGCCTCCTTCCAGCTAAGTATGCACCTGTATAGAACAAGTTTTAAGATTAACTATAATCGAACATCTTTAATATTTTACATACCAATGCGTAGACATTAGGCATGTGCACAGCAAATCGAAGATTGATAAATATTTTCGTGCCACATTGATCGAATCTAGCGTATAAAACTTACAGCCTGCAATAGATGGGCCACATAAAAAAGTATACACAAATATTAAAAATTATCGAGGCTATAATTAGAAAATGTAACGTTGGCAACAACAACAAATAGCTGATACAATTAACATGACAATTAACATGTGCAATTCGGTCTATAAACGCTGCTGTTGGTGTTGCCAATCCGTGTGACTCACCTTTAGGCAATAAATTGGCTAAACACAAGGAAGCGGCCGCATAATAAACAGCACAATGATTGGGGTGCGAGCTGACCCCATCGCGATCGAAGGTGAATATCGCCTGTATATCAAGACTCTCAACTGTATGCAATATAAAGCTGGCAACCGCATCCGGTCGCCACTCAGCATACGGATCATCTGGCAAATTTGTGGCATTCACCAATATAATATTCGATTCTTCAATGCCCAAACGTATGCATGCCCGAAACAGCTCCGCTCGACGCATTTGCGCCTGTTGCTCATAGTTGCCTATCGGTGGGATAGAAATGATTATAGATTTTTGTAAAAGGGGGTATAGTTATTTGCTTACCATTTGAGAGGCAGAGCACGTACACCTGGCAGCCTTTGTGGTGTGTCAGCGAATAGATGAGCGGCCCGAAGAACATGCACTCATCATCCGGATGTGCGATGACCAAAAGCACGCGACCCATTAACGCCGCCTTTGGCAGATGAACGCTGCGCAACCGTAGACTATTATGCAGAGCATTCCGTAATCCTCCCCCTCCACCACCTGCTCCACCAGCTGCTGTGCTGTTATCTGGGATTGCAGCTGCCGCCGTTGCAGTTAGCCAAAAGGTGAGTTTGTATAGGCCCAGGCATACTAGCAAGTATACCGCACCAGCGATTAGTATATGCTCCAGTGCTTCCGCCGATGTTGACTTGATCCGGCAATAGATGGCGTTAGGCCTTATCTCTTCTATGCGTAGATCGGCGAATAGCGGTAAAATAGCACTAACGTTGATTGTCTTGGCCAAGTATTCGCTTAGCCAGTTTAATTTCATTTCATTGCATTTGCTGCTATTTGGCTAAATTCTTCACCAAAAATGGACATAAAAATTATATGAATTTTTTGTTGCTTCTACTGTGATAATCAATAATATCAATATATTTATATAAATAGTAAACTAAATATGAACACTTAAGCAACTTTAACTTATTGTGTAATTTAATACTTGAAACGGCACTTAAAAAAATTGCATTTTTTTTGCGATGCGTCTTAACTGGCGGTGGGGGGGCAACAATTAGGAATGGGCGCGTGAAAAACCAGTGCGCAAATATCGTGCAAAAATACACGACCGTTCTGTGCATTACATACCTGTTAAGCTCCAGTATCTGTCTGACTGTAGAAACTGCAGACGTGTATAGCGTGCATGCCGTGAGTATGATGGCCATCACTAGCAGCAGGCTTAGTGTAACAGCTGTGTGCTTGTCATCGATAAGCGCTCTGTGCGATACTAATCGATGTTTAAATTTATATGTTCCCGAATTCACGAGGGAGCTGCAACAGCTGTCTGGTGTGTGCTTGTGATCGATAAGCGCACTGTGTGATAGTAATCGATGTATCGTTTTATATGTCGGCAGCTCTATTGCCGAATTTATGAAGGAGCTGTATATTTTTTGATAAAACAAATTTATAGTTAATAATTTGTACCAAAGTTTCATATTGTGCGTGTGTGTGTGTGTGTTGTATGCCTACCCAACTGCCCCCCCTTAAATTCCATCGTGCTTCCCAACAACAGCAGCAGACCGAAAAACGTGCCGGAATTAATTCAAGCGGCATTTGGGGGACAGCAACAACAACAAGAACAACAAAAAGCGTGTGGCTAGCTGTAATTAGGTTAACAGAAACGACAGCAGCAGCATAACAGAGGCAGCAACTAAGGCAGTGGCGTGTGATTGGTTAGAGTGAGCCTGCACATCAATCATATCAATCAAAATCCATGACACAGAATCAGCAAGGCATGGATTCGGCGTTGTTCGAGCGACGATTGCGACCGGTCTACGGTAAGTTATAACATACATATATTTTATTTATTTATCAACCTTACTTGGAAAAATAACTAGCAACTGAGGCCTTCGGCTAATACATTGAAAACAACCATTGGATTCAAACCAGGATCCTCGTTGTTCAGTTGAACAAATAACGGGTCATTTAGATATATACCTTAGACTTTTGATTGCCTATCTCACGGGCGAACACACCAGGTCAGGAACCATCGCTGCAAAATGCGTTACTACAAAGCACAATCTTTGGGGAATGTCCAGCCTTGGTCTGGGATAGGAAACGTATCTGGGCAGTGAGTTTTCAACGCCTGCTCAGATGAGGACAGCCTCGGCAAGAGATTTACTCTCCCTTATCAAAGAGTTGCGCTTGTCCCTATAGGGAGCATTAGGCCAAAAAATATAACCTAGGGTCGTAGTGCCTCCACCCTTCTCTGTTGTGAGACTCCCTTGCTTATTATAATAATAATTATGAACATAATATATACATATTGCCAATTGACAGACAATCTGGAAGTGGGCAACAATCGCAAGGCGCTGCAGGAATCGGAAAAACTGCTCCGCAAGCATCCAAATTTACTATGTGCACGTGCCTTAAAGGTAAACTGGGTTCATATTTTATCACATACTAGTTCAAGATGATCTAATTAAATGTATTTATTATGCACAGGGCCTGTCGCTGCTCCGTCTGGGCCGCTACGAGGAAAGCCATGGCTGTCTGCACTCTGTGGCCGAGGAGAAGCCCGTGGATGATTCCACGCTGCAGGTGCTCTCCTTCTGCTATCGCGAAATGGAGCAACGTAAGATAAAAAAAAACGCACATCTATCTCTGTATATACATACATTGCCATATTTATAAGTATATTTCTTGGCACGCGGACACGGTGGGCAATTAAAATGGTCTCCTCATTCGCTTTCAGTTGCACCGAAATTACCTAAAGCAATGGATGCCTGTGGGCGACAAGCGGGCGGGCGGGTAGAAAGTGCGTGCATAGCGCGTGCCAAGAAAACAAGCTGATCTGTAAATATATATCTATGTATCTGTATATCACCTCAAGGCAGCACTAAATTGTATTTTGAGAGTGGACTTACTTGGTTCCGAGGCGTTCAGCTCAGTTCCAGGCGTTTTTTAATTCATATATAATTCCAACAGAAAAATATATATTTCTGTACCAAAAATTTAAAAATAATTTCAAATTAAAATTTTTGTATAATCATTTTCTAAAGATAAGATTCGAAGGATTATCGCAAATGTAAATATTCAAAAGTATAATGTTAATACAATTGTAATATTCAAGTCGTTTACTGCAAAATAAGATTTTAATATCTGAACAACAATAATGTCTAAAACTAATTAAATTTCCCTATCCAACAGTGGACAAAATTGTTGAGCTCTACCAGCACGCAGTAAAACAGACTCCTGGCAACGAGGAGCTACTGGCGCATCTGTTTGTTTCGCACGTGCGCGTCGAAGATTACAAGGCACAGCAGGCGGTTGCCCTGCAGCTGTACAAGGCGCAGCCAAAGAATGCGTATTACTTTTGGTCCGTTATCAGTGTGGTGTTCCAGGGTATACGCGGCCCCGAATCCGCAATACCCGAAAAGCGTAAACTTTATTTAGCTCTGGCACAGCGCATGGTCGACAAGCACATCAAGGAGGGCAAGCTAGAGACGGAGCAGGAGGCATTCCTATATTTGCACATATTGAAGCTGCAGAGCAAGTACCAGGAGGCCTGGGAATTTCTAACCGGTGAACTGTGCACTAAATTATATCCGGGTGCACCCGTTAGCATGAAATTCGAGTTGCTCAAGAAGCTGGGCAATTGGCAGGAGCTGAACGAGCTGCTACAGCAGTTGCTCGATTCTGAGTAAGTACAAGTAAATATACATGACTGTTTATATATGTAATCACATTTTTGGTTTTACACAGTCGCGATCGCTGGGACTACTACAAGGAGTATATTCAGAGCTGCTTCGAGCTGCAAAAAGCGCAGCCCGCAAACGGGGAAGATAAGTCTGCTTATATGCTCAACACTTGCCACGATTTTCTAACCAAGATCATCGATTCTGCGGTGCGCAAAACGCGTGGTCCCTATTTGGCGCGTTTGGAACTGCATCAACGAATGCGTGCCAAGCAGCTACCGGCACAGGAGCTTATTGGCGACTTTGACGAACTGATCATTGAATACTTCCGACTGTTTGCCGACAAGTCCTGCTGTACCCATGACATAGCACTGTTCCTGCCCTCCATCAGCATGGAGCAACGTCAATCACTAGCCACAAAGCTGCTCATGGAAAGTGGCATAAGCTCGACATGCTTACCGCCGAACGTTAGTAATATTTTAATTCTTAATACCCTTGCATTTTTTGGGGAGACACAGTATATCTATTTGTAATCTGCTTCAGACGCAAACATTCGCTCAGATATAAAGTTATCTGGATGAAACTTGGTAGATATCAATATTTTTTCTGCAGGCAGTTAATATGTCGGAATCGGTCCCATCTGTATTATAGAAACAACTTTTAAAACTTTCAGTTCTTGTAGGTATATGCGTCACATTCTAATCCACATCTGACTACAATATCTTCAAGGTCATAAATGAATAATAAGTAGAACATTTAGTGTTAGCATGTACTATTTTTTTAAATGATCTCTTTATAAAACAGTCAGTCAATATCTTCAAACAGACTGGCTGAGATTTTAATATTTTATCAGACAAGGCAACTAATTATTGTTATTAACAACGTTTTTGCAGAAGGAGCACATGCAGAAGCATATTTGTGCGCTGCAAATTGGGCGCATGTGCGGCGCTCACATTGAGCTGCCCGTGGACCATCTGCTGGCCTTTTATACGGCACTAAAGCTGCACTATGAGCATGGATACTGTTCGTTTGGCAAACAGCTGCTGACAACGGAAATGGGACCCTCGGATCCGTATGCACTGCTGGCGGCGAATGTAATGTACGATATCTCGATGCGGGAACAGAAGTCGGATCAGCTGTTCGAGGCGCTATGTCTGCTGCAGTATGTGCTGCGGAATAGCACCAGCAACTTCCATGTAAAGCTGCTCAGCCTGAAGATCTATCACATGTTTGGCTGCATGGTAGGCGCCCAGGAGATGTACGATTATTTGGACATTAAGCAAATCCAGCTGGACTCGATGGGCTATGTGCACTGCAATCTGTTGCCGCTCTCCGGACGCTTCGCCGGCGTGCGCACTTGCTACGACACCACATTGAAGTTCTTCACCAACAGTTATAAGGAGCGATTAGAGTATATTGCACTGACCTATCGCTTCTGTACGTTCTCGAAAATGGAAGAGTTTATGACATTCAAGGACCGCCTGACAAATAGTTTGCTCTATGTGTCCTGCTCGGTGGAGGCACAGCTGTGCGATCTGGTCACCTGCTATGGTAATATACAACAGAATCTGTCCGCATATGTGGCATTGAGCATTGAGCCCACTGAAGATCGCATTGCCTGGAACGAGCTGAGCGACAATCGAGATTTGCAAGCAATCATACGCTGGGATCCCTTGCATCTAGACGATTCGGAAGAGGAACGTAAGGAATCATATGAACAGGAGATTGAGGTGCTGCAACTGCGTTCAGTGCTGCTCCGTTTGTTTGCCACATTCATTGACTTGTATCATGCGTCGCCCAGTGGCAAGCTGGCCATGTCGAAAGCTAAGACGCCGCCGTCAACGCCGGCCGAGGATACAGCCACACTGGAGCTATTGAAGGAATCATGGACAAGCCTCCATCAGCGTCTGCGCGTGAGGAACTATAAGCCGCTCTCGCAACGTTTTCTAGTCAATTTGCTGCCCACACGTCTACACCTACTGCTTGAATTGCCTTATGAGCGTTTCTTCGATGATCTGGCCCAGCTGGTACTCGACCTGTACAGTGGTGCATCGCAGCTAGCGGTGCAGTGCAAGGTTGTCAGCGAGAATGTCGTCTCCGTCATGGAGATTTGCGTGCAGACAATCACAGAGAGCAATGAATGGAATGCTATTGACGGACTATGGAAGCGGCGCGAACACCAACATAAGGTGGCTGCTTGCTTGGAGGTTAGTTTAAGAAGCGTAAAAGCTAGACCTTTCAGAAATTAGAATTTGTCTAGAGATTAGAATCGTTATTTGCAATGCATTGGACGCCTTGCATCTAATACTCTTATGCCACACAAGTCTTTTATTGTTTATCTATTATTTGGGTTTAACAATGCTCAGCAGTTGCTATAATAATGTTGTCTATTTTCGCAGATACTCTCACTTTATGCCTTCCTCTTATCGGTGCTTAATGACAAGCTGCAGTTCTGCGCAAAGACAAAAACAAAAAAGAAGCCCTCGGGGGATAACAAAGCAGATGACACACCGCAACCCATTAGCGAGAAAGAGCGCAGCCAGATGCTGCAGGAGCTGATCCGTCAATTGAAACGTAAACTAGAAGCCTGCGATGCAGCCATACGTAAGTAGCTACAAATAAACTAAACCGAATCTTCAACTTATCATTTGTATCCTGCAGGCACCTGGAAAGCGCCTACCCTGCCGCGTGATCTTAGCTCGTTCATGGCAGACATGTCGCTAAAGCCGGAGATTGAGGCGACGCTCATTGGCGATGTATCCGCCACTTTTAAGGAGTCCCATGAGCTGATGGTCACTGAACTACGCAATCTGATTAAAGACAAAATTCGCATGGTTGGCAAATAGATTTTCCTTTTGACTTTGCTGTGCAAAGTCTCGTTTGTCTAGCCAACTTCAACCCATTATTTCAATCATTCAACCCAGCACAGTTTGTTATTTAATATTTTAAACGAGACAACTTATACGCCGTGTCTCGCGTCCCTCTTACTTCTCTTTCAACTACTTATAATCACCAACCAAATTAGATTCTTGTGCACTTTTCCAATTACATTTTCTCGGCATTTTTGTATACAACAGGTAAAAAGTTGTAAACTTGTAACTTGCTTGATAAGAAGAAAATATCAGCGATACAAAAGTTGAAATAAAAACAGATCAAATCGTATACATTATATTTATCGTTATTTAAGTACTCGTACAAAAATAAAAATCACTTGTAATGCTTTTAGTTTAATACTTCTAAATGTTTCGTTTATATTTTAAAGCACTTAGTTTTCGAGCACATGCGGGACGTGGCTTTATTACAAACATAATTTCTTATCAATAATACCACCCAGTAATACTTTTCAACCGTTGTCTGCTGCTGCGCAGCCAGCGTTGACGGCTTTGAGCGTCTGTAGATAGGCAGCGGTGCGGGGATCGTTAATATGCTGTTGCGTCTGCAGATGGGCCACCAGATTGTGATTGCGTGCATAGCTTTTGTTGCACAGTCTGCACCTGTGTGGCTTCTCGCCAGTGTGCGTCTTGTAGTGCACCTTTAGTACATTGGCATAGGTGAACGACTTGCCACAGGTGCTGCATGCATATGGACGTTCATTGCGATGGGTTCTACACTCAATATAAAGAAATTACATCAGGGCAGGTGACAGATGCGACAACAACTTACCGTTCATGCTTTACCAAAGATGTTCGATCCGTGAAACTGCGCTGGCAGTATTGACAGCTGTAGGGTCGGGCTCCTGTATGCTGTCGTATGTGCCGCATTAGCTGATAGTTTACATGGAAGGACTTTTGGCAGATTCTATGCAGAAATAGGGTTTATATGGTTTTGGATAATTCAATATGCAAGTGTATACAAACAAGATCATCACCACCGAAAACTCCGTGATTATACGCGAATTAATAAAACATAGTAAAAAACAATCTTTGGAATTTTTGATTCATTTAAATAAGTATAAAGAATATGTTAAATAATCTTATAATTGTAATGCGTTATAATCAACGATTCATATTTGTGGATAATTCTGAACTGCCGAAATCATCTTTAAATGATTCAAAATTGAGATGGGAATGGGGATAAGAAGTTGATTGTTCTCAGGACTATACAATTTCTTTCGTTCCCAAGTACTTCTCCCCTCCCGATTCCATCCGAAATTCTAAACTCACTCGCATTCATATGGTCGCTCATTGTTATGTCTCCGCATGTGCGTGTCCAGAGTACTTTTCCGTGGATACCTATTGCCACAGATGTCGCAGACATGTGGCTTGCCGGCCACCACAGCCTCCTCAGCTGGCACAACTATGAGACTCGTGGTCTCGCCAGGAGAAGCATCTGCAGGTGTCACTTCCTCTATGAGTTCGTCATTGCACCAAATGCCTTCCTCCAGCACCTCCACTTCCAGCTGTTCGTATGATTGTGCTGGCTGCAATTCTTCCAACTGCTGTCCCTCATCCTTCAGTTCCTTGCAGATAAATTCACGCAGGAAATCATCCGAGTGACGGCAAATCTGTCGGAATTTGTGGGCCAGTGTTAAAAACGCGCGACACTTTAGACAGATCCTGGTGGGCAGCTCTGAGGTACGAACAATCTAAAAAAAAACCAGTCATTACAAACGTTAAAAATATCACGTAGATCAAAATAACAGTACCTTAATGCCGCTGCAGTTTTCGATTTTCTCGCAAATGGAGACTCCGCGGTGTTCCTCGTCGCTCTCATAGATGGATACCATGTGTGTATCGCTGTCCTGCAGGCAAATTCGACACACGGTGGCAATGTCTATTACCAGCTCAGTTGTTACCATTATTTTAAACTGTTTTCAAATATCTTCACTTAAGCTGTTGATGTTTTGAAAAATATCATATTTATAATATGTATCGCGATAGGAATACTCGATTTTTGTGCCAATATAATATCGGAATAAAAAAACAACAAACTATCGCTTACAAAATTAAATTGTTATCGAAATATTGCGATTTAAGTTGTTAAATATCGATACTGTTATTACTAATTGGCATCACCATTGGAGTCATAAACAATGGAGGACACGGAACCCATTTGCAGGATTTGTCTGCTACATCCCAAGACCGAGACACTTTTACCAACGGAATCCGATTTCTTTGCGCAAATTGAACAATGCACTGGAGTTCTGGTAAGAAATTCATTGCAAGTTAACTAAAAATAAATTTCAATTGTGAATCTCTGTTGATGTTGTTGCAGTTGACACAAAATGAACGAATGCCCAATAAAATTTGCACCAGCTGCGCGTTGCTGCTGCGAGCTGCCTTAAAGCTACGTACCATGTGCCAGCAGGCGGAGGAGCAGCTGCAAAAGGTTAGACAGGAACAACAGAAATTGCATTTGTTCGAAGGCAGTGAAACGCATATGGAATTTGTCGAATCCTATGAGGTGATGCTGGAAACTGATAGCATCACAGGCAGCCAGTGCAGCTCTGGTGACATCACAATAAAAGCCATAACTCCAACTGTACCTACAAATAAGCCCAGGCGTCGCAGTCGCAACGTTGCGGGATCGTCATCGACCTCAGCTGGGAGCATGGGTAGCAAGGCTCTTGCCATCTCCTATGTGTGCAACATCTGCAGCAATGTATACTCGGAAAAGGTGAAGCTAACGGCACATCTTAAGCTACACAGTGTGCACAAACCTCACGAGTGCGAGTAAGTTGCCCAGACAAAATCTTAACCCAACGTTAATCTGTTTTAATTTTGTAGAATTTGTCACAAGCGTTTCCGTCAGACGCCGCAGCTGGCGCGGCACATGAACTCACACACTGGACTACGGCCGTACAAATGCGATTATTGTGACGCCTCTTTCGCTGATCCCTCCACTCGCATAAAGCATCAACGGTAGGACATTTCCTTTAGCAACCCCGACTGCATTAATAATTTCCATCTCGTTTAAGCATCCACACAAATGAACGGCCATATAAATGCAAGTACTGCAACAAATCGTTTGCATACTCCAATGTGCTAAACGTACATCTCAAGATCCATACGGGCGAGCGACCTTTCAGCTGTCAATACTGCGGTCGACGTTTCTCCCAGTCGCATCACAGGAACACACACGAACGCTCGCACAAAGTTAAACAAGACCCAGACATTGCAGTGAATATTGTTGAGGAGTAACGAGCGTTAAGCGTAGCATTTAAGCAGTCACTTTGTAGTACAATGCATCTATATTCTAAGAGCGATCTATGTTGTAATATTTAAAAAAAATCCGGTAAAAGTTGTTTTTACACCCTGGAGCCATTAAAAGCATCTCCGACTGCACATAAATTCTTGATCAATCTCAATCGAGACATGCTAGTCTATCTGTATAAGCACACCAATCTCAGAGACTGTCAGCTTGTTCAAAAAATATATATTTTCCACTTTTTTGGCATTTTATAAAAATTTTATGAGCGAGGCATCATAAAGCACATCAACCCACCCTGCCTACCCCAGACAAGCAAACTACTCTTTTAAGCGCACTTGTCAATCTCTAATAATAATTTAGTTGAATTTTCTGTTGTATTAGTGAGCTCAATGCATCCCAGAAATCTTTTGAGGAATCAATAAACAAATAGCACGCAGCTTACTCATTAGTATTAAATAAAAGCTATGACTATAATTATAATTATTTGTACAAGGCCTATGTCGATGGCAGCATGCCAATGACTATTTCAGACATGTCATCTTTAATATGCTCCTGAGCCTCCATATCCAAATCGACGCGCTTCCAAGGTCCACGTTTCTCATGAGTCACACGATGCAATCGCATTTTGTAGGCCTTCACAAAACCTTTTCCGCACAGATCGCAGCTGCAAAAATAAAAGGATATATTATTTAGGAATCTTACTTTTGTATTGGCTTTAAGAAGAGTACTTACACGTGCGGTTTTTCACCCGTGTGAATCATTTTATGAAATTTCAAATTGTCCGAATATGTAAATGTTTTAAGGCACACATCGCACTCGTATGGACGCTCCTTGGTGTGTATGCTGGATATAATATATGAGAAATTAGAAATTGTATTCGAATAAAGTGGGATGATGGAGCACTTACCGATGATGTTTGGTCTTGGTGGAGCGATCGGCAAAGGCGGCCGGACAGAAATTACACTTATATGGTCGATTTCCTGTGTGCGTGTTCATATGACGCACCAGCTGCTGGTTCTGAACAAAACCACGACCACAGATTCTGCGAAAAATACAAGATTATTGATGATGCAAAAGGTTTAATGAACTACTAGTGGGTAATAGCCGGCTTTGTCTGGCACAAACGCTTTTCTTAACTGTCTTCACAATATTTATAAATCTCAGTAATATTTATTATTTATTTTTGGTATGTAGTTCCATCTGATCGGAGATAAATTGAACTCTTTTCCCAAATTCGGTACGAATCGTCTTTGATTAGTTTGAAACTGGTCGTATTTGAATCACAAATATAATTCCCCTCATTTTTCACCTTTGTGGATGGAATTTCACTAGCTTTAGTGAAAGATCTCAAACAGTTTTATATTTACACATATACGGATGGGCAACTTACTCGCATTCGTGTGGCTTGATGCCACTGTGAAATTTCATATGCTCGGTGAGGCGTGCCTGGGAAGCATAAATGTTGCCACAAACATCGCAAATATAATTTGAATGCATTTCGCGCGGCTTGCGGCCCATTTTCTTCTCTTCGTGGACGCCGACCATTGGGGGTGCCATCGCCTTGGGTTTCTGCTGCACCTTGCGCGGCTCACGCACCCGATTGAGGAGACGCGGCTGCGCTTTAGTCTCTGGCACATAGCTGTCGTCATCGGAGCTCAGGATATCCATATCTGCATCGGGCGCTTCTGCCCACACAATTTGCTGTGTGCCTCTTTTGGTTTGTGGTGCTGCGGTGCTGTTTGGTGTCAACGATGCGGGTGCCATGATCTCCAGTTCCTCGTAATCTGCAAAGTTCTCAGCTTCTGCTTCCGTTTCCACCTCCGCTTCCGCCTCCTCTGTCACCAAGACAACAGTGGCGTCATCGTAAACAACCGTATTTTGGTCATCATCAGCATTGCAGGCATCATAGACAATGGCATCCCCATCCGCATCCACATCGTCGCCAGTAACTACATAGCTAATAAATTGAACTGGCGGAACTTCAGCCTCGTGTTCTATTTTGATTGTCGAATCATTCTGTGCTGTGGCATCTTCCTCCCAAGCGCGCGCTATAGCCTCAGCCTCTTCTGCTTCCTCATCCTCGCCAGAGTTAGGCGAAGTGCTCAGCTCCTTGGACAACATATCGGCAATGTGCTGATGCGACCGCTGACAAGTCAAGCGGAATTTGTATGCCACACGGAGCACACGGACGCACTTGCTGCACATCTTGTCCGGGAAGTTGTCATCTATGCTGACCTGCATAGGTAATCAGAATTTTATTTATTTATTTAAAGTCGAATAGCACAGACGACGCAGTAATTTGAATTAAATACTACAAAAACCAAACGTAAAATTATTAAAAAATTTAAATTTAATATGTATTCACCTAAAAGTGGTCAGAGATCTCCCGGAGATATACAAAGAATATAATTTTATTAAAGGAATAGAAAGAGATTCCGGCGAAAATAAATGAAGAAATGCATTATAAGATTTACAAATTACAAAAAGAGGATTGTGCAAAGCGTTATCAGTCTTGCATGAAATTAAAGGGAAGGGGACAGAGTTTCTATTATGTCCACTAGGTACAGAAAAGTTTAAAAGACTTATAGAATAGAAAATTCTGTCGCCGATAAAACTATTGAACAAAATGTTAGCATGTTTGCACAATAGATGGGACCAAAAATGTATTATATATTGCGTGTTAAGTAACCGATCTCAAAAAGCAAATCCGCAAAACAAAGCTAATAATAGCAAAAATAATAATATGGTCTATAATAAGCTTTTTAAAGTTGTTGCCTTATGTTTATAATTTAAGAGTTATTATAACCAATATTTTTTTAATAATTTATCAAAATTTAGACTATAAATTCGAAAAAAGTAGAAAATTATATTGAATGATTGGTTCATCATCAGGATCGAACACCACGTTTTGTATGATTTGGAGTATGACGGGAAACTGAGATTGTAATCCCAGTTTAGTCCATGTCAGGCAAAGAGGAGAGACTCAATTTGATCTCGGATGTTTATTATAACTACAACAAATGCTTGGGCAGGAAAGAGACATTGAGAAACTTAGTAATGAATAGGTCGAAATCGTAATGTGAGTTGCCTGTGGTAGCTTTGTTGTTATTGTTGTCGTGACTTACGGGAATCCCAGCACAAATGTGCAGCATCTGATCGAGGCGGGTGCTCGCATTTTGGCTGAATATGTCCTGTAGTAGGTCTTCGCCTTCGTTTGGGGGATTGCTTAGGCAGACGCGACAGACAATCCACTTTTCGTTCAATTCGGTTTTCATAACTTGTGCGTCCAATCGTTGCAAATCATACAAACAGTGACCGAATTTTTTTATTGCTAATTTATATTACAACAAGCGTCCCTTGTTATCGTTGCCATTCACAGTTTGAGCGCACACAGCCTTATGGTATTTTAATATCTAGTATTTTATTAGTACTATTTTTGAAATCACATTAAATAGTTTATGTTCAAGTCTAGAATTTTTAGTTCTCCCGCCATTTCAAAGCTTAAGGATAAAGAGATGAGGCCACACTGGTGCATGCAACTATTTAGAATCAAAGATTTTATTATATACTTTACATATGCAATCAACTTTAATATTATTTCTTGAAATCTGCAGCGCTGAAATGATTTATTTATATTAATATACACATCATACTTATGGGAAAATTCATAATTGAAACCTGGATAAGTTGAAACTAATATCAAAGATTTTTTTTTAATAGTTTATAAACAAAATATACTAAATAAGATTAATACCTGTAAGAGTAAATACATATCGTGCGCGTTTGAATCGATACGTCGCAAGCTGTAATCGGTACATGCCACTAATCGATAACCAATTGTATCGCTAGCAATTCGCTCAAATGGATTTGACGCTGGACAAGAAATTGCAGGGATTTCAACTGGTGGCGCAGGAAAAGGTGTGTGTCAAACTAATTTATTGTAAATAAATAGCAATTGTGTGGCTGCTACAGTTGCAGGCCATACTATGCTCCATACCTGGCAAAAAGGAGCTAATCTTGGAGCCGGAACTGATTAAACCGTTGGAACATGTTTGCACCGCCTCCTGGTTAAAGTGAGCGAATTTCTTCAACGGTAGCTAATCGGTCAAATATTAAGTAACCCACTTTGCAGATTAAAGGGCATCCAGCGCATTTACAAACTGGATGCAAAACAGCGACTGCCTCGGGATGCGGATCAAGTCCATATTTATATGATTCGCAGTCTCCTGGGAACCTATCAACTGCTCCTCCGTCAACTGCAGCCATTGGCATTGACCACGCCCACTGAATCACCCGATCTGGCACTGCGTATGTTTCACATCATTTGCGTGCCCAGCTGCTATGCGTATTTCCATGCGCTGCTGGAGCAGGCCGGATTGTGGGGTCTGGTACAACTGCATCATTACAACTGGGATTTCATATATCTGGATCAGGGTGTGCTCAGTCTTGAGCTGCCAAATGTAAGTACATAAGTAGCTTTGCAGGATTTTAGTTTGTTTTCAAATGGGTAGCTATTTTGGGCAATCCGAAATGTACATAAATTATTATTATTAAATAAGAATGAGCTCTAAAGCGAAGCGTCTTAATTTCCAAGCGACTATTGTAGTTTGTTTGGGCACCTGCCCATTTTAAATCTTAATAGACTGTTAAATTCTCATATTTGTTCTACATTCTCCCACACAGATGTATGAATGCCTCTATCTACAGGGAAATACCTCAGCACTGCCAGCTGTGGCCCAAAGTCTCCGCCTGCTGCAAATGATTTGCGGACAGCCGGCGATGACGCTTACCTTTGGCAGTCATGCCGGGCAGCTGCTGCAGCTGATACAAGCACTAGGGCCCGTGCCGAAGTCTACAAATCCGCCAGACTTTGGCGCCTGGCTGATCATTGACCGGGATAAGGATTACACGTCGTCCCTGCTAACGCCCGCCATTTATGCTGGTCTTCTGCTGGAGGTTTTCCAGCTGCGCGCCGGCGAAATTGTGATTGACAATGCGAACAACAAGATACGCAGCCAAAAGCTGCAGTTGCTCCAGGGCAAAACGGAGTATAAGCCGATTACGGGCAAGCTGAGCTGCATACGCCTGAATTCTGCCTGTGATGAAATATACGGCGATAATCGTTACAAGCATTTCGCACAGGCGAGCAGCTTGGTCCGTGCCCAGGTGAAAGCGTTGGGCTTGGAGCTGCAGAAACTCAACGATATGCAGCTGGAAGAGATGCACGACTATGTGGCACGCAAGCTGCCCAAGTTGACGGAGCTAAAAGCCAAAGTTTTAAGGCATTTGAATGCCTCCGAGATTGTAATACAAATGCTGGGCAACTTTCGCCGGCTGCAAACGCTGGAGGAGGACATCCTAAACAACGTTTCACGCAAGCGTCTGCTGGCAGAGATTGATGAGCTGCTCACCACGGATGGACAGCGTTATAATACGTTGCGTTTGCTTTGCCTGCTCCATTTGTGCGCCGGCGTTGCTTCGGAGGAGTTGCAGTGCTTTGCACGCAACTATTGCAACATGTTTGGCCATCGGGAACTGTGCGTTTTCCAGCAGCTGGCACAGGCGGGACTTCTGCCGTCCCTGCTGCCAGAGCGAAAAACTTCCGCCAAGCTGCTGTCCAATTTGCCGCTCCCAAAGTTCCAGCAAACCGAATTTCAAGCCAATGCCAATCGCCTGAAATTGCTAACATCCTGTGCGGATGCTGATCAGGCTTCCTCCGCTGCCGGCGGATCCAGTGGCCAGCCTGGACTGCAATCCTGTCCCAGCTTTGTGTTCAATGGCATGTATATACCGCTGGCAGCGCAGCTCTGCTCGATACTCCTCAATGCCAACAGTGCTGAGCACTTGGCCAATAAGCTGGGCATGATCGATGGTCTCCAGGTGCACGTAAGCGGACAGATGAGCACGCCCAAAGCATATGCGGCGCAGTTCAAAACCGCATCATCGGAGACGGCTGCTGATATATTTCCATTGCGTCTACGGAATTTATTTGTCTTTGTTATTGGCGGCGCCAACTATGCGGAAATTGCCGCCTGTGATTTTGTGGCCAAGTTGACTGGCGCTCAAATAACGGTTGCCTCGGATGCACTACTAGCCGGCAGCGATCTAATCGCTGCTGCCTTCAATAACTAATGCCAATAGCAATCAAAACTTTGTATGTTTCTATTTTTATAATAAAACGTTACAATTTGAAAACTGCGTTTCTTTCTCGTGTTAGTCAAAATAAGAGAGCTATATCGTCTCGTCTCGTCGTCCTGATCAAGAATATGTATACTTTATGGGGTCGGGTACGTTTCCTTCTATGCGTTGCAAGCTGCTGGCCAAAATTATAATACCCTCAGCAAGGGTATAACAATTGGTTTTTTAATGAGCTCCAGTTAGAAAATGGAGCGAGTGTTTAACTGACTTTTTTAAATTCGCGTTCGGAATTCGGGTGCATAAAATTATGGTTAGTATTTTAAGAAAAACTTTGGTCTGGGTAAAGTAGGATAAAAGCTGCAAGTGATATATACAAACATCTTTATTCACACGTAGATATTCTGTCTTATTTAAGCTTTGGACCAGCTATTTTTGCGTCTTATCGATTCTTGCCAGTCATGCCGGGAACGCGATACAGAAACTCGCCATCATCATCGTAGTATGCATCCTCCACGCGATAGGTGGCTCCTTGGCGATATAATTTGCGGGGTATAACTATGCGATCCTTAACTTTAGACATCTCGTATTTGCGCTGATCTGCAACGCTGATGACAACTTCAGTGCGCTCGAATTTCTGCACATAACTGGGCAAAGGACCTGTGCCGCTGGGATTGGGTATAGGTTGCTCTAGCTGCTGTTGCTGCTCGGGTAGTAGTTGGAGATCCTTTAGCTCCTGCAGGCGCATTTTACGCTTGTTTTTCACCTTTTCCAGCAAATAGGTTTCCTCCTCGCCGGGAACAGTCCGAGCTGAGGCACTCTGTGTGGATACGCTGGGATCGGCCAGCTGCTTTTTTGCGTCTTCTTTGCCCAGCAGCGCACGGAGTTCATTTCCCAGCGGCACCGGCAGTTCCGGTCGCGTCGGCCACTGCTCTGGTATCAACTGCTGCAAATCTCGCCACTGACGTTGCGCAAATTTCTGCAAATGCTGAAATAGCTCCGGCGGCACATCCTCACATTTGCCGGCGCGCACCTGCTCCCAATTCCGCATGACACTCGCATCATGCTGGCGAATCCTCTCGACGCTCTGTGGCCGCCACTTGGAGTTGAGCACCTTCTGCACAATATCCGGTGTTGCCGGAAAACTTTCGGCCAGTCGCTCCACACACCATTCCTCCGCATCCCGTTCGTGCAGCAGACGTAGTTGCTCCTTTTCCGCATACAGCAGCAAATTTGGCAATTTGGCATTGCGAAAATATTTATGCTTAATCATAAATTGACGAACCCGATCCCGTTGTTGTTGCTGCTGCGCCTCGTGCTGCCGATGTGTTTGATTTGTGGACATAAAATCGGATTCCATATCGGCATAATCCTCTCGAGCTTCGTCTTCCTGCTGCTGCATATCCTGCAGCTGATAGCCCAGGCCAGGATTAGCGCGTCGTGGCACCCGAGCAAAGAGAGCCCATTGTCCTGTGTAAAGGCTTCGTATTATCTGACGTGCAGTCATTTAGCATTTTATTTAACCACTGTTTTGGTTATTATGGTAAAGATACTAGTGGTTATTTTGCTTTAACGTAAAGCTATCGATAGTTTTATACAGATATTCTGGCTTTGATTTACCTACATATATCGATAGCTTCAAGTCGCGGTGGTATTTTCTTAGGTTACTTATTTCTTTGATAGGGGATTCCGTGGTCATTATTATAAATTTATCGAAATGTTATATTTAGCAACATTTCCGAAATGTAAGACATTTTAATCAAAATTAAATGAGAATATTATTAACGGAAATCTTGTTACTGTTGGGCAAACGTTTTCTTTTGTTGCAATTTATCGCATCAGAACATTTTCGATTACTTGTCTTTGGTATTTTTTAGTACTTTATCTATCAACGCACTTCGCAATTTATTCATTTGTTTACATTTAAACAAATTAATTCCGTAAACAGTTGAACAAAAGAGAATGTCGACGCCTAGCAACGAAGCCGGTGGCGGCAATTTAATGGACGAATTCGAGGAAGCGTTTCAGGCCTGCCTGCTTTCGCTAACCAAGCAGGAGCCCAACTCCGGCACCAACAAAGAGGAAATTGATTTGGAGGTACAGAAGACAACAAATCGGTTTATCGATGTGGCGCGCCAAATGGAGGCATTCTTTCTCCAGAAACGTTTTCTCGTCTCTACGCTGAAACCCTATATGCTCATCAAGGATGAGAATCAGGATCTGAGCATTGAAATCGGTCGCAAGGAGGTGTTGCTGCAAAAACACTACAATCGCTTGGAAGAGTGGAAAGCCTGTTTATCCGACATACAGCAAGGTGTCCACAGTCGTCCCACGCCACCCATGATACCAGGCCCCTGCCCTACCGGCATGCAGCCCATGGGTGGGCCAGGACCACGTCCCGGTCTGATGAGCGGCATGCCTCCGGGTGGAATGCCAGCAGTGGGTCAACTACCGGCAGGACAACAGCATCTGCTGCAGGCTCAGCAAATGCAGCAGCTGCGCATGATGGGCAAGCTGCCTCCCAAGTGATTCTTTTTTTCATAGCATGTACGAATTAATTCTAAGCTATACAACTTTTAATAAATAAAAAACTTACAAATAAAGGAAAACTTTAAGAGGGCTATAACTTAAAAGAGGTGTCAAACTGCAATAATCTATAATCTATATTAATTCGGAAAGAATCCCAAGTTTCTTGTAAATATTTTGTGTAACAATATAACAGTTCCAAGTTGCTTTAAAATCTCCATAGGTTTTCGTATCTTGAACGAAAAACACTAAATTTTTTTGAAACTAGTGATCTTGAATTTTTAGAAATAAATTTGAAATGCATCTGTTTAGAATCTAAAACTCTTTTTTGAAGACCACTTTTAATATTATCTTAAATTTTTAAAGACAATTGAATGCCGAATTGTCCAAATTAGTGGATAAAAATCAAATTAAAATATAGTAATTAAAATTTCTTAAAGTATTTCCTAAAAAGTCGTTAGATTTTTCAAAGTCCTTAAAGTATATATGTTTAAAGAATATATAATATTGTATTTAAATTACAGGATATATGAAAATGTTTCAATTAAATTAAGTGATCCATTAAGAAGATCAAATCATAGCAAGCACTTAAACCAATGAAATAAAAAGTTGAAAAACTCAAATATTATTTTATTGTATTCTGTGCCATTTATTGTTTGTTATTTTTGCTGCGTGTGTAGTTAAATGTGTACGGATCTTAGCAAGAACCGCGTATAATAGCTAATATATCTAACTCATTATTTGTTTGTTTGTGTTTTTTCTTGTTTGGGTGTGTTTTTGTTTGTTTATTTTGTGGAAATTGGTATCGGTATCTAATATAATTCTAAATGTATTAGGACTGATGTAAAATTAGTTCAGGCAGATAAACTATATAAACTTATGCTTCATTCATGTATAATGCGTTGTGAAACAAAGCGGGATTTTAGCTTTGTTCTCAAATGAAAATAAGACGAGAAAATTAACTAACATTAAATAGAATTGAAAAAAAAACACACACGAATTCAATGTTTTGATGAGACAAACCCATTCCCTATCCTCTAGTCATTCACTGTGCGCGCGCTTTTGAATGATTCGTCTGCATATATAGGTCTTGATTTAGTCAATCTCGTATACCTTGTCCGCCTCAAAGCCGGTGGCATTGGCAGCGGGCAGAGGACCAGGTCCAGGAGCAGCAGCAGTGCCTGCTGGTGTCTGTCCGGTTGCCTGATTGTAGCCCGCCGCCGAGGGATTCTGATTGGCATAGAGCAAGGGATTCATGTACAGGCCGCTAGGATGCACGATGTGCGTGTGCAACTGTAGCAAATCTTTGTACATGGTGGGATCACCATTGTTCATCTCATTGTATAGCTGCTGCAGATAGCTGGGCACCAGTTGTATGACCTGATTCTGTGTTAGCTCCGGATTATCCTTCGATATCTTCATGTTAAGCAACTGCAACAGTATGTCTGAGCGGAAGCCAAATATCTTATTGGATGTAACACTGCCAGAGGCATTGCCAAACTGGCTGGCCATCTGGGCGCCAAAGGCGTTGCGGTCATAGCTCATATACTGAGAAGCTTGCACCGCACGCGTCTTCTCAGCCTCGTATTCGGCCCAGGCGGATTTGCGCTCCTCCTCGGATAGATTCTCGTGCTCCTCCTGCTCAAGCAGTGAATCGTGCTCATGATATTTAAATATCAGCTTCTCATGCTCTGTCAGCAGCTCGGCAAACAGTCGATCCTTGGGCAGCAATGGCATCTCGCGCTCAACGCTTGGCTTCAGCTCATATGTGTAGAGTTCCATTAAATCTGTTTGATTATAATGCCTAGAGATCTGCTGCTCATCGATTACACGCTTCGCCGTTGCCTGCTTGGCCACCTGGCGCTCATAAACCTTCTGCTCCATGGTGCCCATGGCAATCAGACGATAGATGTAGCACGGTTTCACCTGACCAAAGCGATACACACGAAAGATGCTCTGCGTGTCGTGCGAGGGATTCCACGAGACATCAAAGATGACCACACGATTGGCGGCCACCAGATTAATGCCCAAGCCACCCGCACGGGTCGAGATGAGAAAGAGACGGGCACGCAAATTGCTGGCATTATTGAACTGCTTGCACATGGACTCACGCTGTTCCACGCTGCAGGATCCATCCAAACGGAAGTAATCTTCGCCCGGTAACCAACAGCCCTTAAAGTTGCCCACATCACCTGCGTCAAAAAAAAAAAAAAATTATTAGAAAATTCGGGTTGATTATTAAAACATATTAGTAATTCACTAGCTAGCTATAAATCTCTAGGAAAATAGTAAGGATGTAAGAAGATTAGAAAGAGGTTATATATTGAACCGTCCAAAAAGATTTATGGCTTGTTATTTATATGATTATTTGTACTCTTACTAAAGTCTTGCAAGTAGCAGAGGGAAAGATTTTGAGGTCGACTCACCCTCAAATTCGTAGCCTTTTGTATTGCTATCGACGAGCGAGAGGAAATGCTCGATAACATCCAGGGATTGTAGGGACTGGGAGAAGACGAGCAGTTTGTCACCGATGGCCTCACACTGTTGCAGCAATCGGAACAGCATGAGCAGCTTGGGGGAATGATTAACGTTGTTTAGCTCCTTCTCCTCAACAAACGGCTTCCACCACTCGGAGGGATCATCTTTTTGCGCAGATGGGCCGCTCAATAGCTCTACATCTGAATCGCTGTCCACCAGTCCAGCGCGAACGCCGTTACGTGTCTTGCGACTCTTGACTTTGCTGCCGCCTGCGGCATCTCTGTTGACAACGCTTGCATCCGACTTGAAAGAATCGGCGCTATCCGATGAATTCGAGACGGCCTCCTCCTCTTCGGTATCATCGCAGATGAAGCCTTCTTCTTCGGAATCATCGTTACTGAGTAAACGCTTCGCAATGACATTGTCGCTGTTGACGCGCAGATTCATCGGATGCGTCCAGATGCGCCGCAAGTCCTGAAAGTCCTGAAACAAACGCGCACCCTTGCCACAAATATCCGAGCTGCTCTGGTCCCGATGCGTTGTCATATAATAGCCATAAATCTGCTGCTGCAGATCCGACAATGTCGTATAGACGACATACTCGTGCTTGGGTGGCAAATAGGGTGCAAGCACCGAATAATCCCGACGTTGGATGCATCCCTCGAGCAGCTTGTGCAGAATATGAGAACGATGCTTCATCAGACGCAAATCACGCTCTGTGGAGTCCGTATACTGCCCATTGCTAATCGGATTGACAAACCGATTCATATACTCCTTATAGGTTCCCAACAGACTTGGTTTCACAAACTGTATCATGCAATAGTCTAAAAGAGGAAAACAGCACATTAACGAAATTTTTGATATTTTTATCACTGAAGCATTGTATAATTATATATTCATATAATGTAACTGTTGCATGAAATCTGAGCAATCCCCAAAAAAAGCACATTAAAACTTACAGCGTTATTTTAAATAAATTTATTTACATTTTATCGATTCACAAATGCTTCTTGCTGAAAGGCTTAAAACGCCTTGGTTCCAGAGATAATTTGAAATTGATAGTAATTTAAATTTCTCGAAATTATAAGCTTCCATAAAAAGTTTAATAATTTTGTATACACTATTTCAAGCCAGGTCTTATTGACAATTATATAACCATAGAAGAAGGTTTAGAGAAAAAATGAAATACGAGTTTAACCGCAGCAGACAAGCAGACAATTCATGAGGACGAATTTCAACGGAGTTCAAAATGTATCGGATTAAAAATGAAAAAAAAAAAACATAATAATAACAAAGGTCACAAAAATCACAACAATAAAGTTTACATTCAAATATGTAGAGAATTATAGTTGTGAGTTAAAAAATAAAACTGATGAAAGCTAAAAGCTAGGCTAACTGACTTGACATAATAAATAATTTAACCAACTCCAAAATGTATGTAATGTTTAAGATTAAGAAAAATGTCTTTAATGTCACTTACATTCTTTGAGATTATTTTGTAGCGGCGTGCCGGTGAGTACGATGCGTCTCTTGGTGCGCATGCCTGTGACCGCCTTGCTAATGGATGTCTTCTCGTTCTTGAGCAGATGACCCTCATCGCAGACGACGAGATCGGGGCCGGGATTGACGAGTGCATGCTGTAGCTGCTCACGCTGCTTTTTACGCAGACCCTTGGCCTTCTCGTTGGCCAGGATGCGATACATGTCATAGCCCAGAATGCAGACGCCGCCCTCCTCGTACCATTCGTTCAGCTTGAAGATGCGCGTCGGCTTATCCTTGTAGCGTGAAATGTCATAGATTTCGATGTCGCGTCGATGGGCGAATGCCATCCAGTGGACAAACTCACGGGCCCAATTATTAACGGTGCTCAGCGGCGAAATGACCAGGACACGCTCAACGCCCGTGCGCCGTGTATTGATGAGAAGCGTATGGGCAAGGGTGACCACCTGCAGTGTTTTACCCAGTCCCATGCAATGGGCCAGAATACAGCCGGAGCCGGAACTCTTTTTGCTCTCCTTGATCGTCTCAAAGCAGGCTTCCCACATGAACTTGACACCCGCCACCTGATGGGGCTTTAGTTTCTTGAGGAGACCCTTGTCCACCTGAAGCAGCGCCTTCTTCGAATCCTCATCGAAATCTAATACCAGCTCGCCAATTTCAACGCTCTCCGATTTCTCAAAGATGCGATTGTAGAGCTTTTGTCGCTCATCAATGCGTTTGCGACGGTCTTCTTCCTCCTTGGCCGCCTCCTTGGTGGTCAAATCCAAATCTTTAGTCTTAATTATTTTCCGTATATGCTTGCGCTTGTTCTTGTTCTTTTCATCATCGTCGCTATCGCCGCTATCGCCACTGGAACTTTTTTTGATGCGTCGTCGCTTCTTCTTATTCTTCTTATCGTCCGGTTCAAAATCGGAGGAGTCTTGACCGGAGCCGTCATTCTTTTTTCCGGTAAAATTGCGACGTTTTCGCTGCGGCATTACTTCACTGTCGCTGCTTTGGCCCGCCTCCGACCCCGTATCGGATTTATCATTTTTGTCCTGATCCGATTCTGCTTGTTCCTCGTCGGCTGCCTGAAAATCGGAATCGTTCTCGCTGGCGCTGGCCCTTTTATCGCGCCGATTGCGCTTCGAGGTGCTCGCTTCCTCCTGCTCCGAATCTGTGCTCATTTTGCGCTTTGGCTCTGTTGTCTTGGCTTGCGCTGGCTTTGCTGCTGCGGCTGCTGATGCTGCTGCTGCTGATTCTGCTGATGCTGCTGATGCTGCTGACGCTGCTGATGCTGCTGATGATGCTGATGTGGGTAGCTGTATGCGCTTTACACGCACCACACAGCGACGCAAGTGTTTAGTGTTATCTTCACTACTTACACTGTCGCTATCGATTAAAAGTTTGGAGAGCAAACTTTTTTTACTCGGTTGCTTCTCGAGAACAATAATATCGTCTTCGTGGGCTTCCTCCTCGCTTTCGCTTATTTCGATAAAGGAAACGTTTTTGTTGCGAGTTGTACGCAGCGGCAAAACAGATGTTTTTTTCTGATTTGTTGTTGTTTCCGAATGTTTTATATTGTTGTTGCTTCTGGTTGTTCTGGGCTGGGCCAACAATTTCTCTAACGGCACAATGCTTATTTTGAATTCTTTCCTTTCAATTTGATCGTCCGAGCTGCTGGCTTCGTTTATTGGTGCTGCATCTGCATCTGTTCCATTTCCATGTATTCCATTGCCTCTTTTGCCTGCGCTCTTTGCATCAATTGTTGTCGATTTTCTTGATGTTCTTTTTGTTGAATTCGCGTTGACATCGTTGTTTTCATCGCTTGTCTCTGTTTGCTTAGTTATGATCTTTTTCTCGCTGTCGCTGCTGCTGTCGGCGTCGCCGTCTTCGGGATTGATCAAAGTTGCAGCAAATGTCTCGCGAGAGTCCGACGTTTCCTCTCCCATAGGTAACAGCGTGCTATGAGCTTCTTTGCGCAGCGTCTCAATTTCAAACAAAGCTACAAGAAAAGAAAATCATAAGACTTTAAAAACAAACCGTGAACCGCCGACGAGGAGATACTCTGTACTTTCTTTCCTCTACATAATCCAAAACTGTTGCTTCAATAATCTTCTGTCTATATCTTTCGATCGTTACAATACAAAAAGTATATATGGAGCAATAATTTTATTTTTCGTCTTAACTTTCCTAGCTTTTTGAAAAACCACAAATTATTATTTTTTAGGAGTTATCGAAAAACGAAAATTATGATGATTTCAGTGATGTCGATTGTCGACTGCCAAAAAATAGCAGTACAAATAAATAAAAAATGGTTATAAAAAAAAGGCGACTACTTTTTAAGTATTCTAAATATCCTAGTCAAAAAGTACCACACAATTTCCAAACTAATTACAATTTTATTCCAACTTCTTTTGAATGGAGCAACCTTTTTTTGCATTTGTGAAACGGTTGAGAAAATCTTCTGATTTGTCGGTCACTTCTAGATTCAACTGCTTCCCGTTTTGAATTATTCAAAACATCCAGATCTGGCGTGAAAGTTGCTATATAGGCAACGCTGCATTCTTTGCGTATTTAATGTGTGTTTTCAGTGTATTTAATTTGAAAAATGGTAACCTAACAAAAATATAAAATACGTACACCTAAATTAGAAAAAACTAAACCCCTATTAAAGCTTATGTTTTGTAGATTGTTCACAGTAAAGCTAAATTAGAATGCTAAATTGTATGAGGTAAGATAAGATTTACCTTCGGGGCTCAACAAATGAAACACTCCGTCTCATACAAAAAGGTGCTTTCAAGAGAATAAGAATGCTATCTTTAAAAATTAATTTTCCTATTTAAATCAATGTTTCAGACCGATTGTTCCTATGGCAGCTATAAGATATAGTTGTCCGATTTTGATGAAATGTTGTGAGCGTCGTTTAGTTGTCTTAAAAAACATGCATTTTCGACCGATCGTTCCAGTGGCAGCTATATGCTATAGTGGTCCGATGCGGCTGGTTCCGACATATTATCTGCATGCAGCAAAAGTAAGCATCTGTAACAAGTTTCAGCAAGATAGCTTTAAAATTTCAGAGACTAGATTGCGTAGAAACAGACGGACAAAGTTATATCGAAGTGGGGTCAGATATGTTTCCAAATATCTGTCCAAAATTATAATGCCCTCTGCAAGGGTATAAAAACCGCCTGTCGCCCTGGTCCAGAATATATATTTGTACACACATAATTATATACATATGCTTTATTGTAAAGGAGATGAACTCTACTGACTGCTAAATAAATGCACACAATTTGCGTAAACCCTTTTTACACAAACATAGGGTAAGCACTGATTTTACTGTTGCTATTTTTCTACAATTCAGTCGCCGCGCGTCCGCATTCGGCGTTTTTGTTGCGCTCTGCGTCTTCTTCTTCTATTCGTTTCTTTTCTTTCTTTTTTTCTTTTGCACAAAATGCTTTGCTCTCTTTTTTATGTGGCGTCGGTTTCTGCCAAACAACAACTGACACTGGTAATGCTAATGTTATGTTACATTTTATGCACTGGCTACAATAATATCAAACATTTTAAATAAGTTAAGTTTTTAACATTCCACCGCCGCGCTTTTTGGCACAGACGCGTACTGCACACATACACCTACACACACACACACAAGCACGCACACGCACTCACCTATTGCGATTTTTCATTTGCGTTTTCATTTCGGCCAGCACTTGCAGCAGGGCTCTCTGTGCACCTTAGTAGATGATTAGTGTACACTTGAAATTAATTAAAATCAATTAAATATATTTAATAAACCAGAAGCACCAGACTGCCAACGCCGCCGCTAAAAATTTTATTTGCTAGTATACACAGCACACAAGCACACAGATGTTGTCACTAGCGATGGCAACTCTAGCGCCGACACTAGAGGTGAGCAGTAATCGGTTAACATTTTTTGTTTTCAAGCTGTGGTGACTAGATAGCATGATTTCGTATTTTATTTATTTACTAGATAAAGCCAACATAGCATATTTAATTAAATATTAAAGAAATAAAAAGTCAAATTATTATAAAACTAAATTCATTTTTTAAAAGCTACAAAATTTTAATTATAGATTTAGGACACTCCAAATTAATTAAATTAAATTCATTAAAGTTTCTGGGGGTTTTTAAAATTATTATTGGTCCAACATTTGTTGAACAAATTGGAAAAAAATAAAAAAACAATTTAAAAAAAATGTATATACTTAGTAAAAATAATATTAGATGTTGGCATAAATCAATTAAAGCATTGGGATTTTATTAGTAATAATCATTATAATAAATTTAATGTGTAGTATTATCAAAAATTACAGTCACTGTTGTCACTGTGACTGCAATACTATGTATGTACATATATGTATAAAATTGCTCATATCTAGTACCGTGTTGCACAGTTGTCGACATAAACTTGAGTCAAGTGCTGAAGATTTACGTTAATAATTGCAATGATACGTTTCATAACGTTTATTTATTTAATTTAAACAATTGCAAAAAAGCAGAATTTCGCCCAGCTGTTTCAGGCGCAGCGTTGCCACACCTTGGTTACAGTGTAGGTGCGGACTGCCAACGCGATGCGAAGAAAAACACCAAAAAACGCAGCGAAAACATGCTACCAACCGAAGAAGCAAAGGCAATAAAAAAAGAGGAAAACAAGCAGCAGCAAATATGTTTGATATAACGAGGCAGCCAGCGGAAGAGACAAAAATTATAAATTAGTGTAGAGAAAAAATTTGAGCAGTGTGCGAAGCAAAGGCAAAAAACAACAGAAAAATGGCCAATAAAATGAGCAACAACAATAATAATAATAATAATAATATGAACAGCTTGACATGCCCGGAATCTGAGGAAGAGGAGGAGGAGGAGGAGCTGAGCGGAGGCGGCAGCAGCAGTAGCAGCAACAGCAACAACAGCAGCAGCGCTGCCCCCGCCGACGGCGACGCTAGCAGTAGCAGCAGCAGCTCCAGTCAAAATTCAAGCGACGAGGACCAGGATGGGGGTCAAGATCAGGAGGAGGATGAGGATCAGGATGAGGATCGAGATGAGGCTGAGGATGATGACGATACGCATAGCGACACAGAATCTGAGGATGATGCCACCGATGAACTGGAATTGGCTCAGCTGGGCGAGTACATCTTCCGTTTACCCCGCGGTCTCTGCGAGCGTGCGTCCATCTTCCATGCGTTCTTCTCCGTGGACACCTGGCAAATGTTGCCCGTTCAGATGCAGGCGAGACTGCAGCCACTATTACCCAGCTATGCTGCACTGCTCCCGCCTCCACAAGCACTTGCCGAGCAGGAGCGCACACTTTTACAGCTATTCAATGGTGGACTGCAGCATTTTGGGCAATCGCCGCTACTGAGGCTGCAACGCCAGCTGGAGGAGGGCAGCCTACGGCCAGATGTGCTCCAGCTGCGGCAAAGCATTGAGCGCTCTAAGCGACGGGAGCGTCGTTTTCAGCAGGCGGAACGTCTCAGTCGGTTGGCCAAGGAGCTGTTCCTTTCCCGCGATCAAATGCTGCAGCAGGTCTACAACTTGGCGGCGCCGATGTCGGGGGATGGTACTTTCAAGGCGCCGCCACGCCCACGCAAGCGAAAAACGCCCACGCTGCACAGGGAGAATAAATTTTGTGTAGAGCGAGCACGAAAAAGGTATTGCCAAGAGCTGGTGGATCTGGCACGGGATCTGCAGCTGCAGCCGGGCGACATCAGTGCCGACGAACAGGACGAGGAGAAAGAGGAGGCCACACAACTAGCAATAATTGCCGAGCAGCGTAAGCTGAAAACGGAACCGAGCTTACGGCCATCGAATGCGGCGGATAAAAAATGCATTTACAGCACTTTCTTTGAACGTAGCGCCGGACTGGAGGATGAGCAAGTACTCCGGTACATGCAATCGGATAGGATGCAGCCGTTAAATGATAAAAACTTGAAGAAATATTTACGTGACTACAAGCGACGGAAACTGCAGCAACCGGTGAGTCCTTTACTTCCTTCCCCTTTGCAGTATATCACGATTTTATATATTCAAATGCAGCGTTGAATATAAAACAAATATTTACTTGGGATTATTAAGTTTAGTAGTAAAGATTTGCGGCACTATTGAAAGAACGATTCGAATATTGTCTTCAGTTAAAAGCAATGTATACTCGATTTGAAACAAACTTCGAATTTCAATTATTAGCTGTGGGCTTTTAGTAAGATGGGCTTTTAGTCTTAATTTATTTTATTATTTCAAACGCTGAATAATTAGATTGCCAGTATTATTTCAAAATCATTTTCAGTGCTTGCTTTAATCCAACTAAAAATGTGTGATAATTTGATTTAAATATAGAAGAGCTTAATTTTTAATTATTTTTTTTTAATTTAAATAAATGGTTTGGTTCGCGCTTAGGTTTTGTAATCGTTTAGGAGAACCGGTTCGGTCTGGTTCATAGAAGAAAAACTATTGAAACACCGCGCTCGAACCGGTTCGAAGAGACATTGAATTACTGCCATTTCCACAAGATACGATATACTCTTACTACTAATTCTTTGAATCAATAGAAATGTATATACAAATTTGTGTATATTTTTTGTAGCTATTGCCGGACTTTGACACCGCCGATATACGATTGCGTGATATATGCACACGCGCTCAGTTTGTGGGCAACTTTAAGCCAGGACGCAAGCCAAAGGCGTTAACAGCGCGTCTCAATCACACTGCTAATGAGCCGCCGGCGCTGGTGCCCATCGGGAATAAGGTAAAGCCGCCGTTGGAACCGCTGGCCGAACTGCTTACGGATGAGCCGCAGCAGCTGTACGGACGTGCTGCATTGGATCCCGATGAGGAGGAACTGGAGCAGGAGCTGCAGCTGCAGCAACAGGCGGAGGCGTTGTCCAAGACAATTGTGCCCGCTCCTCTGCCTAAACTGGAGCCCATTGCTGTACGTGCTATAATCAATACCTCGCCCAGGGCTTTGGTCAAGGCGGGAGCACATATCACCGGCAGTCCCACGAGGGATGTCTTAGCAATCACCATGCCACGTCATCCACATGCCTGTTATTTCTCGCTGCTGCGGGATTTGTTTGTCTCCACGCCACAGCATCGACTAAACTACACGGAACTGTACTCCCTGCTGCTTAAGTGGCGGGCTGAGAGCTGCAGCGGCGGGCTGCCGGACTGGCTGCGTCTGCTGCCCGCCGACTGGACGCATCTGCTGCAATCGGCTGTAAACTTTCTGTCCGGTGATTTTGCCACGCTGCCGGCGGAATTTGTGCCGTATATTGAGCATAAAACACAGTTGAATATCTATCAGTGGATTGGCGCTGGGCGGGATTCGGATGCGCATCTGCAAACGCTCTGTTACTACTGGCTGCAGCGACGCAAGGAGGATGGAACGATTGTGCAACAGTTGGCGCCGCAGCAGCAGCTGCAACAGCAACAGTTGCTGCCGGCCCAGCAGCAATTGAGTCCCCTTGTGGATGTGACACCGACGCCGCCGCCACGCTGCCCCACCAGCTGGGCGGTGCGTGTGGCCACCCAAGCGGAAATGCTGGAGTTTCAGCGACAAGAGCGCCTGCGCTTCGAGCAACCGCATCGTCCTTTCACCTATCGCCTGCACGGCTACGATAGCGTTGTAGGTCCAGTCAAGGGCATCTACACGCAGAGCTTGGCGCTGAATAAAGCACGGGGACATGCCGTCATGGTGGACGATCGACCGCCGTATGTTACCATATTAACCTTGGTGCGCGACGCGACCGCACGGCTGCCCAATGGCGAAGGGACGCGCTCGGAAATATCCGAGCTGCTGAAATGTTCACAGTTCATCAATCGCCAGGCGGCGGAAAATGTGCTGCAGACCATAGTGAGCGGCGCCCTGGATCGCATGCATGGTGGTCTCGATCCCTGCGTGCGTTACGATGCGCGTCGCAAGATCTGGATCTATTTACATCGCAATCGCAGCGAGGCGGACTTTGAGCGCATGCATCGGCAGAATCAAACGATGGTCAAGCAGAAGCAGCAGCAGCGCAAACAAAAGTCAAGGAAGGAGGACGAAGTCACACAAGAGCTACCAGCGCTGATAGCATCAACAGCTGCTCCAACAGCTACTCCAGTTGCTGCCGCTGCAATGCTGATTAGGAAACCCACGCAATCGCTGCCACAAACGCATCCTTTACAGGTCAAATGTCCGCCCGTGCCGCCGCTCAAATATCATATACCTCCCACTGCCATGGCCAGCGTGACGTCCACGCAGCTAATCTCTGCACAGAAATCGCTGTTGAAGCCGACGCAACGTAGCGGCGTTGTGACCATCCTCGACAGATCACCCACAGCGCCAGTGCAGCTACTCAAAACCTCGCCCAAAACACAACAACTGCAGCAGCAGTCGCCTGCGACGCTTAGTTGCAGTCCCACGCGGAATACCACGCCCATACTGGTGTCCACGCCCAGCGGGCTCCAAACGGTTCATGTAGCCTCCACGCCCAACAAAAAGCTGGCCATCAAGAAGCCTATACTCATCAATGCACCCGCACAGATGCCTGCAGCCGGATCAGCAACTACAGCGGGCAGCTTCATTATGCCAGTGGAGCAGCAGCAACAGCAGGTGCAGCAGATTAACAAATCCTCTCCAGCGCGCCAACAGCAAATGCCCAAGAATATTATACGCTTGCTGCCCGCTGCGGGAGCAACTGCTGCAGGAGCAACTGGCACAGCAATGGCTACCAAACCGGCGGTTGTGCACCTGTCCAATCCTGCTGCTGCCAAGCCAGCTTCCTCTGTGCAAATCCTTGGACCACGCATGCTCGCCCAGACTACAGTGCGTCCGTTGCAGCAGAAGATCGGTGCCGTCTCTATTGTCAGCAATAAGCCGGCAGCAACGGTCGGCGGCAGTCCATTGGCTAACGCCAGCGGCACCATTGTCAAAATGTCTCCGCAGGCATTTGCCACACTGCAGCAGCAGCAGCTCAAGCAGAAGGCAGCAAATGCACAAGCGCAACAACAACAACAGCATCAGCAGCCACAACAACAGCAACAGCAGCGAATACTCGTGGGTAAGTGAAAAAAACAGAACATTAAAATAATAAAATTCTTTGTAATATTTTTTTGTTCTTTACCAAATCATATGTGACAAAATAGATTCATAAATAACTATTCCAAAACTTTAGTATTCCATAATTTTGCCAATATGCTGAACTAACGAGTGCGAATATGTTTATTTAATTTGTTAATTGTAATTTTTTTAAATAAGCCCATACAGTTGTTAATTTGTTTTATATATTATTAATGATTGTTTTCCCCTTCTTTATTTGTGCAGGCAACACAGCAATTTCGTCGAACAAAAACATTGTGTTCCAGGCACTGCCAAAAGCTGCACCCAAAATACTCGGCACAATGGCTGGGCAGGCCAAGACGCTGACCACCGCGAATCTCTCGCCGCAACAGCAGCGATTTGTGCTGCAGAGCTTCAGGCAGCCGGTGACTACGGCCGCAGCTGCCTCGCAGACAACGACCCGCATAATACGGACAACACCAGTGATGGCAACTAGTGCGAGTGGTGGCACACCCACAGCGACACAGGGCGGTGGTGGCAACATACTAACGCTGGAGGGTCTGCTGCAGAAATCGAATACCGGCAAGCTTTTAACAGCGGGCAACAACATTATACAGCTGTCCACATCCACAGCCGGTGGCAATGTGATCACGCTCTCCCCTGGCGGCCAAATTCAACAGACGCAGCAGCAATTACAGCAGCCGGGCGTCAAGCAGCTGCCCACGACGGCGCGCATTGTGACCGCCGGACATGCGACAATGGTGCCCAAAATCATTGGCAAAACGACCGTTGTGCCCGGCAAGCCGCTGTTGCTGCACGCCAAGACGCTTAAGCTGGGCGGCAATGCGGTGGTCAGCACACACAGTTCAACGGCAACGACGCTGACAACGACGGCGATAAAGACGGCGCAGAATATTGTGATTGGCGGGCAGACAGTGAAGCTACAGGGAGCGGTAAGCATGTCTCCTTAATATCCCTAAAACCGTATCTCACTTAAATTCCTTTTTACAGACCATTCCAGCGCGCAATGCAGCAGGCGCGCCTATGCAGACGGTCATCATGGGCAATCAGCTGCTGCGCCTGGCCACTAGCAGCGGCGGGAGCATCACAACGACCAGTGGCAACCATAGCCTGTCCAGTACCGCCAGCGGCATTGTGAGTTCGCCCAAAACGCTAGTCATTGGCGCCGGTGCGGGGCAAACGTTGCGTCTGGGCAAGAATGTGCTGCTCGCAACGAGTAGCAGCCAAGTGAACACCACAACAACGGCGGTAACCACCAATGCATCATCTGGCAGCAATCTTGTATTTGCCGTACAAAACAATGCCGGGCAAATATTTTTTTCGCCCGGGCTGCAGGGTGTCAATCTTAAGCCATTGTCCAGCATGAAAGTGATACCGACGACTGTCGGCGGTGTCGTTAAATTGAGCAATGTGACGACAACTGGTGATGCGGTTGCTGGCAAAACGTTAAGCACCAAATTGCTGCCTACAGCTGTGCTAAAGACGGCGCCTAATTAATTTTGGGGCGAGGGAAGAGAGGCTTGTTAACTACGTTGTTTACTTTATCAGTTTGTTTGGATTTAACTTTTATCATTTAAAATTATATATATATATATATTAGATTACATATGTAACTTACGTTTTTTATGCAAAATGTTTAACACAAAACTAAAAAAGCTTCCTAAATCGTATGTATATGAGCTGAGGAATTTTTCGGGTAAGCCTAATTAAATCTGTTATTTAGCAAAAAAAAAAATAATAAGACCTGTAGAAATCCGACAGACAGACATACCTAAAATAAATGTTTAATGAATTCAATCAAGTCCATTGCCTAAGCAGTTCATGTCTCTTCACATACTTTTCTATCACACTGTATCGCATCAACGACACAGCTTTCTATTCAAGCAAATTATTGGCATACAATGCTTTCAGGAACTATTGTAGTGTCCAAAAAAAATTTAAGATATTCTTAACTAGATGGATTGATTATCAACAATGATAAAATGACGGCTTAGTCTGTGTGTGCGTGCGAGTGTGTTATCCAGTGTGCACTATTCATTCAGCTATGCGCACATCGTTTATCCATCAGACAAGCGATTTGGTGTGCAGTTTCATATGCCGATTGAGTTTAATTTTTAAATTGAATGTTTTGCCGCAGATATTGCACTCGCACATGGAAACGTTGGGACGCTGATTCATGCTGGAATGTGGGCTACTAGCACATTTCATTGTGCTGGCTTCCGACTCGTCAACAGCAGTCTGATTGGATGTTTCTGTTGGGGCGGCTGGTGTGAATGCTTCACTTGTTTGCAGTTGCTCCATTTCGGCTGCCAATTCAGGCTCAGCTGGCAACTCTTCAGGCGGCGTTCGGTGTGTGTGCAGGACATGCGTCTGCAGCATCTCGGCATCGCCGAATATCTCCTCGCAAAAGGCGCATTGTATGAAGCAGGGCGGTGATGTGGCCGGTGGTGTTCTGGCCGGTGGTGTTGTGGGCGGTGGTGTTGTGGCCGGTGGTGTTGTGGCCGGTGGTATTGTGGCCGGTGTTTTTGTGGTCGGTGTTGTTGTGACCTGTGTCGTTGTGGCCGGCGTCTCTATCGTTTGCATTGCACCCAGCTTGTGCGCCAGTTCCTCCTCGTTCTCTGCAATGAATTAATTATCAGTGAAAATAATTAATCAGTAAATATTGGCTGGACTTACCCTGAATATGCCGATTTAGATGACCTTGTAGCTGCTTGTGCTTCATTGCTGTTAGAAAGATAATAAATTAAGCATACAATAAGAACGGTACTTCTCGAATCCTGTTTCCGATGGTATTTAATCTTACAACTTACTTTTGCCACAGAATCGACATTTGGAGCGCGTATGCACTGCTAGTTTGTGTTGTTTCAGCGTATCCTTGGAGTTGCAGAAAAAGCCACATATTGGGCACTTGAGATGCTTCTGCAGTTTATGCCATTTCATATGAAATCTGAGACGGGATTCATGCGCATTGGCAAACTTCTTGCCGCATATATGGCACTCGCAATCCTTCAGCATGTGTATGCCACTCATGTGCTTGGCGTGCTGATCCTGCGTGCGGGAGGCATGTCCGCATAGTTTGCAAAATACACCCGGCTCCTGTATTGGTGGTGGTAGCGTGATCAGCGCGTCGTCATCAGCGTCATCTTCGTAGGTGAATCTAATGATCTCATCATCACTATCCTGGCTTTCAGCCGGCTGTGGCGAAACAGCAAACATTGTGGAACTAAAACCATTCGCAGCGGCCAGATCCTCTGGCTTGACTTGTGTAAAGGTGGCCTCCTCGGGCAGATTACTAGTAACTGGTGGCTCTTGCGGCACTCGAGCCGTGTGCTCCTCCTTGATGGGCACATGTGGAATACCTAGTGGCGCCCAGACACGCCTGCTGCCATCCTCCTCAATGCCCTCCTCATCATCCATATCCAGATAGATGAAGCCACAGAATTTCTCCTCATTCTCCGGGTCGATTTCCTGCTTAATCGCCATACCATTCTGCGCACGCTTACAGTCCAGTTCATCAAACTGCTCCTGTGTCTCCAAGCAGCTGCGCTTAAACTTTAGCAAGTTTTGGAACTCACCAATGCAAGCGATGCACATAAGCTGAGGTCGTTCATCGTTCCGTTCCACCTGCCATATATATTATTTATATTGTTGTTTATTATGTTATTAAAAATAATTATTGTTCAAAAAATTTGTTGCAAGGATTAAGCAATCCTACGGTTAATAAATTACAGAAGATTGATAAGCAGAAGCCGAAGGATTAGGAGTTGCTCTTGTCTCCATAGGGAGCATTCCCCAATGAAAGATTCCCTTAGGGATCCCTTTTCTGTTGTGAGACTCCCTTTCTTATAATAATAATCCTACGGATGATTAATGACGGAAGGATGAGTAGATGAAGTAGAAGCCGACTGGAAAATGGAGATTGGGACTAGGTGTAAGCAACTATGTTTTGCATCTACCTTAATATTCCAGGCGTTCATTTGTTGCACTATTTCAAGCATATCGCCGACGGGTCCGGTTTTTGTAAATATCGGCTTTATAACTGTAGAAGTGGATATGAAATAAATGCCACAGGCGCGGCACGGCTCAATGCTGTCATCCTCATCCTCATCCTCGAATTCATGCAGATCTGTGCAGTCCATTGTTGTGTTTAGCAGTTTAATGCATTTAACTTGACCATTAATAAAAAACCAGTAAAGTGAAATGAAAAACGCTTCGTTTGTTGTATATAGTATGACAGCTTACTGTTTGCTATAAAATAACCTAAATTTGCCAAAAAAAAATACTAATTCACTTTTTGAAATAATTTTGGTTATTTAAATTTTTTTATTATATTCTTAATATTTTGTATGTACATATTTCAATCGATTTGTGGCACTAAGAAAATGAATCAATTTAAGATGTGTTACTATTAAAATGGAATTTGTAACCGTTTTTTTTATTTGTATTTAATGTAAAATATTATGGAAAATAATAATAATATTCACTGTTTGCCGTGGAGTTGCCAAACAGCAACATCAATTTCATCACATATTACATTGAATATACAATTTTGAATGTTTTTATTTTTTTAATTGGTGTACAAATTGCGCACAAATCATTTGAAATATACATGCTAATATTTACGTCGCATGAAGTTGGCTGCGCACCATCACATACGTCTTGCCAGCCCTGGCTGCAAATGCATATAAAAAATAAATAAGAATCATCACGCAGTTAAAAGTTTTGTAGTGTTGAAGTAGCGCAAATAATTTGCAATTATATGAATTTGACGGAGCAGAATCCTTATGGCAATGGCCTGCTATACGCGGGCTTCAACCAGGACCAAGGTATGTATATAAATATATGTATTTTGTTTGTTGTTTACATATTCAAAAACACGAAGTTTCAACGTGCAATAAACATACTATATATGAAATATATATGTGTATAAAATGATTATTAATCAAATTGCGACGCAGGATGTTTTGCTTGTGCCACAGACACCGGATTTCGTGTCTACAATTGTGACCCACTAAAGGAAAAGGAACGCCAATATTTTCCCGAAGGTAAGTGTGTGTGTGCTGTATGTGTGTGCATGTAAAAGCTACGGTCAGATAAGCTAAATAGTAAGCGCAAAAATATCAGATAATATTAGTTAATTAAGTTATTTTATTTATTTAATGTCGACTAGAGAGACAGTCGACACAGAACATTGAATTCAATATTACAAAAAAATAAAATAAAACTAGTAAAAAATTGTTAAATATTTCCAAGTTATAGCGTTTACAATAGACACAAAGGAGTGTTTATCTATGTATATCAGTTTTTGGCGTCTGTTATGTTATGTTATCGAATTTGAAAATCAAAAGTACCTAATTAATATTTATTTTAGGGACCGTAACGGTTATGAGTAGTAATTATAAAAATCATTTGTAATAATTATTTTAAAATTTTCAAAATCAATTTTTGATTAAAGTTTTATAAATTAATTTTAATATCTATTTTTGATTATTATTAAATTTACCGCATAATCGTTATTTGCTTTCCCTCACTATATATCATACTATATTATCGATTGCAAATACATATTGGTTAATTGTTTTTAATTGAATTTCAAATTAGGTGATATATTGACTTTGAACCTCTGAACCAATTTCGAAATGTTTAAAGTCAGTTTTTGAATTTACTGGTAACCACATGCAAATTAGGCCTCTCAGTTTTATTAATTTTAGGAAATAACATTTCTATAGATTAATCATCAATTTATATATGTATGTAAAAAGTATTGCGTTGCAATTTTGAGCGAATATGTTGAGCTTGGTCTTATCGTAGCTTTACTGTACGTAGTGTGTGACTTTACCCACGCATGATTAACAATGTTTCGCACTTGTTCATTGTATTTATTACTCGCTTTACAGGTGGTCTCAGCCATGTGGAAATGCTGTTCCGCTGCAATTATCTGGCGCTTGTTGGTGGCGGCATTCGTCCGTTGTATCCGCCCAATAAAGTGATTGTCTGGGACGATCTGAAGAAATCTCCGGCTATTTCGCTGGATTTCAATCAACCAGTGCGCGCGGTACGTCTGAGACGGGATCGAATTGTCGTTGTGCTGGAGGGCGTGATCAAAGTGTATACATTTACACAGCAGCCACAGCAGCTGCATGTTTTCGAGACGAGCGCCAATCCCAATGGCCTGTGCGTCCTCTGTCCGCACAGCAATAAAAGCCTGCTTGCATTCCCGGGCCGACGTACCGGTCATGTACAAATCGTCGATCTTGCCAATACAGAGCGTGCCCCATTGGAGGTTATTGCCCATGAGGCGGCTATTAGTTGCATTGCATTGAATTTGCAGGGCACTCGCTTGGCTACCGCCGGTGAGAAGGGCACACTTATACGCATTTTCGATACTGAGAACGGCAAAAAGGTGTCAGAGTTGCGACGGGGCAGCAATCATGCAAACATCTTTTGCATCAATTTTAATCATCAGTCCACTATGATTGTTGTGGCATCCGATCATGGCACCATTCACGTCTTCAATTTGGAGGATAACAAGCCCCGCGAATCATCGCTACCGATAATACCCAAGTATTTCTCAAGTCAATGGAGCTTTGTTAAATTCTCCATACCGCAGGGACCTCGCTGTATTTGTGCCTTTGGCGCCGATTCCAATTCGGTTGTGGGTAAGTCTCCTTAAAAGCACTATTCTGACTAAAACCGAATACTAAATTTTACGATTTCCCACTTTTAGCCATTTGTGCGGATGGTCACTACTATAAATTCCTATTCAATAACAAGGGTGAATGCAGTCGAGATGTTTGCACGCAGTTCCTGGAGCTGCAGGATGACGAAACTTAAAGTTGGACAATTATTGTGTGACGCCTGTATAAGCATACATATTAATATCTACATATATGAACAATGTGTTATACATACAATATTATATTTAAGCATGCTTTAAACTTATGTTACAAGTCGAAGTTCACATAAAACTGTAGTTAACAATTGTATATGTTAAACATTTAAATATTCTCACAGCTGGCAGTGGAACATATAAGTCAAATCGCATTTTTTATGCAAGTTTGAGAATTTTAACCTCGAAACAGTAAGTAACTGAGATCTCCAAGATGCACATTCTCTTAGTCAGTAGTATATAACGCTGAGATGACCAGCTTTCCATCATCGATATGCGAGTAACAAACTTTTGCAACAGCCATAACGCCAGTAAGTGTGTGAATACGGCTCGATATTTAAATGTGGCTAAAAACCGACCAACTATACGAGAAGACGGATCAAACATTTTTTTTGGCATGATTTTTGACAGAAAAATGAAACACCTCAGAATCTTTTTTCTTATAGTTTTTTATACTATATTTGACACCCACAATCGATTAATAAAAGAATTTCAAGAATCTATTTTTTGAAAAATCAATTTTTGTAAGGGTCCCCCCTTATGCTTTTTTCGCAAAAATATTTGAAAAAATTTAACTTTCAATAATGAATATATTTGAAATGTAGAATTGATATATAGGACAAACCATGAACAAAATGGCCTCAAGCTTTACAATCGGTTCAGTTTTGACCAAGTTATGGGAGTTCAAAGTCTAGGAAGGGCATTTATATGGACTTTTTGCGTTTACAAGTCAATTTTTTTTGTCATTTTGGCATGATTTTTGACAGAAAAATGAAACACCTCAAAATCTTTTTTCTTATAGTTTTTTATACTATATTTGACACCCACAATCGATTAATAAAAGAATTTTAAGAATCTATTTTTTGAAAAATCAATTTTTGTAAGGGTCCCCCCTTACGCTTTTTTCGCAAAAATATTTGAAAAAATTTAACTTTCAATAATGAATATATTTGAAATGTAGAATTGATATATAGGACAAACCATGAACAAAATGGCCTCAAGCTTTACAATCGGTTCAGTTTTGACCAAGTTATGGGAGTTCAAAGTCTAGGAAGGGCATTTATATGGACTTTTTGCGTTTACAAGTCAATTTTTTATGTCATTTTGGCATGATTTTTGACAGAAAAATGAAACACCTCAGAATCTTTTTTCTTATAGTTTTTTATACTATATTTGACACCCACAATCGATTAATAAAAGAATTTCAAGAATCTATTTTTTGAAAAATCAATTTTTGTAAGGGTCCCCCCTTATGCTTTTTTTGCAAAAATATTTGAAAAAATTTAACTTACAATAATGAATATATTTGAAATGTAGAATTGATATATAGGACAAACCATGAACAAAATGGCCTCTAGCTTTACAATCGATTCAGTTTTGACCAAGTTATGGGAGTTCAAAGTCTAGGAAGGGCATTTATATGGACTTTTTGCGTTTACAAGTCAATTTTTTATGTCATTTTGGCATGATTTTTGACAGAAAAATGAAACACCTCAGAATCTTTTTTCTTATAGTTTTTTATACTATATTTGACACCCACAATCGATTAATAAAAGAATTTCAAGAATCTATATTTTGAAAAATCAATTTTTGTAAGGGTCCCCCCTTATGCTTTTTTCGCAAAAATATTTGAAAAAATTTAACTTTCAATAATGAATAAATTTGAAATGTAGAATTGATATATAGGACAAACCATGAACAAAATGGCCTCAAGCTTGACAATCGGTTCAGTTTTGACCAAGTTATGGGAGTTCAAAGTCTAGGAAGGGCATTTATATGGACTTTTTGCGTTTACAAGTCAATTTTTTTTGTCATTTTGGCATGATTTTTGACAGAAAAATGAAACACCTCAGAATCTTTTTTCTTATGGTTTTTTATACTATATTTGACACCCACAATCGATTAATAAAAGAATTTCAAGAATCTATTTTTTGAAAAATCAATTTTTGTAAGGGTCCCCCCTTATGCTTTTTTCGCAAAAATATTTGAAAAAATTTAACTTTCAATAATGAATAAATTTGAAATATAGAATTGATATATAGGACAAACCATGAACAAAATGGCCTCAAGCTTGACAATCGGTTCAGTTTTGACCAAGTTATGGGAGTTCAAAGTCTAGGAAGGGCATTTATATGGACTTTTTGCGTTTACAAGTCAATTTTTTTTGTCATTTTGGCATGATTTTTGACAGAAAAATGAAACACCTCAGAATCTTTTTTCTTATGGTTTTTTATACTATATTTGACACCCACAATCGATTAATAAAAGAATTTCAAGAATCTATTTTTTGAAAAATCAATTTTTGTAAGGGTCCCCCCTTATGCTTTTTTCGCAAAAATATTTGAAAAAATTTAACTTTCAATAATGAATAAATTTGAAATGTAGAATTGATATAGAGGAAAAACCATGAACAAAATGGCATTCAGCTTGACAATCGGTTCAGTTTTGACCAAGTTATGGGAGTTCAAAGTCTAGGAAGGGCATTTATATGGACTTTTTGCGTTTACAAGTCAATTTTTTTGTCATTTTGGCATGATTTTTGACAGAAAAATGAAACACCTCAGAATCTTTTTTCTTATAGTTTTTTATACCATATTTGACACCCACAATCGATTAATAAAAGAATTTCAAGAATCTATTTTTTGAAAAATCAATTTTTGTAAGGGTCCCCCCTTATGCTTTTTTCGCAAAAATATTTGAAAAAATGTAACTTACAATAATGAATATATTTGAAATGTCGAATTGATATATAGGACAAACCATGAACAAAATGGCCTCAAGCTTTACAATCGGTTCAGTTTTGACCAAGTTATGGGAGTTCAAAGTCTAGGAAGGGCATTTATATGGACTTTTTGCGTTTACAAGTCAATTTTTTTTGTCATTTTGGCATGATTTTTGACAGAAAAATGAAACACCTCAGAATCTTTTTTCTTATAGTTTTTTATACTATATTTGACACCCACAATCGATTAATAAAAGAATTTCAAGAATCTATTTTTTGAAAAATCAATTTTTGTAAGGGTCCCCCCTTATGCTTTTTTCGCAAAAATATTTGAAAAAATTTAACTTTCAATAATGAATATATTTGAAATGTAGAATTGATATATAGGTCAAACCATGAACAAAATGGCCTCAAGCTTGACAATCGGTTCAGTTTTGACCAAGTTATGGGAGTTCAAAGTCTAGGAAGGGCATTTATATGGACTTTTTGCGTTTACAAGTCAATTTTTTTTGTCATTTTGGCATGATTTTTGACAGAAAAATGAAACACCTCAGAATCTTTTTTCTTATAGTTTTTTATACTATATTTGACACCCACAATCGATTAATAAAAGAATTTCAAGAATCTATTTTTTGAAAAATCAATTTTTGTAAGGGTCCCCCCTTATGCTTTTTTCGCAAAAATATTTGAAAAAATTTAACTTTCAATAATGAATATATTTGAAATGTAGAATTGATATATAGGACAAACCATGAACAAAATGGCCTCAAGCTTTACAATCGGTTCAGTTTTGACCAAGTTATGGGAGTTCAAAGTCTAGGAAGGGCATTTATATGGACTTTTTGCGTTTGCAAGTCAATTTTTTATGTCATTTTGGCATGATTTTTGACAGAAAAATGAAACACCTCAGAATCTTTTTTTCTTATAGTTTTTTATACTATATTTGACACCCACAATCGATTAATAAAAGAATTTCAAGAATCTATTTTTTGAAAAATCAATTTTTGTAAGGGTCCCCCCTTATGCTTTTTTTGCAAAAATATTTGAAAAAATTTAACTTACAATAATGAATATATTTGAAATGTAGAATTGATATATAGGACAAACCATGAACAAAATGGCCTCAAGCTTTACAATCGATTCAGTTTTGACCAAGTTATGGGAGTTCAAAGTCTAGGAAGGGCATTTATATGGACTTTTTGCGTTTACAAGTCAATTTTTTATGTCATTTTGGCATGATTTTTGACAGAAAAATGAAACACCTCAGAATCTTTTTTCTTATAGTTTTTTATACTATATTTGACACCCACAATCGATTAATAAAAGAATTTCAAGAATCTATTTTTTGAAAAATCAATTTTTGTAAGGGTCCCCCCTTATGCTTTTTTCGCAAAAATATTTGAAAAAATGTAACTTACAATAATGAATATATTTGAAATGTCGATTTGATATATAGGACAAACCATGAACAAAATGGCCTCAAGTTTGACAATCGGTTCAGTTTTGACCAAGTTATGGGAGTTCAAAGTCTAGGAAGGGCATTTATATGGACTTTTTGCGTTTACAAGTCAATTTTTTTTGTCATTTTGGCATGATTTTTGACAGAAAAATGAAACACCTCAGAATCTTTTTTCTTATAGTTTTTTATACTATATTTGACACCCACAATCGATTAATAAAAGAATTTCAAGAATCTATTTTTTGAAAAATCAATTTTTGTAAGGGTCCCCCCCTTATGCTTTTTTCGCAAAAATATTTGAAAAAATTTAACTTTCAATAATGAATATATTTGAAATGTAGAATTGATATATAGGACAAACCATGAACAAAATGGCCTCAAGCTTTACAATCGGTTCAGTTTTGACCAAGTTATGGGAGTTCAAAGTCTAGGAAGGGCATTTATATGGACTTTTTGCGTTTACAAGTAAATTTTTTATGTCATTTTGGCATGATTTTTGACAGAAAAATGAAACACCTCAGAATCTTTTTTCTTATAGTTTTTTATACTATATTTGACACCCACAATCGATTAATAAAAGAATTTCAAGAATCTATTTTTTGAAAAATCAATTTTTGTAAGGGTCCCCCCTTATGCTTTTTTCGCAAAAATATTTGCAAAAATTTAACTTTCAATAATGAATATATTTGAAATGTAGAATTGATATATAGGACAAACCATGAACAAAATGGCCTCAAGCTTTACAATCGGTTCAGTTTTGACCAAGTTATGGGAGTTCAAAGTCTAGGAAGGGCATTTATATGGACTTTTTGCGTTTACAAGTCAATTTTTTTTGTCATTTTGGCATGATTTTTGACAGAAAAATGAAACACCTCAGAATCTTTTTTCTTATAGTTTTTTATACCATATTTGACACCCACAATCGATTAATAAAAGAATTTCAAGAATCTATTTTTTGAAAAATCAATTTTTGTAAGGGTCCCCCCTTATGCTTTTTTCGCAAAAATATTTGAAAAAATTTAACTTTCAATAATGAATATATTTGAAATGTAGAATTGATATATAGGACAAACCATGAACAAAATGGCCTCAAGCTTTACAATCGGTTCAGTTTTGACCAAGTTATGGGAGTTCAAAGTCTAGGAAGGGCACTTATATGGACTTTTTGCGTTTACAAGTCAATTTTTTATGTCATTTTGGCATGATTTTTGACAGAAAAATGAAACACCTCAGAATCTTTTTTCTTATAGTTTTTTATACTATATTTGACACCCACAATCGATTAATAAAAGAATTTCAAGAATCTATTTTTTGAAAAATCAATTTTTGTAAGGGTCCCCCCTTATGCTTTTTTCGCAAAAATATTTGCAAAAATTTAACTTTCAATAATGAATATATTTGAAATGTAGAATTGATATATAGGACAAACCATGAACAAAATGGCCTCAAGCTTTACAATCGGTTCAGTTTTGACCAAGTTATGGGAGTTCAAAGTCTAGGAAGGGCATTTATATGGACTTTTTGCGTTTACAAGTCAATTTTTTTTGTCATTTTGGCATGATTTTTGACAGAAAAATGAAACACCTCAGAATCTTTTTTCTTATAGTTTTTTATACCATATTTGACACCCACAATCGATTAATAAAAGAATTTCAAGAATCTATTTTTTGAAAAATCAATTTTTGTAAGGGTCCCCCCTTATGCTTTTTTCGGAAAAATATTTGAAAAAATTTAACTTTCAATAATGAATAAATTTGAAATGTAGACTTAATATATATAACAAACCATGAACAAAATGGCATTAAGCTTGACAATCGGTTAAGTTTTGACCAAGTTATGGGAGTTCAAAGTCTAGGAAGGGCATTTATATGGACTTTTTGCGTTTACAAGTCAATTTTTTTTTGTCATTTTGGCATGATTTTTGACAGAAAAATGAAACACCTCAGAATCTTTTTATACCCTGATCCCTTTTGGCGTGATTTTTGACAGAAAAATGCGGCTTTGCTGCCACTCCCTTCTTAGACGTCGCTTATTGTCGACAAGTTCCTTCATGTCGTCACTCCAGAAGTGCTGGTCTCTCCTGGGCACATTTGTTCTGTGCTGAGGTACTTTTACTGTGCTAAGTTGTCCTGCCAAGTGGACTTTGTTTAATCAAATGAAACGCAAATTGAAAATATCATATATGTTCTTGCCCAACTTTATGTATGGTATTTGATAGATTCCGATTTGGTGTTATATAACATTATATTAATTCATATTAGTTCCGCTTAAATTCTTAACTAGGTGAAACATGGCTCGAATTGCATGCGCCATGATTAAGAACTGACAACTGTCAATCAATGCAGTAAGTGAATGAGATCTCCAAGATGTACAACTTTTGTTTAGTCATCCTATATACGCAGATGCAGTTGTATATAGTCGGGACATATGCCACACCCCAATGGGCAACTCCGCTCTACAGGACCAAAAAGCCCTACTACAAGATGCGCGGCGAATTGCAAACACCTGAGAAGCCAGAGGACTATTGCCGGAAAGGCCTTTGCCCGCCGGGCTTAAGTCACATTGCGTGTAATAACCCGTTTGTAAGTTTTATATTAGCAACAGTTTGAACTTTATTATAATATTAAAATTGCAATTACTTAATACCAGTGGGGCGACAGGTGTCCCAAGCCACGTGAAGGCGTCAACATGGAGAAATTCAAGAATATCATATTGACGCATCATAATAATCTGCGGAATCGGTTGCATTCGCATTTGGGAAATTTGCCAGTTGCCAAGAAGCTGCTACCTATGCGATGGAATGAAGAACTGTCCGTTATTGCAATGCGTGTAACCAATTTTTGCAACGACAAAACCGTTAGTCGGTGCGTGAATACGGCCCGGTTTTTAAACGTGGCTAGGTCCTCGGCTTATGTGGGGAAGCAGTTAGAAATTAATGTACCAGAACTTTTAAAATGGATAATACAGAAGAGGTGGTCGAGTCATTTTTTAGAATTTTCACCCTCTTATGTACATAAATATCCAAATAATGCAACGAACTCTGATAATAGATTTGCAAATATGATTAATCAGTTAGTAACCGATGTTGGTTGTGGAATGCTAATTCGCAAATTGCCTAACTCATCTATAGTCTACTTCACCTGTTTGTATAATGAAAAAATCAAGCCGGGCCAGCGATTGTATGACGTGAAGCCTAAGTAATAAATGTTGATCAGTCGAAAATGCTGATTAATCAATATAATCATTTGTTCGTGATTTGTGGTTGACTTTAAAGCTTATCGGAGCTTGCAATTAATCGGATTAGATAGTTGATATTAATAGTATTAAAAAAATAGTTGAAAGTATAGCTCAATATTGAATTTGATTTTAACTTTATTTTGGTTTTGAAAATTGAAAAATTTGAAAGTTGTAAAAACCAAAGGGCTTGAAAGGGCTTCCAAATTTTGAATTGAATATAGTTTTATTTTCGTTCTAAAGTCTGAAAGTATTTAAAATTAAATTTTTATAATCATTCCTATTTTGACACATATTTCAAATCAAAAGTATTGCAAATGTATTGAACCCAAGTTATTCCTTATGAGGAATAACATTTTAAACAGAATTAATTAAGTTATAAACTAATCAAGCTGTTTTAGATAAAATTGTCAATGTAATACTAGAAAAGTATTACATAATCAAATAAAACAATTATTTTGTACTCTGTTAGAAATAGAACTAAGTATGGTATTACTTTATTGCTTACAAATATCACTGGATTGTCACAAATGTAATCACATATACATTTGTATATGTATATCGAACTTAGAGATGTGTGGTGTTACTGTGGCTCTCCTCAAAGGCGAGATTTGTGGCACCACCGCCCGTCTGTGGCGCAAAATCACTCTGCTGCAGATGGATAATCTTCGCCTGCTGCTGCGTACTGATCGGTATATGCAGATTCTGTAGATTGTCCAGTTGTATAGTTGCCGGATTCGGATTTGGCTGCTTTTCGCTGGCTTTGGACTTTGGCTGCTTGCGCAGCAGATTCGTGTCTGATTTCTTCGAGAAATGCGCCTCGATTTCCTGCAAGAAATTAATCACATTAATCATGGGTATTTTGTTGGGATTTGGGACTAACTTACGGCTAGGGTGCGACCCTCCGTCTCGGGCAGCGTAAAGTAGAGCACAACGGTGCCAATGAAGGCAACCGTGGCATAGAACGCAAATGTGCCCGGCAATGTCAGCGCACTGAGCATCACCAGAAACAGCTTGTTGGCCAGGAATCCAAAAACATAGCCAACGCCGCCGGCGAATCCCGACGCACTGTTGCGTATATCGGCGGGAAAGACCTCGCCAATGAGCACCCAGGGTATCATGCGTATGCCCAGATGCGAAAAGAAGGCGGAGAGCAGCAATAGAATCAATGGCACCCAGACCAAATAGTTGCGCTCCTGCTTGGGCACAGTGAGCAGCAGATCCTCTGCAATGGGTGGCTTTGATGGCATCGGCGCCATGCTACTACTACTCACGGCAACAGCAGCTTCCGGCGGAAGGGTTGTGGCATCGAGCTCTGGATACAAGGTGGTTTCCAGCTCACGTTTACTGCGATTCCAGGACTCCATTGTGGTATCAAAAATTGTCATTGTGGTCGTGTCGAGCTCAAGATCTGGCCACATTGTGGTCAGCAGATATTCCTGCTGTAGCAGCTGCGCCTGATCCTGCTGCTGCTGGTGCTGCTCATCCTGAAATATTTTGGATATGTTCGCCTGCGATATGATGCTCCCCTTGGGCACAATCGCCGATGCATTGATCACCACGTTGTTGACAGCAAAGCCGGGCACATCGTTGAGGAAATGCGCATAGGTCGCCGTGCCAAGGAAGCACAGACCCGTGCCCACGGTGGAGACGAGCACCAGCGGCCGTTTGCCCGTAAAATGTATTAGGATTACACCCAGTATGGTGGACAGCATCTCGGCGACGCCCAGCAATATGGTGGCATGATATTTATTCATTGGCGCCTTGAGCGTATGGAAGATCTGGACGGCATACGTCTGCAGCGGCGTCTTGCCGGAGAAGTGGCCCGTAAAGAAGCAGAACGAGACGAGGAGGAAGGGCGCCAGGAACGTGCGTTTCCGCCACATCCGCAGACGCTTCTTCAGAGTGCGACGCTGTCCTGGCACAATGCCCTCGGCCGCCTCCTCGATGGCCTTTTGTGTGATGAGCTCGTCGTAGAGCTGATTGAACTCCGCCTCGATCATGTGCTCCGGCACCCAGCCACGCAGCCATTGCAGCGATTTGACAGCCTCAAGGAATCGCTGCTCCCGTATCAGCCAGACGGGACTCTCGGGCACAAAGCACAGCATCACAATGGTTATCACCGGAAAGGCGGCACTAACGGCAGCCACACTCCGCCAGTCCATCAGGGAGCCCAGTATGAACTGCACAAAGACACCAGTGATGACACAGGTGGTGCCCAGCGCTGACAAAATGCCTCGGTACTTTGGCTCCGTAATCTCGGCCACATATGTCAGCACCTGCAAAAGGTGAAGATCACTTAGCATTTCGACATTAACTACGGCTGTGCACAACAATAAGTGGCATTCCAAGGCGACCTCGAGACAATCACAATAAATATTTGCCATTTACGAATCTGTATTCAAATATGTATACATATGTACATATGTATGTATGTATGTACATATGTACATGCATTAATTATGTGGTTAGCAATGTCATTCAGGGCCTCTCAATAAACTTCAACTGTGTGCTAAATCCTATCTTACGTAGCTTGAAAAAGAAACCCATTTAGATTCCATTAGACATCTGGATTACAATGAGGGGCTGAGTTAATATAGGCATCTTCTTCTTTTATAAAAGTCTGTATATTTCTATTTTTCAATCCTCATGTGAAAATAGTGTACTTATCTAAAATTACATCTAAAATCATTGAGTCACAGTTCAACTTATCTAGCCAATGCTCATTTAAGCGCTGTTAATAATTAAAAAAAAATTAAATAATAGATTAAAAATCTCTAAAAAAAACATAGAAATATTTCTTGGATGAACTATACTTTCTGCAATGACCAAACTTGACTTTTAAGATAAAATAATAATAAGTTCGAATAATAAGTACGAATTTAAATTACAATATGATATACAGGGATTTCTTGCAATATATCTTACTTTTACTTCGATTGCAGAAATTCTTAGATAATTATGTTCGTTGACTGTGGTAAATTTTGTGTGTTTTTAAAAAGTACTCGGATTGCAGAAAATCATCAATGATCAGGGCGCTATCAATATAATTTTCTACGTTTTTCAGGAAACTGCAGACAAGCAACCAGTTCATATCGGTTTAATTTTAATGGTTTTTATATTGTTATACAAAAAACTCAACAAATTTCAATGACTTAAAGAACAATCAAGAATAATTATGTATACGTGATTTTGTTGGGATGCAAATGCAGCATACAAGATAGGGGCAGGGGCAGACTGCTGAGATTATAATAAGCGTTCAAATCGGATATATTGTTATTTCAGCAAGGTCAACACAAAGACACTGGCACAAAACTTGGCCAGTGCAATTATTTAGTTAGTTGGTTAGTGGTACTTGATTACTTGGCCGGATCATGATCACTACTTACTGGTGCTTCCATCAAACCGCCGCCGAGACCAGCCAAGCATAAAGCCGCATACAGATGATCCGTACGCGTGGCAAAGTGAAACATAAGCCAGGCAGCCAGTATGGGCAGGTTGACAAACTGCAAGCGTAACCAGATGCAGATACAGAGACAGATACATTAGCAGATACAGATACAGATACAGATACAGATACGCAAGATCATGCGGTTTGGAGCATCAGCATAATGGCACAATAGCATCACGCGGTTCATTTCAATTTCCAGTTCAGTGTGTCAATGTTCTTTGTATGTATATGTAAACCGTTTAAGATACGCACCTGCATAGCTCTGCGCTTGCCCAGCGGTTGGGTTAACAAGCCAGAGAAGAGACAACCCAGCGGCACACAAATTAAGTTAATTGAACCTAAGGTAATAATTATTAGTGCATTCGCATTGTAGTTTCATTGACAGTTACTTACTGAACCATGATATTTCATCTTTGTTAAGCACTATATCACTACTCTGATCCTCGCTGCGTCCTTCGCCACCCTGTATGGCTGGTATTACAATTGTGGGGAAGCCCAAGGTCATGCCATATCCTTTAAAATGATACATAACATATAATTTTATGAATTTACTATGCCGTTTTATTGTATTAGTAAATTTAATTGTCTTAAGCCAGGGAATGAAGACTATATTTTGAAAAGTCAGTACTAAATTTTGAATATTTATCATTAAAAATAAATTATTAATTATTTCAAATCAATGTTTTACTAAGATAGCTTTATAATTAAAAGATTATCAAAGGGTTTAAAAGTTCAAATGAATTTAATTAAAACAAATGCTGCCATTGTTCATTGTTAATTTTGAATGTTTGTAAACTGATTGGCTCTAACGAAATTCAACAATTCATTCCCCGCATTAAATATGTACATAAATTGAGAATCCGAGTATTACAAGTTATTTACCGAATAGCAATATGTTCTTAATACTAACAGCTAGAAACTGTGGCAGGGCCCGTCGAAAGTTGCTTACTTCCACATCATTCACACCGGAAATGCGTCGATTGTTGTTGTTGCCATTTTGCATGAATAAAGGACGATCATTCAGCGCGCTATTAATGATAAAAATAAAATATAAAAAAAAAAACAAGTTTTTTAACCCAAGTCACTATTTATAGTAATTTATATATTGTTGTTCACGTTTCTTTTTTTATTTTACCCATTTTTCTCAGCTGATGCAGCAGCTGCCTTGCCATTAAACATCGTAGCGTATACTTGATTTGTTTTTTTTTTTTTTTATATGTGCCTAAGCTCTGCGTTTTACAGCTGCTGTTTGTACTATTTTCTCAAGTTTTTTGCATAGCTAATTATGCAATTACGTTAACTGCAAGTGTACAATTTAATTACTTTTTAAATACAACCAATATTGTGAGTTTTCGAATTGTTTAATTGTCAACGGCTAATAATTGCTCAAAATTCAAAACGCTGCCTCACTGTTGTTGTTGTTGTTATTGTTGTGCACTGCTTTCTTTGACATATTTTTGTGTTTGTTTTTTCACTCTACGCGAATGTTTTATATTATGCACATTTTTTATTTGACACAAATTGTTGTTACGTGTTTAATATGTGCAAATTGTTTTCATTGCTTTTGTACCCTTTTTGTGACTGGTAACTGTTTTTGTCTTTGTTTGTGGGCGTTGATTATTAATTGTATCAATTAATTTATTTCCAATTTTTATTGATGATGGAAAATATTTGCGGCTTACACAAAGTAAAGTGAAAACTGGTTTATGATTAAATGTTTAACTTTATTTATTAATTAATTAGTCGGATTTTTAAAGAGGAGTCAACTTAATTTGCATTTATTATATACATATGTATGTATGTATGTATATGAACAGCTCAGCTGTCAGTGTGCTATATAAAAACAAGAAAGAGTGCTCGAGTCGAGAGTGCCCGACTAGGAGATACCCTGAACCCAGTTCTTACATTCATAATTCTTTATCTGCATTCATACAAAGAAACACACATACGCATACAAACACACGCTGCTAGCTGCGCGCGTCGTGCAATTGCTTCGCTTCTTCCGCTTCCAAAAACAAAGTAAAATATATAAAACAAATATTTTGTATGCTATACGAAAATGTACATAGAGAATTTGGTGCCTCTAGGCTCTAATAACATTATAAGTTATACCAAACAAACACTGGTTTGGAATCGAAATTTATGGATAACTTTTCTAGTCTCTGAGAAACACTCGTTCATACAAACGGACGCGGCTATTGATAGTGATCTAGAATATATATAGTTTATGGGGCCGGAGATGCTTCCTTATGCCTGTTACATACTTATGCACAAAACCATTATACCCTTTTCCCCATTTTTAATGGGTTCAGGGTATAAACAGGTGACTGCTTAAACTCTCAATTTTAAACCAGCTAAGATCGCAGGTTCAACGTACATATCAAAAACAAGTTTAGAAACACGCTTTTCCTGTAACTGTTTACGTATCCTGTTCAGTTATTAATTTATAGGTCAGAGTCAGGACAGACCTTGGAAGACAGACACTCATGTAATTTACACATAAACCAGTTGGCGTTTTACGGTGCTCATCTCGTGACCACACCTATTTGAACTCAACTGTGAGGTTACCTTTCACCCAATATTTCACGAGTATTTTGCGTTTTGAACGTTTCTTCTGCCATATAACCGCCGGCTACAAATTTAAATGATTGCTGTTGCTTTCGAGGGTGCGCTCGCTTGTTTATTTTGCCAGCTATTTTCGGTACTTTGCACCAGCTGGCACGCACTTCGGTGTTAACTCAAGTAATGGCATGATAAAGTGTATAATAATACAAAATATCATTTTTTTTTGTCTTCTATCGAAACTGGTTTGTAATAATGTACTAGGAATATTTTGGGGAATTTTAGCAAGAGCTGCTTAATAAATTAATGGACTAAAAACACAGATCGTTTATCGAATTTGTGTTGCTTGTGATCTACGCAGAGTAAATGTTATTTGTATATTATTAGTATTATTTTACATAGTATATGATAAAGTTATAAACCAGCGGCACGTAGTGGCCCTTTTAGTCCGACCCGTTATTCGGGTGTAAAAGCGAAAATAAAGACAAAAAGAGACACTCGAAAACAAAATAACGGCGATGTGTCGCGAAGCTCATAATGAATTAAGAAATGAAGATTAAACTGAGAAAAACATGTTCTTGTAATTGTTGTTGTTGCGCCCTTCCCGTTAATGTTGGTCATCAACCTAATGATATTTGTATACATTTATTTGTGTTTTTATTTTGAAAGCCCCAAAAGGTTTTTATTTGAATTTTGGACTCCACCAAATTTTTTTTGCACGCAATTAAACTTGTACATGATTTATTCACATTACACTTATATTGTGTTAAGCAAATTTGTTAAATACAAAATTCTATGGAAATTCCAACGATCTGTGTGAGATTGGGTCTGGGCATGGGCACTAACGGTTGCACAATCCACGAAACGAATTGTTAATGTAAATGCCAAAAGCCGCAGCCGGAACCGCAGACTTCTAGACATAATTGAAACCTTGAAGACGCATTTTTAGCCACGGCACCACAAACCCTTTCAGCTTATATTAAATGAGGCTTCTTTGCATAATTATTGATTGCTGCTTTAAAATGTGTATTAAATTTCCAATTTCTTTAACAGATTTCACTGATTTTCGCGCTTAATAAGCCGTTACATTGACAACTTTACGGTAGATTGTATTGTGTGCGCTGCGCTTTAGGCCAACATCATTGCACGTCGCGTGGTCATAACAAACTGAATACTGAAAACAGAAACCTAAGCCCAAACGCAAACGAACCCGAAGCCGAAGCCGAAGCTCAGCTCGTCACTTACAGCAAAAGCGAACCTGTAATACAAAAAATAAGAATATAAAAAAACAGCAACAAAACAAAAACAAGTACACATGTTTGCTGCAAACGCAGCTTACAAAACAAAACCTCCCCGATTTCCACTCCCCTCTCGCTCTCGACGGACAGTCGCCTTTGTCGTCTGCCGGCAGCGCTGCCACCGTCGCATTGATTGTAAATGGCTTAACAAATGCATTTAATTTTCTGTGTCTAGATTTCATAGGATCGACCAATTCATACATAATGCTTAGGCGACATAAGTATTAAGCCAGAGTCGAGTTTTATTATGAATTATGCTAATTTAATTAGCGACATTCTCTGCAAGTGATTCTGATTTCATACAAAATCATAGGAAATCAAAATAATTCACCTTAATAATGCTGTGTTAATCTAAGCGCTATGAAAATGTTACAGAGTATTTGCACAGCTTTAGCACCTTTTATCTCCACCCACCTGCCAAGCTGTTCAACAAAAACTCAAATTTGTTCAAATGTTATCATACTGCAAATACAGTAATCTTACGTATATGTATGTTGTGTATAAATGTGCACAATTTGCAAAAGCGAAACTAAAGCTTCATTTAAATACTGTAATTTAAGACTTGGAAATGATTTGATATTTACTATTATGCTTATATAGTAGTGGCAGGCATCTTATTAACAAAACAAACAACGACTACAGTCCGTTATAAAATGTCAACACGGTATATTTTATTTAGCAGAAACCGGTATCTAAAGTTAAAATCAAAATAAAATCAATCAGAGCTGCGATAACACTACACAATACATACATACATGCATTGTACTGTTGTTCTTGCTTGACAAAGCATTGCAGCTTTTGAGCAGCGACAGCACATACATACATACATACATACATATACACGATGCTGCCAGGCTGAGGCTTAGAAGGAACTTACATATGGGGAAATTATCTATAAATAAAACGGCATTTTGAGAATTAAATTGATTTAACGACAAGGAGACAGTGAATGCGAGAAATGGTAACCGGTTTTAAACCAAATTACCAACTTAATCAAAAGCTCACATATATTTCAAAAAGGAATGCTGTGAAACCAAACTGAATCGAAATAGAAATCGAAATCAAAAATTCAACAGATCCGCATTTCAGTCTTAATAAATACACTGTTTACGCCTAAATTGACACATTAATTATAGTAATTATTAAATATAACTACATATTTCGCTAATATGAGATAAAATGGACTTAACTACACATAAGCTGAAAGGTGTTAGAAATTAATTATAATCGCAAATGTAATTGTTTGTTTTGACGCATTTTAGCCATGTAGTTTCAGACACGTAAATCCATCAATTCTGATCATTACCTGGAAAATTAGAAACCTCTTTATAGTAATTTGGCTTTGCGTTTCGCTTCCAATAAGTTTGTTTAAGACTAGTTTGTTACAAACCAGGTGCTTCACGTTTTCGCAGCAATTCAAACACATGCATACACACACACACACACACATACTTACAGAACTTATACATTTCCGTTGCAATGTTTCGAATCGCTGTCAATTTCCGAACTCGCATGCAAACGAAGGTCATGGGAGACAACAACAACAACAACAACAATATTTTATACAATCGTCTGTTCGACGAAACAATTTTGAAATAAACGGTTTTTTTTTTTGATGCACCGCACACGTGATTATTGGAGGTGATTTATGTTTGCTTTAGCTACAAAGCGACTCTGATTGCGTTTTTAATTGCTATGCACTGACAACAACACTTCTAAAATTATAAATTTTCCCACTGGATAATTAACGGAAATGCGAAATTTAAATAATTTAAAGCATCTGACGATTATATAAGCGAACACACGCAGTTTGATTTTGAGCGGCAGAGTAATAAGTATACTTAATTGGCAACAAAATCATTTTTGGCATGACTTTCAGTTTATTGCAAATGTGAGAGAGCCTAACATATGCATACATTTACATATGTATGTATTTACGTACATCATGGGCACTTGTCGACTTATGTTTCTGCGCAAGCGAGCCTCCGCCATTTTGTTTACAGATGCGTTATTTCCAAAATCTTAAGAATTTATCCATTCGCTACTCTTGAAACCTGACGGCGCACTGAAAGGCTGTCTTCAGGTTTTTCTTCGCTCTAAACATTGTGAATCTCGAATTCAGGCTAAAAATCGCATTAAACGAACCAATAAAGTTTTTGTATAACAAATTAGCTACAAACTGTTAATTGCACAAGCCAATACAAACGCACATATGTACATGTTGTTGAAGAGGGTGTATTTTGACGTGGCTAGCCACAATTATAAGCCAAATTTATATTTAATACTAACGAAAACGTTAAAATATTTAAATCATCAGCTTTTTCTCTTTCTTTTTTTATGTGCTCTGCGTTTTACAGCTGCTGTTACTTACAGTTTGCTCAAGTTAGCTGTGCAAGTGTACTTTTGAAACGTAACGAACGTTCAAACTTAACGAAGCCAACCGTGTTTGAATTTGAATTTGAATTGCACTTGCAAGCAGTGGAAATCACTTGCAAGCGGTGGAGACACATGTAACTGCTTGTCGTTCTCTGTTTTTTTTTTGCGTGCTTCTTTTTTTTCCCGATGTTTAAAAATGTTTTAAAAAAATTATGTAAAATCCTTAAAAACCGTTTTAAGTTTTTAAAAGTTTTTTTGATTAAAATGGCCAATTTTCGAATTTCGGATTTTTTTTTTGTATTTTATTGTTTCAAAATGCTATTCGTTATGGCAGTGATTCCAAATTCTGTTTTGACTAAATTAATATTTCAAATTTTTTTGTCAATTTAATTTCAAAATTTTGTATATTTTATTAATTTAAATTTATTTAAATGACTGGCGCCATTTATGTGAACACCCTGTGAGAAAACCATTCACAATAGTACTTTTTATTTTGTATGTGTGTACACACTGATTTATTTTTAACAGTTGACAACATGCAGAGTGTGTACACATTGAACCGAATGGTAACACGATTCTTACCGCGTTTTTTACCAATCATTCCAAGACAGACTAGATTCAAGACCAAAATGAGCGCAGCTAATGGAGAAGCAACGCCGGCTAAACGCATCACACCCCTCACTATCGGCACCCACAACGGGACATTTCACTGTGACGAGGTTGTTGCCTGCTTTATGCTCAAACAATTACCAGAATATGAAAATGCTGAAATCTTTCGCAGTCGCGACGATAAAAAATTACGCGAGAAATGCGATATAATATTGGATGTGGGCGGCGTCTTCGATCATGATAAAAAATGGTATGATCATCATCAGTTGACCTTTAAGGAAACCTTCAATACCGTCTGTCCCCAATTCAAAGAGGATTTCGACATAAGGTAAGCTAACGATTTTTGTTCAGATTACAATATTAAATACAGTAGATATAGGTTCGATCCAAATGCTATAATAATATATAGTTATTTACAAAATGTAGGAAAATTTTAAAATTATTTTAGTCATTTAGTTTCGTATATTTAATTTAACAAATTCTCCCAATCCTCAATTTTAACTAATATGTTATCATGTATATTATAAGGAAGGTTGGGGGCACTATGACCCTTAGGAATATTTTGTGCCCTAATGATCCCTTTGAGGACAAGAGCAGCTTTAGCCCTTTGATTAAGGTGCGAAGATCAGTCCTAAACCGAGCATTCGTAAAATACTCACTAGATACTCAGATACTTGCCCCTATCCTAGACACAGAGTGTGGCTTTTAGTTTCGTCGACAATCCTGCACATCCTACACTCTGCATTTTGCAGAGATGGTCTCTAACCGTGTGGTACTCTGTGCAGTTTGGAGGATGATTTATCTAGGGAGGGGTAATACCTGAATGACTCCCTAGACGCCCACATCCCTACTGTGGATTTAGTTTAGGCTGTAGAATGGTTCAGGGATATATACCAAATATATAAACAAAAAATTAAATAAATTACCTAACATCTTATATATTTGCAGATTGAGCAGCGCTGGTTTAATTTACTGTTTCTACGGCGAGCGTGTAATACAAAGTATTTTAAAACGCGAACGGAATGTGCAATTAACGGAGAAAAATCTAAAACTGGCATTTGTGCAAATATATCGGAATTTCATTAGCGAACTGGATGCCATTGATAATGGTGTGCAAATGTTTGAGGGTGGAGAGCCACGCTATAAGATATCCACTCATCTGTCGGCACGCATTGGCAGGCTGAATCCCTCGTGGCAGGACACAGATGCGGATGTGGATCAGCGCTTCTATCAGGCCATGGCAGCAGCTGGCCAAGAATTTGTCCAAAATGTAGTCGAAGTCAGCTGTTCGTGGATTGCGGCTCGTGATCATGTACGTCAATCATTAGAGGAGGCTAAAGCAGTGCATTCTAGCGGTGAAATCCTGCTGTTGGAAACATTTTGCCCGTGGAAATCGCATTTAGCGGATTTGGAAAAGGAATACAAGGTGGAAGGTCTGCCCAAATTGATTGTATTCAATGACGGCAGCAGTTGGCGTGTTGCTGGCGTCCCCCTAACGCCCAGCAGCTTCCTAGGACGCAAGTTCCTGCCCACTGCCTGGCGAGGTCTGCGCGATGAAGAGTTGTGTCAAACGGCTAAGGTCAAAGATTTGTTGTTTGTTCATCACACGGGGTTTATTGGTGGTGCTAAAACAAAAGACGCTGCTCTGGAAATGGCCAAAAAAAGCATCGAGTGTGCTGACGAATGAGCTGATCCATAAAATATATGCAAATGGTCAATAAATACGAGGGGAACCTAACAAATTTTATTTGTTTTTATTGTTTCATTTTAAAGAGTTTTACAAAAAGAAAAATGCCTTAATCCATGCGAGTTTTTATCGAGCGCTCCGTAATCTTGTCCTTTTCGATAATGTAGACGGTGGCACCCCAACCACTCATGGCATCACGATCAAAGGCATTCACCATCGACTGGGCAATCACCTCGAACAGTTGATCCGGTTCCAAATCCGGACGCCACAGAGTCTCGCACATGCCGTACAATTGCTCAGCACAGGTGCCGGCAACGACAAAATCATCCGGCTCATTGGGGCAGCCAATCAAGTCCATGTTGCAGATAAAGGGCTTCATCGTCTTGGGATCCAGTCCAGCCACCACAGGCTCAATAAAGTAGGGACCAAAGCGATGCTCGTAGAGGAAACTGGATAACATGGCCGAGAATGGTTTGGGTGCCATTTCACGGTTCTCCTTCGTTTCGTAGATATTCTTGCGGAACATCAGACGATCCCGCACAGTCAATATGTCCGTCTGCAAGCCGGTCAATCCCAGAAACATCCTCGGAGCAATGTGAAAAACTTTTTTAAAGTCTGTGGAAATGGTTTGTGCCTGGACGCCGAAGCGATGATCGGTGGCAATGGCCACGCAGTCTTTGCCTCGCATGGCAACCACGCAACCACCGTTATACGCCAGAATGGACATATTTAGTTTGCTTTTACTATTTTTTTTTTTTACTTAAGTTGCAAAATGCTAAACACCGCTTCGAAGATGACTTTTTGTTTCTGTGCGTGTAATGTCAGAGTTGCCAGATTGCTGTCGCAAGCAAATGTACTAAATAAAACTGCAAATTTTGAGACCAGACTGGCAGCTCTTTTTTTATGTGAAAATGTTATCGAAATGACACTGATAACTTGAAAATAAATTCAATTTGGGGGTTCTTGCAAGCAATATTTACATAGCCATATAGGCAATATTTTTAAGCTGAGGGCGAAGATAGAGGCTGTACATAATTGCGCTGATGTTAAAAAAAAAATAATAAGCATACAAAATAATTGTGTATCGAAATGCTAAAAATTATAGTAAAATATAACACAAATCAGTGCTGTAAAAATCAATACAGCCGTACCGCAACTCGGTTTCTAAAATTAAACAAGAACTTTTGAGAAAGTAACCGTATTTTTTTTGGACAGTGTTACGATAAATTGGAATATATTTCAAATATTCTACGATTAACAACATTCGAATATCGAATTGGCAATTCGTGTCTTGCTGTTGGCGATTTTTAAGCACGAACCTATCGTCATCAATAGCTGTCTATCGACGGCTGGCGTAACAATCGAGTAACAATAGTATAAAGCACCACTATGTCCTATTAAAATTTGTATAAATTTTTACTTACAAAAACAGTACTAAATGTTTAAAGTGGCGATTGTTGTGCATACGTTGTTCCATTGCTCGCGCCCCAGTTTGATAATTAACAATTAAACAATACTTATTACCAACAAATAGGTAAGCCGACTGCAACAACAAGAACTACAAATATAAGAAAGAGCAACAAAAACTACAACAATGGCTGAGGCAATGGTTGTGGAAGAGCGTCAAACGGTGCCAAAACGTTTCTTCTGTCACATGTGCAATGTGGAGATCAACATTCCGAATACCGACTACACTTGCCCTCTTTGCTCCAATGGTTTCGTCGAGGAATTGCCACCAAATGCGCCCGAATTGTCCGCATCCAGCAGCACCACCAACAGCAGCAGCAGCAGCAGTGGAGGCAGCGGTGGCGCCACCAATCATGATGCGGTTAATGCCGGTACTAGCGCCGGCAGCGGACTCATCAATGTGGAATCGCTGCGGAATGATATTGTCTCGCTGCTGAGCATGAGAAATGTGCCCAATCTGGAGATAACCATTGAACCGAATCGTCGACACGCCAGCGTCATGCATCTGGGTGGCAATGGGGGTGCCCCGTCCGTCGGTGCACCCGGTAGCATTGCTGGGGGACGTGTGCGACCGGCGAATCTGGACCGCTTGGATAATGTTTTGTATGACTTTCTGCAGAGTTTGCCATTGGCCGGCGCCACGGCGGAAATTGTCGCTGGTACTGGGACTGGTGTCGGTTTGGGTGTCACCGGCAATTCGCACTTGTTCTTCATGGGCAATCCGGGTGATTATGCGTGGGGACGTGAGGGTCTCGATACGATTGTTACACAGATGCTCAATCAAATGGAGACATCAGGTCCGCCTCCATTGTCCACGCAGCGCATTAACGAGATACCAAATGTAAAAATCAGCGCTGATGAAGTGGAACGCAAAATGCAATGCTCCGTCTGCTGGGATGACTTCAAGCTAGACGAATCCGTGCGCAAGTTGCCCTGCTCGCATCTGTATCACGAGAATTGCATTGTGCCATGGCTGAATCTGCACAGCACCTGTCCCATCTGTCGCAAATCCTTGGCCAACGATGATGACATCAACGATGATGTCGATGCAGATTATATGCTGCTCAACAGTCTAGTCGAAGGGAATGCCATCGGCAGTGGTCGCCTAGGACGCGGGGGCAGAGCTGCTGCTGCTGCTGCGTCCAGCTCGAATGCATCTAGTCAAACGTCAGCAACGCAGTCGGAGCCAACAACAACAGCTGCGGGAGCAGGAACAGGAGCTGGACCTGGAGCAGCCAACACACAGCGCAACAACGTGTTCACCTTTGATGATGACAACATGTTTTTGGACTAATTCATTGATGGCAAGGGAATAACATTATTATTATGGAATGGTATAAGCCTGACATTCAAAATTAAATGAGGCCACGCAACTCAAGCGTTAATCACACAAAATCCAAAACAATTGCATATATTTATAACAACTTTCTTAAAACAAATACTGATAAAAAAAATCAATTACACGCTTTATTTTTGTTCTAATAAGGGCTGGTAAACAATATTATAAATTTGTTGTTTTTTCTCCTAATTTGTTGGCTCCTGCATTAAAAATTCTGTAAAACTATTGAGACGATTACCAATACTATATGGTCTATTATACAAAAAAAAGAAACACTTATATTTATTGTACTAAAAGTTCTGACATAGAAAGCATAGTATATTTGCGCTTAATTAAAAAAAAAACAATGTTTTGAATTGCAATTTCAATATAAAGATACTGTATGTAACTAGCTACTAGTTCTAAAACAAAAAGCTAATTGTGAGCTTGATCACAATAATTATTTAATAAAAAAAGCTAAAATTTGTTTTGGTTCTTGCAGCTGCGCAGTAAACAAATGAATTAAATAAAAACAAATTAGTCAGCTGTCGGCAAACGCAGCAGGGTGGCAACGCCAGATGGCTAATTTTGTTTGTTTTGTTGTTTATGCATGTGTTTGTTGTTGCTATACAAAAGGCGCAACTTTTAAGCAAAGTCAATTGGTTATAGCGGACAACTAAAATGTTGTAGTCAAAAATGTTTAAAAATATGACAGCTGCAAACGAAATTGTTCTGCTAACAGACGTGGTAAGAAATAATAAATCAAAAAAATGTAGTGTATTTAATTTATAATAATGATAATAAGGTGCGTGATCAATATGTGCGATATTTGGAACGGCAGTTGCAGGAGAACGTGTGCGTGTGGGCAGCCACTTCCCGGAATCATCACAAACCCACAGCCTGGGCCTGCATAGCGCACAGTGTCAAGGATCTGGAGAGACATGCCATTAAAGCCAGTCAGGCGGCACAGCTATATCAGCGTGCCATGGTTAAGATGGTAGATGGAGCATATGTATCACATAAATCCACTACGAAATTTACCCCTTTCAGATAGCTGCTGTGCGACGCAACACACAGGAATGCCGACTGTCGGATGCACTGTTCGACCACATGCAACGACAGCAGATAGTCGAAGATGCAAATACATCCGTGGATGTATCCAATGTAACACAACATCTGGTCGACAAGTCAACACAAACAACTGCAACGATATGCGAGCACAACGACAATTATACAAGCTACACGCTGTGCCAAAAAATCGATTTGTTTCAGTCACAACTCGCAGAGATTGAATCTAAACAGCAGTCCCAGCCAGCTGAAGTTAATGGTAATGTGGAACAGCAGCAGCAGCAGCCAGCAACGCCCATGTCCAACACAGAGGACGAGGTAGCCCAGGAGCTGGCCAAGCTCTTTGATGATGAGCCAACCGATTTAAATGCCATATTTGGAATTGCGATTGAAGACACTGCTGCGATACACGATCGACAAGAGACCAGTGCGATAGCAGAGCAGCCAGAGCCACTGGCATCGCCTGGGACCCCGCCATCACTACCGTACAGCAAGCAGACCCCAGATCTGCGGAATAGTCGCTGGCCCTGCGAGTTGTATGCACAAAGGCGTCGTCTTAGCGCCTGCCTGGTGCGTCTGCTGGATGCGGATTGGCGCTGTGAGGATGCTCTGCGATATAAATTCCATATGCTCTTTGGCGAGGACAGTGACGACGAGTTTTCCACGCATATATCTAGTCCCAGCATCGATCTAGTCGATGAGGTGCTGCTGGCCAGCTGCATATTACGCATACGCCCCTGGATTGTGCGTCATTTGATGCGTCCGCTGCAGGAGGGTCTCATTGGCAATCGTTTTCTCTTCAAAAAGCTGGCCAAATTGCTGGCCAACAACATTGTACTGGTCAATCCATATGCCAGCGAACATCAAATCAAGCAAGTCGTGGAGTACATGTTTTGCATTCAACCTGGGGGTATTCAAAGTTCGGTAGATCTGGAATCGATGCCGCCAGTGATTGTGGAAAGATTTGAAACCTGAGCTAAACTTTACTTCAATTGAAATTTGGAAAAATTAAGATTTGAAATCGAATTTAAAATGATATTTGAAGGGTGTTATAGAAATACCCATGTGGAGCGAATGTTTACCTCTGCTTTTCAGTTGTAAAATTATCTCTAAACAATTTCTAAACCATCCCCGTCTTGTGTACGTATTGGTTTTAAGTTGTCTATAGAATTCTATAAAAGCAATAAAGTGTTAAAACCATAAATCGCTCGATTTAAGATATACATTATAAATACAACGCACTTCCTTTTTCAATGTACAATGTTAGAATATTTTAAAGCTAAAAGTTTCATTTCAGTCATATAAAAAACTACAATAATTCGTAGTCTTAAATCAAAATACCTATAAGAGCCCTAAGTTTCGCCACTATACTCATCTAATATGGTTAAACTAAAATCAACTGAAAGTCACATCGAATAAAGTTGTATTCTAAACCAAAATAATACTAAGAATTAGTTATGATTTTGTTTAAATTATAATTAATTCAATGATTACAATAATTTTTCTTTCTGTTCAATTGTTTTTTTTTTTATAATTATATAAATTTTAATATATTTAATAAACGATACATATAATATAGTTTTTGACGAAATTGCGGCTGCTGCTGCGACGGCGGCTGCGGTTGCTTTTCTTGTTGTTGTTGTTACTCTTACGGCTGTGGTTGTTGTTGCTGCTGTGGTGTTGATTGATAATGTGGTTTTGCTGCTGTTGTTGTTTTTTTGTGGTTTGTATTGTGTTGCAGTTGTTGGCATATTGCTGTTTTTACTTAGTCTGCAGCAACTACAACATGTTGTTTGTTGCTGTTCTTGCTGTTGTTATGGTTGTTGGGTTTGAATAGCAACTGAGACACTACCTAGTATCGGGTATTTGATTTGTGTTTGCTGCCGCATTTGCATTTTGCTGTTTGTATTTTTGTTGCTGCTGCTGCAGCTGCTGCTGTGAGCCCGTGGCAGTCTCTGCTGGCTGTGGCCGTCCGCGTCTCTCGATGACACCTCGATCAGCTGCTGTTGGCCGGCCGCCAGCAACGGCTGCACTAACTGCTGCTGCTCCTCCTGCACCCACAACGTTGCCGGGTCCACCTCCACCACCACCTCCTCCTCCTCCTGCTGCTGTGCCACTCGTTTGTGTTGTTGCTGTTGTGTTGTTGGCTTTTTTATTTTTGTAGCGATATTCATCACATACGAAATCCTCCGGCGAGGTCTGTTGCATTTGATTCACCTGTCTTACCACAGCGAGTTGCTGTTGTTGCTGCTGCTGCTGCTCATCTGCATTGTTATTAAGCAGCGTTTCCTGTTCCTCCTGCTGTTGTTGCTGCTGCTGCTGTTGGCTGTCGCCGCCATTTTGCTCTTTATTTACATTATCACTCTTGACCAAACAATCGCCCTCATCATTGGTCGCATTCAAGCCCAACTCCTCCGTGCAGAGCAGCGATAGCAAAAGCGACTGCATAAACATGGAGCTGTCACAGAGATAAATTCACATTAATTTCTTCGTATAGATATATTTAAATATATAAATAACTGTATGCATAGGCACTTCCTGGACAACTGCACGTATTGCATATGAAGAAAAACAAAGAAACTACACATTTGTTTTCTAAATTGATTTGTTTTTTTTTTTAAGTGTAAATCTGTTAGTTATCAAATGTATGTTTTTAAGATTTCTTACAAGCAAACCAAAATACGTGACGTAACAGAAAATTTAAGTTGATTAAGTCTGGATTTAAATAAAACGTATTTTAATATTAATTGGATAAATGTAACATAAAATTTCTAACTTTCTCATTATAATATCCTCATGTTTTGTATACAAGTCATAATATGACACGTGACTCACTATTTATTCTTAATGTTTAATTATTTCATTTAAGAGATTATATGGGATTTTATTTGTATATTTTATAAACAAATGTCATCAATTTCGCAGCTGTTTTTTAAGTATTCACAATTTAAATTAGCTTTTACGTTTTTACGTTATATTATTTTTGCTTTTAGTTTCTTGAACGAAATGCCCATTTGTACATATATTGCTTCAGTTTAGAGGCTTACCGATCTGCGCGTCTGCGCTCAACATCCGCCCATTCGGCATCAGTTAGCGTGGGCTGCATAAATTTGGCCAGCAAGTACTGCGATTGAGATGACTCGCCAGCTGCAGCTTGGCCGCCAGCCGTGCCAGACATGAGGCCACCGTTGTTGCCACTGCCATTGGTTGCTGGTGAGCAACCAGTGCCGACGCTAATTCCCAGCGCATTGTTACTACCGCTGCCGCTGTTAATGCAACTGTTGCCGACCGCCTGCAAGGATACACAGTAATACCGCAAATTAGTTTTATGCATAATGTGAATTGTTTCAAAGTATTTACTTCTCTAGCGTTGAGTGTATTGGCGGCCAGGCTGCTCGACTGCGTTTGCTGATGGCTGCTGGTCGATGAGAAGCTCGCGCCCACCGGCCATTCGGTGGTGCGCAGATTGGGCGGTGCATTCACACCAGTGGCACTCATGCCACCGCTGCCAACTGCACCGCTGTTGCCGCCGCTGATCACCTCGGCCATGGTGGCATTCGAATTCGATGTTGAGACTATGGGATGCGTGCGTCTTGGCAGTCGATCAATTTGGCGCGATGCCTAAAATAATGAAAGCGCTACGTTAAATGGCAACAATAAAAACCAAAACATTTCTCATATATATATGTATATAGAGATTTTGCCTTATATACACAAATATCATAAAAATACAACAAACCGTCGCCTGCTGCCGATCCATTTGCATTTGCATCTGCAATTGTTGCAATTGCGATGTTGGTGGAACGCCACGTCTAACGCCGGACAGTTGTGAGAGCAGCTCCGCAATGGGATCGACCGATTCACGGCCCGATGGCGACAATGCCGACAGTCCGCTCGATGAGCTAAAGTGCATATTGGAGCGACGCGTCCGCGGACCGCCCAAAGTGCGTCCAGGTATGCGACGCACACCACCGCCATGGCGTATGGCCGAGGGCTCGTCGTATTGTCTAAAGGTTAAGGCAACCAATCAAATTAAAGTCAATTTAATAACGTAATATCTGAGGTCCTATACTGCTACTTAGTAGTCATTGCCTTATAATGCATTTCAAAGTTAACCGGACTATTGCCAATTTGTAAATGTGCCAAGATTTAGTGTGAAAAAGAAAATCAACTATTTGTATAAATAAATTATAAGATTAAATGAATGTCACAAACAATTTATGAATACATAAAGAACCTTTGTTAACTATATACTAAAAACGAATGTGTTTGACATATTATATATAGTACTATATAGTCCTAACTGAGAGACTGCTGATTAAAAAAATTCATTCAAGACATGTGCACCGACTTCAGCTGAGAAAAATAGGTGGAAAACGTGTTCCTTAAATGGTCATGAAATACCAGCTACAATATTAGATTTATATTAATCTAAACTGTTTTAACTATCGATTCATGCTAATTGCTTTGTCCGTTAAGCATCTAATAAAATCCTAAAGAAACATTTCTGCAATATACGAAATTGCCCTTAATATTTGAGATTTTACGATTAAAATTTCAACTAATTTTTAGAACTTTTTTGTCATTACTCTTCTGTCAATTAATTGGTATTAATTTGAAATTATATTGTTTTTCAAAAAGGATATCAAAAAAGATATTAACTCTCGTGGTCCTTGCCGATGCTCCAATGTTAGATGACCAGCAAAATCATCTGTGACTAGATTCGGCTCACCGCCCGGCAATCCGGCACAAACGGGGCAAACGACTTCCAAACTGGTCTCCGTATGCTCAGCGGAGACATGCTCCAACAGTGTGGCATCACTGAAGCCCATCTTTTTGCAATAAGGACACGTAAATGATTGCGGCTGATCCGTTGTTAGCATCTCGCCGCCAAAATACAATTCGATATCGGAACGGGTAAGTATGCATTGCATTGGATGCTCAACCAAATGGCGAGTGGAGGTGACGCCATCTTCATAGCAATCGGCGCACAGATCGTAATCATAACAGATTAAGCACTTGTATCGACGTCCACTGAAGTTACTTTTTAGACAAGAATCGCAGCTCACACCTGAATCAAATGATAACAAATGAATGAAAGTGTTAACTTGTTAATAAATTGATGTATTTTTGCAATGTCATGAATTTATGTGTTAAAATTATTGTTTAAGATAATGAAAGTTATATTGAAAAAGTTACGAATACATTGGTTCAACGTTAGTTGCAATGATTTAACAAACCCCAGAAAAGCACACTCAAACCAAATAAATAAATTTGAACAGTTCATTTAATTTATTAAGTAACAATAAAATAATATGAAAAAATTAATGTCGACTAATGACAGTCGACACAGGAAATTGAATTCACAACTAAAAACATTAAACGTAATATTTATAAATTTAAATTACAAGTTTAAGATAGTTATCATTTCAAGTTAAAGGAAAAAAAACCCAATTAAACCAAACAAATAAATGTGTAAAATTAGATAAAAATAAATTAATTTATGATTAAGAGAGTGAGTTTAAAGAAATGTACCTTCATGTCGACTCATTATTTAGCAGCAGCAGCAGCAGTGGCAGCGACGTCTTCACGTCCACTCGATAGGCGCCGTTCCCTTTTAGAAGGTGCACTCTACCGTTTGACGAGGCTGCCGGAGATTTCGTTTTTTTGATTTTTATTTCAATGAACTTTCGGCTGAGCTTTCAGTATTTTTTTTTGTCGTTTTTCTATTGGAGAAATATATGTACACATGTGTAGAATGCAAAGGAGCTGCAAGGCGAAAAAGAGGTTGACAATCACCGAATGTAAACAGATGACAACAAAGGAAAAACGGCGAAATTAAGTAACAAGCCTGCCTAACACGTACACGCTTAAGCATAACATATACACACACAGACACAAACGCAGCCCGCCCTCGCAGATGCAACGTTTTTTTTTTCGTTGTTTTCTTTTTGCCTTTCTTGCACAGAAGATTACGGTTCTTTCGCTTTGGTGTTACCTTTCGCGTTTGTCGTTCGAAAATCAAATGAAATAGAAACAGGCAAAAGGTATAAAATCGCACACTTCCCACATCCCCAACCCCCCTTCCACACCATCAAACAACCCACTCCACACCTCTTACGTCTTGCACTACCACAAATGAAATTTGTACAATACAATTACATTAGCGAAGAAAAAGCAAAAACAGAGTGCACAATAATATTTAAGTACCATATACTATACATTATGTATTTTAACCATGCACAGTAAACATTTATTTTTAAACTTTTTCGTTTCGCGAAAATTTTCAACTCATTCGACCCGTCCGTCGTCGTGTGCTTTTGTGTGTCGCTGCGCTGCTCACCGACCCCCCCCCCCCCACATTATTCCCACCACTCTTTCCACCTCCTGCTTGGTGTGTGCCGAGTGCTGCCATATTTGCCAAAAGTTGATACAATGGCCAAATGTAAATATATATCAAGATATGGCGGCTGCTGCTTTGGAGAACGTATAAACAAATTGTTTATAAACAATTAGCACACCTTTTAGCTCTTAATTAATTCCTGCAATATGTGCTGTCCAATCAGCTTTTCACATTGGCGTTGCCACACTGCGGCGAATATATGTGGCAACGCTAAATCGAAATGTATGAGCTTTTCGCAATTGCTCATCACACCATACAATGCTCGACATTCGAATAGGAACTGTGGAGTGTAAAGCGCATGACCCAACAAGCGGATGGTTGGCAGCTGATAAAACACACTTTAGCTATTTAGATGACTTGCAATGTACTCTTTTTTGCGACGGGGGTGGTCAATTTCGTTGATTGTTTTGTGCATGTGCAATCTGTAGTTATCCAGATGTCAAGGAATGTTAAATAACCATGACATTTACACGAAATTATATTTAATTAGACATGACACTATTTTGCAGCTTTTTGCGTTTTTTATGAATTTATCGGCGCGTAATTACATGGTACATTCATCTTTATATATGTATATGCATACATGTGTGTGTGTATGACATACATATTCAATCTACGCAATTGAAAATGATTTCAGCGAATTTTCATTGTGCCCAAATAAAAATAAGTTGCTTTGTCAGTGTACATTTTTTTTGTGTTCCTATTGCACTTCGCTTTACATACTGACGCATGCAAGTATGTATATATGTATATACATATGTATTTGCATGTATGTATGTATGTATTTTTTTACACGTTCCCTTTTCTTTTCATTGGCACATTTTTAAGCACTTATTTGTTAGGGGAACACATACATGTATTTTATTGTGCTGGAACATTGACTAATTTATCATTATTTACTATTTAAATAAAGCACTATCACTGAAATTAATAAATATATAATTGAAACGAAAATAAGTTATATCGAGTTGAAAGCTTTCCCCGACTACAGCTAAAGTGTGACCAAATCTCGGCATATAAATAATACTGAAACCGCGTCAATCGCTGTTTTCCATCCCTATTGCATTAAATACACTATGCTTGTTGTTTTGTCTTACATTTATTTAGCTTTTACAATAATTGCTCAATCTTCTAGTTTTTCTGGCGGCGGTCCACAGGGCTGCAGCATGCGCTCCATTAGATTAAAGCGTACACGTGCCTTTGATTCATTCTCCGCAATGGCAAAATAATTGAGCATATCATAATGTCCCATATAGCTGGCCAGCGAGTCGCGATGTTGATTGGTCAGCCACTCAAATTTAGTTGTATCCGCATGTCCTGTGCCAATATACTTGCTCTGCAGATGCTCCAATTGACTGTGTATGTTATAGCGCTCTCCCATGTTTAATAAATATTAATATTTGCAGAGGCAAAATACAGCGTTTGGTTTTTCTTCGTGTTTGATTCAGGTGAACTAGTTAAAATGAGCTGAACGCAAGAGTGAGCAGCCCGGTGTTAACAGATGTCTCAGCGGTTACCATACTGTACAAATTTTAAATTGTGTTTGAATTGGCTTGTATGTTATTTTGTATATGTTTTATATATTCAATGTACTAATTTAACCAAACTTAAATATATCAATTGATCTACAGATCTCCGATTAGCGGTTTTTAGTTTTGACAAGTTAATCACTGAATTATTTCGTTGCAGCTGAACGCAGAAATGAGATGACCAGTGTTAACAGTGAGCTAGCTACTGTAAAGTTAACAGTGAAAGCAAACAAAATGTGCGGGCGAACTTGTTTGTAAGTAATTCTGTTTATTTTAAATCTTAGTTGTAACTATTGAATTAAATTACGCACAGAACACTTGATCCTGATCAGGTCGTATGCGCATGCAAATATCCCAATGTCAAAAAGGAGGACTTCAAAGAGGAATATGAAATTCCAGAATGGCGCGCAGAGTTCAATTTGGGACGTCGTTATCAGGCCTCCTATAACATAGCGCCCACAGATATAACACCCGTTATGTAGGTGGATCTTGAGTTGATATAACAATCTATAAATACTACAAAGTAACCTTCTATTAACGGCAGAGTCTCTGCGGCGCATTTCTCCGACGCGGAGGATCAGAAATCCGCAAGGATTGTCGTTCCCATGATGTGGGGCATGATTCCGGTGTGGCACAGGGGCGACTATCGCAAGCATGGACTCACCACGAACAACTGTCGCCTGGAGCGACTGATGGACTCCAAACTATATAGCGGACCCTTCAAGCGCGGCCAGCGTTGTGTCATCCTCTGCGAGGGTTTCTACGAATGGCAAACCACAAAACAGGCCAAATCCTCGGAACGGGAGGCCTATTTGATCTATGTGCCGCAGGAGTCGGATGTGAAGATCTATGATAAGAGCACCTGGTCGCCGGAGAACGTTAAACTACTGCGAATGGCAGGCCTCTTTGATGTCTGGGAGGATGAGAGCGGCGATAAAATGTATAGCTATAGCATTATAACATTCGAGTCCAGCAAAATCATGTCCTGGATGCACTATCGCATGCCAGCGATACTCGAAACGGAGCAGCAAATGAATGTGCGTATCCCTAACTATAAGTACAATATTTCTAGTTGCATTTCCCTATATTTAAAGTTCAAATCATATTGTTTATTTCGTAAGCTAATTTTCTGACTTCATTTCTATTCGCTGCAAACTTGAAGAAGAAAGTTACTTAGTAGATGAGAAATGATAAAATGGTAGAAGTTTTCCATGAACTTTGAACTACAATCATTTTTCCAAATTCAAATGTAGTATTTATCTCTAGACAAACCATGCTCAAAAGTGCATAGCTTTTAAAAATCGGTTCAGAATTGTCAAAGTTGTGGCAGTGGAAAACTGGAACCCGTGCGTATACGATTTTGTTGGGAAAGATTTGACCAAAAATGTTGTTTCTAGGTTTAAATGTAGTATTGCAAAGGAGTCACTCATCTATATTTTTATCCGATCGGATTTAAACTTATTTTCAAAGAGCTATGAAAAATTACTTTAGAAACACTTGGCTTGGTTGAAAAACTGATACGTTATTGTAAAATATTAACATAATTATTTTCCAGGATTGGTTGGACTTTAAGCACGTGAGCGACTCACAAGCTTTGGCTGCACTGCGTCCGGCTGTGGCTTTAGAGTGGCATCGTGTTACCAAGTTGGTGAACAACTCACGCAACAAAAGTGAGGAATGCAATAAGCCATTGGAATTAGCTGCTAAGCCGGAAAAGCCCAAAGGCATGCTGGCCTGGTTAACTGGACACAGGCCAGCCGTGGAGCAAAATAAATCCAAGTGCTGTGTGGAAAAGCAAATGCAGGAAATGGAAAAAGGAGATGCCGATAAACGAAGTCCGACATCACCGACTATTGAAAGAACCGCCAAGCGGCCACGTTCTGAGTTAAACGAGGCAGAACATCCAGAGAGCGACGAGATCAAGGTCAAGACGGAGGCTACAGATGTAAACTTAACCGAGATGTAAAAGCAGATCATAGGCATCGCTTTCACTTAAATACTAATCTTAAGAGATCATTACACACATTTACAAATCCATTTTTTTTTTGTATAGTATTTAAAATTTATTTGCATTAAAAACCAAAAGATTTTGTTCTTATTACCCAATGCTTTGTTAGAAGTATATAAGTATGTATATAGCGTTGAAATCTGCTTAATTACAAAGGCTTAGCATATAAAAATTGATTTAAATTTGTTTCCTTCTGTTTTTGTTTTGCTATACGATTTATTTACTAATTTAATTTTAATACTATGAATGCTATATGGAAATATGCAAATTGTGTAGCTGTCAACGTTATTTGAGCCGCGACGTCAGCAAAGCTTGCAGTTTTCAATTCGTTGCAAACCGGAAAATTAAGCAATAATTGTTTTCAGTATTTGCACTTGAACTGTTTTTTCCGCGAGAAATAAAAAACAACAAATTGGTGTCAATGTTACAGTAGTGCAGAGAGCAAATTGTAGTGGGAGGCGGGCGAGACAAAAGAGAGCGGCTAATGATTTCTGTATGTGTGTGTGAGTGCAAGTGCTTACAATTAGAATTGTTTATTAGTCTAGGAATTACACATACAAGTATTTAATTATACATATATTAAAGTTGTATTATTTTGTTCGTTAATGAACTTTTGAAATTTGCCATAATTAGTGTATGTGAGACAGACTGCAGAGACAGAGGTGTTGTCTCTCTATATGTATGTGTGTATTGTGTATGGATTAGCGGCTTTTTCATGTGGAAGCGAGCAACGATATCGATATCGAGACGTGTACGGTACGTGACTACCGTTATGTACTTAAGTGCCTATTTACGAGATTACAAATTTTTCGCTTTATATCTGACGTTGCACACATACTAGCATATGTATACTGGCTAAAATATTTCAACAATTTTGTAGAAAATATTGTTTTTTTTTTATAGATTGCACTTGAAAGAAATATTAAATACTTAGCAGTATGTGGAGTGGAGATGAGCGCGTGTCACGATCGTGATTGGAGATGCGATATAAATTACGAATCACATTGCCTAAAATCGATACAAAAAGATAACGAAACCTTTTCAGTGGCTGGTTTACATCGTATATGATTTTTGAGTACAGTGGTCGCTTCGAAATAGTAACTTGCTTAATGCGGAATTGTCCTGAAATTAGAATCGTACTTTTAGACATGAATCTCAAATTATTTGTTATTTTTTAAATAATTTTTTAATAAAATTTTGAAATTTCCAAGAAATTGGTCAAGTTTCACGTAGACATCATGAACTTTTTAGTTTTCATATTGAAAAATAGTAGAAAGGCAAAAGTCGAAGAAAATATAGTTTTCTTTTTTCTGAATATCGTTTTTGACACGCGTTCATCTCTAACAGAGTCAAGAGTGAGTGGGAGGGAGAGAGAGAATGTAAGAGAATGGATTTGCATTTGGAATTACTCAAATTGTGTGCCAAACATGTTCATAGTTAGATCCTCAAATGTGCTTGCTGCATTATGATCGAGCATTTGTAGCATATCGGAGAACTCCTGACCCTGCGGCTGCTGAGGACCGCCGGCAACAGCCGGATGCGGATGATGTGCATGCGGATGCGGATGTGGATGGGGATGTGGATGCGGATGTGCCGGATGTGTGGCACCGGCATTCTGCCAATCCCAAGGTGTGCCCGCTGGCGTCGCCTGATAAGCGGCAGCCTGTTGACGTTGTTGTTGTTGTTGTTGCTGCTGCTGTTGTTGTTGCTGGTTGTTTCCTGCACTAAGCTGGGTATAGGTGGGTCCGCTGGGTGATCGTGCCGGACTGCTCTGCTGATACGCTGGATATGCGTCCGTTGCCGTTGGCTGCGCCTGCTGCGGCGCCGGACGCAGTGCAGCCCAAGCATTGGGCGTAGGCGAACTGCCCGATTTGGGTATCTTGGCCAGTGGCGAGGGTGCAGCCGCGCCATAGGGTGAATGTGTTGCATCATAGCTATAACCGACCGGCGAGGCGGGACGTGGCGGTGGTGGCGGTGCCTGCATATGCAGCTGATAGATGCCACCATCACCACCCGTTGGGGTAATCTCCCTTCGCGGCGGCTGCAGCGTGTAATCCACACCCGGTGCCTGGACGTAAACATGCTGCTGTTCCGCCTGCTGTTGTTGTTGTTGCTGCTGCTGCTGTTGGTGTTCGGGCGTGGTGCCATGCAGCGTCTTGCCGGAGCTGTTCGTGCACACAATGTACTCCACCTCATCCGTATAGGGATTCAGAAATGCATACGCCTGCGTGCGCAGCCAAACGTATTCGGTGTTTTTGGCCCGTGCGCGATATAAAAGCGAAAACATTTGTCCCTTTTGCTTTAGCACCTGATCGAAGCTCTCCTTCATGTGACTTTGATCCTCCGGATGGAAGAAATCAAAGCAAATCTTGCCCAGCAGCTCCCTGGGCGTATAGCCCAATATTTGCAGGACCCGCTGATCCACAAACGTAAATTTGCCATCCAAAGCGTGACGTGTTATAAATTCACTCTGATTATTGCTGCCCGTCATATCATTGGCAGCCGTCGAGGTGACCTGGAGTCGGCCAATGGCAACCAGGCAGCAATGTGAGGCCATATCATCGACATCCCGATCCATGTGCACATTGGGAAACATATCGGTGGGTGGCCAATTCTTAATATAGCCCGTACAATGGACCACTGCATAATTGGAGCCATCTCTGGAGGGACCCAGCGAGTTGCGCTGCTTGAGGCGATTTAGATGGCCGGAGACCATTGCATCCGGATTCACATTACCGACACGCATACGGCATATGAAACCACGGCGGGCACCCATGCTTAAGCGCATACTGGACTGATGACCCTCCTTTTTGACCGTACCCGATTTCAGATCCAATATGCGACCCGCATTCTGAGACTCCTGCGTGGATAGCTGTTCCCGTATCTTGTCCCTATCATCCGGATGGATGTGCTCATACAAACTGGTGCCATACCAATCGCTCTGGGTATAATTGAGTACGGGCGTAACCGAATCGGAGACATAAATCACACGTCCCGAATCGCAGGAGACAACAAACAGGAAGCCATCCGCTGCCTCCAGTATCAAGTGCTTCAGCTCCTGATCCGTGAGAAAGGAGGGCTTATAGGTGCCATCACTACTGGTATTTCCAGTGCCACGAAGCGCCTTCATATGGGCAACTGCCATCCGGAGTATCGTCAGCTTATCCGGTTTGCGGGCTAGTGCACTGCAGGTGGGCACCATATCCGATAGTTCCGTTATATAGGCAGTCATTTTATTCCGTCGCCGTCTTTCGATTTCACAGTGATTCTCACGGCTTGCAAATCGCTCCTTGTCCTGGATATTGGCATCGTCCATCTTTCCAATACTTAATTTTGAGTGTGTGTATGTGTGTGTGTGTTGGTTTGTATTTGTTTTTTATTAATCGATATTAAATAAAAACTTACTAATTTTGTGTGTTTGTGTTTATTTATATATGTGTGTTGTTGAGTAATTATGTTGTTTTTTTATTTATTTGTTTTTAATCGATACAAAAAACAAATAATTCAAATTTTTTAATTGTGGATTTATATGTGCCTGCGTGTGTGTTTTATATGTCTCTGTGTGTGTATTTCTCTTTTATATAGTTTTGCTTTGGCTTGGCTGTTCGCTTTCTTTATTTGGGTCGCTTTGCCGACGACGCACTGTGTTCTGAAAAATTAATTTCGTGTGTGAGGGAGGATTTTTTTCTCTTTCTCTTTCTTATTTTTTTTTAGTGTTTTGTCTACGTGTGTGTGTGTGTACACTGTACACACTGTAGTTGACAAATCACAATTGCAACAAACTGCTTACATTGCTATTCAATTTGACAACATTCGTTTTGATTTCACTATTTTTGTAGTGTTTTTTAATTAGTTTATTGGTAATTTAACTAAATTTTCACCACAAACTGCACACACACGATAAAATCTGAAACTGTTTACTGTGCACAGTGTAACCGTGGCAGAAGTAAAATACCAAAAATTGTTGCTTCAGGTATCGATAAAAGTGTGGCGTTGCCAGACAGCCGTCAGCGATACTTTGTGCAATATATCGACCTTTGGCTTATCTATATATTTATATTTATCGATATCATTTAGCCGTAATGTCAAATCAAATAAACATTGATTCAACATTAATTAAATAAAAATGCAGCCGTATCTGTATGTTCTTGTTTAGTGTTTTAATGGTATTACAGCATTGCGTTGTCTTACATATATCATATATGATTTCATAAATACATTTACATTTTTATTCATAACTAGGTATTGTTCCATTTCTTTTGAATTTAGAACTAGTACTCGTTTTAAAAAATTAAAATTTATTTATCAGTAGAGGCAATAACATGTACAACACATATGTATATCTTACCCTTCGACCTGTAACTCTCATTTGCAATTCTTATAACAAAAATAGTTAAGCAGCCTTGCGCTACATATAGCATATTCATTTGTATTTCATTTTTAAATTGTTTTTGTATTTTTTTAGTTTAAATACAATCTTAGGTAATGTTTATATTTGTTCTGGTTTTTTGTTTGTCTGTTTGTTCTATGTTAATTAATTATTGGCAATTCTCTAACTGCATGGTTTTATTTTCATTTGGATGATAAAGGTTCATATCCATTTCTTTTTCAATATTTGTTTTCAAGCAAAGTCTTTTGTTCTATGTAAGTTTTTTTTTTTGTTTTAAACTGTTCACTGTGTTGTGGGTGTTATAAAATTATCTTCTTTTAAATTGCATAGCGTGCGTGATTTATTTTGATATTTTTTCGAGTGAAATCGTCTTCTATGTTCAACTTCAGCATAATTCGTTGACTAGAAATTAACTTAAGTACTAAGCATTAAACTTAAATATGATGTTTTTGTCTTTTTTGGTGCAAAACTAAGTAAGCCGAACAACATTTTCTCTTAACATTTTGTGCTTAAAGTATTTATTTCTTTTTCTTTTGGTGTTTTTTTTTGTTTGTCGTTTTTTTTTTTCTGTTAATAGTCAAGCATTTTGTTTAAATTTAAGTTGACGGCAGAGTTTTGGTTTTTCTATATACTATGTGATCGTTCAAATTATGTTCATTGTGCATTTTATATAGTTGCTGCAAGTGAAAGCAAAATTTTTTGTCATATATATCCTAACGATTTCATATTACAATCCAAAACGTTTAGCACCAAAACGATTTAAATACGCCAAATAAATATATTTAATACAATATTGAGTTCAGTTTTTGTTAATTTCTTGCTTAATTTTGATTTTGTAATTTTGACATTTTAGAAAAAATACGAAACATTGCAACAACTTTTTCAATGTGAAATTAAATTAATAGCTATACAAAAATACTTTGGTTTTTATACATATATATGAATATATAACATGCAAATACATCGCAATTGAATTCATTAAAAAAATTAAATATAATTATATCAATCATTGAATTAAATTGAACAAATCTTTTGGCATGTCGCCGCAGCACTTAGCAATAAAATCACAAAAAAATTAAATATACTATACACTAGATATATATGGGCTAAAGTTAAGCATAAATAAAGTCAATATTTTTTTTCATACAGTGTACAACTAGTTTTTACTTTTTTAAGCTATTTGTTATTTAGTTCTTGCAAAAATATTGATATCAGCTATCAGTTAATTGTTTCAGGTTGGTTTTTTTTACTATCAAAACTAGATGCTAATAAGCAGTTGTATAAAATAATTCACTTCTGATCAATTTGTGATTATTTTTGTACGCTTGCTACAAATCTCATGCGATATAATCTTTTTATATACTTTCTTTCCTAGTTTTGCTTAATTTGATTGCGAGTTAAATGTTAGGAAACTGCTGCGTCTTTTTGGGAGGAGTGTGTGTAGACGGTAATTATTTGAAATTTTCCCTTTGGTTGCCTACGTGGTGTAGGTGCGTATAACATCGCGTATAACCGCTCGACAGAGCGGACACTGACCACCGCCAGCGCCGCGCCACTGCTCGATGGCACAATCGTAGCACATGCACATATGCCCGCACATGTAGAGTACCGAATCAATGGGATTCTCATAGCAGATGGTGCACTCTGCACTCGAATCGGTGCTCTGCTGATCGCTGAGGCTATCCTTCCATTTGCTGCCATTCAACGTGCTTGTACTTTGCGCAACGGGCTGCAAAAAGGCGTGAGAAAAATAGCAAAAATTAGTATTGAATCGAGATTAATTTTGTACAAAAATATTAAACCTAACTATGGAATGCTCTGTAGAGTTTATATACATTAAACATTTTATGAATTCCACGAAGAATTCAGTTTAAGTTCATCGCAGCCAACTTAACAACAGGTCCGCAATTTCTAAGCGTTGCCAGATAGCTTTAGCTACCATAGTGAGCATTTCTGCATTATAAATTTGAGAGTAAATATTCGAGCTAGATGTTGACTTATTTTTTAAACTGTAAAAGCTGGCCATCAAATATGTTTAGCAAAGCTCTATTTTTTTTATTTGTAGGCAATATAAGGCAATCCATAAAAAAAGGAAAAATTTGCAATTACATTTTCTTGTTATATGTTTTGCATTTTTTAAGTATTGTCAATTCAAACTCACCTCAATATATTGCTGACTGCTGGTGGTGCTGATCAAGGTACCGCTGGAGCAGGCGCCGGCGAGGATGCCGCTGCTGGTGACAGTGGCTGCAGTTGCTGCGCCGAGTGTCTGTCGCTGCTGCTGCTGCTGTCCGGTTAGCTGCCCGTTGAGATCATGCGAGCTGTTGGCCGGCGGCAGATTGACGACCAGGACAGTGCCGCCGCCGTTTGGCTGTATCTGCAGGATGTCACCATTGGAGGGCATGCTGATCATGCGGCTGCCATTGCCGCCCACTGAGGCCAAAGTGCTGTTCGATTGGGTGACATTCAGTTGCATTTTGGCTGCTCCGAGCAGCTGTCCGGCATTCAGGCTGCTCAGCGATTCGGTGAGCAGGCGTGAACTCGATGCCGTCGAGGAGGCAGCACAAACTGCTGCCGAGCCAATCTGCGGCTGTGAGGGATAGGCAACCATATTGGGCAGCTGCTGGCGGAACATGCGCAACGATTGCGTGGAGCCATAGACATCGAGAAAGGCCCACAGTTGCAGGGATTGATCCACGTGCATGACGACAACAGCCGGACCATTATTTTTGCTAATGCTCACCTCGCCGTTGGGCGCCACAAAGAAGGCGATCTCATCGCCACGCTGCGGCGCTGCAGCGATGTCCTTGCTGACGACCCAATATTCGGGACGATCGAGCAGAAAGTCGGAATCATTGGGCAAATCATTGGGCTGCAATAAAGCCGGATTGCAAGATGTCAAACCCAATGCCAAGGCGCCCACATACATCTGCTCCGTTTTGAGCACTTGGACGATGAGTTTCTCGCCAATGCGTATGGGTCTAGCGGTAAAAACATAGCCCTGACAAAAGTCCGATTCGGTGCGCGAGGCAACAAATCGATCATGGGACAGTCGAACGTTGCGTCCTTTGGTTATGTGAAAGGGTACGGGTATAAGGCGACCATTGCAATTGTATCGCAGCGGTGGCAAACCATTGGCCAGATCCTGCTCCATAATGTGCGTGGGTGTTGAGCTGCCGGCAGCTAAATGCAAGGATTGCAGCGATGGCAGCACATGACGCTCCAGCTCATGATCGGGCAAGGAGCGAAGAGATTGCTGTGCTGAAAGTTGCTGATGTTGCTGCAGCGGCAACTGTTGCTGCTGTTGCACATGTTGCTGCTGTTGCTGCTGCTGCTGCTGCTGTTGTTGCTGGTACATATAAATGCGTGCATCCATAAACTCAATGCCCGTGCAATTGCCATAGATATCGATGACAGTCCAGAGCAATCCACGCGTATCGATGCCAGATAGGATAACGCCCTTTTCCTCATTATTGATGCCATAGATGACATCGCCGGCATTGTTCACATAATAGTAGAGTATATTGTCCTTTTCGCAGTATTGCTCGTGCAGCGCCTTCGCCCAGAAACCGGGACGATTTGTCAGATCGGGACAGGCGTATTTGGGCAAATTACCCTCCAGCGTTGCCGGATCGTTGCTGGTGAAACCGAAACGTATGCCGCCATTCCAATTATTCGAAATCTCGGCGAATTTCACGCAAATCCGTTCGTTAATCCGCACAGGACGTGCTGAGAACGTGATTGCACGGCAAAAGCTCTCGAAGCGACGGGCCAGCGCACCATCGCGGGAGATGCGTATATTATCACCATGCACTGTATGGAATTGCAGGGGAGGCAAATTATTTGGACCCGGACACGAGGAAGTGGAACGGCGAACTGTAAGTACAAGTAAAAAAAGAAAAGTTCGAAATGAGTAAAGAGAGTTGGCATTATTTGTAAAAGGAAATAAAGCTTAAAGCTTCTTAAAGCTTCAATTAATCTAAAAAAAAACTGATTAGAGCAAAGCTTAAATAATAATTAATACTCAAGCAAAACACAAAATAAATAAAGCTACGAAGCTTTAAATTGCTAAATCCTCACTAAAACATTAAATAAAATAAAATAAAATACAACTGACTGCAGACTGTAGTTAATCAAGTCTAAGTCATTATCACCATCAAAGCACAAATTAGTTCAAGCTTTAAGCTACAAAAGGTTGATTTTAGTTATTTAAGCTTTCATGTGCTTTGAAAGAGTTTAACTATAGTTGGTTTTCTGTTAAATTTTTCTGTTACGTGTTCAAAACATTTAATAAATATTACAGTATCAATCTAATTGAAAATCAGAAAGCGTAGGCAACAAACACTTGCGCTCAGTTTTTAAGCATTTTGTCACAGTTTAATATGTATATTCTTGAGCTCCCAATACCCAATACCTTTCCATGGAACTCTCTTGCACTTGAATTCTTCCAAGAATTTTGTATGACAACAGCTGCAATACATTTTCTCAGGCATATCGAACGGCAGATTGATCGAAATGAAATTTCGTCGTCAATCTTGAAAAAGAATGAAAGAGTTCAATAATCTGCCCCCACATCATCAAAGTCACGTGCTGTGCTCTATATGTATGTATGTGACTTTTAGGGGTACAAAAAAACCAACTGAAAGGGGTTAATGCCTTTCTGGCTCCGGCTCCGGGTCTACGGTCTACTACTGTGTAATATGAGAACTAGCACATGGCTTAGGAATCCGTACGGTTCGCTTCGCTGGATATCTCGAGTGTGCAGTCAAATGTGAAGAATGCTTGCAGTGGCTACCTGCGTGAAAAACTATTTTCTTTAAATATGTGTAACTCGAAACTCAACTGGAAATTGTAGCTGTTGGTAAAGTTAGGCAAGAAGTTGCCAGATCTTATTTTAATTGTACATTGTATGACTTGAAGATGTATTTCAACAATTTAACTATCTGTAATTCAAGACTAAGCCGCTGTAGCTGTAGCTGTAGCGGTAAGTGATGCCAGGTTTGGGTAAAACTAGGTTGCCAGATCATGTGAATAAACAAAAGTTAACTAAAAAGTTGTTAAATGTTTAATCGAATAACAGTTAGATTTACTAAAACAATTCTTGCATTGAAATGCATTAGGAAAAACTTGTAAAATCCACAATAATTAATTAAAAATAATTAAATATTAGATTAAAATGTGCCAGTATTTATTTTAATGTTGAATTGATTAACTTGATTTATTATTACAATTACAGGGATGCCAGATATTAAGGTGTTAAATAAGTTAAATATTTTCAAAGTAAATGAATATAACAAATATTAGGTAAAAATGTGCCAGCTTGCATTTTAAAGTTGAATTGAGTAACTTTGCAGTTAAATGTTAAATCGAATAACTTGCCAACTTATTATAACAATTATTGCACCTTGAGAAACAACAGCTGCCGGACAATTACGAAGTTGGTAACGATAATAATTACGCATAGGTCTGGATCTGGGCCTGTGCTGTCTGACGACAGGTTTTCAGGCTTTTGGGGGGCGAAAATGGAATGCGGCGGCATGCCAACAGTTGCCAGAGATGCCAGAGAGAAGGATGGATCAAAGAAGCCAAATGCGACAGCAGGACAACAGGACAACAGGCGACTTAAGGGACACTGAGACAGACGGAGGGTTGATTACCATGTTGATATGCGGCGCGTGGCAGCGTCTCGAGGAATGGGTCACAAGGACAGACGGAGAGACGGACAGACAGACAGAGTCGACACAACAGGCGGTCGCAGCAGCGTCTTGAAGATCTTTGTACTCATTATTTGATCAGGCAGGCAGGCAGGCAGGCAGGCAGGCAGGCAGGCAGGCAGGCAGGCAGGCAGGCGGCATGCGGCATGTGGCAGCTGCTCGTGCGTCAAGAAAGCAGCTGCAGCAAAGAGAGAAGAAACAGGTAAAACAACCCCAATGCATGCGCCGCTAAGGGTAGCAAAACGATCAACAGGGGTTGCTATCGAAATGCACAGAAAAGACAAAAATATAAAAGATATAGTAAGTTTAAAAAAAAAAAATAGCGGCAGCTGTTCAAATTGTCGAAAAGACAACAATTTGACACTGAACTACAGCCACGAAGAGTATCCTGCGAGGGGTTGAAATTCAATGCGTGCATTGAACTACACATAGAAAAATAAATGCAATGTATTTGAATTATTTCATATTCTGATTTAAATTCATCATTCTTAACTTCAAACTATAGTAATAAATTATTTAATTTTAATATTTTTAATGATTTAAAAATAATGCAATTAAGAAAAAAACCCAACTTTAACAAAAACTTGAAAGGATATATGAAAATATTTAAATAAAAAATTAGCTAACTTTGAATTGATTAAAAATCATTAGTAAAATTATTTACACAAAAGTGTGAATGATACGATTGACAATGTTCTTATTTTTCCGAGTGTATGCCTGCAAATAGGGGGTGCATGAGAGAAAGAGAGCGAGAGAGTGAGAGGGTGAGTGTGAGAGCGAGTGAGGCAGACTGCATGCATATAAGCAATCTGTGGCTGCAATTCAAGTAGAGCCTGAAAAGCAAAATCTCAACTGTGCTAAGTGCGCTTCCTGCCCATCCAGGAAGTAGTCTGGGGCCCAAAAGGAAGCAGCCGCCGCAGCAGTAGCAGCCGCCGCAGCAGCTTCCGGTTTGGCTGACATTAGACGAAGAGGCAGAATGAGACCAGTTAAAAGAGATCTGCAACTATTTTAGTGTGGAGAATGCAACAAACAGCAAAGCCGAACGCATCAATATTTATGAAATGTCCGCAACGAGGAAATCGGAAATCACGTTTTCGCGGCTCCACTTCTTCCACTTCTCCTACTTCTCCTTCTTTGTCTTTGTCTTCTGCTTGTTGTTATTGTACATGTGCTACGTGTATTGGGGCTTATTAGCTGCAGGATGTCGCCTGGCGGCATCGGTGACGCCTACTTTTTGCCCAGACAACAAAACGGACACAGACCTCAATTGTCCAGACGTCGGTCGTTGTCATCAATGAATTACATGAATGAAATACTCGTAATATCAGGCGCGTGTTTTTTTTGTATACTTCTCCTCTCCTCTCTTCTCTGCTCTGCTCTGCTCTTCTCTCTGGTCAGCGCTTTAATCAAACGGTTAACGCGCTACGCGACGATCATTTCAATTAGTAGCTGGCGACTGTTCGGGCAATTAATTAGGCTGGGCTGGAAATCGAAAGAGTTCTAAACGAGGCTCACAAATTGGAAAATGGGGTTTAGTTTCCATCAGTGGCTTGGGTTGATTGTATTATTGCAGTTCCGGATGGGCAATATGATGAGGGTTGGGTTTCGGAGAGCTAGCAATAGTAAACATTTTTGATCATTTATAAATTGATCTGTGGAAATTGCGCTCTAATGAAGATTTGCAGTAAAGATTATAAATATATGTTACTCATATATGTGTAATTGCTTTAATGTTGCAATCATATAATAATCATATGTTAATATACTTTTTGCTGCTATAAGCAATTTCTAGTGGTCAATTTAAGATCATATAAGTATGTCTAGACTAATATATATTGAAATATAGAATAATGATCAACATAATCTTAAATCTGTGTAATAACAGTGGATAGGAACATATAACTTATATATTTTTCAGTTCAAATTGCATCGGTCTTTGAAATGAGAAATCATTTAATTTAAAATTCCTAGTATTGAATATCAGCAAGTTAAACTGATTTAATAAAACTAATGTCCAATTTATCACTACATTTAAGCTTAAATGTAACGATTTAAATGTAATTTATAATAAATGCAATCAGTAAGTGTTATTGATAATTTATGTGTGTTTCTGTAGCAGTTGCATTCATAAATTTATTGATTAACTAAATGCGATTTGATTAAAATTCAGTATTATGGCCCTAAGCAAGACAATTTAAAATCGATTCTATCAGGGAATTTAAGTAGATTTCGCTGATTCCAAATATATGTATTCATTACACATTAACATTTAAATAATTTGTCTCTCATATCCCATATTATATTCCTCGCATTTACTATCCCCCATCTTGTAATACAACTTAACCATTAACAATTAACAGTTGCTTCTTACATTTAACAGCTGTCAGGCACTCACTGTTACATTTAACATTAACATCATTAGTTTAACAGGCAGGCAGGCAAACTTTAAATATTTCTCTTAATTTCAATTAGCCTGTTATTCCCATGATCCGCCATTATCGGAGCCAAAACACAAATTGGCCAATCTATGCACACATTACAATCAATTCCAGGCTGCGGAGATGTGGATGTGGATGTGAGGAGTTCACGCTTTTTTGGAGTTTTGCCGACAATACATACATACATACATATGTACATACATACATATATTCGACATCTTCAAATTGCCAAACGTGTCCGAGCTGAGCCGAACTGAATACGAAGCGAACGATCTGCCAAACGATCGCAGGCAAATTTTCGTTGATTTTTGTTTTTGTTTAAAGGAAAAACCTGATTTACCGTTCGTTGCAGACGCGTCTCAAACATTTCCCACGCTGGCCGTGAGCAAAAATACAAAAAAAAAAAAAAATCAAAAAACTAGCAAAACGAAAAAAAAAATTCCCACGACTCCAAATTTGTATATATAGGAGATAATGTATATATATAGTGGATGCTTGCCTATTTTCGGAGGAAAAACCTGTAACAAGCTACAATAATTGCAAACTGCAGCAAGCAACAGCAAACATCAACATCAACAACAACAACGATGAGTTAACTATTGAGGCTTCAGGCCAAGCCGCTTGCGGGTGGACAAATAAAACAGCTAACAAAACCAAAAATAAAAGAAATAAATGTAAAAATCATGCAGGTGTCATAAACATAGCTGAAGAAGCAATCAAATTGGGCAGTTGGAGTGCTTCAGGTAACACAGATCAATGATGAAGATCACAAAGCGCAACAACACTGCGACTGTAAATGGATCGTTAGAAATCATTTGGAAGCCGACTGATCGTTAGATGGAAATTTGATGAGTTTTATTTTGAAGAACCCTCGAAAGCACTTCAAGAGCTTTTGGGATGTTACCAGTGATTATTGCGCTGAACATGTTTAGCTTTAAGGGCAGCACGAATGAGCTTTAATAGAGTTGTAGATATTAAAGAAAAGTTTCAGATCGGAAGACTTTAAAGCTTAGTCTAAGCTTAGATCAGTTGAGATGGCAGAAAAGCATTTAGTAGTAAAACTAAATTAAAGAAGGAACGCATTATTTTAAAGCTTTGTTACAAAACAAAATTAAACACAGTTGTCATTTGTCATGTTTTATATGTTGTCAATCAAAATACAAAATATTTGATAGAAACATTACTTAAAAAAAGCTATGACACTAGTAAAATGCAAGTAAGTCAGTATACAAGTTTTTCTTTATCAACAATTTGATTACTATTTACACATATTTATTTATTGTATGTTGATTAGCTGTCGCTCATAAAAGCCGCCATTGTCAGTAATTAATTAACATACAAACATTAGCGCTAAATTGTCGCGTACACAAGAAATTCGCATTCGAGAGCTTTTATTGTGCAAGTTTTTTATGGGTGTGAGAATTGTCATATATGTATGTATGTACATATGTATGTATTAACATATGTAAATAGAAACAAGTGGCAACACTGGCCAGACAGCTCTGTCGCCCACAAATTGAGTTATGCGCTGCCCACGCATCAGTTGTTTTTGTAGTATTACTTTTTCTAACTAATTTTCCCTTGTGACAAATCTGATATATATATATATATATGTACATGTGTGTGTGTGTGTGTGTGTGTGTGGGTTGAGCGGCGTTTAAAATAAGAGTTAATAGGTGGGCTTTTAGCTTGGACAAGCCTACAAGTTGAAGCTTAAGCTCAAGCTCGCTCAAGAGAGCACCCACTCGAAATGAGCTGCTGCTCTCTTTGTCAATTGACCGCAAAACGCAGTTGCAACCGTGGGCTGACCAATTGATACACTTTGTAATCGATATCGCTTCTCCTATGATTGTCAAGCATTTCCGGCATAATTAACAAGGCCTTCGCGTTAATTGTTGCCACACGTTCCGAACAATTGTGTGTTCGCACGTGGGCAACAACAATGACACAACTTAGGCGGCACGTGACCTATAACCTCTGAAGAAAAATAATAAAAGAAATCGAAAAAAAACCGGTGCGTAGGCCAATTTTCAAATACAAATTGTGTGCTAAGAGAGAGAGAGAGAGAGAGACAGCAGAATAGGTAGAGTGGGAGCGCATAACAACTTGTTGCTGTTTTCTTCTTGTGCATGCAAAACCGCTTCCGCTCTGCAGCAGCGGAAACCGCAAAAGCATCAGCCAATTATGCATTTTATACTAACACTCTCTCACGCACTCTCTTTCTCTCCAACACAATGCAGTTAAAGCACAAATGAGTGAAATGTGCGCGCAAATAAAATACAATAAAAGCAACAAATAATTGCGACGATAGTCGAGGGCCGACGAGAGGTCAAAACTATTGTTGCTGTGGTTGTTGTTGTTGTTGTTGTTGTTGCTGTCTGCTGCTGCAGTCGTACAATGCACTTTTTTATACGATTAAGCGAAATCTGATGACACTGCCATGGGATGCATGACAAAGTTGATGTGTTGAAGAAATTATTACAGTGAAGACTCGCCAATTAGAACTCTTTGGTTACAGAGTTGATTTTAGAAAATAAATAAATTTCAATTTCTGAAAGAACCTTTTTTTTAGAAAACAAAGATTTTAAATTTAATTTATAGAAAACTTTCATGTAAATACTGTAAAAACTTTTTAAAATATACATTTTTTAAAAATCCAAACATGAAGTTAGTTTTTAAATTAATTTCAGGACGTTCTTATTTTCGACCACTGATTTTTTGTCAAACATGAGCGCAGAAACCGTTAAAAAACCCTGCTGCTTAAAAATAGCCGCTACAATGTGAGTCGCAGTTTGAAAAGCACTGGCTGGAAGCCCTTTCAACGCTTAACTAATATTGATCGCACCTATTGGGTTCAATGACTGCAGGCAGAGTCACAATATTGTCTCATCTATCATTCACACACAAACATACATACATACATACATACATATATATATAAAATTGTCGTCATATAATTAGCTGCCGCGAGGGTGGCCGAAATAAAAAATTAACATGGGTTATTTTTACAAGTCGCGCTGTTTATTTTAGGGGCGACGGGTGCTTTTCATATGCGCACTGAAGCATGCGACCCCAGCCAAGAAGAAGCAGAAGAAGCAGCAGTTGGGCTCAAAATAGCAAGTGGAAGCCAAAGGTATACAGAAACATAAAACGTTTCAGTTGAAGAAAATGAAAATAACATAAAACTCTGTATACTTATGAATAAAGATAAGATGGCGGACTTGGCTTTCTTCCGTTTTGTTTTGTTTTGTTATAGACAAAGTTGTTTATCGAAGCGTTGCAATTGTTGCTATATAACTACATATATGTATGTACATACATACATACATATATATGTATATTGCATTTCCTCACACACACACATGTGAAGAATAAAGAGTGAGAAGCCGGCGCACTTGACTGCACAGCGCCGCCTTAACCCGCCCCTCTCTCTATCTCTCTCTCTCTCTCTCTCTCACTCGTGATGCCTTTCTTCTAGGCCTCTTCAGCTTCTTCATCCTCTTTGGGTAATTAAATCACTCAAGCGTTGAGCGGTGCGCTTGAGTTGAATTATAGTCGTATAGACGAGTAAGAGAGACAGCTGAAGAGCTTGCACATCATTATAAAATTATAACAATGCATTTCGAGTAGATAATAATTCAAGTGGCATGTTATTGTTTAATCACGTATTTATTACTTGGAAAAAGCTTAATAACTGTACGTGCCTCCTGCAGTTATTCTCTCACATCTCTCTCGCTCTCGCTCTCTCAAAGCTGAGCTTACGCCTTCTTCAGAATATACATTCTTTTGTTCTCTTAATTGTTCTATATTAATTCAAATTAGGCATATCATTTAAGTTTTGCGTTTGATATTTTCTTTATAATTTATGCACAGCTGCAAAAAAGGCGACACGAGCTAAAAATCTAGTTTCCCCTAAAAAAATTAGGTGCATATAAATATATATACTACCTATATAAAGATATTAATGAATAGCCAAGCTTTATTTTAGTGCTAACGCAGCGTCAAAAGGCCTCCAAAAAAAAGCCAAAACATGACTGCGAAACAAGAACACGAGACCGAAATAAAAACCGATCGATGAACAGCTGAAAATATGTTCCTAGGTAGGCCAGAATATATGTACATATGTATGTATATACATATGTATAATATACATATATAGAGTTGATTTATCAGCTCAGCTCTGCTCAGGGCGTGTATAATTGCTTTGAGTTGCCTGTTGGGCTCAGAGGCAGCTGGCTAAGACCCGCATTTTACCTGTAGCTTTTTACCTGCGTTGAGTCTTACAGCTGTTGTTGTTGCCGTTGTTGCTGCTGCTGTTGCGACACCCAAGACGCAGTTTTATCGGGTATCTATGGAGTGTACAACTATTATCTATTCGCCTGGCAAACTCTGTTAACAATTTTTCTTCTTTTGTTGTTGTTGTAGTAATGCACGTGCTGAGCTGTCAGCCTGGTTCATTAACTGATAAAGTTAGGAGAAGAAACATGCAAGCAATGTAGGTCACTATGATAAATATGATAAACAAAAGTAGTTGACTGCTTCTAAAGATTGTTTATAATACAAAAAGAGCTGAAAGCTTAAATTGAGCTCCTGCCATGAAGAATAGAGTGCATCAATTTTGGAGTGCAGTTTCATCTCTACATATTTAATATACAATGGTGAAAAGTGCTAGGCACTCTCTTAAAATTATACAATTGCGCTCTTCCTGCAAATGTATCTATGTATATACATACATATGTATGTTTAGTGGTTGAAAGTTTGGCGCACTCTCCGCAAATTGCGATCGCCATTCGCATAATCGTCTTATCAGCATGACAAAAATACACACGCACGCTATCGGCTTGACCACAATTAGAAAATAAATAGTAAATATCTATAAATTTGTATGTGTGGGTGTGGGAGTGTGTGTGTGTACTTATATTGCACTGTACAGAAAGCTTAAAAGGATGACGCATAACGAAATTAGCTCATAGGCAAAGCAAAGCGAAAAAGCCACAATTGAAAGTTGTGCGATTTTTATATGCATACATCGATAAATACCATACATATGTATGTATATATGTACATATGTGTGTTTGTTTGCTTGCGGGAGTTTGAGACGCTCTTTGTTTGAGCCGAGCAAATATTGAGACGAAAGAGCAGCAAATGAAGCCCGCACAATGCATTTGAAATTTGAGTGAAGTTGGCAGCGGCAGGCGGACGAGCGGGCGGTCAGGCAGCAATCGACGCGGCAAGCTCAAAAAGTAAACCGTGAGAAGCTCAAGTAAAAGCAGATAAACTTTAGCCAAAGCCAAAGCTGTGCCTCGCATGCCAACAGGCAGGCAGGCAACTAACTGGCAAGAAGCAGAAGACACGACAAACAACAACAATAACTGCTAACACAAAATGTAATAGAAGAAGACAAAAAAAAATCACAAAAATGAAAAAAACAAAGGCAACAACAAGCAGCTGATTCCAACAAAAACAAAGTAATTTCATTGATTACCGATACGCAGCAGCAGAAATGGAATGGAATGCAATGAAGTGTAGTGCACTGGGAAGAGGGAAAGGGAAGATAAAAACGGAGTTACCAACCACTTTGAAGCTTGTCTTCTGCCTAGTTTCTTTGATGTTGTAGTTGTTGGCTTTTGCTTTGCCGACGGCGGCAACGGCGCTTCGCGTACAACTACAAAAACAAAGACAACAGCAATAAGCAACTGCTGAATGGGGCATTTGGCCAGACTTGATGGGAATGTCAAGGGGAGGAAAGGGGAAAGGCAGCGACTCTGCTCAGTAATGTATGCGTCATTGGGCTTGGTAAGGTTTGTTGTTGTTTGTTTCTTTCAGTCTTTTTACCTACTGCCTGCCTCCCAGAACGATAGCTTGGAACAGCTTGAGTGAGTGCGAGAGCAGGAGAGTGGGAGAAGAGAGCGCCTAGGCGCACATGCCAAGAGAGGCTTTGGCTTATACCAGCTGCATTTGCAGCAATCAAAACAAAAAGTCCAAACAAAAATTGAGCGTGGTAATCGTTATGATAAAACATAATCGGCCGGCCGTGTCTGGTAGATTATTGTGTGTGTGTGTGTGTTGTATATATGTATGTATATAAAAATAAATATCTTGAGGTTTTGCAATTTGTAATTTTTAGTGAGAGTTCGAGTGAAGATCAACAGGCACTTCCGGTAAGTTTTGTTATTATTTGGGCATGCTCTCAAATTCTTGGAAATATTAGACCAGAAATATATAAAAACTGCAGCTGGATTTATGAACTGAGATGAGTTTTAGGATCTAAGAGATTCTTTAAGTCAGCTGCAATTCGTTGGAAAATATTCTTAATTTAAGTTAGTTTTAGTTGGTTTCATTGAATAATTTCCATTTACATTTTAAATAAAAATATTTCAATACATACAAAAATTTCACTTTTAATTATTTAATCAAATTATATTTATGGAAGAACTATTTTAATTTATAATAGTGATTTCTGAAAGTGCTAATTACTATATTTCCTTTCCCCAAAAACTAAAACGCAGTTAAAAACCAACCTCGCCCAAAGTTGTATGCCCTTTGTCCAGCTTTATTTTAGCGTCTAAATTTTAAGACACACGCGAATGGTTTTTGTTTAAACAATCTCAAGAGGGTTTTTTTTTCGCTTTTCTGATCTTTCATATTAAGGCGAACAGAAAAAAAAAACGCTAATGTATTCATGAACTCGCTGCTGTTTGTTGTTGCTTTAATGTTTAAATGTATTTATTTATCTTTGCCGCATTCATTAACGGAGTGAACTGAATGAATGAGATACGAGCGTAATATAATGTGGGAATTATTTTCAAAGATATGCAAAAATGAATTCAAGTAGCTTTTGCATGAATTATTTATATAGTTCAACTTGAATTTTCGCACGCCTATAATTACTGATACTAATTGAAATTGAAATTTGCTTTTAAGACTCGACTGAAATTTGTATATACAAGAGTCTGATTGAAATAATATGACGATTGTTAAATGCATACTAACCGAGTCCGAAGCGCTTCTTGATTTTCTTCAGCAAATGCATTTTCTTTTTGCTGGACATTTTGTCCTTAGGACTCAACATCAGTTCGCTATTTTCCATGGCCAAAACATGGGCGGCGGCAGCTGCAGCATTGTAATGATTATGATGATGATGTTGTTGCTGTTGTTGGTGTTGCTGCTGCAGGCTGGATTGTTGCATATAGTTGGCCGGTATATCCGATAGACCCATATTGGCGATTTTGAATTCGACAAGAACAGAAACTAACTGACAAAATTCGAAAAATGCAAAACCAAAAACTTTTGCGAGCAATTTACAACAAATTTGTTTGGCTTAAATCGAGTTTGTAATACATTGGATGTTAAAACATTTTGGTATTTTAGATATTTGTATTTTATTTTATTTTTTGTTTGCAACGGTACAAACAGAACACGAACGAAAAACTAACCACGGACAAAACGACAAAGACGAAACGAAGAAGGTGCGAGCCAGCGGAGCTGCGTACCAAACACTTCGACGTTTATTTTATAACTGAAACTTCTTTGCGGCAGCGACAGCGGGCAAAAGTAAATTGCTGCCTACGCCAGCGCCAGCGACAGCGACAGCGGCAGCAGCTGTGCAGCGATGAGCGCGTGAGCACGAAACATACCCCGACTCTGCTCTTTGCATTCGTGTATGCGTGTCGTGAGCCAGCCAGCCAGTCTCGTGTGCATTCAATTTGAGTGGGAGTGAGCTTATGATAAAGGCACTGTGCGCTCTCATTGAGTATGCATACTCATGCGATCTTATGCTTATTACTATACGATAAGTGAGTGATGAGCTTAAAAAACGAAAGCTTTCATTACTCTCTTGAGCCTTTAGCAATTGATTAGTACTGCGAACTCAAGCAGTCTGCAATGTATTGATTTTTTTTGATTTATTGGTAAATTTTCAGAGAATTCAAGACTATGTATGAGATTTTCTGCCTTTGTACTTATTTTAACACAGTTTTTCGAACCCATAACATTAACAGAAATTGAACATTAAGAATAGCATATTAATAGACAAATCAAAAAATAAACAATCAGCTGTTATAATAACATATTGTAGTAAAAATAATGTACTTTTTACAGAATACTTTATATAAATATGTTTAAGTTGTATAAAGCAATGATTAAATTAGGTTTTCCAACTCATTTTAGTAAAATCAACGCCCAAGTGCACATCTCTAGCTGAGAGAATGTCAAAAAAAGGTAGAGAGAGAGAGAGAAGGAGAGAGCGAATGAGAGTTGCGCGCAGAGTCGGGCAGCAGGCAACGCCGACGCAGCGCTGCTTGCAGCTGTTTCTTATTTACTATGGTTTCGCTTTTGTGCCTGCTTTTCGCGTGTATTGAACCTCCCTTATAATTTCCTCAATGCAGTTCTTGTTGCTCTTGTTGCTGTTGTTGTTGTTGCTTGATCGTTGTGCACCTTGATCGCCACTGCTGGCGGCTGTTTTAGGCCAGGTTTCTTAGCCGCCTGCATTTAGAGCCAAACTGCTGCTCTTGCTAACTGTTTTGCGGCACTTTTGGCCAAAGTTCAGCAAAGTTCAACACACTTTTTTTGTTTTTTTTTTTTTGTTTGGTACTATACCAGTTGGGTACTATGGGGCGATAAAAGGTCTGCTGGCTGCCCACAGTTAAGTGTTAATACGCAAAAATTAACAGGAAAAACTATGTAAATTGTTTTTTTTTTCTTATTTCTCTTATATATTGTATGAGCTTTGAACTTGGCAAAGTTTACATAGCAAAAGCTGGTTTGCTACATTTTTTAATATTTTAAAAAAAATTGCCCTCTGACAGTTTGATTAGATATGAGAAAATATATTTTTAGCTTAGATCTATTCAATTCCGATTACCAACTTTATTTTAGCTGCTTTTCATTTCATTCTTTTTTTTTCATTGCTAGATATTGGAATTCTTTAAAATTGCACATTGTATTTTTCTTGATATCGATTAATTACTTTAAGATATGACCTTAATTGCGCATTAAAATTAGCTCAGTTCCAAAAGAGTTCTGTTCCTCAAAAGTAGTTTATATTTTTTTATAAATAGCTTGAAAAATTAACTTAATTTACTTGATTTGCATTATGATTTAGGTATTTTTTTATCACTCTTCCATAATATTAAATGTAGACTAGTTAAATTTTAAAATCCGCCGTTGGGAAAATATACACACATTAATTTCGCCATATTTCGCAAATTTTAAAGATTCGGGGAATTTTTTTTCCCTCTAATGTGAAATTCCTCAATTAAATATCACAGCATTGTAAAACCGATTATTGTAAAACGTTCTTATCGATTGTTTTTAAGTGTGCCATAAATCTGGTTCATAATGTTTTATTTGATAAAAGTGCTCAATAATGACTCATGGGAGCACTTGGTGAATTTTTAAGCTACATATTTTATAGGAAAGTGAGTACAAATTTAAAGGCGTATGTCGTTATGAGATCATCAAAGTTAAAAATTCTAAAACCTATACGAAATTTTCGTTTGGCATTTACATTAAATGCTGGCTTAACACAATTCTCTACAGTTATTGATTTAAATAGCCATGGCATGGGTACGGTTATGGAAACTATAGAACTGGTAAGAAAACCATGTGACATCTGAAGACAATAGAGCCTTGAACCCAAAAGGCCATAGAGTGAAACAGCGACAATCGTCCACGCAAAGACAAATGGCAATAGAAGAAGGAGGCAAAGATCGAAGAAGAAGAAGAGGCAGAAGAAGAAGAAGGTAACCAAACTTATACCAGCCAGCAGATGTTTCCAACTGTTCGTGGGAGAGACTCAAATGAAACAGCAAAACTCTATAGAGGGCATTTTTGCAATGGGGACAAACAAACACACACACACACACACACACACAGACATGTGCGGCAAAAAATTCTAAATTTAAACATAAACTACTTTGAATACTGCAAGAAGAGAGCAAAATAATTATCTCCCCCAGGCAGTGGCAGCTGCCTTTGGGGGGCGCCTTCCTTTCGGGCAAAATATGAATATACTTCGGGTACAGTAGTCACTCGAAAACAAGAGCCAACAGAAATAATAATCATTATTTTCAATGCAATAATCTTTTATATTTGAGAATATTTATTTTGATTAACTTTGAAAAGAAATTTAAATTTAATTGAGTTAAGTTGAACTCCAAAAACGGTTTAATATTAATATCACATTCAGTACAATGTTAGGCATAATTAATTAAAAAAAATACAGTATATATAAAATATATGCTTTGATATTTTATAGTAATAGTATCTGAAAATGATGATTACAAAAAAAAAAGTTAAAGGGAACCACTTAATAAATATACAATAATATATATATGCTAGAAGAGTTTGAATTTGCTGGCGATCACTGTACCTTGAGTATATTTATAAAGTGTGGAGATGTCTTATCAAAGACCCTGAATACGCAGACAACTGGCGCACGTCCGCCACGTGTTTGCCAATAACCCAATACCCAATACCCAATACCCGAAACCCAAAAAACACAAAACCCAGTCACAATTCTGCGCTATGAATATGATAAAGGATAAATGCGAGGAAGACTGACAAAATTTACACCTGGTATATTGGTAAGCAAACAAACAAAATGACGAAAGCGGCATTAACTGCAAACCCTTTCAGTGCTGAATGCAACCACAGATGCGAGAGATCTGCACGTTTATATGTATAAACATACATATATACATGTATATATAGGTATGTATTTTCTTGGGGGTAGGTTTTCGATTTTTGCACTACTTCTCGTTGCATTGGTTCCTGTTTCGCCAGCGTCCTTTTCATTATATGTGTATTTTTGCGCAGGATCAGCAGCGACAGCAGCTGTATTTCCGCGCCTGCTGCCAGGATGCTGAATATGCATTTCCACTTTAATATCAACAAAATTTAAATGCTTTCGCTGTCTGTCTGGTTGTCGTGGTCGTGGTCCTGGTCTTGGTCTTGGTCTTGGTCTTGGCTCCCTGATCCCTTCCGATCTGGCAAATTGCATCTGCTGACATCGGTCTGGCCAGCCAAAACCAATTATTATCCTTCATCATCAGACAACAACAGTTGTTCACATCATAAAATAAAACCACAAGATCACGTGTCCTGCGCTTATCGCTTGTCAATGCAAATGTCCTTAAACGCCAGGCTTTCAAAGTGCTTTCGATTAATGCTTAATTTTGATAGAGCTTGCAAAGTTTGAGTGATTTAATCACTATTTCAAAACTTCGATATATTACACGATTAGTTTTACACAACCCGAAAATGCGTATATTTTCGGGGCTTAAAAGCTTTTTGAATGGGTTATGTGGTTTTTTAAGCTTCGTTTAGTACTTGAAAGCTTTCATGAAAGGTTCGGGGATTAATCTATAAATTTCTTTGTATTACATGTTTTACAATTTCCTATTACCGACTTAATGTGCATATTCCATATCAAGTAATTATCAATTTATATTTTACACTAATAACTAGATATTATTTATTATCAAAAATTGTAATTAGGCAATTGTAAGTGCCTTAACCTTGATAGACAAATTGAAGCTAGATAAAAAAAAGGTTACCAAGTTTTAAATTAAATTGTTGCCAATCTAAATGAGACCCTAAAACGAAAGCTATTTTAATTGAATATTAAACAAAAAGGGTTCAAGTAGTTTGTAGATAAGTAAGCTCCAGCAATAGATATGATTTTGGGCTTTGCAAATAAATGTTATAATGATAACTTAAATGATAAAACAAGTAGGGAATTATATGAATGTTATCAAATATAATGAGAACTTAAATGATAAGCCTAGTAGGGAATATGGGAAATAAATGAAGTGAATGTTATCACAATTTAAGCGAGTTTTGACATTTTCCATAAGCATTGAGTAAATATAGAGAGGAGTCAAGGAAATGGGTAAACAATTTAAATATTTGATATTCTTTCTTATCGCAAGCACCTGGATAACGATTTAACAGAGCAGCTGTAAGTTATTAGAAAAACCACAATGGCTATCTATAAAGTAGGATCGATAAAATTCGAAACGAAAAGTGTAACAAATGTCCGAGAACATTTTACCCAAGGCATGTTTAATTCGAAACGACATATGCAAAAGGATCCTGTGGAACACATACATATGTATATAAGACAGAGATGGCAAGGACGAGCCAAACAACAGTTGTAGTTTCTTTCGTATATAAACATAGAAAACTAATCCCGCAGACTGAAGAAAACGAATGAAAAGAAAGAAATTACGCAAGGCACTTGAGAAAGACAGCAGCAGCAGGCAGTACTAGATACATATGTGTACACTGAGAGAAATCAAAGTGCAACGTACGTTATACAAACCCAAAAATGTTTTTAAACAAAAATTTAAAAATTAACAAGGAATTTTCAAAAAATATAACAATAATTATTTTTATATTATACTTTTCTACATAGTTAAACGAAGCTTTTTCAAACTTAAAACGTAAATTGAACAAATAAAAAAATTAATCGTTAAGTAAATTTTTTACATTTTAAATTTTAGGTACGAATAGTACTTTATATTTTTTATTTAGATGTAACTATTACATTTTATGACTTAATGAAACTTTAAATTTATTTAGATTTGAAAAGAAAAACATGAACGTCTTAAAAAATAAGATCAGTATTGCATATGTTATTTTCTCAGTGTATATTTATGTATAGGAAACAGTCAGTCTATATATAGGCGATCCTTTGGGTACCTGCGCAACGACGGCTGCCAGTTGTGCAGGAAAGAGAGAGCGACCGAGAGAGAAAGAGAGAGGTGAGGTGAAGGTGAGGGTGCAACCGATTCAAATCTAGCGTTTTTGGGCTGCAGCGCCGTCAACTTCCTTTTCCTTTTCCGCATACGCTAATCAAATATCAGGCGCGTCCTGTACCGTAAAAATACCCGCCAAAAATCAACATATGTGTGGAGAGAGATTCAGCGAATGTATCTTATAGATGCAGTCCTTATGCCTTATATGCCCGTTAGAAGTCTCAGTTTTTCACATTTGGCCGGCAGTTTTTTCCCCGCGTTGGAAAAACTCGCGCAGTTTGGCAAGTCATATTGTTAGATAGTCCTCGCCCATTGTTTTTGGGCCATGTTTCGCTCATGGTCAGCATTTTTACTACCTGGCATGCATTTACACTTATTGGGTTTTCCATTATCCTTCGGTGTCCTTTCGTGCGTTTGCTTCTCTTGGTTTCATTTCTTTAAAGAAATCATTGCCATAAACTCTATAATTTATTGTCTACCAGCTGCATAGAAATCAGAGATATGTGTACTGATTTTCTACTGGGGGCGAGAAGAGTGGGGGGAATTGTAACCAGGTAACAGAACAGGTAACTGCACAGAACTGGACTGTTGCACCTTGCATTACGTCAAAGTTCGCGCCCATCTATTGATTAAATCCTGCACCTAAACTGTTTATATAGCATAGCCGCGTGAGAATATCTCTCACTCGAGAGCACTTCAGTCTCTTGACTTTCTGTGGATCTAAGCTGCTTAAGGATTTGATGTCCTTATTGCATACAGAGAGGTTACTTTGAGGCCACTATAAGAAAGGTTTACCTTCACTACATTGTGCAGGTGTTTTGTGAGCGGATTGTTGGGTAAGATATTGTCTATAAAAATAGGTATGTAATTTAATTCAGACCAATTTTAATCGCCATCATTATGTAGAAGTTTTCCAAGGTACTTATTATACGTTTTTATATATGGTTTTCAATAACACCTAAGTGTCTTGAAGTAATAATGCCTGGATAAGTATGTAATTTAATTCAAATCAACGCTGAAATTTTCTATGCTTGTACCTATTTATCAGATCCTTTTTGGGGATATTTAATAATTTTTGATACATATATATTCGCATGAAAAATGTAGGCGTTTTTTAATTTAGCAAGACGTTCTTTTTAAAAAATTCAGAAGAATTTTCTCAGAAATTTAAATAATTTGTAGGGAGCATTGTATGAAAAAAATCGATGTATGATTTAGCTAGATCTTTTTGAATATATGTATACAGTGAATCACAAAAGTATTCGTTGCTGGGTATATGGCGCAAAAACCATAGTATTTAACAATGTTAGCAGTAATTTTGATCAAATTTTTTGGACTGCATTCGAAGATTGATGTTTTGGAAAGGCAATGTAATATGGTTAAATACTATGGTTTTTGCGCCATATACCCAGCAACGAATACTTTTGTGATTCACTGTATGTACATATGTATTACATCTTTTGTCAGCTGCTTCACTAAATCAGCTTCAAGCCCGCACTTCTTTTTGCTCCTTATGATTTTTACTTTATATACTTATTATTTTCTAGTTTCAAAAATATACAAATACAAAATTACACAGCTTTTTAATAATTGTGTACCACTTTCAAAGAAATCTGCCTACATTAGTTGTACCAGGTTTGGTCCAATTGTACCACATGTGGCAACAATGCTGCCAGCTTTTTGTATTTTGTTTCAAATTGTAACGACTTTCATATGAGTATTTTTTAAAACTATCGACAGCGCATGCGCTGTGCCCAAGTGACATCGCTAAGGCAAACAGCTGTTTTGGTGCAGGGGGGAGGTGATGACAGGAAGGTCACAAGCCCTATTGGAATGCGGCAGGCAGCTTTTAACTATTGCCAAATGTGCAATTGAATTATCACAAATATATCTCACAGTAATATCTGGCTCTCTTATTTAAATATATACACTCAGATTTTCACATTCAGCTGCCATTAAAAAAACCTTGGGCTTGAAATGAATAATGCAGGATATCAACATCAAATAATTATTGTTGACTTACCGATTTTACTCGCCGACTGACCCATGCTTACTGCATTCAATGATTTAATGCAATTAATACATTAGTAACTAATTATTTCGATTATTTTGAAAGCTTTCACAAACATTTCATTTTTCAAGCACTTGAGTTGACGCATTCACGTATAGAAATTGACTATGTATTGAGGTGTTTTGTTGCACATTTTATGAATAAATTATAAAACAATAACTTAACACGATTTCTTTTTGAGGGCACATTTTTTTATTTTGTTTGGCTGCCGGCAGGCCAACTCGATATTATTCAATAGACTCGAGTATCGCTTATCGATGCCTGCTAACAGTCTGGCAGCCTTCAAGTACTTGGGCATCGAGTAGTTGTGGCAGCTTCGTGGTTGAAGAAGAAGAAGAAGCGATAGCAAAACATAATACGCGATGTGAGAAATGGAAAATATGCTATAAATAAAAGCAGATATCAATTGTGTTACTATAGTTTTTAAGCATATACACGTGGCTTAACCAATTATTAATATAATAATAATATAGTGCACACACACAAGACGTGACCAACACCAAAACAACAAGAACTACAAAATGGCGGATCCTTTGAGTCTTTTGCGGCAATACAACATAAACAAAAAGGAAATCATCGAACGGGATAATCAAATCATATTCGGCGAATTCTCCTGGCCCAAAAATGTCAAAACCAACTATCTCAAATATGGGTGAGTGCAGTTAACTATAACAAAAAGTGTACCGACTGCGCAATACCCTTGTTTACAGTGTGGTAAAAGTTAAAAGCAGCTGGAGGGCAGTGCTTCTAAAACTGTGATAAATCCAGTGGCTTAAGACTATGACATGGATATTGAATTTGAATTTCCTTTTTATTTTTAGTGCATATAAGGATTTTAATTTTGTTTTTCATAAACAAATTGTGTTTCATTATTTATAATTTTTTTTATATGAAAATATGAGAAAAAATACGTATTTTTAACTGTGGCCAAGCCAGTGGCTTTAGGACTATAACATGTAGTTCGCAAGGAATGGTTTTTTTTTAAATATTCAAATTTTTTTTAATTAACGTAAATTTAGCGAGTTAGAATTCTTTTTTCATTGTTATAAATAATTTGTACAAATAATTTTTAAATTACTACCATCATTATTTTGATTTTTTTAGTACTCAAATTATAAAACAAATACATTTTCTTTAACGGTGACTGCCAACTAACTTAAAACTTGATCTGTCCAGCTTACGATTACTGCAAATACCTTTTTTTTGCTTAATAAAAGTTTTAATTTTTTGTCAAGAGTTAAACCGCAGAATATTAAGTTTTTTATTTACGTTGTTTTTCTTTTCCTCTGGCAAACGGCGTATAAATTGTTCATAGTCAATGACAAATTGCATATTTAAAATATTGTATTTGATATGCTTTGCAGGTCTGGCAAAAAAGGCGCTCCCCGTGAATATTATACCCTGGAGTGTCTGCTGTATTTGCTCAAGAATGTTATGCTGCAGCATTCGGTGTATGTGCGGCAGTGTGCCGCCGAGGATATACCCGCCGTAAATCGTCCCGATCGTAAGGAGCTGCTCGCCTATCTCAATGGCGAGTCGCAGACTTGTGCCAGCATTGATAAGAGCGCACCGCTCGAGATACCCACACAGGTGAAGCGGACGGCGGATGGGGATGCTGCCATCAGTGGCGAAACGGCGGCCAAAAAGGCACGCTTCGAAGAGACCCAAGTGCAGAAGGTGCGCGAACAGCTCGCCGCTCGGTGGGATGTCAATCAAAAGGAGACTGCCGTCAACATGGACAATATCAAATCCCTCTCCGAGACGATGTCGGTGGAGAAGATTGCGGCGATTAAAGCCAAGCGTTTGGCCAACAAACGCACGACAATCAAGCGCACTGATAATGAGGATGCCATGGGCACAGATCTGCGCGCCATTCTCGACTACGATGTGGACTCCACAAAGGACATCATTAGCCGGGAGCGGCAATGGCGCACACGCACCTCGGTGCTCCAAAGCACCGGCAAACTCTTTGCCAAGAACATATTCGCCATGCTACAGGGTATCAAGGCCCGCGAGGAGGGACGCAACCGTCCGCAGCCGCCTAATCCCATCAAGATGCCGGAACCCACGCGCATCGCGAAGCCACAGCCACAGCTCTCTCAATACAATCGTTACGATCAAGAGCGCTTCAATCGCCAGAAAGAGGATACCGAAGGCTTTAAAATCGATACCTTGGGCACATATCACGGCATGTCCTTAAAGTCTGTTACGGAAGGTTCGCTGGCGCAGCGCAAGGCGCAAGGAAATATGCCGCATGCGGCAACGGCGCCCACAGCGTCCACACGTGCTGCTCCAAAGGACCTGCTGCCGACGTCTCTGGCCAGACAGCTGCCGGCGAATGGGCCACAGAAGCGAGCATCGCGAACGCCCATCATCATTATACCCTCAGCCAATACGAGCCTTATAACCATGCTAAATGTTAAGGATATACTGCAGGAGTTGCACTTCCTGTCCAACTCGGATAAGAAGCTACAGGGCTGTCAACGGGAGACCGAGGTCCTGCTGCAGGTAAGTCACCTCTTTTGTTAACGAATCATATTTAATAGTTGATTTCTTTGTTTCAGCGCAAGCGCAACAATCAGACCGTATCTTATCGCGTTGTCGACAATCCCACCAAGCTCAGCCAGCAGGATTGGCAGCGTGTGGTCGCTGTTTTTGTCATGGGACCTCAATGGCAATTCAAAGGCTGGCCTTGGGATGGCAATCCCGTTGAAATTTTCTCAAAGAGTACGTTACCTAACAAACTTTGGCTATAGCGGTGGCATCTCAAGAAAAATAAAAGTCTATTACTGTGGTCGCTCGTAAATTACCACTTCAAGAAATTAGCAAACAAAACCTTTAATATATGCCCGAAATCAAAATTCATAATTTTGAGACATATTTCAATTAATTGCTTCAAGTGAATTGTATTTATCAAATAATGGACTTTAGGAAGTCGAAAGATATCAGTAAAACTAATATGTATATAGAACACAAATATAACAAAAAACAGCAAATTTTAAAATGTACTATATTAAAATCAATCATTTTTTTATAATGAAAATTAAACTTTTAGAAATTTGAATTTCCTATGGAACCAAATATTTATATTTTCGAGCGATCACTGTATTATTAAATGTATGTATCAGACATCGCAAGAGGACGAATCGAACTACTATAGCTTCTTATCGGACTATATGATAACAACATATTGGCAAAATCTTATCAACATCAGACTGCATATAGCTTTTATCGGTAGAAAATGGAGCTTTTTTATGAAAACTATTTTATTATTAAAGATATCTTGTTCAGAAGCACAAGTTCCTAATATCAATATCAAAATTCTTATTTATTTAGCTACTATAGGTTAAATCTGTGAAACATTTTATTTTTCTATTGAGCTTCCTAATATGTGGTTAGGGTTTTTAATCCATGGCTAACCGGAGCAACCGTATCTTTATTATCCATATACTCATTTTTACTCTCTCCTTTTACAGTTTGCGCTTTTCACTTGTGCTTCAGTGAGCTGAAATTGGATCCGAATGTGGAGCGCTGGTCGGTGACGCTTTTGCGTCTATCCCAAAACAAAAGGCATTTGGATCGTGCTGTGCTTAGCAAATTTTGGGAGACACTGGACACGTAAATACCCTTTAAAATTGACGAAACTATCGAACATATATTTAATAAACTAATCTTTTGCAGATATATGCTTAAATATAAGCCCGATTTAAGGTTTTAATACTGTGACAAGAACGTTTGGCGAGCAATTGTTTAGCATTACACAAATAAAAAAAAAAATTAACCAATGTTTATAATCCAGCTAGCTAGCTGATAGAATGTCCTGCACGGCTGTCGTTAAATGCACTTTTAAAACGTGCAATGGGCCCGATTAATTAAGCTAAAAGTTTGTTCAAATTGTACAATGTAAACTATGAAACAGAGCTAAGAAATATATAATTTCTATAATTAGTTGTAATAAAAAGTTATAAGATGAACCGTTGTTTGAAGACCTATAATATACGTAGAACCTTTAGATCATGGCTAGACCGACTTGGATTTTGATACTGATCAAAAATATTTATACTTTATGTCTGTCGGAGATGCTAACTAATGCCCGTTACTCACCATTTTTAAAATTTTTAATCCTTACAGGGAATAACAACTAAGAGTGCTCTAGTCGAGAGTGTCCAGCTAGGATATACCCTGAACCCAGCTCTTACATTCATTCAGAATTAATTATCAGCATTCATACATATAGACACACACATACTAACACACGCTGCTAGCTTGCCGCTTCATGCAATTGCGTTGCTTCCTCATCTTCCATTGGCCGCATACCAATTGACATTGGATATTTTCTTTGCTTAGGACATAAAGATGGCATATAAATGTGTGAGTATGCCAAATCCGAAGGTCATACCTGGGGTAGTTATCCAAAAAGTCTAATACTCTGTATGCTATACGAGAACATACATACATACATACCAAATGTGCTGCCTCTAGCTCCAATAACTTTCAAGAAATGTATCGATAACTCTGAACGGGACGAGATATCGATAAAATGAAATAAACTTGTATAGTCCCGGCACTACGAGAGCTCAACACCGACGACACTTCAATAAAATTCAACTTTTTCGGTAGCCAGTTTAATTGAAAGGTCATCAAATGCTCTTGATTCGTGCCGCAAAAACGCTGGCCGCAGTCGGTGGCAGCCTGCGTGCCATTGCCACTAGCAGTGCACAGCGCAGCGAGAATCTTTTCGTGCACCGCGACACGGTCGAGGATAATCCGAGCATACCATTCGAGTTTAGTGCGGAGAACAAGAAACGGGTGGACGCTATATTGAGCATCTATCCAGAGGGGCACAAGCGGGCCGCTATGATGCCGCTGCTGGACCTGGCGCAGCGCCAGTACGGCTGGTTACCCATATCGGCCATGCACAAGGTGGCCGCTATTCTCGGCCTGTCCAACATGCGCGTTTACGAGGTGGCCACCTTTTACACAATGTTTATGCGCAAGCCGACAGGCAAATATCATATTCAGGTGTGCACCACAACGCCCTGCTGGTTGCGCGGCTCCGATGAGATTCTTGAGCAGTGCACGAAGCAGCTGGCCATCGGCGTTGGCGAGACCACAAAGGATAACAAGTTTACCATATCCGAGGTGGAGTGTCTGGGCGCCTGTGTCAATGCACCAATGGTGTCCATCAACGATGATTACTATGAGGATTTGACTGCGAAGGATATGCAGGATATTTTGAGTGATCTAAGAGCTGATAAGATATCGCCACCTGGACCTCGCAACGGACGCTTCGCCAGCGAACCCAAGGGCAAGCCCACCTCCCTGTCCGAGGAGCCCAAGGGTCCCGGTTTCGGCATGCAAGCGGGTCTCTAAAGACGATTGATCCCTAGCTTTCTTCAACTGTACACACATACAATTTTCCTCCTTTGTGCGCCTCAAGCAACACAAGAAATACAAATACAGATTGTCGAACGACTGTTTAAAATGCAATAAACCTAAAACAACTTAAATTTAGAAAATGTAAATAATATAAAATTTGAATAGTATTTATCACATATCGCATAGAATTCATAATTTATTCATAAAAAACATTTACATCGAACAAAACAAAACAGGAGAATAGACAAAGCTATCAGAATGAGAATAATCATAAAACTAGTGGAAAGTGAAGTATAAACTAAGCCGCACCCATTTGCAAAATGGGAGTAAAGAGTTTATAGGCCTGCTCGATGTATTTAACAGCGGACAACATTTCGCCAAAGTATGTGTTGACCCTCGCTTTGCACTCATCCTGCTCAACGGCATCATTGGCATTGCTTTTGCTGCTCAGTAGAGCCGCATAGCGTTGTGTTAATCCCTGCAGATGTCCATTGAATTGCTTGCACAGATGCACAATGCCATCGACCTCGTTGGCGGTGCTGTGATGCGGCTTCACCAGCATCAGTTCGGCAATTTTATGCAGCTTGCACATTTCCAAAGCGCAGGCTTCGCTTAATGCATTGATGCTCTTCGCATAGGCCTGCTCCAGATCAGCTGCAGTTGCCTCTTCGGAGCTCAGCCAACTGAGCGACTGCGTCCAGTGACTGCAAAAAGAAAAATGCAGATTATTAAATAGTTTTAAGCAGATGAATCAGCGTTTTTGTCATTCAGTTGGTTAAGCAGTCTGTCAGTCTATCAGTCAGAGGGTAGTACATCTGTCAGTCCTTCACTTGGTTAATCAGTCAGTCAGTCAGTGCTTCCGTCAGTCAGTCAATCTATCAGTTGATTAAGTTAAAACAATAGTCAGCTTATCAGCCAGTCAGTCAATCAGGCAGTCTATCAATCAATGAGTTCGTCCATCACTCGGCCGCTCAATTAATCAGTCGGGCAATCAAGCAGTACGTCAATCAGGGAACCAATCAGTCACTCAACAAACCGTAGATTAAAATTAAAGTGAAACAATGGAGATTTAAGCCTAAGCTCATACCTTGCCACATCATCAAATTTAATGCCCAGCTCCGCATCCGCAATGGTGGCCAGCAAACGTTCGTTGAGCTCCACGGCTGCATAGTCGCCCTCGCTGTCGCACTCTAAATCTTCCAGCTCGAGCAGCTCCTTGACCTCACCAATGGTTTCCTGCAAGTGGCAATATGTAAATTAATACAAATGACAAATATTTGTACCGATTGATATTCCTTACCTGCAGTTCACTTAGAGCCTGTCCACTGACCGCATCCAAGAGCGTATCTAGTTTCAGCCGCGACTCCTTGGACAGTATTTCCAGCGCTTCGTAGTGCACCAAACCGCAGTAGTTCTCAAAGAGCACATCAAAGCGCAGTTGTGCCTTTTGCTTCTCGAGCTGTAGCAGCTGCATCGATTCCTCCATTTGATCGGCATCCTTTTTGGCCTCCAGCAGAATGGCACTCAAATTGGGACCATTCGACGCATCGAGTCCCAGTAATTTACGTTTGTTCAACAATTTAGGATCATTGTCCTGCAATATGGTCATCGTCTTCTTACCAATCCCCTCCAGCGTATCCAGTCCAGTGTTTAAAACTTTGGAACCCAACGTTGCCAGATTGAAAGCGGCTCCTCCGGCCGTATCCGGCTTTACCGCCTCTTTCTCCGTCTCCGTCTCTTCCTCTGCCTTTTTCCCGTCCTCTTCCCTTGACAGGGCTGCATTTTGGCGCGCCAGCTCCTCAGGATCGGGTACTCCAATAATCTGATTTAAACCCTGATTCACTTGATTTGTTATATTGCCCAGGCCTTCGCTGGCAGTGCTCAGCACGCCCCACAGACCACCCCAACCCCCTCCTAGGGAGGAGGCGGTGGAGGTAGAGGAGGGGACAGCAGCTGCTGGTTCAGCTGTGTTTTGTTGCTGCTGCTGTTCGACATGCACAAACTTGTCATCATCGTCGCCCCAGTCGTCCCAGTTGTCGTCCTCATCGCTTTGGTTCCAATCATTTGTGTTTTCACTTTGCTTATCCTGTTTTTTAGACATTATCTCGAGCGATTTCCACGTAGTTTTATTTACTAAGAATTATCGACATATATCGATAATTTTTGGTGCATATTTAACACAATTGTTGCTCACAGAAAATACCACTATTAGTTAGCAGTGCCTTTCTGAGTATTACAGTGGCGCGAAAATTCACCTGTACGACACACTTTCAAAATTGTGATCAATTTAAGCTTTTTAATTCATAAAATTTTGTATTTTGAAAGGAACATAGTAACAATCTAAGCATTTAAATTGCTTTAGGCAAACTTGAACACAAATCCGCCAATATTTTTAAGCGTTGCTCTTTTACAATATTTTTAATTATATGCAAGTTTATTGTAATTTTCTTTGAGCTTAACTAGTTCTACTCACAATGTTCAATTTTTAACTTCTTGCTAAAAACAATAAAATTATAATACCTTTTCGAAAAAAACCTGTACAACATTTTTTTAAAATTGTATGTGATCTTGGCCTATTTAACTAACTGTAAGCAGGTCAAGCTTGATGGGTTAAGTTTAATAGTGCCCAAAAATGTTAATCGTAATAGGTTTTTTTTTGCAATGACGTAATTAAAACAAACTGTGGCTTTTACATAGTTATAAAATCGAACTAACTGAAAACTCACTGACACACTCATGTTATTTAAAGCTTGCTTACAATTCCTTTATTTACAGCCAACAGCATCTTATAAACATACACATACATAACCTCAAATTGTGCTGTCACCCAACAACAACAACAACTGACTGTTGCTCTTATTAGAATTACATAAATTATTGGAGAAACTTGTGTCACCTGCGCCGTTGGAATGCCTAACTTGAGCTTCCACTCCGATGCCTTGGTATTCACACACGCACTCACACACACACAATTTGATGTTCAATGCATACAAATTGAATTGATATTAGTTTGTAAAATATTTAGGCATTAAAATGGCATATGTATGGTGTGTGTGTGTGTGTGTTCGTGTATTGATATTTGTATTGGTGTTGTTCTGTCCTAGTTTATTTTGTGCAAATGTTTTCTATGCAAATCTTTATTTTTGCTTGCTTGTGCGAAAGAGATGGCAACTGTTCCAATTTATTCGATGTGGAAATAAAGTTACCGTTACGCAAAGAATTGTTTAAAATTTAAATTGTTACAAATTTGTTTTCTTTTTATACTTTGATCCCAAAAAAAATGGGGAATGTCAGTCTGTCCGTCCGTCTGTATGAACACGCGTTTCTCAGAGACTACAAAAGCCAGAGACTTTATATTAAAAATATAAGTTCTCTTAGTGCAGGGTCAATGCAAGTTTAACATTTATCGATAAATTAAGATTCCAGAGCAGTGTTTTTAAGGTATAGCTTAAAAGTTATAAGAGGTAGAGGCACCAAATTTGGTATGTATGTATATTCTCCTATGGTAACAAAGGTTAAGTACATTTCACTTTTTACCTCTAGTTGTAAATGTATCTATGTGTCCTACAAATTTCATTACGATCATACGATTGAATGTAACATAATTTGGGGCCAAAGGAAGAAGAAGAATCAAAGCAATTGCACTACGCGCGCAGCCAGCAGCTTGTGTTTGTATGTGTGTGTGTTTCAATGTATGAATTATAAATGTAAGAACTGGGTTCAGGGTATCTCCTAGTCGGGCACTCTCGACTAGAGCACTCTTACTTGTTTTGTGTGGTTTTGGATAACTTAACAGACTTGCTTTAAGAATTTGATCAAATAAATTGGGTAAGAGTCTAGACTGATGGCAAATATGTATGTATATATTTAATACCATGAATATAATTAATATAATAATTTATGTTCATATGAATATTAATTGAATTCTCTCTTTTATCTGTGCGATCTTACTTATGCGCTCAGTACACGAATTTTAACCAGTAATTGCTTTTTATTAACCGCTATGATTTGACAATTTTGTCTTACAAGTTTAATGACCGTTTCTTTTTGTTAACTTTTGAAATCAATTACGAAAGGTTATTTACTTTAAAGAATGGAAACTTTACGAGTTGAAATCACCGGTTGAGAATTAAATACATATGTACATAAGAAATTATTTTAAAAATAAATAATTACACATATAAATGTTAAAACAAGTATGAGTGCTATAGTCGAGTGCCCGAATAGGATATAACCTGACCTTTAATTGATTGTGGGTGTCTCTATTAGTATAAAAAACTATACGAAAAGTGATTTTGTGGTGTTTCATTTTTCTGTCAAAAATCACGCCAAAAGTGACAAAAAAATTGACTTGTAAAGTGCCCAAACAACGAAAAGTTCCATATAAATGACATTTCCGGACTTCAAACTGCCACAACTTTGTCAAACCTGAACCGATTGTCAATCCCGAGGCCATTTTGATCATTATTCGGCATTTAGTTTAATTCTACATCTCAAGTTTATGCATTTTTGAAAAAAAAAAATTTATGATTTTTTTTGACAAAAAAGCATAAGGGGGGACCCTTACCAATTTTGATTTTTCAAAAAATAGAATCTTGAAATTTTACGTTTAATTGATTGTGGGTGTCTCTATTAGTATAAAAAACTATACGAAAAGTGATTTTGTGGTGTTTCATTTTTCTGTCAAAAATCACGCCAAAAGTGACAAAAAAATTGACTTGTAAAGTGTCCAAACAACGAAAAGTTCCTTATAAATGATCTTCGCAGACTTCAAACTTCCACAACTTTGTCAAATCTGAACCGATTTTCAATCCTGAGGCCATTTTGATCATTATTCGGCATCTAGTTTAATTCTACATCTCAAGTTTATGAATTTTTGAAAAAATAAATTTTTGGGTTTTTTTTTCGAAAAAAGCATAAGGGGGGACCCTTACAAATTTTGATTTTTCAAAAAATAAAATCTGGAAATTTTACCTTTAATTGATTGTGGGTGTCTCTATTAGTATAAAAAACTATACGAAAAGTGATTTTGTGGTGTTTCATTTTTCTGTCAAAAATCACGCCAAAAGTGACAAAAAAATTGACTTGTAAAGTGCCCAAACAACGAAAAGTTCCTTATAAATGATCTTCGCAGACTTCAAACTGCCACAACTTTGTCAAATCTGAACCGATTTTCAATCCTGAGGCCATTTTGATCATTATCCGGCATCTAGTTTAATTCTACATCTCAAATTTATGAATTTTTGAAAAAAAAATATTTATGATTTTTTTTGACAAAAAAGCATAAGGGGGGACCCTTACCAATTTTAATTTTTCAAAAAATAGAATCTTGAAATTTTACGTTTAATTGATTGTGGGTGTCTCTATTAGTATAAAAAACTATACGAAAAGTGATTTTGTGGTGTTTCATTTTTCTGTCAAAAATCACGCCAAAAGTGACAAAAAAATTGACTTGTAAAGTGTCCAAACAACGAAAAGTTCCTTATAAATGATCTTCGCAGACTTCAAACTGCCACAACTTTGTCAAATCTGAACCGATTTTCAATCCTGAGGCCATTTTGATCATTATTCGGCATCTAGTTTTATTCTACATCTCAAGTTTATGAATTTTTGAAAAAATAAATTTTGGTGTTTTTTTTTCGAAAAAAGCATAAGGGGGGACCCTTACCAATTTTAATTTTTCAAAAAATAGAATCTTGAAATTTTACGTTTAATTGATTGTGGGTGTCTCTATTAGTATAAAAAACTATACGAAAAGTGATTTTGTGGTGTTTCATTTTTCTGTCAAAAATCACGCCAAAAGTGACAAAAAAATTGACTTGTAAAGTGCCCAAACAACGAAAAGTTCCATATAAATGACATTTCCGGACTTCAAACTGCCACAACTTTGTCAAACCTGAACCGATTGTCAATCCCGAGGCCATTTTGATCATTATTCGGCATCTAGTTTAATTCTACATCTCAAGTTTATGCATTTTTGAAAAAAAAAAATTTATGATTTTTTTTAACAAAAAAGCATAAGGGGGGACCCTTACCAATTTTGATTTTTCAAAAAATAGAATCTTGAAATTTTACGTTTAATTGATTGTGGGTGTCTCAATTATGATAAAAAACTATACGAAAAGTGATTTTGTGGTGTTTCATTTTTCTGTCAAAAATCACGCCAAAAGTGACAAAAAAATTGACTTGTAAAATGTCCAAACAACGAAAAGTTCCTTATAAATGATCTTCGCAGACTTCAAACTTCCACAACTTTGTCAAATCTGAACCGATTTTCAATCCTGAGGACATTTTGATCATTATTCGGCATCTAGTTTAATTCTACATCTCAAGTTTATGAATTTTTGAAAAAATAAATTTTGGTGTTTTTTTTTCGAAAAAAGCATAAGGGGGGACCCTTACCAATTTTGATTTTTCAAAAAATAGAATCTGGAAATTTTACGTTTAATTGATTGTGGGTGTCTCAATTATGATAAAAAACTATACGAAAAGTGATTTTGTGGTGTTTCATTTTTCTGTCAAAAATCACGCCAAAAGTGACAAAAAAATTGACTTGTAAAGTGCCCAAACAACGAAAAGTTCCATATAAATGACATTTCCGGACTTCAAACTGCCACAACTTTGTCAAACCTGAACCGATTGTCAATCCCGAGGCCATTTTGATCATTATTCGGCATTTAGTTTAATTCTACATCTCAAGTTTATGAATTTTTGAAAAAAAAAAATTTATGATTTTTTTTGACAAAAAAGCATAAGGGGGACCCTTACCAATTTCGATTGAATCAAGCATTTGTGAGCTGTCTGCTTTAAAAATGAAGACCATATATAATAGTAAAGTGAGATTTTATTTATCTAGCAAAAGCCTGCTGAAGCTTTAACTGCTTCTGCACATTGTGCCACATATACATATCTAATTGTGCTCATAAATAAGAAACGAACTCAAATAAAATTCGGTTGTCAGCTGAAAGTTTGTTCGGTGCTAACCAGCATATAAATTTGACAGGAACGCAAAATTAACAAACCAAGACAATTTACCTAGCTCACACACACACACACACACACACACACCTTGGCATAAACAAAGAATTTTCATAAACTTGCTGCATACTTTTAGGCAGCCATCCGCACACACACACACACACAGCACACGCACACATATAGAGAGAGGGAGAGAGAGGGAGCGAGACAACCGCACGCATATTTCGTCAAGGAGGCTGCCATAAAATGCGCACAGCCAAAATTGTATCTTCGAGCTGGCAAAATGAGAGCCAGCAGCAGCAACGTTAGAAAATAAAAGCAACAAAGCGCAACTAGTCGAATAATTGTTGTTGTTGCTGCTGCTACTCCCCCACACCTCTCCCACCCTCTTTACCCAGCCACTCGAGTTCCCTCTTGCCTGTATGATTAATTTTTTAATTAAAAATTGTAAGCATAGCATTGAATGACAGCATCAGCATCAGCGCTGCGAAAACATTTGCATTATTACGTTTACCTCAACCGCTAATATGTTGCCAACCAAAAAAAAAAGAGAATGAAAATCACTTTAATTTCTTAATATCAAGTATACGACAGGTATGTGGGGCTCTTCATATACATGCACTATGGGGGCAAATAATCGCTTCTCTGGAACAAAGCATATTTTAAATGTGACGGCTGTCATATTAATATTAAATTAATTATTTATCCCCCAAATCTTACACTTTTTGAATACATTGAATATATGTGATGTATGTATATATAATAGTATCGCTCTTTAAGTTGTAAGTAGAAAACTTGCCCCACAAATATATAAATAACATATTTAACTAACTAGTAAGTTTGATTTTTTTATATTAAAAAAGAAAAAAATGTTGCTTACAATAACTCCATTTGAATCCGCTTGTATTACTCCAAAACGACATCATTTTTTTTGACCAATAAATAATACCGCAATAATACTTAAAATTGTTTAGCTATCAATTTATTCCCAAAAATTGTCTAATTTGTACCACAGTGCATTGGCATGCATTCTGACCCCAGCAATGTCAATTTCAAGCACTTGACGCAATTTCCTTAAATGCAAATTTACCTTCCAAGTGGCAATTGCCAGAGAGAAAGAGAGAGAGAGATAGAGAGACAGAGAGAGAGAGAGAGAGATTGAAATATGCCACGCCCACTTGCCAAAATAATTGCATGTTCGTTGTCTTGTACAAGCTCTTGTGCCAAAAATTAAATGTAATATTGCCAGCAGTCAGACAATATTATTCACTTGCATTGCCAAAGTGAATTTCTGTCTAAATTTAGTTGCCTGAAATGTAAGCACACACACGCACACGCACACACACACTTGCAGACACTGTGCAAAGCTGTGTGAAAAGCTCACTTAATAGCGGTAAATTTAGAGTATATATTACAAATGCTTATTAAAGCTAGTTGGCAAACTCGAGAAACTCATTAATAATTGACTATTTTAGTTTCAATTAACCTGCTTCAAGCTGTTATCGATCAACTATTCCTAGTATGTATCAATATCCCCAAATTGCCTTCAATCACAAAAATGTGTGCTTAAATACACAAATCTTCTTTGTGGCTTATCTTTAATTGTTCTCTTGTTATCGTTATCGATTACATTTTTTAACTATCGATAGTCTTATAACACTACATTTTAAACAACTGAAGTAATTCAAATTTTTTGTTCCTTTACTGTTATTGTTAACGTTAGAGTCCCCTTTGCCAGTTTAACCTTTTAATACAGTGCAACATTTTTTATAGCATACTTTTCAGTGTCCCAAATATGTACAAATATACATGCATATGTATCTTCGTAGAGGAAATATTTGTTGCTTTATTTGAACTTGATTTTATTAAGTTACTGTTACCAAACGTTACGGTTTCATTCATATCGTCTTCTTTACCCGTTAAGCTCATTGAAGTTTCTGGGTCTCTTGAATTGATTTACAGCATGTTTCGGCGGCACTCATATTTAACTCAAGTTATTCACAATCAAAATTGTTTTAACTGTGCACAAATAGACGAGACCACAAAAATCAAGCGAGGGGTCAAAGGCAGTCTTATAAATAGCACAAGCACACACTTATGTGATAGGCGAGGGTCTATATTGGCCTAAATACATGCATATGGCTATGTGTGTGTGTGTGTGTGTGCATGTGTGTTTTTCTCAGGCAAAGGACATCTTTGTCATTTTTGCCACAAGCAACTAATAAAGGAGCTCATCATTGTTGTTGCCTGCCTTGCCTGCCTGCCTGCCTGCTGCCTGCTGTCTGTTGTACAATGTTATTGATACCTCAGCTTCCGTTTGAGCACACACACACACACACACTTTCACATACAAGGGAACCCTTTTTGGGCGATTCCCTCAAGTCTTTACTTCTGCTACCCTTTTTGCGGGGTGCAACTTTGAGCCGATGACAATAAAGCAAACTTCCAGCTGTTTATTAACATGTTTCTTTGTCAATATATATGCATATATATATATATATATATATATATATATATACATTCATCTTGTATAAATACACACACACAAACACACACAGATATCCTCAACTGATGTTGATAGGCAAGTGTGTGTCTGTTTACAAGTTTCGTCTTACAAGTGAAAAATTCCTTTAGGCCAAAGTGTGCATTAAGAAGATTGTTTTACTATTGTTGTAATACACACACACACCACACACACACACACAGAGAGACCAAAATACCTTAACTACATGACATCGCATTGGCAGACAAGACAACTTGCCTGCAGCTTCGTTTGTTTCCTTTCTCTTTTGCAACAGTCGCCCTTCCTCACTTTTACCCATCCCTGTTTGTATACCCTGTGTTAAAATATATAGGCGGGTAGTTTCAAATTGAGCATATATTTAACTTACTCAACGTTTTCTTGCTTGACCTGAAGTCCTATTTTAAGCTGCGAATTTTGATTTTGTGTACAGAAAATTAATTCAAGTATCGCTTAAAATAAAACGTAGTCCATCTAGATGAGTTTGTCAAAAATATTTTGTAAAACAAAAATATTGTACATTTTAAATATTTTTGTAATGCATTATTTATTTTGTAGCTAAATTATAATACTCTCAGCATGAATATAAAGTTTATTTTTCTTCTGTGTAAAATATTTTATTTTAAATTTAAATTTTTTCCAACTCGAAGTAGTTTGTTTTTTTGTGGCAGATGTCGATTTGTTTTTCAATTGTTGAACTGTATGTGTTAGGTCAATTCTTGACTGTTGACAGGGTATCTTGAAGTCGAGCAGTCTTACTTGTACTCTCTCTCTCTGTCTGTCTCTGTCTAGCATGCTGTCATTCCACTCAACAAAAGGATTCAAATTTCATTAAATCTCATACAAAAGTATCAAAATGCCATTGTTGTCATGACGCTCTACACCCACACACACTCACACATACACACATTGCACTTACGCCCCCCGTCCGCCATCCCCAGCGATGGGTCCTTGTCGACACCAAAAAGTAGCAGCATCTGCAGGCTGCTTTACTCTGTAGGCGTCTCTGGATACATATATTGGTAACTGCTTTTACTTTGGGCCTTTTATTCGATTTACGTTTCCACTTGCTCAAATTTGTTTAGTGTATGTGTGTTCGTATGTGTGCTAGTGAGTTTTCTTGAGCTTAGTGCTAAGGCATTGATCGCTATCATCTATAATGGAAAACTTAATAGACTAGACAACACTTTGTTGCAACAAGAATCCAACATTAAATTTCCTACAAGTACTTCGTGATAATCGCAAACAAATCGCAAAGCAGTTAACTTTTTTTTCTTTATTTATTTTTTTAACTTGTTTCAGCATTAGATGCTGCATTAAGTTTACTTAAATCAATTACAAAATAAATCGCATATTCACAGTGGCTCCATATTTTAAGAATTTGCGAAAGCGAAATTAATCAGTTGATTAAAATTCGTTAAATAGTATTATCAAAAGTTCTAGTATTGACGATACATTTTCTGTTCTTCAAATGCATAAATTATTTTTTTTTCGAATTCGGCTTTTATTAAAAATGAAGAAGATCGAATTTAGATTACTGCAAATGCAATATTGTTTGCTGAAAAAAACTTAGGTTAAGCAACCTGTTACTTAATTTATTCAGTTTCTTAAACCGTTTACTTTACTTTTAGCATTTTGTTGGACTTTAATTATATTTCTGTTTCTATCATGTTACTTTGCTGTTATTAAAATTTCTGCGAGCTGTTTAAACCGTTTTCTGTTATGTAACAGTATTTACTTTAAATGTGCGCTTTTACTGTACAGTGTACACACAAACAGCACATTTCACAAAAACATTGTTAGCATTACTTTAACTTGTAACTTAGCCTTCGCACTCAATGTTGTTGCTGCTGTTGTTTTTCTACCATTTCTTCTGTAATGCCTTTTATTTACTTTTGCCGCAGTGTCGGCAATTAGCTGTCATTGCTGGCATTGCTGTCATTATTTCTTTTACCTGTCAGCAACTTATGCGTTCCCATTACTTTATTCACTAATTTACACATTTGGTAATTTACAAGTCTACTTAGAGGCTGCCAGCACACAGGCAAGAGAGCCCTGGAACACACGCAATTATTTCAATCAACAGTGTCGCGAGTGTCGCACACAGCCTTCAAAATTTGTGTCTGTATGTGTGTGTGTGTGTGTGTGTGTGTGTGTAGAGTGTAAACGCCTAATCACGCACCCACAAGTCTCGAGCTGCCACCCAAAAAGCCACCCTGAACATGTCTCTATCATTTCAACTTTTGGCAAACAAACTTTTCAAATTGCTTTCGTATTAAAAATCACTAAAATACGTTTTTCGCATCGCTGCTTACAGCGTATGTATGTGTATTATGTGTATGTGTATGTATTAGTGTATGGGTGTATGTTGTCTGTTTGCTTACGTTAAGTGTCATTAAGCTTTTGTCAACTCATCAGCGTCGCTTGCTGCGTCGTTTGTTATTGCAAAAAGTTAAGCATATCAAAAACATAAATTCATCCACAAAGATGCCATTAATTTAATAACTATGCACGACTTGCAGATGCCCTGTGCACATTTTTTGTTAAGCTTCTGACAATTTAAACTGCATTAAAAACCAAAGTATATTACACCAGTGGAGTATGCTTGATTTTGTAACACCCTGTACATCATTTTGAACTTGACTTTCAAATTTATATACAAACCTATCCATACAACCATTATATTAAATCTCTGTTTCGAGACAAATAGACTCTAAAATTGCATATACCCCTTGCATTTGCTTTATTTGCTTTATATATATTTTATATATTCATCATTTTCACACGCCTACACGAATTGAGCATACCCATTGCACCGATCTTTGTTTACAGCGCATAAAGATTAATTTAAAGTTCAATATTTTCTGTTTATACTGCTTTTAAGTCCATGTCGACTTATCTCTGCCATTCCACTCGTTACATACAGTTACAATAATTAAATACACACCTTGCTTTTATTCATTTTCTAGGGCATATATAGCAAACATCTGCTAAGCAGCTGATTGGATTGAAGCCACTGCTGCTCTTATTCCTCGGCAAAAGCTTAGCACAGCCACAAATGAGTATCGAACATTTCAAACAAAGTTGACCACAGTAAAATTGCTGTAAACAATATGAAAACTCAGCAACAATTTTATAAGCTAGCTGTAAACTGAAGTTAAAACCGCAAATCATTGGCTCAACACGTTTGCTGTGCTGCAGCCTGTAGCTCAAATAAAAGGACCGACCAACCCACAAATTATTATTACACATATGCCATGTGGGACAAACAAATTCTTATTGTTTGTTGCATTTGATTTCACATTTCATTTAAAGTCGATTTTGACAACATTGTCTAGCATGGTGTGAAGGAAATTTAAATTGTTCAAATATTGCAAATATATTGAGAAACAAAAAAGTTGTTTTAATGAAATTGTCTGAGCATGCTTATATAATGCTAAAACTTATAATTAGTAAGTTTGGTCGAGCTATATCAAAAATGCTTTCTTCTATGCGTTGCAAACTTCTGGCCAAATTTATAATACATATGTATGTATGTAAGTATGTACATATATCATATATTAAACTTGAATAATTACAGGTAATACTTTGCGAGTGGTGAAAGAGAATAAAATGTAAATGAAAGAGCAGCAATCATTAACTGAAAATCTAAATTAAATATTTAATGTGTCCTAACACTCGTTACTCACCAGTTACATTTATTTGCAAATGTATGTATGTATGTGTGTACTTACATTTATTTGCATATGCATGTACGTATTAAATACATTCATACGTATGCATGCATGTATGTATGTAAGTAATTCGAATCGACTGATGACGCTGATCACGAATCTGTTATACAAGAATACATATACGTAGACATGTATGTATCTATGTACATACATATATGTAGTACTATATAAAATTCATATTAATATACAATGTTTATCGAATCTATATCAGATCTTTCGTTGCTGACGGTCGTGTTTTGTTTCGCTCCGCCTAATTATTTAATTTTCTGTTCTAAAAGGAAAGTATTTGTGTATTTTGTAATCAATTCCGCGCAATCAATGCTGTATCCGTGTTAATCGTTTGATTTTTGATTTTGTGCATTTATTTGTTTATTAACAAATTGAAAATTATGTAAATTTGCTTTTTCTGCTGGCTCTGATATGATACTTAAACTTTGTGCTGACTCTCCCTGTCTGCACCTTTTACAACTATTAAGCCATTCTCTTGAGCTTGGTGAGTTTCCATCTGTCTGGAAAGAATCGTTTTATACGTATTCACAAGAAGGGGTCTAAATCAGATGTTTCGAATTACCGTTGCATCTCTAATGTATTAAGTAAATGACTTGGGCATTTTCTTTGTACCGAACGTATGTTTTAAGTGCCACATATCAGTTATTTCAAATAAAGCCATGGGTGTCCTTGGTTTTATCAAAAGATGGTCTATAGAATTCACCGATCCTTACACCACCAAACTACTGTATGTCTCTCTTGTCAGGCCTATTCTAGAATATGGTTCCTGTGTTTGGTCTCCTCACTATTTTAAATTCCAAGATCAACTTGAATCCGTTCAAAAACATAGTCTTTGCGGACTCAACTGGGACCCTTCTAGATATCCTTTTGATAATGTATGTTATTATCATTACTTTAATTATTTTTAAATATTATTTTAATTTTTATTCTAACAGTTTAATTAAATGATTAAATTTAATTAAATTTAGTTTATTTAATCATTTAATTAAACAAGAGCAACAATATGTACGTATGTATGTACATATGTATAACATACAATCATATGTAAATAACTTTGGGCATTCGGACAACACATATGTACATATGTATGTACATGTACACATATGCATATATACATACATATTGTGTATACAAATCAAATTTGGATCATACATACTATATAAAAATATATTATAAATGTAGAAGTATAATAATATTTAATAAGTTATGTTAAACGGATGCAATAAAATCCTAAGAGATGCGCGTATGTACAGTTGTACACTACATGTACATACATAAGTCAGTATTGGGTCGGGTCGGGCTTTACTTAAAATTAGGCCCGTTTTCATCACTCCAATTAATGTAATGCCCCTTTCTAAATTCCACATTGTTGTCGATTCATCGATGTTTTTTATTTGCAAACAAGCCCATCGATGCGAGTGCTGTGTTACATTCGATAATTTTCGAGATCTAGTTCAATTGCACAAGATTTAAAAGTGTGACGTCACAGTGCGAGAGCCCAGTATTCGCATATAACATTATTTTGCAGAGAAAACAACTTTATTTTTGTCAAAGGATAAGTTGTGCTGGAATTACTGATGGGTGGCAATTTGAAACACAAATTTTCAATATAAGTGATCAAGATGAACCAGTTTTTAAAAATGTACAACATTTAGCCAACTCTTTTAAGTTTACTGCTCTCGTGTAAGCTATCGATACTCTATCGATAAATCTGAGTACACCCGAGTGGCTCTATTTGCGAATGGTCATTCAATAAGTTAGCTGCGTAGTTCAGTATTTGCCATCGGTCGTAGACTGCGCGTTTTCTGGGAAATATTGTTTTCCGAGAACAAAATTTGACATTGTGAAATAATCATACATCTATATATGTTAACAATGGAACTCCAAGGGTCTTTAGAACCCACAACGATTGATAAATTGATCGAATTTATTGATTTTCATAATGAGGTGACATTAAGGCGTATTCTGACCTTTACAAAGGAGTTACTGAATACCAGCAACAGTGAAAATCATAAATTAGCTTCAAAGTTGATTCAGAAGCTAATTGTCGGCATAATAGCTGACACAGCAGAAATCGGCGAAGGCGCCGCTATATCATATATACACGATTCTCAAATGGTGGTCGATTTGCTCCGCTGTGCGCTAATGTTGGGCAGCCACTGTCCAAGCGAGGGGAAGATGCTGCTGACTCAGCTCGATGGCAGAATACTTGCTCACTTACTTAACGATATTATGCGCGAATCGGGAGATGAATGTGTTTTACTATCTCCACAGCTGTACTCGCACATTCAACAACTGCTGCAGTCAAAAGAGAGCGAGCAACGCAGATCTGGGTATATTTTATTAAAAAATTTGTGTGACATAATTGAGAGGAGCCCCACCTCTCACAATGGACAACAAGAGAGGAAGGCACTAACTGTCAGAGGACAGAATTTATGCTGCTATATAACATTCATGGAATGCCTGGAAGAGGATCATTCAGATGAAACATTCACCACAATGGGAACTCAGTTATCTATTCTAAAGGGGAGAATCCGGGAAGAAAATTGGATGCGCGCCTTATATATCAGATTGTTGCAGAACAATAATATTCTAGTGGTACGTTGGACCCTTGAATTCATAATGGAGCACATTACAGCAGCTGAACTCAGTGAACTCTGCTGATAGATTTCCTCGCAGCAACCAACAGAATGGAACTCCACAACCTCGAAGCTTATTTTCTATCAGATCAACAAATGATTAAGTTTTATCATCAGTTTGACGTTGAGCTGTTTATCGAGGCGCTTTCACAAGTCTCTTGGCTTGATGTTCCCCTGCTCCACTGGCTAGATTGCTTTGAGCAAAGAATATTTCCCGTTATTTGCAAGGAGTCATTCTTTAAGTTCATTGGACTTGTATACAAAATACAAAACCCAAAACTTAAACGAAAGGCATCCGATCACATCTTTGTGCATTTTAAGGTTAGTTAATTGCCTTTAAAATTCAATTTAACTAAACTGATCCAATTATCCATTTAATTTCAGAATACTGGCGATTGTTTATTTTTGGGAGAATTAGTGACAGTGTTAGAGATGCTGCTGCCTATTTCGAATCCAGATATTTTGAGTAAGATATTATTCAAAATTCACAACTGCGAAAACACAATCGAAGAATTTCAATCTTTAACTAAACGTTTCTTTGATTGCCTTATCAACACAATGCATAACTTCCAAGCCTGGGCTTGGTTGCATTACATACTGGTGGGAGTTCCAAAAACTCAACGTGGTTGGTTGCGTCTTTTAGGAATTAATATGCTTGATATTGATAAATACTTAGAGTTCTATCGTTCTGAGTACAAGGTTAAATTCGAATGGAACAATGAACAAGAATTGCTGAAAGAATTAATATTGAAACTGGACTGCAAAACAGAGGAAGAACAATTGTTTCTAAAGGAGCGAAGCCTCGAAATATTTTTGATATCGAATGTGAAAACTTGGCATCAACTCGAACAGATGCATTTGAATCTAATTGAATGTTTGAATAATGGTACAATCTACACATTTAAGTACTTGGTAAAGCTTTTGGGATCGCATAACGAAAGGCTGCAGGATGAGAAAGTACTTGAAACAATTATCGACTTCATCAAGAAACATTCAATAAAGTATAAATTGTACGGTTAAATTAACTATATTCCATAAATGTGACCAGCTAATATTTCATTTTGAATTTTACAGCGATGACACAATTGTAAAATATGCACTTAAATACCTTATTCCTGCTGAAAGGGAAAAGCTTTTGGAGACAGTTTTTGACGTTCTTGAAAATTGTGAAAAGATCGATATCATTTTTTTGAATGAAGATTTAATTCCGCTATCTTGGGCAACAAAGTTATTACTTTATTACGATACCAAATCAGGAATTGAGCGGTGAGTTATTATTTGTTACTGTTTGTTGCTGTAAGTATTGTAAATTTGCATTCTTTTTATTATTTAAAGCATCGAGGACGCATATTTAAACAAAGAATTTAAGCCTCGTACTACGTCTTTTCTCGAATTAATGCTTTTGCCAAAAAGTAAGTTATATGAAATAGTCGATGAAGTGTTAAGGATCAATCAGGATATCACTAAAAAGGATCAGCTATTGGAAAACTCCAAAGACCACAGAGCTCAAATGAGGATTGTTACAGTTTTGCAACACATTTTGTACCCAACAGACTATTGGTCTGATCAGCTGTGGACGGCCCTGTTGGCCCCAAATAACCATCTGAATATTAGGTACATCTACGAATACTTGGTGGCAGCACAATTGCCTCAGTTCGAGCTTCTACTGGAGAAACTGAAGACGTTATCCACCCTCCAAACCAATCAACAAGATTCGGTTTTATCAGTTGTGCATATATATTGTTTACGCAACTGGGAGTCCCTAAAATTGGAACAGCTACAGAAAGTCTTTCAAATAATTTGGCAACAGTTGATATGTGCAAATTTGCAGACTATTCAATTTGCGCAGTTGGTACTAAACAAACTAGCTGTTAAATGTGAGGAGGACAGGTAAAAGCAATCAGATATCTTGTGAATATTGATCTTTATATCTATTTATAACTATTTCCCTTTTTGTAGTGTCGACCTCTCTGAAGCACCTTCTATAAAAGCAGCACTAAACTTGGCTGTTATGGACAAGGATTTGGAGCTTACCATAGAAGCACGCATTATGCTAGCAGATATCGAGCTAATATATGCCTATGTATTTTTATACATGACAAACTCCCCGTTTGATGAATTTTATTGTCCACATTTAGGTATTATCGACAGGGAAAAATTGAAAATGTTACGAAGTGCTTTCAAAGACAAAAGTTGTGAATTAAACAGCAACAAGTCTCTGGGGTCATCGAAAATTAATTAATGGCGTTACATAGATCATAGGTAAGCAGTTTCACAAATGTTATCTATAAACGATTAACAATATTTTTATATTTACAGGACAACTACTTGAAGTAAACCTTAAACATTGTCAAAGTAAATTCTGCAAAATTCAGTTGATGAATATCTAAAGGGATTTTCGGATATATTTTATTTCTTAATCACATACATATATTATTATACTCATACATATATACTTACAAGGGAACATATTTAAATACACATTATCATTATCATTACCAGTTGTTTTCATTCATTGTTATCCAGTTTTTAACACATCTCTGATCCATTAAAGTATGTACAATTTTAAGTTTTATATGATATCCTGACCATACAAATGTGTTATTATGCTTTTAACATTTTGGCAAAAAAATATCATTGTTCCTTTAGGAACAACCCCTCGCTTTTTATACCCCGTACCCAAAAATGTATAAAAGTGGTCTTTAACAGGAATGAAGTATATATATTCTTGATCAGTATGTATATACTCATATAGCATACAGAAGTAAAGAACATTCGACCTTTTGGATGCCTCCTCCGACCCCCCAGAAATCGTAAAACACGTAATTTTCGGATTTGACATACTTTATGCGTCATCTTTACATCTTACAAGAAGCAAAGAAATTGCATGAAGCGCGCAGCTAGCAGCGTGTGTTTGTGTGTGTATCTATGTATGTATGAATGCAGATAAATAATTATGAATGAATGTAAGGCCTGGGCTCAGGGTATATCCTAGTCGGGCACTCTCGATTAGAGCACTCTTACTTATTTATCTTACATTATTTAAAATATTTGTTCTCAATTTTATAAACTGAAAATTGCGATATGTGATTTAAGGATTTCCGCTGGCTATACTCTCAGATTTTATTTAATACAAATTCTTACTTACTGCTCATAATTGCCCAGAAATGGTGACCAGATCTCTCAACCGAATGTTGCAGCCCGCTATCCACGTAGGAATAAATCGTATGCTCATATGCTACATCGGCTATATCAATAACCGGAGAGACGGACGGAAGGACGGAGGGACGGACGGACGGACAAGAAATGCAATTTTAATTAGCGAAACGTGCGACAAACGCACGTAGAACGCATAACCGCAAGATGGTGCTGCAATTAGGCAACTGAGCGAAGTTCAGCAATCTGCATTGCTGTCAATCCAGACAGTCAAGCAGTGTCAGTTCGTCAGTTCGTCAGTTCGTCAGTCAGTCAGTCAGTCTGTCAATTGCAACGTCATGGCTGTTACGTGCTGCTGCTTCAGCCAAACAAAATTATGTGGCCAACATTTGCTGGTGGCACATTTCGCGGGCAACTGCTGCAACTGGCGAGGGGAAAAGGGAAAAGGCGACAGGAGTCAGAAGTCAGGAGGGTACAGAGTAACTGCTGCCAGTCGTTTGTTTTGCAATGCCCAAATTACTTTATCGATTTGCCCAGTACGTTTGTACAATTCGGCGTATTGCATACATTACGAGGGGCAGCCCCAACAACAACAACAACTCCAACAGCATCCTTGCTGGACAAACCGACCACGCTAACGAGCCTCATTAGTGGCATGCGTGGAAATGTGGCAATGTGGCAATGTGGGATACGGTGAAAGGACGAGCAGCACAGTGGGTGCAGTCATCGTCCTGTTGACATGTGATCACCACGAACGTGATTTCTTATTCGGATTCGCCAAATGATGATTACCGCAGCGAAAGGGGTTATTTCGCGTCAGCGTTTGCTTAAGAAGCAAACAAATCCATTTAAGGACAAACTTTTTATAACTTGATAACACAAGCATTTCTTCAATGCAATACAACAACAAACGTACCGACTTATTTTTGCTTCTGTTAAGGTAAGAAAGTTAACAGTGTGTCTTTCCAAAATCAAAGATTATTATTTCTAAATTACATGGCCAATTTCAATTATTGCTGAAAACAAGTTACTAGTTTAACGGTTTTATGTATAAATTAAAAACATTTTTCTTCTTATAATCAAATTAAATAAAATTCTTTCAACTTCTAATGTTCAAAAGAATATTTCTTAAAAATATAAGCAATGTTGTTGTGAAAAGTTCAAACTATATATTAATATTTTTCCCTGAGTATATTATTATTAAAATATGTGGACAAATTCTGAAATCTAACATTTTTAATTAGAATCGGTTTTATAGACTTGCCAATAATTAAAAGTTATATATATTCCAAATGATACTTCATTTAAGCATTTATTTTTGTTTTGCTGTGAAAACTTAGCAGGCAGTATTGACTTCTTAACTGTGTCAACAAAGAATATTTGAATACGTATTTAAAGATGATCATTTCAAGAGAATTATATTGGAAATGCAACATAACTGTTTATCATAATCTTCAATTTTAGCATTAACTGCTAGCAAAATCATTGAATTTAACATACAAAAAAAAAACAAATTATTAAAATACAACTTGTTAAGGTCTTAGATGTTCTATACAAACCGACCGACATATTTTAACGAATATTCCTTGGATTTATTTTGTATAATTTAAGTAGTATTCTATTTTCTAATAACTATAATTATCAAATCGAAAAAACGATTTAAGCTAGCCAATTTGTGGCCATGAAAATTACCCAAATAGCATTGAAATATTCTCAGTTTTCATTTTCATCTCAACGGTTATTCAACATGCGAAACACAAACCAAACCACTAGTGAATGCCTTGAGGCAGTGGAAGGTGCAAGGTGGGTATGGGGAGGGGTGGCATGCGGATTGGTTTCATTATGACTGAAATCAATATTGAAATGCATTGAACTGTCTGAACGGAAAGTGCAGCAAATGCAAAACAGATGCTGTCTGTCAATTGAATTGCATTGATATGTCGTGCGAGTCTTAACACCATTAATTACATGACCAATGAGTCAATATTATGACAGTTTTGCAACTGAGACACCACTGAAACGCTGACAACGACGACGACGACATTGTTGTTGGCTTGACACAGCAACAGCGACAACAACAACATGTTCAATCAATTAATTAGGCACATTGGTTGGCCAGCTTTTGTTGCCAGATCGCGTTTCATGGCTATTTGGCAATTTGATTGATTTTATATTTATCTGAACGTTGTTGGGACGTTCTTATGCTTGTAATGGATAGTCAAAAAAGATGCATTATATAAGTACTTTGGGACCCGCTATTATTTCTTCTGAAAATTGTTATGCATAAATAAATATTGCAAAAATTCACATATAGAGTATAACAAATCTTGAACAACTATTCTAATTGCTTAAATATAATCTATTAATATTGGTTTGCTTGGCAATAAGTAAACTACAAATATTAGAAACAAATATTATTTTACCTAGAATTTTAGATTTGCTTAAGAAATTTAACTTTTTTATTAAATTAGTTAAAGACGATCAAGAAGAGAGTATACAGAATTAGAAGCCCATCTACATTTAAATGAGTTCTGTTAACGCAACACAAAAAAGCTCTTAATATTGAATAGAACGGTAAAGATAAAGTAATCTTATAATTCGCAAACGGCTCAAGCATTAACTTGTTCATGACACGCTTACTATGAAAGCAGTTAGTGAAATCTTTTTAACAGAATGTATTATATTGCGTATTTTATTTTACATATTTCAAATATGTATAATATGTTCACACTTTCTAAATAACTTGGAGAGTACTTCCAGTAAAATAATGTTGCCAAAAAAAAACAAACGAGATACATAATGACATCATTTAGATTAATCACTTCACTTATAAATATTCATCGCTATCCTCATCACTGTCCTCCGAAGTCTCCAACGATATGTTGCTGACCATAGTTTCGGGACAAGTTGGCTTGCCAACTGGAATATTCAGTTCATCATCTGATGGATTCAATTGCTTGCGCGACTGAAACAGGACCTTGCTGCGTTTCGATGTGTTCTGACCCGACGACTTGTTATCCTTGATCGTTGGGGGTTTCGGAGTATCCCTGTTGCCACACTGTGGCTTTAATGGTTTTTGTTGCGTAGTGGGTCGCGAATTCAATGGGTTGCGTTCCTTTGAGCAATGGGGTCCTTGGTAAGGACCCTCTTCGCCACAGTCTTGTGGATAGTTTGTCTCGGGCGGCTCCTGCTCGCGATAGTAATATCTATTGGGTATATCATCAAATGCATCGCTATTGTAGGACGCATCATCACCCAAGGACGAAGCAGTTGAAGATTTAGGACTTGACTCATAGTCGGTACTTATTTCACTTGCTCTCAACTGTGCAGATGATTTATTTTTTCGAGAATATTGTTTTTGTTGCACTGTTGCGACCATGCTTTGTCGCACAGTGACCTGAGCTTGCGGCCTGCGATTATCCTTTTTTAACTGAAACACATTGCTTGGATTGAACCTAGAAGGAACTGCTTGAACAACAGGATTGGGTGCACGATATGTCTGCATTTTGCGCGGCTTGCAAACAGGAGGAAAATCGTTTGCAATAGTCCTGTTTACAAATAGCTCCCTTGCATGCTGGTTTGTTGCATGTTGCCGAAACTTCTTGTCATCATTCTTTTTCGGGTGCTTCATCAACATTTGCAGTAGAATGGGCAGATCCTTGTGATCAAAGTTGCCGCCAAGATCGCGCTGCAGCTTCTCACGCGGCATCAGCGGCGACTTGTCGCCCGTTTCGAGTGCAAATGTTTCCATAGTATGCTTGTAGCCATACCAATTGAAATAGTCCACAACCAGATGATTGAGCAGTTGCAGCAATCCACTCTGTTCTGTATCACCACCACAGAGCGGTTCATCCATGTCCAGCATGTTCTCTTCCTGCATCACTTTGAGGACCTTCACATGCAATCCGCTGCGTAGCTCCTCCAATATTCCATTCCGCTCGAAATAAGATCGGATTCTGTTTTCGATTTGCTTTTCTGCCATTTCGTAAATAATCTAAATGCAATAGAAATTTTTAAAGCGACTAGGAATTTGATATGTTTGCTTCGGACGAATCGTTTTTTTACTAGATTGCTAAACTCTTACACCTTCTAATGTTATGAAACTTGACAAAAGGTTTACTTGGTTTTTGGTTTTTTTTTTTTTAAGTCTATAAAGTTTTTCTGTTATGCCTTAGCTCGTTAATCATGCAGATAACCTTGAGTTGGAGATTGCATAACATTAGCCATTAGCTAAACTTTGCATATTGTTGCCAAGTTTTCGGATCTGACTACTTAAGTGCATTGAACGACGGGTTGAATGGCTCAGCTTTATTGAAAATATTTTTTGACCAAGAGCTGTGTTTTGTTTTGGTAATTTAAAGTGTGTATTAAATATATTTAAAGCGCTTCAGTATCAATATTTTTGAAATGCTCAAATCATGCTAATGCAACTAATACATTGAAATTTGGTTAGAAAATAATAATAAAATGCTTGAATATATGGTAGTAAGTCTTTAATATTATTATTGTTATCATATTTATTATTTATTAGTATTTATTATTTTTTGTATAATTTTATATTGTGAAAGCCACCGATTGCAGCAATATTATTTGCATAAATCTGCTTGCACAAAACCGGACATATTTTTTTCAAGACAAAAACGCAGGACATAAGCAGAAAACAAAAACCAAATCAACCACACAATGAAACAAATTTGTATAACGAGCAACCAACAAGCAATTTTTGTCAGGAACCATATCGAATAGATAACCTTCTTCCTTAGCAAAAGAAAACTGCAACCGCTTTTTAGTATCGGGCAATCTCGTTTTGGATGCAGCTTAATGAGATGCTGCGCCTAATTAAACTTTGTACATACAACGGTTAAAGGTGCTCCAACATGCTGCCAAGACCAACAAAAAAAGTTGCCGATAATGGCCGACAAGGTGTGCTGCTAACTGGCTTTTGCAGCGTTGCCTTTTGCCTCGTAGTATCAGTTGCAAAATTTATTGCACTTAATGGAATTTAAAAGTTTGTTTACTTGGAGCAACTTGAACGCCAAGGCGAATGTGTGTGTGAGTGTGTGTGTGTATATTTGTGTCTGCTAACGACAATATCGTTTAAATGAATTTATGCTTAAGCGATAATCATGCAAATTAATAGTTTCACAAGGACTTAAAAAATTCAACATTTGACTTTTCCATACGCATCGCCTAGGATGAAAAAAGCATATACAAAACTTTTGCAGACAAAATAAAAAAGCAAATAAAAAGAATGGAAAATAAAGTCAAATAGGCGGGTGGGTAAAAAGCATTGGAAAAACGTTTTGTCTGTCTTTGTAGGTGCGGCCAAAGAGTTTTCTCAGCAATTGAGCCAACGAATTATTTAATAACTATTTTCTTTTTCTTGCTGAAAGTTCTCTTTGCTTTTAATTCTGTAATGGAATTGTTAAGAGCTATAGCTGGCTGATTTATGGCCTAGCCAAAGTTTTTTGAGCGCAAGGATTAAAAAACAAATACGAAAACTAAGCAGAAAAACGGCTGGCGCATCTGCCTTTAAGTTTAATGCAACTGCTGTTTAAATATTTGTTCAACTAATTAGCAAAAGTGTTGCCAAAAAAAGAAATCGAGCAGCAAGTAATACTCACAGAACGCTGCGCCATTTCCGGTTTATCTCTACTTGTGTAGCAAAGCCAATTAGACAAAATGGCTGCGACACATTTCCGCTGGTTGGACCTTTACACTGAACCTTATGCGTTCGCTTTAAGTGCGTGCTTCATACATGTTGGGGTATCACAACAATGCAGCAAAGGTTGTAACGCACTGAAAAGAGTTGTCAAGTTTTTGCATTCGTTAACGTTTTAAACGTTGGCTGCGAAGTTTTCAATGTACTTGAAATACATTGCTTTCTCTCTTGTAAAGCTATTTTTCGATTCTACCTTTAGCTGACACTTTGATTTTGATCATTGAAATTGTAATATTCTGCGCTTTCCGATTTAACAGAAGAAGAAAGTGTATTTGAATGATGCTGTACGGTTTTTCTTGTTGTCGCCTATTGAGCATTGTCCTTGCTGTTATTACCGACACACTTTCGCATTTGCTAATCGCATTAATTATGCGCCGCTTTCAGTTGCTGCTGGGCCTTTCGTGCTGCAGGCAAATGGCCAACAAATTGAACAAAGGCAAACTGCAGGCGAAGATAAAGACAGAAACATAGCAAAAGTGGGCAAGAGAGAAAGAGAGTGAAGTGTGAGCAGGCTGGCTATATTTCAGGCATAATTGCCTCACAAGGGAATCGAATTGAAAGCAACAGCAGCAGCAATAGCGAAATTAACAGAAGATGGCATTTTATTTCATTAATTATCAATTAGTTTTTGAAAATAATTATGAGAGATTTATTAAGTGGCAGTGGCTGCCAACTTTTACCATCTTCAACTAACTTTTGACAAATTTCTATTGAATTAATTAACAGCCGCACTTAATCAAATTGTGTGGCATAACGCTCGATAAATTTGTGTACAATTACTAACAATATGGACGAATGGACAAAATGCTTTGAGAAAATATTTACGTAATCAATATGCAATAAACATTTATTTTGAGTGCTGTAGTTTTCAATTATTTATGTTAAGTTAACATAATAGAATTAAAGCTTCGCAATGATGATTTAACAGCTGTCGTCCATATTAACAGTTGTATGTTAGGCTGCGAGCTAATAACATTTATACATTTTAATTGGGCTGTTATGTTAACTTTAGTTTGTGTTACGCTGTTGCTAACATGCTAGATTGTATCAAGCTGTTGCTAACATGCTAGATGGTATTAACCTGCTGTATACATAATGTTATGCTTCTGTTAGTATATAATAATATAATTTAGTACACAGATATTATTATTATTTTAAAATTTATTTTAGTCATTTCCATTTTATAGTTGCTTTTACTTAAAGCTGCTTATATGTTTTCGAATTGTTTTAATCATGGACTCTGCTTGGGAATTTGATGATTCACGCAATAAACCAATGACATCCGAAATGCCACTTCCTGGACGTCCACGATGCGCTTTTGTCGCCATGGCATACAGGACTCCCGCACAAGCCCCACGTTTGCCCTCCCAGTTTTCCGGACTGGGATCAAGTCTGTAAAGCAAACATAATATTCATTACAAATCGCGATTTATGTAGAAAATTGTTACACTCACTTTTCGAGCATATCAAATGCTTTGGCTGCCACCCAAAATTCTTCGCACTTGTAGCACTCATTTGCAATCAATTGCAGTAATAGAAAAGCCTCCGCATTTGTGTCCCTAGTGATAAATACATTCCATGCCAATTCTGGATGACCACAGTGTATGTGACACTTGGCCAGAACCATGCAGTAGGTATGCTGATTCTTAATATCCATGTCGCTGATCTGCATCAGCAGCTCCTCAGCCTCCTTGTAATAGCCAGTGGCACACTTGGCCTGAGCGAAGTTATAGTTGAAAACATCATCGTTCACAAAGTAGCTGCGTATCGAGTTCATATAGACGAGCACCTCCTCGAACTGCTCGTACAGGAAAAATGCCGAGGCCATGCTCTGTCTACCCGGTATTGTATCGCATTCGGTGGCCGAGCTCCCCACGAGATGTAGATTTTGTTGGGCCGTCTTGATGTGCTCCTTCTGCAAGTAAAGAAAAAGCGGCAAATCATAAGGATTTTCTTCCGGATTTAAATCGTTACTTGTTTTTCATTTATTTCATGTGCTTAGGTTCTGAGACTTATTTTAGGATCTCTCATTAAGTTCTTCAGTTTGGATTTAAATTATTTAAAAACTATACAATTTTTAAAAACTATCTATATCCCTTTTTTCTACGTGTAGGTAGGTCACTACCGTAACTAAACTGGGTACTGAACTACCAACTGATTGCACAAAGGCTACTACTTTAATAAATAGTGGCACCAACTCTTGACTGTACCTTTTCTACTATAACATGTAATCTCTCACAGTACCCTATTACTTTTAAGCACCTACCGAACCCAGTTGCTGTCCCAGTGCCGCATGCACGACACCCTTCAGTATATACTCATGCGGTGATGTGGGCTGCAGTTCCTTCATTAAGGCATGAGCCTCCTGGACATCACCCTGCTTCAGATAGTATATGGCCAGATTGAGCCGTGCCTCGGGCACAATATTGAGCAGAGCAGGCAGCACCCTCAGAGCACCCTCACCATTGCGAAACACAACCAAATTGTGTCGTATCAAATCTGCACCGAATGTACCATTATCGGCAATATTTTTAATCTCCTGCTCGGCGACGCGTCCACTGAAAAGTCGAAAGCGATTGCAGGCCTTCAGATTGATGGCAATGGTGCTGTCGCCATGCTGGCTGAGGTAGACATCGAGCACCTCCTGTGACATGTCATAGTAGTCCAGCTTATAGAAGCACAAAGCCAAATAAACATTGATGGCCAGAAAGTCCTTGTTATCGACCAGCACGCGCTTATACACATCAATGGCCTCCTGATAATGGGCACGCATATAATGCATCGATGCCAAGCTCAGCTGCTGCTCCACACTGGGCGTACTGAGCAGCGTATCCAGCAAATCGGCCCACTGCTGATCATCGCCCAGCTTGTGGGCGAGATGAAACAATAGACGCTGCTTCAGCGGTGTATTGGCAGCAGTGCCCTCCATCAATTGTTGTGCCTCCTCGTAGAGGCCCAAGTAGAACATGCAAACGGCCACGTTGAGTGACAGCTGGGGATCCTTGATGGCCTGGTATTGATTGAGAGCCTGCTGATAGTCACCCAAATGGAAATTGCAATAGGCAATCCATTGATCAATTTGTCGCTGCTGCTGTTCACGCTGCTGGGCACCCTCCTCCCCCTCCCCGTCCTGCTCATCGTTGGCGTACTGCAAGAGGCGGTAGACAATGAGAAATATAATAATACTATAAAAGTATCGTTTGAATTACATACGATTTTATATTTATTAATATTACAAGTTTTAATAAAAAATAGACCAGTGTCAGCTTTCTAAATTCAAAATATCATTATACATAATACTCGCAACTGGTGAGTTTGACTTAGATATCCAGGAAAACAAAAAAAATGTTCATACTCATCACTGACGATAGTTCCTACGGGAGCTATATGATATTGTAGGCCGACTCCGCAAAATGTACTGCAAAAATACGGATATAGCCAAAACTGAGCGAACTGGTGCTGCTCAATAATATATGTATGTATATAGTTATGGGATCGAAGATGTCTACTTTAATGTGTTGCACATGGCATAAAGTATTAACTTTGACACAAAATAAATAAATGTACATATAAATAATAATTATAAATATAGACTTATATTGACATTAATATGTTATATGTACATATATGCCTAAATTGTGTGGATATTGGTGAAATTTCCGAAAAAGAAATGAAGCTGGATTTGGTACATCTCTACAGTAGTTAGACATAACTATATCGACTTCTATCTAATAGGTTTTCTTATTCATTTGCCCAAGTTTGTTATACCCTCTTGAAAACATTAACAATGGGTGCTGGCCATGAAATGTTACTTACCTCCAGAAAGGCCCTTGCACCTGTATAGTCCCGCTTGATGATGAAATCCTCGAGTGTTGCCGGCGCTGGAGTTTTTCGCTGCTGTTGCATGCCACCACCGCTGGCTGCGTGCCGCGAACTGGCCGAGTCCGTTTTGCCACGTGAAAGTATCTGTGGGGCGTTTTGGGTAGTAACTCGAGTATCTCAAGCATTTCAAATGTTTTTTTTTTTTTATTTTATTTAGCTATTTTTAGCTGCATTTCTTACCATTTTCACTCCAAAGTTTCTTGTCGTTTTGCGTTTTCAACTGCTCTCTCTTCTTCTTCTTTTTGTTCTGTTGTGTTTTGTCTCCAGGCGCTTGGTTACCGTTACGATTACGGTTATGGTTGCTTGGCAACCAACATAGCGTCGATAAAACAGTTCCCATGCTTGACTGCACCCAGTGCCAACTGTTGCTGTACTCCAACACCACACACATGCAAAATGCTATAGTCAATTCATGGTCTTGCTTTCAGTGCTTACTCGGCTTTTCTTTTAGCTTTTTTTTCTCGTTTTTTTCCTGTTTCTCGGATATGTTTCTGCTGAAGCGTCAAATGCGTTATGTGCGCACTCTATTGCGAATATGTTATGCTTAAGTTTCTCATGCATTTTGAGACGCAAAGCTGCAGAAAGGGGCTTTCACATTTCGTAGTAAATTTAAACATTAACATTAACAGAGTTAAATATACATATTTTATTAAATGTTTATTTAAATGACAAACAAATCTTTTACTAAATGCATTAAGGCATTTTAAAAATATATAATTAATAATATATATTTTAGTAGTAAATTAAGACTGTTAATATTAATTATATAACGTCACATTTATTTAACTACTAAAGATAATTTACATATGTGTAATACATGTGCGCTATACTGTAAAATGTTGCACACTATTATTTAAAAAAGTTAACAATCTTTTTAAGCTGAACTCTTTACTTAAAATGCCTGAAATTCCACACAATGAAAGGCTTCTCAAATAAGTTTCAAAGCTCTTAATGTTAATGACACTGTTAATGTGACTGTTAATACATACATATGTTAGCAATATCGTTGCCGCAGCTGTTAAAGCTTTAAAATAGGTATAAATAACACATATAAACATTGCAAGCATTCAAGTTAATAGCACTGTTAATGTTATTGTTTAACAGAAAACACAACAGCGAAATTTATATTTAAGCTAGAATAGCATCTGCGAATAAATACTTGTCGTATTTTGAAGTGTATGCAATTATTTGGGTACTTTGTAAATATAAATTTCGTTTTCTTGTTTCCATATTCCATTACGGGATTTCACTTGCATTCCACTTAAGGTGAGTTCAGCCAGCAAGGATATAACCATAGCTAGTCTGTGGAATGCATTGTTGACACACTTGCTTTATTTATAAGGCTCACAAACTCATAAATATTCAGTCAGCCTGAAGAAAAATGCGTGCGTCACTCAAATCTTTTCCTCTTTTCCTTTTACAATTTCCACATTTTCTTCTTAGTTTTTATTTTGCTGTGTTTTGTCTGCTGACATTGCAAAATGCTAAAAGTGTTTCACATCTCATGATAGACACCTGTGTGGCAGCTTTTCACGATATTATTGCAAACAGGTGCAAAATCGAATTAAGAGCAGAAATTCTTTCACAACTATCAGCTTTTGCTTAAATTTCTTCAAGAATTTAGCTAGTAGTTAGTTCAATCGCAACAAATTTAAGTAGAAAAAAATGCATTATCGAGCGGATAAATCAAACCATAAAAATGTATTTCAGTTATGATCAAGAGTACTAGAAGTACAGGAAAATCATTTGCTATGAACATTTAACAGCAGTTTTGTGCAGAAAAATTATCTGAAACAGAAACGCTTTGCATGAAAATTAATTTTTAGAAACAACTATGAACACAATGGCAGCATGCCTTAAAATATAGTAAGGGGGAGTACATAAAAAATACGAAGAAATTTAATTTAAATTAAATTGGTTGAATATATCGCTTTCTTTATAGAGGGTATTATAAGTTGTTCGTGAAGTGTGTAAATGAAGGAGATATATCCGATGACATAACTATATATATTACCTTGATCAGCATTTATAGCATTTATTATTGCTACAGATAGTACATATATGTGCGGAGTAAGTCGGATCGGACCACTATATCATATAGCCGCCATGCAAACTGTCTGTTGAAAGATGAGCTTTTTTTGTTTTCCAAGAAATTGAAGAAGGGCATACTAATTTTTGTAGATTTTGTCTATCTAATAAGTATACCCCAGTGGCTTGCCAACCGCAAAATGTCATTGCGAAGTGAATATAAAAATCCAGATACAAAGGGAAAACAATCTGTTTGCCGTCTACAACAAAATAATATGAGAACAATAATAATGTTTGATATACAAATGCGGGATGTTGTGGAAACAAATTTATTTTCAAGTGCTGTGCAACGGTAGCGAGTCCTTGGAATCATTTTAGTTGGTGGGCTGTACTTGTTCTTCTTCTTGTTGTGTATTCAGAGTGCGCCATTGTTTATGCTACACTTTATTGCGCTTTTGCAATTTCTCGTTTCCGTTTCCTGTCAAATCAGCCATAAAAAGCAAGTCGCTGCTTTTGCCGTGACACCGCGCGCCTATTACATTTCGCAGTCGAATAAACAATGCCAACATCATTTGCACCTCCTTCATTATGGCGCTCGTTATTTGTCAAACAAATAAACAGTGGCAGCATCACTAGGGGGTGGTGGGGGAGGGTGAGGATGACGGGGAAGAAGGCGTGACAGTCGACTGGCATCTGGCAACTGTTACGTGCAATTGTTTCTCGCTCGGCCATGATTTTCCATCATTATCATTGCGCTCGTGTTTACATTTTTTAGAGCAGCTACCATATACCAGATCCCCAATACAGAGATGAAGAGGGAGACGGTAACGGTGACGGTGACGGAGACAAAGTTGCCGACTTGAGGCAGTGGCACCAAGTGACAATTTATTGTCATCTCTTCTTTGCCTTCGTTGAGTTCACGCTTGTTTTATTTCTGTTTCTGTTTTGTTCTTATGCTCCAGTATTTGCATTGCCTCTTTCTGTCTTTCATCTAGCACTTGGGCAAACTTGTTTTCCTCCTGCTTTGGTTTTGTTTTTCTTCTTCTTTTTTTCGCGCCATTTTCGTTCTTTTCTTTTTTGGCAAAAGAAAAAAATCACATGAAAATTGCGAACTTGCGAAATGAAGTGCAAAATTCAAACGGAAATTGAAATGGCAATGACAGAGCTGAGCATTCTTTCTCTCTCTGTCTCTCTCCGTTTCTGTCTCTCTTCCTTTCTGATATTTTGCTTTTACTTAGTGCCTTTCCTGCCTCAATTCGATACGTAGTTTCTCTGGACGCAGCTTGGGCACATGTTCCATTGCCCACTTGCCTGCAGCTGCAAAGATTTTGCTCAGCTTCACGAAATCAAGTTGAGGAAAATGGCGATTTTCTCAAGCGAAAACTAAACACTCGAAATGCGAAAATAAATAAGAATGGACATCTTGGCGATTTATTGTACACGATGATGCTGTTGTTGCTTTTGCTTGACTCAAGCTCAAATGTTGCATGCCACCGAAGCATGCATAATAACTGGAGAGTGAACTGCTCTGGAAAAACTAAAAAGCCAAACAAAACTGAAAGAAATGCGCATACCAAAATGATACAAAGTTGCTCTGAAAATAATAAAAATAAGCAAATAAGAAAGAAATTCCAAAATGCTGCAAAGTTTTCATAGAGATCAAATTATATCGACACCAACTAAATACATACATATATATTAAGTGCAGTCATATCTTTAATATTTCATGTGAATAACATTAAAGTTTGAGATTTTAACTTCGTTGAATCTAAAATAACTTGTTTGTTTATTGTCCGATCGTAATGCAATTCTATATATTTGATGTAAAGATGGCGTATAAATGTGTAAGTATGTCAAATCCAAAAAGTACGTGTTTTTCGATTTCTGGGGGATCGGGGGGGAGGCATCCAAAAGGTCGAATATGCTTTGCTTCTGTATGCTATATGATAGAGTATATACATACTGACCAATAATATATATACTTTATTCCTGTTAAACACCACTTTTATACATTTTTATTGGGTGCAGGTCCGAAAAGATGATAATTTTTTGCCAAAATGTTAAAAGCATAATAACACATTTGTATGGTCAGGATATCATATAAAACTTAAAATTGTACATTCTTTAATGGATCAGAGATGTGTTAAAAACTGGATAACAAAGATTGAAAACAACTGGTAATGATAATGATAATGTGTATTTATATATGTTCCCTTGTATGTATGAGTATAATAATATATGTATGTGATTAAGAAATAAAATATATCAGAAAATCCCTTTAGATATTCATCAACTGAATTTTGCAGAATTTACTTTGACAATGTTTAAGGTTTACTTCAAGTAGTTGCCCTGTAAATATAAAAATATTGTTAATCGTTTATAGATAACATTTGTGAAACTGCTTACCTATGATCTATGTAACGCCATTAATTAATTTTCGATGACCCCAGAGACTTGTTGCTGTTTAATTCACAACTTTTGTCTTTGAAAGCACTTCGTAACATTTTCAATTTTTCCCTGTCGATAATACCTAAATGTGGACAATAAAATTCATCAAACGGGGAGTTTGTCATGTATAAAAATACATAGGCATATATTAGCTCGATATCTGCTAGCATAATGCGTGCTTCTATGGTAAGCTCCAAATCCTTGTCCATAACAGCCAAGTTTAGTGCTGCTTTTATAGAAGGTGCTTCAGAGAGGTCGACACTACAAAAAGGGAAATAGTTATAAATAGATATAAAGATCAATATTCACCAGATATCTGATTGCTTTTACCTGTCCTCCTCACATTTAACAGCTAGTTTGTTTAGTACCAACTGCGCAAATTGAATAGTCTGCAAATTTGCACATATCAACTGTTGCGAAATTATTTGAAAGACTTTCTGTAGCTGTTCCAATTTTAGGGACTCCCATTTGCGTATACAATATATATGCACAACTGATAAAACCGAATCTTGTTGATTGGTTTGGAGGGTGGATAACGTCTTCAGTTTCTCCAGTAGAAGCTCGAACTGAGGCAATTGTGTTGCCACCAAGTATTCGTAGATGTACCTAATATTCAGATGGTTATTTGGGGCCAACAGGGCCGTCCACAGCTGATCAGACCAACAGTCTGATTGGTACAAAATGTGTTGCAAAACTGTAACAATCCTCATTTGAGCTCTGTGGTCTGTGGAGTTTTCCAATAGCTGATCCTTTTTAGTGATATCCTGATTGATCCTTAACACTTCATCGACTATTTCATATAACTTACTTTTTGGCAAAAGCATTAATTCGAGAAAAGACGTAGTACGAGGCTTAAATTCTTTGTTTAAATATGCGTCCTCGATGCTTTAAATAATAAAAAGAATGCAAATTTACAATACTTACAGCAACAAACAGTAACAAATAATAACTCACCGCTCAATTCCTGATTTGGTATCGTAATAAAGTAATAACTTTGTTGCCCAAGATAGCGGAATTAAATCTTCATTCAAAAAAATGATATCGATCTTTTCACAATTTTCAAGAACGTCAAAAACTGTCTCCAAAAGCTTTTCCCTTTCAGCAGGAATAAGGTATTTAAGTGCATATTTTACAATTGTGTCATCGCTGTAAAATTCAAAATGAAATATTAGCTGGTCACATTTATGGAATATAGTTAATTTAACCGTACAATTTATACTTTATTGAATGTTTCTTGATGAAGTCGATAATTGTTTCAAGTACTTTCTCATCCTGCAGCCTTTCGTTATGCGATCCCAAAAGCTTTACCAAGTACTCAAATGTGTAGATTGTACCATTATTCAAACATTCAATTAGATTCAAATGCATCTGTTCGAGTTGATGCCAAGTTTTCACATTCGATATCAAAAATATTTCGAGGCTTCGCTCCTTTAGAAACAATTGTTCTTCCTCTGTTTTGCAGTCCAGTTTCAATATTAATTCTTTCAGCAATTCTTCTTCATTGTTCCATTCGAATTTAACCTTGTACTCAGAACGATAGAACTCTAAGTATTTATCAATATCAAGCATATTAATTCCTAAAAGACGCAACCAACCACGTTGAGTTTTTGGAACTCCCATCAGTGTGCTTAGTATAGAGCAATGCAACCTAGACCAGGCTTGGAAGTTATTCATTGTGTTGATAAGGCAATCAAAGAAACGTTTAGTTAAAGATTGAAATTCTTCGATTGTGTTTTCGCAGTTGTGAATTTTGAATAATATCTTACTCAAAATATCTGGATTCGAAATAGGCAGCAGCATCTCTAACACTGTCACTAATTCTCCCAAAGATAAACAATCGCCAGTATTCTGAAATTTAATGGATGATTGGATCAGTTTAGTTAAATTTAATTTTAAAGGCAATTAACTAACCTCAAAATGCACAAAGATGTGATCGGATGCCTTTCGTTTAAGTTTTGGGTTTTGTATTTTGTATACAAGTCCAATGAACTTAAAGAATGACTCCTTGCAAATAACGGGAAATATTCTTTGCTCAAAGCAATCTAGCCAGTGGAGCAGGGGAACATCAAGCCAAGAGACTTGTGAAAGCGCCTCGATAAACAGCTCAATGTCAAACTGATGATAAAACTTAATCATTTGTTGATCTGATAGAAAATAAGCTTCGGGGTTGTGGAGTTCCGTTCTATTCGTTGCTGAGAGGAAATCTATCAGCAGATTGACCTCACTGAGTTGAGCTGCTGTCAAGTGGACCATGAATGAATTCAATGGTCCACCGTACCACTAGAATATTATTGTTCTGCAACAATCTGATATACCAGATGCGCATCCAAGTCATGCAATTTTCTTCCATAACTCTCTCCTTTAGAATGGATAACTGAGTACCCACTATGGTTAAGGTTTCATCTGAATGTTCCTCTTCCAGGCATAGCATTAATGTGATATGGCAGCATAAATTCTGTTCACTGCGACTTAGTGCATTCCTCTTTTCATGTCCATTGGGGCTCCTTTCAATTATGTACCGCAAAAGAATATACCCAGATCTGCGTTGCTCGCTCTCTTTTGACTGCAGCAGTTGTTGAATGTGCGAGTACAGCTGTGGAGATAGTAAAACACATTCATCTCCCGATTCGCGCAGGAAATCGTTAAGTAAGTGAGCAAGTATTCTGCCATCGAGCTGATTCAGCAGCATCTTCCCCTCACTTGGACAGTGGCTGCCCAACATTAGCGCACAGCGGAGCAAATCGACCACCATTTGAGAATCGTGTATATATGATATAGCGGCGCCTTCGCCGATTTCTGCTGTGTCAGCTATTATGCCGACAATTAGCTTCTGAATCAACTTTGAAGCTAATTTATGATTTTCACTGTTGCTGGTATTCAGTAACTCCTTTGTAAAGGTCAGAATACGCCTTAAGGTCACCTCATTATGAAAATCAATAAATTCGATCAATTTATCAATCGTTGTGGGTTCTAAAGACCCTTGGAGTTCCATTGTTAACATATATAGATGTATGATTATTTCACAATGTCAAATTTTGTTCTCGGAAAACAATATTTCCCAGAAAACGCGCAGTCTACGACCGATGGCAAATACTGAACTACGCAGCCAACTTATTGAATGACCATTCGCAAATAGAGCCACTCGGGTGTACTCAGATTTATCGATAGAGTATCGATAGCTTACACGAGAGCAGTAAACTTAAAAGAGTTGGCTAAATGTTGTACATTTTTAAAAACTGGTTCATCTTGATCACTTATATTGAAAATTTGTGTTTCAAATTGCCACCCATCAGTAATTCCATCACAACTTATCCTTTGACAAAAATAAAGTTGTTTTCTCTGCAAAATAATGTTATATGCGAATACTGGGCTCTCGCACTGTGACGTCACACTTTTAAATCTTGTGCAATTAAACTAGATCTCGAAAATTATCGAATGTAACACAGCACTCGCATCGATGGGCTTGTTTGCAAATAAAAAACATCGATGAATCGACAACAATGTGGAATTTAGAAAGGGGCTTTACCTTAATTGGAGTGATGAAAAAGGGCATAATTTTTTATACCCTTGCAGAGGGCCAGAAGTTTGCAACGCAAACATTTCCGACCCCATTTTTAAAATAACTCTAAGCATGCTCAGACTAATTCATCAAAATCGGCCCACTATATCTTATAGCTGCCATAGGAACAATCGGTTGATTAGTCATTTTTTGTTTCTCAAAGTTTGGTGAAACTCAGTAATTCCAAGTTTTATTATATTTTATTTAGATTGATTGAATTTGGTCAAAATCGGACGACTACGATAACATATGTATATTTCAAATATGAAGTCTCTAGACTTTGTAGGTTCTGAGAAACAGTCGTTCATACAGACGGACAGATGGTCAGACGGATAGACGGACACGGCTAAATCGACATATATACACATATGTATGTAAGTATACACTCAAAGCAGCAAACGCAAAATTTGCCACTTTCACTGGAATTTGGATGGGCCTCCGAAATTCATCATCAAACCAGGCGAGGATAGCGGAAAAGGGAAGGTGAAGTTGGGAGCCAGTTGAGGGCACTAAATATCGAATAGGCAACTGTTGTTTGCAATTAGACGCAAATAAACTAAATTGTTTCGTGGTTCGGGTATTTTCGCCTAATGCAAGCCATTTTCAAATTAGTGTAACAAACGCACACACACACGCACACACACACACGTGTGCATTAGGCTATTGCATTATTGGTAAAATGTTTTTGGTAAATGTGTGAAATATTTTCGCTGGTTTTTGCTGCCTGGCTTCTAATTTGTGTATTTTGTACGATTTGGCGCATTTACATATTTTAATTAAAACACAAATTGTAGCATTTGGAACCAGAAACAATACCAAAGTCAGAGTCAGAGTCCCCCCCAGCTCGATATCCAAATCAAAATCAAACGCAAAATGCTTGAACATAGCAATTTGATGCCATAGGTGTCAGTTGTAACTGTGCGTTGTTTTGATTTTTGCGGTTTTGTATACCCTATACTCATTACATGGTTAAGGAAGTGTTTTATAAAGTTGTGCATCTGTGTATATTCTATATATTTTGGATCAGCATTATCAATCGACTGATTATATTTAAGCTTTAAGACTATTAAAGCTAGAGGCAACAAGTTTGGCAGAATTGTTCTAGCAAAATTGTATACACTGAGAAAAAAACAACATGAAATCAGGAATCTATTCTTATGAGAAGCAAGAAACGTTTCAAAAGTAAGTATAAATGCGAAAATTCTAGGCCAAGAATGTGTTTTAAGATTTAATTCGTTTGTTCTAGAATGAAGGACCTATAATCCAGTTCTCCTTTTTAATAAATATTTGCTCATAGTTTCACAAAGGCTTTAATAATTTTTGCTTTTAAACTTTTTCATTTGCAAGGCGGTCGTTTTTCCATTTCTGATCATCTCATTTTATTTTGACGACCCTTTCTACTTTGGGGCTAAAATTTGTAAAACACAAGCGATAACTACTATTTTCAGATTTTCCGTTCTAGAATCTAAAGTTCTTGATTAAAGATCAAAGAATAAATTCAAATTAAGAGTTTATTTTTGGTGTATGCATATTTTAGCTAATCAATCTGAAAATATCTCTGTGATCATATAATAAACTCAGAAGTTAGATTAGAGACAATAGTTTGGAACAGACAATTCGTCTCTTAAAGAACCAATGCGGTACAGTCGTATTACAAACTTGTTGTATATGCTAAACATTTTGACTTTTGCCAACCTCTACGACGTGCTTGCGGGCCTTTGGTTGTTTCAATAAATATTTCAACAGCCACACACACGCACACACCAACCGACAGACATAGTTTACTATCTACTAAATATTTAAACGCAGCATCAGATCGTAAACGTAAAATGTATGCAAAGTCCATGTCGAGCAGCAATCGGGGCGAGCTGTAAAAAAAATAATTTATATACATATATGTATGTATGTACATATAAGTTGAGCTTGAAAATTAAAAAATAAAAAAAGAGTCGACGTCGAGCAAGCGTTTGTTGGTAAAGCCGAGAAAAGCAGAAACACGTGAAAATAGAAAAGAATAATCGACTTGAAGTTACCCTGGAATTCGATCTTTAATACAGCCTAAAGTTAATTGAATGATTTGTATGATTATTCGCTGTTTTGTAATGATAAATTAATAATATGTTTAAATAATAACATCCGAAACATCGAAAAGCTAAGCTCAAATTTAAAGTCCGTTATGCTTAAGAGAATCTAAGCATGCAATTTCTAACTGCCTGATGCTAACTTTATCTTAACTTCAATATACCCCTATTGTCCAGTGGAAGTTCACAGGGAATAATAAGGGCAGGAAAAAATGCAACAATATTGAATAAAGTTAGTACCTGTCGAGCTGTTGTGTTCCATCGTATGCTGCACGCTATATATATATATATGTATATATATATATATATATATATATATATATACTCGTACTTGTGTTTTTACACACATTTTTACTACTAGCATTTTACTAGACCCGGCGGTGCAAAGCAGTCAACGGGATTCACACCCAAAAGCACCCATAGAATCATGCATGAAATAGTATGCTGGTAGTGTGTGTGTTTGAGTGTCTGATTTCTAATATAAACGCAAATATGCAAACATTGTACTGAGAACATTTCACAACGTCTTTTCACGGCTTGGCACTAGAAAAACAAAAAGATAAAAGCTCTGAAATGAATTTCTGCACTAAGATCTAGTGGGGTGACAGAAATTTGACAGAATTTTGTAAAAACTAAAAATTACAAACACCGAAGCTTAATACATTCAGGAAGAATTTCTAAGACACTGTAAATAATCAAGTTATTAATCTAATTACTCAATGTATTGATAAATGTTGTACATTACATTTTTGGCACACTTTCTTAAGTAAGTCATAATTACTTGGGTATTTGTACAACATTTTAGACAGAGATGTTTTAGATTTAATTGTAATTTGTTGAAATTTATAGGTTGGGGCTAGAAATTAGTTGTTTAGGTACTTAATTTATATTTGGCACGGAATTATGATACAAAGATATATTATTTAATAAAAAAGAATGTGTTAAATAGCGATTATATTAGTAAGACATATGTAATTACTTAGCTTAATAGCATTTAAATTACTAGAAATTGCAATTACTTTATATAATTACAATAATTCAAATAATTGTTATTATAAATGTGTATTTACTGTACTAATTGTAATAAATGATAGCTAAGCGTAGCACTGATCATTATTTAATGTATAAATAGGATATTATTAATATAATTAAAGGTCTAACTGCGATCTTAATACGCTTACAAAGCACTCAAATTACAAGCATTTCTTATCGACGCAATGTTCTTAAATAAAGTACGCATCGTGTCCAAATGGTTTTTGGTGGCAAATATTGCACAATCTCACACCCACACTGAAAATTGCTTAATTTCATGCACATCCCTGTTGTGCCGATCGCGCCCCCAATCAGTCGCCGCCCTTGCCCCCTCCCCCACACGACTCTTTTGCCTCAATGCATATGCGTTGCTTGCAAGCGAAAGCAAATAAAAGCAAAATGCGCCAAAGCCGCAATGTGTGTGTGTGTGTGTAAGTGTGTGTGTGCGTGTGCGTGTGTGTGTTTTGGGTAGCATGTCTTGTACTCTATGCTATGCCACGCCCACACAATCAAGCGCCCATTTATGCACTAATTAAAATTTTATCGTTAAATCTTGTTTGCATGCATTGCAACAACCGGCGTGTTGAACTCCAGTTCTCGAGAGTAGCAGCAGCCATGAGTACTATTACGACTACTATGTACACCCTGGCCAATCCATAGAACACCCACCCCCCCCCCCCCACACACCCCCTCGTGCTCTACTCCCCAATGAAATGTATGCAATGCGAACATTTTTCGTCGAAAATGTTTGGCAACTGTTACAGTTGTACTTCTACAAGCAACATTTCTGGCATGAACAAAAATTAAAAAAATAGCTCCAGTTATTCACGTATTTTAAAATAGTTTAATTTTTTTTGAAAAATATAACTACATTAATATATACACACAAATACCTTGACGAGTGTATTATTATGTTGAGATCTCACCGACCCCATAAAGTAAATATACTTACATTCGGAAACTAGATTATTCATTCAAAGTCACCAAATTGGAAAAAATTCCACCTTAAGCAATACTCAAAGTCAGCAGTTACAGTTATGATTTATGGAGACATTTGAACTATAGAGTTATATGGAGTTCCAGTTATGAAGACAACAAATATAGAATATGTTATTTAAACACTATTGCCACTTAATTGTATTTGAGTTACAGATAATTCCACTTACGAAATTTCAAGCTAAAGAAGTTCGACTGTACTTGCAATTCCCTTCCCACTACCAAAAACAAACGCCATTGCATCCTTCTGCATTTTGCATGCGTTTAACGCTCGCCACCCAAGTTTTTCCATATTTTATTTGCTTTTCACCAGTCAAATACAACGCGCACAATTCGCTCCGATAAGTGCTATTGCATTTCTTTCAAGTGCTTTTATGGACAGGGTTGGATTGTGGTGTCCTGTTGCTCAGTTACTACATTGTTATTATTGTTGACCTATGACATAGATCATATATATGTAAAGCCCAGTTATTAAATATATTTTTCAAATTATATTACACACACACACTTGAAAATACAATTTGCTTAAAAAAAAGTAGATAGACTATATAAACTATGTGCATAAATAAATGCGCCCAACTAACTGAGCGAAAGCGAGCTGAGGCGAACTTTTCGCGCCGTCAACTTTTTTAATTTAATATCAAATGCACTGCGTATACGTAATTTTTGCGGCTTTAAGCGACAGCTGTGTGCGTGTTTGTGATTGGTGCGTGATAGTGTGTGTGTGTGTGCGCGCTTGTGAGTTTCGAGTGTGGTCAAAAATTTAATTAAAATGTTTCATGAGTGAAATCTCAAATTCAAATTTCAAATTGCATGCAAAATGAATAATTGAATACAATACGACTAGTTGAAATCAGTTTGACTGCTGTTCTGCTTCATTTTTGTCAGCTTCTGTTAACGAAATTGAAATGTTTGTTGCTCGGTTGCCAGTTAATTGCAGCTAACACATCCAAATTTCAAAATATATATATTGTACTCTAAACATAAACTCTGATATTATAAATTCATTTAGTTTACATATGAAGAGCTCGTTTTTCAAACATGTATTGCTAATCAAAATAATTAAATCTGTAATGAAATTTCTTAGGATCTGGGAAGTGATTGTATGCGTATTAAAATAAACATTAACATTAGCATTAACGCTATCATAAATATTAATAATAACGAATGTCCTTTTACATGATAAGTATTTTATGATTTATATTATCGTTTTCATTTGTAAAATCTACAAACTTAATTTTAATTGCAATACAATTTGTAACAGTTATAAACAATATAATTTGAAATTCTCACTTATTTTAAATATATATATTATTCTTGTAATTTTTAAGTTTTTATTTAATTTTACTATTGTTGCCAGAAAATGACACAGCCTAGATTTGCCTGCGTTTTGCATCGCCTAAGGTCATCAAGTCACGTCGCTTTATGAGCTTAAGAGCTAAACAGTGCCACGCCCACTTTGTATCAACCGCCCACTCACAGTGCCACTGGGGCACCCTTAAAAACTTATTTATTACCTTTGCTTAGACTTTATATAACACTCGCGCTGATGGCACTTGAGCAAATGGCATTAGCATTGTCTTCTCTCCATGCCTGGGTGGTTATTATTATTATTATTATTATTGTTGTTGTTGCTGTTGATGTTGTTGTTCATGTCCATGTTCTTTTAAGCCTGAGACACTTTCTTATCACGCAGTAGACCAAATATTTTCGCTGGTTCGCCACTTGGCGGCCCGCTGCGCCTGATTTGTGAGTCCTGAATGTGTAATTTTCTCCTGCGTCCTGCGTCTTGTTTATCCGCCTCCGAGTATGCTGTGAAAATTGCAATGTCTATCTTTTTGCCTGTTTGTTGTTTTCTAGCAAATCGCCGATGCAAATTTGTGCCAACAGAATGCATTTCTATAGTTTTGGAACCATTTGCGTTCGATTAGAATGTATGAATTTGGGGTTTCCACTTCGCCGCTATACCCCGTCAAAGTGGGATCCTTATTTCACTTTTCGCATTTTGTGACAATCGTTAGTTTTCACGGTGGAATTCCATACACTCAGTGACTCCGATTTATAACATAGGGATTTTTATTGAAAGATGTGTCAATTCCAGAGCTCTCAAATAACCCTCGACACAATTTTCCAATGCGGTCTGCTCACTGACAAAACAGAAAAATACAAAGCACTCACTTTCTCTCACTGACCCGACACAGTTTTTGTCTTCGCTTGTGTTCTCTGTTCCACGATTTTGGTTGAGCCGCACACGAATCTGTCTCGCATTTAAAACAATGAATGAGCGCCCATAAGAACAGGGTCTGCAAATGAGCAAAACCCAAAAAGTAGATGTGTAAAGTGTCTTCTTGTTTTTGTTGTTGTTTTTCAACAGATTGTTCCTAGGGCAGCTATACGATATAGTGGTCCGATTTTGATAACGACTTTATCGCTAGGATAGCCCTGACCGGCGCATTGAGAAACGTTAATGTTAAATGACAAAACGATTAGGAATTCAAATCCACAACTAGCTAGAAATAAGCATTAATGTATGTATTTTGATGTATGTTGGATGTATGCCCAAGCCTTGTAAGCGCTTGCTCTGACATCATTTCTTATTCACACACACAAAACGGTTCTCTCTCAAAATGTTAGAAAAACAAACAAAACATAATTTGAAACGGCAAAAGTACACTACGTGAGCCGCAAAGAGAAAACAAAAATAATCGCTTTGTTGTATTCGCGCTGACCAAAAATAAACTTAATCTATGACTTTAATAATGCCTAGCAATAGTTAATCTTTTATAAATGGACTTACGCCAATATGATAACCATTTCAGTAAAAAACCGTAATCAGCCAATAGACGAGATACAGTGACAAATACCAGAGGTCTACCCAGCAGGCCCAATGAGCTATAGCTCCAAAGATCAGATTTCTATTACAATTCCATATTGTTTCAATTAAAACCTGTTTTGTAAATGGGATATGTTCTTAGATTCAACTTATTTTATAAATAAGTTACTATTTTGATGCACACTAACAAATATTGGGATAAAATAAATTTCTTGTGCCTTTTTTTTAATTGATTTAAGTCAATGGCTTTTGATGCCACCAAAAATTTCAATAAAAAACGATAAATTCACAATTTTTAGTAATAAATCTAAATTTAAACAGCTTAATTTGAATGAATTCTGCTTTCTTGTAGTCGTGCTAGTAAAAAAAATAATTAAATTCTCTTCAATATGAAGAGTGGTTTCTCACAAATTATTTTGTTTACCCTTAATTTTTCACTTCATAATAAAAATACATAATATAAATATTTATGAAACTAATTTATAAACTTACAAAAATTGTTTTGAATTTAATTATACTATCGCAATTATTTTTAAACACCAAGATTGTATTAAGGTAATCTATACTTTTGAGTGTATGTGTATTCGATTGATATAAGTTGCTGTTGCCAGCTGAAACTCCCGTTCACATGTAGCGCATCATGGGCAAATCGCATATATTTAAGGCGCCCTTCGCTTGCCAGTCGAGACTTGGCCATGGACACTAGCACAATCCTCTCTAGCTTTGCTCTGCGCTGGCGCTTTACGGGCGATCTGCTGCAAGCGCGTTGGGTGGCGCTACTCGATGTCATTGGCGATGATCCGATGCGGCTGTGGGTGCTTGGTACCACAATATTCATCTTTGTTATCTATTGGCTGTATGCTGGAATATTTACGCTGATGGACATCACCAATCGTCCGAAGTTTCTGCGCAAATACAAAATACAGCCAGGCCAGAATGAGCCAGTGGATCTCTCGCGACTGTGGCAGGCCGTCAAAGTGGTGGCGTTCAACCTGACGGTGGTGAATTTAATCACCTCCTGGGTACTTTACGAGCTGGTGTTCAGTCACTATAATAGCCAGGACATACGTGAACTTCCAAGCTTTGGACGTGCTGTTCGCGACATGGTCGCATTTGTGGTGCTGGAGGAGATCATGTTCTACTATGTGCACCGTTTGTTGCACCACAAGGCCGTCTACAAGTTCGTGCACAAGAAGCATCACGAATGGACAGCGCCCGTCGCAGCCATGACTCTGTATGCACATCCTGTCGAGCATGTGCTGGCGAACTTACTGCCGGTGGGCATGTCCATGTCGATACTGGGCTCACACGTCGCTGTGGCCTGGGCCATGATCTCGCTGGCCGTCATCAACTCGATGAGCGATCACACCGGCTACAGTTTTCCCTGGTCGGGCGGATCTGTGCGATTCCACGACTATCATCATGCCAAGTGAGTGGATACTACCATAACAAACATTTAATTACAAAATATATTTAAAACAATGCCTTCTTTCACTTAGGTTCAATTACAACTATGGCGTTACGGGCTGGCTGGATAAGCTGCATGGCACCTATAAGGCCCCACACGATCTGAAGCAGCATCATCTGAAGTCCAAACCCAAGGCGGCTCAGATCAAGCGCAAGTCCAAATAGTGACTGTCTGATATATAATTTACTTTGTTTTTGTAATGTTTGTTATTTTCAAATTTAAATAAGTAATGATGTAGCTCTGCCTGTAAATTCATTGCTACAACCCTTAAGTTTAGCCACGTACCAAGCCTGTTCGCACTAAACTCTACTTTTGCATTTCAGGACAATTAAAGATTTAAAAAAACTTATTTTGCGATGATTGTAGTTTATATTTATTATCAATTGTTTAAGTGCTAACAACAATCAAAGCAAGCTAGAGTGCCCGACTAGGAGATACCCTGTACCCATCCCTTACATTCATTCAAAGTTGTTTAAATTATGGACCGTAACAGTTATGAGTAATAATCGTAAAATCATTTAAAATAATTATTTATCATTTTTATTTTATTATATTAAAATTTTTATTTATTCCAAAATACTAAATATGCTGATAGTACTGAAACCAAAACGATACTATTAAATGCTCACAATACTAAAAAAGACAATAATATGCAGAAAATATAACAAATAACTAAAATAACAATATATATATATATTAACAACAAGTGCTAATTGGTTGATTAAAAGTTAAAGTATTATTGAAGCATTTTTTTAAGGTAGATTTAATTTCAGAAATATCATTTTTTCCAGACAAATTGCACCTCAAATCGATCAGTATACCTGTGTTGCTGGATTACATGCCTGTTACATACTTTTGCACAAAACCATTATACCCTTTTTACCCATTTTAAATTGGTTTAGGGTATCATTTGTGACGAGTATATGTCAAAATTACTTATCATAGTCAAAGCAAGCTTGGACTTAATTTCCATTTTCAAATAAACTTATCGAAAGTAATTTAGATTATATATATTAACCAAATTTTCTATGCATATCGCGTCAATTGGCTTATCTATATTACAAATGTGTCAAATACCTGAGAACTTAATAACATCTGATTTGGTGCATCATCCACGATGCGATAAGCCAAAATATGAGCTGGTAAGCAGAGCAATTAGATGATATAACTTTGCCGATAGCCTTTTGCCTGCCTAGAAAGCACAACCATCTTTCAAAAGGACCTGGACTCGTGCTCGCTTTCTATTCATATTCGAGAATGGGGATCTGAATACGGCGGCCCATTGCCTGGCAGAGCGAATGCACGAACCCTTTGATCCTTTTCCCATTGCCTGTGTGGCCGTGCAGCAGTCGGTGCACGATGAGTTCATTGAGCGGGTGCGGATTCGTTTTCACCAGGTGAAGCCACACGTGGCGACGCATCCGAACTTTGAGCGGAGTCTCCAGGAGCTGCAAATGGGCGGTGTGAAATATGTGGTTGCACCAGAGCTGAATGCCCCGCCCATTGCGAGTCCCATAATTGTGACGGACAATGTGACCCATTTGTATTTCAGCAGCAGTCCCTCGGGTGTGGTCACACTCAAGAGCTTTGACAATGTAAACGAAGCAGCGGCTATTTTTGGCCGTGAGCAGCCACAATTTGATGCAGTACATCTGTTCGATGAGAGCATCACGAGCGTTTACTCTCTAGCCGCACGCATCAGTTGCGTTCATTTCTATGTGAACTGCATCGATGTGTGCATGATGCCCATTTTACCGTTTTATGGCTTGAGGCAGCCGCGTTCCATGCTGCATAGTGGCTTCCACTATGAGACGCTGGAACTGGGCGGCATTTGGCGCATGATCGTCTTTCCCTATAGCACCAGCTTCGTGCGTCGCTGCTGTTGTCCTCCGGGTCAATGTACTTGCCACACTAATCGCAAACTTTGCTGTGATTAAAAGTCGTCCCACAAGCCAAGCCAACAACCAAAAAAAGAAATTCTACTAAAAAAAAGCAACATTGCTACAACTTTACTTCCTGACAGTCTGTGACGTCTCGGCTTCGGTTGGAGTCTCAAGAACCTACTAGAAGATGCTTAGCTTCTTAGTGGCAATTGGACTGACAACACATGTGGCACATCATTTTCGCGGTTGCTGGTTTCGGATTGTCAAATACGCTAGGCACTCATCTATGTGCAACTAGTCGCATTTTGTATATGATCTTTGCGGTTGTGCTTAGTATCGAGTTACCAGTACATTATAAGTTGTATGATATAGGTCTGTGCTGTGAATTCGTTTATCGAATAAAAACTGTCAAACAAATTCCAATTTTTAAATCACAAAAAAGAAACCAATTACAAATATATGTGCTTCATATTCTTAAGAATTAGTAACAGTTTTCCATTTGTTAAGATATGTTTTTAAGAAAAACAAAATATATTAGTATTTCTAATCGATTTTAACAGTCATTTAACATAATATAAGATTGATCTTAAAATCAGTGAGCAATTAATATATAAATATAAATAAATATATAAATATTCAAGCTTCGATTTTGTAGCATTACTGAATGTTTATTAAAAGTGTGTCATTTATTTATAATTTCTTAAAGTAATATAAACATGTTAATAACAGAAAAATAAGTGCATTTAAATTTTACAATACTTCCGAATGCTTTGCATCTTTAAAATTAAATTAAAACTAATAGAACAGCTTTTTTTCCACAGTTTTCTTTATTTTTTGTAATTCTCTAAAAATGGTATTTAAAAATGTTGCAAACAGATAAGAGACTGTTGCAAATAAACTCGAAGCTTCTTATTATTGTTTGTTTGGCAAAAAGTGTTACTAATAAACTCTAGACTTCTAATATATTAAGTATTTGTCTGACTCGTTTTATAAAAAATGTGTTAACTAAAATTGTTAAAATTCGAAGATATATATATATATATCTTCTGCAACATATGCTTGTTATTAGAGGCATCACTGTACTTGGCCTTTGCCACCATAATTTGTCTGTATTTATCAGCCCGTGTCTGCTCTTCCGCTCTGACAGTCTCAGCTGAGCTGCATATATGTACATATGTATGTATGTATATAGTACATATGTCGCAGACTGTTGGCTTTTAATAAAACTTCACAGCACTCGCTGCAGGAATTGAGCTCCATATTCTCCAACCAAAGGCAACTATAAAACTGGCAATCAGCCATTAGTTGTGTCTGCTGCTGCAGATGCGGCAGCTTGTCGCCAGCCATCGACAGTTTTGGGGGTGGGGAGGGAGGGGGGGGGGTTATTCTGCCAGCGCTGAGTTTTCGGCATTTTATGTGCCAACTTGTTAATGAGTTTGCCTCCAAAAACGGATGAAGAAATCCGCATATTTTCCAAGTACTCAATGACATGCCTACATCTTCAACTGCAACCTTGCAACCGGTTTTGGCATTCAAAAATCAAATGTTGTTGCAGTGTCTGACAGCGCTGTGTCTATCTGTCTGTCTGTCTATCTGTCTGTCTGTCTGCTAGTCACATGATTGTCTGCTCATTCGTATTTTGTCAGTTTTGTCTGCAATTGTGATTTAAGTTTGACAGATTTTGGATGTGCCACACAATCATCGTCTGCTGCCATTTTATAGTTGTCTTTTTCATAAATAAAAAACAACACCCAAAACAAAAACAAAAACATATTTCGCATGTGTTTTGAAAAACATTTGAAATAGCTGGAAATTAGAATAAAATTTGATTGGAATAAACGTTAATCTCAGTCTCAATTTGGAACTATACAAAATATTAATAAATATGCTTTTAGATAATATGAATCAGTTATTATATTAAATTTTAGCTTAATCGTGGGATACCCGAATATAATCATTTTAAGCTGAATCGTTAGATAATTTCGTATATATATGGTTTAAGCTCAGCTAAGTATAAGACTTTTGTACATCAGATTTATTAAATCATATAAAATAATTGTTTTTTTCAAGTTATTTTTTCATATATTATTCAATATAATATATGTCTCTATAAAGCCTGTCAATATATTTTCTAAACCTTGATGTCAGTTCAAATGAATCATTTTTAATCTTTTCTAAATGTTGAAAATATATTAAAAACTATTGAATGGAAATGTTTAAATGACTTTCAAATCTTGCCACTGTGAAAGCGAAAATGTTTTTAAAAACACTTGCAATTTAATATTTGATGAGTGGACTTTGTAAAAGCTTAACTCAGCTGTTTATTTTTATTTGTTTGCCCGGCCGTCTGGCCATTTGACTATAAATTGTTATTTATGTCTGGCGGTGGTGGTGGCGCTGCCACGCCCATGTTCCAAAAACACGATTACCGCCTGCGGCTGTTATTCTGTTAAGCTGCCGAACTTGAAATTTTGCGGCACACTCAATAAAACAGAATTGTTTGCATGGACTGTGACGTCACTTGTCAGCGTGACTCCCTAACGGTGCAGCAGTTTTTGGTAAATTATATTTTTTCAAAAATTCATAAACTTGAGATGTAGAATTAAACTTGATGCCAATTAATGATCAAAATGGCCTCGGGATTGACAATCGGTTAAGATTTGACAAAGTTGTGGCAGTTTGAAGTCTGGGAAGGTCATTTATAAGGAACTTTTCGTTGTTTGAGCACTTTACAAGCCATTTTTTTTGTCACTTTTGGCGTGATTTTTGACAGAAAAATGAAACACCACAAAATCACTTTTCGTATAGTTTTTTATACTAGTTGAGACACCCACAATCAATTAAACGTAAAATTTCAAGATTCAATTTTTTGAAAAATCGAAATTGGTAAGGGTCCCCCCTTATGATTTTTTCGCCAAAAAAATCCTAAATTTTATTTTTTCAAAAATTTATAAACTTGAGATGTAGAATTAAACTTGATGCCAAATAATGATCAAAATGGCCTCGGGATAGACAATCGGTTAAGATTTGACAAAGTTGTGGCAGTTTGAAATCTGGGAAGGTCATTTATAAGGAACTTTTCGTTGTTTGGGCACTTTACAAGCCAATTTTTTGTCACTTTTGGCGTGATTTTTGACAGAAAAATGAAATACCACAAAATCACTTTTCGTATAGTTTTTTATACTAGTTGAGACACCCACAATCAATTAAACGTAAAATTTCAAGATTTTTTTTTTTGAAAAATCTAAATTTGTAAGGGTCCCCCCTTATGCTTTTTTCGCCAAAAAATCATAAATTTTATTTTTTCAAAAACTCATTAACTTGAGATGTAGAATTAAACCTGACGCCAAATAATGATCAAAATAGCCTCGGGATTGACAATCGGTTAAGATTTGACAAAGTTGTGGCAGTTTGAAGTCTGGGAAGGTCATTTATAAGGAACTTTTCGTTGTTTGGGCACTTTACAAGCCAATTTTTTTGTCACTTTTGGCGTGATTTTTGACAGAAAAATGAAACACCACAAAATCACTTTTCGTATAGTTTTTTATACTAGTTGAGACACCCACAATCAATTAAACGTAAAATTTCAAGATTCTATATTTTGAAAAATTGAAATTGGTAAGGGTCCCCCCTTATGCTTTTTTCGCCAAAAAAAACCTAAATTTTATTTTTTCAAAAATTCATAAGCTTGAGATGTAGAATGAAGCCTGATGCCAAATAATGATCAAAATGGCCTCGGGATTGACAATCGGTTAAAATTTGACAAAGTTGTGGCATTTATACACTTTACAAGCCATTTTTTATTCCCTGATCCCATTAAAAATGGGAAAAAGGGTATAATGGTTATGTGCAAAAGTATGTAACAGGGATAAGGAAGCATCTCCGACCCCATAAAGTATGTATATTATTGATCACTATCAATAGTCGAGTCGATCTATTTTACATTGTTATGAAATTTGAATGACTAATCGAAATTTATCTTGTAAATTAAGCTTGTATTGACCCGGCATTACGAGAACTTATTTTATTATAGTCTCTGAGATCCGCGCGTTCATTCAGACGGATAGAGAGACAGACGGTCATGTCTAGATCGACTCGGCTATTGATGTTGGTCAAGAATATATATACTTTATGGGGTTTCTTATACCCGTCACATACTTTTGCACAGCTTCATGATTCCCTTTTTACCAATTTTTAATGGGTTCAGGGTATAAAAATAAACAAATAACTCTCTGAACGAGCGTTTCTCCGAGTTTACTCCTTCTAAAGTTGCCTTTCGTACGTTCATATATAATATACTATTTTGATTAGCAATAAATCGGTAAATATATAGCTGAAAATACGAGTGGGCAACTCTTGTTTCCCAGGCGGCATTGACAACTTGACAAATGAATGGTCGGAACGCAGCTGAATACCGCAAAGCGGCCAAGCTCAGACAACAGGCAGCAGACATGAAGGCCATGACGCGTTGACAAACCGCAAAATGGGTCCCAAAAACAACAAAGGGCCAAAAATGGGCTTAAAAACTGAAAAGTACCATTTACCAATACAGTTAAGGGCGCTGTCGTGGCCTTTAACTATGGTTGTTGCTGTTGCTGTTGCTGTTAGTGTTGGTGTTGGTGTTGGTGTGTGTGCATAAATTCTCCATCATATGATATCAATTAGTGATAGTGCGGTGCGACTCAAATGTCATTTGCAAAAATGCGCATATTTTAAATGTGACATACGACAGTCCAACCTTAACCCAACCCGAGCCACCCACCCAACCAGACAGCTCAAAACCAGGCAACAGGCCATGATATCTGGCAAACGGAGTGCACTTTTTATGGCCTATGGACGCATAAAGTTCCTGCCTATCGAAGGCATATGGAATCTGTCACCGCTTAGGTAACAACATACATACTATATTTGATATATTTATAAATGTATTATGAAAGTCAGAAAACTAGATTTATGTACATTCTTAAAGCAAATCAAAAATTATGATTTCAAAAATATGTATTAAATTAGTTAATTGCTATAAAAATGTACGTAAAACATATATTACGTGTTTGCATATTGTGTAAAAATCTAAAATTAAATGAAAGTTTTTTCTCTCTTGTACAGGCGAGTTAAATATTACTGTTAACACATCTGTTAAAAAAACGCACTTTCCATAAAATAAAAATACAAATGTTGGGAAGTACATTAAGTTTATTTTCTGAAAATAAAAACATTATATAAAAAGAGAAAATAAAAATTAAATTCTAAAGCAATATGTGGAAGTTGTACTTCAAATGTATTTATAATGAATGCATTCAAAAGTGATATTTATTTAATTAATAATAATAAATCAAATTCTTAAACATGCACATAGTTATGGATAATTGTTGTATTCAATTTCTGTGAGCAAAATATGTTGTTGAATTTACCGATTAGTTGTATATATACAAAAAAAATGAAAAAACCAATAATTATATTTCCATAATGCCAATTAATATACAAACTACGCAAAATTTTAACAAATCGAAAATTTGTTTTATTGTAAAGAGTATTGCATAGCTAATGAACTTGTCTTATCAAGTTTTTTGTTGCTCGAGCTGCGTCCATTAAAACCAAACGGAGTAAATGGCCAAACCACCCTTTCTGACATGGTCAGCCACATAAAATCAGCTCGGCCCGCATTGACAACAACAATAACAATGGTGCATGCAGCATGGCGTATGAATATGCAACGATGCCACCGATGATGACCACGACGACGAGAAGTTGCTGCAGCGGATATATGCATGCAGGTGCAATCTGTACCAGACTCAGCGACAGAAATGGCTGCATGTCAACGTTTTTGGCGTGGACTTGTGGCTGGACGGTACCAGGACATGCCAGCAACCGGGGGTCAGGCCAATAAAACTACGGCCAAGTGCAGCTGGGAACGATTTGGTGACCAGCGCATCGCATCGCATCGCACACAAATTGCATTTGCAGTTTTTACCGCTGGTGTATTTAATTTGCTTTTTCAGATGCGACATCGAAAAAGAAAAAGAAATATCAGGATAGAAAAGTTCTCTTCGGAATGCCGCAGTTAAAATACCCTTATAAGGGATTAAATAAACCATTGAAGGCGGAAAAAATAAAGTTTCATTAAACGCAAAGTTAAATCAAATTAAACTAAACTTTCGAACGAACTATGTGAAAAGAATTCCTGAATATTGAATGATTTTTGACTAAAATACGTATATAAGTTTTTTTATAAAATCTCAAGCTATTTTTTTTTTCAATCAGGACTATTCTTTCGAATACCAAAATTTTGTAGAAATATTTTTAAAATGCAGCAAATATAATATTGAATTTAAAAATCGGTAAAAACGTATATTCTATCAGTTAAATTGTTTACTTAATTTTAAGCTGACTAACTTTAGTTTATATATGCAAAATGTACACATACGTTATGTTTTATTGTTACATATTTCATTGCAAAATCATAAAACGCTCCGATAGAGCATAGATATCGAAAAAAAAAAACAAATTGGCAACGAGTGCATTATTATTGTTGGCTTATTGACACTTGCAATGCGAAATTAATGCACGAACAAATGTGAAAAGTTGCCAAAATTGTTTGTTGCCCTTTTGTAACTGTTGTGGTTTTGGCTTTTGTGTTATTTGGCCAGCGCGAAAACCCAAAGCGAATTGTTATCCCAAATTTTTGTGGTAATGCAAATTAAATATATAAATTTAACGGCCTTAAAAAGTATTTGTATCACAATTCGTTTAAATTGAAATTTAATTGTATATTATTGATTGTCTTTTTTTTTATTATCACTTAAAACGAGATATTATTACAAATGGGTTCACATTTCTACAACTATGACCAGCGAACCTTACTTTGTTTCTAAATTGTAAATATCTTCTAAAACCCTAGATTCTAAAAAAGAAAAGAATACCACAAACCCCACAGTTTTAGAGCTGGCGACCTCAAAATTTGGAAGATAGATTAATAGGAACTTCTTGAAAAAAAAAAAAAAAATTATGTTGACTATAAAATGAATAGGCGTTGTTGTACGATTTTCCTATAAATAAATCGGCTGTTATTTTTAGCGATACCACCGAGTTTTCATTTCTGCATAGTTCTTGACAATGGTGTTCAAGTAGTGTAAAAATGAAGAAGCGAGAGGAAAAGCTTAAAAAATGTAAGGTATTTGAAAGCTTAAATTTGTGGAGTGAAATAAGGAATAAGGTGAATAGGTTTTCTCATCAACTTGTAAGTACAAGCAGTACTTGCTATCATCAGTAAAAACTCGCCGGAGTGGTGCTTATAATTACTACATTCAAGTTGGACATAGAAATACAAATTCTGATCGAGTACAAATTCAGTGCACTTTTAACTAAAAGCTCCAGCAAACTTTGATCGGCTTGACACTTACTTGCACTTAAAGTGTTACTGTCACCAATCTTTTGCAAGATTAATCTTTAAATATGTTCCAATTTCAGCTAGTTGCGTTGTGACTTAAATCTCCTATTAAAAATTGATGCCAGAAAACACTTTTGTGCTGTCTGGAAATTGGAGCGTGATAAAAAGTGCCATTCAATTGGCCTCTTGTTGACCTTCGACAGCAGCATTTGTGGCAGCATATTTTGTCGCTGCTCAGGTGACACGCCCCCTTTTTCCCCTACAATACGCCCTCTGGCGTACAGTTTTGCAATGATGCAGGTGACCCCCAAAACGAGAGTGGCATAAAAGATATTTTGCCTCGCTGAGTGGTTTTTTAGCAATTCGATTTTTATTTGCAAGCCATATCGCTGTTGATGGCTTTAGGAGAGGAGGGGGTTGTGTTGGGGACTCTGTATGGGTGAGGGGCTGTTAGTCTCTGGGCATTGCGCCTCGTTGACATTTGATTGTGCGGCAATATTGTTGTTGTTGTTGTTATTGTGGCTGTGTCGACTATTTTCAATTGTTACAGAGTTTCACTTGTTATATGTACATACGTTTTGTTAGTTAGAGATGTGAACGTGATGGCGATATATGTGAATATATATGGTATTTGTGTATAACAGTTGTACCGAATCGAATTAATTCGATTAAACTTATTTTCAAACTGAACAACTGAATTACGTCCCTGATTGTAATTAATACATTGGGACTCAGTGAAAAGCGACATACTTCACTTAATTTAAATATTTATTTCTAAGTCGAACTTCATTTGTATTATAATTTCTCTTTGAGCTACATTCTTAAACGTTTAGTTGACAGAACAACTACATTATTATCTCAATGGAAATTAAGGCTTTAAACATTCATGATAATATTAATTATAATCATGCAGAAGCAATTTCTTATAATGTTTAGAGCTCACATCTCTAGGCACAGCTCGCATAGACTTCTTTATTATTAGAAAATAAAAAAATAAAGTGTAATAAAGTGTAATTTGTGTTTGTCGACGACATTTGTATGAAGGGCTTTTCCATTCAGGCATGATTTAAAAAAAAATAATCAAGAAATTAATAAGCCACAGCTTATGCCAATAGCAATGGCTTATTAGCGACGCTTGCCACACAATTTTGAAATTAATTTTTTTTTTCTTTTCTTACGTTGTGCGCGAATTGTTGCTGGCATCGCTTCGAACTCCATTCAAATCTCAATCACTTGGCAATAAAATCGAAATTAACTTGGCACAAAGGCGTCATAAAAAGCATAAATGTTACTTTTTTTTTCTTACCTCTGACACAAACTTAATTTGAAGCAAAACAGCAACATAAAAAAAAGAATGGTTGAGGGTGGAGAGCAAAAATGTTGCTGTTGTGACAAGGGAGGGGCAGGGGCGAGGAAGGCTGCAGACTTTAAGCCACAGGTAGAACGGCAAAACAGTTGATGAAGTTTTTCATGGCAAAGCAGCAAAGAAAAAACGCCACACAAAACGAAATAAATTGAAAATTGACTGAGCAGCAACAAGAAACAGTAGCATGGGTTGTCAACTGCACAAAAACAAAAAAATTTTAAAAAAATACAGTCAAACTCAAAGTGTGGTTTCGAAAAAAAGAGAATCTAAGCTTTGGCATTCCTCTTGCTTAACAGCAAAAGTTTTTCCATTATTTGAAGATTATAGACTCTAAACATTCGCCCCTAACTACTGCAGGCAAAAAAAAAAAAAAAAAAGTCTGACAAGATATGAGGGCTGTGTGGGTTGCCAGCGTTCTTGCTGATGATGACGTAGCTTGAAAATTTTCCACACTTTTATGACAGCATTCGTTGCTGATAAAGGCACACATACGCACACTTGTAAAGAGGCGAGCACAGAAAGAAATGTAAAACTTTTCAGCAATGCATTCGCATTGTTTCAGTCTTTGAGTTTCCCCAAAAGAAAAAACCACCGCCTCGTACCATTTGTTAAACGTCAATAGCTTCCCATTTGTGTGACCCTTCTGGCAGCCCCGACATGTCAGTGTTGCATATGTTTTGTTGTTGTTCGTGTTATCGTTATAGTTGGCGTTGTTGTTGGTGTCTTTGCTGTGAGATTATTCAATGAGCTTTTCATTTGACTGTTAAAAACTTTATCATTGGCATGTGAATCTGGGCAAACAATTGGAATGTCTATGGCAGCAAATACTAGTTGTTGTTGTTGGATTATACACGTGAAAAAAGGTATTCGATATTCAAATGTAAAAACAATAAATTCAACCATTATGCTAAATATTGTGTGGAAAGTATTGCTTGTTTTGCATGAACTGACAGCTTTAAAATGGGATATTGATTGAATACAATTAAGTTCTGACAGCAGTTTGCATATGAAAACGATAAATTTGGAACGATTTAACACCATAAAGCTACTCTAATCAGCTTTAATCAGTCAAAAAGAGACGGCAGAGGTAAGATCAGTTCAACACTATATGTATAAAGATTTTGTACAAACTGAATCAAATTTTTCGCAGCGTGCTCTATCAGGTATTATTTAGCATGAATTGTAGTTTCTTTTAGATGCATGTTAAAATTTTATCGTTACAAGCCAATCAATAAATTCATAGAAATGCAGCAAATAATTTACACAAAAGACTGAAAAATACATTTACCTGGTTGACTGCAGCAATGTGACACAGCTCCAACTATCTCCAGCCCCCACTCCCCCTTCCTCCCACCACTTTACTGTTCATTCCCTCAGCTGTAAATAATATCAGACGAAGTAAACTTATATACATATATATACATATTTTTGTATTTTGCATCAAGGAGTATCACTCGTAAACTTCTCGCTGCCAAAATATGTAAATTCAATAGCCATGGCCAACAACTTTTGATGGCAAATCAAGCGAGGCGGCACAGACAGACAGACAGACAGACAGACAGACAGATGGACAGACAAAGGGACTGACAAAGGGACAGACCTGAAAGGAGGACGGACAGGTGTCATTTCAGTGTCTGTTGCCATGATTTTTGATTATTGTATGCTCGCATACTCTCATACCTATCTGAAAATGTTTCACACTGGCCAGCAATTGGCTAGAAAAGACCAACGAGTTGGCTCTCAATGGAAACCACCTGAAAGCCAACTTTTTTTAGACTGAAATTCATGTAATTCCTAGTTTTTTTTTTTTTTTTTTTTTTTTGTGTAGTATGTGAAAAGTTTTTATGCATATAACGAGTATACGAAAAGTTTTGCACTTCAACTTAATATTACACAAATTGATGGTCATTTTCATTTGTGAAATGTATGCGGCATATTATAAGTAAAGTGAAAAAATTATATATATTATTAAAAATAAAATTCAATATCTGAAACTTTTGGGCGTAGATTTGAAAAGTTTGTTAGTACCTGCCTTTGGCAAGTTAAATTTCTCTGCAGATTGTTGAGAGTGAAACACAATTAATTAGTTGGATTTGTTGTCTTTGTTGAAGTTCATGTAGATTTAACAAGATATTAAATTAAAGCAAGTGAACGTGCTCTAGTCGAGAGTGCCCGACTACGATATACCCTGATCCAAGGTCTTACATTTAACATGGAAACACACACACACATGCAAACACACGCTGCGCTCTTCATCCAACTGCTTTGCTTCTTCTTCCATTGGCCCCAAACTATGTTACATTGAATCGTAAATAACTTCTTTGTTTATTGTCCGATCGTAATGAAATTTGTAGGACATACAGATGGCATATAAATGTGAGACTATGTAAAATACAAATACGAATGAAAAAGTACGTCATACCTCTAAAATTTTAGAAAAACTTTTTAAAATAGATTACAGTAGTATATAAGTAGTAGAAGCAGAAATAATTTCACATTGAATGAAACACATTTGCTTATACAAAAAGATAATGTCAATGCTACTTTTAAAATTAATTTTCTTATTAATATCACATTATTTTAGGTGCACTTTCATATATTTTAAGCAATGTCCGATTTTATATCTATTTTGTTGAATACTTTTGTTGGCAGTAGACGTTGTTCTCGCCTTAAACTTCATCATAGACTTAAGCAAAATATTGTAACACCCACGTCTACACACAACCACAATCACAAGCACACACACACAAACACACATGTCTGCATTGGGAAACCCAACTGGGTCTCTCTCTCTCTCTCTCTCTCGCTCTCGCTCTTCTACTTCTCGGTTTTTGGGTGCAAAACAAGTGAAGCGCATTAAAATGCAAATTTCTCATATTGTTGTTGTTGCTGCTTTTCGGTTTTTTTTGTTTAATTTTTTTTGTTGCTGTTGTGATTTGTGCGCGGATTGCTGCCGCACAGTTTAGTTGGGGGCGTGGCTGGCTGTCGGCATACATACATACATACATAGATGTACATACATGGTGGGCGTCAACTGCAGCCTTTTTGGTAAAAAATCCGATTTTTCCGCCATGCATAATCAGTTTGCATTTTTATTTATTTATTTTACGCGTTTTTTATTTGCCAAGCGCCGTTTGTTTGTTTGTTTTTTTTTTATTTGTATTTTTTCACTTTGTGGCGTATTTTTGAAAAGTTTTTTTTTTCTTCTTGTTGCTGCTGTGCAAAGTAATTTATTTCACTTGAACACATTTGCCATTGCCCCGTGTTGTTGTTTTTGTTATTGTTGCCGTGCATCGACTTAACTGCAAAAGCACTAAAAACGAGAAAGGCTACCTTCGGCAATCCGAAGTTGGTATACCCTAACAGTTACTTAATATAATGAAACACATTTGCTTATACAAAAAGATAATGACAATGCTACTTTTAAAATGAATTTTCTTATTTAAATCAATATTTCAGACCGATTGTTCCTATGACAGCTATAAGATATAGTCGTCCGATTCTCATAAAATTCAACTAATCTATATAAAATTAAATAAAACTTACAATTACTGAGTTTGGTTAAGAAAGTTTGAGAAACAAAAAAGTTGTTCATACAACGACTCATTTTTCATGAAATAGAGTCCTATTTTGATGAAACTTTGTGAGTATGCTTTAATAATTCCAAAATTGGTAATGCTTATAATTGGTAAGTTTGGTCGAGTTATCTCAAAAAACAAACATTTGTCGACCGATCGTTCCTATGGCAGCTATATGCTATGGCTGACTCCGACATTAAAATAAGCATCTGTACCAAGTTTCATCAATATAGCTTGAGAGACTAGTTTGCGTAGAAACAGACGGACAGACGGACGGACAGACAGACGGACAGATGGACAAAGGTATATCGACTCGTCTTGTCGTCCTAATCAAGAATATATATACTTTATGGGGTCAGAAATGTTTCCTTCTATGCGTTGCAAACTACTGGCCAAAATTATAGTACCCTCTGCAAGGGTGTAACAAGTACATAATACCTAGTTAATAGTACATGACTGGTAGACACCCTGTAAATAGTTTTTTTCCCCTCAAATGTACATACAATGTACAGAGAGCTCCCTAGCGTTTGCTTTCGCCACTATCGATAGCATTTAATTGAAATTCTTTTTGTTATATTGAAAGTAATTCATTTAGTCAATTTGAAAATGACTTTTTTAATTTTTGGTTTTTTTTAGGAAGGCACAATGACTTTTTTAAAAAGTGAGCATGGGCTCAATGCGTGATTGGGAAATTCCCAAAAAACCGTTTTAAATGCTGTGACCACTGGCACTACTATTTTGTTGCACACAACTGTATGTATGTACATATGTGCGAAAAATATTTTGATAGCTATAGTCAAAGCTATATACATATTTATTAGCACACGATTTGCATGTTAACTAATTAGCTTATCGATTATATAAATTATATATAGCCGACTCTAAGCTAATCGCAATATTTTGTAATATTGATTACATAATAGGTATCCCATAAGTCCGGGTATTCCTTAAAATATATACAAACTCTTTAGTTTGTATACTCTATTTGTACACATCTACATTCAAAGGGTGTACAAATGAAACAATTTTTGACTGCAACGCTTTGTTATGTGATTGGTATATTCTTTAGCCGCAATTCTTTTCTATTTTCTATGTGCATTGAGTTATACATTTTGAAGCATTCGCTTATGCATTTGTCTATGGCAACTTTTCGAGCCTTTCGCTTCGAATTTTTCACAAGGGTAAAAAGACACACATAGAATGTAGTAATCGGATGTAACCGACTGCGTAACGCTCTGATACCATCACAGCTGATAAAAAGAGGTGAGCGGTGGCATTAGGGGATGTGGGCGTGGCTCGATCTTTGAAAATGCTTATCAGTAATCTATGTTAAAAGTATGGACATTGCACAAAATAAATATACTCTATTACCTTCGGTATCAGAGTATAAAAAGAGCTAACAAATTTGACTGAAATTCTGTTTGATGGTGCGCATTCATGTATGGGATTTCCTTGTGGCCAAAACAAGCAAACAAAGCAAAGAAATCACTAAAAAATTTGACCAAAAACTTTTTATTAAAAGTCAGCGAAAAGAGTTGGCTTGTAAATTATTAAATTGATGAAAATGGAAAACTAGTTTGGGCTATTCTACAATTGACAGCTAATTTATTGATAAATCACTAGCGCCAATCAATTATTTCATTATATTCCGCCCAGTGCAGCACATAGGATAAATGCCAAACTCAAATAGCCATAGCCCAAACTAATCAGCAAACAGTCATGAAATAGCCAACAGGCAACAAGTAAAATGCCTTTTGGGAAACTCAAACAGCCCGCCCCGTATCCCCCTGACTTCAAAGTCTACACTCTGAAAAATTATGTTTTATTTCGATAATAGCCAGGGTTTCTTCTTCACGAATAACTTTATAAAATAACTAAAATTTTAGATCTAGTTATTTTGAATAAAATTTGTTTAAGCTTTAGAAATTATAATTTTCTACTCTTACAAAAGATTTATCTGAACATTAAAAATCTTCAAACTGAGATGTATTGAAAATAAGATATTTTTCAAATGGCAAGTTTTCAGGCAAAAAATTTTTTTTTTGTAAATTTAAAAACTTTTATTTAGATTTTAGATTTGGTATATACAGAATGTCATAAGGGCATATTTTTTTCTGAGTGTATTCACTGTCAGTGTCAACGCCAGAAAACTTTGTCTGCAGCTCAATACCAGAGGGGCAGATTGCCTGGGTTCAGCGACACCAACTGCAAAGCAAACTTAAGCTAAACTATATAGTATATGCCTAGTTAGTGGGCGTGACTGGGGCGGATGAAATCTCATGCCCAGCTTTTTTTGGCGAGGCCAACACAAAGTAAACTTTATAGATTTCTAATGCTTCGGTGAAGTCTCAACATCTTGAGCTGCTTATATTTAGATACGACTACAAGTACGGAATTCGAACGGTGTTTGTGTGTGTGTGTGTGTGTGTGTGTGCATGGTGTGTGTGCTTTGGGCTTTGGCCGTCAGAGGGCGCAGCTGCAGAAAGACCGCTGCTAAACTTCAATGCAAACTGAAGCAAAACTTTGGCCTGAAGACCAAAGACTTTGGGTCTGCGGCTGTCTGTTTGGCAACTTTGGCTGCTTTTGGCGCTGCTGTTGCTCAAATTGTTGGCAAAATAATTGTGTACGCCTTGCGGTCGTCAGACACCCGTTCTATATATGTACATATGTATGTATGCATATCCATAGCGTTTTGCCAAATATTTAAATGAACGAACTAACAAGAACAACAAAAACAACAGCAGCAGCAGCAGCAGCAGCATCCACTAGGAAATTGACCCAATTACATTATGTCGCTTAGCTGATGGCAATTTTACAATTCAGCTAACACACACGCGCTCCAAGACACCTTTGGCCCCATGCCAAAGGAAATGGAAAGAAATTTGACAATTTTTCGTAGCACACTTTTGGGTGTCTTTTATTGTTAGATAGCAGCACACAGGACCAAATGCTGCAGCAAGAAGAAAATTAATATTATACGCGCGGAGGTTCAGGGACCAAATTGAAGAAGATGTGTAGTCAGTGATATTTAAAGCTCATATTATAGATATTGTCGTTTTGAGTTTGACCTCAGAAATTCATAAATTGTTTTTCCATAGTTTTCAAACTCTAATTGAACGAAATGTTATTATTTATGTATTTTAATAAATATAGCTATATCTTATAAATATCAGTGGTTTGGATAAGACATTGATAACATTTAAGTTTCTTAGATAAATATAAATATTCCAACTATAGTGAAACTATCAAAATGAACAAATTTTCAGAACTATGGCCAGCTTACCCTTGTGCTAAAGCTATCGATACTCGTATTACATATTATTTGAACTGTCAACATTTTTAAACTAAATATTTAATAAATCTTTGCCCAATACTTTATCTCTATCTTTAATTGCAATAAAAGGTTATCTAATCTAATTACTGGTACATAGTTTTACTGCTCTAACTATTTTCAATTGGATCTACCTAAAAATCTGTTAACAGCTCCATAAATGATTAGTTTCATTGAGAAAGACGACGTAAATTCGTATCCTTAAATCTAGCAAGCACATAAAGTTGTTAATCTAAGTTTGTGCTAGATGTTTTATGCAGTCATTATATAATTTCCAAGTAAATTTCTTACAGTGCACACACACACACACACACAGACAATATGGCAGTGTTTGTTAGCGCATTATGCTGACTTAGATGCTGTGTGCAAAGTGGGGGAAAGATTGGGGGGATTCACACTCCCAGCCAACCACTTTTACTTACTGCAGCCGGGTTGCTGAGAGCCTGGAGACTGAAGCTTGAGGTTGGAGCTGGAGCTGGAGCTGGAGCATCTTTGGCTCGCTGGTCTCTTGTTTGGCAAGTGGCGTGCTGACAGCTGAAAAGGATTTCGTTTGCCTTGCCAAAGTTAAGCCTTAAAGCCAAGAGCTAATTTTACTTTAAGATTTACCGAGTGCCAGCTTCCAACATATTTGGCACAGAGCTCATCGAAATGCATTTTCATATATATGTATATATATATGAAACTGGAATTTACTTCGACATTATCCGTTTGTGATTAGGTGGCTGACATGCAAATGTGGGTGGCGCTGAAAACTCTGATGGTGTGTAAAATTGTGGGGCAACACTGGCTGGTGTTCGTTTGCACTTATTTTTGTTGTTGGCAGCCGTTTGCACTAGCAATTTATGCAGTGGCGTTTTGACCAGAAGAACATTTTTGTTCAACCTGAAAACGAAGAAGTTGCATTGAAAAAGTTTTCGCTCAGCTATTCAATTTTATTTCGCCACCTCTCTCGCTCTCTCCTTTCTCTAGGTTTCTTCTGCTTAAATAATAAGTATCATAATTTCAAGGGTTGTCAAAAAAGTCTTTTAATTTATGTTTGCCATTTCCGACCCAGTCCTAGAAAATCAACATAAATAAGCAAAAGTTACTCCGAGATTCAGCCTCAGAGTCGGCAACTACGTTTCTAGGCTGAAGGTAGCAACCTCTTTCTTTCTTTTTTGTTGGTCTGGCTTGGAACCCATTCTGGACACTGCCAAGGACCAAGTTTGTCTTTTGTGTCAATGGTTGTGCGTGTGTGTGTTTGTGTGTGTGTGCTTGTGTGTGTGTGTTTGTTTGTTTGCAGTTGCTGTGTTTATGGCAAGTTTGCAACTCTGTTACAATTGTGCCTAATTTCATGCTTTACTTTGGCTGGCAAACAAATGTTGTTGCATACTTTCAGGTAAATAACTTTATTAAAATAATGACAAGCCACACTGGCTGGCTTGCCTGCTTGGTAGCGGTGAGGTTTGCGGGGAGCTGCCGCCAAGCGGCTGACAAACTGGCAGTCTGTTCTTGTTGTCGGCTCTGTATTTGACATTGGCCTGAAGCTCAGAGGCGTAGTCTTCGTGAAAAAATTGGGGGCTGTAATAAGGACACAGTTGATGAGGAAATTATATAAATACTATTTGTAACCTGATTAGAATAGAATAAATAATTCATAATTCTTTGTTTACTAAAAAAATGTAATAATTAAAATTTGATTGCAATTCGATTGGCTACACTAATTTAATAAATACTCTGAAAAATTATAAATACTATTTTCAGCAGTCTGCAATATATTATTAAAGGTTTTTTAAAAAAACATAGATTTATATATAGATTTTTTTTTGATTATGTTTATATGTATGTAGTAATATGAGAAATAGTATATTTTCTATGAATTGATTCTATTGAGTCTTTGACTTAGGCTTCTCGATTCCTTGTTTCACCAGTCTCTAAAAGTTTTCGCGCTGAAAGTAAAATAATGTAATAATATCATCTATTACCTTAATTCCAGCGTCATTACGCATTGAACAAACAGCCCCCCACAAAGAACTATTTTACATTTTCCGCTACTGCTCTGGGTATTACCTTAGCTAACTTTATGCATTCTACAGGAGGCCTTCGAACTAGGAATTGTTGCTGCTGCTGCCGTTTGGTGTAATGCACAACGAGTGTGTTCCGAAAATGTGACGCTTCTAATTATGAAACTAAGCAGCTTGTGATTTGTTCAAGCGTGAAAATGCTGTCGACAACAGGCGGTGGGAAGAGAGGGATGCAAGTTGGTGTTTTAGGTGGAAAGGAGCAAAGGAGCAAAGGAGGAGGAGGAATGGACAAGGCACGACTTTGCTACGATGTCTCGACACGCAAAATATTATGGCAACTTGTAAATAAGCCGCAGCTGCCACCGTCCTCAATGCTGCCGCAGCAGGTCAGGACATTCAGGAGCGCCCGAAAAACCAGCAAAGCCAAAAGCAAATTTTGCACCCAAAAATTTATGCAAAATTATTTCGTAAAGTTTGCGTTACGCTAGCGCCCAGTTTTCTGATGGTGCACACAGAAAAAAATGATTATGAAATAAGAAAATCACACTGAAAATGACAAATAGTAAATGTTTTTGCTGTCAAATTTCATATTTCTTAAAATAAGCAATCTTAAATTTAGACTGATTGGAAATATTTATATATATTTATTATACATATATTTTTGAAAAATTGAATTGCAGTACTGGTTTCAAAACTATGGGGTTTTTCCAAACTATAGAGGATATATTTCTCTGAGTGTAGTGGCTGCCCCACAGCGACTGAAGCTGCTTAAGCCTTTTGATGATGGCTGCCCCAAAACGTTACCGTTACCGTTGCCGTTGCGTGCCTCGTCGTGGTCGCTACCACGCCCCTTCCCGCCACTGCAACGCCTTTGCCGCGTTTTCAGAATTTGAGTTTCGAGTTTGAGTTCATTGCCGTCGACAAAGTTTACCATTTTGCGCGACAAAGTGGCAAACAGTTTAGCAGAGTTTACGACAACAGGCGTTGCGTATGCGCCGTGTTGGCCTCGCCAGTTCATGCGTATGTATGTGTGTGTGAGCCTGAGTGTGGACTGTTTAATAGCAGCTGCCATGCGGCCATGATGCTAATTACTGTTGCCATTTAAGTGGTTGCACCAAATGACGCTGCCATCGGGTTTTTGCCTTATATTTTTATATACCTTTTTTTTTAGTATCCTTCCCGTCCGGGTAAATGTTGTACAGGTGACATGTTGCCCAAGCTGCGGTAAACTGGATAAAAACGAGTGCTTTAGGGGAGTTCCAGTTGCTTTAAGGGTTTTGTATGATTTCTAATCGGGAATGTTTGTGGAGCAGTTTTACATTTTAATATGAATAAAGAGGAAATTTACAAATATTTTGTACAAAATAACTAAAAGACTTTTTGACTTACAATCTAAATATTTAAGTATTTAATTTATTTTTTATTAAAATAATTTATTATAAATATCAGTAAAACTCGATAAATAATCTGTTAATTTTACATACATTTTTTTTACATATACATTTTTATATATTTTTTTAAAATAGCAAGGAACTGTTATTTTGAAGAAAAGCCTCAAGAAGAATTTAAAATTATTGATTACTATCTTTCTAGTATTCAGAGCTGGGGAAGAAACAAAATCTTACAAATGTTTGTAGAGCTTAAGACCATTTTTGTGGACCATTGGGTGGAATATATGATATATAAAATATATAATATGTAATATATAACTTACTCTTTATGTTTTGTTTATTAATGACATAATATAAAAACAAATTTAATCAAAAGACTTTATAAAACCGTATAAGCATTACGGGTAAATACTTTCTAAAATGTATTTTAAATTCAGCCAATAAATTAAGAATTATAGAATCGAGTACTGCATTCGTACAGATTCAAAACGGGAAGATTTATTGCAAGAGCAATGCATCAAATATTCGAAGGTGTCGCATTTAGTTTGCCATATTTTTGTTACAATTCTCGCAGCCCCCCTCCCCTCTCTTCAATCCTTTAGCGACTGTTTCGGGGTGTATGCTGCTAAGCCGTAAGACTTGAACAAGCTCAGCGCGTGTAATGCGCGTTTAAAAAGTTTACAAACTTTGCCAAGTTTTCGATGTGTTTTAATTTTTTTCTTCGGTTTTTATTTCTTTGCTATTGCTGTTGTTGTAGTTGTTGTTGTTATATTTTTGGTGTTGCTTTTGGCTTTGCCATGGCTGCAAATTCATTTTTTCACACCGCGTGCAGCTTTGTGTGTGTGTTGGCCACGCCCCTTTTTTTTGTTGATCACGCGCCTGTTTACACTTTCACGTCGCTTTCGCCGCTTTGATGTATTTGCTGCCTGCCTGCAACCTCCTGCAACCTGCTGCCTCCTTGCCGCTTAAACTGCAAAACGTGACCATTTAAAAATGCGCCACGTTTGCCAAAAACTTTGCCAATGTCTCGAACTTTGCCACATCCCCCAAAAAGACCAACAAAACATAAAATAAAAAAAAATTAAAAATAAAAAAAAATCACAAAACTTCGTGACAAAGGTGAAAAGAGCAACCTGACGTTGCGAGTTGTTCACGGGGCTGATGGGGTCCACAGGTTGGGGGGCGTGGCAGTCATATGCAACTGGCGCATTGCAAAATTTATGAAAATTGATTTTGCTGAAAGACAGCTTAATGCCGTACCACCCGAGCTCTGAACTAGCAGACGGGGCATGCTTTTAATGACATTTGACTCGAAACGTGTTGCAAAAAAAGAGAAGAAACTAAAAGCAGTATGTGATTGGATACTCTAATAGACATTAGAATTAACTTGAAATATACACATTAATAAACAGTTAATAACAGATATAATGTCAATCAATTTCAATGTTATTTAGATTGCTTGGTGATGATTTTTAAAGCTGATATTAAACTTTACAAAGAATGTTTATTAATATATGCATTTTCCAACCAAGATCTGACCTATGTATATATCATTCGAATTTCATAATTTAGGTTTTCATTCAATAATTGATATTGTATTTATATTTTTGTAGTTTTAAATACTTTTACTGAAATAGCTATTACAATTTGATAAATTTATTTTAGTTTATGTCAATATGTGCACAATATAATAGCTAAATGTTTAATAATAATAATCTTCATGAATAATCCAAAAATTCACATCAAATAAATATATTAATTAATAAATATTATCACATTACGTGACAGAAACCCTCTGCAAGGGTATAAAAACGGCAACATGAAAGCTATGCTCGGGGTTCCGTTGATATCTCGTAAAGTCGAAATAAAAGCAAATGTAACCCATTCTGAAATGCACTTTAACTTCAATATCGCCGAATATAGTATTAAATGTATGGGACAAGCTGTGTGCATAACATTAACTGCAAGGAACATCTATAAAAAAGTTTTTATTTTGTATGCTATTGAATTGATTAAGATGAGAACTTGAGAGACAGAATGTGAGTAATATCATTAAGATAATTAATGTACATTTTGATTATTTTAATGTTAATATTATCAAACGCACGGGACTATTTCCCAGGGTTTCATTAACAACTTGGCTAAGCCGAAGCGAAATCGTTTATGAGAATGCAGCTCGATAAGCAATAAAACAGTTCGCATCAACTACGTGCGGAAAAATGATGGCGGCTATTTCAGTTCTGGTCAAGTTAATTTTCTATAGCCGTCGCCTGTCGCACGTTGTTGTCATTCGCCGCTTTTATTGACAGACAACGCCACGGAGAAATAGAGGGAGAATGGAGAAAAGAGAGAGAGAGAGAGATGGCTTTAATTGAAAGCTAAACAGCAGAGCGAAAGCGTTGAGGTGAGCGTTGGCTAATTCGGTAATTTGCACGCAATTGCATGAGTTGTTGACTATATCTATAGAATGAGTGGGCACATGGGGCAAACCACACACAAACACACACACAGCATATGGATAAATAGATATGTGTGTGTGTGTGTGTGTGTGTGTGTTTTGATCGTTAGCTTTTGGCAATTGACTTAAATGGCAACCTTTGTTGCATGTGTGTATTGTGTTTCATTTTGCCAGCTGAGGCTAACTGCCACATGGCGTATGCGTAATGCTCATTTGATGTGCGTGCTTCAATAGAAGCGAAACTCATGTGGAGCTTAGTTAAGAATACACATCAAGTGTATCGTTGCTTATTGTACATATTTTATGCCGTCAGCAATTGGAATACTATATGGAATGTTGTCGTATATTAGGCTAAACTATTTGTATGGGTAAAAGCTCTAAAACTAGATGGTTGAAACTCTGTGAATTACGTTAATTTTCCACATAAAAATCCCACTTCGAATGAATGTGATAAATGTTACACATTGACGCGCCAAGAACGTATGCTTAAGCATATTATTATTAAGAAAACGCACAGCTCGATGATATATTAAAGTAATACGTATTATTATTGAATGAATGAACACTTAAAGGTATAGGTTTATACATGCAGACAAATGCTTTTAGTGAATTGTGACTTAAATTACATATAATAAGAAGATCCTATCTTTACAAGATCAACAAATTCTTATTTATGGATTCCCCAGAAAGTCGTCACAGCGGCAAGCTTTTGATGTACGCAAATTGACAATTGATGCAGGGTGAAGTAATCAAAGTCAGATTTGATGCATCACTGCCTCTGCTAGTACTTTTAATTCTGCAGCAACTTGAATAGTTAACTTTAAAGTTCCTGCAGTGCTTTTGCTTCTAAGCCCTACGCAAAACTTTCGCAGTGCACTAAAAAAGTTCAAGGCTTATAGCAGAGCAGTGGGAAAAAGATAGTATATATATTTATGTGTATGTGTGTGTGTGTGTGTGTGTATCTGTGTGTGATACGCTGCGTTTAACACAAATGAATATGAATGCGGGCACAGGCGACAGTAGGGGGCGCCCAGGACACTCCAGCCAGGACGAGAAACAGTGCGCTAAATAAAATTTAATGTAGTGCGAAACGTTTATGAGCTGCAACCGCAAAACTGATGATGAGAGCCGCTGGGTGCGAGAGAATTTCAGTTCTCCGAGCTGAGAGCTCAGAGCTCAGCTCAGCTCAACGAAGCGCAGCGTTAAATAAACAAGTGGTAAAGTGCTCAAAAAGTTGACGGGGCTCTTGGAGCTCAGCTCGATTCCGTTCAGTGCAGCACGGTTTCATTTTGGGCAATTGAAAAGTTCTAGAGTGCTTAAAGTTTTCCCTTTCCCTTCCCTTTCTTTTTCTGTTCTTTTTTTTTCGATATGTGGTGCTGTTGGCCATATTGCGTATACGCACAGGTAAATGGCATTTTGCAGTATAAAAAAGGAGTCAAATAAAAACGCATGATGCTTTTTTCCACGAAACATTCAATTTATTCACCAAATGTAAAGCTAAAACTACCAATATATATATATATATATATATATACATATATGTTGAGAACCGATATTTGTATAGAGGGAGCGACAGCTGAAGCGCTATTTGATTTCCAATTTATATATGGTGAAAAAAATCGCATTCGAAATTCATTTTTCTATACGGCTTCCGAAAAAGTAGACATTCATATATGTGTGTGTATTTATCCCGCGCCTGTTCCTATGCTTTGTGGCTCCGATTTGACTGTAATTGACAGCCTCATGACAGTTTAATTATTTTATAGAAAATGATTTCTGTCCGTACATCAAAACTAAATTGAATGCATTTGGCGTGTAAGCTGTACAACTATTGGTGAAGCCATGATGAAAAATTTATATTCTAATTTCTACACTTGGAAACAAAAACTGTAGTTTTTCTGAATTCATATAAACAAAAAGTGTAAGTCCTTTTAATTGAGCATAACTGTTTTGCCAAATATTATTTGCAGAAAATACTTCACTTGTTTAATAATTTTTTATTTGTGTTTCATTTTAGAACGAAATAATAGTTAATTTATATGAATCCAGTTATTGAAATGGGAACTTTGATTCATAGAAAGTAAAAACATTTTATTTCAATAGTGCCTTTTTTTTTGTATCCAAAATTTGCAATCACTTATATATTTATTATATTTATATACACTACTCTTCCTTTATTTCAATCCAGATTAAATCGAATGCGAAACATTTACCAGCATCACAGAAAAAAGGCAAAGCTTTCAGTCTCACTGCCAGCACCAATAACAATAAGACAAACAACCTATACAGAACAGAAATCACTTAAACTGTCCAACTGTGTGAGCCTCTTGGGGCTGCACAATATAACAAAAGTCAAACTTTAGTATTTTGTTTTGCGCGCCAGTGAAGCCGACAAAAAACGCACTTTGGCTTCCATAGACAATCTCCGTTTCCTGTTGTTAGATGAACAGCTGCTGGGTTCTTACTTATGATAGAGCCAATAAAAATGACCGGCAATTGCGGTTCGGCCTGTTGGCACGCACTTCAAGCATGCTACATTGCAAATACTCTTACAAAAGCAGAAGAATGGGGTTGAAAAAAAGTGATGATAAATAGGTAAAAAGGGTATCATGAAGTATATATATATTCTTGATCAGCATCAAAAGCCGAGTCGATCTAGCTTGTCAAATTGTAATAAATGCATTTGAACTTATTGAATGAATAAGTTTATTTATTATTTTCATCAGCCACATTAGTCGAAAGATTTACAAGCACATTGAATTACACTAAGTTAGAGTAACATATATTTTGCCCGGAAGTAATATTTACTTCGGTTTCTACGAGCATTTCCTTTTGTTATTGTTAGCTGCTAATTTTGTTGGGCGACTACTGTTACAACATTAAGTGCTATTCAAATAAAAATGTCCAGCTGAGCACATGGCAACTTTAAGCTTTATATGCAAACACTTTGCACCTGATTGGCACTTCAATTTAATCATAAAGCTCTTTGCCTGAGCACATATCACTGGCAAAGCCAAAGCTAAGCGGCGCATTAGACCAGCACTTAGATCAAGGTATTAAGGCTGGACTAACCCAGCCCCCACACCCCACTCTTCGATTGCCATTTCTAGCTGGTCAGTTTGGTCAAAAGCGCTGCTGCCTTTTAATGCGCTCAAGCGCATTTACTTTGCTTCTGCTTTTGCTTTGGCTACTTACTTGAAATTCAGTTCAGTTCGGTTCGGTTCAGTTCATGCCACTTGTTGCTGCTACTTGAGAAGCGGCTTATACCGTACACACCACCATTCCCACACCCCATACCCATACCCACTCCCACTCCCACATGTGAGCTGATTATGTTAATGCTGTGGCCCATTTAATGCTTTGCCAAGTCAAACAGCAATTGCGGTGCGTGCAAATTGAATTAAAAGTTCACGGAAAAAGCCACTTCGCAATTAAATTAAAAGTTTTCAATTTTATTACGATTTTATGATTCGTGCTCAAAAAGGTAAAATTAAAAGCAGCTCAGCTCGGGCAATCACAGCAAGCTCTTTTTTTGAGGCCTTGAAAAGAAAAGTCAAGACTACTTGTTTGATAAGACTTGAAAAAAGATAGCAAAGTTCAAAAAGATTTAATTTGATTTGTATTCTATTTATAACTTTAAAGATTGTGCTTTTTTGTATCTTTTTCAATATTTAAGTTATATAAACACTTGAATTTCTAGAGCAACTTTTTTACAATCTATTAATATTTAAGATAAAATTGACATATGTCATTTCCCAGGTCATTGACTATATCTATGTACATTTATTTATCCTCTTGAAGCTTGTGTGTAAACATCAGCTTCCAGTTTTTCGGCATCTTAGCAAATGAAAAGCTGTGCTGAGAGTTGACCTGCATTTAAAGCTGCTTAAGTGGTCGCCGACCCTCGAGGCACGCCTATGAAATGTAGTGGTTGTAGGGGGGTGTTCAGAGAGTAGGCGGTAAACAAAAATTCATTAAAATTTTGCATATTTTTAAAACTTGAGTGACCCTGCCTTGGGGCACTTTCGGCCTTTAAAGTGGCTCCCACTGCGGCAAATTCTCTTGTTTATGCCTCGTAATGTGGCAGCTTAAGTCTTTTAGCCCCCGAAAAGTATGCAGCAAAAGCCTCTAGCCGAGTGTAAAATTTAAGCAAAGGCCAAACGAAGTAACGGGAAAAAAAGTTTTTAATATGCGGATAGCTTTAATTAAATATGTTTTCCACTCGGCGAACCCAAACGAAAAGGAAACAAATAAGAATTTCAAAACTGTGTGTGGTTGTGTGTGCTACCATTTGGGTATTGTTTTTTGTTCAACATAAACATAAATGTCGGTTGCTGTGCAAACAAACAAATTTTTACTCGCTGTTTTTTTTTAGGTTTTCTTAGTTAAGGAATATCGGTGGTTGGGGGATTGTTTTGTTTATTTTCTATCAGCTGGTTTTATTTGAGTTAAATACTGTTTAGCTACACGGTAAAATATATGGATTATATTAAATATATCTTTGTTTTTAAAGATAGCAAATTTTAAAAATAATATTCAATTAAAACCAAATTAGAATCAAAAACAAATTTAGTATTGATATAATACTCATTGACTATTGATATGATGAGGGCTTTCATATAGTAAGTTAAATAATTAAAGAAAGAGAGAAAATACTAAAGAAAGAAAAATGCCAAGCAGTAAAAATATATGTATACAAGTATATATTTGAAAAAGTTTAAATAATTTTAATTTACGTACTTGTGTAAAATGATATCTCATTATTTATTTAATTTTCAACGCTTCATTTCGGTTTATCAGCTGCATGGCATCTTTATTATAAACTTCATTTTTAAATACACATTTTCTTCCGCTTTCCCCTTTTTTTTTTTTGTTTTCAGCTGCTTTTGGGGAAAGTCAGCTGAAAGCCTTTCAGCATTCCTTATTTCCATGCGCTGCCGTTGATAATAATTTATTATGAATTTCTTTATTATTTTTTCTGTGTGTGTCGTCGCTCCAGCTTCAGCTTCAGCTTCAGATTCATTGGGCATTGTGCTGGTGTTGCTTTTTGCACTTCTCCACTGCGCTTTTATTCTCTCCATTGGTTCTTGCTGCTGCTGTATGAGTGTGCCTACAAGGAAGTTTAAATAAACATCAAATGGCGACACGCGCATGAATAAGGCAACAGGGACGACGTCTGCATATGCAGTGGAATGTATATAAAATGTATACCATACACACTCTGACACTCTTCCAAACACACACATCCACACACATACACACACACATGCACACCATATGAAAAACAAACAAATTGACATGCCGATGCCGAAAATGCAAACAGAATAAAAGGGGGGACAAATATGTGAGGAGTGCAAAAATCTTTTTGCTGTTTGGGTAAATGTTTTAAAAAACATTTGTTGTAAAATTCATCGGATATGAAAATCTAATGATTTGTAAAGTCGGCGATAAGCGCGAGCGCCCTCTGGCGGCCGATGCCAACGTGAGTTTTTCTTCATGTTGTTGCAAAAGGATTTGCCGCATTTATTGGAATATTAATATTTGCTTTTTATACCCAGGCCCAAGCATCTGATTGTGTGGGTGTAAACTTATTGAAAACTTTAGCATGTAAAGTTTTTCCCATTTATGTGCGTGCGCGTGTGTGTGTTTGTGTGTGTGTGTATAAGGGTCTACCCTTAAGTTTTCGCATGTGCGAATGCCACAAATGTTTGTACAACCAAAAATTCAATGGGCTAAAAGTTTAACCTCTAAGAACAAAATCAATTCAAAGTTTTGCTTTGTATTGCTCTTATATGTATATTTTTTGTGGGTCAACGCTTGTCCTTTTCTACTCCTCTCGCTAACACTGCCCCAAAAATTGATGAACCATCTGGGTCCACTCTACGTATCTAAGCGGATTAACAGCCATTATGTAGTAAATTATGTAGAACCCAGCTGTAGATCTTAAAATGTAGCTCAAAATGTATTGTATAAATTGTATTTATTTTAGATTTATATTTTTGCTCTTAAGCAAAAATCTTTGCTCAGTTTCAAGCGTGTAGCATTAAAAAATATTTACTGTGTCTAGACTTTACAGCGCATAAATCAAATGCATCGGCCAAAGAGTCTTACTGCAGTTTTCGGTCCAAAAAAAAAAAAACGACAAGTATTATGTGGGTAGGAACTATTCGACGAGCAGATACCCTGTTAACTCGCTTTAATAATTGAAAGCATTTATTTAAATTGAGAAATCTACATACAAAAACATATTAATTTGCGTCTGTCCTTTAATAAACTAGAATAAGGTTAAATATTCTCTGGGATCAAAGAAATTATACAGGAGAAGTAATACAAGTTTTAATTTTGTTTTCTAATGTCACTTTGTTAATATATTATTGTTTATTATACTATGTACATTTTTAATGTGCTGTTACATACATTTGCATAACTGCATATTCTCTTTATCCATTTTGATACATATAGGGTATACGAATATAAAAATAAATAAAATTGTGGCCATAATGTAGTTCTCGGCGTGTGTGTGTTTGTAATTGCGTATGTGTCTGCGTTGCGTATACTTAATGTGCAGCGTGTGCGGCATCGAGTTCAACAAAAGTGCCAAAATGTGCAAAGACTATGTGTGTTTCTATGTTGGCATTTTATAAATTTTATTTATACGTTTTAGAGTCGAAGTTTTTAGTCGCTTTGCTTTAGGGTTTGCGCTGCAAAGCACCGGAAATGTATTTAAAAGTCGATCGTAAAGAAAAACAGGAAATGGCAATTAGTTTGTCCAAGTGGCGAGCATTGAATGTAATTTAGGTTTTTTAAATCGATTGAAGAGTTATTTAAAGGTTGTATTTTCCCTTTTTATATAAACAGACTTGAGAGCTGCTTATTCTTCAAAACTCGTTTCGGGTCATAATTGACTAAATTCAAATATTTGAAAAATTGTATATTTGTGAAATTGCTTTAAGGCAGCTAAATAATTATTTCCAAACGGACACATTAAATTATAGCATGGTAGGTATATAAGACTTCTTTACTTACATGTGTATTTTTATAGAAGTATAGCCATACAGTTAGTTTTCTTCAATTAGAAACGCCCCCCATTAATATGCAATTTGTTTTTTGATTAAACACTAAACATTTCTTAAAACTCTGTACAGCACCCAATTTGATAATTTGGTATAAAATATAATTTTTTTTTTTTAAAACATTAATATTAATATCTCAGTCGCCGCGCCTCAAACCGCTCGGGTCGAGAACAAATCGCATGCCGAAAGCAAAACGATCTGTTGGTAGACTCATCACCACACTGAAGCCCATTTGCAGCGGTATATGCGAGAGATATCTGTCAAATGTGAACATTAAGAGTTAAGCGTTATTATATATGATAATTGTTGGCTCTCACGCACTTGGTCCACATGAAGCCAACGAGTGCATCCGAGTCGATCATGCCGTGCACGGCACAGTTCCAGAAATTCCATTGATAGCATATGGTGGCAATTGTTTTACGTGTACTGCGATTCCATGCCAACAGATTGGCCATCTGGATTTGTGGATGAATGCGCTGCCAATAGCTAACGTCCAGACCCAGACGTGAGGCGGTCGCCGCAAAAGAATAATGGTGATGCGAGTAGCTGAAAGTGGTATTAGTTGAAGGTATGAGATAAATGAATCAATATAAAAACATATAGACCGATTTCAAGCATTACCAAACAATTGATAAAACCTACCGTGCTGCAAATGCTAAGTCTGTCATGAGGTTCTTTGGCTCATTCCACTCTAGCAGTAGTTCGCCACCGATTGCCCAATGCTGGGTAATGGAACGCATTACCGACAAAGTGCAACGTCCATTCTCATTGCGCACATTGTATAGGTTAGCTGTCCAGGTATCGCTTGGTCGCGTCCATTCAATTGTGTACTGCGTTTCCACGGGCACATCATCGCCGGGCTTTTGTAGTACAGCCTCCAGGCGTAGCGGTTTGAACGGATAGTACAGTATATTCAAGTTGGCTGCCAATGTGGTTGGATGTATATCGCCGACAATTGTTGGTGTTAACTAAGATTGCAATTAATTGAAGAATTGTTTAGAAATCATGTGTAGTATCTTCAGATGTTAGAATATGTTTACCAAAAACTTATTATGCCCTTGCAGAGAGTATTATGATTTTATCGCGAAGTATGTAACGCATTGATAACTTTACCTCCTACACCATAATGTAGAAATAACATAATTTGTAAGTATTACAGAATATATTGGCGACAAAAACGTGACAATTTCGACAAGGAATCGGAAAATATTTCTGGAAAATGGATTGTATATTACAGTAATAAATTTGAAGTTTTTAGTATTATTCGCGAATTTTAAAGGTTTTGTCCCAAATTTTCGAGTCTTTCGCATTCACTTACCATGAAATCGTCAATCACACGAAACGTGTAGAGACCCCCGAAGCGAAAGCCGGCGGCTCTCACATGACTCAATACCCAAGCGGCCGATATGAATTTGTTTGGGGCCAATCGATGGTAATAATCGAGCTCAACGCCATCGTAGAACTTGGGCATCACATTGTGGGCGAGACTGTGGAGGGTTTGTACATTGCCCGGATTTTTCTTGTTGGAGATGCCGCCGTAACGCTGAAAACAGGATGGAAACTTATAGCCACCAAATGGTGGACAGGAATTGCAGGACATGCCCACACAATAACTGTAATGTCAAAACTGGCAAATATATAGAAACAGTGAAAATTGATCACAATTGAACTAGATTTTGGCTTGAGAAATTTTGGGCTTTTGTTTAGTTTTGTGGAAAAACTTGTAATGTATCTAGTATTTAATTTAGTTTTCCACACTCAATAAACAACAAATGAAAAGTTACATAGATCTTTGTTTCTGAACTACTGTATGTAGTATGTAACATCAAAAATGTATGAAAGCCCCCAACATCAGCTGCCAATTGTCATTTTATGCGCCATTTCATGCAACGCCAGAACCAAATGCCTGTCAGCATGAGCATTCCTATCTCTATCTCTATCTCTATCTTCCTCTCTCTATATCTCGTTATCTCTCTCTGTCTGTGTGTGTGTGTCTGTGTTTGTCTGTGTGGGGGTCTCTGGCCGAACTGTCATCCTTTTCGTCCTTTGGCACACCATTAGGCGCATTTCACACTTTTTACATTATTTATAAGACATGCAATTTGCCTGGATACTTTGCTTCTCTAATACCCTACCAGTGATTGCTATGGTTTTGTTACGAAATTCGTAAAACAATAAAGGTCACAGTTCTGACTCCATAAATCACATATCAGTTTGCTAGCAATATTCATGACACTTCATACAAAGATTTCTTTTAACTGCAAATAGTTCATTTATCGGAAGTTTCAATTAGTTGTCATAACAGTAATTGGCTACAGAATTGAGTTAGTATCTAACATATTAGTTATTTATATTCACATGTGTGACTTAAATGGTGGCTTAATTCATAAGTCAAACCCATTATTTTTAGCAATTGGAAATAATTGTTCAAGTTAAATATAATATAATTAAATAGTTATTGATCAACACAATACTTAAAAACGACAAGTTAAAATCCGATTACCCTATCGCTTAACTACTATATCAGTTAAGCATTCTTTGCGAGGGTATTAAAACTTCGAGCAGACCTTATAGAGAAATGTTCTTTCGCATTTTTCTTTGCCAATGGCAGCGACTCATCTCATTGGCGATTCGGTATTTCATGAAATATTTAAAGCTTGCCACGAGCCTGGCTGATTTAGTTTCCAGTTGAATGTTGAAGGCTCAAACCCATTCCTTAAGAATAATGATGTAAACCAAATTGAGCGCATCAATAGCTTGCTTTTTTTTTAGAGATTATGCTTTAATTCCCATTAAAAATGGGAAAAAGGGTTTAATGGTTTTGTGCAAAAGTATGTAACAGACATAACAGACCCCATAAAGTATATATATTATTGATCACTATCAATAGTCGAGTCGATCTAGCCATGTCCGTCTGGCTGTCCGTCTGTCCGTCAGAGACTACAAAATCTAGAGACTTCATATTTAGAATAAAGGTTTTCCTAGTGCCGGGTCAATACAAGTTTATCATATTTTTTTGATATCTCCTCTCGTTCAAGAGTTATCGATAAATTCCGATTCCAGACAGGTGTTTTTTGGGTATAACTTGAAAGCCATGAGAGTTAGAGGCACTATATTCATTATATCTCGTATAGCATACAAAAGTACAAAATGTTTTTTTTTTGTTGATACCTTTCTTCAATCCTCCATAAATCGAAAAATACGTATTTTTGTACGTATGACCTTCGGATTCAGCATACTCATACATTTGTATGCCATCTTTATGTCCTACAAATTTTATACCGATCGGACAATAAACAAAGAAGGTTTTTACGATTAAACGTAACATAGTTTTGGGCCAATGTAAGAAGAAGAAGCAAAGCAATTGCATGACGTTCGCAGTAGCAGCGTGTGTTTGTCTGTGTGTGTGTATGTGTTTATATGTATGAATGCAGATAAAGAATTATGAATGTAAGAACTGGGTTCAGGGTATATCCACTCTTACTTGTTTGATTTGGGCTAGTGAGCAATTTATTGTAAAACTTTACAACTGAATTCAGATGCCAACTATGAGTTTTAAAATATTGAAAAGTATTAAGAGCTTAAAGCTATTTATTATTAATAAAATCTTCTCGATAACCTAATAGAATCCATTTTGCTATGAGACAAAGAGTGATATCTCTCGCCAGCGGCGCAAAGATTTGGGTATTTTGCATCCCGATAACGGCACCGGATTCCAGGTCTAATACCCCAGCTGTAAAGTCGCTTACCCTCCTCATTATCGGTGGCAAAAGCGCAGCTCAAAATCAAATATGTATATAATGCACTCGTGTGGCGCAACATGGCGCATCCAAACTGCGAATTATGTTCGATCAGCAATAATGTTGATTGGAAAATATTTGTACTAAAATACAAGAAAGTAAGATTTTTCATTATATTGTGACATTTTAATTATTTCAATGAAGTTTGTTGCCCAAAAAACCGAAAATCGACAAAAAAGGATTTTCAATTGTTAGTGTTTTTTATACCCTTGCAGAGGGTATTATTCTTTTGGCCAGAAGTTTGCAACGCAGACTGAAACACTTACGACCCCATAAAGTATATATATTCTTGATCAGGACGACAAGACGAGTCTATATACCTTTGTCCGTCTGTGCGTCTGTCCGTCTGTTTCTACGCAAACTTGTCTCTCAATTTAAAAGCTATCTTGATGAAACTTAGAGCAGATGCATATTTCTGCTGCACGCAGAAATGAATAACATGAAATTTTTGCCAAACAAATTATCCCCAGAATAACTTTTAGAAAGCGTTTTGTACCAATTGTGGCATTTACAATAAATTACAAACAATATTACAAGTCTTTTGAAAAATATTTGAGGATGACTACAAAATGCAGAATTAATCTAGAGGACAAACTTTGAACAAAATGGCTCGAAAGTCTGTCCAATTTTGGCAAAGAGCATTTCTAGGAACTCGCAGTGAATACCCACATCAGAAAATGCTGTAATACTGTATCTTTCAATAGTGCTGTACTTACTTATCGTCATCTTTGGGTGGCATATGAAGAGTATTGTATGGCGTTATGCTGCGAACCTCGGACATCCAGCCACTGGTAATGCTCTCTACGGTATCGGATACAGCCGAGGTCCAGTTACCAGCTGGAAAACCATAAAGTTCAGCTAGACGTCCGATGCGATAGAAGTCCTGTGAGCACATGCATGGCCGGGGCGCTATAGTGCAACGGCTGACATCTAGTCTGGCAAAATATGCCAACTCATGGTTCCAGGACATTTTCACCATATGCGCAGCAGCGTGCAAATTTCTATAAACCTTACCACCAGCCACATTATTACGCAGCGTATTGAAAATATTCTCAATATCCTCCCGGAACTCGTCCTCCTTCAGCAGTCTGGCCGTCCTGAAGCAGTCCTTGATTGCCTGTTTTTAGCAAAGACAGTTTGCATACAAACTCTTTCATAATTTGTTGCAAACTCACGCCATTATTTTCGCAAGCCAAATTCATGGTATAGCAAGGACGCAAGTTACAGTAACGATCGTTCTGTTTCCTGGCACCCAGACACTCCAGGCTGAACAGAAAGCACAGCAGCGCCTGTAGCTGTTGAATTCTCATCGTCAGATAGAATCGGTCTACTTGAATGCCAGAACTAGACCTAGCATTTATAGGCGAGTACTTGTGAGTTTCTATGAATTGATTTCTGTATATTGTGGTTGTCAGAACATCTGCGTAAGCTGATAGTTATGAGTAAGACCTATTTAAACAAAATGGAATGACGCAATTAATACTGACAGGCAAGAGAAGCACATCGAATTTTCTATGCCTTGAAATATCATTAGATTGAAATTTTATTAAATTAAGTATTAAATTAAGGATAACCATGAAATGTTTGTCAGCAACGCTTTCAGTAAAGCGTGTGCAAAAGTGACAAATTAAATTGAGAATTTTAAATGCTCCTAACAAAAACCTATAACGAATTGTAAATGGCCTATCGGAAATATCAGAAATATACGTAACTTAACAATATATAAATTAAATATTATTAAATCTTAGCTCACAAGCATTTACAAAATAATTAGAATCAGCTTTTTACTTTTTATTTAAATATAATTTGTCATTTTTGTACCCCCCTGTACTCTTCTTGATTGCCAACCAAACGACACAGCGAATATGGCATTTGTCAAAGAGGGCATTAAGATAACGACAATAGACGCTGCCTGTTGGCTGTCTAAGCCGATTTCCAGTTGAGTTCATGAAAGCAAATGCAAAACTTGTTTACTCAACAGTTAAGTCGCGGCTTGGACTTTAGTATTATTCTTTCTTTTTACGACTGAGAGGCCTGCGGGGCGAGATAGATAGAGATAGAGAATGGCGGATGGCATGTTGGATCACTTGTACATTACTTATTTAGACGTCGCACTTAAATTTGTCACTCAAGCAGCCAAGTTGCTCCCAGTCCTGACGACGGCTTTCAGGATTCTGTTTCCACTTTGCCGCCATTTGCTCTAATTTAATATGCTAAAATATTGCAAGCCGCATTCGTAATCGCTAAATCAAAGCGCAGCGACCACAAAACTTTTGCCAACCGCAAAGCGCACAAACAGAGAGAGTAGAGAGAGTGAGAGTTGGAAATGAAGTTGGAGTTTTAGATGGAAATGGAGATGGAGATAAATTGATTGACAGGGAGCCAGCATTATAATCATAAGTAAACAGAGCAGGGCACAAATATCCAATGTAAACGTTTTTTAATTATGGGAAAGTTTTAGAGATAGCGACTAGTAGGTATCATTTACGCAAAATAAGACTGTGTCATTTTATTTAAGCTAAATGTTTTTTTTTGCTGAGTCCATTTGAAATTATTACTTTTCTACTTTCATATTTTTACTGTATGCTCTTTTTTTTTTTTGGTGACACAAATCTTTTTTCCTTTGTGTCTATATCCTGCATTCATTTACGGGCTTACTTGATAGTTAATAAATATAATAAACAATTGAATTTTGCAATATTCAAAAATTCATTTTTGTCATGTAGCACCCGTGGGATACGCCCCAAAGAAAGACACATACATTTAACTTATGAGCTTTTTCAATCAGCGTGATAAGTGGGCGGAGAAAACGCCCCACAAATGCGAGTGTATTCAAATACATATAAATTAAAATTGAAATATAAATGATGGGCAACAAAAAATAGAGAACAAAAAGCAAAAAACGGCAACACTTAAAATATTTACTGTTCTGGATTGTGGAAATTGTAAAACATTTCTCATATGTACGAAATACTATAAAAAAAATGCAACAAAAAGTGAAAAAGAAAAAGAAAATAATAAAATGCGAACTGAAAACAAATTCAATCGCATTGCAATCCACAAAAATTTATTTATTTATCTGTATTTGTACTTTATTTATTTGCAACTTGTTCGCTTGTGTAAAATGCTCACTGCAAACGTGTTTATTTTTTAAATTGCTCATTGTTTTTTATTCATTCGGCATATAATTTAATTTTATTTATTACGCGTTAAAAAAAACTTTGCAACAACACACGCTGAAATTGAGGCGCGCGTAATAAATTTTCAATATTTTATGAAATATTTTTTTTGATTACTCGCATTTGCATTGATAAATTTGTTGGTTGCAAACAACAAACGTTGGAGGCGTCATGGTGGGGAGTGCCAGTTGCCACACTTGCAAATTCGTTATCAATAAAAGTTATTTGTGTGTTATGTAATCTTGCTGTGGGCAGCTCGAGGGGAAATGGACGCAAAAATTTGAGTATATGAAATGCGCCAAGCAGATATCGGATATTGCTAGAATACTACACAAAAATTAATAACTATTTTTATAACTATTTATTTGTTACAGCAGTTAACTGAATATGATAAAATAAAAACTACCACAGCAAAAAGTTTTGTTAGTAGACTGATTCCAATTAGGAACCGTTTTATATCTATAGCTGTTATGGAATTAATTGAAAGGAATTACAAGCTTATGCTTGGATAAAGGGCATAAACTATTTTTACTAATATTAAAGCCAAATAATAAATAAGTCTTAAATTGACTGTCTTGGTGAAATCATTAAACATTTTTAATGAAGTCCAATTTACCCTTTATAACGATTTAATTTCATTTACCTTCCGCTTATTGTTTATTGAACTCCCATACGACAAATATATCCTGTTGCATACTTCTAAGCGGCAGTGTATGGAAACTGTTGCCTTTTGCATTTTCCATTTGAAACTGGAGGCCTGTGAAATTTCTTAAACTTATGTTTGAATAGTTAAACTCAAATGTAAACTCATCTTGAAGAGCACTCGTACACTCTTGCTCTTATTTCTGCTCCATTAAATATTTACAAAAAGGGGCGACAAATCAAAGTGACTTCAGAGTGACAAACTGGAGGCCCCGAGGCACTTTTACTGATTTTCGCTTTTTACAAATATTTGCATACCACCGTTGCCTCAATGCCGTAATGTCTCCAATGACTGACTGACAAGTGAAAGAGTTTTCAATGCCAGTTGGCACTTAGGCACGATTTGCATTACTTACGACCATCGATAAAGCAGCGATTGCAGGTCCACAATTTCCATTCCATCTTTCACTTGTGCCAAGTAGTAGCTACTAGTAAAGTGTCTTCAAATGGTTCGCCCATCCATTATTTTGTAATTATTTAAGTGCCTTTAGGTTGGCGGGTGGTGAGAGTAAAGTGGGCGTGGCCCACATCTCCCCCCCCCAACACCACCACCCACACCCGCTGACCAGGTCCGAGACCAGGGCCAATAAGTGAAAAAATCAAAAAGCCATAAAAACTTTACACAATCGAAACGTGCAAAGTTGCTTTTTGCCAACGCCAGCAGCAAAAAAACAAGGAAAACATTTGACATTTTTGATTGCCCACTGTTGAATACTCTAAAAATATTAAAATATATAGTAAATTTATTCCATAGATATATTTTTATGCTGCATATATGTACATATATAGGATTTTATGTTAATATGATCCTTTTAAATATACTCACAAATATGTAATGTAGCACCCTTAACTTTATAAACTGTAAAAGACATTATCTTTAACATACCAAAGTAATAAACAAATAGTTTTGTAATCAAAGAAACTCTAGCATTGAAATTAATTTTACTCATAACTAGTTGATAAAGGCATTAATCCTCTCATATGCAGTATATGTATACTTTATAGTAACGAAAATATATCCATCAACTTGTTGCACATTTCATCAACAAACTATAATACTCTTCGCAAAGAGCACACAAAAAATGGCAGACAACAAAATCAAAGTGCGGCATGTGAACTTTTCCTTTTGCTTTCCTTTCATTTTCTGTTTTTTTTTTTGGCCAAGATTTTCTTTTGGGGTGGGTGTTGGGGACACTAAGCGAAAATCGACTCGTAAAAAAAAGGGAACGTTGCAAATAAAAAGCGCAAGAAAATTACTTTCCGCTCTAAAAATTTTGCCGAGGCTTCTCTTTGGAGTCAAGCGTGTAAAGTAAGTAAAGTTGCGAATAAAAACCTTTTCCGGCTTTTCGGCTTCGATGACGGCCTTTGAGGCATTATGTACTGACAATTTTCATGATTATGCCGCTTATGCCATGAGTGTCCGTCCGAGCTGCAACACTCCCCTGTCCAGCATCCATTCCCCGCTAGCTCCACGACCAGCTGGCAGCTCTTTCAGCCGTCTAAACGCAGCTGTTAAGCCTTTTCCGTTTCCGTTTGCCTTTTTTATGTGTGTGCGGCTTACTTGGACTTGGCGCCTTGAGGGTCGACTTCTATTGATAGCCCATTGACAGCAGCACAGTATCCACACACACAGAATGCTGCTTGGGGGCAACCGAAACGGAAATGAACATGGGATTTCATTCAATTTTTTATTCCTATATGTTTAACAGTGTGTTCACAAAAGCGTATTTTCTGTTGCTTTTGGCCTAGGGAGCAAATTCTTTTTTTTTTCTTTTATTTTGTATTTAGGTGTGCCACAGTGTTGACTATTGCTATTGCTCGCAGCTCGGCAATTTTCTGGTAATTACAGATAGGTGTCTCAATGATGTCTGTGTGCAGTAAAGATACAAAAAAATTGTTAATAAATGGTCCAATAAAAAGAAATGTCGTAAGTAGATTTTGTTGGGCTTAGCGTACCTCAAAGTTATTAGACAGAACTAAAACCCTATTAAGTTTTCTGAATGGACACAACAATATATACTAATATTGGTGCAGACAGTCGATTCGAAATTCTTATATTAAAAGTAAAAGGGAATAAAAAACAAAACAGAAAGAAAAAAAACTAAAAAAATTTTATTTTGAATCGAGTTGCAGAAATGGGATGTGTAATGCAGCCAAAAAGGATGTTTCCTAATTTAAATGTATAACAATATTGCAAATGGAAATCGGTTCAGGCTTTGCAAAGTTATGGACTGGGCAATTTTTGTTTTGCACTATGCTAACATAGACTGATGGAGCACATTTAAATGCTGAATAATCGAGCGGCTGAGAACCTTCTAACTTATTGTCAGCAAGGATCTAAGAAAATAGCGTCAATAACAATTAAGAGCTGCAATGGGAGTAAATCGCAATATGCTGCAAGCTTACCTAACTACATATAAATTAACACTGCTGCGGAAATAAGGATGCCACAAGCACTTATTCCATTAGTTGGCAAACCCGAACTAATTGCTGCCTCAAGCCGATATAAAGCGACACATCAAATTGTCATAACTGACAACTTATTGTGACACTTCCAATAAACACCGAAAAACGAAACTGGCAGCTGGGCCCCACAATTTGTGTGTGGTGGTGGGGGTGGGTGTATATATTGAAGTTCGACTACTTCTAGTTAATTTAGTGCGAATACAAAGCGCCCAGTATGCAACATAAATAATGTTGAGCATTTGACATAAATAACTAAGGATGGCACAATTGCCAGAGCTCTTACCGCTCCATCCACCAAACCAGGAGCAGACCAGCTGCTGCCTGCCTGCAAACGTTCTGTAACTGTTACAATTAATTAGAAACTAACAAAGTTCCACTTGCCAAGGCGCTAAACTTGTCCCAGCAGCGGCAGCAACAGCACCCGAACCGAAGACTGTCGCGCACATAAAGCGCTTTTAATTGATTTTCCCGTTACGTGCAATGGCGAATTGTCGTCCTGTGGTAGCTAACTCCTGTTAGCGCCAGAGCTGAGCGCGTGTCGTCTTTTCATTCGTGACACGAAAACACAAGAGTTATCACGACGTGATCAACAGCAAAATATAATACTGTTTAATAAATACCGCACTACATTTCTAAATAGTAAATTTATAATCTAAACTAAACAAATTTATATTAAATATTTACAATTTAAAAAAAGTTTTAAAAGTTACAACCGCTCTATTTTTTTTTTTTATTAAAAATTGTATTTATTGTAATAAGTTTTATACAATCAAAATAGGTGCATTTAAAATAATGCGTTCGGAATTTGTATTTGTTTGAGTTTAAATGCCACATAGAAAAAATGTGACTTATAATATTGTGATAATTGGGATAATTGTTTTATTATTGATTCGTGTCCATCTCTAGTTAATGGCCAACAGCTGCTGCCGTCTTAGCCACCTTTCGCAAGTGGCAGAGACAGTGCACAGTGGTACTGGCAGCTTCTGTAATCGTTCATTCATTCATTCGAATTGTAGTTAATTAATAAATTATTCCATGCGATTGAACTAACAATGGAAAACTTCAGCAACGAGTGTCGTATCTGGCAACTGGACTTCAATTACCCCCCTTTTTGATCCCAGCCACATCCTGGCTTATTCTCATTTGCCGCTTTGTGTGTTTTAACAGCCACACGCATATAAATTAAATGTTTTTATTTTTTTTTTGCAATTAAACACATTTTGTTGTTAGATGCGAGTCGAAAATATTTACGGGCCGCACATGTTGCGTATACGCAATGTGCTCAGCTCGACACTCGTAAATGGCTGCATACTCCTTACGCTGTTTAAGAGATATAAGCCGGGACATTAACATCTTTGCTCAGTTTTCCTACCCAATAAATTACGTTTTCATTTTATTTTACGTCCATTTTGAGGGTGGACTTTCCCTCACTCTCCCTCCCTTTCCGTGTGGATCAGGTGCGCCACACATATTGGAAATTTATTAAAAGCGCAAAATAACTTTGCGAATTTCTCGCGATTTTATGCGCGCTGCTTATGTGGTTAAGTTGAAAATTAATTTTGTGGCTTGCAAATGTATTTTCCATTAAAACGAAATTCTAATGAAAGAAATTATATGCAAATATTATGCTTATATACAATAATAAAATGCCAAAAATAGACACACCCATTTAATTGAGGCTTACTGAATCTCTGGCCTGCTCTGTCCAAAAGAGCTGATTAATTTTGACTCTTAAAATTATCATTCGAAATTTCTGTTACTTAATGAGGAAACAAATCTTAGTAATGTTTGCTGATATACACTTTTTATCCAGTTAAAAATTTTTAACTTTAATAATACAAAAATATATTGTTACTTTTAATTTATGACTAATTTGTATTATTTATTCATTTCGTATTACCTCTTCCAATACGTTGATTTAAATAAGTAAAATTTGAACATCTTGCATGCTCTTAATACCAGTCGAAGGCAAGCAAAGTCAAACATAAATATCAAACAGTAAATCAACACTCAAAGCTCTGAAAGTCAAGGCAACATTAAAACAAAATACATATTTTTTAAACCATATTGCACAACACTGAAGCACTCAGTGTGCACAAATTGCATAAAAGCAAAAGGCAACCAAATGAAAAATACAATTTTCATAAAAAATAATTGAATAAACAAATGCACACTGAAAATAAAAGCAACAATAACAACAGCAACAACAAGAGGAAATTGCACAGCATCAAATCGGAGACGAAGTAAAAGGCATTAGCAGCAGATTAGTGTCCGACTTTGAGCATCCATACAGGATTCTAGCATCCTTGCCACACAACTGACTGCATTTCCTTCAACATCTTGCACTGCATTCGACTCTGGGCCCGAAGTCATTAGCCATGTGACCCAGAAATGAACTAAACCACATAAAATTTTATGCTGTTTGCCGTAATAAATTTAATTAAAAAATCAAATTGACTGAAAGAGCCGCCCCAAAAAGTCGAGCAGCTGGCACAGAACTTGAACATTTGCTGCAGTCACATACACACAAAAGCACACACACACACACACACACACAATTTCCACGAGCCTGCCCAGCTTGAAATATTGTGTTCTCTAATGTCCTGCAGGCGCTCGCTCCAGCTATCTGATTTTATTGCAGTTCATTTTATGAATAGTTCAACCTTAAAACTCACGCCTCAAAATGTGGTCAAAAAAAACGATAAGATTTTCAATTAATTTTTCAATCGCGATTCTTTGCACAAGCCATAAAAATCAATTGCTCAACCTTTTCTTCGTTTCTCTTCTTTTTTTTTGTCTTTCTTCTTCCATTTTTATGAGCGAGTTACTTGCAGTTAATTAGAGAATAAAAGTGCACGGCCAATCAACTGAAAGTTGTTCACAGAGGCCAACTCGCAAGTCGAAGGTGCTGTCGATAAGCCATACTGAAGCGGAAATAGGAAAAAAAGAGAAGGAAAAGCGTCTGAACACGAAGACAGACATTGAGGGTGATAATCCTTAATGATTGCCTGGATGATAGGCTTTAATGTTGTGCAAAAGGGTTGACTAGTCTCCACATCCACCAAAAAGCAATCGATTAAAGAAAAGTGTAAAAGTGTGAAAAATAAGCTTTTGAATTTGATTTCTTTAAACATTCGAAAAAAATCATAATTTTTAAAAACAAGAAATCAGTGACTGAATATTACTAGATTGAAGTAGTAGTTAAAATTGTATTAACATATAACATGTGATCTCAATAGGTTAATTTCCAGTTAAGGAGAGTAAACATAGCAGCAATTACAACTTTGAAGGAAAAAAAGAAAATATGTACATATTTATATGTTATTGTATATTCTTCTTATTATTATTATTAGGATATAGTTAGACTCTATAAACATAATTTGTAAAAAGACTGGCTACTAAGGCCGTCAGCTCGTATGTATATTAAAAATAATCAGAAAAATTAACTTAAAAATTTTTATGTTCAAGCTCTCGAAACTTTCAATATTAAAATAAGACTACACGGATATTTGTACCTCAACATTAATTTATATTCCCAGAAGGAGTAAGTATTAATGAAATAAATATATCCAGCCGATTCGACACATACAATTTTGCAGCACATTTAGAACAAAGTGCGCATCTTTTCCAAAAAGTTGTCAATAAATACAATATCCTTGGAATTGAGACGCCTCACTTGATAAACGCATTCTTCATAATTTTTCTCATCATTGAGGCGCTTAAAGGCTCCGGCACGATATAGCCAAGCTCTTTTATATATCGGATCCAGTTTGTTTATTATATAATCACAGTCCATAATGGCGCGCTTAAAGTTGCGTAGCCTTAAAGGAAATAATTACGTGAAATTTTGCTTAGTTTTAATTTGATTTAATTACTTGATATTGCAACAGGCGCGATTGATATAGAGAACGGGTGTATCATTTATATAGGTTAAACCTTTGTCGTACAATTCGATGGCAAATTTGAACTGATCCTTGCGATACGCTGCATTGCCCAATCTACAAAAATATGTCTAGTATATCTAATGTTATACCCTGCAAGTTTCTGCACCCACCTGCGAAAGTTGTTCGCCACTCGTTCGCGTTCAGTGCGCGCCTGAATGCGTTCCTCATTGCTCTGATCGATTTGGCGCATGAATGTGAACTGATTGGTATTAACATTCGTCTTGATTCTTCCCTTGGATTTCTTCACCGAAGCACGTCCACACTGCGAACGACTCGTGATAAAATAATTGTCATCCGTAACGCCCTCACTGATATCGACAACGGGCTTTGCCTCCTTTTTCTTGCCGTCTCGTGTGCCACTAAAAGCTGATCATCAACTAAGCTTCGAATTAGATGTTGTCTTTCACTTACTCATCCATTTTGTTGGCATTGGCCATCATGTCCAGAATTTGTATTGCATCGACAACTTTTGATGGTTCCTTAAGAAATTGCTCATTGTATTGAGGATGATTTCTGTCTGTGTTGAAATACTTAGTTTTTATACTCTGATAACGAAGGTGAAAGCTACGAAAATACAGTTTTAAATATATACTCGTATCTAACTGCCTCCCACATTTTTGAGCCTAGTCATTAAATGTTGTCGATGGATTTGTATTGACTTATTACCTCCATCATAGATCAACGCCCACCCACTACCCCGAAAATCGCAATAATCTATATTTGCTACAGTTGTAGAGCTAGAGTTAGATTACTGATTAGCTTCTGCACATTAATGCTCCGCCCACACACCCCTAAAACACCCCTCTTTACATCTGTTTTAAGCTGTTCCTAGAACGGTATTAGAGTATTACACAGTCGGCTAAGACCGACTGCAACATTCTTACTTGTTTTGTTTGTTTTCTCCTCCATTGCGTTTTTCTTATGTTTTTTTATGTTTTATTGTATATTTTAATATTTTGTTTTGTATTTTGTTGTGTGTTTTGTAAAGTTGTGTATTGTTATGGAAACAAAAAAATGTTTTATCTATAAAGGCTACTAGTTTTGAAATTCATGCTTAATTTATATTTCACAGGGTTACGATTTTTGAATTTGAATGAATTTTTTAGTTTAACTACAACGGGAACATACATGAAGTTCACGTATAATAATACAAATTCATAAAATCAGCTGATGAAAATAATAATTAAAAGTGTATTTAAATTTTGAATTGAATAAATTAACATACTTCTTTATGTTTATGACAGATTCATAAACAGATACAAGAGGACATTCTTGCTTATAGTTATTTGCTTAGCATATATTCCCATTTTCCCACATAGCGGTCTAATTGGCTTTCTAAACTGAAATTTGCCAAGATTAATTCAGTTTTTTTTTTTTAATGCAAAATCTCTTTAGCAGCTTAATATGCAATCATGCAGCACCTGCTGTCTCTTGCCACGCCTGCTGCAAAAATAGTTTGGGTGCGAGCGATTTTTAATTTGAATTAAAAATGCATCAATGCGCTGGTTTTAATGCACACAATTAAAACAGCAAGTCAGGAAATTGCGAATGCATTTAAAATCGCCGAGAAAATCAGAATGAGCGAATTCAATAAGCGATTGCAAATTGGAAATTGTGGTGCACATGCAACGACAACAACAACAGCAACGACAACTACAGCTACAACAACATCAATAATGTCAATGCAAATTGTATGAAATGCAAATAAAAAGAACTAGTGACGTAACAAACTAATGTGCTGTTGTCAACAAGACACATACACACACATGAACACCCCCCCCCCCCCCCATATGTGAGAAGGCTGATGCTTAAAAGTTTTACACGCTAATCGCTAATTGCTTTTAAAGACAGTGTTTGGGGTCGCGGATGCTTTTGTTTTGGGACGATGATGGGTTGTCACTGGGGCTATTGAGGAGAGCGAAACGGAGGGGAGTCGCCACTGTAATTGTCGCTCTTTAAACTGCGCAATTTGCAATGCAAATGTACGCATTAGTTTTTAGCGCCAACAGCCAACAGCAGACACCCGCCACCGCCGACAGATGGCGCCAGTCCACGCAAAAATACTTTTGCCATGACTGAGGGTGGGTTGGGGAGAAGGGCTTAGAGTGGGGGTGGCCGGATTGCTGATGGAGTTTGGATGGATGGCAGCTTTGCAAAGTGTTTGGCAACAGCTTAGCGCACAATCAATTAAAATGTTTCATTGGCACTTTTCACCGCTTCACACCGCTAAAAGACAACAAACACAGAGGACAAGCACTTTAATTTCACATACGCATTGACTAAATGCCAGCGAGACCCTGTGGCAACTTTTCGTGCCTGTTTTTCCAATAGAGTATAGTAGTTGATATAAAACAAACTGTTGGTTGTGTCCTGCAGAACAGTCATGTTATATTGGCATACATTTTGGTGTGACATACATGACTTTTTCAGTTATTTGCAAGGCTAAAAATCAGCTATCAGTTGTACCATCTGATATTTTTGCCTACCTCTCATCATCAAATGCTACGGCATAAATACTTGCATATTATTATTATTAATAATAGAAGTAATCATTTGAAAAACTTTGGCAGATTAAACCAATTTGCTGCTGGGTTGTCAAATCACAGCAAAGCACATAAAATCAAACAAACACATTTGCACAAAGTAAATGCAGCAATTAGTTGACTTAACTTCTATGACACACAATTGGCAATTTATTAAGGCGCTACAAAAGCATGGCGGCAAGGAAATTGAGTGTCCTTGCCAAAAAGCGATTTATTTATGGTTCATAGATTAAATACTAATTAACACTACGCAACACCAGCAAAGGCCAACAACACACACACACACAGTCACACTCTTACTTATACTTATACTGCAAGGCATTTGATTTATGCCAAATGAATGCTGAGACTCACTCTGTCTCCCTCTCTCTTACTCTCTCTCTATCTCTGTCTCTGTGATGTGTGTCCTGTAAGGATTAGACGCAGACAGAAACAGAAGAATAAAAAAATACAACAACACAAAACATTTGCCTGCCGGTTTTGTCTGGGCCATTGACCATTTTTGGAGTGGATGATGAGGGGAAAGGGGGGCTAGCCACCGCCTCTGGCCAGCGCTGCGTATCTTTAGCTTAATGCCATAAATTGTGCTTAAATTATTGGGGTTGGTTAACGCTTACACACACACGGACTCACTCACACACGCACACACACATACACACACACACTTGCAAACACACATTTTGTGGCATTTTCTCTTTCATTTTGGTATATTTACTTAATGTGCCGTTGAACTTTTGCCGCTCATTTATTTTACTTTAATATCCACTTGACCATGTCTGCAGTTTCAGGTCTCATGTCTCTGAGTATACAAATTAAATGCTGAGCAGTGTGTGATATGAGTACATTAGTGCATTACACATTACACAGCGGCAAATTTGTGACGGGTTTCAGCATATTCAATCAATACCAATTTAAAATTGATCAAAACTGATACCGAGTAAAGATAAGGAATGAATAATAATAGGTACACGAAAGGACTGAAGCTGCCTTTAAGACGTAAGTGAACACTACGACAGGGTTTTAGGAAATGTGACAAAAAAGCTTGGCAAAATTGGGAAAATCATCCGTTTTGAAAGAAAGCTAGGATATTTATATCCTGTTTCCTGTCTTCACGAAACAAATAAATAAATACGTGCTTTACCGATATTATAAAATCAAAAAATCGAAGAATAACTGTTTTATGAAATTATTATATTTTCACAAATTTATAAACATACAACTCAAATTAAAAAACTAAAAACCAAATTCACCTGAATAAACCGTAGAACCCGCTTTCATAAACATAAATTATTGACAGTGTAACACTGAAGACTGGTTTTCAACAGTGTATTGATTACAACAAATCAACCAAATCATATATCGCTTTGCTCTCTTATGCATAGGGCAAATGTCTGTCTGAGCGTGGAAAACTTTTTAACTGGTGTCGCAAATTATAAGCAAACACATCGAGGCGAAACTGAGAAGAAAAAGAACATGGAGAGCTTTGGGTGGAACAAATCTCAGTCCAAGTTTGGAGTTGCTGCTTTTATGGCGGTACTATTGCATTGTTTTCAGAGAGCTATATATGTATGTAAATCGTTGCGTATTCAGGCTGCAGTCCCTTGGCATGGCGTTGAGTCTGTGAAATTTATGTGTCTGCGTGTCAGGAGCTCGCACATAAAAAACGGCACCAGCATCAAAATCTGTCGGGGCATAATCAAGCGAGACAATGCGCCAACAATGTCCATAAAGTGGGCTCCATGGCCCCGCACCCCCGATATAAAGGTGGATTGGTTTGAGTGCGTTGATTAACGCCGCTGCCAACCCCATCCCTCGCCCCCTCTTCCCAACAATACATAAAGTGGGTATCTTCGACACACAACTCCAGAAACTGATTGTCATTTATTTGGATTTGTTCAACACGCGCGTTGAATTTTAAGCCAGCTTTATGCTTAATGCACACATTAAAGTAAGCTTTAAAAACGAGTAAAAAATTAATTGCAAAATTTTAAAATTATTAATTTACGATATGATTGAAACGGCCAATGCAAACGATGTGGCGAGCATGCCATTAAAGTTTCATTCATAAATTGTATAAACTGATAATGATAATAAATATGTATGTGCTTGAAATAATTTTTATATTTTCTCTGGCTTAGAAGTTGCTAAATATTATATTCGAATAAATCTTATACAGAAAATGATAAATACATAAGGGTCGTTGTCCATATTATCAATATTACTTACATTATTAGATGAGTTGTCTAAGTAACCCAGTCATTCGGGCAACTGAACAACGGGATGCAAGTTCGAGTCCCTGACTTTACATGGATGTTTTAACAGTCTTGGCAGCTATATAATAATAATAATTATACATTAATCTGAGAGAATGCATAAATTGTAACACCAACCAAAATCAGTTTAAATAAAAGTCCCCTTTCAATAAAAAAAAGTAATTTAATCTATTAGAAAAGAAACTCTAAGCTCCGTGAATCAAGAATTCAAAAACTCTAATGAGCAAAAATTAAAAGAAAAAAAAATTAGCTGCAATTCAGATATGATGTACGGTCATTTGTCAATTTGATATCCATTTGAATCCGTTGTAAATAATTGTTAATTAATTCCATAGCACTAATTAAAAGCATTGCAAACGTTGGACTAAGTGTTGAAGTCTAGGACTCTACCAGGGAGAGTGTCAGAAAACCGGAGTTAAAAAATCTATAATTATCGATAGATATTGTTGAAATTGAACAAAATTGATATAAGTATAGAATGAGATACATTTGCAGAAGTTTATTATACCCATTTAATGAATTAACAATGGGTACAGGGTATAATAAATTAATAATACTTTTTATCACTCACTCCCAGCCGTCTTCGATTCGCCCATCTCTATCTCTCTCAGTCTCTTTCTCCTTTTTTTCATATTGTACAACAAAATTTCGCATGCATTTTTGTGACTTAATCGTATTAATTAAATTTGTATAATAATTAAACGGCAACACACACAAACCTAAAGACTGATTCTCGTTGCAGCCCACAAGTATTATAATTTACCTTGCCATATTTATTTAAAATTAATTATAGAAATCAAAGCCATATATAGTAGTCTCCATTTATGATCTGAAGCTCAGTGAGTTCTTTCACTTTACATCAATTAAACTGACACACATACACGCACACACAAACACATATACAATTCCAGTTTGTTGGTGTGTGGGTGTGTCTGTGTGCTTGTGTGTGTGCATGCAAATATCCGCAATTAAGCAATAATAATAAGCATCATTAATAAATCATCACAAAAATGGTCGAGGCAAATACAAAGAGTATCAATATGCTATTTTTTTGTTCATATATGAAAGAAGCTGTTCAGGCTGTGTATGTGTATGTGTGTGGGTGTGTGTGTGTGTGTGGTCAGTGAATATTGTAAATGTGTGTGTGGTTGTGTATTGTATTCGGGCGTTGAGCATTCCAATTAACTTTTTAAAAGTCCATGTATGCAATTTTATTTAATATTTCCCAAGCTGTGAAAGGCTCAATGGAATTCACGTGATCATCTATAAAGCAGAGAAAATATTTCAATTGGCAAATGGCAATTGTAATGAGCCCACTTTTCCACTGATTAATAACTTATTTCCATTGCTTTTGAAATTGTTTCGAACACGGCTTAAATCTGTATATATTAAAAATTAATGGGCTATGAATGTAGTATGATTAGTATTAGGTAAAATTATAAAAAGTAATGAAATTATTTCATTAATACCGATTTCTGTCAGCTAAATCGGATGTAAACACATTTGCAACAATTATAAGTCCTAACGATTCTAGCTGGCATCATTCAAAAAACAAATGTACCTCTGCCTTAATCCTGACATTAAAACTCGGAGCAATACATTTTTGGATTATAGAAGATCTCACGGTGCTGATCGAAATAAACCTATAGCTATACTTCTTAAGATCTGAACCCGAACCATTCTAGGGTCAAAATAATTTGTAATTTTATTGAAATATTTGGCCATTTTTAGTTAAGGCTTAAGATTCATGTAGGAAATTATAAAACATAAGAGTTAAAGATTTTCATCTTTATTTTAATGAATGCTCCATTTTGATCTGTCAGTAATCTAGTAACAATTTGCAGTATCTGTAGATTGTTGCAAATCAGTCAATTCTAGTTAGTTATTGGCTGCAAAACAATATAAAGCCAACACTTAAAATTCAATTGAAGCTTTTAAGTCATAACTCATCCGTCAAAGGAAATTTGGACTCAACTCGAATCGCCTCCTTTGCTGGTTTTGTACACAAAAGCAATTAAAGCGTTTTGTTGCCATGTTTCTTGAATGGATTTTCCAATCACTTGACGGTGCGACTAACGATTCTTCCCCTCCATTCCTACCCACACCCCGTTTTTTTGTCTTTCTCTGCTTTGAACTCACACAGTTGAGTAAAGTTAAGCGCTTTCTTTTCTCTCCTTCTGTGGCTTTTTTTCTCGTAAATTTCGCTATGGACGTTTTTATGTGTGTTTGGCGGGCACTTCAAATAATTTTGTGCACTAAAAATTTATTGCAATTTTCGGTAATGAGAGTGCAGAGTTCAACAAAGGGGGTTGGCGGGGGGGCGGTATCTGTTCCCTAATGTTGTTAGTGTTTGCCTGGCGCGGTTTTCCGCTGTTGCTTGTTTGAACTTTGTGGCATTTCCGTTGCATTTCTTTTGTATGCCTGTGTGTGTGCGTGTGTGTGTGTGTGTGTGCTTGTGCCCGGAAACGGAAGTTTTTAATGTTGCCCATTGCCGTGAGCTTCGTGAGTTTCGTTCTCGCTTTTGGACTCCTTGTGGCCTGCATCTTTGCTCGACCAGCATTGTTTTCTTCAAAGGTAAAATTAAATGTTCGCATTGGTAAACCCAAATAGTTGCTTAAACTCTTTAAAGTTGAAATTTACTTCAACTCTTATAGCTAACCACTTTACAACCCGCACTCCACACCCCACAATCCCACGACTCCACTCCCCACCCCGTCGACTTGTGTGCATCGGACACAAAGCGCATTTCGCTGTTTTATTTTTGGCCGCTTTTGAAAGCGGCTGCCCGCATTTTTGTTTGCCACTCTTATGCCAAAAGCCTACCAGGCAGCCAGTTCGCGGCCAGGCAAGATAAACACACACACACACACACTCACACAGAGACACAGATACACACACATTTAAATACAGTCGAGCTTCTCTTATTCAAACTTTCCTAAATTGAATATTCTGTAACTCGATCCAACATAGCATCTTTAAGATACAATTCTTTGCAATTTCGTCTCCACAGCTGGAACTCCATTACCAAAGTCATAAATCGAATCGAATCGTTTCGGAAAATGGTAAATAAAAATAAAGTATCTTTTCAAATTAAATGTATCCCAACTTTGTGAGTTTGCATAATATATTTTTGAAAACAAAAAAAAAATATTATTTATTAACTCACTTTGCAATTAATGATGTGCCGAATTTATAATGTCAGTGATGTGTCCTTGAATGCATTATGCATTTCGTAAACAAACTTGTATAACCTCGGCGGGGATATAATAAGATATAAATGGTACTTTTACATTCTTAATTTTCGCTAACTAAAAACTCGAACTTTTTGTGTTGCATATGTTGGTTTAGGTTGGAGATGTTTCACTGTATATATGTATACTCTGACTCAAACACACACACACACACACACAAACAAGTGCGTTTACGTTTTACCCAAAATGCACGTTGCTCGTAAATCTCGCGCGTGAAAACATCAGTTTTGTTGTTGTTGTTGTTGTTGTTACTGGTCCTGGTTCTGAACCAAAGTTCGCTGCTGCTCCTGTATTACCCGCACTCCAAGTTGTTGCCTTAAATCCTCACCAAATCTAGGCATAAAAAGCACAATATGTAAGTGAGGTACAATGTGTTTTTCGCATTAGGTTTGTTGCGGATTTGCGCTGTAATTTTTGGGTTCGCTTGAAATGTTTGTGAAATTTGCACTTGAAACTACATATTATCATACATACTTGGCCATTAGTTGTAGTTCAACTTTTGCAAGATCATTGATCTGTTTCATATCGCTTTCAACAAAACTGAAAATATTTAAGCTTGATTGATCTTAAATTACTTTCAGTTATAGGCAAAATGAAAGAATGTTTAAAAAACTGAAATGTATATAGAAAGAGCTTTTCGAAATACAAGCAATATTTAAAATTTCTATACCATAGATTTGATTTACGTATTTTCCGATATTGTCAGGTGCCAAGTTGTTAAATGGTTACAAACGCTTCCTGCTGCTGTCATATACTACACGTTAACCACTTGTGCTGGTGGCACCACACACAGGCCCTAAAATCAGACGACTGTAGCGCCCCAAACTTCAGCGGCCTCCGGATATTGCCTAGCTGACCATTTCTCTTTTTTTGTTTTTTGTGCTATTTGTCGGCTTTTGATGTTTGCTGTTTGTTTTGGTTTCATTTTTAATGCTCGCATCTAGAGCAACCCTTGCGGCCAGAGTTGTCCTCACCTGGTGGAAGGGGGTGTGTGGTCAGAGGTGCGGGAGGAGCACTTCAGTTGATGCTCTGATACAGAAATTAATTGCGTGGATCGAGTGGCAACAACTGGTTGAGTGCGAGAGTGTTGCCAAAATGTTGACGCATCCTAAGCCAGAGTCACACACACACACACACATACAAACGCAAACACACATAGAGAGAGAGAGAGAGAGAACCACAGAGGGGCAGAAGTGAGAAACGCAAACACATTTGTCCGACTATCCGCCAAATGTTGTATTTGTTCTGTATCTGTATATGTATCTGTATCCGCAACTGTCGCCGTATCTGTGTGTTTGAGCACTTGACGAGATTTGTTTATTTGTCTATGCGAGCCGACCGTCTGTGGCTAACTGTGTCTGTGTTTGGATTTTGCCGTCTGGCAAATACAGAAAAAAATTAAAAATAAACAAATAAAAAACAAACTGAATGGAAGAAAACGTTAAATGCAAATAAATTCAAAATCCAGAACAACAGCATACAAATCCGAAAAATCTTTTGTGTTTGCTGATGCATAAAATTATATCTGGCAGACCCGCAGAAAACGCAAAACTCTTTGACGAATTGCTCGCCATATCAATTTCAAGTTATTTTTCTGCTCGGATTTCTGCTTAAATGTTTATAGGCCAAAATCGACGCAAACTGGTTAGAATAGTTTTGTAGATCCCTACCTTGTAAACTAAGCAAACTACTTTGTAGATACGCTGTCGATAGTTTTGCGAACTCTGCATACATTTTTTATATCATATCTTTTAATAATTGACTTTAAAAATAATTTGAAATCAATGGGTGTTAGAAAAACAATCAAACATAAATTGAAATATATACGTATATCTAATATATAATATTAAATATATTTAATATCTAAATATGAAGCGCAATGGCAACAACATAATTAGTCGAAACATATCAAAGGGGACGCCATGGACGCTCCTCAATAAACCATTAACGCATCTTTAATGCTTTTCAAATGCATTCAGTGGAGTGCAGCATCAGCCACGTGCACATTATCAATAAGTTTTGCAATTTCAGTTTTTGATTGCATTTTGCGCTGCATCCTCAACTGGTTTGCTTTGATTGAGTGAGCAATTTGTTAATTCGATTTGCCTCAATTGCTGTCTCGCTCCCACACAGCCAAGCTCTAATGGCAGCTGTGTGGCGGTGCGAGCAGGTAAGCAAATTTAATCTGATTTAATTATTTAATTTGATACTTGTTTTATGCGATTTTGTACATGAAATGAGCCGAAAGTCTGCAGCGAGGGCTATTAATTATGCCAGTGCATGTACTTTATACCCTGTAACCATTAGCATGGCATATAAAGGGGTATCATAGATGTAGCAGACAGAATAACACACGATAAAGTGTATTTAATTATATTCACTATATGTCAGTCCTTGTGGATAAATTGACAACAAGTAGCTAGAGAAATTAGAGAGTGACAATACTCAATGGAGTTTGATCTTAAGCCGTCACATTTGGAATAAAGGTTCCTCTTGCTACAGGGTATCAGCCCGCCCTAACCACTCGTCTATCCCATTCTTCCCAATATTTTTGTTGCTGCTGTTTGTTGTTGTGCATAAATTAATAGAAATTCCATTGTACAAATTTAATTATATACTGAACAATTTTTTTTTGTGCAAAAGTTGTTGCTTATTGATTATAATAATTTTTTCTTTGATTATTCATTTGTTTATTCGCATATTTAAATTGATTGTCTATTGTTTGTACATTAAAGCATGTGCAATTGCCAGTGAATAAATTGCATTTATTGTTTCTTTTAATGATTTTATAATGATAAAATAATAGTACAAAATGCCAATACGATTAAAATACATTAGATTTAAAGTGCGTTTCAGTAAAAGTTAACTAATTTCATTAAATGTATTTGTAGCTTTAACCTGTTTACACATTTGGTATCAATTCAACTACTTAACATAGGATATTCGTACGAGATGCGAAACAAATGTATTTACACTTGATTTGTACATTAAATAAGAAATAAATTTTGCCGGAAATGCTAGACAAATACAATATTTGACCATCATTGATCAAAATTTACAGAGCCCACTAAACTAAAAGCAGGTCCAGAGTCGACTACTGTTCTGGCTTCTGCTCAGTCTCTGGGTATTTAGTTGTCGTTGAGCCAGTGGGCATGGGCGTACAGATTGTCGTGGGGGTCTTGATTGCATATAAGACTAATAAATACTAAAAATCAATATAGCAATAAAAAGCTTATTATTAATCTAAGAGCAAATATGATTTTACTTGTAGAGAATGCAATTTTCGAATTCCGTTTTGTGCGTTATTCGTAAACGATTTTGGTTTTTAATTTTTGTAATGGTACAAATGTTATATTATGTTATTGTGTCCAGGCGTAGACTAAAGGTCCCAAAAACGCTCACATCCCCGCTGTCTACGCCCATGGCATTGGCCATTAATTTGTGCCCACGCCGCGTAAATATTTATACGCAATTGCATATGTCGTGGCGATGTGCAGCATTTTCGGGCATTTGCTCATTTGTGTAAGTCAACACAATTTCCATAATGGCCAATGCCATAAGCCGGGCACAGCCGGCACGCACCTATCCGCCAACCGCCTGCACCCTGTCTCTGGTATTGGTATGCGCAGCTGGAGCATTTGGATTTCTGTCTCTCTGTCTCTCTCTCTCTTTCTCCCCCCCTCTGTCCTTTTCTCTACCTCCCACTCTCTCTTATGGCTTATGGCTTTTGGCTTATTTGTGCATTTTGATTTATGCATTTGGCCAACAGCCTTCTTCTCCTTGTTCTTCTTCTTTGCCAGTGCCACGCAATTGCGCCTTGGCTTCTTGGCCACTGTGAGGCAGTGCTCCCAACCAGTGCTCCACTCCCCCACTCCCCCACTCCCTCTCTCCATACCTGCCTCCATCCATTCATCGCTTGGGGCAGTTGCAGTTGCATTATTCAAAAGCCGTGCAACAGCAACCACCAGACCCCAAATCCCCCATGCACCGCACCCGTTGAGTGATTTAGCGTGCGCCTCGACCGTTAACCGCAATGCAATTGTAATTACCCGAACTGCTTCCGTAACGCCACGCCCCCATCCCAACATACATATACAATTGGCAGCTATGCCCACCCTCTTTCGCCAAAGCCTCAGGCAAACACTGCTGCTTTTTTTGGTTATACCCTGTACCTATTAAAAAAGGAGTTGGTCGGCTAAGGAGTTTTTTGAATACTCTGATACCAAATGTAAAAGAGTCTATTGGTTTTATGCAATTTCCATAAGAACTCAACATTTTTTGACGCTTTTTTATCTATGACCTTGAAACTTATACCATACATATATACTCATAGTTATCTCCTCCAGACAGAGTGTTAAGACTTTTGTGTCATGCCCATTGGGATGCTGTGAAATCGATAAAGCCTCGATATTCCTCGAGGTTCAACTCGATAAAATGTTTGTAAAAATCGATATACATATCCCAAAATTTTATAATAGAAGTCACCATATTTGCATCATACTTAGATTACTGATAAACTTCTTCAGCTGTTTGCAGCATTTCTGCGTGCGGTTTTAAAATATTGCTTAATATGAATTTGAGAGCCATATAAATATTATATAAATCCTCCCGAGCTTCCCAACATTGGAAAATACGTACTACTAGAGATATGAAATTTAATTGCATTTTCATGCCCTCCAAACGATCGGACCGGATATAATAAGCACAGAGAATTCGAATGTACGCTGTGTAGAGGATATCTTCTGGTCGGGCACTCTCCACTAGAGTACTCATACTTAGTTTCTGCTGTATTTACTGGTCGCACAGTGTGCTGCAATTAGTTCCAAATCATAAACGAGGCTTCCGCTTGGTCAATGGCTCCAACAGCTTCAGTTTCAGTTTCAAGCACCCAACTCTCATTTTGTTGCACAATTGCGTGTAAATTTCAAATTGTAATCGTTTTTGTGCACGCACTTTAACAACAACAACAACAACAATGAAGACAACATCAACCATCGCTTTTTGTATGCAATTTTTGCAGAATGCATTTACAGTGCCTCCATTTTATGGGTTGTGTAAATCCCAGTTGATGGCATTAAATGTTGTATTTTTTTTAAAATTTGATTTACGCACAGATTTTTGATTATATACATATGTACATTTGTATATCTCTGAAGGCTATTTAGCTTCCATCAGTATGTAAGAGGGAGCTTCGCATGTAGCCGCAAAGTTCTGCTGTTATTTTTAATGTTTAACATATTTAACATAGTAAAACTAAAGGTAATGTTATTCAAAAATAGTTTAATCGATTAAATATATAATATTTATTGTAGTAAAAATGCAAAATATTTTAACATGTTTTCAATATTCAACCTCATATTTGTTCATTTCATCGATTGAATGAAATGCATACCAAATATTAAACTTAACTTTGGAGAAGCTTATTAATAATATTCCCACAAAATCAGTGTAATTCCAGCTTTGAAACTGTAGCAATAGATTTTTGTGACTTGCAATATGTTGACTATAGCTCTAAAACTGTGGGAAGTATAAACATAGGTTTGGATCACTCTTCTTTTAACTGAACTCAGACCTACAAATGTTAAGGGCTAAAAAGATTTTATTTTGAATGTACTTTTTTTTAATAATTATCGAAATTTAATTTATTTTAAACACATCCCATACAGCCCACTTTAAACCCCTGCTATCACTCATGCCGTTCCGATTGCGTCTCTATAAGGGAGTGAGTGTGCGACTGAGTGCATATCGCATTCATAATTTATACGCATTGTCAGCAAGTGCAGGTTGGCAGCACAGAGATATTCCTCCCCCTACACCTCCCCCTCGCACTCCTCTCCAACCCAACCCCTTTGGCAGGCGTCGCCTCAATTCACGCATTGCGCATTCAGTCGTTACATGCGATTGTTTTATGCCTGCCCCAATGGAGCATTGTTGCATATTTAGCAATAATAAAATATTTAGTGCCATTGCAATAAATTTATTATCAACCAACACATAAACACACAAACAAGCAACTGGCAGGTTAAATATTATAATTTAGCGCATAAAAATTTCAGCTGCATTTGCTGAGATTTGCCTGGGCATTCGGGGCGTATTATCAATTTCTATAAAATGTGCATTATACGCCAGTCACCCCTCGTAAAAAAATACACAGTGAAAAAATGTGTTTGATTTAAGTTTCTTATACTCGTACCTAATACGTAAAGCTTGATTTAATTCTGAGAATTTTCTGAAATTAATAAGATTTGAGAAATCAGTGAAATGTAAAGCTTAGCAAAAGAGTTGCTCAGTGGCCGAAATCCCGGCCTCTAATTCATGCCATTCTTAATCTATATTCAATAGTGTTTTTATGTACTTGATGATATGTTCAACGCTGCACAAGTAAACTTATATAATTCAACCCATTATAGGCTTAGTGGAGACTAGATCAATGTTTTTTCTGAGTGTTTGTATTATTATTTGAAATGTGTAGTATATACAAAATATGCCGTTTAATCAAACAAACAGCAAAAAGGGTTTGCAGTCTGCTGCCCGCAGCTGCTGGCGACCAAAAGGACATTCTGCATTGGAAATGAATGCTGGCGCACACACATGATAAATTGCACACACCTTGACTAAAAACAAGCAGGTGCAATGATGAGGGGGTGGGTTCGGTGTAGCAGTGAAATCTGTGCACATTCCTGCTGCCGTTTGTTGCATTGCGCAAATATTTGGCAGGCATGTCGAATAGTATTTCCAAGCGCAGGACGAAGACAAAAGCAAAGAATGCCGAAAGGATAAGGACTGATAAATAGTGATGTACTTGTATGCATATTTAAATACATGCTTTAATAATTGACAGCATAATCATAAAATACATTTTGTGGCCATCGATGTGGGAGTATCTGTGCCACGGGTATTCAATGGTATTGGATGATAAATGCGCTTAGGGTCGCGTTGAGTGTCAATTGTTGTGAATGAATGCTGAACAGATTTGCAGTATTTATGGTCGTCACATATCTACATATGTATAATATATGTACATGTGTATGTATGCGTGTGCGTTTGTAATTGTTTGTTTATAACGCTGCCCTTGGTCACTTTAGCACAAGTCAACTTTCAACACTGGGTCTATTTCTGCATAGAGTAACGAGATTATAATTTATACGTTTTATTCATTAATTTGTACCTCGAAAATTTTAACAAAATTACGTTTTTTTTGACAACGCTTACCGACCATTGCAATTAATGTTAAATAATTGTTAAATGTATAGTTTTTGGGATTTTTTATTTTTTTATCATAGCTTATCTTTTTAGATAGAGTAGATTTTCATAGGATTATTCTCATGAGATTATTATTTATTCGACAAAAAAGGTCGGCCCTTATTGAATAACAATTGGTAAGCCGGAAATTCGACATTCAGTACATGAGCAAACTTAAAAATTGTAAAAGAAGTTTCATCATAGAGAAATGTTTAGCATTGATATTCGATATTATACAATTTTTGATATCAGCCTTACGCTTACATTTTATTGCATTGTTTTAATGGGGACATCCCCATAAAATAACAAAATATTTTTATATATCATTAATAAATAAAGTCTCGAGACAACTATCTTAAAAATTTGCAGACAACTTTCTACAGCTAGATATTGGGCGTGTGAATTCTTTTTTAAAGTTGTATTCTCATCAATTGAGCTGAAGCATGTTGTTCTACAAGGAGTGGAGGAGGGTCAGTAGCTGAAAATGGGATCACGGCTCTGGACTGCAACTAAGGAGCTCAAGTTGCTTGCATCCTTTTGATGGAGGCAACATGTCCGGTCCGGCAGTCGGTCAGCTGCAGCACGCAGTTCCTTTTGTTAATGATACTCCTGCTGCACAGGAAGAGGGTTCAGCAGGGTGCAACAGCATCATCATCAGCATCAGCATCAAAAGCATGCCAGCAATAGCCACAGCCACAGCCACAGCCACATGGGGAAAAGGGGGCAGCCATTTTGTGGATTTATTGACATTCTGTGATGTTATTAAAGTTGATTGCCAGAGACTGTGCACGTTTTGGCTTAGACGAAGTGCCCGCCCCTCCTATCTGTGCAGCGGAAAGTGGGGTGGGATGGGGTGGGGGGGATCGGAGTCAGTTGTGGCATCAACATGCAGACCACCTATAACTACAACGACGTGTGTGCGCATTGCAAAAGGATGAGGGGCATTTGCAGTGCGGTCAATTCGAAAGAAACAATGGACAGGATAACACGAATTTTTGCAACTGCTCTTTGTTGTGTGTGCGAGGTAAAATGGCAACAGTCAAAGAGCCTACACTGAACAAAAATATGACCTAGTATTTAGAAAATAATAATACAAATAACATACCCTTGAGAAGCAGTTTTTTCCACTTTGGAATTCAAGTGAACTTTTGCGTGTACTACTTGAAATATTACGGTTTATTAGGGTTTAATTTGTACACCCAGCGCATTACAACTTATGTTTTAAAATTAATTACAGTATGTATTTAAATTAATGATATGTTGTATTAAAATTAAACTATTCTGACGGAAATTTGTAACACAATTATTTATAAAAGTGTAATTTTAGAGTTTATCTAACTTCTTGGGCATATTTTGTTCTGAGTGTAGACAAGGACTGGGCTTGGGTTTGAGTTTTGAGGATTGGTTTGCTGCAGTGAGTTGTGTACGTCATTGTCATCGCTATCATCATCAAGTCTAATATGCGCATTATTGGTTTTTGCTTGGGCTCGTGCTGGCTGCAGTTTATCCTTTAATATGCCTTGCATGTTAATATGCTTGTCCTGTTGTCGCATCCGGTTTGTACTGTTTGGTCACAAAGTGCTCACTCCTCGCTCAAAATGCAAATATGAAAGCAAATTCTCTGGCACCATATTCAAACTGGCCCCTCTTGTCATGTATCCCTCGCTCCCTTCAGTTACAATAACCCAAACTCCAACCCTTATTCAATCTCAGCCTCTCTTTCGCCTACTGCTCGGCGTCCTGTACAAATGTAATAAACTTTGCGTAGCATACAAATTCCTTTGATCTGGTTTTTTAATTTTGCATTTTATATTTAATTTTTCTTGTCTCTTTTTTTTGGCCACAACACATGGCGTGTACGCAATAAGTGCGCCAAGCTGCTGACGCAATTTCTTGTTTGGTAAATTTATTAAGAATTTGGAACGAATTTGCAAACGCTTTTCGTTTCTTTTCTTTTATTTTTATTTTTATTTTTTTGATTTGCCAAACAAATTTCATAAATTGCATATTAAATTTGAATAATAATACGTTTTGTCTTTTGTTCGCTTTGTTTTAATTATGTGTAAGAAACGTTTGCTTTGATATTTATTGTATATGTATATCATAGTTGATTTTGAATTAATATAGAAATGAGAGCTAAACAAAAAATATGTCGCGTAAAATTGGTTATACCATTCATAAATTTCAAAAAGCCATTTTAAAACTGGTTTGCAACCTGTACCCCTGATAAATGTACATAAATATATTAGAGTCGTATGGAATAGGTTTGAATTATAATAGATATGCCAATGTCGTCATGAACCAGGTTGACCTAGCTACTTTTAATATAATTAAAGACACAAAAAATGATATGTAGATCGCTTACATTAATCATGCCAATTTACGAACTTATACAAATATTTCAAGAAACATACCTTTAAATGGTAGCTTCAAGAGCTAGAAAAGCGCATTTGCAGTTGATCTATAGTATGTCAGCAGAACAAATGCCGTTGGCTGGAAACAAATTTCTACAGATTTCCACTTGTCATATACATAAAAGCTCGGTTCACACAGTTTGTCAACATGAAAAGGTTAACAAGGTAAATAAAAAACGCTATAGCAAAAGGTGACAGTCTGAAAAGAGAAGGCGCATAAAAAGAAAGGCCACCAAAGACACAAAAGGAGCACACAAACAATGTTCCAAGGGAATAGGAATGGTGGCAGCTCTGGTGCACGCTAAATCTCAGCCAAACAAGGCGCAGATCTGTGTGTGTGTGTGTGTGTGTGTGTGCATGTGTGAATAACAACATTTTAAACATGTTTACTTTTTATTTTGTTGCTGCGCCAACGCTTATGCAATTTATTTCCGCATGTACATAACACCCCCTAACCTGATAAACACCCATCTCCATCTTCATCTTCAACAGTTTCATCGCTTGCCTCTTGCTCCATTACAGTGCATGCCATGCCCAGCGCCTGGGGCAGGTGTAATCTTTTGCTTGTCTTTTACTTTAGGAGGCAGCAGACAACTCGCCCCTCGCCCCTCGCCACACTTACAAAAAAGCGCCCAAGAATTTTAAAAATCGTAAAAAAAGCTCGCTAAAATTTTCAGAATGTAAATTACCAAAAGCACATGGTTTTCTCTTTCTAAAAGTACGATTGTTAACTAGATAATAAGTAAAATCTTCTAAAATGTATCTATGTTTTTTATAAAAAAGAAAAAAGCTGTAACATTGTTATGTAGGTACTTTTATGTTTCCTGATGTTTTTAAAAACTTTCAAAAGGGATTACATTTAAATATTAAAGAAATACTTTATATACTTACGAAAATATGAAAAACATATATAAAATTATAAATAAATAAAACATTATCTTTTGGATAATAAGAAAGGTTTTTTACTTTTAAGAAATTTGTTTTGTAGACAAAGGAAATCTAGTTTTCAGCTCAATTTTCTAATATAAAGGGCAATATGTTCAAACTTTAAATCTAATTGAGAAGCCCTATTTTTGTACACATTGAATAACAAAGACAGAGAGCAATCAAAATTGATGGACACTGCTTATTTAAAGGCTTTACTGGGTGAATCAAATCCTTACAAATAATAATTCAATTAAAAATAACCAATTCAATGTGAGAAATATTCAAATATCAATTGACACTAACTTTTAATATTATTTAACATTATTATCAAATGGAATTAAATATAACCACATTTTTTCACTGTACGTAAGAGTACGCATAATTCATTTTCTTGTCAGTTAATTTATTTTTTATTTTTTTGTCCCAATAAGGTGAGAAGGCCAAGTTAAAAAGTCAACGAGCAGCGCGGTGGTCAGCGCTTTAACTTTAACTTGAACTTTGGCATAGTTTGTCTGTTAAGAAAAAGAGAGAGGCAGAGAGAGAGAGAGAGAGAGGGAGTGTGAGAGAAGAATACAAATAAGAAATACAAAAAATGTGACTGAAATACTTGCAGCAGCGTGCGCGCAACTTTAAAGTTGTCGGCAACACTGGGCAGCGTTACATAAAGCCAAAAGTTGTTGGCCAACAGCTACGATCCCCCCATTCGCGTGGCAGACACGCGTAAGCTGTTTGCTTATGCAGCTCAAGTTGCCACGCTTGACACATTTCTCTGGAGACTCGGTACTGAGGCAACTTGTCAACGTAGTCATCAATGTCGTCGTGATGGCGTGACGGCATCAGCATTCATGCTTTTGCAACGTTCGCATATTTGGTACGTAGCAGCGTCATATTGCATACCACACAGTGGGTTTCTGTGCCACTGACCACAACAGCCAGAGTGTTATCGCTTAATTTCAATTCCAGACCAACTTTTTTTGAGCATAGCTTGAAAGTCGTAAGAGCATAGAGGCACAAAATATGTATATTCTTGTATAGCATACAGAAGTAAAAAGTATTTGTCTTCCGATTTGGCATACTCACACATTTAAACGCCATCTTTATGTCCTACAAATTTCATTACGATCTTACAATAAACAAAGAAGTTATTCAATGTAACATAGTATGGGGCCAATGGAAGAAGAAGAAGCACAGCAATTGGTGATTAGATGTTATTGTTGCCGTTAGCGTATGTGTAATTTGATGATTATTATGATTATTTCAATTCTAACAAAAAAAGAGGCACACTTTGGCAACTGCAGCACGTGCTGTGCCGTGTAGCATCATCCGCAGCCTGCAGTGCCACAAAACGTAAAAAAAGAAAGTCACGTGCAAAAACTTTCTTAATTTAAAAGAAATTTTCAAACAAACTCAATTAAATAATTGAAGGCGCAAATAAAGATGTGTAAGAAGCACCGAAAGGGGCACAGAATGCATGTGGTTTTTACAGTTTCTTCTATCCCTCCTATCGCTCTCTCTATCTCTCTCTATCTCTCTCTCTCTCTCTGGCTGTGTCCTCATTGCTCTGTCACTCTCTCGCTCGTTTTTGCAAGACAATTTTAATGCCACAAAATTTTAATTGAGTTAATCCTAAAAACCACATGCTGGCTAACGAGCCAGTTGCTTGTCAGGGATTCCCAGCCAGAGTTAATTTCGACACAGCAGCGGCAGGGTGAAAAGATGGGGGCAAATTGCATGCAGCCAACATTAAACAGCTGCAGCAAATGATTATTACTGTTCGCTAGATTAGCTAAGTTGGCTATGCTGAAATTGATGAAGTATTCAAGAACGAAGCAACAATCAAATTCAGATTCAATACTACGAATTGAATCAAACAAACAACTTTAACTTAAACATTTACATTTTCACAAAACACAATGTCTGCCGCAAAACACAGTGAACTCGAGGAGAATTTTTTACGCAAACCCTCAATGGTAGACGATCTTGTCAAGTTCTTAACTGATATGACCAAGACCAACAAAATGGAGTAAGTCAACAAACGGGCGCAAATTAAGGATTCTGAATAATATTTAAGATTTTGTTTTCAAAACATATTGAGATATATTTCTTTAATATTTTGATATCGAGTAACTATCCTTTGACATTTCTCTCACAGAACTGGCAAGGACAAGGAGGCCAAGGTTGAGGTCGATTTCAGTGCTGGTGTCACGGATCTCAATTTTATGGTTACGGAACGTTGTCAGAATATCTGCAAGAAAGGCAAGCATAACTCAAAAAAGATAAGTATCCTCGCAAATTTGAATCAAATGAGTTTTATGCGTCAGATCGATATCAGTCAGGAGAAGCGCAGCAGTGCTCGGGAGGAACGTGAACGGGTGGCAAACAGTTTCCGCAGGTAAGGTGCATACGATTCTCAATTGATTGGGCTGAATGAAATAGTTGGTATATCTCAAACACAGGCTGGGCAACGCGGAGTATCGTAAGGTCAACTATGAGAAAGCCATTGAGTTCTACACAAAGGGTTTGGAATACATCTCCGATTCGCCAGTTCTTTTTGTAAATCGCAGTCTGTGCTACATCAAGTAAGTAGTTCCGGAAACTTACAGTTTAGTTTATCGGTCCAACCAGTTTCAATTATTCATAGGAAACGTGAATTTAAACGCGCCCTAATTGATCTGGATCATGTGATAATCAACTTGGATGGACGCTGCCTCCGGGCCTGGCTATATAGGGCCGGTGCTCAAAAGCGAATGAACAATGAGGCGGGTTTCGAAGAATGCATTCTAAATGCCCGCAGGCTCAATAGAGCTAATGCCGCTTATATCGAGTATTTTCTTGAAAAAATGCGTATAGATTTCTGAGGTATAGGAACAACATATGTTATTTGACAAGCATTTCATCTTTACAGCTTTAGTGTCTTGAATGTAGGAAACCAGATTATATCATCAGAGTTTTACAGAAAACAGTTGTTCAGTCATTTGAAATATTTATGGAAAATATCGGTATTAGGTACATTTTCAACTAAAAGAAGTCACGGCGTGGTTTGACCTTTGATGAACTTTTATAGCTACCAAAATTTTGTGACTCTAGCTGATTAATATATGCATATTTACCTATATAATATATATACATGTATATATTAAAGCTTGGAGAGTCTTTCAGTTACACACATTTACACAACTGCTTGATACCCTTCTTATCCATTTGTTATATGTAGGGTATTAAAACAAATAAAATAAAGAAAATAACTTGAACAACTGTGTGGGGCAAATTGCAAATTTGCAATTTTGCATGAATTCAATAAAAATTCCTATTGTCATGAGAATATTTTGCCAATACAATATACTCGGTACTCAGCAATATAGTACAAGCAGATATCAAAGCCCAAAGCTCCCCTTTCTCGCGCCCCCTTGCCCTAGCCCCTAGCCAACCATGCAACACCAATGCTAGTCTCGATAAGGGCCACTTATACGCTTCGTTTGGAGCCCGCTGCCCCAACGCAACAACCACAGAAGACTGACGCTGCGGTAGGGTCTAGAGCGGGGAGTAGGGAGTGGGGAGCGGGGAGTGTATTTGGTTAGCTACCACAGAGTTTTCAATATGGCGCCAACAGCATTTGCATTTGCTTTGGCTAAGCCTGGCAGTTTTGCTCCATAATGAAATGCAGTTCAAATGCTCTGGGTTGAAACTTTTCTCGTAAACGCGCTTGGTGTGTGGGCGTGTACCACAGAAGCTGGAGGGGGTTGGTTGGGGGTTTTAGTTCGCTTGTTGTTGCATTGTAAAGTGGCAAACAAACGCAACGGAAGTGCCACAAAAAGGGTTTCACAGTTTGTCAACTGTGTGCGGCCGCCGAGTCGACACCTAAATCTAGCCACAGCCACAGCCCCAGTCCCAGTCCCTTCCCCCTCTCTTTGCTAGCATTTCCCATGACACTAGTGACACGCTTCCTGACTCTGGTCACACTGACTGCGGCAATCTATTGGCTTTGCATCTAAGAAATGCAAAAATCCTTGTGGGCTAAACTCTAATCAACAGCAACGCCCACGCTTGTAATCAATGCTGTAAACACTTATTTTTGTGGCTGCAACTTTGCAACAACAACAGCCGTAACAACAACGATGTCTGACACCGCCTGCTGGCATGCAATTTTGTGGCACAGTCAAAGTTGGTCGCATGCCTCAGCATTGTGCTGCTTCTGCGCCTGGTTGTCATTCCCCTGACCCTTGTCCTTGTTGTTGTTGTTGTTGCCTGTGCTTTGCGCTTTTTGCAATCAGTTGAGGCTCATCCTTGGCATCGCATTTTGCGTGCTGCAACATTGCGGCATTTTATAGGTGTGGCACAAATGGCAAACCGGCGGCAACCGGCAGTTTTAAGATTGTCCTGCGGTTGGGTGTGCCAAAAATAGCTATAGTTATCCTGCAGAAATGCCGTCGTGTTGCCTTACAGCCACAATTGGTTTATAGTTCTAACTATTTCAATGTAACTCTTACTGTTCATTTTTACACAAGAAAAATCAGAATGTTTACTTGAAATATGACTAAGGTGTTATTAACTTACTAGTAGAAGACTCGAAAATATTGTTGCAAATGTAAAAATGTACTCATAGTCCTTGTCCAGAAGCAAACCCATGATGAATAAGTGAGAGTGCTCCAGTCGAGAGTATATTTATATATAATGTTTATCGAATCTATTTATTGTATCATTTAAAAATATACATACATATGTACGTATGTACATATATAACATACAATCATATGTAAATAACTTCAGGCATTCGGACAATACATACATACATACGTACATGTACACATATGCATATATACATACATATTGCATATACCAAGCAAATTTGGTTCATATATACTATATAAAAATATGTTATAAATGTAGAAGTATAATAATATTTAATAAGTTATCTTAAACGGACGCAATAAAATCCTAAGAGATGTGCGTATTTACAGTTGTATACTACATGTACATAAGTTAGTATCGGGTCGGGTCGGGCTTTTTTTAAAATTAGGCCCATTTTCATCCGTCAATAATGTATACATAAGCAGATTGTGGTGAACGTTTTCCAATTAATGTAAAGCCCCTTTCTAAATTCCACATTGTTGTCGATTCATCGATGCATTTAGTCGGTCATGCCCTCTATAATTCGTTGCACAAGTCCTGGCTAACTATTATAAACTTATCAAAATATTATCCTGTGAGTTTCTGTATCATTTTGCTTTTGATATTATTTGTTGAGCTCTGAGGCCAAACGGTTCTTAGAGAAATTCCCCTTCGCTACAACTACAATTTAATGGCTTTAAGCAATGTCAACAACATCTTGATAAATCAGACGGCGGTTGATCTCCGTTTATATCCTACCCCCTGTTGTCCCGAGCGGTTTTCTCCAGAGGATCACTATAAACCTATTTTCAGCACGCACACAAACTATATTTTAGCATCGTCATTTCAGTCCTGTTGGTCCTGTTTCATCCCCCCCCCCCCCCCTCTCACCACAATGCTTCTGGCAAGTTGTCCGGCGCTGTGTTTAGTTTTCAGCCTGCGGTTCGTGGGTTCGCATCTCGGCAGCGTCTTGGCCAAAAAGTAATTTGGCCTTTATCTGTGTTGCGGTTTAAAAAGCCAAACAAGACCCGAACCAACCACTCAGTTGCCATTGGGGAGTTGCGTTCAGTTCAGAAAACTCCCGACTGTGGCTTCATTGTCGTTGTTGTAATATTTATTTCTGCTTGTTTAGCATCTTTTCTTTTTATACCCTGTACCTTTCAAAAAGGCTGCAAAAAGGGTATCATCAATTTACATATTCTTGATTACACAGCTTTCGGTTCAGTTACGATCCAGATTTTAAATCTAAATTATAATCCATTTTGTATATCTAAAAGAAACCAAATTACAATTATATTTTTAAAGTGTGAGGCCAGGAAACTTGGGATCCGATCTTAATGGAGCATATAGCATAGTCAGGTAGTTTTAAAAATTATATATAGAATTTTTGTTTTTCTTGTGGAATCACAATCGCGACTCATTTTGGTTTAGCCAAAATTGCACTCAACTTGACAACTCAGATTCTTGGCTTAAAGTTGTATTGTGTATTTTAGAATTCGCTCGCTCGACATTCATCCGAAATTAAACTGAGCTGAGCTGAGAGCCAAGTTTTTCATTAAGCGGCCGTCGAGAAATAGCTCTTGACACTGACGCTGTCATTTTGTGGGCTGGCAGTTCATTTAAAGTTCTGGGAATCCCGTTTTTAATTAGCATGCCAGTTATCTGTGCCCCCATCCCCCTTCCGCCGTCTCCCCGGCCACCCATCCAACACTCGCCCATCAACTTTGGCTCGCTTCAAGTCGTATGACCAGAAATCTATTGACACTTTTGCGCTTTATTAAATGTTTATTTACTTTGTTGATTTCGATTTTCTCATCGAGTGCGCAACGAATTTGAAATGCAAACAGCAATAGGAAAACCCGTGCGAGGGGCGTATCATCAATATGTGCGTTGGTGTGTGTCACTGGGACTAGCTTAAGGCTAAGAACAACAAACCCACATACAACACAACTTGAGACAGGGCGCAAACTAAGTAGAAGCACGCCTGTAAGCCATATACGGAACATAAGGGAAATCTCTATGAGAGAGAAAACGAAGTCCTCTTCGCTGCCCCCCCTCATGCATATTATTCCTGTCTATACATATCTGAAAGTGGACCTGGGGAATGAGAGTCCCCTCGAACAATGACTGGACAGAACAAATAGAAATGCCACTGTCTCTGTTACTGTCTCTGTTACTGTTACTGTGAATGTTACACTTACAGTTACAGTTTCTGTTAGTGAATTAGCAATAGACTATGATGAGCAATGAAGAGCTACGCACTGAAATAACTGTTATACAATAGTTATTAGTCAAATTCATGGCTGAAATTTGTATCGGCAAATATGTCAAGAAATGTTAAATCTCTGCTCAAATGATATTTGTTTATATTAAGTCACATTTATGTTAAGGGAACATTCTTAACATTTTGGAATTTTTTCGTTGTAATTTTTATATACTGTATATGATTTTTTTTTTGTTTGAGTTTTTATTCATATTAGCTTTTAAAAAAATACGATTGATTTTTGTATGAATCCAATGTAATAAATATTTAGAATTTATTACAATTACATATCGTTAAAGAAGTTGCTAGCATTTTCATTGTAATTTTAAAAATTGACACAAAATCTTTATTTTAAAAGCAAAAAAGTCTATTTTAGAGCTATTAATCTGAGCATAGAATATAGAACTTAATTAAAATATTCCATCAGCTCGCTTATGTAAACAGTTATTCAACTTATTCTATGTTAATAAAATGCAATGCAAATATATTAGTTAATTTGTTTACATTGAGTAACCGCAAAACAGTCCGAGAAGTCTGAATATAGTTAATATCGTGCATTTCAGAATACTCGAATGTTTTTCTAGCGTGTACTTTCCCCCCAATGGAGTTACAGTCGCATGCAGCATACCTATGTATATTCCATTTTCACACACACACACACACACACGCAACAGCAAAAAGTCGGGGGCCAGAAGAAATGTATTCACGTTGCTTTTTCATTATTCATGACAACTTGCTCTTGGCCGTCCTAGTAAGTGAGTCAAGGCAAACACCAGACACAAACACAGACAGAGACACAGAAATAGAAAGGCAACAAAGCAAAAAACAAAAAAAAAAACAATGAGGTGGCTCATACACATTTTGCTTGATGGTGGTGGTGGTGGAAATAACAAAGATGACAATAAAAAGCAGTAAAACAATTTTTGACCCCTCCCCCTCACGCATAGACAAAAAGTCAGAAAACCAGCGAACGCAAAGGAAACTAATATTTTAAGAAAACAAGACACGGCCAGCAGTGGGTTGTTAGGGTGGGTGGAAGGGTGCCAGCAGTTTATATCATTTCACATATGTGAGTGCGTGTGCACAAAAAAGAGGCAGGCAACAGTTTTGTGGGGGAAGCTTGGTAGCTTTGCGCAAGTGGCCGTCGTCAAATTCAAGTGACATATTTAGACAGCTAAGCGACTCCCGAGTGTGGCATCCACAGCACAAAGCAAAGGTGAAGTGGCATTGCCACAGCCATAGCCGCAGCAGCCGGCAGCGGGCAGCAATTTTGCAGCCACCCAAAAAGTATGCAGCAGTTTTTTTATTGTTGTTATTCTTGTATCCCTTTCTACTTCTTTTTTTTTGTCATGCAGCGCGAGGGTTTTGTGTATCAGACATCCTCACATAAAAAAAGACATCAAAGTCGAGAGGGATCGACTAGCAGATACCCTACACCCAGCTCTAACACGTATTCGTAGCTACTTTTATGTGTACTAATTAATAAGTATAATATGAAAAAAATAGGTTATGTGTATTCCGATTGTCCTCACTTTTTTATACATATTTAATGCCATTCGAATGTGTGAATATAATACAAATTGTGGGTTTACCTCTAAACTTTGGTGGGAGGTAAATTCAATTTTCTGCAAATGTGTACTCTAAACTCGAATACACATACTGTGCTAACCAAAATATGTTTTGATTGTCGACGAAAACAAATTGTTCTGCGTATTACATAATCAAATCTACATTACAACTGATACCAATTGATGCTGTCAAGAATATAAAGCAGATTTGTGGAAAACTTTGAATACACCATTATACCCTCTTTACTGAATGGGAACAGGGTATAATAAGCAGCGGGCAACCCCACACGACGACAACGACGACGACGACGACAGTTGCTTTTAATAATAAAATCATTGAGCATCAAAGCATAAAAATCAGTCAAGTGCAACATAAGCTTAAAGACCAAAGTCGTAGGGGGATGCTTCTGGCTGGAATCGAAGGTAGCTAAGGTAGCTTACCCCCATTCTCCCAACCATATCATCTCTCTCTCTCTCTCTCTGTCTTTCTCTTGTACACGTGTCCGTTCAATTCGATATTGCTAAAGTATTTTCCTTGCCTCCATTTCTTCTCTTTCCTCTTGTTTTATTATTGCTAAAAAAAAAAGAAATGAATGTGATTTAATGTTATTTTTACAGCCAAATTAGTTGGCTTTTGATGTGCGTTTAACTTTTGTGGGCGCTGCTTTAACTTTAAGTTGGGCAAAAAAAATGAGCAAAATATAAAAATGAAGAATTGCCTAAAAGCGCCGATGCTTTGATGCCCTGTCATAGACATCACATTTTGAACAAAGTCCGTCAAAACAAACTTATTTTAAATTTTTAAATGTGCAAATAACTATAGGTCATATTAAATATGTATATTTTTGGGATCTATACAGCAGTACTCAAATTTTTGATTAGATTGTTGTTTGATACAAATGTGCTTCAGGTACTTCTTAAGTTAAACTTCAATTTGTAAAATTTTCTTTCCAAATTTAAATTTACAAAATCATGAGCTATTATTATTATTATATAGAATAGTATATAGTAATTAACTATCACATAACTTTTAAATACTTCTGACTGCCGTAAGTCTTAATATTGATATAACGGTACAATTTACAGTAGTGGCTTTATATGAATTATCTTGTTTTGAATTATATATAACAAAATTGTCAAAGTTTACAAATCGAATTGAATTCAATTTGAGTTATATATTTGTTGACAACAATATTGTTGCTGTAACACAATATGGTAGTGTTTTCAATAGTATAATATAATATCAATAATATATATAATAATACGTCACCAAGTCCATGTTACTTAACATTTCAAGAATACAAAATAATATATATTTTTTAACGTTAATAACTATTTTACGTTTATTTGTAAAAATTATTTTAATAGATTACAAATTATTTATTGTATATTGTAATACAGTGTTTCCTTTTAATGAAAAACTCGAGAGCAATATAAATATATATACAGGTACAACTTAACGAAATTTCATTCTACGATTTTAGTTTAGTTTTATTTTATAAATTGTGTATACATTTACAAGCGTATGTAAACCATTTATTGGGCACGCATTTTGTGCGTAACTTTTCTCGGGGGGCAGACATGGGGTGTGGGGAAGTGTGGCGGCAGAAGTCACAAAAGGAGGTACATGCAGCCATAAAGAGACACCGCACCGCCAATTGTGCCCACTGCGTGCCGCCATAAAAACTCATAAACTGGATGCAAAGTACGCGCTGCGTGTGCCTGCTGTGTGCACAATATGTATCTTTAAGATACATTGCCAGTTACTTTAAGTTGCGGTAGGGCAGCAAGTTTATGGCCACACTCATGGGATTGCTATCGGACGGCAAAAGTTAAGTCAAGTGCAATCATTTCAAGCTGCTGCATTCGTAATTGCTTGGAGTACTCAAAAGTACTCACAATTCATATGCCTAACTCATAATGTGGCAGCTGTTGCCATCTAGTCAGCGGTCGAGTCATATTAAAGTGTAGATACACTTGACTATGAGGCCACTTGATAAGGGTTAGGGCAAAGCGGAGTGTTGCTGTTGAATATTGAATTTGTAGAATGTTTTCCGCAGTGATGAACGATTATTATAATCTTTTTGATTCATATTTATTAATATTTTGGAATAGCTTTGTTTCTTACAATTTCGCGCTCAGGTATCCAATTATTTAAAGTTTAATTTCATAGGGTATTTGCAGGCATGTATTGCCTTGCTATCTCGTTTATTAAACTCAAACTCAAGAAATGTTTCTAGTGTTTGGTCATAAGTTGATTTTGATATGCAATTTCAATTTAGTTAATGAAGTAAAAGGCTTTCAAGTACTAGCGTGTGAAATAACTGCTGTTTAATTCTTGCTTAAATATTATTTCTTACTCAAACTTGCAATACAAAAATTACATTGTAGATATCAGTTTGGATTTGTATGTTCAATGAAACTAACATAGGTTAATTAAGTTATCTAAATGACATTTCTGTATAATTTGTACAAATGTTAACATTGAAATGCAGTGTTAAATATTGTTCATTTCAAACTGTCATACTTCACTTGATGTTCGACTTGTTAAGACGTTGAGTTAGAGAGACATACAAACTATACAAATAAAATATCTAAAATTGAGTTGTAATGTTTTTCAAAATATCAAACAAACCTAAAAAATGTGATTGAATTAAATGATGAATGAAACAAAAATTCGACTAATTGACACTTGTTTACATAAAAAATGTACCTAAACAAAAAAGGCCCTGGTACGAAAATGTTGCCAGAAACTGAAAATTGAATTAAATTATAAACACTAAATCAAATTGAGAATATAATTGAATTCAAAAATGGATTGCAAATTTAACATATATACTAGGTAATTGGCTATCCTTTCACATATATATATATATATTTTTATATTATTTATGTATAAATTTCATTTTCTACATTCCCATCTGAAAAGATCAGTTCTGTTTCTTCAAAACTCAATTTTCAATCAAAACTCAATTCTACACTAAGTTGCCTCAAACAAATTGATTTATAATTTAAATTAAACGTTTCTCAAACACAACAAATGTACACACAGCAGACAGCCCACACTCACCCCTCAGCACTATCCTGCAGTAACAAGCCATTTAGCAATGTTAACGAGAAAGCAGGACACAACCCTTTAAGCAGTTTTGTAGATTTACGCTCCTTTGACCCCCTTCATAAAATCAAACAAACCAAACAGAGATAGAGGACATTGGAAACGTGACATCTTAATGTCAGTGTGCTTACTAAAAAGAGAAAAATAGACTCCTTGTCTAGCATTTAACTGGAGGCCAACTCCTTAGACATAATTCGTCCTTCTCCCTCATAGTTTTACCAACCGTCTGTCTGTTGTGCGGCTCAATTGACATCATTTGCTTTGTACTTGTGAGCTTGTTATTTTCTACAAATTGTTAATTATTTTCATTGCGCTTATTTTGAAACTTTTTGCGATGCTCGAAACTCGCCTCCTTCCCCTTCCTCCCTCTGTGCGCTTGTTGTCCTTAAGGATTTTTGGCATTTAATTAAGCGCAATCAAATTGACATTTTCAAACAATTTAAACAAGCAAATAGACGTCGGCATTGCCTACCCTTAGTCCCTGCACAGCCGCGTACCTCGCCACCCCACCACCCCACCATTTTGGACGCCACCTCGCTAAGTATTTTTGGCGAATATTGAAACGCTTTATGGCCAGCGGCCAACAGCCATTGCTCCTGAAAGCTTTTCTCCACAGCCAGCCAAAAAATCAATAAATGACTGGACCTCAACCCCCTACGCCTCCTCAAGCCCCCTCCACGGCTTACATGCGTCTATTAATTATGTCTTTTGCCGTTTTGTCGCATTTAAAGGCGACGCAATTAAGTTGCCAGTAGAGCAGTGGCTGGGCAATTGATGGGAAAGGGATGTGGGTGGGGTAGGGAGTGGCGGGGGGAGGTCGTAATATATACACGGTCAGAGTCACATAATACGTATCAATGGACACCAGCACCGACATGGACATGGACAGGAACATGCTCCTTGTCCGTCTCCATTGCCCACTTTGCTACGTGACCAGCACAGTAATTCATATGAAAATTTAATTTGTTAGGCCGTACAAAAGTGAACCAACGGAGTGGCAGGGATCGGCAGGGGAGTGAGGCTGAGCAGGGAAACCAAATGGTTTTTACGTTTCTAACCGCATGTGAAAATAAATATTATTAGGTTAGACCAAAAAAAAAGTGTATATATAGAACAACAATTTGGCTAGATTTAGGCGAATGTGTTCGACTTCGAGCTACCCAGGTCTAAAGTATCGTTAGTTTTTATTTATGCTGGTCATCTTCGTATGACCAGGCACTACAAAATTAGATGCAAATTTAATTTCGTTTGCTAATTCATTTTAAAGAATAGTTTACATAAAGAGTTAATATTTTTAAAGCAAAATAATTTGTATCTCAATGTTTATATGATATAAGCAAAACCCTATCTTAGCATTTCTTATATCTGAGATGAATTCAGGCATACCAATAGAGTAAGTAAAAGACGAAAATGTACATAGCTTCTTTCTATTATATTGATTTAGAAAATAAATAGTCCGCTTTTTATAAATGGATTTATTCATTTCTTATAATAAAAAAACTTTAAGGAAAAGACAGCTAGTTTGTAACCATATTAATAATTGAAAAGTAATATTTTACTTTATAAAGTTTCAAAACATCACAAACCTATACAAACATAACCCCTTTTTATAATAACAAGGTATACAAAGTATGTATGCGCTCGTTTGGCCTCATGAAATTTGAAAAATTATTGCATATTTGGCAAAAGCAGGCGAAATGTGGTCTATGTTGTTTTTGCATTGTCAACACGTGGCTGAAAGCCGCAAAGTATGCAATATGCAGTTTTCCGCTTTTGCGATAATTTTTGTGATTTTGATTGCACGCACCGCAATTTGAATGATATTTGGTTTTCCCTGTGGTCGCCGCTTTCATACACATGTTTTGCTTGTCGTCTCGAATTTGTTGCCGACTTGGTTTTTATTAGTTTAATATAAACTATTTATACTGTTAATGATATATTTTTGTGTATTGATAACATATTTATAAATACACTTGCATATAATTTTATAGTGGCCAAAAACATTTCAGAATTTTCAATTTCAATGCAAAAATCTACATACATAGTACATCTAAAAATCTATAATTTTAATTAGCTACGGCTAATATGTCTATATTATTTATTTTAAATCTATTTTCAGGAGCTGCGTTCTAAAATCAAATAAGATATATGCAATATATACTTTATTGAACTGCTGCTAGTGCGAAAGGTAATATAAATTATGCTAACTTTTTAATCTTTTTACTCAGGCCTAATTAACCTCATAGATTGACGTGTTTCAGAGAGTTAACAAATTTCCATGTGCTCTATATTTTAAAGTATTTGCATTGAAGAAATTGATAGCTTGATTCCCTTAACTTTCTTCAGGATGCAATTTTATTTATCAAATGGTGACAATCAGCCGCCGCAATGCACTCTCGACTATTTGCAGCATCGCTCATCGGCCATTTCAATGCAAATTGGAAATGTAAGCGAAGCATTAAGCTCATTAGCTCAGCAATGCAGAAAATGCCGAGCAGGCAACTACAGTGAAGACAAGTCAGCTGAACAGCTTAGCAAATAAAGTCCATCGAAATAATTAGCAGGACAAGGCAAGGACCAAGTGCTGCAGTGCTGCACAATTTGCATGGCAAGAGCCACAAACCTGACTGTGGTTTGCTGGCTCTTCTCCGGTGGTGTTGGCCAACTTTGGACAGCGTATTAAATTTCATTATATCTGCTCACTTCGTTTGCCAATGCAATCAACATAGCAGGGCATAAAAAAGGAAAAAATTTAGTAGGGAAAAAATCAGTAACAAGGCCCGTCATTTTAAACGCCTCAAGTGCTTGAAATCTACTTGGATCCCGTTTTGTTGGTCGCCTATTCTGGTCGTCTTGTTGGTGGGGGGGGGGGGGGGTTCTGGACAAGTGACAGCGCTTAACCTTACGTAATTAACTTGCTTTGCACTTGTTTTTCCTTCTGAGTTTTCTTTGCTCTTTGCAAGAAAGGGCATTTATGATTGCTCATGCAGTTTGCATTCAACAATTCTATAAGGAATCTACAGGTATATAAATGAAACCGGAAGTCCTGAATGATTGACTGACTGACTAGTGACACAACATATTACTGTAAAATACTTATAATTTATTTGTTATTGTATTTACGTATTTGATCATTACTTAATCATTTCAGTTAAAAAAAAGCACTGTTTTGAATAGAATTTATATGGATTTATTATTTCGAAAGATGGATTGGTGACTTTGAAGTTGTAAGTTTGCAGAAATAATATACTCGAGTTGTCTCATAGTCCCATAGTCTGATTATTGTTTAACAATGAAGCATACCAAAAAATTCAATTTTAGTCACTAACAAAATGTTACTTATGATAATTAAAAATTGGTTAGAGCACTTAAGCTTCGTTAGTTGCTCACTACATGCATCCATCTCTCTCGCTCTCTCTCTCTCTCTCTCTTAGTCTAACTTGGTGTGCCTCAGTTCTCCCTAGTTTTTACATGTTTTTCTCTTTTTCTCCTGCGTTTTTCTTAGTTTGATCCACTTTACGCTAGGATTTTAGTTTAATTTCTTGCATTTTTCTCAGCTTTTGTTTTTTAAACCCAATGGATGGGAACAGGGGCAAGGCATGTTTGAGGCGTTGAATTTGCGTTGCGCTTTCGCTTTTCTCTAATTTCTTTGCGCTATTTTTCACAATTTTTTCTAGCCAATTTTTTTTTGTTTTTCCTTTTTTTGCTTTTTCTATTCGTTGCGCCTGCCATTCGGCGTTCTAAGTGAAAAAGTAAACAGAAATCCATTAGCTTGGCAATCATTGACGGCGCCGCCAGTGGTAAAGCCTCCCCTCTTCCTTTACCCCTCACCCAAGCCAATTCCACCCACCGCTCCATTGACCGCTTTGTGTGTGTCTGTGTGTGGGTGTTGGTGTGGGTGTGTGCTTGTCTGTGTGTGCTGCAAATGAGTGGCAGAGGTCAGTGTGGCTTTTATAAATTGCTGCCATCAGCGCATTTGCTCCACTTTTGCACTCTTATTTCGCTTGCCGGGGCTTAGCACAGAAAGCGACAATATTTTTTAGCAATTTTTAGCAGATATATTTGAAATTCAAAGCTGAATCGGCGACGGATGCAGAACAAAAATACATTTAAATAAATAATAAAAAGAAACTTAAAATACGTTCTGTGATACTATTCGATATCAATCTTATAGCCCAGATCGATGGAGGCGCGAATGTGTTCCTTAAGATTGATGTAGCCATTGCGCAGGGATTCCTGTGTGAGAAACTCCTTGACCTTGGCCTCATTCTCGCAGAACACCAAATTGTCCGTCAAATCAATCAGATGCTGCAAATGCGCTGGAAATCTGTAGAGTATTAATAGTGTCGAACTGGACGCATCCGAGTGGTGGCACAAATCGCTCGATAGCTTCGAAATGCCCTGTGCCGCCGTATAGTCCAGTCCCGTTATCTTATGGCCATCGATCACAACGGTGATCTTGAAATCGGCCTGAGTGCAGGCCTTCAGCACCAAACCTCGCAGATGATTGATCGCCGGAAAATAGATGCCATTGCCGGGCACCACCGATATGTACTGCATATCATCCAGCTCCTGTATCCTCACCACTATCTCCGGCCGGGCCCAAAGGAACAGCAGATGCAGCGCCGTCACAATGATGCTGACAAACAAACCCACCTCGACGCCGAAAAGCACACAGACACAAAAGCACAGCAGCCAGATTCCAAAGTCCCGTTTCGATTCACGCCACAGCCGCAGCGGCAGCTTAAAGTCCAGTAGTGTTATAATCGAACATATCAAAATGGCCGCCAGCGTCGCTTCCGGTATGTAGTTGAAGTAGGGACTCAGATAACTCAGCGCCAGCAGCACAATGATACCTTAAAGGAGGTTATTGGTAAAATTAAAAGTTTTCTATGTGCTACTATTTATAAAAACATTTTAGAACTTTGCCGCCGATTTTTAACATCGGCTCTTCCCAGAATTCAAACTGCCATTACTTTGCCAAAACAAAATTGATTTTCATTGGCTTCTAGTTTGATTCCACATCTGAGGTTTCCAACATTTTTAATTCCAATTTATATTTGTGGGTAATATTCATTTACCTAAATATATTTTGTAATTTTCTATTCACTTTCATGACCATTATATTGACATGTGAAGTACTTTGAATATGAATTCAGGGCCAATCGGGCCAAAATCGAACTATCTTAAATACCAAGATATAGATATCTGCACCTACCCAGATACAAGTTAGCCATCGGCGTTTTTAGGCCACAAGCCGTGCTGATCGCATAGCGCGTAAAGGCACCCGATGAGGGCATCGCCTGCACACAGGATCCAAACATATTGCATAATCCAACGGTGAGCAACTCATGATTCGTATCTACTAGACCTTTGGGTGCTATAATGGAGAAGTAAACAATAAAATGTTTTGAATTCAGTCTTGAAATTAAGATATATGAGATCGACAAGAACAGTTTACTTGTAGTTATCCTGATTTTTATTTATAATTTGTATTAATTACATTTCTTGATATTTGATAAAACTATATATACAGCAAAACTAAAAAGAAGCAAGTACTAAACAAAAGTATAAGCCAAGAAACTTGTATTTGAAGTCTGCTTGGTAGCTAAAATTATTGTGAACCTGATCAAATCTGACCAACTTTTAAAAATCATTCAATTCTTTAGCACCAAGATCAAAAACAGATTTCTGTTTAATAACATAAAAATGTAAATAATCGCTTTATTCTTTAAGCTATTTCTTCTCATGGAGATCTGGACTTATGATCAATTTGGGATGTTAAGCAGAGAAAATAAAACAGAGACAAAATTACTGATGTGTAAAAATGGTTCTTTTCGTTTGCTTCTATCTCAACTATAAGAAATAAATAATATACACCAAAGTATTTACTTATTTCAAAACGGATTCTTTTCATTGGCTAATACTTTAATAAAATATTGTAGGCATTAATTATAGAACTGCTTACTCACTCAGTTTTCCAATGGAGATATTTGTGAGTATGCCCACGATGGGAATCACAATAATGCCAACATTGAGTTCACTCAAGACCTGCCAGAAGCTATAGCTACGTTCTGGGCTAACAATAGTCAAGCCGGGAACCGTAAAGTTGGGCAAACTGGAAAGGGCGTTCCTGCTGAGGGCATATGGTAATTTATCTCTATAGCCCAGCCAAACGTAGGAGACAACGCCAGCGATGAGGACAATCAACGTATTCCTCGATGTTGACAAATAACGGCAACAGATGCGCAAAACTTTGCCGCGTTTCTCATTGCGTGCCACCCGCTCCATCACCTAAAGGAGATAGCAAAAGGCATACGAAGTCAACTTTTTATATATACATATATTAAAAAAAATGTATGTACCCACCTCAAGCAGCAGCAGAAAAATGATGGCACAGCTGCCCATTATTAGATCACCCATGTTGGCTTCATTAATACGAGAACTCAGGGTGCTCACAGAGCTGATGAGGCCCGGCACTAAGTACTTGATGCCCAGTAAGACCTTGATCTGAGACTCGATTACCAGCACCGCTGTCGCTGAGGAGAAGGCTTTGATCACCGGCATCGATATAAACTCAAAGATAAAGCCTGCAATTAGAATTTACAAATATAAATTTGGTTGTATTTCATTAAAGTTAACTATCCAATTTAAAACAAGTAAGAGTGCTCTAGCCGAGAGTGCCCGACTAGGATATATACGGAACCCAGCCCTCACATTCATTATACCCTAAACCCATTAAAAATCGGAAAAAGGGTATAATGGCTTTGTGAAAAGTATGTAACAGGCATAAAGAAGCATCTGCGACGCCATAAAGAATATATATTCTTGATAACTATTAACAACCGAGTCGATCTTGCCATGTCCGTCTGCCTGTCTGTCTGTCCGTCCGTCTACAAGAGCTAGAGACTTCATATTTGGAGTATATTTTCTCGTAGTGCCGGTTCAATACAAGTTTATCATATTTTTTCGATATCTCGTTCTGCTCTTTCAAGTTTAGCCCTAAAAACGCTGGTGTGGAATCGAAAATTAAATAAGATCGATCTGACCCATCATTACGTGAACTTACATTTAAAATATTTCTAGCTCTTAAGATCTATGAGATCTGCGCGTTCATACTATTTAAGAATTTTAAAAACTATTTTTCTTTTAGCTATTATTTTAATTAATAGCTATTAATTTTAATGTCAGATATGCTTTTGATTTATTCGTTTATTGATGCTGTTTTATTATGTAAAATAAGGTTATTCCCTTGAAGATGTGTTTTTAATTTTAGTGTAAATCGAGGGACAATTCTATTAATTTTTAGATAAAGAGTTGATCAAAATATTGATGTGTGAATTGTTGGGTTGTTAAATGCGCAATTATCGATCTTGACTGGGTCGAGAGACAGGTGCCAATTGGGTGTTAACCTTATTTGGAGTACGCACTACTTGTTGAACTAGATCAGGTTTGTTTATATACCGGAGACAATGAAAACTTTCGGCCAATTTATCTAACTGTGATATCAAGTCACGAATACCGATTTATAATCATTCGTACGGATATTCGATTATCATTATAATTACTGATTAACGACACTATTATAATTGAAACAGAGCTTTCAATTCCGCCTGCTAATTGATCAACTCAATAAACATTTGACAGCATCTTTCAATCCGACTGCATCTAAATTTGTTTGCAGCCCAGTTATGACTAAAACTGCCTCAAATCGGATATAGCACGAGTACTTAAGTGCTAATCAGAACTGTGCACCCAAGTTCAGGGTGATTGAAGGCAATGAAGAAGCTGTATACAACAGACATGAGCGTGTCTTCAACTAAGACAGACAGATAGAAAGAGACAGAGACAGAGAGAGAGAGAGAGAGAGAAGCCAAGCAAGACATTATCTAGTTAGGGATGGATTATTGTACATAAATCTGAGATCACACGCCCGATTATGTGGCTCTGCCGCCTTCGCATGCCACCAATAAAGCGTCTTATAAAACATCGCACTTAAGTCAATTGACAATGACAATAAAACGCACGAAAGAATATAGGTATAGGTATAGGTATAGGTATAGGTATAGGTATAGGTATAGGTATAGGTATAGGTATAGGTATAGGTATAGGTATAGGTATAGGTATAGGTATAGGTATAGGTATAGGTATAGGTATAGGTATAGGTATAGGTATAGGTATAGGTATAGGTATAGGTATAGGTATAGGTATAGGTATAGGTATAGGTATAGGTATAGGTATAGGTATAGGTATAGGTATAGGTATAGGTATAGGTATAGGTATAGGTATAGGTATAGGTATAGGTATAGGTATAGGTATAGGTATAGGTATAGGTATAGGTATAGGTATAGGTATAGGTATAGGTATAGGTATAGGTATAGGTATAGGTATAGGTATAGGTATAGGTATAGGTATAGGTATAGGTATAGGTATAGGTATAGGTATAGGTATAGGTATAGGTATAGGTATAGGTATAGGTATAGGTATAGGTATAGGTATAGGTATAGGTATAGGTATAGGTATATATATAGGTTACTCACCCATGCGCAGGGTGCCCATAATGATTTGCACAATGCCGCTGAGAAAGGTGAGCAGAAAGGCAAATTCGATGGGGCGTCCGACGGTGAACTGAACGCTGACGAGCGCCACTAGGCTCGTGGGTCCAATGATGACCTTGTCAATGGAGCCGAATATCAAATAGATGAGCGGCCCAATGAAAGCCGAGCAGAGGCCATAGCGAGCGGGCAGACCCGCTAGTAGGGCGCAGGCAATGCTCTCCGGTATGATGGTTAGACCCAGCGTGATGCCGGTGATAAAATCATCGATGCCCCATTCCATATTGTACGCGGGCAGCCATCGAAACACCGGCACGTGACGCAGCAGCGCTCGCTTCCATTTGCTGGGCGGCGGCGCCTTTTTGGTCACCTTGTCGTTGTCACATGAAACGGTCTTTGCACCTGTCGGGATGGGCAGCAGGCGCACCTTGGTCGCCCGTTCCGTCAGTTCAGGGTCCACTTCCAGTTGCGGGTACATAGTAACGACTTAAGCTAAAACGAGGTACGATCTGTGTCCACCGAGTCGCGATTCAAGAATGATGCGTCAGTCGCTGATGAGCGCTTATAATCCCAGATAGCGGCTCACAGAACGCAGATGATAGAGCTCGGTTCAACAAGCGCCACCCACCGACCGCCCACAATTTGTAGTCGGCTTTGTTTGCCTTAAAGATCAGAGAGTCGCTCACAGCCAAATGTGAGCTTTGTAGAGAACAGCTGCAGATAGAGGCAGAAATTGAGATAGAGATACATTTGCTTATATGTACTAATACATATAAAAATACTGCTGCGTATACAAATACATTTATTTAAATATTAAAATATAGATACAGTTATGGATATAGATACGAACTTAAAAATAGTAAATAAATAAACATATATAGCTCAAATTTTAATATAATATTTATTCATTTAAATAATTTTTTAATGTATTTTATTTTAATTCAACTTTCAATTAAAAGGCGTGCGTTTGGCAAGCTAGGGAACTGGCGTTCCATTGCCAAATATATTTTCCAATAATTTATCTGAATATAATAATAAATAATTCGAAACTTATTTGCAAATTTGGTAACTTTACAAACAAGTTTTCTCTTTCACTTGAGTTAAAATTTAATTTAAATGTAATATATAATAATAATAAAAACTTTTAGCTGTGTATGCATACTAGCACAGATACAGATACTGATTCAAATACAGATGCATACACAGCTTCTGCTTCAGATCCATGTGTTGTATGTATGTATTGTAATTCGTTTCTCTTCTCATTTGTTGTTTTCTGCCTCCTCTTCCAATACCCATCGTAGCTCTCACCTGTTGCGTCGTTTGTTTTCGTTTTCACGTTCTTTCATTATTTATCTCATAATTTGATCATTTAGATGCTAACTGCTTTGTGCTACCGTACCAGGGGGTATACGCCTATCTGTTTGATTCAATGTTGAATCCACACTGACACTTTGGTACCACATCGATCTCCATAAAACATCATCTGTGGCAGAGACAATTTGCTAATTGGAGAGTCTCTTTAGAAGTCTCCAAAGTACACAGTCGCTGTGTCTACTACTATCGCACGACTGTGTAAATTAACATGTGACGTATGACAATAGCGGTCTATGTGACAGTCGCCGTTAAGAACAAAGGCATTTTCTATGACGTCTATGGCGAGATGCCACCTAGACGAGAATTGCAGCTTGCACCTTGGAATATACAGTTGCAGTTGACTCTAACTGTTATCACTTCATTTTTAACAAGTCACAGTTTTGCGGTTCATCATATAAGTATGCAAATATTTGGATTATTTTTTTGTTTCTTATTCATAATTGCAAACGGTTTGAATTAATAGCTTATAATTTTGGCAATTCTGGACAGCTTCTAAAATTATCGCTTAGCTGCAACGCAATTTATAGAATTTGGATTAACTTACAAATAAAAATTGAATAACACCAACCACTTAAATAACTAATTCCTTAAATTGTTTTTTTTTTGTATGTTTTGAATTTATTTTTTTTAGCCATTTGCACTTAGAATTTCAAAAACAGATTTGGTATGCCTGAAATTATTGTGAACCTCAACTTTTGGCATAACTTTTCTACACATGTGCTGGCAAAAGGCATGACTTCAATCTAATTATTGCTACACATGGCGTATGATTAATATATATATTTCGTGCTTTTTCATTTAATGTTAACGCTCTTGCTGCGTGTCTATATTTTCAGCTATGCAAATGTGCTTTATTTTATTTTTGGTGTTGTGCCCAAAAGTTTAGCTGCAAGTGACGGCTGCTGCTTCGAACCGAGTTAACTTTCCAACAACAAGAAAAAGCCAGGACAAATAATATATAAATCAAGGGCATGACAAATTTCCGGCATGTGGTATCCTTGAAGAGCTAAATAAATTTGTTGTGTTAATTTTAATGCAAATTAAAATTACAAACTTTTGATTGGCTTGAACATATTTTGTTTATTTGCTGTTGTGAGTTTTTTCTCTGTTTAATTTGTATGTTAAGTGTAAAGTTTTTGCACTGACGCAGCACAGGAAAAATTAAATATTAATTTAAATGTTACAAGGCTACCAACAAATTTGAAACAATTTGCATACGGAAGAGGCAAATGAAAATGAAAATTTGTGCATATTAGGCTAAGTATATTGATTTGCTTGCTTTGACGTTTTATTTATTATATTTCTAGTTATTTGTGTATTTCACTGTTATATAATAACAGACATTCAATTCGAAATTATTTTAAAAACCTAGATCAGTTTCAGTTTAATAATAATAATAGCTATAATGTAGTGTCTTTATCAGCATTCATAAATTTCCATTTTTCTATATTATGCTATTGTACCACAAATGCTGTTGGCTACGCATTTAAAATTATATATTGCACAGCATTTATTGACTATACTTAAATATACATGTGCTTTATTCCGGATATATTTTAAATTTAAATATTTTTTGCTAAGCTGCTCATTTGCAATGTAAAATCTGAATTGTTGCGTATTGAAACTCTGCTGCCCTTTTGAAATTGTTATTGCTTATGGATTTATCAATCGCATTTGTTTGCCAAATCCCTGAAAATCTCTTCCCCTAATCACAACTTAGGCACTGGAGATTTTAAATAGGGTTTGATGTTTTTAATTTGCATTTGCATTGCGTAAATCAAAATAAATAAATAAATTGGTTAATTTTCAATCAAACAAAACCAAGCGCAGCATTTCTATTGGCCGGAAAAAATGTGCAAGCAATTTTAGCGGTAATTTGCGTTGTCAAAGCAACAATAACAACGACAACTACAAAGAACCGATTATATAATTATGAACCTGCTGATGGGTAAATCGAAATGTAAATGTAAGTGATACGCGAATTGCATTCGGCGCTTGTTGTTCCATATTTTCACAAAATCAATTGAATTGCAATGCAAATCACCACCACAAATTAGCCCCCAAACGTTACAGTTAATCAAAATGTGGCTAAAATTTGAAATATTGTTGGCCTAGTACGAGGCGTATGCAATTAGGAATATTTTATATTTGTACGTAGCTTTCACTTGTTCTAGACTATATAGCAAATAGTTTGAATCATTATGACTAGCAAAGAAATGTTTTAGCTTTCTCATATAGTTTGACATAAAATCATAAAATTTTGTTACACTTCCCAAATTAATTGAAACCATTCTCAGAAAATTTCAACAATTCAGCAGAGTTAAAATATATTTGATATTACTCCAAATAAATTATAAGAATATAATATTTCAGCACATGGTAGTAGGGTATTTGACAAGTCTGTATGTTCATTTGTGCAATTGCAAATACGTGTTTAATATCCCTCATATTATTGCATTGACAAGCTCATAAGATCAAAACCAAATTTTCGAGAAAGTTGCTTCAATGCAATTTTCCAAATTGCTTTTCAAATGCAAACTGCAACATATTCGCACGTAGTTTTCACACCCAAGCATAACAGCAACAACAACAGCAGCATGGAAAACTTTGCAAAATGATGCACTTAAAGTTATTATTTCAGCCGATTATTGCAACTGCCACAAAGCACGATTGCACATTTAACGACGCCTTTATGTGTGTGCCACAGCCATATTTAAATGAAATTTTAAGTGCTCGGTATCAGCTATAGCCCAGCAAACAGCTGAGCTCGAGAGCGGGAGAGGGGGAGAGGGATAGAGTGAGTAGGGGGAGAGTTGGCCAGAGTTGATGTTCAACCTGATTATTATTTCCAGGCACACTTCGTTGTGGCATTATTATAATGACTGTTGCAGCAAAATTCACAACGCACCTGACTCGCATAACAGCGTTGAAAGGAAGCTGCACGCTTTGAGCTAATGTCCTGACAGCTGCTGGCACTCTTCCATTAGTCCAAAAGCAAACAAACAAACAAACACTCAAACAGACACACAAACACATCGTAGAGATAGACAAACAGAAATAGAGTCTGACATGGCTCTTGTCTCTACTTTAGTCTGACCTCGGATAGTGCCAGACAAAATACAAATGTCAAAATGTTTTCGCTTCTCATAATGAAATTTGAAATTTCTTTTCCATTCTCTGTCTACAGCACAAAAGAAAGCCTCAGGTCACGGTGCTTAAGCTTTCTTTTTTTTGTGAGACTCCCCTTTTAAATCGGTCTACTTGTTTTTATTGAAAACAGTCTCTAAGGCTTGACTCAGCTGCTAATCGCTAAAGTCTGATACGAAGTGAGCGCCTCGGATCAGTATCTATATACATATATAAAAGAGTATACCCTGATTGGCAATGTCCATTGGCAATATTGATTGACGGCTGGCACTAAGACGGCAGTTTTGAGAACTCGATACTCACACTAATAAAAACATTGTTTGAAACTGTTTTGTTGTTCATCCGATCGGTCTCAAACTTTCACAGATCATTGTAATTACTCATTGGAAACTGGAAATTCACTCCCTTGGGCGGAAAATGGTTGGTCAAGGTACTTGTCTTCAAAATTATTTGCCTATACAAAGCCGAGGTATTTACCTTATAAAAATAATAAAATATATTAAAAAAAATGTTGTGAATGGCCACCATTTTATTTTATTGGAAAAACACTGATTATCAAAAATAAATTTAGGGTTGCTTAAAATAAAAATCACAAACTTTTAATTTTTAAAATAATTTTTTGTATATTTTGTAATTTTTTAATTAAAAACCCAACTTATATTTTACATGAGATAAACTATTCCGATGTTCATCTTTATACTCTTGTGATATAAGTTTGCCGAGAAGTGTGTCATGCATTGAAGGAGACAACTTTTGAGCACTTAATATTTAGGTGCAGGGTCGAGTACACTCGAGTAAATCATTATTACTTGGCTACCTATAAGGAATGTGCTAAAAGTACTACTTGAGCATTTTTCAAAGTATTTCAGCACTTCAAAGGCTCTCTTGCGCAAACTTGCTTTCAGGTGTTTGCCATACGCTTTATAGATAAGACTAATTAAAAATCCGCTTCAGTTCGTTTAATTATTGTCATTTCACATTTCCTCTTAGTTGTCTATCAGATTGCTTAAGATATGGGTGCAAGCGTTCGCTGTCAACAGGTGATCAGGTGATTCATTGCCTCAATAAATGACAAGATGCGTCATGAATTGTGTTTTATCTGAATTTCACATGAGGCTGATAAGCGTGGGTCCCGAGTCAGCGCTTTATGCTGAATAAAACATGCTATGGTATTGGGTTAAATTGGCCAAAGATAAGAATCATTCTTAAAAATATACGACTAAAAAGAGATAGTAGCTCGTGATCTAAAGAAGCAAATGAATGAAGAGAATTTAGAATAGATTCAAATAAAGGGTAAATTACAAAATATATATATTTATCTTAGATTAAATGAAATTGGGATGTACTAAGTAAATGATCTATATATACAATTAAAACCTAATGTTTATTTAAAAGTAATGAAATATTTAGTTTTATGATATTTTTACGTAAAACTTTAAAAGTATTTAGATCAATAAATAATTTGAATTAATAAATATTGTATATGCGCTTTTTTTACAGAGGAGAGAAGCAACATATCGATGACAATTAGAAATAAACTTGAACTGTAGTCCACATACCAAACTTCATGTCTCTATATCATCTGGTCTCTTAGGGCACACAGTAATACAAACGCTTGTGTCTCGACTTTGAACAGTAGTCAAACTCTTTAAGTCAATACTGTTATACAATATATGTACAATATACAATAACACAAGCTCTACTTAAGTAAATTTCTCTTATTCTTCTAGCAGTCAGACAGATGCCCTACCTATATGGCATTTCGGATACCAAGTTCAAGGTCAAAGAGAAGAAACCGAATATTGGTGCACAAAGTGAGGTTCCACCAGTTAAATATCATGGAAATGCTGTTGTCGCACGTCCCCCAAAATTCGATCATAATATATGGCCCATTGAGTTCCGATTCTCACCTGCATCCCTTGTCGAACTATGTGTGGATGTAGTCAATAAAAAACCATTGCCGTCAATATTTGAGTGGAACGATAAGGATATACGACTTTGGATTTGTCGCTATGGTTATCCACAGTATATGGTTAGTTTCTAATTTTCAAATATGCTTACTGTAATATTTACTGTATTTATAAAACGTATGTATTTATCTCTCCTGCAATTCATAGAACACGTTTCGCGTAAATATGATCTGGGGTCGAAAGATGTTACTTTTGGACGCCGATGCCTTGTGCAAAATGAATATCAAGGATTTCGAGCATATTAAGCATATAACATATGGCATACGCATGCTCTTCCACTTTGAGCTGACCAAATTCTCGCAAAGTATTTCGCTGCCAGATGAGAAACCCAATGAGCTCTATTTACTCTGGCATACGCAGACGGGCGTCAATTATGATGCATTCCGTCGCTCCGATTTGTATATCCGCATGAAGATATTACGCGAGCGATCGTCCTATCTAGGTCATTGGGATCTGCTCGAGTTGTGGCTACGTCGCGAACGTGAACGCAAATATACGGAGCTGATTGCGCTCGTGCCCCAATATAATATGTACAAGTGCCCCGAGAAACCCGTCGAAGTTGCCAGAAAACTGCCAATGAGATTGTCGCATCAATCGGTGTTCTGCTTGTGCATGCCACCCTGCGATTGCGAATGGAGCGATCGAGACACAAGGCCACCGAGGCGTCTCAAGTGCCTGACTGCGATTATGCCTAGTGGTAGAGGCAGGAACAGGGCACTTGAGGGCGAGTGCTCCATTTGCATACCGCCATGCGAGTGCCGTTGGCCATCCCGATACTATTTGACCGGTTCGGTTTTCGGTTGCCTCAAGCAGAAGTTTCCCGATAAGTTTGCACCCAGCTACGATCAGCCCATCGCACTGAAGGTGCGACCCAGTATTTTAGAGTGTTGGACCCGTTTCTCTTTTTAGATTGATAAGCCTTGTTCCAGTTATTGACCTGATTACATATACTACACATATACATGTACTCTTATTAATGTGTGACCCATGATTCTATTGAATTGTAAACATATTTAAATATATATTATAATTAATTGAACACCGTACTCAATTGCATCGATTAAAATGTAGTTACAGAAAGCAAGTTTGAGGAGGCTTAAAACAGGAAACAAGAATGGAAGAAAACAAATATACAATTTCGCACCAATATTATTTGTTCCTATGGCAGCTATGAGATAAACCCAATATTATAACTCTGCTTTCAGCTTTTAATATTTATTTTTCTTTTTCACACGTTTTGCATTTCCACTGAGTCTTTATCAAATTAAAATTTGCGAGAAGTCAAATATTTCCCACACGAGCGATTATAATTAAAATGTTATCACGCATCTCGCGGCAAACACACCTGTCGATATCATAAAAAACATTCCGAAATAAATAAAATTTGAAATTAAACGAAATTTTATTTTAAACATTTTTTTTTATTTTCGTTCACTTTTTTATTACTATTGACGCGTTTGGCAATTGCCCATATAATAAAAAGCCAAGTAAATATCATACGTATATGACGCGTAAAGGCAAACAAAATATTATGCGTCACGTACACAAATGCCACGCCCACAACCGCCTATGTACAAACACACACAAACACACTCAATTCCGACGCCTTTGATTTTTAGTTAAGGGCAACGATGCGGCGACGATTTTGCCAATTTTGACAGACGCCGCATTATTTCCGCCAGCTGCCACGCCCACCTTGTGTGTGTGGCAAATATTGAAAATTGTACCACGTGTGGATGTGTGTGTGTATTCTATTCCTGCTGCTGCTGCTGGCAAACGTGCTAAGGATTTGTAATGAAACGTGCAGTGAAGAGATGAAAATACTCATACGCCGTGTGAGCCGAACATTTTTTACGAGTGTTGTTAGGCGTAATTTTAATGGCTCAAACATGCGGCCCTCGTACTGAGCCATACACAAAACAAAAAGTTTGTCATGGATTCCAAAGTGTTTTACACGCTAAAAAACAAAAAAAGTGAAATTTCATTCAGTACCTTCTGATATTGATTTTATTCCAAGATTAAAAACATTATATGTCAAATCGATTTTTTTAAAATTCTTCTTTAAAATTATCATTTTCTTTGGATTAATATTAATTTTTAAAACAATGCACTCTATAAATTCTGAATGATTTTAATTTCTCTTTCTATCTCTCACAATTGAAATTCACGATAAAAGTTTGATGTCTCAAGTTTAGTTAGCAACAGTTATTGTAATATATAAATACCAAGATATATCAAATGTAAACTGAAATTGCTGACAGTGTAGGCAGCATAAACACACCTGAAGTTGAATGTTCTGCCCGGAAATTTAATTGTATGCGTGCTGGCACAGTGAAATTTCGCTCTGCTCCACATTTCTCTGCTCTGTGCTGCGCTGCTTGTAAACAGGTGTAAAAATAAAAACTAAGCCACTCGGCAGCCATCATTGTGTTTGCATTTTGTGTTATATTTGCGTTTATTTTTATGATCATGTCGCTCGTTAGAAATAATGCCAATGCCAACACATGACGTCTCTCAGCAGCTAACTAGAGAGAGAGAGAGGCTTTCTATTGGATTTACAGCAATTTGCGCCAGCTACTCGCATCCCCAAGCCCCAACCCCCAACTGCTTGCTTTTATTTTCTGCTATCTTCTATCTTCAATTGTAATTGGCCTTTTAAATGGGGGCGAATGCTTCGTTTTGGGTCTTAGCTGTTTTCTCCCACTCACATATTTTGGGTTGGGCTGCAACTTAATTAATTGTTTTAATTGTTGTGTGAGGGGCTTGTTCGATTGTCAAACGGTTTGACACTCTACAAGTGAATGACAATCATTATGTAATGCATATTGCAATGCTTTTAGTAAAGGGTTCAATATGAACTCTAGCTTAGCTGCCCTCGACTTTTGGGATGCCGTTTAAATAGTACTCCTTTCATTGACAACAGTGGCATCTGCTCATTGTCTTTCAATTGCATAACCACCATTTTCACTTTTATTTTGGTTCAATTCACAATGCCCCCATTTAAGTCAATGATGTTTTTTTGATTTTGACCGGCATCAAATGCAATGAAATTTCTAATGATCCCTTTGTTTCTTTCTAAATTTTTACACTCATTTTTTTCATTTAGATCCAACATACTCATTGGTCACATTATTTTAATTATATTTAGTTATTCACTTATTTTGCCGTTATTTGATAGTTTTCTACATTTTAAATAACCAGCGGAATATCATTGTTTATTTTAAATGATTTAATAAAAATCATTGAAAAGCTTAATAAATTTAGTAGCCATTAAACCATTTATTTCGTGTCAATTTTCTATTAAAGCGAATTTACATTTTGTCTAAATTAAATCCACATATTTTCTAAAAATAACCGAATTATTGAGTTCAATTAAGCATCAGCAGCTCAGGCGATTGCATAGATAGTTGATACCAATTATGCTACAGTTTGGAAAGTTCCAATCATCATATGCATCTGAATATACATATGTGATATATATCAATATATATATATATGTATGTCTGTAGCTCATTGGCAGTGACCGCAACAAGGACCGTTGCCAGCTAAGCTGTTCAAATGCCAGACAAACAAAGACTCCCCTCCAATCAACGCTAATAGCAATCATGCCTGTATATCTACAGAATACTCAAAGTGCTTTGAAAACCAAGAAAGCCAAAATGTTCTAGGTACAAACATACATACACACACAGACACAACAAGCACCGGTTGGGGTGTTACGGTCTTGTGGATGCGGCACACATACACAGTCATACTCACACATGTACACACACAGACAAAACTATTAATTAATTTCCCAGGCATAGGCACTGAAGGCCATAGACATTGACATGGGCATGGGACCTGACAACCGCATGCCGTTGACATTTGAGTCAAAAGCAAACCAATACTCAACCAATCGGAATTTTAGGAGATCAGTGTGTCAACGTAGCTAGTCCATCGCTAATGACACCAACTGAATGTGGAATGAAGTTAAATTTTAAGCTTTTACAGCTTAATCCAAAAAAATCATTCGTTGTCCTTCCAGGAAATTAAATAGGTTTTCATAGTTCAATGCAAACATTATCTAGCAAAGCTCTCATGTGCTTTTTCGAAATTGTAAATCATCAAGTTACCAAAGAGTAACTTAATGAAATATATAAGCATACGTTTTAAGCGTTGTGCAAGACAATTTCTCTGGCCTCAAGCTTTTATCCAAAGTAATGTCTATGCTTGTGATCAGTTAGAAGACAGGTAAGCTTTTTGAAAATATGCAAAAAGTAGTGGGAAACTGTAATCATGACTTTAAGTTAATTATGCCGTTGAAAGCTTTTAAATTCTGGCAAATGTTATTGATCTGTCGAGAATCATATTATGGAGCATGAGCTTTTAACTTAAATCAGTACAATAAAGCTCGCTTAAATTAAAATCAATAGAATTAATGTTCACTTAAAGCTTTTATGGAAAAGCAAATGACTTGACTTGTGGGAAAACTTGTTTAATCTTCAAAACTCTTCTATTTGGAGATTAGTCCAATATTTAACTAAATGAATTGCAACTGGGAATTGGCTGACAGTGAAAACTGTGTATTGTTGCCAAGGAAATTGGCTCAGACTTGAAGTGTGGAGCCTATCCACAAGCAGCATTCAAGTGGCCCCGAAACGAGTGGTTGGCAACATGGGGGGTGTGAGTGTCTATGGAGGCGTGAGGAGGTGCAGAGTATCTGTAGCGATGTTATCAAACAAATTGAAATCTTGCTAAATTCTTGCACTCGATGTTTGTCTTAAGTTGTGAGGCAGAAGCTGCTTTAGGCCAGCCAGTGTTGGTAAGCAAGTGTGTCAGTGTATAGGTGTTTGCGTGTGTGCGTGTGTGTGCGTAAGTGGGTAATTTATGTTGAGCTATGTACAGCTATCATGCTATGAAAATTGCAGCACTTGACTGCGCATTTGCATAGATTTGACTGTTGCCAAACTGAACACAAAAACACAAATTTGATCTCCAGCAGTGCCAAAACGCATTTCATTTAATTCAATGCGTTTGTGTGTGTGAGTGTGTGTGTGTGTGTGTGTGTGTTGGCTCACAGGTGGGGTAATTGAATGAGTCCTAGCTCGAGTCATTTACATTCAATTAACAGTTCTGCGGCAGCCGCATTGGCATCTAAGTATACATAAGATACAGATACAAATACAAATACAGATACTGTTATGACTTTGCCTCTTGCATAAATATTCATCACAATCGAATAATTTATGCCAGCTACTGTAATGGAACTCGATTCTAAGTAGTTGCTGATTAGAGAGCTCAAATGTATACTGTATATCATATATATTACCAAATTATGAAAGCCAATCAACTTGGAGCAAAAAAAAATAAAAGCAAAGAAAGTTACTTAAAGTCTTAAGAGTTGTCTAGGGATATTATTATGATATGAGCCCACATACTAAACTTCATAGCTACTGCTATCAGACATATTTGGAGAAACTAATCTGAAATTCTATATTCTAACCTGTGACAAAACTAAACTGATTTTCTTAAGGAATACAGTGTTTGTGATTGATCCTTTATATAGATTCTGGCTTCCGTGATTGTATTGATGATATACATTTATCGACCAACATTTTTTCGAAATACCTTGAGTGTAAAATAGTAAATGCCTTTGAAAAGAAGAAGCACGAACCATATTAGAGAAAATATGATTTGGATATTCCTTGAATTCTTCACAGCCTATAATTCAACAAATTTGTAACACCCTAGTGTTCGTTAATAAATCCGAATTGCTTCTCTTTTTGCTTTGTTTGACCAAAAAGCAATGGAGAAAATTGTTCAGTTTTTGTTCAAGTTGAGCTTGTTTTTCTATACCAAACGATATAGCAGCAAATCAAAGTGAACTCGAGATTCATTCAATTTTCACGCCGAAATCAGTGAGAATCGACCAGAAGTTAACTTATTGGGCTTTTGTTATTATTGGCTTTGGCTGGCAAAGATTTAAGCAGCTACTTAATCGCTGTAAACTTGATTTCAATGTGCAGACAACAACAACACCAGCAACAGCAGCAATAACAACAAGATGGAACAAGAACAAGAACAACATTGAGATTGTAAGCAAACAATGTAACCAAATTGTATCAACAAATAAACATAAACAAACGAAGGACCGCAACGAAGCAAATCGAAGACGAAACTGGAAGAGGGGGATTGGAATTGGGTATGGGTTTGGGTTTGTTGTAGTCGAGCGAGGACTTTGCCGCGGGTCAAGTGCTAACAAAAGAAATCGTACACAAAATAAGTGGCCAACAGGAGCGGCAACAAGGAGCTGAAGGATCTGGCCAAGCTGGATGCGTGTTAATGCCAAGCAAAGAAAGTGTTGCGTGATTTACTTGAGCTACGTTTACTTTTATGGCCCTTTGTGGCTGAGCTAGTCTCTGTGTGTGTGTGTGTGTGCGTGTGTGTGTATGTATGGGTATATGTTGATTGAATCGAGGCAAATAAGCAAACAAGAAATCAGCAACAGCCACAACAACAGTTTGCGTACCATCAGCTAAGCGAAAATTGATAAGTGCATAAAATGCGAGACAGGGCTGACAAATGGGAACATATCCAAAGGATACGCTCATATCCGGCAATTTCAAGTATTTGCCCAATATAAACAAAGCATCTTCAATACGCAATTCACAATACTATATCCTTCAGCCAGTGTTGCCAACTTCATATAAAGCTACAAAGTAGATTTCTAGGCTGAACTTGACTAAAAAAAAACTATATCTATTTTTAAAATCACAAAACTATTTTTACATGAAAATTAAAGAAAGGTATACTTAATAAGTTCGGTGCCTCAGTAATTATTTATATATTGCCAAACTATTTTCTACCTATGTCTATGTACTTTTTTACACATCGGAAATTAACAAAATTAACAAATAATAAAAAATCTAAACTTTAGCAAAAAAATAAGAAAAACTTATACTTGCAAAAAGGCCAACTTTGACTGCAAAACAGCCGAATGAACATCACTGCTGCCAGCACAATTAAGTGTCTTAAGAAACAGTGTGAATTTGTCATTAAGTGGTGCTGCCAACCTGTGTGACATTTGACAAAGTGCCAAGTCAGATAGGTCTTAAGTTTTGCAAGCCAACCAACCCCTCTAACCAATCATTCTCCCAAGTCGATTTCCAAGTAGTTTTGCTTCTGACATGACAGTTTGTTTTGTTATCGTTATCAGACAAGTTGAGCCCGATAAAATGCAAACACTTAAGCATTCAAGTTCGCACAGGTACACGAACTAAAATACTGATAGACGGCTCTGTGAATGATGCTCTCATGGATTTCGATTGTAATTGAATTGAGTTTGATTATAAAAGCTTCTCTTATAAGTAGTGAATAAATATACAGTCTGAACCATTTATTTCTGAATTACAAATACATTTGCCATAATTAAGAATTTTGACGAGTGTCTACACATATATATAATCAAATTGAAGTGGTTTTAATATATGAGATATTATTTTTAGGGTTGCATATTTATTTAATTTTTTATTAAAAATAAATTCGAAATCATGAATTATAGAGTATTTGAACATCTAGTATTATTTAGCGAAAAATGCAATCAAATCAACATCAGACTACTATACCATATAGCTACCATACGCACATAATATTATTTTTATAGATTAATAGCGCATTGTTACCACCCGTTCCACAATCGTACAACAGTTATACGATATATTTGAATTTATTTAATTATAGGTATATTGATTGGCATATAGCTCGACCATCGCCCACATAATGACAGCAATTATTGCTCCTCGATGATATTGAGTGGTCGGAATCAGGCAGCTGATAGACGGAAAACTAAACGCATTAATTAATAGCACACCATAAATAAATGTATATAAAAATCAAAATCAAAAGACTTGAGTGATTTGTCGTATCAATCAGTGGCAATGCCAAGAAATGTGCTTTTTCCCGTATGTCTGTCGATAAGGTCTGGCTGGCTGGCAAAATGGAATTCTGACATACATGCGAGCTGAATGGTGAGTACATGGGGCGTATGATTGATTTACAGCGCACTTGTAAACTAGCAAATTCTTTGCACTGTGGTTGCCTTTGTTGTTGCTGTTCGAGTTGCCTTTCGTTGTGGTGACCTGTTTGGCTATCGAATTTTATCTTTTGCACCGTACTATGCTCAGTTTCATTATCTTATCTCGCATGCTTTGTACATGTCGCGTTTAAATTAAAGCACCGATTGCTAAAAGCAACAGCAACAACAACACCATTGACAAACAACGTTATTTCAATGAAATATAAAAGAAGTCAGACAAATGATAAGTTTTTTTTTCACTAGGAGTGTTCTTTTTATTTTTTAATATTTTTTTGAGTTCTTTTTATTTGGTATTTTTACGTAGATGCGTCAGTTGTTTGTTTTGCTTGTGTTGACACATTTTCCATTTTTAAATAAACACTAAAAACTAAATAAAAGTCGAACCAATGCTCTAAAGCAGTTAAGTGTGAGGCAAGCAAAGACTTAACGTGCTCAGCAATTGGCTTTTCTATTCCTTTTAGTGCGCCTTGATCAGCAGCAGAGCCAATGCCAAAAAGCCAGAAATCAAAGGCAGCGACTGGGTGGCCGAGTTTCTGGTGCAGCTATAAGATAAAAATTTAATAAAAATGTTAAAAGTGATTCATTTTCTAGTTATCTTAACTACAAGGGCTAATAATAAAATACACTTATTTTTTGGTTGAAATTAAAATAATATCTATAAATCAAATTTACTACTTTTTATTTAAAATATGTAGTTGAATGGATATGTCTTTTAAAGTTAGCCAACACTTTATGATTGAATTTTACAACACTAAGTAGAAAACACTTGTTTTATTATTTTTGAAATGCTAGTTAAATGTATCCAACAATGGGGAATAGAATTATGCAACACTTACAGATTGAAATGTGCAATTTGTGGAGTATGTTCCTAACTTACTTAAAGCAATAAACTGTCCAAAATATTTAAAATGTTTTTAACTTCATCTTTAAGCCAATTAATGAATTTTTAATTTTTTTAATTTGTTTGATAATTATTTAGAAGTCATAATATATTGATAGGGCGAATGAATGATTGCATTGGAACATAATTGGTTTGGGTTGCTGATTAACTTACCCTATTTGTGTGATGTTGCCATAGGTGTTATTCAGGAAATTGCTGTACGATGTGACGGCACCGTCGTTGGCCAACTGAACGCCCGTTGCGTTGTAATTGTTGCCACGGCCCAGAATGAAACCATAGCTGGTGCTGTTATCCGTGGCATTGGTATAGCCACAGCCGACGATATAGGTGCTGTTGACGAACTGCAGCAGCTTGATGAAGACGGGCGTCTGGGCAACATTGTTCTGGGTGAAGGTCACATTGTAGCCAGTCTTTGCACCTGTCACCAGCTTCACTTGCGCCGTCTCATCGACGTTCTGATACAACGAGCTGGTAGTGCTCGAGTGTGAGGCATTAATGCTCAGCGTCACGTTGTCTTGCAGCAGACCCACACGGAACTCCAAGCAGGCCTTGGTATCGCCAATAGGATTGCGCGTCAGTTCCAGCCAGTTGCCGAATAGCTAAATAGAAAGATAAAACCACTTACAGCCAACTGCGATTGGAGCTGATTTAGGGCCGCAAAACTTACTGTGGTTGTATTCCAGTCCAAACTCTCGACAGCGGTGGCGCTGCAGTTTTGTGGCACTGCTGGTGCGTCCTGGGCGCAGGCCAAGGCCAAAGCGGCAACGATGAAAATCACAATTTTGCACATGATCACTGTTTGTTATTTTTGCTTTTGGTAATTTGTGTGTTATATTTTTTTTTATCACTGCACTTGATTGTTATATCCTGACCGCGCGCTTGCGTTTTCTGGACTCGGTTCGGTTCGATTGAGCTGCCTCGTAAAACTGTCGCTGCGCCCTTTGCTTTTGTCTCTTTTATAGCTATGGCAAACAGATACTCATAATGTATCTGTGCGTATCTTATCAACACCCACACCCACACTCACACTCACACACACACAACCATATAGTCAGTCTTTGGTGCAGCTTACTTTTTGACTCTGGTCTGACGTCTCTTATCGTTCTTTTTTTTCATATTAAATATAGAAGAGTATAGGAATTCGAAATGATTTTAAGGCCATGACAAATCGCATTGACTTATGTTATCAACATGTATGCCTGGAATTGATCAAAATATTCGCCTATGTTTTATTTATTTTTTGTCTTTTTTGCACAATTGTCAAACATTTAAGCCTCTAATTGTCGCCATGTGTACTCAAGCTCTTTTTCATGTACTTCCCGTACGAAAATAGCGGCATTGACTAATTCTTTGGAAAAAGTTTATATCAAATTTATTATCAGCTAAACATTTTGTTTTAAGCGGGCAGCAGCACATCAAAATATGTAATTGTAAATTGTTTAAAGATTACTTATGATGTCATGGCTTCGTATCTCGCAAAGATAATAATTTTCATCAAGTCTAGTATATATTAAATAAATTATTGCTTGTTTTTGTTTTGTGATAAATTTTCCATCTTCTTAAAATCGTCATTTATGTTATGTATTTGTTTTTTTTTTTAAACTGAAAATTATAACCAAATAGATTCAGCATGATTATCCAATCAGCTTGACAATTTGAAGTATATGAAAAATATATTGATTCAGAATGAATATCTCAGAATATCTCTTAATTTAAAAAAAAAAACAAGAAAGAAAGGCTAACTTTGGCGCTCCAAAGGTAGTATGCCCTTGCAGTTGCTTAATATAGAGAAACACTCTTGCTTATACAAAAAGAGAATGCTATTTTTAAAATTAATTTTCTTATTTAAATCAATATTTCTAAATGATTGTTACTATGACAGCTATAAGATTTAGTATAAAGAAAAAATATCTGTTCGTGTTGAGTCAGCAGTACGACAACTTAAATTTCATAGTCTCAAGCTTTTGTAGTCTCTGAGAAACGCGCGTTCATACAGACGGACAGACGGACATGGCTACATCGACTCGGCTATTGATAGTGCTCAACAATATATTAACTTTATGGGGTCGGAGATGCTTCCTTATGCCTGTTACATACTTTTGCACAAAACAATTATACCCTCTATCCCACTTTTAATGGGTTCAGGGTATAACAACTATACGAAAAGTAATTTTGTGGTAGCTCATTTTTCTGTCAAAAATCACGCCAAAAGTGACAAAAAAATGTGCTTGTAAAGTGCCCAAGCAACGAAAAGTTCCTTATAAATGACCTTCCCAGACTTCAAACTGCCACAACTTTGTCCAATCTGAACCGATTGTCAATCCTGAGGCCATTTTGATCATTATTTTGCATCAGGTTTAATTCTACATATCAAGTTAATGCGTTTTTGAAAAAATAAAATTTAGGTTTTTTTTGGCGAAAAAAGCATAAGGGGGGACCCTTACCAATTTCGATTTTTCAAAAAATAGAATCTTGAAATTTTACGTTTAATTGATTCTGGGTGTCTCAAATAGTATAAAAAACTATACGAAAAGTGATTTTGTGGTGGTTCATTTTTCTGTCAAAAATCACGGCAAAAGTGACAAAAAAATTGGCTTGTAAAGTGCCCAAACAACGAAAAGTTTCTTATAAATGATCTTCCCAGACTTCAAACTGCCACAACTTTGTCAAATCTGAACCGATTGTCAATCCCGAGGCCATTTTGATTAATATTTGGCATCTAGTTTAATTCTAAATCACAAGTTTTTTAATTTTTGAAAAAGAAAAATTTTTGGTTTTTTTTGAGAAAAAAGCATAAGGGGGGACCCTTACCAATTTCGATTTTTCAAAAAATAGAATCTTGAAATTTTACGTTTAATTGATTGTGGGTGTCTTAAATAGTATAAAAAACTATACAAAAAGTGATTTTGTGGTGTTTCATTTTTCTGTCAAAAATCACGCCAAAAGTGACAAAAAAATTGGCTTGTAAAGTGCCCAAACAACGAAAAGTTCCTTATAAATGACCTTCCCAGACTTCAAACTGCCACAACTTTGTCAAATCTTAACCGATTGTCGATCCCGAGGCCATTTTGATCATTATTTGGCATCAGGTTTAATTCTACATATCAAGTTAATGCGTTTTTGAAGAAATAAAATTTAGGTTTTTTTTGGCGAAAAAAGCATAAGGGGGGACCCTTACCAATTTCGATTTTTCAAAAAATAGAATCTTGAAATTTTACGTTTAATTGATTGTGGGTGTCTCAAATAGTATAAAAAACTATACGAAAAGTGATTTTGTGGTGGTTCATTTTTCTGTCAAAAATCACGCCAAAAGTGACAAAAAAATTGGCTTGTAAAGTGCCCAAACAACGAAAAGTTCCTTATAAATCATCTTCCCAGACTTCAAACTGCCACAACTTTGTCATATCTGAACCGATTGTCAATCCCGAGGCCATTTTGATCATTATTTGGCATCAGGTTTAATTCTAAATATCAAGTTAATGCGTTTTAGAAGAAATAAAATTTAGGTTTTTTTTGGCGAAAAAAGCATAAGGGGGGACCCTTACCAATTTCAATTTTTCAAAATATAGAATCTTGAAATTTTACGTTTAATTGATTGTGGGTGTCTCAAATAGTATAAAAAACTATACAAAAAGTGATTTTGTGGTGTTTCATTTTTCTGTCAAAAATCACGCCAAAAGTGACAAAAAAATTGGCTTGTAAAGTGCCCAAACAACGAAAAGTTCCTTATAAATGACCTTCCCAGACTTCAAACTGCCACAACTTTGTCAAATCTTAACCGATTGTCGATCCCGAGGCCATTCTGATCATTATTTGGCATCAAGTTTAATTCTAAATCTCAAGTTTATGAATTTTTGAAAAAATAAAATTTGGGATTTTTTTGGCGAAAAAAGCATAAGGGGGGACCCTTACCAATTTCGATTTTTCAAAAAATAGAATCTTGAAATTTTACGTTTAATTGATTGTGGGTGTCTCAAATAGTATAAAAAACTATACGAAAAGTGATTTTGTGGTGGTTCATTTTTCTGTCAAAAATCACGGCAAAAGTGACAAAAAAATTGGCTTGTAAAGTGCCCAAACAACGAAAAGTTCCTTATAAATGATCTTCCCAGACTTCAAACTGCCACAACTTTGTCAAATCTGAACCGATTGTCAATCCCGAGGCCATTTTGATTAATATTTGGCATCTAGTTTAATTCTACATCACAAGTTTTTTAATTTTTGAAAAAGAACAATTTTTGGTTTTTTTTTGAGAAAAAAGCATAAGGGGGGACCCTTACCAATTTCGATTTTTCAAAAAATAGAATCTTGAAATTTTACGTTTAATTGATTGTGGGTGTCTCAAATAGTATAAAAAACTATACAAAAAGTGATTTTGTGGTGTTTCATTTTTCTGTCAAAAATCACGCCAAAAGTGACAAAAAAATTGGCTTGTAAAGTGCCCAAACAACGAAAAGTTCCTTATAAATGACCTTCCCAGACTTCAAACTGCCACAACTTTGTCAAATCTTAACCGATTGTCGATCCCGAGGCCATTCTGATCATTATTTGGCATCAAGTTTAATTCTACATCTCAAGTTTATGAATTTTTGAAAAAATAAAATTTGCGATTTTTTTGGCGAAAAAAGCATAAGGGGGGACCCTTACAAGTTTCAATTTTTCAAAAAATAGAATCTTGAAATTTTACTATTAATTGATTGTGGGTGTCTTAACTAGTATAAAAAACTATACGAAAAGTGATTTTGTGGTGTTTCATTTTTCTGTCAAAAATCACGCCAAAGGTGACAAAAAATTGGCTTGTAAAGTGCCCAAACAACGAAAAGTTCCTTATAAATGACCTTCCCAGACTTCAAACTGCCACAACTTTGTCAAATCTTAACCGATTGTCAATCCCGAGGCCATGTTGATCATTATTTGGCATCAAGTTTATTCTACATCCCAAATTTATGAATTTAACACAAAATAAAATTTTGGCTTTTTTTGGCGAAAAAATCATAAGAGGAAACCCTTACCAATTTTGATTTTTCAGTATTTGGAATCTTGAAGTTTTACTATTAATTGATTGGGGGTGTCTTAATTAGTACAAACAGGTAAGAGTGCTCTAGTCGAGAATGACCGACTAAGAGATATCCTGAACCCAGTTCTTACATTCATAATTCTTCATCTGCATTCATACATCTGCTATTGGAAATTATTCATTTCAAATTTGGTGCCTCTACCTCTTATAACTTCTCTTGCTTTTTTGACTTTCAAGTTATGCCCGAAAAACTCTGGAATAGAATCAAAATTTATCGATAACTTGTGAACGGGACGAGATATCGAAAAATATGATAAACATGTATTGTCCCGCCACTACGAGAACTTATATTTCAAATATAAAGTATCTAGCTTTTGTAGTTTTTAATGGGATGAGGGTATAAAAAGATCCCTAAAACTCAAGATATTTAACTTTGCTTATTGTAAAGACCTAATACAAATCAAGTTATGGCCCAGTGTCAAGATATTTCATTTATTCTAAAAATAATATTTATATATATGTGTTAGAGACACAGCTGAAGTTTTGCAAGTGATTTACAGGATGGAATTACTCTCTTGATTGTCTTCTGCTTTGAGTAATTCATACTTTCTCTCTTTGCAATAATTTTCCTTATCTTTAAATTTAAAATAGTATGCATGTTATCTTTTTCCTACTCTCTTTTCCAGGTAATTTATTTTGCGAAATAAATTGATTTTTCTAGAATAAACCTCTTAATAAATAGGACGCAGTGAAAATGGCATTAGATTCTAGACTCTTGATTCTTACTTCTTACACTGTGTTGGCTAAATTCTTAATTATAATTGTAAATATTTGCACTGGCTATGAACTTCATATAATATAATATTTCGTGAGTCATAACTGTAAGTATAATATTTTTCAATAAAAGCGAATAGATAGAGTGCAGAACTGATAAATTATGAACATCGTCACAGCACTAAAAACCAAACTCAAACTAGAAAAAAATACGTAAGACAAACATACAAAAAAAAGATAGGAAATTTCCACAGTTATCTAGATAATGTATACTATAGACAACTGCATATAGGTAGCCTATAAAAGAACTTAAATTAAACAAATTAAGCATTGTACATCATAGCTTATAAGAGCGAGGGTTTTTTTCAAACTGGCAATGAATCAGTTCCCCTACCTAGAAGATAATACAGCGATAAATTATTATATGAATCACGAAGCATATGAATTTATATTCTAAAAAAAGCGGGTTTTACCTAAGTTCACCAACACTGACACTGATTTATATTCAACAAACAAGAAGAAGAGATTATTCAGAAGATGTGTTCCGTATTTTTTTATTTAAGTCAGTAAATGCATATTAATTGTTTAATATGATTTAAACTACTACAATTAGTTAGCTTGTCTGTCACTATCACAGTTAGTATATTATAGCAAGGGTGTTTATCAATACTAGACATTTGTGTAAGTAATCAGTAAGTAAAAAATAATAACGCATTAGAACTTTGTGATTTACAAAATTATCATTACACTTTGCTTATTATATCACACTAGAAGAAAATAAAAAAAGTTTTTGAATTAATTTATTACCAAGCAAGTTTTCTTTACATGTTTGTCACAGTGTTAACCAACACTGGAAATAAAGTAACTATCGTAACAAATCTTAAATTGTTTTACAAATAGTTTGGCAAACTATTTAGTTAACAGATAAATGACCATTGCAAAAATAGCATAGAACATCGTAAAAGCCGTTGAGGGATCAGCGCCATTGCCTTCACAACTGCAAACAAAATATGTATAGTATATATATATTTACGGGTATATATATGAACAAACTGTACTCACGTGCCATCTTGAGTGGTTAGAGACATGCTGCCATTGAGGAAATTATCATATTGAGCCGAACTGTCGCTTTCCAGCTTATCCAAAAGATTCGTTGAGAGCGAGCGATTTCTGGCTATAATCATACCAAAGGCCGTCGAGTTATCGGTGGCATTAGTGTAACCACAAATGAGAGCGTAATCCTCATAGTCAGTGTCCAGGACCTTGAATACCGTATAGGGCGTATAGTCGGGAGGATTCCAATATGTAAAATTGTAGCCATCCTTTGAGGAAGTGCCATTATCTACAGTTATAGTTGCATTCATGGTCTGATTAACCCATGGATAGAGATACGTATTCGAATATGTCGTATCGATAAGCACATTATCCTCGGTTGTATTTAAAACTGTAAAATTAAATCTTGTGCAGTATATGGAAACAACGGGCTGACGAGTAATCTCCCACCAAACGCCCGAGAACTAGAAGGAATAGTTGGTAATATACTACATATAGATATTTTATGGATTTTATTTTGATATTTATCGCCATTATATGTATATATATATATATATATATATATATATATATATCACCTACCTTCTGCAAATCTAGAGCTATGCTCGTGCTGACATTGCAGGCCTTGGGGATTGCTGCGGGTTGTTGGCCATCTTGAGCACTAATCCCTTGACAAGAGAGCAAACCCAACAAGAGGTAGATCGAAATCAAGCCCCATTGGTTCCGCTTTGAAGACATGCTGGGAATAAGGTAGTTTTACGTGTGGTTTGGGTTCTGTTACTGAACCTCCTGACGTTCAGGTGTCCAACTGAACTGGTATCTGACCATAATTGGCGCTAATGTACTGCTAATTAATCATATGATATCATTGCAGTACATGATAAAAATACATTAATTCACAGTGTTGGTAAATTTAGAAAGTACTTAGCTCCATACAATTTACAGTGCTGGTAAATAAGTTCAACACATTTTATCATGTGATATTTGACTGCTGAGCTTTTAAAACCCACAACTGCAATTACTTTTGACTACCGTTCAATTGAAATTGTGTAACGTCTGATATCGCATTGAACTTTCATGATAAATACTTTGAAGTGGTCTACAAACATTTTCGACTTGAAGGCCCAAGCGCCATATATATGTATATATATTTTTTATTGATAAGTATATCTCAGTGATGTCACATCGTGAACTTTAAGCTTTATTGAGTTATATTGGAAATGAGCGAAAGTTTATGTTGATCAACAGGGCTTACAATAATCTTATAATTGAAGGTCTTTAGAAGAATTTATCTTACGTAACTTATTTTACTTTCAATACATATCTAAATCTATTGTCTGAAACAACTTCGGGTGTGTGGTTTCTTGAACGAGTATAAAATTATCTTATTTTAAAGCGAACTTCAATAAGAATCATAGCTGGCATCATATGGCATTCTCAGAAATTGATTTTTCCAACATCACTAAAAAATAATAAACTAGTAAAAAAAAACTAAAAGAAGAACAATTTATTGTTCGTATGTACCCGAACCGGCCTTAGAATTTTTGAAAGTAGAAAGAAACAGTTGTCTCGAGCATTCTCTGGAGTATTTTCTATTACTCAACTACTGGTCGTAGTGTTGAACAACACCCTTTGCATGTAGCACACTAACGGTAAGCAGTTAACGCCAACTTGTCGCCATCTTGTCTTGTCGAACACTTGGGTAAAAAAAGCTGGCTGTCACATAAATTTAAAACGACTTACACGCTTTACTAACAAGAGCCGAAAGTAGCATAGGGAGTGAAAGAGAGAGGGAGAGATAGACATTCAACTTGTAGGTTCAGTTGACACACATTCATGCATTTACCGTTATTTTGGTCATAGGCGCCTAAACGACACCCGAGATGCCCCCGAAAACTTTGCACGCCAAACATATTTTAGCTACAAGCATGTGCCACGCCCACACCAACTTTCTTTTTTTGTGTGTGGGGGGTGGGGTAAAGCAGGACATTTTAAGTCAGGTGGCAACTCTTGTGCCTGTTATTTAATTAAAAACTATTGCCAGTTGTGCTCAGAAAAAGTTTTTTTGTTGCTTCGTGTCTCGCATGTCTTAATTATTTAATTGGGCCATGTGTGAAATTTAAATGAATAGAAGTGCTCTTCCAGAAATCCATATGAATATCATCTACATACATACGAGTAATGTGTACACACTGACTCTTGGGGATCCAAAAGTTTTGATTAAACTAAAGTGGAGTAGAGCACAAAATTTCTCTGCTCTAAAATGCTACAAACTTTTTAGTGTGCCAGGATAAACGTAATTACTTTTACAGCTAAAATAAGTGCATAAAACTGCAATTGGATAATTGGGCATTGCTAAAAAACTTTATTAAAAAATATCAAATACTTGTGCATATAATTGTACTCAAGTTAGAAATGATAATGATGAATTCGATATCTTTCTCAGAAATTCAGGTGGATCTTTTTAAAAATAATAATGTCATATTGATAAGAAATATGTTTATCTGATTTCCACAACATATGTACATACATATATACAATATATTCCTAGAACCAGCGCAGATAACATAATTATTAGCGGGCATTTTGTTGCGCATGTCGTGAAAATTGAAACTGGCTAATATCAGATAAATTCGTGGGTGGTAGGGACAGCCAAATGAAATCCATCATCGCTATTCTTAACACTGATAAGAAGTTACAATAATCAGAGCAGCTACAGTGCCTGCCATAAATATGATTCGTTAATAATAAAACACTGCATTCCCTATTGTCTCAATAGCTCAAATTGACGAAGCCTATGTGTGTGTGTGCTTGTCTGGGTGTCAGAGCAAAGTTGGACTTTGAAATTCGTATGGCCGTGTATTTGCTGTTGTTGTCTAGGTCAGCTTTTGCACAGTGGGACGACAGAAAGCGGTTTGCGTCGGTTATGTTTCTGTTCTGTTTGCTCAATAAACGTGGGTTCCATATATACATAATTAAATGGAAAATACGTAGTTTACATTATATCAATATTATTTAATTATTTTGAAATATTTGCCAAATGTGTATGCATATAAATACATGTACATATGTATGTACATACCTACATATGTACATGTGTGTTTATCATTTAATAGTGCATTAACGGCGGCGCTCTTTGTAGTAGGTAAATATGAACATATGTGTGTGTGTATACAGCTGTATGCAGCTTATTTAAGCTTCCTTGTTACTGCACCATTTTTACGAAGGCACAAACAAAATTCAATTCGATAAAAGCAGTGCTGATATTAAAATATATAATATTTTTCTGCAATATTAAGTGAGCTCCACAAACCAAGTTTTTTATTTATTTATTTAATGTCGACAGTTAAAAATTTTGAAATATGTTTAATTCTATATTAAATAATACAAACTAAAATTTGCCTAAATTTTAATGCAAATGCCTTTCTAAAAAAAACCGAACAATTGTGTAATAAATAATAGTAGATAAATTATAAGTTAATAATGAAAATTGGGTCATGTTACTAAATGCTCATATTTTCTATATTGTGATTGGTGTTGTGTGAAAACAATTTCTAGCTTTTTACTTTTCTTCTCTTTTTGTTTTGCTCACAGTCATTTGCGCGCCGAACTAAGGAAATTGAAAGCTGCTCACTAATTGGCACACTTGATATCACATAGACATACTATAGTATGCTTACTTACTACTCACGAACACTTGCAAAAACTACATAAATATGCATGCATGTATAGGTTTGTGTGTACGTGTGTACATTTAATTACTCAACAAGCTTTGATGCTTTCATTAACAGCTCTCGCCTAGGAGTTAAGTTTGCCTGCAACTGTAACTGGCTCAAATGCATAACTCGTGCTCAAGTTGTCGAGCTTTTGCCCGCTGGCAACCACAGTAAAATGCGAAGGCGGCTGCACACACACAAACACACACACACGCACACTCACTCCTTGAAAATAATTAAGTTGTTTATCTTAATGCAAACATTTCTCTTGCTGCAAGTAACTGTTAATTACACTCTGAGCGCTTTATGCAAAAAAGTAACAAAAAAGAAGAAAAACGTAAAAGTAGTAGCGCAATGCAAACTTTCTATTAAAGTGAAACTAGCACGAGACGCACTCACTCACTCACTCACACACACAGAGACAGACACAGACACAGACATGTGAGCACACGCGCTAAGCTTTGTTTCTTGTTCTTCTTTTATTCTTATGCCCGCTCGCTCTATCTCTCTCTCTCTCTATCTCTCTATCTGTCTATCTCCTTCCGTATTGTGAGTTCTGCCCGCTCAAGTGCGCATTGCGCAAGCCAATTTAAATTTTAAAATAAGCACATTAACTGCATGCAGCAGAGCTAAAATAAACGCACCCACGCTCTTCCTCTCTCTGCTCACACACGCATACACGCACACACGCGCGCATATTTAATTTGCTGCAGATTTACGCTTCTTGCCTGCTGCCTCCCTCCTCTTCTGTGCAGCTCTCACACATGCGACCTTCTGTTTCGTTCACACCTTTTTACTTATATGCAAAGTTCAGGTATTCAGTGCATTGCGGTGGAATCCCTTGAATAATTGATCACTTTTGTTGTATTCATAATTTGATTTTAATTATTATCCATATCTGCTTATAGTGAGAAGAACTAATTGTTAATTGGTTTTACAAAAAATGTATAAACTAACTAGTTGTTGTTTTGATTTTGGCATAATTGCTAATCATTTAATTTAATTGATATTAATGTACGATTAACTGGCGTTTAACATTATAAATTCGATTAAATCGTTTTGCGTTAAAATAGAATACAGAGCCTCCATACTTGTTAGTTATACAAAAATTAGTTTCGGTATACTTAGGATCTGGCTTAGACCCAATGCTGATATGCTGTCAAAGTTCTTATATCAAAAAATTAACAGAAAACAATTTATTTACAATTAGTATGTAATTTTTTTGTTTCTTTTTTAGTTGAACACAAATGCCTAAAAATGTATCGATAACAGTAGTGTTGTTTTTTTTTCGAATTTTTGTTTGGAAGAACTACAGCAATTTGCTTTACGTGTTATTATTGACTTGTCATATTTACAGGAGATGATGATAAAAAGTATTTCTTCTTTCGAGTTCTTGAGTTCAATGATAGATTTATGTAAGGTAAAACTTTTTTTTATATTTTGTACTGATATTGATAGTATCGGAAACCAGGTGTGCTATATTACATAAATGCGGGCCTCAAGTAACGCTCCCAAAAATTGATATGTAATATTCAAAATTAAAATAAAATCATTAAAACGGGAAATTTTAATTAATTATATGCAACTTAGGAATTATACGAGTATGGCAATATTCTTAGTTAGTTTAGGGTTATTTTTATTAATTTTAGGGTTGTCTGGATGCTTTTTTTTGTCACTCGTTCAATGATTGTGCTTCTGCATAATTTTCAATATATCAACTTTTAAGCTTTCTTTCTTATTACGGGGGTATTTGAGTATTTATATTATATCCAAAAATCACAACGACTTGAACTGTTTCTAAAGCATATATTCTATGGCTTATAATGGAGAAGGGGCTGGAGGGGGGTTTACGCGATTGAAATGCTACGCTAAATGCTACTAATCTTAACGTTTAGCTTTATTATTGGATTATAATTCTATATACAGCGTAATTATTCGGGATCAATTTCTAGTTATGTATATGTTTATGTATATGTATATGTATAAGTATGTATGTATAAACTACTAATTATAGGATACATTGCATTGTGCTCATAGTATGTATTTGAAAATTTTTAACATTCGCATCGTACAGTTAGTTCCTTAGCATGTCCTTAATGGCTAAATGGGGAAAATCGTAACTGTCTTATTGGCTTATTAGGGATCTAATTCGCATGCTATTTACAGTACTGATACAACCTAGCAAGTGTTTCAAATTTGGGGAGGCCATTAACATTTGGGGTAGCCCCTCACTTATGTAGTTCTGCGGGTTCACTCGATATACCTAATGGGTGTTTAGTTTCACATAGTTTACAAGCGTTATCAACTAGTTTAATTTAACTCTGTTTATTTTCTTATATAGTTTATTATACAATTTATTGTTTTTGGCAATAAGTAATATATGTTTGTTAGTAAGTGTATTTCCTTTTTAATATGTAAACAGTCTTATGAGAGCCTTTTATTTGGGGCAAAGGCTACGTTAAATGCATTTTCTTAGCTAAATCAAATAGACGACTAACTAAAAACCAAAAATTTAAATGTTAACGGAAAGGAAATCAAAATCAGCAATAATGTTAATCAAATGGAAGTATGCAACACTTTTCTTTTTAGCGCAGCTGCTGTTAAATTAAATAATAACTTTTAACATTTAAGCGCTGCTGTAAAGTATATGTTCTGTAACATTAAATGAACGTATAAAAGTATGCACCACATTTTATTATTTTTTTTGGCCTGCATTTTTCGATGCCGTTATTTTTTTGAGATTTTTTTAAAATGTGGTGCATACTTTTTTTTTCAATGCCGTTGTTTTTTTGAGATTTTAAAAAGTTTTTTAAAAGTTTTTTTTTGAAAATTTTGATAATTGGCCAATTTTCAAATTTCGGATTTTAAAAGATTTATTTTTTATTTAATTTTATCTTTCACACTTTTTTTCTGCGGATGCTTCTGTTCAATTATTTTTTTTAGCTCGAATTATCGAAATTTGAATGTTGATATTTTTTGTTATATGCAATATTTTAACAGTTTCTGTTTATTTATTATATTATACGTAAATTGTAAAAAAATTGTAAAAATAAAGATTGAAAATGTCACGCACTGAAATAAAACATAAAACAACTCATGCAATGAGTCAAATTGGATTGACACCCTGTATTGTTTTGCAAGCTCAAAATGAAATAGTTGCATAACTTAAAATTCAAAAAGCCAATTTTGTTTAATTTTGTATATTGTTTTTTTTTAATTTTTGTTCTTTCTTTTTCGTTCGTTTTTCTCGTTTTTTTATTTGCTTAAAAACTAAAATAACAAACAAAAGCTTAAAAAATCATTTAAAATTACATATACATATAGGTTGGACACTAAAAATAAGATTTACATAATTTACGTTATAAATTAATTAGTTTTTGCAGTTATTATATTGTAGAATTTGGCAATCACATTGGAAAAACACTTAGGCGCTATAAGTTCTTTGCTTTCTAGAAGTTACACATTAAAGTTAAGCTGACTTTTAAGTTATGGCAGCACCCAAAAAAATAGGATCAGGGTTAGGTTCCCAACTTTAGCGTATACATATAGATATATATGTATGTTTATATATATAACATATGTATGTCTATTGCTTTTACGATGTACACGCAGCGGAGAGAGTTGTACTACACTGAGTTACAGTGAACGCTCGTAAATTAAAACTAGCTGAAATTTACATTTTTAGATCATTAAAAAATAAGAATTACATTTTTAAATATCAAAATAATAAATTAAAACGTTTCTTAATTTACGAGCGATTACTGTATTTTAAATACACGAGCTTACAAACTAACTGTACAACTTAAAAGAGAGCGGGAGAGTGGGGGATAGTGGTAGCGAGAGCGAGCTTTTCGATGCAAGCTCATTATTTACACATGTGCTTAGCTTTGGGATCCTTACGCCGGCGACAAACTGGTTGCATTATTATTATCCAGCTGCGAGTTGATTGTCGAGCAGGCGCTGCTAACATTATTATTGTTGGGGCTCGCTGTGGCATTGCTGCTGCTGCTGCTGCTGGATGCGATTGCGGCGGTGGCAGCAACAGCGGCCGGAGCTTTTCTGCCCCTATGCCAGCCAAAGCTTAACGCTGCACTCAATTTGCTCGCTGGCTGCGGCTGCAGCTGCTGCTGCTGCTTCTGCTGCTGGGGCAGCTTGATCTGCGTGGGCTGAACTTCCGTTAGATCGTAATCCTGTCGCCCAATCGAACTCGCTGGCGTATGATGACTGTAGCCCGAGTCGGAGCCAAAGCTCGAGTCGCCATACGGCTGCCGGTAATCGAGGGTGGTGGCATAAGGACGCACAGATCCTGCTGCTGCCGCAGCACTATCATAATAATAGTTGTTGGCATTGTACAGAGGCTCCGCATAGCCATAAGCCGGCTCGGCGGCCAGTGGCGCCGCATGGATCCGATGGTGCTGATGCTGATGCGCTGTCAAGCGACGATCGAGGAGTCGGGGCTGTGTCCTGGCGCGCATTGTCGCTGCCAGTAGACCGTTGGCGCTATTTGGCGCATACTGCTGCACACTCGGATAACGGATGCGTTCCCTGTAAATTGTGGACAGGGGCGGTGCTGCCGACTGACTCAGTTGGGCATTAATGCGATTCCTGCGCTCCACCTCGTGCTCCAGGGTATTGTAAAACTGTGGCGCTGTCGAACGGGCCAGATAGCCCAAGGACATCATGTTGCTGCGATTGTCGTACAGTGGCGCCAGATCAGCGATATCCGCGCTCGAACTACCGTTATGAGGGCGACTGCGCGGCGTGCGTCGCAGCTGCAAGCTGGGATTGTTAATTAACGCAGCAGCCAACTCATTATTATTATTATGATTGTTATGATTATTGTTATTATTGCTCGACGTGGAGGCGCTCGTGGTGGACGCATCCTGTGCGGTGGAGGAGCCGGAACTCAAGACGCTATGCCGCTCCTGCGGCGGCGCTGCCGTCGATCCAGTTGCGGCAAGCGTTGCTGCCACACTGCTGCTGCCAGCAGCAACTCTTTCATGATAGTTTGAGGCAGCCGCAGCAGCGGCAGCTGTTGCTGCACCTGTCGTTCCGTTTGCCACCTCCTTGTGGTAGCTGCATTCGCCAGGCAGCGACAGCTCATCCTCGGCAAAATCATCATCCGAATGCAGCGGCGGCTCCGATTCTCCATCCGAGTCGACGCGTCCTGGACCCAGTTCCTCGTACACATTATCATTGGAGCGATAGGGATCGGGACCCGGCGAGGAGCTGACCAGAAACGGTGGCGAACGTGTCATCGGATAACCGCTGGGATAATGTATGCTCTTGCCCTGCAGCAGCTACAGAGAGAGAAAATAGAGAGAGAGAAGAGAGAGAGTGAGATTAAGTGTGATGTGGAAAAATGTTCGACTGTGGTAAGCGATTTGGCAAAGCCTTGGGGCAACAGTTGAAATGTGTCACAGGACAAAGCATTAGCTAAAATAAAACAGCTGCTCGACTCAGAGATACGCTGTAAGTGAAGTAACTAAATCTGAGACAACTCCAATAGGCTGAAACTATATATAACCTCAGTTTTGCTAGTACAAAATGTAACAACTCCTTAAGGGGGACAATAATATAACCCCCCGTTAAATATATATATTTAATAAGGTAAAGTTGGAGAAACAACATTTTCTGATCTGCCTGTGACAAATACAGCCTCTAACTGAACATACCCACAGCAGGTTTATGCTTTTTATAGGGTATATACCGGAGTGTAACGGAAACCGTGAGCAGTTGTTGAAACAGCGTAAAGCCGACAGAGGAAAAAGGCAAAATAAATGCCGCAAGAAATGAATAATAAATAAGCACAGAAAACAGGACGAAACAGAAGTGAAAGAAACACTTAAAGCAGGCAAAGAAAAACCAAAAACCACAGAATAAAAAGTAAACAGAAAAATGCTTTAAAACTAATAAGCGAATAAATTATGCGGAAAAGGACTACGGTTAAGGACTCCAGTCCAGAACGCATTCTCAAGCGCCCAAATCTAGGCTATGCCTCTAAAAAGGATTGCAATTAGCGAGCGAAATGCAATAATTGGAAAGTGCTTGGGCGAGATTTGAGATTTGAGTCAAGGACTTGCAGGAGCAGGCTCACCATTGCCTAAAGGAGCTGTTTATCAGACAATAAAATAAACACGCACTTCATTTTTAGCACACACAGGACGCACAAAATGGACCATAAAGCGGCATCAAGAAATATGATGATATGAAAAGAAAAAAGAAACAAGCGAAAAATTAATGGAAAAAGGACAAACGCCTGCGAAACATGTCCCCAAGAAAAAGGCGTCGAGAGTCGTAAAAATGGCACAAAAGGCGCACGAATTAAGCCGGGAGGCAAAACAGATAATGCATAAATATATATCGTATGTCGTATACACATATATATATATATACATATTTATATGTGTATTAATGTATGCACAGTGGTCACTCGCAAATAAAAACTTATCGATGTCAGAATAGAATTTCATTGAAAACTAGTATTATGATTCATAAAGTTTTTTTTTATGCAAAATTTGATTTTATTGTAAATGATTTGTTTACCACAATATTGATTTTTACAGCGCATTGAAAAGTAATATTTGCATTAAATAAAACTAATTCACATTCATTATTTTTAAATATTTAAAAAGTACATCGAAGCAGAAGATATTTAAATAAAAATGTCAATAAATTATGACGATTTTAAATTGGGAAAGTTCAAATTTGCGAGGGATCACTGTGCCAAAATAAATATGATATGTGTGGCTGTCAAGTTCAAGTGTAAATTGAGGCGTAGCAGAGGCATAAAGCAATAGAGCATCATTGAATGAATGAATGAATGAATAAAAGAAGGATAAAAGCAGGCACTAAGGAAATGCGGTCTCATTTTACACACAGTTTGGACAATTGAATTGTGTGTCAATGTGTGTTAATGTGTGTGTGACAGGTTGACAATGACAGTGCAATGTTTTGACAGGAATTGTCGTAATGTTATCCGTGTACACCCTCCCCTTCCTTCCCACCAAGATACTTTTCAAAAAACTTGACAACTGGCCCAAAATATATAAAAAAAAAAAAACAAATAAGAAGCAAAACTTCCTGCAGAACAATTAAACAGTTTTGACAAATAAAGGACCAACGGAGAAGAGAACATGTGAAGGAAGGGGGGCAGATCAAAAAGGGGTTTGCAATACTAACCTCTGCATGCGGATGCTGCTGATAATGATGATGATGGTGATGATGAAGCGAATGCTGATGATGCGCATGCTGATATTGATGATGCCGCATCACAAGCGGTCGATGATGACCCAAATGTGCATCGGGATCCTCGTACATGGCATGGTGATGATGCGGCCCACTGTGCGCACCCCCACCACCGCCGCCACTGCCGCCACCGCCCAGCGGCAATGCACCGCTGAGGGCGCCGCGTGTGGGCGTCTTACAGGGCAGCAGATTTTGTACCTTTCGTTTATTTCTGCAAAAATATCAATAAAAGAGAATTTTATATTAATAAATGTTAAAAATTGAATATAATTAATTAAGTCATTTTTTATAATTTAATTGGAAGTATTTTATCTTGAGATTTATATATAATCAGTGGGGATATTAATCCTAAACTTTAAATAAAGAGATAAATACAACAGCTTAAAAGCTATATCTTAAATACTAAAGAGAGTCCCGACAAAAAACTTTTATTACTACTAAAAACAAATTAACAAAATTCAAGAAAAAGATAGAGCAACTTTAGATAAATACTAATAAAATACCTTAAACAACTTGAAGCACTCTTAAAGGATAACTCAGCTCTTTTTAACTTAACAGTGCAATCTAGCAAAAGCCCAAGGCTATGCTATAAGATCGTAGTTAATAAGCTCACTAAAGAGCGACTCAATAATAAGCTTTAAAATAAACTTAAAAGCGAGACTGTGCTCTAAGCTCTGGCCTCAAATGCCCAGCAGCTTAAGGATTTGAGCAACAAGAAATGAGAGCGCAAAGTATATTAATGAATAAACCGTGTCTTACTCCAGAGAGAGAGAGAGAGAATGTGCTGGTCAAATGTGAGCCGCTTAAAGAGCACAGGCAGCACTAAGTTAAAGCTATGCCATAAATAAAAGAGCCTAGTAACTGGAGAGAGGCAGCCAGAACTCATTTGACTTTAATTGGGCAAACAGCTTAAAACAGAAGACTTAAGGAGCGGAGAAGGAGTGGGAGTGGGAGGCGGAGTGGGAGTGGCAGAATGATGACGTTGATGACGTTGTTCGAGCAGCGAGCGCTCTTTTAATAGAGCCATAAGTTTTCGGTCAGCCGACAATGAAGAAGAAGAAGAAGAAGAAGAAGAGGAAGAAGCAGGCAGCAGGCAGCTAAAGACAAATCGATTTGTAATGGGAGGGCGCAGTCTGTGTTTGTGGGCGTGGCTGGCCATGATAAATGCCCAGGTAAACACGAGCCAAACCAACAGCAGCGGCAAATATTTCATTTGGTCATGTGATTAATAAAAAATGCGACAAAAGCAAAGACAACAAAACCAAATTTAAAACAACAACAAAAAGAAAGCCAACCAAAAAGTGTGCCACATAAAATTCAATTTAAATAAGCTGCCAGCTAGAAGAAGCACACAAGGACGAGGCCACCAAAAGACCAAGCAAGGATGTCAAAACAAGTCGATGGCGTCTTTTTTTTCTCTTGTTATGTTTTTTTTTTTTTTGTGGCCGCGTGCCATGAAAATAATGAACATAATTAAGTGTTGCCCATGGCAAAGACAACACCAGCTAACAGCTAACTCTCTCTCCCTCTCTCCCTCACTATCTTTATGTCTCTGTCTCTCTCGTCCCCCTCGAGAGAAGCTGGCATATGGCAAACTCAAACTCTCAGTTGCTTCAGTTTCCCGAGTGCTCAGCATAAGTATAATGAAAAATGTGGAATTAAATTGACGCCACGTAGCATGAGCCCCCGGGGCAAGTATACAAAATGTATGAGTAGTAGGGGATGGCGGGGGTGCGGGGTTGGCGGGCTCTGTCAGCCTTGTAATGTCTTGTAGGTAAACATGTTGCGATGTCAAACGGAAGTCGCTCGTAAAAGCTCGCATGCACAAGATAAGCAAAAAGCCACCTCGCCCCTACCCCAACCCCATCCCTTACCCTAAACCCCTCTCAACTCAAAACAAAAGCGAAAGCTAGCCTACTTTCAGGCCAGATGTGAAGATCTCAATATAAGCCGAAAACTAAATACGCTTTTCAAACGTTTACGAATGCCGCGCAAAGGACAAACGAAAAGAAATAATAATGAGTGAGGGTACACGGAATTTAGAATATTTACAATATTATAAGATTATTTTCTTTTAGTCAACTGCCAGTTAAATGTTTACGAATATGTCACGAAAAGGAATAGTACAAATTTGCAAGCACTCAAGAGATGAAATGCCCGGCTTGACTTTCTAGTAATTAAACCTCATTGTATTTGTAAAAATGCGTTCCTTTGAGCAGCTGCCACTCGCAATGGAACAGCCGTCAAGTTGCAAGTGAAAGCCAAGAGTATCCTTGGCCCAAAGGAGCCCACAAGGAGAGCATAATGTGTGGCGCTGTTGAGGTTAAGAGTCGTTGTCTGAGCTGTTTGCCTTTGCTTAGCGCAAGGACTGTCAGGCTGACTGCCTGCCTTGTAAAATATTCTTAAAAGTAAATTAAATAATGTGGCATGCCACAAGATGACGCACAAGCCCAAGGAGTCGGAATAAAGGACGAAGAGAGAAGAAGAAAATGGCAAAACAAAAGAGCAAGACAGCAACTTTGACTTGCGACTTTAACTTATTTCATTTCACTTACGAGGCGTAAAAATGAAATCAACGCGTGCGAGTTTTAAATCGAGCTGAGAATCCTCTGTGTAAATGTGTGTGTGTGTGTGCATTTGAATCCCCTGTTCGATTTCTAAACATTATGCGCATGGACGCTGCGTCCCTGGAGTGTCGTACAGTTTTGGGGCCAGCAAGTAAAAGAAGAAAGTCCAAAGAAACTAAAGCTCAATAGATACACTTGTGCTAAAGGGGTAGCTGTAACCCACATCCCCCACCCTCCAACCATCTGGTACAGCGGCATACCTTTGGGGCAACATCAAGGGTTGCCTTTTGGCATAAGCAATTTACAATAAAATGCTGTGGCAATTGTACGTGAGGGTGAAAACCAGCTGGAAGAAGGCGAGTCTAGTCTAAGTTCTTCCCGATTCTTGACGTATCTTTTATTTATGAACTACGCAAAACAAAAAAAAACGTCAAAGTAGTGCGAGAAAATCAACCACCTTTAAGCATTCGACTTTGATATGTAAATGTGATGTGAGTGGCGCATTCTTGTGGCTTGCATCAAATCGAATTGTCTGTATCTATTGCTAGACTTATGTATAATGGCTGTTGGCGGCTGCAGCTGCCACCAAACAATATTCTTGCGGCTGACATGCAACTGTAAAGGCTCAAATTCTGGAGGATGCATACAAGATTTAAGAAAATGTGTAACACTGTTTAGTTAAAAAGAAGAAAAAAGCTACAAAATCTTCGTTTAAATTTCTATTTAATCCAAATTGTTTTAAAAAGTAATTTTACTTTATGAAATTTGTTTTTAACTTCAATTTAATTTATATTGAACTTCAAACCCGATTAAAATATACATTTCATCTAATTTCGTACATCAATATTAAAGAGTCTAGTTAAAGCTGAAAGGCTGTTGAAAATGTAATATTTCGACAGCCTTGCCACAATTGAGAACAAGCCAAATAATAATCTACTTCCAAGCAGGTAAAATAAAAGTTGGCCTGCCTATTATATTTATTTAATCATATTCTTAAGGGTCTGCACTTGATTAAAAATTGCCAAGGCAACCCTGCCCCACAAAGCAATAAGTAGAAAATGTTGTGCAGAGGCCTAAAAGCCCAAAGTAGAAGAAGCTGCGGCTCATAATAATAATAAAGCGCAAATTGTGATTCGTTATTGCATACTCGAGAACAGTGTTGTCATATGTTGCCACAGAGGCGGCAGGCAAATGAAATTGCAGGCAGGTGAAATTGATTTTATTTATTTAGCAGTCAACATTAATGGCAAGACCGAGTCCCGAGGCCATAACTTTTGTGGGTGGCTCTCTGTGTGTGTGTGTGTGTATCGTTGCCAGGGTTGCCAACGCCCGTCTCTATTTAATATGCATGAGCGCGTTACGCCTCCCATGAATTTAACCTGCTACAATTGCAAAAAATATATAAAAATACGAAAAAAATAGTCACGAAAAAGTTTTCGAAACCGTTTTAATTTTAACTGTACTTTTCCAAATGCAATTATTTGTACAAAATTGAGCTTATTTATTGAAATATTATTAACTGGCGACAATGTTAACAGTTTGCACGACAAGCGCTTCAGATTTTTTTTTTTTTTTTGCCCTTGCAACCTACCTATGCCACTGCAACACACACATGTTGCATACTGTTTGGGTGGCATATTTCGCATTTTATGCAATTAATAAAGTTCAATGTGCAAACATTTGCAAAAAGTTGGTCAACTGCGTGTCGATAGGGAGGAGGGGGTGAAGGGTGTGAGCTGGGGGTAGGTGTGAGATTTCAACACTCTGGCGGTTTATTAAAATAATTGAGGTAATTATGAACATGCGACTCCACGGACTCATAATAAATGCCATTTATGGTTTGCACAAAAAAAAAATAAATATATATACTAAATGGTTTGGTTCAGTTATTAAGCGTTAAAAAAAAGAGTAAAGGAATTTGTGGTAGGAGTGGTAAAAAAAAACTGGTCTGTAATTATGCGAGTTTTTCGAAAAACAATTAGCGAATCCATAAAGAAATGTATGTATGTATAACTGTTAGGGTTAAAGTTAAAATAAAATAGATTATAGCTTTAAGTAATTGTTAATTAGAGAAAGTTAAAGATAATAAAAGCATAAAGTATAAAATTGTAGTAGTAGTAGTAAATCCGTAGTAAAAATATAAAACCAAGTACTAAATTATCCCTATCGATTTTAACTATATATTTCTATAGGCACACTTGTAATTAAAATGAGCTTTCAAAAATGCCATAACTATTAAATACATATACGGTAAACAAAGCAAATTTGAAATAGCTTTGACTACAACTAACTATTGACACTCCCGTTATCCATTTGAAATAATTTTTCTGTTCACGCCCCCCAAAAACAACAACAACAACTTTAGTTTTTATGTGTTGACATTACGATTATTTTATTTCTATTATGTGTATGTAGGGATAACAAAAAAAAATAAAGCGAAAATCAAAGGCAAAAAAAAAAACAAAATAAAAGAAATAAAATTAGTTGCTATTTTATTTATAGCTTTTCTATGTTGCACGCAACACGATAAACCAAAACTCATACATACATATAGTGTACGTACATACATACATATATTTATGTGTATATGTATATGCATAGCTATTCACATTCATATTCATATTTATTTGTTGTTGTCGCCCATAAAGGCAAAAAATAATGTGCCACATCATAAATGCCACAAAAATGGCGCTAGACTCAAGTTGTTGTTTTTCTTGTTGTTGCTCTATTTTTTTGTGCTTTCCTTTTTTTTTGCGTTGGACATTCACACACATCCACATACACACACATACATATAAATGTCTAGATGTATAAACACGCACATGCAGATAGCAAGTGGAGCAACTTTTTTGGGGCAACACTTAAAGCAGCAGCCTTTGCTATCTGTGCGTGTTAGTGTGTGTGCGTGTGAGTGTGTGTGTGTGTGTGTGTGATAAAGATGCTCGTCGTGCTCGTTCTGTGTGCTCTGGTCATGGCCATAACCTCAGAAATGATGAAGCACAACAGCAACAACAACAACAACAACAAGAGCTACAACAACGTTTGCGTGTGTTTGTTCTGCTTGTCTCCCCACCTCCTCTCTCTCTCTCTCTCTCTCTCCCTCTCTTTCCCTCACGTCCGGTCTGTGCGTTCGTGCGGTCAGCAAACTTTAATGAATATGTATGAAAATCGCTTGTACCAACTGCCTCAGGACAATCCCCCCCTCCTCACCATCATCCCACTCACACTCTGGCTCTCCATCTCTACCCAATTTCAGTGCCCATGAATATTGCCTACTTTTAGGCGTTACAGCAAAATCGATGCTCAACGTTGTTGTGGTTGTCGTTGTTGTTGTTGTTGTGGAAACATGTTACTTCAACACTTGTTGATGTTAATGAGAGCAGAAACGAGCAAGAGCGTAGCAGCCGAGTTGAGTGAAAGAACAAAGCTTTAAGAGCCCATATGTCTACAACTCTCAGTAGTTTTGAAGCAAAATTTAAACTGCAAAGGGGAATAAATATTCCTTAAATCATTTATGAAAGCGTATTAAGTCCCTTTGACTTCAACTAAACAAAACAAAATAGCAGAGTTGAAATGAGAAGATATTCACTTTTAGAAATAGAAGAGCTTTTGCTTGAACTAAAAATACGAGCTGAAATTCAATTGTGCTTTAAGAATCCCGCGACTTCTATTCCCCACTCCCTTTTAAGCACTAAATCCCGCCATAAAACTCTAACTTGCACACTCATGAAATCAAATAAATGTTTAGCTATAATTCATATGCGCTGAAAAAAAAAAACCAAATTTGGTTAACCCATTAAAACGAGCAAACACACACACACACACACACACACACACACACACAAAACAGTGGGCGACCGCAGACGAACTTTTTAGAGCAGGCAAAGAGTTGAGCGGCTCTCTGCTGCCTACTGGCGCTAGTCTCAGCTCCTTCTCTCTCGCACTCTTTAATGTCGGCCATTTGCTGTGCGTGCAAAAATCTTTAGCTGCTCTCTCACACATTGCACTACATATGTAAACTACAGTTGTTTCTTTCTTTTTTTCTTGTTTTTTCTTGTTTTTTCTTTTGCTGTGCTCCCTTTGTTTGCTTTTACTGTGGTTATTTCTGCTGCAGATTTCATTTGGTTTGCAATCTGTCGGAGTCCTTTTTTTTCTGTCTTTTTTTTGTTGGCTTTGTTGGTGTAGAAAGTAAATTGTTTTATTTTCTTCTTGGGCCAAAAAGTTGATGTAACTGTGTTTGCTGGTGTCTGTGTGTTTGTGTCTGTGTGTGTGTGTGTTCAGCCATTTCTCACGTGTTTTTTGCCATGTGTATTTAAAATTTCAATTTAATTTAGTTTTGGTTTTAAGAGTGCAAGCACACACAAGCACAAGAGTGCAAGCACACACACACACACACACACACCCACCCACACACACCTGCACATTCGAATTTGTGTATACATATAGGTCAACGCTGGAAAGTAGACTACATTAATTTTCGTTTGGTCGCCATTGCGTTATGCGTGCATGTTTTTTTGTATTTTTTGGGATTCTAGCAAATGGGTTTTTACAGTTATAAATGTATGCATAGTTTATAATATTTATTTGGTATCGCATGTTGCGCATTGCTTGCATTTTTCATATGGCGCTAAATTTTTGGCTGCCCAACACTTTTACTCTTTTATGTATTATTTTTGTTATTTTTTGGTGCAGTGTAATATCTATTTATGAATATTGAGGTCGCTTGCAAACTCGGGTTTAGAGTAAGTTATAATTTGAAATAAAATTCAACATTTTTTTCTTTAAAAGATAAATGTAGATTGAAAGTTTTTATTCTAAAGATCTTAAATAGTTTTTATATTTTTATGAATTAATTAAAAATAAAATGTTTAATAACTTTTTGAATAAATTTCATGACCTTTAAAAACAGATACACATAATAAAATAATTATTAAAATTCAAAATTTTAGATAAAAGTCATAGATTATAACGATTCTTAGTTTTTTTTTTAGATAGTTTTAAAATCGTTGCAATTCTAATTTCCAAGATGTTGCCGCCATATAATTAATGCAGCGTGATCTTATCGTCGCCTGTAAATCTGGCTTGACTTTCAGATACGCCCCGCATAAATCAGAAAGCAAAGAGTGCAGCTTGCCACATGCAACATGTTGCCAACGCCTGCTGCGGTTAAAGTGGTTGCCCAGAAGGGGGTTTCCAAGACCGCGATAATAGCCAAGACAAAACCAGACAAGAAACCACACACAAGGCGCCCACACAGACAATTGCTCTGACTCTCTTTTTTGAGCCGCAGGCAAACCAACCGCAAGCCGCAGATCATTGCAGAATGAAGCTTAAGTGTAAAAGCTCTTATGCAGGCAGAAAGAGCAAGCACTAGAGTTGCACTTAATTAGCTTAAGCCTTGAGCAATATCATGCTGCACTCTTTACACCCATGCTAAAAACATATGCTTTTATTTTAAATTTTTACTTACTTCCAGACAAACAGCGAAGAGATGAGCACAATGAGCACGAGCAGCAGTGAGAAAACCGCAATCATCGCTGAGGTCGCCAGTGATTGGCTGCTGTACAAGCTGGCATCCAAAATCTGCAAGCGAGAGAGAGAGAGAGAGAGAAAGAGAAAAAGAGATGAGCATGAGTTGAAATTACTTAACAGTGGAGTGAAAAGTAAAAGTAAGAAAAGTTCAAGACGATGCAAATCACGAAGCAACTCAAACACAAAGCCATTTTGCATGCCAACAAACAGAAAAGGAAACAACAAAAAGGAGAGCTGAAAATGTCGGTAAATATGCCTAACGAATGGCAAACAAAAGCGCAGGCGGCTGTTAACCTTTTATTCTTTATACTCGCCGCATCTTTCAGATGGCTACCAATTTATTTATATTTCTTATTTTGTTTGGCAATCAACAAAATTAAGGTCAAAACCTCGACATATTTGCCTGTGCAAGGAAAGTATGAGAAGGAGGACTGCAAGTATTTAGCAGAGCCTAACTGTAAAAATTAACTAAAGCGCGAGATTGCACAAAAAGTTTTACACAAATTCAATTTGACTTTTTCAAAAGCTAAAACCCCAACTTATGCTGTCAAAGATAAACTGACAGTTATTTTTCGTTTATTTGTATACATTTTTAGGTTGATATTTTTATGTCAAAAAGTTTTTGAGCTGTATGAAAAACAACAAAAAATGAAAATTGCTTTGCACCTGTCATGAGCGCCCCAACACAAAGGCAAAGATAAATACACACACACATACGCGTACGCATAAATCACTCAAATGCATTGGTAAAAATATGTTGGGTGAGAGAGCGAGACAAAAGCTGCGCTCAATGCGCCAAATGAGGTCAAGCTTTGACAGCTGTGCAAATAATTTCGCGCGCAATAGTTCAGTGTGTGCACAACGGCAGTTGCGAGTGTGTACACAAAATATCTATATAGGTCGACTCTTTAATTTGTAATTGCATTTTGGTGCATACACTAATTTATTAATAAATAGTTTCTCGTTGATTTATTTGCGCTGGCACAGTTTACAGTTTACATTCTCCACATGCGGAAGCGAATAGCGCTTATCACTATCTCTCTCTCTCTCTCTCTCTCTCACACTCGCTCTTTGTCATTGCAATTAATCATTTAATATGCCAAGCAAACACAAACGGAAAAACAAAACCCGCTCCCAATTCATCCAAACGCGAGATAAGCTATAAAAATATTGACAGCCGTTGCCTTATGGCGAAATTGTTTAAACTATTGTGGCAACACTGGTAGCTGACACACTGGTCTGCCACCCCGCCCCTCAAAACTGTACGCCTTACCATATCAATTTTAAAGAAATTTGTTTTCATATTTTGTTGTTGTTGTTGTTGGAAATTGTTTTGAAAAGCATTTACAGACAAATCCGTAACACATGAAACGAAGTCAAACAAATAAATAACAATAAATAAAACAATTATGCAAGCTGCGCGGCCAAAAAGGGAGCCCCAGAGTGTGGGGAGAGTCAAAAGTTACAACAACAAAAAATAATGAAAAGAAAAAAAAAGAAAAAAACTCTCAAAGCTCATTGCTCGTAATCAAATTGATTAATGAGCTGCGGCCTGGCACACTGTGGCCCAGTGTTGTGAAGTGTCGAAGTGTGCGTGGTGAGCTGTGCAGGGGGGGGGGGGGGGGGGGCCTAGACAGCAATAACAAGTAACGGAAGCTGTGGCTCTTTGGTGGTATGTTGAGTGCGCTACGATTGCAATTGATAATCTCAAGTTGATAATGTTTTGAGGTTAGTTAATTTAGTAACATTGAGTTATTAGAATTGGATTGAGTTTCGCATATATTTCAATATACATATATATTTGCAGACTATACAGTAAATTTGTGCCTTTGAACTCAAAAAGTAGCTGGATAAACAGCAATATATATATAGAGCATATGCTCTAATCGAACTACCCTACACTTCGCTGGATTACATGCCCCAAATACCCTACAGCTTGAAATCTTAAAAACTCACTTACGACATTCAATTTTCGAAAAGTAAAGAGAAAAGAAATGCAAACAAAAATAATGGAATTTCTTTTGTCTCATTTTGGTTTTTTGTATTTTCTTTTACATTTTCTGCCTTTCACTCGATTTTCCAACCGCAGGCAGCGACGTGAGCGTTGATAATCGATAAATCTATATACGAATGTGTGTTTTACCTATTTGTAATGCTCATTTCGTAGCAAACAAAATGAGCTACATGAGTAGCTGACAGCACACAGCACAGGGGTGTGAGGGTGTGTGAGCGCATTGCGGGGAGCGGGGGCAGTGTGAGTTTAAGGTACACATTGCGACAACTGCCGACCGTCAGCTGCAGCAGGGGGATTAACCCCCAACCTCCTTCAGCCAGATAAAAAAGTTAAACGGAATGAACTAAGCCGCCAATCATACCTCTCAAAAAGAGTTGTGCTGTGTCTTATCGATAACAGGCAACACTGGCAGCAGTGTTTCGTCTGTTTGCCCAGATAAGCAGCGTTTGTTTTTTTTATTTTTATTTTTCCAGTAGGAGTTTTGGCTCGGCATGATTGAAGGCTTTCCATCGCGGAGTCTCGCGAGCCTCGGCCATAAGGTAGCTGCAATCGTAAATTAATAATGCGAGCGGTGGGTAAACACTGGCCCACAGATAACGATAACAGTTTGAACGATTTATGTGCAGGCAAATAGGCAAAAGTAAATACAACAACAGTCGACGGCGATAAAATAATTAAGCCACAAGACATTAGGCCCGACAAAAAGAAAGGAAAAATGTGAAAGTAATCACAAATTATGGCACAAAGTTAGGAGCATTACAAGCGGACCCAACGATTAGCCAGTGTTGCCAAATGCTGCTTAGAAACTTTTCAATCATGAATAATATGCAAATAAAAAACATTAGCTGAAATGTGAGGGACATTAAAGTGTCTGCTTTTAGAGTGTTTATGCACACTGAATACGGGGTTGCCAGACCCGGGGCGCCATTTTGTGCAAGTCATCAAAATCAGTCGTCAATCGTCGTACATCTAAGCCCTTGCACACACCTTGCCCCTGCATCAAGTCCATTTGCAACTTTAAGTTAACAACTTTTTTGAGCAAAGTCGACGAACGCGTTTTCATTTTTCCTGATGAAAAACACAAAACTTTGCAGCACTGCCGCTCTCAAAAACAATCGCGAGTGTGTGGGTGGGGGAAGGGGTGGTATTTGGGGTTTGTTGGAGGCTTGTAGCAAGCACGTGCCACTTGCAGGCACAACTGCAACAACAACAACAATTTAGCACACTGATAACATGGCAAAAGTTTTCTACATGCGTTGCATGTGTAACGCCTTTTTCAACACTAGCAACAAAGCAACTTCGATTTCGCTGCACGTGCATATCGACAGTTCTTTTACGGTCCTTTTGCACCTTACACCAACCCGCCCACCACCCCTCTGTCTATGTGTTTATGTTGGCAACTTGGCGCAGTTTTGTAACCACTTGACAGTGCAATTGTTTGGAAACAACTCGTGATTGAGATGCATTCCATTTGTTCTAGCTATCTGTAAACTTCTCTCTCTATATCTCCCTCTCTCTCTCTCTCTCGCTCTCTCTCTCTCTCTCTCTCTTTATTTTTCTCTTTTTGCTTTTGTTTAGCTTTGTGCATGCTAAGGGCTAGTCAAAGTTGCTTGTAATGAGTTATAAAAGAACTTGTTGGACTCAACGAAGAGGAAATGCCAAATTGCACTTAACACCTATTTTAAAAAAAGTTTGCCTTCTATTTTGTTGTTATTTTAAACAGAAACGTTTCAGAATATAGCACAAAACAGAGTGCAAAAACCGAATGAAATAGCTTTCTGATTAACTCATTAAACACAGTATATATATACATATATGTAAATTCGATAAAATCGAACTCATCCAATTTAACGTTTAAGGAAAGTATGCCTCTTTAATATGGTTAGTCAAAGGTTTAAGGATACCATACAAAACGGAATTTGAAAAACAAATTCACTTAAAAGCGCAAATGAACATTGGACTTTCACAGGGATGCGTTATTTCTAATCCTTAAGCTATTATTTGATCTTGATGCATATTCAAGTAGAAGTTTAGTTGCCGCAATGCTCAGATGTCTAGGCGAATTTTCTGCATACTATTCTACATATAAATAACATTTTTTGTTATTGTTTGTGCAAAAGTTCCAGACGATTTTTCATTTCGCCTGTGATCTGTGTTTTGTGTTTTGTTTTTGTGTTTTTGCTGTGCCTGTCTGCAGCTGTGTCTGCTATGTGTCAACTGTAAACAACATCAACAACCCAGCCCTACTCCCCGTACCCCCACGTACCCACTTCTCCATCATCATCATCTGCATCAGCAGCAGCAGCAGCAGCATCATCATCCTGTTGAGCTTGCGCGCCGAAAAGCAGACTACAAAACTATGCAACATTTTGTAGACAATGGAATGTGAGAGTATTTTGTTTGGCATTCGCACGACATTTGATATCAATGTCAAGACATTTACAACCCCTATACACCCCCCCTCCCCCCACACACACACACTCTTTAACCTCCAACCAACACTGTGCTCTTACTTAAAGCGATTTTTCAGCAAAGTTGAAATATTTTTGCTAAAGCCAAACGGAAAAACGAAAAAAAAAAAAAAAAAAGGAAAAAAAAAAAAAAGGAAAAAATCAAAATAAGAAAGGATTATTCTGCTGCCACGCCCAACTGCAATCAGTGTGAGCTGCTTTTGCTGCTTCTTCTTCTTCTTCTGCTTCATCTTCTTCTTATTTTGTTCTCCTTCTGCTTGTCAAGCTGATGTTGTTGTTGTTGTTGCTGTTTTATTTTATATATTTATTTTTTTGGGTACCCGCGTCGCGCTCCAAATTTAATTTCGCATGTTTGACGCGTAGTCCTTGTACCCCTGCCCTGCCCCTGCCCCTGCCCCTGTTGCTGCTCCTGCTTTCCTACATAACTCTAGAGAATCCTTTGCGTGCTGTTGCCACTTTAAAGATTTATTTTACCCTGTTGAATAGCTCTTGGCATGGGGTGTATTCGCATCTAAGCTTGGTTCTCTTTTTCTTGTTTTTCCAACAAATTCAACAGTTGAAAGCAAAGGAACAAGAAAGGATTTAAGAAATAATAATAACAATTATAAATAAAAAATTCTAATTCTTTTAAAATATTTGTAAATTTAATTTAAGTATATAGGCAAATAGAAGCTATTAGATGGCAAAGCAAATTTGCCAAGATTTATTTTTCAACAGTACTTTAAATTTGATGTTCCTTTTTGCTTTCTACTTCTTGCTTTTTGAAATAGGGTAGGTAACTCTTAGTCCAGCATGCTAAATTATTTTTTTAATTTTACATAAAATTAATTTCGTGTATTGTCTTGCTTTATTTCTTTCTGACAGGGTAACACCTAGTCTAGCTCTTCCAATTGACTTCTTTAGCTGCTTATTTCTTCTTCTTCTTCTTTGCCTTTACCAGTTGACAATTACGCCCCTTCCCCACCCTCACACACACACACACACACACACACACACACACATACGCACACGCGTACTGCAGCAGTGCTGCCAAATTGGCACAATTCCCGTTAAACTTATCAATTTGATGAGAGAAAATTTCGCACACACGAAACGTCCCAGCCGTAGCTCAACCTTCACTCCTTCCCCTCTCTCTCTCTCTCTCTCTCTCTCTCTCTCTCTGTCTACCTTGAGTTTGGTATTTTTTAACGCTAATCCATTAAATTGATGCTGATGGCAATTGAATTTAAGCTGCTTCGCACAGATTTTCCAAACGTATTTTACCTCAATGGCAGTTAGTGGAAGCATGAAATTGCGTTTCGATAAACGATAGACGCACATATCGATATATGTTGGGTATATATATAGCTTAAGCCTGACATTAAGTGCATGTTTACGTTTGATTTGTCAGCATAAATCACGCAACTGACAAACTGACAAAATGACAGAGGGGTAGAGAGGGGTAAAGAGGCATCTGAAGTGCCCACACACAGAATCGTCTATCGTATATCGTTATCTGGCGCTCTCTGACGAGACCACACACACACACACAGTCGAGTTTAAGTTTTCCATGTTTTTTCATTATTTATTGAAAAAAATGTTGTCTGTTACATAAATGTCCAAAATTAAGTGGAAAACACTTGAGTTTCCTCTCACTGACGTGTTGGAGCTGCCCCCAATAAAATATATAGAAAAGAAAAAAAACCAACAAAACAAAATATGGAAAACAAAGTTGAAGGCACGTGAGTTTCTCATATGCCTATCACTGAAGTGTTGATGTGGAATTTGATCTTGTGTTTTCTTTACTTTCTGCTCTCTCTCTCTCTCTCACTGTCTATCTTTTATTTTTCCGCTTGTTGCCTAAATAAACACTCGAACGATTAGAACAAGTGCTGGGTTACAGAAGTTCCTCTTCCTCTTCTTCTTCTGATTCTATTTTTTTAATAAAATAATTTGTAACATTTTTGTGTGACCGCTGACAATCTTTAACTTTGCTTTGGGGGCAGGGGTTGGGTTAGGAGGTAGGAGGTAGGAAGTACGGGGGTTGGCAATTCGTTGCGCTTGGCAAGGCCATATGTTGCCACGTTACAGCCCCCTTCTGCTGCCACACCCCTGCAGCTGTTGTTGTTGTCGTTGTTGCCAACTACTTGGGTTGTCCTTTTTTGCGCTCTGATGCTTAACTTTTCATTGTTATTGTAATTTGTTGCTGTTGCTGTTGCCTGGCCAGCATTAAGAGTTGTGCTGTTGTTGTTGTTGTTGTTGGGTTGCTTGCTGGCCAGCCTCATAATGATGACGTTTTTTGTACATACATACATATATATAGAAATACGGTTTTTTTTTTCTTGGGCAGCAACAGCTGTTGCTCGGACAACCGCCAGGATTTCAAGTAGCCAAACAGTTTTAAAGTGTTGCCTTGCGGTTGTGTATGAAAAAAAATGGAAAATGGAAAATGAAACTGAAAAAGTGGGCGTCAACTGGCTTTTGACTGTCTTTGCTTTTATGTGGGCTGGCAATTTAAATGGCCTTGAAGAGCTGGCTTTAACAAATTTTAAATGTACAGCTGGAAAAAGAGCTCATTGAAATAGTTACAAAATAAAAAACATGGATTTGAATTTCAAATTGAAAATTTTGATTTTATGATTTTTGCTTCTAGAAATTACAACAGTTGTGGGACGCTGTTGCTGACATATGAATTAAATGTTAACTTCTCTTAAACATTTCTAACCTTTTTGCTCATGTGTCATAAATCGTAGCACAACAAAAAAGAGAAGAAGAAGAACAATGCGCAACAATCAGTTCAAGTGTCAAACACTCAACTTTGAACACTTGTGCTGGAAATCCGTAAACCGCCCACTGACCCTCCCAACCTTCCCCCTTAAGCCACTTTACCCGCCACCCCAATTACATAAGGAAAGGCGCATTATTATTATTTGTGTTGTTGTTCGCATGCATACATAATGCAATAATTCAATAATTCAATAAGGCAACATAAATTTGTGACACCTAAAGAAAATCTCAACAGCTGTGGCATGAAAATGTAATGCAGGCTCAGCTCATTAGGCCTGCGAGGGAAACAGAAAGTGAGAGAGAGAGCGAGAGGGTTGCAACCCTAGTTTGTGTTGCATACATTTGAAAGAAATACAAAGCAATTTTTTTGGAACAGCTAAAAATGTTTTTTATTTATAAAACAAAAACTGAGAAATGAGTTGCAACCATTAAGGACTTAAAAAAAAGGCTAAAAAAGTCAAAAATATTTAAAATGTTTGACTAGATTTGTAAATTTATTTAAAATTTTTTGTTAAAAACATTTTAAAAAGTTTCGGCTTACAAAATTGTCATGTAATTTGTAAAATACAAACTAGCTATTTTATAGCTAAATTGTCAACACTTACCGGCATGGCCTGACAGACATCGCTCTCCCATTGCTGTTGTGCCAGCTGATCCTCGTTGCAGTCCTGTGGCACCACCGTATATTCGGCGAGGGCCGGCGGTCGCGGTGGTGGCGGTATCAGAAATTGTGGAGGCGGCGCCAGCGGCATTCCGGCGCACTCATCGCAATCGAACATGAAGAGATCCGCATCCATTATGGTATCCAACATTTTCCACATTTGCAGTCGTCTTTTTTACTTTTTGTAATTCTCCTTCTTTTTTGGTTGGTAGTTTTGGTTGTGTGTGTGTGTGTGGTTGTTGTGTGTATGTGAGTGCGAGTGTGACTTTTTAGAGATCTTGGACTGCGTGTCAAATGCGTTTCCTGATCGCTGTCATCGCTGGACAGCCGTCAAACGGCGGCGGTGCTGTAAAAAGGAATTGAAATGAAAGATTCTGATTAGTTAGGGATTAGAAACTGTACTGTGCTGTTGTCCTTGTTGTCCCGGCTGCCTGGACAACAGCTGGCGGCTGTTTTGTCTATTTGCTTCTCTCCCTTTTGTCCAACTGATTATCTGGCAACTCAAATACTCGGCACGTAACAGTTGCTTTTGACTAATAACTGACCTGATCCTGGTCACACTTCCTTTGGCACATGCAAAAAGTTTAGATATACCGTATACCCCCACATTTCATTTCACTTTCCCGGGGGTCGCTTATTTACACCCCTAAAAACTGCAACGATCCCAACGGCCTAACGTGTGCTGAAGTCCCTCCTGAACCCACCCCATTTTCACAGCCACACTGAATGTTAATTTTTATTGATTTTGCTTAATGCGTTTCTATTTTTTGTTCCTATTTATTTTTATTTGCTGTTGGCTTTCTACTTTCGTATCCTGTTTTAGCCCTTCCAATTTTATCACTGTTGCGCTAAATATACATTTTTTTTTTTTTCCTTTCGTTTTTTCTATACCTAAATCTGTCGCGTCATTGGCAATTGTTTTAACCCCTCTGTTGTCAGAGTTTTCCCTGTTGTTGGTTTTTTTTATGATTATTATTATCCTTTTGGCTGCGGTTCTGTTGTTATTTTTCACACATATGCTGACAAAATAATTGAGAAATTGCGTACAGTTGGATGGGAATTCTTCGCTCAAATATTATTAACCCTAGATCGAGTTTCAGTGATTATTTTGACTGACTGTTATCGATAGTAAGCAGATAAGTTATAATATAATTGGGTTATTCACATTTACACTTTGATTGGGCTAGTTTTGATTGTTTCGTGGTTGCATTGATTTTTTAAACAATCTGTTGTCGATAATTTTTGAAAATAATATCAATAATGAAAAAATGTTGACTGGCAAATAAAGTTCAAGATGATTACAATTTGAAATTCCTTTAAATTTAAATCAATATTTATTAAAGTTATCGATTATTGTGTGATAAGTTGTAGTATTGTTAATATTATATAATGGACTTTAAATTGATTACCTGTTCTACCTTTTATCGATAGCTGCCAGTAAAATAATAAAATCTTTGCTCAAGTTGTGAGATTGATAAATTCCAGAATGATTTGGATATTGGCATCAACTTGAGCTACTCGAGATTCCCCCGGACTTGAATCGATTTAATCTGCATATTATCGATAACTGACAGTCGCAACCAAATTGATTACATCAATGCAGTGGAAAATGAAAAGAAACAAGACAAGTTCGCAAGCGGAATCTTTTTGCCCGCAGTCCATGTGGATTACGTTGCGGCTTAAGCTCTGGCTGTCTCGCCAGTCTACGGCTACTTGACAGCCGGGAAAAACTCAAGAGCTGCTCAAAGGCTGCGTGGGGTAAACAGGGAAAGGCCAAGGAAAAAGGCGAGGAAAGAGGCGGGGAAGAGAGGCAAGCGGAGGCAACATATGTTGCCAGTTGGGCCATTTAATTAGCTGCACAGTGAGCTGACAGTTTGTCAGAGAGTGTGGCACTGACTGAAGAGAGACCGAGAGAGAGAGAGAGAGAGAGAAGTGGCAGGCAGGCAGGCAGGCAGGCCAAGCAAACTGATAAGATCTCAAAAGAAAAGAAGAAAAAAACTACAATTGTTGCTGTTGTTGTTGCTGTTGTTGCTGTTGTTGTTGCTGTTGTCTTGCAATCAAATGTAAGCCGCTGTTGACATTGGAGATTAAAAGATATTAAAAACGAAGACGACGAAGCGAATATCTGACACACACAATGTTGCATTTGGGGCTGAAGAAGAAGAAGAAGAGAGACTCCAACTCGAACTCCAAATAACACAATGACAGACAGACACAACAGACAACACTGACAGAGAGCGAGAGAGAGATAGAGAGAGAGAGAGAGAGAAAATACACACACAAAACATGTCAAAGATGAAATGTTGCAAGGAAAATTGAATTGAATTGAATGAAATTGAAACGAAGTCAAACTAATAAATAACAAAAAAATATATAATAAAATAAAAAACAACAAGAGTTAAGACGCGACTGAAAGATGCCCTGTAGACAGCACTGAATGTGATACAATATCTAATTATAATAATAAAAATATAAATAGTTATATGTTTATGAGTTAAGATGTTTCTAATTGAAAATATTTTCAAAAGCCCCAGATACTTAACAATTTTATTAGGATGGACTTATTCTTGTGTTCTTAAAATTAGTGTTTAGCTTAACTTAGAGACGGTTTAAAACTTGATATTATATTTTTAGAGCGCTTTTACGCCTTTTTGAAGACTTTCCAACCTTATAGGGTAAACAAAAAGGAATAATAGGTAGCAGCATTGCAATATAGTGAATTTAAACAGCAAAATGCAAGCAGCGACTGCACAATTCCAAGCAAAAATCTCAACTTAAAGCTTTAGTTTTTGTGTGCTTTGTTATTTTGGTTTTATTATTTCGACTCTATTTTGAAAATCGATTGAATTGTCTTGCTTGGCGCGTAACTGAAACTGTCTGCTGATTAGCTTTTGAAGCGGCCCATTAAAAGCGCTGCAAGACCCCAAAGGAAAAAAAGTCAAATAATGAAATAAATCGTGTTGAAAAACTTCAACTTGGCCAAAATCAAGCAAAGAGGTGGAGGAACGAAGGAAGAAAGGAAGGAAGGAGGAGTAAGGAAAACAGACGAGACAACGAAATCGATTTGTTTCCAGATTAAGTCTGGGACGCATTCAAAGGTTCTCCTGGGACGTTGCTTGGAGTCCGACGAAGCGTAAAACGGAAATGTTATGGACGCGCCAAGGAAGCGCAAATGGAAATCAAATGTACGACAGACGAGTCCGGCTGAAGGTGAATCGATGGGGTAATTAGCGGGAGGGGAGAGTGGCGCACGGGCATTGTGATAAGAGAGAAAAATCAAAGTGAAATGCTAGCAATTAGATAATTGGCTTAAAGTTGGGGGGCCAACTACTTGAAGACAGCTGAGAGATGGCAGATAGCTGAGAAGAAGCACTCAAGGATTTGAAATGGGAGGCCTACACTCGAGGACTCAACCCCCTTTCTTTCGATAGAGTTGTCCAATTACAGCGGAGCAACCCTTTTTCTTTTTTGATGGAACTAGTTACAAAATGCACTTACTAACCACTTACTTTCTCAGCACTTTCACCCGTAGCTGATTTATGTGTCTTATAACTGACAACTTGGCACTTGAAAAAACGAAAAAAAAAAAAAAAAAACAACAGCTGTCTGCAATTTAATTGAATTGTTCTCTTCGACATTTTCAATTGCTCTATTGGAGAGATATCAAAATTAGCTGGACAATTGTCCAGGGGTTGTATTCGGCTTCTACTACCTTTCCTTTTTACTTGTGTATATTTTCATGTTTTCTTTTTTTGCCATGCATTTAAATGACTCAATCGTTGGTTTATATTGAAAAGCCAAACCACGTTTTGGGTCAGCAACAGAAACAGAAACAGAGACAGAAACGCAGGTAAGAGAAACACATTTATTAGCTACAATGATAAATGTTCTTTCCAAGGATCGACAGCTAGCAGCTAGCTCCATCCCTCTCTCTCTATCCCAGTTGCTGCTATCTCTGTTCCACTGTCGCGACGTCTGAACGTGTAATTTTAATTCGTTTTGGGCATTGCCAGAGAGGTAACTGATATGGGTGCAGCTCAGGTAGTCCCAAAAAAAAAACATAATATAGTCGCAGAGAAAACCCCGAACTGCATTCGGCATTGAAAATTGAGACATTTGATGTAGTTAGTAGTTTTTGGTCTTTGAGCAAACGATAAGTGTTATGGGCGCTGCGGGATAACAATTTCCAATATGTGGAACAAATGTAACAGGCCAAGGAACGAGGCTAGTAAAATACATATGTATATCTATATATTGCAAATTGCTAAGGGGCATTAGAGAAGGCAACTTTGGGATGATAAAGGGAAGTGAGTGATTATAAATTGTGAAGTAGAATAGTATAATTATAATATAGAATGATATATTATGTTATAATTAGTATAAGTATTTAGAAAAGGGGACAATAAAGCTAGCATACTCTAACCAAACTAACCGCAATAAAAAGTGAAAATAAAAACACGATATACTCAAAGCTCACTTGAAATATATTAATATATTATAATATTGGACATTATTCTAAATTTTGATTCTCGTTCCTCATCAAATAATTTGGGAATTGCAATCTTTTAAATTACTATAAAATTTAAAAATATATTGAATAGCAAAAATGACCACAAGAATATCTGTAGATAAATGAAAATTTCAACAAAATCCTAATATTTAATTTAAAGAAACCCTAAAAGAATATTTGCCAGAAAAAAAATAAATGTGCTTAGACAAGTGGAAAATGTTTTGAAATTTCCACTCAACCAATTCTTATTGTTTCTGCAAAACTAAACAAAAAATAGACTCAAGCTTTTATTTATTTTATTATATTTTGGGCGTTGCTTTTGGACTATAAATGCAAGCAAATATTTAAAATTTGTTTTAGACAAAAACTTATACATTGCAAAGTTTTAGTCTAAGCTGAGCTCTCTCCCTCTCTCTGTCTTACTCAGAGTCGCCCCAAAGCAGGCTACAAATTACCCAAAAATCTTAGCCTCAAACGCATAAAAATAAGTACGAAATAAGAAGAAGATGATGATGAAGAGGAAGGGGAAGAGGAAGCGGCAACTTTCGCCTTAGTTTACATATCATTTATTATTTGTTGTGCTTGTCCAGTCATTCGAGGTGTTTTTTTATTTTCTTTTTTTTCTTTCGATGGGGTGGGGGGCAACAACTAACATAGTCACGCCCCGTGTCCCTCTTGTGCCGCCCTCCCTGCGGCCGCATTACGCAAAACTTTTAAATAAAGCAGCGCTCGTCTCGTTGAAGCAGGCAGAAGAAGGAGAAGCAGAAGGAACAGCAAGAAGTAGAGGCAGAGGCAGTTGACGGCCATGTCACATCAATGTCACTCAGCATTAAGAGTGAGCAGGAGCGGGAGGGGGGGGGGCAGAATTACAGTAAGCATGTCCTGCGACGGCTGTGATAAAGTTTGTTTTCTTTGCGTTCGCTTCTCTCTCTCTCTCTCTCTCGCGCTCTCACTCACTCTTTCAGTGGGCAGCTGGGCATGACAACAAAAAAACGGCGGCATTTACCTACCCCCCATCTGCTCCTCTACTCCCCTGTCTTGTAAGTCCTGCCTTTTTTCACGGCTTTCGCTTTTTTTTTGCGCTGCGGCCCTCGTGCGAGAAAATTACAAGCGCATAACAAATATTTTGTTTTGAGATTTTTTTCTTTTTCTTTTCTTCATTCTGGCTTTCATTCCTAACACAAATTTTTTTTGTTACAATTTTCGCGTGCGTTTTGTTTGTACATTTTATACTTCTTCATCTTTTGGAGTATTTCATTTTTTACGTTTTTTTGTTTCCTTGCATTTGGCCTATTTGCATAAGGTGCTTAGCGAGTGTTTTTTCTAAGCCGCTTAGCATATGGCAAACAGACACAATTCAATGAGCTTCAAAGCACAGCTGCAGTCGTTTGCTTTTTCACTATAATTCACAATTGGTTCTGGCACTGTCTACTGTTAAGTAGTCAAGTTATTTTTAACTATACATCAATTCCCACGCCGATGACTTTAATAAAGCCATTACAAGTCACAAGTTTTGTTCAACTCCTTCAGTCACAATTTATGTGTCAACTACAAAAATTACTATACAAAATATATTTCAGCTTAAGCAACGCGCTGGGCATACTAATTAGGGAGGGAGGGACGAGAAGAGAAAGAGAGATTGAAAAACAAATAAATTTGAAAGCAAACAGCAAACGGAAATCCTGTGAGCCTTTTTCAACCAAAAAAAAAAAAAAAACAAAAAGGTAAACATGTGTAGCAGTTAATTCTGAATAAAACGTGTGCACAATTAAAATTCAATTTGAACCTTAGTTCGGTTCCACACTAATCTGTATCCACAAGATACATTTTTCCACACTTGTGCGCTGGTTCTGCATTTGGCAGCACTTTTCATCTTCTTTTTCATTTATTTTTTATTGCGTAGGCTGACAGGCTTGAGATTGAGTTATTATTTATCTGCTGTGCAGCCCCGTTAAACAGCTCATTTAACGCCTGTGTATCTGTCGGATACTTGTATCTTGCCGATACACGAGACTCGTTTTTGGCACAAATTTATGAGTTATGTGCCTTGAGTAAATAACCCAAAGGATTAAGGCGTGTAAATAACACAAGAAAGAAAAGAAGCAAGAAAAATAATCAACTTGTGGAGAGTTACTGAACTTACTGCACTTGTTGCGCCTGCCACATTTGCTAATCATTCCAACAAATTTACTTAAAAGCAGAAAAAAATGGGAAGAGGGAGAAAAGGGAGAAAAGGGAGACAACCAAGTCAAACAAAGGTGTGTGTTCATTTGTTGCTTAAACTCATAGATGACACAAGTGCCTGTGTTTTGTTTATTTTCTTCTCTTTTTGTCTACACTTTTTCTATTTGGTTATAATTAAAGCTTTTGTCGGCGCTTTTGTTGTTGTTGTTGTTGCTGTTGTTTTTCGTATGCCGCCAAGAATCGCCGAGAAATGAAGAAAACATTTCAAAGTCTTCTAGATTCTAAATATGATTTGTTTACGTTTCAGTTGCGTGGTTTTTAGACAAACTGAAGAGTTGTGGCACACAGATAGAGATAGAAAGCGAACTTTAGCTTTGGGTAAATGCATTTTCATTATTATCAATTGTCTACAAACTCTGAATCACAGTTAAAAGCACACTTGATTTATATCATTATTAATGCTTGCACAGTTGTTTCTTATTGTTAAACCCACTGTGGAATATCTATTGAAAAATATATACACAATTATTTGATTATTGTAATTTTAATTATTTGAATTTTTTGATTTCCCTATCTTGCTTTCTTGTAATATAATATAGATTCTAAATCATTTTGATGTATCTCGTATTTCTTAGATTTTTAGGTTTAATAAATTTCATTATTTTCAATCTCATTTTGCTCATTAAAAAATAACAAAATGATAGATATGTTATCTATAAAAAACCGATCTTAAAATATCTCAAAAGTTTTTAGCTAATACTCATTGTAAATTCTTCCATCAAAGTTGTTAAAATACCTTCGTAATCTAGGATAGTTTATGGATAAGAAATAATCTTTGAATATTTGTTTCATATAAAATATTAAACATTTCTTTATTTTCAATATGTTATCGATAAATACAACTTGCAACCGTTTTACAGTTAGAGTTGCGGTAAAGCTTAAACGCTAATCTGCAACTGGGTGGGGGAGTGGGGCATTGTGGCATTGAAGCTGCTCGGCTGATAAGCTTTTCTTCTTGTTCATCTCGACCCACTCAAGAATCGAGTTTTCACTCGCCCACTTTTTAATCTTAATCCACTGGGAAAAAAAACCCCTCTCTTTTAGACTCAGCACCTAACGGTAAGTTCAAAATGCCTGCACTTGTTTTTCTAGCTTTTATTTGTTTTTGCCAGCCATCAGCATTTTATTCCACGCGCTGTTTTTGGGAGGCTTTGAAAAACTTACCCGCTGTTTTTTACTGTCCTCCACCAAAAAAACAAAACAAAAACAAAGACAGCAAAATAGCTTAAAAAAAAGCTTGCTGTTGCTGTGGAATTTGTTTTGTCGCGAGTTTTTTATTTAATTAAGATCAATCCAATTATCAAGTATAATTATGTTTATTAAATCTTTTTAAGAACACAATTTATCCAAATATATTTTGTTGTTGATATTTTTTTCTTGAACACGTTTCCTTTTCTTTTGTGTTGGTTTTTAATTTGTTGCACTTATTGTTGTTATTTGCTATTTATTTTTGTTTGCACTTTTCACACAATTGCATTTTGAGAAATCTCGTCATTCACATTTCACGTCAATTAAAAGTTTCGTATTCGGTATTCGTTCATTCGTTCAAAATGTTGTATTACACGCGAGACGCACACGTCCGTTAGCGGCGACTGCGAGTCAGAAACTGAAACTCAAATACAAAACGAGAGCCAAGCAGCAGCCAAATGTTGCCTGCCAGCGCCTGCACGCACACACACACACACACACACACACACACACATAGGCACGCAGCATTGCGCTCGCATGTTCAGACACGCTCGGCTCGCATTTGTTGCTGTGCAACATTTTCTGCGTTCGGTTCATTATGCTACGTAAATGAACGCCACCTACGCTCTCTCGCACTCGCTCTCCCTGTGCGCTCTTTGACATTGCAGTGAACAGTAAACAGTTGATTTTGAGCGCTGCTGGGCGAATGTGTTTTGTTGCTGCCGCAAATTTGTAACGTTTCTTTTTCGATTTTTAGCTGGCTCCAAATTTTTTTTTGCCCAAAACCCATGTTTATTATTCGTTTCTTTTCAGCGGTCTCAAATTACGCCAACGCATCGAAATTTTCTGCATTAAAAAGCTGTTTTTTTTAAATTGACAACTTGTTAAAAGTCAGACAATTTTATAATTACAAAATAAATAAATAAACGAAATACAAATTAAATTAGCACTTTTAACAGACTTTGCATCTAGGCAGAACTTTGACTTGGGCGGGTTTCCGATTTCCAATTTTCAATTGATAATTGCAAAAAAGACAAAAAGGCAATGAAATTAATCTGATTTGGACTAGAAATAACGTTTTTGTTTCAAAATTTATTGTGATTAATTTTTGAATAATTGTTACTTGTACGTTTTCAATAAAATTAAAAAAAAAAATATTACATAATAACAATATTTCAAATACAATGATTTGTTTATTAAGTGTTTAAAAATGCTTTGTCATTTTTTTAAATCCATTGCTTAAATAATTTTTATATTATTTTCTAGACTGATTAAAATTAATAAACGAATAAGAAGTGTTTTATATTCAAGTCGAATGCAAAGCAAAATCAAATTTGAATTGCCGAGCATTTTGTAATTATCTAGCGGACACTGTATTACAGTTATAATACGCAGCTGTTTTTATGTTCATTTCTAACAAATCCCTAGACGGATTTTACCTCGCAAAAACAGACAGCAGCTAAAGCCAATGACGAATATGCAACAACATCAACAACAACAACTAGCAACAACAACAACAACATGCAACAGCATCTCCCACAATATGATGATCAAGGTCAATGTCTCGCACTGCGCTTTTCCAGCGCGCGTTTATTTCGTTTTTTTTTTTTTTGTTGTAGTATTCAGTTGCTGTTTTTCTTCTTCCGTTTTGCAGCATGTACAATTACAACTACAACATGAGACCGGCAATTCGAAATTCGAACTTCGAAAATGAACGCGCTCTCACTTCGGCGCCCTGCTCTCTTTATCTCTCTCGTGTTGCGCTCATGTTGGCAGCATGTTGCTAAGCGCACTGCATGTTGCTGGCGCTGCATTTTGTTTGGGTTTTTTTTTTTCTATACAATTTTTGTGTTTACGCATTTTTTTCGCACCTTTTGCAGGGCGCTGTTTACTTTTTACTTTCACCTTCAGCTGCACTTACCTACCACACCCCCCCCCCCCTCCACAGCTCCTTTCACTCTCTTGTTTTGTTTATCAACATTTTTTAGTTTATGTTTATTTTCAATGCAATTTTTTTCATGCTGCCACTCGTGTCTGGTGTTGAAAGGAGAGTGGGAAGGAAATTTATACAGTTTAGTTTTTTTTTTGGAAATTCCTAATAAATTGTTGGGCTGTCGACAGCAACAAAAATAACAACAACAACAACCGAAACTTAGTCAAAGTCGCGACCCCATCAAAGAGTTAAACCCCCAACCCCCCCTCCACCACTCACCACCCCCCTTCCTATGAGGGTCCTAGCTGGCACCCGAGGTTTGCGGCTTGCCTCAACTCATTAGGCGCGTCAAGTGAAATATTTGCTGTTCCTGTTGTTCTTGTTGTTGCCACATGTAGAGCCTTTTTTTTGGGGGGCATCCACCAACCAGCAGGCAGCTGAAACACATTAGCAACTCATTTCATGCAGCAGGCCGCAAATTAAAGGCGCATTAGTGAATCGGCCCCGTCCCTGCCCCAGAAGAGGGCGCGGCTGCGAACAACTTTCAACCGCAGCAAGAAAACTAAAAGAAAATTCTTAAGAAAATTTTCAACAAATGCAAATCTAAAACTAAAACTGTTAAATGTATCTGAGAGATACAAATGTATTTGTTAGCTGCAAAACTATATGATATTCACAATTCTGGCTGTAAAATATAATACATGTATGAACATAATATAAATCCGACAAAAGTGAGGCACAGATGTATCTCAAAGATACAAATGTATCCAAAAGATACAATTCTAAAATCTCTAAAATGAATAGGAAAATAAATAAACAAGTGCATACCGAACATTAATATCTTAACGATATAAATGTATCCATAAGATACAAATAAAATATGTATATATGTAAATATAAACAACACAAATAATTTTACAAATCATTTTTAAAATATAAAAAATAAAATGAATAAATAAGTATCTCAAAAAAACGTGTAATAAATATGAATTGGAATCAATTATAAATAAAAAATGTATTTTAAATGTGAAAGCTTTCAAATATTTAAATAAAAGGAATTTCTGGATCTATTTTTAATATGCACAATAATCTCAAAGAATGCACAGATGTTGAATTTCAATCGAAAAAATTCAGATTATTTCTGTTAGGTAAAAAATGTTGTTTAAATGTCGGTTAAAGGTGAAGCGGTAGTCAAGGGTATAAAATGTAGCTAATCTCAAAACTTTAAAGCATATCTAAAGTTAAATGGTTTCTAAAACAACAAAAAAGATAGAAATGTAGCTTGTATCTTGTATCTTGAGCGATATAAAGTTGTGTTACTGAAAGTTACAAATCTCGCTCGGCTGGCTAATTAGTCATCCAGTTGTCCTTTTCATGTGGCACCACAAGCACACACACACACATAGACAGAGAGAAAGATAGAGAGAGAGAGAGGGGCAGAGGCAGCCTCGTGCTTTGCAGTTATAATAATTAATAATTCCAGGGATAATCCGCATGTTTGTCAAAGTGATATGACCCAAAAAATGTTTGCGAAACTCATCATACAAAAACACCTAGGAAGAGATACACGCACACACAGATATAGATTTAAATATGTATGTGTGTGTGTGTGTGTGTGTGTCGCCTGGCCCAAAAATAAGCCAAAGATGTTTGGCCGCTGGCAACCCAACAACAACAACAACAACAATGAGAAATACATCTGCATAAATACTTATGAATTCATGTTGTTGTTGTTGTTGCTGTTGTTTAGGTGGTGTGTTCTGGGTTGGGGGGTGGTTGCACAGTTTCTAAACAGTAGGTTATAATTGTATTATACTTTCGACACACACACACATACACACGCGCACCCACACATTCATCTGTATAAAGTAGGATACCTTTGTATCTCATTGTTAGCAAGCGAACAATTGAATAGTTTTACACATGCATATATATAGGTATTTACATGTGTGTGTGTGTGTGTGTATTTGTTGCTATTGCTAGGGGTTACCATTTATTGAAATCTTTTCAGTTCTACCTTTATATATGTCAGCTGCTAATCAATTTTTGCACTAAAAGATACTTTGAATTAGTAGAACTCAACTATAGATATTGCCAGTTTTAATATCTTTAAGATATCTATTTGCAATTCAGATGTTCTCACGGATGCCACGATATTTGCAATCTTTCATATCTGTTAACTTACTGTAACGATTTCAATTGTATTTATCATCATCTACTGCAAATAAAACACTCATTCTCATGCTCATAAAAATCGCATCATTTATCTTGACAAATGCACACACACCCCAAATAAAATATTATCTAAAAGCAATCGAGTTCAAGTTCAAACCTCATGTAGTTAAATAACTAAAGATAATCTCTTTAATGTGCAGCAACAGCAACAACAACAACAACAACAAGAACACTTTGCTTACAGATAACAATTGTCATGCTGTTATCCCCATGTCCCCAAACACCCCCCTTGCACACAGCTGCCCCACCCCTTTGGAAACCATGTGCCAATTTCAAGTGCAATTATAATTTTTGTTTGTCATGCAAAAACAATAACAACAATAAAAGAAGCAACGACAAAAATGAAAAATACACAGCAAATATTCTGTGTGTGTGTTTAATAAAGGGGGGAGCGGGTGGGAGCAAGGAGCAGACAGGTTGTAGTTGGGTGGTGTTCCTCTTGTTGTTGCTGTTGTTGCTGTAGTCATGTGTCACGCCCACAATCAAAGTGGGTCACACACAAAAACAGACAGACAGAAATTCCGACAAAAAGACAGACCGCAACGACTGTTACAATTTGCATATGCAGCAGTGTGTATGTGTGTGTGTGTGTGTGTGTGTGTGTGTATTGAGGTGTGTGTGTGTACATTCAGAAAAAAATATGCCCTCGAATTTGGAAAATAGCAATAAAACATAAATTTTTAGTTTTGTATTTTTGTATCATTTAAATTTACGAAAAAAATTTCATAAAGGTAGAAACTCCTTTATAATAATAGTATATCTCATTTATTTAGTTACTTCAGTAATACAATATATTTATAAGAAATTTATTTCTAAATGGTATAAATATTTTTTTTTTATTTCAAAAATACTTTTTATTTTAATATTTTACACTGTAATTTGGTATTTGAAGTTATTATTTTTTAAATTTTAAAAAATGTATCAATTATCTTACACTATTTGATTTGATTATTAGAATTAACTTCTTTTCCTGTAACATTATTTTCGCTTTTTTTTGCAGAGTGTACCTTGCTGGTGTCCTGCTGACACTGCCCTACCCCCACACCCTTTCGCACCCCTCTGTCATGACTTTACCGGTTATTTCTTTCCTTGCCCAGCTAGTCTAATAAATTTGCGTTGAGGGCAAAGGAACGGCCAGCAAATCGCCAGCTAGAAATATGCAAAGTCACACGGCGAACAGCAGGATATATATGTGTATGCCCAGGATATACGTATGTACATATATACTATATATATGTGTAATGCTCGTAAATCAGCGCCCAACTGTGTGAGCTGAGAGTTAAGAATCGAGAGTCTCCAGAGACTCCAGAGACTGCAGAGAGAGAGAGAGCATTGCATTGTCCTTCTGTGTGTCCTGTGAGTGTGTGCAAGTATTTCTAGCATATTTGCCAATGGCTTTTGCTTTTCACGCTGTCTTCTGTTGCATTTGCATTTGCATGCAAGCATGCATGCATATATCCTTGATACGCCTTTGTCGTCCTGGCATTATTCTAATATCCGAATATCCGAGTATCCAATGTGCCGCAACTTTTACAGCTCGATCTGGCGACCTCGAGATATGCGGCACCCTCATTTGCATATTGTGTTGCAAGTGCTATACACAGCTACCCCTCCCCCTACCCCTTCCATTTCCTCTCCCTTTTTGGCACACATTCGCTTTGTGGCTGTAATTAAAGGTGTTAATGCCGTTGATAATTACACACGCCTCACACGCCACAATAGCAAACTTTTGGCATTCAAATTGCGTTGGGCCCAAGGACTTCCTACAAGCACCACCCAACCAACCAACCAACCAACCAACCAACCAACCAGCCACCCACCCAGTCACTCCACTCCTTGCCCAGCCTGCAGCTATCGCATTGACCATAAATTTGTGGGGCCAGCTAAAGCGCAAGCAGGAAATATTTTATGCCCGTAAGTAGTGGCTATTTATGGCCATTTGCCAGAGACAATCGTGGGCCTCATTTCACTAGGTCAACCCAAAAGAGATGACACGGAGAAAGGCGTATGGCGAGAGAGAGAAAGGAGCAAAGCATACCTGTAGATATAGTATACAAATAGTACAGATAGATACTGGTCAGCTCTGCAACTTATAGATAATATAATGATAATATACTCCACTCAGGATAAAATATACACTTGTACTTGGAAAATCGCAACATTTTTGGCTCCTTAGAAAACTCATTTCTACATTCACAGTTTCGTCTTTCTAGGATCCAGGTCTATGATTTCTCAAGATACATTACAGCTTAAGGTATTTGTTATAAATTAAAGATCACTATCTAAGTTAATCTTCAGCAAATATATCAGAAAACTTGAGGATTTCAATTCAAATTTGTTCAGTATAATTTACAATCACTTTGCAAATTGAAATATAATTGAAAAATGAACATCAAACGGAATTTAAGGATTTCTGCTTTGGCAGGGAACAAACTAATTTCGCCATATGAAAATAGTACCTAACGTTTTTCCATTCACTCTTTCATCTTTTCTGTTAAACTACACTTTAGCTGGAAAATATTTAAAACACTCGCATGTTAATAATTAATGTATCAGTTTCAATGAAATTTGGCTAAGAGCCACCTGTTTATTAGCACCAGGACAAAACATAAATCGCTAAAGGCGTTACAGTTGCTCATATCCCACCCCCCCTTCACCACTTGGGCCCTTGTCCACAAAACTATTTACAGTTCATTGGCCTTGGGTGGGAAATGGGAAATTGTGTGTGGACCGCCTGTGGCAGCCACATATGAAATTACATGCGAAAACAGAGTTGCCCTTGGACCCCGCTAAACACAGCAAAAGCAAAATAAAAGAGAGAGCGAGAGTGCAGCGGGGAGAGAGTGAGAGAGTGAGAGAGTGAGAGAGAGAGAGAGAGAAAACCCATTACACGCAGTCATGTAAACTAATTTAAAAGGCCCACAAAATCACCACCAAAAAATAACAAAAGACGCTGATGGGGGTACAAACTAAGCACAGGGTTACCAACACCCCCCAAAAAAAAAACACAAAAACACCAACAACAACAGCAAGTGTCAGGGTTGACTTTGCTAATGAAGAAAAAGCAGCTGTCAGCTGTGCATTACAAGCCTGCGCCAAAGAAATTGCAAAAACTACGAAATTCAATCACTCCCCTCCCCCCTGCTCTGTTGGCTAACTCCCTCGCATATCCCTGTTCTCTGCTGGGTTCGAATCCACCACCGCCTGAAAAACCCCCTTCTCACTGCTTCCAACTGCAGGTCAAAGGCGTTAATGCACATTTGTCGGACAACAATAACAACAGGCGGCAGCAGGAATGGGAATTTGGAGTTGGGGTTGGAATTGGGGTTGGCGTTGGGGTTGGAAAGGAGCGGGACTTGCTTCTAGTTTTGCAATTGCTAGCGTTCTCTAACAAGTGTCTCCGACTTTGGCAACAAAGTGTGAGAAAGACAATTTATGAAACTGTCCTCCCAATAACAACAACAACAACAGCAACAAAAAAAAGGGACTACAAAATCAATGAAGAAAAATGTTGCAAGCAGCTCGAAGAAAAAAACATGTGAGAAAGCTATTTCGGTTAAGCCGATGATTAAATACCCTAGCTGATATATAAAGAAAGTACAAGTTTCATTTTATGACTGTTGAATTTATTGAATATTAATTAAATTGATGCAGTTTATATATATTGGGCTTTCAATCTAACTGGTAATAGTTTATATATATTGCACAACAAGTTTTAGCTAGTTTTCTGGGATTATGGTACAGTCCATATAGCATTGTTAGTCCAAGCATGTCAAAAATTACAATATTACAAAATTTAGAACCAAGAATATTATAGTACTGACTAAAAAACCTTCTTAAAGGAAGATATCATTGTCCAGTCAGGTTGATAATTACAGTTTCATAATTCATGCCAACTTTTCCCATATTTCCTTAAAAACAAATGAATGAATTAAATTGTAGTAAATGTAGGATTATAACTAAGAAAACAATTAAAAACAGTTGGTTCTGACTTCTTCAGAAACGGGTATATTAAAACAAAGTGAACAGAAATAACTAATGGAAACAAATTAATTGAGGAATAATGGCATCTTCGTATTTATATGTACAGATTTCTCATAATACAGAACAGATCTAAACAGAATTTGTTACGAAATCTCTACCAAAATGATAATACCCTATGCAAGAGTATAAAGCTGGGAGTCAATTGTGTGGGAGGGAGAGAATTCACAAGGCAACAAAGTCACGGCAAAATCAATTGAAAGCAAATTATAGTTGCTGCAGTTAGATAAGCAATGGAGCAACAGCCCAACCCATGTCCCAACCCCCAATCCGAAGACTCCACCCTCGGGATACACCAACTGAGTAACTGAGTTATGGCCCAAGTGTGAAATTGAAGTCGGGCAGCTCTTTTACCATTTTTTTTTATGTTTTCTACTCGCCCGATAAAGTGATGGCCCGAGGCGGCAGGACAATTTAGCTGAGCAAAGGACAACAAGTTTTTGGGTCAATTTGCCAGTGCAAGGAGAAATCTGAGCCAAAGGCGAGCACAAAGGAGCAAAGCTTGATAGGTTGGGGAGTTGGGCGACAGTCTGAGAAATTGAGCTCAAATCTGATGATGAGCTGCATTTGTAATTATGCCAGGCAATTAAACGATTAAGCCAAGCGCCAAATGGAGCAAGAGCTGCGGAGTCCTGACTGGCCGACGGAGATGTGTAGAGGTGGGGGGACAAGTGTCTAGGATTCAGAGGGTGGAACCTGTAACTAATTAAAGTGAAACTTGGCATAGTGAAGATGTGAACAGTAAGACGATTGTGGCAGGAAAGTCTTGTAAAAATAGAAAAAGATGAAAGAAATTCTATAATTAATAAAAATAATAACTTGATATTATAGAAGAATAAAAACTATAGAACCGCTGCAGCGAATGTAGAAAGATAGATACAAGTTAATAGATAGATAGAAATCAGATAAAGCGAATATCGAAAGATAGATACAAGAGTCAAGTGAAGAAAATATAGGAAATAACCCTGGGAAATAATAAATAATAATAAACTATAATATATTTCATACTTAGAAATAACTTACTATATTTTGAAGACTTGAGTGAGGAGAATTTACAAAATCAAATAATAATATAATATTGAACATTTGAAATGAGTTTCAATCAAAACAACAGATGTAAACAAAACAAAGATATACAAAAATATATATTTAATGTAATATTTAAAATGAAAAGTAAGTAAGGAAAGTATGACAGCTATAGGAACTTGGCCAACGACTATAGAATAAATAGAACAGACCTTAAAGAAAATATTATGAATTATGATATATATGAAATCAACTTATGATATTGACCACTTTAAGCATATATAGTATATATTATATACATATACACACAATGGTCCAAAGTTTCCGATTGTCGCCAGTTGGAGAATCCTTTAGCCTAAAGCAATTGCTTTGTTATGCGTGTGGTAAATAGTTGCACACTACGCTTGATAATGCCACCACTGTTGGTCATGCTCTGGCTTCGGTTAAACCCGCTTCCTCCCAAGACCAATTGGAAAGACAAGACAGCTGGACAGAGGGGGGAAAAAGGACACTCTGTTAGGCTACAAGTTGCAAGTGCGAGTTTCGTTTCGTGAAGGATCAAGCAAAAACTTTCATTTATGTGCAACGCATGGCCATAAAACTTTTGTTGTGGGGTGGGGGGTAAACAGAACCAGACCGAAAAAGTCGGAAGTTGCGAAAAGTGCGAGTGCTTGCTGTCGCTGAGGGGAGATGTAAGGGGAGGAGCTGCAACTGCAGCTGGCAAACATATTTGGCAATGCGGAAACGGAAATATTCGCACCATGCGGAGACAACAACAGCAATAAGAACTTTGGGCCATTTCAACGGCTGACAAGAGTTGGAGTTAAAGCCCCAACCCTCAGCTACCCCCCAACCCCTAGCTTCTACCCTCAATCACAAACTCATTGCTCGGACCACTCTCACAGCTTGTCAGTACTTTTGCAGGTTTGTCAGTTTCACGTCTGTCCCCTGTCTCTCTCTCTCTCTCTCTCTCTTTCTCTGCTTTGGCTTTTCTCTGCTTCTACGCCTCGATTCCCATCTCATCTCGTATTTCGTATCATTTCTCCTTTTTTTTTATATTTGTACATATTTCTAAATGCATTTTTGTTGTTCAATTTCAAACTGCGTCTGCAATTTTATTTGCAGCTTCCTTTTCTATCCACCCAGTGCCCAGTTCTATCCTTTTCTTTTATTTTTTACTTTTTGCTAGAGACTTTTGTACCCTGTAGCCACAGAAGGGTGGAAAATGGGATATAATCATTTTGTAAATATGTATGTTATAGGCAAAAAGAGCTTTATGTTTTACGATAGACTCAAAATTCAATCTTTCCTGCCCAACTATGCATACGATCCCAGGAACAAGCCGTACTAGAGTTACTAAATTTAGTACGTTGCTTTGTTTAATATTTTTAATATAAAATCCACTATTGCACTAAAACAATATTAACGAATTTCTAACACACATTAAATATAAAGCCATTATATTGTTTTATATTTTTAAAATATTTTTAACAATTGGATTATAAATACTAAAATGAATCAATGAAAGACTTTGTCACGTTGTGATTTTTAACCTGGCTACGGGGTGAGTTCTAGTCGTGCATTCTTGTCTATGTTATTGGCTCTATGATAACATCTACATATGCATTAAATTTTTTAAAATTTGCATTTTAAAATATGTACTTAAATTATTTAAGAACTCTTCGGAGTATTGCTATTTTTACGTGAAACCTTATAACAGGGTATTTTCAAGTCGAGCTAGCACACCGTATTTTTTGCCGGTTTCTTTGACCGCATTGAAAATACGATAAGCAAAGTTTTCAGGCACGGCTTGCGGTTTGAATTGTTAGATATTTGAATCTAATTAGGATATAATGACACTTTTTTCCACTCTCTTTCGTTACCGCTCTCTCTCTCTCCCTTTCTGTCTCTTTCTTACTCTTTTTATCTCAATGTCTGACCAATTGCAAGTTTTGAATCACAAGATTTAAGCTTGAAACAGTTTTTTTTAAAGCTGCGACGCTTATTTTCAGCTTTGTTTTTAACTCAAGCATAGTTTTATTTTATTTTTGCATTATCATGCAAATTTTATGTTTTTGTTGTTTTTGGGAAAAAACTTTCTTGCTTAACAATTACATATTTTGAAGAACCTTTTGCTGAAAGAAAAGGAAATAACTGCCTGCCATCAATAAAATGCAAAAACTTGGCCAAACAAGCGAAATGCAGAAAGGGTGCTGTGGGGAAGGGGGAAGGGGGGAAGCGGACCGCCTGCTGCGCCAGGGTTGCCATTATCACAGCAAATGCTGCCCGCTTTCAGTGTCAGAGAAAGAGAGCGAGTGAAGGGGATGGGGGAGGGGGACAACAAAAAATTGAATAATTAAATTAGAAATTGCCACTGGCTGTCGCATTGAACAACAAAAGAGTGCCAAATTGGCTGCCAAGAACTGACACACACAGAGAAATATAGATAGAGAGATGGAGAAAGAGAGCGAGCGAGAGAGAGGGAGAGACAAAGATAGAGAGTTGTCTCCTTTTGTCGCATGCTGCTGTTGTTGTTGTTGCATGTGTTTCTGTGACTGACGCATGCAAAAATTTCCGCATTGCAAAAAGTGATGGGGCAAACACTGGCGAAAAAAAAGTGACAGCTGCTCTGATGGCCTCCAAAGTTGAAGGAGTAAAGCAGGGGCTAAGCAAGGGGGGTAGGGGGGAAATGAAAACACTTTTCGCGTGTAGCGTGATTTAATTAAATTTGTTACATTTTCAGCAAAAGCACTTACAACATTGCAAAAGCAAATGATTCAATTGTTAAATTAAGTATTAAAAGCAAAAATGAAAAAAAGCGGAGGCAACTAATTAGACAGGCACAAGATCTGACATTTTAAGATAAACAATAAATTTGTGAATAATTTGTATGACACATGGTAATTTTTTTGGTTTATATATATAAGTAGTACTTATTTTGATGGTAAATATTTATATTTATAATCACTTTCCATTTACACTTATAAAACATTTTCTATAATTTTTGCTTGTACATACTATTGTACTTATATTCCTTAATTAATTATTTATACATTTTTTGTAATTGAGCTGGATAACTATGTGGATGATTGGAAAATATATATTTATCTTTGATTATCCTTAAGTAGAGCGACTAATTTACATGAATCCCTCATAAATTCAAAACTATTAATGCACTTTTTAAGAGTATGTATTTAAAAATCGAGCGAATAATACAAAATGTACAAAATAATAATTAAATCTTCACGACTGCCAATAAGTTTTTCCCTCTCTCTCTCTTTTCTAAAGTAAAAGCCTAATAATAATAAGAATAACGAGAGAACAACAAAAGGAGACACATGAAATCGGCATCGTCCTTTTGGTGTGAACATTATAATTATTTTTCATCTGGCTGAGCCGCTGATTATCACCTTTTGGCTCGACATAATGAACACATTTTCGGCATTAGGAGCATTAACAAATGTGGCTCATTAGGGGGGCCTTATCAGGCAAAGCACTTGCCTGTATCCTGCTCCCGATCCCGCTCCCTCTGCTGTTGCCGCTGTCGCTCCTACTGCTAGCTAATCCTTTTGATAAGTAGAAAAGTAGCCCATTAAACGGCAGTCGTTGCTGTTGTCGTTGTCGTTGTCGTTGTCATTGCTGTTGCTGTTGCTGTTGCTGTTGTGTCGTCATCGTCGGCTGGGCTCAAAAGGTCAATAAACAATCAACTTGCATTGATTTCAGTCTTTCGAGCCAAGCCAGCCAAACAATTAAGCCAACCATTCAGTGTTGGCCAAGAAATTATGGTGTCACCACAGCCAAAAAGGTGACAGCTCACACACAATACTATTTCAACCCATACCCCGACCTCGACCCCGACCCCTGACCCTTACTTAGCTGCTTAGTGCGTTGACAAATGATAGGCACAAAAAAGGAGAGAAAAAAACAGTAAGAGTGCCCGATTAGAAGTTACCCTGTAAGCAGCTCCCAATCGTGTTAACTTCCACACAAAAAAAAGCTGCAAGCTATGAGTTGTTGAAAAGTTGTTTCTCAAATAACTTCTGTGATTAATGTCCAATTGTTTTAAAAATGTTAGGGCATCAAGATTGCAGTCGAAACATCAGGACTGTATATACACAGAGTAAAGTATGTTTGATAAGTCTCAATATATCCAAATAAAATATATCCATATTTGTAGTCTTCTTTTCTTTTAACTCAAACTCACATCTCCAAAAAATAAGAAGACTTTTCTAATGAATTATATTTTTACTATCTAAAATATACACAATTAAAATGTTCAGTTGGAAATTTGGACTTGAGGAATAATACTCATTATACACTCATTACTCACTTTTAAAGGGTATACATAGAAAAAGTGCTGACTTGGTAGCTGGTCGGGCCAATGCCTAATGTGTAATCCTTTAACCTGCCGCCAGACAACTCAATTTTGTTGGGTCAAAGCGCGCCGCCAGTTGGCCAGGAATAATAGGCTGGCCAGCCAGATTGAGACATTGTGCGTGGCTGGAGTTTCAGTTTGAGTCGGCGTTTTATCACAGGTGACAAGAGACGCAAGCAACGAAGCACAGGCAACAGGCAACAGGCACAGGTAGGCAACAAATGGCTGCCACAAAAGGCAACCTCAAAGGACATTTTTCCGTCTCAATGCACAAAGGGAGCTCGAAGTGAAACTATTGTGCAATTGGCACAATTAAACACTGTGGCGGCTAACTTTCTGAGGTTTCTGCAGAAATCTCAGGCCAACAGATCTGGGCCAAGTTTTTTTTGCGGGTTCGGTGCGACATCAAAGCGGTATTTGTTGCCAATTGTTTGATTGTTTGGCACAAATGTTTATGCTTGACTGCGAGAGACAAACACAAAAACAGAGTCCTAAGCAGCGGCATTAGTTGAATCAACCGAAGGTAGAAGTATGTCTGTCCAGATCCTGGGAAACTCAGCCAGCTCAACAATGTGTGGCAGGCACAACAATTTTGTGCCTGACGGAAAAACCGCGTAAAGCTGGAGAAACCGCAAACTCCAAACTCCAAACTCCGAGCTCCAAACTCAAACACAGAGTTCCGTGTTCAAACCATGCGGCGTGGTGTCGTGTGAAATGCAAAATTCGCGTCAAAAATGCGCCAAGAAATAATTAAAATTGATATGCCCCAGAGTCCATAGAGAGAGAGAGGGAAAGAGGGAGGGAGGGAGCCGGTTCATGGAGTAAAATTCGCTCGCACAGTAGCCGGCAAATATTTTGACAGACATTTTCAAAACTAAAATGCCGCACGCCAGGCACAGAGCAGAACAGCAACGAGGAGCCAGGAGCCACCAGGAGCGAACGGGAACCACCAGGAAGAGAACCCCAAACTCAGAGCTTTGGGTTGAAGAGTTGCTCACTTGTAGCATAATTTGATTAAAATTGCCACGGAAAGACCAACAGCAACAAGAGCAACAACAACACATATCAAAATGGGTTGGGTTCCTCGGTTTATGGTTTCTGCATTCGCGTTTCTCAGTTTCTCAGTCTCTCAGTTTGTCAGTTTACCCGTTTCTCAGTTGTGGCCTGCAAATATTCCTTGCCGCCTTTGAGAATTTTACACGTTTTACTCTTTTGACGTTGACGTTGGCCAAAAATTTCAAGCGCTACTTTGATATCAGTTACGGTGTACTTATGTAGTCTGTAGTCAGTATTCAGCAGATGCGTGGGAAAAATAATTATAATCAGACTGTATTCAAGCTGCAAAACTATCAATAAAAAAATGGCTAAGAACCCATCACTAGTGATTACAAAATTATAATATTGATCTATACAAATAAAACAGTTTGTCTGTCGGGCTAAGGACATCGATATATTTTATAGGAATAATTCATCTTAAGCATGGTTTGAATATTCTAAAATCTGTATCTAGTTAGTGAATTGGTCTAGTTCTGATAAAGTTAAAGAATTTTGCAGTTTGAAGGCATTTATATGACATTTTTTAATTTACACGTCAACATTTTTGTTAGTTTTTGTTATTATGGACGAAGTTTTTTGAATTTAAAGTCTGGTAAAGGCATATCTAGTTTCTAGGGACTCGGGAACTTATTACCCCAGAATCATACATACCGAATTTCGTTATCAAAACTTTTGTGTTTCCTAAATATTTTCAATTATAGACACTTTGCCTAGAGCACTTTCTAAGCATTCTAAACATGCATTTTTATGTGCGATATAAAAAAGTACAAGTATTTTTTTTTGTTTTATTATCAGACTGCTTACCTTACTTCACGATCAAACCTTGAACACGTTTTGAGATATGACTTTGATATTTTATTTCAATATTTTTGTGTATCGCACTCTGGTATACATTTATTTCCACTAATACACAGTATAAGAGTGTATCTAAATGTCTGCTTCTAACTGCAGCTAGCTCTCAGCTGCCCAGTTTTTTTTTATGATACATAATTATACCCTTTTGGCTGAATCAGCTAAGACGGGCTCCGGCCATAAAAATTGCTCCCCCGGGCACTGGCCGTGTGTGCCATAAAAATGCGCTGCATTTAGTTTGATTTTAATAGTTTCGTGTTTAAATATATCTTTATAACATACACGATTTGTGGCAGCTGTCATAGCTCTTATGTGGCACTAGCGACCTTCTCACCTCAGCTGTACCGCAACAAATTAATAGCCAAAATCAGATTGTATGCACCACTCAAACTAGACGCAAAAATTGTAGTTGAGCTGCTGCGTCGCAACAGGATACTTGAGTTCTGGTCAGGATATGCTAAACGTCCTTGGCTTACCTGTGAAGCGCACAGTTTACACTTCATTATCGCAGGTCAACCAATGCAATTAGCAGAAAATTAGACGCGCAGCGAGTCCTGCAACTGCACCACAGGATCTCTCACACTAAAGCCTAACCTCAAAACATGGGTTGGTTGGGAATTAGCGAAGGTTCGTAGCGAATTCTTATGACAAGTTTCCAGAGCTCAACAACATTTAGCATTGAGTTGTTGGTCTAAGAAGTGGGATGAATAGCCAAGAGCTGGGACCAAGATTAAGCCCACAAATACTCAGGGATTAACTGGAAACAGTGCCTTAAAATGCTAATCGCTTTCATTATAAGCAAAATAGGAAAAGACTTGACTGGCTTAGCCAATCCTGTGCCTCGCTCCAAATTCTGCACTGTAAAATGTTTATTTACCACGCCATCTGAAATGGCTCTTTTTCCAGTCTTATATACTATATTTTTTTGGGTTTACTTACTCTCTAAACAAGAGAATACATCTAAAAACAAATCTAAGAATTATCCTAAATTTATACTTTTTTGCCTTTACTGCTAGAAAAAAATAAATTAATAAATAGTGAATAGTGAATAAGCTAAGATTTAGCCTATATTTATTCCCATCCTGGAAATATGTAAAAATAATGCTTAAAACAGGTAAAATTAGATTCGCAGCATTTCTCCTTATATCCTTAAACATTAATGCATATTCAAATCAAGAATTGTTAGTACAAGATGCCTTTTTAGTTTTTTCAAAGCCAACATAGATCTTCTGCCTCTTACAGAGAACCCACATATATAAACATATGCATCTATACTTGAAGCGAGCTAACAAAACTGCAGCTAATTGAGCTGTAAAATACGTAAACTTATTATGTTGGTAGCATAGCTAACTTAACACGCAAAGTTTGCTTGGATTATTTGAGGTTGCAACACGCCAACATAACCTCAAACATTAAAAGAAGCAAAAAAATATAAATAAATAAAAATGTAGCCCCTATTAAAGCGTATGACAAAGTGAGAAATTGAATTGAGATATTTAAGAAAAGATTCCAGGAAAATGAGTTTAAAAAGTTAGCTACACAAAAACCGATCAAGAGAATTCGATTTTCTATTTGACACGATCATATCGCAATGTCTTGAACCCGAACCCAACCCCAACCCGATCTTGTAGCGATCAACAATGTACGCTTTAATGACTAATTATAGACGGGGACTCTAGCTGCATGTCACGCTATGATGAGTTGTCATAAAATCGTCAGAGACAGAACCCAAAAGACACACTATTCGGTATTCGGTATTCTGAATTCGGTATTCGCTGTTTTTAGGGTCTGTGGCCGTGTCAAAGTTGAGGGACAGACGTGTCGTAATTGATTTTTATGGTCTTTGTCATTGTCTCTCAGCCACGACGCAGAAAATTCTTTAAAGATCGTAAATCTGCTAGACAAGACTCGCTCTCAGTGTGAGTTGAGTTGGTGATTTGCCAATTTGTATGGGTTCTATCTGCACATTTATGACCTTGAGCTGCACACAGGGTAACCTTGAATATCTCAGTAGGGAGCCCAGTTGCCAGTTGCAAGTTGCAAGTTGCCAGTTGCCAGTTGCCAGTTGCTTGAATGACCGAGCATAAACAAATTATCGACGGTTTGTCAATCTCGAAACTTTTTAGCAGCAAGATATCATATGGTGTTGCTGGCAGTTGGGCAGTTAATGGAACACCTAGGGTGACAAGGTTAGGCATTTGCTTTCGAGTAAAAACCCCCACATGGTTCTACGGTTACCCAAATTGCTGTGGTATCGACAACTGGAAGTCAGTTACGCAGTTTTCCTAATTGAAATTTGCATGCATTCTAGTGAATTTCATTTGCTACTTCTAAATTAGGCTGAAGGTTGTGACTTTACGATTTCAATATAATTGTAATACTATTCAAATGTATGCAGACAGAAGCAGGCCTATTGACTATAACATGATCAGTTTTCATCTCTGTGAACTCAGCCACCTTAAGAGTTAGGGTTATCAAATTTGATATGCAGTACCTCTGACGCCATACAAAGATCATTAATCTTTCATATCAAGAATATGGCAGACGCAGTTCTAAAAATCTGGTAAAACGAATTACAAACAATACTTTTTTCCTGCCCTTTAAACTTGATGTAGTCAGAGTATTTTTGTTCTCTATCTCTGGCCTTGCATATGCATATCCCTCTATAAGTACACATATATCTTAATATATATCCGATATATTTTTATAAATATCTATATTGCTATATTTTTCTGCATATTCTTATCTTTGTAGGTTATTCCCTAGGTATTTTTATAAATGTACATTTCTCCCTTTATATATTTTTGTATTTCTAATAGACAGATACTTATTTTTCAAAATCATTCCTTTTTTACTTATATTTATTTTCTTTCTACATATTTATCTCTCTGTATTTTGCCCAATACGCTTTTAGTTTTAATTTTGAGTTATTGCAATATTAAGCCGGCATTAATATCAATTCTATCACAGAACCCACACAATAAGCTCTATGAAAACCCACTAGCATTTGACCCAGCCCAACATTAATTGTCTTAATTGCAAACCAAGCACCAACTTCCCGCCCCCTCACTCCGATTGCCATCCCCCTAAAAGCAGTACTAATAAGATAACAAACAAAGCAAAAGTTCAACAAACAATAGACCAAAAGAGAAAGAGACAGAGCTAGAGAATAGATAGACTGACTGCAGAGAGCGCATCGGAGAAATATTAAAAATTAACAACAAAAAAATAACTTCCCATAAATTCTCGTTAAGGCTACCACTCCCCCTTCATCTACCACCCCTCTCCGGGCAGACACACCGCCATGCAATTTTTGTTGTGTTCACGCTGCCTAATTAAAGGCAAACAGCGTGTCGTCTATATCCTATAGTAGTAGGATGATCATCAGATGAACAGAGAGGCGACACTACTGATAAGCAGCTACTCCATCCCCCTTTCCCCTTCCCTGCCCCACCACCCGTGTGGATCTCTCAACGTCTGTCGGCGCATCACACACAATTTGTCTCCTAATCAAATATCATTTGTTAATGTCAGGCCTGCGGGCGGGAGGGCTCAGACTTTCCGAGGGTGATATTTCTAGGCGAACTACTTATAGCTATCTCTCTCTAACTCTCTCTGTCTATCTCTCATTTTCTCTCTCTCTCTCTCTCTCTTTGGGTGTAACTTAATATGCATTTTAAATGCATGCGTAAACATTGATAGCGTATTGATGATCATGATCATGTTCCGGCTGCTGCAAATGATTATGATGATGTTCATAAAACTCCTGATGATGATGAGCATCTTATCAGCAACCATATACCGCAAAAGTGATGATGAAAACAAATGAAATGCAACGCCCTTAATTAAATTGTTGTTGTATTTTTTGTTTTTTTCTTTTCTGTTTTTACGCTCGTGCTGCCCCTTAGCCCTTAACCCTACCCCTTGGCCCCTCCTACGTTTCCTTACCGTAAAATTCGCTGGTCGCACGTAAGATCAACGCAGACGAAACAGCATTAAGGGCAGCGGGGCAAAGCGGGGGGAAGCGAGGCGAGTTGGCGTTTTTAATGTCTCAATTTTGGCGGTTGCTGTGGAAGTGGGGAAAATGACTTCATAAAAAGCACTCCGCAACACAGACACAGAAACGCGTTAAATGAGCAGATCGTTAAAGGGAATTGCGAATTGCGAATCGGGTTTTGAGTTTGGGCTGGTTTTGCCTTGGCTCTGGCCACAGGCATCACAAACGAGCTATCAAGCTCAAGATGAAGCTGAAGCACAGTGGTGCAAAGGTGCAAATTTATGCTTATCTGATTATGATTTGGGATCAAAGTCTATGTTTCCTCAAAAAATTATAATTTAACTAGGTGCCAAATATTAATCAAAATGGCCTCGGGATTGACAATCGGTTCAGATTTGACAAAGTTGTAGCAGTTTGAAGTCTGGGAAGATCATTTATAAGGAACTTTTCGTTGTTTGGGCACTTTACAAGCGAATTTTTTTGTCACTTTTGGCGTGATTTTTTACAGAAAAATGAACCACCACAAAATCACTTTTCGTATAGTTTTTTATACTAATTGAGACACCCCCAATCAATTAAACGCAAAATTTCAAGATTCTATTTTTTGAAAAATCATAATTTGTAAGGGTCCCCCCTTATGCTTTTTTCTCAAAAAAAACCAAAAATTTTTTTTTTTTCAAAAATTAAAAAACTTGTGATGTAGAATTAAACTAGGTGCCAAATATTAATCAAAATGGCCTCGGAATTGACAATCGGTTCAGATTTGACAAAGTTGTGGCAGTTTGAAGTCTAGGAAGATCATTTATAAGGAACTTTTCGTCTTTTGGGCACTTTACAAGCCAATTTTTGTGTCACTTTTGGCGTGATTTTTGACAGAAAAATGAACCACCACAAAATCACTTTTCGTATAGTTTTTTATACTAATTGAGACACCCCCAATCAATTAAACGTAAAATTTCAAGATTCTATTTTTTGAAAAATCATAATTGGTAAGGGTCCCCCCTTATGCTTTTTTCTCAAAAAAAACCAAAAATTTTTTTTTTTTCAAAAATTAAAAAACTTGTGATGTAGAATTAAACTAGGTGCCAAATATTAATCAAAATGGCCTCGGAATTGACAATCGGTTCAGATTTGACAAAGTTGTGGCAGTTTGAAGTCTAGGAAGATCATTTATAAGGAACTTTTCGTCTTTTGGGCACTTTACAAGCCAATTTTTTTGTCACTTTTGGCGTGATTTTTGACAGAAAAATGAACCACCACAAAATCACTTTTCGTATAGTTTTTTATACTAATTGAGACACCCCCAATCAATTAAACGTAAAATTTCAAGATTCTATTTTTTGAAAAATCATAATTGGTAAGGGTCCCCCCTTATGCTTTTTTCTCAAAAAAAACCAAAAATTTTTTTTTTCAAAAATTAAAAAACTTGTGTTGTAGAATTAAACTAGATGCCAAATATTAATCAAAATGGCCTCGGGATTGACAATCGGTTCAGATTTAACAAAGTTGTGGCAGTTTGAAGTCTGGGAAGATCATTTATAAGGAACTTTTCGTTGTTTGGGCACTTTACAAGCCAATTTTTTTGTCACTTTTGGCGTGATTTTTTACAGAAAAATGAACCACCACAAAATCACTTTTCGTATAGTTTTTTATACTAATTGAGACACCCCCAATCAATTAAACGCAAAATTTCAAGATTCTATTTTTTGAAAAATCATAATTTGTAAGGGTCCCCCCTTATGCTTTTTTCTCAAAAAAAACCAAACATTTTTTTTTTCACAAATTCAATAACTTTAGATGTAGAATTAAACTAGGTGCCAAATATTAATCAAAATGGCCTCGGGATTGACAATCGGTTCAGATTTGACAAAGTTGTGGCAGTTTGAAGTCTAGGAAGATCATTTATAAGGAACTTTTCGTTGTTTGGGCACTTTACAAGCCAATTTTTTTGTCACTTTTGGCGTGATTTTTTACAGAAAAATGAACCACCACAAAATCACTTTTCGTATAGTTTTTTATACTAATTGAGACACCCCCAATCAATTAAACGCAAAATTTCAAGATTCTATTTTTTGAAAAATCATAATTTGTAAGGGTCCCCCCTTATGCTTTTTTCTCAAAAAAAACCAAAAATTTTTTTTTTTTCAAAAATTAAAAAACTTGTGATGTAGAATTAAACTAGGTGCCAAATATTAATCAAAATGGCCTCGGGATTGACAATCGGTTCAGATTTGACAAAGTTGTGGCAGTTTGAAGTCTAGGAAGATCATTTATAAGGAACTTTTCGTCTTTTGGGCACTTTACAAGCCAATTTTTTTGTCACTTTTGGCGTGATTTTTGACAGAAAAATGAACCACCACAAAATCACTTTTCGTATAGTTTTTTATACTAATTGAGACACCCCCAATCAATTAAACGCAAAATTTCAAGATTCTATTTTTTGAAAAATCATAATTTGTAAGGGTCCCCCCTTATGCTTTTTTCTCAAAAAAAACCAAACATTTTTTTTTTCACAAATTCAATAACTTTAGATGTAGAATTAAACTAGGTGCCAAATATTAATCAAAATGGCCTCGGGATTGACAATCGGTTCAGATTTGACAAAGTTGTGGCAGTTTGAAGTCTGGGAAGATCGTTTATAAGGAACTTTTCGTTGTTTGGGCACTTTACAAGCCAATTTTTTGTCACTTTTGGCGTGATTTTTGACAGAAAAATGAACCACCACAAAATCACTTTTCGTATAGTTTTTTATACTAATTGAGACACCCCCAATCAATTAAACGCAAAATTTCAACTTTCTATTTTTTGAAAAATCATAATTTGTAAGGGTCCCTTCTTATGCTTTTTTCTCAAAAAAAAGCCAAAAATTTTTTTTTTCACAAATTCAATAACTTTAGATGTAGAATTAAACTAGATGCCAAATATTAATCAAAATGGCCTCGGGATTGACAATCGGTTCAGATTTGACAAAGTTGTGGCAGTTTGAAGTCTGGGAAGATCATTTATAAGGAACTTTTCGTTGTTTGGGCACTTTACAAGCCAATTTTTTTGTCACTTTTGGCGTGATTTTTTACAGAAAAATTAACCACCACAAAATCACTTTTCGTATAGTTTTTTATACTAATTGAGACACCCCCAATCAATTAAACGCAAATTTTCAAGATTCTATTTTTTGAAAAATCATAATTTGTAAGGGTCCCCCCTTATGCTTTTTTCTCAAAAAAAACCAAAATTTTTTTTTTTTCAAAAACTAAAAAACTTGTGATGTAGAATTAAACTAGGTCCCAAATATTAATCAAAATGGCCTCGGGATTGACAATCGGTTCAGATTTGACAAAGTTGTGGCAGTTTGAAGTCTGGGAAGATCATTTATAAGGAACTTTTCGTTGTTTGGGCACTTTACAAGCCAATTTTTTTGTCACTTTTGGCGTGATTTTTGACAGAAAAATTAACCACCACAAAATCACTTTTCGTATAGTTTTTTATACTAATTGAGACACCCCCTATCAATTAAACGTAAAATTTCAAGATTCTATTTGTTGAAAAATCATAATGTGTAAGGGTCCCCCCTTATGCTTTTTTTTCAAAAAAAAACCAATCATTTTTTTTTCAGAAATTCAAATACTTTAGATGTAGAATTAAACTAGATGCCAAATATTAATCAAAATGGCCTTGGGATTGACAATCGGTTCAGATTTGACAAAGTTGTGGCAGTTTGAAGTCTGGGAAGATCGTTTATAAGGAACTTTTCGTTGTTTGGGCAGATATCAGAAGAAGGTATAATCAATTATGACGAAAACTTTAGATGCACCTGGCATAAAATATTATATTTAGGGACCCTAGCTTGCATAATTCTGGAGACGGTAGCACTATTATAGAGACAGATACTATTATCATCAACAATAGAAGATATTTAGAGTTACAATGATGTTCTCTATTTAAAAAGCCTACAACTCTTTTTCCTATTTACTCATTTTCAACTCAGTACAAATAAGTCTTGAACCACTGTCGCAACATTCATCATCGCTCTGATGCAACAAGCATCTGCACAGAAAAAAGCAAAAGCCGCACGAAAGGGAATCCAAAAAGCGCAACGGTGTGCGGCAGGCGAAGCAATAAACGAAGCCCCCACACAGCACACGACTCCAACGAAGACGTCACGAAGCGAACAACAACAACAACAACAAAAACAACTCTCATCACATTGCTTTCGCAAGTTTTTGACTGTTGTTGCAGTTGCTGCCCCCCATTCTTGGCTACCCCGCTTTTGACGTTGATCTTATCGGCAATTTGTCATGCAAAAATTTACTGCCGCCAGAGTCATAGCCACCTCGAGGGGGTGAGGTTAGGAGCGGGGGAAGGCAGCACAGTTGCCTTTTGTTTATAATAAAAACCAAAAAAAATACTGCTGCCTCGTGTGGCTGCTGTGCGGCTGATTTTATTGGGCGGCTTCAAAGCGCTCGCACAGGATGTGCGCTGCTTCTTCTTCATCTTCTGCTTTTATTTCGTGTTAGGGCACACTCCCACTCTCTCTCTCTCGCACTTGCTCTCTTGGTGAGCCCCAAGAGAAAGAGAAGCCTGATCAACTAATAAATAATAATGTATGCAGTTGAAAAAGACCGACTGTGCAACACACTGGCAAAGAGTCTTCTCGTATATGGATTTTGGACTGGAGTAAAAAAAAATAGCTTAAATAAATAACTTAAACTGCGAATTGTGGTGTAAAAATTAAATGATTATATATAAAATTATATATTAGCCTGCAGCTAGAGCCGCCTAAAATCAAATTTTAGATCAAATTAATTTTTTCATTTTATTTTAGTTTTTAGTATTTTGTTTGTATAACTTATATAATAAATAAATTCAGCTAAACTCAGATCATGTCCTTTTTTGTGTGTGAAAATATGTGTTAAATTGACACCACAAAATATATTTTTAAATAATTTAATATTATATTTTTTACTTACTACTGTAAGTGGACATTTTCTAATACTTTTCTTGATTATTCTGTGCCAAAAAAATATTTAATACTTTGTTTCAGATGCATATTTACGAATATTTATTACATTTTTCAAACCTCCGGCCTCAATTGAGCCGACAAAAGAATATACTCTGTTTCCGCTTTGAGAACAGAGAATAAACACACAGAAAATGTGTCGATTAATGCGCTCCAGATGCTGAGGCACACTGCTCATCAGAGACAGCCACAGAGACAGCGACAGCGACAGAGATGACGACGTTGGAGCTGGACTGGAATGTGCCTTTGATTTGTTGGCATCGCAACATGCCGCAAGTTCCACTTTTTTTCAATCGTGTTTTTTTTTGGTCCATATAGGGGCATATGGTGGGCGGGCGGCGGGGTGGCGCATTGGAAGCGGATGGCTGACACTGATGAATGTCAGTCGTTTGTCAAAACTCAATGGAAAACTGACTCAACTGCAGCGGGGAAGGGAGGGGAGAGAGGGGTGTGTGTGTTGAGTCTGAAAGCGAAATGAAAACAGTAACAAAAACGTAAATGAATGGAAGTGAACTCTGCTGTTAGCACCCAGTTTCCAACAGCAGCACTCGCTGCCTCAATTCATGCACCCCACCCGCTGACGCTGCCCAGCCCCTAGGGATACTGGGGGACCCGGGGTCTTGCCAAAGAATGACGCCAGCAGCGGCGCCGCCAACTGCGTCGGCGGGCATCGCTGGACACCTTTGGGGGCTGTCAGTGCTCGTAATTGTGCAACTGTTGAGGTGTTGTGGGCGCTTTGAAGTGAGGCGGCCCCAACGTGTGTGTATACTCTCTGTACTCAGTGTGCAGTTTGCGTGTGTTTGTGTGTGAGTATGTGTTTGTGTGTGTGTGTGGCATTCAATCTAATTTGTGCCCCAGTCACAATGATATATTGTTCAATGCTCAGTAGCGGCAAACACTTCCCGGTGGGCTCATGAGATCTCAGAGCTAAGTTAAGACACACAATTATTTTCACACAAAAACACATTTATTTTCATATTCCTGCCAGTTATTGTTGCAATCCAATGTTGTATTGCCAATATTTGTTATTTTCAAATAATATAAATATTAACTGACAGTTATTAATTTAATTTGTATACTCTAAAATTTCCAAAAAATAATCCTAGTAATTGGTTTGCTAACAATTTGGAATTACACAATCAATTGAAAATAACATTTGGGCATTCTAAATTTGATAAAAAAAAAACATTTTAATATTGTATATTTTAAATTTTAATAGACTTCAGTTTTCAAACTGAGGCTCTCGTCTCCACACGTCAAAAACTGGATAAGATTCCATTACACTGATAGTTTGTCTTGTAAACTAATCAACTAGATTACAAGAACCATCATGAAAACTATGTAGAGAGAGTTTTTCTGCATACTGCTGTTGAAACCACAATTGTAAGCACTTGAGACGACTCCAGGTCGAAGCAACTACCTGACGGCTGTTAGAAACCACAAAAATAAGAAACACATTAGGGTATTGGATTATAAGAGACAGCAAACACTCAGCAGCAGTTAGCCATAGCGCACATCCTGATGAAAACCCACGAAAATGCGAAGCACTTGAGTTTCCATTGAGTTTCCATTTCAAGCACATCAGCCAAGTGGAAAATGGACCAACAATAGAAAGCAGACTGAAGACGAAAAACAATTTCGTCTTTCTGCGCCTTCGACAGCGAAACAACAGTTGTTGAAATGAAATTGAAAATGTTTAAAATACAATAAAATATATTTTCGTTGACCCCCGCTCCAAAAAACGGTGAAAAAAGGTATAGAGTCATTAAGATAACAATCTGTTGCTGAAAAGTGAAAAACTAGACGAAAATTGTAACAGAAATTGTCATTAAAAATATGTGCGTGGAAAAACAAAATAAAGCAAAACAGAAATTAAATGGACAACATGTGTGCGCAAGGATAACAGCGACAGAAGGACAGAAGGACAACAGACCAACAGCTGTGCTGATGTGTTTATGTTGGCAGGAAACTCGGCAAATTATAAAAATATTAATGCTGAAAAATTTCTAAATAGAAAAAAAACTTGCTAAAAAGATATAATATAAATATTATTTTATTATTATAATTTCTTTCAATGCTTTTGCTGCCTTGCAAAAACCGCAACAAAGGACATCAAATTTTGTTGGCCCATGACGAACCGAAAATTTGCCGATTGAGTGGCAAGTGGCAAGAAGCAAGAAGCAGGTAGCCGCTCACAAAGTAGCCTGTTGCAGTTGCAGTGGCAAGCTACCTGCAGCGCTTGGCGTGAATGATTGAGTGAGTGGTGCACCAAGAAAAAGCGTTACAGTTAGCCAGTTGGGTTACGGTTAATATTACTTAGGCCACAATTAGTTGCGCGCCTCTGAAAAACTCTGGAAAACTTAACTGCACATTTTTGCCAAGGCGCACAAATTGCATTTGCAACACTTAAGAATTTTGGTCACACATACACATTTAGATAGGTAATATATGCTGTGGTGGGCAGTTCTGGGAGGTCCCCGCTGCGTGTCTGAGCGTTGACAGTCGCTGCTGAAACTCAAGACCCAAAACGCAAACGCTTGTCAACACAAGAGGGGGGCTGTCTGTCAGCATAAGCAAGTAAAAACGAAGAGAACATCAGGATTGATGGCTGTCACACAAATTTTGACATAACAAATGTCAATTGAGGCAAGAGCGGAGTTTCCTGTACAGATAAGGAAGCATTGAGGGAGAGAGGAGAGAGGGAGAGAGCATAGACAGAGATAGGAGAGCTTACTCAATGAAATGCAACGAATGTTTGCTTTCATAGATTTTTGTCAACTTGTTTGCCTTAAATAAAATAAATACATACGGACCCCAAACAGTCCCAAAGATTGTACCATATTTTTTGGGGTTGTTAAAACATGTGTCACAAACTTCCAGCGAAACGAAGCTGCTTTCAGTTTTTCAACAAATTACACAAAATACAACAGATTTTTAATGTAAATATAATTGTATAATTATATAATCTCCAGCAGATGCGCAGTAGCTGACAAGGGTGAAAATAAGATACTGTGATATACGAATGAAAACTGCATCAAGAAAGGAAAAGTGTCTTAAACACCAAATTGCTGCGCCAAAGGAATGTGACAGTCTGTGAGGTATGAAGGATCAAAATGTCGTAGATTTAAGACTTGGGGTTTTTAGCATGAGATGAACAATATTTCAAATCTTATCAAAATAAAACAACTGGCTGGTGTGTGAAGGGAGAGGTGTTTTCATTTAGGAATCGTTTGTTTTCTTTGGAAAAATATCTGGTAGAAAATCTAAATTATACTTTAAATATAAGTAAACAAATATTTTGTGTCACTAGCTAGAGTATTGGAATTCGAACCTGCTTTACTCGCGTTTTTAATTAACATATATCAAGTTTGGTGCTGGGTACAGAGTATCCTCTAATTTATACGGATCATGCCGTCATCTTTTAGAAAAATAAAATTAAAGTATATATTGCTGCCAGCAGCTGCCAGGCAAAGAGGCAAACAGCGCTGGCCACGCCCACGCATAACGCCCCACAGTCCAATATCTCAATATCTTATTCCGTGTGCTAATCACGAGAAATTCAAACGAAAACCACAGCATCGATAAGAAGGAGGAGGAGAAGGAGAGCAAAGAAGAAGAGCTCGAATCACGCGCCGAAACAAAGGATCAAGAACAAGTAAGTGTGCTCTAGTTGAGAATGTCCGACTCGAAGATATCCTGTACGCAGCTACAAATTCTGCTACTTATATACACACTTTAAAATTCTTCTGCACCAAAGTATGAAAATTAATTTCGTAAATAACTTCTGTGTTTATTGTCCGCTTGTTATACAACTTTTAGAGCATAAAAATGACAATCAAATGTGTGACTATACCAAAAATCAAGACAATATCAGTAGTGTGAATATATGTATATATATATATTTTTTTTTAAATATATTATATTTAATTTTAATATGTACTTTATGTGATCACAATTTTATTCTACTCTTTTTATGCATTTTTAATGGGCACAGGGTATATCCAAAATTGGGAGTTGGTTAACTGAAGCAGCCCCCCGCAGCGGGGGTAAGCAGAAGCGGCAGCAGCATCCGATCGTATACAACTGACGATCGGAATTAATTTTGAAACACTTCAAAAGCAGACGACGCCACACAGTCCACACAGTGCACACACGCTCCGCAACGGGGATCACTTGAAATAAATTAATTAAATATGCCCAGGCACAGGCAAAGGCCCAGGCTCAGTCCCAGGCACAGGCACAGGCCAGACTCAAACTCAAATTCCGACATCGACTTCTGCTGGCTCCCTGGAGGCAGGCAGGCAGGCAGCAACTTTCAACATTGTTTGCGTCAAATTTTCAAATTTAGTTGTTAAACCCGAAAAACGAGACAGTCAGGCCCAAGTACAGTGAAACCCAGCGGCCAACAAAAGGCGTCGCTGAACAGCTCAGTCAAAAGGCACAAAGTCCTCTCTCATCCATAATTATGGGTTATTTCTTTGGGTTATGCAATGCCCCGAAAAATGGCAACTCTCAAAAGGCTCCGTTCAAGCAGCCGCAGCAGCAGCAGCAACTGAATTTAGACATTAGACGCCTCTCGGCCACATTGCCACTTATTGGCAATTGAGCAAATGCTCCTACAGCGCCTGCTCCTGCTCCTGCCAAAAATGCTGCTGCTGTTAGCAGGTAGCCAGGGATCATGCACCATGTTACCAGTTTTTGCATCTTTGCGGATAACCTGTCATTAGTGCCAGCCAGCTTGCAGCAGCATTCTGATTGCTGCTGCAGCTGCAGGCGTTGCGTTGCTAGTTGCTTGCTTTGAAATTGAGACATTTGCAACACACACTTACTCACACACACACACAGACATACACACACTTTGCATGACACCAGCGGGCATGCTTGCAACAGCAACAACAATGTGTAGAGTATGTGAATTGTTCTCAAGTTGCTTCAGTTGCTGACAGTATTTAGGAGTATTTTAATATTGGAATAATAATATAATATGATAATAAATTCGTTATATATCCTTTTAATTTATTCAAATATTATAATAATAATTATATTTAAACCTCATTTGTAAAACAGTTACAGTATTTGTTATATTTTCTTATTTATGTAGGGTATTTTGTATTTTAACACCCATTCACAATGTTTTCTGAAAAACATAAGATAATAAAACTTATTCCACACTCAGAGAAAAACACTGTATTTATCTATCTATCAATCTAGTAATTTTCCATATGAAAAACTCAAGTGTGAATATAACTCTAAGGCATTTTACTTTTGTATGTACATACATCCTTGTAAGTTTGTTGGGTTGATTGGTTCCATTAAAGGGATTGAAGGGAAATTGTCAAACAGCTTGAAAGCGTAGGAGTATTCAAAGTACATGCAACTATTTTGCCTGACATCGGCGTTAAAAGCCAGACATCAAATTGAATGGCCCCAGAGAGCAGCGGCAGGAGCAGCAGCTGGCAAAGGGACAAGTGGTGCAAGTGGGGCAAGTGAGGCAAGTGAGGCAAGAGGCTGCTGCTGACTTTTTATGGTTGCGGCTAATAATGCAATTTGCTGCTGGCTGCGGCAGTCGCTGTGTTGCAGCTACTTGAAGAAGTCGCATCATTTGACAAGACATTTATGCGGCACTTGGCGTTGCCATTGCTAAATTAGGCGCAACTGGCAAAGTGGCATCACTTGCAGCAGGCAGCCGGCAGCAGGCAACTCTCGCGACTCTTGCCACAATTTTTCAGCAGCAATTATTCAGTTATGACAAACATTATGCGTTGATGCCCGATGCCCGATGCTGATGTGATATATGCGTCAGTTGCACTGACAAGTTGCCTATCGTTTGTGGCATGTGGCATGTGGCATGTGGCAGTGCGGCATCTTTCGTGCTCGCTTAGCCAATTACGTGCCGTAATTTGCATTTCACACAATTACAGCGGCCAACCACAAAATGTTAAGCCAATTGAAAACAAAATCATTTACACAAATCATTGAAAAGTTTTCAGCTGCAATTTAATTATAAAGCCAAAAAGGCTGATTAATTTTCAATTCAATTATGCACAAATTGCTGCAAATCCGTACGCATTATTTCAATTATTCTCTGAGGGGTTTCATATACATACATATGTGCATCTACCATATACATATGTCTGATTGCGTATTTTAAGTGACCACAAGCATGCTCAAATTCAAATTAATTCAATTTCAATACAACATATTTTAATATTTTAAATCAGCAGCGAATTGTATAAGAATTAAGCATTAAATTGATGGCTAGGAAGCGGGTTAAAATCCAATATAAAGTTTAAGACTAGCTGTTTAATCAATTAAAATTACTTGTTTTAAATTTGAATATTAAATTTCTTATCTACATTCCTAAGTTCAGGAATATATTTAAATTTCTATCGACTTGGGCCTTACTTATCTTTAGTCCTATATTTATATGAATTATTAAGCAATATACCAAAATAATAACTCTAAATACATTCCTTTATTTATAGGCCACCAATTTTCTAACTCATTTCGTTTTGTAACTACCTTCTAACTACTTCCAACTATTCTCCTTTCACTTTATTGATTTCCCACAGTAACCATATCCAAAGTCCAGTTTACATTCCCAGCTACAGTAAATATTACTGCCACTCCACACATTTCCCATATTTACACTCGATTTCTGTGCTCAAAACTGTTTCTAGTCTAAGCAGCTAGGCAGCTAAGTGATTGGTATTTCCTTATTTAACGAGCTCTGTTCCCAATCCCTTCACTTATATATGATATGCTTTAGGTAGCTGATCTGATTTTTCGATGGGATTTAGTTACGACCTTGTAATTTTGGTTTACTTTCCCAGCTACTGCAATAAAGTACTACCCTTATTATTTTCTCATATATGTATATATATTCTTATCAATCCGAAATATTTTTCATATCTTTATCCAAGTACTGCACTGATTAACTTTAAGATCTTAAGCTAACGACAAATGGAAAATTGAGTTCCTCAGTCTAAAAAAACAGTAAAATACCATTGTCTAAAAAAAAGGAACGCACAAAACCAGTGCAGTTAATATTCCCATTTTACTTATTCCTAAACCCCATTTACATACTTATTTGTCCAATATGCCCAAATGAATATTACAGTATCACACTTACATGTAATTTGTACCTATCTTCTAATCACTGTTAAATTTTTAATTAAATATAAGCTACTAACCATTTACTTCTCTATCAAACTCTTAACTCGTTCAACTTGGCTCCCAGTCTCCTTTCACCCCATAATAATTAGCTATAGCAAGTACTTACAGCAATCCCCCAACTCCAAATCCAACTCCAACTGCTAATAGTGATATTGATCTATTGCCATCGATCCCAAACATTACTCATATCTACACTCGAGCATCGCATTCATCTTGTTGTAGCTTAGGTCTCTGTCCTGGCTTCCCACTGCTGACTACAACTTGTTTACAGTATCCAATTACCCCCTGAAAGAGGTCTGGGGCCCCCCGAAGCGACAACAGCGATACAAACATATATGTATGTGTATGTGTGTATAAGCATACATACATACATACAAACAAACAAACAACTGTAACGACATGTCAACAAGTCTCTTGACTGCATTTCAAGGTAATTGCCAAGAGTTGAGACAAGACTTCACCTGACTACCTTCTATAAATTATTGAAAGTGAGTTACGTTTCACGTGGAGCCACATCGGTGGCAACTCTGCCATCGCGTGTCTCCCTCTCTCCGTTTTTTTCTTTTTATTTCTTTCTTTTGTTTTTGTTTGTGTCGGCATCCAACAATCTCACTTATCTGATCATGGACCTCAACTCAACTAAAACTGAACTGAAACTCAACTGAACTGGACCGTCTTTTTAGTCTGCTCAGTCTTCTCTCAGTCTTATCAGCGCACATCTGGGCATCAATAATGTCTTTGTTTAGCCAGATGCCATGACAGCCCAGTGGAAGAGGGAGGAAGAGGAAAGATCGAAGAGCGATCTCAAAAACTCAGTGTTGACACTTGCCATAAAACTTGGCCCAGGTTTCTGGGAATGCCTGCGAGAGCAGCTCCTTCGGCAGGTGCTTACACACCCACTTCTTGAAAGGGTGGTCAACATGTCAGACATAATTTATGAACTCTACAGTCTACCATACCCATACCTATCTGAATCCCTCTTACCAATCTTATTCCCTCTTCGTTTTCATGTTGACATGTTTGTTTACACGCGCTAATTTCGTGTTTTTATTATTACTGTGCTCATTTATATAGATGGGGAGATGCATCTGTATAGTTCTTATGTCTATAGCTAATAATCGCTGCTGCTGGCCCCTCCCTCTCTCACCCACTTCCAATCCCACTCCCTCTCCCTCCCACATGTAAAGCGACCCCCAACATTTGTCAGCTTTTTACTCATTGCCCAATCGCGTGTTTTTGTTTTTGTTGGCGAATTTTCGTAGTACTCTGCTTTATTAATTCGGGGATTTGGGGAATTAGCTGATAGCTTTGCGCTTACCAAACATCCCTACCCCAATCCCCCTCATCCAACACCCACTCGGTTTCATTTGCTGTTTTGCGTGTTATTTGTTTGCATTTGAAATGGACACGAAATGAATTCGCTTATAAATATGCATAAATTTATGGCGCAAAAACCATTTCTGTGTATATTTATTTCCTTCAGTGCCCATATGAATGTATGTATATATTTTTTTGCGCATATCTGGAGAAAAATATGGACAACATGTTCTGTTTATGACGGCCTGCACCGCTGGGAAAACCGAAGCCGAGATGAAGCTGAAAAAAGAATTAATAGGTTCAGGGACTTGACATGGAAAACAAGCACAAAACCAACTTTTCCGAATTATCAAATCCAATAAAAAATATGCTCAATGAATAAAAGTAATCAAAAATCTCATAGGAATGTTGAGATATTTATTTATGCAGCGAGGATGCTCACACGTTTGCTCCATAAACCAAGTTCTAGTAAAACTCCATGATTATTCTAGCTGCATATCAATTTCAGGCTCGTTCCAGAAACCTTATAGCCCCGACAGCTTTATAACACCGCACTTCCTGTTACGATGGCGCCAAACCATATAAATATTTCTAATATTGAACCACAAAATATAAAAAAAAGAGAAAACAAAAGAGAAAACAACTGTCGAAATTGAATAAACAAAGGATGTGACCAAGTGACAGCGCTACCGATCAATGTGACCAATCGAAAACGTAGCAAACGTAAGGGTGATCGGCTGACAGCGATAGAGATAAGAAGCGATCCCGAGACTGAGTCAATTTCATTCAGTTTAAATTGTCAACGTTCAGCAGCAATGGACAGGCAGCAGGCAGCAGGCAGCAGCAGGGCGAGGAAGGAGAACAGCGAACAAAAGGAATTTATGACTTGTGTCACTTTCAGCACCATCAACTCGTAACTCAGACGCGCAGTTCGAGGAGCATTCCACGTATGCGCGCTTGAAAATTAAGATACAAACATGCTCAAGGAGGCAGCCAGAAAGGAAGATCGCATCGCACCACAGACCAAGCATGCATACACTCGGAGAAAAACACAGTATAGAACTCGTAACATGTTGTTTTACTCTCTTGATTATTCTCAAATAAAGTATGGACCATGGATTAACATTGAATTGGTAAAAAATGCATTAATAACATTTAATAAATTTAAATAAAATATAAAAATTGTATTGAGTACACAACCATATTGCAATTTAAGTTACTAATTATAATTAATTAGTTTATTACATTTTCTGCTTATTGAATTTGATTCTTAGCTTAAGAATCTTTTGACTGGAGTTCAACAAAACTTACAGTGCAACAACTCTTGTTCTTTTTTCTCAGTGTACATGCATATATGATTGTTACGAGTCAGGCAACGCAGGCAGACAGAACCAGTCGTTCGTTCGTTCGTTCGTTCGTTCGTTCGTTGGTACATTCGGCTGGCGACACTTGTGTGAGTCCGCAATCGCTCAAGCGTTCCGTTCAGCTCAGGCTGCCCGCCTCCGTTGCACCAGCGGTGCCTACAGTGCCTGTGGTTCCTTCTGCTCCTACTGCTGCGTGGTCTTCGAGATAAGTGCGTGGCGATAAGTGCGACAGACGACAAGCGACAAACGACAAACGTTTCATTGGCCTGCGCCTGCGCAAAATGCTTCAAGCACAGGAGCAGTCATCCTCGCAGTCGGAGCAGCTGTAGAGGGAGAGACGGAGGCAGGCGCAGGGGCAGCTCGAGTCATTCAGGGAGCTTGAACAATTGCACACTTAAATGGCTGCGTGTAACGCACTTGGCCAACAGCCATCAGCCAACAGCCAACAACATGTTCCAGGCGCCTACTGCTAAATAAAAGAGGCGTTGTCTTCTGTTGTGTTGTGTTTCGAAGAGGGGGCTTAAGGTTAAAGGTATTCCAGTCATTTGAGTTCGGGTAGTTTGAAAAGTTGATACCGCAGGTAGAATTATACTTTGCAAATATGCTTATGGGCATTACTGCTTTTGGGAGAGAAATATCTTAAACTTTTGATGTTGAAATCGTTATTATTTTCAATCATGCTCTAAAAAATATTTCAATAGGCAGATTTAATTGGTGAATGCTGTTGAATAAATGACCATATATATAGCTGCCATAAATGTAATCAGTGAAATCTTACGATACGATATAATGAAAATTTAGAATCTTAAATTTTAGATATTTCAATAGGAAAAAGCCACATTACTTTCCATTATGAGAATCATATACACACAGATTACGAAATAATCAAACTCTATTCCTTCTAAGAATCCTTTCTTACACTTTAGATACACTTCAACATAACCTTTGGAGTACTTGGTATCTGTGGTCCTTTTTGGCTACACCACTGCGTGTCTATCAACAGAGTCATTTAACATAATAAGAAAATATCTTAAAGGATTTTTAATTGCTTTCAAGTGGCCGAACGATCCACTCACTAACCGAAACACACTTTTAACATACTTGTATATTAAGTTGTAAGGTTGTTGACAATGCACACACACACACACAGCACACAGCATTGCCAGCTACAATATTATATGTGGCCAGTGTTGCCAAACGGGCCACTTCAGTGCTGGCAGCCTAATGAACTCCTTCCATTGCCGAGGCACATTCGTAGCCACATTCCACTGCACCTGGCGGTGCATTCTTCAAGTTCTGCGTTCTGCACAGACAAATCGTGGCACTTTGGAGTGGAATACTTATCGCTTATCGGGTTCTCTGGACGATAATTATCATTACGGGACTAATTGCGGCGATTATCTTACAGTTTAGCAGATAATGAAAGCAATGAGTGAATGCACTTCGCTAAGTGGATTATGTCAAATATGAATGTTCCCTTGTAATACGACTCATATGTGAATATCATTTATATCGATGTAATCAATTAATGTCAAATGTCACCCGCATCAGCTACTTACTTCTCCCCCACCACCCTGAGGCATAAATTGTTGTTGTTGTTGTTGTAGCTGTTTTTGTCTAAGCTAATTCCATGTGATAAAGCCCCCGTCAAAATCCGCATTCATTTATTCGGCGCTCATTTATGCATATTATTTGCATAAGCTCGAAATACATTTGATAAATATTCAATTAAGTGCAGTTCACCATAAGCCAACAAATATTATATATGTATAATATTATTTCTAGCGTAGATAATTATGCAAAATCAGGGAATAGGACAATGCGTGTAATGAATAAGTAGGCATTTTATAAATGAGGAAAATGGACTAGAACTCGCTCTGCATAATGCATATATAATTTCGAAATGAAAATTGAAAATTGATTGCTACCGAAATAGAGGTTGTATAGAACCTACATACTAAATTTGGTATCTCTAACTCGTATATAAACAGAGATCGATGGGCTTATATAGATATATGTACATACCAACTGACAGATATTACATTATGTTATTATTCTATTCAAATAACCCATCCCATAAGACAGATATGCAGAAAACATAATGTTTTTACTGATGAGGAACATACACAAATACTGTATAGGATGAGAGATTTTATTATTTACTCATTTGCATAAGTTTACTTCATCCCACTTTACCATTTTAGAGTTGCAGGGTATAAGTATGGAATTATTCAAGCGTGTAATGTAAAACATAGCGCATAAAATTACAAATTAATCGAATTTCGATTTGCAGTGTAAAGTAAAAACCAGAAAACAATAACCATAATAATTAGCAGAGAGTTTGTTCACTCTTAGCTTCACCCACAAGTTCAGAAACTAGAAAATATGCCATGTGGCGCCCTCTGGCGACAGCATCATCAAAGTGCCGCCTTGACTCTCCGAAGACGCTAATTACCTCATGTTTAGCACTTCCTGTCGTTAATTCTCTCGAAAACATTTTATTGGCCATCGAAATGCAATTAAATGCCATAAAAAATGTGAAAAATATACAATGAAAATATGTTAAAGTGCGGGGTAGAACATGACGAGACGGCGCTAAAGGTCTTTGATTTCTCACACCTTAACCCTTTTTTGGGGGGAGGACTGAAAAGATGTGTAAACATTTGGTGTGAACTTGCAAGGCATTGTTAAGCAGTCAGTTGTAAATAGCACTTGAAGGACTGTGAATGCAATTCCCTTGACTAGAAACCCAGAAAAATGTTTCTTTATCACCACCGAATTTGTAAAAATTTGTGTATGTAAAAAGAAACAAATGTGTGCCAATTATTTTTTTTTTTTAAAAAGTCTGTTACATGGTTAAGTTTGGTTTTTAAATTATAAAACAAGAGTAAAGCCAAAAAAATTAAATTACTGTAATTGACCCCGACGTGATTTGAACACGCAACCTTCTGATCTGGAGTCAGACGCGCTACCATTGCGCCACGGAGTCGCTTGAACAACCTGTGTCTCAATTGTCAACTTCAAGTAAAATAATTGATAAACATACTAGAATTTTAATCACAATAGTAACAAAGGTTTCTAAATGAGCAAAGTTTAAAAAACAAAATAAATAAATAGAGATTTATTAAGCACTTGATAAGAATAATATATTAATTAGTGCCAAAAATGACTTGTCTTATCTTTAAAGCAATAGAAAATAATAAATTTGAATTTAATAACAATGCCAAGTGCTTAGATAAGCTTAGTGGCGCTAAAAGGTACATTCAAAGTTAAAAGATGTAAGGTAGGGCCAGTAAATAAATATCTTATCTAATGTCTTGATGTCTTAGCCTCCATTGAAAGTGTAATTTATTGATTACAGATATTCGATATTTGATACCATAAATATATGTATTTATACATTTTATATTTGGTTTCTTAGATTTGAATATGTTTAAAAAAATTAGAATCTTAAATATATTTTAAAAAATTATTAATATCTACTAGGGACTTTGGCTAACATTAAAGTTTTGCAGGATCAAGCGAAATATTCAATCTTTAAATTTGTGAACTGTTTCAAAATAAACTACATACCTTCTATAAAATTCTTACTAGCTTAAGATAATCACGCATTCAATTTACAAACATATGTTATACAAAAAAAAAATCCCTGTAGTGGGCTATAAAGTTTAGAAAATGTGGCAATACTATTCAATTGGTAAGCAGTGCATTAAGCATTATTAACTTCAAAATTAGAGATTTTAAAGACACTGTGTCTCAAATTTTTAAGCACTTTTTTAATCTCTTCATATGATATGCATCATACTGCACAATATTAGTAAAAATGACTGCACATCTCAAATAACTTTATGATTCCCGCAACGCTTCAAGTTCATGAGCGATTTTAATGACCATTCCAAAAGCTGTAATCAAACAATCTAGCGATTCGGCATAAGATATGTAGTGGGAGTGAGATAGAGGGAAAGAGGGAGGGAGAAATAGATTTGAAAGCGCTTCAAGTGCATTCTCTATGCAGGCAAGTACTTCTAACGATTACACATTTTATGTGCACTTTTCAATCTTTACGAGGCCCCGGGCACTTCTTTGCATACAAATACAATGCCAAGGAATCATGGGAGGGGGGTTGGGGGAGAACTGCCATATCTTTTAACGACACTTGCTATACAAGCCACAACAACAGCAACAAACAACAACAATAATTTGTGCATTTTTGTTAAATGATTTCTTTTGGGTCATATCTAAATGTAATAAGTGAACGTATATGGATATGGTGGAATATATATTTTTAATTTCTTTTCATAAGAAAAGTGGCCATAAAAGTCAAGGAGCGGTCATAAAGCAGACCAATCCCAATCCCCTCGTTGCCTGCATAACAACCTCTACCCCCGTAGTGCTGTCTCCCTCTGAATAACCTATACCCCGTATTGCTGTCTCCCTCTTTGCGCTTTGTTGTGGCCAAAAGGTGTGAACTTCTCGTTCATTTCTCTGGCTTCTCTGATTAATATGAGTCAGAAGCAACAGACGACAAGGCAATGAAAATTAAAATGAAAATGAAAATAAGCAGCTAAGGAAATGGATAATAAAATTATAAAATGAAATGTTTGTTCCATCTTTATTATATGGCCCAGTATTGTATTGTATTATTGTTGCTTATGCCTATGCTTGTCTGGGGGCTGATTTGTATCGGAGCTCTTCCTCCTGCCTGCCATTTTAACAGCCACGGACACTTTTTTATTTTGTATACCCCTGCAGAGGGTATTCCAGTTTCATCACAAAATATGTAACGCATCCAAAAGACTTATATGTGTATGAATATTTTTAATCAGAGGGCAGATCAGAATCGAGGCTCTAATACCTAAAACTATCTTGTTGAAAATATGCTGAAATCTTTTGTTTGCCTCTGCGGAAGAATACCATTTATACGAGAACGGTGATGTATTATAGATAAAAAGCCTATCAAACCTACAACAAATATGAAATGTGATTAAAATCACATAATAATATCATACACAAACCATATATCAGTTAGAGTATTAAATCTTCGTTAACGCATTTTCTCTCTTGTCTTATTTTATGACAATCTTCAAGTTTCTTTTGAGAAGTTTTATGCTTATGTCCTTGACGGATGCATTAGATGGGTGCATGGAAATGAAAAGTGCTAAACTTTTTATGCCCCAACATTAATCAGACAGCTGGCGTACAGTTCAGCCGAGTCTGTCTTATGAGTATATTGTGCAAATTGCTCCAAACGCATGCCAATCGACTGTTATCGATAAACGTGGCGCACATCTCCCTGCAACATCAAAGGCAACGCCACTTGAGTACGAGAGTTCGAAGATCGCATCAGGGACGTCTCTCGCGGCATGTGGCAAGCATGTGATTGCCTAACTGAGTCCAACTGAGTCGAACTGAGACGGCCTAATGAAGCCATTAGCAGGGCCTTATCGCAGTGGCCACAGGATACCCGAAAAAGGCATCCTTGACAGCACAAAGGTCTACAAATGTATTTTGCTGTTCGGCGCTGCCTGCCTGCTTTGTTTGCCACAGTTTCTGGGCAACTAATACACCTAAATTAGATCAAGATCGGCCCGGGGCAATAATAGTTGCGGCAGCTGTTCTTCCGCCGAACTGAGCACCAAGCGGATTCGGTAAACCAAACTCTCCGACTGCACTGCCCCTCTCTCCTCTTGCTTATGACTCTCCCATTAACTTCACTCTCGACATTTGCTGCGCCCTTTCAATATCTTCATCAAAGAAATTCTTTTGGTCCTTTTGTGCGTTGTTATTTGGCAAACTCCGAAATCATGATAGCACCTGATGCAGTTGATCATTAAGCAATTATCAGGCAGTAATTTAAGAAATCTGCAATTTGAGTTTTGTCTTATACCAGACTGCATAATCAGCCGATTAAGCAAAACGTGAGAACAATATGGGTGTGTTAACTTGAAATATGTAAAGAGCTTTAACAAAAAAGAAGAATATTGAAGTAAAGTAAAATATAGTGTAGACTAGTATATTAAAGTATATATAGAACTGTTAAATATAGTCAAATATAGTACAGTACAGCTTAAAATAAAATACTATAAAAATAGAATCTTTAATCTTGCATCAGTTAATTAATTGAAGTCTTATACAATATTCAGTTATTGGTCTTACATAACATAAACAGCATCAAGTATACCAAAAAAACTAATATTCATTTTCGCAATATAAAAATGGGTAAATGTTTATATTTAAGACAACCAAATGAGTATAGTTTAAAAAATTAGTAATAGTGTTTTTGAAATATTTAAATTAGTTTTTGCTTCATGTTTTCAAATCGGCTTACAATTTGTTTTGAGTTGATAGCTATGACAGTAGAAGAAATATAGTTCAGGGCATAAATAAATTAATATAATATATAATTAATAAACCTATATTTTATATGTGAGTTATAGCGAGTTATCTTTATCCATATTTGTGTTAATATTTATTTATTTATTTCTATACCTATATCAAATATAATAAAATCTATCAAATCACATAAATGTAATCCGAATTGTGCGAATATATTAAATTTACATAAAATGTTTTATGGAGCAGTCTCTTAACCTACTTTTAAGCCCAACTTTTATATGTGAACTTTCGCATATATTTTCTAGGCGCAATACGCCCAAGCTGCCTCCGTTCCACATATGCACACATAAATTTCATAAAAAAAAAATTATATAATATTTCATATTTCTGCGCTTTACAAATATTGCGGCACTTAAACACAAATGCTGCATCTAATGTGCAACGGCTGCTCCTTCAGTTCCTGTCTCAGTTTTTCTTCCTCTTTCTTTGAGGCAACTAAAAACACTTTCCAGGCAATGCGTCGCGTCGCGATGCAGCAAGTGCAACAAGCTTACCTCTCCTCCCCCACCACCACTGTCTGCTGAGTCCTCTTCATATGCTCGTCTATGTTTTATTGCTTCCGCGCACTTTCGCTGCCTGCCACGCCCACGCCCACGCCACCCACACCCGCCCTTTGAGACTCAGACCAGAGAAGCTTGTTGCAGTTGCATATGTGCGAAAAGTTGCCAGTGCGTTTAGCACTTGACTCAGCAGGGGGATTACGGCGGGTGCTAAGGGGTACTTGGAGGCGCAGCATCCGCTCAAGCGGCAGCTCTGTTGTTGTTGCACTAGTTGTTGTAGTTGTAGTTGTCGTTCTGGTTGTTGTCTCTGCGTTGTTGCCACATTTTGGCAGTTGCTGCGAATGGTTTCCTGTCACATGCGTTGCCGCTATAAGGCAGGAATATACACCACCCCCTCATTCACTCTCCCCTCTATTCGTCTGTAAAAAAAAGCAACAGGAGTTGCATGCGCATCCTGCAGGATACACGCTGGCAACTGTTTCACTTTCGCTGCCACATTTTGTTGTCTATTCCTTTTACCAAGTTGTTGTTGTTGCAGTTACTGTTGCTAGTTGCTGTTGCTGCTGTTGTTGCTGCATTGTCATTAAACTTTAACCGCGGCATCTGTCACTGCCGCAGTCCTCGACACGAGCAGAAGACAGTCGAAAGTCGACAGGAGCTGCCTTAAAGCCTGCTAAATTTTAATTGCCCGCATGAATTTCTGTAAAAATCACATTTACATTCACTGTGACGAATGTTAAATACTCTTAGCGACATACTGTAGTGAAACTTTTTTTATTCAAACTGTTTTGTGTACTATTATTTTCCATTCTAATATCCTATAATTTTGTCATTATTTTTATCTACAAATAAATGTAGGTTTAATAATAAGCTCTAATTAAACGAATTTAATATTTTATATTCATTTCAAAATTTATATTCGTTTTAAAAATAGAGGAAAAGGCAAAAAAGAAATAATGTTTATATATCAAGGAAAACTTCAGATTGTTGTTAAATTTTTATTTCATTTGTTATTTAATCTTTCGTAAACGTTGAGCTTGTTATCTCAAAAGTTTAGTACAAAAAAAAAAGATTTTAAAATATGCAGAATACAACTCATCAAAATACAAAAGCTTAGTTAATGTTCTATTATACTTTAAAATAAATTAAGTTAAATAAGGGATAATGTAAATATATAGCCAAGATGTTATTCAAAATTGTACTTTTATATATAGGTTAGCATTGCATTTGCGCAGAATATTTGGCTTCAAAATAGAACAGTATGTAAAAAAAGATGACAATTAATTTAACAAAGAATATTATTGGTTTTCTTGTAGCTTTTAATACTTTCAATGCAAAAATAACCAAAAATAAAAGTTTCAATAACTATAGGCGATGATTCTATTCATATACATATTGTATAAATATCCTATTTACCTTATGGAGATGTCTCCTGAATGCGTTACACACTTCTTGACAAAATTCTAGTACCCTTTGCAAGGTTAATAAATGTGGAGCAAATGTGGCAGTGTTGCAAGTGCTGCTGGTGTTTTACTTTTTATTTTTTTATAGTTGCCACTGAATGCTGAATGCAAGCGCTTTTATGGTCGCCCATTCTGGCCACAGTTTCCATATATCAAGAATTAATTAGCGTAATGCAGTCGCAGCGAGTTGGCAATAGAGAAGGACCCAATTTTTTCGCCATCTTGTTGCATGCCTCAGCCCGGTTAACTGCTGCTGCTACTGCTGCTGCTGCAGAGTCCTGGCCAACTGATCGTGAAAAGTGTTTGTCGGGTTTCCACTTTTCCCATGTTTTTTTTTTTGGCAGGTTGGGTAGGATTTAGCGGGGAGGCCATTAAATATGCGTGGCCGCCATTTACATGATGATGATGAAGATGATGATGATGATGTTGATGTGGATGTGGATGTGCTAGACAAATGCTGCAGCAGTTTTTGCCTTATAAATTGAATGAGATTACCAGTTTTAGGGAGTGTTGCATATAAAATACTTTAAGTGGTTAAATGCTAAGTTAAGCCAGCGTATGCAAAACTAAAGCGTTTTGATAATGAAATCGATTTGGTTTTATGTGGTCTGTGAAAAGATATTTGAACAATAGTTTTAGTTAGGAATAGAACAAAAGGTGGTAATATGATAGATATTAGATATAATTATGAAAATCAATTCAAAAACTGTAATATATTGTTTCTATGATACTTATTACTATTTAATTGATGTACAATTGTATACTGATAATTCAACAGCATTTACTTCTAACAGTTATAGTTAATACGAAATTTTTTATTATTATTAAGTATAATTGTTGTTGTTATTTTGTTAGAAATAAAGTTTCTTAAAAATGCTTCACGCAAATCGAGGCAATTTCCACCGATTCCACTATAGCTATCAGCTACGTTTCCTGCTGAGTATTACCATATAAATGACGACTATTCTGTTTTTTATGAGCCACAATTTTACCCGTTAAAGGTATAAGTTTCGTCGTGGCTTGTAATTCACAGTCATCAGCACTCACTTTTCCACTTTTGGACATTTGCACATTTGCAGTGCATTAATTAAATTTTCGCAAAATTAAAAGCATCCTTTTCTTGCCCAAGCGACAAACTACCCCGCTGACAGGCCAGGTTCAGGTGAGCTGAGGCAACGGTGAACGGGGCGGGGGGTAGGGGCAGTCAGCAGAGGTGCTTGAGGGCACATGTCTGGGGCAGTTCACAGCGCCATTTTGTTGCCAGCTGCATGTGGCAGGCGACAACAGCAGCAGCAGCAGCAGCGACCAAGGTGAACCGCAATAGCAACAACAACAACAACGGCAACAACAACAACAGAAAAAGCCAAAAGCTTGCAACCAACAACAACTCACAGTGTGAAATTTTAATGCACAAATTGCTGACTTCATGTGTGTGTGTCTGTGTGTGTGTGTTGATGTGTGTGTGTGTTGCCCAATATTCGGCCAAGCAGCCAACCAACAAACATCAACAACAGCAACAAAGCAGCGACGCGCAACGTCAAAAACAAAAACTTTTTGTTGTCAGTCTGCAGCAACAACAACTATTGCAGCTGAAGGGCCAACAACAACAAAAAACAACAACAACAATATTCACAATGGACAGCCACATTCATTGGTGGCACAAAGTTTTCACCTGTCGTCGAGCCAACGCGTTGATTGCACCCCCCCCCTCCCCACGCTACCCGTTTGACCCTCTCTCTCTCTCTCTCTGTCTCTCTTCGCTGTTGTCCTCTTCTTTCACTGATTGTTGCCATTTGTTGTTGACGATCATCGCGAGTCGCGAAAGAGTAGCCATGTTGCAAGTTGTTAAAGGGTGTGTTCTGTGTTGCTCGAGGCCCAGTCAATTGTTGGTTGGGTAGTCAGCCAAGCGTTACGGGGAGAGATTGCAATTTCCATCAAGTTTGCCATTTTCTTTTCATTTTTCTTTTTTGTAGCTCTATAACTCTTTTACTTAGGAATGTATGTGAGTACTCGCAGAGCTGCCCTTAGGCGCCCCCTGCGTTCATTGTTGTTGCTGTTTAGCTGTCTGTTTATTGCATTCATTTAGCGCGATTGAAGGGAGTAAAAAAATACCCTTTTGTTATTATTATTGCACTGTTTAAGTAGGCATCAAGTTTTATGGCAAAGTCACACGCCATCTTTTGAGGCGTTACAAAATAAACCAACCTGAGCAGAATAAAACTCTCTAAAAGCTGGAGGGGCAAAAGCTATCAACACTTGTAAAAAATATAAAATTAAAGGAAAGTTTGCATTGGAAATCGCAATGTTTAAAAAACCAATCAATTTAATCATAAAGTTAGCATCAGGTATTTTATCTTTAGGATTCTACAATATTGAAAAAAAGACTTTCAAAACAAGCTAGAATTTAAAAAACAAATGGTAATGTGAAATAATATAGCATAAGATGATTTTAGGATGGCTAATTTTTCTGTCAAATCGCATGTCAAATGTAAAGTGCCGAAACATTGTTAAGTGATTTACAAAATAATTATATTACAAATCAAAGTCTCTTAACTTTGCCAAAACTGAACCGAATTGCAATCGATATATATATTGAAATTTCATTTTTAATCCATTGTGGGTTTTCTAATTATTGTACAAAACGTAGGATTTTGAATTAATTTCGTTAACTCGCTTACCTTCCTTTCATAGAAAAAAACTTTTGCGTGTAGTTTCATTTTAAATTCGCAATATTTTGCTCAAACTGATCTTTCTTGTGCAATGTTGTTGGTATGATCTCTTTATTGTTCTGCTTTCAGTATACAATATTCTCGTCTACATCTGTTTCCCATGTTCCGAGACATTATTCATATCCTCCCTCTCTCTCTCTCTCTCTCTCTCTGTGGAATATATTTGTGCAGTTTTGTGTTGCTGTTAATTGTTTGCTTTTGCACTGACAGAGGCATTGCTGTTGTTGCGCTCAGGCAACACCCACTTCCTGTTTATGTTAATTTCTTGCACGGTCTGGCAACGCTTTTTATATCAGCAACACACCAAATTGCTGCTGCATAGGCAAAAACCAGAGCATAAATCTTGGACCTGCCTCCATCCTCCATTCTCCTCCCAATTCAACTAAAGCACACACTTCTGCTCAGCACTTTCAGTGTTGGCAAATGCTGCAGAAATGTTTGAAATTCCAGACATAAATGATTGGCACGCAAGGGTTTTGTTGTACCTGAAAGGTGTTTGCAGCCATTACGTGCAGCTCGATGCATTTTAATGATGTGCCGCCCAGCCGCAATATAATTTCAATTTTTGCATCTTTCAGCTGAAAACTGGAAATTGATTGCAGCAGCAACTGCTGCAACTGCAGCAACTGCAGCAACAAAAGGCAGCAGCACGCAACACAATTGCAGTTGGTTTAATGAGCTCAAAAATGCGCCGAACAACAACAATGCAACTGTACAACGCACAAGAGTTGCAATTTCCCCCATAATGGCCAACGGCGACTTCATTCAGTGTAATTAAATGCAATTTTATTGCCACGATCAAAAGCAAGAGGGCAGAAAGCGCCCAATGGGGGCCCCAGATAGGTGGATAGGCCATAAACCCGGTGGCCGGATAGAGCCAAGAACCAAGTGTTGAAATGCGGCGCTGCTAACTTGATTTATGCAACAATACCGCCCCCTGTCGGCCAGCGCTCGAACTTCCGCTAAGCCCCCCTTTCCACACCAAGAAAACAATGACGGAGTAATTAATTTCAAAGTAAACAATTTATCAAGTGCTTGCGGGCTGCCCAACAAAACCCAACGACTAACTAACCAACCAGCGATGACTTCAGATCCGACGGACTACTGACAGCGAACGGAAAGCGCTTCAAGTGGGCAGCGCCAATTGCCAGTGTTGTCTAGCGCCACAAAGTGTGCCCCCGGGAGGAAGCCTCTGTAAGTTCACTTCGAGTGCAGCAACTTGAGCTTCAAGTGAATACTCCCCGAAGCACTTTAACGGGGCAATACGAGTATAAGTTCATTGGTTTTCATTTTGAAAACATATACTCGTACTTCATTTTGTTTTTGAATAAAGCATGCGGTCTAAAAGCCATATTAAAGAAAGGCTTTATTGATATTTTTTCCCCTAAAATAAAGTAGCAGAAACGTTTTTTATTTTTAAATGGAAAAATAATTAATAGGAACATTGAGTAAAATCCAGTTAAATATATGACTTGTTACTTGGGTATTAGAAAAAAGTTTGTAAAACAATATGCATATCCCAAGACATCTAGAAACTCTAAATTCGACGAGTAATAAAAGCTAAGATACCAAACATTATGAATCAGTAAGATATGAAATAAGATCCCAAATAAATAACAAAATATTAATAATAATAATCTTGACTCACACTATCGACAGCTTTCAGCTTTTACAATATAAAGGTGCTGGTGAAATGCTTTTCAAAAATCAAGTTTCATTGTTTAGGTATTTCAGATATTGTTTAAACTTGTAAGTTAAGTCATAATTAAAAACAGAGATTCCTAATCCTCTTATTTGCGAGCATTCAAAATTCTACAAAACTTTGCACATTGCAGCCAAAGGTCACTTAAGAACTACTTGAAAGGCATTTCAAAATTCAAAATAAACTTAAATTTTCATATTAGCCCTTGAGCTAAGATTATTATCCAAGCATAATTAAGAGTGCCAAAAATGTAATTCCCAGCTGCTGCAGTTTGCCAAGCACTTTGGGGCTAAAAATGCATTTAGAAATTGCACAAGAAATTTTATTAAAATCAGCTACGTGCTCATCAGCATATAATCAGTACTTGCACTTGAGGAGTTGCTGTTGGAGATGGGAGGTGGGGGGGGGGGTGAAAGGAGTTGCTTTAGAAGTGCAATTTAAAAGAGATTACAATTATTTGATTGCTCTCCCTCTCTCAGTAATAACTACGCAAAAAGTTTTTGTGCACACAGTCATAAATTTCAGTTCAGATAATTCCATAAGTATTATCAAGATTGAAGATTTTACGCACTTTCCTCAGACGCCAGAGGGCGCTGCCATGAATCATGCCGGTCCACAAGTGAATCATTAGCAATACGAATGAATGAATGAATGAATTGCCTGTCTCTCTGGCTCTCTGTCGCTCTGTCTCTCTGTCTCTCTGGCCTGCTAAAAAGAAATGTAAATAGCAAACACACACACACACACACATGAAAACTAAACAAAACTCAAACGAACCGCAGGGCAAAAAGTCGGATTCGCTTTCGCATTTGGCGTTCGCCAGGTTTCCCCTTGACAGTTTCATAAATTAAGACATTCAACAATAAACAAATAAACAACACCAAACACAATGCAACAACAAGTATGAATGCTTGAAACAACAGTGCCCGACTAGTAGATGCCCTCTAACAAATTCTAAGGTACCCAGAAACTTAATTTTACAAATTGGGTAAGTCTCATAATGCATATTTTTATAGAATTAAAATAAGGGCAAGACTTTTAGATACTATGATCTATCCTAGCTGCAGTGTTGATCAACTGAATATGATATAATCTTTATAATATAAAAAAATGAGTTTGATGCCCAATTGACAAGACCTGACTTTTGTATTATTTAACGGATAGCATAAAATATTAATAGCTCATAAAAAATGTCAAAAACTCGATTAGATGTGTTCTAAAATGCTTTGTCATGAAATTTTCATTCCATTAATCCATTATCACAAATATGCTTGAACTCATTTAATTCGATGAGGCACCTAACCTATCATAATATCCTATTAAAATTTGAGATATACAATCGTATGCCCTCGTTGCCTAGTAATCCCTAGTACCCCAAATCTAGCCATACTAAAAGGGCATCAAAAAAGTGCACGTGTTTGTGGTTTGGCTTTTTGTCGAAGAAAAAAAGTGCAGAAGACAGCAGCAGCAGCCGGGAGCAGCAGGCAGCTTCAAAGAGTTTGTCAAGCGGCAAAGTCTGTCGCTAATTATGCGAAATGCAGCTCCCTACCCCCTTCCCCATCATCCTATTTGCACTCCCCGCTCCCGCACCCGCTCCCGTATTACCATCATATCTTCCCGCATGCTGTCTACAGCAATTGCGTTACACAAAGGCGGAAAAGAGAACGCCAAAAAGCCAAAAAGCGACGGGCCGAATGACATGTGAAAATATGCAAATGCAAAATATCAAAAGTGAATGAATTGAGTCTGGTCTCTGTTCTCTGTTCTCTGCATTGTTGCTACGGGTCTGCAAATGGAGGGGGTTGGCTGGGGAATAAGGAGTAAGGAGTTAATTCACTCATTAAATATAATGACCAGACACAAGAAATAAGACAGAGTTGTCAAGCAGACTGCGCTTTAATTATGATGTCGAAATACGCATTAATTGCCAAAGTGAAAAGTGAGCACCCTACTTGAGAGCGGCAAATACCCCTACCCTTATTTCACTGTACTGTCATTTTAAGCAACTGACAGCAGCTTATGCAATTTTGACAAGCGTTTTCAATGTGCGTCCAAGCGTCGACAGTTGTCAACTCTTATTGCATATACATATACATATACATACGTGCATATATATATCCGACTTGATTTCAGATCTAGATTATATGACGCTGATAAACGCCAGTTGTTGCGGTTGCGGATGTCAGTGTAGGGGGCGATGAGGGGGTGCTGAGGAAGACTGTCATCCAACTGTGCGCTCTCATGTTTCTTAATGCATTTGGACATTTGGCACTTAATTATTTGCAAATGTGGAAAGCATGAACTGTAACAGGCGGTGGGGGGTTAAGAGCGGGGTCAGGACTTAAAAGAGAACAAATGCTGGTAGACAGTTCAAAGGAAAACTGTGGAAAGGGGCATGTGGGGCGCGTGTGCCTTAATCTAACTTTAATATATTCTAGTTGTTCACATGAAGAAGAAGTTGATTTCTTACAATTTGGGCAATTTTAACTAACCATATATTCTGTACGTCTATCCATATATACATATATATATATATTCTGTCTTTATAACTTCCTGGCTAAATAGTAAAGTAATATAATTAGTATAGTGACTTTTGGAACTTAAATGCAGGGAAACCCCAACTTCTTTATATATTATCATAAAATGTTGGTATCGAAAAATATAGGAAGGTGTATCGGAGATATACAAATTTGAGTGCTTTTTAATATTTGTGTCCAAACATTTTAAGAAAACTTTTAAAAAAATGTATTTTATATATTTTACCTTAGGAAAGTTTTGAAAAATAATTGTAATCATTTTAATGTTCAAATATCTTCATTTTTCAATATGTATAATATAGTTTCCTTACAAAGGAATGTACATATATCAGATTTTATAAAATTTTCAAAATTTTTGTTTAATTTTAATGACATAACTAAGCAACACTTCAGTGTTACCTACAAAAGAAAATGTAAATAACATAACTAATTATAAATATGAAAATAATTAAACCGAATATCATACAAATTTATGATAAATTGATAAGCACTCGAAAAACTCAAGCTGCCAACTTTTTGGTATTTACTCCTCAGCAAGAGTTTGCCCCCACCCGCTGCCACGCCACTGTCATGACAACAACAACAACAATGAGAATAATTAAGTGGCATCGTCGGGTTGCGCAATTGCAAATGGGTTGCCAATCAAATGGGCCAAGTCAGGGACAGCTGGCGGTCAGAAAACTGATGTGATTTATGTTTAAGCTTTTATTAAAATTTTTGGTTACCCCTCAAAAAGAGAATCCTTAGCTGATTAACAGCAGCAGCAAAAGCAAAATCAAAGCGTGCGTGACGCCAAAAAAAGAGAAGGAGGATGATAGAGAGGGAGACAGAAAGACAGAGAGACAGAGTTTGGAGCTTGGGAGCTTGTTTAATTAAAATAGACAAATGGCGCACGATTGAGCACTCTGTGGCTCGATGATGCTTCCTTCCTTCCATTTGGCCCCAGCTGTGCGCCTAATTTATGAAAAATTCACAAAACGAACTTATCAATCATATTACTAGCCAGCAGCTAGCTGCTTTTCCTCCTGACTGGTGGCTACATTGTTGGACGCTGTCAGCTTATATTTCCTATTTTGGCAGTCAAAGCACGTGCCTCGCTGCCGGCCAAGTGCCGCTCAAAGGGAAGAAATTCAATAGAAAAATTGCAGAAATGTTGCAAAAGACTCGCTTGCCCCTTGCTGTTGCAGTTGCAGTTGCAGCCAAACAGTTTGCACTTCTCATCGTTTATTGTAATTGTATGTGTGTTTGTAGGGGAGTGGGATAGGGGAATGGATCGGTTCGGAACAGAACGGAACGGAAGTGGATACTCACTGAGTTGGTGTCCCTGATGAAGTTGTTGATAATGCGGTGGCTGCTTTACTTTAGCCAATTTGGCTCTGGCAGCCGCTCAGCAGTGACACGTTCTACGTGACCTGTTCCCTAAATGCCCACTGCAAGAGAGATGGATAGAGTGAGTGAGAGAGAGAGAGAGAGAGACAGTTGCAGGTGGCGCATGTCAAGCTTTGATCAACCTTTAAGCTGCACAGGTTGCACATCATTTATCAGTCTGGTATAACTTGTCAGCTTTTGATACGGCATGATTGTTGAACAATCTAATAAGAAAGAGCTATTATGGAAGTCAAAGAATCCTTGAATCAAGGATAATTTATATAGCTGACAGTAAAGGTATTTTCTCTGCTACTATTATTATAACTATTTTTTATAACTTTTGATAGTATTGATAGCATTGCTTGAAAATATTATTTATTCAATAAATTATAAATAACCTGTATTTGTAAAATTGAATAAATTATATCAATTAATATTATCTTATTTATGTTGTCAAAGTTACAAACTATAAAAGTATGATTTAAATAGTCAAATATATATATTTTTTTTATATGGAATAACTTTATTGACAATCAGCCAATTTTTAATTTTTTTTCGAATTGAATCAATATATGCAGAAGTCCTTCAAAAGTGTTGTTGTATGTTCTACCACTTTAACATATCTTTAATTAGCTATACTTTACTAAAACGAACTCTATATAAACATATCCCGAATGTTGCCGCCGACATCACAATTAGTCACAGACACTGAATTCTAAGCGCAATTCCATTTCCAATGAAAGACACAAACAGACATTTTTGAGGCAACAAAATTAGTTGTTGAAAAACCTAAGACAGAGGCACGCGACTACAATTATAAACTGTTTCTCTAAGCAAAAGAAAAATAAATAAATTGAAAAACAAAACGAGAATCGAGGCAGCGACGACAAAGCAGCCAATGAAATTTCCAAGAAATTTTAATTACTCAACATTTTTGACGCCAGGCAAATGGTTAAAAAGCGAAGAAAGCAAAAACCCGACGGCACACTAATTAAAGACGCGTCCACCTACAAAACAAAACAGAGAAGCATTAAAACCCCAAAGAGGGGCCCGAGTGTGTGTTGACTGTCGAGTGGAGACTCCTGGCGAGAGATCTCTCTCAGAGCAATTCGAAAAATCATACAAAGTTATACAGTCATCAAGTGTACATCAATCATAGGCCGCACAAAGTTGGAGGCTGCTTTGTCTGGGGCAACAGTAAAGTAGAAAGGCAGCAACCAAGAGCAACCGCAAGAAAAGCGTGAAAAATTGTCGGGCATGACGCAGTCGTGCAACGCATCCCCCAGCCTGCCACAAAACACAGCAGCAACAGCAGCAACAACAGCCACAACAGCAAGAAGAAGAAATGCATTTGAGCATTGCTAAATTTGGCCCAGAAACCACGTACAAAGAGCACCACAAAGCACCACAAAGCAACGCCAGGCATCGGTTCCATGTGTAGGCATTTTGCTGATAATTAGCGGCCTCGGAGAGCCGAGGACTTTGCGCCCTAATTGATAAACGTGCCAGCATCGAGAGTTTCCAGTACACTCGCAAAAAATATGCGCTAGAGCTCACCATTTGCCTGGCAGAGGTATTTTCTGTGATTTGTAATTTATATGACATTTTCTTATTATCAAATAATAAATTGTAAATACAAAACAATTAAAAAAAAAACGAAATAAATTAAATTTAGCATAAACATTTTTCTTACTATACCATATGTATATATTTTTATTAAGATGGACAAGTAACTGTAAAAGTGAATATGCGTTTTAAAAAAAATATATTTCTTAAAAATTTAAAAAATGATTGAAAAGTAGAATCAAAAAGGTACTTTTGGAATCATTGATTGAAGATACCGTTTCTACTATTTAGAAATTTGTTATGTAAATATACGATTTCTAAAAAAAAAAACATATTTATTTTTGGCTTCAGGGCGCATATCTCGGGCATATTTATGCCAAGTGTACCCACTCCTAGTCAGAGTCACAGTTTTGCCAGAGTCTGTGCCGCCGTCTGCGCTTGTCTAGCGCCGATTTGCCTGGTTCCCTGGTTCCGTGGTTCCCTGGCTCCCTGGTTGCCTGGTTGCCTGTTTTTCTGGGTGCTCCCCTGCTCGCTCTGGCGTAAAAATTATCTTAATGGACAATTTAAGAATCACTCATTGTGAATTATGCGGCGCATTTAGTTGCCGAGTAGTAGAAGTCAAGTCGCTGGATTGCTCTGCGATCTGGGCAAATGGGCAAATGGGCAAATGGGCAAGGGAATGTCTGCAGTGTCGAAACTGTTCTCATGCCCTTACATAAGGGGCATTGGGATGTTCTCAGCTGGTTCGACACATGTAGAAGAGGAAGTGGGTTTTAATTGCTCAAGTAAAATTCACACTTGACATGCATTTTATATTTTAAACATATGCTCAATTTTAGACAGTAGAATAAAAGATGTCTTAACTGAATTAATATTAAATTTTAATCATTAAATAAATTAAATATTGTTACTGGAGTCCACATATTAAATTTCATTGTAAATCAAATAGATCTTGATACATAAAAAAACCAAACATCTTAAACAAAACATTTAAATAGGACATTATATCTAGAATAAATATATGTAAATTTCTTAAATGATTAGTTTAACTCCTTAAAGTAATTAAGAAGGGTTTACCACTTAATAGGCAACAATTTTCATATTATTTACAATTTTTTTCATTTATCACAGAAATATTTATAAATATCACACAAAAGGGTATAAAAGATTCGTCTTTAGTTATTTTCATTTACTTGCTGTTGTTTCAATGATTTTTGTTTCACTAGTTTCGATAAACATTGCAACACTTTTGAGTTTGTAAATGTTATGGAAAATCTTGCACTGTAAGCAAATGAAATGCCTAATGTGTAGAATAATACCCGATAGTGAGAGAGGTGCCCATTACCAATCCAGGGGGGGCGGTTGAAGGGGGTAGCCATGTGGGCCACTCGACTCGATTTGTTGTTGGCCAGGAAAAATGTTCAATCTTCTCATCACCCAATGTTACAGCCGCTAAAAACAATCAACAGGCGCAACAGTCGCAACAGTTGCACCAGAACTATTTATGCAAAATTATAATATGTACAAATGGGGGCAAGTTCTGTCTTTCAGTTGCTGCGGCTGTCTGTCAGTCTGTCGTTCAGTCGGTTGTCTGCCTGTCGGTTCGGTGCGGCCTGTCGCTTAATTCTAATGACTTTAATGAAATTTTTAATTCCCAGCCACGTGAATTTATTGTTTGTTTTTGGGGTCTAAAATTGTGATCTCGCTCCCTGTCACATGTTGTGTGGCCACTCAAAAATAAACGAGTGACTTTTGTGTGAGTTGAAGTGCAGTAAAGTGCTGTGTTGTACAGTGTTGTACAGTGAAGTGGGTTGGGCCAGCCAGTTCAACTGGTAGCCAACTCCCAATCTCTTTCTGGCCAGCCTCAAGCCGCTTATGGCTGGCAGAGTGAGGACTGGCAGGGAGGGCGGGTGGTAGGCAGTTTGGCGGGGAGTTTGGCCAAATGCAGATTAATCAAGCGCTCACTGAGTTTACCTAGCCGCTGTTTCTGATTTTAACCGCCCCTCCTCGCCCCCAGTACCTCCTCCTCTGGTACCGTTTCGCTACTGTCGGCTGCCACTTTGCCAGCTGATTAATGTCTTACATGCGACGTTTTAATACCAATTTTTTATGCATATTCCAAAACGAATAAAACGCAAAACGCCAAAGCAAAGTGAAAAACTTGTAGTCACTGCATCCGTGACATTTCCTGTGCGTGCGTGCGGCAACTACAGTGAATACTCGCTATGAAGGACACGCAAGCTGACTTTTAAGTAGATCGAAGTAATAAATAATGCTGTTTTGTATTTATTAATGTTAAGAGTTTAAATTATATTTATGTACATAAAATAGTAAATAAATATTAATTTGAAAATAATTATAAAAGTTTATTAGAAGTTAATGTCCAGCAGAAGTTAAGATTATAATAAAATTCTCACATTTCAGGGATCTGTATGTTAACTTGACGATCTACAGATCTGCAATATTTAGAAAGCATAACTGAAAGTCTTAGTAACTATTGCCTATCTATCAACTATCTTTATAGCCAACATACACTGTAGTCCGTTAAGAGCCTGCTCGAAGCGAGTCAGAAATATTCATAATGTTGTTGCTACGCGCTGGGGGATTGAAAGGTGTTAATGCCAAAAACCTGCACAAGATTTGTACACAGCTAATTTCAGCATATTTATAAAGACGAAAGTTGACAACGGACTGACATCAGAGCCCCAGTTGAACTGAGCCTGGACACCCATAGCCAAATTGTGCGATGAGCAATTGCAGATACAACGAACACGGCTCAAAACAAGTCTTTGGCAAGCTGTAATTAAAATAAAATTTGTAAGCCAATGCCACAGGTGTGACTGCTGCTCTGCCCCAGGTGATACCTGAGACCTGAATACATCCTGTTCTAATTAGAGCGGCGCCCCTGATAATGACTTAATAATTTTCCACTTTTGTTCACTCTGTTACTGTAAAAGCGCATCAAGCTGAGTTCATTTCTTCTGGAGCGTGTTATATATCATTGTGTTAAATTAACCAATTTTCATTTCTATTTACTTTTTTGCCTCCCCTTCCCTCGTTTCCTTTCGTCTCGTCTCGTTGCCAATTAGCGGCAACACTTTGTGGCCCAAAAAAGTGCTTGCGCCAAGGTGTCGTTGGAGGCACCTTTTTGATGACTGGCCCTCATTGAAGGCGGCTGCGGATCACAAGTTCGACAGAACTGTTCAATCACCCCAGGGCCTAATGAGGCACTTTGTCCCTACGGTTGCACGTTGCAATCACTTCCGATTTGGTAATGAGCAGCTTTGTGGAACATCTTTAATTGGGCTTGTGGCAATGATATTGGTGAATAAGCACATGCTTTAGGAGTGAGCTTATCAGGTAGAGACATTCGAAAAGAATAGAATAAGAAGCTTGAAAAATAAAAGACATTTAGAGTATTTTTAGGTGGTTAACTGTCAGTTATAGTAATAGTTGGTTATGGTTATATAATAAAAGAAGTCAAGCTAATAAATAGCTATAGACTCAGAAGGGATAATAATATGATCTTCAGTATCAGTATTATTTTATAAACTACCCAAAAGAATTTAAGCGCTCTGCCTTTAAGTAATTCCTATATGCAAAAATAATATTTACAATGAATAATTCTTCTCAAGATTTTCATGTAAGCTATGTTAATATGCTGGCAAAATTTAGCAGCTTTAAAAATTGTCCCCATCACACATAATGCTTAAAACAATTTGTTTTGAGTGCTCCTCTACCATTTTGACTCACACACACACACACACTCCTTGGCAAAACTCAATTAAAATCTAATTAAATTGTACCGGCATTTTATTTAATTTTTTTGTTGGTTCCAACTCGCTAGCACACACATATGCATGCATACATACATCAATGTTTAAGCAGCATGTAAACAGGCACTCATAATGGCGCTGTGAACAACAATTATGAAGAGCAGCAACAACAACGACAGAAGCAACAACAACGACAACAACTCAGCCTGCATATCATTGACGGGCACTCAATGTCAGCTGCAAAACAAGCAATGACAACAGGGCGGCATACGACCACTACCACGCCCCCATATGCCGCCCTCTCCCCAAACATCCTAAATAAAAACGCCCACACGCCCAGCAGCAACTCCCAGACACACTTGAGCAAAGCACAACAACAACAACAACAATGATGGGCAAATCAAAAACGACAACAACAAAAAACTGAAGAAAAACTTTTCAAACTCAATTTTCATTTTTGACAACCCAAAGCACCGCCCACAATTTTCTCATATTTAAGAAAAATATTTGTTTATATGTAGATAAATTTACGGCTAGAGCTTCAGTCAACAGCTTTACTCGGGGGTAGTTAGTATTTGGGGTGTGATAGCTGGGTGTGTTTACATTATTATCTTTAAGAAGGTGTCAGCCACAGACGCATCTAATTCCCCTACCCCCCCCCCCGCACTCCCTCTCCCACTACTACGCTCCCCTAAACAGCAGTCGTCGCCGGAGCGAACACACATGAGATATTTATAAGTTCTTGAATTTTCATTTTCATTTCAATTTCAATTTTCGGCAAATTTCATTGTCTGAAGACAGGCGAATTGTCAATTGCCAGGTGAGATTAGCATATCACACGCCCAGTGAGAGCAGCTGCCACAGTCAGATTCGTCTCTATGGGTGGGGCAGTGAAATTTTAACTTAAAAAGTGTGTTCTCAAAATCAATTTCGAGCCTAGTTCACATATGCCTATGTTGAATGAAGTTTCTGGCATATTTGGATATATGTTTATTTTGCAGTACATTTTATATATATATATTTATGGATAAACTTTAAAAATTAAGAGGAAATATATTTTCAATATTTTTTTGAAATGATTTTCAAAATATATAGTAAGCAGGATACAAAAAATCGATTTATCATAGATCAGTATTTAATATAATAAAAATTGCAAAGTATGCTTGGCTATAAAAGATAAAATTAGATTTTCTGTTCCATACTTTAATACGAAAAGCAGGAGTTTATTATATTGAAAACATTCTAAGTTTTGCATGTGAGAATTCCAATTACTTCACAATAAAATCAAATGATTGCGCACTAAATCAATGCTGTCGTTTATTAAATTTTATATTTTTAATGATACTTTTCCCAGCGACGAAGCGACTGTCAGCAGCTTTCGTAATTTATGTGGCAGTGGCACGCCCACTTTGACACGATGAACATATATATGTATATGTATATGTATATGTATAAATAACACATGGCCACAGTGTGCACAGTGTGTCGATCAGTTGTAAAGGGGGCGTGACTGTTGCCCAGGAAGAGTTGAACATGGCGACACGAAATGTTGCGATGGATGAGCAACTTTTTGTTTTTCGCTACCGCATTGGCTGCTACACAAAATGGGCGTGCCAAATGGGCGGAACGACAACAACAACAACAGCAGCAGCAGCAACAGCAACAAACATCAACGACAAAGACAACAAAGTCGTTGACACATTCAAGTGGATACCTACAGTGGATGCCACAAGCAGCCCCGATCCGTGACTGATCTCAATTGTCAGACTCGATTTGGTTGCGTTCCGTTTGAAGTGGCCGATGAAGAAATCAAGAAATGGGAAAACCGAAACTTTTGGCATTTTATTGAAGTTCATTGGCTATTAATAGGCGCATCATTTTGATGAATTGATGGCTCCCCAGTGGACCGATATGCTAGCTATCTCTCCTCTCTCTCCTCTCGCCTCTCTGCTGCTGTCAGGGGCCTCGTTGCGCTCGTTTTAGTTTTGATAGCTTTTGAAAATGTTGTGGCCGCTTTCGCATTGATTTTCCATTCCGTCGTTTACTGTTGCTCTTTTTATTTTCTTTATTTATTTTCCGAGATTTTCGAAATATTTTCAAGGATGCATTCCCTGCGCTTCGTCTGTGGCTGAGTTTGTGGCTCTCGTCGTCGTCGTCGTCGTCGTCGTCGTCATCGTCGTCGTCTGGGCGAAATGTCGTCAAGTTAATTAAGTGATTTATGCGCGTTGAGGTCGCGCGTCTACTTAATTATCAAATAGTGTGGCATTTGGGGAATGTTTTGGGGAATTATATTCTTGACGAGATTTACTCTCGCCTGGGGCTCTTCCCATATGGGGCTGACTATAAAATTGGTTTATAGCTTACGCCTCAACTATTTCCAGTGGCTTATCGCATAAAAGTCGACTGTCAAATAGAAGCAAAGCATATGCGACAATACTGAAAGGGATTGTACTAACTATATCAAGGAAAGTAAAGGGTATTTTAATTGAATTTAGGCTGGGCATTATTGTGTATTCTATTTAAAACAGGCTGATTTTCAATGAGAGAGAGAGAGAGAGGGTGACAATATTATTATTCATTGTAAGACTTTTATTTTATGTGACTCACGTATTTTCTTAAATAAATAGTCAAATAGTTTACTTGTAACATTTTGAAAGAAAGTAGCACAATTCATCTAAAGTCCCATCATTGCAAAATTATTATTAATTATAAGCACAAAAGGCTAGCATGCACAGTGGGTATATTATTTTATTAATTTGATCATTATTTAATAACTAAAATGCATCTTATATTCTAGAATCTAGAGCAACACCTCTCCTCCAGGGTCACATTATTTTTACTTCAGTTTCATCCGCAAGGCTGGCCTTAATGTAGGAGTGACTACTTTAATATAGGAATACTTGATTGAATAATTCATCTTAATTTTGAATAACATTATATTACTTCATCTATTTTCCAATACCCTGACCTCTATGGTCACATTATGCCTTGTAATGTATTTCTAATATCTCACGTTATCCATGTTTCTATAAATTCTATATAAGTATAACCTATTTTATATGGTTACGTTTTGACCCTTTGCATTTGCACAGCTTTAAACAAAATGGAAAATCGTTTGCCATATATATATATGTATTATTAAATATCCCTTTGAAAGCAGGACATGTTGAAAAGTGCCAGATCCCGTTGCTTTTATTTATTCACATGCTCGAAGGATCTGCATCTTGTGTGTGTACACTGCTGTCAGCCACTGTTAACATTATCCTGCTGATTATGGTGCATGAAAAATGACCAAGCGAAAGCGTTGAGTAAGAGTGAATTCCGCATTATATTAAAGTCATGGGTGTAGGAGAGGGGGAGATGAATATTTTGTATGCATTTATCGATATGCGTCATTTCGCTGGATTTTTTAATAAATTTCGGATTTATGCAGGCAAAATAAAAAGGTCTCCAGCGGCTACTGGGTTCTGGCCCTATGTCCTGACCTCGCAGCGCATTCAATTAACAGCGCACATAAATTTACTTTGGCTGCAATAATGCAGCTGAGTCCTGGCCTGGCCAAGGATACAAAGAGCTCATATCCTGTTTATTTAAAGCAGCGCATTTATGCATGCACATACATATATGAGAGACGCATAAGGACGACGCCAGGCGACGGCTTAAGTTGTGGCTCATAATTTATGGGAGGCATCTTTTTGGGTTGGGTTGTGGTAGGGGAGGGAGGTGGGGTGCAGGACTCGCTTCAGGACCTCAATGAAAATGGCGTTCTAATTACTTTAAGCTGCCAGACGGCTGACCAAACGCCGACAAGGATGACCCCAACATATGAGCCCCACAGCGATTATTGCTGTTTGCCCAGCCAAAGGATAACAAGAGAACAGCAGAAGCATACAACATGCCACTCCCCCCACTTGTGTGATCCTTTGTTGTGGGCAGTCAAGGCACGTCTATTAGCTAACCCCCAAGTCTCCAAAACTAATTGCAATATGGCATTGCATCCTGCTGCCAGCTATAGCTATGGCTGTCTGTGGCGTGAGCACATCCTTGTGGCCATCATCAGCGTCCTGGCAAGCGCTGTCATGTTTGACTTGTTGTTGTCGTTGTCGTTGTCCTTGTCCTTGTCGTTGTCGTAGGTCTCTGCCTCCCTCGCCTTTGACAAGCTGACAACATGCAGCCTGTGCATGTTTGTGCATGCCTCACTGACAAGGACATGCCAAATTAAAATGCAATAAAAGCGTTAATGAATTTCGGCAGTTTAGGCAAAGACTGGCAAAGTCACAACGAGAACCTCGAGCCTAACAAACGGGGCCAAGTTAATGAAGTGCTCACTTGGCACCCTAGCCAACCTAGCCAGGCTTATTGGGGGTTGCAAAGGGGTCAAAACTCTTGCTCTTAACGCTTACTTTGTTAACATGGCCAAAAAGAGCCGTTGATATTTCAATGCGTCCTCATTTTTGACATCGCTGACTAATTCCCTACCCCTGACCACTGAAAGTAAAATTTAAAAAAATATACAGCTGTCAACATTGTCCATCAGTTTGCGTTACACTTCCTGCCAACTCCTGTGACACACGGCTGACAAACCCTTTTCATGCCAACCCCCCCTGCCCCTTGTTCTGTTCATTTCGGTTCCACTTGCTGCCCAAAAGGTCAACGAGGGGCCAAAGGGGTTGCCTAATTTAGTGGCGCACAATGTCGTGGATATTTAAAGCAAATGAGCGCACATTTATAATGACAACAAGGACAACGAGGACAGCGAGGACAACGAGGACAACAAGGATCGCTGTGTAGCTCTGCTCGTTTTTGAACTTATGGCAATTTATATGACAGTGTCATTAGTTCAGTTTATGCAGCAGATGACAAAGTAGCAGAGAATGCAGAGCTAACGGAATGAAGCAGCTAGCCGAATAATAAATACCCTGGTAAATATAACACCGCAAGATTTTATTTTATTTTATATTTCATTATATTTTGAATATTAATTATTAAAGTTTTAAATTCCAATTATTATACAAAAATATATTTTATCCACTTAATATTCATTTCACATCATTTTCTTTGTGTGACTGTTTCTAATCGACATTAAATAAATAAATAAAACTAAACATAGATACTTTGATAGAGGACAGAGATAAGTCCCCTATTAAAATGGCAAATACGTGCAGAAATAAATTTAATTCGTCTTAAGTTATAAGATATATCAAAGCAAAAATTATAATGAATTAATATACTAAATACAAAAATTACAAATAAAATAAATATAATTGATATGTTTGATATGCCTATATCAATGATCATTGATTGCAAGCATGTAAAAGTATTCGAATACTACTTGAGTGATATTTTAGAAACAAGAACTTATCAAAACCGCTTACGCTGATTATATAATTACTGTATAACATAAACTACTTGATATGCTTTCACTGCAAAAATAATCAACTAACTAATCAAGTTTTAAAAGGACTTTTTTGCAGCTCATCTGCTTTGTCTGGCAAGCCGAACTTTTCGAAACTTTTTGCTCTGCTTGGTTTCATTATTCTCCGACAATTATTTGCATTACCCCGTTCTTGTTTCAAATATGTCTCATTAAATATATACATATATTAATTATAGGAAAAAAAGAGTGACAGACAGAAAAAATGAAGGCATGACGGCAAAATAAAAATAAAAAAACAAAATACAAAATAAATAAATACGCACAGCTGAATGAGTTTTGGTTTTCTCCTTTATATTTGGTACAAATTGAAAAAGGGACAACAAAGATGACATAAAAGCGGCCGACGAGGACAACAGCCAGAGGACATTTTCTGGCAGGCGTTACCCTAATGCATAATCAGGTTTAAAAATGACAACAGCGAAAATAATAACGGTCACAAAAGTGCCAAGGGACAACGGCAATCAGACGGCAAAAAATATACAAAATTAACGCTTACAACATTCTGTAATCAAATTTAACTGGCAAAATTCTCTGTAGTCTTTTTCCATTCCATTTTTTTACGCATTTTGCAAGAAAAGAGCTGCTATCTTGAGAGTTAGAAATACTCATTTTTTGACACTCATCAATTTCAAGTTGACACAAAAAAGTACAAAAATAATTGCATTCAAAAATTAGTACAAAAGTTATCTGGTTATAACTGGGCCAGTAAGCAATCCTTCATGGGGGTTGACATACAAAGAAAAAGTTTTATAGTTACTTAAGCTTATATTAGTGCTAAAAATAATTTAAAAGAAAAATGCATTCTTCAGATTGTAATAAAATATATTTTGTTAAGATACCATGTATTTTCATAGATATATAAAATGAGATGCGAAATCAATCTAAAGGATAATTCATAAATTTTAGGTTTTTTTGGGTATCCATATAAAAATCTGTTCAGTTTTGACATAAGAAAAGCTGTTATAGTAAAAGAGTTCATATTATAAACAACCCCAGCTCTAAACAATTTTTCAATGTGATTTCAAATTAATTCCTCGCTTTGCTTAGCAGCTATTTCTAACTACCAACCATCCCTTCCCCTCAAAAGGTGAAAGGTTACAGCTAACACGTACGATTCTCGACAACGACGACAGCCTCTCATTTGTCATGGACCCGGCTCATTTCGAAAAATGCTTGAACAATCTGGCAATTACACACCTCACGCGTGGAATCAGGCTGGAGTCAGGCACAACATACCCCGCCCCATCCACTTCCCCAAGCAAAAATGAAGGGCGAGCAACCCCCAGAAGCGGTGCAGAGACCGAAGCAACGAGACCAGAGCATTGTCAATTATTAAACTTTGCATTGCAAATGAAAACATATGTTTAACAAGCAAGAGATTCAACCCACACAGACAGACACACACACAAACACACTCAAACTCACACATACATATGGAAGCTTTCATATCCGTTTCCGGCTATCAGCAACGGCCGGCCAGCCACCCCCTTTTACCACCCACACACACAATACAGGCAGTTTAGCATTGCACGTTGGAAATTAAATGTTTCAAAATGAAATTCCTCAATTGCAGTCGCCACGCTCAGACGCCGTCCGACACCGTTACAACTGTCCCGGGGCTTAGGGTTGGGGTTGGGGCTGGGGTTTGGCAATGCGATAGACCCAAAAGCAATAAATCCTGGATAGAACAACAACCCTTGCAATTGCCACTGCAAGCCCCTTTCGGCAGTTGCTTTTCAAATTGCAATTAAACGTTTTACAAAACCGCGCTGACCGGTCGTCTGAGCAGCCCCTCCCATTGCCAGCTTTGCCAGGCCCAATGTTAGCTAAACAAAAACCCCGCCCACAACCCCAACTCTAACTCCAACTCCAACTTGAATTCGAAGCCTGGATCAGCCCTAAACCCTATAGCCCAATGCAATTCACACGGCCTTCGCTGTTGACCAACGTCGTCGACCGTCGACTGTTGCGTTATTTCCGCCTAAGAGACGCCACGAATACAAGTACGATGAGGGGTTGGGTGGTGCTGGCAGCACCCAACCCCCTACCCTTAACTGCTGCCTGCTCCTCGAAGCTCTCATTGACGCTGTGCTTAATTGCGTTTGTGTTTGCGTCCGCACATTGAACGCATTTTTGCACGTGCTGCTTGCTGCTTGCTGCTACCACCCCTCCCCCCACCCCTCGCAACCCCTAGCATAACACTAAACGTAGTGCTGTCTGTCCTTCATGTACAATTTACAATTTTTCATTGCCACCGGCCACGTGTAAGCTGCGCATTTTTAGCTAAATTCGCTGCGGTTTCGTCAGCATTTGCCAAAAGCAACCCTCCCAAGCCAACGGCAACCACCGCCCCGCCCCGCCCCGCAAGCAGCAAGCAGCAGCAACAAAATTCAAGCGCAAATAATTAAAAACTTTACAAACTTTTCTGAAAAGCATCGCATTTTTTTCTGAAATTATTAATAACCGTAGCACTCAAAATGCAATTAAATCTTGGTCAACTTGTTGGCCCAAAGTGGCGTTGTGGTTTTGTGCAACAGCTGCAACAGCTGCAGCCGCGCGAAATGCCACCAAATTAAAATTCCAAATACACCACAAAATGGCAACCTTCCCCTCACCCACCTATTGCACAGTGGGTTCAACCGCAAGTACACGCATTAGTTAAGAACTGCAAAAGTGGACTTGAATTCTGATTCAGATTCTAGGACAGCGCTTGGTAAATGAATTTGGCTAATGCTCGTTCATTAGTTCGCCAGTTTTTCAATAGCAAAGCAAAGCGGCTCATATGGATGCAAAGGTGGGTGGGGAGAGGGAAGAGGGGAGCACACAGCTGACGTCCTGATGACAAAGTATTTAAGTACAGTTTTAGGAGCACGTTCGGTGCACTGTGAGAAAACTGGTACTGACTGGTTTGATGTCCAGTTATTTATAAATTTTCATGTATATAAGAATGCTACTTTGACAAATTTGTACTTCTATGTGAAAGCCAATATAATTTTTAAGAATACTGCACACATGAAGTATTATTATGAAAATGATCTATTTGTATTCCTATGTAAAATCAAATATAATTTGTACAAATTCTAAACAAAGTAAAAAACAAAAAGTGATAAAAATGTGAAAAAAAAGAATTTTGAGAAAATTTTGTGATGAAAATGCAAATTTTGTAAGGTCCAAAGTGCAAATATTTGAATAAAAAGAGTTTTGGGCGTGCTACAAAAAACATCAATGCTGAAAAATATAAAAGTTCGTTCTCAGGAAAAGTTGTATATCAGGCATTAAAACATTAAAAGATCAAGTAATTTCTGACTGTCACAGAATAAATTGCGCACAGAACCGATTAGTCATTTAAATTTGAAATCCATTAAAAAGTTTACGCATCGAAGTCAAGTGCTCTTTTTAGTCTGTCTGCTAGCACTAGGGAGCACAGTGAACCGACTCGAGTTAACTCAAACTGCAGGATAAATATATAAATATATTCTGTGGCTTTGTGAACTTTAGCCAAACTTTAATTAAACGGATTTTTCGCTCAGTGCTTTACTCATTTAGCATGTAAACTGTGCGCCGTGTCGCTGATAAAATTAAAAACCATTTTAGAGCCACAACAAAACGTAGAAGAAGCAGACGACACTGGGACACAGGCCAAACTACAGGACAGGACTAACTATAGGGTAAAACTTTTTTTGAGTGTGTGGCTTGTGTGTGTGTGTGTGTGTGTAGAAAGCACAAAAACGCTTGTGACAGCTGGCGACAGACAGCACCTACGAATGGGCAGGATACGAGGAGGATACAGGAAGCAAGGATGGTCATAAAAATTTCATTGGCCATTTTTAGTGGATGGCTGCTTGCCGTGTGCCGGTGAGAGAGGTAACAGTTGGTTAATGACAGTTAAAAGCCATTTGGCTAAAAGTTTTTGCATATTAAAAACATATTTTGACAACGATGCTGCACAAACTAAATTAGTATTGCCAAGCTAAATTAGTATTTTGCGAAGGGGGTGGGGAGGGGTTGGATAGGAAACGAAGCCGATTCACGACTGAGCCAAAATCAATCACAGCCAATTAGGCTAAGGCGATTTTTATGACTAGGAGTCTCATAGTTTTAAGTCCAGCTGATATCCTGCTGGCAGTCAAAAGGATGCGGAGTAATATTGCCAACAGCAGTCGGAGACTGGCCATTAAATCTAATCGCATTAAATGAGGCAGCTCTGTCAAAGCACAACCACCAGAGAACTGAGAACTACGGGCTCCGGAAAAATAAAACACACAGTAGAAATGATCATAGCAACAACAAGGACAACAAACCGCTGACAGTTAACGCAAATTTATCGATTGACGATTAAAAAGGACGTTGCCAGGCGACATTTAGCTTCTAGGGGGGTTCTCTCTCTCTCTCTCTCTTCTGCTGGCTGTGACTAAGGACGAAAATCACAGAAAATTAATTACAATTACGCTGGACGATAAACGCTTTTAACACTCTCCGCCCCCCGCCAACTGTAACCGAGAATGGACAAAAGCAGCGAGAGAGTCGCAGGACAACAAGGACACCATATGGTGGGATATTCCCGTTTTATCGACACATTGTTAGCATTTTTAGCATTTAAGTGCACGAATCAATTGTGTTTGCTTATCACGAAAAATGTCCACAGCAAATGTCAAAAACTGTGCAAAACTGAATAATCCCTAGCACAATCATAATGATATTGTGGGTTACATTTGGTGGCGAGGGTGGGTGATTTGTGCTCAGAATGGAAACCAAGTCGATTGGAAAATGTCTATAAAAAGATTGTTTTGTCTGGGCTACAAAAGCTGCAATCTGAATATAAGTATGTATATATATCAAAAATGAATGAAAATATGAGATAAGTTAACTTATTGGCTTAGAAAATTAGGCAATTTTGGAAGATTAATTAAATTTCTTAAAACTTGACGAGTGATTCATATGCATGATTCACTTGAAAGATACTATAAAATAGTTACCTTTAAAAAAACCATTGCGTGTTTCACGAAGGTATTTTAATATGTAAATCCTATTTAAAATAAATACAGACTTCAATGCGTGACTCACACAAACTGCTTGAGAATACCTCACATATGACTTGTGTTAGTTATGGAACCCTATTTATATGATACCTTAGACTTTACAGTTCAGAGAGTGAATAGCTTTGTCTGCTGCTCGTGAGCTCAAATATCCTAAGGATATTTCTGGCCACATCAAAGTGTATCGCATTTGGAACCACAAGAAAAGCCAATTAAATACTCCCATTTTGTATTTATGGGTACAACATTTTATATAATGTTTAGAATGGGTAAGAAATGAGTTTTATAATATTGTGTTATTGTGTGTAGAGTGTATAAGAATATTATATACTTAATATTTAAAAAATGCACGCATCCTTAAAATTTCACTACAACCTCATTTTTAAAGATACACCTTTGTGATTTTTTTTTGTGAAAATTAATTAATGTTCTCAATCCTGAATTTAATATAATAAAATTATGTAAAATTAAAATGATTTCTTCAATGAAATGTTTTCTTTTCCTTAGACCATCTTACAGGGCAACTTTGAGTCGTGCATTTTTCAGTTTCTTTCTCACTTGTTGTTTACTCGAATGTTCGCTTATGCTGTCAGTTTTAATGTATTTAATATTTGCTTAAGCCGTCCTTCGTTTCACCGCACCCGCACCCATCGCTGCAACAGCATTCAAGCAAATTATGCCCACTTTTTGGCCTTTATGCACAATAAATTGGCCCACAAGGACCAAGGACCCCAGATCAGACAAGACCTGGTGCAGAGGTGAGTGGATTTCCACTAAAATGGCCTAAAGCGTGTGAGTTGTGTGCCTTTGAAGCGCTCATTCGAATACAAACGAGTATATATGAATATATATATCTATATATGTATGCATAGCTCGAGGGTGCGGGGTGAGGGTTGAGGCACCATCCTCATGCATATAATCAGGCCTGCTTTTAATTTTGCGCATTAAGCGTAGTTAATCCTTAAACGCCCCTGAAACTGTCGACTGCATATGTAAATGTTTAAGGGCTTGTGGTGGGGGGCAGAGAAGCGTGGAGTGTGGCGGGGATGGTGGGGAGGGGTGAGGGCTAGTAAGGGTTTGTCATTAACAGAGTTCGTCGCGCAGCACAACTCACTTAATGTCATGTTGCATTAAATGATTGTCTCAGTCGGCTTTACTATTAAATACATTTCTATATGGCTGTGACCGCTTAGTAGCCAACAGCCGCCGTCCCCGCCCCCTTTGACCAACCCGCACCCAACCCACCATCAAGCGTATTCATACAAAATTGCGACGTGACATGAAAATTGCATTTGGCTGTCTGCGATTTCAACTCTCTCTGTCTCTCTTTCTCTCTCACTCTCTCTCTCTCTCTCTCTCTCTCTCTCTCTCTGTGTCTTTCGCTGTGCGGTCTGGCATTTTTAGGGTGACCATATGCCATATGCTTGGGCATTCTTTTTCGGCATTTGCAGCCCCTTCGCCACGACTTTTGTCTATTTATGCATTTCACCGCGAAATAGGATTAAACGCTTATGTAAAGGACCCAATCAAAGTTGCCCAGTTGTGCACACACCTTGTGACGTCTATATATCGCACTGTAGCACATATGCCCCGGTTCCCGTAGTGCTAGACTCGCCCGCAAATCCGCTTTTCAAATCCTATCAACAATTTCCCTACCCCCTAACTCAGCAGCATCGCATTAAACTTTGTCGCATTCTCTACGAACGAAAATTCCATTTTCAATTTGGCAATTTCTTTCGCAAGTAGTTTTGTTTTTTCAGTTGAGAGGGAACCAAGAAATTCGTTGCATACTTGCTGGCGTCTTTTAAGCTTTACTCGCACCCCTCGCCTTATATATATATGTATGTACATTGTACATATACATTGAAAACAAAAAAACTTGACCATTTTTACGCCTTATAATTTTTGATGTCTTTAATTTGTCTTGCCCAAGGGCAAGTCGAGAGTCGTCGAGCAGGACGGCAGGAGGGCAGGAGGGCAGGAGGGCAGCCAGCAATCGTTCGCCTAAGCCGCAGCAATTTTTATTATGACAGCAACAATAAAAACAAAAAGCAAAAAAATTTATTTGTATGTAAAAAAAAAAGAAATAAAAACGTGGCCAACAAGTTGTAGTACAAATTTTGTGGTCCATTTTACAAAATGAAAAGTTAAGAGCGGCAACAAGCACGAGAAATTTATGTAACGCAACAAATTTTTGATGATGTCCTTAAATCAAAATTTAAATAAATTTTCTAAAATAAAGCAGTGGGCGTGCCGCCGGAGTGCGGGGGAGTGCAGGCCGCAGTTCTGCCGTTGCCCCGACTTTTTATGCCTCTTTTATATTACTTTTGGCCTACACATATTTCGTATTTATTTTACTTTGCGCTTCTTTTTTTTATTTGCTCGCTCTGAATTTATTTCTGGCCCACGATTATTTGGCATTTTGCATTTGTGAACCGACCACCGCCCCCCTGCCATCCCTTGCCACGCCTCTCATAATACAAATTGGACCTGTGCTGGCCAAGGCGAAATGCAAAATCCGTTGTCTCAGCCGAAAGTTGTAAAAAGAAAAGCAGCTGAATAAAAATACATGACCTCATACATATATCATATATCACGGCAGATTGCTTTGGCTTTGCGTGTTTATGATTTCCTTCTTTTCTACTTTTCTACGTTTCTACTTTTCTATTCTTCCCTTGGCTATAATTTTCTTCTATTACGAAATATAATTGCATTATAAAAATATTTGTGCTCGCTTGATTTGTGGTATATGAGGCAGAGAGCGCCCATAGATTCTGCTTATAAGTGACAGGATAAGGCTTAAGTTTGGGATAAGAACGAAAATCTACAGATTATCATTTTTTATGAATATGACTTAACATTCCTCTATTTATGTTTTTTATATAGCTGTCTGTTGCATCTTGAATATATAAAATGTATGTTTATTATAATTAAAAAACATAAAGGATGGTTTTTTTTTTCAATTTCATTTATGTTTAATTGCTACTTAAATATAGTAGTAGAAGTATATTCAATAGGATCCAATTTTGTTTAGTATGATTAGTCTAATAAATCTATATTTAAACACAACAAAAACGTTTATCTGTATTTTTCACATAATTAATCAATGATATTTTTGTTAACGATAAGCACAAATGATTAGTATCCAATTATAAAACAGCCAAGGATGATTTGCAATGTGAATACGAAATGAAAATTTATTTCTTACATACCAATTATTTATTTAATTAATTTCTGCCTAGTGCTAAGATTACATTTAAATGAAGTCACTAACCATTTCATTGATAATTATGATAATTAAACCGAAGATAGTTTTGGATTCAATAAATATATATATTTTATCATACATTATCAAAGTTATAAAATAACAATTTACTTTTCAAGTACCCACAAATAATATTTATATATACCTCCGATCTGCTTGAAACTACTACAAAGAGACTTAGTGCCTAAGACTCATTACCATTTGTTGATCCACCCACAAAGAAAATGAAAATCCCCATTCAATGGCCAGTTATTCCAAGTGCTTATAGCACACCCACTCACACAATCACACACACACACACACACATGCAACACTTTACACACCACGTGGAATGGTTTGGGTTTACGGTTCATTTGCGTAACAGAGCCCCGCATAGGGTCCACTCGAGTCCACTACTGTAGTCGTAAATATAACCGAGCGAGCACTTCAGAAATCGAGTCAATGACTCATAAAAATGCCAAAAATGTGCGCCCAGCTGAGTAGTTTGCTGGGTGGTCGGGGTGGTAGTAGGTCCTTCAGTTTGGCGTATCCTTGAGCAACACACTCGCTTCTTTATATGTATATATTTATTTCTTCTTTTTTTTTGCCAGTTGCGAAGCGTTGAAATTTTGCGGGCTTATCATATAAAAATCATAAAATTTGCATAATAATATTTTGAAATGTAGCCCTGTTGGCGGCGAAGGGGCGGGACGTCCAGCTGAGGCACATCCTTTTGGCCGGCGGCTAGTGCTCGCATATTCGCATATCCCTAATGCTGATGATGAAGTGAAAGTGTTGTGAATTATGGGCATTAGCTTGGAATGCCCATCAAATTGGCTTGCTGTGAGTCAAGAGGAGGAGGTGGGGAGGCAGTCGGGGCTGGGGGTGGGCATGGCACTTAATGGACTCGCATAATCTTGACTATTGAGGGATTGTCAGCTGGGACCTGGGCAGCGGCAGCGGCAGCTGTTGATCAAGTGCCAAGGATAAGCGGCACACATCCTTGATGTTTTTTTGTTGTTCGTTGTTGTTGTAGTGTAAACATTTGAGCTGTTTCTAAATGCTGTGATTTCCACGGGCAAGGATTAACTTCTCAGCAGCTGCGGTTGGCAGGACGCACAGGAGGCACAGGACGAACGCTCGCCACGACACGCGACTTGCTGCACGCACGTCCTCACTGCGCAAACACGGACACACACAGACACACACACACACACATGAGCAAGCAAAAGGATTGGCGCGCCCTGTGTCAATAAAAGTCTACGCATTATCCTTGCAGGTCTCCTGGTCTTCACTGCTTTTTTTTATGCGCCGCCGCTCGTGCGTGTAAAATCATTCGAAGCGTCGTCAATCAAAGTGAAAAGCACTTTTCACCCCCCCCAATTCGTATGCTCCCGCCAGCCCCCCGTCAGCACTTCAGTTTATCCCAATTGACAAACACTCAACATAAACTCAAGCTCAACTCAACGCATCTTAACTCATCAGACATGCAGCAGCATTCTTAATGCTACCCACACCCCATTACATTTGGAGTCCTTTGACTTGAGGCAGTGAAATGCACATTTTGTTTATTTTAATTAGTGAGCGCAATAAAAAGCAGCAAGCGGCATTATGTGGAGTGTTTTTTGATTATTATTATTTCCCTATCTGTTGCTTAACTTTGAGCAAAGAAATTGAATTTCTCTGAAGCTAATGGTAAGTTCTTTTCGTTGGGCAGGTCCTTAGAGTCCTTGCAGACATACACAGCTGTTAAATTAGCCCCAGCCAGAGCGGTAAGGGTTTGCCCTCCAAGGATGTTATCAAAGATGCAAATGAGAAAAATCGTTTGCCAGGCCATAAAAAATTAAAGCTCGTTGAAATATTCTAGCGAAAAACAAAGAAGAAATAGAAATAATGGTAAAAGACAATGCGAAATGAGAACAAAAATCAATAAACAAACTTTAAATAAACAGCTCTGATTGAAAAGATATCGCTTAAGCACATTCTCAACAATTGAACAGGAAAATAATCGTTTTTCGATATAAATCGATCAAATCGATCTTAGCATTTACGACACTTGAAAGTTTTTTCTTGACAGATTTGTATAATCTTCAGTAAACATTTTAAATGGAAATTTAAATGTTGGCAACCGATATTTATTGGTGTAATTTCCTCAACTCGCCCTGTGCTAATGACTTTGGCACACTGATCAACAAAGGAAAAGTTTAGCTTTAAATAGACATAAATCGAAAAAAAAAAAACCAATAAATAATCTTAGCGTACTATATTTCAATCAATAGCCTAACATATCTGCTGATAAATCTTTCGATCCTGTTTCTTAATGTCTCATTAATATTTTCGAAAATTCAAATCAGAATTATTCGAGGCAATTTTATATTTGCAAATCACGTGATACAATAATTATAATAACTATCAAAACTTTCTGTTTGATATATTTTCAAGTCGTATTCAGCATCATAACCTCACTAATACAATCAAACGAAATAGCTTTCACATATATGTATGTACATATGTCTTAAACTCCAAATTCAACAAACGAGTTTGTTAAGATAATGTAGTCACTGATATTTTCCGATTGTAATAATAGCAAACGTTGCTATCATCATAACCCACAATATTTACCTTGACATACATATGTATGTACGTATTACTAAAGCAACTCTAAACAAAAGTATTGTACTAGCAAACTACAGATTATGGCCAAGGAGCAAAGCTAAAGCTGAAACTTGAGCAGGGAACCAAGCGCGAAACTGTAAGCCGAAACAGCCAGATCTCATACATATAAACATGCGATTCTGAGGGCAGAAGCATACAGATGTAAATGTTTATGTTTCCTGCGGTGTAAATAGTCGTGGCAGGTGGCTGGGAGGGAGGCAGGGAGAGTTTAACTGTGGGTAATCTTGGAGAGCTGCTGGCACAGTTTTGTTATTATCATTTCATGTGTGTTTCTGCTGCTTGTGCGGTATTTTTTTGTAAAATTATTATTTTACATTTGGCAGCGTTGCCACACTTTTTAAAAATTTATTAAACGCGATTTGCTTTTATTATTTCTGCGAGAGTATGAGAGCGAGATAGAGCAATGAAAAGAAAGACACACAACACATGGACACTTGGGAATGGAGAATTTGTGCAATATTTTTAATATTTATATGGCAACCACACAAGCACACAAATCATCAGCAGGCGACGGCAGAGCAGAGCAGAGCAGATCAGAGCAGAGCAGAGCAGCGCAGCGCAGAGCAACAAGACCAAGAAAAGGACCATGCGAACAAAAAATTCCTGCAAATAATAAATTTCTGCACGCCACAGCAGCAGCAGCAACAAAAAATGACAACAACCATAGCAATAACAAAAACAGCAACAACAAAAACAGCCACAGCAGTGAAAAGCGCGGAATTATAAACCGTGGAAAACTATTACCCCAAGGATGTTCAAATCCAAATACAAACACACACACACACACACCACGCACACACAGATACAAATACGGTTACGTGCTTGGTAGAATATTGCAAAAATATTGCAACAACAAAAATGCAAACAGAAACAAATGACAAACGACTCAAAGTCATGACGAAACCAAGATACCCTTTCGAATCTGGGCAAAAGCAGAAGTCAGTGTTGCGAAGTGAAAAGCAAAGTCTGAAGTTAATTGAGAAGCAAAGTGAGAAGCAAAGTGAGAAGCCAATTGAGAAGAAAAGTGGGATGTAATGTGAAAAGAATAGTGACGCAAAGTACGATGATAGTGAGAAGTAAGTTGAAGATCAAAGTGAGAAGCAATCTAGGGTGCAAAGAAGCTAAGAAAGTGAGAAGCAATCTGAGCAGCAAAACAATAAACAAAGAGAGATGCACCGCGAGAAACAACAGAAGAGAACAGAGATGCAAAGTTGCTGGCTTAACAGCTTGTAAAACTTATGATTGTGGCTAGCAAACTGAATGTGTTTGTCGTAATACCCGACAATTGCATAAGCAGCAAATTGTACGTTGGAGGAGACTTTCATTTTTTTCTTCTCGCCAATATTCCCGCTGATGAACTTTTATGTTGGGTAACATGGAAAAAAAATTGGGAATGATCGAATATTCATTCATATGCAGACAACAGCAGCAGCAGCGCCCTCGAGTTATAGTCCACCATCACCCCCCCTCAGTATTCTACTAGTTAACCTGCAGTGCCAGCAGCAGTTGACTTATGTGTGTGTGTGTTCTGTGTGTGTGTGTGTGTGCGTCGTATGCAAGCAGCGTGCATATTTTTTAATTGAGTGCGCTGGGAATTGATTGTCAAGGACGTGAACGTGGTCCTGACTCTGACGCTGTGGAGGTATGTATGTACATACATGCATATATGGGCCACATATGCATGTGTTGGTTGCTGGCTTTGTTGGCTTGTTTGGCTGCCGTTACCGTTACCGTTACCATTACCTTTTAGCAATTTGCTTCAACATGTGTGTGTATTTGCGTGTAAGTGTGTGCACTATGAATAACAGCACTTGACTTGGTTCGCTTGTTCCTCTCTTTCATTTTTCTTCTTTTTTTTATATATTTTCCATTTGTGTGTTTTATTTTTTGTATTGTTGGTTTTCGTTCTTTGCAATGTGCAAATAATATGAGTACTTAAAGAGCTTCAGCTGCATGCAAGTGGATTGCATGGCTATAACTTGGTGCTGAATAAGAATGCTTGAAAACAATTCGAATATGAGAGTGTACTTGAATGGCAATGAGTTAAAGTTCACTTGTTCATTAGCTGTGCCATTGTTACCAATAAAATCCCCTTGAATCGGAATAAAGTTAGTGTTTAAAGACCCCTTTGCAACACTGATTCGGATGACTTATATTTCAGCAGTGTTTGAGAACACTAAATACTCCTTATCATCAAACAGATGACATTACACCTTACAGCACATTTCATAACTTTGTTACTGCTACTGCTACAATAATCTTTGACAACACTTAATAATGAAAAATAATCAGTTTAATCTTTTACTAACGTCTTATGTTTCTCCAGTTGAAACTTTCAGGTTTTGTTTAGATGTTTATCAACTATTGAAATAATTTCTGAGATCTTTCTACTGAAATGCAACTCTTTGCTGTCTATCCCTCTCTCTCTCTCTCTCTCTCTCTCTCTCTCTCTTTCTCTCTTACGTACTCCCACTGCTCCCTTTGTTTTGGACATTTCCGTTGCCTGTTTCTATATCCGGACCACAAATAAGGGCATACAATAAAAGAGTCACTTGATATATGTATGTATGTAACAAGAGAAATATGTTTAAAAAAAAGGAGAAATAGAATAGATAGTAACATATAAACCTTTTGGGAGGCAAACTCTTCACTAATGTATCATATAGCCATAGTCCCATCTAAAATCCCATTCACTTAACAATTTGTAACGAACAGCGAAACAAACTGCGAATGAACTCAACTCAACCATTTGCATCGCTGTGGCGAATAGTTTTTTTCTGTTGTTCGTTATTCTTCTTGTTTCTTTTTTGCTTTTGGAGCATGCACCGTTATGGCCGCCATTTTGTATTCGTGTTACAGTTACGCAGCGGCAACAGCAGCAACTCGCATTGCAATTTCCGTTAGCCGCGCCATATAAATAAACATTTATTTTGTGTACTACTTCCCACACATGTCAACTACCGCAAAAATATCGTACTGCCAGTCCCAATCCAAAACGCACCCCCCCCCCCCCACCCCACCACCAACATCCCCTCATAGTTTTAGTTTTCAGTTACAGTTACAGTTACCGTTAGTTTAATTAATCTTAATTCACGACTGCAACAGACGCTGCTACCCACTTCACATGCAAGATTTTATTTATGGCCCAAAAAAAGAAGTACAGCAAGAGCCTTAAAAAAAAGTAAATAGAAGTCATCTATGTGATAGTGTATGACTAAACTGTACCCTGTACTTTTGTGACGTTCTATCCTCATAATTAAAATTCTCATTAAAAGCCGCTTATAGGAAAACTTTGTAAAATTTGTAAATTTTATTTAAAAATAATCTGCAAACAAATCTGTTAGTTAGTATATTCCATATCAAATTTTTTCAACATATAATTATAACAGAAAGTCTACTTCATATAAGACGAATTTTTGTGTCTTTTCAGTTCAATTAATTTATCACCAAAAGAAATCATATAAAAAAAAAAATTTAGAAATAATCTCGAAAGATTGTTCTTATCAGGAATACTCTGATAATATATGTATATGAATGCTGCGCTTGCTTTTAATAAAAGTGTAATACCCTCATAAAGGATATAGAAAAATGCAGAGAGAAACCGCCGCCACAACCATTTTTACATGCACTTTTAGCCATTTATTTTGTTCCCCGCGCTTACCTTTTGGCTGTTGTTTATTGTGCTGCGCCGTGCACTTGAAAAGCGCCGTTGTATGGCACATAAGCAAAGCGGATGTGGTAACTGCATTAAAGCGCATGGAGGAAAAGCTTGAAAATATTTCTAATAAATGCAAAAATAAAATTTGTGTTTGCGCTGTAAACAAAGACATCAAACAGTATTTGAAAAGCGAGTCGCATGCAATGTTTATTTGGGAATGCTATATAAATGTACATAAATCTATTGGACCACCCCATTTATATGCAAATATGCGAGGGAGCTCATAGTACAATGCAGTGGGGCGTGGCAGTCTTTCAATATGCCATGCTATCAAAAATAATTCAATAATTCAATTTATGCGATATTTGCATTCTGGCCATGAAGCACCATCAAAAAAAAAGTATTTTGTTTTTTTTAGCTTTGACTTTTTGCCGCAATTTTTGTGATTTTTTTTTGTTTTTATCGAATAACAAAATTGAACCCAGTTCAACTGAATTGAATGCCAAATATGGAAAGATATCGTATAGCAATAACGAAATATTTGCATTTCTGTCAAAAACTGATACAAATTCGACTTAGTCGACTTTTCATTAGCTTTTACACGGCTGAATAAAATTTAGTTTGGAAACTACAATTTTAAAATGTCAAATATATTGCACATGCAGATCGGATTTAGTTAAAAGGGTTGAATGAAGTTCTAGCATTTAGAATGTAAGGAACATATTTATTTGTTTGTTTATTCCACATGTCATAATTTATAATCTGGGATTTAAGTTTTGGGCAAATATTTTTAAAATCTATTTTGGAAGAATGGGCTTTGATAGTTTTTAAGAGTTTAAGTTTAATTTTGTACATGTTGATAGATGAAAAAAGATATAATATAATTGATTTCGGGTTTTATTTTCAGGATAAATGAAAGAATTTTATTTAAGATAACATTCTATTAATATGTATTTATTTATTCACTTTAATATAATAATATTCAGTATCCTAACAACTAATATTTTAAATGGGTTTTACATCTAGATAAGAAAGCATTTTCTCGGACTACAATATTTAGAACAAACCCAAAAATCATTTTCCTTACGTTTTCCAAAGAAAATTAAGTTCTTTGAAGCCTCACCACAATTGAATTCTCAAATTGCTAGAGTGGAAATTATTTCATTTTACCACATGTCATATGGGTTTATTTTCTGGTTATCATTTCGCTTGCTTTGAGGCATCACTTGATGGTAATACCCTAAATTAAGATGTCCATGAGATGGGTCTTTATTTAATTTGTTTCCATTTGCCATCAATGCAATTGGTTTCGTTTCGTGCCTGCCAATAACCGAGTAAAGTTTTCGCCCAACCCCTGCCTCCTCGTCCTACGCCCATCTGGTGCGTACTTCCTATCCTTAGTCCCAGTGCTGATTAGTTGTGCAGTGTTCCGTCGTCAACCTTTGCGTGAGCTGTCAAAGTGACAACTGAATTGCAGCAAAAACTTTGAGCTAACCAATATCGACAATGCCCCTTCCCCCTGCAACCCCCCCCCCCTCCCCTCCCACGGTTCCTTCTGACTCATCCCGCTGGCACACCACCTCCGTTTAGACGTGTGCCCACTTGGAACAACGCAGATCTCTCTCTCAGTCTTTATCTGCAGCTTGGCGCACAGACGATTGTTTCCCATAATATATTTTTTGTGCCGTATGAATTTTCATGGATTTTGAGGCCACATCCCGGGAGTATTTTGCCACGAAGTGAACATCTCCCATTTTATTTTTTTCACTTGAGCTGTCAGTCAAGAGTTGCCACGGCAGCTGTGGGGCGAGGGTGGTTACATACACTGCGCGAAACATACAGAATTTTGTACTTAAATCAAGTAGATACATTGTCAAGACCAAAATTTGGAGACCAGAACGTATTTTGTAGTCTTGTAACTCATAAGTGTACAAATGTTTTAAAATAAAAATGAATGAAACAAATTTAAAGTAATTAATAATCTATATTTAACACCTATTGTTAATACGATAATGCTTGTATTGAGTATATTTCTTCAAGACAAGAAGTTTTATTTTTTTATGTAACACTTACATTATATTTTTACACCAAGAATAATTTACAATTATTATAGAGAAACTTTAATGACAACTTTTTTCTCTGAGTGTATGTATGTGTGGGGATGTGGGTGTGGGTGTGCAACAGACGTGTGGTTTTTAAGGCCAGCCGAGTCTTTTTTATGTAGTTGTTTTGCTTTCGCTTTTGACAGCTAAATGCAGAAGAAGCAACAGTAGAAGACTCTCTTCCCGCCACTCAGTTGTCAAATGCTTCTGCACTTGCTACGTGTACTCTTCCTACACCCCCTGCTGCCGCCACCCACTCTTTGAATGCTTTTAAAAAATGTTTCTTAGCAAATTGTTTGCCAAAATGTGCTGTACAGACATTGAAACGGCAGGAAAAGAAGAAGATGAAGTCAAATACAACGAGTACCAAAATGACGCTAATGGAAGCCACTGTCATTTGCCTCGAAGGAAAGAGCCAAAGAGAGTGGGCAGAGGATTGGGTAAGGAACTCTCTCTCTCTCTCTCTCTCTCTCTCTCTCTCTCGCTGCTTAGGTGTTCTACTGCCTGACATGGCCTGGCATTTGTGTGATATGCGTTTAATAAAAACGTGTGTTTTGCAGTGCGTTAATTGAAGATGCCTTACATTTCCTTAACTTATTGTGTTTTCTAACCTCTGACAGCTGGCAGTGTTGTAAGGCAACTTTATTTATTTTGTAGCGAACGTTGACAAGTTATTTACCACTGTCAACACGGTTGACAGCTGCGACTTGCAATAACAAATTTAAATCTGCTCTAAATCCTAGGAGTTAGCTGTGAGATGAAGTAAGTCTCTTGTTAAGATGATAATAATGTATATTCATATATATATATAAATTATATTTATAAATAAAGTATGTTGCTTATACTGGCATCTAATGTTTGTTTTTATACTAAACTAAAAGTGAAGTTTATATATTAATCTTATGTTAAGTAATTGCTCTTAGATCTTCCATATTATATTTGTAAAATTTATAATAATCAGATTAGATAATTAATATACAACACATACCTATAAGCTGCTATTAGCACTACGTAAGCTGTTACTGTTATTCAAATAGTATGTAAAAGAATAGATATCATTATAAGATTGAGAAATCAATGAACTCCTTTGGCCTGCTTAGCTAACGTAACTTAGTATGGAACTGGCATATGCTAATGAAACATCCGCACTTGCAATTTATTCTAGCTAACCTGCATAATCTCATCTTCAAATTCTATGCCCAATCCCCACCCATGTGGCACCATGTGGACTTTAGTCAAATGCAGAACGATAGCGTCTGTCTGCTGGTTTGCATATCGTTGCCTTGCGTTGCCTTGCATTATCCTGCCGAGGGAATAGTAGACGTGATCGGATTAACTATTTTATTAGAAGCTCTATATATATTTGAGAATATTTCTTTTGCCCCGAACATGTTGGAGTGTAAATTGAAATACATTTTATTTATGTAATATTCAATAAAGCAACCTGAACTGAGCACACCTACATGTGTGCATAAAAGGATGATATAATATTTTTCTATATTTTTCACATTTTTTTTTTCTTTTTAACAAAAATGATAAAAAGTTATGGTCGGACGTGTGGAGTGCAGCAGCTAGGACACCTTTGGCTTTGACTTTGACAGTAGCAGCAGCCGGTTGGAGTCGAGAGTAAATGCGCTTATGTGTGCGTTTGAATAAATGAATGAATAAGTGAATCACTGAGAAACTGACTAACTGACAAACTGACAGACTGACAGACTGAGGGACGAAGCGAATGCAATGCGGATCCTTTGCCGATTCAATCACTTGAATAATGGCAGCCACAAATTCAGCTAACTGCAAATGTTCAATACAATTTGATTATGATGGAATAGAGTGGGTGACTCTGGGTGCTCAGTGTGGGCAGGTGTTGCTGAGGGTGCTGGGGTGGTGTTGGGGTCCGGGTCCGGGTCGGGGTCGGGGTCGGTGGTTCTCTCTTTGCACTTGATTGAGTGCCTTGCCATGGCATTTGAGTGGCTTTGAGTGCCAAGTAGCGTCAACGAACAACTCTGAATGCGAAAATTGCATAAATGCATGGCACTTTTCAGCGATTGCGATTTCCATGTTGAACCAGTGGTAGGGCGGAAGGGAGGTAAATGAATCCATGTGTTGGTTTTGCTCAGTTGTTGTTGCATTCGTTGTTGCTGCCTGTTTTCAATATTCAAAACTGTTGGCCATATGCAAACGGTTTGGCTCTACAGTCCTCTAGGGCCCCGAGCCCGGTTCCAAAACAAATGCACGCAAATGACCCAAACGATGGACAGAGAGTTTTGTTGGCCCTTGGGGGCAGTTCGCCGGCACAAGGACAACAAGTTAACAGACAGAGAGAGAGAGAGAGAGCGTGGAGGAGGATAGGCAGAGCCAAATTGTGTGTGTAGAGGGCTGTGGCAATCAGACAACAATTGTTAATAATAAATGCATAATTTGCAATTGGATTTCGAATGTTTTCGCAAGAACGTAAACGGAACGGGTTGATTAACGAGCTAAGAGTGCAGCTTGAGAGTTGGCAAATGAATGTAATTGATGTCGAGATATGTACACATGTATATGTATATGCATATGTATATGGTATGCCAGAAGGTGAATAGAACAAGTAGTCATAAATGGTGGTTGAAGATAGAGGAATTTACGTACATAGATTATACAGACTCGTGAAGGGAGCAAGGATCGGGCAGGTTGATAAGCCAACAACCAACAGAAGTATAATTTTAAAGGGCGTAGCTGAAGTTAAAATATATAAAAAATATATATTATAACTTACGTATTTAAATCATGTTAAATGAATACAAATCATACAGTGAGCAGATTGATTGAGAAGCGAAGAGAAAATATTTTATATATTTTAAAGAATGCTTGGGAAATTTAATTGTTTTAAATTGACTAGCTACTCAAATAAAGATAAGGCGAAGATTCTAATTTTTAGGATGACTTGATAAGAGAAAGATTAGAAAGTTTTAACACATTGTAGAATGTGCAACTAAATAAGTAGAATTAACAAGAAAGACAACTAAAGTCAAGACTCGTTAAAGAAGTAACCATCGGAACGACTGATTAATCAGATAAGTGAAAATATTGGGGAAGCACTTGCGTGCAGAAATAAATGATTGTACAAGATTTAGAACTTTGAGCTTGTTGATTATATATCCTCGTTAACGGCGAAAGGATCAGGCAGGGCGCAATTTGATTAATGTAAAATCGATGGGAAGTATCAAAAAGGAGATATGTGGAGTATTCAATTTTAAATATCTACAGCCTGGTTAAAGGAGTGGGCTAAGGATCAGGCAGGTGTCTATTCAAAAAGGTTGCGACCGCAACTAATTGGATTTACCGAAGCGTTAACTAATTATGTGGCTTATATATTCAATAAATTTGTATACATTTTTTTATTGCTTTCGATTAAAAAGACATCAAATTTGAGTAGAAAACAACGCACAAAACATAAAATTTATGAATAAGGAAAGGAGAGAAACGGAAGGGTAGAGCCAAAGTAGGGTCCATAAAACTTACATATGTAAAATGCTCAAATTAACTTAATTAGATGGCAGCGCATGCAAAAGGCGTTGGTGCGCTACTTTTTTAAAGGTAGGGGTCGAGCAGCAGCTGGCAGTCTGGTCCAATATTAGAGTTGGCCCAAAAGTGAAGGCATTCCAAAACGGATCGCACCTGCCGGAACCTGGCCCAGAGAACAGCCAACGGAATATTGGGTATAAAGGAAAAACCAAAGCCAACTGGCCGAGTGGCCGAGTAGCCACGCCCCCACCGCCTGAAAGTCGAGCGCAATTATTGTGTTAGTTGTTGTGTTGCTCATTAAAATTGATGTCTTAATTTGAAGCAGCAGCAGCAGCAGGACTCGTATGCACAAACACACACATCACGAGCACAGCGACAGGGCACCCTGTAATTAGGCGCCGCGAACAGAGTATATCCACACTGAAAGAAACACGTATTGTTCTTAAATTTCAAATACAGTGCATTCTAAAATATTTTTAATCAGGCTTTATTTCCGAAAAACGTAAAATTTGTAAATTTTTAATATTTTTGACTCTCAGTTTTACACAGGAAAATAAAATATTCTGAAACACATTTTTTTTATATTCTTTGTTATATTTAGTAACGATTCAGTTCAAAGCAACAAACGATGTTTCATCTATATTTAAATTGAAATTTCTTGGTTTTCAAGTTTATTTTGTTTAATTTGATAACAGTTAACAATTGTATCATGTAATTTATTGATTGAAAACATATACTTTTAATTTCAGAACATGCATTTTTCTTTTGTACCTCAGTTTCGAAAATAAGATATCGAAACCATTCTGATCGGAATTCGGAACAATTATTCGTAAAAAGTTGCGGAGTTCGGAAAAGGAAATATAAACATTTTTGTATTTGCACAAAGTGTAAAATGTTAAATGTATCAGTTCTTAACTTAAAAGCATAAATTCTTGATTCAAACGGATTTTGGTTTTATTTTGAGATGCTATCATTAATGATTTAAGAATATGTTGAGAGCTACATATCTTAAGAACACAAAAAAATAAATAAATTTTCATAACTTTTGTCTTAACGAAAAACGTGCTGAAGTATTTTAATCTCGGGTCTAGAATTAGACTTGATTTGACTACAAAATTCTCAATTTTTTTTCGCAGTGCAGCTACAAAGCCCTAAACGCAACGCAACAAAACGAAACGAACGAAATTAAATGAAATTGTTAACAAATGAATTTTAGCTCAAAAACTTTGCTCGCGGGCAAAAGCGAGCATGAGGAATGAGCATTGAGGATGAGGCCGGATCGGTAGCTGCAACTGAAACAGGAGCTGTATACTACAGATTACATACTACAGACTACAGACTACAGACTACAGACTGCGAACCAGTTAAGTTAGCAAAGACAAATAACGAGAAATGCACAACAGAACATTGCCTCTTGATTACCAGAGTCTACCACTACTGGCTGCTGCAATCAAGCTGAGGCCTAAACCGAACTCTGCTCCAAGCCAAACTGATCTGTTGGGGCGTGCGCGTTATGATGAAGTTGTCAGTGGATTGTGGATTGTGGCTACCGTTCAGATGCTTGTAGCAAGCATGAAAGCACCACTCACTGTTGTTTTTAGTCGGCACACAATCATTGTGGCCAGCGCCTGCAGCGGCTCAAGTGGTTCTCCGGTGGTTTATTAGCAGCCACAAAATGAAATCGTTTTAAAAATTAATCTGCTGCAAGTCAAAAGACGGCGCCACATGTTTTACCACGCAGAACTAAATCATTTTTAGCCTAGAAACATTTACATTTTTACTGCGAATGCCTGTTTTATTTTCAAAATGTTTTGGTCATATTCTGCCAAAATGTTGGAGACATAACACTCGTATTTATTGAGTTTGGTCGGGATATAGTGGGAAACATAGAATTTGATAACTTTAGTTGATCGGAGATGTCTCCATGAGTACGTTACACATTTTCCTTTTGCAAGCGAATAACAAAGAATGAAAACAACTGGCAATGATCATAATAATGAGTACTCATATATGTTCACTTGTAAGTATATATTTATCAGAATAATAAATATGTATGTGATTAAGAAATTAAATAAATCAGAAAATCACTTTAGATATTCATCAGCTGCATTTTGCAGAATTTACTTTGACAATGTTTAAGGCGTACTTCAAGTAGTTGCCCTGTAAATATAAAAATGTTGTTAAAGGTACATAGATCACATTTGTGAAACTGCTTACCTATGATCTATGTAACGCCATTAATTAATTTTCGATGACCCCAGAGACTTGTTGCTGTTTAATTCACAACTTTTGTCTTTGAAAGCACTTCGTAACATTTTCAATTTTTTCCTGTCGATAATACCTAAATGTGGACAATAAAATTCATCAAACGGGGAGTTTGTCATATATAGAATTGTATCGGCATATTGTAGCTCGATATCTGCTAGCATAATGCGTGCTTCTATGGTAAGCTCCAAATCCTTGTCCATAACAGCCAAGTTTAGTGCTGCTTTTATAGAAGGTGCTTCAGAGAGGTCGATACTACACAAAAGCAAATAGTTATAAATAGATATAAATATTCAATATTCACAAGATATCTGATTGCTTTTACCTGTCCTTCTCACATTTAACAGCTAGTTTGTTGAGTACCAACTGTGCAAATTGAATAGTCTGCAAATTTGCACATATCAACTGTTGCCAAATTATTTGAAAGACTTTCAGTAGCTGTTCCAATTTAAGGGACTTCCAATTGCGTATACAATATATATGCACAACTGATAAAACCGAATCTTGTTGATTGGTTTGGAGGGTGGATAACGTCTTCAGTTTCTCCAGTAGAAGCTCGAACTGAGGCAATTGTGTTGCCACCAAGGATTCGTAGATGTACCTAATATTCAGATGGTTATTTGAGGCCAACAGGGCCGTCCACAGCTGATCAGACCAATAGCCTGATTGGTACAAAATGCGTGTCAAAGCTCTAGCTATCCTCATTTGAACTCTGTGGTCAGTGGAGTTTTCCAATAACTCATCCTTTTTAGTTATATCCTGGTTGATCCATAAGAATTCATCGAATATTTTAACTATCTTATTTATCGGCATAGGCGGTAAATCATTAGGTTACCGTTTACAATAAAAAAATTCTTTTTGTAAATATGCGTCCTCGATGCTTTGAATAATAAAAAGAATTCAAAATTAAAATACTTACTGCAACAAACAATAATAATTAATAACTCACCGCTCAATTCCCGATTTGGTATCGAAATAAAGTAACTTTTTTATCCTAGATACCGGGAATAAACACTCATATTTCAAAATGATTTCGATCTTTTCAGGTTTCTCGAAAGTGTCCAGAAATTTTACAAAAAGCTTTTCAATTTCAGCAGGAATAAGGTATTTAAGTGCATATTTTGCAATTGTGTCATCGCTGGAAAATTCAAAATAAAATATAATATATTAGCTGGTCATATTTTTGAATAAAGTTAATATAACCATACAGTATAAACCTAAATGAATATTTCTTCATCAAGTCGATAAATGTGTCCAGTACTTTCTCATCCTGCAGCCTTTGGTTATGCGATCCCAAAAGACTTGCCAAGTAGTTAATTGTGAAGATTGTACCATTATACAAACATTCAATTAGATTCAAATGCATATTTTCGAGTTGATGCCAAGTTTTCACATTCGATATCAAAAATATTTCGAGGCTTCGCTCCTTTAGAAACAATTGTTCTTCCTCTGTTTCGCAGTCCAGTTTCAATATTAATTCTTTCAGCAATTCTTGGTCATTGTTCCATTCGAAATTCACCTTGTACTCAGAACGATAGAACTCTAAGTATTCAGGATTATCAAGCTGAAAAAGTCCTAAAAGACGCAACCATCCACGTTGAGTTTTTGGAACTTGATTGAATATTAAAAACATTGTATAAGACCAGAAAGGCCCGTTTATATCACGACTTGTGTTGATAAGGCAATCAACGAAACGTTTGCTTGAAGAATGAAATTCTTCGATTATGTTTTGGCAGTCCTTAATTTTGTTTAATATCCTATCCAAAATATAGCTAGTGTTAATAGGCAGTAGCGTCTCAAAAACTGTCACTAATTCTCCCAAAGACAAATAACGGACAGCACTCTTAAATGAAATGGATAATGGGATCAGTATAGTTAGCTTGAACTTTAAAGGCAATTAACTCACATCAAAAGGCAGAAATATTTGTGCGATTGCCTCTTCTTTAAGTTTTGGGTTTTGTATTTTGTAGACAAGTTCACTCAATTCGAGGAACGACTCCTTGCATATAAAGCGAAATTCACCATATTTAAGGCACTCTAGCCAGTGGAGCAGGGGAACACCATGCCAAGAGACTTGTGAAAGCGCCTCGATAAACAGCTCAATATCAAACTGATGATAAAACTTAATCATTTGTTGATCTGATAGAAAATAAGTTTCGGGGTTGTGGAGTTCCGTTCTATTCGTTGCTGAGAGGAAATCTATCAGCAGATTGACCTCACTGAGTTGAGCTGCTGTCAAGTGGACCATTATGAATTCAATGGTCCACCGTACCACTAGAATATTATTGTTCTGCAACAATCTGATATACCAGATGCGCATCCAAGTCATGCAATTTTCTTCCATAACTCTCTCCTTTAGAATGGATAACTGAGTACCCACTATGGTTATGGTTTCATCTGAATATTCCTCTTCCAGGCATAGCATTAATGTGATATGGCAGCATAAATTCTGTTCACTGCGACTTAGTGCATTCCTCTTTTCATGTCCATTGGGGCTCCTTTCAATTATGTACCGCAAAAGAATATACCCAGATCTGTTTAGCTCGCTCTCTTTTGACTGCAGCAGTTGTTGAATGTGCGAGTACAGCTGTGGAGATAGTAAAACACATTCATCTCCCGATTCGCGCATAATATCGTTAAGTAAGTGAGCAAGTATTCTGCCATCGAGCTGAGTCAGCAGCATCTTCCCCTCGCTTGGACAGTGGCTGCCCAACATTAGCGCACAGCGGAGCAAATCGACCACCATTTGAGAATCGTGTATATATGATATAACGGCGCCTTCGCCGATTTCTGCTGTGTCAGCTATTATGCCGACAATTAGCTTCTGAATCAACTTTGAAGCTAATTTATGATTTTCACTGTTGCTGGTATTCAGTAACTCCTTTGTAAAGGTCAGAATACGCCTGAAGGTCACCTCATTATGAAAATCAATAAATTCGATCAATTTATCAATCGTTGTGGGTTCTAAAGACCCTTGGAGTTCCATTGTTAACATATATAGATGTATGATTATTTAACAATGCAAAATTTTGTTCTCGGAATATAATATTTTCAACGAAACGCACAGCCTACGAAATACTGTGCTACGCAGCCAACTAATTAAATGACTTTTCGGATATCGGGCCACACGGCTGCACTCAGATTTATCGATAGAGTATCGATAGCTTTCACGAAAGCACGAAAACTTAATAGAGTTGGGTAAATGCTTTTTATTTTCATCTCATAAACAATGAAGTTATTTAAGATTCAATGTAAGATGAAATGGGGCCAATGGAAGAAGAAGATTCCTCTAAATTATACGCGTGCTTCTATGGTAAGCTCCAAATCCTTGTCCATACCAGGCAACATTAGTGCTGCATTTATAGTAAGTCGATATTACAATATTATATGTTTTTATGTATGAAAGCAGATAAGTTATTATGACTCAATTTAAGGACTGGGTTCAGGGTATCTTCTAGTCGGAAACTCTCGACTAGAGCACATTTATGGGTGTTTATTTGGGTTCTTACTTACGATAGTAAAATTAGACGTTCTAGTATGATATAAAGTTTAGTATATTTCCAATTTAAAGCCAATACGACACCGGTGTAAAAATGATTAAAATTCAGTTGAAGTAGGTCTTAAAATAAATACATAACTTCAATAAAATGTCCTGCATATAATTTCTTAAAGATGCCCAGCACGAAGCACACACAGCGCTTGTGCTTGTGAATGCAAAAGAGCCCCCTGCATACAGCTGCTTGCAGGAAGGCAGGCAGGCTGGCAGGCAGGCAGCCAGGACTCCGGACTCAGGACCCACATCCTGGCTGTGATTCGCTATGGCAGAAGAGCTGGCTGACAGAGCACAAAAGGCATTGTCCTTGCTATTGGTGTGTATCCAGGTAGCCCAAAACCAACTGTTCATCGTATGCATTTTGTCAGTGGCTCTCGGACATCCTTGGGACATCCTTCCTCCCTCTGTCAAGCTTTAGTTACGCTACTTTGATTTTGGATTATTTTGCCAGGCATTCGAGTATCTCATTCTCTCCGTTGGTGATATAACAACTTAATCTCCGCTGGACATGGACAGCTGTTGTTGGTTGTTGGTAGTTGTCAGTTGGCATACATGCAGCTGTCCTGGTGTTTTTGTGTTTATGAAACTCTAAGGACTCCCACAGGACATGTTACTAATCACTGTGCTCTCACTTCCTAATGAGAGAGCAACACAACACCCAAAAAAAAAAAAAAATTTCTCTCACTCCAGACAGCTTCATGTGTATCCTGCCTGTCCTGGCGTCACCAAGTGCCAGACACTTGATTTCCCAGGCCGTATAATTTTATGCGCGAGTTTCGCAGGCGTCAAAGTGTCAACTGTCAAATGCGTTGCGATGTTTCAACACTCCCCAGTCCCCTTTGGGCAAGGTCGCCAGACATGTCTGCTGTTGGACAGACAGACGACTCTGTCTATCTGGATCTGGCTGTCAGCTAGAAATTGGACGCCAGCGACAGCGACCGACGACTCGTGTTTATATTTAAAATGTCAGCACAACTGGCAATTGGATAGGATACATCCTGTCAGTAGTTGCTCACACACTCATTACACTGCAATACTGAACTCATTATCATCATCATCATCATCCTCGTCATCGTCATCAGCAACAACGCGCTCATTAGCAACGTTGTGTGGGCAGCTGATTATCATGCACATTATCCACACACACACTTGTAACTAGTTTCAAGCCAATCCCAATGTGTCCTATAGGTCTGTCCTGTCCTGTTCCCCTATCATAAATCTTTTGCCGGCCAGTGATTTTAAAGAGCGCCCAGCTAACAAGCGCATAAACATAAATCAAAGCATATGAAATGGATTTCTACAGTGGCGGCGTGTAAACGCTGCGTTATGGGCGGTGTAACGTTACACAACACTGAATTAGTGTTCACACACAAGTTTTAAGCATCACATTTCTTAAAAGGTTATTGCTCGTTAACACTTAAAAGGCAAAACAAAAGTGGCGAAGGGGGAATATATTGCTTCAAAGAAATATTGTACTTTAATGTAACTTGAAGAAATTTCAGTTCTTAAAAATCTTGCCTGACTTCAACTTATGCTTAAGTTGCATGAATATATTACAAATTATTAGGTTAAAATTTACTTACCAAGTATGTTGATGCCAATTATGTATTGTAGATCTTAATTCTTTTTCATTCTCATTTAATAGCAAACTGGTCAAGTTTCTTTTCATACTCTATTAATCTTACCATTTATAGATTTCAGTCATGTAAATCTTAAGTCCGTTTAAAAGCAAGTTCAGAGTATTTACGTAAGCTTCTATGTATATCATAAGATATCTATATATTTTTCATGGGGGTAGTTTCACAAACTAATCTTCGTTGGTTACCCCAACCACAGATTACCCCCAACCATACACAAACTCAGTCCAGTCCATTCCATTTCATTTAACCTACCCATGCGAGACATTCAAAATATGTTGCTCTACTCTGATTCTGATTCGAGTATATTTCACTTTTTAATATGTGTAACCCACTGTCGATGGCAAGTATCGATTCTTGCAGCTAAATTGTTTTTTTCATATATTTTTTATTTAGCTGAAGAACCCAACGTTCTAACTGACCAGCGGCGATAACGTTACCGAACCCTTCGGGCCAAAGTTTGAACCCCTCGTTGTAAGCATCTTTAACTACCGCTCTGGTTCTAAGGACTCTGCTGTCCTTTCCTCTACTTTTGGTTTAGTTTTTTATGTTTTTAATGGGAAGAGGGATGGGGGAAGGGAATGTAACATTATTTATAACTCAGCGGCACAGGGATAATGCCATATTAAATGTCAACTGCACTAGACACACGCTCATACGGTCATACGGTCATACGCTCATATAAGACTTCTGGGACGATGGCACACAAATCCCAAACATGAAAAATCTATTGCTTCGTTTCATATCGTATCGCTGCTAGAGCAAGCTAAGTCCTTAAGATGTCCTGCAGCGACACAAAGGCGGAAAGTAAATCCGTTGAGGTTACCTTTACTCCACACAGCCTGTGCAGGATTGACCCTCGTCCTTTTTTGTCTTTACGCGCCACCGAAGACTTTGGGGAGTACGCGTCCTTCGAGTCACCGGAGTCACCCGAGTCACCCAGTGGCCGAGTGGTTTTGATTCCTTTTGCCACTCATTTTTAATTCAGCTCACATGCTCACATCTGTTGGTCGCTGGAGTATCCTTCCTGTCCAGTTTTGGCCGCTACATGCTCCATTGATTTATGCGCTGCCAATGCGCGCGCTCTTTTATCCTTGCTCGTCCTGCTGCCCCGCGCTACCCTGCCCCCGTTTGCGGCATTGTTCATCATATGCCTCGCTGGCTACTTTGTTTCATTATAGTATATTGGCCACATTTGTGGCTCATTTTGTACATGCTCAGCATGTCTGATAATGACCACAGAATTTCATTATCCATTCGAAATTCGTATTGTAATTAATTTAATATATATAATAAAAGTATACGTATCGCTTATAAGTATTCCGTATGTCCTCGCAAAGGAGCACTGCATGTGCTTAAATATTACGCTATGTAATAAAAATTGGACATTGGTTTCTATAATCTGCAGATCCCCTGCAAACAGTTAATATAGTATTTGAGAAAGTTGCTCTTACAGTAAATAAGTTTTGTTTAGCATATATTTTGAGGTGGCGATACAATTTAAAAAACTGCAGTGTATATAGAAAAATAAATATATTTAATAATATAATACAATATTTACTTTAATCATTGATGATTTATAGTTCAGGCCTTTCAGTGAGAAGTTTGTTTTCACTTTAAGCAGTTTTACTTCTTCTACACACTTGGTATACAAACAAATCAACTTCGAGACACAATTAGCTATAGGCTTATTATTTTTAGACAACTTTAAGGAATCTCTAAGATAGAACATGTCTCCCAATGCCAATCGTAACTAGACCATTATTCAAACTTATAAGAAGTCAAACCACAATTAGCTTTAAGCTTATTCTAATGAATCCATACAAATCGATCATATTTAAAGACGTTTTCTCAACAATCTGTCAGCAAAGCGATTTATCTTTGTCTTCAACACGAATTTCATAATCTCTTCATCCCTTTAAGATCTCATCCATCCGTCCATCCATCATAGGTAACCTGAAAGTGTATCTCATGGTAGCAGCGAGCTCAGCCGGCACTTGTCTGCTATTTTGTTGGGTACTTGTTCGGAATGTTAAGTAAACCCAGGAGAGTCGCAACGATTGCCAGCCGGTCGGCCTTTTGTCTAATTCTATCAATTTAATTAGTTTCTTGCGCTCCAATTGATGCTGCTACTGCTGCTAAGGCTTGCAGCAGGATTCTGTTCCCAATGCACGAAACAGTTGCGGTCGAATCACGTACCAAATGAGCAGCTACAGCAGCGCCAGCAGGAGTCAGGGGTTAACCCGTGCGGTTGTCCTGTGGGCGTGGCTGCTGCTGCTGTTGCTGCTGTTCACACCTACTCGGCAGCTGTGCTTATCAATCATAACGGCAATTGACTACCAGATTCTCGACTTTAGAATCCTTCTCTCTTAAAGCGAAAACTGCATCTTTGACTTGTTGGCTTCTGCTCAATCATTGCCATCAATCATGCCGTACCCGATTTTCATTTGTGTGTCAACTCCTACTTTCTTCGCATTCTTCGCATTGTGGTCCTTGTGGTTTCTCTGTCTGTATCTTTTTTCCACATTTTTTTTGTCTCTCCTCTCGCTATCTCAATTTCAGCAGCTGATACTCGGAACCCGGTTTGCCTCTTTGTTGTCTTGTTGTGCATTGTAGGTGTGAAATGCTCAAAGAGCTCATGCATATCCTGTTGACAGGCTGCGCTGACTATGTTAACCGCCTGCTGCTGCTGCTGCCACTGCTGTTGGCCTCAGGTCCTTTGTTGTCCAGCCGCTTATCTGCCAGCCCAGCCCAGTCTCTGTTTCAGTCTCAGTCTCAGACTCGGTCTCAGTCTGGGCCTTCCTGTTCTTTTCTTTATAACATGTGTTTCACAAATGTTCCATGAAGCCATCTTTATCGTCATCTTCACTCTCAACGTCATCGTCCTTGTGCTCATCAATGTGGTCGCCTTTTCTTGACAATTTTAATTTATGTTCGCTCTTTGTTCGGGGCGGAGCGTCTAATAACTCAATTAAATGCCAGCTCCTATCGATGACAGGCGGCAGCGTAATCTCTATTTAAAAATGTTCGCATTCTTTAATTCAATATCCTGTAAATACGGCGAATATGGCGGCAATGGCGAACCGCATCAGACAGGATACGCCGCCGCACACCACGGAAGCACGAATCATTATAGCAATGACAGGAATATCAATTTACGCACGGCTACGGTGGGAAATATTTCATTGCCGTTTAATTATGTCGCAGGAGTGGGCGCAAAGTTCTCAGAATTAACAAAAAAATGATGTGGAAAAATTCGCGAATAGTCCTTGATACGTTAGTTAGCGATGGAACTATTGGGAAGTAAAAATGTATATATTATTCTTCTTAACTTGCTTATTTAATAGTAAAAAAGTAACGTTTTTAAAAAAGCCCGTAGTAAGTAGTAAGAAAAATGTGGCATAATATCACTCCATACAAAAAATGTGTCTGAGGATAGATAAAATCGATAAAGTTCGTTATTTACTCAAAAAGAGTCAAAGCTTATTAAAAACAGGAAATATGTTTTTTTAAAGGTTTAAAACTCATAGAAATATTGTTTTTCTTCTGTTTTTAAGTTACACTACATTTAATTTATTAAAAAAATATCTTAAATAGATTTAAAATATGTTTTTCAATAAACATTATGTTTTTCTTGAATAAATGTAAGTGAAGACTTTTGACTAAGCTTTTAGTTTGCATTTATTAGTTTCGTAGAATATTTCACCTGAAGCAACACTTAGCATCTACAATTATTTCGCAGATATTCTATCCTTACGGGAACTCATCTCTTCCAGCGCCGGAAGCAAAGCAAACGGCATGAAAATTTGCCATGTCATTGTTAACATAGAGGCAAAATGAGAGGGAAATGCCCAGAGGGAGAAATGTAGAGAGAAAGTGCAAATCTAATAAACACCCAAAGCAAATCAACTTGAAAATTCAAAGAAAAATAAACGCAGAAATAATTGCAAATCCGGGACTGGAAGAGAGAGAGAGACAGAGATAGATATAGAGAGAGAGAGAGAGTGAGAGCGCTATAGCAGAAGAGGATTATAAAAATATGTATTTACTTGCGGTCGACAGGTAGTTGTCGATTTTGAAACCGTATTTTTGGTCTAATTAGTGGCTCAACTTGCCTAGTGGCTTAGTAGGAGGAGAAAAGGAGATGCTTGACGTGCACGAAGAAAAGTCCTACTTAAGTGCCAGCTTGAGCGCATAATTGTCGGGAGTTGTGGCCTAAGCCGATGCTCCTAAGTCTCAAACCAGAACCAATCAGCCACTTCATTTGCATTCTCAAAATCAGCTTAGGCAAGAAGGCAAGAACTGAGATGTGGGCGTGGAAGGCGAAGACGCTGAGAATTATCGATAATATTAGCTGCATAATTGAGCTATTTATAAAAGGGCAGCTGGAAAATGAAATGATGTAACGTTAGGCAATTATGATTCTCTCCCTCTATGCTCCCCCAAACAAGCTGTGAACCGTAGGTGTTGGCCCAAATCACGACACAGACAAAAGCCAACGCCCCCGGGGCTTCCAGTTCCCAACTCCCAACTCCAGCTAGACACCTGCACCATGCACTCAGAGAAAAAAACGTTGTTCTTTCAACTACAACCGTGATAAAGTTCTCAATGTTTTGTTCTTTAAATTTCAAGTACAAATCGTTTTTTAATATTCTTAAGTTAATATAACTTAAAATCAAAATAAATTCAAAATTGACCATTTATATTACTTAGAAACAGAAAAAGTACTAAATATTCATTACTTACTTATAGTTCTCAATATAAGATCTTAAATTTGACATTAATGCGGATTTAGTTTTATTTAAGATCATATCAGACTTGATTTAAGAACTCGAGCACTCAACATAGCTGAATATATTCCAAGATATAAAGTTCTAGATTTAGAAATATCTGGAAATGTTTATGCTCAATTGTTTTAATATAATAATAATTTTTTTTGATTTTTTCTTTTACTTTTCAGTTTTACAATAAAAATCTCGTTTTGTGGTCTGCGAGAACCATTTGTGTACACAATTTATTGTTATATTTTGGCTGAGTGTAGATTTTCGATTCCATGGGGTTCTATCTTAATTAAAAGCTGCTTTTCATCTCACACACACAACACAGAACACAAAATACAGACAGCCAATGCAGCTCACAGTGTGATATCTGTTGCCTTCTCTCTTCACCTGTTTTTCACCTGTTTGGATGGCAAACACACAAAAGAGGGCCGTGAAAATTTATCTCGCTGCATGCTGCGTTTTCGGATAGCTGCTAACCGAAATGAGGTGCTGAGATCTCAAATTGACTTTGGCTGCATGCTGCTGATTAGCTGCTGATAAGTTTCTGGCTCCCAGGCAATCAATGGAGAATGTTATGTAAATTACTTGCCTCAATTTCCCATTCCCCATTCCGCTTTTTTCATTCTCTAAGCTCATCTCCGACCTTTATGCCTCATCAATTGTATAGCATCTGTGGGTAACAAATGTGACACTATTGTTGGACTCTTATCTCTCAGTTGCTCTAATCTGTAACCGGGTCTAATGTCTTCATCATCATCTTGCCTCAAGTTTCACGTTTTTGGAGTTTGAACAAATTTCTTTATTTGATTCCCTTGGAAAAAACTCTTAACTAGTAGCTAAATAAAGATATCACAAATTTGTATTCGGGTTTTTTCAGTTAGTATTTTTAATATTATGCAGAAATTAAAACACTTCATTAGTCGCGAGTTAATGTCTTTCGAATTGTTTGTTAAACCTAAAGCGTGAAAGTTGCAATGATCTCGTATGCAAATCAAGGAAAGCCGTAGAGAGACAAATATCTAACGCTACACATTTGATATAATTATTATAGGTCACTATTTTGTGAAGATAAATCTTTAAGAAAACAAAGGCAATATTTGATTACGAGACCATTTCAATTCATAACAGCGTTCTCTATACTTCAGTAAAAAATATAAAAATCACATAATTATTACAGAGAAAGCTTGCTGAAACAAAGGTTTTTTATTCAAAATATATATTTAATTTACATATTTAAGAGTTTTATATATTTATTTTTGACAGAAAGATCTGCTCAGAAATCTAAAACCCGTCAGAAACTATAATCAATATTCGTTGGAAATAAAAATATATCAGCTGCTGAGTATGCTTTTCATTATTGCACAGCAGTTTTTCTCAAATGCTATTAAAGTTTTTTATTATATAAAAATGCTCTCTACCGTTCCACTTTTATAAAAATGTCATTAGTTTAAGAGATATATAATCAAATAACAGCAGTTAAGAATGTAAGCTTTCAACAACTTTTGTTAATTAATTGAACAACTTTTTATTATAATATGAGATAACAGCACTCTTGATCTTATAGCGAATTCCGGAGAATATTTAGTAAAAAATTTATGAAGGATATAATACTATAAAGAGGTTTTCACTATCTTTCCAGTACATAAATAAAACACTTACTAAACCCAATACCGAATCGTGCTATAAGTAAAGTAACCCAGCTTTAAACATTGTTCAAAAGGTATTTCTATATGGTTGCCTTCAAATGTCAATTTCAATTTTAAGATACCAATTTAAGCTGGCATCTTTTTCATTCTGGGTATGTGTTTCTTTTTGGTGCCACTCTAAAGTCTAAACACCTTAACACATTTAAGCTGCTACTAAGTGTCATGTTGAACACATGTACATCAAATTCAATCAAATCAAATACCAGACAATCCCAGCGCACCCCTCGCTCTTCCGGTCACGGAATAAGTACAGTTATGCCAGGATAGGCATGAACATTTCGGAGATGTATTTTATGCGCCCTGTCATTTGTCTGTCAATCAGCTGTCGCATATTTTCTGGCAATAAGGGTTAATTTACGCTCATAATCCTTGCCCGGAGGCAGGCTCCGGCTCCGGTACCGGCTCCTGCTGCTGCTGCTGACATTTGCTTGCACAATTTTGTCCCACAACATGTCCTTCAGGCTAAAAATAACAACGAGCATGGAAATTTCACTTTGTTTATTGTGCAAATTTTTGGCAGCGCCTATTGATTTTTAATGCTGATTGACAGTCAGTCGGAAAATTCGAGCAAGGCACTCACATATTGATTGACAATTGGCCTTGTCAAGCAATTTCCAACTGGACTTTTCACGATTTACCCATTTTCATTTTCATTTCGCTTTCTGTTTTATAGTTTCGCTGTTGTGCTATGGTGAAAATTTGCATATATTTTTTATAATAAAAGCAACGGGTGGCAAAACATTTTGTGCTAAGCTCATTTAATTGCCACATAATTGCGTCTGAAATACCTCTATTATCTCAGGCAGGAGGCGGCACGCGGTGGGCGTGGCACCGCATCAATTAGATGCGAAACATAACGGTGCACAATAGCACCACATTGACGTGTGAAACTGCGCTCCGGTACGTGAATAAGCGATAATAGCATCAATTCCCTTGCCGCAGCCCAAAAAGCTAATCATCCTGGCAAAAGGACTTGCACTCGCTCGCATTTAGCCAACTGTGCCACATACATAACATACATAATTGTTGGGTGCCACCAGGCGAGCAAAAGGTTGCCACCACATCACAATAGTGCTAGTGCTAGTGTCCGGGGTCGGGGTCGGGGTTGCCAGCAGGGTTGCTTTGGCTTATTCGCACATAATTGTTGGGTTTTTATTTGCACCGTTGCGCAATAGTTGTTGTTATTGCAATAATCTAAGGATTATATTCATAAGTCCGGCACCAGCGTTTATCTGCAACTTCAGGCACTGCCGCGAATAGTTGATGTGAGTAGAGTGGTGAAAACGTAAAGGTTTGGGTCTAGGCGACTTGGAAAGTGCTCTTCTATAGTGTATATAGTATTTTAAATGGTGCTGATCAAAAAACAAATAGTTTCTATACAAAAATTATATTTAAAATAATAATAGAGTAATAACAGTATAAAGACTTCTCATATAAATCAAAAAATATTAATTAAAATAATAAGAATAATCTTCTAACTAATATTTTTGCATTTCTTTTATTTTTTTGTCTGATTGGGGCTTTCTGGGGTTCCCCTGATCCTTGCAACAAATGTTTGAGCAATTTTTAATATTTATTTATATTTATAAATACCCACAAATAATATACATTTTAAATTTCCATGCATTTAATTGTAAAGATAATTTGTTAATTTATTTTTATTTTTAATTTAACTACATTTATTGAGGTAATTCATAATTATAATAAATGTTCCCATGTCGACTGCTATTAGTCAACATTAAATAATAAATAAAATATTAAATATGCAGACGTTAAATAATTATAATTATTAATTAAGAGAACTTCAAGTTACTTCAAGACAATCTACTCAATCGAGTTAATAAGTCAATATACCCCATAGAAAGTGGCGCAGCGTGGTAAGAAAAAATTGGAAACCGCAAAATTAATGAGCAAAAAGCAAATCAAACGATGCACGAAGTACGCCGTCGGCTGCTCGGATGCAACCATTGTGACGGGCAATCAATTTGGTGGTGGGTCAACGGATCTACCATGCCAAGGAGTCGGGGAGTCAAGGGAGCGGAAGGTAGTGGGAACGGGGGGGGGGGGGGTGGTGTTGCACTTTCGTGACTAATGCAAACATACGCTTGTTTGCACAATGCTCCAGAGCTGCGTTGATGCTAATCGCCAGAGACAATTTAATCTCTAATCAAAATTCAAAATCGCAAATTTCCGAATCGTTAAATGAGAAATGCTAAATGAGAGATGATAAATGGAAAATGCTGTGGAGGGGGAGGGGGTGGGATAAGCAGAAAATGGTTGCATGAAAATGCAATCAACGGCTGGCCAAAGACTTGCGCATTAATGAGGACATTAAGCCAAATCCAGAATCAGAAACAATTGAAAATGGTTCAGAATTTGAACTGGAACGAGTAGTTAAGCAATAACCCCCCCGGCCAGCAGCTTGGGATGGTTGTGTTTATTGGAAAAATATTATTTTGTTTACATAACCAAAGGATTTTCACACGTTGGCCACTGGGGTTGTAATATTTAATTATTGATTTATAATATGAAACATGGCAATTTCAAGTCCCCACCCCAACTGAAACTGTGTGAGCGCGTGTTTGTTTATGTGTGTGTGCGTGTGTGTGTGAGTGTGTGTGTGTGTGTGTGTTATCTCATTAAATTGTGCAATGAACGGCGCTGCGTTAACAAGAAGATGCAACAAACTGAAGAGCAGGCTCGAAAAAACAAAAACAATAACACAACAAATCGAATCGAAGCCAAAAACCAAAAACCAAAAAACTAACGAGCTGACCAAGCAGCGCAAAAGGATCGGCAAGCCGACTTTGAAGTGCAGCCAACAACAAAAACAACAACAGCAACAACACCAGACAGTGATTTTTTATGATCATTTGTTTGATTACAGCAAACGGATAAGCCCCGCCAGGAACCGACAACAAATAAAATGCCGCTAGCCCAGCAGCGCAGTCCCTATCTCAAATCCCAGTCGGAGTCGACGTCTCTGCTGGGATGCTGTTGTGTTTCTGGTTAATTGTAATGGGAACTCCTCGTACACTTAGAACAAAACATGTCCATACTTTTAGCTGTGAATATCAAAACTGGTAACTTTGATCTTAAAAAAAAAGTGTTTTTATTTTTAAATGACAATGTATACTGTTTTTCAAGTAGAAATAAAACGTAGAAATGACCAGGAATGGGCATCAAATATAATTTCCTGTGTATGTCATATTTGAATTAAAATTATAAAGAAACATTCTTTTTTACTTTTCCGAGATTATAAATGAATTACTTATCTTTGGCATTGCCAACTATTTTGTATAATTTAAAAACTTAAATTATTTCTGCTTTTCAAGGCGATTTAAATATTATGTTTTTCTACGTGTATTCGCTGTGGTGCATGCGCCGCATGACCTGCTGCCAGCAAACAAACAAACCCAATAATACAACTCGAAATTCACAAATCCCTTGCACCTTTTCCAAAAAACAAGAAGAAGAAACAAAAAGCAGGCGACGCGCGACGCTGAACAAATACGAACACGCACACGTACGTAGAATTTGAGAAATTTTGTAAGGGCTACACTCGATCAAACAACGCTCGCATGTAAATAGTTGAATGGACCGACAAAGTTGAGAATTGTCAGGTCATTGTGTAATCGTCAACTAAGCCGACGTCACAAGACTTAGGATTGTGCAAGAAATTAGCATTAAATGTCTGCCTACAAGTCCGGGAATGTGAGAATCAATGGGCGGATGAGCCTATAGGGGAAACTGACCTATGTTAAGGACAATAAAATCTAAAAGCTAACCAGTCAAAAGCGGAATACTCAATATTTAAAAAATGCATTCATTATTTATATTATGTTATAAATATCAGATGTACAAAGATTTCATAACTAAGGATATATTATAAAAAAACGGAATATATTTGTTAACAAGTTCCCTTTGCTGGGAATAGCGAACGTGAATGTAAAAAGTATCACAAATTAAAAATAGAATATTCAATATTGCACAATTGGTAGTTTTTTGTTTGAGATAAAACCATTATCTCTCTCTTATATATTTTATCTTGCAGAGAAGTTTCTCTATGATATTCATCAAGAATTGAAATATAAACTGAACTACATTTTATAGAGCACAATATAATGTCTATAAATATAAGATTTACTTGGATAGCCTCAACATCATATTCAGCATATGAATTATATTCCTAAATTCTCTTATACCCTAAGCCTCCGAACACATGAACATTGTAATAAAGCCTGAACTATATACATATCTTAAAATCATCAGCCTCAAATACGTTATTTAAAAGGGAACCTTATATTCCAATAGCAGTTCAGCTTCTTTTTATTATCAAACCCCAATATATTATTTTCCTTTGTATTGCCAATCGGCGACCTTCGAATTCGAACAGTTCATTTCTTTGGCTCTATTAAATTCAACTTATGGCACTCACAATAAGAACTCGTCGCCATGAAAAACTCTTTTCATTGACTGCTACGCGGCGAGACTTCTTTATGCCAGAAGCAGTCGAAATGGGCATAGAAATATCTCAGGAAATATCAAAATAATAAACCTCGCTCACACGCGCCGCGAGGAGAGATGATGATAATGATGAGACCGATGGCGACAAATAAAAACGCAGAGGAAGTTGCCACTCAAGGGCGTCAGAGGCAGAAATATGTACAGTAACAACAACAACAACAGCAAATATACCAAAGACTTTGCATCTTCTATGTATATTTGTAATGCTCTTAGAAGGGTACTCTTATTTTGTCATGAGATATGTAACGCATTGAAGAAAGTCCTTCCAGAACTCCATTTGTCAATATCTATATGCTTCATCAAAATAATGAATTGAGTCGATATAGAGTAATGTCTGATCCTAAGAAAAAGAGGCTTCCAATTTGAAAGCTTTGTTGATAAAACTTTAAAAGTTACAACACTAAGTTATATAGTTAAATAGATATAATAGAAATTATTTGTTTGCTTTTCCAAGTATAACGAGAAGAAATCGTGATTAATGATCTTGACAATTTGTTGGAAATTATCATAATCTTTCCTATTTATTATATAGTAGAAAACTTAATTATTATATTCATCTTAAAAATATTGTTAGGGCATGTCCACTTGGGCTTCCATTCAGTATGCTTGTTTCTCAGCAATTTCTTTTCCATATTTTTGAATTTCCGCAGATTTATTCGCCGTGGCGACTGCCTCCTGTTGCCGCGGACGTGCTGTGAGCGTGCATCAGGAATCACACTTTAATTTACACTTGAAAGACTTTCCACGATTTCCCACACGGCGCTGGAAACGTGTCCGCAACAAATGAGCAGCAACGGTCGATAAAAAAAAACACGGAAACTGCAAAAGCATAAAGAAACCAGGGAACAGGATCACGGTATACAAAAATGTCAGGCGCAATAATTCGATTGTCCACTCAAATGAAATCGAATGCACAAAATCACAAATCACAAATCAGCTGAGGGTGAACTATCAACAACAAAAAAAAGGAGAACTTTTACAGGCGGGGTGTTTGCGGGGTGTGTGGAGTACGTTGTGCGGAAGGGAAATGCATTTCCCAAGCAATAATAAACAATAATTGTTGTTGTTGAAGCGATAAGCATATTGCACACAAGACTATCCCCCACCTCATATAGTAGTATGTAGTCCCTGGTACATTAATGGAAACCAGGACAGGCGCTCAAGTGTTAAGTGTCAGATGCAGGATAAGTGCGTGCAGCGACAGGATATTTGTTTGTTTGTTTGCTATTTGCTGCGATGCTGTGTGTGTGTATGTGTGTGTGTGCTTGCGATTGCAAACACATCAGCGGCAGCCACATTTTTAATGCATACTTCAAGGCGAAATGGGCGTTAAAATCATGATAGGAACTCACAAATGACATGACATGTGACTGCACTGCAGCGGCGCGTGGGCTGGTGAGCGGGTGGCAAAGGGGGAGTAGGAGGAGGAGGAGGAGTGTGTGCTGAGATTCCTGCTAAAGGCACGCAGGACACCCTCAATCAGTTGACCAAAAGTCAGCCTCATTTCTGGCCTGCACTCACAATGCTATCTCGGTTGCAGCAGTTGGCCGAAAAATTGGGGGAACTGCGAATATGTTTTTGTTGATAAGAACGGAATTTGCAATGCAGTGTGACCAGCTTGCATAAGGGAAATAATGCTTAGGGTACTTACAACGCACGCTTACAAAATTTCATCGAAATCGGACTACTATATCTGCCATATGAGCAATCTGTTGGAAAATGAGTCGTTGTATGAACAACTTTTTTGTTTCTCAAACTATCTTAACTAAACAAATTGCAAGTTTTATTACATTTAATATAGATTAATTGAATTTGGTCAAAATCGGCAAACTATATCTTATAACTGTCATAGGAACAATCTGTCTAAAATATAGATTTAAAGAAAAAAATTAATTTTAAAGGTAGCATTATCATTCTTTTTTCTATAAGCAAGTATTTTATTATATTAAGCAACTGCAAGGGTAAACAACTACCTGGTCATCCAAATGTGAAAAATAGCGCATCTGACCAGGATTTTTAGCTTTATTTTTATAATAAAAAGCATTTCGTATCATTGTCGTGGAGCATCCAACACTGGTTTCGTTAGCCCAGTTATAAAATCCCGCTTCTCAGTCGAACAACGCTTTCCTCTACCCTTAAAAACATGAATGAGTACCACTTTAGCGATTAATTTATATCGTTATATTGTTGAATTACATAAAACACTTACTAACAAACGCTTAAATTTGTTTTTCCAATTTTGCGACTACTTCTTTAACGCACTGCTATTTTTTTGAGGCGCTGCATTTTGGTACTCGCTCTTTTTATCTCAACGAGGCACTTATATCAAGAAAACAAGTTAAACAAATATATTGAATAGATATTACCATCCTAATTGATAATTTTTTTTGGAGTTCAGCCCTTTTAAAAGTACATTGAAATATAAATGTAGATGTTCAGGCCTGTTCCGAATTCCACACTTTTCAAAAAGAGAAACCAAAGCAATTCCGAACATATACTGTTCCGTATTGCGACTGGAATAGTTTTGTAAAAATGTTCTTAATATTCAAAAGCTTAAAATACTTTAAAGTCACTTGCAATTTATTGCAGCTCAGCAGCATTTTCACTTTTGAGCCATTCTCCTTTCATTACCACATATTCCATATATATGTACATACATATATATCACATCAAATAATCCTTTAGCATGTTCACATGCAAAAAGTGTCAAATTAGATTTTAAGCTAGGCAGTGATCTGAAATTGTTGCTAACCCAAAAACCCACATATTACAACAGGCAATTAGTTGCCACAAAACTTTTAGTATGACAACTGCGTGCTGCTAATCTGAGAGCTTTCGGGCAATTATTTATGGAGCTGTGTAACACTCGACTAATTCTCGCTCGTGACTTGGCATTAGTCAACACTTTGTGTGCACCATTTTCCAACACTTGGACTGATTTATGACACTTTATCAACTGAGCGGGCTAATGTGATTAAGTTTGTTCTTTTTTATTTGGAAAACTGTGCAGCTAATGAACTTGCACTTGATTTTCCAACGCCAGAGGGCGCCCACTTGGAAAGTATATATATATATATATATGTATATATAGAGAGATATATGTATATGACGATGGGGAGTATAAAATGCGTTGGCCCTGCGGCTTGCAACTGAAGTCAGTCAGTGTCGTTTTGACTTTTTGACTGGGACTCTTAAATACTGCCGTGGCGTCAAGTGGCCAAGGATCTGCATATCCTGTGCAGCGTTTAGCTTTTAATGTTATGCTAAATACGCTTTTATTTATTTACGCTGTGGCTGTGGCTGCTGGCTGCAGTTGCAGCAGCTCTTCACGTTGTTTGCACAATTTTCTGCCTCAAATCATTTGCCCCCCGTCAACAAGAATCAGCAAGCATGCAGGCAGCAACTGTTGCATCCTTTTAGTCCTGGCAGCCTTGCAATTAAGCAACTCTCAACAAAATGACAATGACACACACATATCTGTGGCTACATGTCAGTTACATGAGTTTAGCTGGTTTCACACTTGCCTCCCCGCCCCGCAGCTGGTTTGCCACTCGAAAATGTAAGCTCGCTTTTGGCATTTTGGCTCATAAAATGCAAATTATGTCTGCAATAAATGTTGATAAATTGTTTTTGTAATCTACAGTTATTATTGTTGCTGCATTGCTAGTGTTAGCTACACTTATATAAATATTTCATATGCACACATTTTGTGGCTTGTATTCGTTGATTTCTAAAATAGATTTTTATTTATTTTAAATAATGCGGTTTTTGTTTACAAGTGAGTGATAAAAATGTACAATTATCATTCATTGTCAAAAACTATGACAAAAATAATTTAAAGTTTGCAAGTCCCTAAAAACGACAAGACTTCAAATTCCATTATTATATATTTAGTTACATATTTTCGGTGGGTCTTTTTGTTACTATCACTATTAACTATCTGTGATATATAGATATATATCGATAAGTCTAAGAAATCCAATTGCTCATTAGGCCAATGAACCAAATTAGTTCTAGGTAAGGTGTCAGACATATTACTACCAGCCAAATATCATTTATTTAATTAGGTTTAGTTACAGCTTCGCTGCATTTAAAGAGTAACAACAAACAACAATTGTATAATAAGAAAATGAAGCATTAAATTGTGCAGACAAAAGTATCTGCAAGGCCATTAGAGCGTCTATCCATAAGATACTCGTTATTATCTTAATGTTTGGCTCATTGTCAGTTTGGGTTTGTTTTTGTTACCGGCTGCTTTCAGGTGTTTGAAAAAATATTAAGACTCGAAATTAGTGCAGCTAAGTTAACATTTAATGATGCTCAAATTGCATTTCTTACCGATGGGAGCTGAGAACTGGAACCGCTTGCTGGGCTGTTGGCTAACGGATCTCTTCAGCGCCATTAAAATGTTAAAAGTCGTAAACTATAAATTGGTAGGGCGTTACAGAAACAAAAACAAAAAAAAAACATATAAGATTGCCCTAGTTGGTAGTTATCAACTAGGAAATATCCTATTTTAAATTCTTCAGTAACTATATTCTTGTTTATGTACTATATCTAATCGTTGATTGTTTTTATGTTGAATAAATCCTTTCTTCATTATACGACCGTTCTGATGTTATAAGAATTGCTAGCAAAGAAACTTATATGATTGAAATAAGATTATAATCTTGCCAATTCTAAATGTTATATCAATGTTTCATCTTTCATTTGGTAGCTTTATTTTCTTAACTTTTGACTTACTAACTTCTACAAGAGCCTACATACAACATTTCACTACTCCAGCAGTTCCTTAAGTACTGAGAATACACTATCAAGATTTGAACTATATACAGGGTATGCAAATTGAAGAACTATGCGAGTAGTGGGCAGCTGGTAGACAAAAGATGGACAGTCGAGCGTGTGGTAATTAGAATTAAGAAGCATTAAAAAGAAACTCAACAAAATTCACACAATACGCTCAAAGCGAAAGTCGTAAATAAAGCCATAAAAACGTAAAAATGTAAAGCCAGTGACTGTTTTTGCCCCGCTTCTTTTACCATTCGTTTTTTAGGGAACTGTGGAAACTTAATTAGTATCAAGAGGCAAACGAGTAAAAACTGCAAGGCGATAAAGCCCGCGACGAGAGATAACAATTAGTTTGGGCGCCAAAAACTCAAACTAATTTATGAATGCACCTTGTTGACAATGCCGTTTTGGACAGCTCGTAAAAACAGTTCGAGAGGCCCATAAAAATAATAACTAGAGTACAATGCTTTGCCAGAGTTTCGGCCTGGGAACAACAGCTGTGTGGGCGACCTGACCAAGAAAAAAGAAAGAAAATGAAAAAACAAACACAAAAACCTGACCGGTGCACTCGGAATTACAAGCTCGATTGATTCGCAATGCCAGTGCACAAAAATGCATTGCTTATTGTTTTCCAATTCAGATATGAATAGAAAACATCATAAATATACCGAGTACATCTACACATTTATACTATTCTTTAGCTTGTTTTTGTCATCTATAATCCCGCATGGAATGGATTGGGCCGCAGTGTCTCCTGCTTTCTGCGCATCGGGGATAATACCCAGCGCGAGCTGTTGACATGCAATTTGTTGTCCTCATCCTGATCCTCACATCCTCGCATCCTCACTCGCTACCTCACTCACTCACTCACTCACTCAACCTCAAAGGCGCACACAATTGACATTTGCTTTGGCTGTGACAATGGCGGATTTGCCTGCGGATGCGGCATGCGGCATGTGGAATGCGGATTTAGCTGCAGGGACTCGGGACTCGGGATTCGGGATTCGGAGTTGCAGTTGCTGTTGCAGTTGGAACAACAGCGATGCGGCTTATACAATTGTAATTGGCCGTCCTTGCTTTGAGGTTTTCCTGTTTGCCAAATATGTATGTATATAGAGAAAGTTTTGCGGGAAACGTGATTAATACGGCGTGTTTGAGGCTTATGAGTAGCGTAAATATTTGGTAAACAACTCAAAGTATACACACAATTTTAGGGATATTTAACTAATGCGGGTCATTTTTCGCTACTTAAAATAACTAGTTTTAAATTTAATAATAACATATTTGAGTTTCAGGCACTTTTCTAGTAATGTAGTACGTGATAAGAAATATATATTTAAGATTATCTCGGTACAATTGCTAATTATTATGATAAACAAATCAGCAAATGTTATTAACAAAATAAAAAAAAAAATGTTGTTTTAAAATATGAAATATATCATATTTCTTTTCTTGTCATGAGATATGTAAATGACCTTAGGCACATATTTAAAAAACAAATTTTCTCATTTGAAGCTATTGAGACCTGAATTTAAATTATATTTTGTTTCCACATCTGTTCATTATCAATCGATCTAGCCATATCCCGTAGATATGAGAATACTTTTGTCTGTCTTTATTAAATCTTAAAGATAATAAAAATATAAACTATAGATAACAACTTTGGTATGTAGATTCGCCTATAACTAAAGTAGTTTATGTTGTAGAATGTAAAATAAAACCACCTTAATTGTTTTGCTGTACTCGGCGCCGCAAGTATTTATGGCCACATGTGGCATATTTATGAGCTGTTTATTGTAAGCCAGGCCAAGCTTAAGTAATTCCCCGAGCATAACTTAATTAATTGCAGCTAATGCAACGCCCGCCGCATAAATGAGACCGGCAGCAAAAGCAGCAAGTAAGAACAACAAGCAGAGATGGCAACTGGCCAGTAACAGGAGATGTTGTGCCACATGGAGATGTTGCAACAATAAACACTAACAAAAATAAAAAATATGAAAAATAAAAATAAGTAAAGAAAAAAATTGAATTAGATATGAAAACTGTAACATGAGCAACAGCAGCAGCCAAGCAGGGTGAGGAGGCGGCTGTGGGGCGTGGCAGCATAAATGTGAGAATTTAATAAAATATGTTTAATGTAATTTTTGAGTCCAGCAACAGCAACCGGAAGCACTTGACCCGCATGGAGTACACGAAGAATCCGCACAAATGCCAAGTGGAAGCTGCAATGGAGAGCAACTATGGACCAAGTATATAGTATGGAGTAGTAGTAGCAGTAGTTAGTAATCTGGCAGTCGAGTGGCATGCAATGCTGCCTTAAGGCCGCCTGGCTAATTGGGTCAGCTTAGGGCCTTAACTCTGCTGTGTGTTGTCCTGACCGGATGTGTTGGCCAGAAGAAAATTGTGAGCTAAATTCTAAATGAATTTAAGGCATTTATCTAAATTATTTATGTTGCATTCATCTCTAAGACTAATTGTAAACAGAGCAGCACGAAATTCAAAGCAGCTATTATATAACTTTTATATATTTATATCTTACGCATCTCGTTGCAAATTTAATATTTATATCACAAATTTGCGTGCACCAATTAGAGTTGCTTCAATCAGAGCTTTAGTTAGTTTTTTATGGTTCATTCTGTAATTTGTATTGTATTTGACAAAATAGTTAATACATACAAAATAATTACCATTATTATTAGAAAAATGTCCTTACTAAATGTATCGCACTTTATTCACAAACATATAATATATAATTTATATAAATAAATTCACTTTATATAAATAAGCAAGTACCTAATATTTGTATGAAAACAGGTTCCTTACTGTGAAAGTTTTCTTCTTGACTTGTAGCCCAAAATCTAAATCATTAAAGGACCTACTCTTATTATTAAATATATTAACTTTTTTGCTACTATATTAATCCTAATTTGAGAGTCTGTCATTAAAGCCAGCGTTTACTGTAGTTGTGCTTAAAAATACTTGTCTCGCTTATAAAGTAACTGATGCATTTATGGTTTGGCTGCCAACTAAATTTCATTTGAACAACAGAATGAAGCACAATCACAGACAGACAGACAGACAGACAGACAGACAGACAGACAGACAGACAGGCAGACAGACGGAAGCCACCCACCTATAAGATGCCAGCTTTACTTTTCAAAATCAAAAAACGCACTTTTCTTTCTTTGGCTTTTCTTGCTGCAAAATAAAACATTTCCATGGGCTGACGATTTGACAGGTTTCGACCGACATGAAAACTGAAATGCAGAGGCAACCTTGCATTTGGAGAAGTGAGGTATTCGGGTACGAAAAGCTTTTCGGAATTGCCACTGCAGGCAGTGGTTGGCTGCATTTGCCCCCAACCAATCCCCGCACTCCATCGCTGCTCCTTTGAAAATGGCGTGTAAATTATGCGTAGTCGTTGATGTTGTTGTTGCTGGGTTTTAAATTTCAAATGCTTTGGATTTTACAAACGCATCAACAACAACCAGTAAAACTCGAGAGTGCGCCTATATCAAATACCCTGTACAGCCCGAATATACATTCGTATTTGTAAATATGTAAACAGATTCAAAGACACTTAAAAAAAACAGGGTAAGGTATGCAAATAGTTAGAATAGAAAATATGTAGAAATACAATTTGAAACTTGAAGGTATTTTATCATTCAAGGTGGAAAATCGATAGTTATCAATATTTGATAAGGAGCGTTATCAACAAAATATAAACAAATAAATATACATATGCTGTGCGTAATAATAACAAATCTTCATTTCAAATGTCAGCTCTCTAGCTGTTATTTTTTATATTCTAACTTTGAATTTCAAGCATTTTTGTTAACAAATCTTAGATTACTCAATGCGAAACTCCGTATAATATTACGGAGTCTTGGGTCTTGTTGACAACTTGTTGATCAATAATCTGCAGATTTAATGGGGTTGTCTCCAACGGTCTGCTTAAACTGATAATACCTTTTTTACTCAGTGTAGTGGGTGCAGGGTATAACAACCGCCCAGGCTCAATCACACATCACACATCAGACACAACATAAACTGGAATACCCAAACACTCAGGAAGCCACGCAACAACGAATTGCATTCATTATGTTTTTATACCAATGCCTTACTGTAGCGCTCTCTATCTGTCTCAATCTCTCTCACTCACTCTCTCTCTTTCTAGCTGTTGACTGGCTTGCCTCACTTATTTGCATTTTTCGTCCGCCAAAAATGACTAAAAATACTTGACTAATGTTGTGCCTTGTTACTGGTGTTGTTGTTGTTGTTGTTGCTTTTGCTGCACGGATTTAATAGGATTTTAGTGCATTCAAGTGATTTTTCAACGCTGCCTGATGATGATGTTGTTGTTGTTGTTGATGTAGATGTAAATGGGAAAGGGATATGACTGCAACTTTGGTTCTTGTGAGTTATGCTCGGCTTTCTGCTCGGCTTTATGCTTGGCAGGTAGAACGGTGGAAAGGGATGGTTGGGCGGAAGGGTTTGGGGAAGGGGAGGGTACCAAAATGCCTGCTGAATGTAGGCAGGATGCGTGGGGTATCATTGCTGCATCGAGTCTAGTCTCTCATAATGGACAGGCCATTAATAAGGCCAACAAGTTGGGAGCCTAATGGAATACGGGTCGCTTGAGTGAGGAAGTAGCTTGTGCGGTTGATTAAGCTCTTCTGTAATGGGTACTGAACTAGTACCTGAATTGGTTACACATAATTTAAAGTGCAAACTCATTTTAAATATGACTTATTACTAAGCAATCTAGCTATAGTCTAAACTTTAGACTCTAAATTTTAGACTTTAGACTCTAAAGCAATACAAAGCCGCTTGTGATCCGAACCAGCCTTCAACCGAACAATCTAAACAAGTACGAGTGCTCTAGTCAAGAGTGCCCGACTAGGAGATATCCAGAACCAATAACTAACGTTCATGCATAGCACAACACACATATTAACATAAAGATTTCATATACATGTATGCCAAACGAATTCTATTTTTCGATTTCATATTTCTCAAAAATTACAACAAAAGTCGGCTTGTACAGTGCCCAAACCCTATAAAGTTTAATTATGCATCACAAATTAATGAATTTTTTAAACAATAAAATTGATGTTTTTTTTGGCGAAAAAAGCGGGGACCCTTACAAATTTTGATTTTTCAAAATATAGAATCTTGAAATTTTACGTTTAATTGATTGTGGGTGTCTCAATTAGTATAAAAAACTATATGAAAAGTGATTTTGTGGTGGTTCATTTTTCTGTCAAAAATTACGCTAAAAGTGACAAAAAAATTGGATTGTAAAGTGCCCAAACAACGAAAAGTTCCTTATAAATGACCTTCCCAGACTTCAAACTGACACAACTTTGTCAAATCTGAACCGATTGTCAATCCCGAGGACGTTTTGATCATTATTTGGCATCTAGTTTCATTCTACATATCAAGTTTATTAATTTTCTAAAAACTTAAATTTTGGATTTTTTTGGCGAAAAAAGCATAAGGGGGGACCCTTACAAATTTTGATTTTTCAAAAAATAGAATCTTGAAATTTTACGTTTCATTGATTGTGGGTGTCTCAATTAGTATAAAAAACTATATGAAAAGTGATTTTGTGGTGGTTCATTTTTCTGTCAAAAATCACGCCAAAAGTGACAAAAAAATTGACTTCAAAAGTGCCCAAACAACGAAAAGTTCCTTATAAATGACCTTCCCAGACTTCAAACTGACACAACTTTGTCAAATCTCAACCGATTGTCAATCCCGAGGCCATTTTGATCATTATTTGGCATCTAGTTTAATTCTACATCTCAAGTTTATTAATTTTCTAAAAACTTAAATTTTGGATTTTTTTGGCGAAAAAAGCATAAGGGGGGACCCTTACAAATTTTGATTTTTCAAAAAATAGAATTTTGAAATTTTACGTTTAATTGATTGTGGGTGTCTCAATTAGTATAAAAAACTATATGAAAAGTGATTTTGTGGTGGTTCATTTTTCTGTCAAAAATCACGCCAAAAGTGACAAAAAAATTGACTTCAAAAGTGCCCAAACAACGAAAAGTTCCTTATAAATGACCTTCCCAGACTTCAAACTGACACAACTTTGTCAAATCTGAACCGATTGTCAATCCCGAGGCCATTTTGATCATTATTTGGCATCTAGTTTAATTCTAAATCTCAAGTTTATTAATTTTCTAAAAACTTAAATTTTGGATTTTTTTGGCAAAAAAAGCATAAGGGGGGACCCTTACAAATTTTAATTTTTCAAAAAATAGAATTTTGAAATTTTACGTTTAATTGATTGTGGGTGTCTCAATTAGTATAAAAAACTATATGAAAAGTGATTTTGTGGTGGTTCATTTTTCTGTCAAAAATCACGCCAAAAGTGACAAAAAAATTGACTTGTAAAGTGCCCAAACAACGAAAAGTTCCTTATAAATGACCTTCCCAGACTTCAACCTGACACAACTTTGTCAAATCTCAGCCGATTGTCAATCCCGAGGCCATTTTGATCATTATTTGGCATCTAGTTTAATTCTACATCTCAAGTTTATTAATTTTCTAAAAACTTAAATTTTGGATTTTTTTGGCAAAAAAAGCATAAGGGGGGACCCTTACAAATTTTGATTTTTCAAAAAATAGAATTTTGAAATTTTACGTTTAATTGATTGTGGGTGTCTCAATTAGTATAAAAAACTATATGAAAAGTGATTTTGTGGTGGTTCATTTTTCTGTCAAAAATCATGCCAAAAGTGACAAAAAAATTGACTTCAAAAGTGCCCAAACAACGAAAAGTTCCTTATAAATGACCTTCCCAGACTCCAAACTGACACAACTTTGTCAAATCTGAACCGATTGTCAATCCCGAGGCCATTTTGATCATTATTTGGCATTTAGTTTAATTCTACATCTCAAGTTTATTAATTTTCTAAAAACTTAAATTTTGGATTTTTTTGGCGAAAAAAGCATAAGGGGGGACCCTTACAAATTTTGATTTTTCAAAAAATAGAATTTTGAAATTTTACGTTTAATTGATTGTGGGTGTCTCAATTAGTATAAAAAACTATATGAAAAGTGATTTTGTGGTGGTTCATTTTTCTGTCAAAAATCACGCCAAAAGTGACAAAAAAATTGACTTGTAAAGTGCCCAAACAACGAAAAGTTCCTTATAAATGACCTTCCCAGACTTCAACCTGACACAACTTTGTCAAATCTCAGCCGATTGTCAATCCCGAGGCCATTTTGATCATTACTTGGCATCTAGTTTAGTTCTACATCTCAAGTTAATTACTTTTCTAAAAACTTAAATTTTGGATTTTTTTGGCGAAAAAAGCATAAGGGGGGACCCTTACAAATTTTGATTTTTCAAAAAATAGAATCTTGAAATTTTACGTTTCGTTGATTGTGGGTGTCTCAATTAGTATAAAAAACTATATGAAAAGTGATTTTGTGGCGGTTCATTTTTCTGTCAAAAATCACGCCAAAAGTGACAAAAAAATTGACTTCAAAAGTGCCCAAACAACGAAAAGTTCCTTATAAATGACCTTCCCAGACTTCAAACTGACACAACTTTGTCAAATCTCAACCGATTGTCAATCCCGAGGCCATTTTGATCATTATTTGGCATCTAGTTTAATTCTACATCTCAAGTTTATTAATTTTCTAAAAACTTAAATTTTGGATTTTTTTGGCGAAAAAAGCATAAGGGGGGACCCTTACAAATTTTGATTTTTCAAAAAATAGAATTTTGAAATTTTACGTTATATTGATTGTGGGTGTCTCAATTAGTATAAAAAACTATATGAAAAGTGATTTTGTGGTGTTTCATTTTTCTGTCAAAAATCACGCCAAAAGTGACAAAAAAATTGACTTCAAAAGTGCCCAAACAACGAAAAGTTCCTTATAAATGACCTTCCCAGACTTCAAACTGACACAACTTTGTCAAATCTGTACCGATTGTCAATCCCGAGGCCATTTTGATCATTATTTGGCATCTAGTTTAATTCTACATCTCAAGTTTATTAATTTTCTAAAAACTTAAATTTTGGATTTTTTTGGCAAAAAAAGCATAAGGGGGGACCCTTACAAATTTTGATTTTTCAAAAAATAGAATTTTGAAATTTTACGTTTAATTGATTGTGGGTGTCTCAATTAGTATAAAAAACTATATGAAAAGTGATTTTGTGGTGGTTCATTTTTCTGTCAAAAATCAAGCCAAAAGTGACAAAAAAATTGACTTCAAAAGTGCCCAAACAACGAAAAGTTCCTTATAAATGACCTTCCCAGACTCCAAACTGACACAACTTTGTCAAATCTGAACCGATTGTCAATCCCGAGGCCATTTTGATCATTATTTGGCATTTAGTTTAATTCTACATCTCAAGTTTATTAATTTTCTAAAAACTTAAATTTTGGATTTTTTTGGCGAAAAAAGCATAAGGGGGGACCCTTACAAATTTTGATTTTTCAAAAAATAGAATTTTGAAATTTTACGTTTAATTGATTGTGGGTGTCTCAATTAGTATAAAAAACTATATGAAAAGTGATTTTGTGGCGGTTAATTTTTTTGTCAAAAATCACGCCAAAAGTGACAAAAAAATTGACTTCAAAAGTGCCCAAACAACGAAAAGTTCCTTATAAATGACCTTCCCAGACTTCAAACTGACACAACTTTGTCAAATCTCAACCGATTGTCAATCCCGAGAACATTTTGATCATTATTTGGCATCTAGTTTAATTCTACATCTCAAGTTTATTAATTTTCTAAAAACTTAAATTTTGGATTTTTTTGGCAAAAAAAGCATAAGGCAATCTGAACCGATTGTCAATCCCGAAGCCATTTTGATCAATATTTGGCATCTTGTTTAATTTTACATTTTAAATTTATGAATTTTTTAAGAAATACAATTTATGATTTTTTTTGAGAAAAAGGCATACCAATTTAAATTTTTCATAATATGGAATCTTGAAATTTTACGTTTAATTGATTGAGGGTGTCTCAATTAGTATAAACAGGTAAGAGTGATCTAGTCGAGAGTGCCCGACTAGGAGAACCGTGAACCCAGATCTTACATTCATAATTCTTCATCTGCATTCATACATATACTATATATATTATATATAATACATATATATTTAATATATATAAACTTTCCAAAAACTATATAATAGAAAAAAATACGCAAAATTTCTCATGCGTATTCAAAGTTTATTTTTGCTAATGCGAACAAATAGTTTTAAAAGAACATCTCAAAATGGAAACTTTTGCAAATGTTTCTATTTCATTTGATTTCTAATTAGATTCTGTAAGTCACGTATAATTTATTTACACAACTCGCATTTTTCGTATTAGAAACATTCGTCTGGCAGCTTCTTCACATAGAGAACTCGTTTCGACACTGTCTGACAGCTCGAGGAAGTTGAGCTTAACAGTATTTCCCACATGGCCAAAGGCCATGCGAGAGCTAGACACAATTAGAAAGAGAGAGAGAGGGAAAAAGAGAATACCCTTGAAGAGAGTGCTTTTGTTTAGAGCTTGGACTGTTGGCAAATTTATGGTTTGCCTGTGGGCTACTAATGAGTTTGTCGGCATCCGTCAGGGAGTTGAAGGGCGTTGAAGGAACGTGTGTGGGGGGGGAGGGGGGCGTGGTGTTGCAGGGTCGTAGTGCGGCTTAAGCTGTGTCCTTGAGGTCCCTTTGGCATAGGAGCCGACGTAATGGGTTAAAAATGCGTAAACGATTTTGGGCGTCGTAAGCTTCTTAGACATTTGCATCAGATTTTGCCATAAATTGAGTGGGCGAGGCCGCTGGGGCGGAAACAGCGCTGTTGGCGGAAGCATTTTGATTGATTTACACACACACGAACACAGTCGAAAGCACACAAACACACACATGAGATGGATCAAGTGCAGTGGCTGAGAACAACTCGGTGACTTCCGTCTCAAAACCGGCTCATCTTGTTGCTGGTCATGTGCTGATGCTGCTGCTGTTAGAATTTACCATACCATACCACACCACACCACACCACAGCACACCATACCACACCATAGCATAGCATAGAATAGCATATCATACCATAAAGCCAAAATGCGGCCGTATTTCTTCAACTTCCGGCATTAAGTGCACACAGCAGCAAATTAATTAAGTGACGTTGCCAGACTGCTGCGACCTGCCACAAGGATGAGAGGCACAGCTCCAAGTGTGTGAGTGAGTGGGTGTGTTGTCAAATTAATTAAACGCACACCAGCGACAGCAACAACAACAACAACAACAACTACAGCAGCAGCAGCTCAAATACGAAGGTAGAAGACGAAAGCTATTGCACTTATTCACCTAGCTGTTTGTTGCTGAGCAGCTTTGTAGTGGCTTTTGTTAAGCTTTCGTAATTTACACCTGTCCGTGTTGATCCAATTGGAACCAGAGTCAGAAACAGAAACTACAACAACAACAACAATTGCTGACATTTTCTTGACATGCTCTTTGAGTCAATTAAATCCAGAAAAAATCATATTTGTTTTGCAGCCAAACGAATTTATTTGGTATTTTCGAAATCTAAATAAGAACAATTTAAATGTCTATTAATTGTTATTTTTGTTTGTTTGCTTTATTTTTGATGTACGCACAGTAATAAGCCATTTTCTAACAAATATCATATATCATAAAGTTAGTAAACGTTGGAAAAAAGAGCTATCTGGTATTACCAAACAACAATGCAAACTAGTAAATAATACTTGGGGAAAAGATATTTTATTTGTTTTTGTTATTCCATGAAATGATTTCAAAAACTTAAGGAACAATTAACTTTTTGAAGCAATTTATTTGCTCACAAGAAGATTAGAAAGATAGCATCTAGCTTAAAACATAACAAAACGAAAAGAAAAAAAAAAACAAAAGTTATTTCCTAACTTATTTGTCTCATATTTCGACATTTTACATATGGAAAATAATTTTCAGAGTTTACTTAATTCTATTTTTGAAATTTCGCCAAATCATACACATGTAGCATACTTTTTGGGGGATTACTCGACCTTTTTTCACATCTATCGAGCTAAATGCGCACAAGTGTCGATTTCAAATCCTTGTTACTAAAAACTATCCCAAATAACTTTGTACCAATCGCAAGCTGCAATAAAACTAAGTCGCAAAATTGCTTTTTAATGCTTTTGGAATCTATTGAATGGGTGAGGACGAAAACACATATCAATCCCGGGTATCAGGCAATGCTCTAAACCTCACCCTCTCTCTCTTTTCAGTTCTCTCTTTATTTTCCTTCTCTCTTTCTCTGTTCATAGTTTCCCTAATTTCCCTTGAAAACGACCCAACTGCTCCACTCGCCCACATCCTCTCAGCTCAATATAAAAACTATGTCACTGCAGGATTTTCGTGTAGCTTTTTCTATTTGATGTCAAATTGTAACCCACTCGTTGAGCGGGGAGTGGTGCACAGTTGAATCCACTCGATAACAAAAAAAATTGTTGAAAGTGGCCCAAATAGTTTTTGGGGCTAGGCTAATCGTCTTTTTTTTTTGTGGGCTAAAAGTGAAAATGAAAATGAAAATTGGAATAGAAATGGAAATTATCATCACTTATGGATTTTATAACGAAAGTTGTTCAAAGATCTGAGAGATACATTCGCAGTTACTCAGTATTTTAGTCCAGAGTGCTCCACAAATGAACCTATTTTTAGAGTCGGATTTTATATTCTTTTAGGCACTTGCACAGGAATATTAAATCAGGACTCGCTAAATACTGCCCACATTCTATCAAAAAAATAGCTGGGAAAATTAAGAAATTTGATAATTGATAAATGAAATATTAAAAAAGTAATATCAAAGTGATGCTAAGTCTGCGATTTCAGCTTGTCATTCACTTACAACAATTATGTCATCAGTTTTGTTATTAATGTTGTAGTTGCTGTTGTTGTTGTTGACAAATTGCAGCTATTAAATAACTAATTACATTGATGCGAATGATGACAACATTTATCTGTCTGCGGCAAGCAGCACTTTTGCCTTATGCATAAATTAAATAATGAAATTTGCTAATGGCTAAAATGCAAAATGCATCCGTTCAACAACTTTTGGGTTTTAATTTAATTTTTAATGCTTAAGTTTTGACCAGCATAAATAAAGACAAACACACTTGGGAATTGAAATCTTGACTGTGGCATCTTTCCTGTAAGCCAAATGCCAATATTTGTCTAGCCTGAGCTGAATGAGTATTTCGAATAAATGCCTGAATGTTCACTTAACCTTTCTGCTGCTGCTGCTGCTGCTGGTCAACATGATTTTCAATTAAAATTGATTTCATGCAAATTTTCAATTAGTCAAACACATTTTATCATCTGAACAGCAACAACAACAAGAACTTGCAAACAAAACAGCATGCAGCAAACAAACAGGATGTTAGCCAGGATATATGTACATACATGTAGTCAATGTGAATGTGGCTAGCTGGCTCATCATATTTAGACATGGCCAAAAGACTTGTGCAAACCACTTGAGATAAATAGATTTTAAGTTGCATTTGCTCTTGCTTTTTTGGCCATACATATGTGGCAATGTCTCTGCTCTTCATATCATTCCATTGCTTCGCCACCATCTTTGACTGTTTCTGATGTTTATCTTGGGCTTGTGCTTGTACTTGATGTACTTGTACTTGTACTTGTGCTTAACCCACGACGGCCATTTCTGTCTCCTGAATGCTGATTAAGTAATTGCATTTGCAGCCAAAAATGTTACAACATTTTGGCGTTGACTTCATTTGCGCTGCCTTTCAGCGTCAATTACGAGTTGAACGACAAAAAACGATGATACAACTTCAGAGTTTGTCTATATAGTAAAATATATTTAACAACATTTACATGTGTGTGTCTGTGTGTTTCTGTACATGTGCGTGTGCGTGTGCGTGTGCGTGTATGTCTATCGTCTAATGTTTTGCAGCGCTCACTAATTGCATTAAAAAAGAAAACCCGCTGCGTCCCTTGCCGCTAAAACAGGACTCGCTAGTCTGGCGCTAGCTAAATTATACAAAACATGAAGAAAGAACTTTGTATCTTTAGGATACACAAGCTTAAATACCCTTGCAGCTATATGGAATATTTTCAATAAATGTAAAAAGATACGTTTCATAAATATAGTATGATAATATAATATAAAAACCATTATTTTATATGAGACTTCAGCTCAACTATTGCGCTATTGTAGATTATATATTTCATATCTTAGATCAAAAATGCAATGAGTTACGTATTGCACTACTAAATGTTAGGGATATTCAGTTTGAAAGAGTAAAATAGACGAGGGCAGACTGCAGACAGTTGGATATTCAGAGATATTCGTATAGTCTGTGCATTGGCACACCCACCCCATAGAGAGGGTCTTTGTTTTGTTCCATTCTGTTCTTTCATTCCTCCTCCCCTCTCTTCTCTTTAGTGACGTTGTCTTTTGCGCTTTTAAGCTGCAATTTGGTTGCATGTCACTTTGAAAATGCTTTTAGACAATGCTCCCAGGCTACTTCACATGATGTTTTCCATTAGTCAGCAGCGAGTCGAGCTAGTCAAGCACCTGGTAAACGTTCCCCTGTTGTCCACGTGACGTATGCTTAATTTGCACTTAACAGCATTCCCAGCGGCAGGATAAGCAGCAGGTTCCCAATTGAGAGAAGTTGTCCTTATACAGGTCTTATATAAGTGCATGTCTTCAAGCAAACGAAGTTTTTAAGCCAGCATAACTAGTCGGAAAAAACTCAACTCGAGGACTAGGAACAACTAGGAATCCGTAAAGAACTAGAACTTAGAAAAAAAATATTCTGATATCAAAATATTTCTGAGTCTGAAATTGAATTGTGAATACAATTTGTATATGTGATATATATATATATATATTAAATATATATATAATACAAACATTTAATACAACAGATCTGAAAGAAACAAAAAGTAGCTTAGAAACTGTAATAAGGAAACAGTAAATAAATAAAGAAAACTCAGCAAACTGATTTATTTATGAGCCGACACAGGAAATTGAATTAAATATTCCAAATGTTAAACTAATATACATTTTAAGAGATGATGATTTAAGCGAAAATACATTTGAATGCATTAAAGTCAAATCTCGTCTAACTACTTGGCGAAGTCAAAGAGCTGTTGCATGTGGGAACACTTTAATATCGATTGAGTCAACTACTAAACATCTACAGAGCCCCAAAGATAGTTGAACACAACTCATTTGTAAGCTAATCACTCAGCCAACTGTATCATCCTATGCGAATGACATCAAAGTAATAGATCGAGGATGATGAAGAGTGGAAACCGAATATACAACTGAGCTGGACAGCATGTTATTGCAATTAAGTTACGGTTTTACGGTTTGTCCAAATATTAGCACTTACATTTTCAATAAATGTCCCTGCAACTGCAAAGCTGAGAAGACAACTCATTTGCATCGGGATGTGCTGTATATTTGAAGTAGGCGAGACGATGGACAGCCACAGAACTCAATAAGTTTGACTGGCATTGAAAGTAAAGACAGTTCGAGTGTAGAACACGCTCAATTGAGTTGGGGTGGATGGAGGAGGGCGGAGGAGGGTGGAGGAGGGAGGAGGAGTGGTTGCGACAGTTGAAAGACAAACAACAATGGCACGCACTGATTTGACCAGGGAATGGCACAGGACTACACAAGCTACACTCAGAAAAAATATGCGAGTGAAATTAAGAAAATTTTTCAATATGTAAATTTTCTTAAACACACTTCTTCTTTACTCTAATACCTATTTTTATTTTTTATTATCTTCCATGTAGTAGTCTTCCATAAGTAGTCAAAATCCAATCAATGTTGCTAAACTTTAAATTTATTTTATTTTATTTTATATTTCAAACACTCAATTTAAATAAAAACAAATCTGATTTGAATGAAATAAATAATAAAATATTCGGATTGTTGATCAAGAAATTTATTACGTAGATTTAGAAGTTATTTCAAAACAATCCAAATTTATTTCTGGGTTCAAGTGCGGCTTTCTAATTTCTAATTTCAAGGTCATATATTTTGCCAGTGTGGAGTAAATAATGCGAAAGAGAAGGACAGACGGCTTACAACACTCGAGCTTTGATTGGCTAAAAGACAGGAGCGGGCAATTAGCAATGCTGGCCATGGTCAGCACAGAGGCTGAAATGAAGCTGATGATGATGCACCACAGACTCCTCCAGCGGTGAATGCCTCACTAAGAGTATGAATAAATAAACTGGAAATCACTTGACTACTTGTCTGCTTCACCCCCCATCTCTTCCCTCTCTCACTCAGTCACAGTCAACACATGTTAACAACTTGATGGCCAAAAGTCAAATGGCTTAAATGCCCAGCACATTGTAAGCAAACAGCGTCAGCTCCTTTCCCACTGATGAAGAGTAAAGGGAGGCGAAAATACAAAAAAGAAAAAAAGTCAAACCAACTGAGGGACATATGCAAATGCAGGCAAATAAAATTATTATTCAAATTTTTGGCATGTCCCATGAGCGTTAAACTAACAGCTACGACTACAATGGACAACTTGGACCTTAACATGAGGTTTGTTGTTGTTTCGTCGTTGTGGCTGTCACTCTCTACCCTCTCTCTATCCCCCCGTGGCTCTTGACTGGGAGGGTGACAGTCCAAACAAACTTCAAAAGCGCTTCATAAAACCCAAGTTCCAGCTACAGAATGTTCATAATGATGATGATGATGATGTTGATGGCCAAAAGGACTGCGAGCTCTTGTAGCTGGCTGGCAATTTGAAATGAAGCGATCAACAGTTATGTTCTGATGATTGCCTCATTTATGCACAGTGGGACAAACAACGGAAATTTAATTAATAATTAAAAAGGTGTCAGTAGAAAATATAATCAATCTGAAAAGATTTAACATAAAAGATGCAAATGATTTTTAAAAACAAGTAGGTAAATAATACTATTAAAATTAAATCCAAGCAATTTAAAGCGCATTAACTTCTCTGTGACTAAAACTGTAGCTTTAACGAGCAGAGACGTAAGAAAAGATTTATTTATTCAGATTTTTCAATAAGAAAATATACCATATAACGTTTTTATTAAAAACCTAGTACAAATATATATTGTATATTTGTACAACGATTTACAAAATTTATGTATTGAAGTTTTCAAATCGTACGAAACTGTGACATATGAATTTACATTTCTGGTTGATATCGAAGCTAGGATTAGCGGTGGTATCAACTTAATTATCTCATAATTTTCGAATTCCAAGCATTCGTTATTCTTGAGAACAGCATGCAAAATGTCAATCACAGTTCAGTCTACAATACGCCCCTTACCTCATGGAGGATACACCGTCCCGTCTCAAAGAGCTCACATTGTTTTGAGGGCCAAAAATGCAAGCCATTAGCTTGGGCAAATGTTCTCAGGCCAAAAGAAAAAAGGCTAGACAACAAAAGGTCAGCTCCTTCTGGTCAGAGTTGTACAGCAAGAGTAAAGTGTTACGCCCACAAATCACGCCCCGTACATGGTAACCACACTGAAGGCAGCAAAAACCCAGAAAGCCACCCAAATGGCAACAACAAAACGAAAAACAAAAAAAAATGACAAGAATTTTACAGCCAGTCAATTATGGCCGGGTCTGTGCAAAAAGCGGGATGAGGCGGACCCAGACGAAAAATCGGACAAAACGGATGGTTCGGCTTTGGACTCTGGTCTGGTCTGGTCTGGTCTGTTCTGGTAGCACTAGGCTAGGCTAGTTCTGGTAGCCACAACAACAACGACAGCCACCGAAGAGACCAAAGCAACAAACCCACGACGAAAAGCAAAAGTTGTTACTGTTCCATTGTTGTTGTTGTTCTTTTTGTTGTCTGTGTTGTAACCAAAACGCGCATTTTCCATGCGATTGGCAGCAGCAGCAAAAAAGAGAAAAGTAAAAACAAGCTAACATAAAGTGGCCAAAAGCGAGGAGGGAAACGAGGCGGACCAAATCGACATATTGACAGACTAAATGGAGTTGTGGGTTTTGAGTAGTAAATCAAGTTAGGCACTCACACACATACACACACACACACACACACATATAAAGTTGCATACATAAGCGTAAATTGCATGCCACAGAGAATTTACAGAAGAATCCGACGCAAATAAAAATACTTCAAGTGCGGCACGTCGAAGTTTGAATGCTCTTTTGTATATTTATTTTAAGTTTATATATATTTAAATATATATATATGAAATTTTCGTGTCTTTCTCGATTTGTTACATTACAGAAATAAATAGTTGAATATTTCACCAAGAGACTAGCTTAAGATTAAATTTAACATATAATATGTAAGTTTAACAATAGATTAATTTAATTAGTTTGAAGCTAAAAAAATAAAAATATATACAGCAGCTCATTAGAACCAGTTCCAAATTCATTAGGCACTTCGCTGTTTCTCCATATATCTGATTTTAGATTTAAAGCGATGCTCATAACAACTGGTTCCATTGTCATATATGTGTCTAAACATAACTTCAATCAGTTAAGAATTCTGATCGCATCTTGTAATAACTTTTTTGAAAATAGTACATCGTTGAAAAAATTCTTCAATTACGAATATTTTTAAATGCCGTATTATGTTTATCAAATCTATGCCGTTAACTCGTGACATATTTCATTTCTTTACTGTAGTTCCTAATTGTTGCAAGCCTCTTCAAACCAACAATAAGATCCAAATCTAATCAAATCCAAAATCTTCTTAAAACATTTTAAACTTAATCAGTTTCAGCACATCCCGTAGATTTGTAATCCTCATTAAATCCCTTTCGGAAGCACAGCGGAATATAAGAATAGTTTTAATAGGCAGGTTTTCGTAGATACAGTTTAAGTAACTTCTTTTATAGCAGAGCAGTTCTATAGTTGATAAACACTAGCGGTAAATCGCCTTTAAGATACTTTAGCTGCGTATCAGAAGTTTCAGATACATCCTGTTAAGTGTTGGGTGCTTCACATCCCTGATGCAAATATGTACTTACATGAAGAGGAAGTATCCTTCTTCATTTGAAAGTTTTGTTATCCTCTTCACGTTGACAACAAGTTAGCCCCCCCGAAAAAAGCCAAAGCCAAAAGGTCTGAAAGCTTCGTGTTTGCCTGCTGGTCCGCTTGGGGACTTGGGTTTGGGGCCCAGCAGCTTTTGTTGTCTGTCAAGCAGAGTGGCCAAATATGGTTGTTAGATTGCTAGACAGGAGTTCAGTTCAGTTCAGTTCGGTTCGGTTCTGTTCTGTTCTTGTCAGTCCAGGCCAGGCAGCACCTCCAGTTCCACCTCCAGCTATAGCTTTAGCTACAGCACCAGCTCTAGATGCATTGAGGCATTTGCATATTTTGCTCGCCAAGTTGTGTTTTTGTTTCTTGTGTCTTGTCTTCTCCTGGGAGCTGTCTTTGGTCACTCCATTGCTGCCATGGAGGATAGTAGGAGCAGCAGGAGCTGCTTTTTGGCTGGCTTCCTCGCATGTTGCCAGCTTTTTGCTCGTAGTTTGCACAAAATCAAAATCTAAACAAGCAAAAGTGCTCTAGTCTAGAGTGCATGACTTTGAGATACTCTTTCAAACGTTATTTGTTGATTTATTTATATATTAGTTACCCAATGGTACTTGGTAACTACCAAAAAGCACTTCTCGTTATAAAATGTTTTTTCTGATATATTCCATGAAAATAAATATATATCAAAAGGCATACTTTTAGAAACAAATATTCTCTGTGCTTCTACTTCCCTACATTTAAATGTGATTAGGATAATCTTGGCAAGGTACCAATAGTGATATTTAATTGATTTGTGGATGATTTACCATCACATATGCATAGATCAAATTTGGTGGCTCTAAATCTAATTAACCACGAGATAAACTCACGAAACTATTGTTGTTAAGTTGACATTTATCGATTTTTAAATTATAAATAATTATTGTCAACAAAATAAACTTGTTTATTATATACATTTCAAGTTACGCTCTCTCGACTCAGCAATATATGTATACATTTTTTGTATGGGCTCGCTGATGTCACATTCTGCCCGTTACGACATCATACCCTTCGGAATATTTTAGCTGTTACAGGGTACATCAAATCAAAGCCAAAGTTCGTTTATTGCCAACGTCGCTGAATGCGGCTGTCGTTCGTCAAATCTGCCCTCAACGGGCTGCCCCGTGAGACAAGTTAGGTCAGTTGTTGCCACTGCCACTGCCACTACCACTACCACTGCCACGCATTGTGTCTCCTGCCTCATTCTATTGCGTTTGCTCGCAAATATGAAAATCACAACATGCTCGCTGGCTGTGTTTAGCCTTTGGCCAGAGAAAGGCCCCCGAAAACTCCACGCTGTGAACTCATCGATGCGCCACTTGAGGGAATATTTATGCAAAAGTCAGAACTCAATCCCGCTCTCCCAGAACTCGTTACCAGCTACTCTGTGTTCATTGTTCCAGTCGCATTGATCCATAAAACATGAGATGGTACCTAGCGAATCTGATTTTGCCACTAAATTCAACTAACAGATACATTTCTCATCAATAGCCATTGTCTGGCGCTCCAATGTGACCAAATGTATTTTTGTTGTCATTAAAATAATATGAAATAGTATTCATAATACTACGGAATGTTGATCGGTTAATCGGAATCAATCAAAATAACATTTATTCATCAAATCGTGTATATTATTAAAATAAAGGGCAAGTAAGAATTACTATGTATGATTGCAGATAAATAATTATGAATGAACGTAAGGGCTGGGTTCAAGGTATCTCCTGGTCGGGCACTCTCTCTCTCTCGACTAGAGCGCTCTTACTTGTTAATTCTATGAATCGACAAACCCTATTATATTTAAATCCCAAATTCATCTCAAGGACAAACAATAAAAAAAAGGATTTTGCCTGAAAATTAGAAAATGAATTGGGCATAAATAAAAGCATGTATGAGCTGCAACCCTCCACTCTTAAAATACAAAAAACTAATTGAACTGAGAAAGAGTTTAAGTTTTTTAAGCTCTATCAGACGAACCGCATTCTATTTGTTTTCGTCTGGTCTGACAATAACTTCATTAGCAGCACACCGAAAATCACTCCAGTTGACCCTGCCAGCTGACCATCAAGCAGTCAAGACCATAACCCCAACACTAACTTTTAATAAGCACACGAGTGTTTGCCCGTGTGGGTGTAGGTGTGTATGTGTGTGTGTATGTGTGTGTGTGTGTGTGTGTGGGCAGCAGTAAAAATCAACAGCTACGTCAGACAAGGAACCAAAGTGCAGCGTGTTTGCCTAATTGGCATCTGCAAAAGGTTTCTAAAGTGCAGTTTTGCAAGGAGGAGCAGGTGGGGGGGTAGTAGTTATACCCTGCAGAGACGTGCAGGGAAAGAAGTAGTCAACTTTGACCCCATTAAAATAAATATATTCTTGGTCAGCACCAACCATCAAGTCGATCTTGTCTATAGAGACTATAATTGCTAGAGAGCTGAATTGAGTGTAGATAAATTCAAATTTGTACTCACTCCGATCAAAATATATCGATAAATATCGATTTCTTTAATTGTATGTATGTATTTACTCATATCGCATGTACAAATCAAAATTATTTTGATTCTTTAATACGATCCTCACCATTTTGAAAAAGTACAGAGGAGTATCCTTTAGCCAGGCACTCTCGACTTGCACACTTTGGTATTTTTCTTTTGTTTCTTTTTATCGCAGTGTAACCTCAAGACTGTGTGTCGATGGGTAGTCAAATGTGCGGCGTATATATATTTGTAGAGCCAACCTCAGCATTTATTGACATCTTATGGGCGTGGCTGTCTGAGAATTTACTACAAATTGGCAGCCCTGGCAGTAGCTGCCACTTTTGCCACTTTTGCCACTTGCCACTTGCTATTTGCTACTTGCCACTCGAGTCTTACTTTTGACTCAGTGTTGCTTGCCTGCTCTTTATATGCAACTTTCATTAGTTTTGAGTGGGTGATTCTTTTGTTGACCCCCTCCTGCCACCCCACCCACTGGCTGCTTCGCCTGCTAGTTCAGAGTTCAAGCGACCAGAACGCCCAACGGCATTGTTTCAAGTTACCAAAATTTAATTAGACAAATTTTTAATTGATATCATATGGCCAACGCCCCAATTGTCGGCTGCTCCCAGCTTCTTGTTAAGTGCACCCCAAAAGTTGCAAGTTGTTCAACTTGCCACAAGGCACTACGCCAATTATTTGTGTCCGTCCGTGTCTTTCAAACGTAAAGATACCAACTGCTTTGCAAAGTCGAGCAAGTTGCTCAGTTAGTGTAGCATAAAAGGGAAAATACAACAGCACCTGGAAAATCTTATGACTTTTGCGGTCTCTTCACAGGGTGTTAAGGGTATAATTTGCTTCCTACTTATGTACCTGCTTTGCTATACTAAAAATTCATAACGGCAACTGAATCGATGAAATCAAAATATGTTCCGATATATTTATTTGAATAATTAGAAAATAATAAATGTCATATATTTTAAAAACTCTGGAAATTAGGAATGGTTTTTCTAACTTCTTAAGCATGTTTTCTCTGAGTGTAGCTTTCAACTATTGTTTCTTAATTTTGAACTACGCTTCTTGCTTCGCTTTGATTTTGACACCTTTGGCAAAACTTTATTATTTTGCACTTCTTTCGCGCAGTGTCATTTACTTATAAAAACAAGTGGCCCCAGCTGATGTCTGAAATGCTTTACTATATACATATATATATATTTTAAAATCTCTACTTAATAAAAACTGCAGCTGGTTATTCTTAAAGGTCCGTTAAAAGTGTGTTTTCTTAACACGCACCTTTCTAATGATTTATTTATTTAATGTCAACTAGAGACAGACTACACAAAAATTGAATTATATAACACAAAAATTAAAAGTAAGCTTATCAAAAACTAATATAAATTTGTAATGCTATAAAATAAAAGTGTATGTTAAACTTCTCATTGCTCGGCACACTTATGTATGTAACTGATTTACTCTCTGCTAATCTTTCAATACTTTACTCACTTTACTTTTATCTTTGCTTAAATTCAGAGACAATTTCCTTCCAAACATCAGTTCTCATTAAGTAACAACAGGTGGCGCCAGCGACTATCAAAATCTGCCTCTATTGCTTCAAAATCCATACAAAATAGTCAAATCTTGCCTATTTGTAGCTCAGTTGATTGGGTTTTATGGGCTCAGCGGCAGCTTAAGATTGTTTTGGAATATCTTGGATTACTTTATGCTCAAGTCACTTGGCGCCTAATTGCGCCGACAATTAAGTCATTAAAGGCCATAGATGTAGATAGATACTGTGAAGCGTTTATCCAAGGATTCAATTTGTATTTTCCGCGGCTTAAATCAATTGGAGAATTTGTGTGGTCGGACGAAGTAATGGGTGGGGGGGGGGGGGGGGGGTAGGAAAAGCAGGCAGCTTAAGTCGCTAACAATGTGAGGAAAGCGGAGGATTTCAATTGGTAGCGACAAAACTTTTAATCAAATTAAGTCAAAGGCAAAAGCCGGAAATGTCACTGGCACAAGGTGACATGTGAAGCAGAGAGAGAGAGCTAGAGAGAGAGAGGGAGGGAGGAGAGAGGGAGCACAGACAAAGTTTTGGCATGTCAAGCGGCGACAATTGTTGGCGACAACTTACGCTGTGGGCAGTCGTTGTATGTTGCGTATACTCGATTGGTGTACGGCCACGCCCACTGCCCACCGCCACCACTGGCCCACTGGCCACCCGCGCAAAGCCGCACAAATGCTCAATTAATCGAATTTCGCAGCGTTAATGAAACGAGAATCTTGTCGGATCATGTGGTCTAGGCCGCTTTTGGGGGAACTGGCGTGTCTTGGCAGCTGCTGCCGGCTAATTGAATCAAAGCAATGTCCTGGCCATGTCCTGGCTGTGTTCTGGCTGTGTCCTGGCGCAGCACGCGGCACTTAATTGCAAATTGAAAGCATACTTTTGGTTGTGTGATGGTGAGGGGGGGTGGGGGGTTTGGCGTCCCAGCCAGCGGCTGTCAAAGCCATTCAATATCGCTTTTGACCAGGTTGCCATCCGAATATCCTTTTTTGTTTGCTAATTCGTTTGTTTGCGAGTGCAACACGCCCAGCACAGAATCCTTTGACGCTAGCTAGCTAGCTGGCCAAGTGCTCAACGGTAAAAACAATTAATATTACAACCTGCAGGCACATTATCTGCAACCACCCCAAACCCCAACCCCAACCCCAATCCCAACCCCGTTTGCACTGGTCCCTTATCGCCTGCCATTGACAAACACTCGACATAAAACAGCCCCCTCACAAACACCTCCTCACACACACACACACACACAAAGCACCGTTGTTTTATAGCTAGGCAGCAACTTGTTAGACAACCCCTTTACTCCCCCCCCCCCCCATCACACACTGCTTTGTTTTGCAGCTAAAATCTGCGCTTCTGCCTTTTAAATGCTTTAGCTTAAAAACAAAAATAAAAATAAAAAACAAGAAACAAGCACGACGAAGATTGCATACCCTTTTCAGACCGCCGTTCACCTACTCACATATAAATTTAATTATTATTATAAAAAGCGATCGTTTTTTTTTTATATATGTGAGCTATAGTATATATAGTAGTCCGATACCGACTAATTTTTATGAAAATGAAAAAACATAATAAAACTTGTAACTTGTGTGTTGTTCAAGAAATCTTAGGACACAAAAATGTTAAATTATATAATATAAAATAAAGATTCGATCCGACCGAATCTGACATCTATGTATACACTGCCTGCAGATGCTGATCTAGAATATATATACTTTATGGGTATAAGATATCTTTTTCAATGCATAAGAAATTGTACCAATAAATTATAATACCCTGTGCAAGAGTATAAAAAGTACAAGGCAGCCGACAGCTAGGCAGAGACAGAGCAAGAGGTGTAAAGAGGGGTTTACTTAGTGTAAGAGGGGTGGGTGGGGTTAGGTGGGGACTGGCTTCTTAGCTCTGTTTCAAGCGCTTAGCTGATGTTTAAATCGTACTGTGCCGCTGGCTCTGAAGCGCTTTAATTATGCGCTTGTTTACTTAAGACTCAAAATGCGCTTTGCATTTAATAGTTGAAATGCTAAAACAAAAGATTTAACAGTCCAAGTTGTTTGTTAAAAAATAAACTTTTAATATTCATGAGCGAGCTATGAAGTTGTGAATTCTTTAAAGAAATAAACTATTTTTTATTTAGATACAACAATTAAAAACGAAATTTCCAACTTGCATTAACAGTATAAATTTGAGAGATTTACAAATTATCTATGTTTTCAAAGCCATTTGCGTATTTTAAAAACAATTTTAACACCTTAAAAGTAAAGTGGAAACAGCAGCAATGCAAATAGACTTTATTTTCGACAATCAAAATAAATAACGAAACGAGAAGCGGAAAGAAAAGCTTTACAGCGAATAGAGTAGTAAAAAGCGTTATAAAAAGTTTTTCAAGTAGTATGAAATGTTTCGGAATATAGTTCTTGAAAATTCTGCTTTAGTTATGCAGAGCCTGAATTCAAAACCCGCAAGCAGTATATAAAATAGCTGAACTTACATATAAATGCTTTGGTTATATAAACACATAAATACAATTCAAAATATGAAAATCTCCTAAAGATTTTAGAAAAATATATTTATATATATATATAACGGAACGGGTGAGAGGAAACTCAATTGGTTTGCCTAATGCTTGAAACTTTGGCTGTGCTTCTGAAGCTCAAGTGCTTGACAATGTGATTCATTGCCTGTCTATGACAGTTGACATCTAGCTTCAAGCTTCATTTGCTTACATTAATTGAGATTCTATTTAGTTAAGACTGAACGAATTGACTGTGGGAGATTCGAGATTCATTAGGCATGAACAAAGAAATCATTTGCCAAGAACACTTTCAGGTCAATTCCTTTTAACGCTATCCAAGTTTTTTAATTAATTTTCTTCTTCTCTTTTTGTAAACTACACTCAGAAAAAAAAGCGTTCTAAAAAGACCGAAATCATGACCATTCGTTGACGATAGTCTGTTATGTACGCTTTTTCTTGATACCAAGAACGTTGGTCATATTTTATGAACGGATTTATTAAGACCGCTGTTCTGTTATTAAGAACGTTTAGGTCTTCATTCAAGAACATTTTGTTCTTAATTTGTGACTGATTTTGAATATATAATTGGGGCTGATACAAAAAAATTTTATTTTGATGGAAGCGGGCGGGGTCCGTCCGATCATATATTGTACATTATTTATATAATTGTATTCGTTTTTTTTTAGTTTGTATTATTGTTGTGAATCATTAACATTTTACGAATTCACATTATTTAGAAAGTAAGTTTGTGTTGTTATACTGTCTGTTCAAGACTATTTTACATAATTTAATAAGATTGAAAAAACTTCAGATTTGTTGCCTTCCTTCTCGCGGAATCGAACACGAGACTCACCCCTCTTCTTCGCGTTTGCGAGGCGAGCGTTTTCCCACTGAGCTATCCATCGTACTAATAACTTGGCAGCTAAGCTCTAAGATAAGCCGACAGAATAATTTGATTTAATTGAGTCGAATGCCTAGTTGTTAGTACATGTTAAGACTGTACTCATTTGTTGTGTTATATACTAAATGTAAAATTGTAAATAAATAGAAAAAAAAATAAAAAATTTAAAAATATTACGTTTTGAACGGGAATTGAAGCCGCGCTACTAATGTTTGCTAGGCGTGCCTGCTACCCACTGAGCTACAAAGCCTGCAAATAACAAAGAAGAATCCAAATGCGTTCATATTTTAAGAACGACGTTCTTATTATGGTACAATTGTAACATGTGTTCTTATTTTTAAAGTATCGTCAAGACCACGCGTTCTTGATTTATGAACGAAAAATTAAGAAAAAAAAAATCAAAAATGAGACCGTTCGTTCATGATTTTAGAACGTCATTTTTTTCTGAGTGTACTTTTCAGCATTTAGTATCCATGTTGATTTGTACTGCATTTAACATTAATCTCGCAAATGATTCAAGCGCCTGCGGGGAGCAGGAAGCAGTACTTCAATTTACTGATAGACGCCTTCATCAAACGATTTTTAATTTCATTTCTCATTCTCCAATGCTATCTCTGTATCGTTATCGCCATCTTTGTTTCGTTAAAGCGAAATGCAACATTGTTAACATTTGTCCAGCGAGAAGGACAACGTCGACTTTTGCGGTCAATAATGAGAAATTCCTTTGGCTGCGCTTTGTAATCAATGACTAAAGCTCCCCAAAAAAATACAAAAAATGGACGAAAACCGACGAAGAAAAAAAAGGAAGAACGAGCAAAAACAAAGCAAAGTATTTGCACTCCATTCAATTAAGTAATGGCGCAAAGCGAACCCCAAAAAGCTTTGACAAGTTTGCTTTGCTCTGCGAAATCATTTGAATTCTTGACATTTCGTTTGGTGTGCGCTTGGAGGTTGTCACACCCCCCAAACCCAGAACACACACACATATATATATATATATTCGCATGTTGCTGACATTTAAGCAAAGCATGCACGAAGTATCCGCTCTGAAGTTGTCTGTTGCCTGTTGCATGGTGTCTCATGAGCATCACGATGGGGAGCTCCTCGACTATGTTTGGTTGCCTTCGGCTTTAGTTTTTCAATGGTTTGTTTTCTTGCGCTACGATATGTCAGTTACATGTGTGTAACTTATCAGTTAAGTCAACTTGAAATGCAGTGCAAGAGATCTGTATGTGGGTGTGTAAAACCGTTACGTATACGCCACATGAGCTGCAATGCAAAATGCACAGAGTTAACAATGCTTCAAAATGGAAATAGCTCTGCTTGTCGGTTTTATTTTAAAGTGACACAATAGAAAGGTACACAAATATAAAAGAATATTTTAAAATATATTTGAATAGAATGATATTTGAGATTCCTTGCAAGACATATTTACAAATAAAATAGTTTATTTTATGAATATGTACAATGTATCAGCAAAGTCGATTTTAATATCTATCAAATATAAATATCTATATTAATCCTCATTGGTATTTGTTATGAAATCGATTAGGGTCGAACTTTGAGATTTTTATATATATTGAAATCATTTGTTTTACGGTACAAAACAATGTTTCATTTATATTACAACTACTGTCGTGTTATCAAAATCCAATATTTTAGCACAAACAGCTACCTAATACATTGATTTACCTACGAATTTTTGACTGAATCTTGTGTTTCAAAAGCATCCCCGCCATTTAATTTGAGACTCATCTTCTGGGCTAATCAAAGCTAAACAAAGGTCACAAAAATTCTTATTATATGAGCACACATTTCATTTGCTTCGAACTGCCCCCGAAACGAGCGCGGCCCAAAGGCCATTAAAGTCAAATGTGGCACTTAAAGCGGTCCATTTGCCGTGCGGCACGGAAGAAACGAGGGCACGTCTCGGGGTCCCACAGGTGTGTGTGTCGAAGTTGAACAGCGAACGGACCCCGGACCTGGAGCTCTTCAAATTAAATGAAATGCGTAAAAATGGCAACAATTTGATTTTGTCAGATTTTCGGGCATGTCTGCAGACAACGCGCCCTATTACAATCGAGCAGCCCACCCTCCCTTCACCCACACCACAAGAAAATAAACAGTAGAAACGCATGTTTCATGCAATCTTCATGCCAACTTGATGCCACCCCACCAAAAACTCCCCCACAGCCCCTTGGTTCGTATTGCACGCGCGGCTCCCAAGTTGCTAATTTAAGTGTAATAATCCTCAAAGCCAAGGAAACGTGAGCCAATTTATATGCAGGCATTAGAGGGCAGTCGTAAGCAGAGAGAGAGAGAGAGAGAGAGTGGGAAAGGGAGTGGGGAGTGGGAGTTTCAAGGGAGGGTTTCGGGATTGTTGTTATTTTGGGGCAAGCTGAAAGGCTACTGCAATCACCTGCTCTGTTGTTTGGGCATTTCCGCACTTGAATTTTGATCCTCCCTGAAAATTATGACTGGCAACCACAACAAACAAAAACAGTTACATCCCCAACACCCCCACCCCCCTCGCTCTTTCGATGCCTTGTTAAAATAAGTTTAATATTGATTCAGCTTTTGTAATGAGAAACGCGACGTCATCAAAAGTCCACTTAAAACCCACGGCCTAGTTTAAAGCGTTTGTTTTAGATGTTTTTTGTGTAGGGCTGAGGTTTATTGTTTACTATAGCCAGGGATGAAGTGTTGTCTATATGTGTGTTGTTTGTGTGTCTGTGTTTCTGTGTGTGTGTGTGTGTGTGTGTGTGTGTGTGTTGACCAAACGCCATTGTTGCTGCTGTTGCATTTTGTCAACCAAATTAAAAAGGTCCTAAATTATGCTGATGACCAGTAATACATGCAGCATCTTTCCCCTCGCCTCTCCCAACTTCTACAAGCGGGTGTATTTCATGTTTATGTCGGATAGGCTTGGGGCTTTTCATTATAATGCCGCTGGTCATTGAGAGCAGACACCAAAAGCACTTAACACGTTGCCCGTTTTCATTAACTATAAACATAAATGCTAAAAAGGAGGGGCACATACACATACACATACACATACACATAAATATATATAAAGAGAGGAGGGGAGGGCCCAGCATAAAGGTGTGCTCTAAAAATCGCATATGGGTACAGTGGTCGCTCGCAAACTATTTATCCTTCATTTATTCGAAATGTTCAAAAACATGAATTGTCATTTTCAATGCATTCCTACTGTTGTTATTTTTGGAAAACGCTAAAAGTTGTCTTTATGAATTGCTAAATTTTATATTTGTATGTGCCTTATGGAAAAATAATAGGAATTACAGAAATTATATTTATTTTATTTTTCTTATTTTTTATATATATTTTATATTTTCTTATTATAAATATACGACTTGCAGAGTTTCAAACTGTTCCAACAAATAAGTAATTATATTTTTATTCTTTTGAAAGTCTTTCTAGTCTCCGAGAGATTACTGTATTTTGATTTTACTGTTTAGTTGTGCACATAAACTCCCAGCACGTTTCGGTTAATTTGAAAACTTTATTTTATTTCATTTTTTTTTGGAAACGTAATTTTAGAGTTGACAATTTTAACTGGGGGCAATATCAAAGATTTTCGAAATTACCAACTGAGCAGGTAGCTTTAATTTAAGGCCGCTCTGCTATCTGTAAACCCTGAAAAGGCACCTTACTTTTTCAGCACCCCTTTTACCATTACTCTAGCTGTTATAAAAGTGATTTTCCCAAATTCCATTTAAAGCGCTTTAAGCTGCTGGCGTCTGTTGTTTACCGTTAAGCATAATGCCACGCCCAGTTATTTAGAGAGCGGCTCATTATACGCCCACTTGAAAAAAGGGTTTCATTTGCGCCATTTGGCAAAGTACCTCGGAGGACACTGGGACCAGTGTCCTATGTCTATGGCCAGTTTTGGGGCACACTTGTCGTATTCCATTTGGAGTTTTTGATAAAGCCTGCTCCCGCTGTGTCAGCACGAAATGAGATGACAGTTGTCTCTCTGCCTACCTACCCCCCATTTATGAATAATACACTTGGAAAAATATATACACTTGAATTAAGAAATTATCATACAGACAACTAAAAACTAATTTTGACTTTTCAAAATATAATTTTTTTTTTACAACTTAAATGTATTGAAAGATATTGTAAGATCCCTTTATTAATAATCAAAAAATATCTTAAATACATATTCTTAATGGAAATACCGTTTAAATATTATTTTTAGCAAACATATTTCTGAAAATAAATGCAAAATAAACGTTCTTTCTAAAATCCAGAGAAAATAAGAAATGTCTGTCTTTCAAATGTTTACACTGGAAAAAGGAATATTATTGCTATAAGCCAGAACTTGTAACTTTTGATTTAAAACTTAACAAAATCTGTCTTCACGATAGCTATAGAATTTAGCAAAACAAAATCTTGCGTTTTAGAAATTCAATTTTAAATAACTGATCTTCGCTTTAAAGGCTTAGCAATTATCTTACTTATTGAGCACATTTTTTTGCAAGTGTGGTATTGCTGTCCCGCAAAACTATTAGCCTCGACGTGCTTCAATTTTGATAAACCTCAAACCACTTCAAGAGGGCTCGAAATGAATGAAATGAAAGTCTTCGCAAGTTGTGCTGGCAGAAATGCAATTAATTTGAACGCCAAAACTCATTAATATTTGTGGAGGGCAGACACTCGAAAAGTTGTACTTTCAACCCTCCCCTAAAATAAAAAGCAAACAAAAAAAAAGAAAAGAAAACCATGCAACGACCTTTTTTGCAGCCCTTTGCTCTATGTATTTAACTCAGGTTAATAATAAAGCAGCCAAAGGCTTACGTATTATTTGCACACACAAAGATGAAAACAAACTTGTTGCTCCACTTGCCACAAAACAGACTTCGACTCGACTCAACTCGACTGGAGTTGAGTTTTCATATAAAATTTACCTTTTTCGGCGCAATGATTTATGGCCAAAGGGCAGCAGCGGCAGCAGCAGCCGAAAAGGCCAAAAGGATTCTGTGGCAGTGGCAGTGGCGCAGGAAATGAAGTTCAAGGCATCGTAAGTAGTTTCGGAAGCCAAAGTAACGTTTGCCAAAGTGTTAAAAAATGCTCAACTCTCTACCTTACTCAAATTGAAAAGCGCACTTGAAGCTGTCCAGCTATACCCCCAACCCGCACCACTTTTTCTTTCTCTTTTCCGCTTTTCTTATATACATTTTTTGTATTTGTTTTTTTTTTTCGGTATTTGTAAGAGTTTTGGGTCCCCGCCGCTAGGCAGTGCGAAAAGTTTCATTGTAGTCCTGGGATTTTGGGCAAACAAAATTAAGCAGTCTGCAAGTTTTTAATTAAAAAAGGACGCGAGCGTGCATTAAGCAGCTAAGACAAGGTGAGACAACATGGCGAAGTCCGCCTTAAAGCTAACGATAAATAACATCGGTAGTAACATCCTTAAAAGTTCGACACACATAAGGTGCAAATATAAAACAAAATATGCCATACAGCATTTCTTTAATTTAGTAATGTTGTTTTATTTCCATGCAATTTTCGACTACTCCTCACATATGATAATTTTGCAAGACCACAAATTACGTTTCGTTACCGGAAATTCTAAAAAAGATTTAAAGTTTTAAAAGATTTTAGATGCTAAAAAGACATTGAAAATCGTTTCAGTTTTGACAATGTTATAGGAAGGATAAACCATGAGCCGCGAATAATGGCCTTGGGATTGAAAATATAGTTTCTAATGGGAGTTTTAAGTGTTAAAAAGGGATCATTATAATCAATATAGTTATTTATTCTGACGCCTTAAATCGTTAGGTCTATAAAGCTGTATACCTTGTGGCTAAAAGGTTTCTCCCTCGACTTTAACTTTGACTTTACCTTTAATTGATTATACTAGTTGTTGTTCCTTTAACTACAAAGTAAGATAATATTGGATTAACAATTTTGTATTCTAATAACAAAGTTTAATAGTAACATCTGCATATCGTATTCGTTTATTGTTCGTATCGATTACAACAGAGCAATGTATGGGAACTGAAAAATAATCATTTAAAGTTTGCACCCAATAGCCGCACGTAAATAAATTGCGTGGCTGTTGGCAGGAAATTTGTTTAATCTGCCAACAAATTGTGGAAGACACGCAATTCGAATCGCCGTTCGACCAGTTTTTATATACATATATACATATATATATACTTTTTGTTGTTGTTTCGTGCTGAGCTGAAAGCTGATGAGATGCAAATGGATTGGGTGCGATAAGACGCCAGGTGAGACGAGGCTGGCCAAAAACAGACCAAGACAGAGACTCAGAAGACTCAAAGAGTCCAAGTCAGACTTGAGAGTTGAAGACGTGGGCTGTTTTGCGAGCTGGTAACGCCAGCGTATTATTAACTGTATAATTTAGTGTGTAGGCAGGAAATTGATTTATTATCAGCGTCACTTAATTTTTTGTCTCCTCTCCCTCTCTCTCTCTCTCTCTCGCACTCTTCACATCTTATAAATTAAGCAACTCGCATGCGGCATAAATCTTGCCACAAAATAAAATATATATATATATAAATAACAAATTAAGTTGTTGGCTCCCACAGTTAACCAACTGGGTGACAACAACTTTAACAAACAACCACAAACTGGCAATAACGCCCGTCATCTGAAGATAAGGATACGGATAAGCATCAGGATAATGTAGCAGCAGCAGTTGAAGCTGTGTGGCAACTTTTCGCTTCATTTTTGATTTGTTTCTTGCTTTACGTTGTATCTATCTTATGCTTATCTTCAGTTTATGCTGTTTCTCGCCAACAGCTTAACGCCCAAATGTATCTGTAAGGTAGCCAGCCAATAGCTCGATAAGAAACTCGTTTAATTAAGCCTACATGTTATTAAAAAAGCTAGCAACAAAATTTTGGGAATGCCTTTTTAAAATATATTATTAGCATCTAGTTGACAGCTAGCAAAATTATTTTAGAGTTGGTTATAAAAAAATCTTATCATATTAATATTGACGATTGTCAAGAATAGTTTAAATATGTATGTATGATAATCTGTTTAGAAATTCATTTAGATTTGTATACATCAAAACATAACTATTTTGAATTTTTGTAAATTAAATTGATAAAATAACGAAGGGTTAAAGGGCTTTAGGAGAAAGCATGTATAAACATATGAACATACAATATAAAAACATGTCTTTTTACTCTGTACCTCAAATATATATTTATGAATTATTTGAAATTGTAGCAAAGCAAATAACAAGCTCATTTTTCAAATAAATCATTGACTTTTTATATATATACATATCCTTTTACTTGCTAAGCCAATCAGATGAAACATTCAAAGTTATTTAGACAATTTGGTATTATCGTATATATAGTTTTAATGATTCTACTTCTAGTGCATCACTCTTGACTAGCATAATATTATTTGCGTCCATTCGAACATTTTTTCATAATTTTCCCACAAAGTTTTCTTCAGGCCTATCCAAAATGCATTTAGCTCTCATCATTGATATCCTCACATGGCTGATTGCTCAGCTGCAATCCTCTTACCGAAAATGTGGCGAACCAAACAGGAAATTTGCTGTCAATTGCCGTTCAACATAGAACTGTATTCCCAGTCTGTCATTTTGGCTTTGAATAGTTTGTCATTGTTGGGCTGAAAGGTTGTTGTTGGCAATGTTGTTGTTGCCATTGTTACGATGTGCAGTCAGTCATTCAGTCAGTCAGTCAGTCATGCACTCAGTTATTGAGTGAGTTGTGCCATCGAGAAGCCGTGACTATTTCCAATTGCATTTCGTCAAAAAATTTCGTCAGTTTTTATTTGTATTTTGTTTTTTAGTTTTAGTTTCTTTTTTTTTTGTATTTCCGTCCGAAGGGACAAATTGCTATTAAATTGCCTCCACAATTGCAAAATGCCATAAATCGAACAACACATCGAGACCAGTTTCCAATATGACCAGACAGTTGCCCTCTCTCTCTGCCTTTCGTTATAGACACCCCCTGCAATCCAATTTTAATGGTCTGGTTTTCCGCTTGGTTAACTCAATTTGCGTGGCTACTTTCAATTAGGTTTCCGCTCTTATTTTCTTTTTTCTTTTATGTTGGTCGAAAGCTCATTTCACTTAAATAACAAGTAGAAATGGGTTGCCCGCAAGTGATTGACTGGCAGTTACCCTGTAAGCAGGTCGGATCGCTATGCAATTTTGAGCAAAAAGAAATACGTTTTTTTTTAGTTTTCAGGAATATAATCAACATAAAGAATAAACTTCATTGATGCAGGTCACGACATTATTAAAATGTGTATTGAAGAATGATATGATATATCGTAACTTAAGATAAAAAGTTTACCAGCAATGAAAATTTAAAAGTGTCTCAACTCAAATAAAAGACTTTGTTATATTTTATTTTTATATATTAAGTTGGTTGGGTTTTAATGTACATTGAGTCACTATACTTGAAAATTTCATGTCAACTAATATATATTTTATATAAAACCTCATAGGGTATATAAAAGAAAATTGTTATTTGTTTATTTGTCGCAAATAAAATGACGACAAACAGTTAGTTACAAGGGAACTCCGTTGCGTTCTATTGGTTTTTATAGAGTTTTCGTTGAACTCGTAAAAATAGAAATGTTATAGTTTTAATTTCGTGCCTGTGCCGCAAATGGGTTTGACGACAGTTGTATCTCCCCGGAACGGGGTGGGGACGGGGTCGTGACAGGTGCAGCTATGGAAATGATTGCCAGACAATGATCATCTTCTTAGGTCTTCCGAGAAAAGGTTTGTAACCCGATATCCACTTGGGTCCCACCCAGAAACCCAACAGCCGATTTGACTAATGAATCAATTAAATGCCATAAAAAACCTGAAATCAGTTCCCAATTCAACCTACGCTATTTCGCACTGCTCGTAAATTAATCACACGTTTTTAAAAAGCTGCCAACAAATGCAACCAAAATCATCAAAATGCGTCGCTGGTTTTATCAATGCACATGCATCAGTTGGATGGCCAAAAGCGGTTCGCCCAAAGATAAACGGGAAATTATTTCAAGCAAATAATGCGAATTTAATGTGACATCCGACAGGCGACAAGAGTCACCAAGTTGTGAGCCAAAAAAAGAAGCGTTAGCACCGAGCAGAAGACTAAAACCGGATTGAAAGATATTGCTAGACTGGGCTTAACACACCAAAATGTTAATACACTATTGTAATCAAATTTATAGTAATGGTATAGGTTTTTAAAAATATATAAGGATAGTGGGAGAGAGAGATAACTTTTTGTTCATACAGCTCGCGAACGAACTAATTGAATTTTTCACTAAAATCAAAAATAAAATATATTTAAAAGTTGTTGAAATTTAGGATAAATTCATAATTGTAGATTTTGTTATTTAAGTAAATAAACTAATGTTTCAATGTATTCGTTTTTAGAAAACAACCTATTTATGTACAATTAAATTTTAAAAGAATTTATTAAATGTTCATATGAGAAATATATCATCTTACGAATATGTACAGATATACAAAGATACAGAAATGTAGTTTATCTTCTATCAGAAATATACTTTAGGAAAACTGATGTATATAAATATGAAAGGATATACAAATACAAATTTTGTGAAAATTAAAATATAGTCAATACTCAAACTTTAAGCTACATATAATATATAATAATTTTGTAGCAACAACAGAACTATAGCTTAAACTTATTTACAGATCCCAATCAATCGAATGTAATATTAAACACACACACTTATGCACAAAGTCATGTTTGCCATGTGGATGGTATCATCTTGGATACCTGCCTGACTGCCTGCTGACATCTGATGTGGACTTGACACCTACTGTCCCTACTCAGAAACTGCTCACTTCCTTCCCCGCACCCCAACAGCGAACGGACCTTCGTATCGAAGGGAGACCGTGTTCCCTTCACTACCGACATCAGGACAAATGACGCATTATTGAACTGTCAATGGATGTGACAAAGGGTTAAGCGTGTCACAATCGAGTAGTTGTTCCCTGTTTTCTTTATTATTATTATTATTTTTTTGTTTAGCAAAGGGTTCCAAATGTATTAGGCGATGTATGTTGTTGCTTGTCGGGTGAGTATAGTACATATTAAATATTGATGATCGATTTTTATATATATATATATATATATACATTCTATACAGTTGACATTTATAGCATTGAAATTGATTGTCATTTTGTATCAGCGTTGTTATTTATCGAATGTGCAAAGGCCTTTCAAAATCGATGAGAATCACATAGAATAACGAAAGCAGCGATGAATTGTGTCAATCGATTAAATTTAGCGATATCCTTTCCTCCAGTGTATCTTGTTAAAATCTCTCAAAATTATTTCTAATTCAATTATTTTAAAGGAAAGTTATTATTTTAAATCTAAGCTGCTCTAACTTGAAGCTTTCGCTACATCTAATTTTCTTTATTATGTTATCAATGAGAATGAGCTGAAATACGTCATCTCTATCTTAAAGCTACTGTTTCGATTAATCGGAGATAATTGTCAGTCAAAATCACATTATTGATTGGCTGTATTGATTAAATCAGCGGAGCTGAACTTTTTCTCACATATGTCGTCCAACTTTAAACTATTATCAGAATAAATTTTAAGTGACTACATTTCCTTAATTAACTATATAAATTTCATAGAAGCAAAGCTTTTTATTAAAGCTTTCTTCATTCCTTCAGTGCATATTATTTAATTATCAATGAGTATGGCATTAAAGATCTGATCAATTTTGGTTGTTGTCGCCTCTGTCTCATTTCAAGCTTTCGCTTCTCTGTCACCTGAGCTTTCATTGAAGCTTATGAATAATAGCCTAGCCCAAGAAATGGCAAAGTGGCAGACCTAATCGGAACACAAAATATTTATGGCATGAGATTGGGGCTGCAAGGCAGGGTTCAAGACAAGGGACAGACATCTTTGCTTTTGGGGCTTGGCTACTTTTTGGGTCAGTGTCGAGACGAGAAGCTCATCAAAGCGAGCTCTTGAGAGGAGGGGAGGAGGCGGTTTGTTTGACTGTCTGCTAACCTGGAGATGAACCTGGTGGAACCTGGAACCTGTGTGTGCATCATCATCTTTGGTAGTTGGACACGTCACTTTTCGTGTTTGATAAGGATCTGCAGCGAGAACGAAACGAAACGAAGCCAAAGACAAGACAAGGCTATGGGGAAGGCGAAGGCGTGCGCCCGAATATATATTCGAATTTTATTATGCATGACAGCTCCATGAACAACAACAACAATAACAACAACAATAACAACGGACACTCCCACTGCCCCGTCATGAAGCCAAAGTCAAACTCGTTGGGTGTGGGGTTTTTTGGGTACCTGTTTGACAGCGGGTTGCCGGCCTTTTGGGTACCTTTTTTGTGTACCCTGTAAAATTTTAAATTGTTAAAAAGGGTATTATGATAGTGTGCAGTTGTATGTAAAAAAAAACATCCCATGCAGTAAATATATTCATCAAGCAGTCGGTTCCATCTAGACTCAGAGACTAAGACACAAAAATCTGAAATTTGGAAATGAAAAGTTTGTTTCATTTGATCCAGAGCTACCTCAAATCAAAAATATCGATTAATATCTATTATGTGAACTTTCTTTGACCCAATAAACACAGAAGTTATACAAGTGACTGTTTTAGTTTTAAGAAGAAGCAGAGGGGTATAAATATATAGTAGTAATATAAACAGGGTATCTCCTAGTCGGTCACTCTCGACTCAAGCTCTCTTACTTTTTTTATTGGGTAGATAGCCGTACCGAATGCTTAGCCATGTGAAAAAAGATTGCGTTTTTCATATTTTAATTTTACTTGTTTAACTTTACGTTCGAATACGATTTTTGAATATCGATAAGGTGCGGGGCGGAACGGTTCTCTTTGTTGTTGTTCTTGTTGTTGTTATTGTAGTTGTTCTTTGGCTTGTTCTGTATGCCGTATGCATGATTATGTAACATTTCCCAACACTCATTCTTCTTCTTTGTACCATTGCATCGATTTATATTTTGACAAATGATTTCTAAATGAGTGGACACTTTTTTCAACCTCGTCCTCCTTCTCTCGAAATTCTTAACAGTTAATAAAAAAGGAGACTGTGTAAATATTTGACTGCTGGCAGCAGGTAACGGAAAGCGAGCATGTATTTAATTAATTAAACCGCGTCAAGATATAAAAAACAGCAGATGATAAGAGTATAGGAATACCAAAAACCAAAATAAGCATCGATTAATTTGAAGCTGACTAATGCAGCAAACCAAAAGTGTGCCTCGAAAAATACAGTTTATACTGTATTTAATTTTTCCCAGATAAATATAAAAGATCGTCTAGTCATTCAAATTCGTATTCCTCACTAATGCAGCAAAGCATAAAATAGCTTGAAAATCCAATATGCACTAAACATAACTTTTGTATATTTAAACTAAAGTTAGAGCAAAGCTAAAAGAAAAACAATTCATGCAGTTAATTTATTACTTTTTCAGTAGACAATTGCAAAACATAATTATTTCGCCTATGCCAATTTGTCAATTTTTTGTTCATGTATTCATCATATTCAAATTAAATCACTTAAAATAGTTTTAGTTTTTATTCACATATTACATATTTTTATCAGCGCAAACGAAAGCGAAAGCGTAATTCGGATGGCCAATGCTGTGCGAAAGGTTGCCACATGTGTTCAAATATACCAAAACAAAGGCTTTGTTAATTTGTTGGTACACTTGATCTATTGTCTACAAAATTGTACATTTGACATTTTATATTTTAATTGCACTGGATGCATTGCTTTAATTTATTTGGAAAACATTTGAATATGTTACACTTACTAAGCTATTCATAAACATGGTACATTTTGATAGCAAATAGTATATTGTACCAAGCAAAATCATTTGATTAAATGTCTCGTGCTCTCTTTGGCCCACTCACGTGAAAGCAAGAGCTTATTTTTTTTCGTGAACAGCGAGTTCAAATATTTTGTATATTATAAATGTAATTATTATTTTATACAAGTCATGTAAATAGATAAATATGTTAGTTTCGTGTTCGTGCCTACAAACATAGGCACGATCCCATCTCTAGTGTGGTATACAATTGTAAAATCGTTTTAAAGTGTGCTGGTGACGTGACTTGCTTATAAAAAATCAATAACAACTCGAAAAAAGGGCATCAATTTAATATTAAGTTGAATGCATTCAATATTTTTTATCGCATGGTTGACGCTAATTACCAGCATGCAAAATCCACAACAAACAAAATTTTGCAGTCAAGAAAATTAATACTTATTAACGTATTAAATTATATTTACATATGTACATATGTATACAATTGTGTTTACAAGTGAACAAATAATTTATGCACTTTATTGTTTGCCTTTGGCATTTTAAATTGTGTACATTGCACAAATACTTATATACATATGTATATGTATGTATCAATGTAAAAGTTCCACACGCAACGCGCTTAAGTCAAAGCTCGTCCCATTATGGTACGTTTTTATACCCTGGGAAAAGGGGTATAATGTTTATGTGCAAAAGTATGTAACAGGCATAATAAAGCATCTCCGACCCCATAAAATATATGCATTATTGATCACTATCAACAGCCGAGTCGATCTAGCCATGTATGTCTGTCTGTCCGTCTCTCCATCCGTCTGTATGAACGCGCGATTCTCAGAGACTACAAAAGCTAGAGTCTTCAAATTTGAAATATAAGTTGTGTTTGAATGTGTGTGTGTTTCTATGTACGAATGCAGATAAAGAATTATGATTGTAAAAAGTAAGTAAGGGTATATCCTAGTCGGGCACTCTCGACTAGAGCACAATTACTTGATTTTTCTATTTTCATAAAATCGTGACTTCTCTCTCGCTCTCTCCCTCTCTCCCTCTCTATTTATTTATATACTGCGAAACGCAAACGCCGGCAAACAAACGTAAAGCTCTAGCGCCGTTAGTTCGATTGGAACGGCACAGCGCACAGCTGCAATTAAAGTTGAGCAACAACAAAGCTTGACTGCGAATTTTGTTGTGTTATTAAAATGTCGTGAATTCAATTAGCAACAGGTACATTTGTACATGTATGTATGAGTTTTATATAAAAAACAATTTTTGAAGCTGCCGAGAAAATTACAAAATTGATGCCGTCGCTTACAGAGAACGGGCGAATCGACGGATCAGTTGAAGGAAAACAGCCGAAGCGCCCAGAAGCCACAACAGCAGGCGTAAAGTAACGGACAAATTCAAAGCGTTGTATTTTAAGAAAAAACCACAACAAATTTGTATACAAATAGCTGCAGTGTTCCAGTGCTGTAAAAGTGAACGTAATTTTTACGATATGACGACGACCTTTACGATTAACGGTCAACCCTACACGGGTAAGTTTTAATTACAACTTTTGAGGGTATGCGAATAGAAGATACTCCAATAAAACATATTAATTATAGTTCATAATAAAGCTAAGTTATAGTTTAAGTGTGCTATAAAAATAGACTGTTGCTTGAAAATGATGTAAATCACAAATAATTAGCATTGCAAATTACACTTTTACATATATATTGTATCCCTACTTTGACCTTTTCGAGTACTCTGGACTGACTATAATAACATTTTTCGGGTATTCCCATTATTAAGAACTCTATTTTGAATTTTGTAGCCCGTTACTAAAAAGTTTCCTAGCACTTGTAGAGTTACTTATTCTTTACTAATTCTTACTTATCTTTTTGTATTTATATTAAATTTGGTCTGTCTGTTTTTTTTTGGCTTTTCCCCAAATGTTGAACAAATTTTCACTTAGTATATCTACAGATAAAATACATTTCAAATGTACATACATTTCGTTTTCAATTCATTATTAATTTTGAGGAAGCAGTATTCATGTATTTATCTTTTCAAAAACTATCATATAATATGTATGTACAATACAATAAAATTAATTTAATAACATATCACAGACTATTCTATATTATATTTATATTGTTATAATAATGTTAGCTCATATGATGATAATCTAAAAAAATACTAATAAGTAATTACTTCTACTACTTATTATTTGTTTGTAATAATACCGTAACTATGTAATTTTTTTTGTAGCAATAATTATTATGTTTTTTCGATTGGTCTCTCTGTAGTGAATCTGACTAATTTGCCACCAGACATAACGCTGAACACATTCATCAGGGAGCACGCGCAGCTGACGGCCACGAAGTTCATGTGCCTGGAGGGGGGATGCGGCGTCTGCGTTTGCGTATTGAGCGACGGCAAACGCAGCTGGGCCGTAAATTCGGTGAGAGAATTCACGACGAAATTTGTAAAACCTGTACCGATGCTAAATGGTTCAATAATATAATAATTTCATTTGGAATCCAAATTTTAAAATGTTACCATGTGAAAAAAGTAAATGAACAGCTTGGAAATGGGAACAGGCCTGATAGATTTGTTTACTCATCGTATATGTATACTGTTGAAATAACATTTGTAAAAAAAGCTTTCTTTTTCGTTAAACTCAATATTTTATTAGTTAGAATTGCAATCAATATCTTTAATATTACTTATGGACATAGTGGTGCATTTCAGTTGCTGACAATCACAATAATGCCCTGTATTAATTAACAGATAGTTTTATTCAGATTAAGTATGAACTCTTGGAACCTGGTCTACAAGGGTATGTAATATTCGGCGTGTTGTTTTTTGCCGTTTAAGTAAATTTTATTATATGACAAAGCTAAAAACAAACAGGTTTTTAAGAAACTATTTTGTAAAGCGCTTAAAGCTTAAACCGAGATCAGAATAATAAATTACACAAGTGTGAATTTATGTTAGAGATTTCGTAAACTGACTCATCAAAAACTTTAAAATTTGCAGTGCCTGACGCTGTTGAATAGCTGCGCTCAGCTGGAGATCGTCACGTCCGAGGGGCTGGGCAACAAGAGCAGCGGGTATCATCCCATTCAGAAGCGCCTGGCCCAAATGAATGGCACCCAATGCGGCTACTGTTCGCCAGGATTCGTGATGAATATGCACGGACTGCTGGAGTCGCGGGGTGGTCAGGTAACGATGGCGGAGGTGGAGAATGCATTTGGTGGCAACATTTGCCGCTGCACCGGCTATCGACCCATACTCGATGCCATGAAGTCCTTTGCCGCAGACAGCAACATCCAGTTGCCTGCCGAGTGTGTGGGGGATATTGAGGATCTCAGTAGGAAGCAGTGCCCCAAAACGGGCCAACGATGCGCCGGCAGCTGCGTGCGGGAGAACCTAATCTACGATGATGGCAGTCAGTGGCACTGGCCAAAGACTTTAAGTCAACTATTCGAGGCTCTGGCGAAGGTGGGCGAGCAGGAGCAGTTTATGCTTGTTGCCGGCAATACGGCACATGGCGTCTATCGTCGCTCGCCGGACATTCAGCACTTTATCGATGTGCACGGCGTGGATGAGCTGCAGCAGCACAGCAGCGACAAACAGCAGCTGAAGCTGGGCGCCAATCTCAGTCTCACCCATACTATGGACATCATAAAGGATACCGCACAGCAGTCAGGCTTTGAGTATTTGCAGCAGCTGTGGCACCATCTCGATCTAATTGCCAATGTGCCTGTTCGTAATGTAAGCTTTAATCCTCAAACTCTTATCCTAATCTTGATTGTGATCCCGATCCTGATGCTGATGATCACCCTCTATTCTCTTGCAGTCTGGCACGCTGGCGGGCAACATGGCCATTAAGAAGCAGCATCCCGAGTTTCCATCGGATTTGTACATCAGCTTTGAGGCGCTCAATGTGCGTGTCCTGGCGGCAAGCAATGCACAAGATGAGCAGCAAATGTCCTTGGCTGACTATTTGAGCTCCACCGATAGAAAGCTACTGCTTAAGGCATTCCTGTTGCCTGCTTATCCCAAGGATAAGTATATATACGATTCATATAAGGTATTTTTAGTGTATTACTTAGAATCTAAATTTTAGATATATCTGATTAAGAAAAGTTATCATGATATTCCTATAAAAGATTTCATAGTTTCCTAATATTTCCTTGCATATTATGCCCAAAATTTCTTATTATTGGTTTCATATATAACTTGTTTGTTATAATCTTTCTCTTTTCTCGTTTCATCGAGTTGATAAATTACAAATGTACTAACAATATAAAAGTAATAATAATAATTCTTAGAAACTAGTCGAAGTCACTTTTTAAATATGTTGATATTTAGGATTCTCTTGTATCAACCTTCAGTTATAAGTATATAGTAAATATATATAATTATTATTCCGTAATCTTTGTTTTCCGCTCCAGATCATGCCACGTGCCCAGAATGCACATGCCTATGTGAACGCTGCATTTCTGCTGGAACTGGAACCGGAGACGCCATCGAAGGTGAAAAGTGCTCGCATTTGTTTTGGAGGCATCCGACCGGACTTTGTGCATGCGACGGCTATTGAGGAGCTGCTGCTGGGAGGCAATCCCTTTGACAATGCGCTGGTGGAGCAGGCGTTTGGTAAGCTATCGACACTGCTGCAGCCGGATGAGGTGCTGCCGGATGCCTCAGCCGCGTATCGCTTGAGCCTCGCCTGCGGTCTGCTCTACAAGTTTCTGTTGAAGCATGCGCCCGGTGCGGAGGTTAGCGATGCATTCCGAAGCGGTGGCCAGCTGCTGCAGCGAGAATTGTCGTCGGGCACACAGCTGTATCAGACGCAGGAGAAGAGTTATCCGGTGACGCAGGCGGTGCAGAAAGTGGAGGGCATGATTCAATGCTCCGGCGAGGCAACCTATATGAACGATGTGCTGACCACAACAAATACGCTGTACTGCGCCTTTGTGGGCGCCACCAAAGTGGGCGCCAGCATTGAGCAAATCGATGCCAAGGAGGCACTACGTCAGCCCGGCGTGCTGGCCTTCTACAGTGCCAAGGATGTGCCGGGAACGAATACCTTCAGTGACCCCAGCTTTGGTTACGAGTCCGAGGAGATCTTCTGTGCAACTCGCGTGCGTCAGTATGAGCAACCGGTGGGTTTGATTGTGGCACTAAGTGCGGATCGTGCACAGCGTGCTGCAAAGCTGGTCAGGATTAGCTACAGTCAGCCCCAATTATTACGTCCCGTGCTGCCCAGCCTAAGCGATGTGCTGGACATGTCGCCGCCGGATGCGTCACGCATTCTCCAAGTGACCAAGGCAAAGCCGGGTGAGCTCACGTGCAGCGCCACGCCGGATTTGAGCGTGCGTGGCGTCTTCCAGATGGGCTTGCAGTACCACTTTACCATGGAGCCGCAGACGACGGTCGCTGTGCCGTTCGAGGACGGCATGAGGATCTACTCAGCGACCCAGTGGATGGATCACACGCAATCCGTAATTGCGCACATGCTGCAACTGAAAGCGAAGGATGTGCAGCTTCAGGTGCGACGCTTGGGCGGTGGCTATGGCTGTAAGATAACACGTGGCAATCAGGTTGCCTGCGCCGCCTCCCTGGCGGCTCACAAGCTGAATCGTCCGGTGCGCTTCGTGCAATCCCTGGAGTCCATGATGGATGCGAATGGCAAACGTTGGGCCTGCCGTTCCGACTATCAGTTTCATGTCCTTGACACTGGTAAAATTGTCGGCTTACAGAATGATTTCTATGAGGATGCCGGTTGGAATGCCAACGAGAGTCCCATCTCCGGACACTCCACATTTACGGCGGCCAATTGCTATGATTTTACGGATGCCAATCTTAAGATCAATGGCAACGCCGTCCTCACGGATGCGCCCAGCTCGACATGGTGTCGTGCTCCTGGCTCCGTGGAGGGCATTGCCATGATGGAGAACATTATCGAGCATGTTGCCTTTGTGGTGCAGCGTGATCCCGCCGAGGTGCGACTCCTCAACATGACCAAGGGTAATAAACTGTTGGAGCTACTGCCTCAATTTTTGCAGTCCAGAGAATATCATGCCCGGCGTCTGGAGATCGAGGCGCATAATGCTAAAAATCGGTGGATCAAACGTGGAATGGGTCTGGCCATAATGGACTATCCGATCTTCTACTTCGGCCAGTATCCGGCAACGGTGGCCATTTATCATGTCGATGGCACCGTCGTTATCACCCATGGTGGCATCGAAATGGGTCAAGGTAATTTTGCCTACCAAATGTTTGTTTTATTATACTTTGATCCTGATCTGCATCTAAAAATATCGGTTCGTCCGTTTGAATTCAAGTTCTTAAACCTTGAGACTTGAAGTATGCTATAAATATTTTCATATATTTCCTCGTTAGACAAAATGTTTAGATTATTGTGTTATGGCCACGATGACACCTCGATATACCCTTTTTATGGTTAGTAAGAATTTTTTTTTTTTTTTTGATACATAATATTTATTAACGTGTTCGTATAAATAAGAATGAATCAGAATGAGATTATCACAATTTAATGACCAAATTTCAATATTCTAGGGTTCGACAGTAAAGACTAATAAAGACTAGTTGGCGTAGAAAGAGACATACAGACGGACGGACGGACGGAGAGACGGACAAAGGTTTATCAACTCGTCAAGAATATATATACTTTATGGGGTCGCAAATGTTTCCTTCTATATGTTTCAAAAATTATAATACCCTCTGCAAGGGTATAATAACTAAAATCCATAGTGAGAGCAGTAAATATAGAGTATCGTTTATGTATACAGGGTATCAAGTAGTCGGACACTAACGACTAGATCACACTCTCTTCTCACTCGTGAATTCATAAATGTTCTTATACACTTTTCAAATGGCAGGCATGAACACGAAGATTGCTCAGGTGGCCGCCTTCACGTTGGGCGTCGAGTTGAGCTACATAAAAATCGAGTCGTCGGACACGATTAATGGCGCCAATTCGATGGTCACCGGTGGCGCTGTGGGCAGCGAGAGCCTCTGCTATGCGGTGCGCAAAGTCTGCGAGACGCTCAACACTCGCCTGCAGCCGGTGAAGAAGAAGGATAGCTGGCAGGAGACGGTGGAGGCGGCATATGCCGCATCTATCAATCTGATTGCATCGGATCATTATAAGGAGGGCGATATGCAGAACTATCATGTCTATGGCCTGGCGCTCACCGAGATCGAGCTGGACGTGCTGACGGGCAGCAATCAGATCCGGCGCGTCGATCTGCTGGAGGATGCGGGCGAGAGCCTCAGTCCTAACATCGATATTGGCCAGATCGAGGGCGCCTTTGTCATGTGCCTGGGCTACTGGCTGAGCGAGCAGTTGATCTATGATCGGCAGACCGGTCGCCTCCTCACGAATCGCACATGGAACTATAAGCCGCCCGGCGTCAAGGATATTCCCATCGATTTTCGCATCGAACTGGTGCAGAATAATCAACAGTCAAGCGGTGCCGGCTTCATGCGCTCCAAGGCCACCGGCGAGCCGCCCTGTTGCCTAGCCGTTAGCGTCGTCTTTGCCCTGCAGCAGGCATTGCAATCGGCCAGAAAGGATGCGGGCCTGCCACGCGAATGGGTCCGTCTGGGTGCACCCACAACGCCCGAAACATTGGTCCTGAATGCGGGACATGATGTCAAAACATTTCGACTTAAGTGATACAAAATGGTTTTGAAAACATAGCATATCAAGTATACGCAAAGTTGTATGCACGCATCCATGCCGTCCAAATTCTCTCACTCGAACCAAATTATGTGGTAGTGACAAAGTTATATACACTATTTGAATTTGCACATATGTATATTATATATATGTATATATAAAAATAGATATATATATATATATATATATACATAAATTGTAACCTGGAATTTACTTCCAGTTTACAATAAATAAATAATAAAATAATATATATCTAAATTACAATATTTTATATTTACAGTTTAGAAGCAAAATATGTTGAATTTGTAAATAAATATTTTGATCTGTTGCACACAAAATAACTTTGAGTATCGTTTAAAATTGTTGCAATATGGCAACAATTCAATTGCTGCCAATTTCTGTGCTTCAATTGGTCCTCGAGATCATTATGGAGAACTTTACAAAAGTTGACAGCACTAAGACTAATCTGGTTAGAAGTGGTGGAATTATAATTATATTATATTATATATTATAATTCCATCATGGTCTGGAGCAGAACACTTCACCCTCAAAATACTTTCATACTAAATATAAATGCCTATTAACACAAATGAAAACATTAATCATATAATCTACCAAAGCTGCACAAGCTAAAAGCTCTCTCACTTGCTTTCTGGCAGTCGCTTGCATACAGAATCTGTATTACAGATCAATTCACTTGCTCAAAAACCATCGTTGAAGCGACAGGAAATTTCGTTAATAAATATTACCGTGTTGAAACCGTGCACTTTAGAATTTCTGCTATTAAAATATATATTTTTTTTTATTGAGAAAAGAGGATAAAGTTTCTTCTCTAAACACTTGTTTTCACTTTGCAACAGAATCTATGCATTGACGAGTTCCATATGTGTACTAAAATTTCCATTCGTTTGTAGCATGCGAAACCAGTCGCCGATATTCGATGCTCTGTTTGCTTGTTTCCAGATGTTTAGATGGAAATCTGACCGATTAACCCCCACTTGCTCACTTCTCTTATGAATGTGCTATTAGGTGATCTTACCCGCAAAATGTTGTTTATAATTATATCAAATAAAAACAAAAATTGTTTATATTACAAAAAATAATTTTCTTCGGGATGACGAAAATAAATACTCTTGTATGCCAATGTACCCGATACTATTTGGGTCCTACAACTGAAAAGCTTAATAAAAAATAGTAAATATGTTGAAACAAATAAACAAAAGATTATATATATTTGTTACAAATTTAGTGACAAAATTATAATACCCTCTAATAGTTATGAAATATAAAGCGATAAGTTATCAAGTATAAATATGGAGAGTCTCTGACTGAGGGAGCTCTCTGTTTACTAGCAAAAGCTGAGTAAATCAAGGGCATACAAAGTTACGATATTCGCTCGTAATATAACGTTACGAACATTAACGAACGGGCTCGGCAATATAAATACCGTAACCGATGTGCCCTAAACTACAGTAGAATTGAGATCGGCGTGGGCTAAGCACTGCGAATAGTTTCCACAAATTGTGAAATACATTCCAGAACCTTGTTAGACACTAGGAACAGTAGGAGTGCATTATAATAATCGCACTAAGTGTTTTTTGTAGATAAAACAAAATCACAGATAATGTCTGGAAGTATATCTATCAACGGCGATAGCTTTGAAGGTATGGACACAATCTACATTACATGAAAATATATATACACACATACATACACATATTTATATTAAGACGTATTTCAATTGCACAGAAAACTGTTAGAAGTGGCTCACTAAGTAGAGAGTTACATATGTAAGTACATACGTAAGTGATGTAGCTAACCATATAAACCTTTTTATAAAGCAATAAATTTCTATAACTAATAACAAGACAATTAGACATTTTAAATAGAAACCAGAACCGTTTTTATATATATAAAGATTATATTCCTTAGATCTTTATTTCAAGGCGTCTCATGTCTTCAGTATGAGTAACACAATGAATAGCTTTAAATTTCCTATTGTTTTAGAAACACCACTTAACTGGCAGCTGTAAAAAGTATGGTTTTATACATGTATACAAATTCACAAAAAAGCAAAGTTTGTTAATGCAGTTAAAATAATAAATATTTTTATATAATAGTATTTTATTTTGTTATATCATTATGCACTTAAGCCTTTTATAATGATGTAAATTATTTGTTGAATTGCGCTTTTTACTTCCTGTGGTAATTTTATGTTAAAAACACCAAACATCCAAAAAAAAACTTCACCAAAGAAAATTTTAAAATTATTTATTCAAAAAATAAGATCACATTTGTATATTTTATTGGATGTTATTATTATACAAGACTAAAAAAAAATGTACATGTGTGAACGTAAATCAGAAAATATAATATTATAAAAATCTTTAAAGCCCAATTCGGAGTGGAGCTCAGCACAGTTGTAAATAGTATTCGCTGAATTGATATTGAGAGTTCAAAGTTTATCAATACTCAAACAGTAAACCGTCCAATTCATTGACTAAGCCCAAATTAAGATGGCTTTAACTCAATTGGTTACAAATATTAAGTATACGAATCGAACTAAGCTTGCAGTTCATATGATTTCCAAGAATGCGTAATTCGATCTGCTTATGACTTTTCCTTATTAAGAGTTTTGTGCAATATTTGTGTTTAGTAAACCTATCGACTCTGCCCGCGGACATCAGCCTAAACACATTTATACGGGAGCATGCCGGTCTCACTGGCACCAAGTTCATGTGCCAAGAGGGCGGCTGCGGCGTCTGCGTTTGCGCCCTGAGTGGCATCAATCCGGCGACAGGTGAGCTCAGCACTTGGGCGGTCAACTCCTGTCTGACGCTGCTAAACAGCTGTCTGGGTCTGCTGGTTACCACATCTGAGGGTCTGGGCAACAAGCGCAAGGGCTACCATGCCATTCAGCAGCGTCTGGCCAAGATGAATGGCACCCAATGTGGCTACTGCTCGCCGGGAATTGTGATGAATATGTATGCGCTGCTCAAGTCACAGAATGGTAAAGTGACCATGGCTGAGGTGGAGAATGCATTTGGCGGCAACATTTGCCGCTGCACCGGCTATCGTCCCATACTGGATGCCATGAAGTCCTTTGCTGTGGACAGCGATATTGTGGTGCCAGCGGAGTGTGCGGACATTGAGGATCTAAGCGGAAAGAAGTGCCCCAAAACGGGGGAACTCTGCGCCGGCAGCTGCAAGAAGAGTCAGCCGAAAGGCGTTCAGCTTTATGCCGATGGCAGTCGCTGGTCCTGGCCACAGACCCTACCGCAGCTCTTCGAGGCACTCCAGGATGCCGACAAGGAGAAGCGGCCCTATATGCTCGTGGCGGGAAATACGGCGCATGGCATCTACAGACGCAGTGCAGAGATCAAGGCCTTTATTGATGTACGTGCTCTGGCGGAGCTGAGGAGCTATAGCTTAACTGATAACAGCCTCATCCTGGGCGGCAATCTGAGCCTCACTGAGACAATGGACATCTGCCGCAAGCTGGAGCAGACCACTGGGTTTGAGTACCTGTCCCAGGTGTGGCAGCACTTGGACTGGATTGCCAATGTGCCCGTGCGCAATGTAAGTCCTGAATACTTTCATAAATAATTTGCATTATCACCCTTAGACATTTACAGCTCGACCATTTTTGAAAAACATACTTCGATAAATGAAAAACTTACAGAGCCACAGTTGATTTTAAATTTTAAAAAGTTGTTCATTGTAATAACTAGATTTTTGACATTAAATACATTTTTGAATTCAAGATAAGTGCCACATTGAAGCAAAATCAATCAAGTGATTATTTTCTACTTGTAATTCACATGTCAACGATATCAAGAGAAATATGTTCATACTGTAATATTTAATGAACTGATGATGATGACAAAAAATGCATTTGTGGAATTAGGGTTAGATACTCTAAGCTGACCACAATTGTGTTATCAATATTATGATAAGAGCGAGTGCACTCGTTTCGTATCATATACACAATCAATGCCTAACAATTGTATAATCAATTTGCTTTCTATTAACCCAGGCCGGCACTCTGGCAGGCAACTTGTCCATCAAGCACGCTCACCCCGAGTTCCCCTCCGATGTGTACATTGTGCTGGAGGCTCTTAACGCTCAGGTCATCATTCAGGAGTCAAAGGATAAGCAGCAAACTGTGAGCTTGGACAGCTACTTGAAGCTGTCAATGCAGGCTAAAATCATTCGAGGATTTGCTCTGCCTGCCTACTCAAAGCAAAATGTACTCTTCGATTCGTATAAGGTAAGAAATGAGTCGAGTATTACTCTTAGTTTTAGCAAACTTATTGTAACAAGATATTTGGGATCCAACCCTAATTGGATTTTTAGGTTTGAATTTGATAATGAGCTTTGAACAAAAATGCTATATCAAAATTTAAATGTTAAATTAATATAGAGGTATCATGAATCGGTTTAGATATACATATGTAAGTAATGGTAGTAGGAAATTTGGTGCCTTGCATTCGTGGGATTTTTTAGAGCAGAATTTTAAAATGAAATGTTAGATTAATTTTAGAAGATGAACTATATACAAAATGGTATTCCTTTTAAAGATCGGAGTTTTGACATATTAATGGGATTTTGATATCTTAGTGGTGTACAATTTAGATTTTATATAAAAATTGTGGTTTTAAATTTAAATTCAGAATTAATCTAAAGGCTTAAAATATTTGTATTTGTTACGTATACGATAAAATCCGACACTTGTGATATTTCTACTAATCTTCTTTTCCGCTCCAGATCATGCCACGTGCCCAGAATGCACATGCCTATGTGAATGCTGCATTTCTGCTGGAACTGAGCAAGGATTCGAAGGTGAAAAGTGCTCGCATTTGTTTTGGAGGCATTCGACCAGACTTTGTGCATGCGACGGCTATTGAGGAACTGCTGCTCGGACGTAATCCCTTCGACAATGCGCTGTTGGAGCAGGCTTTTGGCAAGCTATCCAAGCTGCTGCAGCCGGATGAGGTGCTGCCGGATGGATCGCCGCTTTATCGGCGCAAGTTGGCCTGCGGTCTGTTGTACAAGTTTCTTTTGAAGGCAGCCGCGGAGCGGAAGCAGGACTTAGGGAGCCGCCTTTTCAGTGGCGGGTCCTTGCTGCAGCGTCCTGTGTCGCGTGGCAAGCAGAGCTACGAGACTTTCGAGCAACATTATCCGGTGACGAAGCCAACGGAGAAGCACGAGGGACTTATACAGTGCTCGGGTGAGGCGACCTTTTCAAATGATCTACCCACCCAGCACAATCAGGTGTGGGCAGCGTTTGTCACTGCAAAGAGAGTGGGCGCCAAGGTCAGCCAGGTGGATACGTCAGCGGCGTTGGCCTTGCCCGGCGTGGTGGCCTATGTGGATGCCAAGGATATACCCGGACCGAATTCGTTGCGGCCCAAGGCAGCGGATGATTTCTTCTTTCCAGAGGAGGAGCAGATCTTTGCCACCGGCGAAATCAAGTTCTATCATCAGCCCATTGGCTTGATACTGGCCACATCCAATGACTTGGCCCAACGTGCCGCCGCACTGGTGGAGCTGAGCTATGTGGGAGGTGCCGAGCAGGTGTTGCCCAGCATGAAGCATGTCCTGGAGTCGGCTGCTTCCTCCGAACGCATTAAGCATCCGGTTAAGTCTATGCTGGATAAATTGGACTTGCAGGTAGGTTTGTTCAATAAATATCGATATGTCGATAAATTCAAATGAAATCACATCTCAAACCGATCTTTAACATTCTCATCCCTACTTGCAGGAGGCATATGAGATTCAAGGCAACGGAAAACTAGACTTGGGCTTGCAATATCATTATTTTATGGAGCCGCATACGACGGTGGTGCTGCCATTTGAGGGCGGGTTGCAGCTTTACACGGCCACCCAGTGGATGGATCTTACGCAGGAAGTCGTTGCCAATGTGCTCAACTTGAGGAGCAACGAGGTCCAGGTGAAGACCCGTCGCATAGGCGGCGGATATGGTGGCAAGGCGACTCGTTGCAATCTGGCTGCTGCAGCGGCTGCTATTGCCGCCCATAAGCTCAATCGTCCTGTGAGATTTGTGCAGTCACTGGAGTCCATTATGTCAACGACTGGCAAACGCTGGTCCTTCCACTGTGACTATGATTTCTATGTACAGGCGAATGGCAGAATTGTTGGCATCAATAGTCGCTTCTATGAGGACGCTGGCTATTTGACCAGTGAATCACCCATGGGACATACGGTTTTGTTGTCCAAGAATTGCTACGAGTTCGGTGATAACTATAAGCTTGACGGCTTCATTGTCATCTCAGATTCGCCCAGCAATACGGCCTGCCGTGCTCCGGGTTCTGTTGAGGGCATTGCCATGATCGAGAATATTGTTGAGCATATTGCTTTTGCCACGGGTCTCGATCCGGCGGATGTGCGCTATGCTAATATGTTGCCCGCCCATAAAATGCGCGAAATGATGCCCAGATTTTTGGAGAACACCCAATATAAGGAGCGACGTGCCGAGATTATTGCTCATAACAAGGAGCATCGTTGGCGCAAGCGTGGACTGGGTCTGTGCATCATGGAGTATCAGATTGGCTACTTTGGACAGTATCCGGCCACGGTTTCCATTTATCACAGCGATGGCACCGTTGTCGTCGCTCATGGAGGCATCGAAATGGGTCAAGGTAAGTTCGCATAGAGGACACATATTAGTCTTACAATTATTTAAGCAAATGATCCTGAGTTTTTCAAATAAGAGTGCTCTAGTCGAGAGTGCCCGACTAGTAGATACCCAGAACCGAGCCCTTACATTCAATCACAAGATTCATACATTGAAACTCATGTTCACACATATACAAACACATATGCAGCACTGTAGAGTCAACAGTGTAGAACTTGGACGTATTAAAGAAGTACTTCTGCCTATTCCGTTTTTAATTCGCCTTTTTTCATCGAATTTCGGTAAGGCCTTTTTGTATGTGATGTTTAACTTCGAGAAACGCTCTGGATAGGATTCTTGCTACCATTTCCGAGTTCGGGGCCCAAACCATAAGAGCTGAAAATTTCAAAGTAGTTTTCTCTTAGAACGTATGGCAGCGATTTTTTAAAAGTCTATACTTCAACTCAGAGAATGAGTATAACCCTTTGAATTAAACTTTTTGATTTTCATCCGATCGGATTTAAACTATTTTTCAAAGATTATTATGAAAATTCACTAAAAACTGTATACAAATTGAATGTAAAATTTACCACCCTGGGTGGAAAATGGGGGGTTAACGTTGTATGGACAAAAAATGAATCTTCATCCGATTATCTTCAAAGCTCTACATAACAAAATATAAGCCATGTACTTTAAAATTTTTGGAAAATTCGCCTGCAAAGTTGGGAAATGGCGGGAAAAGTATTGCATGAAAGTATTATGTTTTTCATTTGATCAGCTTCAAAATAATTTTCAAAACTCTATATAATAAAATATAAACATGACTTTAAAGCTATTTTCAAAACTCTACACAGCAAATTATTAAGAATGTGATTTAAAATTATTGAAAATCAGGAAAACTTAAAAAACAAAATTTTTTTCCCTTATATCGGATTCAAAATCATTTTTCATGATTTTCAAAGCTTCACCTAAACAACTTTAGTCGTGATTTTAAAATTATGGTTATTTAAGGTCGAAAAATGGACGGAAAACTGTTGTTTGACATATTTGTTTTCCATCCGATCAGCTCTAAACTTAGCATTAAAGATACACATTTAAAAGTATAGAAAACAGAGAAGCAGAAAAATCAGCATGACATATTCTGCTTTGCTAGACTTCCCATATAGCATGAAAATTATACAATCCCTAAGGCAATTTTATTGAACCACATTCCACAAAAGACTACTTGGAAGTTGCGCGCTTTACGCAATTGCTGTGCATCTTCTTCCATTGGCCAAAAAACAATGCTACATTGAATCTTAAATAACTTCTTTGTTTATTGTTCGATCGTGATGGAATTTTTACTTTCTGTCAAGCATATGATTTTAATTTTATCCACTGATCATACAACATTACATTTTCTCTTACAAACTATAAAAAATGTCCTTCTTTATTTTCAGGTATGAACACGAAGATCGCTCAGGTTGTGGCCCATACGTTGGGCATTGCCATTGAACAGGTGCGCATTGAGGCGAGCGATACGATTAACGGTGCAAATGCGATGGTCACTGGAGGTGCTGTCGGCAGCGAAACGTTGTGCTTTGCGGTACGTAAAGCTTGTGAGACGCTCAACTCACGTCTCGAGCCGCTCAAGGAGGAGCTGAAGCCGTCGGACTGGCAGCACCTGATCAACGAGGCATTCAATCGCAAGATCAACTTGATAGCCAGTGATCAGTGCAAGCAGGGCGATATGGAGCCATATTCGGTGTGTGGTCTGAGTCTCATAGAGGTGGAGCTGGATGTGCTAACCGGCAACTATCTGGTCAATCGGGCCGATATACTGGAGGATACGGGCGAGAGCTTAAATCCCTACGTGGACATTGGCCAGATCGAGGGCGCTTTTATGATGGGCCTCGGCTACTGGACCAGCGAGCAGGTTGTTGTGGACCCAAAGACCGGCGAGTGCTTGACAAATCGCACCTGGAATTATAAGCCTCCTGGCGCCAAGGATATTCCCGTTGATCTGCGCATCGAGATGCTGCCCAAGAGTTCCAACAAGGCGGGCTTTATGCGATCAAAGGGTGAGTTAAAAGTTTTATAAAAAGGGCAGATATATTTTTGAGTTTACGAACTGGTCTTACATTTATTGTGTTTTTTTTTTATGTTCATTTGTAGCGACTGGTGAGCCAGCCATTTGCCTAGCCATATCGGTGGCATTTGCTCTGCAGCAGGCGCTGCAATCTGCCCGAGATGATGCCGGTCTACCCAAATCCTGGGTTACTTTGAATGCGCCCATGACGCCGGAGCTGCTCGTACTGCACGCGGGCACCGAACCAGGCCAGCTCAGGCTGAGCTAAGGACATGCCTCAATGAACTCAGCTCCTCCCTCCGTACTGAAGAACATATTAAAGACAACGCCTGAGAAGCGGCACGTGGCAACAAAAAAGAGGCGATGGGAACGCGCCGATAAGCACAAGTTATATACTTGTATATATATATATATATATAAATATGTAGCTTGCTTTATGTTATATGCACAATAAATTAGAAACTTATCCAACGCAAATCCAAATGACATTAATTGTAAACTGACCCCAGGCCTGGCTAGGGTCAACAGCTATCTTTCGAAGTGGTCCTTATATCTTGGATCCAGAAAAACATTTTATTTGACTAGCATTATTTCCATCTGTTACTTGTAACCAGTAGTGAGTTGAATCCTTAGAAGGATCAGTATAGCAGTTTTCTTAACATGCATGCATATGCCTATGATTTTCTCGATAGCTGCAAAAAGGCAATGAAAGCACTTCAATTGCTTAAGAGTGCAGCTTGCAGCGTGTGTTTGTAAGTGTGTGTGTGTGTGTGTGTGTGTGTGTGTGTGTGTGTATAAGAGCAGAGAAGTTACTATGAAATGTTATGAAGGGCTGGGTTCAGGGCAGAGCCGGCCAGCCTTAGCTTGGCTGTAAAGTTACGATTAATTATTTGGATCCTACAATTCAAGAGCTTAATAAAAATATATGCTGAAACAAAAAAAAAAAAATATATATACACTGTGGGGTCAGAGATCTCTCTTCCAAAACGTTACAAATTTAGTGACAAAATTATAGCACACTCAAAAGTTATAAAATATATAGCGATAAGTTATCAAGCAGAAATATGGAGAGTAAGAGAGCGGGAGAGAGAGAACTAGCAAAAGCTGAGTAAATCAATGAGAATGTGGTGAGCGAGAGAGGGAAAGAGCACAACAAGCGATAACGTAACATCAATAATACGTCAAATAAAAAGATACGTTCTTCGCTCTCACTTGAACTTGACGAACTTTAACGAACGGGTTCGGCATAAATATAAACATATAAATGCTGTAACCGACGCCCTAAGCTACAGTACAGTTGAGATCAACGTGGACTAAGCACTGCGAATAGTTGCCACAAATAGTGAAATACATTCCGAAAAATTGTTAGACAATAGGAATAATAGGAGTGCGTTATATTAATAGCATTACGACCAAAAAATAAAAAAACAAGTGGATTTCAATTAAGTGTTTTTTGAAGATAAAACAAAAGCACAGATTATGTCTGGAAGTATAACTATCAACGGCGATAGCTATGATGGTATGTACACAATCTACTATACATGAACTTATGTATGTATGTACATACATACATATATGTTTCTAATAACACGTACTTGAATTATACAGAAAGCTGTTAGAAGTGACTCATTGAACAAAGAGTTACATACATACATATGTGAAGTAGCCAACCATATAAACCTTTATAAAACACTCAAAATAACAATCTACAAATAAAAAGCACTATTTTAAAGCAATAAATTGCAGCTAAAACTTTAATTTATAACAAGAAAATTAGACTAGAACCGTTTCACCACATAGCAAGATTATATTCCTTAGGTGGTTATTTGTGTAATTCGATCTGCTTATGACTTTTGCTTATTAAGAGTTTTGTGCAATATTTGTGTTTAGTAAACCTATCGACTCTGCCCGCGGACATCAGCCTAAACACATTTATACGGGAGCATGCCGGTCTCACTGGCACCAAGTTCATGTGCCAAGAGGGCGGCTGCGGCGTCTGCGTTTGCGCCCTGAGTGGCATCAATCCGGCGACAGGTGAGCTCAGCACTTGGGCGGTCAACTCCTGTCTGACGCTGCTAAACAGCTGTCTGGGTCTGCTGGTTACCACATCTGAGGGTCTGGGCAACAAGCGCAAGGGCTACCATGCCATTCAGCAGCGTCTGGCCAAGATGAATGGCACCCAATGTGGCTACTGCTCGCCGGGAATTGTGATGAATATGTATGCGCTGCTCAAGTCACAGAATGGTAAAGTGACCATGGCTGAGGTGGAGAATGCATTTGGCGGCAACATTTGCCGCTGCACCGGCTATCGTCCCATACTGGATGCCATGAAGTCCTTTGCTGTGGACAGCGATATTGTGGTGCCAGCGGAGTGTGCGGACATTGAGGATCTAAGCGGAAAGAAGTGCCCCAAAACGGGGGAACTCTGCGCCGGCAGCTGCAAGAAGAGTCAGCCGAAAGGCGTTCAGCTTTATGCCGATGGCAGTCGCTGGTCCTGGCCACAGACCCTACCGCAGCTCTTCGAGGCACTCCAGGATGCCGACAAGGAGAAGCTGCCCTATATGCTCGTGGCGGGAAATACGGCGCATGGCATCTATAGGCGCAGTGCAGAGATCAAGGCCTTTATTGATGTACGTGCTCTGGCGGAGCTGAGGAGCTATAGCTTAACTGATAACAGCCTCATCCTGGGCGGCAATCTGAGCCTCACTGAGACAATGGACATCTGCCGCAAGCTGGAGCAGACCACTGGGTTTGAGTACCTGTCCCAGGTGTGGCAGCACTTGGACTGGATTGCCAATGTGCCCGTGCGCAATGTAAGTCCTGAATACCTTCAGTTTAATGCAACATATATCTTTCCATCCGTCAGATTAGACATTGTTTAATAACCTAGTTACGACACTTACAGCTCGACCATTTTTGAAAAACATACTTCGATAAATGAAAACCTTACAGACTTCGGCGCTCCGAAGTTAGCATATCCTTGCAGTCGGCTAATATATTGAACAATGAATAAATCAACATTTCAGACCGATGGTTCCTACGGCAGCTATATGCTGCAGTCCGATCCGGCAAACCAAGTACCAAGTTTCATCAAGATAACTTTCAAATTGAGAGACTAGTTTGCGTTGAAACAGGCGGAGGACAGGCGGACAAAGATATATCGAATCGTCTTGTCGTCCTGATCAAGAATATATATACTTTATGGGGTCGGATATGTTTCCTTCTATGCAATGCAAACTTGTGACTAAGCAGGTGAGATAAAGAGTGGGAATGTGCAAGCAATAGGAGATAGTATCACTTCCCGGAGATAAACTGTTAGTGAAGATTTTGGTAAGGGAAGATAGAGTTCCGACGAGAATACGTGGAAAATGCTGTTACAATCATACAGACATAACGAAATGTATTGGTTAAATAATAAACAAACGTCGTTTTCGATTTATTCCGCTCTAATATAATCTCATAAGAGTAAAGCAGCCAAAAGTATGCCATCAAAAAACTCATTCACATAAGCATACGAATTTTTGAAATTGTTGTCACTACAATTCTCAAACGGGTTAAGCACAGACTGGTTCACATGCCTGGCTGCAGCCCTTTACAGTTAGCAGAGCTCTAAAGGAGTTGCTCCTTGTTGCTCTGCTTATTTTTATTTAAATCTTTATTTACATTGTCAGTCATTGAAGTCAGAATGGGAAAAGGAACCTGAGCGGAAGTGTTATTACTAGTCATCTGCTTACAATCTTTCTGAATTTTTTTTTAAAAACCGCTGTCTATCTTTTTAATGTATGCACATATGGCATAATTTTTGTATTACTATTTGGATTCTAAAGACGAAGCAAGGTGAAATTATAATATATATATATCATACACATGTGGCATCGTCTCTTTAGCTTATATTCGTCTGTATAAAATTGTGTAGACAATTTTTTTTGAGATCAGATCTCTGTTCAGTTGAGGAAACAGATTTATACTTCAAGAATGCTTTAAACGCATAGCTTAATCTCTACAGTTCAATTCAATTGAGATCTTATAATGCATAAATATAATGTACAAGATTACATTTTTTTTTTGTTTATATTGGTTATTGGAACCTTTACTAGCTTCCTTTACCTAATTTTTAAGAATTTACACTCTTGCTAGTCTTATATTCTATAAGTTTATGTTACTGTCACTGTCACTTTAAATGCGGGTTGAACATTTTATTCATATTCTACCAGGTATCGGTGTCCTGCGACGTGATCCAAAATGTCTCCTTGAAGGTAGAGTCCTTGGCATACGTCTCTTCTCAGGGTGTAACTCACACTGACACACTTTGAGTGATTAAGTCCGATGTTCCATCTTCGACACCACTTTCCAATCCATCTCAAATATTCCTGCATTGTGTCTGTAACGGTATATACACAGGAATCCCTTGATCTTGTCGGCAATTTGAGAATGTTAATCGGACGCTTCCTTGAGAAAGACCTGCACTAATAGCTCTTGTTTCAGATACTACTCCCTCTTGTATTACCGCAAATGTCCTTCCAGTCAGGAAGCCCGTAACTAGAAGGTAAAGTTGTGGGGAGAGCAGAGATTTTATTTTGAACAGGACACCAACATGTCAAAACCTTATAGACTGCTATTGAGCTGCTCCGGGGTTTTATGTCTTCTACGAAATCCAATCTGAAATGGCAGAATGGCCGCTTTAATTCTATCTTCCCGCAGGACTCTGCGCAGTAAGCATCTTTCAAACATTTTGGCTAATGATGAAAGCAGGCTGATCGGTCTATAGGATTCGCTGCTAGTTTGGGACTTCTCTGGCTTGTGAACCATTGTGATCTGTGACTTTTTCCATGGCACTGGAAAATGGCTAATTCTCAGAATGGAGTTGTATAGCAATACCACGAACAACAGCGCCTTCGTTGGCAGTATCTTTAAGGACTTGTTATCCACCAGATCCTCACCGGGAACTTTGAAGTTGCTCAGGCCTTTTATAATCGCTGTGACCTCCTGAATAGTAGCCGAAGTCGGAACTTCAAGCTGTAAAGGTGCTTCCAACTACTCAGCTAGATTTGTTGAGAAGGATTCAGCCCTGTCCTTGGCTGATCTTGCCCACGACCCATCTGACATTAAAAGAGCAAAGGGGGGATTGCGATTACATTGAATCTTAAATACCTTCTTTGTTTATTGTCTGGTAGTAATGATATCAATATGCACTCATATCTTATCACAAGCACTGCTTAAGCACTGTATAATCAATGTTTTCTATTAACCCAGGCCGGCACTCTGGCAGGCAACTTGTCCATCAAGCACGCTCACCCCGAGTTCCCCTCCGATGTGTACATTGTGCTGGAGGCTCTTAACGCTCAGGTCATCATTCAGGAGTCAAAGGATAAGCAGCAAACTGTGAGCTTGGACAGCTACTTGAAGCTGTCAATGCAGGGTCAAATCATTCGAGGATTTGCTCTGCCTGCCTACTCAAAGCAAAATGTACTCTTCGATTCGTATAAGGTAAGAAATGAGTGGAGTATTACTCTTAGTTTTAGCAAACTTATTGTAACAAGATATTTGGGATCCGGTCCTCTTGGGATTTTTAGGTTTGAATTTGATAATGAGCTTTGACATAAAATGCTATATCAAAATTTAAATGTTAAATTAATCATGACTCGGTTTAGATATAACATATGTAAGTAATGGTAGTAGGAAATTTGGTGCCTTGCATTCGTGGGATTTTTTAGAGCAGAATTTTAAAATGAAATGTTAGATTAATTTTAGAAGATGAACTATATACAAAATGGTATTCCTTTTAAAGATCGGAGTTTTGAGAGATTAATGGGATTTTGATATCTTAGTGGTGTACAATTTAGATTTTATATAAAAATTGTGGTTTTAAATTTAAATTCAGAATTAATCTAAAGGCTTAAAATATTTGTATTTGATACGTATACGATAAAATCCGACACTTGCGATATTTCTACTAATCTTCTTTTCCGCTCCAGATCATGCCACGTGCCCAGAATGCACATGCCTATGTTAATGCTGCATTTCTGCTGGAACTGAGCAAGGATTCGAAGGTGAAAAGTGCTCGCATTTGTTTTGGAGGCATTCGACCGGACTTTGTGCATGCGACGGCTATTGAGGAACTGCTGCTCGGACGTAATCCCTTCGACAATGCGCTGTTGGAGCAGGCTTTTGGCAAGCTATCCAAGCTGCTGCAGCCGGATGAGGTGCTGCCGGATGCATCGCCGCTTTATCGGCGCAAGTTGGCCTGCGGTCTGTTGTACAAGTTTCTTTTGAAGGCAGCCGCGGAGCGGAAGCAGGACTTAGGGAGTCGCCTTTTCAGTGGCGGGTCCTTGCTGCAGCGTCCTGTGTCGCGTGGCAAGCAGAGCTACGAGACTTTCGAGCAGCATTATCCGGTGACGAAGCCAACGGAGAAGCACGAGGGACTTATACAGTGCTCGGGTGAGGCGACCTTTGCAAATGATCTACCCACCCAGCACAATCAGGTGTGGGCAGCGTTTGTCACTGCAAAGCGAGTGGGCGCCAAGGTCAGCCAGGTGGATACGTCAGCGGCGTTGGCCTTGCCCGGCGTGGTGGCCTATGTGGATGCCAAGGATATACCCGGACCGAATTCGTTGCGGCCCAAGGCAGCGGATGATTTCTTCTTTCCAGAGGAGGAGCAGATCTTTGCCACCGGCGAAATCAAGTTCTATCATCAGCCCATTGGCTTGATACTGGCCACATCCAATGACTTGGCCCAACGTGCTGCGGAGCTGGTGGAGCTGAGCTATGTGGGAGGTGCCGAGCAGGTGTTGCCCAGCATGAAGCATGTCCTGGAGTCGGCTGCTTCCTCCGAACGCATTAAGCATCCGGTTAAGTCTATGCTGGATAAATTGGACTTACAGGTAGGGTTGAAATCACATCTCAAACCGATCTTTAACATCCGTTTCCATGCTGTTCTTTAACTTAACTTATCATCCCTACTTGCAGGAGGCATATGAGATTCAAGGCAACGGAAAACTAGACTTGGGCTTGCAATATCATTATTTTATGGAGCCGCATACGACGGTGGTGCTGCCATTTGAGGGCGGCGTGCAGCTTTACACGGCCACCCAGTGGATGGATCTTACCCAAGATGTCGTTGCCAAGGTGCTCAACTTGAGGAGCAACGAGGTCCAGGTAAAGACCCGTCGCATTGGCGGCGGCTATGGTGGCAAGGGGACCCGTTGCAATCTGGCTGCTGCAGCGGCTGCTGTGGCCGCCCATACGCTTAATCGTCCTGTGAGATTTGTGCAGTCACTGGAGTCCATTATGACAACGACTGGCAAACGCTGGTCCTTCCACTGTGACTATGATTTCTATGCACAGGCGAATGGCAGAATTGTTGGCATCAATAGTCGCTTCTATGAGGACGCTGGCTATTTGACAAGTGAATCACCCATGGGACATACGGTTTTGTTGTCCAAGAATTGCTACGAGTTCGGTGATAACTATAAGCTTGACGGGTTCATGGTCATCACGGATTCGCCCAGCAATACGGCCTGTCGTGCTCCGGGTTCTGTTGAGGGCATTGCCATGATCGAGAATATTGTTGAGCATATTGCTTTTGCCACGGGTCTCGATCCGGCGGATGTGCGCTATGCTAATATGTTGCCCGCCCATAAAATGCGCGAAATGATGCCCAGATTTTTGGAGAACACCCAATATAAGGAGCGACGTGCCGAGATTATTGCCCACAACAAGGAGCATCGTTGGCACAAGCGTGGGTTGGGCCTGTGCATCCTGGAGTATCAGATGGGCTACTTTGGACAGTATCCGGCCACGGTTTCCATTTATCACAGCGATGGCACCGTTGTCGTCGCCCATGGAGGCATCGAAATGGGTCAAGGTAAGTTCGCATGGAGCACAAATATTAGACTTGCATTTATTTTAGATAACAGGATCAAGTTTGCTTACAGAAAATAATTTCAAAGTGTTTTTAAATTTAGTCGAATATTCCTATTCATATCTCATCTTTTTACCTGTCTAATATTTTTGTTAACTCTTATTTTCCTTTTATGTATTTGTCATATTACTTGTAATTTGTATGATAAATTATATTTTATCAATCCTGCTTGTTCTGATTAGTGATCAACGCAGGGCCCAAACCATAAAGGGTCGAAAGCTGAAATATTCAGCTTGAAACTCATTAATCTTATTTTGAAAAAGTCATATTAAGTTTTTAAAATTAATTATAAGTACTAAAGAATAACATTTGCTCCGGGAAAAGCCTGAAGTATATAGTATACCTATATCTAAATTCATAAATTCTTTTAACTTTTGGTATACTCTGTTTGCTTTTTTTCTGTGAAACAGATGCTTTTAACTTTTTCCAGTGATCATGTTACATTATAGTTCCTCTTACAATATATATTCTATTGTTTTAAGGTATGAACACGAAGGTCGCTCAGATTGTGGCACATACGTTGGGCATTGCCATGGAGCAGGTTCGCATTGAGGCGAGCGATACGATTAACGGTGCCAATGCTATGGTCACTGGTGGCTCCATAGGTAGTGAAACGGTGTGCTTTGCGGTGCGTAAAGCTTGTGAGACGCTCAACTCACGTCTGGAGCCGCTCAAGGAGGAGCTGAAGCCGTCGGACTGGCAGCACCTGATCAACGAGGCATTCAATCGCAAGATCAACTTGATAGCCAGTGATCAGTGCAAGCAGGACGATATGGAGCCGTATTCGGTGTGTGCTCTGGGCCTCATCGAGGTGGAGCTGGATGTGCTAACAGGCAACTATCTGGTCAATCGGGCCGATATACTGGAGGATGCCGGCGAGAGCTTGAATCCCTACGTGGACATTGGCCAGATCGAGGGCGCTTTTATGATGGGCCTCGGCTACTGGACCAGCGAGCAGGTTGTTGTGGACCCAAAGACCGGCGAGTGCTTGACAAATCGCACCTGGAATTATAAGCCTCCTGGCGCCAAGGATATTCCCGTTGATCTACGCATCGAGATGCTGCCCAAGAGTTCCAACAAGTCGGGCTTTATGCGATCGAAGGGTGAGTTAAAAGCTTGCTATGAATATTTACACTCTGAAAAAGATATGCCCAAGAACTCAGACAACTTACAGATCTTTGGGGAAAAATGCACCTCTATAACTTAGTTCATAAAGCGAAAGGTTTTGGTTAGTCATTCAAAAAACAAGGATTATCAATTTTAAAATATCATTATCGATTTTTCTTAAGTTTTCAATTCAACAAAAAATCTTAAATTCTAGGGCCAAAGGCATTTTAGCAAATTTTTAGGATTGTTTTTTTTTTTTAATTACAAGAAGGGCTTTGCTTTTTTACTTTTCAGACCTTATTTCTTTTTAAACTATTTGTATGGATCCAAAACTAGCTATTGGGTTTCCAAACCGATTTTATAAATTCTAGGGAACATATATTTTTTGATTGAACTGGCCTTAAATTATTGCATTTTTAATGTTTACTTGTAGCTACTGGTGAGCCAGCCATTTGCGTAGCCGTTGCGGTGGCCTTTGCTCTGCAGCAGGCGCTGCAATCTGCCCGAGATGATGCCGGTCTACCCAAATCCTGGGTTACTTTGAATGCGCCCATGACGCCGGAGCTGCTCGTACTGCACGCGGGCACCGAACCAGGCCAGCTCAGGCTGAGCTAAGGACATGCCTCAATGAACTCAGCTCCTCCCTCCGTACTGAAGAACATATTAAAGACAACGCCTGAGAAGCGGCACGTGGCAACAAAAAAGAGGCGATGGGAACGCGCCGATAAGCACAAGCTGTATACTTGTATATATATATATATATATAATATGTAAATATGTAACTAGCACACACCTTGTTTTTTGTAATATGCACAATAAATTAGAAACTTATCCAAGGCAAATCCAAATGACATTCATTGTTAACTGCCCCCGGGCCTGGCCTGGGTCAACAGCTATCTTTCGAAGTGGCCAAGTGGCATTTTCTATTTTTCTCTGCTCTTCTTCTTTGCCCTTGCAGAGGGTATTAGCGTTTTATCACGAATTGTGTTACGCATTGAATGAGTCTACTTAGATTCCACAGAGTATATACGAAGTACAACATTATACATTTTAATAAATTCCTAGTGATATTTATTTATTTTAAATAAATAGAAAGAAAAGTAATTAAAGTACAAAATTATTTACATTATATACCACAAGGAATTTATTTATTTGTATTCAGCTATTATTTTAGACTTCAACACAACAATTTGAATTGTTGAATTTATTACAATTATAATTGTCTTAGTCATTTTAATATCAAAATTTTAATCAATTTGCTGTTATACATCCATCTATGAAATATCCTTAAAAAACCACCAGTTACGATTCGAATAATGTTCTTTACAATGCAACTAATATATATGTAGGTATGTAGATGTGAACAGTTGTACTTGGATATGCAAGGGTATATTTAATTCGGTCTGCCGACGAAAGCTATTCTTTCTTGTTAATGCTTAACACCTTAACACCGGCGGTGTATACCACCCCCGGACCCGTTGGCGACTTCAGGCTCTTCATTAATTTTAAAACACATTTTTGTAAGGAAATTTTATGCCACACGAAGCGTTAAGTGAATCCTGTCTAACAACGGGGGTTCAACTTCGGGGGTTGCATCGAAATTGGGGGTAGGGGTCACGGTGTGGTTCATTTGCCAGTTCAAATAGGTTTTTTTTTCGATAACACAAACTACGTTGTTAATGACGTGAACATTAATTATAATAATAATTAGACTCGAGCAAATAATATTGAATACAATTCGAATTTTCTTGTAAAGTTGAATCACACAAAGAAAAATTATTTCAATTAGAAAGTGGAAATAATTTTAATAAATATCAAATTTTATTCAAAATTTTATATAATTATTTTTTCATAAACATGCAGCTTGTCAATACTAATTTTTGGAATATTTTTTAATACTAGCAGATCGCAATAAGGTAAGATAATATCGATTGAGTTTTCTTTAAGAATATTTGATTGATTTCAATATTTAACAGTCATGCCCAAGATTATCTTTGTTATGCAGAGTCCTCGTTTTAAAAGCATACAATATTTTATTTTGATTAAGAAGACATGTCTATTATTTTAGAATTATAAAACTTATATTTTTAAAGTTTCCTATGTATTTGTGTATTTCAAAAAATGTTCTACAGAACTTCAGGAGTTAATTTTTAATAATATTGTTGTCTGTGTAAGAAGTCGCCAAGTCTATTGTGATATTTACTTGTAGTGATATAGGGATATTATTAGCTTATTGATTTTATGTTGGATATCTTTTGGGGGCTCGAGTACGAAGCGAAAGGAACCGGCAGAAACAATCGATATGTTAATATATTTTGCAGATCGTTTGCTCTTCGTATTTTAAAAGTTTTTTATTTAGCTATGTATATGTTTAAATTTGAATATGAAGATGATAACTTTTCTTTCCAAATGGTTAAAGTCTGCCGACGCCGTTGTCCCCCTTGTAGGGTGTAGGGATGAAAGCAAAGTAAATAACGAGATCACGAGAAATGGGTAAACAAAATCAGAGTACATGAAAACAAATAGTTAATGCACAGAAGCAAGGCTGAAAAAGTCGGTAAATGGGTTGGGGCGAAGGGTCATAGGCAGATGGGGCAAGCTCCGATAATCAGAGGACGCTTTCGCATATAAACTTTGCTGTCGGGGGGTCTTTCGGGAGGCTGCGCTGTTTGCATGCAAATGAAAACATTAGCGGCACACGCGCATCCGCATCCGCATCTGCTGCAGAGATACAGAGCTGCAGATACAGATACAAAGTGACATTCTGTCTGTCTGCTGGCCACGGCTTAAATATACAACATATATACATACATACATATATTTCAATTAAAATTGTACACACGAATAAATGCAAAGCCACGCCCAGCACATTAGACTAGCCACTCCCCACTCCCCACTCTCCCTCTGCCTGTCTGGCAACTGTGCAGCTTGTGTCGCGTTTGTTTATGAGCGTCTGAAGGCCAACATCAACAGACGGCCAGACAGAAGGCAGCGACGATGCCATAAAATGCCGCTGCACATGAGTCCCAAGTTCCGTGTCCCTGTCGGTGTCCGTGTCCGTGTCCGAATCGCAGACCAGGGATCAGTCCTGCCTGCTATTGGCCTAGAATGTGGAGGCACCAATGGTGGCTGCTGCCTGAGACTAGTACAAAAGGTTGAGCTGCGCTTCGAGTATTTGACATGAGAGCTGATTTTGTATAGAAAACTTGGCAATGTGACAAAATAGGTGCTACGTAAAGCTGAAGAGATAAATGTTCGTCGCTGAATTCTTTACAATGTGTAAATCTGTAGAACAACTAGGAACAACTTTAAATGTAAGTCAGTGCAGTCAGTGAAACGTTTACGAATGCACCACAAAACAGAAAGCGAAATACCAAAAGCGTTCGAGAATATTATGATATTTAAGTATATGTGGTATTAAGAAATAATGTATTATCGTAGTTCATACTCGAAATAAATAAATAAAGATTATAATTAAAACGGTAAAAAAAACTTCAGTTAGCAAAATGTATGTATTCTACCGAAATTGATTTACAATATGTTCGAGTTAAACATTAAACTTTTATTAGAAATTTTTTCAACTATATGCATTCGAATTGATTGCATGGTAAAGTTTTCCATTCCACCCCTTTTTAAACATAATATAAACTGAACTCAGAAGGATCACAATAGCGTTGCCAGACTGTCTTATATGCTCACTGAGCGCATCTGCAGCTTCAAGCTTACAATTTGGTGGAATGCAAAAGGTTTCCATTTCATGCACGTCCTGAACTTGAACTTGCAACTGTAATAATATTCTGTGGGGGGTACTCACCCAGCTAAAAAAAACTGAAACTGGGCGTTCACTTAAGCATAACTGCAAAGCTTGGGGCAGCTGCCAGTCTTTATCCACGTTTTCACGTTTCCACGTTTTCCATTCTTTTTTCGCCCATTTCCTGCACTGCAAGTGTCCTGCTGGCTGCCTTTTGTCTGTGCCATGCATTTCAAATTCTAAGCAAATTTGTCGTCTGGGAGCGTCGGGCGCTACATTTTATGAGCGTGCGCGAGATGCAGCGCCTCCGATATGGCCAGGAACCGTCTGCTCCAGTTTCTGCTGCTGCAGCTGTGGAGGGGATGAAGGGATACGTACGTCTGCCTGTGGCACACACACAAAGATGTCCTGGTGTGATTTATAGTTGGCGTTGCTGGGATAATGGCCACGTATTATAATAATGCCGCGCCAGGCGTATGCTTATCGCTGTCGAGGACGCCAACGTCAACGTCTAGACGTCCTGCGGTGCAGCCAGTTTGGTCGTCCTGGACAAGGATTATGCATCTCTCGGCAAGCATTTGCATTCGCAATTCTCTCTCTTTCTATCTCTCTCTTTCTTTCTCACTCTCTGTGTGTATTCAGTTTATTAAATAGAAAAAGCCAAAATTAAGTACATCATTTTAGTTGAGTTTCTTGTTGATTTCGTGTGTTTTGTGTGTGTTTGTGTGTGTGCGTCTGGCGCATATCCTGTGGGCAACATAATTTACAGGCGCTGCATGAAAACCGTTGTTGAATTTTACGCCGCAACGAACGTCTTCGGACTCGAATCGTGAGCCAAATACATAAAGTTTACGCAATTCCCCATGTGTGTGTATCATTTGCCCCTATCCTCTTCGACTCAATGCCAACTGTACATACAATACATACAAATACCTAACATCTATACGATTTCAAAGTCTGCATGCACATAGTTCATAATACATGTCATTAAAATTTCGTGCTAGCCGTGCATGTCCTTGCTTTGGCTTTTGTTATCCTTCGTTTCGCTCGTTATGCGCCCAGGAAAAAAATGAAAAGAAAGCAACTGCTCCCAAGTGTCTGGCCAAACAATGATAGTTTAAGTCTAGCAAACCCTGAAAATCTACCCGACCCTGAAACTAAGCGTTTAAGCTATTTTCAAGTTTATTTATTCAAATAACGAAGATTCATTCATACTCAATGGGGGAACATGTTTGTGCATATGATTAAGCACTTTCAGTATGAAGCCTGTTTTAAATATACAGAATGAAAATCATTTTGAAATACTTGAACATTAATGATAAAATATTTAAGTTGCTTTCAGATTCTAAGTCTGATCTATACGAAATACGAATATAAAGTCTGTAGCTCTTATGACTTTCAAACTATGCCCAAAAAACCACTTGTCTGGAATCGAAACAGGGACGACATATCAAAAAAAAAAATATAAACTTTTTTAAACAAATTTTTCTGTCAAAAATCACGCCAAAAGTGACAAAAAAATTGACTTGTAAAGTGCCCAAACAACGAAAAGTTCCTTATAAATGACCTTCCCAGACTTCAAACTGACACAACTTTGTCAAATCTGAACCGATTGTCAATCCCGAGGCCGTTTTGAGCATTATGCGTCATCTAGTTTAATTCCACATCTCAAGTTTATGAATTTTTGAAAAAATAAAATTTTGGATTTTTTAGGCCAAAAAAGCATAAGGGGAGACCCTTACAAATTTCGATTTTTCAAAAAATAGAATCTTGAAATTTTACGTTTAATTGATTGTGGGTGTCTCAACTAGTATAAAAAACTATATGAAAAGTGATTTTCACGTAGTTCATTTTTCTGTCAAAAATCACGCCAAAAGTGACAAAAAAATTGACTTGAAAAGTGCCCAAACAACGAAAAGTTCCTTATAAATGACCTTCCCAGACTTCAAACTGCCACAACTTTGTCAAATCTAAACCGATTTTCCATCCCGAGGCCATTTTGATCATATTTCACCATCTTGTTTAATTCCACATCTCAAAATTATGAATTTTTGAAAAAAAAAAATTTTGGATTTTTTTGGCGAAAAAAGCATAAGGGGGGACCCTTACCAATTTCGATTTTTCAAAAAATAGAATCTTGAAATTTAACGTTTAATTGATTGTGGGTGTCTCAACTAGTATAAAAAACTAAACGAAAAGTGATTTTGTCGTAATTCATTTTTCTGTCAAAAATCACGCCAAAAGTGACAAAAAAATTGACTTGAAAAGTGCCCAAACAACGAAAAGTTCCTTATAAATGACCTTCCCAGACTTCAAACTGCCACAACTTTGTCAAATCTGAACCGATTTTCCATCCCGAGGCCATTTTGATCATATTTCATCATCTAGTTTAATTCCACTTCTCAAGTTTTTGAATTTTTGAAAAAATAAAATTTTGAATTTTTTTGGCGAAAAAAGCATAAGGGGGGACCCTTACCAATTTCGATTTTTCAAAAAATAGAATCTTGAAATTTTACGTTTAATTGATTGTGGGTGTCTCAACTAGTATAAAAAACTATATGAAAAGTGATTTTCACGTAGTTCATTTTTCTGTCAAAAATCACGCCAAAAGTGACAAAAAAATTGACTTGAAAAGTGCCCAAACAACGAAAAGTTCCTTATAAATGACCTTCCCAGACTTCAAACTGACACAACTTTGTCAAATCTGAACCGATTGTCAATCCCGAGGCCGTTTTGAGCATTATGCGTCATCTAGTTTAATTCCACATCTCAAGTTTATGAATTTTTGAAAAAATAAAATTTTGGATTTTTTAGGCCAAAAAAGCATAAGGGGAGACCCTTACAAATTTCGATTTTTCAAAAAATAGAATCTTGAAATTTTACGTTTAATTGATTGTGGGTGTCTCAACTAGTATAAAAAACTATATGAAAAGTGATTTTCACGTAGTTCATTTTTCTGTCAAAAATCACGCCAAAAGTGACAAAAACATTGACTTGAAAAGTGCCCAAACAACGAAAAGTTCCTTATAAATGACCTTCCCAGACTTCAAACTGCCACAACTTTGTCAAATCTAAACCGATTTTCCATCCCGAGGCCATTTTGATCATATTTCACCATCTTGTTTAATTCCACATCTCAAAATTATGAATTTTTGAAAAAAAAAAATGTTGTATTTTTTTGGCGAAAAAAGCATAAGGGGGGACCCTTACCAATTTCGATTTTTCAAAAAATAGAATCTTGAAATTTAACGTTTAATTGATTGTGGGTGTCTCAACTAGTATAAAAAACTAAACGAAAAGTGATTTTGTCGTAATTCATTTTTCTGTCAAAAATCACGCCAAAAGTGACAAAAAAATTGACTTGAAAAGTGCCCAAACAACGAAAAGTTCCTTATAAATGACCTTCCCAGACTTCAAACTGCCACAACTTTGTCAAATCTGAACCGATTTTCCATCCCGAGGCCATTTTGATCATATTTCATCATCTAGTTTAATTCCACATCTCAAGTTTATGAATTTTTGAAAAAATAAAATTTTGAATTTTTTTGGCGAAAAAAGCATAAGGGGGGACCCTTACCAATTTCGATTTTTCAAAAAATAGAATCTTGAAATTTTACGTTTAATTGATTGTGGGTGTCTCAACTAGTATAAAAAACTATATGAAAAGTGATTTTCACGTAGTTCATTTTTCTGTCAAAAATCACGCCAAAAGTGACAAAAAAATTGACTTGAAAAGTGCCCAAACAACGAAAAGTTCCTTATAAATGACCTTCCCAGACTTCAAACTGCCACAACTTTGTGAAATCTGAACCGATTTTCCATCCCGAGGCCATTTTGATCATATTTCACCATCTAGTTTAATTCCACATCTCAAGTTTATGAATTTTTGAAAAAATAAAATTTTGATTTTTTTGGCGAAGAAAGCATAAGAATCTGCACTTACCAATTTAGATTTTTCAAAATATAGAATTTAGAAATTTTACGTTTAATTGATTGTGGGTGTCTCAACTAGTATAAAAAACTATATGAAAAGTGATTTTCACGTAGTTCATTTTTCTGTCAAAAATCACGCCAAAAGTGACAAAAAAATTGACTTGAAAAGTGCCCAAACAACGAAAAGTTCCTTATAAATGACCTTCCCAGACTTCAAACTGCCTTAACTTTGTGAAATCTGAACCGATTTTCCATCCCGAGGCCATTTTGATCATATTTCATCATCTAGTTTAATTCCACATCTCAAGTTTATGAATTTTTGAAAAAATAAAATTTTGGATTTTTTAGGCCAAAAAAGCATAAGGGGAGACCCTTACAAATTTCGATTTTTCAAAAAATAGAATCTTGAAATTTTACGTTTAATTGATTGTGGGTGTCTCAACTAGTATAAAAAACTATATGAAAAGTGATTTTCACGTAGTTCATTTTTCTGTCAAAAATCACGCCAAAAGTGACAAAAACATTGACTTGAAAAGTGCCCAAACAACGAAAAGTTCCTTATAAATGACCTTCCCAGACTTCAAACTGCCACAACTTTGTCAAATCTAAACCGATTTTCCATCCCGAGGCCATTTTGATCATATTTCACCATCTTGTTTAATTCCACATCTCAAAATTATGAATTTTTGAAAAAAAAAATGTTGTATTTTTTTGGCGAAAAAAGCATAAGGGGGGACCCTTACCAATTTCGATTTTTCAAAAAATAGAATCTTGAAATTTAACGTTTAATTGATTGTGGGTGTCTCAACTAGTATAAAAAACTAAACGAAAAGTGATTTTGTCGTAATTCATTTTTCTGTCAAAAATCACGCCAAAAGTGACAAAAAAATTGACTTGAAAAGTGCCCAAACAACGAAAAGTTCCTTATAAATGACCTTCCCAGACTTAAAACTGCCACAACTTTGTCAAATCTGAACCGATTTTCCATCCCGAGGCCATTTTGATCATATTTCATCATCTAGTTTAATTCCACATCTCAAGTTTATGAATTTTTGAAAAAATAAAATTTTGAATTTTTTTGGCGAAAAAAGCATAAGGGGGGACCCTTACCAATTTCGATTTTTCAAAAAATAGAATCTTGAAATTTTACGTTTAATTGATTGTGGGTGTCTCAACTAGTATAAAAAACTATATGAAAAGTGATTTTCACGTAGTTCATTTTTCTGTCAAAAATCACGCCAAAAGTGACAAAAAAATTGACTTGAAAAGTGCCCAAACAACGAAAAGTTCCTTATAAATGACCTTCCCAGACTTCAAACTGCCACAACTTTGTGAAATCTGAACCGATTTTCCATCCCGAGGCCATTTTGATCATATTTCATCATCTAGTTTAATTCCACATCTCAAGTTTATGAATTTTTGATAAAATAAAATTTTGGATTTTTTAGGCCAAAAAAGCATAAGGGGAGACCCTTACAAATTTCGATTTTTCAAAAAATAGAATCTTGAAATTTTACGTTTAATTGATTGTGGGTGTCTCAACTAGTATAAAAAACTATATGAAAAGTGATTTTCACGTAGTTCATTTTTCTGTCAAAAATCACGCCAAAAGTGACAAAAACATTGACTTGAAAAGTGCCCAAACAACGAAAAGTTCCTTATAAATGACCTTCCCAGACTTCAAACTGCCACAACTTTGTCAAATCTAAACCGATTTTCCATCCCGAGGCCATTTTGATCATATTTCACCATCTTGTTTAATTCCACATCTCAAAATTATGAATTTTTGAAAAAAAAAAATGTTGTATTTTTTTGGCGAAAAAAGCATAAGGGGGGACCCTTACCAATTTCGATTTTTCAAAAAATAGAATCTTGAAATTTTACGTTTAATTGATTGTGGGTGTCTCAACTAGTATAAAAAACTATATGAAAAGTGATTTTCACGTAGTTCATTTTTCTGTCAAAAATCACGCCAAAAGTGACAAAAAAATTGACTTGAAAAGTGCCCAAACAACGAAAAGTTCCTTATAAATGACCTTCCCAGACTTCAAACTGCCACAACTTTGTGAAATCTGAACCGATTTTCCATCCCGAGGCCATTTTGATCATATTTCACCATCTAGTTTAATTCCACATCTCAAGTTTATGAATTTTTGAAAAAATAAAATTTTGATTTTTTTGGCGAAGAAAGCATAAGAATCTGCACTTACCAATTTAGATTTTTCAAAATATAGAATTTAGAAATTTTACGTTTGATTGATTGTGGGTGTCTCAATTAGTATAAACAGGTAAGAGTGCTCTAGCCGAGAGTGCCCGACTAGGAGATACCCAGAACCCAGTTCTCACATTCATAATTCTATACCTGCATTCATACATAGATGCAATTGTTTTGCTTCTTCTTCTCCCATTGGCCTCAAACTATGTTGGATTGATCCGTAATCAACTTCTTTGCTTATTGTCTGATCATAATGAAATTTGTAGGACATAAAGATGGCATATAATTGTGAGACTATGTGAATTTCGAAGGTCTACCTTTAAAAATACGTATTTTTGGATTTCTGGGTGATTGGGGGGAAGTATCCAAAAAGTGAAATATTTGTAACATTAGTATGCTATAGGATTATCGATTACTTTTGAGCAGTTTGAGATACCGAAAAAATTATGAGTTTTTATTGAGCCTTCAGTACGAAAAGTGAAATTCAAATAAGAAGTCTCAAGCTTATATGACTTTCAAGTTTTGCACGAAAAACACTGGTCTGGAATCGAAATTTATCGATAACTTTTGAACGGGACGAGATATTGGCAAAAAAATGGAAAGTCTTGTATTGTCCCGGCACTACGAGAACTTATATTTCAAATATGAAGGGTCTAGCTTTTATTGTCTCTGAGAAACGCGCGTTCATACAGACGGACAGATATAAGATATATTCGTCCGATTTTGATGAATTTTTGTGAGCTTGCTTTAATAATGCTAAAACTTATAATTGGTAAGTTTGATCTTTTCTATGGCAGCTATATGCTATAGTGGTCTGATCCGACATATTATCTGAAATAAGCATCTGTGCCAAGTTTCATTAGCATAGCTTCAAAATTGAGAGACTAGTTTGCGTAGAAACAGACAGACGGGCGGGCGGACGGACAGACGAACAAATGTATATCGACTCGTCTTGTCGTCACGAATATATATATATATACTTTATGGGGTCGCAAATGTTTCCTTCTGTTCGTTGCAAACTTCTAGCCAAAATTATAATACTTTTTGCAAGGGTATGAAAATCAAATATAGTATTGAGACAACACGGTACAAAATCAATTTTAAAAACAAAAATCCGAAATTGTATTTGGCTTTATATATTTTGAAGAATATTTATAAAAACTTATAATTCGCAAGTTGATAAAAATTAAATATTCCAATTCAAGGGTAAGCAATCCAGTTCAGTCATACTCTTGTCAGCGATTGAAAAGATCACTTTATTGTGTTCAAATTTTAAGGGTGCCATGCCAAGACCATTGCAGACTGATGTATCCGATTTGACGCTGTACAGGGGCTTAGTGGTAGGCCCAAAGTCAATCTGTTGCCAAGGAAGTGCTGCATTGTATCTTGGCCATGTATCTACAAACATTGCTAGCATTACAGTATAAATTTAGGTAAAATAATATATCTTGACTTACCCACTGCTAAAGAGTTGATGGCCCAAGCGAGCTGCTGATTCAAAGTTGGTTCGTGCGACATAATCTTTTTCACAATTTAATATTATTTTAAAGAATTTAAAAAGTAACCAACAATGAAACCTGCTTGAGAATAATTCAGTTCAACTTCTGAACAGCAACTGATGCTTTGCTGAAAAATACTTCTCACTGTTATTGATTTTCTCACAGTAAAAGCAAAGCCTAGTAGGTTTATTTATTCTTACAGACAATAAGTATTGTAGTTAAGGCTGCTTGCACATTGGCAAGCAATTGGTTCTGCGATGCAGTTTAATTAAATTTAAGTCCAAATGGGACTTAATAACCAGTCTCCACATTCATTATTAACAAAAAATTCAATTTTCGATTTTTCAATAACAAATCCGTTTTGGGCAACCTGATGGAGCAGGCGAAAAGGACGATACACGACGTGCTCCTCCTGCACCAGGGCCAGACAAATGACATGGATAAGCGACAGCTACGAATCCAAACAGTGGCAAAGGCAACGGCTACGGCAAAGGACAAAAGGGACGACAACGGCCGTAACTCAATCTGCAAATATGCAAAAAGGAATAACCAACCAGACGCACTGCCGCAGGACAATGATAGCGGGATTCGCGTACGAAAAAATTCGTGGCTATTTGGTATACCCTACATTCGGAGCGAAACGTGCATATTAGACTGTTAAGTTATTTTGTTGGTATATACATAATTATACATTTTACATATTATATTATTTTATTGATTTAAATCAATTGAATTCAAACAATATTTTTACTTACCTCTTTGGTGACTTTATTGATTTCAATTACTATATTTTTATTGACTTAAATCAATTAAAGAGTTCAATGATCTACATTCAAATTTGCTAGAATATTTTTTTTTTTATTGCCGTAATGTTGACTTTTTTAATTTCAAAAACTATCACGCACAGACTTATGTAACAAATACATATTTTTGTATTCACATCTTTGGTCAGTTTGTTTGCTTCTTAAAAAAGTGTTTATGTATATTAAATGTTACTTGTATAAACTCAATATAAAAACAAAAGCATATATATTTAATTTCATTGTGGTCAAGTCTCTTGTCACTTTATTTGAAACTTTATTTGTGATTGTATATAAGTATAGTTATTTTGATCAAGTTTAATTCGTATAATTATTTAAAATTAAAATTCTTGCTTAATTAGAGCTTCATTAATATATTATTAATTCATATATTACACAGCATTAGCATGTCCATTGTATGCTGAGCTGTAGAGTTTTTGCACTTTCTCTTTTCTTTGGGATTTAAGTAAATTAAAAAAATAAAATGTACGTTGAAAGTTGCAGGTCGCATCTTTTGGGCTGGCCAATAATTAAATCAATTTAATGCAGGCGTCACAGACGGCACACAATTTTCACCAAGTTCCGTTGACACTCTCCCTTTGCCCATTTTCTGCTTCTTTTTTTTTGTTGAACGGCACTCATCACACAATCCACAACGCCCGCAATCCACAGAAAATAAAAATGAAATCAATTATGTTGAAACTTTTTGAGCGGTCTTACCGCCGGCTATGTTGTAATTAATACGAAATGCTATGGCCATGGCACAGGCCGACGAGACTTGCAGCTCCCAGATCCCAGCTTTCAGCTCCCTTCTCCCTTCCGAGCGATACCATCCAGCACTCATCACGAACAGAGCTGCCACGAGCCCAGGGCATGCCAAAAGTTGAGTACTTGCCCCAAACTCAATTTGAGAAAAATTTCATTTACGATTGCAATCGCCATCACCATCACCATTGCCGTCCCCCGTCACCTTCTCCATTAGAGTTGAGCAATATCGGCGTAACTGTGACTCTAAAATATCTGTGTCTGAGCATCGAAACCAACTATGTCACAATACCGATAATAACAATTTTTCACATAACTGAAATTAATACAAAACCAATAATTGTATATGTCGTACAGTACTATTATTAGTTTTTCATATAATAACTTAGTTTTGGGCCAATTCCAAGTTATATGTGTAGATTATTGAGTTCTCTAACTAAATAGTTTAATTTATTTTTGTATCAGATGGGGATTTGAGCTAGAAATAAAAAATAAATAAAATCATATTTAATATTTAAAGGTTTTTTTTTGGAACTACCAAACGTGATCCAAACTTCTGATGGCAAGGGTGGGTAAAAATATGCCATATACAGCTAAACCTGTGACAGTGACTGTGACTGAAAATATCGCTCATCACTGTTCATTGCTTATAGCGCCGTGTGAGTGGACAGTTGGTGCCTGGCCGGGTCTGGTCTGTCGGGCTCTGCTCTGCTCTGCTCTGCTCTGCTCTGCTCTGCTCTCTGTTCTACACGGAACTGAGGCCTGTGCCAATTGTTGTGTTTATTAATTTAATTTGACAGTCGCGATAGCGACTGTGGCACCACGTACGACGCGTCCTACGAATCGCTGCTGCCTCGAGGCATCTTTGCAGCAGCTGTGGCCAGTTGCGGTTTCGCATTGGACACTTTTCACTTTTGCGGGTTTTTGTGGTGGTTAACCAAAATGTGCTGATTTGATAAGAGATGATTCACAATTTAAGTTGGCTATTTAATTTTGGGTGTGCAGCTTACAGAATTCCGTGAATGCTGGTTAGCTAGTTAAATACCTGGAATTCATTGAGTACATTTAAGTAGTGCCTAATCAAGTCTTGTGAAAACATGTAATATTATATTTATATATCTTCTTTACATACACTTAAAACATTTCATAAATATAGAAAATATGTATGTATAGAGTATACATAGCCAAACATATTTACAGCTTAAGCAGCTTAATGCAGGTAATATTACAAAAGCGGCTAGCAAGAATCGACTAAATATATATGCTATTATTCTCCTCTCTTCTTTATTCATTCCGAAAGTCACTAAGGTATTAAAAATATTTGTGAATCTTTATGTTTAATATTTGTTCGTAAGAATTGTGAATAGATAAACACCTCTCACCCATATGTAAAAAAGTAGCTTCCTTATTTTATCCATAATAATACTTTTAATTCTTTTTGCTTTCTTTAATGTCATGGTCTAATGATATACTCCCTTGAGACTATCCAATCAAATTGGATTGCTTCCTTCATCTATCGCAATCACAATTCTAGTGCACAACGCAAAAGCACGTGCCGTTGATTTCACTTCCACGTATTCGTTTGCTAATCAAATGCTAAGTGTATATTCATAATCACGCAATCCCAAGAGCCAGCGGATCATTGATTTGCCTCGCAGAGTCATTCACAAGAACTGTTTAATAAATTAACAGAGACAGACACAGATACAGAAAATGCAAGGGACACTTAAATACCCTTACTTGTTATCCACAACCTAACAGTTAAGTTCTTATGGAATACGATCTTGATCACGATTCGTAGCAAATTCAGCAGCATTATCTAATTACTAATCAATGAAAATGAAGTATGTCTTTTTTAAGTAAATCTATTCGATCCAGCATTGTGTGTCTTAAAGGATTTGAAAACGCTAATCAAACAAAACAATGAATTAAAATACAAAAATAAACATAATAAATTTTAAATAAAAAAAATTCTACATCAAACACATATTGTTTATTTGTATTATGCTATTTTTGCGACGTCACATTTAATGTGGTATGATTGCTAAATCATATGTGTTGCCTATCGATATATTGATGTAAGTAATCGATAACATATGTTACGAAGAAACAGATCTCTCTGTTGAGAACCAGATGCTTTATTATGGGTTTACCAATGTGTTTAAAGAGGGGACAAAGTTGACAGCAAATGCTGAGGGACTCTGGCAAAAGAAGTGTATGGCGTGCAATTTGTAGCAAATTTGCAATGCATTTAGCATTGATTGGTCGGCTTTGAGGTAGGTAGATACCCAGATACAAGATACCAGTTAGCAGTTTACCAGTTGGCCAGATAGGTGGCTGGCCAAGTCATAAAGTCAGGGCCAACACTTTTAGTTAACAGCGCATGTGGCTGGGGCATTTGTCAACGGCAGCCGACGTGTCGGCAACTTCAACGCCAACGCAAAACACGTCAACGGCGACACGTTTCAAATGTTGAGCCTCCCCACCCCTCCCCACCCCTTACCACGCCTCACCCAGCCTGCCTCCGGCCCGTGCACCTGCGTGGCGCCCACCTTTTGTGCAGTTGTGAAAAAACTATAAACAATTTATGCGTTTGGGATGTCTACTTCGCAACTTCCCTAGCACTATCTCTGCTCTGCAGCTCTCCTCACGCCCCAAGCTGCAACCGGCAACATGCAGCGCATGCCAAGCGCCTTTGCATTTGCTGTCAATTGTGGCAGCAACTGTGGTTGGGGCAACATGCTGCAGGGATTGTCACACATCACAAAATGTTGGTGTTTATATTTAATAATTTATACAAATTAAATCTATTGAGCCAAAATTCAAATTAAATACAATTTGACTAAACAAAATCTAAAGTTTTCGATTCGAACTTATAAAATATTTGAATTCAAAACTAAATAACTACACTGTTAACAATTTTAATATTTACAAGAATTATTGTTCAATAGAATTTGGAATCGAACTTAGGGTATTATTTGTTTTTCTTGTATTATGCGAGTCTGAATATATTATTAGATAAATTGCAGCCAATTTAAGTGTTATATTTAATACACACTGTATTTTGTACTTTTTAATAACTTAATATTTTAGTTATTATTTTGCACAGCTTCCTGCAATTTTATATACATATATATATAAGAAATTTATAAAATTAAATAAATTCCCAGTGGTATTAAATGTAAAAACTATTTTATTCAATTTGACTATTTAAAAATTGTTTGCTGTGCAGAGAAAGAGAGGTGAGCTGGAGGAGGAGCCAGAGGGAAAGAAAAGTGAGTCGTATTGGATTACAGCTGCCTTAGGACACGATGATTGCGGGGGGAGAGGAGGGAGGACAGCTGGCAACATTGTGAACTAGTTTTTGATTTGTCTGCACTGCTCAACTTTGTTGTACATTGTTGCACTTGAACTTATGCCCCACGGTTATTTTCGGGGCTAATTATTCGCCAGGCACTCTTGGGCAACTTTGTTTGCGCCGCTCGTATAATTTACAAAATTTGCAAACAACAACAATAGCAACAAGCAGAACAACAGCAACAGCAGCAGCAGCAGCTACGACCCTCGTTGAAAGTTTAACAAGTGTTAACTTTGCCATTTTCATTCTCATTCGCATTTTCATTTTCATTTCTTTGGTTTTATTCATTTTGCCAGATAAGCGCCAAAGCGCAACGAGCGCAACGAAAAATACAAAAGAGCTAACGGGTGCTTGTGGTGGGCGGAGGGGGGGGGGGAGGGGTGGATGTGCGATTTGTGGCAGCTGCTGTTGCTGTAGTAAGCAACTTGAGCCAAATAATTTTAAATGACCGCAAGTGTGTAATTAAAGAGCAGTGCATAATAACAAAAACAAAAACATCAGCAACTACAGCAATTACAAATAAAAGTTAAAACATTCAACTTGATTTTTTTTATTTTTTTTTTGCCACTCTAAATTTTTCTGCATGGTTGTTGGCTAAGCATTTCAATTGGAATACATATTATACACCCATAACTATACTCTTAGGCTATACTTAAACTATACCTTTATGAGTATCAAGTACAAAATGATTAAAAAGTTTTTGTTTATATTTTACATTTTTGTAAAAATATGTTATAATGCCTATTGTTCTATTATAATTATAATTCTAATTTTAAGTTAAAATATTTAAAATAAAAATTTATAAATAAATTAAATATATAATATAATAACTAACATATAACCTTATATCATTTTTTTATAGTGAGAAGAAAAGCAAATTTTTATTGGCGCGCTTAAAATATACATGGATAATTTCCTACACAAATATAAACACTGTCATCAAAAATAACTATTGTATAGATTATAATCGAATTTAGTTAAACTTTAATTTTTATTTTTCTCTTCATGGCTTTTGACTGATGAAAAAAATATATTTATAAATAAATAAACATACAAAAACTGCACTTATAAACTCAATAAAAACACAAACAATCACACAATTTGCAACATTTAATTATTTGCATTTATTTGCTGAATTCGGATTTCATATTTCATGTATTCAAATTTGTTTTGTCCATTTTTACCACCTGCCTCCCTTTTCCAACCACACAATTCCGTTTCTATATGAGTTCATGCAACTTCCGTTTTGCTGCTGTGGCAGCTTCCGCTGGGCACAACTCAAATCCAGAATGGAAAAATAAAACTGGGTGGCAACGCTTGTGATCCATTTGACTCGCGGATTTGCCCAAGAGTCCACGTTTCATGTGTATTTAAAATCGTTAAAAATAATCTGCAAATTGTGAATTTTTAATGCATTTCCATGTCTGCGGCGGTATTGTTCGCTGTTCTTTCACAGCCCCCCAGAAGGCGTGGCCCCGGGGCAATAATGCTGTCTGATGGGCGAGTCGCCGTCTGGTCATCATCAGCAGGAATTGCAGCAGGAGCAGGAGCTGGAGCTGGAGCTGGAACTGGAACTGGAGCTGGCATTGTGCTACTCGGCGTCGTCATCATCATTTGCATTTATTGTTTTTGTGCCTTTGTGTGCGAAAAGTGATCAGCGATTGCCTAGCACTTGCCACAGAGGCGAACAATGCTATATGCCAGCTCTGTATATATTTATCTGTATATATACATATACATACATATGTATATGCCACACGCAGAGCGCGTTGCATGGCCCATTGCGTCGCCTGTTGTGCATTGATTGTACAACGGAAGTGTTGTGGCGGAATTAAAATAAATAAATGCATTGCATTTCCACTGGGAACTCTCGGCAGTTGCATTGCGACCAGGCGGGGTAGGCGTGGCTTGTTGCTTCATTTGTTGCACATTAAACAATGCCACAAATGAGTCGCTCTTTAAATCGTTTCATTAAATAGCAACAAAAAATTAATCCAAAGAAGTGTTCAATATGCCCCCAAGAGCGACAGAGATTTTAAAACATAATATATTTTATACAATTTGATTGGTTAAATAAATATTTAATTAGTTTCGTTTGAAATCAAATATATGCTCATTCAACAGACACTCATAATGCAATCTAAAAAGCAAGTTAAAATTGTTGCGAAAGAGTTGGTGATATAAATTTATCCAATCTTTTTTCAGATATATAAATGAATTTTGGCATTCATTTGATCTCTCGAAAGTTATTAAATTTGCAACTTGAATCCCCCAAAATATATTCGGATTGTTGTCACAATGCATTCGATTTTCAGAAGAGAACAAATTTAAAATATACTTTTTTAACAAATACTTTTTTCATTTTCTTTTTATTTTTTTTAACAATTATTTACATATTTTTAAAATATGTGATTTGAAAATCAACTTTTATTGATTTTATAAAGATTTAACTCAAGCAATATTTAAATGGTTTCCTTCTTAAAATTGCATTAATTTTATATAAACTTGTAACAAGTTTAAGTCAATGATTATTTTTCACAAATAATATTCCTGATGTCCCTTAAAAGTATGCTACAAAAGTTGGAGGCAAACGTTTCGAAATACAAGGCTTATTGATTTTATACAAATTTAGCTCAGGTTTGCGCCTCATTTAAACAAGAAGACATATGTGTATTTTGCAGCCGCCTAGCGTACTATTAGTTCAAGCAACTCACACCCCAAAACCAGAAACCAGAAACGAATCAAATCGCTGGTCGCTTTGAAGTCTCATTAGTGGCGCGGTTGCCAGGTGATGAAGACAACAACAAGAAGGCCAAGCAGGGAGTTACAAAAGATACATTTCCACCGATGGATGCACAACACACACACACACACACACACAAACACACAAGTATTTGATAGGCACGTTAGGCCACGCATCCCGTAACTGTATCGATATCTTAGAACAGGTACACGTGATTCTCCTCAGGTCTGCATTACGAATATCCACACTTAATATGATACTTTTGCTGTTTGTCTTGGGGCATATTATCGCTGAAATGAGCTTGTGGGTTACCCTGGTTTTTTGTTGGTATCATATAACCTATTAAGGACATTCGGGGTAATTGATTGACAGTGCCTCATTATAGCTTTAAGCTGCATCTCCCACAAACACCGCCTGCTGGGCACTTGAATTATGACAGCACTTAATGGTTAAATTAATTACCATAAATATGACATTGGCAGGAAAGAGACAAAGAGAGCAAGAGAGAGACAGAGACAGACAGAAAAGTATGTACGTCGACGAATGGAACTTTTGGCTGCCATGATATGGCCGGAATATACGCATATACTTCACTGAAGTGTTGCGGTGGCACTTGCGATAATTAAGAGTTGAATATATGTACATACTATTTGCATATTGGCAATTAAATGTTTGGTCTGAGCCTTAAATTGATATTAATGCATATATAAATATCGACATATATATATCGTATGGGTATGGAGAGTCAAAATAGGGTACTTCCAACTGATTGTTTGGACCTAACTACTGACTTCTCCACATCCTATGAAATAGCCAACTAACAGAGTGTCTTCTTGGAGATTGAGATTAAAATACTTGGCAGTTTAAATGAGTGTTCACTGTCAAATGGAACAGATATATATATATATATATATATATATTTAATTGTATGTGTATGGGTTGCTCAAAAATAAATAATAAATATTAAGATCTCACTGGTTAAGCTATTAAATCTATGCTAAATATGTTAAACAAATGTTAAATATAAAACTACTCAGTGTGATATTGATTTGTAGCTGCCAAACTTTCATTACAAATAATGCATGTATAATATATAGCATAACTATATATACCAGCTAACTATGAAAAAACTGTGAGCTGAAACTATCTTTAATTTAAAACAAAATATGTCTGTAGTATTTATTTTCTGCATTTATTCTTATTCAACTTTGGGATCTACTAGCTGAGAGTTAAGTTGCGCATTTCCTGATTTGCTGAGAGCACTCCATCAAATTTGTATACAACTGGCCGCAAGGGCTTTCGTCTATAAATACCCATAACAAATTTCTTACCTCAACAACAATTACAACTTTTTTCCTTCCCAATTTTTTTTTATATATATATATATATTATTTTTTTTTTTTGGGTAGTTTTGTTTTGTTGGTTGGAGCAAAAGTTTTTCACACACCAACAAACAAAGTTTTCAATGTTGCCGCATATTAAACAAAATGTATACACACACTTATATGTATATACATAGATATATAAGCTTATATTTACTATATAAATACACATGTATATAGTACAGAAAGAAACGCTTTGAATTTTTGGCTAACTTGTGCATTTTTGGGTCTAAAAGTTGTGTTGTATTTTTTGCAACATGCGCAAAATGCGATTATTGTTGTTGTTGTAGCTGTAATTTCGGATGTTTTTGTTGTTGCGAGGAGTCTCGGCATTTACTTTAATGCGCAGACAAAGTGGCAAGAAAACTTTACGAGCCAGAGCAGTCCAGCAGCCCCAGCCGCAATCTAATAAAGCAGGTACAACATTTCGGATAGTACCTAAAACCCAACTTTTACTATGGCTAATAGTGCCGCATAAACTTGCCACAGGTTGGCAGCGCCTAGTTTTTTTACTTTCTCTATACCCTGTTGCCATAAAAATGGGCACATAAGAGGCAGATGTTAACTTTTACTGTAAATAATATGTATAATTGATCAGCATCTATATAAAAGTGATATTTTATCTGCAATGTATAAAAGCTCAGGAACATAAACAAATATATTGAATATGTTTGTATCCGTTAAATTTAATAAAAATCAGGAAATGGAAACAAAAAAGTCTCTCGAAACTATTTTACTTTTTGATCCCACATTTATTTGCAAATTGATACATCTGGGCAGCTTATGTTTCATTCAAAAGTAGCCATATAAAATATCATCTTAAAAGGGTATCTGCAGTTCGCGCACACCCTCCTTGTTCTATTTTCTTCGTTTGCATGGAGCGCTTGAATATAACTTTGTGGTTGGCTTTTATGAGCAAGTTTTTGGCCATGGCTTCAACACGAAAATTATGAAAGTCGGCCCAACAAATTTGGGAGTGTGCGTGACTCCTCGGGGTCACATTAACATGTATTTGTGCTAAAAGTGTTATTAGATTTTAGTTTCAAGTCAAGTGTAGCTGTTCATATCACACACCCCACACCCCACACCCAAAACCATCCTCCTAGATGCCTATGCTGGCCTTGGGGCGTGACTCACATGTTTTGCCGTCTGTCCAAATGCAAGTCCTTGGCCAAGTCATCATGTTTGCGACTGGGCCCAGCCTGCAGTAAAGTTTTATTCGACCAACATAAAGCAAAAGTGCTTTCGAGTTGACTTAACATATTGCCAGCTTTATGACACTGACAATCTGCATTGAGAACGGGGGAAAACATAGTTGAGCTGAGGGTAGCCAAAGTCTTATAAAATAAAGTTTAAAGTGTGCCAACACTTAACATGGCGATAAAGATAACAGTCCCAAGAATTCTTGTACAGTTTATACAGAGACTATGTAGGAACTATGCTTTGTAGTGCACTTAAGAAATGCTGCGCATATTTATTGTAAAAAGAAACTGGAGACACTAGAATAAAATATTGATATATAAAAAACTATTGATAAAAACAACTGAAAACATCAATTCTTATTTCGATATTTAAAATAAGATTTCGTATAAAATATAATTTATTTGGATTATTTATCAATGTTTTTTAAACAACCAAACTATTTTAAATTTATAAAATTAGTTTATGTTTCTTCCAACATTTATTGAATTATTAATTTTGCTTTGAATCCACAATGCAACTTTTGTAATAATGTCCATATAAAATAAATTAAAGTTCAAATGCGTGGTTGCCTTTATCCCATAAACTCATTTCGTTCATTTCAATGACAACACAAACAAATTTCCGTCAAAGCAACCGCCAAGCAACCAATTTTAATTGCAAACTAAAAAGTTCAGCTCAGCCCCAAATGTCAATCATAAACAGAGTTATTTCTGGGGCCACTGTCTGCCAGTTCGAAAAGTAATTTTAAGCACTGAAATTAAAAACATCAGCAGAAAAATGAAAAGGAAAAAAGAAAATAAAAAGTAGAATTCGAAATCGATGCGTTGACATTCAGCCAAATGGCTAGACTTTGGCCCTGAAGTGGACAGTTGAATCAATGCCAAAGGACAACGGCCGGCAATGGAGGCAGTCGGCTCCATTTTTCAGCACTTTTTTGTCGCATCGACACGTCAGTGTCATTAAAAACGCAAAGGAGACGATTTGAAATTAAATAAAAATGCGATTATGCGTCGTAAATAACGCAGTGCAGACAGCGACTGCAAATTGAATGGGTTTTGTTTTTCAGTTTTGATACCCATTCCTCTTGCCCATAAAATAGACTAAAATGGCTATAATAAAATTGAAACTGGCTGGAGCAGACACCGCTGACTCTTTAGACAGCATTCCATATACCAAACGAAAAAAACATATTTTTTTAAATATATTAAAATTTTTGTACAAATTTTAAGATTACTATTATTATTATGGCTTTTTGGTATTTAATATTTTGTACTTATCGCCCATATCGAGAAGATAAATATACATCAAAATTTAAGAAGTGCATCTTTGAAAGATAAGTTGAAAATATCACTGTGTTTAAGGAATTTTATCGTTTGTATTTATTAAGGGACAGCAAAAGTATGTATTTGGTGTATTAAGTTATTCAAAACATTTAAAAGATTATTCTCTGACTCTTTACAGGGTATATGCCAGATTATCAACTCTGCCTCAAATTATTCACCTGCTTTAGACAGATTATGTATACACATTTAACTTGGAACTCTCACTTGTCATTATTAGAATGCAATATCTTTATTCCATAATTTTATCAAAAATATAAACAAGACGTTAAAAATTGATAAAAAAAAAGGAAAAATTCGATATATTATATAATAACCATAATAAGACATTCTCTTTAATAAAAGCGTGATTTAATTTTTTGCTGACATATTTTTGGGTTTGCTGTTTGGTCAACAAAAGTATTAAATTATCCACGCTTAACACTGAACTGAGTTCCAGGAATCGACAGCCCCGAAATGTGTCTCTCGTCAGTGCCCAAAACTTTTTTGTATACATTTTCAATTTACCTGCTAAAGTAAATGTCGTTTGCTGTCCAGCTAATGCGTCGTATACGCAATGCGAATTATGTAGATACGTTAATAGAAAATTCGTTTGAAGTTGTTTTCACTTTAAAAGTTGACAAAATTTACATAGATTCGATGCTACGACACTTGGCAGGCGTCGACAGCTCTACTAATTAAATTAAGAGTCCTGGGCGTTTCTGGCAGGGCGTCAAGGCGTTAATAGCAACGAATTAGGACGACAGTCTTTTATGTGGAAATATTAATAGCCTGCTCCTTGTGTCCTGGTGTTGGCAATTCATGTTTACAAGTAATTAAGCAATTTGACTGGGAAACTCGCTTACTTTGATGTCATTCATAGATATGATATTTGGATATTCCTATATTATTTTACTAACATCATATTTTTCTGTTGTTGTGCTGCTTGCAGTCAAAATCTGGAGCCACTAATTTGCGCTTTCTGTCTGTCAGCATCGTCAAGTCAGCACCGTCCATCAATGTCTTTATCTCTAGAGCTTCCCAGCCATTGCTAATCCTACGGATCCAACCACATTTATCTCGACTATTCAAAATGCTTCTTCGTCTCGCTGACAGCTTTTGTGGCTTGCTGCAAAATATTTAAATGTCATTTGAAAGGCTCGCTCGGATAACGTTGCAACGTTGGTGATGAGGGGGCAGGGGGTTGCGTGTTGGGGTCGCCCCCTTAAGTCAAGCCGTCAAGCGAGGTTTGGTCTCAGCCAGCTCTGCTGAAATTGCAATAAAGTATCTACGCGCATCTGTATCTGCATCTATACGTGCACACATAACTGAGCTGCAGAATTTCGTGCATTTTGCGTTTTCTCTTTATTTTTTGCGATTCGTTTTGAACGAAGTCGCAGTTTTCCTGATTTCCTGGTAAGCACATAATGCTGAATTGCGGTTAGGTGAGTAATTGGTTTGGGTTTCAGCACCCGCCATGGCGTCAATGTGTCTGCCTCGAATAAAATGTAGCTTAAGGCGAACTCTGCTTGTTGACGGGTTCTTCTGACTGGCAGCCTTTGAAAGTCTGCATTAAATGGTTATCCTTCCATAAATCGAACACACCTTTTTACTCATAGCTTATCCTCGACTATCTTAGCTTAGTTCATGTGAAAAACTTAAACTGTACAGAAATGTGTTTATCTTTTTTGTAGATGAAAAATATTTTTGAGTCTTTTCACCTTGAAATATATTTTACAAATTATTCCATTCTATTATTGTATCATTATTCGTGCCACAATAATATTATTTAGTTGTGTACTTTTATTAAATTATTAATAAATTAAATAATGTTTAAAAGTTGAAATCTTACAATTTGTATTTCTAATTAAATGGGACTCAAAATTAGTATAATTCATTATGTTTTTTGCTATCATTATCACTGGTAAGACTTCCCAGATTTAATGCCAGAATACATTTTAAATTCTTTTTTTCGGTTTTCGGTAAGTTATTTATATAAATTAATAAATTTTATAAGCTTCAATTATTATTTGTAATTAAAGGCTGTAATAGCTATTGTAGACAGGACTTCCTCGAGGGATTTGAATGGGGATCTCGTTAGAGTGCATCAATCTCGGCACTCATTAGAAGTAAATCCGCTGGCAGTGCTTGTGTACAGAGAGAGTGCATGAATGGCTGGACAGGGACATCAATCATGACAGGAAGCAGGACACTTAAGCGTACATAATACTTTAAAGCCGCTGCCAAAAATGGGCCGCAAATGTTTTGACAAAAGCATTGCCGGTTTTTGGACGCTACCAAAGTCAGATGCAAAAGCGGCAGCGATTGATTGATTGATGGATGTGATGGTTGTGATGGTTGCTATGCTGGGTTGGGTTTGGAGGGGGTGGGGGATTGATTTGTCGCGGTAAGTAGCTGGGCCGCATATGAATGCAAAATGTGTGCATGATTAATGAGTTCTTCATTAAGCTCGTTAAGGTGACAGGCGCAACTCCAAGCGGAGGCGCCACAATACCGCCTGTTGATGCTGTGTGGCACGCAGCTAAAAATGTGCGTTGCTGTTCTTGTTGCTCCCAGGGTCGCAACCCACTCGCCTCGCACCAAATTGGCAACGTTCTGCTGCCACTCACATTGACACTTGCCACTTGCCGCTTGCCGCTTGCCACACGGCGCCTCATTGATTTAGCGTCGCGATGCTGGTGGCGGGTTTGCGCCTCATGAAAAATGAAGTACAAAGCAAAGCACCCAGCAAAACAAAATCAAATATTATGCTTTGCTCAAGCAAAAAAAAATACATCTAGAAACAACAGCTATTTATGGCAGGACGAATATTAAATACCCTTGCAGACTGACATTCACCTGCTTATATATTTAATAATTAATTTATAAACAAAACTTTTATTTAGAGAGACAGTGGACACAAGAAATTTAAGTAAATATTACAGAAATTAAAGGTCTAATTATTATATAATACTAAAAAATAAATAAATATGAAATAAATATCCGAGAATGATGGTAATTTTGATAGTTTGGTAAACAAAAAGTTTTTTTTACTCGAAAAAAAGGTTTCGTGCTACTGATTGATATGGGAACCAGATGATATAGTTGTCCCATGTTTATAGTTTTTTGCCGTGATTTTAAAAGCATTATAACGATCGATACTAGCGACTTTTTTAAGAACAACAAAAAAGTGGCAGTGCAAATCAGCCGATTCAGATATAAGCACACAATATAGTTTGAAGCCTGAGAGACTAGAGCAGACACGTCTACATCAAGTCGGCTGATCAAGAATACATATGCTTTCTCGGATGACAGATATCTGCGGCAATGCATTACACATTTAACGACCGAATTGTAATACTCCCGCACAAGAGTATACAAAAGAAAAGAAAATAAAACGTTAAGAGAGAGAATTCATAAATTGGGTTAAATCCTTGGAGGATTCACCATGACAGCGCGAACAAGTGGCACGCGGGTTGTCCTGACGCTGACATGCCGCCTGCCACGGTGGTTGCTTGATTACGGCTAGCCACCCTTAGAAACCACCCGCCGGAGTTTAAAGCAGCCCTCATATAAACTTTTTGTATCCTTAGTCTTTTTTAAAGTACCGCCCGTCCTGCAGTTTCCTTTCTTGTGCAATTCACATTCGAATTGGCCAACAATGGCGCCTAATTTGCGCTTTCGGGCATTTCGTTGAGTCCCCGGTGCATTGGCTCGTGTGCCACGCCCCCCCCCCTCCCCACCCCTCCGCACCCCTCCAGCTACTGATTTCCATAATTAAATCATATGTACTTTGCATATCCGCTAACTACTCGCATTGAGCTCATTAACAGTTCGCAATCAAGCCCAGGCCAGATTGGAATCAACATCAATATCATTCCGCGATATATGCAGGACTACACAATCCTTTGTCCTTTGGGAATTTGTAAGAGGAAAATGTTAAGCAGTTCAAGTTGAGTCATCAGTGGCGAAAGCTTAAAATGTATTTAAGACTATTTTCAGTTTTACATTAATTATTTAAGAATTTCGCTATTAAAAATGTTATTAACTAAATTATTTTGTTTTCAATTCAGTTTGTAATCGATTTCGTTCAATATTTCATGACTCTGGATTTTAAGTGTCTAATCTTGTTAGCTCCATTATTTTTCTCAATCCTTTTTTAATTTGTAAGTGCAATATTATCAATAGGTTTCCAATTACCTTTGCACCTTGTCTTATGCTTTTCTCATCTGTATTTCTTACTCTTTGGCTAACTTGCTGCCGCTTACAAAGTTAAGCAAACGTTTCAAGCGAAATTTAATACATTTTTCTTAAGAGCCGCATCCACAATTAATTACAAGTTCAAAGTGCAATTGCCATTATCATTATCCTTTTAGCTAGTCAGACACGCAACAGCGCGAGTAAAAGAATGAAAAAATAGCGAGAAAATCTCAGACAGACGTTACGTAGTCCCAAATGGCTGTTGGCATCTCATAAATTTACGGATTAACTTTTAACCAATTTACAAGGGGCAACAAGCAAGCAGCTAGTTGAGGGGGGACGCGAGACGACATCGCATCATGTCCCATATTGCAAGTGTAATAAAAAGCAGCTGTGCGACACACACACAGACACACACATATGTACGCACAAAAGTCAAGTCAAGACGCAAGTGTTTGTGATAGAAAAGGACGAAACGAAGGGTGGTGGGTGGGTGGGGTCCACCTCAACAAGCATCACGTGCAGCCCACATCCGTTTCCGTTTCCGTTTGCTTGTTTTAAACTTTTGCGTGTGTGTGTGCGTGTGTAAATCAATGCAAAGGCTGGCTAAAGCAGTGTGGTCAGGGGGAGGGGGAGGGGGCGATGGCAGACAAAGTACGTTGCTTACACAAAGCTTAACAGCAGCACAGTCGGCGGTCCACGTCGCCAGCTACGCAGCCAACAGCCAGCAACCAGCAGCAGCACCCCTCCCCACCCCTCCTGCTGTGAAGCCAAAACAAAGCAGTGCATAAAAAAAACACAAGTTAAAAGATTGCAGTCAGATGTAACCGACTGCACAATACTCTGCTTCCAGTGTATTTATTTTTTTGATTAAAATGTTACTCTACGCCAATGACTTCAAAAATTTTAAGATTATTAAGATTTTATTAATTGTTGTCAAAGTCGAAAACCCTAAACGCCACTTTCCTTACCATGACTACGTAATCACACTCGGAGATTGGCGCAAAAACGAACTAATTGACCAGATATTTCTTAAAGATTACTCTAGATTGCTTGGAGATTCTGAAACATTTTATGTACTCAAGTTCTTAAAAATATATTTTTCATGCTCTTAAATTAATCGTTTTACTCTTATGTTAAAAACAAAAATACTTTGAGCTATAAGAGCATTAAGTAAAACATTAATATCGATTCTGATATCAGGAACCAATTTTATATATTTAAGATAGATGAGTTGTATAAGTGCCCAGTTTTAAATTTGTTTCATTACCAATGCTATAATATATATAATAATAATAATACATATTTAAGAATAATCAATAATGAATTGTTCTTAAAATTTTAAAAAATAATTTTATTTGAATTGAAACAGAGTTTTTTTCACAATTTACAGGCGGACATTGCACAAAGCCAATATACTCATTGTCTTTCAGTATGGGAGTATAAAAAGAAACAACAGCAAGCAGAACTGTAAAAGTAAAGCTCTTGGCGCTGTCGCATCCCACATTCAGCGACATTCAGCGACATTCAGACGAAAGATAGCCCCCCACACACACACAGCACTGCGGAGCAGCGAGAGCCACTCATTAAGCTGATTATATTGTTATCCTTTTTATGATACGTGCAATACGTGAGCGCATATGGCAGCAGCGTCAACGGCTTCTACTGTCACCCAGCCCCTTATCATGTATCCTTGCATCCTTGCTGAGCTCTTGTTGTCTTTTACAGTTCATTTTTGCAAGTGTAATTATATGGAGCAGCAAGTAAAACCCAGCCGCGTTAAACCTCATTTATGCACTGCATATGCAAAGTCCTCAAATTTATGTATTCTTCGTCTTTTTGAATTCAATGAGAGTGAAACTTTTTCGAAACTGGGGTCCTTTACAGGAAACCGAGAATATATAGTATCAATGGTATAATATGCAGTTCATTATTAAGATGTCTTTTATTATGCATTATGTATGCCAACATATTCTCTCATAACATTATTATTAATATTAACCGCTAGAAGAAGTAGCAAAATGAACTAAATATTTATTGAAATATGATATAGTCAGTAATTAAAAGATACAATAAGTGACAGTAATCAAGAGATAAGATATTAAAGAAACTATTTCTAACAAATAAAAACTAATAAATACTTTGAAAAATCGTTCTGTGCTGCGACAGTTGTCCGACATAATTTGCTAAATAGTTTTTACAGATACTAAGACAATAAATTGTAATAAACCAAATTTAAATAATTAAATACGCAAAACTTTCGTAAATTAATTAAATAGAGCACAAAAAAGTGGAAAACACGCTAAAAACAGAATGGAAATATCGTTTGTACGGACATAGGAAGAAGAGAGAAAAAATAATAATAATGATAAATAAGCAAAAAGATATATAAGTATAAACAAATGTAATTTAAATATGAATTTAAGTGAGTTCTCTGCATAAAAAGGATTCCGCTTGTCGTTGAGCATGACGACATCGTCCTGGCAGGACAACATTGCGGATACGCAACGCTCTCAAACAATGAGCCATGTAAACAGGACTGTTGCCGCTGCGGGGCAGTAATATGGCGAGTATAGGAAATGGGCTGGTGGGTGGAGAGGGGAGAGGTGACGTTCGCGCAGGCATGCAGCCAACAAAATTTTCATAATCATAATCAAAATGGCATTAACAACAAAAGCAATGCAAATACGAGTTGAAGCGACAACAGACGCGTTGCAAAATGTAACCAAAAATGCCATAATGAAATGCAAAAGCAGCGACAAAAACAACTTTCAAGTGGAAACTAAAAACAGCAAGAGCAACTGCTGAATGGGTTGATCGCCTTTGCAGATACCCTGTACTGTGTATATATTACATAAATCAGGCTTTATCTATGTATATTTATGCTTCTATTTGACTTAAGCTATACCCTGTATTCTAATCTTACTAAATATATATATATATATATATACCAAAATATATGCATTTAATAAATATCAAACTTTTGATCAAATATCCTATCCAAAAAAATAATAATAATAATATCCCCTTCTAGCCATTTCGTATCCTTGCAGGGTACTCAGTAACAACAATTTGTGGCGTCTGTGTCTGTTGCTTTGTTGTTGTGCATAATGCAGTTTCAATTTCAATTGTTGTCGCCCAAAGGATCTGCGAACAGGACACAGAAATACCCGCACCGGCCCCAGACTGCAGCTCCAGCAGCTTTCAACTTTTTGGGGCTCCTCAGCGCCCATCGTCATCATTGCCGCCAAATTATGCTAATTAGATTAAAGCATAATTTCATGCAACTTACAGCTGTGTCTGTTTGTCTCCTTTTTTGCATCCTTGTTTGCCCTGGCTGCCTTGGCGCAGTGGCGCTCATGGCATCTCCCATTGGCTGGTGCCCACAGAATGCAGACAGCTTCAGAGGATATGACAATTTGTCCCATACTGACAGCCATTATTATGCAGTCTATCGGGTCTAATAAAACGTAATCGAAATCGAACAGAGAAAGAGAGAAAGAGAGCGAGAGAGCGAGAGAGAGAGAAAGCTATTATCTAGATAGTCTGTAAAGTGAGAAATCATAAACTGAATTGTCGGTTACAAAGAAATGAAATCCAACAACATTCAAAATCAAAAATATATAAATATTTGAGTGAGAATCAAAAGTTTATGATTCAAAAAAGATATTTTGCAGACTATTGGGAAAAATCAAAAACAAACGATTTAAAAAACATTAATCAAAACTCAAAATATAAGAGACTCTATGTGTCTATATATATATCCTTTATTTATTAAAATATTATATTTGAAAATGTTCATTTGTTTGTCCTAACAAGTATTTCTTCTAAATAATATTAATATTAAATTAATTTAGGGATACAAAGACAGAAATTGAAAATAAAACAATCTCAACAGAATCACAAAAATCTATAGCATTTACATAAAATATAATATTACTTTATATATTCACTAACTTTGTAACCATTTAATCAGGACAAGTCTGTTAAATTGCTGGATTGAAACCTTTGGAAAATTCAAATACATAGCTTTGAAGAAGAAGTTAATAAATTCACTAAAATGTTGAAAATCACTAGATAATTTACGTATCAAAAGTATACAATTTTGATTAGTATAATATATTATAATTATGTATAAATATTATGTGTAATATTTAGAGACAGACACAGCTATCATCCTAAACCTATACTCAAACAAAAAGCTATATAATCTTTAATAAAAGCACCTTCTGTTTACCTTCCGTTTATCACTTGTACAGCCCGTAGCATTAAAGTCAAGCTCTAAACCCACTTGACTCATCATTGTTTATAGCCCCGACCATATACAAAATAATAAAAAAAAACACAATGCTAAGCCAAGCGTAAATCCACGCTACCCCTGATTGGCAGCAGCGTTATAAAGACCCAAGAGTCGCGCAATTAACTGAGCAAGTTTTAAAAACTCCCCAATGATGTGTCGAGCCAAGGAAAACCCGATCACATTTCCCAGGTTGCGCCCAGCTAATGCACTTTACCCAGCGTTATGATTATTAGTTATGATAATTCAAGTTTGCCGGCGCAAAAAAAGTTGACATTGAGGATGGCAACCCTGCTCGAACCCGGCCAGAGGCGTTCGCAACAACCCTTGGGCTGAAACACGAGCCAAATGAAGTTTTGCTGTTACTTTCAGTGCAATCGAGACTTCCGTTTTTATTTATATTTTGGTTTTGTGGCCCAGTCCCAGGACGCACATCAAAAACTGTTGCGTATTTTGCATTCGACTCGGTTGGCAGGGCATCCGGCTCGTTGTCTATTTTGTTGTCCTTTATTGTTTTCCATTTGAGGGTGCGAGTACGTCGCATTTGCACCTTCAATTAATGTAAGGGGTGGGCTGCGGCTGGGCTGTGCTGGGTGGTTCTGGTCTGGGCTGGTCTGGTCTGGGGGGGGGTCAACCCTCAACCCTCGTCCTCTGTTGTGATTTATGAGGGTGCGATGGCAAAACAAAATTAAGCCACGACAAGGAACGACATTTGGCGTCAGCATCTTATGCATAGAGAGCAGCCCACTCCAAATAGAACTTGAACTTTTAATTAAAAGTCACTTTTGATTTATAAACGTGCGCATATTACAGTTTAACATAAACAAAATGCAAAACTCGATAAGTCGATAACTTTATTTAAATATACACCAAGTTCATTAATTTGGATTATTTGAAAGCAGAAAGTATTTACTCACGCCGTTTTACAAATACATTCTACTTTATTGTAAGATTATCTAAGTATTTAATGATCTTAAATTACAAAGGCACAAAAATAGAATTGAAAAATAGAAATTTGCTTATCTTTGAAGCTTCGACAAAAAAATTAAATAAAACTTTGTTTATTTATAATTTATATATTTGAACATATTAGAGTAACAATGCAGAAGATAGTTCCTTAGCAATGTGTTGTTCCTTTTATCCCACAGCAACACAGAGATTGCTTCTCATACAAATTACCAGACATTTTTCTTACTTTAACACCAGAGTTTTCCATACAGTTGTGTATAATGTAAAATTGATATAATTGTATTTCAGCTTGTCCCAAATTTCCCCAAATACAGAACCGTTTCACGGTACAGTGGTTCACTATAGCTACTTTTAACTGCTACCAGACAGAAGTGGTAACCCTGGCAATGTACCGTTAGCTGCACGCAACGTTGCCATATTGTCACAGACGCACGTGACGCGTCGCGCCATTTGAAGTGGGGTGTCCTGTGACGCGTGTCCTGTGCATAATCAGGATTTGCATGCATCAATGCAAAGCCCGTAATGGCATTATGACAATGAAATACATCAAAATTAGCCAGAGAATTGTTAAAAATGAGATGATTCTGCTGCTGTTCTCATTGGAGTTGTACATCGTCGTTCGATTTGAGGAATAAATTTAATTGTTATATTTATGAAGGAATGAACGATTCGTTCATTTCGTTCGTCCCTTCGTTCAAGTTACAGTACGATACATTTTTCTTTTTTTCACTTACATTACATTATTGCATATTTTATTTTATTTATTTTTTTAATTTAAACCACAATTTTTAATCTACATACATATACAAATACTTGTAGCTTTTTATTTTAAATTTATTTTTGTATTCAATTTAACAAGCGAATTATATTTTTGTAAATTTGTATTTTATTTTGTAAATAATAAATATATTTTGAATATTAACAACTATGATTTGTTTTATTTCTCTATTTGTTTTATGTTCAAAGTTATTTAATATCTCTAAATTAAATACTATTAAATATATTAAGGAACTGAAATAAATAAATAAATAAAATGAACTAGAATTGTTCGTTCAGCTAGCTCATTGAGTAGTTCAATCAAACTTGTCCACAACGATTCAATACAACCCCAGGAACGATCACTTGAGGGACATGTAGTTCTACCAGTCGGAGTAACCCACAGCGATTCGTTGCAGCTCCTTTGATGCGTAAAATGTTTGTGGCCAGCGGAGAGGGCAGGCGGGGCGGGTACAGCAAATAACGTGACATGACAGCCTTGACGACCGTTGCACATTGCCCGCGTCCAGGGTATGTTTGCCGGTCGCGTGTGCATCTAATAAGCCTAATGCATCGGCTGGGAGTTACGGAGGTTACGGAAACTGACTAGACAATATTGGTAATATTTTAAAGTGCGGGGCAGACGGCACAGGCAGGGGCGGGGGCGGGGGGTGTAGGCACACGACCCACGAACGTCTGTTGTCATAAAAGCGCTTTAATTAAATTCATATTTGAGCAAGCAGGGGTAACGTTGATTTATAGCGGAGAGGGGGGCGTGAGAGATCGGGAGACAATTGTTAAATGCCATTATTTTATTGCATTAATCTAATTGGATTGCATTGTCTTTTTAAAAGTCAAAGCGTTGCCACAAAAAATGATCTAAGGGAAAAAACCATTTTGAGTCAAAAATTGTTGCATAAAACTGTCGCTAGGTGTCGCCTCATGCACTAAACTTTATGACCCAAAGTTTTGCAATTGTTGCGGACGTTAATTTGACATTTGAATTTAAATTTTGCGACTATGAGAAAACAAAATAAAAATATAAAAATCCAGTAAAAGCTAGCTAAAAGTTATGTGACAGCAGACGTAGCAGTTGGTCAGAGTAAAAGTTTCGTTTTTCCATTTGCAGCACTTTCGATTTGAATGTGAGCATATTTAAATGACTTGTTACAAAGTATTTTATAGAAATATTACAAATGTTAGATGCAAAATTAATCTAAATAAGAACTAATGAACAAAATGGCCCCGAGCATGAAAATCGGTTTAGTTTTGACAAGATTATGGGAATCTGGAGTACAGACTTGGAAACCTTACAATATAAAATATTTTCGTCATGATTTTTGACGTTTGAGTGCAGATTTTTAGATGTAGAATTGATAGTACATATATGGTGAAGAATAGTAATTGAAATGTTAGATTCATATAAACAAAATTAAAAATTGAATAATTATTTCAAAGGGCGAACCATAAACAATATTGCCTCGACTATGAAAATCGGCTAGGTTATGGCAAAGTTATGAAAGCTTGAAGTCTACGAAGGACATTTCTAGTTCCCTAAAGTTATCTCCTTAATCTCCTTACTCCTAGCGACCATTGGCATAAAATTGAAGAGGGTAAACATATTTCTCCCCTTAAAAGTGCTTATATTTTTAACTTGATCTGCCCACATATACAACATTTCAATCGCAACGAACCCCATCAGGTGCATATGTGTTCATATTTGCATAAGCCACGACCTCAAGCGTGTGCAGGATACTTCCCAAAAAAAAAAAATAAACTCTTCAGCCTGCAGCATCATGGTCATCATTACTCAACTTCTGGTGCTGTGGCTCTCAGTAAATAGCTGGCACTTTACGACCTGTGCCAGGTATTCTGTGGGCGTGGCCGTAAACAGCAACTGCTGCTCCTTGTCCTGATACACCTGCCCCTGCCCCTGCCCCTGCCCCCACTCCTGCTGATGCCTTCATGCTGCGGCACGTGCCGAGCATATTGAATGCACCATTGGATGCAATGCAGCAAGCAGCATGCGGCATGTTTTTATACCCAGTACAATTGTGTAAAAGGGTATCTAAAGTTGCGCGAAGCATCAAGTAAACCATATATATTCCTGATCAATACGATGCAATTTGTCGGTTGGTTCTCATACAAACCAAAGTATCGATTAATATCGATTTCTGAAGCATTTCTTGCAGCTTATAAGAGATATAGTGACCAAATGTATTATTTAGATCATCATATAACATTTATAGATCAGTACTATTTCACTTTTTGAATAATATCCCTAAAATGGAACATATGTCAATTAGCTCTGAACATAACTAGTAAATTGGTGTATTTAAAAATATAATTACATTCATTATGTTTAATTTTAAATAGAATAACATAAGAAATAACTTTTATACTTAGCTCTTATTTTAAAGTTAAAATAAAAGTTGAATTGTACAAAAAGGAGAGTAAGTAAGCATTAAATAGTTAATATTATTTCAAGACCTGAGACATTGTTACTAAAATTCTCTGATAGATTTGATAATTATTATACAGCTGGGTACAGGGTATCGTCAAGTTGGGCACTCTCGACTAGAAACACCCTTAGAGTTTTGAAAAATGGTCAAAGTTGCTGCTGTTGCGCGTCTTTTCGGCCAACTGACAGTGGCCGCCATTTACCTATATATATCTATGTATATACACATATATGTATGCATAGGTATAGGTATAGGTATAGAGGTATAGGTATAAGCAAAGATCACGCGCGCTGCTTAACCCAGTTTCTGGCTACTGCACGTGAGTCCTTGCTAATCATTTGTCTTCCTTGACTGCATTTTCCACTTGGCAGTGCTGCGAAGTTTCCATTACGCACTGACAACTGATTGCCAAGTTTATTATTGCTTCCGTTTGCTTATGAACAGCCAAAAAGATTCGCCATTTCTTCTTTCTTCATTTTTGTTGTTGTTTGCTGTTGCCAATGCTGGCAACAATTTATCAACCCATGTGCCCGTTTACTCTCACAAAAAATTCCCCTTGGAATTACGAATTCACATCCATTTGTTATCCCTGACACTTGTTGTGCTCGTTGTCAGCTGAAAGCTATTCCAAGTTGACATTCTATATAGCCTGATAATCACTTGAGAAAGTTGTGCATGGATATAAGGGATTATAAAGTTGAATTCCCGGATGGAACTAAAAAATGAATGCAGCTTAAAAACTTGGGAACTAAAAGATATATTCTCAATTGACATGCCAAGGTAACATTTGTATATATATAATATATATTTAACTTTTTAATTCAAAAACCTCAAAATCTTAAATATTGCGTTTAATTCATACTGATCAGCCAAAAAATTAATGATTAATGCAGTCTAGAGCGACTCTAGAATGTAGAGTCTTTAAAGATATGATTAACAAACAAACAATATGTGATTATTCTTGAAAACTTAAGACAGAATGAATTCATGAATTTTATTTGTCCGCTGAAGTATGTACACTCAGGAATGCAAATTAAACGTGTTGATATTCCATGAACTTCATCAATAAAGAGTCTGACATGTGATAACATTATTAATTTATTAATTTGATAGAATTTTTATATTTTATCCATAATTATGCGTTTTCCATTCAAAATTAAAAGTTGGCAGAGTTAGCACACCTGACTTTAAACCACGGTAGTTCACTCTGTCGCGAGTGCATTAATGTCAAATTGTAGATTCCTTTACTCAGTTCCCATTTTTCTGGTTTATTTAGACCGTATATAAATGCCAAGTACTTGCCTGCTCCGACGTTTAAGTTATCCGCATTGAACTTGACATAACTTCATGTGATGTTCAATGGAGATGCATCAAGTCACAAAACGCCAGCATTTAAAAAGCTGTAAAAGCTGTGCGAGCGTTGTATGTGACAGCACTTAACACTGCCACGCCCACACACACACACACACACACACACACACACACACTCACACTCACACTCACACATAAACGATATAGTGGGAGGGCGGTGGGTGGCGAAGCCAAACAGCCGCAGCCACAGCAATTGAATGTCAGTCACAAAAATGCAATCACAGTTTGACACAATTTTACCGAGGCGCCACTTCAACACGTTGCAACTGCAATATCTTTACACAGAGCAGCAGCAGCTACCAAACAATCGAACCAACGCACTAGCGACAACTCTGCAAACAACACAATGACAACTCTTTAACACTGTTAAGTTGGCGTCGGCGTTGGCGTTGACGTCCTTGTCGTCCTTGTCGCTTTGCTCTGTAACTCATGTCGCTGTATTACTTACTACTACTACCACAATATAGTAAAAAAGCGGGTGTTTTTAATGTTGCATTTTTTTCGTCACAGTTGTTGTTATTTTAAAAATGACTCTAATTAATGTTTTTATTAAATAATCATTTAAATATTATATTTTTGTGTTTTTTTTTTTAACCACTTACTAGATATGCCCCAGTCCTAAAAATATGATTGGTTTTAGTACCGATCAGGAAAACTTATAATAAGTTAGTTCTTCAAGTAATTTTTGTCTGGCTTTCAAAATATTAGAAGTGACTGCCTAAGATTTTTAGCCTTAATAATTGTATGTAAGTTTCGCAAATTTATAAATTCATCAAATTTTTAACATATCAGGAACAAGTAAAAATCTTACTGAACTGCTTTCAAAAGTAAAACAGAGCATAGCCAAAAGTCAACTGACTACCCTTTCTTATACTTCCCTATCTAAAAAAGGCATCGTACATATTATTTAAACCTTAAGAGTATTCAAAAGCCGAAGAAATTTATTTCCTTTTGCCTTTTGTTATTGTGGTTGTTGTTGTTGCTGCTGCTGCTATCGTTATCGTTGCCTTCATCGCCGCAGCGCGTGCTCGAGTGCATTTACACACACACACACACACACGTACACACAAGCAAACAAACAGCACAAACACAAACATATGCCATTGCCGAATGCCGAATGCCGCACAGAGGACATTTTTGTTGTTTGATTGCGTTTTTATCTTCGTCATTTCAGCAGCGCCTGGCAACCCTGGCCATGGGTAAATGGATAAACTGTATGTAACTGAAAAACTGCAGCGACTCTGGCGATATTTTACAGCGCCAACATTTTATTGCAAACATTGTGCAATTTCACTTTAAACGTCAATCGATTTTCATTTGATTTTTACGACCATTTTCTCCTTACATCCTCCCCCCCCCCCCGCTCCCCTCACTCCCACCACTCTACGCTTTCGCTTCTTTCTTTCTGTGGGTCCTTTGTGTGTTTTGGCCAAGCTTTTGACTTTCTCAATTGCAATCTCCTTCACATTTGTATACGCTACCCCTGGACATATGTTTGTAATAAAGTTGTGCAAATGTAAATAGAAGGCAGAAGGAGGACCTACAAAATATACTTTATTTATACACTCTCGATCTCCGATCTTTCGATTTATAACACATTATGACCGCAAATCTTGTACGAGTATACCATATGCACCCCCTTTCTATTTTATGCCAACTTAATATCTTAATTTTAAAAAAATGTAATAATAAGCTCAAAAGTTTCACAACAAACTAAATTACTTACAGTTTGCAGTATAGCTGTCATACAGGATATCTGCTAGTCAAACACTCTTCGACTAAAGAATTTTCTCACTTTTTATTCCCAACATTTTACTTAACGCACATATTTGTGGCACAGTAAACGCAATCGTATTATCCCTCAACTCATATACAACGATTTATGTTTGTGTATGTGTGTGTGTGAGTGTGAGTGTGGTGTGTCAAATTTAATTAACTTGACATTTATTGAGACAGACGCTTGCTATGCAAATTTAGTGATATGATTTTCTCAGATACTTAATTTCTCAACGCTTCGCTGATTTACAATTTCGATTTGCTGCCAGGCAAATGAAATTCGCAATTTGTCTGTCATTCTGTGTCACAAAGTCAACATGATGTTAGCTGTGGGGATCCTTTTTAAAATGAAGCCTAATTATACACATACTGGATAAATAACACATAATATGGATATACATATAATTACATGCAGTGTAAATCGTGGAATTTAATTAGTTTGGCTTATTTAGATAAGTTGAATGAGTTTAGCTTTAAAAAAGTCGAAATAAATTTACTCGAAAATTAAATATGTATAAAAAATTACATTGTAGCCTTTGCGCGTTTCATATTATTGTGGGTCCACGAAGTTACTATTTATTTATTTAAATTGAGCCACAATTTATAAAAATATTTTTACTATAGTACATGTTTTTTTTATTCAGCCTCACCTCGACGCGTGCTCGTGTACAAAGACGAAGTGAATTATAGAAATCAATCTGTAGAAACATGCGACTCTTCTACCTGTTTTATAGGTATTCCTACCTTGGAGAAGCCTGCGGGAATTGCGTCTCACCTCTGGTATAATTTTAGCTAGGGCTTCTCTCAACCACAAAAGGTGTGCGCCGTGAAGCGTGCTGTACATTTATTAAAAGAAATGTCAAAAGTAATTGAACCACGTAGGCAGACCCACTTCTAAAACTTGTTAACTCTTCTGCTCGCATCGACCTCATGTGCTACATTAACTTTCGCTTTTGTGTAGTTTTCTGAGGGATGGAAAGGCGTGGGTGGGTGGTAGGAGAGCGGAGAGGTTTGCATGCTTGCGCCATTTTCGCAGAGTCATCGCATGATTTACGTCGAATCGGCTTTTGGCCAAGTAATCATGTTGTGCACACACACACACCCACACACACACACATCCCATTACAAAAAGCCAACACAGAGAGCAACGCTTGCCAGATTTGGACACAATTATGGGCGGGCCAAAGGGCATTCAATTTCACTTGGCTACACTCAAACAAAAATATGCCATATGGAAAATATCATTTTGAATACTTAAAAGTCAATTCTAAACTTACGTCATCCATTTCTAAAAACTAGAAAAAATTGTATTTTTCGACGATCCTTCAAATATCTTATTTATGTATATTGTTAAGAAACAATTTATATTTTTTCTGAAAAGATAAACCAAAAACAAGCTTGAAATTTTTAAAAATGTTCCTTTCAAAATTTAGCAAAATATAGAGTAACCTAGCCTGAAATTTACAAATTTAATTTAAAATAAATTTTCAATTTAGAAAAATGACCGCAGGTATTGTAAAATATGTAGAAATTGATTTTTTAAATTAAAAAAGGCAGCTCCAAAGTTACTGCTATTTTCTAATACTAAGCTGATTTTTTTCCGAGTGTAGCTTTCGGTAAACAGCTACAACGAATAAGGACATCGGCTCCCCTTTTTGGCGAGCCAGCTGCCTCCGTGTGGCTCTGTGGCGATCAAGTCAAGCATGCAACAACCGCAAGCGGCACGCAAACGCATCAAATCAATGAAAGTGGCCACTGCGCCACGATTTGCACTTCATTGACTTCAAATCCATGGACGAACTGAACTAGACCACACAGCTGGTCAGAGCTCCTCGGCTGCCCAGCTGACCAGCTGCCCAAAAAGCCAATGAAGCCGAAGTTGCACGAGGAGTAGAAAGCGCTTGCGGCGCTACTTAAAGCATTTTCAATCCATTCACTTTATTTTGCCCCATTTGGCCAGTTTATGAAAATGAAAATGGCCAAGAAAATGGAAAATTCTTCAATCGTGCCGTGCTATTTTTGATACCCTGTGGCCATTATAAATGTGTAAAAAAAAGATCCTCACACATGAGTCGAGAATTTTGATTAATTTTGAGTATTCTTGATCATCATACACTTGTGACTGTATGGGTCAGTTGATCTTAGTGACTAACAAATCGAAAGACCCCAATCAAAATTTTTGAAACATTTCTGATTTGTTTAATAGACAACACTCCCATTACATAGCAATCCAATTGTAATTAGTATTTTTATATATTATCTTAATGTCCGTAAATTTTAAAGAAGATCGGTAAGTAAAATTTTTTTATGGAATGAACTGCTGAAATGTCTATGCTTGTGCAGGGCATCTTGTAGTCGTGCACTCTCATCTGTCACATTCTTACTTATTTTCGATTTCTTTTCTCTTTGCTCTCTTATGCTGCATGCTACAAAATTTCACTTGTATGTGCTTATTGAGCCATGGGCGAGCGATATTGCCTTCAAAATCGAACCACTGACCCCGCGCTCACCCCTTCCCCTCCATTTCCGTACAGCATAGAAATCCATCTCACACGGCTCTCTCCCTAAATATACGTATGCTTGATTAAATCTGAATACAAATCGCTTATCAGCTAGAAAACAGCAGCAGCAAAAAATTTAAACGAAACTCTTTAAAAAACTGAGAGCGCTTAACAACTGAGAAACTGAAAAAGAAATATACATACATATGAGCGTATAAATGTTTATAAAACTATGCATGAAAAATTGAAGAAAAAGAGCGAAACGTTGAGTTCACGTTGAATTGCTGGAAGAATTGGTCAGCTGTTAAGCGGATGCAAATATGAAAAAATGTTTTCTCAAGAAAGTTATATTTCAAAGAACTCAGCTTAAAATATCATTGAAATTATAATTGTTGAAAAACGAGGATAGTGAGAAATCTGAAGACGTAGATTTAATACCCTTACAGATAAAGAGTATGATGTTTAGTAAATTTAATATAATTAGCGGCATTATCATCAGTATTTTGAAACATAACAATATATTTGTTAAAGCGAAAAACTTACTTTATACATATATGAAACAACCTCAGTTTTCGATCACTTTTTGGTAGCTACATATAGTATATTATTTATAGCGATAAACCTAGAATATACTAAATTATAATACACAATTTTATATTTAATTCTAAAGGCGACTATTGGATTCCACACCTTAAGATCTAATATATTTTAAAGCTGATCACATATAGTAAAATGTACAGTTATATAGCAACCCGATCCAGCTGGTGTAAGGCTTCTTCAGAAAGTTGAAGAGAGAATAAGCTTAATTGATAGAACCGGACAGACACAGACGGACATTCATTCTATTTGGATAAGCTCCATAAAATTGAGATTGCCAATATTGTAAAAATGCCTGTTTTTGGCCGCACGGCAGCATTGCAATGATCCGGTAATTGATCCGTCCAAATTATCCGATTGCCGATGCCCACTTTATTGGCTTCCGCCTGGACATAGTCCTTTATATTTTGATTGATCTGTTGCTGGCGCGTTAATAGCTTGAAGAGCGGCATTGGCGAGATACTCGAGTAGCCGCAGATTATAGTTACAAGTTGGGGATCGGTATAGACCACCTTATAGGTGACGGACATACTCCGATTCATAACGCTGCCATAGTCCAAGTTGAAAATGCTGTTCTTCGTTTGGTTATCCCAGGCAAATGTAATATTCTCCCTAACAGCTCGAATTCGCCCACGGATGGTGCTAATGTATTCCAAATCCAAACGAAGATCTTCATCCACAGTCGCTGGCACTGAGACATTCAGGCACTTTAAAATATCAAAATTGGGAATGCGTGCCGCTTCGTACCAGTAACCAGACATCTAAGCATTTAAAATCAATTAGAATTCATCTCAGTTTTCGCTACGTGTAATAAAACTTACAGCAGTTAGATTTAGGGCATGTGGCGGCACATCTTTATTGCAATTAAAGTGCTTAAAATCTGGAATTTTTAACTGAGCATGAATGCCAACAACTAAAAATAGCACGACAAATAGTTGGGTTTCCATTTTTGAAGATCTGTGCTCTCCAGCATCCGCCTTACGACTGACGTACTATTATCATGTGTGACGGCAAGTCATTGAAAATGCTGTGCTTATCAGCCAAGTGTTGTTCAAATATTGTTGTACATAGTATTTATACATTGTAAAATGATGACTGAATGGCAGAGCTGTTATGGCTACTGGCAATTGCTATATCAAATTGAATATCTTATCTTAGAATTTAGAATTTGTATATATTCCTTCGTTTAGAATAAAATGCACTTTGAACTAACTGTAAAACAAAGACCTATCGATTGTGAAATCAAGAGTCAAATATACATATTTAAGAATATTTACAAACTCAGTCCAAAGAATCAACTTTTGAAATTTTCGAAAACAATCTTAATGAATTTTAAATGCCAAACAGAGGCAATAAAATTACCAAAATTCTCTTAAATATGGGTAGTCCAACAAATTGCAGTCTGAATTTTTAGATAATACTTTATTCTATTATCCTAAACTTATTTGCTCAATACTAAAACTACTTAAATTGCACAAAATATGGTAAGTACCCAAAAAATTGATATCTGTACAAACATTTTCTAATGCATAAAATACTAAAACTATTTAATCAACATTCAAACTACTTTAATTGCACACATACAGATAAGCCTAAAATACATATGTATTTGATTAGAAACATGTGCTCCATGACTAATACTTATCACATATTATAACAATAATGAATAATAATTATTCACAACAGGCGTTGATAACGATTATCTGTCGCTAGTGCCATCTGGATAGGGCCCAAACGATGGCTAGTCCCAATATTGTAATAACTTCTGTTGCTGGACGCACTGCAGCATTACAGCGATCCGGTGATTGTTCCGTCCAAGTAACATAATCAAGGTAGCCAGCTTTATCGGCCTGTTTGTTAATGTAATCGATAATTACTGGATTTATCTGCCGATCGCGCGATAATAGCTTAAAGAGCGGCACTGGAGATATTCCAATATAGCCGCAGAGTATAGTCATTGCTTTGGGATCGGCGTAGATCAATTTATAGGTGACGGTCATATTTAGATAGAGGCCATAGTATTTCAAGATGAAAGTACCGTTAGCAGTTCTCTCATCCCAGGGAAATGTAACTGTCTCATTCACGAACTTCACTTTCCCATTGATGGTGCTAATGTACTCCAACCGCAGTTCCAGTTCCTTATCCACAGTTGCCGGAACTGAGACATTCAAGCACTTCATAACATCCTCATTGGGCACCCGGAGTGCCTCGTACCAGTAGCCCGACATCTGTACAGTGAATACACTTTAGAATGGAAGAGCGTTCGGGTGAGAGCCCAACTTACAGCTGTTAGGTTAAGTTCTTGTGAGGCAGCAGTCTCGCAGTTAAAATTCCTATCGAATGGTAACTGACATTGAACGCAGTGCGTCCAGCTGATCGCCAGGAGCAGCACAATAAATAATTCCGATTTCGATTCCATTCCAAGATCCACGCTTCGTCGCATCTGAACAATAACTAAACCACCTGATTAGACGCCCTAACGGCAACCTGTTAATATTGCTATGCTTATCAGACAACTGTCTATATATTACTGCAGTCCAGACATGATTGTAGTGAGACCTGAAGCACACTGCTGATATGGGCAGTAACAGCTGGATATATCTTATCAATCACCTCAAACATGCTATCAATGTGATTATTTCAATTATATAAATACGTACTAAAGGTCAATCAACAATTTCAAATGATTACCTATAACTGTTTATTTGATGGCTGAACGCATAATCTAAATACTATGTATGTAACAGAACAAATGTTAATGCATGTTAAATCACTGTTAAACTCATAACATCGGCTATTGAAAGTGCGCCATATCATGGTGGAATTATAATTTCACCATGAGCCAAATATTACCAAAGCGAAACTTTTAACATTTTTGCCAGAGCACAGCTGTTAGTAACAGAGCGTTATGAATGTCCCAAGTTTTTCACAGCATACAAAACAATGTAACTTTTGGTAACCAGCTCGTTGTTAATTAATTAATATAAATATATTTATACAGTGAAGTTGAATACAAATTATCAAAAAAAAATGTACTTTAACCAAACATTACATTAATTTTTTATAAAAACTAGTTTAGCTGTCTGCTTTAAAGTTTCAATTCAAATTTAGTTAAATCAAACAATTAACAAAAAAACAACCTATTTTGTCAACTGAAAAATAAAAATATCATTAAGTTAGGTATTATATAATATTAAATTTTAATAATTTGATGTTAATGACTGGTGATATAATTTAAAAAGTATTCTGTACTTGTAGCACTAGGAATTATATCATTAATTAAATACAAATACAAATATTAAATCTTAAATCTCTGACTTAAATAATCAATATCAATTTAAAATCATCAATTTTGACTCCACTTGAAGAGATTCCAAACGATAGAATCCATATCGTAAATAATCCCACTGCTGGACGTAATGCAGAATTACACTGCTCCGGTGATTGTTCCGTCCACATGAACACCTTAGTAAAGCCCGCTGCATCGACTTGGTTTTGAATGCCGTCCATATATTCCTGACTTAGTTGTCGCTGGCGCGATAATATCTTGAAGAGCGGAATGGGTGAGATGCCCGAAAAGCCGCACAGGAGAGTCAGAAATTGGTAATCGGTATATACTACTTTATAGGTGACTATTATCGTACGCCCATGAGAGTCGTAATACAAATTGAAAATGCTGTTCATGGTATAGTTATCTATGGGGAATTCAATTGTCTCCTTAACGATCCTAGTATCATCTTCCATAGTGTGTATGTACTCCAATTGCAACTCCAAAATGTTTACAGCTTCTGCTGGCACTGAAATATTCAGACACTTCATAACATCCGTTTTGGGCACTCGACCCGCTTCATACCAGATGCCGGACAGCTGTGTAAGTTAGAATTTAGCATATATTTGTTAAAAATTAAAGCCAACTTACATGTTTCAGATTTAAGGGCATTTTAGGAACGTCCTTTTTGCAGTCGAATCCTTTCTTCGGTGGAAGTTGGGGCGTCGATTGAACGTTTTGCATCGAAATAAGAACCAACAGCAGCATTACAATTATTTTGGTCATTATGAATATGTGAAATCCACTCGGATATATTACTAACAAATCGCTTTAGCTTAACTTGCTATTCCCTACTATATTAAGTATTCTTTCTGACTAACTGATGTATTGATATTTAAATATATGTTGTATATAATCCTTGATTAATAAAATTACTACGTTGGGCAGGGATAATATATTGGTATGTATATTAAAATTAAATTAAAGGCTCTTATGTATAATTAAAGTAAAATTAAAAATGAACATTATCTATTAACAGTAAATTGAACGATAGTTATTAAACCTTTAACATAAAGCCCAATTTTAAATCTTTATATATATTTAATTTAAAGTCATTTGTAGTTGTTTCAAGATTCAATTACCAATCGTTCTATAATCATCTAATTATAATTATATTTATATACGTCATGTTACAAATCAAGCGTCCACTAATTAAATGAACCGTATTAAATTAACAAAGCTATGCCTAAATAGGCTTAACACTGATGTCCACACTGGTCACTTTATGCCAATTTCTTGCTGTAAATATGTTGCTTATTATAATAATAATTTACTTGATAACTGACACTGACACTGCTTCAAAGCCAACTTAATAAAGAATATTGACAAAATAAATTTCATTACTTTTCAGCTAAAGTCGTTACTTTACTATCCTTAAATTTGTTCATACAAGGAACCAACTCATTATGCCCAAACTGATGTATTTTGTATGTCGAGTTTGCTTCTTAAATATGCAGCTATACAAAATGCTAAAGCAAAAATCTGGCAACTTTGAACATGGTAAAAAACAGCAAGGACTCGATAAAAAAAGCACAAAACAAAAAAAAAAACGAAACTGGCAGCGCAAACATGCGAAACTATTAAAAACATGTCTTTGTCCTTTGGCTTTGGCTTTGGCTTCGGCTGCATATAATGAAATTCCTCAGCTGCCTTTCGCTGGGCGGCACGCTCCTAAGGCTGCCAACGCTCCAGACGCTACTACAGTGTGCCCTCAGTATCAATCTAGGTGAAATATTAACAAGCGAGTCGCAGTCTGAAGTTGCATGATAGAAGGCCGATGTCGGCGACGGCAGCTCATAAAAATTCCTGGCAACAAAGCGCCCCACCAATCTCCTTCTGCCGACCAAAATGGAATGAAAGGAGTGAGAAACTGAGAGCTGGGAGCTGGGAGCTTGCTTAAAGAGCAAAACAGACGCTGAAACAATAGACTTGAGTTAACTTAAATTGATTTCCAGACGCGACAACGTTTAGGGAAATGCAAGCCCCCAATCCCAAGTCCCCATTCTCCAACCCCCATTTCCCAACCGCCTCCGGCAATACGCAGACGGAAGAAGTTACTAGCCGCTGCACCTTGATTGCAAGTTATTTGCAATTTTGTGCAAATTTCTGTAATAAAACTAGTAAAAGTACTCTAAACGAGTGATTTCGACGTAAAGATACCCTATACACTAGATTTATTGATTAATCAAATATATGTGTTGGTTAATCTTTGGTGTTCTTATCTGATGCCTATGAAATTTTAGGTATATAAACAATATAAATAATATGTTGAGTAATGCATAAACAATAGCAAATATCAGTAGTGTGTGACCAACATTTATTTCAAAAATAGATGGCACATATAATAGACAATTTGTTTTATAGACATTTTCAAGTAATTTTAAAAGGCATATATATAAATAATACAAAAATATAAGCAATATCTTAAAATTGATATTGTCTGAAACCATGATTAGATCAGATCATGTACTAAAAAGTTTAAAGGTCGATTTATATTTTGTTTCTCAACAAACTCCTTTTACCCGACTTTAATACACTCCCCTAGTCCATTTCATGGTTACAGGGTATTCAAAAAAAGAGTCTGTAGACAGGCAGCATGAGTTCCTGGCCGTCTTTTATAACGTTGCACTTGAAAATTTTGAGTGTGCACGCGAAATTTTTGTTGCAATTTGCTCGCACATTGTTTGGCCCTCACAAAGACAGTGGGCGGGGGGGAGTGTGTGGAGCATTTCTTCAACTTTGTGCAGTTGCTCAATTTGGTTTCAGCTTCTTTTTTTTACTTTTATTTCATTTCATATTGAAATTGCCACTTTATTTATGTCACTCAATGAATGCAGTGACGTAGATGAGACATTCTGAATTGTAAATGATGTTGAAGCTGTTATTCTTGTTGTTGTTGCTATTGCTGTTGTTGTTTGTTCATATTGTGTTCATTTGCAACGCTTGCAGTTGACAGTTTTCTGAATCAATGTCTATTAGCCAAGAGAATTGTGTGATTTAAATTGGCTGAAAATATGTAAAATTTCTCTGGGGAAGTTAAGTAACCCAAATGTAAAAACTTTGTAACTGTCAAGTTAGTTTTAAGCGTTAACAATGTAAGAAATGACGTAATATAACTATGTTATCAAAAAGCTTTTAATAGTTTTATAAAGTACTCATATAATAATTCCTGCTGAAAGGGAAAAGCTTTTGGAGAAATTACTGGACACTTTCGAGAAACCTGAAAAGATCGAAATCATTTTGAAATATGAGGGTTTATTCCCGGTATCTTGGATAACAAAGGTTTTACTTTATTTCGATACCAGTAAGTATTGTAATTTTGAATTCTTTTTATTATTCAAAGCATCGAGGACGCATATTCAAACAAAGAAATTCAGAATTAAAATTTGGATTTGCTAAATTTACCGCCTATACCGAAAAATAAGTTATTTGCACTGCTCGATGAATTGTTAAGGATCAACCAGGATATAACTAAAAAGGATCAGTTATTAGAAAACTCCACAGACCACAGAGTGCAAATGAGGATAGCTAGAACATTGACACACATTTTGTACCAATCAGACTATTGGTCTGATCAGCTGTGGACGGCCCTGTTGGCCCCAAATAACCATCTGAATATTAGGTACATCTACGAATCCGTGGTGGCAACACAATTGGGGAAAAGTCTCCAAACCTGCCTTGCCCCTTTACTCACACCTCACATCTCATATAGTAGTTACCTCGAATGTTGGCTGATTGTATAACTTTCACTTTGTCGCACAGTCAAGAGCACATTTCATTAGGCTGCTGACTGCACAGACTGTACTTTATTTTACAATGGAAGTGCAACAATGAGAGCGCGGTGCGGGGTTACACTTGGAGTCATTCGGCTCTGGTCATGCAGCTGGGGGCCAGTGCAAACTTTTTAAGTGAATTTTTGATTAGATCTGGACAAAGTTTTTGTCGCTAGCGACAACAAACGGCATCGGATGCATTTCGCCAGAGTTGCCGCCCCATTCCCATTCCCACTGCCATTGCCATTGCACCCCCCTTGCAACATTCGTAAGCTCTTGTTCAACTTAAAGTCGCCCAGTTAGTTGTGCTCTTTGTAATTTGCGCAAAAGTCTATTTATTTGCGCAAAGGATAATAATAAAATATGCGCTACAGATAGTAGTATACAAAGTTGCCGGCACACCCGGACACCAAACACCGGACAGCTGGGCCTCAGACTCAGGACCCAGACTCAGACTCAGACTGAGGCTGAGATCTGTACCTGTTCCTACCAAAAACTTTTCGCGAACAGTTCACAGTTTCCAGCGAGGCTTCTCTCTCTCTCTCTCTCTCTCACTCTCTTTGAATCAAGTTGAAGTTTTGTGCAAAAGTTAATAAAATTATTTGCCACAGACGTTGATAAATATGACACTGCAAGTTCCTTCAGTGCAACACAAAATGGCGTCGGCTGCATCTAACGGTGTAAATAATATGGCGGCAACAGACTTGAAATTATTTACTCAATTTTTATTACATTCTGCTGTGTGTGCTGCTCACTAAAAGTGATTGCAGTTGGTTTCTGAGTTGAGGAACGATAGAAAAAGGGTTGGAACTTTATGGGTCCAAGTTCTAGAATTTATCTAGTTGGTGGGACAGGTCCCACAGCTCTCTTAAGGCCTGTATTTAGTAGCAAAGAATCTATCTTTTATGTTTATAAAAATGTTTTATCCATTGAAATTTTGAAAACCCATCCATTTGTTGTAAATATGTATAATACATTTATATATTATATATATGTAGATACATCTTAAAATATGGGGTATATAAGTATAAAAAGTTTGTGGGCTGATAGCAGAGAGTTCAAATTGTTATTTTTAGTTATTTTAATATTAAATTCATTCAAAATGCAGTTTATATAATAATAACATTTATAACGTTGGCCATTTACTAATCAATGAATATATTATTTCAAAAAGTTGTTTAAGATTTAATGAACAGTTTAATCTAAAAGGTTGTGTAGTTATTTTATGATCAAATATATACTTACTTATAATTTAAATCTTTATCTGTTTAATCTCAGGATACATTACTCACACTTATGCAGATCAACTTAGTCACACTTTTCGGACATTTTTTATCTGTGAGTAAAATTTGCTAACTCACATTTCTCACTAAAGAAATAAACAAAACTTGCCATTAAAGCTAAATAAGAAGCAACACTTAGAAATTGCACCCCTGAAACAGTTACCTCTAAAGGGTGCTTGCTTAGTTTTTTTTTTCTTTTACCCTCTGTTTTTTTTCACCAGATGCATTCGATGTGTGTAGTTATTATTCATTGTCGTGCTTCAGCAAATATCAAATAAAGTTTTGTGCTTCTGGGGTTTCTATTTATTTTTTATTTTTTTCCTTCTTATGTATACACACACGTCTAGATTTTGCAGTACAATTTTTTTGCACATATGAGCGGGGCGTGTTTTTTTTATTGGCAACCCCATGACGAGTTTTTGGTTTGAAGTAAAATATTTTAATCGAAACATTTGTTGCGTGAAATTGTCGTTTGGTTTGCCTTTGCTTTTCTTTCTTGCAGCAATATGTTCGAATTTAAGTTGGCTGTAGGTTGATGTATCTCTATGAAGCAGCAAAATATGGTAATATGGAATTTGAGCTGAAGGCTGAACTTTGACTGAATACATGTGAGATTGTGGGTGCAAGTCATTAGCTGTACATTAATCATAATTAAAAATGAGCTGGCAAAATATGAGTGTATATATTTAAAACACTGTCACAGCTAAGAGCCAGAAGGCAAGGTTCAAAAAGGGTTCAACATTTCATCGATTTGCTGCCACAAGAAACTTTTTTGGCGACGCCAAACATTTGACAATAAATCTCAATTTTGCGCAAATTAGGCGACGATATGGCCAAAAACCAGGAGCCAGAAGCCCCGAAAGATGAAGATGAAGCTGAACTGATATACGACAGACCTGCCTCCACTCCGCTCTCTTCGCTGTGTTACCTGTTACCTGTTAGCTGTTAGGGGGGGGGGGTTGGCTGGCATGTCAGCCACATATCAAGTGCAGCTATAACTCAACTCTGCAGCCACAAAGCTGGTGACTCCGAGGGGCGCTGCACACTGACATTTGCTCAATTTATCGTTATTTGCTGTGCAGGCCAAAACAAAAAACAACACAAAATCAATTTTTGCCTATGATAAAACTCGCAACGAATTCGACTACAGGCCACAAGCAAAGGAAAACAAATATGTGACAACAGTTAAGTTCAAATAGACGACATTGTGATACTCTGCCGGACTAAGTAAGCAATTGCACAATGAAGTTATCTGCTGATATTTTCTCATGATTAATCGATATTATCGATAACTATCGATCCATTTAAACAAAACTGAATAATACAACAAATATTAGTAGGAAACTTTACCGTGTAAATGCTTGCTACTTAATATTGTATTCTAATCTTAAACTCAAACTATCGAAAGCTTAAATTTCAAACTGATTTTAGGACATTTTATAAAGAGAAAAAATAAAAACAACATAACAGTATTAAAAGCTATCTAGCTAAAGTGCCTATATACCGATTTAATTTCAATTGTATTTATTTTTGTGTCCTAGATTATGCATTCTTAAAATAACAAAAAACAAATAATTAGTTCTGTACAATAAATAAAAATAAAATAAAAAATGTTTGCCCTGTTTATATATTGTCTGTAAAATGTATATGATTGAGTAATTGAATTCTTATAAAATGTAACTATATGATACAGCTAGATAAATATATTATATATTTTATAGTTTCCATTGCTGGTGTGCCCTAAAACACATATCTATATATATTGAGCTCCACATCCTGGTAAGCTTTCAATTGAGATGTTCAACGTAAACCTTCCTAAATCACTAAATTAGAATACCCTCCTTGCTCTTTGATACCCTTGAAGAAAAATACTTTGAAGCTGGCAAATCGAACTGTTCCCGTTTTTGCCGAGCTGTTGGGGCATTTAAGTGATTTATGCCTTGGAAACTGTTTTTGAAATGTGGCTCAAATGGCTGAGCCAATGCTACAGCCTAGCAGGCCAGCGAATTGGTTTCCACTTTCGACGAAGTAGTCGTCGTCACCAAACACCGTTCCACTGAAGCTATAGCTGGAGCTGAAGCCAAAGCCAAAGCCAAAAGTCAAGAGAGCGCCAAACGCAAAACTGTCCAAGTATACAAATTGGCCGGGCATGAGTTATTGATGATGCAGGCCATGAAATGAACGACCACTGGGATGTTGTCCCCTTCCCCCAGTTCAGTTCGCCCCTTCGTCCATCTTCTGCTTTTTCCACTGGCTAACTGACTCTAACTGACTTTTCGAAGTGCTGTGTAACAAATGTCTGACCATTTGACTGAAGTCTACCAAAAGAAAACTTCACAGAGCCCAAAATGTGTGAGCCGCCCTAAGTAACTTGGCTAATTGCGCAAAGTTTTATGCAAAGAGGCATTCGAATGTGCTTCCATTTGTGCAACAAGATGAGCTCAAATCGGTTTGTAATGAATGCAAAGTAAATGGACTTACAGACCACTTTCCCTCTATCAGATTTTCCCTTTGGGTGACTATCGAATATCAAATGGAGACAAATATAGTATATATGTACACCAGTGCCTAAGCTGATACTCTTACAGTACAATTTGTTCTTCAATTCCCCCCCTGTACATCATTCGTTAATGGTTCTCCTGTAAGTTTTTACAAGACGAACAATTTTCATACAATACCTTCAACTTTTACGGTCACTTTATTCTATATAAATCATCATTTACCAACCAATTATAGCTAGAATATCACTTTTAACATGTGATAGGTAAAATCGTCAAAAACTAAATTTTAATTTTTGCAAATTATAAAGCAATGTAAATACATTTTATTTAAAAAAGAAACAATGAAACTAAGTTGAAAGTGCAGATTTAAAGCGCGAGAGTTAAATTTTAAATCATTTATATTTAATTTAGTAAGATTCACAGGCTTTATAAATAATTAAACCCATGGTTGAGAAACTGAATATTTACAGAAAAATCGTTGCCCTGTGCCAAACCGATTAGTTGCTTTTAATAAATTATTTAATTAGTATTAATATTTTAGAATTAATGCCCATAAGTCCCATTCAATATAAAAAGTACATTGACCTAATTAAAACGTATTAAGACATTCACAAAAGTTGATATACTCGGCTTATGAAAACACATTCCAGCAACCGCATCAAATATGCAAAGCATTGGGCCGAGCCACTAGCCCAAATATTACTAGATCATAACTCATGTCAGGCAAAACAAACGAATATATACATACACACATATACATACATAAATATATGTATGAGGCTCTTATCACAGCGTCGGAATCATGTAATTTAATGTTGTGCTAATTTCACCCAGCCCAAATACCATTCCAGGTGAAAGTCGTGACATTTTTGTGGTCAACCCCTAGCCCTTGACCCCGTACCCCGCAACCGGCACCCCGGCAACGGACACACAAACTGTGGCTCATTTCTTGCTCATTTCCGTCAAGTGTTGGCCAAGAAACACGAACTATTTACAAATGACCAGACATTTAAGCAAAATGCTTCCGGCCTGGTCAAGCTAAATGCCTGAAAATTATGCTGGCTCAACATGAAATGCCACCAAGGTAAGGACCAAGTATCTAACGGACTCAACGAAGTTTAAATGCCCTTATGCAATCATAGAGGAAACGCATATGCTTTAAAAATTAACATTTTAAATCGTATCCTAAACTTGTACTCAGTTTTTAATTCTCAAATCTTGATTTATGAAATTGAAATTTACTTACCTTTTAGAAGACGGACTTTAACTTAATTTTTGTATGAATTGGTTTCATATTCAATGTATTTTTTATAATTTAATTCATTTAGTATTACTAATGTCATTTTAATGCCTGCATAATTTTATATGCTATTCTTTGCTCTGAATTTTATATTATTATATTAATATTTTCATATTATTAATAATTATTTTTATTTTCGTATGTGTAAAATTATTTTTTAGGAGTTAGAAACCAGCTCATTTGCCCTGCCTACGTTGCATACCGCATAGGGAAGTCATAATGCCCACTATGGGAGATGGTTCAAAGAAACGGTGAGTTATGTAAACATGCAGGATATGCATGGAAGACAACAGGCAACAATAACAACAACAACAACGTTGGTGTCACTGTGTCAATTGGCCTGAACTGGCTTCTGGTGGCCCGACCCAAGTTTGGCGGGCGTTTAATTAAGTTACAACCACAAGAAGTAGTCGCAGCGAGTGGCAGGACGATATAATTTCCCAAATATCCGTGCAAGGCGACACCAGCAATCAGCGGTCGTCGGTCGCCTCGACATAGCCAAACAAATGTTAAATGCTAGAATCGGCGTATGAGTTCATAAATTGTCACTGCGGCACACCCTGTGAAATCCTCGAAACCCCCTTCCCCTTCCCTTTCCCTGCCCCCTTCTGCCGGACGCTGGCGCTAAAAGCCAAAATGAATGGTCAATATATGAAACATAAATAATTTTTAGGGGTTGTATTTGCCCATTTATTTAGCGTTGCGACGCTTTTGCGTGTTTGACCAACATTTCCCGTTATGTTGTTTGCTTTCAATTAACCAAAACTGACCGAGGCCCCCTTGGACTCTGCATATTGGTTATGAGCATGGGCCACGATGAAACTGCTAATTGAGTGCTGCTTGTCACATGACACTGCAAACATTATGATTTGAATGTGAAACAACTGTAATATGATGATATTTGATATATGATTGAAAAGTGATATTAAACCATTCCTAATTAACATGAGAAAATGTTAAAGCATGTCGACTTTATGTAAAATATTACAGTTATAGTCGAGTTATGTTCAACTATAGAATATAATTAAGAAATGTTTTAAGTTGGAGAAAGCTTTCTACTTAATTATGTTTATATTTAAAGTTTGTATATAAATTTAAACACAGCCAAGTTCAAGCCAGAGATATTACGATTATTCTACACCCAACTTTAAAATAGTCAAAGATTTTTAAACATATTTTTGTGATGCAACTGTTAAAATGCGTTTATTTCGCTTATTTTACACCAAGTTTTTGAATAAAAATTCTCAAAAACTCCCCAACTGTATACTTAATGTGACAGACTGGAGATACCCTGTACACAGCTCAAGCACTCATTCATAGTTACGTAACTGTATCATTTCATTAATATTATTATATCGATAATCATTTATATACATATAGTTAACGATGAATCTAAGTGCAACATTTACATATCGAAATAAAGTTAAAATTAAACATATTAAATGTCAAATTTTGTTGTGCCTTTGCGGAACTCTTTTTTTTGACAACAAAAGCCCGAGCCGCGCTCTATTCTATTCTAGTTGCGTAATTCAATCGATAGTAGAAAAACGATCGATAGCGGAACGTCTACCGATAGATCTGATATATCGAGCTCTAATTCACAATAGAGCAACTTTTTGATAAGCTAAAAATACACTTTAACCAAAAATACAATTATCGCCTTTAATGCGTTTACCATGGTAATTTCTGCGATTTCTGATGCAACTTGCTGCTGGATTTAGAATGTTGTATTGGTCAGTTACTGCAGTCGCCCATCCCGGCAGTCGGATTGGCAACAACAACAAAAGCTACAGCAGCCCTCACTATGGAATACAGAGAAGTAACTATATTCAGCGCCTTGATCACATTATTAACACGCAGCCTTTGTCGCATACAGGTCAGACAGGCAAATCCCAAACATTATCGAATCCTTGCAGCTACCCGGAATAGTTGAGCTAGTCTCTGCTGCCACTGGATCTGGAAGTGCAATAAATCAAGAAATTGCGTAACACTCTGATACCATTGTAAGTAAGCCCATCAGTAATCTACCTACCACATTTTGTAACTCTAGCTCCAAGACAGTAGGGGTGGGCGTAACGGAAAAATTCAGTACATTTCTCTGAAAGAGCTGACAAGTAATCTTACTTTACAATTAGGTGCCTGGGCATGACTTCGAAATCTGGGTTCCAATCAATCACCAGCAATGTTGCTTTCTGTTAAACTAATGTATAGAATATATACTTCCAAGTCTCAAGTTACTTTCATACCAAACGAATAAAGTCTGCTACCTGGAGACTCTTCTTTCAGAGTATCAAAAATACAAAAAGCAATTGGCTGTCAGTCAGATTTAGTTAATATATAAGTTTAGCTGTTAGGCCCCAAGTATCGTTAACTATTACAGCTGAATTATATTGTCTGTCATGCTATAATTCCCAACTCGTTGGCCAATCACGCGTCAATATCCCACTCAGAGAGTCATCCATCGCCGCCAGGATGACTTCCGTTCAGTGGGGGGAGCGGGCAGTTGGTTCCGCCTGTTGGTTGCTTCTGCTTGGCCAGCTGCCACACTTGGCTCGACTGGTCGTATAATAATCTTGATTTTGTGGTCAATTGAATTCTTAACTTCTCAAGCTCAAGAACACAACAAGAAGAGCAGCGGCAGCAAAGGAACTCGACAGATACGGCTATCTCGAGGGCGTGCACATGGATGACAGTGCGAAAAGGGGGCGTGTCGGTAGGGTGGGGGCGAGGCGGATATGACGTCAATTGTGGCGCTCAACAGCTCACAACGAAATGACGGTCCAGAAAATGTGTTGCCTACTTCTTATTGGCCATTGATTTCGGTAAATTGTTGAACGAGTATGCGGCTAACAAAATGGTCAAAATCGAAAGAAAAAAAATTAAATTTGCCATTTAATAGACGGTCACTTTGTTTTGAGGTGGTGATGGCGGGGGGGAGAGAGACGGCGTATTACCAATAAGTATTAGCCAATTTTATGCTTTATGCTCTTTATGAGCCAAAGCTGCCTGCTGGTGGCTGCTGCTGCTGCTGCTTCACTGAGCCTGATTACAATCCGGACGCCTCAACCGAAACCGGAAAAAGTCTTTACCCACAACAATTCCCCCCACACCCTAAACACATTTCGTTAGCACTTGGTTGTTGCTGTTGTTGCTTTTGTTGTTCTGTTGTTTCGTTAGTTTCGTGTACGAACATCTTTATGGGTAATTAAAACTTTTGCCCATTATGGTATCGATTTGTGGCTATACCCTGCACACTGGCTAAGAAAAGGGTATAAGTGAAACTAAATTTAGTATGTAGATTCTAGTACTTGGATTAGTTTATCAATCATTTTCATAGACGATAGTATATATATTTGATTGAGTATATGGTTTATTATGAATATCTGCACAGCATACAGGATATGAGATAATAGATAAATAGCCAAATATCAAGTTCAATAGAATCGTCGCTATAAGGTGGAACTGATATAGAGTATCGTCCAATTCGCATTCTTATTTGTTTTGTTTAGTCTCATTTTGAGCTGAACTCCAATTTATTGCACTTCAATAATACCATTTTTTGCTCTCTCTCACTCTCTATCTCTCTCTCTCTCTCTCTCTCTCTCGAATAGTTTGGCACACGTTCGAATGTGTGCAGCATTATTGAAATGGGTGGGAGGGTAACTGTGGGTGTGTCTGCACTTTTCCAGTTTTGCATTCCATTTGCGCAAATTATTTCGGGCTGGGAATGTTTGCCTGTTACTTTTCGGCAAAAACTTCAATCGCAATCGGAATCGCAATTGCAATTATTTGCGGTTTCTTTAACAGTGCAAATACTTATACATACATATATCTTTTCCAGAAACTTTGGAGGTTTGTTTCCGCTAAGTATGGATGCTTGGATTGAATTTATTGGAATCGTAGCGAGCATTAGCTGTGGTAATTTATACCTTTAATTTGCATATATCCGTAAAATTCAAGAAAACTACTATAAATAATTGTTTAATCAAAAACTTTAAATATTGTCAGCTAGAAGTACAGTAAAACTAGCTAGTATCAAATGATTTCGAGCTAAGACATAACTCAAGCAGTTAAAGTTTAATTTATCTTCGAGCATTATACAAATATATAATGCATAAGTTTGTTCATCTCAAAAGAGAGAGATTTCTGCTTGCACTAAATTTTGTGTCTGTTTTGAACTAATGTTTGTTATTATTATAATTCAATTGCGACAAGAAACAATCGTATAGTTTAAAGTAAATTAATTATCAATCAATATTAATACTACTACTAAAATTTCTAAAGCTATTGCTTTGGTCTTGTTATTATTATTTATTTTGATGTTTGCTTTTTTCCTCTTTGCCTGCAACCAGTGAAACGGTTAAGGAGTTTAAAAGAAACCATTTAAAAAGGATTGTAGTTCTGAAAATCGAATACTTTTAAAGCAATTACTTTATTTGCTTGGCAATAAATTAAGTATATTTGTGTAAGATATAAAATTGCCCGCAAATCAATTATTAATAATGAGATCAAACTATATCAAATAGTCGTAAGTTGCTTGATTTGCATTATATATGTATGTACAGCACTTTATAGTATCAACTTAATATCCATCATAATGTTTAAGGACAATAACTTTTGGCCTTGGGTGGCAACCCTTTATGGGAATGTAACTAGCAATTGTGGCTAATGCGAGACACACCTGGGCGTGGCACTGGGCTCCCTCCCCAGCCAAGCCCCCCCATTGTGTTGCCGAAAAGCAGCTTTGCTGTATTATCGGCTGGCAAATGCTAACTGCAAAGCCTTAACACAAATTTTCAAGTATTAGCGAAAACCCACCCGACGGGCAACTTCCGCTTGTTTGTTGCGGAGCTTAAAACTACGGCCTATCAGCCACACACGCACACACACACACACAGATATCTGGCAAGACAAATTGCGCTTTGGTAGACTCCACTTAATGCGACTCTACATATTTTCCTTCGCCACTTTTCCTTTGCCCTGCAGGCGCAATGCGAACAAAGCCGAAAAGAAAAATCCATATTTTATTTTGATTATTTTCCGGCCGTCTGTCGGCAGGTGTCGATTTCTTGTGTGGGTGAAATTAAATTTTGCCCCACAAACACACACACATACACTGTGAAAGATTGGCGCCTTTTCTTTCAGCGTCAATCAATTTTGCTCGTCAGACAAAAACAAGCCCACAAAAATGTCCCAAGTAATGGGAAAAATTATTGAATTTGTCAACGACTGCCACAGGGCTGCGAAAAAAAAGAAAGAAAAAGAAAAATTGTTCATATATATATATATATATATATTTATTTTTGTTGTATATGTATGTATGTATGTCTTAAAGCCAGCGCACAGCTTTAAGTTGAAGATTTATGCGAATTCGCGTAGGTGTCAGACAAACAAAATTATGTTTGAAAACGATTTTGTACCTTGGCAGTCATACATCATCAGGCAGGCCCGAATGGATGGGTTGGGCGGAGGGGTAGCTACCCTCCAAGGTGTAACAACCCTCAACGTTAACAAATTTGTTTGCGACGTTTTTAAATTTCCCAAACTCAAACACACATTGCAAATATACTGGGGAGCTAATGTAAACCCTGTGTGTGTGTGTGTGTGTGTGTGTGTGTGTGTGTGTGTGTGTTGCGAGGAGGGTTGAGTGCTAAGGGGGGGACCGCACCTTATTTAGTCAAGCTAACCTAACGGTGCTCCGCGCCAAGTGATTTGTTGACAAAGAAATTTTTTAATAATTCACCAGGCAAAAAATAGAAAAATAAAAAACTTATTCAGCATAAATGATGATGTAATTTTCGCTAAAAATTGAAAAAATCTTCAAGCGTAAGCCGGCGGCAAGGGCAGGGGTACATAAAATATGTTGCAACAATCTGTTGTTGCGTGTGTTGCCACTGACGATGATGAATGTTGCACGCATGCGTTGCACTGATTTGACAAACGGACGGACAACTCCAGCAAATCTTGTCATGCCGCTGCTGCCTGCTGCGTGCGACTCCAATTTGAAGTGTATTTATTTTTGAAAGTCCTCCATCTTCAGAAATGAAGTTAGTTTGCCATACTGTTGGCTGGGAAGGGGCTCAAATGATTTATCTTGGATCTGACTTAATTTCAGTTTTCTATTTTAATATGCATTTCTTGAACAACTATTTCTGTCCGCGTTGCACAGTTTACACTTGGATCATATTAGTGTTATCTTAGCATAGCATAGGTAAATTACTAATTAATCGGATCATTTACATATCTAGCAACTACAGATTGCTAACTTTTAAAAGCTTCAAAAATAATTTATAAATCTTTTAAAATACATCACACATAAATCTTTGAATTTGGCTCACAATTATTAGTATATATTTAGGACATAAAGATGACATATAAATGTGAGACTATTTAAAATCCAAAGGTCATACCTCTCAAAATACGTATTCGATTTCTGTGAAGTGAAATATTTATTATATCTGTATGCTATACGAGAATATACATACAAACATACCAAATTTTGTGCCTCTTGCTCTTATAACGTAAAAGTTATAAATTTCGATATTTATCGAAAATTAGATTTTTGGTTACCTATGCTAAAATATTATTATTATTATTATTATTATTATTACAAGTAAATATATTTTGTATATTACTGTGTCTCAGTTCCTTATTTAAAATGAGGCATATCGAATATATATAATATTATATTAATATATGAGATTGTACACTTATAATGAATCTAAGTCATTTGCATTCATTACTATACATTACTCTAGGTTAGAAGAGAGAGTTTTTTAACACACCTCAAATTTTCGCATTCGCATTTTGACATACTTACATATACATACATATATATATCAAATCCCGTTCGAATCGTTTCAAGACAATTTGCCAGCTTTCGGTACTAAAATGCCAATTTTTTCTACAATATTACTCGACTCTTTCCCCGCAAACGCTGAGAAAATGTAATGAAGCGCATGATGTCTGGAAATGAAAAGGGGGCCAATAATTCTACGAGGCAAATTGATAGTTGACCACAAGTTGCCCATGTACCCAATGACTGTCTGTCTGTCTCTCTGTCTGTCCAGCAGTCCGGCGGTCTGGCGGTCTGGCTGGCAGTCTGTCGTGCTGCTCATGGCTCATTAGTTTTCGCCTAATTTGAGTTGCAGGCGGTTTTGTACGCCGGGCCGGGCCTCTCCATCTACTAATGGAATTCAATCAATTTTCATTTATTTCGATTACGAAATTCGCACCACCAACGCAATGGAACTGCAGAAGCGAATGGACACTTCCCTTCCCCCTCCTCCCACGGCTCGTTTGGGCTCTGCAAATGGGCACTGAAAAATTTCTTAATTATCCTGACGTGCAGCCTGTGTCCCCACACAGTAGTGTGGAGAGGGGTGGGGAGGCTGGAAGTGGAGTTTGTCATTTGGTTGACATGCTCCATCAGTTTTTTGGCTGTGCTTTGCTAATGTTTCGGGACAAAGCAGGACAAATGAGTGAACATGTAAAAGATATATTATAAAGTATATTATACGTTTTTTTGAGAAGCGCAAAGAGAGGCGCCAGAGGCAGTCCAACATCTTTTATCATTCACTCTGATATTGATACCAGCCGCCACATTTGAATATTGTAAATTGATTGCACCCCCCCCCCCCCCCCACCCTCCTCTTCCATTCAGCCGATGATAATGATGTTGTTGAAAACAATATGCCACAAATGTCAATACGACAATAGAAAGAAATAAAGTAAAATGAAATGAAAATATTCAGAAAACTTGCGCAAAAAGAAATAACTGTGTTGGGGAAAAAAAAGGTTGCAAATGCTGGGAAACTGTGCATAATCTGCTTATCAAAGGGCTGCACAGACAGTCCCACCGCCCCCCAAACTCTAGCCCCCCTCAACTTTCCAATGTTTTTCTGAAGCAACTCTTTCGAGAAAATGAAAGCACGTAAACAAAAGAAGTGAAAATTTGATTTGCATTTTCCAGCGCAAAATGAAAATGAAATTAAATTTGTTTCCTTGCCATTTTGTTTGTTGCTTTTGTTGCTTTTCCCTTGTTTATCACAGCAAAAATATAAGCCGCAAAATTGCAAAAATAAACCCATTTTTATTTTATTCAACAATCTTTCTTTGCGATTTAGGACCAAAAAGTTACACAACAATGCAGGAAGAAGCAACAACTAACTACCTAAGCATTCCGAAAAAGGGAAGTCCAAATCACCTGCCGCAATGCAATGCAAATTATTATGTAACCGATATCTGGACATATATATCAAACCAAACCGATGGCTGAGGGGTGAGAGGTGAAGTAAGCAAACAAACACAAGTTCATTAAAAAGCGCAAGCAAATTCAAAAATAACATAAAAGTGGGAACCTCTAAATCAGACCGACATTCGTATACCCTTAAGGAAGAGACTTTCTTTTCTCACTCAGAGATATTTTGAGCTCAGGCTCTTCTATAAACAGTAATAAGTAAAATTAGAAAGAACACTTTAAAAATATGATTTTAAATAATTCGTTTAATACATTTTTTAATATTTTAAAGAGCTTTAAATTACATGATGAATATTTTGATTTCATCTTATGTATAAATATTTCTTATATGTTATTAAAATAAATGCATATATTTTAATGAGATGAAGTACAAATATTTCTAAGACCATAACAAAAAGCTCTACTTTATTACTTACTACTTTCTTAAAGTAAAAAACTTTAAAAATTGAATAACAAACTTTCAAACTTGTAAATTAAAAATATTGTATATAAATTATTTATATCCATTATGAAAAGGAACAAATTGTCAATAATTTTTTTAAGTTTACATTTTTTTATTTAAATTTAAAGTCGTAAATATTATCAAAAAAATTAGTTTCTTATGTTAAAACCCCAATTCATATTTATTTTATATTCTTTTTTATGCTATGCGGTTTGTCAAAGCTGCCTAATAAGTAAATATACCCTCAGTTATCATTATACAATTACCAGGCAGGAAGAGGCCCTTGTAAACTGCAGAAAGAGCACCAAAGAAATCTGTAAGTGAAATCTGCCTGCCCATTGGCAATAGGCTCAGGATACGGACTGCCAAGAGACTACAGACAGGGCCAGAGTCCGAGTTGAAGATGCGACTTTTTACCTCAATTATAATGAGAAAAGCAAACGAATTGGGAATAATTTTCAATTCACTTGTTTCCCACCTACATTCGTGGCCTGCGCTTTTGGGCAGCGATCCTCAAGATATTTATGCGCCCTTTGTTTTCATTATTTATATCATATACTACGATTCATGTGAATCCGAAACAAATTCTGCCTCAGGATGCTGTTATTTGTTTTTGTTTTTTTTTAGTTTTATGAAGCAGTATTACTTATGTGCATGATAAAGCTGTTAATTTTTGAGTTTTCTGTTTTTTCTTTTCAGGTAGGCGTGGCTTGTTTGCAAAGGAAGTGCCTATAAAAGTGTGGACTTTCGATATGAAATAAATGAATTATTTATACTACTGCATAAATGCACAAATGCAGATGTTATATATGAAATTGAAATGGTGGATTACTATGTTATTATTATGTTGGCAATGTGCTGACTGTATGATCCCATAAGAATTGTTTCACAAACTTCATTTTATCATGATACCAAAATGCAATTCCTATTTTAATATAATATTTTTGTATTTTACTTTAGAATATAAATTGATCAATCCTTTTTTGATATTGCAAAATCAATACCAACAAAGAAAACTTTACTCTCTTATTTAATTTATTTTGAATGCACAACAAATATTGCCTTGACCTAGCTAAACAGGCTTAATTTGTCCAAATTTATTCTGATTATTATATTTTATTTTTGTATTCTGTTTTCAAGCCTTACAATTATTATTTTTTGCAACTTACTTTTTGTTTAATTCCTTTTTGTATGCAATCATATTATTTTGTTAGGAAAACGTTTTCGAGTACAGTTTTTAATAAGTTTTATTGAGCTCCAGTATAATAATAGTTTTATAAGTTCTCTATAGTTTTAAAGTGATTTCGAAAATGATTCAGCATAGATGGTAATTAATAAAATAAGCATTATGTGGTACAAAAAAAATGAGATATGGTTACACAGTTTACTATTGTTTAAATGATTTTCTTTTGGTATAAAACATTATTAAAAAAATATAAAATCAATTGATCATTAAACATTTGTTGCTCGAACTTACAGATGCCTAATGGAAACCCCAGAATCCGTAGAGGGGGATTTAAATAGGAAATATTTTAAAAGCCACAATCGGTACGCTTCAATTTGACCATTGAACACTCGCCGGGCTGCTGACCCAAGGGACGCTTCACGGAGTTTTTGTGGTCAACCTGAGAGTTGACCTCAGATGTACAATTTTTTAACTCTTTGTGTTGTTGTGCCAACGCGACTCTGATCTGCGTCTTGCCATCAGGCGTATAAGAGTGATTCATTTCCGATATGGCCGCGTGCACGGAGGAATTGAATTCGAAGCGCACAAAGGCAATGCCACGTGACCAGCCCGTGCATTTGTCCCGTAATATAGTAATGTCCAGTATATGGCCAAAACGTTGAAACATGCTCATGACCTCCACTTCGCCGTATTCTTTCGGCAAATGGGATACATAGAGCTTAGCATTTATAATTTCCTGCGAAGAGGGTCGCGCTATTTCCACCTTGAGGACCTTGGAGCGCACCTGGCGACCATTCAGGCACACCTGTGCCAACGTGGCACTCTCGACCGACTGGAAGTTGACAAAGCCGTAACCACGACTCATATCCGTGCCGGCAGTGCGTATAATTTTCACCTTTTTTATGGCCCCAAAGCTGGTAAACAGCTCAAAGAGCTCCTTCTCCACCATATCTCTTGGCAAATAGTTGACAATCAGATTTGTGCCCTTCGTCGGCTCAACGCTTGTCTGTAAGTTACCAGCGGCAGCCATATAATTATTAAATACATCGTCCTTGTCGCTTGACATTATCCTGACAAACAATTCAATCAATATATATATACTGTATTTTCACTCTTATTGACTATATAACTTACTCAGTTTGGGTTTCAAAAAATTATGCTCAAAAAATTATGTGCAAATTTTCGCACGTGTGCTTTTAGGTTACAATTTTTCTGCAACTGACAGCTAGAGGTGGTAGGTTATCAATAGTTCCGCCTTTCCGCTTTTCGATTTTATCGATGGTGAGTAATACTTTTTTTGCCACGATTTATCGTACCTGATATGAATTAAGTTACATGAACTTACAATGGCCACAATCGATAAGACCATGGTGGAATTTTAATTCCACCCATTCCACCATTAGCCTGACTATAAAAGCCCGAAAATACGACATACAAAGTGTTTTATGTGTCAATTTTGTACATAGATGTTAGTTGATATGTAAATATTGGACTTAAATTCATCGTTAATTATATCGTTAATTTATTTAATTTAACAAAATATTATCGTCGATATATTATTACTCTCCGCATACATACTGTATTCGGATTCGCATCAACGAAACAGCTGTGTGTGGTTTTGTCAATTATAATTTCTTGTCAATATAAATAAAAATGGATTTAAATATTATTGCGGCTTGCAACTTTCAACTTTGATGTGTTTTTGAATCGATACGGGACTTTTTTTAATGCAAACAACAGAAAATAAATCAAATAGAAATGCAACTGCTGAAATTTATAGAAGCGCTTTTTCTAATTCTTTTTTAACAGAAAAAAATAATAATTAAAATAAAAATACTTTAACTTCATTTCACTAAATTTAATTTAAAATGTATTAAAATTATTATTTTGTTATTTTTATGCCTTGATTTCTGCAAAAGTATGTAACAGGCATAAGGAAGCATCTTCGATATATATTATTTATGTTATATATTAGATATGTTCGTCTGTCTGTCCGCCTGTCCGTCTGACCACCTGTCCGTCCGTCTGTATAAACGCGTTGATCTCAGACTTCAGGAGATAGACACTTTATAAGTTCTCCTATTGCCATTTCAGTACAAGTTTAGGTTATTTGATCGATTATCATCCCGTTCAAAAGTAATCGATAAATTTCCAGACCAGCATTTTTATTTCATTTTTAATACAAATCATTATCTCCCACTCTTACATTAACTAAAAAGCTCGCTCTCTGAATTAGCGCTTTCAGACAATCTTTCAAGTGTTCCTTGCTTATTAATAAACAGCATATCATATGTGTTATAATTAATTTGTTTTGATGTATTATAAATTCTTTCAGATTTATTTATTTTATATTAATTATCAAAGCAAATAGTGGAAGATTTTTCACAATTTTTAAAGGGACAGGTTTCGTTCGAAAAAAGGCTAAATGGGCATCACTGATTAGCATATGTTAACTATCGTATAAACCGATATACATAAGAAAATGTGATTTCATTTTTAATGCTAAATTTTAAATTTAGTGCTGGAAAATTTCGAGTTTGCTTGAAATTTAAATTAAAGTCAAAATGAAATCAATTTGAAAGCTATGACAAAGTAACTTGATAGTTCTTCTATAGAGCTGATTTGTTATCGATAACTCTTTCAAACTATTTATCGCTTGTAAGCTAATAATTGAATTTGAAGTAAGCATCGTTTAATTATACCAAAAATTAAACAATTGATTTACAACAGAATGTTTTTTGTTGTTTGTTTGTTTGCTCTTTTCATTATTTTACTTCAATCGCTGATTATAGTTTAAATGTATATGTACATATGTATGTATGTATGTATATGTGAGTGTCTTAATGTAAATATTCGCGTGCCAAGACAAAATGAAACCCTTTATGGGCAAACACAAAAAAAAGTAGCAAGGTGCAAAAAAAGCAGCGAAAACAAAAAGTTTTTCAGCTGTTTATTTATTTGTTTGCTGATTATGGAATTGTTAAGGACCAAAAATGAGAACAATTCGAAGGTGTACATTAATTGGAACAGCTGCAAAAAAATAACTGATGGAAAATAAGAAACAGTAAGTCGGGTATGTCAAATTTAAAAAAACTGTTTGTTGAAGCTGCTACTTTAACCTACTTATAAAGTCTAAAACTTTTCTCAACAAACTGCTTTTTTTCTAAAATCATTTTATTAAATTTTGTTGCAGCTTGTACTTTACAAAGTATTTCCTTAATTTCCTTAATCCAACTTAATCCTAAAACAATTTACTTTATTTTTAAAATATTAAACTTAGCTACGCTTGGAATACACAAAAAGTGTTTTATTATTTTGCAAGTTTACATTTTGGTTCCTTTTTATAAGCTTCTACTTATAGAGTCAATGCTACCCTTAATATACATAAATTAGCTTATTCCGATCATATTTTTTATATATATTTTCTAGGGTATCTAAACTTTGTTACACTTGGAATAATTTTATTGTGAGTTTTCGTATTAATTAATTTCCATTTTCGTTTTGTTATCATGCGTACGCCGATTTTTACCTTTATGCAGACTCAACAATTAATCAAGTTTAATTACGCTTAGGTTAGGAGTTAGCCACCCTCCACCCACCCCCTCGGGTGTATATTCTAGAGCAACATTGGCCGCATTAATCACTTGAATACGCTAACATTTCTCATGTGTGCGTGAGGAGGGGGTGCGATGGGGGAGGCAGGGTGTGAGATAAGACTAAGGAGCCTCTCTCATTAAAAGGACGTCGCACGTAAACAATGCATTTAAATTCTTTCTTTTTTTGCACAGGTAAACTACCTATTGTCAGATCATTTAATGGCCTAAAGTAATTTTCTAAAGGAAATAAGTTCAAAATATGCTTAAATGCTCTCAACGCTATATTTATTGTAATATCGAATAACATATAATTTAATTATTAATTTTTTTTAGCAAAGGGCGTAACAATCAATTTATAACATTTTTTTTTAATATTTTTAATAATTTTTTAAAATTATAACGAGTATCTTTTGCTAATTATTAATTAATGCGGAATTATTTAATTATTTTGTCATTCCAAGTTCTCGAACCAATTGGAGATTTCAGATTATCTACAAAGTTTCATTCTCCGATTCTAAATGATAAAAATATTAGCAAAGACACACTATCCACTTAGAGTCCACACAAGAGCCACACGCGTTAGCTAGTTCAACAACCAACGCACGCTGACAAAAGCTAAGTGTTATCAGCAGGTGTGCGTTCCTGTGGATTACATGTGGATGTCGTGTACACAGCTTCAAGAAACAAGTTTTATAAAATACCCTAGAATTTTGAATTCAATATATAATTTATATTATTCATGTGTTTTTAATAAATATAAGTATAACAAAATTATAACATATATTATTTTTGAAAAATTATTGGTTGACAATATTAAAAATGTATATTAAAACAATAAATTTGATTAAATTTAAATTTTAAAGCATTTCATAGTATAAAATAAGAAAACTTCTTAAAGTTGTACCATTTTGGTGTTCAATTCAATAATTAAAGCTTTTTTAACATTGACCCAGCATTTTTCTGAGTTTTATTTATACTCAAATTTAATCCAATTCGCGACACCCGGAACCTGAGAATTACAAAAATAAATGTTAATTTTTTTATATATACTATGTATATAAATATTTCATATTTATATAGTTTTCAATAATTGGAAATCTCTAAATATTGCTCTAATTCGAAAAGTATATATCACTAATGACGCGTTAATTTAAAAATGTAAATAATTTATATTTTTTCAATATTGTTCTAAATTTGATCATTTGATACAACGATTTAAATACAGTTAGGTAAACAAATGAATAAATATTGGATATTGTCGTTCCAACTTAATATCGTTTAAAAATGATATTAATATATTAAGAATCTATAAAAATATAGATGTTATAAGTAAAAATTGGTGATCAACAATTGCTTTTCACATTTTAAAACGCAATTTAATTTAGTTACTGAGCTTTAAGCTTAAGCTGGTGTCGTTTTCATGCGCATTTCAGACCGCAATTTCAAGGATTCCCCATATTTAAACTTGAATACAAACACACACACACATGCACATGCGTGTCAAGTGATGCTGGCGACCTCCAGCTTTATATCTAATTGGCCGCCGCATTTAATATGCAAACAATTCACAGCTGCAATTTAACAACAATCAAATTAATTTTTGGTGTTTTAAAACCAATTAAGCTGATCTTTGTATGCGCAATTGGAAGATATTAAAACATGTGCATTTGGCTAGCTGGGCATTTCCCCCCTACACAAACACACACACACACACACACACATACATGCACATACATTCCACATGGCTCTGCTGTCTGTCAGAATTGCCAAAAACAACAATAATGCCAACTACAATAACAACAGATGTTCGAAGCTGCGCGAAAAGGTAAACGAGTTGCGCTCACGAGCGGAATTCAAGAGAGCCAGAGAGCACTGTGTAACTGGTTGAGTGTATCGTGTGTGCGTGTGTGTATGTGGGAGGCATGTAACACTGACTATGACCTCAAACCACCCACAGCTATGCGGCTGCTGGCGCTGGCAGCGACGTCGACGTCGACGTTAACAGCGACTTTGCATATTTTAAGCAAAGCAATTTTGGCATTGCTGACGTCACAAGTCACAAAATGCAATAGTTGTTACTTGTATTTGTTGTTGTTGTGGATTGTTGTTAGTTGGCTATTGGTTTGTTGTTGGTCTGTTGTTGTAGTTGTTGTTGTGCCCACAAAAGGTGCGCTTACAATTTTCTCCACTTTCTACAAGAAAAATGTGAGAAATCAAAAAGATGCCACCGCTTTGTCTGAGTGTGTGTGTGTGTATGTGTGTGCGGTCCATTTGTATGTGTGTGTTTGTGGGTCGGCCACAAAAGTTCACTGGGAAAGCAACATTAGACTGAAATTGATGTTGAAATGAAAATAGACCGCAATTTATTGATAAAATCAATCAAATTGTAACGCTGATAAAATTACTCTCCCATTTTGTTTTCTACTCAAACAATGGCCGCCCATTCAGAACAGATGGCAGGCAGAGCAGCGCAGTCGGCGTCAGCGTCAGCGTCGGCGGCATTCAATTGATGCAAAGTTGAAGAACGTAAAAAAATCAACGTGCGTGGTTTCAATTGCCGATCGTCAGCGAAGGGGTGCCGAAGTACACAGGGGGCCGAAGACAAAACGTATTTTCATGCTAAAAACGTTCGAGAAATTTTTGTTTACAATTTACAACAAATGTTCACAACGACATGCACACACACACACTCATACACACACAGGGAGCGATAGAGAGAGGGAGCTAAATTCTAAGCGCAGAGAGCAGCAGTGAGAGTGAGTGCCGATCAAATATGTACATATGTATGTATTGAAATGATTGCTTCTTGTGATTAACTGCGTGTGTGTGTGTATCAATTTGTGGGGGGATGACATCACCGCACGCTGCTGTCGCAAAGTTCGCACTGTATCATTTTGTAGCCTCTCTCTTAGATTTGCTGCTCGTGTGTTTCTTTGAGACGCCAACACCTTTGCAAAAAGTACACTAGCCGTGTAAGTGTGCATGTGTGTGTGTTTGAGTGGAGCACAGTGGGCTGGTATTTATAAATGTACATATGTACTTATTTATACAAATGTTCCAATAAATTAGTTTTTTAGATTGTTTCCAACGAACGTATTGAAAAAAAATTTCCATTGCGTAAAATATTAAATCGATCTTTTATAAAAAGATGATATATTTAACGAAAGTATATGTATATGTACTTAAATATAATTTGACTAAGATTGTGGCCTCAAAATACAGTGTATTATATAACTACAATTATGTTTAATCCCGCTCTGCACGCAACAAGTTAAAATACGCCAATAAGAAACCAACTTTGGCGCACTGTACGTTTGCACGTAGGCGCAAACGCAACAACAACTCAAATGGATTTGTTAGTTGGCCAGCCAAAAAGAGAGAGCAGCGAGAGAGAGCGCGCGCAAGCTGACGCCAACGCTGACTTTTCATTTTTTTTTAGCGCGCGCTGTTTATGGCCGTTTGCCTGTACGTGTGTGTGTGTATGTGTGTGCTTATGTGGCGCTCTCTGGTGTAGAGCTGGGGTGTCTCTCCATATTCAATCAGTCGTTTGGAATTCGCGAAACTATGCGGTCGCCGTACGAAGATAGCGCTGCCGTGTCAACGGATAACAAGTACCACAGTACTAGCTATAGCTACAGCAATAATCATAATAATAATAATAACAATAATTATCATAATGGTAATGGCAACGGTATACCCTATCACGCGCGTGAAAACTCATTGCCCTTTAGCTATGGCATTGCCAAAACACCAACGCCGCTAAGGAAAACACCAACACCAACGAGAGTGGATAGTTTTCTCGACTCGGATTTTGGGCTGAGTAGCCACAATAATAAACCTACAAGTATCAATAATAATCATAATAATAATACTAGTGATATGATAAAGCCGCAGCCACGTTTAACCAGCCCTTTGCTGGTGCGCAAAACTCTGGTGAATACAAATGGATCGAATGGTTTGAGTGGCTCGAATGGTTTGAATGGTTTGAATGGTTCGAATGGTTTGAATGCGAATACGAATACCATATCGAATACATATCATTATGGGGCAGCGCCACGGCCCGATTTTGAGCAGCTGTTGCGCGAGAGACGCGATAAAGTTTTCAGCGAATATCGTGTGCATGAAAAAGCGGCTGAAAATACACGGAGTTTGTCACGTGTGCCGCCAACGCCGCCGCAGCGCCGCCAAAGCCACAACAAATACAATTATGATTTTGAATTCAATTTAAATTTGAATGATCTGAATGAAAGGAGTTCAATGCCGGCAGCGCCAAGTGCAGCTCCTTATAATACCAGGAATATCGAGTTCCGGCAGGATGCGCAGGATATGGTGGATGGAACAGTGGGTCGCCGCTTGGCATCCACATTTGTGGAACGCAATTATCACACAATTAACAGCCAACGCACACCAGTGCAGCTGACATACAAACCACAAGTGGAGCCACAAGTGGAGCCACAAGTGGTGCCACAATTGGACGCACAGTTGGAGCACATTTATGGCCAGAACCACACGCGCAGCCGTCGCGATTTGTCGCCCATTTATGCCATCAGCACAAAGCGCGCTCCAAATAGCAATGGACAACAGCAGCAACATCAACACCAACACCAACAACAGCAGCAGCAGCAGGTGGATTACCTGTTGACACCCACTTCCCCCAGCCGTCCGGAGACGCCCGCATTTCCGCTTACTCCACGCACACCTTTCGCCACCCAGCGACCTTCGCCCACTTCCGAATCCATTTATCAGACCATTGCCAGCAGGCAGCGTTTGAATTCCGCACCCTCCCCCACCTTTGAGGTCGCTGCGGATTTGGTCAAATTTGCACGCAATTCGGCCAAATATTGGTACAAGTCGCTAATCTCACGGGAGGATGCCATTGCCCTGCTGCTGAATTCCGCTCCGGGCACCTTTCTGGTACGGGACTCGACGACGTATAAGAATGCCTACGGTTTGGTTTTGCGTGTGGCGGAACCGCCAGCCGGCGGCAGTCCGGAGCTAGTGCGTCATTTTCTCATTGAGCCGACGCAACGTGGTGTGCGCTTGAAGGGCTGCGAGAATGAGCCAACATTCACCTCACTCTCCGCCCTGATCTATGAGCATTCCATCAATAAGCTGGCGTTGCCCTGCTTGCTACGCATACCGGAAGCGGATGTGGTGCCGGGTTTAGTGGCCACAACGCCGGCACAGCAACAACTGCTCACCCATGGAGCGGCCACGAATGTGCTCTGGCTGTATAGCTGCGACACGGAATCGTTGACGGGCAATGAGGCCATCAGGAAGGCCATAAGGTTGTTGTATGAACAGCAACCGCTGCCGTCGCCCACCGAGGTGCACTTCAAGGTCAGCGGACAGGGCATCACTTTAACGGATAACACCCGTAAGAAGTTCTTCCGCAAGCACTATACGGCCGATGTGATCTCGCATTGTGCCATCGATCCGGAGAACCGCATGTGGAGCACAACCGAGGAGCCGGACAAGAAGACCATCTTTGCCTTCGTGGCACGCAGATCGCACAGCTCCAAGGATAATCAGTGCCACGTCTTCTCCGATCTGTCCGTCGCCCAGCCGGCGGCGGCCATTGTCTCCTTTGCCAATCGCACGCTGCCCACTGAAAAGCAGCGCAACTATGTGCTTTGAGGAGCGGCCGGATCAGGAGCAAGACGTAACCGCTGGGTGAGTTCTTGACCATTTAGTTGCTAGAGTTCATAGTATAGTGAGGCCCATTAGGCCATAAAGAAAAATAAATGTCTTGGGTGCGGCGTCCTTGGGCGTGCATTCAAATACAGTAGACACTCAATGCACTGAACATTTTATTATTAAAATTATTAATATTTAATAATACACTTTTTTTGAATCTAGCGCTTTGGAGTCGAGTCGGTTTAGCCATGTCCGTCCGTCTGTCCGTCCGTCTGTACTTGTCATAAATATGAGCCTTTGAATTTTTTGGAGAGATTTTTATTATTCATTTATTTACTTCTCATATATAAATTAAACAAATAGATTATAAATTTGCAATAAAAATCTATTCTCTGTGCAAACTCTAACCATCCGAAAATTCTAAATAAAACCAATAGTTTTTTTTTGTATAGTTTCGTTATAGCAAGCATTCACTGTATATGCAAAAGTTCCATCATTTTTAGCGTCAAACGGAAAACGATTAAATTTGTTTCAGTTTCTTAGCGCTGCTTTCGCGTTTTTTCCCTGATTTGTGTGTTTGTTTACTTTACATAATGCCCCCCGGGTTCTTCCGAGCAGCCTGTTTGTTTGTTTTATGGTCTTCATATATACATATCGATACATATATGTATGTATACTACGTACGTTCATGAAGCTTATAAACACGGTCTAAAAACATTTCTGACGCTAGTTTTTCGCAACGGAAGTTTGTGTCATGAGTCATAAGTTGCCTAAATATGATGTAGAATATAAATTGGATTGATTTTGAATCTGTTAAGGCATTCGTTTAGATTAGAAGCTAGCCCGCTTTTAATGGGCCCACACCTTTATGGCAGCTATTTCTTTAAGGCATTTGCTTTTCAGTTCTATATACTTAGATACATTTGATTAATTTGCCTACTTCACGGTCAGGCGCTGAGGTCGCCCGATAAGGCCGACAGTTCCCAACTATGCTTTGCCATGCTTATGAGCCATTTTTTTTTGGACTTCTGATTACTCACATATAATTTCGCTATCAGCCGGTTCAAATTGTCGTTCTAATACATTTTCAGACAGTTCGACTGGTTTGAGTATCGATATAAATGATTGGGAGTATCAGCTTTCGATTAATGTGCATATATCTTATCTACAAAATTTGACTGTAATTAAAGTGAAAGTTTGATTCGAAACTTGATTTGTATTTCTTATCAGCTTAAATAAATTGACTTAATGCAAATAAAAAAAAATTAGTTTTAAACCATTTTTCATTACACCTAAACCTTGTTCTTAAAGCTTCTTTACTCGTGTTATTATATATTATTATTATACATTTAATATATTATATAATATATTAAAATATGTAATATGTATTCATAAAGGCTGAATTGTTCAAAACTGCCATATTTCGACTAATCGAGCAGGCTCACCTGAACAAACTATGACAGGTAGAATTTTTTTAGCATCAGATTTGTGATTACTGGGTTCTATTACCCTAGAAAAGTATCTTTCAACTGTAGATCAAATCTTGACAGTATTTTATGTGAAAGTCATATTTAGAAGATCCTTTAATGCTAGAAAAATAAATATATAAATATATATATAAAAATGTAGCTTAGATTTTCATATCAATTATGTTACATTTTGAATAATAGTACTTAAAGTTGTTTCTCAACACTTTGAATTATATCTTTAATTTTATAGTTTAGCTATTAAAATGCATTAAAATCAAAAGATATAAATAGATTACTTCTCAAATATATAACTATATGGTACATTCCGTACATGTGTAATCTGTTTTTCGACTATGTTTTTGTACATCGGCTTTACGTAGTTGATGAATATTCTTCAAAAAAATCGCACCCTTGGGCACATGTTTCAGGGCAACAAGTTTTATATGTTTGGAATTTTTCTAGGGAAATCTGTATGTTATAAATACATAGCGTTAGTTTCAATCGTATATAGCGCAAATGCTTAAATAAATTCAGTCGAAATACGCATATAGACGAGCGTCAATTGCGCATTTTAGAAAACGCAAAGAGAACGGCGGCAAAAAATTAATTCCAGACGTGTTTTCGTATTTGAATTTTTTTTATAATTTTTGTTTGCTTTGCTTTTTGTTTCCAGCGATTTTGCAGAGATCGCTCATAAAAGTAACAGTAAATATAATTGAAAATTCTAAAAATAAAAATAAAATTGTTAAAAGCAAAAGAAACGTCAATTCGCTCTCATTCTCCCTCACTCTCTCTCACCCCTCAATCTCTCTATCTCTCTCTCGGCCCGATCATGTTATCCGTTTGATCTATAATTAAGCAATTAAAGGTATATAGATTATACAGATTTAACGACCCTTTGTTTTCAAGTACTGAATGCCAATTATTAACATACATTTTTTCCATTTTTGTTTCAGACGACTTACCGCTAAAGCTGGACAGTGTTGTGTAGTGCAAGTAAATTAAATAAATTACAAATGTCTCGTAAAAAGCACGAAAATTACACGAAGCAACTGAAAATGAAATATGACGACAAATATATTAACAAAATTATGTCAGTTAAAGTTTATGTGACACACTATCACACGCACTTTAATTAGCCTAATGCACAGTGGAGCAAAAGCACCTTAAAAATATCTATAAAATAAATTTGTATTGGGTAGTGTTATTAACAATAAGTGCTTAAGTCAAACACTTTTCTTTCTGTTTTTAATCACATCAAAATATGGTAATACATTTGCTTGTTATATTATAAAAATTAACTTTGTTTTATGTGCTAAAAATATAATGTATATCATTAAATAATTCAGTGCTTACTTGTCCTTGTACATTAAAACCTTAATAATAATAATAATAATTGTACATATATGTATGTTTGTTTACTATAAAAGAAAGTAAATAATTAATAAGTTAAACATCAAGTTGTTCATTTAGCAAATGATTTATAAAATTGTAAACAATGTTCTACAAACATTTAAAAACATTTCACTTCAATTTTAAATGTATATCAAGAATTCAATAATATATAGTGCTTTGTTCCACTGTACAAAGAATTAAACGATATTTGATACCTGAAAAGTTGTGCACATTAATATTTAGGCTAATAAAATATGTGTGCATACTTTATACGTCTATAAAACAGCTAATACTATATATACCGTAATTTTAATGGCCACATGATGTCAGACGAGAGCTAATCTTTCTAATATGTATCTATAAATTTTGATACGAATAATCTTAATTTAGAAACATGAGCGAAGCGTAATAAATGTTAATTTAATTTACAACTTTCGAAAAGAAACAACAATTATGCAAACCCAAGTTTGCCATATAATTTATAGCTATACGTAATATACATGCATACATACATATGTGTATATTAATATTTAATATGTATGCTAACTTAAGATCTACTAATGCAGTCAATATAAATAAAGTGCAATGATGTTGAAGATAAAGAAAAAAACCCTAACAACACAAATCATGTTTCTTATTCACTTGAAATTTGAGAAAGAAATAATTAAAATTGTTGCTTACAAATTGGCAAATAGTTTGGGCGAAAAATATAGCAAATAAATACATTTATATGCAATTATTTTTAATTGCCAGCATCTGTTTACAATTTACATTATCTGCTGACTGCAAATTCTAGTTCCAAACTAGAACAATAGGCAAATATAAATAAACATATGTAACAATTGTTGTGCATGTCGCTCTTTTGTTAAACAATTAAAGTGACTGACTGCTATATACGAACATATTGTTATATATACAATACGGACGAGTTCTCGCACCAATGTACACAATGCCTGGCTGCGACTTTTTACAGTCACAATTGTTTCGTAATTTAATCTTATCGTTTGACAACTACTATATAGATATTTTTCCCATATATTATGGTCAGCCAACCAGTCTAGTGGAAATATACACTTAAATGCCCTGCATATCATTAAAAACTTTCTGAAAAGTAGTCTCTTGTGAAAAAGATCGCTTTGGTTGTAATTCTCAAATCCTTTTTCTATATACAAAAATAAAATCGAATTATTAAAATATGTATTTTTTGGAATTTTGTTGATTTATATAAATCAGTTTCAATATTCAAGTTTTTACAAACATAAGAAATTTCAAAACAAATTTAAAGTGTTTTAAAATTACGACTTTACTAAAAGTTGTAATTTTCGAGCCACCAATGTATTCTTATTGGATTTTTTCCAATTGAAAACTTTATTGCTTAATACATATATATTTCAATATTAATGCTAATGCGTTAATGCAATTTATCACACTAAAACAACAACAACAACACCAGCAGGAGGCAAAGCGTGTCAAGTGAAATGAAAATGCGACCGGCGGCGACCTTGAAATTAATTTGTGCCATGATGACGTCATGCGTCAACAATAACAAACTAGCGCAACAAGCAATACACAGAGAGACAGAGAGAGAGACAGACAACGACAGCTGTTTGCTCTATGTACCAATAAGAATACCATTAAAATAGAATGCAACTACAAATTGTAGTCAAAAATTCTATGCATAACTTAGAAACCACTTTGCACCCACAAAATATCGCGGATCTCTTTTTTTTGTGTTTTGTATTTTATTTTTATGAACTTTTTGGCTTTGGCTAATTTCCTTTCTTTAATGGCCACAGAAAGCGAAACCGGTTTGTCATGTTCTCTGGCTAAGATACTTATGTGTCTGAGTGTGTGTGTGTGTGTGTGAATGTATTTTTGATAATTAAGCAACAGAAAACAAGTAAGAGTGCTCTAGTCGAGAGTGCTCGACTAGGATATACCCTGATCCAAGGTCTTACATTCATTCATAATTATTTATCTGTATTCATACATGGAAACACACACACGCATGCAAACACACGCTGCGCGAGTCATGCAATTGCTTTGCTTCTTCTTCAATTGGTCTCAAACTATGTTGCATTGAATCGTTAATAACTAATTTGTTTATTGCCTGATCGTAATGAAATTTGTAGCACATAAAGACGTAAATGTGAGACTATGTATAATCCGAAGGTCATACCTCTAAAAATACGTATTTCTGGGAAATCGGGGGGAGGTATCTAAAAAGTGAAATATTTTTAACCTTTGTACACTAAAGGAGAATATATGTACATACCGAATTTGGTGCCTCTACCTCTTATAACTTTTAAGCTATACCTAATTGTTAAATTGATTGTAGGTGTCTCAACTAGTATAAAAAACTATATGAAAAGTGATTTTGTGGTGGTTCATTTTTCTGTCAAAAATCAAACCAAAAGTGACAAAAAAATTGACTTCAAAAGTGCCCAAACAACGAAAAGTTCCTTATAAATGACCTTCCCAGACTTCAACCTGACACAACTTTGTCAAATCTGAACCGATTGTCAATCCCGAGGCCATTTTGATCATTATTTGGCATCTACTTTAATTCTACATCTCAAGTTTATTAGTTTTCTAAAAACTTAAATTTTGGATTTTTTTCGCGAAAAAAGCATAAGGGGGGACCCTTACCAATTTTGATTTTTCAAAAAATAGAATCTTGAAATTTTACGTTTAATTGATTGTGGGTGTCTCAATTAGTATAAAAAACTATATGAAAAGTGATTTTGTGGGGGTTCATTTTTCTGTCAAAAATCACGCCAAAAGTGACAAAAAAATTGACTTGTAAAGTGCCCAAACAACGAAAAGTTCCTTATAAATGACCTTCCCAGACTTCAACCTGACACAACTTTGTCAAATCTGAACCGATTGTCAATCCCGAGGCCATTTTGATCATTATTTGGCATCTACTTTAATTCTACATCTCAAGTTTATTAGTTTTCTAAAAACTTAAATTTTGGATTTTTTTCGCGAAAAAAGCATAAGGGGGGACCCTTACCAATTTTGATTTTTCAAAAAATAGAATCTTGAAATTTTACGTTTAATTGATTGTGGGTGTCTCAATTAGTATAAAAAACTATATGAAAAGTGATTTTGTGGGGGTTCATTTTTCTGTCAAAAATCACGCCAAAAGTGACAAAAAAATTGACTTGTAAAGTGCCCAAACAACGAAAAGTTCCTTATAAATGACCTTCCCAGACTTCAACCTGACACAACTTTGTCAAATCTGAACCGATTGTCAATCCCGAGGCCATTTTGATCATTATTTGGCATCTAGTTTAATTCTACATCTCAAGTTTATTAGTTTTCTAAAAACTTAAATTTTGGATTTTTTTCGCGAAAAAAGCATAAGGGGGGACCCTTACCAATTTTGATTTTTCAAAAAATAGAATCTTGAAATTTTACGTTTAATTGATTGTGGGTGTCTCAATTAGTATAAAAAACTATATGAAAAGTGATTTTGTGGGGGTTCATTTTTCTGTCAAAAATCACGCCAAAAGTGACAAAAAAATTGACTTGTAAAGTGCCCAAACAACGAAAAGTTCCTTATAAATGACCTTCCCAGACTTAAAACTGACACAACTTTGTCAAATCTAAGCCGATTGTCAATCCCGAGGCCATTTTGATCATTATTTGGCATCTAGTTTAATTCTACATCTCAAGTTTATTAATTTTCTAAAAACTTAAATTTTGGATTTTTTTCGCGAAAAAAGCATAAGGGGGGACCCTTATCAATTTTGATTTTTCAAAAAATAGAATCTTGAAATTTTACGTTTAATTGATTGTGGGTGTTTTAATTAGTATAAAAAACTATATGAAAAGTGATTTTGTGGAGGTTCATTTTTCTGTCAAAAATCACGGTAAAAGTGACCAACAAATTGACTTGTAAAGTGCCCAAACAACGAAATGTTCCTTATAAATGACCTTCCCAGACTTCAAACTGACACAACTTTGTCAAATCTGAACCGATTGTCAATCCCGAGGCAATTTTGATCATTATTTGGCATCTAGTTTAATTCTACATCTCAAGTTTATTAATTTTCTAAAAACTTAAATTTTGGATTTTTTTGGCGAAAAAAGCATAAGGGGGGACCCTTACCAATTTTGATTTTTCAAAAAATAGAATCTTGAAATTTTACGTTTAATTGATTGTGGGTGTCTCAATTAGTATAAAAAACTATATGAAAAGTGATTTTGTGGTGTTTCATTTTTCTGTCAAAAATCACGCCAAAAGTGACAACAAAATTGACTTGTAAAGTGCCCAAACAACGAAAAGTTCCTTATAAATGACCTTCCCAGACTTCAAACTGACACAACTTTGTCAAATCTGAACCGATTGTCAATCCCGAGGCCATTTTGATCATTATTTGGCATCTAGTTTAATTCTACATCTCAAGTTTATTAGTTTTCTAAAAACTTAAATTTTGGATTTTTTTCGCGAAAAAAGCATAAGGGGGGGACCCTTACCAATTTTGATTTTTCAAAAAATAGAATCTTGAAATTTTACGTTTAATTGATTGTGGGTGTCTCAATTAGTATAAAAAACTATATGAAAAGTGATTTTGTGGGGGTTCATTTTTCTGTCAAAAATCACGCCAAAAGTGACAAAAAAATTGACTTGTAAAGTGCCCAAACAACGAAAAGTTCCTTATAAATGACCTTCCCAGACTTAAAACTGACACAACTTTGTCAAATCTAAGCCGATTGTCAATCCCGAGGCCATTTTGATCATTATTTGGCATCTAGTTTAATTCTACATCTCAAGTTTATTAATTTTCTAAAAACTTAAATTTTGGATTTTTTTCGCGAAAAAAGCATAAGGGGGGACCCTTATCAATTTTGATTTTTCAAAAAATAGAATCTTGAAATTTTACGTTTAATTGATTGTGGGTGTTTTAATTAGTATAAAAAACTATATGAAAAGTGATTTTGTGGAGGTTCATTTTTCTGTCAAAAATCACGGTAAAAGTGACCAACAAATTGACTTGTAAAGTGCCCAAACAACGAAATGTTCCTTATAAATGACCTTCCCAGACTTCAAACTGACACAACTTTGTCAAATCTGAACCGATTGTCAATCCCGAGGCAATTTTGATCATTATTTGGCATCTAGTTTAATTCTACATCTCAAGTTTATTAATTTTCTAAAAACTTAAATTTTGGATTTTTTTGGCGAAAAAAGCATAAGGGGGGACCCTTACCAATTTTGATTTTTCAAAAAATAGAATCTTGAAATTTTACGTTTAATTGATTGTGGGTGTCTCAATTAGTATAAAAAACTATATGAAAAGTGATTTTGTGGTGTTTCATTTTTCTGTCAAAAATCACGCCAAAAGTGACAAAAAAATTGACTTGTAAAGTGCCCAAACAACGAAAAGTTCCTTATAAATGACCTTCCCAGACTTCAAACTGACACAACTTTGTCAAATCTGAACCGATTGTCAATCCCGAGGCCATTTTGATCATTATTTGGCATCTAGTTTAATTCTACATCTCAAGTTTATTAGTTTTCTAAAAACTTAAATTTTGGATTTTTTTCGCGAAAAAAGCATAAGGGGGGACCCTTATCAATTTTGATTTTTCAAAAAATAGAATCTTGAAATTTTACGTTTAATTGATTGTGGGTGTCTCAATTAGTATAAAAAACTATATGAAAAGTGATTTTGTGGAGGTTAATTTTTCTGTCAAAAATCACGCCAAAAGTGACAAAAAAATTGACTTGTAAAGTGCCCAAACAACGAAAAGTTCCTTATAAATGACCTTCCCAGACTTCAAACTGACACAACTTTGTCAAATCTGAACCGATTGTCAATCCCCAGGCCATTTTGATCATTATTTGTCATCTAGTTTAATTCTACATCTCAAGTTTATTAATTTTCTAAAAACTTAAATTTTGGATTTTTTTCGCGAAAAAAGCATAAGGGGGGACCCTTACCAATTTTGATTTTTCAAAAAATAGAATCTTGAAATTTTACGTTTAATTGATTGTGGGTGTCTCAATTAGTATAAAAAACTATATGAAAAGTGATTTTGTGGAGGTTCATTTTACTGTCAAAAATCACGCCAAAAGTGACAAAAAAATTGACTTGTAAAGTGCCCAAACAACGAAAAGTTCCTTATAAATGACCTTCCCAGACTTCAAACTGACACAACTTTGTCAAATCTGAACCGATTGTCAATCCCCAGGCCATTTTGATCATTATTTGGCATCTAGTTTAATTCTACATCTTAAGTTTATTAATTTTCTAAAAACTTAAATTTTGGATTTTTTTCGCGAAAAAAGCATAAGGGGGGACCCTTACCAATTTTGATTTTTCAAAAAATAGAATCTTGAAATTTTACGTTTAATTGATTGTGGGTGTCTCAATTAGTATAAAAAACTATATGAAAAGTGATTTTGTGGAGGTTCATTTTTCTGTCAAAAATCACGCCAAAAGTGACAAAAAAATTGACTTGTAAAGTGCCCAAACAACGAAAAGTTCCTTATAAATGACCTTCCCAGACTTCAAACTGACACAACTTTGTCAAATCTGAACCGATTGTCAATCCCCAGGCCATTTTGATCATTATTTGTCATCTAGTTTAATTCTACATCTCAAGTTTATTAATTTTCTAAAAACTTAAATTTTGGATTTTTTTGGCGAAAAAGCATTACCAATTTTGATTTTTAAAAAAAAAAAATCTTGAAATTTTACGTTTAATTGATTGTGTGTCTCAACTAGAATAAAAAAATAAACGAAAAGTGATTTGAGTTGGCCTACAGACTTTGTACACTCAACAAATTATACATATATTTATGTATATATATTACCAACGATTTTGAAACCTCAATATTACCATTATTTATGCTTGCAATCTATAGATATCGATTATAGCAGCTTTTCGCGCGCTCTGTTAATTTAAATGTTTTCAGCTGCTGTTATTCTTAACAGACTTTCAGCTGCGACTGTTCTGTGGTAAACGATGAGTACTATATTAAATAAAACATTACTGATTTGAAATCTTGCATTCATTTTAATACATTTGGTTGTGTGTGTGTGGTATGTGTATACAAAAATGAACATTAAATCAACGTCCTTACACACGCTGTAGTATGTGTATGAGAGTGTCTTTGTGTTTTTTAGATATCTACATAGCTACATACATAGTTTTGTTTACATCATATTTAATTAAACATAATAAATACATTTCTAAGCATATATAATATATATTGTATATAAATATAACAAATAATACATCCAGTTGTTACGGCTATACAAAATCGGGCCTCGCTAATTCCAACAGTTTCAACAGTACAAGTGATACAAAAATACATACATTCATCATACAATGAACAAACCAATCGCAGAGTAGGCTAAACAGAAGTGGGGCCAATAACATCCAATACGACGTGTAGTACAAAAATGATTATCATTTTGTTATTAGTTTGTAGGTTTATAGTTCAGTTTTAGATACAAAATTTCGCTAGAGTTTCACGAGCCAATTGCCAATAAGTTTGCACACTAATTCGATTTAGCTGAATACGGGCTGGTTGAGCCAACTGAAGGCGGTGTGGGCGTGGCACCGCTACGTATGCCATCGCCCTCGCACACATATTTGCCTGCAATCAATAAAGTAAAGTTAATACAAACAATTGACAAGTCTTGAGCAATTGAACACACCTGAAACAAATCGTCGCTTAACCAGGGACAAACGATAGCCGCTGCCTTGAAGCTCAAATTCGATGCCCGAAAGTGTGGTGCCCTCACAATTGAACTGTGTGGTCAGCATGGCCGGCGTGGAGGGGCCGTCGTTAAGCTCGAGCCGTGCGCGAAGCGTGCCCACGCCGCCATCCTGTGAATTCTGCGATATGTCCGTAAAATTCCACACCAAACGATTCGATTCCCCCAACCTTAAAACAAAAGCCACAAATATAAGTTGGAAACTTCAAGTGATTGCTTAATCGGTCGCTTACCAGGATGAATGCGGCTTGGACTGAACATTGCGAACAGAACCATTGACCGGCACCGAGAGAGTGACATTCAGCAGCGGCGATGCGCTAGCCATGGCATGATTATTGTACTTGTAGTCAACTTTGAGCGCCGTGTAGCTGGGCTCGCACTTCCAGTAGCTGACCAGCTGGAAGGGACACGAGCTGGCACCCGGCTTGGTGCGCACCTGATACTTCAGTATATCCACGTTAAAGTACGAGGCAGTCGGATTGTTCTCCGCCTGCCAGCGCAAGAGCGCAGTCAGTGCGGGCATATTGAACTCCAGCATTGTGCTCAACGAGCTCGACTGTTGGCGATCTCTGTGCGTAGTAAAAAATATGCATGAGTTACAGAAGCGATTGTTTATTATTAACACGATGGGATAGTTCCAAGACTGCTAAGTACACTTACATTTGCACCAGCTTGCCATTGGGCACAAGATTCTCCAGATTTTGTACTTGCTTAATGCGAAAGCCCAGCTTGGCTGGATTTGGATTATTGGCTAGGAGGCCGGCAATGCCGGCTGGGAATGATAACATCATATCACCGGACACCTTGACCTGGCAGCGCGACTCGTCGCTGCCCCTGAAATAGGCGTGTATAATCTCATGGAATGCCACCGCCAGCGGTATTGTGTCCGATATGCCAATGGTTAGCGGTGATGGGCCACGCGATGAGCCCATGCCTCCAATGGCGGTGCGAAACTCCAGACTGCCAATGCTGTCCGCTCGATTCATTGCCGGCGCCGGACTCATGCGTCCACGTCCCAGATTTGTTGTAACACCAGCCGATGCTGCTGCCGCTGCCGCAGCGGTTGCTGCTGTTCCAATGGCAATCATATCGGATCGTCGCGACGGGGGTCGTGGAATGGCAATGCTGCTGCCGCCAGCGGATGTGGGTGTTGGGATCTGACGACCAGGCGGTTTGCTCAGCGTTGCAGATGATGGCGCCGAGACGCTCACATCGCCCAACTCTGAGAATATATCACCCAGATCCGCATACCGATTATGGTTAGCATTATTCGCATTGTTGTTGGACAACGTTGGACTCTGTAGCGGCGCATATGGATGCACGCTGGCCGTGGGCGTTGAAGCATTCGATATCTCTGGCGACTGTTGGCGCGACGCAGCCGCACCGACCCGTGGTCCGCCCTGCAGCTGCTGGCTGTGATGCTGTAAATAGTAATTACAATTATAATTACAAAATTTTAAAATAGTATTCAACAACAGAGTCAATTAAGTTTAGAGGTGCATGCTAGCATTAACATTTAACATGGCCTAACAGTTAGGCTTAAAGCTGTGAATGTTAATATGTATTTAGAGCTTAACAGTGCCAGTTAACATAGAGCCATTAAAATTAAAGGCCATTGATCAGTGGCTGTTAACTAGCGCTATATACATACATACGTACAAATTTTGTTCATGCACAACTCTTGAAAATCCAACATTTTATATACGAATTGTAAGCAATTGTTATTTCTTAATAAATCGTATTACTTTCTACTACAACTTTAAAAATGCAAACACAGCATGCACATTGGCTTAACAGATATATTGCTGTTAAATCAAGCATGCTCACAGCTAAACTTAACAGCGAGTCGCATAACAGAATGATGTTATTATTTACATACCGCAAAAACTCCAGTGGGTGATAGCGATATATTCTCAACGGTAGCCCGCAGCTCATCCACGCTGGCCGACATGGGCGCCTGCCCATTGTTGAGCGGCTTAATCTTGACATGTATGCGTCGCTTATCGTTATCCGAATCCGAGTCTGAGTCTGAGTAGAAGCTGCCAGCTGCTAATTATGTTGCGCTTTCAATATACAATGTTAAAAAGATGGGAATCAAACGTTTAGCTTACACTTGTCCTGGCCCTCCTCCCAGGCAATTTCCTTAGCTGGCTGTATGCTAAAGCCTTCCTCATCCACATCGTAGCCACTACCGCTAGCATTGGCACCGCCAGCAGCTGCGGCTGCTGCTCCTGCAGCTGTAGATGCCGCTGTGCCCGCTCCGGATGTGCTGTTGGCATTAGCCAAACCACTGCCACTGGCTCCAGCACCACCCACTGCGACACCGCTGCCACCCATGCTGCTGGCACCCGCCGAATCAACGCTGCCCTGTGCCGAGGTGGCCGATAAGGCAGCCAATCCGCCACCTGCGCTGCTGCCACTCGAATTTTGCGTCTTCATGCTGCGTCCATGATCATCATAATCGAGCAATGTATTATTCGCGCGATCCACGCTACAAAGGGTTAAAAAGGCGATTAGAATTGATGGATAGTGGCATAAAACAGACTTATAGCTCACCTGGTTAAGCGCTCCTCCTGTATATTGTGGTCAGCGGACTCGCTGTCTTTCTTCTTCTTCGATTTTTTGGTTTTCGCCTTGTCGCGTCTACTACGCAAAATGCCCGAAACTGTTTAGAAAATTGGTAAATATCAATTGAAGTTGGATGAGAAATTACACAAATGAGATTAGAACTCTTGGCAACAAACTTAGCAACAAACAATAAAAGTTGCTAGGAAAAATCTAAATAGAACTACAAGCTACGCACTTTTACACTTTACAAATTCACAAACAAACCTTATACGAAATGTCTATAGTTTCTAGAAAATGAATACATATTCTTATATTGATTCTAAGCTACTTTATTGCATGACATTATTCCAAAACCTAACGAGTTAATTCTTATATTGATTGATTCTGATATACGATTTTTAGAATCCTATTTTTCCATACAAAAAAAATGAAGTATCTTAAGTTCGATTATTTCACAGACCAATTTTGGGGGATATTAAAACACTTTCCAACGCTTTTAATCCTACTTATGTGCAATTCTAGGTTCTAACCAAGTCTTATTTCGAGCAACCACTATATAAACTTATAAGTATATAGCTACATTAATTATAATCACGATTAAGTAACTTTCACATAAGCAGTACAAAATGCTTTACACATTAAATATAAAATAAAAAAATACAATTTTTATAGATCATGCAAAAGTGCACACTGAACTTGCGCAGTGTTAAAGTGCGTAGATAGAGCATAGTGTTGGACAACATCATAATAAGCAACTCAGTTAGACTAAGGATTCTTAACCAAACTCAAACACCGCCATATAAAAGTGCAACAAATGGTTTTGTGAATAATGTTAGATACTTTCGGGATATATGAGTTTTTCATACAAAAGAAAAAAGCCGTGGATAGAAAGCCTTGAAAATTGTACTTAATTTTAAATATGTACATATATACAACTGAATATATATTTGTAAAAACACATATTAAGTTATGTGTTGGGGTTTTTTGGACCGGGGTTGGGTATGGGTTGGGGGGGGGGGGGGTAGGCACATTATTTTCATATTGGCATTTACCCTGAGAGTTTGATGAGAATATATTTAAAAGTGACGTTGTACGTCTGGACGTTGTTGCTGTTGTTGTTGTTGTGGCGCCGTTGTTGCCCACTGCAGTCTGTTGTTGTTGTTGTTGATGATGATTTAGATGATCTTGCTCGTTTAATGATTTCGATAATTGTTGCTCGCTTGTCGTTGCATTCATTTGCTTTCTACCAGCTACACTAGCTACACTAGTTGGTGTTAATGCCTCATGCGGCTGTTGTTCTTGTTGTTGTTGTTGCTGATCTAAAGTTTCAATTTTGATTAGTTGATCGGTGGTGCATGGTTGATTTGATCGAATCGAATGAATAGAATGAATTCATTTCAATAAACCAATGTGTGGTGTGGGGTGATATGGCGTGAAAAAAGCATGACACAGAAGTGTAAAACAGAAGAAGCGTTGAGAATACTGTTAGTTGCACTTATCAATAACCGTTGTATGGCATGTGTCAAATTGTTTGTGTGTGTGTATGAGTGTATGTTTGTGTTGGGTGTGTGGGTTAACATTTGGCAGTTGGCTGGTGTTTGAGTGTACATATCGAAGACTATTAAAAGATATAAATGAACATAAACAATTAAAAAATGTATATACAATAACATAATAGAAGAAATGTAATTAATATGGGTTAATTTTAACTTAAAAATGTGTTATCGATTAGCCCAAAAGTGTGCTTAGCTCAAGAAGTTAGCATCCCAACTATTTACAAGATCAATACTATAATTTGATTCCTCTCGACCTTCTTGGAACAAATTCACCTTTAACATATGTTATTGACTAACCCAAAGGGTTGAACTAAAGGAGGGAATATAAATATATAGGTACATAGCCCAAAAGCAGCAGTTTTACTCGAAGCTGAAAACCCCCTAATATTTACAGACTTTATTTGTGAGTAGAGGAAAACCGGAATAGTGAATGGTTAAAGGCTACACCGGAGCATTTTAAGAAAATGTTAAAAATAATATTATAATAATGACAAAATCTACTTAAAATTGTTGGCAATAAATATAGAAATAGAACTTTGAAAGTTCTACAGTTACTCAAAAGGCTTGTCATAATCAAAATAAGAAGCAAGATTATTGTGATACTCTACTGTAGATTAATGGACCCAAGATTTTTCCTTCCCTCATTTACACACATATCAATATGTCTATTGAAAGCTATAATAGTTGCAAATTTATAGAGGCCTTTAGAGGAAGTTGTAAACATAGGAGTTGCAGGCAAGGCGTTTTTCAGATAGTAGTTAGAATAGAAAAGATTAGTTACAATAATAATAAAAATGAGTTAAAAAATACAAATATATAAAGAAATACACTTTCACCGTTATATAGAAAAATAAAAAACATTAACTGAGGAAAGAAAATAATAATAAATGAACCTTGATTACTAGTATCCAGAAGCTCTGAGTTAGGGGAATTTTTTGTGGTGACATTGGTGGTGAAATTAATTGTGCCGCTTGTTGCTGTTGTGTTGTTGGTGGTGTTCAAGTTGGCGCTTGTTGCTGTTGTGATGGTCGTGTTGTTGTTGTAATTGGTATTGTTGGAACTGTTGCTGTTGGCAGGCATACCGAAATTCCCAGAACCGCCGCTAACATTCTGCTGTTTGCTGGCCGTCGGCATAAACCAGGAGCGCAAACTCTTGACGGTTGACGTAGAGGAGCTCGTCGGCGGTGGTTGAGTGCCCAGCGTTTCCGGTGATGTGGGTCGCGGCGATGAAGGCCCACCACCACCAGCACTGCCCAGCATTGCATCATCCGCATAGGGAATGCTGCCGCTGGCCGCACTGCCGCTGCCCAGCGAGATGCTCGCCAGTGCATCGCCAGTGCTGCCACCACGCTGGTCCATAGATACCAGACTGCCCGAAGCGGCTGCAGCTGCTCCACCGGAACGCACTGCCGCCTGAATGCTGGTTGCCGAATTTGAATTCGATGCCGTAGCTGAAGTCTGCTGCGTCGGCTGCAGACGTGTTGCACTCGACAGCGACACAAACTCCAGTTCGAGCATTTCTGTAAATGATCGAAAGTAATTTAATTAGAAACTCAACATACAAATCGTTTTACAGAAGAGGGCAGAGATACTAAAGCAATACACTAAGCTATCCCATGTTAATGGGTGCTGTTAATAACAGCAACATGTTAAACGAGTGTCAGACTAGTACTGTAAATGCGTAAAGTTCTTAAATTCGATTAAAACAATATAAAATTTAGATTTGAACTTTTTTGAGGGAGTTTGAAGTCTTAGAAGGGCATTTCTAGGGACTTCAAAACGTTTCATTTCAACATATTTTATCATCGTTTTATCAAAGAAAGATTAACTGAATCAATTTTATATGTAGAATATTGAGCAAACCATAACCATAATGGATTCAAGCTAATTTAAAAATGTTATATATTTTTGTTGCTGCTTCTCATACGCACCAGGCTTCTCGAGTCCCGTGTATTTATTTAACACGAATTGCTCGAGTAGTTTATCCACAGACATGTCGACAAACTGTCGCTTGAAGTCCGAGTGCACTTGTCCGACCATATCGTGATTATTCTGCAGCATTTCCAAGTACGTGGAGAGAAACTCCTTCATCTGGCGCAGATGCACCTCCTCGATCTCTTGAAAGCGCTGTTTAATGCAGAGACCATTTTAGTTAATGCCCAAGATTCGAATGGAAATCACGTTTACCTTGCTAGTTTGAGTCATGCGTCGCTCGAACTCATTCTTGATAGGATTGTGCTTGTCCAGCAGCGCTTTGTAGTCCTCTTGGAGTTTCTTCAGTTTGCTTTCCAGCTTCTCGGCATCCTTGTGCGAGCCATTGTCCTTGCGCAGCTTCTCCAGCTCAACCACCTTGCTGGCATACAAATCCCGCAACTTTTGCACAGCCACCGTTGAGGTTTGTATGGCTTGAACGCACTCCAGCGTCTGGGATTCCTCCTCCTTGACGCACTTGTGCTTCTTGTGCAGCTCGTCGGCATATTTGGCGACATCCTTGACCAGCTCCGTCAACTTCTGCACCATTTGCATGTGCAGAGTGGACAACTTCTCGGCCGAGGTGCGCAATATGGTCCAAACGGGTGCAAAGGTGCTGTTCAATGTGCCCGTGCTGGCCTTGTGCGCCAGCTTGGACATCATTTTCGAGTTCTGCTCCTCAATGTTGGACTTCTCGCGCAGAAACTCGGACAGCTCCTTGCTGGCCACCAGTCCGAATTTCATATTATGATACAGCACATCGAACCCATTGTTTTTATCTCCCTGCAAATGTAATTGGAGTTTAAAAAGGGTTTGATATTGTTTTCAATTGTCAGCAACTTACCCAAAAATAATCATTAAAGTCCACCGTCATTTTGAGTGATTCCTTAAATGCTATGTCTTACAAAATTCTAGGCCAAAAACAATAAGTGCTTTGCTATGCTTTGCTTTGTTTTTGTTGTTGGTTTCAGCCTTTGGCGTTGTTACTTTTATTGTTGATCCTGTTGCTATTGCAGTCGTCGAGGTGGCTATATAATTGACTTTGTTACCCAATCCAAATGCCCTAGATGCTCAACAGTGAGCACAGTGGCACAACGCTGGCGGTGCTGCTCATCATCATTATCATTATCAGTTTCGTCTTCAGCAGGCTTCGGACGCATTGGTTTCAAACGCTCTCCTTTGGTTGCACCTGCTTGGCCAATGCTGCAAATACAAATTGGAACTCAATTAGATAAGGTTTAAGTTTTATTTTAACAGACAGAGGGACATCGCTAAGTGGACTCGGCAGAGAAGTTTTCTTCTGCACTATTTCATGATACGCTTTTTACCCATTTTTAATGGGTGCAGTGTATAAAAACCAACTATATTACAAATTTATAGTAAATCGTTTCTAGACTAAAAACACCCATAACTTGGGTTTTCATCATGATTTTTGGCATTAGATTACGGTAATTATATTTAAAAAAAAAAGTTAGAACAGCTATAATACCTTTAATCTCATTAAATCGAGTTAACAAACTTGCGTCTAAGTAATCCGTTTATATTAAAAATCACGTTATTTTGTTTGAAGTATGTAAGTTCATATAATTTATTCGTATAGTGCATTAGTTGAAATAGATTAAGTATCTAATATAGCATTTTCAAGCAATGACAAAAAAGAGTTCAATAATACAGAATACAAAATACGAAATATTATGTTTGTTGCTCCGCTTTAGCCTTGGCGATTTCCAGATCGATGCGCTCGTCCAGCGCACGGGTTAATATGGTGCAACAATCCTTGATGGCATGATAAATAATATTCTTGATTTGAAGCTTGTCCTCGTGATTGGTGTGGGAGTGCGAGAGGCGTCTAAACTCATGCGTGAGGTGATAGCAATGCGTTATATTCTCGGGAGAGACAAAATCCTCGGCCACCTTGATGCAATTGTGTAAATTCTGGACCTGATGCGGTGCACCAGCTGGTATAAACACCGCATCTCCGAGGCACTGGACAATGGGATAACCCTCAACGCCATATTCCTTAAAGAGACGCGCCCTCAACTTATCATCCAGATACCAGTTCTGATCGTGTATGGGATCATGGTCCGGCTCCAGCCGAAAGCCTTTCTCCAGCGTCACTCGATTAAGCAGATCCCTGATTTTGTCCGCATCACGTGCGGGAAAGATATGCCACAGAGCCCCTGGAAGAACATCCGGCGACTGGCAACGTGCCCGGGTGATATATTCACAGCCTCCCAGCGCAATGGCGCGCTGTGTGGCCGCCAGTTGTGGCTTGCTGTCCTCATCTGTGGGTATGCCCACATATACCATTATATTGACGGCATCCGAAATATCCAGATGCAAATTGGTGGTGCCCTTATCCGGATGCAAAGCCGAACCGTAAGCATTATACATCTTCGGTCCCAAATCGGGCGGCACAAACATTTTGGGCAAACAGCTGGCTATATTGAGATTGCCCGTGCGCAGCGTATATTCCGGCATGGGCAGCCCTCGCATCAGATCTGCAAAGCGTGTGGGTAATATCTCGGCGAAATCATCGCCCGGTGGCCAATCCTTGAGCTTCAGCAGCATCGGTTTGCCATTGACATCGAGCAGGCGCTTATGCATGCACTGGAAACCCTCCCAAAAATGACGCATCGGCTGATTGGGCACCAGATTGCCATTAAGACAGTTAATCAAGTCATTCGGCTTATCGCCGAAATCGCGGCAAAAAGCCTGCGGATGCCAGAGATCCAGATTGAGTGAGCGTGCAACTTCTGAAATCATGACTGGCTGTCCACATTTCCATACCTCCTGGTACAGCACACGATTATCGGGATGCATGGGATCGGTGAGGCGCAACAATTTGCCATCACACAACCACTCGTGTGGAACTCCAGGCGCCAACTGTGTGGAGTGGGCCAGCGTCATGGCACGTGGCGGCAGGAAGCGACGCAGTCCTGCGAGTCCTTTGCGCAAAAAGTTAATATGCTTGAAGTTATCAAAGGCGCTCGTTATGGGATCCTTGCCCAGTGTCTCCTTCGTCCAGACACGTCCTGGCACGTAGTCAATGCCATTTTGACGCGCAAACTCCAACTTCTTGGCATGGAGCTGTTCCAGGCGCTGCTGCTGCTGCACCTTCTGTGCGGTGGCCAGCGAGGAGGCACTTGTCTGTTGCTTCAATTGCGACTCCTTGATCATGTCCTGTATGAGCTCCGTTAAATCTTCGTCGTTCACCTGCTGTTTACTCAGCAAACAGCCGCACACCTGCGGCACCTGCCACATCATGCGCACCTCGTGCATCAGCCTACCCAGGACATTCAGTGCATCCCCGGCAATGATCTGGGTTAACATCAGTTCAGCGAGCGTATGCTGCTGTTGTTTATCATCGGTGCATATCAGCCAATGGTATTCATCGTGTCCGCGCTGCGTTTCCGCCACCCGTCGCTTATTCAGCAGCCCCTCCTTGCGATCCCTGAAGCAATCGATGCACACCCCAAATCCACACTTACGGCACGTCCAGTGATAGTTGAAGAGCGTCGTATCACATACATCGCATATTTCCCTTATACCCTGCACGGCCTTTTTCCACGCAATCGTGCTATCCGGATTCGTGTGCAGTTTCAGTGCCTCCGCCTCCTGACGCCACAGATAACAGAATTGATCGCCCGCATGCAACAGTATATAACGGCATACTTGAATATCCATAAAGCCGGCAGTGGGTGCAGTTTTCTTGTCTGGCTGCCAGATGGCGTAATCGATGCTCGTTGGCTCCTTGTAGGGATTGGGAAAGCCGGCAACGCGCAATTCACCCGCAGCATTATACTGCAGGCGACGAAACTCATAAAAGCGACAGTAGATATCATTGTTGTTGCTACTGTTATTGGCGCTGTTATTGGTACCGTTATTGGGGCTGTTACTGCCTGCTGCATGGCGACGCCGGCATTCGCGACACTTGGTTATCGATTGCTGCAGCTTAAAGCAGGGCAAATGCTGTAAAAATATTTGGCAACTGGCGCGATTCTCTTTATCGCGCTGCTGCTCCTCTGGGCTCAGTTCGATAACATTGTCTGGCTGCTGATGCTGCTGCTCCATCTCTGCTTGCGGCTCTGCTTCCAAATTGACGCGCTTATAGTTATTGGTGCTGCTGTTCGTTTCATTTGATATGTGTATTTCGATTATGGATTTGGGCTCCGGGCGTGATGTTATGGATAAGGCGCGCTTACGACAATTGTCGACAGCATTTGTTGGCGGTGTTGCCAGATTGGCGTTTGCTGCTGCTGCTGTTGCTTGCGACATTGAACTGTGCACGCGAGCATGTGTGTGTGTATATGAAGAGAGAGGGGAAGAGAGAAAAGCATAATATGAACATCTCATAAGTAGCCAGCTTTTATTACAATTTGCATGTGTAGCCGGCTTTATTTTGTACTTGGTAATATGCTTGTTTAATTGAATAATAATTCAAGTGTTTTTGCTGCTTGCGGCAACTGCTGCTGATGTTGTTATTCTCGAGATCGTGTTATCGATAACTATTATGCTGAGCAGCTTCATTTAAATAATGCATGTATGTTATTTAAGCCGCTTCTGTAACTGTTACCGTGCACTTTTAATTTTCAACGAAAATATGGTTTATGTGTATTAATTATAAAAAACCGAATACAAAAATACTTAACAATTAAGTACAAGATAATAAGAATTTATATACACAAAAGGTCAAAAGACTCTGACAAGCGATTGATAATTTGTCATTAATTGAAATGGGCGTTTATTTTGCCTGATAAGCATATTCGAGTAATTCCAACACCCCCAATATAAATCCCAATTGAATTGGCCAAATACAATAAATATATAAGTAATATGTACTTTTTGTATACATATCAACAATGAGCTGATAACAATTTGCTTCCTACTGTGTTTTTATCATTAAGCAAATGCTATTTTTAGACAAAACTTGCTATTTACGAAAGTTCGCGACCAAAAAAATGTTTTTACATTTATATGTGCTGTTATAGAGCCAGCTGTACATTGCATTTACAAGGCTGCTATGTTAACGAGATCAATTAACAGCATCTCTCGATCCCTCTCTCTCTCTCTCTATCTATCATTTGGATGCAACAAGTGTCAGTGTCGTTTGCCGCATATCGATAGATTTGTTCTTGTGTATCGATAAGTAAGAAGGAGATGCGGGTCAGGCTTTTGAACTTTCATAGCTTTTAGTTACATAAATAATGCTTGCAAGAGAAAGAAAACCGCAAATAACAGAAACCCAACAAATTAACCTTGGCTGATATAGCACACTCACACACACATACGCCGTTGGGGCAGTTGCGATAATGTTTTGGGCGTGAACCGCAGCGAAGCCGCTGCTGCTGTCCGTCTTATCGATACATATGTACATTTACACATACAACATGAGAAGCAGAAAATAAAGAGAAATACAACAACAAAAGAGCCTACAACCTAACCACCTCTGCCCAAGTTGCCCTCTCTGCAAATTGTCGAATCAATTCACTTTCTGTACACTATATTATTGACCCCTTTTAATTTAATTGGATCCAGTAGCGCAATTGGCTCTTTTTACATAACAGTTAAACCCTCTTCGTAGGCATTAAATCAATACAAAATATAGAGACCTATTTACAATATATATATATTCGAGCAAAAAATTTATAAATACAAATGCAGTTAAAAGATAGTAAGAGCAAGTAGTTTTAGGTCACTGACAACACTGTCATGCGGCTCCTCCTCCTAAAACATTACGAAACTTGACGCAGTTACGCCCATAATATAATTTGGGCATAATACAAATGGCTAAATCCAGCTGATAAGCTGAATTGCTACCATTTTCAGCGTAAACACACCAGCAGCACGACAATACTGGCAGGGAATTACTACATCATCCTCTCTCTCTCACCGTTTTTTTTATTCAATGAATGAGTTCATTTTTTTTGCACAACTAATTCTAGTGCACTCGAATTAATTTAACGTTGACTAACACTTGTGGCTTTGCTTCACTCAACTCAGTTGCAGTTTACATTTTTATCATTTTAAATTGTGTACTTAATATAACATATACCACACACATTCATTTGCAGTTGAACACTGCAGCGCTCCTGCATATCAAGTACACATATACATATGTATGCATGCATACATATACATATATGTATGCATATAAATGGGACGGAATAAAACTAGCAATTTTTCACACATAAATTAACATTCTTTTGACAGCAATTTCAACTTACATCTTATTGTTGTATGTTGCCAGCACACTCGCACATACGTTTTATAATATTTGGCCTTTGCAAATCCAACCAGTTTTTCACATAGAATGTTAATTTTTCTCCACCAACGCGCACAATTCACATACACTTACATAGCAGAACGCGTCGTACTTCTTACTGGCTAGGGATGTGTTCATATCGATTATTAGCCAACAAGTGTTGAGCAATGCGCTGTGTTCTGTAAAAGCGATAACAAATTTAGTACATAACTGATATTAAAATTAAACTTAATTAAACTATTTTTATTATTACTTTATGTTATTTAGCTGCATTGACTTGAACTGCATGAAATAATGTAGATAGCTGTATTATTGCAGATTGAGCGGATTGTTCATATCAGATTCAAATTTTAAACTAACTGACAGTTTTTGTTCAAAACGACCTAATTAACACGCTTTTTTATCTGAATGTCTTTAAATGATATATATCGGTAACATAACTCTTAGAATCAACGTACATCGATATGATTACTAACACATCACTAACCGCCGGACAGCTGTGGCTGCCATCAATTGGAAAAAATGTCCTCAACATTAATTAAATGTTTAAATTTAGCTAAAGCTGTGAGTGCAGTTACGTTCAAGAATCTGTTGACAACGTCACACAATCAATTGCCAGCATGGAGGTGAGTTGAAAAGCTAAAAACAAAGATTCCTCAGCGTTAATCGGTAATCGATTGGGATTTTCTTTTGTTTATATAATACACAGATCGGCGGCGGCAGTTGGAGGTCTATTGAAATGCGGCTTGCATACAACGGGTCCGGTGCGACAGGAGCGAAAGGAACTGCTGATGGAGTTCTTTGACGATCCCAAGCACTGGAGCGAGATCGAGGTGAAAGTGGGACGCGCCTGGAAATTGGATGAGTTGCGCATCAAGTCCAACAAAGAGCTGCATCAGCTGTGGTTTGTCCTGATCAAGGAGCGCAACATGCTGTTAACCATGGAGCACGAGTGCAATGACAAAATGGAAATCTTTCCCAATCCCGAGCGCATCGATAAGGTCAAGATCTCCATGGAGAATCTGGAGACAGTAGTCCGGGAGCGCAACAAAGCCTACCATCTGCTGGAAACTGGCGAAACGGGGGAACGGCCGCAAAAGCAGTTGCCCAACGCCTTCGGCATTCGTCGCAATTACAAATCCTGTGAGCATGCGCTGCCACCATTCATGAACATCAAATGGATCAAGTCACGGCATCTCGGCTACGGCGGACGTGCTGTCCACAAATTCCTTCTGCAATATCGCGAGAAACTCTACAATGCCAAACGCAAGGCCAAAAAGTGAGTAGTTGAATTTTTAAAGAATTTTTCAGGGACAGTAACGGTTCTAAATAATAATTCTGAAAATCATTTTTAAATCAAAAATTATTATTTAGATTAAATATTTTATATAAAAAAAGGAATTAAATCTGCAGCACCCCGGAACTAACAATTCTTTATTTTAATTAACATTTATTTGAAATGATTTCTTTTAGTCGCTCACGCAATGAGGTCATGATGATACTGAGGCGCAATCCCAACTTTGACTTGGAGGTGCTGAAACGCAAATTCCCCGACGTGGAGATAGACAAGATGCGTCGCAGCGATAAGGCGCGCGGACATTTCGTGCCCAAGGTTGATTCCTAAGGATCAGTTTTTGTGTTGGTCATATTACAAATAAAGATAACATTAAAATATAATCTAATCATCGAATTTTATTTTGGTGCCTGCAAAAGCGGCGATTTTTGGCTTCAGACGCTGCTTGGCTACCCAGGAAGGATGCATGCCTGCTGCACTGTCCGCGACAGGAGGCGCAGCTGGAGCTGGAGCTGCAGTTGGAGTTGTTTTTGTTGCGCTGCCGTCTTCGCTAAACTTGGTTTTCGTGCCCTTAAAGCTAGCTATTGTTGGCTTTTGCTGCTGCTTGGCCATCCACGAAGGATGCCGGTCATTGTGATTAAATGCACGTTTATCATTGTGCTCCTGATTGGCCAACCACAAAGGCTGTCTATCATTGTGATTATATGCACGGGTATCATTGTGCTCCTGCTGTTTGGCTAGAGGCTTGCGTCTATGTTGTTGCATGTAATGGTCGTCTTCATCGGATTCATTGTTGCTATCATCGGAGAGCACAACGGCTGTTGATAAATATGGCTGACCCGATTCCGTAATAAAGAAAGGATCGATAACGTGTGTGGGTCGTGGCTTCTTCTCTTTCTTGGCCTTTTTCGGTTCAATATTGAGCTCCCTCGTCCATTGCTTGTCTTCATTAACCACCTCCCGCTGCGTCGGTCTTTGATTATTTTCCGTCCTGGCTTTTGGGGGAACCTTCTGCCTTTGTTGTACTTCTATTTTGGAATTATGATTAAACTCCTTCTTTTGGCCAGTTTCTGGCTTCTTAGACTTATCGTGTGATTGCTTCTGTTTCTCCAACTTCTCTGGCTTGCTGCGCTTCAGCTTATCCTTGCTGTTGTCTACTTTCTTTACCTGAGAAAGTTCTTCTACATGGACCTGCCCATCTTTAGTTTTTATGACATCTGACTCAGCAGACGTCTCTAGCTCCACCCCCACCGCCGTCTCCAGCTCCACCTCCATCGCTGCCTCTGGCTTATGTTCCTTCAACCATTCAACACGATTGCGCGTCTGCGCATTTTGATCCTTAAGCTCTTTGCGTTTGCGACGCTTCTCCTCGGTGCGATCCAATTTGATTCGCCGCTTGCTCGTCTCTAGTATATCCTCACGCCATTTAGCATCCGTTGCTGCGCTCAGCTTTAAGGTCTCTCGAAATGTTGCCACCAATTGCTGCATCCTTTTGTTTAATCCCAACATGGCAATCGCAATTTCATCCGGCGTGGAGCGCCCATTTGTCAGCACCGCATTGTGTTTATTGTCATCATGCAGCAACAGTGAACGCATTATGTCCATGCTCTTTAGAGCCTTCAGCTGTGACATGCACTCCACATTTTTTCGTAATCGTTGCTTGTGCTTTTCATTTTCCGGTTGCTTTTCAAGTCCAGTTTTTAATTTGCGCAGCTTTTGCACCAGTTTAGCAATTGTTTGAGCGCGCGCTTGTTGTACTAGTTTCTTGTTGGTAATCACCTGTTTGCCAAGTATTGGTTAGATTGCGTGTATAAATTAGTTTGTTTTACTTACCAAATTGTTGAATTCTAATTTGTTAAGCATTGTATTTTTGTACTGATCTCAACGTGCTGTTTTTGCCCGTTGACTTGTTTTAGCTATCGCATAGGCAAACTATCGATACACACCATCGATAGGTTTTTATAAAATATGAGCTAAGCAAGTGAGCGTTTAAAATGGCCAAGTAAAATTGCATCTCTCTGATTTACTGCAAGCTTACTATTTTCATGTGTTTCTTTATTAAACTTTCAGGCAAATGCTTCGATACAACATTTACAATGTGGCGGCAAAACGATAGTCTTCGCGCTTGACTCTTCTGATACCGATTAGTTCGTATGGCAACTCAGCGGCAGTGTTGCACAATGGTCTTTTACAATCGAAATTAGCCAACACTTACAAAATACGGCGATATAAAAAATTCTTTATACAAGAAAACATAAACTCGTAAATTATTGTTAAACCGAAGTTATTAAATTAGTTATTTGCGAAAATGCAATAGTGTTAAGCCGCACATAAGTTCAAAGTGATAGCCGCTTGCGTTTAAACTGACGTAAGAAGAAAAAATAAAACAAGGAGGAGCCAATTTAAGCGACAGCAACAAAGGTCCGACAGCATACATACATGCACACACATACACAAACACACGCACACACATGCATAGATAAGCCTGCACTCTCAAGCAGCACACATATTTATATGTGAGCAAAATGGCAAACAATCTCTCTCTCACAGTTGTAGTAGTTTGTGTGTGTTTGTGTGTGTGTGTGTGAGCGGCAAAGAAAAATACATAAGCCTGAAAGCGACTCTCTGACTCACATTAATTTATGCCTAATTATGTGCCTTAATTAATTTTAATCATTTTTAATTAATAATCATTTGTGTACAATCTCCTTTGCAGTCGCAGCTCACAATTTCGATTTTACACACACACCAACACCAATACCAATACTAACCCACAAACACGCACACACATACATTCATAATTGACTTGGAGTGCAATTTGTAAACATCGAAAAGAGCAACTACGGCTACGGTAACAGAAGGAGGAAAAAGGAGAACGAAACCAAATGACGGAATACAAGCTAGTTGTGGTTGGTGCCGGTGGCGTTGGCAAATCGGCTTTAACAATACAACTAATCCAAAATCATTTTGTTGACGAATACGATCCCACAATCGAGGACTCATATCGAAAGCAAGTGGTTATTGGTGTGTATACGTAATATCAAATTTGTTAATCTGTATTTAATTGCATTTACTTTGAATCGTTTGCTAGATGGCGAGACATGCTTGCTAGATATATTGGACACTGCCGGCCAAGAAGAGTATTCCGCCATGCGGGATCAGTATATGCGAACCGGTGAGGGGTTCCTACTCGTGTTCGCTGTCAACAGTGCTAAATCATTTGAAGATATTGGCACATATCGGGAGCAAATCAAACGTGTCAAGGATGCCGAGGAAGTGCCTATGGTCCTTGTGGGTAATAAATGTGATCTGACTTCATGGAACGTGCAGAATGAGCAAGCAAGAGAGGTACGTTCCAAATGCCATCCATATATGTGTACATACAGTGCGTCAAAAAAGTATTTGAAGTACCTATTAAGCGATGTTTGGACATATTTTTAAATGTAACTGGGAGCACGTTACTCAGAAGTGTACACTGCAGAGCACATTCTTTGTGAATGTCCAGCCTTGGTCTGGGATAGGGAGAAGTATCTGGACAGTAAGTTGTTACCGCCTGCTCGGATGAGATCTGTCTCGGCTAGAGATCTACTCTCCTTTATCAAAGAGCTAGAGTTGTTCTTGTCCCCATAGGGAGCATTTAGGGTACAAAAGATCTCTTAGAGTCGTAGGGTTTCCATCTTCGCTGTCCAGAGACTCGCTTTCTTATCAGAGGTCCTATTTAAGTGAATACATGAATATAGACAAAGGAGCAACAGCAAGAGAGCAGATTTGGTAGGGAAAAAACAATTACACATCGCAAGGAGTAGATTGTAGTTTTTGCAGTATCCAAACATTGCGGTTACGAAGTTGAGCTATACAGAGTTGAGTATCATAATTTCTAAAGTGAATCACAAAAGAAGTTGGAATAGCTGTATATTTAGAAATTAATCGACATTTGTTTCGGTTGGTGTCCAAGAATGTTTTCAACAACCCGAACAAAGAGCTGGATGAAAGCAATGTTATTGAGAGGTGTGCCAATACTTTTTAGACTTACTGTATATTAATTACCCTCTACATAATCCTATACATATATGTATTTATCCACTTGCAGGTGGCCAAGCAATATGGCATTCCATATATTGAAACATCAGCGAAGACGCGCATGGGAGTTGATGATGCATTTTACACACTGGTGCGCGAGATCCGCAAGGACAAGGATAACAAGGGACGAAAAGGACGCAAAACGAATAAGCCGAACCGTAGATTTAAATGTAAAATGCTCTAAATCGCCTCACACTGGTTTTTTTTGTCATGTCATTATCGCCTGTCCGGTATGTGTGTGTGTGTGTGCGTGTATGTGTGTGTGTTTGTTTGTGAGTTGTAGGATGTTGTGAGAGCAGTCAAATGCAGTAGTTTGTATTTTCTTTTATGATATTTTGCATTGCGATCTTTTAGTTTACGCACAAATTCGCATTCACGCACACACAAGCATTCACACATCACACACACATACTTCCACATACACACACACACACACACACACGAAAGTGCGCGTGGTTAGCTTGGTGCAATTGTTCGGAGGAAGAACAAAATTGTAATTAATTTAAGCAACTAAAGTTTTATTATGTATGTCAAATCATTTTTGTGTGCAACATGTTGTGTGTCGTTTGAAAATGCTTTGTGGCGCCCCATTTTAAGATTATTAATTAATTATGCGTGTGTATCCGTAACATGTATAAATAACTATGAATACTATTTGTAAACTGCCTTGTTTAAAAGCTGCTGCGACAACGCATTTTAAAAAACCATTTGTGTTTTTTTCTCAGTGAGCACGAAACTAAAACTTAAAGCTGTATGTTATTTGTGTGTGTGTGTGTGTGTTTAAACACCGTGCCGTGCTTCAAAACGATTAAAACGATACTTGTATGTAAATTAATTAATTCGTTTTCGCACCTGTTCTTATTACATGGTTTGCTTTGCAGTGAATGCTGTACAGTTTGTAGCATTTTAGGAGCTGCATATATACATATACATATATGTACAGATTAGATTTTGTTTCCCTTCTCTTACACACACACACACACTCACACGCTTACACACACGCACAAACATAATTCCATTAGAACTTTCCACAAGAAAAGCAAAAGAAAAATTCAAATTTAACGAAAAGCTCACGGTTTTTATACTTTTTGTGGTGCTAAATTGAGAAATCCAACAACAAATACCAGCACAAAAATATTGTATGCGTTATTTTATAGAGAACGACAATTTTATTTTTTTTCTACTTATCTTACTGACAGATCGAACAGTTAACTGGCTTATGCGAAACTCTATTTTTTACTTGAGAATAAAAAACAAAAAGCAGAATACATACACCTATATAATTAAAGTGACTTTATGCACCTAACTCACGTATATAATTTTTCGATTCATGATTAAAGAGCTTCGCATAAGCCAGAAACATTCATACATACATATATAGCAGTTGGATGTTGCATTGAACAACAAGCAGCCAATTACATATACATATATAGTTTGCTTTAAGCTTTTTATACATACATAAATTAATATTTAATTTTTTTGTATTCATTTTGCCATACAAAAAGGAAAGTAATAAATCAATTGTGTGTACTATTTATATACTTTGTAACGAAAATCATTTATTATTGTTGTTGTCAGTAGTTGTAATTATTAATAATTAATTGTGTTTTTTTTGTCTCAGTCGACAAGTCAACAAGACTTAAAGGCACTGCGGATCTTCTCTATTTTGTCCATTTCATTTCCTGAGTGTTGCCATTTGGGACAATCGTATTCGTCAAAAGGCGCATTTGTCATGTATAGAATTGTATTGGCCGGAGAATAAAACTGTAATATTTCTGGTAGTATAAGACGGGCTTCGATGTGATGCTCGGACACCGCATCTTCTAATAATAATTCCAGGTCTGGTTTCATGGAAGCTGCTATGGGCAGGTCCATGCTGAAATTCAGGAAAATGGTTAAGAGGTATATGCATATATAAATATCGATATTATATTTACCTGCTCTTCTCACATTTGACAGCTAGTATGTGCAGTACCAACTGAATACAAATCTTTGTCTGGGAATTTGTAGACATCATCTGTTGCGAGAGCACCTGAAACACTTTCTGCAGCTGCTCCAACTTTAAGGACTCCCAATTCAACATACAATATATGTGCACAACAGAAATGATGGAATCTTGTTGATTGGCTTGTAGATTGGATAACGTCTCCAGTTTCTCCATTAGCAGCTCGAACTGAAGCAACAGTTTTGCCACTAGACATTCGTACAAGTACCTAATATTCAGTTGATTATTTGGCGCCAATAGGGCCGTCCAGAGCTTATCCGCTAAACTTGCACCTGTATATTCAAAGTTGAAAAATGTTCTAACAATGCGCATTTGAGTTTTGTGGTCTTTTGAATTTTCTAACAACGTCTCCTTCTCAGTAATATCCTCATTGATGCTCAACAACTTAATAAACACATCATTTAAATCATCTTCTTTCAATCGAGATAAATGTGTAATAAAATTGTTTCGTTTCTGAAGCTCTGGCAATGTCCAGTTCCATGAATTGTTCAAATATGCGTACTCGATGCTATATATACATATATAATATAATACACAATTATGAAACGTGATTACAATAATGAGGCAAACTTACCGCGTATCTCCCGTCGGGCTTTCACCATGAAGTAATCCTTTTACTAGCGTAGATTGCGGCAAAGACTTTGTGACATTTAAAATTCCACCAATCTCCCAACCGTCAAGTGAATTCGAAATCATGTCTTCAACGAGATTTTCCGTTTCATTTTTGCCAAGATGCTGAATTGCATATTTTAAAATATTCCCCGAGCTGCACGAAACAAATACAATATGATAAGTTAGCCCTTTTGTACATGCAAATTACTTACGCCATCCAACGCATTGGGTACTTTTTTAAAGTCATTAAAAAAGTATCAAATACGCTCGCATCCTGCAACTCTTTGTCATGGTCTCTAAGGAGAGTTGTTAAGTTCAATACAATATCGAACGTGCCATTCTTCAAGACATCAATTGGATTCAAATGATATTCTTCAAGTTGACTCCATTTTTGCACATGTCTTTTTATAAATAAATCGACGCTTCGATGCATTACGTAAAGTTTTTCATCTTCTGTGTTGCAGTTCAGTTTATCAATCAAATATTTCTGCAACTCTTTCACATCCTTGCACTCTTTAACAAATTCCATATTAAAATCATACACAGAACTATAGAAATCGACGGCTTCATCATTCTCATATAAATAAAAGAAAACGGGAAGACGCCACCATCCGTGTTTCTCTCTGGGAACATGCTCGAATTGTCTCAGTAGTTCCAGCAATGGGTGCTGCACATTGCAATTTTGATTATCGCATAGCATTTCAAATGATCTTTGTGTAAGATGAACAATTTCCTGGTTTATGTTTTTGCAATTCTCAAGTAGTTTTGCAAGCATATGTAATGCAAAAGCGCAGACATCATAGCTACTATCGAAGAGCGCCTCTATAAATGCCATATAGTCGGCTAAAGACAAATTCTTGATGGTGATCTAGACGTCGAGATATCGATTATTATATGAACAATGATAATATGAATTTAAGCAAAAATCTGTTTAGTTATAACAAAGTTTTAGCAGTGGATACATTTTTCTCTTCCGTTCTTGAGCTCGACGCTCTAGCAGCTAAGCTACTTAGGATTTTACTCCGGATTACCAGAGTATTTAAATGTCAGTATAACAGTTGAAGGTTTTCCCCACAAACTTAACCCCTTTCTGCCTCTGAACCAAATTTTTCTAAAATTCCGTCTTAGTCTTCAGTTAGGTCCTAATTTTATCCTCCTAGCCAATGACCAACGAGTCACAAAAGTGTCAGTCAGTCAGTAAGGATACACTTTTTTATTCATATAGATATAATTAACTCACCTCTAAAGCCTCACAGAGTCGATTGTTGGCACTGTTCCTTAAATACACGTTTTCTAAATTTCGCACAAGTGCACAAAGTTTCAGCAGAAGCTTTTTAGAGATTTGTGGCTGCTTTTGAGGCTCAATGCAATCCAGCCAGCGGTGTAGAGGAACACCAAGCCAGGTCACCTCGCCAAACGCCTTCCACAACTGCTTATTGTCGGTGTCGGAAACAAACTTCTTCATTTGCTCCTCTGGCAGAAAGTAACCTTCAACGTTGTGCAGCTCCAGTTTATTGGTAGCTGTGAGGAACTCTATTAGCAGATTGGCGCTGCTGAGTTCTGCTACTGTGAAGTGTGCCATAATGAATTGGAGAATGGAGTACAGCACTTGGATGTTGGTATCCCGCAACAATCTGATGTACAAATTGCGTAGCCAATTTTGATCTTTATTCGTTTCTTTTAGGAGGCTTAACGGAATTCCCATCGGCGCTGACTTTTGAGTACATTCATTCACTTCCAGGCATTCCATTATAATGATATAGGAGAATAAATCCATCTGCCGTTGTCCATTTGAATCACTTAAGCTCATATCGAGTACCATTTTAAGAAGTAAATGCCCAGATCTACGCTCCTTGTAACCCTTGGACTCCAATAGCTGCTGTATGCGATGAAACAGCTTTGAAGACGTCACAGATTCTGCCCCCAATTCGCACAAATAATGGTCAAAAAACTGCGCAATTATTTGGCCACTTTCTGTCCGGTTCTCGGTATTTAAATTTCTCGGGCAGAACTGTCTTAGTGGAAACTTTCCTTTCTCTGGAGAGTGGTTCGTCCACATATCCACACACAAAAGCAAGTCGGACACAAGTTGAGGGTTATGGACAGGTAATACTTCATCTCCTTTTGTGTCCGGAATTATCACTGCAATCAACTTCCGTATCAATTTCAAAGCTAACTTTCGATTTTCACTGTTGTTTGTGTTTAGTAAGCCGCACGTAAATTGCAGAACATGTTTTACGGTCTGCTCCTTAGTTATATCCATATCATCGAGCAGAATATCTATCAATTCCTTCGTGGTTTCGCTGAGCAAAGAAACAGGAGTTTGTAATAATGACATAGCGCTAGGTATGTTTAGAAATGTATTATCACTTCGAAAATATTCTGAAATTAGGTGGCCGACCAAATTCAATTAGAATCACTTGTAGATATTTCACATTAGGCAGCACTGAAACAAAGCTTGTAAACAACATCTTGTAAAACATCTGCTTGTCACAAGCAATACGAATCAGTGTGGCCAATTTGAAGAAAATTGCGTTGTTGAAGTGCTGCCAACTTTTTGACAGGAGTTTGCAGTTGGTGCTGCCTTTCCGGTCAGATCTGTAATTTTATTAATTTGAGTTAACAAACAGCCCCTATTGGGTAATCTATAATTGGAAAATATTTGATATTTTATGATATGTTTTGTATTTGTATTATATTATAATAGATTGGGTACACGATATGGCATGACAAAGAATATGCTAATAGGCGATAAATATAACAATACCATCCTATCAAATCACCCAGATGTAAATTTAAAAAAATTGATTATATCTTTTAATCTTTTTTGTTGTCCTTTTCTTTACCTTTATTCATTTTTCTTAGATGTTCTCGCCTTTCTTGTCGAGACATATATCGATTTTTAGATATATAAAGTAACACAAAAACTGTCACTTAATTAAATGTTTAAATTTAGAGAACGAAACTGTTCAAACAATTCTTATTGTTCCGAAATATTTAGTTGTAAATTTCACAATGTGCCGCAATTGAATTAAATTTAAAGTTTCTTGCACTCTGATTTCAGCTACACTGTGACTCCCGGTCAATGGGCTCCCATATTTATTTGGCGAGCACGTACAAACATGAACGTTTTTCTATTATTTTGCTGCCCTAGTCTAATCCTTATCTTATCTTTCTATGGCTCATCAGGTCTTTTGTTTTGGTTTTGTTTAAGCTTCATTACTAAACAAATCGTCACAAATGGTAAAAGCCAAATTTATTATTGAACTACCTATCGACAAGAACCGCTATGATATGAAATCGGTTAAAAAGCACATGAAATCGGATTTTAATTTAACTTCGATTTTATGCGTATTTATAATTATTCAAATATCGCATTATCGATAAGTTGGCAGGACTGCTTTTAAATTGCCAATACTTCCCAATCGAATTTTGATTCGTTGCAATGAAAAGCTGTTTTAATTTTGGCATATTTATACCCTGAACCCATTAAAAATGGGAAAAAGGTTATCATGAAGTGGTGCAAAAGAAAGCATTTCCGACCCATAAAGTATATATGTATATTATTGATCACTATCAACAGCCGAGTCGATTTAGCCATGTCCGTCTGTCATAATCGATATCTCATCCCGTTCAAAAGTTATCGATACATTTCGATTTCAGACCAGTGTTTTTTGAGCATAGCTTGAAAGTCATAAAAGCTAGAGACTTTATATTTGAATTTAAGTTCTCGTATTCCCGGCTTAATACAAGCTCATTTTTTTTTCAATATCTCGACCCGCTGAAATGTTATTTCTTATCCAGATAAGGGTTTTTTAGGTATAGCTTAAAAGTTTTAAGCGGTAGGTATGTCAATTCTTCTATACCATACAAAAAAACTATTTCACTTTTGGATACCTCCCCCCGATCTCCCACAGACATTTATATACCATCTTTATGTCCTTCAAATTTCATTACGATCGAGCTAAACAAAGAAGTTGAAATTCAATTTAGTGCCAAAAAACCATCGTTCAACTACAATAAAATAATCTTTTTTAAATAATAATTTAGCAAGTTTTCGATAATTTTGTATTGAAAACTGACTGAAAATAAAAATAAATTTAATTCTACCTTCGGTATCAGAGTATAAAAAACATCGTTTGGAATCCCAATTACCGCCTTATATATTTATTATCTTTGAAACCTAATGCAGTTTGATAGTATATTAGGGAATTTTCTAAAACCCAACCCTTAAACTTAAGTTGTTAACTATAGTGATAATGAAAGAGTTTTTAAATCTATTGCAATGCAAATTGTTGGACCTCGTTGCCTGCGGATAGCACCACAGTCTCAGGTGTGGTAGGAGCACCCAAGCGTACCCACTCTCTGGGTAGTCTGGCATCTTGCCTGGCGGATTGTATGGCATGCTGCATGGCAAAGAGCACGCCCACAGCCAGACAGAGAGCCGGCTCACCGGTGGCCTTGGAGCGCAGGAAACCGACGGGATTGGGACTCTTCTGCAGCAGTTCGATGCGAAAATCAATGGGTATATCCTTGGCACCCGGCGGATGATAGTTCCAGGTGCGATTAGTGAGTAGTCGACCCGTCTGGCGATCGTAGAGCAACAGTTCGGTTAGGTAGTATCCCAGGCCCATGACGAAGGCGCCCTCCACCTGGCCGACGTCAATGCTGGGACTGAGACTCTCGCCCGCATCCTCGAGGATGTCGACGCGGCGTATCAAGTGATTGCCAGTCAGTATGTCTAGCTCCAGCTCGCTGAGACTGAGGCCATAGATGCTGTAGTTGCTCTGATCGCCCGCTTTGAACGACTCGGTTGCAACCAGGCTGATGGATTGGGTGAAGGCCGACTCCACTACCTGCTGCCAGGTGGCCTGGGCGCCCAGTCTGCGCTTGACCGGTTCCAGACGCTGATTGAGCGTGTCGCAGGATTTGCGAACGGCAATGCCAACCAGTTCGCTGGCCATGGAGTTGGCTGTTACAAAGGAATTAGCTCCGAGGATCGTATTAGAGCTCTCCACACGAACACGTTCTAGTGGCACGCCCAGTACGAAGGCAGCCACCTGGGCCACCTTAGTGTTTAGGCCCTGGCCGATCTCAATGCCTCCGTGAGAGATGACCACAGAGCCATCCGCGTGATAGATGGCTACCGTCGCGGGGTAGCATAGAGCAATGCTCACATTCAGAGGAAACTCCATCAGGGCCAGTCCTAAGCCGCGTTTTCTCCACCGATTCTGGGCATTGAACAAGTTGATCTGCTCCCGCCGCTTGCGGTACTCCGTGGATGCTATGAATCGCGGCAGCAGCTGAACCATTTTACTGCCTGGGCGCAGGTTAACTAGTCGCACATCCGCCGGATCCAGTTTGCAGGCAAAGGCAATGTGCTCCAGTGCAGTCTCCGTCATTGCAACGGCTGTGGGCAGTAATTGGGCATCAACTTGGAGCGATAGAATCTCGTTAAACTTTGACTTACCCTCTGCTGTTCCTGGCGCCCGACACCACGTCGAACTGGTCGCATCCGTCTTAACAGCTGATCCTTTGGTCTTGAAGTTCACGCTGGTCAAATTGTAGACATTTTTGAGTGCTGGCAGGGTGAGAAAGTCGACCACGTTTTCATTTAAAGTACATCCTGCATCTTCATAGAAGTTATTGGTCAGCATACGAATGGCGCCATTGGCCTTTGCCTGGAACTCATAATCGGAACGACAGGCCCATCGTTTGCCATTGCACTCCATCATTGACTCAATGGTTTGTACAAAGCGCGCAGGTCGATTCAATTTGTGGGCAACCAAGGCGCAGGCGCAGGCAACCTGATTACCACGAGTTACCTTAGCGCCATAGGCGCCGCCGACACGTCGAACCTGTAACTGCACCACATTTGCATCCAATTTGAGCATACGCGATATGCTGGCCTGGGTGACGTCCATCCATTGGGTGGCGCTCCAGACTTGAAGTCCTTGTTCAACAGGCACCACCACAGTGGTTTGTGGCTCCAAGGTAAAGTGATACTGGGACTCCAACTCTAGAATGCCACGTCCGAGTACATCTCCTGGCTCTAACATGGGCTTGGAGACCTCCTCTGTTTTGCGAGTGCATACAATGCGATCTTCGACCTTCTCAGCCAGCACTGCGTTCATGCTCGTATAGATCGTTACCTGGTCATTGGCATAGGTCACCTGCACCAAGGTCGCCGCATGGACGGCCACATCGTGGGTAAGAGCAGCGATTACGCCCAGTGGCTGATCATAGTACTTGACGCGTCCAGCGCAAAAGATCTCCTCGATATCCCCCTTGACTGTGAGCAATGTGGTATTGTTGAAGTTATTGTCGCCCGGTATGTCCTTGAGCCCATAGAAGGCAACCACTCCTTTGCACTGGAAGGCAGCTGTTGCATCGATCTGTTCGATTGTGGAACCCACTCGCTTGGCCGTCACGAAGGCGCAGTGTACAGTATTGGAGGTGGTCTGCAGATCGTTCATATAGTTGGCCTCCCCAGAGCACTGAATTAGGCCTATTACAAGGAAAAGAAATCCTTAAGATACTCGTTTTTCATAGGTGACATAGATATACCCTCTAGCTTCTGCACCGCCTGCGTCACTGGATAGTTCTTGCTTATGGTCTCAAAGGTTTGACTACCCGAGGAAATGGGGCGCTCTAGCAGCTGCCCACCGCTGCGAAGACGCTGCCGAATGAGCTCCTTGGGCGCAGAGCCAAGCAGAAACTTGTAGAAGAGTGCACAGGCTAGCTTCTGGCGATACTCTGGCGATGTCTCGGGCGGCATTTCCACTGGCTGCAGGCTCGTCAGCAGCTGCTCGAAGACCTGCGCCACTGTGGCGCTCTCGTAGAGATCGCGCCCCACCAGCAACTGCTCGGCATTCTGGGCGTGCACATAGCCGGGTCGAATGTTGCCAAAGCAAAGGCGAGCCGAGCCCACGATGCGATGCTGGGAATTCTGCCAGTCAATAAGGAAACCAGCATTGACATAGGCGTGAACATTTTGAGCACGCGGCAAGATCTACTTACATACATGTAAAGTAGGAAGGATATATAAGTGATTAATATTATGATCCTCAAACTCACCTTGTAGGAGTTGAATAGGTATCTGGGTTGAGGATAAGATCTCAGTATAAATGCGCCAATAACCAATTTCGGCGTCGTATGCTGCAGGAAAGCCAGCAGGCTCATCACTCGCTGGCTGTTCGCATTCTCGTGCACCAGGAGCTGCACGTCCAGGGCCTCGAATGTGATAAAAACATCCGAGGGGAACTCTGGATGCTGCTTCTTGATTGAGATGTTGCCGGCCAGAGTTCCATTCTGCAAGTGGAAGATAATCCTTAATTAGAGATTCGTATATATATATATATATATATATCGTGGGTATAATCTTTAGAGCCCAAAAAGGTTCTGATCATCCATTAAACAATTTCTAGGTGTCAAGGCAATATTAAAGATGATTATTTTGAAAGCACTTATTTAACAATTTCTAAATGCCTAAACGACCTTGAAAGGTTTCTCTTAAGGAACAAACTAATCTATGCTTCTTTCTAATATGATCTTTCGCCAGGGCATCCAGTTTTCGACTACTTCCACTCACTTTCTCGTTGAAAGTTTGAATCCTAATTAAAATTGTAATCGTATTAAATATCAAAAACAAGTTTTGAACAAGTTTTGGTTGCTTGATTTATGGCCAGTACTTACATTCCGCACCGGCACATTTGCGATCAGGTTGAAGTGCTGCCACAATTGTGCGCAATACTCGAAGCCGGTGCGCTGCTGTGCCTGTCTGAAGATGTGCATCGCATCCGTTAGGGTCAGATTGGCGCCCAGCAGAAGCTGATCCGCTTCGATGCTGTGCTGCTTGAGATCGGGCACCATGTTCACATCTACATAGTGCCGTATGCTCCTTGGCCGCCTGTAGACACCATGCGCAGTGTTGCCCGCCACCAGCATGTAATCCTCTCCAGTGGGCACCTGGGCAAGTGCCTGGAACAGCTCCACAAGTGTCTTGGGCCAGTACCAATGGCTGTCGTTCTGGGCTGGCAGCGAGTCGGGCCGGTAGCAGCTGCCGCTGCAGCATTGACCGGTGCGTGGGCAGAGCAGCTCAAAAGAGTCCTCTATATCCACACACTCCGCTGGCACCTTAATATTACTGTCCACGGCGAAGGACTTCATGGCATCCAGTATAGGTCGGTAGCCTGTGCAGCGGCAGATGTTGCCCCCAAACGCATCCTCCACCTCGGCCATGGTCACTTGACCCGCCTGCGCCTCCAGCAGCCCATACATGTTCATCACGAATCCCGGCGAGCAATAGCCGCACTGGGTGCCATTCAGCTTGGCCAGACGCTTCTGTATGGGATGATAGCCGCTGCTCTTGTTACCTAGTCCCTCATCGGTTACAATGTCTACATCGTTGCAGCTGTTGAGCAGCGTCAGGCACTGGGAAAGGAAACATTACTTAAGGGAACAAGGGAATCCTTAGCCCCAGACACTTACCGAGTTGGCGGCGCGAGAGTTAATTTCACCAGTGATGGGATGTCGACGTCGAATGACACAAACGCAAGAGCCACAGCCGCCCTCCAGGCACATGTACTTGGTGGCCGTCAGATGGAGGTGCTCCCGCAGGAACGTGTTTAGCGTAATGTCTGGAGCGTAGTCCGCCGGCTGCACCTCGTACGGAAAGCCATTCACATTGAACTTGATGCTCATCATGGCACAGTTGGCAGCCAAATAGCGACGCCATTGCCAGGCGCTTGTTTATAAAGCCCCTGCCGAAACCTGATTAGCAGTAATTAGGCTATAGCTAAACGAGTTCGCGATGATAACCAACCAAAGCTACTTATAAGAAAGCACAGCAATAAATCAAGATGCGCTTTTGAATAACTCTTTGTTCAATGCCCAAGATTGAAGTTCCTATTGGAGCTATCACATAAGTCGTCCAACTATCAATTATGGTTGACGATTGCTTTTTACATTGCTTGTTGATAGTAAGAACTTGAAACTTGAAGCTTTTTGTGAACAAACGCCAAAATTAAGTATACAATTGCATTGCAAAATCAAAAGTTGGCAATATGCAACACAGGCTTAATTTTTGTGCTGATCATATACATATATGTATATAGCAATATAGCAACAAATATGCTTTACTTAGTTAACAGATCCGATGTGGATTAACATATCGATCAAGTGGAAAGCAATGATGTGATAATTCTGTTAACAGTTTATAGATTTGAAGTTATAGAAAAATATAATTATTAATTCTTACATGGTTGTCGTTTCTTGGAATTGATGAAACACGGCTTCTTTGTAACTAAGTCATTAAAGAGTGTAAATTCTTTAAAAATAGGTTTTTTAATATTGTCTTCCATACTATTTATAATATTTATTTAAAGGTTGAAACTAAAGCGCCGATAAATAAATATAGTGAACAAATTATCGACAGTTTTCTTCTGATTCCACTGGCTCATTCAATTCGATTAAACTCGTTCCCAACGATTCTGTTGAACAAAATATACCGCTCATCACTAATTTTTTCTCGCGGCAGTCGGCATATGCACATTTTATTGATTAAAATTGTGTAGCTTAAAATTGGATTGCATTGCATAACGAATTAACAATACAAGTAAATACAATCTAAGCGTATTTATAACATATAAGGTGAGTGCAAAGCAAAATTGTAATGTGCAGCTGTATACTGCTCTATTGCGCACATAGAGCGGGCGACGCCGCAAGTCGCCATCTTTTTTTTTGTAGACTTCAGAATTTTCGATTTTTTGCAGAAGAGAGCGAGACATGAACATGGACGCGATTGCTATTGAGAATCGGGAAAAGGAGCGAGATCGACGTGGACGCGGCGTACGTGGCTCTCGATTTTCGGATGCCGATGGTAACAATGGCAATGCTGTCGGTGGAGGAGGAGGTGGAGTGGGTGGGGGTGGTAATGGGGGACGAGACAGGAGCCGTGAAAGGCGGAATTGTCGTGTATATATATCGAATATACCGTACGATTATCGCTGGCAGGATCTAAAGGACTTGTTCCGGCGCATTGTTGGCTCCATTGAGTATGTGCAGCTGTTCCACGATGAGAGCGGCAAGGCGCGCGGCTGTGGCATTGTTGAGTTCAAGGATCCGGAGAATGTGCAAAAGGCAATGGAGAAAATGAATCGCTATGAACTGAACGGTCGTGAACTGGTCGTCAAGGAAGATCACGGCGAGCAGCGTGATCAATACGGTCGCATTGTCCGTGATGGTGCCGGCGGTGGTGGCGGTGGAGGCGGTGGTGTTGGTGGTGGCGTTGGCGGCGGTGGAGGAGGCGGTGGTGGTGGCAACGGTGGTGGTGGCGGTGGCCGCGATCATATGGACGATCGGGATCGTGGCTTTTCGCGACGTGACGATGACAGAATGTGAGTATAAAGATTATAATCCCTTCAACATATCCTGTATTTTTTAATACTCTTAAGCACTGTAGCAAATCGCAAAAGGAGCAAATATTATTGTTGTGTTCCCAGCACCACCAGTAGAAGCCGATTCTTATTAAGTGGTGCTATCGAAATTTTTTAACAAGGGTATTCAGCGCTTTTTGCAGAAGTTTACATTGAGGCATTCAATATTTTCAACTCTCGCTTTTCAGCTCCACATACATATTTATATAGAAAAATATGTGGGACGGGCTTTATGATCTTTTCCACTTTAAATTTCACACTGTGATGATAACTTTACTTTGCAAAAAAAAGAAGAGAAACGGTCTCTGGACCTTATTCGTTTACTTAATGCGTTTGCTGCATCTTTAAAAGCGCAAATTTGTTCAACGGTATGTGATTTTAGTTTGGCTGAGGAAACTACTACAAATTGTTACAAAAATGGCAACGTTTTTTTAGACTAGCATCTTGTTTGATTGATTTTTGAAAACATGTATGAAAACACCTGGACGCTTAGCTTTAATATTAGTACGTTTATAAGAGGGCTGCTAATGCTGAAAATCTTAAATCTTTTTAGTACAAAATTTGTATAATTTCTGTATTCTTAGGCTACAGTTGATTTTGGTAGCAGCATTCCTTTGAATCGATTTCAAATGTGTTCTACGTAACATAAGTTAGTGTGAGCAGCAAGCTGTAAACTATTACAAATTGGCTGCACTAAAACATGATTCCATATCAAATCCATTTCCTCAAAGTTAGCTATTGCGAGAATCGAATTTTTTGGAATAAACCACATAAATGTACAACTATGGGCGACAATTACTGTCCAGATAAACATACAATGAAGTTAAGCTATTTTTTGACTAGAATTTAGTTAACATACAATTTTAAACTTGATGTCATAGTCTTAAATAATTGCATAGTTCCGGCGTTCTGGATTCAATCTGTTTTTGTAGCTTAATACATATATATGATGATGCGTGCGCTCTTGGATGCAGAGTATTTGTTGTGCTTTATCTCTTGCTTTGTTATTTTTCTCTCTGGATCTTTTGGCTTCTTTTTCTAGATCTGGGCGTAATAATTTTAACATGTCGATGATGTCGAATGATTTTAATTCGTCGAATTACAATTTGTATGGGCTTTCTGCTTCGTTTTTGGAGAGTCTTGGCATAAGTGGACCTTTGCATAATAAGGTTTTTGTTGCTAATGTGAGTATATGTATTATAAAAATTCCAATAACTCTTATCTAAACTACTGTATTGAACCAAACATCCAAAACAATACCAATACCAATGATACCAAACCAAACCATATCAATACATATATATTATAACATATATATATGTTCTGTAGCCTGTGTTCTTCGCCCAGTTGTGTTTCAAAGTCGTAAGTTGTTTTATTCTATCACTTATTTTGATTTCGTCATTGTCTCTGTTTCGTATTTATAACCCAACTATAGAAACAACAATAGCATTTTGAGGGTAATCCTATGATTTTTGTATAAGATACTCAAAAATAATTGACTCTGCGTCAAGAAGTCACGAAGTTGATATTATAGATCACTTCAAAACTATAATGGATATCCATAATTTCGGGACTGTAGTCCATAAATTTGTTGAAATTACGTCCCATCTGTTGTATTATCAGTCTTATCCTCTATATGTTAAATTGCCTAAAATTACATTTTATATTAATTTGACTGCATTTTGTCCGAAATTTTGAAAAGAAAAATATTTGTATGTCAATCACTGATGCATCGATTATTAAAGCCGATAAATGCCTAAATAAGCTGTGAATCTAGAATTCAGCAGCCTGTCAACCTTGCCAAGGAATCTCGAGAATTTTTTTATTTGAAATATTTAAACAAATCTTAAATAAATGGAATTGTAAAATGATTAAATCGATTGCATTCTCAATCGAACGATCTGTCTCCATAACTCTGTTTGCATAGTGCTGAAAATTGAGCTCGTTGTTTTCTGATTTCGTTTGCCGCCGAGAAGATCTGGACACCTGCAGCTGGGTTATAAATATGAAACAGTCTGCGTCGCTTTTGGATTAGCCAACTGGGGCCCGGCTTGATTCTGCAATTCCTTCCGACCTCGTTTGCTACTAGTGAAGATGACGCCCGGAGTCAGAGTCGACAACTGTGTGTGGACAAACAACGCTTGTATCCAATCTTCAGTAAAGCCTAGGGTCAAATTCTATTTATAAATTACTAAAACTTTGCCGTTGTTTCTTGTCTCGACAGCTGGACTACAAGGTGGACAATAAAAAACTCAAGCAGGTGTTCAAGCTGGCTGGCAAGGTGCAGAGCGTCGATCTGTCCCTGGACAAAGAGGGCAACAGTCGCGGCTTTGCTGTAGTTGAATACGATCATCCCGTGGAGGCAGTGCAGGCAATATCCATGCTTGATCGCCAAATGCTCTATGATCGTCGCATGACGGTGCGTCTGGATCGCATACCTGACAAGGGTGAGGGTGTCAAGCTGCCTGAAGGCCTGGGCGGCATAGGAATCGGCCTGGGTCCCAACGGTGAGCCCCTCAAGGATGTCGCCCATAATCTGCCCAATGGTGGCAATCAGAATGCTGCTTCCCAGCTGCTAGGCAATGTGCAGAGTGCCCAGCAGTTATCCTCTGTGACTGGCGGTCAGGTTGGCGGTGGTGGCAGCAATGCTAACAATCTGCTGAGCGGCCTTAGTGGCGTCATGTTTGGCAATAATTCATCCGTGCAGCCCTCACCGGTGGCACCGGTGCAAAAGCCCAGTATGGGGAATAACGTCGGTGGCGGCGGCGGTGGTATTAATTTAAGCAATTTAAATCCCAGTAATTTGGCTGCTGTTGTCGGCAATTTGGGCAACCTCGCCGCGTTGAACAATCCGCTGCTCTCCTCATCGCTGAGCACGCTCGGTCTTAATCTGGGAAATTCGGGTAACAATGACGATGGACTTGTCTCGGCCAGCAATGTTGGTCTTTCCAATAACTACAGCAGCGGCGGCGGCGGCTATGGTGGTGCTGGCAACAACTACAACAGCGGCAGTGCAGGCAGCGGCGGTGGTGGCGGCTCCGGTGGCAATGTGGGCTACAATTCGTACAACAGCAGCGCCGGCGGCGTCTCCAATTCCGGCAACAATCAACTCGATGGCAACGATTATGGCAATTCGGGCAATCAATTGGACATGTTTGGCGGCGGCGGCAATGTGGGCGTCGGTGGTGGCAACGTTGGCGGCGGCGCTGGCAATGCCGGCGGTGGTGCACGTAAATCGGACACGATCATCATCAAGAATGTGCCACTGAGCTGCACATGGCAGACGCTGCGCGATAAATTCCGTGATGTCGGTGACGTCAAATTTGCCGAGATACGCGGCAACGATGTGGGCGTGGTGCGTTTCTTCAAGGAACGCGACGCGGAGCTGGCCATAGGTAAGAATCAAATATCAGCGGTCGGGAACCAATTCAGCAAACTAATCATATTATTTTCCTGCTCCTCAGCTCTAATGGATGGCTCGCGTTTGGATGGTCGCACCATTAAAGTAACCTACTTTTAAGTCGTTGCTTTTAGACTTTTGAATGCAGACTCCGTATGAACTTTATATCTAGAGATGACCAACAGCGCTTACCTTATCCCACAGCACAGGCAGCAGATCAGCGGCTAGGTTGCCTGTCCGTATAACGTTTTTAGTTCGTAGTTACCACAAACATATATACTTGTTTAATTTTTATACATACATTTACATACTACTCATACAAAAAAAGTATCATTGACTTTCCAAAATCCAGAAGACGCAATTCATGTTATTTATAAGAGATTGAATTAAAGCCAATAAACATAAATACCATATTTAGTATTTAGAGTGAAATGTCAATTTTTTTAACGAATCAGTGGCCTGATTAAGCTTGAGCTTTTATATAGATAGTTTTTTCAAAGATAAGCTATTCCAATTTGTAGATTGTTGTTTATAATGATTTACATTCAAGTATTTATTTTATTTTCACATAACACAAAATTATATGTCCTAATGAAAATAAGAGCTAACTTGAAGACTCAACCCAAGTGAAACGCACATATTTGAAATTGTTTGATAATATTGTTGGTAGTTATTAACGGTTGCTTAACGGCTAGACGCATAATTGGTGGTTAATTGTGGCTTAAATACAAGAGTCCGAGCATGATTGTGTGTGCGTGGATGTTGAGCTGAGTTTTTTGTTCATCTATTTTTCTGTGGCATCGGCTGCAGCCGCCGGTGCCTCTTTGAACCGCTCCAGACGTGCACGCGCCTTTTCAGCCCAGGCGCCCTGTCCCTTGGCATCGGTCGCTGTTGCTACTACAGTCGCTGTGCCTGCGTCGGCGGCGGTGCCACCAAACCGTTCCTTGCGCTTTTGCAGGCGTTCATCACCCAGGATCTTCGGACTCTTTTCAGGCACCACACAACCAAAGCGTTCGGCGCGCCTTTTCAAAGCTTCCTTTTGCTGTTCATCCGTCTCCTTGTTGCCTTTGTTGGCCTTGATCGAAGCGCTCGATGTCTTGTTAACCGCTGACGCCTTGTTAACCGCTGACGCCTTGTTAACCGCTGACGAAGCAACTCCAGCTCCAGTTGTTGTTCCAGCAGCAGCAGCTTTTGTATCTGGCACAATGCCAAACTTTTTAGCGCGCAGTTCCAAGCGCTCTTGGATGCTTAGCTCACCCGTCTTCTTGTCTGCCTCTTTGCTCTCTGCTGCTGACCCGCCACCCACCACAATTGGCTTGTGTTTCGTTTTGGTTGGGGTCACCTCTTTGTTCTCCGATACGTCCTTAATGCATGCTGCTGCCTCTGGTGAAGCATTTTCTTTGGACGTTGTTGTTGTTGCTGTGGTTGCCGCCGTTGCTAGCGACAGCGAATTGTTGCGCTTAAGCACGATCTTTTTAGCTGACAACGAGGCGGGCTTCGAGTCCTCGGCCGCTCCCGCAACCGCTGTTGTTAGTAGTTCTGGTATTGTTGTTGTTGTATCGGTTGGCGTGCTAACGGGACTCTTTAGCAGCAAATCTTCGTGGTCATCGCACAGCAATTTGTGCTCATCCTCGTCGGTCAGCGAGACATCATCATCAATAGCATCCACGATAGCATCGGCAATGGCGCTATCTTCCAGCGAAATGTCGCCTTCCAGCAACGCCGTTTGCAAACGATCCTGTAATTCATTTTTATTGCCATTTATTGGCAACCCACGCAGCTTTAGCTCGCGCTTTAAATCCGCCACCTGCATGGAGTATGGGGTATGGCGTGGGTTGTTTCTTTATTCATTTGATAATTGTTAGCTGCTTACTTACCTTCATTTTAGTCACATCGCTTTCGGGCATTTTGTTTTTATCGTGTTTTTATACAAATTTGCGGCACAAACAAGAATTTTCTCTCAATTGGTTATGTTTAGCGATACGGCAGCACTATTCATTCGGATAAACAGAGTTGTTATTATAACATTTACGCTTTTAACAGCAATAAGTCAATTATGTTAAGTGAGGAGTATTTTATGTGTGAGTGTTGAAAAGTGCTGCGAAAGTGGACAAAAATTGAATTTTAAAAGTAAATAAAGTCAGGTAAACAGCATATTCCAGCTGTTTTTTTTTATTTTTTTCGGGGTGTGTACATAGGCACATAAAATCTGTTCATCCACACAAACAGAGCTGTTATTAGTAACATTTGCTGCTATTAACAGCAAGCAAATAAGGTAGCTAATGTTAAGTAAGGAGTAGTTATGTTAAGTGTCAGATTTTTAAATTGCAGTGAGGGCGGTCAAATTTATATTGTAAAAGTATATAAAGCCAGGTGTAAAAGCACTTTTTAAGAACATATGCTTTTATTTAGATGAACTTGCGGGTTTTTTTTCAATTTTCCCGTGCTGTATGTAATATGAGCACAAAATATTTGTTTTTGTCACTTTATCGCTGTCACGCTTCTACAGCTACTACTCACCCCTATGCTGGCCAGAGCTGGCGCGTACACAAGATAATATGAGATAAAATATGAGTGCCGTACAGAAATAGCAAGCAAGCAAGCGGCGCACAGCACCACCCCGTGCAATCCGTAGGCACACATACACACACACACACACACACACACACACACACACACTCACGACCGCGACACAACAAAAACCCGACCGGAAACGGGAAATGCATGCAATATTATCTTGTCGCCTGCTTCTGGGGCCCTTTATGCTAAGAAAGAGAGAGTAAGTGAGAGAGCAAAAAATAGATTGCATCTTTTGGAAAACGAAAGTACAGCTCTGAAAAAGGGGGAGAGCGTAGCGTGGAGGATAAGGCGCCAGCGTGTTTTCTATACACAATTGACCTTGAACCGCACTCGAGCTATATTTGCATTCTTCTGAAGAGACACCGGCCTCCACCTGCGCCAGCACTCACTTACACACACACACGCACACTAAAACTCACTCGAACACACTCTCATTGGAGTGCACACACATGTTGCTCATGTGGCGCATAAGTAGCTGTACCTAATTGGCGCTGCCTGCATACTTTATTCATAATTTTTCCGGTCCTCTCATTGTGGCCCACGCATTAACCTTTTGTCAGTCAGCATTTAAAAAGAGTTTGCCGCCCCTTTTGAAGGCATGTGTCCAGTGCAATGATAATTATAATTAATGCCTAATATGCTGGCAAACGTGAATTGTGTGTTGTGGTTGTTCCATTTGCCGTTTATGGGGGAGCTTTAATTACAGTTACAAGAACTCAAACACCGCGGTCAAGTCGTTGATTAATTGGTCATGACAGCCGCGTTAACGGTTCTGTTTATAGGATTACGCAATTACGGATTTAAGGCGTTGCTTACAGTTAATGACAATGTTCATGCAATGTTTTTACCCTAGTTATAGCAATTATTTTATGTTTGTTTTAGAACATTTACTATTTAAAATAATAAAAAAAAATGTTATTGATTAATATTTTGTTGTACATAATCGCCTTTTCAGTCATAAATTTTAAAAATATATTCATCTATCCAAATGTGTAATTGATTCGACTAAAATAAATACTGTTATGAATTAAGTTGAAAGATTTATGAATGTAGTTGCTCTAATCAATTAAATTGCTGTACTTACAATTCGAATAGATTTATTTTTACTGACGATTCTTCACGGATATTATTATATAACCTGAAATTTTATAAATAGTTCCCTCTGCTGTTATTATTGCAAAAAAAAATTATATAATGACAAACAGATTGGGAAAAGCTAACCGCAGTGACTAATATTTCGCTTAAAAACAAATATATATACATATTGTATGTACTTCAGTACTTATATATGTATGTACTGAAAAATGTGTAACATTATTAAGTGGAGCTTTTTCATAAACACAAGAGCTGCGAAGTGGCTTGTTATTAACCTTATCAGTAACAGCAGAGTTGTTCAAGAGACAGACAGGCGACTTTAATGCTCTCTTTGGCCAACTTGGACTCTGGCATAAGAGGAAACTCAGAGATTTCTGCTGGCAATAAAAATGTGGAATTATAAAAACCAAGTTTGTATTTAAATTGAATGATATACACTTTTGTATATATGTCAAGTTAATTTTGGACAGCTTTATTAAAATTAATCATATTATACTTTTTTATTTAAATTTATTTAAATAATTAAAAATATATAATGTACAGAATATAATTTTCAGGTTTGGGAAAAGTTTATGCTTTTATATGTTACTACATATAATAAAAAAAAAAAATATAATATTAATAATGCAAAAACTAGAATTTTCCGGTTTTGCAAAAGTTTATGCATGTTACTGTTAGCTCATATCTCATATTACATCAAAAATGTATGTACATTAAGATTAATTATTAAATTGTTCTATAGGTCAGAAAATGCCGTACTTAAAACTAAAACTCAAGTTACACTTAATTGACTGTCAAATTGGCTAAATGATTTTCTCTGAGTGCAGCAGCGCTCGTGCGCTCTCTGTGGCGGCCTCTGTTGTGCCACTCAGGCTATCCGTCAGATACACGTACTCAGTTGCGTGACGACTGCCCGAGCGATCGGTTGTTCCAGCTCTCTAGTTAGCTGCTGTTTGCGTCTCCGTGTATCTTCGTGTTTCCAAATACGTTCGCTGATCAACAGACGTCATCGCCAGAGACGGACGTGTTGCTCGATTGATTTGTTGCAAAAACAACAACAAATATTACAATACAACAAAAGCAAGCAAAAAAAAAGTGAGAATACGTGTATCTATAGGTACGTGCTGGCTGCACTGCAAATGCAATAATAAAACGCAACTTGAAGTTGCGCAAAACGCCAAAAGCCAAAAGCCAATCGAATATACAATCAAATAATAATAAGTATTAAACACTACAATAAAAACAGCTTTGGTGACCTTGTACAACTGCGTATCTTAAAGTGTATTTCTCTCTCTCTATGTGTGTGTTTGTGTGTGTGTGTGTGTATCTTTTGAGTAAACATCATTAGCATAATCAGTGGAAAGCAGCTTCGCAACCTGTTCACTGCATTCTAGTGTAACACTGCTCTTGTTCTTCTTCTTCTTCTTCTTGTTGTTGTTTTCTTTTATTTTACTTTTATTTTTTTGGCTTTTGGTATCGGTTTTCGTGATCACCTCTTTATCACCTGAGTCACTTTTGTATGGCGCTCACGTCACACACTCACACGATCACACACATGCCCGCCCCAATGGCTCTGGAATGCCAACCAGCTTTTTGATTATAACAGCGCCCTCTCTCTATCTCTCTCTGTCTCTCTCTCACCCATTAACCCTCTCTGTCTTTTCTAGTTCTCTCGCAGTCTTCAGTCTCTCTGACTGTTTTTGGGGCCGTTACCATTTTTAGTTAACAACAATTATATGGCTGCATAACCATTAAAGGCCAACAGACCCGGCCAGAAGGGTGTGTGTGTATGTGTTTGTGTGTGTGTGTGTGCTATCACAGGAAACCTTCCAGTACGTGACAGCACATCAGCAGACTTAGTGATCCCCATCAAATCAACTGCAAATCAATTTATTGCGACCTATGCCATAAAATATGACCTCAATTAATTAAACTAATTGACAGCGCGTGCCGCACGAATCCCGTAGCCAAATCGCAACAAATTTCCCTATATCAGTATCACCTATAACGAGAGTAGTCATATATATACATACATATATATATATATAGTCTGGCTGTTAGGCAGCTTCATAGTTGCACTTATCGCGCTTTCAAGTTGATTTCTTTATATGCCATATAGGAGTAATCGCATACACCTATGTACATATACATATACATATACATATATATGTATATATCTTATCTTATCTGTTTATTAAATACGAAAACACATGCGAGAAATCATAAAACCAAATACATGTACATTCGCTGAGCAAAAAAAAAAAAAATACAAAAAAAAACTGAATAACAAAAACTTTTATTTGGTTGCCATACGCGGTTTATAAGTACTATTGTACTTGTACTTGTATATACGATATACAATATATAGTTAGAAATCGTACAAAGATATAGTGCTGAACATTTGAAGTCATTACTTTGATCTCAAAGATTGGTTTGAAATAGTTATAGTAGTATCTTTAAAGTAAAACTTTTTTTAAGGCCTCTTATATATAAGAATTGGCGAACTATTCTCATATCTGGAAGTATGAAAAATAATGATTGTAACTTACAAGATTTAATGACTTGTACATACTTCTTTTTAAAAACCACAGAAAATACAAATTCTTATATACAATATTAATCTCTGGAACTTATAAAAGCTAAGCTAAACGTGAATTTAGATTTGTAACAACATGTGCTATTTGTGGTTAAATAAATCCCACTCAAGATAACTTTAAATATTAACTTTGAATAATTTATTTTCATCCATACATATTATTATATCAGTCAGACAGAAGTACACTTATTCTCACAGCTCCTCTTCCCAGCTATATATATATAAAAATATATATATATTTTAGGGCAATAGAAATTCTTAACCTAGTATTATACTTTTTATAAAGAGTGTTCTTTAGTTTGTAAAACAGCTGCAAAGGCTGCTGCTCCATAATTCAGCTCTGACTCTAATTAGTTTATAAATCAGAGAACGCTCGATTGCACACTGATAGGCAAGTGCTTATATTCAATAAGCGACAGACATATGTATATACATATATTTAAAAAGAAATACATATTCACTTATTTGTTATTATGGGCAGCATCCACATGAGTATTCGTATTTCTTTAGTATGATGCACAAGGCGATTACAAAGCGCTGATAAAGGCACAAAGGAGTGGGCCGGAGATTCTCAAGAGTGTCTCACTTGTTAATTGATATACATATATCATATATAATAAACAAGTATATACATATGTATGTGAATATGTGCATATTCCATAGAGTCGCGTTGGCAGAGTTGACTTTTGGAGTGCATAGAAATATTCATAAATTCGTATTAAGCAATTTTCGAGTGCTGCACTGAGACAGAGAGAGAGAGAGAGAGAGAGCGAGAGCGAGAGAGGGAGAGGGAGAGACAGAGAGAATGCAACAAAGGCATTGGCAAAGAGTGTGAATGTGGCAAGTGTTCCAAGAATATAACGACAATAACAGTAGCAGCAGCAGCAACAATAATAACAACAACAACAACAACAACAACTAAGGCGTAACTTGATATGTAAAGTTTACAAGAGGCCAACCCCAGACCCCAGTTTCAGCTCCAGTCCCTGCCCCGCACCGATAACAAAAGAAGAACATTTTATGTACATATATTTCATATTTTATGAAAGCACAATTATGTTTAAATAATTTATTATGTGTATTAATTACAATACGAGCACTCGTCGGGCCATACAATTTTCGGTGTTCGCCTTTGATAGACGGTTTCCGTTAATCATGCCATATATATTACAGATTATATATATTATATACTCTATGGCTGATCTAGACTGCATCGTAATTAGGTTTGCTACTTTTGTTTTTTTTTTTTAAATTCTCAATCTTTCGTGTCTGTAGCAACAACAACAAATCGCATTTGCAAAAAACAAGGTTACAAAATGTCTGATCAGCCGCACCAAAATAGCAACAATTTTCGGCTACTTTTTTTTTGTTGGTCAAATTCTAAACAAACTTCAGCGCCAGCGACTGGAGCAGTCAACCATTAAGTGGTAGCTACAACAACAACAACAACAAACAAACAACAAAAATTCAAGCCCCAACAAAAATAAATAAACAACACTTGCTTTTGTTTTGCTTTTAATTGGTTTTTTTCGCTTGTTTCTTGTTCGACGCTTTTTAAATTATTATAAACAAAACAAATGTGGGCGCTGTTTTAGTGACTACAGTGCAAATAATTTACTTTATATATGGCATACCTGTATATGTATTGTGTATGTGTTTGTTAAACAGACTCTCTTACCATTTATATAAGCAGCTGATTAAGCAATTTTGCCAAAAGTTCTGAATGGTCAGATGTTTTCGAACACTTGAGTGGAAATTCCACAAATTGTAATCGAACATATTGTAAATGTGCAATAAAATTGGTTAATTATGGCATAATGCAATTCTTTTACGGTGTAATTCGATTACTCATTCAAATATCCAATTCTTTCTATACACCTAATCAAACTATGTGAAAAAAGTTTATCTTGCTTTTAATTATTTTGATGATAGATTTGTCAGATTACGATCTTTCATGCAATAATAATACTTCTGATTAAATCTGTCTGAGATTTCGTTTAAAAACATTCCGAATTCTTAAGATATATATATATGTGTATATTTTTTAAGAAATATGATCATGCTAAAATCATTATAATTATAACATAAATTTTAATGCTCATGATAAACCAACACATGTGTCGCAAATAAAGCTATTCAAATCTCAATTCATTAGTCAAACTGAAATTCCATAGTGAAATTGACTCAAATTATTCTACTCTTTAAAATAAAAATCCAAATGGCGAGCATTTGAACGCTGAACATGAGAAGAAAACACATGTATGCTAAAAAAAGAAGAAGAAAAAAACGGAACTACAAAGCGAGCACTTAACCCCTGTTGGGGACCCTATACAGCAATTAGCTTTAATTGTGTGTGTGGGGGGGGGGGGGGGGGAATGGCAATGACATCGAATTCAAAGATCAGCTGTTGGCGCCAAGAAGCCACATCAAAAGTGCGGTTGCAGTTAAAGTTCAGGGACTCTAGAGCTCGTGGCATGCAACTGAATATCAGTATGTGTAAAAGTTCAAATGAAAATGCTTGCAGGCAGGCGAACGGTAAACGATGATCATCATTTGTGAATATGTCAATTGAACCGGTTCTCGGCTTTCGGTTTTCGGATTCGTGAATGCAACCCGTTGCCGCTTCGTGTAATATGAGTGTTATTATTATTATTATTATTATGTGGGTTGACCTGCTGCTGGCAGCCTTCGGATGAGTCATTAAAAAACAGATCGTCGTCATCAGCCTCCGTAATCTAGGCACATTCGTTTTGCACACACTCACAGTTTGTTTATAATAGTAATAAGAGTTTGGCCCGACCAATTGACTGACAATTATATATATGTATGTATATATGTGAATTGTACATGTATGGGCATGAGTCATATCTGGAGATTTCTGATTCCCAGAATTCGTATGAGTTTTCTGCGTATTCTTGTGAGCAGTGAAAGAGCTGCTAACGGCTGTAACTGTAACTTAATGCAAATTAAAAGCTGAGAGAGTCAATTTGTGTGGGGTATTGTTTAACACTGGATATGAGATGCTGTAGGGAAATCTAGTTCAAGTTTTGGGTCAACAACTCGTTTGGTTGACGCTTGACTCGCTGACAGGAAAAAACCAGTTTTAATTAAAAAAGAAACATTCATTAAACGATGTTTTGTTTGACTGGTGAAAGTGCATTAGCTTTTTCAAAATGTTTCAGCAGTTATATAAGGCCAAAGCAACAACAACAAGCAGCGCAAGCAATGTCTAATGAATTTCACAGAATCAATTGTAGGATTGTAAAGCTTTTTATTTTTGATGGCGCTTTTATGAAACTTTTAATTGAATTGTTAATGCCTGGTATTGCTGTCTCGCTCCGACAAATGCTTGTGCACAGTGCAATTTCGTTAGAAAATGAAAAATTTGAAGCATTTGGCCAGACTTTTTTGTTGTTCAATTGTTGATTAGATTACAGGTTTTGAAGTTCAAGTGGTTAACAGCATGTTGTTGATAACACCAGCTGCATATGTAACAGTTGTAGCTGATGTTAAGTTTTTTAAACCCTTTGCGAATGTGAAGAAAATGCGCCCACACACACAGACAGAGCAGATTTCCGGTTGAAATGGGATGTGGGTGTGGCCAGATAAGCAACGCATGTCGCTTCAACATATGCCACCAAATGGTGCAACGCAGGCAACTTAAATGTCACACAGACACACATGCATACTGCAATCATATATGTACATATGTATTCACGCCTTGAATTCGCTTCCTTCATTTATTTACCAGTTGGTGTGCACAATGGCGAAAAGTCTGCGCCCTCTTAAAATAACCATCGTTGGCGATGGAATGGTGGGCAAGACCTGCCTACTGATAACCTACACACAAAACGAATTTCCCGAGGAATATATACCGACTGTGTTCGATAATCATGCCTGCAACATATCGGTCGATGATAATGAATACAATCTGACGCTATGGGATACGGCCGGTCAGGAGGATTACGAAAGGCTGCGACCCTTAAGCTATCCCAATGTGAGTATCTCTACAATACAAATATAAGGGCATCTACATTTTAAATATTAAATATTTTAATAAATTGAAGTAAATTTACATTTTGTTTATATATTTTTAAATGTTGTTAAATGAAACCAATTTTCTAAATTATACGAAATTAAAAACTTTGTTGTTGGGTATTTCTTTAAAATGTAGAACATTCAGTTTCCTAAGTGTAATCCTTTGTTTATTTATTAATTTCGTTTTATTCTCGACACAGACGAACTGTTTTCTGTTGTGCTATTCCATCAGTAGTCGCACCTCATTTGAGAACATCAAGAGTAAATGGTGGCCGGAAATACGTCACTTTGGCAACAATGTGCCCGTGGTGCTGGTGGGCACCAAGCTGGATTTGCGTATACCAAATTCGGAGAAGTTTGTAACCACACAGGAGGGTCGGCGATTGCGCAAGGAGATCCATGCGCATAACTTGGTCGAGTGCTCGGCCAAGAAGAAGATCAATTTACAACAGGTGTTCGAGGAGGCAGTCCGTGCGGTGGAGAAGAAGCCGGGCAAGAAGCCGCAGGCGTGCAAAATACTGTAATTAAGTCCTAGGCTTAATGTTTAATATTGTTATTATACGTAATTGTATTATGTAACTATATAATTGTCTGATTTGCGGACATTCGATTCGCTTGTTGCACAATGTATGTGTGTGTGTAGAAAATATAACGTTAAGCTCTAATTTTAAGTTTTAGTTGTGCGATACAAATTTTTGTATGCGACCAAAGTGCATTTTTTATGTAAAAATCAAAACAAAATATAAGTACATAATTGTTTGAATTTAAATGCGTACTTGGCAAATATATAAATTATAAATTACGCCAAAATATACTGTGTATTATATATTTTCAATAAAAACTAGTCATTAAAGTCAAGTACTTTTTATTTAAAATCAATTGCTCAAAAAATCGGCAGGAACGCGCGTTGTTAAATCGGTTATTTGGAAAAGGAGAGCTGCCAACTTGCGGCAAAGACGCACATAGGTATTTTGTTTTGGTATTTTTTAGTATTTTTATTTCAGCTATTTTTTGCTTGGCATTTGCGGCCACACTGACAATAACTAAACATTGCTGAAAATTTATAAACAATGAGCAGCGAAAAGGCTGAAAAAGCCAAAGTCAGCACACAAATCAAACATGTGCCCAAAGATGCCCAGGTTATCATGTCCATACTCAAGGAGCTCAATATCCAGGAGTATGAGCCACGCGTGGTCAATCAAATGCTTGAGTTTACATTTCGTAAGTGCAACCACAACGTTTAATTTATTGTTATTTTATTATATATATATTTAATGTCGACTAGAGACAGTTAACATAGGAGATTTAATTATATATTATAAAATTTTACGATAAATTATTAAAAAATGTAACTTTTTAAAGTTAAAAATTATAATTATTGTTTTAAAATAATTAAAATTGTAATTTAATGTTTTATTTATTTAAAATGGAGTCCGACATTTGTTAGTAAATGTTAGTAAATATTAATTTATTAAGTACAATAAAATTAGCTCAATAAATTATGATGGGGAGAGAGAGGAGGTCAGTGGAGTAAAAATGAGAATTGAAAATTAGATGATAAGAGATACAGAGAGAAAATATAGTGGAAAATCTTTGAGCCGGCAGGGAAATAGTATTCACCTAAAGGTTGCCAGAGATATCCAAAGATTGATTATTAAATAAACAATTTGTTGCTGCCCGCAGGCTATGTAACCTGCATACTGGATGAGGCCAAAGTTTATGCAAATCATGCGCGCAAGAAAACCATAGATCTGGATGATGTCCGCTTGGCCACTGAAGTGACGCTGGATAAGAGTTTCACTGGGCCGCCGTCTCGTCATGTTTTGGCCAAGATGGCGGAGCTGCGCAATGCGATGCCACTTCCGCCCATTAAGCCACATTGTGGGTTGCGTCTGCCACCGGATCGCTACTGTCTGACCGGTGTCAATTATAAACTGCGCGCCACCAATCAGCCCAAAAAGATGACCAAATCGGCGCTGGAGGGACGCACGGTAAAAACGGTGGTAAAGCCCGTCTCCAGCGCCAACGGGCTGAAGCGTGCACATTCGATTGTGTCCAAGCAACAGGTGGTCACCATACCGAAACCCGTCATCAAATTCACAACCACAACGAAAACCGTCTCCGCCATGGACGTGAAGACCGAGCCGAGCACCAGCGACATGAAAATGGAGGTGGACAGCGATGCGGCAGCCGTGGGCAGCATTGCGGGCACTAGCGTGGCTGTAAAGCGTGAGCGCGAGGATGAGGAGTTTGAATTTATAGCGAATTAAGAATACACATAATACATAAAATAATATAAAATTCAAAATTGTACGTTTCCATAAATTTTAAATATTTTGTAAACTCGCTCCGTTTTTTAATGTGACTATAAATGTGAAATTAAATTGAATAATTAAAGGTGTAAATGAATTTATTTTTTTGGTTAATAAAAATATTAGAGCGTTTACAAAGTAAATTAACAAATTCTGAGCTTGATGTTTGCGTGATACCAAGCGATAATACGCCCGGAACTATTTTGATGCTTCATTTAAGCGCCAGAATAATGGCACAGCCAAGATCCATGATTTGCAAATATTCTGAGCCGCCATCCTGCAAGCGATAACAGCATTCCTGAAACATAAAAAGTTAGATGGCATTCGTTTTCTGTTACATCTTCAAACTTACGCCCAGCTTGTCGCAAATTATGGCTTTCTGTTTGTCTGTCAGGGAGGCACAACGGACAATGAACTCGACAAACTGTTCCATCATTTGGCCCACGCTGTAGGCCGAGTAGCCAATCTCGCGCACAAAATGCTCCAGTCGCTCATAGTTGCCCGAGCGACAAACTTCCAGATAGTCGTCCAGATAGTGTTCCGGTATGATGCCAGACATCTCGAGCAGATCGTCTGTGTTAATGGTGTGCTCGGCGCCTTTGAGACGATAGCATGACTGCAATGTAGTTATGGCACGTCTCATATCGCCACCGGAGATCTTAACAATCGATTTGTAAGCATCGGGATCAATGCTCACACCCTCCAGATTGCAGATATGCTGTAGTCGTCCAATGATCTGTGTCTCGCCCAGCGCCTTGAAGCGAAACTTGGAGCAACGCGACGTAATGGGCACAATGATGCGCGACACATAGTTACAGATGAGACAGAATCGTGTGCTACGACTCTCCTTCTCCATGGTTCGACGCAGTGCAGCTTGTGCCGCATGCGTCATGGAGTCCGCCTCATCCAGCACAATAATCTTGAATGGCGGACAGGGACGACCATCGGGACGCACATTGCTAGCAGTCAGCTGTGCGAAATTCTTGATCTTGGTGCGCACCACATTGATGCCACGCTCGTCGGAGGCATTTAGCTCCAGTATGCGTTCCCGGTACATATCCCCGAAGATTTGACGAGCAGCCGCCAGAATGGTGCTGGTTTTACCCGTGCCTGGTGGTCCATAGAGGAGCATGTTTGGCAAATCGGCGCCTTCGACGCACTTGCGCAGCACGGCGACAACCTCCGATTGCTCCACAACATCATCAACGCTTCGCGGACGGCTAAAAGATTTAAAATTGATTGCAGAATTAAAAGCTGTTAAAAATGTGCTCAATTTTTGAGTGCTGTTTACTATTTTTCCACCCAGGGCGCTGGCGGCTTGCGGCGTTCTGTGGGCGCATTGGCTGCGGTGCTGCTGACAGCGGTAGATTTGCTGGTTTTTAAAAACGCCTGCATTTTGCTAAAAACAATTCAATTTTAAAAGCCGCAAGAAAAATTGGCGCGATTAAGCCAGCTGTTAACTCAAAATGGCAATAACAGAGCCACTTCAATGTGAATTGCAACAGTGTTGCATAGAATGAACTACTGCTATTTAAAACTGCAATAACCCGGCAAGTGTTTATTTATTTAAATTAAATTAAATTTAAATTAATAAAATTTGTAAATATATTTAAACATTAGAAGTGAAATTATAAATTAATATAGGAATATATTTACATTTATTTTCAATCATAAGATTGAATTGATGCAAAGAAATGCTGTAAAAAATTATAAACAAATATGGTATGTGCAACAAATAAACAAGCTCGTATTTTTTTTTTAAACTCCTACTCTGTTGGCGCGAGTAGAACAGTGTAAAATGTTAATAACAGATCTGGAACTATGTTAATTGCAGCAGTGTGGGATAGCATGCGAATAAACGAACTGGTTCTATGTGAAACGGCTCAGTCACTGGACAAGTGTTGGCAATCGTTAGATGATGATGTGGAATTTACAAATAAAATTGTTGCTTCAGTTAATTAAACATATTTAAATAATGGATATAACGCAGCACTTTAAGGCCAGCGTTATGACAGTGCGACTGCAACGCAAGACTGAACTGGCAGCGGCGGCGGCTGCCAAACCCAAACAAAAACCAACCGTTGGCAACAACCACAGTAACAACAACAACAGCAACAACTTTGCCAAGGAGGCAAAAAATGTGTGCAATAAAATAACCACGCTGCGTAATGTGTTAATTGAGAATCGTACCGCATATATGCGCATTGGGCAGCACCTGAAGAGCGCCACACACATGACCGACGCCCAGCGAGATCTGATTGATCGCGAATCTGAAAAATTCGTGACTTATTACACACAGCATTTTTCCAGGATGCGCAGCGATTGGAAGAGTGTCAAGCGGAAGCCACAGGAGCGCCAGCATATGGAAGCGGTGCTGGATTTACTGGTCAGCTATCTTCACAGCGTTGAGCAGATCTATCTGGATCAGAAGAAGTATCGCGTACAACACGAACTGGAGACTTACAGGCTGCTCAAACTGGCCGCCGACAAGAAGAAAATCCCAGTGCGCCCGGCGGGTGTCGGCAGCGGCAAGCTGGCCAAGCACCAACTGAGCAACGGCAGCACCGATGAGTTGGCAGTGGAAAGCGATTGGAACGACGACAGCTGGGCTGAGTGGGACGATGAACAGGATGAGGGGGAGAAGAATGACGAGAGGAAACATGGGTTGGATAGCAGCTCATCGTCACCCAAACAGCACAAGCCACGCACGCGCAAGCGTAGCCGACCACAAGCGGAAATAAACACGACTGACTCCTCGGCTAAAGTTGCGCTGGATGAGGACATACAAAAGACGGCGCAGCAGCTGGAGAATGATGAGGATGACTTAAGTGCCGAGGATATGCAGCTGTTCGAGGCGGAAAATGTGCACATTTATAATCTACTCCAGGGCGTCTCCGAGGAGGTCGAACAAATCGGAAAAAACGTTGTGGACATTGCACAGCTGCAGGACATCTTCACAGAGAAGGTAAAATGATGATGAGAAATCTCTTTAGCAAATGATCTTTATTAATTAAATTGATTTATTCCAATTTTGCAGGTGGCAATGCAACACCATAATATAGAGCGTATTGTGAGCGCTGTGGTGGGCACCACGGAGAACGTCAAGGATGCCAACGAGCAGATACGGCAGGCGACGCAGCGCAATGCGGGCTTGCGCGTTGGCTCCTTGTTCTTTTTGCTGGTCATGTCATTCACTTTGCTATTCCTGGACTGGTACTATGATTAAAGGAAAAATGTTTTGTGTACAAAAAAATGTGAAAGTGAAAAACTCACGATTGTTTTGTTATCGCACTCGAAAACATAATTTGTTTATTACATAATTTATATGAAAAATTAAAACTATTAGAAACAAGATTGTTGCAGCTTGCCGTTTATTATAAATTAAATTAATTAAGTGTTTTTATCTTTGTTTGAAATGAGCCAATTAAGACGGCCAAATATTTTTCCAATCGCTAAGGTAAACAAATTAAGTAGTGTTGAATTAATGTCATAAGTCGATTAGACAAAAAATGCTTTTAAATGAAGTTACCAATGGCAGACAATTCACAATCAGTTTTGGTTAATTCCTTATGCAAATATTTGTATTGTCTGGCATCCTAAGACTTGTCTTAAAAGTAAATTAAAGTTTTTAAACTTTCAATTGCTTTTTTGTATTTTCTAATACCACAATAACATTCATTCAATGAACAATCAACTCCCCCCGTTGAATGACTTTAGACTAAGCTTAGGCTTACTAGTTAGTTTTAGTGCAACTAATTATTTCGTAATTTGTGTTTGTGTGGCTTAGATCTAGAGTTGTGCATTGAATGCAGTCTGCAACAGTTTTTCATGTTGTGCTGGGATTTCTCTCTCTATTTGAAAATTGAAGCCATCGCTACGTATAGCAAAAGTAATAAGAAGGTGCCTTCCCCGGTTGTTGGTAAATTAAATAATAAAGCTGCGCCAATTGTTATTGCGTATCCACAATCATTTCCAACGATGGCACCGAAATGCTGCTCTCCACCATCTCCACAGAGCTGGGACAATCCTCGACGCTGCCGCTGTTCCCATTGCAATGGCTAAGCGGCGTTAATGGCAGGCATTCTTCAGTGGTTGCTGGAGTTGCTGGATTCTCTGTTTTGCTGCATAAGCTGCTGGGCATCTTGTCGTTGAGGAATACGCCCAGCGGCAGGTGGGTGTTCATATGTGCTGTACAGAAAACCAAATGCAATTAATTAAATCGTTTTCAAATTTCCAATGTAGAATGTAATATAATTAAAATCTAAAGCTTGTGCAAGTGTTATGCATATCGTAAAGCATTCATTCAATCATGCCTATAATAAATAACTAATAATAAAACTAAAACTACATTTTGAAGACTACTTAATGTTTAGTTTAAGGGCCTAGTTTTTTGTCACGAACTTTACCACGATAGCTCGTAAAATGTAGAAACGTGCGCGGACAATATTCACATTTGTAAAATAGTTCACTGTTGTGGGTACGCCGATGTTTGCGCAAATCTTTCATATTGAAGAACGACTCGTCGCATTCTTCGCACTCGAAGCCGCGCTCTGTAAAAATACAATTTTAGTGTCGCTTGTAGCTTAGCAGCTGTTAAGTTTGAGTTTTGACATTGTGTCAACAGCATATGGTAACAGTGTGACAAATTGCTGACAGTGACAGCAAAGTTTGCATAGATTTTCGGTGCCGAGGAGGGAAGGAGCTCAAAAAACACAATTGGAAACATTTTTTACCAACAAAGCGCACAGTTTTTCCACATTTACTAACAGCGAGTTAACATTTTGTTCTAAGTTTGCTTGCAGCGAGTTAACAGTGAGTGTTGTGAATTCAAGGTATTCACTTTTGAATAGTGTTGTTTCACAGATAGCTGCAAATTGGTTTTCTCATGATAATGACACCACATTAATAATTACGGACACTCGTTTTGAAATACTACAATTATTTTGTGTTCCCTCGTTATACATAGTATGTATGTAATATTAATAAGTGTTTCTGTTATATGTATGTATATATAATAACCCAATAACATTTATCAAAATACAAACTAAATACATTTGCATACAATACTTAATACTTAGTACTATTAAATAATCACATGCAAATCTCGATTGAACGTGATTAATATTGATTGACAGTATAAATTAAAGTGATTTCACATTTCTAGATAACCGTGCTATTAACATAAAAGTCGTTCTATTTATATTGACTATATAAACTTGAGAAAATTGTTCGTGTAATTTGCAATTAAAGTAGCTGTTTGGGTTAGATTAGGCAAATTTCTGTCTAGTATCATGCTCTGCGTGATAGTGCACAAAAGTATCGGCGAACTTTAAGATATAGAAGAATTTCAAAAATATTGTAATTGAAAATAAACGCTTAGAATATTTCAATTTATAAGTGGTATTCGTATTGCTTATTCCTGCTGATTCTTAACAATAATTATCAGATTTATAAGTGCATTTAAATCGAGTATGTGTCTCATCATATACATATGTATCTTCTCTGTTTACGTTTACGAATAACGAGCATAGAAAAATTGTGAAAGTGAATGCTACGCTGTGAGATTATAATTATAAGGCTCGATAATATGAAGGCTTCGGTTCGTCAATTCTATATTCAATGCATGTAGAAATGATAATTCAAATTTCAGTACATAATTGGTATACGAAAATAACGGTTTTATAGTAGCTTTTACATGGCATTCACAATAGTTGGATGCTATTTTACCTTTCGAGCAAACAATCACTGTAGTGTAAACTGTTAGCACCAACAACAACAATAAAGATGAAGTTTAAAAGGGGGTTAGGATTAGTAAACAACAATTACGGACTACACGGTAACAAACTATGATGCTACGATATTTATGTTTGTGTAAAAGGTAACTAAATATGTTTATATGTATGTATGTATGTATATGTGTATGTGTATGTGTATATAGTGTATATGTACTAAATAATAAAGCTTAGCTAGCATCCAACCGGCACCCGGTTAGCCACCGCATCCGCATGCCGTGCGAGCACCCAAAAACTTACCACCGTGAAACTTAATGTGCGTCTTCAAGGCGCTCTCCGTACCAAATTGTTTACCACACTCATCGCAGGTATGCGGCTTGATCAGCTCATGGACGGTGAACTTGTGCATGGCCAGCTGCTTGAATTCCGGAAATCGCACCCAACACTCGTTGCACTCATAGGGCCGACCCTTTGGCTCATGCGATTTCATATGGTTATCCATATCGGTGCGTTTCCTATAGCCGCGCTTGCAAATCGAACAGACCCACGGCATTGTGGTCTGGGAATCGTGGGCCAACTGTTGATGCTTGCGCAGCGCAATAATGTTGGTAAACGGCTTGTCGCAGATGACGCACGGATGACTGCCACGCAGCTTGTCCATGTGCTGCGTTGCAGTGCTCATCTCCATGGTCGACGATGATGGTGATGAGGAGGGCGATGGCGAGGCATTTGTTGTCAGCAATGTTGTTGCCCCCGTTGTTGTTGTTGCTGCTGCCACTGTTGTTGTTGTTGTTGTAGTTGTTACCGGGCAACGCTTGCGAAATTGTCGCAACGATGCTGTCGTCGAATCCGGCTCCGATTGCTCCGGCGATGGCAGCGTTATATGCGGCGCCGGCGCCGGCAACGGTTGCGGCGATGGCATCGATGCAACTGTCGATGGCGGCGTCAGCACTGTGGGCGGTGTCTGCAAATTGTTCAGCTCCTCGTACGGCTGCTCGCTGCCATGATTGTGTCCACTGGCCGTGGAGCCTGCAGTTGCGAGAAATGCGCAAATTAATAATGTTACTTTTATAATTGTGTGTGTGTGTTAGTGTGTGTGTGTGTTAGTGTGTGTGTGTGTGGGAGGATAGAAATCCCATGTTTACTTACAGTCCTCGCAGTCCGGGCAGCACAGTATGCGCGTCCTGCGTGGCTGTGATGGGTTTGCTTGCAGTTCCAAAGCTACGCATGCGCAGGCAACAATAAGTAATGGACAATAGACAGATGGACCGGGCGAAAGTAATTAGTAATAGCAAATGGAAAAAACAACTATAAGCTAGTTTTATAAACCCACCCACAGCCAGTAAAGTAACTAGTTAAAACTGTAAGCCTGTTGTTTTATATAGAGGCTAGCTGATAGATAACTAGTTGGAACTATCAAATAATACTAGAATCTAGAGCTAAGTTAAGTTAACAAGATCGACCTAAAAGTTATATAAAACAAATAGGCTAGGAAATTAACTATTCAATACGAGTTCTCTAAAGCAATCGAGTAGGAATTTAAGAGGAAAGAATTGCCGATTGGAACTACAGCTATGTAACAAAAGATTATGCATTATTTTTTGCTTTTAATAGAAATGATATTTTTATATTCATTTATGTGAAAAATATACAAAATGAACTAGTCAAATGCTGTAAAACGAGTTTCTTATTTGGAGCAAAAACATGCTCTTTTGTTATACCCTGAACCCATTACAAATGGTTAAAAGGGGTATAATGGATTTATGCAAAAGTATGTAACAGGATTTGGACACATCGGACAATAGACAAAGATAGACAATGCAAGAAGCAGAAGCACAGTACAATTGCATCAAGCGCGCAGCTTGCAGCTTGTGTTTGTGTATGTATGTGTATGTGTGTGTGTTTATATCTTTATGAATATGAATGCAGACAAATAATTATGAATGAATGAAAGGGCTGGGGGTTCAGGTTCACTCCTAGTGGGGCACTCTCGACTATTACTTGTTTTAAATACTAGTAATCAAACAATTTGAAACTAAGAATGTTTTAACAGCAAGGAACCAGTTCGTTTTGTAGTTAATTTTTGGAATGAATTGATTAAAGAACTATTTCTTGCAGTTTTTTTTATAGTCTAGCATTAACTTAATAGTAAAGAATTAAACTGAGAAATATTGTCAGTTAGAAGCATATTACCATGATGAAAAGTACTAGATCACTTCAGAAGTAAAATCTTGATTCTAGTCTAGTACAACAGAAAGTCAGTAATTCGTTTTGCAGTTATTTTGTTTGTTTTTTTTTGTAACTAGAGAATTAGCGGAACAGAAGAACCAAACTAGCAAAATGGATCAAATCTAACTAAATCTGTTTAGCTAGTTCATAACAGTTACTCACCCGGCGTATGTAGAGCTGAATGATGATGAAGTCGCTGTTGATGCTGCGGATCATTGGTGCTTGCTAAGTGCAATTGAACCTCTTCCAGGCGCACGCCCGCTGCTGCTGTTGTCTCACCACCCGAAGCTGCTGCTGCTGTTGCTGTTGTTGCTGCTGCTGCTGCTGCCGCCGTCGTCGTCGTCGTCGTAGTTGTCGTCGGCTCCGTGGCCAGCGGCATGTGAAAACGCTGCAAATGCAAGTCGAGCGCACGCTGCGAGGGAAACATTTGCGAGCACTGGCCACAGTGGAACTGCTGCACCACGTGCTGACTAAGGATGTGCTGACTACGCTTGCTGCGCCCGGCAAACGCCAACGGGCAATGCGGACAGTTGAACGGCGCTACGGCGGGATGCAGCTCAATAATATGCCGGCTGTACTCCAAGCTGCTCGAGAAACGTGGTCCGTTCTGGCAGAAGCGACACTTTAGGACGGGTGGACGACCTCGTGTGGGTCGCGGCACCGCAGCGGGCAGACCTAATACTGTATTTTGTACTTGTTGTGGGTGTGGGTGTGGGTGTGGTTGGGGTAGTTGTTGTGTGTGTTGCTGTTGCGGGAGTTGCTGTTGGTGCTGTGTATGTTGCTGCGGCTGCTGATATGGCTGCAGCTCATTGTTGAAGCTAATGTGCAGCGGCGCCTGTTGCGGGTTGCTGGCGGATGCCACCGGTTGCTGCAGTTCCGGCTGCTGTATGAGTATCATAATGGGCTGCTGTTGTTGTTGTTGTTGTTGTTGTTGTTGCTGCTGCTGCTGCTGCTCGAGCACAAAGTTATCGTAGCTATCGCTTTGTTGCTGCTGTGCCTGATAGAAATCGCTGGCATTGATGTAGTAGGTGGTCGTGCTGCTGTTGTCCAGATTCTCCGAACTGGGCGTGGTTTTAATGGCCTCCAAGCCGCCTACCGTTGACCATTGCAGCTGTGTTGTTGTTGTTGTTGACTGCTGCTGCTGTTGTTGTTGTTGCTGTGCCTGCCAGAGCGTCTCCTGCGGCGTCATTTGTATAAGCTGCAATTTGTTATGATTGTTGGTGGAAGGGGAAGATTGATACAGTGTCTCATAGCTGACAGTTTCCTGCGGCAGCTGCAAGTGCTGCGGCTGGGACACAATTTGCTGCTGTTGCTGCTGCTGCTGCTGCTGTGCCGGCTGCAGCTCATTGAGCAGCTGCGACAGCTCCAGCTGCAGGCTCTGCTGTTCGACCACGGATTCCTGCGTCGCCTCAATATTCTCAAAGCAGGGCATATCATTTTGAAAGCCAATCAACTCATTGCTAAATGTGCTGCTATCAAAGAGATTGCTCTGCTTCAGATCCTGCTCCTTCTGCTGCTCCGCTGGCGGCTCGTAGAGATTGGGTGATGCAGACGTTGGTGGCGAGTAATCGGCGGGCGTTAGGAACTCATCGATGGGCGTGCAAACTGGTGTATAGAGATGCTCATCCTGCATCTCATTGAGTATGCCATGTAGCGTGCTTTCCACATCGCTCATCTCCACCGCCAGCTGCTGTTTGGCCTCCTCCAGCTCCAGGCCAGCTGACTGCAGCTTTAGCGTCTTCTCGCAATGTCTCTCGAATTCAGCCAAAAAATCCATGGGAGTGGGATTTACAGCACGCGGCGGCTGTAGCACTGGCTGCAGCTCGGCTAGCTGACCCAGTGACTCCATATTTTCGCCGTCGCCTCCATTGGTTTGTGCTTCACTTTGTTGGGGATTTTCGAGTGCTACAGCAGCATTGAAGCTATCTGCTGTAGCACTCTGGCAAAAATGCTCGCCATTCTCATTGTTGTTCACGTCGTCAACATCGACGGGATCCTTGTGCTCCACATCGGTTTGATGCACTTCAATATCCATTTCCTGCTTAGCATCGCTGCATAGTTTACGCTGCAGTTGCTCGCCTAGCGAGTCTAGCGGTATGCTTACGATTAGCTCCGATTTATCCTCCTCCTCCTCCTCAGTTGTAATGCTTACTTCCACTTCGCATTCCGCTGCTGGCACTTCGGACGTTACGGATTGCTGGCTCTCCATGTGATCCATGGATGATGAGCTCAATTCCTCTAGCTGCACGGGACTAATAAGCTCTTCTGCAGCTGTTCCGTTTGTTTCTATTACTTCCATTGATATGGTTTCGATTTTTCCTATTGAGTCCTGAGTTTGATTGCTTAACGTTTCTGGCGAGGATTTGACTGTATGCTCCTCCTCTGCCTTATTGCTTTGGCTTGTTGGCTGGTCCTGCAGCTCACTTGGCATCTCATCCTTCGCTGCCTCAACAGCTGTATTCTCACTTGCTTTACTCTCCTGCTCATCTGCTATACCCGACGGCGCCTGTTGCACATCGAAAGTGGTTTCTGTGCTGCTGTTGATAGGCGCCTCATCCGATGAGCTGCCGTTCAACTTCTCAATTGCCTCAGTAATTGTCTGCTTTGGTTCACTACTTAGCTCTTTCAGATTGCACTCCACGATTTCTTGGATAGCTTCCAATGTCTTTGCCTTGAGCACTCGCCTCTTTCGCCTGACCGGCGCATAGCAGGGTTTATTCAGACGCCGCAAAACGCGAGTTTTATTCGGCGAGCAGCGGATTCTTTGGCGTGGAAATTCGAGTTTATCATTTGTAGCTAGCTTTGAGGATCCTTCAACGCCGGACACTGATGTTGGAGAGGAGTTGCTGCTATTGCCTTCGCTCTCGAAGCCGTGACATGGATTCACAGACAAATCGCTCAATTGCTCTGGTGACGTTTGATTCGCATCCGCGCCGGCTTCCGTTCCCGAATTCAGTGACTTAGGCGACTGCTCCAGCTTTTCGGGCGTTTTGCAGTCGCTTGGACAGTTAGAGCCGGCTGAGCAACTGGCCGACGACGAATCGGAGATCTGTTTGCGTGCCGCTTTCGTTTTCCACGGCACATTTCTTTTGTATGACGGTCTATGTCTCAATTCGCTCAGTTGAAAAACGCTTTTCGTCGCCGTCGCCGTTTCCGCTTCAGTCTCAATCCTGTTGGCTGGCAAGGTGGCAATACGTAGGTTGCGCCCAATCTGCTGCAGACGTCGCTGCTTGGGCGGCCTCGGCAACTGTTCGCCTTCAGTGTTGGCTTGCTTTGGCAGCGACGATCCCTTGTGCAGCACCAGTCGTCGCTTGCGCTCCATCTGTGACTCTGGCAGATGCATGTAATCCTCATTTGCCAGTGGCTTTTGTGACTGTTGCTTGCGCTCGGCTATATCCAGGGCGCACTCGTGCAGTCGATGTTGGACTCGCACGCAGCGTCGCCGGAATTTGGCCACCATTACGAACTGTGCCGTGCACTGCCGGCAAATCTCCTGGGGTAATCCATCGTCACGTGAGATCTGCAAAGAAGAATATAAGTTAGTATAACTAGAAAAAGTACAAGAGATACAAAAATGTAATCTTAAGTAACTTCTGTGTCTATTCATGATACCCTTTTTGTCCATTTTAAATGTGTTCAGTGTCTAAAAACAAGAAAAATCCCTTGCTGTTAATAATAATAATAATAGTAATAATTTGAAATTGCTTTATTTCAACACAATAAATGTTAAGAGGAGCATATTTTATAGACATTAGTTCTGTTGTCTTGATCTACAACATTTACAAATAATTAAATTTCATTTTTTAAAAAAATTTCATTTTTGATTTGCATCTAATTTCAACTGCTTATCTTTCACATTTCGTTATCGTGTTTCGTTTTTTTGCAATATTAAAAAAAAAATGCATTTATTTATGACAATGAAAATGCTTAAAAGGCATTGCTAATTTTTTTTATTGGAAAGTAAGCGATTTTGTATGATAAACTATTGTCTCTGTTCAGCATAAATAAGTATTTTATGGCCAGTTAAACAGACGAGTGTGTGCAAAGCAGCGAGCGTTGTTGGCCGGGCCTAAACCAGCCAAGTGGCAACATTTTGCCGCCACTTGCCGCCGCCTCCATGTTGTGATTTGGAGCAAATAATTCGTCTTTGTTATCCAAATGAACGATTTCATTAGAGTAGGCCAATAGACCCTATAAACAAACTGACAAAATAGCCAACATTTATTGTATACCGTATATAATTGACTACGAATGATCCTGAGACGATATATTAAAGATACATGTTATGCAACAGAGTTGGCAAAACAAGCATTAATCTCAATTTATTAATATTAAGACCAAGTTATGAGTTCAATGGAAAAATATGTGCTAGCTAGTTGTAAATTGATATTGATTGAAGTAGTTTTTAAATATATAGAGGACAGATCTTATCTTTGACACTGGTATCGAGTGTTAGTTCAAGATCTTGTCATTCATTAGAAATCACTTGTCATTGCGAGGACAGCCACAGAGTCTATGTGAAAGGAAGAGCCCCAAAAACAACACATCAGATTATATCCATTCGATTTCGAGAATTTGGATTGGAGTTCAACTTAAAATGCAAAAAAAAATCGATATGAAGACGTAGCAAAGACAGCAGCAAAGTCTGAAGAAAGACGCGTAACGAAAACGATTTGAAAAAGGCAAGCAACGTGATTTGGATACAGATAAGGGCATATGAATTGTGTTGACGCTGTCCGAAGTATGAGCCATATGTTAATTGGCAACGAGTTCCCAAATTGGCATACAACAACAGCAAATACAACTGTGATCGTAATTTATGCCGAGGTGGACAATAACAGAGACGGAAACTCGATATTTCGAATGCATGATAATCGCCGGACTTTGCGTAGCCACTCAGTCTCCTATATAGAGAAATTGAGAGGGACGGAGATGCAAATATATATACAGACCAGACGACGACGACGACGAAGAGGAAGTGCCAGAGACGTTGTCAAGTGTAAATTACTGCAAAAATATAAAACACCGACAAAGCAAAACAACAACAAAAATACAAAATTGAGTAACGGCCGATCACATACGCCCCCAACTATGTAAAAATAGATGCACAGACGGTATATGTACATATATATTGAATTCTCTTTAAAATGCATTTAGCGGAAGAAATACTCGACACGCATCTATTAAAAATAATCAAACAAACTGAAAACGAACGAAATAATGAAAGAAAACGTATAATTTGAATCGGGAGAGTACCTAGCGAAGTACTTAAAGTACTATTGTAAGAAAGGGGTAAGAACATATATTTATTAAAATAATAATACATTTATGGGGAGACATCACAGGTCCAAAAATATATGTAAATTTATTTATTTAATATTAAAAAAACATTATTTTAAGGTTAAAAATGACAAAGATAACCAAAGTTTCTTATAACGATTTCACTGACATTATGAGAGATCGAGTGAAGAGTCATACATTTTGGATAGATCTTTGATATTCTTAGAGCTAGTAACAACAAATTTTGTGTGCTTATGGTATTAAATACACAGACCTAAATAAACTATTTAGTTACCAAAACTTAAACTATAAGTTTTAGCATTATTTAAGCTTGCTTAGAAAATGTCATTAAAATCGGACCACTGTATCTTATAGCTGTCATATGAACAATCTGTCTAAAATATTGATTTAAATAAGAAAATCCATTTTTAAAGGTAGCATTCTCATTCTCTTGAAAACACCTTTTTGTATAAGCTATTTAAATATTTAAAGCGACTGCAAGGGTAGCCGAAGGTAGCCTTTCTTTCTAGTTATTCATATTTTACCTTATATGCATATATATATATATACATGTATTTCTAGGTTTTGACGACCCGTTAATTGGCAGCATTTACTGAGAACGTCAATACCGTGCGTAATCAACTTTGAGGTCAGCAAAGCACAACAACAAAATTACAAATGCTGTCACATCCAATAGAAAATATACGAAAGGGGGAACTTTGTCATACAATGCGATTTGTGTAATATATTTATGAATTTAATAGACGTCAATAATGATGGAAAAATTGCAGGGAAAGTACTTAATAGTCGATTTAGCCAAGTCCAACAAAAACTAATGACAGCTGAACTTTTCCGTATCTATATACAATGTATATTATACATATGTACATATGTATAGGGAATGAGCCCATTTAAAGTTAACCGTAATCTGAAGAAGGGCAGAAATAAATGCAAAATTAAGATATGAATCAAAAAAACTTGCAAATGAGCTGAAAGTCCCAATTTCACGATAACGAAACTAAATTTGCATAAACTATCCCTCATTTATAGTTTGCTACACACTGATTAATAAGTCATGACATAGATAAATTATGTGTATCAAACGTATATGAAACGGAAATTAAAGAAACCAAAGATATACATATACACCATTATGTAGAGGAAGGTAAAAGTAAAAAAAAAGGTTATATATAAACGGAAATTAAAAGTATCTCAAATTTGTGTAAAGTAGTAGGAAATAAATAGCATTATTATTAACAAATTAAAAATCTTAAAAAGTAAACAAATGAATTTTATCATAAAAAGCATGGAGCCAGCCAGTAATAAAAAAAACTTGTGAATATTTAAAACTTGTCGTTAATTGTTTTTTATTTATTTATCGCATACAAAACACTAGAGCTCAAAGGCCGCATTATACCATCAAAATGCCAGTAATAAATATTTAGAAGTCCAAAGATCTTGTAAGCTTAATGTAAATATTTAGCATAACAAGTTTTTATTAAAACGCCGTTGTTTCAGCAAATTTTTTGAGAGAAAAATTAACCATCACAAAATCACTTTTCATATAGTTTTTTATACTAATTGAGACACCCACAATCAATTAAACGTAAAATTTCAAGATACTATTTTTTAAAAAATCAAAATTTGTAAGGGTCCCCCCTTATGCTTTTTTCGCCAAAAAAATCCAAAATTTAAGTTTTAGGAAAATTAATAAACTTGAGATGTAGAATTAAACTAGATGCCAAATAATGATCAAAATGGCCTCGGGATTGACAATCGGTTCAGATTTGACAAAGTTGTGTCAGTTTGAAGTCTGGGAAGGTCATTTATAAGGAACTTTTCGTTGTTTGGGCACTTTACAAGTCAATTTTTTTGTCACTTTTGGCGTGATTTTTGACAGAAAAATGAACCACCACAAAATCACTTTTCGTAAAGTTTTTTATACTAACTGAGACACCCACAATCAATTAAACGTAAAATTTCAAGATTCAATTTTTTGAAAAATCAAAATTGATAAGGGTCCCCCCTTATGCTTTTTTCGCCAAAAAAATCCAAAATTTAAGTTTTAAGAAAATTAATAAACTTGAGATGTAGAATTAAACTAGATGCCGAATTATGATCAAAATGGCCTCGGGATGGAAAATCGGTTCAGATTTGACAAAGTTGTGGCAATTTGAAGTCTGGGAAGGTCATATATAAGGAACTTTTCGATGTTTGGGCACTTAACAAGTCATTTTTTTTGTCACTTTTGGCGTGATTTTTGACAGAAAAATGAAACACCACAAAATCACTTTTCATATAGTTTTTTATACTAACTGAGACACCCACAATCAATTAAACGTAAAATTTCAAGATTCTATTTTTTGAAAAATCCTAATTGATAAGGGTCCCCCCTTATGCTTTTTTCGCCAAAAAAATCCAAAATTTAAGTTTTTAGAAAATTAATAAACTTGAGATGTAGAATTAAACTACATGCCGAATTATGATCAAAATGGCCTCGGGATGGAAAATCGGTTCAGATTTGACAAAGTTGTGGCAATTTGAAGTCTGGGAAGGTCATTTATAAGGAACTTTTCGTTGTTTGGGCACTTTACAAGTCAATTTTTTTGTCACTTTTGGCGTGATTTTTGACAGAAAAATGAACCACCACAAAATCACTTTTCGTAAAGTTTTTTATACTAACTGAGACACCCACAATCAATTAAACGTAAAATTTCAAGATTCAATTTTTTGAAAAATCAAAATTGATAAGGGTCCCCCCTTATGCTTTTTTCGCCAAAAAAATCCAAAATTTAAGTTTTAAGAAAATTAATAAACTTGAGATGTAGAATTAAACTAGATGCCAAATAATGATCAAAATGGCCTCGGGATTGACAATCGGTTCAGATTTGACAAAGTTGTGTCAGTTTGAAGTCTGGGAAGGTCATTTATAAGGAACTTTTCGTTGTTTGGGCACTTTACAAGTCACTTTTTTTGTCACTTTTGGCGTGATTTTTGACAGAAAAATTAAACACCACAAAATCACTTTTCGTAAAGTTTTTTATACTAATTGAGACACCCACAATCAATTAAACGTAAAATTTCAAGATTCAATTTTTTGAAAAATCAAAATTGATAAGGGTCCCCCCTTATGCTTTTTTCGCCAAAAAAATCCAAAATTAAAGTTTTTAGAAAATTAATAAACTTGAGATGTAGAATTAAACTAGATGCCAAATAATGATCAAAATGGCCTCGGGGTTGACAATCGGTTCAGATTTGACAAAGTTGTGTCAGTTTGAAGTCTGGGAAGGTCATTTATAAGGAACTTTTCGTTGTTTGGGCACTTTACAAGTCAATTTTTTTGTCACTTTTGGCGTGATTTTTGACAGAAAAATTAACCACCACAAAATCACTTTTCGTAAAGTTTTTTATACTAATTGAGACACCCACAATCAATTAAACGTAAAATTTCAAGATTCAATTTTTTGAAAAATCAAAATTGATAAGGGTCCCCCCTTATGCTTTTTTCGCCAAAAAAATCCAAAATTTAAGTTTTTAGAAAATTAATAAACTTGAGATGTAGAATTAAACTAGATGCCGAATTATGATCAAAATGGCCTCGGGATGGAAAATCGGTTCAGATTTGACAAAGTTGTGGCAATTTGAAGTCTGGGAAGGTCATATATAAGGAACTTTTCGATGTTTGGGCACTTAACAAGTCATTTTTTTTGTCACTTTTGGCGTGATTTTTGACAGAAAAATGAAACACCACAAAATCACTTTTCATATAGTTTTTTATACTAACTGAGACACCCACAATCAATTAAACGTAAAATTTCAAGATTCTATTTTTTGAAAAATCCTAATTGATAAGGGTCCCCCCTTATGCTTTTTTCGCCAAAAAAATCCAAAATTTAAGTTTTTAGAAAATTAATAAACTTGAGATGTAGAATTAAACTACATGCCGAATTATGATCAAAATGGCCTCGGGATGGAAAATCGGTTCAGATTTGACAAAGTTGTGGCAGTTTGAAGTCTGGGAAGGTCATATATAAGGAACTTTTCGATGTTTGGGCACTTAACAAGTCAATTTTTTTGTCACTTTTGGCGTGATTTTTGACAGAAAAATGAACCACCACAAAATCACTTTTCGTAAAGTTTTTTATACTAACTGAGACACCCACAATCAATTAAACGTAAAATTTCAAGATTCTATTTTTTGAAAAATCAAAATTGATAAGGGTCCCCCCTTATGCTTTTTTCGCCAAAAAAATCCAAAATTTAAGTTTTAAGAAAATTAATAAACTTGAGATGTAGAATTAAACTAGATGCCAAATAATGATCAAAATGGCCTCGGGATTGACAATCGGTTCAGATTTGACAAAGTTGTGTCAGTTTGAAGTCTGGGAAGGTCATTTATAAGGAACTTTTCGTTGTTTGGGCACTTTACAAGTCACTTTTTTTGTCACTTTTGGCGTGATTTTTGACAGAAAAATTAAACACCACAAAATCACTTTTCGTAAAGTGTTTTATACTAATTGAGACACCCACAATCAATTAAACGTAAAATTTCAAGATTCAATTTTTTGAAAAATCAAAATTGATAAGGGTCCCCCCTTATGCTTTTTTCGCCAAAAAAATCCAAAATTAAAGTTTTTAGAAAATTAATAAACTTGAGATGTAGAATTAAACTAGATGCCAAATAATGATCAAAATGGCCTCGGGGTTGACAATCGGTTCAGATTTGACAAAGTTGTGTCAGTTTGAAGTCTGGGAAGGTCATTTATAAGGAACTTTTCGTTGTTTGGGCACTTTACAAGTCAATTTTTTTGTCACTTTTGGCGTGATTTTTGACAGAAAAATTAACCACCACAAAATCACTTTTCGTAAAGTTTTTTATACTAATTGAGACACCCACAATCAATTAAACGTAAAATTTCAAGATTCAATTTTTTGAAAAATCAAAATTGATAAGGGTCCCCCCTTATGCTTTTTTCGCCAAAAAAATCCAAAATTTAAGTTTTTAGAAAATTAATAAACTTGAGATGTAGAATTAAAGTAGATGCCGAATTATGATCAAAATTGCCTTGGGATGGAAAATCGGTTCAGATTTGACAAAGTTGTGGCAGTTTGAAGTCTCAGATAGTCATTTATATGGCAATTTTTTTCGAAAATATTAAATTGAAAAATACTTTTTGATTTGGCATACATGTATTTGAAATCTGTATGTCAATATGTGTGTTGTGTTATGAATGAACGTTAGGGCTGGGTTCAGGGTATCTCATAGTCGGGCACTCTTGACTAGAGCACTCTTACTTGTTTTAATATAATTTCTCCACTCTCTTTAACCATTCAGCACGGCTTCTTTTGTTTTTAAGCAAAGGGCAACACGAAATTGGTGCTAAAAATGCTGACAGGAGAGAGAAAAAGCAAAAAAGAAAATGCCATACAATGAAAAACAATTTGTAGCTAAAAAACACAAGTCTGTGAGGCAAAAATTAATAACTGATACTGTTGCGAAAAATAACAGCAATTGGCCATAAATATCAAGCTAGGGTAGCAAAAAGAAAGAGATGAAGCTAGTCGGGCATATAACGGCTAAAAGCGCCGTGTACACCGGATAATAAATCGTTTGTATGTAAACATAAATTTACATTTTTGATGATAATTCCCCGTCCGTCGCTAGAACCCGAGTGCCCAGAAACTCCCGCCCAACACGTGGAAACTAAAGTGGAAACATAAGTCAACAGCTCAAGAAGAAGTGGGGACTTGAGAAGTCACTTGCCGGCAAGGGGATTGATAATGCCAATGTTTAACTAATTAACAACTGTGCAAAGGGGAGGTTTGGATGTGTTTTGTTTTTTTTTTTTTTTGTATTTGATGGGGGCTTTTTATGTTTTGTGGGGGTAAATTTGTGTTCAATTCAATTCGCAGCAAAAGTTGCGAGCATAAAAAAGCCACAGCAGACAGCGTCGACATCAAATTGTAATCAAATTGCTCACGCCCAAAATAGAGTTGAAAAGAGACGGCATCATTTAATAAATCATAGCTAATAGAGAAGAGAATACAGAGAACAAGAGAGAAAGAGAGAGGGAGAGAGAGAGAGAGGGAGGGGAGGCAAAAATTAGGCAGCTTTTATGCCACAATACCCAAATCATCCTGCAGACATCCTTCCCCCCGCACAACCCCCTTCTTCAAAACCAATTCCACAAGGGCAACGTTGAGTGGTTAACATTTTGCCAGCCAACCAAAGTGAACGATGAGAGCGGAGTCCGGGAATTTGTTCGTCTGCGCTTCGGATTTCAGTTCGGATTCAGGGATTCGAATTCGCAACGCCTTTTCGCAGTTAATGAAACAAAGGCAACAGACAAACAAACAAACAACAACGACAACAACAAAAATCCACTTGTGGAACTTGTTGGCTTTGACAATTTGCTACTTAATTGCAGCGGAAGGACGAGGATATGGAGGGGGGGTCGCGCAGCTGGTCAAAGAGATAAACAACAACAAATATAATGCTGCTGTCTCGCTCTTGCCTCTCCGCTTTGTGGAGTCAGTGTGCGTGCTAATAGGCGGAGCAATAAATGCCCCATCGGAACGGACAGAGAGCGGGGTGGGTGGCGAGGGGGATGTCAAAGCCACCGCAGCCCCGGAATTGTGTGTGCGCGTGTGTGTGTGTCTGTGGATGCGCTACACTTAATTGCATTGGGCATATCTAATGGAATTGGGTCAAGTGCAAAAGAAACTAGTAATTAAATTAACCCAGCTAAAAATAATTCCCATGCAGTTCAAGCTTGTTAATTAAAAATCTAATAAAATGGATCCGGCTGAAAAGTGACCCCAAAATAAATGAACATAACTACTAGCTTAGCTGGAAAACAATATAAAAATTAGATCTACAAACAGTTCGAGCTATAAAAAAAAAAACAAGTTCAAAACAAAGGGAACTTCTAGCTAAAAATGTGATCATAAAGCATTAAAATATCCTAAAGCAACTAAAATATTTTGTGTCATAAAAATTAAGCTGAAAATAATATTATCTCATGCATTTCAAGTAGAAAAGGGAACCACACTAAAGCAAAAACTAGTTCATTTATAATACAACATTAACTGATCCAAATTCAAGTGCTCAAAATTTGGATTATAAGTGACAAAAAAATCTGGCTAATAAAATTAAACTACAAAATAAAATGGATTAATTGAAAAAGTAACTACTAATTTAATGAACTATAAAAACACATAAAATCAACTAAAAGCACTTGAAAATGGAATGTCAGGCAGTTAGCTAAAAATAAAATGGGAAAAACAATAAATAACAATAAAATAAACAAACAAGAAAATAATATAAACAAAAAAGACCGCAAACCAGACAAGCAAGCCAACGAAAGTACCTAAGGAAAAAATCGCACAATGTACAGATCGCAATCATACAAAATGATCGCATAAAACTTGTTTTGAACACATAGGTTACGTAAATTATAAAAATGAACGCTGGCGAAGTGTAAGGTTAGACAATTGTTATGATCATTTTCGATCTTCCCCATTCAATGCAATTAGTGACGAGCTGCATTTAATTTGCATATCAAATTGCGTTTAGCTATAGTAAAAATTCAATGAAAATTTTACCACAAGTCGGCGAACTTATCTAATCGAATGCGGCCTTCAAATATATGTATGTATACTATAATGTTGATGCTGTGCTTGAAATCGTTCAATGTTATTTAATTAAGATCTCTGATTACTAGCTCATGTTGTTAATTACCGATGAGCGCATTTGTAGTACATTTTGGGTTATATACTTATAATGAAATCCCCTCTGCAAAAAAGGAGAGCAAAACGAACCCAACCGAAACCTTTCTACTTAATTTGATTGGAATATGCGCAGGAGTCAGGAGTCAGGAGCCAGCAGGCAGAAGGCAGTCAGGAGGCTGGAGGCTGGCAGCTGTATATGTTGGGCATGGTCGTTGTGTGCGTCAGTGGGGGATTAACACGCAACAGTGGCTACTAAAAGTTAACACTCACAGCCACCACCGCCGCCGCCCCCCCTTGGCTCTGCTGGCGTCTGTCAGCTGTCTGCAGGCGCTTTGGTTGGCTGATTGTTTCCGACTCTACGGTGGCTGCAAAATGTCAAAAGCGGTGAAAAATGAAGCCACACGGCTTTGATGTTGTACTGGGGCTGCAGCCGGCAGCAGCAACAGCCGGCAGCAACTCGTCCTTTTCATCCTGGACAACCCTTGGCGGCTGGTATTGGCATTAATTTTTCATTGGCGTGCTGCACGCCGGATAGACGCCGTTTGCCTGAACCGACAGCTGGGATAAATCCATAAAACAATTTGAGAAATTAAACAATCAAAAGGCGTTAAGTGTTACTGACTTTTAGCTGGGGGTGTGTTTCGGCTCTTGTTTTTGGGTGTTTTGGGTGTTTTGGGTGCTGTTACTTCATCTCACATTGTTTTTGTGTACCAGCTGCTGGTGTTTGGCTCTTGTGTTGGCTTTGTTTGTTTACTTGATTAACCCACAGCAGACAGACAATCGTTAGAGACAGCAGCAGCCCTCCCCATTAGATTTCCAGACACATCATAAGTTATGTGTTGTTTATGCTATTACGTATCGAACACACGCGGGCTCTTAAGTAAGGGGTGTGCAAATGTTGCTGTGGTCGCAACTAGCTATTAGAAAGTCTGTTATTATTTACAAGTATTATTCTTTACGTTTGAGAAGTTAGGTTGGTTAAGTAATTAATAAGCCACTAGAAATGCATACGGCACTATATAGTACAAACAACATTTATCCCCTTCAATTTAAAAGCGTTTTTGCTTAAAATTCGCAACAGGTTGCAACGCTGAGTGTGTTACTCGTGCTTATATATTTAATTGCTCTGCAGCAAGCTAGTGCCAATATTATTCATTCATCAACAGCTTTCAATGTTAAATTACATGTGGAAAGCTTAATAACACTTAACGCAGCTTTGAAGTGTGTATGCTAGTAATTCGCAACTGGTTCTAGTGCCGAGGGTTGTAAAATGCCACAAATTCCATTTATTATCCGACTGTAAACGCTCGTAAATTTTATTTATTCATATAATTTTACACTAGGCAAAGCTTTGAAACTTTTTACTAGCTATAATTCGCAACTGTCTTGCGCGATGAGTAGTGTAAAATTCAATACCTTTCTATGTATCTCATATATGTAAATGAGCTTTAGTGTACCACATTTTTATTTATAGTATTATTCAAGATTTTCAATTCTTAGATCGCAATCGGTTTTTAACTCGCATTGTTTAAAACTTTCAATCATGTCGGTTTCATGAGAATTTTAATACCTTTATTACAAATGGTTTCCGCTCACCTTTAGTGATATATAAAAACCTAAATTTTAATATATTCCCAAAAAAAAAACTAATCGCTCCCCTATTATTTGTTTTTGTTCTGCCTGGCTGCCGCTCATTAAGCTGAATAAACATTTTGAATAATTGCTGTTGTTTTTTTTATTTTTTTTTTTTGGCTATTGGCTCGTTTGCATTTTGTAATTTAATTCTAAATTTACAAATGGCTGAGATCACAAATAAATAGTTAAATGTATTTTTGTCATCGTATTTTGCAAGCAAACAATTTTAATAAATCGCTGACACGGCAGCTAAAATGTGCTGTGTAATTTGCTTGCCATCTGTCCTCCATATAACAGAAAATGTTGCCTCAAAGCATTGCAGCTGGCATTGGGGATTTTCTCATCCTGTCAAGTTCAAAGAATGTGCACGACACAAACAAAAAGTATTTGTGCATAATTTAGCCAAATTGAATAAATTATACAATTAAATAAATACATGAAGAACATTTTTAAACGTTATTTCTGTTTTGAGTCTTGATTGCATGTTAAATTTAGTTTATTTCATGAAAATTACTGAATGATTGAATTAAACTTATGCCAATTTTACCTCAGGCTGGAAAGCTCTTATACAATTTATTTTGTTTTCTCCAGAAGAAATCATGTAACATGTCAGATCACACTTATGTGCCGCTTAGCCCCATAACACCAACCTTAACACTATAAATAACTACCACGTCCAGCAATTAGTCGATATGTGCGAAATGTCAATCGGCGTAACATGTGATCATCGAAAAGTGTTAAAGATTTAACCAGCAGTTTGTCTTTTGTATTTAGTAACAGATGGACCGCTTAGCTCACATACCCAAATAAGACAATGCTTTGCTGCCACAGGTTGAAGGAACTAATAAACTAATTTCGAAAAATTGCAGAAAAATTGGGCAATAAATAATACCCACGCAACGGTTGCGATTGTCTAGATTCTAGAACATTGCTGGCATATTTGCTTTATTTATATATTTTCTTTTTTGATCCCAAATGCAAATAAATTCACACAGTGCCGAATGCCATTTTTTTTAAAAATAATATACGAGCATTGTGGTTGAAAATTCCAACAAATTTTTGCTCCCAACTGCCTAGAAACTATTTCACTACTAATAAAAGAATGTATGAGATGTTCAGAACATATCCTAGTAATAAAAATTATTACTAGAATATATAGTTTTTAAATTACTTCTTTGTTTATTAAGCTTTTACTACCCGATAGTTATGCAGATCTTATGATAAATATTTACACATTTAGTATACAAAACTATATGAGTACAACAGGGGATGTTATGCATCACTTCAAATTAACTTTATCTGTATATAAAATCAACTATTTTACATATTTGTTCCTGGCTCACTTTAAGTCCTTTATATCAGCATATATTTACTATCGTATGTTTGTACAACTGAAGTATTTGTTTTGTTTTCCCCCCATTTCAGGCATTTCATACAGGGTATAGCAAGGTGGCCCAGTCATAAGAGTGAAAGTGTGTTCTATATACCAGGTGCTCAAATTCTGCTGAAAGGCAAACAGCAGCTGGTAAACAGAGATAATCAAATATCCATCCAGCCACAAAGAGACCGCAATTACCACAGTCAGGATAGTTGCAAGCGAAGAATTCTTTGCCTGTCTTCGGCAGAAATTGCAAATGATCCATAAACCAGAGGGAAACAACAAACAATTTATTGCCATTGACCTTAGAGCACTCGATATGATGACGCAGCCGTTTGTCGGGGACCAAAAGCGAAGACGACGCGTCACATTTGCATAATGGAAATGAGTTAAGTCCATAAAAAATTGTTTTCTTACTTTTGTTGTTGTTGTTGTTGTTTTGGAACGTGTCCAAGTTCTGCATAGAGACGTTAATTCATGAGTTTTTGCCGTTAAAACAGCAAGAGGGTGCGCGAAAGACAGACTGCATAGCAAAGTTTGCTTATAAGCCGCGGCTTTCATGCTGTTTAGCCAGTTTACGGAGTTCAGTAAACCACATATTAGTTTGCGATATTTAATTGCTTATGCTAAGAAATTGAAAGCGCGAACGGCTTTGTTTTCATGAGTTCTGTGAAATCTCCTTAAGTATTGTAAGTGGGCCAACGAGTATTCGAGTTTAATATTTATTTACATATATTTTTCACTTTTATTTTGGTTGCTTTGTCTTTGTCTTTGTCTTTTGCTTTGCTGATCTTGTCTGCAGTGCGCTTGATCGCGCTTCGCGTGAAAGCTGTAAACAAAAAGTGAGGAAGATACAACTTGAACAGAGTTTCAACACGTTTGCCGCATCAGTCAAAGCCAAAGAAGCTGCAAATTGTTGTGGCGATGGGGGAATTATGGCAGCGTTGCACGAATCTTATAAAACACCAGGAAGTTACAGCCGGTGCTAATATGACCATCAAATTGTATGCCATGGTGATGATCTTCATGTGTGTTTCGCTCGTTGCACAAATGCGAATCGAGTCTTAGGTGAATCTAAAAACATGGCCAGACAACTGGAGCAGCAAAATAGCTTCTTAAGCATGTACTCATTCTTGGTTGCTAGACAGCGTAATCACATAATTGTCGTAAACTGACTTTGATGTGCGAAACTTGAACCGATTGTTGATTACTCGAGTAATTATTGTCACCATATGCCACTTAAATCGATAGTGAAAATACTAAAACGACTCATGCTATAGTCGAAATAAATTGTGTACTAAAAATATAATTCAAAAATTGGCAGCCTTACTTATCGCAACTGTAGATAATATTCTTTTATTGTAATGACTAATAGTACAGCAGAATTCGACGTTGCGACATATGTTTATGATTCGATATCTAATCGGATCCAAACATTCGAGACGAAATATATTATATGCCATGTATATATATATATGTACATATGTATATAGATACATACACGCAATATTGATAGCAAAATTCATTGAAAATATGGGAAAATGGATAGGCATAACTAGCAATGTATCGACATAAAATCAAATAAAAATACCGAACAGCTCATATTGGCTAATATAGATGTATTGATTATTTCATAAAGATTATGGTGCTATTTTTAATTTAAATCGATAGGCCGCTCAGAGTTATAGACCGATCGATAGGTATTGTTTTAACTAGAAAAAAACACATACTAAGACTTTTGGTAATTTGTTTGGTTCATAAGATATAGAAAGTTAGTTAGATTGAAATTTTTTTAATTATTTGAAGAATTCGGAATTCTTTCATACCGATACTAAATTAATTTTAATTGTTGTCTAAGGTAAGCCTCGATAGCTCATTCATAAGCTGTTCAAATATAACATTTTTAGTGGTCTTCACAAAATGAGATAAAAATCTTGTTTGTTACACATTTGTTTGTACGACCAAAATCGTTTTCTGAAAATTTGTGGTCTTATTCCCTTGTATGAGCCAAGAAATGTTTATTCTACGACTACGCTATCTTATCGGGATAAAGCTAAAATCAGCCCCATAGTTTCCATGCCACAGAAGATACAGATAAGTTCTATCCCTTGCTTGACAGGTGTGACGAACGACTATTGTTATTTGAAATTGTTCATATATTAAATTAAATAAATATCCGTCGTCGCAAAATTTGATACCTGCTATTTTCCTTCGTCACTAAATTGTTACCTTGTGTAGTGGTTTCTTTTATATGATTGATTTTAAGTGGCCTTTGAGCTAACTCTTTCCAATAACTGATAACGATTCAAATATCAACAAACTCAAATTTGAGGTAGCAATAAAACACACAACTTTTATCAGAGAGCTACATAAAATTGTTGATGTTTAGTGCTCACCGTTGCTCTGCCTCCCTCACGGTACACTAAACTGTACAAAATGATTTATCATTTATCAGTGGTGGGGGTATATTTTGTTTGTGTATATATGATTAGATCGTTTTTCAAATGAAATCTACGCTAGACGAGCACTTTACGCGGCAACAAACGAGCCACAAGTGGGGCACATTTCATATAAAATTCAAGTGCTCGAAATATGAATGCACTGGAGCCAATTTTATTGCTGTTATCAAGTACGGTTGACCGGTTTGAACAGCCAGCCAGATGTATGCGCAATGCGATGGTGCGGGGTGGATGTTATGTTTACGGTAAATCAGACTTCCGCCCTCTTAATCCGCCCAATTGGGCAGCTGTGCGCAAAACGAGTGATACAATAGATATATAGTATATATATATACATGTATATAATATATACGAGACGTGTGATGTGCTAAATCAGATTAACATAAAAAATACTTAAGAGAGCAGCAAAATACTATTTGAACGGCAGGCGGAAATTGAGGGAGGAACGGGCTGATGTGATTGCATCATGATGATGTTATGTTTTAGCCACGCTCCTTCAATTCGTACCCATTAGTCTTAAGTGCGTCACAAATTGTGACTTTAGCGCTGCTTAGCGAGTGTCCATGGTACCGTCGGCCCCGTTGACACATCAGCATTTTACCGCTTTTAATTGCCAACTAGTGTGTTGGTTTGTTCCATGTCTGTGCTCACTGACACATCATGACAATAACAATAACAATAACCATATCAATAACTTTAACCATAATAATAACCCCAACAACCGCTAATTCAGACTGCGTCTTAGGCCATTTAATTATGCTCCGTCCATTTGATTAGGATTCGCCGAATTTCATAGTAAGAGAGGAGGATGAGATGAGGTGAGCGGGCGGCAGCAGCCTTTGGACGTTGTTACTCACAGCTGCCTAAGCAGCTTCAATTGCCTCATTGTCTCCATTAATGACAAACCAACAAATGAGTTAAAGCTTTAAGCACAGCACTAAAATCGGAATGGGTATTATATGGTAATCTAAGACATTAAGTAATTTGCCAAGGTCTTTCAATTTTTAACTTCAATTAGAATTAGAAACAAATTTTAAATAATGCGCTTGCAAACGACAAAAAATTACGACGTTTTAGTAGTACTCAAGTTAATGGGTTTTTATACCCTGAACCCATTAAAATTGGGAAAAAAGGTTATAATGGTTTTGTGCAAAAGTATGTAACATGCATAGGGTAGCATCTCCGACCCCCTAAAGTATATATATTCTTGATCACAATAGCCATATCCATCTGTATGAAAATGCGATTCTTAGAGACTACAAAAGCTTCATATTCGAAATATAAGTTATCGATAAATTTCGGTGTGTTTCAATCCAGTGTTTTTTGGGCATAGCCTGAAAGTTATAAGAGGTATAGGCACCAAATTTGGTATGTATATTCTCCTATAGCATACAGATGTATCTCCCAGAAATCGAGAAATATGTATTTTTGAAAGTATGACCTTCGGATTTTACATAGTCTCTCATTTATATGCCATCTTTATGTCCTACAAATTTCATTACGATTTGACAAATAACAAAGAAGTTACTTAATACTCAATGGAACATATAATGAAAGAAGAAGCAAATGTGTTTTTATGTATGAATGCAGATAAAGAATTATGAACTGGGTTCAGGGTATCTCCTAGTCGGGCACTCTCGACTAGCGCACTCTTACTTGTTTTTATTAACTTTTCAATGTTATGTGATTAATTTCACAATCTAACGCAATTATCTTCACATTTATCTTGTAATTAAAACTTCTAAACATTTTATAGCATCAAAAAAAATAAGTTAAATTGGCTTTGACATTAGAAGAGGAGTAACTCAGTGATAAAGTGTATATTTATTGATGTAATTGAAGCAGACAATTTGTCATGTTAATAATTTTGAAGTAACATTACAGTACAGTTAGAATATGGACTGTACAGTATGTAAAGAATAAATTTACTAAACTTGACTATTTTTGTCACATTTGTAATCCTTAGTTTCGGCTAGAATTACCAAAGCAAAAATGCTCTTTAAGTAATAATTATTATATAATTATCAGTTAGTTTTTTCTTTGAAATTTTTGTCAAATCTTGATTTGAGCTAACCATAGGTTAATTTGCATTACTCTGTACCTAAATGTAGTCAACGTTTAGCCAATAATTAAAAATTTGGTTGCCATACATTATTTGTTGCTGCCATGTATCAAATTCACAGACAGCAGTTTTAACGTATTGTCAAGAATTTAATAGCTTGCTGCAAATGAAAACAAATTGGACAATATGTTAAAGTGGTTATCAAAAAAAAAAAAAATATGGCAAATAAAAATCGACTTTATTCACTTGAAGTTCCTGTTCAGCATCAATATCAGTCAGTATAAAAGGACAATTTGAGTGACTCTTGTAACTAAGGCTATGCAATTAAGTGTTCAAAATTCTCACATGCCCAATGAAATGTTCTTAAATGTAAAAAATGACAATGTTGAACACAATACAAGAGGAAACAAATGATTGAATGTTCAACCCAATGTGGCGTTTTCAAAATTTGGTCTACTCCAATTATGTCAGAGCCTCCTCTCTTTTTTGTTCTCACGTCTTTTAGTTTTTCTTGAGAAATGGGCTCAACGAACACATAACCATAAACCATAAAACCATAAACCATTCCCATCACGCTAAGAAATCATTTTAAGAAGAAGTCGGCTGGAAATGGAAACAAATTGAAAGGCCTCCTACGGTGAGGTGAACTCAATTATTCGCAAGCTTCGCGAACACCGACCGTCATATAATCTTACTTTGCTGCATAGCCTTAGGAGTGACACAAATATAATAAAAAAATAAAAGCCAAATCACAATTGATTGCCGATTTAATCAGGATTTGTGGGGATTCATATAGAGGCGGAAATCAGTGGACAAAGCAAATTATGAACGGAAGGCAAGCAAACGAGCCAAAAAATGAAGTTGCCGCTGGCAAAATGAAAAGTAAAAGTCAAACAGAGCGCAACAAACGCAAAAAGTGGCCAGACAAGCGATAGACGGCAGCATCGAGAGCAACAGCCAACCACTACTAATACAATAAAAATCAACTTCACAATGTTACCACAACAACATCAATCCATATATACAAAGCAAACGTAAGGCGTGTAAGCCGGCTAAAGGAAAAAAACCGCTAAATAAAAAACACATGTGGGAGATCTCGGGGTGTGCCGAAACTCGTATGCCCTTGCAGAGCATGCGCGTAATAATGAGAAGCAAAATTAAAATTTTGGAATAAATTTGATGCAATAAGAGTGTGAAAAGAATCAACCCATTATACATGTGCATATCTGCATGGGAAAAAGAGAAGAAAATTCAAGAACGTTGAGAATAAACGCCTAAAGATACTCAATTTTGAGAATAATAATGAAATTATATTATAATAATAAGCGAAAGTGGGCGTGGCAAAATTATAAAATATTTTATTTTTTAAGGTTTTATCATAAGTAATTTATAAAGTCACTTTTTCTTTGAAAGAAAATTAAAAATAAGGATACTAAATATTAGTATCCAATTTATTTAGTTTTGAAATTTCACTTTAAAAATGTGCAGGTGAAAATAATGGCATAAAAATCAATATACACTTTAATTCTGTTGGGAAACTAGAGTATAAAAACTGTCTAGAGAACACAGTAAGATAAACAAACACACGTTTAACACCTCAATTGTGCTGTGAATTGGTTTCCCAATTGTTGTTTACATCGATCTTAAGCTAGTTATACGGCCACATAAATTATACACACACACACATATGTATATACTATATACACAAATACACAAGTAACGTTCTCAAGCGACGTTCGTAGAAGGTCAACTTTTCTTTAAATAATTAAATCAAAAATATGCTAAATGCATGCAATGCATATTTGAGCTACTACAAACAAAGTTTTCTGCATAGAAACAAAACTGTGACCCAGTTGATTGACTCAATTATTTCCGATTGTATACAGCACGTAGCAGATATATTTATAAATATATAACAAAAGTCAGGGCGAATTTCATTTTTCATTCAAATCTGATACAAAATAAGACTTTTAAACTCATGTAAAAATTGTTTAAAGAGCTGCGTCATGCTTTTGAAGCATTTCTTTTTGCAAGAAAACCAAACCACTTTCACTCCACATCATCATATTGCAAAGACATGAAATTAGTGAATGTGTAATTAACACTTTACCTAACATTTCTATTTCAATTCGATTTTCACTTCAACAACATTAACAACTCTAGTATGTAATCATGCCCTTTTTTAAATGCTTTGTACAAGTTACTTTTAAGCGACTCGTTTTGGCCTTTTCAAGCCTATGCGGGCTAACAAAGTCGAGTTACCTGATACTGAGAAACGGGCCACAAAATGTCAGTTAGTGAATGGACAGGCAACAACAACAACAAGAAACAACAAGAAACAACTGACACAAGCACGTGAGAAACAAACTCATTCATTCAACAATAAATAAACAGAGAAAAAAACTACCGAGGACAACAACAACAACAACAATGGTAATAACTCGTAGCAGTTCATGACTGTGCCAAAAAAAATAAAACAGTTACAAAACCTACTTGAAACTTAAAAATGCACGACTACAAGTTACTTCTTAGTCTGGGTAAATGCAAAATGAAATAAGTGCCTAATCGATAATGCCGAAGGTCGATTAGGTATCGCTTTAAAATAGAACTATATATACAACTGGATTAGGATTGGTAATAAACTTGCACTCAACCGAGTTCCTACAGTTTCGATAATGCGATTAAAAGTTATTCATATGTATGTATTTGGCTGGCTTATCGCTTTAATAAGCGTGTATATATATATATATATATATATATATATATATATACATACAAATTCTTTGTACTGTTGGTTCGGTAAAGATTGCAAATGGAAATAATATCATTATCATTATTTTATTTTTGCTTGCTGTATTTGCAACAAATCTTAAAAATGCCTACACATTCATTAGAGCATTTTCTACGACTACTTGGTAGATTAAAAGCGCATTCCGAAATTGGCTAATTATCGTATGCAAGTTTAAGTTACGGACCGCAATTTAACAATTTCTATATATGTATAAGTTGATAGGCATATAACATTTTCAAACAAAGGCCGACAGTTCCCATTGTTAGTTACCACATGAATTAAGGCTATAAAAAGGGATTATCTCTCATAGCAGGTAACAAACAACCTGCATACCCTTACCTTTTGTTATTCCATAAAGCAACCCCCTTCGATAATAATATTAATAATAATAAGCAAACCTCTTTAAACGACAGCTGGTCGCTGTTGCTAATAAGCAGCGTGGAAAATGGGTTGCTCAATGCCATTCACAGGTAAATAATAGAAAATTACAAAATAATATTGTGCGAAAAGCCTTAAAACGTGTTGGGCCCAAACAAATAACCAACAACAAACAACCAATAACCAAACACTAATAAATAGTTAAGAGGGGCAGATTTGATATTAGTTCGTTGCGTGTGTTTTGTTATCAAAAGTAAACAACTCGAAAGGAAATTGGAACAAAACTTTATAATAATGAAATCGACCATAAAATTACAAAAAAAAAAATACGTAGACAATGTGTGTGACATGCCTGACAATAATATATGTGGAAGCCATTCGTCCTCACCCTTCCCCACCCCCCCCCCACCCTTCCCCAACCACCCACTCCCACTACTTAAAGGCGTGGCAGGTACTCAGGTTGGGTGGCAAACATCCCCCTGTTAAATAATATATAGACACCTTTGTCATTTCTCGCATAATGCTCATGTGTGTGTGTGTTTGTGTGGATAATTCTAGAACAGATCGGTATTAATAATACGTTGGCGATTCGCTCTACGCTTCTGTTTGTGTCGCCTCTATAATTGAAAGCGTTGAACTCGCTTTCATAATCCAAGACCCCCCTCCATCAAACACCACTTAGTTGTACTCGTGGGATTGGGGGGGGAGGGGGGTTAATTTATCTTCTCTCTGTTTGCTTTTCTTTTTGTTTTGTTTGTTTGTTTCCTGGACATATTTTAGAGTTCCGGGGCTGATTGAGGTGGTGTTCGTTTTGTTGTTGTTGTTTCTTTTTTTTGTTTTTTTTGTTGCCGCCTGCTTTAATTAGGCACGGTACGTTTGCGGCTAAAGGTAAAAACCAAATGTAGTGTTGGCGAGGGGGAAGTAAGAACGGTGAGGTGGGGCACTCTGTCACTGCTGTCGACTGATTAGCATTGCTAACAGACTCGCGGGGCCTGATGGCGATATATCAGCTAAAGTTTTCTGTTCACAAAACATTTGGAAATCAAATTTGAAAAACGGTACTCAGCTGAATAACAAGACTACAATTCGGGGCTTTTCAGTAGAAACGCTGCAAGAAAGTTGTATTACGCTTCTTAAGAGAATTTGATAAAGTTTTGTGAATCAGCCAAGAGGGGCTGACAGAACACAACTATTTATTTTAGTGATCACAGATTACGCAACTAATCAGAAAATATTTATTGTTAGTGTGCCACCCGCAATATATTTTTATTGCATCTTTTTTTTTTATTTAATCTATATTTTATCACACATCACAAATATCCTCAGTAAAAAACGCAAATCACAAATCTGATTCCAGCTGTTAATTAAGTTAAAAAAAACATAATAAAATTTTGGCCTACTGCCCTAAAAAATAGGCGACTGCCTATTCAGCAATGCCAATTAGCACTTCCACTTATTTATTTTCTGATACTTTTCAGCTTTTTCAACACACACACACACACATACACACACCTTAATCTGCTTTGTGTGTTATGTTTATATTTCACAAAGCTGTTAACTAGTGGAAAATCGATATAAGCTTCAGAGACATTTACACATTTTTCAACTAAAAAGTAGCACAAATAGTGTTGCAAGGGCAAATTGCACAAAAAATTGCATTGAGATCTTACAATCTTAGACTTATACATTATTTGAAAAATGTATTTACCATAAATATAATTTATTTCGTTTACAAATTCTTTACCACGTGCTTGCAATGTCTCATATTGAATTAACAGCATGTACTGGAAATTTGTTTGATAAGCCCAGAATTTCGTACATAAATAGATTCAATGCTTATCTGTACCTACTCATACATGCGTCTGAATGTTGGCCCCAATGCATATAACCTTATCGTTATCATTGCAATGACCAACAAAAACAAAAAATGTTAAACACACGCATAGCCCAATACTATATTAATTTCATTAGCTACTAATCAACGCGACGCATATTTGAATAAGCCTAAAATTAATCACCTTACATAGATATAGAAGTAGAAATGTAGCGCAATATAGTTACAAACTGAATAAAAATCAGCAACAATTGTGAACGTATCCAAAAAGTTAAATATTCTTGACCTCAATGTTCATATCATTTAAATTTTAAAATATCAAACTAAGCTACACGTATAAAAATCAGTGAGTCCAGTATACATCAGTTTCACATAAAAACTCAACCATAAGAAAATGTTCAAGTGTACAATTTCAGTTTCCCAGAAATTCTTGAGTATTCTCATAACGTATACCGAACTAGAGCAGGTAGATGGATTACAACAAAAGATTACCTAATTGCACCGGCTCATTCATCATGATTGCTATTCAGGTGGCTTCGTACGCCTTGATGCAATAGATAAGAGCAGCATCGATTCTAGGATTTCTTGTCATTCTGATCCCGATATGGCCATGTGTGCCGAAGAGCCGGATGTTTAAGGTGCTCAATCACTGAGCAAAATGTGGAGTATTATTTTGTAGTGAACAAAAAATATAAAAAGAATTGAAATACAATAAAAAAAAATCAGTTTTAATTGTTTTTGGTTTTAATGACAATAATGATGTAATAGCCTTAGTTAGAAAATATAATGAAATTACTCGCTTAATGGAGAGAAACCAAATAAGACACTCAATTTATTAGGAGTAAAGATTTTTCAAAATTTTTGTATTATTATTATTGCTTGAGAGATGCGTAAATAATAAAACGCAATTGTTAGCAGCAGCAGAGGTCAAGAATTTTGACATCTAAGCTGAATGAAGATAACTTTCCCATCTTTTGCGTAGAAACAGATAAGACAGTCGAACCTGACTATATCGATCCTCTGCTAAAGTATTTACATTGTTTATTGCGGAAAATTTTTTATTTACAATTTACAATCGTTATAAAGCTTATCTGAATATGTATTTGTTTTATAATGAGTTTTAAAGTCACGTGTTCTTCGCATTAGTATTAAAATATTGGTAAAAATTATCACGTGGTCGTCTGTACATACAGACAAATAATAAACAAGACGATTTGTTTAACAAATTATTTCATTTTTTGTATAACAAAATTGGATTAGGCGATAAGAGGTAGATAACAACTGAAAACTACTTGACTTTTTCCAGAAAAATCAAGCCATATGCAATGACTCACCACGAGTCGAACTTGCAGCAAGAATTACAAATTATGTTTTTTTTTTTTTCAGTTAGTTTTCGTTGTCATATTAGCGGAAAGAGAGACGAATCAATGGAGAGAACCGAAAGACAGGCAAAAAGAAAAAGAGAGAGAGAGATAGAGAGAGAGAGAGAGAAAGAGAGAGAAAGAGAGAGCGAGAGAAAGAGAGAGAGAGAGAGAATTGAGCAACATTGAACCAATTGATTTTAATTATGTATACAGATAATATTGTACATAGAAAATACATATGTATAACTACACATACATGTACATATGTATGTGTATACATAACAGACTGTTGGGATACAGCATTGATAAGGCATTTTGATTGTTAGACTGAATATTCACGATTACCATATAGTTTATAGTAGTTGATCAATTAGTTGTTGAAATATAGCAGCACTTAGCCTAACTCTTAAACGTTGGGCATAGACTTCACAATTTCCATAAAACCCGTTCGCAACAATGCACGGTGGTGAGCAATTAACGAGTCTACGATTGGCTCGTTTGCCTCGTATAATAGCCACAACAATTAAAAAGCTTATGCGCCAGTTGCCTGCTAATCAAAAACAAATAATAAATTGTTTACACATTGCACGTATAAGCGATGCAATGAATGCAGTTTTCTATTTGGCATGCAATGAGTGCAACAAAACGGAGAGCGATATATATGTATATATATATATATATATAGAGAGAGAGAGAGAGAGAGAGAGCGTGCAACCTTAAAGTATAATGAGAAGGATTACATACAGCTTCAACTTAAACAGAAAGTCAAAGTCTTGTAAGAAACATTGACTTTCTTAAAGCAACATCTTTTGGGTTTTACTTCTTCAAAATTTCCTAAGCTGCACATGCAACACAGAGACCATCGGGTTATACAGCAGGCATTTTGAAGTATTGATTTGAAGAGCGACAACCGTTATCAGAACCTTTCACTTATTAATCTTTATACCACCTCGGAAATAGCCATTAGTTTAAAGTCCACGCCGGTGGTACTAGAAATGGCGGTTCGTTAATGAATTTATAACGTCAATAATCGCAAGTTTCAGTTGAACTCATTTTGTTTCTTTCACACACACACACACATGCGAAATTATGCGACTAATAATAAATAATGAAAATAATTACAAGCCAAATTGTATAACGAAGCAATAGCGTCGACTTAAGGTCAAACTATTTTTCATGCAACACCTTGAGCCGCGGCCACCACATGCATACATACACACTCACACACACACACACACACACACACACACACACACACACACTCAGCACAAAAGCGGCACGCTTAAATTGGTTCCAAGTCATGCGGGTCAAAGAGGGAGAGCGAGAGCGAGAGCCAGAGCTTGAGCTTGAGAGGAGGGCAGTGGCAGTTCCTCTCAAGGAAACCGGTTGTGGTCACAATTTTGCGGGTCGCTTGTCGTCGAGTCCACCGAAAGCACTCGCCGCATTATTGGTAATGAGTATGAATAATTGTTGCTGCTACCTCAGCCTGATCGCCAGTCATGCACATATACTATATAGTAGTATAATATTGAGGGTACGGTTGAAATGGGCGCAACGGCGCCAACTAAGAACCCGGTTGTACACAGAAACAAAAGACAGCAAATATAAATGAAATTATAAAACTAAATTTGTAGTTAAAAGCCGAGATATTTGTTGTAAGAAGTAATAAATTCTTAAATAATACATGAAAACCTTATTTCGAGAACAAATAAGCAAATCAAATGTTTAGATTAAATAACTTTTTCTCTAATATTTTTTAAAATTTTCAGTACAATTATTTCTAGATCTTTTTTAGAACAGTGTAGTTTGGTTTTAATTGAGTGGAAAGTAAAGTTAATTTGACTTCATATGCCTTGGGATTACCGAGTTCTTTAGAGGGGTGTTATTGACAAAGTGTGCACACTGTGCACTGTGCGTGTTTATGACACACATATGAAAGGGGGGTCAATAGGGGAGGTTACGTATTTGACTGCCTGTCACGCGATGAGGCCCTAAAGTTAAGAATAACAAATAGGTTAAAGAAAATCAGGTGAAGCTCGAGAAAAATTTGTTTGCAGTGCGCATACACTATAGAAAAGTAATTATGATATTAAGGGACTACTGCGAAAGATATTTGTAGTAGGAAATGTTCAAGAAATATCAAAAATTTTAAAACTGAAATTGGAAATCTGTGTTTTTCAGAGTATTACATACATTAATATATATAATTTTTAGGGCTTTAAAATTGTTAAAAAATGTTGATGATTTTTTGTAAAAATTAGAATAATAGTCAGTATGTATAGGGCTTTGATGACTTATTGTTTAAATGCCGAAACTAGTTATTAACTTTTATATATATGTACATACATATATATTGTCATTTGAACGGAAGTAATCATTTTGTGTTGACCTTAATTGCAATGTGTCTTGCAATTATGTGGTATGAAATATGATATCACTGAGATATCCCATATCACTGAATTAAATTCAACATCGTTATCGACATTATGCAGTGCAGACGTGCAAGAGCGGAATAAACTAATGATATGAAACGCATGTTAATTGTACTTAGTAGCCAACACATTAAGTATAAAAGAATAGCAAATAGCAAACGTGAAATACAAATAACAACAATAATACACTTAATGCTGGCAGTCATCCAAAGCAAGAAAAAAAGGCACGTCAAGTCCGTCTGTCAAATCCCTCATCCAGTCGTACTGTACTGTATATATATGTACATATACATATACAAATATATGTTTTCTTTATTTGTTTGTTTTTATGTTCTTTTGGTTCGTGCCGAGTCAGTCACAATGTGCGGCAAATAAATCACATTAAAAATTAAACAGAGCAGAGAGAGAGCCAAGATGGTGGCAACAACAAGAACAACAACAACAACAAAGTCAAGTAATAGCCAGACTATCAAAATGCAGCACAGGCACAAATTATAAATAAACACACAGTCAGAAAATTCCAGACGGAAAGTTTTTTTTTTTTTTTTTTTTAAAGCATATCTTTTGACAACCATATGCAGCGCAAAGTGAGCGTGCTGGGAGACGGGAAATGAGTATCAAGTCACATGGTTTGCAGCTCAAATTGAGCGCGTTCTAAATTGGGAATTTATCAGTACAGTAAGCTACTTAAATCCCCGGCAGCGTTGAAAGCTCTTCAGGTCAAATTGAGCGAGCAAGCGAGCTGTCAATATGAACATTTTTTTTTGAGATATACATACATACATATTTTATGAAATTATGTACGCATTTTAAAAATTTTGGTTGCTCTCGTTTTGGCTGACTTGTTATTGAATTGAGCGCGTTCTAAATTATTCCCTTTGTCTCCTGCAAGGTACTCAAGTCACATTACATATTCAAAACACTCAAAACTCTTCAGTATCAAACACTCCACCTTGATCACCCCCCCAAGCTCCTCCTGTAAAATCACTTGTAACACACTTGTCAATCAATTTTTTTCTTCAAAAAACACTTATGTATGCATATCCATCCTTCAAAGTTAAGTATTTGCACTTAACAACATCTGTATCAAAAAAATCCCTAGCAGTTCCTGCTTTAAGTGTAGCTTTCAAAGTTGGGCATAAAATGCACTTTGATTGCGCTTAATTCCCTTAGCAGCAGCGCAGCTTTGAGAAGCTTTACAGTGCTGGGCACAAAACGTATTTAAGGCAACCAGAATGTGCGGTTGCCACATGTGGTACAATTACACCTGAACTTATTAAATTTGATTTGTTTTAGTTTGATGAAAACTAAAAACAAGAACTTAAAAATAAAAAAAATGTTTTTGCAAAAAATTGTTATATTTACTTATTTACATTTTTCTACCCTAAAAATAAACTATTAAAAATAAGAAAGGGCTATCATGAAGAGCTCGAATTCCCGGGTAAAAGATTATTTCATTTTATCGATATTTCGCCCCGTTTAAAAGTTATCGATAAACCAGCGTTTTTTTTAACATTATTTGAACGTTATTAGAGCTAGAGGCACCAAATTTGGTATGTATATTCTCGTATAGTACACAGATGTATAGAATATTTCACTTTTTGGATATCTTTTCCCGATTCCCTAAACACGTATTTTTGGAGGTATGACTTTGTATATACACACATTTAAATGCCGCCTTTATGTCCTACAAAATTTTTATGATTCTATGTAACATTGTTTGCGGCCAATGGAAGAAGAAGAAGCAACACAATTGCATCTATGTATGAATGCAAATAAATAATTATGAATGAATGTAAGGGTATCTCCTAGTCGGGCACTCTCGACAAAAGCACTCTTACTGGTTTTTATATATGTACATATGTATATGGTACAAAATAGTGCTACAATATTTAGTTAGAAGCTTAAGAGAGTGAGGTTTTTGTACTAACATTGAGCATCCAAATGATCATCTCTTCCAACACAGTGTCCATGCTGCTGTGTTGACCCCTGAGCGTATAATCAACGGGATTAACATTTTTGCGCTGCGGTTGTTGTTGTTGCTGTAATGTTTCTCCTGTTACAGCTGCTGCTGCTGCTGCTGGTGGTGTTGGTGTTGTTGTTGTGCGTCGACGTAACGACAATTCAGCTGTTGTCGTCTGATTGGCTGCTGTCTCGAACAATTTGAGTAATTCCATGTCGCCTTTGCCGCAGCAACGGCACACGCGCGGCATTTCAATTACCGCAGCATTTGCGCAGTCGCTGCCTGCGTCGACGTCGATTATTGGCATTCCTTCATTTCGCACATCCTTTTCAGCTGCATCAATTTGATAAGCTGTGTTGTTGTTGTTGCGTCGGCGCTTATTGGCACTCATTTTGAATTTGTTTATATATATTTGTTGTTGTTATTGCTTTTGGCTTTGGTTCTTTCACTTGTATTCTTTAGCTTGTGCCGCACTCTTTTCACTCACAATTTACATTGAATTGCAACGCTCTCTTTTTTGATTTTTTTGCTCTCTCACGCTCTCATTGCTACTTTCGTTTTGACCACGGCAGAGTGAGAGAAGAATACCTAAAGCAGATCGGAGAGCAAAAGATAAACAGATATTAATTTATATATAGCTATATACTACAATAACAACAATACAAAAGTTCTCGATTCTGTGTGTGTGTGTGTGAGAGCTGGGGACAAGTTTTGTTTAGTAGGCCAACGGCCGCAACAATTTGTAGGCTTTTTTTAGGCTCATTATGAAAAAAGCACTAAGCCAAAAGCAGTTTCTCGAACAGTTGCGAGAGAGGCAGACAGCAGTCTAAATATAGCAAACAAACGGCACTTTGCAGTGCAACATCGCGTACGACTCAACAAAAAATTCTACTGGGGGTATATGACATGTATATTAAAAAAAAAAAACTACAAATATTTAAAATGAAATAATTTCAAAAAAAATGTTGCATAGGAAAAAAATAATTAATTAAAAAAATAAATTTAATAAATTAAGATCAATTTCTAATTATTTTAACAAACATTTTACACTTTTTGAAAAATTACAAAGCTAAAATTATAAATGTTAACCAATGCACAACTAGAACGGTTTTTTATATTTGTGAGGTTAGCTACCGAGTACAATTTTAACAATTAGGCGACAATCACAATAAATAAACGGAAGCACACACACAGACAACTACACATAGGCGCGTACTTAAATTGATACAAAAAAAACCAACAACAATAATAAAAAAAAATGAACACGCACACAAACTACTGTAAAAAAACACACCTCGAAGGCAATTTTGATTTATTTAACGAGCTTATTTTAAAATTTCTTATTGCGCGAGATTTGCGGCACGAACTGCACGCGACACGTTATGCTTTCAAACTGAACCTGAGAATGAGAAAATCCAAGCAGATCCCAACTCAAACTTTTTACGTTGCGCTCTCGCTGCTTGCACTCATTTTCACAGTGAGAGCGCCTCGTCTCTCTCATTGGCTTGTGAGCGTGAGAGCGTGCGCACATGTTTTGTTTGTGTGAGAGAGCGCACGTAGCACGTTGTGCTTTAAATTGCACTGAAAGAACAATCCAAAGGAAATAACTGCACATTATGCACAAGAAAGCAAAAAAAGGGCAACATGCCAAGTTTAACGGGGCTCTGTCTTAATTTAGTTGTGTGTTGTTTTTGTTGTGCCTCTCTGTTTTTGTTCGTCTCCGCTTTGCGCTTGCCATTCTTATGCGCTCATTTTCTCGTTCCTCTCAGCAACAAACAAAAAAGTAACAACAAAAACGCAGGAAATTTTGAGAGACAGTGACGGTGTACATTTTACTGTCTGCTTCCATCTAACGTTACATTTCCTTTACTCACATTTCACGGAACAATTTTCAACGCCACCGCCTTTTGGCGGCGACGTGTGAAATTAACACTGCGGTGTAAAAATAATTGTAGCTTTTTGTCGTCCTGAACAAATAACGTAAATATGCAGCACCATAAAAAATCAGTTTATTATTTGTGTAATTAAATATTTCGATTTTAAGCGGTGGAGAAAAACTTTTAGAATTTTAGTGGCAGCGTGACCGTATTTGTATAACGCAAAAATATACCAAAAATTACCAATACCAACAGCCAACTTCACGTCGGTGCAACATGCGAGCTGCCAACTTAACGCAATTGCCTTGTGCTACTCATAAAATACTTGTGTTATGATATTAATCGATATATATCGTCAATATTGTTATTGTGCAATTTATCTATATATTTTATCCAACGTTCGTGTTTTAATTTAAGTTGCTCAATTAATATCATTTTACAACAGCAGACTGCTCTGGAGGCTGCAAAACTATCGATAAGTAACAGCAGCGCTCGGGGCATTTATCGGTACATTTAGCTGTGTTGAAAAAAAACAAAAAAAGCGCATTTACCGCAATGTCCATGCAAAATGCCAAAGCAATCAATCAAAAGGAATATTTGAAAAAATACCTTTCCGGCGATAAGGAGAAGAAGAAGAAAAAGAAGGATAAAAAGCACAAAAAGAGTGCGCAAAGCAAGGTAAAAGTAATCGACGACGATGCCTACGATGAAAACAACGAGGAAATGGACGAGGATCTGTTGCTGGGGGGCGAGGATGCCCCCCAAATTGTCGGCGAATATATCGAAGAGAATGCGAATGCGATGCGATGCAAATGGCGCAATATAGCGGTAAAAGACGAACCCAAAGTGGAAACGGAATTGGATTTGGAACAAAATGAAGTACTCATTAAAAAGGAGCCTAGGGAGAAGGGGGAGGAGCTGTGGGGTCGGAAGGCAATAAAGCAGGAGCGGACGGATGACTCTTCAAGGAGCAGCCCATTGGCTATCCGGATAAAACAGGAGAAGCGCAGCAGCTCCAGGGAGCAGAGTCCCAGAAAAAGACGGGATTCGGATCGGAGCCCGACAAGGAAACGCTCTAATTCAGATCAATCCCCGCCCCGGAGAAGAGAGAATACGGATCTGAGTCCACCCAGCAGACGACAGGGTGAAGATCAATCACCACCCAGGCGACGACGCGATGAGGATCAGTCACCACCCAGGAGACGACGGAATGGGGATCAATCTCCGCCTAGAAGACGTAAATCACCGCCTAGAAAGCGGAGGGACTCGGATCAGAGCCCACCTAGGCGACGTCCTGATACAGATCAATCTCCGCCGAGAAGAAGAGCTGACTCCGAGCAGAGCCCACCCAGGAGACGTTATAAAGTAAATGAATTTCCGTCTAGAAAGAGACGGGATTCAGAGCAAACTCCGCCCAGACGACGAGATCAATCTCCGGCTAGAAGCGCACGGAATACCGATCAAAGCCCACCTAGAAGAAAAAGACCCCAATCCGATCAGAGTCCGCCCAGGCGACGAGATCCATCTCCGGTCAGCAGAAAACGGGATTTCGATCAGAGCCCGCCCAGAAGACGCCCCGAAGTCGGCTCCGATCAATCTCCGCCTAGAAAAAGACGTGATTCTCCGCCCAGATTTGAAAACGAAGCACGACGCACTTCATCCTCGCCGCCACTTCAGCCACGTGAGCGCAAGAGCCGCTGGGCCAAGCAGGAGTCCAGCCGAACACCTTCGCCGCCGCCAACGCACAAGCCAAAGACGCAAACAGCACGAACGCTGGATGGCAAAAAGGCTGGACTGCAGGATGCGAAATCCCTAAAAACCGAATCCGACTCCAGAAGGCGCGACGAGCATCGAATGTTTGAGCAAATGTCCAGCGAGGTGAGTGGAATCTCTACAAAAATAATCGAATAAATATAAAAACTTTTTTCTACGAGTGATTGACTGACTGATTGATTAATTTACTGACTGATTGCTTGAAAGATTGACTGACTCGCTGATTAATTAATTGACTGACTACTTGATCGACTGACTTACTGATTGATTGATTGATGGACTACTTTATTGACTGACTGACTGCCGAATCGCTAAGAACTGCATTTTTGACTGGAGCGTCTGTTTTTGATGATGGGAAACTGTTTTTCGGGAAACCTTTTCATCATATCGTCCTTAAACTAATCAAAGATATCTATGTGATAATTTAAGTAAGGTGCCTCAAGTTTTTGATTTTAAAATGGAAAGTGTTTTATATGTATATTTGTTTATATGTATGTATGATATGTAAAATTTAATAAAATATTAAAAGATAGAATATTAATTATATTATAAATTAAAAACAATATATATTTATATTTATATAGGTAAGCGGTCGCAATGCCGAAGTCCAAATTCGCAGCACGGGAAGACGCGGGCGAAGGGCTCGCGAGGCGGCCGAGGAGGATCCGGCGGAGCAGCAGCGCAAAGCGGCTCATGAGGAGAAGAAAAAGGCGCTGTACCAACGCTGGGGCAAGGGACTCAAGCAGCTGGAGGATCAGCGGACGCGACATGCGGAAATGGCGCACGAGGCGGCCAAGCCGGTGGCGCGATATGCCAACGATGAGGATCTGGATCGGCATCTGCGCGAACAGGAGCATGCCGACGATCCCATGCTGCAGTATATGCGGCAGAAGCGCAAGCAGCGGGACCAGCAGTCCGATAAGCCCGTGATGCCCGTCTATGAGGGCAGCTATCCAGAGAATCGATATGGCATCCGGCCCGGCTATCGATGGGATGGCGTCGATCGTTCCAATGGCTATGAGCAGCGTTGGTTTGACAAACAGAACGAGCGGCGGGCGATGCAGGACGAGGCATACAAGTACAGCGTGGAGGACATGTAAAACTAGCACTGCATTTAATAAATCAAATAAAATATATATTTGTATAGAAAAACATGTTATCGATAACCTTCTTTCTCTACAACAGGCGCTGAATTCAGAAAACATATTTAAAACAATATTTTAAAAACTAATCAATTTTCTGTTAGCTTGCTGTACAACACTTGTTACCCTCTATAAGTGCTAATCAGCGCCAATTGCATTGCTTAAAAACATTTAGCGAACTGTTTTTAATTTATAAAAATCACCGCCACGCAAATATTTATATACTGTTTACATACACAGCTAAAAGAAGCAGCAGGATTAAAAAAAAAATGTTCAAAACGTTATCGATAAGAGTTTGTTGTTTAAAAATCGCGCTCAGTTGCGCTGCTTTACAACACTGTGCGAAGTGGTGCGCGCGCGCGGTAAGTGCAACCCTGTGTGTAGAATAGCAAAGCAAAAGCGAACGGTAAATAGCTAAATAGTCTTTCAACAACACCTGCGTGCGTGCTGCATTGTGATTGCCTTAAATTCTGGGAAGGAACAAAATAAAAAAAAAACAGACAACAATTTGTGTACTTCGTGCAAATTTGCAATAAGTGCATAGTTCCAAAGTGTCGGGTAAGCGCTCATTAAAATATTCAATATACATGTACATATACATATTTATTTTATCTTTGTATATATTATTATGTATGTATGTAAAATGCTTTGTGACGCTACACAGAACAAAGCGTAACAATTTGGTGTGTGTGTGTGTGTGTAACTGTGCCCCGCCCCCGCTAATTAGCATAAAACAAACCAAGCATAATACAAAAACAAAGAAAAGGGTAATTTGAAAAAAAAACGTGTTGCTTACATTTTTTAACACTGGTTGCATTTTGTTTGTTGTTGTTGCTCCTATTGCAACCTTCACCGTGGCAACCAGTCGGTCAGTCAGCCGTTGTAAACCTGTTACTTGTTGTTGTTGATGTTATTGCTGCTGTTTCTTCTGTTTGTTGTGACTTCGTGAGCTACACATTTTTTTATGTTCGTGCAAATTGGCGCGAAAAGTTTGCCAGCTGCCAAATGTATGCCAGCAGCCAGCAGCATGTTTATCTCTGTGTGTGTGTAAGTGCATGCTGCATGCTGCTCTCTTTCTCTCTCCCACTCGTCCTCTCTCTGCGTGACACACTTCCGCTCTTGGCATCCATTCATGGCACTGGGCCCTCCCCCTCAAATGTGCAGCACTTCATGTGTGTGCGAGTGAGATGGTTTATTTCCACCTATTTGCATATTCTTGATCTTTGCCTTGTGCAGTAATGTGAGAGAGCGCTTTAAGCTTTTAGCCTGCTGAGCGGCGCTAATTGTGCTTCGTTGTTGTTTTAAAACAGATAGAGCTGGAATTTCACTCGCGAGCTTTCACTCACCATTAACTTCATATGATGATGGGATTAAAAACAAATGCAATCACAATACTTATTATTACTGTTTTAAAGATAAAGAAAGGGTAAATAATTGAAAAGAATTGTAAATAAGAGAGGAGTATTCCTATAAAATATTGAAGTTCCTGTCTTTTGCACTGGAATTGTGATTATAACTTTTGCAGTTGATTTTTTAGATATATTATTACTAATATTAAAAAATAAAATAATATAAATCTTTTTATGAATTAAAAATTTGAATTTTCCTGTTTCTGACTCCGCTTTAAGGGTAAATATTATGACCAAAAAGAATATGTAAAAATTTAGCTTAAAGGAAGCTTTTAACTGTTGCTGTCTTAGTCTTGACAAAAGCCTTTTTGGCGGCGTAATCATAATGGCATTTAATATAATATGACAAATCTAAGCGATATACATAAAACTTAAAAAAAAAATGAAAGCTTTGTTCAATATTCGTGTCTAGTCTTCTGCACTGGAATGGAGCTTTTGACTGATGCTGTTTTTTGTATATCCAATTTGATCGCCATTTTATAAGCTTTGATCCGTTTGCACGTGTTCCAGCTAAAAGCTCACTGTGTTGCTGCTGCTGCCTCCACAGCGCAGGTCCAACCATCCCCCAGCATAAATGTGCGTGTGTGTGTGTGTAATTGTGATTTACTCATTCATGTTATGCTTCACTAACTTGTGCTTGCCTCCCCTGAAGCTCAAGCTTAACCTGAACCTCAACCCTTGTCCTTGTGGTACTTCGACTTCAATGTCTTCTTACTTTTCCTTTGCCATTTTGCCTTGACAATTGGCGTTTTTAGGGTGCTTCCAAGGACCCAGTGACATTGTAATGGCTTAGAAATTTACACGCATCTCACGCTGTGTGTGTGTGTGTGTGTGTGTGTGTGTGCCGTGCACCCCTTACATGATTGAACCCCCCTCCGTGTGCCCACAGTCATGAGGGGTTGATTTTGCTTTGGCAATGAATGAAAAAATGCTGCTGCTTTGGCGTTTCCTTCCAACAAAACACAGTCTGGTTTTTAAAGCGTTTTTTAATTCCTTTACATGCCTAGAAGTACGGCAAGTTATTCAAATGCCTTCTGTGCCACAAAGTTTTTCTGAATGGAATAACGTGTCGTTTCTGTACCACGTGCTTGCATCCCAAGGGGGTTGATCGTAAAGGAATTTTAATGGAAGTTCTCTTCCAAGAAAATCACTTCCAGTGCTTCCAATAAGCTTCGATATGTAATAGCAAAATTTCATGATATTTCGTCGTCTTTAAATCGTAAATCAAAACTTAATGCATTGATTAGTTTGCCACAGCGACTTCACACGACGCTAAAACTCCCTGCTAGGTTTTCTGAAAACAATCGAATTTTCATAATTTCCTTCTGCTTGCCCATCTGCTTCGCCCCTTTAGAACAATGGCATTAGGTAAAAGCGCCCCCGGAGCCAAAAACTACTTTTCCTGTGGTTCTTTCCCTAATTCAAGAAAAACATAAGGCAAATGCCTTGTAAATTTTTGTCGGAACCAGTTCTGCTAATTTGTGCACACGTGCAAAACTCTACGTAACTGGACGAAGACAATAGACTTCAACAGACAAAAGGATACAGCTGGAACCGGTTGCCGGAGGGGCAAAAAATAATGAAAAGTGCTAGGTTCAAAACGCCGCTGGCCACTGACACTGCAAATTAATGTTAATTTCTGGTAGCAATTCGTCAAAAAAAAATATTTCAATTTCTTAAGAAAGTTTTTGGATCATTTATCTTCAAAATAATTGGAAGCTCGTTAGGACAATGGATTTCTTTCCAGCACTGAGTTCAAAGCATCAAGTGGTGTCGCGATGACTGGCAAAAAGTGGGCACTACGAACATAAAGCTAAGTTAAAGTTCAAATTGGTTAGAGTTCAGCTGGAACTTGAATATTGTAAGCTACGTTCATTAACTGTATGGAACTGCATTTTTTTTTAAAAGTTAATTATTTTTAAGTTTTTATTATAGCTTACTTGCTAAAATAAAGCTGAAGGTAGATTTGAGTTTCGTTTTGTATATGTTTGGAATTCCAGTTTTACTGTAGACTTTCTTGGATTGGCTAAAATAATTATTTTCGATTTTTTGAGATGTTTAGTTAAATAAACCTTAATTGCTCAAAGTTATAATCTGTTTTATTATTGCAAATTTTTCTGTTTGCTTGGATAAGTTCTTTGCATTTATTCAACTAGAGTTATCTCCGACTTTTGAGGGATATATTTTATCATTATAGTTTGTTTTTTATGTATATTTAATAAGAACTAGTACTAAACTATGATTTTAAATTCTTTAGAAAATTTGTATAAATAGATGTAATAATATTCACAGATTCAACGTTTTCATTATCTCAACGTTATCTATAAGAAATCCTAATTTTCAATATGAACAGTTTAAAAATTGTAATAAATAGTTTTTAGCTTTTGTTTTTCTAATAAATAAAGTTGAACATACGATTTTAAAAGCTATCATTATGAGATACTTTTGAACTCTACTATATTACAAAATACATGTTTCTGATCCTTTAGTTTATCATACTGTTTCACCACTAGAACTTAACCTCCCAAAATGCATTAGGCCCAAACTTGATCAGTTCCAAAAACGGTCTCGAAAACTCTTAAGATTTTCCATGCTTCTTCTGCAAACACAATGCAATCGCTCACAATGGGGAGTCACCTTTTTAGCATTCCTCTTTGGTTTATATTCTAATCTTAATTATGTATGCACCGTAAAATCGATTGAAAAACTCTCTCGATTCAATTGATGCGATTTAAAACAGTTTATAAATCATCGACGTCGCGTCGTTTGCACTCGGGAGAAAAACTCTTCAATCTGCATATGTGGAAAATTACTTAAAGAACTGTTAACTGTGGGTTGCCACATGCAATTCTTTAATGGGATGTGCTGCAATCCACCCCTAAGGGTATTTGCTTGGCAAAATCCATTTCAATTATTATTAAAATTTGTTATTTACATTTCTATTGAAATGAATTGCTCACCTTTGGGGAGGGGAGTGGAGGGGAGGGGAGGGGAGGGAAAAGCGCACCTAAGTACTGTACACATTTTCTCGTAAATCGGTTGCTCGTGAAAAATTGGGAAAGCATTAAAAGTAACATAAAAATAAGCCGAAATAGGGTTGCCTCAACTTTATTGTCTTTGGCCTTTGTCTCGAGCTCACATTGCTTGGGAGATCCTCAGTTTTCGTTTGGGATCTTCCCTCTCTGGCAGTGGGACAAAAGTTAATGTTTTTATGTGTGCAGCGCTTTTGTTCAGCAAACTGGAATTTCGAATTGGCATAAAGCGTTCCAGGTACAATAATAATAATAATAATCCCAGTTCCTAAAGATGCTTTTCCAACTCTATCTAGGGCAGCGGGCTGTCTCTTATCCATTGTTCGAATGCGGCACAAGTTCTGCCCAGTGGGAAATAAACAAGAACAATTGTCCTCACACACAGTTCAATAGTCAACCAAGGGGAAGTAAGTGAGTAGAAAGAAGATGCCTCTTTAATGTCTACGAAATCAATATTATGTTCAGTCATATGATATTATATGAATGGAGCTTCAGCTTACCACTTCAGACTAAATATTCAATGAGTGCGACTTTATTATGTTTATAAAATTTAATATTTTAATTTATTTATTTTATTTTGGTAAGTAACTGAAGAGGGTATTTAGGGCATGCAAGAAAATATCCAACATTGAACTACTCTACAAGATATTTATAAATTTTTTTCAATTAAAATCGATGACTGAAAACAGCTAACATTTAACATTTAAAAAATATGTACAACACTTTGTTCACATTTCATTATTGGCAAGGAATAAACCTTTAAAGAAATTATTTCAATATTCAAGTTTAATTGAAAATATATACCAAATTAATAATTAAGCTCGGTCTGCAACCTATTCAAAAATCGGTTCAACAACTTATTATCCACGGGTTTTCAAAATTAGCAACATGTGGTCCCAAAAAAAGACAAACGGTGTGCACTATGAAAGTCTGAGTTATAAATGGCTTAAAGTGATTAAGCAACGATAAGGACATTTGGTAGGAAAGCGAGAGATTAGCCAAAGATCCCCTTTAAGAATAGATAAAGTTAATGAAGTAGAACTTACTGGAGTTGTAATCAGATAAAGTCTTTACTCCCCCTAAACACAGCCAATTCCTCTTATCGCTGAATTGTCAGCAAAAAAACCCATAGAAATGGCCAGAAAGTACAGTAAACTTTGCTGTGGCCTATAGTTTTCTTCTATTACTCCAGTAAAAGTGAGTAATAAATTCTGTAGTTGTAAAAAAAGGAGTTCTGTTGTCAAGCACATGCGATTACTCACTCTCTTACACACACACACACACACAGACACACTCCTCGGGTGCTTTCCACCCCGCGACGTTTGCTGGCCAAACACGTTAGTTAAATCGACTCAAAACAGAAAGAAAATCCAAAAAGATTTCGCGATGCTATCGAAGGATACTCGGAAAGGCATTCAACAGCCTTTGCCTGTTGGGGTTAGTTTCGTCTTTTGAGGCTTTCCCATTTGTATGCCCTTGCAGAAGGTATTATCAGTTTGATACGAAATGTGTAACACATTTAAGAAGGTATGTCCAAAGCATAAACATATATGCCAGTATATTCTTGATCAGTATCAACTGCCTATGTAAACTCGCTCAGTTTTGAAGTTATCCTGATGAAACTTGGCAACGATTTGTATTCTTGCTGCAGGCAGTACATATGTTGATTTCAGTCGAATTGGATCACTATAACATATAGCTACCACTAACAGCTATGAGTTTTTATATTCAAATATTTTTGGTTTTCAAAGATATTGTTCCCCCGATCGTCATGAAACAGATGTGAATAAACCAAGGCAAGGTTATACCTCCAAAAATTGAGTGTCTCTAGCTCTAATAACTTTGAAGCTATACACTAAAAACACTGTTCGGAAATCATAATTTATCGATATTTTTGTAAAGGGACGAGCTAACTATCAAATGTAATCTGACAAGAACTTAAAATCCAAATATTCTAGCTCTTATAGTCTCAAACGGACACGGCTCAATCGAGTCGGCTTTTAAGAATACATATGTATACATAACATATAGGGTAGGAGATGCTTCCTTCTATCTGTTGCCTACTTTTACACGACTTTATGATACCCTATTTACACATTTTGAATAGGTTCAGGACATACAAAATATTTAATCGAACCTCAGATGTCTGCAAGTGTATTTAACTTTCGTCAACCCTAAGATATGTCTGCTGCTTCGCGTCTTTTGCCAGGATATGTGCACACACACACATACACACACACACACAATACATTTCTCTTTCGACTCTCTAGCTATAGTTGGTGGTGCTGCTTGCTGATGGTGGTGTTTGGTGGCTGTGTATTCCAATCCGCCCCGCCGCCGCCAACAATCCAACAGGAGAGGTCTCCAGTGTGCGTGTGATTCTGGGACTCGCTCTCTCTCTCTCTCTCTGTCTCTCCTTTTCGCTGGCTAGGCATTCCGTCGCTAGATGGCTGACACAGTTATCGAGTGCAATTCAGACAGGTCGGTTGTGTTTACTCCTCGTAGCGTTCCTCCGTTCGCGTCGCGTTTTTTCGTAATTCGTATTCCGGTTTCGGGTTGCGGGCTTAGATCCTTTATTATTATCAAAGTTGTTGTGTTCTTGTTAAATCCTTATAGATAGTTATTCAATCGTGTTCTTTAACTTCTTGTTACTCATTCTCGCACACGCTTTATCTTTGTTCGTCTTTCGCATCGTTTGTTTTGCTTAATCGCATTTGTCGGCCTCTTCTTTTGACTGTTGTGTTTTTTTTTTGGGTAAGTTGAAAAGTGTAAATCTCGATCTCTGCTGTTTTGGCCCTCAACTGACATTAACACTCTAGGTGCCATTCATTAATTACTTGCCATATAATGAACTTGTTTTATATATGTATATACCATATATATGTATGTATGTATAGACATAGACCGATTGTCTGCGCTTTGTTGCAACTGCGGACACAGAACGAGCGATATACGGTTTTTATATCTTCTATATATTCACATGCAGTTTCTCTTTGTGCCTTGCCTGGGATTTGTTATATTTCAACAATTTCCGCATTGTCAAACATATAGCTAGCATATAGCTAGCCGACTGCTGCTGTCGTCGCTCAAGTCGTCTGCAATCAATGAACCGAGCACCACACAAGTTTTCAGCACATATATCTCACTTATACATACATATGTATAGATATTGCAATTAAAAGTGCTATCAAGCCAGATGCGACTACTATATACCCATACCTGTCAAATAAATACACATTTAGGCATATAGACTTGAAATTACTTGAATGTAATTGAAAATAAAAACTTAATTCAATAATATTCAAACTTAAGATACAAATTTTTACTCAATTAAATGTACATATTTTTTATATTCAAAGTTACTTTGAGGCATCTAAACTTGAAATCAAGCAAATTTTATTTTAAACTTAATTCAATAGTCTTGAGCCTTCAAACAAAACTTTTAGCTATACAAAGTATTTTTTTTTTTTTGCTATACAAACATGCTTGAAGTCTAATATACCCATTTCGTTCAATTATCGTACGGTTATAGAAACTAATTTTGCTTCCAGAGTCTTTAAAATTTATTTTTCATTTTATATTTTACAATTTTCATTTCCACATGTTATACATACATGTATATTATATCTCTTTGTTTGAATTTTTCTTCTAGACAAATACGTGTTCATCTCTAGAAACTACTTGAAAAATGTTATTTATGATAGCAATTACTGCAAAGGTGAGTGTTTATTATATTAAGTCGTATTCCTATTGAAATAAAATATTTTTAAAGTTTTATTGGAACATTTTAGAATACCTTTACTTTTGGCTTTATTTCGCCAGATGCTTCATTCTTATCTATACGCAGACTTATCTTAAAAACAATCAAACTACAAACGGTCTAAAAAATAAAGCAATTTATGCAATATCATTGCACAATAATGAAATCGAATACAGTAAAGGAAACTAGATAATATGAGCAGTATATAATTTAGGTCGCTATACATATGGTTTCCATAATTAAATACGCCTCTCTCCGCGCTTCTCAGCAGCATGCTGTTAATGTAAATTTCCAACGTACAACATGAGCTTTTTCCTATAAAATTAGCAATGCGACAGCTACATTAAAATCGCTGCCAAATTGTCACTAGGAACGCCCCCACATTTCGATTGACTTTGTGCCGCGTACTCGCACATGTTAGTAAATATAATTTAATTTCCTTGCATGATTCAATTTGGACTTTATAAAGCAGCTAAAATTATTTGTTGTCGTTGTCGTTGTCTTTGTCGCAATGACGTGGTATACTCTAGCGCTAATATAATATATATAATAGCTGCCACCGATAATGGCCATATATCTAGTTGTTCAAGTGTTGCCAACTCGATAAAGCAACTGCTTGAAGCAAACCAAAAAATACAACAACAAAATTAAGAAACAGAGTAGCCCCAACTGGCCCTGAACTTGACTTAAGCGCTGTGGAAAAGTCAATGGCTCTCTTCACCACTACCTCTACGTTTTTGGTCTATATACTATAGTATAGAAAAACGCTTAGTTGTTGAAAATGTTATTTGTGTTGTGCTTTTTTGTTTATTTTTTGTTGTTTTTTTTTTTTTATTATCACAGATATATAATTTGTATGCGCGTTGCTAAAGGGGCCAATGAACGTTAAGCGCACGAATCAGCAGAAAAACAAAATAGGTGGAAAAATATATGTATGTACATATAAACATAATATTGTATATTGGAACAAACTGCTGAATGGCTTCAATCACATGCAAAGTGCATGTGAGCTGTTTCGAATTTTTGCTGCTTGAAACTTATGAAAATTTGTATGCTATAAAACTTGGGCTGTTGGTTGTAATATAATATAACTATTAAAATTGTGGATCTAGTGGTACAAAATACTAACAAACTGAATTATTAATTAGTAATTTCACTGTCATCAAAATATTATGTTTTTATTTATATAAATGAAGCTTCAGCTCGGAAATAAAAACGAACAATGAAAAACAAATATTGCTATGTACTATATTTTAAACAAAAAATTTCCATGGAACAATTTTATTAGTCTATATTCAACAAAACAAATTATTTCTTCAGCATTGCAAATACACATTTTTTATTTCTTGTATGTTTTATAAATTTTGTATTGCAATATATTTATTTGAAGTTAAATATTTCTAATTTACTTATCAAAACTCCAGGCACGTTTGTGCATTTATTTTCCAACTTTGCAAAAAGTTTTCTTTCTCTTTGTCACTCTCTCACTGCCAAACCCATATTTTACCTGCTAAATCAAAAATGCCCCAAAATGTTAGCCAATTTTGTTTTTGCGTGAGAATAGAGTGTGAATATTTCCTTTGTTGCCTTGCACCCTCTTAACGCTACCCATTGACACCCGCCTCCTTTTTTTTTTTTTTTTTTTTTTTTGTTTTGCGAATTTTCGTTTAATAAACATAAACAAATCGATACGCGTCACAACAACGCCAACAATGTCTGCTCACGCCCCTCCAAAGGCATATCTACTATATGTACATATGTATATACTATATATAATATTATATGCACGGACAATATCTTTTTTCTCTACACATTTGCCGGCTGGCTCCCCTATTGCAAACGAGGGGTTGTGTTGTGCATGGGGGTTGCTGAAGAGATTTGGCTGCCATATTGGAAAATTGCGACGCAGAATTTCACTTGAAATCCTTAAACAAATGCTGGACAGTCGCTCTCTCTCTCTCTCTCTCTCTCTCTCTGCCGGTTTTTTTTGTGGCATGTTCTCGCATAATGAAACCCACGCTTTTTTGCAACCCCAATGCCAAACATAGCCCCATCGTGTCCTCTCGCACCCATGTCCTTGACGACTTTGCCAGTCTGCGGTCGCATTTTTGTTGTGCTTCTGCACATTCATAACAAAAACAAGTCGAGAAAAATAAATGGACTGTGTGTGTGGACAGTTTTTATATCCTATACATAAACCGAAAATAAAGTGGTCATAATAATAAATTAAATTAATATTTCTGATGACTACATTTAATCGCATTTACTCTGCCCAAAGCATGTGACTTTCAAATTCTTCTTTGACTGGCATTTAACGAGCGTTATTTTGCTATAGATTCAAATTATTATTATAAATTAAATGAACACAATTAAATATGCTGAAAATTAAGATTTTTAAACTAATTCCTGATTAGCATTCGGAAACATTTTACGAGGACTTTAATTTAATGTAATTGACTTTTAAATTGGTCTTAATATTAAGAGAGCTTTTTATCACAGTTAGGAAGCAAAAAACAATTTTCTTGGAAATACTTTCACTTTACACTGCAAATCACACTCTATTGAATTGAATCCCTGCGAGAAATCAACATTTCTTGGAACTAAAGCGACTGAGTTGTAAAAGTATTTCAATATAATTAAGAAAACACGTTCAGCGTTGCCAGACCTTTTGAAGGCTTTTTGTTAATTAAAACATATTTATGCTGTGGCTGGTAAAATGCTTTGCATTTAATTAAAAGGAACGCGCGCGGCAGCATAAAGAATACACAAGTAGCTCGGAAAGCAAACGCCCAACGTTTATGGGGTGTTTTTTTTTTGCGCGCGGAAGGGTGGCAACACTGGCGACGCCTACACAGCGATTCAAGGTCCCGACGCTTCGCACTGCCGTGAACTCGACGCCGACGCTTTCACGAAGGGAAAGTGAAAGTGCTCAGTGACTAGAGCGAGGAGAACTGAGAAAAAAAAAACAACAACCGAAGGAAAGAAAAGAAAATAAATAAACCGGTGCTTGTCAGTAACAGTAAACGTAACACACGCCCACGCCCCAAAAGTCCCGGCGTAGGCGTCTGTCGTAACTGCTGCTGTTTGGTAAATACTCGTAGGATGCCGGCGCCCACGTCCTTGACAATCGTTTACCGCATAGAGCCATGAAGTGGGCGTGTGTGCGTGGTCTGGCATCCTTGGCATCCTTGGCATTTCTGCTTATGTGTTTGTCTGTATGTGTATGTATGTATTTTCTGGAATAACTGTTCCTGATGAGCGACGCGTCGTTTGCCCAACGATCATATACATATGTACATATTTACTTCATTTACAAGCTGAGTGAGTCCTTGTTTTTGTTTTTTTGCTGTGTCGCAATTTGCCATTCAAGGACACGGTCGTGATTTCTCTGCAGCAGCGACAGCAGCTCCCCTGCATGACATTTTCCGTGCGTCAGTTCGATTTCGACTGAATTTTCCTCTTGAAGTTGGGGCAATTGCTTATTGGATTAATATTTCCAATGCAATTAAAGTATCAAATGGGATTTCAGCGAATGTTAAATTACAATTTTCTGTGACCGTGAACTTTGTTTCATCGGAAAATTCTTCAATTACCATGCCACACATAATACGAGACAACAAAATTTATACAATATTAAACTTTTTACTGATATGTATAAATATGTATATGTATATAAAATTTTTAATTTAGCAATTAACCTAAATTAACTTTGTATACTTATTTGAATATCTGCTAAAACTGTATTAATATTTTAAAGATTTCTAATTGCAAAACGGTTTTTATCTTTTATGTTCACAATCAGCCAAATATATGTATGTATGTATTTTGTTTTGTTTTCCATTTAAACCCTTGTCAACGCTATTCTTTAAGCTGATACAATATGTATGTATGTATATGCACATATGTACATACATATGTTTGTATTACATTTAGTGTATGACATATTGCATCAGCTTTATGTTAAGAGCCGTACGCCAATCAAAAGGCAGCAGCAAAACTAAACCGAAAACGAGAAAGAAAGGATACTTTCGACGCTCCGAAGGTAGTATACCCTTGCAGTTATAAGATATAGTTGTCCGATTTTGATTCAATTTTCTGAGCATGCTTTAATAACGCTAAAACTTATATTTGGTCAATTTTATCAAGTTATCTCAAAAAAGAGAGAAAAAGTTTTTGACCGATCGTTTCTATGGCAGCTATATGCTATAGTAATCCGATCCGGCTGATTCCGACATATTATCTGCGTGCAGCAAAAATAGGCGTCTGTACTAAGTTTCATCAAGATAGCTTGAAAATTGAGAGACAAAGCTAAATCGACAATCGTCTTGTCGTCCTGGTACTTTATGGGATCGGAAATGTTTTCCTCTATGTGTTGCAAACTTCTGGCCAAAATTATAAGGGTATTAAATACTCTGAGCTGATATTCGAAACATTATAATATAATATATGCACATAACAACAAAACGCTATTGTTGTGCGCATTTCTGTTGTTATTATTATTATTATTTTATGGTATTACTGGTTGCTATAAACAAACCAATAAAGAATTGAAGAAAAAAAACGCAACGTCAGCAAGCAAAACGCTAGCGCATGCAACGGTTCTTAAAGCGCGCGCAATTCTCGCTTTGCAACGCTTTTCTTTTGTTTTCAGTTCCCCCTATAAATGTGAAACGTTTTCATATTATTGTATTTGCTCCAATGGTCGACTGTCTAGTTTAGTTTTGCGAAAAAATCAAAATACAAATCAGAGCGCCAGACAATTTCATAACAAAAATTTGCATTTAAAACCAAAAGAAAAAAAAAACAGCAGCAATAACAATGCGAGTGCTCAAGAAAATGAAAACAAGCCGCCTGGCCCGAAGTAAACAACAAAAGTGACGTCAAAAACGGGTAGGCAGTGAGAAAGATAGAGAGAGAGAGAGATGCAGCAGGAAAGAGCGCGAACGGAAGCTTTGTAAATGAATTTATTTATTAATCAAATGGGAAAAAAGAACATTAACAGCCAAAGCGAAGCAAGCAACAACAAATGCCAAAGGCGAACAAAAAAAGAAACTAAATACAAATAAAATACCAAAACAACAACAAACGCAACAGACTGTACCGCAGCGCAGCTGCGCTGTTGCTGCCTCCCCCTACGGCGCCGGCCATCAAGAACCCAAATGAAAAAGTGGAAGTGAAAGAAGCAACAGACGAAGAGACAAAAACGTCGCGAAGTTCTACTGCTGATGTGTGGGTGAGCGACATGCGCACTCTCTCACTCTCTCTCTCTATCTCTGCTTCTCTCGCCCGCGCACAGCTGAACAATCAAAACAAAATCAACGAACACGCGCGAGCTTTCAAAGCGAGTGTTCTTGTCGCCGAGCTTTTCAATCGGTCAAGAACGTTTGACAAGCGCGGTGTGCGCAACAAAAACACAGTCGATGTTAGTTTGTGTGTGTAAAAGAGCGCAATAATCAAAATAAAACAGCAAAAATGCTTTTCAACGCTGATAGAACAATGTCAATGCAGCGCGTGCAAATCAAAGTAAATACAAAATTATATATGTATGTATATGTACAATAACAACAATATATGTATATGTGTATATTAATATTGCAATATTAAGTAGTTGGTGCATTTATAATATAATTAGCGTGCAATAAAAACGAGTCAGCGAAATCAAAGCGCGCGAATTAAAAAAAAAACTCCAGCAAAACGTGCTTTGGTCATTCGAGTTTAAAAGCTTATAAATTAACTCAAGTTCTCCAGGCCTTTATTTAAACAAGCTCGCTTAGACAACGAGCGAACTAGTTTCAACACGGCAACAACAATAACAAAGAAAAGTTCAACACATTTGCATAAATAAATAAAGCAACAAACATTTACCCAAAAATAATAAAAGACTGCTGGAATTTGACTACAAAAATTCTTACGTCGCTGTCGACGTCGACGCCGTCCGCTCGCACCCGTTGCCCACTACATAAACACGAACACACACACACACACATGCAAATAGAGAGGCGCAGAGCGAGCTTTAATTGACTCTCGACAACTTCTCGGCCCATGCTTTGATCAGTTGTTCGCAACACGCTCAGCTGCTCGGTCGAAATCACCGCAAAATTGACAGCAACGAAAAACGGCAGCAAAAGCGCCCCACAAAGCTTTAAAGTTGTTTGTAAATTTTTGCCATAATTATAAACGCAATATTTACCATATTACTCGAAGTTCGAACTTAACCGCGTGTGCCATGCCAAGTGTCAGTGTTGTCTAATAAAGCTACACTTTTGCAAACTGTCAAACTTCAAGTCTTACGTCAACAATAAAACAACAACAGTTTCCCCTTGAAATATATTGTAAATATATACATATATATATAAATATATATATATATATATATATATATATGTGCGGTCTGAAGTATAACAATTCTTCAAAGCTTATGTTTTTTCTTCTGGCGACAAGCTGATAAGATTTGCCGCGAGTCTATATAATATTTGAAATTTACTTATCAAAATTTATACAAAGTGTGCATAGTTCTTGTGTTATAAATATTATACATACACACATGCATACAAATACATACATACAAGTTATATTTCTGTTTTAATCGCCACATGTGTGACCCAGTTTAAATAAAAAAATTCAACCAACAAAAAGCGTGACCAACAACAACAACAACAACAATGAAATATACAATTTACATATAAAAAGCAATCTCCTCCTCCACCTCCTCGCGTGCCCATGCATATCAATTAATTAATGAAAGAAAATATATACCATAGCAGAGAAATGTTTGTATAAACATTCCGAGCTAATTTGTTTAACAATTTTCAATACATTATTTGCGTGGCCTTAAAAACATCGACACGGAAGTCAAAACGATCGATAAAGAGACGATTTACAACACAACGAAAGTCGGCCCCCAACTGAAATATTGTTTATACTTATATAGTATATCATTTTTATACCATACGGTGCTAAATTATAAGGTTGGTATATATACGAATTATACAAACCCACATAATACTGATTAATCTTAAATGCCAGACGTCGACCCAATAATCCACTAAAGAAACAAATTGTGTACAGATTCTACAAATGAATAAATGTTAATGAACAAACCAGCCGAACAGACACATTTTTAATTACAGGCTTTTTGAAAGATTTTTAAGCATCAAAAGGAAAATTTTGGGCCAGCTCATAAGCTAATTTGTATGTGTATGCTTAAACAAGATAGAAAGTTTAATGAGATCAGCTACTCGAAATTTGTTGGCTAATTAAAGATTTATAACATTTCGAGACCTAAAATGGGGATTCTTTTTACATTTCACAACAAATTTAATGATATTTGAAGTTTGTCTGCAACTTTAACAAACTTTACAAATGTTAGCCTCATTGATCATATTTGAAAAAGTTTTGCTCCCTATATCATATTCATTTTTAAATTCTTGGAGCTGTCAAAATACGTTATTTATGTGCCCAGACCAATTAAAATGTCAACTCATCCCAGAAAATGTACACACACACACACACAGACACATACACATACAGATACAGTGAGTTCTCAAAGCTGAGATTTGAAATCGAAATCGTGTAATGCGAGACCTTGCAACAAAGCGGAGCCATAAACATGACCGCATTTGTTTATGTTTAGGCCATAAAAATGGAGCTTAAAAAACTTGAGCATTTCCTGTACGAACCATCATCAAATACAACAAAATTTGTCCCTCTCACCAAATGTAATCTGAACGCTCAGTTAATAACTAGCTAAATCAGCAACAATTTTTTCTTAAACTCGATTTTTCGATATCTTTATAATTTATACATATGTATTTATATACTTATAAAGACTTAGGAGATGTTTTTACGAGTATATTTGTTGCCTACATGTGCATATAATCAAAAGTCAAATACAATACAAAATTTGTTGAAAACAAAAAAATAAAAAAAAAACGCTATTGTGTCTGATCCATACGCTTAACGAATATATACCTGGTACTTGGGTTGGAATGAAACTAATTTTCTTAAATAACTTCCTTGTTTGTTCGCCGATCCTTGTACTCCTTGTAATTAATATTGTAGAACCCGCATACCAAATTTAAAATGCATAGCCCTTTCGCTCATATACCTTTGATGGGTATAATAAGAAGAGAAGCGACCCAAAAATAAATGAAATTAAATTTGAAATTGATTTCAATTTGAATTTCGAATTTCAACGCTCGTTTGTTCACAGAGTTCAGTGTCAGTGCGCGAAAATTCAAGGCTGAAAAACCGCAGCTGGAAGAGTGAAACTGAAAACAAAGCACACACAAAACCCAATCGAGTTGAATGCCTACAAAACCGGCCATATGTTGGGCAAATACCAACAGTGGAGAGCCCCTCCCCCCCTCGTAAACCCATGGCTACCCCCTGCGTATGTACAGCCAGTTCCAGCTCTAGTTTTGTCGACTTTTGAAGATACCCAAAGCTTAATGCAAACCCCAAGCAAATCCGATTCTCCACACGCCTCGTTAGTTTTAGGCGCCGCTTTATTACGTATACGACTGGGCATCCAGCTGACTTAATTGACTTAGCAGCGTCAGGCGACGACTGACAGTTGAATTTTTGCCTCATCACCTTATAGCAAGCGTTCGTGTTCTCTCACATACATATATACATATATATTATATATAGATATATCAGCAGCAGGAGCTATGGCAATGACTCAACAGTTGAGCGCACGATAAGGGCCGCTCATAAAGCAGCCAAAAGGCAAAGCAAATACACATTACCACAAATAAATTGTTAGCAACTTAATCAGCTGCTTCAAGCTGTTGACTTTTAGACTGATAAATTTATGGCTGTTGATCCTTGAAACGACGTCTTTTTGAGCACATTTAACATGAAGTTTCCGCAGCGGTTGTTATTCTTAAGATCGTAGGATTCGTTTTCCAATTCTTTGCTAAGTTGAATATCTTCATTCCATATATTTTACTACTATAATAATACTTACTTTTCATATATTTCGAATATATAGTTTGTAGATTTAATTTAATCTGTTTTTCCATTGAAATTAACTTAATAATTTAATTATATTAATTATAAAATTATCAGCATTTGAAATTGTAAAATATAAATGAGCGCGTCGACTATTTTTTCAAAATTAAAAAAGACAATTTTATATCTACACTAAAATTTAACTATGATATTTACATTTGCCTTTTCAATCTGAACATTTGATTTGTATTTATAGTCAAGTATATCGCTTGATATATTATAAAAAAAAAAAAAACATATTTCTAGAATGGTTTGATCAAAAGAGATTTTAAAAAACAATTTTATTTGTAAAATGTGTCAAGTATTTATATTTGTAAATTCATCATTATATAGTCTAAAGCACGCTTAATTTAAATTAAATTAATTAAATTACAATTCATCGGTTCAGAATGCCGTTTTGATGCGATTAAAATGCTGATTGTATTTGTCGCAGTTATTGCATCATTTCTCGATTTCTTAATGCCCGCCGATTGTTGTTTATCGCTCCGCTTTGATTGCGAGCATATTAAGTGCATAGTTTAATAAAAAGTGTTCGTCGCCCGATTTGTTTAGCAAATTTCTACATGAGTGGTACTGTCATATATATATGTATATTCATATACATTTTTTAATACACATACATATGTACATATATTCTATATATACGGTCATTGCTTTGTCGGCCTTCAACTTTCTTTGTTGTTGCTATTCTCTGGTGTCTGCGGATGCAGCCATTAAAACCAAACTTGTTTGCCTTTCTTTGAAATTTCGTAAAAATTATAAATATGTACCATATACAGAATACTATATACACAGACATACATACAAACATATGTATGTACATATATCTGTGGTTGTTCTACTGACTCATATCACATTTTGTTTTTTTTTTCCATTTATTTATTTGTTTTTTTCTGCACATCACTCTAGCCAAATCTAAAGCCAACAAATCCTTTTTTAAGAATTCCTAGAAGAGAATTTTTGCATTGAATTTCAGCTTTTTGCTTTTGTTTTGTTTTTGTTTCGTTTTCGTTCGTCAGTCTGATAAAAATAGCTATCCAAAAACGTTGAGTGGACATTTCCGTTCAATTGTTATTTGTTTTTGTATATTTTTGTATGCACACATTTTTCTATACGTCTGCAACAAATAGTTTGCACTGTGGGCGTGTGAAGCTTATCACGCTTGCTGTTTATAAGAGGCTGCCGATCATCAAGTTAAGCTGAGCTCTGTGTGCGTTTATTTATCTATCGCGGCAGATAAGAATGCGATACTTCCGGTTGATCTCGCCTATCGGCAATGATATCAGTTTTCGATGATAAGACGTTTCGCCTGCAAGATGGTATACATTAATGATACAATAAACAAATATTCAAATTTAATTATTTCTTGAAAATTAAATTACATTTCTGCGATATCTCGATTTGTAATTTTAAAGGGCGTTTTTGCAGGAATCAGCAAACTATCTACGAACACATTTCGACAGAGGGAAGAGATATCGTTATTCTCGTTAGCTATTTAATAAACTACCTACCCATACACTGCTAACCTATCTAGGTGATAATATTAATGAATTATATTTGGTGAGTGGACTTTTCTCTCGCTCTTTTGTATATACAAAGGTCATGTTTCGCTTTTGACTTATGACAAAAGCCATTCCCAGAAATTTGCAATGTGCTTGACCCAATGTGGGAAGTTGAGGTCGCTTATCAGCTAGTCGTAGTTGCCATCGTCACTGGCACGTGGCTGGACGCTGATAAGAGCACGGAACGGACAGCTGAGAAGCCAGACGCCTCTTGGCAAAAAGGCGTTCGATTACTGATACGAACACTCACGTGTTCCTACAATGTCGGATACATTAAATGTGATGTTATATGCAGTATACATACTATATGTACATATATACATACATATATGTATACCCAGAATGCACTTTCTGTTTGCTTCAGTGAAAAGTCGTCTTTTGCCAGTCACGATTTATTTTAAATGCTTAACGTCTTTTCCATTTGATGTTATCGAAACTTGCTTTTAGAGTGCTATTCGCAGTATTTGCCTAACATTTCAGCTGATTTGCGCTAATTTTTGTGTATTGTGCACAAATATGTTGCTAAATCAATATAAATTGATTTTAATTATTTATCTATTAGCGAAACAGCAAGCAAGCAATTTATATACACATGTTCATACATACAATGTACATGCTTCTTCTTCTTCTTTCATATTCTTTATGCGGTTTTCGAACTCGCATTGTTATTGATTGGCAGCGAGAGGTATCGCAATTGAATGGAAATGCATAAAATCAAGCAACTGAGGTAGATACGAGGCGAGCGATGTGTGAAATATCTATACAGTGCTCGCTAAAAAGTTACAACTACTCGTTTCCAGAGAAGTTTATAGTAATTCGAGTTTCATTATAATTTTAGAAAGTCCTATTTCTCTATGCCAAAATATCAAAATGGATTTTGTTTAATATATACGCTATACTATATTTCAAATATAATGATTTCTATAGATCGATTTCGATAGGTTGTCGAGACATGAGAAAAACTGAAAACTCTAACGATTATGAAAACAGAAGATTGTAAAAAAACGAGTCTTCAATTATAGACAATTCTATTTTTTAAATACCAGTCAGTTCGTTTCGATAATCGATACCGATAACTATTATATTTAAGGCATGTTGGGTGAGTTCTGAGACTCAGTTTAAAGAGTTCTTAGTTCAATTTGAAAGCGACAAACGATTTAACGATGTAATCATAAGTCTTTCATTACCATTTATTTCACAACCAAACGCAAGTTAGCATAATCCATTGCTTTGGTTCCGACTATTGCTTGGCCCCAACACAATTTGCGTCAGCTGTTTGTATAATAGGTAAGAAAAATAAGTATATACGCCTGTTATATCATCAATTGACAGCCACTTGAAGACCCCTTTGCCCCCCAGTTTCCTGTGCCTAACCTTAACCGCTACATATTAATATGAAAAACTATATAAAAACAAGCAGCGCCCCCGCATTCCGTTGACTATTTATTTTGTTGCTACTATTTTTAAAAGCACACAAATTGGCGCCCTAAAATCGCGTACTAAAAATAGGTAGATATTTAGCAAGTGGGTGGGCTGTGGGGGAGGGGGTGGGTAGGCGGAAGGAACTTGCACTTGGCGGTAACTGTGGCTACCTCAACATCAATTCGTTTGCCTGTGTGCGTTTGTGTGTGTGTGCTGTGTGTGTGTGTGTGTGTGTGTGTGTGTGTGTGTGTGTGTCGTCTACATTGCGTGTGCCTAAAATTAAAGCAATGCAAAGCTAGAAAGCAACAAGAACACTAAGCACAAGTGACTTGCATAAAAAGTTAAACAAAGAAAATTGAGAGGGAGAGAGAGAGAGAGTGATCGATAGAGCAAGAGCGAGAGCGCATGAGGACAAAGTTAAGCAACAAAATTGCATGCACTCGAAACATGTGACAGCGATGACGACAGCAACGATATTACTATTGTTGTTGTTGTTGTTCAGTGTTGACAAATCAAAAACTGCTATTCAGTAAGGCGTAAGGGGGGGTGTGTGATTTAGAACTAGTCAGTGACCCATTGATAATGCACAACGGAAGTTTGCGAGCGTTCAACGATCGAAATCGACACAAATGCCACAACTTTCCGGTGCAAAGAAAGAGAGCGAGAGTGCAAAAATATTGAGTCTGTGTGTGTGTGTGTGTGCGCTCTCATTTTCTCTCAAGTACATTACTGATAATGCAAAGCGTGTCTGCTGTTTATGCAACGTGCCAGAGTTCTGATTTATTAAAATGTTCTTTTTTATTTGGCCTGAGACAAAACAAATTGAGTTTGTCAGTCTATAGGGCAATTTCATAGTTAAATAAATATGCTATTTATTTGCTCATATTTTCATACAGTCTAAAAGTATTATCAGCAAGCCAGTTATATATGCATACATATGTACATGCATTTGTACATATAAATGTATGTATGTATATGTGTGTATGTATCTGTGTGCATCTAGTATAAATTCTGGCGAAATGTAAAAGCTTCCTAGGAGCTGGTTTGTTATTGTAAATTATATTTTATTTACACACAAAAAAATCCCGTACAAGCAACAAAAAGCTTTAGATTATTTACTACATATATGTACATACATATGTACATATAGTATACACACAAATACACATTTGTAGCTACGAAAATGGCGACAAAAGCAAACAGTCGGAAAACATATGTTGCTCAGAGCACAAACGTTGAGCGAGTGAGAGAGAAAGAGAGGGAGTAGACAAAACAGCCCACGCTCTCGAAAGCTTTTACAGGCGTCTAGTTTTGTTTACAACTCTTTGTTGTCGCTGTGTGTGTGCATGTGTGTAACACAAAGGCAACACTGCGATAAATTATAAATTCAAAACAAAATATAAAAAATAAACAGTTTTGACCTTGAGTTTGGTTAATAACTGTGCTCCCACAGCTCGTTCTCGTTCGCTCTCTCTCTCTCTCCCTTTCTCTTGCTCTCACTTAATGTGTTGATAGCGTGGCTGCTGGCCCAACAGTTTTCCTCGTATTATTGCTTTTGTTTATAATTATTGCTTATTATTTCATTATGTGTTGAAATTCTCTGCCCGCTGTGTTTACAATTTTGACCGAAATTTGTTATCATGCTGTTTAATTTTATTTCATTTAAATATGACGTCATGGGCAGCTGTTTTTATTTATTTGTTGCTGTGAATTATTTGTTGTTTTTTTGGTCACGCCTCGTAGCCAGTTCTGAACTTTAAACCCCTCACCCATAGACCCCAGCAATGTCAAAGTGCTCTTCACGTGCATCCCACGCCTCTTCTGTTGCATTCCGCTTTATTTACACATGCACAGCTTGGATTTACTTGTGTACATTGTACATACATATGTACATACATACATACATGTCTATTTATTAATTTTACTGTAGCTCTATTTATTTAATATTTTAGGCATTAAACCAGTTTGTATCTAGCGCTCGTTTGCCTCCTCTTATCATATGTTTTGCATCAGATGTTTTTTCTCGTTTTCCCTCCCCCCGAATTCCTCTGCAAACATTTCGCGTTCATTAACTTTTTCTTTTTTTTATTACTTTTGCTAGAATACTCGTCATGATAATTATACTGACATGCTCGGTATTTTCAAAGCTTTTTTTTTGTCGTGCTCTCTCCCGCTCTCTTTCTCCTCTGCACTTGCTCCATCCAAATGTTTGCTTGTTTCGGCTTGTCTTCTGTGTGTTTCTTTCTGTACAATTCCACTTAAGTTTTTAAGTATTTTTTTATTATTATTTTTTTTTTTTGGTTTTTGTTATGTTATTTGACAGCAAATTTGTAATAAATTCTATTCGTATTTTTGTCTATTCCCATTCGTAGTGTTATGTACAATTGTATGTATATAAGCGCCCGCCGTATGTTTCCTATTTATATGTACATACATACATACATATGTATGTATGTACATGTTTCTTCTCTAATACTCACTTTTGTTAATAGATGGCGCTTTGAAATACAAAACAAAATTAGTTTGGCCTTCGACGCGTTCGGTAACCTTTGACGAATATTAAACAATTTAAATGGCAACGTGCAGGGGTGGAGGGGATGGTGGTTAGGCTTGTTGAAGAGGCGGGATAGGAATAATATGTAAAGAAACCAGAGAAACAAGCATATCACTTAACTAAAGTAGAATTGTTGTTTTATTTGTGCGCCCGTTTAAGTGCCGCTTTAGATGCTACACAACGTTTGTGTGTGCGGTTGTTTGGGTTGCTGCTCAGGGTTCTCGTATGACCTTGATGAATGGGAGGTAACGTCCAGTCCACTTTGCTGTAAGCGTTTCAGCTATCAGCTGTGAAAATGTCGAGTTATCACCCAAAGTGACTGACTACATATTATAGATAAGCTTTTTGTAGACTGAGTGATATTAATTCCAAGGTCTATAAATATGTACATTCGTATGTATGTATATACACAACCCCTTACCCCTTCCTGATGACTAACAGCTGATTTCCTAATTAGTAGTAGTAGTTACACTGAATATTTCATTCGAATACCTAACGATAATTCTATCGATTAACGATATCCGGTTGATAGCAATTCATTTAATATAATATTATTTTTCTTTCATAGTGTTGATCATAAATCATTGTAATTAAAAACAAATATGGTAAAAACACTGAATATCATATTTAATTTTGTCGGAAACTAAACATGCATATTTCAAATATATCGATTACTATACCATCGATTATTATTTCAATCGTATACATTATAATATAATTAAAGCTCTCTTAATTGTTTATTATAAGTACTGAATGACTTTTAACTGAAGCTACTTAACTTTCAATAAAAGATTTCGTAATTTCATAATGCGCAGAAATATAAGATTCAGATACTAGATGCACTTTTCCCGTTCAAATTTATAACCATAAAAATCAAGCAGAAATTTCGTTTTCTTTGTAAACAAACTAATTAATATTTATAATCTACAACAACAACAACAAGAAACGAGTAGAAGGAACAATAACAAACTGTATAGTCACCTGGCCAGCGAAAGGCAAAAATCGACCAACCAAGAAATTAGCAACAATAACAACAACAACAACAACAACAACAACAACAACAACAACAACGAACCCATCGAGAAAGCAAGCAAAACAAATCATTTTGGCATAGTTGTTTTTTTATATTCTTATTTGTATTGTGTTCCCTATTTTTGTTGTTTGATTCCCTATGAGTTGATTTCTTGTTGTGTTTTTGTTTTCATTTTAAGTTCTCTTTCTATTTTTGGGTTTATTTTGTGCAAAACAAAAGTGCGAATGGTTTCTGTGGCGAATTCAAAGTGAGGAGGGAGAGAGAATTCAAAAGTTTTAGTGGAAACAACGATAAGCAGAACAACAACAACAATAACAAAAGTCAACAACAACCAGTTAAATAGTTTTTGCAAAACATTTTTTTTTTCAGATTGCCCATTCGTATTTTTCTATACCGTCCAGTTTGCGATTATCTTTTATGCATAGTTCTGCTATGACATGAAAGTTTGTTTGTTTTTTTCTTATTTAATTTTCTGTGGAGTTGTTTATTATGCAGAAGACATACATACATACTTTTTAAAAAGTCGCTTCATAAATAAAAAGAATACTTGATGCCGATCAAATTCAATAAAATATTTAGAACCGAAACTCAGTCCTAGTTCCGTGTTTACATGGCAGCTCATCAATCATAGAAGACAGCGCCCCGTCTTGGCATTATATATAGTATATACATATATATAATCGTTTTACATAACAGTTCCGGCTCAGGTTTTAGATAACAACTGCATTGGAATCTGGCATTGCAAATGGAATTAGCATAAATAGCATCGATATTTGTATATAACTGTGGAAAAGTACTAGAAATTTTATATTATATTCACAATTAAATGGTTACAATTTGTTTAAAGCCTCTTTTATTGCTTACTTAGTTTTTTATCGATTTTTGTCAACTATGAACTGTATATGTAACTTTAAATGAATAAACAAACATTTCGATATATCGATAATATTTTTTAAAGAGCTGAAACAAAGAGATAATAAAACTAATCGATTGTTTTCTTTCAAATTACATTTGTACATCAAATCAAATATAAATAATCGATAAATTACATAAACATATAGTTCATAATTTCAATTAAACTGAACTTAACTTCAAATTCAATTGTTCTTTTTTAGCTCAGACCATTCGATTCAATTCTTATACTTGAGTTTTTTTGTCAACTATGAACTGTTTAAGTAACTTTAAATGCATAAACATATATCGATAAAATATCGATAATATTTGTTAAAGAGCTGAAACAAAGAGATAATAAAACTAATCGATTGTTTTCATTCAAATTACATTTGTACATCAAATCAAATATAAATAATCGATGAATTACATAAACATATAGTTCATAGTTTCGATTAAACTGAACTTAACTTTAAATTCAATTGTTCTATTTGAGCCAAGACCATTCGATTCAATTCTTATACTTGAGTTTTGTTTGTTACAGTTCGAAATATTGTTGGGCAAAGTTTGGTTTAAGATTTTCCTGATTTCAGAGTTTCGTTATAACTGAATGCTGAGATTGTAAATGTTGTACGAGCGACTGGCAGGCCTTGAAGTCTGCTTTTAGCCATTAAAATATGCCATTAAAAACTATTTATGTTTAATTAAGTCCACACACTCTAAAGTTAAATGTTTTTCTCGCTCTCTCTCTCTCTCTCTCTCTTTTTTGTTGCAGCTACTATAAAACAAACTGCGCAGTCGCAGCGCAGCGCCTGCGCGCTAGGCGCACAACAACAACAAGAACGAGAGAAGTAGAAGGAGGTTTATATAATTATTGAGACAGTTTACGAACTCTTGGACACTTGGCAACCATGACTGAGAATCAGGTGTATCCCATGTCATCGGAGTTCTTTGACAGCGGCTCAAACAGCAGCAGCAATCCACTGAAATATGAGCTATATGCGCTGGCCACGCCCACGCTGAGCATACAGACGGGCGGCTATATAAACAGCAACAACAACAACAACAGCAACAACAGCAGCAACAACAGTAATAACAGTAACAATTCGAGTGCCATTTCGAGCAGCTATACATCGAATGTGATGCTGAGCACAACGGCAATTAGTATACCGCGCAGCAATAATCCCAATCAGAGCCATCATCATAGTCATCATCATCATCCGTATCAGTTGAGCGGCACGCCCACATTGACGCCAACGCCCACGCGACAGCAGCAGCAACATTTAAACAGTTTGCCTAGCATCGTTCAGATGCATCAGCAACAGCAGCAGCAACAGCAGCAACAGCAGCAGCAACAACATCAGCAACAGCAGCAGCAGCAGCAACAACAGCAGCAACCATTGCAGTTGGGCGAGCTTTCTGATTTTGGCCTGGATGCGTTGGATGCTGCCTCGCTATCGCCGACGCTGCTGCAGGATGTGAGCCTGAGCGCCGCCTCGCCGCTCAGCTCCTCGCACCTCTACTGCGGCAGCGGCAGCGGCAACAATCCTAATGCTATCAATTCCAGCAGCAGCAACAACTATTTCACGCCCGATTTGAGCTCATGCCTCAGCCTCAATGTGCAATCGGAGCAATCGCTGCTGGAAGTGGTCAGCGGCAGTGCTTTGCTGTATGAGATGACGCCCAATTCGAATGCCATGTGGAGCGATATAAGTAGCGCCATTATTCATACCAAAAATGAGCCATTTAATCTCGATGATGATTACATTTTTCCCAATGACAAAGCTGAAATACAAGCGGGCGAACTGGCCGATTTGAATGGCGGTGATTTCTTGGATGTCATGGGCACCATTGATGATTTGCTGCCGGCACAGAATGTTAACTATTTGCTATCTTCGCAATCGCCGGATCCGCTGCCTTTGGAACTGCTGCAGCAGCAACAGTTGCAAACGTTGCTCACACAACAACAGCAGCAGCAACAGCAGCCAACGCAGGACACCTATGAGCTGTTTCACAGTACGCCACAGAAGCCGCAGCCGTCGCAGCTCTCCTCGAGCTTCTCGCCGGGCAGTCAGGCATCGCAGTCGCCATTGACACCGCCGCCACCACCGCCACATGCGAATCGCTCGCAATATCAGATGGTCAAGTCACGCAACATGCAGGAGCTTCTCAAGAAGGGCATCACCATGTCCTCGCCACCCGAACGCAACCATTCGCTGCTCAGTCAATCCGCTGCACTCAGTCCCGGTGGCAGCAGCAGCGGCTTTGGCAGCGCCGCCAGCGGCAACAGCACCGGCATTGTCACCACTTCCAACAGCGGCACCAATCAAAGTCAGGGTCAAGTGATTATTACGGCGGCGCCCAGCAGCGTCCGCAAATCCATTGGCTATCAAACGGGCTCCATTGAGAGCTCACCGCTGTCGCGTTTATCATCGTCGGCGCCAACGCATTTGGGTCTGGAACACATTTGGATGCGACGAGAGCCGCGACAGCATTTATTATCCACCGGCTCGCTGGCCGAGGCCGAGAGCTTCTCATCGCTGAGCACCGGCAGCGTTCTATCGCCCGAAGGCATCGATTACTCCCAGGACGATGAGGACGATGCCTCCAGCGATAATAGCGATAACTACGATGATTTCAGCAGTGACAACGGTAACTGCAATTATATCAATGTTTAGTAGTGTGATTTACTAAAGATTTCTTTGTCACTCTTGTAGGCTCTGGTGATGAGGATGAGACACGCACTTCGACACCAAATCAGCTGAGCAGCAAGGGCAAGGAGCGCTTCTTCTGGCAGTACAATGTCCAGGCCAAGGGTCCCAAGGGCAAACGGCTCGTCTTCCAATCGAAGCTAGAGGATCCGCATGTGCTCAACGAGGTGTCCGATCCCGTGTTCAGTCCCACCTGTTCAGTGCGCGGCATTAAAGTGTACAAGGTAGATATATATATATATATATACATATATCACTAATTACACTAATCCACATTTTGTTGAATGATCCCCAAAAACAGCACAGTGGCAAAGCGCGCAAGGGGGATGGCAACGATTTGACGCCAAATGCGCGCAAGCTGCACAGCATTGGCAAGGAGCTGGACAAGCTAAGTCGCACCATCAACGACATGACGCCCGTTTCGGAGCTGCCCTTCAATGTGCGTCCCAAGTCGCGCAAGGAGAAAAACAAGCTGGCCTCACGCGCCTGTCGCCTGAAGAAGAAGGCCCAGCACGAAGCCAATAAGATCAAGCTCTTTGGCCTGGAAATTGAGCACAGTGAGTGGCAGTTGTTGCAACCTGTCGAAAGCATTTAGTCTTTAATCAATCTTTCACATTATTTAGAGCGTCTAATCAATGGCATTGCTGAGCTGAAACAGGCGCTGGCAGTGAAGTATCGCTCAAAGGGTCAGGGCGACGCCACCGAGGAGATGGATCTGCAAATTCAACGCATTTATACAACGGCTTCATGTGAGTGTCACATGGCATCACAAATGAGTGATTATTAATGTTTTTACTGTATATTTTTTATAGCGGGCATACGCATTGCGGGCGGCTCCACCGATTTTGTGAATAAAGTCTTGGAAAATATGCGCGGTGGTTTGCCCAATGGCGGTCTCGAGGAGCTGCGCAAATCATCATAGACCAAATATGGCAAAAACTAAAACGAACCGCCCATCAAGTTTAGATATTAAGCATAACTAGCATATAGTTACAGTCCCCGAACCGAACCTATCCCCAACAAACGATATAGCCAACTAACCAAACAATCAATTTTCAAAATGTTCTGCTTGAGTGCGTGACAGTTGTGAATGATCACAAGGAATGAGAATGAAAGCGTGTGTGAGAGAGAAATAGTTGTAACTGTGATTTAGAAGTTTGGCGTAGCATGCAACATGTGCAAAACTTATTTAGCCAGCACCAAAAGAAAAAAAATTCAAACCAAACATAAATTCCCTGGAGCAGCAAGCAAAACAATTATGAAACGAAAAACAAAGTGTTAAAAAAGAGGCAACCACAAGTTAAAATAAAAAGAAAACAAAAATACTATGAAATTTGTTTAGCTACTAAGAAATGTGAGGAACGAAACGAAAGAATTGAAAGAAGTAATATGCAGGAAATGAGTTGAAAGTGTGCGTCTAGGATTTAGCTACCAGTTTTACCTGTTTACGACATAAGTTTTGATTTGATTTGAATTGCGAAACTATATTAGGCTACACAGTAACAAACAAACATATACATAATATATACAAACATATATACACATATATATATATACACATATATATACAACTGCGATTTATTTGTTTAAGTTTTGATGCTATAAAAACGATGTATAAATTGGTTCAATGTTTAGAACTAAGTTTTTTATATATTAACTCGCTACAATGGAGAGCTTTTACTTTTACTTTTATATACATACATACATATATACTACATATAACAATTATGTTCATTATGTTTGTTGGCCCCACCCGCCCCCACATACAATTTTTTGGTCATAGGTTGTCAGTTTTTAAGTTTCTGTTTGCGCCTAAGAAAAAAATATTTTGTTTAACTGAAAGCTACATGCATAAATAATGTTTAATGTTGCATGTCTTATATTACATATATAATTATAATCATTTAATCTTTAAATCTGTATAGATCTATATAATCATATATATATATATGCGTGGTGATATAATTTTAATTTTCTTTGTATGCTTTGATTTTGTTGATGTAAAATCTTTGGCTGATTCAAATGCTTTTTAGGTTTTACATACGTAATTACTTTTAAGTTTTTAAATAATAACCATATCCTTTACGTTTCGCATATGAATTACCTTCAATATAAACCATAATTTATTAACTTTAGGCACACATACAATTGCAAAACTTAAATTACATTCAGTTCATAAATTTAGTTGCGGGTTGCTCCTTGAAGTGCATACGAAATAAGTTTCAAATACAAAAACACCAAAAAAAACCAAAAAACAAAACAAACTTAACACCCTTTGAGTTTTATTATGTTCATTCTATGATTTTTCGACACATTTTTGATTGTTTTCTTTTGTTTTTTTTTTTTAAGAACGTTTTGCTTTGCCTCGATGCTAATTTTGTGATATTTGTATTGAGAATTTTATGTAGATATTCGTTTTTTTTTGTTGGCGGGTGGAATTTTTTTATTTTGGGTTCTTTTTGTCTAGCCTTATAACTGCTATTTGTTACGCAACAAGTTGTGTTCAGTTGATATCAAAAAAGGAAAGAAGGAATACCATTCAAAACATTCTAAAGGCATCAGGTCTTGGATTTATTTAATTTGTGTATCGTTTTCGTTAAATTTCTTTGGTAAATGTGAACGAAAATACAAATACAAAATACAAAGTGATTCAAGTTAAAAACTTAGAGCTTAGGCACTCGTAACACCCACTTGAGTTGAGCACGTGACGAAACAAATTGTAGTTGTTAGTTTAGGCTTACAAAAAAAAAAACAAAAAAAAAAATTAAGAAACAAGTAAACCATATATGGAACTTATATACTTATATATATTAAATGTAAACAATTTACAATTGGCCATCAGTTTTGTTTAGGGTTTTCAAATTCATGTTTTAGGAGCTTCAAATCCATAAGTGATATGAATACGAATTCAAAATTACAATTACGAATAATAAAACACTACACATACACACACACACACACACACAAAGTACAAGCGCAAGCAAAGCGACTAAAAATGTTTTGGAATGTAATACCTGCTATATATGTATATTATATAGTGTACAGATACATATATAGAACAGAGTTGCTTAGGTTTAGGGTTGTCTTTGTCCAATTGCAAATATGCAAATGGAGCGAGAGACGGCATTGAAGTAAGCACGACAGTTCCTCAGTGTTTAATATGTGTAAAGAGCATAATAAATATTATATACATACATACTTACATACATATAAATACCATATAATTTGTAATTATATTGAGAACGAGAACGAATACGAATACAAAATATACATGCAAACATAAATGTTATGGCTATGTATTGTAAATGTGTGCTTTAAATAAATGTGCTTCATATTTACTTTTTTATATGTCGATAACAATATCGTAATCGTAAAATACCTAAACAAAGGATTAACTACTACCTCAATGTTGAATACAAGTTTCATATTCGGTAAATACTTAGGATCAAAAATGATATATACACATACATATATATGTTGTAAGTTTGTGTACAGTTACGTACAGCATAAATAACGATCGAAAATATGTATTTAGAATGAAACAACAAATTACTGTGGGAACTAATAACATACATACATAACATACATACATACATATATACAAAAAGAGCCTGATTCATATTCATGTGTCCATTTAAAGCATACAATACGTATTTTCGAATTAATTAGGCATTAGCTATGGTAAACAATAAACGCAAATAAATTAGAGATCTTCGTCTTGAGTCGAAGCACTGATCATCTTGCAGTTCTGTTTCCGAGTCCAACTATCGAGTTAAACAGTTCTTCAGACTGCCTGCCTGCAAGGTTATCAGATAACCAAACAAATTTTATGTGGTGTCCAACAACTATTGCAACAAATTGATAAACAATTATGAATATACAATATATGCATATATAATAACTTATATACTAAACCAAATAAGTTTAAAGGAACTGTGTTGAAAATTTCAAATTGTACATGCCTTGAGGCAAAACAAAACAAAACAAAACAAAACTAAACAAAACATAATTATTATGTATAAAAATAAAAGGAACAGCGAAACATATACATTTAAACTACAAAACGTAGAGCACACAAACACAAACACACACATAACATTTATTCATGTCAACAAAAAGAAATACAATATGTCTATATATTACAATACATACAAAATTTCAATATGAGAATAAATGGCGACAGCAACAAAAAACAAAACAATATTGTTTGGCAGGTGTGGGTCCTACAAAAAAATGTGGAACGCTTCACGATTTTGCGTGTCATCCTTGCGCAGGGGCCATGCTAATCTTCTCTGTATCGTTCCAATTTTAGTATATGTTCTGCCGAAGCAAGAACGAGTTTGGTCTAAAAAACCCACTATATAAATGCATTAGTAGCTGAATAAGCTGTTGGGAATCATAAGCGCATGAGAGAAAATACAAAAGCGCCATCTGTTGTTCGTTGTACATTTTGCAGAGGGTATTATAATTTTGGCCAGAAGTTTGCAACGCATAGAAAGAAACGATAGGTCGTAAAGTTTTGTTTTGTAAGACAGCTATTCCAAACTCAACCATTATAGGTGTTAGCATTATTTAGGTACGCTCACAAAATTTTAATAAAATCGGACCATTTTATCTTATAGCTGCCATAGAAACAATCTATTGAAAAATAAGTCGTATGAACAACTTTTTTGTTTCTCAAATTATCTTAATCAAACTTAGTAATTGCAAGTTTTATTTTATATAGATTGATTGAATTTGGTCTAAATCGGTTGACTTTAACTTATAGCTGTCATAGGAACAATCGGTCTGAAATATTGATATTGAAGGTAGCCTTACTTTCTCGTTATTATTTCCACTAGTTGATTCACACAGACGCAAGCGCCTGGTTTAAAGGGAATATGTGGTTTCACAAAGGGTACATTTGGCCAAAGTTTGGGACACAGGGATATTGGGCCCAGCCACCTCATCCTCACCTAATAAGTCAATTGAAATTGTAAACTACAACTTTGGTTAGAAAATTGTATAAATGTTATTGGTATTATTAATTGCTATTTAGCGCTGTAGTAATTATTTTCGTAACACTTACTCACTTGAAGTTCTCAGATAAGGAATAGAAGAATAATAGGAAGAAAGTAGCATAATTTATTATGTGGAAAAGGTTATTATAATTAGAGCATTAGATCCGAAAAGGTTTATGGACAGCATTGTTATTATTACAGGCTCGAAGAGAAAGCGGGAGAAAGTTTCTAGTACTTCTGATCGGCATAGAAAAACTAATTTGGCTAATTAATTCGGACGAATCAATTTCCCCGTTAATTAGTTTGTGTAAAAAGATTACACCAAGCACGGTTCTACGATCAGAAAGAGAGGGAAGATTTATTAGTAAGTACGGTAAGAATCAAGCGAGTACTAGGTTTCCACGTGAAGAATCGGAGGGCAAAGAGTAGAAATTGAACATCCCAGACTTCAAACTTCCACAACTTTGTCAAATCTGAACCGATTGTCAATCCCGAGGCCATTTTGATCATTATTCGGCATCTAGTTTAATTCTACATTTCAAATTTATGAATTTTTGAAAAAATAAAATTTTGGATTTTTTTGGCGAAAAAAGCAGAACAAATTTAGATTTTTCAAAATATAGAATCTTGAAATATGTCACTACGAGTACTTCTTATGTCTCAAATATGAAGTCTTTAGCTCTAATAGATAGTCTATAGTAGGGTCCTACAAAAAAATGTGGAACGCTTCACGATTTTGCGTGTCATCCTTGCGCAGGGGCCATGCTAATCTTCTCTGTATCGTTCCAATTTTAGTATATGTTCTGCCGAAGCAAGAACGAATGTGGTTTAACAAAGCGATTATATAAAGGTCGAGGAAGCTGAATAAGCTGTTGGGAATCATAAGCAATTGCGAGAAAATTCAAAAGCGCCATCTGTTGTTTGGTTTTTGCAAAGGTTTTCCGATTACCAGCTAGCCATTGATTGCAGCTGTGAATTGCTTGCGGCCAATGCGGCGGCCAATAAAGCTGAAGGTCGGCCGCATCATTATTTTGTGATTCCGAATTCTCGAACCACTCACCACGCATGGTGAGTGCTGGCTGAGACACACCACTTGGTGCGAGACTTAGCTAAGTGCGCTCTGCGTACACAACAGTTGAGCGCTTGCAAAACGGAATAGAGATACGATAAATACGAAGTATAATGTAATCAGTTAAAATAATCAATCAATTCACAGTTGTTCAATAAAATTTAATAAATTAAATTATTGGAGCTAATGTGGATTTGGCAGCTATCTTTGTTTTCTCAAATCTGTTTTTTAATTGCCCGATACAGCCCGTGTCTCGATTACTATTCGCAATCTGAAATATTGCGAGTGGTGCGCTCTCTGGGGGCGCAGAATGCATGCAGTAAAGCTTAAAAGCTTTAAAGATCCCAAGCTAAATTGCATCTATCTAAACGAATTATTGAGTGCCAGTCCAGTCATCGTGAGAAGCTTCAATCGAAAAAACTATTATTTTTGTTAGCGTTAAATAGTTTTACGAGATTTGCACCCTGACAAGTGACAAATTTAATATATAGTTTGTTGTATTTAATTCAGTGTGATTAACTTAGTTCTGCAGTAATTAATAATTACAATTTTATTTTACGGGTAATTTTCATACAAACTATTAATTTACACATAAGCATATTTTGTGCATATTTCTTAGCGTCAAAAATACTTAATATTCCAGGGACCGGAATGGGTATATTCTACTTTTATGTAATAATTATTTTCGTTCCCTGGAATATTAAAAGTGTACACTGACTTATTAACTTACGCGATAAAATATTTCCGTTCTACTATGATTTCGCTTAAGCTATGTACATAAAACTCAATAAAGAATGTTCGCCCAAACACATGAGCTTATTATAGTACATATATATTTATTTACTTTCGACCCGATAAACATGTTTCGCTATACACTGATAAACATATATGTTTCGTTGTTTACTTCAAATTTAGAATCAACATTTCAGGCTACCCTACTTGGTACGATCTTTTATTATTACAAAAATAATGACTCATAAAAGTATATTGGATATGCCTGCTGAGATTCTGCTTACTATTCTTGATCAAGTTAAATTGAGATGTGATGAAAGTAATACATCCGATGCTTTAAAGTACAAGGACATCATCAATATTGCAGAAGCTTGCAACGAATTATACAAAGTAGTTTCCAAATGGTACAAAGTAATAGAGAAGAATGCTGGCATTGATTTACTTCGTTACAACCTATCTGAGCGGATTGAAGTAGATCTCGATCAAGAAATTAATTGGAACATGTGGATTGAAGCAATAAAGAATAATAAAAATGTAGAGTACATATTTTTAAAAAACAGCAAAAAGAAAGAAATTACGTATGATAATGATCGTTCGTTTTTGGACAATTTTAAAGGACTTATTTTGGCTTTGCAGGATAAGCCAACGTTAAAAAATCTAAGACTAAAAGTTAGAGGTAAGTAAACATATATTTCAATCCACTTGTATTTATAATGTAAGACTTACATGAGCTCACTCCGTTATTCTTGAGTGTCCTCGGTGACACTTGCAAAGTTATAAAACAACACTGGGTAAAAAAATGCAAACTTATCATGTCTGACATACTAACATTGTAAATTATCATAACGTAGTTAAACATAAAGCATCATCTGCCACAAACAAATTCCAGAATATTACTTAATATATTAAAAAACTCACCAAATTAATTTACATACATGCAATTTTTAACAATACCCGAAGTCATTTTGTGTACCCATAATCAAAATTTGTTGTTAAAATGGACTTATAGAATAAAAGTAACGAATTTTATGTTCTACTTAATTGGAATTGAAAAAGTTCGAGTTGAAGAATTTCGACTAATAATATTTAATTTGAAATTTTCTTTCAAAGATTACTCTGTGCACAATTTACATCACCTTAAACATCTGGAAACACTTTATTTGGATGTAGAAATCAATATCGAAGATTTAATTGCTTGTCTCAAGTCCAACCAGAACTTAAATGTACTAAATATTCGTAATACATTACTTTACGAAGAACTGTCACGTATTGTTCCATATTGCAACAATATAACAACATTCAAGTTTCTACCGGGTGAAGAAGTTGACGCTGACGATTATATACCACTTGCAAAAATGCCCAAATTAAATGAGCTTAGGATTCGGAAAAAATGGAGCGGCTCGCTTAAGAATTTTTTTAAAACACTCGCCGCGTCGGGATCAAGAACTCTTAGTTGCTTGGTTGTAAAAAGTACCATGTCTTGTGAGGAGTTTAAAGAACTTGCAAATATCAAATCTTTGACATACCTTAATTGCAGCTTAAGCGATTCAGAAAGCTTTCAATATTTGCCGCAATTAAATAAACTTCAATATTTACACATTTCTACTTCTTGTAATTTCAACGATATACCAATCGAAGTTTTGGATTTCTCAATGAAATGCGTGAGCTTCGACATTTGTGTTGCATACGATATCTCAACATTAACGATTGAAAAAAAGTTTAACGTGATAAGCATTGTCGGAGAGCATGAATCTATAAATTACGATACAAAATATGATGAAATTCAGTTCAACAATCTAAAAGAAAATGTGAGAAATATTTATGACTTGATAAAAAGGATGTAATGTTTTCTTCAGCAACATAACAAAAATATGTACACATCTAAAAAAAAAATTATAAATAAAATAAATAACAAAGGATACTCAATAGAATGTCAAATGAAAACCAGTAAAAGAAATTGTTTGTTTTTGTTATACAAATAATATAATATGTATTAACTACCACCACATTTATATTATTTTGTTTTTATACGATTTGTTTATTTTAAGTGAGGCGAATAAATAATAATTAATTATGAAAAATGCATTAGTTAAAGTTGAAAACACAAGTGGTTCGCTTTATTTGACTACAATGGAAAATAAATATTCAGAGGCACGACTAATAGAGTTTTGTGTCTAGTGTTGAAAGACCAACCTGTGTTGTTTTATGGACATTATAAATACATTATTTTATACACATAACACAAATACAAAAAACGTGTTACAACATTCAGTTGATTGTGCTGTCTGAGATTCTGGAAGGACATGCCACTCCACTGCAAACACTGCTTCACTCGTGCTTCAGCTCGGGCTGTAGATCGAACCAGGATTTCAGACCAGCGGGCGTGGTAATCTCGCTGTCGTCCAATGGTACTTTCAGCTGCAAAGAAGAGAACATAAATGGAATAAATATAACTCCTCCGAGAACTATAGACTTTATATTTGGAATATAAGTTATCTATACCCTTATAAAATAAAATGAATCTATTTAATCCTGTTTATAAAATATTGATAACTTTGAATACCACTAAGGTTTTTTGGACAAAACTTGAGTGAGAGATATAACAGATATTTGACTTTTAGGATACCTCTCCCTGTATTCCTAAAATTGGAAACACGTATTTTTGACGGTATGTTCTTGATATATATAAAATGGGTTACAAAAAAATGTGGAACGCTTCACGATTTTGCGTGTCATCCTTGCGCAGGGGCCATGCTAATCTTCTCTGTATCGTTCCAATTTTAGTATATGTTCTGCCGAAGCAAGAACGGAAACTAACCACGAAAGCAACCTATTTATATGGCAATGGTGACGAACTGCTACTTGGGAATTATAAGCGAAAATCTGCCAGGTAGTCAAGGCGCTAACGGTGGTTGATTTTTGCCAGCTATCAGTGTTGCCTTTAACAGTGGGCAATAAGGGTGTTTTGAAGATGTGAAAAAGCATCTCCGATGTCCAATTCCCGGCTAGCGTTTTTTTGGGAATAACTTGAACTTGAAAATAACTCCCCCTGTATTCCTTATTGTTGTTGCTCAAATGTTGGCAAGAGTTCCTGCTACTCACCATGCCAATGATGGGACTGCCACTGGAAAGGAAACCCTTCTGAGTGCAGACCGTAACCTCGAGCTCCGTATGCCTGAGCTCGGCAATCGAGATGAGGTACTCAAAGGATGCATCGTAGACGGGATTGCAATTGTCCTTTATGGTGCTCGTCTTGCGCTTGGACTCCTTGCTGCGTCCGGGCAGTAAATGCAGCTTGACATATGGATCTGGTATGCTGCTGGGATCCCGCAACGGTATATTCATAATCTTATGTATGGTCACATCCAGCTTCTGCCGCTGTGCCGAGTACGTTATCGACAGCTGTATGCGACCCAGTCCATGCTCACCAGCCGTTGAGATCGTCTCGGGCATGCGATGTGTCAGCATCGAGCTGACCACCTCGTTAATCGGTTTCTCCAGCGATGCGGATGCTGAGATTACGGGACTGGCGGACACCGCCTCCTCGCTAATCGGTGACTCTGCGGAGAGGCGTTTGTTCTTCGCCTGATCGTCCTATGTGGCAAAATGGAATGGTGTTTACAATCAGGCAACAGAAGTTTGCAACGCATAGAAGGAAACATTTTCGACCTCATAAAGTATATATATTCTTGATCAGGACGACAAGACGAGTCGATATACCTTTGGCCGTCTGTCCGTCCGTCCGTCTGTTTCATCGCAAAAAAGTCTGTCAATTTTGAAGCTATCTTGATGAAACTTTGTAGAGATTCTTATTTCTGCTGCGCGCAGATAATACGTTAGAATCAGCTGGATCTGACTACAAAAGCATATAGCTGCCATAGGAACGATCGGTCGAAAATGTTGTTTTTTGAGATAACTCGACCAAACTTACCAAATATAAGTTTTAGTACCATTTAAGCATGCTAACAAAATTTCATTAAAATCGGAACACTTTATCTTAAAGCTGATATAGGAACAATCTGTTGAAAAATGAGTCGTTGTATGAACAACTTTTTTGTTTCTCAAACTATCTTAACTAAACTCAGCAATTGCAAGTTTTCTTATATTTTATATAGATTGATTGAATTTGGTTAAAATCGGACGACTTTATCTTATAGCTGTCATAGGAACAATAGGTCTGAGAATTGCAAGGCTTTAGAATTTTAAAAGTATATCAGATTTATATAATATTTTTCAATAGTTACCTTGGATACCTGAGGGGCCAGCAGCGGGACGTCGGGTGTCTTTACGGATGTGCTGCGCTGTAGTGCTGCCACCTGCTCCAAAGCATCGGATTCGTTGTCAATCTCACCAGCCCTTAGAATGCGCAGAGATAACGACATATACAGTTTCGATTCGGGTCCAGACTTTTGCAGCTGAAACGGCTGCTGTATGACCTCCATGTTGAACTGCTTAAGCAGGGTGCTGAGTGTGTATGTATATTGGCCTATATCGTTGCCGGTCTTCTGGTCGTAGATCTTAATGTTGAGGCACTCGTTGTCCGGATTGGTCACCAGAAATGTGAATCCCTGCTCCCAAACCGGCGAGTCATCGCGCAGAATCATTGCCGTCTGTTTTTTCTGCTTATTAACGCTGCACACCAGATACGGATCGGGTTTGGAGTTGGAACGTGCTTGCTGTAAAACATAAATGTTTAAAGTCTCCGCTTGATAGCTAATGATAGCCAGGTGAACGATGTACCTTCAGATGCCTGGCCGAGTCAATGAAAACGCTGAGCACCGCGGAGCTCATTGTTGTCACCCGCAACAGTTGTGTTTCCAGCAATATCTGTTGCAGATCATTGGGATCGGCGGTAAGTTTATACCATTGCAGGCGCACATGCAGATCACCATGCTTGGCGTCCTCAAGAGTAAGCCACTGTGGAAGCATAGAGAGCATTATTTAATCTCAGTTTAACTAATATATGTACATATATGTTGTGCTGTTAAAACCGTTTAGAGGGAAATTAAATTGAATTGGACATGATTATTTTTGCGGCGGATTTTCCGTAATTGGTGGAACATGTCGCAAATTATATTTTGTAAGTTTCACGTATTTTTTTAATGGAACTACAAACATACACTCCAGTGTATGAATACCAAGTGCGAATCCGAATGGTTGAAAAATATATATAAACAAGTAAGAGTGCTCTAGTCGAGAGTGCTCGACTAGGATGTACCCTGAAACCAGGTCTAAAATTTGTATACAAATTTTGTCCTATAGGACATAAAGATGTCATATAAGTGTGAGACTGTATGAGGTCATACCTCTTAAAACACGTATTTTTCTGGGAGTTCGGGGGAACGATATCTAAAAAGTCAAATATTCTTTACTTCTGTATGCTTTTCGAAAATACACATATAAATTGTTGTGCCTCTAGCTCTTATGTCTGGAATCTAAATGTATCGATAACTTTTGATCTGAAAGAGCTATAGATCACATGGAATAAACTTTTATTGACGCGGCCATACGAGAAGTCTAGCTCTTGTAGTCTGAGAAACGAGAGTTCATACAGACGGACAGACTGACAGACAGGGGTCAGAGATGCTTCCTTATACCTGTTACATACTTTTGCACAACTTCATGATACCCTTTTTTATAATTTTTAATGGGTCCAGGGTAAAAAAAAAACGATTTCACGCATTTTCCACAAGCGGGAGTGATTTATACTTAAGTGTTTGATAATAGGTTTAAGTGGAAGGTTTTATTTTAAGCGTTGATTGGTAATTACCAATTTGTCAGTCAGTCAGTCAGTCAGCCAATGAGCTTTATACATATATGTAGCTATAGCAAATGAATATTTAGTACTTACAGTATCCAAAACGCCCTTCTTGATCACGCTGGATATATCAATAGACGCTCTGTAGATTACGGCAATGAAAATAAAATATATAATTAGCATGATGTAATTATAAATGAAGTCAGTGCTAAATTATTGTTTAGTGTTTTAAGCGGGTCTCGGGCCAAAAGTGGAGCATTGTTAGAAATTGAGTACTGTGGGTTCAGTTGATAAAGTATTGTATTGGGAGTGTGTGTTTTGTTGTTGTTGTTGTTCGTATACTCATTGATACTCATAGATGTGAAAGCGATGGCCTAACCTGCCGAGCGACTCGTCATCACTTGTACGGTCCCAATCAAAGAGCCTAAGGACGAGTATGGCGCGTTGTGAGACCTCAACCACAGCCTTATCCGTTCAGGCAACAATAATACGGTAATATGGAAGACATTGTATTAATACTGTTAGTTTTCAGTGGGCTTGGCAGCACTACGGATTGTATGTTACAGTGTACAGAGTACAGTGTACACTGGCCATTAGTCAAAGTCAAATAATCTACATCAACTACGCTACAGGGCATGCAAAGTGTTCAGTACAGGGTGCTCCAAATGTTTATGTGTGTGTGTGTGTGTGTGTGTATTTCATCGCATGCTAAGTTAGTATCTTAAGTATTATGAAGTACTTGGAATTAGTGTTAAGCGGTCAGTGTTTTGTTGGGTTAACAGCTTGTCTACAATACAATCGTGTCATGAAAGCGATTTCAATTTGGTTTCTGATGTGAGTTTAGAAACAGTCATGGGATACTGGTTAGTATATGAGGTTAAGCAGTCATTACATTGGCAAATAAAGAGGAGGTATAGTTATGGGAAAGGTCCTCTGAAACTCTAACGGACTCGATTCTCACTAAATAAAACACATCATAATCAAAACTATTCTCCACAGTATTCCTGGCAAATTTGTTATGTCACACGATTGTCAAAAGCTTTCGATTTCTCGTGTTGTTCAAAAAAGGTGATTACATTTCCTTTCCTTTCGGAAAAAGTTTTTTATTTTTATGTTTTTATTGATTTTTCTTATTGTCCAAATATGACAGATATTTACTATTTTGAAAATTGAAATAAAACTTTTGAGATCTTTGACAGAAAGCTAAAACAGATAGATTAATATGATAATTCTTCAAGTTAAAATTTTTGTAACTGCGAATCGTTTGATTGGGGTCCACAAATATTGAAATTATCAATGTTGGTTGTAACTTTTGATCATGCTGGTAAAATACCTTACAAGCAACATTAATGAAATTCACAGTTGATATGTCAAATTTCAGTCAATTGTCTGATTGTTAGTGAATACTGTTAAGTACTTAGTTAGTTAAGAGAGAGGCACAATTCGGGAGCAACATGAAACATAACTGGAACTCAAAAAGCAATTAAAGGAGTTATATAACAATGCAGTCTCATGCCGCAATACAACCTGCCCAATACATCATCGGCTCGTACGCCTGGCATACTTTGATCATAGTCCCACAAAGAAAAACCAACCAAGTGGTTGATGGTGGTAAAAATACACGCCTAGAAAAACAAGTGGGTGTCGTAAGAGAGAGATAGATAGAGAGAGAGAGAAAGAGAGATACAAATATAAAGAAACATTGAAGTAGAACAGTGGATAAACTTGGAACATATACTCTAATTGGTAGATAGATAGAGCTAGGCATGCATTAGTACAAACAGGTAACCAACATAGATATTACGAGTATTACTCACATATATAGCTGAATTTTGGAGGGGAGGGACTGGGAAATGCTAGGGATAGCATTACTTGAGCTCGCGACGTAAACCAACCCAGAACCAGAGGAGTTGTAAGTAAATGGATGATAGCTTACCTGCCGAGGCTCTCGTCTTTTTTGGAATCATCCGAGTCCTTCACTAGTATGTCGACCCATTGACCCATTTGAATAAAAACTGGCGCCTAGTGGCAGACGCGAGACGCACAAACAAAATACGAGTACATAATGTCAAGAAATATGCATGGAAATCAAAAATGGAAAATGGAAAATGGAAAATAGAAAACAAACTCTACGGCATAAAATATAAACGATCAATTCAATTGGCATTGTGTGTCTCTGTGTGTGTGTTTCTGTGAGTGTTTATGTGTGTGTGAGTTTTGTAGCATGCAGCAATCGATTGGCAAAACGGCAAGAACAGACTACAAAAAGCAACGCCGTGTCTGCTGTTTCATAGCAGCGAGCATACGCACCTCACACCAAAAGTCCCACTTGGGATTCACATTGTTATCGATAATCTGTGTCCTGAACTCCTGGGCGCCCACATTGACAATCGCATATGGATCCGATTTACCCTTGCCCAGCATACTGATGTCCTTCTTCATCAGATTCTTTGCCTCCACGACATGAATGCGCAACAGGCCCTGCAAATATAAATAGTAATTAAATAAATTAAGGTAGCACAGTTATAATCCCTTTTACAGGCAGTTGAGATGATTTGCATACAACAGAGACCCACCTCTGGTTCGGGCATTTTGAGGGCCACCGCAGATACCTCCTCGCTCAGCGATATTGGCAGCTTGTTGGGCAGCACCATCACATTGCCAATCTGTTCGACAATGATGCGACGCAGCAGATCCGATAGTCCGGGCATGTCCATAAAATCAATCACGCCCACCAGATTGAAATCAATATTCGGATTGTTGAGGAAGAATATCTGCAGTCCACCCACCAGCGGCATGGAGCGTATCAGCGGCTTCATCACAACGCGCACCCAGCCGTGTATCTGGAAGTCCTTGATGCCACCCTTCATGCCACCCAAATAGAAGTTAATGTCACAGTCGCTGGCATAGAACAAGTCCAGGTCCATTATTATCTCATTGCGGTCCACGTTCTTATCGTAGATCTTCACGCCGCCAATCCGCGGCGGAATCGTGCCCAATATGATCCGATCGAATCGAAAGCCGTTCATCTTGTACTGCGACAGGGCCAGTGCCACATTTGGCTCAATCGTCTCTTTGACCAGGGTGCGGGCAAAGTGGTTGGCATTGGGCCACACCTGCTTCAGTATCTAATTTGCAAACATGAATAAAGTGTTTAGTTTCGATGATATAGCAAAGTATTTAATAGTTAGTTAGGAATAAACTTATATATATTTTGTATATGATAAAAACCAATTGGATATTGAAAACAATCTAAATTAGGTAATGTTCTGGGTTTTGGATGGCTATGACAAGGCATTTTCTATGGATTTGTCATGTTTGAAGTGTTACTCTATTCATAAATTTTGACACAATACAGAACTCCTATTTATGGGATACAAATCGATCAAAAAAAAGAATTTTTCAGTTTCCAATTTTCTTATATCCATTTATGTAAGATTCAATTCTATAAATTGGGATTGTTATTTTTGATGAGATCAAGTCGTGAAATAGTAGTATGAGGATTTTAAAATTGTATCTAACAAAATTGTTTATCCCTAAAAAAGTTATTAATTATTTTATGATAAGTTCGATTCTTATTTTGTAAAAAATATGTTTAATTGAAAACGGTACATTGAACAAATTCAATTCAAATTTTTTCACTTTATTTTCATATTTTTATTCTTTTCACTAATTTTTCATTCACTGCTCATTATTAAATTATTAATAATAAATAAATAAATTAATATTCTGAAAAAAAATTAAATTTTTTTACTATTAATTAATTCTGAAAATCGGAATTAGAAGTTCAGGCACAGCATTTACAACGAATTTGATGTACTTACAATAATTATTAGACGCTTACCTTATTCAACCACTCGGCTCGTTCCACATCGGGAAAATAGACCCAGGCGGGCAGCTCATCGATGCGGGCCAGAATCACATCCTTCTCCGAGGCCAGGGCCGATGCTTTGGCAATGTCGCGCCTCTTCGCCGATGTTTTCGCCAGCTGATCGCGGGCCACGGACAAGATGACGGGGGTTATTAGCCAGGCGACCGACCAGCCCATATAGCCGACCAGATAGATGGAGCCCACGATGGCCACCTTCTTGGCCACCGAGTAGAACACGGAGAAGATGCTATCCTCACTGCTGCTGCCGGACTTGGCAACAGTCGTGTTGCCATTTGCAACTGCTGCTGCTGCTGCTGCTGTTGGTGTTGCTGTTGCTGTCGCTGTTGCTGGGGGCGTGGCAACAGTGGCGGTTACGGACGTGGTTTCACTCATTTTGGGCGGCTGTGCCAGCTGCACAATTGGCTCCTCCTGCTCCGGATCCGGCGGCACAATAAAATCAGCCAAGGGCACACTCGACTCAGCCGTGCTCTTATCGCTGCAAATAGTATGTGCAAAAACAACAAAATTATTATTATAATACAAATTATAGCTTTAATGCAGGCAGCTGATTCATTAGCACAGCCGGCATGCTGATGATGTCATTTCGAGATGCCGCACAGCTTTATGGAGAAGGCACTAAAACTCGTGCCGGCTTCATCTATTTTTACAACTTATATTCAATTTGCCGTTTTGTGTTTACCTGCCGGGTAATTTCTATTATATGGCCACACATTACTCATACGTCGCGTGGGCCAAACAAATTGACACAGTTTCATGGCGCTTTCAACTCGCAAAGTGACAACAACAACAAACACCTGTTGAGCTCATTGCCAGTTGGCTACTACGATTAACTTCAAGCGAGTATTTGAATTTCACATGCCTGTAAAACATTCTGAACAAATGAGCTGCGCCGCAAATTTGAATGCTGTGAAAAGTGTATTATAATAATACTTAAATTTTGTACAGGGCTTTTAAACTTTTCTACTTAAAAGTATTTTTAAACTGAAGACAATTAATCAAAAACAGGTTTAATATATAACTAAATCATTAGACCGATAGAATTTCTATCACAAGTGCTAAGCCTAGATAAACTTGAGAATAATTGAAAAATCGTAATGGGAGAAATTAAACTTCCTTTTCGGCTCATCTATAATTTAAATCACTTGGGTACATTTACAAAACTTCTGTTCGCCTTGTGTTTCGACTTTTCCACGGAAAAAGTGTTGTAGCTTTTCTGTTCATGTCATGTATTTACGTTTTATAGCTGGCCACGCCCACAGGCGTTGCCTTCAGTGGGCTAATTTGGTATATTTGGCTTAAACATTTATGGACGCAGCACAACGTTTGCAATTGTCGCAACTTTTTTAAGCCATTTTTTTTTTGGGGTGGGGGGCACCCTTTTTATAAAATTGAATACAGCATTTGTCCTAACGATTGAACAATGAGCTGAGTTTTTATGGGTTGTGAAACGAAACAGCCCTCAATACTTGTAACGGTAGCTAGGCGTCGTCAAAGCTTCGTTTGCAAAGCTCGGCTAATTTCGTATATTTCTGAGCTGTTCCGCATTTCGCTCTCAAGTGGCTCAAGTGGTGCGACATTTGTCATGGGGGACCCGGGGGGGCATGTGGCAATTTATTTGGGTCTCTGGGCACCTGTTGAATGAAAACAACCAAAAGAGAGAGAGAGAGAGAGAGAGAGAAAGAGAGACAGGCTAGCAGCGGGAGAGAGACTGAGAAGAGGGTAGGAGGTGGGAGGTGGGAAGGGGGCGGGTGTGGCTTAATTCCGACATTACTTTTACTGTCTACCTCCAAAAAGCTGCTCAAATTGGCATCCCATTGCCAAGAACTTGAACTCGCCTAACAACTTTTCGCATACAAATTTGTTATTTGTTTTGCTGCTTCTTCTCGCTCTTGCTCTCCATCTCTTTCTCACTCTACAATTGGTTTGGCGTTTTTATAGGATGACGTCGTCGTCGGATTGGCGTTGTTTTTTTATACATTTATTCTATATTATATAGGGGCGACACGTTGGCCATGTGCTCAGTTTTAATAGAAGAAATAAATAAATAAATCAAATAATAATATTTAATAGTTGCATCACCTCGGCATTGTTGTTGCTCTTCGCTTTGCTTCTTAGTGTTGCAATTGTTTAAGTGGAATTTGTGTGAGAGCTAAAAAATAAAACATAAAATTAAATCGATTATATCAATGATGTTAAACATTTCTTTAATATAGAATATTGCGAAAAATCATTAAGAAATAAATTGAATATTAAAATAAACATAAAAATATAATACATATTACCTATAATAATTATTAATACATATTAATAATTTAATGCAAGGAATAATGAAATATACAACTATGTACACATTACTTAAAAATAATAGTTTGACTCATCTCTGAAAATGCTGTGTACATGATTCAAACGCTATTAGAACTATGAGTATGAAAACCATTTATTTGCATCCACTTTTCTCACTATTTGGATATGTTGTGTGGCTTTATATTACGCATATTTTCAGTTCTTGAAAGCCCCCATATAAGCTATTTCTGATTTTATTTTCAAATTGCTTATCTGCAGAAACGGAAAAGAATTATTTCACAGTAATGCAATCTGTTAATAAATATGTATTTCTATATGCATATCTTAAGTCTGTATAAATGAGCACGTACTAAATTGTCTGTCATTTGAAATACACAAAAATCCCACACACACACACACATGCATATAAACTCAAATTTTTCACACACTAGCAAATGTAGGCGAGTGTTTAAAATTCTTCTGTGCCGTGGCATAGAGTATATACAAACTTGCCAATATGGAATACAATTTGTATATTTTTATCAAGTTCTATTTTCCATTCGTTCTTCAAACAACAAAAACAACAACAAGGTAAACAAATCGCATTTGTTGAATGTGTTTTGAAAACCTGATTCTGATTACGCATCAAGCAACAACAAAAACAAAAACAATAACAATTACAAAAATATATTACGCACCCAAACAAATGTATATAAACTTTATACAAATTTTATTGTAGTTGTAAATTTTTTTTTCAAAATGTTGCTCTTTTTTTTGTAGTTTGCGCGACGCGTTTTGGTGACTTGCGTCGTCGGCGACGTTTTGAAAACTGAACGGAAATTCTGAGCGGCAGCCACTAGAAGATTTTGGGCTTTGAGTGAAAGCTTTGCGCGCTTGAGCAAAAGCTCCGCACAGCAGCCGGGCAATGCGGTGTTCTGTGCTGTTATTTCCTTGGCGCCATGGGACAGCATTATCGAGGCAACCTGGGCCCCACTGGTCAACATATGATTTATTCTTTTTGCTAAGCAATTTTTACAGTTTAATAAAAATAAATAAATTTATATATTGGTAAAAAACATTTTAAAATGTCAACATATTCAAAGATTTCTCATAACTTAGAAAATAAAACAAATTTCATTTATATAAATATGAATAGCTATAAAATATATTTATTTAATAATTTACGACTCTCGTAGTGTTTCTTTGGCAATGCAAAGTATCGATTTAAAACACATAGATTGCTCAACTTCTTTAAATCACTATAAGCAAATGTTACATAATCTTGAAGCAGAGCTTATTTGCAGCATAGTGTTATCAGCAACTAATTATACAGACAGTTCCCGGGTCGAGTGTTAATTGTTAATAGTTGCTATTTGCTTGTCCTGTGAACATTGATAGCATCTTTCGGTAGTTGTTGGGTAATTTGGAATGTTGGCTTCTGTTAGGCAATCCGAGGCACTAAGCCTTAGGCGGATTAAGTAAACGTAACAACATTTTTCATAAATAACAAATGTGCGCGTAACACATGACGTATGTGTAATAATCGGGGCATATGCATTTTTAATGCCGCCAGCAGATTGAAAGGTAAACAGTGTGCCACAAAAAGCGCAAATCAAACACAAACAAGCTGCAGACGGGGCACAACTTTAATGTGGCCTTCAACACCCGCACACACATACACACACACAAACACACACACACACACACAGAGACGCACACACGCTGCTGCACATTATCTGCCTCTGGGGAGGAGGCAACTGTGTAGGAATAAAGGCAGACAGGCGCACCTTGCTGAAGGACAAGCGTTTCTGCTGCTGTTGCTGCTGCAGGCAAATACCTGGAAAATGCTGCATTAAATGCCGTTCCTGTGGAATTTAAAATTTGCCAGCCAATTGGCATTTGTGCTTTCACAGGACATGCTTTCCGCTCCGGGCTTACAAGTTAAAGCACAGAAACTAGAGATAGCACACATGACATAACAATCACTCAATATTATTCTGCTCGCTGGCTTATACGTACTAAAAATATGCAGAAGGATTTTTAATTTTGCCAAGTTTATTTGCAGATTTTGCTGCTTTAGGAACAAGAATTAATTTTGATCGAAAAATGTGCTTACAAATAGAAATGTAGAATCAATCAAGAAACCAAACCATAAGCAAAGTGATATTACTTTTACAGATGTCTCAAAGTTAGGGTAGTGGAAAATTTGGAGCCATGCCCAGCTTGTAAGACTTTTGTGTTCTAGTGATTTTATACTTATTATAAATTTTATTCCATTTTCACAAATTGAAAATTCCTAGTTCAGAAAAGCAGTTAGATTTATATAAGGCCGATATTTAATTCACAACACTCACGTTCGTGTCACGCGCCCATCTGCAATGCTCGTTGCATGTGTCGTGATTTAATTGGTCTATAAATATTTGATTTGCCTGTGTCTTGAATTAGTTTTTAGTTCGCCTCGCGGCACACGCGGCGTATGCATAATAAGCTCTCTTCGGCCTTTCAACTTTGAACTGGAATTGAAGTCATGATTGAACAATAAACTTTGATGTTTGCCCATTCTTTGTCGCCCTGCAACGAATTGAGAACTAAACGTTTCACAAGCCGACATGCCACAAACAGTTGCAACATCATTTGGGGTCACAAGGTTGAAGGCGCCTTCGTCTGCGATCAAGCGGCAACTGGGTAAACAAGTCCTTAAGGCATCCTCGTTTGGTTTTCTTTTACTTTTGTCTTCTGTTTGCTCTCGGATAAATGACGTCACGTTGCCTTTGATTTATGAGAGCGCAGTGGAGCAAATCGAATCCACAGCGTAAATGTAACAAATTGTAAAACAGTTGTGCGATGCAAGGGTGTGGGTGAGGGGAGGGAGCAGGCGGTGGCAACTTTGAAGCTCGACAGCAGCGCATTGATTGCAGAGTCCATAAATGGAAGCAAATTGACTTAATTAACTGAATTAGCCATGCACTATATATCTATATATATATTGTATAGATGGCTGGGCGTAACAAAAGCAGCGATAACAAGATTCCCTTGTTACTATATGTTTGCATTTAAGAGCTAGTTAAAGCTACACTCCTTTAGTTTAGTAGTCAACACTTAATTAGTGCCACAACCACTTGGGAATTGTAAAATGTAATTTGCTTACATAAATACTTGATGACTCAGAAAGGAGAGAGAGAGAGACATGAGTAGAAAAGAGAGGACATTAAATTTTGTCATGAATTATAACCATACATTATAAATATACATTTAGAAAGGTTTATGATTGGGTGATGCAATATTTACATATTTTATTTCAATTTTGAAAGTTAACATCAACTATTTCAGTAAATACAAATCTATTACACTTTATTGCACAAAGTTTATACAGATCGGATTACTATATAGCTTCAATAGAAACAATATGTCTATAATTGATTTCAGCTTCAGATATCATACAAGTTGCATTATATTACATAATACTTTGCTCTAATTTGATTAGAATTTATTTAATTTATCGATTTTAAATTCTTATTTTATTATATCGATTAAAATTGAGTTTAAAAAACCATTTTAATAATGCTTTAAATTATTTAGAAATTCCTTTATCTTTGATGATTTGATCTTCAAAACATTACCTTCACTGCTATGAAAACAAATTAAGGGTATCTAGTATTCGCTATATTGCAAGGTTCCCTGTTTTGAATGCCCGCATGATAACGTCATCAGCTCGGAAGCTGCCTCAACGTATTTTAGAGGCAAAGGTGGCCTTTGTTTCGTTTCAGCTGAATGACAAAGAAAACTTGAGGCATTCCATTCCAACCCGTTCCAGAATTTGTATTATGAAGCAAGTTTTGAGAGTGTCAGACACACAACACAAACTTCAACACGCATATCGCATTCAATATTTAAACTAATTTCTTTCAGAAAGAACTAAACCACCTCAATTTTCCCATTCATACAGACGTGAGCCCATTAAAGGATATGAGTAAAAGTTTGCTGTTATTTATTTTTTGCTGTTGCTGGAAAATTGGAGTTGTGTACTTAGTTAAGAGTCTATGGTTGCATGTACGCGTCTGCTGATGATGTTTCCATAAAATGGCCGCAGGGATACATATAAAATAAATGTGAGGCAAGCAAAAAGTTCGACAGCAAATGAAACCTGAGCCAGAGCCACACTTAAGTTGCCCAGCTGGTAGGCCATTAAATTAGCTACCAAAATCCCGACGCGTATTCATATACGACTCCAAGTCAAGGGCGGCCACTGAGAAAGGGTAGGGGACCAGTATTAATAGACACTATTATCGCCTCAATCAGTCGACTGCCGGACGCAACACACAAAGCAAAAAGCACAAAAATATATATATACACTAACAATTGGAATGTTTTGCTTATGAATTATACACGAAGTTTTTCCTTTGGTTCTCCAATAAAATTGCCACAAACTCAGTGGGGAGTGGTGGGGGCTGCAGTATTAAAGCCAAGCACAAGTGCTTCAAAGTATCAAACAAAAAAAAACCCACAACATAACCAGAGGAGACACGCACGGAAATCATTGGCAGCGGTAAAGGAAAACAATTATAAAGTTGGTAGTGCAAAAGGTTCGACTACAAGATACTCTGTAAATTAAATTTATATTTTAAGTTTTTAAAAAAAGTATTAGCTGGAGCAAGATAACATTTAGTGTCTCGTTTGAGTGCTCAAGGATTCTGTTCTCGATGATAGTTTTAGTGTTATTCACTTGATTCTATGAGTTTAAGGAATCTTTCACCTTAATATAACTTTAAAAGATATATTCTGTTTGACAAAAACGAAAAAAATATACCTACTTTTTAGGATTTTGGTAAATCTGAATACGAAAGTTTATTTGAATATCGAGGCGCTTAATAAAAATTGGAAAATCTGGGAAACTTTTAATATCTATAAGACTTATGAGCAATACATTTAGGTTAATTTAGAATTGCCTACTTTTGGGCGAGATTACAGATAGATAGGTATTTTAAGATAATACATATATTATAAAAATCATATGTTAATAAATGAAATACATCTGAAACGTGCTGTTATAAATTCTAAGATATAACAGTTCAACAAGTCCTAATATAATGGTAACACTCATATATGTATAAACAGCACTCATTGCTGTTCAATTTTTAGTCAGCCAAAAAGTTAGCATTAGTGTCATTGCTGTCGCTGACAGAGTTGACAGCAATAAGCTGCTCGCATTTGTCAAGCCGAAAAAAGGATACGTGGTCAGTTGTAACATTAACGACAATAAATGTCACACAAAAGTATGCCACGCCCCCAGCCGTGGCAAAGTCGGCTGTTGCGCCTCCACCAACCAGCACACAGAATTGTGGTTTCAGTTTAATTATGCCTGGCGTCAAGTGCAAAGGCAGCCATAACATAAAGTTTGTGTTTGTGGAATCCTTCAGCCTGTCATAAATGTCTGTCACAGTAACTGTTTGTCTGTCAGTCTACCTGTCTGTCTGTGTATGTGCGTGCTTGTGTCAGCTTTAGCTGTCGGGCAGCGTCTCTTTTTGTTCTGTGTTGTCGCTTCACTTTTGTGCGCTGACAACGCTGCGTATGCGTAATATGCGTATATGCACAATTTGCACTTTTAAAGTTACAAGCACCGAGCAGTGCTGAGCAGCAGGTGTGGCAATAACCAAAGGACCTCCACTTAGGACTACTGCATTTTTAATGTAGATGTGCAAATTTCACTTACAGTTTTGCAGTCGCTGCTGCTGCCACTTGAGCAACAAAAGGCGGTCAAGTGCAAACAACAAAGTCGCGTCCAAAAATAAAGCAACAATAGAAAATTCGCAGAATTGCTGGCGACACCACTTCCCCTGCTTTTCTTATCCTTTCACTGGTCTATTGATTCGAGGCTGGCGAACCGCAATTGCCACAAATGAAAAGCGCGCCGAATTTGCCAAACAGCAAGCGGAAAAAAAGCGACGCAAGGACGACAAACGTGGCGCTTGGCACGCGTCTCGCGCACAACTGTCAAATGCCTGCAAGAGGCAGCAGCAGCCTGTTACTACAAATGTCACTCATACGCAGCGTGTGACCCACATTTGCTCGCAACTGCAAACGACTCAAAGAGAGGGAGCTTTTACTGTGGATTTTCGACCCAAGGTCGCATTTTGTTTACGTTTGTTGCTATTTTTGGCGCCAAAACGACAAAACAACTGTTGCAGCAACTGGCAATTGGACTGGAAGGAGTGTGACAGACTGGCGGCGGGGGCCGGGGGCCGTGGGCTGCACCTGCTATTTATATTTGCGTATTAAGCAAATGCAGTCGCCTCACTGCGCTTTTTGCTATTTTTACATGTAAATACAATTTGTATATGCCTAAATTTTATTAAAATATAAAAGAATAATGTGCGCCTATTATGCAAATGGGGACTTCTTTAATTAAACCAATTTTTTTATTTGTTTATTTTGCTGTCTTGTGTTTATTATTTATTAGCATATGTAAATATTGGCCACTTTATGCTAACTGAAACATATTTATAGCTACTGCAAAGCTCAGGCATGCGCGAAGCTTTGACAGCCACTGTGCTTTGCTAAGTTTGCTAAGTTTGACAGGCCTTTTTGAGCTTATATAAGAAAGCTTCACTTGCTAGTTTTTTAGAAATCTAGAAAATCTAATCAATTAATGTAATCTATTTCTTATATACTTCTTGAATATACTTGGGAATGAATGTAAGGGTATCTGCTAGTCGGGCACTCTCGACTAGAGCACTCTTGCTTGTTTTATGTAGAGCTTTGCACCAGCTTTGGATTTATAGCACTGCAGAATAAACTGGACACATCTTACTTACATAATTAATTAATCTGGTACTGAATATAGGAAAAGAATTATGAAAGGATGATAGTTCAAAGAGCTTTCCAGGAACTGAGTACGTGAAATTTATTTTTAACAGCAATAATCAAATGTCAGATATTATAATGTTGCTTGAGGTCCAGAACAGTATGAGGTCCTAAAACGCATATTATCTTATTAGAATCTATAAAACTATAATTGGCAATTTCTTACCTATTTAATATAACCGCTGATAATCATATAAAAAGCTAGTCCATGATTCCACAATCATGGGTTGTCAAGCTTGGCCATTTTGGGATTGTAGTGACAGCAGCTCATAAAACCCATACCGTTATTGTTTATCGATAGATGGTCAAAAGTGCTCAGAGTGATCGGAGATGCGTAAACCGCTTGATCGCAATGCGGCTGGCGATATGAGTCATCTTATATACGACCATTGCCAGCTGGGCTAATCGTGGGGTGCCCAAGTTTTTAGCATGCAATTTGGTGGACTTTTGGTGCTGGAGCCATGCGCCACCGCCTGCTCTGGGTCGGTAAACATTATGAGAGAGCTCATAATATATGCCAAATCAGAGCCAGTGGGGCAAGGCTCCTGCACCAAAGGACCACCGAATTGTATACTGAAAACTTGTGGACCCCACGACTATCCCAGCCAGCTATGGTCATACACCAAACTGCTCATATCGTTAGCCGCACCGTGAACAAGCGGCTCACCTGACATCAACTTGGGAGTGCACCTCGTATTGGAATCGGTCAAGTCCTCGAAGTTATCCTTGATAGTTGTCTGTGAGTTTGGGATTATACTTTACTACATATGTACATTTAATACCTATACGAAAACTTACGCAACAAAGTTCGGATAAATAAAGAATAAATGTTAATTTCAGAATTTTGTATAGCTAACTATACAGCAAGTACAAAGTTATTTGAGAATGAATGAAAAATACTGGTGATAACTGATATTAGATTTTAGTGTAGCTTAGATTGACACTTCAAAGCAATCTTTGTTTTTTTTTTGAGCTTCTGTATGCTTGCATTAATATTAATATAATTGTTAGCTACCATTAATGTATTCTATTCAATACTATGTTAAGTGTAATTGGTAAATCCCAATTATAATTAATTGATGTATTTAAGTTAATAACAACTTGCAGACAAAAATGTACTAACGAACTTTTGTTTTATTAGTATACTATGTTATTAATATACTATATATTATATTAATAATATAACGGGTTATAGTTATCAAATAAAAATCGAAAGTATTTTTCATTTCTCTAATGTCGAATTGAGGCTGTTACATATAAAATGTAATTAAATTAATAGTTAATTAAAAGTAAAAGTAAAAGCACTTAAAATTTAAAGTTATACACATAGTAGTTTTTATATGCTAATAAAGTAAATGTTTTTTTTTTAAGTTTTTGGCGGTAACATTTTGATTGTATGTCATGTTTTATGTGATGAATGTGCTGGTGATTCATAGAGAAGGCCCCTTCAATTGTTGCCAGGCACATGTACATTTTTTAACAGGTATAGCACATAAAGTGACTATGTACGCCGGAGTTGACAGCATTACGAGTTAACTCTGTGACAGCGGCAGATTTTTAACAACTCTGCCAATAAATTGCGTTTGCTTTGCTTTTTATAAGCTGAGATAAAAGGAATTTTTAGTAGCGTCATATTTTGCGTGTCAGTTTTGTTGACACTAAAAATAAATCAAATCGGACTATACCGATTATGTATATATATATATATATAAAAAGATAAACCAAAAGAACGCTAAAGCGAGGTGGCAAATCTGACGGCAGACTGACATAAATGAAATAAATGAGCTGAAAAAATGTCCAGAAAATTCGTGTGTCGTAAAATTTGTGTGTTAGCCAATGGATTTTATTTATTAATAGCTAGTTTTAAATATAAGAAATGCGTGTATGTATATAAAAAAAATGTCACAGAACACCGAACTTTCTTTAATATTTATGACGCATTAAATGCAAAAGGCAAACAACAACAGCGCCCACATAAAGGGTTCAAATATTGTTTTTCCCTTTGCGACAGCACACGACATGCATAATAATAAATGTGAGTGGATACGCACAGCAATTCATGTAATAATAATAAAAATAATAAAAATATGACAAGACAACCAGTTGGTAAAAACAACATACATGACATAAGCCTCATGAGCGAGCCTCCCATTCCCATTCTCATTCCCATTGCCAGCCCCATCATCAGCCCTTTCCACACCCCCAATCCTCAATCAAATGCCATCCCGGTTCTGATTTAGCGCCAACAGAAGCAGCTAATGCAATAATAAGAACAGCAGCAGTATATAAAAACTCAGACACAGCTCAAGCATGTTGATATCATACTATCAAAGTTTGTTGTACTATGCGTATACCCTGGAAATAGTTGAGGATTAATAACAGTTTGCTTGAAAACTAGCTAAGAGAATTTCATATCGTAAGAAAAAGATAGTGGAAAAGCAAACTTTAAGGATACGGCACAAAGAAGAATGACTAAAATGAGTGATATAAGGAATGGATATCAAAATAGAAAAATAGTCAGAGTGGCAGATTTGAAGAGAAAACATTAAATAGAAAGAAAGCGAAAAGGTTGCGCAGAAATATGTGTTTTTTATTTATGTACATTCAAAAGTTGGGTTTTCTAGTTGCATCAATCTTAAACAAAACAAACGTTACCGCTGCAAGCAATTTAACAGGGTATTAACAGCATGACACCACTTTAAAGTGATGCCTTTCGCTTTTATTATATAGCAGATATTTGGCAGCTGCGCTGAGCGAATTGCTGAAGGTTCAGATTACAGACCTCTCTGTTTTTTTAAAGCTACAACATGACAAACAATTTTGTGTTTCATATTTTTAATATTTATTAACTTTGTATGCATGTCGTCATTTCTTTTTTTGTTTACAATAAACATAATGATTTTTAAATTTAAATATATTCAATATTAACCCATAACAAATAAGAACATTTAAAGTTTCCAATTTTCAAGCTGCGCTAACCTGCATTATATTTACATATATATCCAAAGATAAATGAATTATAATTCCAAAGAGTTTTTATAAGATACTTTAAAGTTGTCAAAGCTAATCTAGTGCACTTTAAATAACTCACAATCAGTCGCATTTTGAAACGAAATCCTCGTCGCTGTTTCATGTCCCCTTCCCTTCGGTTGTGCCTGCAACTCACACACACACACACACACACACACACACACAAACCAACACAGACAAACACACAGCACGATAAACCGGAAGAGCTTGACGCTTTTGCATATCCTCAAGTGCCACTAAGTGGTGCTATTGCTTTCATTTGTGTGGTGCTTATCGCACTCTCACTCAAAACACAGCACCAGCTCTTATAGTCCCCCCCCCCCCCCCTCCCCATCATTCTACCACTGTCCGTTGCCTGTGTCAAGTGCACAAGTGTTTGTAACTGTTCTATGCTAGTTTTTGCCGCTTTTCTCTGCATCGCTTTTATTTTTTTCATTTTGTATCGCTGACCATGACAGCTTTCTTCCCGTGAAACCCTTTGCCCGAGCTTTTGGCCCTGGCCAACTGTCCAGAACATAAATGACATTTATATTGGTTATAGAATGTATTTGAAGAAATTGTTGTTGTTCTTGCTGCTGATGTTATCGTGTGTACGTGCGACCATTTTTGGCCATAAAAGCGAAACAATAACAAACATTGTTTACGACACAAAAGTTGGCCAAAAAGGTCAAGTTATGAAAAATGAAAAATTACAACACCAACAGCAACAACAAGAAAAGCTGCACAAGTAATTGCAAAGATTTCTGCTTGGAAAAGCATTAAAAACTTTGCGCAATATTACAACAACAAAAACAAACAACAATGACCAGCCATAACAGAAACTTCAAAAAACAAATAATAAAAAATCATGGGGTCAAAATAAAGAAAAAAAGGGCTGTGTAGGAGTCAGGCATTGCGTATACGCCACGTGGCATCCGAAAAACGCAAATGTCACAAAAGGCAGGTGACATATGTATATGTGTGTGTGTGTGTGAGTGGTTGGGAAATGCGCGTGTTTTTAGCATATTTGTGTGTTTACGCAACACACGCAGCCACACATACACACACATACATTTATATTAGAGTTGTGCATTGTAGTTCATTGAAGTAAAAATAAGAGGTTCAGTCGCTTTATTTTTGATAAACATACAAATCGCTTATTTAATTCCATTTTTCTCTTCGAGTGCTAATATTATTCGATTTATTTTTTTTAATTCCATTATCGTTCGGTTTGTTTGCCTCAATCGAATTTTAAGAAATTACTCTCAAATGTTCTCATGTAATTTCAAAATTTTCCAGCAACTTATTTGTCTCTGCAATAAATAAAATTTAGTACCGCAGAATAAAAACTCTTATATTTTTTAAATTTTATTTTTGCGGAATATACACTTTCAAATTTAACTTTCTTTTAAATAATGGTAAAAAACAATTTTGAATTCAATGTCAAATAACAATCAAACAAGTTATTTTATGGAAAAGTTATGTATGACAGGTTGGCGGGATATTTTATTGTAAAGTCAAACAACGTTTCGAATTTTCAACATTTTGAAAAATAAACATGTAGCATTTTGAGTTTAGCTCAAAGACAGCCACAGAAAAAGATGTGGATATATTTTGCTCATGCAATGTGTTATTTGGAACTGAGTTCGCTCATTCAGCTCAGTGAGTAGTTCAATCGAACTTATTCGGAACGATTGGAAACAACTCTTATTATAGAACCGCTGCAGCCTGAATTTTTAAAGCGCACGTAAAACGATTTAGGCCATAAATCCATCGTCGCAGCCAATACAAATAAACAAGGAACCAGAGGAGGAAGCGAGGGGGGATGTCGGTCGGTCAGACAGTCCGATAGTTGGATGGACAGATAACTACCGCACACGCACACATACTAACACATACTAACACACACACACACACACCCTCACACATACGCATGCCATTAAAAGCCACAGCCTTGCGCCTGACACGTGCTGATTAAACTCTTTTTAAATGTCCTAGCTGCGTACGTGTTGAATTTATAGGCAGTTTAGCTGAGCATTAGTATGTAGATAGATAGATACACTAGAAACGCTAAAAAAGGACACTTCATATATTGACTTATTTAACTAACTGCGATTATAACGTAAGCGCCATAGAACATATTTTACAATAACTAAAAATATTAGAAACAATATGTTCAGGACCTTGGCGACCATAGGAACAACCGTTTAAAAATAGAGTTGTGTGTTTAAAATCTGTTAATTTTATATATTATAAGAAAAGTGTACTTGTGCATCCTGCAATCTTTGATTTAATGTCTCTGTCCCGGCTTTTGTCCATGCAACAAAATTTGCAACGGATTTGTGTTTTTGTTTTGCTCGCCAAAAGGGTTTCCACCGTTCTCTGGTTTTGAACCCTTTTGGCTTGAGTGTAGCGTAAGGGTTACGAAAATAAGTCATGCATGGGGCTTCGCGACCCAAACATATACTCTTTAAATAGCTTCGACCCTTTGGTATGTGTCCTTTTTTTTGTTGTTGCTGCCTACAGGGACCTAAATCACATTAATGAATTTTCTTTTGACCCATGTTTTAGCCTGTAATGCTACATTAATTATGCACAATTAAATTGTATATCGCCGCACAACAGAAAAAGGGTCTCCTCCTTTTTAAGCGGCCTATTTAAATTTATGATTGAAAAAATATGAAATGCCAGGCAGAGAGCAGCGAAGCCCGCTTGGGTCATTAGGGTGCAACACTCACAGCTGTGACTTTTGGTTAAGCGGTTTTCATGGATTTACCGTATTTTTGAAACGCAGTACACGACGCAGCTCATTAGCGCAGAGTTTGCAATAGATTTCATGTTTGTCTGCACTGGGTTCATAAATCACGTCAATATGCTGGACACGAACCGGCGCCAAAAACGGGGCTGACTTTATCGGCACAGCCTGGAACGGACTAATTAGACCACAGGTGCACAGCTGGCACAAATGCCAGCGAGAAATGTCAATAAATTGCAAATCATGTGCGAAAATAATGAACGCTACTAATGCCGCGGCTAACGGTGCGTATGAATGACAAGACAGCTTTCAAAGTTTGGGTAACTTGACAAGTTAATATTAAACAAACTAAACTATAACTTTTTTTATATAAAATTGTTCCTATCTAAAAAATTCCTCAATAAACTAGCTTTGTACTTTTGAGTACCACTCAAGAAAACAATAATACTTTCGAGTAATGTTTCTCTCATGTGCGTCAAAATTAACGTGCACTCTAGAGACACTTTGTTCCATTTGCTTGAGAGTTTTATTAACTACTCAAAATCTCTAAAATGCTACCTGGTAAGCTTCCAAGCAAACAGCCACTTTCATGCTGAGTGAAAGAACTCCTTATTAAAGTTGCTTGAGAGTATACAAAAAATTTAAAAAAATGCATTTATACTTTAAAATACGTAAAATACGTATAATATTGAAAGGTCCATAAATATTTCTTACATATGAATTAAAAGAATAAGTGATTAAATATTTGGTAACTACAACTGTTTCTTTTTATGTATAGTATTCCAACTAAAATCTGTTAATGACATATTTTGTTGAACTTGAAACATGCCTGAAATTGTTAATTAACAGTGCCAAATCAGGAAATTTGTGTGGTGAACTGTTTCTTTGTTTTCTCTTAGATAACTGTGTAACTAAAGAGCTATTTTACAGCTGCAACTCTGCTATACACACAAAGAGGCAACTGTTTTAGTATCGATAGCAATACGGGCAAGCAGAGCATTAAACCAGGAGGTGCAGCCAATGGACCAACATAAGCCCAATAACTAAGCACTCAATGGGCTCGGCGTGTTATACGGGCCAATTTGAGTATGGCTCGATACCCAACACCAACACCAACAGCCACACCATCACCAGTACCAAAACGAAATACTCCTCTACACGTATTCTAGAACATTTTTGGCTTAAACCAATTCGGTTGCCCTTGGCAGCAGACCAGTTAGTTACTTGCCAGGAAGGACCAACCTGTAGTTGCGATTAAAAGTGTTTTTCCCTTCTGCTGTCATTCGCAAAATGTCTGTGGCCAATCAAGCTGCATGAGTGCATGCAATGCACCTGCTGCCTGCACTTGCTCCTGCTTCTGCTTCAGTTTCCTCTCTGGTCACACATACAGTCAAGCGCAGACACACGTGCAGCATTCGCAGCATCATTAACGGCGTCGACCCCGGGATCCTTTTAAGCCTGTCGCTAGCTGTTGTTGTCTTTGTTGATTGCGTGTGGCTGTGTGGCTTAAATGGTAGCAACTGGCAAAAGGAGCGTCCAGCCAACAGAAGGCCAAATCCAAATCCTTTGACATGTGCCTTTGTAAGTTTGCTCTAACTAAGTACACTGTGTGTGGCACATTTTTTTTTGGATTAAAAACATTTTTTGATTGATTAAATATATAATAATAAAAAATGAATTTTCAGCAAATACGTAATGTTATAAATTTTTAAAATGTAGTAAGTGTATTTGTTTTTATGAATAGGATACGATGATTGAAACCTTTTTGAAATCACAACAAAACATGTTAATTCCTAACATAGAACTCTTAAAAAAATAAAAATATTTTTAATCTCTTTTAAAAGCGACAGATTATGTAAAAGTACTTAGTATAGAAGACCTTAGCAGAAAATGCTGCTGTATAGTGTTATGGATATCAATGAAATGCAGTCTTAAAGAACGGCGCTCGTTGCGTATGCGCAATTTCGTAAAGAAATAGTTTATGTACATATGTTTGTGTGCTAATAGCTCATGTTTGGCACGGTGGAAAATCGCCTTATGCTAATTCAATTGAATGGTCCTGAATATGAGTCCAGTGTCCTGAATCTGTTAACGTTGATGTGTTGTTGCCCCATCAAAGCCTGCATAATTCGATTGAAAATTAAATTGTTATTAGTTTGCGCAACAGGCAAACTGTACAAGCTGGCAAACTAGGCAATTGTGAATGAATTGAATTGAGTACAGTGCCGCTCGCAGTTATGGCCCGGCATAAAGGCAGCCTCATTAGCATAGAGACGATGCCACAGAAATTTACATACAGCACTAAAAATAACATAAATATTGCCAGGCAGCCGCAGCAGCAGCAACAGCAACAGCTACAAGGCGACAAAATAAATGACAAAAAAAGCTGCAAGAAGACGAAGCAACACAAACCAAAGTAGTGGAAAATCTACAACAACAATAACAACAACAAAATGAAATTCAAATAAACCTTAAAATTGACTTGGCGGCAGCAGCGACGCTGGCAGCGACAGCCACAGCCGGCAGCACAAGATATTAACACAAAATCAAAATACATAAAAACAAAAAACGAAAACAACAAAAAATGCTTAAGCAAAAACGTCAAAAACCACACGAACTAGCAAAATGCACATCGATCTGCTTTAGTCTCAACTATGAGATACCCTTTAATAAAACTTTATTACATATTACTTAGCTAATTTAAATCTAAATATAATATGCGATTGTTTTTGTCGCCTTGACTTAACCTCAATACATAATTTTGCCTACATACATGTATGTTCGTATGTACATGTGTGCAATTGAGTATATTTTCGGCAAGCACATAGCTTTTCAAAAGCTCAATACTACATTTCTTACAGTGATTTCAAGTCGCATAATGTTGTTGCTGTTTTTGTTGTTGCTGTGGCTTGTTTCGTATAAAATGTAATGCAGCGTATCGAACTTGAACATGTTGCAAGCGACAGCGAGCGAGCGAGAGTTGACATTAAAGTTAGACGACAGTGGTCAAATTTAATGAAAATTAACAGCCAACAATAAAAGTTTAAAAATTGAAAGTAATAATCAGAGTTCATCAAATAAAACGTATTATAAATATATAGGATTTTAAAAATACTTATTTTTGATACCTTCAATTGTTATTTTTAAATTATGTGTATCAGGTGGAAAATATGTTCGTCCTGATTGGCGATTGGCTATTGGTGATTAACGCAGGAATTGTATTAATTGTATTAAACAAACAGCTTTTGAGCATCCTAAACTTATCTTCAGCTGCGTCGAGCTTTGCCCCACTGTGCCGCTGTCGCGCCTAAAGCCGCTCTTCGAGCCACCCACTCACACATGTACACACACACACACACATACATATTCACAGACACACACACACACGCAGTCATACACCGACAAGCAGCAAACAAGTTCTCGTCCAAAGTTCAAACGCAACCTGGTTGGCGTTGGCAGCCGGCAATGACGACGCCAACGCCAACGCCAACGTCGCAGCCGCCGCCGTTCAGTTTGTTTATACATTTTGTGCTGTGCGGACGTCAGCGCATCGCCATTCTCTGCTTCTTGCATTCACGCGTTCTCGCATTCATCACATTTGTCGACTTCGCGTCGCGCGCTTACTGCTTTGACCCCAACGTGCTCCTCTCACCACCCGCCTACGCCACAGGGCAGCGCAAGACGCGCGCGACAAGTGAAGCACACAGGTTATACTACATACATATACGAACGTGCGTGCGTGTGTGCGAGTGTGTGTGTGTGCGTCTGTTTGTGTTAGTGCCAGTATTTGCATTTGTGTATCGTGATTGCCGTGTGTCGCGTTGATTTCTTTTGTTTGGCTGGCCAATTGTTGGGCTTTATTAATTGCAAATAGCATATGGCACAACAACAACAACAACAACAACAATAAGTGAACCCATATTGGAAAAAAAGTGCTTACTTCTCACTCCAACACAATACACATACGAGCCGAACAAGAAGAAGACGAAGACAAAAAAGCTAAGCGAAGCAAACAACACATAAAACCAGTTTTGACAACGCTGCAAGCAGCGCAGTCGCAGCGGCCAACTGAGGTAAGTGTGTTGTATGTCTGTGTGCATATCTATGCATGTGTGTGCTGTTGGTTTTCTCGGTCTGTCTGTCTGTCTGTCTATCTGTCTGTCTGTAGCAGACAGTCGTCGTCGCCTTTGTCGCCCACACGCCTTCCGTTGATATGAAACTGGCTTCAGCTTTTAAAATTGTAACTTTAATTTGATTAAAGAACAGACTTTTGAAAAGCTTGCTGTCTCTCTTGCATTCAACCTGACGACAACTTGTTGAAAGAATTTTAATTTGCCAACTAGTCAAACACAGAAGAAGAAGCAGCCGAATGACTCGAAAGCAGTTGTTAAGGGACAAGAACTCGAGAAATTAATTTAAATCCTGCTAAATTAAAAACAAAACTAATTTGCTCCGTTTTGCAGTTTTTGTCCCCAACTTTGTCTGTTGCCAAAAAAATACCCATTTAGACAGGCAACAAGAAGCAACAACAACAAAAACAACAGCAGCACAGCAATAGCAACAAAATCCCCGCAGCAAAGTTTTTAATTGTCAACTTTTAACCGAGTCGAGCCAGATCGAGCTAAGCTGAAACAGATTTAGGCCCAAAGTTCGAGTTGCGTCGAGCCAAGTTGCGCTAAAATGCAGAGCCTCCAGTAGTTTTGAAAATGGTGGTATGAAGTTGTGCTAAATATGTAACACTCATAAGGAAGCATCTCCGACCCCATAAATTATATATATTCTTGATCACTATCAATGGCCGAGTCGAACTAGTCATGTCCGTCTGTACTTCTGTATGAACTCGCGTTTCTCGTTATTTATTAGATCGATTTCATTAAATCGATATCTTATTATGTATATTGTCATATAGCTTACAGAAGTATGAATTCAGTTAATTAATTATGATTGAATGTAATGACTGGGTTCAGGGTATCTCCTAGTCGGGCACTCTCAATTTTTTTGGCTGCAGTCACTAATTGAAATTGAGTTGGATATCTTTTGTGTACTATATTCCTTTTGATACAGAAAACATTGTTACTTTTGTAAAGCTAAACCAGTATGCCAACTTCCTATGGCCTACTTCAGAAATGCATCTTGAAAAGCGAACTGGGCAAAATGCAGATGTAACTAAATATCTATATGTGTGTTTAAGCGTATGTATCTTTTCTATCAGCTAGGATTATCAGTTGTAACCTTTTGAATGAAATTATGTGTTAAATGAAGTCATTGGTTCTTCACTTAAATACTGTTTTGAACATATTCGGTGTAAAGTATGCTTAGCTTAAATGTAATTAAATTATAAATACTTATAATTACAATATGCTCATTTCATGTTGTTACTTTGATACGAATAATTCATATAATGCTTATATCTTGTATAATCTCTCGAACACTCCTGATCTTTTTGCTTGTCATTTTACATCTCCAACTATTGCTTGCTGTCAACTGCAAATTTATATTTACATGCTTTTACTTTTATCATATTTTACTTTCTCTTAATTTTCGTGCCTTGTGGAATGGGCCTAAAGCTGATTTTATAGTCAAGAGCTACTAATGTAATTTCTCATTTACAAACGAAAAGTTTTGTGGACAACCAGCATTATATATTTTGTTTTTTTATATATATATCTAGTGAAAACTTGTATCAACTACAAAACGCGACTTAATGTGCAACAAAATAGAATTAGCTAAGAGCTAAAACAAGCAAAACTTTGTCGTACCGTAATATTCTCATACACACCCACACACACACAAAAACAGGTCCTGGCTGGCTCAGCAAATATTCAGCACTTTGGCCAGCCAAATATTTGAAATATTTTGATGTCTGAAGTGCCACTGAGTTTTGTATAATTTATGCATGTGTGCAAAAATGCTAATAATATACAGGAGTCCCTTACCCCTTTTCAGGCCACAAGCCTGACAATTTATATTTGCAATCAGTGTCACATCTACTGACAGCATAATAAGTTTTATTCCCATATTCCTGTAAGCCGGCGCCTGAACCTGGCATTCTATAATCGCATGGAATTTCATTATTATTGAAATTTATTGAGGCCAAATCTTGAATAAAAATAAATTGAAACAAATGTACAAATTGCAAAAAAGTTGAATGAAAGAAACATGTAAATCTTCAAATATTTTCTTGAAGTTCGTTATTTAAAAGCTTTGGCAAAAAATTCACTGAGGCATCATGACTCAGGCCTCTTCTTTGTATATCTGCAGATTAAAATGCAAATAGACTCGAGTTCGAAATATTTGTGGCTTCTGCTCGCCAGGACATTCAATTGTGGTTGCGTCAAGCATTTCTGCTTGACTGCCGCAACGGACTCGCATTGTATCATAGTTTACATAAAGATTAGAATGAGTCAAGCAAGAAAACTCTTGGGCTTTAGAACTTATGTAAAAAATGTCAAATCAATCGATAAATTCAGCCGTAGTTGCCTGATTGCATAAAAAATCATTCCAGCAATATTTATGAATCAATCAATTTATCAGTTAATTAATTTAAAGCTTAAGTGCACAATTTCAGGTTTAAGCCTGTGCTAATTAAATGAGATTAGTAATCTCATTGTTTTCGTGCAACTGTTTAAATATTGCATCAAGTTGTTACTATTTATTTATTTATTTCCATTAAATCAAATTAATAAAGTAAATTAATAATTTAACAAAATTTATTGCATCCAAAGTGTAATATTTCCATGATAAAATAAAAGTTATATTTACGCCAGTAACTCAAATGATATTTTTAAAAGTAGTGAAGAGTTGCAATCAATTGCCACATATTTTTTTAACAATTAGTTTGAAGATGAAAAACAAAAAGTTATATCTAAAAGTTTTACATAATTTTTCTTGACTTTGAGCTCAATTTTCCCAAAACTCCGTCCAAGCGGTCAGACAGTCGGAGCGCACAAATTATTTTATTCATATAAATAACAAATTTTGCTGAGCACTAAAATGTCTAATATATATCTGAACTGCTCTAATTTGTTATTATGTGTTATTTGACATAGCAGACATTAAACAGAGTAGCGACAAGTTGCCATCTGGACCAACATTTGTCATATATGTTCGCTTAAAATACAATCTCAACCAAATTGCAGGCGAGCAAATGAAAATGGAAAACAGCAACAGCAAATTTAGCATAGCTATGAGAATTGCAAACCGCACGAGAGGGGAAACAGTAGGGGGTAGTTACCTGAATGTATACGTGCGACAGAGATAAGACACAAAAGACTGTAGACAGATATACGTGAATATATATATATATGCATACATATATATTATATACATATATATAAATGTGCATATGCATATCGAGGCCTCCTGGCGAGAGGTGAAGTCAACTTGACTCAGAGCTGACTTCAGGCCGCAAATATTTTATGCAAAAAGATACAATATCTAGAGACGCGTATCTTAATGAATCATCGGACAGGGCGTGGCGGCTGCCTTAAGAATGCAGTCAATATTTAATTTCGCCAAACTGAGAGGAAATCAAATTTAAATAAATAAATTTTATAGTGCTGCCCCCTAGAAATTTGCATAAAGTATCAATTACCTGCCATTTAATCGCATTGAAGTATCTTCAATGGTTCTTTCATATTTGCAATTTCCACCATTTATTTATTTTGTTTGCCAGCCGGTTGTTATTTTTACGTGCATATTTTATAATTTTTTTTTGTGTCTCGCGCTGAGCGAAATATGCAAAAAGAAAAGATTCAACGAGGCGCTGAAGCGAATTTATTTTATGACTCATGGCCGGCTTTTTGTATCTTGCAGCAAACAGAAATGCAATTCAGCATTACTGCAACAACAGCAACCGCAACAGCAAAAATAACAACTTCAACTTAATTGGCGCGCGTGTCGAAGAGGTAAGTTAGAGACGAGAGTATATGCTACAATTCTCGAGATTGGTGTTGTAAAATGTCTGGGCGCAATTTGACTGAGGGGCATGCCACAAGTGACAGAGGTGTTAGACAAAACGTGTCAGCAGCTAAAATGATAGTAGCATCTGTTAATTTTTTATTTTTTATTTTTATACCTTAACTTTTTTTATGCCAAGTCTATTTGATTTACAGATTTGATAATTTTGCAAATTTCACTTACTACAATATTAATTCCATAATTAAAATATATAGTTGTATGTATGTATTTCCAGGCATAAAGTTTCAACTGTAAAATTTAGTGCTTTATTATACTTTTTTTAATTTACATCTCAAGAATTTGAAACACAGCTCATCAAACAATTATTTGTACAATGACATATTTTATTTGAATTCCATAGAATTGCAAGCACATCTTTTTCAACATATTTAAGGCACTTAACAAGCTCAAATTTATATCTGAATTTTGTATAAAAAATGTGTACAAATTTGTTAAATTGCTATAAAATATTGTAACGATTGGAATGACGATAATATATACAATATTTGCAGATATTACAAGAGAAACTATTGATTTCAGCATTATAACAAGCACCTAAAGACTAAAGAAGAGTAAACGATACAAATGCTTCAAGCTGATTACTATAATTTCTATTTAGTGTATATACACCGTAATTTTATAATGTCCATGTAATTAGGCAACATACCCCTCAGGTATTTCCAAGTCGAGTAGCCTTAACTTTACTTTTCTTCCATGCTTTATTTTTCCGTACTTTCGTTGTTGTTGCCTGTCTGCGGCTTATTTTGTAAATTACGACGTCCTTTCGAGGAGGTCAGCAGCAGCGCACAGAATGTGGAAATAAGCAGTAGGATTACAGCTGTCAGTTGTTGCCCCAGGTAGCTGCTGTCTCATAACGCCCACTTTTGCCTTTGGCCGGCTTGACTTTGTCCTGTGGAAAGGTCAATGCTATGGGCAGGCAACAGGACGTCATCGATGTCGGAGTTGGGGTACCAAAATTTACATTTAATTAGACATAATTGTACCAATTTTTACGGCAATTTGTTTGCGCCTTAGGGTTGGGGGCGAAAATGACTTTAAAGTGATTAATAGAAACGTCGTTTTACGTGGAAACTTTTAATTGCTTTACATATTAATAGATTTATTGTGATACATTTATTAAATACATTACACTGTTCGCATTCTTTCTCTGTTTATGTTTGACATAAATTAACTTCTTACGGAGTCATTTGATAGTTGTTTCCAACGTTAAACTGCACAATTAATTCCACATTTAACTCTTAAACAACTAATTAATAACATTATCTTAATCCAAGTATTTTTTATATTCTGTCAAAAAGTAAAATTCGTAAATTTCGTAATTTTATAAATACAAATTCTTAGATATGTCTGTAACTTTGTTTTAAATAATATCCTTATGCCTTTAACTTAACCAACAACTTTCGAGTTATCCCCAGAACAAGTTGATATTTACCTCGGTTGTTTTTGCTGTCCCCTCTCTGCAACTTTGCCAGCTGCTGGCCCATTATTTATTAAAGTTTGACTCTGGCACACACACACACACACACACACACACACACACACACACACACACACACACACACACACACACACACACACACACACACACACACACACACACACACACACATATATACGTTGCTGTACATCATTGAAGGCTCGACCCCCTCCCCAACGCACTCGTAATTTCTAAACTATTTTCGTTGCTGAACTTTTGGTTTAACTACAGGTAACCAACAGCAACAACAACAACTACTGAAAAGGGTTGAAATTGAGGCACTCAGCAGCGACCGATGCCTCCCCTCATACCAATATTTGGCTGCATTTCATTGCAATTCGATTTGAGTTTTAAATAATATTTAAGCATAAATAAAAACACAACATCAATATTGGGGGCGCACTTATCATCATTCGAATGATATTGGGAATGATTGTAGTTTTAATATTTTTTTCGAGTTTTTATTGTGTGGTATTTACACGTTGAGACAGTTATCCTTGAAATTATTGTATGAAATGGAGAGGATGAGGGCGTGGGTTTGATAGGGTGTCGGGGGTCTAGCGTAGATGACCCAAAGGCAAGCTGGGGCTGCATGTTAAATATTTGATTACCTGAAATGCGGGGGCTGCAATATGGCAACTGCTTGCCAATGACAAATACTAAATGTCAGATGTTTGCCTATGTATATGTATGCGTGTGTATGTGTTAATATGTGTATTTGTGTGCAGCCCTTATTAGCAGTATGCATTGCATACCCTGAGGCGTGTCATGTCGGCTAGCAAAAGAAGCTGATACAGAATAATTGTTAGCGGGTTAGCTGCATTTTTAGCCAGTTTTAGTCAATTTTAACAGCCAACTAATTGGTCGTGTTTTATGTCAATTGGAATTTTGGAGACGCAGTAAACTGAAATCATAATATGTCAAATCATATAGCATACGGTAGGGATACCAATACATTGTGATAATTAAGACTTAAGTCTAGTAAATAAAATACAAATTCAATGAAATACATTCGAAATTCATTTCAAAAATGTAGTTCAAAGTAGCAACAGAGTTCTTAATGCCCTTATAAAAGAACTGCTTTGATCATCCATCAGTCAATCAGTCAAGCATTTTTTCGATTTTCGAAATATAAAACTAAAAATAAACATAAGATTTGATTAGCTGCATTTTGTCCATGAATTAACATTTATTATTTATATTTTGATTAAACTCTTGTGGTCCTGCAAAACTAAAACTGCATAATAGCTTGAAATGTGTTTTGTATCCATCTTCATCTATTACCCTTGAGTAAGTACTTTACCATTACTTTAAATTCATAATTCATTCTTTTGCCAACTCATATTTGACACACATTTTCTGTTCGATATTCCTTTTCAAAGATTTGCTAAATCATTTTCTAGACTGATTTATTTGACCCTTGCTGCTTGCCATGAAAAGTGCAACTGCTCAAAAGTTACCATTCGCTATTGCAATTCACTACCCTCTTAACCCCCGCCTATGCCCTGTTCCCACCATCAATATCTTGGACAGCTTCACCTAATGGCAAACATATTTGAGTACTTCCGGGCCGAGTTGGTCGCTGCTCTACTCTCATTTCATTTACCATTGAAAGCTGTTTTCCAACTTGAGCGATTTATTTGCTTTAACATGATGCAGGTCACAGTCACCCCTACCCACTACCCCCGCCTCACCCTCACACTGCCATAAAACAAACCCAAGAGTCAATAGCGCAAAATATTTGAACCCAAGCAAAACTCGCAAAAAAATCATTTCTTATTTATTTGAGCGTTGAACGCAAAATGAAATTACATTTTTACTTCTTTTTTTGCGGGCGTCATTAGCGCTGCTGATGCTAGAGTGTGTGGCAGGGGGGTGAGCGGAATATGCCTGCCGATTCAGCGTAAATATTTGCACACATCTAATGAGTACTGGTGCCGGCTACGCGTAGCTACGGTTTGAGCATTCGGAGAGTGTTTAAACTTTAAGATGACGCTCGAAAATGGTATGAAAACAAGCGCAGAGCATCTACAAAACATCCAAGTTAAAGTGGTTTAGTTAAAAGTGCTTAGCTAGAAAACACCCTGTAATCTGTTTAGAAGTTAAATGAAATGTTATATAAAAATATACTTGATCTGTGTATTTTATACGAGAACTTATAATATCCAAGAACTGTAAAATTTATTTTTCTGGATCCATTATCGGCCTGCTATATACCTTCCAAAATTTACCTCCTTCAATCGGTTTTGGTTCTAATTTAAAATATGTACTATTGTAGTCGCTAAAATATATTCAAAGAAGTTAGGTTGTTAAACGATATTATATATAAAATCATCATATATAAATTGAAGTCTCAAACAGATAGGCCACGATTATCATATTTACTTTGCTCTTCGTTCAGTAATAATCTTTTGAATCGTGCTTTTAATCCACCCAATTTTAAATATTTAAACGGTATCATAAGATACATAAGATAAACAAAACAAAAAGAAGAGGCAACCTAAGAAATACGAGTATCTTTAACACATTTGCGGTGCCAGTTCCCCAAAGGCAGCACCGCCTCTCCGCCTGATAAGAAACCCGAGTACTTTGCCGTCTCACTACCTTGTCTCACCCCCCGCCCACACTTCAGCCCTGTTGCCTTTGAGGCTAGTGCCCAAGTCAGGCGACTAACTTGGCATTGTTTCATTGGCAATATGGAGCCAGTCTCCCATCCCCCAATCCACCATCTATATATGCCACATATATCATGCTATCCACCCACAATGCACATGTGCTTTCCTTTCGAGCCATGGCCATTGTATGTGGCAGCTGTTGCCCCTCCCAGCAGCCGCCCCTCTCACCCACCCGTCTATAATCTCAGTTATGAGATTTCTGCTTGCTGTTGTCCTTCGGCTGCTGCTGTTGTCTTCTCATTGTGAAAGAGACTCCAAAAAGAGACTGGGCTTTGGCCAACTTTGTCACGAGTTTCCAAAGAGTAATCTTATGTTAGCCGAGTCATTGTGCTTTATGGTACCCTATATCATCCATTACTGAACTACTACATTTTTTAGTTAAAAAGCCGAGATTTTATTTAAAGACTCTCGACTCCTAGAAAATTAGTACAAAGATGTCAACAAATTTGTTCTGTACATTTCAAATTAAAAGTCGTCCTACTGTTCTGAACCTATCTTTCGATTTATATTTCTGCAGCTATATCTAAAAAGTTAGGCTTTTAGATCCATTAAACTCAAAGCTCTTGGAATAATGTTGTTGAGCAACAGCCGGAAGCTAATGCTTATAGAATGGGAGAATCGGAGAATCGTGCTGACTTTTTGCAATCAGTGTTGCAAAACTAGAAAACTAATTTTAAATATATTCAAAATTGTAAATCTTAAAGCCAAAATATCGTATCGATGCTATTGTTATAGAAGTTATAGCTACAAAAATTCATTAGGATATATTATGTCATAGTTTTACCCATAGAATAATTGCTTCATCCAGAGGAAGGGTATACACAGCTCGTTCTCATTTGCCCTTCTGCTTTAATTTCGTTAACACGATTCCTTGTCTTGCCCATGGCTATTATTGCGCTTGCCAGCCACCGATATCCTTTTCTGGAGTCCTTGCGCTATGCTGTTGTTGCTTTCCACTACTGGCATTTCATCATGCGTGTTTATATGTGTGCGAAATAAATTAACAATTTACGTTTTTTTATCGCATTCCGCTGCCTCATCGCTGCCTTGCATTATTTTCGCCTGATTAATTTTCAACTTTCAGGCGGTGGCTGGCGGGGAGAGGGGAGGGAAGCCTCTTTGAGATGTTTTCTCACGCGCGAGCTTCTCCATGTTCCTGGCTGGCCTTTTTCGGTTATGGCCCTAATTGCATATTTTGGCCTTAAACGTTGCGGTTATTATGTGCCGAGTTTGTTGTTGGACTGGACTTATTAATTGTGTAATTTAGCTTGGTGTTGGCCGGGTCAATTTCAAAGGGCCATAATGGCTCTGAAGATCTTCAAATGGTCTTTGGGGCCTTTTGCTTTGTTTCCGCCCACTGGCCAAGCGAATCCATTCGAGAGATTTTAACGGTTTAAGCTGCTCGTTGAGCCTCAGTTTTGTGTTGTCGTTTTAGGGGCGTGTTTAGATTAATCTTAATGATAGTTACGGTTTTGCGTAGATTTTTGTGGCAGCTAATGGACAGCAATTGTTTTTGGTTGAGCTCTCAATATATGTTGTAGTTTAATAGAATAATTCAAGGTATATTTTTTTATTTAACATTGTCTTTTGATTCATTACATTAATTAGACTATTTTACAATAGCTTTTGTCACAATAATTAAGGACTACAAATCACAAAGTTTCGTACACTATCTATTGTGTCTTAATTTCAGAATAAGTAACGATAAAAGGATATTTTTATCTTGTGTATTTTATTAAATTTTTCTTATCCAATTGATTCATTTTTCTTTAATCACACTTTATAAACTTAACTGACGATTTAAAGATGTATCAATTTATAACATTATTGATTTATCTTACCAACAATATAATAAAGATACTTGTACTATTCTCACTTAATAAAACCATTTAAACCTTCATTTACTTTTATGTTGAAGGTTTTTATGGAATCATAAATGAGAATATCAGATTCAAATAAAAGGAATAAAACACCATTCGATTCCATTGAGTTTGAGCCCAAAATGCATTTACCATACGATTTTTAAGGGCACTTTAACGTTGGTCGGTCGGCACGTCGAGTAGTCATTTATTTTTTGTATTTTTGTTTTTAATATTTCTCCGAAAATCGCAGACGCAAACATGAAAAACGCATGAGTCCGCTGGGCGAGAGTGGTTGTTGTTGTTGTTGTTCGTTGATTGTTCATTCTGTGGTATATTTGCTCAGGGACTGGACATACGACAATATGCATTTATTATATGCGAGCACGGGGGCGTGGCATCTGCAAAGTCTGAAAACTGAAACTGAAGCCAAAAAGTGAACACTGAAACAGTTTTCGCAGGAATCAAGCGCTTGTACAAGAGAACTCAAAGCTTTATGGGACTTAATTTGTATATTTAAAGAAAAAAAAAACAAAAATATTTAGCTAGTTGCATATTTTCCTTAAAAAAGTTGTATATTACATTTTGCAATTCTTCAGAAACTGAACTTTAATTGTTTGAATTTTCTCAATCATAATATTTCCACATAAGTGGAAACAGTGTAAGTAAAGTGAAAAAAAATATACTGCTTATTTCTAAAAAGAAGTTTAACTTTCCGTGCATATTAATGAATGTTATACATCTGTCAGTTGGATATAAATAAAGTTAACTACAATACAAACTTTAAGAATACAGAAATATACTTTCAGCTTAAAATTACATATAAATATCTGATTGGTATATACGCATATAAGAGATTTCAGTAATACCAGAGTATTAAACTGAACATATTAAAATATCAAAGTTAGAAAGAGCATCACAAATTCAGTATGCGAAAAAGCAACTTTATATTTCTTGTTTAGCCTTTTTATTTTATGCTGGCCAGTCTCCGTTTCGACACGTTTGCCATATCGAGTGGCTTCACCACATACTGACTAAAAAAAATGCTGTTGAACAAGTTTTTGTTCTGAGCCTGATTTGCAGAGGGAGTGTGCCGGTGGAGCGGGGTAGAGACGCAAGTGCGTGGCTTATGCCGGCTATAGGAATGAAATTGTTGGCAGCCGCATGCCGGTGACCATGTTTGCAAGGCAGTTAATAAGTGTTCACCATGCAGAACCGGATCATATTTAAAAAGTTAGGTTATGAATCTAAACGCGTCGAAAGTTGGGTTTATTAAAAGTCAAACACATAGATTTTGTGCTCTTGTCATCTCGTCAAATGCACACAGCAAAAAGTTTTTTTTTTCCTTTTTTTTGGTAACAACGATTTGAAATTGAATTTGAGCCGCGAACCGCAACGTGAAAAAACAAGAACAAGAACAACATAAGTCTAATAAGCCACCCCCAGGCTGGAAATCCTTGAAGCGAGGCGTCCATTCATTTGAGATATTGTTAGAGGGTGTTTCCAAAAGTTTCCCGGCCTCGGCATATGTGTTTGTGCTTGTGTGTGTGTTGACAGTTATAAATTACGTTACGTATACGCAATGTGGTTAGGCGCACAAAACGCTCGCTTATGAATACACATACATACATACATATAATAAATATATACATATATAAGAACGCAGTAAATTAGGCGAGAAGTTCAATAATTTGTTGTTAGAAAGGGATGGGAGCTAAATTGTTGGGCTTGCGAGTCTAAGGATTCTTTAAGGCTATGTTGCTTGATGAAGACAAATCTTAAAAAGTTATGAGCATACAGATGACTAGAGGGGCCCTAAATAAATAAAGTACAATTTGGAACGAAAAGCTGTCCAAGGAAGTCGTACTAAAATTGTATGCAATTTTAATATAAAACATTGAACGAGTATTAAGAAACGTAAAGCAAAATTAGCAAATATGTATTAGGAGGAGATATTCAAACATATAATATTGCTTGTTGCTCAAATTAATTAAATAATTATGAAAGCTGTGTCGGATTGCTATATTATAAAGCTGGCATAGGCACAATCGGATGTAAACTGAATTTTTTCTTAATTTCTGAATTTCGCATATATTTACAATCTACAAATCTTGTTGTGGGATATGTACAAAAATAAATAATAAAAATAAAAATAATATACCCGAAATAATATAACGAAAAAAACATTGGGCTGAATTCAACACTGTTTATAGTGACAACAAAAAACACTGCACTTGTCACAATTTGGCAACCCTGACGGCCATTTTATATTTTCGTTCGAAAAGCTCTTTCGCAAAATGATGCACATATAATTAAAAAATTTACATTTTACATAATTTTTAATTGCACACAGCAGACTCGTTCAGCAGCTAGACGTGCAGACGTGGATCCCTATGCAAGGCTGACAATTATTGCGCATACGCCACGTGTTTCGCACCCCATTCTATTTGGCACATTTAAAGTTATTGCCAGCGTCGTTTGCAGCATAATTAGACACAAACGCAAGCACACTCGCACGCACACACGCACACAAACACACACATTCAGAAATGGCTGTCATGCATTTGACATTTCTATTTAACTGTTAACTGGTTGTGGTTTTGCTCGACAGGCGGCGCCACATTAGAGAACAAACGGAAAAAGCTTTAGCTGTGAGCATTTCATTTAAATTTTACATGAGCCACAGACACAGCACACACAGATGAAAGTGTGGGAAACTTTTGACCGAGATTATGCAAGATTTCGTTTTCCAAAAATGTAAATATTCTCCCTTTTGTCCCCGCATGGCAATAAAAATTTAAACTTTGCCAATTAAATTAATTCGCATTCTGTTCAATTTTGAATTTAAGCACGCCTTTGAGGCACTATCACTCCTGCCATTTGAGCAGCCCGCAAATATTTGCCTTGCGGCAACACAAAATTCTCTCGCATGTCTCTGAAATATTTTTGGGCATAAACGTCTTAACTTAAGGTGAACTTTAATGGAGTTGTTTTTGTGGGTGTGGAAAATAAAGCTTTTTGAAATGACACAGCTGGGAAAAACATTTAGGTTCAACTCGTGTCTAAGGGACACTTGTGAGTTTTAGTATGAATAGTAAAACTTTAAGTATTAAATATGCGATAATTAATAGCTACTCATAAATTCCTTATATTAGGTCACATTACTTATTATTTCGCTCATGAAATTGCTTAAAATATTGATTGTAAAAAATCTAACATTTGATGATTATATATATATTTGAAAATATCAATTGAAATATCTCAAAGCCTTACGTTTTCTAAGTCCTGATAGTGTTAGTAATCAATGCCAATATGATATTCTATGAGTTTGGAATACCGCTAATGTGATCGATATTAGAAGGGGCTGCAATCAGCCTCTAAAGCACTCTTACTTGCTCTTTATGCATTTATGTCAAAGTATTTTTATTCCTACTATATTTATCTTATAACTGGTTACTTCTGCATTGTTATACGCTCCCTGCATCGCTTTGCTTTTAACTTTCTTAACAATTTTCTCAAATCTTTCGACCTCATTTCCTGTTCCTGCTCTTTTTCATCTCATTCACTTGGCTTTCTCCACGTGCACGTGACCCAAGCAAGTAAATTACAAACTTTATCAGCTTTATATTTTTCATCTTCCTTCACGTTCGTTTCCGTTTTCATTATGTCAAATTTCATGACGAAAATTACAACTATAGGAGACCATAGTACGTGCAATGCTACGCACTGACATTATTCATTTCTTTAGCTTGTCGCTTAAATTTATAATTTCGGCAAGGCTTTGTATCGCACACACACACACACACCCCTAACTGTTTGTATATATGCAGCTACGATTTTTCATATGAAATGATGTCATTAAACAAAGAACTGTAACGAACCCACGACAATAATGAGCCCGAGAGCTGCACGGCAAGCCGAAGCATTGGTGCAGGAGGAGCTACAGGAACAGCAGGAGCTGAAGGATGAGCATCGGCAACTCTGGAGGTGGCACAAAATCCCAAAACAATTTATATGAGCCAAGCGAAACGACACGCCAGCTACAGCAACAAAAGCAACAACAATAACAATATTGACAACAACATAGGAGAAATTTGGAGCAGAGAAAAGTGACATAAACTTGGTAATACGTTCAGGCCATAATCACACATGCTCTTACATATAAAGAAGCAGCGTGGCACCCCGCTAGTGAAGTTGTTGCAAAATAGGTTGCACCGCCACGCCCTTCAGTCCCAGACAGAACTCAAACCCTTTGCGAGGGTTGCCCAAAGTATAGTGAATGCAAGTCTGATACTATTATAGGATAAAGAGAAAAAAGAATTTAGTATTTTGTTTGCATTTGGATAGTCTATTAATCCGATTATTTTGACACTAAAATACTATTATTCGTTTGCCTTATAATTTTATAATATTTCTAATTTATGTAAGTTGATATATTTGAGCGATCACTATTTCTCTTCGAAACTCAACTAAATCTCTATTTTGCAAACTGTGCAATTAAAATGATATCATTGTGAAAGATATATGCTATTGTTATTCATTCCACTGGTGGCGGATAGATCCAAGAAATGCGTACACCAACTCTCGTCTATGGGCAGAGGCCGCAAGCCAAAAAGTTGGCCAAAACGAATGCGTCAAGTTGAATGCTATAAAAGCTTTGAATGTTGTTGTGACCCACCAGAGAATGCGGTTGCTTCAGGCTTCAGACTTTAGACTTCAGGCTCACGGCGCATTATGTATGCAAGTCGGCTACGCAAAAACAAATAGAGACACACATACACACACACACACACACACACACACATATACACATACTCATAGAGGGCTTAACCGGGCCCCAGAATACAATAAAAACAACAACATGGCCAGTTTCCGCTTGCGGGGCGCAAACATTTAGTCAAACAGCCCTGGATGGGGACTGGGACAAAGAGAGAGAGGGGGTGTAGAAAGAAGGTTGGCTGATTTGTGGGCGTGGCTTAGCTCCGAGTAAACCGGCAATGACGTTGAATGACGACGAATTTTGAATACGAATTTCATTATACGCAGCACTCAATTATTCAGTAATCTAGTTGCGACGGCCAGCAAGGGGGAGAGGTGCAAGAGGGTAGGAGAGTGCTGCCAGGCGAACAATGTTGATTGCTTCTCCTGCCGTGCTGCGGCGTGCCCCTCATTTTGAAATGTTAACAAAATGTTGCAGTTGCTGCGTCGCACAGCTAATTAACGTGGCTATATTCGTTGTTGTTGCTCTGCACTTAGAGAAATGCTCTGCTTTAAATTCAAGTACAATCGGGATTTCTTCTTAAAGTTGCAGGTACAATTCGTCTTTAAATATACTTTGTAATGGTATTAATCATTTTTGATTTCTAAATTTACTGCTAAAAATATATAGGCAAAATGAAAAACTCTTAAATCGAGTACAAAAAATGCGCATTTATGTACATAAAATAAGTGTTAAGGCTAAAGAACTTTAAGCTCTTGATTCAAGTTTATTTCTTTTTATTTTTAAACTGTTTTAAAATAATAAAAATCACACTTAACTCATTCCGAACCAATCTTGTAAAAACATTGCTGGTCTAGGATTTTTGACCTTAGCCGAGTTTTCACAACATTTTGTGTTTTTCTGAGTGTGGTTTTGTTGCCAATGCAAATCTGTATCTATATAGCGCGAAGCATGCCACATAAAACACAAATTGCCGCATTGGTTGGCAACGCGCACAAATTGCCAATTCTTTTGAATTTTGATGAACTTTTTGTGCCTGCTTTGTTGTTGTTGCTGTTGTTGTTTGTCATTATTGCCATGTGACCGTTTCTGGCTTAGCTTTTTGTTTTTGGGGGGGCAGCTGACAGGCCGTTAGTTGCTGCTGGTAATTATAATTATGCATGTATACACTTATTAATTATGCATGCCCCATATGAAGTTCAAGCTCATTTTGCTACCAATCGCTGTTTGTTGTCTGCCGGAAGGGTTTTTGGGTTATAGCAGTGGTATTGTTATTCTTGTTGTTGTTGCTGTTGCTGTGCCACATGATGACGTTGTATCATCACAGTTTATTGAGCATTGAGGCATTGTGCGACTGAACTAAGCACCGGATTTTGCATCTGCTAACGGGGCGTATGGGTAATGAAATTAGTAAAAGCAAAACAACACATGAAGAGATTATTGAAACTAAAAATATATTTTTACTGCTGTTGTATATTGAAAATTTGTATATATGTATATGTACATGTCTACACTTTCTCAAAGCACTTTAACAAATCATTAAATACAGGCTGAATAATTATAATATATTCTTCAGTCAAAATCCGTTTCAAAATGGTGCACAACTCGCACAATAATGATAATCTAGAATCTAGATAATGCGACTTTGGGACAGATTTATTCTGAATCTTAGGACAGCAAATACTGTTATTCTAAGCTTTCATATAAGTGAGCTAAGATACTATTCGCACAGACTCGCAACTGCTACCAATTATTATGCAAAACTAGATCATCTCTCACTTAAATAAAGCTTTATCTATGCTACGTATGCACTCGCAGCTAAAAGCGATTTATGCAACTTAATTTAAGCCCTCACTTGTCCTGCAGCCATTTTCAACTCTTGTGTTCCGACTGAGGTCCTTTTGCTATTTTCTTGCGGAATATGCAAATGTAAGTTATTGCAAATAATATGAGACAGCAGACTGCAGTTATGCACTGTAATAAAGAGGTAAACAGCAAGGGACAATATGCAAATAAATAATATGTGCCACACACTGTTGCAGAATGTCAGAAACTTACGCTGCAACATATTGCCACGAAGGTGTACAGCAAAAAGAAAATGAAAGTAAATATTTATGCGCATAAATTATAGCATATTATGGCAACAAATTGCGATATTATTTTCTATTCGTTTTAGCTTGAATGTAATCTACATCTATTTATGACATTTAGTGGCAATTGAAAATATGTATATTAAAACTGTTATTTTAAGACTTTAAGTTTGTTGATATTTTGCACATAAATTATCTGCTTTGTGTAGCTTATTTTCACTTGTTAAACCTTGCACCTATCTGCCCCTAGTTGATCTAAAGTCCAGTTACAGCTTCTGCTACAATTTTGAACTTGTGCACATTTAAATATTTGCATATTTGAACAACTTCATTCTTTTCTGTTTATATCTAATTTTAACTAATTTCCAAAGTCAGAGCTAAGTAAAAATAAGTTGGTAACTTTTAGCAAACCAAACTTGGTCCATACGCAAACTTTTGAGCTGCTTTCCCTTTTAGCAGTCATCTGCACTTTGTCAACTATAACGACGGCTGCTTTTTGTCAAAAAAGAAAAACTTGAACTTTATTGGCGATGCTTCGGGTTTCTGTTTTTTGATGCGCGCCTCTGTCATGTGTGACAAATGACATTGGTAATTGCTGTTAACAATTTTCATATCGTATGTCAGGGGTGCAAAAGTCACTGCATATAAAAGTTTAAGGCAGTCAACGTTGGGTGCACACATTGCGTATACGTCATGTGGCTCGAACGTCTGTTGAATGCACAAATGTCCGAATATATATTAAATGCATAAGCCATTAACTATCATTATTGTGCATATGGCTGACAGCTGAAAGCTTATGATGGCAATATGATACCTACCTGTAGGGTTTTAGGGGTACATTAGTTATTTCTTGAAATGATAAATATTTGGATTATTTTTATATAATTTAAAATATTAACTTAGAGACTGAGATTACGTTTTTTATTATTGGATTACTATTTTGATATATTTTAAGTTTTATAAAAATATTTTATTCACATTTATTCAGTTAATAACGAAACTTTCTAGAGTACACAGAAAGTTGAAATGCTGTACCAATCTAATATTTTACATAATTTTAATTTTCGCTCTATGCAGCCTTTTGTTTAGCGCTTTGTTTATGTGAATTCCATGAATTTTTAATGCATTCAGCGTTGGTTTCTATGAACATTTAATGCCGTTGACAATGCAACAACATTTTTAATGAAATTAAATACATATGTCAACCGAGCGAACAGCAAAAAGCAATAGAAAACAAAAGCGCAACTGCGCGTACAATGTCAGAATTATAAAGTGCCAGAGAGTTTTAAATTACAGTTCCCGCAGCTGACAGAAAGCCACAGAAACTGCGAAAAACGTTTTAAATTCATTTTATTTTTGGATAATTTGAATTTTTGGTTTGTTGTCTGCCCATTTTAATGGAATTTAACTTTTGAACGTACATCCAACTGTATGTTTTGGAGGAACTGTATAAAACTGTTGCGGTCGGCTAAATGACCACCGAAAAAAAAACCATTCAAATTATATTATGTGGCACCAAAAGCAAATAGCCACAAAAAAAGTATTGAATGGAAATTGATATGCACATTTAAATGCAGGCAAATGAACATTTACCACGACAACTGAGCTGCGAAATACATCTAATGAAATTAGGAATGCAGAATATTTAAATAAATATCGTTAATTATTAACACAAAAAACTACAATAGTGCATTAAAATTGACAACCAGCCTAATGGCTTATATTTTTATATGATTTATTATAGGTAACGGATTCTATTTTAGTTAAGTATTTACAGTATTCAGTCCTTTGTGCTACATGCATTTCTTAAACAAAACTAATTATAGCTTTACTTAACTTATTTTTGCTTGTGTGAATATATATTTAACAGTTTTGCTAAGCAGCTATGTATAACAGCTTTGTATAAGTTGTTACTTTTTATACCCTGATCCCATTAAAAATGGGAAAAAGGGTATAATGGTTTTGTGCAAAAGTATGTAACATGCATAAGGAAGCATCTCCGACCCCATAAAGTATATATATTATTGATCGCTATCAATAGTCGAGTCGATCTAGCCATGTCCGTCTGGCTGTCCGTCTGACCGTCTGTCCGTCTGTATGAACGCGCTGTTCTCGGAGACTACAAAAGCTAGAGACTTCATATTTGAAATATTGGCTCTCCTAGTGCCGGGTCAATACAAGCTCAACTTTTCTTTTCTTTTTCTTCTTTTTCGATATCTCAACCCATTCAAAAGTTATCGATAAATTTCGATTACAGACCAGTGCTTTTAAGGTATAGCTTAGAAGTTATAAGTTAGTTATAAATTTCGATTACAGACCAGTGCTTTTAAGGTATAGCTTAGAAGTTATAAGTTAGAGTCACCAAATTTGGTACATATATTCTCCTATAGCACACAAAGGTAAAATACATTTCACTTTTTGGATATCCCTCACCAATCTCACAGAAATTGAATTTTAAAGGTATGACCTTCAGATTTTACAAAGTGGCAAAATCAGATTTTGTAAGGGTCCCCCCTTATGCTTTTTTCGCAAAAATATTTGAAAAAATTTAACTTTCAATAATGAATAAATTTGAAATGTAGAATTAATATGTATAACAAACCATGAACATAATGGCCTCAAGCTTGACAATCGGTTCAGTTTTGACCAAGTTATGGGAGTTCAAAGTCTAGGAAGGGCATTTATATGGACTTTTTGCGTTTACAAGTCAATTTTTTTTGTCATTTTGGCATGATTTTTGACAGAAAAATGAAACACCTCAGAATCTTTTTTCTTATAGTTTTTTATACTATATTTGACACCCACAATCGATTAATAAAAGAATTTCAAGAATCTATTTTTTTAAAAATCAATTTTTGTAAGGGTCCCCCCTTATGCTTTATTCGCAAAAATATTTGAAAAAATTTAACTTTCAATAATGAATAAATTTGAAATGTAGAATTAATATATATAACAAACCATGAACAAAATGGCCTCAAGCTTGACAATCGGTTCAGTTTTGACCAAGTTATGGGAGTTCAAAGTCTAGGACGGGCATTTATATGGACTTTTTGCGTTTACAAGTCAATTTTTTTTGTCATTTTGGCATGATTTTTGACAGAAAAATGAAACACCTCAGAATCTTTTTTCTTATAGTTTTTTATACTATATTTGACACCCACAATCGATTAATAAAAGAATTTCAAAAATCTATTTTTTGAAAAATCAATTTTTGTAAGGGTCCCCCCTTATGCTTTTTTCGCAAAAATATTTGAAAAAATTTAACTTTCAATAATGAATAAATTTGAAATGTAGAATTGATATATAGGACAAACCATGAACAAAATGGCCTCAAACTTGACAATCGGTTCAGTTTTGACCAAGTTATGGGAGTTCAAAGTCTAGGACGGGCATTTATATGGACTTTTTGCGTTTACAAGTCAATTTTTTTTGTCATTTTGGCATGATTTTTGACAGAAAAATGAAACACCTCAGAATCTTTTTTCTTATAGTTTTTTATACTATATTTGACACCCACAATCGATTAATAAAAGAATTTCAAAAATCTATTTTTTGAAAAATCAATTTTTGTAAGGGTCCCCCCTTATGCTTTTTTCGCAAAAATATTTGAAAAAATTTAACTTTCAATAATGAATAAATTTGAAATGTAGAATGAATATATATAACAAACCACGAACAAAATGGCCTCAAACTTGACAATCGGTTCAGTTTTGACCAAGTTATGGGAGTTCAAAGTCTAAGAAGGGCATTTATATGGACTTTTTGCGTTTACAAGTCAATTTTTTTTGTCATTTTGGCATGATTTTTGACAGAAAAATGAAACACCTCAGAATCTTTTTTCTTATAGTTTTTTATACTATATTTGACACCCACAATCGATTAATAAAAGAATTTCAAAAATCTATTTTTTGAAAAATCAATTTTTGTAAGGGTCCCCCCTTATGCTTTTTTCGCAAAAATATTTGAAAAAATTTAACTTTCAATAATGAATAAATTTGAAATGTAGAATTGATATATAGGACAAACCATGAACAAAATGGCCTCAAACTTGACAATCGGTTCAGTTTTGACCAAGTTATGGGAGTTCAAAGTCTAGGACGGGCATTTATATGGACTTTTTGCGTTTACAAGTCAATTTTTTTTGTCATTTTGGCATGATTTTTGACAGAAAAATGAAACACCTCAGAATCTTTTTTCTTATAGTTTTTTATACTATATTTGACACCCACAATCGATTAATTAAAGAATTTCAAGAATCTATTTTTTGAAAAATCAATTTTTGTAAGGGTCCCCCCTTATGCTTTTTTCGCAAAAATATTTGAAAAAATTTAACATTCAATAATGAATAAATTTGAAATGTAGAATGAATATATATAACAAACCACGAACAAAATGGCCTCAAACTTGACAATCGGTTCAGTTTTGACCAAGTTATGGGAGTTCAAAGTCTAAGAAGGGCATTTATATGGACTTTTTGCGTTTACAAGTCAATTTTTTTTGTCATTTTGGCATGATTTTTGACAGAAAAATGAAACACCTCAGAATCTTTTTTCTTATAGTTTTTTATACTATATTTGACACCCACAATCGATTAATAAAAGAATTTCAAAAATCTATTTTTTGAAAAATCATTTTTTGTAAGGGTCCCCCCTTATGCTTTTTTCGCAAAAATATTTGAAAAAATTTAACTTTCAATAATGAATAAATTTGAAATGTAGAATTAATATATATAACAAACCATGAACAAAATGGCCTCAAACTTGACAATCGGTTCAGTTTTGACCAAGTTATGGGAGTTCAAAGTCTAGGAAGGGCATTTATATGGACTTTTTGCGTTTACAAGTCAATTTTTTTTGTCATTTTGGCATGATTTTTGACAGAAAAATGAAACACCTCAGAATCTTTTTTCTTATAGTTTTTTATACTATATTTGACACCCACAATCGATTAATAAAAGAATTTTAAGAATCTATTTTTTGAAAAATCATTTTTTGTAAGGGTCCATCCTTATGCTTTTTTCTCAAAAATATTTGAAAAAAATTAACTTTCAATAATGAATAAATTTGAAATGTAGAATTGATATATATAACAAACCATGAACAAAATGGCCTCAAGCTTGACAATCGGTTCAGTTTTGACCAAGTTATGGGAGTTCAAAGTCTAGGAAGGGCATTTATATGGACTTTTTGCGTTTACAAGTCAATTTTTTTTGTCATTTTGGCATGATTTTTGACAGAAAAATGAAACACCTCAGAATCTTTTTTCTTATAGTTTTTTATACTATATTTGACACCCACAATCGATTAATAGAAGAATTTCAAAAATCTATTTTTTGAAAAATCAATTTTTGTAAGGGTCCCCCCTTATGCTTTTTTCGCAAAAATATTTGAAAAAATTTAACTTTCAATAATGAATAAATTTGTAATGTAGAATTAATATATATAACAAACCATGAACAAAATGGCCTCAAGCTTGACAATCGGTTCAGTTTTGACCAAGTTATGGGAGTTCAAAGTCTAGGAAGGGCATTTATATGGACTTTTTGCGTTTACAAGTCAATTTTTTTTTGTCATTTTGGCATGATTTTTGACAGAAAAATGAAACACCTCAGAATCTTTTTTCTTATAGTTTTTTATACTATATTTGACACCCACAATCGATTAATAGAAGGATTTCAAAAATCTATTTTTTGAAAAATCAATTTTTGTAAGGGTCCCCCCTTATGCTTTTTTCTCAAAAATATTTGAAAAAAATTAACTTTTAATAATGAATAAATTTGAAATGTAGAATTGATATATATAACAAACCATGAACAAAATGGCCTCAAGCTTGACAATCGGTTCAGTTTTGACCAAGTTATGGGAGTTCAACGTCTACGAAGGGCATTTATATGGACTTTTTGCGTTTACAAGTCAATTTTTTTTGTCATTTTGGCATGATTTTTGACAGAAAAATGAAACACCTCAGAATCTTTTTTCTTATAGTTTTTTATACTATATTTGACACCCACAATCGATTAATAAAAGAATTTCAAAAATCTATTTTTTGAAAAATCAATTTTTGTAAGGGTCCCCCCTTATGCTTTTTTCTCAAAAATATTTGAAAAAAATTAACTTTCAATAATGAATATATTTGAAATGTAGAATTGATATATAGGACAAACCATGAACAAAATGGCCTCAAACTTGACAATCGGTTCAGTTTTGACCAAGTTATGGGAGTTCAAAGTCTACGAAGGGCATTTATATGGACTTTTTGCGTTTACAAGTCAATTTTTTTTGTCATTTTGGCATGATTTTTGACAGAAAAATGAAACACCTCAGAATCTTTTTATACCCTGATCCCATTAAAAATGGAAAAAAGGGGTATCATGGTTTTGTGCAAAAGTATGTTACAGGCATAAGGAAACATCTCCGACCCCATAAAGTATATATATTCTTGATCACTATCAATAGCCGAGTCGATTTAGCCCTGTCCGTCAGTCTGTCCGTCTGTATGAACGCACGTTTCTCAGAGACTAAAAAAAGCTAGAGACTTCATATTTGAAATATAAGTTCTCGTGGTGCCGGGATAAGACCAGTTTATCATTTTTTTTCGATATCTCAATCCTTTCAAAAGTTATCGATAAATTAAGATTCCAGCCAAGTGTTTTTCGGGTATAGCTTAAAAGTTATAAGATGTAGAGTCACCAAATTTAGTACATATATTCTCCTATAGCATACAAAGGTTAAATACATTTCACTTTTTAAATACTCCTCCCCAATCTTACAGAAATTGAAAAATACGTAATTTTAAAGGTATGACCTTCGGATTTTACATAGTTGCACATTTATATGTCATCTTTGTGTCCTACAAATTTCATTTTGATCAGACAATAAACAAAGAAGTTATTAACGATTCAATGTACCATAGTTTAAAGTCAAAGGAAGAAGAAGCAAAGCAAATGTATGACGTGCGTAGCAAGCAGCTTTTGTTTGTATATGTGTGTGTGTGTTTTTATGTATGAATGCAGATAAAAAATTTCAATGAATGTAAGACCTTGGATCAGGGTATATCCTAGTCGGGCACTCTCGACTCTTACTTGTTTTTAAAGTTTGATTCATATATGCATATATGTATATGAAAATATCTATGTGAAAATATGCTTGCAACACATTCTTCATATGAAGTTATGGATAACAATTATTTATGAAAGTGTCTTGTTCGTTTTCAAATGCATTTGTGAATAATAGTTATGTAGTTGTTAGTAACAGTTTTTTATAATATTATTTATAATGTTAACAACTGGATAGTAGACAATTGTGATTTGTACAATTCTAGTTAATCGTCGTATTGATTGTCATTATGAAAACTACAAATTTTAATTTATTAATTTTCAAAACACTTAGCATAAATATAACGCCCAAAACTCTTGCAAAGATTATTCCAAGTCTATCATAAAAAGAAAAAATGGAGAAACTTTTCTCGCACCCACATCACAGCTACTTAACTTGGGTTACCTCAATCAAATTGGGAATCGACGCCATCTCGCAACATAATGACCCCAAAAAGCGTTCCTATTAATAGGCGCCTCCTAAGTATAGCGGTAAATTGTACCCTCTCCTCCCCATCTTGAGGCAGCCAACGCCCACTTACGAGTTTAGCCAAAGTAGAACTCGTTGTTGCTGTTGCAGCTTGTCTCGTAGAAGTTTTTCTCGTATCTGTATTGAATTTTTCTAGCCCAAGCAGTCGTGTATCTTTTTCTTGGCTGCCCCCTCACAGCCCACTTGCCCCGCCCCTTTGTTTCTGTAACTGTGTGTGTGTGTGTGTGTGTGTGTGTGTTTGTATGTGTCACCAAATGTCATTGACACGATTTGCTTTATGCTGCATTTCTTCTACCATTACCACAAAGCTACAACAACAACAGCAGCAACTTGTGTAAGCATTATACATACATATGTATATGTATATGTATGTACATCTATCTGACTATATCAGTGCCAACGTTTTACACGCCGTTTACTTTGTGCCGGGCCACCTCAGCGTTTTTAATTTATTTCTCAGTGTTTGTCTTTCGTTTGGTTCCCCTTCGTTCTTAGTGATAGCAAATGTAGTAGCGTGGGGGGGGGGGGGGGGGGGGAATGAGGAGGAGGCAGCTATATGCAAGCTGATTGTTATCAGTGTTGAGAAAAGTGCCGACACACGCAAACACACAGCACGCACACACACAAACACACTGGCACATGAAAAAAACACATTGAAAAACTAAAAACCAAAATCACAACTAAATTTTTGAAAATTTGAATTGCAATAAACGGATTGAAGATGCATTTGCATAGTTAACAGTATGAAAATGATGGCAAATTTAACGTGCAATTGGCAACAATCATTCAACCAATCAATCAGTCAGTCAGTGCATCAGTCAGAGTCTGTCAAGTAGCGAGTCATATTTACTCATTTCAAGCAAATGAAATCCAAATATTTGATTTACATTTTACAGGTTTCCAATGAGTGGCAGACATACAAATGTATATGTATATGTATGTGCATATGTATGTGTGTAAATATGTGTTTGTATGTATACATGATCAATCACTTAGCTAGTTATTTGTTGCTGTTGAACACTAAATACAATTTTAGACTCTAAAGTAAATAACTACAAGCTGTTTTACTAGCCGTTTTGTTTATTAAATACAGAGTATTACATTCAATTGCAATTATTATAATAAGCTGCAGCAGCTGGCTCCATAATTAATATGTATCACATAACCTCAAATTTGGCACACATCCGACAACTCGAAACAAGTTTACGGTTAGTGCTGCAAAGCGGTTAAGAAATTACATTTTAGGCCACAAAAGTAAGAGATTCATTAAAGATATACATACATTATTCTTGCAATTACCCAGACTTAGATATGCTGCTGTCATATTCATTATTTCCAGCGTTATAATTACAATTACACCAGTGTTCACATACTACATAAAAACGAACTTATGCAATTATTAATAATATTTGGTTACATGTCTGGCACAGCATTTTATTGCTTTTGCTTTATTAATTTATAATAATTCAATTAATTATTCACAATGAACTCAATTTGCATTTTTCATTTCAATATTTTTTATGCACAATTTTTTGTCAATTGAGCAGAAGTGTTTAATATGCTGAGCATCAATTTTGTGTAAAGGGTAATCGATTAAAATGTTTAACGAAACGTGTCATATTGATTGAAAAGCTTATTGGCATAAATTAAATGAAGCTGGCAATAAGTATAAAAACCGCAATATTATTTTTAAATAGACTTAAAGAGCTAGAGTTTATAACAATTCGCATGATTATCATTATTACCATTAGTATAATAGGTTAATAAGTAAGTAGTATACAAGTATGACGGTTATTATAACAGTTTTTAAAACATTTTATAAAGCGTGTTGGTATTTATAATTTGTGTTACTTTTATTCGATTTTTATAATTTGAAAAGTACGTAATCAGTTTGTTAACTTTAGCTTTTGCTATAAAATTTATGTAACAATTTAAATTGGATATTTAATAGTTTCCTAGGCATTTTGAAAGAACAGATCGTAGAATATTTTATACAATAGTTTGTACGAAAGTTCAGATACAATCATGTTAATAGTTTTTTTTAAAAGCTCGCATTATTATTTTTAAAACACTTTCTTTTATATATGTATGTACTATGTACATATCTTACTTGATACCCCGCTTAGATTGCATATGTATATGTACATACAAAAATGTACACATATTTGTGTATAACATTTAAAAAGTCATTTCATATTCCCCTCACCAGGCAACCAACTGCAAGTTGTCAAAGTAATCACCCCACCCCCCGCTCTGATGGGCGCCATTCATTCATGTGTGGTTTATTTAAAGAACATGAATACTTTGGACTTTGTATTAGAGCCGCGCAAATATTCGCAGCTCAGCAGAACCAGCGACTGCAGACAATCTCCCAACTCCATATACATACATATATACCTCTAAATACATATACATATGTACATACATGTATGTATGTGTATATCATGGTCTGAGAAATGTTTTGCATGTTTACTCATGTATTTGCATTTCGTGTGACATAAATCACGCACATGACACAACACAACAAAACACAACAAAACACAACACGATGCGAGGCCCAAGGCACAAAAGAGAAATACCAAACGTCAGCGAGGGGAAAGGGGCGGGACTGGCGACTGGGCTGCGCCTTCAGAACGTAACGGTAGCAGGGCGCCCACACAACCCAATCGCCATACCCAAACCCCATCCGAGGCGCAGTCGCTGCAACGGAAATGTCGCGCTGCATTTTTCAATGAGTACGTTGATTTTGCCACCGACCTTCAACCTCCCAGAACAGCCCACAGTTGTAGTCTCCTAGGCAACAATTCCATCAGCAACAACAACAACAACAAAATTAAAAGGGGCAAATAAGTCTTGAGACAAAGCATAAGAAATTAATTAAACTGCCAGTCGCAGTTCAATTGAAAAGTTTTTAATGAACTTGGATTTTTCAGTTGGATATTACATTACAGTTGTGCCAATAAGTATGCTCACTTCAGTTTACAACTTGTCAGCATATTCGTAAGTTAAGAAATTGCAGCGTAAACCTTTCTTATTTCTAGCCTGTACATTTTTTGGTGCTATACTTTTTGATACTTATTATCTTCTTCTTTTTATAATCATAAAGCTTTTATAATATTAAAAGCTGATTTTTCTTATTTTACCTCTTCTAACGAGTTTTTTTAAGAACTTGCATAATATTCATAATTACACCTAAATATTTCTGAGAGAGCATTGAAATTTTGACTTTAAAGTTCGATTTACACGCTGGAATTTCTTTCAACTTTTTGCTTGACTCACTTTTCTTTTGCTTTTTTCATTTACGAATGTCGAGTGTATAAATTTAACATTTATTCCATTTGAGCTCGTTTTTCAAATATTTGGCATTTTCTTGACATTGATTGATGTGCAAGTAAAGAGCCGAAGTTACGTAAATCAACTGCAGCCTTATCTGTTAGCTCATAATGTGCATGTTTCCATAGGTTGTCATAATATGGTTCGATAATATATCTTAGGGCAATTACCTAAAGAGAAAGTCAGTCTATGACAACTAATTTGAGCATCAACTGCAGCAAAAGCCAGTAAATCATTTGATGGCTAATTTCATGGAGACTTGGCTCTATTAAGCAACTTGCAGTTGGTTAGGCAGCTTATCCTGCTGCTGCTACCAGAAATTTAATTACAGCTGAAGCTCAGTTGCAGTTTCTACACGCAACGCATCTGTACATCTATACCTACACTGAGAATAAACAGACAATTTTGAGCTCAAATCTGGTACAAACATTGTCAAAATCCGCCAAAGGTTCAACATTTTTCAACAGCCAAGAAAATTCGTACGATTCGTGTAATCCCAAAGTTCCTTAATGTAATATTATTTTAGCAGTATATTAAAATTTGTCGAATCAAGAACTTGAAATCTTAAAATAAAGATTTTTCGTACATATTTTAAATAATCCAGTTCTTGTATTAATCAGCGTACCAAAAAAACCAAAAAAAAAAAGTATGTTTCCTAAACAAAATTACTCAAATTCAAGACAGCATTTTTCTCTGCGTGTATGCAATAATTCATAAGGCAGAAACCGCACTCAAATTCCAGCAATATATCAATAATCGTTGACAAGCAATCCGACAGACAAACGGCTTCACATGCTGGGGGGGGGGAGGTTTCCAATCCCGGATGAAACTCTCAGTTGCAGCTCTTGTGCGGTAAATGCAATTATCAAATCACGACCATATACCCCCTGCAGAGACAGGAACTGAGGAGCCGCTAATTCAATTAGCGCCCCAAAATATAAACCCTCTCTCGCTCTTCACCCTTCCACTCGAAATGGGAATTAGACTTGAAGTCGAAACGGCCGCTGGCACTTCTGCCTTGCCGGTTTATGTAATTGGTTATAATGTGTACATAAATCAGGGTCGTTACTCGTCAGGGTGTAAGAGGCTGTGAGAATCACTGACTACAGTTGCTCTTGTACAAGTAACGCATCATGCTTGGCGGCTAATTGTACGACAAAACTGTCAAACATGGAATTAGAGACGAAGAGTGAGATAAATATGAAAAAGTTGGTAGATCAATGAGATTTGAGATGCTGTAAAATAAATAGATTTCTAAGTTTAAAACTAGATTATTAATATATTAAAAGCTTAGTATTTGAGATGGAATCTCAAAAAGATTGTTCTATTTATATGAAAATGAATTCAAAGAAATTGATCTTGATTTGTTCGTTAATATCAAAATTGATAATAAACTAAAAGATTGCAATCTATAGCTTACATTTACATTTGGCATATAAGAAAATAAATAAATATAAATCAGATATTTATAGTTTAATTTTCATGGCTGGGAATATAAAGACAGGCTTGTAAAATAATATTATTTCCTTTAAATTAGTATTATTGAAGAACTAATTTGACAGCACTACTACATCTTTGTTACATCCATTTGTAGCACAGTGTTGCGAATCGTCGTGACAGAGAAATGCAAATGCAGAAAATGAAAATGAAAATGCTTGCCACTGCTAATAATGGGCATTAACATTATGTTGATGGTGGGGAAACTCGATAACTATTTCAGCCAGGCATTCAGCAGGGGTTGGGTAAGTGGGTCAGAGGGAGACGGTTAAACTTACACACACATACACACAGTTGCTCTAACATGCATTTCTTATGATGCGAAATTATGTTCACTTGACATTTTGACATTTGGCAGCTGTCGCCAAATTAACGCGACAGCAACCAGGGAATTGAGGTTGCAATGAAAAATTAAGTACTGCAAATGAACAAACATCGAGCTAAAGGATATTCACAAGAAGTACGCTAACCAACTTAACCAACACACTGATTTATCATGTTCGACAGCTGTTATTGTTGACAATTTGACAGGCAGTGGGCGTGGCCGAGTGGGGCGCAAACCAAACTGCAGCAAACGAACTGCGAACTGCAAAAGTAGTCATGCGTTAAATTCTCCGGACATAAAGACTTAATTGCAAAGATAGTAGATACCCTGTATTGAAATGAATAAAATATGAGTAAAGCTTGTTACAGGATAGACAGATTTTTGAATAATATACGATGACTAGCAAAATCGGTTATGCAAGGTATGCAGCTCATTTGGCATAAAATATGCTGCCTTGTTAAATTGGGACGAAAATGATTTGCAACTGAATAGCAAAATCCGTCCATTTAATACGGCTGAGCATGTGTGGGATGAGGAGTTGTTTAGTGCGACTTGTAAAAATCAGTAGTGAAAGCCAGCATAAAAGAAACCTGAAAGACGACGACGGCGGGATCTCTCGAGAACAACAATAGATAATGCAGATGACACATATGTATGTATGTACAACAAAGATGGGCATAAAGAATAACCCACAAGCTACAACAATAGCTTGCCCCAGACAGACTAGCAACAACAACTTTGAAGATGTGCACGATTTATTGTTGGCAGGCAAGAGCTGTAATAAATCGAAGTGAAGCAGACACTTTATCGTTTCTTTTGCCCTTAAAAGACACAAAATCAATCTACTAAAGAGATGAGAGAAGCAAATAAAAAATGACTGCAACTATAGCATACATTCAGGCGCTTATAGGGTTCTGGGATAATCTGCTAATCGGAACTTTACTCAAAGCATTGAAAGATAAAACAAAAGCATTTTAGCATGTGATAAAACAACAAGCTGCTTAACAGCTCTAAATATAGATAAACAGGAAAGTGAAAAGAAATTAAAAGTGTTGAAGAAAGGAGCTCGAATGGCACTTAATATGACAATCTAAAGGCAATTACCCATATGTTCTGTACGATATACTTAATAATATAATACTTGCTTTATATAATAATGTTAATAACAGCTTTAAACCCTCGTTTGGAAATTATCCTATAAATAGAAATTTGTTATTCCAAAAACCTAATCAATTTGTTATGTCTTATTTAATTTTGTATTAAAACATAAGCGTATTTCACATCAACCAACCCAATATCGATTTACGTTAATTCTATAAAAGAACTAAATAATTAGCCGTGACAATATAAATCTATATGTAGTCTGCTTAACTGTTGTATCGGTTCTCTTTACTACAAAGCTTCCAGCTCGTATAAGCAAAGTCTTCGACTTGAATCTTATGGCACTTGAAATAACACAAAACAAAGTCGTTGATATGATACTTAATTACCATCACATCTGCCAACAATCTCAAACAAACTTGACTGAGCTTGACTGTACCACTCTCTTAATCTTTGACATACGAGGACATCTTGGTTCTGTACCTCTGCATAAATCTTTGTCGTCGTTAGAGTCCATTTCAAAATGCAAGTGGCTCCTAACTTTATTCACATTTCATTCGTTGCCCACTCACATGCACTCATACACATAAATTTGCCTGGAACTGCAAATGGTCAAGGAGTGGCCCGCAAAAGAATTATCCTGCCAGTCAACATGACGTATGCGTAATGTGCCAACACTTCAGCTCAGAACTTAATTCAAAGATGCCTTCATCAACAGACCTAAAGGAAAATGTGGCCGAATGGGTGGAGTCCAGCAAACAGTTTCTGATGCTTCTTTGCAAACAGGATGCAAACATTTTGGCTATGGGCAACAATTCCTGCATTTCAATTAGGTTGCAGCTTTTGTGAAACTTTTTAGACAATTAGTTGGGGTTATAAATTATGCCTTGGCTTTTATAAGTAAATCATGGTCAGCGCCTGGTCATAAAATAATTTGAAATAATAGCCAGAAAAACAAAAGGCAAGAGAAAAAAGCTGCATGTGTGTAGTTAATTAGTGTGTAACTATTATGCCAGTGCCTGGTCCCCAGCTTATGCTATGAAACTTTTGTGCTTCATTTCCGTTCCCGTCTGCACACACACACATGCAGGCAAGTCAAATGCAGAGCTAAAGATAGAAAGAGCGGGATGTGAATATGAAAGCATATGCATAATGGCAACCGTGCTGAAAGCCAAAACTTTATGTCCAAAGACAATGACACACTGAGCAAATAATATTCGCCATAACTTCTTAAACTAAACATTTCACATTGACTTAAACATTATTTTTTTGAAATTTGTTCAATAAATTTGTTAAAATTATATAAATCGACTTTGCCAATTCTTTGTATTACTTTTCAGAAATACTTTCTTTTTGCAAGAAAGTTATTTTTGAAAAGTATGAATGCAAATTTTATTTTAAAAATTTTCAAAACATTTATTTTAAAAGTACATTTTGTTATTTATATATAAAATATCAAGGAATTTAGACATCTTCTATGCTATTTAGATTTTATATTAAAGGATGGAAGGCAAGCTACCATTGAATATATTTTTCCGAGTGTAGAGTGCAGGGAAAAAGTGGGCTGCGGTGTGTGTATATATATATGTATGTTTGGGCGTGGCAAACTGCAGCTCGTTTGTTTTGACTTTCAATTGGAGAGCTGTTGCTTCTGGCTGCTAACGGCTGTTCGCTGCCTGCCTGCTTGCCTGCCAGACTGTGTCCTGCATCCTGCCTGCTCCTTGCCGGCAGCTGCTGCTGACGCCTTGCTGAACTTTGGCCATTTATTTGGTGCCCTTTTTGGAAACATAATAAAGACAGTACTGGGCACATAATGCATTTTGCTTGTTTACATAAATATTTGAACAATATGAAAAAAGGATCGACAGCAGCGACAGGAGCGGCAGCATTGTCGTCCACAATGAAAAAAAAAACACGATTCCCACATAATATTATTTTTTGAAGAATTTACTTAAATAAACCAATATTTGGGATATATATAAAAAAAAAATTTAATATTTTCATTGAGTGTATACTTTTATTTTCACGCTCAACTCACATTTCATCTCTTACGCTATGCATACTTTGTGTACATTTCATTATCCTTTCGATATTTTGTATTTTGTTTCGTTCTCCCCCGTTTTCTATTTGCAATGTTTTTTTTGCTCCTTTCATGTCGTCATTTCAGGTCACTTTATATATTTATCCATCATTTTTATAGAACTTTTTATGTGACAGCAACAACAATATCTATGAGCACAAATGTGAAAAGTTTCATTTGTCTTGATTAGTCAAGCAGGCAAATGAGACATAGAAAGAGGAAAACTGGGTCAGGGGTTAGGGGTAGCTCTTTGGAGACTAAACAGTTGGAAACTGCAAAAAAAGAGAGAAAAAGAAAATAAATAAATAGCAAAATGCCAAAGTCAAAGTGAAAGTTGTTTTAAATAAATTTAAAATTGGACATGCAAATAGCTTGGGGCCATTAAATGTCAAAAACTTTTTGAATAAGTTTTGTCTTCTGGACAGCTACTGTGAACTGGGCAACTGAACTGCCAAGTGCATTAAAAAGATGACATAGGAAAATTCTAAAAACTTTACTTAAGATAATTATACAAAGTGGATTTTGAGATTTATTCCTTGAAATAATTTATTTGTATTTAAACACTAAAAGCGCATACATGATATTAAAACGTATTTTTTTATTGTTTTCTCATTGTAGCGAATTTACAACACTAAACAAACTTAGCGGAATATTGTCTAAATAAGGTAAGTTGAGTGTAACTGATACCCAATTGGAGCCATTTAAAGTATTTATTCATTTTTGTATAATTTTAGTATAAAAAGTCATGTCAGTTGTTGAAAACTAAATCGTTTTCATGCAGAATACTATAATTTTTGTTATATAGGTTGCTTAAGAAGTTTTATTCAAATTATTTAAAATTTATAAACTCAACATTTCAGAACTAATTGTTGACCTAAATACTATGTCACATTTAAAGCTAAAATTTGAAATCAATTCCATTCGTGTATGTTATTCATTAAAATAGTATTTGTTAGATCTTCTTGCACAATACTTATGTGTGGCCTGCAATGGTAAATGTGTGCCCCCTATACCCCCTTTCGCAATTACAGTGGCGGCGCCCGGGGCGAGTTCGAAGAAACCATGTCAACTGCGTGCAGCGGCTTTTACGATACTCCACAGAAGAGAGCACACAAAAATAAACAGAAAACTACGCAGCTCAAAGTCATTTGCACTGTTTGGCTTCCACATCCGCAGTTCCAATTACGTTTTGTGGTCGCCAAGTCCTGCGCTGACTTTAAGGATGTGCCGAAGTAATCTCTGCTTATTGCTGCAATCTTTCGCCCGTTCTGCGAGGCAGTCTTTCACTTTGCGAGAGCGCGCAGCCTTCACCCAAATTTGAGTGCAAATGCGAGTAAAGCAAAGTCGGAACCAATGATTTAATTACGCAAACAAGCAGCTAAAGCCCAAGGGGCTCAAGAGGGGAAACGGGGTTTTTGCAAGTTGGGAATATGTCACAACAAACATAAATTGCAACTTGCGCCACTTGAGCTGCAAGTTGCTCATACGCCGCGTTTGCCAGCCAGCGGCTGTGCATGCAGCCTGTTTCTCGGTCTGAGTGTCTCTCTGTCTGTCAGTCTTGTCAGTCGCGTGCTTCTGTGCATTTCGACCCCATCGACTCTGACTTCAACTCTCTGCAACTTTCCCTTCATCAGAGTCGCAGCCCTGAACGAAAAATTCAATTTAAGCAATTTTCAATTTTCGTTGTTTGCTGCTGTTCATACACTAAAAAAAACTAAACAATTATAAAATAAATAAACAAAAATCCTTAAACGTACGTATTTTTAAATGCACATTAAAACGAAACGACTTTTTTTAATCGCGAACGAACTAAAAAGCGCACACAGTCTCGAAATAATATAGTGGAGCCAACGCCATAAGCTTAAAGTCGATTATGTGCATTTTAAAATGTGGAACGACACACTTAGAAACTGGTCCATATAAATTCGAAAGCTAAAGCTTAGACAATTATCCCTAATCGTTTTTAAAATGAACACAAACATGTTACCAAAAAGAGAAAACTTAATATATTCAAACTTCTCAAACTGAATCCACCATTTGGTCAAAATGTAGTTATTTGTATTGTTTTTCAAAATATCTGGAATAAGTTCAATTTTAAACGATACAAAAAGTCTTTTGGTTCGAGATATAGAAAATTGCATTAAGGGACACAAAAATGTAAAACTGTCATTCCAAAAGCATTTGACACTGGATTTGGTCCGATTTAAAGAATATTCGTTTTAAAGCCGTTCAAATTACATAACATATTATTTATCAGTGTATGTACCCATGCAGACCACCCTCCTCAAACCCCTTGCCCAGTAAGCCTGCCTTACATCAAATTGAAATAACAAACTTGTCGTGCTAAAATTTTCCATCATTCCGCAGGTCTACTGCCAATTTTGCTTACAATTTAGCCACTCCCTCAACCCCCTTTCAAGCTGCTTGCGCCAACATTGCATTTGGCGTCGGCTCCCTTGTGACCTCCTGCCTAGCCGCCCTCCCCTTCCCTTCACGCCCTCCCCTTGACAGCTCTTTTATGGCTTAAGCAGCGCTTTGCAATGCGTTAAAATCGTGCGAAAACTTTTTGCGCAAGAATTTTATTTTACTTTATTTTTCCTTGCGTTCCAAATTGCTTGTTAGCCCCGTTCTTTCTATCTCTCTCTCTCACTCTCTCTCTCTCTCTTTGCACGCCTGTAACTTTCGCTGCTATGCTTCGAATTAAGGCATTAATGTTGGTTTTATGGATTCCGCTGAATTGGTTTCTTTTTCTCTTGGCATTGCTTGAAGACTTCCAGCTCGGCAGTTCGTTAGGAGTTTGGGGCCAAACAGTATTTAAAGTCCAGCAAAAAGTTTGCAATGCGCTTTGCCGAGTGCAAGTGCAAGTGCATTCAAATAACAGTGACCGTAAACTTCTTGTGAATCTCTCTCTCTCTCTCTCTCTCTCTTTTCACTCTCTCCCTCTCTCTTTCTGTCGATTGACAGCTTTTGTTCTTTGGCAGCTGCAGCAACTGTTTGCTCAACGGACTGAAAGAATATTAAAAAGGGTTAGTTGTTAGATATGAGCAGAGAAAGCGTTGAATCAAAAGCTGCTTAAGGTATTGTATTTTTTAAGCCAAATAACTTTGCTCAGCAAGTTTCTTATTAAAAACCATTCGGTTGATATAATTCTTGTGGAGGGTATTAAATGTTGTCAAACGTGTAAGAAAGATACAATTTATCAATATTGGACACAGTATCATACGCTTTGGTTGGCTAGCATTTTAACATGAGTTTAGATTTAAATGTAGTATTAATATAGAGTTAATGCTTTAGTTAACTGGTTGTAATACTTGCCGACATATTCTTTGGTACCCACACTTTGTCAATTACAGACAGATCTCATTTATAGACGCAAGCAAGCATATGATAGTTTTGACTTCTCAACTTAATAAGGGAAAGAAAAAAGATTATTTGTAACTGCAAAAGAAGTGAATTGAAAAGAAAGGAAACAATATCCAACCTTCTGTACAAGCTCGCCTGTTTACACACCATTTCCCCTCGCTGCCCCACATCCCGAAAGCCATCACACTATTTCAAGCCCAACACTAGCAAAACAAAGAGCAATTTACAATGAGAGACCTCGACGAGGACGATGGCTGACGAAGCCGCCTCCGTCTAGAAATTCAATGCACAAATCCAATGCTATCCCCACAACAACAAGTGCTTAAGCTACAACAACAATAACATCAACGATAACAAAAGTAATACAAATGACTGCAAACAGCAGCAACAACAACAAAAACAAATGCGCTTACAAAAAAAAACCCATAAAGAAATGAAAGAGATTTTCCAAAGTCATTTGCAAAATAGTACAAACGAGGGGCAAGTAACGGGAGGCGTGCAACAAAAGACAAGCGAGCAACGGTGCATTGGCGTTTATTGCGCAAACAATGCAACGGCAACTACAACAATTAGAATGAGTCTAACTCTTAAGTATTTCGAATCAAAAAGCACCCTACAAAAAACCTCACAAAGCACTTACTAAAGCGGAAAAATCACAGAACAACTACACTGAGAGAATTTCCTAATCGGATTTACGCTTGCAATTGTAGCAAACATATTTATATTTAATATTTGAAAATTTCGACTAGGCTGTGCGCTCTATAATCGCATAGTTGTAGCTATCCTTTAAGATGGTTTGACCAGCCAACTAATTTTAGATAGGGTACAGTGGACTCTTGTTGCCCTTTGGTGGCCTATCAATCTTGCGGGCCAGTTGCAGCTTGGCCAACTGGCAAGCAATTCAAACCAGCATGACCATGTCCCTATGTCCCTATGTCCCTATATCCAAGTCGATGTCCATATGGCACTACCGTTATGCCGACTGCTACTTCATCTTCATTCATTTCGCCAATTGCTTTGGTGTTGGCTTTGCCAGTTTCGACTCTCTTTTTTGTTTGTATGCCGACGATGGCGACAATTGCAAATATTTTCCAATTTTCCTGTTTTGTTAGTTGGCCATTTCTCTTTCCCAATTTCTTTGTGCACTGCTGCTTCTCGGCTGCATCTATGCTGCCTCACTTTGCTGCTTCTTGCTTTGCATTTCGGCATGCGGCATGAAGATAAGCTATGGAAAGGGGTTTGCTTCGCTGTTTGCTTGTTTGTTTCCACTGACAAGTACATCGTAAGGGGAGAGGTGGTGCAGGGGTTTGGCGTGTCATGCTTGAGTGCCGTTGCCTGCAGCGCCCAAAATTGCCACCCCTTTCCATAACATTCAAAACCGTACGCCTCTGCAACGAAGATTGATCACAGTTGGCGCAACTTGAGCGCCGTTTTTACAGCCCCAAACTGCAATTTTTATTTGTGCCACTTTCCGGGCGACCTTCTGCTTCCCGTGTCCTGCCACTGTCCCCAGCCTCCAGCTCCCGCTGCCTGTCGTTTAATATGAAAAATTGCGCCAAATATTTACGAAGCGCCACAAAAGATGCAGCAAATGTTAAAAGTGGCGCCCACTCTAATTGTATGAATTTGTCAGTATTGTTGCAGGGCTTACAAATTAATAGTTGCAACGAATCCTTAGCCAAAGGAGCGTTGTGAATAACGAGAGCTTAATTGCTGGGGAATAAATTATAAATGAGTTTGCATTTGATTTTTTATATTTATGAGATTATTTTTCTTTTATATTTTTTTATTGCTTACAATTTTCATAGAATTGCTATAAATCGAATTATTATTTTTATGTCATGGCAGAAAATTCAAAATTTTATACTCTTTTGAATATATTTAACTTTGACAAACAAAAAGACAGCATATTAAATTAAAAACTTTCTTAAATTTGTTACATTTTCTTAGCGCAAAATCGATTTAGTTATTTTTTATTGAATTGCTTAAATAAATAGAGTACATTAGTTTTTGTTCCATTGATTGTTACTTAAAAATATGTAACTTAATAAGCTTGGACCAATTCGAAATCTATTTAGTAAAATTGTAATTAAATTGCAATGAAATGCTGAAACTTTCACATCGAAGTTCTACGCTACGTATACGCAATTTTCAACACATATGCATATACATATGCAGCTAGAACCAGAATCAGCTAGAACCAAAAATGGTAACGTTGCTCACCTTGTTGTGTGAGCTTCAAACCCGACCAAATTGCCGTGTCGCTGCGGTTGTCATTTTACTGCTGCTGCACAGTGTGCCAAAAACCCATCGAGTGGGCGGCCAACTGTTGCACGAACAGCCATTGACTAACGGACTGTCACACTGACCCTTGACATGTCCCCTTGTCTGCTCTCTGCGTCCCTTTTTTAGCCCCTTGTCCTTTACTCTGTTATGGCCCTACGGCTACTGCTTTAACCCTAAGTGCCGTTGGCATAGTTTTAGAAACTGCTACTATTTATAGCCGCTTCACTTTGCCCACATTTTGTTACCCTATTGCAGTGTCGCTCGAAGGCATGCTATAGTTTAAATACCCTTCTAAACGAAATACTTATTTCAAGGGACATACTTAATGTGAGCATTGAACATGGCACACCTAGAGTTAAGCTTTTTCTTCGTATAAAAAAACAGTTCCAAAGTGCTTCAGTAAAATATTTCGGCTAAGACTTGAACTATGAGGCAAAAGTTTTGTATCTGGATTTGTAATACACAAATTTAAACTTTATTACCTCAAAAACCCAAACAATATCGGTTGATAAGTAGTTAACCACATGCAACAGGTTTTAAACATATATGAAACATTTTTATAAGTCATTGAGCTGTCGGAAAATTAAATACATTTTCTTTAAAAAAAAGCAAAATCAATTGAAATACAGCTTTAAAAAATGTTCTTAAATAGATTTAGGGGGTATTTAGTTAACAAAAGTGTTTTAATTACAGGGTATTAAATGGCAAATAATCCTAGCTGTTTTCTTCTACAACCCACTTGTCAACTGTTGACGCGCTTTTGTCGCTCACTGTTTTCGCATTTTGCTCTACTTCTAGTTGTTTTGTTTTGCTTCTTGTCGATGTCGCTGTTGTTGTTGACTTTCCATTTCAAATTGCCCGCCTCAGCCCGTCCAAGACCCGGCGCTATGTGCTCTCGTGGGAGCTGTCCATTTATCTGTTGGACAAAGTGCAAAGGCGCACGGCAAACAGCTAACAGCTAACGGCAAACAGTGAAAGGGCCTTGGACGGGATCCAGTGGACCTCCACTGCAGGGAGATCAGGTGAGAAGTTGGGAAGATGGGAAGATGAGCCGAGGTCCATGCCCATGCATGGCAATCCAATTATCATACGCCCCATGGTAGACGCTCTAATTGGAAACAAACAGCTGAGAGTCAAAAGCTAAAAGCGCCAGCATAAAAAACATTTGGCAGATTTACATTTATCAAACAAGCGGCGAGTTTTTCATATTTTCTTTTTTCTTTTATTTTGTGCTATAGTTTTTTGTTTTATCAGCGCAGCGAGTGCACAAACACAAACTCAGCAGCCGGAACTTTTAGTAGCTCACGAGCTGCACACACAAATTTCAAATGCAAAATATACCAAGGGGGAAAAAAAAAAACAAGTAAGAGTGCTCTAGTCGGATGGATAAACGCAAATGGCTTGATCGACTCGGCAGTTGATACTGATCAAGAATATATATACTTTATGGGGTCTGAGATGCATCATTCTGCGTGTAAAATACTTTTACACAACAACATAATAACCTTTTTAGGGTATGATTAAGAAGAATAACATTATCTCCGCTCTAATATAATCTTATAAGAAAAAGGCTGCCAAAAGTATGCTATCGAAATACATGAAAAGTTGACGAGTTGTTGCCATTACAATTCTCAAACGGTGTAAGCGTAATCTGGTCTACATGCCTGGCTGCAGCCTAATATTGTTAGCAGAGCTCAAAAGGAATTAATTCCTGTTGCTCTGCTGCTTTTTATTTAAATTTTATTTTGAATCGAGAAATATTGACGAACTTTTTTGGGTCCTTCCTTCGCCTTTCTATCGTTCTTTTGTTGTTTATCAATTCTGAGTACTGTTCTTTGACATTGTAATGTTTTTTGTCAGCATTGTCAGCATTTTGTTGTGCAATTGGAAAGCGAACATTTACAAAGTCATTTCTTGCGGCCTCCTTTAAAAGTCTTCAGTCCCTGAAGCTTAAAACCGTTGATTTCAAATAATTAATAATGAAATCACAAAAATAAATGGTCTACATAAGCATTAAGGGGGGCAGCCATTAACCCTTTAAAAATGTTCGTTGGCAATTCAAACTTCATAAAGTCAACTAGAAAGTTTTGACGAACTGCATTGCGTTTGTGGGATACATGGCACAATGCCATTTAGTAAGGTGAGCAGAATCTTTTCAGTTGCTGCACTTACAATTCTCAAACGGGATAAGCGCAGACTGGACCATATGTCCGGTTGCAGTCTAATATCGTTAGCAGAGCTCAAAAGGAATTAATTCCTGTTGCTCTGCTGATTTTTATTTAAATTTTATTTTGAGTCGAGAAATATTGACGAGGCATTGATCTAAGTTTTAGATGCTTGATTTTCGCTTTTTTATTGCATCGTTGCTACCGAAGTTTCATTCCGTTTCATGGCATTCTAGCCTTCCTTTTCTTCTTTCTTCTCACGCTGCTAGCCTCAGCTATCCGAAAGCTACTCGGTTACGTTTGTAGGTAGACGGCAAGTTTACACCATCACGTGAGAATGGCTGCAGCCTAATATCGTTAGGGGACCCTCACCAATTTGGTGGTGTCCAAGTTACATACACATATTGCACAAAACCATTATACCCTTTTTCCCCATTTTTAATGGGATCAGGGTATAAAAATAGCTGATGCCAGTCCAGTTCCTTTTGCGCCTTGCTTCGCCTTCGCTTTTTGCTAGCCCCAGCGTTTATTAAAAATTCACTCCGAGTTTTTATAGCGGGGTAAATTGACGCATGCCCGCCCACTCCCCGCCGCAGAAAAACCCATTTCCTGACATCGATGAGATCGAAAATATTGTATTTGAGAAATGAACCTCAACCTAAAAAACGCAACAAAAAAGAGCCTTACATTTTCAGCGGTTTTTGGGCATCACCTAAAAAGAAAAGGGAAATCAAAAACAGTTGTTCATAGCCATTGCAAAGTTTCCATTAGAAGCCACAACCGAAGTAAAGCTCTTAAGGGGGCAGAAAAGGGAATAAATAAAGAGTGGCGCTGCTTTCACAAGTTAGACACAGTTTGTTCAGTTCGCTTGGAAGTGTTGCGAATTGAATTTGACTAAAAGGGAAATCACTTTTTTTAAGCGTTTTTCGATACCAGAAACAGACAAGGCTAACAGGGCCATATAAATATACACATACAGTTAAATAAATCAATACTTGTTAAGTTTCGGGTAAAGTTTGTTTTTTTTTAACTCGTACAATTTGTACGATACGTTGGCCTGTCTTAGTTGATTGACTGATTGATGGCGCCCTAAAATGGTATATGTAAAAAACATTTTAATGTGCATAAAGCTTTATATTTATACAAAAAACGTATAACATTTTATTTTTATAATAAAATAGTTTTTACTTTAACACAGCAATTTGAGATATTTAAATGTTTTTCGATTTTGCTTGCACTTTCTAAATAATGTAATGATTTAATACATTTGTTTAGCTATAATCTAATAATTTCAATATTTATTCAATCAAATATTAACATTTCTATTCACACCCCAAAAGCTTTCGGTTAGTCTCAATGCAAGCTTAAGCCGTTTACCAACCCTTCGTAAAGTTTTCGGCTTTTGAATGCAATTCAGAAGAAACTTTCTTAGTGGACGCCTAAAAATATGCAAACGAAAACATTGCTGAGCAAAACAAAAAACACAAAAGAAAATAAGAACAAAGAAACAAATAATACCAAATTCAGTGAGCTTAATGCCGCACCCCGCACACTCTTTTCCCCCCTGCTCCCCTCACACACCAAGCGAATTCATGGCGTGAATTTATAATTCAGTGCGACCGCTTTTAATGCAATTTGTTATTGTCGCGCGAGTTGGGCGCGTTTCAGGCATAAGTTTGCGAAAACATGAAGCGAGACTGAGAGAGTGCGAGAGTGCGTGAGTGAGGGAGAACGCTGCTGCTAGTACAAGTGAGATAGCTGCAAGGTACATGCATATTTGTACAGTTGTTTCGATCTGGCAACGCTGCTTTGGTCAGACCATGCAATTGAAAATTGTCGCCCACACACGGAAGTGCACACTTCCCCCCCTCCAGCAGACGCACCGAATTTTTAACAACGGCTCTGGCATCACATTTGGAGTTGGGGTACAACTCGTCATTGATGGGAGCTGACAGCTGTCGACTGCCTTCTGCTATAAATGCTGTTCAAAAAGGGATTTGCGAATGTCGCTTCATTCGTTCTTTCTATCTTTCTTTTTTTCGGCTTGTGGGGGGCAACACGTGCAACTCCACTTGGAACTCGTCCTTACACACTGAAAAAATAGAGAATGTTTTACTTGTTAGTTGAAGTACGGCTGTTTGTATTTCTTAACAGTTTAGTCTTCAAATATCTCTGAACATTTATTAAATCAAGAACTTGATTTGTTGAAGTGTGCTATTATTTCTCATTTTAAGTAACTGTAAAATCTAAATTAATATTTTCTAAAAAAAAAAAACCCCCTTTGAATAAATAAAGTATATACTAGAATATTGTATACTTATTTTAAGTACAACAAAAATTCATCTTATATGTAGGTTGAATAAATTTTGTTCCTATTTGTGTGAAATAATCGGTGGTTTCTGAGATCAAGCATAATTTTTATGAATATTACATTTGATCAACAAAGCATTGTTAATTTTTAGTGCTGTAGTAATTATATACCAGTTGTACTTGAATAAAACAGCCTTTTTCTCTGAGTGTACGTATGTAAATACATACATATATGAAGATTGTTACTGCGTGCTTTTGGGTTCTGGCTATTTGCCGCCAGAAGCGTGCTACCCTTTATTCCAATTACCAATTCGAATTCGATTTACGCTTTAAAGCCGGCAGTTGCTTTATCGCATTGCCCAGCCAGGTAGCCAGATGGCCAGATTGGTGATGGTACTGTAACTGTAACTGTATAGAGGTATCGATTATCAGGTGCAGATTGTACTAGTGCATTTCCCTTAACGCCTAAGCATTTAAAATAGGCTCTAAGCGACTCTTTTGTGGCTCATACGATTTGCGTACATGGACTTGATATGGGCACAGTTGATTTAAAAATTTGAATGCGTTTTATTGGTTGAGTTTAAGACACATGAACGTGTTTCAAATAAGGTTCACATGCAGCCACATTGAATCAACAGACTATTATGTTAGTTGCATGCAATTTAAACGCATTTTCCATAACACAAAACTTAATAACAGCTTAAATTTAAATGAGATTCTAATTATAGTAGTAATCCAATGTCACATAATTTATTGCGATTCACTATAACAAGCAACATAGTATTATCAGCATTAATTTACCATTCACAGTCCCTAAGATGTCCCAACTGTGCAGATAACTAGATTACTCTTCTATATATATTTATACTCATACATATAGCATTCATATACAATTCACATATATCCCACAACATATACAGCACAGGACTTATATGAATTACAATATACCATCCACATGGTATCCACTGGGCGCAGCTTGCCACAGCTGCCACAAAATTCACACCTTGCCATCATAAACTTCAAACTTTAACGCCATCACATTTTGGCCAGACACACCAGTCAAGAGCAACTTGCGTGCGAAAAATGTGCAGACACATAAGCGAGAGAGCAAAGCTAGTAAAACACTTAACAGTACCAAGTGACCGAGTTCCTGAGCTCCCAAGTTCCCAAGTTCCTGAGCACTCCAGTGTTCGTTCTACCAGTTACTTTTACGCCGGCATTCAGGTGCAATTAGCAGTCTTCTAATTAGACTAAATGGACCCAGCCGGACCACGCCCTCAGCGACATACGTGATAAAGAACTTCACACCCCGACTCGGACTCGGACTCGCACTCGGACCCAGACTCAAACTCGGATTCGGAAAGTCGGTTAGTTGCTGCGCGCGCTGTCTCGTAATTGGCGCTTCACGCGGTGGGTGCAGTCATAATAAAATTATGAAGCCAACGTGCGCCAATTTTGTATTGTGGCCAAGTCGGGGGTCGCGGGCACCGATGTGGCAGACGCTCCTCGAAGCCACTCAGACAGAAAGCTTTCTGAATATGGACGGGATCATGGATGTGGACGTGGACATCCGCGTGGCCGTGTCCTGTACCCTGTGCCTTGTGTCCTGTGCGCAACTTTACTAATTGAGTTACATGCGGTTAACGTCGGCAACTGCAGTCGCCTTTAATTGCATTTCAAAGGAGCTGTCCTTATTGCATTTGCCTCCTGTCACAAAAGCGCGCGGAACAAGCCACAGAAAACTTTTAACTTCACACGCACACGCATGCGCCTCATATAACCACATAATTTATGGTTAGCCAACAACCGTTAGTTGCCACTTGGCCTTTTGGCCTACAACTTCGTTTGTTTTCGCTCTTTTCGTTGGACACGAAGCTTTTGTCGACTTTTTGTTTAATGACTGCAGTGCCAAGACATTAAACGCTTCTTGGCCGCATTACCATTTCCGTACACTCTCAGCCATTTCCCGTAATGCAGTTGGCAACGCGAACTTACTGGCGTTGCCAAACGGCATTTGCTCAGCTTCAGCTTGCCTCTCCAATTTAAAAGCGATTTGCAACACTGCAGCTCAAGGCGAGACTTGGCCGGAGTGCCTAAGTGAGTGCTCAAAACTAGGTAACGAATTGCCGCCGACGTGCGCTCTTCTCGGTGATTCTCAAGAAATGGTGTCAAGTAACCTTGTGGGAAAAATACACTTGGTTGGGGCCAAGTCTAGTGCTTGCAATTTTTGCAAACTTTAAATGTTTTTAAGCTTCTTTAAGCATTTTCTTTGCTTGTTTGCATAGGAAAATAGCGTCTTCAAGAAACAATCAGTCGGAAATCAAAGTAATCTCTAAATCGGTAGCATTTTTAAACTGGACCAACCACTGTATACTATACACGTAAAATGGACATGGTATAGTAGATTTATTTCATTCCACATTCGTACTACATTTCACATATAATCAATCGGAGCGTAATTGAAGTGGAATGCAACTATGCAAACTGCAAGTGCCTAATGATGCAATCCAGCATGTGCCTTATCTACAACTGCTCAGTTGAGACTCCTCTATCTTCCTCCTCTCTCTCCATTGCTCCATTTGATTCAATCCACATTCATTCTCTAATTAGACCGCACAGAGATGCTTCTCTATTGCATGTTACAAATTGAGTACCTTTCTCTTACTGTGTTCCGTTTTCCCATTGTCGTTTCCCCCCACCACCTAATCCGCATGTTATCCACATCCCACACAGGCTCCCCTATGCCCGATTTCCACAGCGGGGCTTCAAATGCAACTGTTAAGTGCCCGCCACTTTACGACTAACGAATTATAAAAGAGAAACGAAATGCGAATGCAAAACACAAAACAGAAAACTCACTTATTATTATTATTTTACGCCCATGCATAAATTGAAGGGAGAGAACGCTTAAAAAAGGAATGCAACACAACCAAAATGTGAAGTAACTGATAAAGCTTAAAGAAGTTCAAATACCCTATTAATAGGTAATGCTACACATAAAGCGTTATTAAGAAGAGTAAAATAAAATAAAGATGCTTATAATGTATTTAAACTATTTATTTATATTTTATTTTATATATTTAATATTAAAGAACTTTCAGCAACTTGCTAAAAATATATAGATAAGCGAGAGCAGTAACGATAAGGCAAACATTTGTACAGCAGTACTGCCTTATTATTGTTGAAGATGGTGGGCGGGGGGTAGTGAAGCAAGTGGAATATTATTGCAACAGTAAACACATACACACACTCACACACACAATCACCCACTCTTGTAAATGTTGAAAAGTAAGAAAAACACGCGAGTTAAATTTAAGTATGTGCAACTGCATGCATTATTGTGTGTGTGTGTGTGTGTGTGTGCGATAGTGCTTTTGGCTTGTTAGGCAGCCAAACAGGAAGTGACACACACACACACATGCACACTACAAACGGTTGAGCTTGAGCTCAAGTGCGCCGTCGTCCGCCATTTTGTTTGGCTTTTTGCGATTTCTTTTGTTGTTTTGTTTTGGGCATAAAAATGGCGTTTATGCTTTGCTTTGCTTGCTTCTCAACAACAAGAGCAACAATAACAAAATGCAGGTGCACAAAGTGTGTAAAGTGTGCAACAACAACAACGAGAAAATACACTAACTGTAGTCGCTGCCAGTCTGTCCGTTTCCGTGTTGGTTAACGTCAAATTGACACACACTTCTTTCGCAACTTGTTTTTCTTTATTGCTGCCATCTGCTTCACATTAAAGTGTCCAACTGCAACATACTTGCCAGCAGAGCTGATTGGCAACAGTGACGAGAATGGAGGCCATTAAATGGCCGTTAGCTTTCAATTTAGAGTCCAGGTGGTCGCTGCGCTCATTAGCATTGGATGACATGAGACAATGGCAGCAGGTAGGCAGCGACTAATTGAGCCGCACGGCAGTTGCCACAAAACATGGTAATCAATGGGAACGCGAGAGTGAGCTTTATAGATGCCAGCTTTATATGAAGTACGCGACACGTTCAACATAACAGTTCCATGTTCTTAAAACCACACGGCAGCTGTTTTATATTACACGTAATAAATAAAGCACAATGCTTGTGGAAATCCCAAAATGGAAAGCCTTTTTACCTGAACAACAGAAATGATCCAAAAGCTTGTTAAAATGTTTCTTTTAATTGTTGTCACTAAAAACAAAACTATCTTTGCCAAATTTAAGAATCCCTCTTTGAAGAGCATTGATTCTTTTTCTTGAGCTTTAAAAGTGTTTTGGCCACTTGAGTAGAGCTTTGTTTTTGCCCTCAGTCGATGCTTGAAACATAACAAATAACAATAAAAGCCGAAAAATAATAAGGTTTACAGCTGCCGGCGGTCGAGTTTTCAGTGCAGTGGGGTGGGGTTAGGGGTGGAAATGGGTGGGATTGAACTCTATGTGGATACCTAGTCAGCTCGCTTGAGTGCCCTTTTGGCGTTTATTGTGGGTGGCTCTACCAAAAACTTTGGCACTAAACAGAAATTACCCATACGCCGTGGGTGCCGTTGATTGGCTGTGGGGTCGCAAAGCTAAGAGTTGAATTTAAGGTAGGGGGGGGGGGGGTATGAGTGGCGGAATACATGTTGGTAGATGCGCTGCTACGGTCAGGCTGAGGTGTGGTACGCTCGCTTGATGCTGAGCAAAGTTAAGCCTTTCATAAACTCATAAATCTGCTGGTTGTGAAGCAAAAATTTGAATCCAGGAGAGACTGCCAGGCGGCAGGAGGCAGGCAGGCAGCAGTGTAGTCAAATTTAAAAAAAAAAAAAAAATTTTTTTTTTTATAAAAACTTTAAACAGTAAAAAAATGCATCAGTTTGCATTTCAGTCAGAATTCACAGTCAAAGCATCAAAATTTTTGCTTGCTTCCTGAAAATGCATTCACAAATAATATAACGTTGCACTCTGATATTTATTGCAGGAACGCCAGCTGGTTTGCAGTAGAGCCATAAGGAGGTGTCACAAGGATGGCCAACGAACCGCAGGTGCAGCCGCAAATGCTGGTCGTGGCTTTGCTAGCCATTAGCGCAGCTCTGTCGCTTAGCAGCGCCGAGAGCTCATCGAGCTGTGGTCCCAACTTTCCGGTTGCCTGCTCCTGCGGCAACGAGATGTACGAGGGCACCGTCCAATTCATTGTGAACTGCACGAATGCAGGACTGCGCAATACCAGTGTGCTGGAGTTTATGCCCGAGCAGGTGGAGATACTGATCTTTACGGGCAACTTGATTACGGAGCTGCCGTGGAACGTCTTTGGCAGCATCAATGACTACAAGCAGCTGAAGATCGTCGACATGAGCAGCAATCACATACGCGAGATACGCGGCAAGAGCTATCATCATGTGCCACGCGTGGAGCGTCTCATCCTGAACCACAACAATCTGAGTATTTCCCGCTACGATGACGAGGTGAATCACCATCATCCGCGCGTCTTCTCCAACTTTGGCAATCTGCAGAGCCTCCATCTAACGGATGCCTTTGAGGATCAGAGCTCGCCGCAGCTGAGCGAGGATCTGCATGACATCTTTGTGAATAGTCAGCTGGTGAAGCTGCAGAAACTACATCTGGAGCAGAATGAGATTACGCACTTCAAGGATCGCAATGTGTTCTGTGATTTGCCTGCGTTGCGTGATCTCCATTTGGGCGATAATCTGCTAAAGGACATTAACTTTGAGGTGCGCTGCTTGAATAATCTGCGCTTTCTCGATCTGGAGCGCAACAAGTTTGAGTTCGTCAAGCCCAGCGATATGCATGTCCTGAATGAGCTGCAGGATCGCGAGAATCGCACAGTGAATCTGATCGTTGACTTCAATCTGAATCCGTTTGTGTGCGATTGCAAAATATCACCGTTCCGCACGTGGTTGCAGGCGACGCGGGTCCAGGTGCGCAATCAGGATAGTCTCATGTGCTTCCACGGACTACAGCATGTTGATCCTGCGCCGGCGCATCTCCTGCAGCTGGACATGGGCGAGTGTGCGGCCGAGATGGCAGCAGCTGCCTCCTTCCTGAACATTGCCGAGGATGAGCAGCTCTACGGACAGCTGCAGCCCCATCTTAGTGGACACACGGCCACATTGATATTTCTGCTAATTGTGCTCAGCATGATCCTGCTCGGTCTGCTGGTGGCCCTCGTCTACGTCAGTCGCGACAAATTGAAGTACATGATGACACCGGTGTTTGACAACGTCGCCAAGAAAGTGCAGTATACATCGATCAAGGATGAGGATTGCCCGGAAGTGCATGTCTAAAGCATCTAAAGCAACTAAATCATATAACGGTCAATCGAAACCAACCCCACGTCCATATCAAAAACAGTAGCAATTGCCAATTGCCAATTGCCAACAGAACTAAGTACAGTCTCGTGTTTTTATTTTTTGCCATTCGCGTAGCGCAAAATGTGTGCCATTCACAGGAAACGACGTCAGCAACAAGCGCATATCACTTAAAAAGAACCTTTTTCAGTTATAACTCAACTTAAACACACACACACTCACAAACTTATTGTTTGATAGTACATAAGTGAATTGTTGCATTTAAGGTAGTTGAAAAAAAAAAAAAATGTGGCAAAGTTAATAACAAGCAAATACAGCAATAATGTTAGCGATTTTCTAAGTAGCACTTAAGCCGTCTTGTTATGCGTTCTATGATTTCTAAAAATGTGCAACCAGCCATTAATTTCGACACAATATAAAAACAAACATACATACATATATTGTAACAAACACGTTAGTGTTATCTGTGATTTAAGTTTAGTAGCTTTACTTTGTTAAAACTCAAGCAAACGAATATTGATGCAAATACATAAAAAAAAAAAAATATTTCAACCTGTATAACATATGACGTACTTACATACATATTATAACTTACACTTATGTTAAAAATACTTATAAATGTTATTAATCATTTGTCAATTATCAATTGTACTATTTAAATGATTTTCACTTTTTCTGTAATTAACACGCAGTTTTTATAAATAAACTTTGAAAATTAATCGTGAGCTTTTCTTGTTGAGCGCGTAAAAGCATCACTGAAAATTTCACTTTGACAACACTGTCGGTGAACTCTTGACAGCTTTAATGGATTCAATACAAATGGATATTTTGCAGTTACCTTCATGCGCTTCCGGCTTATCTAGACAAATCAGTCGAATTGCTTATTAAATACAAATAAATTGTTATTAAACCACCTTTTAAATAGTCCCGCTTCAGACATTATAATACAAGCTAAATGCGTTCTATTTTTTAAACTGCGCGCTCAATTTGGTTTTTGTGGTGCAGCCCTGAAAATATATTCGCATTAACCAACACAAGCGATAGCACAGCTGTTCGACCACAGTGAATGACAAGCTGCTAAGAAGAAGAAATTTACGTAGATAAGGCGGGAATATTATTTGTGGTGAGACAATTTGTAATTTGACAATTAAGGCAATTAATTAACCGCACCGTCATGTGATATGCTTATTATCAGTCACATTAAACATACAAAAGCCGTGCGAGTTCAAAGTCGCATGCCATTTGCGCGAGAGCAACTTTTCGTTGTATAGTATTTGTTTGCGTGTGTGTGTGTGAGTATAAACAAATTCGGTTTTATTGCGTCTAGATTCATTATTACCATTATGCAACGTCATTTCGCTGCATAAGCTCTGATTTCGACTTCTATTCTCAAAAGAAACGTGCATTTAATTATTTGTGATAATAGATTTAAATAATTGTTTACCTTATTAAACAATGTTTCCCTTTCAGATGTTGAGAAACAGTCGACGTGTTTACAACGCACCTCATTCGAATATCTTTAAAATCGTCTCGTTCCTGCGTCGAGAACACAACACCAAAGCAGCAAAGGCAGCACAGAACAGCATGGAAAAGTTTGATTTGCCCAAACGTTTGCAGGGCAGCACGCCTAGCGTTTGGAACGAATATATTGCACTGGCCATGCAGTACAAGCCGCTGAATCTGGGCCAAGGATTTCCGGATGATGCTGCACCGGAATATGTCACCAACTCACTGGCGGACATTGCCAAAGACGAGAATCCGCTGCTGCATCAGTACACCAGAGGCAACGTAAGCATTCTATAAAAGCCATTAAAAATAGTCAACTTTGTACCCTGGCCTTGATGTCCACTACTAAATGTTCGGCTGACATGGAATATAAATGATATGATATGATGCGCCCATATTTCCAATGGCAGGTATATAATAAGCTATATAATTTGATGTCGTTTTCTTTTGTCAGGGTCATGTGCGACTGGTGCAGGCGCTGTCCAAACTCTACAGCGATCTTATTGGCAAAGAGCTTAATCCGCTGAATGATATACTGGTTACGTCCGGTGCCTATGAGGCACTGTACTCTACTATAATGGGACATGTGGATGAGGGCGAGGAGGTCATCATCATTGAACCCTTCTTTGACTGTTATGAGCCCATGGTCAAAATGGCAAGAGGCGTGCCGCGCTTCATTCCACTTAAATTGGTAAACTAAGTGAATTACTTGTTAAATCTTTAAAGCTACAACTACATTTATTTAATTAACCGCAGCGCGAGAAAGAGGGTCCCATCAGCTCGGCGGATTGGGTTCTGGACGATGCTGCACTGGAGAAGCTGTTTAATGAGAAGACGAAAATGATAATACTAAACACGCCGCACAATCCCACCGGCAAGGTCTTCCATCGCAAGGAGCTGGAACGCATTGCTGAGCTGTGCCGCAAGTGGAACGTGCTCTGCGTTTCGGATGAGGTCTACGAATGGCTTGTCTTTGATGGTGTCGAGCATGTGCGCATTTGCACGCTGCCTGGCATGTGGGATCGCACAATTACCATTGGCTCGGCTGGGAAAACCTTTTCGGTAACTGGCTGGAAAATTGGATGGGCCTATGGACCGCAGCATCTGATACGAAACCTGCAAATGGTTCATCAGAATTCGGTCTATACGTGCCCAACGCCACTGCAGGAGGGCGTGGCTCGCAGCTTTGAAGTGGAACTGGCGCGTCTGGGCAAGCCAGAAAGCTACTTCCTTACCTTACCACGCGAACTGCAGCCAAAAAGAGATTTCATGGCCAAGTTTCTAAGTGAAGCTGGCATGCGTCCCACAATCCCTGAGGGTGGCTATTTCATGCTGGCCGATTGGTCGCCGCTGGCAGGAAAAGTCGATCTGAGCGCGGAGCTGGATAAGCATCGGGATTACAAGTTCACCAAGTGGATGACAAAGAATATGGGTCTGCAGGGCATTCCGCCGAGTGCTTTTTACAGCGAGCCCAATAAACACCTAGGGGAGGACTTTGTGCGCTATTGCTTCATCAAGAAGCAGGCGAATCTGGACAAGGCAGCTGAGCTGCTCAAGCAGTGGAAATAAATAGTCTGTTCATGTAGTATAACTATGCATTTACGAATAAACGAATTTGTTTTGAATTGTTCGCGCAGTGTCTAGTTATTATTCCATCATGCATGCTTGAACGTGTATGCAGAAGCATAACCTGCACACAATGTACCGTTACATAACCCAACAAAAGAATACAAATTTATGGGGATTTGATAGTGTGGTAGCCTTACTCCAATCTCCTTTTTATTTGCAATCCCATAACATGTTCATCCGCACCAAGCACATTGGATTTTTGTTTGTTTGTGTTTGTATGTTTCTTGTATGTGTGTGTGTGTTTTAAATAAACTAATAAGCCGCTTTAGATATCGTAAACGGACTTGAGGGCCAATTCAGGCTTGTCGTAGCCCAGCTCCTCAATGGTCGGCACACCCAGCTCCTTGAGGGTCGGTGTGATTTGGTCCAGCAAGAAGGGATACAGAGTAGCCTTCTGGTCGCCGCACTTGTCCTTGCACCCCTCCAGCCACCTGATGGCCAAGGCAATGTCGTTGACACGGCGACAGGCACGGAGTCCGGACTCGATGACCTTGGGGCTGGGCACCAGATCCATGCCGAGCAAATCGTTCATGCCCTTGCGAATCTCCCAGCCATCGATGCCGTCACGGCCGAAATACTTCTCGTAACGCTTGTCGAACTCCTCGGCGGATTCCTCGGTTCCGTGCTGGCGGACAGCAACGATGCGCGAGGATTGGACACCAAGGGTGCCGCGCAGGACGTTGGCGACTCTACCGGCTGTAATGCGCAACATGGCTGTCGAAGAGAATTTCAATAATATTTAATTTGAGCAAAATGTTGGTTAAGTAACAGCTTCGACTCACTTTTTTCGCTTTTTTACACAGATGACAGAACGACTAGTGTTGAGAAGCAGAAGAGCTGATAAATATCGTGTCGTACGTATATCGAGTGTATACAAGTGCTAGGCAATTGTTATCGATACAGTGTTGTGCAGTGCGCTAGCTGTCAGTCGATTGAAAGTCGAATGTTCTCGAACACTGTGTGACTAAATTATCAGTCATTCTCATTTAGTGCCCGACAATTCGGCTGAAAATCGTATTTTCTGCTGAAAATAGAAATAGCGAGCAGTGACCGCGGCTTAATTAATTAACACATACCCCAACGCAGCAACAATAAAATGTCGACAGCAGGGTAAGTTCACTAGCAGTAACATCACATCATCGAATTCTTCCCTCCCTCTTTCACTCTTCTTTTTGTGGCTTCTCTTTGTGCTGCGACGCGTGCTTTTTGCGGCGTCTATTTTCTTCAAAAGGGCACTCACTGCACCCAGTGCAGAGGTGCTGCAGTTGATGATAGTGATAATTGCTGCTCAAGTGTTATTGGTGCCTCGGTGGGCGTGTCGCTCCCATGCGCAAATGCAAATGAGAGTGCGATTGCATTGTATTTTTGGACATAGAAAAGAGCCATCGCTGACATTTGAGGTTATGTTAAGGTTGGCGCTAATTTTGTTTAGTGTTGCCCCGATGGTCAAATATGCATGCTTGTAGATACAGCATGGACATTCATACCATGCAAATCAAGAGCACATTTTAGAATAAGCTTTTCGTACTTTGGAATTCGTTCGAAATTCGAAACAACAATGCCGGCGTTGCCATGTTACCAAACACCATCGATACGATATTATGTATACAATACACATTTACTCTTTCCAAGCCAGTCTTCCGAATTGTCGTTTTCTTTGTTTATTTAATGTCAATGAATTCTTCGGTTTCCACTTACAGTGCAATTCCGCCACCAGTTTCGTGGGCTCAGCGCAACGACTTGATCTACGTTATCATCGATGTGGAATGCAAGGACATTGAACACAAGTAAGTTCACTTTATTGATATACAATTTTAAAATTCCCTAGATACTATATATGATGTGCTATTATTATACTATTATGCTTATTTAAATTGCAGAGTGACGGACAAAAGCTTCACTTTCAAGGGCGTGAACGCGCTGGATGCGTCTAAGAAATATGAAGTCACATTGAACTTTTTTGGATCGGTTGACCCGGAGAATGTGACAAGCAAGAATATCGGACGTTGTCTGGAATTCACAATAGCCAAGAAGTCCAGCGGTCCCTATTGGCCCAGTCTTACCACGGATAAGACTAAATTGCATTTCCTGAAAGCGAATTTCGCCAAGTGGCGCGATGAGTCTGACGATGAAGAGGCTGGAGGCCAGGAGGGCAAGGACAATTCCATGTTTGGCAACATCATGAACTATGGTAGTGATTGGAACAACAAGTTCGATGATTTTAATCTCGACGAAGATGACGACTCGGACGATAATATACCCAGCCTGTCGCAAAATGATGAGGATGAGGAAGAGGGTGGCGATGCCAACAAGGCCGACAAGGCCGGTGATGGTGGCGAGGGTGACAAAGAGAAGAAGCCAGCTGCTTAAGCTAGCTACCTAAGTTTTGGGCATTTTTTGAAGTACTAGAGTCTAGACTCTTATACCGTTAAGTCATACACAAACACACACATCCATATAAACACACACTCACAGACACAGATTAAACTCATGCGTTCATAGACACTATTCCAAAAACAACGTTTAACTTGAGCAGCAAGCATATGCGATATGTTGAACGATACGAAAACAACAGAAAAGGAAGAAGAGTTGCAACTATTTTACGCTGGATTTTCGCCACAACAACTGGAAAAAAGCTACAACCAATTCATTGCGAAGATAAATTCGCAATTTATTAATTTTTTGTTTCCTGTAAATAAAGGAAATTAAAATAAAAGATACGAAAAATCTAAATGCTTAACTTGTATTTATTCGCAGTGTGTTCAATTGAATTGTATATTCCCGGCCAGTCTGGCAACGCTGTCGCGTTGACAACGCGGGCAAGAAGAAGCATGCTTTCAAATTTTGTTTGTTGCTCTAACAAAACATGCCAAGTAAAAACTTGTACTGCCCAGCTGTCAGCATAAAATACACATACTATTATTGTAATTATAAAATAAACAAATAATGGCAACACAAAGTGGTAGACTGGCCTTTGCAGCCGAATGGTTTCACGCCGAAGCGGGAATTACACGTACTTATTTATTAACATTTCACTTAAGCGACGGCGCCGTCGAAGTTGTAAGTTATTGTTTATTATACAAAAACAAGACTAGGAGCTAACTCGGTTATGTTGCTTGCAGTTTGATCAGCGCAACAAGAAAACATTTTTGCGCCGCACTAAAATCCCGGAATTGACGAAACGCGATTTTTTTGTGGGCTCCAAGATAAATGTGTTTGGGCGTTCTTTCGATATCGTCGACTATGCGGATGAGATAACTCGCAATACTTTAGCCAAATACCGTAAGCGGTAAGACAATCAATACAACATACATACATACTATATGTACATACATACATACTATATGTACATACATACATACTATATGTACATACATACATACAGTCTCGGTCTAGTTCTTTAATGCTATTCCCTTTTTCACAGCGGATTTGTGCTGCTCAAGAGTAGCATGTGGCCCAAGAATTTGGGTGAATTTCTCACAACTCTAATTGATAATAAGATTAATGTTAATAACGCATTGATGGTTCAGTTTTCGCCGAAGACAGTCACACAGTTTCTGGCCAGCAAACAGGACGATGATGTGCACACTTCGTGAGTATGCTGAAATCGACGACAAAAACAAAATAATAATCATTCGATACAGGGTGCTCATGAATGAGCTGCTGACGGGACCGGCAATTAGCTTGGAGCTGATCGGCGACAATGTGGCAGAGATTATGTCTGCCTGCTCCAAATACAACACAGAGAACGCATCGACAAAGATTGTGCTGTCGCCCAGCATGCAGCAGCTGTTTGAGCGCGAGGATGTGCGCTATGGCTTTTATTGTCCGGAGAAAGAGGAGAATGTCGCTAAGGATTTGAAATTCTTTTTCGAGGAGCGTCACAGCATCATCAAAGAGTGTAGCTTCAAGAACAGCACACTGGCCATCATAAAGCCGCACATCATCAAGGATGGCTATCTGGGCCAAATATTAAACGAAATACTTACGTCCGGCTTTAAGATTACGGCAATGCGCATGCTGCTCATGGCACGCGTTAATTGCGAGGAGTTCTACGAGGTCTATCGTGGCGTTTTGCCTGAATTTATACCCATGGTGGCCCAGCTGGCCAGTGGCGGTTGCCTCTGCCTTGAGGTGGTCAGCGAGGATCCAAATAAGAATTCTCATCAGGAGTTTCGTGAATTTTGCGGTCCCATGGATCCCGAAATTGCCAAACTATTGCGTCCGCATACACTGCGCTCTAAGTTTGGCAGCTCTAAGGTGCTGAATGGCGTCCACTGCACAGATCTGTCCGATGACACAAACCTTGAATTGCAGTACATGTTCAAGATAATCGAATGATTTCAATTAATTTAGTTTTTGTTCCTTTTGTTTTCTCATCCCACGTGCGTGTGTGTGCGTGTGTGCATGTAAATAAATTACAAGTACTATTCGCCTTTTCAGTGCAGCAATTTTTGCCATATTTATTTCAGTGATAACTAACTCGTTTTTATAGAACTTCAACTTCGACCTGTTTGCAAATCATCAATTTTTTTGAAGTCTTTCATTATAACACCATGACAATACTAAGTGGCAAGTTGGATGAGACTCATTTGAGACTCCACAAAAATAGGTTCATTTTAGTCGAAAATTGTATTATTAGAGTTTTCCTAAGTTTTCTCAGATTTTGTCTCTTGGATCTTGTAACTTTTAACATATACTCACCAAATTTTGCTAATGACCTTCAAGGTCAAATTTATTAAACGTAACTCAAATATAAATTTAAAATGATATTTCAATATTCTCTATTGATTTCGTAACTTATGTTTATTATGAATAAATTTCAAATTATCATATTTGCAGACTCAATCCAAATACTCAATCCACGCCGTTTTTATTTGAAGTGTGCTTTTCATATGAATGTCTGGTCACACTAGTCAATTAAGCTGACACCTTTCAATCTCTATTGAAACTTGGAGCTGGCTTGATAATCAGCCAATACTAAAGCGGTGGTACAGCAGCAGCAGCAACAAGTGCAGGAGATGCTACACACTCACGCTCTGATTGCTGGAACTGGGTACATCGTCCTGCAGGTTGGGCAGCAGGACAACCAAGTCCCTGGCATGAAAGTTGCTCTTGCGCTCCTGCAGGCCATAATCATAGGCAAGCAGAGCAAAGATGATAATGCAGACCAGCATTAGCACTGCATAGAAGAAGTACTCGGCCTTTTGAGAGCTGAGTGCATCCAATTCGGTGACTAGCACTACAATCAGATTGCCAAAGGCATTGTTTAAAAACCAGGCGGCGGTGACCACTGATTTCATCGAGGACGGCGCCTGGGTGAAGGCAAACTGCAGTCCTGGAATCGAGAGCAGTAGTTCGCCCAACATGAGCAGCAGGAACTGAGGCATCTGCCAGGCAATGTTGATGCTCTGACTGGGCAATTGCTATAAGGATACATAGTATATATATAAAAGTAATGGCACCATCAGTTGACTAACCATAATGCGATCCTGCAGAACACCAGCGCAAAAGAAGGCGCCAGCTGAGAAAATTCCACCAATGGTGACACTATGCAGTGGCTGCAGCTCCCAGTTGAATAGTCGTCTCAGCATTGGAGCACTCACATATTGCCAGAGCGGTATGAGCATAAAAAGAAAGATGGGGCCCACCGCCTTCGCCTGATCCGGTTGTATGGTCACGCCCAGCACTGTAGTATTCATCATGGTCGCCTGAAATGTCCAGCTGGAGTCCTGCTGTGTGAGCAGTGCAAAGTAAACGGGCAATGGAATGAAAAGCTTGCTAATCTGCAAAGAGAATTAACGTTGGATCACTATTAAAATGTTCTACAATATATAGAAAATGGGATTCATGGGATCATAAAAATAATTCTACAAACAGTACAAACTTTTGAAACCATGAAAGTTTACTACTTATCAAAGAATATACATACATACATATATATAGAGAACGAGAACTATTTAATATGATTTATAGAGATATTTACGCAGTTTAAATAATTTATATTATTGCTTTTGATTGTACTCACGCGCAGCACTTTGGATACATCATCCACAAAATGTGCATCATAGTGGCCAACGGCATTGTGCAACCAATAGTTGCACCTCTTGGCGGACTTGCGATGTCGCCACTTCTCCAGCAGCGCTGTCTTAATGCAGCCACAGAACTTGAAGAGTATATTATCGCCGGATAGCTTTTCCTTCTTGTAAAAGCATTTGCCAATTAGAAAGATGACTGCAATGTGACCAAATTTGACATAGGACGAAGGATTACATCTCTCAATTGACTTACCCCACGCCACCATAAAGGAGCTGCCCAGTGTGCCGAATACAGCCGGATAGCATGTGGTCTTCTCAAAGCACTGCGTATTGGCACGCACAAGTGGGGGCAGAATTTTGCTCAGGAAGATGCCGAAATAGTAAACGATATAATAGAAGGAGAAATAATCGGCCAAGTGGCCGGCCTGCTCGGGCAGCTTGAACTGCAGTGCGCCCAGCGAGGTGATGCAAGCGCGCATAGATCCATTGCCCACAGCTATGAAGGAGATCGATACCAGCAAACTGCAGAGCATTCATATATACACATGTGTAATTGAATAAACCCAAGAGATCCTTTTGTTATACTACTCACAAAGCTGTGACGGGCATGCCCACATTTGGCATCGATGTCATCGTCAGCAGCACCCATCCAAAGGCGTATAGGAAACAAAATCCAGATATGGTGCGTACGTTACCTATATAACTATCCGCCAGGATGGCACCAATAATGGGACAGAACTGCCCAAAGAAGTTGAAGATGTGCAGCACAATTGTGGAGAAGCTTTCCGTAAAATTGAGATCATCGCGTAAAAAGAGCACCAGTATGGCTGTGAAATCGGATATACATACATATATTACATGGCACTATATAGTGAGCTTATCTGAATTACAATGGTGTTTGAATATTAAAGAAATGGATCAAATTAGTGTTTTCGGGTTGCAATTTTGAAATCTTGTGATTAAGAACTTTCATAGTTCTTTCAGTTTTCCATATCAGAAATAATTCACTTGTTCTGATTCCAAAACTTTATGGAAATCTCAAAACTGTACTTGTATATGCGTCAAATTTTTGTTGATTCCATTAAGTTTTAAATGTTAATATATTGTGGATATTTCAATGAATATATTTTATACCCTGTTCCACTTATGTAATTCAGTTGTCGCCCTTAACTTATGTAAAATGCTTTAGCGCTAGAAATACAACTGCCCTTAAATCAGTCAAGTTTTGTCAAATGGCTATTGCTAATAATAAACCTTATATGTACACTAGAGGTTTTGTATACAGTTGTAGGCATTCTCGAACTGTAAGTCGTTTTATTTAAATGCTAGTCATCAAAGAGAAGACCTTGTGATCACTGATCATCCATATATGTACATACATATGTATGTAAGTTATCAATGAGACCTCCCATTGTGATTGTGTGTGTGTGCGCTTCTGCTGACTGATAGGATAGACTTTTGGAATATTTCGACAGTACACAATATACAATGGCAGATTACTGTAAACGACCTAAGGCAACTGCATTATACTGGTATCAGCTGTGTGTCATCTTGGCCTATTTCCACTTACTGCGCATCCCATTCGCAGCAAAGGCCTCAAAGAACTTGGTGGCCAGAATAAAGCAGACGGCCCGTGGATATTTGTACTCGATGTGAATTTTGGAAATGGGCGCGAATCCATAGTTGGGCAGTGAGCTGCGGGGTTTCCTCAGGTTTTCATGCTCCCCGAAATCAGATAGAGAAGCCGCCGAATTCTGTGTGAGTTCCGCCAGTGCAGGCAATGCTGTAAAATCACAGATTCAGATAACCACAGCATATCTTGTAAAATCTCGCTTATCTAATCTGCACAACTCACTTTCTTCGCTGCCTATTTCCGTAGCGCGGAACATTTTCCAGCTGCTTTAGCCGCTGCTCAACGTGAACAAACTGAACTACCTCGCTGAGCAACTTGTTTGTCTGCTGTCTGTTGTCTCTAGCGTCTTAGGTGAGCTCAAGTTACCAACGCTGTCTCCGATTCGGTTGCCTTGTGGCTGCGGTTTTGTGGCACTCACAATGCGCTTATTCTCGTTTCTTGTTTACGTTTTGGATGCGTGCACCCACGCCAACGTCCGTTGCGCAGTAAGACACTGAAGCTACTGAAAAATATGCCCCTAGTCGAGGAGCCGGCGACTGTTTCGTGTTTCGTAGACAGCGTGCACTCAAGAGCAAACATTGCGATAAAAGCAATAACAAAGCAAATGCAAATGCATCTTGGAACTACGGCAGGTTATCTCTGTCTTTGCATGTCATGTGCTTGCCACTACACTGATAGTCCCAAGTCGCGCTCAGTGAGGCAAATCGAGTCACGGGACTTACTTAATGATAAGGACGTAGCAACAATATTGATGCATATACAAAAATATATATATATATATATATGCATATACATACACAGTCACAATTCGTATGTTACATTGGATTTTTATTAAATTAGGCAGAAGAAGTATTTAGCTCGGCATACGAAGCCAACTAGATAATTAAAACTAAACACGGATCTGGATGATACATCGATGAAATTCGCAATTTGCAATCTGCAATTTGGTTGCATACAGAACGAGATGAAGAAGGCCAACAACCAACCAACAACCATTGCCAGAAATGTGTACAACACACACACACAGCTCACACCAGCTTTTTGGCCTCGAAGAAGCTCTTCAGATGACGCATCTGCCAGAAGCCCATGCAGACAAGGACGACGGTCTGCGCCAGCGACCACCACAGCACACGCGAATTGGTGCTCTCGCTGGTGTGACGGAAACGCTCCTCGCGATACCGCTGATAGTTCTGCTCCTTTGTGATTTGTTCGACCTGATCGAGCAGCTGGCGTATGCGCAGCTGCAGCTCGGTTAACTTCTCCTTCTGTGCAACATTGGCATAGTCGATGGCGTGCTCGCCCACCTGAATGTCCAGATGCACGCGCAGCTGGGCGCCATTGAACCAGGCGGTGCTGTTTGAGTACATGCAGATAACATGCTCGCCGGGCGTGTGCGATGTAAACGACAAGCGACCTTGCGAGCTATAGACGCGCGATAGAATCACCTTATCATCGCTGTCCCGCACCTCCACATGCATTCCAATGCCGGGCGAGGATGGCATGAAGCCATTGGAGCGCGGATCATACAGCTCAACCTTGTAATTAACTGCAAGAGACACAAGAGACGTGTTGCTTAGTCGCCATCCGGCAGAGATGCGATTTAATTAACGTTGCTGCTTACCAATCACCGTCGTCTCATCGGGCACCTCTTCAATGAAGCATTTTCGCTCCGTTTCGGATATGTGAAAGTATAAACCAGTGGCACTGTGTAGCGCGCACAGCACGAGTGCCAGGCAGATGAATTTGTTGCACATTTTTTTGAAGAAATTCGACTTGAGCTACGATTGTTTGTAATTATAAAAACTAAGCTCGCCGACACGTCATGAGAAAAAGGCAAAGTGGCTACATTGACAATTTCCCATTTGACAGCTGCGAGAGAGCTGCCACTTGGCAGACGCATACACACATACACGCATACACATAAACAAACAAGTAAGTAGGCTATGTTGGCAACGCCGCTAAAACAGCTGTGCAAGCTGTCGACGTTGAAATTTGGTCAAAAGTGGCTACATTGATAAATACCCACTCGAGCTGGCAACGCTAGCACATCAGCTGTGCGTTTTGTTGACGTTTAACTTTTTGGCAATTGTAAATTGCAATCTTGAGTAAATAATGGATCTAATATTACTTATAGGCATTGCAACAGCGCTGCTGGCTATCCTGATCACGCTTTATTTTCTGCAAAAGAAAAATGCACCAACAGGTGGGTTATTCTAACCAGTCGTTTTTGATTAAATCTGTATATTGCAATACTTGCCGTATAGAAACAAAGGTAGCTGCGCAACCGCAACGTGGCGTCCCACAGCGCGCTCAGGAAGGAGTGCCAAGGCGCGCTCAAATCGCGCGGAATCAGCGCAATCGCTTGCGTGCGAATCCAAATGCTCCGGCTGCAGCAGCTCCGGCGGCAGCTGTTCCCGCCGCCGTAATAGATTCCGACGATGATGAAGCTGTAGATGAGAATGGAGCTCGTGTGCCGCAGGGTGCTGTGCTGGACGAGAAGATGGGTGCAAAGAAACGCGCCAAGATGGAGGCAAAGGAGCAGAAGCGACTGCAGCGCGAGCAGGAGCTGCACGATCGCGAGCAGCGCAAGGTGAAAGATGCCAAGGAGGAGGCGGAGCGAAAGCAACAGGATGACCTTGATGCGGAAGTAGAGCGCAAGAGAGCCGAGAGCGAACGTTTGGCCAAGGAGGAGCGCGAGCGCAAGGAGCACGAGGAGTATCTGAAAATGAAGGCGGGCTTCAGCATTGAGGAAGAGGGTTACGAGGAAGGCGATGCCGATGAGAAGGAGAGTCTGCTGGCCGACTTCATACAATACATCAAGGACAACAAGGTTGTGCTCCTCGAGGATTTGGCCACAGCTTTCAAGCTGAAAACGCAGCAGGCCATCGAACGCATTCAGGAGCTGCAGGCCAACGGCACCATAACCGGTGTCATTGACGATCGTGGCAAATTCATCTACGTCTCCGAAGCGGAACTGGCCGCAGTGGCCAAATTCATCAAGCAGCGGGGTCGTGTGTCCATTGCCGAGCTGGCGGAGAGTAGCAATAATTTGATCAATCTAACACCAGTTGCAGCCGGCGAAGGTGGCGCATAATGAGATTTTGTTAGCCTATTGTAAATTCCCTACTTATATAGTTAAAGTGCTGTAATATATAATATACATTCAAAGTAAAAATGCAATCTATTCTTTAAGATGAAATAGTCCAAATGTAAATGCCAACTAGTGATATCATTTAAGAGTTTTGATAATCCAAGGGTTTCGATTTTTGCCTAATGATCTAGAATCGATTGCAATTCAAAGTAAATGTCCAATTTTACACTCAAAAACGTTATTTTACATAAAGATCGGGCTTGATTTAGTCTAGTTATGTAGGTAGGCTGAGCGGTGCTCTTATGCTATATTAAATCCAGGTGTACAAAATATAAATTTATGTTGGTGGACATCTGCTTGAGGTGAGTCAATAATGCCACTCCGAAGCTGCTACGGTAAATTTACATTGCGATTAACGTTTTGGTCAACTGGGGCATCCTCGCTTAGCAGCTGTTCCGGGATTGGGAAATACATATATTTTATGTTACACATATATTTATGTTTTCTATAGTAAGATCGCTTTAATTGTATATAAATACCCCGCTGCAGGGTATAGCATTGAAACATTTTGCTTATAGAGCTACAAAAATTTATGTCATATCATCATCATCGCAGTCGTCGTCCATTTCTTCGTCGTCATCATCGTCCTCGTCACTGGTGACATCCGGATCTGAGGCTTGTGCTCTGCACTTGGGACACTGGCAAACGAATATATAATTCTCGCGCAGTGTTTTGTGCCTGGAGTGGCGACTGCGCTCCAGCTGACACCCATCCAAATAGGAAATGCAAATCTCATCGCCTTTCTCGATGGGCGTCAGAGCTTTCAGTACGACAATGTCATTGGAGTAGGGAAACGTGGACTGTGCATTCGGGACGCAGCTGTGATTGATCTTGCTCTGCAGGATGTACAAGCCGGAGCCCTCGTTGTTTAGGAATTCGCCAGCAACTGTGTTAAAATGTTGATTTTAAAAGTGGTTTGGAATGGGAGCAGCTGCGACTTACATTCCCCCACCTTAGCGTAGAGCTCGTCAATGACAGTGTCCAGTTTCTGTTTGTCCTCATCGGGCAGCGGCAAATCGGAGACTTTGGCAACCCACTGGGCCAGCACGCTGGTAGCAATACCCTGGCTATTGGTGCCCAGTATGCCCATCAGTGTCTTGAATGCATCCGGTGTGGTGAACTGGAAACAAACTAATTAGAGCTGTTTAAAACGTAAGATGGGTTCGTCACTTGCCGTTGCGAACTCCTCGTCCTTGAAGGCATTGCAGAAGGCCGCATACAGCTGCTCCATTTGTGGCTCAAAGTTCTCGCCCAGCATCTTGTGATAGATCTTCTGTTCGCGATTGACAATCAGCGCTTGAAACGATTGCAGTTGCTCCAGGAATTCGTCCTTTTTGATGCTCTGCTGATACATGGCCATCAGGCGGACAATTAGCATTATTGTGCCCGTCTCTGGCGGATAGTGCATCTTCTTCCACGTCTCATTCAGCACATTGATGGGATGTGTATCGTCCGCCCGAAAAGCGCCCATGCAGGCGACGCGATGATACCGCTTTTTTGCCTCCACCAAACAATCCTCCGAGCAGTAACGCACCTTGCACCGAGCACAGTGCGTGAATTGTGGAAACCAGACAGCCGTTGGATCATGTTCGACCAGCGGCAGCGTAACTGCCCGATTGTTGGCCAAACGTCGCACGTTGTCCAACAATTTCTCTAGCTACAACATTATCTGGATTAGCTAAATGATTCATTTGGTTATATTTGAACCTACCGGTCGCATACAATGATCACAGGCTGCATAGCCATAGGCTGAGTTCCATGAAAACTGATGGGATACGAAGGGCTCCTCCTCGAAGATGATCTCATCGGCGACCAAACTTTTTGTTGCTATCATGGCCCTCCCCTTGCCAGGCAACTCTTTTATTTCGAAATGGTTCATCTTGTGGCCAAACACAATTGGAATTTGACATAAACAAAGACTGTGAAATTCTCTTTGAATATGCACGTGCGAGTTGATTTATTATCGATATCGATGGTGTTTAAGGGCTGATATGGCAGCACTGTTGCGATAGTTTTATATGCATTCCGAAATTCATTTAATGCAACATGAAAGCAATAAAAAATGACAAAAATTTAGCACATAATTACTTTTAATATTTAATTGCATTGCTCCAGCAATTCTTATCTGTGCAAGTCGCGTTTTGCTTATACTAAAGACAGTGGTGAGCGCATACTTGTTATCGCAAGTAATCGATACAGCTTGCATAGTATCGGCAAGTAGCCGCCACATGTATCAATTTCAAATTGCAAATATACCTACCACATATGAATTTACGGATCGAGTTAGGATTGGATTTCAAAAATTCAAATCCACTAGTTCTCTTGCCAAATTCCAAGTACAAAGCATGTGGAATAGAAACAAACGTGTTTTTTATGACTTGTACTATGCTATTATATAATAATCAATTACATAATTTAAAATTTTAAGACATGCTAATGTAATTTGTTGATTTTGTTTTTTAAATATAATATATATAAACATTTTTGTTAACAGGTGTGTGTGTGTTGTTGTTTTTGTTGTTGTTTTTAGTTGCTTTCTTGTAAAATACATAATCATAATCATAATAATAGTTTATAATTGTAATCATATTTTCTCATATATAATAATAACTTTGCGCCTATCAACTAATAATATTCAAATATAATTTTTTTATTTTTCTCTCTCTCTCTTTCTCTGCAAATTTATTATTGTTGTTTCCTTCGCTCTTAATGTTGGTTTTTTGGGTTGGTTTTCAATTTGTTTTGCTTTGTTGTTGCTTTAATTAATTGTAATTATTTATTCACTAACCAGCGCCATTTCTCGCGCCGTGGGCGTGGTCAGCGTCTGACCGAGCGCCGAGGCAGCCGAAACGGCGCTGCTCAGCCCATCATCCTCATGCTCAACGGCTGCCTTTTTGCGATGCAATTCATGATCCTCATGCTGATGATCATCATCGTCATCATCAGCATCGTCATTGTCTTCATCGTCGTCGTCGTCGTCGTCATCGGCTTGCGCCTCATCGGCAAAGGACACTTCGGCTGGACTGTTATTGCTATCACCATTGATCGACACCGCAGTAGTTGAATGCTGATTATTATTATTATTATTATTGTTGGCTTTGTCTTCACTGGCGGATTTATTATTATCACTATCAGCATCACTTTTGGGCGCTCCCACACCAGCACCTGCACCCGCTCCTGCACCCGCTCCCGCTGCTGCTGCTGTTGTTTCCTCCTCGGGTATATCCTCGATGAGGCTGCGATTGCCGGAGCTGACTGCCGACGGACTGCGCGGCGGCGCCGCCGTCGTCTCCGACTCCACTTCGGCCACTTTGCGCAACAGCACCGGATCGGATGCACGCAGCGAACTCTCAGAGCCGCCGACACCCTCACCGCTGGGCCGCAGCACCAGATACAGCAATATGTCCGAGAGCGAAATGATGCCGATGACTTTGCGCTGCTCATCGACAACGACAAGGCGATGCACCTCGGCGCGCACAATGCGCTCCATAATTGTGTAGAGCGATTCGTCCAGATTGCACTTCTGCACTCCCTCAAACCACTCGTTGCGATGCTCGTTCGCCTTGCGCAGCGAGACATCGAGATCGTTGTAGGTCTTCTCAGCGGCGAGATTCTGATGAGAGATGAAAATAACACGAATGCAATTCAGTCAATATGCTGATCAGCTGGCTAGTTTTCAAGTTATACTCACAATCACATCAAACTTGGCATAAATGTCAACGAGTCTGCCTTCGGAATCGACCAGAGGAAGCGCGGAGACGCGTCGCTCCACAAACTTCTTGAGCGCCGTGATAATGCTAGTGCTCTCGTCGGCGGTTTCGATGTTATCGTATGTGCCAATCTTCAGATCGCGCAAACTCTTCTCCATGTATGCGGGCTTTGGTAATGCATTAATCTGCAATTGAATAATCGAAATTTTGATATTATAATGCAACTTTCCTACAAAAACTGGCGATAGCAATTTTTGTATCTAACTCTTTGAATAACATTCACGATAAATGCTCTTCGAAGACTTCAAACTACCATACGAAACTGTACAGATTTTCATACTTGAGGCCATTTTTGTAAATGGTTTGTCCTCTTTAATCAATTTCACATTTGCTGTATTTTGTTTCGAAAAAAAACTATACTCACATATAAAAACAGGAACCTCAGTATGCGTTTATGTGTCAATATGTACAAAACATTGCCATTCTCTGGATTAATAACAGGCAGTCGATGAATGCGGCTGTGTATGAGAATTTTGATGGCATCGTAAAGGGAAGCGTCGGGTCCGATGCTGACCAAAGGCATGACCTCTTTGTGTAGCACGCCTAAAATAGACAAATCCCGATTGAAATGTAAGCCATCTCCATTTGTTGGCAATTACTTACTGCGCCACGTGTCCAGTTTGTGCTCCTCCAGCTGCTCCATGGACGCATTGGGTGACTTATAATACATTTGCAAGATCTTGATAAAGTCCGTGATGGTCAGCATGCCCACAAATTGTTGCTTCTCCGAATCCCAGAGCGGCGCTGCACGCACACCATTATAGACCAGTGCATAGAAGGCCTTCTTCACCAGCAGCTGGGTGTCAAAGACGACCAGTTTGGCTGAGGTCGGTATCAGATCATAGCTCTTGTGAAAACGGAAGAACTTCACAAAGATCTGTGAGTCGTCCTCCTCTGTAAAAAACAACAAATAAAATTATTGCAATTTAGCTGGGATTTAAAGAAAGCTAAGGCTGTGGTTTAAGTCTATATAATAAAGTTTAGGATTTAGCTAAAAACTGATGTACCTCTGATTTCATTGAATCAAAACAAGTTTATAAAGTTTTACTCATGAATTTTCAACATTATGGTTTAAAAACTAGACATTCCAAATTTGATCTAAAATCTGTTCACTCACAGTTTTATTTATTTTAAATAGGAAACAAATTTTGGGTCTCGTTTCTTTTAACTTTATTTCTTTTACGATTACTAGTACTAAAATGTTCTCTCAATTTATATTTAATTTTGGTATTACTTTAAAAAAGAAGGCCACAACTTTTCACTCGAATATGATCAAAATAAAAATGATTTTAGTTTAAGGAATTATTATATTTTTTATATAGTTACTTAATGTCAACTAAAAACAGTCAGACATAAAACTAATATAATATTCATATTTAAAAATTCAAATTTAAAATTATAAGATTAACATTAAAAGTGAAATTCTGAGAATAATTAAAGTTTATGGGGAAGTATGGGGAACACCCAATACTATATGTATTAAAACACCAAGATGTTTTCAAAATTTAGCCAAATTTCTTGTTCACAGTTACGCTACAAAGTTGACAGCAGCACCTTTCTTGAGAAGCTGGGCAAGCAGCCGCTTCCAGCCGTCAGAGATTTGCTCAAACTCCTTGATGCTCTCCAGTGGATAGTAGAGCACATCTGTGGGTCGACCGCTGCCGCCGAGCACCAAGCGGCCCGCATGATTCGAGTAGAAGTGCAGCTGTAACATGCGGGGAGCGGGACTAGCGGGGGGCTTGGAATCAGCCACAGCGAGGCGGCAACATCAGCTCTATGGATGCTGACAATTAACTGGCGCGCACTCGGTTTATTGAATTGATTTCACAGCAATAATTGATGACTAATAGAGCCAGTGTCACGGCTAACAGCGGCCTAACAGCGGCTTTACAGCGGAGCGCTGTTCTACGCACTTCTCACTGTTAAAATCGAAATATTTGCTCACTATTTTATTCCGTTTAGCAACAACAACAACAACAACAACAACAGCTTTGTAAATATATATACGGACGTGCCATAAATTGTATTTTTGGACTGCTTTTCAATAAATTACATTTAGACATTTTAATTAACATTAATTTAGCGCAGAAATAAAAGTGTGTGGCGAGAACGAGCAATAGCCAAAAACAAATTGAAAAATCGCTAAATAGTTTCTATAGTTTCTATAGTTTCCACAATTCTTCAGTCATAAATACTTTTAAACAAAATATTGTCAACGAGCATTTCTCGCAATTACCGCTAGGGGAGAGTCGACGACGCGCTCTATGTAAGCGTATAAATGTTAAGGCGTTGGGAAGGGTGTTAATCAAATATATTTATGCCATGCCACAAGTAAATTTATATGCGCCCCCCATCAACTGTCAACGACTGATAAATGCAGAGACTGAACCACGAACAACTTATAATATTATATGCATTGTTTGTCGGAGCGCCTTTTAGAGAACATTAGGTAAATATTCGTGCCAAGAAATTAATTAGCTCGCACAAACAGTGCTCCCCTCTCGGTCCCGCGCTGTCTCTCTCTCTCTCTCTCTCTCTCTCGCTGGGGACACACGTTTAACATACCCCAGAAAATAGAAAAATATGGGTGAATGTTTGAGCATGCAATATTTTAATTTATGGCAAATGTCTTCGACTTTGGGGCTGATGGAAAAATATAAACTACTATTTGCCAATTCGAATATTTAGAAAATTTGGACATGCCAATGGATCAAAGTCAAATGGCTTTTTGGAATGAAGAGCATACGTATGATGTATGTATATAAAACATATTTTGTTTATTTGACCAGTTTACAATTTGGAAAAATATTCAAAGAGTTTAAAAAAACCGAACAAACTATTTTAAAAATAAGCTTTTAATGCTGGTAATTACAGTCATTATTTAAAATATATAGGTGTTCTATTGTATACGATTCCTTGCACAGCATTTTCTTAAAAACATTCACAAATGATCTTATGCATAATTTCATCTACTATACATTTCTGTTTTTTAACAAATTATACGCTGTCCCCGCGTTGACAAAGCTGCCGAAAAGTCAGAAGAAGAAATATCTAAATAAAAAACGAAGGCTAGCACACAAAAAAAAACAACAACAAGAAGATCGTTAAAAGACATAAAATATCAAACACATCTCACGAAATATGTTGGATCTTTAAATGTGCGCTACAAGCATATTTGTTGTGGTTTGGAACAACTTATTATATTGAGTTGAAAGTTGTTGTCAAACAGTTTAAAGCTAAAGCCATAAAGAAGAAGATGGAAAAAAGGTTAAGGTTATTTCTATAAATCTCGTTGTGTATTATCTGTTGTTGTTGTTGTTTTTGTTTTTGTTGCTGTTCTGATTGGTTTCTATATTTTTTTTTATTTCTTTTATTTTGATATTGTTTTTTCGCTTCTTTTTGTTTTAGCGCGTCGCGCACAAGTTAATTAAAATGCTTTGAGTTCTTTTTATATTTGCTTTTTGTTTTGTTTTTGCTTTTGTTTTTGTTTTCGAACAATTGCAAAACAATTTCAATTGTGGCTGCTGGCGTCGCGGCGCCTCAATGAATCTATAGACGAATATTCGTATTTGTCTAAGTCATTTTCTTTTACATTCTTCAACAATGACTAATGACCGGTGGGGGTCGGGGGTAGTGGGGGGTAGTGGGTGAGAGCTTTGGGAGACCTTCAAGTGCACTTTGGATTGCCCGATCGTTAGTTAATGTTATAACATTTCGATTATTATTTTGTCTAAGGTAATATCTATTTTATATTTGGATATTCAGCGCGGCGCTTTGCTTGCTTATTTGTCGCCCGTCTAAACGTCTCGAGATTTTATCATAAACTGATTCTGTAGTCTCTGTTTGCTGTTTTTGTATATTTCGCTTTTTTTCCCACTGGTCGGAAAAGCGAAAAACTGTTTCGCCAAAGCACAAAACAAAATAACACAACAACAACAACAAAAAAACATCTAAGTTCGGTTGGCCGAAGATTAAATTCTCTTGCTGATATCGAATATAGAAACTATATGATACAGAAACTTTGATGCGAATGTATTGAAAACATAATAAAACTCGTAATTTGTGAGTTTCATCAAAATATATTTAAAAATAATTGAAGAACTTAATTTGGGCAGATTGTTTCTATTAGAGCATTATTCTAATCAAGTATACTTAAACCGAATTGGTATTAAATTGAAACAATTATTTTTTACTGTGTAGGATTTTAAATAATATTCTCCAAGCAGTGTTTCATACAAAAATCAGCACACTCTCTGGAAGGGCACTCAAATATAGAATAGTATACAAAGAATGAGAGAAGAAATAAATTTCTAAATTACTTGCTGGGTGCCGAAATAAATAAACAACCGAAAATTGCGGAACAAATTTTATAATCTATAGCGGCAGATTTGAAACAGCTATCATATTGAATATGACGCTAATGATGCTCATGAAATGCCTCAAATTGGCAACAAATTGCATAGATATGCAACTGAGAAATCACAGAGAGTGAGAGAGCAGCAAGAGAGAGAGAGAAATGTAGAAGATATACATCAATTTTGGATGTACTTGAATGCTTATAATTAGCGCAAATGAAATCAAAACGGGGAGGTGTTTTCAACGTCTACGTCAACTAGACACGCATCACTAATATACCCAATCTATACAGATACATGTATGTACATATATAATACATGATAATGTCTATCTATATGGAAGCTTAATAACTATAGTTAAGTGTTTTTTTTTGTCGCTGGGCGCCTACGCTAATTCTGTACACTTAATCCCAGTGATATATGATTTTGATTAAATCAAATAATATATATGTATACATACATATATATATATATATATATATGGATTTTATACAAATGCTAAGGCGTCGTGTGCCCAGACAGACAAGAAAACAAAAAGTCCAATTCTGTCGGCCTCTTGATCTGTTGCCAAGTTTGGCTGCTAATTTATTTGAACGATATTTGAATTTGTTTAACAGATACCCCTCCATCCCAGGGGGGGCTTGCTTCGTTTACTTACCGAAATCAGATAGGTTGACCTTGTCCAAGAAAGGATCGGCACGAGGTAACTGAAATAAGCAAAGAAATAGTTTTTAATCATGTTTAACGGATGTATTTGCTTATTTAATATATTAAGATATGATGTTACGTCATTTTGTGAGAGATATACCACGATATGTTATGAATTTATTTATTAAGTTAATAGAGTAAAACGTAACTGCTTACGTTACGTATGGTAATAACGTACGTCGCGTGCATAAACATATTAGGACTTACGCTTTGTAAGGAATAATTATTTAAGGGCTTAATTGAAGTGTTTTAAGAAATTAAAGCTTACTTTACGCAAGGAAATAAAATACTCTCATATGTAATTGCAGTTTTTAAATAACATATAAAAGTTACGGTACGTAATTAAAAAACATAGCAGGGCTTACGTGACGCAAGCCAATAACATATGTACATATGTTAACAAGTTAACATAAGCTGTTATACACATACATACATATATACCGAAGTAAGTAAGTAGCTAAAAGCTGTCAGACAAATAGTTTAAATATAACTAACTCATACTAAGTGGGTAAACAAATAATCCAAAATTACGCAGCCTCCATTTTCATTTACAAGTTGCAATTGGGAGACCAGTAAGTGTTTTATATTTAGGTCAAGCTATGATTTTCATATCAAGTTCAATTTAGCTGATATGATTATCATATGTACATATATATGTAGATATGTATATATGAATGAACGTAAGCAATTCTCCAAGACGTAATCACCAAATCGTAAACAAGGCGACGCAATAACAGATAAACAAGAATGCAAACTTCAATTAAATATTTATGACTCTTTCTCTCTCTCTCTCTCTCTCGATTGCGCTCTCTCGCTCTCTATTTCACGCTTTGTTCGTATAGAAAATAATAGTTTTATTTGAAATTAGCATTGAAATGTGCATTTGTGGAATAAGTAGCATTCGTAGGCAAACAATTAAAAAAAAAAAACAAACAGGCATCTGAAAAGTTTGCAATATCTGTAAGCAATTAAGCAGAGTGAAAGAGAGCTAACGGCGCTCTCTCTCTGTCATTCTCTCTTGATGTTGCTGTCAGCTGCTAAAAATGACCAAATGCGACAGACGCGTCAAGGCAATGAACTGACAATGAGAGTGCGAAAGCTGTTAGGCAAAATAAGGTGAATGCAAGATAAAAATGCCTAAATGCCTAAAAGACACAAAGCTAAAAAGCTCCGTTGACACAAATGCATCAGAATCTCTTACACTCTCCGACAGATTAAAATGGCCAAAAAAATTGCCATATTACACAGTTGAAAAAGCTCAGCTGCCAACAATTTTCCACTGTCTATTTCTACGAGTGATCTCGCGCTCTCTCTCTCTCTCTCTCTCTCTCTATTGACTTACACTAATTTTGCGCCCTGCATTTTGCTGCTGCTGCTGCTGTCGCTTCCATTGCTCGATCTGCTCAATGCTATAGTCGCTGCGACGTCGCAGCAGCAGACACTGATGTACTGGCGCTGGTGACGAATGGCGTGAATGGGGCGAATTGTGGGTGCTTTGGGTGCGTCGCTGATAGACAAGCGACTGCTGCAGTCCAGTTGCCACCAGATCGTTGTGCGTTGCGGCCGGTGAATGACCTGCGGACAGACGTTTGCCCGGCTGCAAACCATTTGCAATGCTATTGCTATTGTTGTTGCGCTGCTGCTGCGACGGCTGCTGCTGCGATGTCTGCTGCTGTGCTTGTTGTGGTTTTTTATTACTACTGCTTGTTGCCTTGCGTCGCAGCAGCGCTGCCGGCATTGCCGCTGACAGAGTTGCTGAAAGTTTTCTGCCATCTTTTTGTTTAACTTTTGTGGTTATTGCTGTTGTTGTTGTTGTTATTGTGCTGCTGTTGCTGCTGCCTGAACTGATGTTGTCATCGCGTCTGCTTACGTGCTGTGAATGGCGTTGACCATCTACGAAATCTGTTAGATTTGCACTGTTCAGCAGCTGATAATTTGCACCGGCCGTCCGACCGTTATTCGATAGCAGCGTGGGCAGATTACTAAACCGCTTCTTGCGATACAGCGGCGAATTGCTGAGAGAGCGCGCCTTGCGTGCAACCTTCGCATGCAAGCTGTCACAGCCCGTGATGTTTTCGCCATTGTTGTTGTTGTTGTTATTGTTGTTGTTGCTGTCATTATCGGGCAAATTTGGGTCAAAGCGCACGCTCAATTTGTTCCCATTATTATTGCTGTGGGGTAATTTGGAAGCTGTCTGCTGTGACACACCTGCCGCTGCCGCTGCCGCTGCTGTTGAGGGCAGCACGCCAATGCGAGGAGTGCTTGACTCAAAGGCGGAATAGCGTCGGCGATACATATATACAACACACACGCACTCTTAACTATATATATATATATGTATATATATATGTATATATTCACACACGCATGCACTGATAAACCACTCTCGCATGTAATGGAAACAATGCGTTTATAATGAAAATTCGCAAGCGAACCGTTTGCTATTCACGTTGTTTGTGTTTTATCTAGTTTTTGTGTTCCGGGCACGTCTGCGCGCTCCCAAATGTAAACGTAAACTGGTTAACAGTTTGTTGAGCACTGTGCGCCATATGATCGTCACACGCGTGTGAGTGTGTGTGCGTGTGCGAGTGCTAAAGCTTAAGCAAATACACACACACACACACACACACACACACACACACACACAGACATGCGGGCAAAAGAGAGGCCAATCTATGGCGTATCGAAGTTCAAACACTCTAAACAAAAGGTTTCCACGCCATTGAATACTAAACACTATTTATATACTCCGCCTAGGCTATTAGTGCGATCATAAAATCGTATTTAGAGCAGGCAGCGATTAATATAATCTATAACTAATTTTAATTATACGCTCTGCTTCGCTGCATTGCGTTTAGTATATGCTCTGTCCATGCAAGTGTATAAAGAAAACCGAAAAACAACAAAAACAAAATAATCATGGCATTCGTTTGTTCGCATTCTTGAAGCTTCTTCAAGAAAACAAATATAGCGAGTGAGAGCGAGAGAGAGAGAGAGAGACGTTAAATAAGAGACTGCGCCAAGTGCTAAGTGCTCACCCACATGTTGGATAAGCTCTGGGCAATAGCTAACAGTGTCATTACAGAGAGTGAGAGAGAGAGAGAAAAGGCCGCAGCAGCAGTGGAAAGCTTCTTTTGTAAATTTACCCGAGTTGCGGACTGATAAACAAAGTAAACTGTGCCATAGATTGTGTGAGAGAGTGAAAGAGTGCAAGAGAGAACTCATATTCAAATTCATTGGGTCTACGCATTAGGCAATGAAATGTGAATTATGTGAAATGCGCGCGCTTATTAATCATCATTAGTGGGCAGAACATATATATAGGAATAACAAGCAAGTGACAGCGGCTTTCACCGCAGCTGACGTCAGAGGTAGAAGTAGAGAGAGAGACAGAGAGAGTACCCCAACAACCAGAATTAATTCTTAACATGAGCGTAAAGTGTCGTACTTGTTTTCACAGTATTCGCTAGGAAACTAGAACTGAAATTAGAAATTAGTCCAAGAACTAAAATCGTCATTTTTTTTAAAATCTTTTTTAATCATTTTTAAATTTTGATTTAAAGAATTTATTAAATAAATTAAAAAAAAAAATGTAACATCATCTTTTACGAAAGACCACTGTACACAATAGTAATAATAATATAAACCAGTTCCGCATTAATGACCACCTTGTGGAGTGTGAAAAAATAATTGTAAACAACGCGTTGTAAAGAATATTTGAGCCAATAACGTTGACCTTGCCGTTGTATCCACAAAACATAAAACAAAGTGCTTAAAGATAAGCGCCAGGTTTGATGACAATACTGTCAAATTGAAGTAGCCTACACTCAAATTGATAAAACTGATGAAATGATGACTAATTGGTTGAACCAATCATTTTATTAGCACTAAATGTCGCTAGTTGCAAAAAAACAAAACAAATTTCAAGCTATTGGCAATGTACATTAACAGCTGTTAAGCGGCTGTTAAGAGACAACTGCAAAGAGTGTTGCATACTCGAAGGCGACGAAATAAAAAAGAGAACGAAACGTAAACGTTGCATAGAGAAAACTTTAGGTAGGCAGGCAACAAGTGACAGGAAACGAAGAAGGGAAATTATACAAATGAATGCGTAAAGAAGAAGAAGTAACGAGGAACAAATAATTGGTTGCTGCCTTAAATCATTTGTCAATGTCAGGCTAATTGCCAGAGGCTAGAATGCGTGGCCAGAGGAAAGCTGCTGAAGCTCTCAAAGGATTTTGCTGTGAGCATAACTAATGTTATATTTAAGACTGTGTGAGTGAGATGGCAAAACTACAAAAGTAAATCGGCTTTCAGGTAAGCTCTTTCAGTTGCTTAAACTAAAGGATTTTGAAGTTCCATAAATAAAATATGAAGTACACCGAAATCTATTTCAAAGCTAAGTTTGTTTTCAAAAGTCAGTTAATTATAGGAGTACTTACACCTCTGGAATCTCTGAATAGTATGGCTGCATGGTGTGGATCTAGGGTGCCATCCCCACGATAGCTACGACCTGCAGCACCAACTGAAGCGCGTCGTTTCTCCAAATCCGCCGAAGCGCGACGCATGTGAGCACCTGATAAGAAAGAAAATTGTAAAGGAATTATATATAGTAGTAGAGAGAAAGAGACAAATATTTATCTTATTTCAAATTGTAACTATATTGAAATGAAGCAAATGATTAATATAATTAAGCCTAAACATATGGAACAGCAAGTATCATAGGCATTTTACCTCTTATGAGTTATAGTTCTCAAAATTTGTATATTTATATTTTAACACATATAAAAAAGATTGAAATGTAGTTCCAACTTGTGGAAACTGAAATTGGTATCTATGACATTTGAAGCAGAGAACCTGAATGTCTAGAGAATAGGAATATAGATCAAATATGAAAATAATCCAGCAATAACAAATGCCAGATATCTTCGTCGATTTTTACCTTCTTTGACAATACGCTCGTAGATCTTATAGGTCTCTCCGCAATCCTCCAAAATGCGATTGGGCCTGCTGAGAGTGTTCACATCGAGACTCTTGGAGCGTGTGCGAAAATTCTCCTGTGGATCATTTGTCGGCGATGTGCAAACACTTTGAGCATTATGATGTTTGCGGGGCCAGACATGTATTTTCTTGCCAAAATGCTTTAACATCTCCTGTATGGAGTGATGATGATGGTGCTTCTGCTTGTGGTGTCCTTCCTTGTGAGGGGACTGACCCTGACCATGTCCCGACTCCCGTTCATCAATGCTGAGGCTCTTGGCAAATGATAAGTTGTCGAAGCGATGACGTCCTGCCGGTACTGTCAAATTGCCACTGTCCGTGCCAGAGAGAGACTGTTGCGATCCCCCAGCGCTGTAGTCGTCCAGTGAGCTCGCCGCCACATTTATCCGGTTAAATATCGATATGGCGGTGGGTCGCTCCGAGCTGCACCGCGGTCCAATGGCGCCCGTGTGCGTGAAATACTGATGATCCGCCTGGCTCTCATAGATGTCATCGAGATCATGTGGAAAATAACCACCAGACGGTTGCGTCGGCGGAGGGGAACCAAAGTCGGGTGCGCCGCGACGCATGCTCTATAAGGAATTTTGTGCGAAATTAGGCGGATTCAAAGGGGCGACTAGTTGCATAGGATCCCGTTTAAATGACTACAACTGTAACCACACAAGTTTATCTCAAATAAATGTTAGTAATGATCGATGAAAATCGATTGTAAATTAAAATTGCGACAAGCGATGAGTGACAGGAAGGTGCCATGATTTATCTACAAGCAACTCTAACAAGAGTGAAGAGTATTCGAAACCATAGAAGTCCATCTTTTTGTAAATTATCATCATAATCTAAAACTGTAATCAGTAATTAATCAAAAGCACATAAGTCCAGCTCTAACTAAATGTATGACAAAAGAGTAATTAGTTATCGATAAGTCGTGACTTCCGAAAAGATATATAATGAATAAATCCGAGAAATCGCAATGAGTTCTTATTTTGATAAGGGATAAGTAAAAAGTCTTTTTAAACTAAACCAAATTGTGATCCCTAAGTGATCGAAAACACCCTAAGAAACTAGCAACTAAAGTGTCATTGGTAATAATGATGTCTAGACTATGATTAAAATTAAGAACTGTTTTATCCTTAAACAAACTCAACTCTAACTAAAGAGTCATCAACAATCGATTGATCGATAACCAATTGAATCAACCCAAATTCGACTTCATAACTAATCGATATTAATCGGAGTTATTTAATGATTAAAGTTGAAGATGATTTTATCTCTAATTTGGATTCTACTTTGGATAAGGAATAAGTGAAACTATCAAGGACTATCTGTAACTAAAATGTCATTACTAATCGAATCAACCCACAATCCAACTCCAACAAGACATTATGACTAAAACCAAGAGATCGACTGTTCGAACTAAAGGTATTTTAATCCCTCGAGTGTAGTGCATAAACGGATTCAAATGCAACTGGTCAAGTGGCTTTAAAGGGTGCTTACGCCATAGACAGCCGGACTGTGAGATCTTTCAAAGAAACTGCGCTTCGAGGAGGGTGTACGCTTCAAGCTGCCACTGACGGCCGATCCGCTGTTATAGCCGTTGTCATAGGAACACCGCCCGCCGGCATTCGCCGCCTGTGTGGGTGAGTTGCTGCCCTGATGATGATTCGCCAGCGATTTGTGGGCATCCGGTACGGCCTGTGGCTGTGAGTGCGAATGTCGCTCCGTCTGCCACTGGGAATAGGCACTGCCCGTAACGCCGCCCAGCGTCGAGTTGTTTGAATTGTTCGAGTTGTTCGAATTGCTGCTGGAGCTGTTCGAGGAGTCCATTTGATATTGCAGCGAGGATGCCGGGTCATAGGAGTTGCGGCCAGTGTTGTGTTGCGACCAGCTGTCGGTGCTGCTGCCGCCGCCGCCGCCGCCGCTTATTTGCTTTTCGACGGCGTGCTGCCGATAAAGATGGGAAATTCCGTGCATTTCTTGTTCTTTGCGCCGTTGTTACACTTTTATAACGCAGTGTAAAACAAGTGTTTATTTATTTTGCAGCTATGCGTTTGTCAAATTATTTACTTAGTTTTACTATTTTCGTATGTTTTGTCTGCATTTGTAGCAGTGTCACTATCTTCGCTCTCTCTCGCTCTCTTTCTGTCTCTTTCTTTCTAAAAGTCACATAATCCTTGCACTGTAAATGAAAAGCACATCAGTTGTTGTTGTTGTTGTTGTTGTTGTTTACACTTGCACTTGTCACTAGAGCTTTTTATTCTCGTTCTCTCTTTCGCTCTCGCTCTCGCTGTCTCTATCGCTTTGAAAAACGTCGTCAAGTTGAACGCACTTAAATTAAGTCAAAGCTGCAGACGACGTTGACGCCAACGTCAACGCCAACGTCAACGGCACCGCCTGCGTTTTGTTTTGTTTTGTTTTGTTTGCCGCTTTATTATTTTAAAAAGTACAAGCGTATTATGAGTATGTGTGTATTTATGTGTGCTTTACAGCACTTTTGCTTTGTTATTTGAGCAAACTATTAACAGTAGCCACTGCACAAACATTTGCCAGCAGCGATGGCTAAGTGATTGATTTAACAGACGGCAGGCAGGCAGGGCAGAGCAGGACAGGCAGTGCGCAGTGAAACAGTGCAGCGACTGCGCAACATGCACTTGAAAAAGTTCAATCGCACCCACACATGGCCACAGATGGCAGTGTCAATGCGCGGCTAGCTTTTATACTTAATTATTATTGCAGCTGCTGTGCTTTTGCGGTTGTTATTGTTGATCTGCCCGCGTACAGTTGTAAATTCTCTAGTCACACACACACACATACACAAACAAATGTGATCGCATTCAAAAATATTGCTCACTCACCGACAATTTTGTCGCCTGCACGACTCTCTTGACCTACGCACAATTCCCAATTGGGTAATTTAATTATTTTCAAATGGATTTGCTCAAATGACACTGTTACTCTCAGCACAAAGCTGATAGCTTTTGCTTTTGCTTCTGCTTTGAGCACGCATTGCTTCAATTTAAATCAACTTTATCGCTGCGTAAAAAAAAGCGAAAGCAAAGTGTAAGAGAGACAAGACTAGCAGTAGCAGGCAAAGTTCTATTTTTATTATCAATATGAAATATGATAAATAAGCAACATGAAAGACATTTTGAGGCGCAATGTATAATTACGTTTATTGATTACGTTTCTTTTTGAGACGCCACACAAAAAGGTGATAAAATGTTTGCGCAATCAGGCGTAAGTTCAATTGAGGTTAAGTTGCACCTTCCCGCAACACCCCCCATCGTAAGCCTAATCAAAACTTGTGTAAATTAATGCGAAATACTGAAAGACACGTAAACAAAACGCTCACACACATATGCACCCAACCGTCTGTCTAAAAATGCCAGCGCTGACTGAGAATGAAAGCAAAAGACGGAAAAACGTATGCACGTGCAATGTGTAAACAAGTGCCAGAGAGCGCACTGAAGAGCGAGCACTTCGCGGCGTGGGAGAGTAAAAGACGTAACATTGCGACTGTGTGTGTGTGAAAATGTAAAAACGATGCTGCTGTCTGATAACAGCACACTGCTAAAGCTAACAGTTGTAGGTGGTGTGAGGCTTACATGTCGAACATGGCGTGGCCATCAGCGTAATGAACACCCCTTCACTATTAATGATTGACCTTGGACAGCGATTACGCTATTGAACAGCAATTTCCCCAGCGACTTGCACTTGAAATCTATTGCATTAACAGCGAAAGCAAGGGAAATGGAAATGTTTAGTGCGCATTAAGCACTTCTACCATGACAACCCTTTGGGGACTTGCCCAACCCACAGCCTGAAAATCTTTCAGAACTGTGCAAAAAAGACGCCACAAAGTATAATAACGACAGGAACGTGACTCGTTCCCGAAAAAAGAGAAGAAAAACAAGGCAAATGAAAGAGAAAAGTTAAAGAAAGGGAAACGACGCATGCGCTGGCAATGAAAGTAAAAGTACATAAAGGGGCATATATATATGTATATATTATAGTATATATTCCGTCACACGTATAATATATATTGTGCGTATATTAGCTTATAGTAAGGGTGCTGCATGGAATTTAAATTGCGCATTTAGGTCAAGTTTCGGAAATATTTAAAACTTATCAAATTTATTGACTGCGGGGTGCTACTTGAAAATGCCAAATGAACTACTGATAAGCTTATCTGGCGCCCATATAACTGACAGACCCCCACTAGACAGGCTTCAGATAAGAAGCTACCAAATTTAGTCATTTTCATTCTAATCAGCAAATTGCAAAATTAAAAAAGATAATAATAAATAAATTGTTTACGTTTTTAGGCGTACTTGATTTAACACACGGATTAGTTGCATACAAAAAGAAAATGAACAAAATACTTCTGAGGCCAGCAAAATTGGTGTTTGCTTTTGGATAAATATGAAACCCGCTCAGTTGGCAGTTTATAGTTTAAGTGTCCAGTCCAGCATTCACCTTGAACGTGATTGGGAATCGGATATGTTTTGCTTTTTAGTTTTTTTCGCCCTGGGTCATGCATTTAACATGCGCCCAACATTCGGCTTAAAGTTCCAAAAATTTGCCAAGCTGTGCGAAATTATTTCGTTTGTTTTTTTTTGAGTATAGTAAAGAACTCCAATAACGCGTTAATTTTTTTTTTTTTTTTTGCTGACTTTTTATTATGTTGCGCATATTATTTGGGAATTGAAAACAAATATGTATACTTATATAGCCCTCAAGTCCCCAAGCACCGATTCTGAGTTCGATGACTCAGCGCTGAATTTCAGAAATGTGATAAGCTTAATTTTATTATATATGTATATATTTATTTTTAATAATAACATCGCTCATCGATCTGATATTTAATATCAAAGAAAATACAATATGTGCTATAAATATTATAACAAACATTCAAAAAAAATAAAGCTAAAAACAAGTTGTTTAATTCCTAATAAAGTTTTCAACTTTTAAATAAATTAAATTCCTGCAACTTCTCTACCCTGTCATGCATTTAAAATAAAAATTCTTTTCTCAATATAACAATTTACAATGTCCAAAATACTTTCGCTGAACTTTAGAGCAGACCCACAAGTCACTGACCTCTGAATTGACCTATTGCACACACACAATTCTATAGTATATAAGATGTAAGCTGTTGGGCGACATGCAACTCGACCTTCAGCTGAAACTTTGAACTTTCCACACATTTCAGTGCAGTATCTCGCGTAGTCCTGACCTTGGGACGAGTATATAGACTTAAGGCTCGGCAAATGCACAAGCCCATAAAACTGTCATTATAATCTCAACAGCCCAAGTGATGTGTATGCAAGTTTGTCAGATTTAATGTGTGACTAGTTCGTTGTTGTGGGCGTGTGTCTGCCTCTCTCTCTCTCTCCCCCCTTTCTATCTTATACCCTCCCTTTCTCTATCTTCATCTCTATAGATATTTCCGCATGTAATTAGACAAATGCACTTTGTTTTTAACTAAAATGCAACCGGAAGCGACTGTTAGAAAAAAATCGAACAACAAAAAAACTTTTTGGCTTAATTTTCCGTTTGTTGTATTTTACGTTAATTAGCCGAGAGTTGCGCGTGGGGCAAATAGGCACAGAACAAGAGAGAAGAACCTTCAGTAAGATTCGTTAAAATACAACGAAAAGTCATTGAATGCGTTTTATGTAATTTTTAAATGGTTTTCTATCATTTAAATTGAAATGTTGCCAACTGAACGAAATGATTGATGATCCCTAGATGGTTCAGGGACAAGGCAGTAAACTGTAATACGCAAGTAATTACATGCAGTTTCAGGATTTAAATTTTCGGTTATTAAACCAACGGTTTTAAAAGCTGTTATAAAAAACCACTGTTATACGAACTGTTATACACATTGTTATACAAACTGTTATACAAACTGTTGCGCAAACAAAATAAAAAAATAGTTTAGATTAAATTAAATGACAGTTAGGTTTCATAGGTAGGTTTATTTTAGATTTAATTATAAAACCTATCTATGAAACCTAACTATTTACAACAAATAGTTCAACCAGTAGTTCAACAAGTAGTCAAACGAGTATTTTATAGCAGTTGTTCACTAAGTAATTTAATTTCATGTACTCAGTCAACTGTTATACAAACAATCAATATAATAACAGTTTTACAAATAACAGTTGTACTAGTTAATAGTTTGCACACAAGCTAGTATTACAGTTGTGAGTAGAATAGTTAACATAATAGTTGTTTATGTAACAGGCGCAATTGCCTAACACTAAATATGCTATACGTTATTTAAATGCTGATTAAACTAGTTGTAATCGATAGAATTCCCAGTGGTATGAAAAGTAATCGCCCCATTGATAGATAAGCTAATCGTCTGATTCATTAGCGAATTACCCAAAGTACTTCCCGAAACCGAAATACATAAAGACGAGACCTTTGAGGTGCCCTATTGGATGAATATACAAAATGACGACGACGACGACGACGACGCTTTCAACTAGAATTCTATTGTGGACTCACGCGTTCTCACTTAGATAATACAGGTGCATTTATTGCATACAGTATATTGTATATTATAGAGTCCCATTCTTGTTTGCATTAGCAGTCGAACCGGCAACATTTACATTGCAAATGAGCCGGTTGCGTTGAGTTGTGTCTCACGTGTACGTACTCGATACGATACTCTGGTAATTAGGTACTCGAAATTAGTAGTTGAGTTGAGCTTCCTCACGTTGATTTCAATTCAATTAATGGGTTCGCTTGCTGTTTGCACCTCTAATGGAACTGACAAGCTCACTTTTTCCATTACAAAAGCAACAACTGCCGGAATAGCCAGCTACCTGAACGGTTGTTTCGAAAATGAGGGGCGCGACTTTAAATTATATACAATTTGATCGGCTTCCGCTATAGTGATGAGCAATGCAATTGATCTTTCACCTAGCTTGTCATACCCGATCCAGATAGTTTATCTATACTCTAGTAACAAATGCGATTCACGCGCCGCTTTTTTGCACCCGAAACCATCAGAAAATTTGCAAACCTGCTGACATCAAGAAACGATTTATCAAACAATATACGAGTTGAGAATGCATAGAAGAAGCAGACAAAATAAATGTGCACCGTAACGTATTTTGATTACACATAAAATACCAAGATTGTAAGGAAAATCTACTGAAGTGCAAAACTCACTGCACTACAACGAAGTGAATATACACTTTAAAAATAACAGCATTCTCATAAATGTGCTAAAATAAGCAAATAGTAAAGCATTAAAATGACTAAAAAAAAAAAAATTTAAAGCTCATTTTTCTATAAGTTATGGCTAGTTATTATATAGTGTAACAAAAGTGGTTATGCTTTAAAAGATAGAGCATATCATCTGAAGCATAGCCATAAACTGTAAATCGCATTTTAAGAGCTGTCAAATTGCTATAGGACTATTTCGGGCAGCCGTTCCTTTACTCAGCAGTTTTTATGCTCGAAGGATGAGCAAGAGCATGAAAAGAAAATAAAATAAAAAAAACACATAGTCCCTATATGATAACGTGCTTGTTTGTCGTTGGCAAATTTACTTTTTTTCCTTTTTCTCGCATTTGTATGTATGTATTTATGTATATAGTATATAGTATATGCTCTAGATTTGTTCTTTAGCTGCATGTTGACGTCAATGGAAATGTATGCAAATGAGGGGCACGTTCGAAAGTATTTTGCAGTTTGTCCGCAGAGTCACGAAACTGTTGAGATACTCGTCTTTCATAGGTGCTAATTAGATTTTATGAGTTGCCATTTGCAAATGGGCGTGTCCGCCGACAGTTATTGAACTTGAGTTTTTGTAATCACACAAATGAATTGATAATAAATGAGGAATTAAGATAGTGAAGTGGTAGAAGCTATTAGTAAATTGCTAAAAATGCAATTTGTTTGAGCTGCAACATATTGATTTGTTACCTCGTCTGTACAAGGACAAAGGAAGGCTGTCGACATATTAATCAACAAGAAACAAAAACTCGATAGACAGGCAGAAATGCTAAAAAAAAATGGAACAGTTGCTAAGGGAAATGAGAGAAATGCATTGCTTGAAAACTCATTAAAAACATGTCAAATGAAAACGACAGAGCTGAAGCATCCCGAGAATTACTAGGATGTTTAGATTGACGGTTTGTCAGCATACAACTAAGACAAAGAAGTTGGCTAGATAATATATTGAAATGGATTAAAAGCCAAACGGAAATTGTCATTTAACCTGAACAGTAAAAAGACTTAATGAAGAATCATATATTTAACAAGCAATCAAAAGTAGCGCGTTAAATGATATTTTTCTTCATTAATGATATTGATAAATTAGGTATATTATATTATATAAGTTAGAAGTACCAGTCAACCAGCTGCTGTATAACTGAGTTACATAGCAGACAGCTTAAAGTTGGGCAGAATTAAGAAAAAACTGCCAACTGACAACTATTAAACAAAATAACAAAATTCATGTCAACTTTAACCATAGACAACTTAATTCAGCAAAGTAAAGAAACATTTATCAAATACCCCACCACAGGTTGTAGCTGGTCTATTATTGCCTAGATTTTGCTGAGGCGAAACGCTGTGGTTAATTAATTTGTTTGCTGTACGAAAACTCGTGGGCAAGTGGAATTTATTTGCTTTACCTCGTCGTTGACGATAAACAAACAAATAAAGTCAACATCACTGGCACTAAGTATGATTATTTTTATTGCTGTTGTTATCAGGAAGCAACAACAATAAGACGTGGCTTTGCATCTAGAAATACGGGATATATACGATATACAAACACAAATACAAAATGTATATTTTTATACACATATGTACATATGTACATATAGTGGAATAAGTGACTCTGTGCAAACAAATGGAACGACACTCGCTCGTTGCAAATAAATACGAGCACTTATATGATAATATCAACTCATATATATATATATATATATATATATATATATATACGCTCATATTAACATTAGAATTGCCAATCGGCGGTTCAGTTAGTTCTCTTGCCTCATTCTTGTTTACCCATTCAAATGCGTCGTCGCAAAGCAACTCGAGCAAATTTCATTGTTGACCAACCCCAACAGTCAAAAGTTGAGTGCTTTGATTCCCTGTTCCACTGGGTTAGTAGTGCTCAAGGTTACAACCATTCCCCTAGCCAATATATGTCTATCTATATAGTATATTTTCAGTTTTGAGTTTTGTTTCTTTTATACATTCCAAACATAATATACCCCCATTTGTATACAATAAACATATATAGAAATCTTCAAGAACCGTATCATTTGACTGCGTGTCGAAATTAGCAAAGTGCACATTCAAATTTTGTATACTTGTCTGTGTTTCCCATTTATGGCCCATTACTAACTGAGAATTGACCAAAAGTCACGTTCACACGTCCGATCGAATTAGCAGTACTATAAAAGCTTTCAGGATGCTGAATAAAAGGTGTATCTAATGATTAGAATGTTAATATCTATCTCTGAATATCCGGTAAGATCTCGTGATAGTTATTTTATTTAATGATCTACTGCTTAGAGCCTTACATAATCGATCATTATTTGTGTTTGATCGATCGGAACTTCAGAGATGTCAACAATAAAATGAAAAACAATCTATACAATTATTGATAGTAAGGAATATGCGCACTTTTTAATTATTCACAATGCATGCTGTTAGGGTTTACAATTTTTTCATTGCATATACTACTTAAATAATATACTGTATTTTAGTTTGTGTGTATTTAAACTTTGATACTACATATTAAGGCAAATATTACAAACTATCGATATTTAGTATATATAAATATTTTAGTTGACTGAGTTGAAGCAATCTTTTGGATTTGCTTAATTATGATGACAAATTTATCTCTGGCAGGATATATCATTTACAGACCCTTGAACTTTTCACTTTTTTTCTTTCTTAATTGCTTCAACGTTTAATGTCGCCCCAAAGTACGAGTACTAAAAAAGTATCTGTAAGCTGATTTACTTTATGAGATGATTCTCATTGTTCTGATGCTGCTGCTGGTGATTGCCATTGTGTACTATATGCTGGCATGTTGTGCGCTTAATCGTTGGCAAAGTTTCAGATGGCTACCGAGCTTGTCACATGACGCAGGATTACGCTGCCGCAGGCCAAAACAGCTCAAGGACATTCGACCTTTCTTAATGTGTGTGTGTCTGTGTCTTGTTTATAAGTTTCAATTGGGCGTGGTCAGGCTGAAACTGACGTAGACGCTGACAGTGAGAGGGCGAGAGAGAGAGAGAGAGATGGAAAACCACAGGCGAATGAGAGAGGAAAAGGGGGATATGAGGTCGTTAAGAAACTAAAGACTTGAAATGAAGGAACTTAAAAGCAGCCAAGCGACCGCCCGGAGCGACGTTTAATTTGTGGCATGTGTTGATTATAAAAAAATAAAGAAGAAGAATTAAAGAAACCTACACACGAGATAATAAGTAAGCTATCGAGTGATGATAAAGAAGTCGCGTTAATTGTCCTAAGTATATTTCTGCAAAATATTCGATTCTTAACGAACGAAGAAGAAACAAGAAAAGTAGAAGAATTTATATATTAATTATACAAAAATATACAAAAAAATAAATATAAAGCTATTCGAAAAGTAATTTTGTGGTGTTTCATTTTTCTGTTAAAAATCACTTCAAAAGTGACAAAAAAAATAGCTTGTTAAGTGCCCAAACAACGAAAAGTTCCATATAAATGACCTTCCCAAACTTCAAACTGCCACAACTTTGTCAAATCTGAGCCGATTGTCAATCCCGAGGTCATTTTGATCATTATTTGGCATCTAGTTTAATTCTACATCTCAAGTTCATGAATTTTTGGAAAAATTAAATTTTGAATTTTTTTTTCGAAAAAAGCATAAGGGGGGACCCTTACAAATTTTGATTTTTCAAAAAATAGAATCTTGAAATTTTACGTTTAATTTATTGTGGGTGTCTTAATTAGTAGAAAAAACCATTCGAAAAGTGATTTTGTGGTGTTTCATTTTTCTGTCAAAAATCACGCTAAAAGTGTCAAAAAAATTGACTTGTAAAGTGCCCAAACAACGAAAAGTTCCATATAAATGACCTTCCCAAACTTCAAACTGCCACAACTTTGTCAAATCTGAGCCGATTGTCAATCCCGAGGTCATTTTGATCATTATTTGGCATCTAGTTTAATTCTACATCTCAAGTTCATGAATTTTTGGAAAAATTAAATTTTGAATTTTTTTTTTGAAAAAAGCATAAGGGGGGACCCTTACCAATTTTGATTTTTCAAAAAATAGAATCTTGAAATTTTACGTTTAATTGATTGTGGGTGTCTTAATTAGTAGAAAAAACCATACGAAAAGTGATTATGTGGTGTTTCATTTTTCTGTCAAAAATCACGCTAAAAGTGTCAAAAAAATTGACTTGTAAAGTGCCCAAACAACGAAAAGTTCCATATAAATGACCTTCCCAAACTTCAAACTGCCACAACTTTGTCAAATCTGAGCCGATTGTCAATCCCGAGGTCATTTTGATCATTATTTGGCATCTAGTTTAATTCTACATCTCAAGTTCATGAATTTTTGGAAAAATTAAATTTTGAATTTTTTTTTTTGAAAAAAGCATAAGGGGGGACCCTTACCAATTTTGATTTTTCAAAAAATAGAATCTTGAAATTTTACGTTTAATTGATTGTGGGTGTCTTAATTAGTAGAAAAAACCATACGAAAAGTGATTATGTGGTGTTTCATTTTTCTGTCAAAAATCACGCTAAAAGTGTCAAAAAAATTGACTTGTAAAGTGCCCAAACAACGAAAAGTTCCATATAAATGACCTTCCCAAACTTCAAACTGCCACAACTTTGTCAAATCTGAGCCGATTGTCAATCCCGAGGTCATTTTGATCATTATTTGGCATCTAGTTTAATTCTACATCTCAAGTTCATGAATTTTTGGAAAAATTAAATTTTGAATTTTTTTTTCGAAAAAAGCATAAGGGGGGACCCTTACGAATTTTGATTTTTCAAAAAATAGAATCTTGAAATTTTACGTTTAATTGATTGTGGGTGTCTTAATTAGTAGAAAAAACCATACGAAAAGTGATTTTGTGGTGTTTCATTTTTCTGTCAAAAATCACGCTAAAAGTGTCAAAAAAATTGACTTGTAAAGTGCCCAAACAACGAAAAGTTCCATATAAATGACCTTCCCAAACTTCAAACTGCCACAACTTTGTCAAATCTGAGCCGATTGTCAATCCCGAGGTCATTTTGATCATTATTTGGCATCTAGTTTAATTCTACATCTCAAGTTTATGAATTTTTGGAAAAATCAAATTTTGGTTTTTTTTTTTTCGAAAAAAGCATAAGGGGGGACCCTTACAAATTTTGATTTTTCAAAAAATAGAATCTTGAAATTTTACGTTTAATTTATTGTGGGTGTCTTAATTAGTAGAAAAAACCATTCGAAAAGTGATTTTGTGGTGTTTCATTTTTCTGTCAAAAATCACGCTAAAAGTGTCAAAAAAATTGACTTGTAAAGTGCCCAAACAACGAAAAGTTCCATATAAATGACCTTCCCAAACTTCAAACTGCCACAACTTTGTCAAATCTGAGCCGATTGTCAATCCCGAGGTCATTTTGATCATTATTTGGCATCTAGTTTAATTCTACATCTCAAGTTTATGAATTTTTGGAAAAATTAAATTTTGGATTTTTTTGGCGAAAAAAGCTTAAGGGGGGACCCTTACCAATTTCGATTTTTCTGGATATGGTGCCTCTAGCTTATGTGGCTTTCAAGTTATAGCCAAAAAAACACTGGTCTGGAATCTAAATTTATCGATAACTCTTTAACCCGGGAAAAGATTTCGAAAAAAATGACAAACTTGTATTGACCAGGCACTACGAGAACCTATATTTCAAATATAAAGTCTCTAGCTTTTGTAGTCTCTGAGAAACGCGCGTTCATACGGACGGACAGCCAGACGGACATGGCTAGATATACTCTATGGGGTCGGAGATGCTTCCTTATGCCTGTTACATACTTTTGCACAAAACCATTATACCCTTTTTCCCCATTTTTAATGGGATCAGGGTATAAAAAGGTTATTAATCTTACAGGCAAAGATTTAAATTTCTCACAAAAATTCTTATGAATTATCTTCTCAACCCTTTGCACAACTTCACGCTTAGTTTTTGGACGTTAACTATTCAAAAAGGGAAATACGCATTTTTAACGTTTAACTGTTGTTTATAACTCCTTAGCACTTTTAAATTGGCATCCCCCTCGTTCTGGCTTACTTTAAATGGATCGACACCCTGTATATTAAGTACAGTAGTAAATTTATGCAGTTAGCTTAGCAACAACAATAAGTAAACGTGTTGTAATTAAGGCAATCATCTCGGTAACAAGAAAAATAACAATATGAACAAAAATTTATGTTGTTCGGCTTATAATTGAACAGAAATTTAATTGCCGTTTTCAGTAAGTTCCTTCACTTGACCCAATTCTCAGTCGACCCCAGAGAGAACACAGAACACAACAATAACTAGCAACAACTTTTGTCTAATCTACAAAAGCAACAACAAGTTGAGAGTCTCGGCAAACGGCAGCGGAAAATTACAATCAAAAATCAAAAATGTGCAACGTCAAAAAAGTAGCTCCAATGAATTTGATTGATGTTCTCAAAGAGTGTGTTGAATAGATTTATTATTATGCTGATAGATTACAAAAGTCGAATCGAGATATCCATAAATAAAAATTAAATATGTATAATATTAGAAACTGAAATGCAGTCAAGTGAAATACTAGAAAAGTCACGAAGGTTTTTTGGAAAACGGTTGAATGAACTTTTTTAAAATGCAACAACAATAACAACTGACTGCTTTTTTTATTTCTGTTGACCTTTTAGACAGCACAAAGTTGAGCTGTAACAGGTTTTGTTTTCTATACGTATCTCAAACAATTTGTATCTGCATCCAAATGTATCTATAGCTGACGTTTAACTTGTGGCTTTTACTTCTATTCGAAATTTCAGCCAATTAAAAATTTGACAGAAAAAAAAATGTATCTGGCAATAAAAATAAATGTCAGCGCAAGTGCAAAAACTTATTTCAAATCACTAAATTTGCATAGCTAATTATAGATAGACGCATCAGCATTATTCGCCCACTAATTATAAGTAGATGTGGCGTAGATAAGTCAAGGTCAAGTTGTGCAAACTTTACGATAGGCTTGAAATGAGTATTTGAATCAAACTGCATGGAAATTTGATGTTGTAACTAGAAAATCCCATTTAAATCCCGTGAAAGTGCCATGAAATTTATGGCATCTATTAGAGAGCTATGGATAATGGATTTTATTATGGGGTTGTAAAACTATAAGACGGCAAAGTTTCAAAACATTACAAAATACAGTTTACATAACATATACATATATGTATATAATACCGGTGAAATGTAAAATGAAAATGGTGACCGCTCGGTAATTTGAACTTCCGAAATCGGTATTTTCAATGCAAAAGCTTAAATATACCATTATTTCAACTTTTATTCTTAAACACTTTTCAAGATTCAATTTTCTAATCTCGATAAAAATATTCATTTGCTTATTAGAATCACATCTAGTTCCAGTTCAAGTCTTTATATTTTATTATGGTCTTTAAATTTGGTTTTTTAGTATAAACAAAAAATGGGATTTTTATAAAAATATATTCATTTGCTAATTAGAATCACATCTAGGTCCAGTTCTAGTTCTAGTCTTTTAACGACCACTGTAACTTATACTATCATATCAAATTTATTCAAATATTCATGCTGTTTGTCGTTTCTCCCTTTACCACTTCCGCTGCTCATATGCTTGCACGCAGGCACACACAGATACTCAAACACGCACACAGAAACACAAAAAGTATCTAAAAGTTTGGCTTGCGCAGAATTTTTTGCGTCGCAAATGAAATTTTACCTCCGGCCGGCATTTCTTGTTGTTGTTCGACTTGTTATTATCATTCTTGTTGTTGTTGTTGTTGTCACAGAAAAAAAGTAACCAGCCCGAAGAAAATGAAAATACGAAAGAAACGAGCAAAACGAAATGCCGAGGAGTAACAAAAAACAATACGCGCTGCGCAATTTCTTTGACTTGTTTTTATTTTTGTTCCCCTTCTTTGTGCGAGTTCTCTCTCTCTTTTTTTATTTACAAAAAAACAATCTCAAATTCAATGATTGGAAGCCGGCTTTGGGCAATTTTTGGAATTTCGGAATTTTGTTGTTGATTTGTGGCATAAACAAAAGTTGCAGACGCAAACAATTGAAAGCATTTGTGGAGCAGCAACTTCAATTAGATTAGCTTGTAATTTATAACGAAAATCTAAAAATGTGCTCTGACTAGATATACTATGTATAAGATACATTTGAGTAATACAAATATTTAAGTTGTATACAAAATCAACTTAATCACTGAAATTGTATGATCTACTTATAAACAAATTCATAAAAAATGTGAAATTTGTTTTCGCACTCTAATCTCACATTTAATTTGTATGTGTGATGTGTGTATTAGAAACTGACCTATTCCAAGCGAATTTCAATTGCCGCAATATGTTTATGAAAGTGATTTGTAATATTGTGTAAGGCGTATCAACATTATGTTGGATTGTGTGTATATATAGTTAATATATATAGTATTTGCAGTTGGGGGTTATCGCCTGGGCCTCTGGGGAGACAGCAGATGATGCGAACAACAGCAGTAAAAGTGTTCTTATCAACTTAAGCTCCAGTTTACTAACTATATATTGCAATTAGCTTGCGATAGTTGGGAATTGTTGTCTTATCGGCCGGCATGAGCTAAAATTGGAAAAGGCATTTGTATTATATACATACATATACATATACTCGTTCATAATCTAAGAACTCAATGCCTTAGGCATCGATTAAGAAGAACAAAAGTATAAGTAACATTTAATAAAGTTTTCGATAACGTATAAAAAGTCAACGTGGAAAATCAAATGACAACTGAGGGGCGCCTAATCGATACTACCGATAGTCCAATCTATATGAACAGTGAGAATAATTTTTGTGAATATAGCAATTCAATAATAAGGAAAGAATTACAAATATTTCTACGCTGATTGAAAGCCATATATCATAAAATTTTATATATAATAATAATAATTAAAAAAAAAAAAAAGATCAGGCAGCACAAAAAACCTAATGAACTTGATTTATGACACACACATTTGATTACCAAAAACTAAATAGCTTTTGATATTTTTATGATATTATGTTGCGTTTTCCATGCTAATCAAAAATTGGCAAGCCCCAAGTTTATTCAGTTTCTACATACACATGCGGATGGGCCATTAAAGTGGGTCTATAAATAATTTCAACGTTGATCCACTTGCCACAGCTACCTTTTCAGAACATTTTGTTAGACATTTTAATGTTGCCTTCCGCACTTTGTCCGCAATGAAAACTAAATGCAACCGATTGTCAACATTTTCAGTTACGGCTTTTGCGTCAGAGAAACACCGCAAATCTTTGTGGCGCCTGCTGCCATAAATCAAATCTCTTTTGCTCGATATGTATATATTTATTTTCGGATTATGCAAACAATAACAACATTTTAAAAACATGTGGGGTCTCAGAAACCTACGAAAAAATAAGCGTAACCCTTAGTTGCCGGCATTTGACGAAATGCAAATAACATTCTTGTCGGATTTAATTATTTACAATTTTTATCACAACCTCGACGATTTTCAAAGCGATATTTTTGATGCAAACAAATAATAACAAATGAAATTTAATTGTATTTATTTTGGCATTCAATTGCAAGTGCCTCTTACTATATTTTGTTGACTATTTAAAGCCTTTTGTATTTATTATCGAGTTGTTTACTTGTTTTGAAATTTATTTGATTATTTACGTCAAGTGCAAAATTATTACATGTTTTCACAAAACTTTCCACAATATGAATTTTCACTTCACGCAGCTTATTTCTTGATCATATATTTTCGTTTCGTTTTATTAACAATAAAATGGCAGTTTAAAATGCTCGCTCATGCATATTTATAGCAAACCGAGACCAACAAAAAAAATCAAATATTTTTCGATGTGGATTGTATTTTTGTACAAAAACCGCTTCAGAAAATCCAGTTTGAATGTATTCAAAGTTTTCTTTGTTTTTATAATTATGATTTAGAAAAAGTTATTTATTATTAAGATGCTACAGCGAGCTATTAATGAATGACGCACTTAAACTTTGTAGACATTTCAACATTCTTCACTAATGAATTTCAATAAATTTTCGTTTTGCTTTTGCAATTTTCACGATATTTCTCGAATACTAAAATTCATGCAATGCACAAATCACGTGGCTGCCCGTTCTGTGACACGTCTGAAGCGGCCGGCGATTAAAAATGTACTGAAAGGCGGCGTAGTCGCCATGTGGCCACAGGCTAAAGCGTTGATATCATAGAGACTGCACACACACACACAAACAAACATACAAACACACACACACACGTATACACCTATGGTGGTATATAGAGTATATGCATGTGTATCTGTGTGCCAAACCGGCGAGGCATGTGCCAGAGTTTTACAGTATACTTGCGTGTGTGTGTGTGTGAGAGTGTTTTTGATATAGGTAACAGTAGAAAAAGGTGAGCACAACAAAAAATCAAGCGAGCAAAGCAAGGCAAACGTAGAAAGCCAAAAGAGACGAAGCATCAAAATAAGCAGCAGCAGCGTACGCGAAAAGTAGGCGTGGCTGTTACGCTGTTTGTCACATTTTTTAACCTAACTTTTGCTTTGTTGCTGTTATGAACTTAAGCGACCTTTGCTGTTAACTAACAGCGCCATGTAAGCGACAGTTTGTTTCGATTTGTATCTAGCTCTGTTAAGCCCTTTAAAACGACCTTTGCTGTTTAAATAATTAAGTGCTTTAGTTCTGTTATGCACTTGAACGACCTTTGCTGTTAACTAACAGCGCTACCTTACGCACTTTGCTGTGGCCACGCTGCTATTAAGTTACAGCAAGTGTGCAGACATACAAGTGTTGTAATGCACAAAGAATTTCATAAAAAATTGCTGCCGTTTCTCTGCCTTCTTTACTTTCGCTCAAGCTCTTGTTGTTTACATGAGCCAATCGCTGCATTAACTCAACATTTATTTACATTTTTGCGATTCTAATGTTATTCTTGTTTGTGTGCGCTGCGTCACGTAGGCAACAGAACAGTAGCAGAAGTCTCGAAAATAACAAAAAGCGCCCTTAACATTACATTATCTATGTTTGCTCCCAAGCTGTTAAGCTCTTGCTCTCTTCAACTTTGCGTTCCGTCATTGAGCTGTTCTAGTTTAACAGACTTATGTATGTATGTTCAGTGTGTGAGTTTTTTATTTTGTGTAGGCGGCTTAACAGACTTTCGCTTATGAATGACAATAGAAAACAACAACTCACACCCACACAAACTCTAGCACACACACACACACACACACAAGTATAATTGCCTTCAAAATCAATGCCGGTTAATTGTCGCGATTTGCGAATTATTTATTGCCATTGCTTTTTTCTTTAAGTCAACAACATGAGATGACGACTTACATATACATATACAAATACACATATACATATATATGTACATATGTATGTATAAATTTAATGCAGCACATTTGACGCGCCTCTTGCTGTTGTTGTCTCGCTCTCTCTGTTTCTCTCTCTCATGCTTTGGTACATGATTCAAGATTACGTCATGGCCAGACACTTGATACGAAGCCGGCCACAAATCACAACAAAGCAAAAAAAAAAACGAAACCAAATGCCCAAAAAAACAAAATATGCAAGAAAACAACACAGTGGTGGAGCGAAAGGGAGAGCGTGAGAGTGAGCGTGAGAGCTTGAGCCTGCAGGCACCAGTTGGCGTGTTGTTGTTGTTGTGCGCTGACATTGAATGTGCCAGCGAGCAACGACAACAACAACCAATGCAGTCTGTACAAGCACAAGTTTCGGCTTTACTGAAAAAGTGTTTCAAGGTCAGACAAAGGGTAAACACCAAAATGCAGCAACAGTTAGTTTTGAGTCACTCTCGCTCTTTTTTCTTTGCCCACTCCGCTCACACACTGAGTGCGTGTCTCTCTCCCTCTCTCTTTCACAGCTATGCTTTGTGTGTGGGCGTCGCTCAAATTTCTATGCTGATCTTTTACATGTCGTAATCGCACTCGGCAGCGAGCCACAAGAATTGTTTTTTTCACCTACCCCCCGCCCCGCCACGACGGCTGCTACGTTGTGTGTTGTTTTCAATTCATTAAATGTTGTTTGTGTTGACGCTATTTATTGTTATGACCAGTCGTTGCATAATCTATATTTAAACAGTTGTTGTTGTCTTGATGAATTCTTAACAAGAGCAAACGCTAAAGAAGTCGTACTTTTTCTCTTTGCTGTAACATGAAATTTGTTATTGTATTACAATGTAAAAACTTCCTTAAGATCAGCATAAAGAGAGAGTACAATTTCCAATTGCGCTTTGCTTTTTTATTAAACTCACCACGCACTTTAAAAGCACACAACAACAAAATACTCAATTATTTACCCCATTCGAGAAGAACATTAAAACTGTTTATATTCTGTTAAGCAACCCCCCTCCTTTCAACCCACACAACACACCTTTTTCGCTCTTAATAAAACTTCAGGTTTTACACATCGTTTAGCTATGTATTTTTGTTGTTTTTGTTTTATTATTTCAGCATACGCCTTTTGCGTATTTTCGCTGTTTGTTTGTTTTACTTGACGCTGTTTGTTTTTTAAGTATGTATGTATGCGTTGTTGCTTTTATATTCAAAGTCAAGGTTAATTTGGTTTGCATGTATTTGTTGCTGTTTCATTTATGATTAACATAAGTTGCGCTTTAATTCGAAACGCAAACAGAATTCGTGAATGCAAATGCATCAAATTACTGTAAAGTAAATATGCATAAATGTTGACTTAACATATGCCTGATACTTGCTGTTAAGCTACATAAAATGTTAAATAAATAAAATGCAATTTATGTACTCACTTTGTACAGCCAACTGTTGTTGATGCGCCGCAACGCGCTGTAAATAAAAAATAAATGTAGAAAGTTTTAATCAACATAATCATCAGAAAAAAGTATTTTTAAATTGTGTTTTTAAATTGCCCGCGCACTGTTAACAGTAACAGCAATTAAATTAGCAAATACACAAACCACAACTACTTTAACAGCACCCTGTTATCGTTAACCCTACCAATGTGCATTGGGCTCTATTGCACCCAAAGCAGTAATTCGAAGGACTTTTTCTCTTTCCTTACATTTGCATTTGCCATCATGTTGCGCAGTCCATGGCTCTGCAGCGACTGCACATCCAGTGAATGGCTGCGACCGCGCTGTGTTTTCGTTGTGGGCGAGGTGGGTGGGGGGCCGCTGCTGCTCGCTGAATTCGTTGAGTGTGTGTGGCGATACAGCCAACGTTTAACAGCTGACATTTTGATGTTATTGTTATTGATAAGTATAAATGTTAAGGTAAGTATGCACAGCCGTTGAATGTTAAGTTCAGTTGAAATGCGTTTACATTGTATCAATATGCGCTCCACACTTAACAGCCGGCGCGCTGTTGTTGCTTGCTATTAAGCGCTAGGTGGCGCTGGCAGCAGTTGCTGTTCAATTTTATGTTTTAATTTTATAACTCAATATATGTAAATTAAATTGTTTGCGGTTTTTTGCTGTTGCTTATATTTTTGAAATTCAATTTTTAATATGCCTAATTGGTTTATCGTGAATTTATTTTTGCAAATTACATGCGTACATTTTTTCTGTATTCATAAAACAAAAATATTTATGTATATTTTTTAATTACACGCGAATGTTTTAATTGCGGCTTGTTTTTTCGAGGAAGCGAACAGAAAATGAATTAATTGTTTACGATCGCAAAAAAAAGGGTGTAAAACAATATAAAATTAATGTAAAAAGTTTTTCTGACCATGAAAATGTCATCGTCTTTGTTTGGGAGGCGACCGATTTACAGAAATGCTAAAGTGGAACAGATGCAGCTTATGTTAACGACCTGTACACATACATACATACATATGTATGTACATATGTAAACACACACACACACTGTTGCTGCACTCTTTGGGTCACACGAATTAATCCTTGACCTTCTCTCGCAAGCTTTTAATTGAAGAGAGCGCATCAAACAAGAACAAGCTGACAAAGAAGAAGCAGCAGTCGAAGAAAAGCGCCGTTAGCTTGTGACGCATCAACAGTTTATTGAACGCAGGGCGGCCCTGCGCTTTAGGGGCGTGGCACGCAAGCTTCATTGCTTTTGGTGTGTTGTTGAACGAAAAAAGCGAATGATTGAAAGGTAAAAAGCAAATAAACTGACCCAATAAATGACGAGAACAGAGAGAGAGAGAGACAGAGAGAGAGAGAGAGAGAGAGAGAGAGAGGGGTGAGTTCTTAATGCGCTGCAGTGAGTGAGAGTTCAAAGTGCAGATCAAACAGATCAAGCTAACATGCGGAAGAGAATAAGGCATGCATTTAAATGCGCAAAGAGAGGACTTGTGCTTGACGAAGAGCTAAAGAGAGTTGAGAGTTGATAAGCAGCCTAAACTCTCTTTTTGGTTGTTACTCCATGTCTGAAGGTCACAAGTCAATAGGAAGGAGAGAAAATAATGACTAAAACTCACTCGAGCAACGGCTGTTCTTTCTCTTTCAGAAGTGGAGAATTTGGACCGATTAATTAAATTTTTGACGAAAAATGTAAATTATAACTTTATATGCAGCATTAGTATATGGACTAAGCCATGACCAAAAAGACATTGCTTTTGAAAATCGATAGTTTTGACAAAGTTATGGCAGTGGAAAATTTGACTTTCCACCATTTTGCTTTATAGCAAAAAACCGTTTTTAGATATTATTTATTGTTCGATCTTCATGAAATTTGTGTGGCATAGAGATTGCATTGAAATGTGTTAATTAACAAATTCTCAAGGCCATAGCTCGCAATATACCGAAGATATCCAAAAGATATGATAACTCTCAAGCTATGCTCAAGTCGGATATTGAAATTTATATTTTAAAATTTAAATTATTTAGATAATCACTTGAAAATATTTAGAATTTGTATTTCGCCCTTAACAAGTCAATAAAAAGAGCTTTAATATTAACGGCACGTTTTTCGGTCTGTATATATTTGGTATTTTTAAACGTAAATATTACAAAATGCGGACAATGTGCGACATAGTAAAAGTTTTGTAATTTAGGCACAAACACGTTTAATAAATAAAATCAACAAGAAAGCAGCAACTATTTGCTATTTTTGGGTTTACATTATTTGTCCATTTGAGACTTGATGTTATTTTTTTTTATTTTTTTTTTATTTATGTTTTATTTTTATTTTGCTCAGCAGGCATATCTGTGTGAAATAAGTATTTTGTAGCTAAATGTATTTGTGTTTGCCCAGCGAGCGACAGCTTTTAGTTTATATTATTCATGTCAATATTTGTGCAATGTTCTTGGCGGAAAATTTATGAAGAAATAACACAACAAAAAATATGGGTGAAAAAATACGAAGAAAATAGGTGAAACAACGGCAATAACAATGGCGAAGCAAACAAATTGTAATATTCATTAAAGCTAATTAGACAAATGTGAAAGCTGTCAGAATGTTGGTAAAGTTTACAGCAGGAGAATGTGGAAAGCTTATTTAACGAACTGTCATTCAAATTATGCACGAGCTGTAATTTCGGTTAATTTTATTACCAAATAGTTGTTAAAAAACTTTTACCGTCAATCAGAAGCTTTCAGTGAAATGAAAAAATTAATGTTTATTACGGATTGTTTAGGCTTCTAAAGTTCAGACGAATATTTCTTAAGCTTTTTGTAAACAGTTTAGAACGTATTTAATGTGCTTTTGGAAGTCACTTGAAAAATCAAAGCTTTTAATATTTTGTAAAGCTTTATTAATAAACTTTTTAAGTCTTATTGAAATCTGCATTTTTTTAAATAAGAATAAATACAGCTTTAAGCTGCTTAAAACACAGTTTAAAACTATTACAAGATTACCAATTATAATTATTGTAAGCACCTCAAGATCTTTCAGAATTGTCTATTATAAAGTGACAACTAAAAAACAAAAAGCTGACATATTCAATTAACAGTCGGTACCAAAAACGTTCATCAAATGTTGCGTCAATTTCAATATTTTATATTTCTAAGTTTAATGTACTATGTATTTAATACCATATGAAGCCTATATAGAAAAAGAAAACAAATATATAGCAGAGAGCGGAGAGCGGAGAGCAGAGAACAACGTCGTCAAGTGGTTGACCTTTAAACGTGTGCAATAAAAATAAATAAATAAATCTGTGAAAAAGATTCCGAGTGCCTGCTGCATACTATATAGAAAATCTTTTCAAACTTAGACGCGCTCAGCACTGAGCAGCAAACTGACAAATGATTAATTAACAAGCAACTACAAAGAAAACAAAGCACAAATTGCAACAAAAAACAACAACAACATCATTCAAGTGACCAAAAAAAGTAATAATAGTTAGGGTAACAATTTCTAGTGAGAGTCGAGCAAACATTTCACTTCCTCAACAGCCGAAGAGGCGTTTGCATCCGATAAGTGGGCGCGATTTATTAGGAAATTATGTTAGTGCGCTGATACCCTATATTAATTGAGCTGTAGGGTATGCAGTGTGCAAAAAATAATCCACAAAGCTGATTCCATCAATACTTTATGAACTGGTTTTGCCGGCTCAACATTTTTACTTAGTATTGAAAATAAAGCTAAATATAATCATAAAATAAATTATCTTATTGGCAAATTAAATTTAAAGAGCTTTCCTGCTGTACTCTTCAGTATAGTACAAACTTACTAAACTAGTCCAAGCCATTTTCATATATTTCAAATTAAAAAGTCTAATTTCTGTCAGAATAATTTTTATAATGCTACCAACTATTCAACTTCAACTATTTTCATTAGAAATACATTTTAGTTTATTGTTCGGCCTATATATTAATTCTAATTTTAAATAATATAGTTCAAGATTTAGATTCATTTCAAAACTAAGTTATTTTTTAGATTTTAAAAACGTATACTTTTTATAAAAAAATATATTCGATTTCCTAAGGATTTCTATTTTTTCCCGATTTTTACATAACTATGAAATGCTTTTAAAATCGAATTTTTATTTATTTATTTTAAAAAGTTTTCTTTTTGTACTTAAGCATGTTTATCTATAAGAAAACCTAGCCCACTTATTTGTTTTTTTTTTTGATTTCAGTGTTTTTGGGAATCTTTCGAGTAATTATTATATATTGCTACAAGTAAAAGTTGTATAAATAGATTTGATTTATTGACTGATAATGCCAGGCAGATGGCTGTAGATAGTGTCGTGTCTTTGTAGAGGTTTGTCTATAATGAGTACCTATATTTATAATAGGCATTATTGGGGTCCAATCGATCAGCAGTGTTTACCCTCTGGAGAGGCCATTTATTAGACGCGCTATTTTAATTATAATCAAATTGAATTCGAGTCTGGCAAATAAATATTCAGCGACTTTAGTCGGTACGCTGTTTTTTGTGTAGTATTAGCTGGTCGTATCTTATCGGTTTTGGGCCCCGGTACTCTAAATTAAATTTCTTCCGTTCAAGTATTTCTATTTGCCGAAAGATAAAAAAGCCCACTCTGATAACATTTGCGAATATGAGCAAAAAGCTTTGCCTACCAAACTCAAATAAATTCGTAATAGTTGTAACTGATAAGTTGTAACTAATACATGCATATATAGTTGTTATAGATGTGCTCTGAAGGTCTTAGTAAAAAGATTTGACAGTGCTTTGTTGTGGAATTTGAGAAACAGCTGCTTGGCTTCAAAGTGTGTCGAACTATTTTGACATATTTCTTAGACGACAAGATAATTAAGTGGGCACAAATAAGACAAGTGAAATAATTGTTAAGAAACTAATGCTAAAATACATTTATTTAAGTTGACAACATGGAAAGGGTGGCACTAAAGAGAACTGAATATAGACAGTCAGTCATAACGTTTACGAATGCGTAACAAAGCAGAATATTAAAATCAAAGTTTGGTTGGATTTTTATAGAGAAAATCCAGATTAAATATTCGATTCAAGTTTGATTAAAACTCCAAATATCAGCATTTATCGTTTACGAATGCGAAACAAAGAAGAATTATAAAGCTTTAAGCTTGATTGAGTGAATCTTTTTCTTTGGCTAGATTCTAACAGCTAGAATATATATGTATGTGCATAAATTGTAAATACATATTACAAGTGATCAGATCAACAAGTTGTCAGTTTTATTTGATGTGTTACAACTAAAGTTGAATAAATTATCAAGCTTCCTGAACTCTCACACATTGAAAACAAATACTCCACATTATTGTTGATAAAACTCATGTGCTAATTGCGTGACATATCAAATAAAATATATATATATATATATATATATATATATACATAAATAGGCGAATACTTTCAGTACCTGGCCAATATTGATATGGATTGAGGGTAGGGAAAAATACATCAGCCTAAATAAAAGGGAATGTAGAGTAGGTAAATGTGGGCCTAGTTAGACATTTGACAAATTAGCAACTAGAAAAAAAGCTTAAGACATTAACCAACTAAACTAAGCAAAACAAAACACAATATTTAACAAATTTTATGAATACGATAATAGGCAGAGAGAGAGCAGCCACAACAACAACAACAACACACACACACACACACAAATATTTATATATACAATTGACACATCACATGTTTGCCATTTGTTATTGCTGACAGTTTTCGTTGTTGTTTTTTTTTTTGGGGTTTAGCTCATTTCCATGCGCCGTTGTTTCGAGTGTTTAAAATCATAATTAAATCAAATAAATAGAAAACGTAGATTAGAGACACAAATTAATATATATATCAGCATACCGCGTGGGCCGACGACACCGTCAATGAACTTGAAAATTGAAATGAAAAATGCAATAATAACTATGTATATAAATGCAAAGTGGGCACACGCGGAAAAGAATGCAAATTGCAAATTGCAAAAAAGAAAAATTGCTTTAAATAGTCGCAATTAGCGGGCACAATAAATATATATCAAGAATTTCAATTTAATTGTGCTTAAGCTAAAGAGTAGATCAACAGAAATACAAATTATGATATGGCATACAAATTTAAAAACTTTTTTTTTTTGTAGTTTTCTTTGATTAGGCAAACATTTTGCATTATTATTTTGTTCTACTTGAGTAGCAGCAGTTTTATTTATTTTTATACAAATATTATGTATAATATTTTAAAAAGCAATAATTTTTTTTTAATATTTTTTTAATGACGCAAACATTTTGCATATTATTTTGTTTTACTTGAAAAGCAGCATTTTTATTTATTTGTATACAAATATTATGTTTTGTTTTAGTATTTAAAAAATTATTTTTTTTATGATTTCTTTATTATTTTATTCGCGTTATTATTTGATTCTATTTAAAAAGCAGCATTTTTATTTATTTGTGTAAATATTAAGTATTTTTAAAGTAAATTGTTGATTTTTTTCAACTTTTGTAACTATTATTTATTTGTTCACTATTGTTTAGCCCGTAATTCCAATTTTTATATATTTATATAAATTTAATTAATTTGTTGTCGCATTTAAAAATCACTTATATTAAATAATAAAACTTTAATGAAATACACAAAACAAAACAAACCAATAAATTTGCTTAATATTTATTTTCGTTTTTACTTTTGTTGCTAATTTCGATTTTATTAACCAAAACACACACACGCGCTGTGCCAAGTTTGTGATTTATCAACAAATATTTGAAAATATATTAAAAAGCCGTTGCGTTGAATTTGTTGTGTTCGTTCATTTTGTTGTTTATCAAATTGGACAAGAATGACGCGCGCGTCGCTCGGCCGGCACAGTCCAATTGGAAATGCAATTGAGAATAAAAACACAAAACACAAAACGCAGCAGCGGCGTGCGAAAGAAAACGGCAAATATTTGAAATGACGGCGCCGCCTTCAACGACAAAACGCCAACGTATACGTAATACGGCTGCGCGTGTGTGTTCGTCTATGTGTGTGTGTGTGTGTGTGTGGCACTTTTCCGCAAAGCCCAAAAACCGTAAGACAAGTGAGCGGCCGTCCACAAAGCAAACACAACACAACAAAAGAGAGAAAGTTGAGCGAGCTTTTAAGAGAGAGGCGACGCACAGCTGTTAATTGTGATCACCTGTTGGCGCTGTTACTTGTGTGGTTCTTGTTGCTGTTACTTTGCAGAGCTTTCTCTCTCTCTCTCTCACTCACTCTGAAGGATTTGATAACGCTGGCGCACAATGACGTGGCATGTTGTGTATGATAAAATGTAACATGACTGATTCTGTAGTGCTGTTATTGGGTTATTGTTCGATTGCTGCTGATAAGCGCCGCAGATTGTGAAAATGTTAAATGGTAAATGTAACTCTGGCTTATCAATCGAATCGCATTAGGACCTTATCGCTGTAGAAATCCAAATTGCTCATGTTTTTATTTATAGAGATTACGAATGACGCTCTAAAGTTTTTGATAATGGAAAAGTTGGATGAAATTCGCAGACTGTTTGGCTTTATCTTTTGGACATAATCAAAAATGTGGCAGACAAGTTGAATGAAATAATACACTATAATAGTGTTCAAACTTTTTGTGAGCAAATTTCATTAAACAGTTCGGTAAAATGTTGAAAATAATCCTTAATTCCTAATTCCGTTACTGCAGTTTGAAATGTCAAAGAAAGCATTGCTTGTTTCTTTCACAAACTTTCTTTAAGCTGCGACAAATTTGATTTGTGTATGAATAAAGTAAGTCAAACATTTGATTTGTGGTAATAAATTTAAAAACACATGTGTATATAAATTTATCAAATATGTTTTTAATTTATTCATTCATTCGCTTCAGTCATTTACAATTTGAATTTTGTATTTCTTTTATATTTCGCGCCCTACTTTTCAAATTAGTAATTAAACTGTTTGCTATCTGTTAGATAACAGCTCACTGCTAAATAACATCAGGCAAATTGGTTCGCGCACTCGCTCAAACTAATGACAATCCACCACACTTCACTAAATTCGAAAGCCTCTATTCACCAAAATAGATAAATGTTCAATTTAGCAGCTAAATTTGAATAATTCATTTAATTCGTATAGTTTCTCTATACTATTTAATTAAATTGGAGCAGATTTTCATTTAAGATTGCTTGATTTAAGTTAGTTAACAGCGCGCGGCAATTGGTTTGCGTGCTGGCTTAGTCTGTTAAGTTGGTACACACCACACGTGAAATGTTAAATGTTAGCTATTAGCTGTGACACTCACCGCTTTGCGTTTGTCCGCCTCGCTGACCGCTGAATTTGAACGATGTCGGAATAGATCCATAACTTTGGTCATCGGCGATCGCTGATTGGCATTGGAACCCGGCCGTATCGCAGTCACCGTATGGTAATACTGTTGAATATACATGATACAGATTAGTTATATGACTACTGCAGTATGGGAGCGGTAGTTATTTAACCCACCTGCGCATCGCTGCCCTGATGCGGATGCGCGCTGCCATCTTTGTACTTGCTCTTGGCGGAGACGGTGCCATCGGCATTGGTTATCGTTACGGCGGGATGCTGACGATGGCCAAAGTGTTGCATGGCCACTTTCATGGAGTTCATGAGGCCAATAGCGCCAGCTGCCCCACCGGCGGCGCCTGCTCCTGCGCCTCCTGATCCCGCTGCTGATCCGCCCGCTGCTGCTGCTGTTGCCGCGGCAGCTGCTGCTGCGGCGGTTGATGCGGGCGGAGCGCCGGACACGGAATATGTGCTGCTGGTGGCGCTGCTATCTGCGGATGATGGATCCAGCAAATGTTTCTCCTTGTGCCGCTTGGCATCCGATTTGGCGCGCGGCCTAAACACATCAAAGATCGTCGGCCGGCGATTGGGGGAGGCAATGCCATGCACCGTCGACTGATTGAGCACCGGCGAATCCTCGCCACTGCGTCGTCGCTCCAGCGAACCGGAACGCGAACCACTGCCCACCATCCGCTCCGTGCTGCGTGAGATCTTCTCGCTGTAACGGTTCAGCTTCTCCAGCTTCGCCGCCTCGCGCTCAATGCGACGCGCCGTCTCCCGCTCCATTTTGCGTGCCTCCTTCTCGCGACGCGTCTGCTCCTTCTCCTGGCGTCTGCGGATTGGGATTGAATGAGTGAATAATATAATTAGTTGCAAAACAAATATTATTAATAGGGCTTCTTTTCCACAAGTTCTTGGCAAAGTTTAGCATTTCATTTTCTCAAGATCATGGCAATTAAATTAACCACCTGACTTTTTAAATACAAACTAAATACTAAGAAACAAAAGCAAAGTTAGCAAGAATAACTAATCGAAAGTTGAGCTTTTCATAAAGGAAAATTCAATTGCTGTGGACACATATCATTATTATCATTATTATTAGATTTATTAAAATGCGAAACATTTTTAAAATTAATGATTAAAAACATATTTACTGAAATGTCTTGATATTATTCCAATATTAAGCACATTAGTTAATAACAAAGTAATAAGTACTTATGTATATAAAAAAAAAAAACAATAAATGAATTTTTGGAAACAAAGTTTTTGAATACTTATACAAATATTTAAATAGGCAAACCTGATCAATATATAACCTGTTCAAATCTGCTAAGCGTAATTTTCAAAAATAGCTTTGAAATAAATCCAAAAGATTTTACTCATTAAAAATTCAAATATTAAAAAATTGTGTAAAATATAAAATGTATGCGGCAAGAAACTAAATTAAAAATATATAGTACCAGATCAGGACAGAAACTTGGATGGCCGTGTTATTAATTATTATTAATTAATTATTAAAATGCATGTTTCAGCAGATGGAATGTGAAATCTTTTTCTAAATTTACTCTAATCATGTTCGCTCTGTCAGTGAATGTGAATAAAATGATGCACTCTTAATTTTTATGTCTCACAAAGTTTCTGAATTTATGTTAAATTGGTATTTTGTCATTAAAGCCACTGATTTTTTAATACAAACATATTTATAAATGCATAAGAAAATAAAGTTAAACTGCATGTTAAACTGCATGTTACACTTTGCCAGGAGAACATGTAAAAACGATCCTAACTGTCTACTTACCGCTGTTCCTTCTCCATCTTTTTGTAGGCCTTCTTGGCTGCCTTGGCATTGGGCTCCGCGGGCGCACTGGAGGGTCTGGAGCCGGGCACACGTGACAGGCCATCCTGTTCCTGAAATCGAACATGACGTTTTTGAGTTGGATTTGATTTGGTTGTGGTTTCACAATTGTCATTAGTATTATGGTGTAGATCTTGTGGTTGCTGCATGTTACTGCCAGCGCGGGCCAAGACAAACTGAGCCGAAAGTGGCTACAACAATAAAACCCACCCACCACCCACCCACACCAATTATCCTGCCTGTTTGTCCTGTGTGCTGCAATTATGCCGAATTGTCTACAAATACAATTTGACGCCAACCCAGGCACAGAATCAACACAAGACGCAATTGGCACTGGCACAACTAGACCAAGAAATAATACCAATAACAACAACATCGAGGTATCGAATGTATTTTTTATTAATTGGACGATTCCTGTGGCGACCTTTAATCGAATTTCATCAAAATATATATGTATATATGGATTAAGCCAAATTGCCGCAGTTGGGGGGTGAAGGGTTTTGAAATTGGCTACTAGTTTGTGGGCTGTGGTGAGTTGCCTCCTTAACGAGAGGTTTGTGTATTAGCTAAGCAGTGCCTGCGCAAGAAAGAGACAGACTTCATGCACAAGAACTTAGCTCAGCGAGCGAAAGCGATCGAATTACAGAATTGCCAAAGAACTAATTAAATGTCAATCAAAATGACAACTTGCATAATAAACATCAAAGAAACCAAAGAAAAGCGGAATGGAAACTGAACAGAAACTGTCTGCTCTTCTAATTAAAGCTTAGCTATAAGATAAGGATAGTTGAATGTTTGTAAAACTAACTTAATAAATTAAATACACTTTCAGACACATATAAGTTATTCGATAATAATCACTTTTTAACCACACAAATCTTCAATTGCCGTTTATATGATAAAAGTAGTCAGGTATATCAGATATATCTTTGATAAAATATTAAAAACCATAATAAAGCTTGTGTTTGCTAAGACTGATTAAATTTTTAGACGTAAAAAAAATCTTTATGATATAGTGATGCGATCTAAATCCGACTCTTAAATAGATATGTACTATATACTAAATATATATCAAGATAAAATATTAAAAGCCATCATAAAGCTTATTTTGAATTTTTTTTTATATAGCAAGCTAAAAATATTGGTAATAATTCACTTTCTCGTGTGCTTATTACTGATCATATAAATCTGTCACAATTTTTTTATGGCGAATTTAAGATGCTAATTAGCCTATTTAAAACTGATTATATATTTTTCAATAGTAAAATAAATATTGTTTATATTTATATAGGTTTATATAAATCGGTCAGTTTTTAACCAATATAGAATCTTTATGATATCGTAATGCGATCTGACTCTAACATAGATATGTATTATATACTGTCTGTAGCAATTAAGATAATCGGTGTCAAATTTAATCAAGAAAGTTCTCAGAGAAATATAAGACAGAAGAATAAAGGTGGGTAAATCATTTCGACTGTTGATGGTTATCAAAAATATATGTTGACACCTTTCCTATGTATACAAATAAAACTCTAAAGATAAAAAGAACATAACTTTTTCCAATCCCCATCATTACTTTTTAAAGTTCCCAATAAACGTGTATATTTGAGATGAATTAACAATATGCAAACCATAAGCAATTTCTGGAATTATTTTCTAGCATATGTAAATTACAATCGATTTAATAATTCGAACCTTTAAAACTCTCTATATCTCTCTGCAAATCCGCTTTAACGTTTGTTGTGCAATTTCCGACAAGCCATGTAATTTGTCCAATGGAATGCTTTTAAGATGGGATGCCCAGACCCCAGAGCCAATGTCTCCATTTAATTAGACGACCTTTCCGACAACTTTCACAACGCTGCCGAAAAAAGGCTGCTCCGCTGATGAGATAGGCAGATTGACGGACGGACAGACGGACGGACGGACAGACACCTGTATTTGATTTATTTTTAGCAAACTATTCAGCGCCAGTTTCACAGTCAACAGGTCAACAGAAATTTTGTATCTTTTAGTGTAGTTTTTTGTGGTTGCTTTTTTCGACATTTTTGCCACTTTGCCGGAATGCCAAGTCACGTGCCCTGGGGCCTGTGTCAATATACAATCGATGTTGTTGTTGTTGTTGTTGCTGTTGCTTTTGTTGTGCGATGAGCTAACAACAAAGCCAAATTAATGGACGGCATTTAAAAGTATTCGAGTAATCGAGTATTCCGATGATTCCGTCGATTCCAATAAGCAAAGTGGGTTAAATGGGCGAGGCGAAAGAAGAAGAAAACAAAATACACAACGAAATGGAAAAGCAACAAGTTCAAACTTTGTATGTCGCAGAGCGAATACTCTATAAGATCTATATAATGAATATAGCCATACATACTTGAAAAGATTTAATTGTATGACAATGTATAATGGTTGAAAATTTAAAGTTCTTGTAGAACTTTTATACGATATTAGAAACCCTGAAAAATACGACTTTAGTCGAATAATTAAAAAAGCAAACAAAACTGACAAATTTATACAACCCTCTGGAGTATAAATAATGTGAATAAATATTTTTTTTTTTAAAAATTGAACATATAATAAGTTTTAAATAGGCTGATTAACATTTAAAATTCGTCATACAAAAAATCAGCAAATGCTGATCGATTTGTATGAGAAAGTGAATTATTTCAAATTTCTTTGGATGCATCAAAAGTGAAATTAACGTTTTCTATACAACATACAAAATTTGTAAACATTAGTAATTCGTGTTCTTAGAATACCACTGGAGTCTGTTGGTTATTTACTATAACTATATGAAAATGGTAAAAACTGCGATAATAGAGAAACTATAACTATAACTAATCTCATTCAATGTGAATACCCGTCTCGTGTTAAGAGTATACAAATAAAAACCAGAAGCTCTTTACGCTTTTATTTGTTTTCGCTGTTGTCCGTGTGGGTGAGGATGGGTATAGGGATGGAAGTGGGAGTGGGGGGGAGTGGGGCTGGTGTGTGGAGTATTGTACATCAGCTGTTGGGCATTGTCTACCTAGTAGCACAAATATTTGCACTGAACACAACCAGAGAGTGGGAGATATATAGAGAGTGCCCGAGTTATGAGTAGTTGATATAGCGCTCAAGTGATTTGCATGGGAGGGCAAATGAACTACATGTACTTCTCTATGCATTCAAGTAAGTATCTATAATTGGGTGTGGCGAGTGCCCCATTGACGTAATTGTTTGCCTAGACATACACATACACACACACATATACACATATACACATATACATATATAGATGGAAAGAACCGCCTATGTAAACAGAGCTATATATGGTAATATTCTATGTACACTAGTTTCTCATGCACATAAATATATATGCAAATATTATGGATTTTGTACTGATCTATAAAGTATTTTTATATGGCGATTGAAAACTGTTCCCATTGCCAGTTGACAAATTGTGTCATTCTCCATTTGTCATTTGTCAGTTGATAAGCTATCTCTTCTCTCTTCAAAGTCAACAAACGATATCATACAAATCGCACACGCAAAACGATAATAATATAAACTCACAAAATAATATATAATATATAAATATGTATATATTTTACATATGTATAAACCATATACAGTCAATTATATGCTTGGTTACTTTTGTTTACATTTTCCTAGTAAAACACACATGAAAACAAAGCACTGAATTTTGGGGGGAATGCTATAAATAATAAAAGTATACCAACGAATTTTGAATACGCTTTAAGAGCAACACAGAAGGTATGCTGAGTAAATTATGATTATGATTACGATTCTCTGTAATTTTAGTATTGTATTGATTGGGTTTTTACTGGGGTTTCCACAATCCTTGCAACAAATGTTCGACCAATGTTTATTTATAATAACTCTAGAAACCTTAAATTTTTTAAATTTCAAATTATTTCTATTTTTACTTTCAAATCATCTTTTAATTTAATTAAATTTTATATGTAACTGCAATCTAGTCGACATTAAATAAATAATAAAATATTTGCATTATGACGTAATCAAAAATGTATTAGATATATTACATTTTAAATATTTACGTGGCATACGTATATTGAATATACCCGTTAAGAGCGTATACTGAACATATTTCTGCAAAACTGACAGACATAAGTTTTTGGCCAAGTGCTTGAGTTGCTGCTTCAGACAGTTGAAGTATCTGTTCAACAACTGGAAGATTCCAATGGTTTGATTTTCATGAGATGCAGCTGGTGAAAGAAAGTAATTTAAACTAAGTAAATGCGGCTGAATTGATAGAAATTTAATTTGCTGATTAAATAATTAATAGATACAAAGAATCAATAAATCGAACAAGCTTATTGGGGTGTATTCAAAATATAGTCTACAGATTGAAGCAGTAGAATATCAATATCGATTGTATATTAAAGACCGAAACCGAATTTAATCTAATATAATTTTCTTTTAAAACTAAAATCAATTCTTTTGTCCAACACGCTTCTTACGCATGACTTGAAACACAAAACTAGTCTATTCTGCAGATTTATTTCTCTTTTTTTTTGTATAAATATCGCAAATTATGATTGTTGAAATGACGTCAGTAGACGATGTGTGAATTGAAAGATAAAACAAAACTCTAAAAACACTTTGATGTGCGACATTTTTTGCGATATCATGAAAATTTTGTGTCTTTTGAATTTTGGTTTACATGTTTTGTTAATTTGATTTATGGGTCATTTGAGCCACTTTTATCGGGTACTTTTTTCTGCCTACGAGCGTTTTTTGAGATAACTCGACCAAATTTTCTAAGCACACTTACAAAATTTTTGTATTTTAAGTAAATTGTAGCACAATTCGAATATCTTTGATTGGAACAAAAGAGAAGAATACCTAAGATTCACATTCCTTAAGGAAAGCTTTTAAGCTCAAGGGCATTGATAATATCTAAGTTTAAAGAAAGATCTTTAAGAGCTTTATATCTTATTAGAATTGTTTTTGCCACAAGTTCCAAACTTACATCTTCGGAGACGGAGACTGAAACCGAACCCGAGGCGGTCAATTGCCGTGAATGACTCGTCGTTGAGTTGGTGCTCTCGTTACGCAACATAAGGCGTGGCATTGTGGAGGCGCCACCCAAGGAGACGGGTCGCCTTGTAGCCGCTGGAGTGGGTGAAGCCGCATCGTGGGCATCTGGAGCTTTAGGATATGCCGGAGCACGCCGTATCCAGATATCGTCCAGTTCACGTTCACTGGGCGTGCGCGGCTTGTTGGCCAAGCTGCAGCTGGAGTTGCTGTTATCACAATTGAGACTTTGGTTCTGGCTATTCACATCAAGCGAGATTTGCGAGGGCGCTCGAATCTCCACCAGGGATGAGTCAAAGAACTGCTTGGAGAGATGCGGCGCAGCGACCGGAAACCGATTGCTGCCATAGCGCTGCGAGAAGAGACCCTGCACGGAGGAGTACCCGCCAAAGCTGGACGGAAAACTGATGGTCTGTGAATTCGAGCTGGGCTTCAGCTCGCGCAGCTGTTGCGCCTCCACGCGCAGCTCGGGTGTCTCCTGGGCGCGCGAGACCTTGAATTTGCCCTTGATAATGAGCGGCGGCTCTGCCGCATGCGGCAGCTGCAAAGCTAGCCGAGGAGCAGCAGCAGCAGGCGGCGGTGACTGCACTGCCGGCGTCGCTGCTGGCGCCTCGCTGGACTGCAGCAGCATCTTCAATGCCGTTGGCAAAATGGTGGCTGGTATGGGTGGCGGTGGTGGCGGCGGCGGCGGTGGCTGCGTTGCATACGGCTCCTCAATGTTGCGCGTATTGATGCGATCGATTTTGTGCATGAACTGCTGACGCAAGCGTTCCAGATCCTTGAACTTCTCCTTGGAGGCCGCATCCTGAGGCGTTGGCGGACGCGGCGGCGCCTTGGAAACGCGCTCGAAACGCGGCGTTTCGTTGCCGCTGACCGGCGGCGATTTGTCGCCGCCGCCATCATCCTCGTCGTCCTCCTCCTTGCACTGCGAGAGGCGACGCCGCTCGATGAAGGGCGGCAGGAGATAGGTCGGACGCTGATGATAGATGTCGTAGCGTGCATCGCTGGCTTTGGTAAATTTGGCGCTTAGATTCAAGGCGCCCACGACGCCCATGTCGACATCATCATCGTTGTGCTCCTCATCGTCGTCGTTCTCATCGTCCGTGCTGCTGCCGCTGCTGCTTTGAAAGTCAAAGGAGTTGCCACGCGGCAGCATCGTCAGCAGCTGCAGATCCATTTGTGGCGTCAACTGCTGACTGTACGGCAGTCCACCAATTCCGGCCAGCTGGCTCAGGCTGGAGGCGGAGGAGTCGGTGCCCTGGCCATTAGCGCTGGCCTCCGAATCGGATTCGTAGCCATCGCCCACCGCCTGCTCCAGATCATCCATGGTGGACTCGAAGACGCATTCGAAGCTATCCATTTGATTGTTGAGACACAATAGCTGCTCCCTATCCTTTTCCTTCTCCCTCTCCTTCTCCATGGCATCCTGCTTCTCCTCGTGCGGCTCACTCATCGAGGATGCATTGGAGCTGTCGCTTGCTCGGTTTGGAGTCTCTGTTTTTGTGATCGCCTGCGGTTTCACATTATCCTCGTTGTAGTCGCAGTTTGTGGCCATTTGCAATTTGCTTTTAAGCTGGCGCTCTTTGGATTCTTTCTAGCTTCCTTTCTTCTTCTTTTCGTCCCCTTTTGTGCGACTTTGAAATTAACGTAGTTCGTTACGCAATGGATTTCATGTGACGCGACATTTGTTCAGCATTTGGAATCTGTAAAAGAATTGCAATATTCGTATTCGTTTCGGCTACATTCGAGTTTTGTAGCCTTCAGCTTTCGTTTGTGTTGATATGAGAGAGCGCAGAGATAAAGAGAGAGAGAGAGAGAGAGAGACAGAGCTGGAGGACGGGTAAAGTTCGATTGAAGACCTCAAACTAATCGACTTTATTACGGGTTTAAGTATTACTTTTAAGTAGATCTTAGAAGCTGCGTTATAATTCCCAATCAGTTTTAACTGACAGCGTTGATATCTAATACTACTCCATTTTGGCATACAAAATAATGATTTTACACAATATATGTACTTTTAATAGTTATTAAGGTTTATACAAGAATATCTGAAAAGATCGCAATGTTCACTTTGTGTTACAGTTACATTATATACTAAAGAAAGCGCATTAAAGCTCAAATACTGAAGCCGTTTTATCTCACAATAGATTCCACAGCACTGTCTAGATTTGAGTTTTGTATACCAACAATTAAATCGATTTCATAACCAAAGCTTAAATTTCCCATTATTCCCATTAACTAATAAGTATAGATGTACTGGAAATTTCCAACAAGTTTCAAACATATGTAAAAACTGCCTCTAAATCAATATACTATGCGTAAAATGATCAGTTTTTTTATTTGACAACGATTTCAGGCACTTCAAGATAAGCAAAGGCCCGCCTCAGCAAACAGACCACAAAACAAGCAACATGAACATGTCGTCAATCTAGAAGATACTTTTGTAGCTGGCAAAGCTCGACAAAATAAAAAAAACACAAAAAACACAAAAAAGAATTTGTAGCACGAGGTGAAGGTCGACAAACAACGGCGTTAAAGCATTTGGAAAATGGCATTTTGTATTTGAGTTTATGTATTTTGTTCGTATATTTTTTTCTTTTTTTTTGGATTTCTCATTTGCGTCCAGTTTGAACCGCGCATTTGCCATTCAAGCGACACAAAAGCAGCAAAAGAAAAATACATAAAAAAAAGCGAAGAAAAAAATATGTGTATATTTGTGTATGGCCGACTGAAAGAGCAAAACAAAGCGCTAACAAAGCTAATTCAATTATTTACGCGTCGTCAAAACAAGAAATAACAAACGCCACAAGAAAGCAACCAAAGGGGGAATATGAAAATGCTAACATATGGCAAACGCACATATGTACATACATATATGTATGTATGTAGATCCCCAATCATTCTGCCTAAAAAAGAAAACACCAAAATATATAAACATCAAATAATTGCTGCTATAAAACGTCAGTGAGTCAACAATCGACATGAGATGGCAGATAAATTTGATTTTATTTAGAGAGATTGGTTAGGAATACATAAGTATAATTGTAAAGCCAACTTAATACAAAACGAGCAAGAAACCGTAGTATACAGTTGATTAATATAATGAAACACTCTTGCTTTTAATGAATTTTCTTATTTAAATCAATATTTCAGACCGATTGTTTCTATGACAGCTATAAGATATAGTCGTCCGATTTTTACAAAATTCAATTAATCTATATAAAATGTAAAAAAGTTGATTTACTGAGTTTAGTTAAGATATTTTGAGAAACAAAAAAGTTGTTCATACAACGACTCATTTTTCAACAGATTGTTCCTATGGCAGCTATAAGATATACATATATATATATGCAATATATCGACTTGTCATGTCATTCTGATCAAGAATATATATACTTTATACCAGTCAAGTTAAGTTTTTGACACAATCCATTAAAAATAACGCACTTTTAAATTCAAATTAGTTAAGAGCATTATGATAAATGTTAAATTAATTAACTAGCTGTAGCTATACCAAATGTCAGCCGAACAGAGTATGAATAACTACAAAATAATATATACTAAATGTCGATCTAAAAACATAACTCTTCCTCTAATTGATTCGTAGCATTGAATTGCTTGTCACTAATCAAATAAATGAAATGTCAAAGTTGTATGAATTTTGAAGTATCTACAAATAATATATGCACCATGGGAATCCTGCATGCCAAAGTCAATAAATTCATCAACTACCTGCCCTGTAATGCAATATAATATATGGTCTAAGCGTAGGGGCGTTACAGTTTGAATAGTTAAAAGCCAAACCGCAATTGAGCAAAATAAATGCAAGCGATACACCCAGCAATTAATGGCAATTAGATACGTATTCCTTTCGTATATCCGCATATTATATTGGGCGGGTTGGGGGTTGGAGGGGGAACATGTTTAGCTCAAGTTTGCGGTGTTTTACAAAATTTTCTGCGGTCACGCGGGACGGCATGACTCAAAGCCAACCAAAGCCAAGTCGAGTGAAATGAATAATTTAAACATAACACTCCAACTGACAGCGGCGGCTATGCGTCAGATACTTTTCCGAAATGCCGAACGACGCTAATTGCACAGAAACACACTTTTGAGAGAACTGGAAACCGAACTGCAATTGCATCTGTAACCGAATCGGTCAGTTGTGAGTCTAATTTTGAGCCAGAGATGACCACGTGCTCGTTATTCATTACTAACTAAATCTATCTAGCTATGACAAATATTCAGATAATATCAATAGATACCGATTAATATGGCAATAAAAAACTAGACTAATATAAATTGTTTTTTTAGCTCAAAAATATAAAATAAATTAAACAAATTTATTCATTTTTATTATTCATTACTAACTAAATCTATCTAGCTATGAGAAATATTCAGATAATATCAAAAGATACCGATTAATATGGCAATAAAAAACTAGACTAATATAAATTGATTTTTTAGCTCAAAAATACAAAATAAATGAAACAAATTTATAAAATTATTTATTAATTTTTTCATTTTGTGCCGTTTAAATACACTCATTCATAAGCGTATTTGCGAAGTACTTTCAACTTAATATTATGTATATATTATACATTATTATATATTATATTATTTTCGTGTACGAGTCGTGTCAAAAGTAAACGAAATACTTGCATCTCTAATTGCAACTGCATAAAGTAGACCGGACAGCTGCTGCTGTCTTTTAATTACAAGTCATTAACAATTGCAACAGCCACAAATAATTGCTGGCAAATCGAACGTCATGTAACCGCTTTTGACCAGTTGTAACTATTAATCAATGACGCGCATCTACAGACTTGTTCAATACGCCGCTGCGGCTTCAGGCTAGACAAACTGGCGTCTTTTAACTGAACTCAACTCAACTCAATTTTTTCTATGTGATTTTTATGCTGCACTTGCATTTCAGCTAAAATAAAGCGTAAAAATCAAGCTTGAAACATGTATGGAACAATGTATCTTTTAGATATGAATAATGTCTCTGATATAATATAAATCGTATTTTATTCGTATGTTTTTGTTATTATAATAGTACTGCCGATGATTTCAATAAATATGCTATCACAGTATTTTATATTTATTCCTAATCATTAACAGAAGTATAATTAATCGTATTTATAGGTATTTTAAATTTTATTTTGCTTTTTTATTTATAAAGAATGTTACATTGGATTGGTTATATATTTGTTAATGTATCTCATATTAAAAGTATATTCATTTAACTGCTTTGCAAATACTTTTAACAAGTTGGAATTCAAATTTATGAAAGATTTGATTTGAAATTTGCTTTATAGCCAAAAAGCAGGTAGTTTGTGATATTTATTTCGTTAACTTTTAAGGAAAATAAAAATTAATAAAACAGAAACTGGAATTTTTTAAAAAGACGGTCCTTGAAGAAAATTGACAGATCTTTGTAACAAAGTGTTAAAAACCGTTGATATATATTTTATTTGCACGTTAAAACCTTATTTATCAAATTCTTTATTTAGTCAATTACTAACTTTAATTAATGACAATATTTGAGTATTATGAAAGCAAACTGTACGTGTTCTGTGGCCTTTTGCGAGCTTCCTTAGTTCATACACAGTTCGTGTTGCAAACTATTTCAGCTCGATTTCAAAGGCTATGCATAATTACAAGTATTTCAGACTTTGTATGCATATTGAAAACATTGAAACGCTGACAATAAATTATTGCAGTCACGTAATTAAAATAGCTCTCTTATTGAGAAGAAAACAACAACTGAGTCCAAGCAAACTAAATACAAATATTTAAATTAAATGGCATTCAAACAATTTCTAACATTTGCTGATCATTCAATAAAAAAAATGCAAACAAATGTTTTATAATGGAGCGGAAAAAGATGAGTTCTAGATGATATAAAGCACTCGATATGATTATTATAAATGATAAATTAACACATGCGAAATTTGAATGCAATCTGAACAGTAAGATACAAATGTATCTAAAATATAAAAATGCGGTTGGCTTTGAATCCGTAAGATACACTCGACCTATGAGTGGGCTGTAAATGATGTAAGACTTTCAGCTGTCGAAGGCTTGTGCAACTGCTGGGAACTACTAAGAGACACGTGAGTCGCTGTTCAAAACAGCACAAAGTGAATTGAATGATTCACTTGAATTGATACCAAATGTCACCAGATTCTGGCGCATTTTGGAACGAAGCGTCGCAACGCGAGTAGAAAATAATCAATTAATGGCTGTCACACGATATGCGCCACGAAAAAAGAAGGCAGCAAATTAATTACAATAGCTGACCAGCGGGAGAAACAGAGAGGGGGGGGGGGGGGGGCGCGTCGATATTGCTTAGGTTTATCTTTACATTAACAGCTACAACAAAGAGACCTCTTTGTAATGCCATAAATTAATATAGAAATTAGCAGAGTAATGCAGAAATTAGTGGGCGACGGTAGATGATCGTTAATTGACATAAAAGTGCCGACAGGTGGGCAAGGTGAGGGGGCGAGGGGTTAGAGATTTCAAGTTCTTATCAGTACAAACACACACATAATTAACATGCATTTCTGTTAAGCAAGTGTGAAATCATCATCAACTCAAATAATGCAGTTAAGAATAGAGTTATAAGAGGGAAATATATATATATATATATAAAATATTTGTTAATATCGTAAATATAACTCCTAGCCGATTCTATAATAATAGATTAATATTACAAAATTAATGTAAAAGTTAAAAGACGCAGCAATGAATATTTTACAAACGTAAACGAAATATTGTTAAACCCTAGTGTAAGTACTAATAGCATGTGAGTAATTCTGCCTAAGTATATTTTATTTTTCCAGAAATATTTCCATGCATGAATTAGTCACAAGTAGTTCCAAATCTTAGCAACAATAAACATTTAAATGTATGTTTAAATATCACTCGTTTGATGTCATTTTAAATAGTTAGCCTGCAAACAATTTTTATACATTTGTATATATATATTTATCTATATACTATATAATTAAATGCAATGCAATTCTTTTTGACATTTTATGTGCGGTCTCAGATTTGATATGCCAGAGCGGCAGTTACACAGTTAGCTGCCGCTGCTGTCGAACCGCTCAATAATCGACTGTAAATAATCATTTGCTCAGCACAAAAATGTCCGAGTCATTTTAGAGGCCGGATCTGGGTCTGAGACTGCGACTGTGACTGCTAGAGTTGACATCAACTTTGGGGTTTTTGTTGTCAAGCGCATTTGCGTTTATATTTCGATTTTGCTGTGTTCTGTTTTTTTTCTTTTTCTGTCGCTCAACTCGTTTTTCTGTGTCACATTATAAGATATGCGTCCGTCGGAACCCTCAATCGTTCAGTTTGGACCGACGTCAGCGTCACGTGTTTGCTTTTTGCCATTGTTTGAGTTTCGTTTTAGTTGTTTGTTTTTTTTTTTTGTTGCTTTCATGTTTTATGCAGTTTGGATTTCTGTTTATGTCGCCGAGCGACAACTTAACGACAACCAACAAACCGACGCCACCCCCCCCCCCCCCGGGTTCCACCTTCTTGCATGGTCTAGGGGGCGTAACGGCCAAGGTGCCAACAAATTTATGATATAATATATGTATAGAGAGACAGAGTCTAGAAGCGAGAAAACTGCATATCAGCTTGCATTATGCGGTCAAGTGAGTCGAACGCTGAAAATCATTTCACTAATGGCTGCCAAAGGGCAAAAATGAAGAGGAGAGCTTTTGTTCACAAACTGTGTGGCAACTGTACCAAGTGAGGTTAAGTTGAAAGTGCACATGGATGGAGGAAGATGGAGGCAGCAAAAGTTAGATTTTTGAAATAAATACAGAAGTTGGCAGTGCCTAAATACTTAATGAGAATATTTAGGAGAGTAGAAGTTCGCTTAGATATCGATTTTTTTACAATATCGGATGGGCTACATTTTGGGTCATCAAATATTATCGTTAAACACTTTAAAATCCACATGTTTATAATTGTCTTGCAAGCCGTCGATGTTAATCAATATTTCACATTTGTAGCTATTATAAATTTCTGACACGTCTATATAAGAACATTTAATTTTCTACATATATTTGTTAGGCCAAGAGTGAGCGTGCGATATTAATGGAAAATTCGCCAGGTGTCGCATAGGTCACTGCAATTTCCAATTGCAATTTTTCTCATCAAATGTCAAATGCGTTTTGATTTATTTTACCTTGCCCCTGTGATCTTTGTCCTATACTTGTATATACTCTATGTACTATATACATAGATATATATATACACGTATATATAATAGCAGCGGCCGTTACGCACGAATGAGCCTCGATTATAGCCCACTAATTGCCAGTTTTGGCCCGCAGTTATCGTTATCGTTATTATTACTGACGTTGCCAGAATTGCAAGTGGTTTTGACTTTATTGATACCCGTTTATATTTGATGCGTAGTTCATTCAACTGGTTTTTTAGCGTTAGATCATTTGATAATATCGCTTCTCTTTTTTTTGCATCTCTAAGCAGTCTCAACTGGGTTTTTATTCAGTTTTTGAACCAGTTGAGCGGGTCATTTAACTTACGGAACTGTATTAGCAATAAGAGTATTACTGATTCGAAGTGTTGGCGCCATGTAAAACAAATTATATTGCTAGAATAGAAGTGGCAGATGCCCTGTACTTAAGGTAATTTTGTTAACCAAGTAAAGTTTCAAATGGTTTAGTATGATATATTACGATGTGGTAGGTCTGTATGTAATTATTTTAGAGTTTTATAGTACAGCATGGGTTTGGAATCAAATTTAAAGACGGTACAAAATGGAATATGATTTTGGTATAGGTTTATAAGGTAAGTATGCTTCGAACTTTGGGATGGATTTTTCCAAATTTTAAAGTCAGCTTTGAAAATCAATTTCAAGATAATCGAACGAAAATTTCAATTTCATCCATACAACCCAGAGGGGTGAATCGAAATGAATGAAAAAAATGGTATACAGTTCATAACGAATTTGTATAATGATCTTTGAAAATAATTAAAACCCGATCTGATATAGAATTTTGGAAACTCGCTTTTTTAACTAAGAGGAAACTACTGTGACAATTTCAGCTCTCTAGCTCTTATGGTTTGGGATCACAAATTGCCAATAACCAATAGCCAATCGCCAATCAGGACGAACTACCTTCGATACATTTTAAAGTTTAAGCATAGTGAGGGTATTCACTAGCTCTTGTAAATTGTAAAATTAATTACAAAATTGAATTCTTAAAATATACCTTTCTAAAACCCCAACGCTTGGCGAGCTAGAATCAACATCTTCGACCAAAGGTCGTTAAATCAATCATTCGAAACACTATCATTAAATGGATTTTATACCTAAGATTATCAACTTCGTCGGGAAGAGGGGTAGGAAGAGCTTGCAATTGGCAATGACGATTGTAACAATTCTCACAAACCCTTAAAGTTGTTTAAAACAATAATGCACCATCATAGTAGCAATACAATAAATACATTGAGAATTATTATTGATTTCCAACTTAATGCAATTTGCTCTCCGCTGATTGGTAGAGCAAAGTTTGCAAGGTAGGGTCGCAGCTTGTAATTTTCTCACATATGCCCCACAAATGTGATGTCTATTTAATTCTCCGATTGTTTTTGCAGCACCAAACATATAAATATAATTGAATAGGTGGCTTTGGGGGAGGTGCGTTCTATAGACGCCATTTGCCATATGCGTTAAGAGCGAAATTCGCACGTAAGCCTTTTGCGAATCAAACTTCAAGCCTCGGCCGGACGTCAGTCCCATTCATTTCAGTTTTCAGTTTTCAGCTTTCAGTAGTGCCGCCAACTGTGAACGGAAAGCATCGCGTTAAGCTTACAACAAGAGAAAAAAAAAAAAAAAAAAGCTTAATACCTAAAATCTTGAAGCTAGTCAATAACAAGATGCAGGTGCATCGCATTAAATTATTGGCAGCATCCGCTGGCACTTTAGTTTTTGGCATTATATTCGGCTGGGTTATATTTCCACAGATCTTAAAATTTATGATATCGAAGGTGTGCGGTTGATCGGATTGGTGCTTTGATAGATTTAGAAAATTGCTAAAGTTTTTTGCCTACTTAACAGCAAGTGACGCTCAAGCCGGGCACCGATATACGTGATCTTTGGAGTGCCACGCCTTTTCCGTTACATTTCTACATCTACGTTTTCAATGTGACCAATCCCGACGATGTGGTTCAGGGCGGCAAGCCACGCCTGCAAGAGATCGGACCTTTTGTCTTCGAGTGCGTAATATAAAAACAATATATATATTGTCTGTTGAAAGTGTTGATTCTAAAGTTTCATTTGTTGTCACAGCCAGTGGAAGGACAAATACGATTTGGTGGATGATGTCGTCGAGGATACGGTATCCTTTAACATGCGCAATACCTATTTCTTCAATGAGGAGGCCTCGCGTCCGCTGACGGGCGAGGAAGTGATTACCATGCCACATCCATTGTTGCAGGTATGAAAAGTGGGGTACTCACAAGATAGTAGCGGTGATTGGGAGAAAATATTTGGAACCGCATTTGCTTACTTATATTTTTTGGAATTTTGAAAAACTGCCAATTGTATTTTTGAAAGTTTTGTTATTTTTTTTTTTTTTTTTTTTTTTTGCCTCTTCTTAAAATTTATTTTAGCTGGCTTTCAAAGTGTTATGCCCTTATAAGGTAGCTATGGATTTCTTAAAGATCTATCTTATATTCGCAGTACACCCAATGAATACTAATTGAGATTTCGAAATGCACTTGGGCATATAGCAGTTCATACATGTAGCTAAAATACTAATACAATGACAATAGAAACCACTTAAAAATACCTCGTAATCTATTGTTAGACTACAAAAGCATTGTAAATTATGCAAATCACTTAAGTTAAACTCCCAGCAAGTCGAAATCAACCTATCGTTGTACAAAATCAAATCGCAAAAAAATAATTTGCAACAAAAAAAAGCGAAGAAATAAACTAATCACCCGTCCCAGTGACGAGTCTATAAGTCTATACGTCTTTATGACTACCCCGAGTTCGGTTCTGCCTTTGTGGATATTATTTAATATAATAGTTGCAATTAGCTGACTATTTATCATGGATGTGACTGCCTTGACGGCTTGTGCCTGAGAGGGGTTTGCATATTTTCTAATTTTGCAATCCAATTTGACAGTCCGTCGGCATAACGGTACAACGTGAGCGGGCCGCAATGATGGAACTGATTTCCAAGGCACTGACGCTTGTTTTTCCCAACGGAAAGGCGTTTATCACCAGCAAATTTATGGATCTATTTTTCCGAGGCATCGATGTCGACTGCTCCTCGGATGAGTTTGCCGCCAAGGCGCTCTGCACGGTTTTCTACACGGGCGAGGTGAAGCAGACCAAGCAGGTCAACGAGACGCATTTTCTGTTCTCGTTTTTGGGTCAGGTAAAGTTGCGCACTCATGCATACCCTGTTTACTGATTCAACCAAGTTCCTAAGAACTCTTGCTCGCTCCCAGTGTATGTCACCTTCTAAAGATCTTTATATCCTTCTTTAGTCAAATCACACGGATGGTGGACGCTTTTCCGTCTGTCGTGGCGTTAAGAATAATAAAAAACTGGGCATGGTGGTGAAGTTTGCCGAGGAGCCGGAGCTGGACACGTGGCCGGGCGATGAGTGCAATCGTTTTGTGGGCACCGACTCCACGGTTTTCGCACCCGGCATGAAACGAGATGCGGGCTTGTGGGCTTTCACGCCGGACATTTGCCGTTCGTTGGGCGCTATCTATCAGAGCAAGACCTCGTATCATGGCATGCCTGCCCTCCGTTATATGCTAGATCTGGGCGATGTGCGTCTGGATGAAAGGTTGCACTGCTTCTGCGATGACCCGGAGGATTTGGATACTTGTCCGGCCAAGGGCACCATGAATCTGGCGCCTTGCGTCGGCGCTCCACTGGTTGCCTCTATGCCACATTTCTATAAGGCTGATCCCAAGTTGCTGCAGGATGTGGATGGCTTGTCACCAAATGAAAAGGAACATGCCATCTTTATAGACTTTGAGCTGGTATGTTACCGATACAGTTACATAATACCACCAGCCACCATTTCTGATACGGTTTGCCTTTTGGTAGATGTCCGGAACACCCTTTCAGGCAGCGAAGCGACTACAGTTTAATCTGGATTTAGAGCCCGTGGCGGGCATTGAGGTATTGAAGCATCAGCGCAAGCTGATACTGCCCATGTTCTGGGTGGAGGAGGGTGTGCAGCTGAACAAGACCTACACCAATATGGTTAAATATACGCTCTTTCTGTGAGTAAAAACTAGTTGAGAATTACAAGCAAGAGTTGACTTGAATATCTTTCCACCGATAGTGGCTTAAAGTTCAATGCCGGTCTGCGGTGGACACTAATTACGCTCTCACTGGTTGGCCTGATGTCGGCTGGCTATTTGTTCTATCAGAATTCGGACAGTCTGGACATAACCATGCCGCCAAAGATCATCAAGGAGTCCAACAAGGTGGCCAATGTGCCGTCAGATCAAAAGCAACAACCGCAGCAGTTAACGGCGCCCCTAAATGTGCCCATACCGGGCGCCAATCTGTCCAATCCGAAAGTGGAGCACAGGGAGCGCTACTAACCGAATCATTATCATTATCATTGTCGTCGTTGTTGTTGTTGTTGTTGTTGAATTGTGTAGCAAAGCACCTGTAGTCCAAGAAGCACGCGCTAATAAAGTGGCCAACTCTTAATATGGCATAGCTCGTCAGCTGTTCAGTCGAGCCGTCAAACTGGTTTAGGCCTAGATCGATGCACTTGACAAGCGTTGCCAATGATCGCTGACAAGAGATGAATGACAAGAGCTCTGCGCTCACCTGACACCAATAGTAATGTGCAACAATATCGTTGCAACGATGATCGTTTGCCAGTAACTGTACTCATGCCTTTTTGAAATCTATCGATCTGTAGAGAAGAAAGCACCAGAGTGAGCCAAGCTGCGATTAGTTCGATGAAACTGAACGATCGATTATCAATAATCGATCATATTTGTCAGACACTTTACTTAGTACCTCGAATAAAAATTGCAACTCTCTAAAATCAGCCTTTCGAAAAAGCTTTAGCGATTAATGATCGATGATATTTGGCACGAACTGTACTTAGTGCTTTAAGATCTATTGCTAAGTTGCTGACTATGAGACTGAGCGGTAAGCGTAATGCTGACATGCTTTACGAAAGCAGAAACTTTCAATGATTTAAACAGTTAGCTGAATAGCAGAAATATAAGTGTAAGTTCTTGATAAACGATCAATGATCGATACTTGTTTGTCAGTAACAATATTCTTGCCTCAAAAATGGACTTCGAACTTTGCAGTCAAACGATCTTTGATCAACTTATTTTTTTTTTTTTTTTAATATTTCATTTTGTTGCTGTTACTTGCAACTTACGTTATAGTAAGATAATTTTGTTCCTTAACATTCAAAGATAACCATTCAGAGTACGGTTTGCTATGATCAGTTAGCTGAAATGTGTTTTTAAAAGCACAAATGGACTTTGAACTTTGTTAACAACATTTATTAATATTTTCGATAAACAATTCAGTGCTATGTTAAACTATCAAAATCAGCTTCAAACCACACAAGCTCCTCTGGCTGATTTAGCTCAATGCCAGGACACTGCATGGCATATTCTTCAGCGTTGTCAGCTTCATTGTCGAATATGCTTATATGCTTGGGCAACTTGGAGTCGCCCAAGAATAATTCCAATTGTTGGCATAGACCGATATTATCATCTATATATTGTGCATTGTGTAGCTGACCAAAGTCTTCTTGGATGTAAATCTCACGCTGCTGATCATGCCAAATATCAAGGACCTTCAGCTCGGGCAGTTGGGATAACATCTGATCAGGCCAATCGGATGAGTTCGCATAGGATATGCTCAGGCGTTCCAGGTGCTGAGCGGGCCAGGGTTCAGGCATAGCTGGCAGTTTGTCCAGCCCTGTTAAATCCAAGTCGAGTAAATTCTGGGCATTATGCAGAAAGTCTAGAGTTTGCAGTTTGGCATTGCTGAGCAGCAGTTGCTGCAGCCGCTCAGGTTGATCAAGTTGAAGGCTTTTCAAAGGACAATTGTCCGCCTGCAGTTCACGTATATTGCCTGCTAGATGAAGTCTATGCAGTTCCGGATTATCGGCGATTATCAGACGCTGCACAGCTGGAAAGGCATTAACTGCAATTTGCCTTAAGCGATTGCCACGTGCTGAGAATTCTCGTAGCTCGAGTTGTTGGGAAAAAAGCTGTGCAGGCAGCTCAGTTAATTGATTATAGTTCAAATTAACATGCTGAAGTTTTGCGAGGCCAGCAAAAGTTTTAGCTGGTAAATGCTGTATTTTATTATCCGATAAATCCAAGATTTCCAGCTCAGTGGCCAGCGCAAATGTTGAGGCATCAATACTCCGTATCAAATTGCCACTTAGCTGCAATATTCTGAGCTTCACAGCGCCCTGAAAGCACTCAGCTGCCACATGTTGCACTTGACAGCCCTGAACATCAAATTGCTCGAGTTCGTTTTGTGTTTTAAACACATTTAAAGGCAGTTGTTTTAAATTGGAATTACGTAGCACTAATTCCGTATAGTTGTCCAATTTATTTGTAGTTTCTTTTGTAAAATATGCAATTTCCGAGTCGAGTGGATAGTTTAACTCCTCACACAGATTCTCATTACATTTGAGACTTGGCACAGCTACTTGCTTAGGGCTCGCCTCACAGCTGTTTATGATCATCCACAACAGACAAAGATGGGCGAACAATGTTGACATCTCCACGCTAGACAAATGCTTCCGCAACTGAAATGTGTCAATGCTTAGATCAGCCTTTTTAAAGCACAAAACAGTCGAGAAGAGACGAGACGAGATGAGACGAGACGAGACGATCGGATCGGCATTCTATCAAAGACAAGCAAAACGATCAACAAAACAATCCTAGCCAAAAACTGGTATTGAAGCAACTGAAAAAGGTGGGCTTAACCACTTTATAATTAAGATTGTTAAGCATGAAACGAAATAAATATTGACTAATGAAAATTCGAAAGATTAAAATAAGATGCGTTTGTCAAAAAGGGCTGGTTTAAGATATATAAATATCTCTTTTAATCCCGACAGACGAAACATGTTTAATCTCATTGTGTGCTTTGTCCGTTAGTACGTCACATAATAACTTGTTACAGGACACGTAATTGTTGAATATCTTCCTTTTCAAATCATAATCATTAATACCGTTAACAATATTTTCCGAAGAAAATCGGATAAAAATTAATTTTTTGAGCAACCCCCATTTTCCTCCCGGGGGGTGCATTTATCATATAATTTGTATTCAGTTTTTAATGCATTTTTATAATAATCTTTGAAAATAAGTTTGAAGCTGATCGGATGAAAAATAAAAAAGTTTCATACAACGGTTTTTTCTCCTTTTCCGAGCTTCGATATTAAATTTTCCAAAATCACTTCTTAGTACGCATTTATGGTTCGGGCCCTGCTTTGATCATCATCACCAATCAGTACGAACTCTTTTGTATATATAGATAGTGTCTATAAAAGTAGCAACAGATACCATATATATATAATTTACAGCACTACCAGATATATATATTACATTCTTAGTCATAGGTATTTGCTTTGCTTGTAGAGTGTCCAAGGTTCGTTAAAATTTAATTTAGTCTTGATTTTATGTTTGCCTTTACCGGTCATCTTATGTCACAAAAACTTGCAAAAATACCGCCCGCCATTTTTGACAACAAAAATAAACCGAATAGCTAATAAAAACTTTATGAATTTGTACAATGAATATTCACAACGTTAAGTTAAGTTCTAAACAATACTAATTTTGGGCACAGCCCCGGCGATAAGCACGTTCTCAACACAGTTCCCGGAGCATGCAAACAATATTAAATTGAGTTGTTGAGTTTTCGGTTTATGGCAACTGGTATATCAGCTGTTCAGATATGAGTATTATTATGGAATGGCAGGGAATGGAGGGTGCTTCAGCGCTCTAACATATACATACGTCATGTTATGTGGGCCAAGTTCAGTGGGCAGCATGGCAACTTTTCTGATAAGCTCGCAGATTTGGGGGGATTATGTGAAGGAGCTGCCCATAGCAAGTCTGCTGTTCTGCCTGCGTAACGAAGATTGAAGCTAGTGTTGCTTGCGTCAAATGTGTAAAGCAATCACAAAATTAGTTTGACTGGTGGCCGATACTTTACAGAGTATTTCATTTAAGAGTGATGGGTAATATCGAAAGAGGTAACTAAAGCTAAGGTCAGACACGCAAAATAATTATTTAAAAATAAGTAAATTTAGTACGAACTCTCTCCTAAATGTGTGAACGTCAAAATAATTTGCACGCAAAATGTGTCAATGGCAGGTTTGCACACAGTTTGCAGCTAACAATTATATATTATAATTAAATTCGGTGCTGCACACTTTTTGAAGTTAGCTATTAGTGTGCCCTGCAAATATAAATTGGGCAAAATATGTGTATTTAGCGCAAACAGCTGACGATCGATTTACAGATAATTATTTTGCGTGTCTGACCTTAGCTTATGAAATACCTTAGCATGTTTCTGCAATGTATATATATTTTTTTTGCTAAGCTTCACTGGACTGACAGTTTAATGTTTATCGATAGGAAAAAGGCATAAAACTGATTTAACTAATGTAATTAAATATTTGGAACCTTTTGGGCCTCGATGAGGTTTAAAAGAATATGATTTCAGTCATGAGTTCTTTCTTGTGACATTTCTAAAAATGTTCTGTGTATCATGTGTATCAGTTAGTTAAACTAACATTAAGAAAGTATGGTTGCCGGGCTAATAAATTAGTGTGAAATTCTAATAAAACGCAACTTTAACTTTAATATAGGCCTTGAGCGAGTCTAAAAATATATTTCAGTTATGGCATTGATCAAAACTATAAGTAAAAACGTATAGAACTATGTATGAGTCATACATAACATTTAGCTATATAGTAATATCATTTCGAAATTGCTTGCAGTTAATACCCTTCATGTCCCGCCACTGCGCAAATGGTTAAATTCGATTTTGTCACACATTTTTGCACATGAATATAAACTTAGCGACGGGACCAATAAAATAATGTGGCCATATATGAAGGCGCCATTAAACGTCACAAGCGATTTGTTGTGCTTGAAAGAGAAGACTGAATGACTGACTGATTGTTTGTCAGACGACTATATTGACTATATATATATATATATATTTATATACACATTTGTTTGGACAGCAAAACTATTGAGGGAAATTTGATTTAAATTAAACGCAAACAGACAATCTTCACGAGGAAGACTCGGACAACAATAAGAGCACAAAGTCCCGACTTATAAGGAGAGGGGCTGGAGGGTAGGAATGGGGATGGGGATCGACTGTTCTGCTGGTATGCAAAGTAATTGGCGGCAAATTGAATTGAAAGAACGACGACTAAAAATATGTATCGCTAAACGAAGTCATGCCGTTCCAATTGACAAACAACAAAAGGGCAAAGCATATCTTATCTATATAGATATGTATATCGATATATACATATACATATACAAAAGTGTGCGTATGTGTGTATCAAGAGTCTTAAACAGTAATTGACAATAAATAGATCGATCGATAATTACTATTTGACAAAAACAAACACTTGCTTGTATTCATCAACCCCTTCGCATCCCCCTTCAACTACCTCTTGTCGATTTTCTACATTCAAAATGCAAATTGTGCTATTTATTTGTTTGTATGTGCTTATCCTATTGGCCAGGAAACTGTTGCCCAAAGTTAATTAGATGCCGGCCACAAATGAAATTTGTTTGCATATAAATTAATTGTGCTTTACTTTGCATTTGTTTAGTATTATTTTTGTTCACTGGCGTTTATCTTTTGTTAAGCACTGTAAAAGGCAAATTGAGCGACTGGAAAGCAGGTCGAACATGTTTCACAAAGCCATTATAATGCTTATTTATTTGCATTTGGTTTTTACTTCTTGGCTAGAAATTATAAATTATGACCATTAATTAGCCATGTTAATTCGCGGTTTTTATTTCTTTCTATTCTTTTTTTTTTGCATTGCATGCTAAATTTCTAAATGATATTTCGCACCTGTAGGCCAACACAGAATAATGACCAAACAAATAAAAACACCCGCGCTGTGATTTTTGGCTGCTGTAAGGGCAAAAGACGCTTTCAATTTGGCCAACTGTCGCTCACAACTTGTTGAACAAATGCCAAACAATATACAAATATACATCGCATACATATATCTGCATAAATAATAGACATAAACAATATTTGCGGAGGCAAAACAAGGCGTTAAATTGTTTTGCGCAACTTTTGTTTATCAAGTCGTTGGCAAAATGCTCTATGAATCAAATCCGTACTGAATGATGTGAAAAATGTGAATTTGATTAAAAATTTAGTTCGTTTTGTTTTATTACACTCATAAATAATATAATGAGCTTTAAATTATCAACAAACATGCGCCAAACTATTTTTATCGCTTTTTTCTTAATGTGTGTTTATTATTTTGTCCTATTACATTTATGAAATGCTACTTAAACCAATGTCACATTTTTTTCTACATTTTAAACGTAAAACGTGTCACACAAATATTTTCGCAGTATTTGATTTAATTAGTATTAAATCTCAAAACAATTTAAAAGTTCTTCAAAATCAAAGAAAACTATGAGAGAGAAATATTTCAAGGTTGATTAACTATAAAAAAAATCCTATAAAAATATATAATAAGATAAATATACCACAACCTTAAAGTAATGGACTTTTACATGTGTGATGTTGAAAACCCACATTTGTTTAAGAAATACTTAGCTTTTGTAGCTACCTAAATTTGCTTAAATTTGCATGTATGCGCATTAAAATCTTTTTACCAGAATTTATGGATTTTACCTGAGTTTGAATTCAGAGATTTTCTCATTCCAGAATTATACATATTAATGGAGATACAAAATTATTCAAATATAAATATAAAATAAATAATGCGGTTATAAAATGGACTATTTCTATATTAAATTACTTTCAAATTGATAATAATTAATGTCTAACTAAATATGCTATATAACTATAAATGTTCAAGCTATTTAAAGTATCTAGTATTTCAGATGAAGTACTTTACCCCTTTACCTAAATTTGTTAGACTTTTTCATTCTTTCACTTATACATATGAATACCGAAATGTTTGTTTGAGTGTGAATTTGATCGTCCCGCTGTCTGCTGAAGTATTCCTTATCAGCTAAAAAATGATTTGTTTTGTACCAGAAAGCGCAAGGTAAACACATGCGAGTACACAACTCTATACTATATACTATATATAAGTACATGTAGAACTGTGACTCTGATAAGCCCGAAAGCGTTGCGCATTATGAAAGGTATAACTATAGCTAGCAATAGTCGTCGTATACAGGTTTACTCGCCTACTTGAACTAGTGCCCAAACAGTTTTCTCGCTGCGCGCCGATTTCCATATGAAAAGTTCAAATATGGCTGACTAAGCGCATATAGAAAATGCGGGCAGGCGGGTAGATTAGTGAACAAAAAGTCACAAACTGTGCAAATATTTCATTGGAATTATATAAATAGCCAACGTTATGGCGTTAAAGGTATTTCGAGCCAGCGCGGATGTGCGGCTTCAATTAGCTCGCGGGGTCTCTAACAAAAACAAAAACAAAATATAGCGCGATTATAATACATATGTCAAAATGATGACAACGAAAAATAGATTATATAGCTTCTATATGTAATCACAATAATAAAGCTTTTCCTAACATTGTTGCTGTTTTATGCCCTAAATAAAAGATGGGCACATAAAATGTGTCATTAAGTTTGTGGCATTAATCTAGCCCTACGGGGAAATGGAATTTATATCATTGAGGGCGATATCACTAAATTTATTTAGTTTTCGTATTACGTTTATATAATCGAAATCAAAACAAATATAATTTTATACTTGGATTATGTCCATTTACAAACTTATTGTCTAGACATGATTTATATTACAAAAAATTAAAATTACAATAATATAAATTTCTCATAAAATTAGTAACATGAAATTAATTTTAAAATTAAACTATTTCGTTTTAATATATTCCATAAAAATTGCATATATTTCTAATGTCAAATAAAAATAATACTTTTGTATAGATTCGTATTTCTCAGCTACAGCTGGTTAAATATACAAATTCTTATCGATAAATATTTAGCGAATAATCAGACAATTATGTTTAATCAGTTCATAATAAAGCCCTCTATATATCAACTTAATGAAACAGTAGAGTTTATCTAGGAAATAAGTAGTAAAAGTTTATAAACATTGAATACAGTCATAGAAATTATTGTCAGCACTGCCAGCTTGCTGCTAATATTTTAAATTTTAAAATTAATAAAATAACAAGACATGACAAGTTAAATTGTTGCCAATGTTCAAACAGTTTCAAAAGTAAAAAGCTCTAATCTATAAAATATTTGTATATTTAAATTAGATTTCAGTTTTGCCAACATATTGCAAATAATTAAATGGTGCAAAAACACAAGCAATAATTAAATTTAACTTTTAACTCGTTAAACAGCGAAAGAGTATTAGAACTAAGACTTGACCGCTGTCAATTCGATTTATAATTCTAGCAATTTTATATATAAATGTATTTTTTTTTGTTTTTTTTTTTTTTAAAATCAAAACACCATGAACAGAACAAATGATTATATAGAAATGATGAGCATGGGGCAGCTATACCAACAAAATTACCCACTAGCATGTGACGATGCTGCTGCTGCTTATCGATGATCGTATTTTCAGTTGCCAGTGAAACGCGTAGCTTGAAACACGTATACGCCATGAGAGCCCCAGCTGGCGTTCAAGTTGCAGCACTCGTCTGGATGCTATTGGCAGTGGCAGCAACAACAACACAAGCCAGAACCGAAGAGGAGCTGCAAATTGTAACGGAAACGGAATCGGAGGAGACAACAACTGAAACCTCAACTGAGAGCAACGGCAAGCGACTGGTGAATATTGACAGTCTGCAGGATAATTGCGTACTGAAACGCGGCCTGGCTCGCTGTGGTGGCTTTAGTTTTGCTGAGCCGGATGAAGTTGCATTCTTTGAGCTGCCCACACAGGTGCGCATAGCGCCAGGTGGCGCCACCTATGAGCTGGGCGATGAACAACCGTTGGCCACTTTGATAATGGATAATTCGACTTTCATCAATTTTCCAATGCATTTATTCTATTCGCTGCCAGCACTAAGTGAACTGGATATGCGATTTTGTCACATGCAATACATTAGCTGGGAATGTTTTATCGCTGCAGATAAGCTGAAGATATTGCTTCTGTCTGGCAACGCCATCGCTGAGCTGAGCGAGCGCAGCTTTAGCTATGCCAGCGAACTGGAATTTATGTTCTTTAGCGACAACAATTTAAGTGTTCTGCATCCAGATGCCTTCAAGGGATTGCAAAAGTTGCGTCATCTCGATTTGAGTGATAACCAGCTGTCGGAGTTGCCAGAGCGCATTTTTGCAGATCTGGCAGCACTGAATACGCTAATCATTTCCGGGAATCGCTTGCGTCTTATCAGCAACGAACTGCTTGCGCATAATACACGACTACAAACTGTGAGCTTGCAGGGAAATCAATTGCGTCAGCTGAGAGAATATGCTTTCAGTTCGTCGCCACATTTACTCCTGCTGGACGTCTCTCACAATGCACCGTTAGAGGTGCTCGTGCTTAACCTCAATGCGGCTCACCTAATTGCCAAAAACTGTTCACTATCACGCGTCAATTTGTTTGGTGCCGTCTCCAATGTACAGTTGGCCGACAATCGCGTGCAAGAGCTCTATTTCAGCGCCTCGGAGGCGCTCGAGGATCTGGTGCTGCGCAACAATTCGTTGGGACAGCTGGCAACGCTGTCGCGAGTGCCGCGTCTGCGTCATCTCGATGTGGCCAACAACCCGCAACTGGGCGAACTGCCCAACGATTGGCAAAAGCCGCGACTGGAGCGGCTGGATTTAAGCAATACGGGACTACAGCAGCTACCACGGGCCGTTCTGCAGGACATGCCCAAATTGCGTAATCTCAACGTGTCGAGCAATAGTATTAGCGATATCGATCTACAGGTGAGCAGGTTTATAGGCTATATATCGATTTTTTGTGCGATTCTTATATTGCAACTTAATATTTAAACTTATATGCTGGCAAATTATTGCTTGATATTACAGAAATCGATTTATATTATAATACATCGATAAAGGAATATATATATTTTTTAATATTTTAACAAGTGATACCAAATAGCTAAATTGACCGTCTGTTGAGATGACATGTAGACAAAATAATTGAATCGCCCCAGTCTAAGAAAGTGTCACCGATTAATTGGACACTTTCAGCTTGATTTCATTTATCGATATACACTATTTACTGTTTCACCCACAGGACTTTAAATATTTGTCGCAGCTCACGCACTTTTACATACACGCAAATAACTGGAACTGCTTCAACCTCAGGATTGTAATGGATATGCTTATACAGGTGAACGGTATTACCTACACACCGGATCAGGTAAATGATGACTTTCCAGGAAGCTATATACACGGCATTGCCTGCATGTATCGCCTGTATCCCGAGCGGGAGCAGCTGCAATCGGAATCCGAGGCGGACTCATCAGCTGCTTCCTCGGCCAGCATGGAGTACACACAGCACAGCGATGACACGGAGGTGCAGAAACTGCGCAAGGAGTTCAAGGCTGTGGTGCAGCACTTTGAGAAGAAATTCGATAGTGTCTACGAGCAGCTGAATAATCTTAATGCCAAAATGAGAAGCTTGGAGCACATGAATAGCTCATTGTGGAACCAGTTGACGATTACAGTGTAAAATTGCATGCAAACTATCAGCTATTTATTTTTAAGAATTATTCATTAACATTAAGTACTTTATGTTTTTTATTGCACAATAAAATAATTATTTAGAAAAATTCGTTTTATTTTATTTTTAATTTCTTTTATCGGTATAAAAAGGCAATTAATAGTCTTAATTCTTTTCTTTAAGTTGGCAATGATTATATGACATATTTGAATATGCTAATATTCAAAACATGCTTCAGTTGTATTTTTATAGTCATTGTTAAATATGACAAGAAGTAAATTATAAAGGGGGCAATACAAAGTTTACAAATTGCATACCCTAAATTAAAACTGGCAATGCCACAACATAGAAGTGTTGCCAACACCGTAAGCAGCTTGCTTGTCTTAGTTAACGATACACCTTGACTCATCTTGTGACGCAAGAGAACAAACAAAATATAAGAAGAAGGCAACTGACAAATATTTTTCACAAGCTTAACAAAATATTTACAGCTAAAATATTGATTTACGGGGATTCGATATATTCGAAAAGAGGTTCATTCAACTTAACGAGCCGAAAAACCGCTGAAAGGCAATGAAAGACGCACAAATATTTTAGGGGCCTCAAAAGGGTCATAAGTAATTACGTAATTACTCAGAAATTCGCTTAAAGTAATTACGATAATACAAGCTTGTTTGAGATCGCCTGGAATCAATCAGGCTGGGAGATATACTTAATGTTATGAATGTTGCGTTTTTGATACTACACGTTAAAATTAAAATAAAAAAAAAACTAGCTTGTTTCTCCCATTATCAAAATTACAGTTTAAAAAAAATATATTTGATAATTTCATAAATATAATAAATATCCAAATAACAGCTAAATAAAATAATTTAAAATTGTTTAAAAATAAATGCAGCTTGAGTTGTATTCATTTAGCTTTTTATGTAAATATACAAATGAATATTGAAAAGATAGTCAACAATTTGTTGCTCGTGCTATTTTCAACAGTTCACTTGCAACTTATGGCCTACTAAAAAAAAACACAGAACTGAGAAGAAAAACAAAAAATCAAAAAATATTATTATTGAGGGCCTTTTGTCGAGCACTTGGGATCGGCAAATCTGACCAGATTGGCAGTTCGTGTTGGCCTGTTAAACAAGCATGTGACTGAAATATACGATACAGATATGCACAGATACAGATACAGATACAGATACATACAGACATATGCATATACAGTATGTAATGGTTTTTCTATTTAACAGTAATTGGCAAACACACAACTCGTGCCCGCTAAATGTAAACATTTCGTATTTAGCCATTTAAATACTTCGGTCGGTTTTTGTGCTAAGCAAAACTGAGAAAACAGAAAATGAGAACTGCATGTCAATAAACTGAACGTAATACAGAAGTCGGGATAGTTAAAAGTAATTAGTAAATGAAGCGTATAACTGTTTATTTGATGTGTGTTGCAAAAATTGATATGAAAAGATCTGACAAGGATGTGTTAATTCATTGGCTTACAAACCAAATATAATCATAGAGAATTTGCACTATATTTTTAGCTATCTTGATAAAACTGGGTACGGCTGCTTTTTTCGACCAAACTTACCAATTATAAGTTTAAGCATTATCTAGACTTGCTCAGAAAATTACATCAAAATCGGACCACTATATCTTATAGCTGCCATGGGAACAATCTGTTGAAAAATAACTCGTTGTATGTATAAACAATATCTTTTTTTTTGAAAAAAAGGTGTATCTTTTGGAATCTTAAATATCTTACCCATGGGCAAAAGCAGAGTCAGATAAGATAAGAAAACTAAATAGAGTAACGCACTTTCTAAAAGAAAAATACATTTTTAACAACCAACATTAATCAGCGGTTTTGACTAACAAATTTTATATGGCAATCCCATCCAACCTAAACCTACTAAAACAACCTAAACTTATCGCTTCAAGGTATACACACCCCGCCCTTAAGTAGGGTGCGTTATTTTCTCAATCTTTTATAAGATTTATGAACTGAAAAAAAAAGGAATAAATAAAAAAATAAGAAAGAAACGACGCATTCTCATATCAACACAAAGAAAGTAAGGCATAAATATAAATCAACATTGTTTCCAAATTGATAAATTAAGTGAAATAAAAGTAAGAAAAAGGGAAACAAACCTGAGTTTAATCACAAACTGGAATTTTTGTATTATTAATTTGATTGTTGTTTTTACTTGATGTTGTTGTAGATATAACAATTACTTTTTCATATTAAACAAAACTTAATTGAATTGTGTAGCTCGTTGAAAATCTTTCTTCAAAAACTCACACACACACACACACACACACACGAATACACATACACTTGACATATATGAGGGTAGCTTGATAATTGTAAACAATTTGAGATTGCACTGAAATGTGAAGAACAAACATTTTTGTTGTTGAAACTATTTGCTGAGCCGCAATATAAAGATTAAATTTAAATTATTGTGTTTTTTGTTTTTTTTCCCGATTTTTTTGCAAACACTTGAGGCGTTGACGTCTGATTAGATTTAATTTATAACACACAACATTTTACTAATGTCAATAGGTGTAGTTGTTGCTTTGTTAATTATCAGCCATTTTGTTCGACAAGCAAATAAATCACACACGCATAACAACAACAACAACAACAATAACAATCAATTTTATGCAGACGCGCGCACTTCCACCTTGGACTTTCCAATTGGAACACGCATCAGAAACTGATCAGCAAACGGCAAACCACAATGCAAAGAGCACGCAAGAGAGACAGATTGAGAGAGAGAGGGAGAGAGCCTGCATGACAGGCACAATTAATTGTATATTGCAATTGTATTACAACAGCGACTCGATGCTATGGGAAATTTCCATTAGTTTTTGTTGTTTCTGCTGCTGCTGTGGCTGCTGCGTATAACAGCTGATCAGCGCACGCAGCTCTGCAGCTGATGCCGCTTCTTTAATATTCTACTTCAATTTTATATTATTTATTATTTTTTTTTGTGTTTCAAATTTACAAAGCGTTTTGCGAAGTAGCTTCAAGTACTTGTTGTTGTTATTATTGTTAGGCTTTTGTTTTGTAACGAATTTCTTTGTGCAGTCAACAGCGACGTCGACAGCGACGGTGCACACAATTAAAAGCTTATCACAGCAATAATTACACATAAATATAAGCCAACTGGAATTAATGCATTTAAAACCATTTTGTTTTTGGCTTGTTTTCTCGTTTCTTTTACTTGGGTTTTCTTTTATTTATTTTTTTTTTTGTTTAAAAAGGCGCAACAGGTAAACACACACACACACACACACAAGCAGAGAGAGAGAGACACACACACACATACACAGGCAGCGTTGGCGCGCGCGCTTTGCTTTCTGCCGCCAGAAACGAATTACAATTTACGCACAATTTTCGCTGGCTGTTGCACTACATTTAACTTGTTGCTGCTGACGCCAGAGCGGTTTGCGGCTAAGGGCAGGGGTGTGCGATATAAAAACGTAACGTTTTGTGACAAAAAGGGCAACGGATATAAAACGTAGAAAAACAACTTAACACGACAAAAAATTTATTGGTACTAAATTGTTTTTGCGCGCAGTGTGGCCAGCTGGTGCAAGCGGCCGAATCACGCAACAAAGAAATACCAGAAAAATACCAAATGAAAGTAAACAAACACAAAAACAAATACCAGCAGTTATCTATACTGATCGTGGAATAATACGTATGATACTTAATTGTATATTTTACTGAAATATATAATTCTTGATGACAAATTTGAATGAATTCTTGTCAGTTATTCATCACTTTGATCCGTTCAATAGTTATATATGTAGTTTTATAATAAAATAGACTTACATTAACTTTGATTCGAAATAAGTGAATAAAATAGTTTAAAAAGTGTATCGACATTTGAATATTATTATATGCTTTAAATATTGACATATTTAATATTAAATGCTTGCATATTTTTGAGTGTGAACATTACAAATACACCGTCTGGATGGTAAATAAAGTTTTGTTTGCTTGAACGTGTAGTGTCCCCGTTGCAACGACGCTGCCACCTGGCAGCACAAAAGGCTGCCAGCTGTGCACGCGAGTGATATAGCAGTCAGTCTGCAGAGCAGGCAGCCCACAATGGCGCCAAATTTGAATGCAATATGAATATCAATGTGAATGAAAATTATTAAAGGATATTTATGTATAATCCTTTGCAGAGGGTTTATTAATGTTTGTGTTTGCGTAATAGCTAATTTTGCACATGTTTCTTTTTTTTTATTCTCACTCTTCGCATACAAAAGAAAAACTCCGTGGAAAACTTTCATTTGGCCGCAGCGAAATCAATAAAAATTGCGCATTGCAATGAAAGCACGCTGACGACATGGCCAACAAAAATAAACCCTGCCCACTCCTTCCCTTTTACCAAATTAGCCCAGAAGGTCTGGCATGACGGCATATACTTATATATATTTATTTTTTCACTGTTAAGATTGAAATCTGCTCACCTGCTCAATGTCAAAGTCCCATTCGGGCGAGGGAGAGCGTCTGTCCGCTTGACCGCCGGGCGGCGGGGTGCAAACAGCTGGAGAACCCGCCTGCGGCTCCTCCGGGATAACGGCGAATCTGCCACGCTGCAAAATCGGCGAAATGGCGCCATAATTAGCTGCAGCCAATCAGAGAAAGAGAAGAGACAATAATATTACTATTTGTTGGGGAGTGGGTTTTGTGTGTGTGTGTGTGTGGGGGGGGGGGGGGGGGGGGGGTTTGTCTGGTCACACTTACATGTGGGCATAAGACGAAAGCGTCCCAGCGTCGTCTCTGGCGGACCCGCCGGCGTCGACGATGTGACGCGAAAGCGGCCCCGCCGTGCGTCAGTCACCTCCTCGTAGCCCCCGCCCCCGCCGCCACCACCACCACTGCCGGCAGCTACTCCACCAGCGCCACTGTGCATTTTGCTATTTAAAGCTCACTGCTTCACAACTGCTGCACGCATAGAAGTAGAAAAGAGAGAGCGGGAGAGAGGTGGATTAGAGTTGAGTACATTGGTTTTTATAGGCAAATAATTATCGCTTATGCAATTTCGATATTTCAAATCAAAACATAATTATAATTAAATAAAGATTTAGTTAAAACTCAACTCCACATTTAGCTACTAGAAAGGGATTAAAATAATATTTTATATTAAGTAGTAAATTAAATTATAAACAAATCAAATAAAAAAAAAATAAAACAACCACAAATAACCACATTTTTAGAAAAAATTCTAAATTTTATATTTTTAAAAACTTGATATGTAGAACTAAACAAGATGCCAAGTAATGAACAAAATGACCTCGGGATCGACAATCGGTTGAGATTTGACAAAGTTGTGGCAGTTTGAAGTCTGGGAAGGTCATTTATAAGGAACTTTTCGTTGTTTGGGCACTTTACAAGTCAATTTTTTTGTCACTTTTGGCGTGATTTTTGACAGAAAAATGAACCACCACAAAATCACTTTTCATATAGTTTTTGATACTAATTGAGACACCCACAATCAATTAAACGTAAAATTTCAAGATTCTATTTTTTGAAAAATCAAAATTTGTAAGGGTCCCCCCTTATGCTTTTTTCTCAAAAAAAATCCTAAATTTTATTTTTTCAAAAATTCAAAAACTTGATATGTAGAACTAAACAAGATGCCAAGTAATGAACAAAATGACCTCGGGATCGACAATCGGTTGAGATTTGACAAAGTTGTGGCAGTTTGAAGTCTGGGAAGGTCATTTATAAGGAACTTTTCGTTGTTTGGGCACTTTACAAGTCAATTTTTTTGTCACTTTTGGCGTGATTTTTGACAGAAAAATGAAACACCTCAAAATCACTTTTCGTATAGTTTTTTATACTAATTGAGACACCCACAATCAATTAAACGTAAAATTTCAAGATTCTATATTTTGAAAAATCAAAATTTGTAAGGGTCCCCCCTTATGCTTTTTTCTCAAAAAAAATCCTAAATTTTATTTTTTCAAAAATTCAAAAACTTGATATGTAGAACTAAACAAGATGCCAAGTTATGAACAAAATGACCTCGGGATCGACAATCGGTTGAGATTTGACAAAGTTGTGGCAGTTTGAAGTCTGGGAAGGTCATTTATAAGGAACTTTTCGTTGTTTGGGCACTTTACAAGTCAATTTTTTTGTAACTTTTGGCGTGATTTTTGACAGAAAAATGAAACACCTCAAAATCACTTTTCGTATAGTTTTTTTGACTAATTGAGACACCCACAATCAATTAAACGTAAAATTAAAGATTCTATATTTTGAAAATTCAAAATTTGTAAGGGTCCCCCTTATGTTTTTTTCTCAAAAAAAATCCTAAATTTTATTTTTTCAAAAATTCAAAAACTTGATATGTAGAACTAAACAAGATGCCAAGTAATGAACAAAATGACCTCGGGATCAACAATCGGTTGAGATTTGACAAAGTTGTGGCAGTTTGAAGTCTGGGAAGGTCATTTATAAGGAACTTTTCGTTGTTTGGGCACTTTACAAGTCAATTTTTTTGTAACTTTTGGCGTGATTTTTGACAGAAAAATGAAACACCTCAAAATCACTTTTCGTATAGTTTTTTTGACTAATTGAGACACCCACAATCAATTAAACGTAAAATTTCAAGATTCTATTTTTTGAAAAATCAAAATTTGTAAGGGTCCCCCCTTATGCTTTTTTCTCAAAAAAAATCCTAAATTTTATTTTTTCAAAAATTCAAAAACTTGATATGTAGAACTAAACAAGATGCCAAGTAATGAACAAAATGACCTCGGGATCGACAATCGGTTGAGATTTGACAAAGTTGTGGCAGTTTGAAGTCTGGGAAGGTCATTTATAAGGAACTTTTCGTTGTTTGGGCACTTTACAAGTCAATTTTTTTGTCACTTTTGGCGTGATTTTTGACAGAAAAATGAACCACCACAAAATCACTTTTCATATAGTTTTTTATACTAATTGAGACACCCACAATCAATTAAACGTAAAATTTCAAGATTCTATTTTTTGAAAAATCAAAATTTGTAAGGGTCCCCCCCTTATGCTTTTTTCTCAAAAAAAATCCTAAATTTTATTTTTTCAAAAATTCAAAAACTTGATATGTAGAACTAAACAAGATGCCAAGTAATGACCAAAATGACCTCGGGATCGACAATCGGTTGAGATTTGACAAAGTTGTGGCAGTTTGAAGTCTGGGAAGGTCATTTATAAGGAACTTTTCGTTGTTTGGGCACTTTACAATCAATTTTTTTGTAACTTTTGGCGTGATTTTTGACAGAAAAATGAAACACCTCAAAATCACTTTTCGTATAGTTTTTTTGACTAATTGAGACACCCACAATCAATTAAACGTAAAATTTCAAGATTCTATATTTTGAAAATTCAAAATTTGTAAGGGTCCCCCCTTATGATTTTTTCTGAAAAAAAATCCTAAATTTTATTTTTTCAAAAATTCAAAAACTTGATATGTAGAACTAAACAAGATGCCAAGTAATGAACAAAATGACCTCGGGATCAACAATCGGTTGAGATTTGACAAAGTTGTGGCAGTTTGAAGTCTGGGAAGGTCATTTATAAGGAACTTTTCGTTGTTTGGGCACTTTACAAGTCAATTTTTTTGTCACTTTTGGCGTGATTTTTGACAGAAAAATGAACCACCACAAAATCACTTTTCATATAGTTTTTTATACTAATTGAGACACCCACAATCAATTAAACGTAAAATTTCAAGATTCTATTTTTTGAAAAATCAAAATTTGTAAGGGTCCCCCCTTATGCTTTTTTCTCAAAAAAAATCCAAAATTTTATTTTTTCAAAAATTCAAAAACTTGATATGTAGAACTAAACAAGATGCCAAGTAATGAACAAAATGACCTCGGGATCGACAATCGGTTGAGATTTGACAAAGTTGTGGCAGTTTGAAGTCTGGGAAGGTCATTTATAAGGAACTTTTCGTTGTTTGGGCACTTTACAAGTCAATTTTTTTGTCACTTTTGGCATGATTTTTGACAGAAAAATGAACCACCACAAAATCACTTTTCATATAGTTTTTTATACTAATTGAGACACCCACAATCAATTAAACGTAAAATTTCAAGATTCTATTTTTTGAAAAATCAAAATTTGTAAGGGTCCCCCCTTATGCTTTTTTTCTCAAAAAAAATCCTAAATTTTATTTTTTCAAAAATTCAAAAACTTGATATGTAGAACTAAACAAGATGCCAAGTAATGAACAAAATGACCTCGGGATCGACAATCGGTTGAGATTTGACAAAGTTGTGGCAGTTTGAAGTCTGGGAAGGTCATTTATAAGGAACTTTTCGTTGTTTGGGCACTTTACAAGTCAATTTTTTTGTAACTTTTGGCGTGATTTTTGACAGAAAAATGAAACACCTCAAAATCACTTTTCGTATAGTTTTTTATACTAATTGAGACACCCACAATCAATTAAACGTAAAATTTCAAGATTCTATATTTTGAAAAATCAAAATTTGTAAGGGTCCCCCCTTATGCTTTTTTCTCAAAAAAAATCCAAAATTTTATTTTTTCAAAAATTCAAAAACTTGCTATGTAGAACTAAACAAGATGCCAAATAATGAACAAAATGACCTCGGGATCGACAATCGGTTGAGATTTGACAAAGTTGTGGCAGTTTGAAGTCTGGGAAGGTCATTTATAAGGAACTTTTCGTTGTTTGGGCACTTTACAAGTCAATTTTTTTGTCACTTTTGGCGTGATTTTTGACAGAAAAATGAACCACCACAAAATCACTTTTCATATAGTTTTTTATACTAATTGAGACACCCACAATCAATTAAACGTAAAATTTCAAGATTCTATTTTTTGAAAAATCAAAATTTGTAAGGGTCCCCCCTTATGCTTTTTTTTCAAAAAAAATCCAAAATTTTATTTTTTCAAAAATTCAAAAACTTGATATGTAGAACTAAACAAGATGCCAAATAATGAACAAAATGACCTCGGGATCGACAATCTGTTGAGATTTGACAAAGTTGTGGCAGTTTGAAGTCTGGGAAGGTCATTTATAAGGAACTTTTCGTTGTTTGGGCACTTTACAAGTCAATTTTTTTGTAACTTTTGGCGTGATTTTTGACAGAAAAATGAACCCAAAATATGAAATTGAAAAATACCTTTCGATTTGGCATACATGTTTATGAAATCTTTATGTCAATATGTGAGTTGTGTTATGAATGAACGTTGGGGCTGGGTTCAGGGTATCTCCTAGTCGGGCACTCTTGACTAGAGCACTCTTATTTGATATATAAGAATACGATAGTGTATTATGCTAATTTCATTTTTTTTTTTTTATTTAAAATTAAAGGATTTAAACCAAGATGAGGATAAGTAAAAACCAATATACTCCTGTTGCCTTTAAGAACAGAGTACAAAATATTCATAAAAATACTTAAGTGCAAAACTTCTTTGAAAAAATAACAAAGATATAAGTTTTCTGTATGATTTGTAGTTTCTAAAAGTTCTAATTTACCAGCGACCACTGTTTAAGCTAAAATCGATAGGTCAACTGTAGTTGACCACAGTGGGAGGTGGGGGGTAAAGAATGGGAGGCGAAGTATAATGTGCTTGGCGCCACAAAGTATGCTCCAATTTGACTGCAGCCAGTGTTGCCAGCGTACTCGAAAATTGCAATTAAACATGTGGTGTAAAAATATGCAGAATACAGAAATCAAACGATATTTGTGTCATTCAACTGTTCCCCATGGGCAAAAAATAAAAGACACAAGAGTGCAAGAGCGGGGGAGTGAGAGAGTGCAGCGAGAGTGAGAGCGAGAGAGAATGGAAGCGAATAATGTCTTAATGCCGGCAGACAATGCGGCGTATGCGTGATATATTTATGTAGTATATAGTACGTGCACTTTGTGGGGTATTGCTGTTTTGTTGGGCTGTTTGTAAGAAAAATAGGCATGATGTATGAAAATAAAATATAAGAAGTATTAAATAAATTACTGATTTATAAGTATGTGATGTATGATAATTAAATAATTTGTATAAATGAGTTATACAGACAGAAAGCAGTAAAATATTTATAATGGAATTAAAAAGAAGAGGAACTTTAAAAATGCTTTCAACATCGGATTACTTAGATCAGAATATTACATTATAAATAAGAGTATTTGACAGTCGTCATTCCACAGATAACTTGCTATTCTTTCTAGATTTTTATTAACTATGCACTCTTTGATATGCTCCGAACAATTGAAAGTGTGTGAGCATTTCAATAAAGCAATTTAAGTTTTAATCAAGACGAAATATTTCTACTGCGTCACAGGCATTAATTTGTTTATGAATTTTACACATACAGATAACTATATTTATTTTGTTTGTCTATTTTGTGTGACGCTTTATTTAGTTTATGACTAATTTGTGATATATGTTTTGGGGGGAAATAAACAATTCACGAGAATTTGTAAAACGCTTGACAAGAAAATTGAGAAATATTTAGTTTAAAGTTGTTTTTTTCTTCCGTTATTTCGCTATTATTATTGGGAATCATAAGGGAATTTAAGAATGTATGATTGTTTGAAATAGTTGAATGATTGATGAACTGACAGTTTGCTTTTGTTATGGCCAACAGTTCATTTAAGATATGTCATTGATTAGGAAAAGAAAGTCGAATATTCAACCACAAATAAAAGGCAATTTAATAAGTGATTTTAGTGCAACATCGTTTATATACATATATTGAATTATATTCGTAAGAGATGATTTTGAAAAGTTCTGTAATTACCTAATAAAATGAATTGTTATAGCACTAATTTATAACTTTTGAGAGACAGAGTTGTCATTAAAAACTTTATTATAATAATTTATTTATTTATTTTAAAGCCACTAATTATGGTATTTTAGTATTTATTAATTGTTATTTATACACTAAAGTATTTAAAGTTGATTTATTTGTAGCACAAAACTTTTATGTATATATTTTTTTTATATTTTGTATGTATGTATTTATGTATATGTATATACTATGAGCAATGGCAACAACTTTTAGTTGCGTTTTACTTTTTAAGCACTTTTCGCCACCTTTGCGCGCACTTTTGCGCTGCTTTCTTGATGTTTCTGTTGACGCGGTTTCTTTTGCTGTTGTTTTTTTTGTTGTAGCTGTTCTTGTTCTTGTTGTTGTTGTTCACTTTCGAGACGAATTCGTTTCATTTTCAATTCGAAACGTTTGCATAACACGCACAAACAAACAAATGATTTAAGCACATATATTATAGATTAAAACGTTTTCTTGTTTTTTGCTTCTTTTTTTTAATTATATATTATATGTTATTGATTTTAAGTTAGTTTAGTTTAACTAGAAAATAAATGGAAAATAATTAAAGTTCAGTTAATGTTTTGTCACAATGGGAATTTTAAATACGATTTCGCGTTTTGTTTTATGCAACTGAGCAGCTGCCCAAAAAGAAAACACACTGAAATTGGCATGGCCAAAAACAAAACAGCAGTCACAACAGCAACAACAATAACGACGACGACGACGACAAGAGCCGAAAATGCGGCCAAAAAGAATGCAGCACCAAAATAAACCGAAGCCCAAGCGAAACGAAACGAAACGAGTCACAAGCAAAATGCAGTCGCCAGCTTGCAAGCTACGAGCACTAATTGGCAGACAGAAAGACAGAGAGCGAGAGGGAGACAGAGAGAGAGAGAGCAGCAGCAGCTAGAAATGGCAGAGGAAGAGTGAGTGCAAGTAGGCAGACGCGTGCCACAGTTGGGGTTCATTTACTTGTAATGAAAGCAAAAACAATTCAAATGCAATGACCATCCAAACAGAGAGAGAGAGAGAGAGCGGCGAGCCGCACACCAAGAGAGAGCCTGAGCATGACAGCGTGAGCGCATCTGCAGTTTTTAATTCATAAAAGCAAAAAAAGCGCTGGCGGCAGCAAAGGCAAACCAGCGCAAACTGCAGCTAAAAACAAATGCAGAGAGCGGCAGAGCGTTTAGAAATTACCCACAGCTATTATTGTTGTTGTTGTTTTGGGAGCGCAAAAAGTACCTTTTCACTGTTATTTTCTTTTCTTTCTACACTGATATAAGGCAAATGGCAAACTGACAAAAGCTTCAAACAACAGCTGTTCCACGCGGCGTATGCGCTATTTTCTTAAACCTAACCATTTTTAGCGCTTGACAACGAAAACAGCAAGTAAAAGAGAGAGAAAAAAAGAAAAACGTGAGCATAATTTGCAGAAACGTTCAAGAGAAAATCGGGCTGTTGTTGATTGAACGCTTTCAGACAGCGCTAATGATGAAATATGAAGGGGGAAATGATCTAATAAACGAAATGAAACTGTAAATTGTATAAACGACGAGTGGTAGGGCGGGGGTGGGGTAGGACGCATTAGTACATTTATGAAAATGTGGTGAAATAAGAAATACTATTTGTTGTAAAAAAAATATTATAGATTATATTATTTTTCTAAATTATATAATAAATATCGTAATTAATTACATTAATGATAGTCAACAAATTAATTATGTATTTATATTTCTTATGCTATAAGGTCAAGGATCGACTCGACTGTTGATAGTGATTAGGAATATATATAATTTGTGGGGTCAGGGTGCTTCCTTATGCCTGTTACATACTTTTGCACAGCTTCAATATACCCTTTTAACCCCTTTTTAATGGATTCAGAGCATGAAAACGCTTTGAAATTAGAATTTTTCGCAAATTAGTAGTGCTCTGGAACCTAACACGATATAGCTCACAGAGGTATAAAATAATTGACTTCTAAACTAAAATGATAACCTAAAATTTTAAAACACGTATTTTTAGAGTTACGACCTTATTTTGAAAATACCATGCAATTACTAATTTTAACAAATGTAACATTTTAAAAAACAAATTTTTTAAAATAGTAATTTTGATATGTTTTTTTAAATCGAATGTGGGTGTCAAAATGAATCCAAAAATAGTTAGGAAAACGATTTCTAAGGTGGTTAATTTTGCCAAAAATTAAATTGTAAATGACCGTTAAATGTCCTTTACAGACTCGCAACCCTGTAGCTTTGCCAAAACTAAACTGATTTTCATGCTTAAGGCAATTTTGAACACATTTTGACCTCTTAATTAATTATGAGTTTCTTAAAACCATTATCATATTATATCAATAATCTCCAGATATCACTACACGTGAAGTACTGTACATGTTTTTAAAACAAACACCAAACATATATTTTATAAATTCTCGACTTATGCACTCATGCTTGTATTATTATTATTATAATAAGTCGTAAAATTCATATAGCATACTTTTAAATGCATGAAGTGCTTCCTTATGATTTAGAATTAAGGCAACAGTTATAAAACAAATGGAAAAAAGACTGTCAATAACATATAATATATAAAAAATAGGAAAACAAGCTTGCAATTTTAAATATGTATTACATATTTTATCAAACATATATCAAAAAGCTCTTTATATGCTTAAAAAAAATAGGTCGGAAGCCATAAAAAAATCTTTGATATCAACAAAGAGATGGAGAAGATACAAATTCAAGGAAATAATATTTAGCATATGATTTTAATGTATACACATCTTTTCGCATAGTGCCAATCAATCAACAACTGAACTAAATAATTCTCAAAACAATTTTAGCTTTTCGCTAGCGTAATTCTCAACGAAAGCAAAATCTTTGCGACCACAAAACCAACATTTCTCTTCATTTTTCTGTTTTTTGTTTAGTCTTTTGGCCGTAAGTCCAAACATGTGACCGGCTCGTGGATGACATCATGGGAGTGGGCGGGCGAGTGAAAATTCGAAAATGAGGGTGTGATGATGAAGATGGCAAGACGACAATTCAAGCAAAATGAAATGCACAAACCAAAGCAGACAGACATTTGGGCACAACAGGAAGGCATCAAAAAAAAAAAAAAATATGAAATACTATTGTGTATATAAATAGTTAGAGAGCCGCTCGATATTCTTGTTTTTCTGTTAGCAATTCTGCTTTGTAAATGACAAATGCGTTTATTGGCCTCATTTGAACCATTTCCATGTGACGACAATCTGAACACGTGCACAGGTTCAAAGAATTCTTTTTAGAGCAAGTGTCGCAAATTTCATCGTATTATTGGTAGTAGCTAATTATGAGACTAGAAGCAACGTGTTGAGTAAAAAGGACACAAGTACATACTATGTAATAATCTCTTTAAAACCACCATTGGGTTTCTCAATCAAACTCAAACTTCTTTTTAAGGATGTGTGAAACTTTATTGGAAATTGATTTCAAAAAATAGATCGATTACTAAAATTACAAACTAATTTCATTAATTTTTAAAAATTCACCTCAACTGTGGGCAAAATGGTGGACAGCTAAAAAACAGAAACATAACTTATAACCACTGACAAATCACATAAAATTATTGTTAAAGAATAACTATTGAAGTTCGCCAAATATTATTAAAATAAACAAAAACCAGATATTAAGAAAATAGAAACCAAAATAAGAAATGTTATTGGCGCTCAAAATGTTATTCTCGTTTCCACTTAAATTTAGCATAAGACATCATATGATTTGAAGCTCGTATAATTAAGAGACGCTTTAAGAAATTATCTATGTCAATATTGAGCTTTGTTAGCGTCTAGCCAGACGGTCACAGAAAGTCGAACGATTGGCATTGCTTATTATTGTTTTGTTTTTGGTTTTGTATTTTCTTTTTTGTTTCTGTTTCTGTTAATTTTGTTGTTCACAATTATCAGCGTGAAAATCCATTTAATACTAATACAGTGTGCAGAGTGCGATTCTTTGTTTTGCTTTGGATTCGTTTATATGTATGTATAAACATTTACAAACATACACACATACATACATACATATACACACAGTGTTTTATTGTGGCGCGATAAGAGTGCCCCAACAAAAGCGTTTTGATGGCGTTTCTTTTTTGTGCTATCTACGAAATGTGTGTGGAGCATAAATCAGTTCTACAATCGTATTTATATACGTACATGTATATGAATATGTCTGTAGATAAGTTGATGGGCATTTAAATTGTACAATTTACATAATGCAGTGTGAACAAACTTTAGCAACAGAAAAAGTTTACGTCACGCATAACAACAAAGAGAACAAGAGCAGCAGCCGGCAAAAGTTAACGGTAACAACCACCATTTTGGCATGGTGAGAGCGGCAGAGAGCGCAATTGTCACTCACGTGTACGTGTGTGTGTGTGCTTGTATGTGAAGGTGGCTGTTTGCCAGTGTTGTAAGGGTGTCTGTCAAACACTTTGGCAGCATGTGTCTTAGATCCTGCCTACAAGAAGAAGAAGCACTCAAACTTGTCACAAAGAAAACTGAATATATATTTAACTAACGCTGCTCGGGCTATCGTAGCGTGCCAATCACTTTCGATTCAGTTTGTTGCTAAATTTATACTTTCACACACACACACACACAAACACGCACAAACACATACACATTTGCGGCGACCCTTGACGCACATACATACAAGCAAACAGCTGGCAGCAACAAAAACAACAACAGCAACGACTCACCTAATAGGAAAATATTTTATTTTTGTTTTTCCACTATGAACCGTGTCGAACTTTAAACTTTTTTTTTTTTTAAATATTAAACACTTTTTTGAACTTTTTTAGCACATTTCACATGCATTTTTGCATAAATATTTACAAATCTTCATTAGTTATGTGTTTTGTAATTTGGTAAATCCTAATTCCTTTTTGGTTGCACCACGCGCGTCTCTACCACTAAAGGATCCTTTTTTTTATGGTGTAGCGCAAAATTTAAATTTAAACACTGCGTCAATAATAAATATAATCAAGCCGCGAGCGTTAACCGTAAACGCGCATAGCTAACGAACATAAACACTTAAAAAATCGGACATCATCAACGAACGTCATTGGTCGAAGCAGTGACGATAGCTTGTGGCGGCAGGTCAATAGGCGCCAAACGATGAATCGATGTCTGGGTGCTGCCACCGTACTGGCAGCTCTGGCAATTGCAGTATTTTCAAACATTGAAATTAAAACCAATTTTTGTTTTTGACTACTTTCTAAAACTACTTTAGTTATTAATAAGTTATACTTTAAATCATATTGGAATGCAGGGTTTGTTAAGCTCTTAAAAACAAACGATTTACTTTTGTACGTTTTACAGCGCTGGCTAAATTAAAACTATATAGGCGTTTTGTATTGAAAAACAAAAATAAAGCTATATATTATATAATAAACTCTATGAAGTCAGTTTCTTTTGCTCCTCCTTCAGCTTGCCATCGCCGGGCGGCGGTTTCTTGTTTGTTGCCGCATGCTGATTCTTGCCAAACAGCATGTCCGTAAAAAGCGCCGCAAACACCAAAACAGCGCCAAACCACTGGCGAGCAATCAAAATGTTGCCAAACAGCAGCACGGAGCAGAGGACGGTGAAGAATTTGCGTGTGGTGGTCACCACCGAGCATGCCAACGGTCCATAGCCGGCCACCATCAGAAAGATAAACAGCTGTCCCAAAGCGCCGCAAAGCGCTATCATCGACATGTGTATCCATACCTCAGAATGCCGCAAAGCAAACTGGATAAACTCCAAACCTTCACCTGCAAAACAAAATAAATGCAAATTTAAAAAAACGTACGAATAATTACAAACAATTTTAGAACAATTTTCTTCACACCACTCTATAGTTTGTAGATGTGGCTTTTTTTAGTATAAAATATATATTGCAGTTGTCATTTAAACATTAGAACTTGATCATTAAAGAGTTGATAAAGATTCTAATTTTTAAAATTATAATTTTAAACATTCCTAACAACACCTGGAGAGAATATATCATGCGAGTGAATTATATAAAAACTGCTATTAAAGTCATTTAAAAAAACATTTTCATAAGTCGAATTTGGAATGTATGTTTGTAGATTGTTTTGAATCAAACTTACTGAGTATTGATTGAAATTTAACTTATTCCAGTTTGGCGATTATGGTTTAAATATTATGGAAAACAAGCAAGGTTTACATACTCAATTTTCGAACGATTATATGCTCAGCTTTCAATATAATACATTAGGCAAGTATATAATAACAATGTTTATATAATCTTGTTTTAAATTTAACTCGAACTCGAAATCTCTTCAAGTTGATTTGGTGGTTTTGGTTAGAGAAGTTCAACAGCATATTCTATATGACACAATATTAATAATTCATTTGTGAGAGTTGTTATTTCCGAGGGACCACTGTAGCCAAGTGAATTTTGTTTGTGTAGTACATTAGTTAATTAGCACATATTTACCTGTCACAAGCATGGCCACGCCAAGCATTAGTGTGCTCCAGTAGTTCATGGACAACATCATTTGCTGACCAGATGGCGCACTAGAGGCACGCATCCTTTCCTGAACGGCGCCCGTTAAACCATCCATGGTGAGGCTTAAGAAGAGCAACAGTTCACCGAGTCCCGTTGTCTCTGTGGGCAAATTGGACACCTTGCTCTCCTTGTACATAAAGAGTATAACGCCGAGAACAATTGTAAGCACACAGGCATAGCGCGTCCAACTGTACGACTTGCGTCCAATGAGCACGCCCAGAATCATGACAGGAATCGGTTTCGCCGATTTGCCAACAACAGCTGTGGGATATGGAACCCAGCGCAGAGCCATATTCGTGGAGACCATGGCCAGCAGATACGTTAGCGAGCTGGCTGCATAGTAGCCCGTATGCGTGGTGTCCTCCTTTTGTGGCCGTTTCACCGACAGCATTCCTAAAGCAAACAAGTGGGCGTTTAAAGAAATCGGCAACAATACAATATTTACTTTATTAACTGACCTTTGGCAAACAGATAATTGCAGAAGCACTGCACCCAGACCAGGGCTAACGTATACGTGAAACGTTCTCCTACATTTCCATCCAACTGCACCTGATCTCCATACCGGCCCCGCGTTAGTTTCTCCTGCACAATTCCATATAGAAAATAGGAGAAAAAGATGCCAATCGCATAGATTGCGAAACGGCTTTGTTCGGGTATATGCATGGCTTTGGTTTGATTGGCATACACCTCACTATTTGAACTTTATGCTTAAATAATTAAATTCAATTTATTAAACAGCTGGCATTGCGTTTTAAGAGCGTAAAACGCTGATTTGTTAAAAAATGTTAATACGTGGAGTTTAGGGATGGCTAAATGTCGCGATAAGTGTCGACTTGTTATCGATAAATAATAGATACGGATATTTGCTTGCGATTTGGATTTGGATATTAAATGTACTACATCGATAGTTGAGCGCTAAATTTGAAACTGCATAACTTAAAGAACGTTCTAAAATTAATATAAAATGCTTAATTAGAAATTCCAAATATTAGAAGTCAAATTTCTAATATTTTTTTGCCTTAATATCATATATAAATTGAAATTATTTTATACATATAAATTATATTGTATAAAAATAAAACATGCAGAAATTAGTAGCGAATGGCTAGCCATTCAACAATATAGAAATTGTATTTCGTTTATTTGGTTTTAAAAATATGCGTGTAAAATATATAATAAACTATATTACTTCGCTTTCTTGTTAAACTTTGTAATGCACTTAATAGGTCCAATACGTACAAACGCTTCAACGCTTTGAGTTTTCTCCACTTAATATATAAGTTTATATATACCCAAATATTAACTGGTAATGGTAATGTATTTTTAAATTATACATACACGTCCAAAATCGAACAACAACAAACAAGCATTAATTTAAATAAGCAACAGTTTGAAGTAAATTGGTGAAGCGACTAGAACTCAAAAACTAAAGAGAAAACAAAAAAAAAATAATAGTAAAAAGTAAGCAAGATGTTTGGTAAATAAAAGCATCATAAAAACAACTTAGCGCCACAAATAATTAACAGCTTAATTTGCAACTATGATATTGAGAGCTGCATAGGTGGCAGCCAACTATAGAACAATATATAGGCGGCGCTCGAGACGACATTTGACGTGTCCAGCGACGTAACTATTTGATCATCGAACTTGTACCAGCGCCCATAGCTGGCGCTCTTGCAGAAGGCCGTATAATGCCCGCCCTCCATGGTGCCGTAGTGATTGGACACTGCATATAATTGGTAAGTTTTGGGTGTTGCGACACGTGATTCCGCACGTGCAATATAAGGCTTCATATCCAGATCTTCCAGAGGAAATTGTAAATAGTTTTGCTTCTTAATATAGGCACCTGAATTGCTGTGATCCACATAGAATCTGTAATTCAAATTAAATTTAGCAAAATTCGAATTTTTGAAAATTGAAATATCCGAGCGACTACTGCATCTTCTTACCGTTTTAAATGCACCACCAGCACGGGGGGCAGCTTGGAGATGTCCAATTTCTTGATGGCATCCCGTTTCGTTTTGCAATTGGGACAATTCCAGCCGTGTATTTTCTCACCACTGAAGTACATGTCCATGCACTGATGAAGATAGCAGAGATTTGCATTTTGCGGCAGCTCTAGGCTGAGATTCGAAAAGCACTCGTATGTGGCCGACTCCTTGTTGCAGGTCACACACTTGACGGTGCTTTTGATTTGGCCATAAAATAAATGCAGTATCAGACTCTCCTGGGACTTGGTAAACTCCAGCCAGGCCTTCTCCGCGGCACTAATAACATCACGCTGACGCGGCACTTCCAAAGTCTGTAGATCGGAATGCAGCCAGTCCATGAGTATGGTGAGAAACTCATGCGAGTCCTGTTGCTCGGAGTTGCGAAAGATATTCTGATACTGGCCCACAACGTACTGCAAACATATGCAAATCAATTCCATCAATATGTTACTCAATCTATCTATGGACATTACTTACGCGCAAGTCTCGACTGGCTATACATTTGTATTGGCCATTCCACAGCTCCTTGATGAGTGCGGCCACCTCCTCGATGACCTCGCCATTGGTTTTGTTTTTGCGACTTATATAGTTGCGGTATTTGTTCGATATGCAATACTCCATTAACTGCGGCGTATTACTCAGACACTGTATAATGCTGTTCATGTAGCAAGTGTTGCCCAGATTCTTCAGTCCCGTGAGGCCACGTCCCTGCAAAAAGCGTGCGAAATGAGCTCAGGTTATTTATGCAAATATGTCATTTTGTAGTTAGATTACACGTCTGAGCGGAAATATGGAGCTATAAATGTGGTAGGTTGGCGGCAGTTGAATTTTAACGCCCGCTACACAAATCATTTGTGCGATACGCTGCAATCACTAAACCGCTTGGAAATTATTTGTGGCTTTAATGTGAACATACTTTGGCTTCGGACAGCGTGCGACTGGCAACAAATAATGCAGCCTGTGCCCCCGAAACGTGACGTCCCCAAGTTATTGATTTGCTGGCATCTATTTATAAACACAGTGCATCCACTCACCACTTAAGTTGGGCAACAACAAGCTGTTATTTCTTTCGTGAATCTACACGACATGTTCGTGTTTCATTCAACAAAAATATTTATAACCATAACATTTTTTAAGGCTCAGTTGATGTTCTTATGAAATAACTTTTTGGGCGTGGTTTCCCAATGTGAGATTTGTTACCAACCGATTTTTCAAAGGCATTTACTGGGGTTAATTTTTGGACCTCTATCCACATTCTACATTTAAATTTGCCAACATCTTTTGGTTTATGCCAAAATAAGAAATTCCACATATAAAATTGTATCATAAACAATTCCATATACCCATGGGATCATTAATTAATACTGCTTTACAAATCAAAGTTATAATTCACAGAATTCCATGTATATATAATGGCATACAAAGCTACTGCTAAAAATCGCCAGTGGTTCACATTTTTACTTTGTATTAGAATCCATCTCTACTCACCACATTGTGGCCCGAAACGGGCGAAAAATCACGGACTAGTGGCGATGTTGGCACCACTTCCCGCCTCCTCGGTTTCGTGGCGCGGTCGTAGCGTGGACGCGTGGGTGATGCTGCCTCATCGAAGTGCACTGTAGGTGGCAGTTCGTTGATGGGACTCCCTAGTAAATTCTCATCCTCATTGGGTGTGGCTACTGTTGTTGTGGGCTCAGCTGGTGGCTTATAGTGTATTTTAGCACTGCGTGCAATGGCCAGCTGATTTTCACGCTCGACACGAACGCGTTCGTGCCGATCGTCGAGCAGTTGACGCTCCTGTATTTTGGATTCAATGCATCTGGTCGTCTCGGCATCATTTTGCAGCTGCTGCTGCGGCTGCTGCTCTTTGTAGCGATTCAGTTCTTCGCGCAGGCGATTATTTTCCATTTTCTAAAAGGGTATTGAGCTCAATTAGTGAGTGTACAAATTGATGAATGGTAATGCTCACATAATCCTTGGCATTGTTTTCAAGTTGCAGTATATTGTAGATCACCTCCTGCTCCGCGCCGGTGAGCAGAGCGCCCTCGGCGTGAAGTTGCTTCAGCTCGAAAAGGTTTTGCCACTTCTCTACTGCGTTATCTAGCAGCTTATCGTTTTGCTGTGCGCGCTGCAACAGCATCACCTGGTCCAGCATAATCTCATTAATGGGATTGTCCTGTGCTTCAGGCGGCTGTTCAATCGGCGGCATCTGCTCGTAGAAGCGCACTGCAGCCGGTTTGCTGGCCCGATTGATGCTGGGGCGTTTCTTGTGTTTCGGCTCGTTCTCGCTCCCACTCAGTAGGTCCTCCTTCATGGTTATATCATTTATGGATGGATATTCAATGTCATCGATCGTCTCGATGTCATTGTTGTTTTGCTGCGGCGCTTGCACGCTGGGATTGGTACAGTGCGTCGGGTACATCATGATGAAGTACTCGTAGCCACCCTCCAGAATTTGTATGGGCGCGCGATAAGTCACATCGGGATCCCACTGTAAAACAAATAAGGATAAGTAAATAAAAGAAAGAATATATTGCTTCGTGTTGCCGAATCTTAAATACTATTTCTGGCAGGTGGCATATGTACGATATAATATGCTGATATTACTCACACAAAGGAGGTTTTTATATATTTTTGATTTCTCCTCGGATTGGTTTTATCTGAGTTATATTTTATCGTAGTCTAATGTTGAGTTGCTAGTGCTAAAACGTTAGGAGCATAATAAAGTGCTTATTCAATGAGTTTGGTTCAGATATGGCCAAAAACAAAGATTTCTAAACTTACTATAACAAAATTACATATTCATTATTCGAATATAATAAACAGTATTTTCTAAAAGTTCTTTGTTCAAAGGTAATTTTAAACCATAGATAATCAAAATATTTGTCAATAGATTCAATATATCTATAAGGACACCAGTGTCTAGCAGTTCAAAATTCCAAACGACCACTGTACTACTAAACTATAATATCCTCATCAAAGCTACTGCTTACGCACATTTTTCAGTATGTCGAGCAGTGTGACAATGGTTGCATTGCCCGCCGACTGCGCATCCTTGCTATTCCAGTCCATTAGCACAACCGAATCCTTGACGGAACGATACGCCCACGCAGCCTTGGCGCTGCTGCTCAGACGTGCCTGCAATTTGCCCGCTGACATGCTGCAAGAATGGGCAATGGTTGGAAATGAATTCGCTTGCTCGCAGAGAGGCATCGAAACTTACCCCGGCGTTATCAGCTCTTCGGGCACATTGAAGGCACAGTAGTATGTCAAATGTGAGTTGTCGTAGTCGGCGCTGTTGCGGCAATCCATGACCAGCACCGACTTCTGTTGCATGCGCTGAAACAGTACCTCACAGCTAATAACGCCTAGTTGGGAATATGTTGAAGTTGATTCGTCTGCTTTGCCAATTGGTTCCGCGGGCGGCGATGGCGGGCTAATTGGTCCACCATTACGTTGGTGCAGCAGCAGCTGGTCATAACGTTTGCCCAGCGACTTGCTAATTTGCTCCAGCGTGTCCATGATGCGCCGATTGCAGTCCGTATCGCCGAGCACCTGTCGCACCGTCAGCTTGTGCTTATTGTAATCAGATTTGTCTCGTATCGCGGACAGCATATTGAAATATTTCATATAGGTGATGTAGGCCAACTCCTGATCGCCGGTTTCCCGGTAATCCTCGGCGGTCAAATACAGTTTGCGTGTGGTGTTCAATAAACTGTAACATTTTAAAGATACATTTAATATTTAATTTCATCTTTTACCATATAATACAGTTTTCTATCATTTAATATTAACGGGAGATCTCTGACACTTCTCTACCGGGTCAAAGATTCTCCACAATATTTTTCTTTTCTGTCTTCTACTCCCCTATATCTTCTTGGTTTAAATTTTTGATGTTGTCTAATTTTAATTTTACTTAAAAAATAAATATTTATTTTGATTTAATTTGCTGATAGGATGTTTTTCTGCGTTTGCCTCAATACTTATTAGATACCCTTAGAAATTTGAAACTTCAATTTTAATGAAGTCTATAATTTTAATTTGATAACTTTTAAAAATTTACATATATTTATTTAAAAAAATTTACTTTTAATTTTTGTAATATTTCATTTAATTTGCTATACTGACATTAAATAAATAAAACACCATTTAGTGAACATTTAGTTTTAATTTTGTTTGAAATCAGCATTTAAATTTGTGTGCTTAGATGTGGGCAATGTACTGTTGTGATGGGTGTGGAGGGGGGCCTGGGGTGTGTATGGTGTCCACTTACATTTTCATGCTGGTGTTTCGCGTATCTGGAATTTCCGTCAACTTCTCCAGATCTTCCAGGCTTTTGCACATATGCAGCTTCTTCAAATGTGACATTGTACTGTGTTTTGTTCCGTTTCTGCAAGCCTCAATTCTCTGTGCATTATTTGCTCAGATTTTATTTGGAAACTGCTGCCCCGTGCGCCACTCAGTTTGTGTGTTTGTCAGACAGTGCTGTTGTTTAACATAACAGCGAACATAACATTTCTAAATGAGCAATAACTAATGGCCGGCAGAGCTAAACTTGTATTGTATATAAAATGAACTTACAAAATATACATTAATTTGAATGTAAATTTCAATTTATTAACCAAATAATTAAGAAAATTTGATAGGGAATTATCGAGTTTCTCAAATCAATCGATATTAACAGCTGAGCGTTAACAGTCATGTTAAACAGTGCTGCCAATAATCGATGATAAACTGGCGGTGGTTTGCCGATAGAATTGCTTGGCAGTTGATATTCCCCTGTCTACGTTAATTTCAAATAAGTAGTCAAATAACGTTTCACAACTAATATTTATTGTCTCTTAGCTATACCCATTCATTCAAAATATTTTGAATATTAAGCAAATAACAAATACGACTACCTATTTACTCATCAAACCAAGTTTGCTTCGGTTCATTATTAGCTTTATGTGTATGTCCATAGACAACCTTCCGAATAAAATGCTTTACCTGATAGATGTCTGTAAATAGGCCCGGTAGATTTGCGTTCTTACACTCCGGCCCGTAGGCCACAATGCCACACAGCTCATCGTCACCAGCCGTAACCGGACAGCCAAAGTCATAGACGCATTCATTGGCCTGGTTAAAAGCATGTGTGCAAGCAATGGTTTCGGCCAGACGCAAGTTCGTATACCGCTGCTCGCAGTCCATTTGATTCAATAGATTCACCTGCTGGGTGATCAGCCCGTGTCCGGTACCACACGCCACCACCGTCAACTTGCTATACTCCTGCACCGATCGGCTGCAGAGCTTGACAAATGTGTATCCATTGCCGGGAATCGGATCGATTAGCTTCACGACGGCAATGTCCATAAAATTGCTGGGCCATTGATATTGCCGGGGCACACTGATGCTCTCGACCAATGCGAACTGCTTGCCATACAGCAACTCCACACTCAGTTCGCTCAGTCGCGACTTGTACCTGTGCATGCAACTGGCGGACGTCAGCACATAGAGTTTACTGTAGTAGGCAGCGCCACAGGCGAACCGATTGCCAATCATGATGCGCAGCAGCCACTCGCCGACATATGCATTGCTGGTCAACTGATAGCCACCCGTATCCACCGTCCTCACCGGCGGCCTCACATGCACACTTGAGTCTCCGCTGGCCAGATCTGCCCACAGCTGGGATTGCAGGCAAAGCAGCACTACGAAATATTTGTACTTGCGATCCATTTGACGTTGCCAAACAACTAAATGTATTCGCTGTGAAGCAAATTGCAACGTGCTTCAAATTCAATTTAACGCCTCATTGCATAACTGTACAAAATTACTAATTACTAATTACTAATTACATATTTTTAATGTGTTAAATGCAGCAAAGAGCACAGAATTTTGATGTTATATACAAAAATTTGGATCATATTTTGTGCATACCTATACCAAAATTAATATTAATTAAGCAACGCCAAGGCCTTCGAATCATACAACATCTTTTCTTGATATGGTATATAATATTAAATAAATTATTGTTTGATATAACAAGGAAGATTATTATTGGCGCCATTTAGCTTACAATGTAATTGATAATAAATTAACTATGCAGTTTTGTTGGGATATTTTGGAAAACAAAATAGTTTTTTATACAAGGACTCAACTTTTGAACGGCTTGGCAACCATACGACTATAGTGTTCCCATCTGGCCAGCTTCTCCTCAAGAGTATAAAAATACTTTGGAGGTTGGGCTAATGCTTAAAAAACCGAAAGCTTTTCAACTTTTTGCAGCTTTTTCGAAAACAAAGTTTAGCCTTTCTGCTCAATTCCTCCACCTCAAAACTACTCAGGTGAAATGCGATATTTGCTCAAACTAAATATGAGTATAGTCATAAATATTTATTAGTAGTTGCACATTAAGTAGAATTCGTTCCAGTCCTTTTTCAATGACCTATTATAAATTGGATTCGGGCTCTTTAGTTTTGACATATGTATTCGACATTTTAGTTGGTGTATTAAAGAACTCTTAAGCCAGCGTTTAATGAGTTTGGTAATCTTTTCATGCGTGCTTTTCTTTTACGGCGTGTCAATATTCCACTTTTCATACCATCTTGAATTTTGGAGATGAAGTTTTTTAGCTTGTTGACACTCGTGTAAATGCCGGGAATTGTGGTATTCTTACAGGTGGAACCCACGGAGGCGACGGCAAAGAGTTCGTTCTTCCAGACAATCGGGGATCCACCGTCGTATAAGCATTTGAATGGATCCACGGGTAGTTTCACGCACATAACTGTATCCGAAATGAATCCCCTTTTAAATTTGGACTTGCACTCGTCCAACTCTATATGTTTCACTTCGATCTTTCTCGGCTCATCTGTAGCTGGCTGCACCTCGAGGCTGTTGAAGCCCCAGCCAAATGATACAAAGGGCATATCGCGTCTGGGCCACGTGTTGGTCAGTTTGATGAACTCCGTCAGGCTGCCCTTCAGGGGGATGTTCAGGCGGACCAGCGCCAAGTCGCGGATGGTGTTGAATGGCTTAAACTCATCTGGAGTGTAAACAGTTTCCACCAGCGAGAAGTTATACTCCTCATCATCCGTATTGGCAGTGGAGACGACGCTGGCCTCCTCCAGCTGGTAACGAAAGGGATGAATGCAATTGGCAGACGAGATCACCAATAGTGGTGATAAGTAAGAGCCACAACACGAGAGGGTATCTGCGCCACCACTCCGAATGCGCACCAGCCAGCCACCAAAATTATCTCCCGTATTGTAAGCCATCCCACCCCATTGGCGATTTGTAACCTTCGTTTTTCTATTGATGGAGTTCGGGTAAACTTTGCTCTCGATGCAGGAAAACCAGATAAGCAAAAATAGCAGCAATAACTGTTTCATTTCGTTAAATTACAATCGTCAACTGCATGGCAGTCGAACTTCCTCGATATCGTATAGGATTTGTGCTTTAGGTGGAACTGATTTAAATTACCTTCCATATTTTTCAGCTGATTTGTCTTGCTGATAGATTTTGGTATTTAAAAATATTATTTACTACCAAATCCCTAACTTATTTCTTTGAACTTCCGCTAACTTAATCTTTTTTATACCGTGAACCCATTAAAAATGGGTACAATGATTTTGTGCAAAAGTATGTAACAGGCATAAGAAAACATCTCCGACACCATTATTTTTTCCCAGAAAAGTCATTTCAAGGTAATTCTTAAGGCACTTTATAGTGCTTGGGCACTAAAGAAGCCAAATTTTTTGTAATTATTCGAAATTATGAAATCGAAAATACGTATTTGTGAATGTATCTTTCGATTTAGCATACATTTATGTGAAATCTAAAAATGTCATTACGATCGGGAAAATAAACAAAGAAGTTATTTAAGACTCAAAGTAAAGATTGCCTCCCAGTTTTTACATTTTTTACAGAACTAATCTTCAGTTGTAAGTCTCATTCAAAGTAACCAAAAGTATTTTTCTGTAACTGTAACTTATTGTAGTCGCACGCTATGAAAAATATTTACGGCATGCAAATCGAATTTTAAGCTTCTTAAGAAGAATTGAACTTCACGATATAAAAGGTAAATTAAATTTATGACAAATGGCAATGGAACTGCAAATTCCAAGATATGGTATAGGATTTGTACATCAGGTGAAGCTTTTTCATTGTGATTCCCTCTCAGTTTGCACCCATTTTCCGAGCTTTATTTTTGCGAAATCTGCAAATTATTATATTAATATTATTATTTTTCTTAAAAATTAGCATAGAGTCAATTAAACTTACGCACATACAACTTCTTCCTTTCACCAACAATTAAAAATTATATAAACTTATTTTTATTCGTTTTTTTTTTAATTTTATTACTAACTATTTATGGCCATTATTTAGTATTTTTAAGTGAATTTAATTTTATATTTACTGTTGCTGCATCTCTGATTTATTTTTATGCATATTAAGCCGTTTGACGTATGATGCATATAATTACGGCGCTAAAACCCGAAACACGATACCCGTAAACCCGTAAACGCGAAACCCGTAAGCGCGACGCATCTGAGATGACATCATAAGCGGGTATTGCGGCCCAGTTGCGTACTTGACGCGCTTAGCGGTACTTTCGCAGCGGCCACCCCAAAAATACCCAATAGCCGCCAGAAAATTGAGCCGCACCGCTCAGTTATTTTGGGAATTGCGCAATTTGGGTTTCAAGTGCAAAAACTGGACGCTGAACTCAGCAACAGCAACAGCAACAACAACAAGAAGAAGATCAGAAACACTTCCTGACAACTGGTCGTCCGCTATATGCTCCGCTTGGGCCGTAGGGCTTCGGGCTTGGAGCTGGTCTTCCGGCATGGCTGATGGCCAGCGGCGCACGTAAGCACCCAAACGGCACCCACTGGAGACACCACTCATTGGCTAATTGATATCCCAATCACGCACTACTTATTTAGCTCTACATTATCATCATAATCTCATCATGCCCCACAGGTGCGCGGCGTGGTTCGTACGCCCAGTTCTGGTTCCAGTTTGGACTCGTCGCCGCTTTAGTCACATACTCAGCATGAATTTGCCAAATTGTCGCCGTCGCCGTCGCGCCTGCGCCTGCTCCGAATGCCAAATGAGGATTGGAGCGCGTGCGCAGACCGCTTCTGACGTAGTTGCTCTGAGCTTAGCCTATTTGCCTATTTTGGCCAGAGACGGGCTATGTGCATAACGCTTGAAAGCCGTTTTGGTTTAATAGTGGACTAAGCATACTAGTATACTAAATAAATCCAAAGAAAAATAACAATTATAATAGAAAGAAGATAATAAAACAGAGATAATTATCATAATAATAATCTGGTACTATCCCATTATTAATATAAAGTATTCTTTTGATTTTGTGATACTAATACTTTAGGGATATAAAATATACACAATGCAAAAATCGAATAAATTTCGGATCTTATTTAGTTTTCTAATTTTTAATTTATTTTATTTAACATTTTTCTAAAAACGTGATTGCAATAAAAAGATAATTTCATTTATTTTAAAAAGTTTTGAATGTTTTTTGACTGTTGATTAATTTTATAAATAATTCAATATGCTAAAAAGTAATTTCTTATTAAATCATAAATATTACAAAATTGTGTCTACTTCCATTTCAAATCATAATTAAATTTATATTTAAATGGTTTGATAGATAAAGACACAAAATTTTGAATATGGATAACTAGATATCAGATAGTTACAAAATATTCCTAAACAATATAGTTTTTGGGACTTATGTACTGCGATATATATTATTTTTTCTCTACACTGCTTAATCTAAAAAATCTTAAACATACATTAGTGTAAGAAGTCTCGTTGGGTTAAGCTGTTATATTGCTTCAATTAATTAAAACATATCTAGTATACTAGATAAAAATAATAAAATAAATAGTAATTATTGTCTATTCACACCATTATTCATTAAATGTTCGCCTTTTTTCATCGCATTGGCCTTTCTAGGGTTTAAAATGTTTTATAAATTCACTGGGCATCTTGGCATACAAATCGCGTCTTAATTCGTACAAGTTGCGGTCATTGTTAACACAAATTTTCCATTGTTTCAATTGGCAACAACTTCCTTCTACAGTCATACATTGTTGATACAGAAAAAGTACACGCATTTCAAATGATTTCCATAGAAATGTTGTTTTACACTTTCTGTTTTTCCCAGAATTATATATACCTCTATTTGCGCCAACGCCCGCTCACAGGTAAAAGGTAATATATTTTGCTTATCTAGTGCATTGTTTGTTTTAGCTGGTATATATGCATTTGATATCCTTGCTGCACCTGCAACAGGCAAACATCCCCACCACCCCGCTGACATCAAACTGTCAGAGGTTCGTTCTTTTAATTAAAAAAAAGTTGTGCTCCTTATAAAAAGCGAGAGGTGCTGAGCTGTCTGGCGTAACCCGATATGGTTAATGATCTCTCGATGCACATCTGTTGCTCTCCGTCTCCGGTCTGCAAGGAGATGCAGCTCAAAGAGTAATTGATTCTTCCTGCCGTTTGTCAGGAAGCTGAAAAAAAAAACAACACAACACTTGTCAGACAGATCGGAAGCAGCGATAATATTTTCAGTTGGTCCGGACGCAGTGTCCAGTGATCAGTGTAATAATCTTCCTTTGATCTTGAGTTACTTTTTAGCACATTGAAACTGTCGAAGAGCGTATTCTTCTTTTTAGCTTTGGGTGTTCCGAATTCGTTGAATTGGCAGAGCAGCGTGAAGTTCAAAAGTTGCTCTTTGATCCTATTTCTTTGCATGCAGCTTCTTTTTTGTGAAACTTCCCTTTTTTCATAATTTCTCAGAGGTTAATAACTTGAATGGCTGCTGCGTAACCTGATATATCATATACGTCCACGTCTGAGAGGTGCTTGACCCAACTCGTCGAGTCTGACTTTTAATTATTGCTTTTATATTAAAACAAAGGCATCTTGAAATCGAAACCGTTGCAAGACTGCAAGAAGTGACCGCTAATCGCCGCTAAAGATGCTGCTAATAGGATCAATGTGACCTCTTCCTTCCTTTTTGGCTAATGCATTTTTAGTTTCAAATGCTAATGACCGCAATGAGCTGGAAACACAATATCAAATTATGCAATAAGAACTCCAGTTATAGCAACTGTATTTGCTAAACGAGGGAAGACATGTCTGATTTGGTTAAACAACGGTAACTAGCGCACGTCTGTGAGCTGTTCACACTACACACGCGTAAGCCGGCAAAATTGTTGCGGCTAACCACAAAAACGCATTTCCGACTTCGAACATGTTCGCAACGCTCAACGGACTTGTCCTAAAAGGACAAACATGTTCGACTGTTGTGTTGTGTTGTATTGTGTTTGACGGCACTCGATTTGGTTGCCTCTTGGCGGTAGTCTTTGGCCTTTTGGGAGCGCCACGTGTAGTAAATGATATATTGAGTTATGATGGTTGCGAAAGAGCTTTCCGTTCAAATTGTGCCGCTGCATAGGGGCTAATATATTGAGTTATGAATGAAGAGCTATGCATGATATGTAGCAGCAGGTGCTTGATTAAGGCTAGAAACTAGAATTGTATTTGGTTGAAATCTATAAGCATTTTTCGAAAACTATAATGTGTAATTGTAAGGCTAGTAATTAGAAATATTGTTGCAAAATACATATACATACGTAAACTTTAATATTTAAACTTTATTTTGTAGAAAAACTTTAGTAATATGGTATTTGCTCGTATATTCAATTTCTTGACTTTTTTGAAAAACTTTATTCAGATAACACCATGCAACTGCAAAATGTATCCCGAACATCTGCCATCAATTTCTTATGTAAAATCGGTTGCTAATTCTGGGGCCGTTTTTAGCTAAATGAAAAAAGCTAAATTTTTCTTAAAAACAGTATAAAACAACTTATAAGCCACCTATCTATTAATTTGTAATCGGCTTATTCGCTTAGGCGCTATTTAGGGTTAAAATGGAAATTTTGCATCAAAAATACTGATTTTACATAAGAAATTGATTGCAGATGTTCGGCATGTATACTTATTTTGAAAATTGTTTCATAGTGCAATCGGTTCAGTTTGACAAAGTTATAGCAGTGGAAAATTTGGATCCATGCCAAATACGATTTGGTTGGGTAGAATTTGAACATAAATATTGACAAAAATTTTGTTTGTTTATTTTACTCACTGTCCGATTGTCAAAATTTTTAGGGCATAATGTTCTCATTTATATAATTGAATTTACAAATTTGTAAGGACATAACATTTAAAATATATGTTTATCAATTTAAAGTAGTTTGGGAAAAGGTATCCAAAAGTTAAATTACATAATACCTTTTAAAAGGAACAGGAATATTTTGCGAAAGGTTCGAACAAAATAGCACATATAAACTAAAGTTTATTTCAATTCTGATTGTGACTAGAATTGTATATTAAAGAACTGTAGCTTCACAAAAAGTTAACAGAAAGCGAAAACTGCACAAGCTGAAATAAAGCCATGACAAGTTGAGCTACATTCACGTATTTTACAAACTTTTTTTTTGTCCAACTTGCTGCATAGAAAGTTGGCAACACTTTCACTGCAACGAACAACGGGAAGGGCAACAACTACAACAACAACAACATGCCAACAAGTGGTGCCGCCACAGAACTTACGTCATTTTAGCCGTGCCCCAAACCACAGTGACCGGCCGTTGCCATGTTAACCACACACAGGTTGTGTTTACCACCCCCCAAACCACCCAAACCGAAAAAATCTGCTCAGAGTTGCCAGCCTCACATGCAACTCGAACTTGTGCGCAGGAAGTCGAACGTTGAACGTTGCGCAAAAAAAAAAAAGATGAAAGCAAAACAGTTTCGCAACGAACGTAGCACGCAGCAGACGCAGCGGCAGGACCAGGTTGAGGTCCAGTTGCCAGTGTCCTGAGCCAGTTTCTCGTTCGGGTTCGCCGCTCGTTTCTGTTCGTTTCGCTTCGTGTCGTTGCACTCGTCGCAGTGTGTTCAGTTTTGAAGTTTGAATTCAGTCGCTGACGACTTGTTGTGTCATTTGCATATTATCGACATAAGCGACAAAAACTCTCCTCGGTTATCGCTTTATTTTCAATTTCCAATCCGAAAAAAAACATTAACCAAAAGCCTTATATAAAAACAAAATAAATCAAGGAATGCATACAATTTTAAGTGGCATTTTAAATGCATAATTAACACCACGTTTGGCAAATTATTAACAATTAATAAACTGTCGCGCAGTTGCATGAGTGAAATTTTAATTTTCAATTGACATTTTGTGTTTGCCGCAAATTGCTAACTGAGTGAGTTTGAATTTCAATTATAATTAAATTAAATTTAAGTTTAGTTGCAAAAACATTCGGCTTAATTAAAGTTTTCTTCAAACCCTTTTCGTAGTAAAAAAGTTATAGTTTTCGTGATCAACAAAACTTTTGTTGGTAGTTGTGGTAAAAGGCCATTATATAAATTTGCTCTTAGTGTCATGTTAATTTAAACAAACACTGATCGCAAACCCATGATCTGATATACAAACATTTAGAAAATTGTGATCAAAGATATTTTGGAGTTTTTAGCTAAGATATAAGCCTCAAATATTTGAATAATTAATTGCAGGTGATTTGAAATTAAGCAAGAAAATAATTTTTAAATTCATTAATACTATTAAAAGTATAAAACTACTTATATTTTAAAATTATTTCTGAATGTTTCCTTAATATTAGTTTTTGGAATAAAACTCATTGATGCAAATATTGAAACCAAGAATTTTTAATTTTCATTTAACAAAATTAAGTCATTTTTTTAAATGTAAATTAGTATGATACATAAATATACCTAAATAAATAGAAAAAAATGTTTATTAAATGAAAAAAGAAATGTTTTTATCTCTTTAGATGGGAGCAAAGTTTTTAATGAGCCTGTAACGAATCTTATGATGAATATACAATTTCTAACGTTTACAAATTAAAAACTATAATTGAAAAACTTAAGAAAATCTTTTAAAAATAAAGTGGCAAATAACTTTTATATCAGTACAAAAGTTACCTGACTCTAATTACCGCAAGCCAAGTCAAGTGAAATAGAAAGCTCTTGAATATTACGTTAAGATTGGAGAACTACCTTAGATCCAGATGGCTGTTGATTTGATTGGCGCTGCAGAGGTGGGAGGATTGCGAGTGGTCATGCAATTTTAATATAACTTTCTCCAGGCAATATATATAAATATACTTGTATGTTAATCTGTGTGTGTGTGTGTGTGTGCGTGTGGCAAAGCCAAGCATTAACATGATATGCGCAGGCAGGGAACTAAAACTAAAAATAAAGACAATGCAATTTTATTGCGCAATTTCGCAGCGGCAACGTCTTGCAAAATGATTTCGTTGGATTGCGAGGGGAGTGGCAGTGGTGGGGGGAGTGGGTGGACAATGACAGGCAATGTGTAGGCAATTGCCAATGAGACGTGTTGGTCCCGCTGCTTAATGTTGCCTTTTAGCGCTGTTTTATATTGGTTTGCTTACATTCAATTAGGCGAACGCACGAGCGCACCAAACCCACCACAGGACAAGCCAGTGAAAGGATAACACAAAAAAGGACAAATGCCCAAGTTCACAACAGTTGCTGCCACTTTGCTACTTCTCTGTCTGTTTGTGGGTGTGTGTGTGCGAGTATGTGAGTGTGTTTGACAGGGTGGTCAGAGTCCTGCCACAATGTGTGTTTAATTGTATATTACACATACGCCACATTTGACGCATCCTGCGCCCCAGTGGCGGCGCTTGTTGTGCTCTCTGGCGTGTATATTTTAATTAGCACATGTGACAATACATATATCCACATGTATGTATGTATGCCGGTTGTAAATTGTTATTGTGTGTGTTTACTTTACCATTTGTATTCGCTGTTTTTATGGCTTTCGAAATTTGTCCAAAATTTGCTGTGCTATTCCGTGTTTTTTTTTTTTTTTTTTATTGCCTGCGACTATAATTGCGCCTGTTTAATGAATTCCAATGGCCACATTATAAATGATAAATTGCTTTACGACCAGCCGGGGTGCTAAATGTATGATCAAGCAAATGGAACTTACAATTTGTTTTATGACTGCAGCATTTAAAAGGCCAAATGTGCATTTATTAATATGCATTCAGCTAAACATTTCACCTCTCTGTACTATCATTAGTATTTAATATAAGTGCATTTGTGTAAGTTACACATGCTATCTAGTTGTTGCTTGGAAAAACTCAGAAAAGTAAAAGTCATTGGTTAGCGAATTGTGTTTGCATAAAATTACAAATATTTTATTAAAAATAGAGTTAAAAGCCAATAATAATCTTCTGGGCAATTTTTCAAACTTAATCAAAACTAATTAGTCTTAATTAGTAGTCGTAATTAACGCAATTAAAATCTGTAATTTAAATTAACAACATTATTGTAAGTTTGAATAAACTTCATGCTGTTGCTGATTGATTTGCAAAAATTGCTAAACATAGTTTATTGGAAATAAATTTAACCAAAAAAAAAATGTTATAGTATAAAATTAATAGTGGAATCATTTAATAATTATTATATTAATTGTATTTTATTGTTGCTATTTTTAATAATAATAACAAAGCTCCGCAATTTATTTACAAGCTTTCAGCTAATTAATTTGGTTTGTAGTTGTTTCTATTAGTGGATCAACGAGATACAAATATATCCAATTATTCATTTATAATACTATATATGCTGGCATTTCATTGACATTTCTGGTTCAATGAACCTGCGGCTTTGATTTTCCAAGACAAGCCGCAAAAGGACTACTTGTTGTTGTTCAATGACAGGTTGTAAAAACCTCAAAGCACCCACGTCCTTTTAGATTATGTTATGCTCGTTTGGCGTACAATAATTACGAGTTCCTTGCGGCACTTTTTCTTGACCTATGCGCGTCATTTAAGATATAAAATGAGACAAAAATATAAATGGAAGAAAGCCAAAAAAATGCGCATACCTGTATAGTAAAGAAAAGGAAGAAAATAAGTTGGGAGTCCGTTGCAAGCTTTTACAGCGATTTTCACGCTTGCATGGCTTTTCACGCTGGTTGCTCCAAATATATATATATATATATATGTACACATATATTTTATTTGTTTTTAGTATATTTTTGGAACCTTCGAGCGCGGTAGCTCCCTTTCTGTTTGAGAGCTTTGTCTCTTTGAGTGTCTACAAAGTCAGAATCATCATGAAATATTTAACAACCTGAATGCACTCACACATTTATGAAAGTGTAAATATTTAATGATGAATGCCGTTTGCTCCACCTGGCCAGCCAGCCAACCAGATTTCAGTCAGTTAGTAGGTGCTTCCTAGACCATAGACGGAAAATTAGTAAAGTTGGAGGCTTGTGTGCTTTGGTCTACCTCACTTTTAATGGCCACAGCAGCGGTTTACATGTTGTTACATGCGGCGTATACGTAATGCTTTGTGTTTTCCTTTCATGCATCGCAAATGATTGTACATTATTAATCGAATGTGCTTTTGGTGGTAAACAGGGTCTTGTACATATACGGCAGAAAGGTTAAGAGTACGGGTTTGTGGCTTAATCAAGGAAAATCTATAATTTGAAAATTGTATTTACTGGTAGACCGTTAAGAAACAAATATAGTTCATATATTTGAGAAATATCCTTATTTATAAGTTTTTAGACCATATATTTTAGGCACTATAACTATTGATATCACTGTGTTTGCCACTTCAATAGTTAAATGTTAAATGTGAGACTATGTAAAATCCGACGGTCATACCTCTAAAAATACGTGTTTTATGATTTCTGAGAGATTGGGTTGAGGTATCCAAAATGTAAAATATATTTTTAACTTCTGCTATAGAAAAATATACATACCAAATTTAAAGCCTCTACCTTTAATGAATTTCAAATTATGCCCAAAAAATACTGGTCTGGAATCGAAATTAATCGATAACTTTTGAACGGGGCGAGTATCGAAAAAAACTTCAAGAACTTATATATCAAATATAAAGTCTCTAACTTTTGTAGTCTCTTTCCCATTTTTAATGGGTTCAGGGTATACAAATTGTAATAAGCATGTCTACATTTTTGGATAGTTATTGACTTTGTATATGCGACAAAAACTATATTTATCAGGAACTTATTAGCTAGCTCTCGTATGTGAAGCTTTCATACCTTATTGTCCAACAGCAGCTGCTTAAGTCGCCCAACACCTGTTGACCTTTCGCAGCGCAACCTTCGGGAACACAATTTATCACAGTCTAAACCAAAAATACTTCAACTTCTATATATATTTAATAATTAATAAAAATTATGCGCCGAGCGTTCGCCGAGCACTCATAATTAAATTCATGATAAATTCAAGTTGACATGGCGTGAAGGAGTTTCGCCTAAAGGACAACGTCGCGACTGTTAATCAACTCACGCAGCTGCAAGAAAGAGACAAGTGAAAAGTCAGCACAAGACAAGCGCGAGTAATGAAAGCCATTAAAAATGGCGGCGGTTAACTCGGGAAAATCGATACGGCGAAGAAAACGTATGCGCCAGCGAAAGACGTGAAAAGTAAAAGCTGATAAAAATGCAGCACACGCTGGCACACAAACAATATGTGTGTGACCTGGACATGCCGCAGAGTCAGTTATTTTTCATAGTTAACACACAAGCACAGAGAGACATGCGGAAAATGCCTGGAAAAGCGAGGCATGTCAGCAAGGCGGGAAAGAGCAGGTTTTTAAAAGTTCGTATATATGTACCTTGATACAGTCAAACTAAATTGAGTGATATTAACTCCATTAATTTCAATGATTTCAACCGTCGAATTTTTAAATGCAAATTTTTATTGAATTTCAGTATCGAATTAAATTGAATTTTTCCGAATTTTGGTAGTTCGATTAAGACATATTGGAAATCAAATAAGTTTCCATACAGTAATCGTGTTTTTGAAGTTCCACTGTACCTATATGTATGCTTGCTTAGTCACTTGTCCAGGCTACGCCCCAATATGATGCACTGTGTTGCATGCACCGCTGCTTTGCTGTTTCCATGGGGCACATTGTCACCGCCGTCTAAGGGAAAATAATTGTCCCACCCAAAGGCAACCAACAAGCTAACAATCATATCCATTTCGTTGCTTCGACACACTTTTGCAGGTGGGTCGAAGGAGCAGTGTTGTTAATAAGAAATTTCTGGAAATTGTTCATGGCTTTATAAGCTATGCAAGTTAAGCAATTAGATATGAATAAAGACCGAAGCAGTAAATGTTTTCACTGTTTGAAATGTTCTTGGAACCTGAATAATTGAAGTAATTATTACATTATTTGATTTAATATTTAATACGAATTGTTTTATGATAATTTGAGCAGATTTTTAGTTTTGGCTGCCTTTTATTCAATGCACTAACAGACAATTAAATTAAATTGATGATATGTTAAATTTAATGACATATGCAAAGATAAAACATATTCAATGTGGTAAACTTTTTAAGAAAAGCGTTAATGATGCCGAAATTTAATTTTCAAGCCATCGTTCTTCGAATTTACTGAATTGAAAAAAAATTATATAGTTTATAGATAGAATCCATCGAGTATTTAAGCTTATATTTTGCACACATATTTGAATTCAGAAATGATAAAAAACAGATAAAAGCAAGTTTAGCAAAAATGCTTAAAATATAATAATCTTTTGAAGCAGACATAACAATCGACATAATGGAGATTTATATAAGAGAAAGTAATAAAATTGGAGCAGCTGGGCCTTTGTAGTATGAAATGATTTGAAAAGGCGCCTTTATTGTACCGGCTAAAGGTCAGGCTAATCAATCGACAAACGGCTGGCTGACAATACCTTTGACATGACCCTGGCACAACGTTGCGTATGCGCATTTTTTTTATTATAAAACATCGTGCGACGTCTCAGCTGGCAGCAAATTGTTGTGTAATTGACCAAGGCACACCCATTGCTGACCCTCTGTGAACAACGTCTGCGAGTTGACAAGTTGTTCAACACTGAAAGTGCTAGGCTAAAGTGAATTAAAAATGCATTCGACAAAAGCATATGTATTTATAGAGTGTATAGAAAGTAAACCGCTCCCTGTGCGTAAATATGATTATCAGGGGACAAACTATGCAATGCAAAAAAAAAAAAACAATATATTTTGATTTAGATAGTTGATGGGAGGCAGCATTGCTTTGTCTGCCGTTGACAGGACACCCCATGGTGCGGACAAGGCGACTCTAATTGGCAACAATTCTCCTCCTGCTTCACATGCTGCGCTGTGCAGCATTCTGTGCAGCGTTGATCAACATCATCATTGAATTGCCCACTGACGGACCCAGTATCGGTATTTCAATGCCGTGCACGTAGACTACTAATGAAGTTAAGCAAATTATTTTATGGTCTCGACAACAGGAAATGGAAAATTTCAACAACAGAGCTCCGCCTACACTCAAAGCCAAGAATTCCGCTGCAATTTGATGCTGTTGCCAACTGGCCGCAGTGTTAAGCTTCAATTTCAATCCAATTGAAATATCTCACTGGCAACTGTCTATCGTACGTGATATTGTCGTTGTCTTCAGTTTTGCATCCCTGCACCCATTTTCAGAAATTCTTGAAATAGTTATTACCAGTCTATGCTCGTTTCCTTCCTTTTTTTTTGAGTAGATCTCAGAGTTTATAAGATTATCATATGACGATCATATTGAGTTTTTTTTTCCATTTCTAGCCGCATTTAAACATTTTCTGATAACCTGTCCGGAATTGATAGATTTATACAATCTTAGCTTCGATTTTTAATACTAATTTAGTTTTTGGTATATTGATATTATATTTGTGCATTGTTTTGTATTTATGTAACCAACTCTGAAACGTATTTCATGCGATACGTTTTCAAAATTTTGTTTACCTGGCCCTTATTTTCATATACTTTAATTATTATATTATATTGCTAAATGGTAAAAAGGATATCTAAAAAAAACCTATTGTATTATTTTTAGGAATAACAAAAGAAGGCAATAAACAAATGTTAAAATGTATACGAATTTTAAACGATAAATAAGCAAAGTTTTAAATTCATAAGATATAGTTATAGTTATAGTTATAGGCAAGTCGAATGCAATTTCTGCAAACCATAAATGCTATGATCCAGCGTAACTCGCAGTCGATTACTCTAACCTCGAGCACTCTTACTTGTTCGATTTGCGTGTATGTGTGTGCTTGTTTGTGTGAGTACTTGCGTGGACAGGCGAATGTCCTGGGCAGCGTCAAGTTCATTTGGTTGTGTTGTTCTTGAACTGTGTGGCAAATAATACACTTTCTCCCCTTTTATTTACTTATTATTTTTTACGTATTTTGTTGTTGTTGTTGCTGTTGCTCCTCTCACTTTCAAGGTTCAGTGACATTCGCCGAGCGCTCAATTTGATTAAGTGCGGAGCGCACTGTGAGTGGGCTTCGCTCAAGGCGAGTGTGGGAGCTTGTGGTGTGGATTGGGTGGAAAGCGATGACTAGAATGGCGTCTAAATGCAATTATCTGCAAGCTTGCAAACTTGCAGGCGACGCTCCCGACGCGTGCTCAATGCCAAGCAAAATTGCATTTCTTCTACTTGTTGTCTTTTTGTTGTTTACTTCTGTTGAGGTTGCATGCGCCATGTTAATGGCCTGTATTTCAATTGGCAACTGTTGTTTGCTTCTGGCGCGTGTGTCTGCCAGCATGCCCCCATCCCTACCTCTACCTAAAGTCCAGCACACAAACTCTTTAAGTTTGCTTGCTGTCTGCTCATTTTCCATAGCATACATTTCAGCGAAGGTGAAATATTTGCACAAGTGCCTGTTTGCCATTCTCTGCACTTGCTCTTGCTCTCGCTGTTTCTCGTTCTTGCTTATTTGTTTATTGTTTAAATAAACTGCCACTAAAACAAAATATGCTACTGTCACACTCAAGCCAAATGCCTTTGTCCCTCTGCGCAGATAACAACGGATGAGCAACAACATGAAGAGCAACCACAACAACTGCGTCGAGGGACAGCACAGAAGCAAAACCCTGAAGGCTTTCTTTTTTGTTTGTGTTGGGGTTGCCCACTGCCAGTAAGACTGGATTGGCTGGGGCTACAGTGGAGCCCAGCATTACAGCACTACAGCACACTCTTTGCCGGTGGCAACTATTTTTTGGCGCGTTTGTGGCACGCGTGTTAGTGATGACAGGTGCTTAAGGGACTTTGTAAATAAAAGCTATAAATAGCTTTCATTTATTCAAATTAAAGCCGGTTCCAGACGGACATCATAATTGTCCGTCAACACTCAGCCAAAACCCAATATGGTTAAGACTAATCTTTTTTTCGGTGCCTGGTTAAAACTTTTTCTATGTTACTATGTCTAGTTTGGCGGTTTTGTTTAGAGCTTTAATTTTTCATTTACATAATTTTCCATAACTTTTATAATCCGATTTGGGAAATCCGTAAACTCGACTGACAGTATTTAAGCTATAAACTTTAATAATCGTTGTTAATAACTTTAATAAATGATACATTTCTTGAGGCCAAATTTATAAATATATATTCACTTTTTTCCAACTTTTATGCTATTTTAAAGGATAAACTTTTTTTATTAAAACCCTTTTTCAAATGGATCATAATGTAAATAAATATAAATATAATAAATTATTTTATATTCATTTATTTATTATATATAATGTTTCAGAAAATGCTGTGAAAATCTCTAATAAATGGCCATAAAAATGCTTAATTAACAACACTAACACTTTCAGGCACTAGATAAACACAAACACTAGGCAAAACAATTACACACACAAACACTCAAGCACACACACACACACACAACCTGTGGGCAAGCACAAGTGTAGAAAACACAAAGCTCACTTGATGTATATTATATATATATATATATGTATATATTTTTGTTTTATTGCCACGCATAATTGCTTAAATAAAATACTTGACATGCCTTGGGCAAAGCGTATTGTCTAAGTGGGCGTGGCAGCTGAAGTGTGCTTGTGAGCATAGTGACATTCAAATTAAGGCAGGGAACATTTGACTCTGGCATTTGATTCGTATGCGAACAAAATGTCCCAAATTATGCAACACAAAATTATGAAGCCAGAACAGGACGAGCCTCCTGCGGCTGGCAGGCACACTCTGTTGCTGCCTTGTTGGTTCCAAATTTGACTTATTTGTGGTTATTTTTATAATTTGTGTTATTTTCTTTTGGTATTTTGTCAAGCATTTTGCTCTTGCTTCCGTAGTTGGCTGCTATGCTATATACCCCTGGCCTTAACTCGGTCAATGTTGCAGCTTGACTTTGGCTCGAAACTCAAAAGTCAGTCAACAAAATGTTTGCATGACTTCGGGCATTATTATAATATTTCTGCACTTGCAGAAGGGTATTTTAATTTCGTTGGAAAATGTGTCACGGATTTGAGGAGACGTTTTGAAAATTATAAATTATATGCAGCAGTTAATTTAAAAAAATTACAGCATTTTCTGCTCAATGTATAAAAATCGGATTACTATATTGTTGAATTGAAGTCGAAGAATACATTAAAAAATTGTTGCTTATTAAATGAAATATATGCAAAGTTAGCTTACTTTCGCTCTCAACAAGATGAAAGGACTTGGCCTGATATAATTTTTTTAGCAAGGGTATTTAAATTTGGCCAGGGCAAAGTAGCTTTTTATATCTTGCCTTTTCATTCTTGTTGTTCATTTTTCAACTTTACGTTTGGGGATTTGATTTTTGCTTGGATTCCAGAAAATAATGAAATTCAGTCAGCTGCAGCTCTGGACACTGTGTGTGAATTATTCACAGCAAAGAGCAGAGAAAGAGAAAACACAAAACAAAATTATAATCAAATTTTGTGGTATTTACTTTTCATTCATTTATTGCCCAGAAGCGCTTAGACACGTGGCTGAATGAAATTTCGTGTGGGTGCTAAATCAGCATTGTTTTTGTCATCCTTATATCAAAAGATTTACGGGTGACCTTTATGTACATATGCATATCATACTTACTTACGTATTGCGTAGGCATTTAGTCAGTTAATAAATTTAGGTGAGTTCAATTAGCTCATGTTTCGTAATGATATGACAGTCATATTCCTCAGGGTCACTTCAAGTGTGCTTAACAGCTAATCCGTAATGTAAATTAATGTAAGAGCAGTTTTCGTAATTTTAGATTTAAATATTTTAATTGATATAATTTTTTAAATACTATAATTAACAATATTATTGCACATTCTCAATATTTAAACACTTGGTATTTTCACATAACTTTAAGTTTATTTATATACTTACGTGTTTCCATACTTGTTTAGATACAAGAAATTACATTGAATTTGATACGTAAACTGTTTGGGCAAATTGTTGACTTTGTATTTGAGGCACTTTTACAACGTTTAGCTCAGCCCTGATGCCCTCCAGCTTGTCCAGTTGTAGAAGAGCAATCAAAAATACTTGCATATGATAAACAATAAAATGTTATTTGTGATTTTGTTCTTTGGGAAAACTTTGCCTAAAAGGCAATGTTTCTGAAAGATATTCCCTTTGTAGTAATTTCTTGTTGCTCCAGGCACTTGATATGCAAATTGTTGCCTGTCATGAAAATATGCACATTAATTTTCCGGGCTTTTTATTTGCGAAAACTTTTTTGTATTTTTTATTTATGTACAGTATACGTCAGCTAAGCGTGTTTGTCGCCGGCTCACGTGTAAAACGTTACACGAAACGTGCGACAATGAAAAAAAATTGAAAATAAAATTGTGGAAAATTGTAAAGAGGAGGACGCACGTGAGCCGGGGTTAAAAACGCGGCAGTTGCAAGTGGGCGGCCAGAGGCGTGGTATTTGCCACTTGTTAGAGACTGCATAATCATATGTAAATGTTTATATGATAAAACAAATAATGTGATGCTACCGTCTGTCAGCCACAGGAAATGTTGTTCAAGTGTTGTGTTTGCATTGCGCTTGCGGCATCTTTTGCGTATCCTGTTAATCAGCTTTGGCAACAGTCCTTCCGCTTGGCATTGACAGGCAACTTGCTGAGAGAGGGTGGGTATATTCTTAAAAAAAAGCAAAATAAACAAATGCAGTGCATAAAAAATAATGACAGCACACCTGTCACCTGTCACCTGTCTGGCAAACTTAGCAACGCTTAGCGCTCATATTAATGGATGCTCAAGTCTTACAGGTGCAGGCACATCAATTCCACATAATAAACATGTTACACAGCCGCATTTTGTAAGCTTCACCCAGATGTCTAGACAGCCCCCGCGTCAAGATTAACAAGTATAAAGCGTTGCTGAAGGTAATCGAAAACCATGTCGTGAGAAATTGTCGGAAAGATGCAACAATATCTAAGTGGCAGGTTAATTGGCTTAGCTGCGGCAGACAATCTTCAGTGCTTATGTCATTGACAAAGCACAGCAGGAATCTGTTTCGCATGGAACAGTCAGCTATTAATATGAATGCTTCATTATAAAGTACATATATCCAATATTTGTTTTTCTATTATTTTCTTGCCTGACTGTTTGCATGGCTACTATTTCAGCAAGCACTGTTTTTCCATTTTGGAATATTTCCTGCATTTTGTACACCTGATTTTTTGATGTGCTCCAGCATACCTTGTGTTCATCGCATTCATCACTCTTCTCGCACATCCTACCTGTCATAGCTGTCCTCATCAAACTGATATACCATGACCCGTGTCAGTTTTATGCATCCTTATGTGGTATTTAAACCTGATCCTATAACTGAACATTTTCTCGTGACACGTGTTGCTTTTAACTACGCTCATGTCCTTAGTTGCGCAGCGGCTGCTCGCCCTACGATAAATGCTCGTAACGACATTCCATTTTCCACTAAATTAACAAAAACTTTTCTGATATTCGCATTTGCTGTCAAGTGGCCGGCAAACATTTTTCCCAGTACTCGTTGTTGCTTTCTGACTCAAATTATAAAAATGGCATAAAAGCTGACAACAGCAAGCTATCAGCTTCTCTGCTGCTGTTGCACAATCTCGCAGGAGTCACAAAGAACCGTGCGTTAAAAAGTTTTGTGGTTGTGTACAGGAACCGGAAAGTGCAACACTGCGTATGAGTGACATATAAAACTTTAATGTATACTTTTATGGTGTGTATTTTTTTCATTCCCTTTTTTTTCAGTTTTCACGAGGCGAGTGAAATTGTGTAAGTGTGTGTGTAAGTAAAAGGGCGTGAGCATGTCAATGGGTTTTTTTTGTTGGTGCCGTGCTCATAAATTACGCAACCGACACAAACCCTGTCATTTAGGATATGCTGTAAACAAAGGCATAAACTGACATGTCCTAACTCTCGCTCTGTGTGTGTGTGTGTGTGTGTGAGGTTGGGTTTTGTGGTATCTCGGTTTTAACTGAGTGCGAAAGCGTCAGCCCGGTTGTTGCTTCAAAGCAGCTAGGCTAATTGCGTTCATTTGCGATGCGGCAACGTGACCGGAAATGTGACTTCCATACTATGGCATTAAGGCCATTTAAATCGCATTGATGCAATTTCGCCATTTGCAATCGCTTGTGCGTTAAACAAGTCGTCCTGTGACTTTTCCAGTCTCCTTGTGCAAGTGCAATCGAAAGAAGAATCTCAAGCCGGAAATCCTTGCGCACTTTCAAGTGCATTTCCGCTATAGCAGCAACTTCTAAGAAACAACAAGAGTGCTCAAATCGCGAAGGAGTCCGACTATGAGCTACCCTATTCCCAAATCATTTTACTATTTTTTTGTTGCCAAGGGAAGCTTATTTATTTTTTGGAAAGCGAATTTTAAAAACTCAAGCTTATATCTTTCATAAACCAGAATATTCCTAATAATTCTAAATGTCAAGATAGACATTTTAAACTTTTCCCAATTTTAAAAATCATTTTTATTAAGGTTTTAATTTGAATTTTTGGGGAAAAAATACAGTTTGATTGAGAGCAAGTTTATTTATTACCAAGAAATAATTTTAGAATATTTAGAAATTATTTCCAAACTAAAATATATAATATAAAAAATTTTAATGAGCTTTTTTGAAACCTGCAATAGGTAATACGTGTTCAAGATACCCTATTTAGGAATTTGAGTAAGTACAGGGTATAAATTGCAACAAGAACTAAGCAAACGATTGCGAAAAAGGAAGGCAGGCAGAATGTGCACACTTAGCGCTGGCGGGCGCCATTTTGTAGCAGCTGTTGCAATCACGAAAAAAATAAAACTGTCATCCCAAATAGTGCTACGTGGCGCAAATGTGAACGAGGTGTTGTTGTCGTTGTTGTTGCTTTTGTTGCTGTTGCTGTTGCAGCTGCCATGGATTCAATGAATTGCCAAAGTGCAGGCGCGTGTGGCACTCGAATATACGCTAAGCATTTGCGAATAAAACGTTTATTCTTGGCCCACACATACTGTAGCAATTAGAGAGAGGACTCTTCTACAGCTGACAGTTGCAGTCAAGTAACGAATATATATATATATATGGTACTTTAATTAACTGTAAGATTGACATCTTAGCTGTGTACGTTTTGACTGTAAAGTCTTTGAAATGCCTAAAAAGTTTAAACCACGAACCTTTTCTGTTGCTGACAGACTCAGAAAGTTATTTTTTATAATGCAGGTATAGTTACCATGATATTAATCAATCTGAAATTATTTATTTTTGCTTATTTTTTTGACTTGCTAAAAAAATGTAAAAATAAATTTAATATAAAATATTTGTAATTGTCAGATTACATAGAAAATCAGAGACTTCAACATATGTTCCGGAAAATCCATCAGTTAAGATCAATACTTTCAATATTTGCTCTCATTCAGCTGCTGCTCATTAATAACAATAAAGCGCATCAAATGTGTTGGAAAATATTTTCAAAATGCTGCTGAACGAACATTCAAGATGGACAGTGTTCTACAGTTTTCTAAAGCTGCACTAATCAATTTTGCGCATGATTGATGCCCAATTGTGCTGCATTCTTTGTTTGAGTCGAGATAAAACATTTGTCATTCACATTCGAGCTGTCGAGCATTTTTGCAACTTTGTTTCAGTTGAGTGCGTTGCCAATGGCTGAGTTGAGAGCTGAAAGTCTAATCGCATCATTGATGGGGCTACTCGCATCCTTTAGCCCCTTTCAGCTATTGTTGGCTAGACTTGATTGGCTTTATGCTGGCTTTGAGCTGAACAGTTTTAAATGAAAATTGTTTGCAGCACTTTTTTTGTTGCACGTCGTCGCTTATAGTATAAAAAACGCCATCAGCCATCCTTTTGTCAATTGACTTTGAGCAGTTAAGGCAATCAAACGTGAATAACCACACGCTGTCCAGACACCTGCTGTCAGCTGGAAATTTAATATTGCGATGGCGCCCATTTCAATTTTCAAATGTCTCCCGAAATCCATTCAATTGCCAGTGTTGTGGTTGCCTTGAAAAATGTGCACCGTTTAAGTATAAATAAAACTTTGTTGTTTTTTCTCGCTTTTATGACTTGTTTTGTTTTTCTTCTGTTTTGTCTTATATGCATGCAAAATAAAGCCAACAACACCAAATGGCTCAGGGTGAAGACAAAACACTTTGCATTCAAATACAAGTGGCAAATCTGGGAGCTGTGTGTGCAGCAGTGCGTATGCGTAATATGCATGGTCGCTCGGGTTATCAATCATTTGGAAAAATCATTTCATGCACAACAAAGCAACAGTTATTGTGCAGCTCGCCATGTGTGGTTCAAAATTGATTTAAGTAATTAAAAAATATATAAATATATTGGTATATATATATAAATACATTTTTATATTTATAAATATTTAAATATAAAGTAAATCACATTAAGTCTGTGCTATGCCCTGTAACCAAAGCTTAAAGAGTTTAACTGGTTACTGGGGAAAATATTATTGCTATTTATAGAAACTTAATCGTATTTAGTGTATTAAATTAAAAGTAAACAAAATATTTTATAATTATGCCCTGTAAAATGATAAACTAGTCAAACAGCTATGTATTTGTCTACTACTTTTGACTACCCTACCTAAACTTATGATGAACTTAAAGAAAATTTAAATTTTCATCAAAATTGTATGCACATTTAGACAATAGTTTTATCGTTAAATATCCTTTAACCACAGAATGAAAGAAAGAATGATTAACCATTAACTAAAAAGCAAATATTATTAATTCTATTTACAGAATTCGTAACATGCTAAATTTTACTGGGTATACGCACAATGGGGCAGCAGTGGCTTTAGCCTTATCATGCTCCCCTTTGACTACCATATAAAATATAAAAGCCAGAAACAACTTCATATTTTGTGCACGCGTCGTGTTCGCTGCTCTCGAATGTGTTTGCACATTTAATTGACATGTTTTATTTTTAGCTACAAATTAAACAATGCAAACGCCACTGTAGTAAAGCATACAACAACATCGAAATGCAACAACAAGCAAAATAACAACAATGACAGTAGAAAATTTGAGCAATATGCGTAAAAATTGCCATGCATGAGTATGTTAAAATGCTGGGTAAACAGTTTTATGGGCGCTGGCTGTTTTCTTTGCTTTTATGAATATTTATCGCACAAATTGATTAAATGAATAGCAACAACATGGGCCGGCACCCGCAATCACATGCCAGCTTACATAAAACTGGGCCTATATAATTATTTTATGTGTGAAACTCGACGCGTGGCTCAAAGTGGATCTTTAGGGGACTAGGCTGAAAGCTATTGACTCTCGCTGTCGACTGGGCCAATAGCCCAATAGCCGATTTCACCTTGAACAATGCGAGGTGTGAAGTGCTGAAAAAAAGATACTTGATACAAATACCTTTTGTGCGGACTGTACCACATTTATACAATTTACACAAATGAGAGAACTTGTATTTGCTGCTCTGTATCAGATAATTAGCAGGCCACATATACAGATATAAAGATACTTGAAGAGCCTGCCAAGCTCATCAAATGAAATATCAAATATCAGTAATTAGATTCATAAATAAAATTATTCAATCAATGTTTTTTACATATATAATTGTTCATTGTATGTTTATAGATATACAATTAAATATAAGTGTTGTGTAACTATTAAATATACATTTTTAAAAAGCTCATAGGGACAAACGGGATATCATTCATTTTATTATACACTTCTTAAGCAGCTTTAATTATAAAATGATTTAAGATCTTTAAAATCACATTAAACCTATGTGTTTTTAGTGTTAGTGCAAATTAATCAGGTAGAGTAGATACAATATATTTAGGTCACTTATAGCTCAAGGCACTTACGCAATTTTCCACTAGCACCAACTGATTTTCATTTTCATGTGATTCATCATTCAATATTGGAGGTCTAGTTCGAATCAATGCCACTGGAGCAGGATCAACAAATTGTAGAGTCCTTCAGCTCATTTCTATTTGTTGCCTATGGATAAACAAGATGATGTTAAGTATAAACGATCAGTGACCCATACGTTTTGTGTGTGCCTACTATCTGTGAGACGCCAGATGTGTGTTGTTGGCTGTTGTTTCGCCAACTCAGCTACTTGGCACCCATTTGCACCTTGAACTCAGTTTTGACCAGCCATCAGCTTGTCAATGCACTGACAATTGAAGAAAAACACAACCGACACTTGTGCGCCCTTCAACCCAAATACATATCCAGAAGCCAATGCACGACCCGCTGAGGGACGGTGCGGAACTCAGTGGCGGAAGGGGCGGGGTTTAAATGCAATTCTTGGCCGCAAGAATGAGTTTCGAATATGGTTGCAAATAACGCACACACATTAAATTTATCGCATTATTAAGTATTAATTATATTTACATATTATTTATTTGCACGAGTTTAATGAACTGCGCCAATGCAAACAAGTATACGTGTCTACCAGCCCCCCCCTCGCCAACCCGCGGCCACCAGAATACCAGCAGGCAAATAGTCAAAAAGCGTATCGCCTATTTTGCACCCACTGTTGCACTGCAGCTACTCGTGCTTAAATCTTTCGGTCTTCGTGCATGTAAATATAATAAAACTGGGCACACCGTTAATGCAATTTTCCGGCCAAACTTAATGAAAATGAAATTCAATAGTAAATAACTGAATTGCGATTCAACTCGGCGTGCAAATTGCCAGAACGTGAGTCTCTCAACTGTGTGTTTATGCTGTCGCTGTAAGACCTTTAACGTCAAGCAATTGTTTTTTAATACAGTTTGGGATGTAAAGTACATATATCAAAAAAAAGGAGCCAGTATATATATAAATAAAAATGTGAATATATTTATTTGATTTTAAAAATGAATTTATAATTAAAATAAATTGCATTTAAATGACTTTAAAAAGGTAAATTAAAAATATACTTTTAAATACAATTTTAAATGTTTCTATTTATTTTATTTTAAAAAGAAATTTATAATATAAATAAATTGACATACTTAAATATTCACATTAAATTAAATCATATTTTAGATTACACATAAACTAAAAGCAATAATATTTAACATAAAACAAAAAGTAGAAGCTTTTTTTAAGCTTAAAAAAGATTGCAGTGGTTTATTAAGTTGATAGTTTAATAGCGTATATTTACTTCGATCTTTCGTAACTATAGCATGATCCAACGCTAATTGTATTGAAATGCTTTTAAGGGCAAACGCCTTTTTTAGAGTAGCCCAACAGCAGCAGGTAATAAATCAAATTCGCCTGGATAAGGTTGACTTTATGTGTATTTTTGTTGGTGTGTGTGTGTGGCATACGCGGCGTATGATTGATGCCCATTGTGGACAGCGTACACGAAAAGTGCATAATTCGATTTGCAATCGATAATGCTGCATGTGCCGCATTAGTTGGCAAGCGTTCATAAGCAAGCGAATTGAACGAATGCATTGAGCTAGCCAGTTGGCAGGTTGGGTCAAAAGGCTCAATAGGTTTGTGCCACTGGCCCAGTTAAGCCAGTTAAAGCTGTCAGTTAGAGGTTAAAGCACGCCAGGACATTAACCTACTTGGAGTCCTCTCGAGCGACACTCTTGCTGGCCACTCAAGCTGCATGGGTAATTTAATCCTTTCGTTGCACAGCATCTTTGGTCATAAAGATTAATGGCCAAAAAAACTGGGTATTAAATTCGCTTTAGCCACGTGTCATTCGTCAGCATCATAAAATCCAAGCACTGTCATATCACTATATCATTATCATCAGTTCAGCGACTATTCTTTATTTATTTATTTTTTATTATTTTGTTGATCGATCGCTCACTTGGCACGTGTAGAAAAGTGCTTAAGCTCTCTCTCTATCTCTCTCTCTCCCTCTCTCGCTCTCTTTTTTCTCTGCTCTGCTCTGTTACTCTCACGCTGACTGGCTTGTTTGTCCAGTTGATGACTTTGCTATTAAAGCCATTAACCATTAACACCTTCGTTACGCACACACCCGCATAAAAGAAACTTGAATCTTGTTTTTTGCGGTTTTGATTTTATGGTTGTTTTGCATTTTTCACATATTTTATATGACACACAAATATTGCCGTATTGTTGCAGTCACATTCAAAATTTGTTTATTCAAGTTTCTAAAAATACTAAAAGAAAGCTTCAAAGAATTCGGTATATTTTCACAATTATATCATTTTCTGCTCCCATTTGCATTTTTTTTTTAGAATTTGTATTAGTTATTTTTCCTTGAATGCCTTAATCGGCTGCATAATTGCATTTGTGCAGAATCTTAGGTAGAAACATATTCCAAAATGTTAGTTAAATAAAACTAATTTGAGCTGTTATATACTTAAACATAGTAAATATATATTTTGTTTACGGCATGTCATAGTATGTCAAGATTTCACCCTTGCTTATAAACCCAAACTGAATTCACAGATCGATTTGCACATCATAAACCATATAATTTGGGATATGCGTGACTTAAGATTGGGATTTTTCGAAGCTGAACTCACGCTCTTATCACGTTGTGGTAGCGTGCACACTCAAAAATTAAAATACACTAATATATATATATATATATATATATATATATATATAAATAAACGAGTATGAGCAATAAATGTGCAGTTCTTTTGTGGCAGCTCAAAATTTCCAATATTATATGATTTCCTTTTCCAAGCAAAGCCGGTAAAATTCCAAATTGATTTGCTGCAAATTTATGGCTTTGACAAACAACAACGCGATTGGCACTTTGGCGGCCTCGCCTGTTGTATATCAAATGCAATAACGGCCTTAACTGTTGTCAATTAGAAATTATGCCACGCCATTTGATTCATAAAGTGCTAACGCAATACGGAGCAAAACTTTTCCAAAAAGAAATCAACTTAATCAACTGCCCAGACGGCAGATTTTTAATTGGTTTTCAATGCCGCCGGCGAAGAGCAGCACATATTTTTTTTAATACCCAGCACTCTGTACAAATGGGTAAAAAGTGGCAATTTGCGCAAACAGAATCAGACATTTTTGTTATACGTATATATGTATATTCTTAATCAGCCTTAATAGTCCAGTTGCTTTGTTTGTTTATCGGTTTATTAGCGCGTAATTTTCAGCGACTTCTGTTTCTCATATATATCATAGGCAATAAAGTTGACATCAGATATTTAATAAGTTGCCTTGTAGCCGATTTAATTCATTTTTATCATATCTAAATTATTTGCTTTTATATTTGCATTCTTGCGACCGCTCTAAATTATCATATCCATTTATATATATATTTCTTTAATTTTAAATAATTTTGTATTCGGTTTCTTTTTTTATAAATTTATTTTATGGGCAATGAAGAACTACATACAGAGTATCACCTAGTCACGCACTCCCGATTTTTTTTTTTATTTGCTAAAGCAAACGTTGCTGTAGTTTAAAGTTCACCTTTATAGGGGCGGAAAAAAGTTTATTTAATTTGCTAATTGTTGCACTTAATGCAAAATTTGCGTGCTTGCTGTGTAAACACTTAAAGGCGTGGTCTCCTCTTTTGGGGCTCCTCCGTGGGGAAATTAGTGAGCAAAAGTGTCGGTTTGATGTAAGCGAAAATACATTAAGCTGTCAATCTTCATTCCAAACACAACACACAGAGCAACCGACAAGTGTCAGGGCACTGAAAATATTTTTGGCAAATGCTTCCGCAAGGGGGGAGGAGCGGGACAGGAGTGCAGATGGCAGCAGAACGTTGAGTGGCACTTTTGAACTTTGACTGTCGCTGACGTCGTTTTGCTTCAATTGATATCTGTTGATGCAGACAGACAGCAAGGACAGCAGCCGAACAGACAGTCACTCAGTGAGACAGTCAGCAAGTCTCTTACAATAAAGTGCTACTCCTACCACCCCCCGCCCCCCGAATTCGCCCTCTCGCAGCTCTTGACGGTTGCTTTCTTGAACGAAAAGGGCAACTTAAATTGACCTAATGCTTGGCCCATAAATCGACTCGAATGCGTGTATATTCAAGACATTTTGTTATTTCGGCTGTGGTTGTTAATACTTGTTTGTATTGACAGTTGCAGACATTTGTTAACCCAACTGAATTACAAATGTGGATGGTTCAGGTACAAGTTGATCGATATAAGTGCGCACTTAATATTTAATTTAATAAAAAAACTAATGGAAATCAGCTGGCAACTAAAAGATTACCCCTTATCAAACAAAAGCAAATACAATCTGAAATAAAGCAAACTTTGACTGGCGGCACTAGTGCATTCAACCCCTTGAACCTTGCCACTGGGCGACATTAGTTCACATTCACATTCACATTCACATTAACAATTCTTTTGATATGGAAATGAAGAAAAGAAATACATAAATATGATGTGGGGCTTATGCCACATATAATATGTAAAGAGCACATGTCTTCTTCTTATTGCAGAAAAACATGCATATGATATGAACGGAAAAACCATTAACAAAATTTTGAATTACTTTAGAATGAAGTTTATAGCAAGGTAATTATCTATTTTATTAGTAAAATTAATTATTGAATAGAAAAAAAATGGTTGCTGCTCACAATTTAAGCAGTGTGGAATCAGCAACCCTTTTCAAAAGATTTATTGTCAACACTTTTTTTTCTTGCCAACCCAACTGATATTTATTGATTTATGTGACCAGCATTGAACAGTTTCATTGTTATTGGGCATATTCAGGGTTATTTGGCATATTTTGTATATATGTGCATCTAAAAAGGGAAAACAGCCTGCCTACCTGACCTCTGTGAGCCTTATATCTTGAGTCTGTCCGATTTCCGTTCCATCTGTGGCAACTTAATGCAGTAAGTCAACTGATGACCCACTGGACTATAAAACCGCACAGTCTTTTGTTATTTATGAGTTTTGTCATAAACAAGTGGCACGACTTAAGACTGTGTGGGTGAAATGTGTATTTTCCACTCTATTGACGTAACTATATATAAGTAGTATTAAGGACTGTGACTGCTTGTGGCATTTATTTGTTGTTATATTTCATTCTGAGCTGAAACTGAGACTATTTCTAGCGAAAGTTTTGCCACAATATGCTAATAAGCCAGGATCCAGCAAAAGCTGCTTGCCATTTCTTATGCTGCATATTTTTGCCCCTTCTTCAGTTTGATATTGAAATATATTTATCCTGCTTTCCTTATACTTTCAGTTTACCCGACGGACCTGATGTCAATGCCGCATTGTTGCCATCATCTACTACTATTACTTGCTGCCAGCTAATTTTTGTGAGCAGACTCTGCCTGCGGTGCGGCAAGGAAAAATTGTAAGTCAACTTTGCAATCAATTCACATTTCCAGCGGCTCAGTTGCTTAATAGCCGAATTGTTGAAATACTCTATTGTGGACATTAAAACTATTATATCTTTTTTTTTTGAATAAGAATATATAATTATATTTTTCATCACTTTCATATAAAATAATAAAGAAATATATTATTTAATATAAAACTGAGAATGCTGCAGATTCTTTTCCAAAAAACACTAATTAATCAGCGATTTTATTTTTAAGTATTTATTTATTTGTTGGAACAGTGGAATGTTAGGAGAACCCTCGAGACAGACGTGAATATTATCGAATTTCTTATTCCGACCTTATCTCTAATAAAAATAATTTCTTAACAGTTCCAAAGTCTTAACATATAATTTTCGTTAGTACTGTACATAACATGCTAGTCCCTAAACCTTTTAAAACCTCTGTAATAACTATTTCATATCATATCAAATTTCTGCACATTATTTAAATATCAAACTTTTTGTTAAGCGTATCTAAAGTTCGGCAGTTGCCAGCAAACTTTTCTATAGTTTGCGTATCATGGCGAAATTTTCAATCAGATTTTTGTCTGAGCTGGTGCATGTGTGTCCTTGTGTCTGTGTGTGTGTTTGTCGGTGTATGTGTGTACAACGGAAATAATAGTTATTCAGTTGGCACGTGCAAGCACAGACACACACATAAACACATACAGACATATTGATAGTCACATTTTGGCCAACGAAAAATTCATGATATTCTCCTGACAGCTATTTCAAGAGTTATAAGTAGAAAATATATATGGCTGATTGTTTTTGCTGTTGTTGGGCTGTTGGGCTAAGAAATGAGTTTTGCCAATCGAAATTGCAGCTTTTGATTAGCACATTTATGTAATAATCAAGTTGTGATCATCCTTGAGCCTGCCACTCATAAATATTTGGCTGATTGATAGACACAATTCGTTATGCTCTTCATTTTATGACCACATATATGTCTATTATTATTTTTTGTTATTTCTCTCCTACGGCCTCCCGAAATGCTACTTGAGCTTATTTATTGTGCCCATTCTGATGCTGCCTGTATTTGCTGTGGACGAGTGTCTGTTTAGCTCAGAATTCTGAGTGCTCTCTACGTTTATATAGCTAAACAATCCGCTTACTTTTGTACTTAGTTTAGTTTAGTTTGTCTCTCTGTATTTTCGCAAGTCTCAAGTTTTCCGGCTGGCCATTGAGCACTTGGTCAAGACTTTCCTGGCCTGCACATATGTCAGAATTTAAGCAACTACATATGTACATATGTACATACTATATATGTTTAAGCTATGTCGTCATGCACTTGTCTTGGAGTATGGGGGAAGTGTACACAACAAGTAAATTGTTACCCAATGAATTTATTGCTTACATAAGTGCTTATAGGCCTGTGCTTATATGATCAATATACAATACAATATGTATATCAAGTGGCTTTAGAAGGCAATTATCTAAGTAGCTCTCATACTCTCAATGTTCAAATAGCGTTATAAACGCCCTTTAAGCAGCCACTTTAAGCAGTGTTTTTTTTTTAAATTAATTAGCTTAGGGCAGGTTGTTGGCATGTCTCGAGTGACTGAGAGAATTGTTGGGGTAGTGTCAAAATAGCTCAACTGATAAGTATAACCTACATTTGAACAGACGTTTACTTGCTTTATAACTACCTCAACTTCCTGTCATAACTATTGACTGAGGTCATCGCACAATTCTTTATCAGTGCTATTTTGTGATATTTTATGATGCGTACACATTATAAATATAACAATAAGTCTATTTCAAATTATGCGTACAATGTTTAGCTATTTTTTGTACATCACTTTTATAAATAGCAAATGTCAAACGACATCTTTTGCATTTTACGCTCGACTTGCACATTTTATGGAGTGCAACTCACTCATCAACAAATTCCCTCCAGCAGCCGCTGCAATTTTTGCTATTTTATCTCATATTTCTAGCTGCCCTGTTATCATAAAATAAACAAAAGGGGGTATCGGGTACTAATTTCAATTATTGTCTCTTGTTAAAAAAATGCAAACATAATTATGTTCAAAAGTCATAATATTTAAATCATGACAAAATATCAGGACTAAAAAGAAATTTGTTTTTCTGGATTTAAAGTATAGTTTTGAAAACCAAAGGATCTTATAAAATCAAAATTACAATTTGAATTTCAGGTGCCAGTTTTAATTAAGGAATATAAAGAAATTAAATGCTTAAAGTAAAAATAGTGACAGATTTATAATGAAAAATTAATTAGTTTTTCTGAATTAATACTACAATTTTGAAAAGGAATTTATAAAATCAAAGTTACTTTTGGATTTACATTATGAATTGAAGGTGACAGTTTTGATTTTTGAATATAAAGAAATCAATGCTATATATATTATAATTATTCTTTGAGTTTATGAAAGTATTAGGTTCACAGGGTATCTACAAGACGAGTGATACTAACGAGTGCATACTTGTTTTATGATGATATTATATTAATGCAGCAACCATGAGGTGCCATAAAGTGAAACCACTTGAAAACTGAACCATAACTCCACAACAAGGCAACATCTCAGTGTTGCTGCCTCATCCGCCTGACTGGCAAATAGCTACATTGGTTTGACTAGCTAAGTATAATATACTTACTTATGCCCATATTATGGGCGCATGCATACATTAAACGCTTTGGTTTATGCATGTACATACATATATGCTACTTATCACTTATATTTTATTTATTTTTGTTTCTCTTGAGCGTAAAATTGTTTATTTTGATACCCATACATTTTGATGGCTAGCTGGGCCCATAAATCTTGGAGCCACTTAGCTGCCAGTTGAGCAAATCATCAAATGCCATAATGGCAGCTGCAAGTGCGGCGCCAAAAATTCATATTCAAAATTGTTGCATTTTAATTGATTTTGAATCAATTTTGACAGACCATACAATGTATGTGTGTGCCTCTCACAGCTGTGTCAACAGTTGTTAAATTTTCAATAGATTAAAATCAGAGACGGGTCTTTGTCCATCCAGCAACTGGTGACTTGGGTCTTGTCTAATATCCAACATTAAAATTCATGCGTCAGCTAAGTGTCAGCTTGTTGAAACTGCTAATCATGCGATAGACACAGAGAAACCCACCAACGCAGACTTTGAGCAAAGGGACAGAGCAGCTGGCGCTGTGAGTTTGTTAGATAAACAATCGTTAACTTTGAAGCAAAGTATGTGCAAGGAAATGGCAAAAATGATGAGCAATATTTTGTGTGGATTTAGGTTCCTAGGCAGCCCAAACTTGACTGACTCAACCGAACTATTCCATCATATATTTATATTTATATATGTATTTGTATGTGTACAATATGGAAATTTGGAACTGGGTCATCAATTAGTGGCTGAGCGCAAAGCTGAATATAAAAGATATATGCGCAATATATGAATATATATACATATATATTTTATATTTTTTTAAAAAAAGTGAGCAAAATTTTAAAGAAGTGTACTATTAGTTAGTTAAATTCCAAAAAATATATTTTTTTTAATTTTTTATGTATAATTTATCAGAAGTACATTAAGGTGCAAATATTTACAGAATCGACTTATTTAAGTAATGCTTCCACATTTTCTCATACCCATTCAATACTTTATGATATAGACGTCACAATATTATAGCTACACCTAAACATAGCGCAATTTTTACAATCGAAATCTATAAAAATAAACATTCATGCGCATACACAATTATTTACATTACGCATACGCCGCATGTACGACTATATTCTTCTAGCCTATTATTAACACACGCTGTGCGACAGCAAATATATTTCCTTGCACATAGTATTCATTCACAGACAGGTAAGCACACGCACTCACACACCAAAGCCGTTCAAAATCGTTCATTCATTAGAAAAATACATTTCTTCGTAGAACAAAAAATAAAAATGAAATGAAAAAAAAGTTCTCCGCACATTTTGTTGGCCACAAGCCAAATATAAACGAAAGAAAAAAGAACAGCCCCCCCCAACAAAAAGTTGCTCACGTTTTTTGTTGGCTTTTTTTTTTTTTTGTGGTGTGATATCAAATTTTCAGCAGCTACATGACGTTATCAGACGGCATGTCGAGCAGCTCAGCGGCTTTGCGCCTACGAGAGACTCCTGAACCGCAAACCCCTCAACCTTTGACGACAGTCTTGACATTTGCTTGTTTGTCAAAGGTTTGGCAATTACTTACATTTGTGTGTCATTATTGTTGACGCTTTCTCCCGCTGCTGCCAAAAAGTCAAAGTTGGCCTCATGCATCACTCTTTGACACGGCTCTTTCTCTGTCTTCGTTTCTGTCTCTGTCTCTGTTTCTGTTTCTGGCTAAATGGATGCCTTGTGGCATGTGGCCGGCCGGCTTGTGACGTTGACACTTGCCGGCCGGATTGCCCTTGTTCTCCCTTCATGTCATATCGATTTTCAAATTTGCGACAGCTCCAATTGGACCTCGTGTCCAAGTGTCATTTGACTGACGGAGCTCGTGTATGCGAAATTGTCGCTGTTGTTGTATTTTGTTTCTTTCTTTTATGCTGATTCCCTTGATGGCTTAAAGGTGTTAACTTTATCACACGGCCCAAGCAGTCGCTTTTGCATATTTCAATTTTTTTTTTTTGTTTGTATGTAAACACTTGTTTTACATATTTTTTTTTTTTTTCATATTTTTTCACAAGAATAAAAAGCAATTGGATATTTTGTAAAGCATTGCACAATTTATATAATTTGTTTTAAATGACATTTTTTTTTCCTTAAACAAGAGGGTAGAGAAATGTTAAGTTTGCCGAATACTATACACTCTAAGCAGGCCTATTATTCATTTATTGACTTGTACTCGTGTTTGATGAATATAGAAAGTTTCAGCACTTACAGGTTTTGATAATCAAATATTGTTGATAATTATTTGTAATATTTGTAGGAAGATATAAAATTTATTGCTTGCGTATATATATTTATAAATATTTTTATATTTTCTATCGAAAGCAGAGCACGTAAGCAGATAGATTCATGTTAAAATCATTGTACCCCTCGGCAAGGGTATAGAAAATGAATTCCCTAGTCTTATGGTTTGGCACGTTCCATTTGAAGTCAACGACGCAGTTGGAAATAATTTTGAAGATTGCCTTCATTTCATTTTTGTCTTGAAATTGTAGTCTTGCCAAGTTACATGGAAATTGAAATGATAAATATTTTTGTAATACTCGTATCAACTTTTCAATTAATATTTTTAATAATCTTATATGCTGTAATAGAACGTTACTTGAGCAAAGCCACTGAACTATTCAAGGCTCATTCACAACTCAAAGTAAATGATAAGCTGACTAAACTATCAGCTATGTGGATTAAATATCTGTTATCTCTGCCGGAAAGTGCGAGTATTTACAGTACATTTATAGAGAAGGGGGCGTTGATTTGTTGCAGTTTCCTATGACTTGAAGCACCTATGTATATATTTATTCTGAGCTAATTTGTCAGCTGTGCAAGTACTTGGCCAATAACCGCTAGCTAAATGCCAGGCAACCGGTTATTTTGTATAGATAATCGGATCACTCTCACTGCCCGCCTTCCATATCCGGCAGTGGAGCTATTAGCGCTTAATTCCAGCTTTCTGAATATGTATTTTGGTCTAGGGTTTAATTGTCCAACTTTGCCGGTGATTTTCTATCGTCAACGGTCAAAGTTTAAATGCCTTACGAATTATTTGTCAGCTATTTTGAATTTATGTGAGTCCAACGAACAATTTCTATCATGATTTCTAATGGAATTTGACGTTTAAGCAACCTTGCAATTTTCTACACGATTGCATTTTATGACCGCAAAGGCAATTATTATAGCTGGCAATCGGGTAATTCAAAGCCCTGACTAACAACTCGCTGTTGCCATAGTATCCAGTGCAATGAACCCTTGTGTGGCAAGTTTGGAAAACGCAATTCGACAATGGCCACAATTACGACTAATATTACACGCCCAATTGCTACGTCACTAAAACAACCGACAATTATTTTCCAGCGTCAAATATTTTATTTCACTTGATGCAATCACTTTTATTAGTTTTTCATTCAACTTACTGAAAATATAATAGAATGCAAATTTTTAGTAATAATCGTTATTTGAAGCAAATTATCTAAGCTCGTTTGGCTGAAAACTTTTAAAATAAAGCGATAACAAAATTGCTGAAGAAGCCAGAGAAAAATGATTGTAAGTTATGAAAAGTTAGGAAATTAAGAATCAATTGAAAGAACTCAAAGAAAACTTTCTAAAATCAATAAATGCATAGGTTTAAGTCTGTTTTTATTAAATTCTTCTATTTAAACAATTTCAAGGTCAAATAAGCTAGGGAAACTAGTACTTTAATATGTCGATGACTGTTCAATTTAAAAAAACCTCGCTTTATATGATCTGGGTTTTGATATTTTTCCAGATTCTCAACAAATCCGTGTTACTTCTTTCATTGAATAATTTGTTCCAAAATTGCGTTGCGCATATAATATAAAATATATTTAATCTCTTACGCAAGACAATAAATTAGTTTGCTATGCTGGCTGTTGCCTGGGCGGATTACATGCACTTCATTTGATTATATATATGGAATGCAAATCATTTAAACGTTTTTGCCCGTACGCTTCTAACGGAATTAATTAGAGAGTCAATTGCAAAATGGTCAGGCGTTTCATGTATGAATTGGCCAGTGCAGGGAACAAGAGTCGGTCATGCCAATAGCAACAACAACAACAACAACAACAATAACAACAACAACAAATACAAGAGCGAGAACTTACAACAAGTTTACAAACCACAAAACGTTTGCGAATAAAATTTGAACTTTGTAACGACTTACAGCAAGTATTTTTATTTATTTTGTTGCTTCAATTAGTTTAGACAGTCAGTTGGGCATTGTTGGGCTAACAAATGTAACCCATGTTATTTTGAAGGTCGTGGGCGGTTTTTGAGGCAATAAGTGTGAAAACTTATGGGAAAAGTTGTCGCATTATTTACAAGTTGTTCAGATATTAAAGTACAGATAATAACAGTAATGATGTGCAATTTAATTATGTTAATTACTATTATAATTAATTATGCATATTGTAAAAGCATTGCTAGCTAATACAATTTATAACATTTTACAATAGAATGTTAGCTTTTGTAAAAGTCACGTTTAGTCATACTGTAGCTGTCTGAGATATCTCTAGGTTTATGAATATTTAAACAAATTGCCAGACAGACTCTAGTATATCATTTCTGAGTGATCCGTACACTGTCTGGCCCTGTAGCGTACTGCAAAGTCCACATAAGAGACTTCTTGTTTGTACATACAATTTTCCATTGAAGATTTATGCCACTTGATGACCTTGAGTATGGTATGTTTTTTCTTGTTTCACTGTAGCTATAAATAACGGCAGCAGCCTCCAAGAGGTCACAGCGACTGCAGCTCACACACACACACACACACACACATCACTTAACAGCTGTAAATGATAAAATAATAAAAAACAAAAAGTTTTTGTTTAGTTAAATGGTTTTATAGGGCAGGTAAAACTTTTTAAGTACTTGCCAACAGCAACAAAAAAAGGGCAACAAAAAAACGGCAAAAAACGACAATGTGGTCGAGTAGTTGCCAGCTGTGACCGCCAGAAATGTATCGTTTACTTTAGCCATATTCATTATTTAGGCCAATAAAATTAAGCGGCTCATTTATGCATAGCTTTTAATTAAAGGTTGGCAACAGCCTTTCTGGCCAAAAGCACAACAATTAGACCAAAAGACACGCCCACAATATAGTTTTTGCGCTTGTGATAAGCGCTGCACAGTGGGCATTGTTGGCTATAAGTGTAGATAACTAGGCCAGTGTATGTATATCGAGTGTCCACCGAAGGGCAGACAGAAGACCGTATTTTACTAAGACTGGTAGCCAACTAAGCCGCAGTGAATGCAAATATTTCAACAAAGTTCTAAGCCTATCGCCATTGGAGTGCCTTATCATTTGGCTGGTTTGCTGATAAGTGAAGGGCTAAACGTTGATTTGTATCGTAATCTAAATATCTAGACTCTAGATAAATGTATCAAAATGACTGCAGACATATCGTGCTACTCGAAAGTAATTTGACTGTCAACTTTGGCGCCTCATATTATCAGTCAACAACCGCGTGCACTGCTATAAGTGATATGTGATATGTGATGTGTGATGTCTGTAGGCGCGTCTTTTATTATATCAATAATAAAGTTGCATTATAACAGTGGAAATTCACCAGCTATCGCATTGAGTCACAGTTTGTTGAGCCACTCAAATGAGAGAGATAAAAATCATCTTGTAATGAATAGGCAAAATGTGTGCCAAGACAGCTTGATGACTGTAGATTATCAGTTCACTGCAGATTAAAGATAAAATATAGTAGTTTAAAGCAGCTGACATCATGTTTCTTTCACCACAAATAACTTTTAAATAACTAGAAAATATATTGTTACATCTTTCGTAAGTGCTAAAGTTTACAAAGCAATATATTTAGACATTATTAAATAATTATTATGAAAGTTTTAACTACAGTCTTTTAATATTCTGTAGTGCATAGTGTGTTTTATTATTATATTTGAGAGCGTATAATAATTTATATAATTTAATAATTTAATTCATTTTTACTTACGCAGAGTAAATGCTAATAAATGTATGTTAGGGTATTTTGTTGTATTATAGTTCTATCGATTAAAACTCATTTATTTCCTTTGGTATTATTATTTATTATTTTTTTGGTTATATTACTTTGCACTTAATTTTAACAGATTTCAATCTTAATCTACCATAACTATATCCCACATCATACCTTCTTTGGGCACACAGTTTTACCACAGGGATCGCAGTTACTGTCAGCAGAAGTGGCATCAACTGGATTGTAGAGGTTGCCCACGAAGAGAGGACCATGGTTGGCATCATAGATGGTATAGTAAAAGGGATGGTTGGCATGAAATATTTCGTGTTTGGGCTCTGGACTCGGCATACTTCGTACCATCATCATAACGGCAGTTGCTGCCGCCGCTTCAGTGCCCTCTTCGTTGACCTCTATGAAGGCCTTGTGTACAATATTCGACACTTGCAGCGGCTGATTCTGCTCCAGCATTTTGCCAAATTCCGCTTGATCAGTAAATATCCTTTTGATGCCCAGTTGCTGAAAGACTGGCGTCAATTCTTGTTCGAATTCCGATTTGAATTTGGGCAGTTTAACAGCAACTTTTTTATCAGATAGTGAGGAAGTTATTGTTTCCAACTGCGTTGATTCCAGCTTACGCTCAAGATCCTTCAGGCCTGTTTTCTTGTTGGGTAGTATGATCAGCATGAATAGATTTGTATCCTTATAGGCAAAGCGCAATGCTTTCGCCTCCAAGGCTGGCAAATCAGCAAAATAATAGCTTTGCTTAGAGTTCATCATGGAGACTTGTATCTTGTTTTTATCATCCACAAAGAAATCTTCGCTTTGAGTGGCGCTCTCATCGAATTTAATGCTCCACTCGCCCTTAAAGTGAATCGCATTCACCAGCACCAAGCGAGTTTCTGCGCTCAGCATTTCTGGGCTGACTAGGTTCTGTATCAGGCTGTTTGTTTTGGACTCCACCCAACCATTGATGGTCTCTGCTGCTTTCTCTCTGAGGGAGAAATCAATGTTCTCGGGTTGGGAGAGAAACTTTTGCGTCAACACATCATTGAATTCCTGACTTGCTTCAAAGTTCTTCATTATATAAACTTTGTTGGCCATATGTAAAACACTGTACTGCTGATAATAATTCAGCACGCTATAGAAACTCTCAGCCAAGTCCTCGACATGATTGTATTTAAAATTCAGTCCTTCGTCCAGCTGCCTGGCAGTTGCACTTCCATCCTCGGCGCCCATCCGCAACATCCCATTGCAGGTTTGTATGGAGAGTGGCGAGCATATCAGATTTTTATTCGGATGCAAATTAACTAATTGATGGTACACGTTTCTGGAGAAGCTATCCAGTGAGCTGGCAAATTCATTTGTTACTTCATTCGCCATGTTTACTGAAAGGATTACGTGCTTGCCATCTTTTTAGCAACAGCAAAAATTTAATAATTTGATTACACTAAAAACATAAAATACTTTGAACTTGACATATTTGACAAATTGCTTTTGGGGCTTTTAATATATATCTTTGCTACAATCGATATTTTTATTGGTTCGTAAATATAACTAATGTCGCTCTAATAAATAAAAAAAATATTATTATATTAAAATAAAGTTGTAGACTGTCAAACTATGTTTAATAAATTCCCAAAGTTATAAAAAATATATTTTCAATATATACTTTTTATTGATTAGTTTTCAAGCTTTATATGTACAACATTTTCTTCAGCTTATTTTCGTTAGTTTTTCTTTCAATGTATCAACTTTTCTAATGCTCAACAAACATTGCGGATACCAGCGAAATTCAACTGGACTTATCGTTTGCCTATATGCAAATATACATAATATCAAATTTCTGCAACAAAAATTATCAGTTGGTCAATTTCTAAAGCCCTAGCATATCAATCAAACTGGAAGTACTTGTAGATATGTTTGATGTATGACTTTTTGAATACCTTAACGATTCAATGACTGTTGGCCACGTGCCTGGGTTCAGAATGTTTCTTATCTAAGGTGAACAGTCGTTAGACAAGGACAGCTGTCAGTTGTTCGCTTGATATTGGAATTTATAATTAATGTTCAATAACATTTTAATTTAGGCACATTAGTGAATATGATTTCCCGAAATGTGTTTTCATTTTTGGCCTAAACCTGTCAATCAGCATAAATCAGACGCACTTTTCGGCTAGTTCTTGACAAAGGTCGTAAAGTATATGTGTATATATGTTAATATATTCTCGAAAATGACGACTAATATTTCAACATGCTCTGTGGAGACACGGAACTGAATGTAGGTCAGCTTGCCTGCATGGCATGTTGTCCAGCTATAAATAAATGCATTTTTGTTTTCATTTCTGAATTGCCTAGTAAATAAACAGAAGCAAACCGAACGGTAGGCACAACAATTTCAATTGGATGGCGTAGGAGTCGCTGACCTTGCCGCAAAAGTGGAAAACAGGCAAAAACGGGGGCAAGTACACACATGCGTCAAAAGTAGCCAAGCCATTGGCCTCCAGCATAATGTGACAACAGTTCAGACTCAAGCCCAAAGCTAACGACTTCTATTTGTGCCTCTATCAATTCATATGCAGCCGGGCAGAGCTTGTGTTATGATATGATATGCGGAGTGACCAGCATGGTTTTTAGGACTCGAACTCGCTGCAGGCTGCTCTATTGTCTATGGTCACTCACATTTGCCAAGCAATTTGACCTCAACGTGGCCACTGGCATGCTTGCTATTTTTCTCTCCTTTCATATATGTCGTTTTATGTTTGATGCATTTTTTGCGTATACCCTGTTGCCAGAATGGGCGAAAAGTGTTATAAGTATACAGTTCGGACACAATGTCTGCTGTAGTAAAATATTTGTTTATTTTTTTTTTTAATTCTTTTATTTGATACTTATCAATTCCATGCAATTATTATGTGACATGACATGAGTCGTTTCACTCTTGTTTGCTTGTCCGCCTTTTTTCCTGTCTGTTTGTTCTGAGATTTTATTATTCACAGCTTCTACTTCTTCTATACCAACCTGCAGTTACAGCTATTACATTTTTTTACTTACAACTTTTAAAAATCAATAGAATAAATTTGTAAATTTTGTTTAATTTTTTTATATTGTTTTATTTAAGCACTTAGATAGAATAAATTTGTAAATTTTGTTTAATTTTTTTATATGGTTTTATTTAAGCACTTAGATAATATTAGTTTTAAAAGATATCGTTCTTAGGTTTGAATAATAGTTTTTTTTTTATGACAGAGTTTTTTATTAGTTTTGTTAAATTAACCCATTTTGAATATATATTAGAGCTATTAAAAACTTTAGACCTGGCTACAGGGTATCTACTCTTCAAGCATACTTACTTATTTCCTTTTTTAGCTGAGTAATTTGATGCTGGCATCTGAAATCAGACATTGTCTGCCACAGGCGAAGTGCAGTGAACTCTGCAGTTTGCCCAAAAAACTTGTGCGCTTTTTGCAGAAATATGAGAGCAGCCGCATAACAAACATGACACACTCCAAAAGGGGGGGTGCTAATGAGTTGTGGATAATGTAATTATAGAACCATAACAGGTTGTCTATGCGCACACAGGTGCCACTCAGCAGTCACAACTCAGGCTGTCATCCGTAATTGCATTAACTTCTAATCGATGGCTTAGAAACCAACCTTGTGATTGGCCTTTGGTTATATTTCAACACCCTGCTAGCCTGAAGATGGTCGGTTTATGGTTTATTATATTATTATTTATTAGAGCTGCTACGGTTGCTCAGCTCTGAAAGTTTTAAGTGGTTTGCAGCTGCAGGTAAATTCCCACAGCCTGATGTAGTCTAGAAGTTTTAATTGATACTGTGATGCTGCTTGACTAATTATGCTGTTGAGGGTCAGTAAATTGATTACGCAGGCAGGTTCCAGGGTCATGGCAATGTGGGTCAATTGGCTAGAATAAACTAACTGCACTGTGAATCTCGATGGGTTAGTTATTGTTAACTGCAATTGCAAGGGAATAGAAAATATTCAAATGTGAACGAACAGAATAAATACATAAAATATTTGTGACAGCATTGGATTATTTATTCATTAAGTGGAACTATGCTAATTTTAATGATGAAGTCTAGAGAAGTTAGTTAGAAAAGAAATGTTAACATTAATTATAATTGAAATTCAAAGAAATTGACTTATCTGAATATCGTTGGAGCTAATATGTTGGCTGTTTAAACATAAAACATATACGAGCTGTCATTAATTATTTCTAGGTACACTTACAAACTTATATTTACTTACTTATAGAGTCGCAGAATTAGCTTGAAGTATACAAATCCTTTACTTAGCTTAGTTATTTTCAAGTATTCTTCAAAAAAAACTCCCCTATCTGAAGTACCTTTGTTCAAAGCTATTTGCTAAACATATCTCTGATTTCTTTCTATATAGCACATCAAATATGTCCACTGATAATATTGATATGAATACTAGAGCTCGTAAAGTTGCCTCAACTTCTTTGTTCTTTCCCTTTAACAACCTATCTGCTTGCTTGTTCTCCGATACTGGTTATAGTCAGAGTTGTTCGGTGATTGCGATTACTGGCATTTGTACTTATGTAAGGCCGAGTTTTTAGTTCCAGTTTGAGACCACGCCGAGGTCGCATTTGTTCAAGTAATTGTTTAACCGTTACGCTGTGCAGTTGTTGTCCAGCTGGAGTCAAGTCATGCCAGTCAGGCCCGGCAAAAGAGTAACTGAATCTATGTACGTAACTGCAGAATTTGAGTGGTTAATAACTGCGTGTCGGTGACTATATTGACTACCGCCATATCAAATTAATCACACGCGACTGCTCATTTGGCATTTCGACTTAGCGATGAGCAAACAACACAAATTTCCTCTTTATTTAAATAGGCAACATTTTTGGTACTTTAAAAAATATTTTGTAAAATAAAAAATTATATACACTAAAAAAAAAAAAATTAGTACATAGCATTTAAAAAACAAGCCTAAGTAAATATTTTATTTGCCGTGACCAACGTGTCACGCTACCATCTCTAATTCTAAAAAAGAGCTGTAGCTTAGCGATTACTGAACATTTGCATATTTAATTCATGTTTACTTTTAGTTACACTTTGTGGCAATATTTTTCCACTGACCAATAGCAAAAAGTAAAATAATAAAAAAAAGAAACGTCACAAACTTGCCGCCAGACGATGAATGTGAATCAATGACAGGCAGACGACAACAGAAACAACAACAACAGACGATGCTAATGTGTTTGTTATTGTTTTGTTGTTGTTTCTGTTTGCATTTTTTTTGTTGGCTATTGTCGTGCCAGCCAGAGTTAACGAGCTAATGGAAAAGTTTATACTAGAACTTATAAAGACAAGGCATCCACTCACATATGGCAGGCAGTGCATGATGTGTAATATGTAATGTCGCTCCCTTGTAAGTTTCCATGTTTCTCCGATTTGTGCAGCTTTAACTGCAGTTTTCTAGCATTTCCATTTCGCAACCTTAATGCACATATGTTTGTTTGTGGCAAGCATTTCTGTGGAATATTTATACGAAGTGCACATTAAATGAAATGAAAACTTGTACAGTGTTGAGCTCTGCGACCTTTGGGAGTTTGTTCCATATAGTATTGAACAGCACCAACACTCAAATTGATCAGTCATTCACTTCATTCTGTATAAATATACAGGGTGCCTGTTTATATTTAACTTGGTTTATTTTTTATTTTAATCAGCATCATGATATCGATAAATACAATAATAAAGTTTATTTTGTTGACATTCATAAATTATGTTGCACACTTGAATCACAGGGTATAACACAATTAACTACCCAGCAGTAGACCACAAAAAAAAACATTTTTTTGCTGTATTTTGTTGAACGATGACAAAGTTACTAAGCTCAGATAAAAAGTTGTGCCAATATTTGCCTTTCTGCCGCTGCCTTTGATAAAGCCGCATTTTATTCAATTATAGGCGGATAAAAAGAGCGCAGCGCAAAAAAATACACAAACCTCCTATTATATTTTATACATATAAATATATATATATATCAATGTAATCGCCAGTGCAAACTTTTGCCGGACAGTGTAAAAGAAGACAGGCGCCGAGCTAATTAAATTGGATTAATGTTAATGGCATTGAAAGCTGCGCTTAGTTTGCGATTTGTGATTTGTGATTTGTGATTGACCATCGTCCACTGTGATTATCTTGATATATTCTTTATACACATGCGAAACACTGAAATACTGATGCAACGGAACTGACTGCTTTTACAGTTTATATATTTATATGTAATATAGTTGATGGTTTATATATATTTGGACATTCGTCATGCTGGCTGGGAGGCGTGGCTGGCTGTCGCTGTCAATTAGCCAAGGCTTAGACTAAAAGTCTAAGTAGCGCGTCTATTTGTCACCGGAAAAACAACAACGTGTGAAATTAATTAGCGTTCCGTTGAGGAAATGCGGGGTAGGGGGCATAACACATATTTCTAAAAGCCTTAGCTTATCACAATTCGAAGCACCTGTATTATATTATTGTCGTGTATAACTTTTAATTCCTTTGACGTAATCCATGTAGTATGTATATATTTATATGAGTCGTATATTTAGTCTGTTCTTATTTAAGTTAAGTTAAAAATAGTTTTTACTGCCTTGTTACTCTTACAAAGTCATATATATGTACATATATACAAATAAGCTAATCAATAAAATCACTAGTGACATTAAGTATTAATTTTTCCTATGACTGAACTGTTTACGAACGTGTCACAAAGCAGAATACAATATGGAGAGTCTTAATAATTGGAAAATCAAATGCTCTCTTACGGAAATCTCTGCTAGACTATTGTATTTTATATTTTCGAATAAAACATCACTTATTAAAATTTGTGAGTTATTAAACAGATTTACATAAAGTTCCATTACAGAAACATGTGATTTCAGACGACTTGAATGCGTTAAAAAGTTGATCGATTAAATTGTTAACTTTTCCCAGAACATGTTAAACAATTTTCAATCACTGCAAATGCAAATCACATGTTTAACGAGTATTTAAAAGAATTTGTAAGCAGTCAAAAGCAATCTATATAATTTGCAATTATTAAAGGCTTAAATCAAGGGAGAGTGCGAGGGAGGGGGGGCTATCATATTGCAATCAACGACCAGGTGAGTCCCATGCAAGAAAGTCAAATCATCGTGACCATTGCCATTTATTGCTACCAGCTCAAGGACACGGCACGTAGCATGGCCTAAAGTCAGGTCTTATATGCAGCATATACGAATACCAATACATGCACATTTGTAAATGACTCTTGCCTGCCCATTTTAGGTTGGGCTGGGAGTACAGGGCCATTGTGTGTAAATACTGGCTGGTAACAGCAGAAAAAAAATACTTTATAGTACGTATAAGTTGGTGGAATTTCACGCCCATTTTCGGGGCACAAATAATTGTCAGCCATACAAATATGGGTTAAATATCATTTATATCAAATTTATTTATGGACTTATGAGGCTTAAGTGCCGCAATTTGTATCGATAGCGGGACAGACGATCGATATACACAAGTGTGTGAGTCCAACAGTGAGCGCAAAACTTTATATTTAAAATAAAGCGGCAGCCGCCAGATATGAACGTCAAAAGTGACGTCACGTTTCAAGAGGGTAATATCAGAGAAACAACAAAAAAAAGCAATAAACCAAAAAAGAAGAGAGCAAAAATGTAAAAACCGGCTTTGTACGTGGAACATTGACTGGTCCAACAGTTGAATGCACATTTGTTGCTGTTGTTGTTGTTGTTGTTATTGTTCTCCTTGTGTGAGCCATAGTTTCAGACTTCTTTGTGCTGGGAATCACAGGCCGATCCGTTGTTTACAACAGGTTCACATTGGAGCGGCTCCATCTAGAGCGGCTCATTAGGCGTCTCACGTGCCGTGGTAAAATCCCCCTTTTAAAATAAAGCCGAGCCTCTTTAGCCAATAATTCGATTGCTCATGCAGACGTAGTCAGACTTTTATAATTTGTGGTCAAGATTTGGGCCTGGTTATACATATGTACATATGTATATTAGACAGTGGCAGTTGGGCTTACTCATACTACATGAGTTTAGCCTAATGCTCTTTTATGCCAAGTCATGCAAAGCGAGGTTTCTTCAGAAATATACAGATATACAGACATATAAACAAATGCCCAGCCAGAGACACTTGTTAGCTTACACTCGTAATGCAATTGTTTTGGGCGGCAATACTTTGATCTGGCATTTGGGATGCTTGCATGCAACATGGGAATCACTGCGTAGTGCCACGCGAGCGGATGTTTAAATTGAGCAGATCACAAAATCTGGACACAAATGCATTATATTACTTACAGCCCCTCCCCCCCGTTGCTAAACCAATGCTCGGGCAATTAAACATTTATAATATACAATATTGAATCAAGTGCAAATTGCCTTTGTTCCGTTGCATTATCTCTCAATATAATAGCGATAGGGCCGCATCAGCTTAGACGTGCTGATAAGTACTAGGAAATAAGAAGAAAATAACAAGAGGGAACTTTGGATTTAACCGACTGTTAAGTGTTCTGTTTGATTTAATTGGGTTTTCCCACTTATATCAAAATTGAGATACTTGTTGATTTTTATTATTATTATATTATTTGTAAATAATTATTTATTTGAAATGTTACGGCTAGCTTGAGTATGGTAGGTATGGAAAATTTGACATTGTTAAATTTTTAATGATCTTAGTTTCCAAGACTGAATATATGTAGTCTTATACAAATATAATTTTTTATTTGAGAGCCTAGAAATAGTATCTAATATATTTAGTATACCATATTAAGCGTTAATAAAATATTTGAGGTTTTACATAAATCTGTATTATTTACATCTGAGTGGAATATGACATGATAATATGTATATTATAATATGTAAACTGTAAAATTTAAGTCAAGAAGTTGATAAGTCAAACAAATAAAATAATGACTTTTAATAGTATGAGGATTTTCTCACCTGTGGTCTTGGACAGTGTAGAAAAAAAAAAAAAACATTTCATATTTTCTGACCTGCTAATAGACTACTATATATAAAATATATGCAACCCAAAATATCAATTATTCCATTTTATGGACAGAGTATAACAAAAGCAACTTCGATTTCAAGTAAAGTACAGATAGAGCTACATGTGTTTAAAAACATATATACAAGTACAAAATCATACGAGTACGTAGTGCGTCCGTATTTGCCTTGATTTACTTTTCGCGTCAATATTTGCCATACATAAACAGCTGAGCTGCCTGCAAACTGTACAAAAGTGAGCGTTAAATTCACACCCCTAAAAATGCCGCTAAGTGACTGTAAACTAAACTAAGTACTTGATAATATTCAAATCTAAAACATATTACGTCGGATCCTAAGCAAATTGTCCAAGTGGCAATTTCGCTGTTAAATACTGTTGACACAGCCTCACAAGCAAGCGTTTGGATACGCATTGGAGTAGCTCGAGGGTGTAATCGATAGAAGGGCGTGGCTTGAGAGCAAAACAGCCGCTTGGTGATAAGCTCAAATATCATAAAATATTTGTGTATATACATTGTTGGGAGAGTTTTGTTCTATTGCCTAATGTAGGGTATTTTTTGTGGCTACATTTTAGGAATAAAACATATTTGGTCACAAGCCATTTATTTTCAGTGGGCATTAAAAAAAGCTGAAAAATCAATTGTTATAATTTTTTAAAATTATTTATTCTATTAACTAATTTGTGTTCTTTTCTTAGTATTTGAGGAAGCGAATATGTCATATACATTTACTATTTTGAGTTTAGTACTTGATATTAAAAGTTATATGTAAGGCTATTATTGAAATTATATTCAGCTATTGTATTCTAAATAATAAATTCAATTTAGAAATACCTATAAATTTAGAAGACTTCATTTTAAAAGTTATTCTTCACAAATCGAATGTATCTTAACGTTCTTCGTCACAATTTACAGTTGAGGAAAGTTAAGAGTTATGCCTCAGATACGTTGCATTGCTAGCTTGCAACTTCTGGCAAGATCACGACTTTATGACTTACTGTACGCAAAGTATTTATAGACACTCTGCCTGAGAGTTTAAGTAGGGCATGTAAACTGCGCTTTAGCCCGACACCAAAACCGATTTTTGTTTACATTTCACAGTCGCTGGTCGCGTGTTCAATGCTCCCATGATCCGCAGCTCTGATCACTTGTGCCCAGACACCCAAATATGTGTTGGATATATTCAGTATTAAACTGGTCGAACGATAGAACGCAACTCGGATGAGCTCATGCTTCGTACTCAGTGCTTTGGGTTCAAAGTTGTGTCGTTCGAGTGGTCATGTTGAAAGCAACTGATTGTTAAGTAACTGAGTATCTGATGCGCAGTTGTCAACTTTGCCATTTGGCTACAGAAAAATCGAGTATTAAATTTAATAGGGCTTTCGATATATATTCAATAAATTTGTAAAACACTAAAAATATAAATTTTGCAAGATTAGCTTTAATTCCCGAGCGACTACTATATATGTATGTACGTACTATACATACTCTTTTTGACAAGAGTTTTCACTAACTGCTGAAACACTCTAACCGCTGTTGGGCATTATAGCTTATCAATATCTGGTCATTGTTTGTAATTTGCCGATAAGAATTGTTTACCCAGCTAATGTAGCATAGGGTCGAAGCGTGCCTATATTCTTATGAAGCGCATGCAAATATTACACATTGACTCCCACACTGAGTCACAAAACTGAAATATAAACATTTAGACAAATATATATACAAGAAACTGCCATTTCATGGTCCGACGCCAGTTGATGTTTATTTTTAATTTCACAATGAAAACACAATCTGTAAATTGTTAATTTTGCTTTTTTATTTGATATTATGAAAATAGCGCAAGGGAGACTCTTATCTCATAATTTCACACACCATCTCTTTCTCTCTTGCAGCTTGCGGTGCTGAGAATTTCATCAGCTGTTTTGGTGGCAGCCACAGAAACAACAGCGACAGCAACAACTGTTTACTTGCGCCTAATAAAAATGCAATTTTTATGGCAAAGAAAATAGAGCGTAGCCCATTGCAATTGTTGCTACAGAACCCAGATGAAAATTGAGGTTTGGAAAATGTGCCAGCGGCAGCAGCAACAGATTGTGATGTAATAAGAGCGCAACAAAAGTGAAGCCGCTCGTCAATTGCAACTGCAAAAAAAAAAGATTATACAATTTGTGAGCTTGCAACGAACTAGGACAACAGCAGCAGCAACAGCAACAGCAGCAGCAGCAGCAGTAAACGGCCTCAGACAGACTCTAAAGCTGATAAATACCGGCTGGCAACAACGAGCAGCAATGTGGTCTGCAGCACCAACAACAACAACAACAACAACAGCAGCAACATAAATTCAAAGTCGCATCGGTATTAATTGAGCGGGAGCGTGGGAACTACAAATCACAGCAGCAACAACAACGGCCAGCAGCAACAACAATACTCGCTCACTCTACACGCTCACAGCTCTCACAGCGCTCACCGAGCAGCAACAGTTGCTGGCGCTCAGCGTGAGCAGCGAGCAGCGAGCAGCGTGCTGCTCATATATATTTTGAGGCGTTGCGGCCGCCGCACACGACAGTTGTGCTTGAAACGCTTCGCAGTGAAGATCGTGCTCGATCGACGCGCGGAAGAAAGAAAACATTATAGTAACAAAACAAAATATATGTGGCAACAATTTGTAAGCGTACAAAACGATACAATTTGTAAATATACATGTGCAAATATCGAAAAAGAAATTTTTTACAAATTTTTGTTCAACAAAATTATCGACGACGAGCTTCGCGCGTAAATTAGCAAGCGTTTGCAAGAAACAAGCTACAAAAAATAGAAAAACACACAAAATAACAAAATTGGAAAAATAACAAGAAGAAAGCCACTGTGCAACGTGTAAACCAAGTGAAATTTTTGTGTGTGAGCCAAAATCAAAAAAAAATATAAAAAGAAGTGGCTCTCAAAACTGTAAAGTGATGTGCGTGCCACAAGCACAAGAGCAACAATTACGAAAACAGAAACAAAAACAGAAACAAAAACAAAACAAAAACCAAAAACCGAAAGAAGAGCAACAACAATTGCAATAGAGCATAGTTTAGTCGCATAAAGAAATGGCCATTGATTTCCTCATCTTGGCCCTGCTGCTCATCTCGTTCATCATCAATCTGCTGGCGCTGTGCGCATTCTGGATAACGCCGGGACTGCGCACCACAGCGAATCGCTTCACCATCAATCTGCTGATCATCAATCTGATTGGCTGCTGCATTCTGGCACCCACACTATTTGTGAGCGGCATCAAGAGTTTCTACACGCAACAGGAGCAACAAAACGCCGCCGCCGGCGATAGCATTGAATTCTACTCGAAGCCGGGTAATCATCAGTTAACCATACGCCATGATGGCCAGCTGGTGGAGCAGGACGGCATTGTGGTGCGAAATGGCACCAGCAGCAACAACAACAACAACAACAACAGCTCGGGCGATACCATTGAGTTGATCTACAGACGCAATGCGACCTATTACCGAGAGGTCACCATCGATGAGCGCGGCGATGGCGGCATTACTATTACGGAAACGGAAACACAGGAGGATAACCTAAGTGTGCCCGTTCATGCCACACCGGGTGGCATTCAGCTGCCGACGGTGCAGCTGCGCTGTTGGTCCATCGACATGGCCGCCGCCTTGGGCGCTCTAGCGGTCCTCCTGGTGGTCGGTGATACCTGGTGTGCCGTTACGGATCCGTTGCGTTATCACAGTCGCATTTCGGGCGTCAAGACCTGGATATTTATCACGCTCACCTGGGCTGTGGGCATACTTTTTGGCGCACTGTCCGCATTCCGTGTGCTGGACTTTGAGTCGGATACGCTGCTCAGCCGGCAAAGACGCTTGGCAGCCACCTATTTCAATATCACCAGCACAAACAGCATTTTTGGCATCGTCTTCGCATGCGTCTATTTTATTGTGATTATTTTGCTGCCCTTCGGCTTCGTTTGTGGCATGTATTGGAGGATATTCAGCGAGGCGCGTGGCAATGGTTTGCGCATGCGACAAAATGGCTCCTCGCCGCTGCTGCAGAGTGCTTTGAACTTGACCAATCAGGCGTCAACAACAGCAGCTGCTAACTACACAAATAGTCTATGTGTCCATCGACATTCCATTTCATCGGCCAGCTCACATGGCGGCGGGGGCGGCGGCGGCGGCGTCGGTCTCCAAATGCAAATCGATCGTCGCAGCTCGCCGAGCTGTCTGCGTCGCGATTCCGCTGCCAAAGTCCTGCTGCCGACCATCTCGGACGATGGCTCCGATGTGGATGTGGATGTGGAGTGCGGCAATCAGCTGATGAGCGTGCCGGAGCAAACGATTGCCGATCGCAATCAGAATATATTGCTGACGCTGCAGACGGCCAGTGGCGAGATTAAGCGCAACTATTCTGCCAGGCAGCTGCCTCTATTGGGCACATCCTCGCAGGATCTGCGTGAGCTGCATCGCCTCCAGGGCATCAGACAGGTGCATAGCTCTCCAAATCTGCACAAGTACACGGAGGAGGAGGAGGACAGCTCGCCGCATTTGCTAAGCACACAGCAGCGACAGCAGCAGCAACAGCAGCAGCTGCAGCAGCTGCAGCAGCAGCAGTCGTCACAGCAACTGCAGCAACAGTTGCCCGCACAGCAGCAACAGCTGCCGCCACAGCTGCACACACACTTCAGCGCCGAGCGACAGCTACAAATACCCGCCATACACGCCTCCCCGAAGGCTCTGAGCTACATGAGTTCCTTGCGCCATCGCCTGAGCAATGCCAGCTCGCTTTTCAAATATCGCGAGGAGTCGCGCGCCGCAAGGATCAGCATTCTGGTGGTGGTCATGTTTGTGGTGTCTTACCTGCCCTTTGGTCTGCTCGTGCTGCTGCAGTCACGTCTGTCGGCTGCCAACTTTGGCGGCTCCACGCAGCTGGCCATCTTCATGATCCTGCTGGCCAATCTCAGCTCGCCTTTCATCTTCGCCTATCGCAACAAGCGCGTGCGTCGCGGCGTCAAGCGTTTGTTTGGTCTGGATGCTGCTAGCGTGTTGCAGCGTCATCACAGCAGCAGCATGAAAACAAATGGTGGTGCTGGTGGCGGTGCTGGAGGTGGTGCAGGCTCTGCGGCCAGCGCGGCGCAGCTGCAGCGCAACAGCAGCAAATTGTCGCAGTACAGCAGCAACAGTTGCCGCTATCTAACGCCACAGAGTTCGCTGACAACAACAACAACGCCAGTGCATACAACTCTAACGCTGCGTCCCAACAGCAGCTGCAGCACCATCATCAATTTCGGTGGTGCACACAAAACTTCAGCGGACTCCGATGAGGCACCAGATGCGACCCCCCCACCACAACGCACTGGGCGACCCAAGTTGCAGCGTGGCATAACAATTGTCGAGAATATACATATTGCCGGGTCGCCGCCCAAGTTTCAGGCCAGGCGAGGGCTGTTCGATATGTTCTTTCGCAGCTCCAAGAAGCTGCAGTCCAGCTGCGGACAGGCCACGCCCACGGAGGTCTAGAGAAACTAGCAATTATGTAACTAACCAAATGTTGATTGCTTGCTGAAGAATTCGCAGAACAGTATTCGTAATTCGTAAGTTTAGCAAATTAAGCCAAAAAACAAACAAACAAACAAACAAACAAAAAAGAAAAGGAAATTTATTTTAACAATGCTGTGCTAGAAGCTTCTCATGCCAAAAACTAAAAATTCACAAAACACGTACATATATTGTGCCAGTGCTTGTCAAACTGTAAAATGCACAGGCCAAGAATAAACGTACCTTCTAAGACATTTGTCCAGCTAGACAAAAAGATACATATATCTACAAACCAAAATGTTACAAACAAAAAAAAAAACACACAAGAAATAGCAACAACAATTGTGTACAAGTCGCAACAAATTTTAAAAATATTTTTAAAAAAACGTAAATAGCATAAATGTTATATATCAACAAAAAACGGGAACCAAGCAGCCAATTTTCGAGTACCTAACAAAAAACCAGCTAAACATATGAATATACATTTAAAACAGCTACATTTATTAAGTCAATTGCTTAAGACTCTTAAACACTCACACACACACACAAACGACACTTATTTATTTATTATTATTTAATTTGGTAAATATTTATCAATCAAACACGACAAGCTTTAACAACAACAACATAAACAAAACAAGAAAAAACATTCTGGCTTAAACCCAACGCTAAGCATTCAATTCATAAGTTTAAAATAATTTAAGTAAATGTGCAAAGCATATATTTATATATATATTATATATTATACATTTATAGAAACTACAAACTGGCACTTAGTGCTATATATGTATATGATTTCGTGATATTGCAAGCGGCAGTTTTCATATTGAAAACTTGTTTCCGTTCTGTGCAATGTCTTCTTTTTGTTTATTTTTTGCTGTCTGCTTTGTCAGTTGGTCAATGAGCGCAACTTATCTAATTTAATATTTTTTATGTTTTGCTCAATGATTATTCGAGTCAATTTGCTTTCTAGTACTTCAGTCATTGCGTGCAGCTAAATACCTCATTAGTTTTAATTTCATGAAAACGAAAATGAAATAATTAATATATTTAGATTTATTTACGGGCGGTACGTGCCTAGAGATCTACTTGTAGGGCATGTGCTGTGCCGCATCAATGTATTTACCGCCTCACATCAAAAGCTTTATAATATTTAAGTTCAATTCAGTTGTAAACCATATTTTTATTTGATATATTTTTGTGTCGCCATTTGACTTGCTTAGAACTAGTTAAGCCTTTTGTAACACAAATATAAATACGACTCTCACACACACACACACACACACAAACAAGCACACACAGACAAAAAGAAAACCAAACCTCGAATTTATATTTCTAAAAATTTACATGAAAAGTATATTTATATATGTATTATAAATAAATTTAAAATATCTATGTATTTACTTGTTCTATGTGTGTAGACAGCAACAAAACAAAAACAAAAACAAAACAAACAGTTCCCAGAAAATTTGAAAACCAATTAATGTGATGCCGAGCAAAGTGAAAGAAGGAAAGAAAGAAAAGAGAGAAGAGGAAATGTAATTTTCAAATGCATTCAAAAACTAACTAAAAACATGTATTAATAGTTTATAAATAAAAATAGTGCTATTTTTTTTTTTCAATTTTAAACGCTATTTACTATGTATGTAAACCAAAAAGAAAAAAAAATGAAAAATACACACAAATTCGATGTGACAAATTAGCGTTTAAAGTGAAACAGCAACAGAAAAACCGAATACGAAATGTAAGGAAATGAAACCAAACAAATAAAAGAAAAACAAATACACAAATGATTAACTACAGTACAATTACAGTTGGTAGCTACAGCAAGACATCAATTTAATCGAGTATTTGCTAGCAACGCTGCTAAATACTAAAAAATAAATAAAAAAAAACACACAAAATATAAAAAAAATTATTGAAAATAATAATAAGCTATTCCAACAGAACAACTATTTAAATAAAAGAATATGTGTCTTAAAAACAATTAATTATTATGACTTTTTATTGCCTGGACTTGAATTCGTTTCTGTTTTTTGCAGCAAAACTCGTTTAATCGTCGATTGCCCACGCAGAGTTTTTTTTGTATATATAGATGATATATGTGATATGACAGAGGTGGGATTCAAAAGTATTAAAACTGAATTTTATATGCTGCCTGGGGAATCCAATACGAATGAGAGTTCGATATGAATTTAGTGAACACTGCAGTAACTAATTGGAACAGAGTAGAGTAATGACAGAGAATAATACAAAATGAGAAAAAGGCTGCCTAAGCTTAAAAGTCTTAACAGTTCTGATTCCAAAATACTAATTAACGTTTACTTGGGAGATAGGTGGAACAATAAAATAAACAAATAAACTCTGAGGCATAGATAAAGTGACGCTCAAATCACAAATAGAAAATCTTCAGATCTTTTATGAGAGTATCAAATGTGTATACACATTTGTGCTTACCTAAGAAATATTTTTGTTTCCAAAACTTATTGATCCAACCTCTTTAGTCAAAAACTCTTTTCAACTCTGCGACTGGCACACAAGAGAACAAGAGCTCTAGAACACGAACAAACACTTGACGACTGCTCATTTTAGGGCGCACAAGTTCAACAATTCATTTGCTGGTGCGAATACTTTTTCATATTCGTGACCATATTAATTGATTCATTAGACTGCTGCTCAATAAAAAGCAAAAATAATAGCTTTAAAAAAAGCGGTCACAGTTAGTGTCTTAATGAACGCAGAGTTAAAACAAAAAGTGAAAAATGAAAAATGAATATTATATCAGAACTTTGATTGACAAAACTGGCTGGACTTGAGTAGCTGCTGTAAAAGGGGCGTTGAGTGGTGCTGAGTGGTGACAAGCTCCACAAACCACGCAACAAACAATTTGCTTTACCAACGGGTTTCACTTATTAAAAAGTTTAGAATATCGTGCAACGGCAATTCTTATTTGGTGGCAACGGGGCGTATGGGCGTTGGGAATGTTTGGCTATGTGATTTGCCGATTGATTTCGACTTTATAAGCACCAGATAATGTTAGAGGGCGTGACTAATCGTTTGGCATATGCCAAGCACTCTGACTTACCTGCTACCTACCTGCTGACTCAGCTGACATTTTGTCGCCAAACTTTGCTATCTTTTGAATTGCCTGCTGCATTGGGGCGACAGCTCTGCAAAGGAAATTACGCCACACAAAATCAACACACAAGTAAAAGTAACAGTGCTCTGGTCAGTTGTGAGTCCAACTGGAAGATACCCTATTGTGAGTCTTAACATACATATCGATCATCATCAAATTTGCACAACATAAAGATGACATTTAAATGTTATATGCAGTAAAAAAATAGGGTTATACCTCTTAAAAGGAGTTTTTGGAAAGGTGTGTGGGAAGGTGTGTAAGAAGTGAAGTATTCTAGATATGTGTATGGTATGCGGTTATTAAATTCAAGATATATGCTAAACTCATTTGGTTAAAAAATCAATAATATATATATTTTTTATAATCTAAAAATATAAACAAATCTACATTATAAACTTAAACTCATTAGCCCCTATTTGACTCTTGATTTACCTTATGGCATTCGAGATTTCTCCCTCTGACTGTAACATACACGAGCAAATCTTCATCACACCCTCTTTAGTCACATTCAACAAGTACAGGGTATAGCCAGTGACCCCATGACATGTACTTCACTCAACTACCAGCTACCAGCTTCAGCGGATGCGTAGCTTGTCACTCAGTGAAGCGGTCAACATAACGGCAACCGAAAGCTACATGTGATGTTTATTTATTTTGTGATTCACTCGATCCAACTATGCGTGAAAAGGCAATTTGATACATATATGCGAAACAATACACATAATTTTTGTCTGACATTTGCCAATTGTTGTGCCATATTTTTGCAAAAAAGAATTTCAAGTTGGATATTTGATATACATATATGCATGTATGTAGGCACGAGTATTTGGAAAAGCAACACAGATTTAATCTGCATTTTGATGAGCAACAGAGACGAAAAGGAGACGGACAATTGGCTTTGAATATGAAACAGAAAGTGTGCTCAAAATATGGTAAGTGTATTAACAAATTTATTAATTCAACGAACTCTACTCAATCTATTATTGTAAATTTTTAAATTCTGTATTATTACATAAATACATGTAATGCTTAAGGTCAAGTATATTATTAGATTATTTTCGGTGTGCTTTGTAAAATATATTTTATTGCTTTCCTCAAATTTGGAGTAAGATAAATTAAATTGCTAAAGATTGCTTTCGCTCATAAGACTTACAAATGTGACTAAATGTCAAAAGAGTGCACATTTATTTTAATATATTATATAATATTAAATGTAAATTGTAGTAAAAGAGTGCGATCGCACATGTATACTGATTTCGGAAACTTAATACGAGAGGCAGTTTACAACACAATTAAAAGAAATTATTTATTTTGATTAGATTTGTATTTTTATATTGTAAGAATTCAGATTATGGTTATATATTGTATTTCAATGAATCATTAGAAATTTTCCATTCAATCGTTAAATTTGATATACATTATTTGTTAAATGATTAAACCGTTAAGCTACAAACTTGCTCTTAATTAAACAAATTGATATTTTGTGCTCATTTCGAAAGCCCACAATGAATTGCCTTAAAAGTCAACTTGCTTCCGTAATGTCAAATAAGCAATACCAATAAAAGCCAAGCCTAATTTGAATAGCTGCATAATAAATAATACAAAAAATTTAACAAAATTAATAATCGATTTTTTGACTCACAGAAAGCTTACAAAAGACATAAGTGTATGGTATATCTTTATATATATATATATATATATATAGCAAAAGTCATTAGAACAAAATTGTTTGTTGGCACAGCGACACACTTTTTGTTTTGTTTTTGTTTTTGGTTTTCTTTTGGTACGAGCTGACGAAATAAATAAATAAATTAAATTTAAATGCTTAAATTTGACTGTCAGGTGAGGGAAGCTGCGAAAGCATCTCGTGGGTGGACAAGCGCCTGTCAACTTGAACAAATTTGTCGATTAGGCAAGAGGAAACAATTTGAAAGCAAGTCGAGGATAAAAGTGCGTCAGAGATGAAGGCTGCAAAGGATGTGACAGCAGTGGCCCGCTCCGCTCACGAACTAAGTAGTTGACACCTGATATACATATATTGTACACTTACATATATACATATGTATAAATGGACTGATAAATTTGTTATTGGCTTTGTCAGCCTACAAGCGTTTAGATGAGTGTCAATGAACCGCACGGAAGTTTCACCAGCTGTCAAAGCCGCGTTCGGCTTAGAATCGTATGGCATAAATCACTGATGCGGCGGCTCCCAGCAGTAGTCAGCATTATCATAAATCTAATGCCGCCAATTTTGGCTTTTTTTCAATTTGCATGTGAACTTGAGAACAGCGGTTTCCGAGTGCATTGACTTCGGCTGCACACAAGCCTTGAGCGTACTCATCTGTTGGTTATTGCACTGCCTCCCCGCTGCTGCTATCTACACCTACACCCACGTCAAAGATTGATATATCTATGTATCTATCTATATACTACATATGTACGACGATTACATTGTTTTTCCGCATTGTGCTCAAACCAAATTTATGCCAGCTGCCGCCAAAGGCAAAAGTTCACTTCGGTTGCCAAACCGAAAATGATGTTCCTGTCTTCAAATCGAACAGATGTACCAAGGCCATATATAAGTACTAGTATCAAGTACCAGTAGGGTAGTATTTACTGCCTATACGAGTAATATGTAAATATATGTATGGGGCTGGCTTATCAGCGGCTGCGGCTTATCGTGCTGCAAATCTAACAACAGCAGCTTGATTTAATATATTTGCTTACAAACAAATGTCTGCTGATGTTATTTTCATAATAATGCGCTACTCTTGATACCCTGTACGCAACATAATCGAAAGAAGTTAAAGTCGTACTTTTTTTATTGATCTTTCCGCGTGTTACCTTTATATGTTCTATACTACTGACTGGGACAATTTAAATAATTTGTCTAGGTACATTTTTTTATTAAAATACATTTCTGACAAATGCTGAACTTGGGAACTTAACATCTCAAAATTGAGTACTTTTACAGAGAAATAAATTGAGAACTTTTACAGAGAAATAAAAAAAACTCAATGCAACAATTTTAGATGTAGAATATTTCTAAAAGACAAGTCTAGTTTAAGTTTTCAAATAAGTATGTACAATTTAAGATATATAATATCTTAATATATTTGAAACAGATCAATTATAATTTAGGGTCTTAGTATAGGGCATCGTCCAGTCGCGCAACCCCCACTTGGAACAGATTTAGTTTCTCTATATATTTGAAAGTACATATATTTAAAGTACGCGTAGCTTAAGGTAATTTCGGTATATTGTCGCTACCATCCTTTGCAGAGATAACTGTGCCATTCTCACGCAGCTTAAAATGATATCTCATCTCTCCGTGGATTGCAGCAGAAAAGGGCTCATAAATATGCCAGCTGGCTGACTGACTGCCCGACTGGCCGACTACCCGGCTGGCTTGGGGTCTTATCGCAACATTCAAGTTGACTCTCAGCTGTCTGATGTTTGCTGTCATGACGTCACACCTGAAATAGAAATATATATATATACATATATAAGTATTGTATATGTGTGTGTAAGGGCATCTATAGAGTTGCCTGACAATATTTGAGCTCGTGCCGACTGAGACCCAGGGATAACTGTGCTGTCAGCTGGCCTAGCTTGGCCTGTCCTCTCCTGTTCTTTCCTGTCCCGTCCTGGGTTAAGACTCTAGTTCATGCTCTGTGATTCTGAAATATTCCATGACACGTTTCAAATATTGTCACAGCGCAAGCAAAGTGGCAGCTCCACCTCGGAGCTGTCATTGTGTGCACTGGCGCTGGGGTTGGCTCACAACTTTGTATAAGTTTTTCATTTTTACTCAAAGAGCAGAAAACATGCTTATCAGACAACAGATTCTTGCCAACCCAACATGGCCAAATTCTGGCAAGCCAAATTGAGCGTAACGTGAAAATATGCAACATGTTTTGACACTTTCCAATTAGAAGATGCCTTCATCTGCTCTGCTCTCATTTGCATCTCATTTATTTTGGGAGCTCTTTGAGTAATGCAACGTGCGCTGCAGCTAAGTACCGTGAAATTTATGCATGTGCAGACAAACTGATAAATATAATATATACATATGTACATATATTCCTACATATATGCAAAAACTACAAATTTGTTTGCATTTTTGGCAATGAAGCAACCAAATTTATTATTATACGACGGGCAAATGTTTTTATCGCAATTCGTAGAAAATGTGAGTGGTCGAGTGTTGAATCGTGATTAGACATCCCTAAATATTGACATTTTATTTCCATGCACAGAATTCATATGGAGAAGAAAAAAATATGAGAGGAAGTGTGCTAAATGATTCCAAGAAGTAGTCGTGCTGAATATTTATGTTGGGCTTTGGGGAACTGAGTGCTTCCTGAACAACTGGAAGTGTTTATTGTTTAAGTGCTTTACAAATTAGGGTTAAAATAAATAAAGCTGCACGTCTTTAAACGATCGTTGATGTGTTACTACTATATATATATAATTGTGATTATTTTTAGCTTTATAAACACTACATCTCTAACTAATTAGGCAAATAAATAACAAAAGCATACTATATTTAGTTTTGTGATTTATTTAATTTGACTCTATTTAAAGCGTGATTGAAGAAAAACATGTCAATATATGTTCATATTTAGACCTTGAAAATTTCGGGCCGTAAATATTTATTTATTTTACTTGTCATTTCACTTGTCAACCGAGATGTAAATTATTTAGTGGCATAGATAAATATTATTTTGGCTATATATGTATGTACATAAATTATTTTGTGGTGCAGACAAACATGTTTTTAATGGGGATTTTTTGAGGAATTATGACTCAGCTACTTGTAAGTACGCATAATTATGAAAAATAAATATTTATTTCTTTACTAAGCAGCTCTAAGAGTATTATCTCTTAAATTTGCTGAAGCATCGGGTCAAAGTTCAGATTGTATTTTATAGTGATATGCGTTTATTTTAAATATCAATGAATATTCGTTTTGCAAATAATGAGTTTACTTGTTTGCTATTTTATAATAAAATATAATAATGTGATAACAACTTACAAATGCTGAACTACTTTGAAGTTAGATACAGTTCAAAAATAAATCAAATTAACAAGCACTTAGAAATAATAGCATATTTTTAGCTAGCATAAATCCAATTAAATTAACTAAAAATAAGTCAGATGCCAACTTATCAAATATTATTTTTTTTTCATCTGTCGCACTCGATGGCTTTTTCAAAATAAATATGAATTTGTTTTCTGCTTAGCAGCGACTGACAGGCGAGTTGTCAACCGTTGCATTTTGTTGCCATCTGGCGAATTGTTATTGTTGCTGCCAAAATAAATAAAATACTCAGCCATTGGCTGTGGATAAGCGCACAAAATGCTGAGAGCATTCGATTCCGCTGCACATTTCCCCATTGCGCATAGAAGCCCCCATCTGTATCTGCTCCCCAGGCGCGAATATAATTTATTTCCGCATCTTTATAAAATTTGCAATATGCCAAGTTGTATTGCCGTTTAAATATTTATTAACGAGACCTACGCAACAAAAAAAAGAGGTTTATGGCTGAGTAAACAGTTAAAAAAAAGACGTTTGGAAAAACGTTTGCATGTATTTGTTAATGTCATTGAATTTGTGGCAAATTTACCGTCAGCTTGCAGTTGATTTTTTTTTCATGTTGTTTTTTATTAGTTTGCTTTATTTTCAACAGTTGACTGCGCTTTCTGCTGCTACCTTGGCTGATAGCCAAGTAAATTTTTTTGTTTTTTATGGATGGGGGGCGTTGAAAAAAAGTTTACAACCTGCTGCCTTTTAAAAAAATAAAATAAATAATAATAAAATAAATATCATATCCATGGGCTCTCAAACTGCAGTTTGATTTGCTTGTTTGCACAAAGTGTGCGCGAGCAGAGCTGAACTTATTTTGTCGAGAAACTTTAACAGGCATCACACACAGCTAAACAAATATTTAAACAGCTCAGTGCTCAGTGTAGCCGGCGATACAGCTACAGAGTCAGCTTCATGGCTTGACAGCATCAGGCGCCATAAGACACCAAATAATAACCGTTAAGAAAATACTCGTACACAATAACATTTCTTTATACAAGTAGCAAATAAGTTTTTCGACAGTTTCTGCCTCCGCTGCTACGTTTTTTTTTTTTTTTTTTTAATTTTCACTTTTTATTTTGTTTTATATATTTTTTTTGGCGCCACGGCGACGACTGTCAGCACAGAGGGCTTCGTCTTCGCAGCAGACCAAAAACTACTATTAAACGTTTATATATATGTGTGAGCTAAAGTGATTTCTAAAAAAATACATTGCAGAAACGTGCCACTGACAGCATGGCACATGCGGCGTATACGTAATCTGTGAACATTTCCAGTTCGGCTTATTTCAGGTTTAAAACTTAGCACATATTGTATGTGTTAGCATGGGTTTATATATATATGAAGGCTCACACAAATCGCTCACTTAAGCCATTTCGGTTTTGTATTATATATTTCTTTATCTTAAGAGTATTTAACTGAAACATAATTTATATCCTTAGCTGGAATCCATACACATATATAAACGTTGTACATTTATTTGCGTAATATCTAATTTCACTGCTAGCTTAAATTATCTTTTGGTTGTTGCTTCATAGTCATAGTCTTTGTCTAGGGAATATGTAGTGAATAGCAGATTGACAGCAGGGATGCTGATCAACCAACAATAATTGCTTCATGTCAGTAAGATTAAAACCTTTCAGTGCTTTACAGAATAGATGGATTAGTTTCAAGTCTCGGAGCATATTATTAAAGTTTTTGTAAATCTTTTATCTCTATAGCTATGACTTATCATGATCAGGTCAGATCTTCAAATGTGTAAACAAATATTACATTTACATAATTTAAAGCAATTAGCTTTCATGATAAAAATTAAATAAAAAATGATTAAATAATGGACAGTTTACAGTGGAAATATATAATGTCCCTTGACAAGAGGCAACAATATTTCTAAGAATTTTCGTAGTTTTTTTGTGTGTAGACTGCAGCATTCGTGTGTTGACTTCTAGCTAAATTAAAGCACATTGTGTGCCAGTTGAAAATAAATTACAAAACAATGACACGAGCACTGGGCACACTGGCCACTGGCGCCACATAAACTAGCGTTGCCGACACATCGGCTGGAAGTCTTTTGTGGATGGATAGACGAATTTAAGTTGCATGAGAATGAGCCAAAGTAAGCTCGATTTGTGCTTAAAGATGCAGTCGGAGGCAAACAGCTGGGGTCACAACTGTGTGCCACAAGGGTACGAAACTAAACAAGCCGAATGCACATCAACATCCACACTTGTTGTTTGTTGCAGTTGTTATTGTTGTTGTTATTGCACTCTTTTTGCTCGGCTCACGTCAGCTGCTGAAAATTACAGAGTTTTGCAGTTCACGCCGGCAACGGCAGCCAGCAAAGTGGCAATGAAGTGCGCCGGAGGTGCGGCAGGAGTGGCAGGCAGCGAGCACGACAACACTTAGAGGTTAACCAACAGCCGCAAAAACCACCGAGCCACCCAACCGCATGTACTCGTACACACCAACACACACACACCAACCAACACACTCACAGAATGAAATGCAGGGCCTTTACCGTTTGCTTCATGCTTCACAGCATTTTTGTATTTTTTCGTCGTCCTGTTGGTGAGCAAATGCAGAGTATTGCTTAACGGTGATTGTTCACAGTGATTTCCCTAGTTGCTTGCTATCATTGTGATTAATTTCGTTTCATACAGATATTGAAGAGAAACTCCCGCGAACTCTTTGTTACAGAGCTCAGGCTAGGGAGTTACTTTTTATACTATAAGCGTTTTTGTGACTCATGATAAATTGCTCACTTTAATCAAACTTACCATTTATTGTACACAATTTAATATATATACTTATTGATAATATTTTATATTATATTATAATAAAATAATAATATTATAATAAAACAGCATATTGCTGATCAGCATGCGACTTTTTCTTCTAGTGAAATAACTTTCCAAAGCCAACTTTAAGCTTATAGTATTATTTCTGTAAAAATACGAGCTACAAAATTATTTATAGATTTTATTCAACATTTTTTAATTTGTTATTATTGTTTTTGTTGATGCGTATTAATATTATTGCAAATGTTATTTTCCATGCATGAAAATCTCGATTTGATTGCTTTAAAAAATAAAAGCAGACAAACAACCAATTTAAAATTATAAAAAAACATTTTTTGTGGCAAACAATATCGATGGTTCAAAAGATATAAATCAGTTCTGAATTCTCTATTAAAATCGCTGAAAGTGCACCAACATGAACAGTCACCATATTCACAGCAACAGTGAATGGAAAAACACTCTCCACTGTAGTTCATTGCTGCGGGATGAAAGTGCATCGAAGCAAAAATCATATTGTAGACGTTTTTGCCTGGCTTTGCACCATTTTGAACCATGCTGCTGCCTTCTCTGGCTCGATGTGGTAGTGGGAGTGTGGACATGAAAAACGACATCGATTATGCAACAGCGGTGCACGTGTTGAGGATACGCTCGTAAGGATATTGTTTTAAAAAGTATGGATGGGACAGAGAATGTGGGGTAACTGAAATTGGAACTGGATGTGGATGTCGATGTCGATGTCGATGTGGAGTTGCATGGTATAGTGGTTCAATTTGTTCACCGGTTTCATTGGCCTGTGTCACGATTGAAACTCAAATGGCGTCATCCCAATCGATATGAATGCGGCTGCGGCTGCGGCTTAACTATTTCTCACTACAGCTGAGCTTTTGAAACTGAAACCAGTAACAAATACTAACAATGCAGCCAACAAAGCAGCCAACAAACAAACGATTGCAGTTGTAAAATCGCATGAGGCAATCGCCCAAGAGTCGAGTCACAGCCCAAGTCGGCCATTGGCCGTGGGCAAAGTCAAGGTCGCCTCAGGGCAACTTACCAGCTGTTTGCTATTTGGTTTTGTGTTTGAGGTTGGGGTTGGGGTTGGGGTTTGGCGTTGCGGCTGCAGTTGCCCTCAAAAGGCAGCAGCAGCAGTCTAATTTTTTTTTTTTTTATTGCATTGTCATGTGGCTGCAGTTGAATTTTACAGCAACGGCAAAAACATGCAACATTCTGTGGTCAAGCGCACGGCACGTGCCACACAGCGTTAATGTGTGCTGTGCGGCGGTGGGTGGGCCATATGAGAAATCACTTTAGCAGCTGCCCAGGCAGGGGCTACCTTATACCACCACTCCCACAAAAGCAGCTGTGCCGAGCGATATTTCCGCTGCTGTCAAGTTTTTCCATTAGGCAAAACTTTTCCGCACTCGCATGCAAAACAGACTAAAAATTGATTAATCTTTGGTATTTAATAAAATTGTTTAAATGTTTATTTGTTGGCTTTTAGCGGCTACGGCTCTACATGATCTTTGTCCCTTCCAATTTGCCCAATTAACTTGCAATTATGTATTCAAAGCATTAACTGAGAAAACAATGCTTGATGTTTATGCGTCGAGCTGGGTTTTCAAATTGTTTTCAAATAGTTTTTTACCCAATTATTTGGCGTGCCTGATTTATTTATGTTGCGCATTAAACAAATAATACCACTTTTTCCGCTTATTTCCGATTGGCGCTACGCTGCCTCAGTTTTGTTTACTCTGCTGAAATATTCAAAGAAAAACAAAAGTCTAAAAAAATGTGTGGAAAAGTGACTGTGCGCTGTTTAGCTGACCCTTGGCTACTTAAAAAGCTGCACAGTGGAATTTACCCATTATTACATATATATATTTGTTTGCATATATAATTTCTATTGTGGCTGATTAATAGGCGTTTTTCATCAGAGCTGTCAATTTTTCTGTGTGTGCTCTAATAATATTCGAAATATGGAAAATTATTATCAAAAATCTGACAGAAATTAATTAGGCAATTACTTTGTAATATAGACACTTATACTTTTGTACAGTTCCTATTTAAAACCCTATTTATACAGTTTTGCAAGCCTTGTACACATTTTCGCTTTATCTCTCAATTCTGCTTTCGTTTGACTTTTTTATGATTTTATAATACAATACAAAAACTTCATGTAATTTTTAAATTTTATTTTTTTTTTATATTATATGCTATTTTATAGTTTAATAATTATATAGACAATTTAATGTATTTAACCAATTTATTTTGTTTTGCATTATTCGACTTAGGTCGAGAGTAGTACTGGAGTATTGGAGTTAAGTTGATTTAAGTTTAGAATTGGTTTTTATTTCTATTTTGAAAATAGAGTCTATCTTTTTCTACCATTTTCGTTGTTGAAGTTTTGTTTTGAACATTTAATTATACTGTAAATTAGCAAAAACAAAACAGAGCTGCAAACAAGTTTGTGAATAATTTTTTTAAGTAATGAATAGTCATGCTGAGAACACTCATTTAATTGTTGTTAATTTATTAGTATTGCGCATTTTGAGTCATTTAAAAATAATTATTATTTTTATATATTATTTGAGCCATTTTGTATGGGCTTATCGCTTAGTTGGCATCTTTGCATGGGGATTAAAGTGGAGAGCGCTAATGTGGGTGACGCTTTTTTGGGGCTGTGCCAAATTAGTTTCAGTTTCAGCTTATGTCAAATGATAATAATCGTGCTATTAAAGTGACAAATCGATTGGAGACACACAAACTCTGTGGGTGCGTGTAGCTGGTAAAATGAATTGGGAACGCTTGTAAATCGCTCAGCCGAAGTCGTTTGCGTTTTTTTTGTTGTCCCCACTTATTGTTTGTTTTCAGGAAAGTTTAAACAATTGACAAATAAAAATGAAGAAAAAAACAAAGAAATGGAAAACAAAACAAATAATCAAGCAGACCAAGCAAAGCTTACGTCCTCCACATCCGGTGACAATGCACTGCAAGAGGGTCAATCAGGCGCAGGCTCAGACTCAGACTCAGACTCAGACTTTGAGCCACAATGGAAGTTGCTTTTGACCTGTGCCAAAAAAGAGTTGAGTTGAGTTCAGTTGAGTTGAGTTCACTGAGAACTGTGTGGTGTGGGTGAGCAAGTATTTTGTTGGCCACCATTGAAAATGACATTTAATTGCGCACCGAGCATAAACTTGCAGTTTAACCAAATTTGATTGTGACCACTTTTGAACTACGCTCTTTTCGTTTGTCAACATCCGGAGGCTATGAATAGACAAAAGTACTGTGCTGGTAGCTACACTGAAGAAACCCGTACGTAGATTGTATCATATGTTTAGCAAATTCATGCTCGATTCAATAAATTCTTACTTATTTTAGGTATTATACAATTTCTTGGAGAAAAATCTAGTTCCTCTCCAAGTTGGCTTAAAATGGAAGTTTAATTCAAATTATTCACTTTACCTCAGCCGGTTTTTTGCTGTGTACTAGCTACTGGCTAAGTTCAGTGCACCTGGAAATGCAATTTGCTTGGCCCATTGAAAACACTCGGCACTCGTTTCTAGTGGTTCACAGTGACGTCTACTCTACTATGAGCTAAAGCTCGAGAGACGAATCTACTTGAACTTTGCACCTTGTCCAGGTGTTCGCCAGTTGGGACAGACGCATCACATAACCCAACAACTGGCTAACGGTGACTGGCATTTATATTTGCTTAGCTTAACTGATTTTTAGCTCCGGGTCTGTTGGCCGGCGACAGGCGGTCTCTTGGCCACATTGGACTCTGGCCGAGAGTGTTTTGTTTTTAATTGTTTTGTCTGGCGACGGCTTTTGTCTCGCATTAAAAATTCTACAGTTTAAATCTGGGTAAAGGGCATCACGCGATTAAAGTCATGTGTTTATATTTTACATTCATTCTACATCATTTATATTTTTCATATGAATATATTGTGGACAGCACAATTTGACATTTATTAAAATCATTTTTTCTTTGCTGCCCCTGGAACTGGTATAGCATGCCATTAATATTCCGATTGTGGGCGGAGAAATTTTCTGATTGGCAAATTGCAATATACAAATAAATGCATTTTATTTCTTTGAACATTTTTTATCCATTTATATATTTTAAAATTCGTTGGAATTCTGTCAAGCAGCATAAAGCACTGCATTTATATTAATATTAATATAGGACAAACCTTGATGCTTTATTCATTGCATTTTATTATTCATTTATGGCACCAATAATATATTGTTTTTTATCATCAGCATCAAATGAATATTAAATTTGTATAACCGTGATATGTGAATTACTGCTTTAGTTTTGAGAAGGAAAAATATTCTTATACTATATTCTTAACTAACTTTATAAATACAATTTTGCTGGGAAATGATAAGTACTCCCCCCTCACTTTTTGTGCACTTAAAAAAAGGTGCCTTAACTTTTGTATTGTATAACTGCAGGTATCTTAAATCGCTATCAGCTCTTGTTTCCTGCCTATTTATAAATTGTTAATTTTTCTTCGGATTTGGAATTTCCTATATAACAACATTTTCAGCCCTGTTGTTTTGCATTTCCTTAGAGCATTTCTGATGCGTCATGTTGCAGTGGCACGCTCCACTTCCGCACATATTTGTCAGTCTGGCATTCAGCAGAGGCTTGTTGTGAAAGTCACATTATAAATGCAAAAGAGGTGCCAGCGTCATGCATTTCCATGATGCCAAATTTCGTGTGGCTCTGGCATCAATATCAGCAGCAAACAATAGAGCAACGAGATGCGGCACGCGAATGTTGAGCAGAATGCCAAATCGAATGGGCAACGCTTCCGCTTGAAGCTGCCTCACCGCATCACAAGTCCACCCCCCCCCCCTTTTTATGGCAGCTGAGCTTGGGCTGAGCTGGAGCTCAGTCTGGAGCGGGAGCTGGCTCTGGGGTTCAGCCAATAAGCGGGACAGCTGATTGGCATTCCAAATGAGGCGCGTGTAGAGACCCAGTTGGATATCTGCGTATGTATGTGTGTGTGCGTGTGCGTGTGTGCTGAGCCCTCGCTTGGGAGCACACAATAAATGCCTCAAATGATTTTATGCCACCATGCATACATAGATGAAATGAGGGTATACAATAAATAACGCAATCAATGGGCGCGTCATATCAAATGTTTTGCGGACTTCCACAATGTGCGCTAGTTTTGTACAATTTTATTTGTTGGTTTATTTATGACAACACAGCCGTAGCCTAAATAATGCGGCTTGTGCTTTACTTAGACCGACCAACCGCAGCATTTTTTTTTTCGGGTATTAAAGTTAATTAAAATTTACATTTTCATATCGATGGTCAAGCGTTGTGTTTCTAGCTATACTTAGCGGGTTTTTTTTCATATTTTTTTTTGGCAATTAAAAAAGCTTTGGCATAAATTAGCTTTAGCGTCTGTTATATGCCATGTTAAATGATTCAACATGGTAATTTTCCGAAAAAAAAATAATACAAGATAGAAAAAACACAAAACTACCGATAAATAGCCGCACGTTTGATATTGATTTGCTTTTGTGAATTTTCAAGCTAAAACCGCAAAAAAGCCGAAACATGTTTACGAGTTCGTGAACAGGTCCATCTGGTGATATCTGTATCTTTTTGATTGTTTTAGATATATGCAACATGTTCAGGGCTGAAACTCTAAGATGAAATAACAGAACATCAGAACTAATTAAAAATATATATAAACCTAAAAATAAATATGTTTCCAATTTAATTGGCGTAGCTATTACAAAATATATTTTTAGATTTTTTTTAATTTATTCTAATAGTTTTTATTATATTTTGGGAAAAGGGAATCCACTCCAAAAATATATTTTTATTACTATTTAATTAGCAGAGCATTTGCATACAATATTTATAGGTTTTTACAATAGATATTTTGTTTTGAATATACAAAGTTATTAACACCTCATTGAGCTGTTTTTGCTTATTAGTCTGGCTTCGTTTATTGTTTTCGTTACGAAATGATGACCTTTAAAATTGATTTGTTTGATCTCGAAGTTGAGGCGCTTAAAAACCAGTTTAAACTTGGTTTGACTTTAAAGCAGTGAAGAGGTTAAATATGTATGAGCATTCAAATTTATAGAAACTGAAGCAATACTGCAATGAAACGATTTCCATTTCACCATAAAATGTATGCAGAGTAGAAATTGTTTTCCCAGAATATCAAATAAAGAACATGCTCTTAATTAAACAAAACGAGCAACTGTAAGAAAAGTAAAAGTCATTTCCAGCTATAATCAATTTTGGTGAACTGCCACTTGAATTGAGGCCTATGACGCGCCCTCCAAATGTTTCACGCAGCCCTCGCAGACACACATGTGTGTGCATAAAATAAATCGAACGAGCGCATAAATATTTATGAAATCCAAAGAGAAACAAAAAAGAATTAAAGATATACAATAAATATAATTAGATTCATTGGATTGTGTGAACGGCTGTGGCTAAAAATAAATATAAATGGACATTCGGCGGGGAGAAATGAATAGCCCTGAATTAAGCTCAATCAAAATCCAGAAACTAGTTTCTTGTTTTAGTTTCAACCAGACAAACTGGCGGCGCTCCGGAGTTAGCTCCATAGATATTGTAGCAGCTGCAGAACTGGTTAAAAAAAATACTTAATTATCTACAGTTCTCAACTAGCAGCTGTGCCGTTGGCTGAGAGTAATTTAAATTTGGGGTCGCTTAGTTGGCTGCTCGATTAATTACCAATGATGAGAGTTGAGACTCTGCTGTGCCCAGCTCTCTGCCGAATGTTTGATTCAGCTCAGCTTCAGTTTCGGCGTTCGCTTTAATTACCCCCTGCGTTTGGCTTTTGTTTTGCCTAATTTTCCATTGGACGACACGCCCCAAAACGATAAAACCAAGTGCCGCAAAGTGTCGTTGCCAAAACAGTAAAAACGAATAAAGAAAGGCTACCTTCGGCGCTCCAAATGAGCTATACCCTTGCAGTTCCTTAATATAATGAAACACTCTTGCTTATACAAAAAGAGAATGACAATACAAATTATATATTAAATCGATTGGGGTGTTTCATTTTTCTGTCAAAAATCACGTCAAAAGTGACAAAAAAATTGACTTGTATAGTGCCCAAAAAACGAAAAGTTCCTTATAAATGACCTTCACAGAATTCAAACTGCCATAACTTTGTCAAAACTTAACCGATTTTCATTCCCAAGGCCATTTTGGTCATTATTTGACATCTTGTTGAGTTCTACATCAAAAGTTTACGCACTTTTGAGAATAAAAAATTTTGAACTTTTTTTCCTAAAAAAGCATAAGGGGGGACCCTTACAAATTTGGTTTTTTCAAAAAATAGAATCTTGAAATTTTATGTTAAATCGATTGTGGGTGTCACTATTAGTATAAAAAACTATAAGAAAAGTGATTTTGGGGTGTTTCATTTTTCTGTCAAAAATCATGTCAAAAGTGACAAAAAAATTGACTTGTAAAGTGCCCAAACAACGAAAAGTTCCTTATAAATGACCTTCACAGAATTCAAACTGCCATAACTTTGTCAAAACTTAACCGATTTTCATTCCCAAGGGCATTTTGGTCATTATTTGACATCTTGTTGAGTTCTACATCAAAAGTTTACGCACTTTTGAGAATAAAAAATTTTGAACTTTTTTTCCTAAAAAAGCATAAGGGGGGACCCTTACCAATTTGGTTTTTTCAAAAAATATAATCTTGAAATTTTATGTTAAATCGATTGTGGGTGTCACTATTAGTATAAAAAACTATAAGAAAAGTGATTTTGGGGTGTTTCATTTTTCTGTCAAAAATCATGTCAAAAGTGACAAAAAAATTGACTTGTAAAGTGCCCAAACAACGAAAAGTTCCTTATAAATGACCTTCACAGACTTCAAACTGCCATAACTTTGTCAAAACTTAACCGATTTTCATTCCCAAGGCCATTTTGGTCATTATTTACCATCTTGTTGAGTTCTACATCAAAAGTTTACGCACTTTTGAGAATAAAAAATTTTGAACTTTTTTTTCCTAAAAAAGCATAAGAGGGGACCCTTACCAATTTGGTTTTTTCAAAAAATATAATCTTGAAATTTTATGTTAAATCGATTGTGGGTGTCACTATTAGTATAAAAAACTATAAGAAAAGTGATTTTGGGGTGTTTCATTTTTCTGTCAAAAATCATGTCAAAAGTGACAAAAAAATTGACTTGTAAAGTGCCCAAACAACGAAAAGTTCCTTATAAATGACCTTCACAGACTTCAAACTGCCATAACTTTGTCAAAACTTAACCGATTTTCATTCCCAAGGCCATTTTGGTCATTATTTACCATCTTGTTGAGTTCTACATCAAAAGTTTATTCACTTTTGAGAATAAAAAATTTTGAACTTTTTTTCCTAAAAAAGCATAAGGGGGGACCCTTACCAATTTGGTTTTTTCAAAAAATAGAATCTTGAAATTTTATGTTAATTCGATTGTGGGTGTCACTATTAGTATACAAAATTATAAGAAAAGTGATTTTGGGGTGTTTCATTTTTCTGTCAAAAATCACGTCAAAAGTGACAAAAAAATTGACTTGTAAAGTGCCCAAACAACGAAAAGTGCCATACAAATGACCTTCACAGACTTCAAACTGCCATAACTTTGTCAAAACTTAACCGATTTTCATTCCCAAGGCCATTTTGGTCATTATTTACCATCTTGTTGAGTTCTACATCAAAAGTTTACGCACTTTTGAGAATAAAAAATTTTGAACTTTTTTTCCTAAAAAAGCATAAGAGGGGACCCTTACCAATTTGGTTTTTTCAAAAAATATAATCTTGAAATTTTATGTTAAATCGATTGTGGGTGTCACTATTAGTATAAAAAACTATAAGAAAAGTGATTTTGGGGTGTTTCATTTTTCTGTCAAAAATCATGTCAAAAGTGACAAAAAAATTGACTTGTAAAGTGCCCAAACAACGAAAAGTTCCTTATAAATGACCTTCACAGACTTCAAACTGCCATAACTTTGTCAAAACTTAACCGATTTTCATTCCCAAGGGCATTTTGGTCATTATTTGACATCTTGTTGAGTTCTACATCAAAAGTTTACGCACTTTTGAGAATAAAAAATTTTGAACTTTTTTTCCTAAAAAAGCATAAGGGGGGACCCTTACCAATTTGGTTTTTTCAAAAAATAGAATCTTGAAATTTTATGTTAAATCGATTGTGGGTGTCACTATTAGTATAAAAAACTATAAGAAAAGTGATTTTGGGGTGTTTCATTTTTCTGTCAAAAATCACGTCAAAAGTGACAAAAAAATTGACTTGTAAAGTGCCCAAACAACGAAAAGTTCCTTATAAATGACCTTCACAGACTTCAAACTGCCATAACTTTGTCAAAACTTAACCGATTTTCATTCCCAAGGCCATTTTGGTCATTATTTACCATCTTGTTGAGTTCTACATCAAAAGTTTACGCACTTTTGAGAATAAAAAATTTTGAACTTTTTTTTCCTAAAAAAGCATAAGAGGGGACCCTTACAAATTTGGTTTTTTCAAAAAATATAATCTTGAAATTTTATGTTAAATCGATTGTGGGTGTCACTATTAGTATAAAAAACTATAAGAAAAGTGATTTTGGGGTGTTTCATTTTTCTGTCAAAAATCATGTCAAAAGTGACAAAAAAATTGACTTGTAAAGTGCCCAAACAACGAAAAGTTCCTTATAAATGACCTTCACAGACTTCAAACTGCCATAACTTTGTCAAAACTTAACCGATTTTCATTCCCAAGGCCATTTTGGTCATTATTTACCATCTTGTTGAGTTCTACATCAAAAGTTTATTCACTTTTGAGAATAAAAAATTTTGAACTTTTTTTCCTAAAAAAGCATAAGGGGGGACCCTTACCAATTTGGTTTTTTCAAAAAATAGAATCTTGAAATTTTATGTTAATTCGATTGTGGGTGTCACTATTAGTATACAAAATTATAAGAAAAGTGATTTTGGGGTGTTTCATTTTTCTGTCAAAAATCACGTCAAAAGTGACAAAAAAATTTACTTGTAAAGTGCCCAAACAACGAAAAGTGCCATACAAATGACCTTCACAGACTTCAAACTGCCATAACTTTGTCAAAACTTAACCGATTTTCATTCCCAAGGCCATTTTGGTCATTATTTACCATCTTGTTGAGTTCTACATCAAAAGTTTACGCACTTTTGAGAATAAAAAATTTTGAACTTTTTTTTCCTAAAAAAGCATAAGAGGGGACCCTTACCAATTTGGTTTTTTCAAAAAATATAATCTTGAAATTTTATGTTAAATCGATTGTGGGTGTCACTATTAGTATAAAAAACTATAAGAAAAGTGATTTTGGGGTGTTTCATTTTTCTGTCAAAAATCATGTCAAAAGTGACAAAAAAATTGACTTGTAAAGTGCCCAAACAACGAAAAGTTCCTTATAAATGACCTTCACAGACTTCAAACTGCCATAACTTTGTCAAAACTTAACCGATTTTCATTCCCAAGGCCATTTTGGTCATTATTTACCATCTTGTTGAGTTCTACATCAAAAGTTTATTCACTTTTGAGAATAAAAAATTTTGAACTTTTTTTCCTAAAAAAGCATAAGGGGGGACCCTTACCAATTTGGTTTTTTCAAAAAATAGAATCTTGAAATTTTATGTTAATTCGATTGTGGGTGTCACTATTAGTATACAAAATTATAAGAAAAGTGATTTTGGGGTGTTTCATTTTTCTGTCAAAAATCACGTCAAAAGTGACAAAAAAATTGACTTGTAAAGTGCCCAAACAACGAAAAGTGCCATACAAATGACCTTCACAGACTTCAAACTGCCATAACTTTGTCAAAACTTAACCGATTTTCATTCCCAAGGCCATTTTGGTCATTATTTACCATCTTGTTGAGTTCTACATCAAAAGTTTACGCACTTTTGAGAATAAAAAATTTTGAACTTTTTTTCCTAAAAAAGCATAAGAGGGGACCCTTACCAATTTGGTTTTTTCAAAAAATATAATCTTGAAATTTTATGTTAAATCGATTGTGGGTGTCACTATTAGTATAAAAAACTATAAGAAAAGTGATTTTGGGGTGTTTCATTTTTCTGTCAAAAATCATGTCAAAAGTGACAAAAAAATTGACTTGTAAAGTGCCCAAACAACGAAAAGTTCCTTATAAATGACCTTCACAGACTTCAAACTGCCATAACTTTGTCAAAACTTAACCGATTTTCATTCCCAAGGGCATTTTGGTCATTATTTGACATCTTGTTGAGTTCTACATCAAAAGTTTACGCACTTTTGAGAATAAAAAATTTTGAACTTTTTTTCCTAAAAAAGCATAAGGGGGGACCCTTACCAATTTGGTTTTTTCAAAAAATAGAATCTTGAAATTTTATGTTAAATCGATTGTGGGTGTCACTATTAGTATAAAAAACTATAAGAAAAGTGATTTTGGGGTGTTTCATTTTTCTGTCAAAAATCACGTCAAAAGTGACAAAAAAATTGACTTGTAAAGTGCCCAAACAACGAAAAGTTCCTTATAAATGACCTTCACAGACTTCAAACTGCCATAACTTTGTCAAAACTTAACCGATTTTCATTCCCAAGGCCATTTTGGTCATTATTTACCATCTTGTTGAGTTCTACATCAAAAGTTTACGCACTTTTGAGAATAAAAAATTTTGAACTTTTTTTTCCTAAAAAAGCATAAGAGGGGACCCTTACAAATTTGGTTTTTTCAAAAAAATATAATCTTGAAATTTTATGTTAAATCGATTGTGGGTGTCACTATTAGTATAAAAAACTATAAGAAAAGTGATTTTGGGGTGTTTCATTTTTCTGTCAAAAATCATGTCAAAAGTGACAAAAAAATTGACTTGTAAAGTGCCCAAACAACGAAAAGTTCCTTATAAATGACCTTCACAGACTTCAAACTGCCATAACTTTGTCAAAACTTAACCGATTTTCATTCCCAAGGCCATTTTGGTCATTATTTACCATCTTGTTGAGTTCTACATCAAAAGTTTATTCACTTTTGAGAATAAAAAATTTTGAACTTTTTTTCCTAAAAAAGCATAAGGGGGGACCCTTACCAATTTGGTTTTTTCAAAAAATAGAATCTTGAAATTTTATGTTAATTCGATTGTGGGTGTCACTATTAGTATACAAAATTATAAGAAAAGTGATTTTGGGGTGTTTCATTTTTCTGTCAAAAATCACGTCAAAAGTGACAAAAAAATTTACTTGTAAAGTGCCCAAACAACGAAAAGTGCCATACAAATGACCTTCACAGACTTCAAACTGCCATAACTTTGTCAAAACTTAACCGATTTTCATTCCCAAGGCCATTTTGGTCATTATTTACCATCTTGTTGAGTTCTACATCAAAAGTTTATTCACTTTTGAGAATAAAAAATTTTGAACTTTTTTTCCTAAAAAAGCATAAGGGGGACCCTTACCAATTTGGTTTTTTCAAAAAATAGAATCTTGAAATTTTTTGTTAATTCGATTGTGGGTGTCACTATTAGTATACAAAATTATAAGAAAAGTGATTTTGGGGTGTTTCATTTTTCTGTCAAAAATCACGTCAAAAGTGACAAAAAAATTGACTTGTAAAGTGCCCAAACAACGAAAAGTGCCATACAAATGACCTTCACAGACTTCAAACTGCCATAACTTTGTCAAAACTTAACCGATTTTCATTCCCAAGGCCATTTTGGTCATTATTTGACATCTTGTTGAGTTCTACATCAAAAGTTTATTCACTTTTGAGAATAAAAAATTTTGAACTTTTTATCCTAAAAAAGCATAAGGGGGGACCCTTACAAATTTGGTTTTTTCAAAAAATAGAATCTTGAAATTTTATGCTAAATCGATTGTGGGTGTCACTATTAGTATAAAAAACTACAAGAAAAGTGATTTTGGGGTGTTTCATTTTTCTGTCAAAAATCATGTCAAAAGTGACAAAAAAATTGACTTGTAAAGTGCCCAAACAACGAAAAGTTCCTTATAAATGACCTTCACAGACTTCAAACTGCCATAACTTTGTCAAAACTTAACCGATTTTCATTCCCAAGGCCATTTTGGTCATTATTTACCATCTTGTTGAGTTCTACATCAAAAGTTTATTCACTTTTGAGAATAAAAAATTTTGAACTTTTTTTCCTAAAAAAGCATAAGGGGGGACCCTTACCAATTTGGTTTTTTCAAAAAATAGAATCTTGAAATTTTATGTTAAATCGATTGTGGGTGTCACTATTAGTATAAAAAACTATAAGAAAAGTGATTTTGGTGTGTTTCATTTTTCTGTCAAAAATCACGTCAAAAGTGACAAAAAAATTGACTTGTAAAGTGCCCAAACAACGAAAAGTTCCTTATAAATGACCTTCACAGACTTCAAACTGCCATAACTTTGTCAAAACTTAACCGATTTTCATTCCCAAGGCCATTTTGGTCATTATTTGACATCTTGTTGAGTTCTACATCAAAAGATTATGATTTTTTGAGAATTCAAAATTTTTTGACTTTTTTTCCTAAAAAAGCATAAGAGGGGACCCTTACCAATTTGGTTATTTCAAAAAATAGAATCTTGAAATTTTATGTTAAATCGATTGTGGGTGTCACAATTATTATTTAAATCAATATTTCAGACCGATTGTTCCTATGACAGCTATAAGATATAGTATTCCGATTTTGATGAAATTTTGTGAGCATCCTTTAATTATGCTTAAACGTTTGGTCGAGTTATCTCAAAAATCAAACATATTTGACCGATCGTTCCTATGGCAGCTATATGCTATAGTGGTCCGATCCGGCTGATTCCGACTTATCTGCGTGCAGCAGAAATAACCATCTGTACCAAGTTTCATCAAGATAGCTTCAAAATTGAGAGCCTTGGTCGCCTAGAAGCAGACGGACAGACGGTTAAAGGTATACCAACTCGTCTTGTCGTCCTGATCAAGAATATATATATTTTGTGGGGTCGGAAATGTTTCCTTCTATGCGTTGCAAACTTCTGGCCAAAATAAAAATACCCTCTGCAAGGGTATACAAATGGTACATTCCTGTACCGAAATCAAATCTAATTAAGCACCCAGTCAGCCAGTCGGCCAGAGTGTAATACAATGCCAGGCCAGACCCATTCCAGAGAGAAAAGTCAGCAGCCCGCAGCTTATTTAATTGGAGGTGCACAGCGAGCTATTAACAAAATGAATAAGTAAGCTAGAAATGGATAGTTTTCCGCATGTAGATACCCTATAAAATGTTTACGTAACAATCCAAATATATCTATATATACCATCCTTATCATTTATTTCATTGTTATCAGTCTATCTCGACTAAAAATCAACAATACTTTAACTAATTTTAATTGATTCTTAGAGAATAGACATAAGTTAACCAATATTTGTTTTTACATATTTTTTTTAATTTATTTTAAGATCAATTTATGTGTGATTTGATCTACTCATGTGAATCATTCATAAAATCAGACTGACATTCAGATAAAATTAGTTTCATCTCTTTGTGTTACATACTTTGGTTACAATTTGTATCACCCGCCTGTACTTATTTCATTGTTACAGGGTATACACCAAAAGAACAAAAAACAATTGTGAGAATGAAACAAAGCACATTTAGAACACGAATAAAAAGTTCTAGACAGCGAATGTTGAATGCTGAGTGAGAATAACAAATAATACAAGAAAAAAAAAAACTGAATCATTTTTCAAATGATTCAATTGCCAGATTCAAAAATCTCACAAAATAAAAACAGTACACATTCTGTTCACTCAATTTGTCAATCAATCATTTCCAATGGCAATATCAGCTGTTCGGTGATATTGTAATTGCATATCACACTGGTTAAGTGCATTCAATTATCTAACATATGAGATACACGCTTTCGATGGGAGCTTGCAAACTTAATTGATTCGCAGAAGAGCTATTAAAAGAATGGAGATAATTTAACGAAGAGCAAAATGAATGAGCTATAAAAAAATATTGCAAAATGTTTCATTATATTTGTTCATGCTATAAATGAATACAATTTTCATAATACAATGTGTTTGATAAATTAACCAAAGTATAACTGTTTTATATGCTTTTTGCCCTATTCAGAGCAAGAACTACAGTTTGTTCTCTGCCTGCATTACATTTCGCATGGTTGCCTTGCTAACTTGTTAAATGTTCACATTCCCAATCACAAGAGAAGTAGTTTTCAAGTCGTTCGTTAACTTTTTCTTGGAATATACAACTTGTCTCGTCATACACTTCAGCTAAGCTGTTCAAAATTCTTAATGAGTTCAACAGTCATGAGTTGACATATTTTATAATTGAAAATAAAATATAATAACAAAAACAATGCTTTTCATTATCAAAAACTATCAACATCGTTTTATAAATTATAGATTTAAAACGATATATATTATTTCGTTCAATATTTTTCAAAACCTATCCATCATTTATTATTTATATTAATATATTAAACGATAGTAAAATATTTGGTTCATGACTATTAATCATAAATAATTTATAAAATAATATTTATCTAGTCTAGGCAAGTACTTTGTATATAGTGTTTCAATGTCAAATATAAAAGAATATTAAAAACCATGTTGTTAACATTTTTGTTGAGTTGAATATAACATGTTAATATACATTTTATATTTAGTCTGGGAGGATCGATTTTGTAATATGTCTACCTAGTTTGAAATACATTTTAAGAAAAGTAATATTAAAAATGTTCTTAGTATTTATAATGATATATCAAAATCAACTTATAAAGGGTTAACGTAACGTATGCGTTATATACAAAGATATAACTAAGTTTGTGTATTGGTTGCATGACAATGCGACTGCAGCATGTAAGTTTTGTTTTTGTGCACGCCCCGACAAAGAACGAAACAGGCGCAGAGAGACTGGCCTCTAAATATTGTTATCTGACAGTGACACTACTTTTAGCATGCCTTATTTATTGCGCATACGCAATGTGGTGCAGTTGGCTGCATCACAAGCTTTGCGAGCTGTGCTGCAAATAAAGTGAATGAATGGGCTTGCCAAAAACAAAAACAGCTGGCCTGCAGTGGCCGCATGACTGTGCGACTATAAGTCCCCCCCCCCCCCACCCTTATTCGATGCAGGCGATGACGACAACAAGAGGAACCCAGGCGTTAATTGATGTATGTCATTTTGTGTAGCTACTGCTGACGCTTACTGTTTTATTTTGTTGATATTGTTGCTTTATTTTGTGGGTTTGGCGCTTGCATGTGCCAATCAGTCAGTCAGTCAGCTAAATTTGTTTTATTTGTTTATTGTTTTTTTATTTTCGTTGAACAATCGTCCCATTCAAGTGTCGTCAATTAATTTGCCTTGAGCTTGAGCCGAGCTCGCAGCTTATTAGATTACTGTTATTTATTTTATAATTTATATTTTGCTTATTTTGTTTAACAACGAATATGTAAGCGGCACAATTAGCAGCTCGATTTCTAGTAACATTTAACGATTGAGATAATCTGTTTAGCTCATTCAGAAAATATTTAACGCATTAATAGCTCAAAAAATATGGCTGCATCGAACAAACTTACGTTATTTATGGCATTACAAATAGAGGCGCTCTTTTCGGGCTTTTCTACTTATTTATGACATTTGTAGCGCTTTTGGCCTTTCTCAATACCCCCAAGCACCACTACCAGAACTTTATTGATTTCACTTCACTCTTCCATTTGTTTGTTTGTTAGTTTTGTTATTCCAAAAGTCTGCTTCGGTTCGGTTTGTTGGCTCGTGGCAATTCGCTCAATTTGCTTGACAAATTTTGGCTTAGTTTTTATATCGGTTATTAGCCAAACTGGCGGCGTACTGAATATAAAAATCAAAACGAAAAGCAACAACAGCTGGAAATGTGTCAGCGAACCCTGCGTTGAATTTACTGACGGGTTTCGCATACTCTTATGCGGCAGTAAAGTTAACAAAATAAAAGATTTCTAAATGTTGCTTGCTAAAAACATTTTGATTAGTTATATATATATACTTTAATAAATCTAGTAACTTTACACATTATTAATTTTTAGCTTATTTTGATATGTTTAGTTTCTCTGAGATTTATATATACCATATTAGACTTTGCACCCAAATTGACTTTATTATTTATAATTTTACTCTATATATGTATAATTATTTATGACTAATATATATTTACAAATTTATTGAAATATAAAATTTTATCAATCTTTGTGGCTTTTAAGTAACTATTTTCAATGTATATATAAATATCTGAATGACTGCATTATGTTTAATCTTAAAACTTAAATTATATAAAAAAAATTAAAAATGTATGTATTTAATATGTATGTTATCTCTAAAAGTTAGGGTGCCCTGTTAAATGATATGATTATAGATTTCTTTAAGATGCCGGCACCCACACCCGCTAAATTTAAGCCGCAACTCATTTACGGCTTTATCCACAACATTTGTGCTGTGATTTCGCTGCTGGCTGATGTCATGCTCTTCCACCTTCTCTTACGCCCGCTCTTGGCCAACACCATAAACATTGGAACTGAGACCGCGACCGCGACCGAGACTGAGACCAAGACGGACGCAGAGCTGAAGACGAGACCACAGACCAGACTAGCGGCAGCTTGGCCATATTTGGGTGGTACTGGTTAACAGCCACAGAGTCGCAGAGTCAACTTTTGTGGGCGTTGGCAACGGCAGACAAAGTGGGCCCATTGCTTGAAACAAAACAAAAAAAACAGAAGAAAAAACCCAACAACCATAAAACATTTCCATATGGAAAAATATGGCATATAGTCAGAGCCAGAGCCAGAGGCAGAGTCCGCTGCGATAGCATTGCAATTGCATAAGCGCCAAGCGTGCTATAAATAGGACAACCTGGCAAGAGAGTGACGCACGCAGTCGGAGAATACCCAAAGAAGAAGTTATGCAAAATGCAAGTCAAGCGCTTCTGCACTTCGATATGCGAAAACTTGTGTTAATTATATGAATGCGGTGTTCATGTTTCTCAGGCCATTCATCAATATTTACTAATATTTGTTGACAGGTTGACATATTGACAGATTGGCAGTTTGACAGGTTGACAAGTTGTCAAGCGCTGAGTCAGCCTAGTGGTTTGCTGAAAACTCGGCCCAAATGGGCCCAAAGGCAATTTCAACAATTCAATTAATCAATGACAGAGACAGCTAGATAGACTTGGATACAGAGAGAGAGCGAGAGAGAGAATGAGAGAGACAGGAACGTTGGGGCGACCTTTGGGCTAAGCCGCTAGTTATATGGGCTATCAAAAGGAAATGTTTCCATCGAAAAGTAATTGGCACAAACCAATTTCCGTGCACTATCAACTCAGTCCCTCATTGCATGTGCGTCGTCCTTGACGTTCCTTGTTGTCCTTGACAGCAGTGCTGGCTGCCATTTATTGGCATTGAGTTCCCGGTAATGCAGAGCGTGGTAAAGTGGGATAGCTGACACATGTGTGCCCCGTCTATAAATAGACGACTGCATTTCTCGAATATTTTCATTTAATAAAGTTCTTGATTTTGTTCTACCCGCCGCCGACTATTGAATATGAATTTTGCAAAATTGTCACGTCATTGGAAATTATTTCAGACACGCTCAAGTAAACCAAATTGCATAAGTTGGAATGCAAGTGGAATGGAGGAGAACGAAAGTGATTCAGTGCCAAGTTGATTAACTATGTAAGAAAGTTGAGCATAAATTGAGAGGTAGTTCATAAAGTGAAAGTTGGCTAGAACAGAAACCGATTGAGAGTGCTGCATGATTGAATGAAAAGGAATGGAAAAAGAACAAAGAACAACGAACAAAGAGTTTATAACGATACGAGTAACGAATATTTGAGAAAGCCATTAAAAAAACATTTATATATGTGTATACAATAACAGGAATTGCTTGCGTGCGCACAGGCAATACAAATAGGATTGCGTTACAATAGTGGTAAATATTATAGACCAACATGGGTGAAGTAGATCAATTTACATTTAAAATGATCTTAGGGCTAGGAACTATAGTTAACACTAAATAATACAAATACAATTTCTTTAATTGTACCCACTGCAGCTGTATGAAAGCAAATAAAAAACAAGTAAGAGTGCTCTAGTCGAGAGTGCCCGACTAGGATATACCCTGATCCAAGGTCTACATTCATTGAAGTTATTTATCTGCATTCATACATAGAAACACACATATACAAACAAAAGCTGCTTGCTACGCGCGTCATACATTTGCTTTGATTCTTCTTCTTCCTTTGGCTTTAAAGTATGGTACATTGAATCGTTAATAACTTCTTTGTTTATTATCTGATCAGAATGAAATTTGTAGGACACAAAGCTGGCATATAAATGTGCAACTATGTAAAATCCGAAGGTCATACCTTTAAAATTACGTATTTTTCAATTTCTGTGAGATTGGAGAGGGGTATCCAAAAAGTGAAATGTATTTTACCTTTGTATGCTATAGGAGAATATATGTACCAATTTTGGAGACTCTACACTTTATCACTTTTAAGCTATACCTTAAAAACACTGTTCTGGAATCTTAATTTATCGATTACTTTTGAAAGGATTGAGATATCGAAAAAAAATGATAAGTTTGTATCGAGCCGGCAGTCCAGAAACTTAAACTTCAATATAAAGTCGCTAGCTTTTATAACTTTCAAGTTATACCCGAAAAACCCTTGGCTGGAATCGAAATTTATCGATAACTTTTGAACGGGACGAGATATCGAAAAAAAATGATAAACTGGTCTTGTCCCGGCACTACAAGAACTTATATTTCAAATATGAAGTCTGTAGCTTTTGTAGTCTCTGAGAAACGTGCGTTCATACAGACGGACAGACGGTCAGACGGACAGACGGACGGACAGACGGACAGGGCTAAATCGACTCGGCTATTGATAGTGATCAAGAATATATATACTTTATGGGGTCGGAGATGCTTCCTTATGCCTGTTACATACTTTTGCACAAAACCATAATACCCCTTTTTCCCATTTTTAATGGGATCAGGGTATAATTATAGTGATTTAAATTATGATTGATTTAAGGCTGTGTAATTAGATTAAACACAAAATAATTTGCTGTTGCTGACTTTATTATGTCATTTGCTTACATTAATATAGAGGACGACCAGTGCATAAGTATTTAGAGATTTTAAAAAGGAATGCAATATATAAAGATATACATACATATGTACAACATAAATGATTACATATAAGTTATCTCAAAAATAATTTTCTACTTTAACTTCAGCCAATTTAAAAGCGTTCAGCTTCTGGTTAAGTAAAGTTAATCATTTTATGTTTACTTTCTTTTTTCTGGCTAAATATTTAGGTAACTTTTTTTATGGTTTGACCGCAAACTTTTTGCAACTTTCGACACGGTCGTCTCTCGGTCGTCTATGTGATGCTGCTTCTTCTTGTTTTTGGTGAAAAACTTTGTTGATAACAACATTTATTTGCAGCTAAAACAATTTCCGCTTTGGCAAGTACAAAAGGCACGTTGAATGCTGAAGAGTTCAAGAAGCGTAAGTGAGCAGCAGCAACAGCAACAGCAGCAACAGCAGGAGGAGGAAAGAGCTGAAAAGTCTCATCTAGAATAGCATTGAAAGTCACCGCAGGTGAATTGTGCTACATTCCATAAGCTTGGAAATTGTCAGAAAGGTGACATAGAACTGTAGCAACAATCCCAACAACAATGCACAGTAGACAACAATGCTTAGCTATTCATACCGTCTCTTTTGAAATGGAAATGCATTCCAGCTACTAATACAATAAATGTGAAGAGATGCGAGAGACAGTCGAGAAACGAGATTTCTATTCTATCCAATCTTCCCAAACCCCCCGCGCCCTCGGCCCTGTTGAATCGGTTTGCATTGCGCGAGTTTCTTGAATTTGTTAAGCTTGGAATTTAATGAATTTTATGCGCCGTCATTCTGAATCCAATTCCGAGTCTGATCGATTTGCAGGCACTGAACATTGTGACGACAACGACAACGACAACTACAACATTTCAGAATGTCTCGACACAATTTTCGCACTTTATGCAAATAATACAATACAATATATAAATATATATTAAATCCGCACATATATCAAGTAAAATTGTATGTAAGTATGCCATTCAGTCACTCGGGCAGTTGGGCAGTCAGCTAAACGGTTCAATGATTCGATTTGATTTGAAGGCAATTGCAATTTATACTACAATGCATGCAAAACTGTTGCTATGCAGTTGCACTTCTCCATTGACAATGACAATGAAAATTTGTACAAACTGTCTACAGTGCATTAAACGTAACGGAAATGATGCGATTGCTTGTTGTTCGCTTTCACGTGTCCCATTGCTGATTTTGTCAGCGTATTGAGTATACGCACTGTTGGCACTGTGCGACTAGCACTATGACCCACAACTGCAAGTACAAATACGAACGAACCCGTCTGCGAGTGTGGGTATAAAGTGCATTCAGCTTAAGTGTGTGTTTTTATGCACTTAGTTCTTTTCATGTCTACGCAAATGTCGCTGCATTTATTTCAATTGAAATGCTGATGATGTTTGCATCACAGGCATTTCACAAGCCGAAAGACAGATAGTTTTAATGCTCTGATGGCATAGGGTGGCATTTATAAGGAAATGCTTAAGTTCATAAGCGGTAATAGTATGTGTTGTAAACATATGCAAACAATTTGAATGTAGCTTAAATGTGAACCATTGAGCTTTTTACACCAGATGATTTTGCTGTATACCGAAAAAATGAAACGCTACTTCATTTTGTGTACATAGAATTTAAAAAAAATTAGAAGTACAAAATGAGAAAATTGTATATCATTCGAAAATGTTTACATATTATTTCATAGCATATGAATAAAATATATCAACAGTTTATTTATGTAAAATTTGAATTATTTTTATTTTAATAACTTGAGTTTATGCATGCTCTATATTCCTTATTGTTGATTTTGTTTAGCAACAATATCAATTATAACTTACTTTAATTTTTATTTATTGTAATATTTGTTATTATAGTTAGCTGAATTTACAAAACTGAAAACAACTTGAAGAAAAGCACTGGCTACAATAAACTTGACTATAAGTTTAATCATATTTATCTTTTCTAATTTCAAACGTGGAAATATTGTATTTAGAATATTTCAAATTTAATTAAGCAAATAATATACTTTTTTTTTGGAATTTTGTTAATCTATACAATAATACAATGACCTAAATGGTACCCATTTTTCACTTGATTTACACTTACAAATGCTAGTCCTTCGAGCATTATGTCATTTAAAACGCATTAACCACATGCTTACCCAACTCAACTCAACTCAACTCGACTCGACCCAACATTTCCTTAACGTTTTCAATGTCAAAGCCAAGGCTTTGTGTTACACTGAAAAATTGTCAAAGGCAACTAAATCCCTCGTTAAAGCCGTTCAGTCGTCTGGGAAGCAACTTTGTGCAGTTCTTTTGCTTTTGCTTTTGTTGAACTACGCATTTAATTGACGTCAGTGCTTTGGTTTGCTTTAGCCGGCTTCAGTCTTATCCCAACGACAATTTTAATTAATTTCAATATTCAACTGAGCGAAGTGACTGAATTGACTGAAGTGCCCCCATCGCTGTAAGTTCAAAACTTAATCCGCAGCCAATTCGCAGCCAGTTTTGTCAGTTGAGAAATGCATTCGGGTAACTCGACACTTTCGTATATAGATGGAGCATATCTGTAATGGAAAATCTAAATGGCGTCATATCCTTTTTGTCCCGTTTTTGGCATTGGCAAAACTTTAATTGCAAAAGTATGCGAACATTTTTGAGCATTGCGCCGCAGCCCTCACTCTGACATAAATGCTAAAATATTTTGTCAGCTTCACGTGCAAATCGACGACGACGAGAATATCACGATGTCGTCGTTCCGTTGTGACAAAGGCCAGTAAGCCTGTACTTGTTGTTGTTTGTTTTCTTGTTGCTCTTGTCGCTGCTGTTATTGTGAAATCACTGCTCAGTGGGCGTTTTGCCTGTGGCTTAGTTGTTGATCCTGGCATAATGCGTAGCACACTTTTTGGCGCCGCTCATTTGTCGCATTGTTTTCAAGCGCGCGCGTCCTGTTTGCTTTAGCAGATTGTTTTTGGTTTTTGGCTTCCACTTCTCGTGTCATTTTGACGACATACTGTTGAGCTGAAACATAAACAATAAAACGTTACGTATCCGCAATATGTGCGCATGACACGTCGATATTGCGTATACGTTACGTGGGTCAATTGAATTTTGTTTTTGCTTTTTGCCACAATTTGCCATGTTTGCCAGATTTTTGACATGGTTATATGAAAAACGAACTGCATGGTTATTTCGTGTTTATTTATTTAAAGTGAGCTGTGAATTAAATTCAAAATAAATAAAGATTTTAGTATCAAAATTTTCGAAAATGAACTCCAAAGTGGCGGCAAACCTGTCGTATGCTACTTTTTGTGTGTTTATCCTATCGGGTTCAAACTTTTTTTGCAAAGATCATTATACAAATTTATAAAGAACTGTAAACCGATTTTTTTTTATAAAAATTCACCTCCCTCGGAGGAAAATGGTGGGTTAAGGTTCAATTTTCGTTAAGTTTTGGAAAATTCAAACAATAAAGTTAGAAAATGGCGGGAAAAATGTTGTATGAAACTTTTTGGATTTTTATCTTGATCGGCTCCAAAAACATTTTCAGCATGAGCGAGACGTTAGGAAAATAAAAAGAATTACAACAAAGCGCACCGGATAAATACGTAGTAGCAACGCTCGTTGGGAAACTTTATTATCTCTATATAATAATGAGCTACATTTTTGACATATTTTAACGGAAAACTAACATTATGTTTATTTATATTTGTTAAATAAAAGCGAGTTGTGGAAATAAAAGTAACATTTGAATTTTTAATAATGAGTTTGTCACCGGCTATAAAGACTTTTGTTTCCAACTTGTTAATATAGACTTTAAAAAGCAAAAGCTAAATATTTATTTGCTTTGTTTTCAAACTGCACCGTTTTCTAGGGATTTTCAAAGGGAGTTCAAATAATATTACAACACTTGTAGAATTTAAGTGATTTCAAAAGGGTTTTACTTATATGATGAGATTTTTTTTTTTTTTGTGCTCACACTTTTCCTACTAAAAGGCTTTGCATGTTTCATTTAAAAAAATGTTTACAAAAGAATATCAGCAAATAAAAGAATAAGCTCATTATATTTTCATAAGCGCAATACGTTTGTGCCCCAGCTTTCCCCCTCACCACCCATCTTGTCGCAAGCTGCAATTAAATGCCATTCATTGCCTCGCTCATTAGAAAATATTTGTGCATAGAATTACGTGTGCATAGAACGCTAAGTAACTGGCAGGCCCACACCCACACCAACACCCACACCAACATCCTAAGCCTCTAGCGACCCCACTGTGTAAAGCACAACTGCAGAAACTGTACACGCAATGATATCTAGCTGTGAAATGCCTCGACTCGAAACTCAAACTGGAAACTTGCACGCAGATTGCGATGCAAAGGCATTTTAATTGCATAAATGTGCCATAAGGAAAATGTCAAAACATTGACAATTTTATACGAAATGCCTCAGTGAAAGTCAGTCTGATTTTAGATACAGTCGAACCTCGCTAATGCCAATAAAACTTGTTGAGACTTCGAGTTAGAGGTCACCATTAAGCAGCATTTTAACAAATTTCGGTTACGGTTGCGGATATGGTTAGAAATAAAACTAGAATTTCGCTTTCGTTGCGGTTAGCTTAAATAATTTGTATGTTTCGGTATTGTAATCGAATGAAAAAAAATATACATATTTTTGTTGTCGAGTAGTGTAAAGAATAGATTGGTATTGTCAGTTAAAGTGAAGAATACTGGCAGTGAATCAGGATTTAAAATGTTCAAAACATTTATTTTGTACATTTAATACAATAAAACAAAATAATACCGATATTATTGATTCGGTTTCAGATATGGTTTCGATGTTTTTTTTTTTAGTTTTAAGAAACGCTTTCAGTTTTGATAAGATACCAAGCCTAATAAATTAAATTTGAAGCGATACGCTCGCCATTCTGTTGTAGTTGTAGATAAATTCGAGCAATGATGATAATGAGTAAAAGTTATAGTTTTTCAGAGAAGTTTGAATGCTTAACAAGTTTAGTATGCCCTTTTTCTAATTCTGCTCAATTGAATACGGCGGCAGCTAGCAACCTTTGCGGCTCCATTTACGGCACTGCATTATACTTAAGTATCACATAATATTTACAACAGCTCAACGGTTCAGCAGCTCAGCTGCTCAGCTGCTCGACATTTCTCTCCCACGAGAGTTTGCTCGTGCGTGTTGTCAGCGGGTGATTTTTATTAATGCGAACCAAACTCGCTGCGAGTGGAATTATTTATTTGTGCGCTGATTTATACGGCTTGTCAATTATGGTGGCAGTAAATGTGTGCAAATCAGACAAATGGATTTGTCAACTTCCCATTTTTTCAGTCGACTTGCATATTCACAGTATATGCACAAATCATCGTGAGTTTCTGTCTGTCTCTGTTGCATGTTGTTTCAACTTTAAAATTCATTTCAATTCATCTCTTTACTCTCGGCTTATGTAAGACTTGCACGCAACCTGCTCCTTAATTGAGTTAAACTTTTATTTTCCGAAGCTGCAAATCGTATAAATTGCAAACGGGGTGCATCAGTAATGCAGCTGTGGAGCTGTGGAGCTATTTATTACTGTTATTCTAGTGGGAAGTACATTAATTTAAAAGTTAAAGATTTGAATTAAATATAAACTGACTATACTCTGTAATTTAATAGTGCAATCTAAGAGCTGAATACTATGTTAGTATCTCACAAATACTTTATATTGAACTAAATGGAAACTAATGCAGTTTCAATTGTTTGCCGAAGTGGCGAGGAATTACTTATATGTTATAATATTTTAATGATAAACAAAATCGATATGCAGAATATTTAATCAATTAAAATCTTTGACTTCAAAGTTTTGTTGCAAATGTGTGTTATTAATATATGGAAATATTAATTCAGTGTTAAAACTTTTAAGGTGTTGTGTTTAGGGTTGTTAATGTTAATAAAGTGTTTGTAGTATATATTTTTGGTTAATTAAAATAAGGCATGCTCTAAGCTAGTTCTATAAAATATTAGGATGAGGATAAATATTAAGTATCCCGTTACTTCGGGATATATGCATAATTTAGTTCATATTCAATATGCATAACTTAAAGCTTCAATTAATTCAAAATCGTTTCTTTAATATAAAAATACAAGAGTATATGAGTGCTAGAATAATTTACTCTTTAAATTCAATAAACTCAGCTTATTTGTTTATTTGTTTTAAAGGCTTTTTAATAAGCTTTCCCGTCACATTACATGTGCCAATTAACTGGCGCTTCTCAAATCATTGTTACAGGCTTTGCAAGCATCCAATCAACCAATGCTAAAACCTCCTAATGACATTTGTATCCATTTCGGTTTTAGCTAGGCAACCAATTGGCCACAGTTTAAGCTTAAATGTGCTCATCATATTACGCATACGCAGCATGTGCAGACAGACGACAGCCGACAGTCGACGGCACCAAATGATGCAAATGCGGTGGCAACAATTTTATTTCGGCGAGGAGGGGTGGCCTGTCTTTCCGGTTTTCGGTTTCTGGCACACGGCCAACGAATGCAGCGAATGCTCAAAATGCAATCGAGCCAGTTGACCAGTTGGACGCTCAACTGTTTCTGCGCACTCCACGCGCCGAAATAAAATTACATTCCATTAAAAAAATCATGCCGCCGCGCACAAATCAACATGAACTCAATGAACACATAAATTGCCATTGCATTGGATGGCGAGCAAGCGGGGATCGGGGGGCGTTCGAACGGATCGATCGGCCTTCACATTGGCCGCCAGTGGCGTCGAGTTGACGATGACGACGACGACGACGATACCCACTGACGGACTCTCTGCCAACAATGCACATGGCCCAAAAAGCACTAAGCACACACTCACACACACACACACACAAAACCGGCATTACTCTACGCACACACATGCACTCAAGGCTTGGCAGGAGTTTGCACTGCTCCTGTGTACATTAGACAAAAGGATTTAATTTCCAATTTCAAGCTAAAGGATTGATTTCGTACATTTTATCTGCAAATTTGACATGAAATCCGTTTTGCAGAAACCAAGGAAAATATTTTCCCTTAATTGATTGACACAAAATTGAATGAGTTATTTTGAACAGCTTCTGTTTCGAACTTGTCTCAGCAATCAAGCCAAGTAATTAACAAAAATAAACAATTTATATTTAAAATAAATAAAAACCTTAAGTTATTATTTTGTAGTAGAAGTTTTAATGTATAACCAAACCATTTTCAAACCGACTTGAAAATGTCAATGTATTTAACACTATAGAATTATCGTGAAATATATATTCAAATTTTATTTTGTTTCTGAAGCTGTTATATTGGTACATTGATTAAATATTCAATCATCTCTAAGCAACATTGAGCTTATATAATAAATGTTGTTAAACCAGTCCTCATATTAAGCTGTTGCAATATATGCCGATTTGTTAAGTAGACAATTGTTTCAAAGCAATTATTGAAAAGTTCATCTTAGTATTGCAGCTCGATTGCTTTTAGATATTGGTAAGTAAACCACTTTCACTTTCAGATACTCGAAGCATATCATATGACCTTAGAAAATATGATCAGAGTATAGGTTAAACATTTATAAAAGAACAGAGCTCGACTGAAATGGAAGCAAAATGTATGCTTATAAAATATACCACCAAATATGTTAAATACACTAATGGTTGATGTGTTAAATTGAAATATTTCCTTTCATTAATTTATAATTAGTTTTTTGGTGAAATCAGTCACAATTAGTATTCTCTGAATATTGAATTAATAACTGCAGTGCATCATTAATTTGTAAATGTTCTAGCAAATATGATGTTCATACCTATTAGCTGCTGATAGATAATTACATAATTATATAATTCACATTTTAGCCATTCGCATTGCTGGCCAGGCCGTGTGTGTGTGGTCAGTTTGAGTGCATTGGAAACTTCAGCTGTCAAATGAGGTATTTTCTGCTGCGTTGGCGGCAAGCACGCAGTTCAGCTGTCAGCTTTGTTATTGTGCCCCAGGGTGGCAGAGTGGCAGAGTTGCAGGCAGCTAATTGGAAATAGCTCGTGTGAGCATAAGGCGCACTGAAAGCTATTTGTAATTACCGTTACAGTTCGAGATGCACTGGCGAGTGTCTTGCGTGTGCGTGTGCGTGTGTGTGTGTGTGTGTGTGTGTGTGTGTGTGTGTGTGTGTGTGTGTGTGTGTGTGTGTGTGTGTGTGTGTGGAATTGCCTTTAATGATGAGGTGGCAAGTCTAGTCACGGAACTGCAGGAACGTTACGTTACGTTACCTATACGGATTAAATGTGGGGCATGAAATGATTTTCGATCGATTTGCTTTGCAAGAAGACGCTTAATTGGCGTGCCGCAAATCGCTGCCAGAGCCTAAATTATGCAAGACTCAATCAAGAGCCTCCCTCTACCTTTACTTCTTCCACTCTCGCTCCCCCTGTCTGAGTGAGTAAAGTTTCGCATTGCAACACACCCTGTATGTGTGTCACACGGCGTGTCAATTTCCGCCTCAACACGTTGATGTCGCAACATTTTGTAGCGACTTTACTTCCACTTCCTCTTTGATGCCATGACATTTGTGTGTGTGTGTGTGAGTATGTGTAATCAGCAACGTGGCAGCTCAGAATACACGCCCGCATCGCAATCGCGCCGCAGGAAGCCAAAGGATACAATGACGTGCCCTTTGTGCCAACAGCGGATAGCAAATGCCAAACCGAAAGGGGTTGGGGGGGGTGGGGGGGGCTTAGAAACGCTCCAAATGGCTGACAATGGCAGCAGCTAAAGGTGCTGGGCAGCAGCCAGAAGCGGAATCCTGCCGGCAAACGTGATGTTGTTTACATGCTATGCAAATACAATTAATTCCACTTTGTGGACAATCTTTGTGCAACAGCAACTGGCATTGGTAACGGAAATGTTGACATTGCCACAAGTTCGAGGCATGCAAATAACCAGCTTTTTGTGGCATTGTGCAATTGCATCTGGTGAACCGAAAGCTGCACATTTGCCCCCATCATACAGGTGCCATATTCTAAATGGTCCATTGTTGGCCAAGCAAAGTCAAAGAGATGTTGTCGCGAAATAAATAAAGTTTATGCTGCAAATTGTTTGACAACTATGATAAAAAAATGATTTTTAATTTCATATAGATTCAAATATTCTAGACTCTAGAGTCGAGAGTGTCTGACAAGGAGATATTCAGAAGCCCACAACTTATTCATCCTCGATAATGTACGATTGTCATGAAACTTTTCGGAAATAAAGATGGCATATAAACTAAATTCAATTAAGTGTTTTTCGATATTTGTTTAATAAGTTATCAATAAAAATATAAACTTAACCCATGAGAACTTATATTCAAAATTTAGTTTTTCTCGCTTTTAAAGTCGCTGAGATCATCATGTTCAGACTTTTCTAGACGGGTTGTTGGTGCTGATCCAGAACATATATTAAGTTTCTAGGGTCGGAGATGTTTTCAACATACATTTGCATAGCTTCGTTCTACCATTTTTAATGGCGACAGCATATAAATAATAGTACTTATTAAAGGTTTGCAGGTTTGTAATCAATGAAAACCTTTTTGAGGCAAATACGACATAATTGTGAAGAAGCAATTTAAGCTATGCGGAATGCAATGACCTGAGTGAATGAGCGGAGTTTAAAGGGAGACAAATTATACAAATTGAGTTGTATAACAATGGCTCATAAAGTCATTTCATTAATTTATTGTACATGCAATAAATGTCCAAAAACGAAGTCGAATGCTGTTTATCAAGGAGGCATTAAACAGCAAAATCAACAGAAACCGCAACAACAATAAACAACCAAAGATGAAAAAGGAGATAAATGGCAATTGAGTTGCCGAAGAGAAAATACTCTTAAATTTCTGATGATCAAGTTTTATATCATGATATGTATAAGTAAAATAATTGAAACTCTTATCTTTGGCAAATTGCTGACAAACAAATAAATAATGTATATTGCTCATTAGAAAAATTAATGTAAATGTAACCAATTAAACAAATCAATAAGAGAGCTAACAATTAAGAAATATATATGTGTCGGCAATATATATATATTAAGTTATATCATAATACGATCAAATAATATACAATATATTATTGAGAGATTATTAGTCTGCCCAATGAACAATTTGTAGGTTCGTAAATGCCTTCAACAATGAGTTGTTTTTTTCGTTGCTGCACTGTAATACCCTTCAGAAAGTGTGCTCGGAAGAAAGTCAATGAAATTCAGCAAGTCGTGTGGTCAAATATGGGCGTCAGCATTGACGCAGCCTTTGTCGTGGTTTTGAGTGTCGTCGCCGTGTCTGTTGCTTATTCCCCCCCACCCCCCCTCTTTCTCTCTCTCCCTCTCTCTTTAGTTCTGTCTCTGTCTGGTTGCGCATTTTATTTGATTCTGATTAAGGGAACTTTGCACTCAATGCAGCTGCAGACACGGCAGCAACAACAACAGCTGGCAACTACATTGAATTGCGGATCATTGGACAGATTACGTTGCCTTTTTGTCTGTTTACATTTGCATTTGCAATGAAGGAAATTGTAAATTAAAATTGCAGAAGATGCGCCGAAAAGAAAGAGCAGTCTGGGTTTGATTGAAGTGCATTCACTGTCTGTGCTTCAGTTTGCTTCTTGTAATCGAGACTTTGACTTGAACTCGAACTCGTACTCGTACTCGCAGCTAAAGTACGAGTACATTAAAAGTCAGGCAATACGCATACAGATACAGATACAGAAGATTGGGCCAGTTATCTCAACAGTGTGAATAATTGTGATACAATAACATATACGAAGTTGGAGTGCGAGTAATGTGCAAACATTTCATTGAAATTGGGAAGCGGAAAGTGTTTTAAAATTTAATGAAATCAGTAACGGGAAGTGGAACGCGGCATCAATTGCGTAAATTAATTGGGTAGAGTTTATTTTTTAACTAGAAAAAATACTCCGGTGGCAGGGAAATGATATACTAAGCGAGCAGCTAACTTTTCCCAGTAGCCAATTAATTACTACGAATATTTCAAACGAGAGATTTCGTAATGTGCTGCAACATATTTTTAGCATGAACAGCAAATTCATAATTATTATTCGCTGTACCCATTAAATATAGTATGTAAATTGGCAGAAGAAAGTATCTCCGACCCCAAATTTGGAAAGTATCTATTCTAGGAAAAAATATTTGAATTTTTGAATACCTCCCCCCGGTTCTTCCAAATGATGAAACACGTATTTGTGCATGGTGTGGGCTCGTGGAAGAAGAAGAACCGACATTGACTTGCAAGGTGTGTGTACATATATTAGTGTACTAATACAGACAATGAATGTAAGAACTGGGTAAAGGGTATCTTCTAGTCGGCCACTCTTGACTAGAGAACTCTTACTTGTTAGTTCTTAGCCACTACAAATATTTCATTACATTAATATAATTGTTCCATCCTTAAGTGAGTATATTCCAATATGTTTATCTAATCACATTCCTATTTTTTAATACACATTTCAAATTACGTGCCTTAAACGACAGAAGCGATTTTACTTATCACAAATAATACAAAATTAATAAATTGGTAATTTATTAATTTTTTGATTAACTATAGCCCTATATGTATCTAAATCTTTAAAATATATTAAATAATAAAAGCATAGAATGCAGAAGATACAGATTCAAATAAATTACAGAAATAAATCGAAATTAAGCTCAAAATACTTCTACCAAATCACTATACAAATTTAGTTTTATTACTAAAATATATATAAATTCAAGCTATTATAAAAACCTTTTAAAATTCTACTAAGTAAATATAGATGTTTTAATAATATTTCAATTTTGCAAACTTACATTCGAATATTAACAACGCTTTCCCGCAATATTTACCTCTGTGGCTGCCAAACTGTAATACATTATTGTAAACTGTTGCCCTTCTGTATGCAACAGTATTATGTAAGCAGTTATTTCTCAATAAAAATTAATAGTCATTTTTGGTGTTTTTGCTCTTTTATAAGGTTTAGTTTTTATTGAAAGATGTTCGTTCATCTGCCTTATTTGATAATTTATGTTGTTGTTGTTGTCGAATTTTCTCTGTATTTCAGTTATATTTAAGTGAAACATGCTGTTTGTTGTTCTTACATGTTGTTATTGTTGTATTGTACGTTTCGCTTTCAGGATTTCAGGATTTAAGAAAAATGTGAGATACCATTTCATCATTTTCTTTTGCTTTGCTCTTTTCTAAAATCATAAATGTTTGCTTATAAATGTAGTATTGTTATATGCTTTGTTTTGCATCTAAAAAGTGTTCGCGAGTAACAACGATATGCATAAATATATAAGCATATAGAAATTTGAGTAACACATAATAATAAGAATCATAAGTGTAAGTGTAAAGAATAGGTATATATGGGGTTAGTTAGTTTCCTTTTGGTTTTTCAATATATAGTATGTATATATAATAATAAGCTGCAAATTCGAGTGCCCCTTGTTGCACAGTTTTGCAATATGTCAATTACAGTTGTGAAGTCACCATGCTAAGAACTTATTATTATTATTAATCGTTTTTGGTTAATAACTTCTGCTTGCTAGCAATAACAATGTTGTTTGTTTAATGTATGTATGTATATGTAAATCAGCTTGAATCGACTGATAAATATTATTTGTTATAGATTTCTTGTTGTTTTTGTTGGTTTCTTATTTTGTTTTATTATTTCGTATTGTGTTTGTTTATTTGCGTCATTTTGTTCACTTATAATTATAATCATAAATATAAAGTGTAATAATAATAATTATAAAAAAAAACGTTTTCTCATAGCTTTTTGTATACAAACATTGCAAAAACTTTATGGATAAGTAGAAACGTAAGAAACTCATGTGATTTCAATGTTTAAAATCTTTGATGTGGTTTTGTTTTTTGTTTTTGGTTTTATAATTTTTCTTGCCTTTTACGATTTACGACATGCTTAAGCAAGTGAATTTCGAACATTGAAATATTACATAAAATTCATAAACATCATAATGATCATAATGTATATAATTTGCATAACTTCAACATTTTTTTTTGTTTTTTTGTTTTGTGCTTAGAACTAAAAGTAAATTTGCGTCTCAATAAACATAATTTTGCATTTTTTCAAACATTATTTTGTGTGTGTTTTTTTTTTGTATTTTTTTTTGCATGCTTTTTAGCTTTTTGCTTGCTTATAACTTAGAAAATAAATAATGAAAACTGCCAGGAAAAAAGGTGATTTTTCCAGCAATTAGCCTTTCTTTATTATCTGCTGCCTTGGCGCTGTTGCTGACCGCCTTAGTAGGCGTGGTTGGCAATGAACAGAGAGCCGGAACCAGCGCCAGCGCTGCCAGAAACGTATTTGCCCTGAGAGGCCTCACCGTTAGCCTGTGGGAAAAATAATGGAAGATGGAGAAACGTTAATTAATTTTGAATAATTTATAATAGCCCACATTTTTATACATACAATTCCCCATACAGTAACCCAACGCCCATCAGAATATGCTCAACTTTTGCTCCGATTTTTTGGTATAGCTCACTGAACTGTAAACATGATATTTGACCTCAGACTTTACCTGCGGCAATTTGTCAAACTTTTTCCTCAATTCCCCCACACTGCCACACGCTGCAAACTTTTTTGCTAAATTCAATTTACAAGTCTTTTGAACCAAAAGTTTATTCGATTACAGTTAATTGCGGTGAAACTGTGCCACGCACAAAGGGACCAAAAGGTTTTTTTTTTTTGCTCCTAAATTTTGTATACGAAGGATGTCCGGTTAACTTTGTGCGTGTGTGCGGGTTTGTGTGTGTGTGTGAGTTTACTTTGCTAATTAATTCTGACCAGCTAGGCTGCAATTTGCATGGTAGAAATAATTTAAGTTTGTCGTACAGTTTTATAGCCACTGTTAGGTAATCTTAATAAACATTGTTTAAAATTATATGAATAACATATCTACACACAAATTCGAGAGTATCTACAATTTAAATAGAATAAAGCTATATCAAAATTCAAAAATAATGATATGGAACAAATAAAAAAAATACAAATAATAAGGAAAACAATAAAAATGTTGACATGATATATACGCTTTGGTAACTTAACATATAAATACATAAAATTGCAAATTTTTTACATAATTTATTCGTATCATTTCGAGTTTCAGAAATAAAATATTAAGATATAAAATTATGTTGAAAAATAATAGTTTTATAGTTTATATATGTTTTATTATTAGAATTCTAGTTGTACGTCTATATAAGGTAAATGTATAACTCCATTTCAGGTGTTGCTGTGAGGAATGTTTGTAGGTATCGGGATTGCTCTCAGCACAGGTAAGCCAATTGGGTTAAGACTGCAGCCGTTAGATAATTTGAATTGCACGTGCAGTTGCTGGATCAGTGTTTTTGTTATTTATTTAGTACTTGTGCTGTGCAATAAACAAACTGGCATTGCCCGCGAATGAGGGAATCGAACCGGCCACGTATTTGCCTTGGCAAGCCAGTCCATTGGCCTGATTGAGGATTGGTGGGAAAAAATAAACAAAAAAGGAAAGCGGGAATTGGTTTGGGATTAATACAGCAAAAAGCGTGCATAAAGGGTGTAAGGTTTGTATAATAAAGCAAAATGAAATTAGCGTGAAATTATATTTTAATGCAATAATGAAATATGAAAAACACCTTTAGTTAAGTAATAATTTTATTAATTATGCAGCATGAATTTCATAAAGAGAAAAATATTTTGTTATCAAATTATGTGGAAAATGCATTTTACATATTTTTAATTTTTAATTAAATAGCAATCAATGAATAAATAATGAAATAATTTTGAAATCCTTTTTTTTATATATTACATGCGGTGAATGAGTGATAAAGATAATATTTATTATAAGTGGTGATGTATTACAGAAAATTATGGTTTTCTGGGGTCAATTAAAAGGATATTTAAAAAAAAACCAATTTTATCAGAGCAATGAAAGTTAACGAAGTAATTATGATTGGCGGGTTGTGAAAATAATAAAATTTATAAGAATAAACAATAAAGCAAGCAATAAACGACAAGGGAAATGATGAAAAGTATACAGACTGGTTAAGGAATCAAATTTATTTCAAAACTTGTGCTATAGTGATATATATTAAAATAAATAATAATGTCATAACGAAATCTTCTTTTTACAAAATACTGAAAGATCAATAAATTGTGAGGCTATAAATGAATTAAAAAGTAAAAGATGAAAATGATGATTTATTAAATTCGATAGATTGCTGCTGTCCGGCAGTCTTTTATATATCGTGCTAAACACATCAAATTCGTTCATAAGTAACAGGATTTACAAATTATGATATAAATCAAAGCATAGAAAATTTTGATTAGTATGCAGGTTCATGTGCAGTATCGCTTGAGAGAAATATAGCTTGATCACGTTTCGATTTGACAACTTCAATATTGCTTTCAGAATAGGCTTGTGAATTTCGTATTATAAATTTCGGAATTTCTTGATTTGCTTGCAGCATGCTTTAGTATTTGTGATCTTTGATGTGGAGTCCGGCATCGCCGGCGGCGCCCTTAACGGATCCAGGTTCATAGCAGCCATAGGATGCCAATCCATTGGCCTACATATGTAAGTGAGTTTGTATGAAGAATCATGAGTTAAGTTCTGTTAATGCAATTGATGTTGGCCACTATGGCAAATCTGACAACCCTGCCACTTAATCTATACCAGCCCAAAAACTACAACTAAACCCATACTCCATTTTATCATATAGTATATGCATATAGTAGAACTCACCCTAGCGCGCTTCAGGAGTTCACCTTGGCCGGCGGCAATGTTCTCCTTCTTGCCGGCCCAGGCGCGCAGAACGGATGCCTGGAGGGCGCGACCGTACGAGAAGGTCAGGGCCCAGGGGCGGGTCAGTGGAACGTTGTTGATGGCGCTCAAATTGACAGTGGCCTCCTCCTCGGACTGACCACCAGACAGGAAGGTCACACCTGCAGTCAGCAAAAACAGTAATTAGTAAATTTTAAAACAGACTTCAAAATAAGAAAAAAAATTTGCTGAAAATTAAATACCCTTGCACACAAAGATTTTGAACTATGACATACAACTACTTGAATGCAAGGGTATCGAGATTTTCAGTTGGGTATTTTTTGGTTGCTTACCGGGAACAGCTGCGGGAACAGTGCGGCGGAGGGCCGTGACTGTGGCAAGGGCGATCTCCTCGGGGGTGTTCTTCTTGGCGCTCTGGCCGGCGGTGACCATGTTGGGCTTGAGGAGGGTGCCCTCCAGGTAGACGTGGTGATCGCTCAGAGCCTTGTAGACGGCAGCCAGAACGGTTTCAGTGACCTTCTGGGCGCGATCCAAATCGTGCTCACCATCGGGCAGAACCTCGGGCTCCACAATGGGGACAATGCCCTCCGACTGGCAGATGGAGGCGTAGCGGGCCAGCACATTGGCGTTCTCGAGGATGGCCTGGTACGAGGGGGTGTTCTTGCCGATCTTGAGGACGCTGCGCCACTTGGCGAAATCGCATCCCTCCTTCTTGTACTTGGCGCAACGCTTGGCCAGCTCATCCAAGCCCTGGGTGGTGGACTCATCCTCAGAGCCCATCAGGGGAACAACGCCGGTGTCGACCTTGATGCCGGGAATGATGCCCTTCTTCTTCATCAGCTGGATGAAGGTGGTGCCATCATCGGCCTTCTGGTAGACAGTCTCGTCGAACAGAATCACGCCGGAGATGTTCTCCGCGAGCTTATCGTCAGCGGTGAAGAGCAGCTGGCGATAGGCGCGACGGTTCTCATCGGTGTTCTCCACACCAATGTCCTTCAGGCGCTTGCCCATCGTCGAGACGGACTCATCGGCAGCGAGGATACCCTTGCCGGGTGCAACAATCGCCTGGGCGATGCGCTTGAGCTCCGTCTGCAGCTCCTTGCTGGGATAGTTGAAGTAGGTGGTCATCTTTGAGATTCGCGTATAGTTCTGCAATGGAACGCATGGTGGTTGCATTTTAATATTATTGTGAAACGTGAAAGAATTGCTATAAACGCATTTCAACACTCGCAATGTTGTCAACTGCATTTGGAATGTGTGGAGAAGAAACCAAGAATTTTGGCACAAATCCAAAATGTACGAAAAAAGAGATATAGAAAAATGTAGCGAAGGAAATTTTGAGCTGTTTTACGGAAATTTTAAATAATTTTGTGCCAGAGGTGTCAGACTATATACAACAAAGTAACTGGAATTTGTTCAATATCTATGTCAATCAATCATTTCTCTAGTTTTTGAAGGCTTTGCAAATGCACAGCTGTTTTCAAAGAGAACCAGAATGCAAGATAAGAGAGCATGAGAGCAGCAAAAGAGCGTAAATTGTAAATGGCAACATTTTGCTTGCAAAATTTATTAGTATACACAAAATGTTGCTAAAGCTCAATGTTGCCAAAGCTTTCGTTAAAACTTGAAGGGAACTATGTGAAATCTTCAACTATTGTAAAAAGAATTATCATTTATAAACAAATTTCGCAAAATACAACTTTTTTTAACTAATGCACATTTATATATGCATATCTATCACAGCTGTTTTCAGAGAAAGCCTTTCTCCAAAGTTTGCACAGCACAAGAGCGCTGCTTGCAACATTTGACACGGAATTGTATTAGGTATACACAAAATGTTGTCAAAGATTTAGCAACAATGTTGCCAAGAAGTTTGATAAAGCTTTCTTTCGTACAGAAATTTATGAAAATCTGTATATAGAAAATATATATGCATATGCATTTACTTCAAGATGTTCAATTATCAGATTCTCAGAGCACAGATATATTTCACCAATTATTTAAAACTGCACGAAAAACGGATTTACAGGAATAGGGCAACTATTGCAGCACACTTAATAAATTACTTAGTACTAGTCACTTTGATAAATATTTACAGCTCTGTTAGCCGAACCAACCTCGACAATGATTTTGTAGCAACTGAGCCAAGTCGCGACTGTGAATTTAACTACAACCTGAACTGATGTAATCAAAACGATGGACGCTGAAATCAGATGAGGGGCAAAGGGGTTGGGGGGGGGGGGGGCGGAAGCTGCCCGCTACTTGTGACGTTCACTTTCAATTTCAGGCGGCGGCAGCGGCTGCGTGACGTGCTGAGGCGCATGCTCCAAAACTGTGACATTGAACAAGGTCAGGCAACATGTTGCTGCTCGAAATGTTGCTGCGGCGAATTCGTGACGTGTTGCTTACGAAACGGTTAAGCAAAGCGAAACGTGTGGCGCGCAGAGAGAGAAAGAGAAAGAGAGAGAGAGTGTTGGAGGGAGGGTTGTGAATTAGCTGAAGGCAAGATATGTAGAGAAAAAGTTTTAGATACAACAAAGTTGCAAATGTTGCTTGACTTGTTTGACATTGAAAAGCACGCAAAGGAAAAATATTCACACGTATATATATACATATATATATATATATATGTATATATATATATGAGTAGATATGCCACAAACTGATAATAGCTAAAGCCACAACTGATAAGTCAATAAAATGCAATAAATACATTTGCTTAGTTGGAAAACAGAGATAGTTTAGCTAAAGATCTACGTGGGAAATAGAACACTTTTTATAGATTTAGTTTTATTTAAAATATATATGTTCACCTACACAAGCCGGCTAAAGATCGAAGACTGAAATGTAGCCCAAAATGTGCGACGAATAAATAGTATACAAGCAATCGAGCGAAGCAGCACAAAAAAGCGACACATGACAACAACAATGACAAAAACAACAACAAATAATGCTGCTATCAAAAAACATGTATGTATGTATGTATGTGTGTGAGTATAAAAATAAAATAGACACATATGTGTCTAAATATCACACACACACACACATATATAAAGCAGCTGCTAAAAAAACAAGTTGATAAATAAAACGAAAAATGAAATTTTCGAAAATTATAGAAACTTTGCAAGCAGCATTTAAAACTGCTGATTCTGTTGCTGTCGTCAGGCAGTTAACAATTTAACCTTCAGCTGAAATAATACAAAACATGAAAACGAGCCCCCCTCCATAGAAAATAGGCGATTCCAAAGTCTCTACATTTAATCTCTTAATGAGACTTGTTCAGGATGTTATTGTCTCTGAGTGTGTGCTAGGAAAAATGAATAACAACTTCAGCCTCCAGTCATCAGCTATAGGTCAGAAAGAACTGCGTCAACGCAGAAGCGAACTGACGTCAAAAAGGGCCAGGGAGAAAGCGAGAGAGAAGGAGAGAGTGTGAGAGAGATAGGGAGAAAGCATTGTGATTACAATGCAGGGCGTTATACAATAGTCAATGAAAGATACACAAAAGTAAACTTCTTTACTTAGCTGCAGGTATTTGCAAAATATCGCATCATACTATTTGCAGAGATTGATTAAAATCTAAAAAATATAAACTAGTATGTTAAAAAATTATAATTTGGTTAAATGGCACTTCAAATTTCACTTTCGATAAGAATTCGCGCAAATATTTGAATGATATTCTATTTTATTTAGCTTGTATTTTAAATCTTTTCTTTGCTATCTTTCTTTAATTCTGCTTTACTTTATTTATGCAGATATGCAAAACTTAAATAGTATTAATTTCATTCCTAAATATTCTAGTTGAACCTATTGTGGTTTCGGAAACAACCTTTTGATATTCATAAATATTTTTATACATTCTGGTTTTCACTTTATCAGCTAAATTTGATATTCTTATATGCTTATTATTATTATAATTTTTTTTTTTTGTATCTAGGTTAGTAATTATATTTTTATAGAGAGCCTAGAAATGTATTGTTCACAGAAAACTACGGATATGAATTAAGTTCTATATATTAATCATGTTATTTAAAATAGTAGTAATAATAATAATTCACCTCATAATGACAGAAAACCATACAAAATCTTGAAAATAAGTCGGGTTCTACATATTGTTCATAATTTGAATACCTTAAGTTATGTTTTATATGCATAGGTTTAATATTAATTTTAATGAAATAAATTCTGTTAAGGAACCATAATTTGTATTTATAATTTCATTTATATATTAATATTTCAATAATTATAAATCAATATATTTTAATGATTCATGAAATGTAGAATATAATGTATTTCATTCACAAAACTTGCTTTCAAGTTTCAGGGTTCATGCATAAAAATATTGTTTTCGTCTTATTTTTACCCTCATTAAACTTAAAGGTTTCTCTTCCCTTTATTTTCTTTCGTTCTCTCTCTCTCTCTCTCTTCTTTCTTTTCCACTCTCTCGCGATGGATCACTCTCTTATGTAAAACGTTAAATTGTCTTATGAATCTTGCATTCTAAACATGATAAATTGTGGCTGCCACAGAGGCTGCCGAGCAAGACAGCATATATGTACATATGTATATGTTGCTAGCTTTCTCTCTTTCTTGCTTCCTTATTTGATAAGACTAGAAAAAGGTTTCTGAGTTCTTTTCTGGGAGGGAAACTGGCAATTGACGAAGTCAACAAACGGCTCAGCGATGACGACATTTAATTGAAAACTAAACGAAAGCTAATTAATAGATGCATATAGACATTAGACAACGTTTTATATGTATATATGTATATAGCATTGAGAATTGAGGCAACTATTTATAAAGAAAATCGACGACGGCTACAAATTGCAGTTGAAACGCTGCCAACAAGCAAATGAACTCAATGAGTGAAAATGTGATCAAAGTGAGGAGGTGGAAAGATGGGAGGGGCGAAGTGAGCTGCAGCCGGTTAAACCGGCAATTATTTCCTGTTATACGATAGCTGAAAAGCTGACTCCGGGTTTCCTTATCAATTCAGTTGCATAGGTCAACAACTTCGACCAACGATAAGCAAAAGTGCAAAAGGCAACCTATAAGCTGGAAACTTTACGAGGAGCTCATAAAAAAACTAAAACTCAATTTCCAAATATTCCAGTTGCTATAGAAAAAGCACACACACACACTCACACACACACACACACACACAATCTCTCACATATACACACAAATGCGGGAGAACTGTCTGTAAACTTTGCTCAAGCTTTAACAAATGCAAAAACGATTACGAAACCAACTTGGGATTTTTAGTGAAAAAATCAAATGCACTGATATAACCCGATTACGAATTGCGCTTTTTTATCTCATTTAATTTTATATATATACTTTTATATTTTTTTATATTTTTTATCACACACACACACACTCACCGCTCTGGAAAAACTGTGTGGGTGTTTTTTGTTGTTGGGATATTGCTCCGCTCTTTGCTGCTGGCTACCGGCTGGCTCTGCTGCTGCTGCTGCACTGGAGTTAAGCTAGACGACGCTTTTATTTTCGGCTAGCGGCTGCGGCGGCGGCGACGTGAAATTCCAAAGCGAAATAAGTAAAGCGGCAGCGAAACGTCAAAAAGGTTGTTTGGAGGTCGTTCGGTGTTGTCAAATCGCGTTCAGCGTTGTGCCTAACTGCAAAATACCAAAAGCATTTGGTATCTGTAAGCTTGTGGTGGCCGCAACGGGTAAGCTTTGCAAGTGGTGCATGCACCGCCTAAAGTTTGATCAGCTGCGCAAGAGCTTTTGATTGTGCTTGCACTGCTTGCAAATGTTTACGAAGTACTGCTTGCGTATGCAAACGGAAATTAAAAGCAGTTTCCTTTCTTAATTTTTTAATTTAATTTTATAATATTAATAATATACTATAATTTTAAGAATTTGAATATAATAAATTACAGTCGACACTCAGGAAACTAAACATTTTTAATAACGATTTTTGAAAAACAAATTAAATGAGATAGATTTTAAACAATACGTTTTAAAGACAACAAAATAACACTTTTAAAACGCCAAATTATGAAATGAGCATTTATATCCTAAGGGGGAAATTTTATTTAATTTTACTGTAACTTATGTCTTTTTTTCCCTAACAATAATTTGTTTATGTATCATAATGGCGATTAAAATATATGCTTTATATATATAAATAAAAAAATAAGAGAAAAATAAACCAATATTTAAACATATTATTATTTGCATATATATAAATTCCCCAAATTTGCCTATGGAATATATTCACTGTACTAAACTTATTTATCTTTTCATTTCGAGTTATTTGAAATGCGTATTTAATTCGATCAATTATGATTTGTAATTCTTTAGATTAGCACAGATAAACAGACATTACGATTTCATTCAATAGCAGTTACACAAAAGATGGACTATTAAATGCGAGCCGCCCTTTTGTGCCCCATTGTAAACACTAACAACATTAACAAAGCACTTGAAAACATGCCTGACCTCCTGCAATGCAAAAGGACTCAACCTAAACGCACGACGAAAACAGCTGATTGCGAGAGCCAGCATATTTCCCACTATTGCTATAACACGTAAAAGAGAAAAGTTGGATGGCTCTCTTTGCTATTTGCTCTTCTCTTCTTTTCGTGCCATGGCATAGTTTAAGCACATATAAGAAAGGTCAATCTGAAATGATGCTTAAGGGCTTTACGAGCTAAATATCTAAGCTTATAAATGTATAGTGTAATTAATAAAGTCTGCTTAACAAATACGTGTTTAAGTGACAGTTATATGGTTCAATTACTTATGCTTTTACTGTAGATTTGACATGATTTTTTATGCTACTCTTATCTAATGCAGCAGCCGACAGCAGTCATCAAAAAAACACACACAGTCGCTCTCCTTGCTCTCCAACTGCAGTGTTCGTTTCTCGCGTTCGTTCGCTCCTTTCGTGCGTTTTCGTGTGGAAGGAGGGATGTCCGAAACTTGCGGCGAATTGTGTTTCGCATTTTGTCGCCAGTTTCAGTTTCAGTTTCAGTTCAAATTCGTGTGTCGGCCGGATGAGTTGTGTGTCAAACGCGCGGCATTCCAACAATCTCACGTGTTGCATTCGTCTCACACACACACACACTCGCGCGCATACACGCAACCACGCGCAAATTACGTTACGTATACGCCGTGGCTGCCATTGCCCTCAAGCGGCGACAACAATTACGCGACTGTGAATCAAAGGAAGAAAATTATGTGAATTACAAGTGGAGTGCTGACAGAAAATAAATAGAAAATACTAAAAAAGAAACCAGAAAAGAAAACCTTAGAAAAATTAAGAAGCAAATAAAAAGAATTAGAATCCAAGCTTAAAGCCCAGCTAGAAGGAGGCGAGCATGTTAAACGGTTTGCAAAATTTCGGTAAGCACACAAACGCCCATAAATCTTGAGAAAATATATATATACAATTATGTATATATATACAATTATGTATATTTATGTATTTACGTGTGGAACATTTTTTGTAGCCATGCGGTTAGTATGCAGATTTTCTTTGGTAGCCAAAATGCGTAATATTGAGAAATTGATGAGTGCTCCTAGCAGGCAGCAGTCCAAGCTGTTCCCTCCCCCCCCCCGCCTCTTGTGCCACTCCCCCCTTTAGCCTGTCGCTGCCTGTGGCAGGCACTTCATTAATATGCAGCACAGGCGACATGCGAATGCTGTGCGTTGTCAAGTCAGCCGATGCCACATTTTCCACTCACACACACACAGACAATGCCATTTAATGTGTGTGTGTGTGTGTGTGTTGTGATCCTTTCCCTGCTTCCGCATTCGTTGAAATGAGTATCCTTTAGTATCCTTGCTGCTACTGATGATAATGTTGATTTTTGCCTTCCGCAACAATTTGCTTTGAACTTTGAGCTCACTTCTCGCCCCCCTCCTCCCGCTCAGCTTTTGCTTTTGCAGCTTTTGGTGTGGCATTGTGGCATATAAAATGCTTGTTACATTTTTAGCATGTGTTTATGAGTCCTGGTCATGTCTCAGTCCAGCTTTGACTTTTTGCGTTTCATTAGAAATTTGTGACACTCGTTTCTTATTTGGTGGCAATAGTTTGTGCCTCTGCGAAATTTGCCAAAGTTCTTGTTGGCACTCCTGTTTTGTTAATTTATTATAATTATTATTATAACGTAGTCTTAGGCCACACATTATCCACTGTCTAGACAGCGGTTAGACTCTCGTTGCCCAATTCCCCAATGACATAGGTAATGTCTAGACTACTGAGGACATCTTTTGAAGTTGAGGACGTGAGCTGTAACTGCACATAGACTTGTCTTGAATAATTCAGTTAAATAGCTAAAGCTAGTAAAACTTGGATTTAAGCATTGGCTGTAAAAATAGCAATGAATTAAATATATTTTCAGGATTTTCTAATTAAATTTATTGAAGAATGACTTTGGTTTAAGATACTAATTAATTTGTAGTGAGTTCTTAGTGCTCACAGGTTTGTATAAAAAGTTTCCAAATGGCTGAAATTCAATTCAAGTAAAACTGGCTTGAAATGTATCTTTTGATTGGGCTGTAAGATGTAAATATTAGAAAAAATGAATACCGATAAAATGTTTCTCGAGACTTTAATAATAAATAATAATTTTCTTTTTATATGTTCTTTGTCGTTAAGTCATAAATACGCTTATATTATGCTAACTAATGAAAAGTGATTTATATTTAACTTAATTTTAAGTGTGTGTGACAAAATGCATAGCTGCATTAGAAAGATTAATAGATTTTTAATTGTTTTGAAAGGACACCAATTTGTGAACATGAAGGGCAGCATATCAAAATAAAATAGAATAAATTAATATTACGAAAATAAATCACTTAATTTCATACATTTACCTCAAACTTTAAATATTTTATATAATCGGTGCACAATAAAAACTATAAATTTAAAGGTGGGGCATGCTAAAAAAAGCAATATATGCATATTAATTATTATTAATTAGTAAACATTTATTATTAAAATCTATCAATTAATCATAAAAAGAGAAAGCACAGGAAACACAAATTGAATAAATTTACTTAATCGAACAATTAAATTATGCTGCAATTTGTTTCATGCATCAAAATGTATTTTTTTTTCTATATGATTGAGCTGCCTCAGGAAATTTAATTTAATGTTGACTATTTGTGAAAGGTGTGAGTTATAATTTGCATGCATTGTGGTAAGCATTATGTTGGGAAAGGGGCTGAGGACGGGGAGCATTTAAACCTTTTAGCTCTGGTTGGCAATTGGTTTTCAACTCGTGCATAAATTATGCTCGCCAAAAAGAAAACACAAAAAAAGAGAAAAGCACGGAAAAAGCGCAAAATAACAAAAAGGGACAAAGCGCTAAAGCAGAGAGCCAAGGCAACAGCGAGGAAGGCAAATCAAACAACAGCAGAAACATGAAAATGTTGTAAAATAATTTCAATTCATTCTTACGCACGCATGCCTTTAGGTCCTGCCCCCACTTGCAGTTGTTGTTGTTCTTTTTGTTGTATTGGTGGGGCCCTGAAAAGTACACGTATTTGTATATGCGTTTGTATTTGTATTTGTACAGTTTTGTGTTCAGTTACTGCCAACAAAAATGAAATGAAATAAGCACAAAAAACAAAGAAATAAAATTAAAGCATATGGAAATAAAAACACACACAAATATCAGGTGGCACACTGTGTTATAACTTAACTTTGCCCATTTCGCCAAATTTTCGCCTTTCACATTCAGCAACATGAGGCGCCTTTTTTCTTATCGGGGCGTGTATTCAATTAATTTATGCCGTATGCTTACTTTCATTTCTCTTATGAGTTCTTATTGAAAGTGGAATTTGAATTTATCGCTCATGGAAATGGCTCTTATGGAAGGGGAAAAACATTTCCTTTAGCTCTAATTGCTTCAAGATTACTTTCTTTCTCTTGCATTATGTATTATACATATCTCGCTAAAGAGGAGAGATACAGATTTACAATATTATACCGACCTTGTTTCTCTCAAGTTTTCTCTTATTATTTCTAGTCAATGTGTAATGTTCAAACTGCAAACTGACGACAGTTTTTAATTAATTGGCTTACTCAAAAAATAAATGCAGAATTTCTTTAGTTTTCTTTTTATGTCACTACTTCTTTTGTGCTTTGTTGTTGTTAAACGGCTACTTTAATTTATTTATTCATTTAATGTCGACTAGAAACAGTCAGACAAAGAAGATTTAAATTTAAAATTATGTGATATTAAAATTAAATGAATAAAATATATTTTAATATAAAAATTTGAATTTAAAATTATATAATTAATAATAAAAATATGTATATAATATTTCAAATATTTAGCTTCATAGTTTACAACTATTTAATAATGATAATAATATCAAAAATAATTAAATAAAAAACATTGAGTAAAACCTACATAGGCATTTAAACAAGTTAAAAGCCCGCTTGAGTACAGATTATCTGTTCCCAAGTTCAACTCAAGTTCTTTTCCCTCGTAATACTTACATATACTTCTTCAATTTTTTATGATGCTTATTAAGCTGGAAAATATTGTAAAGCTTTGAAAAAACGTCAAACGGCATGCCGTTTTATTAATATTATTATTATTATTATTGCTAGGCATTGAAGCCAGCAAATGTTTGCTTAGCTTATGGCCAAGACGGTGCCTCCAAGCCAGGACTTGTGCAGGACCCCCAAGGAATGCTCGACTGTGTAAAGTCAAGGCGTGGAAATTTGTGAGCAAATGGAAATTCTGTGCGACTGATGGCTGGCAACAATTCGTATTGAATGGAATTCGGTGCCGAATGAATGGCAGCGAATGAATACAGGGAATGAAAAGCGAATGAAAAGAAATAGCAATAGGGCAACAAGGAACAGGAGGGAGGGAGGGGCGGTGGTGCAATGGGTTGATTATAAATAACGTTAAGTAAGCGCACATGAATGCATTTTGATTGTCTGCTGTAGTTTACGGCACGTTTCCTTTCCTTGCCGTCGCCGAGGCAGGACAAACTCACGACTGAGGACTGAGGACGTTGGCTGCCTGGCTCTGACTTGTGGAGTCCTTTTGGCAAGTCGCTGGCAGCGCCAGTGCCACATCCTTAAATGCCGCGCTAATGTCGAAAGAAATGTATATTTTTTTTTATTATTTTTATTTATTCGCTTGCTACTTTGTATGAAAATTCCAACTGCAGTCAGCGACATCGCAGTCAGCAACATCAACGACATCAGCAACGACGACGACGTCGCATTTCCTTGCTGCAATTTTCCAGCTCGGGCTCCGCTTTCTGCTTTTTTTATGTGTCGGCTATGCGCCGTTCCTTTTTGAGGCCATGCAAAATAATGTTTTATATGTTGCAATAAATGTACGACTCCCCGCTAGACGCCCAGCCGCCCCAACACCCACTTCCCCTCTAGAGCCGCATTTGGACTCGGATTCGCAAAGGCATCGCGCATACGCAATGTTGTACGCAGTTATCCTTGCGCCCATTTCGTCTGTCTCCCAGCGAGTGTTTTTTCATCTATATATGTGCGTGTGTTTGTGTGTGCCCCTTTCTCTGCGTGTGAGTGTGTGTGTGTGTGTGTGTGCTTGTGGGTATATTTGTGCTGCCCACTTGCCAACTGACAAGCTACCAAAATTGTATTGTGTTCGCAGACGAGTTTCCAGAAAATCATACACTTATATTTTCACAAAAATTTCAGAATGTTCCAACCTGCAGCCAGATTTGTTAAAATGTAAATGCAATACTTTCATGAAGCAGAATGATTTAAAAATATATATTTAACATCTTTTCTACTTTTCTACACTTATCTTCAAAATCAATTACAATTAAATTTATGGAGGCTTTGTTCGGTATTTAAGTAAATGTTTCTAAACCAATTTCATTCTTTCAAAATTGCATATAAAAAGAAAACATTTATTTATAATTGAATTGCAGAATAAATCACTGTGTAAAGTTCCTTAGAAACACAGTAGAACCATCTCGACCAATCCGGAAAATTAAAATTAAATATAGATACAATATAATTGGAACGAACTTTTCTTTACTCATTTCGATTCAGTACAGTGTCCTTTACTACAAATCTCATGGCACATTTATTATTAGGCAATCAGATTTGGCAATATAATTTTCTGGATATAAAAAGTGCATTGGTTTTTTGGTACTCTTCTGTTGTATTAAAGCCTAATGCATTCGTTAAAGGGTTCTTTTTGGCATTGCTTGGCAAATAAATGAACAGTAGGCAATTTAATTAAAGATCAAATGTTGGGTCCTTCAGTTCCTGTCACTGACATAAATGTTTAACGAAGCGTCGGACATTTTCGATTTTGCAGTCGCTTGTTGTTTGTTTGTCACTGGATGTTTCTGTTTCTGTTGTTGTCGTTGTTGTTTTTGTTGTTGTTAACCCAATAGGCGCTCATTTAGGCCCTTTTCGTGCGAATGCTTTGTTAGTAATGTTGTTGTTGTTGTTGTATTAATAATTCGTGCGTTCAGCTTGGGTCACGTTTTGCATGACGAGAATTTCGACACGCGCTTTTGTCGTTGTCCTTGTCAATATTGTTGTTGTTAGACTCGTCCTTATCGACATTGTCAATTTTTCTGCATAATTTCGGTTAAAGCATAATGTTAAAGATTTTAGGCTAGCAGCAGCAAAGAAATGTCTTTCAATGTTGTAAAGAAATGTGAATGTGAAACAGCAGCAGAATAAGAAGCAGAAACAGAGCAAACAGAGCAGATAAGATATTTTCACAAAAAGTTTGTAAAGTGGAATGTTTTCATTTGTGCCCAAGCAGCAGACCATGAAAATCAACATACGATTTCGTGTTTCTTCTCCTCGTCTTCCACTTCCCTGCACACACTGCTCCCATGTTTTTCCGTCTATTTGTATGCTCTATAAAATGCATATCAGGCCGTTGTCATATGAAGTTTGTGCAAACGAAAAAAAATGAAGGAAAATGGTGAATTGCAGAAAAATAAAAACACACACAAAATGTTTCAAATGTCGATGCTTGAGAATAGACAAGCGCACAGAAAGCTATCAAAAAATTGGAATTTTCTGTATCATTTTTTGCACAATAAGCTTACAGCTAGAACTAATATCACAATAGAACTAATAAGCGGAATGAAAATTGGTTTTTGCTGAGGATAATTTTCAGTTTGATTACAATCGTAAAATGCCAAAAAGGACAAAGCGAATTTCATGTTTACTTTGAAGGATATATGACAATTGGATGTAAAATCAACTTGAGCATTCGGAATGAAATGAAGGACATTTATAAAAAGGAATGTTAATGGACTTACAGCTGAATTCTAGTTCAAAGCAAATATACATAAATTCAATTCTTCCTTTTATTTCAATAATATGGTAAATATTGGATATATGTGATAACGAGTTGTCAAGAAATTAATCTCCTTTTTATCATAATTTTTTGTTTTCATTTTAATAAAGTCATTTGTGTTTTAGACCTAAAGTACAAAAAAAAAAAAACTTTTTTTTAACAAAAAATAATACTAAAAACCCAAAACTTTAAAGCGGTTTTTGACCTAATTTCAATATATCTAGCATATAATTAAATATACCGATGCAATAATATTTGAATGGAAACTTCAAAGCACGTAGAAGCTATAATTCAGTTAGAAAACAATCCAAATTATATTTGTTGAGAACGTGAAACTATGCAGGCAATATAGAATGCAGTCTTAAAAACAAAACGATTCTCATCATTTTGCACGCAACACATAAACAATATTATCACTGCGATACTTAAGTTGGCATTTTATTTTCTTTGCATTCAGTTTCTATGGTGCCGACTTATGCATTAAAAACTATTAGAGTAGTTGAGTTTAGTTGAGTTTTGCTGTTGTTTGCGACAAACTTTAATTTGACTTTTGCAAAGAAAATCGTGAAAACAAAATGCGGCAAGCGAAAAACAAAATACAGGACACTCAACGCTTGGGACTGGTAAGTGTTGGGGTTGGGGTTGAGTTTGGCGTTTGGTGTTTGGGGTAGGGGTTGAAGTGAGGTGTGTGCCCGGTCAATACCCTCGACAGCTGTCAGCAACTGTGGCTTACTCATATGCTACTCGCAGTCCACAGCCGAAAGCTGGCTTCAATTTCTTTTCAACATTTAGCGTTTTCTGCTTCTTACCAACTCCCCCCCCCCACCTGCAGCTCAGTTTCAGCAAAAACTTTATGTCGCCCCACTAAAGCCGGCCAAAAAGAAAGAACTGAAAAGCAAACCCCTACAATTTTTGGCAAGAACTTTGGCTGTCTCTGTCTGGCACACTCGGTTGGTGTGTGAACTTTTGGCCCACTGTGGAAACTATTTAAATTTGGTGTTGGCCTTTTTTCTACTTTCTCGCATTTTTTTGTTGGTTTTGATCCGCCGGCAAAAAGTTTGGTATAAATAATTTTAGCATTTTTATTGTGCATTTTATGCATTCGATATCGAAGTTGGCTCTGAAATAAATATGAAAAGTTTTATTTATGTTTGGGCCCCGGACTAAGCCAAGCCAAACATAGAGTACAGAGAGTAGAGCCGAGCAGAAAAAGTCCGTGGGCGTCATATTTATGGCATTTGTTTGCCAACAAGTTTCAATAGCTCAATCACGCCATCGGCGAAGCCAAACAAATAGAAATCACATGCAATATTCTTGATGTAATCGTACTCCAATTCTGATTCGGATTCTGACTTCGATTTCTATTTCTATTTGTATTTGTATTTTTATACCATTGTACCCTTGTACCCTGGAAACGTGTAGCGCATGCTAGGATACATATCCGACCACATATATATATATTCTTAACCAGCATCAACTGGAGGTTTGGAACAAAATAAAAACAGTTTCAATTGTGGTTACGAAATTGAATCGGCTATGCCGGTTAACGGCTTAGAAACGGTTAAGATTTCGAATGAATATCCTGCTAATAAGCAGTTAAGGTAGTGGAATATTAGTTATTACTTAAAATGCTTTTTTTATGGCCAAATTTAAATATAACAACAGAAATATATATTTTGTTATTTGTTAATATTAAGAACTTTGTTAGATATAAACAATTCAATATGCAAGTGTATATAATCTTCGGTTTGCCGCAGCTCGCTGTGCTTACTTGCGTTATTCATACATATGTTTCCCCTCCTTCCCCCCTGCAGTTAGAACGAGGAACGTTATCAATGTGAGTGCTGCGTGGCTTTTGCTGTGCTGCTAGCTGCTCCTGGGGGCAATGAAATCGCGGAAGCTGCCCAAGGTTTGTGGCCTCAACTGGTTGACGTTAGTCTACATACCGCTGGTGTTGCCCATCCTACGATGTACAGCTGTCGGCACCGCCAGCGGGAGCGGGAGCGGGAGTGGGAGTGGGAGTGGAAGCGGCAGCGCGGATTTCGATTATCGTATGCAGCGTGTGCGAAATGTGCTGAAGGAGGTGCCGCTGATCGATGGCCACAACGACTTGCCCTGGAACATCCGAAAGTTTCTCAAGAATCAGCTGAAGGACTTTCACTTTGGCGGCGATTTGCGCGAGATGGCGCCCTGGTCATCGAGCGCCTGGAGCCACACGGATCTGCGTCGCCTCAAGGAGGGCATGGTGTCGGCACAGTTCTGGTCCGCCTACGCACCCTGCTCCTCCCAGCATCTGGATGCAGTGCAGCTGACACTCGAGCAAATCGATTTGATACGCCGCCTCGTCCAGCTCTATCCCCATCACATGGCACTGGTGAACTCCGCGGCGGGCATCGAGCAAACCCATCGCACCGGCAAAATCGCCAGCCTGATTGGCGTCGAGGGGGGACATGCGATCGGCACCAGTCTGAGTGTGCTGCGCATGTTCTATCAGCTCGGTGCCCGTTATCTAACACTCACACACACCTGCAACACACCTTGGTAAGTGGCATGAGGAATATATGCGAATTGTATTACTTCATTACTCTTTTCAGGGCGGACTGCTGCAAAGTTGACGAACCTGGTAAATATCCACACATAGGTGGACTTTCGCAGTTCGGCAAGGTAAGCAATGAATACAATATATTCAATCTTAAAGACTATATAACAATTATGTGAGAAAGGGAATTCATTTTGTAACTTGTATTTTATTCCTTATACATACATTTCGCAATTCATAAATATTAAAGTAGCTCTCATATTATATTGCAATAAAAAATTCATATATCTTTTGGAGTTCATTTCGCTAGATTAATATTTAAATATCTTCTTTTTTATAGTTTTATTTATTTATTTAATGTTTTGCCTTGTGATTTCCCTAGCTTAGAAGTTAGTTATTGAATCCACTATTTTGTATCATAGATAGCCTAGAGTAAGGAAAATAAATAGTTTTAAAATGAAGGCAAATACCTTGGAACAAATCCTGATAGCCCATTGGAAGCTGAAGGTATTAACTTGAATATAGCTAAATGTGCAATGATGTTGGTTATGGTCAATATTAAGAAAGAAAGATAAAGAAAGATAAATAAAATAAACGTTGTCAATAGGCTTCATAGTATTTTTATATTCAAATAAGGTACTTAAACTTACTTCAAATATCAATTATTTATTTGTATTTATTATTCTATTCCAAGTGTCTTTGTAGCACTTGCCATAAATAATAGCACTAGTTACTAACAATTTCATTACAAAAAAATAAAATTAAATTAAATTATATTTTAATACAGTTGTCTTGATTTTTAAATTTTATTAAATTGTTCTTAATTTATCTTATTATAATTATATTGTTACTTATGTGTCCCAAAAATGTGTCATCAGGTTAGAGTTAAATTGATGTGTGCTTCTAATTGTCTTTAGATTATGTGCCAGATTGTTAATTAATACAAATTCATTTAATTTCTTTTGCAGCTTGTGGTAAAGGAGATGAACCGGCTGGGCATGATTGTAGATCTGTCGCATGTGTCAGTGCCAACAATGCTGGATGCCCTGGCCGCTTCCCGGGCACCGTTAATATTCTCTCACTCCTCGGCGCATGCCATATGCAATAGTTCCCGCAACGTGCCAGATCATGTGCTGCAGCGCATTGTACGTAATACACAGTGATGCAGCTTGAAAGTGCATTTTAGTCTAATGTGGCCTTTTCACTTTGCAGGCCATTAACGGCGGTCTGGTTATGGTCGCGTTTTATCCGCACTTTGTCAGCTGCTCGGGTCAGGCGACCCTTCACGATGTTGTTGGTAGGTGTTGAGGGTGCTCGCACTTTATTTCATGTTGTTACTTTTATATACATTGGTCTACTTTGCAGCACATATTAACCACATACGCGACGTGGCCGGCATTGACCATGTGGGCATTGGGGCTGGCTACGATGGCGTCAATCTGTAAGTGTAATCACATATTTGTAGTCTAGTGTTTTAATTTAATTTAAATTTTACATAGATATGTGTCATAGTAAATGTTGCCATTCTCATGAGATAAAGATTGGAATTTTATAGTTTAATAGAGTAGATACAAGATTTATATAATACGAGCTGTTAGCTAAAATAATTGTATACCAATTGTATATGGAAAAAGGTAGAATGAATTTCAGCAGATATATATTCTTGATCAGAAGGAGTCTGTCTGTCTGTCTATTTCCATACAAACTAGTATCTCAAAGCTATGTTAATATAACTTTGGTAATATCTGTGGTTTTGCTGCAGCCTGTAAGTATGCTTTATGAATCAGATAGATCATAATACTATATCATATAGTTTCCACATATATCGTGTATAACAATTTAATATATATTTTAATAATATTAATATTATTTTTATTTTATTAAAGATAATTTATAATATTAACGATGTAAGCAGTGTTACTCGTGTTGACAAGTTTATATAATCTTTGGAATTCCGAAGCAAGATGTCCTAATTTGCTAATTTTTAATATTTTTCTAAAAATGTTTGGTATTTTTATAGTGTGCCCAAAGGCTTGGAGGATGTTTCGAAATATCCGCATCTGTTTGCTGCATTGCTCGAGTCGGACAAATGGTCGGAGGGGGACATTGCCAAGCTGGCTGGCAGGAATCTTATACGCGTCTTCAAGGAAGTCGAGGCGGTGAGTAAACAAAAAACTGTGAAACATGCTTCGCAAACGTTCTTTCATTTTGTGGTGTTTTTTCTTTGGGTGTTTTTTGGGCATTGGAATTCCATTGTTCATTGTGCGCATTGGCAACAATCTGCATGGCTTCGACTTGTTGTATATAGTACTACCTGCAGATTAAGGCTTAGTCGGAGAGCTCTAAACAAAAGTGCATTTCTCTCGGCCAACAAAAAACATGTCCGTTGAGCCACTGTCGAGCAGCCCCAAGATAAACCAGCAGCAAGGAGCAAGGAGCAGGAGCAGCAGCAGTTGGAGTTGTAGTCGTAGTAGCTGGAGCTGCATTCTCTGGGCTCGCTTGTTATTGCACTTGGCAAATTCCTTTCAAAGGATAAAGAGAATAATGTGGCTTTGCAATGGAATTTGCACATACTTGGTGTAGAAAGAGCAGGACGACGATGACTCGAACTCGGTGCTGTGACGTCGAAAAGACGCAAGTTGTGAAATAATTTTAAAAGGATTTTCAAATGGTTATTCCGATATTTATACATAAGCATGACCATCAGCCAGCAGCCAGCATCCTGCAGCCAACACTCAGTAGCCAGCAACTGAAGCTGTTGCAGTCTGTTTGCGGATGTGGTCAGTTTGTTTGCTGTCTGCTTGGCTGGCCAGGATCGCCATGGATGTAGCTACTATTTGTTCCTTTGTGCTTCAGCACTGATGCTGTCACTAAAGCGAAGCAGCATTCAATTTAAATCAATACGCAGTGTCTAACTGACCGACTCTGGCTGCTCTTCTCTCTCTCTCTCTCTCTCTCTCTCTATCTATCGCTCTTTGTGTGTGTAAGAGTCTCTTTGCGAAGTTACTCCATTGACTACGAATACCACTCAATGCTTAGTACCATTCAGCAAAAGATTCCAAGTGGGTTTGTTTTGCAGTTGACTGCCTGATAGCCTGGTCTAAATGATGGCAACTGTGGCTAGCCAGCTGCACTCTATGATATCTTAACAGGGCCAAAAAGCATGGAATGTAGCTCAACATTTCTTTATAAACCAAATTTCATATGGTCTCTAGAGATAGTTTTAATTATGTTTATTCAAACATTATTTGTAATTTTGCATTTGTTAGCTAGCTGTTTTCTTTTAATGTATGAACTGTTTTTTTGTATGGATTACAAATGGAGAATAATTATAATTTCAATTTAAATACATCAGAGAGTAAGAAAAATATAAATATTCTAGCAGTGACCTCTTTTCTAGAAAGCAGTCGCTTATCTCTGCTTTGAAAATTGCCTTAGTTGAAAAACTAATTTAAAATGTCTGAGTTCAGTTTATAGCTCAGCGACTATGGTCATTTCAAGATTTAATAACAAATATAAATCATACGCCCCCTTGAACTTAGCTGCTGTGGCGTACATTTTATTGCTGCTGTTCATTATAAAAACCACCCATAAGTTGCGCCTCACAAAAAAGAGATGCCGCAGCATTTTTTAATTTCGAGCTTGTCTCTACGTCTCTGAACTTTAATCATATTCTCTCTGGTTCTCTGCTTCTCTGCTTCTCTGCTGCTCTGACGCTGTGGGTGTCGGTGTCGCTCTGTCTCTGACTCGTAGTCGGAGTTGGAGCCGTGAAAGTGGCGCCTTATCTGCCTGCAACATTGTAATTAGTTTTGGCTCTGCTCCTCTTTTCTATGTGCATTAAACAAAAAGTAAACTACACCCCGACAATGGCTCCTCTATGTGATTACAATGCTCATTTCTACACACATACTTACTTAGTAATGTGTATGCGAAAGGGAATGGGCATGAGCATTAAAAAAGTGTTGCCTCTTCTGTAGAGCGGGTGATTAAAATCGCTGCGCTTTTATTGCATTTTGCACTCTGCACAGCGATGAAAAAATGATTATATTTATATATATATATATATATATATGAATAAAAGGCAGTCATATAGTAAATACAAATATATATTACAGCTTTTACTGCCGTTTATTATATGGCATAATGCTCATTAAGGATTGTGCTCGCATTGTTATACTTTGTTGCTTGTTGCCATTTTTGTTAACTCTGCCACAAAGTAATTAAAAATGTTACCCAGCCCATTTCCTGTTCACTGGTGGGTTTTTTATTTTATTTGTATTTTTTTTTGGCTTGTCTCAGCCTTGAGCGATAAAAAGGCTTGATAAAAAATCAGAGCGCCTCCCATGCAAGCCCCATTCTATCGAGGTTAGTGACCCAAATTTTGCAATAAAATATATATTATCGCAAGCAGCGTCGCCTGTAATGCAATTAAATGAACACAAAAAGCAGTTCAAATGTTCAATTATTAGACGCTTAATGCTCTTTCCCTGGAGAGTGGCCAAACCCCAAGCATTGGTCCACTGGGTCAACAGCAGACCCTCGGCTTGTATATCTATTTGCGTTAGTGTCTGGTGGCTGGTGTGGGCGTTTTTTGCCATCGTTGTGATAATTAAGCAAGTCATAGAAATTAGGCAAAAGGCCATTTTAATGATTGTCATCTCTTATGCACACACTCTCACGAATACAGATGCCTATTTAATACCCTTTCATGCTGTTCACGCATGAGGACGGCGAGTTTCTGTATCAGTTTTGTGTTCCAGTAAATTGCTCAAGTCTAAATTCACTTGCATTTCTAACTTTTTCGAGTTTTGATTCATCTTTATCATATGTTTTATATAAATTAAGTTTATATATTAATTATGTTGATAGTATTTAACATATTTTAGGCATAGAAATTTTTGATTGTAAATTATTTGATGTATTTGGACTCTTATCATTTTGTTATGAAACAACTTATTGTTTTTCAATTCGATGGTTTTCTAAATAAAAAAACATTTTAAACACAATTTAATATTTAAAGCTAAGATTGTATTATGTTTATGATATTTTTTTTCAGTTTTGTCGTTGTAGTCTTTTTAGTGATTTCTAAAATATCCTTTAATTTGTTACACTACTGAATATTTAAGTTCATACTCGCCTGGTTAACTATAAGTTTGGGATTTATTATTAATTTCAAAATTAGTATTTTACAAATGAAATTTTCTTATTTTAATATTACTTTAATTTTAACTATTTTTTATACTCATGTTTATTTTTGAAAATATGAATATTATTTTAGTTATTTTTATTAGTTTTAACCGAAACTAAGTTCATAGCACACAAAATTTTATGGAATCGCCCACTCGCTGCCATTGGCCATAAGTATGTCGTTGTTATAAAAATAAGCGAAATTAGGGCAATAGAGATTTTGAGGCAACTCTTGGGAATGCCTTCAGTTCAGTTCAGTTCATGCTGTGGCGCCTTTTCAATGTGACCCAACAAGAACAACAACCACAAATGACAGTGGGAGTGGAAGTGCGAGTGTTGTTTGGATGGGGAGGATGCTGAAGGGTGAAGGGTTTTCTTTCGGCCGGCAGCCATAGCCATAGCCATGAGCATGATAATTTTCTTGACGCCAGTTTTTATCTAGACAAAAGCAGAGGCTGTTGGGGCGCGTTGCTTGTGTTTGTGTAAATGTATCTTTTATTTTAGCCTTTTATGCGAGTATCTAATGCATTTGGCACGACACATAGCCCAAGTGGCGGCATTGGGGCAAAAGTCCTTCGCAAATGGCAGCAATTTGTGCGAGACAAATTCATTTAAATATCCTTTTGCCGGCCTGTATGCGTGTGTGTGTGTGTGTACTCAGTATGCGTGTGTGTGTGTGACCTTCCTCCAATTGATTTGGTTAGCATGGAAAATGGCGCAGCTCTTTAACAGCCATTTTTCGCTTTGAACTTTTCACTCAAATGTAACTGTGAACTGTGCTTTTCATTTTCTACAACTCAAAGCGGCCGGAAAAGCGTAGCCAAAGGCAAATCCCACAAAGAACTTGTTGGAATAGGGGCGTGGGCGCGAGCGCGAGCCTGAGCGGGGGCGTGGCTAAAAGTGCAATGACTGCGGCCCACAGACTGAGCCAAAGCTGACGTTTTATTGTTGCTTGCTGTGTGTGGCAGGCAGCGCTGCCACATAAAGCCTCATAAAAAAGTCGTAAATTCGATTGTTATACGGCAAACAAAGCACCGGAAATGGGCCCAGCTAGCTGCTTTTGCTTTTGCCACCCCCAACCCATCCCTGAAGCGGCTGCCCCTTTCTCCCTCCCCGCCGCGACTCAGCTGTGCGGCCTCAAAAGGTGTTTGGTGTTGAAAACAAAACATTTTTTTTTGTGTTATATTTTTTTTTTGTTTTTTTCCTTTTTGCATATATATTTTGTTTTATTGTGCTTCTCGTTTTCCTTTTTTTTTTTTTTGGTTTTTGCTGCGCGGCATAAAATGTGCTTCAAACTTTGTGCAAAGCACACACTAAGTTGGCCAAACAATGCGCAAAAGTCTAGAATGAGCTTGCCAGTAGGCTTAGATGGCTTTAAAGGACTCGTTGCAATGCTTTGCCAATACGGCCAGTGAATAGCTTTGGAATACTGAATTTACATATGAATAATTTAATGGCAATATGATTGCTTTCTAAGTAGCTGGATATTCGAAGGCGTAGTGATTTCTTAGAATTGAACAGGAGTTGCAGGCAGCGTAATAAATTGATCCATAAAATGTTATAACAACAAATTATGAATATGCAGGTTTTTCTTAAAGTTTTCAGAAAAGTTGTTCAACGCCTGGCGAAATGTTGAAAAAATTACACAAATAGTTTGACAAACTTTTTTAAAAACATTTTAAACAGCCTAATGATAGTCGTAATAAAGCTTATAAAATTTGCAGGACAACAAAAGAGTAAAATATTACATTTTCAATTTTTATAGTTTGTAATACAAACTGCATATATATAAATATTTAAAAATAAAATATCTTAACTGTAGATAACTATATTTAATATAAGCCATTACAATTTATATTTAAGTTTATACATTTAAACTCAAGTTAGTAAACAGTTCAAATAACATTATGTTTAAAATGTAATAACTATTATCCAAGGGAGATGCCGAACTTATAAGTAATTAATAACGCGAAATGCATTTAGAACTTAAAATCAATAGAAATTCCATTTGAATGTTCAACAAAAACTTTATCCATCTGCACTGTGCACAGCTGAAAGCTTAAGATGTGGAAATTGTTGATAAGAAAGTTGCTCGCATATGCAATCAGTTTAAATTAGTTACGAGCCGCAGCTGTTGGCAAACCTAATCAAACTCAATTTATATTGCGCATACGTCGCGTGGCACAGAAGTTTAGTTGGTGAAGTATTTAATAGTTTTGTGTGTTTTATTTGCTATTCATTACAGGTGCGTGATCAAATGGAATTATTGCGGGTGCAACCGATTGATCAGTCAATTCCAGCTGAGGACATTATGGGCAGATCCTACTGTCGCTATCAAGGACCAAGAACGTGATAATTTCTTCATATGTAAAGTTTACAAACTACACTCAAGCACAGACGCACAAACCCCACCCCCCCACACACACACACACACACACAAACACACACACACTGTCACACCCATAGAAATGCCAGAGATGGCCAGCGAAGAGAGAAGAAATTATGTCAAGCGTACGTGTTGTAAAGTGAAACTTGTTTTAGGTTAATTGACAAAGTTTTTTCGTCGTTACATGCGAGCATTTGTTTTTATAGTGTATGTGTGTGTCACACACACACGCTCACTTACACCCACACATGTACTTTCAATCGCTCAGACTCCCCGGAGCAGCTGCTGCCTGGCAACATTGTGCGCAGCTGGCCGTGCACATAAACAAATACAAAGTGGCATAGGGGCCATCACACACACACACATAGACATGCTGACCCACCATATCCTCAACACCCTCTCGTCCTGGCAACCACTCCAACACTGAGGTTACCATAGCTTAGCCAACATTGTGTAAATATCATTGTCATGTTTATTTTCATCTTTAGCACTTAGTAAGGCAAGGATCCGCTGAAAGAAAGCAACAAAAAGTAGCTAAACCAGACAAAAGCAGAACGAGCGTAAAGCAAACGAACAAAAAAAAACAGAAAACAAAAAAGAAATAAAAAACGAAAGACAACTGACAAAAGCTGTCAAAATAAACAAAGTAATAGGAAAAGTGAAACACTCTAAGCCTACAAATATCGGAAAAATGTTTCCTGTTGCAGGCGAAGAGTATACAAAATTTGTCACTGAGTATTTTTTCTATGAAAAAGGTATAATTACATAAATATTAAATAAATTTGAAAAATATGCCTATTAGAGCTAAATTTATGTGGCAAATTAAAGAGACAGTTGAATTTTGATTTCACTTAATACAACTAAAAGAGTTTTTATGATCGTGTTTGAATATTTTTAATTTGACTTTATTACTATAAATATTCATATATGAACAGAACTTTGCTTATCTAAGTGCTAATGAGTGCAGTTGTTGAGCCAAAAAGCGAAAATCTGCGCTCTTCATTAGCCATTAGCGAATTCATTAAAATTGCAGATTAAAACAAAGCGTTATTTGATTACAACATTTTAATTTCGTTATGAACCTAACAGAAATGGTTGAAATGGTACTTTTAATTAGTTAATTAAAATTAAAAAATTAATTAGCGCACACACAAAATACCAAACAAATTCCACATAAGCACGTTTCGCATCATTTGGCAATTTGTAAAGATTCAATAATTATTTTATTCAATATATTCAAATAAAGTGAACTACATAGTGTATTGTATAATAAATAAATTCAAAACAAAGTCAACCCGCCAAAAAAAACATTGCATATAAGTTCATAAATCCATTGAAAAACACAAATAATATAGAGATTGTAATACTAAAGAGGACTAAGAGAGGATGTCAAACAAAAGCTAACAGCATAAATAAATGAACAAATTATAAATGTTTATGCCAGAACTATTTAATGAACAAAGCATAAGTCATAAAAATATACTACATACAAGTAAATATTTTTTTATTTATTGAGTTAAATAAAAACAAGTTTGCAACTAATTTTCAGCTACAATGCGAACAAAGCTTTGATTGTTTGTTTAAAATCTGGGTTGCACTTTGCAGTCCACCCAATAGATAATTAAATAAACAACAAAAGCGTTTGTATTTTTTTGTTTAACAAAAATACCAAAACATATTTAAAGTTTGAATGGGGTGAAACAAAGTGAAGTTAGAACAAAACAAAAAACACATGTGATCAAAAATTAAATTATATACATATATATATATTATAAATACTATGATTATTTAATAGCTAAAAATAAAAGGTTTACAGAACAAAACAACACAACACAACTACTGAGAAACTAACTTATAAACAAATATTTAAACACTTTTTACTGACTAGCAGCCAAGCAGCAGCAAAGCTGAAGACAGTTGTAAAATTTGCCACATAAACAAAATAAATTTATTGATTTAATTATAATACTAACGATAATGGTAACATTAATAAACCTTACAATACTCCTATAGTAAATTCCAAAAGCCAAAAAGTTTTTGGTTGAGCGAACAGCGTATTACCCATTGTAAATATTTGTATGAATATAGAGCAAAAACATTGTATGATTATGTGTAAGACATAAAATAAAATTAACATAAAACGTTGTGGATAATAACCAAAAATGAAAATTCGTAAGTGTATTATGAATAAATGTCTTAAGTGGCCAGAGAAAAAGCAAAACAAAACCAAATATAAAGAAATAAAGATAAATACATAAAAACTACCAAAAAATTTGGTTTTTTATTCTGGCTGGTTACTAAGGTAAGTCCGCATATACCAAAGTGTTCTTAATGCGTCTACATACATTAAATTTTCATCCAAAAGTGATTTTCATACCGATTGTTTGCTTTCAGCCAGTTTCAGATAACTACCAGCTTATCTGCATGCCTTGACTGCCACCAATAACTCTTCTTGCATGGGCTTAGCCTCTAGAAGTGCTCTTTACAGTTGTCTGCCAGCATGAGGAAGACTTCTCAACAGCCATCAACGCTGAAACACTTCCTGGAACTTCAATGCCTTTGCTATGGTGTTGTTTTTCCTGCTGTTATTGTTGATGTGGATGTGGATGTGGATGTTGTTCTTGTTGTTCTTGTTGTTGTTGTCGTTATTGTGCTGATTGCACTCGAAACACACACTCAACAAACACTTCAGTCACACATCCACATCCTGCAGCTGGCGCTTTTACTTTCCGTCTGGCAGTCTGGCAGTCTGTCTGTCGGGATGTCCTATCCTGTTAGCTGAGATATGTGCACAGAACAGAGTTCGTCTGTCAATTTGTTAAAAACAAAGCAAAAATATCAGTTTGCATCACACTTGCTAGATTGCTGTGCTGGCACATATCCTGTAAAACGTTAAATAATTACATTTAAACACAAAAATATTCAAATAAAGCGCGATATCAAATAATAATGTTAATTTCTTCGATTTATATAATTTCAATGTACATTTCCTTTTATGCATGCAATACAGGGTATCTACATATACAGCATACGTAATCACGTTGTGCTTATCTGCGTGCATTTTTGGTCGAAACCAAGCATTTTATTTCATTTCATTTTATTCGAATAGCTAAAGATAAAAAGTTTGGGGTGAGTTCAGCTGCAATAAAAAAGCGTCTGCTATCGCCCGCGGGTCCCCTGGCCGTGTAATTTATGTGTGCACTGTGGCCAAAAGTTCAAACATTGAAAAATCATGAAATTTATCTCATTTTGGCAAAGGTCAAGCAGTGCCACGAATGTCCCCCAAAGTTACCCAGAATGCTGTGCCCCAAAACCATATAATTCAAACGCTCGTAAAATTTGCAAATATATTTTGCATTTCACATTTTACATTGCTGTATGCTGCCGCGAGCGCCATAAAGAAGAAAATAGATGTAACGAAAAACTATGCATCAAACAAACTGCATGTTTTACATAAAATTTCAATTAAACGAAATAAAGTTTCAACAGCGGAAATGTCCTTGGCAGCAGCAGCAGTTGGCTGACTGAAACGTGCGTCTTTCCTAAATCATTTTGCTGGCAGTCGAAATTAAACCGGCTTTGGCAACAAATGTTTAACAAAAGTTGCTGCCAGCACTCGGCGAAAGGCCATCAGTTAACCCCAAAAGCAATAAAACGCACAACAAAATCGAAGCAAAACTAAAGCCAAAATGCGACGTGAAACAAGCGCAAAACTAATCGAAATACAGGACATTAAAACATTTTTGGGGGTGAATACGACTGGGGTCAATCGCGACCAAAGATTGGCCAAAAACGTAAAGCAACTTTGATAAAACCATTAACTTTTCTTCAAGTAATAATATTTCAAAATGCACCTTGAGAAAATGTTTTCTCTTTAGCTAATTCTTAGTAATTACGTAAAGTCTTATTTATTTATTTAACCTACTTAATTGATGTTGGACTTCAAGCACTTATATAACACTCATTCATATGATTTATATATATTTTAAAAAATGTAAGCTATTGCCATAGTAATTTATTTCCAGCCGTCTCTAGTTTATTAAGGAAAATATAATAAGTTACAAACTCTATAGCTTATTGTAGGTTGTATATCATTTTAATATTTTATACAAAATATTGTGCGTTGCTTAGTTTTAATTCAATATCGTTTCACAAATCGCTTTCCGACGCTGACAAACACATAAATAAATAGAGCGCACAAGAGGCAGCCAAACCTCGGCAATAATAAATAAATATAAAAAAACGCACAAGAACAAAGAGAGAAAAAAGTGAAATAAATAAAATAAATAGAAGCACAAATACTAAACATTTTCGTTTAGTTTCCAATGACGATTGCAGGCCATGCTTTCCACGCCCATTTGCCCACTTGGACCGCCTTTGGCCGCAAACAATGTTACCGCCTTATCCGGCATGTCCATTGCTCTTTCTTACTCTCTGTCCACTGTTTGCGACTTTTGGTGCCCAAGGCCACCCTGCTGCCCCTCGCCTGGTCCCAGTCCGCCGTAAAGTGCCACCAAAAAGGATTGCTGTACGCCATAAATTGTTGTATTTTATTGTCCAATTTCTTTTTATTATATTTTTGGGTTATTTTTCGCGTTGCGTTCTGTTGCTTATGCTTCATCTACTGTTTCGCTTTGCTTCTGATTTTTCCGACTGTTTTTTGTTGGGTACTTTGCGGCACATGCTGAGTCCTGTGTCCTAGGCAACTACTTGCCACTGGACAGGGCATCTGTAGACTCGCCTGGACCAACTTGGCCGTCATTCGCATTGTCGTTTGTTGGAAAATTGTTTTTTAAAAATAAAATACACACTCACACATACACACACACACATAAAACGTTTTCTTACAATAACATCAGCAACAAACTTGAATTATTAAATGACGACCCACAAGAATGGCAACAGTAGCAAAAAATAACAAAAATAACTGACCCTGGTAGCTGCCCAATGTGTCTGTGAGTGTGTGTGTGTGTGTGTGTGCGCTTGTTTTAACAATTAAGAAATTCTTGAAATATTCAGCATGTCACTGGACAATAACAACTCAAATCTTTACCAAGTCCAAGCCATGCTTAATGGTGTTCTTGGCCCTGGCTGCAAATTGCCATTGGCTACCGAACAAATACTCATACAAGTATGCTCTATATGTATACATATGCGCTTGTATATTCACAACAATTGTTGGCACTTGAAGGGTGCAGGGTGCAGGGTGCAGGGTGCAGGGTGCTGGGTGCTGACTGCAGCTTTTGAAACGAAATGAAATACTTGGACAGGTGAATAAAATAACAAATATGTAAACGTCTTATGGTTGCTTTAATGAATATATATTCTATCACATATCCCAGCTCTTTGTTCTGCTAATAACTATTCCTAACAATCAAACTGCTAGCCTTGGGCTGGTATGAAGTACTTTTAATCAAAACTTACACATCACTTGTCAAAGGATATTCTTTTTTTGTTTAATTTAACTTTTTTAAATTCTTGATATTAGATATAATTTAAATTGTTTGCAGTCAAGTTCTCAGGAGCTCACAATTATAATTATATGTTAAAAAACCTCAAAAAAATACAATTTAAAATAAATTACTTGATGCTAATTATGTGTTTTTTTTTAATAAAAAATTAAATAATGCGATTGCATCAAAAAATGTTAAATATTGATAAAAATAATTGCAAACAATATATTTGAATCTATTGAAATGTTGTGCATAAAAAACAACAACAACTGATTCTAATCATCGCCTGTTTGCAAAAACCTCTGTGAGACACAAATATCACCTATGTGAAATAAGCATCTGCCCATAATATATAAGCCGATTTCAAAATAAATATCATAGAAACGGTTGCCAAGCTTTTGCCACTCAGTTAGGGGCCAAACTTTCGATGCATTTTGCCAATCAGTAGATGCAACCGATTTCAAAACTCGTTATGACAGCGAGAACAATGTGATATGGAAAACAAAAACATGGCCAATGTTATGGCGCCCACTTCGAGACGATAAAAGCAAATCCCATAGTTGATTGGTGGGATCGGGAGGGTTGTGCCTCTGAGAGAAACTGCCTGGCCGCTAAACGGCTTTCGTTTCGGCATTGGCTGACGTGGCCAACTATGCGTATGCGTAACGCGGCAAACATTTTAATGAGCGTTTGCATAACAAACGCGGTTTTTCGCAAAACACTTTAACCCACACCCCCCTCGCAAACGAAGCCCCTTGAGCCTATCAAATGGGGAACGTAACCGCATGCCACCCAACTGGCAGCAGCTTTTAACGCACTGTGTAACTGTAACATGCAATTATATTTAATGATGATGTTTATTGTATAATGTACTGAACATGAACACACACACGCACACACACACACACACACACACACACACACATACACAGAGAGCAGTTCGAGTTTATTATGGTAATATGATGATTTTTTATCTCTGGCATATATGAGTAGCGTGATGGACCCATTTGAATTTACAGAAATTGATTTTGTATTAACTAAATTGAATTATTTATGATGCATTCAGAGAGCATTATAAAATAAGTCAACCTACTCGCATTTATTATGGCCGTATTATATGCAGAGACAGCTGCTACGCGATGTTTCATATTACATCAAATCAGGAATTTAGTTAAGCCTAACAAATCCTCACAGCTGCCACAGGACATTAGCGACAGAGCCACCCAAAAAAGATGAGATGTGTGATGGGAACAATTGAGTTAAGAGCATGGTTGACCGCTGCAAAGCATAAAACACATTAGCTATGTTAAGGAAGAGCGCTAAGAAAGGAGTGAGAAAGCGACAACAAATTGATAGAGTTCTATAAATTAAAATTAATATATGTGGGACACTTGGAGAGATTAGGTATGGAGTAACTTGTGTTGTTGCCATCAAAAATGAATACTTATTCGGCTTTATGTAAAGTTAACTTTTTTTACTTGTTTCCACTATACAAACATATAAAACCGGCCTGAATTATGTAACAAATATTTCTAATATGTGTATTAATAACAACATGATTATTTTGAATTATTTTAATATTTTATATGTAGTCCAAAAATCCAAACTTATTTATTAGTTTTTTTAATACATCATGCATTTGTTGTTTATAAAATTTAAATTAAATAACATTTGTATGAAACTACAACTATTTAATTAAGAAGTGAAAAAGCAAAACAAAACAGGCAAAGTCGTCAATTGTGTTGTATATGCTTAAAATGCTCTGTTTTTTCTTAACAAGAACTGCGATAGACAAGTATTATTGATGCATTAAATCTGCTGAAAGTATTTATGCTTAAATTTAGTATCGATTTTGAGCCCATTAGATTTAAAGGAGACATGAACACGAAAACTTATCTTCAGAGCATTCCACTTGCGGTATACCTTTCAATACCTTAATCTTTTTGGGCGGTTCAGCTGTTGACAACCACAAGGCAATTAACGCTAAGCACCACAAATCCTTGCGGCAGCATCTTAAAATATTTTCAAACAGCAAAGTTTTTGAGCAGCTCGCAAGCCGAATCCATAGCAGAACCGCTACATGTGTTGATGTCGCTTGTAAGCGGCTCTCCACTGGAATGAATCCAATTATGTGCTTAATCACTAGGAGAAAGTAGAGAGCGAGACCGATAGAGAGTAGCGCAAGGATTGAGAAAGGACCTGCTGACAATGCCGCCCACACAAGTAAAAACACACAAGCGCTGAGTCAAAGAGTCGCTCAAGCAACTTCACTGATGTCTCTGAGTCACAAATGCGTAACACTCTCTTTCTCTCCCGCTCTCGCTCTCTGTCTGCCTCTTTTTCCTATCGCTCTCGCCAAGCATGTGTGGCATGTGGCATGTGGCAGGGCTTAAGGCACACGGCTGGTCGCTCAGCTGAGCCTTTAAGCATTAAATACTTTAACACACAAGCGCTGTTAAAATTTATTCATGGTCGTTTTTAATGCAGGCGGGCGACGGTACTCCTCACCCCCCCCCCCCCCCACAACACACACACACACACACACACATCGTCTGTCGGCTTGACATGCAAATGTCTGAGTGTGTCCTGTTTGTGTGTGTGAGTTGATGTATATATGTGATGTGATGGGTTCTCGAGCCTTTTTTTTACCGCCTGCTCTTTGCTGTTGCTGTTTGTTAAGCATGCTTTTGAAAAGCTATTGAATATGTTACCCTGGCCACCCCCTTGAGTGGGGTCTCGATTTTAATAGCGATTTTTCACACTCATTTGCCAATGCCTTGACCTCACTCGCAAGGGTATAATCCATTTACCAATCATTTTGCCTGCTAGTCTTGTGCAAAGTTTAAAATTTGTATTTTAAGCTGATGCTTCACTAATACAATCAATTGAACCCAGTCAGTTTAGTTACAAATACAACGTTTGCCAAATTTGTATATTAAACTGCATCCATATGTCGAAAACACATAAAGAATACAGAATTAATGGTTACTCTTTAAAAAAGCTTGTTATTCTTATAGATCACATTTCTGAATCTAAAGTACCATGACCAGGAATCTGTTAAATTATTATTTTACACCATAAATTTAAATTATTGTATGAGCTCACAAATTGTAAGTTCTATATACAATAAAATTAAATTTGCGATAGTGGGATATAAAACTAAACCATTCCTTATTCGTTTACAACTTGAAACATTTCAGGGCTGCCATTTTATTTTATTTGTAATTATGAATTGAGACTTTGAAATAATTGTAGAGTATGCAAACTTCAATATCTATCTTTAGACTTCCCATTTACATTTTTTTTGCGCCCTTGCGCTGCCCACAGCGTGCTCCATATTGTCCCCCCGGGGACTGGAGCCAAAGGGCCCGCTGTGATCCAATCATCGGTTAAATGGCGAGTAAAGTGGATGAAATGCTGCTTCTGCCACAGCGCTGCCCCTGGCATTCATTAGTAGAGCCCACGGTTGGCGTTTGTGCCAATTGATGTTTTTCGCTGAAAGCGGCAATTTAACACTTTGGGATAGTCGGGGCCCCATTGATAAGGTGCTGAAACTGAGCTCCGATTGCACGGCGCTGCGTAGGAGCAAAATATTTTAGCATTTCATTTTAATTTACAACTTTTGTCGTCGCCGAAAACACGTGGCTGAATGCCTCAGGCTCAGACTCGACACATGCGCAAAATATTCTGTCAATGCCGAAGCCAGTTTTCAGTTTGGAGTTCTGAGGGGGATTATATATATATATATATTCCGTCCGTATCACACACAGTGCTCTCCGTACGAGTTTCGAGTAAATTACTTTGTTGTCATTTGATTTGCTTAGAGGTTAAGTGACTGTGACATGAGAGAGCAGTTTCAAGTGCCCAACGTTGCGTATACGTAATGTCAAGTGAGTTCAGCCTGTGTAGATTTTATAATATTTGTTTGCCTTTTACATTTGGCAAATAATTAGGCAGCACATAGTTTGCATGCTGCTAAAAATATTCTCCGTACTTGTGTTTGTGTTTGCGTTTGTCAAACAAAAAATGTTGTGGCGCAATTTCGATGGAAATTTGTGTAAATTTCGACTGAGTTTTGGCATTTGCAATTAGCAAAATGACATTTGCGACTGTCAATTAGCAGACTCGCTGGTATTTCACTTTTACTTTTTACAGAAGCATCTCCAGCAGCAGCCAAGTTGAGATCTTCACGCAGCAGTTGGCATTTCCGCGTTCCGGTTTGCTTTGTAAGACCGCTTCCGGTTTCATTTGTGTGCGTGAGCAAGAGATTTCGGTTTCATTGCACCCATTTGCCAGGAGTCCGGCCATTGTCGTCGCTGCTCGACAAACTGCACTTAAAATGTTTAGAAAGTTTTTTATTTACTTTACTTGTTTTCTAGCTCTTTGCTGCTGCGTCTTCAATTCTATTTTTGAAAGCATCTTAGTTACTGCCATTGTTATTGCTGTTCTTGTTCATGTTCCTGCTATTTGACTCGTTACTAGAGCTTCCTTGGGCCAGCTGCATCGCCCATTGTTGGGCCGACTTATTGCGCCATTGCATTGTGCCACGGCCGAAACTCTGCTTTTAATTTCGTTCAAATTTGAGTTTCCGGCTTGGCGTCTAACCAAGTAACCGCTTAGTCGAGCAATTTGTTCCCCCAAGTATTGTGGAACGGACGCTTCCGGGGCGGGAGATCAGTTAATTCCACAAGCGTAAAGTCTACTGGGAAAATTAAATATGCCAGCTCCCACGCGATGTTGAAAATAATGCTGATTTTACATATTATTTGGCTAAATACGATTATAATGTTGTTTTATCAGAAGCACTGTGGAATTTTAATACATTCTTAGACTAAATTGGACATTTCAAAGAAGTGCTTGAATTTTATGCATTTATTAACTTCGGTTTTAATATAAATTTCATATTTTTTGACAGCAATTCGTGTAAAATGGCATCCGTTTTATGTCATGTATTCGTGTCATAAATTAAGACAAATATTTTGCTTGTGTAAATTAAAGTAAGCATTTAATAAAGCATACAAATATTATTTGAGATATTTAATACTTAATTGAAATATTTTACAGTTAATATATTTTGTGTGCAAAAATAACTGATTATTTTTGTACTTTAATGAAATAAAATTTATGATAATTTATTAATTTAATTATTTAAATTTTAAACTGTTACATGTATATTTATTTATTTTTCAGTTGATTACGCTTTTTTTAATTTCAAATGGTTTTTTCAATATTCTATATAATTTTAAAAGTATAAAATTCAAGCTGTTGCTGTAAAATAATAATAATTTAATAAAGATTATTATAACTGATCTGTTTCTTGATGTTTTTGGATTTGTCCATGTGCCTTGCTAGATTCGACATTATGCTTTCAAGAAATCTTAAGCTGGTGGTCTTAAAGCATTTGCAGGAAACACATCTAAGCTCTATAAATTTTTCAATCATTTTTACACTTGCTGCTGGCGATGGGAGCTAACTGGCAGCCCACTCGCAGCCCACTCGCAGCCCAATGTGAGCGCAAGCCAATTTATAAATGTAGAAGCCCGAAAAATGTTGCAATAAGTATCTACTTGTTATTGGCATTTGCTGGCATTTACATTTTAATGCCGCCCACCGCAGGCTGGAGGGTCCTTGATGGCCGGCAGTCAGGACTCCTTTTGTTCTTTGCCAATTCATTTGCCTGATTCTCGTTTCTTTTCCTTTTCATTTTCCTTTTCATTTGCCATTTTGCTTTGCCCCGGCGTACGAGTATGTTTTTGCAACTTTTTGTTTACATTTCTTGTAGTCCCATCGCTATTGTTGTTGTTGTTGCTTTTGCTGTTTAAATATGCCGCAGTATTTAGCATGACAACGACTTTGACAACGACAACCAGAATGAGAACGAGAACGTTGTGGTCCCAGGACCCAAGAACCGTCCAGGACCCGTGCAGGACTCCCAGCCCCCCTCGCACATGACAGGCAATCGCTGGTTTGCACAGTTCAAAGGACTTTCCCGTAACTGCCAATAATTCAGTTGGTTTTTATGTTTTCTGGGCCCACATTTAGTTGTTTGCACTCACTCTCTATCTCTCTCTCCCTCTCTCTCTCTCTATCTGCCACACACTCTGCCACTTTTTCGACTGTTCGACTGTTTGTTGTTGCTTTGTTTGCCTGCGGCTTTTGCATGTTTTTATGGAATTAATTAAAAACTTTGCTTTCTGCTCATTTACCAGTTACCAAAAAGGACACAATTCTAATGTGCCAATGTGACCAAGCTCAAAAACTAAGCTCAAATAATGCACAAATTGGGCAATCACTGATGACTATTTGGATAAATTGTATATTTCACAATAATAGATATTATCTGCACAGCAAATATAACTATTTTCGATACCCTAATATTGTGGAAATATACAAATTGTATTCGTTTGATATTATTCTATCGAAAAAAAAAGTTTAATATTTGTATATATATTAATATAAAACTATTTTGGTTGCAACAAAATACAAAATTAGATCTTACAACGATCTTTATCTAAACAAACTTATTAAACTTTAAAAATTACTTAAATTTTTCAAATTTATTAGTTTTTTAAAAATATAAGAACATCATTTTAATTACTAATAATAAATCAATATTTATAGAGGCTTGGAGTATTTTTATTCTATCTTAGTTTCTAAAAACGTAACAAAAACTTAATAGTTTCACCAAACGAAATATGATAATTAGTGGAAATCAAGTATACGATAGTTTCATGACGCATATTTCAATAATGACTAGTTGCTCTTCAGTTCGCTGTGGCTAACATTTCCTGCTGCTATCAACGCTTTGTCCAATTTGTTGCATACTTATCTGTGCAGTCGTATATGTTTCGCAACAATTCGCAGCCAGTTGACGTCCGTTTAATGACAAATTCCGGACGAACTGCAAAGCTTTGTCGCAAACAAACAAAATAAAAACTCAAACTCAAACTGAAACTGAAACTGAAACTCGTAGCGAAAGCGAAAGAACGAAGTCCAACAACAATATAACAGAAACGCCATTTCATATGCCTGCTCGGCTCCCAGTGTTTAGGCCATCAAGCGACGCCGTTGCCGTCAGTACTCTGATTTTATGCATTTTATTATCTGCCTTAGTCACGTTTCAATTTACGGCCCATTGGCGGTTACAATTTGCAATCACGTTTCGCCCTCGCCGATACCCAAACCCAAACCCGAGACCGAACCCCCAACAAGGACCTCCACTCATTGTGTGCTGCAACCTTCTCTGGCATGACACCTTTATTAGGACTGAATACCCACCCTTGGCTGCCAGCTCACCTGCCAGCTCCTCCACAATTCCAGCTACCACTGACTGTGTTTATCATATGCCCGTTGCCTGCGCCACTTATACGCTTCATTGCGCCAGCGAACCTCGAACCACTTGCTCGGGTTGGTGGTGCGGTACTGTGGTGCTGTCGTTGCCTTTGGCTCTGTCGCTCGCTTTGAGCCTTGTTTTAGTTTTGAATTTATTGCCATTTTGTAATTTTTCTTTCTCTTTTTGCTTTGCTTGGTTTCTATTGCCATTTGCCTTTGTCTCAGTCTCAGTTTAATAACTTATTTTTGCCGGGCAGGTGCAAATGTTCGTGGCGTCCTGTCTATTCCTTGGCAGCCAAGCAAGCTGGCGCGCACGTCTGCTTTGGCTTCATTGTTATGTCTTTTATCTATGACGGTTCATTGTACGAATCCCACTCCTCCACTTGCACCTGTAGCTACTGTGTCTGTGGTCTGCTCCGGGTCACGTGGCTGGCCAGCAACTACAGCTGCAGCAGCTCCAGCGATCGTAAATTGTAACTTTTTATTACATAATTTCTGTCATTACCCCCTCTGGCTGGTTGGCCGGCATGACTGACTGTTTGGTGCCGCCGTTAACCCTCGTCTTCTGGCCATATTCGTAATGACTTCAATACATTTCGACTGTCGCCGCCCCGACTGACAGCCATTCACCATTGCCACTGCCATTGTTTCGCTGAGTGTCCTGCATACATACGATATAATACTAAATCCTCTAAAGCATATACATATACTCCCCCCCTCACACACCCCTCTCTACAACTGTGTCTTTATGTGGCTTTTTACTGCCGTTTTGCCGCTGTCTAACTGGCCCAGGCAGGCAGCGGTAATGTTAATTTAAAATGTAATTAGTTTAAGTAATGAACACAGTTTTGGACCTCACTGCACTTAGCGCACCTTTCCGTTTCCCATTTGAAAGTTTCGCCTTTTGTGTTCTCGAAATCTTTATCGCTGAGTATTCAACTAGTTTTTGGTGAGCTTGCAAACTTTTTCTTTAATTTTTTGTTGAGCTGTGAAGTATGTTTCTATACAAAAAAACAAGGTTTTAAGTGTTTGCTTTTTTTTTTAGTTCGTAAATCTTTTGTGGACTTTTGGTTTGCTTGTTTCAAAACTAAACAAAAACTAAATGAATGAAATGATATTTGTTTGTAATTATTTTTTAACAAAGTACATTTTCTGGCAGAGTATACAAGATATATGGTATAGTAGTTAATATTTAATTTCCTCGATGCAGTGATTCCTTATTCTCAATCACCCATTTGTTATTTTCTTGAATTAAGCAAAATATATTTCGACCATTTCAATTATCAGTAATAAGAATTTACAACAAAATAGCTTGAATTTATTAGATTTCATATATTTTAAATTTTGTTATTTAAACTTAAAATTTTAAATTAGTTTTCCACCTGGCTGTATTTTTGTATGCATGTTATTATTGAATATTTTGCTCACCATTACTATTCGATATTAAACAGAAAACGTTTGCCAGCACAAATACCTGTTATACAATCTTTTGACTGCATTTTATATTAGTTTCTCTGCTTCTCAGTTATGCTGTGCATAATTTTCACATTTACGTTAAAGTTTTTCCCATTTCTCTTGCCTCCATCCGTGCAGCACTTGGCTGCTAATTTTTATGCTTGCCATCATAAATCAAACAGCCTTTTGATCATCAACGTCTAGAGCCAGGGACAGGAGCAGCATCGATGGCGGGCGGGGGGCTGGCAGATTCAATCTGGACAGCACTCTAATTAGCTGCTGCTGTTGCTGCTGCCGCCTTGGCCATCCTTTGGCTTGTTAGCTTTGTCAGCTCGCTTTATATATTTTTGCTTCATTAAACCAATTTCCGTGTCGCTGTCAAAACAACAATTGATTTCCGCGCCAATCGCCGGCGCTGCCTTTTGAGCCTGGCCCTTGCCTTGCCCTCTCTTTCTTTGCTATCTCTCACTCTCTCGCTCTTTCGCTCACTGCCTGCTGCGCTTTTTACAATTCTTCTTCCGTCGTTTTCTTTCACAGCTATTTACTGGGCTGGACTTTCCTTTTGCGGCTGCCCACTTGTGTTTACATTGGCAGCTGCTGACAGTAACGAGTTGTTCTACACACGTCCCCACGTCCTGGTCCCTCTCCCTCCCCCTGTCCCTGTCCCTGTCCCTGTCCATATCCATGTTGATGTTCATGTCCATGTCGCTGTCGATATCTGTGTCCGTGTCCAGAGCGAACATCCTTTGTCAGCACATCGCCTGTTTGTCTATCATTTTGTGCGACACAAATACGTCTCGTACATACTTGCAAATATTACAAAAATCAAACAAAAATAGTAAATCATGACCGAAAGCGGTAACGGGGGCAAACTGTGTTGCTGCTGCTACTTCAAAAGTGGCTCAAGTAATCGATGCTGTTATCGATGATGTTTGCAATAATGCTGTCGGACTACAATATTGCAAGCATATATTTCGGTAGGAGCATCTTAAGATTGTCAAAAAGATTGTAAGAGCTTCACCATGAAGAGTTTGCTACCTTGTACATTACTACCTTGTATTTTTATGTGTGCTTTTAAAAATGTATATCTCTGTATCTAAATGAATCGTATTTTTCCTGTGATCCTCAATGGTTGCTTGTATTGAAAATTGTATATTTAAATCTGTTTGATTTAATTACTTTAATATTTTAATATTGGTGTTGCGAGTTAAGAAATATTTATTGACAATGACAAAGTGACGGAAAATGGAGTAAACCCCCTTTAAGTTTAAAAACAAATTTGACTTTAATAAAAGGAAATTGAGTTTAAATTAATTAAATATATTATGTGTTCGGCAATGTTTAGAGTGTAGAAATTTCGTCTAAATAATAAAAAAAAAGAAGAGAACTCAATCATTTTTAGTTTGGACTCCTTGAAATGCAGCTGATAGTATTTGCATTTTACTCCACTGCCAAAGTTATATTTTTTCTTCGATTTTATTATATTTTTCTAGCTGGTAAGTGGCAAGTGTCTGCTTTGGTGGCACGTTGCCTGGCCAATATGATTGAACGCTCGGGCATACACGTGCCGCTGGCATCTGTCTGCCATGGCATCAAGAAATTGCAGGGCATTTGTGTGCAGTGCTCGCTGCTATTTAAATAAATACATTTGTGCATTTTGTGCAGATGCAAAGAAAATATCGACACTCGCTAAAGGCATCAAGGCAAACAAATATCAAAGTGGCGGAAGCATAAAGAGCAACGGCAGCAGCCAAAAGGCTACGCATAATTTACCAATGCGGATGCCACAGTACACAACACACACACACACTCACACACACACATAGGAAGACCATATGAGCAGCTGGAGTTGAGAGTCCCAGTCGTATTCCGTTTGCATTCGATGCACCAAAATTACTTGTGTGCCTTTACCGAGCGATTTATTTTACGGATTGCAATGAGATAGGAGCGCATATTGCGTATACGATCCGTTGCCGCACCCAATTCAGTGAAGCGCATGCGAATATACAAATGTATCTCGCTACAGTCACAGATATATATGTACATAAACATTTATATGTCATTTTCAAAATGGTTCCATTGCCTGCACATTTGGGAACGTCATATTGTATCGATTTGTATGTGAGCGCGTTGTTAGCGAGTTCTGTGAGTATGTGAGTCTGTGAGTGTGTGAGTCTGTGACACCCATTGAGCTAGCCTGATGCCAGTTGGCAGCCATTGGAGCATTGGAGTTGCGATGAATTCGCAAATGCCAGATACTGATGCAATGACATGCCATTTTCATGTTAAACACAAGCTGTGAACTGAATTGGATTTGTCAAGCGAATAAGAATGCGAACTACTGCATTCTACTTGTTGTAACAATGCGAATATCAAGCATTTACATATGCTCTTGCCTGCTATGAGTGGTTCTTAGTTGGGGCTGACATTTGAAACAAACGAATTTTATAGAATCTATCATGTTTTCTTTGATATTGAACGTTTTTTGATAGCTTTTTTATTTTGATGGGATAAGCTATGAAATCAAGTCTTGTAGGTCGCGATAAAAATGAAGATGATTTGCACAGCGCATTAAATAAATAAAGAAAATATATTAATATATATATATATATCATAGTCTTTGCTTAAGTTTGTTTGCAGCAACATTGAATGTTGCTTGGAAATTCAAACTTGTACGACAAACACAATGCAGACACATACACACACATACGCACGCACACTCACTCACATTCCATTTCAGCTTTAGCGAACTAATTCCGAAAGGAAAATTTGCCATATTTGCAGTGGCAAAATTCACCAGTTACCGACATTTAATGAGCAAAATTATGCACATTAATGATATCAAAATGTACAAATAAACAAATGAATTATGGCCAGGCACATTGCCCAAAGCGTATGTCGTGTGTGCGTGTGTGTGTGTGTGTGCGGGTGTGAAGTTCATTTTATTAATTCATTAAAATTCATAGCTCACCCATAAACATGTGCATTTCAAAACGAATAATAACTTAAGCTACATAATTAGATGCCAGTCTCTGCTGAGCGCCGGCGACCTTCCAATTTCGGTTAGCTGCAAATTCCAGTTGCCACCTGGTATGTGTCTCATTTGCCGCACATATCTAATTTATTTTACTAATTTAACACATTCGCACCTCTTCAGGTTGATTGCGCACGCCATGGAGCACCAGCTATGCAAAGTGGACACGCTTACGACAGCCGCCGAGGTCAAGCCATCAACTCGCAGCCCCAGAGCCATCAGCACTTCACACACACACACACACACACACACACTAACAAACAACACCTAGCACACTCGAGGGAGCTGCACATTAATGGACATCCAAATAATCAAAAACTACATTTTCGTGAGCAGCAACTGACAAAGTCCCTCGGGTTAATACTACCTACCATATAACCCCATTGGTTATAAAAGCTGACGTTTTCGATTTGCAACACGATGAGTTTTATGTGAGACAAAAACAGAAGGGAGATTGTCTTACGCAGATTGAGTGCGTAGCAAGTGGGTGGGTGGTTGGGTGGTTGGGTGGTTCGTCGTATTTCAGTATCAGGTTTCGACATTCATGAACTCATTCATAAATTATTGGTCCCAGTGCAGTCATAAAGTGACCGAAGCAGCCACCAAATATCGCACGATTGCATTGCATATGGCCAACAGAGCAGAAGCAAGCGGCTGCCACAAGGCTGACCACTTGTCCCCGTTGGGGTTGGTGGGCGCTGGTGGGCGGTGTGGGTATTGTGGGTGGGCGTGGTTGCGTGCGTTGCGGCCATTGCAGGTACCGATTATTTATGGCTGCTTAAAATAATTGCTTTGATTTCTGAACGTTTCCGGGGCTAATTAGAGAATAAATTGTCAAAGTTGTTATTAATAGCTTGTAGCTAAGCTATATGAGTTGATATTGAAGAATGCGTTTGGGGACATACATATATTTCACAAATGAAAATATGTTATATATAATAATATTCATACTAAATAAATATGATAATAAGATTTTAAATATGACGTAGACTTATAAAAAACATAAATGGTATATATCTTGCCAGCAGAAAAAATAAACAATAAGGTTCATATTTTAAGCCATAGCTATGCAGAAATGTCAGATCTGTAAAAGCATTAAGTAATACATTTCTATATCTATCTCCCTCTGTCTATCTCTCCCTCTCTCTCTTTTGATAGTGTGAATTATGCAATGCCTGTCTCTTGGACACAATTTTAACTTTACCAAATTCTGCATAGGTCCCAAAACTCTTATTGCTCTCCCGACTCGCTCGACAGTAGCCGTTGGCAGTATATGCACATGCCTATGACAAATGAATTGCTTAACAAAACTGACTAATTTCTGGCTGGCTGCTGCAGTCATTGCTAGAAATAAGTTTCTGCAATTGCTAACGGTGAAATGGGCAGTACAATTGGCCGTGGGCGTATCTGTGTGTGTGTGTGTGTGTGTAGCAGCTAGGGAAATGCATATTGGCATTGTCTGAGTAGAGGCCTAATATGCATCTTAACAGCCACCGGCAGTGTGACAAGTGCAGCAAAAGCACAAGCACCATGAATTGGACGCAGACACGTGTTTGGGCTTAATACTCATGCGAGTGCATGTATGCGTGTGTGTGTGTGTGTGTGCATGCGTGTGTGTGTCTGAATGAGTAAGTGTGTGTGTGTGCGTTTCCCTTGCAATTTTTGTGCCAGCAACAGCAAAAATGGTGTAAGAGCTGCATGAGGCAATGAATGCATTTTGATTGCATGCACAGTGGTATTTCAAAGGAATGAATGTTCATAAGAATTTAATAAATGAATATATTCTTACATAAAAAAAAATACTTAAAGAACTTTTTTGTATATACAATACCTTTACGTTAAACTGTTAATTATACTATTTGCCCTATTTGGAGAACGAGTTTTTGATTGAAAGCTGGATTCGCTTCTTAAAAAAATTATTCATTTACAATTTGTTAAACAGTGGCTTAAACAGATTGTAGTACTACCTAAGCCGACTAAGGCTCTAAAAGTTGCTTGGGAAAATAAGAATGGACATTTTGCTTCTTATTTTTGAATATTTTGTGGTTTCTGTATGCAATTTGTTTCCACCGTTTTCACCACTACACAGGCTTGTGTCGCTTGTGCGTTGTGTTTTAACGCATGAGGCAAACTGGAGTAAAAAATCATTGCATAAATTATTGGGACTACAGTAACAAAAACGTTGACAGGCATGCAACAAATATGCATAAGCTATGCAGCAAAGTTGTCTCTCTCCCTTTCTCTCTCTCATCCGCTCTCTGTCTCTCTCTGTCTGCCACTCTGCTTCTTTCGTATAGGGATATTGTCATGTTCATAGGTGCAGTGGCCAAATGCAATTGCATCATCGAACTTGTTGTTGTTGCAATTGCTGTTATTAATGTTATTGTTGTTGATGTTGTTGATGTTGTTGTTGTTGTTGTTGTTGTTATATTGTGGAGCCATCGCTCATCTGGCTTCTTGACTGCCAATTAAAGTGACACGCTGTCTGTTTGCCTTGTCGTTGCCTGTCAGCAGTCTGCTGAGCCAAATCGAACTGATGTCGATGGCCCAACAGTACCACGCCCATTTTGCCCCCTAACCATGCCATAGAGCACATATAGCCTTCATGCTCCGACTCCCCAATGACTCTGACACTTGCTCATTTATTGTCATTTCTAATTTATTTCGCTTGACATTCATTGTCCATTTAGGATTTATATGCAACACATACATACATACACACACAGAACATAACATAGCTCATTCCACAACATCCTGTTTGTGCTTGTATGTGTGAGTGTGTGTCTTATGCTTTGCGGTTAACTGACCAACACCCAATTGCCCAGTCCATCGAGCTACCTCTCACTGCTTCTCTGTCTGTCTGCCTGTCTCTGTGTTGTCTGTGTAGTCTGTTGTGGTTTATTGGCTAACTGCTGTAAAATTGATAAAGTTGACTTTCAACATAATCAAAAGTAATAAATATTGTAGCTGCTGTGCTTGAATGCAGTCTGCCAGCGTGGCGTCACTCTCTCTCTCTCTCTCTCTCTCTCTTTATCTTCTGTCTCTCTTGCTGTCAGTAAGCGCATTTATTTATTTGATTCAATTCGATTTGATTTGATCAACTTACAAACAACGTTCTATTAGCCTTGACTTTAGTCTTCAGCTTCTACGTGCCAAACGCATCACAAATTAGTTCAGCCATGTCTTCATCTCAATTGAACCCACCTCCTTTTCTTCAAACATATTCTCGACCATTTCGTCTCACATCCGTTTTCGTTGCGACTACTTGCTTAATGATTTCCTGTCCAAGTCTGTCTTGCCTCGAATATATATTATTATAATAAGTTCTCATTGACTTGAATAAATAATTTTGTCTGAGAACTAACTTGACATATCTCATATATTACTCCCGACTAGAGCACTCTTACCCGCTTAGTTTTATACTAAGTAGGACACCCACAATCAACTAAACGTAAAAATTCAAGATTCTATATTTTAAAAAATCGAAATTTGTAAGGGTCCCCCCTTATGCTTTTTTAGGAAAAAAAGTCCAAAATTTTGTATTCTCAAAAGTGCATAAACTTTTGATGTAGAACTCAACAAGGTGTCAAATAATGACCAAAATGGCCTTGGGAATGACAATCGGTTCAGTTTTGACAAAGTTATGGCAGTTTGAAATCTGTGAAGGTCATTTATATGGAACTTTTCGTTGTTTGGGCACTTTACAAGTCAATTTTTTTGTCTTGTAAGACGTGATTTTTGACAAAAATATGAAACACCCCAAAATCACTTTTCTTATAGTTTTTTATACTAATTGTGACACCCACAATCGATTTAACATAAAATTTCAAGATTCTATTTTGTGAAAAATCCAAATTGGTAAGGGTCCCCCCTTATGCTTTTTTAGGAAAAAAAGTCCAAAATTTTTTATTCTCAAAAGTGCATAAACTTTTGATGTAGAACTCAACAAGGTGTCAAATAATGACCAAAATGGCCTCGGGAATGACAATCGGTTCAGTTTTGACAAAGTTATGGCAGTTTGAAATCTGTGAAGGTCATTTGTATGGAACTTTTCGTTGTTTGGGCACTTTACAAGTCAATTTTTTTGTCACTTTTGACGTGATTTTTGACAGAAAAATGAAACACCCCAAAATCACTTTTCTTATAATTTTTTATACTAATTGTGACACCCACAATCGATTTAACATAAAATTTCAAGATTCTATTTTTTGAAAAATCCAAATTGGTAAGGGTCCCCCCTTATGCTTTTTAGGAAAAAAAAGTCCAAAATTTTTTATTCTCAAAAGTGCAAAAACTTTTGATGTAGAACTCAACAAGGTGTCAAATAATGACCAAAATGGCCTCGGGAATGACAATCGGTTCAGTTTTGACAAAGTTATGGCAGTTTGAAATCTGTGAAGGTCATTTGTATGGAACTTTTCGTTGTTTGGGCACTTTACAAGTCAATTTTTTTGTCACTTTTGACGTGATTTTTGACAGAAAAATGAAACACCCCAAAATCACTTTTCTTATAGTTTTTTATACTAATTGTGACACCCACAATCGATTTAACATAAAATTTCAAGATTCTATTTTTTGAAAAATCCAAATTGGTAAGGGTCCCCCCTTATGCTTTTTTAGGAAAAAAAGTCCAAAATTTTTTATTCTCAAAAGTGCAAAAACTTTTGATGTAGAACTCAACAAGGTGTCAAATAATGACCAAAATGGCCTCGGGAATGACAATCGGTTCAGTTTTGACAAAGTTATGGAAGTTTGAAATCTGTGAAGGTCATTTGTATGGAACTTTTCGTTGTTTGGGCACTTTACAAGTCAATTTTTTTGTCACTTTTGACGTGATTTTTGACAGAAAAATGAAAGACCCCAAAATCACTTTTCTTATAGTTTTTTATACTAATTGTGACACCCACAATCGATTTAACATAAAATTTCAAGATTATATTTTTTGAAAAATCCAAATTGGTAAGGGTCCCCCCTTATGCTTTTTTAGGAAAAAAAGTCCAAAATTTTTTATTCTCAAAAGTGCATAAACTTTTGATGTAGAACTCAACAAGGTGTCAAATAATGACCAAAATGGCCTCGGGAATGACAACCGGTTCAGTTTTGACAAAGTTATGGCAGTTTGAAATCTGTGAAGGTCATTTGAATGGAACTTTTCGTTGTTTGGGCACTTTACAAGTCAATTTTTTTGTCACTTTTGACGTGATTTTTGACAGAAAAATTAAACACCCCAAAATCACTTTTCTTATAGTTTTTTATACTAATTGTGACACCCACAATCGATTTAACATAAAATTTCAAGATTCTATTTTTTGAAAAATCCAAATTGGTAAGGGTCCCCCTTATGCTTTTTAGGAAAAAAAGTCCAAAATTTTTTATTCTCAAAAGTGCAAAAACTTTTGATGTAGAACTCAACAAGGTGTCAAATAATGACCAAAATGGCCTCGGGAATGACAATCGGTTCAGTTTTGACAAAGTTATGGCAGTTTGAAATCTGTGAAGGTCATTTGTATGGAAATTTTCGTTGTTTGGGCACTTTACAAGCCAATTTTTTTGTCACTTTTGACGTGATTTTTGACAAAAAAATGAAACACCCCAAAATCACTTTTCTTATAGTTTTTTATACTAATTGTGACACCCACAATCGATTTAACATAAAATTTCAAGATTCTATTTTTTGAAAAATACAAATTGGTAAGGGTCCCCCCTTATGCTTTTTAGGAAAAAAAGTCCAAAATTTTTAATTCTCAAAAGTGCATAAACTTTTGATGTAGAACTCAACAAGGTGTCAAATAATGACCAAAATGGCCTCGGGAATGACAATCGGTTCAGTTTTGACAAAGTTATGGCAGTTTGAAATCTGTGAAGGTCATTTGTATGGAACTTTTCGTTGTTTGGGCACTTTACAAGTCAATTTTTTTGTCACTTTTGACGTGATTTTTGACAGAAAAATGAAACACCCCAAAATCACTTTTCTTATAGTTTTTTATACTAATTGTGACACCCACAATCGATTTAACATAAAATTTCAAGATTCTATTTTTTGAAAAATCCAAATTGGTAAGGGTCCCCCCTTATGCTTTTTTAGGAAAAAAAGTCCAAAATTTTTTATTCTCAAAAGTGCAAAAACTTTTGATGTAGAACTCAACAAGATGTCAAATAATGACCAAAATGGCCTCGGGAATGACAATCGGTTCAGTTTTGACAAAGTTATGGCAGTTTGAAATCTGTGAAGGTCATTTGTATGGAAATTTTCGTTGTTTGGGCACTTTACAAGCCAATTTTTTTGTCACTTTTGACGTGATTTTTGACAAAAAAATGAAACACCCCAAAATCACTTTTCTTATAGTTTTTTATACTAATTGTGACACCCACAATCGATTTAACATAAAATTTCAAGATTCTATTTTTTGAAAAATCCAAATTGGTAAGGGTCCCCCCTTATGCTTTTTAGGAAAAAAAGTTCAAAATTTTTTATTCTCAAAAGTGCAAAAACTTTTGATGTAGAACTCAACAAGGTGTCAAATAATGACCAAAATGGCCTCGGGAATGACAATCGGTTCAGTTTTGACAAAGTTATGGCAGTTTGAAATCTGTGAAGGTCATTTGTATGGAACTTTTCGTTGTTTGGGCACTTTACAAGTCAATTTTTTTGTCACTTTTGACGTGATTTTTGACAGAAAAATGAAACACCCCAAAATCACTTTTCTTATAGTTTTTTATACTAATTGTGACACCCACAATCGATTTAACATAAAATTTCAAGATTCTATTTTTTGAAAAATCCAAATTGGTAAGGGTCCCCCCTTATGCTTTTTAGGAAAAAAAGTCCAAAATTTTTTATTCTCAAAAGTGCAAAAACTTTTGATGTAGAACTCAACAAGGTGTCAAATAATGACCAAAATGGCCTCGGGAATGACAATCGGTTCAGTTTTGACAAAGTTATGGAAGTTTGAAATCTGTGAAGGTCATTTGTATGGAACTTTTCGTTGTTTGGGCACTTTACAAGTCAATTTTTTTGTCACTTTTGACGTGATTTTTGACAGAAAAATGAAAGACCCCAAAATCACTTTTCTTATAGTTTTTTATACTAATTGTGACACCCACAATCGATTTAACATAAAATTTCAAGATTATATTTTTTGAAAAATCCAAATTGGTAAGGGTCCCCCCTTATGCTTTTTTAGGAAAAAAAGTCCAAAATTTTTTATTCTCAAAAGTGCATAAACTTTTGATGTAGAACTCAACAAGGTGTCAAATAATGACCAAAATGGCCTCGGGAATGACAATCGGTTCAGTTTTGACAAAGTTATGGCAGTTTGAAATCTGTGAAGGTCATTTGTATGGAACTTTTCGTTGTTTGGGCACTTTACAAGTCAATTTTTTTGTCACTTTTGACGTGATTTTTGACAGAAAAATTAAACACCCCAAAATCACTTTTCTTATAGTTTTTTATACTAATTGTGACACCCACAATCGATTTAACATAAAATTTCAAGATTCTATTTTTTGAAAAATCCAAATTGGTAAGGGTCCCCCCTTATGCTTTTTAGGAAAAAAAGTCCAAAATTTTTTATTCTCAAAAGTGCAAAAACTTTTGATGTAGAACTCAACAAGGTGTCAAATAATGACCAAAATGGCCTCGGGAATGACAATCGGTTCAGTTTTGACAAAGTTATGGCAGTTTGAAATCTGTGAAGGTCATTTGTATGGAAATTTTCGTTGTTTGGGCACTTTACAAGCCAATTTTTTTGTCACTTTTGACGTGATTTTTGACAAAAAAATGAAACACCCCAAAATCACTTTTCTTATAGTTTTTTATACTAATTGTGACACCCACAATCGATTTAACATAAAATTTCAAGATTCTATTTTTTGAAAAATACAAATTGGTAAGGGTCCCCCCTTATGCTTTTTTAGGAAAAAAAGTCCAAAATTTTTAATTCTCAAAAGTGCATAAACTTTTGATGTAGAACTCAACAAGGTGTCAAATAATGACCAAAATGGCCTCGGGAATGACAATCGGTTCAGTTTTGACAAAGTTATGGCAGTTTGAAATCTGTGAAGGTCATTTGTATGGAACTTTTCGTTGTTTGGGCACTTTACAAGTCAATTTTTTTGTCACTTTTGACGTGATTTTTGACAGAAAAATGAAACACCCCAAAATCACTTTTCTTATAGTTTTTTATACTAATTGTGACACCCACAATCGATTTAACATAAAATTTCAAGATTCTATTTTTTGAAAAATCCAAATTTGTAAGGGTCCCCCCTTATGCTTTTTTAGGAAAAAAAGTCCAAAATTTTTTATTCTCAAAAGTGCAAAAACTTTTGATGTAGAACTCAACAAGATGTCAAATAATGACCAAAATGGCCTCGGGAATGACAATCGGTTCAGTTTTGACAAAGTTATGGCAGTTTGAAATCTGTGAAGGTCATTTGTATGGAAATTTTCGTTGTTTGGGCACTTTACAAGCCAATTTTTTTGTCACTTTTGACGTGATTTTTGACAAAAAAATGAAACACCCCAAAATCACTTTTCTTATAGTTTTTTATACTAATTGTGACACCCACAATCGATTTAACATAAAATTTCAAGATTCTATTTTTTGAAAAATCCAAATTGGTAAGGGTCCCCCCTTATGCTTTTTAGGAAAAAAAGTCCAAAATTTTTTATTCTCAAAAGTGCAAAAACTTTTGATGTAGAACTCAACAAGGTGTCAAATAATGACCAAAATGGCCTCGGGAATGACAATCGGTTCAGTTTTGACAAAGTTATGGCAGTTTGAAATCTGTGAAGGTCATTTGTATGGAACTTTTCGTTGTTTGGGCACTTTACAAGTCAATTTTTTTGTCACTTTTGACGTGATTTTTGACAAAAAAATGAAACACCCCAAAATCACTTTTCTTATAGTTTTTTATACTAATTGTGACACCCACAATCGATTTAACATAAAATTTCAAGATTCTATTTTTTGAAAAATCCAAATTGGTAAGGGTCCCCCCTTATGCTTTTTTAGGAAAAAAAGTCCAAAATTTTTTATTCTAAAAAATGCAAAAACTTTTGATGTAGAACTCAACAAGATGTCAAATAATGACCAAAATGGCCTCGGGAATGACAATCGGTTCAGTTTTGACAAAGTTATGGCAGTTTGAAGTCTTAGATCTGTCATTTGAAGGTAATTTTTAGGCACTTTATAAAGTTTGATTTGGGATACATTTGTAATCTTTGTGGCGTTTTAATTTCATTACGATCGGACAATCAAAGTAACATTGGGGCCAATGGAAAAAGAAGAAGCACAGCAATTGCATCAAGCGCACAGCGTGTATGTGTGTGTTTCTATATATGAATGCAAATAAACAATTATGAACGAACATAAGGGCTGGGTTCAGGGTATCTCCTAGTCGGGCACTCTCGACTAGAGCACTCCTACTTGTCTTTATTGCCGTGCTTCTTAAATGTTCTTGAGCCAGCTATAAGCTGAACTTACATTTAGTTAATCTGGTTTATAATAACACTCTATAAACTTAATTGTGTTTAGTGATAACGTGGATCTCAGAGACTAAATATATAGAAATATATAGAAATTCCATACTTGGAATAAAAGATCTCGTATACCTTACGCAAATCAAGCATTTACGCATTATCGATAACTCGACAGGTTCTGAAAATTTCGATAAATTGGCATTTCCTTACATCGATTTTTGGGTGCAGCTCAAAAGTTATTAGAGCAAGAGGCACAAAATTTAATATGATCATAGAGGTCAAGAATTTATATATTTATTGTTGCTGTTTTTATTTAGTTTGTAAATTTATTGCCCTGCCAAACTGTCAGACGGACAGACAGACGGACATGGCTGCATCTACACGGCTGATGATAGTGATCAAGAATATATATACGTAATGGGGTCCTTATGCCTGTTAAAGCTACATTATACTATTTTAGTCAATTTTTAATGGATTCAAGTAATTAAATAAAAATGTTCCTTAGCCAAGCCTACGGTTTTCAAAACGAGAAGAAACTCTTCTTTAATTAGGAACAAAACGTTCTTGAAGTTGGATCGGTGGTATTGAACAAACCGTTCTTAAAATAAGAACCACATTCTCAGTATAAGTAAAAACAGACTTACCCTATTATTAATACCGAATGTTCTTGATTTGATACACATTTCGTACTATTTAGAACGATATTGTTCTATGTTCCCCTACCGCAGAGTCCCCAATGTTGATTGTTTCAGTGTCTATTCTGTCGCTCTCGTCTTGTGCCAGCTCATGTTTGCTTGATTTGCAGTGCTCGTATCACGGAAAATATCAAATTTCAATAAATCAAATTCAATTTGGCCACACACACACATACATATATGAGTGTGTGTACACACACACACACACACACACACATTGGTAGCTTGTGACAGTAATATGTCTTTGTTTCTGTCGCTGGCAAAATATTTGCACAGTCTTGTTCCGGCTCTCCGTCTCACTATTTGCAATGCTTATTTGTATGACTTGCTGGGCGTGTGTATGTGTGTGTGTGTGTGTGTCCACACTTGTAATTGTGTTTGTGTATTTGATTGTCATCAGTTTGATACACACACTTACTCACACACATGCAAACATACTTGCCCAAGCGGAACCGCTTCTCAAGGGCAACATTTGCTCGTCTGTGCGCCTGAATTTTATTGTTTATTTTGTTAGATATCATAAGGGGAAAATATGTTGCTATATATGTGTATGTGTGTGTGTGTGTGTGTGTGTGTATGTGCTATGTATTCAGAGTGTGCCAACAGCTTGGCAAATTTTCTATATAAGCCATGTGAGACCCTGGCCCTTCCCATATTATGATAATTATTATTACCATGATTTGAATGGCTTCCACTTAAGAACGCCTCAATTTTAATAATTTAGTAGTTACGAACAATTTTTACCCTAAGATATATTCTTATATTAAAGTACAGTTCTGGGAATCTAGAAAAATTGGCCAAATTAATAGCTCTTATAACCAATTAAATGAAATACGTGAACGTTGCTTATATGTTATATGAAAGCTTCTTGTCTTTGCCGCTGCATTTGTTTATTTAATATGCACGTGTGGCACAGGATGTGGGCAGGGTATTGCCTGAAGCACATCGGAAATTACGTGAAAACTTGTTTTTATACTCACTTTTTTTCTTGAGCTTACAGCAATTGGCGTGCGTTGATGCCAACGTCAACGGTTGATAAATTCAATTTACTTTTTCGGGAAAAATCTTCTACGTACACACACATGTGTGTGTGGGTTTGTGTGTGTATGTGTGTGAAACCGACGTTGGCTGCTGTCGCATATTTTCTTTCCATTTATATGGAAAAATTAGCTAACTGTTTGTGTTGGTTAAGCGCACGGCCGCACGCTCGTACATGCACATAAAAGACTGTATTCAAATTAAATGTAGCATACATTTATGGGCCAGCGAAAAAGAAATCGACAGTTTTTGTTGTGCTTGGTATTAGTTTTTGGCTTTGGTTGAGAAATTAAATTGTGTTGAACTTTTTGTACCGACATTTGAACAATTACGGCGAGCAGTAAGCTGTAAAAAAGTAATCAAATTAAATAGTAAATAGTTTTTTTGAAAATTGGCTTAAGGACAGCTCGTTTTTGACAGATAATATATAAATATACACAATTATTTTTAAAAAAAAGTTTTAAAGCTTCCATTAATGAAATCAATAATTGTATAATTGTATTTTAAATGAGAAGCCTTCTCTGTAACTAATATAACTTATATATAAAACAATTTGAATAATATTAGTTTATTATTTTTTTTACATTTATTTTATTTTCGTAAAACAGTGACAATATATTCATTAATTCGAGAATGTTATATTATTGTATTCTATCAATTCTTATTGCCGTTCAATTTTGTGTGGTCGTTGTCTTCGCTTATATGTTTGCTTTAAACGAGAAATGAAAACAGAATTTGTATTTAATACTTAAGGTATTCTATAAAATGTGTAGCTTATTCCAATGAGATATTAGTAAGCAAATATAATCTAAAAGGGTTTTTCGAGCTTTGCACACAAAACAAACTAATATCACAGATGATTCATTACACGCATTTCCGGATATGAATTGAATACTTTATTTATTTATATATGCGAATATTTTCGATCTATTTTGTATCGGCAATTTGGATATTTATTTACTTGGAATCTGACTATTTCTTGAGTAAATCATATGCCTTCATTTCTGTAGCCAAATCAATTGCACTCAGGCGTGAGCATTTCCGCTTGTGTCTTTAAACTAAATACATTTCCGTTGCGTCATATTTATGATGCTCAGACTCAATGCTGGAGCTGAGTTGGGTTTGAGTTAAGTTGTGTCGCTTGATATTGTATAGGAGCATATACGGCCCATTGCCCTTTTTCTTATGAAATGGCGCTGAAAGGCAGCAAAATAAAATGGCATTCGCTGCCCGCGTTGTCTTCGTCCTTGTCACTTGATGTGTCATTTTTCAAGCTCTTTACTTGTCGCCGTGTAGTTGTTGCACATTTATAACGGCAGGCTCCGGCCAGGCACACAGGCTAAAATGATTGCATTTAGACGCTGCTTACAACAACAACAGCACTAAAGAACAAGACAAGAGCATGCGCTGGGTGATGTGGAAGGAGGGGATGGCTGGGATGGCGGGGATGGGGGAGGCCATGTGACTATTTTAGTTAAATTAATGACGCTCTATTTGCCGTTGCGAGTGCCAACCCAAAAGGCTCTCTCTGATAAGTGCAGCCAGCGTGAGTAATAAACGGTTCTGAGCACAGGTGCGACATGTGCAACCATTTGCTTTTTACAGCTATTTGTTAATAAATAGGTTAACTGATAGTAATAAGTTGGAGATTTCAGTCAACACTTTAAGAACAAACTGTGTTTAGTCATAACTTAACGGTAAACCTTATTATACTTTCTTTTCTTTTTCGTTTCGTTTAATGTTGCTTGGTCTTCTCACTATTCGTTTAACTCAATTCATTACTCTAGCTTCTAGATATCTTGTGCAGATTTATTTGTGCTACCTACAAATGGCGTCGGGACTCCGGATAACCTAATTTATTTTCCTTCCTCTTCGCTGTCTCGTTGTTGACTAAAATATATTGACTATTCGTCAGATCTTTTTTAGACTTTGCACTTCACTGTGATTTACTCTTTGACTACTCGTTCCTTCCACTGTCGCTGTTTGTCGTCTTTCTTCTCATCGTTTTATTGTTACTTCACTTGTTACATTTAACTTTTATTTATTTATTTGTGAAATGCAAGGAATGTGCTGGAATTCGAATGCATGTACACAGAGTACAGAACAGCCCACAGATATGCCAGTTACACATTTCTGCTACCGATGTCGCATCTCATATGCCATGTGAATATGCCATATGGTAATGACAATATAGTACTACTAGTACGCATGCACAATCCAAAAGGCAGCGAAAATCGTATAAATGCAGTGCAGAGAACTCAGCATGAAAATACAGCTCCCTGGTGACTGACATATAAGCCCAATGTTTGGTTTGGCATCAATGATTATCACGTGATTATCGGGCTTAATTATGAGCACGGGTCGCCGAGGCTGGAAAGTGACTGCTGCGCGTATTGGCTAAATAACCAAAAATTTATTGAATTGCCTACCGCATTCAATTGTGGTTAATAAATGCATACACACGAACCCACACACACACACACACACACACACAGAGAGCGACTAATGCCAAGAGCCGCAACAAGAGTTTGCAACAATTTTCAAACATAAAAATTGGTCAGCATTAAACTGCAGGAAATTATTGAGGCCAGATATAAAATAAAACATCTACAGCGATTATAATATTCAAACCAGCACGATTGCTACAGTCGACAGTGTCCGACTTGGAGATGCCCTGCACCTCTGCTAAATAATAAAATACTCTTCTTAATAAACTAATTAGCTTGTAGCTATGAGACATTAAAAAAAAATATCATCTATCATTAAGAATTTAATATTAATATATTTATTATAATTCATACCTGTTACTAAAAATGTTCAACTCTTCCGCTCTCTGTGAGTATTAAATCTTGAAAATGTTCAGAATAATCAGCTTTACCCACCACTAACTTATTTATGTATTTGGTTATGACTTAGCTCAGCAATTAATTTCCAACAGAGTGACCTACTTTAAATTCACAGTTGGCTTTAAGCTGACCGCCGAGAGTGCGGCAGTAAAAACTTTGGTTGCAGTCAAAACTTTAAATTTATAAATAGCAGCAACTGAAGTTTTGCTCTGCTTGAGTCTCTAGAGGCTGTAACACAAATATATTATAAAATTTGTAAAATGCATAATAACATTTTGACAACAGATTTGCTGCAGTTGTAAAATGTATATGAGGAAGGCGTTGCGTTCAGACCGAATCCAAGTCCTTGAACATGAAATATAGCATGAGTTTTATAAATTCTGCGTTGGCAAATAAATATATATGGGATGCATTTATAGTCCACCAGAAGCAAACAGAGTTTAGCTGCTTCGCCTGCTGCTCAACTCGGCATAAAATTGGAAAACAAATTTTATTATTGAAATTGAAAATCAAGATAAGTTCTGCAGCAGCAGCACTTTAAAGCGATGCAAATTGGAATGAAATTGTTGGAAAATGCTGCATTAGTTGTATTTAAGCCCAATTTCATAAAATGTTGATAAGAAAGAGATGTGTGACAGCATAAATAAGCTTGAAGCAAACTTAAATCAATTGTCTCGAAACATTCAAAACAATTTGCCAGACAAGCATCCTTCCGGTATCGAAAATAAATAATTTCTGAAATCGGGTATTTATATTTATCCAATTATTTTCTTATATTAATCTTAGTTTCAATTAAAATAAGATTGAGAAATGTATTAAACAAAAATATTCGTAGCAATATTTTCACTTATCATAAATGAAGGATTATTAAGCGATTATTTTGCAAGGCTACAGCTATACAGCTGCAGTAAAAATTATTTTAGAATTTTCCTTAAGAGTTCGTACTATTTAATACCTTAAAGGCAACAGCTCAAAATATTTTTGATGCCGTAGAAAATGTTCAATGGATCAAAAGACATCATCAGCAGAAGCTAATCTTTAAGTCAAGTCAAGTTTTCTATCCCTATTATTACATCAAAATATGATAAAGAATTTGGATGCAAGTAAATCAAGTGGCCAACCACGACAGCAACAAGAACACTGTGGGCTGGGCAGCCTTTACATGCTTAGAGAATTTCAATTATTTTATTAGCCACATGGCATAGGGTTTCGCCTCACACAAAAAGGGATAAAGCTCAGGTAAAAATGTGCCAGGCAGGCATTGTTTACGGGGCTGTTTTATAACCGGTAGCGATTACTATGAAATATGCAGCATAGTTAGAGGCTTAAAGATGGAGAGAGAAAGAGAGAGAGAGAGAGAGAGAGTGAGAGAGCGAGAGAGATAGTGACTGGAGGGCCTAAGGCTGCCCTGTGCTTGAGCATAAATCTTTCATGTATGTATATGAAAGCATATTTGCTAATAACCCAATATCCTTTTCAAGCTACAAAGGCGCTTACAGCATGGGACAGGCATAGCGCAACCAGCAAAAAGGACACACTTAAGTTGGGTGGCACGAAGTCAAGGGTCTTTCGATATCAAAGATATCCTGCATAAGAAACAAGCATAATAGAATTACGCAATTGCGGAAGCAGTTTCTAAAAAATAAAAGTTTTATTGGTTTCATTATGATATCCTTACAACTGCAGTTTAATATATTTATATTTGAATATTATCTCGTAATGTGTAATTTTGAGGGTCATTAGGTTCGCATAAATCACAAATGTGTTGCTGACCGAATGTATATGTAAATATTTAAGATTCGGGCACAGGGTATCACCAAGTCAGACAGTCTCATTCAGTTCATTCTTAGTTGTTTTGTATTTAGTTGAGTGCTTTGGGCCAAGTTCGGTTAAAAGGGATACTAGAACAATGAGAATCCCCATACATATTTTTAATTAAAGCACAAAAGCCGAAAAACAAAACGCTTCTACGGCAATCGAGAGAACGAGTTGGCGTTGGCACTGGATATAGGCCTACAAATAAATGAAATATTTATTAACAAGCCGTCGACATTCTTGGCAGTTTTGCGGCGCGTAAGTGAAAGGCCGCAAAAAGAAACTACAAACAAAACCATAAATGAATTCAATTACATTAACTTTTTTTTGCTCTCTCTCTCTCTCTCTCTCTGGCTATCTCTCACTCGGTTTGAGGTCAAAGCACGCGAAAAGAGGTGGATATGTTATGCTCTATACGACACCACCCACCCACTGCGTGGGCAATAAAAAGCGAACGGGCAGAAAAAAGGAGCCGAAAGAACAAAACAAAAGAAGCAACCAAAATAAAGCGCAAAATAAATAAGAGAAGCAAAATTTAACGTACGCGAACCGCAGCAATTTAAACAATGTCCAATGCAGTCCTCCAAGTGGTTTTTGCGCGCCACAGTTGACTAGCCACCGAAAAGCAATGGGTGGTGCCGCCACCACATCGGTGGCTGCGATGGCTGCGATGGCTGCGGCAGCTGCATAGTAAAAGAAATCGTTTCCGGCCCCAAAGGACATCATGAAATGCTGATGGATGTTGCGGCTTTGTACATAGTTAAACTTGAGCTGTTTTAAGGTAGCAGCACAATAGCCGTGGCTTAAAGCAAAATGTTTATCCTCACTCGCTACCTTACCACTTTCTACTTTCATAATCCTTTTGCTGCATTTAAAGTCACAAAGTCACGAGCCAGTTTTATGACTCGAATAAGTCGCCTCAAATGCAGCTGGAAACGGTTTATAGATTGCATGACCACAAAATTTACAAAGTAACTGGTCAGTTTTAGCCACGAATAGTACTTCACTTTGTACTTTCTGAGTATAGGGTTTATTTGTACACAGAGAATAAATTGCGACTCTTAATTCAAGATTATTCATCGTGGAATGTTAAGTCTTAAGATCGCATTTACCGTGCTTGAATTAAGAAATCTGCAATCTTCCTAATTAAGGCAAACAAACTAGATGGTGACAACTGCAGTTATATATTATATTGCATTTGAATTATTTGCCTCTCAATTTTCACCTTAATATTATAAATTTTATGCTTTTTTTTAATTTTACTCATTTATTAAAGAAAATGAAATGAAATTCAAAAGACTCGTAGTAATATTTAAAATTGAAAGTATGATTTTTTTGAGAAAAATAAAACATACCAGAATAATTTTTCAATTGCTTATTCATAATTAATGTACTATTTTTTTTGTTGAGAATACTAAATGACAACTCTTCCTTGCAGTATATTTTAAACAGTTCTTATACAAGCATACATGTAGCTTCCACAATGTCCCTGTCAAAGATATGGAGCTGTCGGTATTGGCAGGCTCTGACCTTAAAGTGTTGAACCGCTTAACCGCGACTCTGTTTCAATATCTGTGTCCTTAAATACCTGTACGGCTACCTGTCCCGTTGTGTGCGGTGTCTTGCGGCTGTTGGAGGTCCTGGGGCGTTAACCGAAAATCGATGGCTGTACAAATGGATGCAAACGGATGATGTATGCGGTCAGCGTCTGCCAAGTGGAAACGTTACTCCAAGGCAGTACCGCACTTTGAGGGAACGGGTGGAGGACAGTGGCGGAGAGGCGGAGTGGAAGCAGGTGCATTGCAGTAGATGTAATTGGAAGTTGCGGTCTGGTCGCCTTTACAGACAGCGGTCAACCATTGTTTATACACTCTCGCTATCATCCACAATGATTAACTGCAGCAGGCTGGCCGGTGGGGCTGTGGGGCAGTGGGGCAATGGCCACCTGCACACAGGATGCAGGGAGCCGGGTCGTCGTCCACTTAACTGGCTCCGGCCGTAATGTGAGTCGTCAATCAGCTCCGGTTGCGTATGCGTTGCGCAACTCTCAACTCTCAACGCGTGAGTTGAGGGGGGGAAGGGGGGGGGGTGTGGTGGTCAAATGCTAATGGGCGGCCATTAAACACTCACTGACAAAGTGCCCAGAAGACTCACTGACTGACTGTCCTAGAAGACTTGCCAAGCTGTTGACGCACAGGTAAATGCGGCAATTGAGTGTGGCATGCCACAGCTGATCAGTGTCCCAGTGTTAAAAGCTGCAACAAGCGCTCGCAGTGCCCATTAGCTGAACACAGGATGCGCTTTTGAACTAGATTCAGAAACTGACAAACGGATTGCAACTGCGGGCAGTGGGAAGTACATAAATTCTGAATTTAAAAGTGAACGATATAAATGGTTAAATAATTAAATTATTATTGATGTAGAAGGTACAAAAGAACCCACTTATATTTGGCCTCAGTTGTATTTTATTGTTATCTTTTTAAGTTGAAGTATTCATAGTTCAGTCATGTCTTATCAGTAACAGTCTCTGATTTTCAAATAACAACATTAAGCAATTTTCACAGCGGAAATGCACTGAATGCCCCTTGGAAATCAATTGAATTTTGCATACTGGAACTCATCTATTTCAGTTGCTCACAAATCAGGTCAAATGGTCAAATGAGCTGTCAGCTGATGTGAGATGCAATGCATTAATTAAAAGGCCTAATGAGAGTAAATAAAGTATGATTTTAGCCAAATAAATTAGCCCAGCAGCAATTTATTGAGTTCCTCTTAAAGTGTAGCCACAACTTCTTAACACATTGTCAAAACAACACTCAAGCTCTTAGTGGAGTAGATTGAAATCTTATCCTTCTGCTTGCTATTTGAAATCACAAATCACGCACAACTTTGACTATAAATTCTCTGGGATTGACAGATCCCAAATGTTCTCGCCGTAGCTATCGAGTGCAACAAATTTCAATGACATTTTATTAGCCGCATGTGCATTGTGACATAAAATGATTTAGAATCGCGTTTGATGTGAATGACTTGGGATATTCGAGTGACAGCAAAGATGATGATTTAAAGATATTGTGATATATGAAAACATTTAGATAAATCTAAACTGGTTACATTTCAGTCAATGGTAAGACTTTTGTGATTATTAACATTTATTAAATAGCATAGCTGGAACATTTTACCCCATCATAAAATGTATTACTATTTTGTTATTGCTGCCTTGGCATAAGTACAAAAATCGGAAATATAAGTAATACAAATTTAACTAAAATATTCCAAATATAAATATTGGATATTGTGACATTGTTTACTAACAATAATACTATCTATGCTTTAAGCTGCTTAAACTTTAATAACTCCTTGTCTATAATTCATTTATATCGCGGCATTTTCTTACTGTTCGGTCTACCTGAAATGCTTTGATCTTTGAGGCATGTGCTCCACCTTCATCTTTAGACATCATTTCACTTTGGCTAACCTTACTTTTGGCAGGTGCATGGCCCATGGCCACGCCCACTACAACGCCCACGTTGACCAGGCTAGCCACTAATATCGTTTGGCCTGGCAGCAGAGCAAACAGTATCATCGACATAGAATAAACATGCATAATGGAGCATCTTAAATGCAACTTATTTTGCATAGTTAAGCATTTGAGTGGCATCAGAGCCACGTTGCTGCTGCTACTTCACTAACTTTGATACTTCCACTCGACTCGACGCGACTCGACTGGGCTCGATTCGACTCGAAGGTACACCGGAAACTCAATGAAAATATCTAAAGTTGGCAGCACGCAGCAGCTGGAGTTGGAGTTGGAGCTGGTGCTGGAGTTGGAGCAGGAGCAGGAGCAGCATCAGGCACAGTGCCTACAAAAAGTATGCCACTCCGAGTGGCTGTCTGCACGGCAGCACTGAACGGTGCTCTGGCACAGGACCGAGCCGCCATTTTTGCCAGCCACTTGCCATATTTACACCAATTCCCTTGTCTGTGTGCCAAACATTTTTGCCTTTGCTTTTGCTCTGCTCCGGCTCGACTTTTTTTGTTGTGGCTGGCACACGCCCACAATAGTAAAAGGCCGCCTCTCTCTCTCCTTTGCTGTTGCTGTTTAACTAAAAAATTTAATGTTGCGGCGCCTTTGTCCTCCATCCTGACCAACATCATCATCAGCAACCAGCCGGACAGCCAGAAGCTTGGCGCAAGTTCCTCTGGATGTTTTTCTTCTTTAAGCCTAGAAGTGGGTATTTAAAGTTTGTGAGTGACTTGGCAATGCTTAGCTGCAACTAAAAGAACATCAAGTAAAATGGCAACCGATCAGTTTATCAGTTAAGTTGGCCGAAGTGCAGGTAAGCGGTAGCGATGAATGGATTCGGAAAAGAGCCATCTTATGAGAAATAAGTTGATTGACTTCTCTACTACTATTTTTTATTTTAAATAGCTTTTTACAATCAGTCAATTAAGTATACATGTTAATTCAGCAGTAATTGGAAGTATAGTTTGTTAATTTCACAATAAATATATGATTTATATATAATCGAAAATATAGTATCAACCCCACTGTAACGCATTCCTTACAGGATATAACCGTTCCCTTTTGTAAAATATATGCTAGTTAAATATTTTGCTTTTATTTGCTGCAATTTCGTTAGCTGTTGTCTGTCTGAGCTGCCTCTTTGAAAGGCATTGTAAATTGAATTATGGGGTTGATCATTAGACAACTAGTAGCACAAGCTGACTGTCAGTTGCAGACGTCGACTATTAGCCAACTTCTGGCTTTTAAACAGCTTAGTAAATTGCACACAATAAGTACAGCGATTGAGCTTGATATTTCTTAAACTCTTCGTGGCATACGCTGCGTATGCTTAATGTGCCCCTTTAATAATGACTTAATCGCTTTGCGCATGCAGCTAATTACAATGGCGCCAAATTCCACACATCGCTCACATGTTGATAGCTAAAAAACGACACCTGTTTGGATAATTATTTTGTTCACTGAATATGCGAGCAAGCCAACTTTGATATGGCATATGCCAGGAAAAACATCTGTTTCCCTTTTTTTCATTTTTCATTCTCAGGTTGCCTTTGTAATTAGTGCCGAGTGCTTCTGTTCCAGTTCCGCATCCTCTGCCTAAGATTACAAGTTTAGCCGCTCTCCCGTCACCATAAATAATAAAAGAATCAACCCAACGTGTATGTTACAGAAAGCATACAGAAACACCCGAGATAGCAATTTTGGCGAATGAAGTAGGAGCTGGGATTTCGAGGAACCCATTGGGGCATGGAATTGCGGACGCCAGCGTAATAATCGATGGGAATACGTTTTATTGGGCTTCTTCGATGTCGACCAAGGCCACGTTGTTGGAGCCTGTTTGCTAAGTCCTGCTAAGCATTTGATGTAAACTTAATCAAGCTCAAAATGGTTTTAAAGCTGGCCAGAACGAACGTGCCCCTCGCTGCTGCTTCTGTTCTTGCTGCTGTTGATGCTTTTAACAGCCTTACTAATAGCTGACGTGCTTGATAATCCAATAGCTTATGAGACAATCCTCTTCTTAGATTTTGACGTTTTTCATTTTAATGTTGGGAAATAATAAAACGTGGATTGAGATATTCTTAATATATTTAAAACTTTAAGTTTCTCGATTAACTCGTTTGATGTAAAATTATTAATTATAATAAATACAACAGAAAATATGTTGTTATTTATTTGCAGAGCTCACCTTTAAACTTTTATGACGCAAGAACAAAAGTCTGATTAATTTATTTTTAAAAATCAATTAAATTTCTACCAGTTACGGACTATAAACTTTTATTCTCAACCTTTCTGATAATTCTCTTTTCATTATGAAATATTTTTCCTCTGTTTTCACCAGGTACAAAAATTCCTGACATCAGAAGCACTAAAGTATTAGTAGATTAATTAACTTATTCTCATTTCTCCATAAGTTTATTTTTTAATAATGATTTCTGTTCACTGCAATCGGACAATAAAAAGTGCACTGCAGTAAGCAGGAATTAAAAGGAAATTAATTATTATTGAAGAGATTTTCTCATTTAATTATAATTAATTTCCGTTTTATTATTGTTTACGGCAGTGCACTTTTTACACCTTTTGCAAATTAACTCAGAGGCAAATACAATAGTTGAAAATATGCAGTTCACTTACAGCATCTCTCTTGCTTAACCTATGCAGAGATCATAAGGCTGTCATAGTATGTTGGGCATTCAATATTCATTTAGTATTCATGTCTCTTTACTCTTTCACATTAAGTGGCCGTCATTAAGTGGCTGGCGTAATTTGATCTGTTTAATTAAAGACGACTATGACAACCTCTCGAGCACACACACACACACACATATTTACACACACTTGATTGTGGTGCGAACTAAAGTGGCAAACTGGGCTCCGTTTGGTGTTTTGTATAATTCCTATACTATTCCAAACCCAACGCCAAAACCAGCTTTGTGCCATTTCTGGAATGTGTTGCTGTTGCCTTTTTATTGTTGTTGTTGTAGTTGCTGGCTGGGCCCCCAACTAGGAAAAGTTTATATAGACAAAAAAAAACCAAAAGAAAAATATTTACCATTTTTTTGGTTATGGTTTGCTTTTTCTTGTCGCCTCTTCTCGTTGTTATTGCTGCTGTGATGCCATTTTAGTGGTTTTAGCCACACATGCAACAAAACAGCGGAGCAGGGCTGAATAGACTTGAAGTTACCCTATATTAGCATTTGGAGTGTTTTTAAAATTTCCTATATAAAAACATTTCAATCATTGTTTCAAGTAAGTACAATATTATCATTCAATTTATATACTCTGTAATCGAAAATTGATTATAGAATTAATAATATCAGAAATCAAACTGAAAGTATATTATATATCACTTAAATTAACATAGAGATGCGACTTATTCAACTCTTTTTACTCACTTAATGGCTAGAGAGTATTATATAAAAAAAGAATTGGCACAAGGACTGGCAAAGGATGCTGGCTGCACTCATTTTGTGTGCTACTGCGGGTATTTCTCCTGCCATTTTATTTAAGCGGATTATTTTGGCACATTTGCACTTAGTTTTTTTTTCTGTGTACATAAATGAGTATGTGTGTGTGTGTGTGTGTGTGTGTGAGTGTATATTTGTTTTTATGCTATGCTGGCATTGGAATGCCTAATGAAAGCATTCGCTAGTTGATGTACGTAAATTTGACCAAATGATGTGCAGACACAGTGAGAGGATTGGGGGCATTGTCACAAAAGTTATTTAATTATGATTATGCTGATGCTATTTGCTGCTAACTACGAGTATTACAGCTCATCTGTGAGCTGTGAGAGCTCCATGCTGCTCATTTGTGCTGAAATTTACTTTGTTCTGCACTAAAGCGCCACAGGCTCAGGCAAATGTAGACATAAAACTTAAATACATACACATACAGCCTAGAAGCAGGATACTGACCAGAAGAGAGGAGTCTATGGAGGGGGATCAGGTCGGGGTACTACAGGCACATGTCAGCCCACATGCAGCGACGACTGTCGACTGTCGACTGTATGAACTTGGCTTTGGCTTTCAGATTCGGTCTGCTCGCTGGGGCCAGTTGCATGTTAACTTTGGCGCTAATGTCAAAGCTTGGGCAGGACATGTCGCACGCACAGCAAGGAGCTGGAGCTGGAGCTGCTATGTTGCTGCCACGCCTACACAGCACATGCAGCAAGCTGCTTTTGAGCAAAACTAATTTCAAAATTAAACAACAAGCAATTTAGAGAGATGGCTTAAGCCCTTAAACCGTAGTCTAGCTGTCAAATTACTGCATATCCTTTGTGACTTTCATATATATATATATATGTATATTAATATTTGTATTATAATGTAATTATAAAATAATATTAATAATTGAACAAAATTGTAACTGATATAATTTAAAAAGTTCTTGTTGGTAAGGAAATGAATTAAAAGATAGAATGTCAATTAAATTGAATTTATTTCACATTCTTTTTAATGGCGTAAAATATATAGCGTTACGAAAACTTTTATAAGCAGAACTCAAATAATTAATTTAGTACTATGAAATGTATTTCGATTCGTTTGTTGCCACTGGCATTTAACAGCAACTTATCAGGAATATCAATTGTACCATTTAATCAACAATATTTCAACAAATGAATTACTATTAATTTTCCAGTTTTGCCGACGGTTGCCCATTTTGTTTGCTGCTAGTTGTACCTTTTGCCATTATAAACATGGACTAAAACTGTCCATAGCTAATATTTGATATTTTCTTTGTAGATATATATATATGTCTATTCATATTTCAATAATGTGTTTATTAAACTTCGGGCCAAGAATCGAAATTTCCATATCTGACATATTTCTGAGTAGAAATGACAGCTAAATGTGAGCGAGTGTGTGTGTGTGTGTGTGTGTGAGCTTACCAACTCCTTGATTGTCTCAGTGCTAATGAAAATTAATGTTTGATTTTCTCGCTTCTCTCTCTATCTCTCTCCATCTCTCTCTGTCTATTTGTATATCTCGTGGTGTGCTCAATGATGTGCCTTTGACATCAGCTTTGTCTGCCTGTCATAATTTGCAATTTTCCTTAATGACAATAACATGCATTTTGAGCAAATTCAGATGAAATATTGATATGCAAACCTATATATATATATATGTAGGTACATATATATGCAGTACATGATCTATGCAGTTAATTAAATGACAGCATAGCTTTTATATTATATATGACAATTCAAATAAATTCGGAAGCATAGCCAATTTCTTAGTAGGATGCGTTTTGAGTGGGTGTTAAGCTCCTTAAAGTACTCAATTAATTTACATTGCTTAAGCAGCTGGCAAGAGCTTCAAGTAAACCCCACTTATAGTCGAGTTTCATTATTATTATTATTATGATTATTTAGAAACTCAGTTGTTACATATATCCCCTATTCGACGACTTTAAATAGGGACTTGGTATAAAAAGTAGAGAAAAACCGAATGACAACTGTAAATGTTGATAAATTTTAACTGTTATCTCCTAATGAATGCCTGCCATTCAATTCTGACTACTTAGTTTGCCATCTGCAAAGAGAAAGACAGCCAGCAAAAGGCAAATGGCGAATGGCGAATGGCAAATGGCGAATGGCAAATGGCGAATGGCAAATGGCGAATGGCAAACAGCAAAACGAGTAAACAAATTAAACTCAGGCAATGCAACTGGCAAGAGCATATCTCAACAAATTGCACTTTGACTGCATGGCAACTTTAGTGGCTCGACCTCGACTTTTGGATACAGTCGAGCAGCTAGTTGCCTTTGCCCCCAGCCCCCAGCCCCCAGCAACTAGCCCGCACCCTTTATCCATTGTATTCGGCGGTTGTCCCTGGTGACCAGAGAAACAGTAAACTGAGAACGGGAACAGAGAGGAGCGAAAAGGATGCGACGAGATGGGGCTGAGATGGATGAGTGGCAGCCGCATTGGAGGTGGCCAGCAAGAAAATGCATCCAGCAAGAGGTTGGTGATTGGTGGTGGTTGATACAAAACAAAACTGTAGAAATGAGTTTCAAGTAAACGAAATGAAATGAAATGAAACAAGGGAAATTACAAAGTTTTAATTCAAACATTCGCATTCGTTGGCAAATACTTAAGCTGCAGCATTACTAGCGGGGGGAGAAAAGGGTGTCCGGTATGGCAAGGGCAAATAGATGGGGAATATTGCACAGAGACTAAATGAAATGTTTTACTTTTAGTTGTTGCCTTCAGCCTTCAGTTTTCAGTCTTCAGTCTTCAGTCTTTAGCCTGATGCCATTTGCCATTGCCAGTGAGGCTCAGCCATACACCTGACTAGCACTTGCACACGCAGAGACACACACACAGATAAACTTACACATACACATACAGTAACATCTATGTGTATGCCATGCCTCATTGCTGGGTGCTGGTTTTTAGCCGGCAGCGCTGCACTTGAGCCCCACCGTTTCGCATTTTGATGCAAAGCTGCTGCTTGTGGGTTGCATTTAATTGCAAATTAAAATTCTGCGCTCAAGACTTTGTATGCAAAGGAGCTGGCAGAGCGTCAGACAGCGGAACAGACGAAGCGTCAGATAGACAGGCTTACGGATGGCAGCAAGCCGGCAGTCAAGTCCCCAAGTCCTTTGGGGGGTAACTGCAGTAAAATAAATATATGTAGCCGCTTTTGAGTCGCAGGACTCTCCCTCTTTTTCACTCTCCTCCTCCGACAGTCTGTATGTGTGTGTGTGTGTGTGCATGTGCACTTTGTGCTTTTGTTTTTCTTTTGCAGGGCACTCTCACGAAAACTTAACACAACTTTACTCTTAACTCGTTTGCCCGAATTAAATGTTGGCACAAAATGTGCCGAAAAAAAACATGTCAGCTGCACCAAAAACAACAAGAAGAACAACAACAAAATGAAGAAGAAGAAGAAGAGCAACAGCAGTGCCTGCCACAGGATATGGAATGCACGAAGTCCCTGGTCCCTGGTCTCTGGTCTCTGGTACGCGACGCAGTTGCACATGAGCAAATTAAATGGTTTCCGACTTCCGGCAGACAACAAAAACGGCTGTTTCCACATTCCATACACACTATATGCAAGTTTTATGCTCCTATGGCTCACCATTATCATCCCTCTTTTTTTTTGGTTTTTAGCGGAAACTCCAGTGAATATGGATTTATAGCGGAGTTGCTGGCATGTGAGGCCCCAGTCCAAACTAGTAGAGGCTGTCGGCAAGTTATAAATTAGCATTGCCTGTCGCGGCCCTTGGTTTGAGTAAGACAAACGGCAACACATTTTTGACAAGTAAATGCAAATCGAAAACAAATTACTCCCTTAACAAATGCCACAACAAATAAAACAGCTTAACAACTTTTACCCAAATAAAAGAGTTACGAGTTTAACCTTTTATTTTAATTTTTTTTTTTTGTAATGTGATAATCTTGCTATAGCTGTTTTTTACTGTACACCATAATCATACATTCACTATTTTCCCAATAAATAAATATAATAAAAATATAATAAAATCGCTTTAAAGAGTTCTTTTATGTGCTTGCTTTATTGTGGATTTAAGTTTTTCGTTTAGCTCTTTGTATTTAGGTCCTGGATTTTATTAAAAATTTCTAATAAGTGTTCAATGCCCGCATTATTATAGCTGTCAGATATAATTTTTGCCCCACTAGCAACTTCAGCTGCCTATACAAATATAAAGCGTGTTTAAAATAATTTATTTAAAAAATTATATTACAGTTTTGTTTGGTATGTTGAAAATTAATACCCTTGACCAAAAACAATGCACTAAGTAAAGTTCAAACTTGACGAGTGCACTGTAAAAACTACATTTTATATTCAATATGTTTTTAAGCTGTTTCTAGTTATTTAATTTCGATCAGATTGTATATGTGTATTGCCACAAAATCGAAACACTCTCTGCATGCGAAATAGAGGGAAGTTTGATGGACAAAAATTGAATTAAATATTTTTTGTGGTATTGTATATTTTCCATTAAAATGCAGCTGCAAATTGTTGATGGTTGGCTAGAAAACAAAATAAAAACGCTGCTAAAATAAACTGCAGCAAGTGCATAAAAAAAATGTTAAAACCACAGTCAGTATACAGTGGTTGTTGCTCTGGTTTTGCATATTGTTCAAAAAAAATTGTGAGCTGAGTGAATTTAGCTTAGAACTGCGCTTATGTGATGACAAAGTGACCAAAAACTGCAACTGCAACAGGAACTGCGTGATGGAAAAATTGCTGTCACAACATAAAATGGGTGCACCACATGCTGGCAAAATCACCTGAAAATGTGACAGGCAGAGAGGCAGAGAGGCCTGGTGGGTGGGTACAAAATGGTTGCCTCAACCACAATGCATCAAACCGCTTAAGTTTTCATTCAGCGAGCTGGAAAACTGCATTTGAATGTCGCGAACGCTTTGGAAACCGCTGTCGTAAAAAAAGGGCCAAAAAGGCCGCCAGAAACCGCTGAACTTGAGCAGCAACAGTCGATGTGTTTGTGTGTGTGTGTATGTGTTTGGGTTGCTGTCAATGTTTATAATAAAAGTGCGCGACTTGTCACGCATTTAGAAGGCGAATGCTGTGAGCCGTTTTTTGCTCGCTTAGATTTTTTAGATTATGCTCTGATGGAAAAAACGAGCGGCTGCTGATGATGATTTTACGTCCTGCCAGCCAGCCAACAGCTGCTGTAGTAAAAAATAACTAAAAAAAAATATAACAAAAAAGGACACTCACAATGAACGGAAAAATCGTCAACCTGAAACTAGCAGGCAAAAATTGCTGACTGCAGGAAAGCAGGAAAGCAGGAAACGAAAGTAACGCCCCGACATAAAAACCGCAAAAGCCAAATAAAAATGGTGGCAGTGACGTGACGGACGCGGCATAAGCCAGAATCAGAGTCTACAGCTAACACTCTGATGGAATAGGCAGTCGAATTTGATGGCCAAGAGAAGGGCATCAGCCCAACAAAAAAAAACAGGTGCCACACTTTTTGACGCGAACAAGCAAAAGCCTGAAATCCTAGCCCCGGTAACTGGCAAGCTGGTAACTGGAGCTGTTGTTGGTTAGTCGGCGAAATGTAAATCAAAATTCCAGGCAGCCAGGCAGCTGGCGAGCAATGGGTCTGAGTACAGGCTCCGCTCCGGCCTCCCTTGCTGTTGCCAGTCCGTTAACGTGGCCATGGATAAACCGCGCGCGCGTATAAATAAATATTTACAACTCGTTTGCCGCAGCCAAAAGCAAACTAAGCTGCCAAGGCTGCTGGTGCTCTGCTGCTGAAACAGTGGCAGCAAGCTGCGGCCAGCCAGTGTGGCCCAACTGGCGTTAAAGCGTTCAAGGACCTGCCCGCCAGTTACCTGCTGCCTGCTACCTGCTGCCTCCTGGCTCCTGGCTGCCTCCGAGCTGTGAGCTGTGAGTCGGCGACAATGCTTCAACACCTTGGCGGCTGCCGCGTTAACAATGCAAACTCATTGTCAGTTTTTCCTACCGGGTGAAGGGGGGTTTAAAGAGTTGTAGTGTAGCTGGGGTCTTGTTTACGAACTCAATTTCTAAAGGAATTGGCTGCTTGATTATAAATAAAACAGCAGTTAATCGAATGCAGCTAAGGATGTGCGTATTGTACGCAAAATGGCAGAAAACTACATTTTGTAAAGCGGCTTAAACATTTCCTTATTGCAAACAGTGCTGAAAAGCGTTTAAGTCTACTCACAATATTAATGACAAATATTATTTTTGAACCAGATATGCAGCACTAATTTTTAAGATGTGTGTCATCAAATAGATTTAATAATACTAACCAGAGGTATGTTCCTTTATACATTTTATTTAATTAATTAATAAATTGGTCTGAAATTAACATACTCGTTATCATAGGATGCATAGCAGGGGACTTTGTAGAGAGAGTGTAGTATTACAGAACGTACATCCAAAATATATTTTGACTCACGGCATAATAGAATTGCTTAAAATTGTAGCCAGTTTTTCTGTTAATCTTTTAGTTCTATTATATGTATATAAATAATAAAGTAAAGCTAGACGAAACTAAATGATTTTTTTGCGCCACGTGGTTTAAAGCCCGCTTAGCCGCTTTTAAAGCTATTGCGGTTCGCTGTGAAAGCGAGAAATGCAGGCTGGCGAAAATTGCGCATCATGAATTAAAGATGAATACGCGACGCTGTAGTTGCGCCAAGCCCTGACAGTGGGCGTGGCAATGCCATCTACAATGACGAGGTGGAAGTGCAGAGCCCGTGCAAGAACCCCGAGCAGGCGACACTTCAAAGCAAAAAGAGTCAAGTGGAAAGCAGGAGTTGGATGTCAAGCAGTCGAGGGCGGAGTAGGGATGTGGTGAGGAGAGGGCGCCGTGGCTTGCCAACTGGCCACCCAAGCGTGGCCAAAAGCTCAGAAGCTGTTAAATGTAAGGAAAAACGTAATCAAAATGCGACACTTTTTCAAACACTTGGGGCGCAAAAACAATGAAAATTTCATTTCTTCATTTCGACGCATGTTGCCAGCTCCTCTCAAATGGCAGGCACTCCTGGCTGCGCCTCATCCTGTGAACGTTGTTGGGGCTGTCATTCGTCAGCAAAGAACAATCCTTAAATAAACTATTTATTGTGGTACTATACAGCCAGGCCAGCAACAAAATGAAAACGAAAGCGTGCATAAGAATGAGAATGGGAAGTGGAAAGAGGCAATAGAATCTTGAGCTCAACAAAATTAAATTTGTGTGAAACTTATAAATAAATTTAAAGTATACCAACGCAAAGCTGATTACAATTTTAAGCTAGACTTTACAGCTATTGTTTTTAATGGATAAGGAATTAAAAATTAAGAAGAACTTTATGAAAACAAAAGTTGTGCTTTTAAATTAAAACAATTCGAATGCAGTTTTGTAATTTTCACAATTTGCAATTATCAACTGAAACATATTCAGCTGCCAAACAAGATGTGAACAAATTTTATGTTTAAAATCTGTTTCACATGCTGCAAAGCTGCTTAAATTTTTAATGTGCTACATTTTCGTACTTTTATTAGGTGAATTGCATACATTTAATTTTTCGTTGCATACTTTACAGCGCTCGAGTCAAATAACACAGGAACCAAACATAAGTAAAAGTGACAGTCCGCATGCAAGCTATAAATTTTTGTGTTTGTGGGTGTGTGTGTGTGTGTGTGTGTGTATGAGGGAGTGAGTGTGATATCGGTGCGTGTTGGGGGCGGCTTTAATTGGAGAATTACAGTGAGTTAGAGGCAAACGTTGGAGCGCTATTTTTGGAGCACATAAATAAAACGAGAAAGAAAAGCTACATTCGGAGCGCCGAAGAAAGCATAGCCTTGCAGTTGCTTAATATATTGAAATACTCTCCTTTAAAATGAATTTACCCATTTTTAATGGCATCAGTGTATAAAAAAAAGTCACGGGGCTACAACTTGCCGTTATGATAGCAGTACAATACTAAAGCAAAGCTCCTTTCAAAATCAAAAGAGCCTTAGTGGATATATATATGGCTCATGTGTAAAGTTTAATAAATAAAATTCTGAAAAAATTATATATTTCTAAAACAAAATATTTGAGTAATTCAAGCTATAAGTTTTGTTGGCGCACTTCAGCGCATTGCCTATTATTATATCTATTATTTATTATTTTGTATTTATATTTTGAAGTCTAGTGTAAAATTAGGTTAAGTTCGAAGTGAGAGCGCATTTAAGCTTTTCGGTCAGAGAGCGAATTCCGCTCGCTCCGCCACCATAGCCTAAGCTAGACCATAATTATATATTATATATTATAATTCCACCCTGAGCTAGGCGTAAGCATAATGAAATCAATTGTCAAAATATATATCGAACTCTAACCGCAAAAATAACGTTTGCGCAAAAAAAAAAACAAATTATAGAGGGTATAGTTTTTTTAATTTTTTTTTATCTTTCTGTGTGGCTTAGAATATAATTGAAAGTGCGATATCTTTGTAAATATATATTTATTTGAATTTTAATATTTTTGGTGAAGATGCGTTTGCACTTATGTACATATTTTTATTAAAGTCAAAATTTCTGAAATATGTCGCTTAAATATACCATTATTTTAATAAACATAAAGCTAATTACCACAAAAACTCTTGTGATTTTTCAAGTTCCTAATAGAAATATACAGTATTTTGCAAATATTTTCTTGGAATATTCACAAAGTATTATATCCTATTAAATACAACTTTTGTTAAAGTATTTGTTGATTAATATTTTTTATTTGGCATTTATAATCACAATAAATAAAATGAGTTAAAAGTACAAGTGATGGGGTTTTTATTTATTTTATGTAATTAAATAATAAATCATTAATCCTAGGACTAATATGATTTAGTCAGAAGCCAAATTAATTGAGAAATCTTGAATTGAGATTTAACTTCTCAAATAAATACTATTACGAAATATTATTAAAGAAAGGTGGGAACTCTGTTTCTTGGAACTGCTGTTAGTGTCGCCTCGGGCTATTGCGTTAAATTTATGAAAGTCAGAGCAAATGAAAGTCAAAGCTGAAATGCATACATAAGTCAGAGGCTGCACTAATCAAAAACATAAATTCACATAAAAATATGCTGGCAATGGCTTCGACATCGCAGACGTAGACACCTGCACATGTCCTTGCTATGGGGTAGCTAAAGTTGAAGGTTTATGAGCTGCACACAAAAATGGAGATTGTCCCAGCTGCCGTTGACGTTGTTAAGGTTGTTGTGTAGGTTGTTGTGCTGCCTATTATGTGTCTGTGTGTTTCAATGGTTTCAATGTGTGTGCAGACAACTAGGCACTTAGGTAGACTGCTCAAAATGGGCCTAACGATGGCAGCGGCAGCGGCAGTTGACAGTTGCCGTCTGTCCCGTTACTCGCTGTCACACTTGCCTGCATTTATGTATGTATGCATGCACATATTATAAGCATAACAACACTAAATGGCTGCTTATGCATGCAAAGACAACACACATCCTCCCACTCACACTCGCTGCAATTGAGTGCATACTTGGGTTAAAGTGCAGTTGACTGAGCCAATTTCCAGCAGAGAGACAGCAAACGGCTCAGCTCCACTTTATGGCTCATTTCCTAAATGGCATGCCGCTGACGTCATCGGGGACATGGCCGTTAACGTCGACGACGATGAGGATGAGGATGTGGATGAGCATGAGGCAGAGATAGAGACAGGAGACAGAGGCCTATTAAAACTAACGTGCAAAGAAATAAGTTGGAAAGAAAAACCAATTTAGCACAGTAACGTTTTCAGCCCAGCGGAAATATACAAAATATTTTAATTATATCTCGGTGGGAAATGTGGTTAAATATATTTTTCCCAATGTGAGTTACACATTTTGTTTTTATCAGTAAAACTGTTTTACATATTAAACACACATTGTCAATCTAAGGGACAAAACAAAAATGCAATTCGTTGAGCAAAAATAGACCCATGAATTTTGATAAAATAGTGTTGGTTCAATATATAAATCTAGAGGTTAAGCCATGACCATAAATAAAAACAAAGTGACAATTTCAAATATACGAACAGATTTTAAAATACATTTTGCCAAAATAAAAGAGGCATGTTAGGAGTTATGTAACTCCAAAAATACAAATCTACCTTAAACTGCAAGTTTATTTTGCAGTGGCAGACTTTTTCAAATTGTTTCCTTTTTTGCAATGGCAGCTCATTGACAAACTTTGTTGTTTCATCCGTATAACTGACAAATTGAGATCTCCACCGGCTTTTGGCCATGTTCCATACCAATTGTACCATAAAGGAAGCAAAGGAGGCCATAGCACAGGCCGTTTAACGCGCTCATTGCGTGTAATTCCAACCCATTGGATGCGGTCCCTCGTTTGTGCGACTGTGTGTGTGTGTTTGTGTGTGTGTATCGTCTCTGGTCGCAGCATGGCGCGTGTCATTTAAAATCATTGCGCAATTGACAGTCAGACATTTGAGAGGTTAATGGCACGGCGGGCATTGCAATTGCAACTGCAACATGCCCTCAACACACACAAACACACACATATGCCACACAGACCCGGAACGCAACTGGGCAGGAGGGCTCAGCAATTGCGTTTCAGTCTAAACATTTGCTGTGAATTGGCATTCTTGTTTTCAATTTGATTTGCTGTGGCTCTGAGTGATTGTTTTCGAATCAGAGCGACAGCAATTGAAGTGATTGCGTTGCCTGCATGGGGCACGATATCAGAGCTGCCCCAAGATAGTTCTAATTGAAATAAAGTTAGATCAAGCACAGTATATGAAATACGGACTTTAATGGAAATCAAAGCAGCTGCTACGTTACAGTAGAATATAGTATTGGGAAAACGGTATAACAATAATTTTGATAGGTCGCTTTTTTTATGTATATAAACATAATAATAATTCGAAGCTGTTAGTTTACTATTTTTGAGAGCTCTTCAATTTTTTTTAAGATATTTTCAAATAAGTAATAGTCTAAAAATGTCCATCAAAAACCTTAACTCCAGCTTTGCATTAATTTAATTATCAAATACATATTATGTTCCTCTGTAATGTACTATGGTACAAAATAATTGTACTTCTCTATTGTAGCCATAGTAATCAGCAATATGGCATCTATTTTCCAAGTAATTTGTGTAATTTTGTATTCATATTTAGCTAATTTTCTTTGTTGATTTTCGCTTTAGCCATTTGAAATGTGGAAAACCCAACAATGGCCAACAAAAGGACCAACAACTGCATTAGCCATGGCCGCAAGCAGCCAAGCTAACGACTTAATAAATGATAACCGTATTTTTCATTATGCGAGCACACACACACACGCACAGATACACAACAACAACACACATACATATTGCAAGCAACAGCAACAACAGTAGATTGCCTGAACCACGACTTATATGCGTTAAGCACGCAAATCGGTTATTATAATGCATACTATATACCATATTTATACACACTGATACACACACACACACATATATACATACATACATACAAATATGAATCGCGTATTGTAGTCAGTGCATTAGTTGGCTGTCTGGCGGGCCGCTGATAAAGTCGGTTTCAGACCGCAACCACGACTGTGTCTGTCGCAGAGATAAGAGCGAAACCATTTGTACTAAATAAATCGACAGTAATAATAATAACAACAACAACAACAACAACGACAACAACGAAATTCGGCAACAACAATAAATAGCCCACAAAATAACAAACAAAACGTCTATTAGTTATTGTTGTTTGATTTGTAAAGTGTTTGTCATTTGTTAAATAAATTGATGGCCATTGCGGTTATTGGCAAATAAAGTGGGCCAAAAATTATCATTGTGAATAGCCTAAAAGAAAATTCTTAACAAAAACAAAACACATTGTAAAATTCAGTTAACGACGATTAAATGCGCTATTTAATAGTTTTTACTGAATTAATTATGATAAAGTTTTCTGATTATAGTGAAAACCTGTCAAAAGTGGAAGGTAAAAAGCTCTGATAAATTTATATTTTTTTTCTCAGCAGAATTCAATTTTCAATTGTCTGCTGTTAATTGTAAAAGTTGTTAGATATGTATTAAAATATAACAGTTTGGCTTTATATCAATTAAATCTCATAATTAATCGGATTTCTTGTATAATACCTATATGCAAAAAGCATATTCTCTTTTTTCCACTCCTATACTCAACTCATATGTGGTAAGGTTTAATAAAGTATACTTCAAATTGAGCAATAAAGTTAATATACTCTCTTCAAGGTAAAAAACAAATTGACAAAACTCAAGGCGATTTATTTCTAAAGAAAATGCATACAAAGCTGCTTTAGAATATGCAGTTTTCAATTGATTAATTTATTTCTTAGAGCCTTTAATTCTTACATATTTTACAAATTTGAACTTAACTTTGTAGCATCGTAAATACGCTGACAGTTTGTCAATGAGGGTTGTGGGATTCAAAAAACTGTCAACAAAACCTAGAAACCAAAACAACAATCAGCAGCTGTCAGAGCTGTGAGAGCTGTGAGTTGAGACCTCAGCACCGAGAACGAGACCAAAAAACAAAAAAGAAATATAAGCAACAACTGAAAAGAAATGACATTGACATTTTGAATAATGACGCAGCAGCAACTAAAATTTCATACCAATAGCCGAAAAGTACCAGGACCAAGAACTCCAGCAGCGCAGCGCCTGAAACAGCAGGATATAGCTGAAAGGCCATGCCAATGTCCCCAACGCTTATCCGAGCTTGATGACAGAGATTAGGCAGCAGCTTTCAGCTGAGTATTAGTTGAGGGGGTCTCTGAGCTGGTGGGAAGGGGGGGGGGGGGACAAGTGCGTACCGCTTGGCGCCAATTCAAATCCTAATGAATAATGTCAAGGTGTTGTCAAGTGCATTTCAGACTAACATCATTAGAGAGCAGTGCAAGACGCTAAGCCAAGCGGCCCCAAAGGGAGCCCAGAACGTAGCTCTGCACATTAAATGGCTAAATGGACAACAACGAGAAGGACAACGATGCCAAGTGGCCATAATCACAGAGGTGCAATTTGAATAAAGAGCACAACGTTTCAAAAGCAGAGCAAAATTGCAAGCAGCTTCAAGTTCAAAATGAAGTAGATGAGGTAGGGGAAGCGGTGGTGCGATGGTGCGGGGTTGCAACTGCAGTGCCATCAACAATAATAAATTTTGCGCACAAAGTGCCAAGTGCAAAGTGAAGACAAAAACAACAATGCAATGCGGCTGAGAAAATAGTTGGGAAAACTAGAATTAAACTTGCACCCAGACTGCGTTGCAGCACATTTTTCTTTATCTTTTTTGTTGTATATAATTTTCATTTTTCTTTTTGCCACGCCCACTCCGACCGAGCTGAAGGTGGAGCGCACTGGCTCAGTTGGGGACGAAGTGTCTGCAAAGCTTTGAGTGTTGAAAAAACAACTTGAGATTGTAATTAGTTTTTGTTGCTGGCGGGTTTTAACTGCAGCAGTAGCGCGGCCCAAAAAAGGAAACTTTCAAATTGAACCAGCAAACTGCCCGCGGTCCCCAGTCGGTAGTCCTCTCATCCCCCAAACCCTTCCACTGCCCACGCAATACAAAATATTTTGTGGTTGCAACTTTTATAACGCCGCCTGCCGCCAAATTGCAAATATGTCTGCGAGAAATCTCATTAAGTATACGAAACGTGGTACAGCGGCGACAAAAGCGAAAAGGCGAGCGATATTAAACAGAGAAAGCGAGTCAGAGAGAGAGAGAGAGAAGGAGAGCGAGGGAGAGAGAGAGAGAGAGACTGGAACATAAATACAAATTATGAATGTCATTTCGAGACTGAAATGAAAAACAGAACTATGTGCCACGCCTTAAACCAAATATTATATATATTATATGCTCGACTGTTTTTTATATGTTCGCAACAGGTAAACAGGTTACAGCCTAGACCCCAACTAGACCAGCAGTGGGTCAAGTTTGAGTGGAGTTGCGGCCAGTAGCCAGTGTTGGCAGTGCCACAGTTATTATGCCTGAGCAGCACTGTAAAGTTCATCGAGGTCGGCCAGTGTGGGTCAAGTGTGGTCCTGCGCCTGCCGCTGGGCTAACGAGCAGTTTGGGGCGTGGCCAGGACACTTGCCTGCCTGCCTGCCTGCCTGATGCCTGCCACGAAAATGAGGCTTGTAATGTGCGTAATTTGGCCGTGTTGTGGGCCAAGTCTCGAATCTACAGTAAACACAACTTTAATAGCATATTTGCTGCTGTTCTTATTAGCGCTGATGGCTCCCTAGAAAAATGCTAATAAAACGCAATCACCAACTTTACAGCCCAAAATTGATAGGCGTCTACAGCTCCAGTATACTTCTAGTTAATTAACTTTCATATTTTTCAGTTTGCCAAACATTAAACTGGGTGTTTGGTGGATATTTTAAAAATGTTTAACTACCTGGATAATATTTGAGTTATATTACGAGGGGAATGAATTACAAATACTAAATTTGTCTATTTTTGTTACATTTATCTAAATTATTTATTAATATTGTTATTTAAGTTTCTGATTTGGAACTGGTTTAATTAAAAAAACAGTTTTGTCAATACTTTTCTCATATAGGTGATATAATAATTTTCATATAAACTGAGTTTAAAGCTAATCGGATGGAAAAAATCTTTTATTCAACAGGTTGGCAAACATTTTCTACTTTTTTGGGCGGAGTTTCGCCAAACCCCATCACTGACGTCATAAAAGCAATGTGCTGTGAAAAGTTTAGTTTTGTGTTTGGGTTTTATTTTTGCACATTTGTGAGTTGCCAATGAACTTTGAAACTGCAAGTGGAGCAATTTAATGTACTATCTAAAACTTTAAATAAAATATTTGAATAAAGCTAGCTGGTAACTGGAACTTAATGTATTACGTACACATTTAAGTATCATAACTCCTAATCCCATTTAATCTGCTTTCTTTCTTTCAAGTTAAGACTTTAATCACATTCCATTTGTTCAAGCATCTCTTTCAACTCTATACGTTCTCGTTGTGGCACTTACATCCCTTTGTCTCTTTTTTGTCATTTGCCTCAAGTATTGCAATGAATGGGCCCCCTTCCCCCACCTCTCAACTTTCCCCCCAGCAACGCACACACACACATTTGTTGAGTGACCCGCGTAACTGAGAAATGGAATCTGGCGTATCTGCGTCGCATAACCATGCCATATCTGAGACATATCTGTGTTGCCAGACCACCGCAGTAACCAGAAGCCTTCATGAGTCCCACTCACACATACACATACACAAGACTCACACACACACACACACGCACAAAGAGCTCATATCTTAGCGTGTACATTTTCAATTGTCTATCTGTCTGTCTGTGGGTCTTTGGGTATGTCTGTCCGTCTGTCTGTCTGTCTGACTGTCTGACTGTCTGACTGCCTGCCTGCCTGCCTGCCATACTGACTATATGCCCTTCTTCCGCTTCGCGTAACCTCAATGTGTTGCAAACACATCAGCGGCAGCATCTGATTCAGGACTCGTCCTTGGCACCACACGCTCTCTCTGGCCAGGAGCTGCTGTGGGTTCTGCTCCTGGCCCCTAGCTCAGCTGCCATCTCTTTCCATTCCATTTTGGCCCATTCAGAGTCAGCAGCTTTAGTCGCATTACAGTTGCGCTTAAAAGGTTAAAACGTTTTGACTTTGAGAGCGAATGACGGCGACGGCGACGGCGTAAATCGTCGAATGAAAGCGACTTTCTCAAATAAAGTAATATCCCATCATTGTACCCTCGAAACAAGATGTTATTCTAATTTCACAAAAGGCGTTTCTTGATTAGCAAGGGTGTGTAATGTTCGGTGTGAAGCAGACAGCGTTTCTGCCTGGCTTTTTTCTTGTTGTTTGTCTCTTGTTTGTTTGTGGCAGCCACACATCGTGTTGTGTTTTAATTGATTAATTAAACATTTTAATTTTAAATTTTGCAACTCAAACAATTTTAATAATTGCGGGCAACTTTTGACAGCCATCAAAATATCACTCACATAAAATTACATTTGGCAACAGGGATACGAAAATGCAATGTAAAATTGAGAATAAATTGCTTAGCTGTTAAACAAAATTGAGCTACCAGCTAATTGGATCTGAAATAAGTCAGGGAATTCTGGCTTATTATTCTTGATTAATGATTTCATCAGTTAAATAAGAGTTTAGTGCACCGTAGAACAAGAAACTAAACAATAAAATAATTAGTACAATTTAATTTTATTCCATTGAATTGACTAATTGCAATCAGCAGAGTACAAAAAAATGTATTAAGAAAATAATCATGTATACCTACTATTACTCATAAGTAATCATTATAGTAATAGTTTATGGGATGCGGAATGCTCAACTCATTATTATTATATAAAGTCTATAAAAATGCACTAATGAGCTCCGCACAAGATTCTTAGTAACCAACTATTTTTTGAAAAATTGCAGTCGATGTAATCAAATTATTAATGAATGCTAGATGGGCAGCTCTATCGGAAGCCTTCAACCATTAGTCAAGAGTTTTATCGAATTCAAACTGGTCTTAAAGAACTATCAATTTAAACAGCTGGAAGTCACACACTTTAAACTTGTATACCTGGCGCTGACATGTTTGAAGGAATGCAATATATAATTCAAGTTTGATCAAGATTGGAGTAAGCTATTTATTTGAGGTGCATAACAATACCAGAATATCGCCGATAGACAATTATTATTTAATTACTGTTAATTTAATTCTATTCACTATTCACTTAACAGGAACGTAACATTTCCATTACATAGAAATTTAGGTCAAAACACTAGGTTAAAGCGATAAGAATTCTAAATTTATTTGCATTTACTTGACCTGTTAATTTGGAAAGTAAAGATTTGCATAGTTATATTTGATTATGATCCGTAGAAAATGATATCAGCATCCAATATGTTGACTGCTTAGTCATTTTTGTAAGCATTGATGTTCTTTTATTGATTTATTATAATTCACTGTTTGCTAGTACAGTACGAACTGAGAGGAAGCAAACTAATGTTGGTCTATATTTATATAACTGCGATAGCCATTGCGAAACTATGCTTGTGTATAATCAATGAAAGTGATATGTTCATAATATAATGAATGTTGTACTCGCATATAGCCGACTATCCAATTCTCTGTTCCGACTGTCATAACAGATGAAACCCGTTTAAAGTAAACTGTATATGATATACATCGAGAAGACCGAGACAGCCGTTGATATGTTTTTATTTCTGGCTTGATTTTTAAAGGATACAGGAAGTAAGTTACTGTCCAAATTTAACTGCATGGGGTAAGAGATAGTATATAGTATGGCCAGATTGGAGTATTGGAGCATATACACATTTTAGATTTCAGAACAGTGTATAATATAATAAAACAACGGTAATCGAGTTACACTAACGGGCATAAGAAATAGCTATGTTAGCAGTTTTGCTACACAGTGCGCATAGTCTAACATAACGTGTATTACCGCTGACTGTAAAGAGACACTTACAATTACAGACCTGTATGTGTAAGTTCACTAACGTGGTGGTGATATAAATTACCGGAGACGTATAATGAAGAGAGAACAAGTATTTAGCAGGTGTACATTCAACATCGTACATTGACCGCTTTAGAAATTTATACTCTTGTGTTTGTTGCTGGGTACAGAAGCAACACAAACAAGTTTGAGTTGCATGGTGGAGAGATTCTTGTGCCGAACAAGTTGTGGAGGGTTCAAATTTCAAATGAAGATCATCCACTTTCTGCGCCATAACGTTCTCTTCAGTGTTCTCTTATGTTTAATTTACTCTTATGTTGCTTGTCTCATGTGCGTGCAAAATTTGCCATATGACGACTGATCTTGTTTGTCTGCTGTTGGGTATTCAACTTCTTTCTTCTTTCATCTTGTAGTGGCGCATTCCTCAAGAGCAGCACGGTAAGTTTGGTCTGGAGAACTTTTTTATCTAACTTTCATAACAAGTAACTTGGCTGCAGGAAAAACTTTAGTTCTGCGTCAGCCATTGAATCGATAAGTTCGGCTTTCTGTTTCTGGGTTTACTAAGAAAAGTGAGATATTTGTGTGTTTGTCCTCGTTGTTAGTGATATAAAAATTAAATTGAATAAATTAAAGGATTTATTACATTATAAATCTAGAAAAATAGAATATTCCTAGAGACAATACATTTAAGTTTCATAAGTGTCGCAAATTTATAATTTGTATATAAGTACAGAAAACTAAGAAAATTGGTTCATTAATAAATAATTATAGATCAAATTGTCATTGAAATCATTCTTCAAATATTTAATTACATAATTATATTTGTTAAATGTACAGAATCATTATTTTATACTTTTTTATGTATATTGGAAAATTAATCGTTCATTTCGGTTTGAATATAATCATTACATATGTATGTACAAATATTTATGTGTGAGTTGTCAGGTTAGGAAGACAAATCTGAACGTTGCAGTCAAAAGTAACCGACTGCATGATACTTTGTACACTGGGAAAAAACAGGTGGATTATGAAGCTAGTGACGGGTTAAAAGTGGGTTCCAAGTTTGTAGACTCTAGCTTAAATGGACAGACAGACAGACAAGCCTTGCAGTAAGTGATATGCTCTTTTTCCATTTGAGAACAGTGTATACCATATAACCATTACCCTTACTTGACAGCTTAAGAAAAAACCATTGCACTGACTGAGGAATGACTAAGAAAAATCACAAGAAAAAACAATATTAACCGGTTTCTTCGAACCGCAGCGACAACGGCGTCGGACGGCTATAGGTGCTACATAAATGTGGCAAAGAAAGAATCTGCAGACACTAAACTGTAAGAGTGCACTAGAAAAACGGGCAGTTAAGAGCTAAGATAAAACATGCAAACCGCTAAGACTTAAATACAAAAAAAAAACACCAGCAACTTCCGTCAAAACACTAGTAAACGGTAGCGCATCAAATTCCACTATAAAATAAAGATTGATGGCTGAATTGACAAATTCATGAGTATTCAGTCATAAAAGTATGATGGATTTTCATATAGCTGAAAGTTGTGTTATCCGTTGGCGATTTCTTTTGCGAAATATCTCAAATCAAAAAATTTGGTGAATCAATTCAATTGAAGTACACTTAAATATGCAAATGCATAAATTTGTTAATGGGCACATAGTTAAAAATTGGGTTGCAAAACTTATAGTTAGGTCTATCGCGTGATGTCATTGCAAAGTCCACAAAAGCCACAGCTAAATCAATACAGCCAAAAAAAAAAAAAAAACAAAATACCGTCAAGAGAACTTTCTCCATTCTGCATGCTGCGAGGTCGACTGATTTTATTCATTCACTCGATTTTTTGTGTCATGATGTGTTTAGATTTTAAATAGGCGTTTGTCAAGCAATTCAATGGTTGTCTTTTACCGCTGTACCGACCGTTCCAATACAAATGTAAAACCTGTTATTATTAGTTTTTCTGTTACCTTAGGTGTTAGCGATTAATTAGAATGCTAATTTGTGGCCGGAATTAGAGAAAGAAAATGCTGAGGCCAGCCCCCGTTATCCGAAATGTTGACCCACATTCATTTAACTATTAAATACGTTATTTTGAAAGTTCCAAACTATTTTTGTTTCTTAATGTCTACGTAGATTAACTTTGAGAAAATCAGTATAGATAAAACTTAGCTGTTATTTATTAAGAAATCATTTTGCAAGATTTTATACTTGCATGAATAGTTGCTATTTTCAAGACTGCCTATTGACAAATATGGTTCAATGTGATAAATACTTCTTGACACAATTCCTGCATTAATTGTAGACGACTTGTTGCTCATGTGAGCGAGCAACAATCTAAGCTAAACCAATTCGATCAATGGCATACTTAAACCAGTGCCATCCCCTCTTGCCTTGTTGAGACCCGTTTCCTTATGGCTTCGCCTAATAGTATATTTTATGCAACCACCAACAAGTAAAGAATTTCTCTTATTGGCAACGACCACATCACCTTATAATAATTGACCTGATTATTTTGTGAATTTCTAAGCATTTCAGATAAACAGCAGCCCACCTTTTAAAGTTGCGGTGAAACTGAACATGTGAACCTTCTCTGCATAACAATTCGATTGCTCTTGAAGAGCATTTTAGTTTCGGCAATAAAGAGCTATTTGTGATACATTCATTATGCATATATTGGCTTATCCAATATAATAATAAATATATATTTGAATAATAATTGAGCCAGCTGAAGGCAGCTATCTTTACAAACAAATCAAATATTCCTGGGGGAGAGATGCAGTTATAGGAAGCCGGTTTATTTTGGTGAAACTGGTGAAAATAGCGGTAGGTGTGCATCGCAAGTTGGAGTCGTTGTGTATCCAATACCGTTGCTTTAAGTTGCGTTGCCAATGAAGATTAAAGTGCATACACCGTACAAAATGTAGTTTACATTTAATACCTTTTTCTACTCAAACTCGATTATAACATAATCAAAATTTAAAGTCAAATTAGGTGGCATTTTTATACTTTTGTTGGTCAGTCGAAGCATTTTGAGAAATTGATATTGCGCTTGTAACTATTCCAATGCATTATTATTATAATTTTTCAAAATAATAGCTGTATTGAACTAAATATATACCTTGTTGTATTTAATCTAACTGGTACTTAATAATGCTTTAAATTAATAACTACACCGAATTTAATTGAAACCATATTTTTTACCGTGTGGTTTTCTGGCCGCAGGCCTCGATTTTTCTTGTGTCAGCAGCTGCAGCATGCAATTTTAATGTATGGCTTGCATGATGCACCACTCTATACATATGTATGTACATACATATTTATACATACGCACACACACACACACACATACAGAGATAATCTGAGGAAAATTCACTGTTAGAATAACAAGTTTTTCGACCTGTGAGTTCTATTTTTAGTGAATAGTATACGCGGTAGTTTTTACTAGTCAGTGACCAGTCGTCACGCTTGGAAAACACTGCTAATTGGATGTGAGACGAGCAAAAGCAGCCAAAAGAAAACTCACTTAATGCATATGTATGTATATAGATTATTTTTTATTAGTATTCCCCCATTATTAACTTTTGTGCGCATACCTGAAATCAATTTTAAGTCAGATATGCTTTGGACACCTGCGATATCAAAGTCAAATCAGCTTTAAATGTTATGGTTTATGGGCGACTTTCGAGGAAGTGAAATTAAACGACCAGCCCACAGATTTTACGTCTGATACTATTATATTATGTCGCTCTTTTCTAAGTATCTTTAACACGAAAAGAAAATACTTAAGTATACAGGGCGACATGCTCGCAGTCTAATAACAGCTTAAGTCAAGTCAGGTGGTAAAGAGTCTGCTTGATTATAAGCGCAAAATCGTGGCAAACAACACTTTGGTTACATCTTTCAGAAAGTCATCCACCATACCACCACTTGATAATGATTCTTCCGAATTCGCAGCGGCTGTAGGCATGGCAACTTTTTTACTTATCACTATCACAAATACATAAATATTGTTATAAATATTTATTAGCAAACACACATATTTTAGAAGTACGAATTTATATATATATATATATATATATATTATTATTATTATTATTAATATTATTAATGTATATACATTTCTCGAAATATAAATTACAGGGTAAAAGAAAACAGTCAGTGGCGCTCTGTGCCAGAGAAACCCTTAAGTTCACAACCTTTTTATTATCTTTACTTCCCAACTAAGTATCAAGCATAAATGTCGGCCATTAACTCTGCAGTCGCTTCACAATTTTACTCAGCTAACCAGAACAAAAGGCAGGTCACTCACTCCCCCAAGAGGTAATTGACTTACCTCGTACCTCATACCTGGTACTCACCAGCCCATGAGAACAGCGGCGTGCAGTGGTGCTATTATGAAATCGTTTATTTCATAGTGCACAGCGGAATCGCCATATCAATAACGATGAATGTTTGACTGTTAAGTGGAAAACATTTCAAAATATGTGTATAGAAAGCAGATTATGTGATGTCAGTCTTAAGAGAAATTGAATAGTACTTTGTGTATAATACAGTAGCCCATAGATGATTGGTTGTCAAATCTTGTGCTTATATGTAACTAAAATGAACATAAAAAGTTACCTGCCGAGGTATAAAAACAGGTGTTTATCAGTACATAAATATGCATGGATTATGATTAATTCATACTTGGCAGATAAATATCGATACCTACATATTGTTGACTATTTTTCTAAATTTTGTTTCTTACACTTCAGCTAACAGCTGTATAGTCATTCTAGTTTATGGGCCATACATCAAGATGTTGTACCAGTACTTTGCAATAGGCATTTTAATGCTGTGTGTGGCTCAGGCGCAAGAGTCGTCAACTGTGGCAACCAGCAGCACTGATATTGCTGATCAGAGCGAGGAGACTACTTTAACTGCAATTCCAGCGGTGACCGAAATAACAACAGATGTTGTCCCGACAGTTGATGTTCAAGTAGTTCCTGCAATCGCCACTCAGAACCGAAACTCAGCATTCGATCTCTCGGCAGCCACCGATTTTGAGTCCAGAGACGCGGTCTGTGAATCCGATGTGGTTGGCTTTGAGATTGTAACTGGGTAAGTTAATTTAAAAATCATGTTGCACTATTCATATATTAGCTATATGATATTAAATCGGATCTTTCAATAATTTTTGTTGATTTATAATTATTTGCTTCTTTGTAGATATGTATTTTCGGCTCCTGGTAGGCTCTTGGAATCCCTTCCTGGTACTTTAATGTTGACTGACTGCCTGAACATTTGCCTCAAGAATACATCCTGTCAATCGGTTAACTACGAAACTGGTCTGTGTGTGCTTTTTTCAGCACACGCTGATCAGCTACCAGGTAAGAAATAGATCACGTTTTAAAGTCATATATATATATATATACAAAAAAAGTTTAATAAAATTTTTGTGCAACAAATTCATTGAAATATTCAAATTAAATTTCTTCAACAGGTGCCTTGACCAAATCCCAATTCCCTGTATTTACAATCTATGCACAAAAATCGTGCCTCTCCGCAAAGCCATGCTCACGGGCTTGGTATATCGATCGTGTTCAAAACTATATGTTAAAGTCGGAAGTTAAGCGCAGCATATCGGTTGCATCACGCCGGGAGTGTTTCGAGCTGTGCCTAAGCGAAAAGGAATTTACATGCAGGTAAAGATTTCCACCCCATAAATATGGGTTTTCGATACCTTCCCTTGTTCTATGAATATATATTTAAAGCTCCCGCTTTTTGACATATTTTTCATGATTATAAGAGCTCTTAATATCCATTTTATTAAATTTTCAATATTTTAAATTAATCTTTAAGCATTGATTTATTTTATAATCCTCTGTTAATTAATGCAGAAGCTATTTTATAATACATTTCCTAAAGTGTTTTGTTGATTATGACAGTTTAAATATATTCTTAGACATATTAGACTACTTAATAATTATGAAACTTCCAAGCAGACGAACAAGGAGGTTTTGGGCTCGAGTTTTTAAATGTATATATATTTGTTAATATGTCCTGAAATAAATTTAAAATGTTTTACAGATCAGCAAACTATAAGAGAGAAACAGGTGCCTGCGAACTGAGTGAAATGGATCGATCGACTTTAGCTGGAACGAACGCCTTTCAGGCCAAGGAAGGCAGTGACTATCTGGAAAATCATTGCATTGAAGAGCCGAATAAGCTATGTGAATTCAAGCGATTGACTGGACGCATATTGAAGACGGTTGACTCGGTTTATCAGGAAGTGAGCAGTATTGATGAGTGCCGCGAACTCTGTCTAAATTCGCCATATAGGTGAGCATACAAACATATTTATACTCGTATATCACCTTTAACATATTTAAATGTACGATTTGTTGACATAGGTGCCACTCGTACGACTATAATGATACGGGTGACATGGTCTGTCGTCTTTCACATCATAGCCGGGCAACACTGACGGACGTTCAAGATCCTTACTTAGAGGTGCCCGAGGCATCCACATATGAGCTAGCCTCCTGCTATAATGTTACAATCGAGTGTGGTGGCGGAGATATGTTGGCGAGGATACGCACCTCAAAGCTGTTTAGCGGCAAGGTCTATGCCAAGGGATCGCCCAGGTCCTGCGCAATTGATGTGAGGAGTGCCTTGGACTTTGAGTTGCGCATGAATTATCACGACCTCGAATGCAATGTGCGCCAGAGCCAGGCGGGTCGTTATATCAATGATATTATAATACAGCATCATGATATGATTGTTACCTCTTCCGATTTGGGCTTAGCACTGGCCTGCCAATACGATCTGAGCAATAAGTCTGTCAGCAATGGCGTCAACTTGGATGTCCGTGGCGATCTCCAGCCAGCCTTGTCTGAGGAAGTCATCGTGGACTCTCCGAATGTTATTATGCGTATCACTTCCCGTGACGGTTCCGATATGATGCGCTCGGCCGAAGTGGGAGATCCCTTGGCATTGAAATTCCAAATCATGGATGAGCAAAGTCCTTACGAGATTTTCGTTCGCGAACTGGTCGCTTTGGATGGCGTGGACAATTCGGAGATTACGCTGATTGACTCAAATGGTTGCCCCACAGATCACTTCATTATGGGACCCATACTAAAGAGTGCTTCCTCCGGCAAGGTGTTGCTCTCCAATTTCGACGCTTTCAAGTTTCCCTCAAGTGAAGTAGTCCAGTTCCGGGCCCTGATCACACCCTGCATGCCCAGCTGCGAACCGGTACAGTGCGATCAAGAAGATACTAGTGGCGAATATCGATCCTTGCTTTCATATGGCCGCAAGCGTCGTTCGTTGAATTCAACAGGTAAGAAATGCTTAGATATATATATTTACCTTGACTTTATTTCATTTTCTGATTTCAGGTACTGTTGATGTGCGTCGCAAGCGCGAGGTTAACTCACCCGAAGAAATGCTGCTAGTGCAGTCCATTCAAATAACTGACAAATTCGGCTTTGATAAACAGCAGAGTCGTAAGTCGAATGTCGGTGATTACTCTGAGGACAATGAAACCGATTTTACAACTGCCGATCCGGGACATGGTTTTTGCGTAAATGCCATTGGTGAGTATTTTTTGAGGAGAGTAATAATAACTCTAGATAACATAGCTTCCCATCCACAATACTTAAATCTGTTTTATCTGTTGCCAACGGACAAGAATAATAAATGGTTGCTTGCCAGAACAGAGTATACTTATAACTCGTAAGCCATCAGAGATATCTTATGTATGTCATCTGTCATTATAGTTCATTGTCATAGGAACATTTTCACACGCTAGTAGTAAAAGAGCGTGCGAGTGTCTTATCTTATAATTATTGTGATGGGTTTCGAGATTTTACTGCACTTCGGAATTAATAACAATTTCTGTTGCATATCTTTTCTTTTCTAGGTCTCATCACTGCCGCCACATTCTTCTTGCTTACTCAGTTGGCTATCATTGGCATTTGGACAGTGTGCTATCAACGCCGGCAGAAACTCCAGTCATACCAGCACTCATATTAGGCTCGTCAGTTTTGTGTGCCCATAAATCGAACAAGTAAATTTCAAACAGGTGCAAACAACAATTACCGAATACTTATGTAGTTGCCCTCGAAATTTGTCTTGTCTAGTCAGTGCTCGATTTGGGTTTAAGAAAAATAACGTATATATCGTGGATTGTTGGTTAATGGATACTTTTATTTCAATACTATTTATTTATTTATCTTTGGAGAACTTTACTATACTTGACCATTATTTTCCACACTTATAAAGGTAGTTTAACTGCTGTATTGAACTCCCTTTGTGACTTCGGAAATAGGTTTTTAGTTAACTAACATTTGTTAATAATGTTAAAGAGAGAATTTTTACCTTTGCAAAGTTATTACTTTCTCTTATTTATCGATTAGCTTAGACAAATGAAGAATTATTCTTTAAGTTTATTTGCGCAAAGCATCACATGGCATCAGATTATATACATATATGTATATTAACATATTATTGCCGATATTTGTATTTAATTTAATCAAAATAAAAATACTCTTAACTAAATTAAGCGATGAGTTTTACTGGTATTGAGATGATTGTTGGCAAACATAATATTAATATGGCATAGTTAGGTTTGCTACTTTTATACTAAATTAGAAACACTTTTACAAAAATTCCAAGATTCTACAATTTGGAAACAAAAAATATACCATCGCAATATATTTGATTTGAATAAAGTTTATTTTTAATAATGATGTAGAATTAATCTAGAAACGCCCTGAAAATACTTGCAAAACAGGCACGACTACCAGAATGTTTTCGAAATTCGGAAATACTACGGGTATACACATGTCATACATCCCAAAAGTCTTTGCGCATCCCCCACCCAACTGTTAATTCAAGGCAGAACTCTAAACATATCGCGTATACGCCGCCGTGGCTCGCATATAGAAATGCTGCTTATTGGCCTGAGCGCCAGTGTTGTTTGCCTATTTATATGCTCTGATTAGGCCTCCTACTGTTGGCCGGGCCTCGTCGTCTGCCAGTCAAGTTGAGCATGGCGTATACGTGATGCTATGATAATCATGCTTATTTACAATAAATCTCAACTGAGGACTTCAAGCATTGTGAAGTGTTAGCCGAGCACATCTCGCCAAGCGGCTCTGATGATTTATTTAATGCGTAATCTCTGCCAACGCCTGCATGACAACGGCAACAACAGCAACAGCAGCAGTAACAGCAACAGCAATATCATTATGTTGGCAGCACCTCAGATTATTATTATTATTATTATTTTGCAGTCAAGTGCTTTTGTTTGGCACTCGCTACAAAAACAAAAATAATCAATTAATTGCGGCTCTTAGCAACGAGCTGCTAAGTTTTTCAGTTGAGTCGCCATAGTTGGCCAACATTTTGAGTCACGTAATTAACTTAGCCAGAACATCAATCAACAGCGAAAGCAGAGCCACAGCTTCATCTACAGCTGAAGCGTGAGCACTTGAGCGGATAAACATAAATCTGTAAAGTTCTTACTATGGCCACGGGATAGTACCTCGACCTCAGCGTGTGAGGGGGTGATTGGTGGTGGGTGGTGGGTGGTGTGTGGGCTGGGGCTTGGGTTTTGCTAAGGTTGCCATGAGTATTATTGCGCTTGTCATTATCATTAGAGTGCTGTCACAAACGCTCAGGCAACAGTAGCAAGAACAAAGCACAGCTGCGACAAGTTATATACATATATAGACTATATACATGTGTATCCATAGACACCGAGGGGGTAGGCGGGGACAAGTGTGACAGCTAGCTGCTAAACGCTTGAGGACATAAATATTGATTGATTGTTGTCAGACAAAGTTGTCGCTGTCCTTGTCGCTGCTGCGTCCTTTGTCGGGCTTGAGCAGGTAGCTGTCTGAGGTGTCAACTTTGTGGCTGCTGCCCAACCAATAAGGACAACAACAAAAGCAGCTAAACGAATCTCTGATGCTCTCTAGTAAAACAAAGGGAACGGCAGCAGTTAATATATTTGGATAATAAAAGCAAGCTGCAATTTTTATACTTTTCCTACTAACTTTGTTGCATGTTATAGTGGCTTTTATTTATTAATAAAGAAGAAACAGAGTTCATCGGCAGTGCACCTGCTCAAATTATGATAATATTATTAAATTCATCAAGATAATTAAATTCATCAAGATAAAGTAGTTGGTAATTCCTTTTCAAATACAATGCGTCGGGATATCTGGATCACAATAACACATCTGTCAACCGATACTTAGCAGTCTGATCCGCTTGATTTAGAATACACTGAGAAACAGAAAGATGTCAGAGTCATCTACTTGGTGACAAATTTCTAAGATCCTGTGCAAGGGTATACAAATTATCATATGCAAGCAAGGCAAGACTGTTTGCCATGCTGCCTAGTTATTATTCATATACATAGACATACATGCTTTACTATATACTTATATGTACATATATCGAGTGATAAGCGTGCAAATTGCGTTTGTGGCACTCTGTTGATGTTGCCACATAGACGCTGCAATCATAAATCATGTCATAAATTGTCTATATAAATGGCCTAAAAATAGATGACGCTAGGCAGCAGGAGCAGGAGCAGGGGTACGCTTCAGGCAGAGATACGGACAGAGACAGAGACAGGACCCTTCAAGCAGACATTATAAATTCTTTATCGACATTGAGCTGCTCGCTGCTCGCTGTTCGCTGCTTGCACTCGCAGCTTATGTCAGAACAAGGCTTAAATGCAATCGAATTGAGAATCAAACCGATGAAGACATTTTGGCCACAATTGCGACCAAAAGCGAGCGAACTGCGGTGAACTCAGGCACATTCACATCCACACTCACATCCACATATACACTCACAACCACACTCACATCCACACTCACACTCACTGCCATTTTTACAGCCACGCCCTTTGTTGCATTAGCAGCAAGAAAAGTGCAAAAAAAAAATAAAATTAGAGGAATGAAACATAAAAAGCGAACCATTTCAATGGGATTTACATTTTCCAGCTATTGAACATAGCGTCGGGTTTTAAAGTGAGAAGCAGCAAGAGAAACGAATCAGTTAAGTCAGCATGTCCCTGGCCCCTTCTCCGGTTCTGGTTCTGGCTCTGGCTCCGGTTCTGGCTCTGGCTCTGGCCAGCGACAAAGACCAAAGACCGTGGCAAAAAATGTAAAAACTATTAAGCGGCATTAGCCGCGCATTGCGCTTGGTATTTGTGAGTCGTGGTCCTGCTGTTGAATCCACTTCTCGTCCTGTTTCCTCCTCGAGCTCCTCTGGCCATGCGCTACAAATCATTTCAAATTTTGGGGCATTTACGACACGCCGATCAGAGCTATAAATATGTATTAAGGCACATTTTTGTTGGTTGTGTTGCATATGCTGCAAGTTCTCAAGAACCAGGATTAAGTATAAATAATGACAGAGCATGATTTAAAAAATTATTGTTTAAAAAAATATAGAGACACTTTTATAGTTTCTTGTTTATACTTTAGAAGTCAGCACTTGTTTTACATTTCCCTGCTACTTTTATATGAATAGCGAATAATTTAAGATAATATTATTGAATATATTAAATATTGTTAATTGATTTATTTTGACTCTTTAGTGTGTCATTTTTAAAAGACTATAATTTGTTTTCTGTTTATTATTTAATTCTCAATTTAAACTTATTCCAATAAACAAAAAGTTGTTTCTTCTCTTAAGTTACATATTGGTCTTCACATAACTTTGGCGTAATTTAAGCCACATAAGTAATAACGAGTAAAAGTATATCAAATATTATTCAAGTATTTTTCCAATGTATACAATTAGAAAATATTAGTTATGTACGTTTCTTCACAGCGCATTCGATTATGCTGCTGGCCGATTAAAGCTAGTTTAACCTGCTTTTAGCTGCTGTTTCCGACGAACTTTTGATCGAATGTCAAGCCATTTGAGTCAACGTTGGTCGCTTCGCTGACTCGCTGACTCGCTGACTCGCTGGCATGACCATTTGACTCCGTTGGCCATTTACAATCAATTCACCCACCACTCACCCTCCCACACATTAAGCGCCCTTTTTTTGCGCTCATCCGCAACAGGCTATATGTATGCACATCCTTTGGAGCTCGTTGTCCTGCAGTTGCCGTTATTGCTGCCCGCTACCCGCTACCCGCTACCCGCTACCCGCTACCCGCTACCCGCTGCCTGCTGCACTTGCAAATCTAATTTCATATTTTATGAAGTGGCGCAGTTTTTGGGCCGCGACGCCTTCCTTGCCAGCCATTCTCGACGTCTCTTCATTTTTGCGGGCATTCTTTTTACCGTTTGCACCTTGCGGTTCGCTTCGTTTCGGTGTCCATTCCGGCTCCGGCTCCGACTCCGACTGCGACTGCAGCAGCCATCGAAATTGAACTGGAAAATCAATTGTTGAGCACATAAATTTGTTAGCAAGAAAATTGCACCGTTGGGTAAAATTTATTTCTGAAAATTGCACTCAAAAGCGTTGCGCAAATAAAGTGCACACAAGATAAATGCCGGGCAAACTGTCTGTGAGCGGCTCTTAAAGACAGGCAGGCCCCAAAAAAAACAATACCCAATTGCAATTGTCAAGGATTGTTTAAGCCTTGAGGTCTGTTGTCATATCATTTGGTCGGATCCTGCCTATCCTGCAATGCCCTGCCCCTACCCTGCCCTGCCCTGCCCTGCAGTTCATTAGCGACAACTCGAGAATCTCGGCGGGCTAAAAATGCCAGCTATGGCATTGCTGGAAAAAGGACGAAGTGGGATTTGAAGCTGCTGCTGCCTGGTTGCACTTAACTGGGGCTAAAACGATGCACAAATATTTTGTAGACACTTAAGAAGCTCAAATTGCAAAAGTGTGTATGTGCTGAAATTTATCTGCAACATTGCAAGGAGGGAATGTTTTGCATGGCGGCTCAGGCAGCGCATCCAAACGACTTCAAACGGAAACGGAAACTCAAATGGCGACATTGTTGGAAAACATGCACGTGAAACTTGTGACACAGAAGGGAGGCAACGCCAAGGTGCAACATTCAGCAGCTGCATGAAATCTTTACAAAAGCGGCAATTCATTTTAGCATTTCTCCGAATACGAAAGGCAAAAGACGTGCACATGTCAGGTGATTGTGACTCGGCAATGTGACCAGCTGAAAGGGGTGGGAGGGGTGGTAGGGGGCCAAGTGGGTGAGCCAAGATAGCGCAGCCAAGCTATTACGGCATACCTGAAACCCTGAAAGGGCTGCCAACTCTTGACAATGACAAAAGCGACTTTCAGGCGGGTGCCTGGCTGCTGAGGGGTGGTGAGTGGTGAGGGGTGAGGCTGAAAGGTGCCTGGCTTTGGCATGGCAATGCCTGGCCAAGGACCCAAACAAAGCTGACCAAAGCTGCAATATAAATGGCATAGTGTGTTTGTTGTCAGTGCTACTTACTACAGTCACAATAGCTAACTAAAGCAAATGCTCCGGTTGTGTAATACCTTGCGTATACAGTATACCATATACAATATACCGTATACAGCATACAGTATACCGTAACCGTATACCGTATACAGGGAGAAAAAGAGCTTCAAATGTGCCAGCTACAATAACTGTCATCTTTGTATGGGAAACAAGGGCTTTGAATTCCACATGAAGGAGATTTAAATTGAGGGAAAGGAAGTAATTGAAGGAGGGAAGGTAAAAATGAATTGAATAAGACTAAATACACTTGCTGAATTAGGGCACATGTATGTATACACATACATATTGTGTAGTTAAACAATGTTTTCTATGTTACAAATGATATAGTTATGTATATGTTGATAAATTCAATACGCCAGAAGTATAATACAATTCATTTGCAACCGATCCTATCCATAACATATTGTATAGTAGACTGATTTTGATTACATTTCTCAAAACAATACCAAAAATAATTAAACGTAGTTTGAATGCCTGGTTGGGATAATGTCTGCAATCATTTTCATATATCTGTTTTATATGATAATTATATGAATGATTTGGTTATCTGATGCAATCAGCTCGTATGCACATAAGTACTGCCTGCAGGCAAATAGAGTGCTCATCAATAGATAATTTGTGAAATGTACTACCTTACTTTCTGCCTAAAGCTGTAATTTATTCTTAGTTGACTTGATTAACTGCCTAGAAATTTATTATTCAAAATATTGTTGTCAGGCTAATAATTTGGTGAAATGATAAATTACAATAAATATTTAAATGAAATAAATTTTGGTAAAATTGGAAAACACAAAATTAAACAGTTGTTTGTTGAGTTAGTTAATTATTTAAAGTCATAAATATATTTAGTGGATAATTCAAAAATACCTCATTCATAGTGGGAAAACTTGAAATCTTTCTTAGCTCGAGATTTTTAATTATATTTTTATATTTCTGTATTGACTATATAATTTCCCTTCGAGTGAAACACAGTGAAATGATAATGAACAATATTTCCCATATTACTATATAGTGTAGACAATAACCACTGTAAAAGCTGAGCTTAAATATAAGCATGCAAAGACTTAATGCAAAAGCTACTCAAGCATCAATCTCCTCATTCCATCTCTCTCACACTCACCCAGCAGACTCGATCAGCTGGCATAGCCGAGACGCAAACCCGGAGAATACAACTCATGGCAAAAGCTGAGCAGGTGCAGAAGGTAGACCAGACCAGACGAGCAGACAGACCACTTACATATTTGATCTTTTGGACGTGCCGCTTAGACAACTTTAAGACAGCGACGCCGACGCCGACGCTGACTGCGCTGCGCTGCGGTGCTGCTCTAAGCTGCATGGCGATCTGTCAGCGCCATCAGCGTTCAGTTTGATATTTAGTTGAAATTCGTAGCTGGCTCTGGCAACAACAAGCGGAAACGTAACGAGCAACCGGGCTTATAGAGAATTCGCTTAGCATTCGGCTGATATTCAATCAAATCAAATTCAAATCGATTCGACGATCATTCACGCTAAATGACAAATAACAGGTGCAAATTCGATCGAATTAAAAGTAATTAGAACGCCTCAGATCGGTCAGTGAATGAGCCAACTAAAGTAATTGTGCTGCATATATACCAAATGTATGTATGTATGTATATGTATTTGTATATGTACATAAGTATATAGTGATTGTTTGCTGTTTGGCTTCATTGTGGCTCAATCTTTGGCTTAAGCTGTTGGCTAATTGCGCGAGTAAAAGATACAAAAACAACGACAACATAGGCAACATTTCGCATGCGCGAAGTTTGTCTAGTTTTTGCATGTGTATTAGTGTACCTCCACCTCTCTATAACTGCGTATGTGTGTGTGTGTGTGTGTGTGTGCGTGTGTATGTGTGTGAGTGTCTCAATCTTTGCTCAATCGCAATCTTTGGGCATTGCCAAAACAGGTTAACTAAAAGCAAACGTGTTCTTTACGTTTGTTGACTTTGCAAACGCAAAACGCGCCAAACTTACTCAGCAGCAACAACGACAACAGTGACAAATACAGCACAATTACATACATACGCATAAGTATTTTGTTTACATTTTGTGTGCAAGTCTTAAACAACAACAGCTGCAACTTTAAGAACAGGTAAGGAGCGCAAACCTCAGAAATCTCATTATAATTGTAAAAGGGCGCAGGCCTTGGCAGGCGAAATTGCAATGCAATCTCAAGGATGATATCAACCGCAGAAAATGATAATGCACAGCATTACAACAACAGCAACAACAATCAGCAACAGCAACAGCAATCAGCAACAACAACAACAACGCCGGCAGCAGCAGCTGCTTCGTCAACGACCTGCTCCAATTCGATTTATGCAGCCCAAGGTCAGCAACAGCCAGCAGCGGCTTTAAAATGCAAACTCAGCTAAAGCTTCACCTGAAACAGAGTCTCAAGTCGAAACTGAAGCTATAACTAAAGTCGCTGCTGAAGCTGAAGATATCCAACAGCAACAGCAACAACAACAGCGCTGAGGTTGCTGCTTCTTGTGTTGTTTTGTTGCTTTGTTGTTGCTGCGCTTGCTGCTGACATTTTGATACCCTGTACCCAAATATGGGTTAGTAGCGTACAACAAATTTGCATAAGTCAAACAGTCAAAACTGGTGTCAAATTTATGAACATACAAATAAAACTGGATTATACATATATATATAAAATCCATAAGAGGTTATTTCATCGGTACGATCTTCTGTTCAAGTATTCTCATTCATCTCAGTATCTACATATAAAGAATGTTGCCACTTCATTTATTATGTGGACTCCCAAATATGTTAACTTGTTATATTTGCCTCAATTTTTTGGTTTCATTTTATAAAATAATATATAAAATAATAATACATGCATCTGAGGTTTTCTATACTTTATTTCATATTACCGAAAATGTATAGGTCAGAATAATTATTTCAAAATAATATTTGGTATATTAAAGACGTCATTCATATTATTAGAAGCAAAAAATGTTTTCTTTTTTATTCAATTGAGTTTTCTCTGACGTCAACAAAGTCTTGTAATACATTTTTGCTTTCGATTTCCAAATATTTAATAGTTTAAGTCCACAAATACATTTATTGTCTCATTGCGTTTGACTTCAATAAATGACAAGTTAAGCACAGGGTATTTAATCGTCGAGCTGCCGCGCATAAATAGCACTCTAACTTGTTTCTTTTATTAATGCTACTACTTCTTGTTGTTGCTGCCGGGTTTTCGTTATGAATAAGCCAGCTTTTTGTTATAGGTCTACGTGTATCTCGAATGACTTAGTCAAGGTATTTTGAAAAGTGCAAAATAAGGAAACTTACGCGAATGAGCAGCTGTACTACAAACTTAGGTTGAAACAGTGGAGTTTGATATTCTGATTTTATGCCAATAGCGGTCCAAGAGATATCTCGAAAGTTCGTTGTCAGTCCTTGAACTCTGCGCAAAGTCTTTGATTTAGTCATGCGTTGAAACATATCTGTGTCTTCGCTTGTCTCCCAGTGTTTTATGATGATTTAATTCGTTGCTTTAAATGCGGCACTTAACCTTTCGGTCTACACACAAACCGCAACAATGAGAGCAGCTTCTGCCACAACAACAACAAAAACAACTACAACGACTACAGCAACAGCAACAATTGAGGCAACCACGCTACTTGGCGCAATTAAAACCGCAAAACACAACTTCAGTTAGCTCATTTACCTTTTTGTTTATGGTCATTTCAAAACTGAAAAAAAAATATATGAAAAATGTTCGCGCATACAAGAGGTAACCAAGGAAAAGGTCAACTTTAAAGAACACATATTTAAGCGCCGTTAAAGTCGCATTATTTTCAACTAATTTATTAAATACATTACGTAACAATTATACTGCATTTGTGCAGTTGTGTGTGTCAATATATTAAGTGTGATAATTGTGCAGTGATAAGAGCATTATTTCGGCAATTAACTAAATTATTATTATTTATTTTTGTAATTGATTACTTTGCTTGCTTGAGGATAACTTATAATAATATGCCTGAAAGCGTATTAAATATTCAGCTTCCTTTCCTGTTCTCCTTGATTTCATTGTGTCGTTGCTGTTCCGGGTCCTTTTGGCATTGGACTTGGTCAACGCGTCTTGGTTCGACTTATTTAATTATTTCACATGAATTGCATAAAAATGCTTATAACTTTGCCTGAGTCACTTAATAAAACCTTAAGCATTATTGCTCGATAAGAATGTGCAAAAAAAAAGAGAAAGAATCATGAACGAAATTCGTTTTTTGTTTGCTACGAGTTTTAATATTAATTTATAGCAACAATATTTTGTCATTGCGGTATAACGAACCGACTTTGCATTGTGCAAATCACTCTGATGTGAAATTTATGTTGATTATGCGAAGTATCGATACTTTGTTGATTGCATTATTTACATAGTAATTTTTACATCCGCTACAAAATCAACAATATTGCAATGCATTAACATTTTTATGACGAGCAGGTTGAATTGCAGTTTCATTCAGAAAGCAAAAAGTTATTCTATTGTACAACCTTAACATATATTTAAATTACACATAAAGAAATAGTTATAGAGCAAAGCTTTGAATATTTGAAAAGTTACCTTAATTGCTTTATATTATTAAACGTAATTTTAGGTAAATTGAAATTATTATTTCAGCTGCTAATTGTAGCACCAAAAACTGTAATTAGTCCGTGACAATTTAAATGTAGGTTCGTTAAATGCGAGTGTTTAAATGTACCCGTAATTTGAAAGTGCCAATAGCAATAAAACTCATTTAAAATTTTGGCACTTGTGCGCGCTTTTCAACTGCAATTAATGGGACAATGCAACTAAATTTTATTTATATATATATACATTTTTTGTACTTTTACACACAACATTTGTTTGTTTCGTGCATCGACAACCATTTCGCATGGGCTGTCAACACATTTGCCGGTAAACGATTTTTATTGAGTTTTGTGAAGGCGATTCAACATTTTGGTCATTTGTTTTATCTGTTGTCAAACGGATGCCTGTTGTAATTCCAATTGATTTACAAGCATTTCAAGCAGAGTTAACCCACAAAATAAAATTAAAAGAAAAATAAATAAAACAATACAATTTGTATATGTAATTATTTAATTAAAAAGACCGCACATACAATTTTAAAAAAATTGACAGCGAGCAAAGGTAACCACCAATAAAAATAGTCAACCGTATACAAAATAAAAAAAAAAAAATATATATTTTTCCAAGCGGACGCACGAAACCAAATTGCATTTTATGAAATGTGTCGAATGATAAATTTAATTTATTTATTTGATTGTATTTATATACATTATAATGAGTGAGGCCAAAATTGATGAACGCAAAGATAAACAAACCACGAGCAGAAACTACTGCATTGAAATACTTATATGTATGATATCTGATGGAAATAGGATTATAAAGAGGATTTACTTACATATATGGGAATTTACAGCAGATGCTTTTCATTTATTATGCAAAATCAACAAATCAAATATATTAATTTTTGCTAGGAAAATTAAAGTCATTAAATTGTCAGCTAAGAAAAATTAAGCATGATTGCTGAGAGTTCACTACTTGATTTAAAATACCATTAATGGTTAAATCTTATTTTATTCGAAAAAATTAAAAAAATGATAAAATGTTTTAAATTATTTCTTTTTTGTCATTTGTAAATACTATTTTTTTGCTGATTGCATTTCGTCTCTTATTATAATAATATAAATAATATATTCAACTGTTACTTCTTTTGTTGTACAAAATAAATATTAATAAAATGTAATTTGCATTGATTAAGTTTAATAATTTTGAATAACGCTCAATACTGCGAATTGTGCTTCCCAAAATTATGCAAATATATGTAGGAGCGAGCTGTGTGTGAGTGTGTGAAATGGCAAAATAAAGGACGCCCCAATCCCAATACCGAATCAATAGCCTGAGCGATAAACAATCAGTGAATGCGAAAATAGATTTTCCAAGTCATTTTTTGTATGCCTAAAAATACGAAAATGGTTTTCCAAAATGCTCATAAAAATATGCAAAGTTTTTGCATTTATGCGACAACGACAACCACTAAGAGTAATAAGCCACTTGTAAGGCAGTCATGAGGCGCCCCGAAACGCATACGTGTGTGTGTGTGTGTGTGTGTGTGGTTGCGAGTCTTACGTTTGACACATTTGCATAATCTGAAGCAAATCTTTGGTAACAAGCAATCGAAAATAAATTTGCATGACAAATAGCAGCCAAGGCAAAAGTGAGCAAAATGTGGAGCAGGACGTACGAAGCAGGACATAGCCTAGACAGGGTTTGACACACACTTGAAAGAAATCTGCACTTGACGCGCGATATCAATAAATAAATATATGTATATATAGAGATATATAGTGAGAGGCGTGACTTTTGCTTTGAGGCGTAAAAAATTATATTTCAATTTAAATTGAAAATTCACAAAAAAACGAAATGGATATTTTTCATTCTCTTCACTGCATATTTGTATCTGTAAATAGACAAACAACTGGCGCAGCCCCCCAGCGACAACCAGAGTAACAACAACAACAACGTCGAGTAATTGCCAAATGTTTGCGTACATATGTAAAAGTAATATTTGCATATAAACAGGCATATGTAGCCGATTTTCATTTGATGTTGCAGCGCGCTTTTTTCGTATGTGCCCCCACTGATTTGCATACTATTTTAAAAGGTTGTCTGCAATTCTTTTTACTGCTCCATAAAACATACGTGCATATTAAGCTTGGGCGCCGAAAGCTGTGATTTCATTTTAATTCTCAGCAAGCTCCTGATATTTAAATCTAATATCTATATATAAAGATGAATATTTGTCTTGCTCCAGCATTGTTTTTAAGGAACTCCAGCAGCCTGAAAACTTATAGTTGCAAACTGACACAAGCTGTTTTATTTCCACTAATGACTTTTCCAAGTGCTGCATACTTGAAGCTGACCCAGTCGAGCAGTCAAAATCAGTTAACGGTTAGAGACAGCTCAGCTTGGCCTGAAACTCCAGCCAGCTTTGGGTTTTTACCCACAAAATAAAAGAAACACATAAAAATGGGCTTGTTGAGAGTACTCGACTAGCATATATCCTGTATACTTGTATGAAGGAACTGTTTAAAATAATCTCCCAAATTTAAGTGAAAAAAATTAATTATTGTAGTTTGAACCCTGAAACCCATTAAATATGTCTGTCTGTCCGTCCGCTGTTTCCGTTTGGTATGCGATAACCAAGTTAGGGTCCCAGATATAAATTTCTCGGCCGTTGATGCAGAACATTGATATGTATAAAAACTTAGCTCTTAACTCTTTCTATCACATGCAGTTTCACAATTTTATCAAACCCCTTGTAGCCGTTTTGAATCCGCACAGGGTACTAGAAAAAAACGAAATCAGTTAGCGATTACTCACCAGCGCCGCAAGAGTGCAAACAAAGCCTGACTAAGCGCTGAGACAGCGTGTCTAGACCTAGACTCACAAACTTGGCCGAAAAAAGCAACAGAAGAGTTGGAAACCGAAATGCGAGACTTTCAAGCGTAACTGAAGCACCGCTCTTGGTCATCATCGTCGTCGTGGTGGGCTTCATTGCAATCTGCTCAACTGTAAAGCTGTGTAAAATGCAATCCCAGCGCGTTTCGAAGTTGCTGTTTTTAATTGTTAAGTGTTATTGTACACCAAATTTAGTTGCAAATTGTGTGTGCACAATTTTTGAAAAGCGCAGCTCGTGGATAAACCTTGAAAATTTGTTGGCTGGCCAGCTTATTGTACATAATTGTTTGGAAAATTGTTGTGTGTGCAATTAAAGTCCAACTTTGAGTTGTTGTTGTTGCTGCTGTTGTTGTTGTTGTTGTTCGGTTGTTTGTCATGGTGCTGAGCTCCGTCGGTTAATTACTAGATTTTATTGTTTATAAATAAATAAAAGTAAAAATGAATTAAATGCATGCATTTGCTGCAAGCCAACTAAATGAATTATGTGAAGGAATAAAATATATTGAAATGACATTTTTTTATTGTTGGTATCTTGCTGTACTTTATACTATGTACTTTATATGAGTGTGTATGATTGCTTATATGTGTTAGGTAAATCACAGCCTGTGCAATTGCAGTCGACATTCAAATTGCCGCAGACAATCGAACAACAAAATAAATGTGACAAATGTTTTTGGTCATTGCACAAAAATCGTTTGTTCTGGCGTTGTCAACTCCATCTAGATTCTAGATGATAATCTAGAAACTACACAAAGCACAAATAAATTTCATATTTTATTTTATTTTATTGGCATTTGATTTTCATTTTTTCAACAACCTTTGGTCTTTAATTATTTTATTTCGGCCACGTTATTTGCACATGCTCAATGAAAACTGTTCGGCATTTAAAGGTGAAATATATTTTATTTTGCAGTCATTAAAGTTGATTTGATTTGAAATTTGTGCATAAAGTTTAATTGAATATAATTCCAATTTGAGATATAAAAAGTGTTAGGCATGGAATTTTGAAATACTATCAATTATTTTATTTGTTTTCGTTGTTTCAAATTCTTAAATCCTTAGAGACAAATTTCTTTAAAATTTATTTATTTATTTACTTAAATTTCTGTATTTGCAATTTTCAAAACATATAATTTGCTTTATGCCTTGCTTGCTTTCAACAAGAGCAACAAGAAAAGAAAGCAATAAAAGCCTTTAAATATTTACACACCCACACAAAAGCGCAAACAAACAAATACCCGCACTTCCGCTCCTTCCTGCCACACAACGCATCCTTCAAGCTCATATGCAAATAAATGCTAAACACTCTGGAGTGTGGGAGCAAACAGAGACGTGCTGGGTGTTTGGTGAGGAGTGGAAGGGCCTTGCTTGAGTGCTCGTGGTTTGCCTTGATTTTCGATCGAATGCGTGGCTTTCTAGCAGCACACCACCACCATCACCACCACCACGGCGTATACTTGATAGATTTCAACCAAAAATTCAATGTATGCTTTGTTTGCTCTGGTGTTTTATTGTGCTGTGTTCTGTGTTCTGTTGACTTCTGTAAGTGACTGACGGTGTCACAGAGATTTTCCAATACTCCCCAGGCCTATATATAACCGAGCCTCCTCTTATCCCTACTCCCTCCACCATCCTCGTTGAAACAGCAGCTTGTGTCTTGCGTTTGTCACACAAATAACAGCAACACTTTCGCTGCGCTGTCTATGCAGTGTCTGTGTCCGTGTCTGTGTCGGTGTCTGTGTCTGTGTGTTGCCGGGTGCATGTCAGTGCTTGTCTAACCATGCCCCCAACCCCAACCCTAACAACTACTCTGACGACAAACCCAATTCCGATTGCAAACTCAATCCCAGAGCGTAACCTGCAACATGCCCAACCCAGACGCAATGCACTTTATGTTTTAATGCTGCTGCTGATGGTGGTGCCAGCGTCTCGAGGCTGTGGCTCCTGCTCTCTCTCTCTCTCTCTGTCTCTCTCTACCCCATCGGTGCTTCCCTTGCCGCTGATCCAGCTGCTGTGGCTGCAACGGCTGTTGCAGTGATTGTCAACGTCATCATCATCAACGTCTGCCTCGGTTGCCGCTAATCCTTGTCAGGGTCCTGCTGCAGTGACTCTTGTACTTGTTGTTGTTATTGTCAAGTGCAAATGTCTCTGTAAAATATGCAAAGACATAAATATTTCAATGCGCCTGTCCTTTCTATACGTCTGTGTGTGTGTGTGTTTGAGAAAAAGTGCTGCTAGCTGGTAATTGGAGATGCGCAGAAATCACTGTGTAAATCTGAATTTTGATTTACAAAATGTAAATCAATAATCATTTAAATATAGTAAGGTTTGGTGAAGCTGGCCAGAAGCGTATCCTTACAGTGTAATGGGTAGAATGTGGTTAGTAGCTAAACATAATTAATTTTCTTACGATTCTGACTATGTTTTCTAAGCCTTGTTCTTCAAATACTTAAGTACTGCAGGGAGGAATCACATAGGAGGAGTTTGTTATGTCTGAATCTGCTAAAAGTGAGAGTTCTGTAATATATAAGTTATGTAATATGTTCAAGGCTAAAAGAAGTATAATAAATCTGAAAGGCATTGCTATTGAGTTATAGCTCAAGCTTATCAAAAAAAACCTCTCTCTGTTCAGATTATAACATGAATAAAGTTCACTTTCCAAACAGCAATCAATTACAAATCATTACAGTGTCCAATTGCAATTAGATATCAAGACCTAAGACCTTTAATTTCAAGTGTCATTAAGCTTTTAATGAACCTGTTTTTAATAACTGCGCAACAATTATGCAACTTACAATAATTAACAAGCAATAAAAAAAAAAAAAATGACGCTTACAGGTTCTTTACAGCAAAGCTATCAATAGTTTTTATATTGAAAATAATATTTAAATTTAATCGTTTTCGATAGTATCAATGTTGCTAAGTATAACCGACCCAGGAAACCATCGATAATTTTGCGGCACTGCTTCATAGTCACAGTTTTGTGCATTTCTATTGTATCGTGTCCTGTCTCTTTCCTGTTTCCTTGTGCCTGGTCGCTTGCTTATTATTTGTGTGTGGGCGTGGCAAGGTTAATGCTACAGTTCCCGTTACAAAAGAGAGAGTGCAAACTGACCTCAGTCAATTGCACATGCATTGCGCACTCGAGATTGAATTCCTTACTAGCTAAATTTATGAATATACAATAGACAAACTCACATATTCCATTTCATGGTTGCGAAAAGGGTTGGGCAGGGGGAGGGAAGCAATTTGATTTAATTTCTAATATATGCGTATAAATAACATGCCATTTTGTAATAGACAAAGCTGCAATCATTTGCATACTAGATGCGACATTGCTGACGTCGGTTGCCATTGTTTCCACACTCACATTTGTTGTTGGGTAAACAATGACAAAATATTCACTGTCAAGTGTAAGCGACAACTGTCGAGTCATATGTACATATATATTTATGCACATTTAAGGTACGTGGCCAAAGTAATTATATACTATGATACTAGCTTGGTTTTCAATCAATGCTCGACCTTTGTGGCCACTTGTTTTATGACAGTTCTGTTATAGGCACGTTGATAAGCCGCTTTATTTACAAAACCGGTTCCTCCACACACTGAGCCACAGTGACTAAGTGCAATGAGAGTGCCAGTTTTTCCCCAACACAAGTATTATTTACTTGGGTTCACACTGTTGAGGATGCACATTCCTTGCCTTGCCTCTGAGCTCATCAAGCTCTCTTGAGTATCGAGTGCAGTGTTCAAAGTCGGGGCTTACTGTGTGTTACATAAGCTGCTGAATCCTCAGCTGAATAAACCCCAATAATTGACAGCTACCTGCTAATATCAGCAGCTCAAAGTGCATATCACTCACTCACTAACAAGCTGGTCAAAGTTGCATATTGTTGATTAAAAGTTACCAGTTCTAAAGTTGCATAGCAACAAGGTCACAACTGTGAATATGTATGTTTAACTTCTTAACCACATCATGACATTAGTAATTTAGTTTTATAATCTGTAATTTAATAGCCAAGAAATTGATTGCTTCTAAAATTGTTGTAAGCTGCATGTGAAATCAACTTTGTGGAAACTTTCTTAATAGTATAGTAAAATATATTAAGTGGCAGGTAATGTGCATCTGTTAATCTGTTAAAATACTTTTAGTTTATTTTTCGATTACACAATTTGTCAAGAATATTTATTATTATCGTTGACGTACTTGCCAGAATTCACTGTTTACACTATCACTTACAGGTCTTACAGGCAAATGCATTAACATCTCTCAGAGATCTCACAAAATATTCACATAGTCCAATGCTAATAACTGGATTTATCCAAGTTGCAATCTTAAGCATATTATTACTTAAAGAAATAGCTGCGATGCCAATTTAATTAAATCTTAAATAATGCTTGAATAATGAATATTTTACTTTCGCATTCTGAGCTCTGCTGCTATTCAGATACAAATTCTGATCCAAGTGTTCCGCCTAACGGTTAACTGGTCCATAAAGCACAGCCGCAACGTTCCGCAAGACTGGCCAAGAGCAATTGTGTGTCAAATCGATTGCATAGTTGCGCGTTTTGCAGTTGACCAATCGAACTGGTAATGGCGATGGCTTATGTAACTTCAAACTAGAATTTGGAATTCACAATTTTCAATTAACAACGCCAATTGTCAATTGCGCTGAGTCAGATCAAATCAGTCGAGGCTAACAGGGACAGAAATAGAGAAAGAGAGAAATACAAAAATAGAGAGAGGGCTGTCACAAAAGCGCAACGAATTCCGAATAGTAAATACTATACATAGATATACATGTATACATGTAAAAAAAAACACACACACACAGAAAATGCCCACAAATATGACTAATTGCATTTTGACATCTGAATTTACATCGGAATGTAATAAAAGAAAAGCGAAAGATATGCATAATAATTGTTAATATTTCGCTAATTAATTGAGCTTAAATGGTCTGTGAAATTGTGCTCAGTGTAGTTCAGCGTTATTCGCAATCAGAAAATAACACGCAGAGTTAACAATGTTGCGTCAAAGCTCAAAACGCATAAAAGTATGCTACGTGTAATGAAAACGATATGTTCCTGCGCGCATGTGTGTGCGTGTCTCTGTGTATGTGTGTGGATAGAGTGGGGAGAGGGGTGGTGGGTAGTGAAGGATGCAAGATGAGAGCGTAACAATCCGCAAACTGTTTTGTTGCGCTGTATTGAAATGGCTTAATCAATATAACTGTGCAAAATGTTGCCAACAATGGAAATACAAAACAAGGATGAAACAAAAATATGTTGCACGATAAAGACTACATTACTGGCATATAAACACGTTATAGGATCCCATAAACCCTTTTAATGATCAGCGGATATAATTCCCTTCATCGATATGCAATGGCTATTATACATTTAAGCGCGCTCCTTTTATAAAACATTTCATTATTATTATTATTATTATTATTTTTATTTTATAGTATAGGAAAAAGCTGTGATAGTGGTAATGGGTATTACATATTTTTGCAGTTTAAAATATTCGCAGTATTAAATTGTTAAATTTCAAAATTTAAGCATATACAAAAGTGTATTAACCTTAATATCAATTACCTAAATTATTTACTCGTAAATTTCACAGAAACTAGCCGCGTAGTAAAGCTTCGATGATTATTTACTAACTAATGGCTCGTTATAATTGTGGCTCATGTTGGTAGCACACACACACACAGACACACAGACACACAGACACACAAAAAATAGGCTTCATTAAATACAAATGTGCTTGGCAAACGACCAACACACAAAAACCCCAAAACCCAAAACGACCCAAACAAATGATCTATCTACACATGTACATGTGTTTATGTATATGTATATGTATATGTGTATTTATGTAGTATGTTCTCTTGTGCTTCTGTTGTGCTCTGCTCCATTCGTAAACAGCCAACATTTGGTGAAAAATACAGCCCAACAATGGTTTGTTGAATTTTCGAATTGTAATTTGCAGCGGAATTTCTATGTTTACCTTTTAATGAGTATTTCATGAGTTTATGTACCGTTTGTATTTGTGTTTAGTTTTTCTCTTTTGGGATTTGCAAAGAAATGAAATTGAAACGCAAACAAATTTGGTACCATAACATTTTCTTGCGTTTTTGTTGCGCGATGCCAAAATTATGTAAAGTGCTCAGCTTAAAAATGCACAAACCTTTTACTTTAATATTATATACAATTGTTTTTTGCTACACATTTACTTTTAATATGAGCAAATTATTTACGGAGAGATGTGGCAAATTATTTGCTAACTATTATGGAAATTTTGGTGTGTAAATATTTGTGTGTATGTGTTGCTGGAACTCGCCCATTACTAACACATGAGCGCATTTTTTGGCATTGGCCCGAAAATTTTTGCTCTTAAATTTATTGAGCGTAAAATTTTGTACACATTTTTGTGTACAACTGACCAAAGTGAAGAAACAGAGAATGAAGCAGAAAGGCAGAGAGCGCTACAATAGCTTTCTGTATGTGCAAAAATAAATATAAATATTTATTGCACTACGATAAGTAACTTTTGTAAGGCAGACTTTGCCAACTTGGCTCTAGTCTCAGCACGTCAAATGCTTTTCATATGTAAATGAACTGGTCCGGCAAGTGTGTGGCTAGAAGAGCCATTGGCCCATTTACCATGTGGCTTAAACTGTGCGTAGTTATGGACAAGATATAGAAGCATTTACACGAACTAAGCCAAGTTGCCATAGCAATCAAATGATGCATTCAAGCAGCTAATGATGCCTCGTTCTCGAAAATTAAATGCGGAATAAGCCACTGGGCAGATAATTTGTATGCGCCTAAAAGCATTCAAGATGCAAAGCGAGTGCATAGATATTTCATTAATTAAATGAACTCAACTAACAGTGCTTTAAACAAGAGTGCCCGACTAGGAGATAACCTGCAACCAACACTCTTTTTAAACATTTTTAATAGGCACTGGGTATAAAAGACATTGCCTTAAGACATCGCTTGGCAGTGGAAAGTTTGAATGAATTTTGAGCCATAATGTATTTTCTAGATTAATTTTGCATTAATATTGATGATGATCGGTTAAGTTGCGGGTCGGAGATCTTCCTTCTGTATGTTTGCACAACTTCATGATACCCGTTTTGCCCATATTGAATGGGTACAGGGTATATATATAAATTGTGAATTAAATACTGAAAAATAGTATATTTTGAATAACAACAAAACCATTAGATTTATTTATATTTTACAAAATTGTTCTTTTGACTGTAGAGTCATATATTATTATTTAAATCAAGCTAATAATTTATATTTGTTTTTATATATAAAATGTTCAATTTAATAAATATGTTTTAGTTTATTTTCACATTGCAAAATATTGCGCAAATTTCAATCATACTATTTCATATAAATTTTGTAAAAGTATATTTAAAACCCGTCACACAGTTGAGCTTTGCAGCGAATCCTTGATCTGAACTGCGGCACGATTAGGCCATGATTAACATCTCAATGTGTACTTAAGTTTATGCAGGCGATAAACATTTACTGTTTGACACCATAAACGCGCAGATCATTGCGTAAAGCATAAAATTTCCTATAAATATATGTGTCACATCATATAAATACTGTTAACCAAAGGCTGTACAAATATGTGACTCGCATTGCAATAAACAATGCCTCGGACGAGTTTCGGCATTTATGACTTATTTACCTGGTGAGCCAAAACTGACGCAACTTTAGTCATAGACATCCCAGATACATTGAATACACAGCGATTCGAGTGCGTGTGTATCTGTGTATCTGTGTATACATATAGGCGTATTTACTCATGTATTTGGCTATGGCTAGACAAGCGCCAGGCACCAGATAATCATTTCATTTTACAACTTTTTTTATTTGCCCTCCCCCCGCCCCCTTGCCTCTTGCCATGAAAACTTGTAAGTTCTCTTTGTCGCTCCAGCGTTTGCTGTAGCTCTTATCGTGGTTTCTTGTTGTTGTTGTTGTTGTTGCTGTTTCTTTTTGTGTTTCGTTTTATTGCGGCGTTTATATTTGTTGGCAGGAAATACCTTTGTGCGCTCGCATTCGATAGATACAATCGCAGCACGCAACAATTTGCACTTCTTTATATTGCTGAACTTCAAACTTTGTGTGTGCCTCTCTTGAGCGTGTGTGTGTGTGTGTGTGTGTGGCACCTTTATTTATAAACATATTTTACTTTTCATGCATGCGCACAGCTGCCACGCCTCCTTTGGCCTGCCCCTACTCCTGCTCCTGCCGCGTATGTGTGATTTTATTTATTTCCGTTTGGCCTGCCTGCCAAGTTGGCACCTGTGCTCCCCTAGCTCCGACAGCCATAAAGATTATAGAGAACGGATACAAATCTGTGCAGGAGATACCAGATATGGATACGTTTACGCCGAGGCACGTGAAAACTTTAAGAGATTTACCGTAAACAAAAAAGTACCGAACTGGTTGCCTGCCTGCAAATTGTTCACGTTGCGTTAGCTGCTTTATTACAATAAAAGATGCTTCGGTTTCTGCTTGTTTGCCAACACTTTCTTAACTTTTTTTTTTTTTTTTTTTGTGGTGCTTGTAAAATTATTGCAACCAACTTTTTTGTTGTTTTTGCAATTTGCAAGCACTCAAAGATTTTGCACGTGTTTGTTTGCATTTGACCAAGGTAGTTATCTTTGCTCGTGTATGTATGTATATGTGTGAATTTAGTTTTACAGTTGTTTGATTAAATCTGTGGTTCCTGTGGTTTCAGTGGTGTACAGTGCTCGGCGCTCGGTGCTCGGTGCTCCCAACCAGAGCCAATCAGCCAGCAAGTTCTTGGGTCTATCCAGCAAAAGATAAATAAAGTTTTAATTAGAGGCATTTGCCAGTGGACAGCACGACAAGAGAGCTGCGACGCGGGGGAGGAAGGGCAAGGGTCAGCGGTTATTGTGTGAGCTGCATGCAAATTCCATTAAAGACTGTCCGGCTATCCAAAATGTATAAGATCTGATTAACATTAGCTCTGTCTTCGCAACAAATGAAATAACGGAAACGGATGTTGCTCATCTTTTATGAGCCAATTACGTATATATTTATATTTTGTTTGCTAATTGATTGCATTGTGTACGCATGTGTAACGGAAATTGCGGCTGGAAGGTTTTTTCATATCGTTATAAAAACTAAAATATCAGAGATAAAAATTTCATGATAAAAATTTGATCAAGTGGCAAAAAATTACATTTTATTTTTGTGATATTTAATCATAGCGTGTGAGGCAAAAAATGAAAATAAATCTTCAACAACTAAAGTACTACTGCAGTATATTACAGGGCGTATGAGCAATGTGAGATTACCACTTTGTGATTATAAAAAAATGTGACACATAAAGTATTGATAAATGATACACCAAATAAATTTTACTCAGCATTAACTTATAGCTACAACAAGCCAAAAAGTATCAGGTCTGTTCATTTAAATATATATTTCGGCTTAGTACCACAGGACTTCAATAGTTAATATATTCCTTTTGGGGTATCTTAGACGCCAGATAGTTTAACATTAAATTTAACTTGAACTTATTTAAAGCCCAATGACTTATGGTAGTTGATAATGTAGTTAGAGTAGAAAATAGATACAATAAATTGAATTCTCTGCATTGCTGCTCTTGTAGCTTATCATTTGTGGCCAACAATAAGTTGGCCCACGCAGCTACTTACATGTTTAAACAATATTTCTTAATTGAAATGCTGCGGGGCAGCTTCTGACTTGTATTACCACACACAGACACAATAGACACGCAGAGACAGACAGACAGACAGACAGACAGAGAAAGAGAGAGAGAGAGAAAGAGTAAGACACATAGACAGGCAGGAAGACTTCTAGTAACCAGCTGAACATTTGCAGTGACAGCATTTGGCCAGGCCATTGCTCATGAGCTTACCCCGCAGCACCACAAGCAAAGCAGGAGCTGTTACCAAGCCGCACCACCACCAACACCACCACCACCAACACTAACAGCACCACCCACCCAGCCACCATGCGACCCACAGCCGAACACTTGTGCTTACAATTTCGCCAGCAGTGCAAGCGAGCTGAGCAGAAATTAATTACATTGAAGTCATTTATCAAGAAAGTTTATTTCTTGCTGCTTGCCCCGAAAAAGCCAAGCAAACCAAAAGCAAAACAGAGGCGAACCCAGAACCAGAACCAGAACCCAGAAACCCGATCCCCGCTCCTCGAACCACAAGGCGTCAGTTGTTGTTTACTTTTGGTTAGTTATTTGCTGTTGTTATGCCTTTTTTTATTTATTTGGCCAGCCCATTGTTAGTGCGAAGTAAATCAATAATTGAAACGGAGCTTAGCATATATTTTGTATATATTTATTTATTTTTTGCCATGAGCTTTGACCAAAATAATGCTGAAACTTTAGCGGCAATTCGCAAATTGTTTGCTGCATTTTCGATTAGCGAAATGTCAACTTGAAATAAAAATGAAAATGGAAACAAAAATAAAAAGTTTAAAATGGTTTAGCTCGTTTTTGGCTAAATAGCCGTTAACCCTCGTGGAGGTCAGCCAGCGGGTTGGAGCCATTTTGAAAATTTCATTTCGCTTGCTAGCAGAAAAATTGGCAATAGCCAAAACAACTTTGAGCTGTTACCAGTACATGACAGCAATATCCATCACTAGCTAACTGCACGGCACTGGCCAATAGCTTGGCCATATACAAAAATTGGTTTAATCAACTGTGAAACAACTGCAGCATCAACGGCAGCAGCAACTGGCAAAAATAGCCACTAAAAAAATAGTGACAAGAAGGGCAATCGTTAGAGCTTGGCCGGTTTAGACGCGTACTGACAGCGATGGAGCTAGGGATGGTGGAGGAGGGGGGTGGAGTTGGCTCCATTTACGTGAACTGCTGCGTGGGTCATGTCAGACTAAAGCTGCAGCTATACAGGCAATATATCGATTCACTTTCCTTGTCAATGCACAGCACAATGCTGCAACAATAGCAAATGAAAGCGATGCTGCGCAAAATGTTTGCCAATTTGACTTATATAATTTTCGATTTTTTTTATTTCAATTTTCAAATACACGCAAATATTCACATCGATATGTATTTCTGTCGCCACTTGCAGCCATGGACGCTGAAGCCGATGGAGTGCCACCAACGGCGCCAGTTGCAACTGCAACCACAGCCAACAGCGATCTGGACTTGGCCGCCCGCCGTCGCCTCTTCATCTCACAGCCATCGACGCTGGCGACGCGCCGACAGCAAGCGGTCTGCGTGAGACGCGCCCATAAGATGTACGGCAGCGGCAAGAATCCAAATATCGTACTCGACGGCCTCAATATGACAGTGCCCAAGGGGTCCATGTAAGTATATCACATAGTATATATATATATATATATATATATATATATGAATAATAATATATACGCATACATATACTAGAAGCAACTACCCGGCTTTGTCCGTGGCAAATGTTTCCGTAAAAGTTCCCTTCTCAGAATTTGAGCTAACTTTGCCAAAATTAAATCGAAATTCGATCGCGAATGTGAGACGATTTATTGACGTTGTTAAGTGTTAGATTAAAGTGCTTTACAGATGACCATTGTATTTTATTAATATCAAAGGACTGGAACACCACAAAAAATTATTTCAAATAAACAATATATGTTTAATAATAGCTTTTATGCACAGCGTAAAAACCAATCGCTGTTAAATCTATGGACATGTAAACTCAATATTTAATTTAATGAAATTGTCGTAGTAAGAGATGGCTAAAAATGAAGCGAAATTGTGTTTTGGAATGTGAGCGAATAGTTTGCACCATATGTGCTGAGCAACTGAGCGCATTAAATTCTATTAAATAATGAAAAATTAGTTGAACGAATCAATGGCGCAACACTGCCGAAATTTGTAACTCGCTTATGCTAATGGAAGTGGAATTAGTGGTCAGTTGTGGGGCTGAACTTGCAACAGAAGGGAATGTCGACAACATGCAAATGGAAATGCAGTTTATAACCTATGTGTTTCGTACGTTTGCTGTTAAATGTTATTGACCGCATTCAATACTCGAATTGCTGTTGATTTGGCGTTGCCAAGCGGCAAATAACGCGATGAAGATGAAGTCGACGACGCCGACGCCGACAAACGATAAGTGGGTCAATGTCAGCGGTAGAAAAACTGCCAAATTAACACACAAAGAAATATTTGATTGTATGTGTGTGTGTGTGTATGACTTAACCAGACTTTGCCCAGAGAAAACGTTTCAGCCCAGAGCAACAGCATCACAGCAAGAGCATCAGCAGAAGAAGCCAGTCAGCAGCATCTCGAAGCTAAAACCAGTTTTGTAGACAAGACACAAACCGCAGCTCGTTTGTTTGCTGAGAGCGCGTGCTGCGGCGTTGCCAGACTTTCGTTACGGCCAACCATAAACATGAATGAACGCATCTCACAAAAGTTTGACCATGAAATCATCGAGGCGACTGCCTTGAAGCGCGTGTTTGTTTTGCCTATTTGGCGATATATTTCACACAACTTACAAAGCTAGCTGACTGACTGACTAACTGACGTACTGACTGACTGACAATCGCACAAATCTGTGAAAATTAGAAACAATAAAAAAGCCGAAGCGTTGTCGCGGCCACTTCAAGTGTGTTACCCCAGAAACTTCAGGCCTCTAACAGGCAGACAAACAAAAACGGGCCAACAAAAATCAAAATCAAAAAAAAAAACCAAATAAACTGTCAGCGGCGCGTTAGTGTGAACAAGAAGACTTAGCACAAAATATGTCGCCCCAGCTCAGCGGGCTCACCCGGCTGGAATTCTCTCAGCTGTCAGTCGTCCCCTAGGCAAAGATTTGCCAAAAAAAAAGAGGAAGGGAGACGAAGAGAAGAGAATACTGTGAAAACGCAAACCCTAAAACTTTGAGGCGCTTTTGTAGGCGCGGCTCAGTTCCAGTCTGTGTCCGTTGACTGACGTTTGTTTTGTTGTATTTGCTTCGCTTGGTTGGGGCGGATTGGAGGGGTAGTCGCCTCTGGCCAGAGCCGGATACATCAGCAACGCCACCGCCATCGCCATCTCCGACTGCTGTCATTGCCGCTTGACGGCCGCCACAGTGATAAATAATTGTATGTTGCTTGCTTTATTTGCAATGAATTTTATTGTTTTTGTTGTATTTGGCTGCTGGCCACAAACAGACACCAGAAATCATTATATTCACACACACACACACACACACCATACATATGCATATAGAGACAAACAAGACAAGTATAGACAATAAGCACTTAGGAGTGTGCTGAATTGTTCTTCTGCGGTCCACCAATGCTCACACATAAATCACGCCGTTCACGCATAAATAAAGTACGCAGAAATTTCGCGGTTTTTTTCAACCCAGCTATGAATAGAGGCAAATTTATAGTCTCTCCATTCAGGCTATTTGATTTGCTCGACTGGAAAGTCAGGCGGCAGATTTAATTGAATAATAATCAATCAGTTAGCGATGACCCAATAAAAATTCCACAGAGGCTGCATAAAATAAGTAAGAGTGCTCTAGTCGAGAGTGCCCGACTAGGATATACCCTGATCCAAGGTCTCGCATTCATTCATAATTATCTATCTGTATTCATACAAAGAAACACACATGCAATTGCTTTGCTTCTTCTTCCATTGGCCTAAAACCTAATCGAAAATAGCTTCTTTGTTAATTGCCCGATCGTAATAAAAAACTGTACGAAAAGTGATTTTGTGGTAGTTCATTTTTCTGTCAAAAATCATGCCAAAAGTTACGAAAAAACTGGCTTGTAAAGTGCCCAAGCAACGAAAAATTCCTTAGTTCCCAGACTTCAAACTGCCACAACTTTGTCAAATCTCAACCGATTGTCGATCCCGAGGTCATTTTGTTCATGATTTGGCATCTTGTTTAGTTCTACATAACAAGTTTTTAAATTTTTGAAAAAATAAAATTTAGGATTTTTTTTGAGAAAAAAGCATAAGGGGGGACCCTTACCAATTTTGATTTTTCAAAAAATAGAATATTGAAATTTTACTTTTAATTGATTGTGGGTGTCTCAATTAGTATAAAAAACTATACGAAAAGTGATTTTGAGGTGTTTCATTTTTCTGTCAAAAATCACGCCAAAAGTTATAAAAAAATTGACTTGTAAAGTGCCCAAACAACGAAAAGTTCCTTATTAATGACCTTCACAGACTTCAAACTGCCACAACTTTGTCAAATCTCAACCGATTGTCGATCCCGAGGTCATTTTGTTCATGATTTGGCATCTTGTTTAGTTCTACATATCTAGTTTTTGAATTTTTGCAAAAATAAAATTTAGTATTTTTTTTGAGAAAAAAGCATAAGGGGGGACTCTTACAAATTTTGATTTTTCAAAAAATAGAATCTTGAAATTTTACCTTTAATTGATTGTGGGTGTCTCAATTAGTATAAAAAACTATACGAAATGTGATTTTGAGGTGTTTCATTTTTCTGTCAAAAATCACGCCAAAAGTGACAAAAAAATTGACTTGTAAAGTGCCCAAGCAACGAAAAATTCCTTAGTTCCCAGACTTCAAACTGCCACAACTTTGTCAAATCTCAACCGATTGTCGATCCCGAGGTCATTTTGTTCATGATTTGGCATCTTGTTTAGTTCTACATATCAAGTTTTTGAATTTTTGAAAAAATAAAATTTAGGATTTTTTTTGAGAAAAAAGCATAAGGGGGGACCCTTACAAATTTTGATTTTTCAAAAAATAGAATCTTGAAATTTTACCTTTAATTGATTGTGGGTGTCTCAATTAGTATAAAAAACTATACGAAATGTGATTTTGAGGTGTTTCATTTTTCTGTCAAAAATCACGCCAAAAGTGACAAAAAAATTGACTTGTAAAGTGCCCAAGCAACGAAAAATTCCTTAGTTCCCAGACTTCAAACTGCCACAACTTTGTCAAATCTCAGCCGATTGTCGATCCCGAGGTCATTTTGTTCATTATTTGGCATCTTGTATAGTTCTACATATCAAGGTTTTGAATTTTTGAGAAAAAAAAATGTAGGATTTTTTTTGAGAAAAAAGCATAAGGGGGGACCCTTACAAATTTTGATTTTTTAAAATATAGAATCTAAAAATGTTATGTTTAATTGATTGTGGGTGTCTCAATAAGTATAAACAGGTAAGAGTGTCGAGAGTCGAGAGTGCCCGACTAGGAGATACCCTGAACCCAGTTCTTACATTCATTATTCTTTACCTGCACTCATACATAGATGCAATTGAACTTTTTTAGCATAATTCACAATCATAAATTTATCCTATTTAAATAGAAGCAATGACTATAGAGTAAAACTTGTATAGTATATTATAGAATACAACTAAAAACAGGCGATAGTAATAAATTTAATCTCACACTTAATTACGGGAAAACTCAAAGATCTACATGGGGCTTGTAAAACTAAATGAAAATCATATCGAAATCTAAATTCAAATTGAATTTCATTTGAGTAGGGTTAATCACTGGACTGTGTAATTCACTTATGATTACAGAAACCGAATGCCGCGAAACAAAAGCAATTACTTTCCCGTAATTAAAAAGCCAGTACACATTTGATTTGAAATGATTGCACTTTGCTGATTTCATGGAAAACTACTTGAGAGACGGCTGATATTTAATATGGAGCGAAATGCACTTATTGACACCACACATACACACACACCCACACCCACACCCACACACTCGCATAAGCTACAAATCAGAGCTTTAAATACACTTGATTATACGCATTGCAAAGTAGGCATCAGGAATTTAGTATTTAACTCTTAGTGCCCACATCGGAAACATACAGTGAGTAACTGAACTAAAAGAAACCACAAAATATGGCCACATCAGTGCATCCGTGCCCTGCCATTCATCTAGTTAACTCAACGGTAAATATCCACTGTCTTTACGCACTTTTTGTATACCCTTAAAACAGTTTTATGTTATTAACTATATCTGATGTGTGCCAGCGAAAGAAAAACCATTCAAACTGTATAGTACAATTAAAATGTATCTTCTTTTTTTAGAAATTTTATTATAGATTATATTAGTTATCTTTAGTTGTATGTGCACAACTATTTTCATTGCTATTATCAAATAATAATTATCCATCGGCTTTACAGTTTCATTTATATTCCAGTAAGGGTATTTAAAAGTTTAAAAGTCCTTAGTTAGCATATCTTTCGTGCTGCCTTTTGGTATTGGAATTTGAAGAGCTATTTTCTTTTTACTTGTTGCTTCTTGCCTTGTCGACTGCCTGTCGACCACAAATTGTAGGCCGGCCCATTGATTGCCATGTAATTTCTGTGGTAATGACGTTTTGGACATGATTTATAGATGCATTTCGCTCAAATTGAAATTGGTAGTTGGAACTTGTCTACAGAAAATGTGATATGGCTGCAAAGGATAAGAGTTGTATTCAATTTCAGCAATTGATTTGGCATTAGAGCTGTGCTTATATTGGGAAAATGAAGAGAATTAGATCTGAGTGTATTTGCTAGCAGTGAAAAGAATTGCAAAACAAGAAAACAATAGAGTCTGTTCAATGTGTGGTTTAGTTAAACTATACTGTTTAGAGAAGACTGTTAAGACTGCAGTTACTTGAAAAAGCAACCATTAACTTGATAAATAGCTGAAATTTGTGCATATCACAAACACAGCTCAAAACTTTGCTGTTATTTAGCATTGCACTTGGTCTCGAGTAAACTAAACTACGGTTGAAAAATATGGTTGAAATTACACGCCGACCAGGTAATACCACTGCATGGTGGTCATGGCCAACAACAACAACACACAACACACAACAACAACAATGAACTCACGATGCCGCCATTATTTTGACATACGACAGAGCTGAGAGGCGGCCGGAACAATGGAAAACGAGAGCGCTGAAGCATTTTACACGCAGGCAAAAGGGACTCAGCGAACGGCTGGACTGAGGACCCCAGCCTGTTGATGTTGTTGCGGCGGTACAGGGTACAGGGTACAAGGTCCATGGTCCTGGGTTCTGGGCATTACAATGCTGAAAACACTCACACACACACACACACACACACAGCAGCAACATGAAGAAACATAATGGCTGCTTACAATTTGTGAACGAGCATAATGCGAACATTACATCCGCGCCATTGTTTCTTGCCACCACTGCTACTGCCACACCCACACCCTTGGGTACCCCTGGAGTGTGTCCAGGCAAACGGCAGGCAGGGTGGCTAAATTAAATTAAAGCTGTTTAGGTGTAATTGGTCGTTGAGAGGGGTCACCAGCAGGCGCGGACAGAGGAGTGCGACTTCGAGTGGAGAAGTGACCCTTTTTTGCTGGACTCGGCCTGTGCAATATATGTATGTATGTATGTATGTATGTATATGTATATACCATGAAAATGGCCAATTAATGGTGCATGAGTCAGGCCAAATTGAGCGAGCACACACAATAAACAGCCCATACAGGAGATTATAAAGCGACCAAGATTTTCAACACACAGAAACCCTAAAATATAATTCACCTTTTAATTGACATGAAATCGTTATAAAATCATTAAAGCTTAGCTAATGCTGCTTCTAATTACTTCATTTGATATTGAACATCAGTGTTATAAGCTGCCGTTAATTGTTATAGTTTTTTTCTCGTTATTGTTGTTTTTTGCATATTAATAACAGACGTCGACCTCCCTTGAATGCTATGCTTTGAATGTATCTATTTATAAGCATGTAATGATCACTGAAATTCAACTTGTGTTATTAAGTGCCATTGGTACAGCGTCGTATGCCTAATGAGACTTACAATCAACTAAAAGGCAATGATACTGAAGTTTTCCCAAAACAAATTATGGGTTATTAACTACACACATGCAGCTTCTGCGGGATGGATTGTTCTGTACATTGTTCTCTATTAATAAGAGGCTTTACAGTGGTGCACAGCATGTTGTTTATTTCAATTTTCAATTTTGTCACTTTAAATTTAAAGTGTCGGTGGAATGTTTACGAATGAGCACAAAGAAAAATAACAAAACATTTATGCAGCACTGATTTAAAATACGATTGAGTAAGAGTAAGAAATAACAGTTAGCAAACCGTTTAAGAATGTGAGTTAAGAACTATCAGAAAAAGTGTTTACGAATAAAGCATCAAGAAAAAGTGACAAGATTTGATTAATCTACTGAGAGACGATGCATATATTTTATGTATATGTGGTTGGTTGATGGCAGGTAATGGTATTTTAATGGATTTCATATGAAATTAACAAAACTACCCACTGTCAGCATATACAAACAACTCGACCTGATATATCTCAGGGCACTGTCAGTGTCTGTGTCTGTGTCTGAGTGTTAGTGTGCTAGTGTGTTAGTATGTTTTGTGCATGTGGTTGAGTGTTTGCTAGTATGCTTATTAGTTGCAGTCACTAGAGTGTGTAGCACCAGCAATTAGATGCATAACACACTACTCACAAGTTGCCTATTTGTATCGAATGGTTCCACTGATGAAGCGAAATCAACGGAGTAAAAGATACATTCATGTGGTTCATATGCAATATTCTTAGCACAATCACGCTATAACCGCAAGTCGGTCTCATTATTTGTGAGGTGTATGTACTTATTTGAGGTCAACGTCGTGGGCATATTCCACTAATTACAGCTACGATATATGAATATATATACTATATATGCCTGATAATTGTATGCGGTGACTCGGCGACCTGCGGCAATCAAACAACTTGCCATATACTGGAATTCCGTGTAAATCAATAATGTCATATTTATGTGGTTGTAGTCGTTGTTGTTGTTGTTGTTGTTGTTGTTGTTCTTGGCAGTGAAAACACCTTTCAAATTAGTTTCATTTGCGTAAGTTAGCTTGCCATACTGACTGCCATACAATCATATCTGTATCTGTATCTGTATCTGTGCGCTACTCAAATTATAAAGCAATTCAGTGTCGAGCAATTTGTTGTGATTGCCCAACTATCTCCCTCTCTTTCACTCTCTAGGAAATATTAAATACTTAGTTATTGAGCGAGTTTGAATGTCGACTTACTGCTTGGCCGAATAATTGTGTTTGCCTTAATGTCATTTACAATACAATTGAAACACTCAAGTTGACCAACTGACAAATACACAACACAGTTGCGGTTCTTAATTCTCGACACTCCATCTATCAGCGGCCTATGATTATCTATTTGTCACGTCCTGTGCGTCCTTGAGCTGATTTGATGGCTGTTTAAATTCTGAAGATTTTTGAAGTTGCTGGTTTCGAACTTTTTGGTGCGGCTGCAAGCAAAGCAATTATGGCTGGCCTTAATTTGCGCATAATATTCAAAAGGCAAACAGAAGTTGAACGAACGGGCAACCAGAATGCTTGCCTATTAAAAAGCGGAAATTAAAATCTTTACGGCTAATGATTAACCAATAAGAGCAACATGAAACGGAACTGGAAGAAGGCCAAGACGGCGAAAGGAACAAGCAAAGCCCAACAGAAGGGGCAACGGGGCTTGAGGCATGCGGCATGCGGCTGGCAGTCGCTTCAACGCCCAACTGTTGTGGCATATAATTACCAAAGTGACCCTCTGGCTTGGCCAACTCGCCAACTCCATCAGTACGGCAGTCGCTAACCGGAAGCTCAACAGCCGTTGCAATGGCGAGGCTTATTAGTCAAATTAGGCAGGCAGGCAGGCTGGCTGGCGGATTGAGGATAGCCCATTTGGACGTGGCCAATTGAAGCGTCAAGTGAGTGACGAACGGAACTCGGCCGCGGCGAGTCTGTAATGAAAATCGATTAAAAATGGCACAGACCTCTGCACATAATGGCAAATTAATTGTAAAGTGTGTGGCCATTTTGCTTTGGTCCTTGCCTTCGCAGTGCCGCCTTGCGCCATTTGAAGGATTCAAAGCGCCATAAAACAATAATTAATTGATTGAATGTTGTTTGCAAATGGCCAAATGCCGCCAGCAAACCCCACAACCCGCCAACCGCCACCCGCCACCCGCAACCAGCAAGCAGCAGCCGCGACTAAATCACACCCTGCCACATGCCCCCATTCAGCTAAGTGGCATAGAAAATGAGTTTGCTCAAGAAATGAATTTTCTCTGCTCTTCCCCAGAGAGTATGTTGATTTTCTAAGACAGTTTGTGGACTCGACGATTGAATACTTTATTTAATATATAGAATTATTATTAATTGTTACATTTTTGACACATGATCATTTTTTGTGATACGTTGGACATATTTAAAAATGTTTCAAAGAGTATTTTAGTATGTGTAAAATATTTGAAAGGCCGCAAATATAATATTTAAGCAGTAAATTACTTGAAAGTAAACGGAATAAGTTGATTACTTGTATATAAATTATGTATACGGTATCGAGAGACTATTAGTATTTTTCGGCAAAATGTAATTTAATTTTGACTGCTAAATACGGTGAATATTCTTGAGTAGTTTAAGCCTTGGGCGCTGCCCCGTCCTGGGGTCGGGTTAAGTCGTCGCAACTCTGCAATTACAAATCGGAATGTGAATTGAAATTCAAGCAGCAATTACCCGGATCGCAATGTGAGAAACAAAATGGGGCTGCTGAGCTGCTGCTGCTGCTGCCTCTGCCGGTGTCCTGCGAAGGACATTACGTGCCAGGGACGTTGACAGTCGGCTTTTGAGTGCTGGCCGCAATTAGGCGTCTAGGAATTCAATTATTTTAGCGCAATCGCTCGCTCTCCTGCTGAGGTTGCTCCGTGTTCCACTTTCAATGCTTAAATGATTGCATAATATGCTGTTGGCTCAACTCTTGACAGCTGCCTCAATCTCAGGCAACTGCTTCTTCAACTTTACTTACTCCGGCTCCGGCTCCGGCTCCTTCTTCTGCTCCTGCTGCTTTATCTACACTGATTTCGCGCTTAATTTGCTTAAGCTGCACTTCATTTCTAGCCACGCTGCACGCTGCACGCTGCACCCGCATCTGTCAATGTTTATCCAAACTGGCAGTTTTTCCTTTTTGCTGCCGCACCCTTAAAATGTTGTTAATTTGCAACGCAGCACATAAAACTGACAGCGGCGCAAGTGGCAGGAGGCAGGAGGCAGGTGGCAGCAATCGCGCTGCAGTCTGTGCGTCAATCAGACAGTTTGGACGTTCATCATTCAGAGTGCGGCAGCACTGTTGAAATTAACAATTACACGCCGCAATATGCAGCAACTGGCAGCTTACTGCCAAGGGCGCAGAGGGGCGGGTGCTTTTTAAAATAACTATGGCGCAGGGCATTACAGCGGAAACGGAAGTGCGCATTAACTGTGCACGCTTGCTGGTCTCTCGATGTGTGTGTATGAGTCAGAGTACGTGTGTGAGTGCGTATGTTGCTGTATGTGGCTGCAATTAGCAGCGCACATGTGTGCGTGTATATTTTAGTATTTTCCTACAGCTATGTGAGTAATTAAAACTGAGTGTGCGTTTAATAAGTTAAGCACCGAGGCACACAAGCACAGCACCGCACATCATAATACACACACACACACACACACATACACACAGGCAATAGGTGAGGCACCCTAACACATACAAACATCGACACACACACACACACACGCACTCCGTTGCAAGCATCCGCCGCTGCTGCGACATTGTTTTCCTGTTTTTCAGCACAACTTTTATTATATTCGCGCCACTATGCAATATTTAATGCGCTACAATAACTGAAATTTATATATGTATGGCATAACTGAAAAATGTATTTAGTCCAAGCTCAATTATTCTCTGCAATTGATTGTTTGCTTTAATGAAAAGCTTAAAAAAATCAATATACGTATGACAAAAGTTACACCAATAACAAATAAATTATTTTTTGGGAAAATCTAAAAATATGTATTTTCTAAAATATTATTGTATTATTTTAAATGTTAAATACATATTTAAATTTATAAACAAATTCACTATACTACATAAGATTACGATTCAATCTAACATAAGTTTTTTAATATTCAACAATAAAAATATTCAGACTTCAGCCTGTTGGAGAATATTGGTTGACAATATATAGAGAGATTACATATATAGAGTATTAAAATGAATCCAGCTCAACAAATTAAAACATAATCTCAATTTAAATCAAATATGACAAAACCAGGAGAGTTTTCAAAAAAATCTAGATTCTTTAAAATATTAATAATTTTGCAGGTCAACTATTTTTAATTGTATTTTGTAGTGCAGGTAGCACAATCGGGCAGTCATTGAAGCCACTTTGGCTCTGTACACCCTTCAATTAACTTGGCCACATGACGCAAGCATCTTATGACTGTGCACCACTTACACGTAAATGCCTGCAGACCCTACAAACTGCACAATGCAGCCAATTGGCCCATTCATTTGTGCCCAGCATAATGTGGCCACAATAAACTCACACACACACACACATACACACATACATGCATGGTCATATACATATACATCATATACATATACTAGTGCACGTGCTTAGTTACGTGGACTAGCATCAAGTGCCTGGCGGCATTTGGGTTGACCTTACTGTCAACATAGCGTATGCGCAACATCCGCTGAAATGTATGCAGCATTTTTATTATATGCATGCACAGCAGCAAGTGAATATGTGAAAGTGTGGGTCGAGCTACCTACCGAGGCGCCCACCTGTGCCACAAAAGCGAATTAAATTAGCCATTAAAATATAGTTGGTAGCATATTTATTTATTGCTGCATAGCCCGAGGCAATGGCCATGATGATGCCTGACTGTAAAAGTGCGCGAGTTTAATGCGATTTCTAATTAAAATGAAATTATGCGCATAAAATAAATGTACATTAATTTGGAATTTATTTTGCTTATTTATTCAGACCTTAACTCCCACCCCAGTTACCTGCCAGTGCAGTTGGCTCAATAACAAAATGGCTGCCGTATGCGCTAAATTGTTAATTGCATTGCAAATGCTGCTAGTTCCAGAAGCAGCTCGACATACACACACACACACACACACACACACATGCAATGCGATGCGACGCAATAAATTTGTACGAATTTGTAAAACAGCAGCAACGACAACAAAATTGCTGCCCTCTGTTTGGCTTTGTAATCAGGCAACGGTTCGCGTGCAACAGACAACAGTTTAGCATGTCAATAGAGCAGCAGCAGCAGCAGCAGCATCTGAAAAAACAACAACAACAACAATTTAGACATCAAAAAACTGTAATTGACATATTGTTGCAGTAGCAGCAATCCTCCATATATATCTGTATCTGTATCTGTGTCTGTGTCTGTATCTGTGACCATGCGTGTGGCATGCAATTTGCATCGGAGCTGATTGTCATGATTTCATTTAGCCTGTAAACAAGGCAAAACAAATGCCCATATACACTGTGAATTTATTTCGTATTGTTTAAATAACATTTTGCACTGTACTTATTTGCATTGATTGTCAAAATATTTACATTGAATCGCGCTTGTATAAATTAAATAAAAAAAAAAATTGTAATTAAGTGGGCTGTGCCTATGAATAAGCATTGGTAAATATTTTGATATGTGCCAGTTATGAACAGGCCAGTCGTAATAAAGCTGAAAATTATGGGATTATAGCAGTTATTATATGTATGCATTAAATTACATATATTAAACTTTTGTGGCAATTGTATTTTCAACAAATGTTTGCTTTTATATGAGAGTAATAGGAAAATTCATATAATTTTTGTATTGTGTTGCCCATTTATTTTATATTTGAAATTTTCATGAACTATTTAGTACATAACTATAAAAAACAAATAAAGATGAGTTAAAAACCTTCACGTTCGCTGCGATAAATTGCGCTGAGCAAAAAACTTGCCGTTTCAGCATTTTTGATATGTTTGCACATTTTTCGTGCTGACTTTTCAGCATGTACTCAAAGCCTCACACTCTGACAGTGACTATATACTATATTATATTTGAGTCTATATATATAGATTTATATATATATTTTCAGTTCGCGTATCAAAACTTTCAAGTGTATGGCGTAGTTGTGAGCAAAATTAATGCTGTCCTTGAATTTCTCATAAACTGCCAATTCAACGAAAAGTTTGTGACAACAACAAAAACAAACACACATTCACAGCCAAACAAACAACATACAGAAAGTTGTGCTAAAGTTCATTTGCCGGCAACTTATTTTTAAAAGCATCTTAATCAGCAGTAAATTCACAACTAATCAGTGACTCCATTGTCTAGCTGTGTCTTTGTTGCTGCCTACCCGCTCCCTTCCCTCATCAATTGAAGTGCCAGCTCACATATTTGTAACACGCGCATTAACGCTTTACTTGCTCAGTGACCAAGCCGGCAACTTATTGCAACATAATTACACGTTGCGAACGCTGCAGCGCAAAATAAATTCGTACAACGGGACGTATGAGTTATCTTGGCAACAGCAACAGAGATGCGCTCTCAGCAACGAGGTAGTAAGCCTGACGATGCGTCAAAATGTAATTACTTTCTATGGGATTAATATGTTTCAAAGAGATTATTTGAAATTGGATTTCAGTCAGTTATAAGTGCTGCCAAAAAACGGGAAAGATACAAGTTCGGTTTAATCTCAAGAGAAGTGACAAATGTAAAACAAATTAGAGTTGGAAATACTAAAAATAATAAATTAAAAATATTTTAAGCGGATTTTTTGCTGGTAGGAGTTGTCTAAACAATTTATTGCAATCCCATTTCTAGTCAAATAAAAGGTTTAACAATATTATATTATATAATATTTTAATAACAAAATTAAAAACTCAGTGGCATTGAAATTTTAGCGTATGCAGGATGAAGGAAGAATGTGTTTGTAGGAAAATACACATGACCCATTTAGTCGGGTAAATTTATGGGGAGTAACAATCAAAATTAAAATTCATGATTTATGTAAAAGCAACTCAAAAACTTGGCTAACTAATAAACTCTTATAGTAATCTTTCAAATATGCTGGATTCTCTTTCTCATTTACACTTGCTCATCTCTAGCTGCAGGTCTTATTATTTTTCGTGATTTCGAGTGTTTTTGCTGTCTGCATTGGCGCATTGAACTCTGTTTTAATTATGCTCGAAGACAGCACTCGGTGGGGTGGGCACATTGAACATGGACATTGTTTGCGCTCTGCTTGGTTTGCCTTGGCTTGGCCTGTTCCTTGGCTTAATAAATTGCAATTGTTAGCGAGCTAACTTTGCACCCACGCCCACTTTTGTTTGTTCCCCTTGCTGCGGCTAGAGATTTTGTAATTGGTTTTAGCGTTGCCCACTGCATTTGACAAACAAAAAAAAACAGAAGAAAAAGAACAGAAAAAAAATGCAAGAAAGTTTAGCATAATGCGCAGCGAAGAGGAGCAAACAAAGTTTTCCTAACATTCAGTCGCAGAATAGATTTTCTGTATGTGCGGTTAACGAAGCAAATAGACAAATATATACCCCGAGAAAATTGTAATTTTTTTACAGAAAGCAAACAAAACAGAAATATTGGTCGAAAGTTTCATAAACGTAATTGTTGTCGACGCGCCCAGATAGTCCGAGAGCGCTCTTAAAGTTCTCGTAAACTCAATTTGAGTTGAGTTTTCAATTTCCACTGGTAAAACTGGCCAAACTGGACAAAACTGGCCAAACTGGCAGCAAACGCAAACTTAATTAAAAGCCAAAAAAAAAAGCAAGACAACTGTTTAAATATTACAGTGCACTGTCAAAACAATGCACAACTCCACCCGGATCCATGGCCTGCCGGACGGAACAGACTGGCCAAAACAAAAGCCTGGCTGGGGCGAAAGCCAAATTGTTAAAATTATAGCATATAACGACGATACACATGCATTTCGCATGTCACTGATATGCAACAGACAGACAGACAGACAGACATACAGACAGACAGACAGACTATTAAACAAATATACACAGATAGTAAGTCGGTGAAGCGGGGGCGGGTGCGGGCGCTTGCGGGTATGGCAAGGGCAACATCTTTTTCATTTAACTGGCAATAATAGTTTGGTTGTTATACCGTGTAATACAGAAGTGGTCAGAAACACAGGCCAGTAGAGACATTTTGGATACCTTAAAATAAATATTCATTGTCAACATTTTATGTTGAGTTTTTAATATATATTCTCAATTTTAATGAAATATTCGTAATACATACAAAACACATTGATTTATTTAATCCTAGGCTTGAGTCTATAGTATTTTATTTGAGCAAAAGAATATAAAAATGTTATGTAAATTCTTATATAAATGTCATATTCAAATCTATTCACGAGGGTATATTTCAGTTGAGTAATCTCGCTTTGAGAATTGTTGGGTTATTTTCGCTTTTTTTAGCCGCAAGTGGAAAAACGCTGACTTCGCTGACCCAACTCAAACAAAAGCGAGCAATAAATATAACAAATAATATGCGAGCGGTTTTTGCAGCTCTCCTTGCGCATGAAATTGTTTAAATAATTTATAAAAGCTGCAACATGAAATCAGACATCTGCTGCTGCTGCTGCTGCTTTTGTTACTGTGGCAACCCTGGCAGGCAAAACAACGCATTCAAAAAGCATAAAATGCAAGTCATTGTTATGACTCAAGTCCGGGGTCAAGTGTTGTTTGTGTGTATTATGGTCAGCACGTACTACACTGACTGAATGAGTAACTTTAACTTTAACTGTAACTGTAACTGTACAAGTAGAACACTAACTGTACTGCCAGTGGCCAGTCATACTTCATAACTTGTACACCCCCTTTTCTATGACTCTCTAGTGCGAGCAAATTTTAATTATTAGCATACGTTCAGGCGCAATGGCAGCGACGCCGTCTGAATTTTACGAGCTTTGTGAGTTCGGTTTCACATTGCGTATGCGTAACGCGTGCGTTTGTGTCTCTAATTGAATAAATATCAAGCATACGCAATAAGAACTTTCGGACAGCTACCGGACGCACATAAGCAGCAGCTGTTGCAGCTTTCAGTTGATGGGCCTTGAAATAAGTGTAAATATTTCAAAGTTATAAATCATCATTAAGTTTAGCCAGCTACCTAATAACTTATTTAACTACATGTCGAACTGCTTTAACTTCGCCTCAAGCATTGACTTTATTCCTAAGTATTCCTAAGCGAGGATAGCGCATGCTGACGCTTGTCTATAAGAAAAGTTTGGTGTTTAATTAGATAGCTGGTTGGCAGTTGCTCAAGTACGTCATTCAGAGTTGGCAACAATGCTCTTAATTTTCCATGGCAAACTACAAAGTAAGCTTGTTAATTAAATACGCATTACCGCGCCTCTAATTGCCAGCGATGTGCTGCTTAGTAATACCAGTAACAACAACACACAACAGCAACAGCAATACACAACAGCAACAGCAAACAAAAACAGCGTTAACAACTAATTGTTAAAGTCGACTGGAAAAGTTTTTGAAGGGGGGCGCTTGTTGCACTCAATAAAATATGGCGCAAAATAAGTAAACATTAAAATTAAATTATCAGCTGACATTTTGACCTCCGACTAAGTAACTAACTGACTGGTAAGCTGACTAATAGCTAGACAGAAAATATCTAAAGTTAATTGCAATGGATCAATAGTTAATGACAAATGTCGTCGAGGTTACTCACATTTAATGAGTGTACTTTTTTTTCGAGGACTGTGAAGAAGGCGTGTGGCAGGCACTGTAGCTGGTGCTGGCATGCCACAAGCTAATTCAGCGGCACAAATCATCAATCACTGCGGCAGCAATGCTTAACTTGGCCAACTGCTCATAGAATACACCAGGGCTGCGCACAAAAAAGTTTAATGGCTTACAAAATCAACTTGGTCGTCCGTTGACGTTGCATTGTTTGTTGTTGCAATCGCCATTGTTGCATTTGTTTGCTAGCTGAAAAAGGGCGACAGCGTCTGGTTAAAATATGCGCATGCCGCAGGTAAATGTTGGTAATTTGTGACCTCAAATGGCGTTTTTTTCGCTGCTGCAATGCTAAATTTTAGCTGTATTTTTTAGCTTGATGTCGCCCATTTAACGCTCGGCGACATTTCTTCTGTTCTATGTCGCAGAATTTATGTTCAAATCGTGTGGCAATATGCAGTTGCATGTCTAATGACGCAAGCGGGTACACAATTTAGCACAGGAACACGAAAATAAAGATAAGTTGTGTGATGTGATTAAAAGTGGACATTAGTTAGCAAGGGGTTAACAAATGAAAAACTGTTAGGGGCTTGATAAAATGGTTGTTGTTTTAAAGTGCCGAAATCGTTTAAAAGATACAACTTATAACTATTTGTATAATGAGTATTAAACTTCGCAGCAGACAAACTGGACGCTGTGTCAAAATCCCTGAAGAAATATATCGGATTAATTATAAATAATAAGAAATAACAAAATTATGTTTCTTACATAAATAAAAATCTGGACCTCGAGCCGACTAAAATCAACTTTAAGATAAATACAAAGGTCACAAAAATCACAACAACTAAATATATATATTTTATATATATAGAGCATCTTTGAGAGACAACAGAATAAAAAGCAATATTAGACGAGTTTTCATTAATAAATTTAAAAAATGTTTGCAGCCAGATAATTGCAGCGCTATAGTTGAATTTAGCTATGATAATAATAATATTCTATTAAACATCAGTCTTAATGTTAACCATTTAATAATAGCATGCATTTTCTATGCTTGCAGCCCTTGACTTGAGGTCATTTAAGTCAAGTTTATCAACTTTATTTATGCACTTCTCAGCTCTTAAACTTTAACGCTTAAATCATATCTGCGCTTATTGTTTTACCTGATATGGTTTTTGTTGCTGCTGCTGTTGCTGCTCTTTGTTTGGCTCACTATTTTGGCTTGAAGCTGCCCAGCGCAGAGTTGCGCTCTTATTTACCCCTTTGGCGCACACGGTTTGGCTTATTCAAGTGTGGCTTTTTCATGTGCACACTGCGGAGTCACTTTGACCTGCATGTTATTCATGGCTAAACACACACACACACACAAACACACACAGTAGCTTGCCTTGCCACAGCACACCACAGTGAACCCAATCCCAACAGCCAAACCAACAATTTTCTAAACTTGCGCGCGCTGCGCACATAGCAAAAAGGAAGGCGTTGGCCTGGACGAGGACGAGGACGAGGACGAGGACTTGGACGTGGATGTGTGGATGTGTGCGACCGCTGCGCTCTAAGCTGTGCTAAACATTCCCTAAATATATTTTGCAACAGCTCAGCCACACACACACACACACATGCGAGATAAGCGGCGCACATAGCACTGCCGGGACGGCAAGGACACGCAGCGATGCGAAGGGAGCCTCGCGCTGCAATGAAACTTTTTGCACCTGAATATTTTTCCAAAACTATTCACAGTTGATTTTTCACCTGATGCTTTTCATGGAGCAGCCGCCTGTCTGTGTGTGTGTGTGTGTGTGGTGCCTATGCAACTGTGTGTGTGTGTGCGTGTGTATAAGTGCTTAAAATATTTGTCTGCCTGGCTGCCTGGCTGCCTGGCTGCCTGTGAGGCTGTGGCATGCCTGGCAGCCCCATCCAAATGTTTGGCTTCCCAACGAACGGCTCGCTTTATAGGACTCAAGTTAAATGCAGTGCTGCTGCCGCTGCCGCTTCCTCTGCCTTTGCCTTTGCCTTTGCCTCTGTCTCTGCCTCTGCCTGGACGGGACCATGTGAAGTGGTCCATTGCCACAACAGGAGCCTCAATTGCATTAGGCGCCGCAAATTTTAGGCGTTCCTTTTAGCTGTTCTGTGTTGCTTGTCAAGTAGAAAATTGAAAGTAAGGATCGGCAACTGCAACGGATATTTTCACTATGAAATTATGAATTGCTACAAAATCAAAGATTTAAAAGTCACAAAAATGTATTAAATTAATTTAATAATAAAAAAAACAGTGCTGTTGCATTTTATTATTTTCTATACCAAATGCTTGTAGCAATGCAGAATTGAAAGCTTGCAATCTCTGAATACTTATATAAATTATTTAAACATTTAACATTTATAAAATAAAATTAATTATAACTTTAGACGCGAGATAATTGCAAATATAAATTATTTTCATTTACTGAACTTAGTGTTTGCATACCATTTGGCATACGGAAATTAATTCAGCTTCCAGAGCTGTCTGATTGGTAAAACGTATTATATAATAATGGCTAACAAACAGCAGGAATATTACCCACACTGATTGGCTCTTTATTCATCAAAACAATTCTTAATAGTCTATCTGCAAATAATAAATGTAATCCGTAAATACAGTTTGTTACAGTTTGTTCACTCAAATAATTTTGAATTATTTATTTCTTATAACTATATATATACCAGACCAAGTAACATCGAATTATTGTAATATTTCACTCACCCCAACATTAGAGATACAAAATTTAATTGTAATCGCCTGAAAGATATCTTGAACTTATAATATGACTGTAATTAAACAGATGTCAATATTTAATTCTGAGTTAATAGTTTAATAAATCAAAAAGTTCGAAAAATAAAAATCTTAAACACTTATGATTTTGGGCCCGTTTTGAAACATGAAACGCTCCTGTCTCTACGAACAGATGTGAGAATACATTCTACATTCCTGCATTCATGGTGCATGTGTGCAGCCTTATCTATATGTATTTTATTATATAAGCTGCGGTATTAAACTCGCCCAACTCATCCCTCCTCCTTCTCTTTCTCTCTTTTCCTCTTGCAGCTATGGTCTCCTGGGCGCCTCTGGCTGCGGCAAGACAACGCTGCTCAGCTGCATCGTTGGACGACGGCGTCTCAATTCGGGCGAAATTTGGGTGCTGGGCGGGCGGCCGGGCTCGCCGGGTTCCGGTGTGCCCGGTCCGCGAATTGGCTACATGCCACAGGTGAGTTGAACGTCAGCTGCTTGAATATTTCATGCGCTTTTTATTGCCCTGCCACAGTTGGGTTCGTTTGCTCGTAACTAAATTAAATAAATGCAATAAAACGTTAAAGGCCAGCAAACGATAAAAAAAAGAAAAGCTCAAAAAAAATACACAAAATAATAAAAGTTTTAAATGCTGCAGAGTACAAAACTTTTAATTTCGACAAAGCGCAATAATATTTTGAGTCCCTTAGGCCCATAAAGATGCATTCAGCAACGATATTTGCATTCTCTATCGCTCTCTCTCTCTATCTCTATCTCTATCTCTATATGCTATATCCTATAACTTAATTCCCTTTTTGCAGGAGATTGCTCTTTATGGGGAGTTCACAATGCGCGAGACTTTAATGTACTTTGGACTTATTGCGGCGATACCCAAGAGCGACATCGAGGATCGCACTGAATTTCTGCTCAAATTGCTCAATTTGCCAAATGGCTCGAAATTTGTCAAAAATTTGAGCGGAGGACAGCAGCGACGCGTGAGTTTGGCCGTTGCTCTGCTCCATGAACCGGAGCTGCTCATATTGGATGAGCCCACAGTGGGCGTGGATCCGGTGCTGCGACAGAGGTGCGTATAAATATCCAATAATGCTACGAGGTAGTCAACATTGCTCTGTGTTGAAGCGAATTTCATGAAACAGTGCCGCCATCACGATATTTTAGTAGTGGTTAAAAGGGGTTGAAAAAACTACAAATTATGTCAGAAAAATATGATTAATGCTATTTGCTTGAATTATTTCAAATTTCGAAAATAATATTCCATACATCAGATCGTTTTGATGTCCTTGTGAGAAACACTTACTGGACCACAGCCAAAAGCAAGAGCACCAAATATTAAAAGTTCCAACATTCCATTTTAATTAAAAATAGAAACAGACAGCGCAAAGTTATACATGCGGAAAATGCAGATGCGTTAAAGTTTTTATTTTTCTTTTTCACCCGACAATTAGCGAGAATTTATGCATTCATGCAAGAAATGTTTTAGATGGAGAAGTTTTGAGGTCAGCTGAGATAAACGAACTATTAAATATGACAGTACAATAATATTGCAAGTGAATAACTGAACCTTGATTAGTTCATTTCAAAGTCAAAACAATACATCTTTGACAAATTTTCAGATAGTTTCGATTGATTATTAAAATATGTTTCAAAGAAAGTAAGCCGTTGCTACTTGGGATAACTAAACTTAAAGAGCCAGATTTTGAGATCTTGATTTGGCGGTGCATTAAATAGATATGGTATCATTAAGCCTTTGAAATTGATGAGCACTGATTAACTCTTTATCACTTTTGCAGCATTTGGGATCATTTGGTGGAAATCACACAAAATGGTCACACAACTGTGATAATCACCACGCATTACATCGACGAGTGTGCCCAGGCGCATGTGGTAAGTTCACATACAACACACATAGTTAAGTGTGGTGATGGGGGTGAAGAGAGGTGGCTGGCAGGCAAGTGTCAATGGCTTTTTGGCACCCACGCATTGTTTGCTCGCTTGATTTATAGTCGGTGCTTGCACGTCTATTTGTAATATGCGGCGTATGAGCAATATTATGCGCTTCAGCTGGCGCCGGCTGGCAAAGGTGAAAGCTCAGCTGTGCCAAGGGAGAGTCAACCATAAGTCTCTGCTCTGCGATGGCGCTTATCAGCTCAAGCTCAAACTCAAACTCAAGCTCAAGTGTGCGCTGTCAACACGCGGCGCTAAGTGCTTCCTTCTGCTGGGGCATGTTTTGGATTGGCGGCTGTGTGTGTGTGTGTGTGTGGGTGTGGGCCCGGTCGCTTGGCAAATTTGTATCCTGCGCTAGCTGCAACAAATCTGTGTCCCCTTCGAAAAAGTACAATATCACTGGGTCGCTGTTGACCCATGGCCATCGCACGATTTACGAGGCATTTCCAAGCGAGACACATTGCAAAATTTACTTCAGATTTATTTATGTTGCCAATGCGACGGACAATAATCAGCCAGCCAGAGCGATAGAGATGGACAGTATGCAGTGTGGAGTGTGGAGTGTGGAGTGTCATTTGCCACACCCTGCCGATGCGTGTGGCAGACAATGAACTGAGCGAGCGACTGACACTGCCAGCAAAAATATGAAAAACAAAGAAGAAAAAGAAGGCAAGCATGTGAAAGTACTCACGTCGAGAATGGTTGACTAGGAGATACCTTGTAACACCAGCTCTAACATACATTCGTGGTGACTTGCATGTATTTATGTATTATACACAAGCAACCACACAAATGATTTCTGCTTTGAGCCCCAAACTGCGGAAAATGTATTTTAAAATGACTTAAATGTTTTTTGTCTGATCTTCAATTATTTGGTAGTTACAGTTTGGTAGTTGGTACAGTTTCGCTCGATAATTATATATGTTAAAGGACATGTTTTTCTTTTGCCAGTTTTATTGGGTACACAGTAAAAATAAAGGCAAAAAAGATTCTTGGAATATACAGAAATAAAGCGTGACAAAACGCACAAAGCAATCTCCCGTCACAATGGGCACTTAGATAGACAGATATATAGATAGACCAACAGATACGAATGCGACACGCACCGGAGATGCACACACACACACACAAGGAGAGAGAGAGAGAAAGAGAGAGACACACGCACGCACATATAAAGCAAACAAATCCTCACGCATACACACACAGAGACACGCAGTTATGCTGGTCAGGTCCGAATGGAAGCTGAGCTAAAGTCGAGTCTGCAACATATATCAGTGGCAAGACCCAAAGATTGATGCATAAGAAAAGACCTTAAAGAGTTAGTAGTTGGGAAAACAAGCTCTATGCCTATGCATATGAAATCAAATGATTGATGGCCAAGCGATTTATAATATTGCAAAACATGGATTTATTTAGGCTCTCATCAACCTTAAATGCGGTGAGGATGCCTGAAAACGGAGCAGTCGGGGCTTGATTTGATTTTTGTTCCCATTTTGATTAGATACTCGGTTTGTTCAAGGCTGCTGGGTTTACAGTGGTTTAGGTTGCAAACAAAAAGTACAAATGGAAAATAAAATACAAAATATCAAAAAAATAATGTACCAATTCTTAAAGATTAATTTATTATTGAACATGCTAAAAAAACTTAAAGAACAAAATCAATGTAGGGCATTAAATATTACATAATCTTATGATCTAATAAATAAAATAAATCTTTAAGCTGACTTTCTAAAACCTGTTTTGTTTTCTGTGCAGAGTTTAATGCAAAAGATGTGCTTACAAATATAAGGGCTTAAATGTAATATTTGTTTTCCTCGCACATTTACTAAATTTTAGTAATTGACTTACAAAATCGATCCTTAATTTTCAATATGTTATATATTTTTCAAGAATTAGCATAAGAGGATGTTAAGAAATTGAATTTAAATCAATTTGCAGCAAAGGCATATTAAATTATGTAAAGCGGCTTACTTAGTAATGTGCATATATGTATATATCTTGAGCTTGTTAGCCAACTGCTTAACGGTACTTGGCACACACACGCGACAATCGTCCCTCACGGTATGGCAGCTAGCAACAGCTGTTAGACGTTTGTTGTCCCAACGACGACACCCACGCTGCGTGTCATTGCGGTAAAGAGTTATGGCCAATAAACCAAATCATTGTGCGATTTTGGTTGCCACAAAACGTGATGGCAACCTGAAGCCACACACAGTCCATAAAACAAGTGGGCCTAGGGTTTAGAGTGCGGTTAATCAAACCGCAACGTGCCTTCCATTGAAATGTGTCTTTAATGTCAATTGTTCTGCAAAATTTAGGATCTTCAAAAAAAAAAGGGCAGCGAAAAGAAGAAGGCTATGCTAGCAAGAAACTTTGACCAGACTTATGTCTGTCTGGCAACTTTGGTGACAGTGTTTAATTGCTCATATTGAACACGTGTTGTCTCTTCCCCTCACAAGAAGAAGAAGAACAACAACAACAGAAACATAGACAACAATAACAGAGAGTCGGTTTAGATTGTGCAGGCTTGAGTTGACTACTCGTATTATGGCCGGCAGCAAATTGCTTTTTCAGCTTTGTCACTTTTTCGTGCCACGTTTTTGTTTTGCCGCAGGTTGCGCAATGCTCAACGCTGGAGACTAGCTCGCAGGAGTCGAAGAGTCCTGCAGTAGCATATATTTTTCGCCAATTCTGCACGTCACTCGGACTTCAGTTGTCGTGCGACTTACTTGTCCAACGGCCCAGTGGAACTTGGTCAGTTGTCTTCTTTTTTTTCTGTCTCCTTTTATTTTGGGGTTTTTTTTGTTGTCTTTTTGGTGTCCTTTTATTGTTGACTCAACTGAATTGCGTGCTGGCAGCATAAGAGCGCATGCATACACACTGAAACATTTGTTCAAGTGTTTGTATAGCTCTCACACACACACACACACACTTACATACACACCTCTATTTAACTAGTCGCTCGTGTTGATTGAGTAAGACATTTTCATTGACACCTACCGAAGTACAGACACTTGTTCTGGTTCGGCCCGTTCCTTGGCGTTTTCAACTTGAGCTTCAGTAGCCAAGAAGGCATTAAAAATTTATTATTATTGCATGTCGTGCGCTTTATAAGCTGCAAAGGCATGGCGTTATCAAATTTATATGCCCCACTAAACTGGTGAAAAATAATGAACTTCGATTTGCTGTAAAACTTTAAGTGTGCTAGGAATCCAAAGCAAAGTTATAAAACATTGCTATCAAATAAGAGCAATAACAGTTTTTTGCAAAAGTTTTATGTGGCTGTCAAAAATTGCTAAACTACTTGAAATAACTGGACAATTATAATAAAATCGGACGGTGAATTGAAAAAGATTGAGGACCAAGCGATCATTCGATAACATAAGTCATTTTTGAGTAGAATAAATATCATTAACAAAATGAAGGTAGTGGGATACATGCCTACATGGTATTAAGATACCAAAGTCATTAATTGTAGTATTGACACAAAATGAAAATGACCAACGCTACGTATACGTTATATGAAATATTATTATTATTTTTATGAAGCATATTTTTGATTGCTCATTTTACTTGCTCAACAGCCGCTTAATGTATAATACTACGGCCACTGCAAAGTCTCATTAAATTGTCAATCAATGTGACCGCAATACTCAAACAAACTCACACAGACCCAAACAATCACACACACACACACACACACACATATATGCAGACATAGTTCGCCAGGCATCGGTTTATTTGTAATTCCTCAACATCAGCAATTATTCAACTGTCCATTTGCATTTTCGGCCGTGACTTCAAAATACAATTTCGTGTATTTTTAACGTTTTTTATTTGGCTTTTTTCGCTATTAAAAGGCAACATGCGGAAAATTACGCGACAAAAAGGAAATGCAACACAGAAGAGATAGCATAAACTATTAAGAGGACACTAGGCAACAAAAAAAGATTAAAGCAAAAAACCCAGAACCAGAAACAGAAACAGAAACTGAAGCAGCAACTGAAACAGCTCAGAGTGTCGCTGTTATTGCGAGGGGGTGCCGAGAGTGCATTAAGTGGGGGGAGCGGAGACATAAAGTAGTCGCAACAATATATCCATCAAATAATGTTACGCTCCCTGATTTCATTTATTAGAGCAGAAAGTGCCGCATATACAACTGAGTAATGCCAAAGGACCTGCCACTCCTCCACTCCGCCTTCCCTTCTCCCATTAACTACGTGGCAATGCGGCGTATACGCGATTTTGTGCGGTTCCCTCTTTTTGTGTCAGCCAACAATTTCCCATGAGCCAAGCCAACGTTGACATTAAATTTAGGGAGCAATGTCTGTCAAAAAAAGAGAAGAAAACACAAAAAAAAGAGGGCAGTAAAAACTGAAACGCTACACTGCGACAGACAACCAGTGTTGCCACCCAGCTACAGTTTGAGTTGCAGGCAGTCTGAACTATGTTGGGTGCCAGTTTGGGTCTGGCTAATAATGACACAAATTGCAGGCGTTGATGCTCTGTCATAACGTGGTGCCAGCCTTTGATGTGGGTCGCTTTGCTTATCAGTGTGGGTGAACGTATCCCATATCAAACACTCCTGGTAGCTGGCAAAAACTAATGGATATAGCGGTGTATAATGTACACATTGAACGTGCGAAAGAGAAAGACAGACAGACAGACAGAGAGAGAGGAAGGATTTGAGCAAGACTGGTTAAAAAACGAATAAGTCATACAACCTCATTTTCCCGGCTTAGACATAGAGTTTAGCAAAATTCCGTCGAATTAACCACTTACGTCCTAAGATGCAAATAATGTGTAAGTTGATCACCATAGCTAATCGCCAATCAGTAAGCACTCTTTTATATATATAGATAATGTAAAATAAAATAAAAAATAAATTAGCTTGATTCAGATATATTCAAAATGTATACAAATCATGTAAAAAATCGAATATTGTTGCAAATAAATGAAAGGTTTGTTGTGGGTAGGATTGTTTAAAGTATTAAATTCCGTTAAGATGTTCTTAAACGCTATAAACTAAAAATAAATTTAGCATGCACTAACTGTTTGAAGCTCATTTTATTTATATGCAAATATAACCAACCCTTTCCTGCTGCCTGAAAGTGCAAACAGCGCTTTAGGAGCCGCCCATCCGCCCATCCGCCTCCTCGTATATCAATTTTCAATTTCCTGTTCCATGCGTGCAAAAAAAATATCATAAAAAAAATACTGTATATACTTTGCCGAAGATTTAATACACTTGCAGACAATATTACTACTATAGATGTATGTAAATAATCTCATCCCAAAACAGTCTAAGTAGTAGTCATATAATTATTATTGCTATATACATATATAGTCAAAAACTATCAACCTTGGGGTCATTTTAAGAAACGTATTCGCCTGAATTGATCAAAATAGATCAACCCTATGAATAGCCTGGTTCCGGAATTTAAATCATCCATGCATATTTCTTGTTAGGATCGTACATTCCTGTATCATAAGTTACACACATAAAAGAAAAAGACCAATCATACCCTCTGTAAGGGAATATATTTACGAATATATGAAGCGAATTATTGATGGCATGTGAAATTCTAGGTAATATTAAATGCTGATCACATCACTGGCCATAAGAGTGCAATTGGCCAGCCAGGCCAGGCATCAGGAAGTTTAAGCTAGTTCTGCATTGGCATTCAATTAGGAAGTTAATTGGCCGCTCCATAGACCCCTAGACCCATAGACGTATTACCGAATACAACAGCCAATGGACAAGCCGGGGCAAACAACCGATTTCCGGCAGACTGTAGACAGAATCAAATCAAGCAGCAAAACTTTTGTAACTAGCTAATGTGTGTGAGTGTGTGTGTGCGCGTGAATGTGTGGGTGTGTAAATTTGTGTGTGTAGCATATTTAGCATAGGATTTCCATGTGCAGCCGATGGACTAACTCATGTGCATGCCTAATGAAGCCATCCACAGCGCTGGAATTGATGGCTATGAAGATGTTAGCCAAGTTTTTGTAAAGGCGGCAAAGTTTGCCAGTCAGTGTCAGAGTCAGAGTCAGAGTGTGTCACGGCAGTCAGTCAGTCAGTTAGTCAGTGAGTCAAGAGTGAGAAGAGCAATGTCCTGGAGTTGCCTAATATGTTGCTCTGTATGCCTGGTCATGTGCGGCACAGAAATCAATTAACTTAATTTCCGCACGTTGTGACAAAGCAGCGGGTGGGGGGGGGGGTGGGTGCGTAGCAGCAGCAGGGGGGACATGGCCCGTGGCCCGTGTAGGACAGTCAATAAAACTTTTCAACGACAACAACAGGATGTGCATAATTCTGTCATTGTGCAAAGACGACGAAACTTTCGACCCGAACAAGCTAGGAATTGACAATGCGCAACAGAGTCTGAAAGGGCAACTAGAAATGTAAGGGAGCGGTGTAGGGGTGTAGGGGTGGAGGGAGGGCGCACAAGTACACGAACAAGTCGCTGTCAAAGTCAAAAGTTTAATTGACTTGGCGACACTTTTGCCTCCTCAAATCCAAATCAATTTAGCTGACAAACTGTTCGTTGTCCACTCTCACAGATTGGTCTGCTCCGCGGCGGCAAAATGTTGGCCGAGGAGTCGCCCAATTATCTGCGGCAACAGTACAATGCTGACTCGCTGGAGGCTGTCTTCCTCAAGCTCTCGGTGATGCAGAATATGGGCAAGCGACGACGCTCCTCGATTGCCCAGGAGATTGTGGAGCAGGTCACAGTGCCGGCCATATCGAATCCAGCGCTGGACATGTCCGATGAGCAGCACGCCGCCGAGATCTCTGGTGAATTCGGTGATAATATATCGATGTCCTCGGCTGTGCGTGATCCCATAACCAGCACAGCGCCCGCCGCACCACCGCTGCCGCCGGTGCAGGAGATGCCCACATCCTTCTGGTATAATCTGCATGTGATGCAATCGCATCATTTGCATGCGCTGATTTGGAAAAACTTTCTCTGGATGATGCGCAACGTGGGGTGAGTAACAGACTGTCTGAAATAGCAAAACAACTGTCTAACTAACTGTGGTCTCTCCCTCCAGGATAATGCTGTTCATAGTGGGTCTGCCGGTGGTGCAAATTTTGCTCTTCTGCTATGCGATTGGCCATGATCCCACTGGCCTCAAATTGGCCGTGGCGAATCACGAGATGACCGAGGAAATGATTATGCAACAATTCTGTCCCGTGCACACCGGATGCAATCAGACCATGCTCAGTTGCCGTTATCTCGATATGCTTGTGAAGAACAAGAGCATGGTTGTGGTGAGTACATGCAATGCAAATTACCTTTTGTCGACCTCGGCTACAAGGGACGGGGGTGGCGATAGTGGCGGGAGTGGTGGGTAGGGGGTTTAAATTGTGCAACAAGAGTCGACTACAGGCTATGGCTACATAATAACCACTCATGTTGCTACTGCCACCACTATTGTTGCTGCTGCTGTTGTTGCTGCTGTTGTTGCTGTTGTTGGTTATTGAAGTACGTTGAGACGACGGTTCGACCCTGCCGGCCATTCGTGTAATTTATTTCAATTTGTGTGGACAGCAAAGCTGGTCAGCCACCGTGTGCATGCTCTTCAATCTACTGCACACAACGCCTTGTAGATGTCGAATCCCCGGTCCGCCCCGCTCCCTTGCAACACTCCTAAATCAACTGACTGAATCCAGCCTGCCCCCTTTGGAGTTGGCACCGTCTTGGCTGCTGTTGCCTTCGGTGTTGGCGCACACAAATTACAGCTGCTTATCTTTGGCAACAAGCAACAACAGTGTGGCACTTGGGCAGTCAGACAGTCGGGCAGCTGGGCAGTCGGGCAGCTGGGCAGCTGGTCAGTTTGCTGGCCAGTCGAGATCATCAATAAATTTACTTGCTGTGGGGCAAAAATAGTAGACGAAAGCAGGCGGCAGTGCAGTGGATTTGCCTTGCCCCCCATTGTGGCAATTTATTGCAAATTACGCTTCAAAAACAATGCCTCTTCTTGGCTAATTTGGTGCTATCGGATCCATCAAGGCATCCAAGCCACAAATTTGTAATCCACAGAGCACAGTTTTTTTTAGTTTTTATTATTGTTATGCAATAATCAGATAATTTTCAATTAATTTTTAATTAAAGTAAAATTTCTAAACAAATCATATAATTGTTGTAATAATTGAATTGAAAATTTAAATTACCTTTTTGAAATTTTACACAACAATCGATAATTTGAGTGTTGTCCGCTGTACTCATTTCCATTAATTTTATGAATATATTCGATATCTCAATATTGTTTCTAATAGACGACTTATAGCAGCTATGCCACTTTAAATGATCCTTAATTGGCAGCTGGAAAAATCATTGAAATCCAAAAAAATAAAATCATCAAAAGATAACTTTGACCGTAATACCACGGAAAAAGCTTAAGGGACGACCTGTTTTAGCAGTTGCCACAAATGTTGCTTCTTTCAAAAACAATACAATAATAATAACAATAACACTAAAGCTACCAAACAACAACAACAACAATCCACACGCCTGAACTGCCAATTTGCAAAGAACGCCCCGAGGCCGTAACTTTTGCTTAGGCACGAATATTGAAAAGCTCGGTCAACCGCCGCAGCTTCCTTATCACTCTTAATTTGTGTAAATTTAAACTAAGATAAAAAAAAAACCGAAATAAAAGAGAATAACGCAAAGTAACGCAAAATACACGGCTTGCGTATCTTTGCAAAGCATCTGCGCTGTTCCTTTTTATTTTATTTATTTTTGTTTCTTTTTGGATTTTTGTCTCCCACACCTTGTTTTGTGGCAGACCAAAGTTAATTTTGCCCAATGAACAGCATATCAAGCAGCCATCAGCAAAAGCAAAAGCAACAACAACAACAACAACGACAGCAACAATAATCGAAATGTCCTAAAGGCAACTTTGCCATTTGCTGAAATTTGAATTTTTGGCTGTTTTGGCCAATGGCCATTGCCAGTTACCAGTTGCCAGTTGCCCGTTGGTCGTTTGAACCGCTTTGCGTATTGACAGCATTTCAATAGTTGCCCCGCATTCTGGCAGCTGCCAAAAACAACAACAGCAAGCAGCGTCTACAGATCCTATGCGCTTTTGTTACGCTGACTCTAATGAAAAAGCAGAAAGAAAATATAATTTCATTTTGTTTTGTATATTTTTAGTCTATATGGTTTGTGGTTAGACGAGATCAAAGGCATTTTCTTTTTTTACCCCCATATCTAAGTGCTATAAAAATTGGTCTTTATTTTTGGCGACCCTTTTAGCCACAGCCACGAGCAACATTTTGCCTAGCCAAAGCAAAAGGCAAGCCTTTGCCTTTGCCATCCTTTTGGCATCCTTTTGCCCCTTGGGCACTTTTGGTTTATAATTTATGCCCAAAATTGCACAACGTATTGTGGGCGGTTCTCAATGCTTGTTGTTGTGGCCTTTAATTAAAAGTTCATTAGGCGTGACAACGCTGCTCATTAGGCGACTTTAGCTGCTTGGTAAGGGACGATGCGGGGTCTGAGGTGGGGTGGGGTAGGGTGGGGTTAAGTGCAGTGCGTTTATTGTTGCACTTGATTTGCGACAAGCTTTAACTTTAGGTAGTATATAACTTCTTCCTTTTTTTGCGCAAAAAACTTGCGGTTAGAAGTGGAAACAAAAATTGCGCTGCTACTCGCAAAAGTTTTACCTGCTGCTGAGTCCAGCTCATTTGCGTAGAGCAACAACTTACTCAGTCTGTGTAGTTTTCCCCATCTCCCTCATCTTATTTATCGTCCAAGTTGACTTCATTTGCGCATAGTTTGTGGCTCAAGTTTGTCATAAACAATGCTGAACTTAATGTTCATCAAAAGCATAAAAGTTGCCAAGGTTGCTGAATTGATTGCCTCTTGTTTCGGCAGCTCTAAGAGCCATGTGATTGAAATGGCTATGCATAACTTAAATTGCAATTCATGTCTGTAATCTGATAAGATGTATATACTGTACTATATATATACAATAACTGCAGTTGCTAACTTACAATAACTTTCAAGTATTATAAAATATAAATAAATATTTTTCAAATTTTCAACACTCAAGAGCAATACCTTAAAAACAGTCTTTAATTAATTAATTAATTTCCAACACTAACGAACTTAGCAGCTATTTCTATAAATTGGCTAAAATGATGTAAGCCAAGTTTTAAGCTAACAAGTTCGATTCACCATTAAACCTAATGGAGCTTATCAACGTGTCGATTCATATAACCACATACATTGTTGTAGCATGTGTGTCAGTAAATGACTTCATTTGTCTAAACATTCATACGGTAATTGCGTAAATTTCACGCCTGTTGTTCTAGATCCCCTTTCGGTTTAAATATCTACTGTCAAACATACGTACACCCATGTTTCGTAGCCACAAAATGGAAGCTTATCCCAAATACAAATTCCAATACATGTGCCAACAGTTGTTGTTGTCTGTGGGTTATTGTATGTACATAAGTGGCGGGCAAAACTTTAGTCAAAGTTCTGGCCCCAAAAGTTGCTGTAACCAACTTAATCAATGTATGAGCACATACAAGGACTGGCTTAGGCCCAAGGATATGCGGGCCACAAATTTCTGACTCTACTATGAGCTTACACTTCATTATTTATTTTTGCGTGCTACGCAGAAGCTGCAAAAAATACTGAAAATAAAATCAGCGCAGTGAAATTGTAAAAGATAACATAAACATATTGTTGACAACAACAGCATGCCAGGAGCAACAGCAACAACAATAACAGCAAGAATTGCGTTAAAAAGCAAAAGGCTCAACGCACAAAAGTAGGCAACGCATATTGTGTTGCGACGCTGCCTTGAGGATCTTCCCCTTTTGTTGTTGTTTCTGTTGTTGTTTACTGAATTTATCGCTTGACGCAACAAAGTACGCACATTAATTACACGGAGTTACTTTTATTGTGCTGCTACAACATGCAACAAACAATGCGACAGGAAATGAAGCGAGAATACTGTTATAGTTACAGTTACAGTTACAGTTACAGCTTACAGTTACAGTTACACAGTCGCTACTTTGACAAAGAGACAGCTTTAGACCTAGCAAGGAAGCCAGTTCCCTGACATGCGTGGCTCAATAATTTAGCGCCACTGGCGCTTCTAATTACACAACAACAAAAACCAAATGCGCCTAGTCATGGCGCTGCTCTACACTCACCCACATAAGTAAACGTACACAGGCGTCGTCCTTTTCTGTTGCCTCTGGCCGTGCAAGTGCATTGACTTTTTAAGCTAATTGAATGAGCATTTGATTGACTGCTGGCTTTATTCCCCCTTTCCACCTTTCTCTTTTCACATTCACAGAAATATGTGAGCGATGATGAAGCCGCCTACGAGGAGGTGCGTCGAGGATACGCCTGGGCCGCTCTTGTCATACAGCCCAACTACACGGATGCCTTGGTCGAGCGCGTCGAGGATGGTCGCTTCGCGGAGGATGCCACCGTGGAGGCATCCGATTTGGGGGTGCGCATGGACTGGTCCAGTAAGTTATCCAGCAGAATTCAAACTAATTCAATGAATTCGGAATATTTTATTGAAATTATTGAAACTCACAAGTTTTATTAAAGTATTTGCATGCATATTTCGATAGATATCAATTTTGAAAAATTAATTGAAAAAGTTAAGCTATTACGAAACGGAAGAACTGAGAATAAATATAATATAAAATAAATAGACAACAAATGAAATGTAAAATGAAATCTTATATTAAAAAGCCGTTTTCTGTTTGAAGTCGACTGACTTGCAAGCATCACGCTTTTAGATTCATATTGAATTATTAATTAATATTTAAATTATACACAAATTATATTTTTAATTTCACACACACATTTTCATTTGCAGATCAACAAATATCGACGCTGCTGTATCGAGATTTGCAGTACACATTCTTCAGCTTTGTGGAGAACATGTTGAGCGATTGCAATTTGAATCCAAAGCTGGGACGCGTGCCCGTCGAATGGAAGCAGCCGATATACGGTTATAGGGAGCCGAATTTCACAGACTTTGCGGCACCCGGCGTCATACTGACCATCATCTTCTTTCTGTCGGTGGCGATCACGTCGGGAGCGATGCTGATCGAGCGGAACGAGGGCATGCTGGAGCGTTGCCTGGTGGCTGGGATAACGGGACCGGAGATATTGCTCTCCCAAGTGGTCACACAGTTTACGGTGATGCTGAGTCAAACGGTGTTCGTCCTGATTGTCAGCTTCTACTTCTTCGAGCTGACGCTGGTCGGCGACCTCTGGCTGGTGGTGGCTCTCTGCATCCTCAACGGACTGTGCGGCATGACCTTTGGCTTTGTCATCTCGTGTGCCGTGGAGACGGAGCGTACGGCCACATATGTGGCAATGGGCTCCTTCCTGCCCATGGTAATGCTGTGCGGCATCATTTGGCCCATCGAGGGAATGTATCCGCTGCTGCAAATCGTCACCGCCTTCCTGCCGCTGACTAAGCCCACGGAATCGATGCGCTCCATACTGCAACGCGGCTGGGGCATGGAAAATCCGACGGTCTACAACGGTTTCATTTCCATCTCGTCGTGGGTCCTCGTCTTTCTGGTGCTCACCATTCTGCTGCTCAAGTTCAAGAAGGGCTAAACTTAACGGCTTTCTAGTAGTTGTAATACCTATGATTTTACTAGGTCGTAAGGGTAGTCCTTAGAGTCCTTTAAGTCCTTTCAGCGTGTGTATGTCTATTGTACAATATGTAAGTCACCCTAATTACAATATATGTAATATATGTAAGGTTCCGGATGTCACATATTCATGGAAATGTTGTGCCTTTTATTCATAAGGTTTCATATCACTTATCACATATCACCAATCCGTTATCATCTAACAGTTAACAGTTAATAGATACTTATGCTCATGCTCATACACACTGGTCGATATAAATATACGTATACGTATTGTGAACGTTCAAATAAATGTTAATTATAATAAATGTATGCTTTATGCATTTTATTTCTGTTTTAAGTACGAATCATTGAATAAAATATGAATTCTGTAAATCTGTTGAATACAAATATTATGATTATGATAACAAATATTATTTTGCCTATTAAATCTGATGTGTAGTTACAATATGTAGATACTACTTTTAATTGTTATGTTTGTAGGGAAACCACTTTATTAGATTTATCAAGAATATTAACTTTATATATAGTTTGTATAATTACAGTATCTGTACACTTTGTGGCAAACTGGTAAAAACAAGCACTCTATAATTTGGTTATTTTAAGTACATTTGGCATAATTTGCAATCACTGAAAGTGAACTTTAAAATGCAGAAGCCAATGAAGAAGCTTCATTATAAGCCAAATTGAGGTACTTTCTGACCCTTTTCAATCAGTCTTTGATTTGGCCAATATTTATTTACCGAGAGCAGCTGCAATCAAAGGTTGCCCCCCAAACAACTCAACTGTCTGTCAGCTGGGATGCCGGTCACATTTCCGACCCCGCCCCGCCCCCGACTGCTGCACTGATGCAGCTGCTTCTTCAACATGCGCATTACTTGTCGGTGCAACGCCCCCGACTGTAAGAGGGGGAGGGTGGGTGGTATGTGGGTGGTTCAGCTGAGCTTGTCAGTCAGCTCGTTTTCGACACATTTCACATTTTGCGGCAAAATCAATTAAACCGGAAATGCATGTAGCCAAGTGGCGGGAGTGGGGCAACGTGGCACCCGTGGCACCCGTGGCATTCGTGCCACACGTGCAGCATCCGCTTGGCACAAGAAATCAACTTAACAAGCGGACAAAGTGCCAGGACATCAATAGGTTGGGGATTTCATCCTTTGTTTCTGCTCCTGCGGTGATCGAGTGCAGTGCACGGCGACCAGGCATTAGAAAAGCAACGGACACACTCACCCTGACAGTAGGGTGTTTTATATGCATATGTAGGTCAGCTGACAGGGGCTGGGCTTGGCCGAGCATAGCTGCAACTTGTAACGTGCTCCACATGTCGTCCGTTTCCGTGACCAGGACAACGACTGGAACTCTACGACTCTGCTCGCCACCACTGCATTGATGTTCATGTTCACTATCCATCTCCCCATCCCCCCATCTGTATCCACTCCTGCAGCTTCCATCTTCCATCAACTCAATGAGCTGCTGTCGCAAATCAGTCAGGCAACGCGCAGGCGACTCCTTGCCCCCCCAGCTCCTCTCCTGGGCCCTGAGACCTGTGTATTAACAATTAGATATCCGTCAGCAATCGATAACGTTGAACCTTGCAGCATTTTCTATTACTTTTTCACATTCGATTCGATTCGAAATGATTTCGTGTTGTTGTTGCTGCGGTTGTTGCTTGGTTGCCATCATTGATTACTCCCATAAATTGGAAATTTGAGCGCTGCTTCTGCTGGAAAAACTCATTTTAATTTTCATGTTCAGCGCTGCTTTCCACATAATTGAAAGTTCAAACTTTTCGACTTGCCGCTGAATTAATTTCTTAACTTCATAATTTCACGTGCTCCGTGAAGCCTTAATAACATCCATTCAGACAGACGGACAGACAGACAGCCAGACAGCCCGGGCAGTCATTCAGCCAGTCAGCCAGTCAGCCAGATGTCTACAATGGCTCTTTGTTTGGGGCTGCTCCTTTTGCTGCAATTCGCGAAGTGTTGCTGCTCCGCCAACTCGATGGCGTCTTAATTAATTGCTCAATTAATTTAATGTTCAGCCAGCATCTGCCTGCCCTTCCTTCTCCCTCCCTCTGTGCGCCCGGCTCCCGAGACACTTGTTTAGCATTCCAGCCATTTGCTTCGCTGCTCAAAATGTCAATTGTCTGTTCATTTCAATGGGCTTCAGTTTCACAAATGTCAGCGCTCAAATGTTTTGTGCTCCTTTGGCATAAAGCGGTCTGTGCACCACCCACTCTACTCAGGCATATCTTATTTCGGGTTTGGGTCAGACAAGAAACCTTTAAGTAAATAGCTCACCATTTGCCATGTTTGCGGTGGCATTTTAATAAAATGTAATCTGTTTCTGTCTGGCAGTTTGCAAAGTTTCAGGTACTTGAACGTTTCTCTCCAAAATGAAACTTTCCTTCAAAGTCTTTAGAATTAGCATGGGAAGGTAAAGAAAAGCCTTTCTGCTTAACTTTAGGCAAGGCTTTAAACTTTAAACCTGGTCTAAATAGATCATAATTAAAAATCGATATTTTAAAATAACTTCAATTAAAACGCTATTTTCAGTGTATATTAAACATACATATGAAAACCTAAATCTGTGCGCTTGTTCGTAGCCTAAAGATTTTACAACGGTACATAAAAAGTTGCAAAAGCTCGCAAATTAATCTCAATTAAAGGAGAAACTGCTGTTTCCAAATATTCGTCTTGCAAAACTTTTCCTATTTTCATACCCTGATGCCATTAAAAATGATAAAAAGGGTATAATGGTATATATATATATAAATGTTACGGCTGGGTTCAGGGTATGACCTAGTCGATCACTCTCGACTAGAGCACTCTTACTCGTATACCTTAAAATATTCAATGTTTTGTGCAATTTTTTAGTTTTGTTTAATTTAAAATCAGCTTAAAAATTTGATGAAATTCATATTGACAGTTACAAGAGAGCTTGTGACAATAAATTAAAATCAAATATTATATTCTAAGTATGTAGACCACAAAAAACATAAGATATTAATAACACATGATTGTATTTACAAATCAAGTTAACAAATATATATTATATATAGATGTGTTGCTTGGGACGAAAATAACAACGAAGTAGATTCATTGAAAATAAACAAATTTCATAAGGTAAATTATAGGTAATGGGGGGCGATATAAAATTTTCAAATTAAATCTTAATATTAAATAATGTTTAAAAAAAATGTTAATAAAATAGTTGCTTAAACGATAAATGGACATTGTCATCATGGATTGGAATAGCTTTATTTAAATATTATCAATCACTCTTGAGCGCATATGCTTGCAATTGTGCATAACTGTAAAACATTTGCAATTTTTTGGATATATTGTTATGTTTTTTGTTGTTGTTTTGTTTTTTTTTGCCGTTGCGTTGACCCTTAATTGTTTCCACTTGGCCAGATTGAAAGTGTCAGCTGCAAACTCTTCGCAGCGCGTTGACTGGGCAATCAATTTGCGATTGCCTCGTGTGTGATTTCATTGTGCTTGTTATTGCATTATTTATGTGCGTTAATTGCCACTTAATCAGCACAGAGCTGTTTGTAAATCAGTGTTTTATTTTTACATTTTTTTTCCTTTTTGTTTGCTTTTTTTGCGCATTAACTGGTGACAACTGCCAAAATCGAAGATAACTTTAATAATTTAAGCAATTACCAGAAATTTCGCAAACACCAGCAGCAGTAGCCACAACAACAACAACAACAAGAAACACACTCATATGCTGGCACTTAATTATTTTAATGACTGGCATTAATTATTTGTGGTACATTATGAGCAATTTGTTTAATTTACCAACACCACAGCAACAACAAGCACAACAACAGCAAGCCCAACAAAAACAACAACAACAACAATACTTCAGCAATCAGTTCGGCATTTGCTGTTTCCTGACATCGGTTTGCTTGTGTTTTGCTTTTGCCTTTCGCCTGGCAAATTGTATAATGAAAATGTCAATCAATTCTCCCACGATTTGCCACCAAAGTGTATGCCATGCCATGATGTCCTGCCAGGGCTGCTGGGCTGCACACAGACACAGACATACACATACAGCTAGCTGCCTGTCACACTCAATGCCAATTGCAAATTGAGTTCATCTGCTGGCGGCAAATATTGACATGACAGACAAATTTTTATTTTATTTTATTTGCATTTTTATTTCACTCTTTGCTTATATGGTATGCACGGCTCTACCCATCATCCCTACCTTATTCCCCATTATATTTTTATATAGAGCTCCATCTTTGCTTTGGCTGGGTACAACCCCTAAGCATGTTGTTGCTTTTTTCATATCTTCATCTCTCTTTGCTTGTGTGCCTTTGCCTGTGCCTGTGCCTGTGCTTGACGTGTCTTTCACTCACTATCTGCTTCTGCTGCTCCTGCTGCTCCTGCTGCTGCTGTGTCCTGTGTCCTGTGTAGGTGGCTCAAATGACATATTAATTTCCAAAGGGGAAACGTAATAATATATAAATGAAGCTGTCGCCCGGGGCAAACTCACTTAGACACACAATCGCATGCAAATAGCTGACGAAATCCAAATAAATATGATCTGGCAAATCAACGCCTTTGTATTGCCAGGGGCACAGAGAGGGGGAGTTGCTGCCTGCTAAGGGCTTAAACATGCCATTACTCATACGTCGCGTATGTCAGCTATTTACGCTTGCCGCGCAATTTGTTTGGCCAAGGAAATTAATATACCCATACTAGTACTAAATATATATATTGGATGAAGTTGTTGCCATGCAGAGATCCACAGCGCCGAAAAATGCTGTCAGCGCACCACAAGACAAGATAAAAATCGAAACCACCAGGCGCCGCATGCCTCGCACTTTCATCAATCATTCTTCGACATGGCGCCTACACGTGGTCGCGCCAAGAAGTCAAACAGGCGGAAAGAAAGGGGACGGCTGTCAAAAGTGCTGGCGGAATGGCCCACAGTCAGCGGCTTCTACGTTTTGTCCAGAGCTCAATTGAAAAGCATTTTCGAAAGCATCATAACGATAAATATTTTATTGTAATGTGTTTTACAATGTTTACATGCCGGCTGCGTCTTTGGCACATACGAGGGTAGTGCGAGAAGTTTGTGCAAAATATGTTGAATATAAAAAATTAAGAATCTTACAGCTAAATTTGAGCTGATTTCTTGTATTTTTCAACCTGCTTAAGATAAGTGCATGCAATATAACAAATGTATCTGAGTAGTTGCAACTTAAGTCTTTTTCTATACTTCTCGCGTAACTCTTTGAACTGCCCTCGTTTTTGCAGCAACTGCTTAAACAGCATGTATTGCCATTATTTTACATGACGCTAACGGTTGCTGCTGCTGCTCCCTCGGCTTTTCAATGCAGGGTCTCTCAATTTGCAGTCGCTGCCGCGGTCGACAGCGGCGCCGCTTTCACGCTGTTGCGCGCGCTTACGGGCAACACTTAATCGGCTTCCGGGGATATTTGGGATTTGGGGCGGAAACCCATTTTGTGTCAAGACGCAGCGAGAGCCGCCGCTGCTTTCCCTCCGTTTGCCGCTGCTTCTTTTCAACTTTGGATACGCTTTTCATTTCGGGCATTTTCCTTTGCTAGCCCCTTGTAGTCCTTTGTTTTGCGACAATTTGCAGCTTGCTTTTTTACTTATCCATACTTAAAAATTTACAACAAAAGCAGGCATCTCAAAATGAACTACTTAGTTCTACTTCTGTTTATTTCGTTTTTTTTTTCATCTCATCTTTTTGTTTCATTTTTTTTTCCTTGGTAACTTGCTGCAGCTGCTTGAGGCAAACATTACAACAATGAAGCCAATTCGTAGGGCCCAGAGCCTGCCGGGCAGGACAGGCGAACACATAAATATGTATATATTTTTCTTTCATTCCTTTGGCTGGCAGGAAGTACGTGCTAATGGCTCAAAAGCAAATGACACAAAACACGAGCATAAAATACACCAAAAGTCAGCCAAGAGAGAGAACTCGCCAGCATTCTCATAAATACATATAAATGTGTGTGTGTGTGTGTGTGTGCCACGCCCAATACTAATAAGCACCGCAGGCTGTTGCTTACTCACACACATACATAGATGTGTGGCCCATTGAAAAATGTCGAGTATCTGGCACAGTTCACAAAAGGAGCAGCCGGCTCCATACTTGTGTCCTTTATCTGGTAATTCGCTGCTAATGGCTCTTTTGTGTGCACTCCCACAATTGCCGTTAGCTTCGTAAAAATACCAGCATCAGTCGACCACTCAACCCCCAAGTCGACAAGGATTCGACCAGTTCCTCATTTCCAGTCATTTCTTTTTAATATTTATGATTTTTGAAATGTCAAAGCGCACTTGGCACTAGGCATATTTATTACCCTCATTCGGCTACTTGCAAGTAACAGCGAAGTTTGCCGTTATATAATAAATTATTGTTATTTTATTTTATTTATTTATGATATGTCGATACAGGCAAGTCAGCATATTGCACAGTAATTTGTGATTGGGATATATAAGCATAGTTTTTTAAACGTAGAGTATAGTTTTTGAAAATGCCTTTAAGTTCTTTATTGCAGACTCAAAAGATGATGAGTTATAATAAATAAAGAAGAATTTCAATTACATTCTATTAATCTTAATACAAATATTAAAGACTAATAGTTTTATTTTTGGTATTATATTAGCTAGCTATATTATCGGTAGCCTCCATTAATTGATTTAGAGCATTCTCTCTGCGGTCTACCGAAATTACACTTTCCCTTCAGTGTTGCCTATTATTGTTATTGGCATAGTTTCATTGAAGTCTCAAGATGATTGTTGTTGACCAAAAATATGCCCATTAAAATGTATTATAGAATAATAGAATTTTTTGTTTTGCTCTTAAGCGGCTTTAACAATAATGGTTGACTGCATTCACAAATCAATATATGCTATGTGTCTTAATAGCATCACGCATACGCCATGTGTCACTTGGCGCTGTAATGCATCAGGATTTAAAGTGTCATTTAACAGGTTCACGTAACAATACAAAATCTTATCAATTAAATGAAAGGTCCTTTTTTAAAAGGGTGCATTAAGCATATTGGTATAATCAAAAGTGCAAGGGACATTATTTAATCGGACTATCGAAATGAAATAATTTATTGAATAACACAGATAAAGTGCTGCCGGGCTGGGATGTCACTTTGTGAGATGAATTCACACAGAAAGAACTTTAGAGCAGAGTGTAAAATGTACAAAGAGCCAACAATTTGGGGTAGTTGAATCAATAGAATGTCCTTCCTTAAAAATATTGATATATTATGTTATTAAGAAGTAGAACTTTTGGCATGTTTTGTTAATTAACAGATGTTATTATATGAAAGGCAGCAAAAAGTTGTAATTGAGAGAAAAATAATGCAGTATTGTAAGGCAAGCTCTTGTCATCAATTATTTTATTCTATGTCCGGCCTCTCTTACAAGTATTTTGAATAAATAAATTAAATATTAAACAATTAAGCCACATTAAAATGCATGTACTTCTGTTATACCCTACACACAATGTTGAGCCTACAAACTGCTGCGGCTCGACATGCATTTTAATTTTGTATGCCATTAATAAATACAATTTAATTGCCCCCGCTGCACACCACAACAGGATGAGGAGGTAAGGGTAGAAAGGGGTGGCGGTAATAACGCAAACTGTTGAAATGATGGCGCTTATCGATGCACATGATGCGCATGCAAAGCACTTTTAAATTATCATCAGGAATTAATATGAAGGCAACGCACACACACACACGTCTGCAATCAGGGAAATGTGTTCGCATTGCAGGACGTGCCAATGAGGCAGACACTTGAACAACAACAAAAAAAAACTTTGATTATTAAAATGTAATCAAAAATTAACTTAATTAACGACATGAAATGGCGTTGAGAATTTGATTGAAAATTGTTTTGTTTTTGCAGGCGGGGACGAAATGATAATAAAAATCAAATATAACGTATACGCAATGTGCGCCTGAGCGATACAGAACATGACAATCAAGGCCAGACAACGACAAATGCAGGCGCCATGTCAATGTGTATGCGTGTATGTGTGTGTGTGTGTGTGTGCGTCTCATGCATAAAAATTACATATAACAAGATATTAGTGTGAAAATTGATATAAAAATCAATGAAGCAACGGAAACGACAACGGGAACGACAACGACAACTTTAAAGGGTCACAGTCGTAGTGACAGTGTTGTAAAACGACCTGGCCGTGTGTGTATTGTAAGTGTTGACATAAACATTAAATTTGATGGCCAGTTCTTGCAGGTTGTTGTTGTTGTTTTTTTTGTTTGTTGGCCGTGCCACATACTTTCCACTTTAGTTTTCATGTTGCGAATTAACGAGCAGGTTGCCACGCCTACGCCCACGTGCTCCAATATAAATTAGTTGCCATCCGCATACACACACACACACTGAGAGAGAGAGAGAGAGAGAGAGAGACAGACTAGCGACTGAGAGGACATGTCTTGAGGCACATCCTCTGGGGCAATAAAACCTATTTTTATGATGCTGCCATTCGAGTGGCGCACTTTGCATGCAGCACAGCCAAGGAAGGCGACCCATAAAGGGAGTCAGCTCTACGACAAATAGCGCCACTAAATGGGCACGGATTATAATGACAAACACATACACACACACACACACACAGACTCATAGAGACGACGCGTCGGCAGGCCGTTAAAAGTAAGCAAAACTAGCCGTGAAGTAGGCTCAGCCGAAGGCAACCAAAGTCAACAAGAGCCGCACCAATAAATGTTAGTTTTTATGATTCTGGCTCTGGCGTCTGGGGCTGGGGCTGGAGTTGCCCAGCTACAACAGGATGACAGGACCTTCGCCTTCGCTCTACGTCAGTCAGTCAGTCAGTCAGTTGCCTGGCTGTTTGGCTTCGGTCACCCCAGCTGGGGCATTGAAATAGTTTTTGGCCTGGCACACATCAATGTCAATTGATTGCAACCCTTTTAACTTTTCCAGCCCCACCGTAGGCAGCAACCACAGCACCACCAGATTGCTCGGCTAAGTGTTTTGTGTTTGACCAGCATCGCTGTTGCTCCCATTTCATTTGGAAACAAGTCGAGCGTGTGGCACAAGCTTTGATTATTTTCATTTTTATATGCATACACTGTCGAGGGGTGTTACATAATTGTAATGAGATGTGTAATACAGCCGCGCATTGAATAATAATAATAATAAAAATATACATACATATATTATTGATAATGTGAGTTGATATGCCATGATATCTAGCTTCTGAGTTTTGGGGCTATGTTTATATAAATGTCCTACAAATTTGGATTTTATATAAAAAAAAGTGATCAAAATATCTTTACCACTTTTTTATTTTCTAATATTATATAATATATATAAATATATATTTTATTTGATTACAAATTTGGCCAAAAAGAGTAGTTCATCTTCGGCATACAACAGTACAGTGGCCATTCTGGCTTTTTGTTGCACTGTGCCACGGGATGCTTAAATAATTGAGCAGTTAATCGCAGCAAATTGCTTGAATAGAATTCTCTGGCCTTCATCTGTGCTTCTCTTCTCTTCTCTTCTCTTTTGCTCTTTTTAGCCCAGTACTCGAGTGGAATTTTAACGCGGGCTATTGATTTGTATGCTTATTGAATTATGCAAATGTTCTCGAAATTGTCAATGCAGATGTGTCTTGCATAAGCCACAAAAAAAGCGAGTGAGTATTTCGTACAAGGCCTCAAGTGTGCCCAAATTGTCTGAAGTGAAAGTCAATTGATTGGCTTCCATTCAGCAGTTTTACTTTAGCATAGTTCAGTGAGTTTTCGGGTGTTCTTTTATCGTCTAAAGCCGATTAGTCAACACATTTAACTATGACAGTCATTGGGCTGAATTTCGTTGGGATTTGAGTTGTCAAACATGGACTCAAGGATTTGCCAACTACATTAAAGCATGTGCCATGATGATGTCATTCATTTTATTCTATTGAACAGCCTTTCATTTGCTTAGCAATTTAGGATAATCAGCTACAATTTATATATGATTAAATTTATTATATATACTATGTGTATACTAGAAAGTAACTGTCTGCAAAACTAGTACTAACAATGCTATCATTTATCAGTTGTCGAGAATGTTTTCACTGGCTGCTATGGCCATCGGGTAAGACAACATATTTAATAACATCCGGATCCTCGTTGCTCAGTAGCCCGAATGACTGAGTCACTTGGACAACTCATCTATCGGGATCTGCTTATTTACTTATTTACTCAGATTCTGTAACTAAATGGTATTAACTTGCAGGCTAGAGGAGAAGAAGGCTAAGAAGAAGGCTGGGCCGTTGAGTTCCTTAAATAAGCTTTCCAAAATATCTATCTACAAGCAAACAGAAGGACAAGATCAATAAAATGTGTACTTATAGGTCATTGCCAGGGTCCTTTTATCATTTTACCTCCTTGATACGGTCAGAGTAGAGTAAACATTATTCAAATCAGAGTCAGACACATTTTACCCATCCATTGTATACATTTTCACAATTCGCCTATATACCTCTTTACCCATTTAATACGGTATATTAAGTATTTCCCTCAACATGTTTACTACTTTGAGTTCGATAAGCTGCCACGCTGCATTACACGCACACTTGGAGTATGTCCAGGGTGCAAGTTGGGTTTTTGGTGCAGGTGCTCCTCACCTCTCACCTCTGCGCGTTTTACGCATTCAGTGAAGCCAATCACGTTCTATGTGCCAAATCCCGAATATAGCCTGATGCTCTTTGGTAGTAGCAGCTACTGCACTTCAATTCATTTTGAAAATCCAGCGCGTATTTGTTTTTCAATGATGGCTGATTATTGAAAATCGAAATTCTGATGGCTGCTGGCAATAATAATAATGATGTCGATGACGATGATGATGATGTTGATGTTGTTGTTGCAAGCGCTAGCTGCAGCCCTCAGTGTGCAGGTTGATACTGTCGCCAGTCGCTTTTCGGTCATAAAGTTAATCTAAGCTCAATTCTCTACGTGTACGGATTTCGTTTGGAGGGAGTCAACGATGTCGCTTGATTGAAAAATGCCTGCAGGTGATTGCTTCGCATTTTCATTTATGAACCATGTTTATGTATTGCCATCAATTGTAAGAACTCCAATGAGCAAATAGCACAAGCAAGCACACATACAAATACACATACATATGCAAACACTGCACTTTGCTAATGCCATTTTAATTAAAACTCAGTGAGATACACTTTTTGCTTGGGCTGCTCCTTTCGCTGATTTGTTGCGACAGTCTGATTAGATTTCTTTTAAAACTTTCCTCTTCGCTGGAAACGACTAGAGATGCCAGCTATAAAGCGTTTGTTATTATTTCATTCAGCGCCCGGCGTGAATAAAACTTGAGCTCTGACACATAATTTGAAATTCGTGTCATTTATGAGGCAGCCAACGAGCGTACGTACGTTGAGCTCTCAGCGCCTAAGTTGAGTTGTAAAGCGCTTGAGATGTTGCATTTTAACATTTACACACATCCAGCCCAATAAGATTACGGCAACAGCATATTACACTGAAAACAATGGGATGCTTAAACTCGAAATCAAATGAAGAGTAAAGTTTATATGTATCAAGTTTTTTGATTTGTAATCGAACTGAATAAGAACTTTTTAAAAATTAAGGTTCTGCATGTATAATTAATAAAATTAGTTACTCTTTTATACCTTTTATAAGGCAAAAGCTATTGTGAAAAATTATGAAACATGCAACATAAAAAAGCATACTCCAGTCTTTTATTTTGTTTGCCATAACTTAAGAGTTATATGAGCTAGAAGCAGCTAGCATACAGTGAAAAGTATTTGTATCCACACATTGAAATGCTATCTTTGTGTCCCAGAAATTTTATTACAATCGAACAATAAACAATGAAATTATTAAAGATTAGCGCTGGGATCAGGGTATCTCTTAGTCGGGCTCTCACGACTAGACCACTCTTACTTGTTTTATTCACTTAATTGTCTTTTTCAAGTAATGTTAGATAAATAGTCAACGCTGTCCCAAGCAAACTTTATTTCTTAATTCAAAAATTAACAACTAACCATTGAAATAAAACGGATTTCAACTAATTTTTTAATAAATAAAATATTTAGCACTTAAAATCAAATACCAAAAGACATGAGAATAATAGCATGGCTTACTACTTGGTTAGTTGTGAACATTATTTTTTATTGTAGAAGAGATTTCTGTCAGTGTACAAATGTTGTCCGCACTCTCTTTGGTCTCAGTCTCCCGCTGCTCATATGTGACCATGATGAACTGCACAAGACAATGTTGGAATTTTTATTAACCATCAAAAATCCGCGTACTCTCTCTCTTCCGCACCCCCTCTCTCTCTGAATCGGTCTCTCTCTCTCGCTCTTCTTGATTGTACGTGCACCGCAGCAACGCCCACATCCAGAGCCGCATGAAGCAAGTTAAGTTGAGTTCCGGCCACGACCAGGATGATGGTTGGTTGGCGTGCGGCACGCACATTGCAGGAGATTATCTCATGCAACGCGCATTCCAAACACACACACACACGCAGAGAGAGAGACAGAGAGAGAGGGAGAGAAAGAGAGAGAATTCTTCAGCTGCAGCTGAGAAGCGCTGCAGCAATCAACGTGCCTTGGCAGTCATCATAATGGCAACAAAGCGGCGGCCAGGACATTACTCGAGATGGAAGCAGCTGGGATGGCTGCGATGGCTGCAGGCAGTCAGGCAGGCAGGCAGCCCGCCAGGCACTTGTGGTCTTAATATAAAAATCACTTTGTGTGTTGTGTTTGCCGCGCTGCTGCGTTGTGCGCTGCTTTGCATTTCTAAGCAGCCCAGACAGGGGATTGAGGCAGTGAACAACATTGTTGACGTGGTGGCAAATGTGTAAGGGACGGGGGCAAAAAATGCATTGCCATTGCTTTTGTTTTGCGCCGCAACGGAAACGGAAGTGGCGTACAGCTACAACTAACGGCAACAACAACTGCGACAGCAACTTGTTCATCAGTCGAGTAAGCCTGCCTGCATATGCTTTTCAGACCCGTCGCCTCACTGAGATTCGGGGGGCAAAGTGCAAGAGAGTGCCATCACTTGCTGTTTCTCTCTCTCTCTCTCTCTTGCAATGCCAAAGGTCAGCGAGGCGTATGCGTAATGTCATAAACAGCTGCCGCAATCAAAAGAATCACAGCAGCAGTCCGAAACGAAAGTCGAGCGAGACATTCTAAGCCCAGTGCAGTCAACCGAAAATGTCGCCAGGCCACAGACAATACAGAAGCGCAGCTCCCAATCTCTCTCCCTCACCCTCTCCCTCTCTCTCTCTCTCTTTAACTTTGTATCCAGCTATCTCTTAGTATATGGAAGCCTTTTCTTTTACTTTGCCATTTGTTCTTAGCCGCCTGCCTGGCTGCCTGCGTTGATGGCTTAAATGGATAAAAGTTAAGTAGCTTTGAAGTTGGCCAGATTAGCGCCCATATCGCGTTGACTTACATTCACAAAAAGAGCTTAAGAAACAAGAACGACAAAGCTAGCGATTGTAGATATATGAATATGAAATACCCTTATATTATGATTAATTTAAAATCATGAATTATATTTTTTAATATTAAGGGTTTCTTTCTTTTAAATTTATTATACATAAAAATTATAATTTAATAATGTAATACATATTTATTTAAATACACAAGATGTGGATTTAATAGTCCTGAACTGAAATGCATTTAATACATTTTCATTTATATACATATTTTTCATTGCTTTTCAAAAATATGTGAGATCAAAGCGAACTCAAAGATAAATATCACATAAATATATTAAATTAAATATGAAGCTTTACTACGATTAAACTTATATTTTTTAAGAATTATTAAAGCTGTATACCTATACAAGTAGATATGTACATTTTTATATTTTACTCGATACATTGCAAATTTTATCAAGCAATTATAATGCTGCAATGTAGCAGATCAATCTGTAGCGCAGGCAAAGGAAATGTATGTTTTTATATCTGCTACCAATACAAATACACATAAATATAAAAATCCTTTTTGCCAATGTGAACAAGAAAAAGTCGCTAAACTTTTAAGCAACTAGACAAGATTCAACTTCAACTTCGGCCACTTAGTCACTCAGTCACAGTCAGTCAGACCGGTTGCCATTTCTTTGCTGTGGTTGCACGGCATTTTTGAAATGCAATGTTTTCATCAGCTTCAAAAGTTTTCCATAAGCTGCCGTCCAAACAATAAACAATGCCATTGCGCGTTGAGTGCGGCAGTAAAAACGAACTGAATTTTTAATTATTCGTTACTTCCACACAATGAAACGACAATGGAAACTTATGAAAGGTTCTCAGTAAGGAAAAAAAGGGTTTAAGAAGACTGTCGACAAGCAATTTCAAAGATGAACAGTTATCTGGCGACCAATGCGGTGTATTCGTAATAAAATCCGCAAATCCTATCAAATCTATATACAATGATAATTTTGTTCAAATATGTGTGGATTCTGTTTGCATATTTTATAAGCCGTACATTTTGTAAACTTTAATGCACCTTTTCTTTCCGCCATTACTTGGCAAAATCCGCTTATACAAAAGTATAAGCTGTATACTTTTATCAACGGTTTCCAGGAAAAAACACAACCACCAAAAAAGAAAGAAATAATAGTCCTTTATTTGTCGAAATCCTTTTGAATTTTTTAACACCTTTTACAAAACGTTACCGGGCTTTGCACCTGAAACCCTTCACACATATCAATTCATTCAACTGCGTTCTGGCATATGGCAGCCATAGCCATTAATGTCATGCTAAGCCCCAACCCATTTTCATTTTCTCTCTCGCTTTCGCTTTTGATGGCTCTTTCACGCTTCAGGTCCTGCTGTGCGAGAGGCTTTGCCTGCTGTTGCTGACTGCTACAAGCTGCTGGCTGCAATGATCTGGCACAAATTAGTCACAATTTATTTATGTGCGCAATTAGGCGCGCATTTAAAATGCCAAATATGCGTTGAAAATGCAACAATCCAATGATAAAATACAAAAATCAGGGCTGCGCTAAGTCTCAGAAAATGACATCTAACATAATTTTCAGATTTGAGTTTCGCTGTAGGATTATAGATCCGGAATTGATTGGTATTTTGAATTTTGGGGAAATAATGAATTAATGTTTTCCGATTAATGTTAGTCAATATCATTGTAGAGCGACATGTATTATTATAAATATAATTATTAACTTACAAACAATATTTGACTAACTCAAAAAAAAATTTCAAGCATTCTAAATTTGCAAAATATGCATATTATCCCAAAAGTTCACAGTTTGAATAACTGAATGAATTATAATTTCTGTTTATAAATAGGAAAAAACATTCAAGATTTGTGGCATAGATACAGCTTTATTATTTGCGCTATTTGGAACACTCCAAAATATAAGTATTGCAAACATGCTAAACCAATGAAACCAGAGCTTTTATTTCTGTATTTATTTGGAATTTATGTGATTATTTGTTGAATTTATGGCGCCTTGATTTGGCTGCTTGAAAGCTGATAAATATATTTGCTAATGTTTTTCTAATTGCAATAAATATATGAAATTGCAATGACAGCATTAAACAGTTTTATGCGTTTTACATGGCATAATCTCTTGACCGGGTAACTCATTAAAGCCAAACACGTTTCACTCTCCAACCACTTGGCCAAGACAAACAAAAATTGTGCTTTTAATTTGTACAAATGCTTTGCCACTACACTTGAATGATATAATTCATTAAGCCACACACCTTTTGCAACACACACACACACACACACACATACACACTGACTCACACACACAGACGTAGAACAGCCAGCGTTGCGCTCTTAATGAAGTTGGCCTACAAAGCACGAATTAGCCAACATTTTGTGTATTTGTCGTTGACGTTTTTATGCCAAATAGCTGATGGTCTTGTGCTTTTTGGGCAGCTTTATAATTGCACCAAAAAGTAGAGCACCTGCTGTGCATGCCGTGTGTGTGTGTTTCTGTATGTGTGTGTATTTGGTTGTGTGTGTGCCATTAAAAATGTGAATATCACACGAGAGCGGAAGTAAATATTTTATATTTGCATATTCGACACTAGTTTTTCATAGTAGCAACAAATTTGCATATTTTCCTCTTTTTTCGTCCGGATTTTCGCTGCTTCATTTCGTTTTTATTCTGCGCGCTTAATGAAGTCCACAAAGCCAAAAGAGAAAAGTATATAAAAGAGCACAAAAATTATAATAAAAAAAAATAAATAAATTGTAGCAGCGGAAATGTTTAAGCCAGACTGACCCCCGAGTTGTTGGCCTCTGCAATTGTGTCCCAGTTGTTTGGCCGGCAGCTAAATATTTGTTATAAATTATGTTCTTAATTAAGTGACTGTGTGAGCGTGAACCCAACACAAACACACGTAAGCAGCGTCAGCTTAGCGCCCAAAAGCAGCCCTGCCAGCAATTTTATTTTTGTGTGACAACACAAGCAGCAGGAAATGGCGAAAGGCAGTAAAGCAGAAAGCCAGGAAGGGTGCTGAGGAGAGAGGCAGGGCAGGGCATGGCAGGGCAGGTAACGCACGTGAAGGTAAGCAAACGCATGACAATCGCACAAAGCGTCGTGAAACGGAAATAAAAACTGCAGCCTGACAGTTGTGGCAGTCTTGGTGTTGTTATGCTTGTCGTAGCCCACAAAAGTAGGCAACATTTTTCGTGATATGTGGTTAAAACGTTCTAATACTGTCTGTAAAACATTGGGGCACACTTGGCTAACTGATGATTTGGGATGGAATGGCTCAACAAGAGCTGAAATGTTTAAAATATATCCTGTAAAGATTTCTGATTATAATATTAACAAAGAGATTTAAGAGATTAATTATTCTTAAACAATAAATAGACTATTTAGACTTCAGTTCACTTTAATTTACATGATAAACAATACGATCTAAATCAATATCAGTGTAAACAAGTCTTATCAAGCGATGTCAATATTTACTTAGATTTCAAGTATATTAAAAATAAATCAAGTTTTGGAGAAGTAATCTAGTACTTGGAATACGACTTTGCCAAATTGCCAAAAGGATAAAATGCTAAACGGAAAAATCTTATGTATGCAAGTAGGATCAAAATTCCACTGGCCCAACTTAACTTTATTCATCAGTACTATTATTGGTCACTAAGTAAGTTGCTTCCACTTGTCTATAATCAATCTATTTATACATTTTAGCCATAAGTGTTTCTCTCAATTATATTAATCCAAGATGACAACATAATCTGCTATAATAAAACTCTTACCTTATTATTATCTGCATCTGTATAATATTTCAGACAAGCTTCAGTTGTTGTCAACTTAATGCCTTTCTATCATCCTTTCTATCATCTAGAGCATCAAAGGCTCGACTTCTGGATTTCTAGGAACTCGCAGCTGACAGTTCGGCACGTACTCTAATGAACGTAGTCGTCGTCGTCGCTGAGTTCTCTGGGTTCACTGTGCAGGTAACCTCCAATTAAGCTCATCAGTTTAATGCGTCCTCTGTCGCCGTTGTCGGTTGCTGGGCATTAATATGAGTCAGTCAGGCCATGAACTATGCCAACCAACCAGCTAGTCAGACATTTAGCCAGGCAGGTAACAAGCATGTCGACGCTCCCGAGTACGTGCTTGTAAAATTTGGCAGGACGCACACTAACACACACACACACACACAAACGTATTGTATATGTGGCCTGGTGGAGTGGCTTAAATTTCAGTGCTGGACTCGGACTTGCAGTGGGGCTACTATTGACACATTTCGTTGTAAAGTTGGCAGCGCTCATAAGCCAACACATGGAACAAGCTTAATCCTTGCACATCTTTGCGCACACATTTGCTTATGACTCTCAAACATACACATGCTTGCACAATGCCAGAAGCAGGCCATCGACAGCTTCGCTGCTGCTGTTCAGCTTACGTAGCGTATGTGTAATGCCAGCCACGCTCCTGTTGCTCCTGTTGCTCCTGTTGCTCCTTTTGCTCCTTTTGCTCGTGCTGCCCATGCTGCTCCTGCAGTTGCTGCTGCTCGCCTGGCTGTTTATTTGCTGTCATTTTACTTGCTTTAAATTTGCAGCTTAATGGCAATTCTACGCTTGGCCAACTTTCACCACCCGCCTCACCTCCTGTGGCACTTGACTTGTTTGTCGCATATCCTTTTGCTGCTGACCGTTATGCTTGTTGCCTTTGACAGTTGTCTGGGCTAATATTGCTGTCCGCATACGAGCTTGCATTAAAAATGGCCACCTTAAGTGTGCACCCCAACTTAATTAGCTTTTTACCAGCATTTTGCAGAAAGGGTCACTTTAATGACCAAACTATTGGTAATATTCAAATAACTGTAAGTACAGCACTCTTTAAGCCTTTAAGCTTGTTATAAATAATAAAACGTGGAAAATGGTTCGTCCTCTAGTTTGATCTGACATTGAAGAGTTTTTTTTTTAATGAAAATTTTTCAATAATTTTGTTAATTTTATACCAGGTTTTATTTAATTTCTAATCTAATTTCGATGCACAAATTGTTTCCTAGATTAATTCCGTAAAAATATAAGAGCATTTCTTTTTTATTTAAGGGTGCGTATAATGACAAACAAATTCGAGTTGTAAACTTCACAAATCCTATGTAGACGTCACACTACATTGACAATTATTGACGAGACTTCAAACTGCCACAACTTTGTCAAATCTGAACCGATTGTCGATCCCGAGGCCATTTTGAACACTATTTGGCATTTTGTTTAGTTTTACATATCAAACTTTTGAATTTTTAAAAAAAAAATATTTAGGATTTTTTTTGAGAAAAAAGCATAAGGGGGGACCCTTACAAATTTTGATTTTTCAAAAAATAGAATCTTGAAATTTTACTTTTAATTGATTGTGGGTGTCTCAATTAGTATAAAAAACTATACGAAAAGTGATTTTGAGGTGTTTCATTTTTCTGTCAAAAATCACGCCAAAAGTTACAAAAAAATTTACTTGTAAAGTGCCCAAGCAACGAAAAGTTCCTTATAAATGACCTTCCCAGACTTCAAACTGACACAACTTTGTCAAATCTGAACCGATTGTCAATCCCGAGGCCATTTTGATCGCTATTTGGCATCTACTTTAATTCTCTATCTCAAGTTTGCTAATTTTCAAAAAACTTATATTTTGGATTTTTTTTGAGAAAAAAGCATAAGGGGGGACCCTTACAAATTTTGATTTTTCAAAAATTAGAATTTTGAAATTTTACGTTTAATTGATTGTGGGTGTCTCAATTAGTATAAAAAACTATACGAAAAGTGATTTTGAGGTGTTTCATTTTTCTGTCAAAAATCACGCCAAAAGTTACAAAAAAATTGACTTGTAAAGTGCCCAAGCAACGAAAAGTTCCTTATAAATGACCTTCCCAGACTTCAAACTGACACAACTTTGTCAAATCTGAACCGATTGTCAATCCCGAGGCCATTTTGATCATTATTTGGCATCTACTTTAATTCTCCATCTCAAGTTTGCTAATTTTCAAAAAACTTAAATTTTGGATTTTTTTTGAGAAAAAAGCTAAGGGGGGACCCTTACAAATTTTGATTTTTCAAAAAATAGAATTTTGAAATTTTACGTTTAATTGATTGTGGGTGTCTCAATTAGTATAAAAAACTATACGAAAAGTGATTTTGAGGTGTTTCATTTTTCTGTCAAAAATCACGCCAAAAGTTACAAAAAAATTGACTTGTAAATTGCCCAAGCAACGAAAAATTCCTTAGTTCCCAGACTTCAAACTGATACAACTTTGTCAAATCTGAACCGATTGTCAATCCCGAGGCCATTTTGATCATTATTTGGCATCAAGTTTTATTCTACATCTCAAGTTTATGAATTTGTGTAAAAATTAAATTTCGGATTTTTTTGGCGAAAAAAGCACATTTTTCAAAATATAGAATCTTGAAATTTTACGTTTAATTGATTGTGGGTGCCTCAATTAGTACAAAAAACTATACGAAAAGTGATTTTGTGGTGTTTCATTTCTTTGTCAAAAATCACCCTTAAAATTGCCAATAAAATGTGCTTGTAAAGGCCCCAAATCACTGTAGATGGCTTTATAAATTAAAATTAAACTTTAGCAAAACTGAACCGATTGTCTATTGGCTGTTGATAGTGATCAATAATATAAATGCTTTATGGGGTCGGATATACTTCCTTATGCCTGTTACATACTTTTGCACAAAACCATTATACCCTCTTTCCCATTTTTAATGGGTTCAGGGTATAAAAATTAAATTATTCATGAATTGCGTAATTGTTGCGTTAAATGAATGACAACTATTAAATCAATTTGTTACGGCTTATTATTGCTGAGGACTAGCTTAGCTTCTCAATGATTACTATGTAAGTATATATTTATTCTTGCTTGATGGATCATTTGCTGCCTTTTCAAGTATAAGCACATTATCTCTAGGCAACCAAAACAATCTGTGGCGCTTACAAAGTGAAAAATGTTTCTCGAACATGCCGCATAATATTTGCAAAGAAACGCACAATCCTCGGGATGGGCCAAGCACTTGAAAGGGTTTAAGGGGATTGATGAGGGGAGCAGGGGAGCGAACAGACTAAGGGATAAGCAACTGTCGCACATTATCGCTTCGCTTCGACTTTATTTGTGCATGGGCCGAAAATAAATATGCCATTGTCCTGCCAAAGGCAATGCGGCCAACTAGCAACGTTTGCGAATGCTCCCCAGTGGCAGTTGCGGCTGTGTATCCCAGGACGACAAGGACGAACGACAAAGCACGTTCAGCTTTAAAGCCGCGTAATTTGTTTGCCCGCTGAGCGTCCCCTTTGTGGCTATGTGTGCTTTGTATCTCTGTGTGTGTGTGTGTGTGTGTGTGAGTGTTTGAGTGTGAATGTGTGTGTTGTTTGTATCTGTGTGTCTTGTTGGCCAGCAAACTGCGCCAGCGATTGCCAATTAAAGCCAGAGCCATTGACATTAGTTCTAGCGCCCACTCCACTCCACTCCCCTCCCCTCCATTCCACTCCCATCTACTCCACTTCATGACGAGAGCGAGAGAGCATCGTCCAAAACAGCAGCAGCAGCTGTGACTGCGGCAAGCAGAAGTCTCTTTGTTATTTACTAAAAATTGGTTTTTAATTTTCGAAAATATTTTCACTTTTGCTGCATACATTTTTGGCAGTTCGCTTGGAGTAAGATGAAAATTTAAATTCACTGAAAATTAGAATTTATGCCCCATTTTTGTGTGCAGAATTCCTTCAACAATATTTTGCGGCATTTTCTTCCACGGTTCGTTGTTGTTTTTCCGTTGTTTTTCTTTTCCATTTTTCGCATTTTGTTGCTGGCCCTAATTGTTATCTATGTTGAACGTCGGGTTTTCATCTTTGTGTGGCAATGGGAATTTTCTGCGTGTAGCGAAAACATTTGCATTTGCCTGCCTTTCCTTTATCAGAATTTTAAATATGCCTCTCGCTGAAAATGTGAATGAAATTTTAATGAATTTAATGCTTGCCAGCGAGGCGCGTGCAGATTTTACAGGACATGCCAAAGATGTGAGAAATAAAAAGGGCTGTTGTCTGTGTTGAAAACCTCACGTTTTACGAGGGAAACGGAAATTACGGAGTTCGCTAATTGGGGAATGCATACAAATATTTATTATTTTTAAATTAGCCAAGAATTCAGCTGTCAAGCAAAGTTTATAAAATACGACAAATTGTAAAGTTAATATGCTTAAAAGCCTTAGGGAAAAATGTGAATACATCTCAAAGATCCAACCAGTTGAAAAAGGTTAAGCATTGATGAAATATTCATAGGAATTATATAATAAATATTTATATAAGATTTGTAAAAAAAATATTTATAAGAGGGGCAGCGGTTTATTTATGTTTAATTTGCTAAGTGATTTTTTTATACGCTGAACCCATTCGAAATGAGTACAAAGGGTATTTATTATAAAGTTGTGCAGATGGATTATGTATATATACTCTTGATCACTATCAACAGCCGAGTCGATCTAGCCTTGTCCGTCTCTCCGTCCGTCTATATGAACACGCGAATCTGAGACACTTTTCATATTTGAATTATATATTTTCTCGTATTGCCGGGTCAGATCAAGTTTTTTTTTTCAATTTATCAATAGCTCATTCCGTTTAAAAGTTATCAATAATTTTAGATTCCTTTTTTTTTTAACATAACTTGAAAGGTATAAGAGCCAGCAATTTAGTATGTATAGGTGTCGAAAATGAACTACGAATTAATGCTAGTGCTGGGTATAGGGTATCTTCTAGTCGAGTACTCTCGTCTTGAGCACTCATACTTGTTTTTAAATAATTATACAGAATACTTTGAACATAATCAGCTTAATGTAAAATCGATTCATTGTTATAAAACGACATGGTTTTTAGTTTCAGTTCTTAAAGACTGGTGCACAAAATCAAAGGGTCCACTTAATTATATACAAGAATTACTTCAACTACATGCGTTTCCAATTCAATAAGCACAATTAAGCATTTATGCACTTAATTTTCCCCCCTGCCACATGCAATGACAGTGATAACAGTTCTTACTCCTGCCACAGGCCACATGCCACCCAACACCACATGCCCACCCCCCACCGCCCGCGGCGACCATTTATGGCAACTCAACAATTTCAAGTAGTTGCCTGCGATGCCACGCCCATTTTTGTTGAAGCTTGTAAGCACATTCCAGCACCGAAGACAACAGAGATAAAAAAAAAACAATATTTTACAAAGGAACGCAGAAAAAAGCAGTGTTATCAAATGTGCCCGACTGAATAGTACCCTGTTTTTAACAGTTCTTTCAGTAAGCAGCAAATATTCAAACTTAATTATTACATATCTGACTGTTTACCTATGCACAACTGAAACTTAGACTTAAGACTTGAACGCATATACGAAAATTCATTGATAATTCACCGCCTCTGAGAGGCATGTGGAATGTAGTTGAAATTGACAAGAATATTTGTAAGAGACCAATATGCCCGCTCTTAAGTTTATTTGCAAAATTGTAAGGGACATCGAAAAGGAATTGTCCTTTGTCGATTTCTGCGCATATTCCACATACGCATTCAGTCGCAGTTCAAGCCACAGTCTAGGCCTCCTTCCACACTCTCGCCTGAATATTTTCATTTGCCGCAAACCCCTCCCCCCCTTCCCGCGTGCCAACGTTCTTTGAGTTGGCGATGACTGCGAGTATTGCGAGCGAAGTGAATTTCGCAGCATCTCTTGGGCACATCTGCGTTTTATAATCGAGCCAAAGCGGAGGCCGACATAAGGCAAAAGGTGCTGTCTGCAAACTACTAGACTGCCTAGCGACCTTTCACAGATACACACACACACACACACACGCACAGGCACAGGCACAGGCAGATACAAATGCAAAGTGCGAAAAAAGTAAATTAGTGTTTTGGCACTTTCGGCAAACAAAGCGGTGGGCGCAGGCAAGTACCCCAACCCCAACCCCCCCGGCACACGACCCCGCCACCCACTGACCCAAAGCAGGTGGCAGTTTATGCTGCCGGGCTCGTGCTTCGGCTCCGGCTCCGGCTCCGGCACCAGCTCCGGCTCAACTGAGCGCTGAGTTATCGTCCTGGCGTCTGTTCAGTTAGTTAGTTTTGTGTCCTTCAGTTTTTTCTTTTTGTGCTCTTCGCCGTGTCCAGTGTTTGTTTTGTGCTGTATATTTTGCTGTGCTTTTTTTTCTTGTTGTGCCTTTTGCTTTCTGCTTTTGTTTTGTGTTTGCCTTTTGGCGCCCTTATTATTATTTTGTTGCACTTTTCCAGCAAGCGAACGACACCAACACCAAAACCAACAGCAGCAGTAGAAACAGCAGCAACAACCAAAACAACAACACTCAAGTTAAATAATTTTTCAAATTTGTCAAAGGTAAACGTGACCCCGGACACAAAGCCTAATGTAAAAGTTATGAATTTATACCTAATATGCATTAGCCATCTGCCCCCACCACCCACTGCCCCCACCTCCCACTACCCACTGCATAAATTAATTAGCCAGATAAAGAAAACTCAGTCCAAAGGGCAGACAAAGCATAAAATTAAATTCGAATTAGGCAGGCGCCGAAAAGCGAAACCAAAACCGTAAGCTGAAAACTGAAAGCTGAGAGCTGAAAACTAAGAGCTGGGAGCTGAGAGCTGAGACGCTGTCGAGTGCATAATTTTTGTGGACCGCAAGGCGAGCAATTAACATGAAAGGTCCTTAGACTTTTGTGCACCCTTTGCATGCCTCACAATTAGCGATAAGCCGTGACCCCAAAAAATAAGGCTACTCTTGCGGTTAGCCAAAGGAAACAGCTGCTCAAATTCTAGTGCCGCATTGTCTAAATCATTCGCGATTTTACTGCGTATGTGTGTGTGTGTGTGTGTGTGTGGTAAAGAGCATTGTGATTTGCTTGTGTGGTTTGGCCAAGGCAGGATAGAGGACAGCAGCTTGGAGCAATATATAATAATTTGCATAAACCAAAGTTAATGTATTATTGTTTTGCTATGGAAATAAAGCTGTTGAAAATGTCAATAAACTAAAAAATATATCAGCTCTGTTATTTTACTTGAATGTAATGAATGATAAAGAGTATTGCCATAATTAATATTTTATTGTTTATCGTTTTATTTTAATTGAACCCACTGAATAATTACAAATTTCCGTAATGAATGCATTATTTAATAAGCAAGGTTATATTAATTGTATTTAGGGTCAAAATTTGCCACTACTAAAACTTTGACAAAACTTAAGTGAAATAACTATTTGGTAATGGGTTCTCATAGAAGTTTGGAAACAATGCATTGTTATTATAGTTTTTATTATTATTATTCCCATAAATATTTTGTTTTCTATTTGCGACAATATTGTTCTATGATATAAATTATTTAAGCTCAAGTAAATTATTAATACAGGTTTTAGTTGATGAAAGAAATACAATTAATGTTTTTTCATTCTATTAAATAAATTATTCATAATGTAAGAGATTACTTTAAAATGTCAGTGTATTTTAGAAGCGACGATTTGCAGTGTCTCTTGTTGCATTTGTTTAAATTGTGTTTTAATGAAATGTGCCACACAATGAGGCCGTTGGGGTCCTTTTTGACTGGTCGACAACCGCTTGACAAATGCCTTTTTAATCCATTTGCCCAACAATTATATGTAGCTGCCAGCTGTGTAGACAGTGGTAGAAGCGAGGAGGAGGAGGAGCAGAAGAGGCGTGTTCAAAAAAAATATTAGTAGGGGAATGTCAGCCAAAACTATGCACAAACATAAACATAAATCCATGCATGACAAATCTGTGCGCCACAAAACTGTCAGTCTCTCTCTCTGTGTGCGTGTGTGTGTGTGTGTGATAAGCAAATGGCACACATTTAAGTTGCCGGCGCCATTTCTATATTTGGTTTTTTCTTTTCTATATGGCAAAACGCTACAGCTACAGCTGCAGCCTCCCGGTCTCAACATGTGTGCAAATAAACTCGTATATGTACATATATTGTATATGTATTCATATATGTATGTAAATGGCGTGGTTTTGGTGACTGCATGACAGACTGTTAAAATGTCAAAATGACACATTTGCCTAGCGTGTCATTAATATGCGACAGTTTCAGCCCCAGCAACAACAACAACAGCAACAACACTTTTAATTTGCAGGCAAAAGGCGTCGGCATCGGCATCGACGTCGACGTCGGCGTCGTCATCAGCAGCAGCGGCCGCGACCAACAGCCGACAGCCAACAACCGACAAACGACAGCCGACAGCCGACAGTCGACAGTCGCGCACATTGACTGCTAACCGACTGACACAGAAACCAGAAACAGGAACAGGAATCGGCGACGCCGCTCAACCACTCAACCAATTTTGCGGCGAATTGAGCGAATTGTGTGAAGCGTGCGCTCTCTTTACATAATTTCCCACTATTTTCGCGCTCAATTTGCCGCTACGTAAGTTGAGCGCAACTCAGTGACTGCAGTTGGGCAGAATATACATTTCCCATGCCCGCCTAAAAGCATGCACCAAAAATGTTGTTTACCATTTATATTTTTTTTGCATTACATACTTTGTGGACTTTGGGGAGTTTGCTTACTTTCTGTTTTCCATCCCATTTTCTGTAATTTAAAATGCATGCAATTTGCTTTCAAATTGGAAATTATGTCAAGAACAAGGTGAAAGAATCTGCGCGTGTGTGCGAGTGTGTGTGTGTGTATGTGTGCGTGAGTCTAGCGAATGTATGTCGGTATGTGCGCTTTTTGTTAAAATTCAATTTAGTTAATGACATCATCTATATTTTCATTTATTTCTGTCGAAAAATTTTATTTTATTTTTTAATGCATAGAATATGCCATGAAAATACCAAAACTGCTCTGCGCTACAATTTTGCATAGAAACAAAGGTTGGCTGCACAAAAGCCGGAAAATATATATTTATTTTTAAATAATATGCATTTGTTTTTGGATTGACAAACTTCAACAAAAATCAGGTAATTTATATGCAGTAGCAAATAAGGTTAAATTTAAATTGTCAACTGAATTATTCAACAAGATTTTTTCCATTTTCTGTATTTTTATGAGTAGAACTATAATAATTATCCGACATCAATTATTTTGTACAAATATTTTTATAATATTTTATAATATTTATTTTAATGTAAATATCCAAGAGCAAGCAATTTTTAATTTAAATGCAAATTTACATAAATAAACGATGACTGAGAATAAAAATATATATAATAAAAAGGAGATGAGTACTTTTTTTAATGAAAGCAAATTAAATATTTGCATAACATTACATTACATTGTGAAATCGAAATACTTATTTTTTAGCCGACCGATAACTACATAACAGTGAATCTGCACGCCTATCGATAGATAGCTGTTAATTGATTTGCCATAGCTAGGAGCAAGTGTTGAATAATTTCGTTAATTAACTTCAAACTAAAAAGGCGAATTGCATTCAAAATTCTTTTGTTCAAATAAAAATAGGTTAAATAAAAATCATGTATTGGAGTTTCTTTAGGTATTCAACATGGTAAACCAGACTTTTCATACTCTCTATAACATATGCTTTATTTTTGTAGCGCATTAGAGAACGCAATCAACCCCAAAGCATTATGTCAAAAATGTTCATTCATTTCATTTCTCACAGCCATAATTCTTAACAAAGCGCAAAAAATATTGGTTGGCGGGTTTTTGTTGCTTCTTGTACGGTTTTTGTTGGTGCAATTTAGGCAAACTGCCGACTGCCAACATTTTTCATTTCGTATTTTGAGCGCTAATAATTCATTTTTAGCGCAATTTGCTTAGTACTGCAACCCTGGAACCCTCCATCCCCCCTTTGCGCCTACCAACCTTTGATCTTTGTGTGCGGGACAAAACAGGATTACCTTCCAAGAAATGCTGACTGCTACCTTTTCACACTTTCTCAGTGAACTCGGTTCAGAGTTCATGAAATTTGTAAAAAGCAAAACAAAACAGAACACAACTGAAAACAAACTGAAAAATAAAATAAAATAAAACAAAACATTGCGAACAGAGTTTTTAAGTGCGTAAGTAACATTAAGCTTAAGCATAATACGTGACATAAGTGCTGGTGTCAGGGTCACAACGGAGAGAGAGAGAGAGTCAGAGCGAGTGAGAGAGAGAGAGAGTGAGGGAGTGAGACAGACAGCTTACAGACGCTGTTACAAATTACTTTTGCTCGTAGTTTAAAAACTCTTGGTTCGCGTTTACAATTTTTATAACAATGCCTGTCTTATTATGAATCTTTTTCGAAATCACACTGACACATACACATAAAAATCGGTGAGAACTTTGCACTTGAACATAACCGACTGCATAATGCTCTTCGATATAATTTATTTCTTGGTTGACCCGAAAAACATTGACTCTAAGAAAGGGACTTTATACATGTAAAAGTAATCTATCGATCTTTAAAGTATTTTCATTTTAGAGTATGTGTTTCATATTTTGGTAAGAAGGGATAGATCATCTACCAAAAATAGTTTTGATTCAGAAAATTTCATTCATGTTTGAAGTCCCGGTCCGGAAACAGAAATAGAAATGGTGTGATAACCTAATCCAAAAATACTGGTTTTTCAATGATTTAGAAATGCGTCTTAAGTAAAACATGAATACTTCCGAATAACATTTATCGATTATAGCAATAAATTTATTAATTTAAATACAAATTAATAAACAAATATATTTCAAACGATACCAATATATATATATATAAACAGAGTATATGAATATAACAAATTGCCAAATATATATACATAATTATGTATGTATTTTGCCATTGGAAACCAGTCTAAGGGAAAAACACATGCACGGTTAGAGTTGCTGCCATTTTGAGCTTTTGTTGCTTTTGTTGTTGTTGTTGTTGTTGTTGTCTTCATCGTTGACGGCACTAATCAACAATTTAAATCCATTTTCCGGCGCCACCTGCCTGCTTGCTTGTCGGTGCTGGTAATTTGCTTGACTGCTCATCATTCACACACACACACACACACACATACACACACTCACACACACTGGAACACACTCATGTGTAGTCTTTTGTACAACCGGATATGCCGCTTTAATGGCTCCAAAAGGAAGTCACGCGTATTTTGTTTATAACCTGAGCTGCGAGCCCAGGCTCTCTGGTTCAAACTAAGTCTAATGTTTAAACTTAATGCCTTTAGCCATGTTATTGTTGTTGCTGCTTCTTCTTCTGCCTCTTCTGCCATCCCCTGTGGAGGATGTTAGGATGTTGGGCAACGCAGGCTGGCGCGTAAATCACGAACGGATGTGAATACGTGAATACGTGCCAGCGAGTCTGCGAGTTTGCGAAGCGAGAGTGCTTCACACTCGCTCTATTGGGCATAATTAGTTTCAAATATTTGCTCGCAAGCAAATTTCATTTCATTTCTCCCAACGCCTTTGCGTAATTCGCATTTTAAGGCCACTCAAACTCGAGAGGCCAAAAGAAACACTCATAATGAGAGAATGTGTATGTGTGTGTGAGTGTGTGTCTTCCTTTGGAATTTTCAATTAAATTTTCTGCCTTTCCAGACTGGATAGCAAGCTGTGTATATTTAAAAAAAACGTGTGCATATAGAGCATATTTAAAATATTTAGACTTTATGCATCACAGAGACTTTTTATTTTTAAAAATAACAGCTGTGCTATTTTCTTATTATTATAATGAATTCAATAATTTAGAATTGTTATAGAGGACAGATTTCATTAAACGTATAACTGAACCCTTTGAGATATCGCCATTTTATATTTCATCGATGTTATTTATCACGATTCTACAACTCTCATTTTTATTACAGGCACTAGTTTTAGTATTTGATGATAGCAAAATTCTCGCTTGGGGAGATATAAATCTTCCAACTCTCCTTTAAAGTATTATCACATTATCTCCTTAGCCACAGCGATAAAAAACAGTTTGCAATGTTTTCAGAGGATTCACTTTTTATTAAGTTTTTAACTTTTCAAATTGTTTTGCCAATTTCGCAATTGCCAATGCTTTACAGTCACAAGAAAATACGCGTATATGAAATGTTGACAGAAACTTTGCCAAACTCAAAGAGAAAACTCTCTTATCCTCACACACACATACACACAGACACACACACACAAACACACACACAGAGAGAGAAAACTATGCGAGAGCGTCGTATAAATATTCAATCAAAGCTTCTGAACCACAGATATAAAACTTGGTTTTAGTTGCCGTTGCCTGCAAACTACAAACAACAATAAAAACTCTATTAAATACGCATAAATTAAGGCACGATGAGGCTTTATCTGAGACAACGAGCCCATTCCTATATATCTGCCTGGATTTACAGCTAGATTTAAGACTAGCCCCAAGCCCCACCTCACACTTAGCCTCACCCTCACACCGCCGCAAAGTTCATGTGCAAACTTTTATGCTGTTTTGTGGCTTTGTCTGTGTGTGTCCTGTGTGTCCTGTGAGTCCTGTGAGTCCTGTGTGCCGACTGCCTCATTCGCATTCAAATCAAATGAACACATTCACGACTCCAACAGCCACAAAATGCAATGAATTCAATGCAAAAGTTTCCATAGGTAAGGAAAGTGCTAGAAGGTTGCTTACGTGTGGGAGGGGGGGGGGGGGTAGTTACCACACCTGTACCTGACCTAAGCAGCAAATCGCAACAGTTTTTGTCTACGTCTCCGGCTGCTAAGCTGCTCGCCTTAGTCACATAAAAGTTCAGACAAATTATGCATTAGACAGTTAGTTAGTTAACTAACTGCTAAGGCCAACTTGGCCCCTGGCTGCCACATAGAAACCTCATATTTTTGGCCAAGTGCCGCAAATTGCAGCCGCCCCCAGAACTCACCTGGATGTGAAGGAAGATGACAACGATGACGTTGAAGGACGCACATTATCCAAGTGCAAAAGTTGCGAGTCTTGAGTAAAATTGACAGCTTTCAGATAGTTGCATTTAGTTACAGACTAAATGACAACTCCCTCTCTTTGTGTGTGTGTGTGTGTGTGTCGAAGATGTGCAAATATTTAGCCAGCAAATTTATGAAAACATATGACAACAGATGTAGCGACAAATTCGATTAGAGACAAAGTTAAGCACACAAGATTGCTTTAACTTGGATTTATTCAAATAAATATATTACATGCTCAGATTGAATTTTGTAGCTGATTAAAAAAGGTATAAGCAGGAAAGGCTAGAAGTGTTAAAATTTAAAGTTTAAACGCTTTAAACTTGAACCCTAGCAGCCTTCTCTGCTCTGATGCATTTAAGTAAGTTTAATATTCAGTGTAAGCAAGTTATTGAGAGATACCCATTCAACACAAATTGACGTATTGTATACTATGATAGTCAAAATTAAATATATAATTTTACTGTTAGATAAAACTAAAATTTAACAGCTGAGAGTTTTACAGAACAACGTTAGAACTTAAATTGCATAGTAACGTATATATACAAATTTCGTGAACAGATATTTCCAATCAGCAATTTTCGTCAACAACTAAACTTAACTTATGTTAAAGCTAGTTGAGATTTAAATTTAAATGCATTCTCAATTTATTTTGTCAATTAGCAGAAAATCAAAGTAAATTGACCATTTAAAATCCTTGACCATTTAGCAAAAACCCTTTGTTTAAGAACATAAACTATTCAAGACAATACTTGAAATGCAAACAACTAGTGAAATTTGCATTAAAGCAGCATTAAATTATTTGACAAAATCATGGTGCAAATTCCAGCAAATATAATCGACTTATGTGCAACGAAAATAAGCTTCTCATCAAAAGAGACACACAATTTAAATCTGAAATCATACATAAAACTTGAGAAATACTTGAGAGCATATTTGCGATGTGCACTTGATGATGTACACTAAAAACCGAAACTTGTAGAAATAAAAATCTAGAGAGCTCATAAAATATTTGATGGCTCTTAACTCGTTTTTATGCCCGTCAAACAGACAGACAGACAGACAGACAGACAGACACACAGACTGACTGACAGACAGAGAGACATTGAGACTGACAGACAGATAAAGTAAATGTGGTGAGATTGCGTTTGTCAAGCGGAAATTGCACTGTTAGCAGCCATCAGTCAAATCACATATCATAACCGGTATGAATTTGTTGGGGTTAGTGTTTGAGTTGTGGGTTGGGGCTTGGTGCTTGGGGTTAGGGGTTAGGGACAGGCAGCAACAAATATCATGTGATATAAATTTTAATTTATCCTAAAACCCTCAAGCGCACAACTACCAAATATTAGACACTAAAAAGTTATCAAGAAATTGTGTGCCATTGAGAGGATTTATTACGCTTGTCCTTTTAACAAATTTTGCGCATAATTTACGGGTTTTTTGCTAGCACACACCGCACACACATACACACACACACACACACACACACACACACATACACCACACACGCATTCATTCATGCCCCCAGTCAGAGTTTCATTTCAGCTTTTTTGCAGCTTAAACATTTTTTAAAAGTCACAAACACTCACGCATTTGTCAATCCTATGAAAAGGGGATTGCGGTTGGAAAAAACCAAAAAATGTATATACTTTATATATATATATATATATATACATGTATAACCAAAAGCCGAGCCGTGAACCTCGAACCCGCATGCTGGCTGCCAATCCTTATTGACAGCAGCACTTCCGCTTTGGCAGCCAAAATAGCTGCGAGCGCCATAAATTAAACTCATGTGCCACAAATTTATTTCACCCAACGTCTATGTATGTGTGTGTGTGTGTGTGTGAGAGTGAATGTCGAAAACTTCAAAGTGAAAGAGACTATTATATGGAACCGAAAAGAAAGGCGCCATATCCAGGACGCACTTGGCGTAAGCGCTCTTACAGTTTAGTGTACGGTAATTGACATGTAATGCGGTTACGATTGACAACAACAACAACAGCGACGACAACAACAACAACTGCTTGGACTTGCGACTGGCAACAATGTTGCCCACATCCGGTCGCCATTTTGACTTGCCCTTGCGCCAGTGTTGTTGTGTGACAGATTCCCAGACATTCACAGAGCCACAGACCACAAAAGCATACGCCCAGTAAAACTTGGTGCGCACAGTGTCCAACATCATCAAAATTATAATATTAATATATTTTTAAAAATATGCAAATATAAAAAAAATATTTACAAAATAAATACATATATATATTTAAAACAAGCTTTTATATTTAGTCATCAATCATCAACCAATGCAATACATATTATGATCATAGCTTGAATACCTTCCGAGAGACGCTGTTCAGCAATCGACAAAGCTACTAACGGCAAACTTTTAACTATGACTCTTAGCCATAATTTTGAAACTACAAGCAAAGAACTAAATATTACTATTTAATGGTACAAGGTACAATAATACAATATACATATATATTAATATAATATATTCTCTACAGAAATTGCCTACAAAATAGAATCGTGTAGACTTTTCAACAACATTATCATATATATTGGATGCAGTCCTAAAATGTGAAGGCATATTGGGATTTTATTATATTTCTGTGCCGGCACCACTGTGGCGCACCACTGTGTGACTGCTGGGTCTGGCTATAAAAAGCAACTCAAATGAAATGAACCCCATGAAAAATGGCCAAAGTGTTTGCCAAGAAATGTTTGGTTAGGTTTTTGCCGGCCAGCCACCTGACCATTGAGGCGTTCACTTGGCCACGGCAATCGAGCAATCGAACTTCGGCGCAGCAGCAGCAGCAGCAACAACAGGAGCAGCTACAGGATGTCAGCATAAATCAAAAGGCAAAGGCAGCCAAAATCTGGGCTACAGTAGAGTAGTGAGAGTGGGAGCGAGAGCAAGAGCGAGAGAGAAACCATAAGAAATCATTTCTAATCCCAAAAGTTTTGTAAGCTTCGTCCGTGGCAGCCATCAGCAGGGCTGGCCATGAGAAATGTTGCTTACTTGTTACCAATTCGCAACGGTTGCTGGCCAATTTCACTACCAACATTTCGCAGACACTCCCACATTTGGAGCAGCTTCAGTCTGTTCTGGTCTGGTTTGGGTTTACCTCTGCCCGAGGGAACGCATAAATTGGACAACCAATTTAAGGCCTAAAAACCACTTTTACCGTTTATATTCATGCGCTTCGAACTTTTTTGCCCAACTTAAATGCCAGGACATTGGCTCGGCCATAGCCTGCTGGGGATTTGTGTGGTCCTGCTGCTGCTCCAGTTGTGTCTCGTGTCTCATCGTCTCTGGTTTATGGCGCCAGGTAAGCACGTGCAAACATTTGTCGTGGTTATTTCGTTTGGATTTGAATCGCTCTCCCTCGTAGTTTACAACCTGCTGCTGATGGGCCCGGACTGTCGCTGATAATGCCCGACAGTCAGCAGCGGCATTCCGCATTGGCCACGTGCTCCCTCACTTGGTCTTAACTTGGCTTTCTGGATTGTTGCGTTAATAGTCCGGGCGATAAGATTTGCTTCACACTGACTGACTGCCTTCTTTATTGGAGCGACAAGGGGAAGCGGGTGCGGTAAATGTAGCAAGTAGGTGGTGGTACGACTATTATACCCCACTGGTTTTTATGCGATTTTCTTGGTGTCTCTTAGAATAGTACATATATATATTGATTGTCGAGCTTAATATTCTAGATGAAAATATGCTATGGAAAAAAGATATAAATTCATATACAAATATATATAAAAATAAATTTATTATTTCTACAATTTGTTGGTTCGTAATTTTTACAAAATATAAAAGTTTTCCAATTTATACATTCATTTATTATTTGTTGCTCGAATGTATCCTGTGTGCTACTTAAACGAAGATGGATAATAATCAGATTGTTGGTAGCTTAATTTATGTTCAAATAAATATAATTAAAACACAAAATAACTCAAGTGTCCTTAAGCTTAAAGCCAGTTGGCTTCGGAAGAGATCTCATATATCTAATACACACTGGCAAAGATCAAGTGCTGCCAAGTTATTCATTTTACTGGCTGGAGCTGGAGCCCATTTAACCCGGTGACCTCGCATTGAGCCAAGTATTCGCACAACATAAAAGAGGAACAACCCACAAAATAGTTGCCAAAACAACTTGAGCAGCACATTTGATACGACTCAAAGGCTGGCTGGCCTTCTTAAGGACCCTTCCCTTGTGTGTGCGTGTGTGTGTGCTATAATTTTCAGGACATAAATCTGTAAAATGCCGTGCGTTAAACAGCTGATGTTTTATGGCGTTCTGGAAAGGCCGTCGAACTGCCTGCTAGAGTAAATTGCATTCCTTTTTTTTTTGCCCACTCAACTTTGCTTGTTGGAATTTCAAATTTCCCTTTGGCACTAGAAACTGTTTTTTCTGTTTTTTTTTTTTTGTCCAGGCTGAACATTTTCGTATTCATGTATGCCCCGAAAACGGTGCCTTAATTTAAGCATAATAAGTGTTGCTGCTCGGTCACGCTGGCGTATGATGAATATTCATAATGCGAGCAGCAGCAGCAGCAGCATCTTTCTGGCAGCTCAGAAGTTTGAACAAACAAATGAAAAATGAATTTCCTGCTTATGTTTATGCTTGGCATATGTTGAATGCTTCACTCGACTTGCTTGCACTACGTAAATGTATGTTTGTGTGTATGTGTGTGTGTGTGTGTGTCTCAGCCTGTGTGTAACAAGGCGGACAAAAGCAGAGCGTGAATAAATATTACTCATACGAGCTGCTGTGCAGCATTCTGTGATGCCAGAGGCAAGTATTTACACCTACAATGGCAGCTAGATGCATGCAACAGCACAATCAAATGCTACATAAATGTGTAAAAAATGCATAATATGCATAAATATGTGTATTAGTGTGTGTGTGTGTGTATGTTTGCCTGTACAGTCTGCAATAAAATGGCTGCTGCTGCTGCTGCCGTAACAACAGCAACAGCAACAACAATAGCAATAACAATAACAATGACAGCAGCCAGTGCCGGCTGCAGCTACACTCATAATGATTATCCATTGAAATGGAAATGCCTGGCAAGGATTTAATATAATTCCCAATGCGTAAAGTGCGCTGTGAAAACTTTTCACACTGCAGCGGCACCAGTTAAAGAAGAAGTAAAGGAAGAAGAATAAGATGCAGCAGCAGCAGCAGCAGCAGCATCGTCGGATTCAGACAAGAATGCATCTCTACAGAAGAATAGAATTCAATTTAAATAGATTTCCGCTTAGAGGAAATTTAAAAAGTGCAGCAAAAGGCAATTGTTAATGCAAACTGGAGCTGCTCTTCTTTTCACACTGGCTGCAAATGTGTGTGCATTTGTGTGAGAGTGTGAGAGTGTGGCACGTTGATTGAAAAACTGCTAACTACATACACTTAGTGTACACACAAACCAGCACACACACACTCACGCACACACACAAGTGAAGGTATTGCAACAGTCATGCATTGAAATGAGATGAAACCGGGAACGTAAAAAAAAAACTTACACCTTGCTTTAGACGAAATGTAGATTCCCTTTTCCATATGATTTTTCCAAAAATGATTTAAATGCACATAAAGCTAAATTGATTTACACAATATGTGAGTTTTAGATATTTCAAAAAAATAATCAACCTGTCTTTGTTTTAGATTACATGTTTTTATTGCAACTAAATTTTGTTAAAAGTCTATTGGCATTCTTAACTTGAATCTAAGGTTAAATTAGCAAGAGAACGTGATTTTAAAAATTAAACAATTAGATTTTCATTAACAAAGTAATCAAAATGTATATAATATAATTTAAAAACAAGAAGAAATTATTAATATGCTTGCTAATGACAAAATTGATTTCGGTGGTATTTAAACATGCAATATATTATCGTAGGTAAGGATAAGCATTGCTTTTGAGAAGCGTGTAGAAAGGCGTTCGCTGTCGGATTGGCAACTGTAAGTCGGGCACAAAGGCAAAATTCTAAGCAAACGTGCGTGCGTGCGAAAAAGGTAATTGAAAAATAGTTTCCGTTTCCCATTGCCATTGCCATTGCCATTGCCTTTGCCATTTCCCCAGCACTTATTCAGCGATGGCAATTGCTTACTCTGCCATCTCCAATTGAGAGCTGCCAATTGCAATTGAAATGCTCTTCAAGATGCTGCAAATGCCCCAACTTCATTTGATATGTAACTCGAATTGTAATTTAAATTGAACTAATAGAAATCTTAATTTGTTAACATAAAGCGGTTTGAGCGAGCTACACTCAATTTATCAAGTAGGAAATGTAATCGAAAGAAATGCTTTCGTATGTTAAATATGGTGCGCCCGCTGGCAATAATTTAGTCATAAGTTTGCGACCGTCTTTTGGCCACATGCTGAGCTCATATTTTAGTGTCGGCCAAATCACAGTGGACGGCAAATACTAATACTCAAGCACGGCTTGAGCAATAAAGCAAAATAATTAACATTTGCGACGCCCGTCCGAGTTTGATAAATGGCAAATGGAGCGATTCATTAAAGTGTTGCATACTTTCCAGCGTTATGCTAATGGCCAAGCGAAAGCGAAACGGAAACGGAAGCGAACATGAAAATGAAAATGAAAACTCAACCGCAGACTTGCATGGCAACTTTTAATTACATTTCGCAAGTGTGTGACGTGCGTAGGTGTTTGTCTGTGTGTGTTTGTGTGTGTGTGTGTGTGTGCATTGCATTTGCATGTGTATGACAGGCAGTAAGGGACTGTCAAGAGAGAGGAGCGAGAGGAAGAGGAAGCGGGGCGCAGCCGAGCTAGCAAAATGTAAGTAATGACTAAATGCGCACTCTGACAGTTTAACATGACAAAAATGTTGCCTTTTTTTCGGTGAGCTTGATAAATGATACGGGCGACAAGTACAACAACACGAACAAGCAGCAGAGCCAACTACAATGTTGGCAGCATGTCCCTGAAAAGTTGCTGGACCTTAGTTTTTATTGTTTTTTTCCTTCTTTCTCTGCCCACACTTTCACTGCGCTTCGTCATTTCTTTTTTGTTTTTGGTGCCTACCCAGCTTTTGTGGACAAACATTTGAGTGAATAAAGGGGATTTCCGGCATAAGTACGCCAACACCTCGAAACACAAATGCACAATGAATATGAATAAGACGATGAATGAGCAAAAGCAAAGGGCCATACGAAAAGGGAAAACTGAATGAAATGAAATGAAATAGAATGGCTGAAGAGAGGCGACAGCAGAAAATAAAATGAAATGAAATAAAATAATACAAACATCGTGTGAAAAGGCGAGATTATTATTTATGACTTTGCGGCGGGGGCAACTTTTAAGGTTAAACATGTTTTTCCTTCTTCTTCATTGTTATGAAAGCTTTGAAGCAGACATGTTAAATACTCTGCACAACGTGAATTGATCTTATAATGCAAACCTAATAAATATATTACATTATATTCTTAGCTGTTTTTTTTTACCATAAATTAAATAAGTTTTAGACATTATCTACCTAATCCTCATATTTTCAAATCTAATACATTTTCTTTTTATTTCCTTGATATTTCCATCAAAATTATTTGTACTTAAATTAATTTTTTGAAACAAAATAAACTGTTAAATAAATTAGTAGAACAGAGCTAAAGTCAATGATGGAGCTACAAAATCGACCGTCTGTATAAAATGAATAAAGTTTTTATCCTTGTGATCGTCATATTAATCACCGTTCCCACTCTTATTATTCTGTTCAGATTAGTTTGTTACCTGGCTCTTAAAGACATGTAAGAAATTGCAATTTAATCAAATATAAATAATGTTTGCATTTTTTATGGCAGAAAACGCAAGTAAAGAGCACCTTTTGATTCGCTGGAAGATAAGAAATCAATATAAGAGATTTATCACCGGAGTTGCACGATGACTACTAGAATAATCGTATTATGTTCCGCAACCCAAAATGTGTTCCGTGGACATATAAGTATGATGTGTAAAGTAACAGTTTCAAATAAACAGAGCTCAAAGCTTATACAAAAGAAATAAAAAAAAAACATTAAACCAAAATAAGTATAATAATTGAATTCTTCAACAGTTTGATGGCATTTTCAATATACTCTTGAGTGTTTGAGAACATCTGCTAAAAAGCAAATGCCCATTTCGAGGAACTTTAATTGGCGTAGCGTAAAATTAATTAACCATTGTTTTTGGTCACCAAAAAGGGCTCGAAGGAACAAAATTAATGTGCTCACATTTTTGTTGTGCTTGTGTCTGCTTTTAGGCTCATTTCTGTTGTTGTTTTGTTTTAAATATTTAAAGCACAGCAAATGAAATTCTCATTAAGCCTGCAACAAGAAGGAGACTGCCAAGTGCTCAATGGAGAGCAAAACAAGAGGAGCAGGACTGGGAAAGGACCTGATGAAATACGAGATGAAGTCACTGCAGCCGTTGGCCGCTTCCCGCTGACTGTGCAAATTGTAAGTTTCATTGATTTTCGTCACACACTTGGACTGTGTGTATGTCTGTGTGTGTGGCATCCTTATCCATATCCTTGGCACGACAGCATGCCATGGCTGCATTTTTAATGCGCATTGCAGTCACCCGGGTCGACCAAATATTTAATAAAAATTTCTTAAATGTGTATACGCCGCATGCAACGGTTTCACGAGAGATGGCTTAATATGTGTAACGGTTTATCTTTAATTTCATAAATATAAAATAAATACAATGAAATTAATAATCAAAAATGTAATATTCGTATATTTTTGATAATGAAATCTAAATCTTGTAGCTGCAATTATACTATATGATATTTATCACATTATTTGTCTGTTTTAGCAAATTTATTCATAATAAAGATGGACGACATTTATATTATTATATTTCGCATATTCAAACACTGTACATTTACTTGTGTAATTGATTCTTAAAGCAACTTTCAAAACATCGACCATTATTTGAATATCAGACTCTACTTGGCAGGCGACCAATTACTGAGTCCTTCGGCGCTGTTCGCTGCGTGCCATCAGCGCCGTGTTGGCAGCACGCATTGTAAAATAGTAGACAAACTCGATGGCGCTGAGGATGCTGGCGCCAAGGAAGAGGCCCAGAATGCCACCAATGGATACGACGACATCCAGATTGGTACGCAGCACCTGACGCCGATATTGATCTGTGGGCCAAATCGGCATCACCAGTGTGATGTTAACATCCCGCTCTCTGGTAGTTTTGCTGGCAGAGTTTGAGGTTTGCATACAAGCGGTTTTCAGTTATTGTTGAAGTGAACTCACCCATTTTGATCCTCGTAGATGGCTTTCAGATCACCCTCCGTGCAGGAGGGCAGGCAGTGACAGCTGAAGTTGGGTGAACTGATGCGAAATAGTCGTTTAACATCCTGTTTGATCATCGAAAAGCGCTCGAGACACAAATACCCTGCGTAGTCACAGTCGGGAAAGCGAGCATCCTGGTGCGGCATCAAATTGTAAATGGAGCAGTTGCACAGCTCCATTTGATACAAGCGGGTACAGTCGCTGATGCAGGCACTGAAACTGTACGCCTTGTACATGCTCCACGGCCGCACCTCGTCCGGAAAGTAGCAGTCGCGAGCGGCCACCGGAATATCCTTCATATTCGGATCGTTCACCATGTCCTCCTTGTGGAACTGCAGCGTCTTGTGCTGCCCCTCCAGCACGATGATGCCCACCGTTGGCAGCGGCTGATTCGTCACATCCTCCTCATTCCGCACGCTCACCTGTGCCGCTCTCGTCAGGTGCAGCCGCAGCTCTGGGTGGCTGCCCCGATCCAGCAATGCCGGCAGCCAATGCTTCGACTCGCGCTGATTGTTTTGCAGCGAGTTGAGCAGAAAGCAGCGTCCGAAAGGTGTCAGCATGGGTAGAAAATAATTACAGCAATCGAACACGTGATGCGACAACTGGCACTCAATGAACAGATCCGAGCAATTAAAGCCAAACTGCGGGAAAGAAACCAGCAACAAGCAACAAGAATGTCAAATCGCTGAAAGCAACATTTTTGTGTTGAATTGACGATCATAATTTTGTTGAACACTTTCCTTAATTTAATATATTTAAATCTGTAACTTTTGTAAGTTTTAAATATTTTAAATTGCTTTGTTAATAGTTGATAAATTGTTATTGAATTAAATTGTTCACAACTTTCAACATTAAAAACTCAAGAAAATTGAATGTAGCTATACAAAAATTGTGTTATCAGAAACCTACCCAGGTGGAAATCTGCCTGTAATTCTCTTTAGGGCACTTGGCGCACTCTTCACACTTCTCGTAGGGATTGCAGCGAGTAAACATGCCCGTGGTATACTGATAGGGAAACAATATGAAGGATATATACGACTCCACCTCCCAGTTGTAGGGACCATTTAAATCCGTACCCAAGCTGCAAGCAATTCACAGCAAATCAAGTTTTATCACAATACTATAGATTCGCATACCTTGAAACATAATTCTCCACATCTTTAGCAAAGTCCGTCTTAAAGCGCACCTCGCAAACGCTAATCGATGGAAATTTGAGCAGGGCAAATGGTGATAGACTCTCGTGGACAATGCTGACAGCACGTGAGGTAAAATCCCGCTGGTACTGATCGATCAGATGATAGACGCCGAATGTCGAGGCAATAATGCAAATCAGCCAGAAGATGCGTTCCGTTGGATGCAAGCTATCAATTATATAAATTACTATACTCTATGCTGAAATGTAACCGAGACTTACTTGTGATTAGCTATATATGAGAAGCCTGCCATGCTGCAATTTTGACAGTAATCCTTTAAATAGTTGACGAATCTCCAACCCAAGCCAGTCCATGACTGACTCCTGTTCTTCTCCTGCGTCAATTGTTTTACCATTTGTTTTATTTGTCGATCGCCTGCCGACTGAATGGAGCTGTCGCACCGAGTCACTGTTTATATAAATGAAAATATCCTGCCATATCCTGGGCCTGTTGGGGGGGGTGGTAACTTAATTGCATGTTCGCCTGCTTGTTCCGCCCATTTGGCCTTGGTCACCGTCTCTGGCTGTGAATTGGCTCTTTTTGGCTGGTTTGCTGTATGCGAAAAGCTCTTAATTGGTATTTGCTTTGTGCAGGTGTCGCAATAAGGATTTAAATCCACACATACACACACACACACAGCACCCATACTCTTCCATATCTTGCATATATGTGCATATAATTGCATGCTTTCGAGGCTCACTAAATTGTTAATTTATGACTGGGTCTGAATGAGTTAAATACAGGCGACACATGCGTCAACTTGCGATTGAGCAGCTTAAAATACCAGCTTAATAAGCAGCGTGATAGTTTATATATAAAATGATTTATGACATAATTTCGATGGATGTGTTTAAGCAAATAAAAGTTAATTAAAATCTTTTTCATGAGCCGAAAATAGTTTAATAGATCTGGCAATTAAAATATGCTGAAAACCTTCAAAAATATATATCGAAAAGATTTTCATATTTTGTTTCAGTATAAATAATATTAAAATTGATAACAAATGTTGTTTGTTTGAATTTAGCCAGCTTAATGAATTGTCATATTAAAATTGTAATAACAAAAAAAACAACTTAACTTTACAAATTTTCAAATTTTAAAGAAATTTTATTTCAAATATATTTAATAAATTTCAAAGTATAATATATCATTAGACTATTTATAAGGTTCGAAACAATTACAATATAAATTCATTTATAATCGTAATAATAATATACAAATTAATACACCAATTCCGATCAATTGCACTTCCAGGTAAAAATGCTTGCAGAGTTGTTGTCACCTGTGTCAAGTTTCAGAGCCATAATTCGTAAAGTTTTTAGCGCCAGTAGCGACACAACTCTGCTGCTCATTTACAGCCGGCAGGCAGGTTTGGTTTGCAGCAGAAAATGCAGTAAGTTATTAGGCAAAATGAGTGAATAAGCGTCCCATTCACACCAAACCCCAAACACCCTAATACCCACACACAACTCGAAACACAAACTCAAACACTTAAATGTAGTCGACATGTTTTTGGTGCTTAGAACTCGACGCTAAATTAGAATTATGCAATTACGACTCATTTGCGTTGTTTGCTGGCTGCTGAAAACACTTAAAAACAATTAGAGTGCTTATTGAAATTTGAAACGTTGCCTGGCTGACAGCATGCCGCATGCAACATGCTCCATGCAACACTAATGCAAGCATTTTAATTATTTATGTGCCCGAACATGCAGTTAAATTGTTTTTCTAATCACAGTTCAGCAATACCAACACCCACTGAATATTTTACCTTTACGTGCAATAGAAAAAAAATTGAATTTTGTTGCATTTGCGAGTAATGCAAGTAGTTCAGGTATTTGTTGGGCAGTTGCAACTCGAAGGGTTTTCATTTATCGCCGTACGAGCTAAGAATTTTCGATTATTGTTGGCAGCACGTGTGGAATATTGAATAGGGTGTTTATTGTAGTTTAAAATTTAAAAATAAAATTTAAACAAAATATTGTAATTAATTAAAATTAAATTGTTGAGCTTCAGCTGCCGTTAATTGCCTGATATTATATAAGTAAGTGTTCTATAACAATTATTATTATTTGTTTAAGAAAAAAACCCAATTCTAGATATTCAATTATTGCAGCAGGAAATGAAATGTAATCAATCTGCGATCTTAATAATTTGTTAAACCAATAGGTGGGCTTTATCCATTCAAACTCAATGAATTATATTGTAATTTAATAGCCCCTCTTTCATACTAGTATTAACTTATTTGTGCACTCGAACAAACTGGGAGTGCGACACAAGTCGAGTTGAGTATCCAATAAAGTTGTTAATTATTTTTCTTTTATTTATATCGCTTGTTTTTGCACATTGTGGCACCGCCAAAACGGAAAAACGATACATTTAAATAAAGCGAAATATTTATGTTACAATAAATAAAAAGGTTAATAAATAAATTGAAACAATATGTGAAGTATACATCCAAAAATGATTTCGTTTGTTAACGGTTGAAAAGTTGAATATGACAACAATAAAATGTTGATTGGCCTGAAGTAAATATTTGTATACTCTAACAAACAACAAGCTACTGATTGTTGAAATAATATTGTATTGTATTTTATGTTATTTTATTTAAGCGGTAAGCAAATATGATTAATTTTTCATATATTTTATATTTATTTATTTATTTGGCAACTGTTGTGAACATGACTCGAACAGCATTCAGCATGACATCAAATTTGATTTAACAATTTTATCTAAATTCATCCTCAACTATTGATCAATTGCAATGTGTCCAATCTTGATTGTTTTTCAAAAGCAGAATACCCCTAAGCAATTTGTATGAGTTCAGCTATGTGGCTAACAATTTGATGAATAAAAATGCTTTTGAATTTTGTGAAATATTTGTACACTTCGAACGAGTCGGTTTTCGATGTTGTTGTTGTTGTTGTTGCTGTTGTTGTAGCGACCACCTACGCAGGTAAACAAGAGTCGAGAGAGTTTTGCTGCACTTTTCTGTCAGAAGGGGGGTGGTGGTGGGGCGGGGAACGTTTCACATTTTTGGCTGTTGTTTTTGAAGTCAGTTTCTGCTTTGCTTTGTTTTATTTTGTTTATTTGCATGTAGAAGCTCGATGCGTGGCACCAACAATTTTGCAGGTGTATCGATAAAATGTCAAGCGCAATAGCAGGCAGCCACAACAACATTGGACAACAAGAGACGACAAGGCAATTTAAATACTAACATGTGTATGAATAGAGGTAGCTAACGGCCGGGGCGAGTAGTGGAGTGGAGAGGGGCTGCGGTTGTTGCTGATGTCGACACACAATTAACTCGAAAATACTCATAGCCATGTTAAGTGTCAATTAGTTGGCATCAGCTAAGCGCCGTGCATACAAAATTATCCAACTGAAATCAAGAAATATTATTTACATTTTACAAACACATTTAACGACGTGAGTTATTTGATGATAATCACAGATTTTCCGATAATATATCAACTAAATCAAATCGCAAATCAGAAGTTCAAGGCTTCTGGAATAAACATGCATCAAATTCTGCATATAAATACCAAACGATATACATACGTGCCTTAAAAGCGAATACAGCCTGTGCACAATATTAACAAAGTTTTCGAGTAACAACCAAAAAATCCTTGCAACTCATGGCTCATTAAAACTAATGTTGATTCTGTGCCCCTACGGCTCTGAACTCACATAATTTGCAAACATTTCAACTAATAAATGAAATTGATTTTGGCCAAGCTAAACTAACCATAAAAGGGCAGCCGCAATAAACCATAAACAAAATCGAGAATCAATAAAAATCAAAATGATATAGGCAAAACATGAATGCCCAAATATAAAATGCAGCCACAAACAATAAACGTGGCCAACAAAAATGACAACAAAAGCAACAACAAATACAACAAATGACAAATATCTGTTGAAAAAATAAAAAAAACATCAAAAAAGTCGTGTTCAAGTGCCACGTTTCGTCGTCTAAGCGACGGGGCGGCGGCAACGCCTGCCAACTGTTGTTGTGCTAGGGCCATGCCCCTTGGCACTCAACCATCCCCACTCCTGCATCGCATGCCTCCCACCTTTGGTGCCTGCCTGCCTGCCTGCCACGCTTGTGCAAACTAAATGTGGTTGTTGCTTGTGCTTTTACATGCGCTGACAATATTGCAACAATGTCGTTCAACATTCAAAGCACAACAAACAAATGCCAAAAAACCAACCAAACACAATTACAACAACAACAAGTCAGAGTGCTCTAGTCGAGACTGCCCGACCAGTACATACCTTGCTTGTAACCAGGCCGTTTATTCTAATAAATAAAAAAAATAAATTAAATCTGGGTTTATTGTTATATTGTCATTAAATATAATGATATTCCAGAATATTTTAAGAATTTAATGGAGCTTGGGGGAAGGTATGATATTTTCTTAATTTGGTATCGATATCAAAAAAGTCTATGCTGCCTCTTATATGCCCTTACACAACTTCGTTATACATGTTTTATACATTTACAGGGTATAAAAACTACGATGAGTATTATACGAGTAGTAGGGGCTGTTGTCAACGGCACGTGAGCAATTGGCAGCCCAAATGGGCACTACTCGAGAGCAGGACTCGGTTCGGAACTAGGAACCAGTAACCAGTAACCAGTAACCAGTTTGCATGTTGCTGTGGCAAATTGAGTGTGGCTTAAAGCTTTAAAGTTGTGATGAGAACGAGAAGAAAGCAGCGCAGATGCAATAAAGAGGCAATAACAATGCAATAATCATAACAATAACAACTGCAAAACAGCAAGGCTTGCCACAATGTTGCTGCGGCCACAGCGGCAACAGTGGCAACAGTTGCTGGCAATATCAGCGATAAAAGTTGTAACAATTATCATTTGAAAGTGCATTGTTACAGTTGTCAGTAGCGGCGCTTAAGTGGCTGCCACAATAGCAGCAGCACCAGCAAGCAGCAACAACAATGCGCGACACGAAAGCAACTGCAGCTCGTGCCGGCAATAGCAACAGCAACAGCAACAGCTACAACAGCAACAATAACAAGCAGCAACTTGTCGACGTCAGCGCTATGAAAATTAATATGCAGAAACTGCTGCAATTGCAATTTGTTGAAAGCGCTTGAAGAAACAATGAGACGAAGAAATATTTTACATATTGTGGCATAAATTTCCATGATTATCGCTGAAGAATATCAATTAGCTTGCCGGCAGCAACGCGTATTTCTATGGCTTACTTTGGGGCTTTGTCGAATGTGGAGCAGGCGCACATAATGAGTTATAGAATTGTCATTCACATGCGATTATATTCAATGAATTATGGGCTAAGCTAACGATGCATTTCAGCGCTTGCTTCTTGAATAACAAATGCGGATTAGCGCATTCGATTGATTTGATTTGAAGTGATAAATGTGAAGTGCTCGCATGCCAAGAAAGTTGAAATAAATTTTAAAAATATAAAAAATGTTCGTTTTTAAATATTATAAATTATTTTATATTATTATTTGCTCAGCTCCGCAGTATGCACAAAATAATAATAATTTTTCTTACAAGACTAATTTATACATTACAAAAGAATATGACAATCTGCTATATACCAGAGAATATGAAGGCCATTTGTCGCTTTTCCTGCATTAATAATTTAGCTGTTGCCGAAAAATCAAAAATGTATCCTTGTAGTATTGCCAGAGTTGCCACTCATTGCCAATTAAGGCAATTATCACGATACGCAAAATCCGAAACTGTTGTGCGTTTTAATATTGCAGCCACATAAATCTTTTCATTAAAGTTCAATTAATCAAGAGCTTCCTGTCATAGGGCATAAATCTCATGGCGCACAAAGTGCAGCCACAGACTACAGCTAGAGATACAATTACCAATGCAGTCCAGGACACACACGCACACACACACACAGAGAGCAGGAGCAGCAGCCATTGAAGTTATTTGTCACCATTTTGGGGGCGGCAGACACACAGGCCAAACAAATGTGCAATGTGTTGTACTTACAACAAAATTTGCCACGCCTACACCTTATTGCACAGCAGTAGCACCACCCCCAAGCCCCCCTTCGATAGACACAGGTAATAACAGCGTCTGTTCGCAAATATTAGCATGAGAGATGAGCACGTGAGAGTCACGACCTAGTTGAAAAACAAAGGGAAATTAATTGGGTAATACTTTTATGCTACAACATTTCAAATAATTCAGCTTTTACTAATACACATTTATAACGGAAGCACAAATTAGTTGGCAACTGAAAGCAAACATTCTGAATGTGGTAGAAAAAGTAAATTAATTTAGTTTTTAGATTGTTTGAATAATTGTAAAAACAAATTTGTTTATTTATAAAATATTTTGTATATATTTAAAGTTTGTTTAATTCATTTTGAAAATATTTTGACTCTTGAACTTCAACTGCATAACATTTTTTATAAATATAATATTTTATATTTTTCATCTCATAAATAAATCATTTTTTATTACATAACTTGTTTGGTAAAACAGTTGACAAATCAGGCATATGTGAAGTGCTGCAGATCGTGACACGCTCATCGCTAGTCAACCGAGATGGCAGTAAGCCCGAGCAGATGCTGAGGCCGGAACGTCGCTGAGTTGACCACCAAGTGCTTCCACTCTGATTACAATTTGAGCAAACCACACAGAGCGCTGCATAAGCGACAGGCACCCAAGTCCGTGGTCAGGTGCAGTGCACGATATGGGCGTGGCAATGGCAATGTCAGTGGGAGTAGGAGTGGGAGTGGGAGTGGGGAGTGTTTGTGTTTCAGCTGGGCAATTAACAAGCAATAAAAGCAAGCAGCATGCAGCATGCAGCGTTGATAAATGTTTTGTCGCTTAACAAAAGTGCCAGGCATGCAATTAACCAAATAGATTTCGCAACGCCCAATTGAATTTAACTGCAACTGAAATGGTGTGCCAGATTGATGGAGCTGAAGTTATTGGAGAGTTGGGCGGTGGGTGGGTGCGGGGGCGTTACATTTAAGTTGGAGGCACGTCTTTGGCCTGAACTTTTGCCAAAAAATAAGTTCAATGCGCGCTTGCACTTTGCATGCCAAATGCGGCAATCAACACCTGAGCAACTTTTCGCCCGCCGCTCGCTTTGACTTTTATGAATGAAAAATGAGTCAGCAGCAAGCGGCAAGCGGCAGGCGGCAAGCGGCAGGCAGCAGCCAATGACTGCGTGGGTGGTCGCCCAACATGAAATGCAAATTAAAAAGCCAAAGCCAAAGCCAAAGTTAAAGCCAAAACGCAAGTGCAAAAAAGTGTTACACGACTTCTTACGAGCGCATTCATTGACTGCAAATTGAAACGTGCGCCGGCCAACGCCAACACCAACACCAACACCAACGTCAAAGTAAACGTTGGCTGCGACGTCAAAGCCAACGCCAACGCCAACGCCAAGTGCTCGCCAACATCATTGACAATTACCAGCTGCTGACTGCTGGCTGCCTGGCAAGGTTATGGCCCAGAGCCGCGCAAATATTTGGCATGCCAAACGACAAAAAAAAATACCATTGCATTACGCATACGCAACGTACGCCGAGCCAAATTCAAACAAAGGAAATTACTGAGTGTGAAAAATAAATTGAAATCTGCAGACTAAGCGGCTTACTTATGACGAGTCCACAACGCACAGTAGTAAACAAATAAAAAATTATCGGAGTTCATTTGAAGTAAATTAGAAATTAATGTAAGTTATATGCAAGAGTTATTTTGTTCTTAAAACCAGTAAACTCACACTCTCAAAATCTTTTGATATTTTTAATCGTAAGTAATATCAGTCAGATATTTATTATAATTAATTACACTTTACAGAACAAATAAAAACAACATAATATTTTTATTAAAAGGAAATAAAAATGTGCTTGCTTCAAACTCAACTAAAGTTAAACTAAAATTCTTAAAGACTTTAAACATTTTAAACTGAATTTAATCCACACTTTCTGATGTTTGCTTTTAATATGAAACATGCAAAAAAAAAAAGTTTAAATTGATTTTCATAAATATTTATAACAATGATTGTTCCATAACCACTGTGCATAAGTGGCGATACCATTTTGTTTACAGACACCCCACAGTTTAAAATAATTGCCACCGGGTGGCATCCAGACCAAGCGTCGCATCACCCGATAAATGTTGTGCTCCAGTGCGCTCCGATGGGAATCTTGAATGGCCATCGCCGCTAAATGTCACACGCATATAAGCGGAATTATGACAAGCATTTTAACGACTGCTGCAGATATGCGCCTCTGTCCTCAGCCGGGCTGGGCGATATGGCAACGCTGGCTGCCCTGCCCTGCCCTGCCATGCCCCGTCCCGCAAACCCATAAAAAGCAACGAGAAATTGAAACCCAAAACAACACTGTCTGCCTGAAATGAAAACGCGACAAACGCATGGCCGATGTACGTGAGATTGCGCCTCGGTTAATTGGCAAAAATTGGCCAAACTTTCCAAAAGCGAGGGTGGAGCGGCCGGGCAACCTCTCCGTCATGTTCATAAGTATTTATGCGATAATGCGTAAATTTTAATGAAAAAGCAAAAAGCGAAAAAATGAAGCAAAACATTTGCTTTGCGGCTCGTAAAGTATGACGGCGCCTGAGCTGGGACATCCTCGGTACTGTGCTGTGCTGTGCAATCGCCTGAAAGTTGATTTAATGAAGATTTCACAAAATGGCGTCGCCGTCAAGTGTGTGACATGTGCAAATCTGCGAATTTATGTGGTGAGCACGTGCGTTGCGGTCTAGTCATGAGGTTATGCGCCTTCCTGTGCGGTTTTAATTGAGTGTATTCAACGTCAAATGAGGCGTACACAAAAGAGCCGGAAGGAGTTCGAATATAAATTATTTTAAAGGATAAACGAGATATAAATGAGTAGTTTATATCTAAGAAGTCAACTATATCTTAGAAGCTTACGCCGATCTGCGACTTTTTTTTTGTCAAACTACAACTGAAATGAATAGAATTAATAAAATCAAAGATTGAAAAAAGCATTTTGATGTTATCTCCACAGATATTTTCCAGCTATCAACAGTAATAAAACCAAATAAATATTTGCTAAATCTTAAACTATGACTCTCATATTATCACTCGAAAATTGTGAGCCTTAGGTTGTGACTTTCAATTGCATAGAAATATAAATAGAAATGTGAATATTTTGTCATTGCCAAACAAGAGTGTCCCTTATACAGACAGCAAGACAGTTTGTCTATATCTATAATGGTACATAGATTTCCCTTTGGGTGTCTAGTGTCACTAGCAATGGTCACAAATAACATAGGTACAAACTTGCATTTGGAGTCATGACTAACACAAACAACAAAGCTGCAGGCGAATCCAATATCGATGAGCTTGTTATTGCAAATGTTGAAGCAAATGGCACGCTGTTGCTTGGGGTGAGTCAGGTTGATGTCGTCCCTGGTCGACATTACAAACAGGCAGAGCACGCTCATGCCCTGGTCCAAAATAACAGCCGCAGGATATGTCGGCGGCACAGGATGTACAAAGTATCTCGACATGCTTGTGCATATTGACATTATGAATTAGATTCTCGATGGACTACCTTTTTGTCCAAAATTTATATGAAACTCAGTGTTGGCGTTGGTAGTTTATTAAAAATAAATAATAAAGTTAATTTAAGCTATAAAATCATTCTTATTTATTTAATAAGATAAACATATAATAATTTATACCAAGGTATAAGTGATGAATTCAAATATTTAATATGTGCTTTTCCTGACCCAATCCATTATACATACACCTCAACTATCTGGTCAGATTATTTAGCAATTTTGCTTGCATTTGTTAGCATGCCATGGAACGAACACCTCATCTACATATCCATAGAATCACAATGAACAATGCATTGTTACAACATGGCCACACACAAGCCTTTTCGCGCGAAGAAATGCCACAATAAACACCCAAAATAGCAGGCAGCAAGCAAACAAGCAAACAAACAACATTACAAACGAACGAACAACAAACAAACAGTGTTGCATAATTATGCAATATGGTTATGAGTTGAGCTTGGCCGGCAGGCAACCCGTGGACTGTGGATTGTGGATTGTGCCGCCAATCTTTGCTGATTTGCCTTTTTTCGATTGCCTCAAATCCTTTTTTAGGCAAATTAAGCGCGAGATCAAAAAAAGTAGTTACTAACACCAAAAAAACAAAAAAAAAACAAAAAAACAAAAAAAAACATTAGACAAGACAACACGACGCAAAATTATGAACGTGATTAATTCATAGATGGTGGCGCTTAGCCATTGTTATGGCCATGTTAAATGCATTGCACGATGCACGACGCGGGGTCCAAAACCCCGAGGGGCCAACCATGTCGAGCTGGCCCCACCGTTGACATCGCACCAACTGAACTCTGGCCAATAGCTAAATATGATTATGTGCGCTCGATTTAATCTCAGTCGATTTATAAGCACCTCCCCCCCACCCCCTTCTGGCCAAACCAGGCTCAAAGACGTTGCCATACTCGTCCACAGACTTATATTTTTTTTTTTTTTTTTTAAATTTTTCTATTGATTTTCACAAACGACAACGCAATAGCCCAGCTAGCCATCGAACATATGTGACCAGTTGCTGTGGCTGCCAAGCACATTAAAAATGAAGAGATTTTCCTTGAAAATTATGCCACCAAGCATGTGTGTGTGTGTATTATTTTGGTCAAAACGACTTTGTGCTCAAAATTGGAAACCACAAACGGTATAAAAAAGAGTGAAAAAATGCCACGCAGCAATAGCGTGAGTAAGTCAGACAGACACCCACTTTTATGATACTCGCACTCGCACTCGCACTTCAAGCTGCTGCTGCTGCTGTTGCAAGTAAGTAGTTGGCGGATTACGAGTTGCCACGAACAGGCAAGACTGATAAAGAGTCGACAACGACGACAAAAAATTGGCTACTTAATTTGGTAATAACAATAATTACGCCTGACTGACTAAACGTTGACCAGCGGCATCATTGCCTGACCAAGACCAGTGCCAGCCACAAAAAAATAAAGCGCCAATTTAATTTGCCGTTAAGAGTAGTCAATTGACGGTTCATTGAATGCCCTGAGTAGTTTTTGGGAAGTTTGATAGTTAAGTCCACTACAAAGAAACAGTTATCTAATATGAGCATGAACTAGTTGAAATTGTACTTATGGCTTAGTTATAAAAGGATAATTGAAAAACTAGCTTGACTTAAAAGTTTAATTGTATAAAATTATATACATATAATATCAATGATATTCGTATATGAGTATACATCAGTTATGCCGATTATATTTGTGAAAATTATATGAATACAGCAAAATTATATATTATTTTTATATTATTTACAGAATGTTTCTTACAAAAATATACATTTGTATCAATATTGAAGTATGAATGTTGTTATATCCACATTGCTCAGTAAGCAAAATAATAATTTTTGAAATTGATTTTTAAATTTGTTTCACTTTATTTAAGTTGCAACATGTGTTGATAAGCAAAATAACTCAACAAATATTAAAATCTAAGGTATATTGTTTTTATCAGCTTATTTATGAATTTATTTTTTTTCTTCTAAAATTCACTTCATATTAAGTTAAATAAAATTAAAAAAAAAATAAAAAATTAAAATGTTAACAAATAAAATAAATAAATAAAGAAAATATGAATTTTTGCATATTATTAGTTGAGTTATCTTAGAGCATTCACACGTTAACTAACCAGCTGCCAATTGAATGCAGCGCCGCGCTTTTCAATTAAAACGTTTAAAGATAATCAATTAATAATTTTTAAGCTACTGTGACAGCGCTGCTGCTGCTGTTGCTGCTGTTGGTGTTGTTGGTGTTGGCTGAGTCAGCGGCACGCTCAATTAGGTGCACAGACATTTTGAGCCGGCATCGAGTTGTTGCGAAGATTTACAGTCGATTTATTGGCTAGACGCTTTGGCCAGTGCGACGAGCAAGTAGTTAGCAGTGTCTGGCCTAATTGGCGACTCAGCTGGCGCTTGAATATTGATACTGCTGCTCGACTACAAAAACTCGGTTGACTCATACACACATGCACATCCAGAGCAATCGAATTGAATTTAATCTGATCCAACTGCAGCAACTGCGGCTGTCTGATATTTATCGAATTTCATTTCGTTGCTGCTCGAAACCGGCGCTGACTATTTTTGGCAAATTTTTCACATTCGAGACTCATAATTCGTGCGATAATTTACACAAAATTAGGCAAGTGTCTCGCCAGCGATCCTTTTAAAGACAAGGCAACACAAAACAACAAAAAATTCAGTATAAAAAATGAAACCAAAAAAAAAAATAAAAACAATTAAATGAAAACAGAGCACTCGTTGCGTTTCCCACGCCAATTAGAATTTTTTTGCAACTGCAAAATAATTGGACTGCAAAATAAAAATAAAAAAAATTTTCAAAATATGTGTGTTTTAAAATTCAATTTATGCTGTGCAAATTGCCCCCCCAACGATGCTCTCTCATCATTTTCTACACAACGTTGCAGCAACAGCAGATAGCACAAGTACCAGACTCTAGGTTGGCAGCGCTGCCGCGTACAATTTGTGGTAAGAAAACTTTTGCCATAAAATGTGCGTGTGAAAGCCATAAAAAAGAGCAGCAAGAGAATTTATCATTGTGGACAAAATATAATTAATGCGAGTCAAGTTTATCCGCGCTTTTTTCTTATTTTCTTATGACCGTGTCCAGATTGCTCTCTAATCTGTTGCTATCGAAAATAAGTATTTTAAATGAAAAGCTGCCGCACTCGCACCCGCGTCTTAACAAAGAAAGCAATTAAAAGTCCAATTAGAATATCATTAAGCTGAGGCCACGTTGGTCAACAATTAAGAAGTGATAAACGCTGAAGGTGCCGCCAAATATAAAAGATATAAATTACAGAGAAATTCACTACGGTACATAAAGACATAAATGGTCTATTAATGACCTCATAAATCCTTAGAAAGGAAACAGCACAAATTAAAAGTCATTTTGATAAGGGCTAATAAATTTAGTTCGTCTGTTCAAAATTTGAAACATTGGTATATAATAATAATAGCTCTAATAAGAAAAAATTGTTGCTTCAAAAACTATTTTCAAATCGAGCTTTTTAGATTTATATACCTTTTATCTAATTTGATTAGAAACTATGTATAAATTTATTACGCTAGCGTGTAAGGCGGAAAACATTTTCTCTAGGATTTTAGCATGAATTTTGACCGCTTCCATTTTAATTTTAACCTATTAGGACTTCGCAAAATCTTCACTTAGGTCATTAAAAAAATATTCTGTCAAAATATTTTTGTTTATGTGATTTCTGATCAAATTTTTCATGTGGCTCAGTTGTTGCTGTCAGATCAATAAATGTGTAACATTATTTTTGGAGATTATTCATATTTGGCGTATGAAAATAGTTAACGAAATTTGGTGTGTGACAAAATGACCACTTACTTCTATTATCCGAATCGAGAAGTGCAGGAGGAATTATCCTGCACTGCCAAGGCGCTCGTTGCTCCCGGCAAGGGCATTATCACCGCGGACGAATCAATCGGGACTATGGGCAAGCGATTCCAAATGATAGGCGTGGAGAACACCGAGGAGAATCGTCGCCTCTATCGGCAGCTGCTCTTCACCACTGATCCCAAGCTATCAGAGAACATATCGGGTATAATCCTGTTTCACGAGACGCTCTACCAGAAGACCGATGGCGGAGCACCCTTTGCGGAGGTGCTGCGCAAGAAGGGCATCATTCCGGGCATCAAGGTGGACAAAAATGCGGTGCCGCTCTATTGCTCCATGGACGAGCTGACCACCCAGGGCCTGGATGACCTTCACTTACGCTGTGCCCAATACAAAAAGGACGGCTGCGACTTTGCCAAGTGGCGTTCAGTGATCAAAATCGATAAGAACACCCCATCCTATCAGGCCATCATGGAGAATGCCAACGTCCTAGCCCGCTATGCCTCCATCTGTCAATCGCAGCGCATGGTGCCCATTATTGAGCCCGAGGTGCTGGTGAACGGAGATCATGATATCGATCGCTGTCAGAAGGTTACCGAAGCCTTGCTGGCCGCCGTCTTCAAGTCCCTCAACGATCACCATGTCTACCTCGAAGGTATTCTGCTCAGACCTAACATGGTGACGGCCGGTCAGGGTAGCAACAAAAATAACACGCCAGCTGAGATTGGTCTGGCCACCATTTTGGCCCTACGCCGCACGGTGCCCCCTGCGGTGCCTGGTAAGTAAACCGAATGGAGAGAGCTCATGTATTTATGTCAGCATCCTGCAGGCATTATGTTCTTGTCCGGTGGCATGGCCGAGGAGGAGGCCTCTGTCAACCTTAATGCCACCAACAATGTGCCACTCTGCAAGCCCTGGGCTCTGACCTTCTCCTTTGGACGAGCTTCGCAGGCTTCGGCCTTGCGCTCCTGGGGTGGCAGGAAGGACAACGTTCTCTTTGCCCAAAGTGAACTGATTAAGCGGGCCAAGGTAAGATGTTCACCTAAATTTCTTTGCTTTGATTGTATTAATTGCCAGCAGGTAGGTAGGCATTTACTTTTTCCTGCTCCTGATAGACAATTTTTGAATTTGTCCTGCATGACTTCCAGACAATTGCAAAAAATTTATTTTAAGCAGGTTTTTTTTATTGGACTGATTATAATTATAATAATTATGATTTATTAAAAAAAATAATTTGAATTAATTTCTAAAAGATTTTAAAATCCGTTTTACTTAAGTACAAATATAAAATGTTTTAAGCCTCTAAATATAAATTACATATGCAGAACTGACGTTTTAAATACTATTAATACCATGTTTTGTTTAACGTTAAGCTCAATTGTTTTTTTTTCGCCACAGGCTAACAGCTTGGCGAGCATTGGCAAATACGTACCTGGCTCTATTGAAGGCACGGCCGGAAGTGAAAAATTGATAATCGATGCATATGAAATCTGAGCTACTGCCCGGATAAAAGTTAATGACAATCAAGTGCCGCCAGCAGCAAGCAGCCAGCTGCCAACAGCCAGCAGCCAGCAGATCATGTGGAAGTTACAATTTATAAACGACATATACATATGGTAAATACATGTGCATTAAACAGCATTTCAGGCAATTCGTTTGGTCAACTGCCCCACTGTGGCATCGATGGCTGCCACTTGGCCGCAGGCCGCATGTTCGATGCTCGCAACGACCGTTCAACAACTCGAAATATTGTTAACAAGCGTGCCAAAGAGCAAAGAGTAGTGGCAGCAGCAGCGCAGCAGCAGCAGCAGCGGCAGCAACACGGCTTCTGTTAACTGCAAAGTGTCGCATTAATCCGCGGAGATTACTAGACATGGCCACATGGCCAACACGCAGCCAGCGTCATGTGGCACTGCTGCTGCACTGCAGCTTAATTAACGCAAACGCATGCCAAAAGCCAAGCCAAGCCAAGCCAAGCCAAGCCAAGTCGAGTCGAGTCGAGCCAATCCGCCAATCCAAATGGCTATGAGCATGTAAAGCAGCCGGCCAAGTATTCAACTTAATCAGGCTCTTCACTCTTGTGTGTGTGCGTGCGTGTGTGTGCGTGCGTGTGTGTGTGTTTGCTTGGACTCTGGCGTCAGTGTCATGTTGCTGGCAAATTAGTCAGACCCACATGCCCCCTTTCAGGGGTTGCGGCTGAGGCGGGCAATAATTAAAATTAAAGCACTGACTAAGTTATGGACAACTTGTACTCCGATTACCCCACTGCACGCCCCCGCCCCCGCACCCCGCCTCACCCACCTCATAACACAGACACGCACAATTTTATTCATTCACTGCACATCGGAAAGGGTATCATTGTCAGTCGGCTGCTTACGGCTCACATATGAGGCAGCTGCTCTGAGCATCTATGTTGCCACATTTGCCACATTTTATTACTTATAGTATTTATTATTGGGGAACTTGGATTTATTATGTATTTAGAATACTTAACAATTTTATTTAAATATTTAATTATAAATTTAGCTTTAAGTTTACGTATATATTTTTTTTGTTTAAATTAAATAGTCTGCAAGGAATATCAAATATTGATATACATAATATAAATTTGGTTTTTGTATAACAATGATAATGTGCAGGACATATATAGATAATATATATTTTGCGTATAGATATATATACATAGTATATTAATACGTTTGGCGAAGGAGTTTCTGAACCACCTGTGAGCTTTAAATTAATAAAATATGGAATAATAAATCCAAATATATTAAAAAAAAAAAACTTAAAAATGAATATAATATTTCCCATAAATTATTAAAATTGATGGGAAAGGATCTCATGTGCATTATGCGTTCTGTAAAGAGCATTACAAAGTCATGCATTCATTATCACTTTCTTGCTTGTTTTCACCTGCCGCCTGCTGCCTGCTGCCTGTCACCTGTGCGACAACTGAGTTTTGTGGTTAATCCAATCGCCGTGGCCCAATCAGGCCAACGTGAGCAGCATGTCACGTTAATTGCGTGGCTATAAGCGTATGTGTGTGTGTGTGTGTGTGCTTATGTGAGTGTATGAGAGAGTGTAAATTGCCATTATGCTCATGTTTGCTTAATATGTGGCACACACAGTCCACTGCGCAACAAGAAGCACGCAACGCGTCAAGCCAATTAAAGCCAAATTATAGCAGCGCTTTTTAATGATATGCAGCGTTCTGTGCGCCCCTCCCTCCCGCCACACGCCCCGTCGGCATCACTCCATCACTCAGGCGGGCATTCAATTTGCCGTTGAAGATTTATGGGCGTGGCCGACTGCTAATGTGGCAAACACAAAGCCCAATGCCAGTGTAAGAATTATCATGCCCACAGCTCTCAGCCAGCGGCACGCGTTTAAAGACCAAGTTGTGAGTAGATCAAAGCCAAGTGCCGACGGCTGCGACCTGGTTAACGAGCTCTCGCAGTCTTGGCTGTTGGCCATAAGCGTTGCCCGTTTTTAAATGCAAACAAATCGAGTGGCAAGTGGGCGGCTAGCCACGCCCGGCAGCGCTATGCTTGCAACTTGGACTGGGGCGACGATATTATTTAGAAATTTCCGGCTGTTAGAGTTGGCGCCAGAGTTTTGATTCAGCGACGGCACAAATCACTCAGCTGTCAAACGGTGTTAATAAACGCTCTGGCCACAAATCCTGTACGAGTCACATTCGCCAATCTCAGTGCACGTCCACCAATTAATGTTTTGGCCAACATTGTTGCATTGGCCAACTGTCGCAACCAAACTTGGACATGGAGCGTGAAAACGTTTTGCAGCAGCAGCTGAGGATGCGCCTTGTGTTAATTGAAAGTTTGACTGACCATATAAGTGAGGTTGCCAAAAACTGACTCCCGCCTGAGTTCGATTTGGTTGTCTGCTGATAGCCAAAATAAAAACTGGCTGCCAACAGCCATAAAAGCCATAAAAGGCCACACACGCGTCGCCAACTTACCTGCCTGGGAAACTGCCAACTGCCAACTGCCACAGAATGGAGCCAGCTTGGCTTTCCTTCTGCCATATCATTTGGCCAAAGTAAGAGGTGTTTAAAATGCTAATTTGGACAATAGCAAATGGCAGACCAGCAAACTGAACTCAGTTTCAGCTGCCCTGGTACCAGCCAAGTTTTCCCTTTTCTTGTTTCTTTTCACATCAAAAAGCGCGGCAGCAGAACTTTAAGTTTTAATGAACTGAAATGTGTTTTTACGTAGCTGGCTGGCATTAAAGTCAAAGTCAATATACTCTAGAATTATTTATAGATGTCATTCATTGTACGATAATCCTATGGATTGCTGGCCAGCTGCTGAAATCAAATTTACTGACTTTAAACTTGCAGCTAAAATGTTAGAGATGAAGAAAGGGAATCGCTATTTTCCACTCTTGATCAGATTTGATTAAAATAGAAGTGCTCTTCTTCCGCTTGAGTAAACTCTAAATTATATAAACAAAATGTAATTATAACTTAGCTAAAGTAGTAATAATTTTTGGTAAGCATATTTAGGCAAACCTAAAAGCACATTACTTTAGCTGTTTATATGGGCTGACATCTTTAATCTCACGTTTTTAATATGCATAAAATAGCAACATAGAGTTTGCTTCATTTTTAAATCATTTTTAATATGCCATCTGATGTTGGATGTATGTAAATAATATCTGGCCGCCATCTGCTGCCGTTCCATTTACGCGCTTGGTCAGCTGTCACCACAGCAGCTTCCTGGCCAGGCACAGGCACCACCGCTGAAATGTCAAAATGTCAATTCGAAAACGTTTAGGAAAAATCGTTACGACCACCCCACCGCACCGCACCCCCGCCAGATTGGCAGCCAAATGTTGCTTGTTTGCTTGAGAAATCAAACAAAAAGAAAGAAATAACTGTGGCTATTGACTAGGCTAGGAGACGGACAGGCGTGTCACAGTCCGCCAGGCAGTCGCTCAGTCAGTTTGTTATTGTTGGTCCGGGTCTGTTTGGTCAGGTGTAGGCTCGTTTGTCTGTCACTCGTTACAGTCGCTTACTTTTCCTTTATGCAAATGCCAATGATTTTTCACCATTTTTTCTTTAGCTTTACTGTGTAAACAAATTGTGCAATGTACCGAAAGTGGGGCGCGGCATTGCCCGATAGGCTTTAATAACTCCATATCTCATATCCAGGGAAGAGGGGAGAGGGAAGACCCCACCAGTTGCGATGCGTTCGCTTGACAATCGCACGACATTTCTGACAAATGCTGCTGACAAAAACTTCTCTTCTCTCGTATTTTACTTGAATGTGTTTTTTGGCTGACAAGATGCTCAGCTCGGATGCTGTGTACAGCGCATAGGCAAAGCATGTTGACAGGCCAAGAAACCACGCCGACATGTTGCAATTTTATGCAATTTTTGCGGTAGCCAAAAACTAAACACAAAACGAATAAAAGCAAAAAAGCACAAAAAATAAAATAAATTATAGTCGCACAGCTATACGACAAATTCAATGAGATATTTGCAATTTAAATAATGTTAACTGGCATTTTGTAATGTAAATTTGGCCTGAAATCAAACATTTTGGCAGCTGACGCAGTTGCGTCACATCCCCCAAAAAGGGGAGGGGTCTGCATAATTAGGAAGCCAATGTAGCGCCATTATAAATTCCAATAAAATTTATATTCCAATATAATAGTTTGCCATAAGCTTTAGCATAGATAATTGTATATATTAATTCGAATATTACAATAAAATATATTCAGTACACATAATTCAAATTTGCCTCTTCCCAGATCTATTAATTAACAAATATATATTTTGTTTGCACCAATGCTTGTCTTGTAGCAATTAAAAGTTTTGTGCATACAATAAGTACGCTTGCAAAATGACTTTCCCAGTGGCAGGGCACAAATGGGCAGGGCATACAAATATTGAAAATTAAAATATGAATAAATGAAAAGTGTGCACGTACGCCGAAACCCCTGACACACACACACACAGACACAGGGGCGGACAGACACCCACAGCAAATAAATTCAATTTACAATGAAAAATCGAAAATGGCAAATGGAAAATGGCAGCGATGATGAAGATGGCGGCGACACCAGGCACCACGAACAGGTGCTGTAAAAACTTTATTAACATTTTTCGCATGCTGCACGTGCAGCATTGACAGCATTGACAGCATTGGGCCGCGTATTTTGCGCTTTTTAATGAAGTTTCATAAATTGTGAGAATCGAACGTTAATCAAATAAGGTGCGAGAGAAATCAAAAGCCTTGTCTCAGGCCCCATAAATGGCCGCCGCGAAGCGACAAACTGCAGACGCTGTTGTCGCAATTGGCCAGCAGAATCTGTCAATAAATCAATTAGTGTAATATAAATCAAAATCATCAGTAACGAAAGAAAAAAAGCCGTAAATAAGTAAAGAGACGTGGCCGCCAGAGGGCGCTTGATGCGAAACTGTGATGTTTCTATTTCTGCGGCTTTAATTAATTGCAACAAATTTATGTTGGCCTGTCAAAAAACGTGGCCTACGGGCACAATTAGCCAAATGACAAAAGCAACACGACGCAATGCAACGCAACGGAACATAACTCATGCCACTGCCACACATCGCGTACGTCAAAGGCTGCACGCACTGTGGCCGCTGTCAGTTGTGCAGCAGTGTAATATTTTTGCCCACATTGCCCATCAATTCAGCGCCTCCTTGCCAGCATCCGGCGCCAGTGTGCAACGGGGCGTATGCATAATGCCAGCAAATGAGCCAAAACGCATCCAAATTCCAGGCGTGAGACGTGGAGGCGGACTCCTCCTCAAAACTTCAGCTTCAAGTCCAATTCAAAGTTTATTGATAACACTGTACAACACCATTCTTAACAATAGAGAAAATCGACTAACAATCCTTGTTGGCTCACACACTTTCGTGATTGCTCCCACAAGAGCTGAGGATTTATCGTTCCTTTCTTCAACATTTTACTGAATAACACTAATAATCCTTGCTTAATAATCTCGTTTAGGGTTAAAAAAAAAATGAAATTTGTAAGTCAAGTTATTTCTATTTTTATTATTTCACTTTTTTTGCCTAAAAGAGATGCAGTACAAATGATCTTAACTATCTTATCTTTATGCATTTAAATAGAACGCCTGTTAGCTAGTGTAAATTCTTAAGCTAAACTTTCTAAAGCTAAATTGTTTTCATTCCAAATAATTTAGACATTTGACTAATGCTCTACATTAGTTCTGCCAACAATTTCGTTATTTAGCTTTGCTGTTGCTCTAACGTTCAGTTTCCCATTCCAGTTCCCGACCAGAAATTTCAGGGGCGTTGGGGTAGGTCTGGGTGTGTGTAGGAATGTGTGTCTGCATGCCGAATTTATTTTGGCCACAAACCCGTGCACAAGTTTTTGAGTTTTATCTGCTCAAAATTTGTCACAGCAAATAAAAAGTTTTGCCTTTTTCATTTTGCGCTCCGTCGCTGTTTCCCTCGTTGCACGTGTTTTTTTTTCACTATTTGCTTTTTAATCCGCAGAGCAAGAAATAAAGATAAAACTTAAGCCAAAATAAGTTTCTATAAAACTGTCCTAAAAAGCGAGTGGCAAGAAAAGTGGGCGAAGGACGTAGGACGTAGGACGAAAAGCGGGCAGGGCCAACAACAAATTCAAAGTGCAGCAAAACTGCAGGAATAATGAAATAGCAGCAATGCAATTAAAAGCAGCAGCTGCTGATTTGCTGGATTAAGGTAGTACACCAACACACCCCTACACACACACACACACACATACATATACACAAGGCCAAGAGGTGCATTGTCGCAGTGAGTGTCGCGATAACCTTGGGGGAGGCAGCGCGTAAAAACTTTAAGTGGCTAAGGACTATAAAACAACGTTGCCAAATTGCGTTAACGTTAACGTCAACCACTTACAGAGTTACGTAATTGCTTGGCCAATGCGCCTTTGGACTGCAGACTCCTTGAGATTGCACTTAAGAACATTTTACACGTAAGAAAAGCTATGTTGCAAGTAAATAAAATATAAAACATATGTACAATTTGCAAAGAATACAAAACAAAAATGTTTCATTTATAAAAATTATTAAAGATGCATAAAAATTATTTATGTATGTTAATACAAAAATTACTTTCTTAGCTGAACTATTTTGAATTATTTATTTTGTTAATCTTTTAGCTATATTATTATTTTTTCTATAATAAAGTCTAAAATGATTTATATATTTTTTTTTTGATATATATATACTTCAAACATACGACTGCATTTATCATATGAAGTTTGTAGATAAGATCTAACATGCAGATCACATCTCAAAATGTTTACAACATTGAAAAATAAGCTTATTTGGAATACCGCTGCAAGGACTACACAAATTTTAAACGTAATTGTTTTGACTTTAAGTAAATGCAATGATTTCAACTCAGGACCTGCTGCGAACCCTGCTGCATGGTTCACTGTCTTAACCTAACCCCAGCTAACCTACGATTAGCAGTGTGTTACCAAAATGTTGATTAAAATGCAGCGCACAAGTGGCTTAAATTTAATATTTTCCACTTAGAGCAGGTTTCGCTAAATTATTCAATATTCATCAGGAGAAGCCACTAACAAAGCGTCCATTTTGCAGAAAGTGTCGCGATGGCTAAAAATGTTGACAACTAAAACTTTCGAACGCACAAAAACCCATCCAATAACGCACACACAAGCACGCACTGGCACACACACACAAACACACACACACACACACCAGTGCAGATTGAGATACATCGTTTTTGCATTCATAGAACACATGTTCGCTCCGGTTTTAGCTGTCGTTTTTGAGCGAAGTTTTGCCACAGCTTCGCCCATTGCACATCACATTAAAAGCATTTACGATAGATGGGCGGGACAGGCAGACGAAAATGAAAATGAAAATGAGAGGCAGAGACAGAGACAGCGACAGAGAGGGCAGCTAGAGAGTGGAGTAGACATATGAAATCCCCCTTAGTCTTACTCATCTTATCACTTTTGAAGTTTTTGTTTTTGCTCTAGTGGTAAAATTATAATATGATTTCAACTACTACTCGTGCAAATAACTCAAATTAAAGTTTTTGTGCCTGTGGGGCAAACACACACACACACACACACACACATAGAACACACACATACACACGAGTGCGGAGGCAAACCGCCATCTTGTTTTTAGTTTTTGAAAATGTTGAATGCACGCTTAAAACAAGCAGACAAACATGTCAGTCTGGCAAAACCAGGGATACTGAAATTTATAGAAAACATTAGGGAGCAGACTGAAAACAACGGTACTTAAGGTGTCGAAATTCAATGACTTATTAAAATGAATAGAAATAGCATAGAGAAATGTATAAGTAAATAATGATTACTTTTTTTAAACATTTTTGTAGATGATTTTAATTATTAACGTAATTATTACTATTTGCAAATAAATACTGGTAATCAGATTATGTATTAATTTATTAGAAATATAAAATAAAATTGTTAATTAAATAAGTATCGTAGACTTGATTTATATTTTCCAATCATCTGTCATTCGAAAATATAACTCGAGGGTTTTCGTTGAGAGAAAAACCCATTAACGGAAATGCAAAGCAAAATTATAATGGTGAATGTTGAATGCTGAATGCTTTCCGGGCGCATTTGAGCAGTTGCAAAAGAGGTTCGCAACGTCAGCATCAATAAACTTTGACGCCAGGCGAAATGCTGAAGGAGCCCAAGGAGCCCAAGGAAGCGGCCGCAACAACAAAACACAGCAGAACAACCAGAAATTATGGCCACACTTTCGTTTTTTGCTGCCGGCCGCAGGACAAAGCCGAGCGCGATAAGAGCGCACCATTGCAATATTCTTGAAATGCAGCCAACAACAAAAAGAGCAACAATAGTCAGGAAGGAGAGTGCGAGGGGGGGCGACGAGGCATTGTGGGCCATAAACTTGCGACAACGTCTTGTAAAAGTTTTGGCCAGCAGGAGCTGGTGTTGGTGTTGGTGCTGGTGCTGGTGCTGGCTATCAGTTGGCCAGAACTTTACTGCTTACGTTCGTCATATTTACGCGTGAGTTACATTGCAGCAAGGAGAACGGAGCAAGGAGCAAGGAGCAGGCAGCAAGGAGCTGGTCCTATCTCAACCAGGGCACATGAAAACATGCGGCTATTGTGGCAACTGCAGCCCTTCTGACAGTTGCACGTCGAAGGATGAGCATGGTGATGGGGAGGAGGAGGAGGAGGAGGAGGAGGAGGAGGCGGAGGAGCGCGGCAGCCACTTGTGACAGTTTTAAAATTGTCCAACAAGCCACCATGGACAGTGCGGCAACAACTGACTGATAAATGTCGCTGGCAAGCCAGCAAATACTACTGTTGAAAACATTTCCTTATTTCCTGCCTGCCAACATGGTAAGGAACAACTTTTAGGCCAAAAGGAAACCCCGAGCGGCGGAAGCATTCGGGGACCATTTTTATGCAAGTCATAGAAATTTACAAGCCCCAGTGACAAGAATGTTAGTTTATGGAGTCAGTAATGTGCTGTACACGATTTTAGCCGTTTTCTAGCTAGCTAGTTTTGGCATTTTATTGCAAATATTCTACGTAAAGGAATTGGTCCTAAAAAAGTAGAAAAGCTGAAATTGATTTTAACAGAATTGTTTTTTTTTTTCGATTTTTAACTTAACAGCATTTTTCAAAATATTCTAGTACAATTATTGAACTGATAACATCTAGTGTTTATTTCTTACTAATATATTTTTAAATGATTTTTAATGACAATATTTAAATTCACTGAAAAAAAAGGCTAAGATTATTTTTTGTGCCGTTCTTTTGTAAGTCAGTTGTCAACACTGTTAAGTTGGGGTAGATGTTGCTTGGGAAAACTTTTGTAACATTGGCATATGCAATTGGGTTTGCTGCACATCCTGTCGACAGCTTGGACTTGCGAAACTTTTTCCACTGCTGTTGCTGTTAAATGTTGCAGGCACTTTTTAGGCATTTACAGTGGCCAACCAAAGTGGTGGGGGCAAAGTTTTTAATGAATTTTATAGCAGCCGCTGAACCACTGAACCGATCACAGCAAAACAGAGCTGAGGCTAAGGCTAAGCTTGAGCTTGAGCTTAAGCTAAAGCTCTGAGGCGTTCAATTACGTAAGCCAAAGCGCTTCAAATTGCACGTTGATACGTTGATAAGCAGGGAGGGGGGGGGGGGGGCCAGAGTGCAGGCAGCCAATCACGCTAATCACGCCAGACGGACGGACTGTTGGACGGATGGACAAAGAGAGAAACCGCTTTGACTTTGATGCGCTGTCAACATTGCTGTTGCTGTTGCTGTTATTGTTGCTGCTGGTGTCGCTGTTGGTGTTGTTGTTGTTGTTGTTGATGTTGGTCTTGGTCTCTGTCTGGTCATTAAATGCAGCACATTAAAGCCGCAGGAGCTGATGTCGACGTCAAACGTTGTCTGACAAGCGTTAAGTCAATTACATGGTAATAAACTAATGGCCAATGTCTGTCCGTCTCTCTATCTCTCTGTCTGTCTGTTGGCCTGGCCAACAACAGCAGCAGTGGCAGCTACCGCGTGACATTTTCGTTAATGTGCAGCAATTGTTGAGCTATTGGCCAAAAACATACGCCCAGCAGCTATCGAATAATTGGCTCAGCTACATGAGTTTTGTATTAAAGTTGATTTTAGTCGGCTCGAGGTCCAGGTTTTTATATTATGTAATAAACATAATTTAGCTATTTCTTATATTTTATTTATAATCCGATATATTTCGAATTCCGTCGCAATTCGTCTTCAGGGATTTTTGGTTTTTTGTTATATATTGTGTTCCCGAATCTGACAATATTTATACACATAAAATAAACCCAAGCTTTTATGGTTTTCTTACACAGAGAAGTAGGGAAGTAGGGTATATAAAATTGTAGTAAAGAGCAGCAATAACTGAATGAAACTAGTAATCAAATTAGTTTTATTAAGCACAACTTATATAATATATATATATTCAATAATATATAATATAGAGTCGATCACTTAGGCGTGCACGCACTTGTTGATGTTCAGCTGATAGTTGGATCCAGGTGGACAGGTGCCATGCACAGGACGCTCTTTGACGCACAGTTTACTGTCGGAACTGAAGCCAGTGGGGCAGCTGGAGCCCCAGGCGCCACCACCGAGCAGCGACAGCAGCAGCAGCACAAGCCAAGCGCATGAGATATTCATTATTTAGCTGTTAGTTTACCTGTGATCTATGCAGAAGTAATTGCAGTTAGTTAAACACTTCAGTCAGCAAATGCAGTTCTCACCTGTCTCAAGTGCAGAATGCAACTAATTAACGCTCAGCTCGGCGTTGCGTGTTTTTATAGAAACTTATCAGCCACAGATGTTTACAGCTGCACCCATTTCGGACTAAACGCAAATCAGTTAGATCATCTCTAGGTCGGATCGGGTCAGCTGTTCACTGGGTTAGTGTCGCGTAAAATTGATAATGAAAAGTGCTCATAATAGGGCAATTCAGCGATTCAAGAAATCAAAACAACATCTGAATGGATTTCAATTACATTTTATTCAACTTAGCTCTGCTCAAATCTTAAGCACCATAAACACAGGCGTTCACATTAACCTTATAGGTGGAGCCTTCGGGGCATTCGCCGTGAATGGGGCGCTGGGCGGTGCACAGACCCTTCTCGCTTGTGAAATTGGCAGGACATTTGCCAGCCGAAACGACAACAGCCACCAGGGCGAAGATGAGGAGACCAAACCACGAGAAGTTCATTTTGTAATTAGCTGTCAGGATTAAAGAAATACAAATTTAATTAATTTCAATTTAGCACTGATTTAAATCAATCTGTCTACTCAATTATTAAAATATGCAATATGTATATTAAGTCAGTTAAAATTCTAAGGGTATTCAATATGTTGTGTATAAAAGTAAATAGCATACAAATACATATGTAAATTTTTATAAATTAAAATAAAGCGAAGACCAAGTTTATAATTTATGTCACTTTTATAAAAAAAAACCAAAAGAGCAGTTTATTTTAACACGCCGAAGATGACATACCCTTCAAGACCGCAGTCCAAATTTATATATTTATTAATTTTAATAAAACTCTTTACTGGTCAGTTTGATTGGTATAACTTATTGGCTATTGAAACTGTTCAATATGATATGTACTTTATGGGGTCGGAAATGTCTCGTTGAAAGCAAAAAAACTATAATGCCATATATAAGGGTATAAATATATCAACTATAACAACTATTTCAAAACGATAGACTAAAAATAAGTCCCAAAAACTTCATAAAAAAAGTTGAGGTCCAGTAAATTGATTAAATTTTCAATTATAAAAAGCTCAAAAAACAAATGCTGACCTAGCTTACTGAGAACTGACAAGCTAACAGATTAATCACATTTGCAGTTTATATAATTTATAACAATAAATGTTCATATTCGCAGATTACAAACAAGGGTTCGACTTGCACCGAGAAACATCAACTGCCAAGGAGCAGGAGAGGAAACCTTAATCCGATTTAATATATTACTCAGGAAGCAAATTAATATCTCTAGTCATAGTAAATTGATAATCATATGGCCTATCAGGTGACAGCATAGACACTCAGAAACTAACTTGTTTTTGTGTGAGCACAATATACAATATACATATATCAGATATTAATTGAAATCAATTATTTGCACTTATTATTAATTATATCAAAACAAATTGTTCTGCTGTATTATTATCTAAAACTGAAAAACACTTTCAATAGAACTTTCTCTGACTTTTGACATTTGTTTTCACTTTAAGTTTTTTGCTTTACTTTTTACACTTACTTTTTGATGCTGTTTAAGAATTGTTGAAACTAAATTATTTCGACTACTGCCGGCATCTTTTATAGGCAGTTGGGCATAGAAACCTTATCACGTGGCTCGAACCTTTGACACAATCAGTGGCGCTTAAGTGACAATTGATAAGGCATCTGAAAAACTCTGGCCAACTACTGATACGAGAGCTTGACACATGCGAAATGTGTGAAATGCTGCAACAATGCCCTGAATGGAGGCAACAATTGTTGCACGGACAAAGGGCCATTTGCATGGCATCCACGGTGGGCTCTTCAGCGCTAAAGTTGGCGTCAAAATCAGCGAAATCTGCACCAGAAATTCCAATGAGCGGAACCAAAATTGTCAAGAGTAAGCGGCACAGGTGAAACGCTGGACGCCACATTGTCCAAGCGAAACAATGCAAAGGACGCAGTGGGACAGTGCGGGCGTGGTGGGGGGAGGGACGGGGTGCAGACTCTTGAGCACGGTGGCCTGTCACTGCCACATTGGACAATGGACATGTGCCTGCCTCCGCAGATCGCGACTCACCGGTCCGCAATGCATTGGTCATGCATATGTCATTCAAATACAATTACATTCAGAGGCATTCACTCGGACAGCAAGAAGCGGCTCAAAACGAACGAGATATGAAATCATTTGCACTGCTATTAATACCCTGTAAGCGGAAAATGTGTAAAAAGGGATATGCCTGATATAGAAATTAAGCAAGTTTCTGCAATAGCTACAATAAATAGGGGAAGAGTTGCAGATATTCTTAAAGTTTGGATTTTTAATCTTATAAATCATATAAATTCATTAAATATTTTTTTTATTTTTTGATTTGTTTACCTCAACTAATAGAAATGCAAGTAACATATGCATATTTTATATATATATATATATTTTTTTTTTAGGTATTTTTATATATTTTTCAAAAATGATCGAATAAGAACTACTTACAGAAGTTCTTTCAGATGCAAATCTCAGTAATGTACAGTTAGGCGAAGAAAAGCATGTATGTGTTTAGTCCTGGTTACGGGGTAACTACAAAATCATCACTTTCGACTATGGACAGGAAGTGGTAGTTTTTAGTAGTTTTCAGCATAAATACTGTGTATCTTCTAGTCGATACTAGCTTCTTTAAACTATATAAATATACAAATATATAGACACAAATGAGTACGAATGGCAGTGAGGATATTTTATGAACAGCTAGAGGGTATCTGCTAGTCAAACTATATAACATGAGCAATAGTTTTTTCGACAGCTGCGCATAAATCAAATGCTAACGAGCCATAAAGTTTCATTGTCGGTTGCCATTTGAAGTGGCATGCGGGTGAGTTCAATATTTGTATGTTATAGTTTGATTTTGATGTACGACAAACAGTTCTCTCGCTCTCTGTCCACTGTCCACTGTCCACTGTCCGCTGTCCGCTGTCCTCGTGATGCTTGAAGGTGGCCACTCGAACAGTGCGTCATAATTCACTCAACACTTGGGCAAACGTTCAATGGTCGGTAAATGGTTGCGTGTCCGAACATTGGACAACAATGTGGACACGGAGGCAACTTCAGCAACTTTGGACTCGACTCTGGGCCCAGAATCGGAGAGACCGAGTCCGAGTCCGAGTCCGAGTCCGCGTCTGGTCATGCCTTGGCTTTGAATTATTGATGGGCGTATTAAGAAGATTAATGTGATGAGCCATCGCATAGAGTTTTGTCGACGTTGTCGTTGCTCATGTTAATGTCTTCATTGTCGGCTTAAAGCTTTACCTATACCTATACCGTTAGCTGTTAGCTGTTAGCTGTTAGATGGCACCTCTACTCTTCCTCTGTGCTGTGTAGCAACTTTTGGATCGCTCCAATTGAACGCCATGCAAGCCAATCCAACAACAACGAGCTATAACGTTCATCAACGTGGCCATTTGAGGGTCAGGTCGATTGGTCATTTGGTCATTTGGTTGCCTCACCTCCCCCCGCCCACCACTTCCCTAAAAGTGCCACCATTTCGATTCACTCGTTTGTTCCGTTGCGCGTCCATAAGCCATTTTTCTTCCTGATGCACATAAGTTTTAAGCTTTGTGTAATTTATTTTTATAGCCATGTAGTCGACGTAAAGATTGCAAATATGTAGTTGCCGTTTGCCATACTATATAGCTATACACTATACACTATATATATATATATATATATATATATATATATATAAGCTCGTGTCGTTAGTTGCAAATCAAATGCTAGTCATGGCATACGGGCCTGCTCCTTTTCGATATGCATGTGTGTGTGAGCGGAAAGGATTGCATGACTGTTAACTGTGAATTTGCTATTCTGCCACAGCCAAATGGGCACACCTGAAGCACAATCAATGGAGCCGACTAAGTAGCACAGCAAATGTTCAACAAAGCCAAAGGAACTCATCTATAATTTACGCAAATACGTGGCAAGCTTTTCCTTCCGCTTAAAGCTCAATCTACTAGTAAAGAGAATTCACTAAATAAGTAAGTAATTATATAAACAACTTAAGAATGCGAATTTAAGAAGTAAAGCACAAACGATTTGAAGACTTCAAACTCTAGAAGTTTTGCGCATCTTAAACTAATGGCCATACATTTTTCGAGTTTACATTGAGATTTTGGCATGTAAAGTTTTCAAGTTCTTTGAAATATGACAAAATGTTATGTTGTTTTTTTCTGCTCTAGGATTTTCGACCTTGACCTGATTTTGGACAAAGGAGTCTCCATTTTATGTCAGAATGTGTGCAGTCTCCATATTGTTTTACTTGTATTTAGCCAGAGCCATAATTAAAGCTTGTAAGTACACATGTTGCACGTGTTGTTAACGAATGCAGCTGTAATTATTATCGACTGCTTGTTGCAAGCTTGAAGTCCTTGTTGCACCCCGCTGCAAACCGCTAACCGCAAAACCAAACAATTTTGTGCCATTGATGCATTTCTCATTACGTTGCTTATGTTGCCGCTGGACGCGGTTGATGGCAACCTCAGACATTGACTTTGCTGCAACTGTGGCAGGCCGGCCTGCTGGTCCTGGGACTGGCAGCCAGCTACACAGCCAAAGCCATGGCCAAACCCCCAGCTGGGAGTTGTGGGGCCTAAAAAGCCAAAGCCGAAGCTGAAGCGAAATGCTGTTTTTATTGCTGCCGCAATGTTTTAACTTTTGTGCCGCCACCAACCAACTGTCGCGTTGCATGTTGCCGCTATTACTGCAGCATTTAAACAGTCAGGCGCCCAGGCGATCACCCACCACGGCGTGGCACGATGGGGCAGTGGGGCAGGGGCAGGGGCAGGCACACAGCCATGGCAAAACGTGCTGAGTTTTCGTAATTAGTGCGACGGAGTGCAGCTTGGCCACGTATTAGTGGTAAGGGGTGGGGGGGTGGGGGGGTGGGGGGGAGGGGAGGGTATGAAGGGGTAGCTTAGGGTCCCCTCCTTCCCAACCCGCCCCCTTCTCAACCCACTCAATCCATTTGGCTGACTTGCAACTGCAAGTCGCTCAGCTGCTGCTTTTGGCTTTGTGTGTGTGTATGTGTGTGTGTGTGTGTGTGTGTGTGTGTGTAGACTCTGCTCAGCTCGTTTTGTTGGTTTAAGTAAGTTGTTAGTTGCGTCGCGTATGACACACAAGTTGTCGCCTTTAAGCAGCTCCTTTGAGTACTTGTTGCCAATATAAAATTCAACAACATAACTTGGAGACACCATCTGTGTGTGTGTGTGTGTGTGTGTGTGCTGGTGGAAGGGGGATTCATTTGCATTTTAAAAACTTAACCATTTTCTTGTCTCTGCGAAAATGTTGTTTGAGCTATTAAAAACTTAAATTAGTAAATAATTTGTATATTTAAAAAAAACTAGACTAAGCCATATTTTAACATGATATAATATCACTTTAGAGGCATTCAAAAAAATAATCGTAACATTCGCTTTAATATCAATAATTTTTTGATTTTCAATTATTTTAAAATAATAAAAAGATTTAAATGTAGAAAAAAGCCACTCTCTTACTTTAATTTTTAGCATTTGTATATTGTTGCTACATTATTAAAAAATTACATCAAAGCTCCTAAATTATATATTGTTGCAACATAAAAATGATGCATACAACTTTATGTTGGCTTATCAACATTCAATAAAAAATATGTAAGTATTATAAAAAAAAAACAGTTGAAGGTCATAGAAAATCTCAGAGATACAAAAACAAAAAGTGTGAAACTAGCCAACTACTTGTTTATGGCATTATGTAAAATGTTCTGGCCCGAATGCTAACGACATTGGCAACGGAACAGCTTTCAGCCTTCAGCTGGCACGGCCTTAATTTTACTGATTATGCCAGCAACAGCAGCAGCAGCGGCAAACTTTTGGCCATTAAAAGGATTCGTTTTAATGAGTTTGGCAGGACAGGCAGGTCTCTCAACTCCCCGCTCCGCAACTCTCGCCCACCCACTTTATCGATGTCTGTGTAAAAACTGTCGTTGTTTATCTTTTTTTGGCAGCGTCCAAAAACTGAAACTGTAGCTGATGAAGAGAATGAGAAAGAGAAAGAAGACAAAACAACAACAAATTATAAATAAAAATGTATCTGAATTTTGGTACAATTAACAATTCGATGGGTATCCGAGGCTGGAGACTGGAGACTGCAGACTGGAGGCTGTTGACTGGAGACTGCATAAATCAGTGTAAATACAGTGCGTAAATAAAGTAATTGTCCAAATGTGCCTCATATTTATGCCGCAGCACTTGCAGCCATCCTTTTATGGCTGTTAATTTCTGGGCCAACACCCAACAGCCAGCTTCAGGTAGCTGCAATTTTGGCCACATTCGGATCACCTCGGAACACTTAAGTGCACTTGATTTAAGAAGCTGCCGTCTGCAAATGTAATGAATTGGTAGCGGGCGCTATAAAATCACTTGTACCGCTAATTGAACGGCCGGCACAATTAAAGTTGCCAACTTTCTCGTTACTGCGATGCATCAGTTTTTTGTATTTCTACGTTTTTTTGTTGTTTTTTTTTGTATATCTTATATTCGTTTTTTATATGGCAAGAGCAACTGATTGACAGCTGTCATGGCGATAACCGCAGTGGGACTGGTAACTGGGAACTGGGAACTGCAACTGCTGTTGGGATTTGCCGATGCAGTTTTTCTGCATAAAATGCAGATACAAACTGTCGCATTGCTCATTTTCTCGCCGCGATCGTCGTTTTCCTTTTCGTCTTCGTTTCAGTCGTCATCGTCGTCGTCTTGTTAAGGAGCTGCTTGTATAATTTTAATATTTCACAATAAATGGCAACGCCAACGCATTGCAATTGGAGTTCACCTAAGGCCCTCTCGGGCCGGTCCGGGCCGGGCCCAGGCACTTTCTCCCAGTGCGCCAGCGCATAACGGTTTGTCAAAAAGCCAAGGATGGACCCATGAAAAATGCATGAAACAAAATACGAACAAAAAAAAAGAACAACAAATAAATAAAGCAATACAATGATGGCACAGCGGCAATACTTAATACTGCTGACCGATATAGCCCTATATGGACTTGTTTACTCTTTATGTTTATTAGTTGGACACACTGTCCAGTCCAACTGCGCCCACTGTCCAAATGACCAAAAGCCGCCAACGCCGCCAGCTGCAACAACAGCAACAACAACTACAACAGCAATCAGTGACTGCAGATTCCCGCTAAATAAAGTCATTTTCTCTGCCTCAAGTGTGGCAAATTAGTTGCAATGAAGAAAAATTGTCCAGTCACCGGCAACAGAGTCAACAGCAAATCAGCTGCCAACTTTACGCAGATGATAAACACTTGCATCGATTTCTGCACTTAATGACAAAGTGCTTATGAGACATTGAGGTTATGGCTTAATTATGGATCTTAATTGAAGACGCTCGAAATAAGATTTAAAAGTGCACTCCAGATACTTTAAGAATTCAGCTTGATGAGCAGAAATAAAAAATGTAAATTTCATGCAAATAGAATTAAAGATTACAGGGGAGGTAAAATAATTAAATATTTATGTATAATTTAAATTCATTTTAAATTGTTACTTTAATTTTTATTTACTATATATTTAAACTTGAATGTTTATTATTTATGTTTCTTAAAATAATTAAAATAAATAAAATTAGTTGACATTAAATAAATAAATAGACCTGATGGCAAATTAATTTCTTTGGGTTTCGCATTTGATAAATATGGTTGGTTTTAAATCGATTTGAATATCAAATTATTTGTGGTCAAGAAACAATATAAATTCAAACATTTAATTAGAGCTAAAGGTATTATTTTCCAATTTAAATGATATGAACTGTGTAAATTGTATAATTAAACCTAAATAAAGCTTTACATTACAAGTTAACTGAATCAACACAAATACAAACAAACTCACAGCACACACCCTCAGGTATTTTGAAAGATGGGGGCTGGGAAAGGGTCCGGGGCCCTTTTGGCCAATTTGCGGTCGCTTTGCCCATTTTCCCATTTGCCCGTTTGCCCGTGATCCAATGTTAAATTTGACGCCCACAACATGCTAAATATTTGGCAAAATTGCATTTGTGGTTGAATTTAAATGCTAGAATGTAGCCATGAAAAGACCAATCATTTGGAATATGCAACATTCGCAACATGGCTAATTGGTTTGGGCCAAGCCAGAATCAGGTAAGTGGCAATTTATGGCAATGCCTTGCATAATCCACAATTCCAAATAATCATGTGAAAACACTAATTTCAACGCTGTAAGCAATTAATAAAAGCGAACCGAATAGAAGCGAGGGGCAGTTAGTGGATGAGGTGGGGGGGGGGGGGGAGGGGTGACATCTGTTTCAGGCAGTGCCCCGAAAAATTGCTGGCAGTTAATTAATGCGTGCAATTTAATAAAAGCATAAACGATATATTTAACCGAAAAAGCCTACAAGGCAATCCAGCAAAAGCCGAGGCAAGCAATAAAATTAATCAAATAATTACGCCAGAGATCGAAGCGTGCATGGGAAAGAATAAGCGAAAAGAAATGCTCTCTACTTATCCGCATCCATAAGCGAGACATTCAAAATGGTCAAGAAAATGAGGCAAACCTAACCAGCAGGCTAAGCAAACTGGGCCCAGTCAGTGACTTTGTCTGTGGTTTTTGTTTTTGTTTTTGTTTTTGTTTTTGCTTTTGCTGCTTAGCGATTCTTTTTTCACTTGAGCGCAGTGAGGCATTTATCATTTTTAATCGAATGCGGAAACAATGGAGCGCGTCGTCTAAGTGGAGCATTTGATGTGGGCTGCCGGATTGTTCGATTGCCCGGGTCTGGTGGGCGATTCAGTTGCCAAATGGCAGCGTGCAGCGCAGTCAAGAAGCCAACGAACAGCAGAAGCAGCAGAAGTAGCAGCAGTCACTGCTCCAAACAAATCTATAATAATTTCTTTTAATTGTTGCGCTACACAATGGAGGGCATAACTGATTGGCCAAGCAACTGGTAACAGAGATGAGTGGGCGGGGAGGTGAAGTGATTATGGGAAAGGGGAAAGCTTGTTACGCATTAAGCGAACCCTTGTTTCCACTTCCAGGCCTCAAGCTACTTTGTCAGCCAAAAATGTTCTTGGGTAGGATTTATGTCTCTGAAGTTGGAGGGGGTTCGCAGCAGCTGGGCTACTCAGACTAATTGAAATACTTTCCGAAATAGAGATTAAAGAAAATTCATTAGAATGCTAAAGGCATGCTCTTATTTAAAAAAATATTAAAATTAAAGTTATTTAATTACAAATCGTTTAAAGGTGTAATATCTGAAAGTGAAGTCATTTGGTTTTCCATAATGGCTGAGTCTTGTGTTCGGCGACTTCTTGGTAACCCCTTCTATGCCTAAAGCTACTCCTAAATATGGTTTCCTATTATAAGTAGATTCAGTTTGAAAGACACCTTCCCAAAGAGCTGCTACTTAAATTAATAAAAAGCAAAAAGCAGAGCAATGAAATAAATTTGCTTTGGAAAAAGAGAATTTTACAAAATTAAATTAATTTATTGAAGACCCATTCGTATTCTTAAGAGTATTTCAACTCTTTAACTTAAAGCGTAATAAACTATTTTAAAATATTAAATATCCCAAAGATATGAATGAATATAAACTTAAATTAAAAAAGAAACTAGACCATAATCGATACAACTATGGTCAACACGATAAAAATGTTAATCAAAACGTCTGTTATGATTATGTTCCATAAAAGGCTACAAGCAAGGCTTGTCGGATCGATCAATCGATCACATTTTGGATGCATATATGTAAGTAAGTATCTAATATATCACACTACAACACCCACGGGCAGAACTCTTTATTCTTCAAGTTAAGGCAGCGTATTTAAAAGTCGTTATCTCTGGCATGTCTGTAATACTGGGCCGATTTACCATCTTGCTAAACGCAAACCTAATGTAGCAGAAAATTACTTTATATGCACATGGCAGCGCCGCCGGTCGCCAGTCGCCAATTGCCAATTGCAAGCCGGCAATAGATGGCGCTACACAGTACGCCTATCAGCAGCCAATCATCGTCGGCTGCACGAAAATTTAATTTGCTTTAAATTGTTGTTATATGCGAGCAATTGAAATTTATGCCAAAGCAAATAAGCAAAACAAAACCAACGATAATCTCTGGGGCTGCGACTCCGTCTTCGTTTCCAACTCTGTTACCGCCACCCCCCCCCTCTCTCGCTCACAGGCATCGCCATCAATTTAGCCAACAATCGGCGACGCCGTCATCGAAGATTTGGCGCCGTCTGGGGGCGCATGCGCAAATGTCCTTGTGTGCTATTTCCAGTTCAATTTAACATAATAATTTTTGTGAAACACTGCAATTTGCGATTGGCCTCAGTCACAGTCTGTCTGTCTGTCTGTCTGTCTGTCTAACTGTCCCATGTACAAGTTGTCGTTTAATGCGGCATAAAATGTCAATTGGGGCTGGCTTCGAGTCTCTGGTCTGTGGCAACTTCAACCTGTGCGCCCAATAACTTCAAAGTATAATCAAATTCAAAACAAATTTGTGCTGCAAACTGTTCTCAGTACAAGCGAAAAGCGTTTGGCCAACTTGCAACAAGGCTCGACAGCATAAAACTGGTTTAAAGTTATTGTCCATCTTTTGATTTCTTGGGCCTGTCGACGTTGTTGTTGTTGTTGTTGTTGCCGTTGTCTGCTTTGTGGCACTTGCTGTTGCTGTTGCTGTTGTTGACTCTTATTGGCTTTTTGGCTCGGTGATTAGTAGGTCAGAGTTTTTCATTTCCAATTGGATATGTTGCACAAGCCGGCCAGCCAGCCAGCACACACAATCTCGCTTACAAGTGTGTGATGGCGGCCTGCCCATATTAGGAAAGGGTACAGCTCACAACTCAAAACAAACATTGACTACGAGTGTACTAGTACTACGACTACTACTCGTCGTCGTACATACATACATACATATATGTAACTACAAGGCAATAAGAACTGGCCGATGCAACCACTTTGATTCATTTCAAATGTTTGACTTGTGGGAAAGCGGCAAACGTATAGTCATAGCCAAGGTAGCCAATTGGTCGCGACACAAATAACAAAACAGATAACAAAAGCACCTGAAAAATACCCTGAGCAGGTTGCATACTCAAACTGAAGAAGATTGACAACGGCTCAGGATATTGATGGGAACAACAGAAATGGATAACAGTATGTGTGGACAGCATCATGAGAACATGGCAAAGATGCAACAAAATAATTATTATGTTGTCTTTGGTTTTTAAAGAACATTTTCCGCCTTTACTGATTTCAAAGCAAGGTTTCGCAGCCTGTAAAACATTTACGGATGCATAACAAATAATTGAGTGCATAAATTTAAAGGCGAGAACATGAGAAGGAACGAGCGGGAAATGCAACCATCGTAAAAAATACTAAAAGCTTTGTGACTCAGAAATACTACATACACAAATACATTTTAGTCGCAGTATGTTCTCGAGAGAATAAACGTTAAAGCAAATACCTCAATAAGAAGAAAACTAAATAATCCTTACTACAAATAAATTTGGATAGCAAAGAAAGCGATTTGAAGCCAACACAAAAATAATTAGTAAAATATAATATAATATATAAATAAAATATAATAATAATAATAAATAAATAAATGATACAAGAGGAAGAAATATAGCAAGTGCGAATAATACTTAGCTTAATACAACTTATAATAAATAGACTTAAAATTTTGCTGCCAAAAAAAGCATAATTTTCTCATGTATTAGCTATAATTAAAATGCTATTAATTTTGTATAGAAGCCGAAATGCAAGAAACGTCAGCTAATAAATGTATGTTTTTTTTTAAATCTAAGGTTAGATAATAACTGTAAATAATCTCCAAAGATAAAAATGTATTTGATGAAGGTGAGATTTTTGATACTCAGAAACGCTTGGAATCTAACCATGCTACTTAATTATTATAATCAAGGTATTTATATTTATTCAACTCAACTCAAACCATAACGGTTGATTCGTCCAACTTGGCGCTGACCTAAGCTCACGAATGCTTGTTTATCTAATGAGCATTTTTCACTGGGGGGCTACGCCTGCGTCTTGAGGTCTGTGGTCCGTGGTCCGTGGTCTATGGTCCGTTGCTCACCTCGCCAGTGGCGATATTTTGGCGAGAAAGCAAGAAAAACAAATAGCAAAAAACGTGCCAAAAATGTGTGCTTTTGTGGGGGTGGCGCCTAAAAAAAAACCGAGTTAAAAACGTTGGTGGCCTCCAGTAAGAAAAAAATTCGCACGAGTATTTAGCGCCCAGCTAGTGACTGTAATGACAACAATAACAACAGCAATCATTAAAAGCGAAATAACAATAAAAATACCAAAGAAAAATAAATAAATAATAATAATAATAATAGGCGACTGGCAATCAATTTGAAATTGAAACGCGTTTTTTATTGCCCTGGGTAGGTGTCTCTCATTTCGTGGACCGTGCGTAGGCCACTTTATTTCCAGTCTTTGCTCTTTACTTTAGTTTTTTTCCCTTGTCCGCCCGACTGGCTTTTGGCTGTGAGCCCCAACACTGGCGCCGCAGCGTTTTGGCCACGCCAATTGACGCTGATTATTTGCAATTACCGGCCGAAACCCAAGGCGACATTCGTGATGTGACTTAAGTTCGCCGCTTGATGATCTTTAAAGACACCACTTCGACTTGAGTTGTATACAAAATAGATGCTGTCATAGTTTAATAACACCTCTTAACACCTTACTATACAAATTTCATTTTTATTTGGTTTCGCTTTTGATTTGATTGCATTTTGATATGCGTAACTCAAAATGAATTGCAAAATGACAACATCAAAGGCTAAACAATTTGTCCACAATTCAAAGACTTTTTAAGCGTATCGCCGGCAATTCATCATCTGACAGTTCTCACAAACATATTTCATTAGAATCATTAACAGCCAAAGCTAAAATATACCTGAAAATTGTATTTTGTGAGAGAAACTTTATTTACTTATTCACTGGTCTAGTTTCACAAATTATTTATTAATATTGTTTCTTGGATCTCAACATTATTACTATGTGAATCCTACATAAAATTATTCATTTCTTACTACGAAAAATAACAAAATCATGTATATATGGCATATACATAGATGTACAAGTTTTATTTCTCTCCCAAAGTTTAAACTGAAAAAAAATTATTAGGTTATTGTCACAATAACATGAGATGTCTTTATTAATTTGTATGGTTCAAATACACAATTTTTTGTATTTTCACATTAAATTTCAACGATTTGAAAGCTGCCCGCTCTTTGATCCCTTTCTAATATTAAAGTCAGCACATGTTTAACAGCTCTTCAAATCGCTATGTCTGTGCTGACTGAGTGATGATATATGTGTCCAATTCTGAACCACTAAATTTTGATAGTATTTAAGAATTTATAGTCCGTGCCGCAAACCGTAGGTAACCCAATTCGAAACGCCTTCGCCCTGAGGTGAGTAGATCACCTGCCGACTGTGGCACTTACCTCTTTATTTCAGCTACATTATTTATAAACGCAGACACGCACATATTGAAAATATACAGTCTATATAGTACTATGTCGAGCAGAATTTGCCATTGGCGTTGGCGTTTTGTCAACTTTTTGGGGGCTGCCGCCACCGAATGCCCAAGAGACAAGTCACGTGGATGGGCATCCGCAACAGCATCGGCATCAGCATTTGACAGGTTGCTGAAATGATTGCCGCATGTCAGTTTGCATACGCATTTATTCACTCATCAGTGGGTCAAAACTACAGCCGGCAGCCATCAGCTCATTTGCAATAATGCCATGCAACAATTCTAATTGGCAATTGGCAGCGAGGCAGCAGGCTGATTCAATAACTCAAAATCAATATTTGTCCACGTTTGTGACTGATTTTGATTTTGATTTTGATTATTGTTGTTGCCGCTGATGAGTTAATGCCGCCAGCTGACATTAGCCGGGCCAAGTCATGTCCAGCATATCCCCAACACTCGCATCCTAGCCCAATGTCATGGAGCTTGTCCAGTTCCATAGAGATTTGCATTGGTTATTAACTGGTGGTGTTTGGGACGGCTTTGTGCCGATTGTGAGGTCTGCGGTTACGTTTTGTTGACAATTTGTAGCGTAATTAATTGAAGCCAAATTAATAAAAGCAACAGCAGCCGAAGCTGATGACGACAGCGCCACTGTTGGGGATTACAGCTGGCAACACAGCTGATATATAATGTTAAATGACTTAAATGTTGACGGCCAACCAAATAAACAACAACAATAAATGGGCAATCGCCCGTCAAAATCATGTTTCAATGAGCAGCAGACAAAACATACACACACACGCACACACACACGGAGTCACATCCATCGCTCACGATTAACTTGGCCAAGATGTGTTTCTGCCTCTGCCTCTGCCTCAGCTGGCGCTTTTGACTTTTGCAGTTGCCACTTCTCGCGCCTTCCCCTGATTTGTTATGCTTTGTCAAACAGCTAGTGAATGCGTATTAATTTGAACACACCATTAGTTTTCGATTATAATAGTTCTCATTTTTTATATTTTCTGTTTTGCTTCTTTTTTTATGAGCAGCCATGCTAAATTTAGACAGGAATTAATTCTCGGGTTGTCACTCAAATTCGCTGTCATTAGTTAATCTAAGCGATTTTCAAACTTATTAATCCGCTTCTATGGAGCAATCAAAGTGAGTAATTTTTCGACATACAAATTTTTATAACTCAAATACGCCTACAAAATATTTATTTATAAGACATTTAGTTGTATGGAATTTGTGCCCGCTGTTAATGCGTCACTCATTGTTAAAAAACATAAAATATATACATATATTGTAATGATTAAATAATAATAATAATAAATAAGACAAACAAATTAATAGTCATTACTTTTACTTAGTGTTTAAAGTACATATTTTACAATCAAACTAAGAAAAAAATTATATTTTCGTCATAAAAATGCAAAAGTTATTGACTTAAAAAATGGTTTTGTGCAAATATATGTAGCAGGCATAGGGAAGCATCTCCGACCCCATAAAGTATATATATTCTTTATCACTATCAATAGGCGAATCGATATAGCCATGTCCGTCTGTCTGTCCGTCTGTCCGTCTGTATACACGCGCTGATCTCAACGACTACAAAAGCTAGAGACTTAATATTTAAAATATAAGTTCTCCTAGTGCCGGGACAATACAAGTTTATAATTTCATCACTTTTTCGATATATCGATCCGTTCAAAACTTATCGGAAAATTAAGATTCCAGACCAGTATTTTTTTAGATATAACTTAAAAGGTATAAGAGGTAGAGGCACCAAATTTGGTATGTATAGCAAACAGAAGAAACAAATATTTCACTTTTTGGATACCTCCCCTAATCTCCCAGAAATCAAAAATACGTGATTTTAGAGGTATGACCTTCGTATTTGCTATATTTCTGTCCTACAAATTTTTTTACAATTGGACAATAAACAAATAAGTTATTTACGATTCAATGTAACATAGCAAAGCAATTGCATCTATGTATAAATGCAGATAAAGAATTATAATTGTAAGAACTGGGTTCAGGGTATTTCCTAGTCGGGCACTCTCAATGGTACACCCACAATTAATTCAACGTAAAATTTCAATATTCTATATTTTGAAAAATCAAAACATGTAAGGGTCCCCCCATATGCTTTTTTCTAAAAAAAATCCTAAATTTAAGTTTTTTGAAAATTAGCAAACTTGAGATGGAGAATTAAAGTAGATGCCAAATAATGATCAAAATGGCCTCGGGATTGACAATCGGTTCAGATTTGACAAAGTTGTGTCAGTTTGAAGTCTGGGAACTAAGGAATTTTTCGTTGCTGGGCACTTTACAAGTCAATTTTTTTGTAACTTTTGGCGTGATTTTTGACAGAAAAATGAAACACCTCAAAATCACTTTTCGTATAGTTTTTTATACTAATTGAGACACCCACAATCAATTAAACGTAAAATTTCAAAATTCTATTTTTTGAAAAATCAAAATTTGTAAGGGTCCCCCCTTATGCTTTTTTCTCAAAAAAAAACCAAAATTTAAGTTTTTTGAAAATTAGCAAACTTGAGATGGAGAATTAAAGTAGATGCCAAAAATTGATCAAAATAGCCTCGGGTTTGACAATCGGCTCAGATTTGACAAAGTTGTGTCAGTTTGAAGTCTGGGAACTAAGGAATTTTTCGTTGCTGGGCACTTTACAAGTCAATTTTTTTGTAACTTTTGGCGTGATTTTTGACAGAAAAATGAAACACCTCAAAATCACTTTTCGTATAGTTTTTTATACTAACTGAGACACCCACAATCAATTAAACGTAAAATTTCAAAATTCTATTTTTTGAAAAATCAAAATTTGTAAGGGTCCCCCCTTATGCTTTTTTCTCAAAAAAAATCCAAAATTTAAGTTTTTTGAAAATTAGCAAACTTGAGATGGAGAATTAAAGTAGATGCCAAATAATGATCAAAATAGCCTCGGGTTTGACAATCGGTTCAGATTTGACAAAGTTGTGTCAGTTTGAAGTCTGGGAACTAAGGAATTTTTCGTTGCTTGGGCAATTTACAAGTCAATTTTTTTGTAACTTTTGGCGTGATTTTTGACAGAAAAATGAAACACCTCAAAATCACTTTTCGTATAGTTTTTTATACTAATTGAGACACCCACAATCAATTAAACGTAAAATTTCAAAATTTTTTTTTTTGAAAAATCAAAATTTGTAAGGGTCCCCCCTTATGCTTTTTTCTCAAAAAAAATCCAAAATTTAAGTTTTTTGAAAATTAGCAAACTTGAGATGGAGAATTAAAGTAGATGCCAAATAATGATCAAAATGGCCTCGGGATTGACAATCGGTTCAGATTTGACAAAGTTGTGTCAGTTTGAAGTCTGGGAACTAAGGAATTTTTCGTTGCTTGGGCACTTTACAAGTCAATTTTTTTGTAACTTTTGGCGTGATTTTTGACAGAAAAATGAAACACCTCAAAATCACTTTTCGTATAGTTTTTTATACTAATTGAGACACCCACAATCAATTAAACGTAAAATTTCAAAATTCTATTTTTTGAAAAATCAAAATTTGTAAGGGTCCCCCTTATGCTTTTTTCTCAAAAAAAATCCAAAATTTAAGTTTTTTGAAAATTAGCAAACTTGAGATGGAGAATTAAAGTAGATGCCAAAAATTGATCAAAATAGCCTCGGGTTTTACAATCGGCTCAGATTTGACAAAGTTGTGTCAGTTTGAAGTCTGGGAACTAAGGAATATTTCGTTGCTTGGGCACTTTACAAGTCAATTTTTTTGTAACTTTTGGCGTGATTTTTGACAGAAAAATGAAACACCTCAAAATCACTTTTCGTATAGTTTTTTATACTAACTGAGACACCCACAATCAATTAGACGTAAAATTTCAAAATTCTATTTTTTGAAAAATCCAAATTTGTAAGGGTCCCCCCTTATGCTTTTTTCTCAAAAAAAATCCAAAATTTAAGTTTTTTGAAAATTAGCAAACTTGAGATGGAGAATTAAAGTAGATGCCAAATAATGATCAAAATGGCCTTGGGATTGACAATCGGTTCAGATTTGACAAAGTTGTGTCAGTTTGAAGTCTGGGAACTAAGGAATTTTTCGTTGCTTGGGCACTTTACAAGTCAATTTTTTTGTAACTTTTGGCGTGATTTTTGACAGAAAAATGAAACACCTCGAAATCACTTTTCGTATAGTTTTTTATACTAACTGAGACACCCACAATCAATTAGACGTAAAATTTCAAAATTCTATTTTTTGAAAAATCAAAATTTGTAAGGGTCCCCCCTTATGCTTTTTTTCAAAAAAAATCCTAAATTTAAGTTTTTTGAAAATTAGCAAACTTGAGATGGAGAATTAAAGTAGATGCCAAATAATGATCAAAATGGCCTTGGGATTGACAATCGGTTCAGATTTGACAAAGTTGTGTCAGTTTGAAGTCTGGGAACTAAGGAATTTTTCGTTGCTTGGGCACTTTACAAGTCAATTTTTTTGTAACTTTTGGCGTGATTTTTGACAGAAAAATGAAACACCTCAAAATCACTTTTCGTATAGTTTTTTATACTAATTGAGACACCCACAATCAGTTAAACGTAAAATTTCAAAATTCTATTTTTTGAAAAATCAAAATTTGTAAGGGTCCCCCCTTATGCTTTTTTCTCAAAAAAACCCTAAATTCAAGTTTTTTGAAAATTAGCAAACTTGAGATGGAGAATTAAAGTAGATGCCAAATAATGATCAAAATGGCCTTGGGATTGACAATCGGTTCAGATTTGACAAAGTTGTGTCAGTTTGAAGTCTGGGAACTAAGGAATTTTTCGTTGCTTGGGCACTTTACAAGTCAATTTTTTTGTAACTTTTGGCGTGATTTTTGACAGAAAAATGAAACACCTCAAAATCACTTTTCGTATAGTTTTTTATACTAACTGAGACACCCACAATCAATTAGACGTAAAATTTCAAAATTCTATTTTTTGAAAAATCCAAATTTGTAAGGGTCCCCCCTTATGCTTTTTCTCAAAAAAAATCCAAAATTTAAGTTTTTTGAAAATTAGCAAACTTGAGATGGAGAATTAAAGTAGATGCCAAATAATGATCAAAATAGCCTCGGGTTTGACAATCGGTTCAGATTTGACAAAGTTGTGTCAGTTTAAAGTCTGGGAACTAAGGAATTTTTCGTTGCTTGGGCACTTTACAAGTCAATTTTTTTGTAACTTTTGGCGTGATTTTTGACAGAAAAATGAAACACCTCAAAATCACTTTTCGTATAGTTTTTTATACTAACTGAGACACCCACAATCAATTAGACGTAAAATTTCAAAATTCTATTTTTTGAAAAATCAAAATTTGTAAGGGTCCCCCCTTATGCTTTTTTCTCAAAAAAATCCTAAATTTAAGTTTTTTGAAAATTAGCAAACTTGAGATGGAGAATTAAAGTAGATGCCAAATAATGATCAAAATGGCCTTGGGATTGACAATCGGTTCAGATTTGACAAAGTTGTGTCAGTTTGAAGTCTGGGAACTAAGGAATTTTTCGTTGCTTGGGCACTTTACAAGTCAATTTTTTTGTAACTTTTGGCGTGATTTTTGACAGAAAAATGAAACACCTCAAAATCACTTTTCGTATAGTTTTTTAAACTAACAAAAAAAACCTAAATTTTTTTTTTTCAAAAATGCATAAACTTGAGATGTAGAATAAAACTAGATGCCGGAATATGATCAAAATGGCCTCGGGATTGATAATCGGTTCAGATTTGACAAAGTTGTGTCAGTTTGAAGTCTGGGAACTAAGGAATTTTTCGTTGCTTGGGCACTTTACAAGTCAATTTTTTTGTAACTTTTGGCGTGATTTTTGACAGAAAAATGAAACACCTCAAAATCACTTTTCGTATAGTTTTTTATACTAACTGAGACACCCACAATCAATTAGACGTAAAATTTCAAAATTCTATTTTTTGAAAAATCAAAATTTGTAAGGGTCCCCCCTTATGCTTTTTTCTCAAAAAAAATCCTAAATTTAAGTTTTTTGAAAATTAGCAAACTTGAGATGGAGAATTAAAGTAGATGCCAAAAATTGATCAAAATGGCCTCGGGATTGACAATCGGTTCAGATTTGACAAAGTTGTGTCTGTTTGAAGTCTGGGAACTAAGGAATTTTTCGTTGCTTGGGCACTTTACAAGTCAATTTTTTTGTAACTTTTGGCGTGATTTTTGACAGAAAAATGAAACACCTCAAAATCACTTTTCGTATAGTTTTTTATACTAATTGAGACACCCACAATCAATTAAACGTAAAATTTCAAATTTTTTTTTTTTTAAAAATCAAAATTTGTAAGGTTCCCCCCTTATGCTTTTTTCTCAAAAAAAATCCAAAATTTAAGTTTTTTGAAAATTAGCAAACTTGAGATGGAGAATTAAAGTAGATGCCAAATAATGATCAAAATGGCCTCGGGATTGACAATCGGTTCAGATTTGACAAAGTTGTGTCAGTTTGAAGTCTGGGAACTAAGGAATTTTTCGTTGCTTGGGCACTTTACAAGTCAATTTTTTTGTAACTTTTGGCGTGATTTTTGACAGAAAAATGAAACACCTCAAAATCACTTTTCGTATAGTTTTTTATACTAATTGAGACACCCACAATCAGTTAAACGTAAAATTTCAAAATTCTATTTTTTGAAAAATCAAAATTTGTAAGGGTCCCCCCTTATGCTTTTTTCTCAAAAAAATCCTAAATTCAAGTTTTTTGAAAATTAGCAAACTTGAGATGGAGAATTAAAGTAGATGCCAAATAATGATCAAAATGGCCTTGGGATTGACAATCGGTTCAGATTTGACAAAGTTGTGTCAGTTTGAAGTCTGGGAACTAAGGAATTTTTCGTTGCTTAGGCACTTTACAAGTCAATTTTTTTGTATCTTTTGGCGTGATTTTTGACAGAAAAATGAAACACCTCAAAATCACTTTTCGTATAGTTTTTTATACTAATTGAGACACCCACAATCAATTAAACGTAAAATTTCAAAATTCTATTTTTTGAAAAATCAAAATTTGTAAGGGTCCCCCTTATGCTTTTTTCTCAAAAAAAATCCAAAATTTAAGTTTTTTGAAAATTAGCAAACTTGAGATGGAGAATTAAAGTAGATGCCAAAAATTGATCAAAATAGCCTCGGGTTTTACAATCGGCTCAGATTTGACAAAGTTGTGTCAGTTTGAAGTCTGGGAACTAAGGAATTTTTCGTTGCTTGGGCACTTTACAAGTCAATTTTTTTGTAACTTTTGGCGTGATTTTTGACAGAAAAATGAAACACCTCAAAATCACTTTTCGTATAGTTTTTTATACTAATTGAGACACCCACAATCAGTTAAACGTAAAATTTCAAAATTCTATTTTTTGAAAAATCAAAATTTGTAAGGGTCCCCCCTTATGCTTTTTTCTCAAAAAAACCCTAAATTCAAGTTTTTTGAAAATTAGCAAACTTGAGATGGAGAATTAAAGTAGATGCCAAATAATGATCAAAATGGCCTTGGGATTGACAATCGGTTCAGATTTGACAAAGTTGTGTCAGTTTGAAGTCTGGGAACTAAGGAATTTTTCGTTGCTTGGGCACTTTACAAGTCAATTTTTTTGTAACTTTTGGCGTGATTTTTGACAGAAAAATGAAACACCTCAAAATCACTTTTCGTATAGTTTTTTATACTAACTGAGACACCCACAATCAATTAGACGTAAAATTTCAAAATTCTATTTTTTGAAAAATCCAAATTTGTAAGGGTCCCCCCTTATGCTTTTTTCTCAAAAAAAATCCAAAATTTAAGTTTTTTGAAAATTAGCAAACTTGAGATGGAGAATTAAAGTAGATGCCAAATAATGATCAAAATAGCCTCGGGTTTGACAATCGGTTCAGATTTGACAAAGTTGTGTCAGTTTAAAGTCTGGGAACTAAGGAATTTTTCGTTGCTTGGGCACTTTACAAGTCAATTTTTTTGTAACTTTTGGCGTGATTTTTGACAGAAAAATGAAACACCTCAAAATCACTTTTCGTATAGTTTTTTATACTAACTGAGACACCCACAATCAATTAGACGTAAAATTTCAAAATTTTATTTTTTGAAAAATCCAAATTTGTAAGGGTCCCCCCTTATGCTTTTTTCTCAAAAAAAATCCAAAATTTAAGTTTTTTGAAAATTAGCAAACTTGAGATGGAGAATTAAAGTAGATGCCAAATAATGATCAAAATAGCCTCGGGTTTGACAATCGGTTCAGATTTGACAAAGTTGTGTCAGTTTGAAGTCTGGGAACTAAGGAATTTTTCGTTGCTTGGGCACTTTACAAGTCAATTTTTTTGTAACTTTTGGCGTGATTTTTGACAGAAAAATGAAACACCTCAAAATCACTTTTCGTATAGTTTTTTATACTAATTGACACCCACAATCAATCAAACGTAAAATTTCATGCATGCGTGTGTGTGTTTCCATTTATGAATACAGATAAACAATTATGAGTGAATGTAAGACCTTGGATCAGGGTATCTCAAAGTCGGGCACTCTCGACTGGAGCATTCTTACTTGTTATATTTACTTTAATATTTATCTAAATTCTGGTTTTCATACCGCACAAAATAATACTGTTAGACTTACTCTGGTCATTCACAAAAACCAAGTTAATTGATATACCTTATGCCCACACACCTAAAAACCAGGGACACTTTCTAGACGACCGTCACTTATGCAAATTATGTTAAGAAAAAATCAGATGAAAATGCGTATAAAATTAATTGGAATCAACAACTTAATCGCTTGGCATTTCCGCTGCACAGTTCGCTAGTCGATTCCACTCAAGTGTTTATCTTAGCCAAAGATAGACAAAGATCATTCTCAGTCCAGCCAGCTTCCACTTCCCCAAGTGAATGAATGAATGAATGAATAAACAAATGAATGAATGAATGAGTCGGCGCAGAGGCCCAGAGTGCAGGTGGTTGTTGTTTGAGTATAGCTTTTGTAGCGTGGGCGGCATTTCGAGTGTATTTCCGCTTGAAAGCGGCAATAACAATATTTGTAATAATAAATTTACGTAAAATATAAATAAAATCAACGTCGGCGGAGGCGGGGGCCGCCCCCGCATCAAAAATCGACCCAGCGCGCCAACGCAAAGCGCGACGCCAACAAGTTGTCAAGAAGCTGGCCCAAAGCGATGCTCACAATTAGCCAACACAGCTGAGCAGCACAGAGCCAGTCTCTTGGCTTTCTCACCGCTTTCCCAAAGCAGGCCTTAAATGGCCCGACTTCCTAGCCGACAAGCACTACGAGACTACGTCGCCGTTCAGTACCCCCAAACGACTCATAGACTTGGAATCGCGCTTTGTGACCATATTGAGGCAAATGCGATTTGCGAGCTGGTAATTAAAAGCCAAAGCGAGTAGAAAATTCAAATGCGTCTGTAGCTAGACGACTTGAGAACATTTGCATAAGCAATTTGTAGCCAGGGGCGTCACTGAAAAAGGGGTGGTGGATTTTTCAATTGTCCAAAAACTGAGAAACTTATTAACATTTTTTAGCACATATATTTAATTATTATTGAACTTATATTTTATTTGTAAATTAGTAAATTTATTGAGTATTTTTATCAGCACTATGAGATCCTATATAATACAAAAGAAATGCTAATAATTAGGATGAAGTAAAACAAATCGTAGGAATTAATTGATTAAGTATGAAACAAAATAATTATACAAATATATATACAAATGCTATAAACTTACAAGACTATTTTGCCCAACCCCTGCTGCCTAAGCCCCTGTTGTTCTAAGCATAAAACATACAAAAATATAAAAATAATCAAAATGTGACGTTTGTATTTTTAATTATGGCGCGTTTGGTCATGTTCCTGTCTTTGGACTCGGCTATAGATTAAGTTGTCAGCAAATTATAGTCAAATGCTATTGGCCAATTTGTACACTTATTTAAGCAAGTGTGTATGTTTCTTTTCTGTATTTTAGTTTGTATCTTTTGCAGCCCCACAGAGCAAAGTCACTCCCCAAAAGCGTCACGATTCGCACGCAAATCAAATTAATGTTGCATGCCTTAATTTTTCACTCGCTGACCTTGCGACATGAACAAATTTATGCAGCTTACTTCAACAGCTGACGATGCTGTTGAAAAATTATAATCAAATTTAATTGTTATCATCATGATTTATTTGCTTATGTGTGCCAGAACAAAAAACAAAACAAAAAACCCAAAGACAACAATGACGAACTGAGATCGACAGACAAATGAACAGTCGAGCAAGTCAGCAGTTGTGTCGATCAGTCGCTCTGTCGCTCAGTCGCTCAGTCGATCTGTCGATCAGTCGATGAGTCGCTCTGTCAATCCGTCGTTCCGTCTTGTCAGCCAGCAATTTATCAGCGGGTATTCATATAGTATCTCGAGTGAATACGGCACATATTCATGAATGTCGTCATGCAACTTGTTTTGCCCGCAGGAGCAAATTCATTTTGCAATTACCGATTGCCTGTTGCCACTTATAATTATAAATATTTGCTAAAATAAATGACCATAACACAATTGTTATATAAGAAAATCAACACCGAGCTATTTCAATGCAACTTTGAAAGCAGCTCAGCTTATTTAAATGCCAAACTGACTTCTAAGTAATGCAATAAATTGATAGAATCGTATTTATAATTAAACAAAGCAAATGCAATCAATTTTATAGAATTATTTAGAAAAACTTGTATTTGTTTTAAGAAGCCTAGCTGATTTGTAAAATGAAATTATATTAAACCCAAGAAAATAAATTGACTTAAAAAAAAATAACTGAAAAGATCTGCATTTATGGGAAAATATTAGATTTTTAAGATATTTGAGTTAGGCATACATAAAGGAGGTAAAAATAATATACAATGATTAAAAAAACATTTATTAAAGCTATTATCACAAGTGATATTTATTAATTAATTTATATATTTATTTGACTAAAATTATTTTCAAAACTATTATGTCATAAAGATATAAATAAATACATAAGAAGGCTTAAGTCAGTCAAAATCATTGTTATATTAAGAGGCAATAATATTTTGTAAATAATTAATCAATTCAAGTCACTGCCCTTAGCAAAATGAATATACTTAAACAACTTCTTTTGCATATTATTTAACTTAAGTGTTAACGACTGAACCATTGTGCACTCAAAATACTTAACACAATTAAGATATGAACAATTATGAATAAACATAGCTATGCGATCATCATTCTGAAGATCCAAAATCTGACTAGAAATCTTGAAGGTAGTCAGAAATGAACATAGTGCAGTCGTAGCTGTGGGCCCATAACAATGCTTGACTGATATAAATGAATGTCAAGCGGAGCAGCAGCGACATAAATAAAAAATTAGTAATAAATTTAAATAAATAACTGCCTGGCAATATTAGATCATACCGCGGAGAGCGCTGCCCAAAACAAACAAAATCTCAGAGAACACTCAAGCGATCTCAACTGAACGCAACTCAACTCAACTCAACTGAACTGAACTCAACTGAACTGAACTCAACTCGAAATGAAAACGAAATCAAAAACGAAAATACAGCAAGATCAGCAAAAGTCACTCAAGAGCAGTTCGGAACTGAACCGACCGGCCTGCCAACGCAGAGACACCCACACACAAGCCGAGTGAATCGAGTGGGTGAGTGGGTGAGTGGTGCGAGTGGTGCGAGCGGATCGTACTAAGAACTGGTTTCCACAGCGGTTGCGGCTTCAATAACGCTGCTGTTGCTGTTGGCCGCTGGCGTTGGCGTTTTTGGGCGAGCAACGATCTCGGCGGTGGCAGTGGGTTTAGCGGTTTATTGGTCGGCTCCAGCTCGTAGTCGTATCTGTAAGATACAAACGTAAAGTGCTGCTTTTTAATGCCGCATTTCATTCATTGATCGTTCCAATAGTGCGCCGCACGCTCAGCGCAACAGACAAGTGCCGGTTACCCGCCGATGTTCTGTATTCTGTGTGGGCAGCCAAGTCAATAACAACAATCGACAACAACAACAACAACAACAGTCAATAAGCCTACTCTTTTGGCTTGGCTAACGGAGTCGGCATCGGCATCGGCATTGGTATCGGCGTCGGAGACGGAGTCAAAGCCAAGTGCTGCTGCTGCTGCCCCAACATAGACACCGAGTGGACGACATTGACGGCTGATCAGTGCACAGCGGACAGGCGCAGCAAGCGGACGCAGCACAAAGATAGAGACCCAGACGCAGACGCAGACGGAGACGCACCTTTCTCCAAGCAGCAGCGTCGGGCGACGGGCGACGTGCATATTTTTGTGCGCCATCTCCGGTTATTGGATACAGATACATAGATACAGCGCGTACTCACGGATATTTTTAGCAGCCGGCCGCACACACTCGCTCTCACACACACACACACACACACACACACACACAGTTGCAGGCACGCTGCTGACACACGCGGCTCGCACGTTTTGGAAAAACAAAACTGTTCTTCGAGGCTTTTCCGACATACAGTTGCAGCGCGCGTATTCAACAGATACTTTTCAAACTTATACAAAATCAAACAAACACAAAAAAAAACATCGCAAATAAATAAAATATCAAACTAAAAATACAAAATAAAAAAAAAATTCATAAAAACAAGTTGTGCTGTGCAAGTTCGAGGAAATAAAAAGAATTTATTCGGAAGACGAATAAAAAACAGAAAATCAAAACAAAATTATATTCATTGTGTTAATCTGCCGAAATATGCATGAGGCAAGCGTTCATCTAAAATAGAGTCACAATGAATAAATAAAAAACAAATTTGATGACTAATTAGCTGTTGCTGTGGAATTTAAATTGATTCCGATTCGTTTTCATATTCCAACAATGTTTGCGGGCTAACTTTAATGAAGCGAGCATTTAAATCATAAATACATAAAACACAAAGTGTTAAAGAGTGCAAAATAATGAATACAAAATATACATTAGCATATGTATATACAAAACTAAATTAAAGTTTCTACAAACTGAAAACTACAAAAACAAACTGCGGCAGTCAAGCAACTCACGCACTTTTGGATTTATGAAATCAGAAAGGTAAATAAAATTATATATATATATATATGTATATACATATTTCATATGTTGTTGTATTAATAAAAATAGACAAGACAGCAAATTGGGGGAGGGCGGGGGGTGCGACCCGGGGCATGCCGCAGCGGCAAGCGACGCATTTATTTGCCCAAGGTGTTGAAAAGTTTTTGGTCCGTTGAGTTGGTTGGGGACCAAGTAACTTGTCAACAGTTTGAAAATGCCATCCCCACCCTTTGGGGCTCAGGCAGACCTCTTGTTCCATATGCCCTCCATGAACTTTATTGAGTTAAGATACCGAAAAGCGAAAACTTCCACTCAATTGAATAAATTTCGCCAGGAATTGTCTCAAGACAATAAATTTCAATTAATGCATCAGCTGTGACTCAAAAGAACATAGGTTTTTGATTTGCATTATTTACTCTACACCACCTTTGCCAATTGAGCTGATCAATCAATATTTGTATTAAAGTGTAAATTTATTTGATTTTCCACAGCTCTTATTCATTTCCTCTTGATTCAGTTTTCACAGTATTATGCATTCGTTGAATTTGTAAACAAACATTTACCATTTATTAAACATTTTCAGACTATGATTTTGTGCACTTAAACATTTTTGATTGCTATAGTTTTATATATTTAAAAATGTTTAGGAAACAGACCTATTTTCTCAGATTATTCAAACATTAGTTTTAAAAACTTATATCAAAACTTGTAAATGTTTTTTCAGCCTACCTTTAATGTCTTTAAAAAACACAAGCCTAGTTTGGAGTTTTGAATTCTGTAAAATATTTAGATATTTTAATTTATTGTTCAAATTGTTAACAAAGTCCCTGGCACCATGACCCAAATCCAAGCTGAACGTGGGAACAGCTGTGGTAGTCTTCCCCTATTCGAAGAAATAAAAAACCAAAGGGAATTGGCTAAAGACAAACGCCGAAAACCTGTCAAAAATCACACAAATAAAAATAAGAAATAAACTAATGGGTAATAGAAAACCACACAGTGCTACCAAAATGTCTACACACACTGTTAGAGAGACTTTGCCATCTCAAATGTAAACACAAACATATCACACATACGCAACGTGTGCCAATTTTAATAAACAAACTCAACTTAAATGGAAAATCAAACAAACTCATGCGAAGCGAGCCAACAACAACACAAAGACATACAATACAAGAAATGGCAACAAATCAACAACAAAAGCAATAAAACAAATATCGAAAAATGCTTAAAAAGAAAAGCAAAAAAACGGAAATATAAAAAAAGAATTAAAATCAGAAGGCAGCCGCAAGCGGACTAAAATTAAAATCAGCCCAACGGCAACACATGAGTTGCAAGTGGAGACAGTGGCAGGGGCAGGGGCAGAGACGAGAACGGAGAGACGCAGGGAATGAATAAAAGGCGGCCACATGCAACTGGCAACAGCACGAGACAACAGCAACAAAAACAAATACAAAAGTCGCATCAAGTAAAAGAAGAAGCAGTGTATTTTTGATGCTTTCTACAAAAAGCAAATTAAGAATCACAAATCAAACAAAAAAAAAAAAAAAAAAAAGAGATAGAAAGAAAACTTGCATACAATAAAAACTAATTTTAGAGCTGTGGCAAAAACAGATATTCTGAGTCAGTCAGACTTTATAGAGATATGCACAATACGAGGGCTGTTATATAAATTGCAAAACTGTTTACAAATATTTGTTAACATAAAAAAAGAGCTAAGATATAGACATTTCCTATACAGTAAGGTCAAACATATATTTAGTAAAACACACAATATAATCCCGCCGATCGAACATAAAATCGTGTCTATTTGCTACATATCTCTGTGATATAATGATTTTGAATAAGATCAGAATCATAATCTTAGATCATTTATTTAGCTCAACAATATTTTGATTTAGTTCAGATTTCTTTCTATCATAAACTGCCAGACCACAGAATTTGTTAATCATTTTCGCGCCAAGTCTCCTCTCAGCTCAGAAATATTTGCAGCTTTCCTCGCATATTTGCTGCATATTTTTTCCAGCAGACTCTTAATTTTCCATTTAACCGCACCCGACTGGACTCCCCTCCCCCTCCCCCTGCTGCACTGCGCCCACCCTCACGCCCACCCACCCTTTGTGGCGTGCAGACAAGCGTGCAGAAAAAGTTCTAAATTTAATGGCTACACCTAAAAATGCAGCGACTGCAACTGGGTGGAGGTGGGGCAAGGTGCAGGGAGGTGCAGGGCGACGGCACTCGTCAGCAGTTTCAAGTGCACTTTGGATAGACAGCTACTCCCTGTAGAGCCAAAAAAAAAACCGAACTACACAAAACAAGCAACAGCGAAAGCAACAAAAAAAAAAAGCCTCGCCCCTCCCTTGTTGCCCCTTCACGCCTGGCCGAACGCATGGCGCGCCTTTTGTCTACTTTGTTGTTGCATGGGAAAGAAAGAATTTAATTTAGAAAAAAACATTCATAGAGGAGCATACATATTGGAGTCACTGTGGCAGTGCAGTTGCGCAAGCGCATACAGCAGAAAGAGGTCTTCCAAATTTACATCTAATCATATTGTGAATTGAAGTTGGTAAATACATAAAACACTGCATTAAATGCATTTTAAATACAACTTATAAAAAATAATAAAAATTAAAATAATTGCACTCAGATAATATAAATATTAAATTTTATTTTTTTAATTTACTATATTTTTTTATTTTTTTACTTCATAGTTTTAATTAATTGTGAATGTGAAGTTGATGAATTAAGTAAATATTTAAAGTACAGCATTAAATGCATTTTAAATACTACTTATAAAAAATAATAAAAATTAAAATAATTGCACCCAGAAAATATAAATATTAAATTTTAATTTTTTTAATTTATTATTTATTTTTGTAGTTCATAGTTTTAATTAATTGTGAATGTGAAGTTGATGAATTAAGTAAATATTTAAAGTACAGCATTAAATGCATTTTAAATAATACATATAAAAAATAATACAAATATAAATTAAATGCACCCAGATAATATAAATATTAGATTTAATTTTTTAATTTACTATATATTTTTCATTTTTGTAGTTTATAATTTTAACGTATTTTCCTGTGACTACCCATGTTTAACGGATTTGAGCGTATTAAAAAAGAAAATGATGAAATATGTTGCTCTAAGTTCCGTTATCAATTTTCACTCAACTCTAAAAAATTCGCAGATTTCCTCATATATTAAGAGCACTTTTTCTCAGCAAACACTTCATTTTGCATTTCTTTGTGGCGCGCAAAAAAAATAGTTCTAAATTGAATGGCTGGCTTTCCCTTAAAAACGCAACGATTGCAATTGGGTGAGGAGCGGAGCGGAGAGGGAGGGGGGTTGTGGCCTGCTCAGCCAGTCGGCAGTTTCAAGTGCACTTTGAATAGACAGCAACTCCCTACGGAGCCGAAAAAACAATAAAGCCGAAAACAAACAAAAACATAGGAAAATTGTAAAACGTGCCCCAATCCGCGTCCCTCACCGGTAGCCCCCGCCCCTTCACGCATGGCCACACGCACGGAGCGCCTTTGTATATTTTGTTGTTAACGGCGTAAAGAGGTAGAGAGTGGTGAAGGGGGTAGTGGGTAGGGGTTAGGGAATTGTTATCCGTATAGGTTCGTTGTCTGCGCATTTCAATTGGTTTCGCATTGTGCAGCAGGAGAGTAATTGAAAACTTAAGCAGCCGAACAAAAGCGGCGCACGCTTCAAAATTTGCTAATCAACCAGCGAGTAAGTGTAAAAGCCAGCGCCGCATCCTGTGGCGCTTCCTGCACATCCTGTGGACACGGTAGCATACGGCCACGCCCATGCAGGCCACTTTTCGCTGCCACTGCCACTGCCACTGCAGCTGCTGTTTTACGGCTTGCTGTTTGTTGAACAACATTTATTAGCCGCGAATATCTTTAATCGCATGCAATTTGTTGAGCCAACACACGGAACTTGCTAATTTGCACGTCGTTTTGGCGCCGCAAGAAACGGACGGGCACCTGCCTTCAGCCCAGTGGAGCAGCAGTGTTGGGCAGTGTGGGGAGCGGGGTGCCTAGGACCATCAACGAATTTTCAGTGCTCTTAATTGCAGCTTGTTTCTTGCATGTCGCGTAAACTTTTTGTGCACCTACTTACAATTACGAGGGCCTTTTTGTCTTCAATGGGGTATATTAACTATATAAGCTTGTATGTTGCTGACAGCAATCATTTTGGAATATTCAAGAATACTCTTATATCATTAGACTTAAGCAAGTTTTTTAAAAATTAAACACTATTTAAAATTAAAGATATTGTATTGTTCATATATATATTTATAAATATTATGATGTAAAATTTGTAATAATAGGACTCCATGTACCTAACAAACTATTTTATAATCTCTCAATGACACCAAGGCCATGTTAACTGTTGGGCAACTTGTTTTCCAAACCAATTTTAGTAGAAAAAGAAAAATTTTTTATTTTTAACTTTGTTATTAAATCAAATGTAAAGTCGGAAATATATGTTTTATTCTTAAGTACAACATATTTTAATATTTGTGACAGTCCTGCAGCAAGCTCGAGAAACATTTCAACAGAATTTGAGATGATTTTGTAATGGTATTTTCCTTAATTAAAGTATATATACATACACAAGCTTTTCTGATAGTTGCATAGGTCGATTCACTTTGCATTTTATTTGTATAAATAATATATGACCAAATATTCCAGTTGATCATAAATAGCATCGTCACATATACTATATACATTTAGATTTTTTTCTCATATAATAATCTTTTATTTTGTAGGTGTTTCTGAGTTAAATTTATGTAGTCAATTTCTAAAATCTTCAAGCTTTAAGCAATTTTGAATAATATCTTCAGGAATGTTATTTTAAAGTATATTTCTTTCAATTCTATAGATCATTAAAAAGTCGTTGGTTTTTTTAAACCCCTTTTGGCTTTCATGTTTCTATCCAAATAACGTCGCGTGGCAAAAATTAATTGCCATGTAAATCAGGAGAGCAACAAACCGAAATCAAAACAGGCACGAACAGAACAAAGTGAATTCATTTTTTTTTTTTTTTTGCTACGTGTTGAAAGTGGCGGTATTTGAAGAACTGTTGCAACTAAAACACGAACACAGTACAAACATAGCGAAGCATTCGAGCTGTTGAGGCATTAGCATTAGTTACTTAGTTACTTAGTTACTTAGTTGCCAATTCGTGTGATGGTTAAAGTTAAAAGAGATCTCTCTTAACGGTAAATGATGAAAAGTGCATTGCTGTTAGGGGGAATAGCAACAACAACTTGTTGTAAGCCACAAGCAGCTTGAAATGGTCAAAGCTATGCAACAAGTGGCAGGCAGCTGAAGAGCAACAGAGACTGGGCCGGGCAACAAGAATCTGTTGCCAATTTTGGCAGTCTGCACTAAATTGCCCATTTAAGTGAACCTGACACACACACAGACAGACACACACACACACACACACACACTCTCTCTCTCTCTCTTACTCTCCCACCGACCACGCTGCATGTTGAGGTGCTGATTGCAATCAATCTCCTCGGATTTACACCTCTGCACAGCTTCAGCTTCAGCTTCAGCTACAGAGCTGGTCTGGCTATTTATGAGGCCAAGGCGCAATCCAAGCTGCAGACAAGGGCGTTAGCATCGATGCAGAAACATGCAACAATTTGTATAGGCGGTTGTTGTTGTTGTTGTTGGTGCTGCTGATGACGCTGTCACGGGCCTCAAGTTACATTTCATGTAACTTAATTCTAGCATTAAAATGCATACTTAGTTTGCCATTTGCCTGCCTGCTGCTTGTTGTTGTTGTTGTTGTTGCTGGTTTTAGCCGCAACCGCAACAAAAAAAAAAAAAATGAATAAAATAAATAGAAAAGAAAAACTTGTGGAAAAAGTAATGCAAAATATTTAGTACAGTAGACCTACCACAAAAAAAGCATAGAGAAAAATTGCAAAAACTTTCTCATGTTCGGCAACATTGTTTAATGTTGATATTTGGAGCAAACATTGAAGTATATTTAATAGCTTGAAGTATATTTGACATTTTAATTAATCAAGCTAATTTTGTTAATTTCTTAATATTGCCAATTCCTGAGTTAATTCACTTCAAAATATCATAACTGAAAATGACGTGTTTATTATTCAACTGCCTAAGCTTTTTTGAATAAATAATAGGTTTTAAAATTTATATTTTTTTATGAGTATTATTTTTTTTTTTAAAATAAGCACAGGCATAAAATACCATTTAAAATTTGATTTATGGTTATTCATATTTTATGTCGAAAATCCATCCCAACCAAAACTAAACCAATTCTGATTGGGAATACCATTTAAATCCTTAAGATTGATACTGCTTTTAAAATTTTTTAATGTGTAAAAATACTTCTTTTGCCATATTTTAAGAAACAAAAAGATATAACTTCAATTAAATAAATTTAAAACAAAAAAATGTATATTGAGTATTGAATAACTTTCAATCTTTTTACATTGGTCTTGCCAATCTCAATTCTCTCAGCTTGGCCACGCCCCTTTCAATATATTTGTGTGACTGCAAGCGATTGATGATAGCTTTAAATTTTGATAGGCACTCGTCAATTGCGCAGTAGCTTTCAAGTTTTTATCGTCTAACAAACATCTTTTGCTGTTTTATACGAGATCTTTGAAATTGAGCAACTTCCAGCTTGGGCCAGGGAAGCCTTGAGGCAACCTTTTTAGGATTAGCTAAGAGTATGGGAACTGACTATGAGTCAGGCGCGAGATTGCATAGAATTTGTGAATAAATTCAACGCATTTGCGATTGCGCAATGCAGCAAATAAATGAGCAGTCGTTGAATTGGTTTAATGAAGTCCAAATTCTGAAATGCTGAACCCTGCCCAAGAATGAAATTTGTTTATGACTTTTTGGTTGATGCGTTTTTCGGCTTCAGTGGGTTTTACAGCCGACATAAAGGAAGCGCCCACACCACCACCCACCACCACCACCACAGCACCACTCACAGCCAAATTTGAATTGCTTACGGAAGTTACGGTCCATTGGATCCATTGCCCCGTTCTGAAGTCGTTGCTGCTAGAAAGCAAGCATTTTTTATTTTTGGGCAATTCAAACAAATTGTTAATTGCTTTTGATTGCTGGGGCGGCACAGCCCACGCCTAAGTCAAGAAACAACCTATCAAATACAGTCGAATATGCTTAGCTCCAAATTCACTTAGTTCAACTTTCCGTTAGTCGAGCCAAATCGAGTGGCAATACCGTTTAAATCGACAATTCTATACAATTTGGTCTGCATAGCTCAAACTCTATACCTGAATTTGCACTAAGTTTTAGGCAGTTTAAGTTTAAAATTGATTTCATCCAATTTTTGAATAATTAATGGCTGATCAAAAATAACCCAACTAGTTTAACTTTACATTAGTTTTCAATAATTCGAATTAATTTTATTATTTATTCTTATAAACATATCATTTAACTTCTTGGTTTATTGTCCGATCGTAATGAAATTTCTAGGACATAAGGATGGCATATTAATGTGTGAGTATGCCAAATCGTAAGGTCATAACCCCAAAAATACGTATTTTTTTTATGTTTTACTGCTGTATGTTATATATCTTATAACTTTCAAGCTATGCGCAAACAACACTGGTCTGTAATCGAAATGTATCGATGACTTTTGAACGGGACAAGATATCGAAAAATGAAATAAACTTGCATTGAGTGACCCGGAAATACGAGAACTTATATAATTTAGATTCGAAGGGTTCAAAACGAGTGGGTTTCTTTAACTCTAATTTGAAGTCTCTAGGAGAAGGGGTTTTTTTCTTGAGGCAGATGTTGGCTCTCGTTAATTGAAATGCCCAACTGACATCAACTTTCACTCTTTTCAGATGAAATCCAACACATACGAGCTGCACAATTACGCGGACTTGGACATGGATTTGGTGACGGAGCAGCCAAAGGATTCTCGCAAGCGCAAGGCCAACACCGCAGCGGGCAACCGACGTGAAGAGAAATACTCGCTGCGACAGAAGCGACAGAAGCGCCAGACCGGCGAGTCCAACAGCTCATTTTCCACGGTGCCGGCAGAGCAGCTGGCCAAGGCAGCAACAACTGCTGCTAACAAGAAGACGGCCAAGAACTTGGCCAAAACGAAAGCGCCGCCGCTGAGCAAATATCGCCGCAAGACGGCAAATGCGAGGGAGCGGACACGAATGCGAGAGATTAACACAGCGTTTGAGCAGCTGCGTCATTGTGTGCCGCAGTCGATAACCGGCGAGGATGCGACGAATGCCAGCGAGAAGCTGACCAAGATTACAACGCTGCGTATGGCCATGAAGTATATTGGCATGCTGAGCGAATCGCTGCAGGATCCTAGCTATGAGAGCGAGTTCCTAGTCGAGTGTCTGCACGAGAGCGCCAATCGGGAGGCGCATGTCAGCCAGGACACGGAGCGAGAGCTGGGTATGGACCTCGACATGGACCTGGAGATGGAGATGGAGCTGCAGACGGAGACGGAGACGGAGCCAGCGCCGCCTGTCAAGAAGAAGCCGAAAAAGGCCAATAAAAAGACAAATGCCAAGCGACAAAGCAAACAATCCAAGGCAACAGCAACAACTCACACAACAACAACAACAGCGGCAACAACAACAACAACAGCAACAAAACAAACAACAGCTACAGCTAGCTCACCGGAATCGTGTTATGCTTCCTCTTCCGTGGGCTCGCCCGTCTGTTGTGTGGCCGCCTGTTCGCCCAGTTCCGCATATGCATCACTCTCCTCCGGCGTCTCAATCTCCAGCTCATCCTCATCCAGCAGCAGCAGTCGAATGCTGGATGCGGACAGTCTGCTGGGCATGCAGGCACTGTCCGAGCTCAATACGCTGCTGCTGGAGTCGGACAGCGAGTCGCTGCACTGCCTCAATACGAGCTCCTATCAACGGCATCTGCTCAGCGCCGCCAGCTCCGTACTGCCCTCGCGTGGGGATTTGCCCATCTCAATGCACTCGCCGCTGGACAAGCCAGATGTGGAGCTGAGTCTGCGTCTGCTCGATCATTCGACGGACTCATTTGACTTTGCCAGCGATCAGCAACCGTCCGCGTGCATTAGTCCTTTGGCCACACTGGACAGCTTTCATCCTTTTGCCGATCTGCTGCATGGCGAGTTTCCCGATATTTTCCTCACGTGACCAGCTGTTTAGATATATGTTTATATATTAATTATTGATAATTGTAATTTGTTACTTGCTGTGTTTATTAAGTTTAAACCTAGTTTTATTGTAAGCTGCGCATAAACCTAACCTCACTTTAGCAACAGCCGCGGAATTCATCGTGTCATAGCAGGCAGGCATCATGCACAATGCTCACAGCAGACAGCCAATGTCCATATGTGTTTCTTTCGATAACCAAATTAGTCAACTAAGCATTTCTCTTTTTTTACACTCCTTTTTACCATTATCGAAATGTAAATGTAAATAAAAAACACACAAAAATGTTGTTCAATCTCAAATTGTTGTTTTCTCTATGTTATTGTAAATTTATGAGTGCTTTAGCAACCAAGTTTCCTTGGCATACATAGCAAACAGTCGGGCTCACAGCAGACAGCTCATGTCCATCTTTCGCTTTCGATAACCAAATAATGACAGTGGCTCAAGGGTAAACGATAAACGATAAAGCTTGATAAACGATTGGTTGATTTCCGTAATATCTAGTTGGCGCTGAACTGCCAAACGCCTATCGATAGGAAAAATTGGTAACCTTACTAAAAATGTAAGCAAATTAATAATAGTTTGTGGCCTTTCTTTCCTTCCCCCTTAATCAATCCTCTGCCAGTTTGTTAAACTAAGATTAAGACAATAAATATGTATAACATGTGATTAAACATTAGCTTTACGCCACCTTAAGAACTGAACGGGCCTTAGAAAACTAATCAATTATTAATTTTCTAACAAATTTCATGCAGTATAATGACAAAAGATGTTTTTCAATTCGAAATATTCACTGGAAACTGAGTAAATATACAAATTTTCAGCGACATAGAAAGTTTAAATTTCAAGTATAATATTTTGATTGCAAAAAAGATGCCCAAATATGATCCCGAGACGGATTTTCCAGAGGCTTACAACCTGTGCAAGCCCTTTATGCTGAGCGACGAGGCTCTGGTGACCATACGGAATTCAATGTCGCGGGAAGTAATCGCTGGGCTGGGCAAGGACACGCACCTTCGCTCCTCGATACCCAGTCTGCTCAGCTATGTGCAGCAATTGCCGACGGGTCGGGAGCGTGGCCGCTATCTGGCGCTCGAGATGTGGCCAACGAACTGCCGGATTATGCTGGTGAAGTTCAGCAGCGAGAAGGACATCTATATGAGCTCCAAGTGCGTGATTGTGCCACATACGGTTGCCGGAGCGCGTGGCACAACACTATTCAGCTTTCTGGCCGATAACATTGCGATGTTCGTGAAGGAGAAGAAGGTGGAGAAGGATAATCTGCCCATGGGCATTGCCTTTGCCTTTGCGCTGAACAAACTAGCTTTGGATGTGGGTATACTGTTGTCGTGGTCGAAGGGTTACGGGGCACAGGCAGCGGTTGGCAAGAATGTGGTGCAGCTGCTGCGAAATGCGCTCGCCGAGCACAAGGACATATCCATAGAGCTCAAGGCCATTGTGAACATATCGGCTGGCTCCTTGGTGGCCCTGGCCTGGTCGCAGAAAAACTGCAAGATTGGTCTGATTATCGGGACAGCCACAAATGCTGCCTATGTGGAGCAGAGCGAGGAGTGTGAGCTCTACGATGGCGATGAGGATGTCCCCTTGATGATCATCAACACCGAGTGGAGCCACTTTGGCAGCAATGGCCATCTGGACTTTATACGCAACGAGTTCGACAAGCTTGCCGACTTAGCGTCGAGTGATCCCGGCCAGACGTACTACGGCAAGTGCATCAGCACACTGTATCTGGGCGAACTGGTGCGCCTGATTATAGTGAAGCTCATGAAGATGGGCGTGATGTTCAAGGAGCACAACCTCGACTACATGGGCATACAGTGGAAAATGGAGATGAAGTCCCTGATGGCCATCGACGCCGATCCACCCGACGTCTTTGTCAATTGCCAGGAGGTGATGGACAAGTTTCGCATGCGCAACTGCCAGGAGCGAGACCTTGCCATGCTGCGCTTCATCTCCCAGACGGTCTGCGGTCGCTCCGCCAAACTGGTAGCCGCCGGCGTCGCCTGCCTGGTGAATCGCATGAACTACGCCGACATCTCAATCGCTGTTGATGGCGGCATTTACCGCCTCTATCCTCGGTACCAGGATGTGCTCAACAAGTACACCCTCATGCTGACCAATCCGGCCAACAAGTTCCAGTTTGTCATCGCTCAAGATAGTCCTGGAGTCGGCGCTTCCATAATTGCCGGCCTCGCATCTTCCCCGAACAGCCGGCTCCAGTCGAAATCATAGCCTTTTATTTTATTTATCATCTCTAATAGTTGGACTCAAATAAATAAACATAGGAAGAGTTGCAACTCGAACTTTAAACTTAAATTAATAGTAATAGTAGTTCGCCATATTATTTCTATACCCTGAACCCATTCAAAATGGAAAGAGGGTATCATGATGAAGTTGTGCAGTCGAGTTGATCTAGCCAGGTTCTGTCCGTCAATCTTTCTGTCCCAGTTTCTAATAGTAAGTGCTCTACATCTCATCAGAGCTATAGACGTCTTTCTAAAATGTAGTTTTCGATCCTAGATACTAAACTTAATTCGAAATGGGTATTGTCGTACCCCCAACTTTAATTAGTCTTAGCGATTTGTAAAAGCGATACTAGTGGATTTTGCTGAAATAATATTCAGCACCTCAGAGACTATAAGCACCTTCATATTTCCAATATAAGATTTCGTATACCCATACCATTTTCAAGTGCCCAGTCATATTTGTGGAACTGAATAACGAGAATCCCGGTTCGAATCCCAGGCTATTTTGTTGTTGCATGGTTGTTGAAGCCCTTAGTTAGGTTGAAAGTTTATAGCTATATCCTATTATACATATAATAATAATCGATAACAGGTACAGTCATTTTTCTGTCCAAATACAAAATGACCTCCTAAGGTCTTAAGCCACCATAGATTTGTCGTAACTGAACCGTTTTACAATCCCTAAGCCATTATGGTCATTAGTTGGCCTTCAGTTTAATTTCACATCTAAGTTTTAAGCTTTTTTAACTAATGCTTATCAATTCTTTTTTCCGAAAAGGTCCTTAAGCTACAAAGTCGGTTCAGTTTGTAGAAAACTATGGGAGCTTGAAGTCTTAGAGCCGCATTTTCGGCATTATAATATGAATAAAATGAGATTTTTGCTGGAATTTGTTGAATTGTTAATGACAAATTAGTTTACAATATATAATTTTTTTATATAACTGTTGCTCCAAATATTCCCGAATCAAGTCATTTTGGAAATAGTTGACTCTCAAAGCAGGCCAATAATGGAATTCAACTGATTCAATTGTATTTTCATATTTGAGATCAACTCGAAAAGTTCTAAATTTTTGTAAGCTAATCTAGCGCCCCGCTCTTTGGAAGAACTTTGATAAATGACGCAACAAGAACAGTTTCCGGAGGCCTATGGGATCTGTCAGCAGTTCGCGTTAAGTGAGACGCAAATGCAGGAGATCGTCAGCCGGCTGACCAAGGAGATCCATATGGGCCTGGCGAAGGATACGCATCCGAGATCCACAGTGAAGTGCTTCGTTACCTACGTGCAGGAACTGCCCACCGGCAAGGAGCGGGGCAAGTATCTGGCCCTGGACCTGGGTGGTACCAATTTCCGTGTGCTCCTGGTGACGCTGAAGAGCGAGACAGAGATTGACATTGAGTCGAACAGTTTTGTGATCAGTAAGGCGCTGCAGGAGGGGCCGGGAAAGAATCTATTCGATTTCATAGCCGAGTGCTTGTCGAGCTTTTGCAAGGAGCATAAAATGGAGAAAGATAATACACCGCTAGGATTTACCTTCTCATTTCCCTGCAAACAGTTGGGCATTAACAATGGCATCCTGGTCGCTTGGACAAAGGGTTTCAAGTCCGAGGGAGTCATTGGCAAGAATGTGGTCGATTTGCTGCAAGAGGCAATCAATCGTCGCGGCGATTTGAAAGTCAAGATTGTGGCCATCCTTAATGATACAACTGGAACCCTGATGTCCTGTGCGTTCACACAACGTAATTGCCGTATAGGATTGATTGTGGGCACCGGCAGCAATGCCTGCTATGTGGAGAAGACGGTGAACACGGAAACCTTCGATGGCTACCAGACGAGCACCAAGCCCAACATGATCATCAACTGCGAGTTGGGTGCATTTGGGGATAATGGAGTGCTGGACTTTATACGCACATCCTACGACAAGGCGGTCGATGAGCAGTCCGTCAATCCTAAGAAGCAGATCTTCGAGAAGTGCATCTCGGGCATGTATATGGGCGAGGTGGTGCGCCACATTGTCGTGGAGCTGATGAGCAAGGGGCTGATCTTCAAGGGGCAGGAATCGCAGAAGATTCACGAGAAATGGATATTTGATACGCGATATATAACGGAAATTGAGTCCGATCCGCCAGGACAATATCGCAATGCCGCCCAGGTTATGGATCAAATGGGCATCCGCTCAAGCCACGACAAGGATCTAGCCTGTCTACGATATATATGCGAAACTATCTCAAAGCGATCTGCTAAGCTGGCATCCTGCGCATTAGTCACCTTGATCAATAAGATGAACGCCAAGGATGTTGCAGTGGGCATCGATGGCAGTGTTTATCGATATCATCCTCATTACCATAATATGCTAATGGAAAATATGAAAATGTTGTTGAAGGGTAATTCCGTTCACTTTGAGCTAGTTCTATCTGAGGACGGTTCGGGACGTGGAGCTGCATTGATTGCTGCTGTCAGCGCTAAGTAATCGCCTTTGGGTGCTACAAAAAAACAATAAATTTTTAGTATTTCAACATTTATTTGAATTTGATAATTTAAAAATTGCATGACTTGCGCATTAATGAGCTAACAACGCAAAAGGGAGCAATCGGCTGCTTACTGCTTTGCCGATTTGTTTGGTTGCAAGCAGTGCACCTAAGCAGTGTACTGATTTATACTGCTTTTTTGACCTGCTTTTTTCCCGTTAGCCGTTTTTGAAATTTTTTTAAAAAATGATTTAAAATCGTTTAATCGTTTTTAAAATATTTTTAATATTTGTTTTGATCAAAATGTCAATTTTTCGAATTTTAAAAGATTTTTTTTTATTTAATTTTTTTTTTTACTGAATTATATAGCATTCAGGCCTTAACAGGCATGACTTGCGCATTAATGAGCTCAATTTTAACAGCGTGCTAGAGATGTGATCAAAATGTGAAGTGGGGAGTAAATATGTTTACTAGATTGAGTTAAGTGGGCAGCCTTGTGTTATCGTAGCGATAACGACAGGCTGGCAGCTCTGTTCGATATCGCGCATAATATCGTTGGGTATGTGCGAAGTATCGATACATTTTCTTACGCTGCTCAGTGCCCTCAATTAAAAATAAAATTACAAAATTTCACTGTTTCTGTTTATAAAAAATCGCATTGAGTAAACGTTCTAGTTAACATTCAAACACAAGTTGTAGTTACGTTGTAAAACATGTCAACACCCGCACGAAGACGTCTTATGAGAGATTTTAAAAGGTAAGAAAATCACACACACTGGCAATAGTCGTGGTGTATGAAATGGAGAAACGGGGCGACATATGTATGTATGTGCACACATACTTATGTGTATGTATGTATGTCGATATGCCCGTGGAAAAGTTTGCGCAGCCAAAATACGAAATGTGCATGTGTGTTGGTGACCTGCGTACCAGTTGTGATTCAGTGTGTGTGTGTGTGTGTGTTTGTACGTCGCCTTTTTTTCGCTGCTTTTAGTTTTGTGATACTACTACTACAACAACAGTAGCAACAATAGCAACAACAACAAAAGAGTGCTGTTTGCGTCTTTGACACTTGACTTTGAAGCATAGCACAAAGCGAAATAGCATGTAAACTAAATCTGCACACAAAGCAGAGCAGAGACAAAACAAGTTCAAAACGTAATGAACAAAAATTCTTTCATTTTCCCGTTCGTGCAAATTGCGTCGCAGACAAAACATCAACAATAATAACAACAACAACAACAAGGATGCCAACTAGAGCAGAAAGCAAAGAGAGCAACCAAATAATCCAATTGTTCTCACTTGGCACCAAAAATGTCATCTTCATCCAGATTTGCTGATTTCCTCGGTTTCGCCATATTTCGTCACTCGCAGAGAGCACACTTAACCTTGTTGACTCATCATTTTACCGCTGCTGCAGAGCAGCTGAGCAATCAGCAGCAGGCAGCAGCTAAGCAGAGCAGCGCAGCGCAGCGTCTTGTGCTTCTTATTGGAATTTGTGTTTATTGTTGTTTCTGTTATTCATTCAAATTTCCTTTCTTTTTATTTTCAAAATTCCCTGGTCAAAAGTGCAGAGTCTTAAAGGCGCTGTGTGAGCAATTTGTTGTATGATGGGGGTGGGAGGGGGCTGGATTACTGTTCCTTGGGCATAGTAAATGTCAAGGCTGCAGGAATCGAAGTATGCGACTCCATAACACCACCTAATGCAGAAACCGTTGTTTGCTTATCAGCATTTATCGCCAGTCGCTTTTGTTTTTTCGATTGTATTGTTTTGTTGTTGTTGTTGTTACTGTTGTTTAATCGATGATTTCATTTTGACTCTGTCATTTGTATTGATTTAGGCGAATGAAGGGCGCGGCTAGCTTCAGCTGCTGCTGCTTCTTGTAGCTGTTGCACATACTTGTGTGTGTGTGCGTGTGTGTGTGTGTATGCTTGACCTAAATATGTAGTAGTGCCTGAGAGCCCCTGGGAACCAGTGCTTAGATAAGTGGGATTCGAAACGTGCCAATTGGCAGTTGATCTGGGTGAAGAAATTTACAGTTTTCTGATAATTTCTCTTTTGTGCTCTCAAAAATGCAAAATATATCTATTTTTGAGATACTTTGTTTCGTTCTCTTGATTTCATGCAGTTTTTAAATGCTTTAGATTGGTGTATAGAAATCAGTAAACATTAGAAAAAATATGATTTTAGTCTAATTTACTGTATTCGAAATAAAGTATAATACAATCACTACATTTATTTCGAATGCAGTAATAAATACAAATTTTAGGGTACCATTTTATTTTTTTTAAATTTAGTATGATTTTAAAAATCGAAATATTAATATTTTAGCTGTACCATAAAGTGTGGTAGTGAAAATGATTTATAAATGGCAGCTGCTTCCAGCTAACAATTTCTTAGCGCTCTGCGCTCAATGAACTCGAACTTGCCAAAATGCAAAGTGCAACCCACACAAAAGCAGCTGATGATTGTTTACAAGTCGCTACAGCAACGAAAGCAACAAAAACAACGGCAGAAGCCAAGAGGAAATATTTGAATAAATATGACACGACATTTCTTGCATGTGTTTATATGTATATATATATTAGTCATCAGTCTCTGTATATATATATATGTCTCTAATATGTATATATATATATAGTAAACAGAGACATAGACCTCTGATGATGTGTCAGACACATGCAGAAATGATTTATGTATGTGTATCTTGTTTATCGTTTCACATCGTTCTTTTGCTTCCTTTGTTTTGATACGCTATGTCAAAAATAAGAAACCCAGAGACGAAATAAAAAGATGCTCTACTTTAATTTATTATGCATTTTTTAGTATTATTGTGCTCTTGTTTAATTTTATCAATATCTCGCCCCGTTCAATAGTTATTGATAAATTTCGGTTCCAGATCTTCTTTTTTTGGGCAGAATTTAAAAGTTATGAGAGCTATAGGCACTAAATTTGATTTGTATATTGTCGTATAGCATCCTCCCCCCGATCCTAATAGACCTTCCGATTTGGCATACTCACTTCTTTAATTTTTATGTCCTACAAATTTCAATACAATCGGACAATAAACGAAGAAGTTATTTAAGATACAATGTTACGTAGTAATTTAAATTCTAGCCAAATAATCTAATAATCTAAATATATCCCCATTAATATCGTATTCATTTTGTAAACTTTCTTGCAGACTTCAGGAGGACCCACCAACGGGTGTTTCGGGTGCGCCAACAGATAATAATATTATGATATGGAATGCTGTGATTTTTGGTCCACACGATACTCCGTTCGAGGATGGTACCTTTAAATTAACCATAGAATTTACGGAAGAATACCCAAATAAACCGCCAACAGTTCGATTCGTATCGAAAGTATTTCATCCAAATGTGTATGCAGATGGTGGCATATGTTTGGATATATTGCAGAATCGCTGGAGTCCCACATATGATGTGTCAGCTATATTAACATCCATACAGGTGAGTCGTATAGTACCTACCTATCGAGTTCAAACTGATTACAATGAGACTTTTTTACGTATGGTCTAGTCACTGCTGAGCGATCCCAATCCCAACTCACCGGCAAACTCCACAGCCGCTCAGCTGTATAAAGAGAATCGTCGCGAGTATGAGAAGCGTGTGAAAGCCTGTGTGGAGCAGAGTTTCATCGATTAGCCATGCGCCCACATTAGCACCAACAACAACAGTAATAATAACAACAACCGCAGCAACAACAGAAGCAGCAGCCACGACAGCAGCATCAGCTGCAGCGACTTGCAGCAAGAAACTTCAACAACAACAACAACATGCAATAATATAAAAAAGTTTAAATTAAATAATATCAGATATATTTATAATAGTTATAACGCTATGAAATTGTAACAGCGCCTAAAACAAACACTCACACACAAACAGACAGACAGCCAGAAATACACAATAAACACTACATAGGCAGACATACAGACAGACAGACACACACATAAGCATATACCCCCAAACACACAGACACACTCACACTCATACACATATATATATATACATATACCCGCAAGACAGGGCAGTTTATATTTTCGGCAAAATGTTTTAACCGTAGACACGCGACTACAAACATCAACATTAACAACAACCCACTGAAGCAGCAATAAAAAAAGAGCAGCAACAACTTCAGGCAACATCAATAGATATATAAATATCTCCTCAAGCCTTTCATAAGCTAACAATAATAATAATAATAACATCAACAATTCAATGTTATAATTCAAATAGCAGCAGCAAAAAAAGTTATTAATTCAAATAATAATAAAAAAAAATATATAAAAACAAATCGAATAGTTGCGAGAATTACTTAATTTCATTTGAAATGTGCTAAAGGCCACTAAGCAAACTCTAAAATGTCGCTAGAAACCTATGCTATCAACAATTTAAACTAAACTAAAAACAACTTCATGATACCCTTTTTGCCATTTTTAATGGGTTTTGGGTAGAAAAGAAAAGAAAACAACAGAAATTTTAGTACATAATCCTATTGATGAATGTTTATATGATATGATATGAGAAAACACCAGCAAACAAACATAAAATCAAATAGAATCAGACACCATAGATGAGTATTCAATTAAACAATTGCCTTGATTTTAATAAAGATTAAATAAATAGCAATATAATCAGCTAATTTAATTCGCAAGCTGCCTAGTTGAACCAAGCATCAAAGAAACTTTTCACCAGTGAGGACTGCAAATCTAATATGTAATATGATGATTATTCGCACAAGCTACCTAAATTGGTTAATAAGTTTATTGGCAACAAGTTGTGAAATTTACCGAGTACTAATTAACGAGAAAAAAACACTACAATTACAATTAAAATTAAATGTTAGCTGTTAGCATGCAAATTAAATAAAAACAAAATATACAAAAAACATTAAGATCGGATCTATGATATGCTTACAGTAAAAAGTAGTTTTGTGCTTGAGCAAGAAAAAACAATAACTTAAAACTGTATGTTCTTATGCATAAAACTATTGCGTCTATCCAGTGACCAAACCAAACCTAACTAACCTACTATACTATGTGTAACTCAATGTGTTGATCTCTGCGATGACTCTTTGTATGGGTAATCATTTAAGTTACACTTCCCACAACCCCTAACGGATCATACTTACATATATGCATAGTGATTAGTCTAAACACCTCATAACTGCCATTTGCCACGCAAAATAGAAACACTTTGGTACACTCTAGTGTCTTGGCCAGGGCAATATCCATTATTTAGTTATAGTTTTAAGCGTATACTTACAATCGATTGTTCTTATTTGTTTTCAAATTGCTGTTCCGTTTGCTAAGACCTTCCATTTTGGCACTTTGTGTGTTGGACAATGATGAGTAGAGATATATCTCGTTAACGATTATATCGTATGCTATTGATAGCGATGATGATAATGATGCTCTGAGCATCATGTAAATCTATATGAATATTCCCTTTTAGCAGCATGTTGTTTTTTTAATTTAATACATATTATAAATGTAATCGAAAACTATTGCAACCCTTTTATAGCTCTATTAAAAAGAAACCACAAAAGAAATGAAACAAAAATGACAACAGCAGCAAAATGAAGCAAATGATAACAATTTACCTTATAGATTTCAAATATCAATAAATGAAAATATTACAAAATATAAACTTGTTTGAATTATTCTTTAACTTTTCAACATTTGATAACTTTTCGCCGAAAATTAATTCTACCCTTCAATTGGATGTATCCACCTGTTTTTCTGTAAGCCGGTCTTCAATTTTAAGAGCTGTGTGCAGTTCTTTCTTTTCAGTACATATTTCCGATATAAATTATATTTTACAAGTAAATAAAATAGCAGTTTAATATTTTGTTTTTCACATTTGTATTAATTTGTTAAATTCTATTAAAGTTAATGACTTAAGCTTGTTTATATTATATATTTTGAAGAAAATTGCATATCTTTTACAATCGTATGACAATTATTTGTGTAAAGTACAATATGAAAAGGCGACGCAAAGTGTCGTAAGGCTACATTTGATTATATGTGTACTTTTATAAATTGTATATTTTATTTGTTGCACTCTTAAAACAATTACAATTACAATTTGTTAATATTTTGTATAAATTGAAACTTTGACCCACCAGAAGATAAGAAAATACTTGAATACACAATAATATTAAAACCACATACAAATACAAAATGTTGTATAGAGTATACAAATAGGGACCAACACAGAACAAGAAAGACAAAAATAAAAGTAAAATACGAGACGCTATTTACATGGAAATGTGGACTTAGAAGGTAGACTTTTGCGTAAATATACGCTATGTATAAATGTGAAGTTAAATAGAGTAGAGTATATAAAAAAGGGAATTGCTTTGTTGTGTATACGTCGTATATAAAAAATATATAGAATACTAGAGGGCATTTCTATGTGGGCTTCAGCTTCGTTGACAGCAATCAGGCTGCTGCTTATGGAATTGCACAAGGATTAAATTATGTTGTATTTTTGGGGAATTTTAATATTTTGCCGTTGTGTTTAATGGCTGGACGCATGGCTGTGTACGTTCTTAAAGTCCTGTGTTTGGGTGGTGCTGCGCAAAACTTCCAACCACCTGGAAGAGATAATAGCATTAATTTGTGATTCTTAGATAAATATTAATTGTGGACATACCTTTTGTAGGTGTGAGCGCTCTCCGCTCTGAAGAAGTACACGTGATTCTTGAAGGATAGCTTAAATACAAACTCCTTTTGGACCGCATCCTGATGGCCGGGCGGACCCACCGTATAGCCCAGCAGTGGCAGACTGGCCAGCGCAAACTCATCTTGATAGCTCTTGTAGAAATACAAGCAGAAGGAGGTGAACACCACCCAAAGCTTCTGCCAGCCGGAGCTGTTCTTGAATTTACGCAACAGATAGCCGGACAGCTGATGCTCGGCCGCGATGAGATGGTCGCCTAGCCCAACGGTGGCGCCACGATGCCAGCAGACGTGTAGAGCGGTGTTGCTGCGCGACGGTTGCGTCTTGTTCTGTTGCTGCAACTGCAGCTGCTGCGGCGTCAACGGACCGCCGCCGCCAGTACTGCTGTTTAGGCTGTTTGTGCCGTTGCTCAGGCCGATAATATCGAGACCTTCCTCCGAGGAGCCTGTGAGAACGAAAGATATGCTAGTGTCAGTTCTTTTTGTGCAACAGAAGAATTGGATCAACAAGGGATTTGCTTTCTTACGAGGCTTTGCAGCGTGCTTTTCTTGCCCGTCATAATGATAAGTTAGTTAGATAGATAGATAAGTAGATAAATATAATAAAATTCAAGTTAATGATTCAGTTACAGCCATTTGCTTTCATATTGTGAACTTTATGTTTTTTTATATTGGAAAGTCAAGCATATAAACTAAACATCAACAATTTTATTTTTGATTTTAGCAAGACGATTCTGATGAATCAATCAAAAAATAAATGTATTTTTTTATTTTAACACAAGTTTATCTGGGCCCCGAGCCGAAATCCCTTGTACATTGGTCTTATGTTTTTGTATAAAAAAGATGTTCAGAAATGGTATTCGGTATATCGAAATCACCCCATAGTCCTAAAAAGAATTTGCCACAAGGCAACCCATTTCGGATACTCACTGCAATTCTTGAGTGTGGTCAGCTGCAGCTGCATATCTGGTGGCCGGCTCTTGATATCGACCGCCGCCTTGGAGAGCTCGGCCAGCCAGAGTGTCTTCTCTGCGGTGGTGCCAGCACTCACCGTTATGGCGCACTGGCCGCCAAATATGGAGAACGTATTGTGTTCAGCATTCTCGGTGAGCAGTGACCGGACCGGCACATGGCCGAGTATGCGGAAACTTTGATCGAGTGGCGACTTCGAGCCGTAGAGGAGTATGTCCGAGAAGAGGAAGAACATGCGCTGCTGCAGGCCACGCTTCGAGTGCTTCAGCAGGCAGCCCTGGCGGATGAGACGGCGATGTGGTTGCACCAGCTGCTCAAAGCTAATGTCGCGCTGCAGCTCGCAGAGCTCCACAAAATTGGCAGAGTCGGGCAGCTGGATGCGTATGTGTTTGGTGCTGCGTATGAGCAGATGATAGACCGCCTGGCAGTCGCCATAGTCGACGTGCTCCTCGGCATAGTAGTCGCATAGGCGCTCCAGCAGCAGCTGATAGTGCAGAAGGCGATTCAGTGGCTTTAGGAGCAGCTCACCAATGGGCAGATAGCAGATCTTCTGCTGCTCAAATTCCTTGTACAGCTGCTGGAAGCGATTGTCCGTCTCGTACATATCGTTCATGCAGTGCAATATATCCAAATGCGTCTGCACATACTCATCATAGATGGGCAGCGCGCCCATGTGCTTCATCATGACGTCACCAATACGATGGGTGTCATGATTGCCGCGCCCCTCCCACAGCCCCATGCGATGCTCGATGTCGCGCAGAAAGAGATTGTGATGCTGGGCAAGTGAATCGAGCAGCTCGAACAGCGGCTGCAGCTGCTCCACATCCTCCAGGCTGAGCACCTGCCGCAACGAGCTGTTCAGCACGTCCAGATCCTTTTTGTACGTGCGCTCCGTCATCAGCAGCTCCTTGGCCAGGAAATAGCTGGGCTCGGTGGGCCATTTGCGTTTCTTCACCTCCGTCTCGATGTCATGGCTATGGCTTTGGCTATGGCTGTTGGGCATGGCCAGTCCCCCATTACCGTTGTGGCCATTGTGGGCGGTGGCGACGCCGGTGGCAAGCTCCTGGCGCTTGGCATGCTGTATCTCTGCCTGTATGACGTCATAGGTGCCCGCCTCAGAGCGCGACAGCGATGAAGATTTGTCCGAGCCCAGCGTGAGATCATAACGATTCGGGGGCGTGGCAATTTCACCGCGTCTGTCCAACGACATATTGCCATTGATGCCGTGGTAGACATCTGGAAAGCCCAAGGAAGCGGCAAATAAAAGAACAATTCAAAACAAAATTATCAAAATTATATCACAATAATAATAGAAAATTTAATCTAGCTTATAATATGTTATTTATGAATTATAATAATTAACTAGCCATACACAATAATTGTGCTAAATTATATAAAAATAAAAACTAATAAATTAAATAAATTATTTATAATTAACTAATAACTGATGTGATATACAAATAGAATGAAACACTTTTTGTAATAGTTTTGATTAATGAAGTTTTTATTTATTTCGGCTTTTGGTTCTATATAATTAATTTATGCTGTCTTGTAATCGCTTGCATCGTGTATAGATTTTATTTATTAATTCATTCTTTTATCCATTCATTAAATTGTTGTTAAAAATTTTCAAATTTAAATGTGTGTGCGTGTGTGTGTTGTTTGAGTGTGTGTGTGTGTGTGTGTGTGTTATCAACGCAGTTTATATGTAAGTGTTGCTGTAGTATTAGAAAGTGTGGAACGAGTTTTTCATTTATATTTCTTAATGTCTAAAATTCAGCTAAGATTGTATTTGTTTTTTTTTTTAACTATTTTAATATAATTTTACTCTAAATAAACATTCATTTGCACTCGAAGGAATTGGAATGTATTTTGGAATAATTTTGGACTAGTCTTTTCTTAGGTTGGAAGTTTACATAAATCTCTTCGTTGGAGAACAGAAAATGGATCGTAAAAACATCGTAGAAAAACTGTATGATTCATTCGAAAACATTTGCCTAAACTAACTAACTAAAAACAGGTAAAAACGATATCAAATCTGCAATCTTCAATCTTCAATCTTACTAAAAATACAAATACACAACAAACAATTCGATTTATGTAGATTTTAATTCACTTCACTAAGCTAAACACATAGAAATGGTTGATTTTTGATTTGAATACTTTTGATCAGAAGATAATTACGTGAACTTATTGTACATTGGGCGAGGTTTCTAAACACCCTGCATACCCATAACATATCCTAGGTCCTCTTAACTTGTTCAACAATTGAATACCAATTTGCTCTCTTAATCTCATTATAATGTGAGTTTTTCAAAACTTAACAGGGTTTCAATTGATTCCGTTTGGTTTAAAATATAATACGCTTCGTTTTGGCATCTAATATTTTGTTTGTATGGAATTTGTATAGGTTTAATCTTTTAGTTTTGGCACATTTATGTACTAGAACTAAATCTAATACAACTTGTTCTTTGTGAAGAAATTCGAACTATAATTATTTTTTTCCATTGCTTATTAAAAGTTTACCATAAAATTAAGAACTTATATAGCACAAGAACTATATAAAATATATATTTGAAGTATGTTTATATTGAATAAAAAGTTTTCAAGATAATTTTTCGTTTTCTTTGTATCGAATGAAATAAATGCTTTCATATTACGTAAATACTTAACTCTGGAGTAAGAAATCTTAAGTTGCCACAAATATATCTCACTATTGAATACTGAATGTGCTTCCAGATCTTGGAAAAACTATATATACTTTTGTTTTGTTTTTGTTGTTTTTTTTATGTTGGCATTGCTGATAACTGGGGTAACTCGACTTGTATATATGTATAACTTGAAGCTTTGACACTTTAACTGGAACTTATAGCATAGGTAATACAATAATACTGATTAAGTACTAATCGTAATTAATTCAAATACTTGTTGCAATCAATATTTAACTTTAACTTTTTCAACTTTAATCTCATTCCGTTTTGTTCTTTGTATTAGCTAAATAACAATTAAATATTTGTTTATTTTCTTGGTATTATTCGATGATTAAACAGTGCATTAAAATTTGCCCAACTCGCTTGTTTGATTTTGGAGCTGCTGTTTTGTAACGCTTCATATATATATATATATATATGTATATGTATATGTATATACTCTATATACGTTGGGTAGTCCAACTACGGTAACCAGTAACCATATTCATCTACTGACATTCTCGATTATTAAATTTTGTATTTTCATTTGTTTTGTTTAGGGTAATATATATTTGATTAAAATGTTAGTTTGATTTTTGAACGCCTCTGGGATTACATAATGAGTATTATATGTTCGGCATATTCGATTTTGACTTAAGCAGCATTAATCTTCATATTTTTTGTTGTTGGATTGTACGATATTCTTGTTTAGTTTTTGGTATTTTCTTTTAGTTTTGGTTTGTCGTAAATCAGTCTCAATTAGAAATAAGTTTGTTATACTTGGATCGTGTGTAAAAATTGTCGTAGAGTTGTTTCTAAAAATTTCCAAGGCAACTGAAGAAATGGAAAATGCTGCTGCTGCTTCTTCTTCTTCTTCCTGCGATCTGTTTTACTGATCGCTTAGATTTTCCGAATCATGGAATTTTGGAGGCGGATCAACTCGTATATCCAATCCGCACGCATAACGCTCGTACTCAATGGGCTCCGTTTCGTAGTCGGATAGAAAGTCCGGATAAGGCAGCTGCTGCTGCTGGTGTTGCTGCTGTCTGGCCACCTCCGCTGGCACCGCGGAGCGACTGGCGCCACGTCGAATGGTGCCCATGGCGCCGGCTGCGCTATCCTCGCTGGAATTGGCCAGCTCGTCGGAGAGGCCGCCGCCACGAGACTCGTACTCGCTTTCCTCGGGATTGCAGTAGATGCGTCCGTGATACGGCTGCTGCTGCTGCTGCTGCAGTGCAGCACTCGAGGTGCTGGGCGCCACCGAATCCTCGCGCTTTAGCTGTCGCTTCTTGGTGCGCACTGGTTTTATGGGCTGTCCGCTGGCCGGCGGCATGGGATGATTGACGGGCGCCGGCCTATCCGACATGGCCTCGTACATGGGCTTGGTGATGTGGCCCAAGCGATCGTAACGCGGAAAGCCCATCTCATCCACATTGTCGCTCATGTCCAGGCTCTCGAACTTGCTGGCGCCGCTGTACTGCGGATAATCCTCATACTCATCCGTTTGCTCGCGCTCCAGCTCCTCGTCGAACTCGAGATATTGCTCGTCGCGCTGATACGAGTACTCCGAGCTGCCCGAATCCATTTCGGGCACATAGCCCTCCGAGCACTCGCTGCTCTCCGCCTGCTCCAGCAGCGCAGCGGCATTGAGATTGGAGCGCATACGCTTCACGGGCAGCTGGCGCTTCTTGCGATAGCCGCGACTGCGCAGCTGCTTGGCATCCTGGCCGCGCACATCCAACGAGCTGTCCGTATCGTTGCCGCTGGGTGGACTCTTCATGGCGGTGGCCACAGCAGCCGCTGCCAGCTGACTGGCCGAGTTCTTGCGCGGCGGCTTCAGCACCAGCTGATTGGGCGGCGACTCGGAGCTCAAGCTGCTGGAATAGTAGGGTGAGCAGCGTACCAGCTTATCCGCTCGCTGTGGCATATGCGGCGAGTTGGGCTCCGTGCTCTCGCTGTTCAGTGTATTCGTTGTGGTTGTCGTGTTGGCCGAGGAAGTCGAGTGTGCATCCCGCTCCTCATCGATGCGCATGGGCAGCTCCTGTGAGGACTGCTGCGACTTGCTCAGCATGTGCTCGTGAAAGGAGCTCGATTGACGCAGCTGTTTGCTTGTTGTTTTGAACTCGCGTATTTGCGTCTTGGAAAGCGTCTTGTCATCGTAGCTGTGATGCTTGGCCAGCGGTTTGGGCGGCGGTGCACCCACGCTGCCGGGCAGATCGCTGGGCGTCACAATGGGCGGCACACTGGGCACGGGCGGCGGTGCTGGCTTTGTTGTTGCTGTTGGTGCCACCTGCTTGACTTGTGCCGCCTCCTGTGCCTCCGCCGCGGCGGCTGCCTGCTCCGCCAGGCCAGGCTGTTTCATCTTGTTGAGCAGCGCCTGCATGATGGGTCGCGTAACGGCCGGCTTGGGCTTTACGGATGGCTGTGGAGCCAGTGGAGGCTGTGGTGCACGTGGCTTTTGACGCGTCTGTTGCGATTGTTGCGTTTGAATTTGCGTGGTATTCGGTGCGGCCGTGTGCAGAGGCACAAACTCCTGACTCTGATAGCGCTCCGTCAGCTTCTCGCTGTGTGCATACAGACGCTCGACGAACGGTGACTCCGACTCGGAGCAGATCTCCTGGCTCTGATACAGCTTGGACATCATCTCAAGTGAGCGACGCTTGCGCGCAGCGGCATTCGTCTCCGGCGGCTGCTCGCCATGATCTTGACTGGTGCGCGCCTGGTTGCCATTGCTGCCGCTGCGTCGATGGATCTGTGGCAACGAGCAGCGTTTCTCCTCGCTGGGCGAACCCAGGCTCGGCTTGTTGCTGACGGCACCGCGTGGCTGCTTCAACGGCAGATAGTCCCCCGGCACCACACCCACCAGGGTGCGACTGCTCGACGTTGACCACTCGCTGATGGTGTGCGCCATTTCGGTCAAGGTCAAGGTGGTGTCATCGCTGCGCGTCACCGAAGTGGGCTCACTCAGTTTGTCCGTTTCCGAATTGGACAGCATGTCGTAGCGTAGTCCATCTGAAGAGCCATTGTCGCCGCTAAACTTGTGCGAATAGCTGCCGCCGCTCTGCTCGTTCAAGCTCTCGGCGGACTTGTTGATGGAGCTGATACTCGATTTGGTCTGATTGGATTTCTCGCTTTTGGCACAGGATTGTGTGGAGACGGCCGAGAGGCTGTCGGAGCCGGACAGATTGGCATATTGTCGCACCGTATTTGTGCCCGTGGACCACTCGGAGATGCTTAGTCCAATGGAAGTGTCCTCCGAGTGGGAGCTGTGCGTGCATTTCTTTTGCTGCAGTCCCATGCGCACGGTGCCGTCGAGATCGGTGCCAATGGAGCTGGTCTCCTCCTCGGAGTGACTGGAATGGCTGCATTTCTTGCAGCTACCACCGCCGCTGCTCAAACGTGCCTCATAGTTGCGACGCACCGTCGTCTGGTCGTCCAGATACGTGCTGCCCGACAGAATGTCATCGATGGATGTGTCCGAGTTGTTGGAGCCGCGTGACAGCTTGCGAAGTTGCGCATCTGGTGACAACTGGACTTTAATCGTGCCCGGCATAAAGACGTCATCGTTGGAGAAGAGCTCATCCTCGGACAGTGGACTGCGTGGCGCCGGCGAGCGTGTGGGCTGCGCCATAATCACATCGGGACTGGAGCTCTTGCGCAGTGCGGCGGCTGCCTTGGCCGTTGGCTGTGTGGAGGATGTGCTGCAGCTGACGTTAAAGGAGGAGGACAGACAGGAGGCAGCACTCAAGGTGGAGCTCAGGCAGCTAACGGTATCCAAGTGTATTTGTTCGCTGCCAAAGTCCTTGTCCTCAAACGCCGCGGACATCAGATAAGCCGTATCCTCGTAGGACAACACTTTGGCCACGTCCGGTGGACCCGCTGCAATCGCCTCGTCCTCCAGCATAACCCGGTCGGCGCTCTGCACCTCACTGGCGTAATAGGTCTCGATGCTCTCCACCACAATGGGTGCGTCGATGGTGCTGGAGGGCGGTGAGGGCCAGTCTATCGAGTCCTGTGATTGTTGGAATGCCATGCTGGCTTTCCAGCAGAAGGACTTGGGTACCGGCTTGTCCAGATCTGGCATGGTGTACATTGTCTCTGGCGGCTTGACGGGCACATGATCAAACGGAATCTCCGGCAGTGGCCAATCCTCCGAGTCTTGGCTGCCCGCATTTGATAAGCACATCAACGTATGACGCTCCAGATCCTCAGGTTGCTGCTCATCGACGTGTGTCACCGAAAAGCGGCCAGTCACCAAGGTGGGCGACTTGGGTTCGTTGAAGCTGCCAATGCTGGAGAGGCGATCCGCCGTCGCTGAATCGCAAGGTATCTCGGGCATTTCGGCGGAAGTTCGACGATCTGCATCCGAAATATAGGCCAGATTTGTATTACTACGCGAATCGGAGCTAAGACTGGGCTGATGATCTGTGGATCCAACGGACTCATCTCGCATGCTAACCGAATGTGTTGAAGCCTTGCTGACATCATCCTCCATGCTGGACTTCTCCGAGGCCGTGCTGCGTTCCGAAATCCTCGATAGCGTGCGTCCCAGCGTAAAGCCCGTGCTGTAACCGATAATATCTGTAGGATTGACGCCTATGCCACCCAGGGTGCTGGTCATAGCCGGATAGCCAAAGGTGGTGGGAAAGTCATTGAGATCATCCTGATAGCTAGTGTCGCTCTCCTTTTGCTCATCCGGTGAGACCTCTTTGATGTCACTGTCCGAGGAGTCACGCAAGGGATTCTGCGCATCGTACCGCTCATAACCGCCATCGGTTTCCACATGATGCCATGGATCATCTGTGCTGGAGCTGTTGGAGCTTTCGATGGGGAATGCTTTCCAGGTGCTTTGCTGCTCCTTTTGAGCTAGCTCACCACGTCGCTGAGCGGCACCCAGCGAGCCAGAGCTGCTCTCCGTTTCAAAGGATCCCCGCGACTCAACGCTTAGTGAGCCCTTTGAATCAAAGCTTGATTTGGATTCTTGCGAGCTGCGATCGCTGCCGGATTTGCCAAGATCTGCTGTGCTCACGGACAGCTTTTTGCCAGCATTGGCACGCGCTGGTTTCTCGATTCTAGGCGGTTTGCGTGAGCCGCCAGAGCTGGACTCGCTGTCCTCAGCTTTATGTAGTATTTTGACCATGCGTTCCTCGATGGGATCCAGAAAGGATTCGGTGCTGTTACCCAAATCGATGGGACTTTGCTTCTCCAATGTTGGTGTGGTCGGTTTCTTCACAATTATCTTTAGTTCGTTGGTTGGTGTCTGCTCATTGGAGTCAGTGGGAGTCGCATCGCCATCTTTAGCCGCCACATCCAGCTGCAGCATGCGCTGCTTTAGTTCCAGACATTTCTTGGCCTCCTCATTGCCAAAGTCTTGTGATATGCCCAAGGGGCGTGCTATGGAGCAGCTAACACTGGACTCTTCGTCGACGGAACTCTTCTCCTTGCTCACTGATAAGCTCCAATCCTGTTGACGTTGCGGACTGCTGTCCTTCTCACCGCTGGTCCAAGAGTCTGAGCTTTTTGATTTATCGCTTTGCTTTTCCAGGCTGTACTTTTGCTTACTCTCCGATGTATACTTCTCGAATGTTTCGAGCACCGACTTTTCAATCATTGGGCTGGCATTGGGTGGTGTGACCAGTATATTCAAATCAGAAGTGGGCGTGACACAGTTGGAGTAGTCTAACGGAATGGCATCCTCCAATGTGGCTTGTGTCTCCAGTATATTACGATCCGGCTCCAAGGTACGCGGCTCATTGTCCGAGGTATCGGAGCCAATAAACTCATCGCACTCGACGGTTATCCAGGAGCCCGTCTCATCACTCCGACTGCGATCTAAACTCAAGCGGTTTACATCATGGCGATCGACTTTGAGATGGCGACGTTCCGAGGAGATGTCGTCCTCTTCGATCGAGGGCTCCTCGCATTCTATGGTGGGCACCCGATGCGGATAACTCTCTGGCGGCGGCACTGGAGACTTGCTCCCTGGGGAGTGGCTATCATCCACCGAGACGAATGAGTCCAGACTGTCTGCTGTGGAAACTTTGCGGCTGTGTGTACATTCACTGTCCCGAGTATCCTCCGAGGGCAGTGATCGTTTGAGTATCTCCAGTGAGCGACGCTCAGAGATTACGGCCTGCATATCAATGTCCTCGTGGACATTGTACTGATGGGCGAACATGCGACGATCCCCAATGGCACTTCGCACAATTGGCGTGGGTTTCTCTTCGGCTTTTTTCGCCTCAGCTGTGGCCTGCTTCTTGTCGTCTAGACTGCGGGCCTTGACATCTGTACCCAGGTAGTGATGCTCGGATGGCTTTTCCAAGCTACTTGATTTGCCGTCGATCTTCTTGTGCATGACGGTGCCCTCGATTTTCTGTTTGATCTCCTGCGCCTTTGCTATTTTTTTGGGTGATTTAATCATAATATCTTCGGGGACATCGGATTTTTCCGAGTCTTCAAAAGATTTGTTGCGATCCTCAAAGCTGCGATTGGCCTTATCTAGTTTGTCGGGACTGCGACCCTCGTCAAAGCTGCGACTGAACTTTACCATCGATGTGTCCAGCTTGCGTGGTGCCTTGGCAATCAGCACATGATCCTCCGCTTTCGACTTGAACTCCGTTTCAATGATTATTTTATCGCCATCGGTCTTGACCACTATCTTATCCTCAGGTGCCGGAAAGCCGGGTAGCGTATCCTTCACCGGACTCAACATTGTTATGGTTTGTTTCATAGCCGACTCGTACAGTTTTTGTTGTCTCTCCTTGCGCTTGGCAATGTCCGCTTCAGTTTCCTCTTGCGACTTGCTTTTGTCCTTGCTCAGGCGTCGCATTTCAATAGAACGTGGACGCTCCTTGGGACTGGACTTCTTGCTACCTCGACCATCCTTGCCAGCTTTAATGTCATCGGCGCTTGTACGTCGCGACTCTGGCCGGCTGCGGGACATGTGCTTGCCCTTGTAGGGCTCCGAGGTCTTTAGCTTGCCCTTGCCAGTGCTTTCGATGCTGCTGGCCCGCGAGACGCCCGGCGATGTTTTGCGTGAGCTATTGGCTGAGCTGTAAGGTGACCAGTCGGTAAATCCATATTTTGGTATATTTAGTATCAGATGGTCGCCACTCTTGAGCTTCATCTTTGACTTTCTTTTGTCCTTGATTTTAACGCCTTGTAAAGCAATCCTTTCGATGTACTTCAGCTGATTGAGGAGCTGCGCCTCCTCGCTGTCGATAGTCACCGCGCTGAGCAGTGAATCCTTGCCATTCGCATTGTAGCTGCTCTGCGTGGGTATGGAGCCGGCGCAGGAATGTATGCTATCTGCGGCATCGTCCTCCTGCTGTGCGTTTTGGTTGCCTCGCTCCAGTGACTTTTCCTCAAGAATCTCGCCTTCCTCCTCAAAGCCCACGGTGTCGTCCTTGGAGGAGAAGGCATTCATGGGCGGCAGACGATGCATTGATATGACCGGTGTGTCCAGGCTTTTTGTACGCCGCTCTGTTGTCGGCGACTGCTGTGTGGCCTGCTGACGTTGCAGGGAAACTGAACCCTCGGAAAGGTTCAGTCTGGCATGGGCGAACAGTATGGGCGCATGTCCTTTGGAGCGCATCACTATCGACGAGTCAATTATTTCCTCAATAAGCTTGACTTTAGACTTGGCTGTTTGTCTCTTCAGAGTATAATCAATATCTGAACCGGTTATCTTCTCCTCATGGCACGTCTCGTAGATGTCATCATTGCTACGAAAGAACTCTGCATGCTCAAAAATGGGCGATGGAATGTTCTCATTGCGTTGATAGTCATTGGTGCACTCGTCCATGCGTCGCATGGGCAAATGCGGTTCATCCTCGGAGGATGGTATGGATATGGAACGCTCTGATATGCGACGCAGCTCTGTGGCATTGGCATACTGTGGATCCAGTTTTTGTGTGTGATAGCGACTCTCCAGGTCGGCCAGACGACGACACTGTGGCGGCGAGCCTTCGATTTCGGTGGAGCTCATGGTCTGACCCCTACCCCAGGCGGCTGAGATGAGGCGACTTTGCTCAATTCGCAAGATGGGCTCGATTTCTTTCCGTGACTGCGGTGGAGAGAACTCCAGGCGATCCGGTATGGCCTCTGCCGAACCAAAGACATCGTCCGAGTCCAGACTCTCATCATCGGATGAGAAGGAGGTAATGCGTGTCTTACCCTTTTTGGTCTTGCCCGATGGCTTTGTCTTGGGTATTACCCTCGGCTTGTTGGCCTTGCGCGCATTCGCCTGCAGTTCCTTGCGCAGACTTTGGATGAGCTCCATTTGCTTCTGCTCCAGCTTCTGCTGCTGCATGCTCTCAGTTCTTGAACTGGTCGCCGAATCGCTCTCAATTTGGCTGAGCTTCTTGTTAAGTTTCTCCAGTGTTGAGGCATCCATTTGCTTGGTTATATCCCGCTTAGGTGAGGACAACTGTATAGTTGGTATGGTCTTGTCTATTTCCAGTGTTATTGGATTCACTTTGGAAAGATCAATGTTTTGGGTAAAAAGGAACTCTTTGGTTTCTGCCGGCAGCAGACTATCCAGTATATCGGGCAGAAAGTCAGCTGGTCCCGGCACAACCACTGCATTGGCTTTTGGTGATTTCGGCGACTTTGGTGATTTCGGTGACTTTGGCGATTTCGGTGACTTTGGCGATTTGGGCTTGTTATGCTTTTTGTCGCCCGATAAGGGCGCAGTTCCATTCATAATGTGCCGCTTGTGCAGCACATAGGGTATGTCTTCTTTGAGCACCTTGGTGAAACGTCGCTCATAGTCACGGAAGAAGCTTTTCGGCAGCTCAAAGCCTGTCTTTGGTATATCCACTTGTTTCGCCGACTGTCCATCATAGCATTTGGGTATTTCAAAGTTACCATGCGCCTTGCACACCGGTGGGGCGCTAGGTATTTGCTTGTAGATATAATCCTCATCACTGGAATCAGCTGGCGTTAGATCTATGGATTTCTGATGCATGAGCACATGACGTCGCGAGTTGCTGCCCAGACGGGCTCGATTAGCCAGAGAGTTGGGATCACTCTTAGTGCGCTCCACTGTGGCATGGGAATAGCTAAGTGGCACCAATATGGGATTGTATTCCTCAAAGTGTGTCTTTGCCATGAGCTCCTCCTTGCGCGTGATTTTCTGATGCACCACTCGTGCCTGCTGTTTCTCAAATTCGGAGATGAGCTCGGGCGTCAGTGGATACTCTGGACTTTGCTTGGATTTCTCGTCCTTGGGTTGACCCTCCCATTGTTTGGTGTACTTCTGTATGCACTCAATTCTGTCCTGATCAAAACTGAAGATGTTCTCGCTATCCGAACGTCGACGAAAAGCTGAGATTTTACAAGACTGTGAGTTGCCCTTCTTGATTGATGCCGTCTGATCCATCGAGTCTCCGGTTTGTAAATCCTTTTCCTTGCAGCGCATTCCAGAGGCGGGCGTCGATACAGATTCTGGAGATTTGTTGCCAAAAGACTTGGCATTACGTTCAATTTCCACATTTTGCAGACTGATCGAGTGGACCTTGGAGGTCTTATGGGTTTTATTGCTCGGGAATGTTGAATATGTATCCCGGCTGTCATAGAACGAGCTATTGGCCGTCGAGCTGTGCGTATCGGATAGCAAACAGTCATGACTCTTCACCTTGGGCCGCACATAGAGACCTTCAGGCTCCACGATCGGCTCTACGGCATCATAGTAATCACTCTTCGAATCCTGACTCGACTGTGCAAACTTTTCGTAAAGCTCTTTCTTGTTGAACTGCTTGACTTTCTTGCAGGTGGTCGTGGGCATTTCATAATTGCGTCCAAAACAGTCGCCGACAAGCGACTCCTTCGAATCCTGACTGGAAGCCACGGAAGTTTTGCTTTTGGTTGTTTCTCGCGATTTCTTGCTGTCTGTGTGATAAAGACTGTCACGGGATTTCTTACTTGAGTCAGAGCTACGTGAAATTTTCGTCTCAAACATTTCACTTTGGCTCTCCTGACTGGAGGTGCGCGTTAGAGCCTCCTGAATCTTCTTGTAGAAGTTGCCATCCGATTTGACGGAGAGCTTCTCGCGTGGCAAATAGCGCGGATCTTCGGCATCCCAAATTTCGTTCATAATATCAGCAGCTGATTTCGATTTGACGTCTATGGCAGAGCGATATTTGGGCTGCTCAGACACGGACTCATCATCGCTAGGTATGTAGTTGCCAGAGTCTAGCGAACAGGAGCGCATATGATCTTCGGAGCGGCGACGTCCGCTAAAGAAATCAATGTCATACTTCTCGAGCAGCTCGTAGCTATCCTGGGAGATGTCATCCTGTGAGCCTGTGTAGTCCAGCTGCTGACCATGGTTGCGCTTGTGCTCCTGTGTATTGTAGGTGCTGCCTGGATAACTGGATGAGTAGACCTTGCTTTGGGGCAGGGGTGAAAAGTCCTGATGCGCATCTATAGAATGATTCTTAGTTATGTACAACGAGTGCCTCGAATCATCATAGCGCGTAACTGGCGAATCAATGCGATTGGAGGAGAGAAACTCCTTGTCGAAAGCCGTCATGGGTTTGGGCTGCTCGCGAGCATAGTAAGTGCTGCTGTAACGCTCGAAGAGATCCTTGCAGGAGCTGCTCTTGAGCCAGGACTCACGCTCCACCTGGTCGTAGATGTTCTCGCCATCCGGATCATCATCCTGATCCTCCTCATCGTCCATGTAATGAACGGACGCCTGCTCGGGCTTAACAAACTGCGTCTTGGAGTAAACATTATCCGCGGTCATTTGATACTCAAGTTTCTCCGACGAGCCGCGTCGCGGATGATGTGTTATGTAGTGACTATCGTACGAGTCAACCGAGTCGACGCCGGACAGCTCTGAATTGCGCGGCAGCGAGTGGGTGTGCCGGGAACTCTGTGAGTCCATGGAGGGTGTTAAATAGTTTTCAGATTGGGCGAGTTTCACGCGTTCATTCTGGGCATGACGCTTCGTGCCGAAGCCCGTACCAAAATATGAAGAGGAAGACGACTCCGAGGGATGATTGAGATCATTGTGATATTGGTGGTTCAAGCTGTTATAGTTACGCTCCTGGGCGGCAGCATAGGCCGATGTGCTCGGCTGCTGTAGCATAGGAATGTGAACGGGTTGTATGCCCAGCTGCTTGGCCCTGGTATACTGTAGAATAGACTGATCGATAAACTCGTCGCTAAAATGCTTTTCACGTGTCTTTGACTTTGCTTTGCGATTGACCGTGGCATAGATATCGTTGCGATCGTTCAGATTGAGATGCTCGCTATTCGAGATCTTGTGCTCGATTTGTGAGCTGTGAAAGTCGGGATACTTATAGTGGCCCATATCGTTAATGTCCGTGTAGATGATATTGTCGGTTTCCGTCTCGGTTGAGTTGGCATTGGCGTTGTTAAGCATGCACTGCTTAGACATCGAATAACTGGTACTGCTATAATGGACTGGGGTGACAGTTTGCGATTGGGACTCCTGTGATCGAAGCGGCTGACGACGGGCATTGGCCATGGCCATGGCTGAGGCCGGTGAGACTGCCGCCATATTCTCCCGATTGATGGTAGATGCTGTCAAATCCGAATCCGCTTCCTCTTCGACTAGTTCCTCCTCCTCCTCCTCCTCCCCCATAGGCTCCTCCTCCTCCTCCTCCAAATCCGCAGGCTCCAGCTGCTCCTCCTCCTGCTCCTCCAATTCCATGGAGCTGCTGAGATCCACCGAAAGACCCACTGTGCTGCTGCTGTTGATAGTGTTGTTGTGCGTGTTGCTGCTGTTGTTGTTGTTGGTGTTGATGTTGATGCTGATGAGCTGCGGCGAGGCAGGGACACACGCTTGGGATCCCACTGAGACTCGACGAGGCGTGCTGCTGCTGTACAAGTGGGACAAGTGGCTCAGACCTGAACACGCGCATAATTAAAAGAATTTAACATTAGCACTTTGAGAACAAGTGTGAGCCAAGATTTAACCGAAACGAACCGAAAACGTATTGAACTCAAGTGATGATCACAAAACAAAGGCTGAAAACACTGAAAACATAATAAATCGAACTTTGGGAAGTATTCACCGTGGAGGCCCCTAAGGGGCGATTAGAACACCACCATTTATATAAAATATAATAGGGCATTTTATAAAATTAAAATTAAAAAACTAATTAGGAAGTAAGAAATATACATAAAACATATGCAACAATTGTGTTTTCAACAAAATATTTACATATGTATAAGCAAAAGTTTTTCATTTTCATATTATGAAAATAAAAATCAAGTGATGATTAGTAATTTTGACTTTTAAAAGATAATTTTATATTTAAGTATTTTCTTTTAATAAAATCAAAAGTAATTTTTAATGAATGTATTAAAAACAAATCATACTTATTGTAATTAATAATTAAACATTATTCATAACTGTTGCGATCCAATCACAAGCTGAACACAATTAAATCATGGACAAAACTCGAATGGGATTATTAACAGTATTGTTGATGCTAACTTAAAAATATACTCAAATCTAAATAAGCGAACTTGAAATAATATAGCTTATGCTTAAGTACAATATGAAAATCATACATTAGACTAAAACTAAGCATAACTAATGGAAATAATATAAGGAATCTTTGCAAAGGACTTACCTAAATTGTGATCGCCTGGATGCGCACGAGCCAGATCGGGAGCGCGTTGAGCCTGGCTGCTGCTGTGGCTGGGTGAAGTCCACGATTGCGGACCCTGTGGTGAAAGCGAGCGGTTCGAATTCATTTGGTCCATAGCCGCTGCCGAGTGGTGTGGATGTTCCGCCGAGCATGCCGCTTCCTCCGCTGAGGTTGGCGATTCCGCTGCATAGTTCTTCGTCTGATAGATCTCCACCTGGGCTGCTGTGACCTGAACGATAAAACATATCAATGAAAAACCCGAATAGTTTCTAAGCGTTTGGCATACTCACTTGAGAACGCATGTGGTCTGTAGGATTGTCGCGTCGGCGATCCAAGGTAACCGCTGCCTTCTTCGTCAGAGAAGGGGTCATCGAGTCGCTGCATTGATTGCGATAATCCCATGCCGCTGTAGCGTGCAATAAAGGAAACAAAATAATATGCAAAAATCAAAACAATTATTAGTGTAAGTAATATGGCAAATGATATATAAATTGATCGCCTTGGCTACATAAATCGCTAGCAAAACGAGCGAAAACTCTTTGAACTATGCACGAAATGAAACGATACGCGATAAACAATAAGTCAAGAAATATAATAATCGAACAATTGAACAAAATAAATACAAACCAGTGTCAATTGGGAGTAGGGGATTGGCTGAAATGCTGGAATTCACATACGTATGCGACTGACTTCGGCTACTAGCATTCAGTGGCCCTTGCCGGAACGACTGAGACCTGCAGCAAAAGAAAAGACAAGAGGATACCACGATTTTATTTTCACATGCTCAGTTTTTGCTTTTATCTTATTTAAGCAAGTTTTTCAACTTTAGTTTAATTTTATTTCCATATTTAAAATTTGTTTTTTTTTTTTTAGTTTTAGTTTTGGTTAAGCACGTTTTAGTTTAAGTTTTGGTTTTTTGTTGAGCCTTTAGAGGGCTCAGAAAATGGTTTTCGTTAGCATCAGTTTAAGGAATTTACAACAGGATAGATAAATTAAGAAACAAATATATTTCAAGTTGGTTATTTAATAATAAATGAAACTTAAAATTAGACACACACAACATATTGGAATAAAATACTTTAGCTAAGGGATTGGCCTAATATATCTTAAAGATGGATTGGGCTTAGACAGAAAGCATTATGAATGAAGCACAATTAATAAGCCTCAAAGGCAATTGGTAAAACTTTCAATATCTAAAATTCTCTATAGATTTGTATACATTAATATTATTGTACAGACTAAGCTACTTATAAAAGTAGATAAGGTTAGGTTTTAGGTTAGAGCACACAACTAATTACTACACATTTAGGGGAAGTGGGGCAAACAAAAGTGATTAGCTGTGAGTTGTGTACAGTCTGAACAAAACACACAGTTTACAGGGAGGAAAAGAAAATGATCAAAAATCAACGAGAGCAGCTTAAAGACACAACTCGTTGGGACATACGACTAGACTAAATACAACACACGATATAACAGGGAAAGAGCTGTGATTATGCGAATGAAGTTTATTATACTAATGAGAGGGGCGGTCTTTCGATATGTATGATGATTATTTGAGGTTTGATATGATGGTAACGGCTGGGTTCGGATGAAACATAAAAATATGATATATGAAATTAGTACGCATGAATAATTTGCCAATTGCCAATTTAGTATACAAATAAATAAGTCTGATTGTCTACATTAAAGTACGTTGGATAACACACTTGTTAGATAATCAAAAGAACAAAAATAAATAGAAAATTTAAGTTTGTGATACTTTTGTCTTTTGTTTCTGTACAATTTGCTACGAGTTTTGCTTTTAAATTCATTATTTTATAGATTTTGTTGAGTTTTGTGCTTTGTTTAGTTTTTAATTTTGATTTGTACTTAAGACCAATTGGTTTTTTAATCCTCTTCTCTTTTCTCTTCGACACGGTGCCATATTGCGGCCAAGTTTTTATGTGGTGTTTTCTGGAGGGGAACTTGTGGGGTTTTAAATATTAATTTTGAAACAACAAAGAAATTTCATAAGTTCATAAGCAATTCAGTTGAAACAAAAACAAGTTGAGTTGAGATGAGCACGCTGATGATTCAGAATGTGTACGGATGAATTTCTTTATAAAATAGTTTTGCAGTCTTGTAAAAAATTCACAATAAAATGGTTCAATATAATTAGTAGTCTTAGTTTTCAGGATTGGTTATTGGTTATTCATATAGGGAAGTATAAGCTTAAAAATTGTTTTCAAAAAAGATAAAAGTAAGCAAAGCTTTAAAATCAACTTAAATCGAGTTTACTTATTGGATAATGTAGTAAAGTGAAATAGAAATATTGTATATTAATTTATAAAAATGCTGAAATGCTGTTTTTACCATCAGTTGCATAGTTAGTGTTATTATACCCTTGTAGAGGGAGGGTATTATAATTTTGTAGTGAACAAGACATCTCTGATCCCAAAAAGTATATGTCATATATATATATAATTTCTATGTTTCTATGTCTGTCTCTCAGTGTTAATGTCGAATCGGACCACAATATCATGTAGGGTATATAGAAACAATCGGTTAAGAATTTTGGGTGTATTATTGTATGAGTAACTTGTTTGTTTTCCAAGATATCCCGACCAAACTCACCAAAAATGATCAACATCAGACTACCCTATATCAATTCTTGTATGAAAAACCTTTTTGTTGCGAGTGCTAATTATATTAATTATTTAAATTATGTGTGGTCAATGATATGTTCCGTTCTTTCTTGTTATATAAAATTACTCATTGACTTTGCATGGTAGAAACAGCCTTTATACCAATAATTGAAAGCTTATAACATAAAAGAATATATCGAAAACAATAGAAATCACAAAATAAATCTTGAATATATGTCAGGCATTCAGATTTAAAGTCGCTGTCGCTTGCAGCTATCGTTATTGTTTCTTCAGTTGTTATTGTTTCTATTTTGTTTTACTATAACCTACCTTTGAAAGTTCTGACGCTTTACGTAATTTTCGCGCACAAATTCAATGATTTGTTTCTGTGTTTTGCCGCTGTAGCTGTAAGTTTGAATAAAAGAAAAAAACACATTTTAATACAGATTTCCCAAAATAAACCCATCCACTTCCATACCGAAAAGAGCTGCCCCGTGAGAGTACACGAGTTTTGCGTCTGGGCGTGCTCTGCACAGCTGTGCAGCGAAAGAATCCATGATTCTCGACGCACTTCTTCCAAAAATTCTTGCATTCATTGCGACCCTCAAAAAAGAACTCGACGGTGTCTTTGTAGTAGCCCTGTAAAGGAATGGAAAGAAACCAATTAATAATCGAGTCTTACAGTTCGATTGCTGCACTTACGTAGCCCTCGGGATGCAGCTTAACCAAAAAGCGCTTCCGCTTGAATGAAATTTTGCGTATCTTGGCCCACGAGAAGGTATTGATGCGTGTAATATTCTGAAAGACTGTAATGCCCATGTGCGCCACGGCCAGATTGAGAGGCACTCCCTCCACATCCTTGGCGGGATGCATTTTCATGCCATAAAGCTCACAGCGACGCGCTGTCTCCAGCAAATTGAGGTCAGCCTCTGCGGGCGATTGGCCACTGCACAAAAGAATTCACCTAAGCTAACAATCACTACAAATTATATTCTCAACGGCTTACAAGTGCTTCTTATGATTGTCCATGATTTTACGCTGCATGGCGGCATCCTGGTGCGGCACAAACCGATACGATGACAGATACGTGTGATCTGGATAATCCTCGGGCACATAGTCGCCACACGATGCCTGCACTATATAGCTCGCCATGAGCGCCGCTGTATTGTCATTGCACTGCAGACTGCCTGTCGCTAGATCTCGTTTGATCTGCAAACAGAACAGATATCTAAAACCGAAATAAGTTATATATGTTAAGCAGTCTTTTATTTGCATATTTAAGTGTTACTTTACCTGGTATACTCCTCTTCCAGCTGAGCTGGATCTGGTGTATAGAACTTGATACAGAATCGCAGCACAGGATCGATGAGAGATAGTCCCACCTGGCGATTCATGGGCTTCTCCAGATCCAGCCAGTATTTGGTATGTGTGGATATTTCCTGATACTCCAGACCAAAGTAATCCGCTTCCAGCAAATTTAGCTGGCGACAAGCCTGCTCAAATAGCACGCGACCCAAAGCCTTGGCCTGCAACACAGAAATCAGAGTATCAGTTAAGGGTTATTTGTAAATTTTGTATTTATAAAGACGATATTCATTTATATGCCAATTAAATTGGAATTATAACGCTTCAGGTTTGGCATAATGTTATGCCAGTTAAACGTCTTATATAAAATCTGTGGATTTTGGATTTATTTAATATAATAAACTCAAACCATAACCAAAATGATATTTTACAAAACATTGCTTCATATAATTCAAGTCATATAAGTAAAGAAGTCAAGGCCTATAGTTTAAACTTTAAAGTTTAGTCAATCGACTGTCGAAAATAGTTCAAAACTTGGCAACTTTGCGAAAAGTCTCCCTGGCAGTGTGTGCGTGTGTGTGAATGTGTGAGTTGTTGCGTGACACACCATTAGAATTGATTAAAAATGCCATTAGATAGCGCTAAATAAAATATGTGCATTTGCCAGCTACCCCTTCGGCAGATGCATCCCTAATACTGTTCGCTCAATTTGGCAGCGGAGCAAAGAGCAGTACGACCTACATTTTGTATAACTTAATTGCTGGCCGAGACGATACCAGCCATCCAGCCACCAAGTGCCCCAGTTAGTATTCAGTAGTTTGGGTTGAGCCAGTCAACTCAATTGAAATTTATTTGAATACAATCAGACGGGCGTTGCCACAAAGCAATTGGTGTGGCAGGCGCAGATTAAATTTTAACAAGCTTAACGAGCTCAGCCAGCGATTTCCAACGCCGAAACGCCCACGCGGGCCAAACGCGCCCAGCCGCCCACCGCTGAAGGCCATAAGTAAGTTGTGCGTAAAATTGTTTAAAAACCATTTGGCATTTGATAAAAAAAATTGGCTTGTAAAGTGCCCAAACAACGAAAAGTTCCTTATAAATGACCTTCCCAGACTTCAAACTGACACAACTTTGTCAAATCTGAACCGATTGTCAATCCCGAGAACGCATAAGAGGGGACCCTTACCAATTTTGATTTTTCAAAAAATAGAATTTCGAAATTTTACGTTTAATTGATTGTGGGTGTCTCAATTAGTATAAAAAACTATTTTAAAAGTGATTTTGTGGTAATTCATTTTTCTGTCAAAAATCACGCCAAAAGTGACAAAAAAATTGGCTTGTAAAGTGCCCAAACAACGAAAAGTTCCTTATAAATGACCTTCCCAGACTTCAAACTGACACAACTTTGCCAAATCTGAACCGATTGTCAATCCCGAGGCCATTTTGATCATTATTTGGCATCTTCTTTAATTCTCCATCTCAAGTTTACTAATTTTCGAAAAACTTAAATTTTGGATTTTTTTGGCGAAAAACGCATAAGGGGGGACCCTTACCAATTTTGATTTTTCAAAAAATAGAATTTTGAAATTTTACGTTTAATTGATTGTGGGTGTCTCAATTAGTATAAAAAACTATTCGAAAAGTGATTTTGTGGTGGTTCATTTTTCTGTCAAAAATCACGCCAAAAGTGACAAAAACATTGACTTGTAAAGTGCCCAAACAACGAAAAGTTCCTTATAAATGACCTTCCCAGACTTCAAACTGACACAACTTTGTCAAATCTGAACCGATTGTCAATCCCGAGGCCATTTTGATCATTATTTGGCATCTTCTTTAATTTTACATCTCAAGTTTACTAATTTTCGAAAAACTTAAATTTTGGATTTTTTTGGCAAAAAACGCATAAGGGGGGACCCTTACCAATTTTGATTTTTCAAAAAATAGAATTTTGAAATTTTACGTTTAATTGATTGTGGGTGTCTCAATTAGTATAAAAAACTATTCGAAAAGTGATTTTGTGGTGGTTCATTTTTCTGTCAAAAATCACGCCAAAAGTGACAAAAAAATTGGCTTGTAAAGTGCCCAAACAACGAAAAGTTCCTTATAAATGACCTTCCCAGACTTCAAACTGACACAACTTTGTCAAATCTGAACCGATTGTCAATCCCGAGGCCATTTTGATCATTATTTGGCATCTTCTTTAATTCTCTATCTCAAGTTTACTAATTTTCGAAAAACTTAAATTTTGGATTTTTTTGGCGTAAAAAGCATAAGGGGGGACCCTTACCAATTTTAATTTTTCAAAAAATAGAATTTTGAAATTTTACGTTTAATTGATTGTGGGTGCCTCAATAAGTATAAAAAACTATTCGAAAAGTGATTTTGTGGTAATTCATTTTTCTGTCAAAAATCACGCCAAAAGTGACAAAAAAATTTACTTGTAAAGTGCCCAAACTACGAAAAGTTCCTTATAAATGACCTTCCCAGACTTCAAACTGACACAACTTTGTCAAATCTGAACCGATTGTCAATCCCGAGGCCATTTTGATCATTATTTGGAATCTTCTTTAATTCTCCATCTCAAGTTTACTAATTTTCGAAAAACTTAAATTTTGGATTTTTTTGGCGAAAAACGCATAAGGGGGGACCCTTACCAATTTTGATTTTTCAAAAAATACAATTTTGAAATTTTACGTTTAATTGATTGTGGGTGTCTCAATTAGTATAAAAAACTATTCGAAAAGTGATTTTGTGGTGGTTCATTTTTCTGTCAAAAAACACGCCAAAAGTGACAAAAACATTGACTTGTAAAGTGCCCAAACAACGAAAAGTTCCTTATAAATGACCTTCCCAGACTTCAAACTGACACAACTTTGCCAAATCTGAACCGATTGTCAAGCCCGAGGCCATTTTGATCATTATTTGGCATCTTCTTTAATTCTCTATCTCAAGTTTACTAATTTTCAAAAAACTTAAATTTTGGATTTTTTTGGCGTAAAAAGCATAAGGGGGGACCCTTACCAATTTTGATTTTTCCAAAAATATAATTTTGAAATTTTACGTTTAATTGATTGTGGGTGTCTCAATTAGTATAAAAAACTATTCGAAAAGTGATTTTGTGGTGGTTCATTTTTCTGTCAAAAAACACGCCAAAAGTGACAAAAACATTGACTTGTAAAGTGCCCAAACAACGAAAAGTTCCTTATAAATGACCTTCCCAGACTTCAAACTGACACAACTTTGCCAAATCTGAACCGATTGTCAAGCCCGAGGCCATTTTGATCATTATTTGGCATCTTCTTTAATTCTCTATCTCAAGTTTACTAATTTTCAAAAAACTTAAATTTTGGATTTTTTTGGCGTAAAAAGCATAAGGGGGGACCCTTACCAATTTTGATTTTTCCAAAAATATAATTTTGAAATTTTACGTTTAATTGATTGTGGGTGTCTCAATTAGTATAAAAAACTATTCGAAAAGTGATTTTGTGGTGGTTCATTTTTCTGTCAAAAATCACGCCAAAAGTGACAAAAACATTGACTTGTAAAGTGCCCAAACAACGAAAAGTTCCTTATAAATGACCTTCCCAGACTTCAAACTGACACAACTTTGTCAAATCTGAACCGATTGTCAATCCCGAGGCCATTTTGATCATTATTTGGCATCTTCTTTAATTCTCCATCTCAAGTTTACTAATTTTCGAAAAACTTAAATTCGGTCGGAGATGTTTCCTTTTTCCTGTTACATACTTTTCCGATTTTTAATGGGATCAGGGTATTAAAAGTAAACAGTGGAATAAATGTAATATTGAATATTAAATCAATCTGCTGTTGTTAACAGCAAGGATGATGAATGAACTATATGGTGTAGTGGAACAAGGCTATTAGTTCTCCCGAGTAAAATGTATTGAAAATCATTAAAAAAATGTCAATAGTGAACAGTCGGGCAACCCTAAAATGAAATATTAATAAATGTGATAGCGTCATGCTCCATATTTTAACATATTCCAGTTAGCTTATTAGTTCTTATCAAATAGTTACTCATTTAAATCAAGTAACTGCAAACTCAATTTTATTCCCAAGTAGTTTTTGCATAAGTTGTAATATATTACGACTGACTTTCAACTTCTCCGTAAAGGATATATTTTTAAAAGTATCAAATATAAACCAATGACAAAGAAACCGCAAATTGGACAAAATGAACAATAAAAGCAGCAACTCTCGTAGCTCAGCATTCCATCGGGTACCAACTACATGCGCCATTTACTTTGGTCAATGCAGTATGGACATAGATTTGGTGGTGCACTGCCCACCGTACAGCAAGGCAGCGACCCTTTGCCACAACTACAGCATGAAGTCAATTGTGATGCAACCTAAGGCGATCCTGTGCTCCGGTCCAATACTATCTCAAACGACAGAGCGCATGCTCAATCTGCTGGAGAATCATCATCATAAGACGCCATTGGATGCCATGAATAAAGCTATGCCACTGAAGCGTCTTCAGCGGCCCTCAAGTATACACGCCCTGCAGCCCGAATCCTGTAGGACACAATCATATAAGCGCAATGCCGAGCGGGCCAAACTGGATAATGGCCGTGCATTGGATCAAGTCATGCCCAGCAGGCGTCAGCTGCAGCAACAATGTAAACCTGCCCACTGGAGCCATACACAAAAAAAGCATCAACGGACGTATGAGCAGATGCCGCCCAAAGCCAATAAGACCAGCTTTGATTTGAGAAGAGCGGCGCCCAAGCCAGCAGCAGCAATTGTTGCTGCCAAGCCAGCGCTTAAGTTCAACAGCAGCAGCAGAAATGTTTGTAATTTTGATGCGCCTATTCCAGATCTGCAGATCTGCGACATCAAATGGAGCGATTATTAGATATGCATGTATACAAGTTGGAGGATAGTAAATGCATTGCCTGCAAGACGCCGAAACCGAAAGCAAAGGCAGCAGCTGCAGAAATGATTAGAAAAAGCATAATTTAACAAAAAAAAGAAAAAAAAAAAAAAAATTAGGTATATTATTTGAGCAACTTATATATATTTTTGAAGCGTTATGTGTTTGGATTATTTTTGTGTTCAAATTAAACCGTTGAGTTTGTATTTGTTAATTTGTATAAATCAGTTCGTTGTATTTAGATTACGAGTTTTATGTTCAACTAGATATCCATAGCAAACATTTTAGTATATCACACTTGACTTTTAATCTTTCAATGATGCATGTCTGTTTTATGAACTGCCAATTCTCAATCCAGCAACAAAGCAACCGCAAACTGGTTGAAATGAACCAGAGCTTCATAATGGCCTATCAACTCGAACAACAGTGTCCTTGAGATGTCCTTTAATTTGCTAATAGGCTAAGCGGCAACACATGTCTAGATTAGAGCCATGTGGCACACACAATATGCTAATTGGAGTCCTTAACAGCTGCTACACCTTTGAACCGTTGGGCAAATGGAAATGTTATCGTCACATATAGAAGGACCTTTGCTAGGGAGCTGCATATCTTTTGACAAGCAATCAAGCATAGTGCTCTGTTATACCGTTCGATTTTAGCGCTCGACTTTGACGCTTGGGTGTGAAACGGGGCGTGCCAAAATCTAATTAAAGTCTTAGCTCCGCCTACAGCTGAGCTACAACCGTTACCCACAGAAATGCCAGCCTACGCTGTGTGTCCTTGCGGATATTTGAATATTTCATGTGGCAGACTTTGGTAAGCTACCAAAGAGAGCAGAATGCAAATGGGTTTTGGGCGTGGTCAAGGCTTCGGCCTGAAAGCACAAATGTTAAGATAAACATAAATTTCACATTCCACATTTCACCGTCAACTTCGCGACATTTAAGGTGTCCACGGAAAAGGCAAAATGTGAACGTTTTTAAGATGTGGTCGGCTTCATCAGATCCCTTGTTATCATCAAGATTTGTGAGAACATTTAATAAATTACAAGAAAATATAACATCATACATATCATTCATTTCTGTACGATCATAAGTTTATTGAAATGTTATATGCATACAAGTAGGTAACTATGAATAAATGCAAGAACTGAGTACAGGGTATTTCCTAGTCGAGCACTCTCGACTAGATAACTCTTACATATTATTTATATAGTTAGGCAGAAAGATAAATGTGAGCCGAAAGCAAACAACGAGTTCAACTAAAACTATGAAAAGTGTCGACTCAAAGGAAAAACTAATGCATTTTTTATGACTGCAGGATAAAGACTGCAAAGCATGAAAAGGGAAAGTTGCGCAACATTTTTGTCGAGTTGAGAACATGGTAATATTTTTGTCGAGTTGAGGCCTTGGCGGGGAAATGTGAGACAGCGAATTGTGCAGATATTCTGATTTATTATGTAAAAGGTTTCAAAGACTTTAATATAGCATATTTATTGGGGAAGTTGTTAGCAAGCACTTTAATATATATAAATATATATTTAGTTTTGAATTTTAAAATTTATGCGTATTAGTGTACTACTATCAGCATGACTGCTTAGCCTTATTAAACAAAGTTATCAAATTCTAATAATTAGCAAATCTGATTTGCCAAGTTTCTGCTACTAATCAGGCAACGCTGTTAGGTATAAGTTTCGCGCTGCTGTAACAAAAGCATAATTTAATTGTCGCTAGAAATTCTCGCTAGACTGATCGAAAACCATTTGACAGTTGAGCAAATTCAATTTGCACAACTTACCCTGAGGCACATGTACCAGCATCCTGAAAAACAGTTTCAACTAATTTTCAACTAAAATGAACTTTACACAACTTTTGCACTTTACACAATATCCGAAGCATATTAAATTTAATTTTTGCCAAGCAACAGGACTAGCAAAAATGTAAGGAAACAAGTAAGAGTGCTCTAGTCGAAAATGGGCGACTAGAAGATACCCTGTACCCAGCTCATACATTTATTCAAACAGATAAGTCTGTATACATATGATGTATATATATATATAGACGGACATGGCTATATCGAACCGAAAGTGGATACTGATCAAGAATGTATATAAATTATGGGGCCGGAGATGCTTTCTTATGCCTGTTACATTCACAGGATTCCCTCTTTTCCCCATTTTTAATGGGTACAAGGTATAAAAAAAAAAGAAAACCTTTGGCGAAAGATGAATGTGCGGGTTTCCCCATGAGCAAAGCTGCTCCAGAAACTGCAATCGCATTGGGTGGGTTGCTTACATGAAGGGCGTGGGGGGGGGGGGGGGGGGGGGGGGCAGGCACCGGCAGCAACCATGGTACAAAAACCACGCCCGAACTTTGACATTTTCCCTGACGCTGACAACGTGCGGTCTTTTATCTTGTTTTTCCTCCTCGCAGACCAACCCACTAAACCAATTTGGGATTTTGAACAAACTGCAAACAGCCAATTAGCTTTGGGCGCGGCGGCGGCGACTAAGCAATGGGAAACGGAAATGGCTAAAAGGCATAGGAAGCTGCTACTAAATGCACACACACACACACACACACACACTCTCACACACATGTCTGCTGACAATTGTTCGTTTGTTCAATTTGTCGCTGGCTCACAAACAGATGCAAGTCACCTGCCTCCTGCCTCCTGCCGCCAGCAGGTGTAGTCCCTTGAGGGTGCTGGGCTTTCTACCCAATCCGAGCTGAAATGTTGTCTGCCTTTTGTTCACTTATCAGTTCACACACACACACACACACACACACACACACACACACACACACACACATAGAGGTTTTGTTGTCTATTGAAGCAGCTGCCTGGCGCAATAAGTTTCCAGATATGCGGGCGACTAATGGAAAAGTTTACTAAAGTTTCCTTTGGAAACCATAAGGTCCGCTGGGCCTTAAAAATTAACAACCGCTGAAAACTATTAATATAAAACTGTACAACTATCTAAAATAATATTGTTGAAATTAAATAAATAAGCAAGCAAAGATAGAAATCTCACATGTTTTCCGACCGTCGAAAACATTTTCTATAATCAGTAAAAACTTGCCTGCAACTAGAATTAAGTATGAGAGGTTTTCTAGTGTAATCCGATATAAAGGTCATAGGATTCCTTGCAAAGAATCTATGTCTATGTTTACAAATTATGTGATAGGAGTTTAATTTTTTGCTAAGTCAAAGAAAAAGGTTCCAAAGGCATTTGCCATCAGCGTTGTAACATGATGTAGTACATCAAGTAACGGCAAATAAATTATATTTCTGTTGCCCCAAACACCAAACACGAATGCGACCTGTATCACAAATGAGTCCTTGGCAACTGTTGCCAAAAGGAAGCTAAGCATAAATTAAAATTTATTAATATATAAAAGCACTCTGAATGCAATATACATATATAAGGAGATAGAGAGAGAGAGGGATAAAGAGAGAGCGAATGCAAGCCTAGCATAAAATAGTGAAAATGCCATATATGTATGTATGAATAGAAATGTATGATTATATAAAGGGTCCAGGGAGCGCACGCATAAGAGATTAATGCGACAAGTGCTGTATAGGCCACAACAGAGGGGGCGGTTAGAGGCGGTGGAAGGGCGTTGCAGCAGTTCGCAGTTGTTTTGGCCAACAGCCAAAATATGTTTGGCATTAACAAGAACACAGCAGGCAGGCAGGGAGGCAGGCAGGCGGGCAGCGAGCCAACAGCTGAGGCAACACAGAAGTTGCCGACAAATCAACAAATTGTGCCTCCTCATTGGGAGACTTGGTCGGTGAGCTGCTGCGGATGGGGCTGCGCCTCCGTTCGCCGACTCCAAAAATAAAGTTCGCTTTTGTATATGTACATACATATATATTTGTTGTTTGCTTTTTTCCGGCTCAGTCCAAGGTTCATTTGAGGTCTACGAACTGTAACCACACATGATCAATTTTTGTAACTGTTCTCGTTCTTCTTCTTTGACTACTACTACTACTACTACTTGTACTTGTACACAAATCGCATTAATGCAGGCACGGCAGTCGTCCTGCGCCTTGTTCTTCTGTTTGTGCTATTTTCCAACTGTTTTTTCCGTTTTGCCTCTTGCTCTGGTTTTTTTTTTTAGTCATTTTAGGTTTTGTTAATGGATTTCGCTGATGTTTTTGTTGTTTCTGTTGTTCCACTTCCTGCCTCCATTAGCCCAGCCAAGCAAAAGGCTTACTCGGTTTTCAGTTGAAGTGGCCACGCCCTGAATGCCATCTGCCCCCAAGCCCCATGTGCCATCCCTCAGCAGGCACACACACACTTTAAAGGCTTCGCACACTTTACAACACTCAACATTGGCGAGGTGAGGCGAAAAGTGGGACGTTAAAAATGTTGCAACAACAAAAGCACTGCTGTTAGTCACACCATTGTTATACCCTGTAATCTAGGCGTAAGGAACAAAAATCAGTATATTAGTTTCATTAATTTGGCGTACAGCTAATTTTTTTTACAAATTTATTATAGTCAAAGTACAAAAGATTTGTAAACAACCCAACGAGGTTTATGAGTCACACCCGATAGCCACACTTTAAAAAAAAGGGTATGTCATAGACTGAGCTACCCCAACAATATCTAAGCTACTCGCTCAGGTTGTTGTTGTTGTGGCTGCTGCCGACATTGTTATGTGTGTGTGTGTGTTGTTGTTGTTGTGTTGTTTGTGAGTGGGTTGCTTGGCTTGTGCTAACAGTAAACCCTTGTGAAATAGTTGCACTTGAGGCGCTGCTGCTGCTACTGCTACTGCTGCAAATGTTGAGCGCCTTTTAAATTGCCACACACAAAACTATTTTATGGCATCTGCTGCCAGTTTTACTTTACATGGCCCAACGGCCATTTAAAATCCCCAGCTCCTGCACCCCCCTTCCTGCTTCACATTGTCGTCGTCCAGCGCGAACTTATTAAAAATGTAAGCACGTACAACCCAAACATAATTCTTCATTCGCTTGTGCAATCTATTGAAATGGACTGGCTGCAACTTTATAAATAGATGGCCTTTAAGACAACCCCCCCGCTAGCTAAGCATCGAAGCCCATAGCCATCATGGGCCTATTGACTAGCCATAACCAACCACAGTCGGTGTGCTGTAATATCAGTTTGTGGTCGAGCCGATTTGTGTGCCGTTAAATAAGCGACCTTTTGGTCAGTTACAAAATGTGGTAGATAATACTTTGTACATATATGTAATAGTCTTACAGCACATAGACATATGCCAAATGAAATTTGTACCAGAAATAATTTTTTTTTTTTTTTTAAATTTTTTTATTTATTGATTTGCTGACCAAATGGCGAAGTTACACAACATGTCTTATCATTATAATCTCTTATAATCTTCGAGTTCAGATAGACGGGTATATATATTAGTAATCAAGAATCTATTCACTTTTAGAGTCAGAGAATGCTATCTGCCGTCTCTTGCATACATTACCCCACATTTATAATACCCTTTTTTATCAGTTTCAATGGTTACAGGATATTGTTAGGCCGACGGATGGGTCAGCGAAATGATAACCGCACATTTGGCTTGTGGTTGTTTGCGGTTAGTTGAACCACATTGCTCTTGAGGCATGCTGCACAAAGTTATGCAACGGATTTCAAACTATCAACTATTTTCTAAGTATCATTAAATTCTTGCACAAATTTCAAATTATCGACAGAAGCCTTAAGTAATTCAGAGGTTATTGTAATATAACATGAATGAAATGGAGAAAATTCTATACTTGTATCGTTCCTAGTATTTTAATGCATATTGAAAATGTTGCTTTCATAAATTCATTAAATGAAATAAGTCTATTGCAGTTTCCAGTTTTTCAGCTGTAGGCTTCCTTTTTCATCGGCTTTTTATTGGCCATGACACAGAACAATTTCAACGTCTTTTATTTTGAGGCCAATTTATTTATCTAACAAAGGCTTTGTTATTGCATTTTTTTTTATATTACGAAAACATTCTTTAAAGCTTATCTCGCCAGTGGGTAAAATAAAACGAGGGGGCGGCAGATGCAAAGAACACTTTTGCTGATAATGCAAAATTCATGAAACTTTTTTAATAGAATTATTGAAAAGTTGTTGCGCACATCGCTATCGGAAGCATGACGCAAATAACTGTAGCTTTCTGAGGGGCTGACTAAGTATTATATGTCGTAGGGTTCAAAAGTAATGGGAAATGTGTATGTTAACGACTTCGTTCGAGCAGAAGGCCAGCAATAAATCAATATATATTAAATGAATAAGTCCATAGGGAAAGACAGTTAAGTAATTTCGAATGGCATAACTGTAAAATTGAATTCCCTTGCAGACCTAGGGTAGTTACATAATAATATATATATGGGTCCCACAAGTGTGTCAAAAATGTTGGACCATAATCAAACATAACTATATGAGTTTGTCATTAAAGCAAGAACAGATTTTGAGAGAATATCTCAAGAATAATAATAGAATAAGCCCCATCTTTTATAAAAATGTAATAAATCAATTTTTCAATAAACCCCACTTACTTATTTCGTTTAAAATTCTTTTTTCATTTCTAATAAATATAGCTGCACTGAGTTTTGTATAAAATTCACTGACCTTTAAAGAAATATTTATTTTAAATTGATATATTAAAGAGTTTGTTATGCCATGAAATGTGGTGTCCTAGGTATTTATTATTTACTTGGCAGACCTTTTATAATTTGCTTATCTATTAGAATACACTCTGCTTGGCACTCACCTGAACTTGAAACATGGTAATCGAATCATCGAGCATTTGTATGCGCACCGTCAGCTTCTTGCCGCCGCGATGTCTGGGCGTCGAGGGGGTGCCATCAACACCGCTGGGCGTGCTCAGAGAGTGGGTCATGCGACCGCCGGCAACTCCACTGGCGCCGCCTGCGTTGCTCAGATCATAGTGACGCGAACCGCCGCCGCCAGCGCCGGCTCCTGCGGAGCGCGTTACTGTGCCCATGTCGGCGAGTGACATTTTGTGCACGGGAATTTCGGTGACGGCAACACGGGGACGTCAGATCCTACTGCTCCTGTCCGCCTGCTCCCTGCTGCTGCAATTACTCCAATCTTTGTGGAAATGTTGATATCATGCATAGATTGCACGACTCTTGTCTTTTTTTGTTTTTTTTTGTATATTTGTTGTATGCTAAATGCTACGACTTGGAATGCTACTGGGTTCGTATTATATCTTTCGATTCGCATCGGTTCGGTATGGCTAATTTATAAAGCAGTTTTTGGCTGTGGCACAATTCAATTTGATTCGTTCGCTTCCAGAAAAACAGACAAAAACAACAGCAATCGAATTAAAATGGAAGCAGACAAACTTCATGCCACACATCTGCTTCACATTTGACTCAGTTCATTCAATATTTTAAGTGCCAGTTGCTGTTGTTGTTTTTATTGTTGTTGGTGTTGTGTTTGATTCTTGTGTTTGGCATAATTTTTGTTGCTGCTCTCAATTGAATTCTCGTTTCGTTTCGGTTTGGTTTCTTCATTAATATTTATAGCGCGCATGTGGACAGATGTCCTCATCGTTTAGCTGAATGTTGCCTCATTTTGCTGCAATGAGATACATAGATGAAAGTTAGTCATAAATGGCCATAGGAAAGCCTCCAAATCAGTTGGGAGTTTATAAAGATAATGGCATATTTATTATATTGAGTTAGGTCTAAGAATGATGTTAAATTTGCACGTGACGTCATACATAATTCATACCATGTACCTCAGGATTTATTTAAGCAAAGTGACTTAAACTGTCATGCATATTTTCAAACTCACAAACTAAACCGATTTTCATTTTCCATTTTATTCATTGTTCCTCTTATCAAATTTGTTTGCGAAAATATCATGTAAAAGTTCCTCCTTACTTATTTGAAAAAATCTAGAATATCAGTATATTTTTGGGAAAAGTAATTGAAACTGCTTGTAGCTCTTCCAGCTTTAAGAACTTGCATAATACACTGCGCACTCCTAGATAACATTTGTATCTCTGCCTATCTCACTAGTGTTGATGTCAACCAATTGCAAAAAACTTGACCAACAGTAACAAATTACAGCTTGTCTGCCAGCCATAGCTCTGCAAGTACCATCTCATTGTCTCTGTTCTATGGTTGGCATCAATCATTATGCAATTAGCACAGTGAGAGAACACAGAAGAGTAGCACTGGGAACAAAACTGTGAATACACACACACACACATATATACACAATTCTAGCAGTGTCTATAGCTTTATGAGCACATGCTAATCATTCGAGAGTTATGTATGTGCCAAAACGTGACTTCTGGACTTATGCGGCTCGGTAACTGAACCAGTCAAGCAATTTTCTAAACTTTTTTTTTTTTTTGCTTTTATGGCAGGCATGACATTTACGAGTCGACTTCGACTTCGAGTCAGAGAGTCGTTATCTGAGCAGTAACTAAGTAGACATTGATGAGCCACTCACTGACTGACTGACTGACTGACTGAGTGAATGAGTGACTGAGTGAATGAGAGACTGAGTGTTGGGTCATTGAACGTTGTCAACGTTGGTTCAAGTGTTATCGATGGCGTATGTGTATACACTCACTCTCAACCTGACACTGTTTGGTTCACACATTCACACATTCACAGATTTAATGTTGGGGCATCCTGTATCTGCCAATTGACAGCGGGCCACGTCCGCATTCAAATTTACGAGCGGCCAATAAATATACATAAGAGACGTTAGCGCTGGGCTCCATCTTTATCATCATTTTTCATTTGTCATAATTCTTTTATTTTCTTTTTTGTATTTTCTGTGTGCGGCCCACAACATAATTGGCGCCAAACTTCTTCTAGCTTCATGCATGTAGGTTGGCGTCTCACAACCACGATGCCGATGCCGATGCCATAACCTCAACTCCAACTCCAACTTGAGCTTAAGTTTTCGGTTTTTGCTGTAAGCGTTTAGCTTTCCGGTTTCGCGTGGGCGCCTCACGTGGGCTGTCTCTTTGATATCAGCCATCTGTTTATCTCTCTCTCTCTCTCTCTCTCTCACTTTTCGCTTCTTTTAAAATATTTTGTTTTTAAGTGCCCAACATTTTTCATGTTTACTTTGTGTGCCGCTGTTTTTTCCATTTTTCTGGGTCGCCAGCGATAAGCCTATTTATTTTCTCAGGTGTTTTCACCAATTTTCACTCTATTTTCTCTCTCAATCAATTTTCATTGGAACTGTTGCGTGCCGTTTGATTTGTTATGCGTTTTTAATGTTGAAAATTATTTGTGACAGATGGGGTATTGTTTGGGCGCTTGAGTTTATCATGCTCTTATTATTTACTGTCAATTATGTGGCAAAGGAAGAGGAAGAGAAACGCATGAATATAAAGTCGCCCACTTGCTTTTGTTTATTATGTCAGCTTTTATTTGTTTACTGGGTCACAACGATTGTTTAAATTTCTTAGGCTGTGGGCGTGGAACCGCCCACTTTTGTTTTGTTACATACATACTTAGTGACACCATTGACAAATGGGTTAAATGTAATTTGTATATTATATAAAGATCCTGAGTTTTGATTTATTTTAAAATATGAAGATGCATAATTAGCCAAATATGCTTATTAGCCATAAATTATTGAGTAAGATCTTGATTATTTAGCATACTTTTGATTTAATACCTTCATTATAATTGCTATGTTTCAGTATCTCAAAAGTATCCTGAGATAAGTGCCCTAAAAAGGGACTTGTCTAATTTTTATTGCGTTTAAGGCGTTAAAAAATTGCACATAAACTAGCAACTGCCTTGCAGAGGCTTAAGCTCTTTTCAGTCAATTTCTTGTGGCTGAACCCATAAAACTTAATTAAGTAACCGTAAACTTATGCCACTTGACAGCATGTAAAAGCAATAAACCTGGGATAGGCGACGAGGGCAAAGATACTTTTACGCCCCAAAATAAAAAGAGGGTTAACGCAATAAAGATGAAAAAAAAAAGGAAAATCAACTTTTGAGTTCAACGTGACAACTGAAGGAAAGTTGCCAAGTTTCTCGCTGTGCGTGTGTGTGTGTGTGTTTAAAAGAGCAACTATATAGCTGCGGGCACATCATCGCCTATTCAGTTGCATGGCACGCAAAATATGCGACGCTGGCGGTTGCCTCCACATATGGCAACTGACGCTGACATAGTTGGGCAGCCAGTTGACAGACCAAAGTTGGCTAGTTGGCAGTTGCCTCCGTAGCGGTACTTTAACCCATTTTTAGCGTATGCCTGAGGCAAAAAACTAGCGACCGGTGGCCTAGAGATGCGCTCTGCATTTCAAACTGAAAGATCAGTAAAGCGGCATTAACAATCGATATTTAAGCGATTTATTTTCCAAGGATTAGCGGCCAGATGCTGAATTGAAAGTGGAGGAATATGGTCGATCATTTAATTTGCTATGTTATTGGATTTGACCGAGACCGCGTTCTGTCAAAAACTGTTGATAAATTTGGATTTCCGAAAAAGGTTTTTTTATCGGTTTAACTTGAAAGTTATTATAGCTAGATTCAAATCGTGTTGTTGTTGTAAGTAGATATACAAATATGCAGATATTAATATTCAGAAGATTCGCAAAATGAATTCATAATTTATGAGTTAATCGAGTTTCAGAGAAAATATACTTAATAATTATTTTTAAAAACAGCTAGAATATGTGAACTGATTCTTGAATTAAATATTGTTACTAATGGCTAGTTATATGAAGTAATCAATTTTATTTTGATATACTGAAGTGAATTTTATGTATCAAATATCAACTCAAAGTCAGTTGACAGAATGCACTACAATTTTCCTAGATTTCACAAGAGATTTCAGCTTTTGAGCAGAGCTTCCCATGCACAAAAGTGGTTTTGCTAGCGGTGCTTTAACCCATTTCACGTGTGCGATTCCATTTGGAAGACCAGTTTGGTGATGACAACAACGACGACAAGTTCATCGGCATTTGTCATTAATGATGATGGTTATGTGGTTCTATAGTTGCTTTATTAATAAGGATTAACTGGTAAGACCGCATTCTATGTGGGTGCCGTTACACACAGCAAATGCAATTAAAATCGGCCAGATAGAAAACCGTCTGCTGACAGGCGTCGGTGACGGGGAATGTTTTTTGCCACATGTGATGTGTGTCTGAGGCAAGAGTTTTCATGAGCTGAATACACACATAATGATCATAAAGAAAAAGTCTGTATGAGTTGTGTGAGGAGCATGTAATGCAATGGAAATGAAACGATAAACAAAGGCGAAAGATATGTATATGTACATAAAACAGAGCAACTCGGGATCGCTCTTTTAAATACATATTTTAATGAACTGCACAAAGACGAACCGACGTCGCACAGTGAGGCCAACTGATATTTTTCGTTGCAAAAATCGAATCTTCAGAGCCAAATAAGATCTTGTCATGGATTTTCATCAATTGGCGGCTGTCAAAATTCGTTTTATTTATCAAATTTGTGATCTATAATTTTAGTTTTACATATATATTATATAATTTATAATCAATACTCAACAAATCTTCGATAGAGGATGGCGATCTGATAAAGCCGCAAACAAGTTGAAAGTTGTTTTTTATTTTTTCTGTTTAGAATTGACACATCTTTCAACACAAAATGATCAAATATTTAATTTGTTTTGTTTTTTAATTTCAAAGATTTTTAATAGCTGTAATTGCAGTCAGCTTTAGAAACTTTGAACACTTTTTATTCATTACATGTAGTTACACTTTGGCCTTGGCTACCATTGCATTTTTAATTGCAACGTTTTTCGATCAGAGGCGCCACTGTGCGTCGCTGAGTTTGACTTTGAAATGCACTCGGTACGTTGCAACAACAACTGGCTGACTGACAGATAGTTCGGCAGGGAGGCAAAGAGTGAGAGCGACAGAGATGGAAACAGAGTGCATCCTCTTATACATACATATGTACAAATCGTAATTTGTTTTGCTTTGCATTTTATTTTTAAACCCAAGTACGGGTAAAAAGCGCTGTAAATGGAGTCGAGTTGCCATGTGGCAAATGTATGGAATGGGACAAGTTGATGCTACTGCATTTACTTTAGCTGCCTACGCAAACATCCATCGGCAATTGCTTTAGTGAGTTGTCTATTCGCTTCTTCTTGTGGATAATTTTATAGGTAGACATTGTGTATATATACCAAAAAGTATACAAGTGATTCATCATGTATTTTGAAGACTAAAATTGTGTACAGCTTGAGACGACTTCATTTTAATTGAGATGCATCGAGATATAAGCTGCATAAATGGATGATATGACAGCTAAAAATGGTTTAAATGAACAGTATCATTTTTGTGGATGTGAATAAACTTCTATTAAGCAACATTTTTTAAATATGAATGATATGTTTTAAACAACTTAAGCTGTATCCGGCTTTTGGCATGGAACCGCACTCTTACAAATTCTATAATAACTCGGCAATATCTCAAAAAGCGCCTGGGATATTAATACCTTAAACTTCATATCGCAACTTATTTACTCTAAAATTAATTCTTTGTTATATATTCATTATATAAACGTAATTACCTATATTACAATACAAATACAAATACAAATTCTGTCCACAAGACGTCAGTCATAGCTATAAAAAACACAAACAGGAATGGTTTGTTAATATGCAACACCAAACCACGAATACAGAAGAAATCAGCAAAAAAACCTCAAACTCATAAATAAAATGCGAAAGTCACCGCACTTGAAACGTTCCGTCAACAAACCGCAATTGAAAATACACACAAATTCAAGTGGTGTGTGTGTGTGACTGTGGAAATTAATTAGTATTGTCAAAGCATTTCTGTAGGCAGCAACACATGCACAGAAAGCAGATGCAGATACATAGATACACACACATACACATATACATAGGCACAAGTCGCAAGTCCAATGGCCAAGGGTTTGACAAGCGATCAAAAAAGCGGGGGGGAATACAAAAAAAAAACCAACCAAGTGGGCGCATTGATTAGATATTAACAGTCTGTTGAGTGTATGTCTAGAGAACTCCCTGTAGCATATAATTTATAGAAAAATGACTACAATTTGCCGCAGATACAAAGCAATCTTATATCTTATGAATAAAGCACAGCTAGAAAAGAAAGAGAAACTCAAGTGCTATGACAACCTTGTCGCATGCAACTTGACTGACATTTCAGCAAGCACACTCAAAGGGTTGCAGATACACACTTACACACACACACACAAAAGATTCAAGATACATGTGCTCAAGTATCTGATGGTCAGGCGCAAGCACTCAAGTTGAGCTCATTTTGTATGCAGGCCGAGTGCTCTGCGCAGTTACCGAATTTATGTTTATTAAAACGGATATGGAAATCGTTTATCGATAGAGCAACCGAAAATGTGTATAGCAAAACGATTATAAGAAACCTGTTTGCAAGTCGCGTGCCGATTAAAACTTGTACAACAAATTTCAATTCATACAACTCGCCAATTAGACATGGATACATACATAGACATACTTCTACATATGATCTGAAATTCTGTCCGCTTTATTGACCCATTTCATCTTCTCGACTAACTCGTTCTTCGCTGGCCAAGTTCTCACTGTATCTGTACATGTTGTGTATCTCTCAGTTGTATCTCTCATTCGATAAATATATTGCAGCGATCCAAAATGTGACATAATTCGAATGTCATTAAAAATGGTGCGCAAGCAACTTAATATAAACGAAATACAATCAAACTCTGATACATTTGTACATATATATATATATATATAAAAGCTTGTATTGATATTAGACCATTTTCGATGCGTCAACAATCTCAATGTTCTAGACGAGTTTCATTCTATGAAACTTATAAAGAGTATTGTTTTTGAATGCTATACTAATTATATAATCAATGTATGTATAAAAGCTATACTTAGTCGACATCAAAACTTAAATTATATTATACTACTGCCCAATAAGTACACAAGTTAAGTCGAACTTTTCAAACTTGAAGCTCCTTAAGGCGAATTTTCTGTTACTTGTTAAAGACAAAAACTGAAATTTAAGTTATGTCATTGAGTAGCTTCAGCTCTGAAAAAGGTTTTTATTTTTGGGAAAAGAAAATATATACAAAAATTTCAATTAGATTAGATTTTTGTGTCAAAGCTTGCTGATTTGTTCTTTATCTATATATTACAATTGCAAAGCTTCCGAAATTAAACTTCATTAAAATTTGGCCAAAGCTATTATATATATCTATTGAGGATGTATCTTTTTATGAAATATTTGAAGCCAGGGTCAGCTGGCAACGCCAAAAGGTCATTTTGCCTAGATCTATAGTTGTACCCAGATGCATTTATAAAGTTGTACAATAAGTGCATGCCGGAAGGAGTATTCCCAGAGATGTGGGTGGTCCAGCGGCTTGTCCATATTCCAAAACCTATCCGCCTATAGTATACGAGAACGTACATATTTTCCAAATGTGATATGGACATGGCTAGATCGACTCGTCTGTTGATACTGATCAAGAGTATATAGACTTAGTGGTGTCGGAGATGCTGCCTTCTGCCGGTTACATACATGTGAAAATTGCCTATTTACCAATTTGAAATGGGTACAGGGTATCAAAGCATACACACAGACGAAAAACTGATGATGATGTCAGCATTTGTGCATAAAAGGGCGGCATTGCCAAAAAAAAAAACAAAATGTTTTTGAATATGCTTTTTCTTTTGCTGGCCACTGACTGCCGCCAAGTGAGTTGTCGCGCTTATCTATCCCCTCTATATAAACACACTCACACGCAAATACATATACATACATGCATATGTATATAAGCTGATAACGAACTGCGCTTTGGGGGCCTCTGCAACAGCGTGTTTAAACAGACAGCAGCAGAAACAACAACACAAACAACAAAAACAGTGTTGAGTGCTTCTCGTTTATCTATCTATTTCAACGTGTTTTGTTATTCTTATTGTTATCAGTTGAACACGAAAACCCGCTAAACAAACACTACAATTGTAAATGTGTTTGTGTGTGTGTGTATGAGTGAGTTCATGTTTGTATTTGTCATCAAATTAGATGTAAGTTGACTTATCGGCAAATTTTTCTGCACAGCGGCATATTTTCTGCACAGCAACATTTTGTATACGCTATACTTATCAAACTTGTAGTCCCTTATGTGTATACTTTATTATTGGCATAGGGTATCTTCTGGTTCGGCACTCATGACTAGCTAACTCGTACTTGCTTGGTGTGAATTGTGCTAAAAGAAAGAGCAGGACAGAAACTTGAACTAAGAACAACAACAACAAGAAAGAACAACTAGCTTCGTCGTGCCGAATAGTAAATACCCTTCTGCTCACACCTTTAAGTTATTAATATAAATAACACTTGTGACTGGTAATTTTGGTGATATACAAACAAAAAAACTGTAAATACAAGGACTCAGCTTTCGAAGATACGAATCCATGCCAAGTTTAGACAAAGTCTGCAAGTCTATACAAAGTGTAAGTGCAAGTACAAAAGTGGCTAATCAGAACACAGCTTCGCTTACCGTTAGGAATCTGCTGATTTTGTATGTGTGTGTGGGGGAGGGGGGGGGGGGGGTGTGAGAAGGTTGGGTGGTGACGCTTTCAAGTCGTACGTTTAATTTGATTGGCGCGACAAAAGCTCATCCGCACGAAATGAAAGCGAAAATGTATTGAGAAAAATCAACAATCATCAGTGTGAAAGAGTGAAAAAGAGAGAGAAATAAAGACTGGGCGGCACAGAGAGCGTCACTGAGAGTGCGGTGCGTGGGAGCAACAAATGCAATGACCTGAATTTGAAACTTTTGTGCAAGGAAATACGATAAGAAGTGTATGTACGTGAGTGTGTTTGTTTAAAAAGGTAAACATGTCTAAGAAAAGATCAAAAAAAAACACAATGGTAACATTTGAGGCGTGGGCAAACATGAGAACAAAAGAAGGCGCGGTAGGCGGAAAAACGTTTACGAAATATTCAATATTAAAATGTTATCGTTTTTTGTTGAAGCCTCTGTCTCTGCGCATGCATTGGTAACTGTATGTGTTGTGTATACATATACAAATACGTACACACATACATATACGCAACGTCCTTGTGCCTAACACAACAGTGTGGAGTGTGGGTGCGAAGAGGACAGCGCCACCCAGTTTACTGTTGTCGAAGTCTACACACTTGCCTTTGCCTCCCTGTCCGTGTGATGCTGTACGCCTCTCCCTTATTTATGTATGCATGTGTGTGTGTGTGTGTGCGTTTGTTCTGGAATTTAGCTGTGTGCCTATTGAATTTTCTGTGAATTTAAGCACAAGCACAGACAAATTGCGCAAATTACGAAGCACGCTTAGAACTTTTTTATTTGTTAATTTAATTGAATGGCACTATACAAAAAACTGGGCGGGCTGTTTGTTTCATTTCGTTTTTTTATTTTTCTCTCTTCTAGCTGCTGCGCCCTTTACACACACATGCATACACGCATACACATAGATTTACGCGACACACTCACACAGGCCCCGAATTTTGCACACTGGTGCAAAAAAAATGTGAACCCACAAAACCAGCAAAACACAAATTTAACTGGCAAAATAAACACTTAAATACTGCACGCACCCAATAATTTAGCTTGTCAATTGTTGTGTCAGAGCTGCGCGCACATTACATTGACAGTTTCGTTTTTTTCTTTTTGTCAATTATAGCCCGTTGCAAATTGAATTTTTTATATATTAATGTGCGTGGAATTTTAACGAACCGTTCACGACAACGCCATTTTTACTTCTGACAGCTGTTTGGGTGTAGAGGTGTGCGATTACTTGTCACGCAGATCGAAATATCGATAAATCACGATATTACTAATAATTAATTTATGAACACTAGTAGCGATGTAATATCGATACCAAATAAAATGCAATTATAATTGGTGTTCAATTTATATTGTCGAGCAACTGTATTTACTGGTTTCATAATAAAAACTATTAACACCCGTCTTTAAAACTAGCGGCACACTTGTTATTTTAAAGTAGTAGTGTTGCTATACCATACAATATATTTTGGTAGTCACTGGTATCTCACGAATCGATATATTGCGTTATATCGATATAAAAAAAAAAACAAAAATTGTAATAGATATATCGCCTTGAGCGGGATTTTTAAATGCAATTTCATTGTTTAATAAAACATTCAATTTTAAAGGGGGTTTCAAAAAATCTATACAATAAATCTAGCAATATGCATGCATAAATATCGTTGAATGGCTGCTTATAAAACTATTTGAGGAACAACTTTGCTGAACTTTTTTTTATTCACTTCTTGGTCTTGGCTTTCGACTTAGATGCGGTTGATTTTTTGGCAGTGCCGGCAGCCTTAGAGCTGCTGGCCGCAGGCTTCTTTTTGGCCTTGATCATCCCATCCAGCTCCAAATCGTCATTGTCCTCCTCATCACTATATTTGGCTACCATGGCACCCTCCTCTTCTTGCTCGCCGAGGAGACCATCCTCCTCATCGCCAGCGGCTTCGGCACGTTTTTTCTTGATGTTGGCCTGGGCCGAATAGGAATATGCCATCACCTCCTTGTTGTAGGTACGCGTTAGAGCCGCCTTCACGCGTCCATCGACCGCATCCATGGGTGACTTTTTACCCGGCCAGGCGCTCAGTTCGATGAGCGACTCCAGATCCTCGCGCAGCAGATGATAATCCTTCATAACAGCCAAAGCAGCTTGCACGCCCTCCTGACCATCGCGCGCCAGCGGACGCACAATGTTGGCCAGCAAATGTGGCGCATATTCGAGACGAACCGATAGCCTGGAGCCGGAGGTGCAGACGCGCGTATGATCATGCAGCTCTTGGGCGAGACGGGAGCGTTTGTTGCTGCGCGAATTCTTGCCCAGCCAGCCGGGAAAATTGATTTGGCCAGTGAAATGACCACACATGTACTCTCCAGGCATCAAGGAACTAAAGGCAGCCTGCGTGGGTAGCAAACTCCATGCGGAACTGGCGCGTATGCGCTTCTCCACCAAATCGCCCAGACTGAGAGCATCCGCAGTGGCGGCCACCTTGGCTAGAATCTCATTTCGGTTTCCTTGGGGCAGCACTTGGAGATAATTCTGCTGCACGAAGAGTGGAGCGATGCTGTAGTCGTGAAAGAAAAGATCGCACTTGTCGTATATGCTCATGTTCTTGTGCTCGTCGGCGGTGAAGACCTTGCGCACCACCTCCCAGGGTCCCAGCTTCAGATCCTTGGCGGCCACCTGTTGGCCACCTTTTAGTGGTTGATCCGGTAGGTGTTCGCCAGCGCTGAGCAGCGACAGGTGATTAATTGTCTGGCGTATATCATTGTTGGTGGCGGCTATAATCTCCTCCAGCTTCGCGGGCGGCATTTTGAGTTTCTCCTTGAAGCAGATGCTCATGATACGACCTTTGATCTGCTCGACGCGTGGTCGCTGGAAACGCAAATCGTAGCAATAGTTGACCAGCGAGCGTATCTTGGGATGATTGCGATCATTGCACATGCAGATTATTGGAATCGAACTGTCCTTAATCAAAGCAATTAGCTCCTGCATGCCGCCGCGATCCTCGTTGCCAGCCATGCCATCCACCTCGTCCATGATGAGCACATGCTTCTTGGACACCGCCTGTGACTGGCCGTTCACATAGCCATAGAGCGACTTGTTGCCCAGAAGAGTGGCCACTTCCTCCTTGAGCAGGCGCTTGCTGCGCGTATCGGACGCATTGAATTCGACAGCATCGAAGCCGAGCTCCTGGGTGACCAGTGTTGCGGTCGTTGTCTTGCCGATGCCGGGCGGACCCGACAGCAGCGCCGCCTTGTAGAAGCTGCCGTCATCATTTTTGGCCCAGGGATTAGGTCGTTGCGGCTTCATTTTGCCATCGTGACTGACGTACCACTTGGACAGCCAGTTCATCAGCCTGTTGAGAGAAAGTCACATTTATAATTAAGCAGTTGGATTATGAAACAAAGTGGTAATAAATTCAAAATTTCTGTTTTCTAATATTTTTGAATATAGTTATAATTTGCGAAAGCCCTTCGATCTTGGTCTATGCAAATTATACAATTTTAATTATTCTATTTTCTTTTTCAATACTTTTCAATTTAAATGTAAAAAACCCAATTGTTCACTAGAAATCATTAAATTAAAATTATTGTATTTCACAATCATTATTGTTTTCAGTTTTTGTAAAGGGCAAGAAACAATAGGTATCTTCGGATTTGTGTTCGGAGCATTTCGCATACTCACTTGTTGACATTGCTCCCTGGCCCAGCCTGGCCAACAATGTCCTTGATGGAGCTTGGCTTGTATTTGTCCACCCAGGCCATGTTTTCGGTGACATCCGGCTTGGTGGCAGACACGTTGTTGTTGGGCTCCTCTTTAGTCTCCATTCGCTCCTTTTTGACCTTGGGACTAATACTCGACTCCTTCTCTTTGCGCTCTTGCTTCACCTTTAAGCTATTGCTCTTCTCCTCATGCTTGGATGTGTGGTTGCCGTTGCTCTTTTCGTGCTTGGAGCTGCTGGTATCTTCCTCATGGCTGCGCTCCTTTTTAATCTTTGAGCTGATACTAGCTTCCTCCTCTTTCTTTACTTTTGAGTTGCTGCTCCTTTCTTCCTCCTTCTTTACCTTTGATCTGCTACTAGCTTCCTCCTCCTTCTTCACCTTGGGACTCTTGCTCTGCTCCACCTTTACAGTCTTCTTCTCGCCCGATCTCTCGCGTATCAAATCAAACAGCCCATCCTCGCTGAGTATGGTCACATTGTGCTCATCGGCCTGCGCCAGTTTCTTGGGTCCCGCCTCCTCACCCACCACCAGATAGTTAAGCTTCTTGCCCACCACGGTCATGACACGGCCACCGAACTCCTTAATGACTGACCCGGCTTCATCGCGCTCCATGGATTCCAGTATGCCAGTGACCAGAAAGGTTAATCCCTTCAAGCAATCGGGTGCACCCTTGGGTATCTCTTTGCTGCCAGGATTCAGGCAGCTGCTACGATTCTTGAACTTCTGATATAGCACAGCGGACATACGCTTCCGCTCGTGCCGCTCTTCATCCGACAGGACGCTGCTCTCCAGATCTGCAGGCTTCTCCTTCTTGACACGGGGAGTAGATGCCTTTGGCGTCTTTTGAACTGCGGCTTTAGGCTCTTTAGGACTGCTAACCTTGGCCCGCTTGCGCTTGGGCTCTGGTTCGGGCTCAGAGATGACCACAGCGGGCGGATCATCGAAGTCCACTTCCATTAGACTGCGATCGATTGCCTCATCCTCCATTTCAATGATACTGCGCTCCTTGGGCTTCACCGCCTCAACCCGCTTCGTCTCCCCACCAAACAGCTGTGTGGGATCCACTTTTAAAAGCTGTTTTGGGGCATCCTTTAGCTTGGAGAGCGAAGGCTTCGTCGCGGCGTGTTTGGTGTCCACCGTGTCCAGAGCCCGGCGCGACTTCTTCAGCTCCTTGCCATGCTTATTCACCTGCGGACTGGCGGGCACTATTTCCTCCTCATCGCTGGAGATTACAAGCGCTTTTCTTTTCTTTGGTGCATCCTCGTCGCTTGTCTGCTTGCTGGGCAGCCGCTTGAAGAACGAGTCTATGCCCTGTAGAGAAAAGCAAGAGCTACTAAACTTTTAAATGGTAAATATATAATATAAACTTACGCGCTGCATGTTTAACTTAACTCCGCATTAATTGGGCAGAAAAAAGGCGCACTGTTGAATATAATCGATTGCTATCGATGTATCTTGGCATTGCTATCGTTTGAGTGTGACCGCTTGAAGTTGTTGCTTGTCGCAACAGCTGTTGTAATTCGTAGTAGTTGGCAACGCCATTAATAGCGCCATGTTAGTTCAATTCAAATTCAATTTATTTAAACGAACCGTAAAAGCTGCATAGCAAGTAACAAGAATTAACTCACTACATTGCATTTAAATAAGTATGTAAGCGAAATGTGTGTTAGAGAATTTGGAAATTATAATAGGCAAAGTGTAACTGTTTTGCAGTCGTCGTCGGCAACGTCCATCATAGCGCTCAGCTTGTGTTAGTGCGCACTTTAAATTTAAATTCAATTTGAAACGTTCAATTTGGGTTTGCCAAAAATCAATTTGAGCTAACAAATTGTTTCTCATTGCTGCTGACCAAGGAGCTTATGCTATCGTTGATTTAACATGTTATTTGACATATGTATATTCGTATGCTCCATCAATCTAGCGCTAATGCCATCTAATCAAGTCAAATCACATCATCAACGCCTCAACCCTCCCTCCTTCCTCACTTATTTATTACACTTGCCACAAGCCGTTTTGTTGCATTTACAAGGCATTAGAAATTTGCCACCCCAAAACTGCACCCCCGCCCCCGTTGTGTCAGACAGCTCGCGCTAGCTGATTACACGCGCAATTAAGGGTTGTGGGCAGGCGCCATCCCCTCAACCCCGCAGCCCCGCAACCCCTCAGCCACCGCACGTGGACCGCTTTTGAGCGGCTTGCGGCCTGTTGCACGTGCTAACTTTAACATTAACAACAACGCCGTCAAATGTTACCCTTGGGGGCAGCTAAGAGCGATGATCGTTACTTAACCTTGATTTTGATTAAATTCAATATAAACAAGGGGGTCCCCCTTCAACTTCAAGTTAACGTTTACTCACCCTACCAATACATACATATTTATATTTAAGCTCTAGCCCTTAACAGATTAACTAGTTAACAAATATTTCCATTTTAGTTGATTACAAATAAAATAGCTAAAATATAGCTTAGAAATATTTAGGATTATCAATTTTACAGCCCCCTAAAACTGTGCCCTTTTTACGCAAACCCAAAATTAAATTTTTATTTATCATATCTTCGATTACAGTGAATATTTTCAAGTTGTTTTCGATCTGAAAGCCTAAAATTATTTAAAGCTTATGACCGTTACATTTTGGATTTTAAGACCAAGTTTGAAAACCAAATTTAAATAAGTAAATACACATCGTTAATCAGAAATTTAATAAAATAACCTATCGAAATAAAATATTGGCAAAACACTAAAAATAAATGTGTATCAACTTTAATTATATGCATATAATTTGTAAAAAATATTTTAAGCTGAAATTTTCACATCTGAAGAAGCGTTATGTCCTTTTTATACCCTTGCAGAGGGTCAGAAGTTTGCAATGCATGGAAGGAAACAATCCGACCTCACAAACTATATTTATATTCTTGATCAGGACGACAAGGCGAGTCCTTATAGCTTTGTCCTTCTGTCCGTCTGTCCGCCTGCTTCTACGCAAACTAGTCTCTCAGATCTTGATGAAACTAGGAGCAGATACTTAATTTTGCTGCTCGCATATAATATATCGGAACCAGCCGGATCGAAGCAGTATAGCATATAGCTGCCATAGGAACTATCGGTCGAAAATGTATGTTTTTATGGTAACTCGTCTAAACTTAGCATTATCTAAGCACATTCACAAAATTTCATTAAGATCAGACCAATATATCTTATAGGGAACATGGGAACCATCTGTTGAAAAATGAGTCGTTGTATGAACAACTTTTTTGTTTCTCAAACTATCTTAACCAAACTTAGTAATTGCAAGTTTTATTATGCTTTTTAAAGATTGATTGAATTTGATTCAAATCGGACGACTATATCTTATAGCTGTTATAGGTGTGAAATATTTTATTTAAATATGAAAATGCAATTTTAAAGGTATTTTTTGTATAAGCAAAAGGTTGTTTCATTATAATAAGCAACTGCAAGGGTATATATACTATACTTCGAAGCCTTTCTCTCTTGTTATTCTTATTTACTACTGTTGTTGTTGTTGTTGGCTGCAAAATGGGCGCAACAAGTGTAAAAATGAACACAACAACAATTGCTCATTCATTCATAAACCGCAAAAGGGGGAGGGAGCGCGTTGAAGCATAAAAACGCCAACGATTTTTGTGGCAAAAAAGAAGAGAAACAAACAAAAACGAAAAGAGGAAGAATAATCAAAAAGGGTTTCCCAATGGGCGAGCCAGCCACATGACAAAGTTCCCACAACTGCACACAGCAACAACAAACAACAGCAACAACAAACAGCAGCAAAAACAACAGCACACATGAATATAAATTGACTTGCGCGTCAAATCAACCAAATCGCATTTAAAAGCCTTTAAATTATGCAGCAAAGTCCAAAGGCAAATATGTATAATGGCAGGACGGGGCGGGGCGGTGCGGGGCGGGTGGGTTGGTGTCGGATTTGGTTTCCCTGCTAAACGCATTTATTACATTTTGCATTAGATTACGTGACGTTGATTGTTGAACAAAGTGCTGCCAGATTTTTTCGGTGCATGACTGTAAATAAATTCCCATTGGGCACAAGTGCCAGTGTCTATGTGTGTGTGTGTTTTGTTGTTGTTGTTTGTGCGCTTGTCACTAATTTGAAAATGGCGTGTGATTGCAAACACTTGTTTCACAGCTCACCCACCCGCCCCGCTTGCCCCCTGCTGCTGTTTACTGTTTGCCTTTAGCGTTTATCGATCATCAGCAATGCCTATACTAAGTATGCTACCCTCCCCTCCCCACCCCTCACCACCCCACCCCACACAATGCTAATCGGCTACACCCCCTTCTCTACACTGCGCTCCCTCATTATTTTTTGCCATTTTATTGTAATGTAATTCCCACTCTCTCACTCTCTCGCTCTCACACTCTCTTCGCTCTTTGGCCCTTTCTCTTTAATCGTGATTAATTGTTTTGACGCATTATTTTGATTTGATATTTATCAAAATGTCGCAAACTTGCGCTTAGCCTTTTATTATGTTTATTTAACTGATTAATCTTGGGTGACGTTACGACTATAAGCCTCGCTATATTTAGTGTAAGGGTGTGAGTACGAGTGTGTGTGTGTGTGTGTGAGTGTAGTTTGCTTTTTGCTGATGAAATTCAACGAAATTAGATTTGCATTCGGATCTTATGCTAATTTCGATGTCAGCTAAACTAGTGAAAAATTAGACTTTCCTGTTGGCAGAGTTACAATTAATTATTGGACAAACATGTGAATATTACTCATGGTAGGGTTTTAGTATATTATTTAAGTTTATGAAATATTGCAGATTACTCAGTTGAGGACTTGGGAAGTAAGTCAGAATTAAGTATTGTGTGAAACTAAAGAATTTTAAATAAATATTATAAACTGTACGCAAAAGCTTTAAAAAATTGTAAGCTTATTCTGAATAACAAAAATAATAATAGTAATAATAATAATTATATATCCCATATTCAAAAACGAAAAAAAGGATTTTTATTATTTTGAATCAGTCATTTAATACTCAAACCAGGACTATTACTAACCAGGTTATCCAAGCTTATACACATATATTTTCCCCGCTGAGTTTATTTCAACTTCAAAATTATTTTCATATCACGAATAGCTGATGCTGCAACTTAAAGCAACGTTTTCCAAGGAGTATCCAAATATAACGTATGTAACATTAATAAAAATATTATTTGAATGAATTTCAATGAATGAAATTCGCTATTTTTCCCATTTTCCATTTTGTGCCCTTAATCATTGACTGATTAATCCAATGAATATTGGAATATTATAGTGATGATTAATTATCAAAAATAGTAATACTTTTGGGAACTAAAAACTAACACAAATAATAAATTATTTCAGTTAAAAGAAATTTGACTCATACCATTTTTAGAAGTCATTCTTAAACTATATATATAATAATAATAATAACTATTATATAATAGTGATATTAGTATTATAATACTACATGCCAAATGTCATATGCTGTAAACTGTATTAACTGTTTGCCACACATTACAATTGGAATATTTTGACAAAGTTGTGCCACAGTTTCTTGGGCATCCTTTAAAGTTTCAAACACACAGGCTCCGCCTTCAAGTTGCATTTCTAGTGAATTGTGCGAATTGTGCTTGTCCGCTTTAAGGATGCTGGATTCCAACTACACACAAGTTGGTCGTCGTTTTCATTGATTTCAATTTGCTTTCGTTGCGACGCCATATTTCAATTTCTGACCGTCGCAAAATTTACAAGCCATAGCATGTGTCTCCAATAATGCCACCAACCCCTGCCCACCACCCCTCTGCAGCACCTCCGCAAACTTGGCTTGAAGCGTGTGTGTTTGCCAGCAGACAGCAGAGCAACCGAGTGAGGGGCTTAGAAGCTGGAGGAGCGGGGGCAGCGGGGTGAGCGGATTGCAGACGGACAGGACAGCTTAATTGATGAACAAAGGCGTTTGGGCCAAAGTTTTGCTTAGGCGACCATGAGCAGGGCGATGCAAGGGGTATGGTGATGGTGAGGGAGGGAGGGGGGGGTGCATTGTTGCAGGGCTGGGGCCAGGCACTGTCTGTTTGTGCGCTCTGGTGCCCCGTGGTACACAGAGAAAAAAAACTGCATTAATATTAAGCTCGAATCAAGTATTCGATTCTAGGAATGATAAGGGAACGATTTACTCATATATAGTATCGAATTACTAGACTTGATGAAAAATTTGCTTGCATTGGCCTACTAGCTGCAGTGTTTAAATTCGGCCGGATCGGACTACCATATCATATAGCTGACTTCGGAATTATAGGTCAAAATGTAAACTCTTGTATTAAATAACATACATTAATATTTCCAAGATATCTCGATCGCCCTCACCAGTTACGAGGGTATACAATCTTCGGATTGTTTTTAATAATTTTTTTTGCTAAATTTTCTTGAGTTTTTGTTAATTTCTTTATATTTTAATAATTTTTTCCTATCCTGGCAGACAGCTTTTTGTAGCTCGTTTATCTCCAAGTTCGAAATACTTTGAATCACTATGGTGATTTTAAATGCGAGCTTTCAGTATGAAATACTTGACTTATTCTTTCAGTGTAGACATCGTTTCGGAGGACTTGCAGAAGTCGTACAAAATATTTAACACCCGCTGCGCGTATTTATGGGAGAATGAACCTGTGTCTTCGTCTTCGTCTTGGTCGTCGTCGTCGTCGTTGGAGTCTCCACCATTTTGTCTAAGACGGCGGAAAGACGGGCGGGGAGTCGTCCTCAAACCGAACCGTGTGGTGGTGTCTCCTTGCCAGATTTGCAATTCCAATTGGCGCGACGTAGTCGTCGTCTGTTGTTCGCTCTCCACTGATGATTAGTCCTCAACGCTGTTCTTTCCATCTCTGTCTAGTCTTGGTTTAGGTAGGGGGGGGGGGGGAGACACTTTCTCAATGGCCGCCAGTGTTGGCGTTACCTGTCCACTGTTTGTCCTGCCCACCGTTTAACCTTATTTTTATTGCATACACATCGCAATTATTTGTTTTATTAACTGTTGAACATGGCTTTTTGGTTTATGTCATGTTCTCTTCTTCTTATTCTTCATTTCGTACTGAGCAATTGTAAATTGCATATATTATGAATTGTGCTTGGGGCTCCGCCTATGGGAAACTTGTGACTTCTGTGTGGCATCCTGGCATTGTGGCACTGTGGCACAGCTGAATGTGTGAATGCGAATCGATATGTTGTCGACAACTAGTAACTAGTACTAAGATTGCCATTAACCATTTAAGGTATTTGTTCACCTGTTCAAATTGAAATTACAATGACTTTTACCATGGGAAACTAAGTTAGATGCAGTATTTGAAAACTATTGCTTCATAAAGGTGTGAAAGGAATTTAGTGTAGCAACAAAGATATGGTAACAAAACTACAAATTTACAGTTTTAGTCTACTTTATACAATTTTACCAAGATTCCATTTAGTTGGATTACTTGTTAAGATTCTTTATCTGTTTATATGTTATGCTGATCTCACTTGCTTGGTCTAAATTAATACTTACTATCACTTAATAATATCTTAAGATTTTTTAAAATATCATTTATTTTGCAGATTCATTTGATATTTTCTTCTTACATTTATAATGATCTTTAAAAATAAGTTAAAGGCCGATCAGATGAAATTCAAAAAAGGTTTAATAAAACGTTTTTTATCAATTTCCAAGTTTGGATTTATAATTTATTATTTGTTTTATATAAATGTTTTGTTCGATTTTCTTAATTTTTGGTTATGTAGAGCTTTGAAAATAATAATCTGCCGAAAATTTAATTTTCGTCCATTTAAAAAAAAATATTTATACAGTTTTTAATAAATTTTTATAATGATCTTTGAAAAATAAGTTTAAAGCCGATCGGATGAAAGCCCAAAAAGTTGCATACAACGGTTTTTATTCATTTCCCGAGCTTCTGTACAGACTTTGCTACACACTTTCAGACTAAGATTAGACTACTGTGAAAATTTCAGCTCTCTAGCTCTTATGGTTTGGGCCCTGTGCTGATTGACACTCACTATTTGCCAATCACCAATTGCCAATCGTCAATCAGGACAAACTGTTTTATATATGTTTGTATATAGATTAATAATATACTTTTACTTTGTTTAACATTCGTACAATTTGTTGCAAATTAAAGTAAGAATCATTCATTATTCTATGGTTTTGATAAGTTCTTTCCACTGTGGATCTCTTGATCTAAATAGCCTCAACTCTCTCTCTCTCTGTCTGTCTCTTTCACCTACTGATCACCACATCAATGGTTATGACTCTTTCACATTGAAATTTAATAAACAATCGAACTTCCTGACATTTATGGACTATGGCAACAAAGCGTATCTCAGCATCTACGCGCAGCTCTGATTACGTACGGATGCGACTTTGAAGCCACCGTTGGTACATCAAATATTGTAATTGAGACTTGAATAAAATTGACGAAACTTGCGTCGAAGGAATCGATGACCCTGTCCCTGTCCCTGCCCCATCCCCTGCCACCGCCCCCGCCACACGTTAGATATGTATACTTATGTATGTTTTAAATGCCGATAAAAGCGCATGTACGACATGCGACTAAACATGGCACAGAACATGGCATCATTACCACCAGGGAAACGAGCGCCATGTTTGATGATTAAATCTTGAAAATGTTAATGATGCCGACGATGCAGCCGTTAAGGCAACAACAACAACAGCAACAGCGGAGAGCAGCCGAACGAAGAACAGATGGAACCCAAACTCAAAACTCAAAGAGACATAGAGATGGTGATGAAGAGACAGAGACAGAGACAGAGACATGGAAATTAGCTGACGATCGTTAAATGAGCGGCAGTTTTTGGTAACGCCAAGTAAGGATCGACAGCCATCGTATTGGATCGCATCGCATCGGATCGCATCGGATCAGATCAGATCGGTTTTCATTTGACGCGCTCTCTGGCAAAACGGCGGCTTGATTTTGATATTGATTTTGATTTTGATTCGAGTTCGATTTCGATTTCGGTCTGTTGTTAAACCGCGCCCGGGTCCGACTATCAAAATAACCATTAGCAATTAAGGACTTATGACAAGTTGAGGGACAGGCCCCTTTAGACTAGGTACCGTTTCCTGCATATGAACAAAATTATGGGACATTAATTGGTAACCAATAAAAAAAATGCATTAAAAAATGAAAAAAAGAAAAAAATGGAAACAAAATTATGAAAAATATTATTGCATTGTCTGGTTGAGGGCGATTGCTTCTTTCTTCTGTTGTTGTTGTTGTTGTTTTTGATTCCTTTGTGTAACTGGTTTTATGTAACTGCGGATTGCCTTTTGTAGCTGTTCTCGTTGTTTGTGTCAACCGCCTTTCAGTTGACGCTCTATGGCATTTGGCTTGGGATTATCATGCAGACTCCAGACTCCAGACTATTGAATATTATATTGTTTAAAAGGCGAATATGTGTGATAAACTTAAGAATTGATAACTTGCAACTGTCATAGTAAACAGGACCTTTTGGTCGATGGTCCAGCAATCTTAAAGAAACTTGAAATACGATTTTGGTGAATACTGTAAAGGTTAAGTATTTATGGAAAAACATGATAAAGGCTTCAACAGTCTATAGATTATGAATAGGATTTTTAGCAAGTTGAACCTGTTGAATTATACAATTTTCTATTAGAGTTTTAAGAAAGTGTTAGCATACTATTCGTTACAGCATAGTCTAGACTCTAGAGTCTAGAACAACTTGTATTATATTTATTTAAGATATTGTAGCTATTATACAGTCAACTCATACACAAGAGACCTATTGGCTCAAGGGTCCCTACATGTATAAAGAATAATCGCATTTGAAGAATATCATGAGATAATCAAATACATTTTCAACTTTTGAACGATATGGGAACTTTTGGCCCCAAGAGGCCATTAGGAAGAAATTCTTAAATTATTTGTGTTATTTATGGATTTAGAAAGTGTTTTCACGCAATTGCAAATTTCGCCCAGAATTTTCAACTTGCATTTGTAAAGTTGCTAACTTTTGCAATTTTATTATTTTTGCTCTGACTGTCAATAAACGACATTACATAAACAAATAAATAAACAGCGTCTTTGGCCTTAGGATTAAAAATATATTATTATTATTTATTATGCGAACTTTCGTTGCTAGAGAGACTATGCTTAGGATTATAACTAAGAGCTCTTTAGGAAAGTACATTGCATTCCTATATTAAGATTTAAGTAAAGGTGTATCTTTGAGAAGAATTCACTTACTTTCTAAAGATTCATTATCTCCATTTGAACTTTAGCTGTGTCAATCGAAATGCAGCGAGATGATTCTGATAATTTGATCATCATCGTGCCGCTTGTCTAATGCATATTATGGCTTAGACTACACACTCCCCCTCTCTTTCTCTCTCTCTCTCTCTCTCTCTCTCTCTCTCTCTCTCTCTCTCCCGAGATATATCTCTTTCTCTCTACTGCAAGATCTTGGCCAGAATCACTGGTCGTACAGTACAAACCGAAACCAAAACCGAAACAACTTCAACTTCAGCTTCGTCGTTGAAGTTGAAGTTGAAACTTTGACTGGATTGCATTCTCATTCTGCGAGTTCTTCGATCGTTTTTCGTTTCGGATTCGTATGGGGATGGGGATGGGTATGGGTATGGGGATCGGAGCCAAGCACACGTCGCTGTGTTGTCAAGTTTCTTAAGATTAATTGAACAATCAATTTAAAATTTTATAGGTTTTAAACTTTTCATTTCTCTTATACGATTTTCTGTGTCTCTCTCAGTTTGCTTGCTGTTGTTGCTTTTGTTGTTGTTGTTATTGTTGTCATATAAATTCGTTTTCTTTGTATCTGTGGAATGGTCTGGCTAATTTAAAATTATGAAATACTAGCGTTAATGAAAGATAAACTTGTGTGTATTTTGGCGCGTTGGATTTTTGTGGCTTTGCCTCTTTAATCTGTTGATATTTTTTTTTACTGGGGAACAAGCAGCAGTTCCCTGAAGCGCCTGAAATTAAGTAGGATAAGTCATAAGACAAGGACACATATTGAAAAGTATTCTTATACTTCAAACTGCATTTTATTTAAATTATTATTCAATTTAAAGTTTGGCTTTACTTACAGTTTTTATAAGGTCTTTCACTCTTTCGAATCTTATAATTATTATCCACATTAGGATTACAAGTTTCCTGTAAAATATTTTGATGGCTTCTATTAACCAGCCATAAATGTTAATAAGCCTCATGGACACATTAAAATCGTGAATTTGTTATATCGTATGGCCATTAAAATGAAAATTCGCCGACTTGCAAATGTGACGACAAAGTGCAATTTTCTTATTTTATAGGCTACATCAAATAATTTCCTATAGCTGCTTAAGCTTCGCTATCCTATAGATGAACTGTGCTTCAGTCATAAACATTTTTATGTACATGTGTACATATATATATATATATATATATATATATATATATAGTTTTCCAGTCACTGGCGCCACTTTTAGCTTGGGGAATTATTTTAATGAAATTATAAATTAAATGGTTAGTCGCATCGACTTTTATTATAGACTCGAATGTTATGCACTTTTCTGAGACCCATTCAAAGTCTAGAAGGATGGCAACACCTACGGCTTTAACAGCATTTTCCCCATATGCTCTCCGACAGTTCTTAACATTTTCTTTTCCATCTAATTTATGCGCATTTTTAAGTTGATTTTCTTGTCGACTGTGGCGCATGCGCTACAAATTTGTATCAGCATTTTTTCAATACAATAGATTTGTAGGTTTCAAAATGCAAACGAATTTCATAGGCTGTTCATAAAACTATGAAACTGACACAACCAAACATTTTTATAGCTACACACATCAAATCTTTAGAATTCTGATTCCCGAAACGTCTCGTAAAGTCTGAAAGGCGTGACTAATATTAAAGGGTAGAAGATTTCTTAAAACTAAATGGCTGAAATAAGAAAATGTGCAACTAGAAATTTTTATTTTTTTTCCCTATTTGTGTTCTCTAAAACTCTTTGTTTCATATATTTCTTGCAGGAATTTCGTTTTCTCTTTCGAATTTTTATTATAATGCAATCCAATATACAGAAAACTTAAATTTCCAGCCACATTTAAATGGGTAAACTTTGTACGAAAATTTCGCTTTTGTTTGCCATTTAATTTGCCATGCTAATAATACCGTGTTTAAGTAAATTTCTCCCATTCCCCACAGTTAGCTGGATTCTATGTAAATTTCACTTTGCCAACTTTTACATTTCAATTTTCCACACTGTCACCCCATGATATCATCTAATACCCCAACTAATTAATGAAAGTAAATTAATTTATACGTAAATTGTTTTGTTTAGAAAACTGTCTTTTTACGCTTTGAGTTCTTTTTTTTTGGGTTGGGGCTTGGGTTTGGGTTTGGGTCACCTTTATCTACGGCTTTGTTTGTCTACGCGCCATGAATGCCTAATGAGAGGTGAGACGAAACAAGTGCTTGTATCTTCCCTCCTTTCCCGGTTCTGGAATTGGCTTTCTCGGCTTGGCAATCTGCGAGTGTCAAGTGGTGTTGGCTACAACTTAATTCGCCGTGTAATTGTTGATTTGGTTGTTCAACTTTTACTAGAACGTGGGAGCTTTACGTGTTGCCATCCAAAGAGATAACTGTCTTTCGGATGGGCTTTATCGGCTTTGAACATTGGGTAGTTGATACAAGAATGCGGGAGTTTCGAGTGCTAATTAAATAAGAATGTATGTACTACGAGTAACATAAGTTTAAACATGCTTATATGTATGCACCTATATATACATATATATTTAATTTTCATTTAGTGTTGGTTCGTCAATGATATATTTTAAAACTTTTTTTTCATTTGGTTACGAGTGTTGGCAGTTCATGAAAACTTTGCTATTAAGCTGTCAGCTATTTATAAAGTTAGTTCTTTTTTAAATGTATACTTAAATCTCGCTAATCTTATCTTAATTACTTGGAAATCATATTACTAACATATTATTATTTGCTTTAAATAGTATTCAGACTGTTAGCGAAAACTATGAGAATATTAAGAAAATAGTTGATAAAATGTTGAAGTCAAGCGAACCAGCTTTAAAATGCGACGTTTTAATTTTTAACTTTTTGAATACCTAACTACTGATCCCCAATTGTGTATATTCACACATTTGAATGTTATCTTTATTATAAACTGAGACAGAATGTGTTTCAGATTCGATTTGCCATAGTTACATAAGACCGGCAAAGTGTTCACTTTAAGCTCCATTCTGTATTTCTGATGAATTATTTTACACAAAAACCAGTTGGCAGCTTCTAGCACATTCACAAGCCTGGCAAATTGTCCACTTCAGGCTGAAATGATGTTCAATTATGTAATGCCACTAACAACAATGTGCAAAGGTCGTTAAGTGCTGATTGCAGATGTCAAGAGTCGGTTTCTGGCCCCATTATAATGTTGGGCAGAACAAGCGCATAAAGCAATTATTTGCATACGGGAAGGGGGAGAGAGAGGCAGGCGCTAAACAAAGAGCGCAAATTGCAAGCGACGAAAAGATGGGCAAACAGGACAAACAGGATAATAATGAACGCATTCACCTGACCCACCCCACCCCACGCCAACCCACACACACACACACACACACACACACACAGAGGCAACCAGCAAGTATTTGAGTGCATTCATTTATTCAATTGTGGCCACTTGTTAGGACAAAGCCTGGCCAAGAGCGAGACAGATCGCTCACACAATGCCAAGCAAATTTGGCCAGCCATATTAACTCATTTGTTTGGCGCTGATTGTCGTCATCATCATCATCGTCGTCATCGTCGCTGATTTGTATCTCACAGATACATAGCTGGGGCAACTGGGCTTCGTCCTTCGTCCTGGACTGGCGCTGTCAGGCGCATTGAAATTGAAATTGGAATTGTGTGGCCGGAGAGCGGCTGCCATAGAAACTATGGAACGCAACTTGGCGGAGGCGCGTGTTTTGTGTAACTGACATTTGCTTTTGTGCGTCCGCATCCATAAGATACAAAGATACAAAAGTTGTTTGTGCTCGCTGTTATGATTCCATTCCTCTAAGACGCTGCCAGAGTTGGTGTCATTGTTGCTGTTGTTGTTGCTGATGATTGCGTATAATTGGGTCACATGCTTGTCAGGAAAACGCGTCCAAGATGAGCCCCTCCCCCCACCTCCCCTTGCCCCTCCTTACCACGACTGCATTCAATTTATGTAGTTGTATTTGCGTGTGTGCTTGTACATAAAGGCGAACGTAAAAGATTTTTCATTAAAACTGTCAGCTTTTCTTTTTGCCCCAATGTCCTCCACAGCCCAATCTCTTTTTCTCTCTTCCTCTCTCTCTCTTTAAATTGCTTTCTTGGGTTCTTGCTGCTCGCCAACAGCAGCAAAAACTTTTGTCATTTATTTTACTTTGCTCGTTATTTCTACTCTTACAACGCATCAAATATATCAGCAATGTCTTTTAGTTTGGCATAGTCTTGTGAATAATTATATATGTATTATATTGAATTTTTAAACTAAAATTTTGGAATATTTAAAAATATATAAAATATAATAATTACCAAAATATCTAAGAAGCAAATATTATTAATAATAAAGTCATTAAAAACCCTGAAATATAATAAATATATTGCAGATTATTTGAAAATAATTTTATAATTTAATCAAGTATTACAAAAATATATAAATTATGATATTATATTTTGCAGCTTTTTTTGAATTTTTTTTATGATTTAAATTCATTTAGAGAGTGAACCTAGCTCTGTATCTACCTCATTTTAATGGGATGCATTTTGGTAAACACTTTAAAATACAGTCCTTTTATTTAATTTCTTTTGAACCAGTTGATTTTTAAATTAAGACCAATTTCTTAATCACATTTAAAATCTCTGGTTGTACGAGAAATTCCTTTATTTATTTAATGTCGACAAGAAAAAGTCAGACAAAGAACACTTAAAATCTTATGAAATTAAATCAAAGATCAATGTATAAACAATATTTATGTTAAAAAATTTAAATTTCAAATTGTAAATTATTAATAGATAAAATCTGGGGGTGTTTGAAATGCAAATTGGTTCAACATTTGTGGCAAGGATTGGAAAAAACCAAGAAAAACCCAATCAGACCAATGATGATTACTTTCTTTCACTCGGTTTCTCTATCTCTTCATCTATTTCCCCTCTCTATTATCCCCTCTCTCCCCCTCTCTGAGTAGTGCATTTTGAGCTTCGTTTAGCGCGATTTTATCTTTTTGCTGCTTATTTTGCTCTTTTGCTATTTCGTGCTTCTGATTGCGTACACATTTTTTTGCCGATTTTTATTGTGCGCCTCGTCGTTTATTTTGCAGTGCATAATTTATGCCTGGGATCTTCTTCTGCTTCTTCCCCATACTTCCGCTCAACTCAGTTCTCTGCTTAAAAGCACCCCAACAGCCACCCAATAGCTCTTTTGTCATCTGGGCCATCGCAGTTTTTTGCGCTTCCTGTGCTTGAATTCACTCTCCACCATGGGTCCCCAGATTGTGATTCTGTGGCCCTGGCTTCTGGTCCGGGCTGTGTTTGCGGGTCGAGTGCCCAGTGGCCGGCGGAAATGTATTTACACCAAACGTTCGTAAAATGGCGGCCATAAAATAAAGTTTTAACGGATGTTTACGCAATGCGCATGAATTGTTCAATATTGACAAGACAAGAAAGCGACGATTGGTCTTGCGGACAGGAAGGGGACCAGCGGTACGGTGGGGGACTTAAGCTCAGCTATTGAAATTTTAATGGGCTGGCTGTGAAGAACACCTCTTAAACAGGCCGCTGGAAATAATGGTGGAAACTTAAAGACTGTACAACTTTTAAAGGACATGGAGACCATTAATTTTTGTTACCTAGCTTAGAACAAAGAAGGTATGAAAGTTTAGAAGGAAAGTCAGCGAACTTCTTTAGCTGAAAGGAAATTCATTAGGATGCGATTACCTATCGAAAACTGAATTTGTTATGGTTGGTCAATTCTATAAAAAACAAGTAAGAGTACCCTAGTCGAGAGTACCCGATTAGGATATTCCCTGATCCAAGGTTTTACATTCATTCATAATTATTTATATGTATTCATACATTATATGTATTCATATTCATGACAAAAAAATTGGCTTGTAAAATTGACCTTCCCAGACTTCAAACTGACACAACTTTGTCAAATGTGAACCGATTGTCAATCCCGAGGCCATTTTGATCATTATTTGGCATCTTCTTCAATTCTCTATCTTAAGTTTACTAATTTTCAAAAAACTTAAATTTTGGATTTTTTTGACGAAAAAATCATAAGGGGGGACCCTTACCAATTTTGATTTTTCAAAAAATAGAATCTTGAAATTTTACGTTTAATCGATTGTGGGTGTCTCAATTAGTATAAAAAACTATTCGAAAAGTGATTTTGTGGTGGTTCATTTTTCTGTCAAAAATCACGTCAAAAGTGACAAAAAAATTGACTTGTAAAGTGCCCAAACCACGAAAAGTTCCTTATAAATGACCTTCCCAGACTTCAAACTGACACAACTTTGTCAAATCTGAACCGATTCTCAATCCCAAGGCCATTTTGATCATTATTTGGCATCTTCTTTAATTCTCCATCTCAAGTTTACTAATTTTCTACAAACTGAAATTTTGGATTTTTTTGGCGAAAAAAGCATAAGGGCGGACCCTTACAAATTTTTATTTTTCAAAAAATAGAATCTTGCAATTTACCGATTCTCAATCCCAAGGCTATTTGATCATTATTTGGCATCAAGTTTAACTCTACATCTCAAGTTTATTATTTAAAAAAAAAAAAAATTCGGATTTTTATGGTATATAAATGTGAGACTATGTAAAATCCGAAGGTCATACCTCTTTAAATACATATTTTCGATTTCTGGGAGATTTGGGGAGGTATCCAAAAAGTGAAATATTTTTTACTCCTGTATGCTATAGCAGAATATACATACCAAATTTGGTGCCTCTACCTCTTATACCCTTTAAGCAATACCTAAAAAATACTGGTCTGGAATCTTATTTTCTGATATGCATAATAACAATTCTGATTTTATTTCAATGTTGCACTAAAGAAATTCAAAAGGCAATCTAAGTATCTGTTTATTATGCTCTAACAAATTAAAACTTAAGAGATGGAATAGATCAAAGATCAACATTGATGCAATCTCCCTTCATGCCATAAGGTTACTCATCCTGACTACAATATATGGCATCCTGAACAGAAACCGCAAATCGTTGCAACTTTCAACTGCATTTGTATGTGTGTGTGTGTGTGGTGTAATTTGAGTAGCATGGCAGTACCAGCAGAATGTAAGGAACTTGGTACTGCTCTTTGAAGAGCTCGGGCTAGACGGGGATATGTGCTAATGACAACATGATTATGGGCTGCCAGACAAAGCGACAGGCGATGTGGGACGAAGCAAGCAGCAAGCAGCACGAAGGACGAAGGACAACGCCCACACAGTTATGACAGTGACACTGACAGAACAAACTTCAGCAGCAAATAAGGACCAGCCAGCATGAGGGTTGGGCCATGCAAAATCTGTCCAAGCTAATCATTGCGAAAGGAGATGTCGTTGCCAATTTCAGCAATGCGACCCTTAAGCGATGGAAAAGTTTACGCATAATAAATTTTTCATTCGTTGTCATTAAATCATTGCGACTGGAACCCAAAAGGAAGTCAATAAGCGGAACGGACTACAAGATACCCTAGGAAAATGCTTGGAGCTATTTCAAAATAGTCACTTTTAGCTTTTGTATTTATTTTAAGGTTTTTTGAATGTGTACAAGATTAGTTGGTCTATAATGCTAAAATATAATATAATATACGTATATTGAACCGTTCTTCTTGATTGGCGATTGGCTATTGGCTATTGGTGATCAACGCAGCGCCCAAACCATAAGAGCAAGAGAGTTGAAATTTTCACAGTAGTTTTTTAGACTTTGGAAAATTCTTTACCAAAGGTCGGGAAATGTGGAAAACCCCCGGGTTCAAACTTATTTTCAAAGATCATTTTATAAATTCATTATACAAAGGTATACAGTTCTAAACCAATTTTTTTTTCTTCCGATCATTAAAATTTATTTTTAATGTTTTACATAACCAAATATTAACAACATGATTTAACAATTTTGGAAAATCCACCCCGAAAGTTGTAAAAATGGCGGGAAAACTGTATGAGAATCCACATACCAAATTTGGAAACTTTATGTGTCATAGTTTCTGAGATCAATCCATATACCCTTTCTAGACAAATTCGTATTACAGAGTATGGATAGAAAAAAATATAATGACAAGCAACATGCTGCAAATGTCAGTGCAGACAGGAAAACGGAAACGTATTGGCGCAGTGAGGAAACTTGGCGCAATGGCCGAAGTCCAAAAAAGAAGGGATAGAGGAATGCAGAAGGAGCGAGAGAGGTGGCAACAAGAGGAGAACTTTTCTGCTGGCCTGCCCCATTATTTCAGCACATGCAGCAGCAGCAAGCCGGAAACGGATGTGGGTGCGAACAACTTTAAGATGTCTGGCAAAAAAACTGAAAAAGAAATGGGGTTTACGAATATGAGAAATGTCACAGGGAATGCGACAAAAGTTGCTGGCAAACATAAATTATGCAAGCATAAAAAAGAAACCCAAAAAAAAAAAAAATAGGATTTCATTAAAATTCATTTGCCGCAATATGATAAATGCCAGTTAAGGGCATCAAAATCAAAGCAAATCACTTGCAGTAGACAGCCGACATGACCGATTTTTAATAATGAATATAAAATCCCCAAAAGCGAACGCCCAGGACTCAAATGCAGTTAGGAACAGGCATAGGCTAAGGCACCGGCACAGACACGGGCATAGGCACAGGCGCAGGACGAGGACAGAAGGACACGTGGCAAAGACATCGTCAACGGCGGCACACTTCATAAATTTTGGCAGCGAGCATTTACAGTTATGATTGCCAAAGTCAACGACAACACAACCAACAACGACGAGGCGGATGTCCGCCCCGACGTGCCTCAACACCACCCTCCCCCCCCAAAAACAGGAAGCAAAGCCTTGCCAGGCAACCGCAGCAGCCGAAAAGTAAATACGGAAGATTTGCACCGGGGCCAAAAACTCTGAAAGCCTCAAGCAAACAAACAAATCCAAACGCCACCCATCCTAGCTCGGCCGGCCCCCTTTTTCCGGGACTGGTGGCAACATTGTTGCCGGGCGAGGATTGGTGCGCATGCCGCAATCAAATCATCTGCCAAGTTTATGATTTATTTAACTTTTTTAATTGACTTTTTCCGAGCAAGCCAACAAACAACAATAACAATAACGGCAGCGGCAACGGCAACAGGAACAACAACCCCAACAATAGGGCTGCGTGTGAAAGGATAATGCAGGGTCTTCAAACCAGGACTCTGACGCAGACTTCACTTGCAGTCGCTGCTTTGCTACGAAGTGCGTCATATGAGCGGATATCGAGGTGTGTATGTGTGCGCCAATGGGGGATGTATATGCGCGTGTGTGTTTGTGTGTGTGTGTGTGTGAGCTGTGGGTGTAGACGACGCGCGTTTGTTGCAAATCCGGTTTAGTCTATTTATTTGAATGCCTATTTTTATGCTTATCCGGTTGCTTTAACATTAACGTTACTCACTTTCTTTTCGCTTTTTTTTTATTTTTCATTTATCGCTTAAAAATGCTTTTGATTTATGTTATGGTAATTGCAGTGCTTTAAGCAGAAACCGAAAACGGAGTGGGGTCGTCAGCTAAGTAACTCTCTGCGCAGTTGCTTAGAAAACTTGGGAGAACATCAGGAAAAAGCAAACTTGAACGTAGGTATATATGAGTAAAATGCGGTTAGTGGGGGTAGCTGGGTAGGCTGGCTTATGAAATACTTAATATTTGGATAAATAAATGGGAAATTCATGAAAAGAGAAAGTGATTTAGGTTCAAATTCAAATGGAATCTAGTGACTAGTGAGGTTACACTAGAATATTGTTAGCATTGGTAACAAGCAACTGAAATTTTAATTGTAATTATATCATTAAGAATCCCTTACGACTTCAAGTGATTTTCTTCATATATCTTAAGCCCTGAAATCATTGGTTTTTTTTTTTTTAATTCCATTAATCAAAACTTATACACTTAACATATAGAAAAACAACTTTTAATTTCATATCTTCAGTTAAGATTAGAATAGAATCAAGTCATGAACTGAATCCTGAGGAATGCCAAATAATATATAAATCATTATACAAAACTTATTACATTTATCATACATATAAATCCGTTGTACAACACTTCTTGGCTATGAGTAATCCTCTAAAGCAAAACGAAATATTTGACCTAAAGTGCAAAACTACAAAAGGATGTGCATCTTTTATTTGTCATCCTGCTCAGCATGATGCAATGCCTGATCGTTGACCGTGAAGCTGGTTACTAATTTGACAGCCAAGTAGCGCCAGCAGCCAGTGGAGCCAATGGAGAGTATCCCCCAATAAACAAACTTCAAGTCTCATCACACAGAGACAAAAAGGAGAAAGAGATCAAAACGAAAACTCACTTGTCAGTGTCTGGCCAGCCAAAGGGAACTTTCAGTTTCTGGCGAAGATTTCAGGCTCTGCAGTTCCCAGCCTACAAATATAATTTATGAGGCCACAACATTTGATATATACATTTTAAGGTTTGTTGAGACACAAAAATGATTTTGATGGACATTTAACAAAACGACACCAGATTCAATCCATGCTGCACGAGACCCAGTCTCCCAGTCTCCCGGTCTGCCGGCTAAGACAACTGGAACCCAAGATCTGTTCCTCCAAGCAGCAGCAGCAGAAACAACAACAACAACCACACAAAAAAAGTCGACATATTTCATATTTTATTTATTATTTAGAAAGGGTTCGCTGCATAAATCAAAAATGAAATGAGTACGACATAACAACACCAAAGTCAGCTCCAGCTCCAATCCCAGTCAAAATTCCAGTCGCAATCGCAGTCGTCGATGTTGTCCAATGACCAGCAACCAGCATATAATGAAAATAAACCAGCGCAAAACTCTCAAAAAAAAGGAAAAAAAAAATATATATATATATGCATATAAGTTCCCACATGTTCACAATTTTTATACACATTACCTTGTGTATAACAAAAAAAAAAAATAAATAAAAAACCAAACCCACAGATTTGCAACTAAGGCAGAAAATATCATTCATTGAACATAATGCAAAGAACTGATGCCACTTTGATGCGCGAATTTTTGCACTGACAAAACTTTTGACAGCTTGACGATCCTTGATAAATGGCAAGAACCATAAATATGGCAAAAGGCAAGAAGATTTTTGTGTATGCTAATTGTATACGAATGAACGTTGTTATTTTGCCTGATTTGCTGTTAGATCAGCTATCTAAGATTTAAACTATTTATGTATTGTTTATATATATATTTATAATGTTAGTTCTCAGAATGGGTAAATTTAGCTACATAACTGAAAGTAAGTTTGAACTGATAATATAGTGAAACCAGCTTTAGATTTTAATTTATCTTTTTGAATATTAGTCTACTGCTACCCAGTTTCTCACAGTACATTTGTCTGTGACATGAAAGGGTCACATGCCACATTCAACAGCAGCAGCAGCAGCAGCAACAAAAAGTCAAATGTTGTGTTTGGTATTTTTGCGTCACGCGTTGTTCAACTTGTTGTTGTTGTTGTTGTGTTGGTTGTTCCTGCTGCTGCTGCTGCTGAGGATTGCTTGCGCCTGCGCACACGCCTGAATGCGACGCGACGATATCAGTGAAATGATCGCAATCTCAACACAAAATTTGTGTTTGGCGCAGACATTTTTACTGCGCCTGGTACCAGTAACGCTGGACTTGCTGCTCCTGCTCCTGCTGCTGCCCCAAAAGATGATGAAGATGAAGCAGCAGCAGATCTGCAAGCAATGCGTCCAATCTATCCCTGGACAAAGATCTCTCTCTCTCTCTCTCTCTCTCTTACTCTTCCCGCACGCCCGGTCGCCCGCCCAGCCTGTGTCTGGGAGCCACCAGAAAAGGAGCCACCAAGCAAGGCAGGCAACGACGCGTCGTGTTGTCAAAATGAATGGCGCAGCTTAAGTCATTTCATTTTGGAACTGCAAGCTGCGACCTGGCATTGATTTTTTTTATAGTTCTGCTGGCGCCACGAAATATTAAATTACGCGCTGCTGTTTTTTGTGGTCAGTCCTCGGTCAGTCCTCGGCCAGTCCTCGGCAAAATGAGGCATAAGGCAGCTATCGCTCTCCCTCTCTTTGCATCTTTGTCGCCCTCGCCTCGATCTTCAGTTCTTGGAGACATTCCACATACGCCGTGTGCGACGTCAGCTCTGAAATTAATAACATAAACATTGCTGCTGCTGCTGCTGCTTCTCGTTTTGGCCATAAAACTTTTAAGAATTCATTAAAAAAGGCCAATCGCAAAACTTGAAATTCCAACTCGTAGAATTAATAAGTTAATTCCGCCAACGCCCGTCCAACCTCCACACCCACCCCCACCCCCACTTCCACACCGGTCCCGCTCACTCTCTCCTTCTCAGCATGCATATTGAAATGTTTGTTTTGCATAATTACATTGGCGCACTTGTTTGGCATTTTATGTTGGCCGTTTTATGGCCATGGCTAATTTCATGTGAGCAGATTTTATGATTTTATGTGAGACTGGCTCGGTCCGTGGGTTACGCTCCACTTGAGTTGGCTCAGTGGTCCACAATATGCGTCTCATTAAAAAGGTTAAAGTTGAGGCCGCTTAATGACTATGAGCCACATACTTGAGCATCGGCTTTGCAGCTTCTCTGAACACTAATTGCTTGTGTAATACAATGGCAATTGACAATTGCTATGCCAGTTCCGCAAACAATCTGACAGTTGATAGTCATAGTTTATAATTTATGGAAACGGCAAAAAGTCATGACAAACTATTATCGAAGTATGCACACTACAGAATTTAAAAGGCTAACATATATAAATCTCTTTGGGAAATTTAGTTTTATTTTTAATAGCTCATAGATGCATTAACAATTTAGTTTAATGATCATAATTAATAATCAAAAATATAAAAAGTCAATATATATATTTACAAAGTCACAAGTGATACAAATACCGTTATATCGTAAGCGACACAAATCCACCCAGCGAGATTTTTAAAAAAAAACTCTCCCCTGTAAATTTTGATTTTTGGCGCTAACTTTATTTTCGAGGTTAGCGCTCGATATATTAATGAATTAAGCTGGAAAAAGTTGAGAAAATGCTTGATATATAATAAAAACGCAAAAGAAATAATTTACTAACATAAACCATAAATAACCCATAAACTCTCATCATAAACTATATTTATAGTTTCCGTCACTTAACATTTTCTGTTTTCAGACAACCTATGAAAACATCATTAACAGTTTCATGAGAGTCGCATGGTATACCATACACTCTCTAATAAACTATATTTATAGTTTCCGTCAATTACAGTTTTCTCCTCGAAAGCCGCATTACTACTTTTATGAGAATCGCATAGAAAGGCGACAGCTGTTTGTGTGAATCGCATAGAAAGCTTCGCGGCAAAAGCTTGCACTCAATCATCGCAATTATGGCTGACACTTAAACTTCTATCTAAGGTCTCGAGCGCACAGTGCAGCGAATATATATATATATGTATATATATTAAGCAGAAATCAAATAACGATAAAAAATCACACGAATATTAATTCACAGAAATTCAAAGACCTTCAAGAGGAGCCAGAGTCCCAGCCAGCTAAACGGTTACCCCTTTTGCCATTATGAAATTTATAGTTGCGGTCTGCCTAGTCCCGCGCCTGGGCCCGTGCCCGTGCCCAATTCCTATTCTCTTTCTCTCTCTATCTCCCTCGCTCTCACACACACTGCTCGTACAGCTGGATACAGCTGACCAACGCTTTGGGTCGTGTGAGAATGCCATAGCTGAGCTGTGCCTGCTTTTGGGACACATGTGCCCCCCAAAAAAAAAGCATACACAGCCGCCTGGTTGCCTCTGGCTCTGGCTCTGGCTCTGGCTCCGACTCTGGCCATTGGCGCAACCCCGGGTTCAACTGCGATGCCACAGCGCAAAAGCATTTTAGCCCAAAACGTACCAACTACTGGCCAAACCGCTGGAGTCTAATGCCAGTTATACTACAGCCGGTGCCTTCTTTTTTTTCCATTTATTTTATTTTTTTTTAGTTTGTTATTGCTCGTTTTTTTTATGCGAGCAACTTCCATGGAAGTTTGGCTTAAGCCAAACGTAGCAAATATTTTTATATACGAGTACGAGTGAGTATAGACTCCATCCACACTTATCGCCGAACAAGATCAATATGCACGATATCAATATGCTTCGCTTCGCTTTGCTCTGCCTTTGCTCTGCCTTTGCCTTCTTTTTGTGTTGTTCATTTTGCTCTGAACAAGCAGAAGAGGAACAGCAGAGCAGCTCTTGAGCAAGATACAAGCGGGGGAGAATCATATGATATGGGAAAACATACAATATATATCAAAGAATATACAAAATATGGACAGCTAGATAGTTCCTATATTTTGCGAAATTATATCTTAATTCAAAAAGAGGTATTGGGACCTAAATTATTAAGATTCATTTCGGCAAAAGAACAATTAAAATTCTTAAATTAACATTTTAATAAAAATAAGTACAAAATATGTTATTGATTCTGTCTAAGGTAAGTTGAAGTTATCATTTTAATGAAAGGTTACTCCCAAGACATAAAAGATACTGTATTCCTGGCTAAGTAAAATTTATTCTTTAATAGGACAATGTCTAGAAATGCATATTGTAATTTACAAATTTTGCATTGCAGCCTTATTAATTTAAATGAATTTAATATAAATATTAGACTCTAGCAAAGAGTTCTGCTTTCACATATGTAGTTGTGAATGGTATTTTAGGACACCCGAGTTTCTGTCAGTTATATTTATATTATATTCTTTACTAATTACATTGCTAATTATTAAAATCACAATTAGTAAAGTTATATCTAGAGTCTGAAACTAACAAATGTATCTACTCATAAGTTAGTTTCATTTATTTTATTTACCCATTCAGTTGCATATTTTTGGCAATATATATATATATATATATAATTGTATCGTATCTATAGTTTCCAGCACACAGGCGATGACTAATTGCTTAACAAGTTGCTGCCACAAAAGCGAAACCGAAATGTCTGTCATCTGATGGAGATTTGTCGCGCTTGTCAATATGATTAGCCGGTTTCAATTTGCTGTCTATGGGCCAAAAGCGAATTTCGCGGAATTTGACAAAAAAAAATAAAAGCCAGCTGAAAATATGCAATGACTGCTACACAAACATTTTGAATGCCCCAAACGATAAGGGAGCGACAGCGACGCTGAAGTCGACGTCGACGACGACAGCGATGATGATGATGATGATGATTATAGTAGACGATTGTTATGCATACTCTATCCCAAGGTGCTTTGACTTTCTTGTGATATTTGGTAGGCAGTACTGAAGTTTCTGTAGTTTGCATTAAGTCTCCAGGTAGTTAAGATATGAAACTGATTTATTTATTGACTTAAAGTTTTTAGTGCTTCGACTTAGGATGCTAAATAAGTAATATTTATTTCTTCAAGTGTAAAGACAATAGTATTACATATTTTCTAAATTTTTTTATGAATATGATATGATAGGTATATAAATTTAGGGTATCCCAGTTGCCGCATAGCTTGGTTAACCTTTATTTTTGTTTTGTTTTCTTGTTGGCAATTGTTGTTGCTCTCTTGTGGCATTTGCATATTTTGAATGTTCGCGCGCGGCCTGCACGTTTTACAACGGCAACAACAACTGCGAAATGTTATCGATGATTGCGAGGCAACGTTGCTGGGAGCAGAGCTCAAGTTTGGGGGCACCTCTCAAGCCAATGTATTTTAGCTGTGGGAGGAGAGTCATGATGGTGTCTGGACCGAGGACCTTTTCATAGTTGTTGCGGCTGTTGTTGTTGTTGTTGTCAAACAATTGTCACAACGTGTTGGCATTCACACGAACTTTATGTTTTGTCAACACCTAGCAATGTTTTCTGGCGGAACGCGCGCTTGTGTCAAGGGTTAAAGCTTGATTGGGTTATAGAAGAGCTCCATTATGCAATCAATGCTGATCCGAAACAGAGACGGGTGTACATATACAGAGAGAGAGAGAGCGAGAGAGATATGATGTTGGGAAGGGGGGGAGCGGGGAAGGGGCAATCAAGTGATGTTTTGGCCTACCGCATTGCACGGCATTAATAACATTTGTGGAGTGCTGTCAAAAATTGCAGCGGCAATTTTCAATCAAAGTCGCAATCATGCGATGGGCATTCCTTTTGTCAGCTCCGTAGCCGTTGTCGGAGTTCATTGTGAAAAAACCAACACCCGTTCTGAAGGGTTCCTCAACTCTTCAAACTCCACAAACTGCAGAAACTCTACAAAGCGTAGCTAATAATAATGAGCGGAACCAGCGAACGATGCACCATTGTATCTTGTCCGGCCCTCTCTCTTGTTGTATACTTTGTACTTTTTACTTATCATTATTATATTTATGGCACAATTTTGTTTTCGCATAAATGCTACACACAATGAAAAAAACACTTGTGCCTCATCGTAGCTGACAAGCAGAATATCTTTTTTCTCGCGATCGATCGTTGCAGCCTCCTTGGCGATCGTTCGCTGAATAGATCACTCAGCCGCAATGAATTATTGATGGACAAAGAGAGACAGCAAAAAATAAAGGAGACACAGAGAGACAGAGAGAGAGAGAGAGAGAGCTGTAGCTTTGACTTTAATGTGGCAGGCGAACCGCTCGATACGTCCAATCAATCTGCTATCGTCTTTGGTGACTTTGTCAACATTGTGTCTCCTCTGTCTGTCTGTCTGTCTGTGTCTGTCTGTCTGTCCGGTCGTCCTGCTGCTGGCTGCTGGCTGTGGCCAGCATTGTGATATATTGTTTCGGTAGCATTTTGTTAAACGTGATCAATTTTTAATTACCCATCAGCCATCGATCGCTGATCGTCGATCGTTGATCGCTGATCGTCGTTGGGTCCTTTCCTTTCAATCTCACCGCACAAATGTAACCTGCAGGTTTTGTCGCATGTCATTCAACGATTTATGCTACCCGGTCTCCAATCGAGCCGACTGAGCGACTTTAATAAATGTATCTTGCCGCTTTTGGACTGCTCCACACAGCTCCACAGTTGCAGCCACGTTTTTAGTCAGCGACTTGCAACTTGTAGCCTGATTGAGGCTACTTTTCTGTTCAGGCTGGCTGGCTGACTGGCTGACTGACTGGCGCTGACTGGCATGTGTGTGTAAAATATTTAATTAGCTTTGTCTAATTAACACTTGGGCACAGAGAAATGAATGTGCTGACGGCGGCTCGAAGCGTGCCATCTGAAGGCGTGAAGATCAAAAGGTAAACGATCGAATGAATTCAGTTCGAGTAGTTATAGTTATGCATCTCTAATGGAAAGACACTAATTAGTGTAAGCTTTTATAGAAAGTAAATCGAATGGCGAGTAAGCCTGTAAACTTAAGGCTGAGATCATAGACTGTGGCATGCGACGTGAGATGTGAGGCATACAGGACTTTAATAACACCCAATACTTTCTGTCTCTCAAAATGCTTGAATAAATATGTTGGCCTATAATTTGAGCTAAAACAAGTAACAAAGTCAATGCCAATGCCAATATACTCCTCTGGTACCTTCGGTATCCGAGAATGAAAATCATAATGAAGAAATGATGCTACATACACATGGATACCATTTTACGTATAACATATATAATATTGATAATTTAATTCAAATTTGGTATAGCATGTATGTTATTGCTTGCATACATCGCCCGATCCCCCATAAATAGGAAAACAATTTCGAAAATGCATATATATGAACGAAATCTTTATGACAATCGGCCAATAAACACAGAAGTTATTTCAGATTCAAATTGCATATGAATGAATGTGAAAACTTGGTACAGGGTACCTACTAGTCGTGTACTCGCGACTAGAGCACTCTTACTTGTTTATTTACAACTTTTAACAGCTATAACATAAATGCCTGCTTCATTTGAAAAGCCCTGTTTATATTTCTATCAAAGTGCAGCTTTTGTTTCAGCTCTTCAATTTGTATACTGCATATTCTACCAACTACTTACTATATATAACCAAGTCCAAAGGCACTTGTTCCACCTTTTGCCGACACTCCAACTGCTCATTTAAGTTGCTCCGCCAACAACATAATTTCTACAAACTGGGCTAAAAGCACAAACAACAAAACAACAAAACCCACGCCCATTTTGCCACAATGGTGCCGGGGTCTGTGCTGTGTGCCCTCGGGTGCCCTACGGTAGGCAGCTAAATTAGAGTGAACGCCCACAGCACGTGCCAAAAGAGAACAACAGAAGGAGCCAAGACCAACACCAAGACCAAGACCAAGACCAACTCCAAGTAGCCAAGCAGCCAGCAGCAATCAGCAGCCAAGCTGGCTGCCGGGCCAAACTTCTGTCTGGGATCCACTCGAAAAATTTCGCCACTTGAGTTGTTGTAGCTGTTGGCTTTGCTCCTCTGCTCCTCAGCGGCAACTCCTCTTGGTGTTCCTCATTCTTTATTTATTTTGGTACACGCACAGCAACAAATTAAAAAGTAATTCACAAGCCCTGCATAATTAGCTGCTAAGTGACACTAATGGCCCTGGTTACGGATCGGCCGCTAGCCTCCTCCAGCAACACCTCCTCAAAACTAGCCCCCCCTGCCACCCTACCCCCTTCCACAGCTCACTGTACTGATGCACTTTTGGGCGCGTTGTGTGGGCAACTTAAGTTTTTGGCTGATGCCACTTTACATTTCGTATACCCTTTGATTGGCTACCAACGGTTTGTCAAGCAGTTTATCAAAAGTTCTCTTGCATTAATCCGTCTTCTTCTTGCTGGTTTACCAACTTCTGTGTCTTCATTTGCATAATTTATAAATGTGGTTTCTTCTATAAAATATTATATTTCTTCCTTTAACTTAGATTAAGACAACTTGTTGTCGGATAGCTTTAAATATTCCCATATCCCTCGTATATAGTTCTAGGCAACTTATTTTTACCTTGCTTTTCTTCCTAAATTATTTCTCATCGATAGGTCATATTTTAAACAGTTCTTTAAGTTCTTTTCATTGACAAGTTTAAAACATTTTTTAGTCAAAACCTGAACTTATAATATTTTTGAAGAGCATTCAAGTTTAGCCTGCTCTTAATTCGTTTTTTTCCCGACTTATTTTTACCTTCTAAGTATTTTTATTTTCCATTGTATTTTCTTGCCTGGCTCCCTTTTGGCTACCAAGTTGCAGTTGTTGTGTGTGGCATCTGGCCCATACCCCAAGCCCCAAACCCCAAATTGATGGTTGTGCTGAAAGCAAAGGTCATTATTTTGATTAAATTTATGTGTATGTATGTGTGTGTGTGTGAAGTTAGTTGAGTGAAAGCGCAGATACAGTGATATTTATGTCAAATAACGAGCACAACAACATGTAAAACAGAACATATTTGTCGGCTCGGTCAACAACTCGAAAGAGTTGCACAACAAAAAAAAACATTAAAAACAAAAATCGGTGGTAAGTTGTTTAAAAGGCAGTTGGTAAACTTTATATCTTATGTTTACTTATAATATGGTCTTTAGCACATGTCTCAAAATGCTTCTTCCCGGTGTCAGCAACGGCGTCGCAATATCAAAACTACTGATGAATCTCCAGTGCTGCACAGCAATGATAATAAAGGAGTTAGGTTTGATGGGGATCGCAGTTGTGAAACTCAGAACCAAAACACTGAACACAAAGCTAATGAGAACTTAATTGAAAGATGCTGGGAGCGGGCGGATTTATATGTTAAACAGTTTATTGAGGATCAGGACAAAGCTGCCGACAATTTGATAACTCGGGAAACTGTAACTTTTAGGAATTTCGTTCAAAAACTCAAGAAGGAAACCAACAACAAGAGACTAACAAATCGTGCAAAAAGTCAGATACAAAAGACTGCAGACACATCTGAGACAAAAACTGATCGAGAAGGAAAACCGTCAACAAAGGAATGCCTTATGGATAAAGAGACTCGGGAACACTCCGAAACAGAGCTCAGTCAAGTGTCGCAGTCAACGACTGACGAGTCGAAAACTTATAGTCAAGTTTATAGCGAAATCTACGAGGAGTCTAGAGCACGACAGGAAAAGGCTGAACTGATCGGTAGAGTCTATACCAACAAACGATCAAAGCGCCAGGAGGAGCGGAATGAGCACATTTCCAGATACATCTCTAGAGATCGCACAGCGCGTTGGGTAAAGAATTTGTGTTGGCCCGATACAGATGACTACACGGAAACGGAGGCTTCCTATGAAAGCGACAAGGATTCGCCGAGCTATCAGCCCTCACTGGATGATAATCCATTTACCGACGAGGATTACAAATGTCTACTGCAAGAACAGTTGGATGTAATAGGACTTTATCAAAATGATCCATTTGGTGGCTACCAACGCCACATTGAGGAACACATGAATGAGATGGCTGAGAATGATGCGTCTCAAGTTAAGGATACTATGAATATCTATCAATCTCCCGAGAACACTAAAGATACTGTAAGCAAATGCAGAGAAAGTCAAGTCGAAACTAATAGAAGTAAACAAAACGCTGTGGGTAGTATTCAAAATTCTTCTCAGCCTCAATTTTCGCAAATGAGTCCAAATCCGAAATGTCTGTTAAAAGATGAACAGGAAAAAACTGAAATTGTCGTGCTGCAATTCGAGCACTGTGATGTTTATGAAGTCAAGAAGTGTGATAAAAGCACATACAATTCAAAGGAACCACAGAAAAGCCCTACTGAATCTTTGTCCACCGGTCGAAGCGGAAAAAGCAGTCAAGGAACCTCGAACCAAGTCAATTATAAAGAGAGTAAGCATCGGGAGCGAAACACGGAATTAAGCGATCAAAGTGAAGCAAGTAGTGCGAGAGTCTTAAAAAATGCTGAGCAGCAAAAGCCCCAGAAGATTCAAAACATAAAAACGCTAGATGATAGCAAAGAATGTGTAGAAAATTATTCAGATTTTTCAAAGCGCGCTGAAGTTAAACTAGAGCCGGAAAATTGCCATATGCAAACTTCTGAAAGTGAAACAAATGTTTCTCAAGATTCTTCATTAAAAGAGACTGAAGATTGGAACTTTCCCAGAACTACAAATAAAAATTATATTGGGCAGCAAAAGTGCCAGAGACTAATGTCTGATACTTGCGAGCAAAGTGAATCTGGTAGATCAGCGCAAAAGTGCCGCAAAATTAAACATAGAGTTGACAAATCCCACAGCTCTTCCAACAACAGTCGGAAATCTTTTCACACTCCATCGAATTCAACCAGCCGAAGCGAAAGATACTCCAAGGACTTTAATATGAGTCTGATCGAAGCTTTTGATAGCTCTTCAATCTATGTAAATGAAACTGATAGCATTGACGACTACTATCTGAGTAGCAAGAGTGTGACTGCAGTTAGTTCCCCTCTCAGCAGCACACGATCTCTGATTGCAGTGCCCAAAACATACAAGGATCGTGGTAGCAGTCCCATTCAGATCCTATCGTCGGATGTTAAGGTAAGCAATCAGACGATCGAAGAGTTGCAGCTAGATATGGAAACCACTATGGAGGATGTAGAAGATGTTGAGGATGCAGCTAGTATGAGGTGCACGAAGAGTGAGCTGCAACAGCAGCGATCTCAGGTAAGCATAATCAGCGAAGACAAAGCTGTACAGTATCCCAGCGGGAATGAGCAGGATGAGTCCGAGAAGAGTTCGTTAGGCGTGAACAAAAATATACCACAAATCAGCCAGAAGGAACCCAGTGGTTTCAAGGGTAATGCAATCATATTTGACAACGCTGACGAATCACTCGACACAAGTTCAAGTGATGACAGAAAGAAAGACGGTAACGGCAGCTCCAACAATGTTAGCTGCAACTCGCTGCCAGGTGGGGAGGAGAGGAGGAGCAGCAGCAGCAGCAGCGATTGCAGCATATTCAGCATTTGCAGCTATGAGCCCAGCGAGCGTTTCTATCGGCGCACACAGCCGGTCGATGGTGGCGACATTAATCCTTTGGATGACGACAATGACGACGCTGAGGACTCGGAGCCCTTGAGCTACAAGCAGCATGTGGCACGTTTGGCCGAGCGAGCACTGCGCGCTTGCAGCAACTATCGCCATAAGGGCGGCCAGCTGAAGTCGGATCAGGACCTGGACCAGGAGCAGGAGCAGCAGATCTCTGACCAGGTGCTAATGCTCTACAACTCGGAGCTGCAGTTCCAGACGCCGCAAAGGCTGCAAAAACGCGATGAGCTGCTGCAACAGTTGAACCAGCAGCTGCAGCAAAAACTAAAGCTGATTGCGCCCAGGCTTCAGTGATACCATATATTTTGTATATCCTCGCTAAAGTGCAGCCTATAAAACTAAAAGAATAATTTGCTTTATTGCACACGAACTCGAACAATGCGAGTACAGCAAACTGTAACGAAATTTATGTGAGGCGGCGGCGGAAACTCGGCATTTTGCTGGAGTTGCTTTGCTTGGCAAGCATACTTGAATACTTGTATACTTGAAACTTTCAGCGTGCAGGCAGCCAGCAGCCAGGAGACGCCTCCAAGTCTGGCCCGGCACAGTGCATAAATCAGTTTTAGTGCAGTCCAAGGGTCTTGCTGAAGGCTCAAGTGCTCCACAGAGCTGGCGATCGAAGGGCAGAGTGAGCGGGACAGATATAGCGAGAGAGGCAGTTTGGAGTTGCAAGTTGCAAGTTCGTCTAGCATAATTAGCTATGTGGAACTGCTCCTGGCTACTGTTAGTCTCTAGTTCCGATTTGTTGCATGCACATTCATTTTCTTCACACATACTAAATATGCAGCGCTGTTGTTTACAACACCAGACAGTCAGCATAGACATTATGTTTTTTAGATCTGGCGATGTTGCAGTTGTTGCAACTGCCACTGCCACTGCCACTGACACTGGCCCATTCCAATGATCCGCTTTAATTGCTAACCAAACAACACACTGCGCTGGGCCAAAAGTGGGCAAATATTGTTTTAAGGCACATCAACATATTTCACCTGCCTAATGAAGACTCTCAAACATTGACTTGCTTTTCGTTTTTGGTTTTTTTGGTTTTTTGTTTTTGGTTTTTGAATGTATTCTTTCCCTAGATTTTATAACGATGTGCCGCTCGATATGTTTATAATTTACGATATAAAGCAACACACAGATAGAGACACACACAGAAAGAGAAAGAGAGAGAGAGAGAGAGAGTGAGTGAGTAGTGGAAATGTGTATTTTCACAGGGAAATATTGGATAGTTTTTCAGTTTGTGTAAATACAATTGAAGGGCCGCAAGAATAAGAAGAATTCAATAGCTGTTGCAATGCAAGTCTAAAACTGAGCAAACTAAAGATTAGTTATTTCATATTTTAAAAAATTCTCAAATAATTGATTGGCTTTTATTCCAAAAGTCGCATAATTAACTGAACAATATGTTTCAAAAAAGAACTTCCAGTACCGCTTAACTTTAATTTTATCCCAATTTTAAAAAACCAGTACTGGTTTTCATACATTAACTTTATTTTCGACCAACTTGAAGACTAGAAGACTGATTTTAAAAATATTTAGAAAATCTTGTAATTTTCAAGGAAATACTCAGTAATTTTTGTGATGCACTCCAAGTAAACCCATATCTAATATAAACATAGTATATAGGCCCAATCATCTGCACCTGCCTGATCCATGATCTTCATCTCTTTTCATTTCAACTCTATTGCCAGCGATTGACCACATCCCACACGCATTATCCAGGCAAAGATAGCACTGCCAGCATTCCCAAGTCATCGCTGTCCATATCACTGAGCCGCATACGGCATAATTTAGACAATTCCCTTCATTTATTATGAAAAATGCACTCAATTTATATGACTTGATTATAAAGGGAGTTTGGCAAAAGGAGCGCTATATTTGCTTAGGCATTGACATAGAATTCCCACTGCTTAAGCGCAGGCAAAATGGTCAAGAGACAACAACAACAACAGCAACAGCAACAACAATTGCTGGAGGCGCACCCCACGCCAATTTATTAAATCCAACACCAAGTCGCTGGCTTGCAGTTGGAGCTAATATGAAAAATGGAACGAAATGGCAAAGTCGCATATGCAGAATGCATAATTCATTTAACATTTTGTAAATCATTTGTTTGAATAGCACGATGACGATGATGTAGTCTCTGCTGGGACTAGGCAGGCTTCCCTAGCAGCGAACGGCAACAACCTGCGAGAGTATCTACCAAAATAAAAAAAAAAAATACCTTTCGGCCAGTTAAACTATTCGTCTGCACTGACAAATCGGCCGCAGAGTCGTACCCTGTTCCCAGTTCCCAGTTCCCTGTGCCCTGTCCCTAGTCGGACGCCAGTTTCTGTGGTCCCTACTCGGACGCCAGTTCCTTAACACAATGGTGCTGCATGACGCTGCGCAAATATAATTTCGCAACTGTCTGCACATGGGCCAAAACGAAACAAGACACACGATGCTAACTTTAGGCAGAGATCCAGTCTCAGCCACGGCCACAGTCTCAGTCTCAGGACCAGAGACAGTCCCAGTCTCAGTCGCAGTCTAAGTCCCAGTGCAGGTTCCAGTCCCAGTGCAGGTCCCAGTCCCGGTCCCTGCCTCAGTCATAAGTCACACGCGACTGCAACGACTTTTGGGGCTTGGTATAAGTATAAACCTTCTTCTGATTATTCTTATTCTTTTTTTTCTTCTTCTTTATTATTCTTATTATTATTTGTACATTTCGCGTTTTTGATTCCTGTGAAATTTGCATGCGCTCCAGCTAATTTAGTTTTGTGGTCTCTTATTGAAAAATTACAAGTTTTTTCCTTTTTTTTTTTTGGTTTCAATGTGGATACTTGTACGCTGGACCAGCTGTTACGGGCCATGGTTGAATTTCTTGGGAACTTGGGAAACTCTGTAATTTTAATGATCTTCGCCGCTGACATCGTAACTCAATATATCGGCACAGAAACGATCGTTCCAGACAGCTTGGAAGCGGCAGCAGCAGCATCGTCTTCCCATCATCCATTTATCATTTTTTTTTTTTTTTTTTTTTTTTTGTTGCTGCACTTTGAAAACTAATTAAGTTTCTGCTGTGTGTGGCCAAAGTGGAGGTGTATGGAGGTGTGTGTGCGTGTTTTCGACTATTGTATTGTAATTTGGCTTTGGCGTAAAATTTGTTATCAAAAAACTATTAGCCAAGTGTAAAATCCATCATTAAGTATTGTGGATCGTAGATCGTGGTGCCAATGCGTCTGCCTCGATCGACTGTAGATTGTTGGCTCATGGTTTTCATCGTTTTTACAAATGAAAACTTAAGTTGCGTGGCTTTTTAATTGACTTCAAGTCTTTTGTTAGCCTCTGGAGGCCAAGGATAACTTTGTTTGGCGGCCTTATAGATCTTGGCAGAACAAATCAACTAAGCCATAACAATATGACGATTTTAACCATTTGTACAGATGTTACGAATATTATTTTCTTCAAGGGTTTGGTAAAAATATATTAATTTTTATATATAATCAAAATGGTATTTTGTCTTCAAATGGGTAAAGTTCTAGACAAGTGAATAAAAATGTAAAGTAGCGGAAAAAACATTTCTAGGGATTTGGGAACTTTCTTTTTCAAAATGTATGTCATGGTTTTAAACAGAATATCCAATTTTATACTAAACCAATTTAAGTTTAGTTTTCAGATTTAACTTTTAAAAACATTTTCATGCCAATAAAAAAGAATATGATTAAGTTTAGTTGCCAAATAATACAAAACGACTAAACAATACCAAAGTTAATGATTCGCTTGAAAATCGGTTGAGTTATGACAGAGTTATGTCTATTATTTGCAATATACAAATTTATGAACTCACTGACAAACTGCCGTTAACGGTGCCATTTTTAGACCCCAAACTAAGCGAACAATTTACAATTGTGCAAAAGGTAAATTAAAACTGCCAACCGCACAAATTAGTCGACCACAAAAGCCAAACAACGACTTTAACTATAGATAACTATAACTAGTCTAAATTAATTTATGTTATTTAAACGTCGCTTAACTTTTTGGACACAAACCGAAAATAGGCAATACAACAACAACAACAACGACAACAACAACAGCAACAACAACAACAAAGCGTGCAAAATGTTTGCCTGTCCTCAGCTGGCAGCGTCGCTGTTGCTGTCACAGTCACTGCCTACTGCCTACTGCTAGTTGATTTGCACTCCCCTCCTCTTAAGCCCCCCCCCCCCCCTCTCTCTCTCTCTTGGCTCCACCAACAACCCACTCGATTCGCTGTTTATTGGGTCTCCTATAAGCACTCGACGCCAGTTTCCGACGTCAATTTATAAACGCGTTCAGTTTAAATTGCAACAAATAGTCGCTCATTGAAACTTAAATTGTGCCGACACAAAGTGAACTGTTAACTGTGTGTGTGTGTGTGTGTGTGTGTGTGTGAGAGAGACAGCGACTATGCTAGAGCGAGACAACGTGCCCTGATATAGTTCAGATACAATGGGTGTAGAGCTTTGTGTCAACAAGTTTTTTGTCTGTGGCGCTTTTTGGCCATTTTTGTTACCTGCTTTATTTTTTTTTCTTTTAGCCAGCGCAAATGTTTGTCAGTTGTTGACGTTGTTTCTTAGTTGTGGTTGTTGTTGTTGTTCTCGTTGTTATTGGTGTATTTTGTGTGGTCGCCGCTTGATTTGTTTAAAGGTTTTCTCTGTCTGCTTTGGCATGGGAAAAAAGTGGTGTGCAGCTGTGAGCGAGAGGCCTAACTGGGCTTATACATGGCTTGGATTGGTAATAGCTTAACAGTTCAGTTAGCTTCTGAAAGCTGCACACTTGAGTTGCATTTTCCAGTCTTGAGAACTATTTTCCTAGCACAGTAATCCCTTGGAAACTATAACTCAAACATTCAATCGATGCATGTAAAATCTTATGTTGTTTTCAGTTTAAAAAAACCTTTTTTTCGGGTTTTTTCAGATATATATTTAGCTGTAACTCAAATGTAGTTGGTTCATAGCAAATATGTAATATAAATTATTTTGAATACAGTCATTAATACAGACATTTTTGGATACAAAATTGTCATTTCTAGAAACTTTAGCGGATTATAAGCCCCTCGGATTGTCTAACTTCATTTATAAACCGAATCCTTTTAGTCTTTCAATCTTTGCGTTGACTTAAATAAACCTTCTAACTACTTTTCTAAGACATCTGCCCGGCTCTGGCACTTTTCACTAGCTAACTAATCCAACCCAACCCAGGCCAATCCAAGCCAAGCCAATCCAAACCTGTTCACATTTTCTTTGTAACATGTTTGTGAAGTTTCGGCAGCCGCATGGAAAAGAAATAATAAAAATACCAAATTTAATTGCTTGGCACAACAGTTTTCTGCCTGTTTTTCTTTAATTTCAATTCGAAACTCACACTTGCAGCCAATGCCGCAGCTCCTGGGGGTTCATCAAGTGCCAGCGGTACAGTCGTAGCAAATTTTCAGACAGCAGCAGCAGCGGCAGCCGCAGCAGCAATATAATTTCTTTAGATTAATCCAATCGATTTCTATTCAATAAATCAAAATATGAATTCGTTATGCTCATACAGCGCAGCTAACAGCTTGACTAGCCACAGAGATGGAGCAGCTACCTCTCCTATGGCATTACAGGCTATTTTCTGCCCCTTCCTCATAAACAACTGGTATATGTGTTCGTGTGTGTGTGTGTGTGTCAGTTTGAGGCACGTAACAGATTGTTGGGTTAATTAAAAAAACATAAATCGTTTGATTTTTGTTACTTTGTGGAGTGCTAACAACCGTGGCCGGGTTTGACGGGCCTTTCATCACTTCAAATATATTGTGCTAGCAAAAGAAATAAACAAATTTCTCTTCTACAACGCCCTGGGGTCACAGTTTAGCATACACTTGAAGAAGAGGAAGCCTGCCAATTGATGATAGTTTCGCAAAAAATCATATGAATGAATCTTATACTGCTTTTTATATGCTCTAATATACCATTTTATATTCTAGTTTGAATATTATTAATTATATTATTTTAGGCTCTATTTTTCTCAGTGTAGCAGCCTGCTATGTTATGCTAATGTTGATTAACAGCGCTCGATAATAGCTGCTGTAATGGTTGCCATTAAAACTTTTGATGGCTCTGCCCACTGAAACCCGATACGCATAAATATTTTTGGCACCGCTGTGCAAATCGCGAAAACCCATCAAAACAAATTAACAAATGAAATCTCTATAAAATATATATACGCTAAACATAAATATTCATGACGGATTTTCGTCAAAAAATACCAACGAGAGATCTCGCAGAATTCTATTAATTAACAGATCAAACTTGCAATCTCAATAAAATTTGCATTTAAATTTTGTATTTCATTATCGATTTCTTTTGTGTCCATCGCTAATGAATTAAATGAAACAGACAATAGGAATCTTATATAAAAACTGTTTTTATACTATATTTCTTAGTGGTGTAGGCGTGTGAAATCAGTTTTGAGTGGTTTAGAAAGGACTTCAAGGCTAACAGCAAAGTTGAAGCTTTAAAGTCTAATCCCTCAACCCAGAGAAATCAAATAAATAATGTAATATTCTGTTCTTTTTTATAGTTTTTCTTTATATTTATTTTTTGTGTGTTTGTTTTTTTTTTTGTTTTTATTTTTATATTTACTTTGTGTACTCTTAAGCTTGGAATATCTAAGGCCGAAAATGCACGTATGTATTTACATACGTATTTATATGTGTAGTTTTTCAATTAAATTTTTTTTTTACAATGTTTTAATTACAATTTTTGATTTTTTTTATAATTTTTTTGTACTAGAAAACTGGAGGAGAGGTTTTTGTATATATATATATTTTGTTTTTTTTTTTTGGGTATATTTCGATGATTTTGTGTACGCATGTGTGTGTGTGTGAAAAGCAGCTTGAAAAATTTGCTAATTCTTAATAACTAAATAGTCAATATGCTTAAGTAATTTATAATATATAATATAGATTAATGTTATTTTATACATTTATAGTAATCGATTTTATAATTTACAATAATTATTTTACGTTTGCACCACTAAAACAAAAGCAACTACAAAACTAACATTTAAATAGCAAAAAATTAGAAAATTTTCCATTTAGTTTTTATATTGTGTTTTTATGTTATATATTATTTTAAAATACATAATAATAATAGATTTTTAAAGTACTCTCAACTCGATGATGAATTTTGTGTTGTTTTTTTTTTGTATTTTGTTTTTGTTTTGTATTGTTTAAAGTTAGTTTATTTTTAAATATTTTGTTTATTATTTAACAGCAATTTTTCAATTATCAGGTAAAAAGTTTAAAGTGCTTTCTTCAACTTTCAGAAATATTTGGTTTTCACATTGCGCGACAAGCGCCAAATTCTGCAGGCGCTGACAGCAGATCCAGTCCAATGATGGCGACGAATCCTCTGGCGGCACTGCGACCACCGCCTGCGCTGCTGCTACAGGCGGCGGCGGCTCGTCGGGCCACCAGTTCTCCCAATCTCAATACGCCGTCGCCGCGCCCGGATGCATCAGATGATGATGATGATGGTGGTGCCCGAAATGATTCAATGGATTCATTGCCTCCGCACTGCCCGCCGGCGCGGCCGTATGATACCAATCACTGGGCGGATGATGCTGTGCCGCCGGATGATACAGCAAGTGATGATTATGATGCCCGGTGACTGCCAGCATTGACGCGGACGCAGCTGCGCCCGGTGAGGCAGCCGCTGCCGCTGCCGTGCTGCCCGGAACCTGATGATGATGGTGATGATGATGATGCGGTGGCGGTGGTCCCAATGGTGGCGGCAGATACGCGGATGATGCCATCAATTGCAGCGCAGGCGAGGATTTCGGATCCACATGCAGCGACTGATGGGCAGCATGTTGTTGCTGCTGCTGCTGCTGTTGTTGCTGTTGCTGCTGTTGCTGTTGCTGCTGCTGCTGCTGTTGCAAGAGGTGGGAAGCATTGCTGCTGGTGGTGCTGCTGCTTCCGCTGCTGGAGGCGCCCAGATGCACGCTATGCAACGGATTCGGCTCCGATTTGATGGAGTGCGGGGAGGATTTGATGCCGCTGCCGCCGCTCAAGCTGCTGACGCCGCTGCTGCTGCCGGCACTGCCATCCAAGCGCGTCGAAGGCGGCGTCTGAGCACCGCCCGTCACAATGCTCGAGCTGGAGCTCTCCTCGCCCTCGCTATCGTAGCCGTGCGACGGTGACTTCTCGTCAATGTTGCCATGCACCTGTGGAGTAAACACAAAGTAGCAAGCAAAGAAACGTACATCAGTTAAAGCTACAGATTGGGTGAATGGAGTGGGAGCAGAGGTTAATCCGGTTCCGAGTACTTACCTTCATGTGCTTGCGCAGCGAGGAGGGATGCGTGTAGGACTTATCACAGCCATTGATGCGACAGTTATAGGGCTTGTCCGAGGTGTGCACATGCGAGTGCTTCTTGCGGTCCGACGAGTTGGCGAAACGACGATCGCAGCCCTCGTGTTCGCACTTGAAGGGCTTCTCGCCTGAAAGTAGGCAAGGCGAACGGAAAAAGAAGAAGAAGAAGATTGGTAAGTTATTGTTGTTGTTGTTATTGCTGGGTTGGGGTTAAACAAAAGATATGCCCAATGTGTCAGCTCTTGGGGTTCCTGGGGGCAATAAATGACATTATTTATGTGGCGCGCATAAAGTAAAGAATATACACTATACACTATACGATATATGAACGACCCTATAAAAGACGCCCATTTATGAACTCGAAACACAGCTCGCTTCAAGATATCAATACAATTTAATAAAGGTGGGAAAAACGCGCCGTCTGTCCAGCATTTTTATAGAGAAAAATCATATAAATTATGCGGGATCAGGGCATTGTTTGAAATCAAACAGCGGCGAGGGCTGCAACTCTACCCCGACCCCGCATCGTTCGAGAAAATTCACCTGTGCGGCTGACCCTGTTGTTGTCCTTTGTCGGGACATGTGAAAAACTAAACGGACAACGGGTCAAAATAAGTGTGTGTGCATGTTGCTGGAAAAAAAGGCAAAAAGGTCAAAAGGTTAACATCTATTATGCGCGACCATTCGAGTCGTCTGTATAACACCTTTCCTAACATCCAGCCAATAGACAAGGCTAAGCATTCCAAGGTTAGCTAAGCAATAAGATTGGGTGATATTTTATGCCTTATTACAAAATTATGTGTTCGTAAAGAGTTGGTTAAGGGAGCCGTCCAAAAATGAGTTTAAGATGTGTCACAGATAAAATGTAGTATTAAGCCCGTACCTGGTCATAAATAATAAGTCATTTTTTATGGGGGGGGGGCTAACCTATAATTTGGCAAATATGTGCTACAAATGTGTTTTGATAGCTGTAGATAAAATGATAAATAAGCATACGTTTAAAACAGTTCTAGGAATTCGTAAACCTTGGGAAAGAGTGGCAAACAAACCATAGTTATTTACAGAAAAATTGATTAAGTTGGGTTTTAAATAAGAACTAATGATATATGTATGCAAAAAGATAAGAAAATTAAGTGTTGTACAAGTCATTATGATTTAAGCATTTAATAGGTTGTTGGGAAGTTCGCTAGAAAACCTTTTTAGTAGCTTTTCAGTTATTAATTAATTTTTTTTTTTTTTTTTTTTAATTTGTATAAAAAAAGGGGTTAAGAAATAATGGGGTATAGTGTATGCAAACTTATATCAAAGGTAGTAATAAATAAGTGTAGGGTGGTTAAATCATAGATCCTTATAGGATAAATCATAAAACTCCGATTAGTGTCAAGGTTATATACTAGATATGACAAAATTAGTGTTGTAAAATATTATGATGAATACTGGAACTGGCAACTAAGGACATAGACAACTCATCCGCCTAAATATAATAATCATTTGGCTATATTCCCAAAACTAGCCGCTGTTATTATGCTGATAGCCATTTAGTTAAAGTAATAATCTTCTTTTACACCACAACAAGTGTCATCAGATTCAATAAGTTGCACATAAACTTCATTCAGGCAGAGAGCACTTCATAAACCGTAAAGTTGAGTAAAATCCATTTAGCATATGGCATTTATGTGCCAGCTAAGCGGCCATTATGAGCCTGGCATCATGACAATTGCAGCTAAGCGGCTCAGTCGGGCACAGAACCAGCTCCAACTCCAGCTCCAACTCCAACTCCAGCGCCAAAGAGCGACCCACACAGAAACCCACATCGACGATGACGATGACAATAATCAAACATTTTCACACCTTGAGCTTAAAGCGGGCATAGTTATGGTTTAGGAGGGGACAGTTCAGTTGATTGTGCTGAGCGGGGGAGTGGCTGAGGGGGGGGGCTACAACACTGAAAAGCTGCGTTATTATCTGTCCCTTGGGGGTTTCGTGTATGCGCCATAAAAAGACAACCAGCGGTCTTTGGTTTGTGACACGCTCAACAAGTTTCAGTTTGTTGTATTTTCTTTTTGTATTTTGTATTTTTGCTTTATGATTTATTCTTCATGTTGTTGTTTTTGCATTGTTTATTGTTTGGCTGCCTCTCTTGTAATTTAATACTAATTTATGTGCTTTATTACGCGCATTTGCATAAACTTAGAGTTTGTTTTAAGCTCTCAAATGAGTTTCCGATGTATGCATATGGCTTTATTGTCGCTTTATTTTCATACATTTTCTATATTAATTTGTCAAAATTTAATAGCAATAAATATGCGTGTTACCCGAACAATCACTCCTCTGACTGACTGGCTTAATTATTTTGACAGACCGAATCTACAACAATAAATAGCTAACAAACAAGCGCAACAAATGCATTTCGATACGATCCAAGTATCCAAAAGACATACAAAACAGTTCCCCTTTGTATTGAAGGGCTGCAGGGAAAGGGGCCATAATGTTAAGTGTTGGATTCAAATGTCTAATTTTTAATAAGCGTAAAGATACAATTGGAATTGTGTTCGAGTTGTGTAAGAAAACGACAAGTACAATATTATCAGATATCATATGAAAGAGTATATATGTATATATGAATTATTGAATATTTATCTTATAGATTTCGTAATTATTAGTAATATTTCTCAAACTTGGAATATGCGAATGTACCGAATAAATTCTCAATTGACATAGTTTTCCACTATAAGCGGACAATTTATTTACACAATTTATGAAATATTCAATATATCGAAAGATGAGCATTTCTGTAAAATATTATATTTATGAACTTAAAATATATGTATATACATTTATAACATATTCATAGTAAAAATTCGTTTACGTATAGATTTGCTCACAAAACAAATACATAGATAATCTGCATCAGTTTTTCTTGTTAAATAAATGTTATCTGCCCAAAACGCTAATTACCTCAAATTGGTCAGGCAGCTGTCTTTTTACTTTCGATATATGTACATATGTACATATCTATACTATGTCACGCTGTTTTTTCTAGCCTTCTTATCGGTCTTATCACTTTGGCTGCATCGCAGTTTTGGGACATGTTTTCAAGAGTCGTCTGGACAGCTCTCAGTTCTCAGTCCTCAGTGAAGTGAGTTTCTGGAGAGAGCATAGCCCATATGGGTAACTCCTGGTGCGCTTTGCGGTCGAAACTCAGCGGGTGGGGGACAGAGTGCAGGGCACGCGACTGTAGAAGGGTTTGTGTCCCCGCTAAGCGTACGCATAATTTTCACATTTTACAGCGCGATGCGCATTTAAAAAAGTGTGCATTTAAATATTTTATTGCTTTAAGTTTTGCCATTGTTGAAGAGAGGGGGAATAGAGTGGGGGAGAGAGAGAACACGCAACCAAAATCGTAGCCCATTTATAAAATGTCAATTTCAGAGCCCAAAGACATTTCCACACTTTCAAAGGACGTCCGGACCCCGAACGCAGGCCATGTAAATCCCATTTAGGCTGTGCGCATTGGCAAACTTATTTAAATATTTCAATAAAGTAAATCCCAAGCCTGTACATAAAAACCCACAAAAGAAGAAGAAGCAAACTTTGAAATAGGCCGCGCCAAGCGCAGGCTATAGAAATCTGCTTTGCATATTTTGAAGGCGCCTACGCCTCAATCCCCCCCCCCTCCCAAACGCCCCATTAACTGAGGCCCAAATTGTTAATTTCCTAGCGGAAAAAAACGTTTAACGTGGCGCCTGGAACGCGTGGAATTGGCACAGCGTCTGTCATGGCGTCGTTTTCATCGTTCTCGTGGTACAGCCGCTTTTATACATGTATATTATTTTTTTGGGGTGGTTCAGTTTTGGGGGTTGGCATTGCTTTGTAAACTGTTTTGTGGGTGGCTTTAGCCAAGAAAACTGTACATAGGCTAAAGTATATATGTTTTTCATATATATATATATATATATATATATATATAATGTGGGCTATGTGCACGCAAACATATCACATGTTTTGGGCTTTTATGTAACGGTAAAGCTGCTGTCATTTGCAGACACTGTCGAGCAGACCCGGCCGACGGAACTGAAGCTTCGAGTTCGCAACTCAGCTTCGGTACTGTGTCTAGGTCTCTTCAACGTCTGCCTCAGCAATGTGCGTGTGTCTGTGTGTGTTAGTGTGTGTGTGTGTGTGTGTTGTGGATGTTTTACTTTTGGGGCGTTGTTTTCTGTTGCGGGTCTCTACAGAGCTGGGGATTTGTATTGCTCAACTTGGGCGTAGTCGACAAAAAAAAAAAAAACAAAAATTGAATTTTGTTAAACGTCTCTTAAGTGCTTTCTCGGGGGGGAGGGGGAAATGCCTACAATATGCTTTTCTTTGTTGTACTGGCATTGAAGTTATGCTGTATGTGTTTGCTTATTTTGCCAACATATTTGAGTGGATTTCACGAAAAATCGGCTCTATATGAAACTGTACTATGCGTTTAGAATATTTATATTTAATTTTTTAAAAAAACAAGTAACATTTTCACTTAGTGGTCCTAAAATGCCAGTTAAAAATTTAACATAAATTGAATTCATTTTGAAAACCCGCCCACTTGTCAGAGAAAGAGGAAGCAACAAGCTGCACTGTTGTAGGCTGTGCATCATTTAAGTAAATCCACTTGCCAATCCCCCCGCCTACCCAACGCAAATGAAGCATCATTGACAGTCGCTGATTAATTGAGCCTGAATCAGGTTTTTAATTTTCAACCGGTCAATGCCGCAAACGAGCCAAAAACAACAACAGCAACAAAAGCAACAGCCAAGCGAAATGCAAATCGAATAAAACATATTTTTCGCAGCAGCGCATATTAAATGCAACTGTCGCTGGCAGGCGAATTAATTAACATGCCATAGGCAGCATTCCACTAGCAGCGTATTAACAGAGCTCTGTTAACGCAAACAGAGCGAGCACTTTAATTGCCCTGTTAAATAATTGCAGTGTTGAACGGAAAGAAGCCGCTGGGAGAATAGATAGCGGAAGAGTGAGGGAGAGCGCGCGAGAGGGAGGGAGAGAGAGAGGAGTAGCGGAGTAGCGGAGATAAGCGGCATCATCATCGCTCATGTGTCAACAGCATGCAATGCGATATGATTATTATTATCTAACAATACAAAATAACAAAACAGCAGCTACTTTTTGCCTGCCCGGCCGTCCCTCCGTCCGTTTCCCTACTTTTCGTCATCTCGCTCCATCCCTCACTCGCTCTCTCACTCACTCTGGGTTGTTGACACTCTTTTCAGGATTTGAAAAAAAACCTCTGCTCATTGTATATTTTTGTTTCGTATATATTTGTATTTTTTCGCTGTCGCCTCTTTGCGTCTTTTGTTCTATGTAAAGCCGGAAAAAGCCAAACCCCGATTTCCTGGTTTACATTTCAATGGGCAATTTTCCTTCCCCTAGCTTAGGATTGATTTTGTATTTTCCTTTCTGCTTTTGCGAGTATCTCTGTTTAGCAAGGGGCAGTGACTGTTGATGGTGATAGCATTCAGATATTTTGAGGATGTCCTCGGAAGGGATGCCGAGCAGGTGGCAGTCAAAACAGAATTGACTCACGTGGCAATCCGAACGATCTTGATGAGCAATTATTGTAGATCGCAGATATGGCTATGAATATGGGTATTAAGTTGGAAGATATATATTCGCTTGGCTAATAGCAAATTGCGGTAGATAAATAAGATATCTAAAAAGTTATATATATACATATATCAATAAAGTTATCAAATAAATTTGTAGTCTATCAGTTAAAAAGTAAGAATTCAAATATTCAAAAACATTAGGTAAATTTTTAAAAATTATATTTATGTATGTTTTATTTCTAAAAACATATTCTTTTCTCATCTCTAGTCGACCTACATAGTGTATTCATTTTCCCAGACATGCAAACGATTTTCCTCTCCAATTCTCAATTTTGGCTATGAATATTTATAACATTTGCCTGCATTTGATGACCATATTAATAGCAGACGACGCCCAAGCTCGGAGCGCTCATTATTTATGCCTCATAATAATAATAATAAAATAATAATTTAAACGCAATGAATGCCGCTTGTCAGCAGCAACAGTCCAAGTATACAAAATCCTTCAGCCTGAGCCAGTCTGCTGCTCATCAGCATCATCATCATCATCATTATTATCATTCAGGAGCAGAGTTTTGCTCCCCTAAAGCTGAAGTTACCTATTTGCCTGGCCTGGTCTCGAAATTCTCTTCAGCTCTTTTGCGGCTCTATTGTTTGTTTGTTTGTCAAAAACCGTTGAGTGAATTGCGTAATGTCTGTCATGATTTATGATTTCTGCATCCCTCCCTGACGCTGCTGATGCTGCTGACCCATCCTCCCAGAGTTTGTATCTCTGTCCTCACATCGTTTTCGCTATTTGTTTGCAGCTTTGCACGTTGTTGCTGCTGCTGCTGCTGCTGCTGTCAAGTGATACGTTAATAATTGACATTGGGGTCACTCGAGCCCGACTTGGCCTGTGGTTTATTGTGACCGAATCGACGTAAATGGGAACTTATTTAGAAACTGTGAAACAAAACAAATTTTACACACGACTGGCGTTTTGGGTTTGGTCAAATGCGGTGCGGTGCGGTGCGGTCCGTGACTGATCTTAAAGGAGATTCCAAATATCATTCTATGTATATAGATGATGAATTCTTAACAGAAGTTGGCAGTACCTAAATCGAAATCAAAGTGAATTCGATTTCTAGCTGTCTGTAGTAATTGTGCTTATAACAAGGCTTAGTCTGTTTTCTAAGTTTAAATAGTTGGGTTTCTGCTTAACAATAAACGATCTTAAAATGATTTCCATTATAAATTAATCGTGTTTTAAACTCTGCAATGCTTAAACATATACTTATAGAACTCTTGGTTTCGTCTTATGCTGCAGCCAGAGCCAGCGAACCAGCGAACTAGCAAACCAGCGAACCACACTGCGTATACACAATGCGATTGCTCATATGAGCCAGACAACTACAACGGCTATTAGTAAAACAATGACAGGCAACAGCCTTGCTGTACATGACCAAACATGGGCCAGTTTGTCTGGTACACTCTCGGTTATGTCTCTTTTTTTTTTGTTGCTTTCTTTTTTTTCTCATTTTTTGCAGCGAACAAATTTTCGACAAGTTTGCCAGGCAAAGAGAACGACTTGAACAGCTCCGAGAGGTGTGTGTGCTACAAACAGATATCTAAGTGCACATATGCATATTTGCACACATATGTATGTATATTCCCGCAGATATACGTATCCAAACTTATTCGTACAAGCACGATTGCATTATGCATTCAAATTGCATTTCAGCTGGCTGCAAAAGTTTTACCCCACAGTGTTAGATAGGCAGACTCAACGTCTGAGTACGGCCGAGTACGACTTGTAGACATGTAAATGTAATATATATATATATATATATATATATATAAACATATATATGTATATATACATGTATAGGTGTGTGTATCGTGTGTCTGCATCTGTGTCTGGCAACCTTGTGCCTGCTGCAGTGCAAACATAAAATTTGTACACAAAACATTTTGTGACTTGCCAGCAAATTTGTAGACATTAACATTTAACGGTTTCTACAAGTTTTAATGAATTTGAATGTTTATGCGAGCTGCTTGCAATGAAGTAAGAAGGTTCTTTTCAACTTTTAAGCACGTTTGTTACAAGAGTTATGATTAGTTTGCACGGCATGTCTAGACTATAGAATCTAGAGAAACCATTTAGAGTCTAGATCGTAATAAGGCAATCATTATGTATTAATAAAGACACCATTGGCAGAAGCTTGATTATAACATAGAGTGAACACGAAACGTGCTCATTTCTCTCAAAATGGCATGCCAATCACAATAAGTGTTCATCGTATAAACATTGTAAAATCGATTAGATATATGGGTTTACTCCAACTGGCTATGCTAATTGATTAGCTGTGAGGCATGTTTGGCATATGCCAACATTCTGTTGCCTGCCTGCGACGCAAAAGATACAAACCGAAGCAGAGCAAATCAGAGTAACTCAACAAACACACACAGACACACACACACACACACTTAGAAACTGCACTCGAATGACAAACGAAGCGTAGACAATAAGCAAAAGTAACACTAAGCCTATTGTCTGTGGCCCAAAGTGCATACAAACAAGGCGCGATAGAGACACTAGAGATCTGCAAGCCTAGTTCCCCCGGGTTGACAAAAACGAGACGCTCGACAGGATTAGCCCAGTTCGAATCCGAGTTAATATTCGCAGGTAGCCCAGCCAGGGGCCAGCTGAGCCACACTCGTAGCACTCGAAACACTCATGAATGAAGTTTGCAACAATTTCTGTTACACTTACTCCTTGCTCCTTACATCGCTTCGGGGCTTAGCAGCCAAAGTTGGCGGCGGCGGCGGCGTCGGCGTCGGCGGCTTCCTCACAACACTCAAAGAGGTGTTGCTTTGTATACTCCGACGACGACGACGACGACGATGAGGACAGACTTAGAGGAGTTCGATGGTTCGTTCGTCGCATTCAGTCCGATATTTTTGCTTTTTAGCGCTCTTTAAGATTTTAATCTTGTCTTGAGCCGCTTGTTTCTTGTTTTCAGTTGCAGCCAAGTAGAAAATCTCTTGTCTCTGCGCTGCGAGTGTGAGAAATTAAAATGTCATCAAGATTGTCATCATTGCTTATTTGATGTGACAACTGGGTATACTGTTTACTTCTCGCTATCTTAGCGCTGTTCAAGTTTAAATGTTGTCAATTTTAACAAGATTGAAACTGCAGATAAATATCAGTAAATATCTGCGATTTGATATTTGAAAGAATATTTTAAAGTGTGCCAGCATATTTCAAAGAAATTTATTGTATCCGTCAAGGAGCTGAGGGTATGATCGTTCAGAAAGATCTCAAGCAGAAAATAGCTTAAGAATGAATTTGAAATAAAAAGATGAGCTCATATTTTGTTATGGAAGAAATAGAATGACACATCACATAACATCTTTATATTGAGGAAATTCTATCATACTCTAGCTGTTATTTTGTGATAAAACATATGGAATTAAACATCGTGATATATCCGATACACCTCCCCCATTTATGGAGCGCTTAAAATTGCTTAATGAACACATCAAAACAAGAACTAATATTGCATTTATGTATGGAGTATACTCCAGTAGTAAAACTATGCGCGTTTAGTTCTAACAAATTGGTCAACACCCCAGCACATATTGAAAGTATCGCATCTCAACGCCCCGGAAAGTGTTACCTCAATGGCTCTCGGTCGACTTACAGTTGAATGCGCTGCCCGAAAACCGTTTTGAAATTTGAGCAGGCTGAGAACAAAAAATTGGCAGGCCGCCAGCCAGGCCAGCGAGACCTGGTCTTGAGTTTGATTTTGATTTTGGGTTTGGGTTTGGGTTTGGGCCGCGTATCTGTCAGATACAAGTACTCGTTGCAGTAGCTGTCGCCGTAGCCAGAGAGCCGTCGGCAATGCGTCATAGCCAAATGGCTATGTTGGCTATGTTGGCTGCGTTGGCGGCTGTAATTTTAGCCAAACTGTGAGTGGCCCGAGTGACCGCCCGGCTGTCACAGCGTTCAAAGCATTTGACAGGGGCATGTCAGGCAAGATTTGTGTTTTGTTTCAGACTCAACTCGCAGCCCATTCCATTTAGGCGTATTTGCCTCTAATTGCATTGACAATGTTTTTACAACAAATTGCGTGCCAGTTAGACAGCAACAGCAACAGCAGCCACAGCAACATTTGGGTTAAAACAATCACAATTTATGCTTAAATAAACTTCAGAGGCGTTCGTCTGTTACAAATTTGTCATCAAAGTATCTGCCAAGGCATACGCAATATCTGCGAAACTCGTGTGTGCAATATGCAAAGCTAAGCGGATTTGACAAGCACACTTATAGATATTGCCGTATATGTATCTATAATATATATGTAGTTGATTATAAGATATTCGCAGCCTCTTCAATTTGGCTATACACTTTAATTTCTACAGTGTTATATAACTAATGCAGTAATTATTATCTGTTATTTTTTCAGCTAATATATATTGGCAACTTATGCCTTAATACGCCTAATATTTAATTTTATTTTGAATTTCAGGCATTGTTCAATCTTGAAATAATTTAAAACAAAATTAAACTACTACAAATTATACAGATATTTTTCAAAATGCTTTTTCTGCTTTGTTATTATTTATTTTATTATCTATTTAGAGTAGTAAAACTGCAGGCATAACATTTCAAATAATTTCAGCATTTGATCAGCTTTAAAATACTAAAGACTAGTCTAAATAGCCTGAAATTTGTTTCCCTTTTACCAAAATGCTCCTTTATATTTCATTTAATCCAGCATTTTTCGTTATTATAAGGACTGTTTCATGACATTGAGCTTAATTATTATAACACCTTTGGACCATACGCTGTTCAGCGCTCCGTTGCGTGTTCTGCTTCTTCTTTTGGGACTGTTTAACATTTTTGCTCGCATATGAATAATGATTTCATTTTTCCCATAAGCTAATTTATACAAGTGGATGTGGGGCATGTGGGACCCTTGGCGCGATTTAGAGGATTAGTCAGGCTTGCTCTCATAATTCTCGAAAAGCAGCTCGGGCCAAGCACTACCTGTGCCCAGTCTGCATGTGACTGTGTGTGTGTGTGTGTGTTTGTGTATCATCAGCATGCTTGGTATAAAAAATATGCAAGATGACAGTTTAATTTTATGGTTTGTCTGCTGCTGATCAGTTCTTTATGCGTTGAAATTTTATTTTATTTTTTTTCCCTCTCATTTCTTGCCTGGCAATCTGGCCAGGTTGTCGGACTGCTCTGCTCCTGCCTGCTGCCTGCTGCCTCCTGCTCTTCATCTACATAACTCCTTGAGTTTAGGGAATGTGCGCTGGTACGTGGCTACTTTTGGAGGATTTGTAGTTTTTGGTTATATACGTTTTCATTTCTTTTCTTTGTGTTGGGGCATCTTAGGAATTTAATTAATTTGAGCGCGACTTCTATGACAAATGGGCGTGGCTAAGCGGCAGTTATGCCGAAAAGCGCGCTTAGAGCATGCTTAAAAATATTTCAAGTGTGTGCTAATAGTAGTTGCCCAGGCAACAACAAAACAACAACAAAACAACAACAACAACAAAAGAATGAAAGAACCAACAACAATGGCTGCCAGCCAAAATAAGCCTCATTTATTAACTAGCCCCGCTGCACGTCACAATAAGCTGCTTAGCCACTGAACCATCATAGAGGGTGACATATATGTACATAGAAAAGAGAGAGAAGACATTGAGGAAGAGGGAGAGGGAGAACGCTACCAAATATTATGCAACAACTTAAGAGCACTATGCTTTATAACTATTATACAAAATGGCTACTTAGCTAATAGAGCTGAGCGGCCAAAAGGGTTGTCAAAAAAAAAACAATATACAAAAAATACATGTAAGTGAAAATTTAACCCCTGCCGATTTGTATGCAGTCCTAAATGAAATTATAATGCCCACACACACACACACACACACACACACACACACACACGCGCGTGCATATGTTGAGGAACTATGCCTATATATAAAATTGTTTTGACATTTTCAAAAAGTGCGTGGCATAGTTCGCATAATGGCTAACAACCCCTGATACAATATATATAAAGTAGCTGCTCGTTAGGCGGAACGGCTGCACTCATCTGATCTATAAAGAGTGCAGGGAGGGAGAGAGGGAGCTATCGGAAAGTAAAGGGTGGTGCTAATTATAATGCGTGCATTTGTTAGATTAATGAATATGCATATATATATATTAATATGGGTGCCATGATGGTAATAACAAAAGGTTTAAAAAGCATTAGGTGAACTAGAGAAGATATTGACGATACAAAATGGTTGCGTAAATGATGTTAGCAACTGAACATTTTGATAAGTTACAGTTAAAGCTGCTAAGACTAGAAGTGAAAATTAAAACGAGCTAGTTCTAGTAATTGACTATTAGTAGATGATAAAAAAATATATAATAATTACAGTTTAGCTCGCATATTCAGTAAAATATTTAAAAGCAGCTAAATAAAAAGTCAATTTATCATTAATATTAGTATGTTAAGATTTCAATCATAATAAAAATATGAGTATAAAAGTAAAGCATTTAAAAATGTACAGAAACAAAAAAGGTTCTAGGTACCTTTGTACTTCGATTAATATTCACAATTAAAAGATCATAAATATTTTTCAAATTATTTATTAAAAAAGCCTAAATTATTATTTTTGTTGTTTTTTAATATAAAAGTTGCTTTTTATTATTATTATTATTATTTTTTGGGAATTTACAAAATATTTAAATATTTTATAACTTAAAAAAATATAAATGTGTAGAATATACAATTATAAAGGTTTCTATTGCGAAAAGAGTTGAAGATATCAAAGGAGTAATTGTCATACGTCTAATAATAAAAGTTATAAATCTTGCACTTTTACAGCAGACAACTTTAATTTTCTAGTTTTTGCAAAGCACCACAGAAAAAGAAAAAAATCAACATTTAGAACATTTCTGCAGCCACAAACTGACCAAGATGCAGAGTCAACTGTCAAATACTTAAACCACAAACAAAATTTATATACTTTTTACTTTTTGGCCCGGCAGCTGCCATAAATCTGTAGCTTCGAAGGCGTTGTCATAAAAATAACATTTGAATAATTCAGCGAGTGGCCGCCGTTGAATGGAGCCCCCCCTCCACCTCCACCTCCACCTCCCCCACCCACAAAACAAACACAATCCCCTGCAGATAATCGAGTGTCATGTTCAAAATTGGTCACATTTGGCACTTTTAATTGAGCGAAACGAATGCAAAACACGATGAGCTCTGCGTGTTTGGCAGGGATAAGGATAAGCCTGGTTACAAGCGAGCCAATGACGAATTTCAACGGCACTTTCCGGCTAAAAATGCATTGGTCATTAGACCAAAGCGCTGTTGGCTCTGGAAAATCAGAGAGCGAGAAATACTATAATAAGACCGTACAAACTGTGAGCGTAACTAATTGATTTTCAGAGTTTTAGAGATCCGCAGTCGAAGTCAGCACGAGACACGGCGCGGGGTGATACCAAAAATCAGAGGTCCTGCCGGGCCAAGCGGCAGGGTTTGCTGTGTGTGTGTGTGTGTGTGTATGTGTATATACATACATATGTAGGTGGCAGGTAGTGTGTAGGTAATCAGTCCCAGGAGAACAGCGCAGGTTTTTGCCTTTGCATTGTTCTCGTTGGCCCCGAAAACAAATTCTCAGAACTTAAACAGCAAAACAGTCAACATTTTATGCGCAAAATATAAAAAGTTATTTTTGTTTCGACTGTCTGTCTGACTGTCTGTCTGTGTGTGTGTGTGTTTGTGTCTGTTTGTCGCACTGTTGTCTTGTTTGTTTGAAAATCGTTGAACCCGCAATAAAGTCATCAATCATTGACATTTGCAGCGTTTGATATCTTGTCTCGCACGCTGGCGATAGAATTTGAAAAATTATGTTCCTGGCGCCGCGCACCAAAAAATGCTAACAGCGCAAAATGCTGAAAGCGCTGTTAGCTAACAGTTGAGCCGTCTGTCTGTTCTAGCATTTGAAATTATATTGTAATGTTATCAGAAAGAAAAGTTACCGCAAACTAATGAAAGCGTTGTTAGCTAACAGTGTAGCCAATATATATCAATTATATTCCTGACGTCAAACACAAAAAAACGTTAACAGCTAAAAGCGCTGTTAGTTAGCAGACAGCACAGCCAGCTAACGAAAGGAGAGGGGGGGGCAAAAGAGTGGCACATAAAATGTTTTTGCACCAGAGTTCATAAAAGACTCATTAAAAAAGCACTTGAGCTCAATTAAATCGAGTGGCGGAATCAGGAAGCGGTGGCTAATCAACGTTTACAAGGGTCCGCCGCCAGCAAGGACATTGTTAAATGCACAATGCTGAACTTTGGCTCTTTGGCTCAGCAACAACAAGGAGCACGACGAGCTGCTGCACTTGCTAAGCGACAGAGAGATGGGAGGAGTGGGGGGTAAACATAAACATAATGAGCTTGGCTGGCAGCATCAACTGCAAACTAACCACAAAGTTGTTGGCCATTTGGAGCAGCTGCCTGCCTGCCTGCCTGTGTGTTGTAGGTGTTAATGAATAAAGTTGTTGTTTGTGGTGTAGCAGCCGCAGGAGTGCAGCGCAAAAAAAATAACAAACAACTCTTGAGCAGAGCGTCAGAAAGGGAGAGAGCGAGACAGAGAGGTTGAGCCATGTAAAAAACCGCACACACTGATAAACGCCATTCATGTTGATACAACTTTACACACACGCATACACCTACACACAGACACACCAACACAGACAAAAGCTGTTGGGCAAGGTGTCAACTGGGGAGCCAGCAGACAAACGTACGTTCGATTGTTCTGCTCTCGCTGCCTTTGCTCTTGCTCTTGCTCTTGTTGTTGCTGTTATCTTCTTTTCGTTTTTTTTTCAGCTGTGCTGAAAGTCCATAGAATGCAGACGGCAGCAAATGACAAGTGCAAAGTTAACGAAGAAGAGCAGCAGAAGAGAAGAGTGCAGCAGATGTAAAAATGAAATGCGAGCGTTGTTAGTGATGTGCAACAGTATCGATAGGCAGGCATTGCTTAATTTAGTACTTAACGCTGCGTGTTGGAGATGGAAGAAAGCTTCAAAATAATAGGCAGACATTGCTACATCTAACTAAAGCTGAAGTAAATAAAGAGTGCAGAAAATACAAGTACTTAAAGCTGAAGTATGTGGAGAGAATATAGACTCAGAGGAAACGCTATTCAAATTTGAAGTACAAATCAAAATCACTGTTGACATATTCCGAAACAGTCTTAAATTTATAATTACGAAAGACGTTCTTTAATTAAGAAATTCTTTCTCTGGTCTATGATCTTTGACCTTGTCCGGATTCCAGCAACTTTCCGTAAGCCTTAGCTACGGGACTCACTATTTTTAGTGAGTTGATTAAATGTAAACATGTTAGGCTAAGTTGTATACAAAGACGTTGCGGAAAGACCTGCCAGAGATCCTCAAAGGTCAAAGCTGAAGCTGCTAGAAAGTACGGCAGCTCACTTTCAAGTGCTGCCAACCTGTTTTACAGCAGAAGCTACGCATGACACGCACAATAAAAAGATGCATAGATAGTAATTATTTATGTGCAAAAAACCGTTACAGAGATATAGCCGGACAAAACTAATAAACTTGATGGTCAAAAAACATTTATCATGACTTGAACTATGAAAAAGCTGAAAGATAACAAACAGATTTTAACCATGTTTTATTTGTGAAAACCCGGCGCAAAATAAAAGCATTTTAATTCAATATAAAAATATATATTTACTTATATTTACGGTTATGGCCGCAAAAAATAAATACAAAAACTGTTTTAAAGCTGATGGCGTAAGGGAGCGGGTGCAGAAGGAGAGGAAAGCTAAAATTAAAGCAAGTAAACTGCGTAAAATATGCCAAGCAATATAAACGCCATTTTGTGGATGGCCTGTGCGTACGTACGTGTTGTAGCTGTTAAGCTTGTTGTTGTTGTTGCTGTTATTGTTGTTGCTTTTGGCTGTCTAGCTGCCTGCCTACCCTAGGCTGTTATCTCTGCTCTCCTATGTATGTAAGTGTGTGTGTGTGTGTGTGTGTGCATGTGTGCTTGTATGTGCTCTGTTGGTTTGTTTGTTTGTTTGTTTGTATGCACAGCGCGCTTTTAATAAACGGAGGCTGTGTTAAGGCCAAACAAGGATAATGCGACGCCCACTCTCTCTCTCTCTCGCTCTGGCTTACGGTTATGTTATTGCTGCTGCTGTTGTTTGTTGCTGCTATTGCTTTGGCTTTCATTTTTGGCTTTTGTCGCATGTTGTTGCTGCTGCTGCTGCTGCTGCTGCTGCTGCTGCAGCTGTTGTTTTTGCATTTTCATTATTCAGCTTTGGGCTTTTGTTGCTGGCTTGCTGGCTTTTGTGTTTGCTTTATTAAAACGAGTGGCGCAATTTTAAAGCAATTATATTTGGGTTTGCCACTCGGCTAACGCTCGTCGCGCTCTGCTGGTTGTGTTCTCCGCTTAACAAACAATGCACAAGTGATTTTAATTGCGAATTTGATTGTTTTTAATGCCCGCAATAGTCACTAAAACTCCATGTTTATAATGAGCTGAGCACGCTTTCCAAATCGCTTGACACCCCTCAAATCTCCTTGCTTTCCCAAAATCACTTTGATAAAATACATCAACTAAAGCTTCAGAAAAGATTACGCATATAACTGTCGATTATTTAAGATCAAAAATTAATTGGAATACCAAAACATAAAATAAATGATGATTGAAATAGTTGACACTGAGTCAACAAAGAAAAGAAGACAAATAGTAATGAAATATTTAAAGCTACATTGGAACTTAGAATTATACACAATGATAAATGGGATATACTTATAAAAAGTTAATAATAAAACTTGAGTGTACAGTAACTAGTTTCAAACATCGGCTGACAAACTAAATAACTAAGCAATCTTAAATACACGTGGTAAATTAATTCAGAGTTCGTTCAATAAACCGGTAAGATCGTAATAAAAACTATAAAAATCGAATTCCCCCCACACAAATGCAAATGAATATTCAAAATTTAATGAGCTTGAAATTTATACACAATTGAAATACAAATCATTTGAGTTTTTCATGCCTTCTTTTTTCGATTTATTGCGGTGGTTTTTTTACTTTCGTATAAGTCGAACAGACAAATTTCTTTTGCACACTCATTGAAAGGTAATTAAAATGTTTGATTCGATTTTGAGGCCATAGACGCCATATTGAAAACCCCTCCAATGACGCACTGCGATGTGTGTATGTATGTATGTACCATAATGATCTTTTTCCATGCTCTTTTCTTCTTATTATATTTTTTGACTAATTTCTAAGATGATGCTGCACAAAAAAGTATTGAGTACATGATTGGTTTACAGTTTTGTTTTTTGGGGTTTTTTTGAAGTGGCCGATGGAAGACACAACTTCATTAGAGGCTGAAGTGAAATGAGAGAGAGGCCTTTAACCCGGAAGATGACAGCCACTTGACTTGAAATGTGCACCCTCTCTATCTCTCTCTCTCCCTCTCTCTTCTTCTCGTTCTCATTCTTTCTTACGCCCCTTATATAAATCAAAATTCAATCAGCAACATTTTTGGAATCTGTTAACTGCCTGCCTTACTGTTTGTTTTTATTACATTGACACAACACACACACACACTTGAGTCTGTATACATTTGTGAGTGAGTGTGTGTGTGTGTGTGTGTTGACACGTGTCAAAACTTCCGTTTGTAATCGCACGGAAATACTTCTAGCCACTTCGTGCCCTGCACTCCAAAATACAACGGCTTCGAAATTGGGGTAAAATCACAAAAATCAGCGCAATTCACATTCACAGCGAATTCAGTGTGGGTTTGTTTCTCTCTCTCTCTTTGTGTGTGTGTGTGTGTGTTTGCTGTGGGTAAATATTTTGGGATACTCGCCATGCTACATTAAACTTTTGATTTAGTTTATGCAAAAGCGTTGATCTGTGGCACAAGTTATTTATGGGGCACAGCCGACGCTACGTTGAGCTGCCGAAATGAAATGTGTGCGGCTCTCAAGTGAGGCAGGAAAACAATTGTTACACTTTGATATGGCGATAAGCGACATGTTGAACAGGGAGAGAGAGAGAGAGGTAGAGATGAACAGAGACAGAACGTCTGAACATGAATTAGATTTGTATAAATATAAAATACATATATGTAAATTATAAAGATTAAATACAATAACTAAGAATCAGAGTATTTAATTTTAAATTTAAGCATTATTCAAAATAGAAATAGCTCACTTATATAAACAGCTAATTAAAAATGAGATAATTATTTTAATAAAACTTAAAATATGCCTATGATACTAGTGCACAACAAAGTTCCGTTCTCGTATCACAGACTAGAGTATGTCATTTATAAGGCAGGACTTAAGCAACAAATAATACTATTTATATTTTAGAAACTATCACAGTTAAAGTTACTTTTATCACACTTTTTATTACATTTACTTGTCTTACTTTAAGACTTACAAATTTAAGCATTGTCACAGATTTCTTACAAGATTCATTCTAAATTCAGCTATAAGTTCAATTTAAAATTTATATTTCTCTTTCCAATAATATATGATTTGTATTGTTTGTAGAAAATATAAGTATTCCAAGCTTTCCCAAAAGAGAAAACATATTATAGTTTCACAAAATAGGAATTGAAAATACCTGAAACTATACAATTGGGCTTAATAGTTTGAAACTATATTCCATAATTGAGTATCCAGATAAACCCAATAATAATTGGAATCACTAGTATATCATTTTTTTTGTGACTTTTCCGGAAAAGTCCTAGACATGCTGTGTGTTAATAAGAAATTTATAGACTTATGTATACCAGAGGAAAAGCCTTATACAATTTGTAATTAAATTTAATTTTGCCTACTCCTAGGGAATACCCCTAACATATGTATTTACTAGAAATCACTCCTTGAATCTCGCATAAAAGCAGTCAAGATGAAAGATGAATCCCAGTACACAAGTTGTGAAGTCAACAGATAGAACAGTGGCATAAATCGAAGATCCCTTGGCTAAACCGATGAAAAGTCGAAGTCAAGCCCACGGCGACTTAAACCATATGGGAGCGAGAACAAATACTGCTAAGGGTCAAAACAACTGGAGGGATTTGTGCGAAAGGCTTAGCCGCTCGTACAGGTTGCGATCATAAAGGACTTAGGGCAGGTACAAGTGGGCGTGGGCGTGGGCGTGTGCACCAGACGCAGTGTCCCCTGGGCCGGGTTAAGGGTTAAACCCGGAAAGGAAGCGGAGTGTGTGGTACTTACCCGTGTGTGTCCGCTTGTGTATCTTGAGGTTCTCGCTGCGGGCAAACACCTTGCCACAGCCGGGATGCGGGCAGGCGAAGGGCTTCTCGCCGGTGTGGACGCGTATGTGATTGACCAGCTTGTATTTGGCCTTGAAGGGGCGACCGTTGCGCGAGCAGCCAACCCAGAAGCAGGCGTGCGTGGTGCACTCCGGTCCGCCCACATGCTCCACGGTCAGATGCGTCACGATCTCATGCATCGAATGAAAGATCTTGTTGCATGTCTTGCGTCCGCCACCCGCCTGCTGCACCAGCCCTGGCTGATCCGGATCCACCCAGAGGCACTGCATCTCCTGCTTAACACTCGACGCGGCCGTTGCCGGCTGATGTCGCATATAGCGCAGAAAGGCGCCAGCTCCAGCCGGATGCATGGCGGACATCGCATGGTGCGGATGATGGGCGTGAGCGGCATGTGCCGCCGCCGCATGATGATGTGCCGCATGCACTGCCGACGGAAAATTGCCATGATGATGATGCTGTGCATACGGATGTGTCGCATAATCCGCCATCCTCATCTGATGCGGATGATGATGATGACTGTGGAACGCATGCTGCCCAAAGCTGCTGCTCAGCTCCGCCGCTTGCGCCGGAAAACTGGAGAACAGCATCGAATCCGCACTGGCGGCTGTCGGCCCCGTTGCTGCCGCTGCTGCGGCGGCAGCGGCGCCAGCATAATCCGTCGCATCGCCGCGTCGCCCCAGCAGAAAATCGCGCGAGGCATAGCTATTGAAATGGCCATAGCCGGAGTTTTGATAAGCCGCCGCCGCTGCCAAGGATGTGGAGTCTGCGCTGCCCTCCAGCTGTTGCTGTTGTTGTTGCTGTTGTTGCTGCTGCTGCTGTTGTTGTTGCTGCTGCTGTTGTTGCTGTTGTTGCTGCTGTTGCTGCTGTTGTTGCTGCTGCTGCTGTTGCTGCTGTTGTTGCTGCTGCTGCTGCATCTCAAGTTGCTGACTGCTGCTGTTGTTGTTGTTGTTGTTGCTGTTGTTGTTGCTGTTGCTGGCGGTTGTTGTATTGGGCGACATGCGCAGCCCATAGCTGGCCAAATGATGCTGCGCGGGTTCGATAAAAGCGTTCATCATCATTTTGTGGCAGGCTGGCTAAGTTTTCAAGTTATCAAGTTTTCAAGTTTTTGATTATATATTAGTTATAAGAAACAAAACACAAGGGCTGCAATAACGTGACTCAAGCGCCCATCACAACACCAAGAACACCAAGCGAACTATGTATCTACCAATTATGTATGTATGTATTTATTTTGTATATTTCGTATATTTCGCTCTTTATTTAGCTTTCTGTATATTTCTTGCACTGTAACACGCGCGCGTGTATTTGTTTTTGTTTGTATTTGTATGTTTATCGGTCTTGTAAAACTCGCGCTTCTTGGCCAACGCGAACACCGGTTAGCGTCTAAACGTCACAAGATTCGCAGCAGGACTGAATTGTAACGCAGTGCTCAGAGTTCCATCGCGAACTGATTTTCTCTGCGCACATTGGGCTGTGCCTCTAAAAACCAGTCTACGCATATGCCAGCACACACACACACACACACTCACACATGCATGCATGAGCAACCACCAATCGAAGGCGTGTCTAAGCATACATACCACACATAGCAGTACCGAGCGAGTGTGAGTGCGAATGCGAGTGCGAGTGTGAGTGAGAGAGGGCGGGCAATAGCATTGTGGTGGGTTTGGCATGCAATAACATTAGACAGGTGAGTTTGCCGACTGTTGACTGTTTACTTGAGAATATATTACTTTTTATATGAAATAGAAAAGTAAAAGAAACTAATATTTTATAATAATAATACTTGTATATTTATGGTAATAAAATAAAATACATATTGATTTACTAATTCAGCTGGATAAGATTTATTTATATACACCCATACCGAATGTAAGGCCATGGGAGGGGATCAGCCTGGAATATCGATTAAACTTTGACTCACCTAAAAGCTTTGATCGATAATGTTTATATGTTTATTAGGCTAGAGTCGCCTAATTGGGAATGTAGATAACTTGTCAGACCTAACTAAGCAGCTTTCTGGGTAAGTCTACTCCCACCCCGCTAATTGATAAAATCTATATCTACTACAGTTGAAAGTCAGCTAATTTTCAAGGAAGATATGCTTTTTCAATTAATATATAAATAATTACAACAAAATGTACAAATATAAATATCAATAATTTTTTAAAATAACATTTCTGATTAGAATCAAGATCAGGCGACTAACTGACTGCTGCCACTGAAATGATCCTAGCAATCTGTTAAGCTTAGAGAGTGTGTGTGAGAGAGAGAGAGAGAGAGAGACCACTGTTAACTTAACAGTGAGGCTTCGGCTGTGCTCACACTCTCTCGCTGTTGAGTGAGAGTGAGTGCTGACGCCGTGGTGTGTTCTTGCCGTGGTGAGTTGCCGTCACCACCACCGTTGCTGCAAGTGCGAGCGCAAGGCACATACAAAATGGCTTCGCTGCCAGCTGAACGCAGCGCGTCAGAGCAGCACCAATAGCTGCGCAACACGAGCGGCACTCCAATTGGAATTGCTTAGCATATTGCCATTGCACTCGTGCGCATGCCAACCGGTTTTGCGACAAATTAACACCCACTGCACATGTGTGGGTGGGTGGACTGGCGAGTGAGAGGCGCTTGGGGCGGGGCGCGTCATGCGCGCAACGCACGCCGCTGCCATTGGCCTCGCCGTCAGCAGCCAATCGAAAGCTCAGCTGTATGCAACTTTCATGTGAAACTTTTGCGATTGCACTAATTGCATCGCTGCACATTTATTTATTGTCATATATGTATGCATGTATTTACTCATTGCCTTCTGCCTTGGCAGCCATTTTTATCTTTCTTCCTTTTGGCTGTTTGCTTTTAGTTGCGGCTTTGGTTAGCATCTCTGGCGCCATGTCAGTTTCCAGTTAAGCTAAAATTATGTTTACGCTGTTTATTTTATTGATTTTAATGATTTTAGCCACATTTCTCTGCGCTCATTTTTGTTTATTTAATTGGAAATGAAAAACGTTTTTCGCCGTTGCGTAATGAAGACATAAATTTTCATTAGACACCGCGCTGTTCGATTTGTTATTTCTTAATTTATGGAATTTTAAATAAGCTTAATCTATGTTCATGATCTCGCACCGTTCTCAAATGCTTTTTTCGCTTCGCTAAATGTTTCAACTAATTGCTTTTCGATAATGATGCCCATTGTTAGCGATTATTTTGGTATTTTTTAGTTTTGCTTATGGTTTTTGTATAATTTTTATAGTTGGTATTTCAATAATGAAAGAGCTTTTACAAAAATTTCTAGTGCTTTGCAATATTTTGTGCATTTTTGATGAGAAAGTGAAAAATCTTAAATTACAAAGTTTTAACTATTAAGATTCTTAATTGTTTAGAGTTCAAATAATAATCCAAAATCTTTATTTTGATTGTACAAAAATACAAGTAATTTAGAAAGCTTCGCTTACCATTTAGTCTTATTTTTTTAAGCAAATCATGTTTTATAATTTCTATAGACTAATTTCATTGCAGTTTGAAGAGTTATGTGCTAAAAATTGAATTAAGTAATCAAAATTGTAGTCTTCTATTCAATTTCTGGAAGTTATTATTTCCGAGCATGAGAATATCTGACTACAATAATTTCAATTCAGTTACATTTATTCACAAGAATTTACTAATTAACTAATGTGTAATCCTCATTATTTTTGAAAGTTGCTTTATTCTTTTTCTAATTTCTAGTATTAAGTATTTGCTCGTCTGATAGTTCTGGCCTTATGCTTCGAGCTGTTCGAGAAACTGAGGACCATCTTAATATTAAGGCAATTAAAAGTCGCACAAATTGTGACGTTAAATGTCATTGGCCAATGGCCATCAAAGTGGCCAAACGATGCGGCTATTAAAATGTCAAAACACACAGCGATGAACGCAGTTGTTGCCCATTTTGGGTGTGCTGAAATCCATAAAAAGAATTGCACTAGTCCGACAACAACAACAACAACAACAACTTGGGGGCCCAACCCGCGGCGCATTAAGCGGCAGTTGTCATTTGAAATGAAGCCATTGCTCCACATTGCCGAGCGGGCAGCGGCAGGGACAGGGGCTGGGGCAGGTGGAGCGGTATGGTGGCAGGGCATGGTTGGCAGCTTTCGCCACATGACATGAGATGTTGGCTGATGCTGATGGGGCGCAGCAGCTATGGGCCAAGTGAATTTCTAGCACATGGCGAACGAAGCGCATAAATAATGCAGTCGAGCAGCCACTTGAAAATTTAAAGAAAAATTAAAAACAAAATACAAAAAAACTGCAATAAACTTGCAGTTGAATTTTGTTCTCTATTATTTTCTGCTGCTGCTGCTGCTAACAATAACAAGAACGAGTCAGCAACAAATTAGAAATGTGAAAAATGTAAATAAACATAAGTAAAAAGATGGCGCAGCAGGGACCTCAATCGAGAGCAATGGAAAAAGCATATGGATAAAACAATGTTGGGTTCTTCTGAGAAGCGCCGAGAAAGGTCAGTCAAAGCATAAATGCTAGCGCCCTCTAGCGCCAAAGCCACGCAACCGAGCCCAGCTATGCAGGCCACAGAACGCAAACACTGGGCGTGTCCAGCCCAATGGACGCAGGCACGGACACGAGTCAAGTCAAATCGTAACGGGGGCAACCAACCCGACCCGTGGACGCATTTGGCACATGCCGCGATCACCAGCGGTGCACGGGTTTGCGCCTGGGGTTTCAACTCAAGTGTCGCTTACTCTCTCCCTCTCTCTCTCAATCTCACTCTCTCTCTCTCTCTCTATCAGTCTTCTCTAAACCACACACACAACTAACTAACTGACTGACTGACTGACTGAGTGAGTGACTGACTGAGTGGTGTCAGCGGTGTGCCTCTAAAGGCGTGGGAGTATTTCTAAGCACAGGTTCTGATTGCTCATTGATTGACTGATTGATTGACTGACTGACTGACAAAAATATGAAGCATGTAAAGGAAGAGCAATCAGTAGGAAGCTGCAACTTTAAACAAAACTTAATTTTATAACGTAAGTGAAGTCAGGACTTTCGAATTGTCATTGTACTTAACTTATTATACCCTTGCAGAGGGTATTATAATTTTGGCCAGAAGTTTGCAACGCATAGAAGTCAACATTTCCGACCCCACAAAGTATATATATTCTTGATCAGGACCACAAGACGAGATGAGATAACTTGACCAAACTTACCAAATATTAGTTTAAGCATTATCTAAGCTTGCTCACTAAGTTTTATCAAAATCGGAGCACTGTATCTTGTAGCTGTCATAGGAACAATCTGTTGAAAAATGAGTCGTTGTATGAACAACTTTTTTGTTTCCCAAACTTTTTCAACCAAACTCAGTAATTTGTAGTATTATTATATTTTATATAGATGGGTTGAATATGCTCAAAATCTGAGGACTATATCTTATAGGAACAATATATCTAAAAATAGATTTAAGTAAGAAAATTCAGATCAAACCTTTAGAACTTCAAACTTGGATAAAATCAAGGAATCAGTCATTAAAATACTGCATTCAGCTAACAAATCAGACAACAGGTAAATCAAATTTAGCAATGATTGAAAATAGGAAATTGCATTAATTGAAAATGGACACTAGGCTGGGCCGTAAAAGGTGCAAAGGGCGTGATAATGCGCAACCCGAGGAGCAATTTCGTGGCAATGTCCGCAAATCCCGCGATGAGCAAATACCGCTTATAAAGTCAATTTTTTTATGGCCAACATCGGCAACCGGAACCAGGCACCAGGCAAAAATCGGGTACTGCAGCGCGGTGTGGAACAGGAAAACCATTTGGAAAATTATGCGTATCATAAAAATTTGGCAGCGTTTTTCCTGGCAAATTGCACAGAAAATGGTTTTGGTTTCTGGGAACCATAAAAAAGTGTATGTGACAGGATACAGAGATGAAGAAGAGGAAGCAGCAGCAGCAGAAGAAAAGCGGGAATTGAGAATCCCGAATTGACAAGGTCGTGTCAACCATAAATATTTACATGTCATAAAAATCAAGGTGAGTCTACATCCTTTTTCCGCAATGCGTTTTCCATTGAATGAGCACACGGCCGGACCTTGAAAGTTTATGATACACACACACACACACCGTACACACACCCACACACACAGGTAGTTGAACTAGGAGCTGCAGCAAAGTCAAGACGTTGGCCAAGCCAGTCAACTTGGCCAAATGCATTGTGGGTGATTTATGACCTGTTAGCTGCTCCGCAAATGCATCACAAGTTTTTCATTTGAATTGTATCCGGGATTCGATCGGTATCTGCATCTTTAGCTGTGACTGTGGCACTTTTTCGGCCAGCTTGTAAATCATGCCTACAGCGTTACCGTTACCGTTAACGTTAACGTTAACATTGACCATTGGCCAAGTCAAGTTGTTTCTGTGTGGGCGTTATATGCCAAATATTTACCTGGTACAACCGCATCAGGTACTGCCTGCCCTCCCCTGCCCCTCAGTCTGGCAGGCGTTACCAACAGCCCATCTAAACTAGCCTTTAACTCTTTGTTGGCTCAATTATGTTGACCATTTCGGCTTAAATACATGTGCCCTCAGCCCAGTCTTAACTGTTATTTGCATGCCTCTCACTCTCTCTATGACTTTTTACAATCGATCGGGTTAAGGCACTCATTTTTATGGCAAATTGTCCAGGAAATGTGCAGCAAAAAAAAAAGAGAACTCATTTCTTGTATTTTGGCATTGTATCTAGATTCTAGAAAGGCTGGCTGTAAAGTTGGGCAATAAAACCATATATAACCCATTTGTATGCAAAAACCTGGCTAAGAACCAGGGAAATCACGTCAGAGTTTTTAGAAATTTGCATATCATATCCTACAAATATATTGCAATAAGTTTGCAATCTAGAAAAAACAACGTTCCTGATTTTCTCATTTTTATCGACAAATCCCATTCTCGTGAAAAATATATATATGCTTTGGCAAAGTTAAATGTTTGTCAAGATTTTCGAATTTAATTTTAAACATGATAATTTTTATGATAAATGTTTGACAATCGTTTAGGTTTTGGGTATATCCAAACAATCTCAAAAATATCTTAAAAATATTTAAAAATGCACACAACTAATTGTTGAATTTAAAGAAAAACATATAGCTATAAATAACTGGATAATACGTAATGCTGAGAACTTTAATAACAATAATAATTTTGTTATTTGTTTTGCCCGGCTTGTATTTTCTTTGCATAAGGAAACAATTTTAATTAATGTGGCAAGGTCGTGATTGCAGCAAACTTTTTCAGTCGGCGCTGTTTAATTAATTGTTAATTATGGTCATGCAACAAGCGCTCTAGTTACGCCCCCATTCCCCCACTGGCCATGCAAGTTACACTCCTCCCCCCAGACCCCTCCTCCTCCACCATGCCTGCTGTGTCTAGTACATGTACACAGAAGCGTTAATTAAATTTCTGCATGGCTTCGACTTGGTCTTTTGTTGGGCCGCGCGGTTGGCAAAATGCAGCAAACGGGGCAGTAAATAAATACTCATTTAATTTATGGTTTTAATTTTTATGGCTACAACTTTGGGGCCATCATCATCATCAGCGACAGCAGCAGCTCGGTGGAGTCAGGCGCCGGGGGCAGAAGCAGAAGCTGAGGTACAGGCAGAAAGTCAGACAATTTAGTAGTTTGGCGAAGCGTGGATGGAAATTTAATAACTTTGTTTATGCGCACACTAAATCATAACTAATGAGCGCAAGTTTGGACCCCAGCGCCTGGGATGGGATGGGGGATGGAGGGGGTTAAAGTGGTTAAAGGAATTGCAGCAGCTGCAGCTGCAAAACTAACCTCAATGACAACCAAAACTATTTGATTTACGCCACAGCAAAAGCCAAAGAGACAGACAGAGAGAGAGAGAGACAGAGAGTGAGAGAGAGAGAGAGGGAGAGAGACAAAGACTTAAGCAGAACCTGAGCCAAACAATGCATAAGCCACTAATTTGAGTTGAACACCTACAAGGACATGGAAATGAAAATGGTCATGGACATGGACATGGACATGGACTTGGACATGGACATGGACAGCTAGCTCTCAAGTTGAGAACCCAAAAGGGACCACCAACTGTTTGACCTGAAGGCAAATTGCAGTCGCGCCGCGGGTGCACAAAAACCAGGAAGCAACCATAAAAGCCAGTCAGATCCGCAGCACCAATCCAGGATAACCAAACAAACGAAACGCTACGCAAATTGTGCCGCTCATTTCAATTTACTGATAGCTTTGACATTTGCCAAACACACACAGTGCTTTGTGGGGCAACTGCAAACAGATCATTGTCCTTGTTGACAGCAGAACGTGCCCAAGGATATCAAAACGTTAAAGGTCATCTAGTGGACTATCAGATATGCTATAAACAGCAGAAAATCAATGAATAAATATAATAATATAATATAATAGTAAATAATAACCATTTAAATTATGTATTTCAATTCCTATACGCAAAATAAATGCTGATGAAAAAATATGTTTTTTGTACTCAATTTTAAGGGAAAATATACTTAAAATTTAATCAATAATAATTAAAATATTTAGTTATTTATTTTTGATTTCAGTATAAAAGTATTTTATTATTTACAAAAATATACTATTATTATCAAACAAATATCTAGAAATCTACAAATAAGTTTGAGCAGGAGTAGCTCAATGAATTCAATTATATTTTACTATAAATATAAATAAAAAAGATAAAATTAATTATATCAATTTATAAAACTGACTCAAATGTTAATACAGTAAATTGCTAACTTTTGCTTTGCAGGCTTATTTCTGTGTAAATAGTAAATATTTTCAAATATTTATGTAGGTTTTACACTCAAAACAAGTACAGGGTATAATTATTAATAGCCTGGCAATTGACAGCTAATCAATTGCGTTCAAGTTTTTTTCTGAATCTCTCATTGTATTCTCTCAAATTTGTATTTCCGGCGGAAAAGTTGCAGCTAAACTTTCAAGTTCTATCTGGTTTCAAATCATACGGTATCATTTCACATTATAACATATCATATCATATCAAATGAATCTCAATGGTTGTCTGTGTCGGCAGAGCAGACAAAGTTATCGCATAAGGGGCATCTGGGAAAACAAAAAAAAAAAAACAAAAACTATGCCATAAAATTATGCTGGATAAATGTTTCAGGCACAGCCCACGAAAACAAAAATGTCAAAGGGAAAAACGTCTGGAAATACAAGAAAAATAATGTAATTTACATATTAAAGAGGGAGACGCAGTCAGTCTATGATAAATGTTATGCTCGATTAATAATTGTTGTTAACTAAGCCAGTCGATAAAGATCCAGGTAAAAGAAGAAAGAATTTATCATAATGGCTCGAGTAAAAGAAACCCTTCACGGTGTTGGCGTCAGAGTCTGTGAGCTTGGCTAATAAAATTGTTAGACAGATAAACGATATAACGATATAACGATATGATGATATTCTTGACTCGGGACATAATTTGTAATCAATAAAATGAAATGAAATTCATCGACTGTGCGCGCTGCAGATGCGCGCTTTGAGATAGCGGCAAACCCGCAAACATCCATAGAAGGAACCGCAAGAAACCCGAAGACCCGGACCAACTTATATGATAAAACAGGCAACCACAAAACGGCGGCAAGTGTAAACACGTGAAATGGTTGACAACATCTCTCGAGCCAAGTTCGTGCGGGCCAAAGGTGCATGTTGCATGGTGCATGTTGTGTTACGGTTGTGTCTCGTCTCTCGACTCTGGTCTCTGTTCTGTGGCCTTATCACCGTAAAGGTCTCTCGGGGCGTTTATCCTGCGGCACGCTCAGTGGGAGATGGTTATATTCGAACTGAACCTCAACCTCAACCTCAACCTTAACCTCAGCCGGCTGCCTGCCTCGCAAATCTCAGCTAATTAAGTTTTAACGGCACTTGCTAAATATGCGACCTGTTTTGAGTCTCTCTCTGTCTCTCTCTCTCTCACTATGTCTACTCTTGTGTATTGTTTTCACTGGGCGTGTGCGAAAATTGAAAACTGTTTGCTTGTTTGATTTTAAAATAGGATTAAATTGATTTCCCGCTACTCGACAACTCTGGTGTCAGGTAGTTTTACTTGTTTCTTCTTCTTCTTCTTTTTCTGCTGTCATGAGCTCAGCAATTTCTGTTTTGTCAGCTGCCAATGAATGATGTCAGGTTAAAAGGTTGCTAACAGAGCCTGTTTTATAAATTGAAATGTTTCAACTAATGATTTTGTTAGTCTTATGAGGAAAAAACTGTTGGAGGCCTCTTCAGATTACAGTGAGTAGAACTTTCTGCAATAATCGTATAGTCTCAATTATCCCAATCTTGTAAGCAATATTGAAACACTTATGCCGAGAAAACGTTTTTGATTTGAATTTGTATCTGAAACTCTAATTTAAGACAAAAAATATCAAATTGAAATTAAATCTTTAATATTATTTCTGTAAATATATACTTTATATACCGCCTCCACTGAAATTTCGACGACAATTCAGCAATTTAAATTTAGAGTAAACCAATAACAATGTCTTAATTCGTATCTTTAAATGCATTAAAATCTATATCCATAACTTTATACGTATTTATATATGTTCATATATGCATATATATTAAAAGGCAAATTCTGGCTTTGCCCGGAGAAAATGTTTTTCTTTAAATATTATAGTTAAAAAAAACAAAATATATAATATTTAAATGATGTAGAACTAAACAAGACAATGACCAAAATGGCCTCGGGAATGAAAATCGGTTCAGTTTTGACAAAGTTATGGCAGTTTGAAGTCTGGGAAGCTCATTTATAAGGAACTTTTCGTTGATTGGGCACTTTACAAGTCAATTTTTTTGTCACTTTTGACGTGATTTTTGACAGAAAAATGAAACACCCCAAAATCACTTTTCTTATAGTTTTTTATACTAATTGTGACACCCACAATCGATTTAATATAAAATTTCAAGATTCTATTTTTTGAAAAAACTAAATTGGTAAGGGTCCCCCCTTATGCTTTTTGAGGAAAAAAAGTCCAAAAATGTTTATTCTCAAAATTGCATAATCTTTTGATGTAGAACCAAGCAAAATGTTTAATAATGACCAAAATGGCCTCGGGAATGAAAATCGGTTCAGTTTTGACAAAGTTATGGCAGTTTGAAGTCTGGGAAGCTCATTTATAAGGAACTTTTCGTTGATTGGGCACTTTACAAGTCAATTTTTTTGTCACTTTTGACGTGATTTTTGACAGAAAAATGAAACACCCCAAAATCACTTTTCTTATAGTTTTTTATACTAATTGTGACACCCACAATCGATTTAATATAAAATTTCAAGATTCTATTTTTTGAAAAAACTAAATTGGTAAGGGTCCCCCCTTATGCTTTTTGAGGAAAAAAAGTCCAAAAATGTTTATTCTCAAAATTGCATAATCTTTTGATGTAGAACCAAGCAAAATGTTAAATAATGACCAAAATGGCCTCGGGAATGAAAATCGGTTCAGTTTTGACAAAGTTATGGCAGTTTGAAGTCTGGGAAGGTCATTTATAAGGAACTTTTCGTTGATTGGGCACTTTACAAGTCAATTTTTTTGTCACTTTTGACGTGATTTTTGACAGAAAAATGAAACACCCCAAAATCACTTTTCTTATAGTTTTTTATACTAATTGTGACACCCACAATCGATTTAATATAAAATTTCAAGATTCTATTTTTTGAAAAAACTAAATTGGTAAGGGTCCCCCCTTATGCTTTTTGAGGGAAAAAAGTCCAAAAATGTTTATTCCCAAAATTGCATAATCTTTTGATGTAGAACCAAGCAAAATGTTAAATAATGACCAAAATGGCCTCGGGAATGAAAATCGGTTCAGTTTTGACAAAGTTATGGCAGTTTGAAGTCTGGGAAGGTCATTAATAAGGAACTTTTCGTTGATTGGGCACTTTACAAGTCAATTTTTTTGTCACTTTTGACGTGATTTTTGACAGAAAAATTAAACACCCCAAAATCACTTTTCTTATAGTTTTTTATACTAATTGTGACACCCACAATCGATTTAATATAAAATTTCAAGATTCTATTTTTTGAAAAAACTAAATTGGTAAGGGTCCCCCCTTATGCTTTTTGAGGAAAAAAAGTCCAAAAATGTTTATTCTCAAAATTGCATAATCTTTTGATGTAGAACCAAGCAAAATGTTAAATAATGACCAAAATGGCCTCGGGAATGAAAATCGGTTCAGTTTTGACAAAGTTATGGCAGTTTCAAGTCTGGGAAGGTCATTTATAAGGAACTTTTCGTTGTTTGGGCACTTTACAAGTCAATTTTTTTGTCACTTTTGACGTGATTTTTGACAGAAAAATGAAACACCCCAAATTCACTTTTCTTATAGTTTTTTATACTAATTGTGACACCCACAATCGATTTAATATAAAATTTCAAGATTCTATTTTTTGAAAAAACTAAATTGGTAAGGGTCCCCCCTTATGCTTTTTGAGGAAAAAAAGTCCAAAAATGTTTATTCTCAAAATTGCATAATCTTTTGATGTAGAACCAAGCAAAATGTTAAATAATGACCAAAATGGCCTCGGGAATGAAAATCGGTTCAGTTTTGACAAAGTTATGGCAGTTTGAAGTCTGGGAAGGTCATTTATAAGGAACTTTTCGTTGATTGGGCACTTTACAAGTCAATTTTTTTGTCACTTTTGACGTGATTTTTGACAGAAAAATGAAACACCCCAAAATCACTTTTCTTATAGTTTTTTATACTAATTGTGACACCCACAATCGATTTAATATAAAATTTCAAGATTCTATTTTTTGAAAAAACTAAATTGGTAAGGGTCCCCCCTTATGCTTTTTGAGGAAAAAAAGTCCAAAAATGTTTATTCTCAAAATTGCATAATCTTTTGATGTAGAACCAAGCAAAATGTTTAATAATGACCAAAATGGCCTCGGGAATGAAAATCGGTTCAGTTTTGACAAAGTTATGGCAGTTTGAAGTCTGGGAAGGTCATTTATAAGGAACTTTTCGTTGATTGGGCACTTTACAAGTCAATTTTTTTGTCACTTTTGACGTGATTTTTGACAGAAAAATGAAACACCCCAAAATCACTTTTCTTATAGTTTTTTATACTAATTGTGACACCCACAATCGATTTAATATAAAATTTCAAGATTCTATTTTTTGAAAAAACTAAATTGGTAAGGGTCCCCCCTTATGCTTTTTGAGGAAAAAAAGTCCAAAAATGTTTATTCTCAAAATTGCATAATCTTTTGATGTAGAACCAAGCAAAATGTTAAATAATGACCAAAATGGCCTCGGGAATGAAAATCGGTTCAGTTTTGACAAAGTTATGGCAGTTTGAAGTCTGGGAAGGTCATTTATAAGGAACTTTTCGTTGATTGGGCACTTTACAAGTCAATTTTTTTGTCACTTTTGACGTGATTTTTGACAGAAAAATGAAACACCCCAAAATCACTTTTCTTATAGTTTTTTATACTAATTGTGACACCCACAATCGATTTAATATAAAATTTCAAGATTCTATTTTTTGAAAAAACTAAATTGGTAAGGGTCCCCCCTTATGCTTTTTGAGGAAAAAAAAGTCCAAAAATGTTTATTCTCAAAATTGCATAATCTTTTGATGTAGAACCAAGCAAAATGTTAAATAATGACCAAAATGGCCTCGGGAATGAAAATCGGTTCAGTTTTGACAAAGTTATGGCAGTTTCAAGTCTGGGAAGGTCATTTATAAGGAACTTTTCGTTGTTTGGGCACTTTACAAGTCAATTTTTTTGTCACTTTTGACGTGATTTTTGACAGAAAAATGAAACACCCCAAATTCACTTTTCTTATAGTTTTTTATACTAATTGTGACACCCACAATCGATTTAATATAAAATTTCAAGATTCTATTTTTTGAAAAAACTAAATTGGTAAGGGTCCCCCCTTATGCTTTTTGAGGAAAAAAAGTCCAAAAATGTTTATTCTCAAAATTGCATAATCTTTTGATGTAGAACCAAGCAAAATGTTAAATAATGACCAAAATGGCCTCGGGAATGAAAATCGGTTTAGTTTTGACAAAGTTATGGCAGTTTGAAGTCTGGGAAGGTCATTTATAAGGAACTTTTCGTTGATTGGGCACTTTACAAGTCAATTTTTTTGTCACTTTTGACGTGATTTTTGACAGAAAAATGAAACACCCCAAAATCATTTTTCTTATAGTTTTTTATACTAATTGTGACACCCACAATCGATTTAATATAAAATTTCAAGATTCTATTTTTTGAAAAAACTAAATTGGTAAGGGTCCCCCCCTTATGCTTTTTGAGGAAAAAAAGTCCAAAAATGTTTATTCTCAAAATTGCATAATCTTTTGATGTAGAACCAAGCAAAATGTTAAATAATGACCAAAATGGCCTCGGGAATGAAAATCGGTTCAGTTTTGACAAAGTTATGGCAGTTTGAAGTCTGGGAAGGTCATTTATAAGGAACTTTTCGTTGATTGGGCACTTTACAAGTCAATTTTTTTGTCACTTTTGACGTGATTTTTGACAGAAAAATGAAACACCCCAAAATCACTTTTCTTATAGTTTTTTATTCTAATTGTGACACCCACAATCGATTTAATATAAAATTTCAAGATTCTATTTTTTGAAAAAACTAAATTGGTAAGGGTCCCCCCTTATGCTTTTTGAGGAAAAAAAGTCCAAAAATGTTTATTCTCAAAATTGCATAATCTTTTGATGTAGAACCAAGCAAAATGTTTAATAATGACCAAAATGGCCTCGGGAATGAAAATCGGTTCAGTTTTGACAAAGTTATGGCAGTTTGAAGTCTGGGAAGGTCATTTATAAGGAACTTTTCGTTGATTGGGCACTTTACAAGTCAATTTTTTTGTCACTTTTGACGTGATTTTTGACAGAAAAATGAAACACCCCAAAATCACTTTTCTTATAGTTTTTTATACTAATTGTGACACCCACAATCGATTTAATATAAAATTTCAAGATTCTATTTTTTGAAAAAACTAAATTGGTAAGGGTCCCCCCTTATGCTTTTTGAGGAAAAAAAGTCCAAAAATGTTTATTCTCAAAATTGCATAATCTTTTGATGTAGAACCAAGCAAAATGTTAAATAATGACCAAAATGGCCTCGGGAATGAAAATCGGTTCAGTTTTGACAAAGTTATGGCAGTTTGAAGTCTGGGAAGGTCATTTATAAGGAACTTTTCGTTGATTGGGCACTTTACAAGTCAATTTTTTTGTCACTTTTGACGTGATTTTTGACAGAAAAATGAAACACCCCAAAATCACTTTTCTTATAGTTTTTTATACTAATTGTGACACCCACAATCGATTTAATATAAAATTTCAAGATTCTATTTTTTGAAAAAACTAAATTGGTAAGGGTCCCCCCTTATGCTTTTTGAGGAAAAAAAGTCCAAAAATGTTTATTCTCAAAATTGCATAATCTTTTGATGTAGAACCAAGCAAAATGTTAAATAATGACCAAAATGGCCTCGGGAATGAAAATCGGTTCAGTTTTGACAAAGTTATGGCAGTTTCAAGTCTGGGAAGGTCATTTATAAGGAACTTTTCGTTGTTTGGGCACTTTACAAGTCAATTTTTTTGTCACTTTTGACGTGATTTTTGACAGAAAAATGAAACACCCCAAATTCACTTTTCTTATAGTTTTTTATACTAATTGTGACACCCACAATCGATTTAATATAAAATTTCAAGATTCTATTTTTTGAAAAAACTAAATTGGTAAGGGTCCCCCCTTATGCTTTTTGAGGAAAAAAAGTCCAAAAATGTTTATTCTCAAAATTGCATAATCTTTTGATGTAGAACCAAGCAAAATGTTAAATAATGACCAAAATGGCCTCGGGAATGAAAATCGGTTTAGTTTTGACAAAGTTATGGCAGTTTGAAGTCTGGGAAGGTCATTTATAAGGAACTTTTCGTTGATTGGGCACTTTACAAGTCAATTTTTTTGTCACTTTTGACGTGATTTTTGACAGAAAAATGAAACACCCCAAAATCACTTTTCTTATAGTTTTTTATACTAATTGTGACACCCACAATCGATTTAATATAAAATTTCAAGATTCTATTTTTTGAAAAAACTAAATTGGTAAGGGTCCCCCCTTATGCTTTTTGAGGAAAAAAAGTCCAAAAATGTTTATTCTCAAAATTGCATAATCTTTTGATGTAGAACCAAGCAAAATGTTAAATAATGACCAAAATGGCCTCGGGAATCGGTTCAGTTTTGACAAAGTTATGGCAGTTTGAAGTCTGGAAAGGTCATCAAAATTGGTAATCAGCGTGACAATTTTTATATATTAAGCGACTGCAAGGGTATTCTTCCTTCGGATCGCCGAAGGTAGCATTGCTTCTCGTTTTGTTTAGCCTAAAAGACAGAGACACTGAGACTCCTTCTTCTCAGGATGTTAAAATTTGCAGGGGCCGTTGCTGGATTATATATTCTCATATCGATAATTTAAAAAAGACTCTTTTATCATAGTGTGATGAAAGTAGCAAATGTTTGTGGAACTTTTCAGAGATAAACTTGTCAGCAGACAATGAATGGAAATAATATTGTGTTAAATTAAAACAATTTCTGTTACTTATTGGCAATCATTAGCTTTTCATAAGCATTCTCAAGGGCTTGAAAGCTTGAGAACTGTAGCCAGAGTTGCCAGGCATGCGAGCATAACACTTGAACGGAAAGTGTTGGAAGGCAAAAGGCCAAACGCTTGCCGGCCACTTAAGGACCAAAAAGAGTAAAGTCATGAAGAAAAGCCTAACGACTTCCACTTGAACACTTTTCAATGAAAATCATGACTTAAAGGCTTTCGAAATGTGCATCGGATCCGTCCGAGAATTGCGCATTTGCAACTGGAAAGCTGTGCAAAGTCGGGCCTATAATTACGAACCTACAAATTAACGGCAAATGGAAGGCAGGAAGGCAGGAAGTTGTCAAATGCCAACCGAGGATATACTTTCAAATATATATACACATATATTTATATATAGAGCGTGAGAAACTTTACAGCGAGGGCTGCTGCTGTTGCTTTTTGTTGTTGTTTTGTTGCTTTGTTGTTTTCTGGCGGGCTTTTGCAGCGAACGAGAGTCATATGAAGTCAAAACGGCACCGCAAATAATTACACACCTTTCCCCCGGCAAGAAGTAGGAGTTTTAGATGCGGGCCTCGGAACGTCCCTGGTCGGGCGCCCATTTACGCGCTCTGCAGCCAATTGTCCAACTTCCGGCGGTATCCGATTTCCAAGTCAAGTAAATGTCAGCGTCTTGACTTAATGCCCTAGACATCACCCTTGCAGGAGCAAGGATGCCGATCGTAATTGTTCAGTCAGTCGACACGCCCATCACAAAAGGGGGCAGGCGTATTGAAGGGCAATGTGAAGGGTCTGCTAGGCGTTGTACTCCATTGTTCTATATGCTCTTATATCGTACTACAATCTGGGCCTTGTTCTTTGCTCAGCTCTTTGTACTAATGAGGGTCCTTTGCCGAGAGTCCTTCTGCCATTGACACATTTTGCGCCGCTTTTCCTTTGTGTTTTGTCAAATATTTTTGTCAAAAACTTGAGGCAAATCTTGAGCATTTCTCAAAGCGCATAAATATTTATGCAATGAAGTAAAAATTTTAAAGTTCCTCAGAGAAGGAAGCAGGGGAGGTCCTGTTTTCGCAGCGATTCAATAAATGATTTTCACATTTTTATTCAATAGTAGAGGGTATGAAGCTTGTAACGCATTGAAGGGGACATATCCGACCCCATAAACTATCAATAGCCGGGTCAATAGGTACAATTGGAACTATCGGTCGAGAGATGAATTATTGTATGCAAAAATTATTTCTTTTTCAATATATCCCGTTAAAATTCACCTGTTATGCTCCTAATATCTTAAAACTTTTTTTAAAAATATTTATTATAGGAACAATCGGACGAAAGATTATTATAGTTGATGACGAGTGTTAATTACTTTAATAATAAAATTTAGATGTGAGTAGGGTATGCAATATTCGGCACTCCGAATAATTTAATTTTGTGTAGCTTTTTAAGTCAAATTGATCCCTTTCGATGTTGATTCGCTTAGATAAGTCAAACTTTTAACGGACTAGGTTAGCTTTATATATCAATAAAGAGTAGTAAGGACTATAAAAAGATTCGGATCTATTTTAAACAATTTATTTTGCAGTCATAAAAGCTCGCCAATTTATGCACTTTGAGCAGATTTAGTTATTTCAATTCAATCAATTAATAGCTTTCAGCTAGCTAAGTTTTACATTTAATAATATTAAACTAAAAGTAAACTAAAGTTTGTTAAGTTATTAAATAGCAGTGAACTTGTTCTGTACATTTATTGTAGTTTCTATAGTAGTTCTTATATGAAAAAAAAGCATATGCATATTAGAAATGATATCTATCATTAATATTCATAAAATTTTATTAAATTTTCACGTCTCATTCAGTATATAATACATCGATTAGTTGGCCTTAGTATCGAATGATCAGAATTCAATTAAATATAATCGTTACATAATAATGAGTGGAAAAAAGAATAAAACAAAAACACGACGACATAAATTAATAATAAAATCATATAATGATTATACGTATTACAGCCTACTTAATACAACTTAATTGCCCCAGCCACAAAGCACAATTTATTTGTGGAAGTGGCAAAAGAAGGCGGGTATAGGTGGGTGTAGGCGGGAGTAGGCGGGAGTAGGAGGATGAAATGCTATTAGAGCTAACCATATGGCACTTCAATGGATTTTTATTGTTTTGTTTGCTGCGCATTAGAGAAAACAGGGAAACGCTCGAATGTGTAAGAATGAAGGCAGTAAGCAAACCCCAAATAAAATGCCCTTTTTGGCATTTATGCCACAAAAGGCCACCCACTTAAGTGTGAACAGCAACAACAGCAACAGCAACAACAACGTTGGCTAAGAACAACAATTTATATATCGAAATCCACCCCCGGATGGCAAATGGCAATGAATTGAAATTGATACACCCCCAAAATTTTAACGCCGCATTGAGAGAAGCCACAGGGGAGCAGCAGCAGCAGCAGCAGGAGCAGTGGCAGCAGCAACGGGAGCAACAACAACAACAACGAAAAAAGGACATCGTGTGGATGTGCCGAGCATAAAGGACGAACACCACAAGCCAGTTGGAGGCGGTGGCTGTGCCCCACAACGCAATTGGTGCGCGCTGCTCTCGCGCATCGTTTGGTCCTGTTTGGGCTGGCAGCAGCAGGACTCCCCGCCTGCGCAAGTGTCGCCGCTATCAAGGCGTCAGCCAACATCATCATTGGCGGCATTTAAACTCCTGCCTTCTGGCAACGGCAAGGGCAAAGGCATCCTTTTGGCATCCTTTTTGCCCAGCGCTTAATTCAATCAAATCCATTTGCCCCGGCGGCTCACCAGTGCGTCATTCTGGGCCCGTATGCTCCACGGGAAATTTAATTACCCCCGGATCGTGGATATCGATGCGAATGTGGGCAACATTCCACCCGAAGGCAACGTCCTTTTTAAAATCCAATAAAGTGTCGCACAATTAAGTGACAAGGATATCCTGCGGGGTATCAAACATATCCTTGGCCACGCCGGAGCGGGGTATTATAGCCTTGACTGTTTTCTTTTTCGAGCCGGGCATTTGTCAAATTATAGAACTCAATTAGTTAGTAATGTTGTATTAATCATAGATAAATAAGAACTAGCCAAAGGGAAAGCCAAACAGAATACCTAATTCAATTGGCTTAAGATTAGCTAATGGAACTTGGAGAAAGGACAGGTATTGTCGGGAGAAGTAAATCTAAAGCAAGAAAATTAAAAGTTACCGACTTTTATTTATTGTTGTTATTTTTTTAATAGCTTCGTCTAATCAATCACTCTGAAGTTTAAGCATTAATTGAAAAGTGCCTGCAAAGAAACTTTTCCAATTTATGATACCGATTTTTGAGTTATTTTGAAAATACGTTAGAACAAAGTTTACTGGTTTTTTGAATAACTTTTGTGTTTCTTGACAGATTGCTCTAAAATTTCAATATCTAAACAGATTAGTAAACAGAATTTTCCTAAAACATGCTAAGCCAAGCTAAAATAATTATACATGTAGTTTTAGGGACAATTCTGGTTTAGCTTAGAAACGAGAATAAATGTAAGCATTGTATAATTTAGAAAGAGACTGAGGGATCTAAAGGTCCTTAAATAAATTCAGTGTTCACAACATTCTCATGATGATTTATGATATTCAAATTTGTTTTGTGATTGCAGTACAATACGTTAAATTTGCACTTAAAACTACTCTGTGCTGTAGATCATTCCCATAGAAATATTTTGAACAGCTCGTCTGTTTTTATTACCACATAACGATATTGCTTGCCAAGTTCTCACAATGCTCACTCTTAACGATTACAAATTGGAAATATGCCCAACGAAATAAAACAAACAATTACAACAAAAGTTAAACGACGTAACGCCCAGCACATTAAAAATAAAAACAAAATGTAGAGAATTCAATAAAAATGTACAACCCAAAACCGAAAAACAGGTGTTTTTCAGTTCACACAATTCCCGATAAATATGAACGTCTGCCCGAAGGCCGAACAACAAAAACAAACATTTTTCAAATATTGCAGCAAGCACGAGTCCCGACTGGTGCCGGGCTGTTTGTGTGCCTGGAGCGATGTCTGTTAATTAATTTGGCCAACAAGGCAGCAGCAGCAGGCCTCAGGGAGTGAGTCTCAGCTTCAAGAGTCGCAGTCAGTTGAAGGATCATGGAGCTGTCTGTCTCTGGCCCTTTTGTTAAATATGGCAGGCAATATTTTTAACTTAATTAATCAAGCGTGCGATCCGTAAGCTGCATTCCGCTTCTCTTCTCTCCTCTGCTTTCCGCCGCATGATTGATGTGCCGAGCTGAACTCGAAGCTAACCAGACGCACCACGTCCAATTGGAAGCGTTAAACGGAGGCGGACAGAAAGGCAAGCATTTAGCTTTATTAGGCCCTGGCCTGCCAAGCAGGCTCGTTATCAATTAGGGAGGGGCCGCCGCTCTTATCGCCACTCGTCTGCTACCCACATGTACCCAAGAGCTAAACGCTGACAAGATAAGGCGACAAATTACCTGAATGGTTCCGGTTGTTCCGCTCGTTCCGGCCGCTTGACACTCCGGCCGCGCATGCGTCGTGTACGCTTGTCTGTAATGTGACACCTTCGTGTGAAAATTTATAGCCCCCGACGGCCCAAGTTGTGGGCTATAAATAAATAAATATATTACCACAGGCCCACATACCAAATACCAGATACCAGATACCAGATATCATATAGTATATGGCAAATTGCGCTAATTCATCACGGCAAAAACGCATACACACTGATCAAAACAAGTCGCAAAGTAATGTTGGAATGTGGCTCGACTGGCAGTTACCCTGTACTCATATATAGTGCTTTGCATGTGTTTGGATATTTGTGATTCCGCTGCAAGTGCTGGTAGATATATATAATATAAAATTTGCTCACTCTAGCTGCAGACTGTAATTAATCTTTATTTGTTTTGTGTCTTATAGACCACATTGCCAACTGTTTTAATTCCTGAGATGGATAAATGCTGATCAAGGGTCCAAAACAAGTTTAAATAACAAGCGAGTGTAGCCGACTAGCAGTTTACCCTGCATTCATAAGTTCTTAAATTTTTATAGATTTTCATCAAAATTGAATACACAATATATCAATTTATGGTATTCGAGATGAGAACCTACATACAAAATTAACAAGGTCTTATAATTTCTGAGTTCGAATAGAAGACAAGAATAATGACAGGAATGCCAATGCTGATCAAGTTGCAGAGATGCTACCTGGTACCAATCACACACACACACACTTGCATAACTTTAGGATACCTTTTCCAATCGTTGTCTGTCTACAGGGTATAGAAAATAAACAATCTAATGGACAACCCGTCGTCATTGACGTATTACAAGACGTCATGCGAGCCTTGCGCGTTGCCAAGGGATAATACTTCTCTCTGCCTAGGCCATATTTATGTTAATATGCCCTGACAGAGACACTGGGCAAAAGTACGACTTATGGGGCGTAGCGAATTTGTACACCCAAAACAATATCAACCGGCGAGTGTGGGACTTAGAGGCGGTGATTAAGTGACTTACAGGCCTTCCGAAAGCTGATGACAAATTGAGCTGATTTTTGTGGAGCAGCGGAGCCGGCAGATTGTTCATATTGAAGTTGGTTTTTTATTTTATTTTCTTTTATTTTTAAATTGGTTGCGTAGACCACTTGAACCCAGTCGGAGTCGGAGTCGGAGCACTTAACCCAATGAGTAGCCTATTATGAATTATGAAAGTGTAGCAAATCTTGCACGAAGTTTACTCTCCGAATGCGCTGCAGTGGAGTTAAACAAAAGTATGAAAGTAGAAGAGTGGATGGAAACCAAGAAAGCTAGAAATATTAATAATCTTGTGATCTAGATATAAGTAACAATATATAATATTATGCTTGGTTAAGAATTTGATTTAAGTACAAATATATGTAACGCTATACATTACTACAATTATATGATAAACTTAATATTTTAGATTTAGACAAACTCAAATTGATATTGATCTAAATCTTCAGTTATCGTTTTTTTATAATTTTAAGAATATATATGTACCTATATACCCTATTAAATCAACGTAGCGCATTGCGACTTTCATCTAACTTGTCATAATCAACCAATTTCAGCTCAATTTTTGCTCATTTTGCGGTTTCGCTTATATGACATATGTATGTATATTACCCCATAACAACAACAACAACAAAAACAACAACCGCAATAATCAAAAGGCCACCCTCATTTTGACTAATTTATTTGATTTTGTTGATATGTGAGAGCAAATAGTCGTCTCATTGCGACTTTTGTTTAATCAAAAGCAATTGTTCATTTCAAGTTGTTGTTATTTATTCAATTATTTGCCTTTCTATACCCTGTAGCCTTAAAAAAGAGCTAACAGCGAGAAAGGCTAGCTTAAATTTAAAAACAATAAACTTTCTAAATAGAAAGAAAATAATATAAGCTATATTTAGTACGTGTCTCTTTATATATACAAATATATATTTATTTAGGGCACTTTCGACCCATCTAAAGGGCATGTCCTAGTCGAGCATACTCGCCTTGTCGCATTTGCATTTTGTTTTGCATACGTTGATTGCAATTGTTGTTGTTTTGTCTGGTTGTATTTTGTGGTTTTTGCGGTTGCTTTGGCAATGCAGGCAATTTGTTCATAGATAGGAAAATGAGTTTGCAACTGTCTAAAATGCTTAGAACATAATTTTTATAGATTTTTCAAACTCTTGGCTTGTCACTGCACACTTCATTAATATTGTCACAGTCTACGAAATTAATTAATAAATATAAAACCTTTAGACAATAACTGGAATCTCAAAATTTAACTTATTTAGAGGACCATAACGCTTAAGCCAACAAAAAACTGGATGCAGCGCAACAACAAGAAACATGAAAAAAATATGATTAAGGCAAAGATTAATACGAATACGGAATGCTCTATCTGAAGATGCATTTGTATAGAAGGTAAATGCAAGACGAATAAATATTATTAGAAACATTTTGATAATGAATTTCATCTAATAAATAAATGCAATAGAAATATTTCAAGCAAACATAATCTTTATTTCATATTTTTGTTTTTTACACATAAGAAACCTGATAACATTTTCATAGTATCTCTTTAATCAAAGTTTATTTTAAATGAAAAACAAGTAAGCCAACAAAAGATAAAATCTTCAGCTGCTCATATCTAAGTTTAGTTATTAATATATTTAACATTCGTTTTCGGGATATTTGGAAGTCAAGAAAGTTTTTCAGATTTGAGCTCAACTGTTGATCGATAGTTTCAATGACAGCTGCTTTTTGATATTGCAGTCCATTCTGGCCAACTCTGAAATATGTAAGTCTGCACAAAAGAACAAGTTTTAAAGCTCAGAGACAATTTTGTATAGAAACAGACAGACGGACGGACATGACTCGCCTTTTTATACTGATTAAGAATATATATATATATACCTTATGGGATCGTAGGCTTATTATTCAATGCGTTACACACTTCACAACAAAATTAGAATACCTTCTATGAGGGTATACAAATGTTGTCATTAATTTACGCATAAAGTTTTATAATTTATGACAATGCGAGGTGTAGCTGGAGCGCCGGCGCAGCAGACTGAAAGAGAGAGAAAGAGCGAGAGAGAGAGGTAGAAAGAAAAGATCCACAAAATGGTCAGCAAATGAAGTCGAGTTGGAACCTGGAAACGGGTCCCGGGCTTTGGCTTTGGCTTCGGCTTCGGCTGCGACTCTGGGCTTAAGATTCTCTGGAGTTGGAGTTGGAGCTGGAGTTGGAGTTGGAGTACGGTGCAGCGTGGCTTTTATAATTATGTCTACGCATAAAAATCACATAAATTTGTGCATAAATGCAGCAACAACAACAACAACAACAAGAAAAACGAGCATACATAATAAATGATGGCGCTTAAAATTTTCAACATCTCTTTGGGGACAAACGTTCGACGTTTGAACCGGTCACAAAAAATGGAAGAAAAAAGAATCTGATCAAGTGCTGCCCATTCCCCTTATGCTCCTCATCTTATGAATGAATTAATGCATTTTTTTTTTTTGTATGCTTAATATATTTTCCATGCAACTTTTGGCCATCTAAAAAGTGGCCCGTTGCGCCCTTGCGCTTAAATCTTTTTGTGCGTCATTAATAAAAATCGAAAAATATTTGAGTTTTTCGTGAACGGTTGGTGTTTGTATTATTTATGATTGTATTTCGATTTAAAACGACAGGCGCCATATAGCGCCGTCTCATAAGACGCGACTCGTTATTGCTGTTGTGCTTAAGAGCCCAGACATTATGATCTTAAGTCAGTCAAATGATGATAATCTTTGCCAAAAAAAAACAACAACATCAAATGATGCCCATGTAATGCTGCAAGATTGATGGCAACTAACACTGAGGGAAGAACAGATCCCAGTTGGTGGTCCTCTGTTGGTACAGCTCTAATAGTTAGCTTTTAGCATTATATATTATGGGATACCTTAAAGTTTAAATTAATATACATATGTGGGTTCTCAAGCAAGCAAACTTTATAGTTAAATGTGAAGTGTAGAACTTTAAAAAGTATGTTTTATGTGTCTTTTATTTTAATTTCATATTCTGAAAGAGTTTTTTTTTATGTATTATTATTAACAGCACTAAATCCACTTGCTTATCAAAGCGCTTCCTGCATTTCATAATATATTTTTTAAAGTTGTTCCATTTTGAAGCTATATGTATCTTTATGTGGTAGAACATAACATTCCTGAATTTGTATCTCTTCATGATTTATAGTTGTGCAGATTAACAATTTCTAAATTAGACATTTCTTGAGCTTATGGTTCTTTTAGTCTTTAACCACCGCCACCCAGCAGTTGCCTGATTCTCACGCAGCGTGTCCATCCATCTGATGATTCATTTGTTGGCCAAGTGCAACGTTTCAGTTTTTTGTTGCTTTTTATATGTTTTGCTCGCACCGAAAAACTCAGTTTTGACATTTATATTTATTTCAACGTGCGCCAGTCTGAGACCTCAATGCGTTTTGAGTTATAACCAATGGACACGCGAAGGTGGCCAAAACGAAACTCCTACACACACACACATACATACATATGGATTGGGATTCCTTGCGATGGATGCGATGTGGATGGTTGTGGATGAGCGTGCCGCTGGCGCTGTTTCTTTCTACCCAAGGAATGCGACCGACACACATATAAAGTAAAACTAATAATATCGCACGTTCTTCTTGATGTCGTTGCTAAAATTTGTATACCCTGTAACCATTCAAAATTAGTGAAGCAGGATATCATTAAGTACTATCAATCATTATAGACAGCAGAGTCGGTCTAGTCACAAAAACAAGTCGATCTCAAGGACTAAAGGGACTAACACCATATTTGTGTACCATAGACAGATCATATCAATAACTCGTGATGCTCAATAAACATCGATAAAAAATATAAATACATAAAAAAACTCAATTTATTGTTTTTAGATCCGTTTCTAGTTGCATAATACTGTTCCTTTGATCAAGACATAAAAATGTATACTTGTTTAAAAAAGCCGCGTCCATTTTTTTCTGTGTATTTCTGCAGGCTGCGGGCTTAGTTACCTGGCAATCCTGATTCTCTCTCTCTCTCTCGCTCTCTATCTCTGTCTCTGGTGCGTGTGCCTCGAGTCGTAGCGTATGTGAACTGAAAGTTTTCTTATGAAAAATTACACAGCCGAATGATAAATAACGTTACTCAAACTTAAAGGCATAAAAAATAGTGTGGAGGCAAGCCAAGTGCCCATAAACTAGATGTGGGAGCCACGACGGCTGTGAGTGGACTAGAACCAGGACCAGCACAAGGACTTCTATGGCTATAAACTAAATTGACGATTAATAGACCCAGGTTAAGAACAGCAAAGAAAATAAGAATAGTTGAATCGCAAGGTGAAGCTAATGGATAAATATTCGAGGAGAAGAAATATGATATATGTACATATATCTAGTGGATTTAAGAACTTAAGGTGTTGAGATATTAAATATATATAAAGAATTCCAAAAATAATTTAATATAACCTTACTAGAAAATAAAATTCTAGAAAACCCAATAAAATTTAATATATTACTGAAACATAAATTATAAATAATAAATAATAAAATTACTGATATTAAGAAATATTTACGTTATTAAAAATATATTATGTAATTATGATTAAAATTACTAGAGCTTAGCAGTTTCCAAACAAAAATAAAATACAAATTAATATAAAATAATAAGAAAGAAGATTTAACAATGATATAAAAAAAAACTCCGCTGATCCTGAAAAGCTCTTTAAAATGAACGCAAGAACAACTTGGCAATAAGGTGCGTTAATCAGCAAAGTACTTTTTTCGTAGCCATGACAGCTGCTCTGGTGTTACAAATTATAGAATATTGTACTTTTCAAATTTAATAAAAAAATACTCTTTCCAAACTTCTGCAGCTGCTGCCGCTCGAGAATCAACGCAAATCGCAGCGTGTGATCGACGGAAATGCTGAAACAGCGAAATTTCACGCCTTCTTTAACAGCGTTTATTAAAAGAGTATTACATGAGCGTAGTTACTACACATAAAGAGGAACCAGGAACGCGGCCCATGGCAACTGCACACCCAAAAAGTGAAGAGTCAAATCAAAGCAATGGCTCGGCCGACCCCCCCGGGGGGCACGGACGGTCAGTGGCGGTTTTCGAACATGACATCTGTGATACTTTTTGCGCTGACAAACCGACAAGCAACAACAATCAATAAGCAACAGCAGCAGCAACAACAACAACAACGGCGACAGAGTAATAATAGTTGCCAAAAGCAATTAGACAAACTAATAAAGGGAAACGCATAGAAAGCCACACACACACACACGCACAAGCACACGCAACGAGTAAGAGAGGCCCAGCCAGCTAGCGGGAGAGAGCGAGAGCGAGAGCGCTGTGCGTAGGCTCAATGCCAAACCCCCAATGGCGTTTGCTGAAAAGCAGCGCTGCAGGCACGAGTGCACAAACGAGAGTGTGTATGCGAGAGAGAGAGAGAGCGTGCAAACGCGAGAGCATAGCGCAGCAATCAGAGCGAGTGCATCAGCAGGCGTTTCGTTGTAGTTGTTGCTGCTGCTGCCGCTATGCATGTTTTTTCACCTGGGGCGAGGCTGAAAAGTGCTAAAGCGAAGAAGCCAAAAACTCTACAGTTGCGTACAAGGCAGAAAGTGCTTTGTATATTATATGCACAAATACATACGCATACCTATGGTATACATGTATGTACATACATATGTATGTATACACTTCATTATTATGCCTACCTTTCAACATTTTGATTTTATTCAAAGTTCAGCAGCATATGAATCTAATTGCGTTTAGAAGTGCGTGTACTTCAGTTTTTTTATATCGCTCTCTCTCTCTTTCCGCCTCTATTGTTGTCGATCTATTGTCGGCTTTTGCCGTTACAAATATGTATGTTTTCAAAGCAAAGTCATGGTCGATCACAATAGCTATAGACACGCCAATATAAAGTATATACAGTCTGGCCCTTTCTAATGCTCAAAAATTAGTTTTCTGAAGTGGCTTACGTACTAGGCCGGAATTGTTGATATGCTTGACTTGGTAGTGAAGTGAGTGGAAGCAAGAGTTTCAGATGAGCATGGTGTTTGCGGGGGGGCCCCGAAGTACTAAAGAGATTGGAGAGTGCTGTAAATAATACTAAAATGTATATAACATTAGATATTTTGCAATCCGTTCCTGTTTCAAATATAGTTTTGAGGCTGTAATAATTTGTACTTACAAAGAACCTCCATGTATCCCTTTAGCAAGTCCTCCATTGTCATATTCTTATACATGACAAAAAAATGTCAAAGACAATTGAATTTTAGGATACTCTGATATTTTTTAAGACTTTCTTATAATTCTTAACCATTTTGCACAAGATGTTTCTTTAATTATAATAATATTATTATAAGTACAAATTTTAAAATGTGTTTAAAAACCAAAAAAACATATCCTTTTATATATTGTGTAAGCTGAGAACGAAATAAAAAGATTGTTCTACATTATTACACTATTTGATATTTTCTCATAAATACACCCCAATTACACAACTTATTTTGAGTAATCAGTAATAATTGCATTACAAATGATCCATAGATTCCATTGTCGGCACACCCAATTCTCAAGCCTTTCTCCATTACAGATTGTAATAATTTTAATTAAATGCATCAAAGCGAGACCAAGAAACGACAAAGGTAGAAACAACACACAGACAAGGTGACAAGGGTGGGGGGGGGGGGTCGTGGAAATAAATCCGAAATGAGTTGCAAACAAATTACGCCGCAGAAATGGGCTCCAGCGGTGACAAATTACAAGGAAACAAAAGCAACGATGAGAAATGATGACAGGCGCAGCACAACGGTAAAATGACACACAGACACAACATTAAAGGAGTGACTGAGACAGAGAGAGAGAGAGAGAGAGAGAGCGTGAGTGAAACAGGGCTGGGCTGCAAAGCTGCAAAAATTAGAGACATGCTGTGTCTTCTTTGGTCCGGCCCTTTCTTTGCATACAATTCGCAGAACTTGGCGAACTTTGATTGCATAATTTGTGAATGAACTGAACCAGCTGCTTTTGGCTCGGTTCCCTGTTTGAAAGCATAACAAACAGAAAGAAGGCAGAAGGATACTTCCGTTCGCACCTTGGCACGCGTTGTCCTTTTTTGGGCCACTTTGAAGCCCCTCCAACTGTTAGCGTTTCCGCTTGCCGCCATTGAAACCATGTCTATTAGGGCTAAACGCATGTTGTCCTAATGCATTCGTACTTGACCTATGCCGCCCGCCCCCGCTGACTCGGCGACGCATGCCTCATGCCGCGCTTTTCATTTGCCTGCTGTCTTTCAGGCCACTTTGGCTTGTTGAGCCTTTTTGGGTATTGGGTATTGGGTTTTACGCTCGGATTTACATCTGTTTGCATTTTTGTTCCCTTCGATTTTGCGCACAAATGGGCGATTTGTTTTCCGTTTTATTTGCTTCTCATTATGTTGCCACATTTTCATTATGATTTTCGGCTTTTCCGCATTTACTCCTTATTATAGAGTCATTTCAATGTGTTAACTCTATTAGCAGATGGCTTCTCGTAATATAAGAGACACATGATAAAGTATATAGGATGATTGGAAGGGTGCCTGATATTGTATTTGTTCAAACAGATCACATATTTTCAAATATATTTCCTATGGAAATTATAAGTTACCAATCGCTAATAAAATAAATAAAAAACATAATAGTTTCAGATCCAAGACGTTCAATGTATTGCACATTTGTAATTTTATTTATATATAGTATTCGAATTTCAGAAGGATCTGGTTTTAGGTCGACCTCTAAATTTAAGATACATTAGTTCGGATATATTTAACCATAGCTATAACTGAAATATAGAAATAGAAATAGTAAATTAGTTGTATAAATGGCCAAGTGACTATGAAAACTTAACAGCAAGATTCATAGTTCAAGTCTTAGGAACAGAAGGATTATCAGACGCTCTTTGTTTTCTAGATATATCATAAAGGTATTCAGTATAATAATTAGATAAACAAATGGTTTAATCTAAGCACAAGTTTATTGAAGACTTGCTGCTTTTGCATTGCATATGCCGACCCCAGCACTGTTAACCTATGACATTTGACATTTGACAGATTTCTAAATCTAAAATCCGTTAACTTGTGTGGTTATTCATACTTGTAATCGTCCTTTTGGCAGGCAATGAGCTGCAACTAATGCCAAACAACACACAACAATTTCTCGCTATTTGTTTTCCGAATTGTCACGAGGCTTTTGTGTTGTGTTTTTCGCACTCCAGAGTAAGTCCCGGGAGAGGTCATGAAATATAAAATAAAAACCGAATGCAAACAAACAAAAGCGCAGCAGTCTCTCTCTCTCTCTCTCTCTCTCTCTCTCTGTCGCTGTTGCTGTCGCTGTTGTTTTTGTTTTAGGTATTGAAATATCATGCGTGTGGAACGTGGAACAATGGACCCACTACCAAGTCGGAGGTTTCTAGTTTTGCAGAGTTGTTAGGCCGGTAAGTGAACAATTGGCCTGGCCCTGGTCCTGACCCTGGCTCCAGGTCCTGTGGCTTTCATCTCTCTTTTTTGTGATTTGCATTTCCGCTTCATTAACTGCACACACATCAACTAAATAAGTACACAGCTCGTATGGGGTATAAATGTACAATAGTTCTATTAAAATTCAGTACGTTTTTTATTTGGCGCGCAAAAGAGCCGAAAGCCCGAAACCTATTTGGTATTATTAAAATGGGCGTTGATTTTGTGCCCACCGCAAACTGCGCAGTTCCATTGCGTACGCCGTATGCCGTACGCCGTACGGATTCGAGAGTTGCCTTTTTAACCGCATTTCATTCAACATTTTAACTTTTACCCATCTGTGGGCACTTTTACGAATTACAAAAACTCATTAGTGTTAATTTTAGGTTATTTATTTTCAGACCTTTTGTTATTTATGGCATTTGAGCAACGTTTGCAAACACCCGCAGCACTCGCATCACAGCTCCTAGCTCCCCTCGCCCCACAAGTCGAAAGTTATGAGCATGAATCTCATATTTTACCCTTCATTATTTTGTATCTATCTAAACATAGTAATCATGCTCGTAAAGCTTTCTTTACCCTCATCTCTTGATTGCATTTTTTCTGTCATTTTTTTGATTTTCTACAAAAATAACGCTTTAACTTTGGCAAAACTAATCCAATTTTTATCCAATTTATGGATATCAATTTGGTATTTTTTTTTTCAAAATTAATAAATCTGATAACGAAATTAGTATAAAATATATATCTAATCACATTCTCAAAACTTAGTCTGAAATTGATGAAAATGTGTCAGTTCAATTTAAAACTCCACAAGAAATTACTACCTTAGTCTTTCAACTTTTAATATATTTCCAAGACATAAGCGATTTTCTGGAAGTACACTATTTAGGTTATAGTGTGACCTCCAGTTAGATTCTGAATCCAAATCGAAAGCTTTAGGAAATAAATAATGAGCTGAAATTGGAAACACATCTTCTGAATAGCTATAAATAATTTAACTATGTTTTGAACATGTTTCTTTTGCACTTTCGCCACTTGTAATTTCAAATTCCGTTGCTTAATTATTTTGTAAATTATAGTTTTTGTTCGTGGTTCGTTGTTCGTTGAACACCGCAGCGATAATTGTTATTAAAATTGTTTGGTTATTACAACTCATTAATTTGGCTCTTGTTTCTGGCTCTCTTCGCTCGCCGCGCTCATTTTCCACAACAATTTACTCGTATTTCCACACAATTTTCCACACAGTTTATGGCATGCATTTTCTAGCGCAGCAACAACAATGAAAAATGTTTCACACTGTGCTGCAGTTTTCTGCGCATAAATTAATAAAAATACTGATATGAGTCTGAAGCTAGAAAAAGCGGTTGCGGGGCGGGTCGGGACGTCAAAGGGTTTCCGTGTTGTCGTTGCAAAAGAAAAACTAAATGAATTATGATTAAACAAGTGGCATGAAAAAATGTAATGAAAAATTCTAATGGAAACCGCGATGAAATGACAAATGTTGGCATCAACATGCAATGTGTAGGAGATTTGCAATTCTATTACAATTAATAAGAAAAGTGTTTATGTCTCGAAATGATATAATATTTTAAAATTTAATATGTATAATCATCATATCAGAAACTAAATGGATTAGTAAAACTAGACTCAATCTGTAACAATCTAAAATAAAACCAAAAAAAAACAGAAATACAATTTTAATTTTATTCGGTTCAAATAATAAATAAGGAAGTTCAAATAGTAATTATAGCAAATATAATATAAATATGACACAATCAAACTATAGAGAATGACATATTATTATTTAAAATGTTACATTTTGAAAAATTTCAGTCCGAAATTCGGTTTGAATGGGCCACAATTTGGACGCTAGAAAAGCCGTTGTGCCTCTACCTCATATCTGCGAACTATTTGATTGGCAGCCAATCGTATACATATGAAATTGACAACAAAATCTATTATTTAAACGAATGCAAGCCTTGTTGCCAATGGGTAACCACAAAACTAATTAAATACTGGATGCCAGGGATAAGAGTAAACAGTAAACATAACTAAGCGACCAAACAACCAAAATGGCCGACAAAACGGAAATGAGTTTTGTGTAACCGCAAAACAGATGCATCCGATAATGATTATCATGATGATGTTGTCGATAATGATGATGACGATAATTAATAGCACTAATTAAAATGCACAAAGCGGGGCAGAAGAAGCCATTGCAAAAATTGCATTGCAATGGCAAAAGACGAAATTTCAACGGCTCCTGCCACATAAAAGCCAATTAATTATTTTTATGGCTACTCTAAAAACTGTAGTTTTATTTTTAATGCTGAAAACGAAAAACGCTGCCTTAAAAAACCCAACAGAAGCCAACACACAAATCGAGCGTGTGTGTGTGTGTGTGTGTGTGTGCCAAAGGGTTTCAGGGCCCAGGGTCTGTCTGGATAATAAAAAATTATGGCCAGGATGGCACTCGAGGAAAAATACGCCACTGACCAGGCCAACTGCATGCAGAAACAAACAAATAAAGCAAAACGAAAAAGAACGAAGGAATGCTTTAGTTAAGAATGTCCGAATAGTAGATACCCTCTACTAAAATATATATGTACACATTGCAGAAATTTGAATTTCCTAGAAAATAAAAGCGTAATTTTAAACTGTTTTAAACTTTCTAAAATTAAAAATCGTAATTTTAAAAATTTTATGACTGCCTTTAATTTAAAATTTATGTTTATTTAAAATTTTTTTTTTTTTTTGGTTTTTTAAAATACTTGAAAGTAGAATATTCGAAAACCCTATATAATTGTATAAAATAAATATATATAAAATTTTCTGAACAGGGAATCCTAAATAGAAACACAGTTTTTAAGAATCCAATACTATATTACTAATATATTGTTACTAAATTAGTAAAATAAAACTGAATAAAACAAGAAACAAAAAAGTTTCTGTGAAAATCATTATATTTAGAATATTGTATATTAAATAATATTAAATTTAGTGATATCCAGGAATTATAAATATTTGCTTATTAGAAACATTTCCACTTTCCATAAGCATTCTTACTTTATAGAACTTTTCTGCCTGTATCACAAATTTGCACTCTTTTAGAATACCCCCTCTACACATATTTCTGTGTACAGGGTATCAAAAAGTCGAAGCTCATGCAATGGTTCCAAAAAGATGGCGCCTTGCTGTGTACAAAATTGATCAGAGGATTCCCTGCCGTTTGAACTATGACGCGATATGTCATCATATTTCCTCCGTTGCAGTCTCGGCCACTTGGCTCTCGTTCTGGGCCATGTGTCCTGGCGTCCTGGTGTCCTGGTGTCCTGTGTGCTGCTTCGTGTGGTTGCTGCCCTGCATATTTCTCACTTTGTCAAACGTTTTTCATGCACTGCGCAGGACCGCAAATCCAGTTGCCCAGTTGTCCATTTGATTTGCCTGTTATACCATCCCACCCCCCCCTTCCCAATCCCCTCTTTTCTTGTTGAGCTTGTGTGTTTAGCATTTGGCAAAAACATTTATTGCTACGGCTACCGCAAAATCAATTTTCCACATAACTTTTATTCGAGTTGCGTTCTTGTTGTTGTTGTTGTTCTTGTCGTTTCTGTTGTGGCTGGCGCTTTTGGCCAACTGCACAACTTGGCAACTGGACAACTGGGCAACGGTGGCCCTTTCGGGCCATCCGCTGTGTTTATGGCCATTTCTCCAGCCATTTTATTGGCCGCTTGTCGTTCTGCCAACTGCCCTTCTCTTTGACTAATGGCCGCTTCGTGCTGCTGCCCCTGTCGAAGTCTCTTTTTTTTTTGGGCTCTTTCTTTCATTTTTCCATTATTTGTTTTGTCATATTTTTGGCAGCGTTGTAAAATGTTTTTCTGTGATTATTATTAAGTATTTGCTACGATTTATTAGACTGCAAGTGGATGTAGTCAAGGAATCACAATTTTTTCATTATTTTATATACACTACATTTTAGGTCAATTTAAATTGCAAATCTTAAATAGATTCCAAATTCCGAGAATAAAAATATAAACAAGCATTAGATGTGCATTTTTTAATTATGGAGTATAAATATTAAACTAATACTAAGTATTTCATAAAATAAAGTATCAAATTGTTTAAAATTAATTTTTAAAAATGTGCATAAAATTGATAAGAGCAGCAATTCTTCAATTAAGTTCGAGAATCGGAGAATAACAATAAAATATTAAAAACCTTTGTGTTTTATATTTTACGATAGCTATCTTGCCATTTCGTATAGTATACACCAAGTTGCTCTCTGTTTTTGTGTTGCATCAGTTCATTAAAAAACTTCATTATCCCATGCTATAGAGCAAATCAATTTTGATTTACATCAAGCAGCAACTGCAACAAACAGACAGACATATATCAATATGCTCGGGCTTATTGTGAGGCCCCCCAAATGGCGCAGGCGCATATTCTCGGGTCTGGGGATTGGGCTGCCAGAGCTGGCAAACGAATCGTTCCATCATTCCAAAGTGTTGATGATGGAAAGTGTCCCACTGAGCAAGCATAGAAACAACACACAAAAAAACCAAAAACAAAAAAGAAAAGAAAAGAAAAACGAAAAACCAATGCGGCCAATGTGTCTACAATGGACGATAGAATGCCAGAGAATGGGATGGAACAACAACAACAACAACAATAAACGCTAATAATGCTTAATCAATGTTACACTTTACAATAAGAAAAAAATATAAGAGAGAATAAAATATGGAAGCGAGGGTCGGTGCTCCCCACTCCCCATAAAATGTTGAACTTCATTTGTGCAATGATTTATGGTTATTTCATTACCGAACAACATAAGCCCCGTAAAACCTCCTCAAAATATAATTCACACCTGTGAGCACGTTGAGGCCAAACGAAATGTAATTGAAATCGCCATACGCATAGCGATAGAGATAGAGATAGTGATAGAGTAAGAGAGAGGTGCTCGTATTGGAGTAGTATGTTGTAAGTGCTGTGGCGGAATTATATAAATCGATTTGGTTTTTTGGGCATTGAACAATTCGTTGAAATATTCGAAAACAATGCTCTAAATTTGTTGCGTACTAATTGTTGTTGTGAGTGTGCTTCATACGAGTGTATTCAATAATCATTTATCTTGTGCATTGGATTTCTTGATTATAAGCAACGAACGTTGAGGTTCATAAATTATTTAGATTTCTTTCAAAGCTTCATTAGCTTCAAATGAAATCGATTAAAAGTACATACAACTTATTTTTATTCATTATGTGTTGGAAATATTAATGCTTATTTTAATGTTGGCCTAATTTAAAGTTCATAGTTTGCTTTGTTTCATCAATAACTTGAATTTCACATATGTTATGATGATACCACATCATAAATTTCGATAACGTTTGTAGGACCCAATCAGGATTGGCGATTCAAACATTAGACAAATTTTTAAAAATAAATATAAATTTTAGCCAATAAAAAATAGTAAAAATACAAAAAAAAAAAAATTACGTGGGTTTGAAGTTTTTAATGTGAATTTAATGATACAAGTTAAATGTATAATTTTCTTCGTTTATTTTATGCGATGGACAGCTATAAAATTGTAAAGCCAATTTTGGCTTATAAGGTTTTTTAAAGCTTCTTCTTCTCCCATCTCAAATTTCATTAGAATCGCAAGAAAGTTTAGCAATCTTGCGATTCTTTCTATTACTATAAAATTGTTAAGCCAACTAACTATAGGCTACACTGAAGCTCTTCTCACATCTCAAATTTCATTGGAATCGCATATGATTTTAGGGTTTTAGTTCATATTTAATGAGGCAGTTGCTGCTTTCTCTCCATTACTTAAGCCTCGCAGCATGCAGCTTTTGTCACATTCAATGTCAAAAGCGATTTTGTCAAGTTTATCATTTGTTTTGTTATCGCACACGCTCCTTGGCGAAAAATCAGCAGCTGTGTACCCAAGATCCAAAATGCCGAGACTTTTCAACGCCATGCCACATGTCAATCCACAGGCACTCCACAGCGCTGAAGATTTCCTTACAGCAGCTTAGGAGGCGTACGTGTTCTCGAAAAATCCAAAAAACAAAAAAAAAATAATAATAATAATATAAAAGTGCGCCCAGCACGAGTTAAGATTTAATTTAGTGAACATAATTTGTTTAGTCGTGCTGCAAAATTGCATAATTGTCAATGGTTAGAAGAGGGTCGAATGGCACTGGATCCTTAATGAGCGCACGACGCAATTGGATGCGGTTAACCAGTTGCCTTGTGGTAAACGTCCCACGTTCCAATTTGCTGCGCCATTTTGTGGCACAAACACATTTGCATATTGGAAAATTATAGCCTGCGCCTGAACAGCCAACGCCTGGACAGCAGCATACATGTCTACATATTATACATACATATGTATATATTTATATGTATGTATGTACTTGTAGCTGCTTCTGGCTTTTGTGACGTCTGCGGTTGCGCAGAAGGCGACGCGCGTGGCTGCATGGTGCCGCAATGGGAGGGCGCCGCTGTCGACAATGACGACGACCCCCAAGCGACCTCCAGCCGCGAGGACTCGTTGACTCTCAACTGGCAGTCTAGCAGCCAGCAGTGCTGCCATTATGGCAATTTAATGGCTAGCTCCAGCTTTTTAAAAGTCATTGCAAATTATGCTAAATTTTACTAGCCAGAATCAGACTGGAAAATATTGCTGCTATAGCTAATGCAATATTTCAAAATCAATTTTAGACATTGACACACTCAAGTATTTGGCATTTATTTCCAGAAATTTACACAAATTTCCAGTCATTTCTTTTAAATGTCGATTTAACATTTTTGACTTTTTAATTGTGGCAGCACTGGCAAGCAGTCAAACAGCGAAATGAGTGCACGAAAAAATGCAAGCAATGCGGCATTAACCGCACTCTGATGAGCTGTAAAACACGCGTTTTCATAATGTTATTAAAAGCCCAGTCAATGACAAAGGTAGGGGGCGCCTCAACGGCCATTTGACATGCCAAAAAACACTTCTGTCACAGCAGCAGCAAAAGCAGCGGCATCGCCAGTGCATCCCTGTAGGTGGTGGCCAGTGTTGCTGTGTTGGTAAAAGCGTGACTTCCTCTCGATTGCTGTCGGCTGTCGGCTGCGCCGTCGCCGTTGTACTCGTAAATTGTGCACCGCATGCGCTTTGGCAATTATTTAGCCATAATAAACTTGATAACGATGCTCGATCTATGACTTTAGATTGGCTTTTCGCCCAGCACACAGTAGCTGCAGTAACTGCACTTATTTAATTTTCGACCAATATTTATGGCCTACCCAATTGGCGGTCCAAGTCAAAAGAGCTTAATGCTGGCAAATTCCAGCAGCTTGAATATATTAATAAGCTGTTACCATTGGATTATAGGTTTGTTTTCATTTACTTAATTCTTCCAATTATCCAAAAATGTTATTTCCATTTTATGTGTAACGTGCCGCAGTTTAGCAACTTCAAATGACAGTGCTGCCACATGGTTCATATTCCATAGTTTGGTCACACTTTTTGCGCTCAAAAACACAAGCGCGAAGTGTGCGCATTATAGTTAAAATTAGAATAAACACAATACGTGTCATTAACTCGAGCTAAAAATATTAAAGCAACCTTAGTATTCAAGCACTCTTTAAATCTTGAATATTGATCTAAATGTGTGCAGATAAAATGGAGTGCAGATAACAGTGTTTACACACTACAATCAGAATAATAATAATCTAGCTTCAGCTGTTTGTATCAAAATTAAAAAATTATCAGCGAAGAAAACATGTAATTACTAAAAAAAAAAATTGCTTCATCTGCATATGTAAGTATACGGTTTTAATTGCTGCATTAATTACTTGAAGGTCATCACTTTGCGCTCAAAGTCAGCGGCTGCACAACTGTTGAGTGCTCAAGCCACCGCTCAGTGTGGTGAATATAGCTAGAGTCTACAGCTGCTGATGAATGAACGTGCAGTAGTAAGGTGTAAAACATAGCAAAGCGTAAAAATTCTGCGTTTATGGCGAAAACCGCAACAAAACAAATATAAAAGAAACATTAAACAAAGTGCAAACGTTGCCGCAAACACAAAATAAAGAAAGTGCGTCATAAAGCAATTTTGTATAAAATAAGACTAAAATTTAGCCGGTAAATGCAACACGAAGGCCCAGAAAAGACAATGGAAGGCAGCAAAAAGTAGTAGTAGTAGTAGTAGGAGTATGTTGAATAAGTATTTGTAGTAGTTGTTGTACGAAACAGCGTGGAAGCCGCAACTGGCAAAAACTGTGTGTGTGTAAAGTGAAGAAGCAGCGAAAATAACGCAAACAAAAAAATAAAAACAAATAAAAAACAATATTTGAAAAGTAAAATGCAATAATTAATTAATTATAATATAATATAATATTAAAGTAAATAAAACGCCGGGCATGTTAAAGTCTTCGCAGCTGACGGAGCAACAAACATCACAACAACAACAACTGGTGGCAGAAAGAGGAAAACGAGGAGGAGGAGGAGGAGCATATAACAATAATGTTGCTTGCGGCCGCTGGGCAAACAGCGCCCTATACAACCTATGAGTCCACAGCAGCACGTAAAATTAACAACAATAACATTAACAACAATAATAATAATAGCAGTAGTAAGAATAATGTCGGCACACCCACCACAACAACAACGATTGGAGCAACTGCAGCAGCAGTTGCTGGTGGGACAACAACCACAGCGACACCAGCAACAACCAGTGGCAGCAACATAGCCAGCAATGCGGCAAGTGCGCTGATGAAAACGCTGTCAGTGCGGCTGCATCGGGGCACCGAGTTCATCAAGGACACTGTGCAAAAGGCGCTGGTCATGTCGTCGTCGAGCGGGACAACGCCAGCACCACAGCTGAAGCCGCTGGACGGGAGCCACAGCCTCAAGCGTAAGCTGACGGGCACTGGCGGGGTTATGGGATCGGGTATCATTGGTCCCAGCTATGCGTGCAGCAGCACCAGTCGCCAGGCTGTGCTTAGCCAGCCGTATGTGACCCCGTCGCGTGCATTTCTGCGTCATTTTGCGGTGGCGCCCAGCGCATTGCATCGTTCCGCATCGGCGCGTAAACGGAATCCCAGCACAGATAGCTTGCTCATGGATCTGTGTCTCTTCAAGCCCATACGACCCATGCCCATAACGCCAATCAAAATGTAAGTGCAAGCGTTGTTAACCTAATCTTGAAAGTACTGTTTAAAGTTTGGTATTTGTTACATTTAGCAACAAAGCACGCGGCTTTGAACTGAAGCGACCCAAATTTATGCCGCCCACTGCTAATATGTATAGTGAAGATGAAGACGAAGACGATGAGGAAGACGAGGAGCAGGATGCGCCCAAGGAGCCGGAGGTTGCACTTAGACCTAAGCTCAGGTATGTTGCACTTTTAGCTGCGAGCACTTTTAGTTCTTAGCTACTATGTTTCTCTTCTCAGCACACTGACATTGCCAAAACATGCCACCGCATCGGCTTTTGTGCCCCATGAAGCCTGCAGCAGCAATAGCGCCAGCAGCAGCGGTATCACTCAAACCAAGGACAACACCAACACACACACCTCAGGCTCGGTCGCAGTCGTAGTCGCAGACGCCGTCACTGGCTTAGACTCCGGCAGCAGCGCCAAGCCAAAAGCACCGGCCAACAAGCGACGACGCCGCGCACCTCTGTTAACCGCCAAGCGACGTCGCAAACCGGCAGCTGTATCAGCAACAGTCAAGGAAACAGCTCCTGCGCCAGCGCCCGCTCCCGCTGCTCCAACTGCAGCTGCTCCCAAGCGCAAGCGTCGCACTGCAGCGGGCTCTACTGCCAGCACTTCCATATCGCCAATGCGTCGCTCGCCGCCCATGACACGACAGCGTGCGCGTCAACAGATCTCCAGCAGCAACAAATAAGTCCCCCTCTCTTTTATTGCTAGTTTTTTTGTTCATGTTTAGTCATTGGAACGCCTCTAGGCTCAATTTGTAATCCAATGCCCAGATCTGCTGTAACATATAAATTAAGAAACGAGAACTACAAATCCTAAGTCGTTTGGTTCTAGTTACTGTTTAAATTGTAAGCGCGTTTCCATTGTTTTTCTCGTTGCGTCAAATGTGAAGCAAGTGAAATACAAGCGAAAGCAAACATTTGTAATAGGCCCCCAAAGCGACACTTGAGCGGAGGGGGGCACTTTGATTTGTTTATGCACCCCCAAAATGTTTATTTGTCATATTCCAATTTGTGTTCCATGTTCAAGCTGCTGAAATTTACTTTTCAGTCAATTCGCCTTGACTATTCCTAACTAAGGATTGATGAAACTTTAGTTTGTATTTGTAAACGTGTTTTCTACTTCACTTGCTTCGGGTAAAATTGTTCGCCAATCTTCTAACTATGCTATAAAATAATATAAACTGGTCTTCAAGACTGATGAATAACTAAACGAATATTATAAAGAAAAGAGAACTTATTAAACGGCAACTGATATGCAAAAAACCCTTTGTGAACTTCAAAAAAAAGTTTAAAAAATGTAAGCAAAAGTATTAAAAACGAAAAGAAAACAAAAAATCAAATTGTAAAAAACGAAATCAATACAAATCGTAATTTATAAGCCATTCCTGATGATATTTTTTTTTTACGTGCATACATAACATAGATATTATGTTTCTCGGCCGATTATATTTTAGTTTACATTAGACTCTTTAGATTTTTTAGTGCATTTGTATAATTTATGTTTTCAGACTGCCTGTGAGGCAAAAGGATACGCAGAGAAAACGTTACAACTAATATTAATTTCTTACATTTAATTAAGTTTGTTAGAATTTATAGCTTAGAAAACCAAGTAAACAATTCATTCAATTATAAATAAAAACAAATCTACATACAAACATAAAATATAATCTTTATATACATATATATATATATAATTATTGAATATAGTGCATGCCGGTCAAATCAACTGTGTGTTGTGATATGAATTAATTTATAAAACAAAGCAAAAGACAGCAAAATATGTTTGCTTTTAATGCCACAGAGAAAAACGTAACAAGACAAATCTCACCCAATAATTAATTACAAACAAAAAATAAGTAAAACAAATAACTATAATTAAATATGTATACATAAAATATTGTTTAAGAATTGAGATACCAACGAATTGGGAAACATAAAAACTCACAATTTATGTATTAGCCATAAGCTTATTACAGATTCAAAAAACTCAAAGAAAGTTCTATATATAATACAAAAAAAATAAAAACTCTAAACGAGCAAAATTACTTAAACACACAGCCAGTTGTATGCGTCAATAAATCCGTATCAAATTGTAGCTGACATTTTCGTTTTCACCAATTCAAAATAAATCGATCTCGAATGTATATATATATTTGATTTGTATCTATAGGTCAAGTCTATATTATCATATCCGTCTGTCTGCCCGTTTCAATGCAAATTAGTTTTAGCTTTAACGTTTTTTTTTATGATATTGATATAAATAAGTAATTTTCTGCACAACGAAGATCCGGGTTCTAATCCCATGCTATTGATATTGATGTTGTCCATGTCTTAGCGGAAGCTCTAAGTTTCTAGTGCTCTTTCCAAGCACCACTATATAAAAAAGTTGCCATCGGAATTTTCGTTCGAAAGATGAGTCATTATCAAACTCATTAGTTACATCTGTTGTAGTACTACATAAATGTGGCAAACAAAATGATCGCTCAAAATATTTATTTGTATTTCAGTTTATCCTGACCAAAGTTACATACCTACCGAACCCGCAAGTGTTATTTTAAACCGGTATTACGAATTCAATATTGTAACCGTAGCCAAAAAAAAAAACTGTTTTTATAAAACCGAAATCAAAACATCTTACTGGGCTTTTATATATGGTCAAAAAATATATTTAATTTTTAAACTAACAAAAGGAATGCAAATTTATTTTAATGTTTAAAAACATGTTTCGGTTTCCATCCCTGCTCTTAGCAATTTAGTAAAAAAAATGGTTTAACTGCAATAGGAAAAAAATCATGGTAAAATTTAGTTCTCATTTGAAAAACTTTGTTTTGTCTTTCGTTTATTCCATTATGTAAGTGCTCCTTATAAATTATTTTAACTTCATACATTTGTTTCTCAATCCCAATGAAATTATGCTCTATTCACTCATCTAACGTATCCATTTTGGTGGGCAGCACATTCCACAAATCCTGCAGCTTGTAGCCATCGGGTATGCGTTCCATGGCAAAGCCCAGCTCCTTGCAATAAGTGGGTTCACTTGTCGTTTGCTCCGGGTCCGATATGCCCTGACTGCCTGCAGCGAGATAGCTGTTCAGTTTAGTATTGATTTCGCGTTCCTGCCGCTCGTCCAGTTCCTGATAATCCTCGATTTTGAATTGTGTAACCTGGGCCGCCTCCTCGACGGCGGCCGCCAAACGCTGACGAGCATCCTGGGGATCGTAGTTTACGCCAAAGTTGGGCTGACCCGTGTAGATGGTGTGCAAGGAGCAGAGTTCCTTGAAGAGTCCATTCAACCGCTCCACGGGATCAATACGAAAGCCCAGCACATAGCTGCCGCCCGTCTCCATTGTCTGTAAGACCAGAGCCGGACCGTACTTGGATTCACGTATGCGCAGCTGAATGTAAATCAATGGATAGAGTCAGGACTATATATATAGGAGATACACATTTGTCCAATGGATAGCAGACTCACGTTCTCAATCTGTAGGTAAGGCAGACTGATATTAAAGGTCTCATTGGCATCCGCATACCAGACCAGCCGTATATTGGTCACCACAAAGCTGCCCAGATTGCCCTGATCGCTGGACAGATTCCAGACGCCCTGCACCTGGCTGTACACCTGCTCATCCGGCAATATGATCAGCTGACCCGCCTGCACAATGGCGCCCCGCAGCTTCAGATCCCGGTAAAGAAACGTCCGCTGATACAGGCTGTGTGTGTGAAATGGGACTTCAATTAACGGAATCACTGATTAAACCAACGCTGCTGATTGCTACACACTGATGTACATCGAATACGCTGGCAAAGATGGGCTGCTCACGTCGTCCCGTCTCGCCGGACACATCCGTAAAGAGAAACTCGAACCGGGTCTCATTGCTAATGGCCAGGATGTACAGAGCCTGGCTGGGTATGCGTCCCTTGGTGTGCATGTGCACCACACGCGTGTTCGTAATCCCAATCCGCGCATAGCCAATAGCTGCAGAGACAGAGAGAGAGAGAGAGAGAGAGAGAGAGAGAGAGGGAATGAATAGATTGGGCATTTCTACTGAAAGATCTACCATGGAACATTTAACATTTTACCTACTGTGAGTTACAGTCTATATAATTCAATAAATTTGGTTTTATATCTTTAATAAATATATACATATATATAATATCGCACACTTATCGGAAAAAAATCGGAAATACCTATAGTGACATGTTGACTACCCAAGCTATTATTATTTATCACTGTGTAAATAATAAATTCTTATTTATCACTGTATAAATAATAATCAAATCCAAGAATAGAATCGCAAATGACAGTTGTCAACCAAAAGATGTAAACAAAATCTATTGTAAACAAAAAAGAAAAATGTATAAACATAATTGAAATAAAGCCGGCCAGTTATAAGATGTTGGCATTTGAAAGGGACGGACGCCAAGATCACGCCAGTCGAGAAACCAAACAAAACAATCCAAGCTGCATCTAACATAAACATAATTTCTGTTAACCCAATTGTATAAGCAAAGATCAAAATAAGTAAGTATTAATAATCATGTTATTCTATATCTCCCACATATAGATTACTGCTAACCTTCCCCAATTTTACAAATCGATATACCTAAAAGCTCAACTTGATAAAAACATTTTATCTTCCACGGCTTTCGAGCTAGAGTCACAAGATTTGGAAGAAAATACCGCACATCGTGAAAACCTATATCTCCCACTATTTAGGGGTCAAGTCCTTAAACATACAGTATACCTTTTAGAACTCGTTACTAAGTCTTTCGACCAAGTCTAGGACTCGAATCTGAACTTTCGCTTATCAGTGACTTGGACAGAAGTAAATTAAATCAAACAAATCATTAAGAATAATACGTTAAAAGTAATAAATATTTTACAACATTATTAATTTTAAATAGATGCTGATTTCAACTATATTTTCTGTTGCCGTCACGTATTGCTATTTGCTAGATTTTGAATGCCTTAGAGCCATACTTTTGACAACTCCCAGCTTTCTTTTTCGTAAATTTTGAACACGTAGGATTACCATGTGTAGTTGACAAACCCCAATAATTACATACACAAATTGAACTTCTTGTGAACCAACGAATGCCAAATGATACGCAAGTTGGTGACCAGCAATCTGCCCGTATCTCCCGGATTGCCCTTGCTATCCTCAATGTGGCAAACGGTATCCAATATTTTCTCGCCGATGCGTAGATGCGTGTGCCTGAAAAAGATGGATTGCAATTAGGCTGAGATGCAATTAAGTGGAAAAAACTTACAATTGTGGTGTGTCGAATTTGACTTCCTTATCCTCCCAAAGTAGCTGCTGTGGCTGTGCTTCCATTTTGTTAAGAGTTTTCAACATATGTATTTCCCAAGTTTCAAGCTTCATTTGTTGTGTTTGTGCCCTCAAGAGACCGTTGCTAAGCAACTTATGCACATAAAACAGCTGTTTTTTTTATGGTTTTATGTTAATAATACATATATAGTATATTTCGTATAGTGGACTATAATTACATATATAAAAACTTATGCTTTGTTTTGTGAAAAAGTATTGTTCAAAATGCCGCTGCCTCAACTTGTCAGCTTCCATTTGAAATTGCGTTGAAAGTCTTGAGTTAACTATATGCTTTTAGCCAGGCTAATTAATGGAAATGTACTTTAGAATATTGATGGACAAACATTGAGCTTAAGCGTTAGGCAACATTTAAACGGGATACACACAAGGCAATCGGTGCATCGAATACCAGGCGACAGTTACTAAATAATATATACAAATAGGCAAATAAAAATCGGATTCACATGATGATCTGAGGCTCTGGGACGCTAGCTGCGATGCTCTTGTGGGGCAGCACCTGACCACCATTCACATACAGTTCGTCCTTGACAATGACATCCTCGCCGAGCACGGTGATGCCCTCGATGCGCACCCAGCGTCCCACAGTTGATCGCCAGCCCACAATGCATGAGTCCAGCCAGGAGTGCGACCGCACTATGGCGCCTTTAAGGATCGTCGAACGCTTAATGCACACGCCATCCTCTATAATGACATCGGGCCCAATGGTAACATTCGGCCCAATGCGGCAACCCTCGCCTATTTTGGCCGTGGCATCCACCAGCACATTGCCCACAACGCCGGGACCCGTGTACAGTTTCGTCGATTGCTTCTGACGCAGCGAGCTGAGATAAAGGCACATGCCTGAAAGTAAAAGGACATGGAGTTATTATCATAGGTTTCCATAGAACCTTAAATTCTCAGGTTAAAAATCATCTGCTTGATGCCGAAGAATGCTTAGAATATCTTTCAAGTGCTATGTATGTATGTTGTGACGGAATGTACGGGAATTAGGTACTTCCCAGCTTTAAAAACCTATCAGCAATTACGGGTCATTAGTTCTATCGTTCGATCGATCGTTTGGACTGGCTTTTGCTGCTGTTCCACGAAAGCAGATAAAAGTCACGAAGGTAGTAGGAACATTGCTTAAAGACACGTTGGTAGAAATACACTTTAAACTGATAACGCTAAAATAATTAAAAGGGCCAATTGAAGATAGCGCAAGGCAAATGCCTTGGTATGATTCGGACGTAGACTACGCACCAGTTAAAAAGTCTTTAGGCTGTCCTATGTCCATCCAAAAGCCGGTCAGCTCCATGGCATAGAGCTCCTGTTGCAGCGCCATGTCGGGAAACACCTCCTTCTCAATGGACGTCGGCTTCACCTCGATGCGCTCCAGCACCGAGGGATTAAAAATGTAAATGCCGGCATTGATCTTGTTGCTGACAAACTCTTGCGGTTTCTCAATGAAATTCTTAATGCAGCCCAGCTCATCGTAGAGCACAACGCCGTATTTGGAGGGCTCCTCCACTTTGGTGACCACAATGGTGCCCTCCTTGCCGTGATTACGATGGAACTGCACCAGTTGCTTAAATGGGAAATCACAGATCACATCTGAATTGAGCACAAAAAAAGGCTCCGAACTGCTAGACAATATGGGTTTGGCTAAAGCTAGTGGTCCGGCTGTGCCCAGTGGTTCGCTTTCGTGTGAAAAGATCAGCTCCACGCCCAGTTTGTCGGCCTCCACTTTGAGCTCCTGCTCCATTTGCTCCGCTCGATAGCTAACCGCCAGAATGACCTACAAACAACTTGTATGTTTATGTAACTAATTTTATTTCTGTTGAAAACTCACCTGACGACAGCCAGCATCAACGAGGGCCTCCAGTTGATGCAACAGGATTGGCTTATTGGCAAACTCCACTAGCGGCTTTGGGGTGCTTAGGGTCAGTGGCCGCAGACGCGTCCCATATCCGCCCACCAGGATGAGTGCCCGGGCGCCCTTCCCACCAGCTGTGTTGGGTGATCCACACATTTTTAATCTTTAACTGTAAATTTGGGTGGGGACACGTCACAGATTCTAAAGCCCAATAGAAAGTTGTGTGCGATGCGATGACTAAAGCGGTTGAGTTATATTGTTATAATGTCGTTTGACTCTTTAATGTTTAATTAATGTTTGTCACTTGTCGGTACTCAATTGCTGATAAGGTGTTGTTGTCTTTTTATCACTGTTGGCGCGTTCCTATTGGGAGAGTCTCTGCTGTGTGTGTGTGTGTTTTTAAATATCGATGTGTGTATCGAGTTAAATACTGATGACAAATTGTATTTATTTAAGAAAACAATCAGCGATGTTGCTACAATATCGATATATCGATATTTGATTACCTCTGTACATAGCTACGATATATGTAAATATGCAATACATAATTCATATATAAACGATTATTTGCACTTACCAATTAATCAATCTATATTTAACTCATATATGGGTAGATCCACATGTTGATTTTCATTTGCTTTTTATTTGCTTTCAACTTTTGGTGTACATACACAGTCAGCTGTTCCATACAAAATCAAAACAAAGTAGCAGAGGGGCCACATTGCTCTCAAAAATGTATCGAGAAATCTGGCAGCTCAAATCAGCTTTCAGTGAGACCGTTCATATATTACATATTTGTATGGTCTCTTTACTGATTTTTGATGTTTGAAATATGGAAAGATCTGGAAAAATTATATATATGAATATGTAATAGCACAAAGGCCAGCTGCAATAATGTAATATTACCAACATACCATATGAAGTATATGATAACTCCAAATATAAAAACACAATTTGTGTATTTGCTTACGTTTGGCGGCACAACCTCAAGTCATATACAGCTGTTCCCGCAAAACATAAAATATAACAGCTGTTTCACGAAATCGAAATCAAATCAGGGTGGTTTTTGGTCGTTCCAGATGTAGATTTTGATTTGCTTAAAGAACAACAACACTATTATTTATTATTATTATTTATTTATTACTCAATTTGATTTTATCGATATATCGCTAGCCGATAGTGCTGCGAGTGATATTTGTGATATTGTGTCTTGCGCCATTCGGTAACACTGTTTTCGAGAACAGTGTGACCTGTGCTGTTGACAGCAGTGTCGGAGTCGGAGTTTTGTTACGTGTAGAAAATAATAAAAAAAAACTGTGAAAATTGTGCAAATCATTTTAAACTTATACAAAACGGTAAGTACAACAATTAAGCATAACGTTCACTTGCAAACATCTATGTAAGTTCAGTGCAGTGAGTAGTCCCAGCATATTTTCTGCTTGGGGCTCCGCTGGCCACTCACACACACACAAGAACACACATATATATATATTTGTGTGTATTTCGTCGAATCAGCAGCCTCAGCAGCGAGTGGCCTCACATACACACACCGACAGAAAACAAAATGTCCGACCATTTGCATTTTTTGATTGCTTTTTACTCAATTTTGGAAACAAATCGTGTGCATTTATTGTTTTGCAAACATTTCTCCAACTTGTGCTTGAATTACAATACATATAAATATAAATCTCGCTGTATACCAAGTGCCACAAATTGCGATAGCAGCGATAAAGTTGCGTGTGAGGAAAAGCTTTGATATTGATTTTTACAATGGCTTTTGGGTAAAAACTCGGAAAATTGTTAGTCTGGTGTATGTACATATATATATTTATTACATATGTATATATATTGAGTAGTTAAATGTGCATTAAGGTCATAAAAGCTGTTGTTTGTTCTATTAGTTGTTTTTGTCATATCAATTGGAATTAGGAATATGAATAACGACGGTGTTCGAGTTGATTGGCAACGCTGATCGGAGCAGTTATTGTGTAGAGTGACCCTAGCCAGCTGTGTGTGTGTGTATTATACATATAGAATAATTTGATTTATTCTATTTTGAATATTATCTATATGTGTTCATATGTATATGCATGCTTCATTTTTCCTGACTGATGCGCAGCATCTTGTTAAGTTTTTACTTTCTCTTTTATTTATGCTCCGGACGCCAGCGTCTAAATCTGTATATCTGTGTGTGTGTGCCTCCCTCAATGCAACAACAGCAGTCAGTCAGTCAGTCACGTTGGATATCATGCGCTCCGTATTGTATTTTATTTTATTTGTATTTAATTTTGGCCTCTTGTCAGCTTTTTATATGGGTTTGCGTTGGCATTGTGCTGCTGCTGCTGCGGTGCATGTATGTATGTGTGTTTGGCTTGTATATGGTCACATTGCATTAAGTTTCGCTGAAGGTTTGTTCTGGTGATTGGCAACTCGCGTTCAATTTTTGCAAGTAATGCTTTGCAGCAGCAACAACAACAACACCACATAATGATCAGCGTTTGATTTGATTACACCTTCTTACACATACTGATGAAATAAACATGCTCGTTTTGTGTGACGTCATTGGCATTTCAATTGAGAAACTGAGCTTGAAGTGTAGAACAATTATAAATAGTCATATTAAGATATCGTTAAATATGGAGCAAATCATAAATGATTAAGAGTAAATGGCTGAAAAGACAACTACTAGATTTGTTGTTTGCAGGGTATTACCAAGTCAATGTTAACCATGTGGCAACGCTGTTGTCAACCTTGAAAGTTGATTGAACTGCCAAAGAGAAATATTATGACCCCAAGAGCAAGAGTCGAGTCCCAATGCAAACAGACTCGACTCAACTCCAGAGCCGTCAATTGCTGCCTACGGATCGCCATATACATAATTTAATTTCCATTGCTGAAAGAGGAGCAGCAGCTCCTCCCGTCCTTAAACCACATCATGCTGCCACTTCTTTAGCTTTGCCGTGCAGACAGTCGCCATCCTTCTCTCTCTCTCTCTCACTCTCTCTCTCTCTCTCCACAGTGAAGCGAATAAAAACAAAATCCTGTTGTGTGTCTGCTGACGGCGACTCTGTATGCATAGCACCAGAACGTGAGTGTATGTGTGTGTGTGTGTGTGTGAGAGAGAGAGAGGGAGGGAGATAGAATGCCGGTATTGGTGCGTTTCATTTACTTTACTCTTTCCACGCTAAAAAACCCAAAACACAACTCGGAACTTGCTCTGCGCTTTGTCTGCCCATCGCCTGGCTGACTTTGCTAGCTTGTATGTGTGAGTGTGTGTGTGTGTGTTTTTGTTTGTTTGTGTATATGTGCACCTTTGTACATTGAACTCGGGGGCCAGGCAGGCCCAGTGCTCGGTCCTATTCCTGGAGTCGTCGTCGTGTTGCAAGTCTGTCACGTTCTGCATTTGTACCCTTTGAAATTCTCTAAAAGGGGTATATAGAAGTTGTGAACTAGAAAGAAGGAGCTGTGTATTTTCAAAACCATCAAACCATCATGCAGTAGTCGCTCGGAAATGAGCACTCCACGGTTGCAAAAGAGATTGAAATTCGAAGAAAGTCGATTTTTTGGAAGTGATTCATTTATTAAATATCTCGTTATTCTCTGTCGCTTGCTAACTGATCTCTAACTGACTCCTCTCTCTTTTTCAATACTTTTCTCTCCGATTCTCTCATTTTCAGTATCGCTTTTCTGTCCTCTCGAATTTATGATATTGATCGGTTTTGTGTCAACAATGATAATATGGAAATACGTATCTATGCAATAATTCATCTGTCGTTTGAGTTAGTTGATTCCGCTATGATTCCTCTACTTGTTGTATTTTATTTGTTTTTGGTAGCCAGCCTTTGATTTTGTTTTCCTTTTTTTTTTGTTCTTCTGGTTGGTTGCACACACGGAATCCTTTAGCCATGAAGTTCCGTGCCAAAATGCTGGATGTGCTCTATATGCGCGAGTTCCAGGCCATAGCCGCCACACTGGCCAAGCTGGCCAAGGATTGCGTGATGATATTGGGGCAGGAGCGGATGCATTTCATTGTGAACGAGGAGCACTGCTCGACATCGTCGCCGCTCGTCTGGGTCACCATAGCGTCCAAAGATTACTTTCCGGAATACAAAATGACGCCGGCCCGTCCCGGCGAGGAGTTCATAGTGCTCGTGATGTCCGCCACTCATTTGAGTCGCGCTCTCGCCGTACTGCGCTCTGGAAGTACCAGCAATGTGCATAGCTGCAAGTTGAAACTGAAGCAGATACAGTTTCCATGCATCTCGGTGATTGCCTCGGTGGTGTCACCCACTTCCGCTGAGCCACGCGAGGTTGTGCACGATGTGCCTGCCACCGTAGTCCCCGCCAGCGATTGGCCCTCTTTTGTGCTGCCCAAGGTGCCGACCACTCAGATCGTACTCGGCGTTCCCTCGCTGCGACTGTTGCGCAGTCTAATTGACAAGTTGAAGAACATTTCACCCAGCCTGATATTTCATGGCAGCGCCGCAGCTGAACTGAATCTGGTGGCCGAATCGGAGATGGCCACAATTACCACTCGTTTCAGTCGCCTGATGCTGCATAAAACCTCTGGCAAGAATGAGGTATCCTGCTCTGTGGACTCGCGCAAAGCGTCGGCATTTTTTAATGCCCTGCAGCTACCCAACGAGGAGATATCGATTGGTATCGATATCGACCGTTGTATCTGTTTGCAGCTGGATATTCGCACCAATGTTGTATTGCATTGCGTTCTACCAGCTGTTTGCGTTTAGTAGAATTAAGTGTAAAATTATTGTAATAGATACATGTGTGTCGATGTGCAAATGGACAGTATCATCGATAAGTGGCGAATTTTCCTGTATTTATTATCTGCCAGTTGTTTGCATTTAGCACTGAAACCGTAGAACTATAAACAAATAAATTCAATCGATATATCGTAATTCAAATGAATATCAACATCGATAAGCGGCGCTGTATTTGTTTATATTCTGCTGTCTGCTGAAACTGTAGAACTAAGATAAACTAAACTGTATCCTTTTACCTTGAACGGATTCTACATATGTCGCTAAACATGTACTCGAATTAGTCGAAAATAATTATAGTCGATATGTACTTAAATATCGATATGTAAATAGGCGGCGCATCATCGATAAGCGAAAGTTTATTTGTATTTGTTTTCTTCATTGTACTCTCTGCTTTTCGCCCCAATTTGGCAGCAGCTACGTCGTCGGCTGCTGCGCAGGCCGTGGCCTCTTTTTTCGTGACGCGACAGCGACGTCGAGTCGAACCGACTGAGAGCCCACTCTCTTGAGCTTGTTGCCCTGTCTGTTTGCATATTTATTGTGTTTTTTTTTCTTACTGGTTTTACAACCTCATCTGTTTGCGTTTGCTCACTCGCAATTGCAATCGACTTGCATTTATAGCGTTTTTTGTTGTTGTTGCTGCTGTATCGCGCTGCAACTGCAGGTGAGTAGCTTTTTCAAGTAGGCCAGCTGCGACGTCGGCAGCGCCGCACTCGAATCAGCCAGCGCTGCGTGGGCCGCTCAAAATCGCTCTCTGTGAACAAAAAACTGTACACAGGTCAACAGCCATTTTGGGCTCTGCTTCGCTAGCCACAATGACAAAAATACCCTGAATATAATTTTGTGGTTAAACAGTGTTATCGATACAGTGGTGGTCGCTCGAAAATTAGAACAGTTATGGTGGCGATTTCAGTTCGGAAATAATTGTAATCTCAGAAAAACATATTTTTCTTAAAAATAAATATTAATACATATACATAAATAGATAGCTGCTATTTGTATCAGGCATTTTTGTAGCCCTTGATCTCGCTACGTTTAATTGTCGAAATGCGTACTTGCAAATTATTTGAATGTGTGTAGACAGGGCTTCTAGCCATAGAACCTGTTACAATTTAGTCACAATATCGGTATATACGTAAGTAAATTTAACAACGGAGCAACTTGACAAAACAGCTGTTCGTGTAACCCAAGATCAACCCTTCACACACATATACATACATATGTAAACACTCATGCGATCAGCTGATCTAGGCAATATAAATTTCACTCTAACGGGCGCATCATCCACGCAGGCACAGGTACAAAAATATTCCAGCGAGAAACGAGTGCGCCCTCAACCCCCAGAGCGCTTGAGAGCAAACAAAATGAAATGAGAACGCTTGCTCTCACTCTCTTTTCAGCAGCCGTGGCCATTTTGAGTGGAATTTAATTTCGGTTTCAGCTAAAATCTATTTCTTTATTTGTTTCCCTTTTAAGAAATAAGAGCTAATCGAGATTTTTGTTTGGGACATTTTTAAGTGCGTCGCACTTTGACTACATAATACAAGTATTTGTCCAACGACTGACTCGGTTTGTTGACCTCATTGCCAATTAGCTACAAGGGTTGAGTGACCTGCTTAACGGTCACTGAGTTCTTTTTTGTCGACTGCTCAAGTTGTACCATTTATAAAAAATATATTAAATCTGCATTGACTTTTATTAATTGCAATTTATTTCAAGTTAACCATAATATTGAATCTAACGTACATTTTTCTTATATGCATATACATGTGTGTATGTGTGTGGGTCTCAAACAAATTTCTCGCCTGACTCACTCTCACTCAATTTGCGCTCTTCGCTCGTTCGGTCGTTTCGTTCACGGGGTCGCCGTTTTCGTTGCGTTGTCGTTTCTACTGGTGTTGTCAGTCGTGAGTCGGTTTTGAGTGCGTGCACAGCTGAAAGAAGAAAATGTTCGTGGGGCGATGATGCAAACGTTATATTTTTTCTTCTATATACCTGTGTGCAAAGTAAATAATGTATAACTAGAATGTACGCAACGCATTGTTTGAATTTAAAAATGTGCAGTCGTATTTATATGAATTTTGCAGTGCAATAATAATTTATTACGTAGCGTTTTTTGGGATCAATTCTTATATACATAGCATTCAAAATTGTTGAAATACTTTATGTGCATTCGTTTATTTCAGCCATTTCTTTTGCCTTTGCTTTGGTTGCGTTATGTACATATACGTATACATATTCTTCAATATCTGTGCGAGATTGGGGCTGCTTGTCTATGTATATATATATGTGTGTGTGTGTGTGTGTGTGTATGCGCGTGTGTGTTAGTGAAACGTCGTTCTCGTCATGTGCCTGCCCCTCGTGCCTTCTCTCTCATGCACATGCCGAGGCAGGCGACAAAGTCGACGTCAACGTTAACGTCGCTGCTTTAATTCTGCTCATGCTCCCTTATAATATTTTTTACTGGAAATCGACAGTCAGTCGTCATCAAAAGGAAGCAGAACAGTGTTTAAAACAAAGTAAAGAAACAGTTAAATAAAAAAGTATTGCAGCTCTTAAAATTTTGAAAATATTTAAACTAGTTTCTTACTTTCTGTATTTGTTTTTTGCTATGGAAATGCATTAAATTCGTTTCTTCGTTTCTTATATTTATTCGCTGTCCGTGGTGTGTATAACAGTATAGAAGTTGTATATATATATATATATATATGTGTGTGTGTGTGTGTGTATGTTGGTTGGTTATATCTACTACTATTGCTACTACGCTTTGGCAACAAGTAGTGCTGCTATTTTATATGTATGTTTTTACGTACATATATCGACTCTGGCCCTCTGGCAGGCACCGCCCCCCTCTTTTTGCAGACCTTCACTGCGTGGCAACCGCAACAATAACAATAACAATGGCAAGGTTTCTGTCTAATTGTTGCATGCACATTACCTTGCTTTTACATTTAGCAGCAGCAGGGTTGTTAACTTATAGTCGAGTGCTTTATTGCGTTCTTCTTTTTGCGTCGCAACGCAAAGGGTTTTATTGAAAATTTTCCAATGCATTTTACTTTACTACGGCTAAGTTGCCACAGTGACGACGACGGGCCCTTTGATTTTGTAGCCCCTGCAATTGCCGCTACCTCTGCACTCACACACACACCCCACTTTCCTATTGTTGTCTTTCTCGCACACTCGCTGCTGCTGCTGCTCAGCTGTGCGTAGGCCACAAAAGCAAGTTTCGTAATAGCAAATAGAAAAGCAGAATAACAGAAAGAAACAAAAATTAAAAATACACAAAAGAAAACTTGACTGGGCAACACGGTTTTCAGTCCGTTACGTTCATTGTTGTTTGCTGGCGTCGTCATATGCTCGACTGAGTTTACAGCAATATATATATATATATATATAAATACATATATACATATGCATGTATATATGTACTACGTATGTTTACAATACATATAAACAAAAGTTACTAGCAAAATACGCCACTGCAAAACAAAGGCGTGGTAGGTGTAGGGGGGGGGGGTAGTGGAAGAGAGATAGAGCAAAATAGGTTTTGTGGTGCTTATCAATTATGTTTGCCAACAGGGTTGACAAGTCTAGCCGTAAGGTAATTGCTATGTAAATATATATGTATATATGTATGTGTGGTATATACTGTGTATATAATTAGTACGATTCGAGGCCCTTCACATTTTTCAATTGCTGCTGATAAAGCAACATTGACAACAAGAAACACTACATGCCATATGTTGTTGGAGTTGCCACACGCAAGGAAAATGCTGCTCGCACACGCACATACACATACACACAAATGTTGTTCGGCCTCGCACAGTTTTTTGTGTCTGAACTTTTTATTTTGGTGTGAAAAACTTGTGGTTTTAAGTTAGACAAAAAAGCCAAAAAAAAAATACTAAAATCAAAACAAATTTTCATGTTCGTCGACGTATTTGCTGGTTTCGTTTTAAGCGACCTTGAACTCAATTTGTTGTATTTTGTATTTTCCTTAATAGTTGTGATTGACAGTTGGTCTACTTGGCGTTGTTGGTTTTCTTGTCATATTTGTTATAACGGCAAAGAGTGCACACGCACATGCATGAACTACGCATTTATTTTGTATAGTGTAGCTGGAGACGTCGCGTCGCTGCCAGCGTTGCAAAGGGCGAAGCCGCCGTCTAATCTCCTCTCCTCTCCTCCACTGCCAACACACGTTTTGCTGCTGTTGCTTTTTGTCCTCTTCTGCTTTAGGGCGGCGCGTCGCTGCTGCAATTGCCTTTGCTTGTTTTGCTTTTTTTTATCTTTTGTTCATCGCTTGTGCTTATTGTATTTTCAAACGTACTGCCTGAGTGTGCGTGCGTATGCGGGATCTTGCATTGGGTTCTCGCAACGAAACAAGCATGACAAGTCTTTCACACACACACACACAGAAATACTCAGGCAGAAACGAGTTCGAGCTCTCTCGCTCGCACATACATAGGAAGAAGAAGGGGCAGCCAGTCAACAGCGCAGCGCTGCGCTGCTTACGAAAACCAAAACATAAACAAAACGGCCGAAAACAGCTGATTAACAGCACAGCATGTGCGCGCTCTCACTTTATGTAAGCGAGTGTGTGTATATATATTTGTTTGTTTGTGTGAGTGAACTGGTCTCGCTGTAAGCTAATTCCACTCAAAACAAGTCGCTCACAACCATATGCGCACAGTTAACTCGCTCGTTCGCCTCTCACTCTCTCTCTACCTCTCTCTCTTTCTGGCATATACACGTGTTGGTGCTGCAAACAGCTGTTTTACTTTACACATTTGTGTGTGTTTACTGCGCACATATGTTGACAAAATGTGCTCAACTGCTTATAAGGGAGAGTATGTGCCTATGTATGTTTGTGTGCGCTGCATTTGTAGTGGTGCTTGCTGGTGGTGTATTTCTTTGTGCTTGTGCTGTGTTCTCAGCTTGGCTGGTTATCAATTTTAATTTCTGCTGCGCTGCTTCCTTTTCTCTATCTCTGCATTCATGGGCGAGTACCTGTCTTCGTTTTGGGTCAGATAAAAGGGGCAGAAAAATCTGCGTCTACCCTCACTTTACTCATTGCGGCCGGTTCTTTGTCACTACTTTGTTTCTCATGCATGTTTCAGCCTGCTAGGCTCACACACAACATGCACCCCTATGATGTCGTGGCATAATCACTTCCCATTCTTCTTTCATAGATCTTTTCAGTCATTTCTCGTTCGACGGTTCACTTAAGCAGTCATGTGGTCAGCATCAAATTGAATTTTTCCTTTTTATCGATTGTCACAAAACAATTCTATAGTTGTCGCTAGCACTGCTAAGTTGTCAAACAAATATATATATAAGAAAGCAAATTCCAAACTCAAAACAAACTTACTTGTCTCTATCAAATTTACTAAAAAAAAAAAATTGTTTGCTCAATTCTTTTTACAATTATAGAACAAAACTCGCCTGGACGCAATAAACTGTTAAATGTAAACGCAGCGTGCACTCAGAAGAACTACCCAAATCAAAGCTTGAGGAAATTCAACCCAAGGAGCTGCTAATCTCAACAAAACAAAATCGTGTGGTTTATATATATTTTTGTTGTTAAATTTAGCGTATACATATACATAACAAATACATAGATATAAGACGGATTATAATTGCAAACATTTCTGAGTGAAGTTGGCATGTTAAGTGTGTTCGATGCCAGCAGTGCGGTTAAGTGTCGTCTATGGCCGAGTCCGTTAAAAGTCAAACGCTCTCTGCATTGACGGAGGGGCAGCACGACGGTAGTACAATAATAACAGCTACAACAACATCTATATCTAATTCACAACGGCGTCACAATCATAATAATAATAACAACGGCAGCAAAAGCAATAATAATAGCAACAAGAAACGCAACACATCAGCAACAGCAGCAACAACTACATCCTTGGTCGACAGCGCCAACGCCTCCACACGTCGCTCGCGCAGCAAGGGTCGCAACCCAAAGACAACAACATCAACAACAGCCGTAACAAACAACAAAAAATCGTCTGGCACTGAAACTGGCCGACGCCCAACAGCATTTGGTGGGCAAAACAGCGCTCGTCTCCCCATACCTTATCCAAACCCCTTCAACTACGATTCGTCCATATCGCCAGGCAGTCGCAAGCGCCAGCATCAACAGCAGTGCAATAATAACAATCAAATAAGCAGCAGCAGCCAATGTAAGTATAAATGTTTATCAAATTTTAAGAGATTTCGGGTTTTACTGTACATTGAAATCACATACTTCAGTAATTCGATTGCAAAATAAATATTTTTGCTCGATTACATGTACACAAAATATTAGTATGCAGTTTTGAATATCGGTGATAATCGAAAAGTTTAGTTGACCATTCTCAGCGATAATATTCTCAAAAAATTCCGTCTCACTGCTCAGTGCTCAGTGTAGTATTCTATCTCTATGGCTTGCGCGTCAGGCTTAACTAATTTATAAAAATACATTTTTACGTTATATTAAATTTCTTTTATAGCAGCTGGTGAATTTAAACTTTTTTCATAATTTGAATCTTAATTTTTGATAACTTGTTATTAATTGAAATATATCGATATATATTAGTGGCTGTTGCATTCAAAAGCATTGGACAGCCACAGGGCGATCAGCTATCGATATAAAATTAGTAACTGAATTAAGGTGACCAATGTCATTTTAGAAATCTGTTATCTTATAATTATTATTGAATATGTTATTAAATGTATGAAAAACAGTTCTATAAAACAAGAAAGTAGTAAAGCTAGTTGCATTTTTATAATAGCTGCGTACGAAACTACCATCAAAAAACAGCAGAGCCAATTATTGTCCACATGGTTAAATCCAATCGATAGAAATTTGAATTTCCTTAAGTTATCGATAACAAATGAACTGCTCCATTTGCACAGCCACAGGCTGACCATTGTCAGATTTGAAAATCTTAAATTTCTTTCTACAACACACTGGGTGAGTGTGTCAAAAACAATTTATACAAAAACGAAATTACTTTTATCATCGACAAAAAAAAACCAGTTAAGCATGCGGATTTTGTTTGTCTAAATTGAAAAGGTTATCAACATTGCCAGCGCCACAACGTTCAAAAATAATTTAAAAAAAATATAAAAAAAAAAAACTGTAAGACTCGAACAAATTGCCCAGTTGTTTATTTTTTTTTTTTTTGGTTTCTCGTATCAGTAAATTTACTAGCAAGTTTTTCCAACCACAAAACAGACCCCAATTCTTAGCGACTCCACCGCAACAAAATAAAACACATATAACTAAATCTTTGCTGTTTGTCATGTCCTTTTCAGCTGCTCCCGGTGGCGATCAGTACGTGGAGTTAAACTCGCCGATCAAGAAGCGACGCGTGCAGCAGCAGCAACAACCGCTTCCGTTTCCGTCCGTCACTGAAGACGCAGCGTACGAAGCAGGCCAAAAGAAAGGTGGAGGAGCAGCAAGTGCATCCGTCGCCAAGCCTGCTAATATTCTGCAGCAGTACAATACGCCGCGTCTGACATCTGGCGGCGATTGTGTGGCACAGCGTACACGCTCCAAGACACTAACGCCCGAAGAGCTGCCCAGCACCAGCAGCGCGGCCGCTGCCCGCCACAACAACAACAGCAACACTAAACAGACAACGGAGAGCTATAACGTAATTGGTGTGACACCACAACGTGGCGCAGCTGCCCGCGCAGCAGCAACCACGGTACGCAGCAATAGCAGCAGCAGCAATAGCAATTTGCTGAATTATTACCGCAAGACGCGCAAGGTTAGCCACACGCGCGCCAAGCCCACAACAGCAGCAGCAGCAACAACCACAACAACAACAACATCATTTGTACAACAGAAACAACCTCAACTGGAGGATTTGTTAGGCAACAGCAGCAGCGTCGCACGCCTGCAGGCCAGCAGCTCCGCGGTAATTGCAGCAGCGGCAGCTATCGACGCGGCCAACAGCAGCAGCAACAACTGCAATAGCAATAGCAACAGCAACGTTGCTGTCAAGCGCCTGGATAGGAAGAGCAGCAGCAGCAACAAATACACCAAATATCGCAAAAGTCTGCGCAACTATCAGCAGCAGCTGCTAGCCAGAATTGACGCGACAACAGATAAAAACCCAGGCGACAAGGACGCGGACTGGCACGAAAACAGCAAGAGCGAGATCGAGAATCTTAACTTGGACGCTGAACAAACTGAGCAGGCGTTGGCCGAGGCCGAGGCCAAAAATATAGACCTCGGTATTGCGAGTGCGGAGGCTGCTGGTGCTGATAGCAGCTCTGCCGACGAGGACGAGGAGCCGGAGCAGGAGCTGGACGAACAGGAGCAGGAGGAGGACGAAGTGGAAGGCGAAGCCGAAGAGGAGGAGGTGGGCTTCTACGAAATAGTCAACTCGGCGGATTCATCATACGAGGAGGACGCCCAAATCGTTGCCGAAGAGGACGAACTCAGCGAAGAGGAGGACGTTGACGACGACGAGGACGACGATCTCGAAGAGGATTTCGACGAAGAGGAAGAGGATCTCTCAGAGGGTGAATTCGCTGAACATATTATTGGTGAACTTGGTGGTGAGTGTCTTTCCTTTAATTTAAAGTATTCCCAACGCCTTACCCTAGTTTATATATACACTCTTCGACTAAAAAACCCTATAGTATTTATGTACCCGGAATTTGTAATATAAATAATTAGTGTAATCTTTGATAATTGTATAATGATGAATATATTCAACAACAAATTGTTTGATTTAGAAATGTATTTACCCTTTGTGATAATGTTCCTAAAAAGTCAACCGAATTATTGTTGGATATATGCATAAATAGCTTGGAATTCATTGCAAGAGATATCGAAGGCACCTTTAATTAAACTTGATAGTGAATTCCAACATACATTTACCTAAGTTCTGTACATTTTTGTGTAGTTTTTTTGTGGCATTTGGTTGACTTTTAACGAATCGCTTGCATTTTAGATTTGTTGTATGTATATAGAAAACCTGGTTCACTATGTTTTATTTTTAGCTCTTTTCCTTTTCTCATATTTGTGCTGTCACACTAAAATAAAAAACCGTAATTAATTTGCACATATTTTTCGTGCTCATTTTGATAAGTGCGCGAATTTCTTATCAACAACTGAAACATTTCTTTTTCAATTGCCTTTTGCGCTGCGTCATTCCGTCTACATTCACACATATGTATATATATATATATATATACATATATATATATACACACGTATGTATGAAAATATATTATATTAATTGTTTTGTTGATAAAAAATGTACAATGTTTTGCAATGCCAACGCACTTTGGCGAAAAGGCAGTTGAAACTTTTACGTCGCGCTGTTTAGAACGACAAATGCGACAATTCGATATAGCAAGTGCATGTAATATATAACGAAATAAATAAGTTAATCACTTTTATAGCCGTAAACATATCTACAGACGCAGGTGTGTGTTTACGCCTTTCAATCCCTACTACCCTCTCTTCATTTAACCCCCTCTGGCTGCTGTTCTGTCATCTGAGATCAGGCCCCACATACCATTCATAGCATATTCACTCACTCAGCAGCACATAACATCCGAACGACCTGACTAATATTGTTTAATTCCACTCTTATGCATTATTCTGATGAGTGAAAAAAAATACGCCCATTAATTTCAACTATTGCATATACATATATATTTATTTGTATTATACCCTTGCAGAGTTTTGTGTGTTATAATTTAATTACGATATTGAAAGAGACAAGTATATATTCTTGATCAGTACTACGAGTCGGTTCGTTGTAGCCGTGTCTGTCTGTTTCCTTGTTATGAGTCTAGATTCTAGAAGCTTAAAAGCTGTCTTGATGAACCTATGAATAGATGCTTCCTTTGTGAAATTAAGTTGGCAGGATCAAACCTATCCGTTGAAACATTATGTAGGAACAACTTTGTCATGGGAATATATATATATATCTGCAAGAGTATTTAATCTTCGGCTCGCCGAAGGTACACGTTATTTACTTTATTCAATTTATGTATTGCATCTGCATATTTCGAAAAGACGTTTTTTTAATTTTATGTGTATGTGTAAAACGTGGCCAGTGTGTTCCCCATAATGGGATTCCATGTCATTTTTTATTTTCTTTGGCGACTCAGTGTTGTACAACGCAAACCCAAAACAGTTTTTTTAATTTTTGCACGTTGCTGTTGCACATTTATTTGATTTTTCAATTGATTTGCCAAAATTTATAATACATGTTAATTGCAAACATCTATTTATATATACAAATCACAATTAATATATGTATCTATATATAAGCGTATAGTATATATGTATGTAACAAATATATATTTCATTGCTGATGCCTTGTGTTGTTGATGATGATGATGATGTTGTTGTTTTTGTGCAAGCAAACAAAAATTATATATCCTATATATATATATATATAAGTGTATATATATATAATTGAGTATATAATTAAAGAAGAATTCAAAGCGTCGTCGCATTGTGTGGTATGCACTAGAAAGAGAAAGAGCTATGCAAAAAGCGAAAGAGAAAAACAGAGAGAGAGAGAGAGAGAAGAGTGAAGAGTTTAAGTATCAGAAAGAGCAACAACAACAACGACAACTATTAGCAGCAGCAACAACAAAAGTGCAGCAACATCGATGGGAAAACGTCAGCAGCAGCAACAACAGCAGCAGCAGGCAACAGGCAACAACAGTAACAGCAGCAGCAACATGTTGCTGCTGCGGCCGTGTCTCTAGAGCTTGCGTGCGTGTGTATGAGTGTGTGTGTGTGTGTGTGCTTTCCTTATATACACACATACACAGGCGCACAACAATAATTAGTTTAGTGCCGAGCAGCAGCAGCAACAGCGGCAAAGCAGCAACATCATCATTGTCAGCGACTTGAGCGTTACCCTTTCTAGTTCCCCGCAAACTTCCCTTCCACAACCCTTCCCCCCATCCAACTGACCATGACCCCCACCCCTATTGCATTACACTATCCAAAGGCAACAACAACAACAACTAACGTAGTAGAGTAGCTGCAAGCAAAAATAACAAACTATAAAATAAAAAAAAAGCAAAGCTGTTTAACTGTTGTCTCCCACTACTCTACCCCCCTCTCTACTTGCCGCCCAACAACCTCGACAACAACCACAACAACAACCACAACAACAACAACAGTACCTGCGCCACACTCAAATCGCAGCAGCAGGGGCAAACGCAGCAGCAACAATAAACATACAGCAACAACAAACACCCAAAACAATAACAACAGCAGCAGCAAACCGAACAAAAACACGCTGGCAACATATTCATCAACGTCGGCAACACCAGCCCAAACACCAGTAGCAACAGCAGCAGCAACTGTCCCAACAGCAACAACAACGTCCGGCTATCAGCGTGCCGCCCCCCCTGGCCAACATATTGGCGGCGGGGCGGCACGTGCCACACGCAGCGCCGCTGCTGTTGGCATTGTTGATTATAGCGTGCTGCCAGCAGCAGCTACACACATGACGCCCTATGCACCACAGCAGCAGCAGCAGCAGCAACAACCGTCGCTGCAGCCGCATCCACAACAGCTGATGCCAGCACATCAGTTTGCTTCTGCACATTTGTCTTCCTTTGTGACGCCCACGGCGCCAGCGACGCAACATTTTCAGGCCGCTGCATATTTTACACAGCAACAGCCACATCATCATCAGCAACATCATCAGCAACAACATCCGCAACAACATCCGCAACAACATCAGCAACAACAACATCATCAGCAGCAGCAGCAGCGACAGCCGCCGCATTATTATCACAGCTCAGCTGCTGCTGTCGCTGTGCTCAATCTGCATCAGCAGCACCACCCACCACAACAACAACCACATCACTATAACTCCACAGGGCAGCAACGTGCAGCGCCGCCGAACATTATTTACCAGCAGCCGCGTTACGCAGCAGCAACTTTTGTGCCACCACCCACACAACAACAACAACAACAATCGCAACAGCAGCAGCAACAGCAACACTCAGCCTACGTACACCATTCTTCACTGCGCCGCAGTTCACGTAGCAAAACGGGTTCCTGTGTGAGTTCAGCAGCAGCCGCACAGCAGCAGCAGCATCATCATCTGCAACAGCAACACCAACTCGCAGCAGCTGTTGTTGCGCCCGGCACGGCTGCTGCTGCTGCCGCCACACTACAGCAACAGCCGCCAAATCAATATCAGTACCACCAGCAATTGGGCGGCAACACAGTTGTTGTTGCTGTGCGCCAGCAACAGCAGCACCAACAACACGCGGTGCTGCAACAGCAGCAACTGCATCAGCAGGCGTTGCATCAACAGCAACAACAACAGCAACGTGCCACAATTGTTCAGCCAGGATTTCTGTTCAGCTACCGCAGCAGCAATCATAATCAGCCGCCACAGCAACAACAGTCGTCGCAACAGCCGACGCCAAAAGCGACGCACAGCAGTGGTAAGTGGATCAGGATTGATACCGAGGAGTGTGTGTGGCGGAGTTTTAGGAGGCACGGAGGAGCTGCCAGCAAAGCGGGAACGCGATTGCGACCCACCACACATACGCACGCAAGCACTTCACGTTCTCTCTGTGGGTTAGGTTTTAGGCAGTAGGCGTGTTGTACGTAGGCGTGGTCCGTTTGTCTTCTCATATGTATATTTGTATATACTTAGTCTCTGTCTCTTGGATATATGGTATTTTTTCTACTGGTGTTGGGTCATCAAATAAATCAATCAATCAATCAATCAAGCAATCTACTAGAACAACTGCACAAAACAGCCACACGACCAACCAACTGAAGTTAAGCTGAAAATTATCGATAATACAATAGATATTTTTTTTTTTCTTAAATTAATCTATTGATAATTTAAAACGATCCTGTAAAATGCAATCTACTATTGATTTTAATAGTATCTATTTCAATTTTAGACATATCGATAACTTGTGATTATCGATAGTTTTTTTAGCTTCAGTCTAATCAATTAAATGTCCTGAACTTTTATATAAATATTCATGTATATACATTATATAAATATCATATATATATATATATATGAAAACATATACACCCCCTCTGCTGCCGTCGCGCGTCGCTTTGCTCGCGGTATCCTTTACCCCCACCTAAAAAAAATATAAATTAATAGCAGCCTTCATTTCTCTTTGCATTTCTCTTCGTTTTTCTGCCGCTCGCTCGTGCCACCCTTTTAACTGCGCTTTTCGTAAAATCAAAAAAAAAAAAACAAAACAAATTCTTCAATCAGCAGCTTCGGATGCTTTAACATATAGTTTGATGGCACAACAGCAACAACAACAAGCGCCAAATGGACCGCCGCATGCAGGTGGACAGCAACTGACGTCAGGTAAAATGAGAAAAACAACAACAAACACACACACAAACAAAAACACTCATTGTTAACTCACACATACGCAACTCATTAATTAACTCACGTTTAACACACACCTACATTTTAAACCGTTATGATTTACGGCACACACACATGCATACAGGGTGACTCAGGTGACAGCCACAGCTTTAGTTTACAATTTGATATTTATGATTTGCCATCACTAACAAACTATCGATAAGCAGCGTTGTTTATGATGTTATTGCTTTCTTTTTCTCTGTATTTGTTGTCGTCATATATTTTCTCTCTCTCTCTCTCTCTCTATCTCTCTCTCTTTCAACTGTATTTATCAGCAAAACTTTAGTGCGATTTGCGCAATACTTTTGTTTAGTTCTAACCAGGGACCGTAACGGTATTTTTTTAAATAATCGTTTACAGCTATTCGTAATTTGCTTTGGAGAAGTCCGAAAATGAAATATTATTATATTAAATTTGTATTTTATTTTTAGTTTTGATCTCTTTTAATTAGTGGGTTATTCAAATAAAATCATTTTGAGATTTTTATTGATTAATAAATATAAAATATTTCTAAAGGCATATGAGATTAATTTGTATAATCTGATACCGAACTTGAAGAGTATAATGGTTTTGGGCAATGTTTCTCATGCTGTCATCGATAGACATCGAAGCTATAATCGATAACCATAAGCTATCAAATTTGAAATGTAGATTAGTGTAGCAGGTGACCTGGCGATGCCTACACATGCGCCACCTTCTTCTTCAAAGTTAAGCCATGCCACTCGCACTAAAGCCCCTCCCATAGGACCGCAAAAAGACTCTTTTTTACCGGGTTTAATTGAGTATTATGAGGTCGGTGACTGGTCCGACTTGCAACGTGCTTGTTATAATAAGTCGCATCAAATTCAAAATCAAAAATACTTGTTATTTTTGAGTAAAAAAATTGAAAAATAAAATAGAAAAGTTGAATGCCTGTTGCGATCATGGAGTGATATCTTATTCTTTGATGTCCCTAAAAATATTGTAGCACAAAAACTTTGATTTATTTTAGTTGTATATCAATTATTATCAATACCTGTTATTTTTGGTCTCTGGCTTTAACGTGAATAATAATTGCAAACTATATATTAATTGTATTTATTTCTCTTTGTTTTGTTTTAATAGGCAACTCAGCAAATCTCAGCATTGTTGCCGCCGCGTTAAGCGCCGCACGCGAATCGGCGGGCAACGTTAACGTTAGCAGCGCCGTGGGCGCCAACAGCAGCAGCAGCGCTAGCAGCGGCGGCGCCGGCAGCAGCAGCAACAACAGTGCCTCGGCCAGTGGCAGCAGCAGCAGTAATGTAACGACAACAACATCAACAACAGCAGCAGCTGCCGGTGCTGCACAAACAACAACAGCAGCGGCAGCAACAACGGGCGCTGCTGTGAATGCTGCTGCTGCAGCAGCTGCTGCCGCTGCAGCAGCCGCCGCCGACTCGGAGAGCGATGACAGTGAAGTGGGTCGCCTACAGGCGCTGCTCGAGGCACGCGGTCTGCCGCCGCATCTGTTCGGCGCACTGGGACCACGAATGACGCACATACTCCATCGCACCATTGGGAACAGCAGCACCTCGAAAGCCAATCAGCTGCTGCAGGGTCTGCAGTCGCACGATGAATCCCAACAGCTGCAGGCAGCCATCGAGATGTGCCAAATGCTTGTCATGGGCAATGAGGACACGCTCGCTGGCTTCCCCGTTAAGCAGGTGGTGCCAGCGCTAATTCAACTGCTGCGCATGGAGCACAATTTTGATATCATGAATAATGCGTGCCGTGCCTTAGCATACATGCTGGAGGCGCTGCCCCGCTCGGCCGGCACCGTGGTGGATGCGGTTCCTGTGTTTCTCGAGAAGCTGCAGGTCATCCAGTGCATGGACGTCGCCGAACAGAGTCTGACCGCACTGGAGATTCTATCGCGCCGGCATAATAAGGCCATTTTACAGGCAAACGGAATTAGCGCCTGTCTCACCTATCTGGACTTCTTTTCAATTGTGGCTCAACGCGCCGCCTTATCGATCACCGCCAACTGTTGCCAGAATATGCACGCCGAGGAGTTTCATTTTGTGTCGGAGAGTTTGCCCCAGCTCGCACGCTTGCTCTCGCAGCAGGATAAGAAGTGTGTAGATAGCGTTTGTACGGCCTTCTGGCGTCTGGTCGAGAGTTTTCCACATGATGGCAAGCGACTGCAGCAGATTGCTACCGCGGATCTGCTGAAGAATTGCCAGCAGCTGTTGGTAGTGACGCCGGCGATACTTAACACCGGGACATTTACCAATGTGGTGCGCATGCTTAGCTTGATGTGCGGCGCTTGTCCCGATTTGGCCATTTCACTGCTGCGTAATGATATTGCAGCAACATTGCTTTATTTGCTCACCGGGAACGCGGAGCCTGCGGCAGCCAGTGCTAACCATGTGGAGCTGGTGACACGTCCACCACTGGAACTACTTGAGTTGACTTGTTTGATTGGCGAGCTAATGCCGCGTCTGCCACTAGATGGCATCTTTTCGGTGGATGCGCTACTGGATCGACCCACGCTCAATACACAGGATCAGGTGCAGTGGCAGTGGCGCGATGATCGCGGCGCCTGGCACAATTACTCCACAATTGATTCGCGTCTCATTGAGGCGGCGCATCAGAGCAGCGAGGATGAGATCAGTTTGAGCACTTTGGGACGCACTTATACCGTGGATTTTCATGCCATGCAGCAGATCAATGAGGATACGGGCACCACACGTCCTGTGCAGCGTAAATTGAATCCCAATTATGTAGCACCCGCTGCAGCTGGACAGGATTTGAGCACAACTGGCGCGGCTGGTGCTTCCACATCAGCGGCAGCCAGCAATAATAATAATAATAACAACAATAACAACAACAGCAGCAGCAGCAATAATAGCTTCAATCAGCTAAAGCGTCGTCCATCGCTGGATGCACGCATTGCTTGCTTGAAGGAAGAGCGCGGTTTGGCTGCCGATTTCATCAAGCACATTTTCAATGTGCTCTACGAAGTTTATAGCTCCTCGGCCGGACCCAATGTGCGCTATAAATGTTTGCGTGCTTTGCTTCGCATGGTTTACTATGCCACGCCGGAGTTGTTGCGTCAGGTGCTCAAATATCAACTGGTTTCCAGTCACATTGCCGGCATGCTGGGCAGCAATGATTTGCGCATTGTTGTGGGAGCACTACAGATGGCGGAGATATTGATGCGCCAATTGCCCGATGTCTTTGGCACGCATTTCCGACGCGAAGGCGTCATCTATCAGTTCACCCAATTGACCGATCCCAACAATCCCATTTGCGCAAATCCATCGCCCAAGCCGGCTGCCCTGGCCACGCCCGCGGCGAATGCTGGCGGATCGCAAAGTGCGCCCGCCTCTGCGAATAGTCTACAGGTGAATCCCTTTTTCATGGACAACGTAACAGCCCCAGCCGGCTCCAGCAGCGCCAGTGCAACGCCCAGCAGCTCCAAGCATCAATCGTATAGCGTCAAGAGCTTCTCGCATGCCATGAATGCACTCACCGCCAGTGCCAATGCGGTGGCCAAACATCAGCAGCCTCAGACGACAGCTGCTGCTTTGGATGGCGGCTATAACTACAGCAGCTCGGCTCCTTGCTCATCCGCAGCCTCGACTGCAGCTGGAGCAGCTGCAGCGCCTGCTGCTTACTTTGTGGCCGCCACATCAGCCGCTGATCCGCGTCAGTATCTGAACTTCCAACAGCCAGCAGCGCCGCTACCAGCCGCACAGCTGGAACTGATGCCCAACGCAGCAGGCGGCACACAGCAGCAACAGTTGCCGCCTGCACAGGTGATCTACCAGCAACAACAGCAGCAGCTCAGTCACATGACTGTGGCTGTCGCCTCCACCAGCGCCGCAGCTGCCAACAACAGCAACTCTGCCTCCTCGGCTTTGCAGCACAAGATGACCGACATGCTGAAGCGCAAGGCGCCGCCCAAGCGCAAATCCCAAAGCAGTGGACGCGCCAAGTCCAGGCAGGAGGATGCCGCAGCAGCCGCTGCCGCCGCTACCTCGGCTGGTTCTGCCAGTTCCGCCATGCACGAGCTGCTCAGTCGTGCCACCAGTAAGTATTCCTATTATAAAATGTTTTAATTTTTAAAAATACCCAATTATTTAATGGTTCAATGTCTTGTTTGTCCATAAGACCACAAACCAAATATCATTACAAATTGTGTCAGGTGTTTTCAGAATGAGAATACGAGATTTGATACCGATTGCATTTGTCTTACTCGCTTGTGCGCAATTAATCCAACACTTTCTCCATTGATTTTGCAGGTCTCGGCAGCAGCACGGGTGGACGCAGCACACCCAGTTCCGGCTCTGGTTCGGGCAATTCCAAGTCACGTTTTAGCGCCGGCAACACTAGCAATGCAGGCAGCACCTCAACGAAATCCTCATTTTTGGCCTCGCTTAATCCGGCACGGTGGGGTCGCCAGACGGCGCATCATCATCACCAGCAGCAACAGCAGCAGCAGCAATCATCGTCATCGCATCACGGACTGACCAAAGATGGCACCAGCAGCAGCAGCTCAACTGGCGCCTCGGCCAGCGGCGGATTGACCTATACCGGCTCACAGCATGGCGCTGCGGGCATGAATGCCGCCGCTGTGGCAGCCAGCATTAGTAAGAGCATCTCGAATGCCAATCTGATGACGTCGGCCAATCGCGAACGTGCTCGCCAATGGGTGCGCGAACAGGCCAACGATTTCGTCAAACGCTACACGGAGCAGGAGGCTCGTCGTAGCAAGGCGCGCGAAAGCGAAGGCAACAGCGCCACGGGTGGAGCAGGAGGCTCTGGCTCGGGCGCAGCAGTAGCTGCCACAGCAACAACATCGCTCGCAAGCACCAGTGTGCTGGAGCGTCTGTCGAGCATCTTGCTCAAGCTGAATGGCAGCTATCACGACTGTTTGGATGCGCTCCTCGAACTGAAGACCATACTCCTGGAGAGCGACATCTCACCATTCGAGGTGAATCACTCTGGTCTCATTAAGGCCATGCTCAACTATATGACAAGCGAGTCGGGCCTGGTGGAGCGAGATGCGCGTCTGCGCAGCTTTATGCACGTCTTTGCCGGCCTTCCGCTGGAGCCGCTGCTCCAGAATGTCGGCCAGTTACCTACCATTGAGCCGCTGGCCTTTGGCGCCTTTGTGGCCAAACTAAATGGCTGCGTCACGCAGTTGGAACAGTTTCCCGTCAAGGTGCACGACTTCCAAGCAGGACCAGGTGGCCGCTCCAATCAGAGTGCGTTGCGTTTCTTCAATACGCATCAGTTGAAGGTAAGTTAAAATAGAAATACATATCTTATAGGGTATCAGAAGGTGTAGGTGGTTTTAATTTCAGAAAATAATTTAAATCTTAGATACGAATTGTTAAATTAGCAGATCGTACAATACTTTGGACTCGACAAGCTTACTTTTTAATACCCTACTATAATTGTTCCCTTCCTCTCTGCCATTTCAGTGCAATTTGCAGCGTCATCCACAGTGCAACAATCTGCGTCAGTGGAAGGGCGGCACCGTCAAAATCGATCCCCTAGCCATGGTGCAGGCCATCGAACGTTATTTGGTGGTGCGCGGATATGGCGGCATACGTGCCGATTCGGACGATGACAGCGAGGAGGATATGGATGATAATGTGGCCGCTGTTGTGATGACACAATCGGGGTTCAAGCACAAGCTGCAGTTCCTCATTGGCGAGCATGTTCTGCCCTACAACATGACCGTCTATCAGGCTGTAAAGCAGTTCTCGCCGCTGGTCAACGAGCAGCACGAGACGGACAACGAGTCCGAGACGCTACTGGGTAAGTGTAAGAATAAAAAATTCACAAGATTTGTCAAGTAATCGAATATCTTTCTCTTACAGGCAATAGCAGTATTTGGGTGCAGCAGCACACCATCTTTTATCGTCCCGTAGAGGAGGAATGCGCCGGCTCTGGCGGTAATAGCTCCTGCAGCAGTCAGGCACACAAGCAGCATAATCAGCAGCCGTCAAACAGCAACATCAGTACGTCCACGTCCAGCTCCTCGCATGTGGCCACCTCATCATGCTCCTCGTCCTCATCGGCAGCCACTTCGAGTGGCGGCAAAAAGTCGCACAAGTCAAGCAGCAAATTCATACGAAAGAAGACCGAACTGTGGCACGAGGGCATTGCCCCAATGGTGCTGTCGCCGCTGAAGCCATTCCTCAGCAGCTGCCTGCCCGGCGATGTGGTCACCGTGCACGATGCCTCGCTGGATGCACTCTGCATGCTGCGCGTCATTTACGCCCTCAATCGCCACTGGGAGCATCTCTATGGCTGCGTTGTGCGCCAGAATATCATTGCCCATGCAGACTTTGTGCATCCGAAGATTACGGCCAAGGCGAATCGTCAGCTCCAGGATCCATTGGTCATCATGACCGGCAATCTGCCGCAATGGCTGCCCCAGATTGGCATGGCCTGCCCATTCCTCTTCCCCTTCGAGACGCGCCACTTGCTGTTCTATGCTACCAGCTTTGATCGCGATCGGGCGCTGCAGCGTCTGCTGGACACAACACCGGATCTGAACGCCGCCGAGTCGTCGGAGCGTGTGGCACCACGTCTTGATCGTCGCAAGCGCGCTATTTCACGTGCCGAACTGCTCAAGCAGGCAGAGCACATACTCCAGGACTTTGGCAACTCCAAGGCGCTGCTGGAGATTCAGTATGAGAATGAGGTGAGTCAGCCAAATTACTTCCGAATCTGTCTCCTTGTTAACTCATACTCTTTTTTTTTTATATAGGTGGGCACTGGTCTAGGGCCCACGCTGGAGTTCTATGCTCTAGTCTCTGCGGAGCTGCAGCGTACTGATTTGGGCCTGTGGAATGGCACCGATAGCTATCGCCACAATTCGTCCAATATTGAGGACGTCGTCAAGTCAACTAGCGCCGTGTTGCACATTGAAGATGCCTTGGAGTCCACTAGCGAACAGTCGCAAGCAACAACAAAAACACCCACAGTGGTTAGCAGTACCACCAGCATCATACAAGCAACGACCCCACATCTGACCCGCTCGAGCAGTCGCAGCAATGCGCTGCGCAATCAACAACAACCGCAGCAGCAGTCGGAGCACAGCTCCTCCAGTGGTGGATCGAATGATAACGCTTTAAATATGATCATTGCACAGCAGTTTAGTGATATGGCAACCACTGATAATAATGGTGGCACCGCCAACTCCCCTCAATCGCTCGACCAACAACAGACAACAGCAACAGTCACCACGACAACAACAATACAAACAGCATCAACAGTGAGCCATGTTCATACTGTGCATGGTTTATTCCCGCTGCCGCTGGGTAAATCCTCTAAGCTGCCACAAATGACCAAGGCCAAGTCCAAGTTTAAGTTCCTTGGCAAATTTATGGCCAAGGCGGTGATGGATAGTCGCATGGTAAGTTATCGCTATATAGTATATTACATACATTGTTTTTTTATCCGATCGATTTTCAAATTGAAGAGGTCAGCGGCAAAGCCGCCTAATATTTATGTATGTGTATAATGTGTTAATGTATAATTTGTTTGTTATGCACTTTTAGCTGGATTTGCCATTTTCGCTGCCATTCTATCGCTGGCTGGTCAGCGAGGAGCTTTCAATTGGCCTGGCCGATTTAATGCGCGTAGCGCCCGAGGTACAAAGCACGCTGGTGCGTCTGCAGGATGTGGTGCGTCAGCGTGAGGATATACAGTCTGATCCCAATCAGGATACCATGGAGAAGAGGGACAAGGTGAGTTCACAATAAAAGTCCCCAAGAGAACGCATTATTTCAATGATTATGATATTTTGTGCAGATGGAGCAACTGGATTTGGATGGCTGTCCCATTGCCGACTTGGGCCTGGACTTTGTTTTGCCAGGCCATGCCAACATTGAGCTGTGCCGTAGTGGACGCGACATGCCCGTAACCGTGCACAATTTGCATCAGTATATCTCGCTGGTCACCTACTGGTTCCTCGTTGAAGGCGTGCAGAAGCAGTTTGAGGCGCTTCGTGAGGGTAAGGATTTTGCAAAATGCACTCCCTTTGCTACTTTTTGTTCATTTTTTGATTCCTTTGCAGGTTTTGATTCCATATTTCCTATCCAACGTCTACGTATGTTTTATCCGGAGGAGTTGGAATGCGTATTTTGCGGCTCGGGCAGCGAACATCATCAGTGCTGGGAACTCAAAATGCTACAGGACAGTTGCCGCACAGATCACGGCTTCCACCAGGAATCTCAGGCCATACAATACTTGTACGAGATACTCGTCTCCTACAATCGTGATGAGCAGCGCGGCTTCCTACAGTTTGTGACGGGATCGCCGCGTCTGCCAACGGGCGGCTTTAAGGCGCTCACCCCGCCGCTGACCATTGTGCGCAAGACATTGGATGGGAATCAGAATCCCAATGATTATCTACCATCTGTGATGACATGTGTCAACTATCTCAAGTTGCCGGACTACTCCAGTCGTGATGTGATGCGGCAGAAACTGAAAGTGGCTGCCAATGAGGGCAGCATGTCCTTCCATCTGTCTTAAACTTAATCTTATACGAAACGCAAAAACAAAACTCACGGTACACACACGTTATTAATTTAACGATACATATGTACACTTATATAGAAAAGATACACACACAATCCAAATATGCCTATACATATTCAACATAGTACTATCTATATATAGATGATTCTAGTAAACAGCGTCCCAATCATAAATCAATCAACAAGAACATTCGAAAGTTTTCGCAATTTGCCATTTCTCTCCTTTTGCCCACACACAATCTACACTTAGTAAACTGGCCAAATTTCAATATATCTATATATATTTTGTAACATTCTCAAATTGCTTAAACTTAAACACAGGCTCACTTTTGCGCGTAGTGCAGCCTGCTGTTTTTCTTGGCCCCTCAATAAGTGGGTGCATGAAACACATACATATGTACATTGCAAAAAGCCAACAATTAAAGAAAACTATTAAATAAATTAATTAGTAAAGCGCAAATATTGCAAGAAACCGAAACGAATTGTTTTCAAAAATGATTATTATTATTTCTTTCTATATTTCAATTGTTTAGTTTGTAATTTGGATTTCGCTCTAGTTGAAATTTGAATTTCGAATCCAATTTTGTTATTAAGTTTTTGTTATGTTGCAAACTGTATTTTTGCTGGCGTTTCGAATGAGTTTTTAAGCTGAATTTATGTATATTCATAAGCATAAAATGTGTATCAATGGAAACGCTTATAACATTTATACTATATATATATATATGAGAAGAGAACATAACGCGTCAATTTAGTTTTTCTGCGTCCCACTCTTCTGACCCCTCCCAAAACTTATATTTACATATGTAGAAATGAAATGAATTCAAAGAAAATCGTAAAAATAAAGAACGCCCACCCTTGAAATTTAAAATTATGAAATATAAAGTAAAATAAAGCTATAAATATAAATATAACTATACATAATATAATTATATACATTTAAAAAACACACTTGTGTATCTAACAAAGCCTCTAAAGCAAATATTCTGCAAGCTGTGTTAACTTATTATCATAGCCAACAAAAAGCCACAGAAAGAAAGGACAAAAACAAAAAATAAATAAACCGATATAAACAAAATATTTCGATTAAAATCTAATACTGCATACAAGAACAAATGAAGTTCTCTAGCGGTTAGTTAACATTACATATACTATATCTATACATACATATAAATAAATATATATATAAAAAATACTTCGTAAAAGCTGTAACATTACATAACTGTAACTGTAATTGTATTTGTATTTAAAGCATATGCATATACGATTTTTGTGTTTGTTTAGACAAAACTTCAAAATCGAATTTCGATATCGATCTATATAATTGAGAATATGAATACGGTTTATCAACTTTTGCAGTACTGATCATAATATTAACAATACAAACCATAATGATGATGATGATTTACCATTATAATTATTATACAATTATTGAAGATTATCGCATCAAGTTATAAAACAAAAGCTAGCATTAAATTATCATATAAACATTACATAATAGTTACAACAAAATAACAACAATAAAATTGCTCTATAACAATGAAACCAACAACAACAAGCAAATAAAACTGAAGAACAAAAAAAAACAAAAATATAAAAAAAAAGTGTTCATTGTTTTTTATTCTGGATATTTACCATGCTGAATTGTTTGCACAACTGAAAGATTCATCCCTAATCAGCCTGGGAACAATTGATATTTTTTGAAATTCTCTTTGTAAGTTTTGCTCGGTTGCTATTGAAAGCCAAAAAGATGTTAAATATCTTTCATGTATTACCTTTAGGTACACTTACTTATAAATATGTATATACAGTGAGTGCTCGTAATGACCAATTTTATTAAATTAAAGTTCACGTTGCCTTAAACATTCATTATTATACCCTGATCTTTATGTCCCACAAATTTCATTACGATCGGACAATAAACAAAGAAGTTGTTTACAATTAATATTTTATTTAAATTTTTGCACAACTTTTTGTTTATTATTATTGACAATAATGATTTGGCACTGAGGAAGGGGTTCTCACAATTACCAAAAGTTCTAAACATATCATTACAACCTATATAAATTCTATTTTTTTAAAAAAGTTTCTAGAATAACGAGTCGGCTGAACACTGTACTAGATATACATATAGCAAACATTGCTTAAAGTTGTAAAAACAATAAGCCTTAAGTTAGCAAATTATATACGATATTAGGGATGTTACAGATGTCTTTATAATAATGGGATATGCAAACACAGTTGTTACCATTCTTTCTTTGTCAAAAGGGTATAACTATAAAAAGTTCAATTACTTTATTAGTACAAATTAAATAAAAACCAAACTGTCGCACTATATAAACCCTAGACATTGAGCATAGTTAAATCAGTTAGGTATTTGAAAATGTTGCGACTGTTTGTGCTTTGCCTGACGCTGAAGTTGGCCGTCGGCCAGACCATTTACTGCCAGCAGAACCTCTGCAGCAACGGAACCACACACATAGCTTGCCAAAATAATGGAGTAAGTGTAGCCAACTAGGAATCTATAAGAGATTGCTGTTTCCGATTCGGGAGTATTTATAATTTCAGAATGTTCTCTCTCAGATACAAAAAGAAAATTATTGCAAAATACGAAATTTGTATGACTAAAACGATTTGATAGGGACAGGTGAAAAACCCCTCTAAAGTGGAGATAGTGACTCTGAAACTATCACGCAAAGGCAACGTTAAAACTTCAATTATGTTTTTTTTTGCCTTTTGGAACAGAGTATGAAAATGTTCTGAAATATAAGAGTTAATTTGTAAGGCTTCCCGATTAAGACGAATCTATTTTCCAGAAAAATCGAATTTCCTATAAGTTGCTATAGCAAGAACTGTAATAATAACTCAACATCTTTTTTAGACCTGGTTGTCTGCCTGTCCCACTAGTCCGGCGCCCTACCTCATCAACATGAACCAGACGCTGCGCGAGGACTTGGTGGCCGCACACAATGTCCGACGCAATCGTTTGGCATTGGGTAATCTGCCTGGCTATAATCCAGCTAGACGCATGGCCTATATGCGCTGGAATGAAGAGCTGGCCAGCCTGGCCGAGCTGAATGTGAAGCAGTGCGTGCGTCAAAGGGATGCCTGCCACAACACCAATAGATTCACGAACAGTGGACAGAATATTGCGCTCTTTGCCTACGACGGCGATGTGTCGACCAGGACGAATCAGTATCTGCTGACGCAGGCCATCACTAACTGGTGGCAAGAGCGCGACAATGCCGACATGGCAGTCATCAACAGCTATCCCAGCAGCTGGAGTGGAGAGTGAGTACATTAAATATTGCAGCAACTCCTCTTTTACCCCTTCATCTTAAACTTCAACAGCTCAATTTCACGCTTTACACTGATGGCGCAGCAGAGGAACATAGCGTTGGGATGTGCTGCTTCCCGATTCTTTAAGAATGCTCTCAATCAGTTTCTGGTAACCTGCAACTACGCCGTGGACAACATTGTGGGCCAGTCCGTCTATGTCAGTGGTCCAGTGGGCGCCGGCTGCCAGACGGGCATGAATGTTGACTATCCTGGTCTGTGCAAGTTTGCCGAGGATTTCGGCATATAATTGCATACGAGTCGTTAATAAATTAGAACATAATTGCAAAAATATATTCTGCCTTATTTGAATATCTGAGAGATATCTCAGTCACATTTAAAAAGCATGACAATACCTTTAAAATTAATTTTTTTTTTAGTAGTCCGATTTTGACCAAATTCAACTAATCTATATAAAATGTAATAAAACTCGCAATTACTGAGTTTGGTTAAGATCGTTTGAGAAACAAAAAAGTTGTTCATACAACGAATCATTTTTCAACAGATTGTTCCTATGGCAGCTATAAGATATGGTGGTCCGATTTTAATAAAATTTTGTGAGCATGCTTATATATTGCTGAAACTTATATTTGGTAAGTTTGGTTGAGTTATCACAAAAAACAAAAATTTTCGACCCATCGTGCCTATGGCAGCTATATGCTATAGTGGTCCGATTCGGCTGATTCCAACATATTATCTGTGTGCAGCAGAAATAAGCATATGTACCAAGTTTAATCAAGATAGCTTTAAAATTGAGGGACTAGTTTGCGTAGAAACAGATGAACAGACGGACGGAAACTAATCCAGGGGACGGACATCCGGTATGAAAATCTCTCTAGTTTTGATAAAGTCTCACAAGTTTTGTTTCAGAAATATTTGGGCTTGAATATGCCTTCGTCACTAGATTATTACCTAGTGACAGAGAGTGTGTGAGAGAGAGAGAGAACATAACAGGCCGGTTGTCATAGCAGATCAGTTAGTTTTGCTTTAATATGCATTTCAAACTAATAAACATCGAGCTGGACATATTATAATACTTGATATACAACAGAAAACCATTACAGCTGAGGCAGGTGGTGCAGGTGCAAAATTGAAAGCAACAACATGAATCGAACGGATGACATGAAGAGTACCTCGCTGGACGAGTTCAAGCTGGATGCGATGCGCTCCATGGGCTGGGCCGTTGAGGCCGATATCCCGATGGCCAATGCCGAGAATCTGGCTATACTCCAGGAGATGGTCGGCATGCGGGCGGAGAAGTTTAATCTCCAGCAGCGGATCATAGCGCTGGATGAGCGCGACAAGGCAATCGAGCGGCACAAGCGAAATATTGAGGCAACGCTGCAGCAGAATATCGTGAGTAGTGATAGGGATAGGGATAAGTAAACCGTTACCATACATTTAACAATTCTCGTTGGCTAGACCTTTTTCAACTCGGTGAAGAACGATGTACTAAAGGAGGCGCATCGCACACAGCTAGTTATATTGGAGTGCAATAAGCTCAGGGAGGATGTGCGGCAGAATCAAAAGGAGCTGGCTGAATATACAGAATACGCAGAGCATACACTACGTAAGTGTCCAACTTAACAGACTGACCAGCTGACCAGCAGGATGCGTCAGCAGTTAACTTCATAAAGTACTTTGGAACAGAGCTTAGCAACAGCAAAGAAGGGAAAGTAAATATTATAATAATAGCTTTGACAGGAGATTGGTGCTGAATCTCTACGGAAATTTGCAACTATTTTCCAGGTCTCAAAAAGAGGCAACTTTCTTAGGCTAAAAATTGGTTACTTGGAGTTGGTCAGGCAGCAATCAAATCATTGATGCCTACATAGGTTTCTCTGAGCGTAGAGTTCATTAATAAGATAGGAAGGATCGGTAGGATAACTATCTACTGGGTTCCAGGTCTTCCTAGGGTGTCCTTCTGCGGCCTCAGATTGCACTACGTAATTTACAGCACAAGTACTTTAGGTAGCTCTGACAAGAGACGAACTGGAATCACAGGGTTCCCAGCAGAGACATTGCTGACATGGCAGTTTAGGAGGAAGGAAGTTAAGAATCTAAGAGAAATGAGAGGAAAAATCATTGCTTTCCTGTACATGACAGGACTGGACAGACAGCTATAGCTCGTATATCAGAGTGATGCACCATGGACTAGTTGGTCTATGTGCTCAGAGCTTTACCTATCAAAAACCGTACAGGTAGACATATAAAACATTTGTTTGATTGCAGGTAAAATCACAAAGAACAAACGTGAAATCGATGATTTGACGAAGCGCATCAAGACGGCCAAGTCGAGCCTGGTGGACTGGGCAGAGGCCATGGAGGACGGCAATAAGGGCTACCAGCTGATTGATCGATACTATCAGGATGATCAGCAGCGGGCACGGGAGCTGAACACACGCCGTCAGCTGCTCCAGGCGGACATTGATAAGCGGCGCAAACTGGTCGTTATGTTGTATGATGAGCAAAATACGCTCGAGAAGAATCTGGAGCGGACTGCCTGCTTGTATCGGGAGGCGCATTTGGAACGCCGCCAGATGGTGGAGACGTGGAAGCAGGCGGTCAATCAAATGACGCAACGGGAAATGGATATACAGAGTAGTGAGATGGAGTGCCTCAAGCTTATCGACCTGGCCGAATTGATGGCCACAAGCTATCGCATTGCCAACGATCAGCTGAACGATGTCCTGGAGAACAATCGACTGGTGGAGCAGGGCATTGAGACGCTAAATGCGGAGACATCGGAGGCAAAGAACGAGATACAGCGTTTAATGGATGCATCAATGCTGAAGGAGCGTGAGATCCTCTCACTGCGCCACGAGCTGGAGAACCTATCGAACATGGTGCACTCGCAGCGTCTGGAGAATCGCAAGCAACTCAAGCAGCGCGATGACAAAGCAGCGGAGATTGCGAGCTTTACGCAGGTGCTGCAGCAGGTGGAGGATCGCCTCCGGGCGATTGAGGATAAGGCAACGGATGCGACTCAGCGACTGCAAATCCTGGACGAGATGATGGAGGGCGAGGAGGAGGCGCTGCGCGTGCTCAACAAGGAGCAGCAGCGCTGCAATGAGCTGCTCTATCGCACCCAGCGCCAGATAACGGATCTGAAGGACGAGGAGAAGACGTTCATAGTGCAGAATGGTGCACTGCAGTCCACATTAGTGGCGGTGTATCGCAGCCAGCGGCAGGTGGAGCAGGAGTTGAAGCGCCAGACGGAGATACACTACGACATGTCATTTAAGTATCTGCAGGGCGAGCGTCGCTTGGCGGAACTGCGTGGTAAGAACGCCGATCCGGAGACGGAGGTGCGCAACCAGGAGACGCTCGCCGAACTGGAGCTGTATCATGCCAAGCTGCAGCGTCGTCTGACCTCCACAGAGTCGCAGAACAAGAAGCTCAACTATAGCATGAACGCTTTGGTTATTGTGTATAACAGCGATGCCAAGGATCTGGAGCTGGTCAAGTTCAAGATCAAGGAGGCGCAGGTTTACTGCGAGGGCACCATTAAGCGCCTCCGCATGAATCGCTACGACAACTCCGAGTTTGTTGTGGAGCTGAGTCTGCTCAAGATGCGCTGCTGTGATCTCCAGAATGTCATCGATAACTGCGAGAAGGGCACCTATAATCTCAATCAGCATCGTTTGGCCTTTCAGCGCATCATCAAAGATCGCTTCGTGGAGCTGCGCAGCCAGCAGGACATACTGCTGCTGAAGCGCAAACATCTCAACGAGGAGCTGAGCACCCTGCGTGCCGATCTTGGTGAGCGCAAGAAACATATTTCGGCAATGCGAGCTCGCTTCGAGCTGACATCAGCGCTGCTCGGACTCAATGAGGATGGCACTGTGATTACGGCCACCCAGCTGAAGGTGGAGAATGCACAGGAGCGACAGCTGCTCGCCGACGAAGGCGATGCCCTCAACAAGAAGGTTCTCAAGGCTGAGAAGGAGGTGATTGCTCTTGAGAATACGCTGCGACAGTTTGACAAATCGAATGACAACTATCGCAAGAATCTAAAAAGCTACGACGAGAACTCAAGGGGTAATTATTTGTTTAAACTTTAGTATATCACAAAAATTCAGACATAAGTTAAAATTGGAAATATTATATTCTGTTGGATATCCATATACTATGGGTATTTGATTGTCATTCTAACTTTCAAAAATGATCTTTCGTAACGACTTATTCACTTAGCATTGTTTAACCTCTTATCAACACTGGCCAGAAAACCAGTGTGTCCATCTGTAATGTAAATTACACGAGTGACGTCACAGCTTTCAATATAACTGACAATTACAATTCAAACTTAAACTTTTCAACTTTATCACAATTGCAGATGAACAACGCATCGAGGAGGAATTAAGAAAGCAACAGGAGATCTATTGTAGCGACCTGGAGAAGCTGAAGGTGCTGCGTTGCAAGGTGGAGCGTTACGATATTAAAATCGAAATGCAGAAACAGGAACAGGAGCAAGTGACGAGGCAAGTGGAGGCGGAAAAGCAAAAGTGCCTGGAAGATACGGAAGCGCTGGAAAAGCTGAACAAAGAGCTGCAGGATCAGAAGGCGAAAATAGATAGAGCCAATCGCGAGATAAACAATTTACTCAAGGAGATTAAGCAGAAAGCCATCAGCGCTGAGTATCTTAGCCTGTTTGAGCGCGATCTCAACCTGAAGGAGCTGGAGAATCGTAATACAAAGACGCTGAACCTGTTGGCCGACATGGCCAACAGTGATGCGGATGGCCCAGGGATTATACACTATATGCTGAGCAAGGGATTAAAGCTGCCGCATCACATGAAGCCCACACGCAGTTGCATCTCCTCGAGAACTACCTCGTACTCCTCCCTGGATTGCTTTTCAGTCAAGGGTGGGTGGACATTTGTTGTACTTTCTATTTGTATTTCCTCTCCTTTCTTACAGGTTACAGTGCCCGCTCCTCCACCTCTGAGCAAAGCCTGGGCAAAGAGGATGCCACCTCGGCACGCATCAGCGTTGTCTCCCTCGATTTTCCCACCAAGAAGAAATGAGATTTTCCACAAGTTTTCTTTTATGTTCTGTTTATGTCTGTCAAGCAAGTGTAATATATATATTTTCCTCAATGGAAAATCTATCTGAGTCTTCTCTTGTATGCCCTCTCACGTGCTTGGCCAACAAACTGTTTACAAATTGGGCAACTAAACAGAAACAGCGATCAACCGCCCAGAAAAGAAAATACAATAGAATAGAAAACAAGTGAAATAAAAATAGAGCACAACAAATCGCTGACCAAAAATCAACAAGAAACAAGAGAGCATTCTACAAATACGCATACAAATAAATATAGGTATACTTAATTTAAATAGAGACAATTAGAACACAGCTAGCGAAATACCCTTATATGATTACCGATTTAAATACCAAAAATACGCTACACTGTTTTGCAAGACTTTACATATTGTGTTGGTTTTGTACACTAAACAAATTATAATTATAAATTATTATCATGGAAAATTTAGTGCGCCCAGTCAAAAATTGTCAACAAAATTTACTTAAATTTGTACAGACTTGGTACTCAAAGTAAAAATTCAAAATAATGAAAATTGTTTACTAATAATTATTTATCAACAATTTATTCCTTAAAACTTATTTTTCTCAAATGATTAATATAAATTTATAAATATATGTGAAATCATTTTTCTCGATCGTAAAAGATTAAACATTTATATTTATTTAAATCATACTTTCATTTAAAAAGATTTTCACCAAATTTGTATAACTGTAGTTTGCATATAGTAATGTGCTCTCTGATAGTTCACATTTTCCCCCATTATATAGTTAATCATATATAAATATTTGTTTATGCAATCATTTCTTGCCAAGCATACCCCTTAAGGCAGTTAGATGTACATCATTTATATTTGAAAATATGAAATGTATTTTCAAATATGTATGTACATATGTATATATACATACATGTAGGATATGTCACTTTTGGGCACAGCAGATGCCCACTACGATCCATTTAGCAGCGAGACCAAAACAAAGAATCGAGGGCTCTATCCTATACTAAATAAATACTTCCACTAGACACAAAATGTGGTGCACCCAAAAAAGAAGAAGATAAATCAGTCTGTCTGCTGTTGTTGTTTTCGGTTTTTCGGCTTTTCGGCACTGTTCGTAATTTCGAAATTCTGGTTTTCTTTTCAATGCTCGCCGGCCTGGGAGCGTAATATTTTTCATTATTTTCGATTTCGCTCAGATGAACAGAGCAACGTTGTCGTCGTCGGCTGAAATTTTTTCAATATTTTCGTTGCAAGTATTTTTAGAAAATATCTGTGTAGAACCAAATAAAAAAAAAACAACAAATAAAATAAAATTCTTTTCAAGTTTTGTCGGTCAGGAATGGTTGAAAAATTGTGCACGCACATAGAAAGTACTGAGCATAAAGATTATAAGCCATATTGCTTAAGGTGCAGGTGCAGTCGTGCTCTGCCATGTGTTCCATGTCGGTGCTGTGTCCCTTATGCACAGTGCCCAGTTTCAACAGCATCGATGCGCTGCAGCAGCGTCTGATCAAGGCGGCCAATGGGCCACTGGCCTGCCCATTTCCGCACTGCAAGGAGCAGTTCCTCGGCCTGGATAAGTTGACCATACATTTATTTAGTCATACGAGTCTAATGAGCAATGAGGAGACAGTCATAACAGCAACGGAAACTGCAGTTAGTCCGCCGCCGCCACCGCCTGCAGCTGCGCCTACTGCGGCAGCTCCCAAAAGGCGCGGCAAGAAGTCACGCGCCAAGCCTGTGGAAGCGCCGCTTCCACCAACTCTGCCCACCACGCCGCCGGCCAGATGCGATATCTGTGAGTTTAATTTTCGCAACAATGAGCTGCGCGACATTCATTTCCGGCTGGTGCATGAGAATGGAGTGGAGGGCACAGCGCTGCCACTGCAGCAGCAGCCGGAGCCGTACAAGTGTCATCTGTGCTCCAAGACGTTTCGCATGAAGGGTTCGCTGCGTGTGCATCTCAAAGTGCTGCACACAATTGGCAGCAGCCTAATCAACCACAACAACAACAACAACTCGAGCAACAGCAGCAATGGCAACATCATCGTCAATCCCACGCCCAAGATAAGCATTTGCGATCGCATTCGGCACAAGGAGGCAACCGCAATGTCTAATGGCAATGCCATCACTCCCAGCAGCAGCAACAACTGCAACAACTCCAGCAGCAGCAGCAGCAACAACAACAACACCACACAACCGTATGCCTTAAGCGGCGCCATTTGCATGCTGAAGCAGGAAAGCACAGCTGCAGCGGAGTCAGCGAATAGTTCGGAATACGGCAGCACGCCCAAGAACTGGGAGTGCGATGTGTGCACCAAGCTCTTCACCACCAAGTATTTCCTGAAGAAGCACAAGCGACTGCACACCGGAGAGATGCCCTATACGTGCCAGTACTGCGCCCGCACCTTCACCTTCCAGCAGTCCTACCACAAGCATTTACTCTACCACAGCGAGGTGAAGCCGCACGCCTGCGGCATCTGTGGCCGCGCCTTCAAGGAGCTCTCCACCCTGCACAACCATCAGCGTATTCACAGCGGCGAGAAGCCCTTCAAGTGCGAGGTGTGCGGTAAGTCAACAATTTAGATAGGTATGAATGGTTTTCTTTCATCTTTACAAGAGACGAAGTGAATCGGAATTTATATGAGGATCAGACAAATATATATTTCTTTCCAAGTCTAATGGAATGATTATCACATGGATATTTAAATCCGAATGGACATGTGGCTGGAATTTTCCATAAAAGAAAACTGCTGTGTAAAACTGAGCTCTTCTCAAGACATCTCCTAACGAACATGGGTGTATATCGTGTAGAAGAATGGAGCATTTTGTCATCTTAATCTAAATACAACGGACAGATTGACATTATTAATATGAATAACTTAACTTGCTTTCTGCGTTCACAGGTAAATGCTTTCGACAACGCGTGTCCTTTCTGGTGCACACACGCATCCACACTGGAGTTATGCCGTACAAGTGTGAGCAGTGCGAGAAGAAATTCCGCTACAAGGTCTCGCTGCGCACACACAAATGCGTCGCTAGCGCTGAGGAGGCGCAAACGCCCGAGCAGCTGATTAAGGCGCTGCTGGAGTCCAATGTGGTCGGAGTGGGCAGTGTGCAGCTAGAGCATTCACAAGAGGGAAGTACCAGTGCTGGGGATCAGGAGGCGTTGCTCTCGCAGACCATTGATGATATTGTCGTCGAGAGCTGCCAGAAGCTGGGCATTTGTGGCGTGGAGCCACCACAGCAGCCGCAGCCAGTGATCCTCGACAGCAATGTGCACTTTGATGGCAGCAATTCGCCACTGCAGCAACTGCAGAATCTGCGCCTCTACTCGCCGCCGCAGCAGACGGAACAGGCCAGCTCGGATGGTGAGCTTTTTCGCCACTTCCTCATGGACGCCACGTAGCTGAGTTTTCAATGTTGAGTTTTACATTTGCTTAGTTTTGTTTTGGGTACATTTTGTGTATTTGCTCTTAAATTACAAGTTGCAAGAGTTTACGAACTGTTGTGTTTATTCCTCCGCGGAGACGCTGCCAGAGCTGGAGCCGGAACCGCTGGGTGAACCACTGCGCGAACGGCTGGGCGAGCGTGAGCCGGATCCAGATCTCGAGCCGGATGCACTGCGACTACGACTGCGACTGCGCGACCTTGATTTGGACTTAGACTTAGATTTTGAGCGGCTGCGTGATGCGCTGCGACTGCGCGACTTGTGAGAGCCAGCGGGCGTATTGCTGTGCGATCGCGAACCGCTGGGTGAGCGGGAGCCAGACTTGGAGCGGCTGCTGGCACGTGAGCCCGTGCCGCTAGCTGAGCTGGAGCGGCTACGACTACGTGAGCCGCTGCCACTTGCACTGCCGCTGCGGCTGCGGCTACGCGTGCGTGAACGTGACCCACCGGAGCGGGTTCGGGAGCGTGACTGACGCTCACGTTGCTCCTGTGCCTCGGGTACAGGTGTTGAGGCACCGGCAGCTGCCACTACTTCAACAAGGGCAGTCTTTGATTTGGCAACAGTTTCCGCCGCGGGCTTTGGCTGCTCAGACATCGCTGGCTGTGTTTGCTCCATATCCACCACCATTTCATCATCTTCCTCTTCCTCCTCCTCGCCAGGCACCTCCAGTTGTCGCTCGCGATATCGCTGCATTCGATGCTCCATGGCATCAAGCGGTCGATGTTTAACCACCTATGGGAGACACAAAATATATAAGTACCAACAGATTTGAGATGACACTTTGCCATTAAAGTAAAAACAATTGATTGCATTATCGTCCTCAAATCCAAAATCAATATACAAAAAGTTGGTTTTTAAAAGTGTATTTACCGACCTTAGTTTACCACGTTCTAATTTATCTGAGGTTGTACCTATTTTAGAAAGGTGCTTTAAACATATTTCAACAACTTTAATGGCGTAATAATTTATCCAATAAACTATTTTTTAAGCACCTAATTATTTGATTTTTTGCATAACTTGAAAGTTATAAGAGCTAGATGCACCAAATTGGTATGCATATTCTCGTATAGTATACAGAAGTAATGAATATTTGACTTTTCGAATACCTTCCCCCGATTCCCCAGAAAAGGGGGTATGATCTTTGGATTTGGCATACTCACACCTTTATATGCCATCTTTATGTCCTACAAATTTAATAACGATCGACCAATAAACAAAGAAGATATTCATTGCAACAGTGTGGTGCCAATGGAAGAAGAAGCACAGCAATTGCATCAAGCGTGTGTGTGTGTGCATGCATGAATGCAAATAAATTATAATGAATGCAAGGACTGGGATCAGAGTATCTCCTAGTCGAGCACTGTTGACTAGAGCACTTTTACTTGTTATTAAATTGTACGTTAAATTTTGATTTCAGGGCGACCGACTACATTAATATAGTATAGTGAGTAGTTGATGTAGGCATAGTGCATTTAGAAAATGTTTTTTAATACGCACCAGTTTAGTGTTGCTAGGCTGCTGTCCGACCTTGACGCGACGCTTGTTGAGACGCACACGCGTCTCCAGCTCGTTGTAGTAGATGCCATCGGGGCGCATGACAAAGAAGTAGTTCTCCTCGTAGCCCTTGGATGCTTTCGTCTTGACGTTCCAGTTGTATTCGCGCGCAATTTTATACTCGTACTCCTGCTCGTCTTTGTAGAGTTCGCCGGCGACAAAATCGTCGCGACGCTTCTCCAGCGTTGGATCCGTGGGCAAAAAGTAGGCGACAAACTGTTCGCCGCTTTCGTCCATCACACCACGAATCATGGCCTGCGACATCTCCTCCAGCTGGGCGGGCACATTTTTGCCCTGTGGCGCCGGGTCGCTGTCGAAGATGACCTGAGCGCAGGGATACTTCCAATTGGTGAAGTCAGGGTATATGGGCAGAACCTCAACCGGCACCACATTCGGCTTGGAATAATGCTTGGTAATATCGACCTTTGTGTCGACGAATGTCTTCTCGATGGCCTTGATTTGTGCATCGCGATCCAGGTATAGCGTCTCCTCGCGCAGTGACTTTTTCACATTGTAACCGACCTTAGCCTCAATATTCTCCAGATTTTGCGGCTGGAAGCGCGTCTGTTCCGTCGAAATATACTCGGATTTGCGCAACCAGGACACTGTCCGGGAATGCTGTCGAGAGCGCACAGAATCTGTGGGTGTGAGCGTCTCCTCCTCGAGCAGCTTCTCATCCGCTGGATCCAGCTGCGACGTCACATCCGCCTGATACAGTTCCCGATTGATCAGATCCACGGTTACCCCAAGATCATGTTCTGTGAGGACATCGTATTTGAAGTTCCTCTCCAGGGATGTGGGATTGTACTGCACAAAGCGATTGCCATCGAAGGGATACTGCAAGAACTTCAGATCGAACGGTATGTCCGGCAAATTATTGCCATATTTAACGCGGCAAATTATCTCGTTTCTAAAGAATAAAGTAAAGTGCGAAGGGGCGTAGAAGGGGAAGTGGAGGCATGTAAGTTATTGTTGCGATGCTGCTTTCATTGCAATACTTACTTGCGGTCTGCTTGGCGATGCGGTCGTTTTTCCGCGGCACTATTTACCGCCGAATTGTTTATAGTCGGTGGCATTTCGGGTTTTCCACTGAATTCACTTAATTCACAAATTTGTCAGCAGAACTCGTCAACACACATAGGCGCATTAAATTGTGACGGCAGGTCGATATTTTATGTCGCTGCAATAATCGCACCATGTAACCTGACAAAAAGCTGAGTGTTATGTCAGTACGTTAAAAATTCAAATATAAAATGGTTTAATTAATTTTAACATATGTTACTAATTAACCAAGTTGTTGTGAGGGCAAAACGATACTCACCAATACATAAAGCTGCTACATGATAACGCTACTAATTCGAATTTTAAACTCTTCTTAGCAATTTATTTAGCCAGAATGCAATTAGTTTTGCCCACTGTGCTGATTTTATATTTAAAACTGCTCGTCCCTAAAATAAATATGGTCTTTGTCTTGTAGGAGACTGTTCAGCATGAACAACATTGTGGAATACATTCAAGAGCGTTTCAGCTGCTATATAATCGCATTTGGAAGTTCTAGGCTAAAACGGTATTATCATGCTTGGTTTAAAACTGATTGAATAAAAACCAAAGCTAATCAATGCGAAACATTATTCTGTGACTCAAGTTACGTGCCAATACGCGTTACTTTTTACCTATGTGTTAAAATGAGTGGACCGTTGCTGGGTGCTTTTTTATTTCTGTTAATCTGTGCGCCTGCCCTGCTCGCCCAGGTGCGATGCAAGCCACCTGTATCACATGAGCAATCTCAGGAGACAGACGGGGCATCCGAAGAGCACGAAATAGCATCGCATAAGGGTTCCGATATGAATCCTTTGTTTCTTCGGAAACGCGATGGAAGCAGTTCATACGGTGCATCCTATGAGGATCGCGAGGGTTCCCATATGGATCGTAAGTATCGTCGAGGCAGCGAAAGTTCTGAAGAAAGCAGTGGAGCCTCTAACTACCTATCATTTCGGAAATTCGGTGCATCCCCTAATGAAAAACCGGATGCTAAGAAAAAACAAGGCAGGCGTAGGCAAAAAACCTTTATACGGAATCCCAACTATATGCGTAAGTGCACAACTACTGACTGATCAAAAATCCATATTGTTTCCCACTTGCAGGTGCTAACGATAAATTTGATAAGTTGGCTGAGAACATGTACATAAATGAATTGCCACGACCGCATCCTGGAGCTCTGCCTGGCAGCACCAATGGGTGCAGGCACTTCGAAGGAGAGAGTACGATTAAATTTCTAGAAGTGTCTTAGTCTTGGAATTATTTGATGTGTTTTTAATTTGCATTTAACAACTGGATAACGTGGAAAAATTTCCAGCAATTAGCGTGACATAATTCATTGCGAATTTATACAATTTGTATATCATCGTTATTAAAGTGAACGTATTTCTCTAGTTGGCAACCAAGGAATCTCCGATATGAGCATTATCCATTTAGGTTGACATACATACATACATATATACATAATGATATGTGAAATGCACATGCAAATAGCGTAAATATGTCAAATTTAAAAAGCAAATAAACACACAACAAATTTATTAAATTAGCAACACTGAAAAGAGAGAAACAAAATTAATAAAATATCGACACGTTTTTTTTCGGTCAAAATATTGTCACCAGTTTTGTTTTTTTTTTATTATGGCGCACTTAATAGGCGTCACTTAGTTGGAAGCTGCGAAAAACATTGCAGGCAACAGGCAATAGGCAACAGGCAGCTGGCAAAAAGCAGGCAACGAGTTCAATAACAAGGTTAAACGAATGATACAACTCCCCACTGCAACCTCCCCCTGCCCCACAATATGATGCCGCTATTTACACATGGCTTTGTTGTTTTGTCAACCGCACCAGTTGGCAAAATAATCGTCATAAGTAATTAGCATAAATTTGATGGCTGTCCATATATTCCAAGAATGATTAACACCAATCCACATATCGTATGTTATTTATTTAAAAGGAACCAGAGAAAATGCCAAGAAGTAGCCAGCAAACATCATATGGAAATTTCCTGGCATTACATTCTTTTACAAAACCTATAGAAAGTTGCTAATATTCGAAATATTCTGTGTTATGCTATTGAGTATACAATACAATACATATACTTCAAATCATCGAGATCTGGTAAACTTGCTGCACAGGGTCTTTGTACTTGCTCTCGTAGCACATTATTGCCTGGCTGGAGTCTAGCAGCGCCCGGAGATCCTTGCATATATATATGTGTATAATGAGTGGTACAGCAAAACATTGTAGTGAGTCGAGTGGAAATGGTGAGATTGAGATATTGGAAATTGCAACCTCAACGAACGTACAGACACGAAGCAGTTCTTGGGTAGATGCCCAACTCTACGGGAAATAAGCATATGTAATTTTGGAAAGTCAACGCTTATGTATGTATGTCTCACGCTGCTCAACGACAAAAGTTGAATCATCCTCGCAAAAAACCAAATACGGCAAATATAATATGGTTCATTCCTATCATACTTAATAGTCGTCAACCCCATGTAATTTTCCATTGTATACTTCAAGTGTCATTTAATTTAACTTTAATGTAATTAATGCACATTATTTTGGGCCAAACATAAATTTTAATTGTAATTTTGTTAAAAAAATAAATAAATGCTTTTACTACTGCTCTAGGCTGACGGCAATATGCAAGGCTTATGATAAGTAAAAATAAACACTACTAATACTATATGCGAGCATAAGTTGAACTCTAAATTAATTATTGATTTTATTAAAATACATTTTTTTTTATATATATTGGTGAACGTGTAATATTTTGGTGCAAAATTTAAAACTCGTTACAGTTTTTTAATTAAATTATTATTTTATTTTAAATTTTCCAGTCAATCAACCAAAATCAAGTTTGCACTTAATTAGTAAATTATTTTATTTATTCAATGTTAATCAAATGCATCATATGATGTGTGTTTAGCTCAAAAACAAAAAGCAGAAAGAAAGACAAATAAAGGAGTAAGCTAGAAGAAGCAAACCAATACAAACCGGATAATATGCTAAAGGCAATCAATAAAAAGATTAGTACAATTTATCGTAATTAAGCAAAAAAGCGACCAAAAATGTGCAAATTAGCGGAACATGCAAAACATGTGCAATGAAAATTTCCACGCTCGTTACCCGGCTTACCGTTCCTACTTCGTTTTCTGTCGGCTTCAAATCGGCAGAACCTGTCGCTTAGTTATCGGCATTCAAGCATCTGCGTCATCGGTTAACCGATCGTGCAATCGCTAATCGTTGATTAGCCGATTGCCTAGGTGTGTGTTGTTCTTTGTTGTTGTTGCTGGCGCTTCTGTGCTGGGAGTTGCTTGGCGCGCGACCTCAGTCCGTGAGTTGAGTTCAGTTTCAAAAACGGTTTTCATTTCGCAACAAGCGCTAAATTCTTAAAGCAAATAAGCGCGCTGTTTTTCGCATTTCGCAGTTTTTTAATTCGTTGTTTATTAATATAAATATTTGCTTAATTTATATATACAGTTATCATATATATCTCTTACTGCCAGTTGGTGACATTGTGCTCGTGTTTTGGGTGTGTGACTGTGTGTGTGTGTGTATGTGTGTGTAGAAACTACTAGAGCTTGAGTTTTGGCACTTTAGGTGAAGTGTGAAAGAAAACAAGCGAAACGGCATTGCGATCAGTATCCGTTTTATGCTCGCTGCGAACGGACTTCGGTTTTCGAAATAATAGGTGAATAGGCATATTCAAAATCTTAAATCAGTGATCACAGTGCTTAAGATACGGCAAAGGAATATGATACCAAGAATAGCAAACTAATCCTGACTGGATATCAGCGATATACTAAAGCCATAGAAAGGTAAGTGCTCAAGTGAACTCAGAGTGTATGAAAAGTGTGACTACTGCCTTTGATTTTATTTATTAAATGGTGGTACGTTATTACGTAAGAAATTCCCGAACATAAGTTTAATTTGCTATGATGATGATTGATCAATCAAAATGCAACTAATAATTGATAATTATTTGCCAAGCAAGTTAATAATAATCCTGCTAAGTTCAGTAAAAATTATAAAAATCCATTAAAAATGGTTAATAACGCGTATTCAACTGTAAAAATAGAATTTCACGATTTGTGGCAATACGTTTATTATAAGTCAATAAATTTGTGGTTTATTGCATTTCTAATTATTCATTTAGCTATCTAAATCTGCAATTGTCTAAAGCTAGTCAGAACTCGAAGCTATGAAATCTTCCAGTTAATTATTAGAGCGCTCAGTGTGGGAAATTACAGACTTCGGGGAAATATGCGAATAAATATAAATATATACATCTGTATAATGAATTATGCATTAAGTTATTGATTGAACTTGTGCACAAAGAAAGGCGAGATCAGACTGAACAATATAAATATGGAGGAAAATTAAAAAACATGTTTTGCGCCTACTTTAGTTGATGGGGTCAGTAACTGGAGAAAAACACGGTCTCTAAATGTATTACCCAACTATTAGAACAGCTTAAGCAAAAGCTGGCCACAAAAAGTACCGTGTCTATATTGTACCAAGTATTTAGTATTTAATATTAATCAGGCACGTGACAGATTTACAATTTTCCCCCTTTAGTAAGCCCCAGAACTAGTTGTGACTAATGCTTGCCGCCTGCCTCTGCAATCGGAACTTAATATTCCTACGTCATATTCAAGATTACATTACCCGACTCTCGAGACTCAAGACTCGCGACTTGGACGCAAACTAAGTCAGCTGCTGTTTTTCACTGGGTGCAGAATTCCACACCTTTGGCATTTTGTTGCTACTTGCTGCAGGTTCTGATTTAATTAATGACTAATTGCAGCTTTGGGAACTTTTTTTTATAGCAGCATAACATTAATTTGCGAAAATAAGTGTGTGTGGTAAATTACATACATTCGATTATATTGCATCTTATGGGATTTATACGGATTATGGGTTATAACTGTCTTTTGTATACCCTTGTTGAGGGTATTTTATTTTTGACTTGCAATAAAGGAGATGATCCCTATTTTGATCCCTATCAAGAGCCGGGTTGATAAAGCCATGTCCATATACCTCTCGGTTTGAAGGCTATCTTGATGAAACTTTACATGGATTCGTCTTTTAGGGGTCGTGTTGTTGGGAGTTGAGTGAAACTGTTATATTACAAGGGTATGTAATGTTCGGTACGCCGTTATTTATTTTTTTTTTATTTTTTTATATATATTTGTATTGCTTGTTGTATTGCACTTCACGTGCATGCAAATTATGCAACAGTAAAAAAATGATATATATCTATATTATTGATGCAGAATTCAATGTAAATGAGCAAATGGAATATAAAATAGCACGTGTGGGAAACTAATATGGGCAAGCTTCATAGTTTCCCAGCAAAACGATGATGCAAGATAAGTAAATGTCGACGACATATTTTAATAACGAAAAGTTAAATCATATTTCAAAAATAAAAAAAACAGGGGATAACATTTAAGATGAGAAATAAAATTCGTATATCTTTTATTAATCATCTATTGTATTATAATTCTTATAACTAACTATTATTAATCTTCTTGCAATTTTAAAAAGTTAAAAATATTCATTGAAATTTATCATCAAAAAGTTGTATACAAATAAAAACATGCATATATGAAAAAAATGTAAAGGGATGGATATTATATCTTAACATTATTTACTAGCAGAGAAGAATCTAGAAAGTATAAAAAAAGTTTGAAAATCAGGTCGAAACTTTCGTTAGCTTATCAAAATAAATACCTATTAACAATTATGTTCAACAAATTGAGTTAGAAAAGCTTATCTCACAAAGTGCCGATAGATTCGTGTCAAGTACCAATGTACCAATGACGCAGTCTTGAGCTTAGAATCAAGCTAACCGCTTAGACACACACAAGTGCAAAACGTGCTGCCCTGAACGTGTTAAATTCATTATATATTTGGCCGATTCTCGATAGGGTTTTGGCTTGTGGCAGCTGCCGCTGCGTGTGATAATTGTTAAAAAGGCAAAGAGGCAAAAATATTAAAAACAAGTAGAATTAAAACAAATAAATGCTTGTCGGGCAAGACAAAACAAATACACGGCCTGAAACTTGAACGAAAGCAACATTGAAAGGAAAAAACAAAAACAGAAGCAGAAGCAGATGCAGAAGCAAAAAACACTTAAGCAAACGAAATGAATTGAAATGAAATGAGAAATGCGAATAAAGAATTGTTGGCGGACACGGCGTATGAGTGTTTTTTTTTTATTTCATTCGTTTTTGGCACAGAACAAGAACAGACGGAATATGTACAACCAATTGTGTAAGTGTATGTGTGTGTGTGTGTGTGTGTGTGTGTTTGGCCGTAGTTTTGGCAACTAGTAGATCAGCGGAACCAACATATCAACTACAACAGAGCATCATGAATTGGGCGACGCTCTCTTACAGCTGGTTTGGTTGCTAGTGTGTTCGCTAGTTGGCTAACTAAGTAAACTTGAACTTGACTTTGAGCACGGAAGTTGCAGCCGACTGCAGCATGCAGAATGATTTGTATCATTTTGCCGCTTGCTGCTGCTGCTGCCGTCTATAAATACTTGGTGTGCTCTTCCTTTTTTCATGTTGTGAGCGACACAAGCGGAAATCTAGTCAGCAGCAGCAGCACCACCACACCACCACACCACCACCATCACCATCACCACAAAAAAAGCAGCCAACAAATGTTCGGTGATGGCCCTTACCTCGGCCTCAGTGCGTCTCAGTGCGCACCGAGCGTTTCGTCCGTTCTGAGATTACATCTATTGCTCTTAGTATTCGGTGTACTTGTCTAATAAATCAAATAAATAAGTTAGCAGACACTTGGCATATGCAGCGACAATCAAAAATGTGCTGCAAGTTGTTGACTTGCAGAAATAAAAAACCAAATTCGTTGTGATTATATAAAGTGCATTAAACGCAAAAATTACACAACAATTGTGAATACTTGTTGAATATATTCGCACAGCGTCGAAATCAATTTCGTTGTATACTGGAGTTTATTAATGTTATAAAACTACAAAAATTAATTGCTAACGCGAAATGAGTTTTCTACATCCCGATGCTAACCTAATGGGCAGTAGCGGCAAAAATGAATGCTGCCTGGAAATGGAGGCGACAAAGAAGGCAGATGATGAGAAGGAGAAGGAGGAGGAGGAGGGGGCATACACTGCAACTGCCACAAAAGCCAACAACAATCAATTCACAGAGCTGGGCGCTTATTTTCAGACACAGACACAGCCACAGAAACAGACACGTGTCAGCAGCTCGCCACGCGATAAAGTGGAGATCAAGATTGTGATGATCAAAGTGCAGGTGATTTGTTGTATTCCAAAAAGATTATATTAAACTGCTACGTCCGGTTCTGAGCTGAATTAAACTCAATTAAGTGGAGAGTAAAGCTCCTGGGAACCTTTTTGCTTGAGCACATTTTAGCCCAGAAACGTTTTATTATCTGGGTAATTAGTTTATTTGTCGGGCAAAGGTTGTTGAACCCTTTAACAATATACTGAGTGTTCATACAAAAGATTTCGGAAATTCGTAAACAAAATTTGGTGTAAAAATCATTTATGTATGTTTAATTTTGAAAACAGCCATTGAATTACATTCAACATTCAATTAGGCACTCGAAGAATATAGAAATTAAATGAAAAAGTTGAAATTTGGTTCTGATTTGGCAAAGTAGACTTTTTAAGCCTAAGAAGCTCATTTCTTAGATACTATTTTCTCTACTAATCTCAAAATTAAATTAATTGAAAACCAAATTCTTTTATTGTTCAAAACAAGACCACATACCACATAAAGGGTAATAAATATTTAACTTTGAGCCGGTGGCATATCTAAAAGTTGTTATTACAGTGGATAATGTCACCAAGCAATCTTTCCCCAAGTTTTCTATTGCCCTTCAAAGCTAAGTTACCGCTTGGATTTATTACTGCAAGTTGGCCTAATAGCAGTGCAGTTTATTGCTGAACTTGAGCACTCAAATTAAGTAATACTTCTCAAGGCTACGGAGCCCCCAATTATAATTTCATATTGACAGAATGAGGAGCTTTGCGTGTCTCTAATTGAATGGGGCAGCGGCAATTTGACGAGAATTCTATATTGCTATTAAGTTTCAGCATACAGACAGACCACAAGGACACGCAGGATACCATTTTGATTTCAACTGTTTGGGGGCCAACGAAAGAGAAATACAAACTCTTAAACTCATTAAATTTGTTGCAACTTTTATTGCATTGTTTACACGATTTGTAAACAAATTTTGGTGGCACGTGGCATATGCGTAATCTAATTTGCGTGCAGCACGTGGCAGACTCGAACTTTTTTACATCGTGCGCTCACAACAATTGTTGCTAAAAAACTTATTAGCACCTGAGAGCGAGCAGTCTAATTACATTTGTAAATAAATAAATCAACGACAGTAACAGCAAGCACACGGAAAGTTAGTAGGTTGAAATACGCTTTTGAATATCTCAATAAAAATACGTCATTCAAATTAGATAAATAATCAAATGCTGGTTGAGGAGCCTGCAAAATTGGTATTGGGTTTGAGTTGAATTTTGTTAATCAAGCTCCACCTGTTACACCACTTTAACACTTTTCTATCACTCTTTTTCAAAAAAGTTAAGATCAGAACCGAAACATAACGATCCTATTATTTGGGTCGTATTCAGAGCTCTTCGATGTGTTTTTTTTTGTGTGGTTTCTTTTCTGACTCAAGTGATATACTTTCCGGCAGTATTTTGCATCATTAATACGTCAAGTTTTGTTTTCTAAATACTTCTCTCATACCGATAACAAAAATCAAATTAATAATAGCGTACAAAATGTAAAACAGTTCAGAAACTTTTACCAAATTCGGTTTCAATCCCTGGATTAAACTCTTTATTGTGTAATGCTTATTTGGCTGATTCCTTTTTATTAGATAACAATAATAATACCAGGTCTATCTAAGCAGCATCATTGTCTGTCCAGTGCGTCATCCTTTTGTTTAGCATTTGAAGTTTGGATTCGCGAATCGGTTGCAAATTATTTACCTCTGACGAGGGTTGATTTAATGGGTTCTGTTTTATGCCCTTGACAAATGGAATTGTTGGCAAACACGAAACCCACTTTGTACTTAATCGAAGCAATACAAATAATTTGTCAACAGTCAATTATATATAATTGGGCGTTGCAATAACAAATCAGTTGGGGCAGAGCAGAGCAGAGCAGACATCGCAGAGCAATAATGAAACTTCCAGGAGACAGAACAGCTGTTTGGCGCCTGCGAACTTCAAAGCTCCAACTGCACGCAACGAAAGTGAAAAGCGACCATGTGACTTTTGGCCAAGTTGAAGCCTTGGTCATGAATGGAGCTGAAGTCGTTTGAAGTGAAGTCAACATACACATACTGTGTGTGTGTGTGTGTGTGTGTGTGGGAAAGCTTTCGCTTTGCGTTAGTCCTCGGGAAATCTGCATGGAAAAGCCGAAGTCAGATCGTTGCGGGTCGCTGAGCTTTTAGCCGCATTTGGGCAATTCAGTTGCGCGTTGGGCGGACGGCAGCACGAGACGAAATCTCTACGAGCGGACGTCGCAACGTTCCCGATATTTATTACCATACAAAGTTGAACGCGCCTATGACCCCAGCATAAAACTGGCCTAATTTCGAAGGCGGTTTTTGGTCTTAAGCAAAAACTTATTTTTTGAATCGGTTACAAAATATAAAAAAACAGTAAAAATATTTGAAAAAAAAATTGTGAACTAATATTATTAAGAAAACTCAAAAACGTGCAACCCACGCGGCGTATGCTTAACACAACGGAATATTAAGCATACGCAGCATTGTGCGTTAGAATTAAATACTTTTTTGCTTATTTGCACATTTTTGAAATGCCATTAAATTTAAAAAAAAAACTTTTTCACAATTTGATGAACTAAGCTGGCCAAAACTCTTGACATAAAAGTGCAAATCAAAAGAGCATAAACATTCTAATAGCCCCAGCTGTGGCCAGTGCTGTGTGTGCGTGCGTGTGTGTGTGTGTGTGTGTGTGTGTTTCTGTTTGGAAAGTGAAAGTGCCGCTATTTGGCTGAAATGATGCCTATAATTGACAATCTAGCGGGGTAAAAGGCTCGCTTCCGTTTGCCTGCCGCCTTTCACTATGCTCACGAACATTGGCAGCAGCGGCGGCGGCGGCAGCGGCAATAAAAGCCATGTTGGCATTGGTCATGGTCAGGGTCTGCTGGGCAACGTAGCCAGCAACAGTAACAGTAACAGTAATAGTAACAGTAGCAGCAACGTCGGCAGCGGCTCCTCCAGCGGCATTGGCAGCAGCAGCGAAAAGTTGGCAACACAAGCGACGCGCTGCGATGAAATGCGAATCGCAGCTGCCGAAGACGGCGAGGATGATGATGATGAGGACGATGATGATGATGATGATGATGATGATGATGATGATGATGATGATGAAGATGAAACAACGGTACTTACATTACACTAGATATCGAGCCCTTTATCAACCCTCTTTCTATGTAATTTAGAAGTATACATAATTAGAGAGCTGCCGCAGAAGACAAATTGTGTGGAACAAGGATAAATTGTGGGTGGCCCGTGGAGCTGAGTGGCGTCACTTGATAGGCAGTATGCCAGATTAAGCTAAGGGAGCCCTGTGCTGAATGTGCCAAATGACTATTTTGATTAAAGCCCCACTTTACTGCACTTCTGCTACACAATTTACAAGCTTTTCATTCACAAATTGTAAAACTGAAGTGCCAGCAAGGTGGGAAAACTTTCTTAATTTCATGGCAAAGTAAAATTTATGCAATTTAAGTTATTCAATTTTGAGTGAGCTTGAGGACTATTTGTGTTAGGCCTGGCAAATAAAAACTTTTTGCTCAACATAACCAACTCTACATTTTGCAAATTCAACAAGTTAAAGTGCTCTAGTCGTCAGTTCGACTAGGAAATACCCTGTAACTAGTCTTTACCTTTTAATCATACACACACAAGCAAACAGACGGACAGACTGACGGATATTGATAGATCGACTCGACTATTGTCGTTGATTAAATATTTATAAATGGGGTTGGAGTTGCTTCCTTCTGCCAGCTAAAAACATTTGCACAACATCACAATACCGTTTTTACCAGACAAAATACGGTAGATAGTTAGGTTTTCTGCAATTTTTGAATTAACGATGAATTCATAGTCGAATACTGGATTTCATGAAATAATTTTGCAAATAGACCAAGAATAAACGTAAAGCTATAAAAAGGGTTGAAGCATTTTTATCAGCGCAAAACTTGAAGGACTAAATCAGTACAGTCTGGACGCTTGTATGCCCTTGTAAACACCTTCAATTAGGGCCCCGCAATGTGGACCAACTTTATCAGAACAACGCCTACATGACAGCAAACGATTAATCAAATCGTTTGAAATTATTCACACGTCTTTATACATAATATCATATAATATTTACCCCAAACCCACCGAGACTAATGAACTTTAATGAGAAACGCAGCTGCGGTGTGAAAAATTGCAAAACTGCGACATTTCATAAGCTGATGTGGCGATAAATTCAAATGACCTGAATTACATATTTTCATAAATAAATAACTATAATATATTTACTATAGATGTGTGTGTGTTTGTGTGTGTTTGTGTATTTTGAGGCTTTATTGTGCTGTTTACTTTGACTTTGCCATTTGAACTTGTCAGGATTTCTGTTTGCAAACATCTAGTGATATGTATACTTATGTATATACATATATATATAAATATATATTATTTAGATAATTTATGTTTTGGTCTCCTGCTCCAATACCTAAGTTTTGGCAAGGGTGTCCCAGTTGTTTTGAATTTTTAATTAACATTTTTTAACTTTGGATGACGTCAACGGAAAAAAAAAACACAAAAGAAATCAAAAAGTTTGGCTTCAGCTCTTTAATTAAGTGCTGTGATGTAGTTGTATACATAATATTTACATAGCTCTTTAGTTACAGACAGTAAGGCAAACACGTGCCGTGCCAACAGCTGATAAGGTCTCACAGGTAATTCCACTAGGTGTAGGTATCTTTACCTATGTGCAGCTGGGGCTAATTTCACCTAGTTATTTGGGCAACTCATTAGAAATTCCTGAGAAATTTCAGATTACTTAGGACTAGAGCGCATACAAACTACCCTTGAAATCACAGAACACTTGCAAGATTATGCAAATTGTATTTTTCTGTTTTATTTTATTTTACTGGAGCAGCGAAACATAGCAGCATATGCAAATTATATAAATACGCAACTGAGTTGTATATGTATATGTATTATATACATCTATATTTATTACATGTCGAATGTTCTTGACGCATCCTTGCAGATACAAGAAAAATATATGTAGGAAATATAACCCCTATTGATTATGTGTGCGTGGCAATAATTTATTTTTCTTTAATTTTCGACAAGTTTTGAATATGCTCACAAATAAGGTTTTTTGTACGTTTGTAAATATATGTCAATCCAAAAGGTTGATTTTGACAGAGATTTGTCAGTGACCGCTGAACTCTAAAATATGACTGTAAGATATGGATTTTTTCGATTTTCTAGGACATTTGTATTGCAGAAAACATATATATAGTAGAAAAACGCTTACTTTACTAAAATAAATTGGAGCAAAAGTTTATATATATCTAGTTGTATGCAAAGCAATTAGCATTAAGCTGCCAACAACTTTATGTGTAAGGGAAACGTTACAGCTGATAGAATCAAATGACAGCTGGCAATAAACTAAGCGTATATCAATTAAAAATTATAAAGGAGAGCAGGGAGAAAGTGAAGATATAAGCGTAAATTGTATATGGCTGTGAGCAACATACATTTTTTGTCATTTGTTATGCTAATTTCGCATGTGGCACAGTTTTAGGCGAAGTACTCTTATACCAAAACACATTCACAGAGGCACACCCTCACAGATACACACACATATATACATTTATGGCCATAAAGATAGAGGCAACAAATCTGAGCAAAAAGGACGCTTTTATGATACAAACAAAACTTTTATTGTGCACCCAAAACGAAAACAAAATGTGCGCAATGAATTCGGCTTAAACCTAAGCAGCAAAGTTGGCTGCCTGTGGACCTATCCATTTAGTGCGTCTCTTGGCCTAGGTCAAAGTTCGTTAGACCAAACAGCAAACTCAACACTCAAAATAAGGCAAAAGTTTCCACTGAAAAAAAAGTAACTCGAGCTGAGTTCGGCAAGTGTTCAATAATTTTGCTAAGTGATTAAAATAAGCAGAGTATCTTAAGAGTTTGTACAATATTTTAATTACGTTCATTTTGTGCTTTCGATTTCAATATATTTTTTTTTTTTCAAATTGTTTTAACCAATGCAACGTTTTCTTTTAGCTTACATTTAAATTTGTCAAGTGCTGTAAGCCCCAGGTCGTACATTGAACTTGAGCTGAACGGGGTCATGAGGTTTAGGAACTTTAATTGTTTCGATTAGAGGAGACTCCGCCTAAAATCACACACATATCACAAACCTTGAAGCCTAGCACTTGTGGAGTTTCGCCTTTAATCAAGCGTATACACTGGAAGCGCTTTGAAGTTGATGCAAAACAATTTCAACTAAGGATTTTCTTCTCACTGTCATACACACACATTCCATCCAGCGGGGTTTAAAGAGTGGAAGGCAAAGCAAAAAGTAACTGTTCTCTTGATTGTGTGTGTGTGTGGTTTCGCTTGCCTGCCCAAAATTATATAATAACAAGTAGCGCATTTGCCTTTTTCACTTTGCCCTCTTTGTGCTAATCAGCAGGATTTGGGGCTGCTCGTGCCACGCATTTGAAACTTTAATCACTGAGCCTGGCCATGGCAAATTGCGGCTGACAAAAGAAATTGAAACCAATTTGTATGTCACAAAGGGACATGCATTAATTATGGTCGTACTGTGTTGTATCCAAATGGACGCATAAAATGATCCACTAATAACGCGCACAAGTGACACCTCAAAGCAAAAACTGTCTTCGATAACGATATTTAATGTATGGCAAGGGTGGGGTGGTCGATATTGAGCCCGATAACAACAACTACAACGAAAACCTTTTTGTCTCAGTTCTGTCTTCATTTCTGAATACACTATGTGCCGTTACTTAGCTTGTGCGTTGTTTTCGAGTGTCCCCTTTCGTCTGTGTTTTCGTCACTGCACACGAATAACGGAGTGAGCTCCGAGAGCCACTACATGACCACCCTTGATGTCTGCAGTGTAAAAACAGTTATTGCTGTTTGCGCCAAAAGTACAGTATCATCAAGTATGGCAACATTTGTGCTGGATTTCTATTTTGGGTGTAGACAACTTATTGCGTACTGATTTAGTTTATTAATTACTTTTAATGGACTTTTATCCGCTCCCGGCCACAGCTTGAACAAGTTTTATACCGCGGGAGCCGCAAATTCGTATCCCGCACACATCTTTCCATCAGTTCAATCAGCTTTTCTGTCTTAAACACTTAAGCTGTATGCGCTAAGCTTGACTTTGATAGTTTGTGCAAAGTGTAGCGATATTTAATGTATGCAAATGATATTAACATAGTATTGCAAATTTAACAAAACAATGTGCCTTTCTTTATTGTTGTTGTATTATTTTGTTGGCAACTTTGTTGAGCTTGTCAATCGACTTTTATTGCACTGTTCATCGAAATCAGAAATTGACGTTTCGTAAATAACATGAATTGTTCTATAAATTTGCGGCAATTATGACCTCACTATGTAATAAGCGAAGTAAAGCAAAACAAAGTCAAAAGTTTGTTTACTAGACAAAACACTTGGGCAAATAAATGACAGGAAATAAGCTGCCAATTAAGCGAAGCTCGTCTCTACAGCAAAAGTGCTCCGACCTCACGGTCCGTAAATAAATTGCAATTTCTGCACAGTTGGCAGCTCCATAAATGACAATTGAGCTGTTTGCTATGGAATGGCCAGTCAGGACATTATGAGTAACAATTGCAAAAATGGCTCTCGAATCGCAATATTGTGTAATTTAAAAATTATATTGCATACTTTTCAGCTGCGTTGCGCAATTCGATTTGACTAGCATAATAAACATTCATAACAGCTATAAAACACAAAGCAGATGACAAGTATACATACATAGTACTTATTTCATTAATAACAGCCCCCCAACACCACAAATGGCTAATTATGCTAATGCATTTTTGGAGACAAGTCTGTCTATTCAAAAAGAGAAACACAAATTATAAAGCTGGCTTAACAAATTTCAAATTCAATATCAATATTTGTAGAGTGGGAAATTAAATTTTCTCTACGCCACATTGATAAAAATATAATAAACTTCATAAAATCGCTTTGCTTATAAATTTGTTTTCATATTTTTTGCTGACTTGCCAATAATTTTGCGGCATATGCCACTTATCGTTAGGACTAAAAGGTTGCTCATTGATTTATGGGCATGCGACATGCAAATTAATAGAGTCAAAGGCCTCAACAACTGCCAACAAAAGGATTACTAGAATGCGGTTCGGTACTACGGAAAAAGTTTGCTCATCTAAAGTTGTGATTTATTGTCTGACTTACCATGCCATAAATTAGCTGTAGAGTCAATAAGAGAAAGGCTTATGTGTGTACCATTAGCGGTCTACTCGCTGCTTCCGAGCCAGAAGCTCCAACTTATTATTTTCTAAGTTTGCTAAAGATGTGTGACATTTCTATGCATATAGACTCAGATTTATACATAGTCAGCCTTAGGCTAGACATTAACAAGGGATTACAACTTAAGCCTAATGAAAATGTTGCCTACTCGATTTCCTCCTATTTCCATCAATAAATAAATATTCACAAAATCCAGGTCAAATGATTCATTATTCTGATGGCTGGGCATGAAGCAGCAAAATGTTGTTGTTTACAAAGACCTAAAAAGAAAGGAAAAAGTGGAAGGAACGGCGCCCCGAAGATTAAATACCCTCGTATATATTAATAACTCATAGCTGGTAAATTTGGTAGGGATATTTGGTAAACAACAAAATTTCATACTGCGTGCAGCAAAAGAAAGTTTCCATGGCAAGTTTCAGCAATATAGCTTTAAAGCTGAAAGACTAGTTTGCATATTGACAGAGATACTGACTCTCCTATTGATATAAGTATCTTAATAAGTTAAGAATATATATACATATACTATAGGGGTCCGTGCGTTACAAACATCACGACAAATTCATAATACCCTACATGAGGCACGTAAATATATAAAAAGCATTCGTATTTGACTTGTAAATTGGGCGATTTACTTAACATCTTCTTCTTCGCTTAAGCAATGTGGCTTTTGTGTTCAGCGCGTTGCTAATCAACAATAACAAAACAATCAAAATCTCAGGCTTACGCCAAATGGAAGGAAACCTAAATGCAGATATATTCTTGTGTGGAACAATGGGCGAAAAAATGTGCCGGGGAAAAGAAAATTCTATTAAGACAAATGCTTCAAGGCGCGTGTGCTTAAAGCTTTTTAGGCAACCGAAAATAAGTTAAGGATGGCTTTTTAAATAAATTGATTAAAGGACTATATACATATTTACATATTTTTATGTGCTTATATATATATCTATATAATATTGTAAGTTACTCAAGGTCAAGCCAAAGCCATATAAAGTGTTTAACTATTTTCGAATGCCCATGTTATTTGATTTCATAGCAAACTCAATTTAATTCGAGCGTATATGGTGCTTACATAATTGCATTTGTCCAAACCCAAGCGAAACCTCTCAACTAACAGACCGAACAGCCTCAAAATGTGGTCCCTTTTTTTGCGTCCTGGCCAATATTTATTGCATGTCTGGCAATAATAAAAACGTCGGCAATGTCCCCAAAATGTTTGCGACTTTTTTTGGGGCTTCCTTTTGCCTGACTCCTACACACATCTACAAATAAATTGTTATACTGATTCTGCCTGTCCGCCCGTCTGTATGAATATACGAATCTCAGAGACTATAAGAGCTAGTTACTTCATGTTTGGAATAAAAGTTATCGTATACCATAGACAGATCAAATTTATCGATAGCTCGTCTCGTACAAAATATATCGATTTGCGACTTTTTGGATACGACCCGCCGATCCCCCAAAAGTATGATAAACGTATGACTGCGATTTTGTATACACCAGAGCTTTGCTTATAATTTTTTACATTGCAACACAACCTCCATATTTCATGCAAACTTTTCCCTTAAACTTTTTTTTTTTTATTAATGCTTAAATCTTTTTTTTCTAATTTAATCTGAATACATAAATAAATATATGTTAAATACTTTAATTTCTTTACTTTTATTTGTATTCAAGCTCCGCATATGCAGATAACACCCATTACTCCACACACACACGTACATTAATAACAATTTACCGTATATTACGCATACGCCATGCTGCGCCAAATTGTTTTGACAGCTCTGCTGGTTGCCAAAGTTCTGTCTCAGTTTGAGTATATGCGCCACTTAAGGCATATTTACATACACGTGCCACAGTTCGTGGCACACAGCAATCAGCATCTATCAATATTGCAACCGATATGTGGAAGCTGTCGCTGCTGTTTATTATCGCAGCAACACATTCCATAGAGTGTTCAGCTAGCCGAAGTCAACTAATGAAATATTAAATATGACCAACGTCTGGCTAAATGTCTAGCCAGGAATAAGTTCGTGACTATTAGTTAAAGAATCCGATCATGGGCTGTCTATGGCATGTTTCATGGCTAGTTCTGATGGGACTGAAGCTGACTAAGTCAGAACCTTGATATAGGTGAATGTTACTTATTATAAGTTACATACATTACATATAGTAATGTTATGTAAGAATGTTGTCATTATTATTATTATTACTATCGTATATTTAGTCTAGTCACTCATGAATTATACAATTTTCCAACTTAATTTCATAAAATATATTGATAAAAAAGAAAATTCGATTTACGGCCTAACGACCCAACAAATTCATTGATATAAAAATGTACTTACACAAAATACTAAACTCGTTTTATGGCATTTCGATTACCGTAAAACTTTGTTGGTCCCAATCGATTAATCAATCGTTAATTAGGTGTATGTTAAAAAACTTACGGTTTTTATTTGCATTATTGAATAGTTTTCAAAGTCCATAGTTTTTAAAGGTTTATTGGTTGAATTTAAAAATAAAATAACTTTAAATATCGTATATGGTTTAAATTAAACAAAATATAAAAGCTGAAGTTGGGTACTTAAATATATTAAATTCTTACATTTCTCAGATTTTGACAAGGTTATGTTTACCTCAAGGATTAAAGATTTGACTGTCGCAGTTTTGACTTAAAGCTTAGCTGGCTTAAGGGGCTTTCAAATTCATTCAACATGTATGTATATGTATAATCGTCAGGTTGCTTTGGTTGCAAGATGTCAACAGCTTGCTACTTTCACAGGATATGACAATGACAGAAAGGCAGGTGGTTGAGTGAGTGACGGGGGATGTTACAAGAGGGGAGTGCTTGCTTGTTACGCCCATCTTTGCATTTAGCATGCAGCTGCTTCAGCAGTGGCAATTAACTTTGGCGCCCATTGTTGTCAACGGCAGCTCAAAGAAAAACACCTGAGCAGGTGAAAACACACACGTATATCCAGTGCGTGCGTGTGCGAGTGTGTGTGTGTTGTCTTAGAAGCATTAACTCAGGACGTGTGCTGTTGTTACCTGGCCAAACAATAAATTTATCATTAGCCAAGGATAATGGCTAAAGGATATGCCGGCAAAAGAGCAGCCCACTATATATCCAGGGCAACCAAAAATAATATCATCTAATATTAAGTTTGGTATGCCAATTAGCCAGCTATTAAACTTAATATTGATGCCTAAGCTCAATTCCACTCATCAGCGAAGATATATCATATATATCTTAAATAAATGCTTATTTGGCAGCAAAGTTTTATATCAAGTGAAATATATATGTATATTTTTCCAGTATCTGCCAGACTTGTCATTATTATATGCAAATAGATTAACAAACAAACAATTCCTGCAAATGAATTGTGTTAATTCTTTTGTTTAACTGTGACAATTGATTATGAAATGTGATAAAACGTGATTTCTGGCTAGCAGAGACTTAATGCTCTAATTAGTTGTTGTCTTTTGTTTCGTGTGCAATATCATTGATAATGTAATATATGTGTGCTATGTGCAAAAAATGAAAAACAGCTGACAACATAGGAACAGTAATGTATAGGAACAGATATAAATTTACTCATTAAATAATATTTAAAAAAAGATTAAGGTTAACCATTTCTAAAGATTTGTCAAACTGATAAGTTAATAGAAAATACAATTGAATATACATATATACATAACACTTTATGTTTAGAAAACTTACATATGGATGTAAGATTATGTGTACAGGAAGTTACGATTGTTATATACACGCTTCATTTTTGCTTGACGTACTTACACACATATGTATATAAACTTATACATACATCATACATGCATCATACATACATCATACATACAACATACATACATCATATACGAGGGCCAAAGTCCAATGAAATTATTTATTTATTCTCTCTTCTGCTTTTAAATGGTAATTGGTAATTTTAGACTTGATTCAAGTACATTTTATACTTTCAATGACGTTTCATGCTTGATTTAACAGTTTGTATTCTTGCTAAAAAAAACACTTATTCCTGTATTATGTACGAACTTTAAGCCTGATTCAGCTTAATATTTTAAGAACTGTTGCATTACGAATGAACTACAATCAGGCTGGTTTTTAGGAACCTTCTTTTCTCTCTGTGTACACTTACACTTAATATTGATTACATTGTATGGCCAGCTATTTTTTAGCTTGAACTTGAACTTGCTGCTCATGCATACAATAGACAGTCCAGAGATGGCCACCAAATTTCCTGTGAAGCTCAATTACTAGCAGCTCAAATTGAATTTGACTTTTGACTTGACTGTTTATTGAATTGAGTTATGTGGCGTAATAAACCGGCATATACATACGTATATACATAAATACATATGTACATGATAAGTGTCAGCAACAGGAAAGACAATGCTGTTTATGCCATCTGTTGGTTCCGGATCTAAGCTGGCCAATGCTGCGTATACTTATGATATTTAATAGGCCCAGAGCAAAAAAATCAATTTCCTGGAAGACAGGCCCAAATTATTTACTTACAAAGCCACTGAAGTGCGCAAACAAGTTGGGAACTATTATTATTAATCGAAGTAAACAAAAACAAGCGAGAAATATTTTCACAGGGCAGTGGATTAAAGCCAGCCAATCGTGATTTTAAAGTAGGAGCCTATCAGTCATCCTGTCAAATGGAGAAGGGACCTCGCTGCCTTTGCCCGTCTGGCGGCAGCTTATGAATTATTTATGGCTGGATTATTTGGGGTTTGCGCTTATTGAAATGCGAAATCGAAAGAAATGTGCGCAGCGACAGGCATAAATTTTAGCTGCAAATCGGCTTTTGGAGTTAAATTGAAAAGTGTAATTTAAAACCGAAGCAAGAGACGTGTCAATGTGAATGAACAAATTCATAAAAAACATTAAAGAGTATAAATATTTATCAATGGAAATGTATTTTCTTGTATAATGTTTATTTATTCAATACTCGATTTAAACAAAATTATAGATTATACAAGATATATTCCAATAATTAGAAAAATAAATTTATTGCAAATCACCTCTTTTGTATATGTGTGTGTGAATGATAATAAAAGTGAAGTGACACGCCCCAGAAATCAGTTAACAGTTAGACGTTAGCCACACGTAATTGTTAAACTCCCATCCCAGCTCAGTCTTCACGGGTCGTATGAGTAATCTGTATTGGAGTATTTATACAAATAGTTCAACAGAGCCCCTTTGTGAGGCAGTTTGTTGAACCGTCACGTGACCACATAAAAAAAGGTTCATTTACTTGCAGCTATTTACTTTTTACGACTCACAAACAACAAGTGCCAGTCAATTGGCATTAACCTTGAAAACAACTATTTGAGCAAGTGTCGGGCCCGAATATATCAATAAGGCGATTCAAACAATCCGACTGAACAATCGGCCGTTAAATGAACCAACTTTTTTGTTTACCATATTGTAAAAATAGATCGAAAGTAAACCCAGACTTTCATCCGAAGTCTAGCATATTTATAGGCTGACAATTAACGAATTTACAAATGCAAATGGAAATAAGAAAAAACACTTTCAACTTACCTAGCTTAGATTGACAGCCAAGCTTTCTCTTTTGTCATAGGCATTACATATGATATGATTTTATCTATCAAAAAGCAGCCATATTATAAAATACTATGCTGCCACATGCTCACATTCAACTTCATGCTATAATATATATGTAAGTACAGCATATAATTAGGTCATATGGGGGCATGGTCAACAACACAAACACAAAACGCACTTTATGGTTTTTATTGTTATTATGACAAAATAAAAATGAAACAGTGAAAAAAGAGAAGCACAGCTAAAATTGTGCGCAATTGCGGCAAATGTCTCCCAACTATACATATAGGACATACATATATATACTTTGACTGCAGGGTCTGTTAGGTAAAAGGGTAAGTTTTTTATTTTAGGGAGACACTTGTCAACCCTGCTACGAAAATGCAAAGCAGGGACTTAACAAACTCCATAGTAGACTTTGGATTTGAACTTTACAAAAGAGAGTGGAAAGTATAGATATTATTAAAGAACTTTGTAAAAGGCGTTGCATATCAATTTAAATTTAAAAATCTATAAGAACGTGCTAGCCGTGTGTGTATAATTAATTGTATATTAAAGATATGACATAAGGCTAGAAATACCAAAATTGATTTCAGCTATAATAAAAGAGCTAAAGATACAAGATATTTAGTTCATTTACTTAGTGCTAGATAGGTATTATAGGTATGTTTTTGATATAAATTCACCAGAAATATAATATTTATTTAGTATCCCTATCTCTTATATAAACCCGCGCAAAGACGGTTTAATGACACCCCTGGTGTTATCCCATTGTGTCCACTCCAATGGCCAAACGGTGTGAGATGCGTGCAAATTCGTAATTAAATATTTACAGCTGATTTAATGCTTGCCATGGGTCACCGCAGCACAAAAGAAAAGGTCTGACAAATGCGCAAATAAATGTTGCAAAATGAATGTTAAACGCGGCGTATGCGTAATGCGGCTGTCCAGGAGTACAAATATATTCCGTATTCAGTACGAATATGCAGCATTGTGCGGCCTAATTCACAGCACGTGGCCAAGGACGTGGCTGCCTAAGCTAGTTGCCGACAGCCGACAGCCGACAGCCGGTAGCCAAGGCTCCAAGCCGCCTCGCCTGAATTGCAATCATAGCATGAATAACCAGCTTCCCGGCATGTGTGTGTGTGAGTGTGATTGTGTGTGTATGATATCTAGTTAGCTCAATTAACGCTGTGTCTGACTTTATTTGGCTTATACATTACTTGACTAGCGCTATAAATAGAGATTGGCCAAGGCAGCTGCAGCTGGAGTATTTGTGCTGCCTCTGGTGTCCTCGTGTCCTGGTGCCCTGGTTCCCTGGTGCCCTGGTGCCCTGGCCCGGTGCCAATGCAATTTATATTCATTATTTTGATATGCGGGCGACTATATCTCGACCTAAACACCAGACTCCTCTCAGGTCGCTACTGATGCACTTGAATCTACTCAATCGAACACTTGAGATAATCAAGGATCAAGTCGAAGTAACCTACTTTGCCAAAGGGTGCATTGATGGGCGGAAAACTAAAAATTGAATTGAACAACACATATTGAAGCGACCGCAGCTATAAATTAAATTGTATAAAATGTAACATCTGAATATATATTAATACATACATCTATTAATATATGCATGATGGTGATTTAGGTAAGTGGGCTGTACTTGAGGTTATGTTGAATTAAGTTGCAATAAATATTTAATTAAATGCAAGGTAGAAATTTGTGGTAGGATTGTGATTGAATTTGAGATTATCTTGAATTTAATTCAGATAAACATTTAAGTTTGTAAGTTTTCATTTACTTACTTAACTGTAAGACTTCAAACTGCCACAACTTTGTCAAATCTGAACCGATTGTCAATCCCGAGGCCATTTTGATCATTATATGGCATCTTTTTCAATTCTACATCTCAAGTTTATGAATTTTCAAAAAAATAAAATTTTGGATTTTTTTGGCGAAAAAAGCATAAGGGGGGACCCTTACAAATTTTGATATTTCAAAAAATAGAATCTTGAAATTTTACCTTTAATTGATTGTGGGTGTCTCAATAAGTATAAAAAACTATGTGAAAAGTGATTTTGTGGTGCTTCATTTTTCTGTCAAAAATCACGCCAAATGTGACAAAAAAATTGACTTGTAAAGTGCCCAAACAACAAAAAGTTCCTTATAAATGACCTTCCCAGACTTCAAACTGACACAACTTTGTTAAATCTGAACCGATTGGCAATCCCGAGGCCATTTTGATCATTATATGGCATCTTTTTCAATTCTACATCTCAAGTTTATGAATTTTCAAAAAAATTAAATTTTGGATTTTTTTGGCGAAAAAAGCATAAGGGGGGACCCTTATCAATTTTGATATTTCAAAAAATAGAATCTTGAAATTTTACCTTTAATTGATTGTGGGTGTCTCAATTAGTAAAAAAAACTATATGAAAAGTGATTTTGTGGTGGTTCATTTTTCTGTCAAAAATCACGCCAAATGTGACAAAAAAATTGACTTGTAAAGTGCCCAAACAACAAAAAGTTCCTTATAAATGACCTTCCCATACTTCAAACTGACACAACTTTGTCAAATCTGAACCGATTGTCAATCCCGAGGCCATTTTGATCATTATATGGCATCTTTTTCAATTCTACATCTCAAGTTTATTAATTTTCAAAAAAATAAAATTTTGGATTTTTTTGGCGAAAAAAGCATAAGGGGGGACCCTTATCAATTTTGATTTTTCAAAAAATAGAATCTTCAAATTTTACGTTTAATTGATTGTGGGTGTCTCAATTAGTATAAAAAACTATATGAAAAGTGATTTTGTGGTGGTTCATTTTTCTGTCAAAAATCACGCCAAATGTGACAAAAAAATTGACTTGTAAAGTGCCCAAACAACAAAAAGTTCCTTATAAATGACCTTCCCAGACTTCAAACTGACACAACTTTGTCAAATCTGAACCGATTGTCAATCCCGAGGTCATTTTGATCATTATTTGGCCTCTAGTTTAATTCTACATCTCAAGTTAATGAGTAAAATAAATTCAGCATTTTTTTGGCAAAAAAAGCATAAGTGGTATTTATTAAAGTGATAAATAAAAAAAATTCTAAATAAATCTTAAGCAAGCATAAGTCGAAATATATATATATTTAATTACTATGTATGTATGTACTTAACTGCAAAATTGACTTACTGCAACTTCGAAGAAAAGTGCAAATTAAATTAGAAGTTACTCTCAAATTGAGTATAAGCTGATTTAAGGCTGATTTAAGGTTGACTATAAATTCAATTTTAATTGAAGCTTACTTAGATAAGTATTTAAGAGTTTAATGCTCACTAATAACAGTGTCCCTTTACGTTCAACTCTTCCTTAGGCTGAATCACCTTTACTCCCCTTGAAGGAGGACGCGCCCACGCCCACGCCCATTCGAGGCCAGGCTAATGCACCTGCACACGTAACAAGCAACCCGCACATATCAGCAACCACAGCTAATAATAATAATCCACGTGGTCAGTATACGGTAGTTGGTAACGAATCCGCCGCTCCACACACCCTTACGCCCACGCCCACGCATAGTGCCACGCCCACGCCCAACGAGTGCCGACGTCGCAGTTCGCTGACCAACTTCCCGCCCTCGCCCGCTCCCTCGCCCACGCCCTCACCCACACCAACGCTTAACGTTCAGGAAGGCGAGCCTTACAACAACAACAACAACAACAACGAGGAGGAGTTTTATACGCCGCTGCACGGGCAGACTCCCGCCCACAAGCACACGCACGACTACAAACTCTATCCGCAGGACACTTTCGCAAGTCTGGAGGGAAAATCAGCGACGCCCAATACGAAAATGCAGAGCAAAGTGGATGCAGTGGGTCGCATTACGGGCCAGTGGGGCAAATGGCAGCTGCGCACCGTACTCTTAATATTTCTGTGTAAGATACCCTCCTCGTGGTTCATGGCATGCATCATATTCACGGCACCGGCGCCGCGGCATGGTGAGTTCTTTTGCAAGCCACCCACGGAGCTGGGAACGCAGAATCAGACACAGTGGATCAAAGTGTCGCATCCGCAAAAGGAGGAGCAGGAGGATCAGGAGTTTAGCATTGATTTCTGCAATGTTTATCAGGATGCACAGGAGCATGCACATCACTACTACAACTACGAGGACAGCGCTCAGGAACCACGCGTCTGGGAGAAGCCCAAGAACCGCTCGAATGTGATCCCATGCACAGAGTTCCAGCATGAGAGCGACTATCATTCAGTGGTCACCCAATATGATTTGGTCTGCTCTCGCGACATTCTCGTCTCGGTTACACAGTTCTTCCATTTATTCGGCGTGCTCACCGGCGGCATTCTGGCTAATCATTTATTAAAATAGTAAGTCACCTCGAATTTATTGGGCATCACGTCCTGATCCCGCCCGTCTTTTCAAATTGTCCCGATCCCTAAGAATTTATAATTTATATACTCTGATATCAAAGGGGACCTCTGATATTGGCTTTGTAAGGTCCGTAATGCTGTATATGTCCCACAGTTTTATATCTAGAGTCAGAAAGTTTTTAAGTTACGAGTATATTACTAGCCAACCGTTTTAAGATCCGGTAATCAAAATTCCCGGCCACGAAAGTTGCATCTAATTTAGTTGTTTCATAAAGTCAGGCTTGCAACTTATCGAAATGATATCGATATATACGTATTGATCGCCTACTCTTCCACAGTTTCAGTCCGCGCAGCGTAATGCTTTTTGGCATGGTCACACAAATCTTCTGTGGCAATCTAACGGGTCATGTGGCCTCCTATGAGCTGCATGTATTCTTCCGCTGTCTCTCCGCCGTCTGCTGCGCTCAGATGTACACCGCCGGCGGCATGATAAGTAAGTTTGAATTTCACCACTGCTCCATAATTATCGATAATTGTAACGATTGCTTTCCAGTGGCGGACATTACGGGCGGCAAGTATCGCACTTGCGTCTCAACGCTGTTCGAGCAATTCTGGTCGATTGGGGTCATGATGTTGCCGGGTGTTGCCAGTTTCTGGTCCAGTTGGTCCCATCTATATATGGCCATCTCCTGGCCGACAGTGATACTCATATATTTGTGGCAGTAAGTAGAATTACTTCTTTGAAATTGTTAATTATTATATTATATTATTATAGAACTAGTTTTTTTTTAATAGTTACTAGTTCTTGATTTGTGAGCTAGTTAAGTTTTATATTCTGCCCAGATGGCAACGATGTGATCGATTAATCGAATTCAAGCTCTAGATCGACTGGGTGTGGTGAATTTATTTATTTAAATTCGACATTAACGTTTTCTTATTTGTCACAGATGGATACCTGACTCGCCTCGCTGGATGATTGAGCGCGGACGTGTGCAGGATGCCAAAAAAATATTGCTCGAATGCGCCGAGATGAATGGAACTCGCCTCAGTCTTCCCCACGATATTGATCAGCAGCTGGAGCTGCAGGCGCAAACCGCAATGGATGCACCGCCCCCCGCCGGCTGGTGGACCATGTGGAAGGGTGAGAAGGCCGTGCGTCACATGATCTGCGTGCATCTCTCCTGGTCGCTGTACATCAGCGTCTACTACGGCTGCCTGCTGAACATCCGCTCCTTCAGTCGGGATCACCTGTATATCAACACTTTTGTGGCCGGCTTAAGTGAGATGATTGGCACCTTTATCGGACTGTATCTGATTATGAACACCACCAGGAAATGGCTCTGGGCGGGAATATTCAATATAATCGCCGGCTGCTTTGCCTGGTGCTGTTGGCTGGTGCCCAAGCCGGGCGTCGTTTCGCTCGATGCCAATGTGGCAATGCTCATGTGCACGGCTATGATATCGAAGATGGCTATTTCCACTTCACTCTCCATACTAACGACAAGCACCGTGGAGCTGGTTAGCCAGGAGAAGCGCAAGATTACCGGTTTCTCGACGATTTGCTGGGCACGCTTCTGGCTGTTGGGTGCACCGTTCATTGGGTCCACGGTAGTCATTAACCAGCTGCTTCCACAAACCTCCTACACCGCCCTAGCCGTTATTGGCGGCATCTGTATGTCCCTGATCAGCAGTCCACGGACTCATCCCATCTCCAGGCCAGCGTCTCCGGTCTCCCATGGCGCTCAGAACATGGCGACACAGTTTACCGTTATCGATGGCATGGACAACAAGGGTTATGTGCCCAGTTCCAACACCAATACCATCTATGCTACGAATACATTCAGAAAACTGACCACCCCACAATCGAATCTACCTCCGCCACTAATGTCCGGCATTTGGACGACCAAGATACACGAGGATGGCCCACCCTTGTGATATGCGACGCAAAAGTGAGGTTAGGGCTGCGCTCATATATCAAATAAAGTGAGGTTAGCATTCTTTAGAATTGGTGGCGCTGTGAAAAACGGACAGTCTAGTAATTTGATATACTCTTCTTTTGTGCTATATACACAGATATACTGTATTACTATCAGGACTCGTCCCGAACCAAACTTTTGTAATTGCACATTACCAAAAACCTTTTTGCTATTTGTATCTAAAGTTCAAGCGCTATTCGCTTTGGGCAATCTTTAATAGCTTATTTTCGCCCTTTACAAGCAAAATTTACAAATTGAACTCAACTGAAAAGCAAAAAACAAAACTAAAAACAAGATGAATGCTCAAGAAATGAGAAAACTAAACAAAACAAATCAAAAAAAATATTCATAATTAAACCACATGGCAAAGATACATTTTTAAGTAGACAAACTTTTAAGCTTAAAGCTTTATACTATACAATTTCAATTAAAAAAGACGCTCGTAGGTAAAAACAATGAAAATGAGTAATTATAAGTTTTAGTGAATATTTGAAAATAATTTTGATCAATCGTATATATGTAACATAAAGACACATAAAGACCAAAGTCTGGGTCTGGGATATATTCAGTGTAGCCATAAATATATATCTATATATACACATACATAATATCCCCGTAAGTTAGTAGTCAAATGTGGAACATGCTGAGAGAAAAGCCCAGTATTACTCTGTCATCGATGAATGTGTAAAACGTGTCTCAAATCCCACTATGTACATACATACATACATACATACATACGTACATATATATGCCTAACATATTAAGAGCATTGTTTCCTATAAACTAATATCAACCAACTGATCAGAATATGTACTTTAAAAGTCCTCTTGAGAACCCTGAAGCTGTTCCACATTTAAGTGATTGTGTTGAAAACACCTGGAGAGAATTACATGAAAAGACATATAAGTAGTTACACTTAGTTCATTATTAATTAATTAAATAAACAATAATTTTAAAACTATGTACACCTTAAATTACAATTACTTCAGTACCATTATGTATTATCAAGTGCAGCATAAACGACAAAGCTAATTTTATATTAATCACTTAGTAGCGTTTCAATTTTTAATAATTTATCTACTTAATTATGCAAAAAAAAAAAAAAATTATATATATTTTACAAAGAGATATATTTAAATAATGAATGCGCCCAAAATCTCGTTGAATGTTAAATGATTATGGTTATTATATGAAATGAAATGTTATGCATGGCAAAAAGAGCAATATTTTTTTAATAAAGCATACCAAAAATCCACTACTAAGCATAATGTGTAATTACAATTTGAAATCTAAGTATTTTCAGCGCGCCATAACCGTTTGCGCAACAGTTGTACAACTGTTGCGGTTGGGTAACGATACATCGATATCGACATTAAGTGTATTATCGGTAATGTTAAAGAACAGATGTACTCTTATGGTTCTGTTATGACTATGCCATGTATTATTATGTACATTCACTGATTAGAAGCCACTTAGCGATATATTTAGTTGAGTTGCGTCTTTTCAGCTGCCATTGTCGCTGTCTAGTATATATTTTGCAATTCAATTATTTTGTATACATTTTCTACTGTATTGCATTAGCAAATTGAATATAACGGCAGTTTTCCAGTACGATTTATGCGCGCTGTTAATAACATTTCAGCAAAATGTTAGTGTTAAGCAAGCGTTCTTCTTCTTAGCTGCGTCTGACTTTAAATTGTAGCGGCATTTTTTACGACGCATCGCACAAATATTGTTGTTATTGCTGCAATTCGCAGGCAAATTTTGCTTTGATTTGTTAATTGTTATTGTCTGTTGTTGTACACAACTCACATGCCATGGAGTTCAACACGCAAGACTTCCAGGATCCTCTACAAATGAATATCAATCGCAGCGTTCTCAAGGAGCTAAATACAAACGATGGCGGCACAAAGGTAAATAATAACTAATTAATCAATCAATCAGCGCTGCCCAAGCGTAAGTAGGCGTGCCGTTAATAAAAAGTAAAGCATTTAGCCGACATTCACTTTCTGCTACAAAACACCGCTTATATGTTTGTATATATATATTTATATATGTATGTGTGTGTGATCGCGTTCTGTATTTTCTGCCTTTGTGTTGGCAACAGTGTCTCTGCGATCAAATGCATGGTGGAAGTGTAGAAGGTAGCGGATATTACTCTCACGGGTTCCTTATGCATGTGTGTCGTTATTATTGTGGTTGTTGTTATTGCGACTCCTGTTGCTTTACATTTAATTTGCTTATACCCTTCTAGAGGGTATAATAATATAGTGTTGATGAGTTTAACTGATTGATACATTTCCGAGCCCATCAAGTATTTTATTATTGTATATTCTTGATCAGCATCAACAGCATCAGATATAGCAATATGACTCGTCCTGTTAATTAAATATCTTAAAAGTTATAAGAGCTGTCGTCTCGTTTATGTAGGTCAAGAACATTTCACATTTTGAATACCTCATCCCTACCTCTGCCTATTTTGGGGACCGACCTTGGTACACATTTTCTTGATATTTTCATGCCCCAAAAATAGTATGACGATCGGTAATTAAGTTTTACTTTCCCATAGTATTGGGGCTCAGGGAAGACGAATCACAGCTTCTGTATATGTATACGGACAAGTAAAGCCTGGGTACAGGGTATTTCCAAGTCAGGAACTCTTGACTACGGCACTCTTGTTATTGTTATGGCTAGCTGCCGCTGCCGCTGCCACAGCTGTCTGCCTGCCGATGTTCAGTGTGTTCTACAAGTCGCGGCGATCGGACGTTGACTAGGCGGTTTCGTCAAACGCGCAGTTTCTCTTAACTCCCACCCCTTAAAATGGGCAACAAGCCTGGCAAACAATTGAGGGCCACGGAGCCTCCAACTTTGGAACATTGGCAACAAAATGCGGTATGCAAAGTGCGCAAATTGAGAATATATTTTGAGTACAAATACATATATGCTTATATATATATATATGTATTGACGTATATCCATTAAATGTGCCATATGCACTCGACATGTTCAATTGTTTACGTCGCACGTCGCCAGTGTCCACATTTTGCCAATATTGCGTGGTCATTCGTGTGCATGTGGATACGAAAATAAGAGCAATTCCGATCTGTGAAACTACTACAGTAATCTCTCGCGAACTATAACTTTCAGGAGCCACAAATTCCAGAAATTAAAACCATATCCAGATCTGAAATTCAAGATTTGTATTTATATTTATCATGTGTTTCTAAAAACTCTTGTAGAGCATATATAGGAAAAATCCCTGACTAATTTCTTCCGTCTAAGACATTGACAACAACCATACACTTACCCGAAACCAGATCTTCGTTGTTCAGTTTCCCGAATGCCTGAGTCACTTAAATAACTCATCTACCATATCGACTCACAAATAATCGCACTAGTCACAGGGCTTAAAAATATATCAACCAATCCAACCAAATTGAGATACATTCAAAATTGAAAGCACACAATCAACATTTTCCGTTAAATATTAGACTTTGGAGAAACGTAGGCAATTCTTGGTCGAGTTATAGAGGAGTTCGAGCAATGGGGATATAGAGGTCAAGTTGTGGAGATCAAATTGTAAAGAACTATGCTCTAAACGTTATTGACAATCAATTCGCTGATGAAAATTCGAGTTGGAGAAGCTGCACTGTATATTTCATTATCATTAATTTTTCATATTTTAAACTCATGATTTCTAATTTACGAGCCAGCACTGTAAAAAATATGTCCCATGATCCCTTTTAGCGTTCTTGGCGCTGCTCGCTTAGTCGCCTTTTGGGCAACTTCCTGGCAAGCCAAAGTTCATTGACAAGTAGCTAAAGATGCCCTCATCGTCACATCGCTGGCGCATCTCAGTCGCATCTCAGTCGCCTCCCCCACATAAAACGCTGCCGTCTGCATTTGTTTTTGTCTATTTATAGGTTAGGTTCAAATTGCCTGCTCCCTTGTATTGTTGATGTTTTTGTTTCTGTTGGTGTTGGTGTTTTTGTTTTTAACGTCTCTTTGCTTGCTTGACATACAAACATATGCGATATGGTTGTAATACTATACGAGTTACAAAAATAATACAATGTTTTAGATAACGAAGTGGAATTTTTATATTTAAATTAAAAATTTGCAGAAACTATAATCATATTACTTTTTATAATAATTATATTTAAGATATAAAAGACAAAAAAGTTTTGCAAAATTTTAAAGTCACTTTTCCTTACTTTTGTATGTGTAGCTTTGAAAATGAGTGAAGCTGATCGGATGAAAAACAAATAATGTTATACAATTGATTTTCCGACCTTGCAAACGGATTTTCCAAATTTTTCAAATCACGTTGTTAATATTTTGTACGTTTTGCTGTGAAAGCTAATCGGTCGAAAATTTCAAATTTACCGAACCAATCAAAATGCCATCTTAGTACACACTTACGTGCTAAGAGGAAATTTGCGCTTTCTACCTCTTATGGTTTAGGCCCTGCGCTGATCACCAGTCAGGACAAACCGTTTTGTATGTATATGTATGTATATACAGATGAACAATGATTGCAATTGAATACTCTGCATAATATTGTATTAGTATATATTTGTCACCTGTCACGCATTGGCGGCTGTTTAGCATTTGCTTTGTTCTTCTCTTCGTCATGGCTCATCGTGTGACATTCCGTTTCTCTCAAAATATGCAAAATCAGCAACTATCTTAAAGGGGGCAAGGTGTGTGGGTTCGGAAGGGGGCCATGTGGAGCACTTCCTCAAGTGCACGATGCGCAACAATGGGCGCTGCGGGATTGCATGTCTCTGGCTGTCACTTGGCATCCACATGGCAAATAATACAGGGTGCTTCCAATCCACTTATTGGCCATAGACAAACGCGGTTTTCTTTCATTAGCTTAAGCGGCTCGTTGTCTCTCCCTCTTTCTCTTTATCTCTCTGTCTCTCTACTCTTCCTCTTTTCTGCTTACTTGTGGTTGCACTTTTTGCTGCCGGCAGCCGTTTGGCTTTTTGTCGGTTTTTTTCTTTTGTGTCTGGTTAGTTGGCGTTGCAAGCGCCTCTAAGACGGTTGCATTGTGTTGCCCCACTTGACTGTGGCAAGATCATTAAATTTGCTGATATTCAATTAGGCGGGTTAGACAAACCTAATTGCATTGCATCCATAATTCACCTACGCGGAGACGCCAATTAATTTATTATTAAAGAAAACGCTTATCGATTTAAGCTATTGATAAGTAGGAGGAGATCAGTGATCTGCAAGTGAAAAGTGAGAATAAACACAAAAACAAACAAGTCGAAGATCATCGATAAAACTATTACTATTTATGACTAATCGGAGATCAATAGTTTAAATTGATTCTCATTCTCTCAAGCTAAGAAAAGAAAAATGCAATTATTGAAAAAGAATAGAAGATTATTTCAATGACAATTGCTTGGTAGCTATCCATGCGAAAGAATAGACTCAGAATACTCACCAGTCTCCGGGGAGGGCATTGTAGACTAAGAAATCACCTATCTAAACTAGGTAAAACCAACAGCCGGTTCTGCAATATTAAGGTAGAATCTGTCATCTAAAAACAGTGATTAATACTGATATACGCCAATTTAAAATGTCTATATTTATAAAAGTACAATTATGGAGCTCTAATCCACCGATCTTGTTCACAACAATAATCAGTAAAACTATAACTAATGTATAAAGAAAAAACTAAAGTTAGCTATCTAAACTGCACTTCAAAAACTCTAACAGTCAATTTAAGTAAAATTACTTCTTCCAAGTTACCAAGATTATAAACCAACAGCAAAAAAGATAAATACATTGAACTTCTCACCTTCCAATAATTACTCCATGCAATTTTTAGAATTTTTTTTATGCCAAATTTGTATTTCAACTATAAATAGCGCTTAAACGAATAATTTATTTATTATATATTGCTTTTCAAAATGATTGTTTCTTAAAAATCAATGAACATATGGTCAATTCGAAAAATCAAAAATCTAGCTTTATTTGTTTGGGTGAATAAAATTGTATATTGCACCGCAAAATTTTTATTTAATTTTTGCCTAGGATTAATCGATTTTACATAAGAAATAAATAGTGGGTTTTCTGATGAAATTTTGCTGTTGCATGGTGTTATCAGAGAGAGATATATATAGAGCGCGAGAGAGAGAGATAGAGAGCAACAACTGATAAAGAGAGTGCCTTGTGGGTTGACTTGCCCCACAGGCGAACTCAAACCCGAACCCAAAAAAACGGGCGCAGATCGTTTTGTGGATGTCATTCGAATAAACAGCGTCTCTGCGCTCTCTTCACTCTCTCTGTCTCTCTTTCTCTGACATAGAATCGCCGCCATCGCTGGCAAGTTGAAACAGAAAAATATTTTTAAATTGATTTCAAACAACGACGAAACGTAGAAGAAATGACAAACGGCAAGCGGACGCCACGGAAAGCGAACGCGAGACGCGACGTGTTTAAAAATCCGGATCTATTATTTAATGATGAGTGCAGGAAAATCAAATTTTCAACGCACACTAACAAAGTAGGCGCGACAGTAGAAATCTGAATAGAGATTTTACACAAGTACCGCTCACAAAATACAATTTTATATATACAGAGCAAAAAGTTTGATTGTTTTCATTTATGGATATTTTGTGTGGCACGCGCAGTGAACCGTAGAAAAAAGCGAACCCAACATCTTGGCAACTAATCGTGCGTGGAAAGCGAATTACGCGTAAGCAAAAAGACTTTAAAATGGATTTCCTATCCAGTCTTATTAAGCGACCCAACAGCGTTGCGCAGACCGAGATCGTATCCCAAACCGAGCCAAGCGCTAGCTCCAGCTCCAATACGGCAACAGCAAGCGTTCCCATTAGTACGACTTCCGGCGGAAAGTCTACCTACTCCTCTACCTCACTTATTACTTTAGCCATGAATCGCTGTTCCATCGATCCGGATCTTGATAATCTATTTGATTCGGCGTCGCAGGACTTGGATTGCCTGGAGCAGCAGCACAATCAGCTGATTGAGACCGTGAAGGCGCCTGTGGCGAGTGCTGACACTGTGGTGCCGCCCACCTATCCACAGGAAACCATAACACAGCTGCTTAACGATATCAATGTGAATTTGGATCAAGTAACCGCCCGTGAAATGGAACATTTGCAGGCAATGAGCCTAGAGGTATGTGAGTGGGCGTATTTGTTGTTCATCATAAATACCACTATGTCAACTTATCGAGCTTCAGAGCAAACGCTAAACGTTTTTCGGATTGTTTTAATTGCAATACACAAATCGTTTTCGAACCTAGAGCTGTGTGTTCTGTAGTCTGTATTAAGCAATATTTCAACAATTTTAAAATTTATTGATTTCCTTCAGCTTAAGCGTACTCATGTGAGTGTAATGTCAGAATATTAGAATGCATACTATTAGTATTAAATATTATATATATACTTATTGCGTTTCACAGCAATTGCTATATTTTGTCAATTGTCAAATTATTGCTTGTTGCACAATGTACATAAATAGACAATATGGTGATTTGAATGTCAACTTTTTGGCTTATGTGGATCATGTTTGAGTTGTCGGTGCAATTCTCATGTGGATTCTATTGAAAGCAATAGTGTTGTTTCGAATGGACTTCAAATTCCAATTAGTCTAATTTAATTCACACACAACGCAATTTGTCCAAGCTAATGCTAATGTTTAGGCGCACCCCATTTTAAAATCAACCTTCCCCTGGCTTCCCCAACCCTTTACCCGGTCCCAAGCTGACTTTAACCTTGTTGCTTGCAATTGCTCTAATTAAATTTCGCGTGCAGCGACGACTCGCAAGGCCTCCCAAACAGCATATGGACAGCAGCCGCCTGCAGTTTGGACGTAGACATCGCCACACGCTCAGATTTAATTCCTATTCATTTAAATATTTTTTTTGCATAGCAGCCACGCCACACAAGCAAGCAGATGCCGGCGACCCACTTACCCCAACTGCAACGCCCCATCCCGCCTGCTCACCCTCCAATCTCTCACCATCTTTCTGTCTGCTTTTCAAATGAAACAAATGACATTTGCTTGCTAATCGGGCCACGCCGTGCGACTGACGGACAATCGAACGGGCTTGTATCGTTGTGTATCGATGCCTTACATTTGAACATTTGTAGTTCAATAGTTTGCCGGCCTTAGAAGGTGACTTAATTCCTAATGCGTTCCACTTATGTACTGTAACTTTTAAGTATTGTCAAGTAGATTCTAATTTGTGATGTCTAACGAGTTCTAAGCTAGGAATATGAGCTATATTTGTACCTCATAAATGTACTCATTCAATTCATTCATCATATATTTTTCGTGCTCTAATTTGTTCAGCTCTAAGCTGACTCAACAAGTAATTTGTTGCACTTTAAATATTATGAAGCAGGTTTCATATTATCATAACTTTCCGGTTTAAAGATTAATAATTCTTTTGGAATCCATACAACTTTGAGCAGTCATTTTCCATAGGATGGATTAACTGAAAAAGTTAAAACACTTCTCTAATGAATGTTCCATAAATCTTTAAAAATTAGTCAAATAATTTTTGCGATCTGTAAAAAGTCCGCAACATAAAGAAAAATTTATTCAAAATTTTTTTTTTTTTTTTGGTTTTCTATATGATATTTAATTTTTAGTATTTATCTTGTGGCTGTTTTGTGTAGGGTGTCAGACCATGTTTCACCCTTAGCATTAGCCTAGATTTGCCCAGATCGTGGCCTATTTTCGTCCGCAGCTACATATATGCCCTGCAACTGTTGTACCCCTGTTCCCAATGAGAAGTGTCAGCGGCTCATTCACACAGCTGCCTCGGAAGATCATCATTATGATTATCATCATTATGACTATCATCACAATGATATTTTAAATTAGCTGTCTGTCGGCTTGTTTACGTTTTGGTTGCCAATTGTTTGGACGTGCTGTTGCTCCGCTTAATTTATTTATTTTTCATAATCTTTTCTTCTAGAAAAGAGTCTCCCAAAGATTGTTTACTGCATTTTCTCATTTTACACGCGATGTTGTGAATTCAAAAATGTGAATTAATTAATTTGTGATTCAAATTTGTTCGTTTCTTTCGTTATGCAGCTCAGTCCGCTGGCGGTGAAGGCAAGTCCAAGACACAGCATGGAACAGCAGAAGGCGCTGGTCGCGGCAATGCGCTCCACATCGCAGCCGGCCACGCCCACAACGCCCAATAGTCACGATCCCTTTGGGCAGCAAAATCTGGAGCAGCCGATGATGAAGTTCACGGGTCTTCCCGAATTCGATGAGACACAAATACCAGAACTGGCGCCACTCAGCGTCGAAATGGAAGGTTAGTCAGTCGAGTGTTTTAACCAAAGAGAAATCTTCATTCAATAATTATATTTCTTCCAGCAGCTGAATTGAAGGCGGACGCTTGTGAGCCGGCTCTTAGCTCCTCAGTGCTTAAGCCGTATGACCAGGATTACAACTCCGATTCGGAGGTCTATGCCGAATGCCTCTCGCTAAACAGTGTCAAGCTCTCGGCCGATCAGTCCGAGCTGGAGGCTTACTCGAGCGCCTTGAATGAGGTGTTGGATGAGCAGTTTTCTAATGCTACAGCTACAACGCTGGAGAATACGCTGAGCGAGGCGACGGCTAGTCACAATAATAGCTGTGAGCCCATGGACGTCGATAATATAAATGAGACCATGGAATTGTTAAAGGATGTGCTCGATCCGGAGGATTGCCAGATGCTGCAGGATCAGTTCTTCGGCTGTGCAATGCAGAAGCAGCAGCAGATGCTAAAGGAGCTGGAAGTAGACCAACTGCAAACGCTGGAAGTTAAAAAAGAGCAAGAGGAAAAGGAGCAGACTGAAAACGAGCAACAGCAACAGCAGCAAATTGGGGAGCAGCAAACAGCTCCATTGTCAGACTCGTTTCCTTTGCCTCAAATTGAAGAGCAGCAAATTGGCATTGAGCAGCCACAGGAGCTTTCTATGCCGCAAATAGATTCAGCACCAGCTTCAATCACCCCAACATTACCTACAATGCTAACACCTAAAGTTGAAGAGCAATCAATATGCTCAATCTCTCCAGATTTGCCCACAGTTGAGGAACAACAGTCCATGCCGCAATCTTCAGTAGTTTTAGATTGTATACTCAAAGTGGAGGTGCCTGCAATGCTGCCCACCTCTCCGCCCATACCCACACATCGCATCAAGACAGCTGAGGAATTGGAGGAGCTCATGGCAATGCAGGCATTCGCGATACCACTAGTAGAAGAAGAGCAGGCAAAGCAGCCAGATGTCAAGGAGGATGAGCCGCTTGAGGTGGAGCATTGGAGACCCATTGTTGCAGTGATGCCCATACAGAAACCACAAAAACAATTTCCATCCCTGGATTTGAACATAAGCGATACAGCGCTGGGACACTGCTCGGCCCCTGCATCCCCGTCATTCCCCATCAAATCTACTGAAGAGTCAGCGGAGCACTTTCCACGCTCGCTGCATGCGCCGCCCGAGCACGAGGTGATATCCTATCTCGAGCAGGCAACCGTTGAGCCCTCGGCTGAGCAGAAACTGAACGTAAGCGGCGTTATAGCCAAGTTGCCGTTGCCCATACAGGTGACTGTGACGCAACCGAGTCCTGAGAAGCCGCAGGAGAGGGAGGAGGAGTTTAGGGGTGAATCATATTTAAATGGAACCTTCAACAGTGCCAGTCCGGAGCCCAGTTCCTCTGATGCAGCTGCTAGGGCCACGCGTGCCACCTTTGGCGTCCCGTTAGAGGCAGCCAACGACCAGCAACGTCGCACCTTCTCGCTGGTTACAAGCCAGGAGCTGCACAAGGAGCCCCAACGCCTCAGCGATACAGAAGCATTGGAAAGCCAAGTTAATGCTACCTTTGGCATGCAACTGGATGGGCAGCGTCGCACCTTCTCCGTAGCAGATGCACAGCCGCAGAAGCTAGAGCAGCAGCTGGGAACTGCACGACGCACATTTTGTATGGAGCAGGCACCTCTAGCATTGGAAGCCTCCGAAGAAAACATCATGGCTGATGACATGGAGCCCATGGATGTAGATGTTTCGCTGAGCGGTGAGACAACTGTTCTGGCAGAGACTCAGCCGCAGGACTGGCAGCGGGAAACATACTCTCCACCCATACCCACACATCAGCAAAAACCGGAGGGTGAACAGCAACAGTCGTATCCATCTCCGCCCATACCCACACATCAGCAGAAACAGGAGGATGAGCAGCAAAAGTCGTATCCATCTCCGCCCATACCCACACATCAGCAGAAACAGGAGGATGAACAGCAACAGTCGTCTCCGCCCATACCCACACATCAGCAGAAACAGGAGGATGAACAGCAACAGTCGCCTCCGTCTCCGCCCATACCCACACACCAGCAGGAGCATGAACAGGAACAGTCGCGTCCTTCTCCGCCGCTTCCCGCCCAGCTTAAGCGTCCATCTATCCACTTGGAGTTGCTGCCAACATGCCCCAATGCTACCGTTGTGGTCGAGGAGCAGACGCTCTCTGTAAAGGAACAGCTGAGCGCCGGCGATGAAAAGGAGGATGTGTATGTGGAACACTTTGGCGCCATGTCACCCATCACGGATGACATCTTCAAGGCACCGCAATACACCAGCAGCTCCTTCAGCGATATTGCCAGGGAAAAAAATATGGTACCAACCGAAACAGCCGTAAACGAGGAGCAATTCGATGATGTTGAGTTTCAGGATGGCGCCACCAACAACCGTAAGATTCCATCACATTCATGCTCATATAAATATTCAGTATTCATAGTAGCTTATATAAGCTGGCTTAGTTCGGGTCAAATGCTTTTTTTAAATTTTAATTTGTCAGTTTTCCGCCTAACTTTCTAATTTAAATCAATATTTCAGACCGATTGTTCCTATGACAGCTATAAGATATAGTCGTCCGATTTTGAACAAATTCAGCCAATCTATATAAAATATAATAAAACTTGCAATTCTGGGTTTGTTTAAGATAGTTTGAGAAACCAAAAAGTTGTTCATACAACGACTCATTTTTCAACAGTTTGTTCCTATGGCAGCTTAAGATATAGTGGTCCGATTTTAATGAAATTTTGTGAGCATGCTTAAATAATGCTAAAAATTATATATTTAGTAAGTTTGGTCGAGATATCTTAAAAAAACAAACATTTTCGACCGATCAATCCTATGACAGCTATATGCTATAGTGGTCCGATTAAGAAATAAGCATCTGTACCAAGTTTTATTAAGACAGCTTCAAAATTGAGAGACTAGTTTGTGTAGAAGCAGACGGACAAATGTATATTAACTTTATGGGGTCGGAAATGTTTCCTTCTTTGCGTTGCAAACTTCTGGCCAAAATTATAATACCCTCTGCAAGGGTATAAAAATAAGACGGGTTTTACGATTAAATAAAATTCAATACGAGTTGGAAAACGCATAATTTAAATGCTAGACTAAACATTCGTCCCGGATAAAGCCGGATAGTATAAATATAAATACGTATGTATATATTTAATCCACATTCGAACCCCCTGCATGTCCCTCAAGCCACTTGCACATCTGGTCACATACTATTGTAAAATTCGTGACCTCAGCTCGTAGCCAAATGGGGTAAGAGTGCGGGGGCTTTGGCTTTGGCATTTGAACTTGAATTGTGAGCACAAGCTAGGGTCGAGTTAGTAGTTTGTTTGCATGCAACTCCCGTCTGCTTATGGGCTAGGGATGGGGCTGGATGGAGTAGCGTCTAGCTGTAAAAATAAATCACCACATGCAAGGCAATGAACCTGAACTTCAATACCACAACATAAACGGAAGCAAACAGGAAAGACTCCAACAACAACAACAACAACAGCAAACACAACGTCAATTAAGCGCATAATTTTTGGCTGCAGCGCAGCTGTCTGCATATAGTTTTTGTTGTTATTGTTATGACTGCATTTCAATGCAGCCGCTGTTCTTCGAAAATGCCGCATTGCCCCTTTGCTCACAACCTCAATCCGTCATACGCTCACGTTTTTGTGTTTTGCTCCCTCATTTACGCTCCCAATCTGCCAGCTCTCACGCCATCTCTCACGCGCGCTCTCTCTCTCTCTCTCACTCACTCTCACCGCGCTCTCGAACCCTTATCAGTATGCCGTAATCGACGCACCAAAATAAACGCAAAGGTCTACAATGTGACGTCATGCTGGCTAATTGATGAACTGCTGTCTCTCCATTTGTTGTGCTTTAGTCTGCGTATATGTGCCCCCGATGAAAGCATTTATATTTTTGGCTAATTAACAAAAACCGTTGCCTTGTAAGAAATTTGTATATGCGTCCTAATAATTTAATTTAATGAGTTATGTAAATTTTTCGCATGCTTTACACTTCATTTATTTTGTTTGCTCATTTTGGTTTGGCTTGTTGAATTCATTTTTGAATTCGGCGCAATAATCGTTATCGCTGACATAACAAATGCAGCTCTGTACTCCAATACAAACAAAACGCGTCTGTCTCTCTCGTCATTCATAGAAGCCAGTCTAGTTACAGGGGGGAGTGGGAGTCAGCTACAGTGGAACCACGCTAAAGATGAAGGCACTTGATACAAATAATTAACGCAGTCTGTTTGACATAATTAAATGTTTGCCGCCAAATTCCGTAGAATATTTAAAAACTTAAAAACATTTGTTATTCGAGTTCAAATAATGCATTTCTTCATAGAGCATCGCAACTGTAGGCGTGGTTGAATACATTCATTCGCTCTCACTCTCTCATACCTTGTTCTCCCATGCACATTTTCTCTCATTCAAAGCATGGGAATCTTGTAAAGAACTTGTCCATGCACTTTTACTACGCTAGTCAGCAAAGCAGCCCCAGAATATACAACGTGTACACAAACAAACACACACACACACAATCGTACAATAACGCTCATCATATGACGACGGCTCTCTCTTTCTCTATATTTCTCTCTCTTGGCGCTGGCGCAGCGCACTTGCTCATTGCATACGCGTCACTGTCACACACTCCAGTCAGAATCAAACTTGACTAGCTCTCTGACTCAGCGTAAGTGTATTTTTGTGTTTTAGTTGTGTGTGTGTGAGTGCGTGCGCTGGTTTTCTTATTGGCATCGGAGAAAAGTAAGCATATTAGCATTCCATTTCAGTTAGTTTTCAACTTTTAACGTTGTCGCTGCTGCTTTTGCTGCCTATGCACGCGTCGCACGCTGCCCCAACGGTCGCTAAACAACATTCGTCTGCGCCTTTCTTCTTTCTGCGTGTTAACGGAATACTTGCTAATGTAATTGAAAATTTGATGAAAGAAAACAAATATTTGATGTGTTGCCTGCATTTAGCATATGTTTGCTGCTTGTTTCGCTGCTGAAAATCGCTGAAATTTGACAAAATGCAAAGCAGCTGCTGTGTGCCCAACAACAAAAACAACTTGCACAGTTACACAAAAGTGTCAATGACAAAATACAAACAACAAAAAAAAAATACAAACGAATCATAAGTAAAGCCCCAAGATGAAGACGTAGACTGAAATAAAGAGTTGTATCTTTTTTTTCTTTTCACAGAGAGCGGGAGCTTAAAATCGCTGTGTGTGTGCGAGTGTGTGTAACTCTGTGTGAGCAATCTCGCGTGTGTGTGAGTGTGTGGGCGCTGCGTGGTCACGCTTAACATTGGTATTATTGGGAGTATTTTAATAACTGTAGAAAATCTTGAAAATACTAAAGTTGTGAAGGAACAGGCATAGATGGAGTGTAAAAAACTTTTCGCTTAATGAGCGCGCGGGAGCGAGAGCGCTTTCTCGGCAAGCTCTCCCCGTTTCTATCTCTCTCTCTCTCTCTCTGCGTTGCTCTCACGTGTTCTCTTTTTGCTATTGTGTCTTGTCAATACATCAGTTTGTCAATTGTTTCATTATAAAAAACAAAAAACAAAAGCAACCCACTTTTTTTGGGCTATCCTTGCGATTGCATAAAATGACTCACAAGTCGCCGCTGCGGCTTCGTTTTTTTTTTTATTTGATTTGTTTTGTTTTTGAATTTGGTATTTGTAATTATTTGTTTTTAGCGCCCGCCCTGCAGTTGAGTGACCCGCATTCTGTTTAGTTTAAGTATGTAAATATACGCATATGTATATATGTATGTAGGTATATATATATATCTGTGATTATCGGGGCCTGCCCGGGTTCTCATTTTACTATTTTTAAAGCCGCACATTTTCGTTCTATTTGCCAAATAATGCGGCTTCTGTGTGACACACCTCACTTCACATGGACTGCTGGGTTGGGGTTGTGAATGGAGGAGGAGGAGGATGAGGAGGAGGTGGTCTCTGTAGGGTACGGCCACCTTGAGTCATGCTGCACGTTATTTAAATGTCGTCGTCGTTGTCGTCATTTTCCTTCCGCTTTTGTTTTCAACGCAAAAAACACAAAGAACAAGAAGATAGAGATTCAGATGTGCGCTACACATAACAAATTTTAATGTCCATTCGTATAGAGAAACCCAATTAAACCGATTTCAAAATAACATTTAACATAACATATCCTTGAGTTGAGTTTATCAGAGAAAAAAAGTGATAAACTACGCGCTATAAACTAGTTCCATATTTTGCATGTCCCGCAGCGCATTTGAAAGTCTTGTATGCTTAACGTCTCCACCGTTAATCATTGTGTCCCCTGCCCGAATAATGCCCCGTTTAATTTCCTTTATCTCTGGGCTTATTTACGTATAAGTTTGTGAAAAAATGTCCATACAAAACTGCGAATTGAAAAGTCTGATACAATACATTAATATATATTTACTACAAATCTGATGCAATATAATAATTTATATTTACGACAGCTGTAAATGTATTCTAATATAATTCTTACTATATATAAAATAATGAATTCGTCAAATAACTTATTGTATACTATTTTTTTTGTCTTTCTCACAAAACAACAACAACAAACAAACAAATGCACGTGCATGCGCTCGTATATCTGATACCTATACACATACATATACATTCATAAATTCCACACGATCCACATACAACAGTAATACTGAATTCATCAGATTTCGATTATTTGTACACAAAAGGCAGCAACAATGCGCCCATCGATCGGAGTTCGTTGCTATTGAAATTCGATCCACTACTGGGTGCTCCGGTGCCAGTGAATTATCAATCGCTGCAGGAGCAGTTGCTCCTTAACATTTTAGCCAACAACAATAACTTAACACGTGCATTGAGTCCGACATTGGAGGAGCACGAGACTAGCGGCAGCAATCAGTCGTTTGTAATCGAACCGAGTGCCAAAGTAGGAGCTGGAATAGCAGCACCTCAAAAGGAGTTTAAACCGCCTGTGGATAGAACAAAAGTGAGTTGTGTATGACAAGACTGGATCGAATTTGAATATTATTATGAATATTATTAATATATTTTATTTACCCATAGAAGCATGCTAAAATGAGTGTGGACATTATCGATAACGATTGTAACAAAACCTTCGATAATTCAAAGTAAGTGGAGCTACTTTCAAATCGTGTGGAACGTATTTGTAGTGTATTGTACTGTATTGCATTTTGCAGCTTGAACTCGGAGGACAAGACACACAAGTATCACAACATGGATGAACTAGAGAAGAAAATCAAAAATGAAGTGTAAGTATTAGATTTGAAGGTGTGGAACGTATTGCATAATTATTCAACATGTTCCCTTAGCACGCGCTCAGAGGACATTGAAAAGAAACTCAAGGAGGCAGAACAACGCGAAGAGGCACTCGTGAAGCGCATTACAGAAAAGGACAAAACAAACTCAAAGCTCAAGTGAGTGTTATAATGGATATATATTTCTGTTAAAAACACTAACTATATTTACGATTCATGCACAGCGGCGTCATTGAGGCCTACGAGAAAGCCATTGCGGAGCTAATCCACGACAAGGAGCAGCTGGTACAAAACCATGAAAGGCAAATGCAGGAGGTGCAAACAGATCGTGATTCCAATTATCATCACTTAACGTCACTAGAAACGACATTCTCCGATCTCCATGTGTAAGACAACGACAATCCTTAAAATCGAAGCCGGTGTTTTTTTTAACTTATTTTAATATATTTGTATATTTTATGCAGTAAATATGAAAAGAGCAAGGAGATGACCTCACAACTGAAGCAGATGGAGGATAATCTGCTGGAGGAAAAGAAAAAGCTAATGGATAAATTGCGACAGCAGGAGCAGCGATATGAGCAAATGAAAAGCCATGCCATGCAGCAAATGGAAATGTAGGCAAATCAAATATATACAATTTAGATCTCAAAATTTATTAAAATGTTAATTTACAGTGCAAACAAAAAGCTGGCCACCCTTACAAGAGAGCACACGGATGAGGTGAAAAAATTGAAAGCTTTACTCAAAAAGGAGGAAGTGTCGCGCATCTCCACGGCCGAGCAGCTGCAGCAGAAATCCCGGGAGAATGCCGATCTGCTCAAGATATGCGAGGAGCTGATCTACGACAAGGGACAAGGTGGTAGTAGTTAAACTTCGCCCCAGTGGATTATTTTGCGGCCTGAATGTATTTTTCATATATATTTTATGCTGTAAACGCACACAAACACATACTCACACTCATACACACAAACAAAAACTTATGGCATGTGGATCGCATGTGTATCGCATGTTCTTTACTCATCCGCGTACTATCTATCTCATTACATTTTGTAATTTTTTGTTGTGTGCTCTCGTGAATTGATTGAGAACCTCATATTAAATCTCAATTCATACGCTGTCGTCTTTAGAATGGAGGATTCCCCCAAACGTATACCTAACTATCCACATATATATATATTGTACTATTTCTAGATTTTTAGTTGCCGTTTCCTAATTTACACACACAACAATCAACACCCCGAGCAGCAAATGAGTTCCACACACGTTGAGATCCACACAAAAAACGGCTTACTGGTTTCCCTCCCAAAAAAAAAAATGTTACTAATTTTGGTCGAATATGCCCTTGATTAAATTCAATGATATTATTCGCATTATTTGCTTAAAAACTCAAAAGCAATTTCCATGCGCAATTCGACTGTTACTTTTCCCAAGACACACACACAAAAAAAGAAAACTCATTCTGAATTGTTTGTTGTGTTCTATTAACTGATTAAAATAATGAAAAACTTGCAACAATTAAATAAACAAGAAAATACAAAAAAAAACAGCGTACGCTTGAGGCGCGCCTTTATTAAATGTCTAAGTTTACCATTAGTTTAATTTAAATTAAAACTTTTAATAATTGTATTAGGAGCAAATAATTTTGTATTACATATTAGTACTAAAAACCCGAAACGAATCATACAAAAAAAAAAAAAGAAACTATTTATGCATTAAAAAAACAAAGAACAACAACAAATATGTACTTTATGGTTTTTATTACAGCTTTTTACTTGTTTTCATTTGCTGTGCACTAAAAGTGGTTGCCTTAGAATAGTTTAATTAAAATAGAAAACTGCGAGTGCTTTAATAACACCGCCTCCCAATCCCCTTCCCAACACAAACACAATCCACACTGCAGACAAATGTATGTATTGTAGCAACAAGCTTTGTAGAGTACACAGCCTCTGAGAACTCTAAATGAATTTTACTTCCATTTATGACATTTACTAAGCTATAAGAACTCAACAAAGAACAAAACAAACGAACGGAAAAAGTTGATAGCAGACACACACAGACACAAAAAAAAACCAAATATTGTATACAAAATTTGTACCCAGTCCATGTAATCGAATATTATGCTACTACACAAACATATATACTATATATTTTTCTAAAGTTGTAGCAGTCAAAGCACGCGCTTACAAGAAGAAAACATAAATTTAGAATAGTTGAGAACATGCGTTTCTTTATTGTTTGAGATTTAATATTGAGTAAAATAAAAAATGATATATCAATGCGCTGTAAAAAATACACATATATAAATAGTATTAAAACATGCAGACACAAATGTATGTGTACTGTAGCATGTGCATATAAAGGTGATGAAACAGTTGCATTATTCAATAAATAAAATATGTACGAGTAATTGCATAAAGTTGAAGTTTAAATTTATAAGCTGGTCGCTAAACACAGCCAACTGAATAAACACAGATCGTTGAAACTGGGTGGCAACGCTGACACTTGCTATCAAGGCAAAAACAAAATAAAAAGAAGCCATACAATATATATGTATGTATGTATATTCTTCACATAATACAACGTCCCAACCAAATTTGCTCCCACTCGACTCGTTTGAATTTACCAAAAATGACGCTTGCTGGGCGCTCAACGCGGTGTGGCAAGGCTGCACTCAGCTGAGCAGCGATCCTGAACCGTATTGCTCTCCCGCTCGCTCGCTCACTTGTTATCAACACAAACAATAACAAAGCAATATAGAATAGAAGCTGAGGCAGATGCGCATTTGAAGCCAAGCAAGCAAGTGATAACATTTGTATTATATAATCAGTTATGAATTTCGCCGGCAAAGTAGTGCTAATAACCGGAGCCAGTTCCGGCATAGGAGCTGCCACAGCGCTCAAATTCGCCAAATACGGCGCTTGTTTGGCACTCAACGGACGCAATTTGGAGAATCTGAAGAAGGTGGCGGAGGAATGCAGTGCAGCTGGTGCCACGCCCACTCTTGTTGTGGGCGACATCAGCAAGGAGGCGGATACGAAGCGGGTGTGGAGCGAAACAGTGGCGAAATACGGCAAACTGGATGTGCTGATCAATAATGCGGGCATCATTGAGACGGGCAGCATTGAAAACACCAGCCTGGAACAGTACGATCGGGTGATGAACACCAATCTGCGGGCAATCTATCACCTGACCATGCTGGCCACCCCTGAGCTGGTCAAGAGCAAGGGCAACATTGTGAACGTCTCCAGCGTGAATGGCATACGCTCCTTTCCCGGCGTACTTGCCTACAACATTTCCAAAATGGGCTTGGATCAGTTTACGCGCTGCGTCGCCTTGGAGCTGGCGGCTAAGGGCGTACGGGCCAATTGCGTCAATCCGGGCGTTACTGTGACCAATCTGCACAAGCGCGGCGGCATGGATGAGGCAACGTATCAGAAGTTTCTGGAGCACTCGAAGAGCACACATGCTCTGGGCCGTGCAGGCACCACGGATGAGGTGGCCAATGCAATTGCCTTCTTGGCCAGCGATCTAGCTACCTTCACCACAGGTCTTAGCCTGGCTGTGGACGGTGGTCGTCATGCCATGTGCCCACGTTAGTTGTTCCTAAAGAACTCCAATTGTAATCAAACCGTATACGACCAAAACCCATCATTCAATGCATTTATTTTGTTAATTTTAAAATAAAGATCAAATAAAACCAGTATTGATGTCCAATTCAAACTGTTTGCCACCATCCAAGGGCAATGTGACACCAGCTACAAATCTGGCTAAGTCATTGAAAGCCAAAAAGTAGATGCAAGAGATGCAACCTCGTCGTCTTGCAACGCCAAAGGAACTCGGAGTAGCTCTTTTGACCCAGGCCCCGGGAGTACTGCGCTCGGCAAATGAAGAGTCTCATTATGGCATCATAAACCTGCTTGAGGAAGAATGTCCGCAGCTCACAAGAAACCTCCTTAAGAGGTAAAGATCTAGAGTGAATAATCAGGTCAGGTCATAACTAATCAAAAGGAGCATAGGGATTTTCTAGCAGGTCTGCAAAAAATTGGCTTAATTGTCCATCCCATCAGTTTTTACGTAGATCTTTAACATCCTTCTGGGAGGGAAATCCCCAAAGCTCCAACTTGGCGTTCAATTAGTGAGTCCGTCAGCAATACAGATTTATATCTACATATGTATGTATAGATAGTGGAATAATAACACTCTAATTAATCGAAACTTTGTATTATTAAAGTAAACATCTTAGTTAAACCAGTTATTTGTTATTTAGTCCAAGGTGTCATCTCAGCGCGGACACATGACATGACGACCGCCATCCACAGCCAAATTGACGCCCGTTGTGAAGCTAGCTTCGTCGCTGGCAAGGAATGCAATTGCGGCAGCCACCTCCTTCACGTCGCCGGGACGACCCAGCGCATGTGTTTCCTTGGCGCGCTCCAGAAACTTGGCGTAGGTGGCATCATCGAGACCGCCACGCTTTTGCAGTTCCGTGATAATCACACCTGGATTCACAGAGTTCACACGCACCCCCTTGGGTGCCAGCTCCAAGGCAACGCAGCGCGTAAATTGATCAACGGCTGCCTTGGACACATTGTAGGCCAGCACGCCGGGAAAGGAGCGAATGCCATTCACGCTGGACACGTTGACAATGCTGCCTTTGGTCTTGATCAGCTCCGGGGTGGCCAACATGGTTAATTGATAAAGTGAACGCACATTGGTGTTCATCACGCGATCGTATTGATCCAGGCTGGTGTTCTCAATGCTGCCCATCTCAAGAATCCCAGCATTATTTATCAGCACATCCAGTTTGCCGAATTTTTGTAGTGTTGCCGCCACTATTTGCTCCACGTCTGCCACCTTGTCCATGTCCGCTTGCTGCAGCAGCGCAGCAGCACCGCCTGCAGCTAAAATATTATCCGCCGTTTCCTTTAACTTCTCCACATTTCGTCCGACAATTGTGATGAGTCCGCCGAGGCTGGCGAGGTGGACGGCAGTCGCTGCACCTATGCCGGAGCTGGCACCTGTCACGATAATCACCTTATCTTTGAAATTCGGCATATTGCTGCGTTTGCTGCTTCAGTTACTGCTTTCAATGCTGGTTCAATTGATAATAACACGGCGGCCTTTTGACATTGAAGTTGGCAGCAGCGCGCAAAGTGCCAAAGTCGATAACATTCTAAATCGATAGGTGGCTCGTCTCACTGTTCTCTTGCTGTTGTTGTTGTTGATGGTTCTCTTTGGAAGCTTCAATTAGTAACATTTAAAACATGATTAGTCAATTATCATAAACATGGATGACTGGTTTATGGAAATGTTCTACAATTTGAAATCAAATATGAACATCTTCTATATATAGAAAAGAGATCGAAAGCGGCTGCATGCAATTTTTAGTTTTTTGTCCGATCAGATCCAAACTTATTTTCAAAACTATAAAAAAAAAACCAAAAATTTACAAATTCTTCAAATTTGAAACTTTTTTGTGTTTTTCAGCCAAATTTAAAACATGTAAAATTTTAAGAGAATCATTTGCTCCGGGCAACGCCGGAACCAGCCTTCTAGTAATTGGAAGTGTAATTTAAACAAAATTAGCAAAAAATATCGATAAATAGCTTTCATTGTTGTTGCTGTTGTTGGCACTCTCTCAGCTCGGATTCGAATTCAAGTTGTGATATTTTAAGGCTGCTAAGTTTTATTGTTTATTAAATGCCAAATGTTTATACATATTCATTTACATTTATGGTGTTTTTCAGCGCGGACACATGGCATGCCGGCCGCCATCTACCGCCAGGCTGACTCCCGTTGTAAAACTGGCCGCATCGCTGGCGAGGAATGCAATCGCTGCGGCGACCTCCTTCACATCGCCAGCACGACCCAAGGCGTGTGTGGTTCTTGAGTGTTCCAGGAACTGTTGATAGGTCGCCTCATCCATGCCGCCGCGCTTATGTATTTCGGTAACGATCACGCCAGGATTAACAGAGTTCACACGAACTCCTTTGGCCGCCAGTTCTAAAGCAACGCAGCGCGTAAATTGATCCACGGCTGCCTTGGACACATTGTAGGCCAGCACACCGGGAAAGGAGCGAATTCCATTCACGCTGGACACGTTGACAATGTTGCCTTTGGTCTTGATCAGTTCCGGGGTGGCCAACATGGTTAATTGATAAAGTGAACGCACATTGGTGTTCATCACGCGATCATATTGGCCCAGAGATGTATTCTCAATGGTGCCTCTCTCCAGGATGCCCGCGTTGTTGACCAGCACATCGATGCGCCCGTGCTTGGCCAGCGTGGCTGCCACTATTTGTTCCACATCTCCCTCCTTGTTCATGTCCGCCTGCAGCTGCAGGGGAGGAGTACCGCCTGCGGCCAGAATATTATCCGCCGTTTCCTGTAGCTTTTCGACATTTCGTCCCACAATTATAAGCAGACCGCCCAGGCTGGCCAGATGGACAGCAGTACCTGCTCCAATGCCAGAACTGGCGCCGGTGACGATAATTACTTTGCCCTTGAAACTTGACATGACGAGAAACCTCCCTAGCAAAGCGCAGTTTGACGCAAAATGATCGAAAGAGTTAAACTGCTTGGATCGATAACAGCATCGATAATAAACAGCTGCTGCTGATGTGAAAGCTTTCACCAATCAGCTGTGTGCAAAGCTTGAAGTCAAGCAGAATCCGTTGAATTGTGATGAATGTAAACATAGAATCCTTTGATACGCTATAATATATAAAACACGCTGCAATGGTTTTTTTAAACTTAGATGTTGTTTTATTCTTTTAAAAAAACGCTACGTTTCAGCACGTAGACACTGCTGCTAGTGTTGTTGTTGTCGTGTGGGCGCTTATGCCTCGTAGCCGTAGGATTTGATGATCTTGTTGAAGGGTTCAGCTGCCTTGGCAATGTTCTCGCGCGCTTGCACCGTCAACTTCTTCATCTCTCTGTTGTGCTTGAGGGTAATGTGCAGCTTAGCCTTGCGCTTACGCTCCAGGCTCTTGACGACATCCTGATAATGCCAGCCGACCTCGTGAGACAGGCGACCAACCATGCAGTATTTACGATCGGAGCGCAGAGTCAACACGCGCATTGCAATTGGGACGACAACGCGACGACGCTTGTCATAGGGCGATGGAATACCATCGAAGACACGCAGACGAGCGAGGGCAGCCTGGCCACGCTTGGTCTTGTGTGGGACCATGCCTGCAAATGTAGATAAAATTTAGTTGACAATGCAATACAAATAATAATATATATATATGGGATGGCAGTAGCTCAATCAGTTGTTGGTTGGTTACACGATTTCTCGTTCAAATAATGTAGGTAAGAATATAATAATCATCATGTAGAAGCAAATTTTGTAGCTGATCCTGACCAGAATATGCTATAGTAACGTACCTGCAATTAAAATAAAATATAATCATATTTAGTTGGCAATACAATGCAATTAAAAGAATAAATGGCAGTAGATAAAATCAGTTATGGGTTGGTTACACGATTTCTCGTTCAAATAATGTAGGTAAGAATATAGTAATCATCATGTAAAAGCTTGTAGCTGATCCTGACGGATCCTGCATATGATATATGCTATAATAACGTACCTGCAATCAAAAATAGCAACAATTAGTAAATGCTATAAAGGGTTGTTAAGAGAGATTTAAAATTTGTTGTCTGCTGCACTCAGTTATGTTTTGTTTACATGGTTTCTACGTTCAAATAATGTAGGTAAAAGTAATTTGCACATCATGGTAGGTAAACAACAAATTCTAAAAGTCCAATTTTTTTATACACACCTCGCACAGCCTTGTAGAAAATTCTGGATGGGGCACGGAAGTGGAAGGGACCACGGGCCGGATTGACATTGCAGCGTTTGCGCAAGTAGGCCAAAAACTTGATTTTATTTCTGTAGAAGTGACCGGAAAGGTTCAACTCCTCGCAGCGGACCACAACCACCTTGCCGCCCTGTAACAGGTATTTGGCGACAACGGAGGCCAGGCGACCAAGCAAATGCCCGCGTCCATCAATAACAATGGTCTGCAAAGGAAAGCACAATTAGTCAAAATGCAAACAGTATAAAAGTGAGGTTATGTGTGTGCGACAAGGCATAAACAAATGTGAGCAGTACACAATTAATAGGGATATAAAATACACACTTGGTGTAGCTCTTATGCCACTAGCTGCTCTCACATGTACCAACAACAAATATTCAATTGGCACTTCCGCAAATGACGTTTTGTGGCCTTCATTTTTGGCACGTGGATACCGAACACAACTTTTGAGGACAAAAAATGGCACTGCAGCGCTGTGAAAATCACCAATGATGCACCTTTGCCGCAAGGCCAGAGTTTAATTTATGTTTTGTACACATTTGTTAGATGGCGCCGTCGCGTTAACATGGTATTTTGCCAAAATTATGGCACTTACCCTATTCGTTAAACCAGTCATGTTTAAGAACCGCACGGAAAGAAAGCGGAAATCGCTTTGACAGCTCAAGCGTCATATGGCAGGGTTGCTTTGAGCCAGTACTCAGCGACAAAATGCTAATTGCAACAGGGACGCCTTTTTTCGATAAATTGTCAATCGTAGCTAAAATCGATTAATACGTCTGTCGCCTTTTGGATTATTTGCATGTTCACAGTGTACGGTCAGACTGTTAAAAGATTTATTCTTAGGTGTATTTTTGACTGCGGCCGGAGCGGATCATTGCCTCTCGCGGTGTTAATTTGTTTACACAAAACTAAATGAAACGAAAATATACATAAATACGCATTGATTACAGTGTTGCCAGACCAGTGGCCAAATGTAACGCGCGTGCTGAGTGCTTGTGCAAAAAAAAGAAAAAAACAGAAAAGTGTGGTTGGTGCTAATTCTTCCATTTTGCCCCCAAAATCAGAATAATATCAATCAACTTATTAGATATAAACTCAATCAACATTCAATATCAACATCATCAGCGGCAGCGGCAAGCGTCGACCTTTTTGTTGTCGACAGGAAAAAAGAGTCAAACACATTCGAAGGCAAGTCTTTTATTACATGTGATGGAGGGGGAGAGATGTGTGCATAGACACACAAACTTTTTATTTGTTTGGATTTTTTGTATGTGTGTATTTGTCTGCTTGGCATAATAAGTACTGTTTATTCCATAAGTTTAATTAAATGCAATTCACAAAACACAAAATAACGGTGTCTGTCTGTTGTGTGGGAGCTTTTCTACCCCTCTCTCTCTCTCTCTCTTTCGCCTGCCCGTCTCTTCCTGCTTGTCTTTTGACATTTTGCCTTTCATCCGTCTTGTGGCTAACATTTCTTTTTCTTTCATTTTGTTTTTTATTTTTTGCTAATTTTTAAATTAGGTCAATGCATGCGACGATGGCCGATTTACTTGTTTTTTCTTTCATATGTACTCTTGGTTGGTAGCTGTTGTTGTTGCCGAACCAGTTTATTAACCTTGTTTCCTCTCCTCTCCAAGTGCAATTGGCGCTTGACTCTTGCTTTTTGACAATTTGAATGTTCTACTTTTCGCGACTAAATTCGACATGTGTGTGTTCTCGTTTGTTTGCTTGTGTGCGTGCGTGCTGGTTGCCAGTGACAACTTAATAGCCGCCATATAACGGCATTAATGAGATTTGCTGAATTATGTGTATAGAACATGCAGAGCAAAAGCAAACTGAAAATGGGAATTAATATTCTAAATGACTTTGATATTTATCAACGCTTAGCAACGTGCGCTCCTTTTTTGTTTGCATTTCCGCCGCCACAGAGGAAAGTGACGGCTCTCACATATTTGCATGTGTGTCAGTGTTTGTGTGTGTGGGAGAGAGAGGGTAAAGGGTGCCTACCAGATTTATAGAATTCCAATTGGAATGTCAGCGATAAAGCAACAACAGCTGATAATTTCGCTAGTGTTCGTGAACGTCACAAGTGATCGCAAATATTAGAAATGTTTAAAATGTAAGTATAATCAATGTTTATGTATAAATGGTTTATATCTCATTGTATCTTGCAGATGTCAAACTTGAACTTCTATGAACTGCTCGATGCGCCCGCGACGGCAACGCTTGAAGAGCTTAAGCACAATTATAAGCAATTAATACTACAATGTCATCCCGATAAATTACAACAACAACAGCAGCAAGCAGAAACTGTAAATTCCATTGAGTGCGACCCAAATCGAGAGAGCGATAGCAATTTCAATGCGATAAACGATGCCTGGAATACGCTTAAAGATCCCATAAAGCGTAAACATTATGATGCCGAATTATTGCAGACGAAATTTCAAACACACTGCAACAACTATGCCAGCATAACGTTAAGCGACATGCAACGCACTCATGTCGAAATTGAAACCGTAGATGAAGATGGAGAGGAGGAGCAAACTGACACAGACAAAGAGACGACAACAACAGTGTGGAGCTTTGCCTATGCGTATAACTGTCGCTGCGGCGGTCAGTATCTGCTGGATGAGTCACAAAGAGAGCTGCTGAGAGCAAGTGAAATGATTGTGGAGTGCAGTGAATGTTCTTTGGTGATTGTTGTGAAACCAGACGCAAGTGAGCCATAAATTACTGTACATACTACATACAGATGTAAATAAAAAATGTAAAGCAAATGAATTATGAAATTGCGTACCATTCATTTTTAGCAAGACTACTCGAACCGTTTCGCGTCCTAGTTCCGAACCGAACTCGTTGCTAAAGCCAATTTATTAAATATATTAGATATATTATAGAGGGTATTGTAATTTTTGTGTTAAGTTTGAATGAAGAAAACATCTGCGACCCCATTAAGTATATATGATCAGTATCAAAAGCCGAGTCGATATATCCGATGTATTTCCTTGCAAAGTATTCTCTCAGTTTAACAAGGGTATGTGATCTTCTTTCTTGTTTTCATTTCAAATTATACAAAATATAAAAAATATATGGTTTATTTGAAATAAAATGAACTAATATCGTTGAATTTAAATGCGGCTTGCAACCTTGCTTTTTAGCTTGCCTAAGAAAATGCAATATTGATTCAAGCTATCGAAAATTACGCGTTTATTGTTGTGATCGTCGGTTTTTGTCAGTCAATCGGTTTCTTGAACCTTACTTGATACCAAACTTGCTTAAATGCAAAACTGGTTGCCCCGTGAATATTTAATGCCCTTCATTTCTTCTCTTTCTCTCTTGTCGCTTCTGGTTGACCAACAAAAAAAAATGATGTAATATATTGTTTCGTGTACAGATAATTTGGATTGCAGTCACTGCCCAACATTTTTCATTTCCGTTGTGCAAAATCGTAAAGCCAAATAAATGTCTTTATTTTGGTGGTGCGTTAATGCTGTTTATGTCTTTGACGCGTGTGAATTGTCTTGGCTCGTTATTTGGGTCACATTCAAATTGCCAATTGCGTCTAGCCAACAAAAATAAATAAATAAATGTAACTTCCCCCGAGTTGCTTTATATTAGAAACGAAATCGGACGGGAGCTTCTTCGAAAACGTTTAAAACAGTGCTGAAAGTTGTAAAAGTGATGTTTAATTGAATTTCACATTAAATATTGTCGACTTTCAACAGTTGTCGCAGGAAAATTGTATAAATTGTAAAATTACAGGAATCAAAAATAACACGGCATATCAATTTGATAAAGTTACAATTTAAGATACATATATAAAATTTACTTTCGGTGGATATTTTAAATAATACTGTTGATTTAACAGCATATTGCACAAAAGACATGTTTAACATCAAAATATTAGTAAATTCGCGACACAGCTGTTGATAATATAATTTTTTCGAGCGCAGTGCAAAGTTTGTTGACTTATAAACACAATGTGCTAATTAATGAAAATACCATTTTTTCAAACAAATAATTCAAAATGCCTTATTAAGTTGAAGTTCTATTGATCAGCTTATATACATATGTATTTAAAAGTGTTAAAACACAGCAAAAAAAATTCATTTGTATTATTATATAGTTGAGAATATCACTCAACCTGAGTATAGCTGCCTTTTAAGTTAAATTTGCTTAAGGAATAATATATTTGATGCATAATTAGCCTAATCTATATTTAACAACAAATCGTTAAGTACACACTGCTAAGCGCCTTAAATATACACATACATACACATGTTCGTATGTATGTATGCCTGTATGGTAATTACTATTAAGCTTTTTTTGGGGAGAAAAAATTCAATAACCTCGCCTGGTTTTGCCGGCTTGTAGCGGATTTGATGATGTCAGCAACTGCAAAAAAAAAACATATACGCAAATACAAAATACAAATGTATAAATATTTGCCAGAAAACAACAACAGCGAAAACAGCTCATTGGAAATCCATTTGTTTATGATATTATTGCAAAGTCATTTACATGCTTTTTTATACTCTGTGATTGAAGGTAGACGAGTATATTGGTTTTGTGCAATGTCGATCATGTTGTCTGTCTGTATGATCTCAACTTATTTGCTTCAAGTGGTAATGGGGGCTGGGAAATCGATAGAGCCTCGAAGCTTACACCGGTAATTTGAAAAACCTATAACCACTTAATTTGGAAAGTAATTAATTGATATATAAATAAATATACAAAAATACAAATCGGACTACTATATCTTCTAGCTGCCATAGGAGCAATCTGTTGAAAAATACTTCGGAGCTCCAAAGGTAACCTTTCTTTCTCGTTTTGTAATGGGTATTACACAGTCGGTTATCTCCAACTGCGATATTCCTGTGTGTTATTATAAACGGGAATTTGCTGTTGCCGTCTCTCTCTCGTTTAGTGCAATAAGTGCGTGTGTGGTTTATTGATAATTAACGGTGTCTGAGCTTTCGATTTCTATGCGCTGCGGACACAACTTGATAAATCATCAACTCGATTTCCAGCACACTAATTACACCGGCTGACGTGGAAAACAAAAGCGACTAAGCACTAACTAACATACATGCACTATGTATGTGTGAGTTTGACTGGAGCAAACTTTATCTATTTGGCATCTCTTACTTTAATAAGCTTTTGACACACAAAAATTGAAACGCTTTAGCGCATTTGCTGTCTGCAAGTGTATCTTTCTCTCTCTCTCTCGCATATTTTGAACTCTCGTTGCTTCGTGCTATAGCTGTTGTTGTTGTGTGACACGCGCAGCGATTTGAAAGATATCGCTTGCTGGAAGTGCATGCATACAATGGGCCACACACTATTAAAACGAATTCAACTCCAACTCTAGCTCTCCAGCTCGTCAACCTTCTCCGTCTATTACTTTCATTTCGTTTTCACTGCGCATTTAAGACGGTCGAGCAGCTTTAATTGCACAAGAAACTGGCAGAAGGCAGACACAGAAAACAAAATATAAAACGCCGGCAGAAAAAAACGAAAATAACAGAAAATAAAACAACAATAATAATAACGGAGAGTACATGACACACGTTATGTGTGTGTGGAGCTTACGTAGAAAGCTCAAGAAGTTTTGTTGTCGCAGGAAATTGCGTGGAAAATGTTGTCACTTTAGGAGGCGACTGAACTAACACTAACAGTGGCTTTCAAAAGTTGGTCAGTCAGTCATTCCATCAATCAGTTACTCGGTAAGCTGTCGGTATTAAAGCATAAGAATATTAAAGATAAGAGCATGGAAAAGAGAACGATCAATCAACAGAGTACTCTAAACTAGTTACTAGTACTTAAATTGTAGAATTTTATATAAACACTTTCCATATATGTACATACATATTATAAGTAATTTCCAAAACTTGATTGAATACTGATAAATAGATTGTGATTTAGCCTTTAGCTGCATACATTATTTTATTCCGTTCCTCCAACTCCAACTCTGTCCTTGGAATGAATCACGCTGCGCCTTGTTGCCACAGATGAAGATTCATAATATTTTATTGATTCAGCTGAATTAAAAAAAAGAACTGCAGCAAAACCGCAAAAGCCATATTTATAAGTGAGTGATAAACGCGAACGCAGCTCGCACAGAGCTTGTGTTTGAGTAGGATTTTTCCGTTTTCTGTTATTGTATTGTATTTTTTTTTGCCAATCTTTCTTTTTTCTACGCTTTACGTCTTTCTTTTAATTTTAATTACACAAAAGTGCCAATTAATTGTTGCTTTTATTTCAAATGTTTCTGTTCGCTGCTTCGCTGCTTGTTGTTTACCCCCGGAGGCTCTACAAGAGCATAAAAAAATACTTGGATCTCATTTCGTATTGTGTTCTGTATTTTTACAGGTTAGTCTCTGGGGTCTCGCGGGCACGAAAGCTCTTGTCGATTCTCAGTTTGGAGGTGTTGTGCTTTATTTTGTATTGTGCGTAGCCATGTGAAAAGATGGCAACAAGTAGAGCAGACAGAAAACAACATTTAAATACACATACAAACATACATACATATATAGAAATACATACATAGTACAGTTCACGCGCGAAAGAGTGAACCAAATGAATGCAATATTACACTAATGAGCTGCTTTATTTATTGTACTTAACTTCCTTGAGCTATCAATTATATAAATTATGGTTTTAGTTACAATTATCTCAGAACATTTTTTAATTTCACTTTTTCTATTTACATTTCTAAGATCAATAAAGCTAGCTAACATTTATTAATTACAGTTAATCGAATTATATTATATTATATTTCCACATAATCCTTTATACTTACTACAAATAGTTTTCTCTAAGCTTAAATTAAGGTTGTTCTTTTGTCATGCCAATCAAATTCTTCAATACCATCTGCCTTAAGATTTTTAAAACTGACATCACTTTGATCATGGACTTAAAAAAGACCCCAGGCAATTGTTTTTGAGGGCAACATCTGAAATATACCAGACTCTTTTTATAAAGTCGATTTTTCTTTAGAGATGTCTATGTTACAAAATAATTGGTTCACTCTTTCGAGCTTTCACTGTAGGACTAATTTCTGGTGATGCGGCTTGGATGCTTTGTGGAGCAATTTGGACTTGGACTTGAATTTGACTAATGACAAATCTGCTTCCTTTCTATTCTCTTGCAGGCAAGCGCGTGATCCACGCGAAAAAGATTTCAATCTGGCCGGAAGAGGTAGTGTTGCCAATCCCATCAGCAACGGCAGCGGCAACGGCAACATTTGTAATCACCATTATAAGACTGAACGGCAGCCGTCCGGGAAGCTAGCACAGAAGATGGCATCCACTGGCGAAATTTGGCTGCAGTGGTTCTCATGCTGTTTCCAGCAGCAGCGCTCCCCCTCCCGCCGTCCGCATCAGCGCCTGCGCATCGATCGATCCATGATCGGTAATCCCACAAATTTTGTGCACACCGGGCACATTGGATCGGCCGATGTGGAGCTATCCGCCAACCGCCTGAATGCGATCTCAACCCAAATGCAGAGCAAGGGCGGCTACGAAACAAACTCGATACACTCGCTGCACGTAAGTCAAGGGATGGGTAGCCGATTATAATCTGAGTTCACTGTTGATCGCATGAGTCACTTGCTGCCTTTGATTTTGTTGTTTATGTTTGGGCATATTAAATGTGCGAATCACGATGCTTGAAATCCCATACGTTAGGAGCATTTAGCACCTGAGCAGGTAAATGACAGTCCAGCCAGGTGACGAGCAATGCTGCTGGTGGGGTTTTATCAACTAATCACGCATGCAGCTCAAGGTGAATGCTAATAACAGCCTAGAGTATATCAATTAATTGATAAGTAAAGAAAACCCTAGCTAGGCCAATTGGGAGTTATAGGTAGGTAAAATTCGAGATTTGATGGGGGTAACAATTCGATTCAGTTTCCCAATACAGTAATTTTCTAAATTGTCCCGATCCTGAAATAAAAAAATAAAACATCGAGCAAGAACTTAATCTGGCTGAGCAGTTAACGAAATTTGCAATGTTGTCTAACATTCTCATCAGTTGTCTTGAAGATAAGTTACATATTTTGAGAATAAGTTCTAAAAGGTATAAAAACATGTGGGGAATAGGTAAGAACTAGCTAAGCAATGAAGATCATTATCAAAATGAAATTTATAGACATGCTTAGAGTAGAGGAAATTGAAAGTTCTAATCGTCTTACAGCCGATAAGGAGGTAAACTTTATAAAAATGATGTTGGCTTGTCAAAAAACCAGACAGACAGTTGTGAAAGTTCAATGCACTTTGAAAGACAATAATCATCAGGTGTTACGTGTGTGTGTGCGTGTGTGTGTGTAAAAGATCCACACCCAAGTTTTAGTACAAAATGTTCAATTAAGTTTGCGGTATATGTAAGTCGCACACACTTTCATGCTATACACCCATTTGCTTGGCCAGCTAACTGATAAGATCTGCTCACCGTTCCCATACCCATACCCATACCCGTACCAGTGTGGCAGTGTACCCGTGTACTCGTCGCAGGTCCGCCCATGTCGCAGCTCTCTTTTATATTGTACATGCATGTAAGTGGTAAACAATACCAAGTGCCCAGCCCCAGTTTAAGTTAGTGTTCGAGTAGTGTGGATACGGTCTAGTACATCGCTTAAACTGCTGACAACAGCAACTAAACTTTTCATTATATTGTTTCTCTACTTGTTTTTGTTGCAGGCCTGCTGATGAAGGAACACCACCACACTCACACCAATGGCTACTAAATGCATTTTGTGCAATTTTTCTTGGAAACAACAAAAACAGAATCAGAAGGCAACAATTTATTATAATTCTTTGTTAAACGCGAGCGTGTTATCAGCAGGGTGACTAATAGGAGCAGGAGGTGAAGCAGCAGCTGCCAAAAGGGGGGGAGGGGTGCTGACAACGCCAGCAGCAGCTTGGATTCCATACACCACCCACAAAGAACAACCAACAACCATGTGGAATATTAAAACGGACAATGGACTCCATGTTTATCTGTGTGTGTATGTATGTATATGTGTGTGTGTGTGTGTGTGTGTATGTATGTGTATGTATGAGATGACCAGCCACTGCTCGTAGAGAAAGCGGTTTAGCCTATAAGTCGGTACTGTCTATGTATAACCCAAGAACTGTTTAGCCTAAACTAACTGATTGCAATTTCGTAAACTCCAGTTTGGGACTGTTTGCCATTTTTTTTGTGAGTATTATATAGATGAAAAATCGCAAAGGACAGCAGACAACAGATCATCATTATATGTGTGCATAGATAGAAACAGTTTACAAATAGTTCGCAGTCAGACCCAAACGAATTTTGGCAACCCATATATTGTACTTAATGCCAAAATCAGGCATGCAATCAGTTCGGATCGTTTTTGGAGATCCCCATATATACATATAGAAAGCATTTCCTATTGCATGCGAAATGAACATTTCCAATAATAATCCAGAGAACAGAAACTGCCTTATTTCGTATTGCGCATTTTCCACACAACTAAGGCCGCAGATAATTTGATCTATATCCATACATATAATGAATAACTATATTGTATATGTCGCATAGTTGTGTGTACTCGTAACCTAGCAAAGCAATTTTACAAAGCTGATTTAGCATTTATATAATGTTATTAACTATACAAAAACAAAAAACAAAATGCAAAAAACTTAATGACAACACATTGTCGCACAATCAATTTTTACAAAATATAAAAAACCATACGTAAAATGTATAATTTATGATATTTATAAAATTCGAATATTTGTTTACAAAGCAAAAAAATAAAAATATAACTACTTTTTTTTAGATATATACACATACTTATGAACCATATATTTATGAATCGAAACCAATAACCAATGCAGAATATAGTGTTAAATGTTTGGCAGAATGTAGAACGTGTACCTTCGTAGAATCCCCCATCAAAAGTGAAAAAAATAAAGAAGAAAACGAAGAATAAGAATCTTTTATAAAAATAAATGCAGTTGTAGATATTTAACTAAGGAAAAAAATTATACCAACAAATATAACAAGTAAACAAATGTGTGTTTTTGGGTTGAAAGCGTCGAAAGTTGCACGCCGCATAGACTAATTGTATAAAACATAAATATTTAAGCAATAATTTATGGAAAATATATTTAAAAACAAACAACAATTTGCAAGTGCTTTTCTCTTAATGCTAACAAGAAAGAACTGTAGCTTTAGGGGTGCCAAAATTTTGAAGTTTTAATTCTCCAGAAGTAAGAATCGTTATCGTAATAATTAACAAACTAAATTTCGATCGATTATTTCTATATAGTACCGATTAGGTGGACTCCTGCATCGATAAGAATTATCTGTTTGATTAAATATACTTACATCATACGACTCCCACGCAAGGACTGTAGATTACTGGTCGGAATCCTAACGGGACGCTGTCTAGCGGTCAAGCTAGGAATGACGACGGTGTAAGGAAAACCCTGGAACACGTTATCCGCAGCTGCTCAGCGCTGTCACGCACACGACAAGATCACTAAGGTGCACCCTATGCTAGCATCGCTCGAAGATGTCTTCAGGCGGACACCACGAGAGCTGCTGGTCTTCGCCAAAGCGACGCGAATGCTAACGGAACAATAACCTCCACCCATAGCCGGAGTACTACGCACCTATTTGGTCTATGCGTGGCCCACGTAGCGGAGGATCATCCGAGCAAACCTAACCTAACCTAAAAGTACTTACTATTTTTGGAGGCATCTCCAACGGCACCGTTACAGGCAACACCATTGGTTATATCTGATCAAAAACGTTGATACAATTTATTTGCATTACATTAAATTATACTGTAAGCACTATTTTTTGAAGCCTAATTATATAGATTTGTGGTTTACATAAACTAATCATCATTATCGCTACCAGTTCCGCTGGCGGAGCCGCTGCCGCTGCCACTGCCACTGCCGGATTTGCTGCCGCTTTTGCGGGACTCGTTGTCGTTGTCGCTGCCACTACCGCTACCACTGCCGCCACCAGGAGCGGCAGTGCCGCTCTTGCCGCTGCCGACATCAGATTCGCTGTCGGAATCGCGCAGTGCTTTGCTGGCCTTGGCCTTGTTTACCTTTTTGCTGCGTCGCGCCTCAAAGTCGGAGCCCTCGTCTTCGTCGGAGGAGTAAATAGTGGAGGCTTTCGGTTCCGTCTGAGAACCGCCGGCGCCCTTTTTGTAGCGATTCTTGATAGCGCTCAAACTGATGGCGTTCTCATCGTCGCTGCCATCGTCATGCTGATAGGAGGAGGTGCCGCCACCAATCAGGGGCTCGCCGGCACCGGCCTTCTTCTTCTTGGGCTGCGTCTTGTGCTGCGTGCGCATGGCCAGACGCAGCTTGGCTTCCTCCTCCTTGAGCTGCGTGTACCGATCTGTAGTGGGATCCTTGCCCACCTGCGTGAGTATCTTAATGCCGCTGGTCTTCGTCGAGCGATCAGCCAGCGACATTGTAATCTTCTTGTGCGTGAACGACTCCGTCGAATGCGGCCGGAACGTGAGCTTGGTGCGGAACACCGACTGGCCCTGCAGACCCGTGCCTTGACGTATAAACAAATGATTGTGATCCCCCAGCAGGGGCTGACGGTACGAGTCAAAGATCTCGTTGCCAAGATGGAGGCTCATGCTGCCGTCAGACCATCGCACAAAGCGAGCATTCGATTCGCGCACCATGTCACCCTTGTTGTTCATGTACTCACGCCAGCGGATCGTGTTGCTCACCTTGAGCTTAATGCGCTGACGGCCCTCCTCATCCATGGTTTCCTCCTCGTCAATTTCATCCTCATACGTGTCCGGATCAAACGGATGCGTGACCACCGACAAGAAATTGGGTAACTTGATAAAGTGCTGTTCCTTGCCCAGATCTGCTGAAATGCGCGGTATTTCCACATCTATGCGGGTTTCTGGCAACGGCTCCGGCTCATCATGCTTGGTGCTGGGTTGTGGTGGCTCCGCATCGCGGGAACGCGAACGGGAACGACTCCGCGAGCGGCTCCGCGATCGACTGCGTGAACGTGATTTGCTCTGGCTGCGACTGCGCGACCGTCCCGGAGATTTGCTAGCCTGCTGTGCCATATCCTCGTCGTCACTGATGTCATCAGCATCGCCGAAAATGTCCGACGCGGCGGGTGCTCGCTTGGGCTGAAATTGATATAAGATTGTTAAATGAGCGACAGATAAATACAGTGAACGCTCGGAAATCAGAACGGTTTCATGTTTCTAACTCAAAACTAATTTTAGCTAATGGAAGTCTTTTTTTTCGCATATAAGAAATAAGAAATAATGAGTCTATAAACTTATTCAAATGGATTTATAAATAATAATATGCATTAGTTTTCTAAAATGTTAAAAGCATTTTAGATTTGCTGCGAAAATGCTGATTCTCCGATTGTCCACTGTGCTGGGATTACCTACCGCTTCATCCTCTTCGCTGTCCGAATCAATCAAGCGCACTTTCTTAGCTTTTGTAGGAGTGGCTGTGTCGCTGTCACTTTTACGTTTTTCCGTATCCGAGATGCTTTGCCTGCGCTGCTGCTTCTTCTTGGGCGCACCAATGTCACTGCCGGAACCAGAGGCAGACCCGCTTCGGCTGCGCGATGTGCGACCGGAGCGCGGTGTGCCCGACTTGGAGTGTGAACGGGTTCGTGATTGTGATCGCGATTTGGATCTGGAAGTGCGACTGCCGCTGCGGCTCTTGCTCTTCGAATTGGCGCGCTGGTCATCAATTTGCAGATTGGGCGAATTGGAGCGCGAGTCCGGGTGTGAGCGCTTGCTATGTGGTGTTCCACTACGGGAACGGGATTGAGTGCTATGCGCGGAGTCCGGGCTTCGAGGCTGCTCCGTTCCATGGCGTCTACTCTGTGGGGAACCAGACTTTGAGCGTCCTCCACTTCCGGCAGAGCCGGAACGTGCGCTTTGCGGCGAACCAGAACCTGAACCAGAACGTGACTGCGAGGATCTGGAGCGAGAACGCGACCGATCGCTGCCGCTGCCCGATTTGCGACTGTGTGGCGAACTAAAGATGTTATGAGATAAAAGAAATGATTGCTATAAACTGGCAGCAGTTTAAATAAGAAAAAACCTACCCTGCAGCGCTGTTTTGTGGTGTGGCGCTACGACTGCGGCTGCCACTACGGCTGGAACCTGATGCGGAACCTGATAAAAAACGGATTTTAAGTGGCAGCTGTGAAAGCAAAATATTTCAATGGATTTACCGCTTTCGTCATCGGAATTAGCATCGCCCATTTTTTAAATGGTTATTATTGCCAACAATAAAATGAGAAAATACGATTGGCAGCCAAGACACGTGCAGAAAAACTATACGACTCGATAAAACACTGCATACGCAAAGTTCTAAATAAGTGAAATAGTTGGCTTACAACGAACTGAATAACAAAAATATGGCAATATTTTATAAAGTTATCCACACTCGCTGCTAAATGTTTCAGGGCAACTCTGTTGCTGTTGCGAACGCTAGCATCGGCAACTATCGATAACAGCGCTGCATCGATAAGCATCATCCGTCTCCGTCTTTTGTGTGTTTGTATTCGTATGTGACGAGCCACAAAAGTTTTTTGCGGAACGTATTTTGTGTACATTTTATGCGTTTTACGAGCGCTCAAAAATTGTTTATAGCATTGTAATTGTAAATAATAGGCATTTGCCTATTTTGAATTAAAGTGCGTTGCATTGTGCGCGGCGTAAAAGTTGCGCAAATCGCGAAGTGAATTTATCCCAAATTCGCGTTCGGGTGAAATTTCAATGAACTGAGAAAACAAAGACAGACAGAGACACACACACATTGAAGGAAGAAGAAGCAGTGGCAACAGCGCAATAGCAAGCAATTATTTACTTACAAAAAAACCAACATACATTATAAATAACGAAGGCAAAACAATACAAAATAAAAAGTCCAACATCCTTCGAAACAAAAGCAAAACGCTGCTAGTGTTTTTTTTTCAAAGCAACAGCCAAATATTGTGTAGTCGCCGCTCTTTTCTGCAAGCCAAAAGGAAGGAGGAAAGCATATAACAAAAAAAAAAGCACCTTTGGTACTCCTGCTCTCTTTCTCTCTGGCAAGCACGACCGCATTAAAGTTCACCAATACATAGATACAGCACATGCAGCGCGTTAGTGTGTGTGTATATACATATATATGCAATATATTTAGGGACGAGGACGGCGCGGAAAAATACCAACTAACCTCCGCCACTCCGCACGTTTCGTTTACACTAGGCATCATAATCGGCAGTGCGGGTGCATGTGTTAGTGTGTGTGTGTGCATGGATCCTGAGAGTGCCATTTAAAATAACAGTAACTGGAATTGTAATCTGTGGAAAGGAAGACAAGTGATCGAAAATAAGAAAACTCCAGTTGTGACAACAACATCAACAACACACAACAGTCGCTTTGGAATGTTAGATGCGGTGAGAACAAAACATTCAGTGTATGTTGTTGTTGTTGGTTGTAGTAGCAACAGTAGTCGGCAAACAGTATCAGTAACAGTGGAAGCAGAAGAAGAAGAAGCATCAGCATTATCATCCAACGTTCATTTAGGTAAGTAGTGCTGTTAAAAGCCAACCTTCCAGCACTATTTATTTATTTTTTCTTTGCTGTTGCTGCTAAAGCTATTTTTCAAGGCTAGCCCTGAACGCTAATTGGCCAAAGTTGAATTCGCAGCAGTTTGTTGTAAGCGAAAACAGTGTTGACAAACGCCAAACAATGGTCAGCTGATAAAGTTACACACATAACGATCAGCATCGCTGTTAAACCGACGCTGTAAAGCAAAAAAGTCAAAATCCGTCAGGCAAATTCGAAGCAGAGATAACGATGAAAGAAACATAATAAGCAATAATCTGGCAAACAAGTACAGGGTCGACCCTTAGCTACCTGCAGATCAGCAAAAACGCATTGGTCACTCTGTATGTATGTATGTATGCTCAGTTTTGCGCAGCATACACACACACACTTCGGTACTTATTGATCGTCTGGCAAGTGCAAGGCGTATCCTTGGTATTTTCAATTCGTGATCGTCTTTTGTGTGTGTCTGCTTTATGCTAGCCGCATCCTGCATGCTGTCAATCTGGTTTTTAGACGCCAGCTCAAAAGTATATATATATATGTGTGTGTGTGATATCTATTGTGAATCCACTTCTCTGCTTTTCAATTGATTTTGTTGTTTTCTGACAACTGAGATAGTCGTAATGCAGCCATTTAATAAGTGTTGCAACGATTGATTTATTGTTTCATTATCGCCTACTTAGATTTTTAGCTACAACTGCTTTATTACAACTCAAAATAGTTGTTGGTGTTACGTAAATCTGCAGTGCGACCTTGGCTTCATCGAAGCCGCAAATTAATAAAAACCCGCCCCCACCGACCACATTATAGTAAAGGCAAGGCAGCAACAAAAAAAAAACGAGCTGCGACCTATTTGGGCTTGTTTATATTTATTTATAAGCATATGTTTGTATTTTTTTAACGCGCCACAATAATTATTATCTGCCCTCATATTGTTATCAAAAATTGAGCGCTCTGTTTTCTGCTTGTCTCTCTTCTCTCGCCTCTATTGGAATTTGAATCTGAGTGAGTCAGTCAGTTCTGTCTGCCTATTAAATTTGACGACTCTCAGCTGCAGGCGAGCATCATTCACAGTGATAAACAACAGCCGGCCTCGCTTGCTTTGTTGTTGCCCAATTGGCGTATATCTATCATTTTTTATGCGCGCCAAAATAATCTCGACTGCATCGCAGACAGGGCTGTCCGATATGGCGATAAAAACGATTGTTATGACTTGAAATCGATAATAGCGATAAGAGCTGCTAATCAAATGAAATAACGATTTTTTGTTTTGTTGCACAGATTATGGCGAATTTAAATTTCCAACAACCTCCGAGAAGCATAGCAAACGCAGCTTTAACCGGCCGAACAACAGGCGGCTTTGGTGGTAGCTCTATGTCTGGCCATGTAACACCCACGTCCGGCATGTTCCAAACCGGTAAGTCAATATACACTTCAGTTTACATATACATATGCATTAAATACATTTGTAACTTATTTTAGATTTCGCCACCTCTTATCCTGGCGCTGCGAATTACGGTCAACAAACGCAACAGCCGCCTCAGCTATCGCCGAATCGGAATCAGCAGTTATCGGTCGGTGGTCCCGCCTTATCGAGTGGCAATCGAAATGCGAGTCTATTTGGCCAACGGCCGTTTGTAGAGCGTCGTGCCATGCAGGGTCTGGGCAGTGGGCCCATGGTAAGAATAATCTATATACATACATTTATAATTATTTATCTACTACTATTTTTGTTTATGGGTTTTTTTGCAGTCGAACATGGGCAACTTTATGCAATCCGGACGCGGCGGCTATGGCACAGGCGGTGGGGGTGGCCCTTTAAATAACTTTCATGTATTCGGTGGCGGCAGTGGGGCAGACGCATCAACGCCTGCGCTGCTCGATCCCACAGAGTTTCCATCGCTGACGAATGCGCGCGGTCAAAATGATCAAACACTGCCCCAATCGAATCCCCTCCAGCCGCCGGGCAGCAAACCCTACGGTAATTTCTTTACCTCTTGTGAGTTCAAATCAAATTCCACTTTTTTAATTTAATTACTTTTACGATATCCGTTTAAAATTACAAATTGGTTACGGCTGGTTTTATAATAATATACAATTAATATTTATATACATATGTTTATTTGCCCAAATAATTGGGCTAAAGTTTTTTTGTGTTTGTCACCTAAGTTATCTGGTGTGGTGTTGGAATTAACAAGATAACGTGTAGTTTTTTTTTTGAAGCCCACTTTGGCTACACAAAAAAAGAATCAATGCGATTATGTATCTTAATTTTAGTGTTTTATAAACCATAAGGTTTTTGGGCAATGAATACTTCGAGTTTACAATATCAAAAAAAAAAAACCGCTTTCAATTTGTAAAAATTCTAATTTTCAATAGTTACAGTTTATGATTTTGTATTGCAAATAATTACAAATAGTGTAAAATTTATGTAGTAATATGCTTAATTGTAAGTTATAATTTTTATGAATAGTTTTCATAGGAATTTTAAATTTGCTGTGTACATATACAGATGTTTAAAAACAACAGCTAATTAATAAATATGTCAGCGATCACTGGAATAGCCAATGAAAATCGCTGTATTATAGTTTTGCTTTTCCCTTTTGCAATTTGTGTGCATAGCACTTATGTATTTACATTTTTGACTGATTTGCTTTGGACCTACTTTCAGTTGGCATGGTGAAGCAACCAACGTCAGAGCAATCGGAATTCACGATGTCCAACGAGGACTTTCCTGCGTTACCGGGAACCCAGAACTCGGACGGCACAACGAACGCGATAGGCAGCAGCAGTGGCGTTGGCAGCGCGGCTGGTGGCGGCGGCGTCGTTGGAGGCGTCACAGATAACAATCTGGATGGCACGGAAAAGGCAATGAATTCAATTGTGGTCAGCGGCGGTTCGGGCAGCGTGGTGGGTGGCAATGGTCTCGGCGCCGTTGGCAGTGGCCTCGGCGGCGTTGTTGTTGGCGGCAGCAGCAGCGGGTCAAGCGGTGGTGTTGTCAATGCGACGCATGTAGGTTTAATGGGTGCCGGTGTCAGCGGCGTTGGTGTCAACAGCGTGACCGGCAACAATGCGATGATGGGCGTTGGCGGCGGACTCGGCAGTGGAGCAGGCAGCGGAGGAGGCTGCGAGCATATGAACGATAATTCCAGCAATGATAAACTTGTGAAGAGCGGCGTACAAACATCGCCAGATGGTAAGCTATACACATGGAAGTATTACAAACTAAAATAGTATCTAAAAGTCGAAATTGAAACACAGGCAAGGTCACAAACATACCAGCGAGTATGGTGAACAATCAGTTCGGCATGGTGGGTCTGCTGACGTTCATCCGGGCAGCCGAAACGGATCCCAACCTGGTGACACTATCGCTGGGCACGGACCTAACGGGTCTCGGCTTGAATCTGAATTCACAGGAGAGTTTGCATCCAACATTCGCTGGACCGTTCGTGGAACAGCCCTGCAGGTGAGATCCCCACGGTCTTTTAGACTAGACTAAAGATGAACGTGTTTTTGATTTTCATTTATACCCCATCCAAGACTTTTTTTGTATTTATCTAGTAACATATACTTCAATCAGAAATATTAAGCTTTTGAGATGAAATGGAAGATGTAATGAGAATACTTTTGTTTTTGTCACAAAAAAAAAAAAAATATTGTTTTCATTATCTTGCAAGCTTCTACAATAGCTATAAATTTCATTATCAACATTAGTTTATTTAAGTTTCTTTGCGACCAGCTTGATTTTAGACTATGAAACCTATTATAAATATAATTTTTGTTTTTATTTTTTTTAATCGATCTACAGAGCACAAGACGTTGAGTACAACGTGCCACCCGAATATCTGATCAATTTTGCGATTAGAGATAAGCTCACAGCGCCGGTTCTGAAAAAGCTGCAAGAAGATCTGCTCTTTTTCCTATTCTACACTAATATCGGTGATATAATGCAGTTAATGGCAGCTGCTGAATTGTAAGTTCTAAGATACAATATGATTACTATCAAAAATTAAACATTTTTTCTTTTCGCAGGCATAGTCGCGAGTGGCGGTATCATGTGGAAGAGAAAATTTGGATAACTCGAATTCCTGGCATTAATCAATATGAAAAAAATGGTACAAAAGAGCGTGGCACCTTCTATTACTTTGATGCCCAAAGTTGGAAACGTTTGTCCAAGGTTTTCCAAATAGATGCCGAGAAATTAGATAAATGTCCCAATATAAGTGCGTTTATGAATGGACAGTCTGTATAATAATAATAAAAACCGAAAAAATTTGAAAAAAGCGAAACAAAACGATCAAAAGAGTGTTGCATTTATTTTTGAAGTTTAACGCATCAAATTGGTGTATAAATTCAAATATAGTCAGTCAGCCCTGTGCTCTTGTTATCGATATGTATAAAATTCATTGGCCTATGCGATATTGGCCGACCGCCTCAAATAGCAGCGTTGCCATATGGCTGGCTTCTGGTATGCTGATCAAGTGAGTTAAGTAAATTTTTAGCGTTTGGGGATTTAAGTTAAGCTATAGCATAATTACACAATAAATATTGTTACTGAAAAATGTTGTGTTATATTTGCAAGCAAACTGTGAGCTGCATACCGAATTAGGCAGCAAAAATACAAATAATTCGAAACAGCGCCTGCGCATTTAAGTCAATTTCAAATTATTAGTTAACCGACGCAAAATGAACACGCCAGGCGTCAGCCTATTCCAGGGCGCCGATACGCTGAAGGTAAATTCAACGCTGGAGCGCCAGGAAGAGGAAGAAGCGCTCCAGGATCAAAAACGCCGCGAAGCGGAGGTGAGTTTCTGGCATTTAAATCAGAGCTCGCTTTGTTAACATCAAATTCGAATTCGAATTTAAAACGATTTTGCAGCTGGGAAATTTATTGGAGAATGCGTTTGATGATTTGGACGACGACGAAGACGACGATTGCACAATTGACTCGACTACGAATTTCCCCTCAAATTTGCTACCCTCCCAGCAGCTGCCCCCTCTCCCTCAACCCACGCAAGCACCGCATCCGGCGGAATATGTGAATCCAAGTGAAATCCACAAGTTCAAAATGTTGCTAGAGTCAAAGAGCCATGAGGTGCAGAACAGCAATAAGCTGGCATCGGATGCCTACAAGAAGATCGATGAGTACCAGAAACGCTTGTGCATCACACAGGCGGAGCTGGAGCGGGCGCTGCGAGAGAAGCAGAATACTCATGAGCTGCTGGTGGATAGCAAGGAACGGTGCTCCAATCTGGAGAACACTATCGAGAAGCTGCGCTGTGAGAAGAAGTCTGTGGAGACGGAGAATACACAGCTGGTGGGCAAGCTGGAGACAGCGGAGACGCTGCTGGCGGATGTGCAGCGTAAATATGATCTGGTGGAACGGGATCAGCATAGGCGCGAGGACCGCAACACAGACATGCGTATCAGGCAGCTGGAGGAACACCAACGCGCACAAACGGAGCTTATGCAGCAGCAGCTTAGCCAAGTGAGCGATCAGCTGGACAAGAAGAAACAGGAGCTGGATCAAATGCATATGCGCTACAATTCACTGCAGTCCAGTCATGAAACAATGCTGCTAGACAAGGCGTCCAAGATAAATGAGCTGAACTCAGCGCTGGATGTGGCACAGCGTCGCTGCAATCAATTGTCTACCAAGCCCAACTACGAGGAGGAGTATACGCGTCAGCAGCAGTGCATTGCGGATCTGCATGGGCAGGTGGCCAGCATGGAGCAGACCATAGCGCAGCTGACGGAGCGCGTAAATGGCACCACTGCGGAACTGGATCTCATGGACACGCTGATACAGCAGCATCAATCGGAGTCAGAGACGCCCAGTCGTCTGCCGTCGCGTCTAATGGGTAGCACGCCACTGAATCCCGCCGATCGCATGGGCCACATCAAGCAGGAGCTGTATCGTGCGCTGGGCAATCTGAAGAGCAAGCGCGATGAGGTTCGCAGGCTGGAAAAGCAGCTGGATGAGCGCACGCAGGAGCTGCGCATGCTGCGCGATGAGGAGAACAAAACGCTCGTTCAGCTGGCCACACTAAAAGAGGACAAGACGCGTCTAGAAACTCGCATCAAGGTGCTGCAGGAGCAGCTGGAGGAGCGACAGCACAACACCTCGCTGAATGTGTCCAAGTTACAGACCGAATTGGATGCCCTGATCGCCGAGCGTGACGCCCTGCGTCAGCAAGCAGACAGCCAGAATGAGGAGCACTTAAAACTCAGCAAACAGATGCAGCAGCTGCAGTCAAATTTGGACACACTGATGCGGGAGCATGAACAACTGAAGTCCAATCACGACCAGCTAACGGATGAGAATCGTCAGATGCGCATGCGCTCTACCGCTGACAATTGGCGTCTGGAGCTGGAGCGGCACAAGATCCTGCTGAAGGATGCGCAGGGCGAGGTGGAGCGTCTGAAAGCGCTCTACACGGACATTGCCAACGAGAAGGATACGCTTAGCTATGAGCTGCGCAAGCTCAGCGAAACGGACAGCATCGTGGAGCTGCAGGAACAGCGCCAGCAGATCGCCCAATTGCAGCGTAACGTGCAGCTGGCCGAGCTGAAGGCGCAGGAGATCACCAAGATACTAGACACCGAGAAGGTGGGACACAGACGTGAGCTGCAGACGCTTCGTGACAAATGGGAACGCGAGAAGCACGAGGAGGTGCGCAAGATGCTAAAAGAGAGCTCCAGCAATTGCAGCAAGTGCATCGATCAGCTGGCAGAATTTACCAAGGTAACCAAAGGAATTAGAGCGCTGACTCAACTATATATCCAACCCTGAAAGCCATTTAAAATTTAACAGGCAGAAGAAGATATCGTAAAGTCCTTGGTGTACATATATTCTTGATCAGGTTTGCCATCTGTTTTATTGAGGCTAGATACTTGTAACTCTGTTACAGATTACGGCTTCTTTTCGCCAAATGCATCCTGGAGATTTTAAGAGCTATAATTTCGGTCTGTATAATCTCTTCAAGCATACACAGATAAAGTATATTTCAGCTTTGCTTAGAGCTTCCTCTGCTGCAACCCAAAGTTCAAGGGCTCTGCACCTACAACTTTTAATTATTAGAGTATTTTCTGTTTATTATATATTATTTGTTTTGCGGTACTTATGAGCTAGTTAGTGATTATGTTAGTTTAGGATTGTTTTTTTAAATACAAATTTCTGACCCTACCACAAATTTGACTAGATCAAATCGATGGCAAATCGCAAAATAATAATAAATACAGCAGAATTTTCGAAAGCCCATTGAAATTCATCTATAGAAACAAATAAATTATATGAATACTGAAGTAATAAATGGCTACAGGGTATCTCCTAGTCGGGAAATCTCGACTAGCGCTATCTCTTATTGTTAACTAGATTTTACCGTATGCATTTACAGGTTGAAATCGAAATGCTAAAGCTCCAAAATATGAACTCAGTGCAAGCCAAGGACATAAATGAGCTAAGAAGCGATCTGGAAAAGTCGAAGGCGCTGCAACTGGAGCTGGAGGTCAAGATGCAGCAAGCGGCGAAGCAGGAGAAACAGTTTAACGAACTTAAGGCCCAAGTGCAGCAATACGAGGAGCAACTGCAGCTAGAAGCAGCTAAGGCCAGTGCCGCCAGGGAACAGGCAGCCGCTAGCTCTGGCGCTGGTGGCGATGATGTCAATGTGTCGCCGACAATGCCGAAGATAACGCAGGCGCGCATCAAGCGGATTGAGCAGCGTGTGCGCGATGAGATGGCCAAGTTGTTTGCCGCCGAGCTGAGACTTTTCACTGTGCGCGCCCAGCAATCGGACGAGCGCTGCCAGTGCATGCAGCGAGAGTATCAACTGGTCTCTCGTGATCTGCAGAAGCGCCAAATGGAGGTGGAAGTGCTAAAGCAAACAATACTCGCTGAACGCGACCAGATACAGGATATGCTGGGCGAGAAGGATGACAAGCATGAGCAAATGATGCAAGAGTATCGCACCGAGCTGCAGGCAAAGAATCAACGCATCGCTGACCTTCTGCGCGAAATGGACGAGCAGCATACGAGCATCGATTCCGAGCGTCGCTCCATGAAGACCGTAATGTCCGAATGGGATAAACAGAAGCAATCCATTGATCAGGTTGAGCAGCACTGGCGCAATCAGGTGCAAATGCTGCAAGACAGCCACGCGGAGGCGATACGTGCTGCCCAGCAGCGCTATGACAGCGCCAGGCGTACCGCCCACAATTACAAGCTCTATGCGGAGGATAAGGAGGCGCACATGAAGCGCGAATACGAGCGCATCAAACAGGAGTACCACACGTCAATCACCCAAATTGAGGCCACAATGAACCAGCATCTCCAGCGCAAAAGCCGCGAGCAGCTGCGCAAGACTGTTAATGACAAGGAGAATGAGCCAGGCAATTGCTAGAATTATAATGTAGGATTAAATTGTTTATACTAGTTAGATACTATCTTTAAAAAATACTCTTAACACAATTGTTTTTATATGCACACGACTTTTGAATAGAATAAAATACATGTATCCGCTACATTCCTATTAGTAATCTCTTCTTTTATTTCAATAGGGCATCTACAGCTACTGCAGCTCACCATGGCATTCAATGATGACCATGATTCGCCAAAAAATATGCTGAGATAGCCGAGTCGATTTAGCCATGTCCGGCTGTCTGTCTGTCCGTCCGTCTGTCTGTCCGTCAGTCTGTCTGTGCGTCCGTCTGTATGTACGCGCGTTTCTCAGAAACTACAAAAGCTAGACTTCATATTTCAATTTTTAAGGTATAGCTTTAAAGTTATAAGAGGTAGTGGCATTAAATTTGGTAAGTATATTCTCCTATAGTATACATAGGGAAAAAATATTTTACTTTTTGGAAACCTCCAACCGATCACCAAGAAATCGAAAAATACGTGACTTTCGGATTTTACATAGTCTCATATTTTTATGCCATCTTTATTTTCTAAACAAAGAAGTTGTTCACGATTCAATGTAACATTGTTTGGGGCCAATGGAAGAACAAGAAACAAAGCCATTGCACGACGCGCGCAGCCAGCAGCTTGTGTTTGAATATATGTATGTGTGTTTGTTTCTATGTATGAATGCAGATAAAGAATAAGGAATGTAAGAACTGGGTTCGGGGTATCTCCTAGTCGGCCACTCTCGACTAGAGCACTCTTACTTGTTTATACTAATTGAGACACCCACAATCAATTAAACGTAAAATTTCAAGATTCTATTTTTTGAAATATCAAAATTTGTAAGGGTCCCCCCTTATGCTTTTTTCGCCAAAAAAATCCAAAATTTAATTTTTTCAAAAATTCATAAACTTGAGATGTAGAATGAAACTTGATGCCCTATAATGATCAAAATGGCCTCGGGATTGACAATCGGTTCAGATTTGACAAAGTTATGGCAGTTTGAAGTCTGGGAAGGTTATTTATAAGGAACTTTTCGTTGTTTGGGCACTTTACAAGCCAATTTTTTTGTCACTTTTGGCGTGATTTTTGACAGAAAAATGAAACACCACAAAATCACTTTTCGTATAGTTTTTTATACTAATTGAGACACCCACAATCAATTAAACGTAAAATTTCAAGATTCTATTTTTTGAAATATCAAAATTTGTAAGGGTCCCCCCTTATGCTTTTTTCGCCAAAAAAATCCAAAATTTAATTTTTTCAAAAATTCATAAACTTGAGATGTAGAATGAAACTTGATGCCATATAATGATCAAAATGGCCTCGGGATTGACAATCGGTTCAGATTTGACAAAGTTATGGCAGTTTGAAGTCTGGGAAGGTTATTTATAAGGAACTTTTCGTTGTTTGGGCACTTTACAAGCCAATTTTTTTGTCACTTTTGGCGTGATTTTTGACAGAAAAATGAAACACCACAAAATCACTTTTCGTATAGTTTTTTATACTAATTGAGACACCGACAATCAATTAAACGTAAAATTTCAAGATTCTATTTTTTGAAATATCAAAATTTGTAAGGGTCCCCCCTTATGCTTTTTTCGCCAAAAAAATCCAAAATTTATTTTTTTCAAAAATTCATAAACTTGAGATGTAGAATGAAACTTGATGCCCTATAATGATCAAAATGGCCTCGGGATTGATAATCGGTTCAGATTTGACAAAGTTATGGCAGTTTGAAGTCTGGGAAGGTTATTTATAAGGAACTTTTCGTTGTTTGGGCACTTTACAAGCCAATTTTTTTGTCACTTTTGGCGTGATTTTTGACAGAAAAATGAAACACCACAAAATCACTTTTCGTATAGTTTTTTATACTAATTGAGACACCCACAATCAATTAAACGTAAAATTTCAAGATTCTATTTTTTGAAATATCAAAATTTGTAAGGGTCCCCCCTTATGCTTTTTTCGCCAAAAAAATCCAAAATTTAATTTTTTCAAAAATTCATAAACTTGAGATGTAGAATGAAACTTGATGCCCTATAATGATCAAAATGGCCTCGGGATTGACAATCGGTTCAGATTTGACAAAGTTATGGCAGTTTGAAGTCTGGGAAGGTTATTTATAAGGAACTTTTCGTTGTTTGGGCACTTTACAAGCCAATTTTTTTGTCACTTTTGGCGTGATTTTTGACAGAAAAATGAAACACCACAAAATCACTTTTCGTATAGTTTTTTATACTAATTGAGACACCCACAATCAATTAAACGTAAAATTTCAAGATTCTATTTTTTGAAATATCAAAATTTGTAAGGGTCCCCCCTTATGCTTTTTTCGCCAAAAAAATCCAAAATTTAATTTTTTCAAAAATTCATAAACTTGAGATGTAGAATGAAACTTGATGCCATATAATGATCAAAATGGCCTCGGGATTGACAATCGGTTCAGATTTGACAAAGTTATGGCAGTTTGAAGTCTGGGAAGGTTATTTATAAGGAACTTTTCGTTGTTTGGGCACTTTACAAGCCAATTTTTTTGTCACTTTTGGCGTGATTTTTGACAGAAAAATGAAACACCACAAAATCACTTTTCGTATAGTTTTTTATACTAATTGAGACACCGACAATCAATTAAACGTAAAATTTCAAGATTCTATTTTTTGAAATATCAAAATTTGTAAGGGTCCCCCCTTATGCTTTTTTCGCCAAAAAAATCCAAAATTTATTTTTTTCAAAAATTCATAAACTTGAGATGTAGAATGAAACTTGATGCCCTATAATGATCAAAATGGCCTCGGGATTGATAATCGGTTCAGATTTGACAAAGTTATGGCAGTTTGAAGTCTGGGAAGGTTATTTATAAGGAACTTTTCGTTGTTTGGGCACTTTACAAGCCAATTTTTTTGTCACTTTTGGCGTGATTTTTGACAGAAAAATGAAACACCACAAAATCACTTTTCGTATAGTTTTTTATACTAATTGAGACACCCACAATCAATTAAACGTAAAATTTCAAGATTCTATTTTTTGAAATATCAAAATTTGTAAGGGTCCCCCCTTATGCTTTTTTCGCCAAAAAAATCCAAAATTTAATTTTTTCAAAAATTCATAAACTTGAGATGTAGAATGAAACTTGATGCCCTATAATGATCAAAATGGCTTCGGGATTGATAATCGGTTCAGATTTGACAAAGTTATGGCAGTTTGAAGTCTGGGAAGGTTATTTATAAGGAACTTTTCGTTGTTTGGGCACTTTACAAGCCAATTTTTTTGTCACTTTTGGCGTGATTTTTGACAGAAAAATGAAACACCACAAAATCACTTTTCGTATAGTTTTTTATACTAATTGAGACACCGACAATCAATTAAACGTAAAATTTCAAGATTCTATTTTTTGAAATATCAAAATTTGTAAGGGTCCCCCCTTATGCTTTTTTCGCCAAAAAAATCCAAAATTTATTTTTTTTCAAAAATTCATAAACTTGAGATGTAGAATGAAACTTGATGCCCTATAATGATCAAAATTGCCTCGGGATTGACAATCGGTTCAGATTTGACAAAGTTATGGCAGTTTGAAGTCTGGGAAGGTTATTTATAAGGAACTTTTCGTTGTTTGGGCACTTTACAAGCCAATTTTTTTGTCACTTTTGGCGTGATTTTTGACAGAAAAATGAAACACCACAAAATCACTTTTCGTATAGTTTTTTATACTAATTGAGACACCGACAATCAATTAAACGTAAAATTTCAAGATTCTATTTTTTGAAATATCAAAATTTGTAAGGGTCCCCCCTTATGCTTTTTTCGCCAAAAAATCCAAAATTTATTTTTTTCAAAAATTCATAAACTTGAGATGTAGAATGAAACTTGATGCCCTATAATGATCAAAATGGCCTCGGGATTGATAATCGGTTCAGATTTGACAAAGTTATGGCAGTTTGAAGTCTGGGAAGGTTATTTATAAGGAACTTTTCGTTGTTTGGGCACTTTACAAGCCAATTTTTTTGTCACTTTTGGCGTGATTTTTGACAGAAAAATGAAACACCACAAAATCACTTTTCGTATAGGTTTTTATACTAATTGAGACACCCACAATCAATTAAACGTAAAATTTCAAGATTCTATTTTTTGAAATATCAAAATTTGTAAGGGTCCCCCCTTATGCTTTTTTCGCCAAAAAAATCCAAAATTTATTTTTTTTCAAAAATTCATAAACTTGAGATGTAGAATGAAACTTGATGCCCTATAATGATCAAAATGGCCTCGGGATTGATAATTGGTTCAGATTTGACAAAGTTATGGCTCTATTTTTTGAAATATCAAAATTTGTAAGGGTCCCCCCTTATGCTTTTTTCGCCAAAAAAATCCAAAATTTAATTTTTTCAAAAATTCATAAACTTGAGATGTAGAATGTAACTTGATGCCATATAATGATCAAAATGGCCTCGGGATTGACAATCGGTTCAGATTTGACAAAGTTATGGCAGTTTGAAGTCTGGGAAGGTAATTTATAAGGAACTTTTCGTTGTTTGGGCACTTTGCAAGCCAATTTTTATACCCTTATCCCATTAAAAATGGGGGAAAGGTATAATGGTACATACAGAAGTACAAAATGTTTTGTTTTTTTGATACCTTCCTCCAGGCCCCCATATTTTTGGAGATATGAAGCCATAATTTGGCTGTACCCTTAAGGATCTCGGAGCGATTTAAATTGTTCAGCTCGCAGGGGCAGGCCTATTGTTTGGCACTCATGAATTTCCAGGATTACAGTAGTAGGTCGAACAAAAGACCATAAAATTCAAGTTATAATTTATTGTTAGCGAATAGTTAATAGTTATCCTCACCAAATGCGCTTTATACAAGTGTTTTTATATACATTTATCGGTATAATCTGAAAGTCAATCCGTTGTTTTATTGAACTGCGTCCAGCATTTGTCCAACACCTCAAAGAACTTGTCAATCTCCGAAAAAGTGATGCCCAGTGCTGCGGCTACGGTTAAATAGGGCGTCTCCAGCAGCTCACGATGCGAACCGAAATCTATAAGGCAAAAACTAACAAGATTAATGGAGTTTATTCTTAAAGCAACATTTCGGAATAGAATCAACTTTGAGTAGCTCTGTTTATGATATATATGTCTGCATTATAATACTCACGCTTGAATTCATATCCATCAATAGACTTTGTCTGTCCCACAGGCACCACTCGCACGCCGGACACTCCGCGCGTGTGCAGCATGGCGCCCAATTCGGTGACGTTGCGGCCACCAGGACAAGTTGCCAATGTGCCCAGGGTGAGCGCCAGGGATATATTGTTGTCTATGGGCTCTGGCACAAATTCGTGGTGCTTTACGGCAAATTGTTGCAGTTGCTGTTTGAGATATTGAAAATGCTGCTGGCGTTCCGCTAGCAGAGATTGGTAGCCGCTTCTTCCCAGTGAGAGTAGCGTCATGAATACATCCAGAGTCTGGGAGCTGCTGGCCCGACCCGCATAACAGCTGGCCAAATGCTGAAGCAGCTGCTCATCGGAGCTGGCGACAATGGCGCCGCCAACGGGCACCAGAAGATTTTTATCAGTACTCTGCACAAAGTAATCGATGCGTCCCACGCGCTGTGCTTGCTCCAATTGGGCGCTGATTGCACCGACCTGCAGTCCATAGGCGTTGTTCACCATATGTGGCAATGCGCTCTTCTTGGCCAGCTTTGCGATTGCAACGATGTTGTCGCTGTTGCGTGGCGCAAAGCAGCTTGTGGTGGTGTACAGGCAGAGTATGTTATCGGCGCCCAGCTCCTCAATTTGCTGCTTAAACGCGTTGCAATCGGTGATTAAGGTTTGCTCCTTCTCCAACAGCAAGCTGGGTATCACAACTGGCTGCAGGCCGGCGGCGGTAATTGCCTTGAAGCAAGACTTCTGATCGATGCGCGACCAGAGCACATACTTGGCATTGGGGCGACGCTTGCGCAGCGCCAGCAGGCACAGCGTCAAGGTCATGCCCGTGGCCATGGGCACCAGAAAGCAGCCGCGACAGCAGTGCATGCCCAGCGTTTGCAGTAAATCCAGCAGCAAGGCATTTGTCAGTGCAGCCATCAGCGTGGAGCCGGCAGCTTTGGGCTGTGCTTCCAGCAGATCGCCAGAGCGCCCGATGCCATGGCCAAAATTATAGTGACGTCGCGCCACAAGTCCTGAAATGTTCATATGAGATTTGAATACATCATTTCATCATCAAAAATTCACAATAACATGTTATCTTACAAATACCCAAACCGCATATTTGTTGTTGTTTTTCCTAAATGAATACAAATATATACACCCTATATATATATCCTAAATCATCTATCTTGAATACTAATAATATTTACAATTTTAATTTTTAACTTTACACTTACGGCAAGCAATGCGAGCCTCACGCTCTCCCAATCCCACATTGTGTTCGAAATTGTTGCTGTCCAATGCGGCCATCTGATGCACCAGCTGCTCAATCTCCTCATCACGCCAGCCCAGCTCCGGCAATTTGCGCTGAAAAACAAATATTGATATACAAAGTATTTTATCTGTTTGTTTGCCTTCCGCTCATTTTTTAATGAGGAAATCCTGGACTACCTTTTCTAGCAGTTCCTTCACACGACGCTCCTTTGCGCGCTGCGCCGCTAATCCCAGCTGCAAATAGTTGGTGGGCAGCAGTTTTTGGGGTATATTGATGCCGTCGAAATTCATTTTAAAGCCGGCGAAGTCTTAACTGGAATGATACCATCGAATTTCCACTCAATGCTGGTAGCAACATCATTTTAATAAAACATCTTCATGCGACGAAAAACAATTAGACTATGCAATTTCAATATATTATTGAAATTGTTACGTTGTCGAACACCAGCAGCCATAATTCAACATGCCAGCATCCATAACAAGTGGTTGATTTTGTAAGAGTCTGCAGTGCCAGTGAATTGTGAAATCCAAAGACAGCATGAATGGTTTACAAATTGGCAATATCATTCTATTACATTTGGGATATATCGCAATCGCTCTCGCTGCTATCGATAGTTGACATTTCAGTGTTGCACAACAATCGGTCTGGCGTAGAGGGAAAGACACAATTTTGACGGCGTCGTTTACCAAATTTGCTTTTGCATTCCAAACAGGAATTCAAAATAAGACAACTTTCAAGTGAAGTTTCTATAAAGCGCAGTCAGCAAAATGTAAGTGAAACAATACAGTAAACAACAAGAAAGCTTAATGATTGAGTGATTAATTGTACCTTTCAGGCCGCAAATAAGTGAGGACACAATGCGAGAATTGGATGATATTTTAAATGATAACAATGCGGATGCAGATCGATTAACGGCGTTCCTTAAACTGAAAACAACAAAAAGAAGGCCTCAGGACAGTCCTCAGTTTTTGCTTGGTGGTGTCGCTGACATACCATTTGAAGTGGATGTCGAATTGATTAAATTGCCAGCAAATCATAAACAACAACAAGCAAAAGCGGCGCATCAGGAGGAGCCAACAGTTCCGAAGGATAAACAAAGAGTATACACTACGAAGCCACCACTACGGGAAACGGCCAACACTTCGGGGAAGAACAACAAGGGACAAGGGCATAATTTAATAGTGGCAGAGTCCCAGCCGCAATCTGAGAATATATCGACGTCGTCGGTGCCGGTGCCGGTGATGAGATCTTACAGTCTTTCACCTAGACATACTATAGCATCATACTCACCAGCGCGTGGACCGGAAAGATCGGACCAGCTGCGTCGAGGCGCTATTAACAAACAAATTACCGCAGGCCGTCGCAGACTGCAAAATGAGTTTGACGATGCAGTAAATGAGACGCAGCCGAGATCCTCAGGCTCTTTTGATTTTGTAAGTTGTGGGGATGGATTTCGAATACTCTAGCGCATAGTCGGTAGATGACGACGGAAGCATTCTTGCCTGCACCTGCTAATATTGTCTTGTTCTTTTCCAGCTGCCAAAAGTAAGCAGTACGCCTGCTCTGGAAAATCTAGCCCAGCAGCAGCGACAACAAAAACCACACAACCACCGCCACCACCAAGAAGAAGAAGAAGAAGAAGATCAGCAACAAGAAGAACAGCAAAAATCATTTCAACAAAAACAGCAGCAGGACAAACAACAAAACAAGGAGCCGATAGAAAGAGGATCTCTAGCAGCCATCGCTATTGTGCCGCAACATGAGCAGTTCGAGGCCATCTTTCAACAACGGCTAATGAACATGCAACGCAGTGGCGATCTGCCATTCACACTGTCAAAAGGCACGCCATCTCCAAAGCAGATGAGCAAGCACGGAACCTTTACCGTTGCAAAAAAATCTACTAAGCCGCATCAGCGACTGCAGTCGCCCTCAAGCACAGGCAACAAAAATACGATTCGGCGGTCAACAAGTTCCATGTCTCCTCTTGTGCGTCAGCGACGTACACTTCAATCGGAACCATTACCAGCAGCAGCACAGGATGTGTTGGCGACCGATACACCGAAGCGCACGGTCCCACAATCTGAGCCACAGCTGGAGTACATTGTGCCAGAAACTCAGCTGCAGGAATTGTCCAGTCCCGAGGACAGTCCAGAAGTGGACGTGGCTGTTGATGCAACACCCACAGCAGCTGCTGTCAGTTGTGGCATACAAACGTCTTGCATCCAGAATGATGAGGTTATTGATGATGACGACGAGAGCACACTGCCTTTGAATCTGGCGCCAGCTGGTGGCAACACAACCAGACAGAATCGCTTGCGCAAGGAACATGAGAAGGAGAAGACAATGCTGCTGCTCGATTTACATCGTACGCCTACCTTGGATTTGCTGAAGGATCCAAGCACTCAAAGGCCGACACTGGCGGCACTTAATAAGCCACCCATGGCAGCCATCAATGGTGAAAAGTTCGCTGAGGAGCTGGCACGCATGAGCAACCACGAAATACTCGATTTGCGCAAACGGAACTCAAATGGCATCCTAATTACTCCGAAAGGACAGTCTGTGCCCAAAATGGACCAGCTGGTCATGGAGCACCGCATACAAATGGAGATGTTGCGCCGTAATCTAGCTGGCATCGGCGATTTGTTACCTAGCGAAGAGTCTGAGTCCAGGCCTGAGCATAATCCCTTGCCGCCAGAGATTGCTATACCGCAGCCAGCGTCACCGCCATATGACTTCAGGAATAGTCTACCAAGGAATCAATCGAATCCGATGCAGCGACGCGGCATGCAATCCAAACAGCGTGGGGTGCCTATGGTAAGCAGCTGTCTTATAGAATACCGTGAAATAGGTTTAATCAAGCTGGGCCAATGTATGTACCGGGCGGAAGAAGATATATGTGTCAGGTCTACTATATCATATATCTGCCATATCGTACAAAATATATCTTGTATAAAGACTTTTATGCATTTCAAAATATTTGAACCCAACTCACTAATTACCATAGGTTTTATAGTCCCAGCATATTGGCAAACAAGAATTAAAATCGGACTACTATATAATCTCGATCCAATAGCAAGAATCGGTCGAAAATCGAGATGTACGAAAACAGCGCTCTGTTGCAAGGATCAGAAATATATATGTATATGTGTACTTTCACAAAATGTCCCCATGGTATTATGTCTGCCGTCCCGAAAAGAAGTCTCGTAGAATTAAAAAAACTTAAGACTATAAATTTATTTTCTTGAAATACTCTCAAAATTTGGTCACGATCGGAAAATAAACTCAAAAGTTATTTCGGAAACTATTTGTGACGGTATGAGTGTTTGTGTATGTATGTACGAATGTGTGGGATTCCAATTCGTATCAATTCTAATGGGTACTGAGCATCTTCTAGTCGATCACTCTTGAATGTATCACTCTTTTTATAACTATATTGCTTTTCTTATTATATTTAAAGACCACTGAGCTGAGAAATTATATGACCCTGTCGCAGACGATAAAGGAGCGTCTTAAGTTACGCTCTAAATCCGACGACAGCAAGCGCAGTCTGTATACCAAAGGCAATTCGGATACGGAGGACACCCTATCGCAGCCGCCAGAGAAGCAGCAGCGCTTGCGCGATTCCAGCATAATGATTGCGCCTGCACCGCCACCAGCTACTCACTGCAATGAACCTATCGATGATATAGCGATTGTGCCACCTCCACCCGCCTCCCTAAGATACTCGCAATGTATGCGCCGGTCTCGAAGATCGATGCGCTTCAGCACCGTTGACGTGGCTAAAGAATCAGGTGAAGAATTCACAAATGATAAGGAGGAGGTACAGCAAGAGCAGCCGGAGACAGCTGCTGATGAGAAGGAGCAGCCGGAGAAAGCTGCAGATGAGGAGGAGCTGCCGGAGACAGCTGCTGATGAGGAGATGCCGGAGACAGCTGCTGATGCGAAAGAGCTGCCGGAGAGAGCTGCTGATGAGGTTATGGAGGAGGTAGATGTGCTGCCGCCAACGCCCGTTACGCAGCAGAGAACGTTGCGTAAGAAGGGGTTGCGCATGAAAGCGCCAACACCACTAGAACCAAAAAAATCGAGCTTGATGGAAGCGATTTTAGATGATCAACCAAGCACCAGCAAAGCTTCACGTGAGGCTCTGCAGCATTCAATTAGCAAGCAGCATAGAAAAAATAAAGCTAAAAAGCCAGTAAAAGATGATGAGACCATATTCAAGAAACCATTGGCGCCTGCTCCGCGTAAAAAAAATCATATGTCTACTGAATTAAGTAAACTGCGCATCACGCTGTACAATAAGACGTTGCCGCCGGACGAGAATGACACAAACGATCATGAAACGAGTAAGAAAACGCATTACAAATGATGTACTTGATTATTAATATTTTTTACATTTGCCAGCTGGAGTTCGCAGATCGAAACGGGGTCAAGTTCCGCTGCGTAACACTTGGGTGCACACCATAAGCGAGCCATTCAAGTTTACCTTTTTCGATCGCTCTCTGTCCATGTACAACACATTCGAAAAAGAGAAGAAGCCTAAGAAAAAGCCAGGTCGGGATCGCAAAAGCAATTCCGTAATAAAGGGACCGCCGCTCTGTAGCAGCACGCCCCGTAATGATGCTCTCGTGGCCACAGGCAGCTGTGGCTCTTCGCTGAAGCGCAAAAGGAATGATCACGAGAAGCAGACACAGGAGCAGATAACGGGCATAACACCCCTCAGTGAAATTCCAGAAGAAGAGGAGGAGCAGCCGCTACAGCAGCGAGCAGACAAAAAGTCTGTACGCAAAAAGAAAACGAAGTCAGCAGATGGTCAAGATTATCTGCCCCAACCGAAACATAAGCGTGCTCGAAATAAATCGAAACTCAGAATCTACTCAGATTCAGAATCCGAGCCAGAAGTAGAACAAGAGCCAATGCCTCTGTCAGAGGAACCAGAACCACAACCAGAAGCAATGGCTCTCCCAGAGGAAGCTGAAGCAGAAGCAGAACCAATGGCTCGCCCAGAAGAAGCTGAACCCGAAGCAGAACCAGAACCAATGGCTCTCCCAGAGGAAGCTGAACCCGAAGCAGAACCACAACCAATGGCTCTCCCAGAGGATGCTGAACCCGAAGCAGAAGCAGAACCAGAACTAATGGCTCTCCCAGGGAAAGCTAATGTTGTAGACGAGCAGCCAGCTGAACTGGAACCAGCGCCCATTGTTAGTGCAGCCCAAACCCGGCTTATGGAAGTGACGGCCTGGTTACGCGGTGCTAGCGACAAGGCGCCCGAATACGAGCATATTTATGAGAACGAGAACGATTCAATGACCTATAGTAAGTAGTTGCCTTAATGCTTGTTATGTCATAGCTAACCTCAAGTGTATATTTTGTATTGCTTGCAGCGTCGGTGGACGACTTGGAGTTCGCAACATTGGATGGCGTGGAGTACGCCTTTTGTGCCACGGAGGACAAGTGTGCCATGGGATACATGCGCTTCCAGCCGCTGCAGCAGCGGGGCATGAGGCGCAACAAGTCCAATACTCTGGTGCGAAATATAATATAATAATGTTTTGAATTTATTTAATATCTTTAATTTAATTTGTATTATTTTTGCTTTTCCAGCGTTTTCTCGCACTCTGTGGTGAGTTTGATGTTGAGCTCGACGTCGGTATAAGCGAGACGCAAAAGTGCGTCTTGAAGGCTTGCGACATGGTTGAGATTAAAATGGGTACGCAATTTATTAAAACTTCGCAACTCATAAGATAAATTAATAATGACATATTCCTCAATTGCTTTGCCAGGTAATCGTTTCAACATTACCAACCGTTTGGATGAGGTCAGTATCCTGATCGTTAATCGCAAGTGATTGGCAATGCACACATCATTTCTGGATGCATTCCACAACTCTTCAAACAGTAGAGAAAAACGGAACAATGAATTCATATGTATTTATCTTTTGCTTAGTTTTAAATCTTTTGTTTTTGTCCATGTGACTATTTCTTATGCTGTAAAATATATTTTGTTAAAATAAGCCTTAAAGTTTTTGATATTGATATTTGTAAGATCTATGGACTCTGGTCGAGCACCTACAAGGTTTTGAAATTCGTGCTGGTATCAATGCACAAATTATTAACTATCAAAAACATTTGTAACTCCGAAATATGAATGTATTATATACAGCGATCGCGCAGATCTTAGATTATTATTTGTTTATTATTTTTTGAGTTTAAAAATATTACCTTTTCAATTACTAAAAATAATAAAATGTTCAACAGTCTATAATTAGAAAATTTGGGTTCCAGATAGCATTTTTTAAACAATTATAATTTCTGGAAACTCGATTTCAGTATACAAACATTTAAAATGGACGCTTCCAATACTGAAGCTGGACATGATATTCTTATGCATGAGGTCCTGGTTCTCATCGCCTGAAACGAGAAACCAAAGACATATTTTTTGTATATTTTAAATAGGTAGTATTAATAATATCTTTACTAAAATTAGAAGGTGCCATCCGACTGTGCCTGTGAAAAGTGTGATCCTGTAAATTCTATCTATAATTTAATGCTAGTGGTATTCAGATTAAGCCGATTGTGCATTAAAAGTTACGAACTATTGAAATCTGGAGGTTCCCAATTCTGGAAATTGTTAAATGCGATAAACCACTCTATTCAATGTTTCCTACTCCTCCGCAATTTCGCTAAAGTCGCCCACTTGCCACACTAACCTAACTGACGTCTGTCGATGGCTTTGACCAAATGTTTTCTCTGTTGCATTGTTGTTGTTGCTAGTAGCACGTTTGATGCCGTTTGCACAATAAGCGAGAAACGCAGATAACTTTTACATGGGGGTGAGCGAGCACCTACGCAAAAGTTGTTAAGCTGAGGGCGTTGCCACATTGTATGACAACTATGTGAGCGGAAGATTGCAAGTACAGGCGACTATATGTACATATGTAGATAAGTATACATATGTGAAACCCCAACGAGCATACTAGGTAGAAACAAACGGAGCTAAGCTCTAATTGGGTGGAGTTGGCTGGATCTTCCGGCCACGTATAGCAACAACATATATACACACTATGTCTCTCTATCTGAGCTGTTTACAATTTCAAGTTCATTTAATTTCCATTTTCTCGCAATTTTAGCAAGTCGCACGTTTCAAGCGGCGTGGGTGCTCTCTCTCTCTCTCTCTCTCTCTCTCTTTCTCTCTGTGTGTGTTTGTGTGTGTGACTTGAAAAGTAAAATAAAGCGCAAGCAAGCAAAAGGCAACAACAACAATAACAACAAAGATGACGGCTTCTGTTCCGCTCTGCATGCAACTTGTTAACACGTTTTGCACGTTTGCTTTGTGTAGCAATGTCTTAAAAGTAGAAATACACACACACACACACACGCACACACAGTGAGTGAGAAGGAGGCGCATAAACCGTACGAAAGAATGTGCTAGATTTAGAGTATACACTATAAGCAAAGTCTTAATAAAACAATCAACTAGCAAATAGCCGTCACAAGCTTGTGATTTCTTGGGAATCTATTTTTAGAAAATTTAGCGGTATAAACTGATTATTATTGATACTGATACTATTTTCAAATGTGATCGATTCGGCTAGTGCTGGTACATTTCCAAGATGCTAAAAATAGTACATAATTATACATTTTTAAAGCTACATTTTGTATAAAAGATATACAAAATAAATCATTCCAATATGAAAACTTATGAAATTATTCATTTATATAGACACTTTCATAGGTTTTTTAAAATATCATTCAATAGTTTTTCAAAGCAGAAGATAATATACAAAACACACTCACAAAAGGATATTAAGATTGAACTCGTCAAATTCATGAAAAATCACGATTATAGTTAGGGTCGGTTCTAGAGATAAAGCTCAAACCGGTTTACAAAGTGCATATGCCCTTTGGTCACACAATGTGCGGGTAGCTAAAGAAAAATAAAATCAACAGTCGAGCAACGATGAAAGGATGCGCGGAATTGTGTTGGTGTTGCCGAAATGCTGTGTGTGTCTTTGTGGCTGAGAAATATTTAAGATTAACAAAACAACAACTGACATTCATTACCTGAAATGCTTTGATCAACAAGCAGGCACAGCGCGACACATGATGATGTTGATGACGATGATGATGTTGATTGGGCTTATAAGTTATAACACTTTCTCAAGCCGTTCCTTTGGTTACGCCCATTGTCAAGTGCAAATTATGCATGTCAAACAGTTTGACTCCCACCGAAAATACCGTGGCAAATCCCAAGTGAGTGTCCAACAAGTTGTTGCTCCTTTTTTTGAGCGCAGAATATAAATTGTGACTACCTTCATTGTTGGCTATCTTTAAAAATGTCATATGCTTTAAATTGTGTAAATGATGGTGGGGATGATGATGTTGATGAAGGCAGCCACAAGCAGCTAGCAGACATTAAACATCAAACATCAAACATCTCAATCTCATTACAAAGGTAAACATTTTAATTTTGTGCACACATTTGCACCGGCGACGACCGCCTCAAGACGACATGCTCAGCTAGGATGTCGTCCTGTAAGTGCACACAGGCACAGACACACACAAACACCCACACCCACACACAAGATTCGAAAACTTTCAATTGAAATGCAGCAAAGTTTTGTGTCGAGTGCTGCCGAAATATTTAATTAAACCTGTCGTGTGTCAAATAAGATAAATATTAAAATGTCTCTCTATAATATAATAATAAAATGTAATAAACTTGGACTTTTCATTTGTCTTGTGCTGGCGTTGAAATGCGATTTATGTTATCAAGTATGCGCCGTGTGTGCCCCCATCCGCACACACATGCACACACACATGCACACACACACACACACACACTGGCACTAAAAGGTGTTCATACATATTTAACAACTTCACTGGGTGTGAAACTGGGGTTTGTTTGTGTCCACAAATCCATTCTGAAATTGGCCGAGTTAGCTCAGGCGCCTAGCGGTTTGCATCTGCATTGCGAGAGCCGCAACAACAAAGGCTAGAAAGGGCTAGCCGGCAAGTCGAGTGTAAACTTTTTTGGTGCCACAATCCGTTGCCTTTACCCCTCGCTCCAGCTCACTGTCCTTCGTCTGTGTCTGAGTGTCTCATGTGCCTGGCATGGTCGTATAATGGACCCATGTCAAAATTTAATGTGGTTTTTTTAGTGGCGGGTCAACTTTGCATGTATGCCAAATGCTGACCGCAGTGTTTTGTTGTCATTGTTGTTGCTGCTGCTGCTGCTGCTGTTGTTGTTGTTGTTGTGGGAAAGTGTCGACCCTAAGAAGAAGAAGAAGAGCGTGCGTGATATCACAGTTAATTGATTTGCCAGCCATCAACTGTGCCGGCGCATATTAAAGAGACATTAGAGCAAAGATATGTGACTGAATCTACCAACTAACCCAAAAATGTGTGCATAGTTTGCACATACATATATATTATTTAATATTTACAATATCGAGCAATATGCTTTAATAAAATAGTTTGTGCATATGTACATATATTTGCCTAATAGCATTTGTTTAAATAATATCTAAATAATTTTGAATTGTAAATAAAGCTTAAAACTATAATATGTACATATTTCTGTTTGTAAAAAATCCATCTTCTTTTTGTTGCTGAAATATAAAAAGTTTAACATTTGTATTGTTTAAATATAATAATACTGCACACATCTAAAATAATGTTTATTTTAAATCATATATAACTTAATACATATATGTATACTTTGTCCATTTATAATTAAATATAATTCCTGTCTGTCAAAATGCCATCAACGTATTTTAACTAAAATATTATTAGCATTTTTTTTTACGTTTTTGACCAATAATGCGTTGAAAGTAGTCATGTATGTAATATAATTTTAATTTTTGCCTCAAAACTATTAAAACTAAATTATAATTAGCTTCACATTTGTGTTGATAATGTATTAATGATAGATTATTTCATTTATTTTAATTGCGCACCATTCAAATATGAAAACCCAAAAAAGTAGGCAACTTAAATTTAAAATCGACGCGTAACAAATGCAACAGTAAATGCTACGTGTCATGTTGGCCTAACTGCAAGCCAGACTTTAATAGCATGTCATTCACACACTACACACACACACACATCTCACACATACACTCACTCTTTCATTAGCCTAATAAGAGGCAGAAGCGTAACATTTCCTAAAATCAGCCACATATGAATTCGCAGGAAAAGCGTTGCTCTATATTCAGAATATGTATGTATGTGTATATATTCACATATCCTTTTTCAGGCTCATTTTCTGACTAACTGTGCCGTTAATTAACGCTGCGGTTAAGTTCATTGCATTTGGGGCTGATTAAAACAGACAGGCACCCGAAAAACATTGCAAACTATCCATGGAAATGGGGCAAGTAGCAATTTGATCAATGCAAATGTAGCAGCTGTGAGACACATGGTTGAATCTACTGTTATATTAGTAATTGTGCTTTAGACAGGCTGCAAAGCTCTTGGCCACAGTTGAATTGTTGGCCTGCCTTTAAAATCTTGTTACTTTTCTATTCATTTTAATCAATGTTAAATGTCTTTTGTTTTGGTTCTTGTTGCTAAAATAAGATATTTAAATTAGTTCTAATTTTGCATTGAAAAGGGTTTGATTTGTGATCAATGTTGGCTGGTCATCGGTTACCGGTTTTCTGGTTAACCAAAAAGGTTTTTCGTTTGCGGTCAGATGTGTGTGTTGTCTATATATATTTGTATGTATGCATGTATATATATATTTTGCCTACGGCTTAAATTAAATGTAGGCATTTGAATAGCTTTTAATGTCATTTTGGGGCGATTTTAAATGCTGTCAACTTTTAAGTAACTCAACGGAAATTACGACTGAACATAAATAACAACATAAAATGCAAATATTTTTAATTAACATTTTTTGATTTGAAAAAGCCACGTAAATAAAATGTAAATGCATATAAAATATTTGCAATAATTTAGCGAATTATTCCCAAACACTCGGCGATAAAACGCATGGTTAAACAAATATATTATTATTATACCCCGTACCCATGAAAAATGGGTATAATGAAGTTGTGTGTGAGAAACTAAGAGCCAGAGACACCAAATTCGAAATATAGATTGTATACCCTGATTAAGTTTATTGCATTTTATCGATAACTCGACCCGTTTAAAAATATCTATAGCCGACAACTGTTTTGATTTTATATTTTTGGATACACTTATTATTGAAGGTATTTAAATGCAATTTTATAAGCGAACTTTATGCCCTTTATGTGATGACGATAGGCCCAATAAACTTTTGATATATATGTATATATAGCACAGTTATTATCTAAAGCGCGCAGCTTTGTGTGTATGTATATAGATAAGTCTATAAGAGTAAATGTTGTTGCTGGTTGCAGGGTATCTCCAAGTCGTGCACGCTCGTCTAGATAACTTTTACGTATTTGTAATTTGATTGGTCAGCGGAAATGCAGCGAGCGGTTCATGCATGGCGGCTTTTCCACTTCCGCTCGTGATAAGTGTCACATTTAGGAGGGCAACAGTTGTGCAACAGTCAGCACACAGCTTCAATTTTGGCGCACATCCGCCGGTCGAATGGGAAAGCTTTTTAGGCAAGCTACCCGCTAGGCAGATGCCCAAAAAACACTTAACGTGTCCAATGGTGACAGGGCCCCATTGATGCAGGCGTACTCCCAAAATTGCAATTGATGTGCTGGCCAAGGCAGGTCAGCTGCATGTGTGTGTGTGTGGGATATTTGGGTTCAGGTAGTTCAGGTAGCTGCATCCAAAGTGTTTTCATGTGTAGAAGACGGCTAAAGGTAAACGTGTGAAAAATTGCATGCTCAGTGTTTGCCCGGCGGGATGGAGCTTAGTAGAGGTCCTGTTCTGCCCTGTCCTGTCCTGTGCAGTATATTTCAGTCGAGAAATGAGCAACAGTTCGTTTTTGGGCAGTAAGCGGCTTTCCAGCGTGGTCTGCCAATGAGGCTGACGCAAGCGCAATAACAAATAAATAAACAGGTAACAGAACGACATATAGTAGTAGAAAGTGCAGTAGAAATTGTAGTAAAAGGTGCAGTAGAAATATATGAAATGAGGATAGTAGTTTATCTGTTGAAAGATTTGTGCAAAAAGATTGCTTAAAGTTTTAGCTCTTTCAGATTTAAAATATAATTGTGCTTAAGCCTTATAAATTATAAACAATATTTTTATAATACTTACTTTTTAATGTTTATTATTATTAAGTTAACAATTAATATTATTAGAGCAAATACTTATTTAAATAGCATTTAGCTATGTATTATTATTTTGTTGCAGTGCTTTCAGTAAAAAATATTTGCATAATTATTATCTGATATGAAAGTGTAAGTATATGATTCGAATAATCACCTTTTTATTTTAGAATTCAAAATTCGATCAACTCCAATTATTTCGTTTCGAGTTTTTCAGATTTGTCTTTTTATACACTGAAACCATTCAAGTGTTTATACTCTTGATCACTATTAATAGCCGAATCGATATAGCCATGTCCGTCCGCCTGTCCGTCTGTATGAACGTGCGTTTCTCAGAGACTACCAAAAGCTAGAGACTTCATATTTAAAATATAAGTTCTCGTATTGCCGGGTCAATACAAGATTATGTTTTTTTTTTGTTGTCGATATCTCGTCCTGTTCAAAAGTTATCGATAAATTTCGACACCAGACCAGTGTTTTTTGGGTATAACTTGAAAGTTATAAGAGCTAGATGCACAAAATTCGCTATGTATATTCTCGCATAGTATACAGAAGTACAATATATTTGACTTTTTGGATACCTTCCTCTGGTCCCCCAGAAATCGAAACACTAGTCGGACACTCTCGACTTACGTGTTCATAGTTGCATTTCAATATTTAATTCATTTAAATATTTCAAACTTGTATTATTAATTTTAACTTTAATAAAAATAAGAACTACATTAATTTTTTTGTAAATTCCTAAGATTCTTACACAGTATTTTATTACCTTCGCCGCATTTCCCGACCAATTAAAGCCCCCGTGCCATGTTCTGTTCATCAGCTGTTGGGCGCGTAAAACAGCAGCTGGTAGCTAACTGTGTTATCAGCCACCCAGAGGCACCACCTGCTCCTTGGAACAGGTTGCAACTGGAAAGCGCTTGGCTGCCTTCGGTTGTCGGTTGTCGGTGGTCGGCTGTCGGCTTCGCTAGTCGGCTGATTCGTTTGTCTTGTCTGAACGCGTCGTTGTCGACGGTGTGGCAACAGTTTGGGCCACAGTCAGTTTCGGTTTGTGCTTCTGTTTCAGTTCCTGGTCGGCATTGCACGTTAACGGTACAAAGCGGAAAGCAGCCAGTGCTGTCGAACGTTATCGAATCGAGTCCGGAGAACAACAAGCGACGTTTTTTGTTTTGATGTTGGTTTTTGAATTTGAATTTAAATTTTAGTTCGTCAGTTTTATCGAAACAAAAGTGTTAATTATATCAATTTGAGTGAACGGTAATCGTGCGCAGTGCTATAAATCAGATATTGAGATATTAAGCCAACGAATGCTCAACAATTGATCAACTTCATAGAAATTAGTTGTTATGGGCAATTTGTATGCACAACGTTTTGACTGATTGATATTCAAATATAAATTTTAGACATCGCAAAGAGGTAATGCCAAATATGTTCATGTGAAGTGTTGTACATCATTATTTTATAGTATTCTACAATTTGGAGCTATGGAATGCCATTAAGTGACACCTAACTAACTAGATATGATTTTTATTCGAATTAATAATTAATTTAAGTTCATAACTGAAATACATTAAATGCGCTATTTAAACTAAAAAAAAAATAGGAACAACATTATCAAAAACAACACATAGAATTAAAAAAGATTATTTAAATTTTACTTAAAGCATCGAAAAATATTCGTAAATTTTTTTTTTCTAAATATTTGATAATATACAAATATTGTCTATGTGTTGAGCATTACAAAGAATAAGCAACAGTTCGAGCTGAGCTTCAACTTGGCTTAGGATATCTACCATCCATAGGCAAAAGGAATGTTTTTCAACTACAGGACTATAAGTTCTTGACATATCTATTTCGGTTTACACTTCCCAATTTTGTTTAGTCAGAAAGCAGTTCAAAGCGGATTTGTTGTCCAATCACAGACTGCACTCTCAGCTGTTATAAAGAGTTACTAAAATAACGAATATTTGTTAAAGCATGGCTTACACTTGGTCCTAATTGAGAACCCCATTTCGGATCGTTAGCGAAACTGCTAACGACACTGAAATCTTGAATAATCTAGTGTTGTACTGTGTTAGAAACTTGCACGCCAAGTCAAGTTCATCTGGCACCAATTGTGTGTATAAAATTTTGCATTTCGTTATAATAATTGCAACCTACGGCAAGGTCTGCATGAAAAACACACACACACATACTTAGAGCTCTTTTTATGCTATAGAAGCAGGGGGCCGTCGGGTAAATCATATTCAAAGTTCGCTTTGACTCTAGCAGCTGCATTGGCAAATGGCCCTAGGCAGAACCTAGACCCCCCCCAACCCTCTTTGCCACACCTATGTATACATGCTTAAGCGCACAATGCCGTGCCAGGAACTGCAGCAATAATAACAACAACCAATAACCATTTAAATACAAAAAAAAAAAGAAAAAGAAAAAAATAAATAAATAAGGAAACCCAAATAACAATAGTAATGACTGAAATGGAAGGAAATTTATTTTGCAGCGGCAACCGCAGCGATTTCAAGCATGTGCCTGAGCCTGAGTGAATTGACAGGAATGCGACTTGGGATCGGTATACTTATGGTGTACGTATTCAGAGTCTGAGTCTGGGCAGCCGCCACTCGGTAAATGCATTTGGACTTTTCTTGCTATCGCAATCAGAATGCCTTTCTCTCTCTCTCTCTCTTTCTCCCTATCTCTTGAATGGCTCTGTCTTTGTGTTTATTCGTTTTGCTTTGTTTCGCTCGCTTTTGTTGGATATTTGTATTCCAATTGCTTTGTAATTGAGTTGAAAGTTTGTTTTAATTTCCGAATTTTTCCAGCTGGAATTTGGTATAAGCCCGTTGTAGTTTCGAGCATAGTTTTATGTCTTTCGCAAATTCCATTGTCAACGACAAGTCGCTGCCCTGGTCGATTCCCAGATGCAGCACTTGGTCAGCAGCTCAATAAACTTAACAATGGACGCGACTCATGATATCATATAAATGCATCATGTGGATAAAATGCAGCATCACCTCATCACCCCATTCTCTTCCTTGTGGTGGAATCCTTTCTGGCCATCTTAGCGCGTTTCCCATTCTCAGCCATTGTTGTCCAGGCAACTTTGGCACGCAGACTTATCCATTACAACAGCGTCAAGGATGCTGGACCGCTGGGCCCCAATTAAAAATGACCATTAAACGTGAAAATTTCTGAGAAAATTCTACCAACAACAACAACAATGAAACAATGAAAGGAACTGCCATTGATCAATTTACAAGGCATAAGCGAAATTATCAACGTCATGCGGACAACTCTGAACTGACGACTGCACAATGTACATGGATATGTCACGTCTTCCCTCTTAGTTTATTACACCCTTTCACTCTCCTCTCTTAAAGCTTTCTCCCTCGCACCCTCTGTCTCTTTCTCTAGTTGTGGCATTCGCTCTTTAGCTATTAAGCGTACAGTTTTTAATTAAATTTTCGCTTGAATTAGCCGCATTTCAGTCACGTGTTAATAATAACAATCAAACGTCCAAGTCTCAGCCTCCATTGTTGCCCCACTGCCTTCTGCTGCTGCCCCTTTGCAACCGTAATGATGACAACGCCGTGACTCTGGCCGTGACGTCAAGCCTCCAATGATAAGTATAAACTTACTACGGCCAATTGATTTTGGCTACGTTTTTGAGATTTATGACGCCCCGCTGGCTTGACAGCTGATTATAATTATGCCCTTACCAAATTGAACAGAAAACGGGTATGATAAGTTAAGGGTACAATTCCTTAATTAAGAGTTGCACATTTTCGAATCGGGTCAGAAGATACATTTTTGCTATCGATAACTAGTTGTATGACATTTGATATTGTTTTTGATCTTTTTTGAACGCCTCGAATTTTAAGCAGAATTCATAGTCCTAATTTTTAGTAAATGTATTCAAAATCGGAATATTTTATGAAATTATGTAGAAATTTTAGATTTTTTTAAAGTTTCGTTCTTCTCAAATGTGTTGTTTTTACCACAAATCTTAATTTTCTCTGCCCCATATTTTCGGCAATATAATTCGGGTATATTCTAGTCGTGACTTTATTAAGATACATTTGGACTCGTTGTGTTTGACGTTGTTTGTTTGTTATTATTAAAGCGGATATAACTGTTGCTGGCTTTGTTGTAAATGACGATAAGCTTCATATGTATTCCCTAATTATTGGGATAGTCGCCTGACATTGCTTAACAGCAATGTGCTGCAATATAAGCAGCTAATAAATAACTAAATATCGCTCGCTAGGATTCATAATATCAATATCAAGTAAATCCGTTGCAGTCGGACTTCACCGACTGCGTAATACTCTGTAAGAAGTTGTTCAACAACTGAGCAAGAGAGCTTTTTGCCAGTGTAACTCTAGCTATAACACTCTGAGAGATATTCGAGAGGTATAAACGAGTTTTTTTTTTAAGTCTTAACTTTTAAAAATAATAATAATAATGATTGCACTCATATTTATACGAATAATATTAATATTAAGGTTTGGATTAATATTAACGCTAGTTATTATAATTATACTCGTAATAATAATACATAATACATAATGGTATTACAATTAATAGAACAAATAATATGCATTTTACAAAAATTAAAAAGATTAAATCAAAAACCTATTCTATTGTTTGAGTATTCAGCTCAAACTTGAATATATATAATCTTTAATAGAACTCTGGAATGCACACACACACACACACATACATATGTACATGTCTCTAGTCGCTGACAGACGACAGACAGTTTTGGCCACGCCCACACAACATTTCGCCCATCAACTTACTTACGGCTACAGAAATTCCCATGTGGGGAAAGTCGCGCATATTTGTGCTAGTTACGGTATTTTTTCTTATTCTCATGCATTTTACAGTGTCTGCGGCATGCCGTAGCATTTCCGCTGTCCCGCCACCCGCGGAGACCATTAAGGGGGGGGGGGGGGGGGGGAGAGGGCATCCAGCAAGCTGCTGACAGCGGCAAGCCGAAAATAAGAAAAATCTGTCAACGGCACTTTCACTTTTCACTTTCCGCTGCCAGTCAGCAGCAGGAGCCATCCCCATCCCCATCCGCATCCCCATGCCCAGACCCAGTTCCATGCTCATCCTCATTCACGCTGGAGCCGCTAAATATGCCGAGGCGCGCGTAAATTGGTTTAAACGCGGCAACGAGGAGCAGCACATAGAGGCTGGATATGGTGGAGGGGGGCATGGGGGATGCCGGAGAGGGCTCAAGGATGCGGTGCAGCTAAAATGTGAGCACAGTTATCACATAGCGCAGACACTTAACTTGCCACTAAGAAGTAAAACAACAAAAGTGAAATGTGAAAAGTGAAAAGCTTTTACCTAGCAGCTGTAGTTGGTGCCTCAAGGTGCACAGCTAATCACAGCAGTTAAGGTAGGCGAATGGATTTAAATTGACTACGAGTTGAATTCTAGTAGCGTTATTCTAACCCTACGCGTAACCGATTACATTTTATGCTTTTTATATAATTATAAACTACGAGCATTTGTCAGTGTGCTGTGCACCCAGAATTTTATGAAAAAAAAAGAGTTTGGTTTAGTATTACCATTATAATATCTGATTTCCACAACACCATAGAGGTAGTAAAAAATGGCGCGTTTGTTTTTTAAGCATTTTATTCATACAAAAGTGATCGAAAGACATACAAAAAAGTTGAATACAACAGTTTTGCACCCAATTCTCGAGTTTGGAGGTAGATTTTCCAAAATTTGAAAATTAAGTGTTTAACATTTTGTTATGTTGAGCTTTCCCACCATTTCCCAACTTTGCGCGTGGATTTTGCAACATTTTAAAGTTATGATGTTAATATTACGTTACGGAGAGCTTTAAAAATAAATTTGAAGATAATCGGACGAAAATTTTATTTTCATCCGTATAAACTTCACCCACCAGTTTTCTTCGAGGTTAGGTTCTTGAAATAATTTTTTTAATTGATTGTTGGTGTCAAAATTAGCATAAAAAACTAAAGAAAAACTGATTCTGAGGTGTTTAATTTTTCTGTCAGAAATCATGCCAAAATGACAAAAAAAATGGCTAGTAAACGGCTAGAAAAGATGATAAAGATAATAGAATATCTGATGACCAAATGAAAACTATATGAGGTAGCTAATAAATATGGCTTGTAAAACTTTATTATTCATGTTGATTTTTGTTAAGTTTATCACAAAATAAAAACGGAAAATGTATTATAGAATATAAAAAATGAGGAATAATAAATATAAAACGCTCGCAAATTAGAATTTTTGATTCTCGTTTTTGTAGCGTCCAATGCATTGAAAACCCCAATTCTATTTGCTGCAAAATTGTAATTTGCGAATGCTCTAATTCCGAGCAACCTCTGTAATTGTAGAGTGTTTAGAATCCGTTTTAAAGCCGCAGCGTTCTAGTTTCCGAGCGACCACTGTAATAGTTCTACCCAGAAGTCCTTATATAATCGCATTTAAATTAGCAGCTGCTAGCTGCCAAATGGAAACTGTATTTAATTAGCTGGCAAATGAAAGAAAAACACAACGTCCCAAATACACACACACACAAAAGGCGACACCCACACACACACACACGACGCACTTTTCCCTAACATTTAAATGTTTGCTTAAAAAAATGAAAAACGAAAAGAAAAGAAGTGAAAAGTGTAGAGTGTAGAGTGTATTTCGATAAGAGCACAAAGAAAAGCAAACACTCTACGCATACAGGCATAGTATATGATATATGTATACTCGCATGTACATACATACATACATATATTGATAGCTTCAATTAAGTGCTTGGGCGCATTTTGGGTTCAATTTGGCCAGGGTAACGGTAACGCATCTCATCATATGCCACATAGTATATGCCACACATATGCACACAGCCACCAGTCGACCAGATTCCACTTTTTTTTTATTGGCAATTTCTGTGAACCTTTTCTTCTCTTCGACCCCTGTTTGCTGTTGGCCGCCTAAGCTGATGCATAAATATTTAAATTTGTTGTTGTTGACGAAAATTGATAGGATTTAATGACATTAAGGACGAATCCGAGGCAGAGGCATCGTTTCATGATGCCTGAGTCCATGATAAGCTCACCCTTCAATGCCATATCACACAAAACAATTCGACATGTGTGTGCGTGTGTGTGTGTGTGTGTTTGTGTGTGTGAGGGGATAATGTGTTAAGTGATGTCTCGCTTACCGATTTACCTGATTTATGGGACTGCACATTTTGACACCATTAAAAAGCCATAAAACGATCCATTGAACAATAGCTCATGCTACTCAAAAAAAAAAAAATAAAAAACAAATATAACATTATTGTAATAATTGCTTTTTAAATGATAAGTCGGCGGTTTGATATTTGGATAAATTATATAATATTAAAATAATATATAAAAGAGTTTGTACTGATGATACCGTAAGAGCTAGAATGCTGAAATTTGCACAGTAGTTTCCTCTTGGGAAACGTAAGTGAGAACTAAGACGGGATTTTGGAAAATACGGTACCCAAGATTCATCCGAACGGATTCAAGCCGAATCGACCGGGTTCAAATCGATCGGGTTTGAAACTTTGTTGTCTGTCATCGCATTAGTTTCATATTCATTTTCAAAGAATATCCACCAGCAAGGTCAGAAAAAACAGGGAAAACTATTGTGAGAAACTTTTTTTTTTGCCCGTTCAGGTTCCAATTTGAACTTGTCAGTTATACCCAAAAATCGCTGGCCGGAAATCAAAACTTATTGATAGGTTGTAAAAGATCATATGAAATAATCTGGATATGCTTAATAAGCGTATTGTGGAATTTTTTTTACAAAAGTAAAAAAAAAGATAGTGATTACCGTTCTTTCAAAAATCGAATTTAAAGTACTTTTGAAGGCATGAGCTTCCGATTTTGCATACTCACACATATGCCATTTTTATGTCCTAAAAATTTTATTAAAATCAGACAGTAAACAAATCAAACAATTTAAGATTCATATAACATGGTATGGAGCCAATGGAAGAAGAAGCTGTATGTGTGTGTGTGTGTTTCTATGTATGAATGCAGGATAATTATTCATGAATGAACGTAAGACCTGGGTTCAGGGTACCTCCTAGTCGGGCACTCTCAGCTTAAGCACTCTAAGTGGTTTTTTTTTATATATGTGTACACTGGACAGTGCACACTGCATATATATATATATACATATATAGATATAGATATATATATATATATCTAGCTTAAAACAGTCAGAACTAGCTCCTGGAACTTCTTTCTGTTCATTATTTACAAATATTTTTTCATCTGTCAATTTTTTATATTTTGTTTGCTCTGTTTTCTTTAGAGTTTCGCATTTGCAGTCGAGCAACTAAAAAATTCTGCTTAAATCTTGTTTCAGTTGTTGCTTGCACTTCTCTCTACGTATTTTCATGCCACATTTCCGGCCCACCTCTCGAAATGTCCCCATTTCGAAAACTCAAATGTACGGAACTAATAAATTTTCCATTGGGCTCTTAGCCGGCTGCTGCTGCGTTTTTTGCATGTTGTCAAATTTATGGCGCTACCCATCTCCCTCTGCCTCTTTCTCTCTCTATCTCTCTCACTCTTTCGCTCTCTTGCTCTTCAGCTGTTGTTATTGCTGTGGCTCTGATAAGTGCTCTTCAAATGCATCGTCATATGAAATACTCGTATTTATTTCTGCATGTGGCGAACTGGGCGCATTGTTTATATAACCTACAATTTGCAAGTACAGTGGTTCCTCTGAAATTGTATTGTATTCGGCAACCCTATATATATATTGGTTGTATAGAAATCATTAAACATTTCTGGTTCCTAGTGACCCTGTACCCATTTATATATAGTTTATTTTGAAATTCAAAGTAATGCAAACTTAATTGTAATTGTAACTCCTTTTTACTACTTTCAGCAAGGAAACTAGTTGTACACTACCTAGGGTATCTGCTAGTTGAGGCCGTTGACAACAATGTCAGGTCGTTAAGGCCGTTAGAAAGTTACCAAAAACGTTGCTAAACACACTTCTGCGGCGCCCACAACACTAACCAAATTGTCGCTTTGCATGTTGCGTGTGTGTGTGTGTGTGTGTGTGTGCGTGTGGTTGTTGAGTGTGCGGCTGCATTGGGAAGCCTGGCAACGGTACCATTCGGCTGCATCTAAAGTTGGGACCGTGCCACGCCTCTCAATGCACTGTTGCCTCTTATGGCTGCTTGCACAATTGATTGCATTGATTGCGTATGAAGCATGTGTGTGTGTGTGTGTGAGTATCCTGAGTATCTATATATTTATTGTAGCATGTGCATATTTGTGTGTGTTTGTTTGTACACTTGTTGTGGGCCATAATTGAATTTTATGGCCCTCTTATTTTTATTGCTGCCCCCGTCAGCTGCTAATTTATGACACAAATCGAATCGGGCATTGTGGCGCGTACGATTTTCGGATGGGGTCGTGGCATAAATAATTGATGCACGCAAATAGCTAAATATGTCATCAACATTTTGTTGTTGCTGTTGCCAATCTATCTAGGAAGTGAAATGTCGATTATCCTTGCTCCTGCTCTCTTTCTCTTTCTGCTTATCATCCTTCTGACGCGACCAAATCAATAGAATACAGTGGTCTCTCGAAAGTAGAACGCTGCGATTCCAGACGTGCTTCTTATTCATGCATAGTTATCAATTCCATTTTCCATACTACAAATTGAAACGATCCATTGAAATATTATTCTTTGTTTTTGAATTTAATGACTTTTTTGTTGATAATTTCTTTCATTCAGAAGTTGTAAGTTTGATAAAAAAGTGGGATCCAATGGGCGCTTTAAGATACAGTGGTTCGATTCTGCCGAATATAGTACAAGTTAATCAAGATACTTTCAAAATACTGATGTTGATCAAGAATACAAATATACTTTATAAGGGTGTCGTAGGAGGTGCTAAAAATTGTGTTTAAATTTAGTAACCATGCAGCTAATTTCTGTAAGTTCACATGTCCCATCGACCACTGTACATTATTTTGGGATATGGTCTGAAATTGTATTGTATTTTGTCTTGCCTGCCTGCAGAGTTGGCTGAACAACAAATTTGCGCACCTGCTGTTGATAATATTCGATTATTGTTGTTGTTGTTGTTGTTGTGGTTGGTCAAGGGCGCGTCGCAGGTGTGAAGGCCTGAACTGAACGCCTAAAAGTAGACAGCGGCATAAATTAATGGAAAACAACATGAAAAATTGAAGCTAACAGCTGCAACAGCAACACGAACACGAGCAACAACAATAACAACAACAAATCCAGTGACCTAGACACACATCGTTGCGCTCATAAATCTCAATTTGATTTGGGTACCCAATGTCTTTCCAGATAAAAGCAGACAGACCCCAACGATCCAACGATTCGATGATTTTTGCTACGCCTTTGCAACTCAGATATATTTATTTGATTTGTTTGTGTCTCACTTTCTTCCTTCTTCCATCTTCCATCTCCCTTTTTGACTTTTGCCCAGCGGCGACCCAAATCAATGACTCCAATATACATATGTGTGTGTGTGTGTGTGCATGTGTATGTGTTCCAACACGCCTCATTGCTTACGCCCATTACTAGATACCCTTTTGCCAATTCCCCTCCACAGACTTGCTCAATGTCCTTGTCGCAGTTTGTCTAATTGTTTCCCCACTGTCAATTTGTGTTTAATTGCATGGCAATTAAAGGCGGCTCTGAGAAATGGGCATGGCAGGTGTCAAACAATCAAATGTGCTGTCGTTAATCAACGCAACATTCACGCGCTGCAGCTGTGGGCGTGGCAGCTAGCTTGCAACGTCCTGCGTGTGCTTCATGAGAGTTTCAAAACGCGTGAAATATCTATTGAGCGAATTTGCTTCGCTCTGCATCACTGGACAAGTATAATTAGTTTAGCTAGCGTCTAATTGCTCTGCTGCTCCTGGTGCTCCTGCTCCTGCTGCTGCTCCTGCTGCTGCTCCTGCTGCTCCTGCTGCTCCTGCCGATATTGGCCCTGAGGGCCACGCTTACGCTCATCTCCAGTAGCGACAGCAGTTAATGAAACTGCTAATAAAACCGCATGAGCACAAGGGCCAAGACACACACACACACATACGCACACACACACACGACACAATACATACAAAAAAACAAAAAGAAAGCAAGCAAAGAAGACGTTTGCGGTTGTAGCCGACTGCGTTATACTCTGATACCGTGTAGGAACAAATATTACATATTCTTGCAGACCGGATTTCAGCTGTTCACATATAAATAGATTGCAGCCGATCCTCGACCGATTGTTCCTATGAAAGTATAGTAGTAGTCCGATGTCGATAATTTGTTGTTATAATTTGTATATTGGGATCATAGTGTCACTCGTAGCTAGTGTGCTTGCTAAATAGCTCTTAGTATACTCTTTTACTGATATAGTGCTATGATTTGACATAGATCAATATCCATGTCGGCTACGACATATTTCCTTCTTCCGGCAAAAGGACAGATACATATATTCTAGCGATTTTATGGCCTTGGAGATGTCTGCTTCAATGCATTACACACTTCATAACAATATTTGAATACCCACTGCTAGGGATATAGCTACTAACCATATACATACGCTCTGGTTTTCTCTCTCTGTCTCGCTTTTTTTTTTTATCTAGCTCTTTTCCACTGACGCAGCATCGCGTCTTAATTGGCTCGTCGCAAAAAGAATTTAATTTATAGCCGACGCTGTAGTCGCCCGCCATCCATGTTGAGCATGCCACGCCCACAATGTCAGCTGTTGCCCTGCTCTAAACTATAACAAGCCAGCAAGCGGTGACTTGGCCGCAACAATGTCCTGACCAGCAGCGCCTTTGTCTCCAGTGCGTTTTCAGAAAAGAAATCAATTTTGTGTGAAAGCCTCTCTTTCTCCTTGTGTGTGTGTGTGTGTGTGTGTGTGTGTGTGTGTGTGTGTGTGGGTGTGTGTTGAGATGTATAGATAATAATGAACGATAAGTGTTAGAGTTGCCACCCACATCATTCACGCCCTAGCCTTCAAACCCTTACCACATTTCGCGCACATGCGACATCCTTGCCACATTTCTTCGAGGACTCTGTTTGATGTCTCTCGCTGCTGTTGACTTGACTTGAGTGCATGTGTAAATTTAGCTAGCATTTTAAGTGCCAACTCGCTATGACAACTAAATAATTATGGCCGAAGGGGAAAAGTGTTAAGCAAGGAGACTCTGACTCAGTGTGATTAATGGCGCGTTGCAAAGTGTTTTATGCATGAAATACTGAATATTGTCTTTAACCAAAACCAAACGAATATCGAATGCCCTGAAAAGAGTACAATCGAATGGTTAAGCTGCCTCGATACTCAGCTGCATCGACGCCAATTTGACTTTTGCGTGCACTACGACCAGATTTTATTTTATTTATTATTATTATTTAAGCTACTCTCAAACGCTCTATTTTCAGGACATTTCATTTTCTATTTATATAAAAAAATGTTAACTTAGCCGCCCAAGAAAGTATTTAGAATTTGGCAAAAATCATTTGTTGATATTTACTGAGAATGCAAATTAATTTCTAAAAATATGATAAAAACAATATTTGATTCCAAGAAAGTGTTTATTCAAAAACAATATGTTTACTTTAATGTTATTTAAATTTTGTGAAATCTGAAATTGTATTTCATAATCAGTATATGAATATAATTAATATATTCAATGGAATTCCAATACTGTAGTATATGACAGGGTATAGACTTCAATCCATTTCCTAGTTAAAGGAAGAGTGGAAATACTTTTAAATAGAGAAAGAGCATTTAAATATTTGTCAAGTGCGTTCCGGTTCCTGTTATTATGCGACTTCCTGCAGCGATGCCCTCGTTACTTTTACTCCTGCTTTGTCATTAAGTATATTCGTCATTGTGGACTAAAAATAAATGGTAATTCGCCAGAAGCCGCACTGTCTATACTCCTATACTTGCACACTTTCCATCTACATATTCACCTGTGCCTGTCTAAGCGAACAGCGCAAAAAACCCAAAACCCAACTGTAACTGTGATTAATCGTTAGCTTCGCAGTAGTTGACGGAGCCGCGTGTCTGTCTGTCTGACTGGCTGTCTGTCTATCTGGGTGCGGCTGCCTTGACGGATGCCTCGGAACAAAGAAAGCGCACAAAAGACACTTTCTGGGAACTGGTAAACTCTAGTCAGAGGTATTTCCTATTACATCAGCGCACAAAAGTAGACTACTGTTGCGATTCAATGTTTCGTATGCGTGTTATAATTTGTTGTCCACCTTAACATTTCAGTCGGTAGCTAAAGAAAATGCAAATTCAATGAGTATAAATAAAATATGCGGCATGAAGAAATCAATTTCAAAATTCAATTACACAAAATACACAAAGAGAAATGAAATTAATTTGCATTGGAAGCTGGCGAAGAGACCAAAATGCTGCCATTAGATTCCTCTGGTCCTGGCACAAATTCAAATTTCAATTGCCTCAAAATGTTTAGGGCCGCCAGCCGCTTTGATCGCAACAGTAAAACATAAATAAATAATACAAGAAATTAAATTAAATACGCTCTTAAGCTGCCGACTGACACCCGTTGACTGTCGGCATCCGAGATTGCTGATTGCGGACAGTGGGAAGTGGGAAGTGGTGAGTGGTGAGTGGGTAGGAGTAGACGTGGGACATTATGACAATATCTTTCTGCATCTTTTGTTGTCGCTAACACACAAAAGTACTTGTTCGCAAGAACGTTCATACCATTTTGTCTGCAAACCTGGCGTATACGCAATGCATGTTGTACTGACAGATTGCAGTACAAATAATCAAGGAACGTTAATGCAGAATACAAAGTACAAACTGCATTAGGTATACATTATGCATTGATACTTTCTTTTAATCCCGTAATTTTGTCAAAACTAATAAATTATACAATTAATTTAATGGACTACTTTTAATTTATTGGCTAAACTCAAATAACATTGTAAAAGCTTATTCTATTTAAGTAAGGGTATCGTCTAAGCTTTAAATTGACTTGACAATCTACAGCTTTTTACTCTTAAGAATTTTCTTCTAACTGTTACCTAAATGAGAAATAGATGATACATGAATTCGCATTATGAGATGGTTAATTTCCTTATCAAAATACATCCCAAAATTTACAAAAATGTTTGCATTCAGATTCCCAATCTCCCAATTTCTCCGGTCATCGCGATACATCGGTACACGGATGTACATATCAGCTATGGTACATTTTTGTAAGTTTTGCCCAAGTTTCTCTTCTCCCATTTGGATGTATCAATTCAATTTAAAAACCTTAAAACCAGCTACAAATTGCATATGACTTTATGTTTCGTTTGCCACTCTGATGTTTGCCGTTTGCAGCACTTAACACATTATCGAAATTAAGTATACGACGTGGGTACCTTTAAGTCGGCTTTATTCATTTGTTGGCTGGACCCAAACAGCTGCAAACCTATTCGAATGGCCAAATTGACCCAAATACCTGTTCATTCATAGGACTCACTACATACATATGTATGTATGCATTTACATTTGTTTGTGTGTACATACTTGAGTGATACATAATATCAGTCAAAAAGAAATGAAGAAAGAAAGTGTGCCTACAGCCGCACCTGCCGTTTTGCTACCTTTTGCAGTTTTACGACTTAATGACTCTGCTGGGATTAATATGACTAATGGTGCGCTGCTTTTTACTCAATACAGCTCGAGTTTGAGCTGGAGACTTATATATGTACATATGTATGTAGAGTATATGGGTCTTTGTGCAATTCATGTCCAAATGGCCGTTATTCACGTGCCGCGCTTACATACACACGCACACAAACACAAGCTCAAACACACGCATACACACACCCACATATAATTATGGGCCATGCCATTTATATGTAGGAATAAAAATAGATATGTTTGTATGTATATAATATATATGCAGAAAAAAAAGGAAAAAAGGAAATTCTATTGTTAAGGGCGAATGACTATTGGTTATCCTACTGCTGCATTTTCTCAATATACATATAATTGTTAACCTTTCTTTCTTTTATTTCCACTACCAAACTCATTTCCCAACACTCATTCTGCTGTCATTTGTTGCCACCTAGGTTTATCCTAGAGTACATATTAATAGATATTCTGAAACTTGCTAAAGATGCTTATGTCGGAATCAGCCGGATCGGCCCACTATAGCATATAGCTGCGTTAGGAACGATCGGTCGAAAATATTGATTTAAATAAGAAAATTCTTTTTATATCTGATATAGAATTTAATTAAGCTCCTAAGTTTCGTAAAGATGTCTTCTCGGTTTTATTTTAATCCTTTTCCCTCCACTTGTTCTGAGGGTCTGGTTGTTTGTCTCCTTTGTGTTTAACTTAAAAAATGTGAAAGTATGTTAAGTTATACGAACACGTTAATAAATATGTATAAAAAAAAAAAAATCGGTTTTAAAAACACTACAGAAAACTTGATGAACACGATTAAAACACATTGAATTCTTCTGCAACAAAATTAGATTTCAAATAAAAATCAGGCAGAGAGCACCATGGAACTCTGCCTACCATATAAGGGAGTGACCAAGCAAGTCCATACAGTTCGACTTAAACCGTTCGAGAATTATAAGGCCAATAATGTGAAAATTGCTGATGCCTTTATGTGTTTGTTGTTTGTAACAAAGTGTGTACATACTAAATGTTTCCATACTAAGTGTGTTTTTATACCCTGAACCCATTAAAAATGGGAAAATGGTATCATGTATACAAGCTCATCAATATCTCGACCCGTTTAAAAGTTATTGATAAATTAAGATTCCAGATTAGTGTTTTTTCGGTATAGCTTAAAAGTTAGAGGTAGAGGCACCAAATTTGGTATGTTTATTCTCCTATAGCATACAGAAGTAAAAAATATTTCCGTTTTTGGATACCTTCCCCCAATATCACAGAAATTTAAAAATTGCTTATTTTTGGAGATATGACCGGATTTTACATAGTCTAACATTTATATACCATCACAAGTAATAATGATGTTTTTCACTATTATACATCATTTAATTATGCTATAAAAAAGGCTACGCTTTGTGGACTAATTTGCTCAGTATACAGCTAAAAGTTTACAAAACTTTCCTTAGCTGACTTTCTTTTGTACATTTTTTTAATAACATCGCGAATTTTACAACGCTCATACTGTTGACAGCGTAGCCACCTAGGCAACTTCTGCTACATAAGCTAAATCTAAAAACAACTTTTGCACAAATTAAGCATATTCCCTCAATGGCTTAACTACAGGATATAAATAAATATGAAGGCAGAGTGAGGAAGAGGACGATCTGTAGCATCTTGAAATTTAAACACTCGACACACACAGTTGAAGTGGCCGTTTGACTGTCATTAGCAGCAGGAGCACCAATAACAACAATATAAACATTAAAGAAAGAAAGCAACAACAAAACAGTTTATCAAGGCGACTGGACGGCCACTTGGACAAGGGGTCAGGTCAACTTGGTAGCTAGCGACGCCTCGGAGAGCTGAAGGTGTTGACTCTTATCTGTGGCATGCATCAGTCAGTCAGGAAAATTAATTAACAACAACATTGACACTTGAACATTTGACAGAACATGCAGACAGCTTTGCAAACAGAGAGAGGGGGGCAGGGACTGGGGCAGGGGCAGCTGCTTAGGAAGGGGCGGCCACTCGTCAAGTCAACAAGCTGCAAGTCGAGTTGAGTCCTTTCGAGCGCTGCTCTCTACAAGAATTGTTTTGTCATTGTTGTTGTTGCGGCTTGCTTCTGGCTTCTGTTTATAGAGTGCTACACACACACACACACACACACACACACATGCACGCACAAACGCACACACACGACCAAGTGGTTACTGACCTGCCCACAAGCCAATCAGCCTCAAAAATAGCCAACTCCAAAATGAAATGAACCGCAGACGAAGAACAACTTTTCTTCAACGTTTTGCGGTCTGTGTGTGTGTGTGGAAATAGATTTCATTTTACTGTTGTTTGCGTACGGGTTTTTGGTTAATATTTTCCCGTGTCTGTTGTGTGAGTGTGTGTGTGTGTGTGGGTGACTTTTTGTTTTGTGGCTTTGTGGGTTTTAATCCTGCAAACCGTTGTGAAATATGTTTCAATTAATTATCCACGACACACACACACACACATTTCGAATTATTTAGATTTGTTGTTTTGTTGTGCATTCGATTTGATTTCATTCGAGTTGAAAACATTGCCCACCCCTCTTCCATATCAAGCATTATAAATTATCAACAGACTTTTTCAAATCAAATGCAACAACGGCAATCAGTTTACCCACCGCAGGACATATTTTATTTATTGCCTCCCGTTAATTATAATTTGTGATCCAAATCACAACTTTGTGGTTCCACATGATTGGAAGAGGACTGCAAGTAATGGCATATTTTGCGGAAATCATTTAGCTCACTTATTCTAGTAGATTTGTGAAAATTATTAGTTTGTCTATTATTATTATTATTAGTTTGATAATCCGATCAGCTTCAAACTTAATTTGGATTTTGGCCACCAAATTAAAAATTAAGACGTTTTTCACCACTTGAGGAAAATGGAAAGAAAAATCATAAATCGAATTTAAAGTCACCCATTTGGCCCAGTCTGGCCGGCTATCATACATCTGTAATTAGTTAATTAAGTATATAATGAGTCTAGGTATAGGAACACCCTATCTTAGAGTATGTATGTATCTAGAGACCCTAAATATTTAACAAAATCTCTCGTATTTAGTTTATATCGTTTTACCGATAGATCGTCCCGCTCAAAAAATATCTTTAAATATATATTAATGACTACCGTTTTTGAATAGGTTTTTAGGTATGAATAGATATAATCAACTATGGTAAAATGCACATGCAGGTAACAGGGTATTTCCTAATCGCGCACTCTTGACTAGAGAACTCTTACATATTCCCATTCTCATTCTTAATCTCAATCTCCTTCTCATTACGTTTCTCGTTCGTCTTTCTTCATTGCAGCACAAAACATCCGGTAATTTTGCGCCGTAAAATGTTTGCCACCAATATCCGTTGTGCTGTCGTCAACGCAGTGCCCAAGGCCCGAAGGCATTGAGGTTGCATACATAACGGTACGTGGCACATTTGGCCCCTATTCCATAAAGTCGGCGGGTGCCCTCCATTCGCAGTGCCTATTTCCGCAGAGCGTCATTTCCGCTGCATTTAGCAATTGCAGTTGGCACGTTGAAAGCTGTTTAGCAACTTGCATATGCGCTGGCTAATTAGTATGCCACAAAAACAGCTGGAGAAGCAGCTGGAAAAGTGAAAGTAGCGCATTTTATAGCAGTACAGTTAGTACACTGTGAACATGGAAGAGGATGTGTATGCGACGCTCAACTACAATGATAGCGGCGGTGGCGATGGCGGTGGCGGCGGCGATGGCGATGGCGAAGGTGCTGGCGAGGATGAGAATGAGCATGGCTGGAGTAGCGTGGAGCAGCTGCAGCAACTGCTGCTGTGGCAGCTGCCCGACCCGGCCAACCACACTCAACAGCAGGTGGCTAATTGGAATCTCAGCAATGCGACCACAATAATCGCGCCTGCCCCAACGGAGCCACCATTCGATGCAAATAACTATTGGGCACTGCTGGCTCTGGTCTTGGTCCTTGGCACCGCGGCGGGCAACATTCTGGTCTGCTTGGCCATTGCCTGGGAGCGTCGCCTGCAGAACGTGACTAACTACTTTCTCATGTCGCTGGCCATCACGGATCTCATGGTCGCTGTGCTCGTCATGCCGCTTGGAATCTTGACATTGGTTAAAGGTGAGATCAGTTTTAATATGTTGTATTATATACTAAATAAAAACTATTATATGACTCACCTTCAACTTTCTGTTCGGTGTTCAAACTTTGTCGTATTATTCTCTTTCTCTGAAATTGGAAATTGAAAATCGAAAATTGAAGCTTCCAGAAATAATAAGAATAATGAATCTAAAATTCATATTTTTTTTAGAAATCGTCTTTACTACCTTCTAGTCTTTCAATTTGTAGAATATACAAATTTCGAATACTCTATGGTCTATGGAAATCATTAAATGTTTGATTTGATTAACTTTTGAGAATTTCTGCTGTGGAACCAAAGCTTTATAATATTCAAGCGACTGATGCATAAGTTTTCCATTCATTTTGCTGTTAATGGAGTTAACTTTCGGAAATCGGTAAAAAAATTGATATGCTAAGGTTTAATGATCTATTGACTTTCGGAAATCGGTAAAATGAATATCAACTTAATTTTTGCATATAACCTAGGAATCAAAATGTTTTAAATAACCGTATTCCCAATTATATTCCACCCAGAAGGGTGAACTATTAAAACTTTTAATTTTAATATTTGTTGTGACCATTAATTTGAATAGCAATCGAATAAGGAGCCAACAAGTTTAAGGACCTGCCGTTCGATCGCTTTAATATTATTTCATATAATTATTTGAAGTGAATGCAGGTTAAATACGGTTACAATCAGCGTGGTCAGGCAGTCCACACACACACACACACACATACAGAGCAGCAACGCAGCGATTGTCCTTGGGCATTCTTAGGCTGTCGCTGACACGTAGCCTGCTGCGACGCGTTTCATGAAGCTGCCTGTCAATGGAGGTGAACTCGGAGCACGCCTCGCCGATTGCATTATGTGCCAGATATTTCGATCAAAGCAACTAAACAGAAAAAACCAAGATAAACCGAATGAAAGGGCCAACAAAGAGACAAAGAGTGAAAGGGAGAGAAGAGGCCCAAGGATGGGCCGGAGGAGCGGGGTGGAGACAATTTAATAAGCGCGTCTCTTTTGTTGCACGCTTGCAGGCACAGCTCAGCTGAGAAACAATGAGAAGACAGCTGCGAAAATAACAAACGGAAGCGTTTTTGGCTTCAGTGCAGCATAAAAATTGCATTAGACGTGGCAAACGAGCGAAGCTCTTTGAAGCTGCCCTCCAGGATGAGTCCCCAGCGGGATAGAGAATCGGGCCACGCAAAATCTGTTCAAGGAGCAGCAGCAGCTGGAAGTTGGCAGCAGTTACCTGGTAGCTCCTGCACTCCTGCACCCGATGTTGACAGTGTTGTTTGTGCGCTTTGGGAGCCATTACACACAAACAAACACACACACACACACACTCACACATAGAAAAAAGCACGCCTGCAGGCGGCAAATGGCATAGCCATAGGTTGGTGGTGGGTGGTGGGTGGTGGGTTGTGGGTGGTGAGTGGTGGGTGTGGCTGCTGCAGTGCAAACAAATGGCTGTCTGTTATATCAAGTGTGAAAAATACTGCATACAGCAGGAAAAAAACGGCATAAGAGTGCTAAGGGAAGAAAGAAGAAAGAAGAGCACTCAGAACTGTAACGGTTTTATAATAATTTGGGCACGCCAAATCCAAAAATTACCTTAGTTTGTCTCAGTCAGAAATAAAGAAACAAACAAACAAATAAATTTCTTTAAGATAGTACCATAATAAAATGATTGAATATTTTGTTTTCATCATGAAAATCATCAAATCTGTTAATCTATTCTTTAAAAAATTATGCATTTCCGATCCCATAATGTATATATATTATTGATCTCTATCAACAGCCGAGTCGATCTAGACACTTCATATTTGAAATATAAGTTTTCGTAGTGCCGGGTCAATACAAGTTTATCATATTTTTTCGATATCTCGTCCCGTTCAAAAGTTATCACTAAATTTTGATTCCAGACCTGTGTTTTTTGGGCATAACTTGAAAGTTATAAGAGCTATGGGTACCAAATTTAGTATGCTTATTCTCGCATGGCAAACAGAAGTTAAGAATATTTGACTTTTATAACTAGGATACTGTCTGAAAGAGTATTAAAAAGGTTGTGCGACAGTTTGACAGTCAAAGCCGAACAAACTAGGGCAGCATTTGAATGCTGTTCCATCGACCCTCTTGAACAGCGTCGTAGCTGAGCTGCCGATAAGAAAACGACAAAGAAGTCATGAATATAATATATACTTGATGCATATATAAGCCACAGTAAATGATGCAATTGCTAAGGTACAGCTCCAAAATGTGGTCTTCTATAATATATATAATTCAAGGACTTGCACACAAACGCTTTGTAAATACACTCAGAATGGGAGACCCACACAAAAGTCTTGCATAATCAAAGTTCTTACCAACAACAATACTTCTCGCCCGCTCCAGAGTTGCTTTATGACTGGCAAATTGCTTTGGTTATGGTTACACAATCCGTTTCATTCATAAATCGACAGAATGCGTCAATTAATTAACCAACTGTTGGAGCAATTAATGTCGCGCATAAGGATGCCCCACAACAAATTAAATGGCATGAATAAAATATGTTTTTTTTTTCAATCAAATGTGAAAAAATTAAAAGTGCCAGCAAAGCGAAAATAAATTAAGTGGCAACGCGAAAAGCATCAACAACCGCGGATGATCAGCACAAAGGCGGCCGCAAATCAAAAGTACAGCCTCAAATAATAATCACTATCAAGCAAGTCTGACTGCTCTAGTCGTGAGTGCCCGACTAGGAGATACCCCGTACATTCATAGTTACGTAATGTGTGATCGGGAGTAGGTGTCCAAGGATTTAAATATTTTTGGGTGCCTCTAGTTCTTATCAATGTCAAGTTATGTAAGAAAAACGATATATATCGTAATTTTTTGAACGGGACGAGATATCGATAATATGAACTACATATACCAGAACTATTTTCAATGCAGTATCTCGGCTGTTATATTGTCTGAGATGCACGTTGTTATAAAGACGGACAGATGGATGGACAAGCGGACAGCCGGATAGACAAGGCTATATCGACTCGGCAGTGTATGCTGATTAATATATATATATATACATTATGGGGTAGGATATGCTTCCTTCTTTCTGTTACATACAGTTGCACTGTTCATGATACCCATTTTTTGTTGCAATTTGTATGGGTAGAATAAGAACGAAGCAAACAACAAAATAAGAAAATAAACAGCATAATTAATTGAGCGCAAATTGCGACGTTGTGATTTTTGCCGCCAGCGCCGCAAAATAGGCTATGACATTTTACAAACGAATAAGAAGAAGAAGCAGCAGAAGCAGAGAGGTGTATAACTGTGCTTGGGATTTAGACTGAAATAGGAGCCTGACAGCAGCAACAACAACCAAGCCAAGAGCAATGGAAAGTAGGATAAAAGCAAATTTATCATTTCAATGCTATTTGTTGTTGCTATTATTGCTGTTGTTGTCAAAAAGCATTTTAAGCGCTTAAGCTGCGACACGCACACAGACAGAAGATTGGTGGAGTTCGAGTTGGAGGTGGAGGCGTGTCGCGTTAGTTGTGTAAAGACAGGCTAGAGAGAGAGATGATGCTCATTCACTGGGGGCAGCTTTAAACAAAAGCAATTTTTGGGCATGTGTCGCAGCTCAATTGGGCTTTTCACGCAAAATCAGTTCTGTAAATTTCAATTCAAAGGCAAATCGCGTTTGTTATCCTAAGTAGATAAATAACAGTAATATGCCGTACAGTTGTCACTCGAAAACTAAAACTACATTCGAACTCGCAAATATTATATGTTTTGAAAATAAATATGCTATGATTATATATCAAAAAGATGGTATAAATAAGTCTTTAGAGGATAGTCCCTTCATGACAATATTGAGGGCATTTTCCGCATTTATAAAGTTTGCTTTGCGAAACTGAGCTGAAACTGATTTGTGGAACACGAACGCTTCGATTAGGCACTCAGATTCATTCATTTCATAGATAAACGAGCCGCAATGAGCCAATGCGAAATCTAATGCTAAACTTTGGCAAAGTTTTTGCTTACTTAGCGTCCGCCTGACTTTATCATAAATCTTTGAGTTACCCACCTGAACTGCGCAGGAGGTGAGACAGAAGTGGTGGTGTGTGTGGCGAGGGGGGGGGGGGGTGATGAGAAAGAGGAACTGTGACATGTCTACGCATAGCAAATGAAGGGCACCCCAAAATGGGAGCTGTCGAGTCGTGCCGAGCAGCCAATTAATTTTAGGGCTAGCCCTAAAAAGTAGGCAGCATAAAGCTCACAACTAGCGCAGGATGACACGTAATGAAATTCCTGCTGTTGTTGTTGCTTTTAAAGCACAATCATTGCGTACGGATTAAGCTAGGGCTTGCGAGGGCGTGGCCGTACCCTTTTTGACAATCACTGTGGCAATTTTTTCTGCTTGTGGTCAGGCAACGAGCGCCTGCCCTTCTCAGCAGAGAAGGATGTTTCACATCCGCACATCAATCAAATGGCATGGAATCGTAGCGAGCTTTTACTGTGTTTTGCCCCGCTTACAGTTTCAAAACTTTCCATTTTTCTTTTAAGTTCTTTTTTTTTTGTCTTAAAGACGAGGCCATTTTGCATATGTTACCGTTGGGCGCTACTCATTGCCAATGCAAAGTCCTTTTTAGCTGTTAAGTGTTTTGTGTCCGCTTACAAATGTAGTTGTAAATCAAACGGAAGTCTGCCCAAGGGGCTTGGTGGATACAGTAGGGGGCAACAGTCGACAGGCCCAGTATTAAATTTTTCAAATCAGCCCGTGTGTGAACTTTTTGGTGTGACTATACAAAATGGAGTTGCATTAAAAAGGATTCAGATTATCTTTGAGATGGGACAAGCATGCGAGAAAGTTCTTGGGTACTTAGGGGAGGTTAAGTCATATAATTATACTCTATTCATCTATATATATTAAAGAGTTCGTACTAATTGTGATAAGAGCTAGAAAACTGAAATTTTCACTGTTGTTTTTTTTTGTTGGGGAAATATGATACCGAAGCTCGGAAAATAAGGCAAAAACGTAGGTTGTAGGTGCGAAAAGTTTATTTTCGTCCGATTATCTTTAAACTGATTTACAAAGCTGCACATAAAAAACTATAAGCAACGTGATTTACAATTTTTTTAAATCCGCCTGCAAAGTCCTAAATTGGGCGGAAAATTGTTGTATGAAACTTATTTGTTTTCCATCCGATCAGCTTCAAACTCATTTTCAAAGCACACATTCAAAATTATGGAATAGGTGACTTTAAAATTTTGGAAAATCTACCCCCCCTGAATGGTCAATGCTGTATGGGCGAAAAATAAATATTTCAGACCGATTATTCATATGACCGCTACAAGATATAGTCGTCCGATTTTGACCAAATTCAATTAATCTATATAAAGTATAATAAAACTTGCAATTACTGAGTTTGATTAAGATAGTTTGAGAAACAAAAAAGTTGTTCTACAACGGCTCATTTTTCAACAGATTGTTCCTATGGCAGCTATGTATATGCTATAGTGGTCCTATCCAGCTGGTTCCAACATATTACCTACGTGCAGCAGAAATAAGCATCTGTACCAAATTTCATCAAGATAGTTTTAAGGTTGAGAGATTAGTTTGCGTAGAAACCGACGGACAGATGGACAAAGCTATATCGATTGTATATAACGGGGTCGGATTTGTTTCCTTCCTTATACCGTTGCAAAACAGTTATTATTCTGCATTAAATTCGACTTATGTTGCAAAGCAATTTTTTCTTTGCTGTTGCCTCCCTCTCTCTGTCTCTCTCTCTGACCTGCTCTCCCTTTTACACAAAGTTTGTGCAACTATTTATACGTATAACTTTCAAAGCTAAATGCTATTGGTAATTGCGAACATATTTAACGTAATTAATTGGCAAGCAAAATAACGAATTTATCAACAACACCACAGGAAGTGAAAAGTTAAAAAGTTAAAAGTGAAAAGTGCAAGAGTTACAAAATGTTGTGAATATCCATTAGTTTAATAATATTTGAGTTGTGCCGATAACTTGTCTAATTTGGAAATAGCTCTGGGGTCCACAACACACATAGATACATATACAGTGATAGATACAGATACAGCTGTAGAGACAGCTACAGTTGCTTAAAGTGCAAAATGCCAGGTGAGAAGCAAACTGACTGGTGAACTGACAAACAGCCGGCAGACATTTCAGAGCGCAAAATAAACACAGCAAACGAGAGACAAGTCAAGGCAGTTAATCAACTGGCGCAGTGGGGAAAGGGGGTGGCAGGACATCAGGTAGCTGAAGCTCCGGCTCAAGCACGAGACCAAGACCAAGAACAAGACACTGTTTGGCTCACCTTGGCACTCAATGTCAGAGCAATTGAGGTGAGCCAGGGGCACAGCTATGCCACCAGAACACATTTACCTACATATATATATTATGTATATACACAGTACAAAATTTCAGTTTTACTTAATAACAATTATGTAATTAGGGATTCAAGCTGGCTCGACAATAGAAGAAGAATTAGACCAAGTTCTTGAAATCAGATTAAGTCAATACCACAAGGTATTTATTAAGTTGTACATAGTTTTTTTTATTTTTAAGCTCAAATATGTTTTCAAAATTACACTCAACAATTAAAATAATAATCACATTGTTTTCTTTTTGTGAACTAAGAAAGTCCCTGTGTTAGACACATACACAACAAAATTTATAGAAATACCACAGCTCTTCAATCGTATGTTTCTCGTCGTTGAATTTGCACAGTGTATGTATTATGTATATGGTATATGCATATGTCTACATATGCTTCAGACAGTCGTCTTATTTGTATTATACATTCATGCCAAATGTCCAGACTACAGAGTATGAGTACGACTTAAATTGACTGACTGACTGAGTGACTGACTGAAAGACTGTGTGGGAGACCCAAGATAGTCCTTTATGCCATGTTTGGCAGGACGCAACATTTATACTCTTACAAAACACATATAGATGCTGAAAATGTATAAGAGTATTAGTATTTAATATACTTGTTTAATGTAAAATAAAATATTTAAGAATAGTTAAATTAATTTAATTTTTTTTGTGCCTTGGAATCACGATGGTGTCCTTTTGAGAATCATGCAGTTTAGCTTTTGACCTGTAAGGATAGAAATCAAATCCAGGTTTCACTCAGTAGTATACATTATATACTGTTTGTTATATTCATTTCAATATTTGATCTCATGAATTTGATGAAATATTAATATTATATTATATTTTATGTATATAATATAATATATTGAATTTCTCTGTATTTTAACTATGTCGACAAATGAATAAATTTATTTAAGTTTAAATGCAAACAATAAGCAATTATCTATTAAATTTGGTATAATATTTAGAAATTTATATTTGATAGGGCATAACGCGCTCAAGTCCAAGGCGGAAGATTTAAATGCACTTTCACAGATTGTGCGAACAAGCTGTGCGTGTGCAAGTGTGTGTATATATTGTGGTTCTGTTTCAAGGTTCAGAAATTATTGAAGTATCGATTGTTTTACATGCGGCTTGGGGGTGTTACATTACTGGCACCGCCCTTTCATAACGTAACAGGGCCGAACTTCTGTCTATATTTGTACCCTGAACCCATTTTAAATGGGAAAAGCGTATGTTATCGATAACTTTTCAGCGGGACGAGATATCGATAAAAATCAATAATCTTGTATTGTCTCGGCAATACGAGAACTTGTATTCCAAATATGAATCCGCGCGTTCATACTTACGGATGTAAGACCTGGGCTCAGGGTATCTTCTAGTCCGGCACTCTCGACTAGAGCACTCTGACTTGTTTTTACTGTACTCGCGAATTCCGTTACTGCTTCTTCTTCATTTTCTTTTAGTCATGTAATGCTAATGGATTAAACGCTGCATTTTTAATAGCTCACCCCGCTCGTTGTAAATTTAATATTTAATTCGGCCAGAATAACAATTCCATTGTCGCCGGCCAGGCAATACCCAACGAGTAGCCCATTCAGTGGACTGCCTTAAATATTGACGCAAGTTCATTTGCCGCAAAGTAAGGGGTGGCATGTAATTTATGTCGCACGCTGGCATTGCAAAGAGTGCGAAAGATTGCTGCTTTGTTCGCATATTTATTGCATTGTCAACTTGAGTTTCCTTAGCTGCTTTTAAGCTGAGCCCCAAAAGGTGCGCACAAAGGAAACGAGACAAAACTTAAGCTTAAGTAGATAATTTGATTTCAATCAATTGGCCATGAAGTAAAAGAAAATGCATTAAAAGCAAAGACATTAAAAGTATGGTACCGAAATACATATTTAGCACGCCGGAGATTATATACCCTAGCAGACCGGAAATCTTAATATACTTATTTATAAATATCTTGAAATTACAAATGGCAGAATTCTATTTTTAAATTCTACATATGATTTGATGAGCACAAAATAAAATTTTTTTTGGAAAACAATAAGGTGTCAACAATGTTATATCATTTCAAATGTTTATGACATAATGTTCCGATCCGATCAGGGTATAAAAATAAAAGGTCCGCATTATTGAGTGTCCGATTTACAATTTGTATTTGAAAAACTTGTTTTTTAAAGGAATTATTAGGTTGAAACTTAAAGCTTAAAACACAAAAAAAAATCGCAATAAATTTAATGATGCATAAAAATGTTGTGACAAAATTAAAATACCCTTTGCAAGAGTATAAAATGCTGCTCAGAAGCAAAAGAGTTTCAAAGAAAAACCAGCTAAAAATTTATATTTTTTTAACATCCAAAACAATTTAAATTGAATACAGTATAAATATGATAAGCAGTAAATATAGAGCTTTGCAGTTTCAAAGCGTTAAGTATACGCCATGCGGGCCACACACAAATTGTCGCATAGAAAAGTCTGCAGGCGCTGCTGCCGCTGATGCCGCTGCTGCTGCGGCTGCAACCTTGGCACCGGCACCACTTAAGTGACAGGATATTAAATGATAGCAGGCAACAGAATAACGAAGCCCGGCAGCAACAACAAATGCCAGGCCAAGCAAAACGGGAGCAAACAAGATTACAACGATTTCACCTGGCGAGGATTCAGCGAGGCTAGAGATGGGGAGTCAATGTCAGCTTTGACAATTTAACGCTACTAATTGAGAGTCATGGCGGCGATAATTCCAATTTGCGCACGTCTTCTGCGGGCATTCCTCAAAGCGATTGTTAAATATTTATAAGCAGTCTCTAAAATCCCAAAACGCCCTCCTACCGTCTCTGTTTTTAAGGAACGTGACTGGCATCGTATGCTGGCTGGCATATTATTATTTTTGTTACCGTGCTTGTGCTTGTCTATAATTATTTATGGCAGGCCAATTCGCGACTCACGTGCCGCGCACAAAATCCACCAGCTGAGCCATCGGCATTACGCATACGCCGTGTGTTGCCCGAGCACGTGTGACTGTTGAGGTCGAGATGCTTGTTGACAGTTGTCGGCGCTTGTCTCGCAAATATGTTGCTATGTTCGTTTTACCCTGTACCCATTAAAAATGTGCTAGAGTTGTATCATTAAGTTGCGCTATGTGTTTCCAATGGCAGCAGTCATCTCCAAACTCACATGGTATATATATTCTTGAACAGCATAAATAGACAAGTCTATCTAGCCATGTCCGTCCGTCTGCATGCCCGTCCCATGGAGAAATTATATATGCTACACGCAGAACAAGTCTATTTTGTTATCGACACAGATCGATTAATATCGATTTTCGTTAATTTCTATTTTGCCTTGGCAAAGTATTGTTTTTTGCCATATTATGGATTACAAATTATTTCAAAATCAATTTTTCATGCATATCATAACATAGTTTGTATATAGTAGCTTCTAGTCGGGTACTGTCGACTAGAGCACTCTTACTTGTTTTTATATTCTTTGGTTAGTTGTTTGTCGCCTGGCCGACCCACAAAATAGGACAAAATGTGCGCGTGGATGTTGCTTAAAGTGAAATATGACTTGACAACGCCGCAATTTTGTACAGTTGTTGTTGTTGTAGTCGTTGGTGTGGTTGTCGCTGCTATGCTAACTAGCTGAAGCCTTGCACAGTCCTTTTTTCGGCGCAATGTCGTTAATCAACTTAAAGAGTGAAACTGGACTCGCAGTCCTGTCACTGTCAAAGTCTGATAAATGAAGTGCGCATTGCGGTATCTGCGCTAAGCTCAAGGCACGAGTTTTGCGATGCCTAGAAATTCTTCTTGGATTGATCGACTGGCGTTGCCAGATTTCAGCTTGAGCAGAGCTGACCAGATTTTTGTTTTTTGCTTATATGGGTTTAACAAAAGATTTACATAATTTAATAAATTGATGATTTAATTAGAGGTTAGACTGTGACAATTAATTAAGGATTATTTATTTAAACCCCATTTCATGAATTTCTTTAGCACAAAAGATGACTTTGAATTTAACGTGCTTTTATGAAACTTATTTCCTTACAACAAAATATCAACGCTTAATTGTAAAGTAACTATTTATGGATGCTTGAAATACTGACAAATTATTTTACGAATTCACAAAGATAATCATACAACATTGGAGTTGATTAATTGTTTTATGCACAAGTAAATGTCATACTTAATTGATTACAACAAAGCACAATTCAGAATAACTAGAAATCAGAACAATCATTTTCTTATCAAAATATTAACCAACTTATGCTTAAACTTAAATAATTTATTTGCTCACAATATTTACAGGCTTTATTTGCCAATCATTTTGTATGATATTTTAATTGTATATTTGCAATGCCTAGACCCTTAAGCCCCAATCAAAACCATTCGTATTCAACCAGAGGGAAGCCATACAAGTATTTGTATGATATACATAAATACTTATATACATATGTTCAAGGTTGAAGTTTGTTATGTAAGAACTCTCCTCACTTCAACTGTTGCACGCACTACTTCAATTTTTATTTAATTAAACAGACACGGCACATGTCTAGGGCTCAAGGCAACCCTGCAATCATGCCTGTTGCATCCCTGGTCAAATGGTAACACAAGCAGTTAAAAGTAGACTAGGTGGATAAAGATCTATGTACATTGTACACACATGCCCAGACATGCATGTCATACCGAAAACGGAGGTTTTGTGTACCCAATTGTGAGGTTATGTGTATGTTCGTGTACAGTTCCACATGAAATGTGAGCACATGTGGGTGAGCACACATATTTTGATTGCAAATTAAATTTTCGTTTTGATTTTCTTGTTTTACCGACAGAGAGCACGTCGTCAATTTGGAGTTTAATTTAGTTTTCAGATATTTTCTAAACAAACAGCGCTGCTGAAATAAATACATGTAGAACTTGACACGTGCCAAACAAGTGTGTTAGCAAACATCATTTTAGAGAGATTTTGCCATGCGAATCAGAAATGAATACAAAGAGAAAAGCTAAGCTGTATATAGTTGAACAAACTCGAAAAGCTTTGCGACAAATTAGATGGCTAATTGAAGCTACTTTTAATTTGTCTGCCAATTTATTGGTAATAGCACAGAAAAAAAAGCAACACAAATAAGCCAAGTGCTTTAGCTCCCTGGGCCTCTCTATAACCAATTATTGTATTTTTAGCCTTCTCGTAACAGCAACAACAATGTTAGGCAATCGGAACCCTGTGGAACGAAGCTATATAAATTATGCAAAGTTTTGTACCTAGCCTTAATGTCCTCGATAAATTTAAAATGGCTATTTTTAAGTGCCCCCAAGACAGCGCAAGTATCCGAACATTAGGCGGTATATAACACCCTCCTCTCTCTCTTAGCCAACTCATGTCGGCAGCTGCAACCGAGAAGGCTGTCAACAAATGCAATTGCAATTTCGCCACCTCTTCCCTTCCTATGTGTGTATGTGTGTGTGTGTGTGTGCGTGCTTATTGTGCAAATTATATAAAAAGTTTTTTGGCCCAAATGTATTTAAGAGCCTGCACTTCAGTTGCAGCCAGCATTTGGCCAACTTGAACTTCAGCCAACCGAAAAGCATTTTGTGGCTTTCGAGTCTGTTGGCGAATATTAAAATTCAGTTGTGGCAGCTACATGTTGCACGTTGCTTCTAATTTTGCTTCAGCTACAGTCAACAGGGACTTAAGTCTTGACACACGCCGGACAAGGAAATTTCAAAAGCAAAAGCAAAGGCTCATGTTTTAAGACTGCTGTAAGCATTTAAGTTTGTAAACTGATACAAATAGATAATTGTAAATAAGTTTATTTGCTTAGCGCAATAAGAATAAATTCATTTGAAAGGGAATTTGAAAATATTTTATTATTAATTAATTTAGTCCACACTTTGCGGTCTACAAGGGTGTGTAAACTTTTGCACGCCGAAGAAAACCGTTAATTCTTGTTTTCAAAGTATTAAAAATATCAAATTTCGTGATTAATGCAGTGCTGTTAGCCAGAATTATGAACATAGCCCAAAGCTGTTAAGTTTTCAGTACTAACCTCTTATTAAATTTAGAAAATTCTGCTTTAAATGGCGTTCAGTAAATACTTTATTGTTCACAGACCGGATCAATATTGTGGAATGATAAACTAAAGAATGCTGAATGGTAAAGGCAAAAATATTTAGTAGCTGGGGAAATTGCTCCCAAGCCCAAAACGGACACCATAAAGATGCCTAGGAGGCAACAGGATATGGGTATATTCATGTAATGCTCACATATTTCGGCTAGTCGTTGTCAATGTCTGATAATTTTATTTTATTATGCAAAAAAAAAAAGAAAAATTCGTTTGGTCTCGTCTCGTTTCTAAGTATCCTGTTTGTGGACAATCCAGCCAGTGAGCGTTTTATGTCCATAAAAAGTTTGTGATATCTTAGCATGTCTGGTTGTATTGCTAGCATTGTTGTTTGCTGCTGTCCTTTTAAATTCTATTAAGGAGCAATGAACTTAATGAAATGCTGCTAAACTACGGTCATGATCTCTGCTGACAGGACATTGCGACCGACAAAAGGTGAGTGTGGGCATGGGTTGACCTATAAAGAATCGTATGCTCATTATCTACCTACCAAATTTGGTAATTCTAATATATAGAATATAATATATATATATATATATAAATATATATATAAAACTAAACTATTGTAATTTATGCTGAGTTTGCAGTCTGCCAAGTTCGCTGCTCGAGACTTCAATCGTTGCGTGTGCCTGAAAGATGCAACAAAAATTGTTTAGTAATTGCCCCGTGAAGTAATTTTTACACAGCAACTTTTCGCAAAGTTGCCAAAGAAGAAAAACAAGAGGAGCGAGGTGGAAGTGCTATAATGCTGAATGCTCATCAATAAGCTGAGAGCCGATTAAAGGTAATGGGCGGGGAGGGTGCGGGTGTGGGTGCGGGTGCGGATGCGGGGTAACGCTTACCGGAGCAGACTATTTAAACAAAGTTGCAATAACTTTGCAATTGCAAGAACTAAAACTGAGAGCCAGAGCCATTACAAGTGCTTTGTAATCCATTAGAAAAGTTTGTAAGCAACTCTGTCTTACACACACACAGACACAAATATGCATGAGCAGCAAGTAATAGATGAACAGCTATAAGAAAAACGCTTGTAATAGACAAACAATGAGAGAAAACAGAGTGAAACGTTAAAAAAACAACGCAACCAAAGTAATTTATTTGTATGCTGCCCAGCTGGCAAAAGACATGAATAGACTTGTTATAGGGTATAGCCGAGTGCTTAAATTAATGACATCATTGCCGTGTACTGCCTCAAATGCTATAAAAGGGAGTTCATGCATTACATATAATGGGATCCTCAAATGCTAGCCGGATAAAAAGTTGACTCAAAAAAGGGCGAATATTGGACGGGGGCCGGGGGTCGGCGGCCAGACAAAGCCTCAGATCCTTTGGCTAGGTACTCGAATTAAGTGAAGCGTTAAGAATGCAAAATAAAGCAATGAAAAACGCTGTGTAAATATTAAAAGGTACATTGAAATAAAGTGCGGCCAGCCCGCAAGTTGACAAAGCGTGGATTTCGAGTGGCCGATGTGGGCGAGGGGATTGAGTGTACAGGGGGGAGGGGGGGGTGGGCATTTGCGGCTGACTGGATGAGACATCAAGAGAGCAGCAACAATTACAACAACGTTTGTAAAAATTACAGATACATTCTTTTCAATGCAACGAAGTTTAAATGCGCTATCTAATATACATTTATTTATATTTGAGATTGTGTTCAAATGTTATTTAATATTTTTGATTAGTGTGTAAATATATTTATCTTATACACATTACATTTTTAGCCAAACTCCACTCCTTAACTCATTTGAGTTTGTGTTCTAAATAGGTTAAATAAATAGTTTTTACAAGTATTACAAGAATAAATGCAACTTTCTTTAAAATACAAATAATACTGCTAATGTATCTCTTGATTATTATATGCTATTCCTATGGTATTTTATATATTTATAATTTGTTAATTGAATAGTTTCTAAATGTTATAGAAGTTTGTAATAAATTTGATTAGGGTTATTAAGGTTAACCTACACGTTATTTTTTGATGATTAAAGATTTAATATTCCACCTTCAAAACATACACATGTGACATCTGCCATTTAAATTCGTAACTCAGATCCTTAACGCTGATCACCATGCTCTGGTGTTATCAGAGTTTTTTTTTGTAGGCTTTGCCAATAACAATTCACAATTTTAATATTAAAGAGTATTAATATAGATAGAGAAAGAGGCAGAGAATTTCCCAGTATACACTTTGTTGATGTGAGTTTTTATTATTTTTTATGTAACTGTCTCTGTGGCTGTGTGGCGCTTAAGTTTGCTGAAGTGTGAAAATAAAGCTAAAAAAATAATGAAAAAAAAAATAGCGACGAGCGTGCTGTCTGCGGGTGTGACAGAGATATATATATATATATATATATATATATATATTAAGAGAGAGATTAAGGTTACGGCCTGTTGGCTATTTGTATGCTCCTTGGCTGCCATTTCTGCTCTTTCTGGCCGCGTGCTGTTTTTTATGTTCTAAGGGATATGCGTTAAAATATAAATAAATTGATACCAAACCTGTTGGCAGTTAAATTTAATTTTAAGAAATCTCTTTTATATGTGTTTTTTCTGGAGTTTTTTCTGGAGCGAATTAGACGTTTTTTGTGCAGAATTCTCAGCAGTCAACTATCCTTTTATACTTCGCGTATTACAATGGCTGTGTTTCTTCTCCCCTGACGCACACACAATAGTAAATTGAATTGGAAATTAAATTAAATAACTTGTGTTTGTTGGCCGATTATCAGGAAATGCTTAGCGCCTTAATGATATTCAATTTAATGTATGAACTTTTGGAAATTATATAAAAATAGTTTGGCATTTGTAGTTACAAGGAAGCTGAAAAATAATCGAAAATTCCAGAAATAATATTTAATTAATGCAAAAAAACATGCTCTGCTAGTGCGTGTGGAAAAACTATGGAATTACCCACACTAACACAATGCTTAGCGCCTTAATGATATTCAATTTAATGTATGAACTTTTGGAAATTATATAAAAATAGTTTGGCATTTGTAGTTACAAGGAAGCTGAAAAATAATCGAAAATTCCAGAAATAATATTTAATTAATGCAAAAAAACATGCTCTGCTAGTGCGTGTGGAAAAACTATGGAATTACCCACACTAACACAATGCTTAGCGCCTTAATGATATTCAATTTAATGTATGAACTTTTGGAAATTATATAAAAATAGTTTGGCATTTGTAGTTACAAGGAAGCTGAAAAATAATCGAAAATTCCAGAAATAATATTTAATTAATGCAAAAAAACATGCTCTGCTAGTGCGTGTGGAAAAACTTAGGAATTACCCACACTAACACATGTATGCAGATGAAAATTGGTTTACTGAAAGCGTAGCGTTCGTTGAGTGCTTATTCGTTATCACGATCCTTATGCAGTGACCACAAACTATTTATTAGAAGGGCCAAAGCTCACCTGTATACTGACACACAGACAAACAGACACATAGACACACAAACACACGCATAAGGACGCAGCTTGAATTGTGCTCAATTTGAGCATTGGGGAAGCTATTAACATGCATATGATAGACACTTCCGCACAAGTGGCAGGACGCACACGAGAACATGAACTCAAAGCCACAGCGGAACATGCGGTGACTACGTGCATCAGCCAGGACACAACACACACACACACACACACGCACGCAGAAAGACTCACACAACAAACGTGCAAAGCACAAGTTGGATATTCTTTCGAGTTGCTTAGACAAATATGTAAGGGTGCTGCAATCGAGATACTCTTGGATGTATTTATAGTGCCAACAAGAAAACTCTTTTTTTAATTTCTAACCTTAAATGCCAGCTGTTAACTATGCTAAATAGTTCGATCTTTCAAAAATCAAAATAGCTCAGAAGTTTAAAACTTAAATTCGAATTAAATCGCTTTGAATCTTAAATTATAAGTTTTATAAAATGTTTTTGTTATAATTGTTTATAATTTGTAATTTATTCAACTCAATATATTTATTTATTAAAACTAGTGCTAAAACACCTCATTGATTATTTGATTCCGTTTGGTCAGTTCACAAAATGAAAATGAGCGTGCGAATCATTACTGAAATGTACCTCATTGTATATACAGCTATGCTTTCGTTTCTAATTCATAATTAATGCGGAAAACCTCAAACTACCCACTGATACTCAAAATTAATGAGTATAAGAACTTGGCCGAGATATTCTAAGTTGCTGCTTTGCCTCCAGCTTGTTCCTTGGCTATTGTTGTAGCTGTGGCCTTTAACATGCTTTATCCTTTTGACGGGTTCATCATCGGCGTCATCATCATCACCCGCAGCAAATGGACGGCAAATCAAATAAATAGCTGTACACTCAGAAAAAAGACGCTATACATATCAGCGCCAGCAGACTTCTTTTAATACCCCAATTCTTCATATTTTTGTTCATGAAATAAACCCACATTCTCAACCACCTGAGATTATAAAACAACTGTAGTTCATAAAACTACTAGATATGTTTCAAATAAGAGCAAATTCGTTCCTTAAATAAGTACACTTGGTCATAAAGTGGCTATCAAAATACAAACGAGTTCTTACAAGCTAAACTCTTTTCTTTATGTTACAAACCCCCTTGACGAAATAGAGGAATCCTGTTCATGAAAAAAAGATCATTCGTGCAGAAAATGAAAAGAGTAACATTCGTTCGCTTCAAAAAACTAACTCCGATATTATAACAATTTGAACATCATTCTTTTTAAAGCAACACTTTGTTGGTGTTGTAGTTTTATGGTCAAGAATATGTATATACCATTCCATTTCTCCCAAATTCGTCCTAAGTGATCATAAATTAAGAAAAGCGGTATACAAAAAAGAAAATAAAACGGTCTTGGAACCCACTCTTGTCAACACGAATGTGCACGATTCCGGTAAATTTCAATTGGACGTTTTTCTGAGTGTAGTCTGAAATGTGCCTGCCATGCATAAAGTAAACTATTTAATGGACTTTCGCCAGCTATTGCTGCCATCAACTCAATGGTGTTGATCTGAGGGGTGGGCGCAGACGGGGAAGGGAAGCAGAGGCTAAGCGGAAATCGAAAGCTATTAGAAACGAGGCAGCAGGGAAATGCGGGCGCTCGTTGGGTAGTTTTGGTACATTGAGTCGATGTCCTCGCTTCCTCTTTCTCGTCCTCCTCCTCCTTCTATTTTTGCTGCTCGTTCTCGCTTTATGGCGCATAACTCATTTGACTTTGAACTCATTTGCTTTTCTTTTCTATTTTGCCGTTTCCATGCAAAAATTTAACGCAATTTGACTCTAAGGGGGGAGAGCATCCCCGCGGATGTCGTGCCGTCCTTTTATTTCTTTTCTTTGGCATTTGACTTTCGATTTCGTTTCAAGTTCTCGACATTTGCTGAGCTTGGCATCTATATACAGGTGTGCCCACTTCACACACACATACACACACAGCGGGACACAGTCTGGCAATAATGCAAATGACTTTGGCTTCCATATGGGTCCTGGCAGGACTCGCTCTTTGCATTGTTGTTGCCCTTTGCTTGTTGTGTCGCAGACACTTTCTTTATTTTTTATTTTTTTTTATTTTTTACATTTCCTTTCACTAGCATTGCCAGACATGGAGAAATTCGTTAAGCGCTTTCATGCAAGTAAATGATATGCGAGCCGTTTGGCCCGAGGAGAGCAGGCAGGAAACTCAAGATATCCCACATAAATAGTGTGCTAAAGCGCAATAGTCACATAGTAAGCAACTGGAGATTATTTCAATAAATTAGCATATAAATTCAGTGTTTACATCTGATTTACTTATGTAAATTTTATGACTAAGATTACGTTTGCATAATTTCCAAGGATATGTTTAGAAGGTCTTTACAAAATATTTCTTTAATTTTCGCACAAGAAACCGTTGCCACCTAGTGATACACATGGAACAATGTGCCAAGCACGCACAGATTTTGAATATGTTTATTATTAGATATTAAATTGACATTAATAAGCATAATTGACCATAATGCCCGGGAATAGCATACACGCGACATGCCGCAGACGGACCTCTCGTTTGCCTCAACATTTTCATTATGGTTTTCCATTAGCATATGGCAGCCTTTCGAGACTTGCCGCACGGCAACATTCGCTGCCGCTGTCACAGCAAATATTCGACCGCAAAAACACACTCAAAGCAGCAGCAACAACAGCAACAACAACAACACTAACAAGCAACAACCAGCAACAGCTGCGACAACATTCGGATTTGGATTCTGAGCTGACAGCAATTTTTGCACAAAATTCAACATTACTTGTATCACAAAAAAAGGAATTGACAAACAAACCAAAAACATATCATGGGGGTCAGAGATACAAGCGCATAAGCACGAATACATATAGATTACATACACTGAGAGAACCAAGTAAGCTTCAAGATTTTCCAAACCTTCTCTGTAAAAACGTTGCAATCAGACGTAACCGACTTCATAATACTCTGATACCAGTGTTAGAACACATTAAACCTGTATGAATAAAGTAAGTGGGCGTAGCGTTATTGTTTGTGGGCGTGGCTTTGAATAAGTTTATCAGTAATCTAGCTAACAAATTTGGTAACTCTAGCACCTAGACTGTAGCCAATATTGGAAGGAGGTAATCGATCTTCCAAATTTTTAGACTCTAGCTCTAAATCTGTGAGAGATATACAGTTTCACAAGAGAGAGAAATCCAGGTTCCGATCTTAAAGAGAGGTCCCCAGTAATGTACTTTCCAAATTTGGTGACAAAAATTGTTGGAAATATATACGTTTTATTGATTTAAGCATCAAGGTCTTTCAAGGATTAATCGATCCAGCCCACCAGATAACATTGTATAAACCAATATAAGAAAGTAAATATAAGTGGATCTTTTTAACTAGAAAACTTCCTGCTTAGCAAATGAAGTTTTCCAGATTCGACTTATAATACATTTTTCATATTTATAAAATACTAATTAATCTATGCTCAAAAGCAAAAAACACTGCGCGTCTTAAATCAAACATATGAGTTGTAGGATCTCTTTTAAGGAAAATGTACTTTGTGGATGTATCTAGCAATTGTGGTTCTCTCAGTGTATATATGTATATGCATATGCATGCAAATATGTCAACGGGGCGCGTGAAATGAAAATGATATTTACATGCAGATGCGACAAATGTCACAAAAATATATATGCATGGGACTGTATAAAAAACAGGAATATACTTTATACAAAACTCAGTTGGGTGTTATTTTTATTATTTTTTGTTGTATGCAAACTAAGGAAAATGGAGGTGGATACCATTTCATAAATTTGCTGTCAACGAAGGTGACAACATGTCAACAAGCACCGCGGGTGGTTAACACACACGGATAAAGAGAAAGCGACAGATAGAGTAGAGAGGGGGAGTGGTGGGGCTGTAAAAGGGAGATAAACAGCAGGCAAGCCAATTATGTGCGAGCCGTTTTAAAGCGTGCGCTCAAAAGCAGGCAACACTTTAAGTGATTGATTACTTATTGGCCATATGCGAGATATTGCATGCTCGCGTGTTACCACCCTGCCCTGTCCCCCCTAGCACTGCTCCACCACAGAGCTACAATTTCAGCAGCTCAGAAATGTTTTGTCTGTCAGCTGTCTGTATAATTTTAGCCTCGACCCACGACCCACGACCCTTGACCCCCCAAAAGCCCCTCTTTGAGTAGCTGTCATATGCCAGAGAAATGTGCTTTCGCTCTTATTGGTGATTTGTGATTTGTTATTGAAAATTGTTATTGTTGCCGAATGTGCGTGACAGCAACATCAATGCGGGCATAAGGAAGAAAACTCGACTTATTCGGCTTATTTTATAATCGCGGCAAATTTCGGAATGTTGCACAATGGTTTTTATTTCTATATATATGTACATATATCCAACAAAAACATATTTTTATATTGATATTTTCTCTTGCAAATTTATTTGTCATCTTTTTTATTGACACAAGTCATTGAGATGTCGAGAGTGCTACAAGTTGTTGCTGTCATTTTTATATGCTGTACTCCTTAAAAATTGTTATAAAGGGAATAATAGACATACATATATATGCTTGATCATTAACAACATATATATGCTGATCATCGATTGAGTCTGTCCGTTTGTATGTTGTTACAATACGTTAGCAGAGAATATTTAGGTTTTTGAATGCCTTCCCGGAAAACATTTTTTTTTTTGTGAATAAAACTGCGCAGCTTGCACCAGATCGGACTATCGAAGCGTGGACTGCAGTCCGTAGTGATAAATATGCTCTACGAGCAGGGTACAGGGTATCATCTAGTCGGGCTCACTCTTACTTGTTATTGTTAAGTCTTATGTATTTTCTGTCAGTTATTTGATATTTCGGCACTGATTGGTTTACGATTTACGATTTCAGTGAATCATTTTATTATGCCCATTAAAGCGTGTTGCACAGAAAACATTTCAATCAGAAGTCACAAGTTCACAAATTTATTGTAAACATAATTATCAGTTTGGTAAATATCATAGTTTGCCTGAAATAAACAAATTCACTTAAGCCAATTAGAGCGAACCCTTTTAGGCAATGGCAAACAGTTGGCCAAAATGTATCTAATTGTTGTTGAGGCTGCAGAAGAAAAACGAAACAGCAGTCAACTGAAATCAATGTTTGGCAACAACAACAACAACAGTATGAGTATCGCTCATTTTGGCCCATTCATAAATCATTTTTGGCATATTTTCACAGCCACTGTGCGGATGTTGCGCGTTCTGACCGCTTGGAGCACTGCACGCGAATTGTTCAAATATTTGTTGTTGATGCGGGAGGGTGGGTGGGGGGAGGGACGGTTAGGGCTGTCGTTTGGTCTGTCATACAATAGCTTATGTTGTAATAAGCAGCGACCCGCTGCTCCGCCGAAAATGCGAAGAGAAAAACAAGTAAGAGTGCTCTAGTCGAGAGTGCCCGACTTGGATATACCCTGATCCAAGTTCTGACGTTCATTCAAGTTATTTATCTGCATTCATACATAGAAACACACACACACATATACAAACACAAGCTGCTTGCTACGCGTGTCATCAATTGCTTTGCTTCTTCTTCCTTTGGCACCAAACTATGTTACATTGAATCGTTAATAACTTCTGAGTTTATTGTCCGATCGTAATGAAATTTGTAGGACACAAAGATGGCTCATAAATGTGAGACTATGTAAAATCCGAAGGTCATACCTCTTAAAATACGTATTTTTCGATTTCTTGGAGATCGGGGAGGGGTATCCAAAAGTGAAATGCATTTAACCTCTGTGTGCTATTAGAGAGTATATGTACCAAATTTGGTGACTCTACGTCTTATAACTTTTAAGCTATACCTTAAAAACACTGTTTTGGAAACTTAATTTATCGATAACTTTTGAAAGGATTGAGATATTGAAAAAAAAATGATAAGTTTGTTTAGAGCCGGCAGTACAGTAACTTAAACCTGAATATAAAGTTTCTAGCACTTATAACTTTCAAGTTATGCCCGAAAAACACTTGTCTGAAATCGATATTTATCGATAACTTTTGAACGGGATGAGATATCGAAAAAAAATGATAAACTGGTCTTGTCCCGGCACCACGAGAACTTATATTTCAAATATGAAGTCTCTAGCTTTTGTAGTCTCTGAGAAACGTGCGTTCATACAGACGGACAGACGGACAGACGGACAGACGGACAGACGGACGGACAGACGGACAGGGCTAAATCGACTCGGCTATTGATAGTGATCAAGAATATATATACTTTATGGGGTCGGAGATGTTTCCTTATGCCTGTTACATACTTTTGCACAAAACCATAATACCCCTTTTTCCCATTTTTAATGGGATCAGGGTATAACTAGAGAACTAGAATTTCATCATCATATTTCCAGCATGACTTCACATTTTGCTCGTTTTTCGGCCATGTTTGTAAGTTGATTTGGCAAATATGAAAGTCATTATTAGGGACAGGCCGCTCTACATTTGACCCACTAAAACTTAGATCAAATTAAATAAGTTTCAACGCATTTACAAAGTCATTTCAGACGCTCAGCTTTTAGCTGCTATTTGTGTTTGAATTTAGTTTCTTTTTTATGACTGCTCCGTGAATGCAAAAGAAAACAAAGCACACATACAAACACACTCACACACACACACACAAACACACAAAGAAAGAAAGAAAGCAGCTAAACAAATTTTTGTTTGCTGCGTAAGATGAGGGGGGTGCTGCAGGGGAACTTTGCGCTTTTGTTTGAAATTTGTTTCGCATTTGTAAGTTGAAATGTTTTTCATTTTTGTGAATGAACAAAACAAAACGAAACACAACTGAGCTGAACGGAAAAGGATAAAAAAAAGATCGAAACACAAATAAAAGCGTAGCCCCCGAGGAGCTGGCAGACCGTAGCTCAGACCTCAGGCATGCAGTTTGGCCCTTTTGTGTTATTCTCGGGCCCAGTCGCCCCTAAATGGCAACACAAACACATACACACACACACACACACACACACAGAGCCAAACACAATACAGCAGGAGGAACAGGAATCGAAGGAAACGAAACTTTGGTAGCATGCGTATCCGTTATAAGTCTGTTACCTTTCTGCCCAAATCCACCACTCCTCACCCTCCTCACCCCCCCAGCCACCCGCCACAGCACATTTAATTCAAGCTGCTTCTCTTTTATTATTTTGCAATGCTCGTTGCTTAAACAAATTTGTTTTCAATGCTTTTGCCCCGCGGCCTTCGGTTGGGGTTTAAAGGGCAGCCCAAATCGATTTAATTGACACTTTAGGCCCGTACATAAATCGTCTGGGGGGTGCAACAATGACCGTATCATTTGTACTTGTAGCACCTACCCAAGAACCCGGAATACACTGAAACTAACAATCAAATGGACGGCAATTTGAGCGCTTTATGAAGGGTTTGACAAATGTTGATGGCCGACACGAACAGGCGCTTATGAATGTCGACAGCCAGCAACAGTTGATTGGCAGACAGTTTGTCAAGTTCACAAAGCAATTTGCTTTAGCATTGCGCAATAGTTGAAAGGATGATTACTTTCTGAATTCCTTGTTATTTGAATTCATTAAGCTTCATAACTTAATTTATGTTTCATAAACTTATGAATAATACGTTATTAGAAATCAAAATTTATAATTTTTAACGTTTTCTACAAGTTTAAGAAGCTTTTTGAAAAATTAACACAAAACAAAAAACTCATGGACTTTCAAATATGCACTCAAAATTCAAAAAATTCTAAATTAATAACGAATTCTTTCTATAAGTTTAATATTTAGTTGCGTTGCCTTTATTGGGAATAATGGCTGCCCAACGATAACTTCCACTAAGTCCCAGCATAAAAACCTAATTTATATATATTTTTATCGAGTTATTTATAAAACGAAATACACGTGATCTGCCTATGGTTCGATATACAATAACTTATCTTCCAAATATCAATTCGCTAGCTCTTTTAGCTTTCAGAATAGCATGTTCATTCAGACAGATACCATTTTCAACAATTTGGATGTGTTCCAGGTATACAAATTTATATTTAGAAGTTAATGAAAGATAATTCAAAAACCTCTATACATTTTTTTACACCAGTTTAGCTTGGAATCTTGTGTTTGACTATAATGTAAGATTAATGGATGTTACAGTTTAGTCTGCTAAGAGGAAAAATACTGAATGACAGGACAGGGTTGCTTTCTAAGTAATGCTCTGTCACTTTAACCCTAAGCTACCTCAATGAGCTGCAATTTAATATGCATTTGAAATCTGTTGTTGAAGTTGGCGTAGTAAATCACTTGTTGGCATACCTTAAAATGTAGTAACATTTCTTATCATATCATATAATTCAAATGCTGCAAGTCTCACAGATAAATCGCACATCAGCGGCAATAAGATATTCATGCCCCGGCAAATACCAGTCACAAATCCAACACACAAATCTTCAAAATACAAGAGACACACATGCCATATCTCAGTGCATTGTGTGAACACGCACACACACACACTCACACATACACAGGGCCCTTGCGCCTTGTCCTGCACAACACATTAAGGCTACCCTTGGCTTGTGGAGCACCTCGCTGAGTTATGACGACCAACAGCTGCGCAAAACGACAAGCCAGGGGGCGGCTCTCATATGAAAGAGATGCCACAAATATGTTGCAAAAGCCAAAAGGGGAGGAGCAGAGGCAGAAGCAGCAGAAGCAACCGTGACCATAAGGTTGGAGGTGGAGCAAAATATGAGAGAAATAAAGCTAGAAAAAAGAATCAAATCAAATGGCCAAGCGACAGTTGGCCGCCTACTATTTTGGTGGCTAGTTGGAAAATATTGCAGTCTCTTGGCGTCCCCAACACATTCCGGTTATTTTGTTATTGTTATTTATAGCTGGAAGTTAGCCTAATGAAAGTCAAAGTCACACTTATAGTTCTCTGTGTCCAAGGCATATATAGACTTGGTATATACATATAATTCAGATAAAGTATTACTGGTTTTCAATTCGTCAACTTTAGAGTTAAACAAATTTGAGATCTTAAAAGATCAATCCAAAATGACGTATTGCGATGGTATTGCTCACCACATCAAGTTGAACATAGAAACATATATCTGCAACTTACTTGGAATTTTATTTTTACAGATTTCAAGTCAGCAATGTTTTTTTTCTTATTATACAAAGATCCGGTTTCTGATATTTTAGAGATCAAGTTCTTAAAAATTCATAGCTCTTACAGTTTAAAAATCATAATTAAAATAATATGAATTTTTATTTTTTTGAAAATTATATTTTTAGTAGCCTATGAAAACGTAAGAAAATTCTTGTGCAAAATGATTTAGGTGAATAAAAACTGATTGTTTGATTTATTCATAGAGTTTGTAAATTTTGAAGTATTGAATCCTTATATCAGTTTTAGAGTCTCCAAATACACTTTTGGAAATTCCAACTGCAGCATTGTTACTTAAATTGCCTTTAATTTTTCAGGACATTTCCCACTCAGCTCGGAGCACTGTCTGACCTGGATATGCCTTGATGTGTTATTCTGCACGGCCAGCATTATGCACCTGTGCACCATTTCCGTGGACCGCTATCTGTCGCTGCGCTATCCGATGAGATTTGGACGCAACAAGACTCGCCGCCGCGTCACGCTCAAGATTGTCTTTGTCTGGCTGCTGAGCATTGCCATGAGCCTGCCCCTCAGCCTGATGTACTCGAAGGTGAGAGAGTAAGAGTTATTTATGTCTACTTTAGTTTGACTAACATTTGGATTTGCTGGTTAGGATCATGCCTCGGTACTGGTGAATGGCACTTGCCAGATACCGGATCCGGTCTACAAGCTGGTCGGCTCAATTGTCTGCTTCTACATACCGCTGGTCGTCATGCTGCTCACCTATTGCCTCACTGTGCGCCTCCTGGCCAGACAGCGACAGAATTTGGGCGGTGGCCAACCGACGTCAGCGGCCACGCCGGGCTGGGCAAGCGGCTGGTTGGGCCAGGCGCCCGCCTTAGGTAAGTTCACGCATTTATTTTATCATCAAAGTATACATTTCCGACCCCATTTACATCGATAAATATAAAAGAGTTTGTCCAAACCATAGGAGATACATAGGATGTAAGTGAGTGTTATATTATTATTTTGGAACATTCTATACCAAAGTTTGGAAAATGAAACCTTTTTTAAATTACAACGAAAATGTTACCAAAAAAATTAGTTTGCTCCAATTCAAAATATCGACACTCCCATTGGAACAATCGGTCGAAAACAGAGTTTGAATAATTAGTATATTTTAAACGCTTTTGAATTAATGTGCACCGGTTTGCAAGGCTATAGAATCTTCGACATGCCACAGATTGCAGTGCTTCCCTTCAGCTTTATCTAGTATTTATATATATATATGACACCTGCAGTGTCCACGGTCACCCAGCTGTCGGCGTTTAATGCGATTTAAAGTTTGCCAAAAAAGAATATTACAAATTTGACACACACACAGAAGTTTACAGGACATGACACGAGGGTTAATGGGCGCAATGCGGAGGTGTGTGACCAACAAGGATGCCAGGAAGAATATGCAAAGGCGGCTAAGCAAGGCAGCAATGCACACAGGACACACATCGCACACATCAACAGGAATGTGTTTGTATTTGTGTGTGTGTGAGTGTGTGTTGATAGCTAATTTCAGTACTGCTGCTCGAATGTCCAGCCATCATGCTGCATGTCCTGCCAGCCATTTAGGGAGTGCTTTCGTAAATCTCTTTGCAATACAGAGTTGAGTAGTTTGAAATTTAAAATTTAAGCTATTCCCACATTTCGAACATTGGTAAGCCAATGATTTTTAAAGCGCTATATTATGTTTATTTCGTTAACTTATTTCGATTTAAGAAAAAATGGACGTGTCCATTTAAATATGTTAAGGGTGTAAGGTAAAAAGATAAAAACCAAAAAGTTAAAAAATAAATGTTAAAAAAATTATAAAATAATATATTAAAAACCGAAAAATATAAAAACTGTAGGGACATCTTGAAAAATAAAAGTTTTTAATACAAAAACAAATTCGGCCGACTCTGACATATAAACTACGTGCAGCAAAAAAAAGGATCTATGCGAAGTTTCAACAAGATACTTTATATAACACAAAATGATAATAGCCTCCACAAGGGTACAGTGAAAATAAAAACTATGTATATTTAATGGACTCTTAACTGCGATTTTGACTGCAGCATTGCAGTTGATATCCTGTGAGTGTGGCTCTGTGGTGCAGGGCGCTTGATAGCCAATCGACGATGACAAGCGGCGAACGAGAACAGCGCGTTGAGCACTCAACGAGGCGCATTGCGACGCGACGGCCCCTAAGTACAATTGCAGCTGTATGTGTGTACTGTAAAATACTGTTCATGTACACATGTATACTAGGGGCAGGTTTTGGCCCATATTACACTGATTGCTCGCTAACTAAAACGCTTCCCTCTCAGTGTTTATTCTAATTTGCAAAAATTCGAATTTTCAAAAGTCCACATAAAAAAGTTACATAATATTGACTTAAATATTTTTAATTATTGCTTTGGAGTTTTTTAAAAGTGCTTTAATGCAGAATATTATAATGAAAATAATGAACATATTCTTTGGGCACACTGATTATTACATAATTGAGTTTTATTACATAGTGGTTCCTAGTTGGTGAGTTTGAATAAAATATTTTTGAAAACATAAAAGTTGTTCACTCAAAGAGTCATCTTTCGACCGATAGTTCTATGGCTGCTATATAATAGCTTCGATTTAAGGAACTGGATAAAGACAGACATACCTGACTTGATTCACTCAGCTTTTCGTCTTGATCAAGTATACATCTTGTAGAGTCGGAAGTACATACGATACATATTCCAATATAAGGCAATTGAAAATGTCGATTCTAATTTCTGTAAGTTCTAACTGCTGAGTGCAAACAGGATTTAAGGCACTGGGACAGTATGTTATTTTTTGTGCAGTTATTTCAAGCTAAATCCGCTGTAAGGCAGCTCAAATTGGCTCAGGCACGTAGCAGAGCTTCATTCTGTCTGCATGTGTGTGTGTGTGTGTGTGTGAGTGTATGTGTGTGTGAGTATGCTCTTGCGAATTTATAAGCGCATTTATTTGGCTTATATCCATGCTGTGATTTTCTTTTTTGTGCCCTACCATATGATTGCGTTGACTATATTTGTTTTTGGCTTTATTTTCTTTGCAGAGCGTCGGTGCACTTGGCGGCGGCTGTTGAAACCGGGCCAGAGCCACGCCTCCTCGGTGCTGCACGCCCACTCGGCGAACTCAACTGACACAGATCTAAGCACGCTGGACAATCACGAGCTCTGGCTGCCAGACTCCAGGTGAGCAGCCCCCTGCTGATTGCTTATCCGTAAGAGGATTCCAACAAATGCATACTCTCATTTATTTCTTAGCATACCTGAGCCGACGCCTACGACTATGACGGCTTTGCATCAGTTTGGCGCAGAGATGCTGAAATTATCGCGTGGTCTGGAATCTGTCGCATCGTCCTCGACAACGTGCTCACCCACCAAATCCGAATTTTCCATATCGAATCATCTGCCCTTCTCCAGCAACACTCAACGCTATGCTGCAATACATCAGCAGCAGCAGCAACAGCAACAGCAGCAGCAACAGCAACAGCATCTGCAACACTCGCATGGAGGCAGCTACTTGCAGCAGACCTCGCCCAAGAGAACCACAAATCTGGGACTGTCCACCACAACGCTAGGGCTGGAGCGGGAAAGCACGCGAAACTCTTTGGCCAGCAGCCGCATCGGGGAGCAGAGCGATGGGTAAGTTAAATTAGGGACAAGGACATCAAGTGAAGGACCGAAGCAAAAAATAGTCAAATAACAGTAAAAGATCTAAAAGGTATTTTGGGGAACATTAAAGCACTACCGCATTAAGAGGCATTGCGCGGACCAAAAATTTTCCTTAAATTTAAATTATAATTTTTTGCAACCAATTTTTTTAAGTCAGTAAAAAGATTTTTGATAATTAAGAATGAATGTAAGTGCTGGCCGAGCACTCTCGCCTAGGGAGAGATTAATCCGAAGGTAGAATTGCTAAAACCTATATATTTCCCAAAATTTACAAGCTAAAGTCACTAAATTTGAGAGGTAGATAAGCTTTCTCGAAAGTCAAGTTTGAAATCTCTTTGAAGTTGATTTAAATTCTAATTTAGTTGTAATTTTTATTAAAAAAAATGAGAAATTTGTGCAACAATTTTCGAGCGTTCCCTGTACATGGAATAATAGTACATAGTACTTAACCACATCCTCGGAAATTCTTGAATAGACAACACTTCAGCTTCTGTAAATTCTAACATAATAAACGACAATTTACTCTAGAGACTTTACAAATGGAAAATAAACTAATATTATAGCTTACTTGTAGTATACTTACTTTTGCAATTGAAACTTGAAACTCAATTGCCATTCAATATACACACAGAATCTATGGAAAGAGCTCTTCAGACGACCGCTCTTTTCAAAATACTCCTGGCATGCTCCTTCTGTAAGCAGAATAGAAGTAAATGCCGCAAGTTCAGGTTTCGTTAGCTGCCAAAAGGCCAAACAGCTGCGACAGAACAGCAAACATTTATGCCACAAAGAGCGAGAGCATTATCCTCAAGCATTCCCAGTCGCAGTCCCTCCCCGTCGCAGCAGTCCCTCTCGCTTGACCGCATCAAAAGCCAAGCCAAATGTTCAGCTCTCACTTATTTAGTATATTTCTTTTCTTTTTTTTTTGTTGCTGCTCGATTCTTTTTGCCAGCCGCCTGTTCGCCTGCTGGCCTTTTGCCTTTTATTGTCCTTCCGCCTTTGAATTGTGGTGAACTTTTTTGTAATAATTAATTTTTTTCCCTTAACACTTATTTATGTTGGCCGTTTCTAAGAAAGGTTCTCTCATACTTTTCACTGCACAAGTGATTTTAGCATCGGCATCATCATCATTTGCTGTTTTTCTTCAATATAATATTCTAATTTTAGTTGACTGGTTTATGTTGCCAAAGCAGACGAATAAGAAGAAGAAGAAGCATAAGATAATGTAGAGCAAAAACTCAATTAAAAATGTTAATTTAGAAAAGACAAATTAAATTTTTCATTTAACAGATTTGCAATATAGATATTTCAAATATTTAAATTGAGCGCAGCCAAAGTTCAAAGGGATGAATATTCTGGGAAAACTGGTTTCAAATTGTTCAGTGAAGTTATTTAATTAAGCAAAATATTCATAGTATTCACTATAAAACCAATAAGAGTGATCCAATCGAGAGTGGCAGACTAGAAGATACCATGCAAACAGCGCTTATAATCCTTCATAATTATTTAACTGCATTCATGTATAGACACACATATACACACATACACAGACAAACGAAGCAAGTTGGGTGCTTTATGCAATTGCTGTGCTTCTTCTTTCATTGGCCCCAAACTATATTAAACTGCATCTAAAATAAATGTGTGCATATACCATTTTAAGAGGGATACGAGAACTCTTATTCCAAATATGTAGTCTCTAGCTCTCACAGATGAGTCGGCTGTTGATAGTGATCAAGAATATATATACATTATGGGGTCGGAAATGTTTCCTTATGACTGTTAAATACTTTTGTTACATACCCCCTTTTAAATGGGTCAATGGTATACAAATACTATATGAATACAAAATTAAAGTATTTAATTACATATGAATATGTATATCATTATTATTTTGTACACTGTTTTCCTTTGCCTAAATAAACTTTCATATTGCCGCAATCAATTGCAGCTGAACTGGTGCTGTTTCAGGCCACATGTGTGTCCTTTTTATGTTCAGCTCATTCGTTCTGCTATTTTTTGTTGTGCTTTGGCCTTCATATTTGGTAGTTTGTTTGACGCAATCAATAAACTGGATTTCGCATTTTTCTGTATAGATAAAGAGAGAGAGAGAGAGAGAGTCCTTTGCACTGAGAGTTGGCTGCCTAAAGTGGCGTCAAGTATAAGTCCGCCATTGTGTGTTAATTGTTTCACTATTCGTAGACTCTTGTAGGCTGTTACAACTAAAAAACTTAACTTTATTTGTTTTATTTTCGATAATTTTGTTTTAAGGGCAAAGCTCATGTTTCTTTGCCCAAATGTTAGGAGCATAAAAATACTCATAGCTGTTGAATTGAGTCGCAATATCTTGAATAACAAAACATGCGATAGTATTAAGAAAAAAGACGGTGCCACGCCCACTTTATCAAAACCACAAAAATATAGTTTACCTACAACATATACCCAATTGCTTGCATTAGTAAGAAACTGCAAGATCGAAAGAGACAGACAGAATCTTTGTCACTCTTCCGTCTGCTGCCTCGTGTTGATTGCTTGCTCTATCTCTCTCTCTCTACTGGTGATTTGCAAGCTCATCAGAGTTTCTCTGCTCAGCTCTCAGTAGAGGTATGACAGACTTGGCATACTCTTACATTTAAATGTCGTCTTTCTTTCAAGTTTTATTACGATCGGACAATATAGAAGAAAGATATTAAATTTAATGCAATTGCATTATGTGTGTGTATGTGTGTGTGTGTTTCTATGTATGTTTCAACTCTCTCGTAGTCGGGCACTCTCGACTAGAGCACTGTTACTTGTTTGAAATTGTTTTAGACACTAAGAGGCATTAAAATGAAACCAAAATGTGTTCCTATATAGTTAGCTACGCTGATGAGCTTGCTTGGCTGCTGTTTTAATTCTTTTGTGGTTGAAACAATAATAATCTTGGCAAGCAGCTGCTTTTGCTTTGTTATACTTGTGCATAATGAGATGAGCCACCTTTGTACCTGCTTCACATCTTCAATCTTCCATCTACCAACTGGCAGCAGCCATTTTCCTTTAGCTGCATCTCAAATTATGCGCGCGCGTCTCGCACAAACAAATCTGTGGCATCAAGGATGCATAATGAGTGCTGACAACAACTCGACACCCAGCGAAGACCTCAGCCTCCCTCCCCTTCATTAGCAGCAAATGAAGTTGCGGCTGCTTCAACATTTGCATGCAAAACAAATGGCGCCAAGCTGAAAGCCAGCCGCAAAGCCAGCGCTCAAATTCATGCGCTTTATTAAAATGAATTCGAAATGAGAAGCAGCAACAACAGTGTAAGCCTTAAGAAAAAACCGAGAGCAAAAAACCACGCATTTTGTGAATTCAGTATGAGTGGCAACACTGAAAACACAAACAAAAAATGTTGCCTACTTTTCTGCGCACATCAAGCCAGGTGACCACAAAGCGTGTGGCTGTTTTTGTGTTGTCTGTGTGTGTGTGTTTGTGTGTGTGTGTGTTTGTGTGTGTGTGTGTGTGTGTGTGTGCGTGTGTGTTTGTGTTTGTGTTTATGTGTTTTTTCGGACAGGCAACATGATTTCAGGCACTCTGTTTGCCAATTGACTGAGCAATTTTAATTAAAAAAATAACATAAAATAAGTGCACACAATGTAAGCGATACCCAAAGAATATAGCTGAAGGGGCGCGAAAAACTGGGAAATATATGATGCAGCAGGAACAAAGCATACATAAATTAAGCCTATGCTCATATAAATTCCAGCATATATACATATTTAATGTGTACAGTTAAAATATACCAATATAAATAACAACGAGAAAGAACGCCTATCTTCGGCGCTCCAAATATAACATAACATACATATTACACATTTTAGACCCACATCTAATTTTAGTTATTTATAAATAATTTTTATATATATAAAAAAAGTCTATCAACCGATTGTACCTATGGAAGCTTTATGATAAAGTGATCCCATCCGGCCTACTCCTCTTTATATTGTAAATTTGTAGACAGAAAATGTAATTTGGAGGGTGCAAAAATCAATGCTAAAACTTGTTTTAGGGCTGTGTACGGAATGTTGCTTCAAACCTGTAGAATCAAACAGAAACCCTTCATAATTCATAATTGCCTATTAAGTTCGAAAAATAGAAAATGCGAGAGACCTAAATGGTATGTTCGTGATGTTTAAATTTACTTCAGATTTCAAAACTTAAAGGTTATTTCAAGTGATTGTCTATATATATAAAACAGTTTCTCCCGATTGGCGATTGGTTATTGGCGATTGGTGATCAAGGTTGTATGGATGAAAACTAAATACTCGTCCGATTATCTTCAAATTGATTTTCAAAGCTCTACATAACAAAATATTCAAAAGTTTACTTTTAAAATTTGCAAGCCACATTGTCACATCTCTATGTTTTTGCTTCTTAAACTTGTAAAGGACTTTTTAATAAGTACTGTCTCTCTTTTCTCTCTATTGCAGGACGCTCTCGCAGCTGTCGCAAAGGTTACGCGCCTATAAGAAACGACGACGCGCCTCCTCCGCAGTTTCTGGCCGCGAACGACGCGCTGGCAGCGAGGATGCCGAGGATGGCGAGGATGATGAACAGGAAACGCTGGGACGACGCAAGCGGTACAATAGCTTGCCCAAAAATGCGCTGTACACGCAACACAAGACGCTTCACGAGAGCCAGGACGATGGTGAGGATGAGGGTAACGATGAGGAGGAGGAGGAGGAGGATGAGAAACCATCGAAATCATCATCCATTAGCAAGGGCTGCCACTCGGATACGGAGTTGGAACAGCAGCAGCAGCAGCAGTCGACTAAGCAGTGCCGCGTGGCCACAAGCCCAAGTCATCCAACGGACTATTTGCAGCTGCCTTCTGTCTGCACCTGTCCCTACTTCGGCGATCGTCCGCTGCAGAGCTGCGTGAAAACGGCGGAGGTGAAGATCATATCATCTGCCTTTAAGGTGACCACCACGACGACGACAACGGCGGTCAGTAGCTCACCCAGCGAAATCGATCTGCTGCTCTGCAGTGGCAATAATAACAACAAGAGAAGCATCCTCAGCAGCAGCAACAGCGTGGGCGCAGCGGGTGGAGCGGGCGGAGCAACTGCAGCAGGTGCCGCTTCCTCGAACACCCTGTCGCCGAGCAGCGGCTATTTGGCTGCGCCCGGCACACCCTGTCCGAGTCGACGCAAGCTGAGCATATCGAAGACCGCCTCGGTGGTCACCTGGGATTCGGGTCGTCATCGTCGGCGTGGCAGCAGCTTTGGCGGCGTACGCACCTCCCTGCTGCTGACGCCAACGAAAACGGCCGCGTCAACAGGAACAACAACTGTGACGACAACGCCGCTGCGACGCTCGGCAACGCTGCGCAGTCATCAGAACATGAACTATCATGCAGGATGTGGCGAGGCTGGTGGCAAGTCAAGGACACCGCAATCCTCACCCTGCATGCTGCAGCGACAGCAAACGGTGCGTTCGCATCATTCGCGCAACTCGAGCGTCATCTCGAGGAACTCATCCCGCCACGGGCGCATTATACGGCTGGAGCAGAAGGCCACCAAGGTGTTGGGCGTGGTCTTCTTTACCTTCGTCATACTCTGGTCGCCGTTTTTTGTACTCAACCTGCTGCCGACGGTGTGCGGCGAGTGCGAGGAGCGGATTAGCCATTGGGTATTTGATGTGGTCACCTGGCTGGGCTACGCCAGCTCCATGGTGAATCCGATCTTCTATACCATATTCAATAAGGTCTTTAGGCAGGCCTTCAAAAAGGTCCTGCTTTGTCGCTATTCCAATAACAGCGCCTGGCGGCCCAGTAGATAGCATACGCCCGTGAAGACTGTCAAAAACAAAACGAATTCAAATCCTCTAAGTAATCTCAAACCACCGCTCATCAAATGCGCCAGCATTGACATTCAAGATTCCAGGACAACGGTTGGTGTCCTTAAGGGCCATTCGAACAGTGACCACTCAACAGCTAACTTATAAGCGCCAAGTTTCGTATTTTCATGTCCAAGTACTTGAGCCTCTGGTAAACTGTACAGTAGCACCCCACCACCACTCATCCCTGGAATCCTTGGCGAATGTGTGTCTTCTTGTGGCTTAGTTCACTAATTAATTTCAAATTCAATTTGCATGCCATTGAGCGCATTTGCAAGCCAAACCGACACTATGAAACTGGTTGCTATACAATATCCAAACCAACCCCCCACCCACCGCAAACTTACCCTGGTCAGCTGGCCAAGCGGCTTAGTCGCCACAGGCCACAGAACAACATATCGTTCTCTAATTGTGGTTCACAAGATGTATTAAGCTTGTGTTCCCTTGCTCTCTGCCTCGCCTCGTCTCGCCTCCAACTGTGGAATTCCATTACGGGATTATTAAACGGAGCAAAACAGATTTTTAAGTGTGCGCAAGTTAAACTTAAAGGGATTTCTGGATTGAGAGATGCCGTGCAAGGGAGAAGCAGAGAGAGAGAGAGAGAGGTCAAGATATCCACTATATACATATGTAGGCGTGTTAATCATAACTACGCGATATTGTACCTCTCACATGTTGAATGCTTGCATTAGGGATTTCACATGATATATTGAAATTATAGACTACATTATTAATTGAAGAATTAATAACTCTTAAAGAAATTTGAGTAGTTTCTAAACTATGAGAAAGAGAGAGATAGAGATAGAGGGAGGTAAAGGTGGCCAATATATTTTCAGACCACCTGTTAGGGCAAAAACTGCAATATATATACGATAAAATAATAATTGAGAATATTTTTTTGATCTGAAATGAATTATTTATTTAAACACTGTGAATAAAGCAGAAATTATACTTTATAACTTATAATTTTCTCTACCCATTTCTTAAGTTAGTATCTCAGTATGATAAGTTCAAATATAACGGGAAAATTAGGTATTTATTGGCTCTTAATTGACATTTGCAATTTGCCAAATGCATTTTTAGCCATATAAGTAGGTATTTCCTGGCATTGCACGGATCCAATGTTTTTATGGGGTACATTTTCTATAATCAATCGCAACAAAATTACACTTTTGTCCATGAAATCTTTAAATTTTCAAAAATATAATGTGTATGCAGTCGTGGATGAGTTTTTATATAGATCTTTGAACATAACTGTTAGGCAGATCGGTCAAAAAACTTAAAAATTGCAAAGGGTTTATCCAAATTCCGAATTTTTAAAAATTCCAACAAAAAATGTTATCAAATTTTCAGCCAATTGCTTTTATTGTTGATTGGCAATGAGGGAAAACTCTTTTTTTACTATACTTTTTGGATTTACATACTATTTATAAATTAATAATTGATTGCGACAACTTATTTTTTGCTGTTTATTGACTTAAAGTTGATTAAACAAATTGCCATTAATATAAACAGAGCTTCGTTTATTTGTTTATTCTGGCTTTTTTCCCAATTATGCGTGTAATTTATGGCAAATTTTTTAAGCCGCAAATGCGAAAATCATGCCAAATGCATTGGAACTCCAAAACACGTACACAAAGTCTATGAAAATTGTTTTAGTTATTTGTTGATGTTTGTTGTTGTTGGTATCGAACAGATTGCTACTTTTATTTGAAAAGTTGAATCATTTGGTTTTATTTCTGTGGCAAAATGAAAAATTTGCGCTGGTCACGTAAAAAGCACCTTAGGGTTTTTGGTTGGGGGTGGTGGGAAAACAGCTGCTTGAAGCACATCAAACAAGAAGGAAAAGCGAATAAGAAAAGCTATAATGAAAGCTATTTGGCTCGCAAAAGTTTCAGTGCGGGCCGAAGTTTAAAGCGTAATTTTGTGATGTGGCTACAAAGTAAGCGACAAATTTGCAGCATGAATAGAAGAGAGTGTGTGTGTGTTTGCTGGGGGCTGGGGAGGGGGTTGGTGTGACTGCAGGAGGGTGTCGACGCAGGTAATGGTGCCATTAGTAGCACCTACTCAAAGAGCTGCTGCCACTACCACTCAAAAGTCTCAAAACATTTTTTACTACTCCTCGAGTGACAAATTTTCCACAGAGACAACAAACAGACAGCCGACGCACAGTGGTCCATAGCGTTTGAAAAGTGATTAAGTGATAGCGGATATATGTATAGAGGCCCAAAGGCAAGCTGTAGCTGTCCCACCCCATATCATTTTATCATATAGCTTCCAAGGTAACAATCGTTTGAAAGACGAGCTCTTGTATGCACAACTTTTGTCTCTTTCAAGATATTTCGACTGAACAGATTTATATTAAATATATTCATACGTAAATTTTGCATATATTTGGCGTGCTGAAAATTATGATGACTTTGGAAGGACTTTTGAAGAAAACTTTTCCCAACCTCAGAAATTTCAATAACGGGTACAAGCTAGGTATTTGCAGAAATATCAATTAATCAAAAATTACACAGACGATTTTTAATTGTAACATTTTGCTAAAATGAAAAATATTACACCTTTCTTACAAAGTTATTAGAATTTAAAAAAAATAAATATAATAGCCGATGATATGATAAATTAAAATATAAAAATATTCTGGAACTATTGCACTTTTCGCGCTTGAGAGGCTGTACAATTTATAAACGTTATTTCCTGACAAGTTATATTATATTATATGTGGGAAATGTATAATATATCGATTAAAGCTTCAAAGTTTATCGAATTACTATTATATCAAGTTTCAAATGTCTAGTCAGTCAAAACGATTGCACTAAACTAATATACTCTTCTACGTCCAAAATTAAAAATGAAAAGATATAAACATAAATTTTGTCCAATGCGGGCGACACCCGAACCACTGTGCGACGCTTAAAAATGTATTGCCTTGATGGGCCAGCGGAAACGTTTTTAGTACACTTCATTGCCGCCAAGTCGGCTCGGTGATGGGCAGCTCTTAAATGTCACACTCTGTTGGAATTTCATTGAACTTTAATAGGCGGGGCCGCTGGGCAAACAACACAGCAGTAACAGCTTCAGACACTAGCAGCAACTTCGGTTTTCCTTTCTCTTTTCCCCAAAACATTTGCTGCCTTTTATGCCGTGAGCGAAACAAAGAGATAAGTTTTCATTTTGCGCAGAGAATTTGGAATACCCTCGCGTAGTCCTTAATATCATACATACATATGTATATGCATTTTATATAAGAACTAAACTTGCGATTGGGCATAGTTAATAAATAAGCATATTCATGTGCTTGGCGCAACTTAAACAGTTCTACAGAACTTTATAGCCACCATAATGTCTGATTAGAGTACTGGCTAGTTGGCTAGTTGACTTGTTTACTTTTAGTTTGGAGTTATTTGACCAGCAAGAAATACACACAATTGTTATAATCAAAGCGAACGAATTTAAACTTTATAAATGTTGACAGCAGTCAAAGAAAATCACATTTATGCAATTAAATGTTTTCTGTGCTTTATTTGTGCTTATAAAAGTTGTCCCAGGGTCAACGAAAGGTTAATTTAACTGTACATAGAGAATAATGAATTGTACATACTATACTTAGTTTAACAATTAAATATGTAAAACAAAAAGGGGGAGCATTGTCACAAAACGCTTTTACCAATAGCTATGCTAAGTTCAATGCATTTCACAGATTTAATTCTGCTGAGAGCTTATTAAATACTATATAAATAAGTGCAACTATATAAGTAGCAAATTGTTGTGCAAGTAGGCACTGTAAATGTTATGTTTAGAAAACTGTTAGATGGAAGAAAAAAAACACAATAAATCCCATGGGGTATACTAACTAGAAATATGTACGTATTTGAAAATGCACAGAAAACCCAACAAGCTATAATCTGATTAGATTAATAGACATTTAGCTAAGGAATACAATCTGAATGTACTGTAAAGTTTCAAATGTAACAGAAACTATCATAAATGTACTCTGAGTACACTAATATAACCACCATATAAAAATGAGTAAAAACTTTGCAGTCGGACGTCACCGACTGCGTAATACTTTGATACCATTGTAGGAACAGCTTGATCTTTGAAGAAGCTAACTACAAAAGTAGGTAATTCTATTTTGGAAACTGAGAATGACAACCTTGAATGAGCTGACCAGTAATCTATGCTGACTGTGGGAGATACAGGTATATCCGTGCCTAGGAAACCTAATATCCGATATTTGGGGGAGGTCAACAGCAATCTATCTTCCAAATTTGGTGACCGTGCGAAATATATAAGTATTATCGAATTGAGATTAAGGTACATATGTATATCCTGGTTGAAAAGGGTTATCAGAGTATAATTGGAAATATGCTTATTAGCAGCAACTTGTATATGCAATGCCAAAGTAAAGCTCAAAAGAAATGCCACCCATAAAGTATTAGAGCACAAAAATAACACTAAGCTATTTAAGACATAAATGACATATCCTGTGTGTGTTGATGTTGTTTACGAATAAAAATACTATATACTATATATTAGATACTAGATATTACATATTCATTCAAACACGTCAAAGACACTTTAATATTTAAATATAAATATGAAAATATGTATAACATATTAGCAATAATGCTTTATGCTTAACTAATCGTAACCTGTTCCGTTTCAATTGTACAAATGTGTGTTTGTTTTGCAGAGCCTTTATGATTTCTATTAAATATGCATACAATCGAACAATTCATTTGTTTTATTTATGCGAGTTGGAGTACTCGCAATTGAATGTATTTTCTGCCATATGCAATTTTGCTGTCAACACTAATAAAACTGAACTCAAATCGTAAAATCAATTGGAAATTGTTCCAATGGGTCTGTGACGTTTAATGACGCCCACCTCGACGATAAATCAATCAAACGCTTTCCAATGGTATAAAATTATCAACACACGCACTCATTTATAATTCCATTCAATTAAACATCAATAGAGAATGTCAACGCTTTGTATGCCCACAGAATGAATAGCATTACAACATAAGTAAAACATATAATAGCGAATATGCGGCGGCTGCAAATTATATAACAGTATAAATAGATAGATGTTAAATTTGCCAATCAATGAGTATTCATTTTAAAGGTATCCTTTTGCAGATACGCATATTTGCTAAAAGTTTAGCAATTGCTTTTTACCACAATTTAATCTCACAAATTTTGTTCACCACATTTTGTTGTCAGTTATGCTTAAATCTGGGCGTTGGAGTGGCCAGGAAATCTTGTGTCCGATATATCAGGGAATCTACTTTCAATATTCGATGCTAGTTTTAAATTTGTGGAAAATATAAACTGCATTGGGTTTATAAATTTAAGCTTCTATGTACAGCGAGCTATTATCGATTTCGCAGCCCCCTAGTAAGCCCCCTAGTAAAGCCTTAACTCTTATTTTTACTCTTCTAACTTCCGCATCAGAGAATAAACAAAAATGAATGTTAGCTCAGCTTACCAGCTGCTGCAGTTCATCATAATTAGTTTAATAATAATTATGGTAATTATTTGAAGGCACTTGAAAAATTAATGCACTCTAATGCCACGCAAATTTGTGAGCAAGTTAGCGGGCCACAAAAAGCGTAAGGTAAATCCCACCAAAGTGCCGGATAAAAGCCATAAAAAAATGAGCAAAGTGGAAAATTTCGACTACTCGGCGTCTCTTAATTTTATTTCAGCTTTAAGGGCCTCGTAAAGCACAGAGCGCCTGTACCTAGGGGCGTGGCAAATGTGACTAACTCAAAAAAACAAGTAAAAGTTCTATAGTCGAGAGTACCCGACTAGGATATACCCTCATCCAAGGTCTTTCATTCATTCATAATTATTTATCTGTATTTATACATGGAAACATACACACCCATGCAAACACACCCTGCGCTGCTTCTTCTTCCATTGCCTTAAGCCTATGTTGGAGAATATACATACCAAATTTGGTGCCTCTACCTCTTATAACTTTTAAGCTATACCTAAAAAACACTAATCTGGAATCTAAATTTATCAATAAAAAAATGATGAGCTTGTATTGAGCCGGCAATACGAAAACTTTAATTACAAATATAAAGTCTGTAGCTCTTATGACTTTCAAACAAAACGAAACCAGGACGAAATATCAAAAAAAAAACATAAACTTGTATTAACTGAGATCAGCGCGTTCATACAGACGAACATACCCTGTTACAAACTTTTGCACAAAACTATTATACTCTTTTAATGGTTTTTTCAAAATATAGAATCCTAAAATTTTACGTTTAATTGATTGTGAGTGTCTCAATTAGTATAAAAAACTATACGGAAAGTGATTTTGTGGTGTTTCATTTTTCTGTCAAAAATCACGCCAAATGTGACAAAAAAATTGGCTTGTTAAGGTCCCAAGCAAGGAAAAGTTCCTTATAAATTACCTTCCCAGAGTTCAAACTGCCACAACTTTGTCAAATCTGAACCGATTGTCAATCCCGAGGCCATTTTGATCATAATATGGCATTAAGTTTCATTCTACATCTCAAGTTCATGAATTTTTGAAAAAATTAAATTTTGGATTTTTTTGGCGAAAAAAGCATAAGGGGGGACCCTTACAAATTTTGATATTTCAAAAAATAGAATCTTGAAATTTTACGTTTAATTGATTGTGGGTGTCTCAATTAGTATAAAAAACTATTCGAAAAGTGATTTTGAGGCGTTTCATTTTTCTGTCAAAAATCAAGCCAAAAGTTACAAAAAAATTGACTTGTAAAGTGCCCAAGCAACGAAAAATTCCTTAGTTCCCAGACTTCAAACTGAAACAACTTTGTCAAATCTCAACCGATTGTCAATCCCGAGGCCATTTTGAACACTATTTGGCATCACGTTTTATTCTACATCTCAAGTTTATGAAATTTTGAAAAAAAAACATTTCGGATTTTTTTGGCAAAAAAAAGCAAAAGGGGCGACCCTTACCAATTTTGATTTTTCAAAAAATTGAATTTTGAAATTTTACGTTTAATTGATTGTGGGTGTCTCAATTAGTATAAAAAACTATTCGAAAAGTGATTTTGAGGTGTTTCATTTTTCTGTCAAAAATCAAGCCAAAACTTACAAAAAAATTGACTTGTAAAGTGCCCAAGCAACGAAAAATTCCGTAGTTCCCAGATTTCAAACTGACACAACTTTGTCAAATCTGAACCGATTGTCAATCCCGAGGCCATTTTGAACACTATTTGGCATCAAGATTTATTCTACATCTCAAGTTTATGAAATTTTGATAAAAAAATATTTCCGATTTTTTTGGCGAAAAAAGCGTAAGGGGGGACCCTTACAAATTTTGATATTTCAAAAAATAGAATCTTGAAATTTTACGTTTAATTGATTGTGGGTGTCTCAATTAGTATAAAAAACTATTCGAAAAGTGATTTTGAGGTGTTTCATTTTTCTGTCAAAAATCAAGCCAAAAGTTACAAAAAAATTGACTTGTAAAGTGCCCAAGCAACGAAAAATTCCTTAGTTCCCAGACTTCAAACTGACACAACTTTGTCAAATCTGAACCGATTGTCAATCCCGAGGCCATTTTGAACACTATTTGGCATCAAGTTTTATTCTACATCTCAAGTTTATGAAATTTTGAAAAAAAAAATTTCGGATTTTTTTGGCGAAAAAAAGCATAAGGGGGGACCCTTACCAATTTTGATTTTTCAAAAAAAAGAATTTTGAAATTTTACGTTTAATTGATTGTGGGTGTCTCAATTAGTATAAAAAACTATTCGAAAAGTGATTTTGAGGTGTTTCATTTTTCTGTCAAAAATCAAGCCAAAAGTTACAAAAAAATTGACTTGTAAAGTGCCCAAGCAACGAAAAATTCCTTAGTTCGCAGACTTCAAACTGACACAACTTTGTCAAATCTGAACCGATTGTCAATCCCGAGGCCATTTTGAACACTATTTGGCATCAAGTTTTATTCTACATCTCAAGTTTATGAAATTTTGATAAAAAAATATTTCCGATTTTTTTGGCGAAAAAAGCGTAAGGGGGGACCCTTACAAATTTTGATTTATCAAAAAATAGAATCTTGAAATTTTACGTTTAATTGATTGTGGGTGTCTCAATTAGTATAAAAAACTATTCGAAAAGTGATTTTGAGGTGTTTCATTTTTCTGTCAAAAATCAAGCCAAAAGTTACAAAAAAATTGACTTGTAAAGTGCCCAAGCAACGAAAAATTCCTTAGTTCCCAGATTTCAAACTGACACAACTTTGTCAAATCTGAACCGATTGTCAATCCCGAGGCCATTTTGAACACTATTTGGCATCAAGTTTTATTCTACATCTCAAGTTTATGAAATTTTGATAAAAAAATATTTCCGACTTTTTTGGCGAAAAAAGCGTAAGGGGGGACCCTTACAAATTTTGATATTTCAAAAAATAGAATCTTGAAATTTTACGTTTAATTGATTGTGGGTGTCTCAATTAGTATAAAAAACTATTCGAAAAGTGATTTTGAGGTGTTTCATTTTTCTGTCAAAAATCAAGCCAAAAGTTACAAAAAAATTGACTTGTAAAGTGCCCAAGCAACGAAAAATTCCTTAGTTCCCAGATTTTAAACTGACACAACTTTGTCAAATCTGAACCGATTGTCAATCCCGAGGCCATTTTGAACACTATTTGGCATCAAATTTTATTCTACATCTTAAGTTTATGAAATTTTGAAAAAAAAAAATTTCGATTTTTTTGGCGAAAAAAAGCGTAAGGGGGGACCCTTACAAATTTTGATTTTTCAAAAAATAGAATCTTGAAATTTTACGTTTAATTGATTGTGGGTGTCTCAATTAGTATAAAAAACTATACGAAAGGTTATTTTGTGGTGTTTCATTTTTCTGTCAAAAATCACGCCAAAAGTGACAAAAAAATTGGCTTGTTAAGTGCCCAAACAAGGAAAAGTTCCATAAAAATGACCTTCCCAGACTTCAAACTGCCATAACTTTGTCAAATCTGAACCGATTGTCAATCCCGAGGCCATTTTGATCATTATATGGCATCAAGTTTCATTCTACATCTCAAGTTTATGAATTTTTATGCAAATTAAATTTTTGATTTTTTTGGCGAAAAAAGCATAAGGGGGTGCTATAGGAATATATACATACCAAATTTGGTGCCTCTGCCTTTATACCCTTTAAGCTACACTTAAAAAATACTGGTCTAGAATCATAATTTTCCGATAACTTTTGAACTGGTCGAGATATCGAAAAAAAAATGATAAACTTGTATTGTCCCGGTACTACGAGCATTTATATTTTAAATATGAAGTCTCTAGCTTTTGTATTCTCTGAGATCAGCGTGTTTATATGGACGGACAGACAGATGGACATGGCAATATCGACTCGGCTGTTGATAGTGATCAAGAATATATATACTTTATGGGGTCGGAGATGCTTCCTTATGCCTGTTACATACTTTTGCACAAAACCATTGAACCCCTTTTTTCCATTTTTAATGGGTTCAGGGTATAAAAAGTTTTTGCACAAATCGCTTTTCCCTGTTGTTGTTTTTGTCGTGGTTGATGTTAGAGTGCCGACGGCAACTTAACAACTTGTGATCAAGTGTGTCCCAGGGCCAGCAACCAAAATAAAAAGTTTAGTGCACTTTTAGGCGCTTGCCATTTGAATATGGCGCCGTGGTAAGTTGCACTTTTTAATATAGCTATATTTTAGGCGGTAGCTTCATAAATACAAAGAGAACAAAAATAAAATAAAATCAAGAAAATATATATTCTTGATTCAAGCACAAACATTCAAGTAAACACGCAAGACTAATTTATTTATTTATATTTTCAATATTTATTTCTAACTCTAGAGAACTCATAATCCTAATTAAAGGTTTTTAATACTAGAATGAAAATTCTTGAATCAAAGTTCGCAATTTTCTTGTTAGAGTGCACTTTGATGTACCTAGAAAATAGTGCAAAGGGTATCATGAAATTGTGCAAAGGAATGAACCAGACTGAAGAAAGCAGCTTCGCATAAAGTGTATATATTCTTGATCAGAATGAACAGCCGAAATGATTTTGACATGTCTGTCTACCAGTCACACGTCTGTCACACTTTTGTATCACGGTAATCTCGAACGCTTTGCTAGCTTAATTCTATCTATAGAGTGTGCTCAAAGTTTCCCTTGCATACAGTGGTTATGTCATCGGTCTATCCTCACCCACCCTCCACGCTCTGAGAAAGTACCCCAGTGGTATGCTAGTAGTAAGGTAAGTAAGCGGTAAGTAGTAGGACAGTAAGAGCTTCAGGTATTTTTGAAGATGTATGGGAAAAATTGCATCTTCGCCCGGATTTTGTCGATAAGTAACTATAACTGCATAAAGAGTAAAGCAAACAAAGTACTTACCGATCGCCATCTATACTATACCTATGCTCGTATAGTAAAAATTAATCATTTTAAACTTTAAACACTACATATATATTTATTTACACCTACACTAAAAAAACATTCGTTTATCCCTCAAAATAAATACTTTGAAAATAAAATCGATGGAATTGCATTAAGAGTGTGCAGTTTGTTATTTATGTTCGTTTGTTGTAATACAAAAAAATAAATGTAAGAGTGCGTCTAGTAGGGAGTAACCGACTAGGAGATACCCTGAACCTATAATTATTTAACTGCAACACACACACACACACATACAAACACACGCTTTGCTTCTTGTTCTTCCATTGGCCCCATACTATGTTACATTTACATGCATGCCAAATCCAAAGGTCATACTTCCGAAAATACGTATTTTCAATTTCAAAGGACAAATATTTTGTAATTCTGTATGCAATACGAAAACATACATGGAAAATTTAGTGCCTCTAGCTCTTATAACTTTCAAGTTATGCTCAAAAATCGCTGTTCTGGAATCGAAATGATTCAGCAACTTTTGAACGGGATGAGATATCGATCAAATTAAATAAACTTGTTTTGACCCGGCATTATGACAACTTATATATTATCGAAGGTGCTTTACTGTTACTTACTCTTGCACAAATCCAAATCCCTTTTTACCCAATTTTAATGGGTTCAGTGTATACAAAAAAAACCGTTATCAATATATCAAGTGCAGTCCGTTGGGTATTATGTGAATCCATGTTGTGCGCCCGATTGCATTGATTTATGGACGCAGCTTGTTGACTATTTAATGGACATTTCGTTTGAGACTCCACAAAGACAATACTTTGGCATCTGCAATGCAACTTTCTGCCATGTCCAAAGTTTATTTTCCTAACGAGGACAATAATGCGGTACCTAAGTATAAAAGCATTATGGTAATCAGAAATGAATTCCGAAATGCCAACAGAGAGCAGAACAAATAACAATAAGTCTTTGCAAGCATTTAATTGAATGCTTGAATTTCAACGCACTTGGAAAATGATTGTAGTGGAAATGCATATATGGCAAGCAAGCTTATAATAGCTACAACACAAACAAATAGAAAAGTTGACTGGCTGAAAATAATACGTGGCTTTTGTTTAGTCCTTTTGATTGTTCCCAGGCAAGGCAATGTGGTACCTGTTGGAAAAAATTGTGCTTCTTATTTGCGAATTGACAATGATGGCAAGCAGAACGACCTGACAAAAGCATACACATATAACACATACGACATGTTGCACGTCCCAATTAAGTTCGAAATTCCCAAAAAGTGTTTTATGGATTCTTGGCTGGAAATTCGAACATGCATAACAATTGATATATCAGGCGAATTCAATTAGCCAAAGGAATGACAATGCGCAGTCTTTTGACTTGGCTCAAAACCCTGTGGCTAAATGTGGTCTAATTAACTTGCGTATGTGACAGGAGGAGAAGCATCACAAAGTGTGGATATGATTGAAAAAGCAGCAATGTGAGACGGAGTTCTCCTAACAAAACACGTACCATTTATTGGATATCTATGACGTCACACTTGCCGTCCACATTTTGAATATTTGTATGTAAATCTTGTTGTTTAGTTAATTTAAGCAATTTTATGTTTTTAGTTCTTTCATATTTTATACGTCACGTACAGGTATTTAGGATAGAAATATTATCATCAATAAGATTTGGTAGATTAATTTGGAATTACCAGAAAATTATACAGGCAAAATGGTAACTTCATTGTATATTATCTATATCGACTCGTATTGTCGTACTGATCAAGAATATATACTTTATGGGGTCGGATATGTTTCCTTCTATGCGTTGCAAACTTCTTAAGACATAAAGAAAACTAAGAAATATATATTTACAGTGTATCTAATCTTCAATGCTTTCGGTGTCCATTTCATTTTCTATATCGTTAATTACTTGCTACATTTTCTTGTTGCTTTAAAATACCTATTTATTTTTTTTTTTTACAAAGGACAATTTTAGGTAGAGAACTGTGACAACTGAAGAACTGGTATATGTTAGATGTTGTCTGTGTAAATCAAGTTAAACATCTTCCAGAAGTTCACATGCGTTCCGCTAGATGTCGATCTGTGTGATTGGCCTATAAAACGTACATACCTCGAGCAAATATTCGATAGATAAATTAGTTGTAATGTATTTCTGAATGTATCGATATTAACTGTGCGAGATATATGTATGTAAGTATTTCCGCTGGAGGAGGGGCTGGTGCCGCTCTGTAGTGGGAGTGGCCAGGAAACCTTTTCCACTTGCTTATCGCTGTACTTACACTGGTATCAGAGTATTACGCAGTCGGCTACGTCCGACAACACGTTCTTACTTGTTATTGATTGCTTTTAATTAATATAACGGCAGCTGGCACTGTAAAACGCCGTTGTGTTAATTTAATTTCGAGAAGACTAGTTCCAAGTTATGTCGACAGCTTCTCGCCTGCAGCGAGGTCTCCTCAATGGCAAATGCCATACGGGCCTAGATATTTGTGTGGATTTTTGCCAGGTCATTGACAGACAGCTGGTATTCGGCATCCAAAAGCTGACAGTAGAGCGAGCGGGGGAGTTGGACCCAGTAGAAGATTGTTATTCATTCACTCAACTGTTCATTTGGGCCAATCGACGCTTGAAAGCTAAACAAATTAGTTTATAAACATATTTTCGCGCATTTCTGCGCCGGACCACAAAACATTCTTGTGTGGAATTGCCCTGGAATTGGCATGGAAATTCGAATTTTGGCCTGTTGCTCAAATTTTAAACAATTTTAGATTCAAGTTCGTGGAATAGCCAACATGAAACTAACTAAACTTTCTGAAACAGTCTGAAACGTTCCAAGTCTCTAGCTTCGATTGTCTCTATCTTCGGTATCAGAGTAAAGAAAATCCAAAATCGAGCATGTCATTATTGACTGCATTTATTGCAAGCTCTGTAATATTACTTTACTGCTCCCTCAGCTTCATGCAAATTCAATACCAGAATGTCCTTGGATTGGGAAGACAAATAAAGAGAGACCAAGAGAGGCAGCAAAACTAAATAAAGTTTGGAAAATTCGTTGTTCAACAAATAGACATTCAATGCTGCTGGCCCTTTGGGTGACCAGATGTTATTGCCAATTTCAAATGCTCAATCTGCCATTTTCTCATGCGGCCTCAACTCAATTTGATTTGTTTACCATCCGTTTTCCATGCGGCACAAATGCAGTTGCCTTTAAATGCATTTCTTTTTTCTTCATCTGCTATTCGCCTCATTATGGCCATAAGCTCGATTCAGATTCTGCTGCCATCTCAACGCTTCCATTCGTAGCTGGTTGCCATAGCTGCTGGTAAATGTGTAAATAATATTTATCTGCAGTTGCGGCTTCTGCTCCTATTATTATTATTATTATTATTGTTGTGGTTGCTGCTGCTGTTGTGCATTGCGCTTATCAAATATCGTGTCATATATAAATGTATTCACTCCTGCAGACACGCATAAGGGTAGTTAGCAGGCAAAAGAATAAATCGACAAACTGAACGGTATTTCCGAAACAACATCAAATATCCAACGCACAACGAGCAAAAAGGTAATAATCTAACAAAAAACACACAAAACGACAAAAAACACACAAAGAAAACCAAAAAAACGCAGCTCGAGTCGAGAGCCAATCTAGGATATGCCCTGTACAGTGTACACTGTACAGCTGTACATGTTCATCCCCAAGAGACTAAGGAAAATTGATTATGAGATAACTTTCGCATAATGAAATTTGTAGACTGTAAAGGTGGCAGTCATAGTATGGGTGAATAAAACTAAAGCAAGGTCGTACCTCTAAAAGTACGTGTTTTGCAATTTAAGATAAATCAAAAGATTTACTAAAAATAAAAACTTGCTTGATATAAATGTTGTAGCCACAAGATATTTTTATCTCGGTAAGTTAGCGACAAAAAAATAAACTTTAAATATACAAAAGCTCTTTAGTCTCTAAGATTGGCTCGCTCATACACAGAAGCTGCCAGATAGACGGACAGGGCTAGCTCTATTCATATTTTGATGTTGATCAAGAATAGATAGAAATATATATATATACGGTCGAACTTCGCTAGCTCAAATCACCCTCTAGAATATATTAACCAAACCAATATATGAAGCAGTTATACTATTTATACGTGTATATACATGTAGGTGATACGCTTTGTTTAGCAATTACACAGGGTATAAAAAAAAACAAAAAACGATAACATCACGTGGGTGCCTCAAACGCGGCAGCAAAAACAGAAACAAATGACTCACTATAAATTCACATGTTGTGTCGAATGCCTGGCAGAATGAAAATGCAAAGCGCAAATGAGTTGAAAACTTTGCCATAAGTTTTCGTACGTGCGTTGCGTGGATACCAAAATTAGAGTCGACTTTTAGGCGGTTGCTAAATCTCAGTACTTTGTTACAGACTCTGGGGTCCACAGATAGAGAGAAATTTGTTCGTTTCTCTTTCTATTTATACCCAGAACCAATTAATAATGGAAAAAGGGTATCATGAAGTTGTGCAAAAGTATGTAACAGGCACATGGAAGCATCTCCGACCCCACAAAGTATATATGTATATTAATGATCACTATCGATATAGCCATGTCCGTCCGTCAGTCTGTGTGTCCGTCTGTATGAACCCACGTTTCTCAGAGACTATAAGAGCTAGAGACTTCATATTTGAAATATAAGTTCTTGTTCGATATCTCGACCCGTTCAAAAGTTATCGATAAATTGAGACTCCAGACCAGCGTTTTTTAGGTATAACTTAAAAGTTATAAGAGGTAGAGGCACTAAAATTGGTATTTATATCTCCTATATCATACAGAAGTTAAAAATATTCGACTTTTCGGATACCTCTTTTGATATTCCAGACATACGTATTTTTAAAGGTATGATTCGGATTCAGCATACTCACACATTTATATGCCATCTTTATGTCCTACAAATTTCATTGCGATCGGACAATAAACAAAGAAGTTATTCGCAATTCAATGTAACATAGCTTGAGGCCAATGGAAGAAGAAGAAGCAAAGCAATTGGATGAAGCGCGCAGCTTGCGGCGTGTATTTGCATGCGTGTGTGTGTTTCCATATATGAATGCAGATACATATTTATGAATGAATGTAAGAGTTTGGTTCAGGGTATATCATAGTCGGGCACTCTCGACTAGAGCACTCTCACGTGTTTGTTATGGCACTTGAGAAACAAAAATAAATGATTAAACAGCTACCTGAGGCTTTTAGTTGACACTTTAACGATTATAAAAATATGCAAGCTCTCATATCTCTATGAGAGACGAGCAGCACACATACTATTACAAAAATTACTTTTGGAGCTTATGTGTGAAACAGCGGAAAGCAAAGTTCAATGTCGCCTCGCGACGTTTATTGCTTTACACTGTAAAAAATGAAGGGAAGTAAAATATTTAAATTTCTTCTTTTAGTATTATAATTCATTATTGCACGTCGCCATCTACATTTTTTTTGCGTGTATATAAAAAAAAGTTGCGAGGACTTGCTTTGTTTTGAATAGATTAAAATAGAGGATCAAGTATGCTAACAGAAATCATTAAAATATAAAACAGATTATAAAATGAAACAAAATATTCAACAAAATTTACGCTGCCGGTATTCCAACCAGCATATATGTATGTACTTCAGACCGCGAAGTCAGCTTACCCCGAACACCTCTCCACTCTTGCTGTGGTTGGCATATAATTACAATAGACGTCTCAGTCTCAGAATACACAAGAAAGAACGCGGAAATGTATGTGCATTGTACATATTATTTGCATTTTAGTTGACATGTTTTTAAGCAGATTAATAAATATTAACACATGCAACTAATGTGGTGGTGCAACGGTGACGGCTGGTAAGGGCGGGAGCAAAGCCCTAGGAATCAATCGGTGGCTGTCTTCTTGGCGGCCAGCTTTTGCAGCAGCGTCAGAAAGCTAAAAGCCTGCGTGATGACCTAGCAGCGAGAAAAGGAAGAAGAGTGACTAAAAATGTCAACACACATATATTTAAATCCAAACGAATATTAATTGGGTTTGAGAGTATGCAAATAATAGGAAAACAAATTTGCTCTTTGTCTGCTTTCCAAGAGCATCCAAACACATGCAATTTTTAGTTCCTATCTCATTTAACCATCGATATCTGCCTGATGAACTATAAAAAGAAAAGGGGAATACAAAAATGTCAAAAGCCAGCTTGATAATGAGCCAAGTGGCTTTAAGACGGTGTCTCTGGTAAGGCAATTATCTGGTATATTTCTAACATTCTATCAGCTTAATTTTGGGTACTCTAAAGACATTTGAACTTTTCCTGTCCTTAATAGGAGTAACAAGCAAAAAAAAAAAGTAACAACGTTTGCAGTCGGACGTAAGTGACTGGTGGAAAAGAGTTTTATTGCGGGTCTGTGGGCGGAGAGTTCATGGGTGTGGGCGTAGCATGACCTTTAAAAAAACTTATCAGTAATCTAACCAACAAACTTAGTCACTCTGGCGCTAAAACTGTAGCTGATTAAGATTGCGAGGTAAAATTTAATTATTTCTGTTATTTTTTTTAAGTTCACGTTTTTTATATTTGTAGTATACCCTTGCAGTCGCTTAATATATTAAAATCAATATTTCAGCTTTAAGATATACTCGTGCGATTCAGACCAAATTCAATCAATCTTTATAAAGTATAATAAAACTTGCAATAGCTCTTATAACTATCAAGTTATACCGAATATAGTCGGAAATCGAAACTGATCGATATTCTTAAAACGTGAAGGTTTATCAATGAAACGGGATTAACTTATTCTGCATAAGGTATGCGTGAACTTCTATTTCAAATATGACGTCTGGGGCTCTTATAATCCTTGGAATGAATCGACTCGCCAGAATAGGAATATATATACTTTTTCGGATCGGAGATGCTTCATTCTGGCTCTTACATATATTTGCACAACTCATAATTCAATTTTGTATGGGGTGTTCAAAGTGTAAAAAAGAAACATACCAATCGGAATCGATTCACATCCATGGCATACAATTTTCCCGCTGTGACCTGGACAGAGCGGCGACTGTTCACCAAAAAGATGAGCACATCCTGTCGCATTTGGGGAGCATGCTGCCACCAGGTGCAGCGCCAGAAGGCATCGCCCACACGGACGCTGTGCCGACGTAGCACTTCGCCGCAATAGGTGAACATGAGCAGCTCGAAGGTGGTCAAGACCAGATATTGGAACTGATTGATTACACGAATCAACTCCCGGGAGCCAGAGACGCCCACAAAGGCAAGCAGGCACAGCTGGAGCGTAATCTGCAGCGATTTGATCAAGCAGTATGGACTAAACAACTCCTCTAGCTCTGCGGCACAGTCAAGGATGAACCGATGTAGTCGCACACATTCAACCAGTCCTGCGTGTGCGGCTCCTGCCAGTCTCAGCGGTGGCTGCCTGCGCACTAATGTCAATCTTTGCAAGTCCGTCGGATGCTCCTGCAGCATTGCATATTCACCCAACTCACAGATAGACCCATCAAGCAAAAGTTCCCGCTGTAATGTGCTGTCAAATGATTAGAATACAATTGTAGTAGATTTAGTCATATTTGGTAAACAAGATGCTTGTTGAAATATGAACAAAGAAGGAAATCTGCAAGACAGCAGGGACTGATTGTATTTTTAGGAACAGATGAAAAGTGGTCAGTTGCATCTGTGGATGAGGACGTGACTCGACCTTTGAAGAAGCTTATCAGCAATCTAACCCTTACATTTAATATTTGTAATCTTTAGGATGGATCGCCTTACAGTCACAGTTTTATAGAAACTATCCTAGAAACTATTAACTAGGCTCCTTTCTACCGCTTGTGAGCTTTAATGACATTGCGATCAGAGTATGTGTTACGAAGGCAGTTACTTCCGACGGCAACGAAAATGTTTGACTCACTACAAATCCGACAGAGACTCGCCTGCAAGGAGCCTGGCATGTGCGTCCAGATTCTTGAGACTGCAGTACAGAACATCGTACTGGCCCAGCAGTATTACGCAGAGGGAGACGAACATAGTACCGCCGAAAGCAAACGTGGAGGCCATAATGACCTGGCCATAAATCTGGGTGGCATACACAATGGGATAGATGTGATCAGCCAAGGCATCGAAAGGATACCAGCAACGCAAAGGCAGCACCCTTATGCCCAGCACCAGTGGTGAGACGCTCCAGCAGATAACACCCGCCACGCAGGAGGCCAGCCAAATGGCAGAGAATTGTCGGGCCCTGCGATAGATGACATGCATATTCACAAAGCTGACACCGGCGAGCGAATGATGGCGGTACTCCCGATTGATGTGCACCAGGAACTGCCTGAGGCGCTTGGAGCGCACACACCAATATGTGATGCCAAAGGCCGTAAATAAATATATGACAGTATTGGTGAGGGCATCCGTAATGTCCTCCAGCTTGCCAGTTGGTATCGCATCTAGCGTAGTTTTACTTAAGAGCAGGGCCAGATGCAGCGAGATCAAGCCGATCAGCAAGCAGTGCAGGAGTATCACTACGCGTAGTGTCAACTGCAGCCAGTTGGGCAGCGAGTTGGGCAGCTCCGGCATGGGAATCATGCCACACAGCAACTTAAGCTTCAGATGCAGCCCGAAGAACTCTTTCGCTCGCACCGGGTCCAGTTCCCGCGTTGAGTAGTTGACATTTGCATCAATGCCGCCGTGAAACTGCAGACTAGCCATGCTTGAAGCTATCTGGAACTCAAACTGCTCATCTGCGTGCTCAACAGCGGCTTTTTAAAGGAAAATTCTTGCTCAGCTAGCCAGTGTTTTCTCAGTGCGCAAAGGGGCGGGGGCGGGGGCTAACAGACTAATTTATGCATTAATGAGGTTTTAAAAGTTTACAGCCAAGTGTCGCCCGATGGTTGTCTTAATTGTTATTAGAGGGAGGTGGGGGAATGGGCGTGCACTATGGGGGCGTTGAAATTACCATTAAGTTCCTCAAATAATTAATTGCCACTTTTGAGTCCAACAAATATTTTTCAACACAGACTTCATAATTATTTCAATTTGAGATTGATTGAAATACTTTAAACCATTTAAAATGGGAAAAAGGATATCATTAAGTTACGCAAAAGTATGTAAGAGGCATAAGGAAGAAAACGACCCCATAAGGTATTTATATTCTTGATCACTATCAGTAGCCAAATCGATCGAGTCATGTCCGTCAGTCCTTCCGCCTGTCCGTCTAGAAACGTCAATATAAAATAGGTTCTCGTAATGCCGGGTCAATACAATCGCATCATAATATCCATACCACAATAACCAATAGAATACCCGGCACAGCAATTACCTAAGGTGTTTCTGTGTATGGGTTAAGGGTATCCTCACTAACTTCTTTAACAATACAAATTTTGGTAGGATAATGCTATTCAATTGAAACCAACCATTTTGACAGTACAATTTCGGAATTCACAACTTTTCGCATGCTAAAAAGACACCTAAAAATAAGTTAATTAAATTGAATTGAATACATAATATTTATATTATATTTCCAATAAAGTAAATCAATTAAATGTTGTTCGTAATGCCACAACAATTAGTATTGCGTTTACCACTACTAAGTTGCTGACGCAAGTTGACAGCTGCAGTTTATCAAAAGGGTTTCTTGGCAATTAGCATATTTTATTTGTTCCGCTCTATCCCTTTCTATCCGCAGCACCTGTTGCCGTGCGAAAATTCGGTGGAGCCGAACAACTGTTGATCTGGGTGGGCGGGGGCAGAGCCAGTCAATTAAATTAATTGCAGCCGGAGCATGGCAAATATTTTATGGACTTAATGATGCGTAAGCGACAGGTGCTCAAGGCCATCATTTAATTCAAGTTTCTTTAGGCTACACCTTTCACCTGAGGAGCCGAAAGGGCCTCAAGTAAAGGTCATGATTGACCCTTAATATTTGCATAGTTTAAGGGATTAGGTAAAAAGATAAAATAGATAGTCCAATGCTTAAAATATCAGACAAAATACATCAGGGATCCTTGCACAAAGTCATCGATATTTCAGTAGATTAGTAGTGGCTGATATATTTAAATATACAACAGAGTAAATCCTACAACTTGGAAACTAATTTAAAAATTGAATTTATTTTGTAGCCAGGCGAAATTGTTACACACTGTTGGCATAATGAAGCATGAAAAGCATCATCATCAGAACTGGGCCAAGTTTATGTCTAAGTCAACCCAACTGCTGCCTTACAGCTACTTGGCCAAATTGTTGCCGGGTTGTAAAAAGTTTACACAAAGCGAGCAGGCAGCAAGCCATACGTAGAGTTGGGCATCAATTTTGCATGCCACTCAGCTATATGTGAAGTTGTGTCCTCTTTCTTCTTGTTATAGTCTTGTTCCTTTCTTTGTCGTTTTATTTTCATTTTTTTATTTTTGTTTTGTTTTTAAGACATGGTCTTGGGAAGCAGTTACCAGCCTACCTTCTGTGATTTATTCAATCGACTTGTGCGTCCCGCCAACAGCTGAAGTTTCTTTTATTATTTAGACATCTTTTGTTCTCTCCTCTCATTGCTGCTTTTGTGCCTTATGCGAATTTAATGTCACTTGGCTGTTGGCTGGCTAAGCAAACGTTGTTGCCACATTTAATCTGCATAATATTTATGAAACAACAACAGCCACTGTGTGGCATCAACAATTGGTATACATTCTGTGCCGCAGGGTTCTTGTGGGCGTATGCGCAATATGGCAAACATGCTTCATATAATCTTGCATACTTCTGGGGGCTGATTTATTTAATTGCTTAAGCCTTAAGCGCACACGTCGCCTATGCGTAATGAAAAGTGAAATTGCAAATGATTCACTTAATGAGCAGCTCGTCCATTTTCTATGGAAGGGAGTTGTTGTTATTCCCCTGCCTTGTGGATGTGTCAAATGAGAATGAAAATAATTTAAAGTACTTATGTGCATAAAAATTCACAGAAACAAGTAAGTTTTATTCATAACAAGGCAAATAATTTATGTATGTGCATTAAATTAAAAAATATAGCACTTTCAAATTAATCACAAATAAACAGAAACAACATTTTAAAAATGTAAACATAATAATCAACTTGTATAAAGCAACAAATGAAATCTTCATTTGAACTAGTTGAAACTATATAAATAGTTGAGCATTCCGCATGTACGCAAAAAGTTTCCTTCTTTTGTTCATATATCAAATTAAATATCAATTGTCACAAATTTAATATCATCACCAAATGTTTGCGCTTGTACGTTCAATGGTAAACGGGTAAAAATTAAATAATTGAATAAAAAATAAGCAAAAATCTAAAACAAAATGTAAAAGAAAAAACCAAAAGAATAATTGAAATATACGAACGCAAAGAAATGGCAAATAAACTCAAAACAATAATAACACATAGCACGAATTGTATGTGTGTATGTGTGTACGTGTGTATGTGTATTGAGAAAATGTTTGCACAGGCTGCCAGGTAAGTTCGTAATCACACTCGCATCAAATCTAGAATAGTATATGCTAACAAATAATCCTTGTTTATTTGATTAATTAAAAACAATTTGTAATAGAATATTTCTAAATTTCGAGCGTACTTATATTGAATTGAATTAATCCTTGTACCTATTATTTCTTAAATATTTATGCTATTTCAGGTGCTGTTTAATTGTAATCCGTTGCATAATTTATTTGCCGCTAACGCACCTGTCATATGCGCAACTTTAATTAAAGCGTAGAACAGATGGACACAAAGGCTGTTGCACACAGTTTTTGTTATTTTGCGCTTTGCCAGCTGCAAAACTATGCTACTATTAACCCCGCACTGCCCTCCATATATATGTATGTTGATGGCCGCTGCATTTGTGCAGCAAACTTTTTAATTAATTGCGCTGGCCATTTTTCGGCAGACGACGGCCAGCTTTTAATTGCAAATGAACTAGGGGATGTTTGGCTAGGGGTTTTTTTTTTTTGGAGGGAGGGGTTGGGGTCTAGTGGTAATGGTAGTGGTAGTGGCTTTTACATTGGCTTGTTGGACCACACGAACACGGCTAATTTGCAGCGGAGCAGGCGACCACCAGAGCCAGCACAGAGAGTCAATCAGTAAGTCATTTGTAGGGATGAGGGGTGGGCGGTGTAAGCGGGCTGTGAATGCTGGTCAAGAGGGTTGTTCAACAGGCAACAGTCACGCGCTTCACTCGCTTCATGTTTGCTAATTTATGCGAGGCTGCAGCCACAGGCGATGGCCAAACAGCGAAAAGTTGGCCAACTGACACACGGGTCAACGAGAGATCGGAAATGCCAGCTACCACCCCTCTTTGCTACCCCTGGCCCAACTGATACGTTGCCAGACGTCGCCCCCGATGTTTCTGTTGCTGTTTAAACTTTGCTCGCTTCGCTTTTCCCTATCACATCCTACAACACATTTTGACGCCGTTCCGCAGTTGGCTGCTCCCGGTTCCCGATTCCCGGTTCCCGTTCACATTTCCCTCTTCGCGTCCAATAACTAAAAGTTTGCATTTTATTTCTCTTGGGCTTCTGCAGAAAACAATTTGTCGCAAAATATACAGCAAAAGTTGACACTTTCCTAGATATATGCTAAAAGACATTATGCTGGCCAAAATGGAATTAAATAAGTTTATTATACATTTTAATATTAATAGTCGAAAGAACTGCCAGTCGTGTTTTCCTATAATTTTGTACTTTCTCACCAAAAGTTAGTTTGAAACCTTGGACCCCTATATTCTAGGTTCAGTGCCCAGTTCCATTAAATTTCCTACCAAGATTTTAAACTCTTGTTACTTTGGCAACCCTTTAAAATATATACAATTAATAAACTGAATTTACTATTCTTCAAAATTAATGGTTATTATTATTATAAACTATTTCAACTGTTATGATATTGTGAAAATAGTAGAATTAGAGGCAATATTATATATAGAAGTAAAAAATATTAAACTTCTTGGATACCACGAATTTATGGCCTACAAATTTCATTACGATCGGACAATAAACAATGAAGTTATTATCTTATATTGACCCGGCACTAAGAAAACTTTTATTTCAAATATGAAGTCTCTAGCTTTTGTAGTCTCTGAGATCAGACAGACAGACAGATGGCTAGATCGACTCGGTTGATAGTGATCAAGAATATATATACTTTGTGACATCTTAGATGCTTCCTAATGCCTGTGACATACTTTTGCACAAAACCTATATACCCTTTTTCCATATTTTAAATGGGTTCAGGGTATAATAAAGCTTGATAATCATTTACAACTCAATTGCCAATACTGAGCTCGTTAAAAAGTTGCGCCCTTGAAAGCACGCTTCAAGGCAGACCTAAAAACATTACGTAACTAACCCCAGCAGAAGTTTTGTCAAGAAGTACGCGCAGTTTGCCAGCCTTGTCGGTAACTTTGTAATGCAATTTTGTGTAAATATTTTCACTGTGATTTCAGTTGAAGCCTATGCACGAAAATAGTCTAGCTAGTCTGTCTTTCATACAGTCAGAGGATTGCAAGCCAAAAGTTTTTGAGGTGCCAAATTGAGTTAAGTGCTTGAAGCTGTCTTAGTGCGGCTCACACATGGCCTAATTCAATTTGAGGTAAAGCGGCAGACACTTTAAGTTATTCAAGCCCCAAACCTCTCAGCAGACACCACAGCAACACTTAGCACTTGCACAATGCACATCAAACTACAATAACAACTAGCATTAACCGCACATTGATGAGGGAGGGAGCTCAGCTCATTTGGTCCGGTTTGCCATTGGTTAATTACTTTATTTTGCCAAGATTCTTGTTTTGTTACGGCTTGCGGCGATTGTCTCGTAAAGCTCATGTAATCTTAATTAGTCTCCCGATTGCAGCAACTAAAACCAGCATCACTTACAATTCTTGCTGATGTTGTTGTTGTTGCTGTTGCTGTTGCTGCTGTGTGTTAATGTGGTTAGCCCATATGGCTCAGACGATATTCGCGTTGCTTTTGTTTGTTTCTCGACCACAGTTAACGCACATGCGGGCCGGTCCGACATGCTAAATGTTTTGCTGTAATTAACCACATTATTTCAATGCACATGCGAGTGTTTCTGTGTCTCTGTGTATGTGTGTGTATGTGCGCGGTTTATTTATTTATTATTTTTAGGGGAAAGTCAAGACTCAATAAAACCACCACTAATCTCCGTTTCCCCTTTGCGAAACATATCCGTTGAGTATTACCCCCCGAGGCGGAGTTGGCAAAAAAGCCTCAAAAGTACGTATTTTTATATTCCTTGCGGATACTATACTAAATTTGGTGCCTCTACCTCTGTACCTAAAAAAACACTGGACTGCAATCTTAATTTATAGATGTATTGTCCCGGCACTACGAGAACTTTAATTTCAAATGAAGTCTCTAGCTTCTGTAGTCTCTGAGATCAGCGCGTTCATACAGACGGACGGACAGACATGGCTATATCGACTCGGCCGTTCATAGTGATCAATAATATATATGCTTTATGGGGTCGGAGATGACTCCTTATGCCTGTTACATATTTTTGCACAAAACCATTATACCCTTTTCCAATTTTTAATGGGATTAGGGTATACCAAGTATACAAGTAGCTAAAATCAATGAACTTTCATAGTAAGTTAACCAACGATCACAGTAACTTTACCATTAAAATGTGTTCCATGTACATTGATTTTGTTATTTAACTATGGCAATCAGTTGAATTTACTGTATAAATATTTACTTTAACGCTTTCAGCGTCCCATTTATTTTGCTGTTAGATTGACTGAATCTGTTTCAAATTAATTAAATTATGTAAATTAATATGAAATAAATCAACTTTCTTTAATATTGTGAAATCGTTAGATGTCTGTGCTTAACAGCAGAACAAAAACAACTATCTTCTCTTCAAGTCTATAACAATACAATAAATAAAGAAATAAATATAATCGGATTTTATTTCAAATGTAATTGTTTACATAAGAAATTCACAGTAACTGTTCCGATACAATACTTTTCCTGTGCTTGTTACTACTGCTTGCGTAATCATATTTAACCTTTGATAAAGATTAACTGCTTATAGAATACTCAAAGATATTCAATGTTGTTTTGCTTCGACCAGCCATAAGTAGGCATCCAATTAGCTGAACTTTTCAATTGTAGTACTTATAGCTATAGAATGCTGGCATATTATATTTACATTTGCAAACAAAATGAGATGTTGACCATTGGAATTGCCCTTGAGTGCTGACTAATACTACTTTGCAGTATTTATACACAGAATCGCTTCTATGCAACGGCCAAGTTGTGTCTCAAACCACCTGGCCCATGGTCAGACCATTGATTGGCCATGCAACTGCCACCATATGCCACCTGCTTGAATTAAAGCTGGCTAGGCAGAAAGATAGCAGTAAAGGCACCGCCAGAGCTTGTTATACAAATTGCCGTTGGCTAGTCAATTAAGGGAAAGGCAGCTAAATATTTAATTACGGGAGTCGACGTTTGTCTTGATTATGCGTCAAGTCAGCATATGGTTGGTGCATAACTAATTGAAAACTTGCTAAACTTTAGCTCATTAATAATAAGCCAGACGGAGCTCAAGCTAAGGTCCTTTGACTGTCCCGTTTGATTTGTTGGAAATGATATAATTACTTATTGCTAAGCATTCAAAAGCTATTATTAAGTCGAATGCCAGTTGGCCGCACTAAACACGCGTATTAGATTAATGTTGTGATTACTGAATACAGCACACCCCCAATCCCTAACCTATAATCCTTAGCCAGTACAGAGCACCCTCACTTTCATACGCCATCGTTTATTGCATACTTTTCTCATACTTTGCTTGCTTGTAGGGTTTCCGATGCAGGCGAGTCCTGTTCGCAGGACGCAAGGCAAGCATTGAATAATCCATATTTCGTTGCATAAAACGAGATCGAGTGCGGCTACCGTGGCAATTTATTCATTTAGGCAGAGAGAGAGAGAGAGAGAGAGAGCCCAGCAAAGCAGGTTGCAATGATTGAATGAACCATATTATTACGGTATAACAGACACATTGAAATTTAATAATTAAATAAAGTTAAAGAATAAATTATATATACAACATTTGAAGCCATTTGGCTTTATTTGAATTTTATCTTCTTTTTTGACAATTTTGTAATAATATTTACATATCTAAAGCATTTAACTTTATGGAGCAAGCACTTAAAAATATGTAGTACATAAATATTCAAATTTATGCTGAGATATTATATAATGATTATGTTAAAGAGTTGCTTAGAGTTTCGTTTGCACATGGAAATATTAAGTAGTTTTGTTTTAAGAATTACAATTAATTAATTCAGAAAAATGTATTAAAATCAGTATTAAATATTCTGTAGAATATTCAATTCATAAGGCAAGTGCTTCATGGGTTTTAAGAGCTAAACAAAATAAAAAAAGTTTTTTCTTTTTAAGAGAGCTTTTTAATATAATGTACTTACTGTGAAAGGCATTGAAATTTATCAAGTATACGCTCAAAAATACTGAATAACAACTGTTATAAAATAAATGCTTGAAGTTTTATTGCTCATAAAATTATTTAAATAAGTTTTTCGTTTTCTTATACAATTTAATAATAACATTTATATGTCAAACTAACACAAATCATAAGAAAAAACACTTAGAAAACGTTACATTTTTAAAGAGTTTCGTTGGCCAATATACAGTTTATAACAGTTTGTTTTACATTCTGTTGCTTTTAAGCAAGGTTTACTGTATTTGAATGAAGCCCTACTACTGTCTTATTGATTGCAAGTTTCTATTGATGGAAATGATTTTGTTGCATATGCACCAGCACGTTTCAGCTGCCATAGGGATATGCTGCCTCCCTCCTCCCTCCTCCCTCCTCCCTACTCCACCAATCTTTTCATCATGAGGCAAAATGGTGTCTTGTGATTACTAGCGATGTGTGAAGCATTTTCAAGGCAACACTTTGACCAGTTTGTTTCGTTCAATGCAATTAGCTCAATTGCATTACGTATACGCAACGTACTCACTACCATAACTGGCCATCAAGGAGAGGAGGGAGAGGAGGTTGGTTTGCTAGTTGGTTGACAATTTGCGACGGAAGCCCTCAACAAAAGTGAATTATTGTGCAAGTTTAAACAAAATCAATTAACGTCGAAGAAAATGTCAACTTAAATTACATTTTTAATTGGAAAATTACAAAACAATCTACAAACCACTCAGTTTAAAGTTCTTAAGCGATTCTGATTACCTACGCTCCACGCGACACAGCGGATATTCCTGCAGCTTCAGTGAGATGCTGCCCTTCACCAACAGCTGTTCCAGTCTCGCATCGGTGCTGATGCGATAGCTGCCAAAGATCTTGGCCACCAGCAGCTTCATCAGCAACTGGGCATAACGATACCCAATGCACATGCGCAATCCCTTAGTGAAAGGCACAAAGGCAAAGGCATGACGCGTCGTCGCATCCGCTCCAAAGTGCGCATCCGGATTGTAGGTTGTGGCCAACGGGCCCCAGACGCGCACATCCCGCTGCATGTTGTAGATATCAATACCAATTTGAGTGCCGCTTGGTATCAAGAACTCGCCATCACTGCGTCGCAGCTGCAAATCCTGGCCAGCACGACGCAGTACCATGGGCACGGGCGCAAATAGACGCATCGACTCGTTTATTGCCATCTCCGTGTAGCTGAGCCTCTCCAGCTGCTCAATACTTATGTCGCCATGTTCTGGTAGCTCTCTGCAAAGTTCCTGGTGCAGTTTCTCCTGATATTCCGGATGCATAGCCAGGCACAAGATGGTGAAATACAACGCCGTTGAGGTTGTCTCGAACGTCTGTAGCGAATGAGTGGAATTGATCTATGCTAAATTTGTTTACCAACAACATTGAAATATGGTTGAAAAACTGTTCAATGCTAATTTGTCGTTTTTCATCTGAGATCTATAGGTTGCGAAAATGCGGAGAAAGATGATATTTAAAATTTCCAAATAGTGTTATCGGAATTTGAATATGTTAATCTTTTAAGTAGAGTACTAAGTCAGCATTTATGGTACTTGATGAAGTTTCCTTCTCAAGTTCTCTCATAATTAAAATAACTCTGGTCCGAAGATAGAAGAAAGAGTCACTAATTTTAAATTTGGTGACCTCACCCAATATATTTTAAAGATAGATTACAAGTAACCTCCCCAAAAAATACAAAAAATGTCAAAACTATTTCAACTTCTTCAGCCCTCTAGTTCACTACAGTTTTAGATCTAGAGTCACCAAATTATCACCAAAGATCTTCATATTCCGAATACATAGCTTAAGATGGTGAATAAAAGTGAAATAGTGAAATAAAAGTGAAATCGAAGGCATATAGCAGAGGAGAATTAACTTGATACTATCCTAATCTATTTAGAAAAACACCACTCTGATATCAATCTATAATTCCTGTTATATGATCTTCTAAATTTAGAAAAACTGGTGGGCAAATCAATTATTTTACTAATCCATAATCTTGAGGTGCCACCAATACTTATGTATTATTGCTCTACTCACCGCTGCAATAATCACATTCGCCTCATCTCGCACATCCTGCCAACTCATTTGCTGTCCACGTTCCACATGCTCCCGCACTTGTTCTATGAATATCGACTTTGCCCGAAAGCGCTGTTGTTGTTGTTGTTGTTGCAGTTGTTGCTGTTGTTGTTGTTGTTGTTGATGCTGCTGCTGTTGTTGTTCCAGCTGCTTGTTTGCATCACAATCGTCCACGCCCACGACAGAAACGGCTGGCTGTAGCAGCTGTGAGGCACAGTTAGGAAGCAAGTCATGAGTAGGAAACAGAAAACAGAAAACCAAGGAACCAAGGGGCCATGAATGGGGGCCCCTTGACATACCTGCTCGACGAAGCCAAACAGCACGCCTACCACCTTCTGTTGTCGGACAAAAAGTCGCGACCATCGATAGATGAACTCCGGGTAGAGCCAAGGCGAAAGCATTCGCTTCACACACACCTCCGTTAGCCTGCGAAAGGAAACGTAGAAAAAATGTTGACTTTGTGGGATTTGAATACTCAGGTTCGCCTCCATGTCACCATGGAGCAATGCCAGCAACGGAAACGCAGCAAAAATACAGCTCATCTCGCGAGATAAAAGCCCTGCCTGAATGGATAGAAAACTGCAAAATTGTAATTAGCTAATAGCTCAGACAAACTGAAAGCAACTTGGCAACATTTCCGATGCTATTGCTCTTGCAGCCAGGAACCAAGGAATCGTGCATCGAATTGAATGAGAGGAACGCAGAAACCCTTTAAGAAGTTGTCCAGCTCTGCTCGAATATAGTTTAATGAAGCAGATACAAAATACACCTAACCAAGCTTTTAAAAACCTCTTCATATTCAGCAAAGAAATTTGTTCTTCAATCATAATAAAGCGTGACAACTTTCTGACAGAATTATGGCTATAGAAAACAAATGTATTTTGTATTATTTTTAAGACATTTTTTACTCATATTGTCGACTTTTATTTATATGCACTGATATCCTCGGTAGATGTGTTGTCTAAGTGACCCAGTCAATCGTGTAACTGAACAACGAGGTAGCTGTTAATTTTAACGTGAATCCATTAATTGATTAACACAGACCCAGCTAGGTAATGGAATGATCAAGAGCACTATTTTTCAGAACGCATAGAAGTATCCGAAGCTCGTCTAAGATATGTATATATGTATGTAGCTACATCAAATTTGGTATGTATGTTCTCGAATAGCAGACGCATTTTGAATATAATTTTTTTTTTTGACAACTCATCTGCTGAATCCTAAATCGTTGATTGATGCAAAATATATGAACAGAGAATTTATGTTTTCCTTATTTAATTGTTGTTATATATTAGCTAACTTACCCATTATATGCCTCAAATATGGCCATGGAACCATCGTGCTGAAAATTCATTTTCTTGCCCATTGTTGTCTCTGTTTCGTGATAAAATTCGCACATTAATGACGTATTTAACTGCAGACTACTTCATATTACTTACGACAGGCAGCCTCTAGCACAATTTTCTTGAGTAGTTGATAGATCTCGAGGCTTTTGCCGTGCTGCACACCCTCCAAGTCCAGTTTGTCCAGCAGTACATCTGCCTCAGCATTGAAAATGGGCAAAAAGTTGCACAAAATCTGGCGGCCAAAGGCGGGATTGATGAGCCGACGATGTTTCTGCCAGCGTGGAGCTAAGGAATCAGCACAGCAAATAATATATATATATATAATGTTGAATATTGTAGCTTATAAACTTACAGCTGGAAGTGAAGAGCCCATCACCAATAGCGGAGCTCATGAAACGATAAAAATCGCCCTTGTTGGTGCAGTGCGTCGAATTGAAGATTTGTTCCACAGTTTGTGGGTCGTTGACATACAGGAAACAGTTGGTGCCCATCCAGGAGATAAAGGGCGCTTTATACCTGTACGAGAGGCCTTCCATATACTGCAGAAATTCTACGAAGGAGAGTTAGACGCTGGTTGAATACATTTCCGGACGCACTCACTCTGCGGATTCATCATTTGCAGACCCATGCCAATGAGGGGCCAACCCAGAGGTCCACGCAACTGCCAGGCGGCCTTGTAATAGCGCCGTCGGCTCCACAGAAAGTAAAACCATAATAATACCAGCCAGCTGGCCAGAATGATGCAGGCCAGCATGTCGTTGAACTGCAGACAGCCCCAATCGGATCGGATCGAATCGAATTGAATCGAATAAATATGTTTAGCGCACAACGCACCAACTAACACTGAGCCCCGGGGCAGGCCAGCTCATCCAGGCGAGTCCAAGTCCAGGTCCCAGCCAGCCAAGCCAGCCCATTGAGATTTGTATATGTAGTCGAGATTACGCATTTGTGGCCATAATGCCACAATATCCATGCCTGCCACGTACCGGGGTCTACGCTAATGCAGCCATTGCCATGCTAGTCGCGTACTACCCACAAAATGATGCCAGTCGATAATATGCCATAGGCATATTAGAAACCGGTAAGCCTAGACAAGTTTGTGGCGTTTGTGGTTTGACAATTCATAAACACTCATATTTGTAAATTATTTACATATGAACCAAATACCAATAATAATTATAATAATAATAATACTATATTAAAAGGGTTTTTTGAATATATGAAATTAGTCGCCTTTTATCAATACATAAATTTTGCAAGTTATTTGTATATGAATTATTATATGATATAATAATAATAGTTACAAATAATTAACTCACAAAAATTAAAAACTTTTCTTTTATCGATTGGATTTGCTTAAAAAATATATTTAAATATATATATATTATATACTACTTTTTTTTAATTTAGTGAGACACTTTTTCAATTTAGTGAGAAACTTACTGAAATATCGTATTTAATTGTATAATTTAAAACAAGTTCTTGATTGGTAACTTTTTCAAATATTCATGAGTTTCATTAAATCATTATTTTGTGCAACCTTTGAGAATATGTATTAATTTTTTATTTTTCAAACCCACTTTCAATTCTTTTACTTTAACAAATTTTTCTGAAAAACTATATAAAAGTTAAGCTATAATATTTTTTATTTGATAATTGAAAGAAAATTTGATTGAATATATATAAACAAATATTGTATTCACCTTGAGGAACACGTTAATAAATATGTATAAAAAAAAGAAAAAAAAAACCCTGAGGAAGAAAACATAAACTTAAAAGATTTCTAGAGGATTCTGAAAAAAATGATCAGAACTACAAATAATTACGCATTGCTTTGCTATTTAAAAGAAGCAAATATTTATGGTATTCACAATCACCATTTAACTGTATTAAAGCACCCATATAAATAGTCACACTCAAAGTGACCAGTAAAACCAATACGCCTTCATTTGTACCAACGGAACTTGTGTAGGGCATCTGCAATGTATGTTATGAGCTGATTTTGATTTAGTAATTGGTTAATTATTATTATTGGGTCAATGGGCACTACGACGTACATTTTTCGAATGGGTGAAGAAACTATGCGTTACCGTGTAGAGTTTTCAAATATATTATTTATTCACTATTCATTTCTTTGCACTTCATACAAATTCTTCAAATTACAATTTGTTTTCCGTGCGTGCACGTTTGCTCATACCATTATTATTAAATGTTTTGTGGTGTTTTGCTTTCACATTATTTGGGTTTTTCTTTTGAGAGTTGAGTTGAGTTGAGTTGAGACAGTTACAAGCCAGATATTTAGTATATTTTGTGTAGTTGTTTAGTTGCTTTGCTTAAACTTAGGACAACTCTTCGAGGCAAGAAATTGCCAGATTCGCACCGAATTTGTTCTATAGCAATCTCTACTCTTAGGATACATACAATATAGTATATATGTATATATATATTTATATTCGCTTAATTCCTAGGCATAGAGCCGGCTGGCTTTAAGGATAAGCTAGGTATGTTTTAAAAGTTTGAGAATGTTTTTTTTTTTTTTTTGGTGTGGACGTTGTGTTTTCACTTTGAGTTCATTTTTTATTTCTTTTTATTTCTTTATATAATTAGATAGTTTGAAAGGCCATGGGATCATTGGAAGCCAATTAAAGGGTTTGAGGGCTGTTTCTTTTTTTTTTCATTTTGCCTGGGATTTGCATAAGCTAATTTGATTTCTTTGACTACTTGATCTGACTTGCAGTTACGATATTTTACTCGCATAGTACTATATGTATGTATATGTATATTTATATATATATATATATATATATATATATATATATATACGGTTGCTACTAATTCTGTATATCTGTTATCGTATTTGTAGTATGCCTATATACACATTACATACGCCTAAACATTGCAATTGATTAAACAATTATACACTTTTTTATTGTCAACAAATATGACGACTCGCGACTCAACGATTCCATTTGCCATTTGCCATTGCTTTAGCTAAGTAATTGCAATTGCTTTTTAATTCTTTAGTTAGTTCATACACATGTATTGTATTTCAAACTGGATATTACTATATAACCATTCTATACTCATCTACTAGGGCAGGAGTATGGGTTACGATTAACTCAGTAATTACGATAATTCACTTTTACCGTATTTGTATTTTGTATTATTAGAAGCTTTACATAGTTGCAGTTATATTTTATATCCTTGCTAAATGTTCCATATGGAAACTGTTTCTTTCGATGCATTTCTACTATCGTATCAGGATCAGCTTAAATATCTATGACATCCACTTGAAACACATATTTATATTATATGGATTGTCATCAGTAGAAACCCACATGAGATCAAATTCGTATTGGGAAACCTTGCTGATCTACCATACATCAAAGATATTCAAGCTCTTCAAAACTTTAGCAAGGTTATAAAAGCTTCGACTGTCCGAAGTTTCCAATATTCACTCGTATTTAGGATTTTTCTTTGATTTTGTTTTGACGCTTAATATAAAAATATTTTTGTTTAATTTGTGAATGCTAGTTGCTGCTAATTGTTGTTGCCTTGAGGCTAAGCACTTAATCCGCTTTAATATGAATTTACTATTTGTTCCTGCTATGCAACAAAAATCACAAAAAAATGAAATAAATACATGTATATGTATATACATTATATAATAATAAATACGTTTCAGGCGTATAAAGGTTAATTATGATTTTTGGACGCTGTGTAGCCTGTTTTGCTGTAGTTGTTGGTTTTTTTTTACACTTTATGCATATTGTATAAATATATATGTATATGTATACAAAATAAACTTTGCTTTTGCTTTCACATTAGCGCTTGCATAAATATTAATCGAAAAGACATTTTTCCTTTGTTTTTTTTTTTTTTTGAGACGGGAGCTTAGACGGTGCAATTTCTTGTGTATGCGAGTGTGTGTGTGGGTGGCTTAAGGGGTGTGCCATTGCCATTGTGTATAAGCGTGGTTGTGTGGTGTCTCCGTAATTATAAGCTTGGCTAAGGTATCCTACATAAATTAACTGCCGCGTATTATATATATATATAATAAATTGTTTATGATTTCACTTGACATTATCTTTTTTATGCTTAGGCACAATACATTTATTTTGTTTTGCTTTTCATTTGTTTATTCTTCACTTGCTGCAACTGTTTTGTTTTTTTTTTTCTGTAAATTTTTAGGTCTTATGAACTTAATATTACGCATTAAAACGTGTGCTAGTGTCTGTGAGTATGTGTTTGTGTGTTGATGTATTGTTGATTATTATTATTATATTTTATTTGATTAATTTTGTATTGAGTTGCATTAATTTCTCCTACAATTTTCAAAAATGCAGCCACTTGGCAAATATTTAAAGCTTTTTACTTAACTTCAAAACGCAAAGAAAATTTCAAAATTTGTATGAAAAAAACTAAATTATACAAAACTAATATATAAATCATGTAGTATGTGTATTTATTTGTAGTTTATGGCTATTTCCTAATTGGAGTTCTTTATACAATTTAATGCTTTTAGTTAACATTTCCATATTTATTTGCGTGTAAAATGTTTAAAATATTTATTGCTTTAAGTTTATTCTTTTGCAGTTGTCATTAACAATAATAAACAAAGCCATCAATTTCAAATACTAACTCACTAACTTAGAAGAAAAGGCATTAATTTATAATTTCTACACCGTTTGCAGAACCCACAAGACCATTTCTGGACACACAGACAGTTCTCACAAATACAAAAATTATATACGCACTTTACAATTTGTTTTTTTGTTTCATTTTTTTCTTACTTGCTGTTGCTTTTTGTTTCTACTTTAACAAAATAAGCGCTACGATTACTACGAATGCTAGTATACAACAATATCATTTTTTTTTGTTGTTTTTTCTTTTGTATTTTTTGTTTTAGTTTGCTTTTGTTGTTACTGTATTTTCGCTTAGTTAATTTATGACTTGCTTCAGTATTCTGCTCGCATCAGATTAGCTTTCTGCGGGCTGGTTGGTTGTAAACTGCGTAATGCCATCGATTTCCATGGACTCGAGCACATCGGCCACATAGGCAGCGACATCCGTGTGGCTATTCTCGCCTCTCCTTATAAATGGCATCTGCAGCAGGCGGCTATACTTCGGCCTATCGATCTCCTTCTTGATCAGGCTGAGGGCAATAGTTTATCTTATAGAAATGATCTTTATCTAGTTAAGTGCAGACTTACCAAGTATTGACAAACTCTGCAAACTCCTTGGAGAACTCCATACCGTTGTAGGAAGTGTGCAACCGCGGCGGATCACCTTGCACCACCTGCCGAAAACGAGTATTTAGTGATAATTTGGTGGCAAATGATTTGATACGCATACCTGGCAGAGCTGCTCAAATACCGAGTCCCATTTGCGATAGGGAAAGTTGCCGGTGGCGACCTCCATTAGGGTTATGCCCAAAGACCAAACATCGCTGCGTACATCATAGCCCTTGGCGCGCTCTGGATCAATACGCTCTGGCTGCAAATTCAGGGGTAAGTGCAATCAAACATAAATTTGATTAAGAAAGTTATAAAACCTACCGCCATATAGGGCCTGCAGCCGGCATCCTTTGTCTTGGCTATTGAATCAACCAATTGGCCAGAGATGCCAAAATCACACAGTTTAATATCACCGCGCTTATGCAACAAAATGTTGCTCGGCTTCACATCGCGATGTATTATCTTAAGCTCCTCCTTTAAATAGTTGAGCGCATTCACCGTGGCCACCGTAATCTTGGCCAGTATGGATTCGGGTATATGGCGTTGCTTCTTCTCGAATATGTACTTGTATAACTTATCCAGCGAAGTGTCCATCAGCTCCATGCATATCCAGCAGTCGCCCTCCTTGAACAATGCCCCATAGAACTGCACAATATAAATGCATTCATTTGACTTCATAACCACCTCGAGATCCATAAGCAACTGTTTCTGTTCCTTCTCATCTACCGTGGAGCGTATACGCTTCACTGCCATAACTTTGTCCAGTTTCTTGAATATCATTTTATTGACCGCACCAAAGGCTCCTCGACCAATCTCGCCCAAGTCCTCCAGATCATCCGAAGTGAACTGATGTGTATTGACAGCCCCTTCACCAAACTGCAATTTGCCGCATGCCTGCTGCCGGATGCGCTCCCGATGACGATCCGTGGCGCTGCTGTTGCCGGCGCCAGCGCTGCTGCTGGTGCTGGCAGCATTGTTGCTGCTGGTGCTACTGCTGGGCATCGGGACAGCTGGGACGAAGCTGGGTTGGGCGCCAAAACGTAATGCGACATTATTTTGCTGCGATGAGGAACTGGAGCCGGACGATGTGGAGCCTGATGATGTGGACGATGTGGATGAAGGCGGATGTCGCTGTATGCTAAGATTGTTCAGAGTCAGCTGATCCGGCGGTATTCGCGATCGACTCGGTCCAGCTTTATACATAAACATATATATATATGGATTCGCATTAGATAAGTTGCTAAATTCACTATTATTTATGAGCCTATCAAGTCTTATCAAATGCATTGCGCCTACAGCAATGCGTCACAACTGCTACATGTGTTTAAATGTGTTAGTATATTGTATGTATGCATGTGAGTGTGTATGTGTGAGCAGATTGAGGGTATACAAAATTACTCACTTGCAAACAAATTTTTGGGTCTTTCAGCCATTGTGCACACCTGGTCGGTCTGGTCACTAGCAATACTTGTATTCCTTGTCGCTTTTCCTATTTTTTTTGTGTATTTTTCGTTTGGGCCGCCGCGCCCCAAAATCACACGTCGCTTTTTGGAGGGGCGCCGAAGTTATTTTCGCAGCGAAAACTGACGAAAGGATATTTTAAAACATAACCGTTGCAATGACTTGCGTTGCTTTGGTAATTTGAGGGCACAGCTCAATTAATGGTTAAATGGTTGGTCGCGTGTGCATCTAAACGCTTTGCATTTTTCACACTTTTGTTTTACATAAAAAATAGACCAAAAAACATTATAAAGGCAGCAAATGCAACAAAATATTCAGTGTGAATGTACGTTACAAGACGAAAAATGCCAGTTTTAAATACCAAAAATACCAGATAAAATGTGTGGCAGTTTCCAGCGATTATACATGGTACCACGGTGCTGAGAATGTTAAATTTCATTGATCATGTTTTGCTTTGAAACAGTAACATTTTTTTGATATTATATAGTTCACCGAGCTTTTTCTCAAGTAAACACATTTTATTCAAACGCACAACCGATTAGTGACAGCCGGATATATAAACTGTGCGCTGTTAATAACAGGGCTGTAAGCTGTTAAGTTTTTGAGCACTGTCAAAAAACTATTCAACGAAACTTCAACAATTTGGAAGCTTACATAACATTTGTAAATAAACCATGTCCGCCGGCAGCGTAGCACGCAGCAGCTATAAATTGTTTGTGGGTAATTTGCCATGGACCGTCAGCAGCAAAGAGCTGCGCACATATTTCTCCCGCTTCGGCCATGTGGCCAATGCTGAAGTGGTCTTCGACAAGAACGTGGGAATGTCCAAGTACTACGGATTCGTGATGTTCAGCCAGCGGGATGCGTTTAACAGTGCCTGCAATCATAACACCCACTTCCTCGAGGGTCGCGTCCTCAACGTACAGCGGGCCAATGAGCACAACTCCCAGTAATAAAAACTACATATAAATATAAAAGTATTCTTATTATTATTGGAAGGGGGAGTCTCAACAGAGAAGGGTGGACGATTTTGTGTGCCCTGAAGGGCAACTCTACCTCTTTAATAAGGAAGAGTAGATCTCTCCTTATCCGAGCAGGATACTTGCTCCTGTCTCAGACCTAGGCCTGACATACACAAGCAAGCCCTTTAGCTTGTCTCATCCACGGTCTAGAGAGCCAATAGACAAACACATCCCGAAAACAATATGTAGAAGATTTTATTGCTTGGTTGAGAAATAGGAAGGTAGATATTTAGAGTTATTGGAGCCGACAGCGTCTCGGATGTTGTTGAAGCCATGCTCATTGAGCCGTTGCGAGAGTTCCTCCTTAATGCGATCGACCAGCTCGGGGCCTTCGTAAATGAGCGCCGTGTAGATTTGGACAAAGGAAGCGCCCGCTTCGATCTTTTCGTACGCATCCTGGCCAGACGCCACGCCGCCCACGCCAATGATAGGCAGACGGCCCTTGGTCAGCGAGTACATCTGGGCTATCAGCTGGGTGGAGCGCTCCCGCAGCGGCTCACCACTTAAACCACCAGTCTCGCTGGCCAACTTGAGGTCGCTGATGTTCTCACGCGACACGGTGGTATTGGACACAATTAGGCCATCGACGCTGCACTTCTTCGAGCTGATAACCGCCGTGATGTCCTTGAGCTCCTCTAGATTCAAATCTGGCGATAACTTCAGTAGTATGGGCACTTTCTGATTGCTTTTTAGCTGGGCACGCGCATTGTTAACCGCCTCGAGAAGTCCGGTTAGCTCCTTTTTGTTCTGCATATCACGCAATCCCTTCGTATTGGGACTGCTAACATTCACCACCAAATAGTCGGCAACGGGTCCAAATGCCAGAACTCCTTTGACATAGTCACTAATCGGCGTTTGACTGTCACGATTCCGTCCTAGATTAACGCCCACAATGGCATTGAAATCCTCTCGTTGGCGAATCTCCCGCAAGCGTTGCGCCACCACCTCATGTCCATCGCTATTGAAGCCATAGCGATTGATGATGGCACGATCGTCTACCAGCCGAAAGACCCGCGGCTTGGGATTACCAGGTTGAGCGATCGGCGTCACGCTGCCCACCTCAATGAAACCAAAGCCCAAATCCTTCAGTCCAATCACAGCCTCAGCGTTCTTATCAAAGCCCGCTGCAATCCCAATCGGATTGCTGATGAGCCGACCAAAGAACGTGCTGTGCAGATTCAGATCATCCATATGGTCTGACGGGGGATACAGACGATACTTGCACGCCAGCACTGCCAAATTGTGGCTTGTCTCCGCGGGGAGGAGGCGGACGACGGGCATCACGAATGTGCGGAAGAGCCGATCCTGGTTGTGGTAGGCGGTTAGGCCTAGGAACAGCGCCGCGGCGCCTCCTGTCACAATGCCCAGAGAGCGTAGGCGGCGCTGTGAAATCAAATTATCATTTATATATTTATATGTTATCAAATTTAATTCAAAATATATGGCTCACAATTTTTTGCGTCTTTTGCAACACCATTTGAATGAACGATATGAACTGAACCATTTCGATTTCGAACTTTTCAAACTGTAGTTCAAGGGTTTGCGGCTAGGTGGCGAAGTGGATTAATCGGACTATGTATTTTTTGGAAATATTAGCTGTTCGGTTTATTTTGTCATGTTTAGAGTTGAAATTTTTTGAATTAATATGCAAGGCACAAATGTTCTACAGCTGAACTATGTACATACTTGTCGATATAATATCGAACTAGTTCCAAGCGGAACAATACAACTCCAGTGGTGAGTCTTGTTATTGCATCTCTGTACCAATTGCACATATGAGCCCCAAAATAACAACAAACAATAGTAAAACATGAAAGGTGGCACATTTCGAAACACTCAATGGGATCCCACGCTGCTGACATCACAAATTGCCTCGATGCAGTGCTGTGTGTACTTCTCCCTCGGTCTGCTCGTATTTGTGGCCAACAAATTGGCTGGCGACAATTACACATTGGATCATCTCTTCGAATACCGCGTAAGTCGAATGCATTATACCAATGATATACATCTACATATAACTATTTTGCTGCTGGCAGGAAATCCATATATACGATCTTGGCGGTCGTCTCGTCATCTGCGCCTTTGTGGCAAACGCCTTTGTCGCCTCTCTCGCCCTCTGGTGCATTGTGCGTCGGGCCAAGCTGTGTCTGGACTTTAGGTAGCTATCTTTCTTACATACATACTGGTATATACGGGTTGTATAGTACATATGGGCATTGATTAATGTTGTCAATAAGGGAAACATTTTATTTATTTATAACACAAATATAAACAGACAATATCTAGACAGCCTACTTTCATAGGACGAAAGATTAACAGCAGAGTCCACAGTCGACTTGAGTGAACAGTTAACTTGTAAACTTGAATCAATCTCTTTTGAATCACTCTTTTAATCACAATTAAATACGACAACACAAAACACAGATCAGATCAAATCGTTTGTGACTCCTTGAAATGCCCATTGCCGTTATATTTATACGATTAATGTTGGATTCAATTCATTTTGCAGCTGCACCTTCCATTTGCTGCATCTGCTTATTTGCTGGTGGTACAATCGCTCCTTTCCCGCCAACGCCTCCTGGTGGCTGCTCAATGTGATCACTGGGACCATCATGTGCATAGGCGGCGAGTTCCTCTGCCTGCAAACGGAGATGAGGGAAATTCCAGTGGGCTACGCGGCGCTCAATCAAAAGTCAGACGTTTGATTTGGACTACGTATATGTGATGCTTACAAAAGCCACCCAATTACTCTAAACATAATTGTATTTTATTGTTAAAAACACAGGCTAAGAATATATGTATATTATATACGCTCAACTAGTGCAATATCTGATATATAAAAGGCATGCCGCGCTTTAGTTTTAGCTCCTTCGGCACCGTCTCTGGCGGCATAAAAAACTTCAGTTCCGCTGCCGACGGCGTCTCCGCAACCGCGACGCTCTCGTTGTACGCGAACAGTTGCCAAAAGTGCACCCGATGCGGCACCAGATACCAGTAGCTAAACATAACCACGAACGAGACGATCAGCAAACCGAGCAACAGCAGCGTACAGCATTTCATGTGGATCATCATGTGGATGTTGATGTGCTTTACGTCTGATATGTGGCAAATAAATACAGTTTAGAATGGCGTACACAAAGCACAAGAACAAACGGACGCTTCAATTTAACTATAGATACAAAAACAAAGTAACGACAGCAGAGGCAGCAACCAGCTCCTCAACAATGCAGCCTAATCAGGTTTGTTTAATCTAATCAAATTAGTTAAGTTGTCTTTACATACTATACACTATAGGCACAGACGACAGCCGATCCGTTTCGGCGGCGAGCTTTCGCTGAATTTATGCTAATTGAAGAGCGGACGAGCACATTTTGTTGTACATATCGTACATGGGCTTAAAAGCTCAGTTCCAGAACAGCTAATTGGTCAGATTTGCACACATTCCAGTTATTTGGAGAGCAGATGCTTAATTGTTTTGGAAGAATCCCCAGATATGTTTATATATAGAAATCTCTAGAAATTAGAAACGTAATTTCCTACAACTCTAATTTTAAATTGATTGAAGTCATTAAATTTTGAATGCAGACGAACTTCTCAATTTGATAAATTGAGTGCCAATTGTTGGAAAATTATGTTTTCCCATAAGTTAAATTGTTACACTACAAATTTAGATTCTGCGACACAAAATTACTTTGAGAATCGTTCAAAATGCTATTCATCCCAATTAGACGAGTTTGTTTGATACTTTTATATATACTTCATGTTTTCATAATTGTGCACTTATTTTCTATAAAAGAGCTGCCAGCACTTATAGTTATTTTAAAAATCGAATTAACTCTGCAACTGCAGCATTATAATTCCCGAGCGACCACTGTTATATGTTAGTTGAGACCAAAATATTGATTCATATTAATAAAAATTCTAGATTTTCTATTTGCTAAATTATTCAATTTATTTTTAGCAAACTTTTTTTTTTTTGGTTTTAAATGATTTTTTTGTATTGTGTGTTTTTTATATATATATATATATATATATATATACATGTATATATATGTTTTTATATATATATAAATATATATATATTTATATATATAAACATATATACATGTATGCATGTATATTTAACTTTACTAGTTATGCTTTTTCTTTAAAATCATCAATTGAAGTTCATATTTCATCAATTGTTAATCGCTTATAGTTTTATGGTTTTGTTTTTGTTTTTTTATATATGTATCGATTTCAATATTTGAAAGAGAAAATATGCGAGAGGGAGGGGCAGTAAAAGTATGCTTTTACTTTTACTTTTAAATGGGGGGCACAAATTCATAAGTTGCCCTTATTTAAATCCTTATGTTTCTCATTTGCTTTGCTCTAGCATATATGTATATATATATATATATAATTTGTTTTTATTATTATTATTATGAGCCTATTTATTAGTATTTTTCGCATTGTTTGTGTGTGTGTGTGTGTGTGTGTGTTTTATAAACTACAATTTGATGTTGTAATTTTGTTGCTCATCAGCATATATGCATATTTGTATATATGTAAATTATTATTTCTGAACAATTTATTATTTATTTGTAATGCTTGCTATTGTAAATATGTGGGTGCGTGTATGCGTGTGTTTGTGTGTGTTTTTTGAGTGTTGCGCTGCGCACAGACAGTTTCTCTTTTACATTTGCTGCCCCTATATATATATATATATATATATATACATAGATATATATATACATACATATATGGTATATATATATATAGATGACACATATAATATGCAAATATAATAATAAGTTGTTTATCGATCGATCGGTTCAAATATTCTCATATCGCTCTGAGGCTCTGTTGCTGTTTACGGTTTTGTTTTTGCTGTTAATTATGACGATAGTCGGGATGCTGTGGTTGTTGTTGTTGTTGTTGCTGTTGAAAATGTTGCTGCCGGCCTATTGGATGGCTGACAGGCCTTGCTCATTGACCCCACCAGTCGGGCCCGTTTGAGTGGGAGCCACCGCCACCACCGCCGGCGCCACCGCCATACGATCCGCCATAGGATCCACCGCCGCCATAGGCACCACCTCCTGAGCTGCCGCCTGTTTGCAAAGAGGGGGTGGGTAAAGGGTTGTGGGATAAATTTCATCGTAATTAAATGCATACTAGACTTTGGAATATTGTGCGTAGCTCACTCACCAAACTTACCATACGAGTTGCCATTGCTGCGATAGTTGCCACCACCGCCGCCGGCACCGCCACCGGAGCCGCTGCTGCGACTAACACCAGCACCACCACCACCGCTGCTGCCACCACCACCACCGATGCCGCCGCTGCTGCGTGCACCACTGGAAGACCCGGTACGGTAATCGCGAGAGCCAAAGCCGCCGCCGTAGCGGGCGCCGGGACCGCCACCGCGTCGCTTGGCGCCGCCATGGCCGCGATCAGAGCTGAGCATTTCCTCGAGAAATCCGGGAATTTCCTGCTTCGTCTCGATAAGCAGCTCGAGCAGATCGGAGCAAATGTTGCGGTTCTTGTCATTGAAGAAGGACGTGGCGACGCCGAGATTGCCCATACGACCGGTACGGCCAATGCGATGCACATACTCCTCCACATCGGTGGGCAGATCAAAGTTAATCACATGTGTCACATGCGGAATGTCCAGGCCACGTGCCGCCACCGCAGTGGCAACCAAAATGGGGCAATCCCCGGAACGGAAGCAGCGCAACGCCTCCTCGCGCTCCTTCTGGGTGCGATCACCATGAATGCTGGTCACCGGGTGATGGCACTGATAGAGGAACTCTTCCAGAGAATCGGCACCCTTCTTTGTCTCCACAAAAATTAGCGTCAAATTATCCTTAGAGTACTCAGGTCCATCCTTGATCGACGATAACAAATCCAGCAGATACGAACGCTTATCCTGATCATATACCCACAATATGGTCTGCGTTATGTTCTCCGATGTGGAACCCACACGGCCGACAGCCAAGAAAATGTAATCGCTGAGAAAATCGCTGGCCAGCTCCTGGATCTGTTTAGGGAATGTGGCCGAGAACATAAGCGTCTGTCGCTGTCCCGTCGGCGGCATATTCAGCTGCTCGACAATGCGACGAATCTGAGGCTCGAAACCCATGTCCAACATGCGATCGGCCTCATCGAGGACCAGGAAACGTATATTCTCCAGTCCCACCTTGCCGCGCGTTATCATATCCTCCAAGCGTCCAGGCGTCGCCACAATCAAATGACAGCCCTTGTCCAATTCTCGCATCTGCTCGCTGGTATTGTTGCCGCCATAGAGGACAGCAGGACGCATGCGCGAGCGATAGGCGAACTTTTTGGCCTCCTCAAAGATTTGGGTGGCCAGTTCACGGGTCGGCGCCAGCACCAGGCCCAGCGGATATTGTTTGCGCCGGCTATATTGCCGATTGCTTTGCGGCGGCGCTGAGAGTCCGTGCTCGTACATCTGATTAAGGATGGGCACCAAGAAGGCTGCCGTTTTGCCAGAGCCGGTCTGGGCGCAGGCCATCAGATCGCGACCGCTGATTATGATCGGTATTGCGTATTTCTGCACAGGCGTCGGTTTGTCATAACGCGCCAGACTTACATTGTTCCGTATGATCTCCGTCAGCTGCACATCATCGAATGATGTGATGTGCGGCGGCACATTCTGGCCCGTCGCCTCCACGGGTATATCCTCGTATTTGTCAAAATTGATGCCCGTGCTGCCCACGCCAAACAGCTCCGTTTCCAGATGCTCGTCGCGTGCAAGCAATTTTGTGTAATCGGTGTTGGCCCCGCCGCCACCCTCCTTCCAGCGATTATTGTAGCCACCGCTACCGCCTCCGCGATTGTTGAAGCTTCTGTTGCCACCGCCGCCGCCGGGAGCGCCACCTTCAGTGGAACCGCCCTCAAAGCCAATCGGACGCTCAGGCTCCTGCCAGCGATCATTGCGTGGCTGCTGTGCGTCCTCCGGCTGATCGCTGAGTTCATTGCCTCCGGCACCACCGCCGGCGCCGCCTCCTCCTCCGCGATACGATGGTCCGCGTCGGTCACTAAAGTTGCGTCCACCTCCGCGATTCCAGTCGCCGCCGCGACGTGAGTCAAATTCACCTGCAGCAAAAACAAAAACAATCAGCTAAAATCTTTATAAATCCTGGTATAAATCTTTCTCCCAACCAGAAGATATTCTGTACCCTTAGACCTACATACAAACATATGTACTTATGGACTAGACTAAAGATTGCGACATATTGAACGTTGTATTTTCAGAGTTCAGCCGCATTATAGAGAATAGGCCCTTTAATTATTTAAAAGAAGATAACTAAAAATAGGTTTATTAAGAACCATCAGACAAACCTATTTTTGTGTAGTTATGTATATAATATAAATGAAGATAGCCGTTCATTTGGTTCTCATTTTATAAAATGATAAATATTTGTCATTTGTAATATATTTGTAAATTTATAAAGACAAATTGTCAAAGTCTATTTTATTGTGTTCAATAAATTCTGTGACAATTGCTTGCAAATACCAAATATTAAGGTTGTTGAAAATTAGAGATATATTTTATGTGTTTTCTATACTAGTGTGGCTATCTCTAAAATCCAACGAAAATGGCAAGGTCGTGAATCGATATAGGAAAGAAAGAAGGAAGCAATACAGCAAAGTTAAATTATATTTAAAGACTCTTTTAAATTTAAAGTTCATTATTTTTATATTCTCAAAATTCGACGAGTTCATTCAAACCGACCTGTATTAATATACCCTGCTATACATTTTAAAGTTTAGAGGGTGTACATTTCATAAAGATGTTTGTAATCCAGTACAGTGGGTGGAAAATTGGCAAACGATAAACTTTCGTGCGTTTTTCTTTAAATTTTTTGTTTTAAATCCGAGATTATTTTAATAATAAAATGAGTTTAAGCTGGGTAGTTCATATCTTATGGTATACAATAATAAAATGTAATAGTTTATATAGACTAATTAAATAAATGAAGAGTAAATGCAACATTCAAAAGGGTTTAAGAGTCGATGATAACTAAATACTTTTCGCATATTTATAAATAAGAATTGAAGATTCATTGTAAACGATTCTTATTTATACTGTTTTAATTGTTGAAGGTATTAATTTGCAAGCGATATCAATGATCATATGATGATGAAACTCACCGTTATAGTTGTCCTCGTATCGATTGTTGCCACCACCACGTCTGGCTCCGCCGCCTCCGCCGCCGCTGCCGAAACTTCCGTAGTCGCCGCTCTGGCGATTAAAGCCGCGATTGCCGCCGCGATCGCCTCTGCGAAACTCGCCGCCGCGCTGCTGGGGCTGCTGCTGGTCCCTGGTGCTGTCACGCGGTGCGGCACCTGAATCAAAGCCTTGGCCCTGATTGTCTAAGTCCGCGTTGTTGTTGCCACCACCACCTCGAAGATGTGGGGGCACATAAACACCACCGGTGACCGAATTAGTGGAAGTCTTACTTGTTATGGGGCCGCTATAGTTAGCCGAGCCGCCATTCAAGTCCAGACCAGCAACCTACAAAAACAGGCAACAAAATACAACACATTACAAATGATCCAAATACAAATATAAACAAACGGACAAGATTTGATTCGTGTCACGTTCGCACACACAAGCAACGTGTCTCAAGTTCAACGAATTCTAGCCAAAAGAGAGCTTTGCAATAACAAGTTTTTTTCACTGGAATGCACACACACACATGAATCGCAATCTTCTCACAGTTCTTTGCCATTCCCGGGTAGCAACATGTTTTTTTTTCTTTTTGTTTTGCATTACGACGTGTATATGTCACACACACATGCATACATACGTAGTCTTCCAAAAATAAGCGCAACTAGTTTGAGAGGCGCTTTGACAGCGGCCTAGCAACAACAACACCATGCCACCCACACTCTCACAACAATATTCATGCTTAGTGCAAAGTTTTCGTGGAAAGAGCAGCAATAGAAGCTATTCAAATATGTGGAACTTGTTTTCTCCATACAACTTATTTACAGGGTGTTATTGTGCTCGTTGTATAATACATACATACATACATGTTACCAGTGTTAATAATTTAACACATTACATGCATAACATCTGGCAACCCTGTTTACAATACTCAGCTTCCACATGTGCGTGAGCAAGAGCAAATGCAAAAAGAGAACGCCGCAAATGGCTCTCATACACACACTCACACACACACATATGCATGCACTGGTTTAGAATTGCGGCTCACACACACACACACATGCACGTACAATCGGACAGCAGCATTGAACATTTCAAATTGGAGGCAAGCTAAAATTTATAGAAAAGAAATTACACAAATGAAAAAAACTTACAGACTCGCACACACACTCACACACACGCATACAAGTACAGCTAGTCTACGTTCAAGAGTGACCGTTTTGCTGCTAATTGTAAAAGCGCAGACATTTTGTATGTTATGAAATCAATACATTTTTTTTTTCAACAACCCACAACTTATTAAATATAAAACCTCATGCGGTCCGACCATCACCGACCAACACTTTCGCACACACACTAACACACATACACAAAGAAATGTCAATGTATGTACATTACTTTTTTCCCCCATTATGTACCCCCTTTTGCAACACATTCACATTGACATCCACATTGAAATCCACATCCACCATACTTACTTGCTGCTCTAGACCTGTGCCATTTTGGTTAATAGCATTACTCATATTATCCTCCAATCACTTGCTGGTTTTTTCTTTCTTTCCGTTTAGGAAAATTTTGCGATTGTTCTGATTTTGCGCACACTTGCAATTTCCAAAATAATAGTATTGAATGTAAATTGTTTTTCTTCTTCTGTGTGTTTGTGTTGTTGCACTTCGTGTCTATACGTTTTTTTCTTTTATTTTTTTCCGAACAACTTCTTACGTTCCACAAGCTACTACGTTCTTATGTGGAGAGAGGTTGTACTTTTTTCACAATCAGTTCTTTCGATCAATTAGAATTATGTATATTGTTCGTATTTACTATTAGGCGACAATCACAAGCTGTAATTGTGCTTTTGTGCTTAAAATGTATGGTTTTTATACGCTTTCGCGTTTTTTATGCTTTCAGACGCGTGTCTTATCCACACCAACGGCGAAAACGAGCCACACGGGAAAAATGGTGGAGGGCTGATGGGAGCGCGTGAGTCAGCGCAATTGTTATCGGTATCGCACTAATCAGGGTTGATTTGATTTGCTAATGCGTTGCCACACTTTTCAGGTAAACACGTCACTTTCAAATGTAGTCGATAAGTCCGTTCCGATAGTCGCAATTCTGTATGTAAAATATTTTAAATCTCTTAAGAGCCTTGAACAACTTTGAGCGCTAGATGGAATCCTTCGCTTTTTGGGGCTAATGTTGTTGTTTTGAGAAATGCTTGCTTTGCAGTTGAAATTTTGTATGAATTATGCCAAAATTTAATGTGTTATGTGCGTGTGTAAACTATTTAATTTTAGACTTTGAGCATTTGAAGCTAAATTCAAGGAAACACATTTTACTCCAAATTGAAAACACTTCGCCTCTAGAGGTTATTCTAATGCGACAATTTTTGCAATATTTGTATACATCTAAGGTCGACTAGAGACAGTCAATATGGGAAACTTAAAAAAATATTAACAAAAATAGAAATTGTTATATAAATAATATAAATTTTTAAATTATAGGTTTAATATAAAACTAATAAAAAGTTAAAGTTTCTTAAAATAAATTATTGATGTAATATACAGTATTTTAAATTTAATAAAATATCATCCAAATTCTATATTCTAAACTATCGGAAGAAATGTGTCCGAAGATAAAAAGTTCAGATTCAAGACGATTGTATTTAATAAAAGCTTTGTATTGAAAACACCAACAAGTAAATTTACAACTTTTATTTTAATGCACAAACACAAAATACATATGCTATTGTAAATATATATATATATGTATATACATTTTTCTTTTCTCAATATATGTTTATATAGAATAAATGCGTTTGGTATTGGCTTTTGGTTTAGCTAGAGATTATAATTAGGAGTACATGTGTTTGGAATGTTGCAACAATAAATATAGCTATATATAGTTTAGCTGCTTGTAAATATATATATGTATGTGTGTATGTATATAAATATATTTATATGTAACATAATCCTGTGTAGGAGAAGCAGCTCTCGGTTCAGCCCTTGAGTAGACAGCGCGAATAGAACTCGCGATCGATGGCATCACTGGGAATATAGGAACTCCATTTGAAGATCAATGCCAGCGTCTCTGAGGCGCTCAGATGATCGAGAGCAATGTTGAGGAAACAGTTCCAAGTGTAGAAAAAGTGGCGCGACAGCTGCTCCTGCTCGACGTTGGTCACGCACTCGCAGTTGACGCAGACTAAGCGACCCCGCTGCAGCTCCACAAACTGCTCAAAGCAGCGGGCCCAGGCGGCACCATTCAGCTGCCGTCCCACATCCTGCAGCAGCTCAACGGCGCCATAATTAAACACAATGGGCAGCACTTTGTCCAGGTTGTGCTCGGCCAAGTAGAATTTGGCTAGCACGTCCAGCAGCGCCGGCACCGCCTGCAGCACATCGAAGCACTTGAGCTGCTCGCCACGTGACCAAAAGTAACGCAATAAAACGGCGCCCAACTCATGATACTGACAGGCATTGTCGAAACGCAGCGGGAAGGTGCAGTGGGCGCAGCGGATGATCTCCACGCCGGCATTAATCAAAGCGAAGCCGGTGGCAATGTAGTCGCGCGTGGCATCATCCATCTCCCAGATGAGATCTGAATTAAGATAGTTGAAGTACATCTCGTAACAGTTGCGCTGCGCCTGCTCCAGACTATCGCCGTGCTCCATCATAATCTGTGCCAGCTTGGCGAGCAGCTGTATCAGCTCCCTGGCCGCATACTCATCGAAGACGGCGCGATAGCGCTCCACGCAGTGCGTGCGACTAAATTTGGCGCTCTTGTGGATTAAGTACAGATTATAGATGGTCTTCTCCTCGGGACTGATGTGGGATGTTGTGGGTGTGGCACGCTTGCTGGCTGCCAAAGTGCGACTGCTGCGGCACACAATTTCATCATCTTCGTCGGCATTATCCTGCGACTCGTAGCGCGCTTTAATATCCTTAAAGGGCAGCGAACGCTCGCTGGGTGGGATTAGCTCCCGCACCAGCTCCTGCTGTTCTTCGGCAAAGATATTGAACTTGTATTTGATAATGTTCTTGCCGAATTTCCCCGTGACCGTGAGCAGAGCATCCTTAAAATGCCCCGACTTTGGTGGCTGTTTAAGATTATCGCAAAATGCATTCTCCAAAACATAAACACCTTTTGGGGGCACCGTCACCGCTGGCGCCGTGGTTCCAGCTGTGCTCAGGCTGGCGCTGCGCTCTGTGGTAGCCGAGCTGCCGCCGGAGCTTTGGGTGTCCAGAGCGCTGCCCGTGCACTGAGCAATGGCATCAAAGATAACAGATATATCATTTAGTAGCTCATATTGCTGCCGCTCAATAAGCAGCTGCTTCAGCTGATTGAGCTGCTTCAGCTCGTAGTTTTCGCGCGCCTTGTCGGCAAAGTATTTGACGTGCTGGCGCAGCAGCCGGGTGCACTGCGGCAGCTTCGATTGCTCCATCAGCGAGATGGCGTGCGATTGGAGCGTCTGCAGTTGGACGCTGTAAAGCGAGCCCGTTTGCGTGAAGACAAAGATGTCAGCGCCGGCCACGCGACAGTCGACAATCCGCTCGAATTGATTACACCATAAAACCACGGAGGATTGTCGCACATCGAAGATGTACAGGCCCAGTTCGGTGTAGGATAGTAAGAAATCCTGACCAAGCCGCTGCAACTTGGCGAACTGCAGCTGCTGCGGCTGATAGTCCAGCAGCTCATCATTGGACTCCAGTGCATCCCCATCGTCATCATCATCTACTGAGTCGCTCTCGTTGCTCTTGAGTATCTTGACGGGTGCCGTTGCCAGAGCGCCCTTAAACTGATGCGTTTGCACCACTTCGCCCTCGAAGTCCACCTCCCAGATGCGTGTGCCCGGCCGAGCGCAATAGATGCGCGACGGCTGCAGCGACTCGTGTGGCGACATAAAGAAGCAGGCACCAAAGGCGCCATCGCGTGGACGGTTACCGATCTGCAAGAGAAATAGTTACAACAAATCAGTTAAATCTAGCTCTACTCTTTAGGGTTTCTGCATTAGAACCAATGAATTGTTCAATTGTCTAACTGAACTTACTAATAGATAATTCCCATAGGAATGAGAAAACTTAAATTTTCACATTAGTTTCTTCTTAGGACGTAAGTGCGTACTAATTCTGATTCTATACCCAAAATAAGAAAAGCCCGTTGCATGAAACTTTTTTTTTTATTATACGATAAGCTTCAAAATAATAGCAAAGTAATTTTCAAAATCCGCAAAATTGTTGTGAAAAAACATCTTGTTAACAATTTGATCAGATTCAAATTAATTTTCAAAGATCTGTGTGGAAATTCTATAAAAACGTTCTTCACTTTTTGTGGAAAATTCACCGTCCTGATTGGTAATTGGGGTTGTCAATTTTCCATATTCGCCCGATTAGCTTTAAAGTCACTTTCTACCCTTAGTATGCCAAATCCGAAGGTCATACCTACAAAAGTACGTATTTTTCAATTTCTGGGGGCTCAAATATTTCGTACTTCTGTATGCTTTACGTGAATATAAATAGTGAATTTCGTACAGCCAGACGGACATGACTAGATCGACTCAAATATTGATAGTGATCAATAATGATTGAAAAATTCATATTCAGATCCGGGATCAACCTTCTAGCACATACATATATTGTTTTGTGGTTTTTGTCTACGGTCTGTTCTTCGTTTATATTGTATTGTTTACCTGCTTGTACTCTTCGTACTCGGTGTTGCAAAGTATGCACTTGGTGCTGTTGGACACTAGGAGCAGCGATTCGAAGTCATCGATCTGGACAATGGGGGCATCCAAATATAAAAGCGGATGCACGGACATGTTGAACAGCAGGCTGTGGCCAATGAACGAGGAGAGGAGTACCAGATTGACCTGACCCCGCGTGTCGCCATAGTAGAATTGTTTCTCATCCGGCGTCCAGTGGATGCAGCTCACCTGGACCGATTGATCAGTGCTCAGATGCGTGACAATCACCTGGGGAGCAGCTTGGGCTGATAGATTCACGGCATACACACAGATGAGTGAGCGCTGGGTGGCAAAGGCCACGTATTTGTTGTTGGCCGATATGCTCAGGTGTGTAACGGGACCATGTTTATTGGGAATCAGGTGCATAAACTTGCCAACCCGGTTGAAGAAATACAGAGAGCCCGAGGTGGCACCAAATATGATGTAGTTATCGGATATATCAAAGCATGTATACTGTATGGATATGAAAAGTTATCAGTTACCGATTGAGTATTCAATTACAATAAATGGTTAGTTGCCTTGATCCGATTACTGTGCCTCAGCGGCTGTGACAAATGCTGGGAAAAATCAATATAATTTGACAGACAGTAGACGTCAGTCATTTTGCGGCTAGATTCGTTCTGGTCGATGTTGGAGTGTTTACATTTCGCGCACTTTTAATGCAAACTATAAACTTTTCTTTTTTACAATTTGTTTATTTTATAATGCATTTTAACTGTTTGCATAAAAAAACAAGATGCAACTTTTACAGATGTTTGCTCAGTGTTGCCAGCATTATTGAGACTTGAAACATTCTGGCAGCATTCGCTACTTGTTTACATTTGACGACAACTGTCTGGCAACTTTAGCACGCACATCTGTTGCTATTATTTTGTGTCATAAAATGCGTTAATACATTAAAAATAAGTTTTTAAGTGCAATAATAATTAATTTGTATATTGTAAAATATTATATACATTGTATGCAAACTGCAATCCAAACAGCGGAACAGCTGCGCGTGGTCGCTCTCTCGCTCTCCACCCTAACCATGTCCAAACACAGCGCTGTCAGATAAATGTCAAAACAGTTCGTGGCCGTCGCCATATACAAAAAGTGCAAGCGAAAAGAAATGAGGAGTAGAAAAACAAACGCAAAACACTAAAAGAAAGTGCTTAATAAAGGGCAAATTATAAATTTGCATATGTGAAACCCAGCAAGATGGCCGACAAGCAGCCAAAAACACCCGCACCCTCCCCCACAGAGGAGGGACTCGCCGATATTGCTGCTGCGGCTGCTGCTGCTCCCAGCGGCACCAACAACAACAACAGCAGCAGTAGTAGTAACAGTAGTACAAACAACAGCACAAATGTTAAGGTTTTGATCATTGGCGCTGGAATGGCGGGTCTGTCCGCTGCCAATCATCTGTTACAAAACGGTTGCGATGATTTTCTCATAGTGGAGGCGCGCGGACGGGTGGGTGGTCGTATTGTCTCCATACCGCTTGGCAATAATCAAAAGGTAACAACACAACACAACGGCATTATGTAAGCAGCCTCATGGGGCAGGTGGGGTGTGGGGTAAAAGTAGAAGTGCTTTGGTATTTTTGTCCACTATGCGGTTGTTGAGCAACATTTTTTTATCTGCACAATATAAAATTATAGATTTTTCCACGCGATTCGTTCAAGCTGTTTCATATTCATATTTTTTATTTTTATTTGCCTACAAAATAATATTGAATATCGTTATGAAACATAAATAATTAATATGCGCACATTGCTTGTGTGGAAATTATAGTTTTACAACGTTTTATTTCTGTTTTTACCCCTCTTGCCCAATTTATTATTATTCGGTGTGTCCGTGTCCTTGAACCATGCCCCTTTTAATTGTCCCGTTTCTGACCGGAAATGGGAGCTTACGTATGGACTCGACAATTTCTGTTTCACAATTGTTGGCCAAATTACAAATATTTCTAGATAAGATTATATACATATATTAAATTTATGACGTTTCAGGGGGCGTTTCAATAAGCGACGGGTTAACGATCACGTAGTCAGCTACAATTAGATGTAATTTTGGAGCTTATCGAATTTGTAATAATATTTAAATAGCTTTATTCGGTTCATTTCGAATACTAGTAAAAATCTTGTCGTCACTCTCGTTAGCTTTATTTATTATAATATATGTAGGTCAGTTCTTATCTAGCTGAACTGAAATTTCAAAGTTTTTGTCTACTCATATATCATGTTCGCATTATCATATTGTCACTTGCAACGGAGAAGACCCCAGTGAAATCAGAAAAGCAGCTAAACAGCAAGGGTATTCAGTATTGGATTTTTTTTTTTATATTTTTAAGGTATATTTGAATAAAAAAAACATTTTAAATTATCAAATATCAAACTTTTGTTGAGCAATACATAATAAACAAATGGATGTGCTAAATATCCTTAAAAAATATCTTGAATTTCCGGAAGAGTTTTTCCTACACTTTTATTTCTAATAAATAAAATAAATCAAAATTAATTTTGTTTGCTGAAGCTAAGAGTTCAAAGTTTTAAAATTTTCTTCAAACTAATATATATATATATATATATATATATTTTATATTTATGTTTAGTAATTTTCTAACGCAAGAGTTTTCTTTTATATATGAAATTGACAGGTGGAACTGGGCGCCAATTGGATACACGGTGTGCTGGGCAATCCGATATTCGAGATAGCCGTGCAGCATGGTCTAGTCAGTGTTGTGAACGTACCAAAGCCACACAAAGTGGTGGCGACCACCGAGGATGGGCATCAAGTTCCTTTCAGCATACTGCAGGAGATCTACGAGGCGTACGTCTGTTTTCTGCGCCGCTGTGATGAGTATTTCCTGTGCCAGTACAGCCCGCCGCCGGATATCCACAGCGTCGGGGAGCACATCAACTACGAGATCGAAATCTATCTCAGCTCCGTGCAGGATCCCAAGGAGAAGCGCCTGAAGCAGTTGATATTCAATTGCCTACTTAAGCGCGAAACCTGCATCACGGGCTGTCACAATATGAACGAGGTTGATTTACTGGAACTGGGTAAGTGACGATCAAGAATATGTTTAGCTCCATATGTTTATACCAGAGTTATTTAAAACAATTTTAAATTTTGTATTCTCTGCTTGCAGGGAGCTATACGGAACTGCAGGGCGGTAATATTGTTCCGCCCGCCGGCTACAGTTCCATACTGCGACCATTGAGCGCACAGATACCCAAAGAGTCCATATTGACCAAGTGTCCGGTGAAAAAGATACACTGGAAGCGAAAAAAGACATTCACCGGCCTGGAGACCGTTGACGAGCACTCGGAGGATGAGGATTCCGATGATTCACAGAAGACAGTCACGGAAATGCCGACAGCGCTACGCGGCGCCTCAGTGGAGTCAAATGCCAGCAGTCAATGTGACTATGCGCCCGAGGGCACAGTTCGCGTGGACTGCGAGAATGGACACGTGTTCCATGCGTCGCATGTGATATGCACCATACCGCTTGGCGTATTGAAGCACACGCATAAGACGCTCTTTGATCCGGAGTTGCCGCACTATAAACAGGAATCCATTGAGAATCTCATGTTCGGCACTGTGGACAAAATATTTCTGGTTTATGAGCGCCCCTTCCTCAGTGCTGACATATCAGAGGTGATGCTGCTGTGGGACGATGAGAAACATGAGGCCATTAGCAATGAGGAGCGCGAGACAGAGGCTTATCTAAGCAAGAACTGGTTCAAGAAGATCTATTCCTTTGCCAAGATCACGGACACTTTGTTACTCGGTTGGGTATCGGGTCGCGAGGCGGAGTACATGGAGACCTTGTCGCACGAAACGGTAGCCGAGAAATGCACTGAAATACTGCGCGATTTTCTGCAGGATCCATACGTGCCCAATCCCAAGCTGTGTGTATGGTAGGTTGGGAATCCTTAACTTATTATTGCTTATGCTTGAAATGGCTTTTGTTTATTCATTGCTACAGCACTAGCTGGAAAACACAGACCTATACGGGCGGCGCCTACACCTCAATACCCGTGGGTGCCACGCAGGAAGATATTGAGAATCTGGCGCAGCCGCTTTATACCACGCCGCAGGCCACGAAGGTGACTTTAAGAATTGAAGCTCAGGCCATAGTTCATCCCTTTTGACCCTATCTTTTTCAACTTTGCAGCCCGCTATTGTGTTTGCTGGCGAGCATACGCATTCCAGTTTTTACTCCACCGTACATGGCGCCTATTTGAGCGGACGGACGGCGGCACAGTACTTGCTGGCAAGTGACGAACCCGATGAGATTATCATGGAGTCCGATGGCAGCGATTTGAGCGCCTGGATGCAGGGCATTGCCCTGGACTGAGCAGGATCAACGACATCAATTTATTCAATTTGTATTATAATTTATGTATGTACATACATTTCTTTTTAGGCACATTTATTTATTGCTTCTTTTGCATAGGAGCTGCTTTTTAGCTAGTGATATCACGATTTGTGTAGTTTGTCCTTGTTTTTAGAAGTCTTCATTGTGCATTTGTTAAGTTATAAAAGATTTTTATTTATTGATTTACTTATCAAATATCAAATTCCACAACGCAATCATTTATTTATGCAATTATTTTGTAACCCGTGAACAGCTTATAAGAAACCACTTGTAAAATACCAAGAAAATAAAATTTATACCTACATATATTTGAAGGATCCTATTGTATTCGAATACTTATAAACGCAATCCGTGCACGCTAAGCAGCTAAGATCATAATGTTGTTGTTAATCGTGAGATAATGTGCACAAAATATGATTGTAACGTAAATCGTTAAGCCCATAAATATATATTTATATGCCTATTTTTATAAATTCATATTTAAAGTAGTCCAAATTTGAGTTACGAAATAATTAGAATAAAGATGACGTGCTGCAAAAAAAAAGCAAAAGAAATGGTACCAAATGATCAAATGATACACGAAAGTGTAGATTTAAATGTAACTATGTATTGTTAATGTTAACTATTTTGCTAACTAAATTATGCATTATTTAAATCTGTAAGACAGCGAAACCGAGCAAGCAAAAGATGATATTTAAATTATGTATATCCAATATAGATCTATATATTTATTTGTATTTATTAAAAATTATTTAAAATTGTGCGCATGCAGAGAATAAAATGAACACGCTAAATTGCCAGAATAACGGCCTCATTCTATATATACTTTGATCCCCATTGCGTGCGCTTCTCTGCGCTCGCCGCCCATGTCCCTTCGATAGCTCAGTTGGTAGAGCGATGGACTGTAGTGAGGTAATTGCAAAATAGACATCCACAGGTCGCTGGTTCGACTCCGGCTCGAAGGATTTATATTTAAATTTACTCTCGTTTTAAGTGTTTGTTTTGTTATATAAATCAAAGTAGCCATTTGTACTTTATCAAGTAATTGTTATTATTATTTAAAATCATTTTGTTTCTTTTAGCCAGTAAATTCTCCGTTAATTTGAAAAAAAAAAAAAAATTCCTTAAAATTTTGTGGATTTGTGTTCAGACAAAATTGCAACAAGGTAATGTTTTTATTCATATAAAATTCAAAAAGTAAATCCTTCGAGCCGGAGTCGAACCAGCGACCTGTGGATTTCTATTTTGCAAGTGCCAAACTACAGTCCATCGCTCTACCAACTGAGCTATCGAAGGCGCATTTTTCGCGCAACCAAAGTGACATTTGAAAAAATCCACAAGTGTATTGAAAAAGCGAAATGTGCGAAAAACATATAAAATACTAATTTATTTTTCTGGTACTTTAGCTGATACCGTTAGAATTTTGAAATATGTATCATAATAACATGTAGCAATTTATAGTTTCTGTAAATTTAAACCTCATTTGGGCGCGATGTGTGAAATTTGGGCTTAAAAAAGCCAGTCTAATTGAGTGCTTCTATAACCATCTCGTTCTAGCCCAAAGCAAATCAAGCCGCGCTACTGCCAGCTTCAAATCCAAAGCTCATTCTCTGTGATTGCGACTGCGACGGCAACGTCGCCACAAAGCAGACAGAATTGCTCCCATACGAAGCAGAGGCGAAAGCGGCGGCAGTTTACTTCCAGTCGCCGGCTGCAGTAGTTCATTGTTGTTGAGTACAAGTAAATTGAGGCTACCAATACGTCGATACTCTTGTCTGCCGTTTGCAAAAATCGAGCCGTCACCTTTTGGTTAACAACAACAACAAATAGCAATTTCTTGTATTCACCAACCAAGCCGAAAACATCACTCATCGTTGCCAGAATGTCGTATCACAAGCCCGAATCCAAAACCGTGCAGGATCTGAAAGATGTGGCACAAAAGCTGCGCATTCATTCCATCAACTGCACGCAGGCCTCCAAATCTGGGTAAGCAACAACAATCACTTTTAGTCGTAACACAGTGTTGCAAAGTTGTGCACCTTGCACTCATTGCGCGATCGAGCCGGCAAAGGTGACCCCCGGCTCAAGACTGCCGCGCGCCACGTGTGTTGACCAATGCAACGCCATTCGAAAAAGCACAACTTTTGTTGTACATTTTACACTGCATACATATCACACATATAGAAACACATGCATACATATGCATATATATATTGCTTGTGAAGTATTGCTGATAAGCTGCGTTCTACAAATTGTACGTGTATGTGTATTTGTTTGTTAATTTACTAAAATTTGAAATTAACCTTCGGTGACCTTCAGCACGCCTACAGTCCATGATGTACTTCATTTTGAAGTAGTCAATTTTAAGCATATCCAGTTTTTATATACAAACAGACACACACACAACTCACACACATTCGTGCTTGCGTGCGTGAGCGGCTCTGGTAACAGATTTATTGTACGGTTAGTGTTTCAGTGTGCGAAAGCTCTTTTAATTTTGTGCGGCCAGTTGGCAACGCGTAACCTATGCAAAAACAACAACATGCTTAATAGCTCTGTCGTTTTTATGACCTTTATGATGCCATATGTAATTAAGCTAAACGACAGATAAGCTAAGTCGTTAAAGGTACGAGCTGTCATAATGTAATCCAATGCATTTTAGCCCATTAAACCATTGTTCAGTATGTTATCACATCTTAGTTTTCACTTTACTGATAAAGGATTTGTATATGTGTGTGTGTGTGTGTGTGTGTGTGTGTGTGAGCGCTATGCTTTGGGAGGTTAGGAGATAAGCAACAGTTAGCTACTCACAGCTTAGATATGACCGATTGGCACAGAGGTGACCGTCTGAAGTGCGTTTTTCATTAGACATCTATGAAAATTGATAGTTGTTTAATTGATTGTGATAACCTTCATTAGTTCTCTCTCACTCTCAGGCGAGAATCATGCGAAATATTCGTGCTCCATTCGGGGTGAGGGGAGAAAATTGCCACATCTATTTCTAGAAAGCAAGAATGTTTTCTTAAGGGTCGCCTAACCGACGTACATATACAAAAAACGTGGCTGCGATAAGCTCTATTTATATATGTATGTATGTACATATGTATGTATGTATGTATGTAATGTATACAAATGTGGTCGGTAAGACGAGCCTCTATTTTCAGTATAGAGTTTCTTTGCTCAGCATTCAGCATAAACAGCTCGCAACTTGCCAGACTTTTGAGAATTTTGCAGCTCCTATTTCCTATCTGCAGGGCTTCTCGACATCGCTCTTTTCACCAGTTGTTGACAATTCTTCTATTTTCCGTAAATCGAGCTTTTTTTTTTGCGGACAGCACAGTTTGTTACCAATGTACTCCCCATAAGTGTCATGATCGGGCAACAAAAAAACTTATTTAAGATATTTCCTTTTTAGTTTTATAAAAAATACTAAATATTAGCAGCTTTCAGTAAAGCTTTTTCAACAGAAAATGGTTACCTCATAGTTATTTATCCTTTTTTTTTAATCAATAAATGGACATTCCAGATACTGTTTTTGGAGCAGTAGCAAAAGTTGGATCCTTAAATAAAACTCACACTAATACTCTTTCCCCCTCTGTCTCTCGCTCTCTCTCTCTCTGTGTGTCTTTCTTGTAGTCATCCGACATCATGCAGTTCTCTGGCCGAGATCATGTCTGTGCTGTTCTTCCAGCAGATGCGCTTGAACCTGAAGCATCCACGTGATCCTTCCAGCGATCGTCTGATCTTGTCCAAGGGACATGCGGCGCCCATTTTGTATGCCGCCTGGGCAGAGGCTGGCTTGTTCCCGGTGGATGAGCTGAACAATTTGCGCAAGATTGACAGCGATCTGGAGGGTCATCCGACGCCCCGTCTCAACTTCATCGATGTCGGCACTGGCTCACTAGGCCAGGGAGTCGCTGTGGGCGCTGGCATGGCGTATGTGGGCAAGAACTTTGATAAGGCCGACTATCGCACCTATGTCATTGTCGGCGATGGCGAGTCCGCCGAGGGTTCCGTCTGGGAATCTCTGCACTTTGCCGCCCACTATAAGCTAGACAATCTGTGCGTGATCTTCGATGTGAACAGGCTGGGTCAGTCGGAGCCCACCTCGCTGCAGCACAAAATGGATGTCTACCGGGATCGACTGGAAGCGTTTGGCTTCAATGCACTGGTTGTCGATGGACACGATATTGATGAACTTTGCAAAGCGCTCCACTGCGCTTCTAGCACCAAGAGCAAGCCCACGGCTATTATCGCCAAGACATTTAAGGGCAAGGACTTTCCGGATATCGAAGATCAGGATAACTGGCATGGCAAGCCGCTGGGCGATAAGGCGGCTGCCGTCATCAAACATCTCCAGAGCATGATTGTCAATCCGAATGTGAAGATGTCACCCAAGAAGATGTGCAAATCGGGCCAGGCGCCCGAAGTGGACATTAATAATATCAAGCTCTGTGCACCGCCCAACTACAAGCTGGGCGATGCGGTGGCCACGCGTCTGGCTTATGGCACAGCTCTCGCCAAGATTGGCGCCGATAATGATCGTGTGATTGCCCTCGATGGCGATACGAAGAACTCCACGTTCTCGGACAAGCTGCGCAATGTGTATCCGGAGCGCTACATCGAATGCTTCATTGCCGAACAGAATCTGGTGGGCGTGGCCATTGGCGCTGCCTGCCGTCGCCGCACCGTCGCCTTTGCCTCCACATTTGCGACGTTCTTTACGCGCGCCTACGATCAGATTCGCATGGGCGCCATTTCGCAGACGAACGTGAATTTCGTGGGCTCCCATTGCGGCTGCAGCATTGGCGAGGATGGCCCCTCACAGATGGGTCTCGAGGATATTGCCCTGTTCCGCACCATACCCGGCAGCACCGTTTTCTATCCATCGGACGCGGTGAGCGCCGAGCGTGCCGTCGAGCTGGCGGCAAATACAAAGGGCGTGTGCTTCATACGCACCTCGCGTCCCAATACGGCTGTTATCTACAACAATGATGATAGCTTCACCATTGGACGTGGCAAGGTGGTGCGTCAGAAGCCGTCGGATGAGGTGCTCCTCATTGGCGCCGGCATTACGCTGTACGAGTGCCTGTCCGCTGCCGAGCAGCTGGAGAAGGAGTGCATCACGGCACGCGTCATTGATCCATTCACCGTGAAGCCACTCGATGTGGATTTGATTTTGGAGCATGGCAAACAGTGCGGCGGACGTGTCGTTGTTGTCGAGGATCATTATCAGTAAGTACTGCAGTGGACTACATTTGCAGTTCCCCTCTTTACTCATACAATAATGTTTGACTTGTCTTTTTGCTTACTCCTTCCAGGCAAGGTGGTCTGGGTGAGGCTGTCCTCAGCGCTCTGGCCGAGCATCGTAATTTCGTGGTCAAACATCTGTTTGTGCCCACAGTGCCGCGCTCGGGTCCACCAGCTGTGCTCATCGATATGTTTGGCATCTCTGCACGTAATATTGTCAGTGCCGTCAATTGCATCCTCAAGAAGTGAGCAACACCAACAATCCTGAATCTGGCATCTTTATATGATTTTTGTGCACTTAAAAATATCCACAATCACAATGTTAAAATACGAATTTTATTAAATTCGCAGTAAACCTCTTTTCGATACAACTATTTAAGCATTTATGATTACAAATAAACAAATTCAAAATATAACGGAATTTCAAAAAAGACCAACCAATGCGCGTTAGCGTCACAGTGCAGACGATTATTTGTTAAAGTCGTGCCTATCGAACTATCGATATTTTTTGACAGTGTTACCATATCAATTCAGTTCTAAATTTACAGAAGGCAAACAAATCGAAACTATCTTTGCCAGACCTGTAAAATAACAGATTTTCTGGCAGTGCAGGCTATCGAAAATGGCTTCATTTTTTTTTTGGATAAGACGGCAACACTCACAAGTACAGCTATAGTGTTGAAATTAACTGGCGCCTAAATTGTTGTGTGAATTTTAATTTTTGCTCAAGTCTTAATATAACCAAATGTCGAGTGAAAGTGAAGAGTACTACACCGACGAGGAGACAGATGTCAGCAATACGCCATCATCTAAAGGTAAACAATAAAAAACAAATGCAATAAAGTACAAAAAAACCACGTTCAAAAAATGTGATTTTCCCCAAGGACGCCCCAGTCGCAGCAGCGTTGGCAGCCGTAAATCAGGCGCCAGTCGCTACAGTGCTGCCAGCAATCTAACTGTTGAAGACACTGAATCCAGTAGCGATAGCTCGAACCTGGGTCGACCAATCAAAACGAGCGGTCGTCGAGCTGCGGCGATTATCTCCGACAGCGAGGAGGAGGATGAGCTGGATCAGCGTGCTCTGTCACCAAGCACGCGCATGAGCATCACCGGTGTGCGTCCCACCGATATGAGTGATGGCTCCAGCGAGATTGACTACTCCGACGAGGAGCAGGAGGTGCAACAACAACAAAAGTCGACTGATCATTCGGATGAGAGCAACGATGAAGGGGCTAGGCGGGAGGAAGAGGCTGCTGAGCGTTTTCGCCGGGCGACCTTAGATGGCGAACAGTCGCCACGTTACACAGCACAATTTGCCAGCAGCATTAATGAGTCCTTGCACTCCACATTGTTCCCCAACGCTGAGGCACACCAGTCGGTGTCCAGTGACTCCATTGGCAGCGACGTGCTCATCTTGAGCAACAGGGAGACGCCCATTGAGATATCGAGCAGCACGGACAACGACGATAGCCACAACAACAAGGAGAATAAATCGGGTCGCAGGCTGTCCAGCTATTCGCCACGCAGCAGCTCTGAAGCGCCCAGGAGGCGCTCGAGCAATAAACTGGTTCAGCCGACCATTAAGGCGGCCATGAAGAAGCCATCGCCACGTCGCTCCAACGTCAAGCATGAAAGTGTCTCCCAGGAGTTTTATGATAAGGAGTTGTATAAAATGTCAGAGATGCAGATGCAGCTCGGTGAGGCAATGAAGCTCTATGAGAAGGTGGCTCACAAGCTGCCCGACAAGGGCACTCAGATCAAAAACCGAATCGAAATCTTGCGTCAGGATATGGAAATCAAAAAGAAATATATCGCCGGTCTCAATGTGCAGGAGAACGCATTACAAGTAAAGGTCACCCAGCCGCGAGCTAACAATCCACGCAAATCCCGTAGCGAAGCACCCGACTGGGATCAGCTGTCCGAAGCGGTTAATAAGATAAAGCCAACGCACACCGGAGCCAAGGGCATGGCCACATTTAATACCATGAAGGCGCTGACCATGGATTCGCTTAAGGTGCGTATAGAGTCACTCTTGATTCAGAAACTAATCCCCTCACTGCTTGCATGATGAGTTCTTCTAGAACGGATATCTGAGACGCGTGCTCCGTCTGTGGGCGCCTGGTCACGAGTTACTGTGCGGGCGTCATACAATGTTCATGCGCTGATTAGAAGCCACACTAAAGCTGACCAAGCATTTTGAACTCACTCCTCCCTAATTACCCCTTTGCTGCTGGCATTAATTTGGTTTTACTTTCAGGATCTGCACGGCTCGTTGAAGGGCTGTCCGGCGGAGAATGTGCTCGCCGATGATCCGGAGGGTTTAAAGCTAAAGCTAATGGATCATCAGAAACATGCGCTGGCATGGATGTACTGGCGCGAAAAGCAGCGTCCACGTGGTGGCATTTTAGCCGATGATATGGGCCTGGGCAAAACACTAACCATGATTTCCCTCGTGCTTGCTTGTAAAAATAGGCAGAAGAGCGGCGCTGGCGCCGCCTCCGACAGCAGCGAAGAGGAGGATGATCCGGACAAGAAACGCAAAAGCACTGGCGGCTGGACCTCCAAAGGGCGCAGGAACAGTGAGTACTTGTTATAATGTCTATTCAAAATTAATACAAAGGGTATCAGCTGTTAAAATGTATGTGACCAAATAATTGTTATCAGCTGCCTAATATTTCATATACATAATTCTTATAAGAATCTGTATTATTTTCAATATATGTTTATCAAAATCATCCATTATGTATACTTCTTGTATGCAAAACTTTTTTGTATTCAATATGTTATTTAAATTTATAAATAATATGTTCCAGTATCAGCATCGAGTACAATAATCGGGTCAAATATATATTCTTTTAAATATATCTAAACGCATTTTTGCGAGGAGTTTCAATATTAGAATACCCTATATCAATGTTGCTGCCCATTTCGTACTTAATCCTCCTGATTGATTTTTTTATCCTTAATCCTTAAACATTTTAAACTGTTTTTCTCTATTAAACAGCGCACAAGGGCGGCACTTTAGTGGTATGTCCCGCCAGTTTGCTGCGCCAGTGGGAGGCCGAGGTTGCCTCCAAGTTGGCACGCACACGCCTCAGCGTCTGCGTGCACCATGGCAACAATCGCGAGTCGGATGGAAGGGCTCTGTGCAGCCACGACATTGTGGTGACCACTTACAACATTGTCGCCCGGGAGCACAAGACCATGAGCGCAGTGCATGGCGTCAAGTGGCGTCGCATCATCCTGGACGAGGCTCACGTGGTGCGCAACTACAAGGCGATGTCATCGGTGGCCGTTAGCGAGCTGCGCGGCAAATTTCGCTGGGCTCTAACTGGCACCCCAATACAGAATAAGGAGCTGGATGTTTATGCGCTGCTGAAGTTTCTGCGCTGCTCGCCATTCGATGATCTGGCCACGTGGAAGAGATGGATCGATAATAAAAGTGCCGGCGGACAGGATCGCCTGAATTTGCTAATGAAATCTATAATGTTAAGGCGCACAAAGGCACAGCTGCAGCTGGATGGCAAACTTAATGATTTGCCCAACAAGGAGATTCGGTTGATTGAGATTAAGCTGGATACGGATGAGATGAATGTTTATCAAAAGGTTATGGCCTTCTCGCAAACATTATTCGCACAGTTTCTGTTCCAGCGTGCCGAAAAGGATACGGATGCCAATTTCATCAATGATGCCCGCAAGCCAACCTATAATCAGATTAAAGATCCAAATGGCGCCTACTATAAGATGCATGAGAAATTTTCAAAAATGACCGGACACAGCAAGGAGGTGAAGTCCCATGAAATCCTCGTCCTGCTCTTGCGTCTTAGACAAATTTGCTGCCACCCAGGACTTATCGATTCGGTATAAGAACACGAAGTAACTGTTTGTTATATACATTTAACCTATTTTGATTTATTTTTAGATGTTGGAGGAAGAGGGCTCTACTAGCATAGGTCATGATAGCGATATCAATACGCCTGAAATTGATCTGCTGGCTCAGCTTAATAAGATGACTATCAATGACAGCTCTAGTTCCAGTTCCTCTCGTCGTTCCAGCAGCGGTAAACACGGCGGAGATGATGCCCGGCTAGCTAAGGCCTCCCAGAATGTGCTGAAGCGCAGCAATCCCGTCTTCAATCTCCAGCGTCCATCAACCAAGATGCTGAAAGTCCTAGAGATATTAAAGACAACCGTCTTGAAAGCGAATGATAAGGCAATTATTGTATCGCAATGGACATCGATGTTGGACATTTTGCGTGATCTCATGCAGAAAGAGAATCTGGCCACACTCTCACTAAACGGCAGTATTCCAGTTAAGAATCGCCAGGATATTGTCAATGAGTTTAATGATGCACGCAGTTCCAAACGCATACTGCTGCTCTCTCTGACAGCTGGCGGCGTTGGTCTTAACTTAATTGGTGCCAATCATCTAATATTACTTGATCTGCACTGGAATCCACAGTTGGAGGCACAAGCGCAGGATCGCATATATCGCGTTGGTCAAAAGAAAAATGTTATCATATATAAAATCGTGTGTCTGGACACCGTTGAGGAGCGCATCAAGGCGCTGCAAGATCGCAAGCTGGAGCTAGCTGATGGTGTGTTGACGGGCAAGGTTAGCACCAAGCTTAGCATCGATGACCTCAAGGGTCTTTTTGGCATGTGAGTCTCACTTTTGATCAAATTCGGAGACTGCAATAGGATTCAAATCACATAGCTATTGCGTCTAAAGAAAGAATGTCGAAATTTAGTTTTTATTTACAGCGTATGGTTTTTCTTTATTCAATTGAAACTTTATTTTTGAAGCATTGTTTTTTCTTGAGTTCAGCTACGGATACAATTTGAAATGTTTTACAATGTGAGTTCCATTTAAATTGAAATATGTTTTAGCTAGTACGGTTTAATTGCATTAAATGTTAGATTTCGAAAATTGTGTTTATCTTAAAATAAATACAAAAAAAAAAAAAATGAAAGTAAATTTAACTATTATTTGAATAGCATAACGTTTTTGGTTCGATCGATCCTAAGTAACACACACAATGTACACACAATAAATACATATATATTATATAAACTTAAAACTAGAACTTGCTTAAACAAGTAGTAGATCCCATGCTAAATTTTCAACTTCAATCTCTCACAATACAAAAAAAAAAAAATAATTAAAAACACAGAAGTATTCAATAAAACTGCATGGTTTCTTTGACATGACAGCGCACAGCCGAAGGAAATGTAACATTTGAAGAAAATAATTGCGATAATTCAACAATAATTATTTGTGCTGCAAGCTGATATAATCTCATATTGATGTATGTATTATACGCATACAAATTGAAGAAATGTTTTACTAATTTTACTATTATTCAAATGCTGTATTCAATTAATGGTGCTCTATGCGGTGTAAGCTTACGACTAGATATTATTATTATAATGTGTATGTGGGTGCAGATCGTTGAAAGATTCATAGATATTTGCCAGCACTTTTTCTAAGCATTATGTTTTGTGCCATTTCGGGAAGTATAGTTTAAATTGTGTGTTACTCATTGAATTTGTTAGCATTGAATTTAAATGAGCGGATTTCATGATTACGGTTTGCATTTATATATTTAAGTTGAGATCAATTTGAATATTTACTTAGGCGTAATACCGACAATTCCAGCACAGGGACAGTTGCGTATTAAGACTCCTCTATATATATATATATATATGTATGCATATCATTGTTTGCATTTGTTAGTTGCAACTTTAAAGAGTAAATAAACAATGTGTGAGCTTTACATAATGTATTTTTTTATTAATTTCTATCTTGGGAATTGTTATCGAGTTTCGTTTCAAGATGATCAGCTCCAGCTTCCAGCTTCCATCCAACAGATATCGTGTATTTGGTGCGGTTTATTTTTTTATTCATTTTCAATTATCGCTATATGCGAGATGGGAAGAGAAAAATGATATAAATTATTAGTTGTAGCATCGTAAAATATTAATCGATTTGAATTTGATTAAGCCGTTGCTCCTTACTAATTAGCTAAAAACGCAAAATGATATTGGTAATTTGAAGACTTTAAGCACAGATGCGGTATAAAACAGTTTTTAATGTTGACGACCGCTGGCATAATCCCAGCGTGCCCATATGGCCGCAATGTCTCCGGCCATAAAATGCATTAAAATCATTGTAATGCCAAGTCAAAAGGCACCAAAAGACAACGCTGTCCTGGACATGGGCCTGGGCCTGGGCCTGGACCTGGGCCTGGGACTTACCTGGCCAGCAGGATGAGTTCGCTTTGCGCTCGTAAAACCAAATTTTATAGCAACAACGACGACCACTTGGTTGTCCCGCAACCTGCGCTCCTCGTCCAAGCCAGCATAGGTCGACTTTGGAATTGGATTTCTGATTCCTTGGCTTGCTTAGGGCGCAGCTGCATTCCCGCCTCGACTTTGGCTCACTTCTTCTTTTCTTTTATAATGCCAAATGTGATTTTTATGATGCACTTTAAGATAATTCGAAGCAGAAGCAACAACAGCAGCTCTCTGCCGTGGCTATGGCTGATTTTCAATTGTCACAGTTCAACTACTAATTGCAAATGAGCTGAATGAACATTGAAATCCACTTTGATATATGTGCATTGTATGTATTTGCCCCGCTGCCACTCCCGCTTCCCTTGCCGACTACCACGGTCAGCAGATTATATTTCAACTTTAAACAATAACATTTTACCCGGGCAAAGCCGGCTAGCACCCTTTAGTTTTATTTGTTAGACTAACTTTATAAAAGATCTAGTCGAAAGACCCCAGCTAAGGGAGATACCCTTAAATTCACTCATAGTAACTTGTATACATATACAGAAACACATATACACTGAAAGACATAAACATATACAAGCATTTTTCACTGTAGTTTGATTTTAAGATACAAATCGTCAACTTACATCCATAAAAATCTTACACGGAATATTACGACTATGTAAAAAACCGGTCCAGCCATTCTCAAGTTTTGCGCTCAGCAACAAACAAGATTTCATTTTTATTTTATAGATACTCAATATTTTGTAAAATTTCTGATATTTAATTTAATATATGAACAATTTGAAATTATAAAATCAGATCGGCAAAGTAAATTACCAAAATATGTAATAAAAAACTTTATTCCAGCTTATTTTAATAATGTGAAGGTATGCCTGATAACTCTTTAAAAAATATTTTAAACAAGGTGTAGAACATATCTATATCTTCTGTGGTTTGAAAACTTTGGGGCTGTCAATTTTAGCGGATTTTAGCTTCCCGCTAAGCTATTGGTTTTGATAGGGCATAAGCCACAAAGTTTCGGAAAGCTATCTGAACGATTTCAAAGAAACGTATTTGTAACAAACGAGATTTTCTTCTCATTTTGAAAAGGCCAGTAAAAATTTAATATTTTAATAACATTTAAATTAGACATATCCCATTTCCTCCATATGTCATGAACCAGGCAAGTTTTTTAAAGTGTTTTCTGTTTAAAACCTTTTCGATCTGAGCGATTTATCCATTCGAAAAATCGGTTGATAAATGATTTCTTGTATGAAAAACTTTTTATTTTTAAAAGATATTTTGATGTAAGTTTTATTTTGCTCTCAACAAATTATCAACTCCCGACTACCATATTTTGAAAACTGAATTTTTGGTACTTATTAATTTTAGGGCATTCATATGTCTATTAAATTTACATGTGATCAGTTGGATTCTGATAGAACATGTATCGTTTTTTTTCCCTGTTTTCTCAAAGAGTATGCTTTCTTCATTTTTAATACATGTACATATGTATGTATGTATGTGTATGAAATACTCTACTCTTGTTTTGTTTATTCGCTCGACTCAACTTTTTATGATCGCCACAAAATTTTCCACTGAAAAATGAGTAGCTGAAAAAGTGCTCAGGGCAGGCGCGTTTTATTCGAGTCGACGGTTTTCGGTTCTGGTTCTGGCTCTGGCTTCGACTCTGTATGCACATCATATACATACATACATATTGTTTATTTTTTAATAATGCGTGTCCACTAAAAAAAACGGCGTAACGCGGCCCCATAAAAAACCGGAGAACGTCCAACACGCAAACCAAACGAAAGGCGAACAACAATAATAAACACAAGCCGAATTATGTATATAGGCGGAGCCTAGGGGTAGGGGAGGGTTATCCGAGAAGAGAAGAGCGAAATTTGAGCAGCGTAAGCTGAAACTGAGCCTCTGAAACTCGGTAACTCTGAAACTCGCTCGCAAAACTATAACATTTGTTTTTTTTTTCTTATTTTGATTTTTATGTCAAGCACTGCATTTATTATGGTTGTCCGCGACCTCGAGGACGGAGCATATACATATGTATGTATATATATATATATATATATGACAATACGATGATGAAGATGATTGAGGAACAGACCATTAAAAATAAAGGGATTCGCTGTTTGTATTTTTATATCTTTTTTTAATGACGACTCAACGGAAATTAGAAATCTGCGGAAATTGTGCGACAACACAAAAGCACAAAATACATATAATGTATGTTGTTTATTGCTCAAGTTATATACATGCATACGTGCATTTTGTATATTTTGTTTAAAAGTGCTTAAATGATCTTTCAAGTGTCTAAAAGAGCACGCAACACAGTTGTGCAAGATATGAAAAGAGCAAGATTAAGAGCAAGCATAGTAGTGTATCAACCCTTGAAAATCTTGAGAAAATCAGAAAAAATCACAAATTTCGAAAATGATTTCTTTCTATCAAGAGCTATTAAATATTTTCAGCAAGAGTCTAATAAATTGATAAAATATATTTCAGAATAATATGGTAAAGTAGCTTACAATATTTCAGCTATGTGTATCAAATGAGGGTAAAACATGTAAAACAAGTTGAGAAATTTGTAAAGCAGCATGATAAAAGTAATTCGATGTTGAGAATATTTTGCCAACATTTTAGTAGTAAAATAACACTTATTACTTTAAAGTTTAAACGTTAAAATATAATACAAAAACTCAACTTTTGAATGATAATTATTCCAATGTTATCTATATTTATATGAAATAAATTTATTTCGCTATACATTTAGCTGTGTAGTAAAGTGTTCGAATCCACAATATCAAGATTTACAACTTTAAAATGTATTGAAATTATATACATACTATATAACATTTTGAACTGGCGTGACATCCGTCAATAAATTGTTCAGTACAATTTTCTCCACAACTAAAGATGAAAATTAGATTGGAAAGCTTGCCGCACGCCAAACATAAAAGACGATTGTAGGTAAAAATGTTGGTAAATGAAAAGAAAAACGGAAAATAAAATGAAGCGCGTTGCAATTTGATATTACAGCCAGAAGGTGTGCGATATTTTCATGAAAACCGGTAACAAAATAACGTTAAATGGAAACTTATGCATTTATTGCCGTTTTGGCGGAGAAGCAGTCGACGGAATTCAAGTGCCATTCGCAAGGATATAGTTTTGCTTGCGGGTGTAGGCGAGGGTGTGTGTGAAATGATACAAATGAAATGCAGTCACAAGGTGTTCCTGCTGCAGGAGCCTGAGAGGCTCGTAAAAGTTGCGCATTGTGTTTGGCTGCTTTTATGGTCCGCTGCATTTGCAGTTGAATAATTGTTGTTGATTTTTGCTTGGCTGCTGATAAGTTTGATTTGTCCAGCTGACGAGTTAAATGAACTCTGTGAATAGTTTTATGTGCACCCACACCCACACCCCAAAACCACACCCCGCACCCCACATTACACCACCCTCTACTTTCGGCTGCTGTCTTTGGACTTTGTAGTCTCACTGAGTAATTTAATTGCACAGCCTTTTGCCTAGGCTTAGAGCGCATTCGATATACTATATTCATGTATATATATATATATATGTATATAAAAAAAAAAAAAAACTTATAGTATGGAGAAAAAAAAAGGAGAGAAGAATATTTTTACGCAGCTCTCGTGCGTTCCAGTTTTATGATGCACTCGTAAAAACTCACGACGCGCCTTTGATGCGAAATGCCAGAGGAGATGAGACGTTCAGTTGGAGTTGGAGTTGAAGTTGAGGTTTTTAATGTGCCGAAAGGGCGCGCAAACAATCGAAGGATAGCACGGAAACAGCACAATTCTAGACAAGATTTAGATGCTGCGTTGTTGCAAAATGCGTATATTTTATTACCTTGGACCAGACGGACAGACAGACAGTCAGTCGCACAGACATTGAAATATGCATTCTGAAGTGTTGTCCGGGCATCGTAAAAGTGTGGTGCCTTGGGGCGAAAGTTTTCATATGCACAACATTGATATTTGCAATATTTGTGGCAAAAGCATAAATGCCGATGCAAGTGGCAAGTGGCAAGTGGCAAGCAAACACGTTGCCCCCAGCATAGAAATAAGAGACAAACCTCTGACTGTACCCCAGCCTGACGCCACTTGAGTTTTTAATTAAAGAAAAGTATCATGAACAAAAGGCAACAAAATGTTTCTAGCATAATATAAACTAAAATGCCAGCCAGCATGGAAATTTAACACTTGCACCTAAATTAAGCAACGACAACGGCAAACAAAACAAGTTCGAGTGCTTGAGACAAGCATGCTCGACTAGAAGATACCCTGTAACAAGGCCGGTCATCCTTAATTACATTCACCACGAAAATTGATTCACAAATCGCTTTTTAATCGTCAACGAAAGTTCAACTCAAATAGAAATAATATATTTTATGCTTTCCTAATCCACAAAATGTATCCTCAGAAAAGTCTATTAAAATATTCCGGTTCAATGCTGGCAGATGAAGTCAACCGAAACTAAAGATGCCAGCCTGCTGAGAATAGTATTTCAAATTTTTCGGAGTATCAAACTAGAGTTGCCAAGCGGACTGCTAAATTTAGTGTACAAACAAATTAAAAATATTTGTATATTTTCCAGAATCCTAAAATATATCCAAAAATATAAATAATCTCTCGATTTTCTGTCTGACCGACAATTTATTTTTAGAGATTTGCCAACCAAAACTGGTTGAGTGATATATGAAATAAACTTTTTTAGCGTATGGTATAAGTGGTACAACAGTCCCAAGTGAATCATTAGAAAAATGCCAAGTGTACAAAAAAGAAGAAGGTATTTTGAGATTTATTATCCAAAGAGATTGCCTGTTTCATGCTTTTCATACAACTTCATGGTACGCTTTTTAGCCATTTTTAATGGTTACAGGGTATCGAAATTGGCCAAGGCGAATGCTTCAATTGTCAGCACAAAAGCAAGCAAAATGCCACGACGTTATCTGGGTTGTGAGTTGGGAACTTGAGCAGCCGAGAGGAATTGTTTTTCATCTGGTGCAGCTTTTGTTACGTTGCACGTTGCAGCCATCAGGCCAAATGATGAAAAAGCCATTGCATACTTTCATGCGCAGTCCGGAAACGCAGTGAAAGCAGCAGCAGCCGCCGGAAATGGAAATGAAAACTGCAAGTGGCAAGTGGCAAGTGGCAAGCGTTGTCGAAACCGGCAACCAACTTAAATTGTAAACATAAAACTATGCTGCGAAATTGATTTGATTAAAGGCAACACGCCTGGTCCTGCATGCCAAATAAGTTGAGACCGTAGAAAATAGCCACAATTGAGTTGAAATTGAGGGTGTTTCTCAGGACAGGTTGAAGTATTTAAATGAAATATAAGTTTGTCGTAGTTTTCAATACGATATTATAATAGATTATTCGTTATGGAAATCGAAATTGTAATTCAGCGTTTGATATTTTTAAACTCGGATACAGAAGTTAGAAGTGTATTATCGATTTTGTGCAATGCCCGTGTGCTGTCCATCCAAATTTTTTGACGTTGTATTTATAATTTAATAAATAACATATACATATATATTATATGGAAACTTGTGAATCAATAATCAGGATACAGAGCTTTGTTTCTCCGTCTTCTAATTCTTCTATACTATAGAAACAATCGAATAAAAAGTTATTCTGAGCTTGAAAATTAATAAATATACTATATAGATTCAAGCATTTTGCAATGTTTTCATATATATTATTAGTTGTCTTAGTATTTATGAGAAACTCCAAATAAATATTGAGAAACACTACAATAATATGTTTACATATTTTGTTATCTAAATATCTCGTTTAAATTAAAAACAGTCAAAATAATATCATTTCTGATGTGTTGGGAAACTTTAAGAATATATATAAAGAGAAAGAAAGGCTACCTTCGGCGCTCCGAAAGTGCCCCAACATCGAAAAATTCCGTATAAATGCCATTCCCAGACTTCAAACTGTCATAACTTTGTCAAAACTGAACTGATTGTCAATCCCGAGGCCATTTTGGTCATTATTTGGCGTCTTGTTTAATTCTACATCTAAAGATTATGAACTTTTGAAAATCTTTATTTTTGAATTTTTTTTCCGAAAAAAGCATAAGGGGGGACCCTTACCAATTTTGATTTTTCAAAATTTAAAATCTTTAAATTTTATTTTTAATTGATTGTGGGTGGCACAATTAGTATAAAAAACTATAAGAAAAGTGATTTTGGTGTAATTCATTTTTCTGTCAAAAATCACGCCAAAAAGTACAAAAAAAATGACTTGAAAAGTGCCCAAACAACAAAAAATACCTTATAAATGCCCTTCCCAGACTTCAAACTGCCATAACTTTGTCAAAACTGAACCGATTGTCAATCCCGAGGCCATTTTGGTCATTATTTGGCATCTTGTTTAATTCTACATCTAAAGATTATGCACTTTTGAAAATCTTTATTTTTGAATTTTTTTTCCGAAAAAAGCATAAGGGGGGACCCTTACCAATTTTGATTTTTCAAAATTTAAAATCTTGAAATTTTATTTTTAATTGATTGTGGGTGGCACAATTAGTATAGAAAACTAAAAGAAAAGTGATTTTGGTGTAATTCATTTTTCTGTCAAAAATCACGCCAAAAGTGACAAAAAAATTGGCTTGTTAAGTGCCCAAACATCGAAAAGTTCCATATAAATGACCTTCCCAGACTTCAAACTGCCATAACTTTGTCAAAACTGAACCGATTGTCAATCCCGAGGCCATTTTGGTCATTATTTGGCATCTTGTTTAATTCTACATCTAAAGATTATGCACTTTTGAAAATCTTTATTTTTGAACTTTTTTTCCGAAAAAAGCATAAGGGGGGACCCTTACCAATTTTGATTTTTCAAAATTTAAAATCTTTAAATTTTATTTTTAATTGATTGTGGGTGGCACAATTAGTATAAAAAACTATAAGAAAAGTGATTTTGGTGTAATTCATTTTTCTGTCAAAAATCACGCCAAAAAGTACAAAAAAAAATGACTTGTAAAGTGCCCAAACAACAAAAAATACCTTATAAATGCCCTTCCCAGACTTCAAACTGCCATAACTTTGTCAAAACTGAACCGATTGTCAATCCCGAGGCCATTTTGGTCATTATTTGGCATCTTGTTTAATTCTACATCTAAAGATTATGCACTTTTGAAAATCTTTATTTTTGAACTTTTTTTCCAAAAAAAGGATAAGTTTGCGTAGAAACAGACGGACAGACAGACAGACGGACAAAGGTATATCAACTCGTCTTGTCGTCCTAATCAAGAATATATATATATATACTTTATGGGGTTGGAAAAATTTACTCACACAAAAAGCGCAGCTGCTGCAGCTGCCGCAGCAGCGGCCGCAACATTGCGATACTGCTACGTGGCTGCTGCTGCCGCTGCCACGGCTGCCGCGGACGTAGAGCTGACCAGGTGCTGGCCATGGTGATGATGATGGTGATGGTGATAGGCGCTGTTGCTGCTGCTGTGCGCCGGCGGTGGCGTTGTGGGCGTGCCGGAGCGAGAGCGCTGCAGATGATGATGGTGGCCGGGCGTCGCAATGGTGTCCGCACTCGTGGCCAGAGTGGGCGAGGCCGCTGAGTGGACGGTGCCATTGCTGCTGGCTGGGCGCGAGTGCTTCTGGTGGGGATTCAATGCGGTCACAGCGGCTGCTGACGGACTAGGCGGCGTGCGGCTGAGCGCTAAAGGTTCGGGCGTTGGCGGTCGTATCTGCGTCAGCGGCAGGTGCGTAAAGTGGGTGCCATACCGCTCGATGCTGGGGTAGGTCAGGTACATGGGCGCTCCCGTCGAGTGCAGACCAATGGCCATCGGGGTGTAATAGTTGTAATAGATTTGCGCTACAATTCGGTTTATTTCTACACGCGCTGTGAAACGAATAAAACGAATTTCAATTATTTTTTATCAAAATATGTTTACATTTGCCACGATAGATGGCGCCACTTAGTAAATATCTCACAGAGCAATTATAATACAGAGGTCGCTCGAAAAATAGAACACTTCGGCCCCATATAAGATTCAATTTCGAAAATTATTTTATACATTTTAAAAAGTTTCCCAAGTTATCTTGAGAAAACTCTACTTTTCTTATATGTATGTATATATTGCCATATTTTATCGATTACAGATATTTGTTTTTTCTCGTTTATGGAATAATTTTTGATTTTACTATTTCTTTATTTTAATGATTTCTAAGATTTATTTAATAGGGTTTTAAAAAAACCAATTATAAAGAGTACGATAATAAATGAAATATTTTTTTACAAATATAATAATAATAATAATTCGATGACGATACCAATTTCTGAGAGTACTAATATACGAGCGACCACTGTAGTATATTCATGCCTAGATACGTGTATCTATAAACATTCGATACGTCATTGACTTGGTGCTTAAGAAATGTATGTAAATAAGGAAAACAAATATGATCTATGTGGGTATGCGTTCGCGTTCTCATTTGCAATCGCCCTCGCACGTAGTTGAGTTTATTACTTATATCGTTAAATTGCTGGTTTTCACACTTTTTAGCACATAACTTATAAACTATTGAAGCCATAACATTAACTATGCCCGGCACTAAAAGTCTATGTCCCTGGCTCAAGATATGCGCCATTTTCAAAATGCACACACACACACATAGTTCGCCTCGCCTAGGCATGCACTTTATGTGCAACCTTCGCACTGCACACACAATGAAACCCATTCCATGCTGGAGTTAAGCCCAACCCCCAATATCAAACCGTATGAGGCAGAACCTTTGTCTGCCGCTCCCAGCCCAGCTCTCTTTCCGCCTTATCCTCCTGGCCTTATCTGCGTGGCAAAAACTTTTCAAAATTTTACTGCTTGCTGCAACATCAAAATGCCAAGTTTTTACGATTACGTTGTTGCTGCTGCTGCTGCTGCAATTTTACTTAATTTTAATGGGATTTTTTCTTGCGCCAACAGCAGAATGCATTAAACGGAGCCCAGTGAGGCACACGGGTGTATTACGCATGAGTGTACCAAAGGCCCTGGCTAATACGTATGCTCCTTACGTATGTACATATAGGTTCTGGCCAAGCCAGAGTTGTACAGTGCCAGAAAACCTGGTCGCAACTAATACTTGTACTAATGCCACTCCACTGTGCAATTTGACGAAATAAAAAGTCGTAAACTTTTGGACAAACCCAACAATTCAGCTAGCTGCGACTGGGATTAATTAAGTGAGTGCATCTTGAGCAGCAGGTCAAAGTTCATTCGACAATTTTCGAGTGGGGCGAGAATGCTTTGGAGTAAGCATCTCATGTACCCAGTATATCTAGATGTGTACCAAGTATATCTAGATGTATTTGCTTAACAGCACTGAAAGTCCTCTATTTATTTTCAATATTTTCTGAAAATCCTTAATTACAACGGTTTATCTATTTTCAATATTTTCTCATTAGTAATGTAACGTTTTTCGGGGCTTTAACGCCATTTCATGAACTTCAATGAAACAAATTGAACTTGAAATATTGCCAGATTACAGAAAATAGCTAAACTCTGTGTAAAAATTGTGAAAAAAGGTTTTGTCTATTGTATTAATGAAATAGTTTTCTAAGCAACTTGTATACCAATTATGCTAGTAGAAGTACAAATTGTTAAGTCTTTATACATATTTTCACATTAGGTATAGAATATAAATGATAATTAAATGAAATTTAAAAGCTTTCAGTGGGTAACTCATGTAAATTCTAGTACTTTTAAAAAACTTTTTGTAATCTAAGAGATTTATGAAAAAGTGAAATCTTTACCATCTTTATCTTTTTGTCATATTATCAGACTAGGTAAAAGGAGTATGAGCACTATTTTATAAACTAAGATGAGAAAATAATTGACTTTGAGCCTCAATTTGAGAAGTTGCCAGACTGACCTATTTGATGCATGTGGCAACACTTAAATAGCCGTGTGTGTGTCAATATTGAAGTGTGGGTCAATGCTGATATTAATTATTTCCAAATCATATACTATCAGATTAAAGGTTTAACAATGCCTAACGAATTTCACTCAATTCGCCCACTTTACCACATTACCACTTTCCCCAGCCCTTTTCAAGCGGTTTTTAATCAGCACGTTTGCAGGCCACAAAACCTCGGCAATAACTTTACACTTGACTGGGTTAGCAGGCGACAGCAGATGACAAAAACAGCAATCAGCTAAAGCTCGTTCAATTTAATGGTAGCAGCTCTGTCCAGGCCACGTTCGGCCATTTATGACAAACTGGCTGCTTATTATTAAGCCAGCGAGCAGGCAAGGAGTCGCCCGGAAGCAAACTCAAATACATCATGACTCTCTATATATTGTATATATATATATAATGTTTTTGGTATATATAGGATGTCTGGCACAAGTGGCAGCTAGTTGCGGCATGCATGTTACATGTAGAACCGTAAAGTTTCCGTACGAATAGTAGTGGTACCAGTTGACGCTGCACATTTTTTACGACCCGCCCACAATATGAAGTCGTAAAGTTGAAATTTTGCTTCCTGCTGCTGCTGCTCCTGATGTTGGCAGCGCTTTCCTATAGCATTTAATAAGCATTGGCAAATACTAGAAGTCGGAGCCCGCGCTCAGCTCTTATTTGCGGATGGAATTTGTAGCATTTGTCTCGAGGGCAGGGTTAAAATACATTCGCATCATGATGAGCCGTTAAAGGTCTCTAAAAAAATTGCATAGTGCCGAGAGTCTATTTTATGGGTTTACTTCGCAAAGACTTGGCTTAAAATATGACCGAAAACAAGGATGAGGTATGTGCCATAAAAACAGCTGTAAGCTGACTCATTTGCCTAAATGGGAGTGGAAATCTCATAAATTGTGTGGGCCGAGCTACGAACTGTAAACAATGGGTTTGCAATGAGGCAGCTTTCGGTTAGTTGTACTTTTACTTATAAGTAATATCTATCTTTAAGATCTATCAAGCTCTTTCCTTGACTTGGCTTATAGTTTTTGGGATTGAATTCCATTGAAGGCTCATATCAAGTAGTTCTGGCTGAGCTACAAACTATTAGAAATTGGTTTGTAATAAGTCTGGATCTGAGGGAGAGATCCACAATATTTAGCCACCCTACCTCGTTTCCTCGTTCTTTAAAAAACGATAAAAATAGTTCGTTCAGGTTTCCTCGAGCTTAAATCGAGACTTTAGGATAGCTGCAAGAGATTCAGAATGTTCACTGGTATTTTCGTCGAGATTAACAAGCTGTTTGTGCTTTTAATTCGTTTTACCTAATAGGAATTCGCAGCTGCAATTTCAAAATATATATTTAAAGAAAAACAACTTTTCTCTTCTAAATGGTTTTTGGGCATTGTACTCCTTTCCACCTACCACCTTCCCATTTTGCCATCTTCCCATTTTCCCTGCTCGTGAAGCAGTTAAGCATAAACACTTTTAAGCTTTATAGCGCACACATTTACACGTTGCATTGCCTACCCGAAGTAACCCGCACTACCCCTCACACCCACACTCACACTCACACCCACATACATACATACTACATATATTCATGGCACTTTCTGAACCACCCTGCTGCATTTGGCTGCCTGGACGTGTTTAGTGCCAGCAAACGTTGCTGCGATATTATTGAAGCTACTACCTGGTAGCTTTCCCATGGAGAAACTCTGAGCCTGGGTAGCTGGATGCCTTTCAGTGACGGTGTTGGCAATGTCGTAAATATTTCGCATGCATTTTTCGGTTTAATGATGCATTTACGATGCCAGCACTGGCGACAACAACAGCGACTCCAGCCTCCAGCTCGCAGCTCCCATCTCCAGTTTCGAACTTCACTTGCTAGGTTCAATTTCAGCTGCTGTGAAGTGAAATGCTGGGACGTGTAACGGTCCTGGTGAAATGGCAATAACTTGAAAAAGCAATCGTTACAGTTTTTAACGCCATCGACACAAACACAAACAGCAGCTGATACTGTTGTTCAATATGAATATCAACTCACTGAGCCAATTTCCCACTCTCAGTTTATATAGCTAAATATATATAGCAGCACGGATATCAATTATTTTTGATTTCGCCACAGTGTATTCCATATGTTGATTTTTGTCTTAATGCTGCCCGAATATTTTGTTTAAGGAAAATATTTTATTTTTTACATTTCGTTTTTTTTTTTTTATAGTATTTTGTTGTAACTTGGCATATGCATTAAGTACTGCTTAAATCGATAACAATATTTATACATAGGTAATCAATAGGTAGTTAGATATTACAAATTATTATTATTAATGGTTATCTTAAGTTTCGGCATTTTTACATAGTATAAATATTGAAACTAGTATTTAGAAGAACAGTTAATTCAACTGCCCATGCATTCCAAGAACCTGATTAAAGACATAGCTTACGACTGTAATTGAGTTCTAAAATGTATAGATCATTTTGATAATTTGGTTTAAGAGTTTTTAAAGTGTGAACAATGGGAGATACATTTGGGGCAAAGTGCGAGAGATTAGCTTCAAAAGTTCTAACAAATTCACAATTTCAAACAGCATCCGGCTTAATATTTTTAATCCTAATACGAATACAAACTTAAGTTAAGTTTAAGCTAAACTTGGCTTAAGTTCGGCGCTGTACTAAGTCTGGAGTTTAACAAAAATTACTTTAATGTAAAACTGCTGTTACATTTTTGTAGAATATTGTTTTTTATAAAGTTAAAGTTTTTGTGCAAAGATTTAAGCTATTGTGCTTAGGAGCTGCATCATTAATCTTGCATTTTTTAAGCAAAAAAAATATAAAGAGAAACTTCAATTTAACCAACTCAGCACAACTAAAGCTAGCTTAAAATAACTTTACAATAGGATTTAACTAAAGCTAAACAACCGTTGGGTGGACTTCAAGCATGGGATAACTGTTTTAGTTGATGTTGGCCGATACGATAATATATTCCGATTTGAAAGTGCTTTCGTGGAAGCAATAAATGTTGCTCTTCGTGGTATGTTGATTGTAGAGTAGATGTTGTCCTTCAGCTGACCATCGTCTTTTTGGGTATGTTGATTGTTGAGTTACTTAGCAGCCAGAATATCTGGGGTATGTTGATTGATGAATGGCGCATTTTGGTCAGCAGCCTGTGTTGCATGTGTGTATTTGGTTTGTTGATTGAAGATATTTCCAAGTAGTTGTATAAGTTGAAAGTAGTACGCTTACGTTAAATTCGAAATATTTACAGAGGATGTTGTTATCCGAAACTTTACTGTTATTCATTTTTTTTTTTACTGTAACTCGCTCGCGTTTTCTTGAAGCTTTTAAGCTAAATATTAATATTATATGAAGTGACGGAAAACAATAAATATATAACTAGGTAAAGTTTTTTTTTTTTTTTTTTTTTTTTTAAATCTTTATGTTTGCAATATGATTAATAGAAAAATTATCATCCACATTGCCGCGTTGTGTTGCGTAACTCACCCCCGTCATAGATATTTAAATTGTGTTGACGGGAGTATTCGTTTACAACATATTGGCCTGGTGATTGATCAGATCGAAACATATAATATATATGCATTACGCACAAATTGATTTGCATCTGATTTCTGATGCTACTTGCTGGTTCTACTCACCCTCTTCGATGCGACGTGAAGCCTCATCAATATCTGCGCCAGCATCTTTTAATATCACATACATAAGCGGCATCAGCTCCCACGGATAACGAAATTTCTCTAACAGCTTCTGACAATAGTCAAGGAAAACATCTTGGCCTGCAAACAAAATAGAAATGAAATTGAATACCATTAGTCGAGCTCAGCAAATTGATCTCATATCATTCACGTTCTCATGACATTCATCCGGTTGTAATTAAATACAAAGTGCGATCGCAATAAACAATTCAAGCTGGATCTCAATTAAAAATCAGCTTGAATAAATAAAGCCAAACTGGAGCTCTAAAGTGTTGCCGACAACGCGGCGTATACGCAATTTTCCATTGATACTCTCAAATTTCAGCTGTGCTCGCGCTTTTTTAGGGCAAACAATTCGATTGACTGGCAAAAGAAAACGCCAACGAAATCGGCAGACGAAATTATGTTAAAAGTAAATAAACATGGCGGTGAAAACGTAGGCAAAAAATACGGAGCAGGAAATGGAGATAAAGCTGAGATCAGCTGAGAACACAGAATAAGTTTCAAAATTTCGAGAGGGGCAGGAGCATGAACACTTCATGAGTTTGCTTGGCAATTAGAACTTATAGTAATTCGATTTGTTCAGAAACTACTTGTTCTACACCCTGCAACAGAAATTACAACAAGATCGGTTCAGAAACATAGGATTGTAAAAAAATAGGCACAGATACACACACACAATGCATATTATAACTTTGAATTCATTTGCCATATCTTAAGAGCGAACATATCATAAAAATCTCGGCTTGACCAGCGAGGTTCTCAGTGGTATTGTGGGTCAGTTGATTTCACGTTTTGTAGTTTAATTGGCACCGATCCCCGTCGGTGTTAATTATTTTATTAATATTTTATAGTATTGTATTTAGTTGCATATTTTATTTTGTACACTTCCACGACCCACTATCAAAATCAATGAATTTACTGTGAGATTACTGACAAACTCCAAACACAGATCGGCCAAAAAATGTTCGGCCTAAAATCACTAAAATCTATATTTTTATTTCATATCTATAGGTCAAGCCACGCCCACAAGCATTAACGCTTTCGCACCTGATTTCAGCCAGCAAATATCAGACGGCAACGTTCTTGCTTATTTTTATAACTTATCTAATTGAAATTTTAGCCATATTCATATAAAAAAAAATGTTTAAAGTCGGACAACTATGTCTTCAAGCTGCCACAGTAACTCGTAAATCGAGCTTTTGCTGTTTATCGATTTTAAAATTATTTATTAAATTTAGATGTGATCAATAGCACTCTGATCTGCAAGGGTATATTATCTTTGGTATGATCAAGATAGCTGTTCTGTCTGGTTTTCAGTGCATTATTGAATTTTGAATTGAATTTATTATTTTTATTTTTTGATTTTATTTTCTATTTTTGATGTAGCTATTTTGTTATATTGATATAGTATGTAAATTAAAAGACTTTTGAGCTTGAAGCATTTGAGAACCATATGAAATGAATCTAGAGAAACAATTAAATCTTAAAGATTGTGGCTAACAATCGTGAAATTATAGTCTTCTTTTTGTTAGAAAGTATTCAATTCTCAATTGTGAACTTAGTCTTTTGCTGTTGCTTCGCTGTTTGTGTTGCTCTTTCTTCATTATGCTCTGTCTGCCATTTTTTTCTTCTTTTGTACCTACACAGCAACAGCAGCAGCAACAACAATAACAACAGCGAGAACAAATGGCAGCAGTTTTGCTGCCGTCGTCGTCGCCGTCGCCGTCGTCGTCGTCGTCGTCGTCGTCGTCATCATCGTCGTCGGTAGTTTCCGTAGTAGGCGGAGCTTCATAGTCATTGGCTCATTTTATTATGTTTCTCTCTCTTCGCCTGTTCGCCTTTGATGTTGCTGTTGCTGTTGTTGTTGCTGTTGTTGTTATGTTGCATGCAACTGCTGCGCTGAGTAGTTGGCGCTACGTTGTTTCTGTTGTTGTTCTTGTTTTTCTTGCTGGTATGGGGTTTGTGGCGCACGTTTTGCATTGGTGAGCGTCTCTATGTAAATGTGTGTGTGTGTGTGTGTGTGTGTGTGTGTGTGTGTGTGTGTGTGTGTGTGTGTGAGCAACGTATTTTATGCTTTGCGTGTGTAGCAGTTATACAATTTCTGTTGCTTTTGTTGCTCATGCTTAGTTTACATAATTCGTGTTGTATATGTACATATGTATGTATGTACAAATGTATATAGTATGCTATGTATGTACATGTATATATATGTACATATATATGTATATATTTATATAGTGCTACACTCCTGCACGCACAGCATTGTTGTTGGATCTATTGTTTATTGTTGCTAGTGCATTGCTGCTTTTGCCATTTTTAATTTAGTAATTAAGTCATTAGCCGTTTTGTGTGTAGTTTTATTAGCCTTGGCGTTTTTAGCATTTTATGCTTAAAAATTATTTTATTAAGCGCATATAAATTTAATAAATTGATTTATTGTTGCCACAGCATAACAACCAAAAACAATTTGATTGGCCAATTAGTTTTGCTCAGCTTTTATGACATTTGTATGCATATAGTTTGGCAAATGCTATTAGTTGTTGTGGCACTGATTGAGCCGTATTTTTTCGTTGGAAAGCCGCATTTGTTGTATATTTTATAATTAAATCATATATGGCTGGTTAATACAATCAACTTTCCCCAAATATAAATCATATGACGTTCGATGCTAATAACATTGTGATCAAAAAAACATAAAAACATTTTCTCACCTCAGGACAACTTAATCACACTCAATATAAGCAACTACTGGCTTGTTAAATATATATATATATATATTATAACAATTAGTTTATGCTAGATAATCAGCCAACTATATTTTTAGTATGTTTTTTTTTATGTTTTTATCAAAAGGTTAAATTTATAACTTTGCACACAATTTGAAAACATATAAAACATAATATTTGTGTATACTTTAAATAGTGTTTGATAATTGTGACGCAATGAGGCAAAAGTTATATAATATAGTAGTATATATCGAAATGCGGGCTGTGGTTGGAGATGAGATGAGAAAATGTTTGGCAACGCCCACCTCATTGTTGTGGCAGTGCAGCCGGGCAGCATTGATACCACATTAAGTTGCAGCTGCAACAGTGCAGTGCAGTGCAGTGCCACACCCATTTATGGGCAACCATTTACAGTTAGCCAGTAAACGAGGCCATTAACGCGCATAAACTGGGCTCCGACACTGCGCAGCCATATCTACATGCACAGTACATATGTATGTATGTACATAGGTACTATGTAGACATCACAAGTATACAGGCAGGACATACATACATATACATATGTGCATACGGGTAGCACTTTTGTTTGCTGGTATTATTACTTTTATTACTGTGCAAAGTGCAGCGCGCTACTCTCTCTCTCTGTCTATCACCTCTCTCTTTCTGTCTCTCTATATCTTACTTTGCTCGCTCTCGCATCCGAATCCTTTTGCAGCATCGGCTCTGTTTCTGTTTCTATTTTTTTTTTTTTTTTTTTTTTTTACTTTTGCTATTGGCCCTCGTTTTAGTCGTCGTTTAAGTCGTTTGCAAAAGTTTTTCATCGTCGTTTTTTGTGCCTTTTATGAGTTTGTGTGCAACACGAAGTTGTTGTCGTTGCTCGTGATGCTGCTGCAGCTGCTTCTCAAGCGCATCACTGGCCCATGCCAAGGGAGCCTTTTATATACAGGAAGTGTGTGAGTGTGTGCGAGTGTGTGTGTGTGTGTGTACATACAGCCTTGTACCAATTGCAGGCATTACATTACGAGGCCATTATTTTCGGAAGAGGCCCGCCTCGGTTCCGACTTTGAAAGAGGCTTCACGAATGTCCCATTGCGCGCAGGATGCGTCAATTCAAGGTGCGATTCTCAGCAATAATGTATGTATATGCCTCTATGTACAGATAGTTTTTCATTACGCAACTAGTTAGGTAAGATCTTTGCTCAGAGCGTAATGCTCTGATACCATTGTAATGTCAGGTGAAACAGGTGAACAGGTGAACAGGTGAGCGGGTGCATTTATGGGTGTGGGCGTGGCTTGATCTTTGCAGAAGCTTATCAGCATACTAACTACAAAACTTGGTGACTCTAGCTCTAAAACTGTAGCAGATCTGATTTCTCAAATTTTAATGATTACAGCTTCAAGCTTGTGGAAGATGTAGATTTTTCCGATCTTTGGGGTTGGTCACTAGAAATATTTATTATTATTATATGTATCTTACACCTTCGGTATCAGATTATAAAATGGAAATAAACATTTAAATGCCAAATCAAGCTATTTTTACTCATACGTAATAATCCTGGTAGCATTTATAAATTAAAATGATACTGTACACATCTAATTGTATACAATATTTGCCCACAACGAGTAACAGTTTAATTCCATTATAAAATTTATTTAAAAATATTTATTATATTTTAATAATACACTCAATTACGACAAAATTATAATACTCTACAATGGTATACAAGAATCAAACAAATTTAGAGTTCAAAGTTTGGAATTGGAGGCACAGCAGGGTTCATTTGAAGATTTCAACTCGTATATCCATACCATCTAAAACTATTCAACAAAGATAACTATCGGTAGGCTACACAAATATCTGCCACTGCTGCATCAACTCTGACAGCAAGTGGTAAAGTTAACTTAGGCAATAAAAAAGACTCGAAAATATTTTGATAAAATTGTATTTTTTTTGTTTTGTTTTAGCTGCAAATTTACCGAGTAGGATGAGTATGAGAAATAGGGCCGTAAACCAACGAAGCGGTAATATTTGCGAGTATCTGAAGATTTGACGTAGTATTTGGATGAGAACTAAAACAGCTCGCAGCTTGCAGCGCGGAGCCAGCAAAGTCGTAAAACGTAACAACAATAAAAAATAATAAATCGAAATATCCACAAAATGGCAGCTCAAAATGTGCTGCATGCAAAAAGGAGTTGCGATGAGGACGAATCTAGAGCCATGTGGCAAATGAAGCGACCAAGTCTACCGAATCGTATAAGATACTTGGACTCTGACACATGCACTGCAAATGAGAAGTGTGCGGAGCAAAGAGGAAGTGGAATGGCAAAAGCTTTTTAATGTGGCATGTGGCATGTGGCACAGCAGACACAAATTGAATATAGCATATGAAGCTAACTGTGGACTTTAAGCTAATTGATTTAAAGGTAGAGAATTATGTAGCAGGCACGTGAGAGTTGTAAAATGTTATCTAAATTAACATATGCCCTTTTATGGATTACTAGCTTTTCCAGCGGCTTCGCTACCGTACAGAGTTCCACGGGTAGATAATAATTATTAAACTACGCAAAAGAAGAAAAAATCAGTCTTTTGATCGATAGTTCCTATGGCAGCTATATGACAGAATATGAGCAAGAGTCCATACCAAATTTGATCAAGATAGATTTAAATCTGAGAGACTGGTTTGCAAAAATGGCTATAATGATACTTTTGATACTGATTACGAATTACCGACTTGTCATACCCTCTACAAGGGTATAAAAATAATTGCCCAGCTAGTTTATTATATGTATATATTTTATTAATAATAAAATCTCTAGATAAAATGATAAATATTCAATTTTATTGGTAGTTAACTCTGAGGGGACATAAGCCAAGAAGCTTTCAAATGAGCTTATCATCATGGCTTAAACAGAATCCTATGCCACCAAAAGTATTTACTGCTATTGGCCTAAGTATAGATATGTTAGGCATTGTCTCGTTGGCCGTTGCTCGCTTTGCTCTCATACCCACCAAAGTTTTCATACCAAGGGGTATTCCTCTACACCGATGGATGCAAGATGAACTGTAGTACGGCGCCGGTGGATTCAAGCCAGAAATAAAGGAATAACGTCCACGCAGAATTAAGTGCCTATCAATTTTCACTGTTCCTTACAATAGAGACATTGATGTCAACGAAAAATCGGATACGATGTCACAAGACGCCAGCCAAAGCAAATAGTTATGGGGAATACAGCCATGCAAAACGGGGAAAGCTTAAATATAATGAAGCTAAGCTCTAAGCTAACCATCCACTTGCAACAACAACAACATATTGTATTAATCATTTTTAATTAATAATACAATTAATTTAGGTTTGTTGGAGTAGGGATTGAATCCACGTGCAATTGCGGTCTACTTTTGACTACAACTGGCACTATGTAACATACGGAAATGCTTTGCATTATTACACAAATATTTAATTTGAAAATATATAAAATGTTACATAATAGGGCTACCTTTGACAATTTAGTAGCCAATGATTTTTGAGATACACAATTTTATATGCTATTTATAAGAATATCACAAAATACCTGCCAAGACGTTAACCAATTGAGAAATCTAGCAATAAAAAAAAACCCATTTAAATCGGATATTTTTCAGCTGTACGGCAATCTAATCAAATGATTTATTTAAATATACGACAAGATGCTGTGCTCTAAGAATTATGGCAACGTTTCGCTGCAGATGACTACTTCTGAGAATTTGCCAACTTTACAGTCAACTTGTGTAAAGCTCTTTGGTTGCCACTTCGTTGAGAAACAAGGGAACGAACTGATGGCATTTCCATTTGGTATTCATTGGCTTGTAGTAAATCCAGCAGCCACTAACGCTTAACTTGGTTTTACCTTTACCTACGTCTTAGCTCATTTCCACCAAAGCACTGCGCCCCATTCCAGCGAAACACCCTCTTCCCGCTCACCAAGCCCCTTTGCTCGATCGTTGTGCATTCGTCAAGAAATGCAGTAAACGCTAATAAAACTGCATGTCGCATGAAGCGTTTTTATGCGAATGGAGCGGATAGGAATGAGAATGAGAATGGGAATGGGAATGAGAATGGGTATGAGGATGTCACGCATCCTTGGCAGCCAGAAGGCGGAAGTTGGCAACGCTTATCCTTTAGCTGCTTTTAGCCATGCTAAGCTTGTTAAGCTTGGCACGAAAGCAGTTTAATCTCAAAATTAAAACGTTTGTAATTTACCAGCAACTTTACGACTCACAAATACTAGTATAAAGAAAAACTCTAGCTTTTGTCGCTTTCTCTATCTCTATCAACGTGCCCCGTTTACGTCGTCGCCTTCGTCTTCGTCTCTGTCTTCATCTTCGTCCCTGTCTCTGTCTCAGTCATCGTCATTTTCGTTATCGCCATTGTCGCTGTTACCGTCGTCGTCATCTCCTTGTAGTCGTAATTCACTTGAACTTGTGTAATACTTTTGGGTTCTACTCGTCCCATTCATATTCACACACATTTCCCTAACCCCACCTCTCACCCCACCCCGCCTGTGCGTCACCCCCTCTGTTCCGCTTTCTACCGCTTCAGCTTCAGCGTGTGCAATTTTTGCATGCATTTATTTATATAGTTTTTATTTTTATTATCGAAAATAACAAGCTTGCGCTGTTGATTTGTTTTTACGGTCGAAAATATTATTATTTTTTTATTTTATTTTTTATTTCGTGTATTTTTATTAATATTTCACTTGTTAGTCGTTGGCTTTTTTTTTGTACTCAGTTAGTTAGTGTGTTAGGGTAGCAATTTGTTCATTATTCTGTTATCAATTTGCCAAGGGCACAAAGCTTAGGGCTTATCAACCGTCTGCCTCTCAGTATATGATATGTGTTTTATTTTATACATATACATACATACATATGTATATTTTAAATATAATTTCATACATTGTACAAGGGGTTATGTACTCAGTAATACCTGAAAAGTTGCTGCAGATAACAGCTAGCTAGTATAGAAATATTTGTAAAATGTAGATTCTAAAATGACACAAGACCTACTGGTATTTCATAATATTTTTGAAGAAACTTAGAATGCTACTAACCTCAAGTTTTAAACTTATTATAAATACTAATAATAAAACAACATATTTAATACAAATTAATAATAATTGTATATCTTTCGCAATTGAATATAAGACAATTCAGACAATTTAATCTAAAAAGTCCTTGGAAATTAATCTGTACAAATTTGTTAAAGTACAGTTAAGGGTATTTAAAATTCGATGTGATCATGTTCACTGCACTGACTAAGTATTTTTATTGCGTCTGCTTATTAAGTTGGCATTGCTTATTTGTCACCGCAAAGTTGGACGCTTATAAATTTACATGAGTTATGCATATGTATATGTAAGTATGTTTGTATATGCATATATAGATACATTTTTCATTTTGCTAGGGCATGGTTCATCACATATTTAATGAGGTTTTTGTAATATGATTGGAAATTTAATCAGATACCTTTGCTACCGTTGATACTACCTACTCCGATTCAAAATGGAATCGCCAATATTATTGTACATCGTTCAAGGTCGTCCCATCGACGCAATTGAAGCTAAGCAAACAGTTTTACAGTTAACGCGCTAAGCAGTGACGCCAACCCCTTAGCAAATGCGAACCTAACCGAACGGAACCGAACCGAACTGAACTGAACCGAACCCTAGAACCGCTGACAGGGCAAACAACAAAAGCTAAGTAGAAATAGCCATCATCATCTGAGACGTTTGCCACATGCCGGCAAATTGGCAAATTGGCAAACTGTTGCCACTACAAAAATGCATATGTATGTGTGTGTATACATTTTATACACTAGAACCAAGAACTGAGATATAAACACACTTGATATTTTTCAAAGAGCTCTTACACTATGTATATAGTCTATAGTCTATATCAAATATAGACTTTAATTGGAAACCATTCCTTTAAATTGAGTAAAGCTTGATTTAGTTTCAATCTGATTAAGAATATTCATTAAAAATACTTTAATTAAAAAGCTCATACTTGAAAAAAGTCTATCATAATTATGTACAGTAAATTATCAGTATTTTCGCCACATATCCCAAACTAAATGCACAAATGAATCATTTGAAATTAATGTTAATTAAAAGGTTAGTATTCAATCGGAGTATGTGTCGCTTTATTTTTCTCCGTGTAATCGCCTGACGACAGTGCATTTCCGATCCCAATCCCGAGGCGTTCCAAACATGTGTGTGCATGTGTTAGTTTACAGCAAGCGTGGGCACTACGTCAACTGTTTATGGATTACACGTGCCGGGCATGCCAACTTAATTAATTAAGTACTGAGTGTAAAAAGCGCTCTGGCGGCGTCTTTTGAAACATCTAAGACTGCCGCAAATCAAAGTATCAAACAGCAAAATTTCGGATTGAGCCGAATTATATTAATAAATACATACTTTAATATATACATACATACATATATGTATATAATTGTAATACGTTTTTTACGCCCCAAACTACCCATAAACCTGCGCTTTTTATTTGCTGTGCTGTCAATTACGTCAGTCGAATGTCAGGTGCCTATTTCTCAGCCATAAACAACGTTAATATACTTGCATATGTGTGGTATAATTGTAAGTTATATATTTTTAAAATGTTTCGTGCCTTGTGCCTTTTTTTTTTTTTGCAAAATAAATTGTGCACAATTTGTAGCTTCGTCTTAGGTAATTGGCGCCTGTTCAAAAAAGTTGAATGCTGCATATTGCGCAAATCCTGAACGAACAAGTAGGAGTGCTCCAGTCGAGCATGCCCGACTAGGATATACCCTGAACCAAGGTCTTACATTCATTCATAATTATTTATCTGCATTCATACATGGAAACACACACACAAACAAACACAAGCTGCTAGCTGAGCGCTTCATGCAATTGCTGTGCTTCTTCTTCTTCCATTGGACCCAAACTATGTTACATTGCAGCGTAATTAACTTCTTTGTTTATTGTCTGATCATTATGAAATTTGCAGGACATACAGATGGCATATAAATGTTAGACTATGTAAAATCCGAAAATCATACCTATAAAAATACGTATTTTTCGATTTCTGAGAGATCAGGGGGAAGCATTTGGTGCCTCTACCTCTTATAATTTGTAAGCTATACCTAATGAACACTGGTCTGGTATCTTAATTTATCGATTATTTTAGAACGGGTCGAGCTTTTATTGACCCGGCAATACGAGAACTCAAACTACAAATTTGACTTAAAAGCTATGCCCAAAAAACACAGGTCTGGAATCGAATTTTATTCGATAACTTTTGAACGGAACGAGATATCGAAATAAAACTTAATATGACACGGCAATACGAGAACTTATATTTCAAATATGAAGTCTGTAGCTCTTGTAGTCTCTGAGATCAGCGCGTTCATACAGACGTACAGACAGACAGACAGACGGACGGACAGACAGACGGACATGGCTAGATCGACTGGGCTGTTGATAGTGATCAAGAATATATATACTTTATGGGATCGGAGATGCTTCCTTATGCCTGTTACATACTTTTGCACCACTTCATGATACCCTTTTTCGCAGTTTTAATGGGATCAGGGAATAAAAATAGTTTAGCAGCTATATACATATATCATATGATGTTGGGGCCTCTCTCTCTCTTAGCAAACTAAATGAAGTGTCGAGTTTACTGGCAGCTCCCGCCACATGATAAGCCATAAATAACGCCACAAATAAGATAAAACTCGAGCATAATTTATCAACTGTCGGCGCTATTTTCAGAGAGCAGCCCAGGAGTGTGTGTCCTAACCCCCCACCCCTTCCCGACCCCTTAATTGGCACCTTCCCAGGGCACAATTCTGGATATTATGAATCTATGTACAGGGATCGCAAGGAAATAAATGACAAAAATTAACATTCTATGGAAGGCGACAAAAACCCTTAAAAAATATACACATTAAAATAGAGAATTTTTAAAAATGACATAAAATGGGTCTTTGGAATTAATTAGATTTAAAGTAATTGTGCAATATACTTTATTAATATTATATTATGCATATTAAATGATGACTATAAAAATGCTAAATGGAAATCTTTAATATTGAAATAGTGCTACTATAATGTCTTATTATATCAGTCACATTTCAAATTTTGGTAAGTCAATCGAAATGTATGACTCTAAAATTAAACTAGTCCAAAATTTTCCATCTTTTATATGTATTTTCAAAACAATTTAAAACTGTTCTGTGCAAAATATTTGATTTCAAATGTATTATAACCCATATATTATTAATTTGCATTATTTGCGTTTCGAAGCCTACGTATTCTAGTAAAGTAATTGAAGTAATTCAAATGTATAAAATGCAAATAAAATAATTAAGCATGTAACAGATTGCTGGCAAACAGATTGCTGGCAAACAGATTGCTTGCCATTTGCTCCTTTATAGCTGTCGACATTGTCTCTGGCCCCGGTATTAGTCCACTGGAGCAAGTAGGTCACGTTGCGCTAGTTTCACTTTCAAATGCACATGTGAGCTTATCACTTGTAACTTATCACTTATCAGGGCCCTTGTCGACTGCCCTTTTTTTGCGAGATAACCGCAGCGTATGGGCTCTTATCAAACCGGCTAGGGTAGCACAGTGCAAGCAAGGTGCAGCGGCAAAAAGTGATGGGCCTTACTATATGTCTATATAGACGTTTACTGTCTTTGGCGATTATGGCCAAATTGCCAATTGGCTGCAGCTTAAGTGGCCAGCAGGCAAAGCTAATGCGTTTGTGGCCAACTGCAGGCTACTGTTCGCTCACTAATTTCATACATGATTTCGATAGCAGCATGCATACATGTTTTTCTACTCGTGAGCATTTCACTTAGACACCGAGGCAGCAACGGACGGACGGACGGACGGACGGACAGATGCCTTAGCGGTAATTCGTCTTATAGACAGACGCCAAATGCTTGCTAGACTGTGCCATCGTAAAATATTCCATAGCACTCGTTTTACGAGCGCTCCAAAATCGTTGACGTTGATGACGACGTTCAACTTGTACAATAGCAACAGCAACAACTACAAGCAACAAACAACAATAGCAACAAGCACATTTATTTGGCCGAAAGGTTTTCTACATTTTGGCATTGCCAGAGTTTGACGCTCGTAAAATTAAGTATGAAAAGCAGTGGAAATATACATACATACATACATATGTATATACTATATACATACATATTTTTTGTTGTTTTTGTCTTTCATTTGGTTTGGTTTCCTTTTTTCGCTGTTTTTTTTATTGCCGTCCTTTTACATTCTCGTTAATTGCTGTGACTGTGATATAAATCAGTTGATATGACGCCCGTGTCCTTTCAAATAGCAGACCTCTCACATCGCACATCGCGGACTCTCTGGCAATTGATTTGTGGGAGCAACCCTCGAATCAATCTCTGATTCAATTTTCGATATTAACGCTGAGCTTTTGATCTGCGTGTTGGGTGGTGTCTTCTCATCGTCTCTCATGATATCATGCTTCAAATCTTTTATAATATATACAGACAGTGTTTGTGATTAATCCGTAAAGTGGCCGTTGTCCTTATCTATGTCCTAGAGCAGTTTGCTTCAACCTTTACCTTTACTTTAGTTTTCTTTTTTTTATGCGATTTTAACTTTACTTTACTTTTTATTTATATGGGGAAACTCACCCTTTGGGTAGAAGGGCATTATTATATGGGCATTGGCCGATTGGCTTTTATGTGATTTCGGTATGATTTTAGACAGCAAAGTTAACCATGATAGTAGAATATTGCGAATCTTAAGCAATTCAAATTACATCAAGAGTTAAGACATACATATTACTAAAATAAAAATAAACTTTAATTAAATTGGCTTGCAAATATTCACGAATAAGTAATATACTCAAAGAGTAAATGCATCCATTAATCCAAAAAAAAAAAAAAAAAAAATATAAAAGACTAGACAACAAACCAGATTTGAGCAGATAAAGTGTTTGGGTATAAAGTAAACTTATGCAGCGCAATAAATAATCATTAATGATACAACATGATATTTGAATTAAAAAAACCTGCCTGGCAGCATAAAAAAGCAACCAATTAAATCAAGTGACATTTTCTTGTAAACAATTGAAATAATAATGAAATGAATTATGATGCGCATAATATTATGAAATGAGAAAACAGAGCAGAATTTAGACGTAAATCACATGAAATCAGAATATGGGAGAGCTGTACAGCTGCAGGGCGCACATAAATATCGAAAATGCGGCAATTAACGGCACAATTATATTGGCCAATAAGTAAATTTGTTGCACTTCTCACAATTCGCTCGCGGCTTATCAAATGCTGGCTATAAATTAAACAAGCGATTGCCTGACAGACAATTGCTTAGCTTGTCTAAAGGAACAAGTGTGCTCAACGCGTCGTATGCGTAATGTGAAAATTATTGCACCCGCCCCGAAACGCCAAACAGCCAAGAAACATAAATTAGAGGCAATGAAATTAGGTGCGCAGTTTTTGCACTTGTTGCCAAGGCAGCTCAACCGCGTGCCAATTCAAGAGAGTGCGAGAGTGAGAGAGTGAGAGAGAGAGAGAGGGTGACAGAGCGCCAGACTGAGAGAGAGCATTGCAAATATAGCATTTGTTGCGGCGATTATAATAGAAAATTGCTTACACGTGTCAACTGTCGTAGATAAGACGGGAAATGCATGGAATGGGGTCCGGTCTCTGGGAGCTCGTAGACAGCTGTTGTTTGACTACACGTGGCTCGGCCACTGTCTGTGTGTGTGTGTGTTTGTGTGTGTAATAAACTAATGCAATGCAAGCAATGTCATTCGACTTTGTCATTTGCTTGCAACACTTTCTTTATCATGGGCTTTTATTATTATTATTATTATTATTATTATTATTATATAAAGCTTACTTATGGTTTAAACTATAAGTAAACTTAGGTGTTTTTGAGCAGAGCTACTAAGGCCTTAAACTCAATTATTTGACATATTTACATATTTACATATATACAAATTTTTATATTTACATATTACATATTACACATGTTAGTTATAATTTTTTATAATTAAAGTTAATATTAAATTTTATTCATTTTTTTTTTTTTTTTGGTTTTATATTTTGTCTGCAATGTTGCTCTTCATTAAGAATTCTAATATAATTTTTAAGTTGTGGTTGGAGGGGTCTGCAAGTATGCGCATTGGGTTTGAGTTGTGGAAGGTGGAAGATCTGTGTTGGGCGAGAGATGGGCAGTGGAGTATTATGTGTTCTAGGTTTATGTTGGGGTTATTGCAGAACTGGCAACTGCTGCTTAGGTTTCTGTCTATGTAGTGGGCGTTTGTTAATTTAGTGTGGCCGAGGCGGACTCGGTTTATAAGGATTTGTTGTTTCCTGAGGAGGTCATTGTTAGGGTATGTATATTTTGAGGGGTTGTTGTTGATTTGTTGGTACCAATGTGAACATTTTTCTTTTAGCTCGTTGTGTTTTTCATTGTGGTGTTGCTTAAGGAATTGGGTTATGTCTTTGTTGTTATAATTTGGGGTATAGATGAGGGGAAGCCTATATGTGTGTTTAGCAGCTTGGTCTGCGTTTTCGTTCCCTTTGATACCCATGTGACTGGGTACCCAGATCAACAATATTTTTGGGTAGTTACTACTAATGAGGTTTCTTGCTAGTAGGGTGTGGTAAGAGTTGTTGGCAATATTTTTAATTGATTTGATTGCAGACAGCGAGTCAGAGCAAATGGCATGTTTTCCTGATTGTTTTACGCAGAGCCTGATGGCTTCTTGGATGGCGATTAGTTCACTAGAGAGAACCGAGGAGTATTGTGGTAGAAGTCCGCTTTTAAGTGTTACGTTTTCTGTTGTTATGCTAAAGCCAATGGTGTCATTGATCTTGGTGCCGTCCGTGTAAATGAAGTTGTGGGTTGGTAGGGAGTTTTTGATTGATAGGAAGAGTTGTTGGTATATTATTGGGGGGGTAGTGTTTTTATTATGCTGTGCCAGTGTGCAGTCTATTGCTTTATAAATTGTTTTCATATCAAATTTTGCATGAAATGTGGTTTTGGTTGGGGCGAATGGCAAGTTAAGTAGGTTGCTGGTATTTATTATTCTGTCTATGGTGCTGGGGTATTTGTACTTTCTTTTTTGGGGCTTTGCAAAATTCTTGATAGGAGAGTCATTTGAGTTTAATATTTTTTTTATGAGCTTTCCTGTTATGAAGTCTCTTCTATTTATTGTGGTTTTGATTTGGGCTTCAAGGAGTAGGTTGTTGGTAGGTGTGGTACGGAATGCGCCTAAGGCCGTTCTAACTGCTGAGTTTTGGATCGTGTTAATTTTATTTAGGTGCGACTTTGGGGCATGACCGTATATTGGGAGATAGAAGTCTATTTTGGAAATTATGGTGGATTTTACTATTTGTATTAAGGTGGAGCAGTTGGTATTATATTTGAAAGATGAAAGGTGCTTTACAATGTTTAGTGGCTTGGCCAGGTCTGTTTTTAGTTTGTCTATATGACTTTTCCAGGAGTATCTGTTGTTGAGTGTTAGGCCTAAAATTTTAAGGGTGTTTGTGGTTGGTATAATGATTTGTCCTGTGCGTATATTACAGGTACAGTTGTGTTTTCGGCATATATGAAGGTGTTGGCACTTTTCGATGGCGAGGGATGCGCCAGAAAAGGTGCACCATTGTTTTATATTGTTGAACAGGGGCTGCAGGTTTGTAGTGGGATTTTTTTGTTTTTTATGTTCAATAATTAAATGAAAATCGTCTGCGTACGCACAGAATTTTATTTCTTTGTTAAGAGAAATGATTTTTGTGAGGGAGTTATAGGCTATTAGGAAAAGGATAACTGAAATTGGGGAACCTTGTGGGATACCATTATGAAGAGGGAAACTGTCAGAGAGTGTTTTTCCGATTTTTACCAAGATCTTCCTATTTTTCATGAAATTAGATACGAATTTCAGAATTTTTGGTCCGGTCTGCCATTCTTGAAGTTGTTGGAGGATGGAGTGGATGCCTATTCTGTCAAATGCTTTAGTGAAGTCTAGGGAAATTATCGATATGTGTTTTTTGAGTGAAAGTGCTCTAGTTGCTAGATGGTCTATATAGAGTAGACTATCTAGAACTGACTTTCCTCGCTTAAAGCCATTTTGATTGCTGTGTATGAGTTTGTTTCGAGAAACAAACCACCACAGCCTTTTGGAGATAATTTTTTCTAGTACCTTGGCTAAACATGGATTAAGGGTAATAGGTCTATAGGATTTAAATTCAGTTTGTGGTTTGTTGGGTTTGAGAATGGGAAGAACAAGACTTACTTTAAATGATTGTGGTATGTGGGAGGTTAGTATGTTATTATACAGTTTGAGGATTCTATGTTTGAAGTTATTTGGCGAGTTTTGAATCATGGAATAAGATATACGGTCGGGTCCGGGGGTTGTGCCCTTTAGTGAGTTTAGTGCTGACAGGAATTCTGTATAAGTTATGTCTTGCTCGATTTCTAGGGCTGTACTGGAAGGAGTATATGTCGGTGTGGTGTTGAGTAGGTGTGTTTTGGTAGATCTGAATGTGGGGGAGAATTTATCGTCTTGCGCTTCGGCTGACCATTTGGATCCGAAAATATTGGCTATTTCAGTAGGGTTGATTGTAGTTGTGTTGGTATTGGGATTAACTATGGAGTGTATGTGTTTTGTTGGGAAAAGGCCGCATAGCCGCTTGATGTTTGCCCACATTTTGCTTGGGTCGGAATTGGGATTGATGCCTTTAGTAAATTCGGAGATGGATTCTTTTTTTGCTTGTCGTATGGCTCTTTTTAGCAAAGCATTGGCTTTTCTGTATTGAATTATGTTGTCAGTGTTAATGTTTCTCTTCAGTTGCACCCATTTAATGTTTTTGTCTCTCTTTAGGGATGTTAGGTTCTTGTTCCACCAAGGTACTGTACGAGGAAGTGTGTGTATGGTGTTTTGGGGGATTGTAAGGTGGGCACTTTGAATAATTATTGTTTTAATTTTGGCTGCTTCTTTGTTTATGTTGTTGCTTGCATCAGAGGTGGAGGCGGAGTTGCTCATTAAGGCTTTCCTATAGAGGTCCCAGTTTGCTTCTTTTAGTTTAAAAGTTGGTTTGACAGTGAGTACCGGGGGGATAGTGTTGTGGAATAGGGTTATTAGAATGGGGAAGTGATCACTACCATTAAGGTCGTTTAGTATATTCCATTGGATGTTTGGGGCAATGATGGATGAGGCAAGGGAGAGGTCAATGTGTGTGAAAGTATTGTGTGTTGAGAAGTGGGTGGGGGATTTGTCGTTCATGAGTATGTAGTCTGTTTGGTCTATATATTTAGCTATTATGTTGCCTCTGGTATTAGCTTTTGGGGATCCCCAGTAGGGGTGCCAACTGTTGAAGTCGCCGAGTGCTAGTGTGGGGTGGGTTGTTGGATTGAGGACATTATCAAGATTGCTTCGTGAGAAAGCTTTATTAGGGGAGATGTAGGCTGAGATTATATTGATTTTTTGTTGGGAATGTATATTTAGACTTACTGCGTCAAAGTCAGGGCTTAATAGCAGTTGATTATGTGAGATAGAGGTGTGAACAAGAAGTGCAGCGCCTCCAAAAGTGTTACTGTTGTTGGATTGGTAAAGTTTGTAATTTATTGGATTTGGTAGAGCGTGGGTATGGGTGATGTGTGTTTCTTGCAGGGCTATTATATGGGGTTTATGTTCTTTAATGAGGATTTGTAGTTCGCTATAGTTGTTACTATAACCTTTTAAGTTCCACTGGATAATTTTAAGCATAATATTCCTAGTATCTAGTCTACTTTAGTTTAATCTGTTTCCATTTCCCCCGAACAGTCGTTGCTGCTCAAGGCGTCGGTATTGGATATTTTCTGCTTTGTTTTTTGCTACTTGAACTGCTGATTTTGTTTGCAGCTTTAATTGCTGCTAGTCTACGTTTTGTTGTATTAAGTGGTAAGATTTTTATATTTTTCGAAGGTGCATCTGTGTTGTCTTTCTTACTTTCGAGATATGAGTTGAGATCCGAGTAGGATACATGTTGACGTTGAGATGTGGATGGATGCTGAGGTTGTAGTTGTGTTGCGGTGTGTGGCTGATGTGATGGAGCGTGCTGTTGTTGAGCTTGTGTAGAGGACTGTAGTGTTTTGGTGACCGAGGAGTAAGAGTGAGGTGTATTAGTTGTGTTTCGTGATCGTAAGATTGAGAGAGCTGTTTTGTTGTCACATTTGTTTGTGGTTTTGATTGCTTGTAATTATTGTTGTGTTACGAATACGGGGCATTTTTTGTTTGTGGAGTTGTGTGGGCTAGATGAGTTCTGGTCTTCGTTGCAGTTTATACAGTGTTGTGGTTTGATGCATTTCTCTTGTGTGGTGGCATCAGTGTGAAATTCTCCCCCGCAGTTGAAGCAGAGTTTAATGCTCTTACAAAATTTCTGCAGGTGTCCAAATTTGAAGCAATTGTTGCATCTCATTGGTTGAGGTATGTATTGTCTTACTTGGGTTCTTTGGTATCCAATCATAAGATAATCCGGTAAGTCTAGTAGGTTGAATGTGATGATGCAGAGTCCAGTCTCCTTAAGCGCTCCGTTTTCTCTTTTAAGTATTTTTTTTACTTCACAAACCTGTTGGTACGCAAGTTCTCTTTGAATTTCGGCTTCTTCTATCCCTCTTAAGTCGTTAGAGTATATTACGCCTTTCGAGTAGTTAAGAGAGCTGTGAACTGTGACGATGACGTTGATGTCGCTTGCGAGAGTTTTTAACTGTATAAGTTTTTTCGCTTGCATGTTTGTTTTTGTCTTGACTAATATTGTTCCGTTCCTAGTTTTCTTGCATATTTCGACTTCGCCGTCACAGACGTAGTCAACTTGTTTCTTTATAAGAAAGGGGGAAACCAGGTTGAGGTCTTTGCTTGTGTCTGTTCTGGTGATGATGAGAAACTTTGGTCCAGGTGATTGAAGAAGTTTTACGTTTTGGGCTATAACTCCGGGCCCTCGGTCGGGGGGGTCCCCCATTTCGACGCCTCTGGTGCTCGTGCCGTTAGGTTGTCGCGCAATGAGATGTTATATTTATTTTTGGATTCAATTGAAGTTGTTGGTAGTTTATTTTGTTGGCTTGTTTTGTGCGAGGTTTCTGCTTTGTGGTGATTTGTATAAGTGAAGGCACGACTGATCTCTATGAGAGTACTTTTGTGACTGATCATGGGCTTTTATTTCTTTATTTCCCTCAAAAACTCTTATAAACTAAGCAACAAATTATTATTTCTCATATGACGAAAGTAAGAAACACAACTTAGACCTACGAATACAATTTAAATAGTATATTTCTATACAATTTATTGTCGAATCTGTGAGTTTAAAATTTCAAATCGAACTATTATGAAATCATTTATTACACGACTTGTTAACAAGTTGATGCAAAATAAGAAACTCACATTTATTTTTAAACTTAAAAACTTTTCTAGTTTTTACATTTAAATGAATATTTAATGTCGTGAATCTTTCATAATTTTTTTATTTTTATATAAATACATACATGAGTTTTATTTTCGACATTTCATGAAATACAATTTTGAAACGTACTTTTCTTTTATTACGCGCTTAATTTACAAGATGCTGAAAAATAAGGAACTCTCACATCTCGTGTCAATTTTAATGTCTGTCTAGTGTGTGAAAATTAATTTCCAATTGGTCAGACGTGTCTGCTGCAGCAGGGACAGCAAAGAGTAGGGAGTGGAGTGGTGTGGAGTGGTGTGGTGTCGAGTGGAGTCGAGTGGAGTGCAGTGGAGCTCAGCAGCTGGCCGGAACTAAACAGTGCCCAGACGACCGGTGCTACGTGCTTTATTGTCTTATAATGTGGCGTGTAATTTGTGTTGCATTGAACGGTGCCGGGCAACAGACTCGAGAAACAAATTGACATGCTGATAAAAAAGCTCATCAAAAAACAATGAAAACCAAATACATATGTTCGTGTGTATGTGTGTGTGTGTGTGTGTGTGTGTGTGATTGACACTACTCGGAGTGTGGCACTAAATTGTGCAATTTTTCTCGACAAGATCTTTAATTACAGCACTCGAATATGGCACCGCTAATTTATTTGTAAAATATTATTTTATTTTTTTTTTAGTGGGCAGCCTGAGTGGTTATTCATAAATCGGTTGCTGGGCCGATTTGGGTCTAATAAATTTATACAATAATACGAAAATCTGTTAATGTAAAGTCTGTAAAATGTCTAAGAAAGCTCTAACAAAATATGCAAACAAATTAAAATTAATTTTCTACACTTTGCCAAGACGAAAAATATATTTTGCTGAGTGAAAATTGTCTTTAATAATGCTTAAGAATTAATCACTCAGCACACGAGACAATAAATTGCATAGGAAATTTGCTTAATGCACAATAATACAAATTGTTCTATAAATATTATTAGGCACACATAAATTTAAGCAACTATATATTTAACAAAATATTAATGTGTCTGCTCAGAATAATATGTGTGCAGTTCATACATACAGTATATACTGTTTCGGAAACTTAACAATTTCGCATTCCCCTCTGTTTGTATTTGCATTTTGTGTTACGCTCGTGCAGCTCCAGGGGCCCCCAGGGGCCACCCTTTGCCATGTGCGTTTGATTTTTACATATACACATATACACATGTACACATACATACATATATATAAGTTACGACAAGACACACATGCATATATGTAGGGTATATATGCATAAAAATAAATATAGATATGGAAAACCAGTGCAATGGAAAACAATTCAAGTTCAAGGTGAACATTGACAACGTCGCACAGTGGGGTCTACGACCGAAATTTGTTGCAAATAATTATCAGCTGCTGGCAAATGTAATTATAAAAATAAAAATGCAGCATATGCAGAACAAAAAAAAACAAAACTGTGTATAGTGTAAATAATACAGATAATGAGCACTATTAGATACGTCATAAATACAGAATACAGAATACACAATGCATGATTTAATTTCAAAAGTGTTTAAAGCATTTTTGAAAAGCGTTCATTATTGAACACAAAGGATACAAAAAAAGATAAAATACATTACTTATCAGTGGACTTTGCTAGCCACAATTCTTACTCACTGAATGAATGACAAACGTACCCACTGTGCCTGGGCATTGTCATCATAATAACCATACCATCATAAAGTATCCACAACAACAGGAACAAAACATTGAGTTCACAGTGAATATGATGATGATGATGATGATGATATTATGACGATGGCGATGATGAGTGTTTGCATTGCAGCCGTCAATGTTGTTGCTTTGTTGATATTATGCAATGTGGATAACAACAATGTATACATATAAGTATGTAAGTAATCACATTTTCACTTAATACTCTCGCTCTCAGTGTTGCGCTTTTGCTTCACTTTGGACTCAGTCGACCGGCGTTTCCGTCTGGGTTCGATAGCACTCTAAAGGTTAAGTTACGATAGTATGAATAGATTTGCATGCTTAAATGTTATCGCCATTTGGTGCAGCTTGATCTTGTTTCATAATCCACTGTGACTGCAGTGTGCAGCGTAAGATCCATAGAAATATTGATGAATTGAATTTGCTACATTTATTTATCATTCGCAACTGTATTCAGTTTGTTGACTTTGTTTGTTTCTTTACGAAATGATTTTCAAAGATACAGCAGGTGCCTGGGAGGTATGAAGGTTGGCATTTTGAATTTACAGGATATTCGACAACCTGGTTCTGTTTTATGCTATGGCAAGGCATTATAATTGGAACAAAACCCGTTTGTCCCATAAATTAATCGAACTTAAACAATTAATGGCAATAATTATGATCCGATATGACTTGCCGCGGGTATAAATCAAGCGGCAGTAATAAAACCAACCTGTAATTGGGGCTTAACTTTTCGCTTACATAAGCGCATGCATAAACACTAGAAGGAAGCGCATCGAAATGAAAATTAAAATGCAGCCGCAGTTTGCAAGCGGCACTCAAGGAAAGCCACAAGCCGAGCTAATTAAATTATTCTTGCCCAGCCGCACATTGAACCCCATAGACGAGGAGGATCTACGTCTGCTTTGTCTTCGTCTTTGTCCTCTTCCTCTCCATCGGCTTCCTCTGCCTCTTTGGCAGTCAGCAGGCTCATCTGAGCTTACAGCTGCGCATTTCACAAAGTTACGCGCTGTTAAAATCAACTTAAAAAGAGAAAGAAAGGATACCTTTGGCACTCCGAAGGTAGTATACCCTTCCAGTTGCTTAATATAATGAAATACTCTTTCTTATACAAAAATAAAATGACAAAATGATTTTTCTTATTTAAATCATTATTTCAGACCGATTGTTCCTATGACAGCTATAAGATATAGTCGTCCGATTTTGACTAAATTCAATCAATCTATATAAAATATAATAAAACTTGCAATTACTGAGTTTGGTTAATATAGTTGGAGACACAAAAAAGTTGTTCATACAACGACTCATTTTTCAACAGATTGTTCCTATGGCAGCTATAAGATATACTAGTCTGATTTTGATGAAATTTTGTGAGCATGCTCAAATAATGATTAAACTTATATTTGGTAAGTTTGGTTGAATTAACTCAAAAAACCAAAATTTTCGACCTATCGTTCCTATGGCAGCTATATGATATAGTAGTTCGATCCAGCTGATTCCGACATATTATCTGCGTGCAGCAGAAATAAGCATCTGTACCAAGTTTCATTATATATATCGACTCGTCGTGTCGTCCTGATCAAGAATATATATACTTTATGTTTCCTTCTATGCGTTGCAAACTTCTGGCCAAAATTATAATACCCTCTGCAAGGGTATAAAAAGACTTCACGTTGTTTTATGTTTTGACAGCAAAACACGAAACAGCCCGCGAAAAAACACAAAGTTGTAAATTATAATTTTATGTTTGAGATCTCAAACCAATAATGTGGTTCCTAAGGGCCTAGCATCAAGCTCGTAGCCAAAAGTTGCAGCCTGCGAAATGGCAGCAATAAAACGACCAATGATCTTTGACACAACATACAAAACTGCGAACTGACAACAAAAATTTCCAAAGTGGTATTTGGAAATACGAAAACCCCAAGTGCTGATTCTGCAGTCGTAATTTCCATACAGTTTTTGTTTGAGTAGTGGTTATATTTCAAAACTCAAAGAATTACATTTCTATACCCTGTACACATTTAAAATTCGAAAAAGGGTATTATGAAGCTGTGCTAAAGTCATAAGGTATCATTTCCGGCCCATTTACTAACTTCAAAGAGCTGAAGGCAACAAAATAAAAACAGTTTTGTTTTGAAAAGCGTGTATCAAATTAATTATAATATTTATTTCGCTTGAGTTTTTAAACAAATAAAATGCATATAATTTGAGTGTAAACATTTTTGCTTCGAAAATTAAATATAATATTTTAGTTACATGAAATAAGCAATTTAAATAAATGGTTTGCGTAAATGCTGAACACTAAGTGTATTTTAGCAATAACAGACAACTATATAATTTGATGTTTTTAGGAATCGTAAAAATTCAAAACGTATGTATTCCAAATTGCTGAAGAATGTGTATAAATAAAAAAGAAAATACTCAATACAACTGCAAATAATCATAAAAACGCAGCTCAACTCAACACGAACCGAGTTAACTCAACTCTCAGCTCATTAAATGCGTCTGCGCAACGTAATTTGCCTTTGAGGCGCGCACGTTCTCGACTTCGACATCGACATCGACTTCGAATGCGACTTCGAATACGACTTTGACTACGATTTCGAGTTCGACTACGACTTCCTGCATGGGAATGTTACTCGTATAGCCGCTAGTCGTTACACTCACCCACACACACACACATGCACACACATGCACACACATGCACACATGCACACCCGCACATTCAGTTGTACTACAACGCGACATTTACAACTTTGATGCAAAAGCAAATTGTGGTTTGTTAGCTGTTTTCTTTATTTGTGTTTTTGTGTGTGTTTTTTTTTGTTGCGAATTGTAAAAATGTTGAAAATAAATTAAAAATGCGCTTTAAAATTGCGAGCTGCATTCGCAGAGTCGTTGCCAGTTTTATGGGCATTCTGTGTGAGCATTTTGGGGTCCTAGTTAAGAGCGCTGATTTTGTGGAGCCGCGTGGGCAGATGCGAAAACTTAGCAATAGTAAATTGTGGGCATTTTAACGATGGCAATTAAAGCAAATAAATTGTTTAAGTCGTTGCGGCTTAATAGCCAACTCATGACGACGACATGGCATTAGGATTGACGATCGGTTTCGCTAATATACCTATAACCTATATAGTCGAGCAAAAGTTTGCTTGCAAAGAACAATTCTTGAAGCGACTGTCATTCAAATACCAGGTGTCAAATCGGTCATATCATAATAATATTATATATATATCTAAAGTTATTGCTGGAAGAGTGTAGTGTGAGTGAGTGTATTCAGCTGCAAATGGAAAATGTCAACTGATGTAAATTAATGTCTGCAATTTCAATTTGTATTTGTATTTGAATTGCAACAATTTAAGCAGCCTGTATGTGTGTTATTTACTTGTATTGAAATTGAAATTGCAACAAGTTTTTAATGAACTGAATGCGATTGTGAGTAAAGGATGCTACCACAAGCGAAATCGAATGAAAATCTGCAAGTGACAGCTCCATGGACGCGTCGCGGGATTTGACTTTATTTTGTTTTTTGTTTTTGTATTTTGGGCGTTTCTCAATGGACCCGCAATTATATGCATTTTGTTTTAATGGTTTGAACACGCGGCCAATCACCGAGCTGGACCGGGGACTATTAAGGACTATGTTCGTGCTTTAAATAAAGTAGTCGATAAGCTCCCCCGAGCAGAGTCAATTGCAGGGCGTTACACGAATCATTTGCAATTTACAAAGTTGTGCTTCGAATACCAGTTATCTTTAGGCTGACGGCTATGGCACAGAGTCAAAGTCAGAGTCAGAGTCATAGTCAGTTTCAGTTGCAGATTGAAATCAAAATATACGACTGAACTTGAACTAGTCCAAACCATTAAAATAAGTATATAATGGCATCCTGGACCTGTGTGTATAAACCTGTCAGAACTTGAGAAGACTTTAATATTTAGACAACTGCTAGACGGCTATACATGTACATATGTCTGTGTAAATTTTATACGGTCCGGTAGAAAAAAGAGAAACCTAAAAACTGGTTTATTTTTTCTATTATTATATTTGTAATTTTTTTTTTTTGCTTTTGTAGCGTGATATACATATTTATGAATGAGCAAACTTGAGCAATTATGCCATATATAAATAAATATGTATGTTCTCACAACAATTTATTATTCGAAAGATTATTACAATTTGTTGGCAACTAATTGGTTCTTATTGAGCATGCAATGTTTATCAACATGCCCCAACATTTTTTTGTTATATCTATATGCATATTAAAGACCTTTCAGCCACATCTCAAATGTAAGTTTATTATTTCAAACAAAATGCGAAATGCAATGCAAAATTTATGTGTAAAAAAAAGACATGCAAAATCTAATTTAATATTTGCATATTTTGATGAGGTGCCTAATAAAAAAAAAAAACATGCTGCCACTAACTGGGCAATTGTGAATTGTTCAGCTACGCAATTTGTCGATTCACAGTTGATATTTAATTCGTATAGTAGTAGATAATCCCCCCCTCCACACTGTCTGTGTGTGGCTAGGAATGCGAGCGGCGCGACAAATTTGCAACCGGTTGTCCGATTGACGTTAAAGTTGACGTTGACGTTGACGTATATAAGACTTGTCTAGGAACAGATGAACAGCTGAACCGTTGAACCGCTGAACAGCTGATCGGTGTAACAATTTTGTAGCAGTAAGTAAGCGGTGGGAAGCCGGCACAAAACCAGACTCTGCGTCCAGACTCTGCCCAGACTTCAAGTGGGGTCATTAATATTTGAAATTATTGCTCAGATCGTGGTATCTGTTTTTTTTTTTTTTTTTTTTTTTTTTTATATTTTGCTGCACTTTGATTGTTGTAATTTAAGACCGTATGCATTAGTAGCGTGTGAGTGTTTGAGCCTAAGCGGGTTTGTTGTGGTTGACTTTGAAGAACCTATGTACATATGTACATATATATGCATATAGATCTTTGCAGTATGTATATATGTATATTTACATAGATGCAGGAGCGTTGAACTGCTTTGGATTTGAGTGAGGCTAGTGTAAAAAGTTTCAACCAGTTTTGCCTGTTTGTCCAAAAATATATAAACATATTAACAGCTATTGGTCGCAAATTTAAAGTGTCCAAAATATAAAATATATAAAATAATAAAAGTGTTTCATGGCCAATTTGGGTCGTTGATATCGAAAGGAAGCACATTTTAGTTGTTCACATATTCAAACATGAAAGTTAATGAATCAGATACATATGTACATATATGTCTGACAGGCTAAAAGGAGCTGTAAATATGAAAGGATAGAAAACATTTAATAAGTATACGAAACCCAGTAGAAATCTTTGTATTAAATGGTGTATTATGTTACAAATTTCCAATTTGAATTGCGTTTTAATTTTCAAGCAATCACTGTAATAAACAGAAGCAATTACACAAATTAATTCAATCATCTATTGACTCGACTTCTGCAGTGCAGAGTTGCAATTATTTAATTAATATAATTATGAAAATATTTATGAAGTGAAAAGAACACATTTTTCACATTTCGCTCACTGCTAATTGGATTGTTGCATGCAACCAGGTGCTCAGGTAGCCGCTGTAGGGCCGCCCAAAAGTTTTGTGCATCTTTGTTTGGTATACATTACAATCTACAAGTGCCCCCCCTTCCCCCCCCCCCTTCCCACCGCTGCACCACGCACTCTGTTTACATTAAAGCAGGCACGGAATATTTATGGTGAGGAAATTCTTCAGTGCAACTTTATACATAGTAAGTACGCATTGTGCCCAGGGCTAATATTTATGGTTGGCATCTGCCAGACTAAGTGTTTGGCCGGTTCTTTGCCTCATCTATCAGTTGCAAGCATTTTGCCGTTGTTTCCTGTTCAAATGTGGGTTAACTAAGCGAAATATTAATGTATTAAACGAGTTCAAGAAATAACTGGCATAAGCAAAATTACAAAATATTGAAACTAAACTATACAGCAAAATAAAATTATTTTAAACAAAGCGAATTTTTACTCTCAGTTTCTAATGATGATTAGCTTAGCTAGCCGTTTATCGATCAAGGGAAAATATATATGTATATTGACTAATTGAAAGAGTGAATTTTGAGCAAAAACTTATTTCCAAGTAAAAGACTGCTTCAAATGATTATAAATATAGATTCGTAGTAGCCAGTTTTACAACTTCCGCCTTTTGATTAGCCATCATCTTTCGTTCAGGCCCAACTGTGTAATTTAGAATCATTATAAAACCATTGCAAGCCACTCGCAGATCTTCAACAGGCAACTATCAAGGCCGAAAAAAAAAAATCAAATGGGGCGCCAGGTGAGTTGAGGTGAGCAGCCCGCATTTTCTCGTGATTTAATTCAATTTGGTGCAGCTTAAAAAAGAGCGCTGAAAAATGGTTTGCTCGTTCCTGGTCTTATAGACACTTGCATATCATTATGTTCAGTCGTTGGGTAATTTAGTTTTGTCAGGATCTCAGAGCTGATTATGCCAGCATTTGCACGCAAAGTGTTGTGGATCAAAGCATGGCCTGGAAAATATATTTGCAATATGCTGCTGTTGGTAATATATATGTCAATATATCGTATACATATGTATACAAATGTGGAGAAAGGTACGCCAGCTTGCTGGAAGCCCTTGTCCTCGTCTAGACTAATTTTCTGCTCATAAAGGCAACTTTAATTGCACAAAACCATGTTTTTTTTTATAGTTCAAGTTAAAGATGTATGTTGTTTTTTTTTTGCTGTTTTCTGTTGTTGTTGCTGGCAGTCGGCATGGGTCAATTGTGGCATAGCTGCTGGCTACATAATTACCCAGTCATTTGGAGGCATAATCCTGGCTTTCAATAAAATGCCGCGCAAGTTGGCAAAAAAAAAAAAAAAGTATTAAAAAGTAATGCCAACATATTAGCTGGAAATATCATATATTATGGAACGAAATGACCTGTCAAGTCTCTGATCCCTGGACCGCCCCTGAGCAACGATGCTCAAATGTGAAATAATAATAAAAATGCAAACTACAGCAGCAACAAAATATGGCAGCCATTTGAAATGAAATCGAAAACACAGCCACAACAACAGCAACAACAACAACACGACAAGGGAAACAAAAATAAATTTTACAACTTGAATTTTACGAGCGCACCAAAGTTTGTTGGGTATTTTTTTCTGGGAAGACGAGGAAGCAGAATATGCAGGAGGACAGGCCACAACAGAGCTGCCTGTCTTAAGAGCCCCGAAATTAGCGCAAGCGCATTAAATTAATTAACTGAAACCGAAGTCTATCGATTGGCACTCGAAACCTGCAACCTGCAACCTGCTAGCTGCCCAGCCACTCGGAGCTTAAGGTAGGTTTAACGATTCCGTGAAACCCAATACCAAACTCTCCGAATCCAATGGCTAAGCCTAGAACCTCTCAAGTTTTACGACTGCTATACTACTTACCAACTTACCAACCAAGCCCCAGTCAGAAGTCCAAAGCATTCTCATAATTACACCCATAGTTGCAGTTGCAATTACGTGACTGCGAATATAACAGGGCTTAAGGAGTACGGAGGAGGGTGTTATCTAACTAGTGATGTAGAAAAAACATCGTGTCATCGATGTATCGATTTTCATCCCAGCCGATATTAGCTAGATTTCTATTTTTGTGGTGTACCACTTCACTCTCACTATACCCCACTATACATGTACTATAGTATAACTTAGTGATGTGTTATCTAACTAGTGATGTAGAAAAAACATCGTGTCATCGATGTATCGATTTTCATCCTAGCCGATATTAGCTAGATTTCTATTTTTGCGGTGTACCACTTCACTCTACATGTACTATAGTATAACTTAGTGATTTCAAAATTAAAATTGTTCAAATTTAAAGTGAGAGGATCCGATATAATGTTTCTCAAGTGGGTACAATGATAGGATCATAGCTCATCGTAACTGTTTGTTACAAAAAAAAACTCTGGCTCCACCCCAATGAAAAGGGTCGAGAGAAGACATCCTTTTGCCGAGGAGCTCTTCGTCACACTCTCGAGCCCCTAACAGGCATCCAACATAAAATCAATAAATAAATAATCCATAGGTATTACTACTCGTGAATAGCACAGTAGACTTGGCGACATATTTACAGAGACAATATTTAATAATATTGTTAGAGACTAACTACTGACGTTCTGTACATATTATTAAAATAAACAAAAGTCAGACTTACAAAAAAAAAAAAAAAAAAATATGTGTTAAAAAGTATTTGATCAAAATATTTAAAAAATAAACAAATATGTTCGTAAATATTATAAAATCTGAAGTTTGTGTAACAAGGGCCTACATGAATTTGTAGAGATTAGGTAATACAAATTTAATCATTCTATTAAAATAAAAGCATTCTGGAAATGTAAAGGAAAATAATAATTTTTATTGATATTATATCAATAAACTTAAGCGTTATTAAAGCAAAATCATTTTATTTTTAAATATTGTCAATTTAAATGAAAATCGATGTTAAGTTTTTCGATTTTGCAATACATCGATTTTCATTTCAGACTTATATGAACTCAACTTTTTAGTTGATGCTTTTAAAGATAGAAACTTGTAGCTTGAAATATATACTCGTAGTTATCTTTTTCAGACAAAGTGTTAACGTTTATCTGGCACGCAGGAAAATCAATAAAGCCTAGATAGACCTCGAAGCTTAAGTTGTTAAAGCAATATGAATATTTTGCACAATTTTATTTTCCCCTTTATGACTGGTTAAATCTAAAGCTCAATTAGCTTACTGTTTAAATCTATATTGATAACTATAACTCTAATGATGACTGATCAGATTTCTTTCATTTGTATCTATGTTTATTCATATATATTCATATCATTTTAGTTAATACAAATAAAGTTTGTCATAATTATATGTAATATGTCTTTAGCTGTCTGTCCTACAAAGTTGCTGGCCATAAAATTAATGTCAGTTTTTTTTTTTGTCTGAACAACACAATCTGTACTTAGCCTCGTCGTTCGCCTCAGTTAGCCAGGTTTTTTTTCTCTCTAATTGCTGTTCGCCTCAAACACAAACAGAGGCACAGACACACACACACCGACACACACTCAGCGCATACAAATTCAGAATTAAATTACAGAGAACTGCAGCTACTTACAAGACTGGACTGTCCGTGCAGCACAGCATAACCATTCATCAAAACACTGAGCAGACAACGGAGCAATTTCACAGCACATTTGCATTCCCTTCTGATATGATGATAACCCAATGATTTCAAAGAGTGCACGACACGTGCAGACAAGACTGTTGGACAGTGCGGACTGATCGGATAGACAGATCATACAACATTAAAGAAAAAACAATGCAAGTGACTGCGGCCGGCCGAGCGCAGTTTGTCAATCAATTGGAATGGGATGGGAAGGCAAGGGACGGAACGGAACGGGACGGAACGGGACGAGACGAGACGAACGAGGGAGCCACTCAAACGGTAGCTGATAGCCTCGCGCCCACCGTATTTATTGCGGCCCCTGCTCTCCACAAGCTTTGTACTCTCTCAGCCTACCTGCCTAACCCGTTCGACTCAAACTTGTCGTCTTTGAGTCCGCGAGTTTGAGTTCGTGTTTGCTGCGCGGCAACTTTCTTGCCATTCACGTTCTTCAAAAGCTTAGCTTGGCGGCAGCCGCGGCCGCGGCCCACTCATTTAACTGCACTACTACTCGAAACCAGAAAGAGCGACCACGAGCCAACCGACCACTTAAAAGTCGGACACTCGTAGACGCGTAGACTCATACGCTCCACACTCGTCACTTGGCATCATGTGAGGTGACGCTTTTGGCGCCTTTGCTCAATTTTCATTCCTTCTTACTCTTCAATTTACCATTGCGCAGCTAATTTTAGAGATTGGGATGCAAATGTATGTATGTATGTATGTACATATGTACATATCTGACTGCACTGCCATTTGAAATTCTCGGCACATTTATTAATGGTTTTGGGCGGATTTGAGCGCTTCATAAGTAATATAATTAATTGACATGGAGGAGGATGAGTTGAAAAATGCCTCGAATGTAATTTATATACATATTCTTTGATATTTATACCCTGTACCCATTGAAAATGGAAGAAGAAGAGGGTATCATGAGGCTGTGTAACTTTGTAGTACCTGTTTACCAGAATAATGCTTTAAAATGTTCTTCATTTCTCTTAAAACTAGTATGCAGATACATACATTATCTGTATTATATGTTCATTTAGTAACATATGAATATGGAAAAATGTATGTAAGTATTTCAGTACTATGTATTTATGATATTGTTGCTATAATAATAAAAGCTCACAAGTAATTATCATTTATTAATATATGTGAGTCCCAAAAAAAAAAACAGTTTAACTATCAATTTTGTTTATTTTAAGCCCGAATTTATGCGGTAATGTTTTAAAGTTTGATAAGAAAAAGTGTAGATAAATTTGCAGATACCAAATATCAAACTTCTACTTCTAAGTTGACATCTTAAAGCCAACAAGTATACTTGAATATAAATTACAAATGTAAGGGCTGGGTACAGGCTATCTCATAGTCGGGCAGTCTCATCTAGACCACTTTGAATTGTTTATTATTATTAATATTATTTTTTAATTCTGGTGCAGCTATTTAGTTAATACTTGTGAATGCAAAATTTTTAAATTCATGAGATTATTAATATTTAGAATATTATTTTGTCATGTACTACTAAATTAAAAATTAATAACTGTAATTAATAATAATTGATTTATAAATATTATCAAGCTTTCTCATGCTTATAATTATGTATTTCATGTGTTGAATATTTATTTAATAAAGTGAAGACACTTGCGCATATTTCTTTGGCTGTAATCTGTTGACAGCAATGAAATAATTGACTATTCGATGTGCTATGTGCTCACATAGTAAACAATTAGTGGCACGTCTTTTCTTTTTGGCAGTGGCAGCCACTGTCTATTGGCAGCTTTCCAGACCTGTGGCCCTTCCCCTTCCCCTTCCCGTTCCCGTTCCCGTCCCCTGCCTTGCGTCTCTGGATGGCAACAACAAATCGACAACTACAATTTGATTAGGCTTGTGGCAGACATCGCAGTCGTACGTGTACGTGCCCCTGCCACCTTCCATTAGTGAAAGTATTGTGGTCTATCATAGAGCACAAACATTTAATTGTCTGATGCAAGCAAATATCGTTTGTCTCCCTGACAGCCCACTACGCATAGCCTAAGGATTAGGGAAAGCATTGCCAAACATCTCGCACCATTCCTAGCTATACCCTTCCAGAGGGTGTTCCAATTTAGATGTGAAGTGTGTAACTCATTGAGGGAGACATCTCCAACCCTTTATACTCTATATATTCTAGCCAAGTCGGCCGGATCGAACCACTATATCACTTTTACAATTTAGAAGCTATCCCTATCAAACTGAACTAGTAACGAGTGTTAATTATACTCATAACTTACTTTAGCTGTTGGCAGGTGAACTGCTTTTTACAAGGGTATACAATCTTCGGCACTCTGAAGTTAGCTATGTTTTTGGTATTTTTTGCATTTCATTTGAGCATAAACTTTATCTCATACATGCCAAAAGAGAGGCGACAAGATTCACAGACATCTTACAAATAGATTAATCGCTGCTGCAATATACATAAGTACTAGAAAAACACCATATATAACATGTATTTAAAATACGGTAAATGCAACAACTCAAAATTTTTTGGGAGATTCAGAATAGGGTAAAACAATATATTTGCTGATAATCAGGGCAACTAAGCAATGAGACAGAATTGATATAATCAAAATAAACTGATGCCAGCGATGCGAATTACATTGTTGTGACAAACTTGTTAGGTGAAATCTTTTATGGAAACTGATAACATCAATTAAGCTGAAAGTATTTCAACCAAATTAAAAACTCGCAGCAGAAGAAGCATGTAAGAAAACTCTAGTCGATACCATTGTTGTACTATTTGTAGAGAGAGAGAGAGCCGACTAGGATATACCCTGAACCCATTCATAATCATTATATTCATTCATATAAACACTGTCCGCCTGGCAGCCAAGCAGCAGTGCCTTCAGAGGTGGGATGCGTCCACCAAAGGCCGCTGGACGCACAGGCTCATCCCGGGCCTTGGAGGTGTGGACAAGGCGAAAGCACGGCCAAGTGAATTTCCACTTGACACAGGTGGACTCAGTGGCCACGGATGCTTGCGGAGCTACCTGTCCCTCGATTCGGCCATGAGTCGACGGATGAGTGTCCACGGTGCGAGAGGAGTAGCGGATTAGACGAGGATCCGCTTTTTGTGATGCAATGCTTCCACAGACCCCACAAAAACTCTTGCTTATTTTGTATTTATATATACTCCCAATCTAGATTAAATAGCGTTAGCTCACACACAAACATGCATACGTTGCAAGCTGCGCGCTTTATGCAGTTGCTGTGCTTCTTCTTCCATTGTAACCATACCTTGTTGCATTCGACCTTAAATAACTTTATAGCTTATTGGCCAATCACAATAAAATTAATATGACTTAAAGATGTCATTCAAATGTCAAAATGCCAAATCGGAAGGTCGTGTCTCCAAAAATACGTGTTTATCGATTTTTGGGGAGGTTTCGAAAAGGTCAAATATTCCTTACTTCTGTATGCCAAGGAGAAAAAACGCTGGTCTGGACTCGAAATGCATCAATGATAAAAGTATATAAAGTATATACATATATTCTTGATCAGTATCAACAGCCGCGTCGATCTAGCCATATCCGTCTTTCCGTCCGTCCGTCTGAACGTATAAACGCTCGTTTTTCAGAGACTACAAGAGCTAATGGCGTCATATTTAGAATATAAGTTTTCAAATATAAGTTGTAGCAGATGTTTATTTCATATTATCGATATCTCGTCGCATTCAAAAGCTATCGAAAAATGTATTCCAGAACATCGTTTTATTTTTGGCATAACTTGAAGTTTGTATTTTATTTTTCGCACAAATCCAACTCGCAAGTACCATATCGGCTGCAGACCTTAGGCCAAAGAGTTTTAGACCTTAGAGCCCTACCCAACCTAACTAATCTGTATTCTGTGTTGTCCGATCGATATACAACTTTCAGGGTATAAAGATCATAATTAAAAGAGTGAATATACGAAAAATATCAAGACTATAACTTTAAAAAATGTTTTAGATTCTCTGCATAGCGAACAAAGATTCCAAAACTTAAAATGAGTAATTCAAGAGTAATTCTTCTCCTTATTCAATGTAACAGAGAATTTGATAAATATGTATGTACATTTTGTGGGATTATAATCCTAACCATCCTAATACTATATATTTGAATTGAATATGTTTAAACTTACCGAGTGGCACATTCTTGCGAGTGCTGGACACGGAGATGGGCAGCACAGCGTTGCCAGATGTGGATGATGGCGATGGCGATGATGAGTCGCAGGAGCCCTCCAGGGATTGTGCTGGTGTTGGCACCGTCGACATGTGATGATCGGCGCTCGTTATGACGCTAATGCCAGCACCACCGCTGCCTCCTCCTCCTCCTCCTCCTCCAGCTCCACCTCCACCTCCTTCTCCGCCAGCACCACTACTTGTGGCAGCTGCCAAATTGCTGGAGCTGGCGCCCACAGAGCTGCTGCTGCCTGCACCATGGTCACTGTGCTGTGATGGAGATCTTAGAGCGCTCTGATGTGGTTGCTGCTGCTGCTGCTGCTGGTTGTTGTGGTGCTGATGGTGCTGCTGTTGCTGCTGTTGTTGCTGTTGTTGCTGTTGCTGCTGTTGTTGCTGCTGTTGCTGCTGCTGTTGCTGCACCACTGAGGCGGCTGCCGCTGCAGCCATGTGGGCGTGATGCACATGAGCGTGCGCGTGGGCGTGGCTTGCCCCCAGATGCGACTGCTGCTGCTGCGACGGCTGTGGCGGCTGCTGTGGCGGTGCCGTCGCTGCTGCTGCTGCTACAGCGGCAACTGCCGCTGCCTGCTGGTGGTGCAGCACATGTGCATGATGGCCATGACTGTGGTGCGAATGCGCGTGGGCGTGTGCATGGGCATGTGCGTGCGGATGGGCGTGGCCGTGGCTGTGGCTGTGTCCATGGCCATGGCCATGCATATGATGATGAACACTGTGATGGCTCAGCAGCGGCGTGGGTGTGGATCCCGCCGGCGGCGGCACCTCATGTATGTGCAGTGAACGCTGCTCATCCTGCGCCTGGGCGCGTCGCAGCGCCGTCTGCAGCGCCATCACACGCTGCCGGTCGGCTGTGAGGCGACACTTTTCGCAGGTGCAATAGCGGTACTTGCAGTAACGCTTGTGCCCCTTCAGCGTGATCTTCAGCCCGTGGTTGCGACAGCGCGCACAGTTGGGCGGTGTGCGTGGTGAGATGGAGCTGCCGCTGCTGCTGGAGGCGCCGCCGCACACATCGTTCTTCGAGTCGATCATGTCCGAGTCGGACATGGTATCGCTGTTCCAGTTCTCCTCCGAAACCATGCCAGACACAGTAACAGTAACAGTGGCGGTGGCAGTGGCAGTGGCAGTGGCAAGTGCGGCAAGTGTTGACTTTTAATTTGCTTTGCGGCTGCTTTAATCAATCTATTCAATTTAATTGACTTTTAATTATGGGCCCTGCAGCACAATCTGCATTTTTGTTGGTAATTTTAAAATGTGCGCGCTTTTTTATGAGTAGCTTTTTTTTATGTTCGAAGCAGATTTTATAATTCAATTGAATTTATTTTTGTTTTCAATGGTTATCTTTTGTTTTTTAATTTGTTATATTTTCAATACATTTCAAGCTGATGTAAACAATTTTCTTTTATTATTATTATTATTGTTGGTGTAACTTTATAAATATTAGCTATTCAATTTTATCTATGTTCAAAGATTTTTCAATGATTTTATTATGAAACTTTATTGATATTTTATCTCTTTTATTTTTTATAAATTTTTTAGTTGATTTAGAACTTTAACTTCTTTACTTTTTGTTTATTTTATTTAATTTATCATCAATAGATTTAAAGTTTATAATGTTACTTTAATATTTGTTTGTTAATAGCTTATGTATTTTATTCTTTTTTTTTAATTGTAAATTTGTATAATTTGCGTTTTTATTAAATAGAAAGTTGATGTATTTTTTTTTTATTTGTATGTAGTTTATTTTAATTTATGTAGTTTACTTATAAACTTGATAATTTTATTTGTTAGTTAATGCTTAATATTTGAAGATTATTTTCAATATTGTTGCCTGCAAGGAAAAGACAAATATTTTATTCGTTTAAAAATGTGATTCCATATGATAAATATTTTCTTTTATTTGGCTAACAATTTGTTGTATGGCATGCCGCCACGCTCTCGCAATATTAAATACCCCCACAGCCCGATGCCGCCCCTCTTGAATTTGCTCACTGGAATCTACGGGAAAAACTCTTTGTGGGAGCTGATGTAATCGACAGGCAGTCAAACGTTTACAATTCTCCGAGTTACACAGGAGAATACAATGATTCGTTTAAGTTTATAGATGATATATGTATGTATGTATGTATGTATATATATATATACAACTTTTCGACTGTTCGACACAGTTCGTTTGCTTTGCCAAACAAATTGCATTGGTTTATTACGCTCAAGAATTTTTCAATATTTAGCAAAATCATTTTTCACGCACTTTTGGGCGTTAATCTGTGTGGGAGACTTTCATTTGATTTTACTTTGATTATTGTTTTTTTTTTGTTTATTTATCAAATATAAAAAAATTTATTAAATTGTTGCAGCTTGGCCGTGCATGTTGATCAGCAATTAAAGCTAAATAATAAACCACTCCCACATATTGTTTGGATATCACCTACAATTTAAAGGTGGAGCTGACCATCGAGATCAATTGCACAGATACTGCAGAAACTGTTCATTAATGAAACCTACAATTACTTGTAATTATTATATTTATAAATACGTATAGCTAGCCAATAGGAAAGTCGCATTTCTAGATTTCTCGAGGGGGATGTAAATGTTGTAGAAACTATCTTCTGTCCCCACAAAATAATTGAATTCTTGAAAAATAAAAGATACATATGTATATTGACGATCCTAATAGTTTAAATAGTCTCTCAATATCCTCTAAATCTTTGTGCATATTTTAGCTACTTCAATTAATTATTTATTAGGATTAGGTCATTTAATTATACAAATAAAGATTCTGTGAGAATTATTATTAAATAGTTTGTATCTAAAATGTTTTACAAATTCCGTTGGCTTCTATCACCTTGCAGAGGGTATTATAATTTTGGCCAGAAGTTTTCAACGCACAGAACGAAACATTTCCAACCCGAAATTTTTTAAATTTTTTGAAATTTATTATAGATACAAATTTGTAAAACGGTTCTGATACGATTAATTAAATACGATATATTCCAGAGGTTTTTACCTTGTATGTAGTTTGGAAAGTGGTAATATATTTTTGTTATTTGCTATTTTGTTTACTGTTGAAATATATACGAATATTTATTAATATATTATTTTGAATAAACTTGAAACTTGTAGTTATACTAAAAGTTTGCGAAAGTATTGCATGTATTATTATAAATACACATTGGTTATAATTTCGTCTAATTGTAGTCGCAAATTTGCCAAAAATGTCGTAGTTATTGATATATATTTATTTGTAGCACTATTGATCCAGTTAATATTGTCACACAACAAACAAAAAATCACTTAAGATCTTTTCGATCGCCGCCGGCAAATCGCGTACAACAACAGCAAGAACAACGAGCGAGCACAGCACAATATATGTAGAAAAAAAAAGTGTAAAAACTTATTTCAGACAATGAAACTAATTAGTTAGGTAGCGACCCACACGACAAGATCGATCCGTGATTTTATTAGGGCTTTTTCTTTCACTTCGCGTATCGGCGGCGCGCTTGGCGAGCTGAGCTTTTCTGTGCTGCTGCTGTTCGATCTGAAATCTTTGGCGTGCGCAAGGCAACTCACAGTGGGCCCCAAGACGCGGATGCAAAGAACTCAAAAATCGCCGAGCGCAGCTGGCGCCTGTATGTGTGTGCGTGTGTGTACTCTGTGTGTGTGTGTGTGAGTGTGATGTTTGCCTGTGTTTGCTTGGGCAACGACTGCGGACTGAATGCAACTGGCGACGAAACGGAACCAAATCCAAGAGAGCAAAATGACGCTGGCGTCGACGTCGCTGCATTTGGAGAAATGTTTTTGGGGGCTGTACAGTGTACACACACACATGCACACACACGCACATATACAGTTGCAGACTAGTGTGTGCCGGTTGCCCCTCTCAGAAGCTCTCTGCTCGCACCAACTAACACGCAGACATGCAGGCGCGCCCTTGTACATAGGCAGCCTCACACACATTGGCTGTTGTCGTTGTCGTTGTCATTGTCATTGTTGTTGCTATTGCTGTTGCTATTGCTGTTGCTGTTGTTGTTGCTTCTGCTTTCGTCAGGCGCTGCACTTTGTAGTTGCTTTACTTTTGTTGCTGTTCGCCGCTCGCTGCTGCAGTTTGATTCGAATCGGTTTCAGTGTCGCTCGCAACTTGCTTGAGTTCGCTGCGGTTGCAGTTGCGTTACGCAGTTGCGTTGCCGGCGTTTTTTTTTTTTTGTTTTCGTTTTCGTTTTTGCTTTTTGCTTTTTGCTCTTGCTGAAGTGCACTTATATTTTTTGCTTGATTTTCGAGCAGGCGAGCAGGTTTTGTGTCATTTGTTTTGGTTATTTATTCGCGTCACGGGGCGTATGACCGTCGCGATTTCCAATGGCCACTGCAGAAGTTATCGACACATTGTAGCATTATTCACATCCATTGCTCACTATCTGCGCTACATACATATGTACATACATAAATTAGCTAAAATATATCAGAATAATATTTGATAAATCTTAATTCTTCAATTCTGCTTTAAAGAACAATTCGTTCTAGATATTCTTAAATATGTTTCCAATTCTTGATTTACGAAACCATTAATGTTACACAAATAATAAATAAAGTTCTTAAATCAAGTATATATATGTATATACTCAATACATATTTTTTTTTTTTTTTTTATTTTATTTCCTACTTAAAATATGACATACTATAAATGGAATTCTTAATTTAAGTCTAAACATTAAAGGATTGAGTAAAAAATCATTTTATAAAGCAAAAACAAAACCTGAATTTTCTGTAAAGTCAGAATATTTTATATATTGCTTGTTCTCAGGATTCATTATGCATCTTAAATTAATTAATGTTTGGTCGAAATAACATAACTTTGTCCAAACTTCACCGGTTTCAGTCCCGGAGAAGTTTGGTCTTCTGGATTAATTCTACATAAATGATTGCCATAAATTTGTTAAGATTAATAATAATGTTAATATGTATGATAAAATACTCTATTATTGCCATCATTTATAATATAATACTCGATGGCAACAATAGAGCCCCAACTACGAACCCAGCCGATCCTTCGATTTTAAGAAACGACATATTTAGAACACCATAGCAACTATATCAACAGTCTTAGTCAAAAATTGAGTTGTATTAAAAACATTTTTGTTGCACTCGAGCTTAATTCATATAATACGTACATATACATATATATATTTATATGTGCAATATATATTGAAGATATGTACTATATGTATATATTTACAGAGAGTGGCAACTTTTCGATTACAGTTAGAATTAAGTTTAGACAAACTCAAACTCAGAGAGAGACGTGTCACTGAGATCGGAAGAGAGAACGAGAGCTCTGGTCTCAGCCTGATAAGCTGCTGCCTCGATCGACAAATGCTATGGTTGTAAATAATTTCTATATTTAAAACGAAAAAAAAAACAAAAAGTTGCAAAGAGTTTTGCGTTTAATTTAGCTAAGAGCGCGGTAATTGAGCAATAAAGATGTCAGATAACGCATTGTAGCCGCTCTTATTGTTTCCAACCCACAACACCCCACCCCATTGTGATTTTAGCATTTCGACCACGGCAAATTGCTGTTTCTACCGACTGCCGCCTGCCGCCTGCCCACTGCCCCCCGCCCCCTGCCACCGTATTCAAACAGTGAGTGCAGACTGCGATCGCTTATCTCGCATGTCGCTGCTAATGTGTATTTGCAGCGAGCTTTAGCTAGCGAGCTTTACGTACGCTCAGTGAGTGGCCAGTGAGTGCGTGATTGAGTGCCAGCATGGGGAGTTGCTTATGACAGTTCTACTTCGTTATTAGTTGGTTAATTATGTGTCGAACTGTAACTACATCCAGATGCAGTTCGAGCGTGATCTGCCATTGCATCGACCGCATGCAAAGATCTCCACGATAAACAAACATGCCCGAAGAGAGCTAGATATATGTACATACATGTATGTAGATATGTATGTATGTACAACTAGTATGTTTGCATGACCGTCATTTCCATACAAAGTGAATAGTAGACTAAAGTTGTGTTGCCAACTTGGGTGCATGTCGATTCAGTAACTGGTTGCTTTGCCGGATTATGTGTGTGGATCGTTGAGTAGGGGGACGGCAGGGGGACAAAGAGAGGGCACGTGGGGACTAGTTAAACAACATCACAATTCATTTTCAATTGCATTTCACTCAAATCCAATAGGATAGCAAATTGTAATTTATACTTATGTCCGATATAAAAATAGTTCAAGCTGCTGTTGCTCAAACTAACATTAAGCACTATACTATAATTGTACTAATCTTTGCTCTGGCATTTTGTATCTTTAGCTTTATTTGTAGCCGGAAATATTTTGTTTTCCATTTCTGCACTGGTTGGATTCTAGTTTTGTGCATTGTCTGCCTGTCAATTTGACATGTTCATTTTCAGGCTGTGGAAATAAATCTTAAATTTTGATATACATACATATGTATATATGTACATATATACTATCTGCATTTTTGCTTGATTATTAAATTTGGAAGGTACTTTTAAGTTAATAATAATTTGTTTTTTGTCTTTTCTTTTTGGTTTAAATTGCATTTAAATTGAAAATAAAATAGTTATTTTACATAATTTCAATTTAAATTGAAAATAAAATAGTTATTTTACATAACATTTTTTTCACAATTTTGGTTTCCATTTAAATCAAGTTATGGCCCTAAATTAAAAGCGAACATTTTGTACGGTGTAGTGGACCTACTTATCGTTGGCTCAGGAGTCCAAGCTGAAGCGGCTGATATAAATTAATGAAGGTTTCCAGCTCCCATATCGCTGTACCGACAACGTATTTATGACAGGCAATTACCAACGCCCATTGGTTGGTCCGAAGGGGCAGGTGGGGAGAGAGGAGCGGCAGCTGAAGCATAACTCCAATGTTTACTTACCCACAGTCAATGCACAGGAATCGCACTGAATGTTGAGAGTGGTTGGGGGATGGTGGGGGGGGGGCGGGCTGATAGGGTGAAGCGGGTGGAGGCATACATTCCATAAATTTCACAGTGGCGCGAGCTGCTAAACTTTTAGCTATGGTTGGTTTATTCGTGGCTTGCTTTCCTTGCATAATCGCAGAGACTCTCTCCCAGAGAGCGAGAGTACTGGGAGCGAGTGTAAGACAAGAGATCAAGAGCGAAAGCGAGCCGCAGCAGGAGCGGGAGAGCGTGACAGCTCACTCTCTCTCTCTCTCTCTCTCTCTCTCTCTTTCGCTCTCTCGATCGGTAAGACAACGTGCTGCAGCATTTCTACTCACTATTTACCTTTAAAGTTGAAGCTTTAAGCACTGGGAACTGCAGACGAGATTACTTCAACACATTCCAACTATTCCGTAGGCATTTTCATTAACATTTTTTAGCAAATTAAAATATTTAACGTGTTTCAAAACTATAACAAGAGATCATTCTTTTGAGGCAACTGGTTGTCAAGCATAACATACATACATATGTATGCATGTATGTATGTATGTATGTAAAACACAACTACTATAACAGAAAAACCTTAAGCAAATGTCTCATAACCGTTGTGCCAGCGAAACGAACACAAAGACGAAGACGCACACAGAGACGAAGACGAAAACGGAGACGAAGACGAAGACGAAGACGCAGACGAGGCGTGGCGACCGCTAAGCGGCAACGAGCGCTAAGGACGATCGTTGCAAGCAAACTGGTTGTGGTAGCAAATTCGCAGCTTTCAGCGCAGATAGCCCCACATTTGTACAACCGGCAGAACATGTGAGGCGGCTGCTGCTGCTGCTGCTGTTGGATTCCGACGGGGCGACGAGCGACTGCCGTTTGCCGACTGCCGACTGGCCCCCAGCATTGCTTTCTGTTGTATCTGCAACTGGCTGCAATTGCCAACTAAGACGTATGCATGTGCGAGCCAATCAAGTCGAATGCTGTATGCGCTACATTTTCTGATATAAAGCAAAATTTGAGACTTTTTTTTTAAATTCAAATATGTTAGACAAGTGTTAAAAATATATAAAATCAATTATATATATATTATATTAAATATATTAAATAAAATTAAATAAACTCTACCCTGTAAAATTTGCTTTTTGCTGCTTTTATTTTCAGGAGCAGTGTATCAGTTAATACAAATGTCAGCAAATAAGGCAGATTGTAAATAAAACATACCTAAAAAAAAAAAAAATCTATTAAAGATATATAATATATAAGACTACATTTTGATTCTTTTCTGTACATAACATTAAATACTTGTATAATTTATACTTTATTAGGATGGTCATTTTAGGCGATATGCACCTGCAATTTTTAGTTTTATACCATAAAAATGTATAGCCATTAAAAATGTGTAAATGAATGTTAAATACATAAGTAAACATTTCCGACTACAAACTTTATGGTACATACATATATATAGTACATATGTACATCAGATCCCATATTTAGAATATCATTTTTCATATACTTTAGGCATAAATTAGCGAATAAACATTTTATAAAACCAATTAGGACTTATTGCAACTAAGTTTGTAGCCCAGTAGAAAACAATATCAACAAAAAAATTTATTTGCAATGCATCGATAATTTATGGTAATCTGGCGTCAAGTCTATGGACCCCAACAGTGAGTGCATAGCGCAAGGGCAGCCAAAGTGATGAGCATACAAGTGGGAGAGAGCGTAAGAGAGAGAGAGAGAGAGAGAGAGAGAGAGAAGAAGAGACAGAGGGAGTGGGAGAGGGAGAGGGAGAGCATTGAAAATGCAAATGCATTGAGCGTTGCAAATTTCGTCTTACCGGCACTCTCTGATTATAATGTTGGGATTTTCGCTCTCTCGCTCTATCTTGCCTTGCATATCTCTCTGGCTATCTCTGTCTGGTGTGTGTGTGTGTGTGTGTGTGCGCTGGCACTTAAGTGGAGCAACTTAGTTGCCGTACATTGACGCCTGGCTCGCCAATCAATGTCGGCTCTCTACCCACGATCTGCTAGCTCGCGCTCTCTCTCTCTCTCTCTCTCTCTCTGAGAGAACAGTTCGTGTTTGCTTTCGCTCCGCAGTCGGCCTTTGATTTGGGTCGGTTCAGTTGGTCATAAGCCCCAAGGCACATTGAAGATGCAAGCGATGAGAATGAGAATAGTCCTCTCATCGCATCCACACTAATCACATTTTAAAAGCACACTTCGTTTAAAATGTCTGCAACCGAAATGCTTTAATGATTAAACTTTAATCAGAATGCGACGACACTTCTGAAGCATTTTTTATGCCTGCCCTTAAAGTTATATAATTATTGCATACATAATTGGGCACTAAATGCAAGTAATTAAATACATTATAAAGCGCTTTTTTCCCATGTTGGCAAATTAATTGCATATAAAATTGAATATTTTTAAATGAACATAACATGATTTTTTTTTTTTTTTTTTTGTAAGCATAAATATATTTATGCTTTTTTATGTAATATTTCCTGTGGTAGCAGTTGCAATTATTATTCTTGTTTCTTTCAATTTCAATTTGAATATTGCTTACTATGTTTATATTATATTTTATAGTATTTATGAAATGTTTGTTTCACTGTGTGCAACTTCTGCTCAAGAGCAGCGTATTTTTGTTGGATTGGCATAATTGTTTTTGAGCGTTTTCGTATTTGAAACTCATAAATCAATTATCGAAGAGCACGTTTGCTGTGCGAAAGCTCTCAAAGAGCGCGATGCAAGCAATGGTAAAGGCAGACAGCTAAACAACGGAAAACAAAAAACAAAAACAAAACAGACCGGCAAATATTTATTTACGATTTGTTGTGAGAGTTCTCGCTGGTTCTCGCTCTTGTCTTTCACACTCGTCATCCAGTTGACTCTTCGATGCCTGCCTCTTCCCTTCCATCCATTCCCCACCCCTGCATGTGTTATTTTTATCAATTTGAACTCGGGTGCGAATCGCGAAACGGTGGCAATTGCAAACATTTATACAAATTGACGTATAACTGTCGCCGTTGTCACCTGAAAGCCGCACAGAAACTTACACGATGTTGCATTCTCATTGCACCTATTCAGCTGTCTGCCCCTACCCCTACCCCCTAACGATTGCGAATAGCGAATGCCGAATGACCCGCCAAAGTAATTTGAGTTGTTAACCGCAGACGTCGGCGACGACGTCGACGTCGATGGAGAAGAGAGCGAAGGAAGAGAAGAAGGTGGAGAAGATGAAGACGTGGCCGACGCCAATGTTGGTTAGTTTCGGAATGGCTAACGACTTGAACTAGATGATACCTGAGAAAACAGTTGTTGGGAATTATTACACAACAATTATTTGTTGCTTAAATTATTCTCTTATTCAAATTTGCGACTATTTAAGTATTAGATCATTTAATTTATAATATTGTACTTTATTAACTATTATTCGGTTACTTGAATCAATTCGAAATAATATAATAAACCATAATAATTACAGGGTAGCTGCTAGTCGCATATTCGGCAATACATCTGCCTTACTTGTTCATAATTGTTATGGGCACTGAATAGTTAGTATTACAACTTGTTTGCTTGTGGACAAGGAGATCGAGATCGAGATGGGGATGGGAATGGGGATGGAGATGGAGAACTGCTTTGGCATGCGAATTTAACACACGAGTGGCGCTCGACTTGGAAATCGAGTTGCAGCTCACGAGAAGAACAAGAGTGGGTCCAACTAAGATGCTTAACAGCTGTGTAAGTTGGATGCCTTGATTAATTTACAACTGTTAATTTCTTACATTTAAATACAGGGGCACAAGTGATCCGAATATTCCATTTTTATATACAAAATAAATGATAATTATTTATATAATTGAGTTTAATGATTATGGAGCAATTCTAATGGGATTACGAAAATCCATGTTCAAAACTAATAGGAATTATCGGTCGAAAGATTACTTAGTTTTTTATATAATTGAGTTTAATGATTTCAATGGAGCAATTCTAAAGGGATTAGGAAGATTCAGGCTCAAAATAAATAGGAATTATCGGTCGAAAGATTACAAAAATAAACAATATAATAATAATATTTGATTTGACAAGTTAGCTTTTAAACATATTTCATTCATATAGAATTGTCAAATCTCTACACTCTTTGGTTTTTATTTTGTATTTTTTTGTTAAGTTTCAGGTAGTAATTTGCAATCATTTGCACCTAATGGGCTGCACATTAAAATTGATTAGTATCGACACCCTAATAACAGCGAACTTTACGTGTAAGTAATAAAAATAATATTCGCTTCTGCTGCTGCTTCTTCTTGACTGCGCCAAGTGATCCTCAAAATTTGAATCGCGCCTTGGTTTTTGCTGCTTTTGATCCCGGTTTGTTTGGTTATTTTGTTGCCTTTGGAAATTGGAGAAGTTTCGCAGGCCAGCAAATTGGGTTTAATGACAAATTGAGTGGCAAAAACATGTACGAGAATCGAAACTCAACCAATATATGCAGTTAAGTAATTTAAAACACACGATCCCAACAACAACAACAACAACAACAAAAACAATACAAAAGCAAGAACAAAATACTCAAATGCGATGGCCAAAAGCAATCTGCATATAAAAGGCTGCAAAGGACAAAACCTTTTAGCCAAACCAAACCAACTGAGGGATACGTGAAGTGGGGAGATGTGCAGAACCCGGCAACAGGAACAGGTTACAGAGTGTGGGCACAGGAACATGGCTAATACAGTCGGCATTCGCAAAATGGAATGCTGCAGTTGCGAGGCCGACACTAATTTGATAGTAACTCGGAGTCATATGATATTATACATCAAATCAAAAATGTATATCAATAAATTATACTAATTATACTGAAAATTTACAATTTGTATAAAATGAAAAAATTATTTATACATTTTGGTGTCATATTAATTTGGGGCAAAAAAGTTTTAACTGATGGTCGCAATATCTAGGAAAACAAAACGGTTCTTCGTAATAACCTAATTTTTGTAACGATAGTTCACAGTATCATATATATATATATATATATATATATCTTCATGAAGTCGGATAAACGTTACAAACTTCAACACTAAATTATTACACCCTTTATAATGGTGTGAAAAATGTAACTAATGAAACTTTATTGCATATGTAAAAAATCAATATTTATTCTGTAAAATATTAAATATGTTTTCTCATAAATTCAAGCCATGTTCACTAACGTGTTTTAAATTGTTGTTTACAAAACAAGTCAACATTTCAGTTGGCATTGGTTCTAAAAAAAAAGTTACAAGCAAGTTTAATAATATCTGATTTAAGAAAATGCGATATTCAGAAGTATTTAAAAGTTAGAAGATAATGTAAATGCAAAGGTTCTTAAACAACCGAATTTCATGTTGGACGGCATTGAAAGAGTGGAAATTAAGATAGTTATTGACAGTTTGCACTGTACAAGAGTTTTGCTTGGGCGAGTAATTTACGCTTGCATGCAAATTGAAAAACAGTCGGGAACAGGCGCTAGACCTGGAGGAGATGTGATGTGCCCTGCACAGGAGGTGGGTGCGGGGGTTGTGTGGGGGGGGAGGGGAGGGTTTATGAGGTGTGTGTGAAATCAGTGGTATGGTCTGATTGGGTGACGGGTTGAATTTTAAAACAAATTGGCACAGTTTGTGAAAATGGTTTCACACTTGTTATTGTTGTTGTTGTTGTTGTTGCTGTTGTTGTTGCTGTTGTCGCTGGGGCATATTTGTCACTCAATTAGATGCAACTCATTTAGCCCGACACATTTGGACGTCATTTGTGTGCACAAAATGTTAATCAAAGGCTGATGGCTTTTTTAGGCCAACTAATAAGAGACAGAGACAGAAAGAGAGAGAGAGAGAGATAGAGAGAGAGGGAGTGAGGGAGACAGTCGGGGACAGTCGCTCCAATTAATATGTAAAATTTATGCATGGGAAAATTCAAAACACACAAGCAACAACAACAACAACAACAGCAACAATCTCAACATCAATAACAAACAACAGAAAAAGCGCACAAAATGAACGTGGAAAAAATTGATACAAATTAGCTGTGATGTTGTTGTTGTTGTTATCATAGCCATTGTTGTTTTTGGTGTTGACCAACCAGCAACTTATTCTGCATATGCGGCATATCAATTTTGTCACTTTCTCTATGGTTATTTTTCACACATTTTTAACCCCACAAAGTCCTTCACTGCACTGTTTTCAGTTTGTACCTGAAACAAATATTTTTTGCTCAAAATTTAAAAATGCGAAATAAAATGAAAAATTATTAAATTATTATTAAACATTAGCTAAATTGATCTATTTCCGCAAACTCAAAAATTAAAGTAAAATAAACTAAAACTTAGAAAAATATCTATAAGTCAAAGTATCTGTAAATTTCATATTGAATATACTTCTATTAAATTGATAACACTCTGTGCCAAATAAGAAGTTTTTACTTTATCGAATATTCAAAAGATATTATTTCGATTGATAAGAAATTTTTTTTTGATAAAAACAAATGTCTACATAGTTTTGATTGTCTTTATTTTAGGTAAATTGTTTTCTCGATTTTTTTTGATCGCTAAAACGAACTCTGAACTGATAACATTCACCTTTCCAATAATTTGAACTTCTGAATATCAAATCTTTTTTTTTAGAAATTTAAAATAATTGTTGTACCACATTTAAATCGGTATACCAAATTATGGGGTTTTTGATAATTCTATACTAATAAAAGTAATGAAAAAATGTGCACAAAAAAATTAGAATTTTAGATTTGTGAACGTCTAATTTTTGCGCTTTAATGGGTTAAGCCTGGCGGTGGGGATGGGAAGGGGAATGCGGAAAACGGAAGGGTTACCAAAGGGACAAGGTTCACCGCATGTTGCATGTTGCAATTAAATTAGTGTGGCCTGGCCAGCTCCGAAACGAAGGGTTGTTTCGAGTCTGCGTTTGATGACTTGCTGATGGAAAAGTTGTAGCGGGAAAATAATTGCAAGTGCAAGTGCTGTTTGCATCTGTATCTTACAGATACTTGCGCCGGCACAAATGCACAGCGGGTCTCGGCCAGAAAGTTTACCATGATGATGACAATGCTGCTGCTCCTGTTGATAATGATAATGATGATGACCTACGCAACAATAGTTTGCATCTCGCAGATACAAATGTTGTTGTTGTTCTAGTAGTTGTTATAGCTGGGTGGCCGCAATCAACTGCACTTCATGTTGCGGTTGCCTCTAACAACTTGCCAGGCACAAGCATGTGTGTGTGTGTGCGTGTGTGTGTTTGTGTCCATGTGTGTATCTAATCACATTAGCACGTGCGCACATCCTTTTTGGCCCAGCAGTGCTACCAACTTTTAAGCTGCAAAAAAGCCAAATATAACAAAACGAGCCAAGAAATAAAATATGAAAATTAAATCAATTATTTAAATTAAATGCTAGACAGTTTGACATGATTTTAATATTTTAAATATATGTATATTTGTTTATAATATTTCCAAAGGAAACTTAAAAAAACAGTCAAAGCCTACGCTGTACCATCAGCATTAAAAAAAAGCCAGTTTTGACGGGAAAAATGCTAAATTGGCAGCTCTGGTCCCCAGGCTGCCATTGCATCTACTGCTGCTGTTTCTGCTGGCGAAAACTAAACTAAAAACATTTTGGGCGCTTTGTTTTTTGCCTCATTTCGTTTTGTCGATTTTGATTATTTGTCTGTGGTTGCTCGTCTTTTGTTTTGCCCGGCTTTGGCAACTATTTGGATCTCAAAAGTTGGGCACCGGCCCCCCCACCGCCACACAAATTGGCAGTCACGTATGCCATATGCGTTTGCTCATTGCGGTTTCTTGCGTGTGGTTCAAAGTTTTCAACAAAGGATGGCAAATTTAAAAATGTCTACTAGTAGTTTGAGTGACTCCCTCAATTGGCGCGTAATTCAAGTTTGAAATCGGTGAGTGTCTTGGATAACCGTTGGCATATCGACCTATCGATAGATTGTTCTAGCATTTATCGTGCGATATCAAGTGCTGTTGTTAATAACATAACAGAACAGAACCAGTTTAAACACAGACCTGCCATATGTTTTTTTAACAGAAAATATAATTTTGTGACAAAAATGTGCTTGTGATTGAGTTTTAATTGAAGGCAAATGCCAATACTTGTTTAAATCAGTATTAGCAACAAATAATTTAAAGAAAAATGTGTTACGTTACAAACTTGTGCATGTCAAATGAAAAGCTTGCGGTTCTGTCGTGTGTGGGGCTTCATGAGAAACTGATGAACTGATCAAAAATCACAAGTGTTCAATATTTAGTTGTATACAAGAAAACAGTGTTTACTTATACATATGTTTGCTGCTGGAGATACATAAGCTGGTCATCATTGCTATCAATCGTGGCGACCGTTTAGGCCAGCTGTTATCTCTTACCTGGATTTCACACTGGTGAGTTGTTTACTTGCATGCCAATGATAAGGGGAAAGGGCTGTTATTGAATATTAACATAAATGCTGAACTTTCTGGAGTCTGTTAGTGGCATTGCCACAGTTTTCTTATAGAACTCTCTCGAATTGCAGCAATCGAAAATAATCACAGAAACTTTTCTGTGTCATTTTCAAGCACAGGGGCAGCTCGAAATTTACACCTATACGAATTTAGAATTTTTCTAAAATTATCAGCATAATTTTCGAATGCATTGCTTTTAGTAGAATTCCCAAATAAAACAGTTGTCGTTTTGAAATGCAAGCAATGAATATATATTTATTTTTTATATTTGAAATACTTTTTGTTGTAAGCAAACGGCAACAATATTAAAAACATTTTTTTACTGGTTATGAGTATTTTTCATACATTTGGAAACAATTTGAATATATTGAATTATTTATATTATTTTTTTGTGCTGTTTTCTTTGACGTTGTCCGGAGTTTTTACTCGCTCTTGACCGGCACATAGGTCAAAACAATGGTCGAATGCGGTGCCACCTGCAGCTCATTGAGATTCACTTTGCTCGAGTGCTGCACCTTTGTGGCAGTTGAATTGTTGTTGTAGTTCTCGCTGTAATAGGAGACGGTCATCTTGTCGGGCAGCCTGTGGTCGGCCGTAAAGCTGCTCTTCTGCGGCAACTCGGTGGGATTGAAGATGACAAAGTAGCCGGGACTGCCAGACTTGATTCTGCGAGAAGTGAAAACAGTTAAGATTAGTAATTGAATAATATACAATCTGTACAGATCGACTTTTTTATAGCTATATAAATTAGTAGTCTAATGTTAATAAGTTCTGCCTTGAGATTTTTTTTCATTGTTTTTTAAACATTAATAAATTTCCACTAATAAGAACTTTGAAAAGTACATCATCTCACATGGGATTTATAACGTTTAAAAGTTCTTTTATATGTATAGTTTGCAGTTTGTCTGCAATAGTTATACCTTTGTCTTCAATTGTTAGCATTGAGAAAAGAGATTATTAGTTACATAGATATACAGGATGATAGATATGTATAATTAATGTCATTTTACCTGGAGTAGGCAATCAGTTGATTAACCTCATGTATCTTCAGTTCGCCGTGCATGTAGGAGGGTGATAGACGCATCTGCTGGATTTCACTGTAGGTGTCCTTGCTAACGCCCGTATACTCAATGGAGTCAACGGGCACAACGGGTACGCCCGGCAGTAGCGACATGAATAGCGCCAATGCGGAAGGATGCGATATGGTGTCAACATACACGTCGGCAAAGTTCCACTGCAGCCAGCTGGTGTTGCCAGTATCAATAAAAACTTGCTGCAGCTGCTGCTGCAGTTTCTTGTTCGACTTGTAGGAGCTCAGCGTCTTGACGAATTCCCCATATAGGGGCAAATCAATTCCCAGCGAGCCGCCCGCTTGGCTCAGCACATAGGCCTCCGGCCGTATAATATCCTCGGCCACCGAGAGAAAAGCGTCCACTGAGGCATTCTTTACGATGGACAAATAATCGTAGAGCACATCACCGAGTCCGTTTTGGAATGTGGTCTGCGTGTGGCTGTAGAAGCCATAATCCACCATATTGAGCTCCTTGGGCGAATGCGAGATCTCTTCATCCGCGATATTATCGTTGATCAAATAGAACTTGCTGTTCTTCAAACGGAAGCCCTGCACGCCTAGTCCAATTAAATGCTGCAGCACTCGTCCAAACTCACGTCGGACGAGCGTGGAGTTCATTCGCAAATCATAGTTGCCCGGCTGGAATTGGGACAGGACATAGCTGCCTTTTAGTTCTGACCAGGCGCTGCTGTTGCCGCCCACCTTTTTCCAATTGTTGGGCAAATCGCTGCCGCCCTTGATCCAAACAAATGCGTCGCGCTTCTCCTCATTGACCAGCGCATCCAGCAGCAGTTGGGAATTGTTGTTCACATAGTTAGGCGTCAAGTCCAGCACGATTTTTACATCAGTCGACTTATAGAGGTCTACAAGCCGTTTAATTTGCGCCTGCACTTCGGGCTGCTGCACGTCGTAAGTTTGCGATGCGGGCAACTCATAAATTGCGCCCGAAGCTAGCAATTTCTGTGCTGCTTGCACATCCTCCGGCTTGGCATCATCCACGCTGCCAAATTTGGCGTGTAGCCCCCGTTTGTACCAGGGCAACGGCTGTGGTGCAGCGCACTTGGGTGCACCCACAATGATGAGTATAGCGCCCACTAGCATGCCCACCCAAATGGCCCAGAAACCCACAAAGAATATCCAACGCAAACGTACCCAAAATGGATCATTCGCATATTTGAGCAGCTCCTCTTTGCTCATGCCAGTGAAGGCCTGCAAATTGTGGAAATGTATTTGATTCCCATTCAGATTTATCGATATTTTCAACACTTACCGGTTTGCCGCCATTGAGATTACCTATGTCAATTTTCGCATCGCCATTCTGTTGATCGCCCTTGATGAATTTAACCTCATCGCGACGATCTGCGAGCTTTGCATCGGCAGCGGTGCCCACGCCCAGCATTTCCTCATCGGCGCCATCGGTTGCAAAAATCTCCTCCTTGACCATTTCGTCAGATAAAGCTGCTGATTAAAGCAAATAGCAAACAATCAGGAATAGTTTAGTTTTCGGATTTACTTCTGCTTGAATATGTCTCCTACAATAATAAGTTACAAGTCTTACGACAAACTTAAGGTATACTCTATCAAGGGTATAACAACTGAAATTGACTTTCATCAGCATCAATTGAGCTTAATATGTGTGCGCTTATACATACACATACATATGTATGTTCTTATGTACATATGCATATGTGTGTGTGCGTTTGCTCTCGCCCTATCATTTTGACGCGTGAATTTCTCGCATTCGAGGTTAGGTTGCTCATTGATGAAAATGAAAACTTCAACAAATTCCACGCATATAATTATAAAAATCATACCCATTTGAAATTTTACAAAATTTTTAGTTTTTGCTGCTCAACTTTTGCCTTCTCTACGCATTGATGACGTCACACTATACACGCTTAAGTGAATTTAGAGCTCAGATGTTTTCCCAAGTATTCATATGGAAAATCAATACATGCAACACATTTTTCTATACCTAGGCGCATTCTTGATAAGCCAGCCGCACATACACACCCATTCACACACTCACAGACACACTTGTGAGCAGAATCCACATTTGATTCTCACATTTGCAAATGCAGAAATTTGTGGATTCAGTTACATCAGCCAAAGGGCGTGAATATACATACCTTCCTTAATATTTTTGCTATTGGTTGGCAAGCTTTCTTCCGCTTTTACTTTATAAACCTCCGGATACTCAGCTGGTGCTTCCTCGTTTTGTGCGACGACTGTGCGAGTTTATGAAAAATATGTTTTAATATATGTATGGAGGGCTGTTGAAAATGTTATCTAACATAACAGCGTCGATAACCTTGTCTGTGGCTAAACTGTTATTAACAGTCGGCAGTTAACATATCTGAGAATGGTTTCTGTATGAATCAAAAGACTATTTTTGATATTCATTTTAGTTATTTAATAATAGATTTTAAATGAAGCCGGTAATTTAAACTCAAGTATACTTACCAGCAGCAGTATTGGGCAGCGTGACCGAGCTCTGCAATGCAAATATCGATTAATGTTTTTGAGCAACTATCTGAATATATTCTGTTAGTTGGAGGAGCATGTCTGTTAAGGGTATTTTGTTACGTGGCTCATAATGTGGCAACGCCTGTAAAGTTGGCGCCAAAATCAAAGTTGTGAAAATAGGTTTATTTTTACTTAAAATTTTAAGAACGAAGCACTAATAAATTGGTTGCATGTTATTCTTAACTAATTTATTTAAGTGCGTGTGCGCGTGATTCTGAAACATGAGTGAATATAAGGGCTAGGAAAAGGGTATCTCCAAGTTGGGCAATATCGACAAGTGGCAATTGCTGCTCCTTAGTGCGCTCTTGGCGGCTTGACCCACCTTATTAGCAGCTCCAATGCGCTTGAGTCGCGATAACAAATTCATCCTTGCTTGCAGGTATTTCAATTATATTTACTTATATAATAAATATTGATGAAAATATGATACCTGAAAAGAAAGTGTATTAATAATGTCGATCGCAAACGCTTCGGTTTTTAGAGGAGTTTCTTGTTTGTATAAGAAATTACTATTTACTTTGAATGGTCAATTATACCATTATATAATTTGTATATACGTATCGTTTTTTTATACCCTGTATCCGTTTAAAATGGGTGAAAAATAAAGTTCTTTAAACGTAGGTATGTAATTAGCTAAGGTATTATCTCCCGTATTATCTTATTAAGTATATAAATTAAGTATTGATCAGCATCAACAATTGGCTCAATCATTCAGTTCTTTTTTTTTTGCATATCTTAAAAGTTATAGCACACAAAATTTGACGCAATTATATATTTTATTTTTTCACACACAAGAATTTTTTCATTATGTGCCGAAATATTAATGACAATCGGACAAAAAGCACAGAATTAATATTAGAAATGATGAACGAATGTGTGGACAGAGTATCACTTAGTCGAGCACTCTCGACTAGACCACTCATACGTGTTTTTTCAAGCGAATTGAATTATTGTGGATCGTTTTCATTCGATTATACGATATGAGGGTGACGAATTCAGTCAGTAAATTTTATTTGGATTTACACAGGTTTGGATTTCTACAGGTTTTTCTCTACACTTCTTTTCTTTTCACTTTTTTTTTGGCATACAATTTTCACTTGCTGGCAGCAATTTGGGCACTGTTTTTTTTTTCGCTTGCCGATCACGGACTGTCTGCAGGCGGATCTCGATCAAGACTGAAGCTAAAACTGAAACCGCAACTGAGCGACGAGACTCCAACTCCAACTCCAACTGCAGCTCCAACTGCAGCTGCAGCTCTCGGATTCCCAATCAACTGCTTTGTTGTTGTTGTTGTTGCTGCAGGCTGTTTTTGATTTAATAATAATATCCCCAATGTGCAGGGGAAGGCAGCGCGGCAGAGACGCACGTTTAAATTACAACTTATGTGCCTGCGGCCCCTGCGGCCTCGAACTGAACTACCTGATCTCCAAGAGTGGAGTCGCGTCTCGCAGCCGCATCTTGACTGAGAATCGCCGCGATACTTGGCCAACTTGTTGGCCCGCTTCTTCTTCTTCTTCTTCTTCTTCTGGTTCTTCTCTTGTTGGGTTGGGCACAAAAACTGCACCCGTCAACGCATTCCATGGCCAACGAAATAAAACCTCACCGATGACATTTTTGAGTTGCTGGCATTTTCAAGTTCACTGCTTGGCCTTTTGACATGGCCAAAATGCGCTGTTAACGTGTGTAGCTCTAACTTTAATTCGAAGTTGGCAAATTGATCAATTTGGTGGCTAATATGTGACATGCAAAGCCAATTCGAAATTAAACCCATTTAGGCAATGACCCAACTCCTGACTATAAATGCGGCATCCAAAGCCAGCGGCTGATTCAATTCAGTTCGATAGCACCATGGGTATCCATGTGGAGCGTCTGTTCCTGCTTGCAGGTCTCTTCCTGCTGCTGCAGTTGTGCATTAGTGCCGAGGCCAGGCCAAAGGTAAACTTATCCTATCCAAAACCAATAGACACCCAGTGATACTAAGTGAATAATAATATAATAATATATTGTTATAACTGAAATTTGTACAGAGGATTCTTATGGGACAAGTTGCAATTCCATCCTATTGCCTTCAAATATAAGAAATTATTAAATACGTGATTTCTATTCCTATAGTCGGACTAGTTTTGTATACAACTCTTTTTGATTAGATTTCCAAAGTGCGTTGTGAAAATTAATTGTAAATTAATTAAGTTTGTTTTATTTTCAAAGCGGTGCCTTGAAGATTTTTTAAAAATCACCTCAAAGTCAGAAAATATATGAGAAACTATATTTTTTTAATTTAAAGAAAAATATTTCTTTGAGAAATGCAGTTAGTAATTTTTAGAAGGCAATATTTTGAATTGTGAATTTTAAAAAGCTTGCATAAATGCAATGTTCAAAAGTTAATAAAAACAGAAGAAACTCATATAAACAAATTCACATTTTGTCCCGATTTCCGGTAGCACTCAGTATATTAAGAAATATACCCAAACCAATTCTCATGCAGGAAGCCAGGAATGAAAATGGCGACAATCCGCCGGGCGATGGCGTTGACGACGAGAACGACTCCTCCTCGGAGCAAACCATCGAGGATTCGACAGAGACGCAACGACGACGTCGTGATGCCAACGCCATCAATTCGATTGGGGAACGTGCTGGCATTCCGGGTCTGCCCGATCCTGCGACAATAATCAAGATAGCGCAGCTCTTTCAGTCAGTGGGCGAACAGATTGTGCCCATTCTGCTGGCGGCTGTCCTGCCGGCCAACGATCCGGCCGGAGAGCGCTCAGTCAGGGACTTGCCGGTGCTCAAGAACCTTAAGCGCACTCTGGAAGTCTATTCCGATGAGTTCCAATTAAACGAAAAGTAATTTTTCAATCGAAATATACATTTTTGTTGCAAGATTTTCCAAGTTTCGATAAATAAATATTGAGAATGCTTTCCATATATAGCTATATATACATCCATTAGAAATTTGTTGGCTTTCGTTAACAAGTGAATGTCACTTATTTTAATACTTACTTCAAAATTTAGTCAAAAACAAATATTTTATGAAACTTAAAAATGTAGCATCTGTTGTTATTATCTGATATTGTGGATGATATTTAAAATTTACAGCATAGCCAACAACTAAAAAAAATAGACAAATATATTGTTAGCATAGTCCAGGATTAATTAATTAATTACAAAAATATTGTAAGTTTCCCTATGGTGCAAATGCTGTAAAAAACGAGTTTGTTAAAAAATGTCTTTATTGCAAATGATTAATCATTTATATTCTGTCCGAACTCGATTTTATAAATCAATCGAAGGATACATATAGGCTGTGAAAATCTTTGACCTTTTGGCAATTGCGCTCGACTTTGTCCATTACGTATTCCAATAGTATATCTGTGGTAGCCGGTAGATTGTTACCGCAGTAAAGATTGCCACCTACAATGAGGGGGATGAGGGGCTTCGTTTCCGCTATATCGCAGACCGTGTCGAGGCGTTTCATTATATCATCTACTATGGCCTTAATAATGTACAAATTCAGCCGATTCCACTTGAAAATCTGCTCGCAATGATCGAAAAATGGCGGATAATGCGAAAGCTCTCCAGAATCGCCAACTGGAGGAGCTCTCATAGCCTTTCTTGTAAGTTTCTTATGCATCTTTCCCTTTTCCCTTTGCACATTTCCCTCGACTTGGAGTAGCAAAAGGCCCGCTATTAAAATTGTTATGATACGCTGTTAATTTATGGGAGTGTTAATAATTTTGTTTGAAAAATTTGGCTAATATAGTTCTTACCATCTTTCTAAAGCCTCCAGTAGAATATAAAGTTGTTTGTGAAATCGAAAATTGGATACATCTATTTTCTGTACCTTATCTAATGTCATTTTATGGCTGGTAAGTTGGGGAAAATTGGGTTAAGGTCTGAAGTTCTGAGAATCGTACTTATTTTGTGGTGCGAAATTCTTAAAAGGTATTTTTTTTAAATATATTTTACATTAACTAGGAAATATGGTCAATAAAGTATTTTTGAATTTGTATAAACTTTGTCAAAACTTGTGATGTATTTATATATACATATGTATATATAAATATCTTATATCTTATTGCGCCTTGGGCTAAAAGGGCGGGCCACTACGCGCCCTCCGCTGCCTTAAAGTATGCCACACAATTAACTGTTATAATTGCACTGAAATGAATTCATGATGTCTGTTTGCAGTAAACTGCCGCAATTTGGTATGGCGCTACACTTTGGTTGCGCTCACTTTGAACTCCAGATGGCTCTCTCTGATGAAACTTAAAAATGTTGAAATTTTTTTATATCTTTATGAGTGAAATTAACTCATATTAGGTCATTATTTTTCCATTTTTAATTAGCTTTGGCCACACGAATGACAACCATTTTTTGTACCTTTGTTAGTTTAAAAAATACTTGAAAGTTTTTAACCAAAAAAAAAAAACCTTTAAAATCCCAAATTCAATTTTAAATTTTTTTAAAATTCTAACGGATTATCTTTTTGTGATTCCAATTCTAACTGTTAAAGAGTTTCAAACCTGTTTGTAACACACAAATACTGGCTATTATTTGAGAAAGTCCTGTTTATACTTTGACTTCATAGATAAAAAGAGTACTTTGGATTTGTACAATTCTTTTTATATTTATAATAATAATACAGATTCCCACCGATTTGCCGTTCCCATTGAAGCGTGTTCAGTATCCGGTTCAATTCGTATACGCAATTAATAAATCTCTACAATCGGAAATATAAATTTATCGATATTTTTGAGCGGCAACAGCTATCGATATGAGACCTGTTATTTCAACATGGAATCATAGATAACTTCGACTATTGATGCTGATCCCGAGTTTATGGGATCGGAGATGCTTACTTCTAACTATTTTATAGTTTCGCACAAGTTTATGATTTTTGTATACAACTTTTCTATGCCCCGAAAGGTTTATTTACAACCAGCACTAATTTTCAAGTACGTATAAGATGTTAAGCATATTTTTATTGGCAAGTAAGGCGCGCCGGTAAACCTAGTATAAATATATGTAATATATTGAGCTTAAATCAAAATTTTCTTTAGTTTTAAGGCATGACCCCGCTTCGGTTTCGATTTGAGGTCGGGTTGGTCCTTTTGCCTGGTCTGATTGTTTCATGTGCAGTAAGATCAGGGCTGCTGTTGCATCAGCAGCAACAAATAAAACTGACAGCTTGCAATGGGCAACGGGATAGCTGCAACTGCAACTGGCGGCAACTGGCGGCAACTGCTGTCGACAGTGTCTTAAGTGAATTGTTGTGTTGACAAAAAGCAGGGCAAAGCAAAGAGACGTTGTATAAAGTAAAGAGGAGCAAAGTAAAAGTTAATATGCTCGGATGCTTGAGTTGGGCACTCAAGTATTTAAACATTTGCCCCGCTTGTAATTTGAGCTGCATGCTCGAGCATTACGAGTATCTATTCATAAGATGTGTATGTGTGTGTATGTGTGTGTGTGTGTGTGTATGTGTGCCTAGGAGCAGACACTGCCACATCCTGTCCTGTGCCAATACAACAGCAAGTCAAGCCATTCCTGGCACGCTGAAATCTTGTTATTTGTATCTTTAAGTTACTTTTGCTGTTTTTCAGTGCGTGGCGCGCCAAAGAGCCAAAGAGAGCCTCTTTTATTTATTGTACAAACAATTTCGTGACTTTGTTGATTATTTTCTTTCTTTCACATTTTGTTTGGCGTCGTCTCTCAACATACACCTGCCTTCTCCCTGCCTGCCCGCACCTCACCACGAAGTTCAACTTACCTGTGAGGTAAAATGAACTAAGTAACTTGTGAATGCTGTTACCAAGTTGGCTCAAAACGGCTAAGCAAACACATGCAAGCAGTTGAAACTCTTTGAGCTCAACTCTAGCTGATCACTACTCACTACTCACTACTCACTAATTGTGAGCTGTATTGCATTTTACAAAAGAGTGCCAAGTGGCGAAACTTCCTTGTCTCTGCTACATACCAGCCTAAGATAACACAGATAGGCATCTTCTGTAAATACACAGAAATAAGCTGAACAACAAGTGAACATGTAAAAATAAATAATAAAATTACAAAAAAATAAAAAGGGCAGCAGACTTTGCAGCAACGTTCGAGTGTTTTCTTCATAAACAGAAAACTTAATGATGTTGATTTAGTAGAACAGCCCCCCCACACACACACACACATATGTAGGTGCATTTCCCCTTTATGGGGACCTCAGACACACATTTTCATAATATGTTTGGCACAATATGTTTCACCCGCAGCGCTCAACACACTTTGAAAGTTTTGCCCTGCTCTGTTCTGAGTATCCAAGTTCCAGACACCGACACAGACACAGACACAGATACAGACGCAACATTATTCCCGTGCTGGCTCGTCAGTCAACATGATTTGCAAGTTATACAAATTCATTCAGCCACTACAACGCCAAAGACGAAGACGAAGACCAAGACCCAAAGACTACAACCACGACCACAACAACCACAACCACGACTTGGCCAAGTTTTCTGGCCCGCATGTCTGCTTCATTAACACGTCTTTAGAGCGCTGGCTTCGCTTCTTTGTATGCAACAATGCCCTATAAATAGGGGCTGTATAAGTCTTGTGAAGGAAAATGTGCATACTACATACATATTTTGAAATACCTAGCTAGAATATAGCTAGCATATACAATGGAACTTATTTAACTCGAACCCTATCGGACACTATTCAAATTCGACTTCGAGTAACTAAAAAATTTAATAAATAATACTATATTCAATTAAATGTTAAATAACTATTCAGTTTATTGTCCGATAGTCATGAAATTCGCATAAGATAGTAAATTTCAGGCAGCATATTTGTGTTTTATGTAAGTACTATAACTTGATTGCAGAGCATTTCATAGTCATTATGATAGTTGTTACTTAAACTTTACAATGTCTTGTGAATTTTACATAGTCGAGGTGTAAATTGCTCTACAGTTTTTAGTGTTTGCATACTTTTGCCTGTCTATCTGTCTGTCAGCCACATACTATGGGGAGGAGGCAACCGCCGCATCCACAATTAGGGCTGCACCTAAAATATGATAAGATGTCGTTGCTGTGAATACAGGCTCCTGATCCAATTGCCAGCCAATATGAGAAATAGAATGAGAGTGGCACGGGTGCAAAAGAGAACCTGCGAAATGAATAAACCCTATGGAATGCGTCAAAGTTGAGCAACTACTTTAGGCAGGACATTTGCCTTCAGGCTTTTGCCGGCACGTCCTTCACCCAGCGATGTCAGCGGCTTGGAAATAATTTGCGCTTGAATGGCAAGCCACAGCCCCTCTCTCTCTCTCTCTCTCTCGCTCTCTGTGTGCTATGTGCATCCCTTAAAGTATTGCATCAGATGCATATTGCAGTTTGAAAGGCTTTTTGTGGCAGGAAGTTTGCTACCTTTTGTTGACTGCCACGCAGCCAGTCAGGCAGGCAGGCAGGCAGGCAGTCAGACAGTGCAACTGACATTAGTCGTGCAATAAGTAGACAGCGCTCAGTGAAACATGTTTCAATGTGGCAGCCAAGGCAAGGCAGGCAAAAGCTCTTGCCCCAAGACCCACACCAACAACAACAACAGCAACAACAACACCAAGCCAAGGCCCAAGCCCAAGCCCAAGATCCTACTCCTAGGCTGCGTGCCTGTCTGCATTTTGGCTTCGAAACTTTTTGCTTACCATGCAAGACACGTTGACAAAACGACAACGACAACAACAACAACAAGCTACAAAAGTCGACAACGTTGCCAGCAACATAGACATAGACGAATTTATGCTAATCAGTACGGATGCCTGCCCGGGCATTATGCGCAGTACGAGGGTCGCTTTGTAATACTCAAAACTTGAATATTAAATTTGTGCCTGTCTCTTGTGAAATTTGCAATCTTTGTGTGCTCGGAGTTTTTCAGAAAACAGTTTCGTCTCTTAGCTGCCACATTGGGATGCCTGAAATGACCGTAAATACTTATCGGAAAACCAAATATTTTTATTGTATTAAATCTACATATATGAGAATTAGTTCTGGTAAACAGACAAATTGAAATTACAGCGCTGTATACTATTATTCTATATTTGTGTTGCCCTCGCATGTGAAAGACTGTCCAATTTGATTCTTGATATTGCCTTCTGCTCGCTGGCAAATTATAATGAGACACACCCTGGATTTGGGCTAGACCTTTGTGTCCTGGTAACTGTAATAGTTGCCTGGCAGCGTGGTATGAAATCTCCTCAGTGTGCACACTTCACGCACCAATTAAGTTCCATTTTAGATAGAATTGCAAAAATAGGAAAGGCGATGACCATTTTTTGGAGATAGGGGGTTGGTCTTGACATAATTTGCCGTTAAGGACGCAGAAATTGCGACGAGGGTTACGCTTACAATTACGTGAGCGTGTGTGCGCCGAGTCGGATGCGTATTCGCATTGGATTCCAGATTACAATTGCTTTGCAAATGAAAACGAAAATGATAATGGGCTCAAGTAGCAGCAGGCGGCATTTATAATATATAAGCACATTCAATTCTAAAGGCGCAGTCGAGGCATGACAGAAATGCTGAAAACTGCTCGCGTTGCAAGTGCTTTTTATGAGATATTTCGAATTTGTGCATGTACTCGGTATTGTTATTATTATTATTATTATTATTATTGAATATCATTACCAAATCCAACGAAACAGCAGCTACTCTTACTTGTGAACGTGGCTGAAAAACAACTAAAAACACCTAACGGGGGGTCGCTGCTGTTTGAACTATTTTTTTCAGCATTTTCGAAAAACCTCCAAAGTCAAAGTCAAAAGCCTAAAATTTATACACAAATAACAGTTGAGCAACTTCAGGTTATCAAACACTGAATACTCTTTGAGAGGTTTCACTTGAAATCGCCTTATATACAACAGGCATTTGTTTAAAACTAAGTTTTTTTTCACAATAGTATGAAAATCACGAAAAATATATTTTGTTATGTTGAGCTTTGAAAATAATTTATAGCCCGATCGGAAGAAAAAGCAAAACGTTTCATACAGCAGTCATTTTTCATCTTTGGGGGTGAATTTTCTAAAATTTTAAAGTTATTTTGTTAAAATTTTGTTATGTAGAGCTTTGAAAATCAATTTGAAGATATTCGGACGATAATTTAATTTTCATTCATACAACCTTGACCCATTAATTTACCCCCCAGGTAGTTGTATTTCGAAAACAAATTTGTATACAGTTGCTAATGAATTTTTATGATGAACTTTGAAAATAAGTTTGAACCCGATCGCATAATAAATAAAAAAGTTTCATACAACGTTTTTTCCTCATTTCCCAAGCTTTGGCATACACAGAAAAAAAAATCCGTACTAAAAATCAAGTTTAAAATACTTGATTTATCCGAAAACGTACTTGAAATTTTTAAGTATGTATTCAGGATATAATTCTTAAATTAAGCCTTTATCAGGATTGAATGACAATGACTCAGCATAAAAAGGGCAAAATAAGCCGAACATACTTGATTTAAGTACGGAATACTTAAAACAATCCCGTCTAAAAATATAATAGCTGAGAGAGAAATGAAATTGGCTCTCTTTTGCTCGCGCTCTCTCAATTTGCTTTGCATTCTTTTGTTGTATAGGGCATTTGTTTTGGTGTAGCTCAGTGGGTAAGGTGTGTGCCTTGCGAACGAGAGTTGTGCGGGTTCAACTCCTGGTCAAGACTTAAGTTTTTTTAAGTTTTATTTTTTAATTTTTATTTATTTACAAAATTAAATTTAGTATATAATACTGAAATAAGTAGAATATTTCGAGTACTAGCAACTTGGTCTGCTACGCAATTAAATTAAATTATACTGTCGGCTTATCTTAGAGTTTAGCTGTTAAGCATTAAATAGGTTGGATAGCTCAGTGGGAAAACACAAGCCTTGCATACAGTGAAGGGTCGCGGGTTCTAGTCCCGGCGAGGTCGTCACGTCGGTAAGATTTATAAAATGTTGTAAATTGATAAATATAATATGAGGTTGATAAGTTTTCTAATTATAGTGAAATTGTAAGAAGATGACAGTGCTTACAGCAAAAACTAACTAACTAATTCATTCACTAAAAAAAGATGATTTAATTTCAACTAAAACGGCTCCGACCGAGAACAACTTAAGTAATGAAATATTTTTTTTTTATTTACCACCCGCTATTAATTTAATTCAAGCCCGAATCAGGCTAAAAACAGGCTTAATTTAAGAATTCCGGGATTGAAAAAAACGTACTTGAATCAAGTATTTCGTACTTGGTTTAAGAATATCCGAGATCACCATACTTCTGACACCGTTTCGGCTTGATTTTAGCCCGGAATCTCGTTTTTTTTTTTTCTGTGTACGAACTGTTTTATATATATATATATAGATAATGTAATCTGATTTTATTTATAATTAAAATTCAGTAATATTAAATTTTTGTAGACTATTTAAAGTTTCAAAAAATTCGAATTTTCCCGGAGTTTTGCTTTGCTTACTTCACTTGAACAATTTCGAGTGCTCTAGTCAAAAGTACCCGTCTAGGAGATACCCTGTACCCTGTATTAAATACATACACAACAACATCCAAGCGTTCAAAATGGCTGTGATTCTTCTAAAAAACTTATTGTCATGCAATTTGTATCTATATTGATTAACTGCCTATGGAATATGCTAGCTACAGCTCTTCTGATCTCTGACTTATCTTGTCTCTGAGATCGTCATGTTCACACAGACGGAGATGCATGCTTATAGCTGCTAAATACATTCCCACAACTTAAGAAACAGTGTAAAAATGTGGTAAAAATGTTTATTTCAAAGTGTTACACATGATATTTAAAATCATTTTACCCCTTGTAAGGGTATTCAAAAAGTAAAATAAAATACTTGTGCTGAACTTACTGAACTGTGCAAATTATCACCGCCCCAAAGCCAGCAATTTGGCTGCGTTTAGTGGTTTAATTTTGATGTTACAATTTTTATGGCATTTCGGCGAGAACGAAGACTTTTGTTCCCATATGCTGTTTTGGGAGGTGGATGTTGATGGTTGCTTTTTAAGTGCTCATTGGCACAATGTGGTTTTTATGGGCTTCGGGGGATTCGTTTTATGTTTCATCTTTTGAGTGCACGAGTCGTTTGCTTTCCAGAGTTTTAAGCAGCTTCTTTTTACATTTTTCTCGAATACATACATAAGTACTTGGGCCTTTGTCATTTACTTTGCGTATTTGACTTAATTGCTACATTTTGCATTTTTACTAGGAAATATTATCGCTCTTCGCTTCTGAAGTGAGCTTCATGTACACAATGGTCACGTACACCAGCATGTCTTGCTACCCGCTCATTTTTATGATAGCTATGATCTTTGTGAAGAACGCGACTGATACTGTATCATGATACCAAATTTCATGTATCATGATAGGTGAGCATGTATCAAAGAAAAAGTTCTCTACTTTGATGTGATTCCGCTACCATCAGCTGTTTTTATATCTATCGATAATTCCTACTCATACAGTAACAGACAAAACTGACTAGGAGATATCCTAAATTTGTATTTGCATTTGTAGGACATTTAAATAACATTTGAATATATGAATTTCAAAATTGCTTATTTTCGAAATATGTCGTTTCCCATTTTTGGGCATTTGTGAGACGTACATATAAAATATTCTGGAACAGTGTATAAGCTCATTTTTATTTTTTTTTTTCCTCGAAAACGGTACACGTTACTTCTGGAGTATCTGAAGGTAGTCATCTTGGACCTTTACTCTTTACTCTTTTTATAAATGACCTGCCTTCTATTTTGTCACATTCTCGTATTCTTATGTACGCAGAAGATGTGAAACTTATTTTATCGTATGCCGATTCCCTGATTCCCTCATCTACAAGATGATTTGACGAACTGCATCTTAATTGTTCAAAATGTATGTTTATGACTTTCAGTCGTTCTAGATCCCATTTAGCCACTTATGCGATTGACAATATTTTATTGCAACGTATTTTTACTGTTAAAGATCTTGGAGCTATTTTTGATGCGAAGTTGAGCTTTAATCTCCATATTTCATCTATCATCAATGCAGCCAGAGGTGTACTGTGCAAAAGAATTTAATGATCCTTTCACAACCAAACTTCTCAACGTCTCCTTGGTCCGTCCTATTCTTGAATACTGCTCATGCATTTGGTGCCCCCAGTATCAAAACTCTCAAGATCGTATTGAGTCTGTTCAGAAGCAATTTCGCAAGCAATCTCTTCTCCTTACGTCGACTAAACTGGGATCCCAATCTCTATTTGCCATCGTACTCCAGTCCCCTTTTACTCATTAATCTTTTGTCGCTAATTAACCGTAGAACAGCTCTTGGTGTTGTATTCCTCGTCTCTTTTAGGTCGCCTTAACTTTTCTGTTCCCAGTAGACCTATCAGAAACTAATCATATAATTCATTATTCCACGTGTTCTCGGCGGAACTCTCTCTCCCTGTTGTAAAATCGTCTATTCTTATCTATTTGCGCGGGATCTCTGACCGTGCATAGATGAATACTTTTTCTCGCAGGGTCAGAGATCACCCACTTATAATATTTATTGTTTTTGTCTAATCTTACTCTTACTTACTTAATACAAATCATTAGGCCATAACACTAATGAATTGTTGGTCTGATTGGGGTTTTCTGGGTTTTCCCCAATCCTTGCAACAAATGTTGGACCAATTAGCTTTTTTATACTTTTAGTATTAATTACATAATCATTAAATTCAAATTTTTCACAATAATTTTAAATTTAAATTTTTTTTAAATAATGACCACGAATTTAATTATTGTTTTAGTTAGTTCATTTATTCCCCTTTTGTATCATATATACACTGATCAATAATAGCATAAAAATCAAAAGTAGTAGTGCTTTAGTTGTCAACTGTAACTAAGTAACTAAGTAACATAGTTAGCATTGGTGGTAATTAATTAATTTAGTTTCTCCTCTAACGTTATCTTCTTTTTTGGCAGTACATATGCGTTTATGTAAAAATTGGTAAACATGACAAACATTAACGATGACATGAAAATAACCACATAGACAGGGTATCGACTTTCTGCACAGTTAGGGTTCATCAAAGTCCAAATGCTGTGGGAGAACATGAGAACGAACTGAACCAGCTGCAAGATGGTAATATACTTCTTCCACCAAAGACTCCGCTTGATGGCCGTACTCTGAGCCGACAAATAGTAGTAGCTGTACATTACGATATGTACAAATGTATTTAGAAGGCCCATCACTATGAAATGTCCACCATAGCCATTGAATCGTATTCCAAAGTATGTGAACAATACCATACTAACGTGATGAACGAGATGCAGCACCGATATTTGCTTGTAGCTCTTGCGCAACACTATGAAAATGGTGTCCATCAGATCGATAATTTTATTCACGTAGTACATATAGACAGCAATACGTTCACAGTTCTTTAAGGGGCTGTCCAGTGGAAGAACCTTTATACAGTTATAATTCTCATTTAATACAAAAAAAAGGGGTATTGCCTATAATAAAAATAAATACATGTTAGAAATCGTTTGGTATATGGGTTATATTGACGACTTACCACTAAAAGAAGCACAGTATTGTACACGATTTGTATGAGGTTGTACACCTTAAGCACGCCTCTCAGCTGAAAAGGTTCCCGGTTTGCCATCAACTGGCGCCCCAGCTTCAGCACGAACAGCAAATAGCTGCCGACTATGATGCATACGGGCCAGGCGCTATTGGCAAGTGGTAGCGCTGAGGGATCTGCATGGGGTCTGTCGAAAATCTCAAACATATCAAAAGCGATTTGTGTTGTGCCACCTCGTGTTTTTCAACTGATCGATATAAAAGTTGCACTACTACTAGTTTTGTGTACAATTCGATTGTTCTTTATATTTCATTTGGTTTCCGATAATACATAAATGGACAGCGCACAATGGACACGCTCGCTTAATTAATTGTATGCCCCACGGTTCAATTCGTATCTACGAAGTGTCTATATCTATCTATGTATACAAAGAGTGCCCGACTATGAGATACCTTGAATCCAGGCTAGATTGACTCGGCTATTGATGTTGATCTAGAATATATATACTTTATGGGTTCGGAGAAGCTTTCTTATGTAGACCCGTTCAAAAGTTATCGATAAATTAAGATTCCAGATTAGTGTTTTTAAGGTATAGCTTTAAGTTATAATAGGTAGAAGCACCAAATTTAGTATGTATATTCTCCTATAGCATACAGAAGTAAAAAATATTTCATTTTTGTGGATACCTCCCCCGATCTCACATAAATCCGTATTAAATACGTATTTTTCGATGTATGACCTTCGGATTTTACATAGGTTCACATTTATTTGCCATCTTTAAGTCCTATAAATTTCATTACGATCAGACAATATATAAAAAAGTAATTTACGATTCAATGTAACATAGTTTGGGGCAACTGGAAGAAGAAGAAGAAGCAAAGCAATCGCATGACGCGCGCAGCTAGCAACTTGTGTTTGTATGTGCTTTTGTGTGTGTGTTTCTATGTATGAATGCAGATAAATAATTTTGAATGAATGTAAGACCTTGGTTCAGGGTATATCCTAGTCGGACACTCTCGACTAGAGCACTCTTACTTGTTCCCATTTTTAATGGGTTTAGGTTATACAAATTGGATTAAGCCATATTGTTATTTGACTATATGCATGTATAAAACCTGAGTTTAGTAAGATATATTGAAGTATCCAGTATTTGCAGAGCCCTGTTATATGACTTTTGATAATATCCATATTGCATTTTGGCTATATGCAATTCTTTACCATTTATAAAACCTGACTTTATATCGAAGCACCCAGTATTTGGAGCACTATGTGAAGGCCGAAGGCCCCACTGTGTGTTGGTTAAAAAAGTTTTAATTTGTAGTAGAGATATATCATTAGAGACAGTGTGTATAAATGTTGCTAAATTACAATGAAATAGGATTGACTGAAAATATGTACAATAGACTAAACTCCTCCGACAGTGTTTCATCTAATTTTGCAATTTATACCAATAATAACTACTTTGCTTTTATCTTTTAACTCCATATAATATATATATATTACTTATTATGTGGATTTAATATATAAATCCACACATCTGTCTATCTTAGTTGTTCGTTTTGTTAAATATGTTTATCAAAAGCATTTTCTGTAAGCAAACTTGATTCTGTATGCGAAAACTCTCGATTAGATATTTTGTTATATTACAATTTTACCAATTATTCCAAACTCAGAGCTTAATTGTGAATTCACTTAGCTCATTTTTAGTAAAATCACATGCATTTAGTACTGTCAATAAATTAAATATTGCTTGCACTTCTCTTCGATTGTTGCTTTTAATTTGTATTGTAATTTTAATCGCTGACTTTTCTTTGTTTGTGATTTTATTTAAGTAAACTTTACCTTTAGCTGAAGGTCTGGTTGGCTTGCTACCTGATAATTTTGATGATAGCTATGATCTTTCTGGAGAACGCGACTGATACTGTATTATGATACCAAATTTCATGCATCATAATAGGTGAGCATGTATCAAAGAAAAAGTTCTCTACTTTGATGTGATTCCGCTACCATCAGCTGTTTTTATCGAAAGGCTTCTTATATCTATCGCTAATTCCTACTCATACAGACACAGACAAAACTGACTAGGAGATATCCTAAATTTGTATTTGCATTTGTAGGACATTAAAATAACATTTAAATATATGAATTTCAAAATTGCTTATTATACCCTGACCCCATTAAAAATGGGAAAAAGGGGTATAATGGTTTTGTGCAAAAGTATGTAACAGGCATAAGGAAGCATCTCCGACCCCATAAAGTATATATATTCTTGATCAGTATCAATAGCCGAGTCGATATAGCCATGTCCGTTTGTCTGTCCGTCTGTCCGTCTGACCGTCTGTCCGTCTGTCCGTCCGTCTGTATGAACGCCTTTTTCTCAGAGACTACAAAAGCTAGAGACTTCATATTTGAAAAATAAGTTCTCGTAGTGCCGGGTCAATACAAATTTATCATTTTTTTTCGATATCTCATCCCTTTCAAAAGTTATCGATAAATATCGATTTCAGACAAGTGTTTTTCGGGCATAACTTGAAAGTCATAAAAGCTAGAAACTTAATATTTGAGTTTAAGTTACTGTACTGCCGGCTCTTAACAAACTCATCATTTTTTTCAATATCTCAATCCTTTCAAAAGTTATCGATAAATTAAGTTTCCAAAACAGTGTTTTTAAGGTATAGCTTAAAAGTTGTAAGACGTAGAGTCACCAAATTTGGTACATATACTCTCCAATAGCATACAGAGGTTAAATCACTTCACTTTTCACTTTCACTTTTCACTTTCACTTTTTGGATACCCATTCCCGATCTCCAAGAAATCGAAAAATACGTATTTTAAGAGGTATGGCCTTCGGATTTTACATAGTCTCACATTTATATTTCATCTTTGTGTCCTACAAATTTCATTACGATCGGAAAACAAACAAAGAAGTTATTAACGATTCAATGTAACATAGTTTGGGCCAAAGGAAGAAGAAGAAGCAAAGCAAATGTATGACGCGCGTAGCCAGCAGCTTTTGTTTGTATATGTGTGTGTGTTTCTATGTATGAATGCAGATAAATAACTTCAATGAATGTAAGACCTTGGATCAGGGTATATCCTAGTCGGGAACTCTCGACTAGAGCACTCTTACTTGTTTTTGAAATATGTTGTTTCCCATTTTTGGGCAATTATGAGACGTACATATATAATATTCTGGCACAGTGTATAAGCTCATTTCTATTTTTTTGATGAACGATTTCACCGTCAAAACAATAGAAACTCATGGGGAATTCCGTCAACTGATTCTTAATACTGTTTACGGTACGACTTGAAGTAATGACCATGAGTTAAATTATTATTTTAGTTAGTTTATTTATTCCACTGTTGTATCATATATACACTGATCAATAATAGCACAAAAATCAATAGTTTAGTTGTCAACTGTAACTAAGTAAATAAGTAACATAGTTAGCATTGGTGGTAATTAATTAATTTAGCTTCTCCTCTAACGTTATCTTCTTTTTTGGCAGTACATATGCGTTTATGTAAAAATTGGTAAACATGACAAACATTAACGATGACATGAAAATAACCAAAAAGACAGGGTATCGACTTTCTGCACAGTTAGGGTTCATCAAAGTCCAAATGCTGTGGGAGAACATGAGAATGAACTGAACCAGCTGCAAGATGGTAATATACTTCTTCCACCAAAGACTCCGCTTGATGGCCGTTCTCTGAGCCGACAAATAGTAGTAGCTGTACATTACGATATGTACAAAAGTATTTAGACCTCCCATCACTATGAAATGTCCCCCATAGCCATAGAATCGTATTCCAAAATATGTGAACAATACCATACTAACGTGATGAACGAGATGCAGCACCGATATTTGCTTGTAGCTCTTGCGCAGCACTATGAAAATGGTGTCCATCAGATCGATAATTTTAATCACGTAGTACATATAGGACACCATACGATCCCAGTTCTTTACGGGGCTGTCCAGTGGCATCACCTTTATACAGTTAAATTTCTCATTTGATACAAAACAATGGGGTATTGCCTAAAAAAAATAAATACATGTTAGAAATCGTTTGGTATATGGGTTCTATTGACGACTTACCAGTAAAAGAAGCACAGTATTGTACACGATTTGTATGAGGTTGTACACCTTAAGCACGCCTCTCAGCTGAAAAGGTTCCCGGTTTGCCATCAACTGGCGCCCCAGCTTCAGCACGAACAGCAAATAGCTGCCGACTATGATGCATACGGGCCAGGCGCTATTGGCAAGTGGTAGCGCTGAGGGATCTGCATGGGGTCTGTCGAAAATCTCAAACATATCAAAAGCGATTTGTGTTGTGCCACCTCGTGTTTTTCAACTGATCGATATAAAAGTTGCACTACTACTAGTTTTGTGTACAATTCGATTGTTCTTTATATTTCATTTGGTTTCCGATAGTACATAAATGGACAGCGCACAATGGACACGCTCGCTTAATTAATTGTATGCCCCACGGTTCAATTCGTATCTACGAAGTGTCTATATCTATCTATGTATACAAAGAGTGCCCGACTATGAGATACCTTGAATCCAGGCTAGATTGACTCGGCTATTGATATTGATCTAGAATATATATACTTTATGGGTTCGGAGAAGCTTTCTTATGTAGACCCGTGCAAAAGTTATCGATAAATTAAGATTCCAGATTACTGTTTTTAAGGTATAGCTTTAAGTTAGTTAGTTAAGCACCAAATTTAGTATGTATATTCTCCTATAGCATACAGAAGTAAAAAATATTTCATTTTTTGGATACCTCCCCCGATCTCACATAAATCCGTATTAAATACGTATTTTTCGATGTATGACCTTCGGATTTTACATAGGTTCACATTTATTTGCCATCTTTAAGTCCTATAAATTTCATTACGATCAGACAATATATAAAAAAGTAATTTACGATTCAATGTAACATAGTTTGGGGCAACTGGAAGAAGAAGAAGAAGCAAAGCAATCGCATGACGCGCGCAGCTAGCAACTTGTGTTTGTATGTGCTTTTGTGTGTGTGTTTCTATGTATGAATGCAGATAAATAATTTTGAATGAATGTAAGACCTTGGTTCAGGGTATATCCTAGTCGGACACTCTCGACTAGAGCACTCTTACTTGTTCCCATTTTTAATGGGTTTAGGTTATACAAATTGGATTAAGCCATATTGTTATTTGACTATATGCATGTATAAAACCTGAGTTTAGTAAGATATATTGAAGTATCCAGTATTTGCAGAGCCCTGTTATATGACTTTTGATAATATCCATATTGCATTTTGGCTATATGCAATTCTTTACCTGACTTTATATCGAAGCACCCAGTATTTGGAGCACTATGTGAAGGCCGAAGGCCCCACTGTGTGTTGGTTAAAAAAGTTTTAATTTGTAGTAGAGATATATCATTAGAGACAGTGTGTATAAATGTTGCTAAATTACAATGAAATAGGATTGACTGAAAATATGTACAATAGACTAAACTCCTCCGACAGTGTTTCATCTAATTTTGCAATTTATACCAATAATAACTACTTTGCTTTTATCTTTTAACTCCATATAATATATATATATTACTTATTATGTGGATTTAATATATAAATCCACACATCTGTCTATCTTAGTTGTTCGTTTTGTTAAATATGTTTATCAAAAGCATTTTCTGTAAGCAAACTTGATTCTGTATGCGAAAACTCTCGATTAGATATTTTGTTATATTACAATTTTACCAATTATTCCAAACTCAGAGCTTAATTGTGAATTCACTTAGCTCATTTTTAGTAAAATCACATGCATTTAGTACTGTCAATAAATTAAATATTGCTTGCACTTCTCTTCGATTGTTGCTTTTAATTTGTATTGTAATTTTAATCGCTGACTTTTCTTTGTTTGTGATTTTATTTAAGTAAACTTTACCTTTAGCTGAAGGTCTGGTTGGCTTGCTACCTGATAATTTTGATGATAGCTATGATCTTTCTGGAGAACGCGACTGATACTGTATTATGATACCAAATTTCATGCATCATAATAAGTGAGCATGTATCAAAGAAAAAGTTCTCTACTTTGATGTGATTCCGCTACCATCAGCTGTTTTTATCGAAAGGCTTCTTATATCTATCGCTAATTCCTACTCATACAGACACAGACAAAACTGACTAGGAGATATCCTAAATTTGTATTTGCATTTGTAGGACATTAAAATAACATTTGAATATATGAATTTCAAAATTGCTTATTTTCGAAATATGTTGTTTCCCATTTTTGGGCAATTGTAAGACGTACATATATAATATTCTGGGACAGTGTATAAGCTCATTTCTATTTTTTTGATGAACGATTTCACCGTCAAAACAATAGAAACTCATGGGGAATTCCGTCAACTGATTCTTAATACTGTTTACGGTACGACTTGAAGTAATGACCATGAGTTAAATTATTATTTTAGTTAGTTTATTTATTCCACTGTTGTATCATATATACACTGATCAATAATAGCACAAAAATCAATAGTTTAGTTGTCAACTGTAACTAAGTAAATAAGTAACATAGTTAGCATTGGTGGTAATTAATTAATTTAGTTTCTCCTCTAAAGTTATCTTCTTTTTTGGCAGTACATATGCGTTTATGTAAAAATTGGTAAACATGACAAACATTAACGATGACATGAAAATAACCACATAGACAGGGTATCGACTTTCTGCACAGTTAGGGTTCATCAAAGTCCAAATGCTGTGGGAGAACATGACAACGAACTGAACCAGCTGCAAGATGGTAATATACTTCTTCCACCAAAGACTCCGCTTGATGGCCGTACTCTGAGCCGACAAATAGTAGTAGCTGTACATTACGATATGTACAAATGTATTTAGAAGGCCCATCACTATGAAATGTCCACCATAGCCATTGAATCGTATTCCAAAGTATGTGAACAATACCATACTAACGTGATGAACGAGATGCAGCACCGATATTTGCTTGTAGCTCTTGCGCAACACTATGAAAATGGTGTCCATCAGATCGATAATTTTATTCACGTAGTACATATAGACAGCAATACGTTCACAGTTCTTTAAGGGGCTGTCCAGTGGAAGAACCTTTATACAGTTATAATTCTCATTTGATACAAAAAAAAGGTGTATTGCCTATAATAAAAATAAATACATGTTAGAAATCGTTTGGTATATGGGTTCTATTGACGACTTACCAGTAAAAGAAGCACAGTATTGTACACGATTTGTATGAGGTTGTACACCTTAAGCACGCCTCTCAGCTGAAAAGGTTCCCGGTTTGCCATCAACTGGCGCCCCAGCTTCAGCACGAACAGCAAATAGCTGCCGACTATGATGCATATGGGCCAGGCGCTATTGGCAAGTGGTAGCGCTGAGGGATCTGCATGGGGTCTGTCGAAAATTTCAAACATATCAAAAGCGATTTGTGTTGTGCCACCTCGTGTTTTTCAACTGATCGATATAAAAGTTGCACTACTACTAGTTTTGTGTACAATTCGATTGTTCTTTATATTTCATTTGGTTTCCGATAATACATAAATGGCCACTCGCTTCATTTGTTGTATGCCCCACGGTTCAATTCGTATTTATAAAGTGTCTATATCTATCTATGTATACAAAGTAAGAGTGCCCGACTATGAGATACCCTGAATCCAGGCTAGATCGACTCGGCTATTGATAGTGATCGAGAATATATATACTTTATGGGTTCGGAGAAGCTTCGTTATACCTGTTACTTCATCATACACTTCTTCCCATTTTCAATGGGTTCAAGGCATACAAAATTGGATTCAGCCATATTGTATTTTGACTATATGCATGTATAATACCTGAGTTTAGTAAGATATATTGAAGCATGCAGTTGATAATATACATATTGCATTTTGGCTATATGTAATTCCTAACCATTTGTTAAACAAAGCATTTTCTGTAAGCAAACGTGATTCAGTATGCGAAAACTCTCGATTTTTTGTTATATTACAATTTTGAAGACTGCACTTTGATAATTTCAGATATGCGCTATTCCCAACTCAGAGCCCAGAGAATTTTAAGTAAAATCTCATGCATTTAGTACCGTCAATAAATTAAATATTGCTTGCACTTCGCTGCGTTAGTTGCATTTAAATTGTATTGTAATTTTAATCGCTTCATTTTCTCTGTTTGTGATTTTATTTAAGTAAACTGAAGGTCTGGTTGGCTTTCTTTTGCTTTGAGGTGTAAATGGTTGGCTTTCAGTATACAATTGTGAACCGATCGATTTTGGTGCAAAAATTAAGGGCAATCAAGAAGTAATAAAACATACATACAAGCATGTTTTTGCATTATCAATAAAACAAAGACATATTAAATGTTGTAATAAGGTAAGCAACGAAAAATCAAGATTTTGAAACAATACGGAAAATCAGATGATGTTTCAGTTAGAATTGTTCTGACGATCAGATATTGTTTGACTAATACTCCTTTGACTACAATGTACTGGCTGTTGAAAAAGCGTTGATGAATTTCTTAAATTTGACGTAATCCTTTTTTAACTTGGCATCCTCTGGCCACACCTTGCTGTGAGTTGCACCTTTATCTTTAAGTTGATATGATATTTGATAATTAATGAAGTAGAGGGACCGTCAATCGTGCAATTCATCGGATGTCAAGTAGTGACTGGAAAACAATTCAGCAGGTACACTACAAATTTGGATAATTGTGAACCAAGTAGGCAGTTCAATATATTCGAACACATCTATTACCAAAACTACTTGGGCTGAAATGAAAGCTCGTCGCCTGGCGGAACAGCGGCGCGAGTCGGCCAAGAGCAATGCCGCACACACGCTGCCGTCTACGCAAGAGAAGGAGTTCAATTTGCGCCTCATCGATCTGTATGCGGAGCACAAATGTCTTTGGGATGTGTCGCTGAAGGAGCATGAAGATGTGGAGCTGAAGCGCCAGGCCTGGCAGGATATTAGCCATAGAATGGGCGCCCATCTGACGCCTTCGTTTGTCCGCAGTCGCCTTTGCAATATGCGGCATCGACTCAACGTCTATAAGATGCTTATGCTCGATCACATGATGAATCCCGCCAGCGGAAACGAGCCTGAAAAGCCCTACTACATCGATAATTTTGCCTTTCTTGACGATCCTAACATCGCGCAGCAGCAAAAAAAGATGCAACATCAGCACTCGGATAGCGATCAACCAGATGATGGTAAAGATTTGGGCGCGAAGAGCTCCAGTCTGAGCATTGCCAGCATTTTCAAGCAGCGCATTCAGAAGCAGCAGATAGATGATCTACCAATCCTGATGGAGCGCTTGACTTTCAGTGGTAGGAAGCCACCCAATTTCAATTCCGTCTCCGTATTGAGTTCACGCCGGTTGCTGCAGGACGAGCAGAAGGAGGAGAAGGAGCAGCAGCAGAAACAATCAAGTGGTGATGACGTTTTTGATGCAATCAAAAAGTCAATCATAACTCCGGACATTGACAGCTTACTGGCGCAGCGTATACATCGCCTGGGTCTGATCGAGGCTGGGCCCGACGAGTCACTAGCTGGCAGCTTGGAGAGCATCTCGGATGCTCGAACAGCGCTCATCAACATTCCCAGCGTTGTCCGGAAGCGTATGCGACGTCTGCAACTGCTGCCGGTCGGCATGCAACGCGAACTGGAGGAGAAGAAGGACATACCCAAAATGCCAACATCGATGATGAGCCTACCCCAATTGCCATCGAAGATGCGTGCGATGCCGGGCGATTCAGTGTCCAAGACCAAAGTGACAAGGCAATTGGGTGAGCCAAAGCCCACCGACTCGGAAGAGGCGCAGGCGATATCGGAAGATGAGGACTTGTATCGCCTTCACTACAGCGTTCGCCAACAGCGAAGCACACGTCGTCAGTCCGGCATCGCTCCCAACCGCGTCCTCCTGCCGCAAGTGGTGCCGTCTCTTCTGCTGCTGGGCATGCCTGCCAGCCCCAGTCCTAGTCCCATATAAATAGCCGACACCATACACACCATCAAAACCAAACCGATATTATTGCTTTAACTATATAATTGGAATTACCGGTACAATCGCTTCCAGTAGCATTTGTACACTGAGTTTATCAAACAAATGTCCGTTTTTGAATCACATTTGAACAGTTGACATCGCACTTTGATCAGCTGTGTAGGTTTTCAAATTAATAACAAAATTGTACTAAGTAATTACTTTGCTTTGAAATCATAATGAATAATACCAATCACAACATTTGTAGTATGTATTATTAGATCGATGATAGGACGTAACCGACCTTTCAGGGAGAAGACGGGGCCGGGATATTGTTTTTCGTATATTTGGTCACCAGTAATCGTTGTTCCAGATATGGTGATCTATGGATCTTTTGGGTAGGTCGTCAGCAGTTCTCCGTCCAAATTTAGTGACTCGTATCTTAAAAATCGTGGGTAACATATAAGCTTTATCGAATTGAGCTTTTAGGTCTCTCGAGGCTCTTTCGATTTGCCAGCCTCCCAAACATGTTTCACATGTTTTTTTTCAATTATTTTTACAGTTATTTGCACATGTCAATAGGCATTTTTGAGGCTTGCAATTTATAATGATGCTGTAAAACTGATTACTGAACTGATTGCTTGGGGGCTTATGGATATTTTGTGGTGCCTCAAAGCATTCTGCTCGCTCTGCCCACTCGGCATGAATGGCTAATTAGCAGGTAGCAGGACTCATACAGAAAAGTGCCGCATCACGATTTTTGTATAATTTTTAAAAAGCTTTTTTCATGGCTTCACGGCGGCAACCACAATGGAAAGAAAGCCTTTCAACCCTTAATAAACTTGAATGAAAGTGCATCGCTTTTAAAAAGCAAAACCAGCGACCCCGACTCCCCACCCGCTCTCCCAGCACCCTTCACACCACGACTAACTTAGTGCAAAACGGAAAGAAGCATACCTTTGTGCGTCCTCTCTTCGCTGTCTATTCGCGATGCAAAGCGTGGCATAATTATTAATAGTATGCAGCCGAATTGCTATCCGTATTTCGAGCTATAGAATTGGGAAAATTCATTTATGACACACCGCACATTTTCCATTTGGCTTCACGGAAACGTGCGATGATTTTATCCGTCCCTCTTTTTTTTTTCTATGTACATACATATTTTTTTTAATCCATTAAACAAATGTCACTGCCTGTCTCTGTGTGTGTGTGTCCGTTATCAGTAAATGAATGGAAGGGCCTTTGATTTATCTGCCAGCCCACAATGTGCCCGGCTTTCAGATCCCATGCCCGTTGCTTATGTTTCACTGCTCATGCAACCAGCCAGTTTTCCCCTAGTTCGGAATGCTTCAGTTGAGACATTTGTGGTCACGCTGAGTTGTCATGCATAAAGATATTTATCTGAAACCGAAAGCATGAGAAAACAATTAAATGAATGTCATTGACAGTAATCATTAATATCTGAACAGTACACAAAAGTATCGATCAATTCGGAGATTCTCTAATCTTTAACATTTTTGTGTGGGTTTCGACTTCAGGTGTATTTTATTGTAGAATCTAGATGATGCTATTTACTGAACTACCCCTACTGGTAAGAACATGTTCTGTTTTGGCCATCAAGGCCAGTTGGCCAATGGGTCCTTCAATCACAGTCGCAAACCCTTCTCTTCGATCACTTTTGAACGGGTCAAGATATCGAAAAAAAAAAAATGATAAACTTGTATTGTCCCGCCACTACGAGAACTTATATTTTAAATATGAAGTCTCTAGCTTTTGAAGTCTCTGAGAAACGCGCGTTTATACAGACGGACAGACGGACATGGCTATATCGTCTCGGCTATTGATACTGATCAAGAATATATATTCTTTATGGGTCGGAGATGCTTCTTTATGCCTGTTACATAGTTTTGCAAAAAACCATTATACCCTTTTTACCCATTTTTAATGGGATCAGTGTATAAAAAGATTCATGAACATTTTTTATGGCCGTTTTACGACTTTAGGGGTGGATTTTCAAAAAATTAAAAATCCCGTTTATGTTTTGTTAATTAGAGCTTTAAAAATAAGTTTGGTAATAATCGGCCGCAAATTGAATTTTCGCATTTGCAACCTTAACCACCATTTTCCTTTCATGGGGTAAATTTTCCAAAAAATGGTACACAGTTTTTAATGAATTTTTATAAAGCCGTTACTTTTGAAACTGAATCCTATCATACATTTTTTAATTTTTTTTTTAATTTTCTATAGCTTTTGAAGTCCTTGAGAAACGCGCGTTCATACAGACGGACCGACGAACCGACGGACATGTCTTAATCGACTCGGCTTTTAATAGTGATCAAGAATATATATTCTTTAAGGGGTCGGAGATACTTCCTTATGCTGAGATTCTACCAGCCTGTTACATACGTTTGCACAACTCCATGATAGCCAAAAATCAATCCCCTGTTTGGTCACATACGCCATTTGAATGATCTCTCGCGCTTTGCACCGTTGTCCAATTACGCACGCTGCGTCAAACCACCATGACTTTGCACTTTCAAACTATACGGTTACATTTATTTCAATTAATGTAATAATAATACTCTATAATTACAACTAAATAATAAATGTATTCATTCGAAGTGTTTCATGCGCGTGTAGTTTCCCAATAATGCCCATAATAAGACAAGACTAATAATTATATTGTCCTAGCTTACTTATTTGTTTCAACGAGCTGTACGCACATTTAATACATAACAATCCATTATTTCCCTGTTTTTAAATGTGACTGGGTTTCTCAGGGGCCCGGGGCACACTTTGTATGAATAGAGATAATGATGAATGATTGCATGAGCTGGGTACAGAGTATCTTCTAGTCGGACACTCTCGACTAGACCACTCTTAATTGTTTTTATTAGTATTTTAATATTATTAAATCTTGCATTTTCTTAAAATTAGTGAAATATTTTCTTATTATCTTCTAACACTATACCTATTAAAAATATATATATCCCATATATGAATTATACATAAATCCTCTAAGCTAAGTGCAAGGGACATCAAAAATAATAAAGGTTTATTTTAGCTTCTCCTCTGTCGTTATCGTCTTCTTTGTCCGCACATATGTGTGTATATAAAAGTTTGTAAACATGACAAGCATTAACGATGACATGAAAAGAACCAAATAGACAACTAGATGATTTGCTTCGCAGTTGGGTTGGATAAGAGTCCAAATGCTGTGCAAGCATATGAGTACAAACTGAACCAACTGCATAATGGTAATATACTGCTTCCACCAAAGACTCCGCTTGATTTCCGGGCTCTGCGACGAGAAATAGTAGTAGCTGTACATCACGCTATGTATGACCACATTCAATAATCCCATGAAAAGGACATGTCCGCCATAGCCGTAGAATCGTATCAGAAAGTAGCCACCCAATGGCATGTAAGCATGATGGATTAGATGCAGGAGAGTCACTTGTTTGTAGCTCTTGCGTAGCACAAAGAAGATGGTGTCCATAAGATCGATTATCTTATTCAGGTAGTAAAAGTATGTCAACAGCCGATCTACGTGTTTCTTTTCGTGTTCCGGTGGCAGTACCATGAGGCACTTGAAGTCGTACGGTTGCTCCGTGATAACAAAGAATATAAACTGTGAAAAGGACAAGACATATAGTTGGAGATCGAAGTTTACGGTTGTACAATTTACTTACAGTCAAAAAGAGAATTACGTTGTACAATACTTGTATGATATTATAGACCTTCAGTTGGGCACGTAGCTGGTAGGGCTCCCGTTTGGCCATTAAATATGGGCCCAGCTTCAGCACAAAGACCAAGTATGAAACCACTATGATTAAAATAGGAACCGGTCCGTTTGCCAAAGGCAGCCGAACGGGATCGGCGTAAGGTCTATCGAATATCGCTAACATATCAACCGCCTTGGTCGTTGTCACAGTTGCGTCTATCACAGACAACTGACGCGAGCTTTGAATTCTGCATTGAGGGCGACAATTGATTATTCGGGAATAAATGAGGTATTGTAAAACTCAGAAAACTTTTGAACTCGTCTGTAATGTATTCGTACTAAAGAAGCGTGTACACTCAGAAAAAATATGCCATGTAAATTAAATCAAATACTTAGAATTAGAAACGCTTGCCGCTAATCGCCAAACCCACAAATATGGGCGGGAGGTGTGTTGCATGTTGCCTAGGTCCACGCCCTAACAAGCCCTGGCTTGGTATCGTTGGGCCACTTGAATGTACTGTTCATTAGTACATCCATAAATAGATATTTATACTTTTCAGAAATTCTATATATTTTTAAGAAATATTTTTCCGAATGGGAAATATGCAACCCTTTTTTGCCATAACACTATTTAAAAACCAAAACTTAGTAATGCTAATACAAATAATACAAATTAATTTATGTATACAATCCAGGTGCAAAAATAACGATTTTCGAAATATTGGTTACAATAACTTTCCAATTATAAACTGAGTGTAAAAAGTTGAAATGATCAATTTGTTTTGTCATATTTTTTTGGAAACTAGTTAATTACCACGTAAGTTGTGGCTAAATATATAAACTTACCAAACCAAACAGATTTGAAAAAAAAAACATGTTTTAAAAATCTAGCTATATAAATATTTTTAACTATGATTTTCGTGCCTTTATGCCCTAAATACATCTTTAATATTATACATAAATAAGAGGCTAACTTTTTGTTGCATAAAAATGATAGAAACATTTTTTTTTTAAATTCGAAAAATATATTAAACGTTCTGATCAATTTTAAAGCACCCTACAATTTAAAAAAAATGTGTAAAAATATCTGAAATCAATCGACTGCTAACACAACGATGATCGAATAAATTAAGCAGTTGTTGCCTCACTTGCATTCTTTTATTGTGGTCTTGTTGAAAGCTTTGTTCGTTACGTCGAACATTTGCCCATTTATTTGCCTGTAAGTATAATATGCTTAGTATATACTACAAATGTATGTATGTATGTCAGCTCAATGAATATTTAGTAACTTTGTCAAGGTGACTTAAGCTTCCCCCCAGGGGCCCCTTTTTTACCGCTTTCATCTTTAACTATGAAAGCATTTCAACAAACTATATACATATGTATATTAAATATTATAAATAACTATAAGTGAAACCAATCGCAAGGAAATAAATAACTTTCTCCCATACAGCTTTGTCAATACATTTTTAATGAATTTTTATGTAGAAATCTGTACTTGAATTTGAGCCCGATCAGGTGAACAACAAATAAGTTAATAATAAATCACGCTGTTTATGTTTGTATACCCTGAGTCCATTAAAAATTAGAAAAAGGGTATTATGAAGTTGTGCAAATGTATGTAACAGGCATATGAAAGCATCTTCGACCTCATAAAGTATGTATATATTTTTGATCACTATCAACAGCCGAGTCGATCTAATCATATCTGTCTTTATGAGCGGACATATCTAGAGACTATAATTTTATTTGGATACCACCCCCTGATCACACTCAGGCACTCTAAACTAGAGTGCACTTACCTGTTTTAATATATTACACACTTTTTAGCGAACACAAAAACTTTAATTTTTAAAATTAATTATAACACAACCATACCCTTACTCTAGCTGTCAAGACCTGTATAGAATATAGAATTAGCATTGATGCTAAAGGATCATTTTAGTTTCTCCCTTATCGTTATCGTCTTTTTTGTCCGTACATATGTGTGTATGTAAAAATTGGTAAACATGACGAACATTAACGATGACATGAAAAGAACCAAATAGACAACTAGACGATTAGCTTCGCAGTTGGGTTGGATCAAAGTCCAAATGCTGTGGAACCACATGAGCACAAACTGAACCAGCTGCAGGATGGTAATATACTGCTTCCACCAAAGACTCCGCTTGATTGCCGGGCTCTGCGATGACAGATAATAGTAGCTGTACATCACGCTATGTATGATCACATTCAATGATCCCATGAATACCACATGTCCGCCATAGCCGTAGAATCGTATCAGGAAGTAGCCGGCCATTGGCATGTAAGCATGGTGGATGAGATGCAGGAGAGTCACTTGTTTGTAGCTCTTGCGTAGCACAAAGAAGATGGTGTCCATAAGATCGAGTATCTTATTCAGGTAGTAAAAGTATGTCAACAGCCGATCTACGTGTTTTTTTTCGTGTTCCGGTGGCAGTACCATGATGCACTTGAAGTCGTACGGTTGCTCCGTGATAACAAAGTATATAAACTGTGAAAAGGACAACACATATAGTTGGAGATCGAAGTTTACGGTAGTTCAATTTACTTACAATTATAAGGAGAATTGCGTTGTACAATACTTGTATGATATTATAGACCTTCAGTTGGGCACGTAGCTGGTAGGGCTCCCGTTTGGCCATTATATATGGGCCCAGCTTCAGCACAAAGACCAAGTATGAAACCAATATTATTAAAATAGGGCCCGGTCCGTTTGCCAAAGGCAGTCGAACGGGATCGGCGTATGGTCTATCGAATATCGTTAACATATCAACCGCTTTGTATGATTTCAGAGTTGCGTCTGCGACAAGATCGCTGACTGGAGCTTTGAAGTAATTTGTGCTGGGTTAAAAAATGTGTTACTCGGGCCTCAAATGAGGTGTTACAAAAGACAGAAGACTTTGCACTCATCTTAAATGTATAATTTATTAGGCGTATCGTCTAGGCTGCTCAAGTGCGACTTGCAATGAAAGTATCAACATTTAATTATCGTTTGCGAGAAAAACATAACAATCTCTTAACAGGCGTCTAAAAGCAAATTGCTGGGCATCGCCGGGGCGGCAGCTGCACTACGGCTTAAAGGTCGATTATTTTTGTCATGAGCTTAATTTTTGTATTTTGTTATGTATTTAGAAAATGTATTGATTTTTTAGATATTGATTCTCATTATAAAATATAGAGTACAAAATATTTTTTTTTAGTTTTTACAGCTTTCTCTTATAATTGCAACTCATGTGTGCTATGAAGTTGTACAAAAGGAGGTATGAATTTCGGATCTGGCATACTCATACATTAATTTGCAACCTTCATGTCCTAGAAATTTGATTACGATCGGACAATAAACAAAGAAATCATTCAATGTAACATATTATGGGGTCAATGGCAGAAGAGCAGCAATTGCGTACAGTGCGCAGCTTGCAGCATGTGTTTGTATGTGTGTGTGTGTTTGTGTGTTTATATGTATGTATTCTATAGATAAAAGATTATGAATGAATGTAATGGTTGCAGGGTATCTCCTGGTCGGGCACTCTTGACTAGCATTACTTGTTTTCTTGACTTTTTGATGTCACACTTCACTGTTATATGACTCCGTGAATCCATTTTCAAAGAATCAATGTTTTCAGCGCAATGTTTTAATGTTTTTTGAAATGCCAATTTTATGAGTGTTCTATTTTGTACACTTTAATATTATGTGAGACTCATCTTTAAGTATGTTGCAAGTATCACAGTTGTGCTTGCTTAGATAATTTTATTTGATTTCATCTTTACCATCATCAGACCATTAATCCTTCTTTTCTGCATCTTAGTTAAGCTGAAAGCGCTAATGGAGAAATGAGCAATGCGGAGGATAAGGATTACGTGAAGTCAGGTACTGCCGACCCATCGCAAAGACTGAGCTCCATTGTGGTCGATCCCACCACTACCAGCAAAAGCAGCACCCAGGAACCGCATCAGAAGTCGGCATCATACAAGCATCCGTATTACTACCATCGCCAACTGGGCCGTCAGCACTGGCGATTCGCGGTGCCCATTAGTCCGTATGGCTGGTATCGAGTCCTGGTTTTTAGTCAGAACAGCGGCTACACTGTCAAGCAGGTGCTGGAGAAGCTGCGTCTGGCGGTGGCTCCTTGGAAGTTCCGCTACTACTATCTGCACGAGGGTGGCGAGCAGGATATGGAACAGGATAAACGTGCCACATTCACTTTCTACGTGGATAGCTACAAGCTGGCCGCCGAGCTGCAGCTACGAGGGCATCGTCCACCAGTCGTAGGACTGCGCGTCAACGAAAGACCGCCCATGATTCAGGTCGACGAGGCGTACAGATGGAAACTACGCGAGGTGATCATGTCCCGGTATGATGAGCGGAAGCGCAGCCTGAACCTGTGCCGCTTCTATGCGGACGAGTACTGGAAGGGCGAGTTCTGTGCGCTGCAACAATTCGAGTGCCTCGAGGCGATCATTGATATTATGGAGCAGGATCTGCCCAAGCTGCAACGCCTCCTGCTTGACAACAATCACCTGTGCCACTTGGGCGGCTTTCGCGGCGTTGAGAAGCGTCTGCCCCGCCTCACCAGCATCTCGCTGCAGCGCAACGAGCTGAAGACACTGCGACCGCTGCGCGTCTTTCAGCGTCTCCGCCTCACCGAGCTCAGTGTCAAACGAAATCCACTGCCACGCAACTACGAGCGGCAGCTGGCGGTCATGTTCCCCGTGCTGCGCACCCTCAACGGACGCTCCGTCAGACGCGTCTCGCCGGCGGTCACTGTCAGCGACAGCACTGATAGCGATGTCGAGCTCGTCTCCATCACCGAGTGCAAGCCACTCATTATGCCCGAGCCGCGCGTCACCTACATCTCCAACCACCCCCACCCCCTGCCCATGCAGCTGGACATTAGGAAATTCGTGCGGCGCTACATTAAGGCATTTGACGGCGGCAAAAGGGGCGCCGATCTACAGCGCTTCTATCAGGAGCGGGTCCTGGTCTCGCTTACCCTCGCCAAGGATCGCGTGATGCTGGGCTCGTGGTTAGTAAGCTCTCTTTTATATGATTTATTTTTTATTATATTTTATTATATATTTTCGAGATCAGTATCAAATGCTGAGTCGACATACATATGTAGGTATCAATGACTGTCTGTCTGTCTGTCTGCTTTTATGTAAACTAGCCTTTTAGCTGCACGCAGTATATACTCTATAGTACATTTGCCAGAATTGGCCGGAGTGTATCACTATATATATATATATATATATAGCTGCCTAACTCTCTAGCCCTAATAACCTTCAAGTTATACCCAAAAATCGTTGGTCGGAAATCGAAACATATTGATATTTGTTCAACGGGACAAGTTATCGATACAACGAAGTAAAAGTCAATAATAATATTTAATTTTTAATGCTTCACGAGAATATTCATACGAAATTTGGTGCCTCTGACTCTTATAACTTTCGAGTTGTGCCCAAAAGACTCTATTCAGGAATTTAAATTGATTGATAACTTTAAAACGGGATCAGCTATCGATAAACGAATAAATTTGATCTGAAAGTCTGTGACACAAAATCTACCTACAATTTGCGTTGTATAACAACACCGGTAGATTGCTAAGACCAGATATATGTATGTATATAGTTATAGTCATTTGTTAGATGTCTGCTTAAGTTTGAAATCATCGACAGCCGTTTCTTGTTATATTCTACTTCAGCACTCACAAGATCCGTTTTTTAACTCTTTCATAGGACCGCTCCGTATACGGCCTATGGGCGGCAGCTGCTAGCTTGCCGCAGCGCAGTTCTGGATATGTTTTCGACGTGGCCGACAACGATGCATTTGCCGTCAACGATGACGCTGGACTTGACGCTGGTGAAGTCGCGAATGCTGTGCTTAACGATTACTGGTAGATTCGAGGAGAACGGATCGCCCAACACTCTGCGGCATTATATGCGCAGCTTTTTGCTCACCCGCAGCGAGGAATCTGCTGACTTTCGCATTTGCAATGAGCTCATCTATTTAAATAGAGCTGGCCGTGGGCTGAAGCAGGCAGCGCCACTGAATCCCGTGCAGCGTGACTTGATGTCCACGCTGTCGGCGGAGACGCGACTGAAGTTGCGCTGGAGCAGCAAATTCCTCAAGGATACCAATTGGGACTACCAGCAGGCGCTGCTAGCGTTCCAAACCCTACTCCGCAGTCGCCAGATACCCGAGAAAGCATTCGAGGGTGATGCCAAGCCCGAGCCGAGTTCGTGCCATCCACTGCGTACAATATTCCCGAAGTGACCGCGGGGAAAGAAAAAATTCCCCTGATTATGCTGATTATATTTTATTTGAATTTGAATTTTAATTTGAATTTGATGTTGATCATAATGTAAGAGTATTTAGAGTCCCACTCACCATGTCAATAAGGCCAGCAGCTGCTACAAAAAGTGTGGTGAAACATTATAGCTTATGATTTCCTGATCAGTTTCGACAATATCACCTTGGAATATACTATACCAAATAATTTTATTATAACCAATAAGATAGTGAACATAACACACAATAAACATTTCTTAAGATATCATTTTGATCGATTTGGCTATTTCTGTACTCGAGTCTCACAACTGTCCTTTTTGTTGTTATAGCATCTGGCCACTTGACCAGTCTCTTCGTCAGTTGGTATACTTTAATGTTAAAGTATCTTTCAGATTCAATATATGTAGCTTTCTGCCACTTTGAGGGCTTATTCCCTATCATGACCCGCGAAATGTTTGTTCTACGACTTTTTGTAAAAACCGTTAATTTAGCGGGATAAACCTAAAATCCGCATAAATGGTTAGCCCCAAAGTTCGAGGGGTGTGATAGGTATGTTTAAGAGCTATCAGACGTACCTTGGCAGCCACTCAGTACATAGGTGAAAAAGGACAGGTAAAATAAAGTTTGTTATAAACAATTTGGTAATGCATAAGAAAACAGCTCCACCGATTTTGATCAATGTGAAAAGTTACGTAGCCACTAAAATTTTGCTACTTTTGATATCGAGCACACATCTGGGATAATTGAGTTGGCCTCAATAATTTCGATAATATAAGTAACATACAAAATCACAAACAGCTGTTCGCCAAACAGATCTGCTGTCTACCGCTTTCAAAATCCGCTCAATAAAAAGTTTGCATCAATTTTCAAAAATCCTGTTTGCATTAGTTTTTGCATTATTTGTTGAGCTAACAATATTTATATATTGCGCCTCGTTACTTATTTCACTTTGAATATCTGTGTTCCCAGAGTTTGTCGATATATTTCTGATTGCGATAGCAGGACTGTCCACTTTTCGATTTGTTTCGATATTGTATGGAACAGCTGATTGTGTATGTGTAGCAAAAGTTCAAATCAAATTAAAATCAAAAGTATATTGAAATTAAAAATTGCTGATATCAAAAAAGAAAACCCCTACACGAGGTAACAATCTAGTGACGAAAGCATATTCAAGCCCCAAAATTTCTGATATCAAATTTAGCGAGGATGAATATTTAGTTTCATATACATATGAACAATTTGAAACGATAAAAGTAGTTTGGCATTTGGCACATCGCAAAAGAAGTTGGGAGTCTTTCGAATATGCATTTTCATAATTCTTTTTCGGTGATTGGGTGATTTACTATAATAATATTTATAAGATCACATGTATCGACCTGTTAATGAGCTGAGCAGCTTTTGAAATGTTTATTAAGATATATACATATATATAGATGTATACATTTTTTTTTTCAATCTAAATATATACTGTGTAATAATAAATAAAAAAGAAATAAAACTAAATAATATCTTAACTAAATTTATTTACATTTATCAGCAATTTTACAAATCTCAACTGCTAGGTTGAAAAGATCGTATTTAAGCTAATGTTCCTGTGACCAGAGCTCTCAGACAGACCTTGCTCCCTTAAAGGATCACCAATCATGGGGACTCTCAGATCAACTTTATAAATGTTTAGGTAAGTGTATTTCGACTTCGATAGTTTGAAGATAATAATTTTTCTCTTCTTTCAATTACCTTGTGCCCTCCCAAATCCAGTCAGGCTGAAGTCAATCTCGCACCCTCGACTCGGCTCAACATCGGGCATTTAACTTGTCGTTAGGGTGAATTTTTAAGCAGCTTCGGCCAACGGCTGTTACCCGGTCGGTCGTCAGGCATTCGTGCCAGGCTGTGGTGCCACCCCACTCCCCCTCTCTCGGGCATGGCCTGGCCACGCTTTATAATCTGCCCCTTTTTTCTGGTTTCTGTTTTGTTTGTTGTCGACGCGTCGTTGCGACGTCGACTGCATTTCATTGAGCGTAATTCCGTTGCTAATGATTTTTGGCACACGTAGCGCTACTTTCGAAATTAATGCCGCTATAAAAGAAGAAGAATAAGAAGAAGTACAACAACAACAACGACTGCAACGACACTGAGAAATGGGTGCTCTGTGGATAGGAAATTGCCTTGTCAGGCAGGTGGAGGGTGAGTTGGTGGCTAATGTCGTGGGGAGTTCGTTTGCTATAAGGGGGGGTAAGACGTTCGAGAGTTGCGCAAATTTAATGAAACTTTATGTTCAAATTGTTTTTTCACAGCTTGAAGATGTGACGGATAATTTAAAAGGGAGCGATGGGACCAGAACAGAGCCTCGTATCCACAGCCACTGATAACAGAGTCCACCTCATGTGTTTTGCCCTGTATGTCAGCGGTTTCGCTTTTCCTCCCTCGTCCTGCATAATATTAATATTAATTCGCAAGGCCTGTAACTGATTGTCAACAACGCGTCGTCGTATCCGTCATCGTCATCGCCATCGTTTTCGGTTGTGGTTGCGTAGCACTCAGTTTTTTCACCCGTGTGTTTCAGAATAATCTAAATCGGAATTATTTATGCATTCAGCTTGCATTCGGCACGCAGACGCCGTAAGTCGAACATTCAAATCGTTACCCTCGATAATTCGGATTTGGATTAGACTTTGTTGGCATTATAAGACATAAAGAAGAGTGCTCTAAGAGTGCACGACTAGGAGATACCCTGATCCCAGCCCTTATAGTTAATTATCAGTATTCGTACACTCAAGCAAACACACGGTACATACTAATCCCCAACGGATGTCCTTCTTCTTCCCTGAGCCTGGTAAATGAAATCTTTAATAGCTTTGTAAATGAACAAATTGCAAGGTTGCTTCCCCATTTTTGGGGAATTGAGACATTTATAATACTTTATGTATATATAGGGAGAAAAGCACAGCGTAAGGCATCGGCAGAGAAAGAGAATGTGAGAGAAACTACTAATATGCATTTATACTAATATACATACGGAAACCTCTGCCACCGATGACAAGCCTGGCTACAGGGTATCTACTAGTCGAGCACTATCGACCAGAGCACTCTTTGTTTTTCATCCGATCGACTCACATTATGTGAAATATTTCTCTTACCCTGGGTATTAAATGAGGGATCATATCTGCCTGGTCCAAAGTTAAAATCTCTTTCGATCCTCATTCATTATGTTTGAAAAAGTACCAATAAAACACATATACGAACAAATAATGCTGTCTATCTTAAGTAATCCTCGTGTTGTTCGTTGCTTTTAATTGTGTATTCCTTCTACTCTCTTACAAAAAACATATTTGACAGTAAAATAGTTGACACCATCTACAAAACTAAGCCCCATGCAACGCAAAGCACTATATGTACATATATCCCATATGAGAGAGTCGGATACCATTTGGTCTCCCAAGAGCCCCATAAAACATGCCACCGAAACACTGTGCTCTACTACAGAACAGAGGCCGTTAATTAGTAACTTTAATATCAAATGATTAAAACAACCAATGCGACCCATGCTATCCTCGCGACTTTGTTGTTGTCAGCTTTGCTTTTGTTGCTTTGTTTTTTATTTGAGTTGCAAGCAGACAGTTTAATAGCAGGCAAGCAGCAAGGGTAAAAATTGAGTATATTACAACTACTTCCAACTAGAAACTATCGCAACTCATTTATCAGCGACAATTAATGACTGTATATGACTATATGGTACATATATTTTTAATTGCCCACAGCGACAAGAAACTAAAATGACATGTCATTAAATGTTGAGTTGAGTGCAGTTGTCGCTTTATGCTTATGTTTGCCAATGGTGAAAAGATACAAATCATTTTTTATTATATCCCGTACTCATGCAAAATGGGTAAAGTATCGGTAAATATCTATCTCCGACCTAATAAAAATATATGTTCTTGATCAGCGTCTGTTGGATCTTCTGTATGAGCACTCTGATCTCAGAGACTATGAGAAATATCAAAATTGGAATATAAGTATGCAAATTTACATATAATTTTATCCATAACTTGTCAAGTTAAAAAAATATCGGTAAATATCGATTTGTGACCCCGTTTTTTGGGCATATCCTCAAAGTTGTAAGAGTAAGTGGTATCAAATTTAATGTTTGTTCTCGAATAGCATACAGAGTCCAAAAATATTAAACTATTAAACATATTATTACATTTTTTTTTGAGGTATGTCTTATATGTATTTATTTTGCATATTATCAAATTTAAATTCCTTCCTTCTGGCCTAAAAAAATTAAATGACAATCTACCGAAAAAAAAAGTGTGAAGGCTGCGTACAATGTATCTCATAGTCGAGCACTCTCCACTAGAGTACTCTTCCTTATATATATATCTTTCTATATATATGTACATATGTACGTATATATTGTCAATAAAAGTATACATATTTTATAACAACATTTTTTTAATTCTAGGACTGTAGATAAATATATACAAATTATTAACTAAATTAGCGATGTAGTCACCGAAATATTGGCTATCGTGCGCGGGCCATATTAATCGGGTACCTTCCTTAAAGGTGTCGGCGGTAGAGCTGCTCTCGTTGGCTACGTTGCTAACGGATTGGTATGGGTAGTTTGGGAGTCATTGTATCGGCTGCTATGCCAATCGATCCGATACAACACATTTGGATGGCCAAGGTCTCTTGGCTGCTTACGAAACATTGCGAATCCTTGATTGGGCGAAAACAAGACTTTCCTTGAACCAAATTATAATTCATATAAATAATTATTAAAGTTTTGTTTATGTACCTAAGGCTTTTACATTTCTAATAAGTGTATATCCACGGCATGATGATCAACATCGACGTGTGGATGCAGTTGCAGATATTTCACATAGGCCAAAAATGTTGTCCAGCACATGCTAAAGAAGGAGGTGAATACAACCTGATTTCTGGCCGGGACAAACGCAAAGTTCACTGTCTGTACGCAGGGCCAATAAATAACGCCGACCTTATAGGCATCCAAAAATTTATCGCTAACCTGCCAAATTGAAAAAGGAAAATGTAGGCCAAGGCGTTAGTAAGTAGAAGTAGTTACTTTATGGGGTCGGAGATGCTTCCTTATGCCTGTAACATACTTTTGCACAAATCTATTATACCCTTTTAGCCCATTCTTAATGGCTTCAGGTTATAACAAGGAAATATACATATGTGATTCCAATTTAGTTATGTGGGCGTGGCAAGCAAATCTACGCTTCAACTTTAAGTCACCACAAATCTAGCTTCCAAATTTTTTGATTTTAAAATTGTTATTCATGCTTTCAAGAGAGTCGAAAAAAGTCGGAAGTTGTGTTAATGCAAAAAATGAGCTTTTGAATTGAATTTAATTGCAAAAAATCATTAAATAAAATGTCACATTGAATGTAATTATAACTTTTATTTTTTACTGAGCACTGTATTCTTTAACAAGTTATTTTTACGAGTGTTCTCGGTGTGTGCCTGTCTGAAAATGTTGTTAATATTGTTAATTAAAATGCCTTTTGGCATGAAACATTTTCAAATTATATTTATGTTGGCGTCCGGAACGAGCTCAGTCAAAAGTCAAATGGCAATTGGTGTTGGGTGTTGCTAGTTAAGCAAAAAGTGTGATTTTATACTCTGTAGCTATTTAACAAAGTATAATGAAGTTGTGCAAAAGTATGCAACAGGCATATGGAAGCGTCTGCATCCCCATAAAGTGTATATATTCTTTATCAGTAGCAACTAGGCGTATCCGTCCGTTTAAAATACATTTGAAAAAATGTTTAGGATATTTGATTAGTAATCATAATTTTCTTAAAAGTAAGTTGCGCATATTTGCCAATAGCTTGGATATATTAAATCGATTAGTTTTAAGCCTAATTTACATAGTTCATATGTGATAAATTATTAAATTAAGTAAACCTTTGTTTTGTTAAGCCTATTTCCAATATTATTCACTTGAACTTAAAAAATGTAAATCAAATTTTCGAAGATAAAATATAAAATATACACATATTATAAAATAAATAATAATTAAATATAAAATTAATTATAATAATATAATACTAAACAAATGAATAATATAATTAAAATAAATTAAATTAAATTTTGTTCACTACAAAATATATGAGATCTTATAAAAGCATCTTGTACCACTAAGAAATGGAAATAAATAAATATATAAATTTAATAAGATTCTTGCTCTGAATATCAATAAAGACCAAAGCCCTAGACAGAAATTGAGTGGCACTCTAATCAACTTGTTTTTAGAGCAGTCTGGTAACGTCTTCAATGTTTCTTGCTCAACCAGAAAAGTAAGCCAATCACTAGGCTCAGAAACTGAAAAGCCATAGATCTTGGGCAACGCATGTAAGCCAAATAAGACAACGCACGGCTTGACATAAATATATGGTAAAACATTTACATTTATCAAGATAAATGGTTTCTAATGATATAGAAGTAAGTTGGAGTTCGACTGCGAGTCCAACAACAAACTGACTGAGAGTTGGGGCCGCCAGGTCTACAAATCAATGCTGACAACTCGGTACAGACACAGACACAGACACAGACATGGATACAGACAGACAGACAGACAGGTGATATTTATGCACGCTTACAGCTGCTGGGCGGCAGATACAGATACAGATACAAACACAGAGGTAGAGATACTGGGCCAGTCAGAGTGTTACTGTCGTGAGAAAATGTATTTCCGAAAAACCCACATAATTGCAAACGCTGTGATAGAATTATCAAGCCAGAAATCAAGTTTCAAAGAAAATAACTCGTCAGACAAGCAATGCAATGATAACACACCGATGCAAATTTGACCAGTGAACACAATTCTCAAAACACTCACGATATATCGTGAATAAAAACACAATCAGGGGACAATAATGAAGAAAGAGGCCTAATTGTAATATATTCTTTATAGCTACAGCCTCGACTGACTCTTCATTTATTTCATAATACGCTAAGTCTGTGTCAATTTATCTTAGATATGTTGGTGTCAAATAATCTGTTATTTTCATGGGATATATTGCTATTGATATTATTTTTACTGATACCTAATGTAAGTTGTGCCAACTTTACTCCTATTTTATGAAACTAGTAAACATATCTATCAAAATAAAAATATATTATAATTGAACAAAAATAATAGCTTCGATAAAAGCATGAACATTAATAACAAGCAACAAATAAGAGAGTATCTCAAGGATGAGAGTTTCTCAAGGAACGTACCTCCAGTTTGGCCTGCTCATACGTGTTGCCCTCCATCAGCGTCATGGTGAAGAGAAAGGAGCTGATGGCCATGGGATCGTATGCCGTCTGCTCGGTGATCGCCTTGCAGAGCGATGACTTAATATCTGTGCGGGGCCACATGACGCCGGCCAGTCTTATCCAAACATATATTGTCGGCCCCATAAAGAAGAAACCAAATAAACTGAATCTGCAAAAAAAAAGAGAGACGCAATTTACGACTGCAGCTCAAGCTACTTGGCTTGTTTTTGTTTTTATCGTGCGCACCTCAAACACTTCATCCAGTCGTAGTTGCGGAATGTCCGTTTCTCGATCAGCGTCTGCTCGATAAGGCAGCCACACGGCCATAGGGTTCCATATGATAGCATGCCCCTGATGACTTTGTATTTGTTTGTGAAATTCACCAAATTGCGAAACATTGTTGAGACCAGTTCTTAATTGCTCAAAAAACAACCAAAATAAAAATTAAACCGCCTGAAATTGAAATTGAAAGTAACTTGTTGGTCAATAAATCAATATGGATTGCATTATATATGAATAATATATCTCAATATGTAAAAAATAACAACGCATTTTTAAAATTTTGTTTATTTTTGTTTTTGGTTTTAAAGGCTAAAAGCTTTTTATGGCAATGGCTGGCATTATTCCTTAACTTAGAGTTATTGTTTTCATTGTAATTGATAAACAAATAAAAACTGGTTTTGAAATATTTGCAAATAAATTCGGACAAAACAATATAAATAATACAAAAAACTATTAGACAATGTCAGGGTTGGGTTCAGGGTATCTCCTAGTTAAGCACTCTCGACTAGAACATTTTTACTTGTTTTTTAATATTTTTTAATCTTAATTTTAGAGGATTTGGTTCATTGAGTTTTAAATCTAAGCTTGTAATGCACGAAAATGATTTAAAACTGTTTTCTTAGTCGTTTGCCATTAAAAATATGATGGAAATAAAACGGATAATTCTTCTCCATACTATATCACAATATAATAATATTAAGCTGTCTGCCTATTAAATTGTGCAAATTAAAATTAGTACAGAGCTCTACTACACAATTTGACAGATTGGAATATTAAACTTTTCTTGTCTCACTTCCATTACTTATATAATTGCTTTCACGAAATCCACTTTAGTCATTAGCTTCAATCTACAGCTGAACACAATTTGCCAAACTCTGTTTGACAATAGCCACCTGCCGCACTTTGAATACAAATAACACTCCTACCCCCACCCCCGGTAACCCTCTTGTTTATGTAGTATATAGCTGCACCTTCAACATTTGCGAGCTCATTTCAAATTTAAATGTAAATATAATGCAAATTAATGTTAAGGAAACATTCTGTTATGGCCTGGCACGGCACGGCACGGCACGGCCCGGCCCGGCCAGGCATGCCTGATAAGAATGAAGGAGAATGGGAACGCGGCCTGTTTGGACAGTTGCTCAGCAGTTCCAGTTCCAGTTCCAGTTACACACACAAGCATACACACACACACGTTGCGGCACGTCCTAGGCCAGAACAAGAACGGAACAGGAGACGACATGTACATGTTAATTACTTGTGAAAATATGCAACAGACGGCAGCTAACTGCAATAACAACAAAAACCTGCAATTTGCCATGAGGTATACTTTTTCACACCAACTCAAATTAACGTACAGGCGGGTCGGGGTGGCCTGGACAGAGGATGGGAAGAAGTCGCTGCTCCGTCCCGAATCCGGCAGTACCGGCATGCCCTATTGTTGTGTGTGCCCTTCAAAGTGAATTTGCCTGCCTGCCTGCCTGCCTGGCGTATGTGCGGGCATACTAATTACAGCAGCAACAACAACAACAACCCTCGACTTAGTGCCATACGCTACAGTGGATGTGGCTCTTTAATCGCTTCAGAAACGTTATCTTCCACTTCCTACTTTACTACTACACACTCCCAAAAACGCAGCCAGAACTCCAACTACACTTTGAGGCTAATTTTCATTTCTCTGCCTCTGCTGCTCATTAGGCTGTCGGATGTGCCTCAAAAAAGAAGAAGACTAAAGTACAACTTCAAATCACACATCATTCATTTGCATTTGGGGCTGGGCTGGGCTTTGTATACCTTGTGTCGCATATAAATGGGGAAAATGTAGTTAACGGGAATAATTTCACATCTATGAGCCTTTAAATATATGTACATATATATATTTTATATTCTGCTTCCGACGGTCTGTATGAGCTCCTCGATCTTATATACATATTTCAGATAGTATACATTTTCGTATTACCATCACTACTTGGGAATTATAGCTCACGGAATCCAATTGTGAAAAATAAAAATCGTTGTATAAAATGGAATTTTAAATATTAATTTTGAGCTTATAAAAAATATTAACAAAATATTCATTATGAGTTTAACAATATTGATTAAATCAAAAAATGTTCTCAGTTATAGTTGGAAAAAATATACCCATGAATTTTAAAATTCTGGATATCGAGAAGATAGCTAGAGAATATAGAATTTTCAAAAGTTCCCGTCAATATATAAATTCAATTTAAAAGTTTAGTACATTTTTTTTTATTTTTGTATAAAAAATTAAACTATCAAAAACAAAGAACTATTTGTAAATTAAAGCCAACGACCTTAATAGTATTTCGTAGCTGTTGAACACTGTACAGGGTATCTGCTCGCCAAGCACTGTCAATTAGAGTACCCTTATATGTCTTTCATTTCATTGTACTTTTCACTTCGTGAGCTGAGCAGACTGCCGTACTGAGTTCCGTAAGTATCTCTCGCTCATGCCTAATTGCTTTTTATGACAGTCAGAGTGAATATGATAAATCTTTTAGTGTTTTGTTCTGTTGTATTTCGTGTTGTGTCGGCTAGAAACATTATTTCGACATTTGTCGGAACAGAAACATTCTTTGCAATTACATTTTGTGTGTCTCGTAGTTTTCGGCAAATGCCGAAATCGGCATTCCAGTAGCGTGCATTAAGTACACGACACTTAATGCTATAATACTTTACATCTGTTACTCGCTGGATCAACGACCCGCTGCCTTCCCCTGCCACGCCCCAGTTCGTTAATTTTCGTCTTCTGTCTATCTGGCCGTCCCTTAACATGCAACACCGTCAATTGTGTCAGCTGTGCGAGTGCTCCGATGTGTGACATTTATTTGCAATTGGCTGCGGCTTTCATTAGCGCTTAGAAATATTCTTGAGTAACTCAGCGACCACATGAAAGACCTTCAAGAGCCTCTCGAGTGTTGTGTGCTGCAGTAGTGCCGCAGCTGCCCTTAAGCCACAGCATCTCTGCGGGCACTGCGGCAAATCAAAGTGCGACACTTGAACTTGACACTTGATAGCATTCAATTGCTCTGCCTGAGTGCATAATGGGGCAGCCAGATGAACCTGCTCTCTGAAGAGATTGTATCAGATCGATTTTTAGTACAATGGTTGCTTGGTTTGCCCACATACAAACATACGATGTTTTTTTTCTTCTTCCATTGGCCCCATACTATATTTCATTGAATCGTAAGTTACTTCTTTGTTTATTGCCCCATCGAAATGAAATTTGTTGGACATAAAGATGGCATATAAATGTGAGACTATGTAAAATCCGAGGTTCGTACCTACATAAATTGATCGATTACTTTTGAACGGGTTGTTGTATTGACCCGGCATATATACTTTTATCTTATCCCTATTTTTTGACTTATCCCTATTACATACTTTTGCTGAAAACCCTTACACCCTTTTTCCCATTTTTAATGGGTTCAGGGTATAAAAAGTTGCGCTCATACAGATTGACAAACAGACATACCGACGGACGGCTAGTATGACGGACATTGTACAAAGCCAATACACTCTGGCACCTTCGGTATCAGATAAGATAATAAAAGAAAAATACAATTTTGTATTGCATTATTTGTTTTGAAAGTTATTTTACAGCTTATTCTTTCGATTGTTTATTGCTATTGCTGTGAGCTTACAAACAAAAAAGAAAAATCGAAATCACTTCAATCAGAATTTTGAACAGCAAATAAAAATAACTTTAGGAATTGATTCGGGGTTTGTTTTTGAAAATATACGGCATTCGGAACTCTCACATTAAGTTCTCAGAGGGGGTTGATAAACATATAACGATATTATCTCTAAATAAAGACACTTGAAAAATTAAATTTCTCATGCAGAAAATTGTGTAAAATTGATGCAAATTAAACTACAAATCGCATGTTGTTAATTGAATATCATAGTTTCAAAAACATGTTTCCAAACAACAATATCCACAACTTGTCTGTTAATTTTCCTCATTTCGTTGAATGCCACAAACTAAATGAACCATTATTAATATACATAAATGAATTTAGCTGTTGGCAAATAAATAAAAAGGTTGGGGAAACAGTTTTGGGTATCTGCTTTTACATTTAGCATGGCAATAAATTTTACAATGTGCCCCTCTGCGAGTGTGCAACAAACTCATTTCCACGCTCGCCAGCAACAACAAAATCTATAACAACTGCAGCAGCAGCAGCAACAGCAGCAACAACAAAAGCCGGCACATAAATTAAAAGTAAAATGTTTATTTACGCGGTGTCCAGAAGGATGTATCAATGATGCTGATGGTAGAGGGGTGGTGTAAAGTGCGAGGAGGGGTCTGGTAGCAACTGAACCGCCTGGCTGTTTCCTGTGCAACATTTGCATTTTGACGCCGTTTTACGCATGATGTGGATAAGCGACGCCTCTTTCTCTCTCTAACGTCTGCTTTGCTGCTTATCAGCCAAATGAAATCAAAGAGCCAAGACGGCAACGCAGATGGAGTTGAAGTCGTCGGAGAAGGGCTAGGGGCGAGTGAGGAGAGGCGAGAGGAGAGGGCCGGGGTTGGTGTGCGCTGTTCAAGTCCAGACCCTGCAGCATCTTGCAACATTTTGTTTTAATTTCGCACTTTTGAAAAGTGGCAGCCGCCACTCGAACGGGCTTTTGATGTTGCTCAGACGTTGGCAGCGACGTCGCCGTTGCCGTTGCCGTTGCCATCGCCATCGACACTGGCAGCTGTTGCTTGGCTTCAGCAGGCAACCATCCAAAGCTTCATGCCCCCACATACTCGGTACTCAGAATACCCTGCATGCTTTAAGGGAGCAATAAACGATTTTTGTTGCCACTAAGCTTAAATCGTTTTTAGAATTAAACGCAAGTATTGCAATAAAATTTTGCTTTAAACAAAAATATTTTTGGTATTCAATTTAAACCTCTTTCAATTTGTATTTATTTGTAAATAGTTTGCCATAAATATGCGCTACAGTAAATTGATCCTAATCTGAAATCATGATAGTTAGGTCTTAAGCTCTTATACTCTTATAAGGGAACTTATTTTAACATTCAAAATAAGCTTCAAATTATATTTTAACATGAAAGATGACTTGAACCCTATTTAAATTTCAGACTTCAAACATAACGAAAACTGTTTTATTTAAATCAGTTTATACGATAAATATCTTATGTAAAAGTTAATTTATAGCAACTTCTGTTTTACAAAATTTTACAAATTTGTATTTTGGTATAGTATGCACTGTTTCAAGTAGTGAATTGCAACAAGAGGGTTGAAACACATGGAGTATATTTCGACTAGTTTGAAAATAAGATTTAACAGTAAATAAATTTAAATGTTATTCAATTAAACAAAGGAAGTGTATTTAAGATTCGGTAATTAGTGAATAAATTCTTCTTTCCTTTCATGTTTTATTATTTTATAGCGCTGCGCCTTGGGACGCACCACTGGCTCCCATTGCCCCAGCCCTCCCTCTTCCGTTACGCCCTCCCCTCGTGCCCTGTGTCGCTTTTTCGTGGCGCGTATTTCCTGTTGGTCGTCGGCGGCACTTGCAACATTTCATTGAATTTAATTCTTTACAGTTTGCTTTGGCTCTTTATCATTTAATTTACTACCTATTACAAAACAAAAACCACAGCGAGAATATATGAAAAGTTGATTTGATTAAATATTATTATTGTATTTTTTCTCGCACTGCTCTCAATTTTTTTCCAATTGATTTTAATTTAATTTCGGTATCTCGTCGCCGAACTTTACACAAAATTGTCGATGCTGCTGCTGTTGTTGTTGTTGTGGCAGTTGTCACAAGTGCCACATCAAAGGCCAAAAAGACGATACAAATTGCAGCCTATACAAGCTGTATCTGTATCTGTATCTGTAGTTGTATTTGTATTTGTATCTGTGTCTATGTCGGTGTATCTCAAGGTGTGAATTGTGATTGCAATGCGCTGCGTTCGCTCTGAAGAATTCTTTGTAGTACCTTTTGCCATGCACAATAATTTATTTGATTTCAAGTTGCTTTTTTCGGCTCTTGTTTATTGAACTTTTCGTTGCCCGATAGGAAACAGCAGGGGCTTGGGGCTGCAGTGCTAAGAGGATGGGGATGGGGATGTGTATGGGGAAGGGGAAGGGGTACCCACGCTAGTTTTAAACATATTGAAACATGTGTATTTGTCGGCTGATGTATGCGGGCTTTTTGTACTTTGCTCTCTGCACCATGATTTGATTTATTTGTACACAACTTTATGATATTTACATGTCTGAGGCCTGGGGAGCTGGAAATGGAACTGGAACTCGAGCCGGGACTGGGTTTGGGACAGGGACTAGTGTTGAGCGCTGTTGGGTTTGGGTGCACATGCAATTGGCATTTTAGCTGTACACATTGGGTTAGGCGAGCGTGGCGTGTTACGCCTCCAAATTCGATGTGTCTATTGAAGAGTCGAGTCATCCATAAGGGTTCGAGCATGAGAGTTCGTATCAGCGGGAAAGCGGACACTCCAAGCCGTTTATATTTGTGCATGCCAACTGCATGGTGGTGAAGTTTAATAAATCTCTAATTTACTGTCACTCAAAGAAAGCAAGGAGAAGTTGCCTTCTTTTGAATGCTAATAAATGTTAATTTATGTTAATCGTTATAAGCATTAACTATTTGACAATACCATTGATAAAATTCCCTTATGCTTGCATTCATATTTCAGTCATGTCAACTAATCCAGCTGGTGGCATTGGCAGCATGAAGAGATGGTCGAAAGAATTCATTGACCCTTAAACCACAGAGTTACTTCTCTTGTCAGGCGAATTCATGAATATTTAACTTGTGTTTGAATTCCTCAATACCAACAATTTAAAGATCAAGACCAATTCCCACGTATGAAAGCAGGCTTTGCTAACTGGATTTGCCTTCGGCTAAGAGTCGTAGAATTTATCAAAGAGCACCTTCCCTTATTAATACTTGTCGGTCGAGATTAAAGCTAGTTTTCTTAGTTCTTATATTATGAAATAAATCAATTTTTAATACTTAGAGAACTTGCTCTGAAATCACTTTATTTGAGAGCCGCCCTCTTTTCAATGCACCCAGTCAAGTGCAATTATTGGAAAGAGAAACTTGTGGCCAGGCTGGCCCCAGGGTTCCATGCTTATCTAATGGTGATCATCAGCAGTCTGTTCCTTATACTACCTCCTGCTGCTTAATGCTCTTAATTAACCAGGCTGCCTGACTCCCTGCCTGCCTGCCTGCCTTTCTGGCAGCCATGCTCGATTATTATTATCAAAGCATGTCCCTTCATAATTAATAAGACTCACCCTCGCCACAAAACTCGAAGCCAGAACACGCAAGACTGCAATCAGTTGCCATTGTGCCGGGCAATCTTATCAACAAACATCTGCTGTTCCTGTTTTCTGACCCATTTGGGCTCACAATGTTTGCTTAGGCGCTCCTGGCCAATTATAGTCTTCCTGTTGTGCAAAATTTCGTTAACATTCAACATTTTGTTTTTGTTATATTTTTTAACACTCGCCTCGATGTGGCATATGTGATAATATTTTGTCTGTCTTTACCGCCACCTACTCATAATAGATATGTATTTTCCAAGCGGTCGACACTTTTGCCCAGAAATGAAAACATAACACGCCCAATTTCAAATGTTAAAATGCGCCGACAGCTGTGATAACAGAAGGGAAATGAAAATGCCTGCGTTTACCCCCCACCACCCTGTCAGCCGCAGGGCGTAAAACGTCAGCTAAAGTTTTAAAATAATATCAGCCAGCGAGCGAAAAGAGAGATAGAGACAGAGAGAGAGAGAGAGAGAGAGAGAGAGATAGAGAAAGAGCCCTATGCAAGTCACTGTCCCTCTACCCTTTGCAAAAAGAAATTCAAAGTAGTTGGCAACACATGTTGCCGACTAAAATATTGCAATTGCGCTTGATTTTCGCTTCTTTTATTATAATTGTGCCTGGACTTCTGTTATTCTTCGACTACATTTGTGGGCAGGAGGACGTACGGAACGGAGGGCGCACAACAAGAGAATCCAATTTCGTACGAATTTGATTGTCAACCAGAATAACGAGACAGCATATATACATACATACATACATACATACATACATACACATATAAGAGACAGGCAAGACATGGGCGACAGACTGTCAGGGACATTGAAATTAGAAACAACACAAAATATACAAGTTGAAGGCTCTGTATAAATACAACTTGCATTCTCTGTCTGTCACAGTATTCCACAATTCTCAGAACGCACAAGTGTGAAAAACAGCACATGACAGTGTTTGGCGGTCCTCTCAAAACTATACAATTGTATGTGTATATACTATGTACTATGTATCTATGTGTATATATAGACAATTTAGCTTAGTTAGTTTTGGCCCAAACGACAGTTATGCCAAATTGACGTTTTGTGTGTCAGATCCCAGAGTGGGTTCTCCCTGCTCGAGTTCCGTCTGCCAGTGACATTAGAATTGTCTCGCACTCTGCACTTGATGAGGATACCTAAAGTGGGCCGCACGACTAGCGCGATTGTATGGAAACAGTGGGCATTGTAATTATAATGAAACTCAGGCCTATTTTGAAACTTCTAACATGGTTGGTTACTTTAGATTAAAAAACAAGTAAGAGTGCTCTAGTCGAGAGTGCCCGACTAGGAGATACCCTGAACCCAGTTCCAACATTCATAATTCTTTATCTGCATTCATACATAGAAACACACACATACATATACAAACTTGAGAACTTGTGATTCTAATACACATATGAATATATAAGATCCGGACTTTCATAAATGCGATGATTATCTCCAACGTGTATCTTGAACGATATATTCCACAATCCTTTTGTATTCTACTAAAAGAATACTCGGGGCTGTATTATTATATTATGCATTATCGTATCCTTTTCTGGCGATACGCTGCGATAATTGGGATAGCTATTTGCCGCAAGCCCAGGTTGCTCAAGGTTGTGAACCCATCAGCTCTTTCATGCCATATGCTATGCATATTATGCCTGCCCTAAACATCTATCTTCAGAACAGTTTGAGTCAGCAGGTCCTGGGCCACTCTTCAATAGTTTATGTTCATTTGCAGGTACTTAACCGCTTTAGAGCGCTTAGAGGAAGGCACTTCCTGTACTTTTGGCAGATCCTTTTTGTGGATAGAAGGTATCTGGTATCATTGGATTATATTCTGGCCTGTTTATCCATATTTGAAACAAGATTCCTTTGAGACTTTTTCGTTGCTTCTTAACCTTTTGGATGTATGGCCACGTATGAGGTTTTCCACCGATATGGCGGCACCCAGGTTGTGCTCAGCGTATTCCTCAATATTGTGTCCGCATCGGGAGCACTCAGCTGCTATCTCCTGGGCGAATGGGTGAAAGTAGCTGAGAAAGCCTGCCCTCGTCATATCCACGCCTCTATGTGGGGAATATGGCGGTGGATCCAGCGCCCTTTAGAAGGAGACATCCCATAGGCATTGCCGGATCGAGGCTCCTACCATGCGTGTCTCGGTAGATCGTCGTTTTTTCTACTGCCAGATTTTCTATGGGTGCCAAACTAGAGAAACGCGCACATAACCAGACGGATCTGAACACACCTGTTAGCAGTGTCCTTTGGCACTCTTTGGGATCCGGGTATTGAGCATGATCCTCGTGAGAGATCTGTACGTTGCTGCTGCCTTTGTATTAGTGTAGGCGAGCTGCTTCCGGGAGCAATCAATCATGTTTCCCAGTTATTTGATTACTCTCTTCGATGACACTGTTGTTTTCCAACTCCGAGTGGGCCGTCTCCACCTTCTTTTTATATGGCGGTTGCTTTAGGCCTACCGGGTCGAGCCACGACTGGATGCGTTCGATGACTCGGGAGATTGTATTCTTGTGCCCGTCAATCACACGGTGGGTGTAAGTGTGTGTGTGTGTGTGTGTGTGTGAGTGTGTGTGTGTGTGTGGAGTAATAACTTTAGCAGGAAGCCCCGTGGGTTTACATTGAACCCCAGCAGAAAAGTAAAAAGCTGTTCCCAAATTTAGACCCCGGTTCACTGCACCACGGTACGAGTGGATGATTTGTTTTGTGTTTTTCTTTTTGTTGTTCTTTCGTCTAGAGTGCAAAAAATAAATAAAATGCCAACACAACTGTCAATTATGGACGTAATGCTGGGCGCTTCGCACAACAAAAACAAAGTACACAAAAATACAATAAACAAATATACAAGCACAAAGTATATATATTTTGATATATATGTATGTTTGTATATCGTATATGTATTTGTGCACACGAGCAAATAGCAGCAATTGAATTTGTTGATGCCGACGCGTCGTTTGCTCGGATCGTTGACGGCATTGATGGCGTAGGCCGGGGACTCGGACTGGGACTCTGATGGCGTCGATGCCGCCCATTGACATTTGCCACATACGAAATGCAGCAACGTCAAAGTCATTTGTCACGCGCCAACTACGCGAACGGTATCAATGAGCAATGAGCAATGAGCATTGAGCAATGAGAACAATGACCCCCCACCCAACCAGTGAAGTAACCCACCCGCATTGCAAGTGGAACTCGAAACCAAATCGAGACTCACAGAATGAAATGTTGTTGAGCACACACTAAATCAACAATTATGTACATTTGTAGAAGATAAGCAAACGACGCGACGCGACGCGACGCATGCAACCAAAACACAAACATTTTGGCCATTTGCTGCATTCCAAATACGAAATACGAAATACGAATTTCGAATGTCAGACTGCCTTCAACGAACTTCCGCAATTATTTACAATACTCGGCATTTCCTATTAAATTCAAAAGAGCCAAACCATTTCTATGCCTCGACCCTGTTTTTCTTTATTACCAAACAACGCGTTGGCATTGCCCGAAATTAGTTTGTTAGTAGACACAAAGGAAAAGGGTGCAAGCCGCCTAAGGGCGACCCTTCCCCCATCCCTTCCCCTGCCTACTTGTAATTTTATGCACTTAAACTCGCATTATATTCGTTTTCTTGTTTTATACATTTATCTTTTGCTCTGTTCTGTTAAATTTGTGGTTTGTTTGATTTCGTTTATGATGTACTTTTATACCCTGCTGAAATTAGTAAAGAGAATATCAAGAAGTTGTGCAAATATATAAAACAGGCATATAGAAGCATCTTCGACCCCATGAAGTATATACATATATATTCTTGATCAGTTCTTGAGGCTACAAAAGACACTACATTTTGAACACAAGTTCTTATATACCAGGTCGGTTTTTTGTTTAACCTGAATGTTAAAGAGCTAGAGAGGTATCAAATTAGGTATACAGAGGTCAGGAATATTTGACGTTTTTTCACAAAAATGAGAAAATAGCGTTTTTATCGGATATGAAGTAACATACTTTTGCACAACTTCATCATACCCCATTTACCCATTTTTAATGGGTCCAGGGTATTAAAAATGGCCAAAGCAGTGAGTGACAAGCCATAAATGTAATTACTCAGACAGCACGCAGCAGAGCGCCCAATGATAATGACTACACCTCAATTGGTACAACAAAAAAAGTAATAAGCTTAATTAAAAAACAAATAACAAGTAAGTGGAGAGTGCCGGACTAGAAGATTCCCTGTACCCAGACCTAACATTCATTCGTTTTTAATAACATGTATTCCAAAATAAAAAAAAATCATAAATATAAATCTGAGATCCGCGTGTTCACACAGACGGACATGACTAGATCGTTTAGGCTGTTGATACTGATCAAGAATATATATATGCTTTATGGGATCGCCTTCTATATACATTTGCATAACTTCATGAAACCCTTTTAATCAGCTTAAATGTTTTCAGGGTATAAAAAGGATATCCAGACATTATAATTCAATACAAATGAAATTTGATTTTGAGAACCAAATCGCTCTAATTATCAAATGTGCATGTGAATTATTCTTGGGTGCTCTTGGACTATACGCAAATGTGTCCCATTTAATTGGAATGTCTTGAATATTTGATATTGTGGCAGCTTAGCCTCATTTCAAAAACATTTCAGGCAGCGCAAGAATTACATCAAAAGTGCCAAGCGGCCAAAAAGCAAGCCAAATCGCCAAATCAAAGAAAAGTAAATTAACATGAAGTGAATTTCGAAAGGCGGACTCTTGTGCAGCTAAGTACATATATAGAGGCGAAAGGCGGAGAGAGAGAGAGAGAGACGGCCAGACAAGGCGAACAGGCGGACAGGCGGATTGGGGAACATGGGGAATATGGGGAACAGGCGGATGGTGGCAAAGGCAAATGAAAAATTTGGCAAGCATTCGCAATAGCAGAGCACGTGCTTATAGCGCAAAAAATGTGGAAACTTTTATTTCCTAAGAGACCCACTGAGACAGCCAGTCGACATGGACGTGACGGACAGTGAGACGTGACGGGCAGGGTGGTGGCATGAGGGATGGAGGATGAGGGATGGGCGATGGGCGATGGGCGATGGGATGACAACAGTTGAACGGACGTCAACGTAATCATGATCATGAGCAATTTCTTCTTACTCAGATCTGGCAACTGCAATTTGTAGTCAGCGTTCTCTCTTAGAAATAGCACAGTTGATTTTGACTGCTGTTTTTTGACCCACTCACACACACACACACACACACACACACGAACACACTCAAACACATAAAGTGTGTTCTAGTCGCAGCTACTTAGGCAGTATTAATCATTTAAGTTGCTGGTTCCGTTCCGTTTGCCTTGTTCCATTCGAAATTTAACTAAAAGAAGACGGAGCACTCTAGTCGAGAGTGCCCGACTAGCAGATACCCTATAGATACCTATGTATATGTATATGTATATGTATATGTATATGTATATGTATATGTATATGTATATGTATATGTATATGTATATGTATATGTATATGTATATGTATATGTATATGTATATGTATATGTATATGTATATGTATATGTATATGTATATGTATATGTATATGTATATGTATATGTATATGTATATGTATATGTATATGTATATGTATATGTATATGTATATGTATATGTATATGTATATGTATATGTATATGTATATGTATATGTATATGTATATGTATATGTATATGTATATGTATATGTATATGTATATGTATATGTATATGTATATGTATATGTATATGTATATGTATATGTATATGTATATGTATATGTATATGTATATGTATATGTATATGTATATGTATATGTATATGTATATGTATATGTATATGTATATGTATATGTATATGTATATGTATATACTTATATATTTGTTGCCTTCTTGTGCATTGTTTTATATTTCAAATAAATAATGCTTTGAGCTGTGAAAGCGGGTCGATTAATATAAATCAACGCCCGTCTGTGACATCCCACTCGTCGAGGGAGTGGTGAGGACAGGGGGTCTGGGGGTCTGGGGTTCTGGAGCTCAACTTTTCCATTGTGGCTTTAATGAAAGTAATTTATTAAGTAATTTCTAAGCTTTTAGTCGTGACGCTTGCTGTTGAGCGTTTAATTAATTGGTTTTCTTATTAAACGCCAGCTAAATGAATTATACATGAGGCAGCGCTAAATAATATTGGGATTGTGTAACCTTTGCCAGGCCGGTCGTACAACCAAACGAAGTAAATAGTTAAGTATAAAGAAAAACCCCGCATAACTAGAAAAATACAACACTTGAAATGCAGCGTGATAGAGGTGGAGTCTATAATTGAATATGAAATGGATCTAATACCAGATTGATAAACATTCCCCATTAATCACGATTACAGTAATTACATTAAATGCAAAGTTATTGCGAAGCTGGCAGTGAAACACTTTGGAATGCTAGTATATAGTATGTTTTAATGTTTCGTATATATATCTAAATAATAAAACAGTTTGTCCTGACTAACTGACTGGTGACCAAAGCACTGTCAAACCCGTAAGAGTTATGAGTGTGAGCACCAATACGGGGATATGAAAATTTAGCCCGGAAAAAATATGTGAACAAAATAAGGTCAAAGCTTGTATGCAAAACATTAAAACAAGCAATACTGACATATTTGTAGTTTGGCAGGAGCTTTGTAAAAAATCGAAAATTTTTTTTTGTTAGCTGGACAAAAGCCACGGAATTTTTTACCCTAAACCCTAAACTCATTAAAAATGGGGAAAAAGACATAAGGAAGCATCTCCGACCCCATAAAGTATATATATTCTTGACACTATCAGAGACTAAAAGCTAAAAGCACAGATTTCCGAGAAATCGAAATACGTGTTGATCGATTTAAGATACGAAGCTTTTTAGTGGCTGTTCTGGATAAAATCTTTTTATGAAGTTTTAGCATTTTGTAATTTGAGTTTTTAGCTTCATCACAATTATTTATTCAAATTTTAATTCAATTTAATATTCTTAAATTTTGTGTGCGATTATAGCTATAAAAGTATAAAAAGTTCCCAGAGTGTTCGTATATTAAATATATTTTGTTAATGGATTTTGTATAATCAGATCAGATAACATTGAAAGATGGAACTCATTTACAAAATAAAAATATTTCAGCCATTAATTTGCTTTTATATAAAACAGCTTAATAGAATTCAGCTATCGAGAAGTTTGCAAACAATATGAAAATTAAATATTGCAAAACAGCTAAGTTAATAATACACAATAATAATAATATTTATGCGTACATGTTAAATATATAGTATATATTTAGTTTATATTCATATATAATGCATATACATTATATGTATGTTGTGTATTTGATAACCATTTTATATTGCCTGTCTTGGCCATGTTTGAATGCATTCGCATTTGTGTCTATGTCACAGGGAAACGTGCTCTTTTTTATTTAGCCCCCTAGATACTTAGAAAGCATTTGGACACAACGGTTGTCGTTGTTGTCGTATGTTGTTGTCGGGTTGTGAATGTTGTCGTCGTAGCTGTTATGCGAGAGTCTTGTCTTGTAAATGACTAAGCGGCGCTCCAAAGAGACCCAGTTTCAGCTGTGCGTGTGTTGGTGTGTGTGTGTTTGAGTGTGAGATACATTTGCGCGAGTATCTTTGGTACTTTGTAGCAACTGCTGCTGTTGCTGCTGCTGCTTTGAACGGATATGCACAAGATGCGAAACGTGCTTTCCCAATAACGTCAGACAGACAATGACAAAATAAAGCCAAGAAACGATGCGAACGAAACTTGGTTGGCTTTTATTTCTTGTAGTTGCTGCAATTGTTGTTGTTCTGCCCTCGGCTAAAAACTGCAGCCAAAAAATAAATAAAAATATTGAAAGAAAACTGCCAAGATTTGCATTTATCGTTGTTGGCGTCGGCGTCGTGAGCTAAAGATATGCACATGCGATAAAAATTGCTGTTGTTGGTATCTAGTATCTGGTATTTCACAGATACAAACCCTAATGCCCGTGCATGTATGTGTTTTCTGTACGTCTGCATTTGCATAATTTGCAGGAAGAGTAGTAAAAATAAAACGCTTGTCTAAACAAAAAAAAAAAAAAAGAAAAACAACCAAAGTGTTGAAAAGTGCAATAAACAGAATAATAAAAAAAAAAATTGTTTTATTTTTTTTTGGACAATTTGCAGACGATTCAGCTTTAATTGCATACATGCTCGGCAGTTTTAATTGACTCGCCGCAGAAACAATCAAATACCAATAATATATATTGCCAACATTCTGTGGAATTTTCATGATGGGTTTGGGTTGGGTTTGTTTTGTGGATTCGGGTTTTTCGTATGTGCAACCATGTTTATATTTGTGTTTCGCATTTGTTGCGTATTAATTTAATTAGTTGGCGTTTTGTGGTTTCAGCTGCCTAGAACCGTACGATTCCCGTATCCCGAACAATGCCATTAAATAGAATTGTTGGTTTTCTACTTTTTACAGATAACAAAATGTTAAAATACATATGCGGGCTTTTCTATTTTGTTGTTGTTGTTGTTGTTGCTGTATTTCATTTTGGTTTTGTCGGCTTTGTGGAATTTTGCCATATGCTAAATAAATTAAAATTTGTATTTTATTGTCGAGATATTGTGTGTACATTGTGAGTTGAGTGCATGTGTGTGAATATGATAAATACATTTACATTTATTGCGAGCCGAAAAAACAAACAACTCTGTAAAAATATTGAAATTTATATTGTTATATTTATGCCAGCAACTAAATGTATGACAAGTTTATTGAACTCTGAATTAAAACAGTTTTAACGGTCGATTACATTTCATAATCGAATTGAAAAAAAAAAAATAATGAAATTATAAATCTGAATATGAAATTATACAGAAAGCTATATATAAAAACCATTATTTATGTTTAACTGTCTGTACAAATTTTACATTGGTTGAAGTTAAGAAAAGAGGCTAAAAGATAGATTATAAGGATCCCCATGATTGATAACTAATAAACGTTTTTCCAGACATAAACGATTTTAATCCAAAATGTTGTTTTCAAATAAACAATTTCTATGATACGCTTTTTTTCTGAGTAGATATTAAATAAACTTTTTTATTTCATTTTTAGTAAGTTTTATTTCCTCTAAATGATTTTTCTATTAATCATACACTATTCGATTTCAATCAACAAACATTATCAAGTTATATATATCTTATGCCCCCGAATAGCTGTCATTCACAGTTACTCACAGAACAGATGTACACATTATCAGCTATAATTCCACACACACACACACACACAAATTGAATATGAATTCCATTTTAATAATCGGTTTACAATTCAATTCCAATGTAATTTCCCTCTTGTGAAATTGCAAAATTTTCGACATTTATTGTACAGGGTATGAGTCTGACAGACAGTCAGTCACTCAGTCAGTCAGTCACACAATCACACAGTTAGTAAAATGTTGCAGCCACGCCCCGTGATTTATGAAGGCTTGTAAATGATAGTGTACAGAATAACAATCGGTATCAGAGTATATTGGATTTGTTCAATGTCCATCATGCTGTCGGTCCTTCTGTCCGTATGAGCGTTACTTTTATCGATGCTATTGCTAACTTGGAATATATACTCATCGCTATTTATTTCAGAGAAATTTATTTCAAAGTTCAGCGGTCACTGACAAATGTCAGCCTAAATCGCCCTTTTGGATATTACATTAACAGTGGAAGGCGGACGAAATTATATCTGTCGACGCTTTGGCAGCTGTATACGATCTGTCAAATGTTCCGGAAATACCCTTTTCACTCTCAGACTGGACAGCCGATCTTTATGTTTCACTGCAAACCTCTTAATAATATTTATTACAAGGTCGATGTACAGATCCCCCATACTCAGTGAAATTAATAAATCTGAAAACAAAATTTAAAGATAAAGCCTGTATATTTCACACAGTTTCGAAGCTAGAGTCACCAATTTTGGATGGTACATTCCTGGCCACCTCCACCGGTAGCCCCGATACACTTGCAAAATTTCTCTTCTCCATCTTTTTTCAGCTGCTCTAACAATGGTATCAGGGTATTTCGCAGTCGGTTACGGTCGACACAAACGTTTTTACTTGTTTCATTTGGCACGGTAGAAAATCGTTTTTCACTTTTGGGCATAAATTGACGAAATAAATCATGTTGGCAGCACGTGATTTGGGAATTGGGGAACGACCACGGGAACGGCAGCTGTTTCCTGCCTGTCTCCCCCCTTATCAACCCTCCTCTTATGAGTCCAAACGGCCAAACAACGAGCGCGAGAAATTGCAAATATATGGATGAGTCATGTGCAGCTATGCCAACGTATAGGTTTATAGGTTAGGAATTTTTATGGAACATATCGCTAAAATGCAAATTTTGCAGGGTACATTTTTGTTTAAATTTTTTGTAGATGCGATTTGCTTATGTAGTTACATAATTGCAGTAACATTTTCTTAATATCGATATGTACATCACATACTCTCATCATGGAGATTACAAATACAGTAATCAATTACAAAATACTCGAAACTTTTAATTGTATTTAATTGATATTGATTTAATATTATTAATTTATCAACTGCAGCAGTAAGGGCATATGAACTGCTCCAAGCTGCATTTAAATAAATATATGCTTTATTATTTATAGATCATGCATTGTACTTTAAGTATTTAGTTATATTATTCAGATTTTCCGTCCAGCGGCTTTAAGGACTAACTTGAAAGTTATAAGAGCAAAAGGCACTTAATTTAGTATGTACGTTGTCCTATAGGATACAGATGTTAAGAAAATAAGACAATTTCCTATCTACCCCAAACACGTATTTTTATGATCAAAGGGTACCATATTCGACTATAGAAGTAAGAAATGTATAAATAACTATAAAAGAATGTTATAAGGGCCCTAGTCGGGCCCTCTTCACTTATAACTGGCTTCAGAGAATTAATTACTGGAATACTGCAGTTAAAGTTAATACGATATTTAAATATGATATGCTTAATTATTCATATATTGAAATGTAGTGAATTGTGCTTTCATTTCGTTTTTATTATTTCGGACGTACACTGCGGCGTATGCGCAATGTTCTTGCATTTTTGCAACTTGTGCTTTAAATATTTTTGTTCTGTTGCGTAACGAAAATATTTCTGCCTCATATTTATAAATTCATTGTGTCTGTCTACTTGGTATTTTGCTGACCCACAGGGAAGGGGAATGCAGAGGTAAGCCATGTCAGCTTTTCTGCCATTTAGGTGTATTGTCAAATATATTTTTATAAAATGCCACGACCGGCAGCCCTGTAGACTGTTAAATGATTGAATTGTGGCCTCAGACATGGAAGTCTATCGTTTTGTTCTCTTTCTATGCAGATTATGTAAAACTAGAGTCATCAGTTTTGAAATGCAGATAGATGGTGACCTCTCACAAAGATCGACCATTTTAAAACTAAAGTCACAAAATGTTCAAATTGTTCCGGCCCTGCCCACCTGTGTTGAACTGTTCAAAAAGGTGTTGAAAGGTTCTTACTTGCTTTTAATCAAAACTAATAATTAAATTAAATAATTAAAATCGCTTCAGTTATATTTTCAATCTTTTTTTTATACCACTATATCATTAAAATGCACAGTCTCTTTAAATTTTGATTGCACTTTTACTTAATTTAAATTGTCCATAGAAGATGAAAATTAGTAATCAAAGTAAGAGGCTTGTTTTCCTAATGCTGAATTAATAAAATATCACATGCTCTCTGGAATACTAAGTCAAAAAACTCAATTTGTTTTACTGAAATTATTTTTTAAAATTTGGTTTTTGTTTCTAGTATTGTTCTGAGTATATTAATACAGAGTGGCATGAAATTTAACACATATAATTTTATATATATTTTGAACTGATAATTGTGCTGTGTGCTGTTTTGCAATTACAAAATGTAGTTTTAATTATAATGCGATTATGATGTACGAGTGTATCAGCAGGTGATGTATTTATTGAAATTGTGCTGGGTTATTCCACATTGAAGTCAGCCCAAGCCCAAGGGTATTAAATGCGCATTAAGCCCATTGAATACCCCTCCATCTGCTGCCCATGATTGCCGCCGCCATTGGCTGCCCCTTCGGTCACTTATCGACGACATTAGCCTAATGATTTCGTCAAGTTTCTCAGTTCCAGCACTTAAATGCAGGCTTCATTTGGTTAATTGCATGGCAAACGTTGACATGATTAATGTTAATGCTAATGTGCCTGCCCTTTGGGGCCTACGCAAAACTTCTGCAAGACATACATACATATGTATATTCCCGAAAATAAAACCTGTTTCCATTTGATTTTAGCTGATTTTCTGCGATCTGTGTATGTAATTTGATTCTCCATTCTCAAATTCCATTTCGTTAATTGGAATTGTGCAGTGAGCTGTTGAAAATGAATGGGTGATTCAGGTAATTAATTTCGCATCATTCAATAAATGTAGTATAATTACATCGCTGATTACAGATAGCAGTAAATAAATATTTCTCATTCATCACATTCACTTTCAAACTATAGTAAACTATTTCATATCTCTCGTATTTGTTGGTTACTTATTGATTAATAACCAACAAGAAACAAGAAATAAAATGTTATTGCTGAGGCTGAGCTAGATTAGCGGAAGGCATCAGCTACCTACGATTGCCATTGCCGCCCATTGCAACTTACATATGTACATATGTATGTATATGTATGTATGTGAGTGCAGCAAGGCTTCTCTCGTTGGCAATCAGCAATTGCTCATTTGCTTGACCCACTTGCGTGCGAGAATACAAAAAAAAAAGTCAAATGCGTGCTTATGTATGCATAAATAAACCTGTACAGTTTGTCGCTGTTAGCGCTGCCTCATATCAGGCCATTACATATGCATACATACATACATATGTACGCAGCCTTAGCTGCCGCTGCCGCTGCCGACGTTGACGATTTTCGCCTATTTATAGACGCCTTTAATGAGCAAACTACTTCCGACAAACGCACATTTGAACTTTCAACACACACACACACACACACACACACAAAACGTATATATAATCGGGTGGCAATTAACAATTTGCAATTGCATTTCACTTGCGACGCAAATTAAATAGACATAATCAAGAAATACTCGACTAACAATCAACAATTTGACTTTAGCCATACGCACATTGGTTCCATGTACATGTATTATGCAATCTTTGAATAAATGATTAGGTATATTTAAATAAATATTTGTGCAGTTCATATGCCTCGCATTTATTTACCCTATTAGTCTGTTGAAACTTGTTGAAAATATATTTCTCTTATTTGCGAAAATTCGCGACGCGTTTGGGCCAAACAAAAACGAATAACTAATTGCACAGATTGCAAATTGCACAAATCCCAATGTCAATGACAGCGGAAAGAACGACGAGAACGCCAGAGCTGAGAAAACTGAGCAATTCCCTCTCCCCTGCCCCTACCCCTTATTGCAGCAGCAACACGATCATTATAATCATCATTCAGCATTACCTGACGGAGAGCCAAACTGCCGACTGTATCTGTGTGGTATTGCCAAATGTATCTTTGTGGCTAGCAATCAATAATATGCATTGTGAATTCCTGTTCATTGTGAACTGTAATTGTGCGGTGAGCTCGTTTTATACTTTTTTGTATTTTTACTTTTTTGTATTTTCTTTTATTTGTTTATTTATTTGCTGCCTTTTTTGTGCAATTTTCTTGCTGCCTTTGCGTGTTTTTTTTTCAGCTTTTTCATTCATTGCATTTGGCAAGCAACTGCCAATAAGTTGGCCATAGGCTATTGGCCATTGCTTATAGCCTGGCCATCTTCGCATCTACATAGCATTTAATTGCACGTTTTGGCCAGTAACAACCACAGCCACAGCAACAACAGCAACAGCAACAACAACAACAGCAACAACAACCATGCCAATTGCAAACACAAGATAACTAACTAAAGGCGAGTGTTTTTTTGCGGTTTTTCAGTCACTTTTTGGCTGGCAGTTTGTTTAGTTTGCCTCTTTTTCTTCTTCTTCTTCGTCTTCTTCTCCTTCTTCTTTTTCTTTTTCGGCTTCTTTGTCAGTTCTTGCAGCCTGCCTGCCTGCCTATCTACAGAAAATGTCTATATTATATTGTACAAAACCCGATGTTGATGCTTACTTGGCCGGGCTAAGCCATGGCGACTATAATGAGTTTGTGCACAAAACGTACATACATATATATTTTCCTTATATGTATGTATGTATATAAACAAGGCTCTTTTTAACAACGATTTTGTGGTGCAGACCATAAACAGTAATACTTACATGTTATTACAAGAATTAAAAACTTTTTTTATATATCGCTTTTATTTTGTGTAATGAAAATTAATTGAATTTCTTGTAGTTATTCAGAAAAACAGATAAGTAGTTAATCTTTATGGTATACGTAATAAAATTTGTATGGTTACTTTCCTGGTCGCCCAAATTGCTGCCGTGACTCTAAACTTATTTTTGTTAAAATATATATTTTTATTATTGTGAATTGTGTATTTTAATCATTAAAAATAAAAAATTAAATGTTGTTATGTATTATATACAGTAATTAATTTAACACAAATAAATAGATATGAAAAAAAAATAATACTAATAATATAGTATAATTTAAAAGTAGCAATCGCTATGTATATCAATATAATTTTAGACCGGTTATCTATCTTAGTGATTACTCATGTCTTGTTAGTTGTTCCTTAGTTGTTGGTCTTATTTGGTGGTGTTTGTGGTTGTCATACTTGCAACAGTATTCACTTGGCTGACTTCCCTGACCTTTAGTCTTCATTTTGTTTGCCCTTTTGCTGCGACCTGTGAGTTTGCTTATTGTCTCTGGTCGCTTTGACGGTTTCTCTTCACGCTCACGCTTAAATTGGTTAGCCAAAATATACGCCTGCCTTGTGGCAGCAACAATAACATTTCGAGCATGCTAATTAGCCGGTTCACAAAGGTTATGCGATTATTTCCCTCGCGTCCATTATGTACAATAATAATAATATTTTGTTGAGTATGTTTTCGCCCGGTTTAACTCATGATTTGCTGAGCCAACTTGTTCGCTTGTCTCAGCCAGGCGCATTGCCTGCCTGACCCGGGTTAATTGTGTGTCAGGGGCATTAGAAATTTGGCGAGCGTATTTGCGATTTGGGCCATGCCCATTCCCAGAGGATCACTTCAGAGTCCCCCTCCTGCGCGCATGCCTCTGTTGCCTGTTGTTGATGCAGCCCGCATATGTTGCCAACACGTGGCAACAGCAGCGGCAACAACAGCAAACAAAGTTCGTTTTGCAACAGCATTGCGGATGGTGGGGAGGGGGTATGTGAGGGCGGGTTGCAGACCCAAAAAAGAGGTCCCATATTGTACATTGGACGCTTGCTTGTTGCTGTTTTCTATACCCTGTACCCATTTAAATAGCTGTCAATGGGTAACATGTAAGAGGCAAAAGGTAGCATATCCGACCCCTTAAGCTATATATATTATTGATCAGCATCAACAGCCATCCGATGGTCTGGCTGTCTGTCTGTCTGTCTATATGAGTACGCTGATCTCAAAGACTATCGAGCTAGAGACACCAATTGTGGTATTCAATTTCTCGAATTGCATAGATCCCCTATCAATCCCCTACAAAATAGGAAAACACTTATTTTTGCAATTTCTTAGTCACATATTTGCCTTAACAAATTTCATGAGAATCCAATAAACAAAGAAGGTATTTATATTCAAATTTCCAAAGTGTGGGGCTCAGGAAAGAAGAAGCACAGCCATTGCTTAAAGTGTGCAGCTTGCAGAGTGTGTTTGCCATTGTGTGTTGCTTAGATTGTATTCAGATAAGTATATACTTCTTGGTACAGGGTATCTGCTAGTCGGTCATTCTCCACTAGAGCACTCTTACCTTTTTTTATTCTCTACGCAACGTTAGCGACTTCCATGTGCATTTGCATGGGACCGGTTGGGGTTTATGAATATAAATGGTTTGTTAATTAAATGAAGCATCAGCAGGAACAACATTAACTATATTGCTGACTGATTGTCTGCACCTTAATACCGGAAATTGATTAAAAGCTCATTTCATTTGCCTTTCATGCATTTTTTATGGTGTTGTTTGCTTCGGCCCCTACTCGTTGTAATTTTTTGCAATTTCAAATGATTATGCTACTTACACACACACACACACACACATACAGACGAGGGTAAGTGGCGTTTCAGTTGCATCGCCGATGTTGTAAAGGAAATGCAAATGCCTACAGCATAGTTTTGCATTGTTATTGCGATTATTATTCTCTTTGCTGGTTGTCATTATTATTGGCTCATTGATTGAACATTGATTAGTAGTAGTATTTAACTGCTTCCGAACAACAAAGCACTCTGTCTTGTTGACTTTTCCGATGACTTTTAGATACAGATACATTTAATTTCTATTAAATGAAGTAACTATAATATAATTATGACCAATGTTAAAGGAGCTATGGGACTTTTGTGTTCGAAAATATCCCGGCTTAACTCACAGGTTACCAATGTTTATATGCTTCTTATAAATTGACAGAAATTTGCTACATTGACGAAAATATTAAATTTTCACAGGAATTAATAATCGTTCGAAGTTCAAGTTTTTTGTATAAACAACATTTATTGTTTTCAAGATATATTCACAAAACTCATCACTTACGCATGGTCGAAAATCGAGCTGCTTTTTAATCATAATTAGATGTTTGAGATGAACTCCAGTCTGCAAGGGCATAAAATCTTCAACTGGCTGTCAAGCTGGCTAACATTTCTTGTTACCCTTATGCATCCGCATTATTTGCGTTTGTTTCCCTTACTTTTATAGTCTCCCCTGCTCGCCTTTCTCTCTCTCTCTCTCTCTATCTCTCTCTCTCTCTCTCTCTTTCTGTCTGCTGTCTGCCATAATTTTACGACAAATATCAGCCAGCGAGAAAGTTGGCCAACTCTGTCTGGCTTTGGCTTTGGCTTTGACTAGAGCTTTGGCGCTCCTGCACTTGCACGTATTCTCGTTGCGATTTTATTTCCTGTAATTTTTACGATATTACTTATTTTTATGCACCGCACGACGTACCGCTCAGTGGGATGGACTGGGCTCGGTGGTTGGTTGTTTGGGTGGTGCCGGTCTTTATAGGGTCAAGGGGGGCGGCTCTTCGTTTAGCTTTCATTTTGCATTTTATGTCAATTTTATGGCTCGATGTTATTGTTGAAGTGGCACATTATTGGTTTTACTCAAGTTGCGTCATAACAAAAAATTAAATCAAGAAAGAACGACTTACATATATACCCTTCAAGACCGCAGTCCACCTGACATATACATATACATATATGCCATAAGGCACATTTCGAAATGGAAAAGTTAGGAAACATAAGCACACATCCAATATACACACAGTTGTTGGTTATTTGTATTTCTAATTGTTGTTATTACGTATTATTTTTACAGTTGGCTGGCTTATTTATTCTGTGGTATTTGTTATTAGTTAATTTCAATATTTATGCAGCTTGTCATTCGTGACAATGGCGCATTATAATTACCCGCACATACTCGCTTAGAGACCCCCCTCCCCACCCCTCATTTTAAAATTTTGTTAAGCGATAAGTGTGGCTAAAAGCCGACATTATATTTTCTTCTGCTACAGCGCTCGTTGTAATGTAAATGCAGGTTACTATATTTTTTATGCTACATGGTTTATGGTGGCATGCAGCGAATAAACGAGTAACGTGCTGCTATGCGACCTCGTTACCATAAATTGTTGCTGGTTTCTTGTCATTGATAGACCAAGAATGCAAGTTTGCATTAACTATGAATTTGAATTAAGTATTGAATACCCAGTGGCTACAAATGTATATCAGCTACATTGGTCACAGGGGGTCAACATTGAAACATAGCATCTTCTGGGAAAAAGATTAGTGATAGCATAGTTAAGTTACCAAACAAAGCCGGGTAGCACCATCTAGTTAATTATATAGATTCGACCCTTAAATTCACTATATAGTTAATTGTCTTTTTTACATCTGTATACTATTCTATATATATATATACATACAAAACCAAGTTTGGTGCCTCTAGCTCTTATAATTTTCAAGTTATGTTCAATCGATAACATTTTAAAGGGACGAGCTATCGATAAAATTAAATAAACTAAATAAATGATGTCTCCTCATGCCTGTTACATACATTTGCACAATTTCACAATACCTTTTTAACCATTTTTATTGGCTTCAGGGTATATAAATTCAGAAAACATATAATTTGAAAGATGTTTTAAAAGTTTCGTTTGCCTAAGTCTTTCACTTTTGACAATCATACTAAAAATGTTATGTCATTTAACTAATTTTTTACACAAGTAGGCTTTTAACTATTTTAATTTTATGATTTCTCAACGCAATAATAATTTACAGATTGCTCAGTTATTATTTTGCAATTATTGTTTGTTATTGATATTATTATTATTATTATTATTATTTTTGTTATTATATTATTATTATTATTATTATTATTATTATTATTATTATTATTATTATTATTATTATTATTATTATTATTATTATTATTATTATTATTATTATTATTATTATTATTATTATTATTATTATTATTATTATTATTATTATTATTATTATTATTATTATTATTATTATTATTATTATTATTATTATTATTATTATTATTATTATTATTATTATTATTATTATTATTATTATTATTATTATTATTTATATATTTTTGTTTTACTCGAACAGCCAAACATCCTTATGATATTTGCCCACAAACTCTAACCAGTTGGTTAGTTCAGGAGGCGAAATCACTTCGTCATACAATCTCGCCAGTTATCGCAATGTCGACGTTTAATGTTTTTCCAATTTAATTTGATGCACAGCTCGAATGATATCAGGTTCGATTTTCGGTTTTGGTTTCAATTACGTTCAGTTTCAATTGAGTTATTTGAGTTTTGTCTGTTCAAAGTTCTTGGTGAATGGTGACTGGTGACTGTCTGCTTTTAAAACCATTCCTCTGTCCGTCTCTATGGCTGGCAGTTTGTCTGTCTGTCTGTCTGTCTGTCTGTCTGCCTGTCTGTCAGTCATCGTTGTTGTGCTTCAAAATAAATTGGCCTTTGTGTGGCGAGTTATTGACAGACAAATGTGTGGCACACATGTTCAATGGAGGAGTGGATGAGGGGATTCATGGGTCCATTGGTTCACTTGTCCAGTTATCCAGTTGTCCACTGGACATGCACACAATAAAGCCAAAATACAGCGGCAAAACAGCCAAACACTCATTGAATAAATAATCAAAATCAAATACATGCTCGTATGTTGCTGCTGCGCTGCCTCTTTTTGTTCGCATCTCTTATGCGGCTTTTCGTTGCAAAAATATGCCATTTTCAATTTCAAATTTCAAATATTATGCTCTAATGCTTTATGCTTTTTATTATTATTAATGCAATAATTATTGTTTGTGGCGTTGTTGTTTTTGTGGCTGCTGCTGGCTGCAATGAAAAATAAATATTGATATGGAAATGTTGCAAGAGCTTTGACAGGTTGAAGCTGCAACGTCCCAAATAAGGACGCAAGCGTCATATATACAAACCGGAAAAATCAATAAATGAGTTTTCCAATCACTTGCCGCCTAGCCTTGTCAGAAATATTCAAGAAGTCAGTATTTGATTCATGTACGTTAGTTTTAAACAGGTTATTCCTAGTTTATTTACTATTTACTTATTTTCCCCGTGAATATAGTATATATGTATGTATGTATGTACATATATTATGGCTGCAACGAGAGGAACTTTGTCGTAACTTTGAAGAAGGGCTGCCACCCCGCTTTAATTGCTGCCGCTGCTACATGTGACAAGAGGAGTGGGGCTGTTCAATCAATTGACCAGCGGAAATGTGGCGATGCCCTCAAAACAAATTGCTTAATTACAAATATTGTAAGACAGCCGACTCTTCAGGAAGTTCTAGGAAATGTGAATGCAACGATTGCAAATGCGAGTCACTCATTCAAATAGGCAAGAAAAATTGCATGCGAAATGGTCTTGCACAGCCAGTCAGATGTCTATAATTTAAGCAGAAAAACAAGCGACAGATACAAGCGACAACAGCAACAACAAGCAGCAGGCAAATCATTTGAAGTTGCAGTTGCTGTTTGTTGTTGCTGCCACAATGTTGCTGCTGTTGCAAAATTTATGCACGCGGCTGTTGCTGCTGCTGCTGCAAAAAAAAAGTGTTGTTCCCGCTGCTGTTGCTATTGCAGTTGTTGGCTGGCTAATTTGCGGCAGCAACCAGTGGAAATTGTTGATGTGCAAAAATGTTGTTGTTGTCGTCTTGTAAATGCCATAAATTAGTTGCCTGCCAGCAGACGCAAAGCGCAATTTACAAATTTGTATTTATTTTTCTGTTATATGCTTGCATATATTTTTTTATAAATTTACTTTTTTATTGCGTCTTTTAATTTAATTTATTATGGCAGCTTCAGTTTGGGGTATCTGTGGGTTGCTCGATTAACCGCTTGTTGTCGTTGTTGTTTCTGTTTGCATTTTTTTTGGCATTGTCGTGCACACTAAATTATAACACACACACACACACAGATATATTTTCCTACTTGGCGAAGGTCGTGTGGGTTTGCTGTGTGGGCAGGGGTTGGCATTTGCGAGCTACATAAAATAAGCATAAAGCCAAAATCAATGCTAGTCATATGCATGTATGTATGTATGAGTGTCTGTGTGTGTACGAGATGGGAAAATTTGATATATGCCATTTGGTAAATGTTTTGTAATGTGCAATGCACAATGAAAGCAAATTATATTATTCAATCGGTATGCAAATGTCTGAGAATTCTCAAAATGGGTGTTCATTAGTTGAAATGTATTTCGTTTTACATATTAAAAACTAAACTCTTCAGAAAACTTTGATAATTGAACACAGAAGACTCATTCGTTTGATGGGCGGCAGAAATGTAAGCAATAATGGAATTTTAATACTAAAATAAATTGTACAATTTAATTGAAACCTATTACTTTTATAAATGACACTATAAGACAGCTCCCAACCAGAAAATAAATATTACCCACATTTAAGGATTTTAAATATATTTCACTTAACAATATATACACCGCTAGATGGCGTTCCAGCAGCGTCATAATCTAATAAATCAACATTTCCGTTACCGTTTCCGTTCCTCAAGAAACAACAATTTTTTTTATTTTTTTTTTTAAGTACGTTGGCAATTATTTAAGATATTGCATGAGCATCTGCAGGTCGTAAATAATAAGGTAAAGTCCTAATTGTAAAAGTTGTTATTCTTATGGCATTATAACAATTTATTGGAATACAAATGTAAAGGAAACACAACTGCACAATTCATGGTCATAAGCAACATAGCAACAACAATAGGGAACAACTGAAATCAAAGGCAGGCCAAATTGCTTAAGCGAGAGCACAGCAGCCAAATGCTTAAGATTTATCAAGCCACAATGAGAAAACCTAGAAAAGCAGCAGCAGCCAAAGGAAATCCCACAACTCCCAAACAACAATTTCAAATAAATTAAATTAGTCACAAGCATATTTCAAAAACATATACATACATACGTACGTATATATGTACATATGTACATCTGTGTGTGTGTGTGTAAAAAACGTTTTCTGTTCTTGTGCGAGAGAGATGGACACACACAGTTGGGCCAAGGATAAGCACAGAGACGAGCATTTTATATATTTTATTTTATGACCAAAGGACTGTTACATAAAACGCGCTTAGGGCAAGCATTCAAGGGGGGTGACATGAAGTGAGGTGCGGTGTGCGGCGGACCAGCTTACGACATAGTTTTTCCTATGAAATATGTAGCTGCAAGTATTTTGGCCAACTGCAGCTTCTCTTGCCAAATTGCCTAAGTTTCTCCCACTCACCAAAAAAATATAAAAAACGAGTACAAGTGATCCAAAAGAGAGTGTGGCTAACAGATACCCTTTTTACTGGAACCAAACAGTCGAATAAAACTTCGAGAACTGCTCGGACTTTTAACCGAATCCTAGCATATGAAAAATTCTGATTAAAGCAGCGACAACATCATGTCCTGAGACTTCCTTTAGCCTAACATAATATAAAAAAAACACATATGATACTCTTTTAAATTTTGGGAAACACATTCCTTGAAGTTAGGTAGTAGACGTCATTCTGAAATGATTATTAAATAACATAATGTTTCTAGAAATTTAAATATCGATAATGATCAATTTGAGAGGTGTCGACGAAAGAGAAACATATATAGATGTGAGATATTTGAAGTAGCCTTTAAAGACATGCCCATATCTATCATGCTGATCAATAACATATATATACGTTATAAATGTACATATCTTCATAGCATCGTGATACTGTTTTATCCGTTTTAAATGGCTAGTGGGTATACGGAAAAACAAAATAAAACTTTGCGTGGGTTGGGGGCCAAGAGAAAGAAGCTTTAAAAACGTCTCCGACGCCGTCTGCGTCTCGTCGGCTCGAGTTCGAAACGAATGGTGTAGTTCCAGATGGGGCCAGACGCTCGAAGGACACGCAGAGGCGACACACCCACAATACACATAGAGATACACACACACACACACACACACACACACACACACAAAGCGAACGACATAATAAAACCGGCATTTTTATGCATGTCTGAGTAACTTTATGAGCCGAACTGTCAGACCGAGTCGCCATCGCCGACGCGAGGCCGTGGACAGATGCGGGGACGTGGCGGGAGCGGGGTAGCAATCAGATGGGGAGTTTTCTGCTGCTTGTTCCAGTGCAGCTTTTGCTTTTGCCGTCGGTTTCAGGTTCATTGGAATTGCCATCTAAACAGCTCCCGCGGGTTAACTGGGAGCTCCCAGGGATTCGGCGCACTCGCTGCCTCGCTCTTTATTCAGCCACCTTGGGATAAGATGGGAAAAGATGAAGCGAACCTGCGCACTGTACGGGCGTGTCACAGGACAGAGCACAGTAAAAATAACAGAAGAATAATAGCAGCAGCAGCAGCAACAACAACAACAACTATCTGTATTTTGGGAAGGTCGTTTCGAACAGTTGTAAAACGGCACAGCGCACAGCTGGCCCACAGCACAGCACAGCACATCACAGATACAGATACAGATACGCAACACATTGAGATACATACATACATATGTACATATATTGTGTATATATAGAGAGGGTCACATTTATGCAACGAAGCGTCGACACCGGCATGTAATTAACTTAAGCCCGAGCCGAATGTCTTTCGATATAAATGCCGTGACAAAAGCCGGCCCATGGAGTTTGCTCTAAGCGCGAGGTTCGGCCTCAGACCAGGGATTTGACAAATGCGCTAGATACGAGAGGGAGAATACACATATTATACATACATACATATATACATACATATGTATGCAGTTGAAGCCGAGGTCGTTTGCCAGCACTTGCTACAAAATGGGCTGGGATATAGTATGTATATATTATGCATACCTATGTATATACTTTAGTGCGATTTTATTCCAGCATACCCAGCATGTCTGAGGTCGAGTTAACAAAAGATCCCTCGCATTTGCTTATTGCTTTTGTTGCTCATCTTATTGTTGTTGTTGTTGTTGTCGTTGCAAGTGTAACATGTGCTACATGTGGCATTAACAGATCGCACAAGTGAGTCAACAAAAAAAGCAAGAAACACTTGCGACAACAATGTTGAGGAAAAGAGGCATCGAAAGAGAGGGGCGGGTAACAGCAGCAAATATGCTGAACCAGGTGTGAGGCAAATTATCAAATAAAAGAGCTTCCGAGAAAGAACAATTTATTTTTATTTGCAAAAAGAAAACAAACTGTCAACATAAATATAATTTGCGTTATAGAAATTAAAATTAGGTGAAGTTACTATTTTTACATATGTAATATTACAATTAAATTTGTTATTATAATTTGTTCGTTAAATTTGTAACGCATTGGAGCAGAAATGAGCAACCCCATTAAGTATATATATATACTCTTGTTCAGTATCAATATCCAAGTCGTCATAGACATATAGTCTCTCAGTCTTAAAGCTTTTTTGATGAAACTTGGCATGGAATCGTCTTTTGACAACACGCAGTAAGAAAACTACACTAAATATATAGTTACCATAACTTACAAAATATTACAAAATGATTGCAAATTACTATTTTAATAACTTTATGGACCAAAATTGTACGTATAATGCCATTTGACAGTATAACAGGTGGGGCGCAACGGCACTGCTATTTCATAGCACACAACTGTATGTCAGAGTCGTCTGGATCCGACTAGTATACCATATAGCTGTCATAGAAACTATCGATCGATAGATGGGCTCTTGTACACGGAGAGAAAAATCTTCAATTTTCTATACCGATTTGGGATAACCAGTCATTAATTAAGAACAATTCGAACTTGATTTCGAATTAAGCTGAAAATGGTCATAGAATAACGATATCATTTTAAAATCAATATTCATCTATAATTGTGTTTGAAATGCATTTTGCTTGAAATTGAGAGCTCAATTTATATAATATAATATAAATACTGTTTTATTTCTGAAAATAGCCCGACCAAACTCAATAGTAACGTGTGTTACTAAATAATTATTTCCGTTAATAATTAAATTTTGGTGTGAACAGGTGGACTGCGGTCTACAAGGGTAAGTAATCTTCTTTAAATTGGTCATTTAAAATGTAGTTTTAGTCATAAATTTAAAATGCAGTTAAAATATACTTATTTTTAATGACTTTCAGAAATAACAATTATTGGCCGATTGGAATCACCACTTGAAACGAAGCATTTAAATTGGAATCATGAATACACATTTCTGCTTATTTTTGAAAAACATTTCTTCTATGATTTTGTGTGTACAAAAAGCATTTAATTTTTAAATTCTCAAGAAATAGTTGTTCAGAAATAAATAAATTAAGACTAAAGTACAATTGTATTTCAATCAATTATTATTATTTTGTTGTAAAGAAATTAATGACTTGCTTCATGCCTCTTCAATTCATTCGTTCTCAACCCATTGGAGTAGTTCTGACATCTTGGCAACCAAGTTGGAGGGAATCTGCACAGCTCATTTCAGAGAGGGGCACACCTCTTGAGGTGAGCGACACGACATGGTTCGTGGAGTGTTTTTAACAGAAAATTGCTGTCATGAAGAAAACGCATAACCAACCATTCTTAGAAATTGTTCAGACAATCAAATGTATTGTTTGTGTATACCATATACATACATACATGTACATATGTACAATATAAATTCACATATCAATTGTACAATATGCATAACAATGAGAAGCGGTTCAGTCACCGCCCTTCCTCTTTTCAGTTTCAATCCTCGGCTCCTTAGCTGGGTATCAAAGTAAGGGGCAGGGAAGTGGGGAAGACAAGTGTTCCGCTGCTGCCGAACTGCCACAAAGAATTCTTAGGTGAATGGAAAAACTATTGTCTGAGCGCATTTCGGAGAGTCGAGCACGCCGAAAACTTATGTATGAATTACAAATTTATGAATTTCGTATTTGAAACGAAGAGCTGAGCAGTGAAGATTTTTTAGTGCAATTTCTAGTGGCACTTGAGGCCGCTCTGGGTCGAGACCTCGACGTATTCCAGTAAAGCAAACAATACAAACTTCAAAAACGCTTCGTTGCATATTAAATTAATTACTGTGAGGCCTCCAAAAAGCAGCCAAAGAACTTTCAGACCAAACTCAATCCAAAGCCAGGCCGCACAGTTGCACAGTCCGTCAGTTTTTCAGTCTCTCAGTTTTTCAGTCTCTCAGTTAGTCCCTCAGTCAGTCAGTTGGTCGGACAGACTTGCTGTCAGACAACCCTTGAGGATTTGCTTTCTTATGCCGAGGGGCTGCAGCCACTCAAGGAGCGACTCCCCAAACTTTTGTGCACAACACAGGCGAGTTAAGCTTTTTGAAAACGTGAATGAGCATAAGGGGAGAGAGAGAGAGGTGGTGGGAGAAAGAGAGAGAGGGACAGTAAGAGGGAGAAGGAGGACGACATGCTGACAGTCAACAACAATTCATGCACACTGCAAAACTGAAGGCATAATTTATGCCTTCAAAGTGAATTGTTCAAAGAAAACTTGGAACATTTTTAGCCTTAACGGCACGTCCTGTTTTTAACGTTCCATGTCAACACAGAGAACAAAAAACAAACGCAACAAGATGAATTGCCCCGACTAAGCGAATTCCACATGTCCTTAACTTAATGGGGGTGTAGGACAATGGGGTACCGATCTGAAACTCTGGAATTCCGCATAAGTATATGTGTAGACAAATACCTCAGTTGCCAAATAATTATCGCATGGTAAATTTAAACTTGGGTGGCTAAGGTTATAGAGTTGAATGAATTAGCGATTTTAATACTGCACTGGGAAAAACGATGCTTATCAAAAAACATTTTTCCTAGAAAAAATAGATGAAAATTCCATAATATGGGTAAGAATCTGAACAAATAAGGGAAAATTTCAACCAATTTGAATACTGGAAGAAAGGTATCACCAAGCGATCTGGTGTACGAAAGAAACCGTAACCAAAGCACAAAATGCTTTATATTATACAAAGCTAATAACTTCAAGATTTTATGTTTTCAAGTACGAAACAGTAGATTTCGCAGAAACCCTTGAATGGCAGGACACATTGACTTACATCCTGCAAGGACATACAAAACAGTTTCTGACTTCAAATTCGTGCCTCGCGTAAAACCTAAAACTCTGAAACAATGCAAAGTCAGCAGTCGACGCACCGCCAACTTTGGGCATAAAAAACAAAAAATAGAAAGGCAACTGAAACCAGCACAAAACGCAGTCAGCGCTCTCATGTTGTCCAAGTAAAATGGCAATTTATAAATTTATAAATGGACACGACCAGGAGATTCGCTGGAAGTGCTCTTAGGCTGAAACTGATGGCAGTTAAGGGCGAAACTTACGCACAGGCCAGAGACGAGACAGCTCTAAAAAGAGCTAAAAGGTTGAGAGGAGTGTCTTTTTCTGGGTTTTATGCCGAAATATTGTAATTTTATTAATACATAATCATATCCGACAGCAACATGAGAACTGACCACATGGTTGCGGTCCCAGCGGCTAGCTTTTGAGCATTGAAAATAAAGCAGTAAAACTGTAATAGATACATGTCTGACTATGTGTGAGTGTGTGCGTGAGTCTAACGAGGCTTTGGCCGACCATTTTTTTTGTTGTTGTTGTTGTTGCTGTTGTTGTACGTGCTGTGCGACTTGTTCTTGGGATAGAGGTTCCAGGAAATCCAACCTAGCGCTCTGAATTCTAGCTGACTGCCCAAAAAATGTTTGCGTGTTTTTCTTTTCATTACATTCTTTTTTCATTATTTGTGAGTTTCTGTTCCAGTTGCTCTGTTTTCAGCTGGTTGCTTAGTTGTGCAGAATGGCAGATAACTCACAAAAGTTGAACACTTGATAAATATTTTCACCTGAATGATTACGAAAGAGTCGGAGAGTTCAGAGGCGGTAAAACTCAAGCAGTTTGATATCAGAAATAGTCGAGTAAAGTAGAGTTCAATAGTCTAGCAATAGTTATTATGTGCTGTAAAATGTTACATAATGAAAATGTGGATACATATGTATACTTAATAAACAAAAAACGAAAACAACAAATAATTTTGTAAATTTAATAACGAACCGAGAACGAATTTCTTATAACAGGAAACAAAAAGTTGTTTGTAATACTAAACATTTATAAGTCTAAGTCTAAGTCAGAATTATTTGCGAATTAAAGATTTAAAAGTTTAAAATAAAATATCATTAACTGTTCCTGTATATACTAATTTTTTTTTCAAAACATTTCTAACATCTAAGCATTTTAAATTGTGTCTGAAAAAATCGTTTATAGCAAAAACAAGATACCCTGTTAAAGAATACTTTTATATGTTCAAACAACGATGAGGCCTAATTAAAACCTGTAATCTGTCATTATGCAAAAGAGAGGAAAAGAGAGGGCAACTTCCATGAGCTTAATGAGAACAAGAAAATAGAGAGCCATTGTCGCCACGTTGCATGAATGAAAACTCACGAAAATTGTCAGGCCGCAGGAGCCGAAGGTAAAAGAGGAAAGTCAAGGGGGAGAGGGAGGGGGGGTCAACGTATTCAACGTTTCTGAGTTGCCTTTCAAATTGATGAACAATAACAAAAGGCAGGGCAGGCATACAAAAGAAAATGTTGCATAGAAAAAGACTTACTTTCAAAGTTTCCAACACATGTTGGGTATGTAATAAAAAAATGTGTGTGTGTGTGTGTGTGTGTGTATATGAAAAGTATTTTTCTTTCTTTTGCGAAATTAATGAACTATTCAAATGTCAAAGGATCTGTATAGATAAAGCGACGACGACGACGACGACGACAAAACAGTTGGTGACAACAACATAACAAAAACGGGACTGTAACAATAAAAACGAGTCCAGTAAAGAAATCCATAAAAGATTTTGTAGCTGCAACGCGTCGCTTTATGAGTCTCCTCTCGCTGTGTGTCCGTGTTAGTGTGTGTGTGTGTGTGTGTGTGTGTGCTCGCTTTTACAAAATTCAAAAAGCAATTTACAAAAGGCAACGTGAAAGGCGATACGCTTGCAAACAAATACACAAGAGCCATGGCATGGCCGGAACCCAGGTCTGGGCCCGGGGCAACAGTTGCAGCTCGTAAGTGCCACTAAAGGACGACGACAACGACGACGACGACGACGCGTCGAGAAGAATAAAAATGAAGGCGCTGAAGCGCAACGAATGCCCTGAAACAACTTCAGCTTCACCTACAGATTCAGCTACATGTCGAGATGATGACGATGATGAGCACCAGTCGAGCGCAACTCCACTGCTCCGCCCCATCCCCATCCCCTTTCCCTATCCCTTCCCCTTGCTGTAATCGTAAATGAGTCGTCGACGTTGTTAGTCGGCCTACAAATTCGTTGGCCAACTGATTTTGTATACCCTGTACGAGTAATCCAAAGCAGTATGTATGTTTGTGTGTACATATTTTATCATATTAATCGGAACAATGAAACACTTTTGCTTCTACAAAAAGGTGTTTTCAAGAGATTGAGAATGCTACCTTTAAAACTGAATTTTCTTCTTTAAATCAATATTTTAGACTGATTGCAGGTATTACCTTACGATTTGTAGAGTATTTTTGATTGGTCTATGGAATGAATATAAGGGCTGGGCTCAGGGTATCTTCAAGTCGGGCACTCTCGAGTAGAGCACTCTTACTTGTTTTTATTATCATTGCATTTGATAGACAAATTTAACACGTTACGCGAAAGTGGTTCTGCCAGAGAACTTGTCCTGCCAATGCCAAAGCCAGAGTCTCACATCGTGTATTGAGTAAATTGTAAATCACAGTTGCCCCACTAAGCCGCCCCACATTGTGCGCTCAAATATACCTCACATATCATACACAATACATCTTGCCTAGTACAATACATATTGGCGGGTCTGTTAAATTGTTTTGTTTTTGGTATTTTTCCCCCAGTTGGCGACGCGTCTGTAAATGAGCCATTGTCTGCTGTACAAGTATGTGAAAAGGGGCAAGGGGTGCAAAGTGTTGGCATTTAAAATGTAGCTTATCGGTTCGCTGCATTACCAAATACTCAATCCGTCAGTTAGAAAGCTAACAAGAGTGTTGGCCTATCAATCTTTAGCGACTGCTTGCAACTAATACTTTGTAGCATGAGAAGCAGCCTCCAGTCTAGTTAAAGTGTTGCACGATCTGTTTTGCACCAGTCAGATCATAAATAGACCAGAAAGTTAGCCGGAGACTAATCAAATCATTGCAGTGAATGATTTTAATTGGTATTAATCAGATAACTCTACTAAAATACTAAATCAATTTAATAAATCAACTTGTCAAAGCGACTTTCCTCTTAATTAATTACTGACTCTGACTCTGAGTCAGTTGCCTCACTTCTGTGCTGCTCAGACGCTCAGGCATAGCACTTGACAGAAATAAAAAATTAATTTAAAAAACCCACTCGAACGCTGTGCAAAATGGCGCAGTAATAATTGAAATGAAATTTTCGCCAGTCACTTCAATTAGGAATCGATTCAGTTTCACAATTTTCATTAGAACTTAAATTGCAAATTTCAATTCGCATGCCCATTCCAAATGAAACACTGGGCAAACCTCGCGAATTCAAGTTTTGTCCAATTGTCTGAAGTAAGTTTTCAAATTTCTCGTTTGGGCTTGCAAATTTCTTTGGCATGAATGAGAAAATCAATGGACCATAAATTCTGAAAGAGTCGCAACTGTCGCAACGACCAAACGACCCAACCGTTCGACCAAGCGACCTTCCGTTCATTATTTGAAAACTTATTCATGTTGTTTGCATAATTTACAATTTATTATTTTGCGTTATTTATTGTACGTGCCGCAATTTATGCATAAAACGTCTGAACAAAACGCTTCATTAATCAGACCAGTCCATGTATTTCCACAGTATTTGCAACGTCCTCTCTCTCTCTCTCTCTGTCTCTCTCTCTCTATCTGTCTGCTCTCTGTCTGTCTGGCGAGTATTCAGCTTTTTATGTTTAAAATACTAATTAATTTTAATGTAATGCACATATGCGATAAGTCGCCGGCTTACCCAAGATTATATCGACACAGCGCCGCTCCAATCTATGTATTGTATTCATATACTGATACATATAATGTATTTGGCTGCCATGTCAGCCGGCCTCAGCCTCCGGCAGTGATTGATGTGGCAGCACAATCCCACATACACACACAGACACACACACACACACGCATACATGAAGACCCATGCCATATTTGGAGAGCACAAAAAACGAACTCTGTTAAAGCCGCATGAAGTTGCCAAAACCAAAACCAAAATGAAAAAAATAAAAAAAAATCGGATAAATTGTTATCTGAACTACGAAGTAATGTTTAATGGGAAAGCGTAGCAAATGGAATCGTTAATTTAAAATTTTAGCAATTAAACAATTTGAGAGCACAAATGATGTACACGAGACATAATCAACTATGACATAAATTTAATAGTTGCAAACTCAAATTCATTTTTAATGGTTTTTAAATGTTTCGATGACGGTTTCTGTAAAATAGTTGCTGACTCAACGAAATGCAATGACAGTCTCTAGTACTTTGCTATTACAATTCTAGCTAAAAATCAAAGTCTGGAATCAATTTATTGTTTTCTCAGTTGTTCTACATATTAAAGAGGAATAGTTTGATATGATAGTCAGTCTGAACTCTGTCATACAGTCTATATTAAATGGCACATTAACTTGACTACATCCTGCTATATCCCATGCTGGCATTTCGTTAGTCGACCCTCATCATAATTTTGGGTATTGCTTGATTATTATTCCCGCTGCTTTCAAAATACACAAACAGAGGAGAACTTTGTATGGGCGGACAAGATGTGCGCTGCTGCGCAATGCGATCAAATGTCAAGCTGCCAATTTAACAATTTTGGCTTTTTGTTTTCTTTTGATTTTTCTTAGCTGGTTCATGTACTTGTTCTTGTTCATTCCACTCGCCAAGGAAGAAATCCAAACCAACCATGGGGCAAACAAATGGGCCATGACCAACGCTGAAATCTGTTTGTAATTGAAGAGCAGAACAGGATGTAATGTGGAACGACGAACGAAGTAATTCAATTATATTTGGAAAACATTCTCTGAGCATAGCATTGACGTTGTAATAAAATAAATTGTATCTTTTAGAATACTGATGAATAGTAACTCATTAGTGCTGAGAGAGGCGCAGTAACGAAGTTTGATTTAATTTAATACCTGATGGTTGCTATATGTAAAAATTATAAAAATTAATTTAAATTACATTTTGTTAGAATAGTTGAATGGAATTTGAAATCGACTTCAGTTTCTTTCGTTTGCAATTAGGCTACAATTTATTCTGAGAGAAATAACAATTTGATCGTTTTACTGGAGAAATTAAATTAAGAATCAGATACAAATTTAAGCATGATTTGCATTCTATTCTTAATACAATTAAATGTAAATTATACAGGAAATTAATTAAATTTGATTGCCTTTTTGTACTGCCATTCACTTAACAAAAGCCACATCAGCGCAGGTGTATAGATTCACAGGCCTTCTAATTATAATGACATAGCTGCTAGAAGTCCGAGCTGTGTCCCCACGCAGCCTATATAAACTGACCTATTCAGTGAGTAATTTGTATCCCCCTTTAGCTCAAAAAATTGCGTTTAATTTGAGGCGCGTGTAATTAAAAGTTGCCATTTATCGATTGATCGATTACCCATTTGCTTCATTTGCTTGCTGGGTGTGGCCGCTGTCTACAAATTGCAAATTGATTTTTATCGATTTCTCATAATCAAGAATCATTGCGATGGAGTACTCGAAATACTACATGGAGTACACAAAATATCACTCTTTGGCTTGTTTGTTTATTGCTCACGTTTCTTTGATTTCTGGTTTCTTGAGTCTTGTGTCTTGTTGTTTGCAACGACGAGAATTGAAAGTTGATTTTCCATTTTGATAAGCATCCGCAAATTACATGAGAGACCTGCCCAGCCAGCATATACTTTGGTGTGTTGGCATACGCCTATAAATATCATGATAATCAGCAATTTTTTTGTGTATTTTTTATTAAATGCATTCGGTGGGCCGCACCCCAAATAAAGTATTTTTATAAAATAATACTCGACACGCACGAAATACTCAGCCTTCCAATATCAGCAATAGACCCAAGCTGGCATGCAGTGTTTTTAAGGGGCGTTTTATGTGCTGTTTTTCATTTGCAATTTTCGTCAGTTATGAAATACAAAGGAAGTCCATAAAACTAAGAAAACCTAATGTCTTTGATGAGAATAAATGTGATTAGCTCACCACCATTTGTATGTCCTGAACACATTGAGTTGTGCAAATATATGTAACGAGCTGAAAGCAACATCTCCGACCCCATCAAGTAAATATGTATGTACATATAATCTTTATCAGTATCAAAAGCCGAGTCTATCTAGCCATGTCCTTCCTTCCGACTGTCTGTACATCCGACCATCTGTCTGTCCGTCTGTATGAACACGCGGATCTCATAACTTACATATAAGAACCAGAGTCTTCAAATTTGCAATATAAGTAAATGTATACCATATTCAGATGAAGTTTATTTCGTTTTGTTAATAGCTCGTCCCGTTTTAAAATATTGATCATTTTCGATTTCCGACCATCGATTTTTGGTACCAATGGTTGCCTGTTCTCCTATGTTGACAGTTGCTCCTCCGAACAGCAGTCTGGACAGAGACCTTAATCTAACACCGCTCGAGGATCAAGTAGCATTTTGGCCTGCTACTGGATACATAGTTTGTACTGATATCTAGTAATTGTAATTAGCTTTGAGTAATTTACGTTTATCTTTTTCTTTCTTCACAAGTTGTATAAATTTGGCGCCTTTTTATTGGCGCATTTTCAATTGATTCATAAAAACAATTAACTTATCAAATAAAAGGTTCATTTATATAAGAAATACTTATGGACTTATAAGATTATTATATATGTATGTTTATAAAACATTTTTCAGTTTTAAAGCCAAAAAGTTTTGAACAGAACGATGGTCTTAACATATCCCTTTTCGATCTGGAATTCGGTACTTTAAGAACGAATTTTTTTCTGAGTTTACTTTAATGCTATAAAAGCCAAGTATGAAATACTCTAAATAACATATGCAAACTATATAGATTGTCATCAAGATATCCATCGCTCATTTCGTAAAAAAATAAAAGAGAAAATTAATCTTGGTTCATGTCTAAAGAGGCTTTTCTCAGCTCTTATGTGCGGTTGAGTTATTCGTTTAGGGTTCCTTGGCCCGATCACAAGCTTTTCTGTATGGTTTTATTTTTTTGTGAGCTGCTTAACGAGCATTGTGTGCGGCTCTGTGGCTGGTATCAGGCAATGTCCTTTGTCTGGAGAGCCTTCCTCACGTACCTTCGCTATAAGTAGTTCATGCTTACTTCCTCTTGACTGGCTCGGGGTGCGGTGTTCGGTGTTTGGTGTTCGGCGTTGGCCTTTTCATGTATGCCTGTATGTTGACAACCCTCGGCAGGACATACATAAGTCCCTTCTAATTGCTTGCGAAACCTGAGGCGCTGCGGGGCAGCCTCTTCCGCTTTCAATGCACGTTCGATTCCCTCCACAGTCGACTCGTCTCCGCTAAAATGTTCATATTTCAAAAATCGTGCTCAATAAATACTTTCAATGTGTCGGGGACAGGAGGGCGGCATAGCGGGGTCATGGGGTCTGGGGTTGCTGTGTCTTCTTTGTGCGCAAATATTCTCATAAGAAACGTGTTTACCAAAGACAGTTGCCAAAGATTTTCAGCTAAATAAAAAACAGGAGCTACTGTCTTCGTCATGCCGAATACGTTGCATCCTTTGCAGACCGTAGTTTAACTGCTCACAAACAACTTCAAATCATATAATAATTCACTTTAAAATTATTAGACTTGGCTAACAAATATTATGTTTTTTTTTTGGGTCAATCCTTGGCAAAGGGAGTGGAATCCTCGAATCGACTCTCTCTACTTCTCTCACTCCCACTCTCTGTGTCTCTATCTCTATCTGGCATTTGTCGTACGCAAAAATGTCATTTACGAGTGTGTCGAGGAAACGCAACTTTAACTTATCGAGGAGGCGCCACAATGCATGATTGAGCATGAGTTGCAAAGGGGTCTGAGACGACGCTGACTGTGGCGTCGAAATATGCCACATACATATATATGCATATACTATAAGTATTCATACTCATCCATATACCCACATATGCCCACTCACGCTCGCTCGTTTGCGATTCACAGTTTTGCCTCTGAATGGCTTCGTTTATTTTCAACACGTTACTCAAACAATGTTTTTGGTTTATTTAAATTTCTTTCTTATAACAGCAAGAGCAACAACTAAAAGGCAAGCCATGCAAATGCCAGCCCGCTTGTTGTATAAGCCAACCCGCACCCTTCTCCCTGCCTTGCCCACAACACGTTGAGGAAGCCCGCGTTGAGTAAACATTTGAATTTTACATTAAAGGCGGGCGGCAAACAAATGAACAAAAATATATAAAAAAAAATTATATTCGAATTTTTTCTTATTTAAACAAAACGGCGGCACTGTGCAAAGCAAACAATTCGCAGTCTGTGTGATGTTTAACGTTTAAAGCGCCAATGCCACCAATGAGACAGCCTGTCGGAGGATGTTGGTTAAAAAGCGGGTTAGGAGGGGCTGCAAAGCAAAAACAACAACAAAAACCAAAAAACAAATTAATAAAGTTGCCCGTTTACATCCAGCTCAAACTGAGTGCCAAATGCACACAGCAACACAAATGATTATTTGATATTTAAAACTTTATTTTGCCGGCAAACAGGAACTTTAACTATACAGTTATGCCAGAGCGAGAGATAGTATTTGCAGAAAGAAAGAAAAACAAATGCTTCCCGGAGGTAGAAGCGCAAACAGAACAAGATTTCATGCTTTTCGGTCGGGCTCTGCCCTTTTCTTGTCTTGTCAAAACGTTTGACAAACGATAAGCGAACCGGGGGAAAAAACAAAATTGGGAACGGGATTCCAAGCGTTGCCTGAAAAACGCTGCCAGGGCGTTGCCAGACGCAGCTGATTTTGATTTGTATCTAATTGTATGCAAACAGACGCGACAGTCGAGATTTGGCATAGAAAATGGATGGATATGCGAACCTACATGCACACATATGGCATATAGTATATATTATATACATATACCCTGTATCCAATAAAAATGGGTGAAAAGGGTATATACATGCATGTTCTTGATCAGTATCAACAGCCGAGTCGATCTGACGATCATGTCCGTTTGTCAGTCAGTCTGAATAGAAACGCCAATTCAATGGAAAATAAGAGCTGGAAACTCTTAATTTGGAATTAAACTTCTCGAACACCATGATCGTTTTTTTGGGTAACAGTTCTAAGAACTGAAGACACTAAATTTGATTTAAATGCTTTAAATTTTCATAGAGGGGTCAAGAATATTTCACTTTTCGGATACCTTTCTGACTCACCAAAAGGTAGAATGCATGCATTTTTGGATATATGACCTTCACATGCGATATTTATGTTCTTAAAATTTGCTGATTATAGGAAAACACGCACAAAAGGTATTTAAGATTGCGAGCGAGTGACCCGAGATAAGTAACCCTGAAATAATCTAAGAGCTGGGTACAGGGTATCTTCTAGTGGGGCTCTATAGACTAGAGCACTCTTACTTGATTTATATATGAGTAGTCATAGTCACATCTGCGGGCGATTTGTTCGATTTTTGCCGTTAAATTTTATGCATGAAGTTGATAGATTACTTACGAACGCCTATTGAGCCTTTGTACAACGAACCAGTTTTTTTTGTGTGCTTATATTTTTTTCTTTTTTGGGGTGAATTTATTCTGATAATAAATGAATAGGAGCGGGCAGCGTAATGCCTTTCAAGCACAGAGCAGCCCATTTTAATGTAATTAAATTAAGAAAAGGTACGCAACATAAAATGTATTTTATCATCGGCGCTGTAAAACTAAATGCTTTTTTTCCACAGAAAGATATACCATCACCAAAATCTAAAAATGTTTTTATTTGATAACATTTGAATGTTAAAAAATATGCGTAAATGATTTTATTCAACGAATTGACATCAAATCTTAATTGTAAATAAGTGCCTGTATAATTGGATTACGTTTTTGTATCACCTTTAATCACATTTAATGGTATTTATTTTATATGTTTTCTCTCTTCAAAAATTCCAATAATATGCAACTAGTGTGTAAGGTCTAATGCCTAATAAGTGTCACATAATAATTACTAAAATTGGAAAATGTGTCACGTTATGTGTGTTACGTCATGTAGCTTTTTTTGACTCGTATAGAAAAATCTAAATAAAATGTTATGCATAGCTGTTTGCATATTATATAATATATTGTATCCCTGTTAGCCTATAGTTCTACTGCTACTTCGTGTATTACGAGACAAGTGTTTAGTTAGCTCCGTTAGCGGTAGCCAGGTCGTATTTCCATTCCGCCCATTAGACGAGCATGAGCCCCCTCTAATTACACAGCCAACAAAGGTAAATGGCCATGCAATTATATCGTTGGGACAGTTTGCCCCTTATTTGATCAGGCTGCATATTCTAGCTTACCTATAATTTGAGGCCCACTTGTAAAGTTTGGGGGCAGCCTTAATAAAAGGCCCAAGCCAAACCGAATCGGTATCTAAACTTGGGCCTTAAAGTCAACTTGTGGTTAAAGTTCGATCTATGAGCGTTTAGTTTCGCAGCGCACCAAAATTACAGAGGCCGCGTCTCATGGGCTGGCTTTGTAATTAAATGTTGTATTGTGGGACTGCTCAAAATTCACAGACACGTCAGTCCGTTCAAAGTCCGAGCAGCAGCAGCCGTTAGCGCTCCCAGGCCTCGTCATCAGGGGTTGTTGTAAGCCTAGGGGCTGTTTTCTTCTCTTTGTGTTGTGTTGCCTCCCTTTTTGGCTAAGCGCTTACGTGGCTATTTGAAAGAGGGCCACAAAAACGCAAAACGGGGTCATTAAGCAATTTAATATTTGTGCCAACTGATTACACCATAAAAAGCAAAATGTATCCAGAGCAGAACATAAAATTTCTTATGTATCAGCCGCTGAGTTCAAAAAATGTTATTTACACATGTTTCGCAGCGCCTTTCCCGAGCAAATAAAAAAAAAATATATTTTAGATTTTTCCAAAATGTAGAGAATTTTAAATATCTTGCTATTCAGTTTATTGATTTTAAAGAAACTGAAATTTTGCATCAAGATTTGCCATTTATAAAACGATGTCAGATCTTAAACTGGATTTTCGCCAAAAAAAAAATATTTGGTTAGATTTATTAAAATCACAGAAGTGTCGTTCATCAAAATCGATGAACAAATAACAAAGACTTAACTCTTGAGTAATATATGACAATACAATATTTAGTTTGGCATGTCCCATATAGGTGGTTTGTTGGTTATTATATACAGGTATAAATTTAATTTATCAGACCTCTCTTTAAGTCTTTGGATTGGGATCGGCTTACGCACGCAGCGGTCACAGCTGAAGTGAATTTTTTCATAAAAAAATTTCATATATGACATTTGCACGGGATATTAAGGCGTAATGGGGATTAAGCTGCGAAACTGAAACAAACTGACAACGGTCGTCAGTAACCGCAAAGAGAAGGACGGTGGAGTATGTGGAAAATGAGAGGAGGGTTACATTTGTAAGCAACAGTAGACATACATACATACATACATAGCTATAAGTGCGGCTTAGTGACACGTTCATTTGGCAGCAGCTGCTGCTGTTGCCAGTTCAGTTCATCAGAATCTGAGGAGGCAGCGAGCAGATAGTCCGCAGGTGGCATAATCTTCAGCGTGTCAAATAGCAAAGTCATGAACAGGTAAAAAGAGAGAGTGACAATGATAATCAGTACCAATGAGAAAAACTAGCGTTATGGTGTTTATAAAGCTAAAAAAGGACAAAAGTTAATATTAAAATTCACAATAAAAAACTTGTCATAGGTTAGCGGCTATGGAAAGCATCCTTTAAAGTGTAAACGATTTATTCTTGTAAAAACCAATTTTCATTTCCAAGATATCCGAACCACCATTTACGACTGTCATTTATATTAATAATTAAATTGAAATGTGGGCAGACCATCTGTGGTCTACAAGGATCGGCACGCCAAAGATCCGTTGTTTCAAGTTATGTTTTAATTAAGCTTAATATAATAAATATAAGTTAAAATTCAACATTTTAGGAAAATGTACCTTCAGTATTTAAAATGATGATCAAAATCGTTAAAGGCAAAAGTTTAGATGTCCTACAATTGCCATCAAACTTCTGTAAAAATGTCTTCTTTATATTATTTCAAAAAAATTATGTTCTGCTGGTTTAAGTAAATCGTCACCACTGGAGTAAGATGGATGAAACAGTGTAATGGGAAATTGAAGTTTAGTGCAGGCAATGTCGTATAGTATATTATGTAATATGATAACGAATATCTTGGCAACTTGGCATGCTCGCAGTGAGCTCGTGCTTGGAAATCATTTAAAAATTAATTAGTCTTTAGTATCTTAAGCATGTCTACAATCCAACGCTTATGAATTAAAAGTCTATACCATAAGAGAGCCCAGGCCAAACACAGTTGGTTGTAAGCCGTTTCAGGCACAGCACACACCTTAAAGGGCCGCACAGGTAAACACGAAATGTTCGGCACCTCCCCTGAGCCAAGTTTTATTCTTTTATCTGGGTCCAACGCTGCAGTGGGTATATCGTTATTCTCGACCGCCCTGATGGGCATTTCCACGACAGGGTCACACTGTGACCTCAAAATGTTTGTCAGACGAGGGGAACGACAGGCAGACGGAAAGCAAATAGCAATGTGTGGCATAAGTGTCATGTGCAGTTGTCTGTGCGTGTGTGTGTGTGTTTGCTGGCAATTAAAACCAACAAGAGGAACAACAACAACGTGCTGTAGTCAACCAGTATTTTTATATTTATATGGCCGCCAAGTGGGGCTCTATGCGGGAAAACTTTGCAATCACTCACAGAGGCAGTCGAGTCGTTCCAAGCCGGAGAGTCTCCTTTGATTTAATTACACGGACTACATATGATACGGCCTTAATGTGCAGCGTGTTGTTGTTGTTGCTGTTCTTGTTATTCTTGTCGCTGTTTCCTGGCCCAGGCCTAGCCATAAAAACAAAACCAGCATCTGTGTCTGTGTCTGTCTTCTGCCTTATCGCACAAATTTCACTTTTATAATGATCCGCCCCCATCCCATCCAACCAAACCAAGCTGAGCAGAAAACAACAAATTAAACCAAACAAAAAGTTACTCAAATATGTATATGTATATGTCCATAGTTTGTTGTCTACACTTTTTGGCGCTGTCGTCGTTCCGAACAGCGTTTTCTGTGTTAATTGCACATTAATGTTGTTCAGTTTTTTATACCATGAACCCATTAAAAATTGCTAGATAGGGTATTTTGAAGTTGTGCAAAAGTATGCAACAGGCATCTCAAAACCTAAAAAGTGTACATATATATATTGAACAGCATCAACCTCCAGAGAAAGCAGAGACCGTAAGATCTAGAGACTTTATATTTGGAATGTAAGCTCATTTTTTATATCGATTACTCAAAAAATATTTTATAAAGTTATAAAAACTAGAACCACAAAATGATTTATGTATATTCTCGAATATCATACACAGGTCAAGAATATTTGATCTTTTGGATATATCCTTCCGATGTTTTAATAATAAAAATTAACTATAAATGAATGTTAGTGGCAGTACTGGGTATTTTCTAGTCGGCCGCTCTCGACTAGAGCACTATTACTTTTATTTTTTTTTTGTAGCAATTTCAGGTTTTAGCGCTAGGAAATTGCCGGTCTATAGACGGCAATGCCTGAGCCAGACATGTAAAATTGGCCAGGCCAAAAATGCTTATGGATAATTGTATCTGCTTTTGGTGCGAGTCGAAGTTAAAATTGTCAGCTTGTACTGGCAGCGAGTACCAGTGCGAATTACAAGTCTCTTGCCACAATTTGTGTATGTTGCTCTTGCTCTTTACAACGCCTGTTCTTTTTATGGAACGACATTCGTACACAAGTGCCGTCCATTTCCATTTTCATTTCCATTTCCATTTGTCGTGTTTGCTTTGAGATAAGCGCCAAATTCATATAATTAGAGACGTCATATGTTGCCGTAAATTACATTAGCAATGCTTGGCAAAACTCTCAATGGGGGCTAACCGACTTCTCAGTGTCAAATACAGAGTCAAATACTCTATAATACTCTACTCTAATACGGCATCATAAATAATATTTCATGAATTCAAGAGTTATAATTACAATAATAAAGAAAGGTTCAAACAAGGTGTTCTATATTTGCAATAATGCCATATAATATAGGTCTCATATTGTTTTATTATATTTCAATGGATTATACATTAACTGTTAAGAAATCCAGTTGCCTTTGACAAAATCTGATGATACATAATAAGTTCAGTTTTCTTACTTTTTGACTTACCTCTAAAATACCAAAATGATATGTCTAAGGAAAAGCCATACCTCTGAGGAAAACTTGTAATTGATCTGCAGTCATTTATTTGGTGCACGCCCATTTCTGTGTGTAACATATGAAGAAGGTTTGCTGATATACCCATTGACGAGCAATTTAAATGACTTGCACTCTATAAAAAAAACATGAGTGCTCTAGTCTAGAGTGCCCAACTAGAAGACACCCTGCACCCAGCCTTACATTCATTCACATTTATGCAAATTGAAACTATAACACAACTTATTTGTTTATTGTCCGATCGTCATGAATTTTGTACGATCTGAAGATGGGATTCATTAATGTTGCATCAATATGCAATTTAAACTTGATCTCCGTCTGGTATAAAAGCAAGTATATTTTAAATATGAAGTCTCTAGCTCATGCAGTCTCTGAAATACGTGTGTTCACACAGACACATGATACCCTTTCTATCCATAATTGTAATGGGTATAAAAATAAAGCTGATTATTATGAGTGTACACAATTAATAGCAATGCACACACTTAGCTCTGATTATTTATAGGCATAATTAAACAAACATTTTTTCAAAGCGAACGCCTCGCTCTGTCATCCAGCCAACTAACCAATTAGATATACACATATACGTACATATAGCTATAGTTATATCTACAAAGCAATATCACGCATACGCCCCTTTGGTACGAGGCCGCTGAGCCATCGACTTTTTTTTGGCATTCAATTGCGGCTCATTAATCAAAACTACAGAATCAACAATGGAGGCAAATATTGGTCTGCATGTGTTTGCCATTTCTAATGGCAACAAAAAGTCATGACATTTCATTTGGGTACAACAATTCCCCGTCGAAATCTTACAGGCAATCGAAGTTTTTCCATGCAATTATTATTTTTATAGTTATTTTTATAGTTTCCTCTTTTGCATTCCACGTTTTCGGCCTTATCGCATCATAACAATCATTAGCATTATTGATGTCATTATTATGGCGACTTCTTTTTTCGCTGTAAATAAAAAGTCATTTGCTTTGTTGTTGTTTGCGCCTCATTTATTTTGAATACCCTGCCTACCTATCTATTCAAAATGGGTGGAAAAGGCTCATGAAGTTGTGCAGATATATATAACAAGTATGTATATTATTCAGCAGCATCAAGAGCCAGAGGGACATGGCTAACCGTCTATCTGTTGGCCTTTATCAACACTTGGACCTCAGAGACCTAAAGAGCTGGAGTCTTAATATTTGGAATACAATCAGTCATTACAAGATTGTTTCGTTTGATCGATAACTACCCTTTCCTATACTTTTTCCTTTACCCAATTAATATTGCTATCAAAGCCACAGTTTTAAAGATTGTGCCTTCCGACATCCGAATATAATTTGGCATAATATTAATCTACTGCAGAAATTTCATCAAGATCGGTTTGGAAACAGAGAAGTGGCTGAAGAAAGCGTTTATTCACACACAGTGTTTCACACTTTCTTTAAGGTCAGTGTTCTTCAAAGATCGCAAATTTGACAGGAATGTCGGCATCACCTGCAATCCTGTCAGTGGTGTTGAGGGTAAGTTGATTTTGTGTTCTGCAGTAAACGTTCCTCTTCAGCGCTTAACGAATTTTTGTATTGATGAAGATTTTGATGAGTTATTTTGTTTTTAATTTTTGATACCCATTAAAAATCGAAATACCCATGTCCGTCTTTCGATATATTAACAAAAGAGCATTTTTTCAGTATTCAGTATTCCTATCCATATAATCTTACTATAACAACAATGTACAGGATATCTCGCAATCGGGCACTCTTGAATTGAGCACTCTTACATGGTTTCTTTTTTGTGCTTGTTTGTTTTTTTTTTGCTGTTTTATCTGATGACCCTCGCTTCACGTTATCAAGTCAAGTCACAGCGCATTATTTTTAATATTTCTTTCATTTTTTAATTTTTACTCCGTTTTTGTTGTGCGAAGGTTGCTTTTGGCCGAGGAAATACAAAATTTAATATTTCTTAATTGTTTAATTTCTGTTTCCAATTGGTTATAAGGTTTTCCGCATTTTAAAACGATTTTTATTTTTTATAAATATCAATTTATACTAATTTGTGTCTGTTGTTGATTTTAATTGCTGTGAATAGAATTGACATCTGTTTGCCTTCATTTCAACATAGATTGTGTGAATAGGCTGGGCCTTTAAGGCTGGAGTTTTGAATGAAGATTGAGTTGAAAAAACGGCTTTTGTTTAGCCGTAATATTTCCAAATTACTGGTTTAATTCCTCGTAAGACTACGTTTCATTCTTCAGCTAATCGATCTGCAATAGTTAAGGCCATATCATTGCCTATTAAATTAAAACACAATCCAACTAACTAATCGGATTTTCATTAATTGCAAACTTTCTCTACTTCGTCAATATTGCTTCCCTTAAATGGCACATTGTGTATAGCTGTTACACGGCACAAAATTTAGAGTTCAAGCTAAATTCTATTTTGTTACATTTTATCTCGAATATTATAACTTAATTCAATTCAAATCGAATTTAATTTAGCTTTGATATTTATTTGGTTGTATAAAGGTATTATTATACACTGTGCCCTGCAACAAGTTAGAGTGGCTGCCACATCCCGTTGCCCATTAATGTTGCATGGCACAGCACAAAAGCTTCACAGCACAATGCACTCACTTGTTATCAAAGCCACAAAACGCAATCATCGTCTTCTCAAACCGCATTGCAACCACCCTTCCAAGTGGAGCCCGTTTAGATTGGGGGATGCTTGGGCTGTTGGAAACATGTTTTGGCACTTATGAACATCTCACTACATTCGTTCAGCACTCTAAACCCCATCCTCCTCAAACTTAGAGCCTGAACGATTTACACTATGCAACAATTTTTAAATAAAGTATGTTTCCTGAACAGACACTATAAATTTCTTACGTAACTTAGGCCGTTATGTTTTCGGAGCCATTTCAAAGCTAAACGAAAGAGGCTAGATTTTAGATTTTTCAAAAAGGTTAACAACTTTTTATAAGAAATTTATAGTGCCAATTCTGATAACATTTTTCTGTTGCTTGGTGTTATTAAATGAAATTAGCAGTATTTGTGTTAGGCCACCAGCACATTGGCATACTATGATGCTCTCATTTATTTTGCTACATGTGTCCTGCGGCTTATGGATCAGGAATGGCAATTGACTTTTAATTTGTTACGCTCGTTTGGTTTCAATTTTACAATCAGAAAAAACATTATCCTTGCTTTAAGTATTTATTATGTTCGCCAATGGCTTTTAACTGAGGAATAGTTTTTTTGAATTCAAAGTGTGTCATACTATAATATACATATATTAACACTAACTTTTTAGTTTGAATTTCGGAAAATAATTGAGTTTTTGTGCTTTGCTGTTTGAAAAACATAATATTGAATTGAAGATTTTGGAAGTAAAAATTAAAATTAAAATCTTTTTCCAATTTTGATTTGTATATATTTCGTGTCTAAGCCAAATTGAATAAAATGTAAATTTAACATGAAAGTAACCAAATGGTACATAATATTTCTTTGAATTTTATTGCTCTGTTGGAAAACACTCTTTTCCCTGCCTGTCCCGCAGCACGTGTCATTGCGAGATAATTTTGTGCAGCAGATAAAATTAATTGCACAATCGTCGAAGCAAATGCGTTGCCTTATCAGAGAGCTGAAACTACCTACGACTGACTGGCTGCTATTATGTGCCTTGCCTTGCCTGGCCACACATTCAACAGCTGCCCCGGTAATTGCCCAAAAAAAACATGGCTTACCCCCTGCAGCTAACGATTTCTCCCCATTGGCAATCTACAGATACACTGCGCTAGTCGCATCCGCAAGATGCAACTACACAGATACGTTGCCGGCAAACAAACAACGCCAAACATGCGAGTTCCGACCGTAGGCCCATAGATAGAGGCTACACTAACACAAACACGCATATATAAACAAATATATATATATATATATATATATATATATATATGTATGCACCATAGAGAAGAGCTGGCAATCATTTATTTGAAGCGTCAAACTCGTTTGTCTTATCTGATTATTTATATGGGGATATTTCTATACACTATCCGTGTGCATATTAGTTGAACAGTTGTATGCTAAATTATTTGTGCTCTAAAATAAGTTATAGATAGTTGAATAACAGCTTAATATAAATAAATTATATAAATCAATATGTAAACTTATTGTATTCTTTGTTTGCTTGCTTGGATTTAGTGTCTTTTGTATTTATTTATAATTATTACACCGACAATTGGAACGACACGATTTTAGATGCATACATTATCATTTATGCAAGGATTATTCGACTATACAAAAAAAAAAATTTAATGCACTTAGACCAATTAAATTTATATCATGTATCCATAAGCTAAAAAAGTGTATTTCCACTGTACAATAAATATTTAACTAACGATACAATTATTGCCAAGTATTTTCAACACAAATAATTACAAATTATTTATTGTAATAAATATTTAAATTTAAGGATTGTTTTTTTTTATAGATATTTCAGATTTATGCTTCCAATTTTGGAACAATCTAATCTTTGGAAGTGAACATTTTCCAACCCACACTGCATCATAATAATGTTTAGTGACATTTATTTAAATTTATTTTATTTGTGCAAACTTTACATTGTAGAGTATCTAGTTTCTATATAAAAGAGTATTAAAGCTGCGACTAGAGGAAAATTGGATTTTTCTCAACTGCACGACGACGCGACGACGATGACGATGACACGACAAGCTATGCCGACTTGTTGTTGTACTTGTTGTTTCGGCTGGTTGTTGCTTGCTTTTTTGTTGTCGCTATTGTTGTTGTTGCTGTTGTTGTTGTTGTTATTGTTGTAGCGCGCCAACGCTGTTAGTCATGCGGCGGGGCCAGCGCTTAACTTGGCTTTTAGCTTGGGCAAACAGACGCGGCAGACGAAGCAGGCCAGGGAAACAAATGGACAGACGGATGGACGGATGGAGGAACGGTTAGACAGACGAATCATTAATCGCACGTTGTTTTCTTGTTGTTGTTGCGGAACGTTTTGTGCCGCAGCTCACAGCTCATTCATACAGGTAGCCAGCGACGTCGTCGTCGTCGGCGTCGTCGTCATCATTATCATTTTGTCGTCATCAGCGACGTCGGCGCAAATGAAACATAAAATGAAACGCCCCTTAATAGTCACCGCCGTTGCCGCAGTTGCCGCCGTTGCCGTTGCTGTCCAGCCTTATACGTATCTTTCAGCTACAGATACATGCATACATTCACAAACGGCCACAGCTTGCCATGGTATCTGCTGTATCTTTGCATCTGTATCTGTCAGTGTTTGCATTTTTAGCACAAGTTCTTATTTTTGGTTTTGTTTTTTTGGTTTTTGATGTCGCTTGTGGTTGTGCTTGTATTTGAGTTCCCATTTCTCAGTGTGTCTGCTGGGTTTGCGAACACCGCAAACTGGCTAACGTAATCTTCTAGAAACGCACGCCATATGTGTGCGGCTGTGCGGTTTGCTTGCGCACTCGGCGCATAGTATCTGCATCTGCTTATCTCTATCTCGATACTCGTACGTACATACATATATCCGTATCTGCGTATCTGTGTATTACTCTTGTGCCAGTTACGCGCCTGCTTTGGCTTGAATATTATTTTTTGGACGCTTGCACAACAGCCTACATGCGGATGATGTTGCAGTTGCAGTTGTAGCTACAGATGCAGATGCAGTTGCAGATACATTCGCCATTCTCATCGTGCTGTCAAATGTCGCTGACTTAAGCTTCAACTACAGCACTTCGTCTTGTCTAATTAGTATAAATTTCGCATTATTTACGCCTGGCATTCTAATTTAATTACGGCGCTTTCACTAAAACCTAATTAAATTTTAATTATATTTTCTTGTCGTCTCGCACACATTTGACTTCACTTCCGCAGCCTCTTCTTCTGTGATAATATATATATTCCCAGATCCTTGTGAAGTCTGCTGCCTTCCCAGGCCCAGACCCAGGCCCAGGTCCAGGCCCAATTTTGTTGTCATTTTATGGCGTTATTTATGAGTCCCTTTCCATGGGCTTTGAAAAGTTGTTCGCTGTCTGGGAACTGAGTTCAGGGCTCTGTGGCATTGGCCATAAATTGTTTTATTGGATTTGCTTGTTGCCTTTTGCTGCGCCGGCGACATTTGATCATAGTGTTGATTACCGCTGCCCACTTGTGGGCGTTATGCAGCCATCCCCTGCCCCCTTGCCACAATTGTTACCAATCAGACGACCATAAGTGCTGTTTGCTGTCCACACACACACACACACACACATACATATACACAAATTAATTGATTAATATTTATGAAAAATTACGGACTTTATGCGCCAGCTGGCTGCATCATCTTTCATCACATATTAATAGGTGATAAACAATGGATTTTTGAGAGCTAGTCAGTAGAGATGAGTGGAGAGCAAAACAGAAGCGTAGGTTTCATAATTAAAAACAGAATGAATGATTGTAGTATTTTTATAGAACATATTTAAAAAGGGTCTCTTCGGCGAGCCGAGTCGATGTCATTTTCAATGTGTTACAAGCTACACGACAAAATTATAATATGCTCGACAAGGGTATTCAAATTGATATTCAGTAAAAAGTTTTTGCTGCGTGCCATTGTAATTCAAAATCATTTTCAAAGCATTACGTGTTTTACTTATTGCAGAGAATATTCCCCAGATGTATTCTGTCATCTGATTGTTACCTAAATAATAAATTAAATTGTATGATTTATTGGCATTCTATTCAAGTATCTAAATTAAAGCTCAATTCATTTGTCAGCCTAGAACAAAAATGGTGTCACAGCCGACTTTTCTCCTGGATTGGTATCCTTATCAAATTAACATGACACAAAACTACCCTCCCCACCACCACCGTTCGACACCCTCTTCATGTCAATTGCATGCGCTGGTTTCTAAACCAAATTCAACCAACTCACCAAATTTTGGGCATTGTTCGATTTTATTACCGTTATTGTTGCTCACCGCTCTCGGAGGCCTATTTCTTTCCATAGCCAACTTGCAACAACAACAAAGCCGCGACTCTTATTTGTGCCAGTGAGCAATACGATTTTTTGTTGTTTGGCTCTGAGTTTTTGTTTGCTTTGGTATCTGCTCTAGATTTGCAGGCCAATAACTGTGCAGCCACATCGACAACAACAACAACAACAACAACGACATTGACAACTATGTAGCTGCAGAGTTGTTGTTGCATTTTGACTGGCATTTCGTTCGTTCGCATCAAGTTGCATTTTGCGGTTGACGCTGTAAATAATTTAAAACCGAACCACAGCGAACTTTAAACCCGAAAAATGAATTAAGCGAAACATGACGCCCACTGTCAAGCGTTCGCCTTCACCTCCGCAAACCGCAAAAGCAACAGCAACAGCAACTGCAACTGCAACTGCAACAGCCACAGCAACTGCATCATCATCTGTCTGCAGCGACCTCAGACATTGTAAGTCCATCATTTATTCCAATTTTGCCATTTATGCGCAAATGATTTGCGAAAAAGCAACTACAATGAGCCGAACCCCAACCCAACCCCAACCCCAACGTGAGCTCAAAACCAAAACCAAAAATATAATATGTAAATAAAATGATTATTCGTGATTACCGTTGCATTTTTCACTGGAAAACTTAATTCGCATGGATATAATGTGGTTATATAAATATGCAAGGGTATATGCCATGCGGCGTTGACAATCGTATCTCCTGCCTGTACATTGTTGTTGCATTATATGGCAACGTGCGTTACGTTCTGCTTACAAAACGGATTAAAAGGTTACACAAGAGCGTGCAGCAGCAGCAGCACGGGCAGCAGGGGCAGCTGGGGGAATCGGACACGGATGCGAATACCGTGCCACAGCATACGATAGACACAGCACACAGCACAGAGCTTACAGGAAAAGCAGAAGCAGAAGCCGACGCAGTCACAGCCACTTTATTTGCAACCAGTCTGCGCCACACTCGCCCCCTTCAGCATCCCCCCGCACAGCACAAAACGCCTACTCTATCTGCTCAACTCGGTCTTAGTCAAAGTTGCCATCTGCCTCGCTTGGCACGCACATGTTGGTCACGTTACATGGCGATTGCTGTGGCTCTTTGTGAATTGCCACGAACAACAATTGCATTTCACTACCCCCTTCCCAACCACTACTCTTCACTACGCCCTGCGGTTTCTGACTTGTCTTGTCTGTGGCACGACATTGCTCCACTTGCGGGCCCCAACGATGCTTATACATATATGTATGTATGTACATATATAAACATTTTTTCTCCTTTTTCCCATTTTTTATTATTATCATCTTTTTAAGCATTATGACATTTACGGTCATTTCTCTTGTCATCTGCAAAGCAAATGCCGCAAATGCCGCAAATGGCAAAATAATCAACATTAAAATGAAATTATGAAAAGCCAAAAAGTATTAAAGCACGCAATGACCAAGTTAAATCCATTAAGGCTTCACTTGATCTTCTCTCCTCTGCTCTGCTCTGCTCTGCTCTATCTTCACCATCTCTTCATCTTTGTCTCTGTCTCTGTCGTCATCTGCGTCTACATAATTAATTAATTAATTATGTGGCCTGTCGCCGCCAGCCCCTTTTTTATAGCATACCGCAGGGCGTCGCCGGAGGCGAAGGTCAATTAAAAGTGTTGTCCAGCACTTAGTTGAGGGGTAAGTGTGGAAGTGGGCATAGAACAGAGTACTACTACTCAATCCAGATTTTTATTAATTTTCTTTCATTCTAGGCCAATTAGACGTATTGACATTGCACTCAGCTCTGGACTTGGACTTTTCACATTTAATTGATAATTCTTGTTAGGTACACCAGCTAAAGAAAATGAAAAGAAAATCAAAAAGAAAAGAAACGGGCGAGCTCATCAATCTATCGATTATTTACAGTTGATATGCTCTCACCGAAATACAGAAAATTGTTTTCCGTTTTCCAGCTAGTTCTTATCGCGCTAGTCATAAATTTTCTGCTGAAGAGGATTATGGGCTCGAAACATGCAACGGGGGACTGTGCTAGAATAACGCTCAAGAAGCATATTGATATTGTTTCCTTTCTTTTAATTGCATTCGCTTCGTATTCTTCAATTTGAATATACATTTTCATGATGTCGACAAACCTTGCAGCTATCAATTGTGTTTGTAGCAGCTTAAATAGTATTTTTCAAGTTTCAATGGACAGCTGAAAAGTGAGTGTATACTCAATGGTATACCGTGCTATCCTTCTCGCCCACTGTTGTCCTTGACAACAACAAATCCACATCCACATCCACATACAGCAGTTAATATTTAAGCAGAGCCATGCACAAGTAATTTATGCGCTGCTTAATTTTGATGAAATAATTCCCATAGATATAACAACACTTAATTTCGCACATTAAATATGCTATAATACCGCTGGCAAACTCATTGGCATTCTCGACGAAGAGGGACGTAGTCGGGTGGAAAGGAGAGGGGGGGGGGGTTTGACATGGGGCAGGCTTTTCAATGGCCTGTCATTCATCAGAAACGCGCAACGAAATGAAAATGAGGCAAACAGCAACAGATAAAAAAGAAGAGAACCGAACACACACCAAAATTTAATGGCTCATGCAAAAATGCTTAAAGCAATCACACTTATTTACCTATACATATATTTATATTCGTATACCCATATACACAGCTATACAGCGCTGTAAGGTTAAAGAAGAACAACAAAATAATACAATTTGCATTTTTGTAAGTATCTTTTGTATATTTACTTTCTATTTTCAAAGATTATATTTTTTGTGATATTATTATAATAGGTTTTTTTTTTGGAAATGAAAAATCTATAAATACATTTAATTTCCATTAATTAAAAGCAAACAATCTGAAGTCAGTTCTATCTACAAACTCTATGCACAATAACACAAATCTATAAAAAGTACATTATGTGATATTCATAGTTAAAACAATAGCTTAAACTAATGAATAGTTTTGGTTTCCTTATGAGATGAATAATTTATGATGATTTCAATGAAGAATTCGTTCATAGGAATGTTGTCTTTAGAAATGCACAAAGACATGCTCTACGAATAAAGTGATTGCTGTATCTATTGAAGTGATCAGCATTGTGCCCTGTAATACTCATATACTGTAGATAACAAACCACCCACACATCCCACCCCACTGACCAAAGCAAATTACAATCGACCTGGATCGGTTGGATCTGCAGTCATTATAATAAATGCGAATTTAATAAAATTATGCGTGTAACTAAATTGTGGCATGATGCATACAGACACAAAAGTATCTTTATGTATTAAAATACATATTTAAATGTACACAAAAAAAAATCTTGAAAAATTTTTATAGATTTTTTTAATATGAACATATTTAAATAAATTTTGTTCTATTTATTTTTTATAATTCTTCTAAGTTATTATAATTATTTCACAGTTTTATGGTAGACGATAATTTTGTTTTCGTGCATGCAATATTTACTCGTCATTCAGACAAACTCAAATCAATAAAGCCTAGATACGTATTTGACAACATTTTAAAGGTGCAGCCCCTTTTCCGGCCACGCCCACCCTGCCCTGAAAATCGCGATAATATATGTATATCATCTAAACTAGTTTTAGAAACAATAACGAATAAGTATTTTTATATTGATTTAGGCACGGAACATACTATTTAATATGCGGTTTAAAAACAGGTGCTTGTTTTAATCAATGCGATAAATATTTAAAATAAACATACATATATGTTACATATTTTTTCTCTGTGTATAATCATTATTTATGTAGCATATCTGCTGTCTACTTTATATCTTCATTGTATGTTTGCGCTGCGACTCTGAATCAAAACGGAGCAGATGACGCAAACAGGGAGATAGACAGATAGAGAAAAAGAGGGAGAGCAACAGCGAGAAAGAGCGAGCGAGCGAGAGATAGAGAGAGAGACTGTGACCGAGTGAAAATAAAGTAATTTAAATATGGGATGGTGGCATAAAAAAGTTGCTTTGAATTACAGCGGCAGCGACTTTTGCACAATGGACGCAATTGTCGGGAATTTGAAACTGGGCCCCCGGCCGGAGGAAATAAGCAGCGGCGAGGAAGTTCACAGCTGATTGGCAGTTATTCAAAATATGCTAATGGACAGCAGGCAGGGGCAGTGGCAGTGGCAAACTGAGCACAGCTTGTCTCAAGTGAGCTGGAAAATCAGGTAGTTTTTGCACAAATAAGCTGCGAAAATTGCAAAATGTGCAGTGTGCTGCGAGTATCTCAAAGATACGTGCAACAAAGCGGCGGCATTGTCTCAGCGCCCCGAAGCATTATCAATCACCTGTGTGTGGCGCAGGTAAAACTACGGCCCTGATACCCAGCATGATGCATGCCACATTTCTTATTAAATCCCCTTAAAATGCTATCTTTGTCTTTTGAATTTATTTTCTTTACTTTTCTTGTGTTTATTGTTTCTTCTTTGCTTGGTTATTTGGTTTTGTTCGCTTCGCATATCGACATTGCTGGCGGCATTTTGTTGGCTTTCAGAAATTACTTATGAAAAACTTGGCCAAAAATAAAATACAAAAATGAAGTCTGTTGGAAATGTTTGAAATAGTTTGACTGTGAAGAAAAAGTTGAGCTTATCTGGCAGATGCTTTTGCGAGCAAGTGAGCGAGCGAGAGACTGCAGACGTGTGATAAATACATCCGCATTACGGGCACATTGCCCCAAGTATCTGCAAGATACGAACGAGCAGAGTCATGTAAGCATTCTTCTTATATAAAGAATTAAGCAACTCGGACAACCGATACCGGCACGAAAGAACCTCTATTGCAAAAGGCCAAAAAAAGAACACACAAGAAGCATAAAAAATAAAAAAAAACAGCTTAGAGATAAGCAGACATAAAATGCTTTGCCCAACTGCAGAACACGTTACCCAACCACTAAAGAGTTAAGGCGAGGAGGAATGGGTGAAGGGGGAGGAGAGGTGGAGCAAAGATTGAAGGCAAGGGGCTTTGGTAAAATATTATAGGAAATTTTTGCAGGCACAGCGGGAGGAATGGAAACGGGAATGAAAATGGACGGCAGGCCGGGCACCGCAGGAAGCCGAAAACCAAACGCAGAACTTTTGCAGAAAACACAGCCCAGCGAGTAACGAGCAAAGTAATTTTCTTGCCGTAACTAATTGCGCCGCTCACGAAGCCGGACGCACATAAATCGAACAATGCTGGAGCCACACAGCCAGCCAGCAGATACACAGATACACAATACTCACAATACTTAGCTACAGATGCCGAGGACGCGTCAATAACTGCCTGGCATTGTTTGCAGAAAAACAAAAAATGTTGCTGGCTGTCTGGATTCAGTGAAGCATTGTGTCTAATAGAGAATCCAGAAGCGGAAATATTGCATATATAAATGAACCGAGAAATATATGAATGGGTTTCACAGAGCAGCAGTCCCAAAGTTGGCTCCAAGAACATTGCGCAAAGCTAATGACGATTAAAGCGCAGTGGAATTAAACAACGGAAGCTACTGTATTTGGAATGCGCATGCATATATCATAAATAGTATGTATCTCTACTTGCAACTGCTGCTGCAAAATTAGAATTTAAATTAAATCCCTTCCGATATTCATTTAAACTTTCAATGAAATTTTGAAAAAATAAATTTTTGTATTTTATTGCGAAAAAAGGGGTCTTTACTAGTTTAAAAAACTATACGAAAAGTAATTTTGTGGTGTTTCATTTTTCTGTCAAAAATCACGCCAAAAGTGACAATAAAATTGGCTTGTTAAGTGCCCAAACATCGAAAAGTTCCATATAAATGACCTTCCCAGACTTCAAACTGCCACAAATTTGTCAAATCTGAACCGATTGTCAATCCCGAGGCCATTTTGGTCATTTGCTGGCATCTTGTTTAATTCTACATCTAAAGATTATGCACTTTTGAAAATCTATATTTTTGAACTTTTTTTCCGAAAAAAAGCATAAGGGGGGACCCTTACCAACTTTGATTTTTCAAAATTTAAAAACTCGAAATTTTATTTTTAATTGACTGTGGGTGTCTTAATTAGTAAAAAAAACTATACGAAAAGTAATTTTGTGGCGTTTCATTTTTCTGTCAAAAATCACGCCAAAAGTGACAAAAAAATTGGCTTGTTAAGTGCCCAAACATCGAAAAGTTCCATATAAATGACCTTCCCAGACTTCAAACTGCCACAACTTTGTCAAATCTGAACCGATTGTCAATCCCGAGGCCATTTTGGTCATTTTCTGGCATCTTGTTTAATTCTACATCTAAAGATTATGCACTTTTGAAAATCTATATTTTTGAACTTTTTTTCCGAAAAAAGCATAAGAGGGGACCCTTACCAACTTTGATTTTTCAAAATTTAAAAACTAAAAATTTTATTTTTAATTGACTGTGGGTGTCTTAATTAGTAAAAAAAACTATACGAAAAGTAATTTTGTGGTGTTTAATTTTTCTGTCAAAAATCACGCCAAAAGTGACAAAAAAATTGGCTTGTTAAGTGCCCAAACATCGAAAAGTTCCATATAAATGACCTTCCCAGACTTCAAACTGCCACAACTTTGTCAAATCTGAACCGATTGTCAATCCCGAGGCCATTTTGGTCATTTTCTGGCATCTTGTTTAATTCTACATCTAAAGATTATGGACTTTTGAAAATCTATATTTTTGAACTTTTTTTCCGAAAAAAGCATAAGGGAAGACCCTTACCAACTTTGATTTTTCAAAATTTAAAAACTTGAAATTTTATTTTTAAATGATTGTGGGTGTCTCAATTAGTAAAAAAAAACTATACGAAAAGTAATTTTGTGGTGTTTAATTTTTCTGTCAAAAATCACGCCAAAAGTGACAAAAAAATTGGCTTGTTAAGTGCCCAAACATCGAAAAGTTCCATATAAATGACCTTCCCAGACTTCAAACTGCCACAACTTTGTCAAATCTGAACCGATTGTCAATCCCGAGGCTATTTTGGTCATTTTCTGGCATCTTGTTTAATTCTACATCTAAAGATTATGCACTTTTGAAACCCTATATTTTTGAACTTTTTTTCCGAAAAAAGCATAAGGGGGACCCTTACCAACTTTGATTTTTCAAAATTTAAAAACTCGAAATTTTATTTTTAATTGACTGTAGGTGTCTTAATTAGTAAAAAAAACTATACGAAAAGTAATTTTGTGGTGTTTAATTTTTCTGTCAAAAATCACGCTAAAAGTGACAAAAAAATTGGCTTCTTAAGTGCCCAAACATCGAAAAGTTCCATATAAATGACCTTCCCAGACTTCAAACTGCCACAAATTTGTCAAATCTGAACCGATTGTCAATCCCGAGGCCATTTTGGTCATTTGCTGGCATCTTGTTTAATTCTACATCTAAAGATTATGCACTTTTGAAAATCTATATTTTTGAACTTTTTTTCCGAAAAAAAGCATAAGGGGGGACCCTTACCAACTTTGATTTTTCAAAATTTAAAAACTCGAAATTTTATTTTTAATTGACTGTGGGTGTCTTAATTAGTAAAAAAAACTATACGAAAAGTAATTTTGTGGTGTTTCATTTTTCTGTCAAAAATCACGCCAAAAGTGACAAAAAAATTGGCTTGTTAAGTGCCCAAACATCGAAAAGTTCCATATAAATGACCTTCCCAGACTTCAAACTGCCACAACTTTGTCAAATCTGAACCGATTGTCAATCCCGAGGCCATTTTGGTCATTTTCTGGCATCTTGTTTAATTCTACATCTAAAGATTATGCACTTTTGAAAATCTATATTTTTGAACTTTTTTTCCGAAAAAAGCATAAGGGGGGACCCTTACCAACTTTGATTTTTCAAAATTTAAAAACTCGAAATTTTATTTTTAATTGACTGTGGGTGTCTTAATTAGTAAAAAAAACTATACGAAAAGTAATTTTGTGGTGTTTCATTTTTCTGTCAAAAATCACGCCAAAAGTGACAAAAAAATTGGCTTGTTAAGTGCCCAAACATCGAAAAGTTCCATATAAATGACCTTCCCAGACTTCAAACTGCCACAACTTTGTCAAATCTGAACCGATTGTCAATCCCGAGGCCATTTTGGTCATTTGCTGGCATCTTGTTTAATTCTACATCTAAAGATTATGCACTTTTGAAAATCTATATTTTTGAACTTTTTTTCCGAAAAAAGCATAAGGGGGGACCCTTACCAACTTTGATTTTTCAAAATTTAAAAACTTGAAATTTTATTTTTAGTTGATTGTGGGTGTCTCAATTAGTAAAAAAAACTATACGAAAAGTAATTTTGTGGTGTTTCATTTTTCTGTCAAAAATCACGCCAAAAGTGACAAAAAAATTGGCTTGTTAAGTGCCCAAACATCGAAAAGTTCCATATAAATGACCTTCCCAGACTTCAAACTGCCACAACTTTGTCAAATCTGAACCGATTGTCAATCCCGAGCCCATTTTGGTAATTTTCTGGCATCTTGTTTAATTCTACATCTAAAGATTATGCACTTTTGAAAATCTATATTTTTGAACTTTTTTTCCGAAAAAAACATAAGGGGGGACCCTTACCAACTTTGATTTTTCAAAATTTAAAAACTTGAAATTTTATTTTTAATTGATTGTGGGTGTCTCAATTAGTAAAAAAAACTATACGAAAAGTAATTTTGTGGTGTTTCATTTTTCTGTCAAAAATCACGCCAAAAGTGACAAAAAAATTGGCTTGTTAAGTGCCCAAACATCGAAAAGTTCCATATAAATGACCTTCCCAGACTTCAAACTGCCACAACTTTGTCAAATCTGAACCGATTGTCAATCCCGAGGCCATTTTGGTCATTTTCTGGCATCTTGTTTAAATCTACATCTAAAGATTATGCACTTTTGAAAATCTATATTTTTGAACTTTTTTTCCGAAAAAAGCATAAGGGGGGACCCTTACCAACTTTGATTTTTCAAAATTTAAAAACTCGAAATTTTATTTTTAATTGACTGTGGATGTCTTAATTAGTAAAAAAAACTATACGAAAAGTAATTTTGTGGTGTTTCATTTTTCTGTCAAAAATCACGCCAAAAGTGACAAAAAAATTGGCTTGTTAAGTGCCCAAACATCGAAAAGTTCCATATAAATGACCTTCCCAGACTTCAAACTGCCACAACTTTGTCAAATCTGAACCGATTGTCAATCCCGAGGCTATTTTGGTCATTTTCTGGCATCTTGTTTAATTCTACATCTAAAGATTATGCACTTTTGAAAATCTATATTTTTGAACTTTTTTTCCGAAAAAAGCATAAGGGGGGACCCTTACCAACTTTGATTTTTCAAAATTTAAAAACTCGAAATTTTATTTTTAATTGACTGTGGGTGTCTTAATTAGTAAAAAAACTATACGAAAAGTAATTTTGTGGTGTTTCATTTTTCTGTCAAAAATCACGCCAAAAGTGACAAAAAAATTGGCTTGTTAAGTGCCCAAACATCGAAAAGTTCCATATAAATGACCTTCCCAGACTTCAAACTGCTACAACTTTGTCAAATCTGAACCGATTGTCAATCCCGAGGCCATTTTGGTCATTTTCTGGCATCTTGTTTAATTCTACATCTAAAGATTATGCACTTTTGAAAATCTATATTTTTGAACTTTTTTTCCGAAAAAAGCATAAGGGGGGACCCTTACCAACTTTGATTTTTCAAAATTTAAAAACTTGAAATTTTATTTTTAATTGATTGTGGGTGTCTCAATTAGTAAAAAAAACTATACGAAAAGTAATTTTGTGGTGTTTCATTTTTCTGTCAAAAATCACGCCAAAAGTGACAAAAAAATTGGCTTGTTAAGTGCCCAGACATCGAAAAGTTCCATATAAATGACCTTCCCAGACTTCAAACTGCCACAACTTTGTCAAATCTGAACCGATTGTCAATCCCGAGGCTATTTTGGTCATTTTCTGGCATCTTGTTTAATTCTACATCTAAAGATTATGCACTTTTGAAACCCTATATTTTTGAACTTTTTTTCCGAAAAAAGCATAAGGGGGACCCTTACCAACTTTGATTTTTCAAAATTTAAAAACTCGAAATTTTATTTTTAATTGACTGTGGGTGTCTTAATTAGTAAAAAAAACTATACGAAAAGTAATTTTGTGGTGTTTAATTTTTCTGTCAAAAATCACGCCAAAAGTGACAAAAAAATTGGCTTCTTAAGTGCCCAAACATCGAAAAGTTCCATATAAATGACCTTCCCAGACTTCAAACTGCCACAAATTTGTCAAATCTGAACCGATTGTCAATCCCGAGGCCATTTTGGTCATTTGCTGGCATCTTGTTTAATTCTACATCTAAAGATTATGCACTTTTGAAAATCTATATTTTTGAACTTTTTTTCCGAAAAAAAGCATAAGGGGGGACCCTAACCAACTTTGATTTTTCAAAATTTAAAAACTTGAAATTTTATTTTTAATTGATTGTGGGTGTCTCAATTAGTAAAAAAAACTATACGAAAAGTAATTTTGTGGTGTTTCATTTTTCTGTCAAAAATCACGCCAAAAGTGACAAAAAAATTGGCTTGTTAAGTGCCCAGACATCGAAAAGTTCCATATAAATGACCTTCCCAGACTTCAAACTGCCACAACTTTGTCAAATCTGAACCGATTGTCAATCCCGAGGCTATTTTGGTCATTTTCTGGCATCTTGTTTAATTCTACATCTAAAGATTATGCACTTTTGAAACCCTATATTTTTGAACTTTTTTTCCGAAAAAAGCATAAGGGGGACCCTTACCAACTTTGATTTTTCAAAATTTAAAAACTCGAAATTTTATTTTTAATTGACTGTGGGTGTCTTAATTAGTAAAAAAAACTATACGAAAAGTAATTTTGTGGTGTTTAATTTTTCTGTCAAAAATCACGCCAAAAGTGACAAAAAAATTGGCTTCTTAAGTGCCCAAACATCGAAAAGTTCCATATAAATGACCTTCCCAGACTTCAAACTGCCACAAATTTGTCAAATCTGAACCGATTGTCAATCCCGAGGCCATTTTGGTCATTTGCTGGCATCTTGTTTAATTCTACATCTAAAGATTATGCACTTTTGAAAATCTATATTTTTGAACTTTTTTTCCGAAAAAAGCATAAGGGGGACCCTTACCAACTTTGATTTTTCAAAATTTAAAAACTCGAAATTTTATTTTTAATTGACTGTGGGTGTCTTAATTAGTAAAAAAAACTATACGAAAAGTAATTTTGTGGTGTTTAATTTTTCTGTCAAAAATCACGCCAAAAGTGACAAAAAAATTGGCTTCTTAAGTGCCCAAACATCGAAAAGTTCCATATAAATGACCTTCCCAGACTTCAAACTGCCACAAATTTGTCAAATCTGAACCGATTGTCAATCCCGAGGCCATTTTGGTCATTTGCTGGCATCTTGTTTAATTCTACATCTAAAGATTATGCACTTTTGAAAATCTATATTTTTGAACTTTTTTTCCGAAAAAAAGCATAAGGGGGGACCCTTACCAACTTTGATTTTTCAAAATTTAAAAACTCGAAATTTTATTTTTAATTGACTGTGGGTGTCTTAATTAGTAAAAAAAACTATACGAAAAGTAATTTTGTGGTGTTTCATTTTTCTGTCAAAAATCACGCCAAAAGTGACAAAAAAATTGGCTTGTTAAGTGCCCAAACATCGAAAAGTTCCATATAAATGACCTTCCCAGACTTCAAACTGCCACAACTTTGTCAAATCTGAACCGATTGTCAATCCCGAGGCCATTTTGGTCATTTTCTGGCATCTTGTTTAATTCTACATCTAAAGATTATGCACTTTTGAAAATCTATATTTTTGAACTTTTTTTCCGAAAAAAGCATAAGGGGGGACCCTTACCAACTTTGATTTTTCAAAATTTAAAAACTCGAAATTTTATTTTTAATTGACTGTGGGTGTCTTAATTAGTAAAAAAAACTATACGAAAAGTAATTTTGTGGTGTTTCATTTTTCTGTCAAAAATCACGCCAAAAGTGACAAAAAAATTGGCTTGTTAAGTGCCCAAACATCGAAAAGTTCCATATAAATGACCTTCCCAGACTTCAAACTGCCACAACTTTGTCAAATCTGAACCGATTGTCAATCCCGAGGCCATTTTGGTCATTTGCTGGCATCTTGTTTAATTCTACATCTAAAGATTATGCACTTTTGAAAATCTATATTTTTGAACTTTTTTTCCGAAAAAAGCATAAGGGGGGACCCTTACCAACTTTGATTTTTCAAAATTTAAAAACTTGAAATTTTATTTTTAGTTGATTGTGGGTGTCTCAATTAGTAAAAAAAACTATACGAAAAGTAATTTTGTGGTGTTTCATTTTTCTGTCAAAAATCACGCCAAAAGTGACAAAAAAATTGGCTTGTTAAGTGCCCAAACATCGAAAAGTTCCATATAAATGACCTTCCCAGACTTCAAACTGCCACAACTTTGTCAAATCTGAACCGATTGTCAATCCCGAGGCTATTTTGGTCATTTTCTGGCATCTTGTTTAATTCTACATCTAAAGATTATGCACTTTTGAAAATCTATATTTTTGAACTTTTTTTCCGAAAAAAGCATAAGGGGGGACCCTTACCAACTTTGATTTTTCAAAATTTAAAAACTTGAAATTTTATTTTTAATTGATTGTGGGTGTCTCAATTAGTAAAAAAAACTATACGAAAAGTAATTTTGTGGTGTTTCATTTTTCTGTCAAAAATCACGCCAAAAGTGACAAAAAAATTGGCTTGTTAAGTGCCCAAACATCGAAAAGTTCCATATAAATGACCTTCCCAGACTTCAAACTGCCACAACTTTGTCAAATCTGAACCGATTGTCAATCCCGAGGACATTTTGGTCATTTTCTGGCATCTTGTTTAATTCTACATCTCAAGTATATGAATTTTTGAAAAATTTAAATTTGTGATTTTTTTGATTTTCCCCCTTACCAATTTCGATTTTTCAAAGAAGTAGTATCTTGAAGTTTTACGTTTAATTGATTGTGGGTGTCTCCATTAGTATAAACAAGTAAGAGTGCACTATAGAATCTTGAAATGTTACGTTTTATTGATTGTGGGTGTCTCAATTAGTATAAACAAGTAAGACTGCACTAGACAAGAGTGCCCGACTTGAAGATACCGTGAACCGTTATATTTTGAACTCCGTCGGAGTTATACATGATATACATAAACTTCTAGATGATATTAAACTACAACATTTTGTATTACCTAGACAAAAGAGATGACTCAAAGTTCCAAGTTGGCTACAAGAAAAAAGTCAGAGGCTAATGGCAAATTAAGCGCAGTGCAATTAAACAACGGACGCTACTGTATTCGTATCTGTGTATCCGCGCATCTGTGCATTTGTATTTGTATCTGCTGCTGCTGCTGTATGTGACAGACAGTTTAATGAATTGTATGGCCAAAGAAGAGGAGTAAGAAGTAGGAACGTTGCAGTCGGACTTAACCCACTGCGTAATACTCTGCTAACATTGCTGATAACAGGTGGGAAATAGCCTTTTGCGGTCATTAATGGGTGTGGGCGTGGATTGACATTGGAAAAGTTTGCCAGTAATTTGATTAATAAGTTTTACTGCCTCTAGCTCTAAAACTGTAGCAAATATACATTTTTGAGGTTTGCGGGGTGGGGCTGGGCGTGGCCAAAAATTGTTCTAAATTTATTGCCACCTTAAAACATTTGTGATTTTATGGATTATTGAAGATATGGATTTTTACGGACATTGTACAAAACCAATATACTCTTCTACCTTAGTTGTTAGAGTATAAAAACGACAAATTTCTTTTCGCACGCATTTGTCTGAAAAATACTATGCATAGACCGGCAGCGGCCCACGCTCCTGTCTCTCCGCCACTTTGTCTCTCTGTCTGTCTGTCCGTCTGTCCGTCTGTACGCAGCTACAGCTACAGCTTATCAGCTAGTTGCCTGAAAGATGAAATGAAATTGTGCTAAACTACAAACAAGACTCACTGACTGGTTGTGTGGGCAGCTGGAATGACAACGTCTGCCTCTCATTGCGATTTTTGTATGGGGGCATGGCAAATACGCCCACACATGTCTCTCAGAGTCAGATACAAAATACATTGTAAATACGTATATTATTCCGTCTATACAGATGAGTAAATTTGAAAGCAGCATTATTCTCAACATTTCTATTTGTTTCTTCTGCTTTTCTCTTTTGATTATAATTAAAATAGTATAGTATCAACACTGATACATATTTATATATATCTGATATATGAGAATTTGATTTAAAGGAACATTTTAAGATTTGAATTCACTGCTAAAATAAACGAATTATGTAATTTGATGATTAGTATGATATAAAATACAATTAAATCTATATATGTATATATTTAATTATATTTTATTTTTAATGATCCAGTATTAAATTCAAAAATATTGAAATTATGTTATTTTAAAAAATTTGTTAAAATGCACATATCATCCATACAAATTATTAGTATTGCTGACCTCAATAACAAATTGACACCCAAGACACTTCAAAATGCATTTTCCATGCACATAGCCCAATGAATTCAATTTACTGTTGTAACGAATTTCAGCTGGTTATAGTCAATTAGACATGGCCTTTGTCACTGTCAAACTTTTAATGCGCACTAAAATAAGCAGCCCTGTTGAACCCCATATCATTCTGCAGCGTTCCACTTTGATCGATACGTGCCCAAAAACAAAAATGCAACCCGTTGTGTATTATAAATTGTTGACATATTTATTTACAAAATACAATCCGATTATTTGCATATGCATGGCGAAAAATTGTATAATAATATCATATTTTAATGCGCTTAAGCCAGCTTTTAATTAAATGTATGCCATATATATACATACATATGAATAGTATGTACACCGAAAAAAATGGAAGAGATAAGATTTTGAACTTAATTGTCGGCGAACTGAATGAATACAACATTTGTAACAGTGAGTAAATCATTTATTATTTTAGAACATAAATCTTGTAGGCCAAAAATTTACTTTAATATACAAGTCAACCAATAAGTCTAAAAATACGAATAGTAAGTACTGAAAGCGACATTTAAAATGAGAGTGGATTAAAATTTACTCTTTTGGCTGAGATATAGTAGTTCAGTGGCAAAGCGCAAGTGAAAGTTCCCGGGCTCAAGTCCCAACCATGAAACTAAGTTTACGAATTACATAATAAAAGTCTCTTGTTACAATACTTTAAAAAGACACAAAGCAAAGCTATCTTTAAGTCTAAGTATTATATTTTAGATATTTGAAATACTAAATATACTACTAAAATTATATGATTAAATATATATATATATATATATATTTTATTTAATTTGATCGCCAAATATATAGTAGATCTAGCCGACTAAGTCTTAAAGTGGATAAAATTAAGAGTACCTTGATTGAAAAAATGGTACTTGACTCTACGATTCACTGTATTTCTGACATCGATACCTAACGTTTTAAGTATGGAATGCTTGGTTTTTTTCACTGTATCTATGTATATGTAAATATAAATTTGAGCTTCTGAGTTTCACCTTCGTGGCGCGTGAGACCTTCCAAAAGAGACGCAAATGATTTATTATTAAACATTTTATAATTATCAGCAGCAACGAACATTTCCAATACAAAGGCAAAAAAAAAAAACAATTAAAGCAATAAAAAATACCAAATAAATAAATATATGCAACGCTGTAATAAATTTATGCTGAGCAAAAACAAGCATTCAATTATTCAACAATTTGCCCTCTTTGGGTTTTATGTCGTTTTGTTTTTCATTTGTAAAGAGTTTGTTGCCTTAATTATAAAAAGCTGTGACTTATAATTAGGAAGCTCTTTGCGACGCATTGCTAATAAAAAGAATTGACAACAACTGCAACAAAGTTGTTAATTAACTTGACCGGAAAGCTAAAAACCATTAAGGCGAGTGCAATGCGCAAATTATTGTTTTATATTATTTAGATTGTGTGTACAACAGATTATGGGCAATCAATAATTATAAATCGTGCCGTCAGAAACAAAAATGTCGTACAATGTTGAAAATTAAATCAGTTCCAGATAAAGCCATCAAAAGTATCATTAATGTTTTTAACGTAATTATAGATCGCCTCGTCATGGCTAAATAATTTTTGGGTAGCAAAAACTGTTCGTACAATAATCATAATGATGTTAACGAAAAGCTGCACAAATATTTGCGGTCGTTCAGAGTCAGAGCCAGGCCCAGAACCAGTCCCTGTCTCTGTCCCTGTCTCTGTCCCTGTCCCGGGTCGAGCGTGGCTCACGGCTGGAAATAGTGAAAACTCAGGGCCCTCAATATGGCTCTATGGCCTACCTGGCTGTACACTTAAGTTTAAGTTAACAATTTGTATTTGAGTTTGAAATTTGTATTCAGCCGTTAATTGGATTTGCTCATTAGCGTGTCTTTTTTTTTAATGCTATTAACTTTATTTGCTGTTTATTTTATTAGTAATATGGCGTTGTATTTCCTGCGGCCAAAGGCCCCAGCCCCGATCCCTCCCCAACCCCGATTCCTCCCCAGCCTGTCAGTCAACTAATATAAATTGTTATGCCTCAAGTCACCTGAAGTTGCCCATGAGGCATGCCAATCGCATGATTGATAAGCCCCCGCTCTTGATAGCCAGCCATCAATTGTAAGCTCATTTTTAAACAGCACACACACACACACACTCACACACACACAGTTTGTTGCTCATTTCCATAGACATTGCCAATGAATTTCGAGTAAGCTGCATTAATCACAACCAAATGGGAGCAAATTGTCACTGAAATCCATTCCCAAAGTCAAGTTAAGAGTCCAAATCGACATCGAAGACACGCAACAAACATTTCAAACGTATTTTGACCACTTTCCACGTTATCGAAGAAATGGGTATGTCTCTTAAGCCTAAAACTTGGAAGTTAGCGCTTTCAACTACAATTGGTTTTTAAAACCCCCACAAATCATAGATCTCAGAAACAATTATAGCTAGACTAAATATTTGGAATACAAGTTTTCGAATATGCTGGTAAGATAAATATAATTTCCTTTTATCTATAATTCGTCCTTTTTTAAGCATACGATGCCAAATTATGCGCTATAAATGACATTACGAAGAGTTTATTTAAGATTCAATTTATTGTAATATTGAACACATGGAAAATTAATGAACGAATGTAACGGCTGGTTAAGAGTATTGCGTAGTCGGGCACTCTTACTAGTTTCTGGCATAAAGATGAGTTATTAAACAAATAATATAATTTGAAAGTTGTAATACGTGAACAATTATTCCAAATTTCATGTCTCTAGCTTTATCTTTCTGCTTAACAATCTATTCTATATACGTGGTTGAATTTTCAACCTGTAGTATGTGTGCTATTTCGACCTGTTGCTTCATGATCGTTCAATAGAAATTTATAATTGTATCACATTATGTCAATCAGTTACATCTGGTGAATGCTTCAATCACAGAGAAATCCAAAGAGGACCCTCCTCAGTGCCCAAAAGCGATTTTGCACAGCTCTCAACTTTCCAATGCACCACATGGAATTTTCAGCTGCCCTCAAATTTGTCAACTCGGTTCTGTTCATTTTAGTGCAGTGCAGTGCAGTTCAGTTGAGTTGAGTTGAGTTGAGTTCAGGGGAAACCAACTTGTAAGCATTACTAAGCCACGTCTTCTTCCTGCCCAGCCGCTATTTATGGGTCTGTGCTGTGCAACAACAACTTGCAACAACTACAACAACAGTTGCTGCTGCCCCGGTCGCATGCATGTCGAAAGTAATAATTTTATATATGGCACGACAAACATACTTATACTTATCGGCAATGTGCGTGCGTCGTGTCGTCGTCATCGTCGTTGCTCTGAGTGTTCCTTCTGAAAAGCACAGCATGTTAAATTCGTAAAATTCATTAAGATTCCGTTGCCGATGCCGATGCCGATGCGAGGGGCAGCAGCAGCAGCAGCAGCAGCGTGGCTGATGTCGAAAAATGCCCAGTACCCTGTACCCAGTACCCAGAGCTGAAGCCCAACGAGCAAACAACACACAGAGAGACAGAAAGACAGCAAGACCACAGACGTCAAAGGCAACAATGTGGATATACCCTGTAGCCATTAATAAAAAACAGGGCATTAGTATTATTTGGGCATTAATTAATCAAATTGATGAGGCCGTGCTATTAACTATCTGGCAACGTCACATTTATTAGAAAATAACTATTTAAATTACTATATTTAATACAAATAAATATTCTCAAAATAAGATCCCAACAAATAGTAACTGGAAAGTGCTCTCTCTATGGGCTAGAATATATATTTTTAATTATTTATAGGCGCCAGTTTGCCTTGGATATTTTTCATAGTCTAAGTGACCCAAAGGATACTCAATACTCTATGTGTAACATAGTTTGTAAAACTAGAACATTCTTTACTTCAAACTAAATCTTTACTACTAATGAAATATTTTATCGTTTGCTACCGCTTTAAAAATGCTTTCTTATAATTAAACAACCGTTTATCGCTAAAGTAAATGTTTAAACTTTAAAGTATATTTCACTTTGTAAATACTTTTACTTTTTTTGTATATGCACACATTTGAATGTCACCGATAACGATAGGATTATAAACACAGAAGTTATGTAAGATAATGTCTGTTTTGAGTTTTAATGCAAATTTTAGTAGCACTTTAAAAAGCAACATGAATTTACATGACAATTTAGAGCTAGCAGGGTATCTATCAAGTCGATCACTGTCGACCAGTGTACTCTTACATGCTTGGCATTATTGTTGCTGTTTGCTGCTTGCTGGTCGTGCCACGTAAAACGTAAAAAGCATTTGAAACAAACTCAATTATGCCCGGTGCAGTGCACACCAGCAACTAACTCAACACACACACACACACACACACACACACTTTTAGCAATGACTGTCGAGTGTGGCTGTGACTAAAATGCGGTCACATTGTTTGCCAGCTCACATCGCAGTCTCATCTCTACCTCAACATCAACCTCTACCGCCGCCTTCCCATCCCTCCGCACCCCGACCAACTCTTTTTAAGTGATACGTATTTTGTGCAATTTCGCATACCCGCATTTGTCACAGCATTTTACAGCAGCAGCTCAGCCAAGTGTAGTTTTTGGGGCCACGTCCCCATCCTTTTGCCCACGTTCATGTCGGAAGCGTGTGGGTGGGTGGGTCTGTTTTCTGGTCTGCATGACTAGGCACCGAGCAGCTCTCTAATGAGGAGCCCCCACACTCGACTCGAGCCACCTTCAGGTTTGTAAGCTGCATCTCTGTAATTCACATTGACAGTCAATTTACCTGCTAGCAAGCATTTCCTGACTGCTTCTGTGGCATTTCCTGGTAGCACCAACTCCAACAACAGCTGCCTGCCTCGCATCTCGCATAAATTCCCATTCGGCTGATTTATAAAAATGAAGAACGCCCCAAAAAAATGAAAAAATAAAAACGAAAGAAAACGCTAGCAACTAATAAATATTCATGGGCAGCGCCTCGAATCGATATTGCAGCTCGATTCCTTGAAAAGCAGCTCAAAAAATACTACTATTGATTAAAAACAATCAAAATCCGTTGCTGCTCAAGCGAAATAAACGCCGCCAGCTAAGCAGCGATCCACAGATATTTTGTACAAAGCAATTTTCAACAAAAGTGCCTTGGTGTTTTTTTTTACTTTATTCGGTTTTTTATACCCTTGAGGGTATTTTCACGAACTGTGTAAGGCACTGAAGGATACATTAAGTATCTGTACTTTGCGTTTATACAGCCATATCTATCTATCTATATACCCGTCTATGCAAACTGTAGCAGGCTTAAAGCTAACTTAATGAAATACAAAATCGTATCAGCATCGGACTATATCATGTTCTATAGCTACCATGATGGTCCGAAAACTCACTTTTCGTATGAGAAACTTATTGTTTTCAAAATATGTTTTACAATATCGAACTTCCATATTAAAGGGTATCACAACAGGCATATATATGCTGGATCCGCATCAACAGCCGAGCCGATCTAGTTTTGTCCGTCTGACCGTCCGTTTGTCCCTCCGTCTGATTTTTCTGCGGCACGAACTGGTAACTTGAACAACAAGGCGACGGCCATAATATTAATAATACAATGACCATTGGGGGAAAGGAAAGAAAATTGAGACGGGCCCGAACCGTTGTAGTTGCGAAGGTGTGACCAGGCACTAATTAGATTGAAATCGGACTCTCCACAGTCGACTGGATGCGTCGCTGCCTGCCCACCTCGTTCCCACCTCGTTCCCCGCATTTCTGGCAAACAAAGCATTTGCTCATAAATTAAGCGTAATTAATGTATTTTAAGACTTTGCATTTAGGCTATTACTTTATGACTGAAAATAAACATTGGCAAATACTATGCAGGGCCAGGTAACGGAGCAACTGAGCAACGGAGCAACTACAGCTATAAACGTGGCCCGTTATCAGCAGTCAGCCCCCTCTTGGGCACATGTGTCATAAAAATTAAAAGCTACTAAATACTGCTAGACTAATAGATACCCTTCATAAAGAGCGGATGTCGAATCATGTGTCTAAGTTGCTTAGGCATTAATCTAATTATTTTAATATTTGTTAAATATTAGTGTACTTTAATAGTATGATAATGTTATACGTAACTTTAAATTATTTATTTATGCCCTTTTTTGATCAACGAAAACTGTTAAGGTTTGTTTTTAGCTACGCTCTTTGGCAAACAGCCCCAAATGAAATTTTAATGCAAATTGCTCAACTGGTCGGCGTTGAGAAGGGAAACGGTGAACGGGGAAGAGGGAAGGACGTCTGCTGCATGAATTATTGAGCCAAGCCTTTTGTTCTAATGAAACCTCAATAACCATGCAGCTCACAGCTATGCATAGGCAATTTTCGTGACCAAGTCGAGTCGAGGTCCCCGCAGGCGGACCCGTACTCCGTCTCCGCAGGAAACTTTTATTTATGTTCTGATAATGCGCAGGGCTCCATTGTCGGACCGTCCTGTCGTCCAGTCGTTCAGTCGTCCAGGCAGGCTGCGGGGTAGAGTCGCATTAATTTTCATTAAAAGCGCTTGAGCGTCGCTCCAACTTATTTGCTTGTTTTTTATTTTTAATTAACAGTCTCAGCAGCCGTCAAGGCGCGATGATTTATGAAAGGCCCAATGAGCGGGCTACCCAAAAACTACTACTACAAGTACAACTAGCACATGGAATCTTGACTAGTCGTAGAATAAAAGACAGAGAGAGAGAGAGCATTTTAATTAATAAAACACTTAGTCCAAAACAAATTGACTGGTTGACTGGCAGCGCTTTCAATCCATAACCAACTACCTGACAACGAAATACAAATACAAAAAATATTTGTCAAAAACTAAACTTGAAACTCAAAAGTCAAGACTCAGCGCGGCACAATGACTCTTGAGAGACGCGTTTCTCGAGTGGGCCTTTGGGCAATCTTTACGATGCCCACTAAATGATATTGACAAAAGTTTCTCGAGTGCCACAGAAGCGAGTCACAAAAACAACAACAACTGCAATTGTATAGACTCAAGTGTCTGGTACACTCATCCGCAGATACAACATACATATATATGTATTCCTGGGACTGAAACTTTGCCTGCAACAAATTTACACACTTGCTGAAAGTATTATATATGGGTCTGACAATGAGGTTATGACCATAACGGCACCATATGGCAGCCCCTTTGGCCAGTCGAGGATCTTATAGCCTTGCTCACTGTAATTGCAGATTAGCAGGAAAGTCACTCAAAAGGTTGATTTTCCTGCTAAGAGACCATCAGATTAGATAGAAACTGATAAAGTATCAAGTATCAAAAGTATTGCTAGGGAAGAGTTCAAGAGCTGTGTTAAATCTTTTGTCAACTGCTGGCAAATTCATCTAGGAATTTCGATAAGCTATCACAACTATTTGCCAAACAGGCTTTCTGGGAAACAGTGTATCACAAATACCCAGATAATTTGTTCATGAAATTATTGAGTAAGAAAACAAGAAAGATGAGCTACCTGTGGCAAGCGGAATTATTACATACTTTGAAGACCGGATTCTGAAAGACAAAACAAAAATAAAGTTATAAAATACAATATAAGAAGAACTTTATCTTTTGCCGATTGATCCTTTGTTAGCCAAGATGCTAGGAGCATATAATGCTCGAAATGATCGATTTTGATTTTGGTATCATAGAAAATTAAAACGATTTTCAGCCAAGAATTAATTATTGACCGATAGCTCCCATGCCAGATGTAAGATATAGTAGATATAAGTGCTAGAAGTATAACAGTCTTCGAAACAAAAAATCTATCTGAAAGAGTGATACGATCCGTTACGGATCTAAGCCAAGTTTCATCAAGATAACTTTAAAGTTATGACTGTTTCCACAGTCTGATAGAAAGAGAGACATAATATGGGTAGACAAACTTCGATTTCGTGAGAAAAGTATAATATCTGCCCACAAGGGCATTCAAAAAATGTTCTATTCACATTTGTAGCTATCCGAATAACGTTTCAAATATACATACACTATGCACTAAAGAACTTGTGCTCGTTTCGACTAGTTGTCTAGTTGTCTAGCTGTCTAGTCCGGGCCCAGCCCACGACATTTCTATGAATCGAATCGAATCGACTCGAATCGTGACGTGAGACGTGAGGTTGGCCGGTCGAGTTGAGAGACCATTCAACAAGAAGAACGCGAAACACATGGAACGACGGCGTTTCCACTTGGCCAGTTATCGGCGTCATAAATCCCCGAGCAATCCACTCGAAAGCGAAATGCCGCAGATCCCCAAAGTGAAACAAATGCGCTGTGAAGTCTTACGAAAGTGGTCGATAAGACTGGAAATACTCGTACTAGGCAAAGAAATATAACAAAAACAACAGAGCTGTGGGGAGAGGGTGAGGGAGGGGGCAGAGACGCTGCTTAATCACACTTGAGCTCGATTGCGGCTTTTGACCGATATTGGGGAAGTAGCTCACCTGATAGGCACTGGTTTTTTATATTTTTTTTTCATTTCAATATTTTCTATTTAATCAGTAATTAATTAAGATACTTTGCATTAGGTAATTTAGACAGTCGACGGTGGTTTTGCATTTCAGGCTGAATTATATTTAAATTGTCTACAATTTACGAGCCGACTTAATTGTATTTGCTTGTCAGGCTTTGGCTTCGACTTTGGCATCGGGGGCAGTCCCCCACAGACAGCGACACACAAAGATAATGATAGTGAAATTATTTATAGCTATGCGGGGCCAGCACATTAGTCACGAAAGATCCAGTGGCGTCGGTTCCGACTTACCTCACTGATGGTGAGGGTGACGGTGACGGTGACGGTGACGGGGGTATTAGCTTGCCTTGAATATTTGTCTTTACGGGCTGAGCACTGCGAAAACAAACTGTAAATCCCAACAGATTAGACATACATACATACATATATAGCTCTCGGATTAGCGGCGAATATTCTTATCTTATCAGCCAGGAGCTGTAGCATAAGTTCATGTTTCACTTGTGGAATCACATACAAATAATCCACAGATACACTGAAAAAATCGAGTGCAGTAATGATGTTAATGATTATATTAAGGAAATTATTATTTTTTAGTTTTATTATATTATTCATATTTTAATAAGAGCAACACTTTCATAAATATAATATAGAATCATTTTATAATATAAAATTAATCATATTTTAAATTAAAAAATTATTAAACTATTTCATATAAGGATAGAAACATTATCTCCCATTATTATACCATTTATATATAATTTTATGAACATGCTGAATATATATTACAAAAAAAATATAATATTTTTGATTTTTATCTTCTGCATGAAGAACACCTCATGAAAATAATATATATATAAATTATTAAAGTACAATCAACCATTTTTTATTTTCGTGCAGAACAAAAGGACTTTAAAACACACCAGAAACCGAAATGAATTATTAGTATAGATTTATTCGAACCACAATTCCCCAGACTCTTTCAAGTGTAGAGCTCCTTCCTATCTGTAAGCAAATAAGTGTGCACAATTTATAGACTCAACAATTCTTCATTGATTTTAATTAGTCACTCTCAAATATATATATACATATATAAACACCCATAAAACCAGATGTTAATCTGTCTGCAACAAAGTGGGCATTGGTGTAGCTATGGCTGTAATCGGTTCCATTGATAGCAAATCAGCTATGACATATCGATCTATGTGCAGTCCCCCACTCCACGAAGGCAACTTGATACCCAAATCAGTCGACTTTATGCCTAATCATCCAGGCGCCTTTGAAGTGGCCGTTGGGGCCTCAGTCACCCATCGTCGTCGTCGCCGTCGCACCCACCCTTGCCATTTCCATTGTCATTGCCGTTGCCGTTGCCTTGAGTTAAGTTTTCAAAGCGGGCAGCTCATTGGCTGGCAAATCAATTAAAATTAAAAAATTGACATGACTACAAGTATTTTGTATGTCAGACCAAATGCAATTATGCGTCTTTACGCAGCACACAGCGGCCCCAAAGAAAATATCTTAACTTAACACCTAACGCATTAATTTTCATTAATTTTTAATGCTAAATACCCAGCAGGCCATAAGCATAAGTAATCAGAAAATAAAACGAAAGCAGCCAAAACGGAAATTATTTAAAACCGAACTTTGCACACACTGAAAGACACATTGCCATGTGGAAAATCCAAATTATTATTCTGTTTTTTTTAATTGTTATCTTAACTAAAACAATGGATATCTCTAATGTTGATTTGAACTCAATTAAATAAATTGTAAAAGCTGCTCGACAAAGTGCTAGTACTCAACTTATATACTTAAAGTGCTGTATATATACTTATCTGTATATCAGGCCCGCAATCAGATGAATATGAATATGAATAGAATTGAGAACTTCAAATTGAAACGAAGTCCAAGTCAATGCTGAGTGGAACGCTTTGTATGCGGCAGGAAAACAACTCGAAAGCGAAGCGAAAAATAAAAAAAAAAAAAAAAAAAACGTAATTAAAACAAACGTTCGGCCTGTCTAATTAACATAACAAAGCCACTGTCGAGTCAGTTCGTCCGTCAGGCAGCCAGTTAGCCAGTCCGACAGAGATGAGTTGATTCATTTAGGCTTAAGATCTGGACAGGAAAAGGTCGCGCACGATGACTAGACCTGAACAGTTTTTAGCCGCTGCCTTTGTTTGCCATTTGCCTGAGATGTTTTCTGTATGTAGATTTATTAACGCCTGGCATGCGTAATTTGATTGCCTACCCTACTTGTGGCCCCTGCCCACTCCCGACCCCACCATAGTACAACGTTTCACTTCCAAGGGGCGGAAATTGCAATTAGTTGTTAGAAAAATGCCATAAATTAGATTACCCAACGAAATACGGCACAAACTTGAAGTGATTATCGCCCCGACTTTGAGTTCCATTGCCATTTCAGTGCCAGTCCCCAAGCCCCAAGTCCCAGCCGGAGTCCCGGCCACGTTTCTCTATCAGCCAAAGGCATGAACAATGAGGCCATAATTTAAGGCATTATGTCTGAAATCAGTCGCAGTCCCAGGCCCAGGCACAGGCTTAACGAGAGTCCAAGTCGCACAGCGAATAAACGTAATTTAGTTTGTAATTTAATAAATTATTTATGTACTCATTTGATTCGTTTTGGTGCCCTCTTACCGCAAAGTTTCGTATTCATTATTGTAATTATTTTTAAATACATTTTATATATGTATGTGCAATTTCCATTTGTTCGATTCATTAGACCACTATTGTTCACATCGGCTTATTATTATTATATATTTTTTTTTTTAAATTAAGTATTATTTTTCGGTATTGTTGCTCTGCTGCGAAACGAGTTCCTCTAAGTAGGGTCGGTCGGAGGCCTTTCAAAGAACGCAAAACAAAAGTTGAGTTTTATTTGTGCGTTGCTGCGATAAAGCAAACAATAAACTTGCCATATAAAGCATTCATAATTTAATTATATAGCCTCTTTTCAACACACACACACACACACACGCACACACACATGAACAAACGCAATTCTTTAGAAAATCTCAGCATTCATTTTGTGTAATAATAACTTAAATGCCTATGCATACATTTCAAAAATGTTGCTAATTTGAATACCATTTATGGGCATAGACAAGCTGCCAGAGCGTTTCGAGAAACTCAACCCAGTAATATTATTGGATGAACACCAAAATCAATGAAAAGATCAAACTCACTCAGGCCTGCTAGCTGCTGGTGGGAAGTTGCCAAATATCAATTTGAGTTGGTTTCATTTTATTTGTTCAAATTTAAACTAACGTTTTCTGTAACGCTGGGGACAAACCTATTATGGCGTATTCAGTCATACGGGAGGTCCTTGGATCGTATTCGCGCGGGTGTGAAACCAAAGAGATTTATTTTTTAAAGGTTTTAATATTTATTTCTATGAATTAAAAGGTGCTAGCTGACTTATCCCGTAAATTTTACTATCCGGAAGCGAAGCCGATGTTTCTTAATTACAAATATTTAGAAGTAAATTACCGTTACCGATTACAAATACTCCACAACCAAGAACAGTTCCTATGGGTAAAGAAAGCAAGCGTTCTCAAGACATTATATATGACCATAGCATATACCCGATATAATCATTTTTGAAATAAATGGCTACATTTCCTATTCCTATGAGATTTATCTAAATTTGTTTTTCACTTAAGCCATACATATCTCTGAATGAAATTCGTGAACTCGTGATAAGGCTGTCCGCAGTATCTACAGTATATAGTCGGCAGTAATGCGCGATGCATATCACAAGGTGGAGTCCCCCTATCATTTCCATGGGCATTCTTTGTATCACATCGCCGTCACGTCAACGCTCCAGCAACATTTCACGTGCTTTGGCAATCAGCGCTCAACCCGAACCACTTCACGCCTTCGAGATTGAAAACCACAGTAAATATTTATAAATACATTCACTGTGCTGCTAATTTTTGGGTAGCAATCAAAGTTGTTCCATTTGATTGGATGAGTGAAAACTGCGCCCCAAAACGAGTGCACTTGAATAAGTATCTTTGAAGGAACGTGATTTGGCTGGCTACGTCACAAGATTTGTAGTTATCAGACCAAATAGCAAAGTGAAAAACGAAAAAAATAAAAAAAATGAGAACAACAAATCGTGAATGTCAACAACAGACAACAGAGCCCAAGGCATACGTGCGAAATTTGTTGATTTCGTGAAAGTCACAAACTGGCATTAAAATATTTTTATACACATGACAGCGACAACAGCAAACGACGGACGTTGTAAATAACAAAATAATAAAATTCACAAAATTATATGAGGCTTAAAAGGCCCACAAAACGACACGAAACGAAACGAAATCGCACGACGCATTCAAAATAAACTATAACATGAAATAACGACTATCAACGGCATGCCAAAGATTACATACCCTTCTAGACCTCAATCCAGCTGCTAACATTTAAATTTAAATATTGGTAAAAGTAGCGCTCTTAACTGGTAAGTATGATGGGGTTATCTTGGACACCAAAAAGGTGGCTCATTCAAGAACTCAGCCTTCGACCGATTGTTCCTACGGCAGCTATATAATATAGTGGTCCGATCTGGTCAAGAAACAAAGCTATAGTCATGGCTATCTCAATTTATCCAAGTCCAAGATGTATCCTTCAAGGTGTCACCAACTTCACTACACAATTATAATACCCTTGTTGAGGGGCATACAAATTCCTTCAGCAGCAACAGCCAGTTACAATCATCGCGTATATTTGTTCATTGCAAAATCAATTAACAATTTCAGGCAAATTGATATTAACGAGTTCTCGCAAAAAAAAAAAAACCAGAAACATAAAGCCACGCAAATGAATCGCAACCGATTCCAATTCCAATTTCAATTTGAATTCGATTCGCAAACTGCAAAGCACTTATTATATATATATATGTATTCTGTATGTACATATACCATATGTAATACATATACATATCTCACGATTTGTTTGCGGTATGTGGAAGCAATCACGCAAATCCATAACCATATTCCAACCAAATTGAGAGCCTTAAAGCAAATAATAATATCGACAAAGCAACAACAGCTGTTAATAATAGCTAAAATGTTTTTAATTAAGTGCAAATGCCAGATTAACGATTACAAGAAAAACACGTTCCATTAAAACAAACACCATGAACGGCTGCGGCTTTCAGATTTCGCTCCATTCCGTTTCGACTTTGCACGCCAAGTGTGATTTTTCAGTCAGTCACAATGCCAGCTAGTCACAATCCCACAGTTCCACAATCCCAATCGCATCGTGATGCTTCCACTAAGTCCAAATACTGAGGATTGTGTCGTAATGCTTGTCGTCAACTTGATTTCATTAAAGTTTACATTACACACAAACATTGGGAAACTTTTGGTTAAGACCTGATTATGTCATTCAAACGGCAGATTATAGACAAATTTAGCTGCAGAGTTCTAGTTGTTGTGGTTTTTAATTTATATACAATTTTAATTACTAATTACTAATAATAATATTAAATTCTTTATTAATAAGAAAATTTAGAATTTGATTTGAATAAATTATATTATTAGTACAATTATTGCTGTAGTTAAATTTCATGAGGCTTTTGAAAATGAAAGATTGCACTTTTGAAAAGGATTTGAATAGCACAAATATATTTTGTACGGTCTCTACACAAATTCAAATTCAAATTCAATTCAATGACCAAGAATTAATTGAATGAAAAAAAATCCAAAAAATGTTTTGTGAACTTTGCTTGTGGCTGAATTGTAAGCCGACACATAAAAGAAATCTTAATTAACGCATAAACCATTTACGCTCTTATCTCGTTATGCTGACCATGGCTGAATGTATTTCTGTATCTGTATCTGTATCTAACTAATGGCGCGGCCCGGCCCGGCACTCTGGGTCTCTGAGTTGCGGCCATCACCTTTTGTAGTCGTCATTAAAGCGCCTTAATTTTCATTTCGTGTCTGCCTGCAAGGGCTCAAATCGCTGCTTGCCATACAAGAAGTCATTCATAATTGATTAACGCTGTTGTGTTTCACTGGGCAGGCGAACAGTTACCAGTAAGCAGTAACCTTCAGACAGACAGACAATCGAGGGCAGTTCGCTGGAGAAACAAACAGCAGGCAGAGACGGCGACAGGGGCGATGTCTTTGCCCCATTTCCCATTTGCTGCTCAGAATACAAGTATAATGTTTCCTCATAAAAAATATAAAACACATTAAAAATTACATTTATGACAGCATGGATTTTTCTTATAAGCTTGCAGATGTTTTCCAAAATATATATATTAGCTGAGATTGATTTTATGCTTTTAACATTTCTCACCAGTTAGGAGTATATATCTATATACTATACCATTATATTATATAGTTACCATATAATCAATCGGTCTAGTGTCGAGTTGTTGTCATATATTTTAATATACGGCTTGCCACAAATAGCAGTTTATTCAAGTAGTTTTTGTTGTTTTCTTTTTCATATAAATGCGCGCTTAATTTGATTTTATTTCATGTTTCTTTTTTAAGATATTTCCACCATGTAGTAGTATTTTGTGACGCTCGGTAATTACGCTGAAAAACACATTTGACGGCTCGCACTCTCACAATGTGTGTAATAAATCTTTCGATATGTATAATTTGGTGCGCCGGCACGGCCAACGCACAGGCCAAAATTGTATCTCATAGATACGGCGACGCTGTCTGTCTGTCTTTCTGTCTGTTTGCCAGTGCCTGTTTCTGTTGCTTTTGCTTTTGCTGTGTACTTTGTATTTTCAATGCCTCTCGCAACAGCTTAGCTGGGGATTGCTCTCGGATCGGATCGGAACTGAACTCATCTGCCGCCTGCCGTCTGCCGTCTGCCGTCTGATCGCTTGCCTGTTTTAAGCTGGCCGCAGGCAGCAGTCGGGTCGATTAAGAGTGCAATAGTCTTATGCCCAGCCCGACAATCATTATTCATCTGGGGATTTTTCGAGCGACTAACTGAGTGGAATAAACAAAACAATGTACATAAAAACTAAGTATCTGCGAGATGCAGCTATGTAGCTAGCGGGGGGGCAGCCACAAGATTTAAGATACAAGAACCATTTTGAGGCACATGTGTATGTGGCAAGAACAACGTATGTCTGCCCACACGCAGAATATGGCATGTCGTAAATGTCGCACAAATGCTCAGATACAGATACAGATACATATACTCACTCAAGCCGTAGAATAAAAGATACGTTTGTTGTTTGCCTGCATAAATTCAATAGACTCATGACATATCGGTCAATAAACATAAATTATAATTTATTAAACCTTTGCCACGTTGCTGATGTTGTTCTTATTTTCATTTTTATTTTTATGTCATGCTCATTTTCCATTTCATTTTCATTTTCAATTTCATTTCAAATTCAATTTGTTTATTTTTGTGTATCTTCGCCTTGGGACTCCCCGGGCAGTTTTGTTGTTTTGTTTATCTTGAAATCGAGCCAACTTTCAGCGACTCAAAATTTTCGGCATCTATTAAAAAAAAATAAAGGAAATACGAAAAATGTAAATTAAAATCAAATGATATACTATTTACGTGTTGATTTTTGATGTTGATGCGCATCTTTACGCGCCGTGGAAACTATTTTAAATATTTTAATTATTTGCGTATTCAAATGTTTATAACGAATTTTGGTAATTTGCGTTGGCGTCGACGTCGCCAGCGGCTGTTTTAAAACGTTTTTAATTGCCGCCTTAGACTGTTAATCGCCGCCAGACCAACTGACGTCTGAGTTTTCGGGGATGGAATTTGTACACTTCAAAATCAGCATTTGGAAAACTAACAAAAATGTGCTTGGCTTTAGCACTTTTCAACACAGATTGTCAAATAAAACGTTATTTGAATTTTCAAAATGTTGCATTTTTTAAAAAGGTTTGAAAATGGTTTCAAATGTGTAAAAATATAAGTTTTGAGCAGTAATCATTACAATCAAATAAGTAGCTTTGGGGTTTACTCGTTGTGGAAATGAAGAACAGTTAAGAAGAATTTATTATTTAATAACTATACTCTTACAAAAGTATAAACAATTCCTTTAAGTATATTTAGTATTTAATATTCAATTTTATTTATTTTTTTCAAAAATGTAACTTTTTTAAATGGCTTTAATTAAAAAAAAAAAAATTCCGAATTACTTTTGGGTTTTTGTTTTTTTTTTTTCTCAGTGTAGCTGGCCTGATAGCAATATACACATAATTTGCACCATCATTTGGAAAATATGAAACGGGCACAACATGATTTTCGAGAATGTCCCGAGTCATGTGGCGCGTTTCAACTTGATGTGCGACGATTGTGAAAACACTTCACTTCACAGAGAAACGAGAACTGGTAACTGGGAACTGGGAAGTGGGAGCAGGGAACAAAGGCGTATGGGGCACTGAAAATGGAAGCCCATATACAACAACAACAATGACGGAGACGACAGCGTCAAAGCATTTGAAACATGAGCCTCGTGAGTGCTGATAATACTTACTCGAATGTGTATACTACATACAAAGTGTGCGGGCTGGGTTACCAGTGACAAACAGAGAGAGAGAGATGGAGAGAGAGAGAGAGGGGGCAGGAGGGGTTGACAAGTGACATGGCGAGGGTTGCTGTTGCAAAGCCGTCGAGCATGAACAATGACAAATACGTGCGCTGATATTCCATTTCATTATTCATTATTATAACATATTCATAATGATTATCATAGATGAGTACCACAAAAATAGTCGCAAGGTTTCTTGAACGGCCTTTCCTAAAAGTTCTCAACTCAATGGAGGTTTCGGTGAGTTCATATCGTGAATAATTGGAATTGTTGAAAGTCATCATTTTCTATACAAAACAATTGTCGAAAAATTAAGTTAATTTCTTTTCGAATCTAAATTTAACTGTAAAAACAAAATATTTATCAATAAAATAATACATTTTAGAAAAATCACAGGTTTATTTTGCACAAATAAATCAATTTCGCTCCTCATCCTACTAGATTGGTATTTACTATGGCATCGCCTCAGATTACGTTGGCAACGCGAGTAAAAAAGTGGTCAGACTGCAAAGTCTGCAATTGACCAAAATACTTACAAAACACTCGACTATAATTTTCCATATTTTCTATTCTGTTATCAAATTTATACATTCAGATTGAACAGTGGTTTTCTGTTAGCTGTTTCTAGTTTAAAATTACTGTGAAGTGGCAACGCTGCAATCTGAAGTTCATTGTTTATAAATCTGTTAAGATGAAGTAATTTGCTATGAAAACAAATGCTATAAAAACCGGAACTTTATTTTAAATTGAAAACTCTTCAAATCATTTATTGTTCAAATTAATCTTTTATTAATTTGCATTTTTTTTTAATTTATATTTTTTATTGTTTTCTTCAAGTTTTCTTTTGCATGCAGCCCCATATATTTGTTAATTATACATTGCTACAAATTTGATGTTTTATACACTAATCATATATATATATATATATATATACTATATAGATATACTTGCATTTGTTAGGTATTTCAATTAGTTAATCAAGATAATTTACATGAGTTTTCTAGTAGCATCAATCAAGACTTGTCGAGATATTAATATAGGTTTCTTTATACTAAATTATGTATATAAATTCATGTAGAACAATTAAGCAGCTACAAGTTATAATAAATATATTAAGAAAAAAAAACGATATGCCAAACTTAATTGTAGTTTGATTTTTGTTTGTAATTTGACGTACAATGCACAATTAATCATGAATAAAACTACTATCACATTTAAATAGATTTATCTATGTATACACAAATCGGTGTTTATATGTGTCTGTGTCTATTAAACTTTTGAAAAAGCAGTAGAGAAAAGAAATGAGTTAACATAAATGATGACTACACGCAAAGTAAATGTGCCAAATTATTGCAAATTATTTTCTAATTTACCAGCCCATTTTATAATTTTTTTTATTTGGCTTTTTCGGACTGAAATTTTAGCTTTATCTTGCTCTTTCCCTCATTTCCTGTCGCTCTCTCTTATTCTTTCGCAGTAAAGAAAAAACGCCTGAAATTCGAATTTTCATTACCATTTTTTTTATTTTTTTTATATATAATATATTTGAAACAAAACAAAAATGTATGGAAATTAACGAATATTTTAAACATCAATTTTGTTCACAGCAGAAATTCATAATAAATAATATTATTATATTTATATATGCATATGTATATTTATCCATACATCGATTTTGTTCTTTTGTAACATATTTTGCATCTTTTGCGCTCAAAAGTTTCTTGTTTATGCGGCGCTTAAATTATTAAAGTTTTGTATTCATAAGTAATTGGTTTTTTTTTTTTTTTGGTTTTTGGGTATGCATAACGTGCGCCACGCCCACTGCCGCTCACCTCTGCCCCCATATATATATATATATATACTATAATTTGTTGATGGCCTAGTTAGTTTAAGTATAAGGTTTGCTCCATGCTTTCTCTAGTGTTTACTTTTTACTTCTCGGCATATGCGCAATTGGTAGTTGGTAGTTGGTAGTTGGTAGTTGGTATGTTGTCTAAATACTATATAGTTAGTTGCATTATATCGTCGTCTATATAGGTATTATATATATATTTTTCATACGGGTTTGCTTTTCTTGTTGTTGCTGTTGCTGTTGTTGTTGTTGTTGTAAGTCACAATATGGTTGGCTAATTTATGGGTTATGCTATCAATTATCATTTATGTCTATATATAATTATTCATATATGTATATGTATATGTATATGTACTATGTGTTTATGTTGATTCGTGCCAGTTTAGTGGTTTTTCGATTACCTAACCCATACAAAATGAAAAAGTAAAAAAAAAAACAACACAATTTTGTATAATTAGCGTGTGGCTCTATATGTACTATATATATATACCGTCTGTATCTGTATAAGTAGCTGTAGCTGTAGCTGTTGCTTTATCATTGATATTATTTCTTAAACATTATGGCTGCCATTTGAGACATACACACAATACATACAATATATAATTTTGGTTTTCTTACATTTTGTTCTTCTCGTGCGCTACTTACATAGTTGGTATCATCTACATACATATGTATGTATATATGTATATATTATATGTATATTTTTATTAGTATACCCCAAACTGCACTTAGGCAGCACTAAGCGTTAATGCTTTTGAATTTTGTTTCTTTGTTTTTATCTTTCTGGCTAACTAGTTTTCATGTTGGCATGTTTTGTTGTTGTTGTTGTTTATTATTCGCTTTTGTTGCCAAGTATAAAGTTTGTAGTTCAAGTTTTATTCGTAGGCCTTTTCGAAAGCGTTTTGACCTTCCCACTCGATCGCTCACTCACCCCCCTCCCGCCCTCTCTCTCTCTCTCTCTCCCTGTCTATCTCTCTGTCAGGCTTGTCAGGCAGTTTAAGTGATTTGACTTTGGCCTGAGCTTTGCAATGAGCTTTGCCAGTTTACATAGCAGCTAAGTATGAATAATATTTTATACAAGTGTTGCTTTTATTTTCTCAACTTTTGGGCCAGCCAAAAGGGCAGCTCTACATCATATATGTACATACATGTATGTATATATGTATGCATTTGTATACCCTTGTAGAGAGCATTATAATTTTGTCGTTTGTCACGTATTCAAGGAAACATATATATAATACATATATATATATATATGTATTCTTGAGTTATCCCAACCAAACTCAACAGTTAAGAGTGTTATTATAGGAATAATGGGTTAAGGATAAGTTAAATGTGATCAGTGGATCAGTGTGCTCTACAAGAGTATGTGATCTTCGGCGCTCCGAAGATAGCTGTTCTTTCTTGTTGTTTCATACTATTTTCAGGGTTTTCAGTTCAAGCAGAATGTCGCATTTTGAGGTTAATTGGATATTTTTTCGAGATTCAATTTAATTTTTGCTTTGAGGTCTTAATGTCTAAATCAGTTTTTGACATCAGCTCGCTGACTCATATATTTACCATATTTAAAATCGAAAATAAAAGTTTATTCAATTATTCAATACTCATTCATCGCTATTTGCATATATACATATGTATGTATGTATGTACATATGTATGTTTGTATGTATGTATATGCTTCGTTTGGGGCTTGTCTTTTGTGTATTACGAGTGTATATACATTTATAGCTGAGCGCTGTCCTCATCTTAATTTGTAACATTCCAAATTAGTCGTGTTTTAATTAATAATTTTTCAATTTATTTCAAGCCATTTCAAATCGTCGAAATTGACGCTCTCCCCGCATTTCTTTCTGTGCATTCATGCATACAAATTATGTTAATTAGTTACAGCGACTAACGATAAATTTTATAGTGGGTTTTGCATATATTTTTTCTCTTTTTTTTTTCGTTTTTTGCTCTGTTTTACAATTTAATTAAAGCTTATTAAAAATGTCGCTAACAAATAACAATTCATTTGGCATAAATACATATTTAATTGTAAATGCGGTACTTAATTTACGACTTTAATTTGTATATGATCAAAAATGTATTATTGGTATACAAAAATGATTACAAGTTTCAGTGAAACGAATAAAAATTAAATATGTATTTATTTAAAATTAAAATGAGTTTTTGGGCCTGAGCAAAGTTTTGCTTTTTATTTAAGTCGTCAAATTATGTAGCGCTCAAATAAAGCTGACCCCAAAAACCAGCCACTTGCAAGCAATGCAAAAACAGAAAGAAAAACGAAAAAACGAACGAATAATGAATGAGAAATAAGACAACAACAAATGCAAACATAAACTGGTTGCCCAGGCGGCCGCGGCGTCTGGGCGTGGATCTCGTCGCACTCACGCGCTGCCTACATGTCTGTCTCTGTCGCTGTCACTGTCTGTGTCTCCGTTTCGCTGGTCATAAACATGAGCTTTATGACCAGCCTCAATGCGAGGAGGCCTCCCTGTAATGCCTACACTACACCCTCTACGCACCCACACCCACACCCACACACACACACACATAGACACAGTTTGTTAGACAGCTTCCGCTGTCGCATTGTTTTTGTTTTGCTGGCGGCACTTGCTGTCATTTCATTTTGAACAATTTTCGTGCGTTTTAATACTCTGTTCCCTTTCAAAACGGTATAGTGTAGCTGTGCAAATGTATATATGTATATAACAAGCAGATGGAAGCATTTCCTACCCTACATAAAGTATTTATATGTATGTATGTATATTCTTGATCAGCATCAACAGCCAAGTCTGTCTGTATGGAAACCCTGACTCATTTCTGTTTGCATTTTCAGCCTAAATTTAAAAATAACTAATCATCTCTGCGTAAGTAAGCTTATGTGTGTGTGTGTGTGTGTGTTTAATTTGATTTTGCGTTGGAACCTTGGCTGCCGTTTTATTTGTTTTGCTTTAGCTTTTATGTGCATTTCGCTGGCCCATTATTGAGTTTATTTATCACTGTTGATGACTTTTAAATGGCACCTGCTGCTGTTTCGGGTAGTCAAATAAATGCCAATCGGGAAATACCAAGCAAATTTCGAGTAGATCGCTAGCAAATTGAAGTGTTTCTTTCTAAATTCAGCAAATCTATTTTTTGTAGATACAAAATAATACATTTTTGATTAAATTATTGTAATCTGCTTAAATGCAAGGCAATAAAAAATCGAATCTATTGTTAGCTAACTTCAGTTTAAACTTCAAACAAATGCTATAAACAAACTATAGGTTCCTAGTTACCTAGTTCTACTCTAGGCCGCATTGATTGATATTTAGATAGCCAAAGCCAAAACAAAAAATCGTTTTAGCAGCGCAGACACTTCAGCACTGAGCTCATTTCTATTTTGAAAATAAAAATAAATAAAAAACTGAACGAACACTTGAAGTTTTTGGAGTGCAGCACTTGAAGAGCCGGCCCATTATCTCTGAAGATGTAGCCTCAGAAATACAATCAGCAACCCAATAAAGTGCAGCTTTTGTTTCATTTCATTCCAGTTAAAGCTCAAGCACCTGCCCACAAACACGCACACACACACACTCACACACGTGTATGCAACTATGCATGTGTATGGACTATGACGACAGCGACCTCGTATGTATATTCATTGGGAATGAATGTAAGGCGGAATAGAAACAACAAAACAGCCACAGTGGGCAACAGCTGATTTCGCGAGCTCTTTCAAGTGTCTAATGTTTTATTTCTAAAACGATTATAGTAAATTTTAATAACCGCCAATTGGCATATTGCTACGGAATTCTAATCTATGGTTGCCCACTTAAATGTATGAATTGAATAAATGAATAGTTTGCAATCATTTCAGAGACCAGCATACAAAACGAACGTTTTCTCCCGCCTGTCTTTGAACTTGTCTGCTCCCGTTTTCTACCTATCATGGCATATGTATACTACAGTGGTCGCTCGATAATTCGAACTTAATAGTAGTAGAATAGTTGTGAAACTAGTATCGTCTATTTTTACAAAATTGTACTTTATCTAATTTCGGTTCAAAATTGTATAGTTCTCTATAATAATTTTTTTTTTTTTTTTATATACTTAGATTTGGAAAATATTGAAATACATTGCTTTTGTTACATATTTTTGAGCGGCTGCTGTAGTATGCACATGATAAACTTTATTATGGAGCTACATATGTATCTATATACATATGGACATACATACATATATAGATAGATAAGTCCGCTTGTCTTTTTAAGAAACAGTCATGTCGCTAGTTTATTGTTGACTTGTCTTGACATGAGTTGGACTCGTTTGGATTTAGGGCAGACCAAAAAGTGAATCATTCGGTTGGATGCGGATTTGAACGAGTAGTGACCAAAATTCAAATGGTTAAACGAGTCCAGTTTTGGTCGATGGGAAACGGATGTCGTTTTCTTTGTTTTTAATGTGAAATATTTTATTTAATTAATCCGACGGCTGCCTTTTATTTTGTATTCCGGTTAAACGTTGCGTAGCAGATTAAATCCAAGGAAATGCCCAGCCCTGATTTGTTTTTATTTTCTGGCAGTCGCATGGATTTCCTATGAAACTTGAATTTGTAATCGGACAATTGAGCACTTGGCGAAATACACTTGAGGTTTGTATATGTATTTAGTTGGAAATTTGTCAAGTTATCAGTTTACCAAAAGAAAATTAGGGTTGGTAATCTTTTGAACTCAATGAAATTACGTATGTAGTTGCTCACAGAGTGAAAAATTCAGTGATCGTTTGAAAATTGTAGTATTAATACAATTTTTTATTTTAGAAAATATTTTATAATAATACCGTCTGTTTTTAAACACACACATTGCAATCTATAACTGTCACAAGCCTGAAGGTATTATTTTTGAAATTGCAATTTATTATGTCTATGGAAATGATTAATTTAAAATAATAAAATATGGCAGCTTAGAGTAATATTTTTTAGTAGCGCGATTTTCATAAATGCTAACTATCAGCATGTTATAATCACAATCTTAAAGAAACATAGAGCGCCCATCATTGCTGGGTTTGTTCCATCTCATAAGGAACGACTTTGACAGCGACCTCCCTATTTTTGTATCACTGTCAACTAACTGTGCTGCAAGTCTTCCATCAATGACAACCATCAATCACAGTGACTGGCAGGGTAGTGCGGGAGCGGGAAGGTGGGTTGGGGTGACACCGAAAGCGAAAGGCGAGCAAAGCGCGAGGCGAGCAAGAAATCAAATAAAAGCAGCCAACATCAAATGAAAGAGTAAAGTAACAGAAGAAATCAAATTAGAAGAGCGGCGACAACCTGTAAAAATAATCCACAAGAAAAATACCGACGGCGAAAAAGCTCCGCACGATTGACGGCAGTCAAAGTTGGACTCAAATCAATTTGAGGTTCTTTCTTGTTGCCTGCTCTATTCGTGAATTGAAAACACAATTTGCTAGATTTTCGCGTTTACTTCATTTCGCAAATTCCTGCTTCAAATTACGTCGCATAATTTGAAATCAATTTTATTTTCAATTTGTTGTGTTTTGTGTAATTTCTTTTGCATTTCTATGTATGTATGTATGTATCTGCAGTAAGAATCCTGTTTGTCCTTTAAGGGAGATTTTGTAATTTTATTTGCTGCTTTGTTACGCTCTATATTTTTGAATAGTAATTAAATAAGCATAGTATGTTTAGTTTTTAGCATTTTCATTTACTTGTTATTATTGTTGTTGTTGCTGTTGGTTTACACGCATTGTGGTTTGTTTTGTTTTTGTTGTTGGTTTTGCTTGTATCTTTAATTTAAATTAAATTATTTACTAAAATTATTTTATAACAAATATCACTACAATAGTTTGCATTTTTTTTGTTGTTTGTTTTGTTTTGTTTTTGTTTTTATTTTTTTGTTTGTTTTGTTTGTTTATCGAATTACTACAGATTACTTAAATGAAAGTAAATTTCAATTATTCTTCTCTTGGGCTCTTTTTTGGCAACAATCTTCCTTCGCAGCTACATATTTTTAAGTAGAAACTAATTACAAATTGAAACAGCGCTTGCAACAAATGCGTCGATAACAAAACGAAACACTCTTTGTATGACAATAAAAAAGAGAGCGGCATTCGGCAACTTACAAACTGCAGTTATCTTTTAACAAATTTCTCTTTTGAGTTTATCACAATTTGCAATTTTTGTTAGTTGTACATTTTGCTCTTCAGCTTAAGCTTAGTTTACGCACACAAGGAGCTTTTTCACATGCTGTCTATTTTCGACACCTCTCGTTTCGTTTTTTGTTTTCGTTTTTGTTTTTGTTTTTGCCTCTGCTTTTATATTGTCACAACAAAAATGCACATTCAACTGCGTTTGCTTCGTTTTGCTTCTAAGCTTCCAGTCACATTGCGAGCGCTTTATAAAAAAAATATATATATGTATAACAGAACAGAACTGAACAGAACAGAACAGAACATTTAACAAATTTTGTTTTTACTCAAAAGGAAAAGCTTTGTTTTAGCAGTTGTTGTTTTTATCTTATTTTTTTTGTGTTTTTTCTTAGTTTCTTTAGTTTCTTGCATTGACGTTTACTTGGTAAGCGTATGTCTCAGTTGTTGTTGTTGTTGTTGGTTGCTGCTTCTCTCAGTTTGCTGTCGCCTTTTGCTGTTGTTGTTGTTGCTGCTGCTGCTGCTGCTGTTGTTATTGTTGTTGTTGGATCACACATTGTAGCAGGAGATCTGCTGGAATGTTGGCGCCGCCGCCGCTGTCGCTGACGTCGCTGCCGCCGCCGCTGCGCCATAAGGCACAAAAGCAGCGTTTGTCAAATTTGCATTTGCCGCCGCTGCCGCGAGCGATGCTGCTGCCGCCGCTGCTGCCGCATACGGATGCATGCGCTGCTGCGAGCGTAGATATTGGCGATATTTACCGCTCAGTTTGTCTGTCGCAAGGGCGACGGCTGCGGTGGGTGGCGGCGGCGGCAGGGGCAGCCGGTGCATGGGCGTGGCCTCAGGACCGGCCTGATAATTGCTAGGAACTGTTGCCATTGGTGACCGATCGATTAGCAGCGCTGCCGCCGCTGACGTAGCGTCCCAGGGCGCCAAGGCAGCACTGCTGGCGTAGCTGCTGGCTTTGGCAGAGGCGCTGGCAGCGACGGCGACTGCGTTGCTTTTGGCTGTATAAAGCGATGCGGCATGCTGCAAGTGTTGTTGTTGCTGCTGTTGCTGTTGCTGCTGGTGTTGGTGTGTGTGTTGTTGTTGTTGTTGCTGCTGTTGCTGCTGCTGCAGCTGCTCCCATTGACTGGACGCTGCGGACGCCGACGTCGCTGCTGCTGCGTGACTTTGGCTTTGACGACTTTGGTTGCGTTGATGTTGTTGTTGTTGCCGCAGCTGTTGCTGCTGCTGTTGTTGTTGCTGCTGCTGCTGCTGCACAGGATATAATGCCTGCTGTGACATTTGTGACATTTGCTGCTGCTGCTGCTGCTGACGCAGCTGTTGCTGATACGCCGCTGCCTGACGCTGTTGCTGCTGCTGTTGTTGTTGTTGCTGCTGCTGTTGTTGCTGCTGTTGTTGCTGCTGCTGCTGTTGCTGTTGTTGTTGCTGCTGCTGCTGCTGCAGCTGCGATTTGCGTCTCGCTGCGCTGCTGCTGCTGGGCACCGCTGCCGCTGCCGACTGCGATGCTGCCGACTGCACTGCAGCTGCGTTGCTGACTGCGCTGCGTGCGCTCGCCGTCGCAGTCGCCTGCATATTATTGACAAACGGACTGCGACGCTGCGACTCCATTTTGCGAAAATAACAGGGATGTATCATCAGCAGCGGCTCCACGCGCTGCCCGGCGGGCGGCTTTGGCTGATTGGGGAGCTCGTACTCAACGCTGCAGTCCACGTGCAGCGGAATGCTGTAGTCCTTGCTGCTGACAGCGCTGCTGGAACCGGACCCGGCGCCGGCGCTGACGTTGCTGCTCGCGCTGCTGCTAACGCCGCTGTTGCTGACGCTGCTGCTGCCGTTGCCGTTGCTGCCGATGTTGTTGCTGCTCTGCTGCCGCTGATTGCTAATGGCTGCAATAGGTTTGTTGTTGGCGGGTTGTTGTTGCTGTTGCTGTTGTTGTTGCTGCTGTTGTTGCTGCTGCTGTTGCTGCTGCTGCTGCTGACGTTGCTGCTGCAGCAATTGTTGCTGATGTGCTGCAACAGCAGCATGATACATGTGTTGTTGCTGTTGCTGCTGCTGTTGTTGCTGCTGCTGTTGCTGCTGTTGTTGCTGCTGCTGCAACTGTTGTTGCTGCTGCTGCTGCAGCTGCATGCTGTGCGAGAGCGAGAGCGAAGACATGGTGGACATGTCATAATTAGCATAACACGCTGCCATCGTCATTTTTCTGGTTGTTGTTGTTGTTGCTGGTAAGCTATAATTTTGTTTTGTTTTTCTTTTCTTTTTGTATTTAGCTCGCTTTAATTTAGCATTTCATTGCAGAGCTTTTTCTTACTTTTTCTTGACACTTCACTTTTTCGATTTGAAAGCAAATTAACACTGGTAATCCAAAGAGTGTGAGGAGAGCGAAGATGCCAGCTTTTAACTGTTGTTAAAGCTGCGGGTAATCCGTTTCGTGTGTATGTGTATATATGTATGTATGTGTGTGTAAGTGTATGTGTGTGTATGTTTGAGGAACCTTAATCCATATGCTGCTGGTTGCTATTTTTTATATTTTGGAATTTGTTTATGCTTTGTCGCACCCGTAATTCAATTGTTTTGCATTTATTGTATTGGTTAATCAGTCTTTGTTGTTTTTTTGTTGCTTAACTATTTTAGCTGTTTGTTTTTTGTTGTTGTTGTTGGTTCAGTCTTTTTTTTTCTTGTAATGCAAATACACGCGGCGTGTGGTTTACAGTTTTTTCTTTTTTGTTTTGTCGACAGGCAGAGAGAGAGATTGTTGCTCAAACACGTCCGTTCACATTGAGCAGCACAAGCGAAATGAAACAACGTTTATGTCAATTTTGTTCTGTAATGTTCAGCATTCAGCAGGCAGAAGAGAGCGTAGTGCTGAATTGACACGACGTCGTTGTGCTGAATTGAGGGAGTGAGATTGAGAGCAATAACAGCTGTTACGCGACGCCAACGTCAATTTTAAAATACGTTTGTTGTTGTTTTTTTTTTGCTTGCTGGATTTGTTTTCTCACTGTTTGCCGTCACTTTTAGTCATTAATTGTTGCTCAGCAGCTGTTCGATAAATATAATTAATATTCTAGCCACGAATATTTTTAATTGTTTGTTAACTTTATACTGTTAATTTTCTGATTTTTTGCTTGGTTACGTTTTCACCGTCGTCTGCACGCGTCAAGCTCTCTGTAGCGACTGTCTCTCGCAGCGTGGCCCTTTTTCCTGGCTAGCGCTTTACCTGCTGTTTTGCTGAAGCAGCCCCGCACAGCTGATTGCCGACTGAGCCGTGACGTCGACGTGTATTCAGCACACACACACATGCAGCACGACGACTGCCTGTGTTATTGTTGCTGCAAACGCTTAAGCCAATTGCATTCAGTGGCTGAAATCGAAACACATGGTGGCTCTCTCTCGCTCTCGCTCTCTCTCTTGCCCTCTCTCTCTGTGGCGTGCATAAGTGTTGGTGTCGCTGACAAATTCAGCCATATAATAGGCACGGCGGCCATCTTTACAACTGCTTTCATTGTTGTACGAGAGAGCGGCGCAACGCGTCGCTGCTGCTGCCTTTTTATTTTGTAATCATATTTTGTGCTGGCGTTCTCGCTCTTTTGAGCGTGAGTTTTAAATGTTGCCCTGCTTTAATTTTTATGATTTCTTTTATGGCCTCCCGTCCCGTCACCGCGCAGTTTCAGTTTTATGTGCTGCTTTTGATCATTCATCTGCCACCAAACTGTTGTTTGCCAGCTTTTAATAGCCCCGGCGACAAGGTCTTGATAATATGTATGTGCATACAGTCGTTAACATAAAAATATTGTATACTCATGTTGTAAAAGTATATTTTTCTCTACATGACAATGATTATGTGTACATTATGTTTTATATTGAAAATCATTACAGTAAATTTCAATCAAATTTTAAATATTTCGTTAATATACAAAATTATTAATCTCTTTACAGATAATACAAATTTCAGAATGACAATGAAAATATGCATAGAAGGCAGAGCTTTTTGTTATACAGCTTTTTTCCATAAAACAATTTAAATCAATGACATTATTGGAAAATGCATCTATGTACATACATATATGTATGTATGTACAATGTACATATGTATAATGTATTTATTTGCGTTGCTTCCTTTTGCATTTCACATTCGTATTCTGATTATTCTGCTATGCCTTAATTCCAGTCAAAATGCATTTCTAAGCTTTTTCCATTGCAATATTACGGCATTATGCAGTCATCTCTCACACACATCTTCTCTCCTGCTCTTCCGCTCTGTTCCTTTTTATGCACAAAGGTGCGGCACTCAAATAAAATCCCCAAAAAAAGAAGCAAACTAAAAAACACATTCATATGTACATATGTACATACATACATCGGCAGCGCTGCCATGTTACAACTACAGCAACAACAACTACAAAAGCAACTCAAATAAAATTCAAACTAAGCCACACGGAAACTGCGCAATGAGCACAAACATTTTCAGTGCAAAAGCTGCCAGCAAATAATAAACACCAAAAGAGATTACAGCCCGTTTCTCTCTAGCAGCCAGGCTGTTGCAAAAAAATAAGAAAAACGAACAAAGCATATGAAGCGACAACAGCAGCAGCAGCAGCAGCAGCAGCAGAAGCAACAACAGTAACGAGCCAACATTCAACTTAAATGTTGCAGACATTTCTGCACTAAAAACTAAGCAATTTAAGTCAGCGCCTTCCGTTGCCCCCCTCCCCGCGTACCAGACACTCACTCTCATGACCCAGCAACAACAACAACAGCTACATAAGTCGTCGTCTGCAAGCATACACAGATACGACACAAATACTAACTTGCAAAGAGCAGACACGCACACACACAGAGAGAAGACGATTACACACATTGTAATAAATAAGGAAGGTCGTTGCCATAGCAGCAGCCGCCGTTGGCGTCGTCGTTGTTGTTGTTTTTATTTTTTCTTCTACCTTGTGTTGTTGTTAGTGCTGAGCGTGAGAATTCAGCACTTGAAGCTTGCTGCTCTCTCGCTCGCGCTGTGTATGGGAGCGTGCCTCTCTCTTTCTCTGCTTATTCAGCCCCGTTGATAACAAATCAGCTGTTTCCTCACACAACCTCACAAGTCGGCAATAATTTACGAGCGACCGAGTACTATTCGAAAATGGGGAGGTGTGTCTGTGTCCGTGTATCGATAATGGTGCCTGTGTGTGTGCCTGTGTGTGTGTTTGTGCGGTGACTGTCTGGATATGTGTCTGTGAGTGAAGCTTTGTGGCGTGCCCACTATAGTTAGCATTGTTGTTGTTGTTGTTAAAGCATACATATGTTTTGTTCGCATCGTTGTTGTTGCCATTTGCTGACTGCCTGCTGCTTGCGTGCTCAGCGCTCAGTCGGCCACATTACAGTTGATTACGGGGGGCTCCAATTTTTAAATTACCAAACTGCTCAAATTAAAGAAATAGGTACGGGACGGGACGGACACGACGAGAAGACCGCAAGGTAAAAATAAAAGAGAAACAGGAAATTGCTCAAGAAATTAAGCTATGGGCGAATTAAATCAACAGTAATTAGCTTTGGACCTGTACAGAATGGACACAAACAAACATACATACATATGTACATATGTATTTATCTACATACATACATACTAATACTAATGTGCATTTCTCTCATTACAAAGAGCTCATTCTAAGGGCTATGTACATACATACATACATACATACATACGTGACAGTTGTACATCAAAATGTAAGAATGTTTTTTCCATCTTTGATTTTTGAATAGCATTTACATATATATTTTGGTACAAAAGCTGGAGCTGTTGAATTTATTTGCTTAATGAATTCAACTAATTTCTATCTTTTTTAAGTTTTGCAGTCATCTTTCTTATATTAAAATTAGCTTAATTCAAATAATTTTAATTTCATACTTAAGGTAGTAACTCTTACTTTATGAATATATATACATATGTATAATATATATTTATGTATGTATGTATGTGTGTATGTATGTACGTATGCAACAAAGGTAACTTAATACCGTTTCGGTGCCTTCACTTCATCCTCATTTTAATCTGCCGTTCTCTCATTAAAACCAGCCCACATTTTCAGATTTCCTGTGTCCATTCTAATCGCGTCATGTCATCCATGCATTGCCTTGATAAAAAGCTACTTCGAGCCGCGCAGCCAGCATATCATCATCGTCATCATCGTCATCGTAATCATCCCATCAATATCCATAACTTGAGTCGCTTGCCTTTCTACTTGGCCCGTTTCCATTCCCCCCTTCACATGCCCGTACCCGTACCCGTACCCGTACCCGTACCCGTTCCCGGCACATCACATCCTCTCATCATCGTATCCTCATATCCATAGATTCCCCGAAACCTGTTTGTATTATTAAGTAACCGCTGAGCTCTCGGCTCAGTTCAGCAGAGTTTAAAGTACGGACCGGTTCGATCCATGGCTTCCTGTAATGCGCATTCTAAAGAAGAGCCACAAAACAACAACAAAAAAAAAACCAAAAACACAAAAAAAAACAAGAATAAGATGAAAAAAAATGCATGAAACTTTCGTTTTTATTTTCACAACGTTGTTGTTGTTGTTTGTTTGTCTGTTTGCCTGGGCCTTTTGCTTGTTAATTCGAAATAAAAACAGGAAAATTTACTTTACAATCTGTGCTAAAATCGTAAATTTTTAGCTGGCACTCAGGGGAGCGGGCTCTGTTGCCGTCACAGTTTCCGACCTCCGCTCCGAGCCCGCTGCCCCTCGGGGCAGGTAAGCTAATCCGTTTGCCATGGCCAAAGCCGATGACTCGCCTATTTGTTCTCGACTCTGCGCTCGCTTGTCTCTTGTCTCTTGTCCGTTGTCTCAGGTCTTGTTGTTGTTGCTGTTGTGTTTGCTTGCCGTTCCACGTATTCCTGCTTGGGACGGACAACCATTGCCTAGGTTGTTGTTATCTTTTCTTATTTAATTTTTGGCTGCCATTGCGCCACGGCTAATCTTTCCAGCAATATCATTACGAGTCCACCAAGAACTCGGCACTCTCCCATTCTCCCATTCTCCCATTCCAGAGACAGAGACAGAGACAGACTTTGCGTGCGAAAGCTTTCATGATATTTATGATGCTCTTCTTCGCGGTTGCCACCTCAAAAGAATTTCAATTTGTACCTTAAATTACTTAAGAACTAATTGCAAAATTCTTATGGAAATCATAACATTTTTATATAATATAATAATTACCATCAATCGAACTCATTAACAACAGCATTATATTAATATCATACTTAAGCCTCAGTTCTATCGTTATAATACAATTCTATAGGATTATCATTTCTGGAGAGTCAGGGTACTTGTATGACTTGAATTTAAATCAACAAACCCAGGCAAACAAATAATATTGCTAATTAGAAAAACAAACTTAGGAAATCTTAGCAAATATGATTTTTGGAACGACTTACCAATTAGTGTTAGGAGTTTAAAATTAAGATTCATGCTTATTAAGTTGGGGAGCATAAAAGAATATCAGGTCTTTTTTATTTTTATTGTCCAAGTTCTATGTAATTTCATTCACATTTGTGATCTTTTTATACGTGTTTTCCATTGTTCGTGACAAATGCGATAATATTTTTGTACTTGGGAAAAATATAACAACTAATAATAATAATTCAACAAATTGAAGTAGTTTTGTAAACACACAATTAAAATTTGTAGTTCTAAATTAGAATTAGGGAATAAATAAAGTGCTTGTTTTGAAATTAAAGCTTCCAGAAATTATTATATTATAATTTTAATGTATCAAAGTCTAATGATTAGACTCATAAATAATAAAAATAATATTCGTCCTAGTCTTTTTCTTGTTAATTAAATACATTTATTAATACTAGCGTTATATAATATAAAATGAAAATATTTCAGTTGAAAGCTATGTGAAAACCTACATTTTAAAAGGGAATAAAGCAAAAATAAATAAATAAATTGAACTTCTATTTTTGAATATTTTGCTGTGTAGAAAAATAGTAGCACCAGCATCAGCTCTGGAGTAAGTAATGGTACCAGTTTTGGTACATTTGTACCATATGTGACAAGCTCTCCAATTACGCATATACTCTTTTTGGCAGCTTTGCGTGTTAAACTTTCAGTAGTGTGATTATAATGCTCTCTCTCTCTCTCGCTCCCTGTGTGCCTGCCTGCCTGTTTGGCTGTCTATGTGTATGTCTGTGTGTCTGTGTGTCTGCTCTCTTTGCAGCTTGAACTAAAACCGTTGATTGATGCGTTTCCCATTCGGAATTTATGCCATGGACTATTTGGGCGAGCGAGCGAGCGAGCGAGCGAGCGCTAAGCAATTCATTTTTCAAGGCATCCGCTTCGCTCCGCAGCCCCTCCAGCTGTGCAATCAGCAGCCGAGATCGAAGCGTGCGATACTCAGGAAGCAACAAAGCAACAAAAAAGACAACAACAATAATGTTGAGAGACCTGAAAGCGAACACTTGGAACACTCCAGTTGGAGATCGCGTCCGTCCCGGACACGACGTCGAATGCATCTAAATTGCTAAATACCTTTTTATGGTTAGTGCTCTGCGAGTTGCCTTCCAGTTGCCCGCTGCCCGCTGCCCGCTGCCCGCTGCTCGCTGCCTGCATCAATTTAACATTTTAAAAATGTATCTTTGTATCGTGGTGTGGGCTTCGCAGAAGTCGTTCCATAGTTGTTGCCTTACCTTACCTTACCTTACCTCAGCTATAATGCTGATTGTATATACTGTATACTGTATACATTTAGATGCGATGCGTTTTCCTTTCGCAGTCGACAGACAGCTCCTTACTGATTCATCATGGCCATTTTGGTTGTTCGCTTGCTGATTGCTGGGCACACATTGGCATCTTTTTAATAGCCCCCACAGGCCCATCGGGACTTATTCAATTTCATTGTGTTTTCGCTGCGTTTGGACGCAATCCCCATCGATGTGACCCGATCGAGTTATAAGCAATTTCAGTTATTTCTGCTCTTTTCTTTTTGTCCGTTTTTCATTTTGTGTTGAATTTCAAATTATGCAACTAATTGTCCGGCATGCGAGGAGCTATTTAGCTCCCAAAACATATACAGCGAAGGTTTATTTAGACTCCCTTTCGCCCTTTGCCGAGTCAGCTGTCAAATGCACAATTAAAGTGACCTACGAAGGACCAATCAAAAGGACAAGCGGCAAGACCAGAAATTGCAGTTATAATACTACATAACTGCCCGGAATATTTTGCCAGTATGCGGTTAGGTCTGGTCCCTGCTCCCTGCTCCCTGCTCCGGTAGTATTTTCTTTCTCTTTCTTTTATACGTTTTCCATTTTTATTGCGAATGCTTTTATATGAATTCCGTTGAAATACTTTTGAGCACAAACCGTTGCCCGTTTGTCCTGTGGAATGCCAAAGGGCTGGGATACGGTTTTTTTTTATTTGTTCACTCACAAAGCGACCCTGACTTGAAATTATAGTTGTTTAAATAGCTTGCGTTATTTTAAGTATTTTGTTCATAACAAAATAATTATATATAAAAAATTTACGATATCCTGCATTTAATGAAACATGTCTCTGACAAAAAGGTATGTTTTCATGTTCCGAAAATGGCCTTTATCATTTGAGTTTAGGAATCGGAATGAGTTTTGGAATCGTTTAAATGCTACTCATATAATTTGTACACATGTATGTTTATGTTTATATAACGATCGTTCATCAATGATTCAAGCTTTGTAAGACCCAAGACCCAAGACCCAAGACCCAAGGGCCTAGGCCACTCCCAGTAATCGAACTGCTCACGCATAGCTGAGCAGAGAACAACAATAAAAAGCCGTCTCAAATCCCCGCTGGCCGTCATAAAGATAAAATAAAAGCCCAGCGCATATATTTAAATTTTCAAATAATTTCATAATAATAACAGTGCATCGGCATCAGCCTCAGAGACACACAAGTCAACCACAATTGCCATAATCTTGCCTGCATTTTACAACAACTACGAAATTCTGTACAGAACAAAAAGTAAATAACAAAAAAAAGGCTAAAAGAAAACGGCAATAAAATGCTGGCGGCGTTCTGGCCTTCAAAGGGCAACACACGAACTCAATTAGCAGACACTTTATATACACTTTGATTAAGTTAGGGTATTAAGCGTACGTTGAACCATGCAATTATTCTGTGAGCTCAAATGAGCATTTATTTCTTCGGGTATATCAAGTTAGGTATAAAATAGAATTTATTTTTTATATAAAATATAAATCGTATTCAGTTTATTCCCGTTTGAACATACGTCTTCTGATACATTTGTAGAGCTGATTTTAAGACTCACGACCCCGTTCGTATCTTATGTACGCATTATAATGAATGATATATACAATTTGTTATCAGCTGAATGTGCTATGTTGGTAAATGTATCTAGTATACTGTCATTTCTATCAACTCAACTCGAGGAGTATCTTTGAAAATCGAAAAAATGACTTCTAATTCAGACAGCGGATTTATAATAATAATATAATTAATAATATAGGATTAATAATATTTATTTTTAATATGTTGACAACAAAACTTAAACATATAAATATATTCAAATTCAAATAAATATTTTTTTACTTCTGAAATGAAAACTTCTTCAAAATTGAATTGTATACAAATTGTAATCATAATTTTCGGCGTACAGAACTATTGAAAATCCTATAAAGTCCTATTGCTTCGATTTGCAGTTATTAAGCGGTAGAAATTTGGATATAAAGTATATAAAGGGGGCAGCTGAGGCTTCCTCAAGCCCTACTTGGAAACAGTAACGGAAACTGCAATTGGGGGCTTTGAGTGTTTATGTTTTTGTTGTTGTTTATATTTTTATTTTGTATTTTGTATTTTTATGTGCGTTATTTAGTGTCCATGTTGCTGGTGCGGGCGCAATATTTTATACAAATTGTTGTTCTCCTGCTCGTTATAAGGGTCGCACCTGCCCCGAGGGAGAAGCACACACACACACACCCATGTTGGGTAGGCAGGCTGCTTAACATACTCACACACACACACACACACACACACACACGCACACATACAGCACGTATCCGTATCCAAGGGATTAAGGCGGCATGTGAGCAAAAACGAGCAGAGTTTGCATTTCGCAGTGGCGGCGGCTGTCACGCTATAATTTAGCATAAATTGTCCAAGCTGTCGAGATTAATGTATCTAATGACCTGATTTGCTGATTTACAGTAATTTCCAGCTTTACACACACACACACACACACACGTGTTTTTGTTTTTCTACCTGCAGATACGAGTTACTTTTTGTTTGCCAGGCACATTTCCACATTTCCAGGAAGTGTGCACAAGATACTACACAAAAGATACGACTCTCTCTCTCTCTCTCTGCCCGAGTCCAGGCCACCGTTGTGCCAGCAGTGGGCAAACACAAATCTTTATGAGCTCTGCCCAAGCCAAGCTCCGATAGCGAACCCGCACCTCGCAGCCCCCCTCTCCACTCAAGCAACTCACATAGCCAAACTCGCTGGCGGAAATGAATTTGCAGTCATTAATCATGCGTCCAATAGGATTTGACTCCACCCCTCCACTACCTCCACTACCTCCTCACCCTCCGCTGTACTTTAATTTCGATAGCTGCCCTCGTTTTTAACATGGCCCAACGCTTAAGGAATATGTGTAGAAAACTAATGTGTCGAATATGAAGAAAACTACTTGTTTTCATATTTTGAATTATGTTTAGATTGTAACACCCTTAACATTATGTACAATATGTATACATACATATGTATGTACATACATACATGCAGCTTGGCAAATAATTTGTTGGAAATAGAAAAAAACATACAAAATTACATATTAGATGTAATATTTCTATATTATAATAAATGAAGGTTCGCAGATAAGATAAGATAAGAAAGGATAAGTTTTGAAGTTATGCTTGCATTTTACAAACAATTATTTGATAGTCAGAATATGTGACAGTTTTAGATATGCATTTCTGGTAACTATTAACATTTAATTTGTAACCATTATTATTGATTTGCATTGAAGATATATAGTTATCTTAATAATATTACAAACAAATAGATTAAAAACGAGAAAGTAAGGCTTCATCCAAAGATAGTATACCCTTCCAGTTGCTTAATATTGCAAAAAGTGTTTTCAAAAGTATAAAAAATGCTACCATAAAAAATGAATTTTCTTATTTAAATCAATATTTCAGACCGATTGTTCCTATGACAGCTATAAGATATATTCGTCCGATTTTAACAAAATTCAAACAATTTATATAAAATATAATAAAACATGTAATTACTGAGTTTGGTTAAGATAGTTTGAGAAACAAAAAAGCTGTTCATACAACGACTCATTTTTCAACAGATTGTTCCTATGTCAGCTATACGATATAGTGGTCCGATTGTGATGAAATTTGGTAAACATGCTTAAATAGTGCTAAAACTTATAATTGCTAAGTTTGGTTGAGTTATCTCAAGAAACAAATATTTTCGATCGATCGTTCCTATGGCAGCTTTGCAAGGCTATAAAAATAATATCTCTGAGATTTTACACATTTGAACGAGGAGAAACATTTCCACTGGGACGCTCATTTCGCAAGTGATAAGTATTTCAGTCACATGCTGAACTCATCAGATATACCAAGATTGGCACTCATCCATCCTTTGTGGTCCGCCCCTATAAGCGAACCCCAATTCCAACAGCGATCCCAAATCGAATTCAACTCATTCTGCGCAGCACTTGAGACGCTTGGCTTCAATTGAAAAAAAAAAAACAACATAAATCGAATGGCAATGCCGGCGATAATTTCAATACGCAGCTGGCCGTAATATCCTGCATCTATTTATCTTGTTAGCCAGCCAGCCAGCCAGCCAGCCAGCCACCCTTATGCCCTTACATACATATATAAATTAAACCCTTGAGTGCGATATTGCGGCTCAAGTGCGAAGCCAACGAGCCTTAAGCTTTTTATATATTTTTTATTTTATTCTCGCTTCGCCGAAACGGATATAAAGCATAAAAGTAACTTTTGGATGCTTAATGATAAAGCTGAAGTTTCACCCAGCATGTGTGTGTGTGTGTAAGTGTGTGTGTGAGTGTGGCATTGTTCATTTCCACGCCCTATTTGCCCCGAGGGGCTGCTTGTTTTTTTTTTTTTTTTTTGCGAATTTTTGCACGCTCAGCGTAAAAAATATTCCCAAATGCTGTGAAAGGAAAAACGCATTAATTATGCTTTTCAGCAACATACAAAAAAAAAGAAAGAAAAAAGCGACAACAACAAAAAAAAAAAAAAGGAATAACAGGAGCTATCGAATGCTGGGACCATAACTGGATTCCACAGAATGGGGTGAGTTTAGGCAATGATAGGAGAATCGCAGTTCCATTCTTCTGCTATTTCTATTTGTGCTGGTTTACCGGTTGATTATGCGCATTTCGATTAATGTTTTTCGAGGCAGTTGTGGAACTAGTTCATTGCATGGCTGGGCGGGCAGCTGGCACGCTCCGTTGGCTGTTGAGAAATAAAAACCGGAAGCAAATATAAAAATCGACAGTTTCCAAATTAACCGGTGCAATGATAAAAAAAAATAATAATAATACAATATAAAAACGAAGAGCGGGACGCACAGCACAAAGTGTCATTAAAAAATGTGTAAGTACTGGCGAGAGGGAGCGAGAGGGCAGACGAGACGTACTGAAGCGAGGGCAACAAAAAAAAAACCAAATACCACAGAATGGAAAAGAGAGAGAAGCAAAAAAGCAGTAAAGTTATGTCCATGCTGCAACTGTCCCTAATTGCTGGGTCAGGGGTTGAGCTCGGGACGGGGTTGCCGGTTGCCCAGGAAGTCGTTCAAAATCAAGCGAAACGAAATTATTTGTCCCTCCCCTGTCCCCCGTGACTTGCCGACGAGAAATGCTGACAGTTGGCCGTAGACCACAGCAAGACCAAGTAAAGACCAAAAGGGCGGAGCGGGGCGTGGCAAGGCAAAGCGAGGCGAGACGCACAAGCTCATTAGCATTTTTTGCAGGCTGTTGCTTTATGTACAGTTGTTGTTGTTGTTGTTGTTGTTGGTGTTTTTGTTCTTCTTAATACTTCCTTTTTTTTTCATTGATAAATTATGCAGTCGCACTTGCAGGCTGTAAATCGTTTGATAACACGCAACTTGGCTAACGGAAAGTGCCAAAAACAGTAAAAGGCCGCCCCGAGTCTACAGAGAGCCCCACTATATATACATACATACATATACATATACATACATATGTATATGCATTAGTCTTGGTTTTTTTAGGGCTTGGCAAATTGTCAAGGAGACGCCAGCTCTGTTAATTATTTGATGTGCCAAAATAACTAAAAGTTACACAACTGTACCAAACTTAGAGCCAATTTGTTGTACACTGACTACTTGAAATTATAACATTCAAAATCGGAATCGAAATTCATTTTTAATTTCTGTTATTCAAATTTGTCAAATAAATCATTAAATTTGAAATCGGAATAAGAATATCTATCGACATAAGATGCCATGAATTTAAATAATACTTTTAAAATACAAAGACAGTACAAGGAATTAATACGATTAAGGTTTTTGATAAAATAGTACATAATAAATACATTTTATAAACAGAATATCACAAATTCGAACTGTCCAGAAATTAGTTCCAGAATATTTCAATACATTTGAAATCTCGGCTCTAATTTGCAAAAGAATTCTTTTTTTTCGCCGCTCATTTTTGATTAAAACTGAAAAATGATATACGTAAAAAATACATTAAATTTGACAACTTATTAGAAAGCTTATAAGAAAGGTTTCATTTCTTTTAAAATAAGTTTGCTGGGTGTCGAATTTCAAAAATCCCATCTGAGGAAACTTTTGTAAACAGTGTAGATTTTTAATCAGTCAGCTAGTTAGAAGGGTCAAACAGCTTTTTGCCCATATAAATTACAATCATTAATTTTTGGATATTTAAAATACCACTTGCAGAAATTATAATCATTTGCGGTTTAATTTCCAGACAACCACAGTAGCAGCCACTACTCTTGACCCATTTATTTCCCACTCTTGTTGCATGCTATTGTTATAAAATATAATTATTCTTTGGCTTCAAAGGCTGCGGAAATCTAAGAAATTGCAAAACATGCCACAAGCTAGCAACTAAGCAAGAGCACAAGAACAAAGGGCGGCAAGTCTGGAGGAGGGCGTGTGAGAGTGGCGCTGTGGAAGGGGGACGGGGGCAGGGGTTAGGAAAGCCAAACGAATGTGGCATTTAGTCGGCCGTAAGATAAGTGCACACAGGAATAAGATATTTTACAGCAAATGATCGGCAGTACTGACAGCGACAGTTGAAAAGACAAAAGGCACTTGGTCCTGTCCTGTCTTTTGCTTGTCCTTGTTCAGGTTTTGTTCTGGCCGGGCTTTTCATTAGGGTCGGTCGCCAGCGAAACGCCCTTTTGTAATTCCAAGCCAGCGCCACGTGCCATAAATTTTGGCCTTAAATGGAGCATGCCCTATGTGTATCCTGCTAACAAGCCAAGGTTGCTACCAACCCCTCGTTTCCATACTTCTATACTTCCATACCCAATCGCTTTATGAGCCGCGTTATCTTACAATAAATTGCTGACTTAGTTTGCGGGCAGACCACATTTTCCATTTGGCTGCAACCTACTTAAAGTTTTCCCACTATACTCCCAGCTGCTGCCCATCCTGCCTAGCTCTCCAAATTAATATTAATTTCGAGTGTGTATTATTATTTAGCTTGGCAGCGCAACTTTCACGTCGCCGACATCTTATTAAATATGCGTCCTGGCCAAGTCTAGAAGTCTAGAAGTTAGGAGCCAAGTTGACTGAACTTGGCTGATTCCTTAACGACTTTGCTGGAATTCTTCACAGTTTCAAAATAAAATGTAATTAAAAGTGTCATGCTACGACTTTGGCTGCTGCATTCCTCGGCTGATTACTAAGCCAGGCTAACAGCCAATATGGCTTATGACAATCAAATAAAGGCAAGAAGGTCGCTCCCCCTTGTTCCCTGTAATCCTTTGAAAAAGTATAAAGTATAAATTATAAATTGCAATTTAATTTGTGTACCCTTGTCACGAAATGTGTAACACATCGAAGAGGAGAAGGGGCATCGGCGAGCCCATCAATTATACATATATATTCCTAATCAGTGACGACATTCGAGCCGATACAGCCTGTTTATAGTCAGCTGGAAAGTATAACTATCCGGATCTTGGAAACTGTCTTTGGAAAGATCAGATAGAAACCATTGCTTATGATACCGACTCTCGACCTATCTATGATCGAGGTAGCTTCATTAATCGCCGTCACTTCTGCTTTGAAGACACTGCATCCAACGGATTTACTAATGGGAGATTCATGGCAGTAGGTAGTAGTATTAAGGGATTCAGTTGGTCCTATGGGACCTAGAGTTGAGCTTCGAGGTATTTCCCAGGTATTTCTTTCACTCAGCTGTCGTTCCATCGATTAGGAGAAAATACGAGAGGCTCCTGACAGGATTACGATTTAGGCTCAAGGTAGGCTAAAATGAAGAATACCAGGATTAAAAAATCAATACTTCAATCAAGGCTAAATAAGGCTAGGATTACCTAACTTCTGGTATTAAAACTTATCGTTTGTACATAACAGATTACTTTTATTATATGTTTATCTAGTATACCTGTATACATATAAAAAAGTTTATCCTGATTGTCGATTGGTTATTGATGATCAAAGCACGGCTCAAGCAATAGTTTCCTCTTAGTCTGAAAATGCGTTCCAAGGGAAATGAGGAAAACCCGTTGTTGCAACTTTTTTGTTTGTCATCCGATCGGGTTCAAACTTATTTTCAAAGATCATTATAAAAATTAATTAAGAACTGTTTTCCTCGGCGGAAAATGGTGTGTGAAGGTTATATTGATGAAAATGATTTTCGTCAGATTATCTTCAAAATGATTTTCAAAGCTGTACATAACAAAAAATTAAAAACATCAAGAATTTCAGAAAATTTAAAAAATAATTTTGGAAAATGGCTTTAAAAATGAAAAGGTGGACAACAAAGCGCAACGGAGAAAAATGAAGTAGCAACGCACGCCGGGAAATATTAGTATGTAATAAATAAATATAAAATTAATAAAGTATGAGGGATTTAGACATTTTTTGATGCACACATTAAAATTATTCTGCTTTTCGCTCACAAAAAGCTTTAGGCAGGTTCTAGGCAGGTGCTAGGCTTAAATTATGCATATTCCTTTGGTGAATTGTTAACATTTTCCAAAACTGAAAGAGCTTCCCAAAAATAACCACTAAAAACACACGCATTTCCTTTGTACCTGGACAAAGATTCATTTAAATAATTCCCTATCCGAGCGCCGTAAAACTTTATACACTTTGGCAACTGGCAACTGGCCACTGGTCGCTCGACCTGTCCAGCCAAAAAGCAGCTAACAAAATTGCAGCCACGTAAAATTTCTATAAATTTTTATGTGTAACTCTCCGACTGTCTGACTGTCTGACGGTTTTCTGTATCTGGCTTTGGCCTTAGCTCTGTTGCCCTGTCATGTTCAACGGTCTGCCGTCCGTTCAAATACTTGCAACGCCTATGTGCTCCAACAGCAGTGTTGCCAATTCCGCTTTTTTTTACCGTCAAAATACAGCTTTTTTTTTAAAGTGCAACAACATTTTAAAGCAGCATAGTCAAAATGTTCCTTTTTTAAATATAAAAGTTTTATTTTTTAGTATTTGGCAGCAGTACAAAATTGAATGGATCTAAATTACAAGCAATGAAATAATAATAAAAGATCTAAGAATCTTTGCAGTTATATATTTATTATTATATTTTTGTTTAACAAATAATAACTTTTCAATAGATAGCCATGCCTCTGTTAAATAATTTACTATCGCATTGACTATTATCTGATTTGTAATACAATTAAATTATGAATAAATTAAATATATACTTAAATCAAATGTATCAAACTAACAGAAACTTATCTTTAATATTTTGATTGCATTAAAATAATTTTAAAGCAATTGGTGATAAGAAAATAGTGCGAATAAGATAACAACGATATCTTTGGGTTTTCAATAAAAAAATTAATTTGATTTCTTAATTCTTTTGATACAAAAACCAGCTAAAATTTGCTCGACAAAAGTTGGCAACACTGTCCGGCAGCAGGAGTTGGAGCAGGTACGTCTGCTTTTTTGGCCATTTCCTTTTGGCATTGCCAAATTTCATGTTGGTTCCACTTGGTAATTGCCGCTCTCATGTAGCTTTCAGTCGTAGTTCGTGTGCTCCTCTAGCTATTGCCAGGACGTGTCCCTACTTGCTTTACTGCTGTGTGCATGAGTATGTGTGCCAGCACCTTGAATGAGGACGCCTGCCTTGCGGCTATTTCATTTGCACAAATATTTTGCAATTTGGCTGTGGATTTTGTGGCTGCTTTCTGTTCCTGTGGCTGCTGCCTCTGCTGCCACGGCTGCTGCTATTTTTGCCGTTGCCTGTAGTGAAGATCTGTTGGCTCGACTGTTTAGGGTACTGGGCCTCCTGTTGCCCCGAAGGCAAGACAATTAGCCATGGGCCTGGGCTACAAGTCTGCTTGCTGGCAACAGATGAAAAGCAAAGGCAGCTCTCGATTGTACAGCTCATTGGCTAAAAAGCAGGCAGCAGGCAGCAAGTAGCAAGCAGCACACTTTCACCCTAGAAGTGCGGCCTAGTTAGCGGCCATGATAGAAGGCTCTCCTGCCGAGCTAGAGTCGTGCTGGCTGAGATCAAAGAGGGAAGTCGATTCCAATTCATCCGGAAATTTTGTTGAAAACGCGAACAATTCTCAAGAAGTTGCCGCTGCGGCAGCGCAAAAAACAAACAAACATTCGCAAAACATTTCGTATCAAATTTGAGATGGCAGAAACATAGTGATATTTTAAAAACGAAATGTTTATCACACAATTTCAGTTAAGAGACTAACAAGATTATTTTAGTAAAAAATATATACCCATTTTTAAAAATACAATACATACAAAAATTAAATTAAAAATACAAATACATACACAATATACCATTAAATACTTGTAAAATTGTATGTTTATGTATGTTTTATGTTTGTGCAGATATTCAATTTAAAACATGGAATAGGAAAATGAGAAAAAAAATGTATGTATAAATATTCTGGGCTTCTGGGTTTCATTAGTCACAAAATCAGCTTGGAAACAGTTTTACTAATTTGTTTGAGCAAGTCTATTAATTTGGGTTCTGCCTCAAGTGCACTTAATAAATATTTCAGAGTGTTTGTATGTGTTTCTAGGACTACCCGAATGCCAGCCCTTCGGGGCAAGCAGGAAACAACCAACCCCAAACTATACGTATGTACATGCAAATAGAATATGTTTAAGTATCGGGCCAAAATATCAAGTTCGGTTAACAGCAGGTGGCTGACAGCAGAGCAAAGTTTTCGTTCCGTTCAAATTGAAGTTAAAAGTTAAAAGTTATCTTGGCCCAAAAGGCGCCTCAACTACGCCTGAGTGGCTAAATTCATTTGGCAGCAAAATGCAAATTATTACAGCTGACTTTTCATTTTATTTTTGATCATTTTTTGTATGCTCCCATTCTTCCTGGTTTCCTTTTTTTTGTCTCCTTTTTTTTGCAACTGTCTGAAAATTATTTACTTGGCTGCAGGCAGAGGCAGCTACCCCAAGAGTGAAACAAGTAAGAGTGCTCTAGTCGAGAGTACCCGACTAGGATATACCCTGATCCAAGGTCTACATTCATTGAAGTTATTTATTTGCATTCATACATAGAAACACACACACATATACAAACAAAAGCTGCTTGCTACGCGCGTCATACATTTGCTTTGATTCTTCTTCTTCCTTTGGCTATAAACTATGGTACATTGAATTGTTAATAACTTCTTTGTTTACTGTCTGATCAAAATGAAATTTGTAGGACACAAAGCTGGCATATAAATTTAAGACTATGTAAAATCCGAAGGTCATACCTTTAAAATTACGTATTTTTCAATTTCTGTAAGATTGGAGAGGGGTATCTAAAAAGTGAAATGTATTTTACCTTTGTATGCTATAGGAGCATATATGTACCAAATTTGGTGACTCTACACCTTATAACTTTTAAGCTATACCTTAAAAACACTGTTCTGGAATCTTAATGTATCGATAACTTTTGAAAGGATTCAGATATCGAAAAAAAAAAGATAAGTTTGTATCAAGCCGGCAGTACAGTAACTTAAACTTAAATATAAAGTCGCTAGCTTTTATACATTCCAAGTTATACTTGAAAAACACTTGGCTGGAATCAAAATTTATCGATACCTTTTGAACGGGACGAGATATCGAAAAAAAATGATAAACTGGTCTTGTCCCGGCACTACGAGAACTTATATTTCAAATATGAAGTCTCTAGCTTTTGTAGTCTCTGAGAAACGTGCGTTCATACAGACGGACAGACGGACAGACGGTCAGACGGACAGACGGACAGACGGACGGACAGACGGACAGGGCTAAATCGACTCGGCTATTGATAGTGATCAAGAATATATATACTTTATGGGGTCGGAGATGCTTCCTTATGCCTGTTACATACTTTTGCACAAAACCATAATACCCCTTTTTCCCATTTTTAATGGGATCAGGGTATAAAAAGAAACGCTGTAAGGGTTGCTTCACTGGAAGTTTTTGCATAACTTTACTTGGGCATAATTTTCACCGGCTCCTTACAAATATACAAATATAAGTTGGGTGAGGCAGGGCAGTGGTGGGCGGGGGTGGGTGTGGTGTGTGTAACTTCCGCATGTAGTCGCTTATGATTTGCTTTTGCTCTGATAAACATAAAGATATCAGCCTGGATTTCTATGCGAGGCAGCAGTCTTTCTTTATAAATTAAACATCACACATACATATACATATATAAGTACGTATATGTGCATAAATATATTAGGGTGAAGGGGTTGCTGTACGTAAGGGTCGTGCCAGTGCGATAAGGCCTGCACTTTTCATTCGTGTCATGCATTTTCTCATGCCTCTCGCAATTGTCATGTAAATCAATGCAACTGTGACTGGCTCTATCTCTCCCTCGCTTCCAATATTCATTTCCATAATCATTTATGTAGCATTTCAACAACAACAAAAGCAAAGTTTTTCCCTGCCTTCATTTCGTGCCTAAGCGAAACCAATTGAAGCGTAAATCTCGAATGCCGTCACAAACGAATAATGAGATCTCGACAAGGGCAGGCCACGAACATGAGAAATATATATGTGAGTGTGAGACTAAAATTATGTCAGTCATTTACATTTTGAACAAATTTCCGAGTCAAAGAATTTTGTGAAAATTACAGAGCACGTTATATGAATGCCTGAAATTGTGAATATTTAAAGTACACACATTCCCCAGTGTACTTAAGACTTTGTACACTCTCTAAGGCCGCAGGGAAAAGAGTATATTGGCTTTATCCGTCCGTCTCTTTGCGTTACGAACTCAACTTTCTCGACACTTGAAATTGGGAAATTGTTACAGCCTCGATATAACTCGCAATTTTAAAGTTAGAACCATCAAATTTGGAAGGTTGCTGGGGAACTTCCCCAAACACCCCTTTTCACACGGACAGCAACGTTCTAACTTGTTTTAAACATAGCATTTAAACAAATTAAACCAGTAACAGTTTCAATGTGAACTCAACTCACCTCTTAAACATATCGATTGTTCTGAGCTGAGGACTTGCCTTGATATTAATATCCATTTCCATTTGGTTGTCGTGTCTATAGCTTTAAATGGAACCCTTTTCCTCAGGCTAGTATTTCAATTAAATCGCCTTAAAGTAACCTGAAACGCAGCACAATTTATTGATAAGCAGTTCAACTCACAGTCCCTCTCCCAGTTCCTGTCCCTGTCCAGTTTTTCCAGCCATGTAATTGATGTGCGCGACTTAAGCGCAGTTGATAAGCGAACCCAGAAACCCGAACCCAAACCTGAACCTGAACCTGAACCAATACCGAAACTTAAAACGGCAACGCCTATCCAATGTTATTTGGTATCTTTTACTGTCGAGCGTCCAGCGTCATGTACTTGTATTCCCTGCGTGCCAGTCTCTGTTCCCAGTCCCCAAATTGTCCATTAAAAAGTCAGCAACTGTAGCTAATTAAAGCAGGCAAAACTCGAATCAAATTTGGCGCACATCAAATTATGAACACAGCTGGCAGCAATTGCTGCTGCTGCTGCTGTTGATGTTGCTGCTGTTGCTGCTGGGAACCTGAAACAAATTAATGGGCTGACTCAGCTCAGCCATGTGCGTCGTAATAACCAACAGGGATTCGTCTCTGTGCACAGCTCTCAGCTCTCTCTCTCACTCCCTTCCTTCCTTTCTGCGCTCTGTTCTCATTTCCTTTGTGTCTAATTTCCCATTTCCGTTTTAATTACGTCCATTTGCATAGGAATCAAAATAAATATAAATATGGGCATATAAATGTTGGCAAACTAGATACAATTAGACAAACAGACAGACAGACAGTCAGTCAGTCAGTCAGTCAGACAGTCAGTCACATATGCACATATTTGCCATAGTATCCGCACTGAGAATCGCCTGCCTGCTCATCATATCATCCTCTCATCTCATCTCATCTCATCGCATCACATCTAAAGGTTTGCTTAGATTTCCACTTTGTTTTGTTTGTCGATGCCTCAAAGCCGCACTGAGAGCTCATCTGAGCTGAGCTGAGCTGAGCTGACCTGAATGCAACACTACTGTCCACGACTCGGATTTCCAAGGCAGGCCAGCGAGGAGTTTAGTAGGGAAACGAAACATTATTCGTAAGCCCCTAGGACAGATGATACTCCGCTTAAGTATACGATTGCAATCGAAATCGTCTTTTCAAATGGAAACTTGGTACTTTGCTATCATTAAATGCAACAACATATTATGTGCATGTGGCATGGCTGAAGTTCATTTTGCATATATATATATATATATATATATATATATATATATGTGTAACTATAGTTATATAGAACAGAACACATGACACTATTTATATTTCAAATTAAATGATAAATATATGGATCAGCACAGCGATTCCAATTTTTAATAAGTCTACTGGTTTTTCCATATAAATATATAATATAATAAATATATAATTGTTTACCGGTATGGTTTTTGTTTTAACTTTTTTAGTTTTAAACTTAATAGCTTAAATTTCTAACTAAATATAGTATCATATTTAATTGTTCAAGTTAAATAATATGTTATTTCGAAAGCACTTAATGCATTTTGACAATGATTATAAATATAAAGATGAACTTTTAAATATATAATCAATTTGATTAGATTTTGTTATGCATTTATGCATACGCTACAGATGTTTATATATATATGAATATATTAATGATATATTCGATGAAAATCCATAAATATTCGGCAGTGCTATTAACATTTATTAACATAAAGCCCAAATCCAAACGAATACATTTTTTGGTAATTGCAGAGGATTCAATAAATAATCGCTATTTCTTAAAATCTTTGAATGAGAGTCTTAAGATCGGTTTAGTCTGCGCCTGCTTTATGCCTCTTTTCTGTCTGCCCCATGACCGTGGTCGGAAGGCACAATGCAACCCTGCAGTGCAGTCAGCGCTCCAGAGACGTTAGTTACTCCAAAACCTGCTGCTGGCTGCATGCGGGAACGGTAGTGTGACTGGGGGATTGAGGCAGGGACTGAAACGTGGACTGCGACTCCAAGCACAACTTTGCTGCGGCCATGGTTTTAAGCTTATACATTTTGGTGTTGCATTGCAAGTAGAAATTTAGCAGTTTAGCAGCAATTTAGTTAAATTTCTTGTGCTTGCCGCATGCCTCAAACATAACAAGCGTTGTTAATTGTAACCATATGCGACTACGGCAATGCCAAGCACGAACCCGAACCCGAACCCGAACCTGAATCTGAACCCGAATCTGAATCTGAACACGAATCTGAATCTGAACACGAGCCAGAACCCAAGCCCTCCTGGGATAGCAGTCATTCGCTTCCCTTTTGCTCTTACCCCTACCGGCGTAAGTGTTGCAGGGGCAGAGCGTTTTGTTCGAGTCTGTGGCAAATGTGTCATTAGGCATGTTTCACGACCCTTTGTCATGCACAAATAATTATAATTTAATACACTTGGCTTCGGCAGGTTGCAACAGGGTGCGGCAGGGTGTGGCAGGGCAGGGCACCCTTCCCAGCAGCACGCAGATTTTTCCGAAACAATGCAAGTTGAATTTTCGCCAACCACCCCACCACCACTCCGCCCGCCTGACTTTGTGTTTTTACATTACTTTATGCCACATAATTGCCGACAATTTGCTGAAGTTGCAGCACACGCCTACCCCAAACCGAAACCCAAACCCAAGCCCAGGCCTTGGCACAGGATGTGTTTTAGTGCCCCACCCATCTGTGCCCCACTGCCACCCGTCTCTTAGTCTCTTTTCATCCGCTATGCGCCGCCATGCGCTGTCTGTCGCTACTAATTTCCAGCTGGCTGCAGAACATGAAAAGTTTCTCTTGGCTAATTTGCTTTATGGCATTTTAATTGTATTTGCCCAACTTACGACTCGCAACTCCAACTTCAACTCGGAAGCGACTACAGCTATGTATTTCGACTGAATCTTTCAATGTGGCCAATGGGTGGTGTTCACCTGGGTGAATCGTTCCAGCTACACGCTTTCCTCGATAAACATTGCCCAATTATCGATAATTTATGAAAGCAATTGTAGCTAAACTCTACAAGTATACAGTATACACTGTCTGTCTGACTATCAGTCTATCTATCAGTCTGTCTGTTAGTTTGTCTGTCTGTCTGGCGGTCTGGCAGTCTGAGTGCGTGTCTGCCGGACATACAAATGAGCGGAGCATGCCTCCAAATGGGCGCAAATATAATTCTACTGAATAGACAACAAAAGCGACCTTTGTCGACAGTTGGCAATCATCATCATCAACATCATCGTCGTCGTCGACGTCGACGTCTTCGTCTTTGCCAACCAACTAAATAAATATGAACTCGAACCCAGTCCCAGTCCCAGTCCCACTTGTGGGCTCTCTGCGTTCCCAGAGCCAATCCCAGTCGCAGTGCCAGCTCCCTGGAAATTATGTACATAGACAAGCGTCAGTGAGGCCAGCAACGACGCCTTTGGCTTTAAGTAGTTGCCTTCAGTTGCCGTCTCGAATATCATTAAAGTCACAAAAACAAGTCAATATTGTCAGCAGCAACAACAACAACAACAACAACAACAAGACGTTAATGAAACCAAATAAAAACATTAAAGTAGAAGAAAAAAAAACATGAAAATAGAATACATTGCATTGTATGGAAAAGTTGTTTCACAATAATAAATACACACACAGATACACACACACACACACACACATTTATATGGAATGGAAACAAGCTCATAAATATTTGTTAGCAGCTATGTTGATGTTGATACAAATGGTTTGGATTGACGATCGACCGATTGATATTGTTATTTCGAGTGGCGTCAATAGAAAACAACAAAAACAACAAAAACAAAACACACATTTGACATGTTTCCACAGCAATAAAAATGCTCAAAATAATTAGCTTACAATATTAAACTAATTCACTATAGACTTACGGAACAAGTTGAAGCAATTTAGTATAGGCTAAAGAACAAATGCAAAACTTAACTGTTTGTTTATTCACTAAATAATGTATTATAAATAACAGAATTAAATACTCGAATACTTGCACAACAAGTTTCTTAAGCGTTGTGACCCCAGGCTTAATTAATATACAGCTTTTAATGAATTGGAAAATCAATAAAAATGTGTTTTCACTGTTTATCAATGCAGCGGTTTCTATCGAAAATCTCAATAACAATAAAAATACAAAAATACAGAAATAGAGATGCTGATAATAGAGTATTAAATTAATAAAGAACTGAACTAGTTTTATTTGAAGTTAAACCCAATTCTTCGTTCTAATTAAACGGGTTATTTTTGTAGCTTTAAGCTATATGTAAATGCAAATGTTCTAGTCATTTGAGTTAAGTAACTACTCGTTATACCCTGTATGCAATTAAGGCATACGGATGCACTTCCAATACTATATGCATATGTATATTCTTCATCAGTATCTGAGCCGAATCGATATAGTTTTTTGTCCGTCTGTCTGTCTGTCCCACATAATGAGCCCGCTGATTCCAGAGACTTTAAAAGCTAAAGTTCTCGTTTAAAATATATGTATGTAGGTATAAGGTTAAAGAGTATGAAAATCTGCTAAAGTTAACCGATTTGTTATGTATGTTCTCGTATAGGAATCCTCTTGTATTTTTGCAATTTTATATAGTAAAATATTTGAATGCAATTTGTGTGTAAAATATATTTCTAGATGATTGGACAATAAGCACAAAAGTAATGTAATTTCCATAGTTTTGGAAGAAGAAGAAGCACATCCATTACAATGTATGTGTGTATTTGTTTGTGCAGCTAAGCGCTGGCTGGGTGTAGGGTATTTCCTAGTTGGTAATGCCCGACGAGAGCACTCTTACTTGTTATATGATGGAACTCTATCGAACTTAAGAGGCTGCCTTCAGCATACTCTAAATTGCCAGCCTCATATATATACATATATATGCGTAGGCTAACTTATCTTATCGCAGTCCATTTAAAGGCACCTGTTCGCTTCTATCTTTCACTCGCTGCATATCACTTACCACCTAAATTTTTGTATTATTTCTCTTTTTTTTCCTGAAAACCAAATGCATACAATAAACAGCGCACAATTAACAAGTTTCTAGTGATTTATGCCGCCATCGCCGGCTATGTCGGGGTGCCTGTTTTTCTGTATTTCTATATGTCTGTATGTCTGTTTCTGTGCCTGGGCCACATTGCGAGATTTTATGGCACCCCAACCGTGCCGCGAAACAATGCCAGAGATAATTTTTACGATGCACTCACTCTCACTGCGCCATATGTTGTCTGGCCAGCGGCGGACGGCGGACGGTGGACAGCATAGAAGAATAGCTCAGGTAGAGATAGACTATCCCTGAGTGTGGCTAACAGCCCCTGCCCCTGCCCCTGCCACTGCCACTGCCCTTCTGCCACTTTTACGATGCTATGTAATTAAAAGATTTGAAAAAGGCGTTAGGCATGCGACTTTGACTGTTCGACTGTGCAACTACCTTGACAGCCGACCCGTCCCAAGACTCATTAAAGCTGTAAAGTCAATAGACAGGATAGCAGCGAGCAGCGAGCACGGGCTAAGGTTCGGGTGCGGAATTGGGTGCGGGTTTGGGCTTGGGTTCGGGCTGCACGACTTGAAAGGGTTGCCAAGCGAGCAACTCTTGTCATTGTTCGCGTAAAAATCAATTTCGATTTGTGGCAATAAAGTTTTGGACCCGTCATAGGGCTATTGCTTGTTCGTTTCCAGCTAAAAGTTCCGCAGCCAGTGACAGTTTAGCCGGAACTTTTCTAATTGCTGCCACCAAGTTTTCCTCTGCGTGCGTGTGCGTTCATAATTTTCCGACTTCAGACTATTATACAAAGCAATATTTGCTCAAGTCACTTTTGGGTACAAAAACTTACGCGTCCACGTGACCACTTGAGCTTGGGTGCCAGCCGTATCCCCCAAAGGAGCTGAGACTGCAGTTTTGCACTTATTTTCCCCTCGCCTTTGTTGCCAGTGATTCCTAGCCACGTACTTCAGCACGTAGCCAACTTAAATCTCTGCTCCCTCTCTCCCCACTAATTTCGCCTCAAAGCTGAATTTATGTGCTCGCAGCATTTTGCTTTAATACGAAATCAAATAGAACTTTTCGGGCTATATACAAATTGAGGAAAAAAAGATACGCCGAGTTTTGCGCTGCATTTTGTTTGGCTGGGCTCATCTTGATTTATGGTCAGGAAGTTTGCACCATTCGCACCGACATTGGAGACGCCATTATTTTGCGTACTTATAGTAATGCTTCCAGGGAAGCCCCTCCCATTCTGTGGCCCGCCCTCAGCCACATGTGTCGTTCTCTTTTAGGCATGTAAAATCAATAGATGAAATTTTACACGCAGTTTTTCTGTTTCGTGTTGAACAATTTTTTTCGATTTTCTGGCCAGGCCAAAGAACATTGTCAGCAGTTTGGTTTGGTTGGATTTCATTTTCTTTTACATACATATTTAATGGATTGTGGCTGAAATGTTTTTGCCCCAAGTGGCTCAAGTTCTGTGCTGCAAACTTTTCGAAAAGCTTACACACAAGTGGCGTTGCCATATCCTCAAAAACTTGGCCAAAACTTCTATGCTGCCAAATCATCATATATATGTATATAAATAGCCGATTCAGTATCATACGCATAGATATTTTCGAAAGCGGAAGTTATTTATTTATACACCCGATCTAAAAGCAAAAGTTATAACTGCATTATAGAATGGCTAATTACTTTGCATATTTGACTACATCTCAGGCTGTATTCATACGTAAAGCCCAAAAAATAAAGTTTATAGAAAACTATCATTATTGGCATATTAAATAGTTCAACTTGACTTTTCGATACACAAATATTTTCTTACAAACGCCCACATGTCCGTTGATTTATTTTGGCTTCTTTTTTTGTTTTTTTTTGTGTTTTGTTTTTTGATTAGTAGAAGCCCAACAATTGTGCATACATGACTTTAGGACGGAGTGCCCATTGGCAAAGCCTGAAGCCGTGCGTCAGCAGTTCATCTGTGCAGCGTTTGACACCAAAAGAATTTTTAATTAAGGCCGTGCAACAAAAAGAAAAATAATAAAAATATAACTTAGCTTGGAGCTGCTGGCAGCAGTTGCTGCCGTTACGTTGCTGCTGCTGCTGTTGTTGCGGCAACGTCAGCAAATGGCAATGAAACGATAACAATAAAAAAATGCAGCTATGGCCATATGATATGTGAGATACGCGCAAGATACGCGAGAGATATATGGGCCTACAATGAATGCGAGTTTGAGTTTGAGTTTGAGTATGGGGTCTCTGGGTCTGGATATGGGTATGGGGCATTGCAGCAGCAGCAGCGGCAGCGGCAGCGGCAGCAGCAGCCCAGAATGCACATAAAACTTGTCGGCATTGTAGTCGCTTTTGTAGTTGTTGTTGTTGTGGTTGAGGCAACAGAAGGAAGCCGAAGCAGCAGCAGCGGTGGCAGCAGCAGCGGCATAAACAACAATGTCATCAACATAATTGTATGTCAAGTGAGCGCAGTGAGAAAAACTGGGGAGGAGTGCCATAAAAAGTAAAATGACAAGATAGAGACAGCGACAGCGACAGATTGAGAGAGTGGGTAAGGGAGAGGGAGTGGGAGAGGGAGAGGGAGAGGGAAAGCGAGAAAGGGGCATAAAACGGTCGCAGGAACCACTCGAGACCATGACGAGACAATGCAATCAAAAGGAGCCACAGCAGACTGTGGAACTGTGGAACTGAGGGGCAGTGGCAGAGGGGTAGTGGCAGAGGGAAAGGGAAGAGGGAGAGGCAGCGAGTGCCTGTCGAGCCATGAATGAATGACGAGTGCTGCATACGCAATATTAAGCCATCGGTAGGCGCACTTTATGCCCTTACTCATATTGGGTATATTGGCATTTATAGCAAGTTCGTTAAATAGGTTTGATTAATTTCCGTTTAAATCAGTTAAAAGATATACCCAAAAGCACACTTAGAAACACATTTGTGGCAACGTTGGAGAAGTTAACGACAGTTGAAAGTAATTATATCTGATATATATAATCTGATATATAAGGCAGATCATCTTAGTCCAACGTCTCCTTCTGCTTGTTACATACTATTTGCACAAGTACATGAAACCCCCCGCTGTGGAACACTCTACGCAGGGTACACACTGATTATGTGGAAGTCATGAGCTTTAGTTAGTATTCGTTTTGTTATTGGCAGACATCTCTTGCGTTTTAAGTCTCCATATGCAGTCTCCATATCGGCTCATGTGCCGGGCTGTGCTTAGACGATGCGGGTCACAACCGTTTTGTCGTTGACAAGAGCAGCAGGGGCGGAACAGGGAGCAGTGGGTAGGGGCCTGCACCTACCATTCGCTTGTAGTCATCATCATCATCCGGCAACCTCATCGCTGCAGTTGGCGTCATTGCTTTGTGTGTCATTGAAATGAAACGCCGGGCGACGCCTCTTGAGCGGAATTATTATTACCACTTATAGATGTACGTTTCTGTACATGTACATGTATGTGTGTGTGTGTGTGTGTGTGTGTGTGTGTGTGTATGTCATTTGTAGTTGCCATAACCATCAGAAGCCGCAGCCGTGGCAAAAGCCGGGCCAGCAGCTATTGCCATTGTTTTCCCACTGCGCGACTTGGTTTGGTTTTGTTTTTAATACCCTGTACCCATTAAGAACCATTAAGTAAGGTGAAGTAGGCATCTTCGTCTCATTCAAATATCTATTCATATTTATTTGCGATCCACTTTGGGTATATTAGGTGTGTATGTACAGCATCCCCATTTCCCAGAAACAGGAGGTGCCGCTGAGTGACTGTGAATGACCTTAAGCGCTGCATGCAGGGTATTTCCTAGTCGGGCACTCTTGTCTGGCTTACTCGTTTTTTCCTCTCTCCTACTTTTTTCTTATGTTGTATGCAACTTTGTGTGCTGGCTGCACTCATTTCCACATGAATGCGCCTGCCAACAAATTATGGGGAGGGGTAGTGTTAGGCACAGAGCAGGGGTATGGGCCCAAGGGAGTAGGCAAAATAAAATAAATTACAAAAACCGCAAAGTTGTTAAAATGTAGAAATAACGTCTATTTATTTGGCATGCCGAAGATTCCATACCCTTGTACAAGAGCGCAGTTCACCTGCTCACATCCAAATCCTTCGGTAGCAGAGTATAAAAATAAAGAAAAAGCTTCCCATTCAGCACACGTCTCTAGCTATTTACTGAGCAAAAATTCAAGATCATTCATTGCATTTCTTTTGCCTTATTTTGCCTTCTTTTGCCTGCCGATGGAAGACGAGAAGAGGAATGAAGAATATCAAGTGGGCTGTCAAGACGCTGCTCTATATAAGGTCAGTCGTGTCTGCGCCTCTATAGCATGCCCCTAATGTCCACTTAACAGCCTACTTAAATACATGCCATGCATATATAACTGGCCAACAACAACAACAACTCATCAATGAGAGTTGAGAATCGACAACATTAAATGCCAACTACTTGAATAGTAGAGAACAAAACGCTAGCAGTAAATGCTGATGATGTTGATGTGGATATGGATGATGATGCTTGAAAATTGTCGTCGTGGTTTCAAGAGAGAGAGAGTTGAGAGTCCCAGCGGCAAGCAGGCATTAGCCAACAGCCAACAGGCAACAGCCAACAACAAGGCAACAGCCATCGACCCGTTTCGAATTCCAAATGAAATTGTTAGTCATGCAAACTTTAATTACACTTGGATCACTTGGGTCTCTCTCGCCATGGAGACGACGCGACTTCGCTGGCTCCATAGCTCACCTCCCTTCCACAGCTACTTCTACTTCTACTTCTCCCGTCCCCCTCTGCCCCTGTCTATACAACGTGTCTAATCCAATCATGGGCCGCCTTGGACATTGGACATGTGGGCTGACTAAATGCGGCTCATTAAAGTAAATTACAATTTATGTTGCTGCTGATGGTTTGCATGTCGCATATGGGCGTGGCATGCTTCCCTTCCTTCCACAGTTGTGTGTGTGTGTGTAATTAATTTTGATTAACGTGCCGAACATTTTTCGAGGTAACTTGCCACACGCATTACTCTTTCATTCAAATTTGTGGTGTCTTCCTCAAGCTAAGGGTGGCTGCGATTTCGTTGGGGCTGCTTAAAAGCTCACATTGAATATGCCCAGGTTAGACAAACTTCAGCTGAAGGTCCGCAATTGTTAAGCTTGATAAATGGCTTGAGATACGGCATTTTCCACAGAAAGGTGGCCGTAGATCCGACTAAAAATCATTAAAATATCATATCAATTATAAGATACTCGGAATTGCTAATAGCTAAGCTAGATTGTAGTTATCTACAAAATTACGGCAAAATTATATTCATGATATATTCTTTTATCGCCTTAAACCACTTTTAATTATTCTGTCTCATCTCAAGAGATATTTAATGATTTAATGATCATTGTCGATTGCCACAAAAATAATATAGGTAGATTGAGTAGGAAATCTATATCAAAAATATAATTTATTAATTAAAGTAGCATTATACAAAAAAGTATTCAAATAATTTGTATTGAAAAACTTTTAGCAGATCGTTGTCTTTTTATAAAAACCACTTTGTTAGTAGCTATTGTAAAATGAAGACAAGAGAAAATAATTTCTTTGTCTTACTGCACATCTCACATGAGCGATATAATTGCAGAATATGTTCTCATATAAATTTATACGTTCAAATTTATTAGCTTTTTAATTATACGAGAGGCAGCGACTCACCAAGATTTTACTCTTTAGACCGTATTTAGCTTACGATCAATTAATCCGCCCACAATGCAAATTGGACAATCTCTTGGCATCACAGCTGGATAGCTGGGGCACAAAGACAAGGCAGTTACCCGATGTCGGGGAGGGGGCAACGTTGCCCCATTCCCCGTAAGCCAACATGCAATGCTTGACTGGCGGCACTAAAAATGATTGCCTACTTCAGTGTCATAAATTAAAATCTAACAATATAAATCAATAAAGATTAAATCTTATGTGCAGCGCACACACAAATACACTATCGTAGACAGAGACAGAGTGTAGTCATAATCCAGCTTACTTTGTGTATGTATCTGTATTTGTATCCGTATCGGTATATGTATGTATCTGTATCTGTAATCCGTAGAAACCTCTATTTGTATCCGTAACTAACAAAACGTGTGGCCGCATATAGGAAAGCTCCGCCATGTGACATATTTAGCTGTGCCTGCTCCCCGTGTGTTAGTGTATATTTTTCTGTATCTGTATCTGTATCTGCAGCTGTATTTGTATCTGTATCTGTAAATGTATCTGCGACTGGCAGCCCCTCGAAAACTACTTAAGTATTTAGGTCTCTGTGCGGCTGTCGCTTCGCATTTTGAATGCTGAATGGGTATTTAAATTTCATACAAATTCTATGAGCGCGTTGTCTGGCCCCGACTCAGTCCGGATCGGGGCTTGGATCGTGTTTGCAACTTGGCTGCCTCCCTCCATTGGCCATAGGCCTGCGCAAAAAATGAAAGAAAGAAAAAAACAAACAAAACAAAATACAAAAAAAGCCGTTGAAAAATGCAAAAGGCGGCAGTTCAATTCATTCACTCGCACGCACACTGACACTCACATACTAATACTCACAATCACACACACACACACACACGTAGACTTTTAGACAGAGACAGAGAAAGCCGCTGGAAGCTCTCTGTTCTGTTTCTCATTCCCATCTACCACATCGCAGTCACATCCGTCGCATCCGTCGCATCCGTCGCCAGCAGCAGCAGCAGCAACAACAATAAGATATAAACTTGATAAAGAATGGATGCGCTTTAATAATACGCAAAATAATAACAAGCAGCGGGTACAACAATAACACCAACAGCAACAACAACAACAATAACAAAAACAATCAGGCCCCATTCAGACAATGGAGGCTTAGAAAAACTGTTTTTTTTCTTCTACTCTCAGCTGGGCACAAAACATGAGGAGAACGAGAGAAGAGTCTTATAAAGGGTACCCATTGTTGCTGCAGTTGTTGGGCATGACATAACCGTAACTAAACTTTGCAGATGATAATCCTTAACGGCGCGCAAGCTTAAAGCAGTGCAGATAAAGCTTACATACATGAAACTGCATAAGTCAGTTGCTAGGCAGCTTTCTAAATATGTATGTATATCAATGTGTGGTCCTTAAGCACAGCATTATGATGAGCTGAAATTAGATTAATAATAATAAAATTAATCTTTTGATGAACTTGCATATTGATATTTGAAAATGATTTTGAGCCCGATCGGATGTTTCCGAGTTTGATGATCCTATTTTCTACCACAGTACAGATTTCGATTTCAGATGGCAAACACATAATAATGATTATATATAAGAATTTTATATTCATGGCGTCAAATGCAATTTGAAAATTAAGTATTTTTATTCTGGATATTTCGAGTTACATGAGACTCTAATTTCGGAACGAACACCACACATACTTACACATATGTACATACATACATACATACATGCTTTGCAAGCCAAGCAGCGATTGAAGCGTTTGTTTGATTTCCTGTATGTGATTGGCACACCTATTGCTCTGAGTTGCCTTCGATGGCCCATCCTGTCACTCATAATGAGCAGCCGGGAATTCGGCTCCATTCAGCCACGACTGAGCAGATAAACGAATACTGGAATACCGAATACCGAATACCGAGCACTTATTATTATTAATAAGTGCACGTTAATGTTTGCTTGATTAAGCGCTCAATCAAATGAAATTCTATATGCATGACGAGCACAAAAAATAATCACACAAGCCTCGAAATGAATGCGCAGGCAGGCGGGAAAACAAAAAAAAAAAACACAAAAAAAGTCGATGAAGAAGAGAAATAAATCCTTTGGCAAGCACACTCACGTATAGAAAACGCTCTGTACCCGCTGCGAATTCACTAAATTTTGAGTGCGCTCGTTGCATGCCTCATTTAAGTGGAACGCGTCGTGCATACAACAAGTAAATATAATTCATAATTTACGCTCTATTCAGCCAACGATCCGCACGACAGCGACAGCGACGGCAGCAGGGCAGGGACCATAGACCAGAGAGCAGACAGTGCGGACAGGCCCACGGATTCGGGGTGGCTAGTTACTAAGAGTCCGATTTATAGTTGTGAGCTTAAGTTCCCGTGGGTGTATTTAAACCTTGTACAAACACAACACACACGGAGATAGAAAGAGTAGATAGTCTCTGATTCTTTTATAGGGTGGATAAATCGGTTACTGTTTATCGATTGATCAATCAATTGGTTGACATTCAGTGTAACTTTCTATTGAGAATAATTACATACGAGTATATTGTCATGTTGGAAAATGAATGCAACAACCCATGAGAGTTCTGAGGCCCAGGCCAGGGTTCGATTTTTATCTATGGCCATCCGGTGTACTTGTGACCCGTAGACAAACCCGCTTAATTTGTTTTTCCTCTGAAAATCGTATATCAGACTAAGATATAGTATAGTATGATAGCTCACAAGCCAACCGAAGATTACATATATTATCGTGCTTATAGGCGAAAATGTGGTTATAGTATGAAAACATATTTGTTTTCTAAGATATCTTAGCCAAACACTAGCTCACGAGCGTCATTATGCTCATCAATCAGGCCAAGATTAGAAATCGCACTTCTAGTATATATACATATGTATAGAGGCAAGCGTATTTATCTTTGACACTAAAAGGATAACTGTTATTCCTTGTTTGAATTGATCTTAAATAATATGCAAAATGTTGAAATCTTAAGATTCTCGTATGGTATACATAGATAGATGTAAAGCACAACAAAGATCGTTACAGGACATCTAGTAGCTGAACCTTCTTATTTGATTTATTATACCCTGAACCCATTAAAAATGGGAAAAAGACCAATGTTTTTAGGTATAGCTTAAATGCTATAAGAGGTAGTGGCACCAAATTTTGTATGTATATTTTCGTATAGCATACAGATCCGAAAAGAAATGGAAAAATGTTTGGAGTATTTTTGGAGGTACGACCTTCGAATTTGACATACTCACACAATTATATGCCATTTTTATGTCTTACAATCAATGTAACATAGTTTGGGGCCAATGGAAGAAGAAGCTAGCAGCGTGTGTTTGTATGTGTGTGTGTGTGTGTTTCTATGTATGAATGCAGATAAAGTATCTCCTAGTCGGGCACTCTCAACTAGAGTACTCTTACTTGTTTTTTAGCGCTTTTTTTCTGCCCATCAATCATAATAATATTGTAAAGAACATCAAAGCAAGACCAAATGATAGAAGAATGCGAATGAGAAACAGCAGGCAGAAACATTAGCAGCAGCAGCAGGGTATAATCCATCTCCTCTTCCTCTTCTACAGCCCACGTTTTATTTTCAGCAACAGAGAGTCTGTAGCTGTATGTGTATCTGTATCTGCATCTGTATCTGTATCTGCATCTTTAGCTGAGCATTGCTTGGCCGTGCGGAAGTTGAACCTTGGTGATGCACCTTACTCCGAACTGTAACCACCCTCGCCCTCAGCGTCTTAGCCGTCGCTGTTTAATTGTTTGCACAGCAGCCGGTTGCTGGCCGGTTTTTATCTGGCTTCACATTTACCGTTTACCGTTTGTTGCCCTACCATTGTTCGCTTGCTCTGGGCCCAAAGGACGAGCGACAGTTTTTCGGGATTCGTGTGAATTTCTTGGGATTTGCTGCTGCATCTGCTGATTTTGTATACCCTTGGATAGTTTCAATTTTGTCGTGAATTTTGTAACGCATTGAAAGTGACATTACAACTTAATAAAGTATTTATGTATAGTTTTTAACAGTGTAAAAAGCTGAGTTGATATAGTTGTGAGTTTTATTATGATCCTAAAATATTGGCAACTAAAATCATCAATTTCGAACTACAATATCATATAGTATGTATGTTGGTCCTATAGGAACAATCGGTCGTAGGACGAGTTCTTGCACGAGACTTTTTTTAATTAAAAATATATAAGTTATAATTAAATTGAGATGTCAGCAGGTTGACTACCGTCAAAAAGAGTATGTACTCTTCGGCGAGCCGAAGTCGTTGTCTTTTTTTTTGCATTTCTTTCTGTTTACGCAGACAGGATGTTTGCACCTTCCGCAGATATACTTTGGTATTTTGTGGATAAGGGATGGAGGAGGGATGGCCTAATGACAGGTTGGCTGTACTGGGTATAGCTCGAGTTATAATATGCCATTCGAAAGCAATTTAATATATGCATACTGTTTATTTGAGTTGCTCTAAGCAAACAATTCCCAGCAATCTAGCGGCAACCCCTAATGGACATGCTAAAAACCCTTTAGAAAATTGCTCGCACTCGCAACATGTGCATGTGAGTGTGAGTATCTGTGAGTGTGTGTATTACAAGTCAAAGCCAAGCCGCATTTACTAGAGACTCACAACGAAACGAACCGAAATGAAACGGGAATGGGGCAAAGAATAAGTATTCCAAGTATGTTAGTATATATGTACATATATATATATATATATAGACGAATGATGAAATACAAATACAAATGTATCTCAAGTAGTTAGCATTTCTCATGGTGACGACAAGGGCTGCATTTTAAATGCTTACTTTCGGAATTGAAATTTTAATGCGCTCTTCGCGTCTCCTGAAGTGCCAAATTCGAGTGCTCGACAAAGGCAAGACTGTGAATAACTTTGAATAACTCTTTGAATATCAAATGCATTTGCCATAAATCAAACAATTCATTGCGCATTGGAAATTGTTGGGGTGGCCAACAAGAAATTTGAACAAAATTCGATCATTGAACTGATGTATAATCTTCAAATATATTTACTTTATTTAAACGAAAGTCTCTCGTAAATTTCGAGCTTGCATTATAATAATTAAATGCAATATTATACCATTTAAGAGCAAGATTATAAACATGTTCCACTCAGGCAATTTATATGCAAATATTGCCTTGGCTTTGATTCAGCTTATGATTTACTGTATATAATCGTTAAATGCATATAAATAAATAAAAAATTATACAAAGTGCAAATTGTCATACAAATTCTGAGACATGTCTTTATGGATGTTAATGTAAAAAACAATCAGAATTATGACAAGCACAGCGAAACAAATTTTAAGCGGGCAAAATTATTTTAATTATATACGAACTTTTTGTAATATATGTAACTTAATTGATAAACTATTTATTTATTTTAGCTAAGCCATAGGGAGATGTGGAGATATGGAGATATGCAAATGCGAATGATTCATTCAATTCAGTAAAAGGCAACTTATTTCTTGTATGCAAATGTCATTTATCAGTCCCTGAGCTGCGATTCCCTTTTAATATACGACTGCCAGAGATGAGTTGCAGACGAGGATGGGCTCAAAAGAAGCTGGATGACAGCCACACAAAAGGGAGCAGAGAAGCCTAAGAAACGGGCACAGTTGTGCTGTTGCTGTTGTTGTTGTTGCTGTTGTTGTGTACGAGTATTTATTTAAGCGGTCTTTTGTGGCCCTTGTGAATGTTGCATGTTGAACGCAGGTTGCCGCTCTACCCGCCTAGACCAGGCCATCAACCCAACCCATCCCATACCATCCCATCACAGCCCAATCTAAACCAAGCAAACCAACCCGAACCCGAACCCAAACCCAACCCAGCCCAACCAGTCCAGGGCGAGGCGAGGCAGTCGCTGCGCTGCGCAGCGCACTTAATCATATTCGATACAGATAAGCTTCACTGCCGGTACGTGCATAGAATTTAAGCATACATAATAATCATCGACAGGCAGTCAGTCGTCCAGAAAAGCAACAACAACAACAACAATGCCTCACTAAGTGACGTACAAAAACTACAAAACACAAGAAAGAACGGCAATCTTCGCCGCGCCGAATAATGCATACTCTTGTAACAAAATAACACTCGTAATTGCTGAGATTAATCGGGGTATTTGGGAAAACAAAAAGGTTTTAATACAAGTTCTCATCTATCGACTGATTTTTCCTATGAGAGCTATATGATAAAGTCATATGTTGACAATCTTTTGACAAAATGTTAGAATCATAATATCACCCGTATTTGCTGATGTTAGTTGGAATATCTCATCTCTCGACAGATAGTTAATTAGGCAGCTACCATCAGAAAATGGAGATCAATTGGAGATGAATATACAAACCCAGAAGGAACAGTTGTCTTTAAAATGCCCTTTCATACAGCAATCCAACTGCTCACTTCTACATTTAAATACACTAACATCCAAAATTCGGTAAAGCTAGAATAAAACCACTTTAAGTTATAGCAATTTTCTCGAAATTTATCGTGTATTTTTTTTATCGATTAGGAAAGACTGTTGCATCAAAAACATATTTATTTAAAATTTATTCAGAATTTGTAACTTTTAGAAAAAATGAGTGAGTTCGCTTAAGATAACTTGAAAACCTTATGATCTACCGATGTTCCTATGCAAGATCTGATCAGGCCGACTTTACTGCCTGCATCTAAAATATGAATATACCTTTAAACCATATCTACTCAGCTCATCTCTCTGATCAAGTATATACTTTGAGAGGGTCGCAGATGTCTTCTTCAGTACATGTTACACATTTAGAGATATAATGGAAATACCCTCTGCAAGGGTATATCAAAAAAGTAGAAAACAAAACGAGGCCTGTAGCGCACACAGTATTATCATAAAGCAAACACGGCGGCCAGCAAACAGTGGGAGAACGGCAGAGGAACAAAGGAACCCCCAGCCAAGTGGAGCCCGGACTGAGTATTTATAATTTTTGTATTATTGTTAGTGTGCTGGACATTCGCTTTGCGTTATAGTACTCGTAAAATCTGCAGATACAAAAGGCCAAAATGCTGCCGACCTGCAATGATCGGCCAGCCTTTAAGTTCAAATTATGTTCGTCTACCGTTGCAAACGTTCCGATGTGCGATTCAATTTGAACTTCGTTGCCGCTGGGCGACCCTTGCTGCGGTTACCGAATGAACCAGCCGAACAACCAACTAACCAACCAACCAAGCAGCCAACCAACCAACCGCAGTCCCATGTATCTGCGTATCTGAGAGATTTGAGCTCTCGACGCTGGCAACATTTGATCTTTGGTTGGCTTGGCGGCAAGCTATTTTCTCGTTTTTTGTTGCTCGGCTTTTTTTTTTTCTTGCTTTGCCTGCCTGTCTGGCGGCTTTAAACAGGCTTTGTCTCAAGTTTCAGCATATGCCACTGGAAACTAACCACGATAAAAGTGGGAATTTGCCAAGCTTTGATTATGCGGCAAAGGTTGCAAGCTGGCTGACAAGCTGAATGCCCAGGCATCTGCTCTTTCAGGGTATCAATATTCATGAAATTCACCCAGGGTAACTAGCTGTAGCAACTGCATTTCTAATTAATCTGCTTGACAACGCCTCAATTATAATTAACCTCTAATATTCAATGGAGATTAAAAGCGCTTTTAAGTCACAAATAGCATTTATGGTATTCGAATCAGAGTTTATCAAGGTTTTAATATGATAATAGTACTTGGAAACTGATTTGGTATTGGGGTATATTTTTCTAATAAAAATCATTGATAACAAAAGTTATTTTCAGACTTGAAACTATTATTTTTTACTGTGTACATTATGCATATTATTATGATATCATTTTTATCACCCTTGTGCGCTTGTGCCAAATAAAACTAATAAAATTCGAAATATTGAAGACCAAATGTAAATAGAACTAGGCGTGGTAGAGGGGTAGAGAGAGAAAGTGTGGAAGGCTGCGACTGGTGACGTTTGCTAAACGCTTAATTGGCATTAAGCACGTAAAGATGGAAATATCAGGGCGCTGCTGCCCTCATGTTGACGAGGGGTAAGTGCTGTTATCAAAGCCGGCCAAGCGTTTGCAATTGTAATTATGGCCAGAGAGAGAAAGAGAGCAATACAGAAAGGGCGAGAGGGAGATAGAAAGATATGACGGCTTAAGGCCTTGGCCAGTTTGAACAACAACAAAACGCTCTCGTCCTGTCAGCCTGCTCCTGCTTTGTTGCTGCGTATTTATTTAGGCCTGCTACGTGCCGCCGCCCAAAAGCCTATAATGCTCTGGACAAACAAAGATGCGATTTTGAGGCGCTTACGCACGCAGCGATGTCGCCGGGACGATGGAAGGATTACAGCAGACAGGACACAGGACACAGGGCAGCTCGCACCCCTGTCACGTTGCATGTCATCAGCAACTCGTTGTTCCTTCTGTTGTTGTTATCATAGCAATTATAATAATTGCGCGCACAAATCGACAGTTACACGCAAGCAACCTTCACTGCTTCACTCGTCAGTGGAGCCCTAGCATCCTTGTCAACATGCACACACACACACACACACACACACACACACACTAGAGTTTCTTATAATCATTCGGAATATGTTCGATAGAGCGACTAACTAAACTGAACGAACGAACTTCGTTCCTAAATCAGTGCTGTCAAATATTAATTTAATTTATAAAATTGAACTGAAAAAAAGCAAAAATGAATTTTAATCTAAAATAAAAACAAAACCAAAATTGTGCTATAAATTGGCAAATATATATTGATTCAATAATGTAATCTTTGATGCCGGTTCCTTAGCAGATTAAATTAATAATTTCTTGTGTATATTATATTGTATATTATACAGGATATACTAAAAGTCTCATCGGTGCTAACAAATTTATTTTGTTTATATGAAAGGACTTAGACTTTGCCCGATCAACATCTTTGACAATGTTATTGCTGATTTTGGTAACTTCTCACTTTGTAAAGTTGCGCTTAATGTTTACCGAAAGAAACTCCAATCCGTTCGACTAGAAAGATTCTGGGTCTAGATTCGTTCGATTTGTTCATTCGACTGAACTTATTGCTTCAATTGAACTAGAATGGACAACTCTGCGACACCCGCAGCAAATTGCACAAAACTAATTCAGTTCTCATGCGCTCATTTCCTGTCCTCTTGATGTCCTGTCATCCGCAGCAGTAGCAGTAGCAGCAGCAGATTTGCATAACTTTTTCAATTTCAAAGCTCAAGCTGTGGTGTCCGAAGCAAAAGGCTGGGGCATACATATGTGTCACAGAAACATATAGAGAGAGAGAGGGAGAGGGGGAGATAAATAGAGAGACACGCCCACGCAAAGACGCCCATTTGCAGTTACAGAAGCGTCATCGTCACCGTCATCTTTTCCAGTCTGCTTCTTATTTGCGTCAATTGCTTGCGCACTTTCGGTGGAGGCACCAGTCAGGCAGTCAGGCGGACAGGCAGGCCTGTCTGTTCCGGCAGTCCTGTCTGTCCTAGCAGCAGCATCGGGCCACAAAGAGCATGGACGATTGGTAGCCCTGACGGCAGCATTGACATCTAAACCGCTGGCTGCTGCTGCTCCGTGAGCTCCTCCTGCTTCAGCTGTTCTGCGGCGTGGGCGTTCGGTGTCAATTTTCATCAGCGTGACAAATGCCGCTACGCCGGAAAATCTTGGCCACTTGCTGGGCAGCCATGTGTATAGAAAACTGCCGCTGTTCTTTTTATTTCTTAGTTTTCATTTTATAATTTTGTATATTCAATATGGTCGGGAATGTCTTGGGTTACCTGCTAATAGCTTACTCGTGGGCTGCCAACTGAAAGCAACAAATATAAATATAAGACAAGTGAGAACGTTTCAATCCGTAGTAATACTGTGATACCAAACAACTTCAGCTGAAAACCATCAAAATATATGTCGTTTTAATTAACGACATACATATCTCCGCACAACATGAAAAAAAATGAAATTCTTTGCATTCAAATTAATAGTTTTTGTACCCATAGAGACGGTATTTTCTTTATCAGCAAGAAAAGATGAGCTGTATAGCAATGTCCTTCTGTCTTTTCTCCAGATACAATTTGTACAAAAATAATCACTACTGGACTTTTATATCCCATAGCAATTTGCCTAAAATCGAGTTCATAAAGTGCTACTATTTCTAGTTTGGATTTGAAATTAAATTCAGCATGGAGTTAGAGTCAGACCTTAAGCATAATACATCTTAATTTGATATTATCAGACAAATACCAATTTTAGTTTTATGATCGAAAAAGGCCAATTCCATGTTCTCAACAATTCTAGTTTCTATGGAAAGAGTTTAATAATATATGTACATAAAAAACACTTTACAATGCTGATGTTTAAAGAACTCTAGCTGAGCACGAGCCTGTAATCTTTTAATCCGATTTCTAAGAAAATACTTAAAATTAACGTTAGCAGTGCTCATAAAATATTCATACATAAATATCTCGGCATGTAGTATACCTCTCCCATGTATTCCCATATAGTCGCTTTTGTTTAGCCGCCTTTGAATTAAAACTGTCGCTGTCGCCTGCTAAGGCCTATGGCTCTGTGTAGTCTGTAGTCTGCAGTTTGAAGCCTGTCACTGGCACCTAAACAAAGCGAACCCAATCAGCTCTGTCGCATCTTTGTCCTCCGCTCTCCGTGGTCCGCTGTCCGCTGCCGCTGCCCTTCTGTTTCACCCCTGCGCCGACCTTCACTTTAAATCGTCAGCGCTCTTTTGTGTGTGTCATAAAAATAAAAATCTCGCTTCATTTCATTTTCATGGTTTTTGTTACTCCAATTACCAATGCGATGTCTCCCTCTCTCTCTCTCTCGCTCAGTGTCAGTCTGCGTCACCAGCTTAGCCCACATAACGGGCCACGTTATGTGATATATAGTATGAGTTATGGCTTCGTGGATATTTTGCACCTAAGCTGCGGCTCTGCTTTGTTGTTATCCTTAAAATGCACGACTCGTGTGCAGCCACACCCCCCCCCCCCCCTCTGTCGCCCCTGCACCACTGTCGCCTGCCGCGACCTGTTACCAAGATTAACGCGACAGCAGGCAGCAGGGATAGCTGGACGAACAGCGAAATCAGTCATAATATTTCAAATTTCATAAATTGATGCGTATCACATTAGACGGCGACAACAACAAGGATATGCCAACTAACGTTAACGGCGGATTTTGTTGTTGTTGTTGTTGCTGTTGTTGCTCTTGGCCTGCTCAGTGAGCAACCCTCGGGAACTGGCTTTGATAATCGCGCCCCAGGGCCATTGAATTAGATTTGGGCGCGGGTGCTGCCACGCCTATATATCAACGCGCCGCACCGAATTTGCTGGGAAAATTAAATAAGCGAAATAAGAAATAACCGTTATCTGCGGTTTGCCCTCATCAGGTGTAAAATATATGTCTAAAGTCGAGCGTTTCGTTTCGATGGAACAACAGTTATGTGAAAAATATTGGGGACAGTGATGGAATAGGAGAAGTTGAGTTCATATTCTGCGAATTTTTCTCAAATATATGTTAATGAAATTTTCGAAAACCAAAAACTTATTAGGTTAAGTTACGATGTATATAATAAAACAAAGACCTTAAAGGGTATGAATACAGTTTGTAAAATAATTGTTTGCAAAAAGAAAATTCGTATATTGTATGTAATATTTGTGCAAGATTTAGTAACATAGCTCTTAAGAGGGAACTTTGGTTGTGTATCTACATATTTTATTTTTGCATTTGAATTTGTAACCATTTTAGAGTATTAAAAGTAATCTCAATAATATTGTGTAAAAAAGATTAAATAAATTTAATAGTAAATATACAATATGATATTCAATTAAGTGCATTAAAGTAGTGAATTTAGTCCAAGTATTTATATAATTTATTAATTTGGAGATTCCTTATTCAATAACACAATTGGTGAAAAATTGTAATACCCTCAGTAAGAGTATATTGAGTGAATAAAAAATATATTTATATTTTGATGGCGCTGCACGATTGATTTTCTCGCAGCCATTTTAAAAGATGAGGACGTCGAAGCTGCCAGGATTCGTGTCTCTTATTCTCACCTGCTGCTGCTGCTACATTGACTCAAATTACACACCAGTCGGAGGAAGGTGTTTTCTGGCTTGGCTCGTCCTCTTCGTCTTCGTCTTCTTCGTCCTTTCGCCTGTTTTGCCGACTTCGTTTACTTATGTCGGTCTATGCGACTTTTATTTTATTGATGCACAGCCATAAAACAGTTCAAATTTCTCGTACTTTTGTTTTAGTTCGTTCGGCTGTCCAGCATCTCCTGGGAAATGCTTTCTTAATTAAATTTTATTACTTGTTCGCCGAAGTTTACGTGATTAAATTGAAGGAATTTATTGATTGGTGCGGTGAAGTGGAATAAAACCTGGAAACTAAGAGAAAAACCAAACAAAAACTGGAATTAAAAATCTGTTCTTTTATGATTTTAAAACACAAGCAAAAATAACATTTTATAATTGAAATACCGATGATTGTTTTAAAGTTAATATTTGTACATACATTAATAAATACTGTAATAGATAGGAAACTTGCAAATTAGAGCGCTTCAGTTTCAGAGCAGTTGCAAAAGATTCTAAGGCAAACTTGTTGTTCAATATTAATACATGTTTGTATTAAATGGGCCAATTTTCTTGACATATAACATTTATTATACAGGTTTGCTTATTAAAAATGAATTAGCGTAGCCAAGCCATTAAATTTCCATCAGCTGTTCAATATAGAGCAATTTGCACTCATTAATAAATTTAACTAATTTAACAAACATATATTAATGCTTGTGAAATAATTTCTGACTTACTTTATTTGCTATTATATTTCAAATAATAAATAACAGCAAAAATGTTGAGAGTAATATTATATATATAGGCCAAAAAACAGTTGTCTCGTTTACCGCAACTTTGGTTTTTTTGGCCAGTTCACCAAAAACTCAAAAAGATTAATCAGATGCCTTAAACTTTTCTAAGAGCAAGCCGCTGCTACTTGTTTGTAAAATTTGTTAATTAAGTTGTTAATTGAAATATTATCCATTTAGAAAAAGCTTTAAGAAAAAAAAAAAAATAATCTGTTTAAATCCAAAATTTTTAGTTTATTTAAAAACATTTCTTAAAATTTTTTTTAACGTTTTTTAAGAATATTTTAAAATTATAACGGATTTTCGTTTTGTGATTCCAAATTCTTGCACCATTTGGTGCGAGACTTAGCTAAGTGCGTTTTGCATTCTGCATACAGCGGTTTGCAAAAATCCACACTAATCAAAAGCGGCATCTATATTTCATAGGAAAACATTTTTATAGCGAGCAGCTTTTTTGGAATACCATAACATTGTTTTAACAGACATTTGATTGTGCTGCTACCAAAATTACGTACAGAAAGCTGGCCGCGAAGCAATTACGGTTTAACAGCGCTAATTGAAGACAACTAAACCATTGTAAAGTAAAGATAAAAATTATAGATGATCTAGATAAAGATTATAATTGATTGTTCTACTTATGCAACTGTTTGCAACTTTAACAGAGTCTGTTAAGTCCGGTGTAAATAGGCCATTATTGATAATGTTAAATAACATCGTGGCAGTTCTGTTATGTTAAGACATATGTTTTGCATCTTCTTCTTAGAGTTTTTCGCGTTTTGATATTGTTTGGATTCGGAGTGAAATTAATATATAAATTAAGCAAAATGCACGGTCGTGTCAAGGTGCGTACCACAGAGGAGGAGCGCGAGCGCAAAAAGAAGGAGCAGCTGCTCAAAATGCGTGCCTACCGCTCGGCAATGACACGAATCCAAAAGAAACGCAGCAACGGCGAATTCGATGACGAATTGCTCTCGTTAACAGTGCAAATTTTGCAACGTAATCCTGATGTTAGCACTCTGTGGAACATTCGTCGCGAGTGTGTCCTCACCAAGACGGAACAGCTGAAGAAGGCAAGGGACGAAGCGAAGGAGAAAGGTGTGGAGGAAGCGGAGGAAGGGGAGGAAGTGGAAAAGTCGCCGGATTTCATGGAGCTACTGCAAGCTGTGTATGTGAGTGAGCTGGATCTCACGGAGCAGTGCTTGATGGTGAATCCGAAGTCGTATAATAGCTGGCATCATCGCTGCTGGACGCTGGAGCAGAATCCTTGGGCCGACTGGCAGCGGGAGCTACAGCTGTGCAACAAGTATTTGAAATACGATGAGAGGAATTTTCACACCTGGGATTACAGGCGGTATGTGTGTGAGAAGGCGGCGGTGCCGGCGGAACAGGAGCTCGACTATTGCACGGACAAGATCAAGGTGAACTTCTCAAACTACTCCAGCTGGCATCATCGCAGCCTGCTGCTGCCCAAGCTGTATCCCAATGAGCGCAGGGAGCGGCCGATGAGTGAGGAGAAGCTGAAGCAGGAGCTGGAGATGGTGCTGACGGCTGCCTTTACCGATCCCAACGATAGCAGCGCCTGGTTCTATCAACGCTGGCTTCTGGGCAGCGGGGCGCAGCGTGAGCCGCCAGCTGCAGTGGCTGCCTTTCGCTGCTGGCCGCACAAGGCGCAGCTGGCTCTAAAGCAATCCTGTCCAGAGTTGGCGGACTTCAAAGTTCAATTAATAAGCGGGCCACAATCGATAGAATTGCAGCACTGGTTGCCTGTAGATGCGGCAAAAACGCAATGGCAATGTGAAACACTCACCAACATAAATCCCAGTGAGGATTATGTCCTGGAACTAGCAGGACAACGACTGAAACTCGCCATACAACCCGTAGACAAGAGCCTCTACTATTTTGTGCCGCCGCATTCCACTTCCAGCTGCAGCAAGGAGCTGCTGGCGGAGCTGCAAACCCAACTGCAATCCTGCCTGGATCTGCTCGAATACGAGCCGGATAGTAAGTGGACGCTGCTGACAAGTGCGCTGCTCATGCGCGCCATCAATGCGGACAGCTATCATGTGCAGAGTCTGGCGCATTTGGCCAAATTAGAGCAGGTGGATGCACATCGTCAGGGCTACTACAAGGACTTGGCTCAACGCTGGATCATGGAAATGGCACTGGCCAAATGGCCGGAAACCTCAAACTTTCCTCAGCTGTTTCAGATGCCCAGCAAGATGGCGAAGACTCCCTATTGTCAGTATCTCATTATTGCCGATACTGTGTCCAACTCTAGCTGAATTCGAGAGGTATGATCAGCTGCAGTATTCCTCTTTTTTTACTGCTCCAACTTTATTCTCTTTCAGCACTCGTGGATGTCAGCAGCAGATTTTCTTTTGGTTGTTGGCCAGCTCACGAGTTTCAACCTGGCCGTAACTATTCCAAACTTGCAATGGCCAGTTACAAACATGAAACTCAAATTCAGTAGTTGCTCGAAAATTATGCTTCCAGAAATTATAATTGTTTAGAAATTCATATATTTAATTACAATTCAAAGATCTAAGTTTTGAAATAAATATGATATTATTTCTGCTGTTTTTTAACACTTGAAACATATAATTTTGGAATTATGTGATTTTTAAATTAATATTTTTGTAGATTGCAATCATCGATTTATACATTTTTGTTTAGAAAACTAAAAATTAAATTAATTGCTTATTTTCCAGCGACTACTGTTTTGTGTAACAACAATTTGTACTTTAAAACAATCTCTTATTGTATTCCCGTTAAGCGTAAAGGTTTTTTGCACATGCTTGTATATATTTGAAATAATCTTTGCTGAATATATCAATCTAGATCCTAAAAAGGCTGGACCAATTCAGCAAAATTGTTTGTTACATGTTCGTAATATTTCGAGTAAGGTTTTTATGGAATGAAAATTGGTACATTTTCCCAGATTGTGGAATTGAACGCGTCTCATCTTGCTTGGATTTATAAATCAAAAATTAAAAGAGCAACGCCAATTACACATTAAAAAATGTAGAACCTTACATTTACCTAGGTCAAAAATCTATTTTTTGGTACTGAAGAGGCCCTTCGTTTAATCTCGGAAGTAAAACCAAATTTATGATTATTTTTTCATATTTAACAAGCTTCTATTTTGAGACTTACATTGATTGTGTTACAGACCATCATTTTAATAATAATAGTGTAGCTGACAGGGTGGGAAAGATTGTTCCCTCTAAATTTACATAAACTTGTAGCACGATATAAAAGTATCGATACATTTGTATTTTCTTGCAAAACTTGTAGGCACACCTTGAAAGTTATAAGAGCTACAGGTTTCAAATTTGGTGTATATGTTCTCGAAAAGCCTATAGTGCTCAATAATGTTTGAGTTTTATGATACCTCCCAATCCACCATAAATGAGAAAACACACATTTTTGCATGTATTGTGTATGAATACAGAAAATAAGGGGATCTTACTCGTACTTGTTTTAATTTAATGAGACCACTTTCAAAAGGTTATTCAGCACGACATGTTTTATATACCCTTGTATCTAAACCCATATATATTAGCTGAAGGACAATCTTTTGCAGTCCTACGCCCATCGCAGATTTGTATTGGAATATTAATTCAGGAACTTCTTATAATAAATGTGTAAACAAGATATACATTTTGTGTTTATTTTCTTCACTTATGTTGATAAGATTTTCTCCAATTATAAAAAGTTGACAGAGAATCGTAACTGGTCAACATATCTTAGTTCATTTAATAATTATCGCACTGAACCGAGCCCTCAATAACTGTAAATAAACCGCATTCAAATCAGCCACTTGCCTTATTTTCAGCTTTAACCTGGCTGAAGGCCAAGTTTGATGATGATGTTGCAGAGGTCGGCAAAATGTTGCACTGTTGCAAGTCCAGAAGGTGTCAGAAGGATACCAAAGAACACGAGGAGAGGTAAACTTAAAGTTGTTGCTCAAGTGGCTGATGCATTGCTCTTGTTGTTGTTGTTGCTCTATTTGTTGTTGTGTGCATTGAAGCGCTGCGAGATTTGTGGTTTTTTGGTGGCTTCGTTGCATAAATTAATATACAAGTGATGCCATCAACGTTGCTTGCCAGTTGCTGTTTGCTGGCGAAACATGTGGCTGCTCGCGTCCACAGCATTGGCAGCCACATGCCATTACGTGACACATGAAGTGACAGCAACATTGTGCGAGTGAGCGAGCGAGAGATAGATAGAGATAGAGATAGAGAGAAGCGTCTAACGATGAGTGAAGCGTGTGAAAGGGCCTTTAAGAGATGGCTTGGCATTGAGGTGTTAATGCATCCACAGCGATGGAAAGTGTGAGAGAAGCTGGGCTTGCTGCAGTTGCAGCTGTCAACTGGCTACCCGGCGTATGCGTAACGTGCAATTTTAGACAGGTAAGCATATGAAAATCGACACGAGCAGCTACATTAATGCACATCATGTACGTAAGTACGCATCACCATATCAACAGCAACGTCTTGACATTTAAATTTCCGTCGTTAGCCCACTCCCCCATTTTCTACCTTATATGTACATATATATACGCTCATGTGCTCAAGCATTTGCCTGACTTAATGTTAATTATTCTGCTTCCATATCTTGTAAATATTTTGAGATGCTGCATCATGTTTGCTGTTTGCTACTTGCCACTTGCCACCTGCCACCTGCCACTTCCCGCTTGCCGCTTGCTGGAGAACGTGACATTGACACGGTGGCGCTCATTAAAATATTTGATGACAATTATTCGTTGAGTAGTGTATTAGTGGGCGTGGCAGGAACGCAAAATGCGTAGCAATTGCATTTTATCCTTCACAGAGCAACACAAACTTAATAAATAATACATGACATGAAGAAAGAACATCTATCTTCGGCTGCCGAAAATTTAATACTCTAGCATACCGAATTCAAACAGATAAGTTTATTAACTATCATATTATAAATATTTAAATCCAAAAAGAATTTTTTTTGAAATCGCTTGAACTTTGGGAAGCTGGAAAACGCCTTTTAAAAAAAATAAAATTAATTACCAATGTATTATAATTAATGCATGTTTTCCCTAAAATGTATGCTTAATATTGGTTTTGTATATTCACTTAAAGCTTGAAAGATTTATGGAAAGAATAAAATCAAATAAATGTGCCAATTTAGTTTCCCACCTTAGTTGCAGTGACTGCCAGTTATACCCAGTGGATTATTATCATATATGTTATGTTATAGAAATATATTTGGCACAACATCATAATATAGTATCAGTATATCATAATATATTGCATTATAAGTTTGTATCAGATGGTATAATTATAATATTTTAACTGTCGTCAGTCGAAATTGTAGATTGAGAGATACAGCACGTATATGATTTGAAATGGGTACGTCCCAAAATTAGAATTGTCCAGATATTACAATAATCATTTCCAATTCATGTCTTAAGTTTTTATTTTCAGTGAGTTTTTCAATATTTATGCATTTCAAAAGCCACATGAACATATCCAGAAAATACTGAAATC